>OY728139.1:768803563-778803563 GCA_963277665.1 Viscum album | reverse complement strand
TTCGTTTTGAAATATTTAGATCATATCCTCTTAGAAGTAAATTCACTCTATTTTATGATCATGTAGCTCTTACGTACATAATGCATAAGGATGAAGTTAAACTAAGGCTAATGTGATATATGTTACTACTACAGGAGATTAAAATAAAATAAAATATGAGAAGGGAGATGAGAACCTAGTTTCTGATCGAATAAGTAGATTTCCCAACACTGCTAAAGTTGAAATTCCTTCTAAAGGACCACCAAATGATAACCTTCTATGAGATAATTTTAACTTCATTGAAGGGGAACTACCTTGTTCATCCAAAATGGTCAATTATTTGGTGACATCTCATATCCTATCTTATTTCAATTCCATCCAAATTCATAAACAGAATGTTGAATAAAGATATTACATTTGAGAGGATTCATTTCATTAGATGATTTGAAATGGCCATGTAATAAGAAGATATATTCCTAAAAGTGAAATTGTTTCGGTCTTTGAGTCTTGTCACACATTCACTCTTAGAGGAAATTTTTTACATAAAATGAAAACAACGATGGTTTTAGAATATAGAATTTAATTTCCAAACCACTTTAATGATGCTCATGAATTTTTCAAAAGGTGTGTACAATGTCAGTTTTATGGGAATCTTTCAAGGATATTGGAAATTCCCCATAAACCACATAATTTTTTGTGAATTTTCCTCTTTTAGGGATAGATTTTATAGTCCCTTTAATGATTTCATTTGTAAAATCTTATATATTTCTTATAGATGATTATGCATCCATATGGATGTAAGTAAGATCCAATAAGATTGAAAATGATAAATATTTTTTTGATTTTATCATGGAAAACATATTTTAAAGGGTTGGAGTTTCTAGAGACATCCTCATTTATCAGGTGAAAAATAATTTCAATAGAACAATTTAAAAATTGATGATGAAGTATGGAGTGCAGTATAATATATCAACTCCCAAACATCTATAGAATAATTGTCGTGTTGAAGTGTCCAATAGGAAATTGGAGATTGAATCTATATAAGTTGATTTATGAAAAATAATTATGATCTTATAGGATAGAAATAAAACCCACAATTGGAATGAATTCATATATGTTGATTTATGGGAAAAATTATCATCATTTAGTTGAATTGGAACATAAGGAATACTGGGCTTTACGAATGATGAATTTGGATCTTGAAAGTGCTAGGAATCCATGAAGATTGTAGTTGTAGTAGTTAGATGAAATTTAAAGTGAATATTGAGAAATTTCATGGATTTACAAAGAGAGAAAACGAGTGAATCATGAAAAGCTGATTGAACCAAAAGACATATACCCAATAGAAAAAGTGTTGTTTTCCATTAATGAGTCAAGATGATACCACGTAAACTTTATTTCAAATGGGAAGGTCCATTTATAGTAACGCATATATATCCTTTTCGTGTTCAGCAGGTTGTGAAGGATTTAGTGAAGGATCCATTCCCAATTAGTGGACGCAGGTTGGAGCAATTACATGGGACCATTCCATCAAATCTAGTGGAGAAAATCACACTCTTTCATCCTATTTATCACTAAAATACACCAGGTCATACCTCTCATTAACACTTTCTATATTATTGAGATTCATTTTTAAACTTGTTTACATTTTAAATCCATTTGAATCTATTATAGACACTGCTTAATTTATGTTTGGGGGTGGAAACCATTTTAGTTTATGATATTCAATTTTTATATTTCTACTTTTAAAAAAAATGTTCCGTGTTTATCAAATTTTTGTGTTATTATTTTTCAATTTTTGTGGGTTTTTGAAACATTTGAGCTGAAATGATTTTCATTTTTACTTTTGAAACCCGTTAAAATGAGTTTACCAATTTTTTCCTGAAATTGAGCTTAAATGAATGCTGAAAATTACTTGTTCCTTGTTAAAATATATGGGAATTTCCTAAAAAGTAAACTCATTTTTGAACCCACACCACATTTCACTTTCTTTATCTTTTAAATCACTCTCCAATGAGGTTTATGAACCAATTTTTTCATATTATTTACATTTTCCATACTTCTTGAGAGAACCAATCCATGATTTCTATAACCATAATTTGATTAATTTCTATCAAAACAGAAGTGTTTGAGGTACTTATATTTTAAATGATAGAGGCGTTTATATGGTTTTCTATTTAACATTTCATAGAGTCCTTTTTTAGGCTACCCTACATTGTAGATTAAATCTTTTTATCCCTTATGATTCAAGAATATGTTGTAAGGTTTCCCAAATTACAATCGAATTTTCCCTATCCAACCTGCTCTTGAAGTGAAATATAATGATCTTGTTGAACATAAGTGTGGGGGAAGTTATCTTCTCATGTGATACATAATTTTATACAACTTTTAGTGAATAATAAAATTCTTATGAGATGTGTTTACTATTGAAATAAATATATTATTTTCAATTTTGTGCCTTTCTAGAGCTTCCAATCCCTCCTTATTCAACTTCAGAATCTTTTACATAAAAACCTACCCACCTAATTCCACAGAACAATCCTGAAAGGTCCTCACGATAGACAAATATCCTTGAATCACATCTAGTGGACAAATATTAATTTAACAAAGTATATTGTGAATCTTTAATTGGGTGGGAAAAGAAGAACCTTTCTGAAAACTAACATTTGTGAGATGGGAGAAAATTTGTTTAAGGTAGGAATTTAATATTCATTGGATGAGAAATGATGTGGAAATATATTAAATTATCTAAATGGAGAACTCGAAAAAATGGTTTTTGATGAGGCATGATATCTTTTTTTCTTGGTGTGGAATCAGTTGATATCATGGGTATGTATGATTAATTTTCATTGATATGATTTTGTTTCCGACTTTTTTACGAGTCGAACTGCTATGTGTAGGTGAATTGATAGAGATAATATTATTCATAGTTATACGTATTTTTTCAATGAGTTAATCTATTCCAATTAATCCATTTGAGTTCATTGGCATCTTCTTTTGTAATTTTTGAAATTTTGGGATTAATTGTGAAAATAACTTAATTTTGGAAATTTCACAGTTTTATGAAGCAACTGTATTTCATTATTATCTTATAAAATGTTGATCAAATTTTTTTGATTTTTTTATGATTTATTTTTTATAGGATTCAACTTTTTCTTCTTGATCAGAGCCAATTCAAAAAAAAATCCCCAATAATGAATGAAGATGAGAAATTTTATTACTAGGATAATGCACCCCACCTTAGTAATTTAGGTATGTATGGGCTTATAGAAATCCATAAGAGTTTATTCTAGAGGGAGTATAAGTAGGGCTCAGATATGAATTGTCAAATTAATGTATAGTGATAATTTAAGTCATTATGTTATCCACTTAATTGGAAAATGAGGAGGGGGTGGGGGAGTCTCTTGAAGAAGAAAATGATTTTTTCAATGATTAAGGAATAATTTTTCGACAATTGTTTAAGGAAAATAATATTTGTAGGGATTATGATCAATTGAGATAGTGATAAATTTTATGAAGTGAAAATTTAGATCTTTGACGACTTACCCTGCTAATTAATATCAATCCTTCAGTGAAAGGAATCTAGAAGGAAATTTTCTCACCCTACAACCCTATAAATATGTGCATCCACTTCTATTCAATGTTTCTAATGATACAGATTAAGGGGATACACAAGAGGATTTGAATATTGAAATGTTGTGGATATTAACTTTTTTCTTTTTTTAGTATCATAATTTTCTCCTCTTCGCCATTAAACATTATTATAATTCACTTGAAGGGGTAAAACATTTGTGTGATTAGAGATGTGAGAGTTTTAATTTTTTAATATCAGAATATTGTTCATTAATTTGAAAATATATCTTTTTATATTGAATTATTAATATTATTCATAGTTACAAATAATCTTAATGTGATCGTATTTTTGGTATTGGTGTCACTCTTTGTTATATATTTGGTTTCTGTTCTTTAAACATCCTCCACCTTGTGCAGTTTGTCTCGATCATGTATATTATGTTAGGTGGTGAGTGTCTAGAGATTTTTGGAACAAGGGTGGAATAATTGAATTTTTTATAGATTTATAAGGAGGAAAAATTACTAATCAAAAGATTACTTAGTCATTTTTGAATGATTTATGAATTTTTAGGCACACATGATTCGTTTCCATTACTTCATTCAACAAAAAGTGATTTACAAATTGATCGAGGTGTCTATCATGTATCATTTAATAAGAAGGGAGGGGTAATTTTTTTTATTACCATGATGACATTAAAAGTGGTGTTCCTAACCGGACCCCATCATGATCTTCATCAAATTGTGTCTATAATTCTTTTTAGCATCATTATTTTGGTTAAAATCAATCAATTTCAATATAAATACACTTATTTATCAAATTTCATGTCACAAACATGCTTATTGTGCACCCCTATATAGAAAAAACCTAGTTTAACCAATATAATAATTTTTTTCAAATCCCACAAAAGCCAAATGTCAAGAAACATTCTGAGAAATATTTGAAGTCCTGATTTTATCTAGTATAGTGGTGTTCAATATGGACAACCACACAAAGTATCATATGGTTTCATCTTTATAATATCATGAGATTTGTTGTTGTAGGAGAAGTAAACCATGTGTATATTAATTTCCTATGGTCCCCCTAAATCAATGATGTAATCTCTTTGAATATCTACAAGAAATTATATAGTGCACTCTGACTGCCCATCAATTTGAGTTTGGTATGCCACGATAAAAATCACATGTGTACCCAATGCCATTTTTAATAATATCCAAAAACAAGATGTAAATTTGAAATCCCTATCTAAAAAATAACATATAAGGAACTTCATAAAGGCACAAAATCTCATAGATACATTTCCTCCCAAGCTCATATACTAATAAAGTCTCCCTGATTGTTAAAAAATAGCCAACCTTCATGAGCATATACAAAATAACCCATACAAGTTTAGTACCTCAAGGTGACCTTGGAAACCAGGTCACAATATCAACAACAACATCATCCCACTTCTACCCAAAAATGGGTACCTATAGTAATATAACATCTATTCACTAATTTTTTTCCTTCACCTTTTGATAGATAGAAAATATTGTGACCAAATTGTCTACCTCATGTTTCATTCCTAGCCACCAAAACTAGATCCATAAATCATGAAATTGTTGTTAATTCAGGGATGTACTGCACAAAAAGAGGTAGGAAACTCTCAAATCATATCCTCATGGATGTTTTCTAAAATCAAAACATTGCCATGAATACCCAAAATTTCATCCTCAGAAAAGTTCTAACATGGAGGTCTGTTCTCACCTTCAATGATCTACCACAGGACTATGTCACTAATGTCAGATAACTATATCATCATCACTATATCAATAAGAGTGGATTTAACATTTGAGGATTACAGAAAACTCCACTTTGTCAATTTTTTACCTCCAAGTGGATCTCTAAAATTAAATATCTGATCTACCACTCACTGCTCGTCATATTAAATGCCTATATCTGAGTCATTCTCCTCAGTGCATCAACATTTGTATGGCCCTTCTTCGGTATGTAGACAAGATCAATGTAAAAAGGACATATGTATTCCACCAATTCATTTCCCATGATTCAAGCAATGTTGTGTACGTATATACTTTATGCTTTAGTGGTTCGTGTGTGCCACACAATGATCTCCACATAAATAATGCCTCCTAAATTATAACTTTTCATATACCAATATCTGACAAATCATAATATACGTTACATCTCCCACCTATATTTAGTAGAATCTGGACCAGTGCTAATGTGAGAATCCCTTTCAGCTCCAAAATGGATTTCTCGTAGGTATCTAACCCCATAAACATCAAACCATCATAGTGAGGCCTATATAGGCGTTGGTATGTTTTATTTATCCTATATAAAATGCCTTTAATGACCTTCTATTCCCAATAAACTTCATAATGATGAAGAAATTATTGTGCTTCCCCTAGAAAACTGTAGATATCACCTTATCTATGTCAACTACTACTCTTGTATTTGAGATAACATTACCCAATATTTTAATCTTGTTTATCTATTAATGAACATTGTGATTTTATCATATAATATATTCCATCTCAGTGTATCAAAAATGATCGCATGATTTCTTGAATGGTCATTTTGATTTAGAGAATTTACAATGACATGATAGATTAATACCACCCTAAATGAATACATGTATGGATGGAATACATTGTTCATAAGTTCCATGAAATTTGATGGCATGTTCAGAAGACCAAATGATATAACCAGAAAAATATATTTATAATATCTTCTACAGAAAGCTATAAAAGGATTTTATTTTGAAGCTCAAACACATACATAGTGATAACCCAACCTGAAATCAATCATTGAGAAACCAAAAACACCTGATAGTTGATAAAATATTTCATCTATTAGCAGTTAATGACAATATTTCTTAACCATCAACAATTTCAATTTATGGTAATACACATATAAAAATAGGGTTCCATCTTCTATTTTTGTAAAAGGGACCAGTGAACCTCAAGATGATGTGTTAGGGAATATAAACTCCTTTTCTTCTAAGTCTCCTAGAAACCTCTTGTGCTCTTGAAACTCTATTATATCCATCCTATAAAGATGAATTGATACCAGTGAAGCTTCTATAATGTGATAAATTGAAAATCCTACTTATTATTTATGAGGTAAACTTGAATATTCATCCAGGAAATCATCCATGAAATGTTCAACCATGGGATGAAAACCTCCCTAATGTGATAACTACTTGTCGAGAAATAATATAGTAATTTTTGATCTCATCCTACAAATACAATGATTCCTAGGTCCATATCTACCTACCTGGACATCCCATTCACGATTATGAATAAAAATAGCAACATATAGTAATGTGAAGGTCACCCTTTGGGCATAACAATCGACATTGGGACAATAAGAAAATACATATTCCATCTAAATTATATAATAAAATCCAATATTCTTGAGGAAAAAAAGGTTCCATACAATGCTACACCAACCTATCTCAATTTTCAATTCCCTGAGCAGGCATACTATCATGGATCTAATACATAGTGAAGAATCAATTGTCTTAAAGCCATCATAATACTAAACAAAGATCCCAAATATCTCCAAAATAGGTACATATATGAATGATTGAGATGCATATATATCAAAAATAAAGATGACGTTAGAGTGAAGGATACTATGATCATACCTCATACTAAAGAAGGCTTAGCACTCTAGTACTCTAGTGTAGGCTATACATAATATATCTATCATGAACTGATTCCCAGTGAATCAGTATCACTACTCGAAGTGGGTCCACTATTCATTTGAAGTTCAACTATCTCATGGATGATGCAACAATGATCCCAACTTATCATGAACTAATGAAAATATCCCTACACTGAGACGGATTCAAATATCTGAATCGTGATCCTAAAACTAGAGTTAGAGTCCATATTTTCCGTTGACAACTAGAGAGAAGGTGGCATAGAATTACTATACATGGTCATCCCAATGAATTCTTGGCACTCGAATATGTCTCTATCACAATGAATCCTCATATTTACCCATATTATTCAATGATGATAGAATATATAAACAGAAACACTCTCATTCTATTTGGTGTTACCCTCATTAGAATCCTTAAAATGACACTTCCTTCTAGTTGACATCGAACCACTAGGTCGAGAGGCTGAACTGCTCTGCTCTGGGAAACCAAATTTCCTCAGGTTCCATTCAGTAATATGTAGCTAATTAACAATATATGTTATTGAATTAATCTGAAACATTTTTACCTACGATCAAATAGAATCCATGAGACATTTCAAAAAGCATCTAATCCTCATTGGATCAGAGTCACAACAAATCGGTGCAGAATGATAAAGCACTGAAAATCCTTCTTAATACTTCATAACGGTCAATGGACCATACTTCAGATGCATAATCTCACTAGCATGCTTAGACTTCAGTGTACCGGGAAAGAATTAAACATAAAAACAAGATTTTAAATCCCTCCAAATGACATCACGATTCATATTAACCTATTTCAAGACACCCCACAAGACATTATCCTTTCCTTGAAGAAAATATTTCGTATGATTCACTCTCCTATTAGGACGTTAATCTAGATGATTGATGAAATAAAAGGTAGTCTCAAGCCACAACTCAGTTGCCTATGGGCTTTTATCCCCCCAATATATAGAAAGGTGATATTTCTAGAACACACTCATTAAATTTTCCATATATGAGGAAGGATGTGGGGCTACCTCAACAATCTACATAAAGAATAACCCTCATAGAAGTGGGAATCAGAAACTATATTTACTACAAATGGTAGATTCAAAAGAGTCACCACTAGAGGTTCTACAGGAAACTCACTACCAAACACCTCTAGTGCATGGTCATTTTAAACCTCCTAGTGCAAAACTAGAGGTTTTCACGGGGACATGTCTCGAAAATTATAGACACATCCTCAAAGAAAAATAGAGTAATGACCATGTCAGAGATATAAAACCATTGGATAGGTCGACGATTTCCTAAAAACAAGACACAAATCTCATCATGATCCTAAATCTAGTACTGGGTAAAAGGAATGATCATAAATAAGAACCAAATAGACTGCCTATTTCCCACTCAAAATTCTTTTCTGGGTCAAGGAATCTATTTCAAAACATGGTTCCAAATATATGGACATTCAATTTCAATTAGAAACTATATTTAACAGTGAGCTCTACATTTCAACATATCAATTTCACTTAAATTATTAGTTATTTTTTCAATTAAATTTAAATGTTTGAACCAATTGAATCTCCACTTAAAATTCATAAGGTTCCATAAAATTTATAATCCAATGCGTGGTATCCATTTAATCAAAACCATATTGCATTACAGTCCATGAGAAAATTTCTATATGACTCAGTGTGCCATAACTATCTGCATTGGTTGTCTACTATACCCTATGTAGGAAAACACTATTTAGTTTATGGTAGGAACATTTTTTACCAATCATGATTATCAGTTTCCCACAATAATCTTCAGTAGATAACAATTTTATAACACATAGAACACATAATAAATATCATACATTGAAGTAATTCATCTTATATGGAATAGAATATTCTTGGCATGTGAATTTTATAAGGTTCTTAAAATAATGCATGAGAGGGAATTCCATCATCTCATTGAGAAAAAGTAAAATCCATGGTCATAAAGAACCTAAAAAATTAAATGTGTCACCCAACAGTGCAATAATATAATCTAAAATAGGCAAAATATTAAAAAAATTATCTTATCCTAGGAAATTTTTCATTTTCTTATACGTGAATTGGATACTACTTAGAACAAATTTTTACCAAATTACATCCCTTTCAAAATATTCTATCTAAAATTTCCAAATGATAAGAGAAACTAAAAAACTAATCTGATACTGCTTTGTAACATCCCAACCAAGAATACACTAAATGGTTCCTCAAGCGGGTGGGAAACATGATTTCAAGTGAAACTCCTCGTATTCTATAGGCTTCCAACTTGCAGTGATGGTCAATGGATGTAGATTAGGGATACTATATCCACATAATCAGAGTGTATGACAATGTTTTAATATCAACAATCAATAGCATATGCATATAAAATAACATAACAAGAGAAAAAAATCTAGATCAATGTAAAAATAAACAAACCAAAAGGAGTTTCATAGACAATATGATGATCATGGAATGTATCTATAAAAATCGTAGGTAATGCATGGATACTAGCATCCAAAATAGTACATTAATCAAAATAACTAAATACCCAAAAGTAACTATCTTTAGCTAGAATCACGACCACAGATCAGTCATGTTCTACCATTCTTCTATAAGATAGAAATCAAGCATCGTAAAGTGGGATATTTCCTTGATCCCTAACTAAATCCATGATGTCTATCTAGGTACCCAATGGTGGCATGAACATGTTGTCCTATAATACTCAATATTAGACCACCAATAGTGTCTATAACACATCAATTATCTATATAAATAATGAAGTAGTGTGTAGTATATCAAAGGTATAATAGTAATACATTTAATGTTTCCAATGATTATGATCATATCCAGCCAAATAGGGCTCACTGGGAAAAATAATTAAGAACCCTTACATAAGGTAAAATTCTAATCATGTAACCGTAAATCATGATAATGAATCCATAATGGCATGTGCCATGTAATCAGGTGTTTGGATTGAAAAGGTAAAATCCAATGTATAAATTAACGAAGAGTCATCATCTATTCCACGAAAGATCTCAATGGAAATTCGGTAAAGACTTGGATGGAGCCTAAGGGGAATGTCCATAGAAAATTTCCAAGGAGAGTCCAAGAATGTTGAATATATGAGTAGAAATTACCTTGGAATGCAATGTAATCTAGATCTATATAGTAGAAATGTACATGGAATCCTATGGAATTAGGATTCAATGATGATAATTTTCCAAGTCATCCACTACCATAACTGGGATACATAGAGTATAAATGTCTATGGTACTCAATGAAATAAGGATATAAGGTTTAGAAATATCAAATGTATACACTAATATAATTTTGATCCATAGATTAGAAATTTATATGGAATCCAATTGAATTATGAACCAATGATTACTAATGTCTAAGGCATCCGAAACCATTTTCAATTCATCATCTCTTTTCATAAACCATTTCATAATTATTCAAATACCAGGAGATCAACCAACCCAATACACGTTTTTCCTTAAGAAAATTTAACCATTTTTTTATATGTATTCACATGAAAGGATGCATAACCCTCATCCTATAACTCATTAAAATATCATTAATATAAGCATGGTCTCTGTATACTCCATGGGTGGCCTAATCACATAAAATGTTATAAATACATCCCATGGGTGGGTTGGGCTTAGGAGAATGACCTCTAACCATATAATCATTCTATGTGTATAAACATGATAAAATAACTTTAATCAATGAATTAGATTAATTTTAGGGGAAACAATGGAAGGTTTTCCATGCAGTATAATGAAAAAAATGTATATAAGACACTAAACTTTCAGGTAATGGAATATGCAACCTACCATATACCAATGATAAAACACTCATCAATTATCAACCTATAATTTTGTCCAGATCCAGAGAGAAAGGAAGAATATACACCAAAATTGTTAATCATTCATATTACAATGTATGAAAGATATATTCATCAGTATGAAGATAAATAAATAGATGTGAATGGTGAATTAAGAAATCACCAGTGTAGATCCAATGATATAAACAATGATTGAATCAATGTATATATGGTGTAATGGAACCCAAACCTAATAAGAGTATCATATATGAGAGAAAAAATAAAATTATATACATTGGAATAAATAAAGTAGAAAAGGTATTGCAAATAATAGATTTTATGTTAAATTGGGTGATTTTACCCAAAATCCATTTGCCTCATGGTTTGGATACATGGTTGCCAAACATTTTTCCAAAATTGCACACTTAACTACCTTATCAGGGAACCCACATGGTTCATGTGCATAGTTTGGGAAATAATGAAAAAACTGTGATTCACATCTTTTCTAAAAACTAAATTTATTCCTACATGTGTGTGCGAACCTGGGCTCACGGCTATGAAAAGTTGTGAAATCATTTCTTCTCTATGATCAACCCCACATAGTTATTAGATTCTATGAGGCCCATCTTATTTACTCCAAAAATCTAGATCCAGAGTTCAAACAATCCCCAAACACCTCTGAAACTCCTACAACCTCACTATAAACATACATTAGTTCAAAACCAAGCTATTGAAAAAAAAATTAAAAAGTTGTTCACCAGAAGGAAAACCATGGTATCTAACACATGATTTCTTATAGAATAGGCTAATATGATTTTGCATACTTGAATATGGTGCATCTCAGAGATAAAGGTATAGAGATACATGTTTTTGGGATAGATAACATCAGATCACTTCATAGCTTGAGTAAAATTTTAGTTTTTCTAAGGGACACCCTTTAAATCATTAATTTATTTAGTGATTCATATACTATTTCAATGATATAAAGTCCCATGGGGACACATATTGTTGTAGATAGAATACGGATTTAGTTTGGCTCATATAATTTCTCTAATTGTGTATTATAGTGTTATCTAAAAAGGATATTTTCACAGGGATTGGAAAGGGTATTTTATTTGATGCAATATAATGTTAAATTAATTATATATTTTTAAACATGTTTCATAATATATCCAAAATGAGTTTTAGATATGGGTTCACGGTGTATCATAATTGATATATTATAAATTTAAATATAATAAAACACCTTTTTGGATTTAGTTCAAGTGAGCGGATGAGAGGTTTATGCCAGAAATCCTTTTATTATCATATTTTATAACCCGGTGTACCATATAGAGAAACATATATTTTTAAAATGGTTTATTATATTCTGATAAGTTATAAAATATAATATGATATATAGACATTATATTGGATTCCTTGGATAGTTGAATTATATGTCATTACCAAGTCATCATTCCTTTAATCCTAAGGTATGATTCATTTGGCACTCTTATGATTCTTTAATGCTAGAAGAGTTTTAACGTATTAACAAATGATTATACTAGAAATAGTATATCTTTGATTATCCATTTCATAAAATGAAATTACTGGGATAATTTATTCCTAAGTTCTATATGAGATGTAACCCTAAGAATTAATTGTATGTTTTCATAATTTATTATTAAAATAAATTGATTAAAGAGATTCTTTATTTCGTATACATATGAATCATGTACATGCGAGATGGTTTTCAAATTGTTGAATATATTATGTCCAAATATCCCCCATCCCAAATATTATATCCTCTATCATTCATTTTATTAGGTGTATTCATATCATGAAGGCTAATGAAGTCCTTTCCAAAATTAATGGGTGATTTGATAAATAATATGGTTACCCAATAGAGAAATGATCATTTTGGTTTATTACAGGTCATCATTAAACAATAAATAAAAGAATTTTTTTTACATTTAAATTAGTTATATTATTAAATGATTTTACTATTAAAGGAGTAGTGATCTTGGGATTTTTTATTTCAAAACATTTCTACTAAAATGGTTAAAGAGTAGTAAATCAACAATGATGTTTTAGTTAGGTGATACTTGAAATTTGTTTTTAAAAAAGATAATTCTAATGTATCAAAAAACATGTGAATTTATATTCAGACATATTAGTAATGATTCTTGTTGACCCTTAAAATAAACATATGGGAAAACCATTTATGTTAAATTAACAAGAAAAAAACACTCCTAATGGAATTCCATGAAAATTTCATGATCATCTATGGGGTAAATAATTTAACGTATTTAATCCCAAGAAATTATGTATAATAATTTATTTTATAGTTTAAAATCATAATGAATGGTTGGTAAATGTTCTATATTGATTGTTGAACTTATGAATAGTCCCTTAACATGGACATAAATTGAGATCCATCGATATAATAAGATAAATATATAATGAATAAATACATATTTTAGTCAATCATAGTTATAATGTATCTACATATCTTTATTTTTTCCAATAATGGTGATATGTCACAATATTTGGGGATATGAACCTTAAAACATTTTTATATATATATTTAAGCTGTCAAACAGTCCCACTCAGTATAATATATCATAAATTATTTAATACAAAATTTCATTTAGTTTATGATTACAAGATATGGACAGACACCGTATAGTTGTTTGATATGAGAGATGGACCACATATCCATTTTATTTTATAATATTTCATGTCCATTATACCATAGATGAATTTTAATTCTTAGAATGTTTTCTGAAATATTTTAATTTTTGAGGTGAAATAAACTCTCTATTTGGGTTAATAATGTAGTATAAATGATTATAGTAAAAACTATATGTGATGTAATTTATTTCCAATTTTGAGTTCAATTAATGAGGTTCTATTTTTTGTTTTATTATAGTATTAATATTTGAATCTATTTTCCCTTCATTAAATGAAAACATGTGATTTATTTTATTAAGCATAGATGCAATAAAATATTTAAGGACCATATGGTTATCTATTACTGGTAACACAATGAACCAAGCCATGATCGCATTTCCCTTACATTGAACCATAATCATGAATTCTATGCATGTATCAATATTCATGGGAAGGTAGTGAGTAATAAACCTAGTTGTAAGCCACTAATCAATTCTCTTTACGTGTTATCAATTATAATATTATTATTAAATTATGGTAATAAGTTTGTAACAAGTTTAACAATCGTACTAGACATACCATGAGGTTATGAGCTAACCAAGCCACCACAAAACCCCAGATGTACCAGCTTCATCACCATACTAATATGATTAAAAAAAGATATCATTAGTGAGCCAGAATATTCCACTGGATGATAACACATATTTATGCTTTCTCAAGATATTTAGTAAAATTAGACCACCGACTATTGTATCCCATATTTTCTCCATGTAAATCCCCATGTTGTCATGCCCCCAATAAGATTCCTCGAATCAGGCCACCCGACCATCATGCCCCAACCCTGTGATCATGTATATTATCTTCATCATAACAAAATATCAAATATCCCCCTATAAGAGATAAAATAACACAATTTTCTACATATTTAATGTACCATAAGAAACTTGGTAACACACATAACATGATAGGGAAGACCACAACAACAAAACATATCATCATGTTAACATAGTCACAACACATAATAACACATCGTCATAAAAACGATATTCTAATATAAGAATTATACCATGAAAACATGCTTTAATGTGCGACCCAAAAGATATGGAACATCCGACCTCAATGTTATTGATAAATAACATCAAGGTTCTTTAAGAACTCATCACCTGAAAAACATCAACATGTTTTTTACACAAACCACTCCGTAATAATTTCAAGAATTGATTCTATTATTTAATTTATAATAAAATATAAAATGTCACATGTGATAATAGATTCTATCTCCTGGATAATATTGAAAGTATCTATTTTGGGAGAATCATATTTTAGGAATTCATTAATTAGAGAAAATAATTAATCCACAAGTGATAATAATTTTAACTCTCTAGAGTAACAAGAGATATGAATGAATAATTCCTTTTATACATTTCCATAATTATGGATTATTATCATTTTATAAAATTATTATTATTTTATAGAAGGACTGAATGATATGATTTAAAAAATGACAGTGATAATATTTCATTGAAACATACCTTTGTTTTTTCTATTAGAAACAAAGCACCCATGAATACATGAGAGAATAAGGTGTTATGACATTCTAATAAACAACATGAAGAACCCATATTTTTCATACAAGATTTCAATATACTTAAAAGAGGGAAATTATGGGACACCTAGACATTGAAGGATCACCTAAAAAGGAAAGAAAATCAATGTTTTTGTAATTTAATGAAGTGAATCCTCATATATATTCAAATAATTAAAACTGAAAAAATTAATTCTTCATTTAGTGTTTCCTTTATTTTATTCTTGATTATATTGTGTTTAAAATATTCTATATTATGATTCATGAGTTTTTAATTGGTCAAGGAATTAATTCCCATAAATTGAAACATTTTAGGTCCATAAATTGAAACATTTTAGGTCATAAAAAATGTTACAAGATCGTACTACGGGAGAAGAAGAGAAAAATTAAAACTTAAATGCATTTTTCCCATAATGGGGTTTTTGTAAGGGAAGCACGGTTTTACCCATAAATAGTTCACAATAATCACATAAGGGTAGTATTTTATCTTTACAATGCATTCCGGTTCCCTTAAACATCCTTAAAAAATATATATGCCCATACAAAACATATCCTTTACCCTTACAGAGCCTTTAAAAATGCAGGCTTACCCTAATGTTGTGTAAAGAGAATTCGTCTTATCCTTTTGCATAATAAATTTACCCTTACACATCATATCATAATAAATTGATACCTTTAAAAAATCCATTATATACCCTTACAAAATATATATAATTTCCTTCTTACCGTTACACAAGGTACGATTTACCCATACATACTATTGTGATACTCTTTAAAATCATTATGCAGTGTCAAATGTACCATTTCAAAACTCAAACCTTACCCTAACACAACCCATATAAAAAAATTTTTACCTTTATATACCCATAATAAATAGATTATTAAACTTACACGACCTATTGAAACCCCACCCTACCCTTATTCAACTAATGAAAATAAGGTGTTACCCCTATAAAACTCCAAAAAAATATGGATAAGGTTATAAGGAACTTACACTTATGTGGGACCTATTCCTTGTGAGAAGTATATAATTTTTAGATATTTGTTTTAAATAAAAACATTAAAATAATTTTAAATAATAAAAAAATGTATAAATATCATTTAGAAAATGAAAATATCAAAATTCCCCCTATAAAAACTTCTAAACTATGAGAAGTGTTTCTCGGTGCCTTTTTCAAACAGCATAGGAAACATATCCCAAAAATTGGACCCCAGCTCCAACCTCCCATCCTAGATCCATATATTTTTTCATAGGATCTAGAAAATTATTACCATCTTTCCTTGAAGGACGTTCTCACTTCGGTTAATAATTCTCACACAAAGCTTCTCATAAGATGCATCTATCTCCAACTCAACATCTGCATTGTCTATAGCATATACAGTATAAGGTATTTACCAATCATGTTTAGAAACATAAAACACATAAATTATGCCTCAATAAAGTGGAGGAATGTCTAGAAGGTTCGCCACATTCCCAACAAGTCCAGTGATCTTGATGCTTCCAAAAAACCCTGGAAAAAGTTTCCACTTCTTCAACAAAAAGTGATACCCCAACTGAGGTGACACTAAAAAGAAAACCTAATCAGAAATATTAAATTCCTAAGGACATCTCATTTGATCTTCATTTAATTACTGCCTTCTTTGAGTAGTCACTAACCACATCCTAATAATATAAACTCTCTATGAGGTATCCAGCACCATGATTGGCCCAACCATTATACCATCACTCGCTTAGTGTCAACATCGCAGTGAGGAGCACAACTATCCATAGGGATACTCAGAAACATCCATATATATAAAATAGAAGAAACTATTATTGTAAGTAAAATCTATAGAGTCTATATGATCATCACAATATACAATGAAGTATAATATTAAAACCTGAATAAAATCCTCTAATTTTTAAATCGTGGGATCAATCTATCAATCTGCCAAAAGATTTTACACAATTCTCACTCTTGACCGAGTCCCTAGGGATGTCTATAAGAAATTCCAAAAAACATGATGTGAAATGTGCATCCATATCAGAAATAACTCTCAATGGAACTCCATGTAATAATAATATCTCATTAACATATTGTAACCCAAGACTATCCAAAAATTTATTCTCTCTGATCGGTTTGACTTGACAAACCATCTACATCTGGTTGGTATTCTCCCAAACAGTGTCATGACTCCATTGGGTCATGGGTAACCCCAAAATAATTATATCAAGTAATCCTCCTAATTCAAAATGGTCAATTTATGTAACTCGATAAAACCACCAGGAAGTTGGTTGTAACGCCCTGAGTTTTTAAATAGGAAACCATTTTAGATAGTGTATACAACACACCACACCTAGCCAAATTAATCCTTGAAATATTATTATTTAAAAAGGGACATCATTAAATAAACATTAAATTATATGATATAAATATAATTAGCTAAATTAAGAAATATATATAATTATCCCGCTCAATGTAAATTTATTTATAACTACTTAGTAAATAATATCTTATTTTTTAGAAATATCATTTTTTTCATCAAAAATTCTTTTTCTTCAAAAATAGATTTTTTTAAAAAATTGGGTTTTTTGTGAGAAAATATAATAACTAAATTTTATATCCTTTATAAAAAATATTTTATATATCATTTAACAATATTTAAATCGTCATATTAGAATTATCATATGGATAATTTTTTATATTTTTCTAAAATGTTTGATTTTTCAATGATTTGTGAAAATTACAGAATTTTAATTAAAATTGTATTTTCATTGAAAATATTTACAAAGAAAAATTACATTTTGATATATTTTTAAAATATTAAAAAATTTATTATTCATAATCAAATTATTGTATTTGTAATGAATTTTATAAGTCATTTTGGTATGGAAACATTTTTGTACTTTAAAAGGCATTTTTTCCAAAAAAACCACTTTTCAATGTGTTTTTAATTTTAATATTAAATTAAAATGATCTAAATAAATAAAATAAATTTTAAAAAAATATTCTATATTTGGAGAAAATAAGTTTAAATTTTTTAAGTAGGTTTCATTTATTTTTTGTCATTATGAATAGTAGCCATAGTCATTAATTACCACCATGATAAGGGTAAATCAAGTAATTATGTTTAAAAATAATACGATATGGGATAAAAATGACTCTAAAATGTTAATTTATCCTTTTGTATGAGTTTAGTTCATTTATATCCATCCACATTTTAGAAATGCGGAATCATTTTTCTATATTTATTTCATTTTTGATCTTTATAGTATTTTGTGTAATGAAATTTCAAAAATGTTATTCTATTAGTTTTATTATATCGAATTTTTATTAAATAGGGATAAAATGATGCAATATTTCTTTATAAGAGGGTTAACATAATGATAAATGAAATTTTTTATCATTTAAATTTATTTATAATTTTTTATGATTAAATAATTTCCTTAAATACTTACGTAACACCAATATAATATTTATTCAATTAATAGAAGAATAACGTAAATGAATTTAAAAATAATTAATGTTATAAAATTTGAATGAATAGTTGTGATACATATTTTTTTATATACATGTAAAATATTATTGATTCTTAATGGATTTTATTAAAGTTAAAATTATTCTATGTTTCTTTAGATGTTAAAATAAATAAATAGGCACAAAATTTATATTCTATATTATTTATAACAAATAATATTTTATTAGATGATTTAAAATTATTAAATAACTCTATCAAGACAGGTAATTGAGAGATAGTTTCAAATATATACCATGGTTTATATATGTTTCCATTTTACTTTTATTGTAACTACTATAACCTCTAAATATTAAAAAACATTAATATTGTTGTAATTGTCAAAATAGATAATGGGGGGTTAAAACAAAACGATAAGGGTAAAAAATAGTCTAAACTGGTAAATATTTTATTATATGATAATATTTGAACCCATCATCATTCTATATTCTAAATTTATTATTTTGTATCTATTTTCTCCTAAGAAATAATTTATATTAATTTAATACTTTAAGGATTTCCAAGAGTGTCCTTCCACTCTCTTATAAAAGGGTTCCACTTATACTATATTCATCGCACATAAAAAGAATTTTAGTTCAGAATATGACAATCAAAATACCTTCATAGAATACATTCTCAAATTATATTAGAATTATTTTTAGAATAATTACATCCTTAGAGATCTTAATTTGTAATGAAATAGAGATTTTTCGGAGAAGCGGTATAAATTTTATCCAAATGTTTTAGTTTTATTTCATCTTACACAGTAATAAAATAGTATTCAACTATTTTGATATAATAAGATTAGTATCTATAATATAATTATATATTATTATTTTAATTTAGGGAACTATATACGTCTTCTCATCTATCCTCATCATTGAAAAATGGAATTGTTACTCATGCATACGTATGACGTACTGTATTTATGATTAGAACATAGATCAATTTTCATAACCATCATTAATTTTATCTTTTAAAAGTATAATTTATGTAAAAAAATAATAATTATTTAAGTATCATTATTCTATAGATTATTTAATAATTTAAAATTTTACCATAGTCAACTTACCGAATTCATTTTGACAAAAGATCCGAATATCATCAAAACATCTGACATGTACTTAATTGGATACATAATTTTATATAACATGGTAATATGTGAAATAAGGGTAATAAAAAAATATAAAAAATTTATTAATCAATTAAAATATTATCATATATTTATTAATCATGGAGATAAGGAATGCACATGACGAGTTGGGATTGAGGTAGGAGACACATTATTTTTAAAACCTAGTCTAAAATTTTATAACAATTTATTTTCTAAATTTTCTTATTCAACGTCATATTATAAAAATTATTTTATATTAGTATTTATATATGAAATAAATTTACCATATAATCCATTTTATTTTTTTTTAATTTCATTCAGTATTTTTAAATGCAATATTTTCACATATTTTATATGGACCTTTCTTAATTTCTTTACAAAAGAAAAAAATAATATTCTATTTTAATGTAAATTGATTCGGTGGATTTTATGATAGATATGATTGAAATTATATGTTTTGAATACATTATAATTTGATATATCTTATTCAATGAAAACTCCTCATGTCTTTTAATGTTTAATATATACCATATGTTCATTTATCAAATTCTTTCATTTAAATAAGACCAGATTTAAGGGAATTTTTTATTCCTCGATCCATTTAGGTATTGCACATTAAAACTTTTTTTCCAAAAAGAAAATTTTATTTTGATACCTAATATAGTTTACTCAAATATTAACATCTATAAAATTTAATTCCATATTATATTTAATACATTATGAAATTTCCTTTTATAAAGATATAAAAAATATTATGTGACCGATTTCCTTCCATGGGTAATTCATATGATTATGGATTTTTAATTATTTCCATTTGTGGTTCACATAATCATGAACATGTTATGATGTTTTTGTCTATATATTTAACTAATAAATTTGGATTTTTTTTATTATGTGATTTTATATGTGGGATTAGAGAGTAAACCTAATCTGAGATGGGACTCTGTCAACCATGTGATGTTTTTTTTGGAAAGAAGCCTTGACTTGTGAATATCCCTGTTTTTTATTTCCTATAAAATTCCAATGATACCAGGTCATTATAATACCATTTTTAGGTTATTTTACAATGTTATTACTCCTGATCCTTCTATTTTAATTCAGGAGAATCATTAATTTTTACTATTAAGAGAAATAATCCTTATTCTGAGCAAAGACGGAGAAAAAATCAAATGGCGACTATGGGGGGATAAAATAAAGCATAATGAGAGGATCACCAAAAAATATAAAAAAATTCTTTGGGGAAGTATCTCAAATTGTTGAATCAAATGAAAATTGTGTTTAATGAAGCTTTGGAAGCTAGAAATTTAGAAGCTCTATTTCCCTCCTGCCAAGTGTGATTGATTTAGAATCTATTATTAATCTAATTCCTACTCCTATAAATATTACATTTAATAAACTAGAGAGTGGGGTCAAGAACATGAATGAACCATTGTAAAACATGTGAGTATGTTTGAATCACCATTATATTTATTTTCCTTCTACTAGATAACTTAATTCCATCATGTATTGCATTCGCTTCTAACTAGAGAGAGATCCCACACCCAAAAAAATACATAAATGAAATAATAACTAAACCTCTATTATTATCATGGCATAACACCATGGGCCTTGATCTGTGACTCCCTAATTCTGCCTCCATATTCTAGGGCAGGGAATATATCATTGAGTAGGAATAAAACTAACATTGGAGTTCTTTTCTTATGGTACCTATACAAACACACATACATGAATATCCCTGAAATAGTGCACATATATATAAACTAAAAAATAAATCATGCATTAATGAATCTCAAAAAGGGTAAATCATAAGTAAAAAGGGGAAATATATGCCTACTAGTAGAAAACTGTAATAGTTTCCAATCTTATCTGATGGAGGGGATCGCTATCAAATTCACATACTAGAAAAGATTATCTTATTAGCTCTGGTAATCACCCCAATAGGTCTAGCTAACTATGCTTTTCCAACTTTGGGACCTCCTATAACTCATTTAAAAGGACTATATTCTATAGAAAATAAAAAAAATTTGGAAAATCCCATATAGGGGTTTGTATAACAATACCTAGTATGTTACCGAGAACCCTAAATAAAAAAGAGAAACTAAATGGAAATATTCTTCTTAACCTGCCCTGAGGGAACCCAAAGGAGAGAGAATCTTCATCTCGAACCCATCATCAGCTACACACAACTAGTCATCTCATAACACATGGCATGTTAACCAATATGTGAAAAAACAACATGGACTCCAAGAAACACCACAAAAAATACTCAACTTAGAATCCTTGACATATGAGGTTCCAACCACATATTCAGCTATAGGTTTCTACTCGAGGGTCAAAGGTAAATCATGAATAGGATAACACACTCCATGAGATCTATCATCCATGATGAAACTTTTATGAGATATATAGTACATTTGGAAAAATCGTTCCACCACTTATGAATCATCTGAGAGATACCACTCTATCGTTGATCACAATACCGATGGCACAAAACCACCATCCCAAAAATTGAACACATCCATGAGAAAATAGTCATCAGATCCCACCACCAAGAAGATATCAATACAATGATAGGGGATATAAACCATATGTTATGGGGGATCCTTCTAATCCTACTGTAACAGAGAAATATAACATCACTCAATAAGGTGATCAATCCCAGGATCTGGTGGGTATAATACAATCCCAGTCAAGAAATTAGGCAACCAAATCTCTTATTATAGGGTATCACTCCATGGATCACTATAGGACACCAAAAATCCAATACAGTATCCCAAATATCTCACATAGATGGAAAATAATTCACATAATAAATAAGTGGACACAAAATACCAATATAGCATCTTAGATATCATATCGAATTGATAGAGGATCACCTCTCATGTAGTGGTTGTCATAAAAATTCCAAAAACCAAATGTGGTATACCTCATGAAGTAGGGGATCATATAAACAACGATTTCAAAAACCCAACCAAAATCGGCTGTTAAGTAGGGGATCATATAGCCAATGATTCCAAATTCTTAATAAAACATCCCTCTATGTAAGGGATTATATACCCAAGAATTCCAAAAAAACACTACTCTGATAACCTTCTAGATAATGGATCACAACCCTTGTAGTGTTTGTCATGATGATACCATTAACCTAATATAGGGTAATGATATTCTAGAGGATCCCACCATCATATCATTAAAGGGATGAAACAACTCCGAAACTATGACAGAAAATCACGCCATATCCTCTTTTGAGGGATACTATTACAATATCAAAAAACATCCAATCAAGAGGTTCATAATATTATATGGATGATGTAATGACACTATTCCCTAATATAAAAAACCCTAAGGAACTCCCTCAAAAACTGATGGTCTAAAAATTGTTAGCCCAAGTGACCCACAAAATCACCCCACCTCATTTCTCCTAGGATAAACTATGGCCACCATCACATTCTATGAAAAAAGAGGTTCAGATAAGCTACACACATGCCTAAATATGTGACCCAAAAGAGGATTTATGCTTTGGGATAACACCTCAAAGAGGAGTCTAAACATCATGTAAGTGGTATACATGTTTTTTGACCCAAACTAGACACCTAGTTGTGTCCAATGTAAGAACATCATGGATGGGAATGTGCCTGTATATGGTGTGTTCTAGTTGTACTTGGTGTGTCTCAGCTCACCCCAGACCCAGCTGTGTCTTCACTTCATATGCCTTAACAACTTGTGTCTCAATCACAATGAGTACCCTAAGTACATATCTTATACTAGCTAAATGACCCCATGTCCATTCCATATATCTGTATCTATGTATGAAACCTTGTTCACATGTACTCTGGTTGTGTACTCTCACACAATCTTGTACATTCCCATGGCTTCCATGGACTTTCCCTCAGGACACAAGACACAGGGTGACTACATGATATGTAACCCCATTACATGGTGTATAGACTCCAAAATTCATCCTCCTTGAATGAGAAGAACACATAACATGCTGCACTACAGTACATACTTTGTAAATGGGAAATATGTTGGTAATTCCCCCTTGAGCATCCTGAATCACAGTTGTTTTCCCCAAAACACACATATTTAACCTCATGTAATAACCAGAAAAAATATAAAGAAACTACAACACTAATGTGATGATAAAATTGGTCCAAGACATAAAAAATCCAATCTTCCTACCATTTGAAAAAAAACCCCAATGTTTTGAGGTGGAATTGGCGCTCTGGAGCTATTATTACACGTTCGGGAGGTGTCACTATCAATATCATGGATATATTCTGCCTGGGTTCATTGATTCAATCCTTGGGTCATCCATTAACCAAAGGAAGATAGGTAGAGGGAATAATTTTATTATGTGAACCAAGTAGGTGGGGGTATGTGGTATTATTTTAATTTTGTTAAAACAACATCATAAATTTAACACCCTATAGAAAACCTGGCGTTAAACTAAAAAATGATCCCCAATAAAATTATTTCCACTAATAGGGTAAATAGGAAATTAATATCTCAATCACAATCACAGAATTGGGATCTAATACTCATCTCATTATTTAATCCATGTTTCCATAAAAACCACACATGCAAGTTACAGTATATTTAATATTTTTAATATCACTAAACTAAGGCACTTTTGGCCCCAGAATCCTTTTCTGAATCAGTTCCTAGGTTGGGAAATATTCTAAAAAATATTTCAAAGGATTATAGCTCAAAAATTGATTCACTGCATCCTCTCCATTATAAACATTTTTTGTCCCAAATAGAAAAATCCTAGGCATATGAGAATTGAATTGAGATCACAGTTGGGACTCCCATACCAGCGAGCTCACCAATACCACAAAAAAAGTCCACCAAGAGTTCCTATGATTCCAATTACAACTCTATAAGGAGAACCTGAAGGATCAACCTCATCCACTTAAAGCTCAAACTCAGTCAAAATTCTGTAAAGAGAGGGCCCATTCCATTTCATCAATGATTGGTGGGAAAACACCAAGCAACTGGTCTATATATGATAACAGGTTCTAGAAGTACAACACCTCACTAACCTAAGATATAGGCTATATAAACCCTAATATTTAAACACAATTCAATGGAAGTCATCTATCCATCTCAATAAAATTTAGTTTATGCATAAATTACACACCCACATAGTTTTGAATTGTTTCTCAAGAATTAATCTTAGTGGGGATGGCATCCATAATACTTGTGATCCCAAAGCCAAAGAAAACATCACAACATCCTCCTCATGTTTCTTGTGTAGGATGATTATACAATGAATATGAGGGTACCAAAAAATAAAAATTACTAACCATGTGCACCCATAGGTTTTTACTAGGACCTCTAATTGGAAAGCACCAACACATCACCCCTCCCTAAACACACAAGATAGAGGGAATCATCCACCATAAATTGAAATTATCTAATTTTCAAGCTACATAATCACCCACGTGGTTTTACTCATGTTGAAAAACACACACACACACATATATATATATATATGGGGAAAGGTTCCCTATTCTTAAGGAAATTAAAGCTACATCAAATAACACTAACCCATGGCTACACTGATGCCTCACATCACCAAGGCCAAACCCCAAGAAATATAATTGAAGGGAAAGAGTAGCACATAAAATTTTCTATCAATACTACTAAAAAAATTATAAAGGATAAAAAAACGTACCACAATCCATGCTCATAGGGTCTTGGTCAAAGGCCTTGGTGGACGGAAACTATACTAAACTCCATCATCAAGCTCACTAAGCCTATCTTGGACCACATGGGGGTGGTGATGGCAACTAGTACCTTCATCCAACTCCATATTCTTGACCTGCACCCCTTCCATGTCCCTTAACCTGTGGAACTCCTTACTCAAAATGCTACCTCTTCTAAAGTGGTCCATCGACCAGATCCCTATCAGTAGAGCTATGGGTTGGAAAATATCTAAAAAAATGTCCCCATCCATCAGAATCATAACAACACCTCACATATGACTTAAAAAAATTTCATGGAAGCCCAAAGCCTTATACCATCCATCCTGGGATCACCTCATAAAGTGTCTCATATGTCATGACCTTTGAGCCTTCCATCAACTACCAGATGCTAAGTTATCATCTCCACCCTTCCCATCACTACAAGTCAGAGTCTTATCAACTATAAATCTCTTGACCACCATGATTTTCCCAAGCACTCTAGTATAGGTGGGAATGCAAAACTTCACCACGGGCGCCCTTGATCACCGAAAATTGGCCCTTTTAAAAGGTTTGTACAATGAAATAAGGATCTTGATCCAAATCCATTGAGTAACATGATAGGTCTATGAACATCATATAGTACACTCCCATGGCCATGATATCCTCCTGAAGCTACATAAGGTCTTAGATAATCACTGATCTCAAAATGGTTGAATAGAAATCATCCCAAAATAGAAACACAAACTCTTATAAAGTGAATGTCACCTATCAATGGTTTTGTATCACATGACCCCACAATCACTCAACCATACCCTATAGTTGTCTTCCCATTTGGACCACCATCTAATTGAAAGGTGTTCTCACTAGGCAAAAAACATGTGTGACTACCTCGAGCCATTCGTTAGAAGCACAGAGGTCGGAATCACCCTAAAACCTCAATGGTTTCTATATTTATAACTTATGCATCATGCCCAATATACACGAATCCTTGGTCTACACATTCATCAAAAACCAAAAACTCAATGGGTGGTGGCTCAAACAGTGAAACACCCATAGGTCCAACCATAAAACTAGGACCATGCACTTAATCCTCATCATAAGATGGATCATCCCCACAATCCCACCGTAGAGCATTATCAAGCTATCTTTTTTTAGGCATCATGGAATAGAGTCATGTTTTACCAGGGTCATATAGTATATCTAAGGAGTTGACTCAAGAATGATAATAAAATACCCAAATCCCTATCAAATATTATGCTTTCACTAAATTTCATCTGCAACTAGTGTCCTAATATACCGAGTTAAAAGGTGTGAAATCATATTCCTAGTGAATAGATATATCGGCATCCACAGAAAAATTGGGGTACCTAGACTGAAAAAAAACATGAAAACTATGAAAAATATTTCTATACAAACCAAACCGTGATTAGGACATTGTAGTCCCAAAGTGGAAACCTCTAATGATACCATTCATTCACAACCTAAACAAATAGGGCACGCACCATGACTCCCCAATACTACCACTATAATCATGGGGATGGATTCTTGTAATGAGTAGGGATATCACAAACATGGGATCCATTTGATGATGAAAACTGTATGCATGATCCCACATAAATCTCCATGAAATAGTGTAGAAATATATAAACAGAAAATAATGAAGACATACATATATACAAAACCATAGTACGTCAGAATTATATAAAGGGAAAATATAGGCCCACCCGAATAAATATATAAAAGCTTCCAACATGATCAGATGGAGGCATCATTGTTGTATGAAACTTCAGAAAACCCCATCGGCTTAGCATTGATAAACACCCCGATTAGTCAAGATCAATATTCTCTTCCTACTATAGTTCCTCCCATGACTCTATCGAAAGGCCCCTAGTATGCACAAGACACATTATGTGAAAGAAAAATCCCATGAAAGGGTGTTTACAGTAGTACCTAGTAATATTCCCAAAACCCATTATAAAAGTGAAAAACTAAAAGGAAACAGTCATCTCAAACCAAATAGTGGAAACTATAATGAGAGATAATCTCTATCTGACAACCATTCTCCACTATAAACTACTAGTCAGTTTATACCACCAGTATTTTCAACAAATATGTGATAACACTATAAGGACTAACCTAAACAAACCAAAATATAATTGACATATAATTCATGTATCATGATGTACCGACTTCATATCCAACAATAGGTTTTTACTCAAGGCCCAAAGGTTTCAATTGAACAAGAGAACATGCTCCATGTGCTCTGATATCCCAGATGTCACTCATTAGAGAGATACACTCCATCAAGAAAAACATGACAACCCATGATCATACATCCAAGAGATACTACTCCATATGGTATCACAAAGCCGACAGAATAATACATCCATCCAAAAAATGGAACTTATCTGAGAGAAAACTCTCTTCAGATCACGCCACCATGAAACTCATGCTTAAAGCAATTTGATATTGATACATCGATAAGGCATCTCAAAAATCCTTTATGTGAGATGTTATTAACCCTACTAGTAACACAAAAAATATCATTTATTAGAATGTATATCACTCCTAGGATCTACAATGGGACACTAAAAACATAGTATAGAATAAAAACTACCTCTAATTAGAATGTAGATCACTCTAAGAATCTTCTAGAGGACACCACCAATCCAATACAATAACCTAATGATCTCACTCAAACATGTGATCAATCCCAGGATCTACTGGGAGACACCGAAACACTATCTAACATCATAGAGATCATATCACTCAAATAATAGATCACCGCCTGTGTAGTATTGGTCAGGAATATTCAACATACCCAATCTTGTATACATCATTATAAAGTGGATTGTATAACCATCGAAAGAAAAACCTCTACAAAAGACAAATGATGAGTAGGGGATCACATACCCAATGATTACAGAACCCCACAAAGATTTCCCACTATATTGTGGATGGTAACGCAGTAATTCCACAAACCCTTTTGGAATAATCTTTTAGATAGGGTATCACTTCCTGTGTAGTGTGGGTCATGATGTTACAAAGAATTCAATATAGGGAAGCCATATACTAGAGGATCCCACCTTGGCCTCTCTATAGTTATGGAACAACTCAAACAATATGATAAATAACCCCACACTAGACTCTATGTAGGTATTCTGTAACTCAATCCAATGACATTATATTGAATATATTACAATCCTATTCTGAGGAAATAATTCCACTATACCCTCATAGGATTATAAAAAGGAAACTCACTCATCCATTATTGGTCTAAATATCACAGACCTAATTCACTCCCAACAGCTCCCCGCCTCGCATATACTAGTCTATAACCATGGTCACCATTATATTCTAAATGAAAAACTTCTTATGATAAAATACTCAAAGACCGAAATATGATCCCAAAAATAGGAGTTATGCTGGACATAAACTCCTCCTATAAAAGATAACATGGTCTCTTAAAGGGTATACACGATCAGTGACCCCTCCTGAACACCCGAACATGTCCTCTGTAAACACGGATTGACATGGCATGTTGTCTTGCGTGATCTGTGCCCACAAAATATGGTGTTTCTCACCTCAACTACGAATCATCCATGTCTTCCCATTACATGGATAAACCAGTGGTGTCATAGACATGAAACGTACCCATAGGTACATGGTGTTTCCTCAATAAATTTCCCTTGACATGCCATATAACCATTCCATTTATAACACCCCATGGCAGTGTACCCTAGCCGTGTACTCTCACATGACTATGTACATTCATAGGGTTTCCATGGTCATGTCCTCCTGCCACAATAGAAGGGATAACTACATGGTGTGTAACCATGATACATGGCATGTAGTCTGTAAAACTAATATTCCCTGAGTGTGAATAACACACATCATGATCCAATTCGCTACAAATCATGTAGATGGGATATCCATTGTGAATCCCCCTACGAGAAGCCTAAATCACCCCAGTTTTCACCGAAACACAAAAATCCACCTTCATGGGGTCCCTAGAAAGCATATAGGGGATCTACAATAGTAAAAATGATTGAAAATGGGGATTATGAATTAAAAATTAAATCTAACTACATCATGTAGAAAAGATAAATCTTCGACGTCGAATCAGAGCTCAGAAGCTTCTGATGCATGATCCCGGAATAATCACCATCATGATCAGAGATTAACAGCTCCTCATTTCCTTGATTTGGTCCTCAGGTCATCCATAATCCAAAGGAGGAGAGGGGAAGGGTATCCTTCCATCAATAACACTAAAGGGGGAGGGATGTAAGGTATATAATTTTCAATTTATTAAAACAACATACTCTATTTTACTATGCATCGCTGACTCATCTCCATCCAAATACCCAGTACAAAAAAAGTGTATGTCTCAGATACGGTGAACCTGACATTTGTATCTCATCATTGGTATCATAATTATAATATGAGGCTCCACTCAAGAATTATTCCATATTCACAATGAATATACAAACATGTGATGAAATATGTTTACTATTTTTAATATCACCATGCTGATGCTCTAGTAGCCTTGGATTCCCTTGCTGACTCAGTGCTTGGTATCCGAAATATTTACATAAATTTTCTAAAGTATTACAATTAAAAACTAGAGTATCTACAGATACCCCAAAATAAACCACCATGCAATATAGAACCATAGCATTACAAACAATTGGTATTATTTTTCATCCTACTATTATGGGGATACTATCTAACCTAAAAATTATAAGGGGGGATGGGAAAAGAAGGAATAGAGGACTTGGGACCATGATAGAGGTGAGAGAGAGAAAAGCTTCCCAGTTCTTGATAAGCCAATATATATAGATCATCATGTTTTTAGTTCTGATTTTAATGGTCGTCCTAGAGTTGGAAAGCCCCTCATACTGGGATTTATTTCCCATATTCCAAATACACCATCTCTATACTACAAGCATATTGGATCTAACATTAACTTCCATTTGGTTATTCCTTGATCCCCAAAACAATTTTTCAAGAAATATTGTTCCTATGAGATATTAAAGGAAAACACCTTTGAAACATTCAAAAGAGAGACACATATATCTGGCCCACTACCACTCAAAAAATTGTTCATATATTGATTCTTCAATAGAAGCATCACTGCAGATACACTAGGTTTCTAGATGTGTTATAGTTTTCTTAATATTCACATTAGTGCAATGAACATTCTTCCTAATATTCCACACTAAAAAATTGAGTATGGATGGAATCTATTTACACCAAAACACATCTCCCCATTCATCCTATTCATATAGATCATGAGACACCATGAGGTGATCCCTCATCTAGAACGACCCTAGAATCAAACCCACAAAAACAATAGTTTTTCGAAGAGAATATTGCACAATTTTATAAAAATTGATCAATTAGTTCAAATCCATAATTGTCTGGATGATGGTTGGATGCCTACAATCTTGAACTAATGATAGATATACAATGGGACATCTATGAAAGATGAGTTTATAAATAAACCATTTGTGGTTCAAGAGACTAAGCTCACTTGGAAAATGATCCATCACATATGGTTTTCAAGCAAGGATATGTGGGGTTGGACCATGCACAAATAGTCGATGATCTACCTATTGGGGCCACAAAAATAATGAAATAATTTTTAGAAGGGAAACATTATCAATAAGGGAGACCTTCCATAATATCCCAGGAAAGCATCTCAGGGACCCTGAAAACCTTTTTACCTAGATACCTACTTCCCATGATCATTTTACCAAAATTTCCTATGATTCCCAGTTATTACTCCCATCAATTTCATCATCCCATATATACACCACCCTCATTTTTTCACCAGTGAAATAGCCTTGGTTAGAACATTATTAGATGGTAACACTGGTATTAGGATGGAAGATAAAATAATATTAATAACATTTAATCTTCTACCAAAAAATTGAAAAATTATCTTCCAATTGGTAATACTATTTTTTTATTTCCACCAAAAAATCGAAATACTACACATGAAGATGACCAAAAAATGAAGTTTCTTCGAGGTAATCTATGTGAAATATAATCCTGCTAAATCCTAGACTAAAATCTATAGTTCTAGTAGTTTTATCAGATAACCTCTTAGATATTAACACACTTTATTTCATGACTAACTATCTTTCCACTCCATTTATAATATTCTTTGATAACATCATTAATCCAATTGATAGAGTGTTTTATTATATTGAAAAATATAACCATTCCATCAATGAATATAAGATGGTATATACATTGAATTTTATGATGACGCCAAAAATGGGAAAAAAATTATATAATTATGGCACTAATTAAATAATCTACTTAGAGTGTCCCACATCATAATTAAAAAAATCAGAGAAAGTAGTTTTCCTTGCCTTCGTTCCCTAACTGATTTAAAGAATCCACATGTTTTATCCATAAATGAAATGGACAGAAATGGAGAACTAATTACATCCAAGTAAAAAGTTAGTGAAATATTTATATAATCCCATGTGAGAAAAGACATTGATAATTGAAGACCACTAGATCTGATTGTAGGCTTTATCCATATCTATCTTGAGCTTGATATTAGATGAAATATATTTTTTGTTTTATGTAATTGATAACTTCTCGAGCCAAACATATAGAACAATAAATTATTATTCCCCTCACGAAACCATTTTATTCAATATAGATCTATATGTGCATGTGTGGGGAGTGAAATTTGTTGATCATGGTGACGAGAACATCCATAGGTAAATATAATATGATTATTGGTATGTAATGTTTTAGTGATGTTGATCCCTTGATTTTGGTAATGAGGATTATAGATGTAGCACAAGACAATTAGAAAGACTACCTATATTGAAGAATTCCCACACCACTTCAATAATAAATTACTGAACCAACACCCCTGATGCAATGTAGAAGGAGCCTGGGAACCCATCAGGTCGTGACATGCAGGAAGAATTAAGATATATAAAAACATCATGTATCTCGTATTCATCAAGAATTGATTCATGTTTTATTTTATCACTATCTGTCACAACCCTAGGTAAAGCATAGAAATAGATGAATGTTGTCATAGTATACCTACATGAATGATAGGTTGCATACACACAAAGAGATTTTAAAAAAAATTAGCATACATCCCACCATGTCCCAATATTTTGAGAAGGATCTATCCTCTCTGTATATATTTGTTTTAACAAACCACTATTTTTCCTTCAAGTAAGATTGAAAAAATAGTCTGAGTGTATCCCCTTATTTGATCTATTTTATCCAAGAAATATCTTGATATAAGACATCCTATTTGTTGAACTTCTCTACCTAATAACCCTTTTTGGAAAAAAATATGAGGGACATCCTCATCCCATCCATATTCAAGACATTCTTCCATCTACTCGACCTTCATATTTATGTTATCCAAATTATGAAAGCGAGGTGGTTATTTTCTTATCCATGATTGGAGGTCCCCTTTGAGACATCTTACCTTGTAATGGATTCCTATCCACAAAATACAAAAATAAGGTTTTGATATGGGGGATTCCACAACCATGTGGTATTTGATAATTTTGGACCATCCATGGTGGATGAGAAAATGATCACCTATGGTTGTGCAATTATTAATTCGTCAATTCTTCTAGAATCATATCAAATCTTCTACATTATTCATCTCATCTTTTAAAGACTCCAATTTAAAATGACAATATGATTAAAAATTATGATAAATACATGGACTTGAATCTAATTTTCTCATGCATATTCCTTCATTATAATTCTTGATACCATACCAGTTTTATGTGATAGAAGAAATTCCCTTATCCACTTCAGATACAATTATTCATATAAATGAAAGTATCCCCCTTGAAAATTTATTCATTTATCACTGAATTATTTTTCATTCTCTTAACCCTATTGTGAAAAAAATCATCACATACAAAAAACTGGGAGTGAATAATGATTACTATAATGATGTAGAATTGATTGAGGATCATTATTCACATAGTTTGACATTAATTGGAAAGTGTTATAACATTCGATTCATTCTTGCTTCTTTCTATTCATCTCAACCCAAGAATGATTTCTTCTGAATAAAAATAGCCTAGATAATAATATCCTAAATATGATCATATCTAATTACTATCATTCTGGTTATGATCATCCTGGATACGATTAATCTGTTTATGATCATTCTAGTAACGATCATTCCTGATACGATCATTCTGGTTATGATCATTCTAGATACAATCAATCTGGTTATGATCTTTCTAGTTATGATTGATGGTTACAATAAAATACAATCGAAAAATAAGTCTTTCCCAGATACGATACAATCGGAAAACAGTGATCTTCCTAGATACGATACAGTGCATTCTGAATTCAATTCCCTTTCGGAAGGTATCATCACTTCTCTTTTACCTAGATCCAATAAATTACAATCTAAATATGATTCATTTTCAATTGACACCATCTCATTCCTTTTCATTAACCCAAATACAATTGTTTAAAAAAATCAATGTATCATCTTTCATCACCATCACCAATTCCATAGGAACCACCTATTTAATCAGCATCACATATGCATCGACATCACCATTCATCGACACCATGTTTTATTAGAATCACAATTCCATTGGTACCACATTCATTGGAAACCCATTTCCATCGGTACCACTTAAATTATTTGGAAACACAATCAGCACCACCTCTTCAATCTTGATACGATATTTTTATGATTGGTTTGAAAAACAACTGGAACCACTTCATTTCTGATTGTTTTTAAAAAAAAATTATTTTCTAACTATTTTGAAAAACAATATGAATATGATTATTTTCCAATTGGATGCATCTCTCTCACTCAACATTCCTTCTATCAGGTTTAAATCACATGTTCTTAATAAAACTCATGATTTATTTGAAATACAAATCCATAAAGATTCTCCACAATTGAAACATAAGTTTCAAATTGGTTTTAGTGTGAAGATGATGAGAATTCCCTTCCAACATGGTACATTCTCCAGTAAAACTGATTCATCTTGAAACTGATCAATAATTTCATTAAACAAAATTTCAAAACAATTGCTTCCAAAAAAAGTGATGTGCTTTTAAAAAAACATTCATTGACAACAAAAGACCACTCTTGAAACCTTCATCATCTTCATCATCATCTTTGTCGCTAAAATATCCCCCTTTATATTTTTTTCAACCAGGTTTCATAAATCACTGAACTTTCTAACCTCATGCAATGGATTACATATCAATATTTATAAGCCAATGTGAGATAACTCATTGTATGAAACAAGAATCATTAATAGAAAAACCAGGATATATAAAAAAAATTATCATGATAACAACTTTGTTTTTTCTTTATTTTCATCATTATCCCTAGAAAACAATTCAATTTCTATACCTGAAACTACTCCTAAAATAGTTAGAAAATTTTATACAATGACAATGCAGAATTCTCAGCTGAACTACAACTATCTGTTTTAAGAAATAGATTTATGAAAAAAAACAATTCTAACCCCTTCACAAAAAAATCCAAAATGTAATACTAATGATGGGATCAATAAACATACCTTAATAGTTGATAGAAATTGATTCGACACCCATGTTCAACCTTATTTTTTAAAATTATTCCTACAATAATGGTTTTGTGGAAATATCAACAACTTGTTCTGATGATGGAACATACTCTAGATTCAATTAATTCTTCTACAAAGGCTCTTCGATGAAATGATATTCGATATCAATATGTTTTGACCAAGAATGTTGCACTGGATTTCTGGTGATATTGATTGTACATTGATTGTCCAATCCTAACATAAAGGGTAATATTACTTCTACTAGTAAATCATTCAATTGTTTTTTCATCCAGATAAGTTGAGTAGAGGATTCAGTAGCAACAACATACCCAGCATCAGCCGTACTGAGAGATACTAAATTTTGTTTCATTGAATTCCAACTTATACAATTCTTTCCCAAAAAGAATACACCACAAGATGTGGATCTTCTATCATCAACAGTTCCTGCATAATCTGTATCTAAATACCCAAATAAATCAATACTATTTGAGATGCAGTACCTGATTCTAAATTTTGTTGTGCCTTTAATGTATCTTGGAATTCTTATACTAGAAATAATATTTGAATCTCTTGGAACACTCTAAAATATTGCACATAATAGAACAACATAAATTCTAATGGAATTCCTAATATATGAGACTATGATGGAAATTTATTAAAGGATGAAATTATTAGTCTTGTAAGTATATTTCCTTAGGTTATTAGTCTGGATGGTATTGAAATTATTAAAATATAAAAATATGTTTCTAAATAAAATATTTTTTCCAATTACCTTCATTTTAGATGATTTTATAGTATTTTCCACACATATTGAGTTTATGATTTTGGATCCGTTAAATTTATCGTGATAAATATGTTTATTGTGATCAATGATCTCAATAAATCATTAATATTATATAGATGATACAATTTTATTCTATATCCATATTTTAACATGTATCTAATGATCTCATATCATGTAACCTAGTATTTTTTATTCAAGATGACCATTGTACATCCCTTTCTATTTTTTCAAGTATAAGATTTATTAACAGGTTCTTATTTATGGTTATCAATGAATGTATTTTAGAATATAAAACCATGGATTACTAAAATGAATTTAAAATTGTGTGGATAAAATTTAATAAATTTTTATATAATATAAAAAACAGTGTTTCTAAAAAGAAAACATTGTTCGATAGTGTATACAACAGTAAACAATAATCTTAAACAAACCATGAACCATTATTATTTAAATATTACCATTGTAACCTAGATGTTAAATTATTGGGTATGAATATGATTAAATTGTTTATAAATATATATAATGGTACTAAACCATATTTATTTAATTATATCTTCTTATTAAATTATCACACAATTTTTAGTAAAGTCATTTAATTCATCCAAATTCATTTTCATCGTAATTGTTTACTATAGGTTTTTTTAGAAAATATTATAATTAATTTCTATAAATTTTTGGAAATATTATTTTATTAATATGATATAATTTATTAAATAATTATTTTATAATTAATGTATGGTGAAATTTTAATATTTTTCTAAAAAGATTAATTTTTCAATGAATAGTGAAAATACTAATTTTTACTGAAAATATTGTTTCTTTTAAAGTATTCCAAAAGTGAAATTGTATTTATAGTTGGTATTAATATTAAATTAGTTTATTTTTATTAAATACTATCATATTATTTCCTTCTTAATTAATTATATATTAGAATTTTTTATAAAAAAAATTATAGTCAAAAGGCATCTTTCTGAAAAACTGTTTTTTATTTCTTTTTTCATTCAAATATTAATCAAACGTTTCACACATCTAGAAATTAAATCTCAATAAATGGATTCGTATTTGGATTCATGAGGTAGAAATTTGGTATATATGAGGATTATATTTTGTGTTTGTTTGAATAGTAACAACCATGAATAGTGTGTCTCTTGTAATGGTAAATTTGGTAATTAAGGTTAAAAATAATAAGATACAGGATAAAAAAACACCATTAAAACATACTTTTATCTTTCTCGAAAAGTATATTTTATCTATTAACATCAAATTATTTATTATAAGAAAAGAGGGTACCACATTTCTTTTATTATTACCTTAATATATGTTTTGGTAATGAAAATCTAAAAATAAAATTATCTTTGTCTTATTAAGTCAATATTTTTGACGTGGGGATTAATAAAAGATACATTCTATTTTTAATGTTATATTTGAATAAAAAATTATATTTTTATCACAAAAATTTATTTCAAATTCAATGTAAAGAAATAATTTACTTAAATGCATATGAAATGATGAAATCATATTTATTCTATTAATAAAAAATAAAATAAATGATTTTAAAAATTTTAAATGAAAAACAACTTGAATGAAATGTTTTCTTACACGAAATATTTTGTTAAATATAAAATTTTATGTATATTCTAATCGATTATATTCTAATTCCATTTCAATGGTTTTATTTTCAATGTTAAAATAAATGTATAGTTCCAAAATTCATCTTAATGATATTTTATAGTAAATAATATTTTATTAAATATATTAAAATTCCTAAAAATATTATCCTAAGAAAAATTATTTTAATAGTTTTAAAAATATCAACCATATTCCATTTATGTGAAATTTTTTAATTTATATAAACTATCACAGCCGATAAAAATTTAAAAACAATATAATCTACATAATTGTGAAAAAGTATTAAATGTGGTCAAAACAAAAATATAAGGGAACAAATTTTTCTAAACATGTAAAAAAAATTTATATGAGACAATACTAAACAATAATAATACTACATTATAAATATATCATTTTAGAGATTGTTCTCCATGAAAAATAATCTATATTAATTTAATACATTAAGAAATTACAATAGTTTCCCTCTCTATATTCCAAAAGGGAACTTCCTATCCATTTTTCTAAACACATCAAAATTCATTAAATATAGAAATATACTAATCTAATACCTTCCTAAAATCCCTAACCACATTTTTGATGTCTTATTTATAATATGATACCAACCATAGATATATTACTGTGTAAATAAAAGGAGATCCTTTAATGATGGGGTATATATTTTGACCGAATGATTATGTTTTATCTGTTCCTCCACCAACTTAAAGTATTATTCAATAAATATTTCATAATAAAATCTGTTTCTAAAATATAATTATATTTTATTATATTAATTTTATAACATATATCCATCTCATCTACAATCATGATCAATGAAAAATGGGAAAGTTGTTCATGTATATATACAACATACACTCTTCCTAATTGAAACAGAGTTCATTATTCATAACCATCCTTATTTTATTCTTTAAAACTTTAAATAATTTATAAAAATGATATTATATTTATGATTATTTTTTATGATGATGGAATAATGACCCTTTTTAGCATAGTCAACTTACCAAATTCATTTTGGACAAATGAGCAAAATATCGTCAAAACATACAATGTCATCTAAATTAATTAGGTAATCATATATAACAAGATAATAAGTAAAATAAGAGTAATAATAAACATGAAAAATGATATTAATAAATTATATTATTAACATAACTATATTATTCATAAAGATAAATAATTATTGTGATGAGTTTGGGTCAAGGTAAGGGACATTTTAATTTAAAAACTACAGTTTAATTATTTTCATGATTTATTTTGAAAATCATTCTATTACCAATCCACACTGTTAAATTTATATTATTGATAATTTTATATGGACATAAATAAATTATGATCGATATTTTATTTCTATTTTTACTTTCTTTTAATGGATTTCTAAATAATCATGATTACTTATTTTAAAAGTAATATTTTCACTAACATTACAAAAGTAAAAAAATGTTATATTTTCAAATATACTGCATTAAAGTATTTTCCAACTACTGTAATTGATTTTTTGTGAATGATTTATATGTTTATATAATTTTATTAAACAAAAAAATTTATTTCCATTAATGTGGTGACACATTCTGTAAGTTCATTAATCAAATTTCATCGTAAAAATAAAACCTAATTAAGGAGAACTATTTTATCCCTCAATCCTTCTATTTAATACACATTCAATTATTTTATTCCAAAATAAAGTCCTTGTTTTTTAAAATATGATTATTTACCAATATAAGAACTTTCAAAATATTTAATTACTTATTCTATGTTGAATTGTTATGAAATTTATTTGGATTATGATATGATAAAATATTATGCAACCCATTTCATTCAATGGTTAATTTGTAAAATTATTCCAAAGAATTGAATTCCATTTTTTGGACACATAATCATGATCATGTTATGGGGTTTTTCCCATATAGTGTCCCAATACATTAGGTAAATGTTTATTCTCACTATATGTTATGTATGGTATTAGGGATTAAACCCAATCTATGATGGATCTCAATCCACCATTTTATATTGTCTTCACTATTATCTTTGACTTTTGATTATTCCATTTTTTTGTTTTATACAAATATTTTAAATTTAGATATCCATATGATACCATGACATTAATATTATTCTCTCATGTAAATGGTCATAATCATTCTACTTTATGATATCATGTCGAATGTTTAACTCACATGTTGTTCTTCCATATCACGATTATTTTATTAATATGTTTTTTTACGCTCATCCCACTTATTAAAATGTTTTCCATGGGGTTTTATGGTTTAGTAAGGTCCAAGATGGTGTCAAGATGAAAATTATGATGATGTGTTGTTAAAAAAAATATTTTTCATCATAAATGTTTTATTGTAAAAAAGGGATACTTGGTGAATGTTTCCCCTTTTTGATATAATCTGTATTTGGGTAAGTGTGATAACTTAATTCTCTAAAAATAAAAAATTTATGTATCGTTAAATTTGTTAAAATTAATTTTTGAAAGAAAAAAATATTATATAATGTTTAGGGCTAGGTCGTTACACTGCTACTCAAACATTTCCATATGTTAGATAAGGCATCACAAATCAAACCCAACGATGTCCCTCTTTATCCAGAGCAACCAGAACTATCTTTTGAATTCATGGTACATATATATATCACTCTATTGTTCACTAAACCCTGTATAAAATTATCTCATTAGATATTTTTAGATGGAATCATGGACTACTAATACCCTATTATCAGGGATAACATCATCTTCACACATTAAAAACATGGGTATCAGGTCATCTCTAGCAAGTTGTTCATATATAACTTTAAACACTAGGTCAATCTCTTATACAACCTTTAACTAGTCCACTAGAGATGATGTGAACACTAATGTGGAACATGTTTTCAATCTATGATCACTGGTACAATGCATCCTCTAGTCATTTTAAATACCTATCAGGCTTCACTACTCCTCAGAAGGCTGCTAACAAAGATCTAGATCAAATTACATATTATTTTTAATATAATCTGCGATGAAGTTACCATTCCAATATGCATTGTACATATGAATGTAAAATGTATATACACACTCAACCCAAAAATTTTACATCATATTCCAGTCCCACAATGTGAATATGTAATGAATGACTTTTTATTTAGTGTATAAAATAATCCTCTCACCAAAGAAATAGTGTCAGCCAAACATTTGAGTGTGATCCACTTATTAAAACTCTAAGTCTTAGTTATGGTAGTTCTATTCATGGGATCATATATAACATGACCCATAAGATAATACCTACCCCCTTGTATGAGTTATTCTCCCAAAATAATGCTTGATGCAGAACATAATATGATGTATCTGATCTATGGATTACGTGGTACCATCAACAGAGTTATAGTCATCCTCTACTTTTTCTCATGAAACTCATATTTATACACGTTGAACCTATGTAACATGACTCCCTTAGTCATCATAATTGTAATCGGTGATGTTAATATACATAATTCCAAGATAATACATCAATAATATCATGCTAAAACTATAAATGTCATGTTCTTGAACATGTTCTTGGAACACGTCCAAGACATCATTGCCTCCACATTAAATGGGTACATAGATATTCTGGTCTCGAACACCAATGTCCCCCAAGAACATTACATCCTAAATCATAGCGTTAAACATTGTTAGTTTGGCATAACATCTGTGTTTTCAAAACTCAAAGTGGATGATCTAAATATGTATTACATGATAATGAGTTTTCAGAGAGTAGATGAAGATGTCATTAAAAACCCACAATAAACAAGTCTAGATATGGTTTTAAGATTTTGTTCAAGAGGTTTATGAATAGTATTTTTTCATTTGTCAACCAAAATGGCAGGACAAGATACTCATATAACTCATACCTATATCAAAATTCTATCATCAGGATGTCCTCCTCAAAAACCATAACTGGTGATAGACCAATTGAAGATCAATTTTGGAGATCCACCGTGCTCCCCATAACTGGTCAAATAGATCATTGATCCTGGGAATAAGATGTCTATTATTTATCATCAAATGGTTCAATGTGCCATAATAAATTTGGACTCAAATAATATTGTTTGACTTTTTTTGGAATAACAGAGTTGCATCCCACAGTGATATATTGAGCCTGATAATTTCCATTGGCTCCATGTCCTCATGCAACACCTTGAGATCCTTTAGATTGGCTGAAATCGTATAAAAAAGGAGTATCAAAATTTTTTGTTCAAATGGGATGATATTTACTCATTAAAAATTCCATTATTATGGGGAACCCTAGTAAATTTTTCTGGTAAGACATCCTGATTGAGATCCGTGATTGATGGGAATGTTGTGGGGAATGTAATTAAATTTTCTAAAAGGGAAAATAAAACCACCAATTTTGTGATCATCCCAAGTTGACTAACGTAAATAACACATCTAACTTCTCGAAGCTCCCATTACCTATTCATCAAGATCCACACTCCCATCGGTGAATAAAATGACACATATCACTGATAATAATCTATGTGATCTAGAAATATGAGTATGCGGTCTATATCAAGAATCATATCAGATCTCATCATCTATAATATCTTTAAACCACACATATGAATATAAATAGAAATGAAAATAATATATCGTATTCATTACTATATATAGTCCAATTTAGTTCCCAATAGAGTGTCAATAGAAAGTAACTTAGAGAAAAACATGGCATGTAAGTTATACACAATAACAAATTTTAAATAAATAAAAAAAAATGAGAAGACCAGTTATCTGAAAAAAAAATTGATAAAGTAAAGTTAATCAGAACCATACCAATAATAGTATATGGTCCCTCACTTGTAACATATATTTTCAGATCAACTGTGAAAATTATGGCTTCATCATCTTACTTAATATGTTCATGATATATCTAACTAGTTGGATTTGACATATAATGTTTGTACTATGAATCCCATTTAGATCCATTGTTTCATAAACACATCTCTCTTCCCAATAACTAAATACCATCCTCATTTATCTATTTAAAAAATGATTAAGATGGAATATCATTCAACACTTCCATCACTTCCACTAAGGTGCTGACTAGACTCTGCAATAATGTATGATCTTCCCATGGTTGATGCACTTTGGGTCTACTCCTGAAGGAAAAATAGATGTGTAAATATCATTCACCTATATTCCAAAAATTATTACATGTCTCTAGTATTCCTATATCTATGACATAAAAATGAATTAACTATTGCAGTAGGAGATCCACCGACCTAAGAACAAAAGTGTAGAAGAATAAAAAATGCATAACCATCCTATATGATATTCTTAATTGTCATGGCCATCTATATAATCACTAGATAAAATCCTTGGTAAAATCAAAAAAAATTATATATTATGTTTTAATAAATATTGATTTAGAACATAAAATCCTTCTGTTCCACATTTATGACTAAAACCTGTACAAATCCATGAAGCTCATAAATCAATTAGAATAAGTGTACACTATCATAGAACCCTAGTGTAGCTCGGAAAACATCCATTCTCACACAGGGATTAGCGTATCAAAAAATAAATCCCCAATAAATATGCCCTTAATAATATCCCACGTGGGTGCCTCACATCAAACAACCTATCCCATTACTCAACATGAATTCTTGGCTGGTCTCTACAGCATGAACCATGCCATGTTGAACATATTATCCAGTGGTTTCTCAATGAGTTTGAAGATAACCTAGATGATATCCACCATGTGAATATTATCAAATTGACCAAAGATTACTTTAAATAATGTAATAAACTGAAGCTATATGTATCTAGTTTAGTCAACCGTGGTATTTTGTAGAAGTAATCCTTGATAGAGTGGACACACAACCTGCACCACTAGAGTAGGTGTGGAATCATTATCTAAATTTCCCTCAAGAAAATGATTTTTTATAACAATGTTTTTAGGAGAAAATCAACCCAATTCATTTTGGAATCCCATTAATCTTCTAGGAGGAGAAATCTTATCTAACAATAAGGGATGTATCAAAACATAAATTTTTATATCCTAACTATTTTATGGGATAACACAATGGATTATATAGGAGTCTACACATAACCCAATTCATAACCTTATTAGTACTAAACATAGTCTATTCCATTTATATTAGTTATAATCATAAAATATACAGTAAAACCTTATAGTATCCTCGATTCATCTTATTAATTGTAAAAGTGACACATCATAATATAAAAGATAAAATATATATCACACAATAAGAAATGCTTCCCAAAAAAATAGAATAATTAAATCCATTTATTTCAATAACTACTATACATCATAAGAACTATTATATATATAAAATGTGATACAATGTTCCTAAACAAAATGGATGAATGTACACAAAATCTAATAAAAAAATAATATATATCCCATCAATGGTATGTGGGAGGTCCCTTATACATGTTCTAGACAAGCACATGGAAACTCTCCTTCCCAAGTACCACACAACAACCTCCTTCATACCATTTCCTAGTTTATTCCAAAAATAAATGTATAAAAATTTCCAATGATACCATTTTTTAACACCTCATCTCGAATAACATGGTCAAAACTATTGTGTCACAAGACCTCATGCACGCCTCCCCATATACAAGAGGCTACTGACTAATCGAGAAGGTCTGTATTCATATGTGAGGAGACTATATCCTCAGTTCCATTTCATAGAAAAAATAATAATGGAAAAAATTAAAAAATAACATATTTATTAGAGTGTCAAATAAAAAAAATTACTTTCTATATAGGTTGATGGATCTTCCATCTGAGTACATGCCCCACCTCCTTTTAGAAAATAAAATTTCCCCACTCATGGAGCAACCTCTGTCCTTACCAGATTCCTTGATGACACCATCTCCCCTAGTTCCCAAAACCTCCATCATTTTTTCTAGTAAAACCAATGTCTTCAATCCCTCTACAATTGTTTTTTAATTTCAACCCCATATCTCACAAATCCCCTCCCTAAAAGAGGTAATCCCCCATCAGGATCCCTCCCAATCAGCATGTCTCTCTCCTGATACATGAGATCCTTATTCGGGATCTCCTGTATTTTATAATTGATGGGTCCCTATATATTTATTTCATAGTGGTTTTCTTTATATAATCAATTAATTTTTATTGAAGGATGCTAGTGGCCAGGTTTGGGTTATAAAATCCTCCCTTTTCCCTCTTCAAGAACATCATTCTCTACTAGGGTCTTGATATTCTAGCTTGTGTTTTGATTTTGAATAAATATTATTTATATCATGTTCATGGTTCTAGGGTGGATATTATGAAGGTGTTGTCTTTGATCCCTTAGTCCATTCGAAAAATGGATCTTTTACCATATTAAATTGTCAATAGAGGCACAAATCGTCTGTGACTCACCTAAAGTGGCGGCATGGGTAAATCATCTATGTATTCCCATCCCCTTTCACAACATTGCCTTTTTCCATGGTATAAAAGAAAACCTCAACCAATTTTTCTATGAATATGAGCACCCACTGCAAATACATGATGTGGGGGTTGATCTAATTTGTGTTGAAATGTGTTTCTCTGACTCGCATACAATCCACATTCTTCTCAGGACGGGTGTTGCTATCACATGGTTGAAATCACTGATATTTCACTACCTTATGTAGTTCTTCCAGGGATGTCTAATATATGATCATTCTCTCACCATATGTTATAAGAACCTTACCACTCCATATTTAGGTAATCCCTTTACTATAGTTCATTACCCACCATAGATATTCAAAATTTTTATCATGGTGGATTACAGTTCTATAGATGTCATGATGGAAGTTCACGGTCATTACCCCCATTAGCGCCTTCTATTTATGTAGTTATACCTCCTTTTTCACCCTAATCATTAATACATGGATCTTCCCCTCCCAAATCAAGAAGAATGTGTACTGAAATTGCCCATTACTATTCACATCCAATCTCTGGCCTTGGTCTTGGGTTTGTGGATACGTCTTCATCGGCTCCGTCTTCCGCCTCCTACTTTGGGTGGTATCTCCAATTCGCATAGAATTAGTTAATAATGTGTCAGAAAGGTACGAAACCTGTGATTACACAATATAATGTTATCATTACCCATTTTCCCTCCACATAAACTACCATGCATCTTTAGAGTGGTTATAGCACATTTTTCCATGTGGAACTATGTTTGGATGAATATGACACTTATCTGTCTCCCACTGGTACCAAAACTCGAGATCGGGAAAAGTGGGAACAACTCTCATCCTATTCATAGTATAAGTTATTTTCTACACCCCGGAAAAATCATGGAACCTTACATCTCAATGATCACTTTTATCATAGGTAATGCATGTGGTTTGGGGACTTAGGTGATGATATACTTCCTCTCAACTAAGATTTGCTCAAATAAGACACGGTAGGTAGTTGGTCTCGAACACTATAATTATCCACCAAAATCCATGATTTTTCCTAATTATTGGGGATGAAAATTTCATTCATGGGGAATATGATAACTTATATATCTATGTTCTCTTAAATAACTCCATTTTAGTAGAGAAAATAATTTTTTGTAGTCATCATCTATCCATGAAAACCAAATTTGTTAACATCATCTTTAATATTTCTTTCCATTATTCCAAAGGAGATATGAAGCAGAGGGAGAATATGTGGAATGATATAGATGTCTTTAATTTGGGATATGCGACTTGGATTATTGGGGTGAATTTAATTCCATCATAGACACGTTGGAGTAGAAGGATGTGGGAGTCTACCTAAGAAAATAATGAAAGGGTTCCATCACAAATGTCACCAACTGGGTCGATGATTGAATAATATCAATACCATTTATTCCATACCTAATGAATATGTTGAAAATTAACTTGCGAAATTTTAGACCATAACCCACCCCTCATTAATATTGTAAATATTAGTGTATGAAATGGGCACTTATTTTATTAAAGATCAATGGAAATTGATTCCAATTATCATCATGTGGTGCACTCTTCATGAGAGAAATATATGTATGAACACTCTTGGGATAGGGTACAAATAATTTGTTGTTCATGATAGAGGAAATCTGACCATGGGATTCAAGTAGTCCTCATTTTATGTATTTCGATAGAATTAGAGAAGACACTGAACATTGTGAGTTGGACCATGGAGATCTATGGGATGATGAGATTTTTGGACACCATAACTATCTGAATAATCATTGATCAAAGATAATTCTCATGAATGAACAAGTTAAAATGAATGGTCCAGAATAACATATAATAAATAGGGAAACAAGAATACCACATACTTATAAGAATTCATCAATGATTTTAAATCTACCATTGACTCAAAAATTATTCTTTAGGATGGTTCCTTCAGCAATGATCATCACTTGGTCAGATCTATGACATTTTATTAATTTAGTTCATTGTATATGGATGATAACCCTAACATGAATGATGGATGACCTATATGCTAGTCTTCTCTATTTGACACCATTATACATGTGTGTTCCCCTGATATCAATAGTTTTTTGAGAACATCCCAGATGAGGAGGAGGATATAGAGTCTATCACTTCCCTTATCTTCGTAAGAACTCCCTTTCCAAATGAATTTTGGAGAAGATTTTATACAAATTCTTGTAACCTCATCATGAATTAGATGGTGGGAATCATTCATGATTTTAAATGGGGGTCTTATGTAATGACTCGTGTTTTGAACCAGACTAAAACCCGAAGTAATTTCAAATTTTCGATTACTGAATGGGTTGTTTTAAAAATAGAGCTTTAGAATAGAATTTTGAGAGTTGGAATGATTGTTTGTTTTGGTTTTGTTCATGGGAAAAGGCCTGAGAAGTTTCCCTAGTGTCTCGACAGGTCTCTTCGAGCTACGATCTTGAGAGAGAGGCTGGTTTTTAAAAGGTAGAGGAAGGTGTACGTGTTGCGCACGGTTTGACTAAATCGTGCGGCCCATTACCGGAAAACCGTCCGTACTTATTTAAGGAGGCAGTGGCTTGGGCAGGGTCTGCACACGGGTTTCCAAACCGTGTGCCTAGCTCGTGCCAGGGATCTCCCTTAGGCAGAGGGTGCCGCACGGTTTGCGCACAGTTTGGAAAACCGTGCAGATCAAACCGTGTGGGCCGGTCTGTTTACAGTTTTTGATTAATTTTAAAATATAATAAAATAAAAATCAAAAATCTTAACACTCTCCCTCACCCTCACTCAACCCACATAACACACAAGGAGGGGCTCCCCCTTTGAGACTTGTGACACCCCTCACCTACAACCTCCTCCTTCCTTCGTTTTCTTCATATTTTTATTGGTTTCTTCTACAATCCTCCATGGTAAGCTCCAGCCTTCCCTCTCCTCTTGTTTTCCGGTCGGATTTTGTCCTCTCCATTGACCCATGGGATTCAGTCAAACCCTAGGTTTTGGGGGTTTCATGAATATATTTTTCCTTCATTATAGGTTTGTAGTAAGGTTGCCTCAGGACCCTTGGGTTCGAGTTTCGACATCTGCCACCGAAGGTGAGGCGGATTCAGGCAGTTTCAGTTTCTGGATTTGGTTCGAGTGCGTTAAAGTTTTTGGCATGGTATCGAGTTTCCAAAGTCAATGTGGCTTTCCTGTGTAGGCATAGTGTGGGAGAATCAGCGGTTCATAGTTAGAAAGCACCAACAGCCGGAGTGGACAGATGGATCCACTTGGTGGTACGGTCCCTCTCCTTTCCCTTTAAATTACAGTAATGTATTAATCAGTTTAATACTGCAATGCCTTAGTATTTTAATTCTGAAATCTGGTTATGATTAAACGCTTCCTGGAAAAGATTGTAAAGTGTAAGATAAGAAAAATGGTTGCTTGATCTCTAAACTAACGATTTAATAATAAAACCCCTCAATTAGAGGTGCACAGTCTTCAAGATAAAAAGTAGTGCTAGACTTTTTATTCTTGCCTGGTGGATTGGTGGGGTGCCTCTTTGATGCTTTGTATGTGAACTTTCTTTTTTGAGACAAAGGGAATGAAATGTCTAGTATTCTTGTGTTTGGGTACATTTTCCATGTTTAGACAAATTTAGTAAGATGATAACCATAGTAGGATGACTTAAGATTAAATGACTTGTTACCTCTAGAAGGTATCAAAGGGTTAGTGAATGATAAATGTATCCATTAAGATAGATTGTTGAGACTAAGAAGGAATATACTAGGGCTATAAAACCATGCCCTGGGATAACGTAATGAGCACAACTTATGTTAGTAAAATGAATGTGTGAATATCTTGATTTAGATAGTTAAGATGGGTTTTCTTAAGTATGAACATGAATTTTTTTGCTTATTTGTATTTGTTATGATTCAATCAATGCTTATGAGGTAATTCCATAAGCAGTATATTATAGACATGTTTGTAATGTGGGTGTGCACATGCTGATGCCACATAATGAGAGATAACAAATTTGAGTACATGGTGAGGCCACCAAGTGAAAGATACATGGTTGGATGGGAGACAGTTATACTCCATGCCAGTGTGACAGAACATGTCTAAAAGGGAGGCATTATTACCCTTTTCCAGTTGACTTCAGGATGATGATTACATGTATGGATTGGAGGAAGTTATACCCCATTGCAGTATTATGAATGTGACTGATGGGAAGCAGTTATACCCCATACCGGTTGAATGAATGTGATGGAAGGGAGGCATCCTTTCCCCTTTCTAGTTGACCTATTGGGGCGAGAGTCATTCTTACATCGTTCCCGCTATTCTCTATACATGTATGGAAGGGATGCATTCTTACCCCTTGCTAGTTGACCTTTAGGGACGAGAGGAATTCTTACCTCATGCCCGCTAATCATACTAATGGGTGGGAGGTATTATTACCCCACACCATCTATGGTCTAAATGATTATATATATATATATATGGTGACATTATCATGTTACTTTACAAGAAACGAGCCGATGCTGGTATAACCGTCAAGTGTTCCTCAGGAACCTGGATGGGTGTTATTTACTTATGTAATTCTACTCACTTATTTCCCCATACCTGCTCACTATTTGATTATTATACACTTTTTGTATTGGTTTTGACACTGGTGGTACTGGGCTACTGAGATTTATATCTCATACCATACTCGGGCCGCCATTGCACTGGGGTACCCGAGTATACCTTCTTTCATGCAGGACCTAGGTTGTGTGTTGTGTTGTTTGTACCTGAGGTGTTAGGAGCAAAGGACCAAGCTGGATCTTGGGATGCTCATTGGATTGCCATTGGGATTTTCTATCATTTCTTTTTTTATTGTTTGTAATGAATGTTGTAATGTTTCTAGCTTCAATAAATGTAACATCATCTATACATGCATGCATTGTAAACATGTGTTTGCAACCTTTTATAAAAGGGTTATTACCTGTCTTTTGCTTTTACCTTTAAATTGTTTACTTCTTTCACTATTGAATATTATTTACTCTAATAAAACATCTATGACACTCTAATATGAGGGTATAGTCTCCCCACTATCACCTCCTGAGACCTTCGCTGCTAGTTGGTAGCCTCTGGCGTATAGGGAGACGCACTTGAGGCCATCTGACCTACCGGTCCGGCCACCAGTTTGATGATAAGCCGAGTTGGGACATTATAATGTGGTATCACTGGTGTTTATTTTCTTTTTAATTATTGTTTTTGGTTGGTAGATAGGAGAATAGAAAAGTTCTGACGCTTGGTTAATAGTCGTGCTTGGGACTGATCACCCCACGTATGGGGAATGACCAAATGGCCAGGGCTGGGAATTGTTGTTCATGTTTTTTTCTATTACAGTTGATATGATTTCACTTTGAGTGGCCATTTTATTTTCTGTTGCTTATGGTTTATGAAATTCCTTGAATTTTACCCTTGGCCTGATGGGGCAAGAAAGTTGCATTCCATGCATCATATTAGTCACATAGGAATTAACATGTCATTCATGTGCCATTCCATGTAGTTGCATCTTAGCTTGCCTGTATAATATGATTAAGTGATTATATTCAATTTTTATGTGTTATAACATGCTTATTTGATATAAAATTTTCTGTGTTTACTGCTTATGATGGCATGTTTTACATTGGTTGTACTTGGGTTGTGAATGAACAAGAAACAATTCTCGATTGTAAGGTGTATGGACGCCTTAAAACCAGGAAGGGGTAACCCGTATATTAAAACCATATTGAGCATGATATAAATATGTTTTTAGGGATATTGAAAAAACATTAATGTTTTGGAAATTAAAATTTTAAATTCAATTGGTTTTGATTAATAAGGGGAGCCAAATCCCAATTTAAAAAGTGTGTGGGAGCATTATATGTTGGTAAAAGGCCACCCATATACTTGGGCTGTTGTATGTTATCATGTTAAATTCTGGTTTGGATTCTGGTTTTGAAAAAAAGGGATGTCCATTTTCAATCCATGAAGGGTATGGGCACTTCATGAATTGGGAAATGGCAACCTATAGTAAATATAAAGGCTTGTTGTATTGTGAAATTATTAAATGGAAAGTGTTGCCAAATTTAGAAATTGAAAGGTTTTGGATGACTGTTAAATGTGCAATTGAACCCGAGTAGGTCAGTTGGAAAGTGTTGTATGGGAGAACCCGTTGGGGTGTTTGAATTTTAAAAGGAATTGAGTAACTACTTTGGGGTTTCTTTCAAAAGAACCCAGGACGAATAAAATGAGACCCTCATATGTCACCCTTTTTTTTAAATGATCTTGTTTTTATCAATTGATTTATAAATACGGGATGTCTGTGAATGTTTGGAGTTATTAAAAAGATGTTTTTGTGAAACTTTCCTATTTTCATGATGCTTGGTTGAAGTTTTTAATTGTTTAGAGTTTAAGTGGGGTAAAATGTTAAGGTATTGGTAATGGAAACAGTGGTGGTGCGTTGAAACCCTAATGTAAGGGGTAATTTGGTGTTTCTCTTTGAGTTTTAATGGAATGGGACTGTAGGTGTTTCCCATGGTCATTTATTACTTAGCGGTGTTTTGATGATTGGATTTTGTTCCTAGAGTCTTTTGGTGGGACCCGTCATTAGGGTTGATGTTTGATCTTCGTAAGGGGTTATCCCTTGGTTGGTAGCACCCTAAGCATTTTAATGCCTTGCTTGTACCGTGATTTTTCTAATGTGATGTTCTATTAAGGTGTCGTGGTCCCTTATTGGACTTGTGTTTTTCTAATGATACCCTAGAATGAATGGGTGGCCATTAGGTTTTGACTTTTGTTGCCGCTTTGGGTCATCCCCTCAGTAGAGTGGCCCGACGTTAAAGAATTGTTTCATCCCAATGTTCAGGATGGATTTCGAATGAGTCGTGTGTTTTGACATGCCAGTTTCCTTGTTTTGGATCTTCTTCGTTTGTTTGGCGATTTGATTGTGGTGGAGGAGCATCACACAATTTTTTCAGAGCTTCTGTACTAGCGTGCTTGTGCTCATCTAGGTTATCACCTTTCCCTTCGGCGACTAGGAAACTCCTAAGGTTGGGAGCACATCATGTCGAATCTGGTAAACGTGTCCTTTCATGTGGAATGGATGATTCTAGAATGCCTTCGTAAATGGTTTGGTTGTGTCTGAATGCCTATGAGACATGCGTATTTAAAATGTGTGGATGTGTCGGCATGAGAAGTCAAGTTCCTTCCTTGAAGGCGACCAGTTGAGGTTCGACTATTCTTCCTTCCAGTAGTCTGGTATGATTAACTGGAATCCATTCAAACCACTTAGTGTATTCCTCATTAGCGATGAACATGTCCCATATCTTTTCCTCATTCTAGATGAACTAAGAGAGCGTCATTCTTACCTGCACTAATGATTTTAAGTCGTTGGGATTGATCATATGGTTCTCTTTCGGCGTTTTACGCGAGATGCGTAGATTCTTGTATGGTTTGATCTTGTAAATTTCATCTGATGTTAGGTGTAGGTTTTGGTGAACGTGGTTGTGATAAACATAAGGTTCCATGCAGAAAGGCATTTTGGTTCTGTTTGAAATGCGTCGGCCGTTTAGGCCGAGCGTTGTAGTAAATAGTCAGCCATAGATGGCTTGACTCGGGTTTCTTGTTTAATGTCTTCGGTCGGTGACATAACATTCTCTGGCATGTTGTCAGGAAAATGTGAGTGTGGTTTTTGTCGTATGGTGCCTAATATGAACAACCGGCTTGACTTGGGCCTTCAGGTCAATGGGGAATCGACAGTTTGATCTGTTTCAAATCACGCTAGGAGCATCGTGTGAACACTTGGGGAATGCTATGAAAGTTAAATCCAACGGTGGTCTAAACCATAGTTTGGAGTTTGTTGCTTAACATTTAAAATCTAATGTGGGAGGTACATGTGGCTGGATTCTTGGCGAGACAACAATGGGCTCGTGTCTCTAGGTAGATGGACTCGGGAAAGGGCATTCTAAGTTTTTTTGTTGGGAAAGAGTGTTGGCTCGAGTTATGGTGGCTTAAGCGCAGTAGGGTTTAATGGTCGTTTAAAGGTGTTTTAGACGTTTGGGAACTCATGCGATCATTTGAATGAATCTTCACGACTCTTGTAGGTTGGGTGAGGTGGACGTTGTTCCCAAGGGCTTCTCAGGGATGAGAAGTTCTATGGTGGGTAGGTTGTAATGACCCGTGTTTTGAATTGGACTAAAACCCGAAGGAATTTGATCTTTTTCAATTACTGATTGGTTTGTTTTAATAAATGAGCTTTGGAATGGAATTATGAGAGTTGTAAGGCTTTTTTGTTTTGGTTTTTGTATTGGGAAATGGCCCGTGAAGTTTTTCTAGTGTCTTGATAGGTCTCGGGAGCATCGGTCCTAAGAGAGAGGCAGGTTTTTAAAAGGAAGAGGAAGGTGAACGGGCTGCGCACTGTTTGACTAAACCGTACGGCCCATTGCCGGCAAACTGTGCGGCCTTATTTAAGGAGGCAGTGTCTTGTGCATAGGCTACACACAGTTTTCCACACCGTTCACCTAGAATGTGCGAGGTATCTCCCTTAGCAAGAGGGTGTCGCACGATTTGCACACGATTTGGAAAAACATGCGGATCAAACCATGTGGGCTGGTCTATTTTATGTTTTTGATTAATTTTAAAATAGAATAAAATAAAAACCTAAAATATAAACACTCTCTATCACCCTCACTCAACATGCACGACACATAGGGAGGGGAACCCCCTTCGAGCCACATGACGCCATCCTCCTACGGCCTCCTCCTTTCTCCATTTTTTGTGGATTTTCTCTTGGTTTATTCTCCGATCCTCTGTGGGAAGTTCCCTCCTTCACTCCCCGCTTGTTTTCTTGACGGATTTTGGCCTATCCATGGACCCGTGGGATTCGGTTGAACCCTAAGTATTGGGGGTTTGCTGATTTCCATATTTCCTTCATTCTAGGGTTGTAGTACAGTTGTCTCGAGACCCTTGGGTTTGAGATCCGACATTCACCGCTGAAGAAGAGGTGGATTCAGGAAGTTTTGGTTTCCGACTTTGGATTGTGTGTGTTGAAGGTTTTGGAATGGTCTCGAGTCACCAAAGACAAGGTGACTCACCTGCGTAAGAATAGTGGGGGGGGGGGGTAGTAGCAGCTCTTAGTTAGAAAGCGCCAAGAGCCGGAGTGGACGGATGGATCCACTTGGAGGTAGGGTCCCTCTCCTTTCCCTTTAAATTAAAATAAAGTATTAATCATTTTAATACTACAATGCCGTAGTATTTTGATTTCGGAATTTGGTATTGAATAAATGCTGCCTGGAAAAGAGTGTGAAATGCAGGATAAGATAAAAAGGTTTCATGTTAACTAAACTAGCGATTTAATAATAAAACCCCTCGATTAGAGGTGCTCTGTCTTCAACATAAAAAGTAGTGAAAGAATTTTTGTGCTTTCCTATTGGATTGTTGTGGTGCCACTTTAATTATTTGTATTTGAGCTTGCTTTGTTGAGTCAAAGGAAATGAAATGTCTGGGATTCTTGTGTTTTGGTCAATTTTCCATGTTTAGGAAAATTGAGTAAGATAATAACCGTATTGGGATGACTTAAGACTAAATGACTTGTTACCTCTAGAAGGTATCAAAGGGTTAAAGAATGATAAACGTATCATTTAATATAGAATGATGACACTATGAAGGAATAGACTAGGGTGGTACGACTATGCCTTGGGATAACGTAATGTGTACAGCTTATGTTAGTAAAATTAATGTGTGAATATCCTAATTTAGATACTTTAGATGGGTTTCCTTAAGTATGAATGTGAATGTGTTCGCTTATGTGTATGTGGTACGAATCATTGAATTATTATGACGGAATTACATAAGCAGTATATTATAGACATGTTTGTATTGTTAGTTCACACATACTGATGACACATAATGAGATATAACAAAGATGAGTGTGTGTAGAGGCCACCTAGTGAAAGATACATGGTTGTATGGGAGAAAGTTATACTCCATGCCAATGTGACAGTACATGTCTAGAAGGGAAGCATTCTTACCCCTATCTGGTTGACTTCTAATGATTATTACATGTCTGGATGGGAGGCAGTTATACCCCATGACAGTATAATGAATGTGACAAATGGGAAGCAGTTATACCCCATACCGGTTGAATGAATGTTATGGAATGGAGGCATTCTTACCCCATTCTAGTTGACCTCTAGGAGAAAGAGGCATTCATACCTCGTGCCCACTATTTTCTATATGTGTATGGAAGGGAGGCATTCTTACCCCTTGTCAATTGACCATTAGGGATGAGAGGCATTCTTACCTCATGCCTGCTAATCTTACTAATGGGTGGGAGGAATTATTACCCCATGCCATCAATGATCTAAATTCTTATATATATATATATATATGGTGACATGATCAGGTTACTTTACCGGCAATGAGCCGAAGTTGGTATAACCGCCAGGTGTCCCTTAGGAACCTAGACGGGTGGTATTTACTTATGTAATTCTTCTTACTTATTTCTCCTTATCTTCTCACTGTTTGATTATTATACACTGTTTGGATTGGGTTTGACACTAGTGGTGTCGACTTACTAAGATTTATATCTCACACGCTACTCGGGCCACCATTGAACTGGGGTACCCGTGTAGACCTTCTTGCATGCAGGACCTAGGTTCTATGCGGTGCTATTTATACCTGAGATGTTAGGAGAAAAGGACCAAGTTGAAGCTTGGGATGCTCAGGGGATTGCCATCGGGATTTGCTATCTTTTAATTTTGTATTGTTTGTAAAGCATGCTTTAATGTTACCATATTCCATAAATGTAACATCATCTATACATGCATGCAATTTAAATTAGCTTTTCCACCTTTTATGAAATGGTTATTACCTGTGTTTTGCTTCTGGCTTTCAATTGTTTACTGTTTCCTCTATTGAATGTTATTTACTCTGATAATATCGTTGTGTTACTCAGATATGGGGGTATAGTCTCCCCACTATCACCTCCCGAGACCCTCGCTGCTAGTCGGCAGCCTCTGGTGTACAGGGAGATGCACTTGAGGCCATATGACCTACCGGTCTGGCCACCGGTTCGATGATAAGTCGGGCCAGGATGTTACATCTTACTTATAGTTGCATGGGCCATCACCTTGATTCTCACCATGAAGGCTAAGAATACATAATTTCTTATTATGTAAAATCAAATTACCATGTGTTAATTTTTTTTTAATGGCTTTAGTACTGTCCTCAATAGATAACCCTTAATGGACCTCCATAAATGGATTTATGAGGAGGAACACAATTTTATACAAGGTAGGTTTACCCGAACCACAATTTATACAACACAGAAAGTGATATGTCATACAAATAAGAAGGTCCTAGGATCTAACATCACTCTGATTCCCAATAATAAAAATGAATATGATAGGGTGTAGTAGAGATTCATCATCAAAACCATTATTTGATCATTTCATCAGGTGCATCAGTGATTCATGGTTTTTTTATCTCATTTATGTGTAAGAGATATGATTTTTAAGCTGATTTGGGGGTTACGACGTGGGGTTTAAAGACTTGGAAATTCCTTGTAAGAATTTTTAAAATTAATTGGAATTATATTGAGTCTTTAAATATTGATGGCTTGGGATTATAAGGCCCAGAGAGAACGAAATGGAATTTTGATCTTTTTTTATGGTTCGTACATTATATGTATGGGGAAATTTCTTATATTTTGATCTGGTACTCGGAATTGAAATTTTAGGTCACTAATGATCTCAAATCACTGAGATTTGATTAAGGGAGCCCAAACTTCAACCTTAGAAGGACAGGTGAAAAAGATAGTTTTATTGAATTTTTAAAAAAATAATAAAATAAGATAATATTTTATTTTATTTTCCTTCCTAATCATGAGTAACGGTGGTGGGGACCACGTAGGTGGTTGGGAATTTAAATTGGGACGTTAAATTCCCTGTTAGATATTCTTAGTGTAACCACCCCTCGTAAAATTAATAAGGTTCATTAATTACCCCAATTATGGAACCATTAATTGAAAGGAGAGTTAAACTCTTAGCTTATCCATTAGATTATTGAAATGGTTGGTTATGGAGATTTGGGGAATCATCGGACGAACTATTGATGAAGAACCACATAACAAACATCCCCTCCAACAAATAATGAAGGGTTAGATGACCATGTTGGAGGAATTAATCTAGACATGACAAACACTGACAACATCAACAAAAGTATATTCTTCTCCCACAACCATGACATCTCCTACGAATTTGAGGTAGGGTTTTTAGTTTAAATTCAAGTGAATTTTTACAATATATTTTCCATGTAAAATTTTATTAATGTAGATCAACCGAAATAAGTTAATCTGTGATTTGTATGAAATTGCCTGTCATTTTTGCAAGAGTTTTGAATGGGTTTTAGTCTTCTGTCGATGATATTTGAACTCTCGTCCAAATTATATTGCTAACATGAAGTCTTGGCCCAATCTAACCAGGCTTGTACCCTATGCCTTTTACTATTTTGTATTGGGTTTTTCATGGGAAATTGGAAGATATGGCAGAAAAATGAATCAATAAGCCACACATTGTTGTCAGCATTCTGGGAGGCCCGTAGGAGCAATCGGATGTAAAATTGGACCACCGGAGCTCACCCAGTGGCACGCGGATAACATGCCGGTGACTGGCATCGGCGGGTGATAGCGGAGTCCTGCTATCCCTGACTGCCAAGGGAGTCAGTCCCCGGAGGGGCCGCCATGGACAATACGGGCAGACAACCTTAGTCAGCTACATTGGCAGTGGGTGGCGCCCCATCGTGCACCGCAGAGGGAGGCCTCGGCTTCGAGCTGTGGTAGAGGAGGACCCATATCCCGCGGGTCCCTCCAATAGAGCAGGGTAGTGCTATGTGGCACCACCTTTGAAAAATGAATGGAAAATATCTATTTGGTTGGGTAACTGACCCCGCGTGGCCCAGCAGGTCACGCCTAGTCAAGGCAGGCTGAGCTAGTCCGCGACACTATAGGCTGAGCCTGCAGCCTAGCAGCTCCAGCCCGCGGTGCAGTGGGATCAGACCACTACAGCCCAGCCCATTGGGCTGACCCAACAATTTTGGGGTAGACCAGGTAGAAACTGGGACAGACCTTGTTCGATTCGGGTCAAGTCGGTCTGACCGGGTCGGACCGGACCCAGACCCTTTTCGACCCAGTTTCGCTTAAAATTCCATATCACACAAACCAAACATCTATTTGACGAACCGTATAATGTGATGAAATCCTTGGAAAATGATTGACCTTTTGAGATACAACAACTGAGTTTTGGAGAAATCTACAGTATGGCTGGGATGAATCAAAACTCGATCCAACTGGCCTCTCAGTACTAAAATGATTATAACTCATAGACGAGGAATCTGATTGACGTGTCATTTATCACATTAGAACACGTACGACATGATAGTCTATTATGTTATTAATTTTTATAAATTCTTGGAAATTATGGCATGATTGATATCTTGAGAAGAAGAATCTAGGGAACTCATGCACACCAAGTGTGGGGAATACTATTGCAGGTTGTCAATTAGAGAGAGATCCAATGTGGATCAGCTTCATAGGTACCCTGTGTAGATCAGCATCATAGTGACCCTTGGTGGATTATAATCATAAGGACATTGTGTGGATCCAAATTATAGAGATCATGTGTGGATCAGCATCATAGAAACCCTGTGTGGATCAGCATCCTAGCGACCCTATGTGAAGCAGCAATGCGTCACACAATGAGGACCAACCAGAGAGCGTCCCATTGGGGATCAGTGACATACGACCATGTGTGTGTTGAAAATGGAGCAACTTCGTTGTTGTTCAGTTGAGGAAAATACTAACCGAATAAAATGATATATCTTAAGACTAATCTTCTTTCTTCCCAATATCGGAGTTTTATACCTGTTATATGCTGACTTTATTTCGTTCTTTGTGTTTTAGGTCATGATTTGTTGTTTTTTCTTTGTGGAATTCTAGGAGACCTTTTCAGGTCTCAAGGTTCCTACAGGGTATTGTTATACTCACCCCTACATGGGCTTCACCCGCACCATGTCATGTATTGTGAAAACAAGGAGCACCTTGGCTAAGAATTTAGTGAGCCAGGACCAGGCAGTACACGGTGGTGACTGGTTGATGAGGTGAGATACGGAGATGATCTGTACCTACCCTTCAGGTAGGATCCTTGGTGGATGATCTCAAGAGATGTTTTCTATTGTAGATGTATCTTTCGGTTAGGCTTGTATTCTGTCGCTCTTCAAATTCACTACACACTTTCACTTTTGTAGTTTTACTACATGGTTTTCATCCTGTCATGTTCTTGGTTTGCGTGTTTGCAGGTTTAAAGGCAATGCCTTCCCAATTTTAGGGAAATGACTTTATAGTTATATTTTCTATCCCTTGGCCTATGGAAGACGGTCTTGGGGTAGTCACGACATGGGCCCTGATGGATGGGTTTTGAAAGAGTTGTATCACAGGAGTCTGTTTTAATGAAGAACTAAGAGTCTATTCAGTAAAATGGAGTAATAATGTTAAGTTTTTTGAGTGTGGTTTTCCGTTCTGGGAGTCCAGTGTGGGTGCAGCGGCAGACGTATCGATACACGAGGACCCTAAATTCTGATTTCCGACAAGTTGCATGAAAACACTGATTTCATGTGTTTTGTAAATGTTTTTAAATTGATCTCTTTTGAGTCCACTCACCAGATTTAACATATTGACTATGGTGCATCAGTTTCTTATCAGGATGCCTCCACAAAGACATCACACCAAGATTCAGAGAGAGATCTTGGTGATGGCCCACCAAGCAATAAGAAATTATTGTGGGTCCCACATACAGTGATAAAACCATCGGGTGGGGCACCATAAGAACCACTACCTATTGGACAAAAGTTTCCACCATCCCCACTAGAAGATAGTACATTCATTCTAAGCACGTTTCATGTGATCCACCACTAGAGGCCTCTGAGATTTCAAGGAAAGATGGATCCAAAGATATCTAAGGACTATATGGAGGCTTTGGATAGTGCTTTTCACCTTGTTTGGACACATAAAAATTAGATGGTGATCCTAGTATCTAGTATTTTCCAATTAATGATAGAGATATGGTGGATCCTAATACTCATAGTAGCTACATCGAGGCCTTATGATGAAATCTTGGGTATGGACAGGTAATTAATGTTCTATGCTCATATTGACAATTTTAGGCGCAATGTATGGTGTGTCCTTGATTATAGGACTAGGTATTCATTTACTGATGAGAAAGGAATAATTATCAACATATGATGGACTTTCTTGGAGGAGGGAGCAGCCGATAAAACATAAGTTAGATAGCTTACCCCCGGAGTAGTTGACAATAGGATTTTGAGTTATCATATAGTGGTGGAACAGTATGTTGATGTCTTTCCTAAGAAAATTATGGGACTACCTCCTTTCATAGTGGTAGACTAATACATCAACGTGTACCCCATGGCATAATCGATATCTACTGCAGCATATCAGATGGATCATGCGGAGCTTCGTGAGTTGCGGATATAGCTGGATGACCTAGAGAGGAAGGGGTTCATAAGGCCCAGTGCTTCTACATGGGAATCCTCGATTTTGTTCTCCAAGAAAGGATATGTGAGTTTGCGGATTTTCATGGACTATCTTTCTCTAAACTAGGTGAAAATTAAGAACAAGTATCCACTCTGGAATGTTGATGATCTCTTCAATCAACTGAATGGTGTTCAATGGTTTTTGAAGATAGACCTCATATCAGGATATCATATGCTCAGGGCATGGGATGAGGATGTACCAAAGATAAACATCAGATCTGGTATGGACACTATGAGTTATTGGTAATAGATTTTGTTGTGAACAACACCCTAACCGTGTTCATGGAACTCATGAACTGGATATTCCAACCATACCTCGATCACTTCACGGTGGTCTTGATGGGTGACATCTTAGTTTACACAGTGCTGGAGGATGAGCATTCCACTCACCTATATAGTGTTATACATACACTCTGAGAGCACAAGTTTTATGGTAATCTCTCAATGTTCATGTTCTAGATATGAGAGGTCCACTTTTTGGGACATGTTATCTCGGAGGCTGGACTCATAGTGGATCTGGTGAAGATTGAACAAATACATTATTGGGAGCCACCCAAGACTGTGACCAAGGTGCGGAGTTTCCTACAGTTTTCAATTTAATAATTATGGTTTATATCTAAAATTTATAGAGTTGTAATACCCTTGGAATCCTTGACTAGGAAGGGAAAACCCTTAGTGTTGATAGAGAAATTCCAGCAGTGTTTTCAGTGGCTGAGGGAGAGACTGACGAGTGCCCCCATCTTGAGGTTACCAGAAGAGTGCATTGGGTATGTAGTATACTCTAACACATTAGGGACCAGAATAGGATGTGTCACGATTCAAGAGCGAGTGGTGATCACCTATGGCTCACGTCAGTTGAGACAACATTAGAAGAACTATGCTACCAATTACATGGAGATAGTATTAGTGGACTTCTCCTTAAAGATGTGGTGACACTACATAATGGGGAATAGTTTACATTCAACTCTATTCACAAGAGTGTCAGGTATATCCTCTCACAAGAGGACCGTAACTAGATACATCAATGATTGCTATTGTTCCTCTAGGATTATGACTGTGTGATAGTCAACACTCTTATGAAGGGAATGTGGTGGTAGATTCACTCATAAGGAGGTATAGTCTATAGTTGATGAGTGAGGCAACATAACAGCTAGTTGTATTGCATTTATACTTCATGGATAGTGACAGAGAGTCTTACCTCCAGTCTATGATAGTTACCCCCCTACCCCTTCAACAATTTTGGGAGGAAATGCTTGTGGACAGAGACTGTGAGCCTCGACGTGTTTAGATATCCTCAAGATAGGTCCCTGATGGTTTTTCTAAATGGTGGGAGCAAATCCTTCTCTTAGATCATGAACCATGGTACTTGTGACACTATAGGAGTATGGGTTTCATGATTTTCATACACCTCCTTTGGTTGTTCATCCAAGAGTGGAAAAGATGTATCGGGACCTCTGGCATCAGTACTGGTGGTCAGGTATGAATAAATAAGTAGCAGAGTTCATACAGCGATGCCGAACATGTCAGTTAGTGAATGTAGAGATTCAGTTTCCCATAGTCTTAGCACAACCAAATGGGTGACCGGAGTGGAATTGGAATGGTATCTCCATGGTCTTCATGATAGGGCTACCATGTACATCTCCGGGCCATGATTCCATCTAGGTGATTGTTGACTGACTCACCATGTCAACCCACTTCTTACCCATTCGAGGGAAGGGATCAATATTGGGATTGGGACGTCTCTACAAAAAAGAGATTGACTGACATCCTGAGGTTCCAACAATTATTGTCTCAGATCGGGACACTTGTTTTACATCCTTCTTATGGAAGGGATTACAGGAGGCATTCAAGACTGAGCTATGTGGGGGCACTACCTTCCATCCTAAGACTGATTGTCAGATGGAGTGGACCCTAAATACACATGAGTACATGCTTCGTGATTGAGTCCATGATTTTGGAAATATATGGGAGGACTATATGTCACTGGGGGATTTCGCATAAAACAATAGTTATCACTCCAACATCGGCATGGATCTATTTAATTCCTTTTACAGGAAACCATACAGATCACCTCTATGCTGTACAGACCTGGGGGAGTTAATTATTTTGGGTCTAGAGATGGTATAGCCTACCACAGGGAAGGTTCTAATCATCCAGGAGAGGATTAAGATTACACAAATCCCAAATAAGTCTTATGTCGACTAGAGACAGAGACTCTTGGAGTTCGAGGAGGGAGATCTTGTCTTCCTATCGGTCTCACCCTGACGAGGATTGTGGATATTTGGCCAAGGCAGAATTCTATCTCCGAGGATAATCAGACCTTTCCAGATCCTCAATAGAGTAGGTGAGGTACTGTACTATCTAGCCTTTCCCCAACAGATGCTCCATATGCATAAAATTTTCCATGTGTTGCAGATGAGGATGTATGTACATGATCCAACCCATGTCATCGATTGGGAAAATCTGGAAATTGATGATGGGGTGACATTCGCAGAGTTACCAGTGGCGATAGAGGATCGACATGACAGGGTCCTATGTGAGCGTTCGATTCCCCTGGTTAGAGTTCAATGGTAGCCCGAGAACTTCCAGGAGAGGACATGGGTGCGGGAGGCTTAGATACATGATCAATACCTAAATTTGTTTCCCATGATTTTGACGTAGATTTCTGGGATGTAAATCCCAAAGTTAGGGAGAATTTAGGGACCCAAAAATTTGATGTAATATTTTTTAGATGAAATGGAATTATTAAGAGTCTGTGAAAATTGACGAAACGAGATTCTGAGGCCTGGAGAGCCTAGAATATAATTTTAATCTTTTTTATAGTGCATTAATTATACGTACTGGCAGCATTTCCTATCTTTTGAACTGGAGCTCGGAACTGAAATTTGAGTTCACTGTTGAACTCGTAGCATCATGATTCGCTTAAGAGAGGCTCAACGTAGATAGTAAATGGATGTGTGAAAAATATATTTTATGTACTTTTTTAAAGAATAATAAATTAACAAAATATGTTATTTTATTTTTATTCCAAATCTCGAGTGATGGTTGTGGGGTTCGGAAAGGTGGTCAGGCATTTTATGATGGACATTAAATTCCAAATTACACATAGGTTGTGTAACCACCCCTCATATAATTTATAAATTTTACTAATTACACAAATTAATGAACCATTTATTTAAAGGAGATTTAAACACATAGCATATCTTTTAGATTATTGAAATAGTGGGGAAATGAGATTTGGGGAATCATAGGAGAATTGTTGACAAAAACCACAAGAACAAACATCCACTCCAATGAATAACAGAGGCATAAATTATGATGTTGGAGGAATCAATCCATAAATGATGAACGTTGATAGCTTCAATGAATGAGAATTATTTTCCCATAACTATGACATATCCTACGAATATGTGGTAGGGGTTTTTTTCAAATTCATGATATTTCTTTTAATCAATCATCCTAAAAAATGTGATGAATGTAGATTAACAAAAATAAGTTAATCTATGATTCGTATGAAATTGTGGGTGGTTGTTGTGGGTGTTTTGAATGTGGGTTAGTATTCTCTCAATGATGTTTGAACTCTTGACCTTCTTATATTTCTTATGCGTAGGGCGCGGGCCAGCCGAAGAAGACCCGGACCCTATTTCTTTGTTGATTTAAATTAAATTCATCATGGAAAACCATAAAATATGGTGGCAATAGAAATCTGGGATCTATGAATTATTGGCACCATCCTTGGAGGCCCATAGGCGCAATCAGAAAGGAAAATGGAACACCAGAGATCACTAGATGTCCCACAGAAGCCCCACCAGTGTAGCACTAGCGTGGAAGAGCCAGTGACCGGTGTCAGTGAGCAATGGAGGAGGAGAATGTCAAAGCCTAAAGGAGCTGTGTAAGACAACAGTATGGGTTGGCCCTTGGCCGACAACATTTGTAGTGGGTGGCGCAATGTCTTGCACTATGGAGGGACCCGTGGCTTTGAGCCATGGTGGAGGGGTAATTGTGCCTCACATGTCCCGCTGATATATGGTGTTGCACCACATGGAACCTCCTCTGCAAACTGAATTTACAAATGTATGTTTGAGAGGGGATCTGACCCCCTACGTGGCCTGGCGGGTCACACATTTCCAAGCTGAGTCAGGCCGGTCTGTGGCTTAGCGGGCCGAGCCCACCGTGGCCGAGCTTTCTTGGGATGGCCCAGTCAGTTTGGGTCAAGGCAGGTTGGACCTAGGTTGAACTGAACTAGGTCATGTAGCCCACGTCAGAGTGGTTTGGGTTGGTCCAACCGGGCTAGACACAACCCGGACCATTTTCGACCCAGTTTCGATTAAACGATCGTATCTCACAAACTAAACATTCATTTGATGAACCGTCTGCGGAGCATGAATCCTTGTAATACAATGTTACTTTTGAGATAATCCATCACTGTTTTGTAGAATGTTGTAATATGTAAAAGTTTTGTGGAACCTAAATCCAAATCGGACATTAGTACTAAGACACTTAAAAAACACAGACTGGGCATCCAATTGACGTGCCATCTAATTCATTTGAACCCTTATGAACATTTAGTCCATTAAGTTACTATTTTGTGGATATTAGTGGTAGTTGAGGCATGGATAATATCATTATGATAATATTATATAGATCACAAGCACACTAAGTGCGGGAATACTTCTGGCTAGAGGTCAATTGGATAGTGACCCTGCATGGATCATCATCATAGAGGCCTAATGCAGATCATCATCATAGAAACCCTGTGTGAATCATAATAATAGAGACCCTGTGTGGATCAACATCATAGTGACCATGTGTGCATTAGAATCATAGAAACACTATGTGGATCATCATCCAAGAGAACCTGTGTGGATCAGTAGCGGGTGACCCGATGAGGACTATCCTTAGAGCGGCCCGTCATGGATCAACGACATACGACCCTATGTGGATCGACAATGGAACAACTTCTTCGTGGTTCCATTTTGGAGATTCCTAATAGAATAAAATGTTATTTATTATTAATATTAATCATTATTCATGATATTTTATTTGTATACTTTGTAGAAGCTGATTTTATTTCAGGATATATGTTTGAGGTCATGATTCTGGGTTTTTTTTTGTGGAATTCGGGGAGACCTTATGGCGTCTCGGGGTCCCTACTAGGTATTGATATACTCACCACTACACATGCTTCACTCGAACCTTGTCATTTCTTGTGTAAATGATGAGAAGTTTGGATGATACTTTATGGAGCTAGGACTAAGTTGTACACGAAGGTGACTGGTTAGCGTGGAGAACTACAGAGACGAGATGTACCTAACCTTCAGGTAGGATTCCTTGTGGACACTATTAAGAGATATTTTTAGTTGTAGTTTTTTCTTTCAGTTGTTCTTGTATTTTGTCCCCCTTTACATTAAGTACACACTTTTACTACTATAGTTTTACTATGTGGTTTTGATATTTTTGTGTTACTATATTGATTGCTTTCAAGCATAAAGGAAATGCCTTCCATATTTTCGGGAATGCCTTTCTAGTTCTAGTCTCCATCCCCAAGCCTATGGATGGCGGGTTTCAGGTAGTCACAACATGGGCCCTAGGGGATGGGATGTGACATGGGGACCCATTATACCCCAATGTCACTATTCTAGTCCAAGAATCATTCATTATGTATTTAAATAAAAGAATTAGTGAAGGATGTTTTAATCCATTCTAGTGTAGGCCTAACCCCATTGGTATTTCTAAACTCTTATTTTTATATGACCTCATTATTTACATCAATCTCAAAAACATGTCTATCTAGGAGCTGAACAACATTCTATACATATCTAGAAAGTTGAGTGGCCAAATTATCATTTAAGATAAGAGTCATATTTATATATTCAAACCATTATATGATGGAATGGGCAAGATAATTGAAGATATGCTGAGATTACAAAGAAGCAATATACCCAGGAATAATTATGGGACCTGATACCCCCATAAATAATGCAACAACCCATGTTTTTATGCGTTATTTTTTTGGAATTATCTAAATTTAATTGATGTATTTTATTACATGTTACACCATGTTATGATTTCGTTATACGCAATACCCAGTAAAGATTCTTCTACAGGAATCACATAGATTTTATTTCAATACACATAACTATATGTTGGGACTGTGGTATACATAATAATGAGTTCTTCCGATAGCTCACGCAATACCAAATACCAACTTTTTCTGAACTAGAATAGACTATTAGTATTATTATTGAAATATTGTTTTAGTTATCACCTAGATGTTGGAATGAAAGGTATGAAAATGATTTAATAAATTATGAAAGTATTTTTATGGGTTTTTATAAAATTAATCCTTTGGTAGAAAAATTATTAGAAGAAAAACAATGAACTGTAGGAAAATAACAAAATTACTTTACTGAAAAACAATTTTTCTATTTAAAATCTCATTTTATCTCAAAAACATTTAATTTTATTTATGAATGTTTTAATGAGATTTTGTTATTATAAAATGTTATTATATTTATCTAAAAAAAATTATAGCAAAAAAATAATTACAAATATATTTTTAGGTATAAAATGATATATTTCTAGAAATAACAGTTTTCCACCTTTTCATGATATACTTGTTTTAATGCCCATTGTTTAAAGTTTTAATATTTTTTATTGAAAAAATAAACATATTTTTTTAAATTTTTATATCAAAATTTACTTTGGGTGAAATTTGTTTTTCTTTCTCAGAAGCTTTATTTTATTGATGAATAATGACAAATAGTAAGTTTTAATTGAAAACAATATTTTTGTATAATTTATTTATATTTTAATTTTATATTTTAATTAATTTAAATGTATAATTAGTTCAATAATGCATCAACACATCCAATTTATTTTATCTGATTCAATTTCACAATATAATTGGATATAAAAACATTTCAAGCAATTAAACTTTTTTACTTGAAAGACTCGTTTTTTCGTACCATAAGTGAGATTATTTTTAAATAAACATCATCCATTTCTGGGATAGAAATTTTGGAAAATGGATTTAATATTTGGAATAATAATAATTTATAATTTCTATTGTGTTCAATAGAGTTTTTACTAAATAAACATGTCAACATAATTAAAATTAATTACAACGAATAAGGTATTAACAAGTTTTCGTTGTGGTCAAACATTAAACTTAAAGAGAAAAATGAACTAGAATTTGTACGAAACATATTTTATAGGAATATTTCAACCATATACTTTATTTTATTGATAATGATTCAATAGTTGAGGCACATTATTTATGAGAGTCCTCCCAATAATGTTTACCTTTCCTTGTATATATAAATTCCACTTCTCCTCTCCTATAAAACGGAACTCATCCCCCTCACTTCATCACAAATATAAAGTATTTTGGATCATTAAAAACCTTCCCAAATCAATATAAAATCCTTAATCCTATAATACAATAATATTGAATTTTAGAATAATGAAAACCATATATTTCCTTGGTGCACAAGATTTACCATAAAAAAGGTAACATTCTTCAATAATAACTTTTTTTATTTATTTTTCTACCCCTTAAATTATTTTTATATTATTATTATATAATAATTATATTATCTTAAATATAAAATGTTGTAATTTTTTAAGGTTAAAAAATACAATTTTGAACCCTTCAATAAAATGGTATTCACAGTCATCATTCATGTGTATAGTGGACAACCGCCTCACAAACTGATGTCGTTTTTTCTTCTGTTACCACCTATCATTATTGAGAATAATGAAGGATTAATATTTAATAGATGATATTTATGTTATTTATGATGTACTTGTGCCTTTTTAATCATTATATAACACATACCATCTTGATTTATATTATGTGAGAACATGATAACATCATTTGTGGATCTGGGGATTACTACAACCTCAAAGCGATGAGATTCGTTCATTATTTACATGGAATGTATTAAGGATGGGATTAATATAAATATGTGATATACAAGATGTAAATATTACATTTAAATTAATATATATATATATATATATATCATTTACCTTTATTTATTTAAATATGAAAGTAAATTGGAAACAACGTTCATGTGAACGTACGACCTACCATCTCCATTAACGATATATTTTATTTTATACCTATAAAATTTATAAATAACTATAAATACATATAAAATTAATTTATATGATATTTATATCATGGTTTAAATTATTTATATGTTTAAATCTTGATCAACATAAGAGGTGAAATAAAAACGAGTCAGAACATATATGAAAAACAAAGTGGTTATTACCCAAAATGTAACTTTAACATGGAATTGATAATAGAAGGGTAATATAAAGTCATAATCAAATCAAATATTTTATTATATATAAGAACATGGTTCTATGTTATATTTATAATAAACTTATATTCAAAATATATTAATTTCTAAAATGTATGACGGATGTCAATACATAAGGTAATGTGATTTCGAGTTTCACATTTATTTATGCAAGACTTATGACATATTCACAACTTGTTTCCTTTTTATGCTGTATATAGTGACCCATGACAAGTTATATAATGAATTTATTGTATTTAATTATATAAAAAGTTTAAATTTATTTTTTTATTTAATTTATCTCATGGTTCAAAAGTTACTCATGTAGTAAGGGGTTTTCACACCTCATTTTATTTCTGTGAGATATGCCATATTCAACAAATATTATTGTTGTGTGGTGTATATACATACACTGAATTTATTTTATTATTTTAAGCTAATATTTATATTTTTTGATAGATTCAGTTTAGAATTTACCGTTCATGGTGTTCATAATTTCAATGTTACCAATTTAGTTATTGATTTTATCAAAATTTTCATTCTTTGAGATGTTTGTTATGTTATAAACCTATCTTATTTTATGAGGTGAATATACTTCCCATTTTATATTTTATATCATTAATATCTTTATTTCAATAATATTTTATGATTCATGTAATTTTCTTCCTTCATGGTAATTTTAATTTATTGTTACCCAGGTGGAAATGGAATACTGCTACAATCTCATTATTTATTTGGATTGGTTATAAGTATATTCCATTATAGAAAGATTATGATCTATATATAAATATTTGTCCGGACATTTATTCCCATATATTTATTAATGATATCATTATTTAACATTTCCATTCTCTACTATTTAGTACATAATATAATTAAGAAATTGTTTTTCAAAAAACCAGAACTTATTTATCTCTTCGGTCAGAATTCAATTTTACTCCAAAAATATGTTTTCAAGAAATGATTTTTTTCTAAATGAAATTTTAATAATATTTCCATTGAAAATGATTTTATTTTGTGATTTATAAATTACTAAAAAAAATTAGAAATCTTCTTTTATATGTTTTCAATGAAATTCTCAAATGAAAATGATTTCAAAATGATTTCTGATTTAAAAAAACATTCCAATATGAAAGGATATTTTAATCAATAAATTTTTTAAAAATTATTGTGTACATGTTTAATATATGTTTATCTAATAAAGGTAATTTGGATATTTTTATGCAAAAAAAATGGTTTTTCCTAAAATTTTATTTTCCATAATAAATTTTCCAATTGAGCTTTCAAAATCCTTCTCTATCTAAAATGATATCCCTAGATATAGTTAATTATTTATCAGGGATATGATACAAGGGAAAAAATGTTATTTTTTAATGGTCTATGTTTAATATAATTTTTTTCTTAAGAAACGCATTTTTATTCTATAAGTTATATGATGATAAAATGAATATTGAACCCATTTATATTCATGGGTTATTCTATGATGAAACGACTGTGAAATATATCTATTTTATACATGTTATGATATGGATAAATGATTATGATTCCCATTTTATTTCATGGGTTATGGTATGATGTTTAGGAAACTCGTATGTTTTATGGTTCATGACCTGATGAATGAGTTATTATTTTGTGGAAAAAATAGGTAAGATTTCATTATGTGATTGGTTATATGTATATATACCTCAAATTAATTAGGTAAAGAATTATATATATCATGAGATAGATAGGGATGAAAAAAAGTGTGAAATTGTTTCATTAATACCAAGATAGAAAGTGGATTTAAATATGATTAATAATACAAGGATTCAATGATGAGTGAGACATATTCAGTAGTATAGGGACAGAATAGGAAGTGATCTCAGTTCAGTAAAATTTTGGTGGGATGGGGAGTGGACCCAATTCAGTAAAGGAATTTTTCCACTGTGATGGTCTTGATAGTGATCCTTGACTAATATTAAATGATTTTATATTTTTATTTTTATTCCAAATTCCCATGTATTGTACCAATTTTATTCTCGTTGTGATTATTCTCTTTGATTCATGTATGATTCATGTATTATGAACTACAAATAATTATATCATGAATCAAAATTATATTCTTTGATATGAAGGGTATGGTCTTCTAATGTTATGATCCTGCTCTAATACCCATTTTTTAAAATACTTTTATGTATCTCTCTTGTTTACAATTATTGAGAATATGAAATCACTTTTTCTTTTTTTTCCTTTCCTCAGGTTAGGATGAACAGTTTTATGTAATAGTACGAAATATGATGATCTTTGTGGGAAACATTTAAGATCATTCAACATGTAATGTGGTTGTGTTTTATGTTTATGAATACACTAAATTATTATTATCCATGGAAATTTTTTTATGTTCTAAATAATCACCTAAATTGATTTAATATCCATATATATTAATCTTGCCTCAATATAGTTGGTTTTAAAGGAAATGATTAACCAACCTTTGGAAACTAGGATTTAAAAACCTTAGTGATATCCATAAGGATACCTCTAATTATATTTTATGGAATGTATCTAATGATAAGTATAAGGATGAGTTAAAATATGGAAAAATGTCTGATAATATCATTAGAGGAATGAGAACATGAATTAAGTGGGGTGAAGTAGGGCACAATGATAGTAATTAACAAGGAAAAATGAAGAGTTTGTTTAATGGGAATATTTTCCCCCCGAAGGTAGTATGATTAGTTGAATGTATAAAGTGTTGAAATTATGATAATTTTGGTGATTTATTTCTTAAGAGTAAATCTCATGAAGTGAATTCTCATGGTCATATGAGTAATGATTTTACTTTCCGATGAAAAGGATACTACAAATGTGATATGAAAGGTATGGTAAATTCTAACAGTATTATTTACGTTAAATTTGAGAATAATTATAAAATTTTCATCAATGAGTGTTAGTAAATGATTCATATTTCAAACTACATTAAATAATATTTAATGGAGAATATTAGGAATCCTAGTTAATGGCTGAAAGATGAGGTGGAATAATTGAGGTTTTTATATATCTACCTTCAAGAATAAATTTTTTTGAAATATATAAAGATTATTCAGTATATGCTTTTCATTATGGATGTCGAAGAACATGAAAAATTTTACTGATTATGTAGAAATATTATTTAATGGAATTGTTATATTTATAGAGAATATTTGATTAAGGGAAGATAACAATTCATAAGTTTTATGATGTTGTGAAATTTGAATTTAAATAGGATAAAGAATGGCTGATATGGATGATGAAAATTGGATAATACCGATGAACAAAAAAATGATAAAGTATTCATTGATATAGTGGTTTATTCAATGACTAAGGATGTTTACAATATTATTGGATTTAATGAATATATCCAGAAATCTATATAAAGAATAAGGAAATATAATTGATTTGAGTAAGAATTTTTGTTAATTGAATTTATTTCCATGTTTCAAGTGAATACCATATGAAGGTATTAATATGTTTGGAATGTGAAAACCAATAAATAGTATATGGTATATGGGGGATCAATACTAATAATATTTTGAGATATTTGGTGACCTTATTCCTAATGTTTTGTATTTTCATCTTTTAAAAGTACCGAAAGGGTTAACTATTTGTGAAATGGATTTCTTTGAATGATGAATGAGGTCATAGAGATTAATGTAATATTTCCCAATATGAAAATTTATTCATGTTGGATAACCTATGATAACCACTTTGTATATATGATAAATAAATAGAGACAAAAATAAATTATCATTCCACCTATGTATCTTATGATCCATTAATTTTTTATGGATAAAAATCACTTTTATTTCTTAGAGTGAGAGATAATGTGGAAATTGTTCAATGCACAAACAAAGGGAGGGTTTATTCATATGAAATTGAATGAAATCAGGTAATCAGATCTCCTTTACAAAATTATTTAACATTAGTAAAAGGATATTGATGAAATTTTTTTCGTTTTTTTCATCATTTTGATTAAATAAATGACATTTTCATGAATAGTTAGGTTACGATTTTTTGGTTGTTAAATTTATATGAATCAACTACTTTCTTATGATTAATGATCTTTTTCATCCTCTATAAATATTTGTGCTTTTATTCTATCACCACATATTCATTTTCCTCTTTTATTATCTTATGTGGAAACATAGTTATAAGGTATTTGGGGTAACCATTATATTTCCAAAATTCATTTTAATTGTATGTTTTAGTATCCATTTTTATAGTGTTAGTTTATATGAAAGTAAATTTCAAGTATTAAACCTTGAGGTCTTGGAAATATTTTGAGGGTGAAATTCATTTTAAGGGGGTTTGAATTTAATTACTGGTGTTTTTATAAATTAATTTCATCTAAATAAATTAAACATATTTGATGGAATTCATTGCATGCTATACCAAGTTATGGTTATTTTATAAAAAAATCATTTTAATCTTGTAAGAAATTAAATAATTATATTGTATTCTGATATTGTAACACAATGTTAGAATTTTGTTACAAAATATTTTCACATTCATCTAATAAGTTTTATATTCATAAAATAATAAAAAATCATATTTTAGGTAAAAAATATTTATTTTTATACTATACAGTTTTTCTGCCTTTTAATGGAAGTCTTTTTTAAACTTGTTTTGTAACTTTTTAAAATTTTATACGATAGAATAAAATTATTTTCTGAATGTGGAATATCAATAATTACTTTTAGTGATTTTGTGGTATTTTTCTTAGATGTTTCGGTTTTTTTAATAATGAAAACCCTGAATTTTAATTGAAAACGCCATTTCAGTTTAATTTATTAATGTAGTAAAATTATTTCATTATATTTTTAAAAATATAAATATTTAACTTAAACATCAATAAATATAATTTTGTTCATTTCAATCAATTTCATATTGAAATTGTATAAAAAAACATTCATGCATTTGAACTTTTTTACTTTAGAAACCCATTGTTATGTCCGGTTCTCAAGATTAATTTTAAATTACATTATACCAGTTATATGATTTGAATTTGTAAGTATGTATTCAATATTATTCATAAGAATTATTTATAATTTCTATTAAGCTAAACATGCTTTTTGACCAAAACAATTATTTAATGTAATTAAAATTACATACAACGATTAAGGTATAAACGAGTTTACTTATTTGTAGAACACTAAACATAAGGGTAAAATGATCTAGAATCTTGTAAAAAACCTATTATCTAGGAATATTTAGACCATATATTATATTAGATAAATAATGTTATATTCTTTATGGTATGATATTTAAGGGATTCCTCCCAATAGCGTTTACCTTTTGGTATTTACAAGAATATGAGTCCTGCTCCCCTATATAAAGGGCACTCCCCTGTATAACTTATTCAAAAATATCATGTTTTTTGTATCTTAAAAAATGGTAAATGATTATTAAATATTAAATAATATCTACCTATATTCCTTACTTTTTTAATAAATATATCCAATGAAGTCCTTCGTGAAAAGCCAAAGGAGTTACCCGAAGAAGTGGTAACATTCATCAACGAGCACTTTTTCTATTTCCTTACGACCCCTTAAAATATACATATATCATGATTATATAATAACATAATAATAATAAATATACTTTTATTTTATAATGTAAATTATTAAACCAACTACATTACACACTTTTGTCAAATGGGAAACACTATCATCATTCGAGTGTACAGTTGATTACCTTCTCGCGAATCGATGTCATTCACTCTTCCATTAAAACCTCTCAAGGTTGGAAATAATGATATATTTATAGTTTATATGTTATATATTATATATTTATGATATATGTATGGTTATTAAATTAATTTTTAACTTATAACAATATGCTTTTAATTTATTGATATTACGATAAAATCATTTGTGGGCGTGGGGACTACCGTCTCCTCAAAGCGATGTGATTATTTCACACAATACATTGAATGTATAAAGGATAGTTTTAATAAAAATATGTGATATATATGATTTAAAACATATATTTAAATTATAAAATATATTTCATTTACTTTTATTTTTTTCAATATGATGTGATGGAAACAACATTCATGCTTACGTACGGCCTACCGTCTCCATGAACGGTGTATTTTGTCTACAACTAACTATTATGAATCACTATAAGTATATATATTCTGAATATATTTTAAATTAATATAATGTTTTAAATTCATTAAATGGGTAAATCATGGTCAATTTAATAGTAAAAAAAATAACTTGTCAGAACATATATGAAAAACATTGCGTTCATTAACCAAAACATAGCTTTAACGTGGAATTTGTAATAAGAATGTAATATAAAGTTATAATAAAAATATATATCGTATAATTTACATGATTGTGGTTACATGGTAGATTTATATAAATATTAAATTTATTATACAGGAGGTTTTAACATGTATGTTGGATATCAATTCATAAGGTAAGGGTATTTTGAGTCTAACATTTAGTTATCTAAAACGTATGGAATGGTCATAACATGTTTCTTTTTTTGGTGTATATACTAACCAATGAAATTATATATAATTAATTTAATTTATTTCTTGAAATTAATGGTTAAATGTTTTTTTATTGTTTTAGGGATCTAATGATTCAAATGCTACTCATGTGGTAAGGGTTTTTATCGTCTCACTTTTATTTCTATGAGATACATGAAATATTCACCACTTTTTTTTGTTATTTGTGGTATATACTTCAAATGTAAGTGTTTTATGACTCATATAATTAATTTTTTTTTGTTTTACATATCCATTTAATTATTTATCTTTCTTGGGGTTCATTGTTTCAATGTTAAAAAGTGGTAATTTATTTTTGTTATATTTTTCTTTCGTCAAGATGTTTTTTTGTTATAAACCAATCTATTTTTATGATGTGTATAAATTGAAACATTGACATGTTATACCATGAATATTCCAATTTTAAGTATATTTTATGATTTATGTGAGGTTATTATTTTATGGGGGTTTTAATTCAATTTTACTAAGGTGGTATGATTTTATTGGTATAATTTCATCATTTATCAAGACTGTTTATATTCATGCTTCCATTGATGAAATATTACGATCCATCTCTCTAGAATTTTCAATAATTTTATTATTAATTATTTATTAATGATAAACTATTCTAATGGTATAAATTTCCACACTTCTGTGGTTATGATAATTAATATTGTGTTTTTATGAAAACATTAACTTGATTCATTCTTCAGTAAAAAAATTTCTTTATTCAAAAACCATGATTATTAAAAAAATTAATTGAAATTTTTAGATAATTTTGAAGAGAATAAGTTGTAAATATGTATTATTTTTCTAATTAGTTTTTAAAATGTGTTTCAATGATTCCTTTTATTTTTTATAGGTTATTTTCAATGAAAATTGTTTGGGAAATGTTTATTAGTTAAGAATAATTTTCATAGAGAAAATGATATTTTCATCATTAAATTTTTTAAATGATTTTCAAAAAATTACATCATAAATATTTAATGTATTATTGTAATAAATGGATTTTGATAATTTTTAATTCCTTAAATAATTATTGTTAAAGAAAGGTTATTTTCCTTAATAAATTATTCAAGTGATCATTCAAAATCATTCTCAATATAAAACAACATCCCTTGTTAGAGTTCATGATTTATAGGGAATATGATCCAAGGACACCATTCTAATTATATCATTGAGTGGTTCATGTTTAAAAAGAGTATTTGATTATGAATCCAATTTCATTAACATTTTTTATACAATGATAAATATCTTATGAAAGATTCTTCTTTTCATAGGTTATTCTATGATGAAATGATTATGATACCTATTTCTTTTATATAGGTTTTGATATGATGAAATTTTTATGAAATTTAGTTCATTTAGTTCATTTGGAAGTGTGTTTCTCTTGGTCGAGGATTTTTTCATTGTCTTTTTCCATCTTCTGATTTGAAGCTTCGGGCATGGAGCATTGGAACCTTGTTTCTAAAACCTGGATGGTTGCATTTACATGAATGGTTTATGGATTTTAATGTCTCGCGTGCACGAAATGCATTTTCTCAGCTCTGGATTCGTTTGCATGGGCTCAACTGGGTCCTCTGGCATCCCAAAATTCTGCATGATATTGGCATGGCAATTGGGACTCCCATTTGGCTTGATAAAGAAACTGAGGATGTTTGGTTTGGTCATTTTGCTAGGATGTTGGTGGAGGTTGATCTTAGTACTACTTTGATCGACAAGGTAACTCTTTCCACCCCTTCTGATAACATTCAAATTGATGTTGAGTATGAAAAAAAGCCTCTTTTCTACAATGTATGCATGGCTGTTGGACACTCTTTAGAATTATGCTGGAAGAATATGTCTTGTGAGAAATGTGGTGTGAGAGGACATTCAACAGTCCTCTGTCGCAGGAAATCCACCCTGAAGGATTCGATATTTCCAATGTCTTCTGCTCATGATGGTGATGCAATTCTAAAGCCGACTCCAGATCATGGTAAAGGGATTTTTATTGATGATTCTCCGAAGGAGGCTCATAGTGGCCCTTCTAATACTCGATCTGATTTGGCTAAAGAGGTTCCTCTAGTTGAGGACATCCCTCTGCGGACTCCAGAACGGGTGATCCCTGATTCTCACCAGGTTGATGTCTTTAAGCAGGGTGATGTGCAACTTCATGATGATTTTCAACATGAAATCCAGAAGCATTTTTAGTCATCTGAGTTACCTGAGAAATGGGGGAACATTTCTGATGATGAACAGGGGAAGGCGCGCTCCCCGATCAGGGTCTCGGGCAACGGTGGTCATTCCTCTTATAAGGATGCAATATTGAATGGCAAGTCAAAGACTACTGAAAGTGAAGGTCCTCCCCTTAAGAGGAGACCACGTAAGGATTATAATAATGTACCTAAAACTGTGTCTACCAGATCGTCGTCTAAGGTGTCAAGGAAAGTGGATTTGGATATCTTGAAAATCCTCAATAGGGACAAGTCTCAATCTGAGTGGGAGACTGCTGGTGATTCTGATTATGGAAATGACATGTCTTTTTATGATCTCTAGACTTGCTCTTGGTGGATGAGGGCATGTTTGTTGTTTGACCCCATCTGCCGCTCTGTTGTCCTTTTTTCTTTCTCTTAATAAATGCAGATGCTTTGCTAAAAGAAGCAGTAAACATTGTTCATTAATATAGGGCTACAATGAGGAGTTAACTCGATTCCTTAATATATTCTAGGAATGATATGTGAACTCAGTTTAGTAATACAGTGGTAAAACAGGAAGTGAAAATTGTTTAGTAATACCGAGATGGAATAAGGAGTATCCTTGATTCATCAAAGGAATTTATCTTTATATCATGGTCTTGGAAGTGATCCTTGAGTAATAAAAATTGATTTTATATATTCATGTGTCTCCCACAATTCTTTGTCTTATACCTATTTTATTCTCACATGGATTATTCATGTTGATTCCATTATAATTAATATCTTATATTCTACTAATATTTATGAAATAAATAAAAATTAGGATATTTGATAATCAAGGTATGATATTATAAATTTATTCTGATGTTATACTACACTTATATTCCTGAATATACTTATGTATCTCTCGTGTTTACCATTACTAAGAATCTAATCTCACACTTTATTGAATTTTCTTTCCCCATGTTATGAAAAACAGTTTTAAGTTGGAGTAATAAATTAGAATATATCTGTTAGAATCATTGATTAATTTAACTAAGTTATACTATTTTTTCCATATTTCAAAATAAACTATACTATTGTGATCCTTAGGTATGGGGTTTTTTAAATCTTTAAATATTATTCTAAAATGGTATAATTTACACACATGTTATGGCTATGTTTCTATATGCACTCTATATGCAATAGTTTGATGAACATGTTGAAAAAATATCCAACCTTATTTTCATATTAATAAACCATTTCCTATTCTTTGGGGGACACTTATACTTAGTTAATAGCATGAAAAACTCTATCAACATGAATGTATTTTTGGTAATTAATTTTCTTACAATGGTCTTTCATAATATTGAAATAATCATAACCAGCTTCATCCAGGATGTGCATGTAGAGGAAAGACACCATTGGGATTCACGGCGTCTGATGACTCCATATTCTATTGTTGAAGACAATGAGATTATAATTGTTCTAGAAATTACGAGTCTCCTTTAAGATATGAATTCCTACGATTACATGGGAGTAAGGTATATGAGTGAAAGGTTTGTCAAAAAAAGGTATGTGGTGAGACTAGTGGGATCTTGGGGAAGAGGCTTCAAGCGTAGGTACTCTAACCATCATCACAACCCAGCTCTTTTGAAAAAGTCGCAGTGGATTATCTATCAATTGATTTTTTTAGTGTTTTATAAAATCAACATTATGGATTAGTGGTAACATAACATTTTAAAATTAAAATACATTAAATATAAATTTAAAATTCATAGTTATAAACCTAAAATGAAATCAACCGAATTCCTAAATTGTAAAATTTAATACAAACATCGATAACAACATCACCTAATCACCTTAGGTTGTGAGATCTTGAACAGTGATACCCTATTATCTGCACTATCTAACAATGAAGCTCAATCATTTTGCATGTTACATCACAGATAACCCATCTAAAAATCCTATATAAATTAACCCACAATGTATAATAATGAACACAATGATTATATGACATTAAAATAATATCCCTCAACCATGAAATATCCATTTGACCAACATCTCCATCACCACATCGCCTAAAAAAACAAAATCCTCACCACTGCCTTAACTAGATCCATGAAATCCATTGTCGATTAAGTACATACCACTTAGAACACCCACCTCTCCCACAACACATCTCAAACCCCCCATGAAAACCATTATACATGACTGGCCTGGGAGGGGGTGGTGGATCTAGATACCAGAGTAGAGTAGGAGTGGAAAATAACACCACGACAATCCACGACCATGAAATCACTAAAAAACCATCCATAAAACATAATTGTTGACCCTTTAATGTAAAAATAGAGACCGAAACATCATCAAAACACACATTTATATGAATAGAGTAGATATATTACTCAATATGATAAAACAACATTAATACACTATCAATACACCATCCCGTTATACTGGAAACCAATGAAGATTCAGAGACATGTTGATAAAATCCCTTAACACTGACTCTAAACCCCTCCAAACCATTGCAAAACCTCCACAAGCACCCTCTCAATGGACTGTGATTTGGCCACACACTAGAAAATGGACAACAAGAGTAGAGGGTGGAGAAAATTAAAAAGAGGGAGCATATAAACCTCAAATAATATAAATACCAAACCATCGTGGTGTCTTCATAGAAACAAAAAAAATGTTTACCTAACAATTTTGGTGGAATGAACATTAGTGGGAGTAAATGGGAGCTGCAATGTGACGGTGAACATTCAAGTAAAATTGAACCAACAAAATAAGATCACAATGAGAATAACATTAAGAGTGTGTTAAAATGTGAAAACAAAAAAATATGAAATTAATAAATAATTAGAAAATTGTGAGAGAAAGAATCAAAGAGTTAGTCCAAATTCATCATAGATAAATTGATAAAATAAATGGTGAAGGAAGAAAACATAGGTCACTAAAGGAGTTTCCAATATGAAAAGGTGAAAGTAGAAAAAAGTGTGAAACCATGGGTTGAGAAACCTGAGTAAATACGAAAATAAAATGATGGAGGAAAAAGGACCATCAAAGAAATAACAGAAAAGAGAATTAGAGTTCATAAGCGGTTACTCCATTGCCAACGGTAGAAACATAATTGGTGGAGATGTACACGTTTGAGAGTGAGGTAGGAGGGAATGGGGAAATAGCCTGTAAAGGATTTGAGGGTATGAAATAATCATCTTTTTTTAGTAAAATTTTTGGTGAGTGTGATGGAAATCTAAAGAATTTCATTTATAGATATCAGCATAATGTAATCTAGTAGGTTCCTTCCTTCATCTGATCTATTCTTGACCCACAACTATAAGAGGTCTAAAATAGTATTATGATAAACAACTAATGACCCCAATAATTTTTTACAAATTCCAAGACTAGGTTTATCTCGACGAAGCTATATCTACATTTCATACATGGAAACACATTCAACAATGCATGGGTAGGTGGCCTATGGTGTAATGAGATTCCAGAGAAGTTATATTTTCTTATCTAGAGTATCCATAACAATGATGCACCCATTTATAATGGGGGAGAGATATAAGGGAATCCCCCTCATTTCAAATTTAAATTGATATCATAGTTCAAAGTGGTTTATATCATTCATTTGTTCATTGAGGGGGGTGCGAATTCTTGTTTTTATATGGACATAGAATTTTTAGTGGCATGGATATGTTGGGGATTTACTACTACATATTTCTCCTATATTTGTTCCATGGAACAAAGTATAACATTCACAAATGGAATGACAGTTCAATGCAAATGGTGGCCAAATGTTAGAGTATTTGGTATTATAATACAAAGGATAGATACTAGGGGTTACTGAGATTTAGAATGTTGGTAATGTTCAAGGATTAAACACTGGAAATTGAGATTTTCCCCCATCTTATGTATGGGAGCTATTCCAATCTTTTCAATTTCTTATGGAAGTTCGGAGCTTGGTTACTATGATTCAGAGGCCATCCTCTCAATGAAAATGCATTCATTTTCCCCCCTTATCGAGGAATTTAAATGAATATTGATGGTTTCTACATTAATGTACATATTTAAGGAAGAGGATTTGGTCATAACTAGGATGGATAAATCATATTTTATTTTAGTGGTTACCCTGGCCAATGTGATTCCCTAATAGAAGATGTCTCTACCATTCTCATGGGGTTGAATTTTCACCACTACCATGTAATTTTTCTAAATTGGGTTGAAATAGATTCATCTATTATCTAATGGCATATCCTGGATGATATCAAAGACCCTTGGTCCATATCATATCTTCTTCATATATGAATAATTATTTTCTATAGACACATGAATCTTACTCACACATGGAGGGGAGGGAATATGGTCTCTAACTACCTATCCTCTTGGTCCACTCTAAATTTACTATGTGAAATATTTACTATCATTGAATCTCATCCCTCATGTTGTGTCTATCTTGTTAGAGTTCATTCCTTGGGGCTAGATTATTTCAAACCTCGATGAAATGTTTTGTATCTAGCTATATTTTCAAAAAAATATCTTCTCATTGGATATTTTTATAGAGTATTATACAAAAACTAAATAAAATTGGAATACATGTCATACTGGTATGAAATAGACTCACATAGATGAATGTAAAACTAGGTTAATAAATGTAGTAGATAAATAAATAAATAATACAACTAGGTCCTCCAGACTCCATCCTGGTTTTTGACTAGCTCCAGGCCCCTCTACTCAATCATCATCCATGATGCCCATGCACACAATTAGATCCATAAACATGAAGTATGTACACACATCAAAATTTCAAAGTTGGAGTGAGTAATTAACCAAGTAAGAAACCACCAATTAATACTTATCAATTTTTTTCAATTATAAAAAGTGTAGTATATGAAATTAATAAATGTGTTACTGTCAAAAAAATCATAAAACATGTAGAAATCAGTCATGTGCTTACAAAGAATCCATAGACCCTTGGTCATGCCTTATTTGTATCCAATATGGTAAGATAACAACGGATTGTTGTGAGTGAGAAAGAATAATACACTAGGATTAAAACGCATATCCCAATGGTCTCAAGGAATCGAGTCAGATCAAGCTCCTATACAATCATATCATGGATCTGGCATGGGTTAGGCCTGTAGATATTCATACTCTATATATTCCATGGGTCAGGATCCCATACCATCATACCCTTAACATACTACCTCATGTCAGGAATGTGACTTATGTTACCTTATCCTCTAGTTAGTTCCATCATCGTCATCATCTCAAACCATGTGCACTCTCTCATTATGGGGTAAACATCACCTGATTGTCCACCAGTCTCATATACAAATAATAAACACAAAGTAATTGTAACACACATATTAGGGTATTGAATATAATGAAACCATAACATATTATCATGAAAATATAGTAGCAAAACATAATAAAAAGTGATCATAATCTACCATGGAAATAATATACTCTATGAATACCCATGGAATCAAAAATCATAATTGGTATCATGATATAAACACAAACCCATATTCCATCACAATCAGTCTTGGTAAAAATGGTATACCAAAAAAATGATTATACAAATGAAAAATATTTTAAAAAGGGGCCCAAATGGAAAATATATTTATGGTTTATCATGGAATCCTCATTTGATGCACTTCCACATGTTCGTTGACTTAAACCAATTGAAAAATAGTCCTATAAATGGTTATATTATTTTATTTTAAAAATATTTAAAACACCATAGGTGATAATAAATTTTATCTCATGGATAATTTTCAAATTATTTCTTTATTACAAAGTAGGCATTATTGGTTTCTTTCTTTTGGAAAATTATAATCCCCCATATAATAATAATTTTCTTTATCCAGAATAATATGTGATTATAAAGAATAATTATTAATATTATATACTATTATTTTATGTTATTATCATTTTATGAAACCAATATTTCTTCAATTTGTCTTTGGAAGGATACATAAAACGATTATTGTAAATATATTTCATAGAAGTGTTACCTTTATTTTATAATTTTAAAACACCCCACCTAAGAATAGATGAGGTAGGGTGATAATTTAAATGCTTGGAAACAAGATGAATGAGTCATACTACTCATAGAATGCTTCACTAAATTTGAATATGGGAAATTTTTGTCTTCTCATAATAAAATATATCATTGAAAATATTAGGCTTGAAATGATTGGATACCTTTAATAAATAAATCTATTTATTGATTTATACAATTGAAGCTAAAAATTAAAATAATTATTAATATTTTCATTTACCAATTTCTTAATTTAAGGGTGTTTAAATTCTTTCATAATATGAGTCATGTTATTTTAATTTTTCAAGGAATTAAAGAACATAATGTCATAAAATGGGTTAAAATATTATGATGGGGAATAATAAGTGAAAAGGTCGCTTTAAAATCATTTTCCAAAAAAGAATATTTTTTAAGGGTTACATGGTTTTATCCTCAAAAACCTCCCATACTACAAATAAGGGTTGATATTAACCCTTCTGAAATCCCATATTACCCTTAATATACATTTCTAAAATAGGATCTACCATTATTTTACTTAGTCGTAACCATTACGTACCTTTTATGAACAAAGGCGTACCCATACACATCATATATGGAAATTGACTAATGATTATGTAGTGAATATTTACACATTCAATTATTTTATAAATTAATGTTGTAAAATTACTTAGGATAGTCATTAACCTTATGTATCACATAAAAAATTAATCTTACCCTTACCAAAGTCAGGGTTTACCACTATACAAAATAAAAATAATAGTTTTTTACCTTTACATATAGTCCAAGGTACCGTTATGAAACAAAAAACATTTCCAAAAAAAATAAAAATATTGGTATACCATTACCAATTCTTGTTAAATAGAGTCTTACTAATAGTAATCCTATTGAAACCCTACACTACCACTAAAAAACTCATGTATATGAGATATTACCATTACAAAACTACCAAAAACTGGCCTATGTAAGGGTATAGGATACTTATCCTAACATAATCTGTATGACATGAATAAGGGTTTAACATTAGTTGGTTTTTTTAAATTTTCAAAAACAAGGATTATAAATTATAAAAAAATAGATAGTTTAAAGATCATTTAAAATTTATGAAAGTCAAAATACTTGGATTCCCTCCTTATAAAGTGATTCAAACTATTCATTCAAATCATCTGACCAAAAATATTCAATTATCATATTATAATATTTATTAAAATTGAGGATAACTAAACCTTGATAGGTAATATCACTTAAGTCGCATATTCCAGAGTGTATTGGCTCATCTAGGATGTTGTGCATTTAGTGGTTAAAAATATAAAAAGAGTAATGAGATGATTATTATATCATTATGCCTTATTTATTTCCAACATCCTTTTTGTATATTATATAAAATATTGCTTAAATCAATTATATTTTCATCTTGTGGGATCATAAAACTATGAGGAATTCATAAAAGCGATCATTTACTTTAAATATAACTTGTTCAATATTGAATAATCAATTTATTACATTATATATGAGGATAATATAGTGAACTCAATATCAAAGATAAGTATTTAATAAATGATATTAGTTTACTATAGTGAATGTTTGAGTTTATTATATTTTCCCCCCAAAAAAACCCACAAAAATTTTAATTTCTATTATAATAAAAAAAATATCACATAGTTATTGTACATTTATATAACATTAATTCAATAATTTCATGATATTATTTATCACCAAAAATGGTTTTATATGTCTTACACTATGATGGGAACCTTTAAATTTTAAGATAATATTTTAAAAAATGTGTCATATGGTCTAGATAACATATATTTTATATGATATAGATTATTTTGGAACACAATATTTTTCATGGTTATAGGATAATGAGAATTATTCTCATGATGTTCAAATACAGTGATGTCAAAAAAGGGAGTTCATGAAGAAAATCCCACCAAAATAAATTCAATATATTTTATGTCACATTTTATATTCCTATACAAAAAACATATGTATTGGTTTTTAGACATGATATAATAGTTAATATGTATCATGGGTCAGAAATTTTGATGAATGGATGATAATCAAGATTACGTGACACTACTCACTATGACCTCATCTAGGGTGGTTGAATTCTATGTTTTCCACCCTAGGCCCACCTTAAATATGATTTTGGTTGGTGAATTCCCCCAAAAAATAACTAAATACACTGGTTTGCCTGGCTTATATCAAATTTTATAAAATATATATCTCCAAAAAAAATAATAACCAATAACACAAATTAAATATAGGAAATTAAGCAGTAAAAAATGAAAATAATGGATATCAAATGGCTTTTATAATATTACATTAGCATAATCATGGAAAAACTTGTGAAAAGGTAAATAAAATATGTGAAAAAATTCTGAAAATACCCTTACACCCAATTTTATTGAATATAATCCAAACTGTATTGACTAGCACTAGAAACCACCACAAAAACAATACACCATCACAATCAATTAATTCAATACCCCATTCACCATGGTAACATCTAAACTATGCATTATCTACATAGACAAAACACCAATGACAAAAACATTTACAATGTAGTGACTATATATACAATCAAATATGTCAGCCTAAAAAAATATTTTATCAAATAACATGTTCATTCAATTACAAGGGAGATGAAAAAAAAGGACCCAAATTATTCTTGACATGAACTAAGTTCCATAAAGACATAGTTAATTGAAAAATATCAATAATCATATATCATCAACCCTATTAATCATATCTAATTATTATTCAAATTTACCTAGAATAAAAAAACCATTATAAATATGGATGTTGATGCTCTATATATATATGTCATATCACAATGGTAGGAACATATTATTTATATATTTGTAGACACACAATATCTTTATTAATATTTTTCAAAACCATCTAGATTTACCAAACCCACATTACCTCTAAAAACTGTATTTGGGTGATTTTTCCTCAAAAAATTATATATATATATATATATATATATATATATATGTTGAGGGATTCTCAAATGATGTGAGAGGACCCATTCCACATTCAAAATATCTCATGAAATGTGTAATGGGAAGACTCCAAAGATAGAGGAAAAACACCATGATAGTGAGGGTGTTCTTGACTCTATTGAATATATTAGTGACATGAACTTGTAAGGACTATGGAGCACATAACCCATTTAATAAAATTTGGGGACCCCATGAGTATGGGATAGTGGGAATGAATTTTTTATCTATATGTGGGAAAATTTCAATATTTCTTGAACATAGTCAAGGGTGTAGTGAAACACTATAGATGTTGCAATTATCACACTCAAGACCCATAATTATTATATATATCCATAATAAATTATTCTAAAATTATGTTGGGGAATAATAAAATGAATAAATATATTCCATTATTGAGTCCTAGGATGAATAACACTCAAAATACAAAATTCAATTTCCAATGGCTAATACATAGTTTAGAAAGTGTGATAATATTATATAGGAGAACAAGGATAAATGTTGGTAACTCAAAGTGAGACAAAAAGAATTCTAGTAGATTATATTACATACCCTTTTACAATCTATATCATGATAGGCAGAGACACTATATGGTTGTGTGGATCTGACATGTATTGTGAGTACCCTGGTATCGGTAGGGGTGAACTAGACCCAGTTCTTTCTCTCTCCATGCCATCTATTCATTATTCCTAGTGAGGAAATGAGACTTTTTTTATAACCTAAGGCTCTAATGAAATGTCAAGATAGTTCATTTGGACTAGTTTTATCACCTAACTAGATTTTAGGGTGAGATACATTTGATTTACATTCATTTTTAGCTATATAACACTTTACCTAAACAATGAAAAGGATGGGACACTTGTACCACTAATTTTATAAGACCACCAATCCCCTTTCTCACTACCCAATAATTTGTGAAAAATTTCCTATTTTATCTAAGCGGATTGAATAGTTAAGGGAAGAGTATTTTCCACTACATTGATTGTATCTCCACACTACTGAAGCTACCTACTAAGGCTACCAATTAGCATGGTTATATTTTCTATTAATAACCTTTTCTACCTCACTACTTATGAATATATAAAACAGCAATATTTCCTCATTCCATCATAAATGTTGTTTCATCTATAGACCACTATGTATAATAATTCTTCACCCACAAGAAAGAATGTGTGGGGGGATGTGAGAGGGAGGGGATAGGGGAGGTGAGAATTTTTTTAGATAGATGGAAACCCTTATTTAGACTCCCAATATCAACTGGTATATCTATTACATTATGTGGTCTAGTCATGTGTCATGACCATGGGATGAGGGTCCTGTGATTGGGGCTTTGGTCTCTCCTATTACCATTCTACCATTAATTTTTACCATTGGTCATTCATCAATCGTGAAAAATAAAATTTTGGTAATAAAATTCTTCCAAAACTAGTGCATGGGTATTATGAAATTGAATAAAAATTATTAAATCATATATTTGATATGGAAAATATAAATAATGGGATATTATAAAAATAAAAAACCTTACCTTCGGGTAACATTATCATTATCATACAGAATTCTAAATTTCTATCAATGATCATCAATATTTTATTATCTAATCTCTTGTTCGATCACTTTCTATTTTTATAACATCATGCCAACAAAACGATGGGTTTCCATCTAGAAAATAATGGAGAGAATAGGTAAATATAGATAATGGGTAAATGATTTATATTTATGGAGATACAAAATGAAACTAATCTTCCATAAAATTTTTCATGTAGAAAACTAGATTAAATTTTCCTCACATTTTATAATAAAAATTCATCCCCCTCTCTTGAAATAAATTACTAATTATATATAGATATTTAAAATAGCCATTAATTATACTAAATATCCTTATTAGTAATTGTTATATTATCAAGAACTGTAAAATCAACTAAAATTTCCATTTCATTGACACCCATAATTTTATCTCATAGGCCACATAAATAATTTATAAAAATAATAAATATATTAAATTAAAATTAATAAATATATAATGTTAATTAAGTAAAACCACAATATTAAATATTTCGAAGAAATAAATCATAATATAAAACTACAAAATAACCATTAAATTTTTAATATCATTTTATTGAGTCCATCAAGTTGAGGGATTTCTATTTTAGGGTTCTATTTTGGAGTTAAAAATAATATTTAATAATTTCACATTCATTTACTAATCAAAATTAAAATAGTTTATTTAATATAATGTACTTGGGAATTAATATTTTGAGTTATATAATTATGGATCATTAACCACTTATTAATATATTTTATAACATATTCCTAAGGCTCAAGGAAAAATTTAAATTCACTATGTCAATTTTCCTTCTTTAATTGAGGACAAGGAACATCATTATATATGTCTCGAGCCCCAATTATAAAAAAATACTATTCATAGAAAAAACCCATTCATTTGAGACAAAAAATATTTTGTAATTTTTAAATAATCCCCAGTTAAAATGATGTAAACAATTTATATAATTGGATAATGATATTTAATTTTTAATAAATATTAATTATCTTTTAATAGTTTACCAACTAAAAATTCACTAAAAAACTTCTTGAGGGTAAACACTATTTATAAACATCTATAGAACACTAGATAATATTTTGTAAGATCATTCATACCATTTATAAACCTAAAACACTGGAGCATAAAAATGATCTAAGTCTCACCAATGTAAAATCCTAGGTTAATACATTTTCCCCACCATTACTCTTTTTATACTTGAATTGAAAAAATTGGGGCTATTAAAATATGATGTCCTAAAATAATTTCACATAAAATGAAACTTACTCTTATATGAGATACATCCAAATTGGACTGTTGTAATTTGTTTTTGAATTGTAAATAAGAACCGTTTATTAAGAATATCCTCCCAGATAAAAATCATTCATATCCCCATTCAAATTTCCATTCCATTCCAAATTCCCATTTCCAAATATCCATGGTCAATTTACAAGAATTTTATTATGGATTCATTCCCAATACATTATTAATCAAAATTTCATTTATCTAAATAAAATGAAAGAAGAGTTTCAACCATTGATACCCATGTTGAAATTTAACACCTCTAAGGATAACTTCATTTAGGGTATTAAAAATCACATAATTGAAGATAAAACCAAAATAAAATCATCATATTTGAATAAATCTATATAAAACCTCTCTATAAAACACAATAATGGAGAATCTATTCTAAATAAATAGGATTTATAAGTTACCATTTTCTTCAGGATCTTCTTCACCTTTATATTATATCTTCTAGATACCATGACCACAATTTATAAATTCCAACACCAACGTATAATGATAAAAAATATATTCTAGAAAAATATTTTCAAAATCATAATTAAGAACCACACTCTCATAATACTTAATCTTGAAAATGTATCATCCCTGAAAAGGATAACGTTCTTTGGTTGCTACCAAAATATTTTTAAATTTTTTTGAAAATAACATCAAGAGGGGACACAAAACTTCAATTTCCATCATGAAACAACACATTATCTCATTGTTGACCCATTCGTCCATAATATAAACATTATGGTACTGACCCATTCTGATTACCATGCTATGTCCGATCTGGACCTCTAACAACAACCATTAGAACACGAGAAAGCAAAATTTTAAACCTCTAAAGTTCCATTCTTAACCACATTCGTAAATTCTATTCACAGTGAACATAAATTATTTTTATAGAACAAAAAATCTTCTATCATCCTTGATAATATTCTATTAATTATTAATATTATAAATTTAAAACCCAAAACACATGTGTTTATCATGTAGAATGTGCTCCCAAAGTGAAAATAATATTAACCTATAAAACCTAGAACTCCCTCCCTCCGATATAAATCAATCAAGTATAGGAACAATTGAGACCACTAAAAACCAAATATTTGTTCTATACACCTAGTGTGGTTATGTAACACCCCAAGCTTCCATGGTATTCTTCTCTTTGAATAATACAATAGTGTGTGTTGTACGCAACGTCATGTTCTAACACACCCCAACCACTCAAACTAACTTTTATGAATATTCATACCCCCTTTTTAAAATTTCTTAAATTTTATCCTTAAAAATGGACATAATTTTGGGATTTAGAATATCAAAATTAGCATTTGGTGATATTTTTGTATTTTTTTTGAAAACAATCAAATTTTTTAGGAATAGTGAAAAACACTGAGTTATAGTTTAAAACAGAATTTTTATTTAAATAATTAGTTATTTTATTTAAATTTATTTTATGTCAAAATATATTCATAATACCTATATAGGTTTAATTTTATTCATTGGAGTCAGTTAATAATAATTTTAGATATATAAAATTTTATTGAACTTTTCACAGACTTTTACTTACCTCTTTGGAGAACTTGAAAATTCATATAAAACATAATTTTAGCACTTATGTGAGTGGAATTTCAAAAATCCAAGAGACATGGTTGATATCAGTAAGAAAAATGTTGTTCAATAAGATAAAAAGAATTTTTGATGAATAGTAACTTTGTAATTTTATTTATCACGGTTAAAAGTAAATATGATAATTAAGTGTAAAAATGATATTATTATTACCCTAACACATGTCCTAATTCTATTGGATATGTAATATTCGACCAAAAACAACCACAGGAATAAAATATGAATCTCTTTGGTCCACTTGGATTAGATTTGGACACTTATTGTTATATTATTTAAATAATAGTTAAAAGAGTTAAAATCAATGTTTAATAACTGAAACATTTTTAATATATGGTTATATAGAAGATCAATTCTACTATAAAGATTTATTATAAAGCTAAAATGTTTTCCTACATAATGGTAATTTATTTATATTTTTTAGACATTATATAATTTATTTTATTAATGACACAATGATGATGTAGCAATTACCTAATTAGTGAAATATTAAAATAATTTATATAATAAATATCCAAACTAAGGTAATTTGAGACTTTTTATGAATTCCAAAAAAAATCTAGGTTAATCAGGCATGTTACGATTGGTTAGATGAATTTATTTCTATGTAATAATTCTATTATGAATTTAGAAAAAACAAAGTACCAAATAGTGTCAAAATTGAAATAAATGAGTTTTTAAAGAACATTTTATATTATTAATTGATATTATATTCCTAAAAATCTAAGGTTCAGCCAAATGACTTATATAATGATAGGTGTATCATTAATGAACCAGTTAGGGTTCTCTTGTAAGTATATAGTAGGTTTATTAACCATTAGAAATAATAATAAAATGAGACATGGTAAATGTCAAACTATTTAATTAAAAATTAAATCTAAATGATAAAGTACATATAGTGACCAAAACTCATCTAAAACTTAGTGGATGAGTTAGTTTCGACCCATCCACACCTTAGACTTTAAATAATTTATTTTTTAGCCATTATAAAATTAAAATTATTTTATTATAAAATAATATTTCTAGCTTTTCATATGGTTCCCCTCACCCCTCTTATAAAAGGTCACTCGCCCTTCTCTCTAATTCACACCTTCAAAGCCATTTGGCTCGGCCAAAACCAGCCCAAATACACTCTCAAATATCCTCCCTTAATCCTAGAGTCCTTTATTTAGTCATAAAGCCAACCAATGGGGCCATTTTGGTCAAATAAAAACGAAGAACCTGAAGAAGAGGTAAATATCTCACCAACACTTTCTAGTTTCTTTCTTCTTCCACTTCATTTTTCATTTTGTTGATTCCATTATAAAATAATAGATCAATTATATTCTATATAATGTGATGTTATTATAAATATGGTATGACCATATTCATTATTCTATCCATCCTTTGAATGACATGTCACCATACGTGCGTACGTATGGCTTATCGTGTCCACATCGTGGTGTAATTGTTATTCAATACATTATTATTTAGATGGGTATAATAACAATGTTTAATTAATGTAAATGAAAAATATAATATGATAATTATATTTTATATATGATATACCATCCAATTATATATTATTATAATATCAAAAAAATAATATTGTCGCTCTTGCGTACGTACGGATTACCGTCTCCACGAACGCGATGAGATTTATTCCCTGTCGTATAAATTCAAGACTAACACTCATTAGATGATTAAAAAAATTTAAATAATTGATATCATTATGGATATGAATAAGATACATCCCATTCATAACAAATATGACCCACATAACAAATAATATAAAGGAAAACGAATCCTTTAACACCTGAGACAACAATAATACTAAGATATTATTAACAAAGCAATGTTAAAAGATCATATATGATATCATATTAATGTATATGATTATTGTATGATTTAATAACAATTATATCACCATTATACAGGAGTTTAACATACCCTTGACCAAGGAAAAGTACAATCTAAAGGTTAGTTTCACAGTATCTTTATTATATGTGGTTGTTTTTACATAAGTAACTACTGGGACCTCTTTATCACCCACATCCATGTTTCTTAAAAATGTATTTCAAAACATTATTTCTATTTTATAGACTACGAGTTTGATCCATGTATACTCTCATTTTAATTTTTATAAGATGTTTAAAAATAATCATTCCATCATTTTCCAAACAATGTCCTTTATAACCTTTTTGACAAAATGAAGGTAAGTATGCCTTTTTTTAACTTATAAGGCGGGTGTGGATATTTTCTACCATTATAAAATCGTCAAATGTTCCCTTAAAAGCTTACAAGAATATTTCCAAAAATAAATTTTATCATTTATAATTATATTAATTTAAAATGAGTTAAAAATATAAAGAGATATTTCTCTAAAAAAATGGTTTTGATTTCATCTATGTCAACATCCATTGAAGGATTTTAGGTTTATTTGAAGTTGATTTATTATAAAACAAAACACTCATATTGTATAGAAGGTTTTTTGAGATTTTTTACTGTGGATGTGGTATTTTTATACCATTCATGGTTTATGGATAATGTATTGACATATTTTATGCTAGTTTTAGTACAAATGTTTATGTTATGTTTAAACCTTTTCATATGAGGAATGCATTGGAATTAGTATGTGACGGGTGGAGCCCACTATAACTCATCGATGGATCAGTAGGTCTCAAGAGACAAACTAGTGTCTTGGAAGAAGGCTTGGACAAAATCTTATTTATAGTCTTGGTACAAGGTCATGACTATGTGGTTATGAAAGTCTGGCATTATGCATTCCATCATTATGAATGTATCTATTGATATTGCTTGTGATTATTCGACTAGTAGAATATCCATGTGCGTAAGTAATTGGAATTATTCTGATTTTATAATTTCCATATTGTGGTGAAGTTCAAGTTTAAAAATCTTTTGTTTTATTTTTATACATTGCCTTAAATGTTTATTCTTATTTATGAAAGTTTACACTATATTGTTATCCTTACTGAGCATCTGAGCTCACGCCTTTCTTTGTTTTATTTTTTCCAGGATGCAAATAAATATATTATGATTGACCTGCAGGGATAGTCTATGGGATCTCAGTTTTGTCTAAGGAAACACTTTTGATGTAGTTTTCCATTAGTGATTTAATGTAAACCTTATGTATGTATCTAGTATTTCCAAGGCTACTAAACAAATCATTATTTATAGCCTTGATCATTCATGATCATGAAATTTTTGTGTAATAATGCACCGACTCTGGGTAACTGGGATTAGGGCGTTACAGTTGGTATTAGAGGATTTTTAGTACAAACCATGGAAACTAGATTTAGAAAAACTATCATTAGAGCACATATCCCTAAGATAGACTTTGAGGATTAGTATAGAATAACTTCCTAGAATCTTGATATTGTAGATATTTTTATATTTCCAATCAATACGTCACTTTTTGGATATGAGCAGGTAGAGGCAGCTCTGGCACATATGTACCTAGGGGTAAAACCCGAAAACACTGCTTTGAGCTAGGCTTGAACGAGAATTAGTGAACGAAAACTGGACTTGCTACACTCATGGTTTCGACATTTCTGGGGGATATCCTTAGGGTAATTCTCATTTTATTTAAAAATAATTATCAAGGGTTTATGAGTACATACTTCCTCAATGAAAACATTTTTATGATTAAGGATTATATCTATAAACTGTTCAATTTATTTTAAGTGTTTTACCAGTTTGGATTTAAGTGTTGTGATTCATATACTAATCGAGTGTATGCCATTGTATAAAAATGGAGCCTAGTAGAAGGAATGAAAATTTTATCAATGCACGCACTCCATGTAGGGATTTACCTCCTACACCAGATAGTTATAGTGGAGCTGGTGATAAAACTGGTGCTGATCAGCTAATCACCAAACTACAACAACTCACTCTTGTTATGAATAATAACCTTACCTGTATGGAGCACCCTGATCTGCAGTGTGGAGGATCAATGTTAGATCACTTCATGAGGAAACCACCGCCAAAATTCAATATTTGTACAAATCCACTAGTAGATGAGCAATGGATAAATTACATCAATAAAATATTCCACTCCATTGGGAGTCGCAAAAGGGAAAAAGTATTCATGGCAGTTTACCACCTCATTAGAGATGTTGATCAATGGTGGTTATTGATTCAAAACACAAAGTAATATGATGAAGTATCAAATATGGAATGGAGGGAGTTTAAAATACATTCTTAGAAAATTACTTTCTTCTTGACCATCGAGCGGATATGGAAATACAATTTTTAAGTCTGAGGCAAAAGGAGGATGAGATGCCGTAATGTATGAGGCTAACATTACATGATTATCAAGGCATACTGCAGATTATATATGTAACCCAGGAAGTAATGTTGATCGGTTCATTGATGGGTTAAACCCATTTCTCAGTCGATAATTAGTCTCACAATCCTTATCATTGAATGAATATATTGTTTCATGTTATATCAAGAAATAAAGACAATTCTTTAGGTCTTACAACATTAAAGAAGATCAAAAGATGAAGAGATCTGCTGAACACTTTGAAAATGGAAATAAGGGGAAGCATGGAAATGTTGAATATCCATCTTTTAGAAAATGTGGGAAGAAATACCCTAGTAATTTCCTGAATGGAATGGGAGTATGTTACATGTGTGGTGAAAAAGGCCACCAAGCTCGTGATTGCAATGGGAAGAAAGAGTCTATCAATGTTGAATGCTACAATTGTAGAGAAAGGGGGAATTAGTCAAATTATTTTCCTAAGAATCAAGTTAACTTAACTGAGAAAAGTCTAAGGGATCAAGGACAAGCTTATTCTATCAAAACTTCTGAGGTTGATGCTCTACAAGACATAGTTTCAGGTAATGTAATGGTTTCCTCAAGTTCAGAAAATTCTTTATTTGATTTTGGATCATCGCATTGTTTTATATATTCTCAGTTTTCTACAAAAATTAGATATTTTAAATTTGACTTAACATAGGAGTTGTCAGTCAAAACTCTAAAGGGAAGTATCATTGCAACAATTTTTTGTGAATCAATTCCCATTAGATCATATAAATTTTTTTATCTGTTGATCTAATAGACATACCCATTATTGAATTTGATATAATCCTCGGTATGGATTTTCATTCAGACCATGATGTGAAAATTTATTGTTTGAAGAAGGAGGTCACAATTTTTGACGATGATAAATAGTACCTTATCTTTAGAGAAGAAACATCACCACCTAATTCTTATCTAGATCCACCCCCAGTAGCTCAACTAAATTCAATTATTGGGGAGGAAGAGATTTAAATAACTATCTGTGAGGAAAGGAATGTTCCAAAGAAGATGTACATATTGTGAAAGAATATGTTGATGTGTTTCTAGAAGATTTACATGGACATCCTACAGAACGAGAAATTTATTTTTTCATTTATTTAATTCATGGATCAAGGCCCATATCGAATACCCTTTATAGATTGGCCGTTGTGGAAATAGTGGAACTAAAGAAACAACTAGAGGAATTGAGTAATAGGTGATTTATTCACCCTAGTGTTTCTCCATGGGGATCCCCTGTCCTTTTTATTATGAATAAAGATGAATCTATGAGGTTGTTCATTTAATACAAGGAGATCAATGTAATAACAATAAAGAACAAGTATCCCCTACCTCGCATTGATGATTTATTTGACCAACTTCATGGAGCTCAAAACTTTTTAAAGATTGACCTTCGATCTAGATATCATCAGTTGTGTGTGAAGAAGGAAGACATTCTGAAAATAGTATTTCAAACTAGGTACAGGCATTACGCGTTTACAATAATTCCTTTTGGTTTGACTAATGAACCCTCAGTCTTCATTGATATAATGAATAGAGTTTTCGTGGAATATATTGATGAATTTCTAGTGGTATTTATTGATGATATCTTGGTATACTTAAAATGATACGATGATCATGAGAATCACTTCCGCATTATCTGGAAGACTATGAGAGGACATGAATTATATGGGTCGTTTAGAAACTGTGAATTTTGGCTTCATCTGAATTCATTTCGTGGCCATATTGTCTCTAAGGATAGAATCTTCGTTAATCCTTCAAAGACCAAGGCAATCCAAGAATGGCCAGCACCGACGAACAAAACTGAGGTACGCAGTTTTGTTGGTTTTGTAGGATATTATCAACGTTTCGTCCAGATTATTTCCCGGATGGATAAACCATTAACAATTCTCACTCTAAATGGGTTTAAATTTGTTTGGAAAAAAGAGTGTGAAGATTTTTTTGAAGAAATGAATAGAATATTAGTCAATGATCCAATATTGACTCTACCATTGGGTAATGGTGTGTTAGTTATTTATAGTGATGCTTCAAAGAAATGACTTGGTTGTTTCCTTATGCAGAATGATAGGGTTATTTTCTATGCATCACGATAGCTAAAAATTCATGAGCAAAACTATCCTAGTCATGATCTTGAGTTAGCAGCTGTAATCTTTTCTTTGAAGATTTGGGGACATTATCTTTGTGGTGAAAATGTAAGATATATACTGATCACAAGAGTTAAGAGTATATTTTTTCACAGAAAGAACCCAACATGAAGAAAAGGTGATGGATTGAACTACTCAAGGATTATGATTACACTATACACTACCGACTGGGGAAGGAAAATAAGATGGAAGGTGCTTTGCGTAGAAAGGATCAGGGAGTTTTGAATAAGATGAGAGTTGAAAAGGATCCTATATACATGTATCTAGTAAATATTAATATGGGAATAAACATGGAAGGTGAAACATCAATACTTATTCAAATGGTTTCCAAAACATCTATAATAGAAAGGATAAAGAGTTCTCAAACTCATGATGACGAGTTACAGAAGAAGATTAATGTTGTGGATGATGGGAGATTGAGTGACATTGTGTATGAAGATGGAATTTTTAAATTTGGGAAGAGACTTTGCATTATGAATATAACTGATCTAAAAAGGAAATTTTTGGATGATTCTCATAGATCAAATTTCTCTATACACCCTGGTTGCACAAAGATGTAAAGAGATTTGAAGGAACAATTTTGGTGGTTCATCATGATGAGGGAGATTGCTGATTTTGGGTCATGATATATAGTTTGTCATCAAGTGAATGCTGGAAGGAAACAACCTAGAGGAGTCATGCAACCTCTTCCCATACATGAGTGGAAATGGGATAATGTTCTGATGGTATTTTTCATGAGACTACCAAAGACTCCTATGTGGAGTGATGGAATATGGGTCATTGTTGATCGTCTTACCAAGTCAGCACATTTTCATTATATAAGAGATGATTTACCACTTGAATGTTTAGAAATAATATATATTAATGAAGTTGTAAGACTTCATGGAGTACCACTATCGACTGTTTTGGATCGTGATCCCTATTTTACATCAAGATTATGGACATGTCTTCAGAAAGCCCTAGATACTGAATTTAATTTGAGCAATGCTTTCCACCCCCAAATTGATGGAAAATCAGAACGAACTATTCCAACATTAGAAGACATGTTTAGATATTGATCACTTGACTTTCAAGGTATGTGTGATCAATATTTACCTCCGGTAGAATTTTCCTATAAAAATAGATTTCATTCAAGTATTCAGATGGCACCATATGAAGAATTATATGGAAAGGAATATAGAACACCAACCTTTTGGGAAGATGTTGGGGAAAAAAACTCGTAGGCCTAGAACTGGTGGAGGAAATGATGGAAAAGTTGATGGTAATCCAAAACCATAACAAAGTAGAATAAAGTAGGCAGAAGAGCTATGTGGATAACTGAAGGAAAGATTTGGAATTTCAGGTAGGCGGTCATGTTTTATTTATGGTATCACCATGGATGGATGTTATACATTTTGGTAAGAAGGGTAAATTGAGTCCCAGGTACATCGGACCTTTCGAAATTCTAGAACTAATTAGGGATGTAGCTTATTGTTTGGCAATGCCGCAAAGTCTCTCCAAAGTCCACGATGTATTTCACGTATCACTGTTGAGAAAATACATGTCTGACCCAACGCATGTACTCACCTATGTAGAATTATAATAGGAACCTGATCTTTGTTATTGCAAAGATCATGTAAAGGTTCTTGATACAAGAGAACAAGTGATGAGAAACCATATGACTCATCTCGTAAAAGTTCTATGGAGAAACCATAAGATGGAAAAGGCATTGTGGGAACCTGAGGAACATATGATAAAGAACCACTAGAGTATTTTTATGCAGTAATATTCTAGAAATTTTGAAGAAAATATTATCTGAAGTAGGGGAGAATGTAACACCCCAAATCATCCACAGTACGTTTCTCTTTGAATAATGCAATAGCGTTTGTTGTACGCAACTTTGAGTTCTAACACACCACATCCACTCAAACTACCCGTTATGAATAGTAATACCCACTTTTTTATATTTTATAAATTTTAACATTAAAAATCTAATTCATTTTATGATTCAGAATATCAAAATTATCTTAGGATAAAGTTTTTGTATTTTTCTACAAACTTTCAATTTTAAATGAATAGTGAAAAACACTAAGTTAACGTTTAAAACCGAATTTCTATTAAAATATATTTATTTATTTTATTTAAATTTATTTTAAGTAAATATAGTAACATAAAACATATATAGGTTAAATTTAATTCATCGGAGTCAGTTTATAATAATTTTAGATATATAAAAATTTTATTGAACTTTTCACCGCCTTTTACCCACCTCCTAGGAGAATTTGAAAATTCACATAAAACATAATTCTACTTCTTATGTGAGTGTATGTTAAAAAATCCAATAGACACAGTTGATATCAGTATGTAAAATGTGGTTCAATTATATAAAAATAATTTTGTGAATAGTAACTTTTTACTATTATTTTACCACAGTTAAAAGTAAATATGGTAATTAAGGGTAAAAATGGTATTATTATTACCCTAACACATGTCCTAATTCTATTGGATAAGTATAATTTTAAAAAAAACATTAGAAATAAAATATGAACCTCTTTGGTCCACTTGGATTAGATTAGGACACTTATTATTATTTTATTTAAAAAATAGTTAAAATTGTTAAAATCAATGTTTAATAACTAAAAAATTTTTAATATAGGGTTATATATAAGATATATTCCACTATAAATATTAATTAGAAATAGAAAATTATTTCCTACATAATGGTATTTTATTTATATTTTTTAGACATTATATAATTTAATTTATTTATAACACAATATTGATGCAGTAATTACCTAATTAAAAAAAATGTTAAAATAATTGATATTATCAATATCCAAATAAATCTAATTTGAGAATGTTTTTTAAATTAAACTAATTTTATAGGTTAATATCATATGTTAGGGTTGGTTATATGATTTTTTTTCGAAGTAATAATGCTCTAATGAATTTAGCAAAAACAAAATACCAAATAGTGTCAAAATTGACATAAAAGTGTTTTTAAAACAAATATTATATTATTAATTGATATTATATTCATAATAATTCATGGTTCATCAAAAGAACATATATGATAATATTTTTATCATAAATGAACCACTTGGGGTTATCTTTGAAGTATATAGTATTTTTATTAACAAAATAATATAGAAATACAATTAGACATTGTAAATGTCAAACTATTTTACTAAGAATTAAATATAAAAGATAAGTTAATATAGTGACCCAAACCTGTCTAAAACCTACTTTTTTAGTGTTTTTTGACTCATCCCCAACTTAGACATTAAATAATTCATTTTGGATCCATTAGAGTCTAAAAATGGTTTTATTATAAAATAATATTTCAATCTTTTCCTAAGGTTCCCCTCACCCCTCTTATAAAAGGGCACTCCCACTTCTGTCTAATTCACACCATAAAAGCCATTCTTCTCATCCAACCACTTCTCAAATACTCTATAAACTATCCTACCTTCATTATAGAGGCATTAATTTAGTCATAAATCCAATTTAAGGAGCCCTTTGGATCAAATCAAAATAAATAAACCGAAGAAGATGTAAATATCTCACCACCTCTTTCATGTTCCTTTCTTCCTCCACATCATTTTTCTTTGATATTTCCATTATAAAATAATTACTCCAGTATCTTCTATATACTATGATGTTTTTATAAATATGGTACAACCAAATTCATTAGTCTATCCATCCATTGAATTACATGTCACCATACGTGTGTACGTACGGCTTACCGTCTCCACATCATGGTGTAATTGTTATTCAATACATTGTTATTTGGATGGGTATAATAATGATGTGTAATTAATTTAAATAATAAATATATCATGATAATTATTTTTTATATATGATACACCATCCAATTATATTTTATTTTAATATCAAACGAATGATATTGTCGCTCGTGCGTACGTACGGATTACCATATCCACGAACGTGATGAGATTCATTCGTCGTCATATCCATTCAAGAATAACATTCATTAGATGATTACAAATAATGTTTAAAGACTTGATATCATTCTGGATATGAATAAGATACATCCCATAAATAAAAAATATGACCCACATAACAAGTAATTTATAGGAAAATGAATCTGTTAACACCCGAAACAACGTTATTACTTACATATTATTAACAAAGAAATGTAAAAAATCATGTATGATATCATATTAATGAATATGATTCTTGTATAATTTAATAACAATTATTTCACTATTATAAAGGAGGTTAACCTACCATTGACCAAGTAAAACTATAAGGTAAGGGTTAATTTCAAAATCCATTTATTATCTGAGATTGCTTTTACATAAGTAACTACTGGGACCTCTTTATCATCCACATCCATGTTTCATAAAAATGTATTTAAAAAAATTCTTAATATTTTATAGAATACAGGATAAAGTCATTTATAACCATGTTTGACTTTTTATAAGATGTTTATAAAGTAATCATTCCTTCAATTTCCAAACAAGGTCTTTTATAACCTTTTCGACAAAATTAAGGTAAGAATGTCTTTTTTTTTAACTTATACGGTGAGTGTGTATATTTTCCATCGTTATATCATCATAAAAGCTTCCCTTACAAGCTTATAAAAGTATTTCCAAAATAACTATTTTCTTTTATAATTATATGAATTATAAATGATTTCAATATAAAAATAGATATTTCCCTAAAAAAATGGTTTGGATTTCATCTATGTCAACATCCATTGATGGATTTTAGGTTTATTTGAAGAGGATTTATTATGATACAAAACATTCATATTATATAGAAGGTTTTGTGATATGTATGAATATTGATTTGTTATTTTTATAGCATTCATTTTTTATTGATAAATTGTTGACATTGTGTCTGCTAGTATTAATACGAATGTTTCTGTTATGTTTAAACCTTTTCATATGAGGATTGCGTTGGACTTATTATGAGATGGGTGTAGCCCTCTATAGCTCATCGATGCATCGGTATGTCTCATGAGAAAAACTAGTGTTTTGGTACAAGGCTTTGACAAAATCTTATTTGTAGTCTCGGCACATGGCCTTGACTATGTGGTTATGAAAGTTTGCTATTATTCATTCCATAATTATGAAAGTGTCTATTGATATTCCATGTGATTATTCGACTAGTAGAATATGAATGTGAGTAAATAAATGGCATTATTCTGATTTTATTATTTCCATATTATGCTGAAGATCACGTTTAAAAGTCTTTTGTTTTAGTTTTATACATTGCCTTAAATGTGTATGCTTATTTATGAAAGATTTTTATATATTATTATCCTTACTGAGAATCTGAGCTCGCCCCTTTCTATATTTTATTTTTCCTAGGATGTGAAGAAGTATATTATAACTTACCTGCAGGGATACTCTATGGGATATCAGTGTTGTCTATGGAAACAATGTTGTTGTTTTTTTCCATTTATGATGTAATGTAACCCTTATAAATATATCTAGTATTTCCAAGGCCACTAAACTAATCGGTCATTCAAGACTTAATCTTTTGTGATCATGCCAATGTTATGTAATAATGCACCGACTCTGGGTAACTTGGGTTGGGGCGATATAGGTTATTCCATACTTTGAAAAAAATTACTAGGATTTCAAGGACATAATACTAATGGCTAAAATATTCCAATGAAATATCCTCCTCAAAAAATAGTATATGTTGTTAATATATCTATGACAGAAATCCATATATGACAATTCACTATTAAACTAATAAATGGGGTTATAATTATCCCAATAAAAAATTTTCTCTAATAGTTTTACCAATTATACCATCTTTTCATTAAGCTGGATCAGTCTAGACAACTAACATCGGAAAAAATGGTTACAGTTGCCAAATACAATTCAATGAATAATATAGCTCTATTATAATTAATACCATGTAATTTATTATAGAAAATAATAAATTTATTCTTCCACCATCATTGTAAAAACACTACTTTATAATAATGATATTATCAATAAAAAAATTCCAAATTTGGGGTAATCAACTATAGTAATTTTTTAGGATGACCCTACTCATCAACATCGGGATCCCACTAACCATTGAACGAATATGGACCATCTATTCGATTTTATGAGACGCGCAAATTAATAAATACCATATATTATATACCTATAATGAAATAATGGGGTCTAATCCTAAAATTATTGAATCCCATAAAATGTATCTCTCATATGATAATTAGACTTCACATTCATCTGATGTGATAAGGGGATGATTGATTCATGAAAGAAACCCACTACCAATGTGTGCACTAGGTCTCTTGAATTATCATGGAATGCATTAAGTAATACCCCTATCTCAAATATCTATTTAGATGTCGTATTAAAACTCCAATTATTAAATAAATATAACCCAATTTTGGTTTTTTTTCAATACCCCATCCATATCCATAACACATACAAAATCATGGTTGTGTGACCATAAATTGGTTCATTCGACATTAAAACTCAGTAAATACTCAACATACATTGAAGGAACTTCTAGTTAAAGATCTCAAAATCTAACCACATATAATACTATTTTCATGTGTATGAACAAATTTCAACCCATGGATTAGTTCTTCATAATTAAAACTCAATAAAATACATAAAACAAGATTAATGAGTGTTTGATCAAGATGGAAAGCATGTATTCTAGGTTCTAACCGACCCACTATTACCTGATGATGAGGATAATCTATAAAACAAATGAGGAATCTATTAGTATAATTTATTTTTTGTATTTATCATGTTGATATTCTATTATGGATAAGTTTAAACTACAATTTTTTCATCATGAAAGTATACACTAAACAAAAATAGTGTATGATATTACATATACTAATAGGAAATGATACATATCAATGGGTTTGTTTAATATATTACATAGAACAAAAATTAATAGCATTGAATGTATAAAACACTTGAATAGGTTCAATATGTTCCTACTTTTATATCTTAGATAACTCTCTATATATATCATCCAATATATTATTGATTAAATCAATTGTTACTATAGTATAACTAGTTGAATTCACACAAGAAGGACATGAAAACCATAAATAAATATTATATCATTCATATATCATCCAAAATTTAAACAGTAACCACAACCTCACATTATCAACTCAATAAATAGATTATCATAATTCTATTGAACTAATATATTAGTTCTTTCACTATAAATGGGTTCCCAAGCCTAAAAACATAACAAACTACTCCTTGAAATTTTTCCCTAATCCAAAAAATAAACCCTTAAAAGACTCATACATCCAAAATATAAACCTAAGACTCTCCTGATTTGATATCACTCAATCATGACTTGACCTAGCATGACCTAACCTGGACCAATGAAAAGATGAATGTAAAAAATAGGCCCATCTCAAATAGGCCAGTTTCTAGTGACTTGAACTATGAAAGAATAACATTCTTTGAAAGAGTTTTCATTTATCAACTTGTAATAAAAATGTATATCTAATATATTAAAACAATAAGAAACATGAGAAATTACTTTAAACATGTAAACTATAAACAATCTATGTGTAAAAACTCAAATTACATGTAAAATATTATATACTCATATTAATTGGAACAATACATTTGATAGTGATAATAAACATGGGGGGAAATAAAATCAGGGAAAACTCCTCCTCTCAACAAGAAATATAATATTGAACCCCTACTAAAATTGATATTATAATTATCAAAGAAAATCTACATATATCGATAATATCATTTCTTATTTATATTTATCCACCAATGTTACCTCTAAACCATGCTTTATTATCATAGATAAAGTAAACATTTTACAAATTTTTCATTAGGTGATATTATAAACCAACTTAGTATGAAAACCCAAAAAATGTAAATAAAAAAATCAAGTCAACCTAATTCATGAAATTAGGGAAACAAAAAACGAACCTTTAGATTATATATATTCATTATGGTTTAAAAGCCCTCAAAAAAATAAAATTCATCACATTGAAGAAAAACCAAGGGTTATATCTCATAGGAATCTAGAGATACTCAAAATACTTAACATCCCAGAAAGAATAATGTCACCAGCACCTATATAGTTTATATCTAGAAGAAAACTAAGCATTGAAAATTTTTCAAAATACCATCAATATCCTTGGTGGTCTTTTTCTAAAACTACACTTCATTACCCAAAAAGGATTCTTTATAAAAATTATATTTGGATAATATCACTTGTAGGCACCGAAATTCATGTTATGGGATATATTGAGAAGGACACAACCATTCTAGGTGTAAATCAAGCTCATCAGAGGCCAAATATCTTAAAAAGGGACTGACACATGAAGCTCCTTCATGGATCCCCTCATCCCCGTGAAGGTGAAAAGAATTAAAAAACTCCAAGAGTAGGATGCACTCTGTGACAACACTAAGGCAGTTGAAATATGGCTCTGTGAGTCCAATGTTGTCACCACGTTTTACAAATTCCCACTTATTATTGTAGAACACCTCCAAGCACCGCAATACCCAGTTTTATATAAATATCCAAATCACCACATCTAAAATGTATGACTACCCCAACCATTAGAATTTTAAGATCCCATTTCATGATTCCCCAGAGCATAGCGAACTGGTGAGAAAATAGATCACCCACAGTACATGAGCATTAGGACACACCCTTTCCATTGTTCTTATCTACACTTGCCTAAGCTAAGGATTCCTTTTGGGAAGGATCACACCTTAAATTGAGGAAGTAGAAACTTTGGGTTATTTGTGGCTTCTTAAATCATTATACCGCCATGAAGAACTCTTCTTCTAAACTAAGATTCTATGAAAACGTAGTGTCCCTATTCTTTTTTATGCCCATTCAATTATGATGCTTCAGTTCTTTGTGAAGCATCATATCATTATAAAGCCTATCATAGTTAGTATCCCTACTTCACGACACCCTCTTTTATGCATCCATCCTGGCTTGTTTAAAAATATTTCATGGTCTCATATGTTTTTCCCATGTATCATCATCTGACTTATTTCATTTCATTATATTCAAACTAATATATTTTTCTTTTCAGTATATCCATGCCAATATAGACCCCACTAGCGACCAATCCTCCACACTACCATCATCATGAATTGTGGGTGCCTTACATCCCCAGAGGTTTGTTGAGTGCCAATTATGTATTTCAATTATATTATGACTGATTCCTCCCCATCTAAGGTGTAGGATGTAAAACTATCCATCACCATCATCCTTAGAACATGACATTAAACTATAGTCTCACCCCATGAAATGCACATCGGGTGTCACTCATCCAGACTTTTCTATTCCCACTCATCTCCATGGTAGTGAGATCTTCCTTGCATGAAATTATACCCTCCTCGCATGTGATCAGACCCTATTTGAATAGTTACTACACATAATCCCCACACAATCTTTTGCTGATGTATCTTTCACGATGCAATCATCTGGTTTATTTCTTCCCCATTTTTCTCACACTGAGAATGACTCACATTGGACTACAGGTTAGTAGTGACATTTACAGTGTTATATATCTGGGAATCCCTCCTCTAGTAATCTAGATACCCTTTATTCCTAACTATGTGTTTTTCATAACATTTATGGGACACATCCTGCCTAGATCATCCTCCAAGGGTTGTTATGATCCATCAATGATAACCCACTTTATCCATCATCCATCCATATTTTACTTTTTGTCTCCTCTTCCCCATAAAATCTTAATGCTAAAACTCATTCCCATTTCTATCTGGGCTGCCTCGTTAGGTGACATATCTCTAATATACTTCAATTAGGCCATCTCCCATGATTATACCTCAGTATTTCCAATGGGTTTTCTTAGTTTCGTAATCCCCAACACATCCTATGAACTACATGGACTCTGATATTTTTCTACTAAAAATGGTACGTAAGGACCCAACTTTAGGTTCAAGCCTATCATCAATTCTCCTCCCGATTATTCACATGAGTCTCCATGTCTCTGGGGGATCATGCCCCAACCATAGGTTACACTTATTTAAGGTTCCTATCTATATTCTCCATTATCATGTTCCACCTTCTTAATTGTCTCATCACTCCATCCTGAATTACAAGTAATATGGTCCCCATATTCTAAAAAGGGTACATAGGAAGCCTACATGAGGTTCAATCACAATATCTCCCATACCCCATCCATTTTTTTCATTACACCCCAAAAAATCATCCATCACCTCACTTCTATCCTGGAGAGATCAAGTCATCCATTTGGGACATCTCAATGTGTAATCCACATTCAACCCATCACCACTCTTAGTGGAACTAGGGATGTATCAGTTCATAAGCACCACATAAACCCTTTGAACAAAATGGTATTTGATCCTTATATCATTAAATGTTGGATTCCTTGATGAGGTTCAATTCTAGCCAATGTTAAACCTTAGTGTCCCCCTCATTAGGGTGTACCTCTCTAATCCACCCATCATGGTGTTCAAATCAGTCTTCATGGTGTGTAACCATCTCTTGAAGAGATTCACCATCCAAGGTATTTTCAAAATGAGCATTATGATCCTTACATATTGAAACCATTCCATGTTTCCCCATAATTAGTGAGAATATCTCTAGTCCACCTCTATCTGGATTCCAGATAAATCCCCACCTCACCATCTCTGGAAGACATTAAACCTATGACCCACCCAGTATTAAACATGGGATGCATGAGGAAACCCTCATAAGACAATCCTTCTATATAAGACACTATGTGATCAATGTAGGATGCCTCATGTTCCAGTCTCATGATAAATCCCTTTTATGATAAAGAATACATGTGTTCCAGCGTTCCATTGTTCCAGCATCCAGACATGCCACTGACGCTCTATGTGACTAATCTCCAAAATGAATGTTTCTTCCCTAACAAGACCCCTTGTAATATCTATTCAAAATAAGAATAATTAAATGGAATTAAAAAATACTTGGAATCAAGAATGAGTTTAAAAAACAATGACTAAAATCTATGAGTGAGGCCTGAACTAGGAGTTGAATTTTAAGGACCGATCCATGGAAGGAAGTACCAAAATCCCATCATAACATTTTAATAAAGTAAAATACTTCACCGCGAAAGTGACTAATACATTCCACCTTTGGAAAGAGAGAATGTGGAGTCCAATTTAGGCCTTCAGCAAATATTTAAGTAGAGATGTGCTCGGTGGACATGCCGAGAAAAAAAATCAGATATTGAAATTGTGAACCCATCAAAAATATATTATCCTTAGTGTGTGGGATTGTAGTGTTCAAGTAGTCAGTTCTATAGATTTTCATGTTATCAGATCTAGATATTTGGAATTGGTGCATGCTATGAAAATAGTGGTTTTGGTGGAGAATTCACCTACACTTGTAGAAGTAAATTGTTGGGCATCCCAGTTTGCAACATTTCTACTCTGGATCTTGATCCCCATCCATGTATTATTAGAAAAAAATGTGGTATTGGGAATCAATTTCCTTATATATGTACTGATAGATGCATCTTCTCACTTTATAGTACCCACGATGTAGGATGCATATCAATGAGTGCCCACCGATATAGGGGAATGAGATATGTTGATGTGGTGGTATTGTGGTATTGTGTGACCCACCTCCACCATGATGTCCATGAATTTATCAGCATCTAGGTTCCCAAACCCTGCATTATCCATTGATATCATCTAGAGTAGGGTTTTGGACACCCTCATTTGATGGTAAAAGCTGGAGGGGGTCATTCGCACAAGGGACATGGATCTCTATGACCTGGAAGATTTTGTTCCCCTCTGTCACTACCGCCCCAAACAGTCATGAAGGGGGATATTTCTCCTCACTCCCACAATGAAATAATTCGAGGGGTTTTCCCTAGAGTTCTCCATCAACTCACTCACCTATGCCCAAGTGTTTTAGGATGCCTAAGTCATTCTGTCAACAACCACTACCTGGGAGAAACTAAGGATGGATCCCACCCGACCACATCAACACCAGCATCAACCCATTCTTCAGGATGAGGAAGAGGTAGAAAACATCCCTAATCCTCTAACCCTGGACTACCTCACCTAATACCAATATCAAACCCATGATCAGGAAGAGTCAAGTCTTGGGGCGTTGTCTTCAATAGCTCAAATGACCCTTTCCACCCTCAGTGAACTCTACCATGTTCATTCTACTGTAAAGCAAGGAATCCTTAACAACCAGTTGTTATTGTGCCATCAAAAACCTCACAAGTGAGTTGGGTAGACTCTCTTAGTTAAAAGTGCCCCCAAAAACCAATTCGGGCGAGTTTTTGATGATGATCCTCTTCATGATGGCCCTCCTTGTGAAGTTTTCAGAAATAGTGGAGGTTCTATCCACCCTTGTACACAACCAGGAGGTACTCCCCATCATACATGTGCCAAAAAATGTGGATTTCCACCCCACCTACTCAATGATCATTACAGAGGTCCACCCTATGATTATTGTTCCATATAAGGATTCCCACCACACATATCCGACCAACGATGTGAAGGTCCTCCTAACGTCATCCCTATATCTAGAAAATGTCATTTTTTCTCTTGAAACAACCAATGAAGAGTTCCTCCCTACACTATCTATGATAAGTATGAAGGTCCTCCCATAATATCATTAAACAACATGGTGGCCCTCTCCATGATTATTTTAATCAATAAGAAGGTCCTCCAGTCATCATCCATATCTAGAGATGAGGTCCCCCTGATCTAGTGAAAACTGATACGAAGGTCCTCCCCATATCCAAAAAAGTCAAATTGGATGTCCTCCCCACATGTCCAGTGGCTAGTTAGGAGGACCTACCAATATCACATTTGACATATACCTAGGTTCCCCTAACACCTCATATAACCTAAGAGTAGGTCCTCCCCATGCAATCAACCAATGGTGTGATGTTTCTCCTTATACTGAAATGATCCATTCCCTATAAAATAGTCCCAAATTAGAAGGGGGAACCATCTCTGCCAAAAGAATAACTCTGGGATGCACAATGATATTGTTAGTCCCAAGCTCCTCTATGATTTTGAAGACTAATGGATCCTAATGATGGACTCTCCCCTCAAGTCTTCATAATCAGAGTATGGGATGGAGCCTAGTGGGTGAAGCTCATAATTTTTGAATGAGAGATCCACCAAATCCCCAAATCCCTTCATAAATATATGTTGGTGGAGGATGATTAGGCTCCCTTCAAAGGTATCTTAGAGAAAACATCTCTTTTATCACTAGCATCATTATATAAATCTATACAAGATTAGAAAGTGTGTTTTTTTGGATATGATAGACTGCTAGTACCACATGAACCATCATATGGATACCACTACCATCACATGAAAAGTGGTTGTTTGTACCCCATACTACATTGATGTGATGATGTTGTTAGAACAACCTCCAAGAGATGATCCAATATGCAGTGTTTAATCAGCTCATGTTTTAGTATCTTCATTGGTGGGTGCACATGAAAAAGAGTTGGTATCTATGTCAATGTCAGCTTCATAACTAGTTCAACTAAACTACTAGGGTGGCCATGGGTCAGGTCCTTCCGACCAAAGATTATTATTGGACACACACACTAATGACTATTTTTCATAATTTTTTTTGAATGAATGTAGTTCCCAACATCGACATTTCTATGTCCCTCACTGTTGAAGATGTATTTATCTTTTTCTAGACCATCTGGTTTACACATTTCTGACTCCACCACCATCATTTGGTCTTCCCAAAGAGTCAAGAACACATTTGAAGACATCGGCCAATAATACCACATGGTAGAGTTAACAGCACTTATAGTAGTGTAACATCCTGCGTCACCCGATTACCAATAGATCCTTCAATGGAGATGTTTATAGAGAATCAAATTACTCCATAGAATCATTGGAAAAGAATCCCCACACATGATGGTATATGGTTTGGGGTAGTATGACTCTCTCCAATTTAGTCCAATCTAGATATAACTAAATTTACATGGCAACATTGAATATATTTCAGGTGTTTTCATGGTGAATATGACCAAGGTCATGGTACCCAAGGATGAGAATATTGGTTAAATTAATGATGAAATGGATTTACCAACATTGGTAGCATATTATCTCATGGAAAGACAAATTATTATCACTAACCTTCCGAGATAGAATCTCTACCTAGAATAAACCTCTACAATGTTCCCTGTTTTCCATAATCTCATAAAGGGTAAGGGATCACTAAATCCCTTGGACTCTCTTGTTGTTGTACCTAATTCAAGTTATGATCCTGAAATAACCTCATTACGATAGATGATTTCATGACAACAATAGATCATTAATTATCACTTTGGTTTGAAATTTCTATATTATGGTGATCCCCAACAAGATCACACTCCACCTCCCCTGGCTAAGCTGAGTCAGTCACAGATCCTTATTGGCCAGTTTCCCCAAATCTATCATAGTTATAACATGTAGAAAAATAGAGTTGAGGTTGGGGCCTATGGAAGGAGATGATGGTATATATCACTGAATCTTTCCATGTAGCGTGAGAATCCCCCTCAAGATCTGGATCATGTTATCATACAATATGCTCCACCATCCACACATTAGATCTCTCCATGAACTGGTGGACCTTCTTATCATGATGATGATCCCATTAATTCCCTAGAGGATAGGAATCCTCGTCCAGATAGGAACTCTTCCAGGATGACCTAATAGATTCTATCACTTCTCTACTCGATGTCTTGGAGACATGACAGATGGAAATGTCACATGACAGAAATACACATCTGGCATGGGTTGAGACATGATATCACCCCTAGAATTCAAGAATCCAACCTTTAACCCATCAATGGGACAAGAGACCCACCGTGGAATCTGGACCACATTATCTCAAGGTGAATACCTATATTGGGAACCCTATAGAATCATGAAGAAGACAAGCTCTAATGTTTTGTTCAGACTATGGGAGGTCCTGTGTTTTTTCGAGTACATCCAGTTGGCCCTCAGGTATGCACTGACATGGAAGATCATCATATGATGTTTTTATGCTTGTTAAGGTCCACCATGTTCAATATGAGAATTTATGACCTCTTCAAGTTCATGCAATGTATAGATACTCACATCAAAAACTTCATTAGTAGGTTAAAACGCCCCACATTCTCAGTTGTAAGGATTCTAGCAATAGAAAAGATGGTGAAACTGTGTGTAGGTAATTTCAAAGAGAAATTTATCCCTACCCTAATCACTCATTACATATCCATTGAATTTAAGGATTTCTCTTACTAGGTTTAAATCATAAGGAAATCCTTGCAGTAGGCTAAGCAGACAAATCCTTTACTGCATCCAGCCCCTCTAAGAAGAGCTTATATGATAGAGACTTCCACTTCAATATAGGTAGGGGAACTAGAGATGGTAGATTTTTTTCTAGAAAAACTTCATCAGGAATTTCCCCATCGAGGACAACAACCTTGGTTTGCTCCACCTCATTACCCTTATAATCAGTAGTTATTGCTTCAGAAGACACCACCACCAAAATAAGAGAATGTGCTTCCAGCTCATCATCCACCTCCACCTCCTTACTAAAATCTAGCTAATAGGATTCCTCACACAGGAGAGGACAAACCTGAACTATACCTTCATTGATTCCAAGGTACCCATTTAATTATGTTGTTCCCTAGATTGAGTAGCCCTAATTCTACCCAAATGAAATAATTCCTTAAGAATCCAAATTCACCAATCTCCCAAACTACATTCCTTACCATAATTTTCCTGGAAATACCATCAAGTAGTTATATGTTACCATGTACTAGCTCCAGGATTAGATAAATAATTTTGTGATCTATTTGGGTGAATTCAATGCATAGGTTGAACATATCCATACCGAGACCGACTATTAGAGTGAAGGTTTTAGGGAGTTGAATCAAGTCTCCTGCTGTGAGACTCAGAATTATGATAATTGGTTGGATCAAAGGGTAGATTCTCATTAAAATGACATCATCCATATGTATATATGCCATCCAAAACCTCTAAAGTCGGTGTTACTTCTCTAGCTTTAGCTTATGCATCCGCCTATGAACCCTCGACATCTCCTAAGTGTAGGAATTAACGGTGTAAGGGAATGAAATATACCCAACCTGTGACTAATTCCAACCATATTCCCAATGAATTTATGACTCTGGAGATGGGTATGACACCCAGGATCTATCAAATACTAGAATAATCATATGATGATGACCCAGAGTGTGTTTCAACGAATAATATCAAGTTAGTGGGTCCTTTCATAGTCCCTTTCCATGATGATTATCTTAAAATACCTTCGAATATCCCCGACCAATACCATTAAAGATGTAGATGATGGAAGGAATGTCACAAAAGTGACTAGTTAAATTCTCCAAGGCAAACCATGCATGCTAGTAAGACGAGAAAATATGCGTTACAATCAGTTCAAAATGTATAGTATTTCCAGTCTACTTTTCCAAATCCACCACCCCCATTGATTGTGCTCATTGACCATCCAAAACTACCATGATCGTATCATGATCAACCACATTCAGAAGGGCCTCATTTATTAAAAAGTAATACAGTTGTGATTATTTGCATCTTTTCTGATAAAAAGTATGTTTCTGGAACCTTCCAAAACTCTATTGTTCCGCAAGAAGTTCGCATTATGGTTCCCAACAGGGAATGGACCCCTGTTGGCATAAATGTGTGTGAAACATAGAAGTATGATGTTTTGAAGAACCCCAACAACATTCCTTCCAAACTATGGATCTATGAGTCCCTCTATCTAACCGAATAGATGTGATACCCCTCATAGGATCTTTAAAAATCTCTCTATAGTTTGAAATAGAGGATATGGTAGTTGATACATTCCATATAGAGGATGTGATGCAGTCTTAATGTGAGTACATCTTCTATTTATATGGAGAATATGAGATTTCAATCACTTTGGAGAACATCCAGAATTTTTATATCACTATATTATTAAATGGAATGATGTTACATCATTATATCATTGAAATAGTTTTTAGAATCAATCTCATCCCAACCGAGATACTCCATAAGGTGGGAATCACTGAAACATATTTTAGTCCCTTTGACCTAAATATTTATGGTTATGAAAGGAACACAAAAATATCATATGGATGAATCCATTTGAAGACCCAGTTCATAATTCTGATAGAAAAAACTTATTTCATGGATATCTCATAGGACACTGCTTACAGGATGTTGAAGGGTAGGACATGGATGAATCTGCAAGCAGAAGTCCCCTCCTTCTTCCACCAGTGCCTCATGTACTCCAGCAATGGTCGAGTAGGCATTCTTTATGGTGATGCTTCTCCCTATTAATCTTTTTTATCTCTCTATACAAACAAAAAATACTACAAAAGTAAGGAAAATAATGTGTAGAACAATAAGGTTGATCACACCTCCATCGTAGGTGACACATGGAATGACTTCAATGACACGTTTTCCCTCCCAATTCACCAGTTGGATGCTAAGATGCCTGGTTTTGGGAACCGCTTCATCATTTATAATAGTAAATGTTGAAATATCCATTTGTTTAAGGAAAACAAGAGGATTACCTCATATTTCTACATTATTTAGACTCTGTAAATACAATAACCCCTGATCCTGTTAGTTATCAATGTGTTTTACCTTGGCTACAACTATATATTATATGGGCATGTGTCACCAAGCTGAGTTGAACCATCACAAAAGACTCATCATTATTTATTTGAAATCAATCATAGACCAATTTTATGAAGTCCAAATGTAATTGGATTGATATCCTTTGTATCAATGATTTCATCATCATGGAGTCTCCTGATAAAGAATACATTTCCACTCAATCTTGAACCACTATTTTTCTATAATCAGTGTACCTAGAAGAATTACCTCTTCTTTATGATCCTCCTACATCATATAATGACGATGATTTCGAAGAAAATCCCCCTACATTTGAGAATGGTTTATCCACCACCATCGATGAGATGGTCCTGGAGAATCTTGATAGCAAGGTAGATCTCAGTCTAATGCTGATCAGTGCAGCCATGCATGTTGAGAAACAATAGTGGTATATGGACTTCCTGAAGCAGCATCATGATTTTTTTTCTAGATCATTGAGATTATGGAAGGACTAGACCCTTAGGTATATTTCTATTGTTTTTGTCTCCCTATGATACATCGTATGTTAACACATCCTAACGGGGAGATGTACTTATCTCATGTTTCCATTGTCGAGGCTAATGTTTACAAGCATATCATAGCTAGATTTCTTAGAAAATTTATGTACCCTAATTGGATAGAAAACATCACCCCACTTCGTAAGAATAAAGGATAGATCATAGTTCATATCATCTTCTAGGATCATAACTTTGACTACCCGAAATATGATTTTCCCATTTAAATTATAAAGTTGTTGATCAATGCCACAAATGAGTTATAGTATATCTCTTCTATAGATGAGTATTCTAGGAAAAACTAGATCAGGATAGCCCCCAAATTCAATTAATATACCACATTTAGTTTTCTATATGTTACATTTTACAATTTGGTGATTCAATTCGTGTTTTAGAATTCATGAGATACATATCATCATTTTTTCCACATCTTCAAGGTGATACTCAGGATGCAAGGGGAATTCCATGTGGATGATTTGTTGTTAAAACCCCACTAGTATCAAGACCATATCATATATCATAAGAAATTTTTTGGATTCCTTCACTCATGAAAATTGATGAATAACCCCTTGAAATATGATTTCGAGGTCACCTATGGTGAGATCCTTGGTTTCATTGATAGATACAGATGGATCCAGATTGAACAAGAGAAGACCAGAGCCATAAGCTTGATGCATCATATGAGTAATCTTTGCGAGTTACCAGGCCTCTAAGAACACTTAGCCTACATACACTGATTTATCATGAATGTTGATGGAAAGTGTAACCCCTTTTTTAGGATCGTGATGAAAGGTTACATATATCTGTGGGATGATGAGTGACAGACCATGTTTGGGGAGATAAAGTGGTATGTAATAAAACCTATAGTTCTGATAACATCCATACAAGAGAATGCCTAGGTTCTTTATGAGGATTCCCTATAATGATCCCCCAGTGCCTTGATCACTCAGATCTACAATGAAGGGACATAAAACAATTTCTACTTTCTAATTCACATGCTCCTCGACACAGATTCCATATATTCTGCCATCAATAAGAGATGCCTCATGCTAGTTTTCGCAGTGCAATTATAAATCGATTTGCAATGTCATGTGATAGAGATAGCGTCATGTGTGGATTATATAAAGTACAGTAGGATTTTTCCTCTGCTGAAAGGATGTCTAGCATGCTGGGAAGTGATTCCTCAAATGATTTACATTAGATTCATTCCATAAAACAATGTCAATGGACAAATACTATAAGAATTTCTGGCTTCTCATCCGTACCCTAAGGACACACATATGGATGTTGATTTCCTATATGAGTCAATTCTCTTAGTGGACCATGCTATACCTTTTTGGTGGATTCATTTGGATGGTTCCTATGAGAGACCAACCTGAAGAATAATCAATAATCCTTTTCCAAATAGAGTAGGCATATTGATTTCCATTATAACGCCTACACAGGTTGTTCTTATTTATTCATTATTTCAATAAAATGGCCACACCAATAATGAGGTACAGTATTATCCTCTCATTATTGGTCTCAAGCTATCTCTTGAGATTGATGTTACACTCTTTCATGTGAAAGGGTATTCTGAGTTAGTCATCAACCAAGTCAATGGTAACTACATAATCAGGATGCTAGAGCTCATTCCCTTTCTCAGTCATGCTCTCCATCTAAAGGCCCAATTACGTTCTCATCCAAAATGTAACTCATGTTCCCCCATAGTAGAATGGTAATGTTGATTACCAATATAGTCTATCTATTACTATCATAGAGCCTGACTTGGATGATATGTTCATTCATGTTTCACATCAAAGTGTGATAAACCTTATCCATTTGGATGATGATAAAATCCAAAAGGTAAATCACTTTACCATTGGAGAATCCACATTTCGACATAGGAATCTCCCCGTAACTGAAAATACCCATGACTAAATGAATCTGTTCATCAATTTTCTCTAACATGGAAATCAACCATTGGATAGATCCAAACGTAAGTGAATCTGTCAATGTGCAGTTCCGTTAAACCTCGAGAAAGGGCCTAACCTCAAGAAGACTCTATAAAAACATGGGTTTTATGGAATTATACTCTTCTTAATAAAAGGAGACAAATTACCTAGATAATTTAGTAACATAATTCCAGTCTTACCGTTCTCATCTGGCTAGGTCGATGGCATCCCACTACATTCGAAGGATGGGATACTTCTGGCACACCATGTTCCATTACTGAAACAAGTTCTATATGAGGTAAAAAACATATCATATCCATGAAAATATGGTTTATCAAATACAATATCCCCTTCATACCCCCATGTACTCTTACACCTTTGCGGCCTTAGGGATCGATGTCATGGGACTATATCCCCCACCAACATCTCACCCGTGATGGTTCCTTCTGACCACAACATATTTCTTCTCCAAGTGGGAAGAGTCAATTCTTCATAGGGAATCCATGGATGGATTAGTTTTTGAATGTTTGATCTTAAATTTGGTATATATATTAAGATTCACTCATGATATTCTCTCTAATAAAATTAAAAACTTATTACAGGTTGAGATGAAGAAATTGAACGACAGAAAAATTATCTAGCCCAACCATACATCTTGCTACCATGTGAATTAAATTCTAAATATTGAGGTGTTCAAAAAAACAATCAAAAACATTTTTTAGAATATGATTGGTCATAATAGGAAGAGTTAGATTGAAAATATCCCCAACACTATTTGATCTTAACGAATGATAACCCCTAATTCCACCAGGTGACTCTATATTGTATAGTATATGAAATATAGGGAGTTTTTCCCATATATATTCAGATCCCATAACCCCACTTGATTATGTATGATAAGAAGATTTCATAAAATGAATACTAATTCCACCTAGCTGAAATAGAATCCCTCACCGAAAATAGGCTCTGGGCCTTTTACAATCATGATTGAAACTAGAACAATATAAAAAAAGTGTTCAAAACGAATTTTTCATCTTTGAACATTCCTTCAAGGTGATATGGTACATGTTATAGAGTTTCCAATGATACCTGATAGGAATCCACTAATGATGGAGCCCAAATGGGAAGGGACTTACATATTTGACAATGTTTATACCAACAATCCATATTCTCAAGTCACCATGGAAGGAGAGAACATAACTCCTCTAACCAATGCCATGTTCGTCGAATAGTACCCGTTATGAAAAACATTTGGGTCCTTATTGTATGAATGTAAAAAATTTCATGTACTATCTTTACTACACAATGTTAACCTACACGGACTCATACCCGCAACATGTTGTTAAATTGTGCTTCATCGTCTTTGTTTCATGATGTTAAACTACCAAACATTTAAAACCCCTACAACATGACATTAAACTGAGTTGTATAGTCCTATTGGAATAACGATAAAAAAATGTACCAACCCCAATCCAAAACGTATGATCTTAAATTACATTTTCATCATATCAAATTCCTGATGTTAAACTACCCTGCAGCAATGGCCCCCTTCACATGACAGTAAAATGAGTTTTCCCAATATCCAAATCTGGTGATGTGAAATTGGGAACCCAAGTATAATCCTTATGACATTAAATTATGTGAAGATTTTCCATGAAAATGTGTCATGTGGAATGGGCCTCTAATGGTCTTCATTCACATTGGGTAGTTTATACCACACTAAAAATACCCCCTTCCTCTAATATCCCCTCTTCATGTCCAATCATCATAACATTTTACTGTGTGCTAGTCCTTCAAAGGAATATTCATTGCAGTGTTGGGTCTCCTTGGCCTCTTTCACATCACGTGATATTGCACTACATATTTCCACTTAGAATCCATTTTCCTAGTCTATAAATAATGACTCTAAATGATGTTTGAATCTCCATCAGATTATGTGGCGTGACATGGGAATCCTCTCAATCATTCACATTGGGTTATTCCTTCTATGACCTTATTTATTTATGGGTTGAGATATCTTCCCCCTCATCTTAGATGCATGGTGTTAAATTGAGTAGCATCAATGATCTCTATTGTGATGGAATTTCCAATTGCATTATTCGTCTACCATTCTATCCTCACGAACTACACATGGTTTGAATCATATTCTCATGGGAAATGTAGCGATGCCCAGACATTTTTTCATCAGGCCCAGCCAATGGATAAATAACATGTTATCCTCTTGGGCTTAGTTTCCCTTTGGGAGTGTCTATCATGAAGTGAATATTTTTGTTCCCCATTGACGTTGGGTTATTTTCCATTCTATGAAATTCATTTATGGGATATATGTCTCTCCCCAATGTCATAGTTTTGTGATAATAAACTATGCAACAATTCTTCCATACTTCATGATGTTAAACTATACATATACATCCCAGAAATATTACGTTAATCTTGGACCCTATGTTACCAAATCTATAACAATAAACTATGATGCCTTGGTCCAAAAATATGACCTTAACCGATTTGTAATAATAGGGGTTTTGTCCTAAGGATAGTTGTGTCCTATCACTTTCTAGATATGATGAGATAGTGTGTGAGGATTAATGTTTCATGTTCCACGTGTGAACATTCCTAACCCATATCTCTACTTCAAGACTTTCTGAGATTTGATTCCCAATATTTTTCATATACAAACAGACACCCTAATGGAAATAGTCTCATGCATTTTTTCCTCTCCTCCCATCCTAGGACAAATCACTAATGGATATTTGGAAATAATTAGTGGATTTGGTTTTTATAACATGGTCAAAAATTGATAATACATTTGCACGCACCACCCTTGACTAGTGAAGTTATAGATCATGTGTAGTGAACATTGATAATAGTGGTATTTCTCATCAGTAACCCCTTCCATAATACAGACCTCAGATGTTTCGATTTAAATCATTCAAACCTCCCTATTTTCTAGTCTAACCCTAATATCCCCATTTTTCCCCTCACACATCTCTACACGCTGAGTGGGAATGATGGTACCATCCAAACATTCTCAAGACGATCATTCATCATCATTATTGTATGATTCTACAAGTGTTAAAGAAATACGGACACCACACCTTATTTCCCACACCGAGAATGTCTCATGTGGGATTAAGAGAGTTGGTAGATTATGTACACACAAAAAGGATTTGTACAATCTCATGGTCTAAACTCTATTACATTAAACTAGGAGCCCATATATTCCAAACTCTATGACCATAAACTAAGAGCCAATCCATGGTTTTCATGGTAATGTGTTTGGTGGAGTTGGTCCACCCTAGTCCTCATTCATGTAGAGGTTTTCATTATTCAACACTGCACATATCAATCAGAGATACCCACTTTCCACTGGTTTAAATTCTATCACCCAATCTGAGATCCATAAAGACGAGGATAAATGATTCTAACCTACACAATGCTACCATGTTTTTATCATCTGAGAGGATTTCACTTCTAGAACTGGTCTTTTATGCTTCTAATATTATGAACTATGTATGGATTTATTCCAATCCTTATGGGACACATAGGGCCACCCAAAAATTTCCACTTTCAGTATATCCTTAATTTCACTTGTTTGGCCCCTTGGCCTAAGTTTTCCCTTGAGAGTCTGTGGTGTGGTGTAGACCACTATGGTCCTTATTCACATCATGTTATTTTTCCGTCCCATACACATTCCCTTAGGGATATATATCCCCCAACCGTAATTCTAAATACATGGTGTTAAAATACATAGATCAGTCATGTGACACGACCTTAAACTGTGGCATCAATGTCCTTGCCGAATAACAAAAAACAGAACAACATTTTGGTTTTCTCACTAGAGATGTCATCACCCATAGAACTGATCATCTATCATGCCACCTATCGAGAACAATTTTTGGGTTTATTCATCTCCATACAAGATACATATCGATGCCCAGACACTCCAACTTGGTCCAACCACCCCAAAAACCCCTCTTATAGAAAAATTCTACTAAAGAAAATAAAAATATATATGTAATAACAACTCTCTATGAGTATGGGTCAGACATTGAAATGGAAAATTTCCCTTCAAGAACGACATGTGGATTGATAACTATGTATAAAAGATATGTATTGATTCCCAGATCATCAATTTTAGTTCCAGCCGAATCATTCTTCCTTCTTTACATCGATTCATCTTTTCCCCTATCAAATGATGTTAATTTTCTCATATTCTATATAACTACTCATATAATTGTTTCCATACTTATGGGATATGTAGTGATTCACAAAAACTATTACTATGGTTCCATCTATAGCATTTCTTTTATTTTAGTTAGAGTCACTCAGGTATAAACTCCATAACTAATACTGTGAGTTTAGTCAATGTAATATGATTCTAAACCGTATGTGTGCTGCCTCAAGAATGCATTTGTGGTGTCTGATCCTCTTTGGCCTCATTCACGTTGAGTTTTTTATGCCACCAAATTTCTCATATTACTCTTAGAGCGCTTACCCCATGGTCTAAGATATATGACCTTAATCTATATTCACATTTAGAAAAAACGTGACCTTCAGTTGCATGCATGCCTCTCCCAGGATGCATTATGTGTGGGCCACCCAGGTCCCCATTAACTTCTGGTTTATCATCACACAAAACCATATATAAAAATTTGATATTCTTTCCTCTTATTCCAATCACGATGACATTAAATAAGTGTTAATGTCCTAAATGCATTACATTAAACTATAATCCCACCATGATCAAGTTTAATATGCCCCATGATAATTGTAGGATGTGTCTTCTTCCTCACCAGAAAGAATATCCCCCTAGTGTAGGTCTCCCACTATGATATGTTTTAAAACAAGGTGTGGATTAATTACTATGCTTTTGGGATACATATTGATTCATGGATATTTTTCACCAAGCACAGCCCTAGGTACATTAACCTATATAACCTTTTGGACTCAATTATGGTTTTAGAATTGCAAACATAAACATCACGCCATTAATCATAAGGTGTGTATGGAATATGTTAACCTCTATGGACTCCTTCACATTGTGTTTTATCTTCTACAAGTTTTATGATCATCATAGGTCTGACCATTTTTTTTAGTTTGAGAACAATGAATTTATAATATTTTCATGGTCCAAATTCTATTTCCTAAAAATATGAGAATCACTTTGATTTCTCCCAATTTTGGGTCACATGTACCTTATTTTTTCCTTTTTCCTAAAACTTTTTCTGGTATAGAAGACTCTTTGTGATCACTCACATCAGGTTTCATTCCCGTATTCCACATAATTAATTTAGGAATCGACGTCATACAGTCTGAGAATCACAAATTTAAACCTTTTTCCATGGTTCATCCTCTATAACCATAAATAAAGAACCCCCATAGGGAAAGTACGGTGTGTCAGTCTCATCACTCCACCGTACCACACATACCCTCTTTCTAGAAGTATTCTTCTTTTTTTTCAGGATATATTTGTTGTATGTGAGCCCCTTCTATCTCGTTCAAAAAATGTTTCTTTTCCCCATGTTGCATAATTATTCTTGGAACACACGTTTCCAAGGCCCATACAGTATGACCTTAAACTATGTGAAACTTCCTTATCACATGATGTTAAACTATGAGACACACCCTAATCACATAATGCTAAATATCACTATACATTGTCAACACCAAATGACATTAACCTACATGTTCATATTCCTCATTTTCATGACATGAAACTGCAAGGCATCCTAGAACCTCAATAGAATGGTTCTTCCAAAATGATGGGATTGAACATTTTTCCGACTAATGTGACTATACCAATTTCATTTAAGTCATGGTGGCATAGTTTTGAGAGTTTTGGAATCCTCTAAAACATTCAATAATTTCACCCCAAGTATCAAATGACCCTCCTTTGGATCATCATCCTCATTCACATATAATTGTACCTTTAATGTCCTGGTTGTGCTGCATGAGCTCACATACTATCCTTGGACAACATTCTAGAAGGAATCTGGAGACATTGTGAGTTAGGTCATGTGTTTCGATCATTGATAGTTTTTAATCCTAAATTGTTCTTCCCCATTTCAGGCTAGTGGTACAAGTACTATGTTTCAAATAAGGTCAAAAATTATCTTATACCGACATTCCATCCTCCCCATGTTCCGAATTTGGGGAATTTTGATTCACACTTTTCATCACAATTTGTTCGGATCAATTCTAGTGCCCCTAGTGTTATACTATTCATAAACTAGTACTCATTTTAAAATTAGTGTTTTTTGTTTCAGGATAATTTTTCTTCAGTTAGATCTTCTCTCATCATGATCAATTTTGGTGGTCAGTCCACAACATCAAAACCCATGTTTTCAAATAATTATCCAACAATATCATACAATGTGATAAATTATGTGATCGTTCTTTTTTTCCTCACACCAGGCATGACACACATAATATTAGGGATTTGTCATTAGTTTTTTCACAAATATTATTGATATGAGATATTGAATTTTAAAAATATTTTCCATGAAAACAATTCAAAGAAAGAAAACATTTTACTATTTTTTGAGTTTGAAAAAACACAACCATTATGAATATTTCGCATCAATAGAGTTCTTCAACTCCACCTTCCACTAGAATATGGCCTCCATGATCTATTTTCACTAGATGAGATCCCTTTACTATTAATTTACATCTAGAAAGAGCTCATTCAATCTAATATATATCTATTCTATCACAGATCAGATATCATTCAATTGATAAGATAACTGTATCGTCCAATCTGGGGATTCTATCAGCTGGAACCTCAATCATGCAATGAGTTCAGATTGTTTGGTAGAAAAGGTTAATGAAAATTCATCTTCCCTTCTAGAAACTGGATCATTTTTCATCCTCTTTATGATTCTATATTCTTAAATACTTCTTCTAATTTCAATAAATGTCCAAATGTTTACTGCCTTCCAACATCTTCTCAGGGAGATTGTCTTGGTTCAGCATGTGTAGACCTTGAGTGTCTGCCTCACTAGCATATAGACAATATAGAAAGTGGAAAAGTGATCCCATTCAGATTATAAATTGTGATTATTGAGTTGTTTTTTATAAAGGGCTTGACCAACTTCCATTCTCGGCATCAGGTGGTCCGACTGACCGTGACCACATCAGAATCAGACTGGTCCAATTTCTCTAGATCAATAAGATCGTACACTATAAATGTGTCCAAAAATTCAGTAGTGGTGTTCTCCTCTAGAATCATGGCATAAGGTTCGGGATTCATATATTGACGTTTTTCATCATAACTTCATCCCACCTCGATGATATTTTCCCTGTTAGCATAACGTGTCGCCCCACAAGTGGAACAACCAGACTTTGAGGATCGATTATCCCAAATGACTGACTCTACATGGAATGAAATCCCAATTGAGAATGGAATTATTGACCCTCTATCCATGTCTCATATTTGATATATATCTCTAATTCCATCACAGATCATATAAGAATCATGTCATTCAGCCTAATATAGTAACAACAAACGTGGCTCTATATTCTGAGGATCTTACAATGGCCATGTAGTGGCATATCTTGCCATCATGTAGTCATTGTGGAGATACAAGGAAGTAAAACACCATGTATAATTGTGGTCACTAGAGGTTGCTAGGTATCCACACTGGCCTCCTCAATAATGTTGGGCCCTAGATGTAATATCATCCTGGTCATAGTTAATGGATTTTTGTTCTTTTCACCTGCTTCCACACCTCCATCCCCATGAGCGTGGGTCTCCGGTTAAAGATTCTCCTATAAAAAGAATATGTCAGTTTACAAATATAGATATATTATGATAAAATAGATAGAACATGTGATAAGTAAAATCTTACATTAAGAGATTTATTGAATCCCTCTAATGAAATTTCACCCTAGGCTTCTACCATACCTTACTCCAAAGACCCTTCTTTGAGTCTACAAACTCAGTATTCTCATAGGGTCTTTCTTCATTGGAATCATCCCCCTTATATCCCACAAATTCATCGAGATTGGGGTAGTGGTCCAATAGATTAGTCTCTAACGAATTTGGGGGAGATTTTATGTCATGTATCACCCACACTAGATTTTTCATTGGGCTCACAATGCCTAATGAATACACTAGATTCTCCAATTCTATAATGAATCACCAACCCTCTACCTAAGATATGTAAAATGCATCCTTAGTGTTGCTGATCCCAACCCAATGGATCCAGAACTGATTCAGAAGATCCTCTAGCAAGCTGGGGTTGAGAAATAGTATACATGTATCATAGGATTCCCAAGCCTTGGGATAGACAATGTTTTTTGGAATGAACACATGATGAAATAGATTCTTGATAGTTGGGGAAGACATCCTTTTGAACCCATTGATGGATCACTTACTTCCTGATTTCAGCATGGCCTGGAGCATAGAACTTGGTGCTGCTACTCCACTTTGTCTTGTGTCATTGCAGATCCACAAATCATCAACTTCACTATTGTAGGTCTATCATCATGATGATCAACAAAATTTACCCTACGAAACTCCCTTGCTACTATTTGGCCTCATCCATGAGGTTGAGGGACCACTATCTCATTGGATCCAATGGTCAAATACATTATCATATCTCTCGGGTAGGAATCCTACCAACTATTTTCATAATCATAAACCATCCCATAGGTAGAAGTTGGTGGAGTTAGTTCTTTATGAATTTTTTTCATCTCCCCTAATGAACATGAACAAAATGTTCCCCATCACACATGGTTGATTGTACAATCCTTCAACCATATATACCTTTGGAGTCATTCCATGTAGGCACTTGAACTACCTAAAGAAATGGAGTGGTCTGTATGGTTCACAAATTGGTTCACAGATCACCCTATAAACTAGCACTCCTCCTTAGAAGGCCAAGAGATATGAACATTTGTCTTCAGTCCCCCATGAAATCATTAGTTATCAACCCCATCATTATATGGAATTGTTTAAAGGGGAATCTATCTACCTGACAGACCCTACTCAACATGTCCATCAAACCCAGCTAGATTAGAGAACTCCCTGTGATGTTTATAATGTATGGACAGAAGTTCATCTCAAGAGTTGATATAGTTTTGAGGTATTCATATAAATTCATGTGTTCCATCATATAGCTATACAGATTTTGATGAGACACACTCATGTGCAAGAGCTTCTTCCCCTCACAGACTTTCCAGAGAAATTTATATAGATTTTCTAACACTAGGACCCCTTGACTGATACACTATCCCATTGATAGAATCAGTGAAATGATAATGAATTTTGGATGTACCCCACATTTTCATCTATTTCTAGCATAATCTATCGACATAGGAAAGAAATAATGAATCTGTCATACCAAACAATTGATTGGGGCTCGATATTGATGTTGTATGCCAACAATTTACATTGGCTATCCTCTTAGATCCTCTAGTAAGAGTTGTTCTATCCTCACTGGGACCATCAAAGACTGCTAAATGGTCTTTTAGGTAGTATCTTGGGTACCTATTCCACCACATATGGTTACTTCACTCGAATGTTCAGAAAATAGACAAACAAATATTTAAATGAACATCCCTTATTGCCTTTTAATCATTATCTATGACCAGCACCAGATTTGGAAACACCTTTTCAAGTGATGAAATCTTCTTATGATACTGCCATGAATTCTTCATAAGGAGGAATTCATCATACATTCTCTTGGATGGGGATCCTTGAAATGTGATGGTGGTCCCATAGGCTAATGTCGACTACTCTGTGATGAAAATGGAATGTGTTGGAATATGATGACCATCTTCACAGATGTTCCAACATGATCTACATTGGTTGGTAAACGGGGAACTAGGAATCCCATTCTTCATCATAAAGTCCTACAAGCCTCAAATATACCCCAAACATTGTGTAGGTTGCACATACCAAATAGGAATCGACCCATTAATCTATGAAGTTGCCTCCCTAGAACAGGTCTTAGTCATCGTTCCAACCCTTCTATTAGATTCATTGGACCACTTTGAGGATTATATTTTATTAACTCACCCCCTAGTTCCATCCTAGAAATTTCATTGGTATGGTTTGAGAGACATTATACTATGATGGGGGGATATCTTTTAAGATATGGATATCAGCCACACAGTGGCATTGGTACTGCCACAATGTTCCTCTGAACCATTAATCCTGATCATATCTGCTAGCCAGTGGGATAAATACTTCCATATCTTGGATAAAAACCACACAATGACAACCCATTTCACAGGGGCAGTCCTTCCAGTCCTCAAAAATAGTTCCATCAATGATTCATGATTAGAGGGGCTACGAATGTACTCACTGATCATGACATTGTTAGCAATATCCTCTCTTAAAGAATCATCTGAAAGGACCTCCCAAGATGCCTATTAAATGGTAATAGGATCCGTGAAATAGTAATTTTTTCATGACATTCATTCAGATATAGCTCAAAAAGGATGTTCACAGAGACCTTCTTAGCGGAGCCTCATTGTACATTGCTCAAGTCTAGAAGTAGTGGTATATTTCAATTCCATGGTTATCTATATAGAATTCACATTGCTATTTTCTAAAGAACCAGATCATAAATCACATTTTCAGGATTTAAATTATTCACACAAATAGAGAATCATTCAATTTCACAGAGATCTGATATGGATTAGGGGCCCCACACACCATAGTTATAGGTGTACGTTCAACCTAGGTTTGAAGAGGGTCATCATTCTTCATAGAGAATAATCACATACATTTAATGAATGCCATCCATCTCAAGGTGTATACATGATCTTCATTTTTTCGGGATTCTCCTATACAATCTATCATCCTTTCCCTTGCCTCCCCTTCAGATGGGGGATTTTTTTAGTGCCAAAATTTGTGCCCTGGAATATATTGAAGAAGTCCTCAACCATTCAGTATGAAATTCAAAATGAACATTCCAAAATTTCATAAAAAGGGATGCATCGTGAAGCTACCACATAGATCCACTAATAATAGTTAAGCTACAAATAAATGGAACAACACCCATGAGTTTGATTCCATCTGAAACCACACCAAGGTAGTTGATGGACGACTATACAAGTCTGATAGAGTCACCTCCTATCACAAAGACAAAATTTCATTTGTGACACACCTCCAAACATAGCAGGAACCCTTTTCCTATAATTATCCATATCAGACCACCTTAATGGGATGACTAACCTAAAAATTCATCATTTGAGATCCCATTTTGATAAATCCCTGAGCATCATGAACCGATGGGAGAATGATCACCTAAGGTACTTGGGCTTCAAGATCCACTATTTCACTTGTTCTAAAAAACACATACCTAATGTAGGGAAACCTTTCATGAAGGAACATGCAATTCACAGAGGAAGGAGAATATTTGTTTTTCTTGAGGATTTTTGGAGAATTTATCTTTTATGAAGCACACTTCAACTGATCTTAGACTCCATGATAAATAAAGGTCTCCAAGCTTTATAAATCCCATTCCTTCATGAATCCATGTTTCTCTAGAAACCACCAGATCTTCGCCAAGCTGCTCTGAGTGAGGATCCCTACATCATGATACCCTCATTAGTGGGGACCTCCAGGATTGTACACAATGATTTATTGTTCCCTCGTGTAGTGTCCCATGATGCATTTTTTTACCTCTTTCCTTTTATAATATGGATGCTAATTTATATTACTTTTCAGTATAGCCATGCTAAAAATAACCCCATTACCAACCACTCCTACACAGTTCATCCTTATGGATTTTTTGGTGAAATCCCTCCCCCAAGGGGTGGTGAGTGATATTTATTTATTTCCAAAGGGTGAGGAGTTATTCATAACCATCCATGCTTCAGAACATAAAAATATGCACACCATTGTTCTCAGCACATGACATTGAACTATAACCTCACTCATGAAACAAACATGGGGTGTAATTACCATCAGATTTTCCACACACACTCATATACATTGGATTGATATCTTCTTCAAATTGAGGTAGATACTCATCACTTGGAATGAGATCCTCTTCAGGTAGCTAATACGCATAATCCCAACACCATCTATTATTGACGCATCTTTCGTGATGTGATTATATGGTCTAATGAAACCTCTTGTTTATAATATCGGGAATTAATCATGTGGGATTAGAGTACAGTAGTAACTATGACATCATTTTCCATCCAATAATCCCTCTAGGGGTATGCCCCATTCCCCCCATTCCAGTATACAACTGTTTTGATCACTATCTTATAATCACGTTATATAGGAATCCTTCACAGGGTTCAATCCCAACCAATGATAAAACCTAGTGATCCCTTATAGGGATGTAACCTCATTATGTGACATCTTCCCTTAATATGATACATCCCCCCAAATCCACCTCTATGGGGTTTTATGATCCATCACCCATCACCCACATCATCCATCATCGATCATGATTTTACTATCAGTCTCCACATCCTAGTAAAATCACGACATTCAACCACATTCCCCATTTTGATATGAGCCACCTACATAAGTGTCCCATCCCCAATATCTACCCATTTGGGATACTCCCATGCATAATCACCATCATATCCAATGGGTTAACATAGTGAATATGCCCTAAAACGTCCTCTGAACTATGTGGATGTTGATCCCTATCACTTAAATAGTGTACATAGGAGGCTTCCATGAGGTTCAATACCATCATCCATGCCCATCTTGGTCATTCCCTAGAGTCTCCATGTCTCGAGAGGCTCATTCCCCATCCTAGATATTACACTACCATAGAGTCCCCATCCATATGATTTATTCTCACGGTCCATAATCCTAGGTGTCTCAATGTCCTATCTCGAACTATGTCTAATTTGATACCAATTTTATAGCTAGGGTACTTAGGAAGCCTCCATGAGGTTCACACATGATATCTCTCACAATCCATCCCTTTATTCTATTCTACCCAATACTTCAACCATAACCTAAATAGTATCCTAGAGAGATCATGTCATATATCTGGGTTGTCTCACCAAATAATCCCCATTCACCCCATTGTTGTACTCTGTGGGACATAGGATATATCTCTTCATAAGACCCACATGAATCCTTTGAATTACAAGAGTTTTGATACCTATATCAGACTATATAGTAATCCACCATGAGATTTAATCCCAAACAATGGTAATCCTTTGTGTCCCCCTAACTGGTGTAAACATATCTGATCCACCCTCAGTGGTGTTCAGATCATTCTTCCTGAGGTGAAACATTCTCTTTATGAGACACACCATCATGGGTCCTATCTCATTGGGTGTTATGATCCATCCATCTAGTAAACTTTCGAAATGAACCCCCTCATTGGGGTGTGCCTCTCTGGTCCGCCTCCACCAGGCATCCTGATCAATAATCCTCTCATCGTATCAGTAAGACATTAAAATGATGACCTACCCCATGGTAAACATGGAATTCTTGAGGAAACCCTCCGAATATATGCCCCCATAATAAGATACCTTATAATCGAAACAGACTGCCTCTGATTCTGAACACTTGGGAGTTCCTCATGTATGGAAGAATATAGATGTTATAGTGTACCATCATATATATAAAACAATGATGCCCAACATGACTACTATCCAAAAGTATGGATGCTTCCCTACAAATACCAATTGGAATGTCTAGGTATAAGTAGAATAATAAACCATTGTACACAAAGATATGACATAGGAATTAGTTTCATAAACATCAACTCAAATATATGAGGTAGAACCGAACTAGGGGATTAATTTCAAGGAGAAATACATGAATGATGGAACCAAAATCCCATCATCATGTTTACATTAAAAAGAAGTCATTACTGAGAATGAGATTAATTATTCCCACCATTCAAAAGAGGGAATGCATGGTACATTCCAGTGCATCAACAAGTGCGATATTAGAGATACGAGGGGCAGAAAACCCCCCAAAAAGCATCAGAAAAAACACCTCATAAGATTATGTTTAACAATTAATGAGTCAAAAACCCCATCGGAGGACCCAATTTTTTTCTACACGTGTTCCCTAAATAGTACAGCCCCAAACTATACAGAATGATGAACTTTTTCCAAACTATGAGGGATTTACTTAAACTATTATATATTTAGGAGACCCACGCCTTAAAATGGATAGGAGAGTACATACCCCATGATTTAACCATGGAGGGTCCATGGAACCTAATTTTATGGGTGTGTGAAAATTTTTAGGTATGTTGTTAAACCACATCATTTTTTTAGAAAGTATAAAATAGAGTAATAAATCTATATTCACCCTCCAATAATTATTCATTAACATCATCGATAACACTGTGAATATAAAAACTAAATCATCAAAAATGTAATATAAATTTAGCTAGAATAAATAAATAAATGATAATACCATTTTATACATGGATGTAACTCAGTATATGATATTTATTATCCACAAATTTTTACTCTATGGAAATAGATTAAAAATTCAACAAAATAAATTTATGGGAAATGTGGTGGCATTTGGGAATAAAACATTAAACACTACGATAAAGGATGGAGTCCCTTTCTGGGCTGTGTGGATAATTAGTTATAGATGAAAAATATGTGCATAGAATGAATATGTATTTCATGTCTCATGGTTTAGGTTGGGGATGAAATAAGCTAGTCTATATTCAAACCTGAGTAGTTGTCAAAGTCACGTAACGGGCCCCTATGATGGTGTGGAGGTGAAATTGTGTTGTTATAATGGTTTTTAAACCATTAAATACAGTATATCGGGACATGAAATTATTACACCCATGTAGGGAGAATAATACAAGGGAACCAATCAGTCTGGACCACTAGTGGTTTGACCTAACCACTTCTTGGTTCAAGTGAACTGTGGTTCAGCCAACTAGTTCATCACAATAAAAATTACTTCCTTGACACTGACCTAAACCGATTGTTACATAAAAAACCTATAAAATGGGGTCTCCAATGTCCTTGTATGACTTTTATGGTTGATAGTATAGGTCATATATATGCAAAAGGGAAGGGGGGACTACCCATTAAATAATTAATGGGAGAAAATAAAATTTCAAATACTCTTTTTTATTTGAATGAAAGAATTAAAACCTTTTTGATTATAAAATAAAATAATAATGGTTTTAATGATAAATAATACAATTAAATATATAAAAATAAGTGGATAAATTAAATAATTTGCGATTTTATTAAGTGATATTAATATAAAATGTTTAATGAATTTAAAAAACAAAAAAAAAATTAATGTGTCTAGATGGGTACTATAGCATGTAATGTACCATGCACTGTTACATGTGCTCTAGCAGGTACTGTAGAAGATCATGTACTATAGTGTCATAAATTAGTAGAAATACTATTCATTTTGACTAGGTCGTTGGGTCACTGGGGCTTCGAGCTATCTAGGGGTAGTGACACATGCATGATGGGTAGATAGTGATATAGGCATAAAGCATGATGTTCCATTAAGACATCCAATAGGGGGCCTATGGTCCCTATAATGAGAGTCATTTCTAATGGACCTTTGAGTCAAAAATATATATATTATTATACAGTGGGTGGTTTGGTGGGTTATTCATTAGGGGGATGGCTATGAATTTCCATTTTGGCCTATGTGTATGCGATGTGTGGTTGTTTGAATGTAATTACTCCACCATAAATGTAATATAATATTAAAAAATTAACTATTATGAAATAATTGAAAATTAAAAAAAATATATATTTTAAGGGGATGTTCTAAAATATTAACCAAAGGTACCCGTAGGTCTACTTACTCAATTTCATTCACATTAAATTTATCTCTCCGTGTGTTTTATTAGTACACATGATGAAAAAATAATCCATTTATTTTTCGGTTATAAAAAAAATATTAGATATAGTAGACACTATCTATTTAATAAATCTGGGAAAATAAAATTTAATGTTCAATTTAATTTTTAATGGATATATAAACAAAACCAAGATACCATAATTTAATATTAGTAAATAAAAAAATAATAAGAATGATGAAGAAGTGGGTATTTTTATTCTTAGTCTGTAATCACCCAATGATAATGATGACAAACTTGGGGAGATTGAGAAAAACTCTAGAGAGATAAATGTATGCAATTTTATACACGCTCATAGAAGGAAGTAAATAATATATAGACATAAGTAGAGAAATAGATTTAGGAGATGAAAAATCATTGAAGATCATAAAGATACTAAGCATGTTGAATATTGGATGAGGATGTTTTTTTGGATTGAAAAGGCCTACCAAATTCCATATATATATATGCTTGAAATCCTTCAATAATGTGATAGAATCCATTAGGGGTTATAAGGTTGAATATATACAAGATTAATAAATCTTGAACATATTAAATATAAGGATTAGATTTTATTATTATGGCATTGTCTATAATTTTGTGTCATGGAGGGGGGATTCTTAGTTTGAGGAATGACACTACGACATAGAGTCTTGAACATAAATTATTTTTTTATGCCCAAATTGCGTACTCTATAGAATATCCTCATGGATGTGGCATGGAAAACCACTAAAAATCTAAAATTATTGCATATTTCTTACCATATGGTGTGAATCTGATCGATTAACTTTGATCAATGGTTTTGAGTATGGTATAAATAATAATATTTTCACCATAAATCATTAAAAGGTATTTGAATAGGTCTATACCATTGTGTGGTTGAAAAATATGATTCATAATCCTAGTTCATGTGGCTTTCTTTAGCTTGGTGCTTTGAGATGTGTTTTAATACACGTTCTATAGTGCGGTGCTATGTGTTATACCGTATTCTATATTTAATGAGTCTAATATGACATCAAGTATAATTCAACAAATTCTCTCATGATTACATCATGATATCTTTACATCACGTATTAGATAATATAAAACAATTTGGTGGTTATGATCATTAAAATCAATGAATGGTGAAAATTCCAAAAATAACCCCCTTTAGTGATCACAAAAAATTAAATAATAATTAAATTAAACATGTTTATAACAATAAATATTTAGAATAATAAATGTAATTTCATATCCTTGAAAGAAGAACATATCACCAGAATGTTTTTTAAATGCTCCTCCTCACACAATAAAAAATCCCCTTTGAGTGAAAGGTGAAAAATTATCACCATTTAAGATTACCTAAAATAGTATACACACTAGTTTAGAGAATAAAAAGATATAAATTAATTTTTTTATCATCATAAATGATCTTTTTAAAGAGTTGAAAATGATATTTTTGAAAATAAAGATTGAAAATTATTAAAATATATTTTTTAAATAGAGATTAAAAATTTGAACATTCAAAAAATTTAATTAGTTTAGAAAATCTTGAATATTATTTTAAAAAATAAGAAAAATGAATTTTTTGAAATAGAATTTGGAAAATATAAATATCTACAATGATAATTTTAGTATTTATAATATTACCCCCCTTAATTATTACATCGGAAGATTTTAGAGGGATCATAACAAATAAATATGAATAAAATAATGAAAATACATATAAAATAAATATTTTGATAAACAATTCTAGTATTATGGTTAATTAATAGTTGTATTAATGAAACACTTAAAATTCCATGGGAGTGTCAAAACAGGTGTGCTATAAGGCCAAATGACCATGCCCATGATAGAGAAATTTTTTACAAATCCAATCCACTATATTTAGGATAAATACATATTATCATCTTTTTCATTAAAATTTCAATGTTTTTATATATTGAAATGAAATTTTTTATAGGAGAATCAAACAGAAATCACTTTTTTAATATTAGGAAATGTTTTTAACAACATTTTTTTAAATTATTATAAACCCCTTCTGAAAAATCAAATTTAAATAAGATAAAATTATAAATCATTAAAAGAAATTATGATATAATAATCACATAATAATTATTCCCAACTCACCTTTTATAAAAAAATTAAATCAAGAATAAGGGGTTTAATGATGATATTCGAATGTTTAAGGATTGTGAAAAATAATCATGATCAATATCACCTCATCGAAATTTATCTTATAGAAAATTATATCTCTATTATGTGTCATTAGTGCGGTATTAGTGGAAAATATTATTATAAATTACTTTTTCCATAGGGTTTTCATACTTGATAAGGAAGAAATAATAAAGGACCGCATAGTCCATAAGAGTATATTTTATCTAATAACATCAGAAAAACAACTCCCTATGGCAATATATCATTCTTTGGCCATAGAAATACGAACATTGTATTTCTTTTTAATAATCCAACAGACAACAGATTTTACTAATAGATGAAATCTCTTGTGAGGTATTTTTCAATATATTTAACATCCAGTATAATTAGTATCAGAAAACAAAAGATTAGAAAATCATTATTGGTTGAAAATAATTTTATTATTTTATTTTCTTTTAAAAATTGATAAATTATATTATAGGATTTTAAATGGAATTCCATTGGATTGGATTAAAAAGATCATAAGGAATATAATGAACAAGATGTCTCTACAGGTAATAACAAGGTATAGTAAACCCCAATCATAATTGGTTAAAGATTTTTATTGATTTTATGAACAACTTTATCTAACATTTTAATACATATTAAATTCATAGGTTTTCTCATTTATGTAGCGTGATCTATGAAAAACATCACAAGATGTTCATTTTTTTATTTTTTTGTTTAAAAATTCCATCAAAGTTTTTAAAAATTTGAAAAGCTAGAATTATTAATATCCTCATATACAACTAATTTAAAATCATTTATTCATTAAATAAAAAAATAATTTCCAAGTGATTATTTAATTAGGAAAATAATAACATCGTCAATATAAATTTTCATGAATAATAAATAATTTCAAATATTTTTAAAAAAATGGTGGAAACATCTTTTCCAAATTTAAAATAATTTCATATATTAATTTTTTAACCTCACATACCATGCTAATGAGATCATTTTTCAATCGATAGACTTGTGATTAAATTGTACTTTTAATTTAGAAATTTATTATTTTCAAAATATTTTGGTTAGAAAAATTTTGTTTAAAAATAATAACATTTTTAAAATAACTTTTGATATACATTTAAAAATATTTAAATTAAAATGTATGGTGAATTACAATGAGATTCTAATGAAATAGAGTTGAGAAAAAAGGGAAAGGGTTACAAAGTATTCAATAAAAAATTCTTGATTGTAAAATTTAGCAATAGTTTGGGCATTATTACATATAGAATTTCCTTTTTCATCATATTTTATTTGAAAAACCCACATGGTTCCAACAATATGATGATTATTGGGACATTCTATGAGAGTACAAATGACGTTCCATTAAAATTATTTCAGATACACTAGCGTGGAAGTAACAAATTATTGTCATTAAGGAAATCATCATTGGAATCCATGTAACGCATCATGATTTCACAGTACGTTATTTTTTCAATGTAATTTAATAACTTTCACTACACGCAACATTGAGTTCAAGCGCACCACGACTTGCCAAACTAGTCATTCAAAAGCTGTTATGAATAGTATTAATGGAATTTTGAACTTTATATAATCCTTAAAATTTTATATACTATATTATGATTTTCTTAGACATAATTTAAGAACTAATTCATTTTTTTAGAGAAAAGAAGTATTCTTCAAAAAAAATCACCTTTACCGCATTTTAATAGTGAACCTTTATTAAATCCAATATTTGAAACTTTTATATATTAAATTTGACAAAGTAAACTTCTCCATCAGAATCTGGACATAAGAATTTAGTTTCAGTAAATTTTTGGTGTTTTGATGATAACATTCATTTTTCAGTGAATAGTGAAAAATACAATATTTTAACTGAAAACAACTTTTTTAATCAAAATAATTTTTAGTGTAAAATTATTCATTTTAATATATTGGAATTATAAATAGATTATATTTTTACAATTTAATCCAATGTTGGTCATTGTTTGTAATATCACTTTGAAATATGACATAAAGAAGTGGCAATCTTTTATTAGTTATTATTTTTAATAATACGCCTTTTGGTTTTGATAATGGAAATTAATTTTAAATTAATAAACCCAAATTTTGTTTTTTTAATTTGTTAAAATAGACTTCATTATTGAATTTGGAATATCAAAATTAGCTTCGGGTGAATTTTTGGTATTTTTTTGAAAACTTTCAATTTATGATGAATAGTGAAAACACTTAGTTATTGTTTAAAACTGACTTTTTATTTAAATAATTATTTGTTTTATTTAAATTTATTTTAGGTAAAAAATAGATACAAAATACATATATGAATTCAATTTAATTCATTGGATTGATTTTATAATAAATTTAGATATATAAAAATTTTATTGAAATTTTACCGTCTATTACCCAACTCCTAGGAGTAGTTGAAAATTTTCATAAAACATAATTTTACCGCTTCTGATAATTAAATTTCAAAAATCCGAGAGACACGGTTGACATCAGTAAGTAAAATGTGGTTCAATAAGATAAAAATAAATTTTTATGAATAGTAACTTTTGACTTATATTTTCCATGGTTAAAAGTAAATATGGATTAAAGTAAAAAAAGTTATTACTATTACACTAAAACTTGTCCTAATTCTATTGGATAAGTTTAATTTGACCAAAAAAATCCTTTGGAATAAAATATGATACTTTTGGTCAATTTGGATTAAATTAGGACATTTATTATTACTAAATTCAAAGAACAGTTAAAAGTGTTAAATTCAATGTTTAGTAACTAAAAAAATTTTAATATAGGGTTACACATCGGATAAATTAGACTATAAATATTCATTAGAAATTTTAACAGATTTCCCAAATAATAGTAGTTTTTAATAATTTTTTTACGTCAAATTATTAAATATATTTATGACACAACGATGATGCTTTAAAAACGTTATTAATGAAATATTAAAATAATTGATATTATAAATACCCAAATAAATGTAATTTGAGACATTATATGAATTCCACTTACATTATTGGTTACAATTACATATTCGGGTTAATTAATGGAATTGTTTTTGAATTAATAATGATGTTATGAATTTTAAAAAAACAAAATACTAAATAGTGTCAAAATTGACATAAAAGAGTTTTTAAAAGAAATATTATATTATTAATTGGTATTATATTCCTAAAAATCTATGATTTGGCCAAAAGACTTATATAATAATCTATATGACATTAATGAACCAATTGGGGTCCTATTGGAATTTTATAGTATGTTTATTAACCATATAATATAAAAATACAAAGAGACATGATAAATGTCAACTATTTAACTAAGAGTTAAATATAAATGTTATGGTTAATATGGTGACCTAAAGCTATCTAAAACCTATTGGATGAGTGGTTTTCGACCAATACCCACGTTATCCTTTAAATAATTTATTTTTGAGCCATTAGAAACCGAAAATTAATTTATTATAAAATAATATTTTATGTTTTTCCTAAGGTACCCCTCACCCCTCTTATAAAAGGGAACATCGCCCTCTCTCAAATTCACACCTCCAATGGCTTTTGACTCGGCCATCCACTGCCCAAATATCCTTCCAACTATCCTACCTTCATCCTAGAGTCCTTCCTTTGGTCCAAAAACCATCCTATGGATCCCTTTTGATCAAATCAAAAGGAAAAACCCGAAGAAGAGGTAATGATTTCACTACCCACATTCAAGTTCTCTTATTCTTCCACTTAGTCTTTATTTTTTGTTTCCATTATAAAAAAATTAAGTCCAGTATCATCTATATACTTTGATTTTATTATAAATATGGATCAACTATATTCATTATTCAATCCATCTTATGAATGATAATGTCACCATGCATGCATAAGTATGGCTTACCGTCTCCACGTCATGGTGTAATTTGTTATTTTGCACTATATTATTTGGATGGATATAATGAAGAGTAATATGTATATAAATAATGAAAATAACAAGATAATTTCAATGTAAAATTAATATACCATCAAATTCCACACCATTAAGGAAATGATATTGTCTCTCGTGCATACATACGGATTACCGTCTCCACGACGCGATGAGATTCATTTCCACATTCTCCATTCATCAACGATTATAAAAATATATATTACTAATATGTATTAATATATGACATAATAATTATAATGGAGATATATATATTAATGTACATATATATATCTTATTCACTTACTTCCATTCAATATGATATGAAAACAAAAACAGCAATTATGCGTACGTACGGCCTACCGTCTCCATAAATGGTTTTTTCCATTTCATATTTATATCTATTATAAATATTCATATTCTAAATATATATGTATATATATCATGTTTTATATTCATTAAGTATTTAAATCATGCCTTAAATGATACGGTCATGCATAAAAAGTTAAAATGTGTACGATAAAAAAAGTGATTGTTACCGAAAATGTTAATTTAACATGAAAATCATTATTAAATGGGTAATATGAAGTCATAAATGAATTATGTTTGAAATAATAAGTATAAATATGGTTCTGGTATAATATAATAACATACAATGGTAATTATACAGGAGGTTAAACTTACCCTTGACCAAATTAAAGTGTAAGGTAAGGGGTTTCTTATCTCACTTTTAATTATGTGAGATTTCCATTGTTCACCACTTATTTATTGCATTTTTTGTATTGTGTACTTCTATTTGATATATATTATCATGATTCTATTTATATGCATGATATTCTATGATGAATTTGGTGGATATTGACTATTATTCATACGAATCGATTGATTACAACGAGGTAAGGGTTATTTCCTCAATCTCATTATTATCTGAGGTTGTTTTTGTATAGGTATTTACTAGGACATATTTATAATCAATACACATATTTCAAAATAATGATTTAAAAATGATACTTTTAAGGTTTTATGTGAGGGTCTATTTAACTAGATCATAATTTTAAATTTTTTAAATATTTATCTTTCTAAATCCTATTAATTAATGTCCATGTTTTCAAAATTATTTTAATGATTTATTTATATGAACATGAATGTTTTGAAATGATAATTATTTTCAAAAGTTTCAAAGTGGTATGGGACACTAGGATTCAAAAATACATTTTAAATTACTACCTTTATAAATGTTTTACTTTTAAATGATATTACTACAGAGATAATTCTCTCAAAAAATTTTACTCATCATTTTCAATTATGTCATCATCCTTTACTAGATATTATCTTTGATTGAGGATGATTTATTAAGATAAAATCTTCCATATTGAATAGAATGAGTTATGATATGTTTGACTGTGGATGTTCTATTTTTATACCATTCATGGTTTGTGGTAAATGTATTGACATTTCATATAAGAGTTTTAATATGAATGTTTTTGTTATATTTCAACCTTTTCATATAAGGAATGAAATGGACATAGTATGTGACTATTGGAGCCCACTATAGCTCCTCGATGCATCGGTAGGTCTCAAGAGACAAACTAGTGTCTTGGAAAAAGACTTTGAGAAAACTTGTATTTGTAGTCTTGGAACAAGGCCTTGACTATGTGGTACTGATGTCCGGCGTTAGGCATTCCCTCATTATGAAATTAGTTATTACATGTGATTATTAGACTTGTTGAATATCCATGTTCCTGTTTATATGGTGATGTTTGATTTATTTTTTCCATATTATGTTCAATATTTTTTTTAAAAATGAGGTTTTTTTATTACTCCTCTCGCCTTAAATGTTTATAACTTCCACAAAATTAATTACCCTTACTGAGCATTTGAGCTCTCCAATTTCTTATGTTTTATTTTCCCAGGATCCCAAGAAGTGTTTTATGCTTGAGATGCAGGGTTATGCTAAGGGAACAATGGAATTAAAAAAGGATTTTTTTTGTTTTGTGTTGTAAAGTGTAATGTAACGTTCATTTAGGGAATCTATTTTCCATGACTTCTAAACTGGTCCGTCTTTCGAGACTTGATTTCTTGTAATCATGTCAATGTATTAAAATAATGCACTGAATCTAGACATCTGGGGTCAAGGCGTTACAGTTGGTATCAGATAATTTTTAGCAATAACCTTGGAAAATAGATTTTGATAAACTCTGATTAGAGCACATTACCCTAAGATAGACTTTGAAAATTAGTATAGAAGAACATCCTAGAATTTTGGTAATGTAGAGATCTTGTGAGTTTTCCAAGAATATGCATCCATATCTAGATACGATCTGGTAGAGGCGGCTCTAGCACAGATGTACCAAGGAGTAAAACCCAAAAACACGGCTTTGAGCTAGACTCGAATGGGAACTGGGGCACAACAATGGGACTTTCAGAACTCTTGTTTACGACACTCCTGGGGGATATGCTTAGGATAATTCTCATTTTCTTTACAAATAATTATTAAGGATTTTCAAGTATATACCTCCTTAAAGAATATATTTTTTTGATTATGGATTATATCCATAAACTATTAAATTTATATAAGGTATTTTACATGTTTTAATTATTCATTACAATTCAAAAAACTGACCTAGTGTATGCCATTGGTATAGAAATGGCACCCAATAGAAGGAATGTGAACTCCGGAAATACGTATGATCCAAAGAGTAAGAAGAATGATATCATTCATGGGATTAAGCCAACATTTAGAAGGGAAATATTCTCTAATTTATTCTCAATATATGAATAAATAGTATCCTGTTTTAATAAGATAATTAAGGAATTTTCTGAGTCCTATGACATTGAAGGGAAGCAAGAGAACAAAGGGATGTAAGAGTGAAATATGGATAAAGGGAAGGGGAAAATAATGATTTCCCCATATGTGATAACTGTGGAAAGAATCACCTTGGTAAATGCTTGAAGGGAATTGGATATTGTTATAAGTGTAGAGAAAAAGGACACCAAGTACGTGATTTCAAGGGTATGAAAAAGGTTTAAAATGTAAAAGGCTTCATCTACAAGGCATAGGGACACTACGTGAATCCATGTCCCAGTCATCAGAGCATATCAAAAATGATGCAATTGTATAATAATCAAGTTATGATACTACCTCATATTTAAAGGAATGACTAGTGTTATAATGTTGTTATTATATAATTATTTCATTTGAGTGGTGAATCAACAATATACTAGTTATATAAATTATGGAGATAAATGAGGATTGTACTACAGTACAATTTTATTATGGATTTGAGATTATATGGTACTATGAAAAGTGAAATAATAGTAAGCTACAATTTTTGGAAAATACATGATAGAAGGAAAGGTAATCCTTAATATTTTCCTAATAATGAGGTATTGATTTTTGAATAATACATGATTAATTGTATAAATTATATTGGTTATTCTTGACTTCCTTGAAACTGATTAATGATTTGTGTATTCCATCATTGTTGGAGTTTACAAAATTTTTGGATCAGAGAAGTATATCCATTATTCTATAAATAATAAGGAAGAATGAATGTAATCAATAAGGTTTTATGGTAATTCGGGGAGTTACCATGTTAGAAAAGAATACATGATGAAGGTGTTCACATGTTATTAAGTGGAAAAATGATCTTCATTGGGTTTAACTTCCTAATAAATTTTGGACAGTGAGTTTGAATAGAAGTATTTTGGATAAGTTTAAAGGATGGAATGGATTATGTTTGAAATTGGATACAATTATTAAGGTTATTTAAGGATTTTCATAAAAAGGACAACCCAAAGGTCAGGGAACAACTAGTCGCTTATGGAAAAGTCGTGAGACTTGAACACGAAACTGAAGGAAGATAATGGGGAATCACCTACCAATGTCCTACGTGTTGTCCGGGATTATATAATGTAGTTTTTTTAAAAGGTCTGATATATTAATTATAAATTCATTATTTTTGGAACCCTATACGATTAGGATAAATAGAATATTTTTTTAAAATATTTTGGATTGAAAGATGAGTTTGTTGTAGGAATTAGTTAAAGGATGTAACTCTACTTGTCAAGTATATATATATATTCCCTCTTATTAATACAAAATTATATTAACCCAATTTCAGATACGAGTTCTCCATAAAGGTATTTTCTATTTTAAACCATTTATTTTCAAAGAAAAAATAAAAATTGTGAGGTTGAAATTTATTGAAGGAGGGAAGAATGTAACACCCCAGGATTTCATATTATGTTATTTCTTCAAAGTAATCCAATAACATTCACTACAAGAAACACCGAGTTCAACTGCACCACGACTTACAAAACTAGTCGTTCATAAGTGTTTATGAATAGTATTAAATAAATTTTGATCATTATATAGTCCTTATAATTTTAGAATCTATATAATGAGTTTCCTAGACATAATGTAAGAACTAATTCATTTTTTTAGACAAAAGAAGTATTTTTTAAAAAATGCACTTTTATCACCTTTTAAGGTTGAACCTTTGTTAAATCAAATATTTGAAACTTTTATATATTTAATTTGACAAAATAAACTTCTCCTTTAGAATCTGGACAAAAAAATTATATTCATTAAATTTTTAGTGTTTTTCTGATAACTTTTAGATTTGTGTAAAAAGTGCAAAATACAATATTTTTACTGAAAACAGCTTTTTTAATCAAAATAATTTATAGTGTTAAATTATAAATTTTACTGGTTTGGAATTATAAATAGATTATATTTTTACCATTTAATCTAATGCTAGTCATTGTATGTAATTCCACATTGAAATTGGATATAAATAAGTGCAAATCATTTGATAGTTATTATTTCTTAAAAATACTCCTTTTGGTTTTGACAACAGAAATTAATTTTAAAATAATAAATGAATCTTCTATGTTTTTAATTTAGTAAAATAGACTTTATTATTGAATTAGTAATATGAAAATTTTCTTAGGGTGAATTTTTGGTATTTTTCTGAAAACATTCAATTTTTGATAAATAGTTAAAAACACTAAGTTATGTTTAGAACCGAATTTTTATATAAATAATAATTTATTTTATTTAAATCTATTTTATGTCAAAATAGATATAGAATACCTATATAAGTCCTATGTAATTTATTGGAGTCATTTAATATTAATTTTAGATATATAAATGTTTTATTGAAATTTTACTGTCTTTTACCCACCTTCTAGAAGCATTTGCAAATTTTCATAAAACATAATTTTACCACTTCTGTGAATTGAATTTCAAAAATCAGAGAGACGTGGTTGATATCAGTAAGTAAAATTTGGTTCAACATTCTAAAATAATTTTTGATGAATAGTAACTTTTGACTTTTATTTACCACGGTTAAAAGTAAATAGGGTAATTAAAGGTAAAACTGATATTATTATTACCCTAACACATGTCATAATTCTATTGGATAGGTGTAATTAGACCAAACACAACCTTAGGAATAAAATATGATCCTTTAGGTCCACTTGGATTAGATTAGGACATTAATTGTTATTTAATTCAAAAAAGATTTAAAAGTGTAAAATTCAATGTTTAATAACTAAACCATATTAATATAGGGATAAAAATAGGATAAAATAGACTATAAATATTCATTATAAAGTCAATAATATTTACTACATAATGAAATTTTATTTATAATTTTTAGATGTTAAATAGTTTAATTTATTTATGACACAATGATGATGTAGTAAATACCTTATTAAAGAAATATTAAAATAATTGATATTATAAATACACAAATAAATGTAATTTTAGACATTATATGAATTCCACTAATTATCTAGGTTAATATGACATATTATGGTTGATGAAATGAATTTTTTTCGTTGTTATAATGCTGTTATGATTTTTAAAAAAAACAAAATACCAAAGAGTGTCTATTCCTAAAAATATAAGCTTTAGAAAAAAGACTTACATAATAATATATATTAAATTAATGAACCAATTTCAGTTCAATTGTTATTCTATAGTATGTCTATTAGGCATATAATATAAAAATACAAATAGACATGTTAAATGTCAACTAGTTAACTAAGAGTTAAATCTAAAGGTTAAGGTTAATATGGTGACCTAAACCTATCTAAAACTGATTGGTTGAGTTATTTTAGACCCCTAACCACCTTATCCTTCATATAAGTCATTTTGGATCCATTATAAATAGAAAATATATTTATTATAAAATAATATTAAAAGTTTTTGCTAAGGTTCCCATCACCCCTCTTATAAAAGGGCACTTCCCCTTCTCTGAAATTCACACCTCCAAAGCCATTTGGCTTAGCCAACCCCAGTACAAATATCCTCCCAACTATCCTAACTTAATCCTAGGGGCCTTTTTTTGGTCAGAAAGCCAACTTCAGGAGCCCTTTTGATCAAATCTAAATGAATAACCTGAAGATGAGGTAATGATTTCACCACCCTCTTTCAAGTTTTCTAATTCTTCACTTAATCATTCTTTTTTGTTTCCATTCTAAAATAATAAATCCATTATATTATATAAACTGTGATTTTATTATAAATATTTCACAACTATATTCATTATTCTATCTATCTTATGAATGATGATGTCACCATGCGAGCATACGTACGACATACCGTCTCCATGTCATGGTGTAATTTGTTATTCAACACTATGTTATATGGATTGATATAATAATGAGTAATATTTTTTTAAATAATGAAAATAACATGTTAATTTCTATGTAAAATTAATATAACCACTAATTACACACCTTTAAGAAAATTATATTGTCGCTCGTGCATACGTACAGATTACCGTCCCCACGACGCGATGAGATTCATTTCCATGTTCATCATTCATCAATGATTATAAAAATATGTATGGCTAATAAGTATGTAATATATGAAATAATAATGATATTGGATATATATATATGTGTGTGTCTATGTGTGTATTTATTTATGTAATTACATATATCTTATTGACTTACTTCTATTCAATAAGATATGAAAACAGAAACAACGTTTATGCGTACGTACGGCATACCATCTCCATAAACAGTGTTTTCCTTTTCTTATTTCAATCAACTATAAATATTTATATTCTAAATATATAATAATATGAATAATGTTTTATATTCTTGATTTATTTTAATCATTACCTAATTGATACGGTCATGAAAAACATGTTAAAATACGTATGATAAAGAATGCGATTATTACCCGAAATGTTAATTTAACATTAAAATCATTATTAAATGGGTAATATAATGTCATAAATGAATCATGCATGATATAATATATATAAATATGGTTCTGTTATAATCTAATAAAATAAAATGGTCATTATATAGGAGGTTAAACATACCCTTTACCAAAAGAAATTGCAAGGTAAGGGGTTTCTTATCTCACTTTTAATTTCGTGAGATTTCCATTGATCCCCACTTATTTATTGAATGTAGTGTATTGTATACTTCCATTTGATATATATTATCATTATTCTCTTTATATTAATGATATTATTTGATTCATTTTGAGGTTATTTACTATGGTTTATATGACTTGATTGATTATAATGAGGTCAGGGTTATTTTCTCAATCTCATTATTATCCGAGGTTATTTATCTGTAAGTATTTACTAGGACATATTTATCATCGATACACATATTTCAAAAAAAATGATTTCAAAATGAATCTTTTAAGGTTTCATGTGAGGGTCTATTTAACTAGATCATCATTTTAAATGTTTTAACTATCTATCATTCTAAATCTTTTTTATTAATGTCCATGTTTTCAAAATGATTTTAAGGATTTATTTATATGATAATGAATGTTTTGAAAATGTAATTCTTTTAAATAGTTTCAATGTGGTACGGGAAAATTTGAATCAAAAATATCTTTCAAATTACTTCCATTATAAATGTGTTATTTTTTAATGTTTTTTCAAAAGTGATATTTCTCATAAAAAGTATTACTCATCATTTTCAACTATGTCTGCATCCTTTACTGGATATTATTTTTTATTCAGGTTGATTTATTATAATACAATATTCCATATTGTATTGAAAGAGTTATTATATGTTTGATTGTGGATGTTCTATTTTTATACAATTCATGGTTTGTGGTTAATTTATTAAAATTTTATATGCTAGTTTTAATACTAATGCTTATGTTATATTTCAAATTTTTCATAAGAGGAATGCAGCGGACATAGTAAGTGACGGGTGGAGCCCACTATCGCTCCTCGATGCGTCATTAGGTATCTTTGGAAAAACTATTTTCTTGGAACAAGGCCTTGAAAAAAAATTATTTTTGGTCTTGACACAAGGCCTTGACTCTGGGGTAATGATGTCCAGAGTTAGGCATTCCCTCATTATGAAATTAATTATTACATTTGATTATTCGAATAGTAGAATATCCATGTACTTGTTTATAGGGTGATGTTTGATTTATCTTTTCCATATTATGTTAAATATTATGTTTAAAAATTCTGTTTTTTTATTACACATCTTTCCATAAAATTGTATATCTTCGGCTATATTATTTACCCATATAGAGCATCTAAGCTCACCCCTTTCTTATGTTTTATTTTCCCAGGATCTTAAGAAGTGTTTTATGTTTGAGATGCAGAGTTAAGCTAAGGGAACAATGGAATTCTCAAAGTTTTTTTTGTGTGTTTCATTTTTAATAGTGTAATGTAACGTCCATGTAGGTAATCTATTTTCCAAGACTGCTATAATGATCGGTCATTTGAGACTTGATTCCTTCTAATCATGCCAATGTATTAAAATATTTCACTGACTCTGGGCTTCTGGGGTCGGGGAATTACAATGATGTTCAATATTAAATGAAAATCTTGATCTTTGACCTCATTTAATATTATCATTCTTATATGAGTTCTATATTGTGATTCTTTAATATTATTCTCAAGAGGATGGTTTTTATATTTAATAAAAGTCATGGGTTATGGAGATGAGTTTACTATTAGTAAATGTTGGTTGGTGAACATCATCATCACTTTTTGGATGTTATTTAGGAATATTAAATTTGAATTTTATTCTAAATGTCTTTTTTTGGGTCTTGGTAATCATATTTATCTCTTGGAAGACATTACATGATATAAAGTACCCATAGAATAATCCTTCTGTAGATTTAGGGATAAATAATTCAAAATTTTACTAGTTATTAATGATAAAGAATTTATAATCAATAACTCTAATGAATCCATGTTTTTTAAAATTTCCTATTTGATTTTTGTAAGGGTTTTCCTTTAAGAAGTGTCTTAAAAGTACACTATTATAGATAAATCAAGAAGAATAAAATATATCACCCAAAAAAATCAAATAAGTAACACCTCATTATAGAGAGTCCTAGACATTTCTTGAAGGTTCTTATTTCATCCATTGGCTTCCTCTTTTTGTTGATATATTCTAGGTGAGAAGAATGATTAATGATAACCTAATGAATAAAAAACTCAGCAATGAAATTTTTATTAAATTCCCAACCATGGTTATTTATACGGAAAAGGAGTTTTCATCCCTTTTCATTTTCAACATTCTTTGAAATTTTTATAAATACATTATAGACCTAATTCTCATTAGATAATAAGAAAAACCATATAAATCTAATAAATTCATCCATAATTTCAATGGTGTAATTTTCACCTCTGATACATGAATCATTAGATGTCCAAAAAGGTAAAGGTGAACTAGTGTTATTTCATTACAAGAGGAAAAAATATTAGGTTTTATGAAATAATTCTTATATTTATAATATGGAAATGTTCACAAACTATTTATTCATTAAAATATAATTTAGATAAAGTTCATAAAATTCGATTAGAGTTTAGTGTTACAAGAGAAGAAATATTATAATGACCTAAGAGTTGGTGTTAAAATCCATGATTCATTATCATTTTCTCTTAAACATTTAACATTTTGATATACTATATTTTTTTAATCATTAATTTAATCATCTTGAAAATAGGTTGTTGTAAGTAAAATATTTTTTTAGAATTAAATACATTAGAAAAATAATTTTTAATAGATGTTTTAAAACCACTGTAATAAAATTGACTAATTATTATTAAATTATGATCCAATAATTTTTAAAATAAAACAGCATTAATAGGAATAGATTTTTAAAAATAAATTTTTCTTATACTGGTGACATTCAATTTATAATCATCTCTTACGGTGACATATCTTCTTTCAAAATTATAAATATGATTTAATTTATAAGGATCACCAAACATATTATTTGAGAACACTCTATCCAAATATCATATAGATTCATTGTTTTTACACATTTTTTAAAACAATATTTTGAATATATACCTTTTGTACCCTTATCATGTGTCCACATAAGTTATCTAAAAAATAATTTGAAATAAAAAATTGATTGGAATAAGATTTTCTTATTCAATTATGATAATAAATATGAATGATTTTAGTTCTAAAATATTTAAATTTTTAAAAATCATATTCTAAAAATATATGTCAAAAGATAATTTAACAATTACAAGAAAAAATTTGAAATTCCATTTAAAAAAGTAGTCATTTTATAATAGTTTTAAAAACTAAATTAATTTGAAAAACGAAAACAATAATTATTATTTATTGGTTTTTGGGAACCCAAAATCATTTTTAATAATTATTACACTTGGATACAATGATAAGGATAATTTATAGGGGTTTTAGTTAAAAATTACTAATTTTCATCATTTGGGTTTTAATTATATATTAAAATAAAAACATCAATTTTTTAAAGATTATCTTTTTTAAAATGAACATGATTGCATTTCATTTAGAGTATTTTGAATGTATAAATAATATCATAATAACTATTTTTATGTTCAGTTTTAGATTTTATATGATATTAATTATTTAAATAAGATGTATAAACATAGAGTAATAAGAAGTGGAATTAGAGGGAGAAATAAAAACAAAATAACTATCCTCTATTCCTTTATCAGAAGGTGTTATGAAACATTTGGGACATTCGTCGCTCGATTAAAATTTTGAAATTGAATCTTTTGGTTCACTCTATGTTGAAACATTTAGATATTGTTTACCTTGATTATGGCCTTTCTCATTTTTCGTATTCATGGGACTATCTATTTTGATGTGACTCTTATTTTAACAAATAAAAAATGTTTTATAGAGTTATTGATTCATCATTTTTAAATTTGGAACACATATATTATCATTTTTGTAATCTTACTTGATCAATGAAAAGTTGGAAACATCAATGTAACTCATCGATGAGTCATCATTGTTTTCTTTGAAAGAAAATTTTCTTTTACTTTACATGACTTCATTAGTATCATTTTCATAATTTATTTTCACAGTTATCTCATATGTCCTGATATATCGAATGAGTTCCCTCACTAATATATTTTTAACAAATATTTATTCTTTTTTTGTAGTGACATTAATATCCCAACTCTTTCATAAAAACCATAAGATATTCAGGATTATAGTTTCTATATAAAGAGATTCTCTATGGAATTTTCACCCACGAAACATATCCTTGAATCTAGTAAACAAAAAAATGATAGAGTTTCTAGGATGCATAGAGAGTCTCTAAAATTATTTTATATACCTATAACACCTTGTATCCTTAACATTATTTGTACCTTTCTACAGAAAACAATACTAATTACCCAATTTCATATGCAGCATTACATGAAAAAAACTCTATTAAACACATTTACATCTAAACCAAAATGTAATTCATTCATTGCATTGTGGACAAGTTATAAATAAGAAATATCATTAAGGGTCATTTTTATCCTTTATATGTTTAAATATTATATAAATTCAATGAAATCTTATAAATAGTATAGAAAACAGATATAATAAATATAGACATACTAGATTTCAGATAATCATAATTAGGACCATCTAAAAACATAACATGACTCAATGATTATCCTTATGTACTACCATGGGTTTTTAAAAAATCATTTTAAAAAAGAGATATTTTTTTGAATATTCAGATAAATATTTTTTGAAAAAAATGAATGTTTTTTATAAAATACAAATAAAAAAATTAAAACCCTTTTGCTACCAAATATAGGTGAAATATAAGTACAATTTAAAGAGGGTTGAATTTACCCATAAAATATTAAATGAAAAAAATATAATTTCAAAAATATATTTATAAATTTATGATTAAATTAAATTCTATTAAAATTAAAAATAAATGTTTAAAAGTTTAAATGTGAACTAAAATAGTTAAATATATTAAAACAAGAGGATAAAAATAGATATATTTGATAAAGTGATTTAAAAATTGAAATCATTAAGTGATGTGAGAAAATAAAAAAATTATGTGTTAGTTGATTTATTAAAAAAGATAATAATCGAACAATCGGAAAATAACTAATAATTGAAAATGTTATTGAGAAATGGTATTTGGAATATAATATTGGTGATTTTAATCAATGGTACCCCTATATCTCTAGCCTCAATTACTTAAATGGTTGATGTACCAGTCCCTTGGACTTATTTTAGGTAAAATACCAAATATATTTTTTTTAGGTTACATTAAGAAAATTGATATTATAGAAACTAGAACATTAGCGGTGAATCTAAAATACATAAACGATGTACACCCATTAAAATTTAAAATAAATGTAATGAAATCCATTGTACCATAATTTAATGGTGTTAATCTGGAAAATTATATGAAATAAAAAGAATAAGGTCTGTCTATAACTAAAAATATTCTCCCAAATAATATGATGAAATGCCAAGAGTGAGTGATAAAATAAAGGGAGTGGGAAAAATAAAAAAAATTGAATAGTCTCTAAGAAGTTATGAAATAAGATTTAATGAGATATAGGTTTATGACCTTGAAAATTATATTAGGTCATAGTGAAATTGAGGACATTGGAAATTGGATTATAATGTTGTTATGGATTTAAAATGACTTTATTTATGGGCTCCAAATCCTTCGGTAAAATTTAATAAACCATATGGGGTATTAATGATGATGATTTTTAAGTTCTATGAATCATTACTATAATAAATTTTTGGTTCAGACTGAATGCTTATGACATGGTCTAACCTTCTACACCTTATAAGAGTCATCTTTGATGTGAGGAAAGAAACTAAAACATAGAGACTCAAAGTAAAATATTTTTGGTTCAAAAAAAATCATGTTCGGGGTACCATATCATCTAGATTTCACCATGGTAAACTCCAAAAAAAGAAAACATTACCGTGTAAGGAATTGTACATTGCATGAATTTGGACGAGTTACCTAGATATGAGGTTTTGAATATAATGTGTATGTTTGGATTTGTGTCATAATTCATGAAATATGATTTGAAAAATCTATGATGGGGAATAGTCCTAAAATATTCACTATTATATTTTTTTTCATTTGATTTTTTTCGGTATGGTGCTTTGGGATATGCTGTAATATTTGTTCTATGACATTGTGATTTGTGCTACATCATTTTCCTTATTATATGATTTTTATAAAACATAAAGAAGGATCTGAAAATGTGTTTTATCATTTTACAAAAACCCATCCATAAATCACATAATAAAAAAATTTAAAAACATTAAGATCATCTATGATCATTAAAATCAAGGGCCAATGAAAATCACTACATACCCATCTATCACCCCACCTACGACATGGAAAGTATTATTAGCCGGTTAAGGGGGTTAAAAAAATGTTCCTCTTAATAACCACTCACCACATAGTGGGAAATTATCTATCAAATATAGAATGGTAATATTTCAATGGATAAATGCCAACAACCACATTATATTCTACCTCAATTTTATAATAACTAAATCTCAAAATAATTCATATATATGGCTATCTACGACTCAGATAACCTATGTTTTCATAAGAATTATCACCCCACCATCATTCCATCATCTATAAGTTCATGTCATATTCTTAATTTCTGAAAATCACTTAAAAAATCTTCATCTAGATTTTAGATTCATTCAACCACATGATAAAAATGTGGATATAGAGGCAATGATGGGGGTGAGAGGGAGAGATGGTTCTTGAGAGGTCGTGTGTATATGGGATAAAGAGTAAAGAGATATTATTGAATATGGGGAGAGTTTAGGTAGAAATTAAACTAACCTCCCTAAGAAACACCACTTATATATGTTGATTATCAAATGATATGTCATGGGAGGGGAGCATGATGTTACTGAGGAGAGAGGTTTTATGGAATAGCCCCATCTATCCACCCATCTTTATTTTTTCAATCATAGTCTACCATAAACAATTATTATATCACAAATAATAAAATCATGGGAATAAAAATCAACTAAATATTGTGAATAAGGATAAAAGATATCATGAATAATATTTGGCACATTGATATTAAATGAAAAACATGAATAATAGAGAAACATAAAAATAACATGCCCTAACTCATGGTTGGTTCATAATTTTCAAATGAAATATATAATTTCCAATTTTAACTAACACCAATTTATTTTGAAATCATATTCTCTATCACACTTCAATTATATTACCTCAAACTAAAATAATAAAATTATTTCCTTAATAATATATTGAAGATATTAGAGACATGGATAGAATAATAAAATTATTTGTATTGGTGGTGATGCCAAAAATAATTAATCCACAATCAAATTTTCCATTTAATTACCCCACTATACATTTTTCTCCTAAATTTACCCATAATATCTCCCCTCTCTCCTAGATAAATAACTTATTAAATATATTTTTCAAACTCCCAATAATTCCACTATATTTTTTATCGATCGCCCTTTTTAAAATATAGATATTTAATGTCCACTAAAATCACCATGTCAACGAATGACCTTAAAATATATCCCTTTATATATAAATAATTTTTATAAATAATTTTTAATTAATATTTAGTAATTCAATTAATATTGTTAATTAAATTCTATATCCATCCGTCATTTGTGTGAAAAATCATCATACCTAGAAAATTAGAAAACTACTACCCAATGGTAATCATCACAATGAAAATCCAACAATGGTTAAAAATATACCATATGGGGAAACCCAAAATTGTTATATATGTTTTTCATGATTTCACATGCACATGTAAATAGAAATTAATATATATTATATTTAATATAATATACCATTTCATTTATGTCATGAATTAAAAAACGATATGGAAACCTACTTTTAAAATATTATTTGTAATATTCCAAAGGATTGATAAAAATTTATGGGTTTGAATATTAACATTCCATTCCATTAAGGACTCGAAAAATATATATATATTGGTAATGATTCCTGAACACAGAAATTATTCAATTCCCAAAAAACTCCTTATTTTATACATTGGAAAAATGTAAAATATTTATATGAGGGTCCATTAAAATATATCAATTTTAAAACTCATCATATAAATATATATTTATTTAAAAAATAATAATGTTTTAAAATATTATGACATCAAATATTCACCAAAATACCACATGATCATAAAATTTTTGTATCATGTTAATTGGATAGGAAATTTTTTTCCAAAATAACTAAATAGTGTAGACCTATCATTCTACCCTTTTAGAGACCTAAGAATTTTCAAATCCAAAATTAGATCTTTTTCTCTTAGATAAAAACATGTTTCACTTCATATTATCTTAAATAATTATTTTATAAAGATTCATTCAATATTTATGTTCTTTGATTTTGAATAAAACTTATGATTTGTAAAATAGTTAATTGAAATGTTAGTATTGTGTGTAACAAGTAATTGTAAATTTTCATTCCGCATGAGATGTTTCAATTTTTTTATCCACATAAATTTTATAAATTCTTTTCATGGTAACTTTACAATCAATTGATATACTTAATGTAACGGAACATTTATTGTCCTATTTTGAATTCTTACCTCATACTCTGATAAGAAAATTTTCATCGAAGGAAGTCTTTTTGTCATCATAAATATGATCATAATTGGAATTAAAAATCCATTATGATCTAATGTCCAATTACTAAAATGCTTTTGGATAAATAAAAAGTAACTTTAATGTAACTTGATTTCATTTTCTATGAAATTAAATCATATTATTTCAATGAACATATACAATGACCACATTATTTGATATCATTGATTAATTTCAAACATGAAGCATTCAAATAAAGATAACTCCAAATTATTCTTCATAAAATTATTTGACTTACATAATTTCTATTTACATCATTAGAATTTGTTATTCTCACTAAAATTTGTGATGAAATTATATTTTCATATTTTATAAAAAGTTATTTAGATGTTGCGAGGAACAATTCTCATGAGAAAGGGAAAATGAACATCCTATTCAAAAATTTAGAGACCCAAGAAATACATATCCCATCCAAAAAATAACATCCAGATCAAATCATTCATTTCAGTGGAATAATTATTCAAGTACATTCAATATTTCAAAAATTACTAATTCCATTATAAAATTTTATACCAATGAGTGATAACTCTATAATTTTTGTAATATATGTTTTTTCCAAAATCTGTACCATTTATAAATTAAATACATTAAAATATGATTCAAAATTCCAATTCAATCCATTGTAGTATTTTTTTACACATAAATAATACAAATTTGACCTGTAAAACCATCCTTCATTATCCCTATTCAATAATCCTGTACAGTTTTTGATATATAACTCATTCTCAAGATTATAATCAGTGAACCACAACTTGAAATCTAGCTAAATAATATTTCATTATATCTATATATTTATGGAATGAAATTAAGTTATAGTATTAGGCCATAAAACTAGTGAAAATGTTTTATGAATACACCTGTTTTCCCTAACAACAACACTTAAAAATTAGTCTTTTATTCACTCCATGTTCCTCATTAAACATGTTACAAAAAAACACCTATGTACCAATAAAGTTCATAATTATTATTAGGGGTTCCATCTTGTATGAAATTTTCTTTTTAATTTATTAATGGTACACAACATATCATATTACCTCTCTAGATGAATAAATTCATCATTAAATATTCTATATTTATCATAAGGAATAAATGAGGAATTTGATTATAATCGTAATGTTATACTTGATTAAAATTATATTCCTTGATCAGAAGAAGTACACTGGTCCTCTATTTTCCCTCTAAACCATTGATGGTCTTATTTTTTATTCTTTCGTAGAAAATTTTTAATTATCATTTTATTTATATAGATATGTGTCATTTTATTCCTTTCTAGAAAATCCAATAAGTTATCCATTAATATATTATTCTATTATATCACTTTGAAAAGGATTTATTTATCGTTAAAATTAAATAATTCAGTGTTCTGTCTCTTTTACATCATCTAAAACAATAATATTTCCTATTTCCACATCACAGTATTGATATTATCTTTTTTTTAGGATAATAAAAGAATATACCATAAATACATCATTTGAGAGGAATCATTATTCTTCCTACATTCAAATTTAATAATAAGGGAATAAATAAACCCTTATGAACTTATAGATTAATGTTTTACTATATAATATTTCAAATGAATAATTATTTTACTTTTAATTATATATGAAATTGTTTTTTTTATGATCTATTTTCTGAACACATTATCTATGAATTAAATGTGAACTATTATTATGGACTCGAAAAATTCAAACCATTCCCCCAAAATCTCGACTAAATCAATTACTGAAACAATTTTTTGTATTTTATATGTGTCAGAAAATTCATTTTAGATTCCATTATATATAATATTTAATATTTTTTACTTATCTTCTCAACCTCATTTCCCACTCTAATTTTCATCAAATAATTAAAATATTCTTTTACTGAACATCTCCTAAGTCATCTCGACATTCATATGGCCTTTAATTATTTTTTCGTAAACATAATCCATTTAATAAATAAAAAATCATTTATAAATAGGAAATTTACTCTTATCAATTAATATATTTATTTCTTAAAATCCTATTGGTATTCATTCAAATATTCTCCTCTATAAGAGAATTTTGGATCTCCACATTCTTATGTAAGGAGATGGATTTATTTCTATTATGGAATGTGAAAAATAATAATTTTTTTGACCCATTGGAAAATGAATATAATGGAAATTATAGAACTGTGTAATCATACTTATGTTCATTTTTCAATAGATTCATTTTTTTTGATTTTACAACACATTATCCTTTTTTAATCATTATTAATTAAAATTTTTATTTGTAGTCACGTGAAAAAGAAACAATATATTCATTATACAAATTTTATAATAAAAAACCATTTAACACAGTCCCATAGAATTAATAATTTTGTAAAATAACTAAATTTCCATTATCATTATATTGAAAAACACATAGTAAATAGTGTTGTAACCTGTAAAAAAATATTAATGTCATTAATTTTAGTTTATTCTCAAAAATATTTATTTTGTTAAATACATTAATTATAATTGAAAGATAATTCCTAAATTTTATTATGTTTTCCCTTTATTTTAAAAAAAAATTATGAATAAAATATTTATTTTCTTGTGGAAAACAAATATTCTTATAGAATCCAAAAGCATTATTTTTATGAATTTATTTATGTTTATTCCACCAATAAAGAAATTATAATGGTATTTGATTTTTATTAAAACATTTTTTAGTGTTACAAATATTGCTAAAATGGTCAATAAATCTATTATTGAAATTATTAAGATCGTTAATTAAATTATTAACTAGTCCATAACATTCATTCACCATCTGAAATTGACTCAACATATTCAATTCATTATTTGTTATTTTAATTTAATATGTAATATTCTATGTTAATTAATAACATTAAAATATTATATAATCATATAAATATATTTTAGAAAAAACTTATTATCCTTTATAAATAATTGATGAAATCATAATATAAATAATTGTAGTAAAATAAAATATTTATTCCATAAAAAATCATTGTATAGTATTTATCACATTCATACAATTTTCATTTAAAAACCTAAATTTAAATCTTTTTCATTAATTTTATTAAATAATGTAATAATATTACGTTTTATATTATATCTATTATTTAAAAAAATTCTTACTATTCATTGTAACCATTTTTTAACAAACTGTCACTTATAGATTTTTCAATTTTAATGTATTTTTTCATTTTCTAAAAAATATTATTATTTTATATAATAATAAATAAACCTATACTTACTAAAATAAAATTATCTATATATCCATTTATCGAGGTTTTTCATGATTGAAATAGTCATCATGCTTCTTAGCGTCTTTAACAGTATTTTCATTTCCATTCGAGATTTTTCTAACTTCATTCCTTGAATTCTCACAGATAAACTTTAACATTGTCAATTCAATTTATAAGATGAACAAGATTTTATATTAATATTCATATTAATTTCATTTTTAACATTTTTCCCCATATTTTTTTAATATCCTCTCTGTTGAAAGTTTCACCTTCAAACATGCATTCTCTATTAATAACATTAATTGCTCTTATACATAGGAAGAAACATTGTTGTTAGAAGCATGAGAGATATTATTTGTCCACATGTAATCTATATATACATTTTATATTATTAGAAAACACTCCTTTGACAACCCATTACTAAGAACTCCATTTTAGTGTCATTATATTTTCAATCATCATCTACATAATCACTAGTGATCTTCTTATAATTGAATTTTCTATTTACTATATTCCCATTTTCATCAAATGATGGTTCATATTTAGTCTCACCACTACCAATTTATAAATAATAAAATATTATTGGAAATTTATCTTCAATAATAATGATATTATCATAGAATTATCCTTAGAAAAAATATTATCCTTTTTATATTTAAAACTGTCTTCTTGGATAAAAAAATTGGTAGGTCATTTTCATTAATATTATTTTCATCCTTCAACATTGGTAATTCTAATGAGAAACTATTAATGTAACAAAACATAAATCAGATTAATTTACTTTTCATTTCAAACACTTCCTAATATAAATAAATTAAATAGTTAGATTTAGTGTCTAAATCTTCATTAATTGTACGATCACATTATATTGAAAATGTAAAAATACATTGAAAAAATTAAAAAGGAATTAAATTTATGTTTCATAGTAATCTATTGAAGTGAATACCAAGGTATTGTTCCCATACAAAATGATTTTATCTGGTATATAAAGACCCAAAGTTTGGATAGACAATATGTACAACCCTAGGGATAATCTATCAAGACAAGGTAGTTAAAAACGTTCTTCCATTCATTGAGAATGTGATGAATTATGTAACCTCATCCAATTAAGAATTGAGATTTGGGATAATTAATATAATTGAGCAATGATCATGTTTTAGAGATAAAATATATTTCTAGGAAATAAAGGAGTCTATTTGAATGGTTTTTATAACAATTCTACCTTCCTTACAATGATAAATTTGCATAAACACTTCCCAAAGTTCCATAATAAGGGATTACATTGAATCTATTCAATCACCCTTATTTATAGAAAATAAAATATTGAACTATCCCTTGTTATTTTTTAAATATTTTTCCTAAATTTATGTTCATTATAAAATGACTTCTCATCTTTTTTAATTGACTTCATTCTAACTCTTATCATAGAATAAGTCTTCGAATTTTCTTTTCTTTTTAGGCATATTTTTCTTCTTAAGAGTGATTCATTTCCTCATCTTATAATGAATAAATACACTATGAAAATCATACAATAAAAATATGTTATTATCAATATATGGGAATATGTTCTTATATAAAAATTTCAGTAAGATACAAAGTATCTTTTTAACTATAATCGAATAATAAATTCTATATAAATATTCCGTATTGTTTTTCACCATTATAATAAATATTTTAAATAATTTATAATTGACCATTCATATGTATTGAAAAAAATACCAAACTACATACAAAATTTTTAATCCTAAAATTTAACATTTCTTTCAATGTTGTACTACAACTAATTTTAAAAAAAATTCCATTATAATCACTAAGACATTAAAAAATTATTTATTAGAAAATTTTAAAAAAAATTATTATGTTCATGACCATCATTTTGGATATTTATCTTATCAAAATGTATCATTATATTAGCTTCTATATGAGGAATATAACAATTTAGTGAAAATACATGCACATATATGAAATAAAATATAGTTATAGAAACTTATTTTTTTTGTATATATATGATTTTTAACCACATATATTGATAGAATTTCAATATTACTCATTTAATTGATTAAATAATTTTTAATATATATATTCGAAACAAATATAACTTTTATAATTAAGATGTCTCGTCTCATAAAACTGTAATCATTCTTGATGACTTCAAAGGGAACTAGAAACATGGATCTGATAGCAATTTTTTATAACATTATTTCAAATGGTAAAGGGATCCTAGATTATTCACTATTTATGTAGGATATAAAAAAATCAAATTCTATTGTTTTTTCAATAAAATCAATATTATCACCAATTAAGATTATTAATAGGCATGGTGTTTTAATTTTTATTTGTAGTTTATGTTGAATTATGATATATTTGATCATTTAATATTAATAACCACATACTATAATCTATGAAATAATAAAATAATAAATTATTTAAAGGGATAAAATTAAATATTAATGGATACTTTCTTATCATTTTATAGAAAAACTTAGATCAAATGATCTTCTAAAACAATCAGAGAAATTATGTTCCGTGTTTTTCCTTGATCTCCTAAATATTAAAATTTATCTTAACATATGCTGTGTTCTACCATATAATAAAACTATAAATAACTAAGTAGTATAAAATGTGAGTATTTAATCTCTTAGAACAAAAACTAATTATTTATAGATGAGTGCTGAACACACATAAATTATTTGTAGATTATATTCTTCTAAAAAAATTTAGGTAAAACTATTTCTATAATAACCAAATATCATCTTCAATTATATAATTATAATTTATGATGAAAAAAAATGTTTAAACATTTAGGAATAATAAGTTACTAAAAACCTTCCTGAACACATGAATAATAATTTTATGATATTTTAACAATTTTTGGTTGTTTACCATTATATTAATAAATACATTTTGATGATCATTATTTTGTGATCTATGTTTTCCAAAAAAAATTCACATCATTGAAAAAACACCTAAACATATATTTTTAGATAGATTATAATTTGGTGAGGATGACACCAGGAAAATGTTTTCTATACTATACTAAATTGTATTGTATTTCTCCATCGAACATCATAACATATAACAATACGTAAAAATTATTCCACAGTCATACTTTTATTTCCATTTAATTTAGACCACTTTCACTCCATTAACTTGGTTTTACGGAAAATGAAACATTTTTGTTTTGAAACCATGACTATAATAGATTCAACCTGAAATTGTGGCTTTTCCAATTTTTTCCATATAACTCGTCCTAGAGTTGAGCTATGATCATTTCAAAATCAATACATTTGAAAAAAAATAAGTGGAATGATTTAATTTTACAAAAATGAGCTAGATATTTTATTTGTCATACAATCTTCAGCCTTTACATTTTATGATCTACAAAATTAAACTTTTTCTTAAGGCATAAATCGTATGGAAGTTTTCTTAACCCCATGAATTTATTTTATTGCATTCAATATCACAATAATTAAATAGCTAAGTTAAACTCTGATCTTTATCATTTAATACTCACTGCTCAAAACACTATAAAAACACATTTAAATTATTTTAAATCCTAAATGATACAAAATAATTATTATTTTGATATTAAAATATATCACATTGATTAATTCAACCCCATTTAATATCTTCATTCATATCTATTACATATTCATAAAATAACTATTTCCCATTTAAATCAATTAAGTTCATTACAAAAAAACTATAAATCATATGGAATATATCATTCTTATTGTATTCAAAATCTCTTCTAACTTTTTCACATTCCCAAGAATCATATCATCTTGATAAATGACTAATATTTTGTTTCTCTGTTATTTTATCTTGTTCATCACTAATGTTATTTTTGTCTACTATAATCAAATAATACACTTTAATTTTATAATTTAATATATAAAAATCAATTTCTTCCACATAATCTATAAAACTTGTGTTTATCCCTCCATTTCAGTAATAAAGTTTTCACTATATAATTATTTAATCAAGATATTCTTAGTAAATTAATCAAGCTATTTTATTTTGAATGAATCAATATTATTTTTATTTTTATATCTAATTTATTCATGTGAAAAAATTGATATTTTCCTCCTTTATCTTTTTTTATTATTATTTCTCAAAATAAACAAAAAACCTTAAAATATTGAATTTTTATGTAAAACTAAATAATATTTTTTATCATAATTTTTTAGTTAATTCATGAATAATTTTAATCATCTACTAAATATGTTTAAATCAACCAAAACAAAATGATATTGATTATTACAGACTTATAAGATACCCTTATGTAGTGTTTCAAGAATTTAACCATAACTTACACAACATCAATGAAACACTAATATTGGTTTTGTAATTTTGATTTCACTATTAAAAAATCTCTTGAAGACACATAAAGAGTGATTCAAACTATTATATATCCACAATACATTTATGTGTAATACTAATTATCAAAGGGAACACTAAAAAAATTTAAGATTCCATTTTAGAAATATATTGGGAGTATATTTCAACTGAAAATGTTATAAATTATTTAAAATAAATGCATTTTATAAATATTATATAAGTAAAATTGTTACAAAAACCATGGGCAATAGATACAAATAATTATTTTGAAATTTACTCTAAAGAAATGAATTTTATTTTGAGAAACTCTTACAGAATATAAATATAATTACATTATTATGCAAAAAATATGATATTTAACTATTACACTAGATTAAAACACATTGAAATAATTTTTTTATATCCAAATTAATTTTCTAAAATGATGAAAATTTAAAAATATTTCAAAATTGAGAGGAATTTATAAATAAATTCTAAAACTGAAATTTTATTAATATATAAAATATATAAATTCAATATAAATTTTACAAATATAAAAAAAATAAAATAAAAATGATAATCATGTATTTCTAAAATATATATAATCACATCATCTATGCTTAAATCTAGTTTTCCCCCTGAAATAATGTAAATTTTTTACCAAAGGACATATAAATAATAAGCATAAATGTTACGTCAATATATGTTTAAGGAGATTTTTTGTTATTATAATGTTTTATAAAAATATTATTAATATTATTTTAATAAATCAAACATCAATTAAATATTTTTAATCAAATATTTACTAAGGCATTTCAATATTCAATTATAAAATATTTAATATTTTTTAATATTTTTTATTCTTTTTCGTAGTTATATAACCCACTTATACGATACTTCCACCTAAAATAGGGCATAAAACACATAATTATATTTTTTGTCCTATTTTTATATATTAAAAACTTTTATATCAATTTTTAATATAAATTCTATTAGATAATTATGTGAAAATCAGACAACCCGCATATCCAACCATTAATTTCCATTCATATCTATTGGTTGTATACAAAAGTCTAATATGGAGGGATTACATGGCATGTGTTTGTTCTAAAGAATAATTATAAATAACATTGATCAAAAAATAAAATAATGGGATGCCCTAGGATTATTAATGATCGTTCAGTAGGGGCAGTTATCTGAATTAATGGCTCTATTTAAATTGATGATTTTATATATATATATTTTAATATTTCACTTTTATTTATATAACCGACTAATTATAAAAATAAACACTAACTAAAATATATTGGAAAAATTCCTATTTATTTCACTATTACTGCATTCTAATTAGAATTAATTTTTATAACTTTATCATTCATAATAAAATCATGAATCTATTGAATTGTAAATATTCAGCATTATACACAAAATAATATTTTTTATAAATTGTAAAATTTATTAAAAATAGGCATATTATCATGTAAATAAATTATAAATATATATGAATATTAATAGAAGAAATTATGTGAGTCTAATGAATAATATATTTTGAAGTAAAAAATAAAGAAAAACCTATGTTTTTTCCACTCAAATGTTCCCCTAAACCTGACCTTAAATAAAGTCTGTGTATTTTAAATAGTTTAAATGAATATAAATAATTTCAATAGTATAATTAGTGAATATTTATGAATTAATTCACACGAATGAATCTCCCCATGTGAAAAAACACTTTTTTAAATCATTATGGATTGATCATAAATTTCTGAATCTACATAATTTTTAAAAATTTAAGAGGTACATAATAATAAATGTTGGTATTATTAAAAATATTCAAAAATTAAAATCAAAAAAATTAAATTTAAAATTAAATAACATAATGGAAATTTAATTTTTTTTATTTTCCAACCACAAATTATATATTATATAGTCTCCAACAATATATTTTCCTTGAACTAATTAAAATATATATTTTGGTGTGTCATCCCATGATAGGAGAACCAAATTTTATTTTATACATATATCCATGTTATGAACACTTATTTATTTGTTCTAGAGGCACTTGGGTAGCAACTATCCCTTATAAGAAACTATTAACAATGTTTAATTGATTTAAATTTCATAAAATTGGTACAAATAAATTTTTTATTCTTTTGGATTTTTTTTCGAAAATATTAAGGTAAGGGGTGTTTTGAACTCCCCCAAAAGAACGTTTTCGGACATGAAGTGGGAAAATAATGAATTTTGAGTATATGAAATGGTTCATTCGACCTAATAGAACCCAAAATGAATTTACTTTATATTCATTATAGGATATATTATTCAGAGTTCAGTCTATCTAAAATTTTAAATCATTGTGTACCAAAATGGAGGAACGCCCAATAAAATCCAGGTTTCTATGCCTAGTATTATGAAATTCTTAGTATTTGTTCCATGAGGGAGTAGGTTTCATATTGAGGTAAACATTATAATGATGAAACTTATATATATATATGTGTGTGTGTGTGTGTGTGGTTCTATAATTAAAAACATTGAGGATAATATATGTTTCTTAGGTGGAAGTACTGGACACACCATAAAATATCTATGGTGATTTTCAGTGGCTACTATAATTTCATGTCCTTCATTAAAATACGGAGGTTTCATATAAAAAAAATTTATTATATAAAAAATATGGAATTTTAGTTGAGATTACCATTCCATGATAAGAGTGTCCTTGATGAAAATGACGTTTTGATGGATTTTTGTGGTTCTACGATTTTAGAAAGATCCATTTCAAATGATATAACCACACCATAACAGTATTTATTCAAATATATAGCCAAAAAAATAAGTTATGGAACATAGAACCTCCACATTAGAGATAATGGTAATTTGAGAGACATGCGTTCAGACAATGGGTGAATAAAAATAGAATATTAAGTGGATTTTTTTGGATATTTTCATTGATTGATTGACACTCCAAAAAATAATTCTCAAATCACTAGATTATTAGTGTTGAGACACATGAAATCATTGTTAAGGGTTCCATGCTATGGCTATAGATATTTCTAGGTATAAATAAAATTCAAAATTAAAATATATTAATGAATTTAAAGAAGTTATGTCTGATTTGTTAGAATGTATGGTCCATAATATAATATGATTCACTCCTAGAATAAGCCCAGATTATTTTGAAATGGTATAATTATTCTGAATATTTGAATAGTGGTTTGAGTCCCAGAAAGGTTATAAAACATCATGGGTGGTGTTATACAGATTTTTAATAAGAGTGATTTTTCTCGATTCCATAAAAAATAGAGGGATTATTAAAATACAATTAAAATAAGTGGAATAAAATTAATAGTGTTTATAGAGATACATCATTTGATGTCATATGAGGTTCTTTATATTGAATTGGGTGGATCAAAAAAAAAGAAAAAAATCATTGTTGTTACAATATTTAATACTTCAGAAGATTAAGGACAATGAAGCACGGAGAAGCAGTATATTCACATTCAATTTTAATGCATTGAGATCAATTCATTTTGAAGTATACAAACTAGCAGAGTTAGTTGGAATTCAATTAACTTATAAAAAAGTAGTGATATCGAAATATTTTGGTGCATAACCACATTTCCATGCATGCATCATTGGTTAGACCATCTGATTCAACTAATTAAAAACATTTTTTTCTATTCACTTATAATATACTAATTTATATCAATCGAGGGGAAAATGTAGAAGATTAATTAGAATTTTAACTAGATAATAAAAATTGATTGATAAAATAATTTATGATACCCTAATTAACCACCTAACTCAATGAATTAACCAAAGATTAGAACATGAAAGTGGTATCAAAGATGAATATTTATAAAATATGTTTATTTCTACAATAATAGGTGGATGTATTTATTAATCACAATTTAATTTATTTATTTTATTGAAGAAATTTATAATTATATAAAAAAATAATGAAACACTACATTCAATAAATCGGAACGGATGATATATAGATTATGTGAATGAGACATCACCTATAATTGCGATATGAGAACACTCCAATAGGGATCAAAATGAATTAGATATTGATGAAAAGGTGATTATTCCAGAATTTTGAGCTTTAGATAATAACATCTAGAAAAGTATGTATACGATAAAATTTCATTAAAAATATTATAAATTCTTCTTTAACTAAAAAGTAGGAAACTATATTGTTTAAGAGGATAAGTTGAATGTGTTGTATAATAAATATGAATACTTATTGAGAAGCTCAATTTTGAGAGTTAATTCACTTTTTTATAATATAAATATTATTATAGAATAAATTAATGGACTGGGAGAATATATTAATTCTAGAAATTTTTCATGAGGATGCTAATAAGACTATCTCAATGATCCTATATAATGGTATCAATTTTATTAGATAACGACCCAATGGACGTAATGCAGAAGTTATCAATTATACTCTCTTTTCATTTCATATGATGAGAAATTACAATTATTCCTTGCCAAAGGATAACTGTTGAGAGTTTACAATTAATAAAATGAAAAAATATCCATTGAAAGAAGATTTAACTGAATGAGATGTTTTGTTGATGAGATTATATTCATCTAATTAATGGTGGGGAAACAAATTTAGAGTAATCCTTTCTTTTTAATTTTTTTAGATGTGGTAATATAAGAAATATTTATTCCAAAGTTAAAAATAATTTTCAAAATAATTACGAGTATAAAAGGGTGAAAAAAAATCTTTCAATAGTTATAAGAGAAGAAGAAAATCATTGAAAAAGTTCATCATTTGGACTAATATGTTATCTCATAATGGAGAAACGATGAAAATTATAGACATATGATATGTCTATTAAAATTAATAAAATTATCAAGTAGTTAATTTAGCTATTATTGACTAGTATTAAGTGGGAGACAAAACGAAGAAGATAGTGAAAATAAGGGTATTGTTGATCATTAATCTAAACATGATGAAGCCCTAAAATAAAAGAAACCTTGAAAAAATAAATGAATTATAATGGAGTATTTTAAGACTCTAATATCCACATGTATCAATAATAGGAGTTAAATAAAATATTTATAATGATGATTGATTCATATATTTCTAGAAATTATGGATACTTGGAAAATAAGTTTATCAAAAATATTAACATTGAAGAACATGTGCATATCATTGATTTCAAATATTTTTATAAACACAATGCCTCAATAGAATTTATAAATGCATGGTGAATTCATGATATTTCAATTATTGTAGATTGATTATGGGGGACATCCTACTCTCAGCATGACCATAGGGAGTTCAAATACTATATCCACAAATGAATTGATGAATGTTACAGGGAGATCTTCTAAGATTGTTGTTTCCTACCCATAAGTATTGAGGTTCATAGAAAAAGCGTTTTTTATTGACATGGATATAGGAATAAAAAAATTGTGGGTGATGATAACCATCCCACATCTTCACCCCAAATGAAGGTTGAACTAATGGCATAAAAAATCCATAAATGAAACATTCTACTAAAATAAGGTAAAAATAACGATAACATTATTCAAATGTTATTACTTAGGAAATATAAGAATTTTGTAATATTTTATAGAGAACGAGAAATAGTGGAAATAAATTTTATTTCTTTATCTATTGATATTTTAATGGTTATTTTTTGGTTTGAAGGTTATAAACATATGGTAGAGGACTTCTCATCAATTTTATGCAGGATCGAACTAAATTGGACATTAATGAAGATAAATACATAGGTAGATACCTATTTAAACATGATAGATCTAGTATCATATCGATAGCCTTACTCAATTGGTGATAGATTATAGATCTAGCGGTGAATAATGGTTATTTACCATCAATGAAAATAATACAATTGACATTTGCTGTGAAATATAATTTTGAGATGGCCAATGTATCTAGAATATAATTAAATGAAATATATCTATCTTGAATATAGATGTTTTACAATGTGGGTACATACCACATGACTAGAAATAAATAAATTTTCTCTTGTGTTAAATAGTACAGGGATGTATTTTCTCATTTAAGAGATTATTTTGGTTGGAGGATAACAATCTATATAATATCTAAAATTGTTGGGATATACCTATGATGTGTAAAATAATTTTTTTATTGTTAGTCATTTAATTTACTCTAGGAATGAAGTGATATTCAACTGAAAAACAGGCATAAAATTTGAAAAGATGGAAAATTTGTATTATAATGAAAACATTCAAAGGGAAACCATTATCTCATTGAATTATGTGAGGACATGTGCATGCTATCCAATGGTTTTGGGAACCAATTTAGTAATAAAGAACATAGGATCATTAGCCAATGTTATTTGGAGAACCCAATAAAAAGTAATGGAACTCTTGAATTCCCATATATCACAACATATCACACTCACATGTGTGATGCATTTCAAAAATGGAAAATTATTGGAAATACCTTCAAACCAAATATTGTGAAATCTTAAAGGGTTTTAAATATAGTGAATGTAATAATCAATGGTATAATAAAACATAAATACTTTGATAAATTTATGTATTAAATATTTTTCATCGATGACATTATAATTTTGAAGTGACCTATGGTAATTATTAATAATTTTAGGTATTTAAGTTCATTACAAGATATATAGATAATGTAGAAAAATTCTGGGTTAAAAAATTATAAATATCCGCACAGAAATTCATAAGGACTGTTCCCATAAAGAGGTCAAATAATATTCAGAAAATCATGTAATTCACTATCAACATTCATGATTGAGGAAAACTCAATAAATCTATTTTTTCAAAGGAGAATTAAAATTTATAATAATAGGTTTTTTAAATTGATTATGGAGAATAATTTCCTAGAGGAATACAAAAAGGGGGTAGTTATAACAATGGGTTGTATCTAAAAAAATTATTTTTAAAATAAAAACAAATGGAATATTTTCGATAAAAAAGTTATCATGAAAAATTAAATCCCAAATAAATTAAATCATAATAAATAGATAAAATAGTTGTTTCTGTATTTTGGGGAAGAAGGTAACTCTTTTAGGTACTCTTCAAAAAGATAAGAATATGGGTGGTACAAAATAAGTCTTAGAAATATAGTTATAATAAAATATGTGGTGGTTGTATTAAGGAAAAATAATTTATAAAATAGTGAGAAGATTTCATAGAAGAATACCTTAGTTTTTTGAAGAAGATTGTGATGAAGATGTGTGCTACTGAGGTAGAGTGAATAAATATGAAGAAGATTCATGTGAAGAAAAAAATGAAAAGTATATTTTGAATTGTAGTACAAAATTTTGAAGGGGGTATATGGTGGAATTGTTAATGGAATTATCATTAGTGATTAATGAACCTTGTTGTAAACTCAAATAATGATGTCACATGAGAAAAAACAATTTCTATAATGGTTAAACCAAAAAGATTTAAAGAGGGTGAAAGCGTGTAAAATTATGTCAATATATTGAATGAATATATTGAGAATATTTAGATGAGTTAGAAATGAGAATATTGTTTCAAGGATAATGTATAAAAATGCTATTTCACTAAGTGAGTTTTAGAAATTGTACTTCATGAAGACAATATGGTGATTCAAAACAATTCATTACTATTTTGAAAACATTATTCCAAAATAAATAGAATCTATTTAGACAAATATTTTTAACCCATGGCTCAGAATAAAACCATAAAATAGTTTGTGAATTTAAATATTAAAAACGTTTTTAAAGTATTTCAGATGGACATTAAATCAGTGAATCTAAATAGATTACTCATGGTATAGGTCTACATTAGACAACCCGATATATTTCATATAAATTAACATGAAAATAAAGAATTTTATAATTATAATGATCTTTATGGACTGATTTAAAAATGATGGTCTTGGAACTCTAGGTTAGTCCAAAATTTGATGAAGCCTTGATACTTTAGAGGTGTATTTGGTTATAATAGTTATATAAATATGTAAAATGATCCTAGGAGGTTTGATCTATTATATATAGATTCCATAATTTTTTGACACATATATGACACACAATTTAGGTTGCATTTTGAATTTATACTCTATGAATTAATGTTTTTTATGATAAAAGAGGTGAAATGTTTTATGTAATTTCAGTGATATAAAGAGTGTGTGAAAAATTAATTTCTCTAAATAAATATTCCATGTATGTTCATAAAAGGTTCCAATATGAGGATTAAATTAAAATTTCTACTTGTATGGATACCTAGATGAAATTAACAAAGGATAAAGATGCAAAAGAGGCCAATGTGGTTAACTATTAATAGATTATTGAGATTTTGTTATATTTCATAGTCAAATTTATGGACATATTTTTTCCACATATTAATTTTATTGATATCAATGTTTTAATGAGGCATTCACATGCGATATATAAATTGGATGTCTCAATATATCAATAAAATGGTTGATCGTAGAATATATTATCATATAACATGGAATCCAGGGTTGTTAGGGTATAAAGATGGGGATCTCATATGTTTAGCCAATGACCATAGTAGGGGATTATATTGGATCCTTTCAAAAATTCACGTAGTTGATTTAGATAGGAAAGTGACATAAATATATTGGAATATATATTGTTAATCTACATTTATTACAATATTTTGTAATACATATGAATAAAAACAAAGAAAAAATATCATCCATTATTAATGGAAAACCCACATTGAGGTAAAAAATCACTTAGTCAAGGAGATGGTCGAACATGTCTTAATAAATTCTAGTAAATTACCATAGAAATCCAAATTACCATTATTATAATGAATGAAATACCTATGCTACACTTTTAATATTTTAGTATGGTCCATAGAGGCCATCAAAATCCCTATATGTAGATGAGTAGATCAGGGATCCCCACACTTTCATGTTATTTTTTATTTATAGAATGGTATGTTTTCTACCATAAATCAAAATCATTGATCAAAAAACCACATTTTTTTACATTAATAGAAAAACCTTTTCAGTTCATTGATAAAGGGTGTGTTTTAATTAATATGTTCAAAGGGAGAAGTTGTTTTCAAATGATGAACAATGAAGTGTTCTTCCAAATGAAAAAGAGGATAAATTTTATATATTTTTCTATTAATGTGTTTGTGTTTGTGAATACTAATTTTTTGACAACCATTTTGGATTAATGTAACTGAAGAGAATGAATTTCAATGAAGTGTTACTTGGATTATTATTTCAGTTAACACTTATTTCTTACACTGATCCTTTTGTCATGTGGGTTATAGTTGGTGATTGGTGAGTTGTCAACACTTTTATAGAAGGTAAGAGTTTTAGATAGTGGTAGAGATCCTATCTAATATATTATTCAGTTTTTTAAAAAATATATAGTGAGTCTGTTTTTGTATTTTTAATTAATACCAATGGGGGTCATGTTGGTACAAATCTCTATATTGTTTTGGGCCGTTTTATTAAATTTAGATTAAAGGATTTTTCGAAGTATCCTGGAAAAACATATTATGCCATGAAGTGGTATGATGAAGATTTATAAGAATGTTAATTGGTTCGGTATGTAATAGAAAAAACCTAGTTTGATGAACTTTAATTGAACAAGGGGATTTTTTGTGTGGGATTCAATATATTTGTAATTTTTAGAGTGTCCAATTTTCAATGGAGTACTATACCACAAAGGCCTAGTTTATAGGGATATGAAGTTATGACTTCCAGGTGTTTAAAACATGCAGGTTTGGGTTAAAATATGAATTTTACTTGATAGTGATGAAAATATTATTTACATGAGGTTCCATAATTTCTTATTTTTTCGATAATATAAGTTTTTACCCTAGAAGCATTATCCATGTCATAAAATACATGGGGAAGTTTATAGTGGCCCCACAAGTTTTTGAACCTTCACACCCTGGTGAATTTAAATCTCTAAGAAGTCTTAATATAGGGGACATTATGTGTTTGGAGTCAATATGTCTATTTCATGTGGAGAGCCTCAATGATGGAATGGAGTTTTTGGCCGATTTATATGGTTCTTCCATTTTAGAGAGCTATGCGGTATGTGAGATAGGAATTTAATAGAATTCCTAAAACAAAAAGAAATCCAGGCCAAAAAAAATACCCCACCTTTCTACCTATATGGAGATTAAAATAATATTCTTATAATCATATGGAGATCATTAGTGAATTAGAAAGTAATATTATATATATATTGAGGATTTTGTTTTTGGCCCATCATTTATCCACATTAGATTGTTCATTCTACCATGAATATGGAATTGAGACACAACATGTCATAGTGAAGGGCTCCACATTATAGTTAAGAGGTTTTACAGTTATATATAGAATTCTAAATTAATAGTGACATTTTAATTTGAAGATATTGACTCACATTTACGGTCATGTAATAACCAAATTGAAATATTTGAAACAACTACAATTATATTTTAGTATTTAGGAAGTAATGAATTAACCATATCCAATACATTAATAGTTGATTCATATAAAGATTAAAAAAATTTGGGAATATTATGAATATTCATGATAAGAGGGATTATTCCTGAATAACAGAAAAAAGAATGATAAATATCATAACAGCACAAATAACATAAGGAAAAAATGATGGTTTAGAAAGTCTCACAATGTATGTTTCTTAATGTTCCTTAGGATGGATGAGGGTGAGGGAAATGATAAATAATAATTATTGTTAAAATATTATGTATTTTTAAAAATTGGAGACATCAGTGTATAGAGTAGCAGTTCATTCCCTAAGAACATGAGAGTTGAGAGATATCTATATTCTGAATGTTACGAACAAGGATAGTTAGTATGGACAATTTAAACATGAAATATAGAAGTGATAATTATTTAATCTAGTGAACCTGAAAATTGATATGCATGATTCTTGTATTCAATGATTCATTTACACCAATTAAAAATATTTTTATCTCATATATTTTGATTTAATACAATTTTTATAAAAAAATATAAGATATATTTGTTCATTTTAAAAAATAATAATGTCATTGGAATCTTTTTAGAAAATAATATATGATAGTCTATTCCCCCACACATTTCAGTCACCATTTTTAGGACAAAAAAATGTTATTTATTAGTAAAAATATAGATCATATAGAAATCAATTATAGTGAATGTTAGAGTCAAGTATCTATGATCATGTGTTTCATCAAGTGTATCCTCATAGAAAATATAATATATTATGTTGAAATGTGATGTTAGTACATCAATGTTTAATTAATTTTAATATACTCAAATGGATATGATGTGTTTCTTACTATAATTTATATTTTTATTTTTTATTTTAAAATTCATGAATATTTCAGTAACCATGGATTATTATTCATGAAATAGGCATATCTCATTTAATTTATGTGATAATTTGAAATTAGGGACTATTTCCTAATTCAAGGAATGTCCATTGTGTATCATGGTTCACAATTAGAATAAATTGTATGGTAAACTAATTCCTATGGTTTAGGTTTAAAAATAATAATAATAGGATCCAAAAAAAGATATGGGAACATAAATTAGAGATTCAAGAGTAGTGGTTATAGTAGTTTGAACAAAATAGTCCATGTCATTTTTCATATATTAGAAGATCAAATATTCATAGTTATTAATGATTCTATATTTTGATGAAAATTATTATATTTTATTTTGGTATTATTATTTTATTTATATTCTACATTTCACGAGTAATGAGAATATTAAGGATGGAACAAGTATTTTTTAAAATAATAGGAAGTGATTGTGGTAATATAAATTAGTAAATTCCATCAATTACTTATTGGGGCCACAATGTCTTCCTAGTGATGCAGACAAAAGCTATACAAGAATATGCTTCAATAACTAGGGAGATGGTAGATACCTGGTTATAGATGGTGTACACTATGGTAACCATTATTTTTTTGGAAACTTTTCCTTAGTTAATTATTATATTATTAGAGTAAAATAATGTACTTTATTATTATAGATATACATTAGGGATTAAAAAATGGTTTTCCTATACTTATTAATGGTTTAATGTGTTCTGGAAATCAAATTCAAAAATAGATTTATGATTTTTATATGGTTTCTTTCCAATTTATGTTATTCTATGATATATCCATAAGCTATCAATCAATTCATCAATGGTTTGAGACTCTCTATGGTAATCACTATTATATTTGGTAATTTTATGAGAACTGTTTCTTCCTACACATGTATTAGGGGAGCTAATATGAACTTGGGGGATACAAAATTAGAGAATTTGTAATTTTAATTAATATATTAATTAGAATATATTATTTCCATACCATTTTCGATAAATTTTTATGATTATAATGACCTGAAATCACCCAAATCATGGAGTTCGGTGAATTTACATGATTAGTGTAGTCAAATTAGAAACACTTGTGTTGTGATTACCCATGGGATTGGGAAATTTCCTACTAAAATCTGAATCAAGGGTGGGATGGGTAATTTTAATTTCTTTTACTAAAGTGATTGTCTTGAAATTATACTTCCACATAGGTCAAGACCATACACATAGTGTAGGGAACATTCGAATACTTTTTTTCCTTTAGATGCGGATGATCCTAAGGTCCATCATCTTGGAATCACTACGTATCATGAATGCACGTGAATAATGCCAAACATTGTTATTTGTGTACCTGGAAGTTAATTTCCATGCATTAAGGATGTTGGGATTTCAAATATGGAGGGGAGGACCCTTAACATGCCTTTTGAGATCATTCCATCATGGAAAACTATTATGAAGTGATTTTCCATGGTTCTATGGAGAACACCATACTGAAGTCCATAAGATCATGTGAGTTGTACTTGGTATGAGAAACAGAGGGAGACAAGGGTGTATTCCACCAACTAGGTATGAAAAAGTCTAGGAAAGGGTCATTTTATATTCAGTGCACTTGGACTAAGATGATAGTTCAAATGTCGCCACATATCATGTACACGCTATGGTGGGTGACCAATATTGGGGGTAATGTCCTCACTAGTGAGAATGCTCAATAGGCTCTGTAGCATAATTTATTACAACAATGACATTTTATCAAATAATTTAACTTCATTTGATTAAAACGACTTCATTATAGATTATCTTAGTTTGGAAAGGATGTAGATTCCATAGAATTTATTTTCATTTGGTGAGGATGTTTTGACAGTGAAATTCCATGTCTTATAGTGATGGTGTAAATGACCCAATGTGAATGAGGGGAAATTTTATTATTCTCGAGTTGTTCCTTTGAATAGAGCTTCTATAGAAGATTAATTCCTTGACCTGGCTTGTGTATAAAGGGTAAATTTTCTTCGTGGTGTCCCACAACTAGATCTATGCCACATGATCCAATCATCACTATGTATCCCATTGGATTATAGGAGTCAAACCACATGCAATTCCTTAGATAATGTAACATGCATATGTATGTCCCATATATAGAGAGAATTCATGTTCCTCTTTAGGGTAGTTGGGCTAGTGGGAAAGTCAATGATTCTATATATATTATATATCATCAGGAATCAAGCTATAACTAGTTTCATAACATGACTTAGTAGGTGTCCATTTACAAGGGAGGTAAACATACTATTAACTGAGAACTCTATTGTGACTTTTAGTTTAACGTCATGTGGCGAGGATGGGTTTTCCATGTAATTTAACATCATGTTGTTAGGATACTAGAAGAACAATTTAATTTCAGGTTGCAAGAAAAAATTATCATAGAGAAAATGGGTAAGTATGGGATAATCGTGTTGGGATATTCTAGCATGCCCCTAACGTAAGGGGGGGTAAAATGAATAAACCATGATCCCAAGGTCCCTCATATCAAGAGGAATGATACAGAGCTCAGAATCCATTAGGAGTACAATGGTAGGAAAATCCCATCATGGGGAATAATTTTTCTTTGTTTGAGAGGCTATTTTTGTGGGCACCTTATTTAGATTCACTAGGGCATTGTGTTCATAGTCAAACAAAGGTGTCCGCAGAATATAGACATTCCATTTTCTATGTCCGTAGATGTTTTTGGGGATCCATGAATTACATGGTTTTTGAGATTGATGGATGATAATGATATGTCCCGGTACTTACGGAATATTCAGACCACAATTAGTGGTGAATAATGAAATCCCATTTATAGATCTGACTTATATGTAAGGGTTGAATTATCCTTTGACAATCCCTTTTTGTGGGAATCATTGATTGTAATTTCTTTCCTGGATATTCATTTTTGTGCAGGAGTTTGTGGAATTTTTTATTTTACCATTTTTCATGATAGGACCTAAGTTTTTAAATTCAGGCATCAATATGTATCTCATTTTATAATGAATCATTATACACATAGTTATTAGGGTACCTTACATTTCATTTTCATGTGGTTAAGACTTGGGCAATGCAGTTTTACATCTTATGGTAAGGACTCAGTCTTGTAGTGAATTTATATACCTTCGATGAATCCCCTGATAAAAATCATAATGTAGTACCCCCGGTTTCTGGTAAGTAACCTTTTTTTATGCTTTTTAAGTGCATGATGTTTATGGGAGATGATTGGGGAATGATTAGGAGACTTTTAAAGTGTAAAACGGAAGAATGTGGGGACACACGGGCTGTGCATGGTTTTCCCAAACCGTGCGGAAGCCGTACAGGTGGTGGTCTCTTGGAGAGAAGAGAGCGCACAGTGTGCGCATGGTTTGGGAAAATTGTGAGATGAGGCTGTGGTGAAGGATGGACGAGGAAGAAGCTAACACACGGGTAGTGCACGGTTTGTCAAACCGTGCGGACTAACCGTGCGGTCACTTAATGTTAGATCCTAAAATTGTGGATCTAACTCACTTTTCCTTTAATTTCCTTGTTTAAAGACCTTAAGTGGTCCAAACTCGAGATTACTCTCCCTTGAAGGTTGGATGACTTCTCCTAAGCGTTCCGAAGGCGATCCAAAGGCTTCCCTTGGCGATTTGAATCCGGATTGTTAAGGTATGTTGTCGTTCTTGATCGGTTTCTCAGATCTACATAGATCTACTTCTCCTATTCTCTCGTTTTCTTAGATCGACGCCCGTTATGGGTAGATCTAAGGGTGTGGATTCCAAATATTATATGTTTTGGTCTAGGTTGTGTTAGGAGAAGAGATCTAAGGATGTTTTTTGGAGTTTTGACCCAGTGTTCTTGGCATTCGTCGTCTGTCGGTTGGTTTCACCCAAATTTTGGAGGTAGGTGGCTTCACTCTCGATTCCTCTTTCTTAGAACTTGAAGGCTTAGTTTCAATTTGTTTTCCTTGATTGAAATTGTTTGTTTATCTAATGTGAAAGAATGGTTGAAACCCCTTTTATGTAATGCATGATGGAAATTGTGTGTTTTTGGAAAGTATTTTTTGAAGTGAATTTAAAATTGTGATTTTAAACCGGTTATAGTTTTTTCTACTTGAAAGAAATAGTTGTCAATAATAGGTTTGATTCTTTATTGAATGTTTTTGAACACAAATGGTTTTGGCATGGATTTTCAGGGGTTTTGGTGTGTGTTCATATTCATTGGGATGGATAAGGGAGAGAAGTACCCCCATCAAAAGGTTGGGATGGATAAGGCGAGAAGTACCCCCATCCAAAGGGACAGATAAGGGCGTGAAGTACCCCCATCAAGGTATTACACTAAGTGATGGCTTAGTGGAAGGATAACTCACCACTCGCGAGTATATGGAGGTCCAGGTTGCATGCATGGTTGGTTGTGTGGATTAGTGGAATGGAATGAATGTGCCAAAATGGAAATGTGAATGGGATTGGGAATATTGATTGGTTTCTTTTCTTAAGAAATATGGGTTTTTTTGTTGGAAAATGGTTTTGACATGGAACTTGTTTATTGTGAACTATTTTGGAATTGTTTTATATAAATTGTTTTATATTAATATGCTATCATGTTTTATCCTAGAGGCATGGGTTGGGAATTTATCGAGGAAAAACTACTGAGTTTCATTACTCACCACCTGCTTTGGCACGTTGGTTCTTTTTCAGATGTCATATACCAGGACATTGGCAAGGGTAAAGTGTCACATGTTTAGAATGTTGCTTCGTGATGCTTGGGCCGGTTCGTGATGTCTGAGCTTAGAGCTTGTGGAGCATGGAGTTGGGTCGTGGTCTTGTAGTCATTGAGTTGTATTTCCGCTATTTACTCGGATGTTTAGTTTTGATTTTAATTTTGCTACTTTTGTTTGGTTTTTGATATAATTAATTGTTGAGATGTTTTGGTTTTTAAATCATGCATAATTTAGTGGTTGCTTGGAGTTGTTAATCTAGTTGCTCTATTTTATGGTTATTTTCAGTTAAAGGGTAAATCATCCCCCATGTATTTTGAAACCCTTCAGAATTTATTTCCAGCCTTTGGCACCATCGAGATGTCACTTAAGGCATAGTAATGACTCGTTACAGTCTCAATCCAATGATAATTGGCAGGTCATTACAAATGGTATGAGCTTGTTCGGTCCTTGACTAACAAGTGGTCATCGATGTTCTTGGTCCTGGAGTTGAATTTCCTTCTTTTCTATTCCTTGGGTGATCATCTTAGAAAGGAGTAGGATTGTCGGAACATGAATTGTATGTCATAAAAAAACATAGCTTACCTGTTTATGCAGAACTTCAAGTTACTAGGGTGTTGGGTACATAAGTGTTTTGGATACACTTATAGAATGTTACAAATCTCATTGTCATGGGTTTAGCCAATGAGATGTGCATGACATGCATTAAAGGAATGACTTCCCACTAGGATGGCATATCTCATTGTGAAGAATGATTTATGATTTTGGGAAAGGTGCAAATTTTTGAAAAATGCATAAATTGATTTTCAAATGAATGGTTTTTGAAAACTGGACATTTAGTATATTTTCAAAATGGGTGAATTTTCAAAACATATGTGGGATGTTTTAAAAACTGGTTGAACATGTAGAAAATCATGATGGGTGGAAAAAAATGATGTGATAGTTAATGTGATATAAATTGAAATGTTAAGCCTTCAGTTGCAAGTAAATGAGACTAACGTCGTGCATTATTTGTATAGAAAATGACACCCGTTAGGCGTCGTAGAAACCAACATGTGGAATCTATGAAGAATGTGGTTTCACCTGATCCATGTGTAAACCAAGAGCTGGTTCAGAGTATCGTTCAAGCATTCCAGGCTGTGGACACAGGGAATCAGTGGGATGAGTCAAGGCATGTAGACCATTCCGTCCAGTTCTAGAAGCAGAATCCACCCATATTTCTGGGTGATTTAGAACAAGAACATGAAGAGGTGTGGCTGAGTAGGATGAATCGTATCTTCGATTTCATCGGCACACCAGTAGAAATGAAAGTAAAGCTAGCGACATATATGCCTGAGGATATTGCACGTCAGTGGAGGGATTTAGCGGTGCAGGATAAATTGGATGAAGGCCTTACATGGGTGGATTTTGAAGAATTGTTTAACAAACAATTCTATCCTCACACGTTCAAGATCTAGAAAATGAAAAACTTTTTCAGATTGAAACAAGAGAGCCTCTCTGTCACAGAGTATGCATCTAATTTCATGAATTTAGTCCGTTTTTCACCAGAGGTTGCGGAAAGTGATTCTTTGAAGGAACGCATATTTGAATTGGGGATAAGGTAGGTTATTCGATCGAAGATTACAGTGCTCTGTATTACGGATTATACATAGATGGTGAACAGAGCAACGGTTGCTGAACGTGATATCTCAGGATCGATAGGAGGAAGCATGATGATACCCATGGGAATGGGTGGGAACTCTAATGTTGTGAATAAGCGGAAGAGGAACACCTAATTACAAGGTGGTAGTGTGAATTAGAATCAGACGATTGGATCGGTGAATCTTCCTCCATGACCCATGATGAAAGCCTGGTGTTTTCAATGTGGATCGATTGATCACATAAAGTGAGAGTGTATGGCGCAACCTAGACAATGTCACAAATGCAAGCAGATGGGGCATCTACAATGCTATTGTAGAAATACTCTGAGTTCGGGTGCACATGACACTTCCCAGGCGTCATAAGCATCATATGCTTCGACAGGACGAGGACAGCAGAGTCAGTCTCATCAACATAACAAAGCTAGCCATGGTGATTCTCAAAATATCATGACTCCTCAACCAGGGAAATCTCAGCAAGGAAACAAGGAGAGAAGTGCAGTGGTGAAGAAATTGTATGGAGTAGACCAGATGATTGTTGATGATCACGTTGGACCATCAACAGTAAGAGGTACGATTCTTTTGAATTTTACCTTTGTGCAAGTTTTTTTTGATACTGGTGCATTAAATTCCTTCATTGCTTCTCGTGTTGTTGACTTTTTATGATTAAAAATAGAAATGATGCCTTCTATCTTGAAACTACAAACTCTTCTTGGTAAAATAGAATGTCAAGCCTTCGTGTGTAGAGAATGTTATATAACTATTGATGGAGCGGAGCTGAAATGAGATTTCTTTATTCTAGAGATGGATTTCTATGATATAATCATGTGTATGGATTGGTTGATGAAGTTTAAGGCTCACATCGACTGTTATTGGAGAACGGTTAGTTTCACGACTGAGGACGGCATGGAGCATCTCTTCAGAGGAGAGAGGATAGTAAGTAAAGGCGCAAAGAAGTTGTTGGCACCAATGGTGGGAACGATATCTCACTAATTGCCAGCGTTGACTTTGGCATCAATGGAAGAGGTTGAGGAAAAAAATTTCCAACTGTGGTGGATCAATTTCCAGATGTCTTTCCCAATAACTTCTCAGGGTTACAACCTGTAATAGAAGTGGACATTATGATTGATCTCCTTCTGTGGACCAGTCTTATCCCACTTCCATCTTATAGGATGGAACCAACGGAGTTAAAGGAATCGCAAGTGTAGTTAGAGGAGCTGAAAAGAAAGGGTTTCATTCGGCCATGCGTGTCTCCATGGCCAGCACAAATTTTGTTTTCTATGAAATTCGATGGAACTTTGAGGCTATGTGTGGATTATCATAAACATAACCAAGTTACGATAAATAATAGATACCCAATTCCACACATTCGTTACCTATTTGATCAATTAAGTGGAGATCAGTGGTTCTCCATGATTGACTTGCGATTATGATATCACCAGTTGTGAGTTCTGAAGTAGGATATTCTGAAGATAGCCTTTAGAAGCATATATGGCCACTACAAATATGTAGTCATGCCTTTTGGTCTAACGAATGCACCAGCATTCCTCATGGCTTTGATGAATCGGATATTTCAGTAATATCTGGATTCTTTTTTTATGGTGTTTGTGGATGACATATTTGTGTATTCAAGAACAAGGGATGACCATGAGAAACACTTAGCGATGGTGTTGGAAATATTGAAGAACCAGAAATTGTTTTCCAAAGTATCAAAGTGAATTTTTTTGATACAAGTGGTACGTTTTCTGGGCCATGTCATTTCTGAGAAAGGTATTTCAGTGGATCCAGAAAAGATAGAAGCTGTTCTTTCTTGGAAACCACCAAAGAATGTCTTTGAAATACAAAGTTTTCTTGGTTTATCTAGTTATTACCGATGCTTTGTGCATGACTTCACACAACTAGATTCTCCTATGACATCATTGACAAAGAAAAACAGCGCATTTCAATGGACTGAGGAATGTCAGAGATCTTTTCAAGAGTTGAAGCTCCGTCTTAGATTAGCACCCATCTTGATCTTCCCAGAATCAGGACAGGGGTATGTGGTGTATTATGATGCTTCAGGATCAGGGTTGGGCTATGTTCTCATGCAAGGAGACCATGTTGTTTCTTATGGGTCAAGGAAATTAAGGTTGCATGAGAATAATTACCCAACACATGACTTGGAGTTGGATGTAGTCGTCCATGCCTTAAAGACATGGAGACATTATCTCTTTGGTGAGAAATTTACTGTGTTTACGGATCACAAAAGCTTGAAACGCATTTTCTCACAGCGATATTTGAATCTGAGGTAGAGGAGATGGATGGAGTATCTTCAGATGTTCTACTTTGACTTAATTTATACACTGGATAAGGGAAATTCGGTGGCTGATGCATTAAGCATGAATTCGTATGCTCAGTTGGCAAAGGAAGCTTCAGATGAATGGCAGTTGATGTCGGTGTTAGCCAACATGCAAGTGGAATGTGAAAACCGAGGTGATGTTGTTGTTTTATTTTTAGCTACACTTGTTCCTAATTTGGTGGAGATGGTAAAGGGGGCATAAACATCCTATGTAGACTGTGTTGCAATGAGTTCAAAACTCAATGGTGGGGAGACCATTGAGGGATGGAAGTGGGATGGGAGTTCAGTTTTTTGTTTCAGAGATAGGATGGTTGTAACTATGGTTTTTCAAGAACAAATCCTTCAATCCAACCACCATTCGATATGGGTTGTACATTCGGGTACACAAAAGATGTATAAGGCGCTGAAGGCGCAGTTTTGGTGGAGCGTCATGAAAAGGAAGGTGGTTGAGTTCGTCTCACAATGCATAACTTGTTAGCAGGTTAAAGCAGAGCATCAGAGACCAGCTATTATGTTACAGTCTTTACCTATCCCAGTGTGGAAATGGGAGTAGATAGAAATGGATTTTGTTACAGTTCATCCAAGGACGGTCCGGAAACACGATGTCATTTAGGTGATAGTGGATCGTCTAACCAAGTCGTCCCATTTCAACCTGAATCGTGAAACGCATACTGTGGAAGACCATTCACAAATCTATATCCGTGAAGTGGTAAAGAGGCATGGGGTACCAGTTTCTATCGCCTCAAATAAATATTTTAGGTTCACATCTCGTTTTTTGAAATCCTTACAACAAGCCATCAGGACTCAGTTGACTATGAGCATGACATATCATCGTCAGACGGATGGGAAATCCGAGAGGATGATACAGACATTGGAAGACATGTTTCAGGATTGTGCAATGGATTTTGGTGGCTCATGGGAGGAGCATATAACCTTAGTGGAGTTCTTATACAATAATGGATATCAAACCTCTATACGTATGGCTCCGTTTGAAGCATTTTATGGGTGTCCTTGTCATTCTCAACTTTGTTGGGTGGAAACAGGTGATACTTCACTAATTGGGCTGATCCTTGTCCAAGAAACAACGGAGAATATCCAGTTGATTAAAAAGAGGATGGAGATGGCTCAGAGTCATCAGAAATCTTATGCAGATCATTTCCGAAGACCATTATCATTTGCATTGATCGATCATGTCTTCTTGAGGATCTCTCCAAGAATTGGAAAACGTCGTTTTGGGAAGTAGTTCATGTTATCTCCTCGATATATAGGCCCTTTTGAGATACTGGAATGGGATGGTGAGGTGGCATATCAGTTGGCATTACCACCATGATTCAGTGCAGTGCATAATGTATTTCATGTGTCTCAGTTAAAGAAGTATCAACCTGATCATGACCATGTGATCAGATGGGATCACGCTGACCTAGAGTTGGATTCTCTATTGGTACATATACCGGTGCGAGTTGTGGATATGCAGGATAAAGTCTTGAGTGGAAACATAATTGGCCTAGTGTGGGTTTTGTGGCAACATTGTCAGATTCTAAAAGAGACTTGGGACGCGAGAAAGAAATGAAGGAGAAGTGGCCAGAACTCTTTCAGTTATGCGATGGTTTTCTACGTTCCGAGGATGGAAAGGCCAATGGTGGGGAGATTTTAGTACACCCAGTTTCTGGTATGTAACCCTTTTTTATGCTTTTTAAGTGAATGATGTTTATGGGATATGATTGGGGAAATTTTGGGAGACTTTTAAAGCGTAAAAGGGAAGAATGTGGGGACAGACGGGCTACGCACGGTTTGCCCAAACCGTGTGGAAGCCATGAAGGTGGTGGTCTCTTGGACAGAAAAGAGCACACGGTGTGTGCACGGTTTGGGAAAACTGTGCGATGAGTTCGTGCGTGAAGGATGGTCGAGGTATAAGCTAGCACACGGTTAGCGCACGGTTTTTCAAACCATGCGGACTAACCGTGCATTCACGTAAAGTTAGATCCTAAAATTGTGTATCTAACTAGTTTTTCCTTTAATTTCTTGTTTAAAGACCCTAAGTGGCCCTAACGTAGGATTACTCTCCCTTGAAGGATGGAAGACTTCTCCCAAGCGTTCTGGAGGCGATCCGCAGGCTTCCCTTGGCGATTCGAAGCGGGATTATTAAGGTATGTTGTCATTCTTGATCAGTTTCTCTGATCTACATAGATCTACTTCTCATATTCTATCGTTTTCTTTGTTCTAAGCCTGTTATGGGTAGATCTAAGGGTGTGGATGCCAAATATGATAATTTTTTGTCTTGTTTGTGTTAGGAGAAGAGATCTAAGGAGGGGTTTTTGAGTTTTGACCCGGTGTTCTTGGCGTTCGTCGTCCGTCGGTTGGTTTCGCCCAAATTTTTGAGGTAGGTGGCTTCAATCTCGATTCCTCTTTCTTAGAACTTGATGGCTTAGTTTCAAATTATTTTCCATGATTGAAATGGTTTGTTTATCTGATGCGAAAGAACGGTTGAAACCCCTTTTAAGTAACGGGTGATAGAAATTGTGTGTTTTTGGAAAGTGTTTGTTGAATTGAATTTATAATAGTGATTTTAAACTGGTTATGGTTTTGTATGCTTGAAATAAATGATTTTCAATAAAAGGTTTGATGATTTATTGAATGGTTTTGAACACACTTGGTTTTGGCATGGATTTTCATTGGTTGTGGTGTGTGTTCATATGCATTGGGATGGATAAGGGTGAAAAGTACCCCCATCAAAAGGTTAGGATGGATAAGGGTGAGAAGTACCCCCATCCAAATGGACGGATAAGGGTGTGAAGTACCTCCATCTAGGTAGTACACTAATTGATAGCTTAGTGGAAGGATAACTCACCACTCGCGAGTATAGGGAGGTCCAGGTTGCATGCATGGTTGGTTGTGTGGATGAGTGGAATGGAATGAATGTGCCAAAATGGAAATGTGAATGGAATTGAAAACAATGCTTGGTTGCTTTTCTTAAGAAAGATGGGATTTTTTTTTGGAAAATGGTTTTGACATGGAACTTGTTTATTGTGAACTGTTTTGGAATTGTTTTATCAAAAATGTTTTATATAAATGTGCTTACATGTTTTATCCTAGAGGCATGGGTTGGGAAGTCATCAGGGAAAACCTACTGAGTTTCATTACTCACCCCCTGCTTTGTCACGTCGGTGCTTTTGCAGATGTCATATACTGGGACGTTGGAAAAGGTAAAGTGTCACATGTTTAGAGTGATGCTTCGTGATGCTTGGGCTGCTTTGTGATGTTGGAGCTTGGATCTTGTGGAGCATGGAGTTGGGTCGTGGTCTTGTAGTCTTTGAGTTGTCTTTCTGCTGTTTACTCTGATGTTTAGTGTTTCTTTTTACTGTGGTAGTTTTGGTTGGTTTTTGACATAATTAATGGCTGATCTGTTTAGGTTTTAAATCATGCATCATTTAGTGGTTTCGTGGAGATTTTTATCTAGTTTCTCTGTTAGTTGGTTGTTTCAGTTAAAGGGAAAATCGTCCCCCGTGTATTGTGAAACCCTTCGGCATTTATTTCCAACATTTGGCGCCTTGGGGATGTCGCTTAAGGCCTAGTAATGACCTGTTACACTCTCAAGACAATGATAAATGGCGGGTCATTACACATAAGACCATGTGAGTGGAAACCATTGTGAGAATCAATGTTAGAGAAAGGATTACACTACCACACAGGGTGATTATGTTGAAGGAAAAAATCATTTTTTCCTTCAATAATTTGTAACAGTTAGGCCCAGGTTTGATGAATCAAGAACATTTTATGTACCATATGTGGATGGGAATCAATCTGAATGTAGTTCTATGAATTTACTAGCACAAGCCTAAGCTATATACCTGGGAGGGGGATTTGGTTTTCTTGCGTTGGATGGGCCCAAGGGTATAGAACCCATACATCACTACATATCCTGTGAGGTAGGAATCAAGACACACTCAGTTCTTAGATAGAAATTACCTACATTGGTATGATTCATACATAGGGAAAAGATTAATTTTTTACATGATGGTGGATGAACCAAGACAATTAATCCAAGAATCACTACATATCCAATGATAGAAATAATGAATCGACACATAGTTTTAAAGCTCCCTATCCCGGTCAGGCCCGTGCATAGGGATGGGGCATTTAATCCACTTTTTTTGATGGTCCTGTAGTGTACCTTTACAATTAATTTGTGTGGGGGAATCCTTCATCACCATTCCTACTCTCACATGAGCTATTCTTGGTTTATGAAACAAATAATGGAAAGGATCTACTCTCACAATATAGAGAAATCTGAGGGTAAAACCAAGAAAATTTTCATCATGTGGTGGCTGGACCATGATGTCGAATCGAGTCATCTCCACATAACCCATATAAAGATTGAAATAAATCCATACATAGTTACTTGATGATACATCCTTGCATAGGTCTGGTCCATAAAAAAGTATGGGTCATTTGTTTAGTGGGGTTACTATCTTGGGACATTAATTACTGCATATCCTATATAGAAAGGATTCAAGCCACATGTAGCTCAAGATAAAGAGGTGTCCTATATTGATCTGTCACTCATGTAGGACACTCATATAAGAGCATGGCCATTTTACCTTTCTCCATCACAGATCTGACTCATGTGTGGAGAAATATTAACTGCAATATTATGGACAACTTTTAGTTTAACATATTGTAGTTTGGATGATAAATTCCATGCATTTTAATGTCATGAAGTTATGATATTGGATCATATAGTTTTACGTCATACGATTAGAACATTTTACCACACAATGTTATGGAATGGAATCGGGATGTATTTCACCCAATTTGAATGGAAAGTCATATTTTATCATTTATTTTAACTTCTTGTGATTAGGAATATTTGGCCATGTAGTTGAAACATCATGCGGTGAGGAAATTTTGACCATGTAGTTTCCCTTCAATAAATCAGTATGGATTCTTTGGCTATATGAATTATTTATTCAAAAACCTTGAATTCATAGGGGATGTGTGTTTCTTCTACAAATGGGGATGACCTTGTTTTTATAAGGTTCAAACATTCCAATCGGTTTCTAACGGGTGTAGTCGTAGCACTGGAAACATCCAATGATTATATATCCATTTGGACCTACTTTCCAAAGGTAAGTTCTCATTTTTTGTGGGCCTATGAGGTGTAAGAATTGGCATTGGATGAGAGGATGGGAGGTCAGGATCATCACACATTTATGACAGGAATTGTTACCTACTCCAAGACTCTCTTATAGATTTAAGTTTTTTTCATGAATCCTTATTAATTCACAAAGTATAAAAATGAGTTTCCCTTTAGATTTAGCAATCAATGGTTAATATGTATCGGATTTAGAGAATCTTTTATATGTATTTGTGGTTCTTAATTGATGGAGATTCATCTGTATTTATTAGATATTCTTAAACAATTGTATCCTCAATACATTATATAGAAATCTCTTGGCCATTATGATAACCAAACTGGTTTTAAAGCCACTCAGTGGGGCACATAATGTTTATTGTTGTTCAGAAAGACATGGATTATTTCAGAGTTCGGATCATACCCACAGATGGGAAACCTACGTATCCTTGTTTAGAAAAGTAATGAATCAAAACCCACGTAGTTCGATAAGAAGGATACAGTTTAACGTCATAAGGGACGGAAAATAATTAATGAAATATGTACTTGGACCTTATAAAGGCTTCTTGTGTACTCAACATTTAAGGCATAGATCATAGTCCACGTAGTTCAGGAGAGGTTTATGCATTGTTAATGCCCCAAAAAATGATTTCATTATTACATTTACACTCTAATCCCATGTGATTCATGCTCAGTGTGAGAAACAAGAGGTACCAGTAAACTTGAAAATGGTTCCACGAAAGATACAGTCATGAGAAATGACGTGGGGCTTACGTATGTATGATGGCACAAGTAAATGAAGACCAGGACTTATTTTAGGAAGGAATCCCTGGAGAAGGGTCCATAAAGGTATTTGTACTTTATGGAGATTTATAATATTAACTCAAGGATTACTCTTGTGAAGGAGACTCAAATTAAAATGGACTTATGATTGGGGATTATTATTGAGAAGGAAGCCCATATCAAAAGAAATCAAGGTTTGGGCTTAGTCGTGAGAAGGAGGCCTAATGAATTCCTCTCAGATAAGGATGCCAACAATGTAAGCATGCCATAAATGGCTTTGAAGAGGGTTTCGAAGGCCCTATCTTGATGAAGGGATGTGAATTTGGGGAAAGGAGGTGACTAGGAAGGAGTTTTGCAAGTATTGTTATGGCGTGCAAAGCCTAGTTTCACAAGTAGACTTGCGCGACATGAGTCACCTTGAGCAATGATTGATCTATAGGGTAATACTTGGGTGACATTGAACTCAAGCCCTTAGTATCATCCCTAGAGGCTTCCATATGGTTGGCGTGCAAGTTCCCTTTAGTGGGCAAGGCAGTGTGAAAGTTTTTCCATTTCCCATAAAGGATGAACACTTAGGCACGCATGTATTGATGAGTTCTAACACTTAGCCCTTATTCCTCAACTTTAGAACTTCCATTCTAGGTAAATAATTACCAAAGAAGTGTTCGAAAGACGTCAGATAAAGACTTGGGAGACCGAATCTTGAATCTGAGTTTTGGAAAATTCGTCTTTCAAATTGGGGGCCCACATGGGCTAGGCCACTAGGCACCTTGGGTGAAAAAAGGAATAGGGTGTGCATGTGACTTGCACAGCGTGCATGATACTTGTGCGACACCCTCCAAATGAGTTCATGGTTCATCCCTTCATCAATTTTTTATGTTCATCAAAGATTGACCCTCATTGGGATTAAGGTATTCCCCTTTTCCATTTGATGGACTCTATGACAGAAATTAGAATCATCAAAAGTCCCCCCTCAGAGTTGGATCCGAAAAATGAAAGTGGATTTCACTCTGAGGAAAACGAGAAACAAGGGTTCGGTGGCGCATTGGTGTTGGCACACAGGTTCTGGTGCACATGTTCTGGCGCACAGGGATACGAGATTGCCTATATATATGGGTGTCACTTCGCACAAACCATCGATCCTTCAAATCTTCTGAGCTCTGGTCTTGTAAGATTCTTCATTTCCTCGGTCGATCTCTATTCATTGTGTCGCCATTCTCCAATAAGGATTTTGACTTGCACGACAATACTTGTGCGGTAATACCTGTGCAGCATTACATGAGCGACATGACTTGCACACCTTAATTCCTTGGCCATTTTTTGTTTTCTTCACAGTTATTTCATAAAAATAGACTAAGTTAAAAGTTAAATGTTCGATCATTTTCTAGATTCAATGGCTCCTAGAAGAATTGGATCAGTTGATGAGTTGGTGATCAAGAGAATAAATGACATGAAGAACGTCATTGGCTATAATTATTATGATATCTGTGATAGTACTCTCTCGAATTTGGCTATGTAGTTGAAGAAATATCATTCCAATTTCCCAAAGAGCATCTACATACCTTTATATGTCCATGGTCACCTATAAGGAGACAATGTTCCAGAAGAAAAGAATTATATTCATCATTCCTCGTTTAGGACTTACACTAATATCTCTTCGGCAAATGTCTCAGTTAGAGGATCACTTGTCAATGATGGAACTGTGGATAAGGCATACATAATGCATTAGAGCCCATGTGCTCCAGATCTGAATCCTCAAATGTATGAGATGCAGCCACATTTTTATCCCTCTATTTTCCGAAATTCTCATATGGATCAATCCAAAGTATGGACAAAGGGTTGGGATTTCTTTCCTAGAGGAGGTTTTAAGCCAACTTATATGTGGTCATATTGGGTGCGACAATACAATGCAGATTTTATCGAGGATCTGAAGGGATCTACAATATATGATTCCATCTGTGTTGGGTAGACATATGTCTATAGGAAAGATAATTTTGTGCTAGAGCTAATCAGCCGCTGGAGCCTTGAAACCAACTAATTCCTTCTCACTTAGTGAGAAGTAGGCATTAGCTTGTGGGATGTCTACAAGATCTTGGGGGGCTCCAACATTGGGAGATATGTGTGCTGAATTCATCCCCCCCAAGGTGACCTGGAATGATTTAGAGAAGACTCCGGCTTTGGATCAAGAGTTATTGAAAACATTCCACAAGATCAAGAATTAAAAGTCCAGAAAAACTCATTCTAGAAAGGATATTCATACAGAGTAGTGGATGGATATATTTCTCATCAAGAAGAAATAGAAGGGTCTCACCTGTACTTGTCCTAACAACAGCCCCAGAAAAGTGAAGAGGTGTGCTAATTGGACATTCTGGAAAACTCTGGAAGTATGAGAGTGTGAAAAGTGAGGGTATGAAGTGGATCAATGAATATCAGAGATGACTGGTCTGGAGTGCTTTTTATCTTTGTGTCTCAGTGTTTATATTCTTCCAGTTAAGGATTTGAAGGGAGGTGTCAAGCCAGGGACCTTCATTGTTGCATCCATGTTGGCTGAGAGAAAAACGGTTGGGTTGGCCACCCCGATTTTGGAAAAGATTCATAGGATCTTACTTCATGTCTATAGGGTAAGTCAAATTTGAGAATAGTGGGACCATTCCAAGTTTTGTGGGGATGGATCGCCACTCACATCAAGACATATGCTGTACAGAGTGGAGTACAGGTTCCTGGAAGTTCTTTTAGGCCATCGGTGCATGCATTTTCTTGAATTTCTCCATTTTCCCACAATTCTTATGATCTAAAGGTGAGGTTGATCATGTTAAAGAAATTTCATTTCTTTCCTTATAGAAACCCACCTACGGGGTAGTTTGTTGATGATGGAACAGATAGACTGGAGTTGAGGTCATATATGCTAGCTTGCATAGATGGTGTATTGGATACCAGAATTTATGGAGAGATTATATGTGAGGTCTATGCTTCATATGGATTTGCACGCCAATTCAAGTGTCTACAAAAAATTGTTGTATCCTCTCCCATGCACTTCAGGTCATAGCAGCATCAAATGTTTTCTTGACAACTATGGTTGCTGAGCTATGGAGAAAACCGGGGCAGTGTTTGATCTACTAGTTATTGTATCAGCGTGTCAATTGACTATATGGTATGCCAAGAACTGGGTAGCATCATACCCTATAGGGGTACTAAATCATCTGGTCCCTTAGGTGGGGACAAAAAAGAGAACAGTTAGGAAAGAAAAACTTCATCTAGAAGGTGATTCTTCCTCACATGAAGCTGATTCACTAGGTTCCTCACCCGGGGCTGAATCACCGGATTCCCAGGATGGGGATGATGAGTCACAACATGCGTCAAAGTGGCCTCATGCCAGATATAGTCCTCCTATCAGAGTCTAGAGAACTAATCCATTGACTCCTGGTGAGTTATATCATTGTGGCAATTTAGGCTCCATTATTTTATAGAGAAACAAGTTTCATTTTCTTATCATTTATCTGTGATTGTAGGAGCTGGGAAGAAGTTGAAGTCCCAGATTGTAGGACCCCCCTCTCGGCCTTCTGGTACACATGCTAAATATTTATGACTAGAGGCTGTCCAGACATGGAGGAGTTTATATTGTGATGCTGAAACTGCCTGGATGGACTTATGTAAAGGGCTATATATCCCTGGAGTGGGGAATCTTTGGGATTCTACTGATATCTACTTCAAGGATAACCCCGATGAAGTGCAGGCTTGCATCAGATAGCAAGAAATGCTCATATATTCCACTGATGATTCCATTCCTATTACTAAGAGTGTGAAAGAAATGATGAATCACAGCACCACTGAGGGGATTGGTGCTTCATTAGATGAGGAGTGGCATGATTATGTGGCACTTGAAGATGTAAATTTCATTCCTTATTTTCATTGAAACATAATTTTAGTCAAATCATTGTTACTCAAGTAAATTACTTTCTTCACCATGTAGCTTGTTATGAATGGAACTGTTGAGGTCCCTTCACCGCAGTACAGCCCCAGTGGCACCGCTCTTGAAGTTGATGAATCTCCTCATGAGTCGGGCGAGGTATCTCTAGGCCAAAAATTCATTGATGATGAGTAAGAAGATATTTTCACTCTCCAATACCTATATTTGGAGGTGATGATGTCAACACACCTAAAAAGTCAAAGAAGTAAAGTCATCGAAGGAATAAGTCCACAACAAGACATTTCATCAATAGTGGTTAGTCCTTTGGATAGTCATGAATCCTAACTCATGAAAAGATTGCTCATACTTCTTGGGATTGTAGGGGCTTCTTCGATTTCCCCTTTGAGGGAGAGGACTGATTGTCCACTAATGAAGACGGAGGGTGCTGGAGAACAGTTATAAATTCATGCAGACTAGGCTACTTCTGAAGAAACTAGGAGAGAAGAAGAGCCAACTTCTGTTTCCAGTAATGATCATGTTGCTTCTGCAAGGAAAGAAGATCATGATTCTGGAAAATTAACAATACATCATATAACGTTGAATGAAGACATCAACTGACTTCCATTCTATGGTGATTTAGGTTCAACACTTTCACCAAAACATTTGGAGACCACTGCAACTGACTCTGCAATTTTCTCTAAGGATGTTATTCGGGGTTAGAGGTTGTAAGAGGAGGGTCTCCAAGAAGACATGTCAAATGATCCCACTGGGGAGACTAACCAGGAATATGAGATTTCACTGGATGAAATGATGAAACTTGGTGAATATTTTGAAGAAATTTTTGATCATGTTAAATTACCATGTAATTTAGAAGATTTTGGACGTAAGTGTTATTCTTCATCATGTTAAAAACAATTTATAACATCTCTGACCATTATTGGTAGAAATGTGCAGTTCAGTTTGAGCATGTGGCTGATATGTTGAAGCCTAAAGGGGGTAGAGACAACTCTATCATTGCAGAGATGCTATCTCAAGTGGAGCTTAACCCGGCCAAGAGTCCTAAAATCCATCCTGAAAAGCTTGTTGATGTTAAGAAAGATGGGGAGGAGCCTTCTCATGATGCAGATCTAACATTGGGTAAATGATGATAAAATTTGTGGCTGTATTTAATTTCCCAGACAGGTAATCATCTTTTGTTTTCCTTTTAAACTAACCAAATATTTCAATTGACTATGTAGGGCCGTCAATTTTAGTGGCTAGATCTGGAGGTGAAGCCTCAGCCTTAGCCCCAACGGGAGTAGAAAGTGATGTTCCAAGGGTCAGGGGGGAAGGAGAAAAACAAGGTACTTCCTTAAGTGAAGTAATCCCATACTATATTTTCCCATGTGATAGTGATGTTGAATCATAGCCAGAGGTTCAAAATACACTCCCATTCTCATGTCTCAAGGCATGGACGAATATATGGTAGATTATATCTGAAGTTCCTCTTGAAGATCTGTGTTTGATGTTCCCATGAATATCATCCTTATTCTTCATGCTGAGACTTGGTGGTTTTGGATATCAATAGATCCATATCGGGATGAAACATGTCATCTTAAGGAGGGAGCAGGACCAAAAGTGCCATCAAGATCTGACCAGAGCGATGCTATTGACCAATATCGGTGAATTCGAGGTTGTGGTGTCCCGAGCTGAGGCTGATCATGCTTTAATGCTGAAGGATATTAAGAATAAGATCATGGAGAAAGTTTTCCAGCTGATGCATCTTCATCAACAGTTAGATGTAGTTATTGGGGACCATGACAAGCTTAACTATTCATCGGAAGGAGTCCAAACAAATGGTATTAAAGCCATCACAGATACCTAGAAGGAAGTCCATCAAGATGAAAGGAATGAAGCTAGTCGAGTGAATGAACTTCAAGTGGATTCTGATGAAGCTCGGGATGTCGTAAATCAAATGAAAATTAATATTGAAAGCCTCTTGTAATTCTTGAAAAAGAGAAGATACTCCAATATTTGGATGTTTTTCTAATGTTTTGCATCAATAAAAAAGACATTTCATCTTCAATCATTTGTACCTGAATTCTCTAGATAATTTCTTATATATTATTTATTTACCTAAGCCAATGGGCCTGGTAATCATAGTTTGGTTTTTTCTAGGATTATACAAACAACCCCAAAAACATTGCATCTTTGGTGCTCAATATTGCCCAAATCATAAAATATGTACGTCTAGCGAGCTGGGACTCGAATTTTGTTCAGAGGTCCTTTTACAAGTTCCCAATTTAATGAGTACCATTTCTTGTTTTGGCAGTTTAAAGTCATGCATGTCGGACATAAAAAGGCTAATGTTTAAGGTCGAATAGCTTTTACCTAATGGATTAAAATTGACTCAATTGTTTGATAATTTTATTAGAAAACATATTACCACATTCATGTATGGGGTAAAACATGTAAACTATGACTTAAGAAATTTTGAATCTCAGGGATGATATGAAAAAAAGGGATAAAAGGCATTAGAGGAACTATTTCCTAAGATTTAAGTTACCATTATTTGACAAACCTGTTAGGAGGCTGAATTATGCAGGGCCACTTAAGGGCATTGGATGCATACTCAAATAATTGAATCTTTTTGCTAATAGGTCTGTTATTTAGACAACTTATTCAAGGCCTCCTAGGGTCACATGCTGCATAGTTAGGAAAAATAACTCTCAGAAATTTTTCTTTTCTATTTCTAAAAGCAAGTGGAAGTTTAGGATGATTCAAATTTTCCAAATCACAGGGTCTGATGTATGGAGATAGGTACTTGAATATGTAGAGGATGTTCCAAATTAGGATTGTCAAAGAATTGGATGAATTCCACTCATGCGAAGGTCTGACCCAAACGCAGGGAAGGTAAATATATACCATAGACTTGAATACTTTCAGATCAGGAAAAAGAGTAGGGACAGATAGGTTAAGGATGGCTATTTTGCGGATCCCTACATATCGTCATTAAGACCAATAAAAAAAGAGGTTTTCCCCCCATGAATGAAGTTACCCCTATTTGACAAAGCCAATATGGGGTTTGAATTATACAGGGCTACTTAAGGGCATTGGCTGCATAATCAAATAATAGCATCTTTTGGCCGACATGTCTGTTATATAGACTAATTATACAAGGCCGCCTTAGGGTATGTGCTGCATGGTCAGGCGAAAGAATTCTCAGGTATCATGAATTTTGTGAACAGAAGGCTCGAAAATGATTGTGGAGATCTAGAAGTATTTAAGGTTAGGAGTATGACACATAATAATGGGTATTGACCAATGCATGAAGGAGATACATAGACAAATGATGACCAAAATCATGTTGTGTATGGATTCTAAATTGAGATGCTTGACTTCACTACATATCTCATTAATATGAGAATCAATCCATACGTGGTTCTTGAAATACAGTTTAACCTCATGTGGGATGAGAGCATAGGAGATCTTAGATTAGGGTCGTAGAGTTCGGACCATAATGATGGAGAAACATTTAGTGTTTATTATAAACCTAATGTGAATAAAGATCAGGGTTTTCATACCACATTCATGTGCTCGCAGGGGGAATTTTCAGCCAAGGGACTGACGGTGGAGTTTGGGGTTAGTCTCAAAGGCTTGGGGCTGGGTTGGAGGGATGCTCGAACATTAATACATATCCCATAAGTATGGGAATCAAGTAATACATAGTTCTTGAAATACCCTCTTCACAGAGTTGGTTTGTACATATGAAGGGTGAATGGGGACTTTAGTGAAATGATGGTTAGATCCAAGATGAAAGGTTCATGCATTTCCATGTATGCACGTAGTCCTTGGAATATCACATGATTGGAGATCACTGTCAATAATGATCCCCTCTCAGGTGAGGGTCTAAGATAATGTTGTAGTTTATTATCGTACATCACAAAAGTTGAATAGTTTAAGGTCATATGCATGGACCGGTGATGCGTATTTTAGCTCCATGTAGCTAGGACGTATTGCTATGTAGTATAATGTCTTACAGTGAGGACAATGGGGGATTGTATAGTTTAACGTCATATAGCAAGGATGATGATGAACCAATGTGAATATATTGGTTTTTTGGGGGGGGATTCACAGATCAACATCGTATGAGATGGAGGTGAACCGATGTGAAGATATTGGTTTTGGGATTGAACGTCAGGAGGTTGCCTACGTACCCAGCCTAGAAGGAAAAGATCAAAGTCTGTGTAGTTCCATTGAGAATGAATTGGTGATCGAGTTGTACTTGAGGAAAACCCGAAGATGGTGTTGGGACTTACACATGGTTAATATCCCAGAGAGGGTGTTATGGTTGATGCTTACTCTAATCTCATGTGAGTCATGCTCAGTGTGAGAAACAAGATGTATCAACAACCGTAACGATTCACAGTTTAACATCATGTGGGAAAAAAGGGCGACGTACAGTTTATCATCATGTAGCTGGAACGTATTTTAGTTTAATGTCTTGAAGGACATGTGCACATATTAATGTCATGTATGATGTATAAGGGTCTATTTCACAGTTTAGATGTCTTGTGTCACAGACATGGGGTGCTTGTCATTTTGACATCTTACTGCTCGGAAGAATAATTTAACGTCGTGTTGGAAGACACAGGGGACATAGTTTAACGTCATATTGGATGATAGAGGGGCTATGCAGTTTAATGTCCTACAACAATGACAAAAGGGACCATGCAGTTTATAGTCTTTCACTGAGGACTAAAGGGTTTATTTGTGTTACAAAAAATACTCCTTCAAGAATCATTCATTGTTGGACATGTAATGAGTTCTCCATCCATTGAGATTACAGAATAAGATTTGTCATAGTAGACCATATGTATTGAATAAGGTTATTTCCACTTTTGCTCAATATTTGAAGATTTCTTTCCTGGTATCATTGGAGTTCTAAGGACCGATACCAATTCTCCATGAATAAATGAAATACGACGAACTTTTTTATTGAAAGCTCACTCCATTCTATTATGATATAATTACAAGTGGTGCATGGTGCACAATCTTTTTTCATATAATTATTCTAATTAAACATATTTCTTATAAGATTGTTCATCTATAGATAACTAATCACAAATGGATACTATGAGTGAAGGTAATTGAACCTCAATGGGAAAGACTACTTCTGTTATGTAAACCAATGAAAATGGAGTTGACCATGTAGCAGTGCGGGTGGTGGTCATATAAGCCCATAAATCCTGAAAATGTTTATCAGGACCTGATTTCTTATCTTTATCCACCATATTTTGTAGTATGTTTGAAAGAGTCTTATTGATGGATTCTATTTGGCTATAGGTCATTGTATGATACTGAGATGAATGGTTGGATTTTTTGTTGTATTCTTGATACAACTTTCTCAACTCGGATGAACAAAAGTTAGTTCCATTGTCCATCAGTATGGTATGAGGGACACCAAATATGGTAATGATGTTAGATTTGAAGAGGCTAACAATGACTTTAGAACTAAATTCTTTGAGAGGTATTGAATCTGCCTATTTGGAAAAGAAGTTAGTAGTAGTAAGAATATACTTAAACTACTTGGATGTAGCCCGAGGATAATGTCCTACTACATCCATTCCCCATGTGGAAAATGGCCATGAGTATTTAGTTGTGTGAATCAACTCCGGGGGTTGATGAATGAAGTTGTAACATAATTGGCAAGAATTAAACTTCTTAGTTAAATCAACACAATATTGCATCATTGAAGGCCAGAAGTATTAAAGACTTTGGATTTGACCAGAAAGTCTATGTCCAGACTAGTGGGCACTACAAAATCCTTCATGTACTTCATTAATTACAGCCATTTTCTCTTCACCATCAATACATCTGAAGATAATTCCCTCAAACCCTCGATTTTAGAGAATGGTTTGGTGATCAAGGCTATCATAAAGAGTAAAATTGACCACACATCACTGGACTAGTTATTTCCCGGCTCTATCAGGTTGGAGTGTTACATTTTGAATGTATTCCCTGATAGGTGTCATCCAGCATATAGTATGTCCATATGGTTCTAAAATGGGACTAATTTAATTGATTTCCTATGTTCTGATTTGAACAAAAGGTGAAACTACATAAAGGTGGGAAATACTGATTATTGTTTCATCCCGATTTGGGTCTTCCAGGGCTATGGCTACATTAGCTAGTGCATCAGCTTGGGCATTTTGTGATCGCGGGACATAAGAAAATGTCGGTTTCAAGGGAAATTCCACTATTAACTCTCTGACATAATCACACAAAGTGATTAACTCTACATTTTTTATGGCACAATCCCCATGGATTTGTTTGATTACCAAATCTGAATCACCTTTTACCTTCAAGTGATTCATCTGCGCCTGAAGAGACAATTCCAAGCCTACGATGATAGCTTGTTATTATGATTCATTGTTTCTACCACCTTCCGATAATAAAAAGGAATAAGGAAATACTGCCTTTTCAGGGGAAATAAGGACAATACCTGATCCATCTTTTATGAGTTTCGGATTTTACATTCTCTTCCCTATTGGACTTCTGGAGGCACCATCAAAGTATATTTCCCATGTTTGAGGATTATCTTGAATAGAGAAGACCTCTTCATTAGGAAGTTCAATATTAAATGATGTATCTTCCATGAATGGATGCTCGGTAGGGAAATCAACTAGGGATTGGACCTTTATTGACTTTTGAGACACATAATAGATATCAAATTGCTACAAAATAACTGCCCACCTTTCCAGACGTCCTATAAGTATTGGACGACTAAGGATAAATTTGATCAGGTTATTGTTAGATACCAATTGGATCTCATGATGTTGCATGTGGTGTCTAAATTTCTAAACTGCAAATATTAATTCTAGGAAGAACTTATCAACACTTAAATATCAATTTTTTTCCTCAAGCAAGGTTTGAATGAGATAGTAAAGGTTGTTTTCATTCCCAGCATCATTATTTTGGGCAACGAAGGAACCCAATGATTGCTCTAAAGTTGTCACATAGAGGATAAGTGGCCTTCATTCAATAGGTGGCATTAATACTAGTGGACACAAGAGATATTTCTTGAGGATATCAAATGCCTCTTGGTAATCATCGGTCCATTGGTAGGTGACTCCCTTCTTCCTTAATTTGATGAAGGGTAAACACTTACCTGTCAAATGGGCAATGAAACGCAAAATATAGGAAAAGTGGCCTTCATTTCCTCTTAATTCATTCAAATTTAAAGTAGGTGACATATAAAGGATTGATTTTTTTTCTCAGGATCAACTTTGATACCATGATGGTGTACAAAAAAGCTGAGAAATTTTACTAAGGTTACCCTGAAATATCATTTAATGGGTTCATCTTCAAATTTTGTTTTCAAAGTTTGTTGAATATTATTTCTAGATCAGCCACGTGATTAGAACGTTTTCTGGATTTAACAACCAAATCATCCACATAACATTCAAAAAATTTCTTTAAAAAGGGTTTTATGAAATGGTGCATGGCACATTGATATGCTGCACCTGCATTCTTCAGGCCAAAGGGAATTACCTGATAGAAAAACACACCTTTAGGGGATCTGAAGTCTGTAGATTCTTCAACTTCTAGATCCATTAGGATTTGATTATACCCAGAATATCCATCAAAAAATGTAAGTGCTTCATAGCTAGTTGTTGCATTAATTAAGAGTTCTGTGATCCGAATTGGAAAATATTTCTTGGGACAATGTCGATTAAGATCTCTGAAGTCTATGAAAACTCTAATTTGACCATTCTTATTTTTCACAGGTACAATATTAGCCAACCATTTAGGATATTGAACTTATCTGATGAGGTTAGCCTTGATAAGATTATCAACTTTAGATTCAATTTTGGAAGAATATGATGGGTGTGTTCTTCTTGCTACTTTCATGAATCCTCGATGTTCTTTTGGAAAAACCAAATAATGAGTTACAACATCGGGATCAAGACCTGGAATTTCTATACAATTCCAAGAAAATATATATCAATTTTTCTTTAGAAATGAAGTATATATTTCTTTCTCTTCAAGGGTCATGGCTGCACTAATTAAAGTGGGGCGTTGATCTTCTTTTGTACGCAGATTTATTTCTCAAAGTTCATCCAAAGTGGTAAAGATACCCTCTTTAAATGTTGTAGGGGCATCCCTGAGATCGTCTTCTTCTACTTCAATATGTGTTACTTCTTCTGCTTCAACATTCATAGTATATGATGAAGCATAATTCCCATGATTAGGGGAGAAGTTAAAATTTGAACATTTTGAAGTAGAGGTCGCCATTTCTGACCCTATTGATGGTGAAGGGTCTTCCTAGGTTGATAGAGAGGAGATGATGGATTTAGAATCAACATCCTTATTTTCCTCTCGTATTTCTAAAACTTCTTCTTGCCTGGCTGATGAAGTATAGAATTTCTGGATTTCAGCAGACGAAATGAAGACATATCCATTTAAGCTTTCATCATTTCTTGGCCAATAAACAATTTCTTCCATGCTGTTTGGATTAATTGTCATAATTGACATTATGGAAGTTTCCATAAGAGTGTTTGGATTTGCATCTATCCTATCAATTTGACTGATAGGAAACACATAATCTATACTCACATGTATAAATGGTTTTACTGGAATCATTCCCAAACCATATGAAGCATTAATTTTGGTGACCTTTTTCACTATGTATTTTTCCTTTCCATCCATGTGATAAAATACTTCCTCAATGTATTGATATTAACATGTTTTAATGGGTCTTTGTCACCATACAATGTCCCAAATTGTCCATTGAAACAATATTTGACACATTGATAGTATGACGAAGGTATGGCCGCATGTTGATGTAGCCAAGGTCTTCCAAGAAAAATGATGAGGGTTGTGTCCTGATGAACAACCATGAAATCTAAATTAGATACAAGGTCTTCAAACTGAATTCTGAGTGTAATTTGTCCCAGAGGTTCTTGTTCATTCTTATCATATCCATGCAACATCAAAGTATAAGGAGATAAATCAGATTCGGTGAGGCCCAATCGACAAAGTGTACGAATAGGAATGAGATTGACTCCTAATCCATTATCAATGAATGCTCACTGTATGTCTATATCATTGAATTTTCCAGATAGATACAATGGTCTGATATGTCCATGTACAACATCTTCTTCATCTTCATCTGTAAAAGATTTCACTGCATGGAATTCTGTATGATCATTCTCTAAATGGTAGACTTCAACCGCAACAATTTCAGTTTCGAATTCTTGAGGACATGAAAAAGCCTCAATAAGCTCCTCCCAAAGATCTTTTGATAGATTTCTGGCATCCAGAATTGATAACATGGTTGTTAATTGGGCGAAATGTTTCAAGAAATCATACATTTGGTCCAATGTTCTGCATTTCCCATCATGAAAATGTGGTTTTGCAGGTGATTTGCAAGTTGATGCTTTAGCAGAAGATGCATCCCGTATCGGGGTAGGAGTTGGAAACACTCCTGGCTTCAGTAGATTAAACCGACTAGGTCTATCTATTTGCTCAGAAAAAGAAGGTGGGACCTCTAACTTGTCTTCCAAAATAATTTTCTCTAGGCCGAATCTTCCATGTGTGGAAGAACATTCTTGTTTCTTTTGATCCTACTGAAGGGCTTTTCCATGATTTTCTTCTGCATATACAGTTCTAGCAGGGGTAGTATTGAAATAGAAGCTTTGAGAATATCCATGTCTTTCCATGTATCCTTGATCTCTTTCTCTTCCACTAATTCCTCTGTTAGATACAGGGAACTTAGGTTCATCATAATTGAAACTATCATTAGCATAAGGATCGGTTAAATGAATATTGTTAAGAGAACCAAAGATCAATTCTTCATCGGATGAGGATTCTTCCTTATGAATAGATTCAAGTTGTGCCATTTGGTGGTGCGGTGCCATTTCTTTTGAAGTATATAGCATAAAATATCAAATTCAACTTAGGCTTTGACACGAGCTCATATTATTCTGACTGCTCTTTTTTCATCAAATTACACTTCTTCTTTGAGGATTTCCCTTCTAATGAAGGGGGTTTTGCCGTGTAATTCTTAGCATAAGACACAATTGGTTGATTCAATTGTGTTCGTAGAAAATAATTAGTTTGGTTGATCATTTTCATGACCATCCAATCATCAAATTTCTATGAATTTTTACTTTTGACTTCATGCCACTAACCCTCTTCCTCTGGCTCAGTAGTAGTAACACCTGCTACCTGGGCTGAAGAACCATTCAGTTTTAACTATCCAGAATCCACCATCTTTTAGAGATGGTCTTTTAAGACAAAACACTCTTTAATGGGATGCCCCAACATCTGATGAAATGGGAAATAATTGGGGAGGTCTTCATCTCCATCCTTATTCGGCCTTTTGGCCCTTGGCAACTGAACCAGGTTGTTTTCCATAGCTGATATGAAGTAACCTGGAACTTTTTCATTATAGAAAGAATAAACATTGTTCTTGTAATCATCAAATTGTTTCATCCTTTGATATTTTAGGTAATCATGATGAAGCGGCCATTGTTGTTGACATTCAGGAGGTGTAGACCTTTGATATGATGATGGTCTTGAAGTGGAAGCGAGTACAAGTTCTTGTTTACGTGTAACTATAGTAGTCTCTAATTTCCCAATTCACTTTCCTAGAACTGATGGAATTACATGATTTTTAACCTTATTCTTCATAAGGGAGTCTTCTATCTGCTGAGTGATTAAAGTAGGGTCTCGAAACTCTCCTGTGTATTTCACAGGGATAAACTGTGTGTGTAATTCATTACAAAAATTTGCAACACAGATTGGAAACAATTCTTAATGAGGGAGTTCTAAGCTTAATGAATTTTTTAATCCATTCTAGCATGCAATGAAATAAGAAACTCTTTCATATTCCCTTTTCTTAAAATTGGTAAGATCAAAAACTATCATCTTTGGCAACATTGAGCTAAATTGAAGAAGGAAGCATTGGCGAAGATCTTCCCACCCAGTAATTGACTGGGATTGCAAACTTGTATACCAGACAAAAGAAAGCCCTTATAATGACTGTACAAAACACCTAAGCTTAACTACTTTTTGTTATTTATGAGTTCCCATCATAGGATCACAACGAGAAACAAAATTTGTTATGTTTTGTTTTGGATCTCCCATACCATTAAAAAATAGGAATGTGGTACTCGCAAAATTTGATGGAGGAGGAATTACATCCCCCCATTCAGGGTAAGCTCTCATTTATGGTTGAATTTGTGCACCCTTTCCTTCCATAGCTTCTAATTGAGCAGTTAATGACTCAATGGTAGTCATTAATTTTTGAGAAACATCTGGTTGATCTTGGACCTGATTAGGTGCAATAACTGGGGTTTGGATGGGTGTAGGAACTGGGACTTCCATAGATGGTATTATTATCAGTTTTGTTGCATATAACCCGTAGGATTAGACATATGAGAGTGTACTTGTAATGAGGGATATTCTTGATCCATCCTTGTAGCTGCAAAAAATTCTCTTGATTGATTAACTCCATCAGGCTTAGGAAAAGACTACCTTGAAATATTTCTACCTTTAACCTCCTTAATTCCTTCATTTCTTCTTCTTGTCGTGCGAACCATTCCACTAATCCGAGTGATTGGACTTCTCCAAAGGTAGGGAGGGGTTTAACCTGAATTTTACCCTTTTCCATGGCATGTCCCTTTCTAGAGTATGGAAGGGAATTACCCCAAGGAATATCTTGCCCTAGGGAAACACTCTTTCTTCTAGAATGCACACCTTTTTCATTCGTTTCTGTGTGCACAGCCTCTTGAACATAAACTTCTTCATATGATCCCTCTGAGTGAGCCTCAATCTCTAGGGGATCAGTAACAACGGCATTGATGACATTTATCGATGCATAACGCATTGCAGCCCTTCTGTCAGCACTTCTGTGATATTTTCTTCCTCCGTGTCCTTTATGAGACACTGCCTTTTGTTTGGCAGATCCCTCAGGAACTTCTTGATGGACCGAAATTTGGGGGGAATCTCATGATAATTCAACTCTGCGTTACTCTTATGGCTTCTTTCCTAATCGAGAGAAGAATGACTTTCGTTGAGGAAGAGATTGAGAATTTGTAAAATTCCCCAGTCAGGTGGACTAGGGATGTTCCTATTTTTCCTGCTCAACTCCTCAAATCCTATCTGTTGATCCCAAGGGTTGAGTTAAAAGAGTTCCCAATCTGGAAAGCTGAGGTGGTTCTTGAGCTTCTACATCTGAAAATTTCTTAAAATCTCTCCTCATTTTGCAGACTTTAGTCTGAAAATTGTCCAGATGTATCATCCTACATCCACTCAAATCACCCTGCTCAGATGACCATTGGATTATTTCTGACACTTCTGTCACTTGATGATGTTCCTGCTCTAAATGAGATGCATGTTCGATATTCTCATTTTCTTGATGCAAGAGAAATTCTAAATCTTTTTCTTTATAAGCCTGTCTTTGGGAAGAACTAGTTGAGGCCTGTTCTTGAGCAATCCTTTGATTACACACAAAACTAGTTAGCTGTGGGCAGCCATGGGTAATAACATTTCATGAGACCACTTTTGGCGGGCTTGGTTGACTGGGGAGCACGGTGAGATGAAATTCTCCATGAACACACCATCCCCTATTATGAATACCAGATGGGGCATTGGTAATTAACTGGTGAAAACTTTTTAATGCGCCAAGGCAAGAACGTTGATGGGCTATCTGCTCCTTTTCAACCTTTGGATGTCAAGAAATTGAGAGAGATTCCAAGTCAATTTGGAATTTCATCCCTTCTATTATCTTGACAGGATTTTGATATTCGTCATAGGATAATATTTTCTCTTTTAAGTGATAATGAGTTTTCCATATGTTGAGACGAATATCATGAATAAAATCTTTCGTCAACATTTCTAGAATATCATACTCAGAGTCAGCCAAAGGTCAAAACATGATTGGTATTTCACCTTTTTTTAAATTGTTTCTCATATTCATTACTTCCTATTTGTCATTAGATGAAGATTCTTCTACCTGATTAGACCAAAGCTGGTGCTTCTTTATTGCTTCATAAAATTCAACATGATTCGTAGAGAATTAATTTTTCAAATTATAAGATGAATGAACCTGGGGTGTTTTGGAGATTGACCTACACCCCAGGCTATCTTCTGATTGAGAAAGTATTTCACCTGCTAGCGGTAAGGCATCAGACATGACTAGTTTCACATTTGCAAGTTCTTCAAGATAAGAGGAATTTCTCGTTACTGCATTTTCCATTGGCAAATTTTTCAGGCAACACGAATTACTACTGTGGAGATGAATTTTGCTGCTAAATTCGACATCATGGGGAGGACCACCATGGTGGGTTACAACAAAAGATGAAACCTCTTGCTCCTTGGTCTTCTGGCCACATAGAGGGTTATTGTGGCTCTCATCTGAAGATGATACATCAATATTGACCAAATTTTCATGAATCAAGCTATCTTGGGGGTGTTTCTGATGAAGACCTTTGGAATTATTGTTGTTACTTATTAAATATTTAAATGAGAGATTAGAATCTTGAGTTGCAATAGAAAATTGTCTGAGCGCTTCAATAACTCCATCATTGAGAATGGCCTTATTGTAGATTAGCTCTTGATTTTTCAACTATGATGGATGGGTCTTTTTCTTGTATGCCTTCTTACCACTTTAGAAACCACCTATTGATGAAATTCGTTATTATGGGTAGGTGTATATGCCTACTTAGGATAAATGTTCAAGTTAGGCTGATTATGTCCATTTAAATCGGGTGTATGTTCCCGACTTGATTTTCCGTATGACATGGGGGAGTATGCCCCACGACCCTCTTGGAATGAAACAGAGGTGTGTGTCTACTCCGGAGTGACACGTTGAAGAGTCACTCTTCTGATGGGGATATATTTATATTTCTTTCCATTTGATTTCACTGAAGATGTTATAATATTCTGACAGGTATCCAGAATATGGGCAGGGATTTGCTTCTTCCCTTTCACCATTTTCAAAATGTCCTTGGTGACTTTAGCAGCTGGAAAAGGAATATACATTAATTCTATGTATGGAGTAGGTGTATGTTCCTTCTACTATCCTTCTTTTCCTGTCAACAGATATTCACAGTACTTATGCATAGGGGTAGAGAGTTGAGTCTGCTCCAGATTTGTCGTCGGAGCATTCCGACTGACTTCTTTGGGTGCTCTCAAACAAGACTATTGGAAGGCTTGATGAACATTTGTAGGTGTAGGTTACTGATTTTTATTCTCCTCCAAGTATGGTTGATGGGTTTCCTTCAATACTAGTAGATGAGATTGCTGACAGAATTGGTGATTATAAACAGGTGTATGTTCCTCTTTACCATTTTCCACCATATTATATTAGCGAACATCATTGGTTGCATTCAGACGAGTCTACTGACTGGATGATGAATTATAAATAGGTGTATGTTCCTGCTTATAGTACTCCACCAGAATTTCCTAGTGGGATTTGTGTGTTACTTCCAGAAGAGTCTGCTGAGCAGTGAAATCAGGACGGACGAGTGTATATTACCGCTCATTGTTTTCCATCAAGTTACATTGATGGACTTCTTCATAGGGGTTAAAGGTACGAACCTACTCCTTGTTGATCGTATTTCGCCTCTAGTGGTTCATCTTGAATGCTTGGGTCTGAGGAACCTCTGCTGAAAGCCTAGAGGTGATACCCTCATCATGTTGATGGTGTACTTTCACACGAGTCTAGCGGCGATTGTTAGAGGGAGTCCTCAGGAAGGATTATTGTCTTCTTGAACATTGGCCTTGAGTTACCTCTTCATTCACCTCCCTGTAATATGGTAGGGACTTGTTGTTTCGTTCCATGGATAACGACCTGTAACGGTTGGATATGGTGGTTGGCACCACCTGCTTCTTGTCCACTAGTCATCGCTGTCCAGACAACCAGGGTGAGTTGTCAACTTGGAGGGCTTGTCGGACAGCCTCTAGAGTCAGGATGGTGCTTTGTTGACAGAATTCCCACACAAATTCATTCGAGACCCAGCATTGTAGATGCTGAGTAGGTGATGTCATCCTCAGAGCAGACAACGATCTAGCAAGAGTTCGAGCTGAGGCATTCACAGGTTTGAATTTTAAAGAATCCATTCTTTATTGCAAATAGATCTTGAAAATGAGTGTCTGTTTGTATAACTGTAATAATAAAGATAATCCTGGCCAGACTACATCTTTAGGATGATCACATATGTTATTTATTGCTTTTTTGGCCCTCATATTGAGTTTAATAGGGGCCTAACAAATAAGTAAAACATCATTTAACATGGTTAAGGATTCACGTTGGGTTCACCATTCTGTGTTTCTTCTAGAAATGGGGATGACCTTGATTGTTTAAGGTTCAAATTTTCCAATCATTTACTAACGGGTTTATTCGTAGAACAAAAAACATCCAATGATTCTATATCCATTTGGACCTACTTTCCAAAGGTAGGTGCTCATTAGTTGTGGACAGATAAGGCTTAATAATTTTTATCGGTTGAGAGGATGGAAGGTTAAACTCATCAAACTTTTTTGAGGGGAATCATTAACTACCCTGGGATTATCTTATAGATTTATGTTATGTTCACGAATCTTTATTAATTCACCAAATATGAAAATTATGTTTCCTTTCAATTTAGCAATCAATGATTAATATGTATTGGATTTAGAAAATATTTTATATGTATTTGAGGTTCTTCATAGATAGTGAATCATCCGTACGTATTAGATATTCATAGTCAATGGTATACTGAAATACATTATATATAAATCTCTTGGTCATTATGATAACCATATTGGTCTTAAATCCACTCAGTGAGGCACTTGAAGTTTATTGTCGTTCAAAAAGACATGGATTATTTCAGAGTGGGTATGGTACCCACATATGGGCTTCCTACATATTCTAGTTTAAAAAAAAGAAAGGATTTATATCCCACATAGTTCAATAAGAAGGATATTTTTTAATGTCATATGGGATGGAAAATAATTAATGAAATATGGGCTTGAACCTTATAAAGGGTTCTTACATACTCTACTTTTAAGGCAGTGATCAAAGTCCACATAGTTCCGGAGAGGTTTTTGCATGGTTGATGGCCCAAAAAGAGATGACATTATTACATTTACACTCTAAGACCACGTGAATCGTGCTCAATGTGAGAAAAAAGTGGTATCAGTAAACTTGAAAATGGTGCCACGAAAGATACTGTCCTGAGAAATGATGTGGGGATTACGTATGTATGATGGCCCAAGTAAATAAATACATGGAATTATTTCAGTAAAGAATCCCTGGAGTAGGGTCCAAAAAGGTATTTGTACTTTATAGATATTTGAAATTTTTATTCGAGGCTTACTCATGAGAAGGAGACTCAAATTAAAAGGGACATATGATTGGGGTTTATTCCTGAGAAGCAAGCCCAAATCAAAAGAAATCAAGGTTGGGATTAGTCCTGATAAGGATGCCCAATTATAGAAAATTATAATTGGGTCTTACTCCCGAGAAAGAGACCCAATGAATTCCTCTCAGATAAGGAATCCAATAAAAGAACCATGTCGTAAATGGCTTTGAAGACGGTTTTTAAGGCCATGTCTTGAAGAACAGAGGTGGATTTCAGAAAAGAAGCTGACTAGGAAGGAGGCGCGCAAGTATTGTTATGGCGCATAAGTCTTGTTTGTGAATGTAGACTTGCGCTACATGAGTCCCCTTTTGCGACAACGAATCTATAGGGTAATACTTGGGGGACTTTGAATTCAAGCCCTTAGTATCATCCCGAGAGGCTTCCAGAAGGTTGGCATGCAAGTTCCCTTGAGAGGTCAAGGAGGTGTGTAAGTGTTTCCATTTCCCATAGGGGTTGAACACTTAGGCGCACATGTATTGATGAGTTATACAACTTAGGCCTTGTACATCCTCTTTAGAGCTTCCATTCTAGGTGAATAATTGCCTTAGAAGTGTTTGGAAGACGTCAGACAAAGGCTTGCCCGACCAGAGCTTGAATCTGGGTATTGGAAAATTCTTCCTTCAAATGGGGGCCCCACGGGGACTATTTATAGGCCACTGGTCACCTTGGGAGAAAAAAGTAATAGGGTGCGCAAGTGACTTCCATGACCCATATGTGGAATGCAACTGAATTGTGCGGCACGCAGGATACTTGTGCGACACCCTCCAAATGAGTTCATGGTTCATCCCTTTCTTAATTTTTGATGTTCTTCAAAGGGTGACCCTTATTGGGATTAAGGTATTCCCCTTTTCCATTCGTTGGACTCTGTGATGGAATGAAGCATCAATAATGTAGTAAATTTTTTGTCCAATGAAATTAAGGAATACTCTCCACTAGTGTAGGCCATGTGTACGAAATACGGTTTTCCTAATAAGGATCTTATTTTGGAGGTTTCTTCACAAGTATAATTGAGGTTTTGAGGACCAACACCATTTCTAAATCGAGGAAATACTAGAGGGGATCCTTTTTTATGAAGGCCCATGTATTCCGGTTTTTTGAGACATCCAAATAGTGTATAGAGTGAAATATTTTATCATCCAATCACTACAACTCATTATACTATTTCTAGGATTTTTCATCTTTGGATAGTTGATTGTAGATGGTGATGCAGAGTGATAGTTGTTTAACATCAGTGGGTAGAACCACCTTTGTCCCATATACAAATGAATATGGGGTTGGTTGAGTGGTGGTATCGGTCAGGGTTTGGTAAGCCCACATGGAATATAAGAGCCTTTCTAGCCATGATTTTTTGACTTTATCAACAATCATATTAGGTATATTGGATAGGGTCTTTTTGAAGGCCTCTCCCTACACATTGATCATTTTATGGTAGAGATATTAATTGGTGGCCTTGATTCCATACTCTTATTATAGGTTGTCCAATTCGTTAGAGAATAAATTGGTTTTTTTATCTATAAGTATTTTATGAGAGACACAAAATCTGGTGATGATGTTGGATTTTCCAAAGTTGGAGATGCTTCATGCCATGTCCTTTCTAAGGGGTACATCTTTTGTTTATTTGGAAAAGAAGTTTGAAGATGTGAGAAGATAAATTCATTGTTTATGCGTAGTGGTGGGATACAGTCCCACACCATTCATTCCCTTTATGGTATATTGATAGGATTACTTGGCTGTGTGATGTAACTCTTGGGGTTGTTAGAAAAAAATTGGCAAGAACATGAATGGAGTGGAACTTCTTGGTGAATTGAGCACAATCTTACATCATAGTGGGAAAATATTAACCATGCATTCAAATTTGATGAGAGAGCTTGAAAACTAATTGATATGCCCAAAAATCTCTTGTATATACTTCATTCATGACATCGAAGTTATCTTCCCCATTAATTCACTTGATAAGTACTCCATCAAGGCCCCACATATAGAGGACATGTTTCTATATTGTGCCATCGTACAACATGAATTTGACTTCTTGTCTGTGGATTCGTTCGCTTCCAACCCTATCTTGGGGGATTTATTCCTTTTTAATGTAATCCAAAATGGGACTCATCTATCCTATGGTAGGGCCATACGACTCAGTGATTGGATTGATCTCATTGATTTATTCTATATTGTACCAAAAAAATGGTAAAATCATCTAGTGGCAGGCAATGTTGATGACCATTTCATTCTACGTAGGTCAATCAGAGCAGTGGAAAAAATTTATAATGCGTCATCCAATGCATTTTGATACCGAGGGGAATCAGTCTATGTATGCTCTGACGGTAACTATGACATCAGTTCTCGGATGTGGTTCATCAAAGGGACCATCTCCTATTTCTTGAGAGAGTAGTCACTATTTAATTTCTTGAAGAATAGTTCTGAATCACCTTCAATCATCATATATTCTTCTTATACATGGTGTGAAAAATATAGGCATGGAATAAGGGCTTGGTTCTCTACATCATTGTTTGTGCACCCCTCTGATAGTAGGAAGGAGTAAGCAACAATTTCCTTTTCTGGTGCTATAAGTATGACTCCCAGCCTTACGTTGTTAATATTGGGATCTTCCATCCTTTTTCCCATCCATATTTTGGATGTACCATCAAAATTAATTTCTAATATCATTGAATCCTCCTAAATAGATATCACAACTTCCTCTAATAGTTTGACATTCAAGGGTTTAATTTCTTAGGAGGGGTTTCCTATGAGGAAATATGCTAACATATGGCCTTTTATGGCTTTATGAGGTATGAACCATATGTTTAACTGATACAGGATGAATGCCTACCATGACATATGTCAATCTAGCATTGGAGGGTAGAGAATATACTTGATTGGGTTGCTATTAGAGAACAAATGAAAATCGGGTTGTTGCAGATAATGCTTCAGCTTTTGGACCAAAATGTTCAATTCCAAAAAATTCTTCATGATATTTGAATACAGATTCTTAACATTGATCATGGTTTGGGTGAAATAGTAATGGCTGCATTTTCTTCTAATATCATTCTTCTATGGATTCATGCTACATAGGTATCACTCCAAGGATATTGCATATAGAATTACTAGTATTCCTTTGATATGCAACATTATCACTTGTAGTATTAAGAGATACTTCTTAGGAAAGTATAATGATTTTTAAAAATCATTCTTCTATTGATATTATACCCCTTTTTTCATCATCCCGGTGAAGTGAAAAACATTTCCTACAATTTTGGAAATTAATCACCAAATATAGGACAAAAATCATTAAATTCCTCTAATTTCAGTGAGTTTATGAAGATGTGACATACCAAGGATGACTCTTGTACTCACAATGTTGATTTAAATGCCTTGATGATGTAAAAAAAATCCATGGAATTTCCATGAGGTGACAACAAAAACAAATTTTGGGGGGTTTATTTTCAGAACATGTTGTATCAATTTTTTAAAAAATAGTATCAAGATTTGACAGGTGGCCCGAGCACGGTCACAAAATAACCAGAAAATCCTCCATATATCATTAAATGAAAATTCATAGAAAGTGTTTGAAAATACGATGCATGGTGTGTTGATATGTGGCACCAACATTTTCCAAACTAAAGGGAATTGCCTTGAAGAATAATCATTGGGGGGCTTTAAAGTTGTGTATTATTCTTCTTTGTGGGATATTCATATAAATTTATATCCTGAATAACCATCAATGAATGAGAGAGCCTCGTATCTAGCAGTTTCATCGATTAACAAATATATGATCAGGAACATGAAATAATCTTTTGGAAAGTGCCGATTGAGACCCATGAAATCAATGAAGACTCTATTCTAAATATTCCTTTTCTTGATGGGGTTATGTTGTCCAGAAATATGGGATATTTGACCTCCAAAATGATTTTTTATTTGACGATTTTTTCAACATAGACTATTACCTTGGAATCATGTGTTTGGTGCATCTTTTTGGTGGCTTCCTTGTAACCACAGTGGTCTTCCAGTAGGCTTAGGTGGTGAGTGACCACCTCACGATTGAGGCCTAGGATTTCGTTATAGTTCCAAGATAAAATGTACCGATTATTCCTTAGGAAGTAGTTATAAAATTTTAGCTCTTTATAATACCTAGCTACACTAATCCGAGTAGGCCACGGTTCTTCTTCAATATCATGGTATATTTTCCCCAAGTTCATTAATGGTGGTAGAGACACCCTCATAAAATGAAAGAGGGGAATCGTAAAGATTTTCTTCCTCCTACTCTTATATTCCCTCAGCATCATCATCTTCCCTTCAAATAGGGAGAAAATTATGGAGATGAGTTCTCCAGAGTTTTGAAAAGTGTCATGATTTTGGAATTTAGAGGTTGAGGAAACTCCTTCTGATTCTATTGACAATAGGGAATCTTCTTGGGAAGATGGAGGGAGGGAATGGGAAATTTATTATTTATATTATGCCTTATTGGGTGTGTCGGGGATCATCTAGAGCCCTATATATGGATTGAAGGAATTTCTATTAGATCATTCATCGTTATTTTAGTGTCTGGTGTAACATTCAATACAAAGTGGCCCCTCAGATACGACTAAAATCAAGAACACTGGTCATTGTATGTTCAGATCTGCACTCATTCCCTCCAAAAAATTAATTGGAAGTACATATTCTTCACCAAGCTGTCTGATTGGTTTGGAAAGGACCACTTCCAGTCCATATGGTATAATGACCTAATCAATTCAACGACTTTGGGTTTCTTCCCTTTCTTCACATAGAATCCTTCATCAATGTACTGTGACTCCCAAGAATTGAATGGGGCCTTATTTGTTTGAAATGTTCCACTCTATCTGTTAGTGAAATATTTAATGAACTAATGGTATAATGAGTGAATCGTTTCTTGCTGATGTAACTAGGGCCTTCATTATAGGATGTTTAAGGATATGTTTTTTCCGACCACCAAAAATTTTGAGTCAGCCATGTGGTCACTGAATCGTGTTTTGAGAATGTTTTGGCATAGTGTCTTTTACTCACATTTATCATAGTCTAATAGAGTTGTAATGTTGGGTTTCGACTAAAATCATTATATCATTGCCAACGAAGTGTTCGCTGTGGGATGTGATTTACTCCAAAGCCTTTATAATTGAATAAATTTAGAATATCTACACCATTTACCATACCAGAGACAAATAACTGTTTTTGTCATCCCTGCATAATGGTGTCTTTATCATGATATGTGAAGGAGATAATCAAATGTCATTCTACCATACTGTTCTCTATTGGATAGACTTTGGAGGTGGCCACTTCATCTTCACTCTCCTGGGATTTAGAAATGATTCATTAAGTGCTTCCCCAATATCCACAGACAAATTTAACGTATCCATGATTGATAGCATGGTTGATAATGAATCCAATTTTTTGAGAATATCATATTTCTCGTCTAAAGGCTGAAACTTACCCACTTGATGATGTTCATTCATAGGAACATTAGGGGGTTGAGAATTAAATAATAATGGAACTATTTCTCGGAATAGATCTGGTGGTGCTTTTATAGTTTGTGAATTTGGGTTGGTAGGTTTGCATATATTCCATGGGTGATTAGATATTTATTTCTCTTATGAAGGATATTAAAAAATTATTTGGCCGGAGTGTCTTTCGATATAGGCATATTGAATATCTTTTTCCTATAGGGTCCACTGAAATTCTCTTCCATGTTTTTCCAAAACTTTAATTGTTTGAGAGGGATTGTGACTAGGTTTTATTTTCTTCCAGGACTACATCATCCCTTGAATCATTGGTTTCCGCATCTTCTTCCTATGGCTCCCAGATTGGGTAATGGTATATTTGGTTCATATTCATTCTCTTAATTAGAAAAGTGATCCAAAAAGTGAAATAAATTAATGGAACCAAAGATCATTTATCATATTATCTTGAATTTTCTCAACCAACATCATCAATTAGTTCCATTTGGTGGGATGGTTCCTGTGGTCCAATTTGGCATGGTGTTACCTGTATCTTCAGATCTGTTGACAAGATATTTGATATTGTCAAAGCCATCATTGGATTTGTTGGAAGTTCTTCATCTTTTACTTGATCTTATTGACCCATATAGGATCACAGGGATGAAAAATTTTGGTTTCACCACATTAGGATCCAATGGGGGAACAATCATCTGCATCAACTACACTTGGAGGTGACCATGGTCTCGGTTAACTATTCACTAAGTCATACAACTATAGAATTTTTTCTCATTTTTCCTACCTTTTTTCACTACCCTTCTTCTTTAAGAATGGAACCACTTGTGGTAGAGGTTGTCCTAACATGACTTTATTGTAATATATAATTCTTTATAAGAGTTATTTGTAGATTCATCATTCCTAGATGGTGTGTACTAGTATCTGGTGTAAGGGAAAATAATCTAGACTATCATCAAGGCCTACTTCATCAGCCCTATTTAGCTCTAGTAGTTGGAGTATGTTTCTATTCATGGAGTCAATGAAGTATCTATGAACATGATCATCTTATAATGTGTTTACTTTATTTTGTCATTCCTTGATTTTACTTTTTATGGCTCCCCTGCACTAGTCTTCTCGAGGCAGGGGAATCGGTTGACGTATGGGAGGACCTACACAATTTGGTGTGGGCCTTAATGCTAGAAACGGTGTAGGTGGGGTGGCATGAAAATAATAGAATCCCTTTTTTTCTCCCTACTCTTTTCCCTAGGGCTGATGGGGTTGCTCTAGATTTGAAATAATTCCAATGAAAATAGTCCTTTATTCTATGGGAAATGGTAGAGAAATCCCAGAACCCATTATTATACATTACCAGGATGAGTGTTGTTTGCAGCTTATCAAGAATATTCTCGATGAACATGGAAAGAAACTCATATTTGGGGAATGACTAGTTCAGGTAGTTAGTCATACATTTCCATCTACTAATGATGTCTAAAACCCTCACATTTAGCATTGTTTGTATATCATGAGATCATTGAATTTTGTCTTTGTCAATGTTGAACTGAACTAGAAGAGAAACTAACACTATAGGTCCTCACATTATATTATCAAATTATCTAAAAACTGATATACCATATGAAGGTTGAACCTTTCAGGGTTCACATGAAGTTATATGTTTCACTATTTATTGTTTCTCCAGAGTTCTCATCATGGTATCCAAATAAGATTCTTAGTGCATCAGTTGTTTTTCTGGGTAACTTGAACAATTTAACACTGGGATTATAGGGTTTCAGCCACTATGGGACATGGATTAGCTAGTCGGGATATGGTTTCAGTTCTGATTGTATCAGTGTATATTTCCCTTCCATGGATTCTAATTGAGATGCCAAAAACTCGATGGTATTCATGAGACCTTGTTGTCTATATTATTTGAACATAGCATCAACAACTAGAAAAAAGATATATAGCCATAGATGTATAGCCATGGTTTTTGATCTGTTCCTATAGCTTTTATTATTGCAAAAAATTTCATTAAAACCATTATTATACTGTTCAATCTGTCATGCACGGCTCTATCATCTCCCTGCCCCCAAAACATTACACTCGCGACCCCAACATTACTCTCACAACCTCTCCTCTTGGTGACCCTATATTCTCAGCGGGGTTCCCTCCTCTCGACAACCTTCCTCCACCCTCACAACCTCCTCTCTCATCAGAGACGTCCACTCTCTGTAGTGAACTCCTGGTGGCATCCCTCCTCCACCCTTATGTCTATTCTAGGTGGAGAGATCTCCTCTTGGAAGCCCTCCTCCACCCCATGGCCTCCTCTCTTAGTGGAGACATCTCTTCTATGTGGGGACCCCGCAGTGGCGTCCCTCCTCCATCTTCGCAACCTCTCAGTGACCCTACTCCCCTAAACCCTCATTTATAGTACTAGGTAAGTTGAGTATCACTTATACTAATTGTATTTCTAATTTTCAAATTAATTTGTTTGACTCGTATGTATTCATGGGTGGTAAAAGTGAAAGATGGATCATTGGTGGTCGGTACAAGATTGAGATCGATTTATGGATTATTGTTTGAGGTTTGTGTCCTTTAAATTACTATGTCTATTAATTATTTGGATTATATTATGTTTATGTAGTCATTAATATTACCCTTATAATGTGGATTCAACATGTTTGATATTTCCCATAAAATATGTTTGTATAGCTTTGACATAATAGTCAACATGGAATATATAACTTTCAAAATGGTTCATTGGTGGCACAATGGTCCAAGATGTTCGGTTTCTGATCACATGGTTTGTTTTTGTGGTGAGAGTTCAATTTTTCATGTTATTTGTTATTTACTTCATTTTTTTTTTAAAAGGTATTTTTGTTTAATGTGAAGTATTAAGGTAAAATTGTGACTAAATTAAATGGTTTTTTAAATCAAAGTAGAGGTTCATCAAGAGGATAACAATGGGTTTTGGCATAAAGGATAACAACTGTAAATTTGACATGTTCTATCTTTTTCATATGAATTATAAATACAGAATTTAATTGGATTTTAAAAAATCCATGGGGCCTATTTTATGCACACATTTTGTTCCAATTGACCATATGAGGGTTATGATCATTTTTCTAATGTTTTCATTCTTTTGAATTTCCCTCTTATTAATGGTTTCCATATTTTCTGACTTCTATTTAAAAATGATGCATGGAAGTGTAGTAAATATGTGGGAGTCCTACACTTGTGTGAGTGGATAGTAATATTTGATTAGGATGTTGAATGGGTTTACATTTTTTGATGTTTTATTAGAACCATGGGATTCTGTTGTATGGGTGAAAGTTATTGAGATTGATAAGGAAATAAGTGAGATATTCATTGTTTCCATTTAGGAACATATTAAAAATTTTGATGGGTTTTAATGACACCCTAGTATTATTGTGGGAGAACCTCATGTTTGACCTCTTTTATGACCACAAAGGTCATTTTAGAGAGACACACTAAGGGGGTGGGAGGTGGGGTGAATCAGTGAACAATACTTGTTCCAATTTCACAACTCAATTTTTAAACTCTCATTATACTAAATGATTTTGTCCTCACTATTAATAGGGTCACTCTTATGTTATTATTTTAATGATTATCTGATTGATATTTCAATTACCTTTACATTAATCTAATTTGAAAAATGATTACTTAACCAACCCACACCTATTTATGTATTATATAAAGTAAGTAATTCATGAATACAAGATATATTTTTTTTATTCTATCACCCGTACTGGGTTAATATATAGAGAATACAACAACACTATTACCATGATCTATATTTAATTAATCGGATTGTTTTGTAGTGGGTTTAGGATAAGGAAATCCAATCCAAGGGTAACACCCCTTACAATGATTCAGGGATAGTTGACAACCTCTCATGTTTCACACCCAGATCAATGATATAGAGTCTTATCAATCATCACCCACAGGGAAACACCCTATGTATACTTTTTTACTCACTAATAATAGAGGTATAACACAATGGTATACATTCCAAGGAAAGGATTCACTATCTCTACACTACACTAACTATGGGTAGGTAGGCATTGATTTTCAAACTACTCTTTCACACATGATATGTTAAATCCTATATGAAAATAATTTCAACTTCCTTAATGATATCCTATGTTTCCTTAAGGTAAAATACATTAATTTTTCAAGGTATTTAATGAGTTCCCATTCACATCATCATTGTTCACTTAGTGTGAATACCCAATAACCAATTACACACAACTTCAGTTTATATTAGTAAGAAAATATAAATTTATATAAAATGACTCAACCATGTTTTGTTATTATTTTATAGACTATTATTCCCATAAATAAAAGGGTCACACGAAAAAATATATTCATAAAACTCAGTGTTTTTCATATGTAACTTACAAAACATAATTGTTCATGTATCCCTTTTCATAAATTCTCCTTTGATGAAATACAACTATTTTGATCTCTTAGTATCTTTACAAAACATATCTTCTCTATATCAATTTAGTTCCCACTTGATGAATTGTTTAATTATAAAAAAGCATAACCATTTCATGTTTTAAAACCCTTTCATCATGCTAATCTATTTCTTAACAAATTTCAATTTCATCAGTGATTATATTTTACCAATACAAATGAATTCACACAACTCAAAACTTATATGAGTTGAAATTCAGTGACCATGGCCATCTAGGTTTTTTGGTGCAAGTGAGTATGATTTGTTGGAAAAGACTAAATATGGTCATTTAAGGTGGTTTAGAATAGAAAAACGATGATGTATGATTGTTGTAATTAATTTTTTTCAATGTTAGTAGCTGAGAATCATTGAGAAATTTTAAAAAAGTTAATCCTTTAACATTTACTTAGTGAGTGTATTTTTCTATCCTATTTGGTAAGTGGGTTGGTGAAACCTTTTTTAGTCTTATAGAGGTAATCATGACATTTAAAATTATATGGTTTTCATGTATAGAATGTGAGAGATGATGATATGTGTTTTTTTTTAATCTAGGAAAGAAAATTGAATTGGGTGTGTTACATGGCACATGAGGTGAGTTCATGATAATAGATAAAAATTCAGGGTGGTTGCATTTGATATTGATGGTATATGGATAAAATATTTTGGGGTTCATGTATACTTCCAATAGAGACCTATTTGAGTAAGTAAATTTTTAAGTATACTCATTTAATTGTTAGTTCTAGGGAAAATTAGAATTTCTCTACCTTGGGAATGAGGTTTTGGTTTTTGATGGGATCAAAGGAAAAGTTATCAATGAAACGTCATTGCAAAGTTATTTTATTCCTTGTTTTTAGGTGGTGTGTTAATTATCCTAACTGAAAGGGGTTTTATTTTTTGGACATCACATATATAAAAATATTGGAGAAAGATATATGATATAGAACACACCAAAGTACAATTGTAGGATGAGTAATGTTTTGGGTGGATTAAAAACATTTGGTTTTTATAAAACCACTATATAAAGTATAATAGTTCGGTTGTATGACTAGATATGAATATAAAAAATAGTTCTGTTGGATGACATGGTCAATATGACATTAGTGATCAATGGAACTCTATCAACATGAATGATATTGAGAGGAATTGTGTTATTAATACACTTCAGAGTGAGAACGTGTGTTCAAATGAGATGAACTATGACAGAAAACATCAAGGTAAGATATTGGAACTTTTTTAATTCATTAATTCTACTAGATGTGTTGTATCATTGTGCGGTTGGAAAAAATGATCAGTAAATTGGTGCCTATGTTTGTGAAGTTTTAAGAAATTGAGATGGTTTGGGTGTAGTGTTAGAATAACATAAATTTGTGAGAGTTGTAAAATTCAATTCATTCATAAGGCATGATTACGAGATTGTTTGAGTAGACATTTCATATCTCCAATGATATTTTGAGAGATTACATAATAAATTATATTGGTTATTTTGAGAAAAATTTGGCTTTATTGAAGTTGAATTTATGTTGGTTAGAGAAGAATGATTATGTTTCAATCATGAATAATCTCATGTAGGAGACGGTAGAGTTTTTTTAGTTAATCTAGAAATATATAGAGACCTCCTAGAGTAGTTCATGGAATGATTTAGGGAGTTAAACCCTATTTTATGACATTATTTAGGGTGTGGACATATTTTTTCACCTAATCTAGGTTAAAAACCCCGAATTTTTCTATCGAGCCGATTATTATTAACAAAAAAAACTGATTAACAAAAAGTCGCATTAAAACTATCATTTTATGAAATATTTTTAATGATCATTACATCACATGTGTTTCTTTATCATAATCCACTATCTTGTATCTGTGTATTTATTATGTTATTGGCATTGAGTTAAACTTCTAAACATAGAGATTTTTTATCGTTAGATATCAATTGTGTCTTATTTTATGTAGAAATATATTTTTTATAAACTATAATCATGGTTAAACATGCTTTTAAAATTTGAAAATTCTGGAAAAGTCTTCCATAGATCTCTTCAATCCCAACAAAACAGTTTTGAATAGGTATCATCGGTGTAATTCCATTCTAATTCTATTACCTTATAGCCTTAGTGCTTATGTTTTTAGGATAGGTCCCCCTAGTTAAAGCATCCATTGTTAGCAATGTAGTGATATATCATACCATAATATATATGTTCATGAATTCCCTCAATGGGTTTTTTATATCACATACCACCATATTGGTGTGAATACAAACTAATACTTTTTGGAAGATCAATATATTGGAAAGTTTCTAAAACCATATTATTGATTTATCATGGTATGAGGACACATTATCCTTACCATTAAGTACCATTGAGTGGCGGACTAGTGGTGTTGGGGTAATTTATCAGTACGGTTTGACACTGATTTCATTTATAATGAACCTCTATGACATGTTAATGTCTCATTCCTCACCAATTTAATTATATCAGCCCCATATTTTTTATGAACAAAATAAAATGAACACAACACAAAAGGATTTAAATGTCTCAACTGTATAATCCAACTCCATGTCCAGATTTGATAGGACCTAAAATATTATATACTCTAATATAAATTCTAATGGTTTCACTAAGTACTATCCAAGTCCTATAAACATCAAGTCCCCCAACATTCGTACTGTAGGGTCCCTCTAGAGAATTCATCATTCCACATTACACTAAAAATGTATGATTCAATAGTTTTAAAGAATTCCTTCGATTCAAGGTTGCATTAGCACAACATGATGTTGATCTCCCTCCACATACAAAATAGATCATATATTCTAATCATGTTTTTCCACATCAAGAACATTGACAACTAAGTTTCACAATCTGTTCTATCAGTATTAAATAGTCACTTTAGAGTATCAACTATCTGATTCTTCTATTCATTTGAAGTATTGGGACACATAAATCTCATACGGCTTGAATGGATCCCAACATTAATAAGTTCATTATCTCAATGATAAAACCATTTATTAGGTTCTCAGATTCTCAATTATCTTAATTATCATAAAAAACACACATGTTGTTCAATGCATGAATTATTTTATATTAATAAAATATCAACAATAATTTCATTCAATTTTATTTCCAAATATCCTCAATTATCAGTTGGAAATCATTATCCATTTTCAATTCATAGTTGGAAACTGTTATCCATCATCATTATATACATTATTTTATATAGTTATAATTCAATAAATTAAATAGAAAGTGTGTCATATTTTTATTGACACCGCTTTAGTGTTATATTATAAATAAAAACAATTTATAAGCATATTGAAAGAAATTTTGATATAGATAAATATATAGTCTCATATATATATATATATACATAATGAATTAAATTGGATAATGTACATCTATGCAAGGACATAACTTACTATTCATGCAATATATTGTATTCATATGATTTATTTATTTTTAATAAATCAATCATATATTATTTTTTGTTAATTACTTATATTAAACTGTGAATGAAATTTTTAGATGTGATTGCATTTGTTTTTTCATTTTTTCATTAATTTTAAACCATGTTTGTATAATATGAATGAACACTCCTTGTTCATGTTTCTTGTTAAAAACACCATATATTAAGAGATTGGTTCTGACATCTTCAATGGATGTTGGTGGGGTGTTGGAGGGGTGGGGGTGCGGGTGTTGATCTGGGGGCGGAAGAGGGCGGTTCAGGGTGGGTGGGGGTGATGGTAGGGTGTTGGATTTATTTCAGTAATTCATATAATTATTTGGATGTACATATCAATATGAATATTAATTTTTCATTGTTGGTTATCGATTCATGTATAATTTATCGTGTACAATTGACACACTGATCATATATATATATTAATTCGTTATATCTCAATTCATTTCTCACTATTTCCTTATATATTTTTTCTTAGGATGAGGTTGGTTCTATACACTACCATCAAATACACTAATTTCACCATCGTATTTATGGTAAGGTTTATTCCATTTTTATTCTTTTTCCCAAGTTGAATTATGTATTTTGTAATTTTGGGGTTCCTTAAATTTTTTGTAGTGTGTCTTGGATCTCATTGAGGTGGATTCAAGTCACCGTTTCTGAAGGAATACTTGTGTATGAATAGGTAAAAATATACATATATAAGTTCTCCTTAATATATATTAACTCATTGTAGTAGGAATATATATTTTTTGGCTAGTTTTTCTCATATATAGAAATGAAAAATTAATACATGTGTAAGTGTAAATGGGTATATGAAAGTATAAGAATATATATAATGACCTACTATGCATAGTGCCCTTGAAAATATGTACATACGGGGTAGGTTTCCAAATATATATGTGATGATTCATATGCGTGAAAGTGAAAAAAAGATGATATGTGTTGTCATCGTCAAAAGAAGCGCACCTTGAGGTTGAGGTAGGATCCCTCTTCCAAACTCATTAATTTGAATTCTATAATTGATTGATTGTTTTAAAAACTGAATTTCAAATAACCAATATCTTTTCCATGGATATATCTATTTACAAGTTCCTTGTGTACGGGATTACTAGTTTATGTAATTTCTTATCCTGTAGTCTTAAAACTCCAGAAAAACCATTATATTTTCACTTTTATAGCCTAATGTGTAGAAACGAGTATAATGTAAGGACACAACATAGATTGGTTCATTTTTTCATAGAATAAACAATTATATGTAGATCCACTTTCTTTAATCCAACTATAATACAACATTTATTACATTCTCAATACCATCAATGAATTTTTTCCTAACACTTAAGGATGGGTTCTCCATTATTATCGAAGTGTTATGATATCCAATGTCATTTGTGTAGGCAGGGGATGAAAGGGCTGTGTATTGGGGTGTGTTGAGGGTAGGGGGAGGGGGTGTGCTGGGTTCTATTGCAAGGGGTTGGAGTGGTACAAGGGGTTGCAAGGGGAGTGAGAGGGGGTGGGTGTGCAGGGGAGGGGACATGGGGTAGGATGGTGTGTTGGGTTATGTTCCAAGGGGAAGCGAGATAGTGCAGATAGTGGGTGTGCAGGAGGTGCATGGGGGGTTGAAAACCTGCATTATGTAAACCTAGTAGTGTATAGGGGATTCATGGGGTGTGCTCAGGGGGGTAGTGGGGGTGAAAACCTACATTTGGAAAACATGTGAATTAGGGGTAGTGTTTTAGGATTTGTTGAATTGGGTAAGGAGATGGTGAATGTAGGGGTGTTCCTAGGGGTGAAAACCTACATTAATAAACCATGTTATGAAAAAATGTTATGAAAATATGCATTATGAAAACCTTTTATGCATTATGCCTTATGTGAAAACCATCATTTAGGAAATATTTTATTTATAGGAAAACCTATTAGTATAACAATGCATTATGTGAGTATTATTTTTTATAAACACCTCTTAGGTAGAGGGTGCATTGGGGGTCAGCAATGGTAGGGTAGGGTTTAGGGGGATGATGTAGGGGGTCTGTAATGGTATGGGGAGGGTGTAAGGGGGATTTGTAGTGGGAGGGGATTGAGGAATGGGGTTTTCAAGTGTAGGGGGATGCTGGAGGGTTCTTGTGGGTGAAATGGGGGAGGGGTGTGGTGGTGGTGCAATGGGGTTGGTAGGGGCCAGGGGTTTTGGTGCATGGGGGCTCCTAGGAATAGTTTAGGTCTGTTTGTGTTTGTATATGTGGGGGGAGGGGGATTTCCAAGGGGTGACAGGAGGGAAGAGGGTGTCCAGGGTGGTGTCTAAAAGGGAGGGGGTTTTCCAGGAGTGGGTGGGGGCAAGAGGAAAGAAGGATATCCAAGAGGGGGGTGCAGGATGGAGGGGGTATCTAGAAGGGATGGGTGTCTGGGAGGGAGGGGTGTCTAGGAGGGAGGAGTTTCTCTTTGAGGGGGGGTGGGTGGTGTCTTGTCGGTGTCTAGGATGGGGGGTATGTCCAAGAAGGTGGTGGGGGTGTATGAGTGTCTTTCGGTAGGGGAAAAGGTGGTTCTGTAGGGGGTGGGTATGTGTAGCAGGCTGTAGGGGGGTCTATCTAGGGAGGGATTTGGTGTCTGCCCAGTAACGGGGAATCTGTCCAAGAAGGGGGCTATGTCCAAGAAGGGGGGTCTATACAGGAATAAAGGGGGCTGTCTAGGGTGGTTGGGGGGGTTTGTAGGGGGAAGGGGGCATGCAGGGTTTGTTGGGGGTGGGTGAATGAGGGAGGGTGGGTGTGTTTTTTATGAAATTGGAAGGACTATAGCTATGGTTTGAAATCTTATCTATAAACTTTTTATGGCTTAATCTTCTAACATGGTTTCTATCCTTGTCTATAGGGTGTATGAAATGGTTTAAAATATGGATATATCTTTTTATCCATGGTTTGAATTGTGGATATTGGGATTTAGCCATAGTTTCCAACCATGGTTGGTTATAGGCCTTTCCCTATAGCCATTCCAATACCAACCATGGTTCCTGAAACCATGGTTATTACATATAACCAGAGGATTTGGGCTTATAGACATGATTTGAAACCCTGTTTATAGCCTAAATTTATAGTAGTGATGAGTGGGCGTGATAGGGGTAGGATTGGTCAAATCGGTGTTGTTCATACTTGGGTTGGATACTCAATAAGGGGCAGCCTCTATGTGTTTGACAGAAAAAATTACGATCATCTAATCAATGGAGAGAAATTTTGATATCCTTCTGTGAATGGATTCTGGTTGAATGATGGTCCTAGTGCTGCATTGGACTTTCTTTACATCATTACTTTATTTTTTATTATGATCCCTTGTGGCATAGGTACACCTACTAGGAGTTTATTCTGAAGATCTACCTGAGAAACATGTCCTGCAGGACAACTCACATGAATAAGATTAGTGTTAATCCACCTCATCGCTTCATTTAATCCACCAGTAGAGTGAATCTCTCATCGAGAATTAGAGACATGTTTTCTTAGTGAGGTGGAAGTAGGTATTTTATCACATTTTTCTTATTCCTCTGGTTTTTTGTGATTTTTATGGAATTTAATGATGTATTAAAAGAAGCCGTGCTCAAGTTTAGGGAAGCTCGCTAGTTCCGGGAATGAAAACCTTTAGGTACACAGTAGACCACCTCTTAGAGGGAACCACATTCCCCTTCATCTTCTATTTTTGTCATTTTTAGTGAGGTCCATGGTATTTATTTCCATGACATTCACAACTTCATACCACATTGGGGGGTGCAAACCAGGTGATGAATGGTAGGAGATCTCCTTACGTCCCTCATTGGATCTCCATCTTCTATTCTTGTGTCCTCTTTGGGTTTATTTATGAAGGTTAATTGGAAGGGATGTTTTAGATAAATTGTTCATACATATCTTTTTTTGGGGGCCCCAAGTCACGATATGTGATAGATTGGGTAACCTATCTATTCATTGTTCTCCCTAAGTGGAAAAATACTTACATCAACTAGCCAGGTGGTTGAGTTATATATTCCCCTAACCTTGTGGGCTAGGGTTTCTCTCATTCCTTTTACATTGTAGAGTTTCCATGATTTTATGGTCTTATAATGGAATTCTATGTTATATATAACCCTTTACCTGTGTTGGGGTTGATCCCATATTGCGGTTATTGCTGATGTTGCCACCAATTTCTTGGTACCGTGCATTCCCAATTGAGGGTGAACTAGATATGGTGTCGTGGTTACCACATGAATTATTTATTTATGATAACACGATAATTTACTGATTATTGGATTCCCTTTGGTGAGAGGATTTCAGAATATTATTAGAGGCATGGTTCATGAGCTTTTGAATGGATTGTTCTCATCAGGATTGACGCTTTTGAGACTTACTCAATGCCTATTCTTGTCCAGTGGGCCACCATTCTGGAATACGTATTTCATTTGGTTGGTGTCTTGGAATAAAGAAATTGTAGAATTCCATTTCCAGGGTCACTACTTAGAAATTATGTTGGGTGAATTGAAGTGCCCCATAGTCTTCCCAAACCATGATATGAGCCCCAAAAGATGTGTTGCTGATATGGAAACACTACATTTGTAGCAGGTGGAGGAAGAATAGTTTGAGATCATTATTTCACCTTTCAGATTCTATACATCATGAAGATAGAATATATTCTAAGTAAATTTGGTATAAAAGATACCCAAATATATTAACATGCTCTTCATATCCATCATATTTGAGGAATATTTACTTCAACCGGTGTACTGTTTTCCAGATGTTGAGATGAATGTTTCTTATGTATTATTGAGACAATTCCCTCTATATGTCAAAATGAGGAGTTGCATTGGGAGAAAATATAATTGGTATTTCATCCCTAGCTAGTTGTCTTCTCATGAGAAACATGTACTTTTCTTAATTTTCTAGAGACAATTGTACTTGGTTACCCCAATTTGGGTTCTTCTTAATTATTTCGTCCCAGTAATTAAGGTTAGTAGCTGTTTCGTCAATATATGATCAGTACGAGGGTGGATCGGAGGATAAGCGTGGCCCTGGACCATATTATGGTGAAGAAAGGCTGTAACTTGTCATAGATAGAGTATCCATTGTTTCTGAATCAATCATTCCAAATGCCTCAGAATATGAGTTCTATCTCATACATGGCTTAGTGAGAGGAGGATCTTCATGCCAGTGTAAATTTTGATTGTGGGAAGGTCCTTCGTAGTTGGTGCTTCCATGGTGAAAACTACCATAGGAACTTAATTTTGACAATAGGGTGTATCCATATGATGTATACCCATGGTAGGGCCTTCAGGGTGGACAATAGAGAGGGGAGTACCTTAATCGTGCTTGATGTCATTGTGGGGAGGGCCTTCGTAGTGACAATATTCATAGAGAAGACTACCATCATTGATTAAAATCCTATTATAGGGAGAATATTTGTTATGTTAATCGTCAGGATGGACTTTGGTATGTAATGAGAAAATGAGAGGACCTACATGTTTATCAGGGGAATTGATGGGAGGACCTTCACATTGACTGTCATGATTGTGGGGACTACCATCATAGCATTATATCTAACTCAAGGGAAAATTTCTGTAGCATATACCATGGGGAGGACCATCCTAGTGTACCATATTAAAGGGAGGACCTTCTAGATATATGATCTTCTGGAAAATTGTAGGTCTACCATGAAAATCATCAAGAGATATGATCTTATGACTGATCATTTATTTCCCATGATATAAGCCCTCGTGGGTGATTTGGTGAGGACCGTTAGAGTTGCTGGTATTAACGTTGTGGGGAGGATATTCGCAACTACTACTACCATGTCCATAAGTTGGTAATGAATCAGTAGGATCTTGAACATGAATTTATATATTATTGATGGAATCAATAACTCCATCGTCTTATAGTGCAAGATAATGAACGTGGTCTTCATTTTCTAGTTTCCTTTGGTGCATTTAATTTTGGGTGTTCTCTTACAAGCAATTAGGGCCACATGTTGTTGGTAATGACATATATATTAGCATTGTTATTTTTTTGGTTCCTATGATTCCACTGGGATACACCATAATACCTATTGAATTCTAATAAGGATATATGCCTTCCATGTAGAGGCCACCAAAATGGACTACGGTCCCCCAATTGTAACATGTATTTGTTTTCGATCCGGTTGTATTTGTATCAAAAAATATGGCCATTAACACTGATAGAAGAGAACATGGATGAATTTATTCTCCAAAGTGACCATATTATTTTGGGGATGTGTCACCCCTCTTGGAGAGATGCTTGCATTGGCTCGAATCCTAGTTTTTTTCAGTAGATGCAGTTACCGCAAGACAGGTTTGGAAGATATAATCTAGAATGAATATATAATACTCTGTCATTATTGAGATGTTTTGATATATGTATTTGGATGTAAAAGGTATAAATTTCTTTTTGATATCAGAGCTAGATTTTTTCCTACTCTGGTCCTCCATGTGTTTCAAGTGGGTACTGGCAGTTCGCCTCTGTCGGGGTAGAGGAACAAGTCTGCCCATGACTTATAGCTCGGATACACCTATTGTATTCTCTGGTCTCCATCATATTGGACTAGTGGGATTCATATCAATGATATGGAATCTTTATCTTATCATTTTACATAGTATTTTTCTCATAGTCTTGATATGAATCCCAAGGAATTTGACTATGATTGTATTTTCTTATCATAATATTTCACTTCCAGGTTTCTTTATAATAGGTAGTAATTTTCATCTACCTGTTTATTTCAATTGTATTTAGCTGGTGGTGTACCAAGCTTCTACGGTATGCTTCTCTTTAAATAATACAGTAGCATGTGTCGTATGCAACTTCGAGTTCTGAAACGCACCACAACTAATCAAGCTAGCCTTTAAAAATAGTAATACCAACTTTTTGAAATTTTATAAATTTTATAATTCAAAATGGACTTTATTTTTGGATTCAGAATATTGAAATTATCCTAGGGTGAAATTTTGGTATTTTTTTGAAAACTTTCAATTTTTGATGAATAGTGAAAAAACAATCAGTTATAGTTTAAAACTGAATTTTTATTTAAATAATTATTTATTTTATTTAAATTTAATTAAGGTCAAAATAGATACATAATACATATATAATTTCAATATAATTCATCGGAGTTAGTTTAGAATAATGTTAGATATATAAAAATTTTATGTGACTTTTCACCGTCTTTTACCCACCTCCTAGGAGAATTTGGAAATTCACATAAAACTTAATTTTACCGCTTTTGTGAGTGGAATTTCGAAAATCTGAGAGACACCGTTAATATCATGGAGTAAAATGCCGTTCAATAAGATAAAAGTAATTTTTGGCGAATAGTAACTTTTTTCTTTTATTTACCACGGTTAAAAATAAATAGGGTAATTAAGGGTAAACATGATAATAATATTACCCTAACACATGTCTTAATTCAATTATACAAGTGTATCTCGACCAATAAAAACCTTAGGAATAAAATATTATCATTTAGGTCCACTTAGATTATATTAGGACATTTATTATTATTTAATTCAAAGAAGAGTTATAAGAGTTAAAATCAAATTTTAATAACTACAAAATTTTTAATTTAGGGTTATTCGTAAGATAAATTGGATTATAAATATTCATTAGAAATATAAAACGTTTTCCTACATAATTTTATTTTATTTATAATTTTTACAAATTAAATAATTTATGTAATTTATGACACAATGGTGATGCATTAATTACCTAATTAATGAAATATTAAAGTGATATTATAAATATCAAAATAAATGTAATTTGAGACTTTTTATGAATTAAACTAATTTTATAGGATAATATGAAATATTAGGACTTGTTATATAAATTCTTTTCGAAGTAATAATGCTGTTATGAAATTATCAAAAACAAAATACCCAATAGTGTCAAAATTGACATAAAAGAGTTATTAAAACAAATATTATATTATTAATATATATTATATTCCAAAAAATCTACGGTTTGGACAAGAGACATATATTAGGATTGGTGTGTCATTAATGGACCACTTTGGGGTCGGTTGGAAGTTTATAGTATGTTTATTGACTATATAATATAAAAATACAAAGAGACATGGTAAGTGTCAAACTAATTAACTAGGAGTTAAAACTAAATGATAAGGTTAATAAAGTTACCCAAACCTGTCTAAAACCTATTGGTTGAGTGGTTTTAGACCTATCTACACCTTAACATTTAAATAATCCACTTTGGAGCCATTAGAAACCGAATATGAATTTATTGTAAAATAATATTTCTAGCTTTTCCAAAGGTGACCCTCACCCCTCTTATAAAATGGAACTCCCCCTTCTCTCAATTTCACACCATCAAAGCCTTTTGGCTCGGCCAAAACCTGCCCAAATATTCTCTAAACTTCCCTCACATCGACCTAGAGGCCTTAGTTTGATCAGAAAGCTAACCTATGGATCCATTTTGATCAAATCAATAGGAAGATCCCGATTAAGTGGTAATGTTTTCACCACCCTCTTTCAAGTTCCTTTCTTCTTCAACTTCTTCTTTCTTTGTTATTCCCATAATAAAATAATAAATCTAGTATCTTATATATACTGGGATGTTATTATAAATATGGTACAACTATATTCATTATTCTATCCATCCTTTGAATGACATGTCACCATACGTGCGTACGTACGGCTTACCGTCTCCATGTCGTGGTGTAATTGTTATTCAAAAAATTATTATTTGTATAGGTATAATAATGATGTGTAATTCATGTAAATAATATATATAACATGATAATTATTCTTTATATATTATATACCATCCAATTATATCTTATTTTAATATCAAAATATTGATATTGTCACTCCTGCGTACCTACGGACTACCGTCTCCATGAATGCGATGAGATTCATTCCCCATCGTATCTATTGAAGTCTAATTCTCATTTGATGATTAATAATAATGTATAAGGACTTGATATCATTATGGATATGAGTAATATACATCCCATCCATAACGAATATGTCTCACATAACAAATAATATAAAGAAAGACGAATCTGTTAACACCCGAAATGATGATAATACTAAGATATTATTAACAAATCAATGTTAAAAGATCATATATGATATCATATTAATGTATATGATTATTTTATAATTTAGTAACAATTATTAAACCAATATAAAAGAGGTTAACATACCCTCAACCAAGGAAAAGTACAAGGTAAGGTTTTATTTCACAATCTCTTCGTTATCTGAGGTTGTTTATATGTAACTATATATTGGGACCTCTTTATCATCCACATCCATGTTTCTTAAAAATGTATTTCAAATCATTATTACTATTTTACAGACTATGTGTTAAAGTCATGTATACCCTTGTTGACTTTAAATAAAAATTTTATAAAGGTATCTTTCTGTCATTTTCCAAACAAGGTCCTTTTTAACCTTTTCGGCAAAATTATGGTAAGAATATTTTTTTTACTTATACGGTGGGTGCGGCTATTTTGTGCCATTATAAAATCGTTGAAGCTTCCTTTACAATCTTATAAGGATATTTTCAAATTAAATGTTTTATTTTATAATTATGTGTCTTTTAAATGATTTCAAAAAAGAGATATGTCTCTCAAAAAGTTTTGATTTCATCTATGTCAATATCCTTTGATGAATTTTAAGCTTATCTGAAGTTGAGTTCATATGATACAAAACGTCCATATTGTATTGAAGGTTGTGTGATATGTTTGACTGTGGATGTGTTATTTTTATACCATTCATGGTTTATGGAGAAAGTATTGACATTTCGTATTCTACTTTTAATATGAATGTTTTTGTTTTGTTTAAAACTGTTTATATGAGGAATGCATTGGACTTAATAAGTGATGGGTGGATCCCGCTATAGCTCCTTGATGAATCGGTGGGTCTCATGAGACAAACTAGGGTCTTGGCACGAGACCTTTACAAAATCTTATTTGTAGTCTTAGCATAAGGCCTTGACTATGTGGTTATGATAGTCTGGCATTATGCATTCCATCATTATGAAACTGTTTATTGATATTGAATGTGATTATTACACTGTTAGAATATCCATGTGAATAAGTAAATTTCATTATTTAATTTCATCTTTGCCATATTATTCTAAATTTCATGTTTAAAAGGCTTTTGTTTTAGTTATACATTGCCTTAAATGTTTGTGCGTATTTTTGAAAGTTTCCGCTATATTGTTATCCTTACTGGGCATCTGAGCTAACCCCTTTCTATGTTTTGTTTTGTCCCAGTATGTGAAGACGTATTTTATGAATGACCTAAAGAGATAGTATGAGGGGATATGAGTGTGGACTATGGAGACTCTGTTGTTGTAGATTTCATTTTATGATGTAATGTAAGCTTTATGAATATATATTGTGATTCCAAGGCTACTAAACTAATCGGTCTTTCGAGACTTGATCTTTTGTGATCATTCCAATGTTATGTAATAATGCACCAACTCTGGGTAACTGGGTTCGGGGAATTACAGTTGGTAACAGAGGTTGTTTGGTACAAACCTTGGAAGCAAGATTTAGATAAACTTTTATTAGAGCACATAGATCTATGATGGACTTTGAGGATTAGTATAGAAGAAATTCTTATAATTTTGGTATTGTAGAGATTTTGTGAGTTTTTCGAGCAATACATCCCTATCTGGATACGAGCAAGTAGTGGCAGCTCTGGCACATATGTACCTAGGGGTAAAACCCAAAAACAATGCTTTGAGCTAGACTCAAATGGGAACTAGTGCACGGCAATGGGCCTCGCTTCACTCTTGGTTACGACACTCCTGGGGGATATGCTTAGGATAATTCTCATTTTCATTACAAACCATTATGAAGGTTTTATGAGTATATACTTCCTCAAAGAAAACATTTTTATGATTATAGATTATATCCATAAACTATTCAATTTATGTTATGTTTTTTACAAGTATTGAATTATGTATTTTGATTCATAGACTGATCTAGTTTATGCCATTTTTTAGAAATGGTGCCTAGTGGATGAAATGGAAACCATATAAATGCATGCACACAATGTAGGGATTTCCCTCCTGCTCAAGATAATTATAGTGGAGCTGGTGATGCAACTGGTACTAATCAACTAATCACCATACTCGGACAACTCACTCAGGTTATGAATAATAACCTTACCTGTGTGGAGCACCCTGATCCGTAGCGTGGAGGATCAATGTTAGATCACTTCATGAGGCAACGACCAAAAACATTCAATGGGAGTACAAATCCATTAATAGCTGGGCAATGGATAAGTTCCTTAGAGAAAATATTTCAGGCTTTGGGGAGTAGTGAAAGGGAAAAAGTTATCATGGCAGTTTATTTCCTCACTAGAGATACTGATCAAGGGTGGTCATTGATACAAAACCCGAAAAGAAGATGACGAAGTATAAAATATATAATGGAGGGAGTTTAAAGAGATTTTCTTAGAAAAATACTCTCCACGTGACCATCGAGTAGATATGGAAAGGAAATTTCTGAGTCTGAGACAAAGGGAGGATGAAAATGTTACAAAGTATGAGGCTAACTTTACAAGGTTAGCAAGGCATGTTGTAGATTATATACGTAACCCAATAAGTAAGATTGATAGTTTATTTGATGGGTTAAAACCATTTATTGTTCGATCATTAGTGTCACAATCCTTCTCATCATACGAAGATATTGTCTCATGTGCTATCAAGAAAGAAAAAGAATTCTCTAAGTCTTATGAATTTTATGTAAAGCAAGAGAAGAATAGATCTTTTGATCACTTTGGAAATGCAAATATAGGAAAGAAGGGAAAAGTTGAATATCCATCCTGGAGTTAATGTGGGAATAAACACCCTTTTACTTTCTTGAAGGGAATTGGAGTGTGTTACAAGTGTGGTGAAAAAGGCCACCATGCTCGTGATTGTAAGGGTAAGAAAGAAGCTACTAATGTTCAATGCTAAAACTGCAGGGAGATAGGACATTATGAAAATGAATATCCTAAGCGTCAGGGAAACTTACCTCAGAAAAGGCTAAGGGATCAAGGACAAGCTAATGCTATCACTACTACTGAGGTAGAAGCTCTAAAAGGCGTGGTGGAAGCTAATTTAATGGTTTCCTCATGTTTTGAAAATGAATTATTTGATTCTAGATCATTGCATTGTTTCATATCTTCCTAGTTTTCTACGAAAATTAGATATTTCCAATTTGATTTAAAAAGGGAGTTGTCAGTTAAAACTCTTAAGAGAAGTATCATTGCAACAATGTTTTGTGAATCAGTCCCCATTAGAGCACATAAATTTTCTTTATCCGCGGATCTCATCATCATACCTATGATTGAGTTTGATATAATCCTCGGTATGGATTGGATTTCGGACCATGATGCAAAGTTTTATTGTAAGAATAAGGAGGTTACAATTTTTTATGATGATGATAAGGAACACCTTATCTCTAGAGCAGAATCATCACCACCTAATTCTTATCTAGATCCACCCCCAATAGCTCAACTAAATACAATTATTAGGGAGGAAGATAATGAAATGATTGTTGTTGAGGAAAGGAATGTTCAAATAGAGTATGTACCTATTGTGAAAGAATATATAGATGTGTTTCCCGAATATTTACATGGACATTCTTCAGAACCAGAAGTTGAGTTTTCTATTGATTTAATTCCCAGATCAAGGCCTATATCGAAGACCCCTTATATAATGGCCAATGTGGAATTAGTTGAACTAAAGAAAAAACTAGAGAAATTGAGTAATATGGTATTTATTCGCCCTAGTTTTTCTCCATGGGGATCCCATGTCGTTTTTGTTAAGAAGAAAGATGGATCTATGAGGTTTTGTATCGACTACAGGGAGATCATTGCTATAACAATAAAGAACAAGTATCTCGTACCTCGCATTGATGATTTATTTGACCAACTGCATGGAGCTCAATACTTTTCAAAGATTTACCTGCGATCTGGATACCATCAGTTGTTTATGAAGAAGGAAGACATTCCAAATACAGAATTTCGAACAAGGTATGGGCATTACGAGTTTACAGTAATGCCTTTTGGATTGACTAATGCACGCTCTGTATTCATGGATCTAATGAATAGAGTTTTCGAGAAATATCTCAATGATTTTGTGGTGGTATTTTTTGATGATATCTTGGTATATTCCAAAATCTATGATGATCATGAAAATCACTTGCGCGTTATCTTGAAGACTCTTAGAAGACATGAATTATATTGGAAGTTTAGAAAGTGTGAATTCTGGCTTTAGGAGATTTCTTTTCTTGGACACATTGTCTCTATGTATGGAATGTCTATTGATCTTTATATGAAAAGGGAAATCCATGAATGGGTAGCACCAACGAGTATAACTGAGGCACGTAGTTTTATTGTTTTAGCAGGTAATTATCGATGTTTCGTCTAGAATTTCTCTCGATTGGCTAACCCATCAACAAAGCTCACACGTAAAGGGGTTAAATTTGTTTGGGCAAAATAATGTGAAGAATGTTCCGAAGAACTGAAGAGAATATTAGTCAATGATCTTATATTGACTCTACCATCGGGGAATGATGGGTTTGTTATTTATAGTGATGCATCGAAGAAAGGACATGGTTGTGTCCTTATGCAGAATGATAGAGTTATTGCCTATGCATCATGACAACTGAAAATTCATGAGCAAAACTATCCTACTCTTGATCTTGAGTTAGCTGTTGTAATCTTGGATTTGAAGATATGGAGACATTATCTCTATGGTGAAAATTTTGAGATATATAACGATCATAAGAGTTTGAAGTATATTTTCTCATAGAGAGAACTCAACACGAGGAAAAGGATATGGCTTGAACTACTCAAGGATTTTGATTGCACAATACACTACCACCCGGAGAAAGAAAATAAGGTAGAAGATTCTTTTAGCAGAAAGGATCATGGAGTTTTGAACGTGATGAGAATTGAAAGGGATCCTATTTTTATGGATCTAGTGAAAATAGATATGGGAATTACCATGGAAGGTGAAACATCGATACTTTTTCAAATGGTTGCCAATCCATCCTTACTAGAAAGGATAAAGAGTTCTAGGATTGATGATGAAGAATCTCAAAAGAAGATTAAAGTTGTGAATGATGGGAGATTGAGTGACTTTGTGTATAAGATGAAATTTGGAAAGAGACTTTGTGTTCCCGATATACCAGATCTAAAAAGGGAATTGTTAGATGATGCTAATAGTTCCAATTTTTCTATACACCCTGGGAGCACCAAAATGTATAGAGATTTGAAGGAATAGTTTTGGTGGGACAACATGAAGAGGGAGATTGCTTATTTTTTTTCAAGATGTATGGTTTGTCAACAATTGAAAGCTGGAAGGAAACATCCTGGAGGAGTCATGCAACCTCTTACCATAGATGAGTGGAAATGGGATAATATCACGACGGACTTTGTCATGGTACTACCAAAGACTCCTAGAAGGAACGATGGAATATGGGTCATTGTTGATCGTCTTTCCATGTTAGCACATTTTCTTGCTATAAGAGAAGATCTACCACTTGAACGTTTAGAAAGACTATATATTAATGAAGATGTGAGACTTCATGGAGTACCCTTATCAATTGTTTCGCATCGTGATCCCCGTTTTACTTCAAGGTTCTAGAAAAGTCTTCAGAAGGCCTTGGATACTGAACTTCGTTTGAGCACTGTCTACCACCCTCAAACAGAAGGACAATCAGAACGGACTATTCAAACCTTAGAAGACATGTTGAGATCTTTCTCACTTGACTTTCAAGGTATGTGGGATCAATATTTACCTCTGGTAGAATTTTCATATAACAATATCTTCCATTCAATTATTCGGATGGCACCATATGAAGCGTTATATGGAAAGAGATGTCACACACCAACCTGTTGGGATGACGTTGGTGAAAGAAAACTTGTGGGCCCATAACTGGTGGAGGAAACGATGGAAAAGGTAAAGGTAATCCAAAACCACATCAAAGAAGCTCAAATAAGGCAGAAGATCTATGTCGATAACCAAAGGAAGGATTTGGAATTTCAGGTAGGAGATCGTGTTTTTTTTAAGGTATATCCATGGAAGGGACTTATACGTTTTGTTAAGAAGGGTAAATTGAGTCCTAGGTACATCAGACCTTTTGAAATTCTAGAACGAATTGGGGTTGTAGCTTACCGTTGGACAATGCCGCCAAGTCTCTCCAAAGCTCACGATATGTTCCACGTATCACTGTTGAGGAAATACATGACTTACCCAACACATGTGCTCACCTATGAGGAATTAGAACTGGAACTCAATCTTTCTTATTGGGAAGATCCCGTCAGGATTCTTGATACAAGAGAATAGGTTCTAAGAAACCGGACAACTCGTCTGGTAAAAGTTCTATGGAGAAACCATAAAATGGAAGAGGCAATGTGGGAACCTGAGGAACTTATATTCAAGAATCACCCGAGTCTTTTCATGAGGTAGTATTCTAGAAATTTTGAGGATGAAATTATTTGAAGGAGGGGAGAGTGTAACACCCCAAGCTTCTACGGTACGCTTCTCTTTAAATAATACAGTAGTGTGTGTTGTACGCAACTTTGAGTTCTAACACACACCACAACCAATCCAACTAGCTGTTATGAATAGTAATACCCACTTTTTGCAATTTTATAAATTTTATCTTTAAAATTTGACTTTATTTTTGGATTCAGAATATCGAAATTATCCTAGGCTGAAATTTTTTATTTTTCTGAAAACATTCAATTTTTGATGAATTGTGAAAAAACACTGAGTTATAGTTTAAAACCGAATTTTTATTTAAATAATTATTTACTTTATTTAAATTTAAGTATGGTAAAAATAGATACATAATACCTATATATGTTAAATGTAATTCATTGGAGTTAGTTTCGAATAATTTTAGATATATAATAATTTTATGGAACTTTTCACCGTCTTTTACCCACCTCCTAGGAGAATTTGCAAATTCACATAAAATATAATTCAACCGCTTTTGTGAGCAGAATTTTGAAAATCTGAGAGACATGGTTAATATCAAGGAGTAAAATTTGGTTCAATAAGATAAAAATAATTTTTGGTGAATAGTAACTTTTTACTTTTATTTGCCACAGTTAAAAGTAAATAGGGTAATTAAGGGTAAAAATGATTTTAATATTACCCTAACACATGTCCTAATTCTATTTTACAAGTTTATATCGACTAAAAACAACCTTAGGAATAAAATATTATCATTTAGGTCCACTTGGATTAGATTAGGACATTTATTATTATTAAATTCAAAGAAGAGTTAAGAGAGTTAAAATCAAAATTTAATAAATAAAACATTTTTAATATAGGTTTGTACATAAGATAAATTGAATTATAAATTTTCATTAGAAATATAAAAATACTTCCTACATAGTGGTATTTTATTTATAATTTTTAGACATTAAATAATTTATGTTATTTATGGCACAATGGTGATGCAGTAATTACCTAATTAATGAAATATTAAATTAATTGATATTATAAATATAAAACTAAATGTAATTTAAGACTTTTTATAAATTCCACTAATATTTTAGGTTAATATGACATATTAGGACCAGTTATAAATATTTTTATCGAAGTAATAATTCTGTTATGAAATTATCAAAAACAAAATACCCAATAGTGTCAAAATTGACATAAAATATTTTTTAAAACAAATATTATATTTTTAATTTATATTCTATTCCTAAAAATCTAAGGCTCCTCTAAGAGACTTATATTATGATAGGTGTATCATTAATGGACCACTTGGGCGTCTCTTGGATGTTTATAATAATTTTATTAACTATTTAATATAAAAATACAAAGAGACATGGTAAGTGTCAAACTATTTAACTAAGAGTTAAAACTAAACGATAAGGTTAATAAAGTGACCCAAACCTGTCTAAAACCTATTGTTTGAGTGATTTTAGACCTATCCCCACCTTAAAATTTAAATAATTCTCTTTTTAGCCATTAGAAACTTAATATGAATTTATTATAAAATAATATTTCTAGCATTCCCAAAGGTGCCCCTCACCCCTCTTATAAAAGGGCACTCCCCCTTCTCTAAATTTCACACCTTAAAAGCCTTTTAGATCGGCCAACCCCAGACCAATTATTCTCTCAACATCCCTCACTTATACCTAGAGTCTATAGTTTGATCAAAAACCCAACCTAAGGATCCCTTTTGATCAAATCAAAATGAAGAACCTGATTAAGAGATAATGTTTTCACCACCCTCTTCCAAGTTCCTTTCTTCTTCAACTTCTTCTTTCTTTGTTATTCCCATTCAAAAGTAATAAATCCAGTATCTTCTATATACTATGATTTTATTGTAAATATTGTACAATCATATTCAGTATTCTATCCATCCTTTGAATGACATGTCATCATACGTGTGTACGTACTGCTTACCGTATCCACTTCGTGGTGTAATTGTTATTCAAAACATTATTATTTGGAAGGGTATAATAATGATTTGTAATTCTTGTAAATAATAAATATAACATGATAATGATTCTGTATATATGATATACCATCCAATTATATATTATTTTAATATCAAAATAATGATATTGTAACTCGTGCGTACGTACGGACTACCGTCTCCACAAACGCGATGAGATTCATTCCACATCGTATCCATTCAAGTTTAATTCTCATTTGAAGATTAAAAATAATGTTTAAGGACTTGATATAATTCTGGATTTGAATAATATACATCCCATCGATAACAAATATGTCTCACATAACAAAGAATATAAAGAAAGACGAATCTGTTAACACCTGAAACGATGATAATACTAAGATATTATTAACAAATCAATGTTAAAAGATCATATATGATATCATATTAATGAATATTATTCTTGTATAATTTTGTAACAATTATTTCACCATTATACAGATGGTTAACCTACCCACAACCAAGTAAAAGTACAAGGTAAGGGTTTATTTCACAATCTCTTCGTTATCTGAGGTTATTTATACGTAATTATCTACTGGGACCTCTTTATCATCCACATCCATGTTTATTAAAAATGTATTTAAAATCATTCTTACTATTTTACATACTATGGGGTAATGTTATTTATACCCTTTTTGACTTTTTATAAGACGTTTATGAAGAGATCTTTTTGTCGTTTTCCAAACAAGTTCCTTTTTATCCTTTTCAACAAAATTAAGGTAAGAATGTTTTTTTAACTTATACGGCGGGTGCGGCTATTTTCTGCCGTTATAAAATCATTGAAGCTTCCCTTACAATATTATAAGGATATTTTCAAAGTAATTGTTTTATTTTATAATTATTTTACTTTTAAATGATTTCAAAAAAGAGATATTTCTCTCAAATAGTTTTGATTTCATCTATGTCAACATCCTTTGATGGATTTTAAGCTTATTTGAAGTTGATTTATTATGATACAAAACTTCCATATTGTATTGAAGTTTTTGTGATATGTCTGACTATGGATGTGTTATTTTTATAACATTCATTGTTTATGTAGAAAGTATTGACATTTCGTATGCTAGTTTTATTACGAATGTTTATGTTATGTTTAAACCTGTTGAAATAAGGAATGCATTGGACTTAATAAGTGACGGGTGGAGCCCACTATAGCTCCTTGATGCATCAGTAGGTCTCATGAGACAAACTAGTGTCTTGGAATGAGGCCTTGAAAAAATTTTATTTTTAGTCTTGCCACAAGGCCTTGACTATGTGGTTATGATAGTCTGTGATCATGCATTCTATCATTATGAAAGTGGTTATTGATATTGCATATGATTATTCGACTAGTAGAATATCCATATGAATAAGTAAATGGAATTATTTCATTTTATCATCGTCATATTATGCTGAAGTTCATGTTTAAAAGGATTTTGATTTAGTTATACGTTGCCGTAAATTTTTATGATTATTGATAAAAGTTTCCGCTATATTGTTATCCTAACTGGGCTTCTGAGCTCACCTCATTCTATGTTTTATTTTTTCCCCAGATGTGAAGAAGTATTTTATGAATGACCTGCATGGATAGTATGAGGGGATATGAGTGTGGACTATGGAGACTATGTTGTTTTATTTTTCATTTTATGATGTAATGTAAACTTTATGAACGTATATAGTGATTCCAAGGCTACTAAACTAATCGGTATTTAGAGACTTGATATTTTGTTATCATTCCAGTGTTGTGTAATAATGGACCGACTCTGGGTAAGTGGGTCGGGGAGTTACAGGTGGCATTTATGTTCATTGACAGTTTTGTATGATTACCCATATTCTGCCACCCTATATAGACAGAGTTCTTGGTGTGCATCAATATAAATTTTTACTATATTGTAGTTGGTTTTCACTCTATTTTTATGATGAGGTTCTAGCGTATTGGTACATATTTACTTCTGCCTATAATTTTCAACCCCATTTGTGTAGGGGACCAACTATCCTTGGCAGAAACTTGCGATTTCTCATAAATATTTACTATATATCTATGATGGGTTTTTTAAGAACCCGGTTTTTGCTACTAAAGACTTTGGAATATTTTTGATGATATTCCAGAGCAGCGCCTTCATATGGCGTGCGATTCCGAGCCCCGGAGTGGCCGGAATTAAATTTTCAGTGCGTTCACACTGGAAATGCTAAATAAATGAGATAACTCCTAAACGGTGATCCGGATCAGAAATACGAGTGTACTGATGGGTGCGGAATGGGGTTTTTACCCTAGGAACGTCATAAAACATGTTGGCGCGGGATGTTTGGACCCCTCGCCCGCTCTCGGGACGTTAAACGGATGAATAAATTAATTAATTTATTCGTTAAATGGTGAAACTATAGTATCTCTTAAACGGTGGCTCGGATTGGAAAACCGAGGGCACCGTTGAGTTCGGAGAATTCCGTTTACTCTAGGAGGGGTATAAGTTTCGCGGGCGCGGGCCGTCTGTGAAAAATGGTCGTAGGGGCGTTTTCGTAATTTGGGGGCTTGGGCGTTCAGCTTTATAACTTTTGAACGGAAGCTCGGAATCAAATTCCGAGACTGCCGTTGTGCTCGGGAGGTGGTGTTTACCCTAGGGGAGGTTTAACCTCGACCCTGTCGGATGTTTCAGGCGCGGGTTAAATTTGGGGGTTTTTAATTAATTAAAAATTTAATTAATTTTCTTTTTAAAGCCCAACCCCACCCCTCTCCTTCCTCTGACCCCTGGAAGATGACCTCAACCAAGAAGGAGCTCCTCCTCTCTTCCTCCCCTCTGGTGAGGAAGCTCCGGCGAGGTGCGGATCACCGGCGAAGCTCCGGGCAGCGCCCAGCATGTAGGATTTGTCGTTTGCAATTTCTATTCTCGTAGCCACTTCGAGCATGTTTAATACTGTCGATTCGTTGTTGGATTACCGAACAAAGCCAATGAACGCGTAGTAGACATTTTTTTCTTTCCGTCGCATCTTTCGAAATCAAAATCCGAGTAATGAGGAGGCCGCAATTGTTCGGCGAAGTCTACGGGAAATTTGGGAGTTCCGGGGGTTTCCGGCGGTCCGGTGGGGATTCAGGCAGCGGCGCGGCGTTTCCGGGACGGCGGTCCGGCGAGCTGGCACGGCGGAGCTCCTGGAAGCGGCTCCAGGTGGCCTTCGGCGCGGCGACGAGTCCTTGGCTACGGCGGCTTAACGCGGCGCGGGATGGAAGAGCCGGCCGGATGTGCCGGCCGGTTGACTCGGGGTCGCATCGCGCGACCCCGCGGGGGAGCAAGACCCGCCGAAGGCGGGTCTTCACGCGGCAGGCGCGACCGGCCCCTCGTGGCCGGTCTGCGCATGGACCAAAGGTCCCCAACCGGCCCGCTTGGCGGGCCACGGGCCGGCGCGGGCCGGCCCAGGCCGGGCGGACCGGCCGGTCTAAGCCGGTCCAGCCCAAGGGGCTTTGCCCCTCTGTATTCCGACGCCTGTAACTTTTGCTACGGGTGTCCGTTTTGCACGCCGTCTATGGCGGCGCAGACCTAATGTCGATGCGGACTTATTGAGATGGTTTTGGGAATTTTTAATTCCCGAAACGATGGGCCTCGGAGGCCCGACACATCTTAAAGTGGAAATGTCGTTTTTTTCCGAGAATCTTGTTTTGAGCGGCGCGGACGCATCCAACGTCCGTTTTGAGCGCCGTTAGCGGCGTTGTGACCCTGGCACTGAGGCGGAGGTTTCCAGAGCGGCTTCAGGCGTTGAGGTCGAAGATGAGGCGTGGGCCCCGCGGCCCGTCTTTTGAGTTGCGTGCAGCTAGTAGCGACTTTTTCCTCGAACGTCCGTTCGGGGCGTGTGAGCAGTCGATGTTGGGTGTTTTTCTGAGGGCAACGCGTTGGCGTAGTCTGCCCGCTGTAATTCTGCACGATGGTGCGGGCTCCGTGAGGGACGTTTTCGGGAGTTGACGGTGATTTCCAGCTTTATCACCGGGCGACCGTTTTGGACCAGAGGATAGTCCATCTTGTGTGTTTTTTTGAGAGGATCGCAATGGTGCGATCCGTTCGTTGTGTTTCGGGACCAGGTTGTGGGTCCCACATGGCACCGCTCGTGTGCGGTGCGCCGGGATGCACCTTTTTCTCCGGATATCTATTGCACTCAAGTGAGTATTGCTTTTGACGTGTTTTCCTGAGGGGATCGCAATGGTGCGATGTGCCCGACTATTTTCGGGGTTGAGGCTCGGGTTCACGGGACGTCGTTCGGGCGTGAGGCGGTGTTGGTGACTTTTTCATCGGATATCCGTTTGAGGCGAGTAAGTAGTCGATCTCGCGTGTTTTTCCGCGAGGATTACAACGGTGCAATCCTTTGGGTTGTGCAGAGCCTCTTGCGTGATCTTGTTCAATGTGGAATGTGGAAGGTGCTTTAGTGGTGGGTCGCCCTACCTTGTTGTAGCGGACCCTTGGCGTGTGATCCCGCACTCTTGGGAGAGTGATATAAATGGTTCACGAGATGTGGTTGGCCGTGCCTGGGCCTTTGAGGTGGAGTTGTTACATCACGCCTTCGCGTTGACGCTGGGTGCCGTGTGCACGATAGCCTTTGGGCTGGAATGAGGTATACTCCGAGAGTATATGGGAACGCTTGGAGGTACATGTGGTTATTTGTACCTAAGGATGTTTGTGCGCTTAGTTGGGGTTGACTTGGGGTCACACGTTGTGTGGGCCCCACGTGCGTTCCGTGATCTACTTTATGTACCATGACCTCTCGCGACGTAGAGGGTCCCTCTGCGCTCGTTTGTTTGACCAGCAGGGTGGAGTGTTCCCCTGACTTTGTGCTCGTTTCTTTGACCAGTAGGGTGGTGTTTTCCCATGGCTTTGTGCTCATCTGTTTGACCAGCAGGGCAGAGATTCCCCTGGCCTGGTGCTCTTTTGTCTGACCTGCAGTGTTGAGCGGTCTCCCCCTGGTCTTGTGCTCGATGGTTTGGCCGGCAGAGATGGTTTGGTTCCTCTGCTTCTTTGGCTGTGAGGGGTTTCAGTACTGTGCCCTTTCACTGGACTGCGACATCATCTGCGACTACGGGTGTTCGTGAAGCGTGGGCGTTTTCCCCACTTTCTGGGATGAGGTGTCTCGGTCCACTTCGACAGTGACTCAGCGGATTGGAGCGGGATCTCCTTGTGATGCTTGGGGAGTTTCTCCCATTGCTCTGTGTTCCCTGGTAGAGCTTGTGGTTTCGGTGTGACCAACACTTTACGCGGGCACCGATCCTCTACCCAGGAGGTTGTTCGAGCAGGGCTGAGGTTGTTCCAGCAGGGCTGAGGTTGTTCCAGTATGGCTGAGGTTGTTCGAGCAGGGCTGAGGTTGTTCCAGCAGGGATGAGGTTGTTCCAGTAGGGATGAGGTTGTTTCCAGCAGGGCTGAGGTTGTTCCAACAGGGCTGAGGTTGTTCCAGCAGGGTTGAGGTTGTCCCAGCAGGGCTGAGGTTGTTCTAGTAGGGTTGAGGTTGTTCTAGCAGGGCTGAGGTTGTTTCCAGCAGGGCTGAGGTTGTTCTAGCAGGGCTGAGGTTGTTCCATCAGAGCTGAGGTTGTTTCGAGCGGGACTCGCCAGTGGGTTACCATCCAGCAGGGATGTCCAGTACAGTGGTGTTTACCGAGCAGTACCATCCAGCAGGGATGGCCAGAGCAGTTCTGGGCTTACCTCCAACGAGGCTGGGCAGTGGTCCCCGATGCTGGGCTTACCTCCAGCGAGGCTGGGCAGTGGTCCCCGATGCCGGGCTTACCTTCAACTGGGCTGGGCAGTGGTCCCTGATGCCGGGCTTACCTCCAGCTGGGCTGGGCAGTGGTCCCCGATGTCGGGCTTACCTCCAGCTGGGCTGGGCAGTGGTCCCTGATGCCGGGTTACCTCCAGCTGGGCTGGGCAGTGGTCCCATCGCTGACTTTAGCCGGGTCGCCCTCTAGTAGACTACCCTGTTACGGGACTGGGCAGTGAGGCACCTGTCGACTTTCCGGGTCTCCCTGTAGTGGTAACCCATTGACTTCCAGGGATCCTCCAGTGGGGCTAGGCAGGGGGTCGCTATCGACTTTGTGCAGATTTCTCGACTGCAGGGCAGTGACGAGTTGTGGTTGACGTTCCCCCAGAACTCTCAAGTATGGGGAGCACTTTCCCCCACCGAGACACGTCCTTGTGATGCGACCTAAAACCGTGCGGGCGAGTCAGTGCCGCCCAAAGCGGATAGTGTCGAGGTGTGGTGATTGAGCCCCTTGGCTTGCGGTTCGGGGCAGACATGTGGGATGCTGAGCATCGATGGTGTTACTTCTAGGACTATTGGCTACTCTTTCATGGGCTGACCTATGGGACGGAGATCCCCTTACGAGTTTGTTCGGGCTTCTTGACAGATCATACATATGTATATACCTTGTTTCCGGTACCCACTTCTTGGGTTTCGCTAGTCTCCTTCCAGGAGAGGCGAAGACGCGCGGGGTATGCCACGTTCTTTCCGTGTCTAGCTTCTCATGGTGGGATGAGTCTACTCACCTACTATAGGTAGCGAAGACTCGATGGGAAGTTCATCTTCTCACCGTTTCGAGCTCCTTGTGTCTGGATGAGTCTACCTTCTTTCTTCTTGTTGGGTTGAGCTGTTACTCTTTACTGCACCCTTGGTTGTACTCCTTCATATTCCTTGTTCGCTCTAATAATCACCCTTCGGTACCTCCTTTGTTGCTCCCTCGAGCCTTCAGCGTATCCTACTGAGTATTTTTATACTCACCCCTTCTTGGGATTTGCCCGCACTTGGTGTGCCCTTGCAGACGATGGAAAGGTGGAGCGTGACTTCAGTGGAGCATAGGAGCTTGGGAGCTTGGACTGTGTGCGGTGGTCGTGGTCGGGTTCCAGGTGGGAGACCCATCAGCAGTTTCTTTTGTTTACCTGTTGTCGGGTTGTGGCACTTTTTGGTTGGGCGCGTGTTTTTTCCCTTTTCTTTTCAGTTTGTACTTTGTACTTGTAGAGGTCGATGCACTTTGTGGTATTTATATAGCGGTTGCCCTTTCATTTTCTTTGCTTGTATTTACTTTTACTCTGCACTGTTGCATTGAGTTTGCTACGTGTGTGTGTACAGGTGCTTAGGCAAAGGCCTCCCCGAGTTATTGTGCCTTCGGCGCTGGTCGCCAGCCCCTGGCTTATAGAGGCGGGCTTGGGGTAGTTGCGGCTCGAGCCCGGGTAGGGTCGGGTCGTGACAAAGTGGTATCAAGGTGGTTCGTTCCTTGGGACGTTGTGCGGACATCCCTAAAAGAGGAATTGGTTGGGATTTAGGGCAACAGTGTTAATGTGTCTCGAGAGCGGCTCTCAGGCCAGGGAGTCCAGTGATGGTGCGGTGGCCGACGTATCCATTCACCAGGACCTTGATAACCCGCTTGTCGACTCAGCATGCTGAGACACTTGTTGCAGGGAAATTTGTTTGTCCATCACGTAGGATTGAGTCTTTGAATTTCCTTCTTGTGTCAGATCCCCATTGTTGATATTGGTATATACATATATGCTCATCTGATCGCGACACTCCTTGATAATGATCAGGATGTCTCCGCGAGGATAGCCAGCCAGGATACCAGCTTTGGGTACGTGATGATGACCCTGTGAGCTATGAGGCCTCAGTCCAGAACCCATCATGTGAGCCCTTTTCTCCAGGTGGGCCGGTAGTAGTACCCCCACCTGTTGAGCAGCAGATAGTTTCAGCAGAGCAGGATGAACTTGAGCGCAGGTTGAGCGCGCTCCGTGAGTTCCAGTGGCAGGGCCCGCTGAGGTTCAGTGGTGATCCAGACCCCCAGGCAGTAGAGGTATGGATCGAGGCAATGGTTCGCCTTTTCAGGCTTGTGCAGACACCGACAGATCAGAGAGTGGCTTTGGTCGCCACCCTTTTTCGAGGAGCAGCTCGGCGTTGGTAGAGTCTGGTGACTCGTTTCCTTGAAGAGTCGTCATTTTCGCTGTACTACTTCCTGTTTTTTCTCCATGAGGAGTTTTTCCCCTCCTGCTTGCGCTCCGTTCGGATTCAGGAGCTCCTGCAGTTTCAGGGGGGAGGGATGACGGTGGCCGAGTACGCGGCTAGTTTTGCAGACTGTGCACGTTTTTACCCAGACTTGGTCCATCACGGCAACATCTGAACGCGGAAGTTTGAGCATGGTCTCCACCGAGAGATTCATGATGTCATAGTACCCTTGGGAATTTCCACATATGTCGGGGTGCTAGAGCAGGCGTTGGTGACAGAGTGCTTCCTGTCATGTTTTGCGGATGGTAGTGGCAGTGGGCGCGACGGAGCCGGGACGTCTGTCGTAGCAAGCAGGCGTCAGAGGACAGGACCTCGATGCAAGTGGCCTTCCCACTTCCGGTTTTGGAGATGTGGTTGTACAACAGAGTGGCGCCGGAGGGCACCAGGGAAGCCCAGAGAGCGTCGGTGCTATGCTTGTGACGGGCGAGGTCACTTGGCACGAGACTGCCTGACCCGAGTTGTTGAGAGCTTCGGGCAGGCAGCAGGCGCACCACCACGATAGAGGCAGCGCCGTGATCGGAGTATTGGCCAGAGAGGTGGTGCTAGTAGAGGAGCGGGAGGAGCAGGAGGTGGGGGACGATGTTTCGAGATCTCCCCATCACCACTAGGCGGTCCACGTCAGGCTCCGGGAGCTGACGGTTGGGACCGCGGGTAGCCGCGAGCTTTGGATGTCTACGATCCTGTAGAGAACGGGATGGTGAGAGGTACCCCTTGCGACTCTTCTACTTCTTGCAGTAGAATTGTTAGACTCTTCGTGTGAAAGTCGTTTCTCCCTGCTCATTGTTTGAGGTGTTACCAGGGTGACGCAGGGCGTCGGGTGTAACCCTGTGTTGGTAAGGAAAAATTCGTGAGACCTTTTCCTTTAGTCGATGGTGTTGACTCCTTCGCCTTTTGAGCGTGTAAGAGAGCATCTACTGTGGAACCTTGCGTGACCAGATATCCTTGGGTGTTTCACCATATGGATATTCTGAAGGAGGGAATCACCGGGCCTTGTTTAAGGTGTGGGCAGTGATTCCAGTCACGGCATGCAACATAGAGGTTCGTCCGGGGAGGTGAGCTACCCCAGAGGGCCTTCGGGCCGCTTGAGACCGTGCAAAGGGATGGTGAGGTACCATACCGCCTAGCCCTAACCCCAAAGTCTGGAGTGGGTGCACGACATCGGAAAGGGCCGACCAAGCATGAACAGATCAATCCTTTGGTCTGTGTGTGGTGACGCAGAGCTGTGCGTGGGTTCTTCTGGGTATGGAAAGCCAGGTGTGGGCTTAGTACCCTGTGTTGCTCCCTGGTTTTACTTTTCGAGGAAGAAAATCTTGAAGGAGGTAATGATGTAAGAACCCGGTTTTTGATACTAAAGACTTTGGAATATTCATGATGATATTCCAGAGCAGCGCCTTCAGACGGCGTGCGATTCCGAGCCCCAGAGTGGCGGGAATTAAATTTTCAGTGCGTTCACACTAGAAATGCTAAATAAATGAGATAACTCCTAAACGGTGATCCAGATCAGAGATCCGAGTGTACGGATGGGTGCGGAATGGGGTTTTTACCCTAGGAACGACATAAAACTTGTTGGCACGGGATGTTTGGACCCCTTGACTGCTCCCGGAACGTTAAACAGATGAATAAATTAATTAATTTATTCGTCTAATGGAGAAATGCTAGTATCTCTTAAAAGGTGTCTCAGGTTGGAAAACCGAGGGCACCGTTGAGTTTGAGGCGTGTCGTTTACCCTTGTAGGGGTATAAGTTTCGCGGGCGAGGGCCGTCTGTGAAAAATGGCCCTAGGGGCGTTTTCGTAATTTGGCAGCTTTGGGCGTTCAGCTTTATAACTTTTGAACGGAAGCTCGGAATCAAATTCTGAGACCTCCGTTGTGCTTAGGAGGTGGTTTTTACCCTAGGGGAGGTTTAACCTCGACCCTGTCGGATGTTTCAGGTGCGGGTTAAATTTGGGGGTTTTTAATTAATTAAAATTTTAATTAATTTTCTTTTTAAAGCCCAACCCCACCCCTCTCCTTCCTCTGAACCCTGGAAAAAGAGCTCAACCAAGAAGGAGCTCCTCCTCTCCTCCTCCCCTCGAGTGAGGAATCTCCTACGAGGTGCGGATCGCCAGCGAAGCTCCGGGCAGCGCCCAGCAGGTAGGATTTGTCATTTGCAATTTCTATTTCCGTACCCACGTCGAGCGTGTTTAATACTGTCGATTCATTGTTGGATTACCGAACGAAGCCCATGAATGTGTAGTAGACAATTTTTTTCATTCCGTAGAATCTTTCAGAATCGAAATCCGAGTTACGAGGAGGCCACAACGGTTCGGCGAAGTCTACGGGAAATTTGGGAGTTCTGGGGGTGTCCGGCGGTCCGGCGGGGATTCAGGCAGCGACGCGGCGTTTCTGGGACGGCGGTCCGGCGAGCAGGCACGGCGGTGCTCCTGGAAGCAGCTCCGGGTGGCCATCGGTTCTGCGGAGAGTCCTCGGCTGCGGCGGCTTGACGTGGCGCGGGACGGAAGAGCCGGCCGGTTGACTCGGGGACTCGGGGTCGCAGCGCGTGACCCCGCGGGGGAGCAAGACCCGCCAAAGGCGGGTCTTCACGTGGCTGGCGCGACCGGCACCTCGTGGCCGGTCTGCGTATGGACCACAGGTCCCCAGTCGGCCCGCTTGGCGGGCCGCGGGCCGGCGCAGTGAGCCGGGCCGGCCGGCGCGGGCCGGCCCAGGCCGGGCGGACCGGCCGGTCCAGCCCAAGGGGCTTTGCCCCTCTGTATTCCGACACCCGTAACTTTTGCTACGGGCGTCCATTTTGCGCGCCGTCTACGGCGGCACGGAAAAAATGTAGATGGGGACTTATTGAGATGGTTTCGGGAATTTTTAATTCCCGAAACGATGGGCCTCGGAGGCGCAACACATCTTAAAGTGGAAATGTCGTTTTTTCCCGGGAATCTTGTTTTGAGCGGCGCAGACGCATCCGACGTCCATTTTGAGCGCCGTCAGCGGCGTTGTGACCCTGGCACTGAGGCAGAGGATTCCAGGGCAGTTTCAGGCGTTGAGGCTAAAGATGAGGCATGGGCCCTGTGGCCCGTCTTTTGAGCTGCGTGCAGCTAGTAGCGACTTTTTCCTCGGACGTCCGTTCGGGGCGTGCGAGCAGTCGATGTTGGGTGTTTTTCCGAGGGAAACGCATTGGCGCAGTCTGCTCGCTGTAATTCTGCACGATGGTGCGGGCCCCGCGAGGGCCGTTTTCCGGAGTTGACGGTGATATCCAGCTTTATCACCGGGTGACCGTTTTGGACAAGTGGATAGTCCATCTTGTGTGTTATTTCGAGAGGATCGCAATGGTGCGATCTGTTCATTGTGTTTTGGGACCGGGCTGCGGGTCCCACATGGCACCGCTCATGTGCGGTGCGCCGGGATGCACCTTTTTCTCCGGATATCCGTTGCATTCAAGTGAGTAGTGCTTTTGACTTGTTTTCTTGAGGGGATCGCAATGGTGCGATGCGACCGACTGTTTTTGGGGCCGAGGCTCGGGATCACGGGACGTCGTTCGGGCGTGAGGCGGTGTTGGTGACTTTTTCGTCGGATATCCGTTTGAGGTGAGGAAGTAGTCGATATCGCGTGTCTTTCCGCGAGGATTACAACGGTGCGATCCGTTGGGTTGTGCGGAACCTCTTGCGCGATCTTGTTGAATGTGGAATGTGGAAGGTGCTCTAGTGGTGGTTCGCCCTACCTTGTTGTAGCGGACCCTTGGCGTGTGATCGCGCACTCTTGGGAGAGTGATATAAATGGTTCATGAGATGTGGTTGGCTGTGCCTGGGCCTTTGAGGTCGAGTTGTTACGTCACGCCTTCGCGTTGACGCTGGGTGCCGTGTGCACGATAGCCTTTGGGCTGGAATGAGGTATAATCCGGGAGTATACGGGAACACTTGGAGGTACATGTGGCTGTTTGTACCTGAGGATATTTGTGTGCTCAGTTGGGGTTGACTTGGGGCCACACGTCGTGTGGTCCCCACGTGTGTTCCGTGATCTTCTTTACGTACCTTGACCTCTCATGACGTAGAGGGTCCCTCTGCGCTCATTTGTTTGACCAGCAGGGTGGAGAGTTCCCCTGGCTTTGTGCTCGTTTGTTTGACCAGTAGGGTGGAGTTTTCCCCTAGCTTTGTGCTCGTCTGTTTGACCAGCAGGGTGGAGATTCCCCTGTCCTGGTGCTCTTTTGTCTGACTAGCAGGGTTGATCGGTCTCCCCCTGGTCTTGTGCTCGATGGTTTGGCCGGCAGAGATGGTTTGGTTCCTCTGCTTCTTTGGCTGTGAGGGGTTTCAGTACTGTTCCCTTTCACCGGACTGTGACGCCGTCTGCGACTACGGGTGTTCGTGCAGCGTGGGAGTTTTCCCCACTTTCTGGGATGAGGTGTCTCTGTCCGCTTCAACAGTGACTCAGCGGATTGGAGAGGGATCGCCTTGTGAGGTTTGGGGAGTTTCTCCTGTTGCTCCGTGTTCCCTGGTAGAGCTTGTGGTTTTGGTGTGACCAACACTTTACGCGGGCACCGATCCTCTACCCAGGAGGTTGTTCCAGCAGGGCTGAGGTTGTTCCAGCAGGGCTGAGGTTGTTCCAGCAGGGCTGAGGTTGTTCCAGTAGGGCTGAGGTTGTTCCAGCAGGGCTGAGGTTGTTTCCAGCAGGGCTGAGGTTGTTCCAGCAGGGCTGAGGTTGTTCCAGCAGGGCTGAGGTTGTTCCACCAGGGCTAAGGTTGTTTCCAGCAGGGCTGAGGTTGTTCCAGAAGGGCTGAGGTTGTTCCAGCAGAGCAAAGGTTGTTTCGAGCGAGGCTCCCCAGTGGGTTACCATCTAGTAGGGATGGCCAGTACAGTGGTGTTTACTGAGCAGTACCATCCAGCAGGGGTGGCCAGAGCAGTTCTGGGCTTACCTCCAGCGAGGATGGGCAGTGGTCCCCGATGCCGGGCTTACCTCCAGCGAGGCTGGGCAGTGGTCCGCGATGCCGGGCTTACCTCCAGCTGGGCTGGGCAGTGGTCCCCGATGTCGGTCTTACCTCCAGCTAGGCTGGGCAGTGGTCCTTGATGTCGGGCTTACCTCCAACTGGGCTGGGCAGTGGTCCCCGATGCCGGGTTACCTCCAGCTGGGCTGGGTAGTGGTCCCGTCGCCGACTTTAGCCGGGTCGCCCTCCAGTGGACTACCCTGTTATGGGACTGGGCAGTGAGGCACCCGTCGAATTTCCGGGTATCCCTATAGTGGGAACCCGTTGACTTCCAGGGATCGTCCAGCGGGGCTGGGCAGGGGGTCGCCTGTCGACTTTGAGCAGATTTCTCAACTGTGGGGCAGTGACGAGTTGTGGTTGACGTTCCCCAAGAACTCTCAAGTACGAGGAGCACATTACCCCACCGAGACGCGTCCTTGTGATGCGACCTAAAACCGTGTGGGCGAGTCAGTGCCGCCCAAAGCGGATAGTGTCGAGGTGTGGTGATTGAGCCCCTTGGCTTGCGGTTCGGGGCAGACGTGCGGGATGCTGGGCATCGATGGTGTTACTTCTGGGACTGTTGGCTACTCTTTCTTGGGCTGAGCTATGGGACAGAGATCCCCTTACAATTTTGTTCGGGCTTCTTGACAGAGCATACATATGTATATACCTTGTTTCTGGTACCCACTTCTTGGGTTTGGCTACTCTCCTTCCCGGAGAGGTGAAGATGCGCGGGGTATGCCACGTGCTTTCCGTGTCTAGCATCTCATGGTGGGATGAGTCTACTCACCTACTATAGGTAGCGAAGACTCGAGGGAAAGTTCATCTTCTCACCGCTTCCATCACCTTGTGTCTGGATGAGTCTACCTTCTTTCCTCTTGTTGGGTTGAGCTGTTACTCTTTACTGCACCCTTGGTTGTACTCCTTCCTATTCCTTGTTCTCTCTACTGCTCACCCTTCGGTGTCTCCTTTGTTTCTCCCTCGAGCCTTCGGGGTATCCTACTGAGTATTTTTATACTCACCCCTGCTTGGGCTTTGCCCGCACTTGGTGTGCCCTTGCAGACGATGGACAAGTGGAGCGTGACTTCAGTGGAGCGTAGGAGCTTGGGAGCTTGGACCACGTGCGGTGGTCATGGCCAGGTTCTAGGTGGGAGACCCGTCAGCAGTTTCTTTTGTTTACCTGTTGCCGGGTTGTGGCACTTTTTGGTTGGGCGCGTGTTTTTCCCATTTTCTTTTCAGTTTGTACTTTGTACTTGTAGAGGTCGATGCACTTTGTGGTATTTATATAGCGGTTTCCCTTTCCTTTTCTTTGCTTGCCTTTACTTTTACTCTGCACTGTTCCATTGAGTTTGATGCGTGTGTGTGTACAGGTGCTTAGGCAAAGGCCTCCCCAAGTTATTGTGCCTTCGGTGCTGGTCGCCAGCCCCTGGCCTATGGAGGCGGGCTTGGGGTAGTTTCGGCTTGAGCCCGGGTAGGGTCGGGTCGTGACAGGTTTTATAATAATGTGTGTGGTTATGCATCATCTTTTCTGTTTCCACTATATTTTCGTAGAGGGATCCAGAAGAGGGGATATGGATATATGCCTACAGGTTGTCTACAACCATGTTCACATGACAGATCTCATCCCTAGGAACTAGGGTAATAATCTACTTTTGGTTGTATGTTTTCCTCCCTTGGCGGGCATCCCATGGAACCCTTGTTCGTTGAGATTTAATATGATCTATAAGTGAATTATCAACCTTAGAATAAGGATATTGGGTGATAAGTTTTTGGAAATGACATCTTCTAGTATGGAATATTGTGTGAGATCCCTAAGTATCTAGGATGACGTTATCATGGAAAAATTCATCTTCCCCAATAAGATAAATAAAGTACTCATTGTCATATTCTAGGGACGGGATCCTGAAAAGGTTATGGATGGAACGTGGGGCCGGTTGGTTTTAGATCGTTGGCTGTTATTGCCTGAGATATTGGTTGTGCTTTATAACTTGGAGGGCTTGAATCGTTTTCTCCATGATGGGGAGTGTTTCATTTTGAGGGAACTCCATAATCAGTGAATTTAAATCCCAGAATTGATGTTGCTGGGTGGGTGAAGGTTTCATAATCTTCATTGAGGACCCAATTGAATCTACATTAGTGAACATGCATTACAAAGAAATCTTTCAGGATTCCATTAGACTAAAGGAAGCTCTGTGTAATGCTTACAATACAGGTGAAAAATATAGACAAAACATAACTTCATCAAAGTAGAATCTCACGAACACATGTATAATTGATGATCCTACTTGGGCTCCTTAATTTTTTGATACAAATGGGACAAATGGTTGAATAATGATGTCGTCTTGGTGAAGGATTCACATAAGGTTCACCCCTGATGTGTCACCGTTCATTCTGATAGGTCATTGAAGGGTATTATGTATTTTTTCAATCAATCTACATGGGTTACTATGTCCTCAGATGGTAACCAAAAAGTTTATGCATGAATAAAAAATCTATAATGTCATTTTTTTCCAAGATTCAAGGAAATACTTTCCAAAGGAAATCGCTTATTGGAAAATGATTTGACCAATGACACTTAAGGATTCACATTAGTTGATTGGATGGGAACTCAAGATCATCAAACCCTATTGGTAGTAATTATTTCCAATTTCTAGACAATCTTATCGATTTAGAGAATTATCATATGTTTGTGAATTCTTTGTTCTTTCCCAAGCATGTGTCCACATGTTACCCCAAGATTGCAAAATCAATCAAAGATACACATGGGTTGGGAACAATCTGTATGTATCTGTGGATCTCTATTTATGAATACATCCATATTTATCTGATATTTTTTCTCAATGTTACACTTTTTTGGATAGATCATGACTTCCATATCATTGTCTAATATAATTTTGGCTATAGACATGTGATTAGGTTCTTTGGAGTTTATCATCATCCATGGGATGCAAGAATTGTTCCTATGTCGGGGATGAGCCCATAAGGTGGGATTCCTACATAACCCCATTACAGGAATTATTGCGCACATAGTTCTATGATATGGGGCTTACACATGGAAGTGTCCCATAAAGGAGGCATGATTTGGGGCTTACATTGGTGGAGAAGGGCCTTTTTGAGTTGAAGTTGGGATTTACAGTGTAAAGGTGTAGATGATGAATTTTTTGACATGATTGAATGTTAACCATTGAGAATGATACTCTCTGATCCTAATCCTTAGAAAATAATCCAACATAACAATGTTGGGATTGGAATCAATTTTCTCATAGTACAATTCTTGATGGATTTTTTAGGTGTTGTGATCATCACTAGTCTATAAGCCCACATGATTCATGATCGGTGTGAGACACAAGAGGATAAGAAAGATTAAATAAGCCACACTTGTTCTCTTCCCTATTAATGTAAAAGGAGGAGGATGATGCTGGAAGGGGTTAGGATGAGAGAACCACCTCTTACAATCAAAGGGGATTACTCCAAGAGAGATGCCTTGACATTTTTTCTGGCAATGGTGAAAAATGGTAATTATCATGGAAGGAAAAAATATGTCATATTTCGCATATTTTTCACTTTCCATTATAAACTGGAGTGATTGATGGTTACCTTTGATCCCTAAAATGGGGATGTTCAGGATGGTATCCCAAGGTTGTACCCTAGGTTATCATGGGAATTTAAACTTATGGATATTCCATAGGTCTACACCATTGTAGGTATTACCCATGTGACTCCTCTTACCATGTGTATGGATACTCAAAAGCAAGAAATGATGCACCCAATGGTCCATGCATACAAGTACAGTGGCTTTTAAAGAGACTTCATCTCAACACAATTGGACTAGTTCACCGAAGGGCCACAGACAATGTGAAGGAAATGGAAGGAAATGAATGGATTCGAGAAGTGGAACACTGAAGTTAACCAATTTTTCATACCATTTCAGGATGAAGGAATGGGAATACTTTAACTATCATATTTCAATGTGGATTGGGGATTAATTCACATACCAAAGTGGTATGCAGACTTGTACGTGGTCCGCATCACATTTTTCTATATGGAACCCAGTTCCGTCTGTATAGAATTTTGTTATGTGGTGACGTGTTCAATCCATATAGTGATGTGCTCTATGGAGTATGATTTTTTTTAGCATAATGATGCACTATGTGGGACTCTAGATTGAAGAATTTCCACTAATCCTATGGTTTATGGGGTGTTCATCTATGAGGGATTTGTGTTCTGTGGTCTTTCATATAAGTTTATATTCCACTCATTAATGATTTGTGGCTGGTCTTACCTGTACGGAATCATCAAAAGAGTCTATATTATTTTTGTGATCTTCTTCTTCCGTGCCTTTGAATATCTAAAATTTGTTCTAACAAAATGTCAATGTCTATACTTTGATTTATATTTAATATTTTAATGAAATTAAAACACAGTGATTCATATGTATATTATAAATTTAGTATAATATGTATGTAAAATATGTCACATATGTTCCTAAATTCAATCCTTTATATGTTCCACATATGTCATGAATGAGTCCTATCATTTTTATGGGACGGTAGTCCGCACTTCCACTAATAAAATTATCTTGTTTACCCATTATGGGAACCATAAAGGTATGCTATAAAAATACAAATAATGAGTAATAAAGAAAACATAAATATAATATATATCATATATATATAGTTCCATTATAGTGGCCAGCATGAGAGGCGGTAGGAGATAATTGAACAATCATCATTTTGTGAGTCAGTAGTTCATCAACCACTGAAACATTATGTTTTTACCCATTAGAAGAAGGTGTGTGTAAGTGTATCTAGAATACTTCTCAAAACTACACCCTTTTATATTGATGATACTGGTGTTTTTATAAAAGAAAGGAATAAAAAGTTTTTAGGGGGTTGGAGAAGTAAAATAAAACCAAAGAACATAAGAGAAGAAATTACCTTTAAATCGGGTAAATCCCTTTGGTTTGAACCAAAATGGTTTCGTGAAGTGCTTCCTACCAAAGATAAGGCTTCTAGGATTAATATAGGGGTCATGGGAGATTTTTTGATCAGATGTGGGATGAGCCAAGGGCTTTAGAAGTGTGAGAAAATGGTAGGAAGTGAGGGAGTTTTATAAGGTAGAGGAGGGGCCTTTTTGGAATGTTTGAAAATATTATATTATTATATAATTATTATAGGTTTATAAAGGTCCAATAAGAATTAAAGTTTAAAATAAGGTGGCCCATGTATGAAATAAAATCATCCACGAATAATTGTACATGTTTTGGATATTTTTTTAACTTCTATCTTCTTATTTATTTAAATCATCCATTAATGACCTAAACACTGGATCATCATTGTGTCATAAATAATTTTAATTATATGATGTCTAAAAATTTAAAAAAAATACCATGATGTAGGAAATATTTTTATCTTCCCAATGAATATTTATAGTCAAAATGATAACATATATACCCCCATGTAAAAATTGTTTTAGTAAAACAAAACATGTCTATGACATTTTTTATTTTTACTTTAAATAAAAAGTTGTTAATGTCATTATCTTACACAAGTAGCTCCATGGGGTCCCAAAAATTGACCCATGGATTGTCTTGGTTAGAAATTACTCATCCAATAAGCTTAATACAAGTCTCGAGGTAATTTTCTTTATTATAAAATTATTTTAACCATAAATTACCCTAATTACCATTAATCATGGTTAATAAAAGTCAAAAGTTACTATTCACCAAAAAATATTTTCATCCCATTGAATGACATTTTATTTAAAAATTAACACCATGTATGTCGAAATTTTGAAATTCAATTCACAGATGTGCTAAAATTTCATTTAAGTGAAAAATTCTGTTTTTCAACTACTACTTGGTGGTTCACTATTAATCCAAAATTGAAGGTTTTCAGAAAAATTCCAAAAATTCACTGTAAGATAAATTTGATATTCTGAATTCAAAAATGATATCTATTTTACCAAATTCAAATAATATAAGTTGCATTAATTAATTTTATTATTAATTCACGTCCTCAAAACAAAAGGTGTGTTTTTAGGAAAAAACAACTATCAAAATATTTATACTTGTTAATGTCCAATTTAAAAGTGAAATTACTTCCAATGGCCATAATTGGGTTAAATGGTAAAAATATAATATAATTACAGATTAAAAGAAATTATAAAGATAATCTAACCATATAATTTTTTTATATTAAAAGGCGGTATTGAATTAAAAAAATTCACTAATGATTAACAATTAATATTATGAGAAAAATATCAAAATTCCATCCAAAGTAAATTTTGATGTCCCGATTCTGAATATGAAAACACTTTTGTCAAAAATAATATGTTAAAGTGAAAAAAACTATATTTAAAAAGGGATCACCATCAAAAGGCAGTAAATCGCCCTTTTATTATAAATTATGCTTAAAATTAGATTCATTTATATTTTAATCCTCCTACATTAATTGGATGAATTTAAACCCATTTAACAAACATATATTATCATATATAAGTTATTTCTATTAATTTCCTCCAATACAACGGCTTGGTTTTAACTACCATTTAAAATAATAATATTATATTATTAGTGTGCATCGTAAGATTTCAATGAAACCCATTGTTGTGTGTCAGGTATGGCTTGAATATAGAATCCTCGTTATAATAAAATTAATATTTAATTTAGAAATATTAATAAATATTAAAATTTAAAATTATTTATTTTCCTGATATGTTACAATATTCCCAACTTGGATTTCTTTCATTATTGATGATCAATCAAAGAACTATAAGGCGATGAAATACATGAACCCCGGAATTGAATCAATGAAATAAGAAATGTATAATTATGTTAAAACCAGATATCAGATAATCCCATATTAGTTTTAATTAATTTAAATAAATAAAAAATCAACTTTAAAGAATTCATTATTCATTAATGAATCAGGTGACATATCTTCGGACCTCCATCATTGCAGTTTAGAAAACATATATATATTTCCACTAGAGTTGATCCACAGAGGTTCCATGAATCACTAGATGTCACCAAAAAATCTCCATGTATAAGCATCATAAATCCTTAAACGTGTTTCGTACTCCTTGGATCCCTTTAAGAACAAATTCTATAGAGTTCTCCCTGATTCGTTAGAGGAGGATTTCTCTCTATTTAGTGAAGTGTTCTTGGATATCGTATCTCTCTAAGCTTTAGAGGTTTCTCTTGGTCTATAGTGAACAACTATGAAAAATTAATTGTCTCTATTTGAGAAAATAACAAAATTTGGTATTTTTATTACTGAGGTTTAAATAAAATAAATACAGAAGTTCCCAAATAATTTATTTAATCCTTCAAAAATACCAGTCAAATAGTAATTATAATATTATCATTTATAAACATGATATATACTTGTGAATAAAAATTAATTATAATTTAATTATATAATATAGAATATTTATTAATTTTCAAAAGAACATCAATCATAGCCCTCCATTCCTCTAGAATATTTATCGGGCGTTGATTTATTCTTATTTATTTGTTATATAAATATTCTTTATTTATTCACCTATAAATAAGTAAATTCTATATTCACTAAATAGAATAAAAATATTTATATTCAATAAAGAATACTTGATTAATTATTAAACCTCATATGAGAATAATATTTATTAAACCCATTAAATAATAAATAATAATATATTAATTATCTGATATTCTGGACCCACATAGTGTGTGAACATCTTGACATGTTTCTTAGTGGAATTAAGAAAAACAATTAAAGTCCAACGATAGAATCTTGAAACATTCTGAGGCACCCATATAGAAAGAAGTTAATGTCACAAAAAAAATGTTACCTCATATAGACACTTATTATAAATATAAACATATTATCACAATATCTTTAATCAAGAAGGTTTCATGCTAGTGCCACTAACCTGTGTGCTTGATGAATCTTTGTTTGACTTACTAAAAAATAAACTTTCCATTAGAACCCTATGGACATGGATTTATTTAGTATATATCATTTCCATCAATGGTCCTGACATATTGACATCCTTTAATAAAAATTAGAGACAAATCTTTTGTTACATTATTCAATAATGAAATAGTTCTTTTCACGCACCCAATATATCCAACATCCCCATGAACATCCGTCATCATGATTTTCATCAATTCATCAATGTATGTGAATCATAATAATAATTTATAAAAAACTTAAAGTATACATACAAATACACATGTCCACATATATGAACAAACAATGACACATATAAAAGTTGATTTCTTATTGGGGTCTCATTATCCTAATATCCTATTGGATATTACCTAGGGAATACAACATGGGAAGGATCGTAAAAGTCATATCAGTATCCACCCCTCATAGCCTCAATCTATTGTGTACATTTCATGATATAATATAAGTTTAGAACATATATACAAGAATAGTGTTGTAGCACTTATGAGTCTCATCATAGTAGGTAATTGCAATAAACTTTTAGTAAGACAACAACTATTTGGTCATTATCACATACTATGTTACGTAGAAAAACAATCATGTTGGGATAAAGGGTTTATTAATATTCAAAACCATGAACACAAGTTATCAGAAAGTGTGTAAAAGTTGGTTCTTAAGAAATATTTCTAACAGACTCTCACGTGCATGAGATCCATCTTCGAACAACCTTCACGACACTATCTCTCACATGATACTCATGATCCTACCAGGATAGGCCTTTCGACAATGGGTCCACCGCATTATCTTCCATGGTTACCTTTATTACTAAAACATCACCCCACTAATATAAATCCCTAATTTGGTTATACATACATATTATATGATTTTTATGTTCGCGCGACATTGGATATTTTTCAAGAGACACCACTGCAATATTATAACAATAAAATGTGATGAGGTCATTACTGCTGGTTAACATATCAAGATCATGGATAATGTTTTGAATAGAATTAGATTCCTTGGTTAAATCAAAATATTGTATATACATGGAATACACATTAGAATTAAATATAATGCTTATCTTCGAACTCTTCTAGATCATAGAACCTTCGTTGAGATAGAAAACATATCCATATTACAAATTCAGATCATGAAAATATCTCTAAAATCCAGCATCTGTATAAACCCTGATGAAAAAATCATTATCTTCTTTAAACACACGGAAAAAATCATTTGTTCTTATAAAATACTTCAGGATATCTTTAACGGAACTCCAATGATGTTATCCTTGATCTTCCTGATATCTACCTACCATGATTAGTGTATAGGAAACATCACGTCTAGTATATAACATCTAATAAATGATTTATCCTATCACTGATGTGTATTTGATCTTATTCATCATCTATTTCTCTTGATGTATTGAGGAAACATTTTCATAAAAAGATGTAAACCATTTGACACTAGATCAATCCACTTTTATATTATTCCAAATTAAATACCTTTTCTCTATGGTCAACATATGTACTTTAAATTAATCCAAGAAGCCTCTTTGATCTATCACGAATGTTCTTGATCCCTTTAATATAGGATGATTTTCCTAAGTCCTTCATAGAAAATCACTTTTTAAAAAGTAATTAATTTATTGTAAGACAGGTATTTCACTACCAATAAGTATAATGTCATCGAAATATACTAATCTGATAATGACCACGTTTCAACTAAACCTCTTATAAACACATGACACACATTCATTCATAATGAATCCAAATTCAGTTATGGCTTCCTCAAATTTAATGACCCCTAACCTGGATGATTTCTTCAACACATAAATGGATTTATGCTGCTGAATATCATTTTGGAAATACTTGGAGTCAAAAAAACCTTCTGGTTGTGTCAAATAGAAAACCATCTTAATGTTCCCATTAATTAATGTATTTTTTTATCTGTCAACCAAATATCATTATCATGGTAATTTGCTATAGAATTTAGAATTATAATTGATTTTTTCAAGGAAATGGGTGGAAAAATTTCTTCCTAGTCAATTACTTGATTTTTTTGTACCCTTTAGCTACTATACATTATTTATAGTTCTTTAGCCCACTTTTAATTTCTATTTTCCTCTGTAATAAATATTCAAATCTAACTGGATTTACATCCAATTTCAAATTGACCAATACCCAGACATGGTTATGATATAAGAATCCATTTCAGAATTTATGGATTCTTTCCATCTTGATGCTGCTGAGATTTATACTTCCTCTTTGTAGGATAAAGGTTTTTCATTTTCAACCAATAATGAGTCACCATCCTTAGTGACTAGAAAACATAGATATCTGGTTCTCTTACTTCCCTTATGATCCTATGTAGTACTAGTGTTTTAGGAACTAATACTTCTATGGAGACCGGTAAAATCTAATACTATTCAAACCCATGTGTATTTTGATCTTAAACATCATCAAATTAAATATTTCTCCCAATATAAGTTTTTATGATGTGATCCTCCTTAGGAAAAATGTATTTTCTAGTGATAGTAACTTTCTATTATTGGGGGCTGTATAAGTAGTATTCCATTGTTTACATGGGATACCGTAGAATGATATATTTCATGCCCCGAGTGCTATTTTTTTAGGATAGGCCTTATCAAATGTCTCACAGCCCCATACACATGTATGAAAACAAAATGGGATCCATTCCACTCCATTACTCGAATGTAATTCCATTTTTGGATTTTTTTGGAACTAATTTTTATGTGTATTCAACTGTTTTTAAAGAATATTGCCAGGTTCACTTGGTTAAATACCATGAGTGGGGGTATGGGTAAATCAGGGTATGAAAGATTAAATCCACTTCCTCATTGGATTTTGTTTTGTTATTGAACAATTCACACTTCACTCATTATATCATTGTAAAGTATGATATGAAATTATATCATGCACAAGACACTTCAATTTTAAATGGTCCACCATAACTAGACTATGTCCATGGAGCTTACAATGGTGACGTGACGATGTACCTAATCCACAAAAGTTCACTACCAATTACAAGGTTATGGATAGATCACATTTATACCCAGTCTTGCTTCCTTTAAATGGTTTATGGTCTATTCATTGCATTCCCAAGGGTTACTCCCTATATCTCTTTCTCTAATTCACTAATGGTGGAAATAATCATTGTCTTCCCATTCCTTCACCCACTAATCTTGGAAGGTATTCACACATAGTTTAAGGACTTGTAGGTCCTTTCATTATCTATAATGAAAACATTCTCAGTAGTATATGAATGGTATTTTTTTCCACTTTCATCCAATAGATTAATACCACTTTACCACAGGTGTAATGAGTAATTATTTTTGAACAAATTTAGTTACACTCACTACATTCGCAAAGCTCCACCTTTCTGAAGCGCAAATATCCCCATGAATCTTCTACCTTTTTTTGAAGATAAATTAGACATTGTGAATCTCAACATTAATTCGCAAAGAAAACCTCTTTCGCAATTCCCAACTAGCCTTCTAGAAGCACCTTTCTTTCGAGAATCATACTTAGTCTACACGAATTTCATTAATTTCATGATGATCAGAACATTTGCTTATATTTTATATCCCTTACAAAAGTATTTACATATCCCATTCGAGAACTTTCCTTCGTGATCTACTCTTTGAAAACTACCTACAAGATTCCAACGCCATAATATTTTTATTATGTCTCACTACACATCTATTGGGAGTAGAGACCTATTTATAGGTATTCCATATATTGTAAAAACATCCAGGCCAAGTCATCACAAATTCATGAATCTCTATCATTCTCCACCATAGTTGTACATTTTTCATGAAGCTCCATGGAAATTCCCCAATCATGATGCTTGTCGTAATCGAACTGATCACTGTCAACATTTCATGCTATCGAGATGCTCCACTCGTGATGCTTCTAACCTGTTCATGATGCTTGTAGTACTCTTGGAGCTCACTATCAGAGTGTTCATGCATTCACAAAACACACATAATGAATCCACTCTTCAAAAAATTCATTCACTTTCCATATTTTGATAAGGCCTTCAAGGAAATAAACCTTTCACAGTTCAAGTCAGACTCTAAATATTAGACACCCAAAATTTATCAAACACTATGAAATGACGTGTCCTTATATATCAAATTTTCTATTCCACTTCCACAACATCCATTACAATTTCTTGGATCCTTGTGTACACTTCTATTCAATAATCTCTATGGATATCCACAACATACCATAGAAACCCTATTTTTCAACAAACACAATCAACCATGAAATACTACAATGTTACATTGGGAGCGTGTTTTCCCAAGAAATATCCCCTAAAAGATAACGGAAGGTCTTAATGACTCATCATCGACCATAACATATCTAAAAAGTTATGTTTCTTTATTTAATTAACACCATTCCACTATGGTGTATAAGGTGGAGTGAGTTGTGATAGAATCCCAAACTACCATAAAACGTCAAAGGTATCTTGGTTATCATATTCACCACTTAGATTACATAAACTCTTCTTTATATTCTTACCTATATGATTATATACTTGATACTTGAATTCATTGAATTTTATCAAAGGACTCATACTAATATATATTTAAGTATACATATCCATATATACCCATGTCATCAGCAAATGTTATGATGTAAGAATATCCACCTCAAGCTTCTACTAAAATGGTCCACACCCATTAGTGTTTACCAATCCCAGAAGCTCTATGGAATTTTCACACTTTCATCCAAATTGTGGTTTGGTTATTTTTTCGTGTAAACAATCATTACATATATCAAGTGGTTTTAGCTCAGAAGTGACTGAAAAACCATCTTGATAGATCTTTTTCAAATGAATCTCATTTACACAACCATGATGGTGCTACCAATGTGGGGTGTTGTTTGAGTCATGTGACATTGATTCATTATTAATTGTCAAAACCTCGTTTTCATAATTTAATACATAAATACCATTATTTAAATGCACCATAATATAAAAATTATTTCCTTTTAAAACAAAAATATTTTATTTCAAAATGTGAAAATCACCCATCTATATCTAGGCATTATACAAAAATTTTGTTTTTGGTAAATGTAGGTACATAATAATAATATATCAAAAAAATTCATGTTGGACATGAGAGATGGTGGTAACCAATAGACAAGGTAGCCAGCCACGCACCATTAACAGCTCTCAGATCCACCTCTCCAATGGAAATCTTTCAGAATTTACTTGGTTCATACATTTGGATATAGATGTGATCCCCACAGTAAATATTTAATACCCAATCTGTATATATTGATATGTTAAACTCAATAAAAAATACAAATTTAGCCTCCCATTACTTCTGGGTGATGTTACTCTTCTTCGGGACCGACTTTCCACATGTGAAACATACTACCTCCTTTCCCTTTCCCTACCTTGGAATATTTTTCTTCTTGTAAGAATGGTGATTGGGAGCTTTAGATTGTCTATAATTATTGGGTCCCTTTTACTTATTACTATTTTTATAATTCACCATAAGTACTACATGTTTTCCATGCCCCAAGACCGTTTCCACATATTGAACAAATATAAGAATTTTGAAAAGACTTTTGTCGTTATTTTCCATATTTTAATTAAAAATAAATATAGGGAAGGACATGGTAAGTGATGAAATAATGAGATATGTATGAAAATCATCATAGGAATTAATCCCTAATTTTTTGAGGAATTATATATAGCCAATAATCGGGACTATAATGAGGCCCAACTTGAAAAAACTCTCCATGTTTATTTGTGAAAAATGCACTGGATATATAAAAACTCTATTGTCTCTCCATATCCTGATAGAGATTATTAATGTGAGACATCATTCTATATCCATCCATATCCTCATGTTACTTCAAAATCTGATTTGTCATGGTTGATAACATGAAACATTGAAAATCTACATCATCATTCAGATTATTCTCATAGATAGATAATTCTTCATCACTTGCCTCATTACCATGTGCAAATGGAAAAGGTAATTTCGGCACTTACAATTTCTTATCATGTCGAAGGAGGAAACATATGCACCTTTTATATTCCTAGAAATTTATGCTATGGAGTAGGTTTTACTTATCAAAAATAGATCACAATTAAATGATTGAATTAATTTTATTGTTGTTTCTAAAAAATAATATAAGAAGGATTGTAATACTTTATCTGATAAAATTTGAAAAATAAATATTATATTTTTTAGTCTGACACTATTTTATAAAAAACCAATATCCCTGAATATTATCATTAAAATATCCTATCACTTGGATATTCAAGTGGAATGGATCTATATTCCCTTTATCACTACCCCAACATGGGTTGGAAAAGAAACATGAATGGTTTTATGTAGGAATTCCAAATGAAAACTACATTAACTCACAGTCCTTGATATGATGAGTTGACTCCCCAAACATAAAATCATTAATTAGGTTTTATCAACTATTTTCTATTTTTTACACCAATTCCTACATTAATATTCAACCTGGGTTGTGAACTATGCTATTTCAAACCAAAAAATATAGTTAAAATTCCATGATAATTGGAATCCACAAAACATTGGTTGGTCAAGAACATGAAACCGTGGTTTGATTTTAACTGACTTAATGGAAGGATATTCCGAATTAATATATTTAATTGATTAATTTTATCCATTTATTCATAAATTTCCAATTATTATATTTATCAGATTTATGTTAATATTAATTGGATTTAATTAAAATATTAACCATGTCTTAGAAAATATTTACACATAAGCCAACTTATCGTAGTTCTATCCATCATGGTCATTAATTTCATTAATTTTTGTGATTGTAACAAAAAATCTACAATGAAACAACAATTGAACTAACATAAATAAAATAATAATGGGTATTATCATTATATTATCCTAATGATTAGTCTATACAGAAATTTATAAACAAACCATTGACCCAGGATAAAACACCTAGCACCAATTAAGGTTAATGCTTACATCTTTCCACCTATCCACCTATGTATATCCTTGGATTGGTTTCACCTTGGCTCTAAACTTGAACAAAATCTACTATCTAGGGAGTTCTATCCCTTACTTATATCTTTTAATCACATTCTGATGAGGCGGAAAAGGGGTTTACATAAAATAGTCCTTCAGAACACATTCCCTACAAAGTAAAAGGAGAGAAGGAACACATGCCTACAATTTTATTTAATAATAAATTAAATGAAACCAATCAGATACAAAGGTAGGGTCATTGTGAATGATCATCCACAAGTATTAATATAACTACACATTTAATAAAAACTACCATTCAATTAATTATCATTCTAATTTAATATAAATCGTTCATAAAATATTTTATTATTTTATTTAAATATACAATTAATTTATCTTATTTCTCATCCATATTTCCTTGAGATTATTATCCTTTGTAATTTTAAACAAATTTATTAAATTTATTTAAAATTAATTACTTACATAAATTTATATTTTAAGAAACATGGTGAAAACCCATTAGATTCTTCCAAATATGCCTTATACTCAAATATTATTTTACTCTTTTGACATATGACATACACAAATTATCCGGTACTTTCAAAATATGTACTTCATGGTTGATTACAAAAATTACATGGATTTTGATGACATGTATTATTCTTAAATTCATGTACAGTAAAAATATAAAATATGATTGATACATGATATTAATCTATAAACATTACATAGATTTTAATTAAAAAATTATAAAGATATAAATATATATATATTAAAACCTGTCACATTGCATGTCTTGTCATTATGAACACTTGAAAGTACATGTATCAAGGTTTACATTGTATTACAAATAAATTCTAAGTCTACGTATCATGGTACAAGTACACAACGTGTGCATCTGAGCTACATGACATGTAGCTCTCTCACTATATATCAGAGGTATAATCCTAGGGACTCAGCATATGAATTGTACAACAAAATTTGGAGTACATGACATGTCGAATTGGATACACGCCATGTGATCTCAAAATTATACAATCACCATCCAGGTTGGCCATTTATTGAAATACATAACCCATCCTTGACTCAAATGAACTACACTTTAGGTACATGGTCTACACAACATGTAATCTGGTTGACAAGGCACTGTTAAGTTCTGGTCATCAAATAGTGAAATTAAAGCTGGTAATTAATGCATAATCTCGAATTAATTTCCCAATCAATTCTGATGCATTGAACATTACTACATAACATATAACTCTATTTACACACCGAGTATTACTGTGTTTTCTATCCAAAAACCTTGGAACCTCTGAATGACTACCACGATATTAATTTGATCATATAATTAATCATCTCAGATTGTTATACGAGAAATAAAGGATAAATAAGAAAATATCATAATTCAGATTAAAATAATTATTAAACTATAATTGAAAAATTAAATTAAAAAAAAATTAATCACCAATGATTTTTAAATTATTATAAATATTTATGTGATCAATCTGATACCACTTTTACGTTATTAGTGCCAGAGAAGCGTGTGATAGGCAGTTCCCAACAAGGAATTTTTCCATAATTGATGATGAAACGAAGATCTATATGATGAAGAACATTGTGATCCAAAAAATTGAATCAAAGAAATAGATAATAGATAATTTCACCATAACAAGAGTGAGAATCAACACATATTATTTATAATTAATTAAATTAATCAATGAATTACTTTTTAGGAATTATTTATTCATTGGAAAATCATGTGATAGATCAATGGTCCACTATTTTGTATTATAGAAACCAATTGTACATTTTCTCTAGAGGTGATCTACATGTTTTCCAGGAATATCCAAACATCGCCGATGGAATCTCTAGGTACTCACATGATAGATCCTTACACATGAATCATCCTCCTTTTATCACTTGAACAAATGCTTCCAAATCATTCTTTTTAACCTAGTGGATGATGACTACTCTCCATTCATGGGAGGATTCATGGAGAAGATAGATCTCTATAATTTAAAGGACTCTCCAAAGTTGTTGTGCACAACCTAGATAAATGAATTGGATCTATATGACAAAACAACATAATTGGTTATTTATATTCATAGGGTTAAAATAAAATAATTTCACAAGTTCCCTTATTAAGTACTTAATCCTAGAAAACCGCATGTTAAATAATAATAATATATAAATTTCTCGACTTTCAATTAAAATATGAATAAAAATTAAATATAATTTAATTAAATAATATTCAATATTTATTATTTTTCACCAAACCATTAATCTTGGCCTACCATTCCTCCAAAATATTTATCAGGACATGAATAATGTTTATTTATTTATTAAATAATTATCACTGCATTATTCACCTATGAATAAATAAATACTATATTCAATAAATAGTAAATAAATATATATGTGTGATCTAGCCTATATCAATAAATATTAAACCATTTATATGAATATTATTTATTCTACCAATTAAATTATAAAAAATATTAAGTTATTTAACTAAGATTCTAGACACACATAGTGTGTGACCCTATAGGCCTCTATCTTAGTGGCATTAGTCGAAGTAGCCTGAATTCCACAGTTAGAATCAAGATAAATTCCCAGTCACCCATTGAGAAAGATGTTAATTCCCCAACAACATGTTACCTCATAAGGATGCATACTCTAAAATATAATCCATTTATCATGATATCTCTAATACAGAAGGTTTTTTTCTTGTTCCATCAAACTATGTGCTTGATTCCTCTTTCTTTGAATTCCCAAATATTGTGTTTCCCTTAAAAAACCATGGCTATGGATTTATTTAGGCTATATCATTTACATCAAAAAGTTATAAATATCAACTCCCATTAATAACTAGAAGGGAAAAATCATTTCTCACATTATTTATTAATGTAATATTACCCGTGATGTATCCAACATATCCATATTCACTATGAAAATTTTTCATCATGGTTTTCATCAATAAATATAAGCACAAGAATCATTGTTTCATAGTTCCTTAAAACGTGGATTTTAGTTTTAAGAATCACTACTCCAAGGAAGTTTCCATTGGATTTATTCATGGAACTGGAAACGTCCAACAGTTCATTATCCCATGGGGAATAGCTTTCCAAAGGCAAGAATTTATTATGTTTGAACTTCAAGATACTTAAGAACATGAATTGGTTGAGAGGATGGGAGGTTAGACTCATCACACTATTTTAGGGAGAAGTATTGTCTACTCCGGAACTATCTTTATAATTTAAAATATTTTTCCAAAACCTTATTAATTTTCCAAGTATATCATAAGTATCCCTTGAAATTTTCGATCACTTATTTATCTTGTGAATATTTTAAAATCATCTGTATGTATTCTAGGTTCTTCATTAATTTAGATATCTATATATATACTAGGATCTCCATAAATTGTATCCTCTCATATAATACTTAGAGATTCTTTTAATCATCTTTATGATGATATTGGTATTTAGGACACTTAGTGGGGTACTCTGGAATTTATATTCTTCTAGGGATATGAAGGTTTGATTTGATCTTGGGTTTGTGCCCATAAAATGGGTTACCTATGTATCTTTTTGAAAGGAATATGAAACCTCGTTGTTTGGTGCCACAAAATGGGACACACAATTCCTTTTAGGGTCATGTGATAAGGACCTTGTCATACTATATAATTTCATTTGTTATGGACAACTAATAGGAATGTACTTAGTCAAAACATAATGTGGGACTTACACTGAAGAAGCCCAAGGAACATGGAAAGGATATGGGTTTAAAATTAGGATCAAACCTTATCGGGAATATGGCCCAAAGAGAACAGGTTTGATTTATGGTATTGAGTTTGAACCTCATGGAGGCTTCCTACATGTCCTATATAGATGGGAATCAATGTCCATGTAGTTCGATAAATCTCATAGGAGATTATAGTGCTTTGAGAGAAATTAGTTTGGGATTAACAAATTTAAATCATGCTTTGGTAATATGAGGATTTAATTTGTGACTTATTCCTATGGAGTATGACCAAATTACTAGAATTAGGCTTGGTTTCCTGAAGATTACATTTAGTGAGCTTAGTCCCTGAGAAGGCTTCCAACGTTTCCAAATTATGGTGGGAATCAGAGTTCACGTAGTTCATTCAATTGTGAAGATTTTGTGACCATGAAAAATATCTAAGACCACGTGAGTCATGTTCAGTGTGAGAAAAAAGAGAGTGTCAAAGATTATACAAAATCATCCACACTTTTCATATTCTGTTGATGTTAGGGGGTGCACCTGTGGTTGTGAAATTGGATGAGGGTGAGGCCACTATAGAAGAGGTTGAGACAACGATCCTTCCCTCTATATATATTTACATTGGACCAGTGTCCAATGTAAGGAGGAAGGGATGATGGTCAGGGGCTTACACTAGGAGGGATACCCATGGTGACAAAGCCCAATGGGAGAGGGAAAGGGTAAATAAGGACCCTATACCCACCTCTCCTCTAATATTTGGAACCGAAGAATAATGGAGGAGAAATGATGACACGTCATGCAAGAAAACCTAGGGGCTTATGCAAGGATGTTTTCCCTAAAATTGATCCTGGTATGGGAGGGAGACTTCTCTTATGCTTGCGTGGAAAATTAATTGTGAACCGTACCTTCCCTACCAGTGACCAGAGGTTCTAGGTTGTAGAGACAAAAAGTGGAGGACATAACCCAAACACTAATCCTCCAAACTAGTAACATCCCAACATTGTTCCATGGATAATGGTCCATGTGAATGTGGATATAAAAACCCACATACATTCAATGAATCCTAGACCCACTGTGAAACAAATGTTGGAAACCTTTGAATGTGGAAATAAAAACCCAAATAAGAGACATGCAGGTGTGCCTTTCCCAATGGTTGGATAAGTCATAAGGTTTTAGTAAAGGCTTCAATGGGAGATTCTGGGAATCATTACACTTTTTTAGTCCCTAAAATGAGGATCCCAAGCGTCCTATTTATTTGTATTGATGGGGCTAGGATGAATGGACATTACCCGCACAAGTCCTTCGAGTAGCTCCTTTGCACAGGTACTCTATTTAGGAGTATAGAACTTATTATGGTGCATAGCTCTTCCATGCTGATCTGTCATGTAGCTCTTCCACATAGGTGTGTTGCATAATTCAGTTGGAGTATTGGAATTTCCATTTGACTGCTTTGAACCTTTCCTTGGGAATTTGAAATATCAAGGGCTCTCTTGAAAGTACTTTTTTTCTTAAGTATTTTCAAAAAAAAATCCTCCCCTCGTGATTGGATCCAAAAATAGAAAGAGGGTTGAGTCATGTGGTATAATTGTGGGGAAAAACTATGGGATAATTTCTGGACAACACAGGTTTGTTGCAGAGCTACTTTTCATAAGAATTCAGTGGAGTTGTTGCACACAGTCCTAGGGTTCATGTTCTCAGTTGACTATAAATAGATTTGATCCTTTGTGTTTTTCTTCATCTGTGATTTTCAGAATTTACGGCCCTCATTATGTAGCTTATTCTCCCAACCCCATCGCATTTTTCTCTCACATAATTCCATTGAAAATTCATCAAGGTAATATTATTTAAGTGATATAGCTACACCAAAGGACTTCATCAAAGCAGTACCTCTAGGATCCTTGTAAATGGACCAATGTGACAGACCTCATCGAAGGACCTACATGACGGACCATGTCGAAGATCTTATCTGAATAGTTTCCTAATTTCACTTTTTATCGTTTATTAGAAATTTAAGTAAAAATCCCAACCTAATAGGGTATGTTTGGTAATTATTTTTTAATAAAAATGGCTCATTATATAACCCATACTGAATAAGATAAGGCTTGTTAAAATGAAATGATGAAGATCCTCTGACCAGTCTATTATGACGTTGTTGAATATACTCTTCCTGGGCTATAAAACTGTTTAATTCCATAAAAATGTGAATATCCACAAATTCATTAGATGCATCTCTATAGGAATGGGATTTTTCAAGTTTACCATGTTCCATATGTTAAGCATAACCTTCTAATGAATTGGTTTCTTCAATAATCCAACTGTAACTACATGAATATTAGTGAATTTGTGTTCCATTACAAGAAGGAATGGTTCCTATTGGTTGAATCCTTCATCATAGTGGTTGCACTTCTGATAGAAAGGATAACGTTGTAGAGCCAAGACCACATTTTTATGATTCCACATTTCAGGCTTCTCAAAAAGATCAATCTAACGGTTGGAAGGAGGACTGGGATATTCATTCTAGAGGAGGTGTTAAACCCAAGTGGATGTGGAAATTCTAGGTGTATCAAACTTGTCTAGAATTCAGGAAAGAGTAATCATACATACATATCTATGAAGCTGTCTGGATGGGGAAATATTATGTTTATAAAAAATATTTCACTCATAAATTACTGAGCTTATGGAGTCCACAAATGAATTCTTTCCATTTGATGCATGATGCATTTTGTATTAGTCTCCAGTACATTTACCAAATAGCTGGTATTCCCATTCTTGGGGAAATATATGATAAATTCATTCCACCCATTACAAAAGGGGGTGATTCTACCAGAACACCACCGACGGTCGATGAATTAATGTAAAATAACAAAACATTTACCCAATGATAACAAAGATATTCATGCCATAGTGTAGATGGAAGAGTTATTAAAACCAACAACAGAGAAAGGTCCAACCTCAGGGTGTCCTACTATTTATCATTTGGTAGATAACCAGGTAATTTCATGCACATATTGGCCTACAATAGAAATAAAGGACTATAATCTATGTGGCTATAAAATAAAACCTGGTATAGATGAAAAAGAATGCTTAGTTGCCTTCCCTGCTATGTGGCTAAGTGTTTACTTGCTTCTAGCTCGTGAATTCAGAGGTGGTGTAAGATTGGGGACATTTTTCAATGTATCTAAAATGGTAGAAGGGAAGTACATTGGTTTAGAAACCTCTATATTGGAAATCATTTTCCATCTCCTACTGCATTTATACAATGGGAATGATCTATTTGGAATTGTAGTGTTATTCCAAGTGTTGTGGGGCAGGATTGTAGCACATTTTTCATCTTACATGGTGTTGAATTTAGATAGAGTTCCAAATTTTAAATTCAACCCATATTTACAAAAAAATTTTGATATTCATCTACAAAATTTTAGACCTAATGTGGGGACAAAAACATTGAATGTCTTAGGAGAATTCAGCTTCTTTCATTCTGCTAACCCACCAACTTGGACATTTATTGATGATGGTAAGGACAAGAATTATCAATTTAGATCGTATATGATGAAATTCAAGGATGGTGTATTATTGACCAGGATTGATGATTAAATTATCTGTGAGGCTTACATACCTTATAGGTTGGCTCTTTATTTCTAGTGTCTTCAAAATTCAAAAACATTTCCACACATGTATGTTAGACATGAGAAACACCCAATGGTAGAAAAACAATTAAAGACTCTAACGGACTTAGAGGTAACCAAATTTTTGATTGTGTTACCTCCCCTATATGAATCAATCAGATTGGATGATGGATATGCCAAATATTGGGATTATTCATATCATCAACGCGCATTGAAAAAAGTAATATATCAAGTGGGTGCTGTAATGACTATTGCATGTGGGAATCATGGTAATAAGTCTAAGGCCAGAGATGATGAAAATGTTTTAGAGGTTTTAGAGCCCTATAAACATCTTCATAGGTGGTATAATAGGAAGACCAGTGCTAAAGAAGCAATATCAATGGTGCCAAGATTATCTAGCTACCGCCATCATAGAGACATCCCTATTCCATCAACTAAATTTTCTGAAGAAGAAGAGAGGAATGAATAGGCTCATCAATCAGATGATGTTGAAATTTCTCTAAGAAAAAACTACACATGGATTGAATTATTTGCAACCATCATCCATTCAATTTGGGGGGAGCTTAACCTGAGAACATAGGGATGCATCAGAAGTCCTCCAACAGGGCCTTCTAATACTGGAGGTGGGTGACATTAAAGCACTTTATAATTGAAATCCAAATAATAACCTAGCTGAATTACATGATTATATTACATAGATGGAGTCCTTTATATATGAAATTGATGAACAAATTTCAATCCCTAAATGATTATCCCACATGATGGGTTTAAGAATGCACACATGGGTAATTATTGACCCTGAGGCGGAATGGGATATTTATGTTAATACTGAGAATGTATTTTCTTCCTCTTTTTCTGAATTCTACTTTACCATTCATCGTCATTAACCATGATGAAAATGAATTTTTTAAGATTTAATGTAGAGAAGGAAACTACATACTAATTCATGAATCACCAAAAAATGACCCTGTAGGATCTCCAATCAACACATAAAATGACCACCCCCCCAGGTCTCTAGAAATTTATCCAGGAGTGAGAATCATGACTCAGGTAATGACAAAGATTAATCTTCAGCCATTACCTCATGTTTCTCCTACCAAGAGGAGTGTTTCGATTTCTCCCCATGCTCATGAAAATAAACATAAGAGAGAAATGATATTGGCCCGAAGAATGCGCTGAAGGAGTAAGAATTTTTTTTGTCTTAAGGTCATTTATAATTATCAAAATATTCTATGGAAATCACATTTATCTTCTAGAGGATATGTGTATCTCTCATCTCTCATGGGGTTAAGATATGATTCTTCAAGACCAGAGAAAGAAACCCCTCATGAAACCCTAGTTCATGTTGACAAATCTACTATCTTAGTCGATAAATCATCAAAATATTCAGCTATACTCACTCTGGGCTCTACTAATAGAGGTAAAATCCACTATAAGATAAAATACATTCCTCCATTTCTTTCTTAAGGAGGATCCTGAAATAATCAATGCTGATATTCATGTTACTCTATCAGAAAAGAATTTGGACATAGAGAAATCTGAGGTAAATATTGATGTTGACCCATTCCTAGAAAGACCTGATGATGTAGTACCAATTGATAATCTAATGGAGAAAATGTCAGTGGGGCCAATTTGGGCATCAACCAACATTTGATGGATACGATAAATAGTGAGGATGATATAACATTCCATGCACCATACACTGAAATGATAGAAACCCTTAATCTAAACATTGATATTCAGGTTCCATTGAAGAGTTTGGGGATTTTCATGGGGAATTTCAAGGACACAAGTCTATATTCTTTAATTTTACATACACAATTGTGCTTCTTTACTTGATTATTTTCATCAATGTTCACCTTATGCAACTTTATCTGCAAAAAATATTGCATTGTTTATTCAAGAATGGGCTATTCCACTCTATCTATCTATTGGATTTCGAAAAATACAATTATAGGATCCTCGATCATGAGATTCTCTAGAGAATTCAAATATGATAATAGAGAAAACTCAGTGGAGTTCCCCTTCTCATGAAACCTCTGCTCAAATTACTAGAGATGAGAATGCATGGGATGAATCCAATCAAGTAGCAGACTTATTATTGGGTAAATATAATCATCTTTATGAATCATATCTATTTCTTCCATTTGAAACTGATAATGACTTCGATTTTTCATTTAGGTTTATCAGCTCCTAAATCGAAAGTTGAAGCTTCAACTATTCCAAGAAAAGTATAACGAGGTAGCTCTTTAAGTAACCTATTTCCAGAGTACATTTAACCTCATGGTAGTGACTTAGATTCTGACATAGAAAATCAATATTCTCTTAGCATGGCCCATAAGAAGACATGGTGGAATATCTAAAGCATAATTGAAAAGAAGCCTTTAGATGAACTATCATCCCATTTTTTCAAACTCCTAGCATTTTTTTGTGTATTTGGATTTGGTGTAATTAATTATCGACTAGTCTATGATGCTATAAAAGAGATAATTTGCCTACGTGAGCAGGAGCATAACCCGTGACGTGATTTTGAAAAGGCAAAATGACTTATCAATATTAAGGGCTTCCAAGCTGCAGTAGCTGAGGTGGAGGAAGGTCATTACATGAAATCTATTAAAATTACAAAACAAATCAAATAAACCACAATGGAGTCGTTATATCTTCAACAAAAATTGGATGTTATTCATAATAAACATGAGCATTTGAACCCGACATTGGGAGAAACAAAATTAGAGGGGGTAAAATCCATTTCAACTACTAAGGAATATCTTTATTGGGTCGAGGAGTCTATAATTTCTCCACTATCTCAACTTTAACAAGCAACTGAAAGGGCTTATGAAGTTGTTCAACAAATTAAATTTCATGTTGAGATTTTATTATGAAAAATGATAGAGAGGATCCATTTTGAGGATTTCCCTATGATTTCACATGAATGTCCAAAATTAGTCCTTCAATAATATATGTCTTTATTCCTATTTTCCATGATTGAAATATTAATGGTAATGATGAAACTGACATTTTTTATGGAAAAATATTACCTAAATCATACAAAAATGTATGTTTAGCGATTCAGGACTCAACTTTGGTTCATAGTGCCCTTTATAGGTTAAAATTATAATGAGTACCATGTATTTTGTTGTTGGTAGATTAGAGTCATGCATGTTGGACTATAATGGGATAATATTTTGGGTCGAATAGCATTGACCATAAATTTTGAAACTAGATCCAAAACAAGACTCTGCAGCTAAGAATTACTTTAGTATTCTTTTAATATTTCCAAGGGGAATATTGAGCCATTATTTTTATGGACACCAAATTTAAAGCATGTATCATCATAAGGGGAGTCACTTCCGAGAATGAAGTTACCATTATCTGACAAACCCGTTATGTGGGTTGTGTTATGAAGGGCCAAATGAGGCATATGCTGCATAGCCAAATAGTGGAATCTTTTTTTAACAGGTTTGTTATATTGGAAACACATAAAAGGCCACACAAGGGTACACACTGCAAAGTGAAGCAAAATATCTCTTATGAATTTAACATTTTAGTACTGATATTTACGGGATAATATTTTTTGGCTGACTCAGGACCACAGTGGGTGGTGTTAACAAGGAAATTATTTTTAAGAATTAAAGGGCTATTTTATAGTGACATATGTCATGAATTTTAAAACCAATTCTATACAAATTCGGTGTGTGAGGAATTGTTAAAATTTATCAGAAAGAATAATTTCTGATATAGTATTATGCATTTTTAATTAATGAAGTTTGGAAATTTGTACTGAGCAGTTTTATGTTATGCATTGAGGACATTATGTATCTTTAATTTATGTTAATTAGCTCTAACCAAAGGTATGAAACTCTCCCAATTTCTTGATAATTTGTTTTAGAAATATAATTTCATATTCAGGTATGAAATTGTTAATTATAAACTATAATTTAAGGATTTATGAAACTAATGAATGAAATGGGAAAAGGGTAAAGGCATTAGAGGAAGGATATTCCCAGAATGAAGTTACCTTTATTTGAAAAACCTTTTATGGGGGTTGGGTTTTGTGGCACCAAATGGGGCATTTGCTGCATAGGAAAATAGTGGCATATTTTTCCTGACCATCCTGTTATGTAGGCAACTTATACAATTCCACCTAAGGGCATGCACCACATAGTCATGAAAAAGAACTCTTTGAAGTTTGAAATTCTATTGATAAAAGCTAAAGAAAGCTTTTGAATATTTATATTTTATGATGCACATATTTTTTGTTCTTGTAGATTGGTACCTGAATATGGAAAGGGTATTCCTAACCATGGTTTTCAAAGAATTGGAGGAATAGTACTTCTACGAAGGTATGACCCAAATGTAGGAGGTATGGTGTTTTTTGTTTTAGGTCATACAACTAGGAGCAGAAAAGGAAACAATATATGATATGTGGATAAGTGATTCCATGGTTTTTTCATACTACATTGAACACATGGATAGGGAAATGTGTAAACCATGGTCTTGAAGAGTATTAGATGAAAAGAAAGTTAATCTGAAAAATATACCTTAATGGTGGTTTCAAAATATAGATTATTGTATATTGTCATCAATGTTTTAAGGTAACAAAGACATTATAACCAAGAAAGAAATTACCATTTTTTTAAAACCCATTATGTGGGATATATTATGCAGGGACAACTAGTGCATATACTACATAGCCAAATAAAGGAATCATCTAACTGACAGGCCCGTTATATAAGAAACATATGCAAGGCCATCTATGAAACAGATTCAGGCAAAGAGTACTCAGGTATTTGAATCTCGGTCACCAAAAACCGTAAAAAAGATTATGACTATCAGGAAACATTCAAGATTATTAGAGTGAAATATGGAAGGGGCTTATGCCCAATTCATATGAGAAATATATTAACTAGTAGTGTCCATGAGTTTGATGTCCTTTACATAGATACGACTCATATGTAAAATGGAGACTTTCTTTGTTTCATTTGAATTAATATTTTGATGTGCAATTTTATGTCTTGAAATGGGGACATGAATATAAATACAAAAATTTCAGACACCTTATTTATATAAAGAATCGTTTTACCCAATTCCTAATCCCACAAAAGTAATGATAAATATGTGAAACAAGGAGAAGTAAGGGTTTCTTATATAACACAAAGGTGACACAATTGAAGAATATGGGTGTTAGATTTCCATGCAGTATACCGTCATGTGGTAAGGACGAAGATTGACCAATGTGAAAATTAAAACATATTTTACCTAGATTAAGGGAAAAACCCATGTGTCACTATGTGTCTTTCTAGTGCATTAATCAAGTAATACATTGTTCTTAAAACATTCACTATGGAGGTTTGATTATTATACAAAGAATAATAGTTTTTTTATTGTTGTTATGCCCAATATTGGAGATCAAGGCATCTCGACATATCTCATATAGATGTGAATCAAGACGTACATAGTTCTTTAATCAATCATTCCTCACACCAATCGAGTTTGACATGAAGAATGGGGTATTTTGACTTATTCTGAGATAATGGAAAATCTTATGACATAAAATGGTATAAGGACCAAATCATATATCTTAAGTAAATAAGAATATTTTGTGATTGCGACTGGGCCCGAATTGCACATTTTGGCATCTTTACATATCTCATTAAAAATTAGAATTGATCTGTGCATAGTTCTTGACTCAAGGTCCCTATGCAGAGCTAACTTAAGCATAAGGAAGAGAGGAACTCATGTGCCACTAAGGGTTAATGATGATGTCAATGATGTTTTATTATAGAATCTTCTAATGTCAAATATAGAAAATGTTAGTCGTACCGTTTAATGTCATGAAACGAGGACAAATGGTGTCATGTAGTTTAATTTATTGAAACTAGGAAATTGTATTGTGCGGTTTTTTTAGTCTTGCAGTGAGGAACTAGGGTTTGTGTAGTTTTTAGCCTTGATACAAGGACCTGGGGTTGTACTATTTATAGTCTTGCAACAAAGACATTGTATTATGCAGTTTTATGTCTTGTAGTGAGTAAGATATGTAAAACTACACAAAGTATTTATTTAATAATCTCTCTTTGGTTGGAGTTTTAATACACTCTCCTTCCATTAAGATTAAGTTATAAGCTCCATTTTAATAGACCTTATGTTGGGAATAATGTCCTTATCATTGGATCATGATTTTGTAGTTTCTTCCCGGGTGTCATTGGAGTCCTTAAACCAATAACAATTCTCCTTGAAGAGATGAACGGCAGTGAACTTTCTTGTTAAAGGATTGAACTATTTTATTCTAATAGAGTTATAAATGATGAAAAGTATGCAATCATTTCTCATCTAATTGTTCTAGACCATTGAACTGTTTCTATGAACTCTCTTTTGTATAGAACTTATCACAGATTATTACTCCGAGTGAATGAAATTGCATTTCAATTTTCAAAATTGATTCGGTTCCATATACTAATGAATAAGGACTTAATTGGGTGGATGTTTGACTAGTTCTCCGATATACCCATTTATCATTCAAAAGTTTATCAGACCCTGATTTCATATCTTTATTCTCCATCATCTAGTGTATATTAAATAAGGTCTGGTTGAATGCCTATATCTATTGATTGGCCACCGCATGATAGTGAGATGAATGGTTGGATTTGATATTATGATCCTAATATTACTTTTTACCTCAATCAAACTAAAATTGATTCCATTGTCTGTCCATATAGTATGAGGGACTCCAAATACGGTGGTGATATTAGTTTTGACCAAACTAACAATGCTTTTGGCTCTGAATTCTTTGAGAGGTATTACCTTAGACCATTTTGAAATGAAGTCAGTAGAGGTAAGGATATACTTGAACCGATTAGCTGTAGCTGGAGGATAACGCCAAACTATATCCATTCACCATGAGGAAAATTGCAAAGAGTATTCAGCTCTATGTAGCATCACTGGGGGTTGATGAATGAAGTTTGAACGCCCTGGGTAGGGATGACATTTCTTAGTGAAATCCGTGCAATCCTATGACATTCAATGCCAAATGTATACATGCCTTCATATCTGATTAGAGAGTTTGTGCCCAGACTACTGGGCATCACAAGCTCCAGAATTTATTTCATTCATTACAAATATAGTCTCTTCTCCGTCAATAAATATGAATATAATTCCATCAAAGCCTCTCTTGTAGAGGATCTAATGGTGGTCTTGACTATCATAAAGAGTAAAATTGGTTGATCATCTATGGATCTCTTCTTTTTCATCCATATACTTGGGAAGTAATCCATTTTGATGGTATTCCATGATGGATGTTCTCCATCTCGTGGTATGACCATATGGCTCAAAAATAGGGCTAATTTCCTTAATTTCATCAATTATGGTATGAAAAAAAGGAGATACCACCCTATGATGTGCAATGCTGATGACTATCTCATCCCGATCCTGATCTTCCAAAGCTGCAGCTGCATTAGACAGTGGATCTTCTTAGGAATTTTGTGATTGTAGAACAAAAGACACTATCAAATCTGAGGGAAATTCGGCCATTAACCATAAAACATAATCTCACAAAGGGATTAATTCATCTTTTCTGATATAATATTCCCCATATATTTTCTTGATTACCAATTTTGAATCGCCTTTTATATTCAAAAGATTCACTTGCACCTGAAGGTTCAATTCTAAACCTTTGATGAGAGCTTGATATTCTGCCTCATTGTTGATACGACCTTCCAAAAATAATAGGTAATAAGGAAACACTACCTTTTCTGGAGAAATAAGGAAAATTATATACCCATCTTTGTTGAGTTTAGGATTTTCTATTCTCTTAACTGTTGTACTTTTCTAATCACCATCAATGTACAATTACCATGTTTCGGAATTATCTTGAATAAAGAAGACCTCTTCATAAGGAAGTTCAATATTTAAAAATTTATCTTTTGCAGATGGATGATCAACAAGGAATTCGGCCTATTCTATCCCTTCTATTTCCTTTTGAGGCACAAACTAGATACCAAACTATTGCAAAATAACTACCCACCATGCCAGACACCCTGTAATCATAGGACTACTGAAGATAAATTTGATTGGGTTATTGAAAGATATCAATTAGACCTCATGATATTGCAAGTAGTGCCCCAATTTCATAATTGCAATGATTAATGCTAGGAAGCACTTTTCAATACTTGAATATCGTGTTTCTGAATCAAACATAGTTCTATAGAGATAGTAATGGTTGTTTTCATTCCCTACAACATTATTTTGGGAAAAGAAGGCACCCAGTGATCTCTCTAAAGCTTTCACAAAGAGGATAAGTGGTATTCCTTCAATAAGTTGCATTAATACTAGTGGACTCAAGGGATATTTCTTTAGGGTATCAAATTCTTCTTGATAGTCTTCATTTCATGGGTAGGTGACTCCATTCTTCATTAATCTGGTGATGGGAAAATGCATGAATGTCAAATTGGAAATAAAGCGTTGAATATAGTTCAAGTGTCCTTAGAGTCCTCTTAATTCATTCAAATTTCTAAGAGGTGACATACCAATTATTGGTTTGGTTTATAAGGATAACAGTCGATACCATGATGGAATACAAAAAAACCATGAAACCAACTTGAGGTTTCACCAGAAGCACATTTGAAGGGGTTCATCTTCAAACTATGTTGTCATATTTTATTTTATATAATCTCCAGATCAGCCACATTATTAGAAGGTAGTCTGTATTTGACCACCGAATCATCCACGTAACATTCAAAAAAATTTCTTAAGAAGGGTTTAAAGATATGGGGCATGTGACGTTGGTATGTTGAGCCTGCATTTTTCAAACCAAAGGGATTTACCCAATATAAAAAAACATCTTAAGTGGCTCTGAAGAATGTATATTCTTCATCCTCTATGCCCATAATGAATTTATTATATCGATAGTATCCATCCATGAATGAAATATCTTCACATCCATCCATTGCATCAATTGAAATATCATTAATCAGAACTGGAAAATCATCTTTAGGACAATGTCGGTTGAGATCTCTGAAATCAATGAAAAATATGAGATTTCCATTATTTTATTTCATTGGGACAATTTTGGTCATCCATTTGGGATGTAGAACATCTCTGACATAGTTAGCCTTTATAATCTAATCAACTTCAGCTTCAATTTTAGACGCATAAGTTGGCTGTGATCTTCTTGAAGCCGGTATGAATCTGCGATGTTCTTCTGGAAGACATAAATAATGGGTTTCTTCATAAGGATTAATACATGGAATTTTTATATAATTCCAAGAAAATATATATCGATGTTACTTTAGAAATGAATTATAAACCGCATGCTCTTCAGAGGTCATTGATGCACTAGTTAGAGTGGGGCGTGAATCTTCTTTTATACCCTGATTTATTTATCTATTCTCATCTACAGTGATAGTGACTCCTTCCTCAAATGTTGGAGAAGCATCCCCAAGATCTTCTTATTCTTTTTCATTACGTGTTACCTCTTCTGTTTCTAACTTCATAGTAGATGATGTGGAAAGACATCCATTGTTAAGGGAGGATTTAATATTGGATCATTTTTAAGAAGAGGCCACCATATCTGACCCTATTGATGATGAAGGGTCTTCTTGTTTAAATAAAGAGGAGATGATGGATTGAGAATAAAAATATATGTCTTCTTCTTTCATTGTTAAAGTTTCATCTACTCTAATTGAATAAGTAAAGGCATGTTGTAGTTATGGAGATGAACTTATCTATTTAGGATTTCATCACTACTTGTTAAGTCACTAATATCTTCCATGCTATCAGGATCAGTTTCCACAATTGACTTTATGGATGTTATTAGAATAGTTCTTGGATTTAATTTTAACTGTTCAATTTAATTCAAGGGTAGCACAGAATCAATACAAAAATGTATGAATGGATTTGTTGGGATATTTTCTTGTCTATTTAGAGAATTAAAATTTGGTTATTTATTTTATAAATGAATTTGTTGCTGTTGTGTAAAAACACTAACTCAATGTATTGAGATTCACATGTTTTGGTTGGAGACATTCACAATAAAATTTCCTAATTTGACCATTGAAAAGGTACTTAAGACATTGGTGTTATGACGAAGGTATTGTTACATGTTGATGAATCCAAGGCCTTACAAGAAGAATATTTATGGTTTTGTCCTAATTAACAACCATGAAATCTGAATTAGACATAAGATATCCAAATAGTGTTCTGAGTGTATTCTCACCCATTGGTTCATTTTCATTCTTATCAAAATCTTGCAACATTAAAGTGGAATAAGGTAAGTCTGATTCAGTTAGGCCAAATCGACGAAGTGTATGAATGAGAATGAGGTTGACACTTGAGCCATTATCAAGGAAGGCTCGTCAGATGTCTATGTCATTGACTTTTCCAGAAAAATACAAGGGTCGAATATGTCCATGTACAACATCATCTTAATCTTCATCTATAAAAGATATGAATGCATGAAATTTTGCAAGATTGTTCTCTATACAGTAAACGGAAACGGTAGAAACTTTGGTTTCAGAATATTGAGGACTTAAAAAAGCATCAATGAGTGATTCTAGAAGATTTTTTGATAGGTTCAATGAATCCAGAGTTGATAACATGGAGAGTACATAGTCCAATAGTTTCAAGACATCATACTATTGGTCCAATGGTCTGCGTTTTCCAGCATTAAAATGAGGTTTATGTTTCTATTTTTGAAGTTGATGCTTCTGATATATATGTACTCTATGTCGGAGAGGAAGCTGGATATACTCAGTTATTTGGCAGATTCGACTGAATATTTATATTCACTTGCTGATAGGAATATAGTGTGACTTATAATCTGTGTTCCAGGATAATTTGGTCAAAACTAAACCTATCTTGCATGGAAGAAACTCCTTGTTCTTGTTGAGCATGCAGAGGGGCTCTTCCACGAGTTTATGCTACAAATATGGTTAGAGATAGGGAATATTTAAAATGGTGGTTTCTAGAAATCACACATCATCCCCTATATCATAGACCCTTGACTCTTCCTCTGGTTCCCCAATTAGGTATAAGGTATTCTAACTCATTATAATCAGAATCACAATTTACATAAAGATATGTTAAATGGATAACATTGACAGAACCCAAAATCAATTCTTCATCTGATATAGATTCTTCTTAACGGGTTAATTCTCATAGGGGTGTTTGGCGAGGTGGTGCCCATGATTTGGAAACATATGGACTGAAATCTCCCAGATTCAAGGACAACTTTGGCCTTACCGTGAGACCATCTCCTTCTTATTACTCTTTGTCCTTATGATCACTTCACTTCATTGAGGAACGACCTTTTGATGAAGGTGATTTTACTATGGTGGAAGTGGTAGAAGACATAATCGGTTGTTTCAACTATGTTCATAAATTAACATGAGTTTAGTTATTCATTTTCCTGATCATCCAATCATCATATTTCTATACATTTTTACTTTTTAATTTTTTCCATTCTCAATATTCCTCTAGATCAGTAGCAGTAACACATGATAATTGAGATGACTAACTTTTCAGTTTCACTTGTCTAGAATATACCATATTTTTCAAGAGGTCCTTGAAAAAAATCCATGATAGGATTCCCTAATATCTGGTGAAAGGAAAAATAATTTGAAAGATATTCATATCCTTCTTTATTTTTTTTCTTTGGCCTTAGAAACTGAACCAAATTGTTTTCTAGTGTTTAGAATATGTTACCATTAACTTGTTCATTTCGAAAAGAATAATTTTTTTCTTTAATTTCTTAAAATATTTCCTCATTTGATATCATTGATCATCTTTATTAAGAGGTTATTTCTGCTGAAGCTCAGGATGTGGAGACCATAGGTACAATGATTGTCTTAAAGTAGAAGAAGGTGTAGGTGCCTTCTTGAGTGTAACTATAGCATCTTCTTCCTTTCATATCCTCCTCCTCAGAGATGATGGAATTACACAAGTTTTATCCATAATTTATATAATAAATTCATCTATTTATTTAGTGATTGAAGAATGATATCCAAACCCTCCTTTTTATTTCACATGGATTAATGGTGTGCGTAACTCATTATGTAGATTTTCCACACAAATTGTCAAAAACTCTTCTTTAGGGAGTGCTATACATATAGAATATGTTAATCCTATACATATTACAATGATAACTGAAACTCTTTCATTTTCCCTTTATTTACAATTGTTAAGGTCCAAAAATGTAGTCTTCGGTAACTTTGAGCAAAATTGAAGAAGGAAATTTGGACGGAGGTCTCCCTATCTAGTAATTGATGGAGATTTTAAAATTGTATTGCAGACAGAAGATAGTCCCTGTAATGACTACACAAAACACCAAATCTTTACTACTTCTTGTTGTTGAGGACTTCCCATCATGTGATCAAAACGAGAAACAAAATGTGTTAAGTGTTGTTCCACATCTCCCAAACTACTAATGATTGGGAATGCGGTATTCATAAAATTTAGTGCGGGGGGGGGGGGGGGGGGGGTTATTGCATCCACCAATTCAGAGGGAGCTCTATTTTCTGGCTGAATAAGTGCATGTAATTCTTCTATACCTTCCAATTGAGTTATTAATTCTTCAATTGTGTTTATAAGAATTTCAGAAATATCTGGATGAGATGAAACCTGTTCAGGTTTAGCAACTGAAGCTCGAGATGGTTCAATGACCAGAAACACAACTTATGGTGGTGCTGACGTTTTCCTTGGATATCCTACAAGAAAATTCCTATCAAGATGGGTCTTATACTTTCTTAATTGATTACCTATTTTAGAGAATTCATTTTCCAAATCTTTAGTAACACAAAATTCTCTTTTTAGAGGTGCTCTTATAGTATATGAAAGTTGAGGACTTTCCTAGGGAGTACGTCTTACAAAAATGATGCTTCAAAGTAACTCTGTTTTGAGTCTTTTCAACTCCTTAATTTCCTCTTCTTACCATAAAAATCATTCTTAAAGGGAAATAGATTGACCATCTCTAATGGAAATGTGAGATGCAATCTGACTTTTTTCCTTTCCACATATTCTCTGCTTTTAAGAGGGGCGGGAGTTGGTTATTTGAAGGCATACCTAGATTCTAGGAAAGCCTTTTATTTCGGGTATGCGCACCTTCTTCATTTTCCTCAGTGTGTACTATATTATGAACAAGAAAATCATCTTCTGATTCCCTTGAACTGAATTTATTTTCTGGAGGATCGTCTAAATAGGTGTTAATTAAATTCACTGACACCTAATGCATTGATGGAATTCTATCAGTATTTTTGTAATACCGTCACACTCTATATCTTTCACGAGACTCTGTTCGCCTATATGATGAATTCTAGGGAACTATTTAGCATATAGTAACCCAAAGGGAATCCTTGGATAGTTTAGTTGTACACTCTCCTTATGTATTTTTTCCTAATCAAGAGAAAATTGACTTCCGTTGAGGAGGGGATTGCAGATGTGAAAAATCCCCCAGCCCTGTAGGTTGGGGTTGTTCCTATTCTTCTTCATCAAATATTTGAACTTTGTTTAAGGAATTTTAAGGTGTAATTAAATGATCCCCCAGAATTGCAGGATGGGGTTATTCATGAACTTCTATGGGTGAAAATTATGCAAATGCTCTTCTGATTTAGGTAATCTTGGTCAGACATTAGTTGGGTGCATTATTATACCACAACTCCAATCAATTGTTTCGTAAGATTGCTTTTCTATTTCAAAAATTTTAATTCCATGACAGCTGAAATCCTCTTGTGGGATTCCTGGTCAAGATTCTCAGATACTTTATGTAAAGGTAATTCATTAACTTTTTTCCATTGGACCTGACTCTAATGAGATATGGTTGAGGCTAGTTCTTGATTATAAATTCGATTATATACAAAACCTATTGAATCTTGACGACTGTGGGAAATAACATTTCATGATACATCTTTTTTCAGACTTTTATGATTTTGGAGTGCCGTGAAAAGAAATGATCCATGTGCACCTCATCCTATAATATGAATGCTAGAAAAGGAATGAGAAATTAACTGGCATAGCCTCTTTAGATCATTGAGGCATGTATACTAAAGGATTCCCTTCTATTTATAAACCTTTGGATGTTGGGAAATTGAGAGAGATGCCAAGTCAATTTGATTTTTCAACTCTTCAATTACCATTACAATTTTTTGATATTCAACTTATGGTATTACTTTTGTTTTCAAATGAAGAAGATTATTACATAGGATGAGGCGGGTATCTTGAATGCAATCTTCAAAAATAAATTTTGGATTATTATACAAAGAATTTATCAAAGGCTAGAACATGACATGTATTTATCCATTATCCAATTGTTTCCTCATGTTTAACACATCTTCATCATCTTTCACTATAGGATTCTCCAATTGGTCTGAACAACGTGGATGCTCTGTATTAGAAGCCAAATGACCAAAGGGATGTTTGTAGAATGACTGTTTCCTTAAGATGTCTTCTGGTGTAGAATGTTCTCTCCAGTCAATGACAAGAAATTATACATGATTGGCCTTGTGTTTTCAAGTTCCTCGAGATAGGAGGGCTTTCACATCGCTACATTTTCAGTAATAGAATTTTCTGGACAATGCGAAATACTACTACGAAGAGTACATTCACAGAAAATTCCATCATGGGGAGGATCAATAGGGTGGATTTTAGAAACAGATAATTCTTTATGATCTTTTGTCTTCTAGCCGCGCCAAGGGTTACCATGGCTCTAATCCATTGATAGGCACTCTGGATTGATCGAAGTTTCCTGAAGCATGCCTTCATGATGAATTGTCTGATGAAGAACTTCATAATTACTACTACCACTCTTATTATGTGGTAATGAGATGATATGATATTGAGATACAATAGATTAATGTATGAGGGATTTAAGAACTCGTGCATTAGGAGGATCCAAATTGCATCTTGACTCTTGATTTTCCAATAGTTCTGGGAGTGGCTTCTTCTCAGATGTTCACTTATAAATAGATGGGGGCACATACTAGGAAAAGTGGTTATCATGGGTAGGTGTATGTTCCTGCCTTTGATTAGCTATCAGAATGGACTCATTACCTTTAATTGGAAAGCGTGTATGTTCCTGATCATGATTTATGTATTATATGGGTGGAGTATGCACCTTTACCCTAATAGACTAGAATAGAGGTGTGTATCTATTCTGGGATTACATTCCTATTTTCATCCCACTTATGGGGACATATTTATGTTTATTTTACCCAGTACTGCAGAAGTGGTTGTTATAATATCACGGCATGATTCTAGAATATGGGACAGGATTTGTGTTTTACTTATAACTGTCGATAAGAAGTGTTTGGTGACTTCAGCGGAAAAAATGAGAATATACGTCCATTCCATATCTGGAGTAGATTTATTTCCCTTCACCTGTCCTCTTTTTCCAGTCAATGGGTATTGATAGTACTCATGTATAGGGGCAGAAAGTGGGGTATGTCCCAGATTTTTCATCAGAGATATCCGATTGACTTCTCTAGGTGATACCAATTGAGACTATTGGTAGACTTGATGAACACCAATAGGTGTATGTCCCTACTGGATATTTCTCTTGATGTATGGTTGATAGACATCCTTCATTTCTGGTAGACGATACTACTGGAAGAATGGGTGATTTTATACCGGTGTATGTTCATGTTTACCAGTTTCCAGCTCATTAATTTGGTCGGATTCATTAAATGCATTCAGACGAGCCTGATGATTGGTTGATAACTTGTTTGTAGGTGTATGTTCTTTTTTGCAGACTCCACCATATTTATTTGGTGGTATGAGTTGTTATTTCCAGATGAGACAGCTAATCAACAAAATTAGAATGGATGGGTGTATGTGCTCGTTCATTGTTTCCCATAATGTTAGGTTAACAGGCTTCTCTAGAAGTGGTATAGGTAAGAAACTGCTCCCATGTTGACTGAAAATATTCCTTGATAGTTCATCTTGTGTCCCAAGGACCGAGAGACCGGGGCCAAACATTCAAATGCAACACACCCATCATGATGGGGGTTCACCACCACATGATTCTGCTGGTGGTGATTGCTGGTGGGAGTCCTCAAAAAAGGCTCATGCATTATTGAATTGATTTCTTGAATAACCTATTGATCCACCTATTTGTAGTATGAGAGAGAAAAGCTATTGTGTTCCACATATAAGGACCTGAAGCAGTTAATGGATTTGGTTGGAACCATCTTCTTCTTGATCATTGGTTGTCGTTGGCCAGATGATGGAGGATTGTTATTGGCTTGTAGGACCAGCTGTGTAGACTCCAATGTTGGGTTTGTACCGTGCTGGTGATGTTAATTTACAAGCACATTAGAGACCCAACATTAAAGACACTGGGTTAGTGATGACGTCCTCCTCATGGATGGGGATCCAACATGAGCTATGATCGGGACGTTCATAGATGTTGTCTTGAAGAAAGCCATTTTGGAGTGAAGGGAATTCTGAGGAAAACAAGGAAAAAAACAAAATCCATTAATGGAACAACTTTTAGGTGGATACATGCATGATTGATTCATTTTTCTGGATTTCCATTATCAATTGATAGGGTCTTAATAGGTGGTTATCATTATTAACTTGGTTAATGATTTACGTCAAGTTCAAAATTTTGGTTTCATTGTTCTTGGAAACGTGTATTCTAGTTTTTAAAATCTCTTCTTCCAGGAGGTTTCCATTGGATTTATTTGTGGAAACAAAAACATACAATAATTCTTTACCAAAGGGGACCTACTTCTCTAAGGCATGCATTAATTATGTTTGAACTTCATGATGTTTAAGAAAGTACATTGGTCGATAGGATGGGAGGTCGGACTCATCACATCCTTTTGGGGGGAATTGTTGTCTTCTCCGGGGCTCTATTTATAATTTAAAATATTATCATGAATCCTTATTAATTCACCATGTGTATCATAACTATCCATTAGAATTCTCAATCACTTATTTAGCATGTCAAATTTTTAAAATCATCCCCATCTGTTCGAGGTTCTTCATTATTGAATATATATGTATGTATTCGAGTTTCTCCATCAATGATAACCTCTCATTTTCTACTTGGATATTATTTTAATCATTGTTATGACGATACTGGTTTTTAATCCACTCTGTGGAGAACTCTGGGGTTTATTGTCATCCAAGGAGATGAATGTTTTATTTGATCTTGGGATTGTGCCCCTAAAATTGGATACCTATGTATCCTTGGGAAAGGAATCATAACCCTCATAGTTCAGTGGCACAAAATGGGACACATCATACCTTTGAAGGTCATGTGATAAGGTCCTAGACATACTATTTAATGTCATGTGGTATGGACAACTATGTGGCTGGGGCTTAGTCAAAACAATGTGGGGGAATTATAATGAAGCATCCCAAGGAACCTGGAAAGGCTATGGGTTTCCATGTTGGATCAGACCCTATTGGGAATATTTCCCATGGAGAACATGGTTGATTTAAGGAATTGGGTTTAAACCTCAAGGAGGCTTCCTAAGTATCCCATATAAATGGAAATTAAAGTCCACGTATTTTGATAAATCTAATAAAAAAGTATAGTCCTTTGAGGGAAATGAGTTTGGGATTACTTATTGAAAAGGATTCCTTGCTGATTTGAGTATTTAATTTGCGGCTTATTCCAATGGATGATGCCTAAAATAGGGGAATTATGGATGGATTCCTAAAGAGGGCATCCAGTGAGAGCTATCCCTATGAAAGATTATTACGTATCCTGATTATGGTGGGAATCAGAGTTCCTCTAGTTCAATCAATTGTGAAAATGTTGTGACCATGAAAAATTTCTATGACCACATGAGTCATGCTTGGTGTGATAAAAAAAATGTCAAAGATTCAACAAAAGAATCCACATTTTTCCTCTTCCTCTGATGGAAGGGGGCACAGCTATGGCGGTGAGAGTGGATGAGGGCATGTTGACCATAGAAGAGGGAGATGTGACGAGCCTTACCTCTATTATATTTACATTATACAAGGATCTAATGTAAGTTAGAAGGGATGAATGTTAAGGTCTTACACTAAGAGGGTTTCCCATAGTGAAAAAGCCCAATGAGAGAGGGAAAGTGTAATGAATGTCCTGGTATACATCTCTCCTATGTTCTTTGCCACCAATGAAGAATGGGAGAGAAATGATTCTACCTCCTATAAGAAAATCTAGGGGCTTACACCAGGATGGTTTCCCTAAAATTGATCCTGGTAGGGGTGGGAGACTTATCCTATGCATGCGTGGAAAAGAAATTGTGAACCATACCTTACCTATCAGTGAAATCAGATTCTTCTTCTTAGAGATGAAAAGGGGGGAAAACCAAACTCTAATCCTCCAAACCAAAAATATTCTCAATACTATTCATGGGGAAAAGTTCTATGTGATTGTGGATATATAATCCCAATGAAATTAATGAATCCTAACCCCATTGTGAAATAAATGTCGGAAACCTCTGACTGTGGAAATACAAACCCAAATAGGATACTCGCTAATGTGCATTTCCCAAATGATTGATTAGTCAATAAGTTTTGGTGGAGGCTTCAACCTAGACCATTTCAGATAATGGAACCAAGGAAAGAGATACCATGTCATTAATTTCGTTAAAGAGGGTACATGATTTGGTATGTAAGATTTATACCATGCTCTACCACGTAGGTGCCTCATGCAAGTGTGTCGCATAGGTTACCTTTGTTGATGTACTATACAGCTATACCGTGCTGGTATTCCGCATAGTTGTGGCGCGCAAGTATGATGCGTAGGTGTGTATGATGACCGAAGAAAGAATTTCACATAGGAGAACCAATACTATTTAAAAACATTTTAATGGAATTTCAAAACATGCCTATCCAATTTAATTATTTTTTCTCTCATACATTATAGAGAAACCTGAGACAATTTGGGGGACTATGGGGAAATTACTATGTAATGTGAGCTTCTGGGAATATTTCTACTTTTCCATCCCTAATATAAGGATCCCAAGGGTCATATTTATATGCATGGATGGGGCCTGGTTGAAGGGACATTGCCCGTATCGGTACTTTTCATAGCTCCTCCATGTAGGTACTCCACGTAGGGGTACATAAATTATTTTGGTGCATAGTTATGATAGATAGGTCTGTCACATAGCTCTACCACATAGTTCTGTCGCACATGCCTTTTGGAGTATTGGACTTTCCCTTTGAACTCTTCGAACCTTGCCTTATGATTTTGAAATATCTAGGGATCTCTTCATTGTGTTTTTTTATTAAGTGGTGTCAACAATAATAATACCCATTAATAATGATGTTAAATTATAAGTAATAAAACACACATCCATAGATAGGTACATATAATGAAAAACAGAAATGAGTACTTCTTACATGTGGGTCCTTTTCTCATAATATCCTATTGGATATTAACAAGGGTGTACACCATGAGAATGTTTCTCAATGTCCTATAATTCTACACAACTGATAGTATGTATCATTTCTTTCCCTCAAATGATATTATCCAGGTACAGAACTTACATTCAAGAACATTTCTATATCACTTCTACGTTCTCATCATATCATGTAACTACATTGATTTTTTAGTGATGCAACTACTCTTAGAACATTATCACATACTATGTTATATAGAATCAAAATTATGATGTGATAATGATTTTAAAATTTTTAATAACCATGAATAAAAATTATAATAGAGTAAATAGATATTGGTTATAGGGAAGCAATTCCATCATTACCACAATCCCACCATGGGTACTCATGTTTTCACCCATACATGGGTTAGCCACTCCAATGAAAGAGAACATGAAAACGGAACGAATCTTCCTATTCTCCTATATAAAATTTACTAAGAGAAAGAATAATATAAAATAAAATTGGTCTTTGATACCACTATATAACATCCAAACCCGATTACCACTCATCGGTCGCTTGAGTCGGTTCATTATGTGACCTCGGGTGTGCCTCTCCATATGCAAGAGGGTTTATACTAGCATCAAGGACTTAATATCAATCATGGGGATGATATACCCTCTTTATCAAAGTAATAATATAGCAGAAATAAAATATTGTAACCAAATAATATTATGATAAACTGAATAGTACCAGAATCACATGATGACCAAAACAAGAAAAAAATATCATATCCTAAAAAATAGATATTTCTTGAAAATACTTGTGATATGTCAATATAAAAAACAAAAAAAAAGTCACTGAATACTTATAAGTAGGTTGAAAATCCAAGTCACGTTACCTCATCCATGCTTCATCTTGACCCAGTCATCCAACACCGGGCGCTTTCCCTCCTCCAATTGACATTTTTATTTATCAAAACACTTTTAAGGGGTAAAGTGAGAACCATAACATCAAAAAGTTTAACCACCAAAACATACTACATTTTTGTTAAAGAAAAACTTGAGCCGATTGGAATCAATTTCCCTAAACATTATCCAGGGAATGGAATTTACATTGGACTCTGGATCATCCTTCAAGATGTCTTCATAATGTTTAGCCAATATGTCCCAGGATTTCATGAATTCCTCCATGTTTATCTTTCCCATGTTGAAGCCTCTCTTCAAAATACAGGTTTTCCTATCAATCTATTTACCTTTCCCCATTGAATTTTACACACCAAGGGATCTTCCCAACATTTGTTTGATCACTTCCTTTAATGCGTTGATAGCCAGCAGTTGCTCTACCATCTCTTCATATGAGTGAAAAAGAAGGTTCATGTCATGCAGTACCGATGCAATCTGATGTTGCGGGTCAGCATGGAAGCCCATCTCGCACTGCTGCCCCAGAGAAATTTTTTCCTCTGCCCGACTCACTTCCTTGGAGTTTATAAGACCTTCCTCTTTCTGGTCCTTAGTCTTCTCTTCTGCCTCCCCTTTAGGGGATGTTACCTCTTCCGAAAGTAGGGGTCAGTGCAACAAGAAGTAGCCAACTTCAGACCTCCCCTGACCTGAGCTCCAGCCCCCTTCAGGGTAACCCCCACCTGCTTGCCATCACCTTCACCCACCTTCGAGAGAAGGTTGGCTTTACATGAGGACCTGTCCACAAGGGGACTTGCAAAATTTGAGTAGTCTTTCCATTCTTGCGGCCTCCTGGTATGTTTGAGAAAACCTCCAGCATCCACTATGAAATTTTTCCCCTTACTTGAAGAGGTTCTGAAAAGATTGTCTTCGATTCCCACTTCCTTTGCTTTAGTAGGGGAATCTGGAGCTGACTCCGAAGCCACTTGGCTAGCCTCCTCTTTCATACTGGTATCTTAGGCAATATCATGTACCTCAACTTCACCCAGCATCGCAAACTTGTTATGAGAATTGTAAAAACTCCCTCCAGATTTAACCTTCTCAGCATAGGAAGGTTTGATCTGCAAGGCCTGCGCAGGGAAACCCGATCCACTTGATTGATCGAAGCCACGTCCCATGAATTAAAAATGCTGATCTCCTGAGGCCAGACTACATGGATGATCACCCACGTCTATTTAGGTACCGATTATGCCACCCAAGTAGAGTGTGAGTAAAACTCAGTAGGCCAACATCAACAATGTATAAATCCATATCTATTATAAACATTGTATGAATTTGTATACAAAATAAATAAAAAGAATAAATTTGATATTTTACATTTTTTCAATTACTCTTTATATAACCTTATAACCATAGGGTTCCCGAGGACAACTGAACCTCAATTACTGCTTCTTCTCATGCCAAATTGCAAACTACCCCATGGGGTATCATACATATGAATTCTATTATTACCATTAATCATCTCATCTCACATATGAATTCCGTTATTAACATTTATAATTTCTATTTAAATATTTAAATTCAACGATTACCATTCATCATCACAATTCAAATATTAATTCCATTGTTACCATTCTTCATTTCCATTCACATCTATATAAAAATATCATATATATCACAACAACTCATTAATTATATCAAATATTATGTTAATCAAAACAATTCAATTATTTAATTTAATAATAAATTAATTACATGAATATCATTAATTAATTCAATAATTAATTAATAATTATATATATATATATTAATTTATCAATTATTTATTATTTATGTCAATCTCATTAATTAATTCAAAAATTAAGTTATCACAATAATTAATAAATCCAATTCTATAATCTCAATATTATCATAATTAATTCAATAATTAATTATTCCAAATAAATAATCCCAATATCCATATAATCATTTTAATAACTAATTATTCCTAATTTATATCCCTATAATTATTTCAATAATTAAGTATTATAATTAACTCAATTCTATATCCTAATAATATTGAAAGAAATTAATTATTGAAATTTAATTAATTCAATATCCCAGGAATTAATTCAACAAATAATTATGCCAATTCCATCAATCCAATATCCACAATTTCACTATTTTTTGAGTAATTAGTAGAAAAAATTAATTAATTCTGTGAAATAAAATCAATTTCCAGTCATCCAACATAAATTCAACAATTACATACGTGTAATTGAAATAAATACTTTTTTTATTTAAATTATAGACCACCTACCTCATATTTGACGATGAATGGAAGCCATGGGATATATCCAATTTTAAAAAAAACTACTAAATCGTGATGAAGAACATAATATATATCTGAAACCCAAATCCTACGTCAATCCAAAAAATAACTAATAATACAAGATCTAGATCTAGAACCCACATAGGATAAAAAACCTACTTTATATCAGATGTAGATTATGTGAGAGATAGATAAAGATATTGATATATTCAGGATGAAACCACATACCTGAGGAGGTGCTAATCTTCAATTTACACTTCAATTCAACAAGAATAGAGTCTAGGAGGGCTTGGAATCCATCCGGAAGGCTATTAAAATGATTGAATATGAATTGGTCTGATTTTGGTTAATTGGGGTATGTTTTGGTTGTTTGGGTAATTCCTAAAAAATATTGGGGGATTAAAATCACATACACATGGTTTGTTGGGTAGGGACACATGGTTTTCCTAACCATGTGACTCTTCTGTGGGAGGGCACAATTCCTCTTAATAGGGTTCATGGTTTGACAAATTTACACCTTCCACAAGAATTTCCTCTCTTGGGTTTGCATGTGTTTCAAGGTTATGGCACATAGTTCGGGAAAACTGTGTTCCAACTATGCACTGTCCTTCTTTCATCAAAATTTCTCAAACATCACCCAAATGCTCCAAAAGTTACAACCCAAACAAAAGATTAACTATTAATAAACCTGTGACATCTCTTGAAAAGGTCAAAAACATAAAAATGGAGATATATGGGGTAAGATATGCACAAACATTCTCATCATATTTTACATCATGTTATTGGGTTTTAATTCATGTTTATCATGGATTTATGATATCTTATTACTTCCATAATAAAAAACAAAAAAATTTTATTTCAAGAAACAAAAAATGGTATCTGATATTTAACATCATAAGATTATTATGTGATTGTTTATAAGACATTGACTCTGGGGTATATTTTTATTCAATCCGAACAGAATGCATGTGTGAAATAATTCTACATTTATTTTAGTTGTTCATGATTAATCTCATACACATATTAGATAATCCATAAACATCAAATTTTATATTATCTTAAAAATTACATGGGTCATCGAAAATTCTTTCATAAGTAAGTCACTCTCACTCAATATCAAAACTCAATCAATAACATAAAGGGACTAATTAGATTCCATGATATATTAATCATAAACATGAATTCACCATCTAAGTTAATGTCACACAATTCCTATCTTATTCTTATGTCATCTAGCAACAACTAATTTTTCATGAGGCCCAAAAGCATTGAGTTTCTCTCATATGGTTTTTGAGTTAATCACATTCATGAAAATAGATAACATAATAAAAATCACATACCTCAAGTTTATTTATCCCTAGATATTTTTTAATATCATGCACACTATGGATTAATTCGTTATGTGGGTATTCACCACTTTTTTTAATCCAGTTAATTGTTTCAATGTTAAACATGTTGTACCTCATGTGAATTAATTTCAATGAAAGGTATTTTTCCTATTATAGGTCCTGATAATTATTATTACATAGGTTATTATGGATGATTATAATTTTATAAATGATATACTAATGATATATGATTCAATATAAATATTTAATTGTTAATTGAATTAAATAATTTTTAAATTTTTTATAAATATATGAAAAACCTATTTGGGATATTTAGGAACTTATATTATGGTTTTTAAATTTATTTTCTATAAAAATTAATTTAATTAACTAAATTATCATTAAACATATTGAAAATAAGTATTTATAATATTAAATATAAAATTGTAATAACCTTTTCACATTATATAGCATGAATTGTAATTTAGATATAAAAGGTTTATATAGAAATTATATTATTAATATTATAATTTTATATAAATTCAAATACAAGGAAAATATTAATGGGTTTATATTTAATTATGAAAGATAAATAACATTTAATTTCAAATTAGATATGTTAATAATCATTAACTAAAATAAAAAATATTTATTCAATACTAAAATAATTTTTGATGAATGAGTTTAACAAAGATTAAGTAATAAATAATTTGAAAATTTTAAAATATTCAGTTTTATTATTGCAAAAATTTAAAAAAAAATTCATTTCATATAAAATGTTATATATATTATATATTCCATATAACGAATAAAATTAATGAGTTTAAATTAGAGAAATAAATATTTGTTTAATTATGTGATGTTCATAATGAATTTAGAATAAGATTTATTCCTGAATATTTCATGGATACTATATCGAATGAATAAATTTATAAATTGATCATTTATTTAGGTTATTTTATTTTTGACTACTAATATATATATATATATATATATATTACAAATTGATTTATATATTATTTAAAGTGTTAAATTTCTTTTATATTCTCATATATCAATTTATGCAATTACAATCTCGATATGATAATGGATTCAACTTTCAATTAGCTTTACATTGGATTGTCCTATGTTATTGATTTTTTGGAAGTAAATTAATATTTATAAGTAAGATGATAGAGTTTTATGTAACTTATTTTATTGGATTCATTTGAATAAGTATAAATGTAGTTGGATTTTAGTTTGGTTTAGAAACAAAATCTAAGGGTTTTTAAATGAGATAAAAATCAATATGGTATAATTATATTGATTTGTTGTAAAGAATTCCATTCAAAAAAATCAATTAAATCATTAAAATATTTTATGCTAATAAAAACTATACGTTTGATAGATTAAATCAATTTTAAAATAAAAATTTCTAAATTATATCCAATGATATCACATGTTGTGACGTTATTTATTCAACCAATCTCTTCTACCAATACTGGTTGAAAATGAATTTTCTTGTTTGATGAATGGTGTAAATAGTTAACTCTATATTTTTGGTAACCAAATCATATAATCATATTTAGTATTTTCATAGTGGTAAAAACTGAGAGCTAGGATACCATATTAATAGTGTTCAGTTTATCTATTTAATGGATTCAATAAAGTGTTTCATGCATAACCATACAAGATTTATATATGGTAGGATTGGGATATCCCTACCTAAGTTGCTAAGTAGTAAGAGGAAAAAATGTGGCCGACTAACATCATAAAATATAGATCTTTTCCGACTAATGAATATAATGATTTTAATATTTTCTATCATTTTAGATAGAATGAATTTAACAAAATTCCAAGTTAAATGTTTATAAAACATGATAGTCACTAAAATAAATAATTAAATTTAGATATTAAAATCAACATCATCCAATTTTTATTTGATTTAAACCTTATATATATGAAACCTAATGTTTGAATCATTTCAATAATGGTATCATAATATTATAACCTTTCTTAATCATGGAGATATTATATTTGTTAGGAAAAATATCACCATCCTATATAAGAAACAATTATATTTTTCTAAAAAAAGAATCAGGATTATATTGATAAGATAAAATGGGTCAAACTAATGTTTCAAAGGAATACAATTAAAAAAGACTTATAAATCTTTTGTTTCTACTCAAATACTGAATATGAATAAATTTTCTAATAAAAATAAATAAATTTAAGTTTTTATAAGGCCTATTATAGTTATTAATTTTTTTACTGTTGAAGTTTTACCAACAACAAGAATGGGACCGTGAAACTTTCATTGAGTATTTTGAAACATTATTGATAGTTGAACTGTGAATATAATTTCTAGGTTATAGAGTGGAATAGGAATAATAATTAGATAAATTTTTATACAAAAGAAGCAATGTCTATTGTAAATTAAAAAAATATTTCCTAAAGATTCCAATCGAGTTCACTGAATGATAGTGTTATAATTATGTGGTAGAAATATTTCCATTAAATGGAATAGTTAAGGACACATTATGGGGTATGAAAAACATCATGTACTTTCCATGTTATGTATCACTATAATAGAAAAAAGTACTTTTATTTTGATGGTTATGTCATACCCAATATCTAGTTTAAAAATGTTGTAAATATACCGTAGGTCAAAATCTAGTGGAGAGTTGATAAATCATGAATTTTAATTCAAGTGATGATATATAGTGTGTTTTTATCAAAGAGTGGAATTTAAAAAAATTCAGTATGATCTGATGGGTCTATTAAAGGGATGCTTGACTCATTCTATTTCTATTATGTGATAATATTATCTTTTCTAGTGTTATTTTTTTTTAATAAAAATATGAAATTATTTACTATATACACATAGTTTGGGATTCGTTAGATTATAAAATATATTTTACTTTGATGAAATGGTTAATTTTAATTTATACAAGGTAATGTTATTTATCCTAATGTTTTTAAAATTTTAAGAATTGATAATACACCTTCATTAGTGACATAATATAAATAATAAATTATTCAATTTTGAAATATCTACAAACACATATAATATCATATATGATAAGTAAATAATATATTGTTTGTTAAATATTCCACCTAAAGAAATGATAGTTATTTCTATAGGAAAAAAATTATTATGTTTTATAGAAATATATTTATTAGATAATATAGTTTCTAAGTTTTAAATGGAAATATTATTCAAATTTTAGAAGTTTATTTGTAAAAAATAAAATATTATGCATATCCATAATGTGAAATCAAATTTATATCAAATAGAAGCATAATATATTACAGTAAAGTGAAATGTAAAGAGTTGCATTTAGTTACCAGAGTTGAGTGAATATCACTATATCCTAAATATTATTAGGATATATTAGTAATTTAATAATGTAAAAATAAATATTATTTAAAAAAAAATCTGTGATATTGTTTTATTGATAGGGTTCAAAAGCATGATTATGATGATGAACCTATAAAGTGTTCTTAGTAAATAATAAAAGACTTTTAAATCACAATTTTTAATGTTATGACATTAAGGATTTTAAATATTTAAAAAGATTTGAACATCTTAAATATGATTCATATGTCTACTAAATATTTTAACTAGCTTACTTTATTGATGTTACACACTACAATTTTTAGTGGGTGGGTTTTATCAAATAGTCACATTGAAATGTGGCTATAATTATATTGAGATTTACTTATTTTTTTTTAAAACCCTAGAATGTATATCCAACATAATGTTCATCTTGTATTCTATAATATGTGATATACCGAAAATCATTTATGTATGTATTTTATAACTATTCTAAAAAGCATCAATGAATATAAACATTTATCTTGTTATATAGAATAAAATAATCACATTATTATTTTTCATAGTGTCCATATATATATATATATATATATATATATTGATATATTTTTATAATGAATTTAAATGATTATGTAACTCTCAATGTAGGACTTTGATTTATCCAAAATAGATGATCATAATATAGTATGATAGTTTTGGAAGAAATTTATTTATTACTATGAGTATTCTTCATATTTTGAGATTCAAAATATTTTTAGGTGGAACAAAATGACTTTTGAGCACTGGATGACCTGAAAAATATAGCACATGGAGTGTCTTACACAACATCAATTTTATATAAGGGGTATATGGTTTATATCTAGTGTCCCAACAACATGAGGTTAGTGAGATACCTAATGTGAACACCTCCATGCATTGATACATTTCTTAAAAATTTAATGAGGCTAATATAATCATTAGGTCATTCTATATGTTATTTATAATGTTGTTTATTAAAAGAAAACAAAATTGGATTTTTCAATTCATGTGAATCTAATGAATTCTGGCCACACTATTGAGGTTGATTGAGGAAGTTTATTGTAAATCCAAAATAATATATATGATGTGATATTTTATATATTGAGGGATATAAGATGTTATCATATTTAAATGTGAATGAAATATTATGTATTCAACTTCTGGTTTATTTTATACTAGGATAATTAATTTTGTAGGAGATGTCCATATGGTATTGACATACTTCACATCTATTGGATATTATATTCCATAACAAAATGATGATATGAAATGAATGCTGTATATCAGGCATCTAATGGAATTAGGCAAAGAGATACCTGAATTTGATATAGATCATAAGATATCCCTTTGTGATGGTCTGCTATAACAAAAGATTTTATATAGATAACTCTTTTATTACAATAAAAAAAATTTGATTCAAAATTTATTTAGTGATACAACAGAATAAAAACAGACACATAATGGTTGAATCTAGGAAGACTGAATTTATCTTAGATAGATTCAATGAAATTTTTAATAGTCTTCCCAATACAATTTCAGATAGGTAATTACATGTTATTTCATATGATATGATACTCGATAATGTTAATGATGGATTCCCAAAAATTATTGGGATTATATCCAAAAGGGGTGTTGTGTATGATTTCACACATTATTATATATGATATAATGTAATTTAATGTTGCATAATGTTTCAAATTATTTAATTATTATGGGATAATATAGGATATATATATTTACTACATAAACAATCAGGGTATTTTCTAACCATATACTATAGTATGTTTTTGGAATATCATTGGTTATGATATAAAATATTGTTAGTATATTTCTATTGTTAATTTATTACATAAAATGTGTTGGTATCATATTGCAATGAATTGATATAAAAAAGATATCTAAAGGAGTTATCTTCATATTGTTATTCACCTTACCAATAATTATTTTTGGTGTTTCATTTTTTGGAAAAAAAATGTGTTAGAATAATTATGGGGTTATAGATATTTTGTAACTATTAGAATAACTCATATTTTTCATAACCATTGAGTTAGTGAAATCATAACATACGAGATTCCAAATGGCATATAAAATGAGGCAAGAACCATCATAATTATGTGACTCAAGATTGACCTATCATTGACTAAATTATTTCTTCCTAAAACTTTATACCTTATTTTCTATTTACGCGATGATATACTAGTACAACGTGGGTGACATATATGTCCTTCCAATGTAATAAGTGATTATTATAAACTATGGACATACACGGTGGACTAAGGATATCTTCTAACCATCTCATATTATATTCATCACGATGAAAGGTTGAGGATTGTTATTAAAGATATATGATGTGTGGTACTCACATGAACTTTGGCTGTTTTACACATCAACTTGTTTTTTTTTGAATTTTATGCATTATGATGATGGTTTTTCAGTTTCTCATTAGGAACTAGAAACACCGGATCCCCAACTAAGTTAGCAGTATATATAGGTGTTATCGTAGAAGATTGACTTGAAATGGACATATGTTTAAGACTATCACTAAGGAAATGTCTTACACATTTGGTATGAATTACACTAAATTATTAAAATTGAAATAAAATGTTACCCAAAACAAACATCACTCATAAATTGGAAAGATGAAATTTACACACCCAACCTTCTCTCTATGATAATAAATATAATTAAATGAAGGATAATATATGAATAACCTCTTAAATAAATATTTTTTCATGATAAGGAGCATCCCCAACCTATATTTAACTATTAAAAACAACAACACAATAAAACTATATATGATTCATAACATGTGAGAACTTATTAGGATCAAATATATAAAACATTTCACTATCAAAGTGAAATAATTTTTTTATGAAAAACATGATTGAGATCAACTAACAATAAAAAAATATCATTATGATAGGGAATAAACAATAATAATTGTTTTAAAGTACATAAAATATCATAAATTCACATAACCTTCACCATTATATGAACCGAAGAAAATTATTATATATGTAAAATATATAATTTTTACAATTAATTATCTATGATGTAATGAACTAGTTTAGGATATCCCTTTGATGGAAAACTGAAAAAGTCTATGAAATTTATGAGGGCGTTCATGATCCTCACAAGCTGGAAAATAGTGCATAAGCCTCACATGAAAACATTTGGGAATCATTTCTATGAATAATCAGAGTAAATAAGTGAAAAGAATGTAATAAAAATATGACATGGCCTCTATATATGTATGTTTTCTATGAAAAAAATTATAAATAAATAACAATAATAATAAAAATAATTACCCTAGCTAAACCATATGTTACCATAGTCTCATCCCCAATAAATAACATTTCGAACAACCACCAGTTCCCTTCTAGCCCACTTCATAGAATATAACATACCTCTATCTATAAAAAGAAATAAAACCGAAATTTTAAAATTGTAATAAAATAAAGAATTTACCCAATAAATCAACAATCTCATGATCATCCTATTTTAGTATAAAAAATAACTAGAATGATATTATAGGTGTTAGTGTAGAAGCACTCAGTTGGCCAAAACAACCCACTAAAACTATGCAGTTTCTTTTTTATTACAACATAATAAATATGGTTTGAAATAAATAATAAAATTAATTATTTACTATATTTTTAAAAAAATTAGAAATAATATATCAAAGGTTTTTTAAAAACACTTTTCTAGGATTTTTTAAATGAAAATAATCGCATGGAAAATATTTTTTCCACGACCGAAACAACATGGCCAAAACACCATTTTTAAGCTCCACTAAAAAACCATTTCATAAAAACATCATTTTGAAAAAAAAATCAAAAAATGTAAGAGGTTTCCATTTATAGAAATGGTTTCCAAAAACATGTTTCTAAACAAATCATTTTAAAAAATAGGTATTAAAATCAATTTTCTCTAATTTTCCTAGAAGATTACAAGTATAAAACTCAATCCTAAATATATTTTAAAAAATATATAAATTCAGTATTTCACTTCCCTTATTTAATAAACATTCAAGATCAAATTTAAAAAATATTGAAATATAAACCATTAAAAGATACAAGAATGTATATATGCAGACACAATTGTGCCAAGTCAAACAATAAGGGAAAGAAAACAAAAAGAGAATTTGGTCCAGGAATAAAAATAATAATATGGAATAATATCAATAAAAAATTTAAATCAAAAAAATGATCCTTAAAAGTATCCTCGGGTCTTGGAATCCACCCTAGGTCCTAACATTGGATCATCATTAACATAACTCAATAGATCAACCTTCCAGCCTACACTACATCAACTCATAACCTACCCGACTAGCCTACACAAGCCTCGTCGAAGGGATACACCCCATCTAGCCATATTTCATAATAAAGAAGAGACTAGTAGTGTCTATATATTTAGTGTAACATTAATCTATTCTCTAACATAGCTATATAGGTTTCGATGACCAATCAAAATGGAGGTAAGCAAAATCCATTAACCGTATGCAGTACATGAAAAACACTGATAATAACTCATTCCTGACATCCTTACACCCTTATAAAAAAAGATCCCCATAACCAAAAAATAATAGTAACATATATGATGTATCAAATTAAATATCCCCTCATGAGATAACAGGGCACTACCATAATAATAGTAATGGGGCTCATGAAATTATCACATCATAGATGAATTTGTTTTCCAAAAAATGGAAAATACGCCACTTCATTAAAATAAAATTAAACTTGTATTCCTATGTATTTTATTGGAACCATTTTCTGAATATAAAATGGGAATTATCACTTCTACCTTTTTAAATTACCTTTGAAATTATTCATCGACATACAAGTTTTAATGATAAAAACCTCATGGTTCAACTCACTACTTTAAAATCACCCAACTATAATTAAACATTTAACAAAATTCCAAACACGTATAGTGGGTTTGAAATTGATTTTAAATTATGAACACTTTATGAAGAAATAATCTGCTTCTCCTGCAACCTAAAAAATTAAAATAAAATTATCATGTAAAATCTTGACTTTTTAAAAACACATTTCAAGTATTCAAATCACAATCCATGTTTTAAAAAAATATCATAATAATTCATCCACTCTCGGACTTACATATAAGAATAATTTAATGAGAAAATGAATTTAAAAACATTAAATGTCTTGCTATAGAAAGTGATGGAAATTAAACAACTACCATGGACCATTAGAAATGAAGTAGGAAGTAAGCATCAGTAATCTTAATAACATTACCTTCAAAGGAAAAGGATACCATATGAACGATAAGGTCCCACCAAACCTAAGAAACAGAAAATAAAAATTTTAAATTCACCACAAACAATATATGTGATATCATGATGATTAAGCTTCATACAAGAGGTAAAATCGGAGGTAGAAGAAAGAAAATAAAGGAATGTGAGGCTTACTACATGAATATTGAATGAGGGATGGATGGAAATATGGATGCACACAATCAAGGGGTCCCAAATTAGGATCATGTGTCTGAGTGATAGGGGATACTATTAGGATGGAGTGTCCCAAGAGGGGAATCACGTTCATGGAGGGAATTCAAGGAGGGGTTGTTGAATAAGAGAGAATGGGGGTAACATATGGGATGGGGGTTAAATTAAAAAATAAATAAAAAATAAAACATTATTCCCAAAATTTTGAAACTGTGGTAAACCATACAGTCGGTCCAGATAATTTATCTAACCATGCTCCAAACTTGTGCAAGGAACTGCATTTCCGAATACATCGCCAAACTTTTTCTTTCCGAATACACATGGTCAAAAAAACCATTTATTAACCATTCCATATTATCTCACTTATAGACCACCTCACATGGATTCCACACTGATACTCCTAAATTTATAAAAAATTATACAAATTAATTTTTTTTTAAACATATATTCTTAATTATAAGACTTCCAAAATTGTAATTATCAAAAATTAAATGAAAATAATATGAATTGAACACCACAATGACACATGGGTTTTCACAAACTCCCCAATAAGACAATTTATACCCACACTATGAATTATGTCATAATATGGGTAAAAAAGTAATTGAATCCTATAGAAAATCCAAGGAAAATCATGAATCCCAAAGAAAATGAGCTTCCTCATAAAAATTAAAAACAAATGCTAAAAAATCCAGGCAGAAATCAGTGGGAATGTGTACTTAACATTGGTATCCCAAAAATTTATAAATTAGAAAAAAAATAATAGAACTACATAGAACTTATTACCAAAAATTGATAAAGTCATAGTGTAACCACATTAAAAAATATCCAAAGAGAACCACAAATTTCCATATGCTAAATGGAACCACATGCAACACATTAAATACCAAAAAAATATAAATAATCATATAAACATCTAAACGGATCAAAAAACTATATCTTCTAAACCCAAGGCACCAAAAAAAGAAGTTCAAAAACAACAAATAAGACTAATTAAGAATGAAATTCTTCTGACTTATAGGTCACAACCATAATGAAAAGGAGTTTAAATACAAATTTCAAAAACATCGCCCCATAGTAATTCCTACAGAAAGCACAACCTGATAGAATCCACAACCCACTAAAAAACAAATCTATAACCCATGTACCATATTATGGAACCATGGTTATACCCATATCTAAGTAAACTAGAACAAGTCATAATATGTTCTACCTTCAACAAGGAAAAAAACAACATCAAGTGATGAGGTATGAAAAGCATTGACCTAGAACATCACCCATAATGGGAAACCAAATAATATGTAGTGAATTACTAGGGCATGGATTCCAGCCAAAGATTATCTTATCCCAATGAGTTAAATTATAAAAATGGATATTCATTTACATGAGACTCAAGAAATAATCAATAGGAAACACTGAACAATGTACACTCATTAATAAAACCGCAAACATATTCACTCCCAAACAAAGATATGTCAATAATTAAATCTCATATGAGATATTATAAAAGAAATAATATCCTTAGTGACCATTTTATTAGAAATATTATACTACATCTAATCACATAGTCCCAACTATCTTCAAATGAATCAATAAAGATGCATTGAATTATAAGCATCTCAGGAAAAATAATGTGAGAAGGAAATAACACATGCCACACCAAAAGGAGTATGATTAATGAAAAATAGGGAAATTAATACTAATAATAAAAACATAATTAAACACTAAATATTTTTACAAGGAGGGGGGACACATCAAAAAAACTAAAGGCATGTATCCTTATATAGCCATGTCCGAAAAAGCAAAGTAAGGCAGCCCAAAACACCCAAGGAAAAAAACACAAGAACTGTTTTAAAAGAAAATAGAAACCATTTAATAGCATTAAAACCTCAATCTATCACTTGGATATAGTAGTTATAAAACATTTCAAAAATGATTTGAAAACTAAATCATCTTATTTTAAAAATAACACTAATATAGGTTTCAAATTGAAACATAGATTTTTCATTTGAACAAGCCAATTTCTGTTTGATTTATATTTTATGTCCCGTACCATTTTAAAAAATCCAATCCCATGGTGGAATTCTAATCTAGAAAACACAATTTTTCACTTTAAATATGAATCCTATCCTTTAAAAAACTATACACTTGATTAGAATAATCAAGCATACTAATTTTTTTAATAAATTTCATACAAATCCATTTTTTTGAAAAATAATTACGAAATGAAATCCATTTAAAAAAATATGTAAGGCCTTATATTAAAATTAATTTTTTTACAGGATATCCATTTGTCCCACACACAAAATGAAATTTAAATCACATACATGAACTACATAAAAAATGCATAACATAAGCCTCAATCAAAAAAACATCCAAAGATAACAACATATCATAAGAATAACTATTACCCCAATATTATTTCCCTTACACACTATAAAATCCAAGGGTTAAGCTGTCAAAATTAAAAAATAAACTGATTTGTGGAATCATTCCAGACTTGGCCACATTGCTAATGTCCACATGCCAATCACATATTGATTCCTATGACATGTCAAAAATCAATTATTTGGTCATCAAAGGTTTTATAAAGCCCTATGAACAATCTCAAATCTTTAAATAAATTTTCATCACCGTATGATGGCACAGTACATGAAACCCAAGGTAACTCATCATGATAATTAGAATACAAAAACACCTCTATATGAATAAATATAAATTCTTAAAAAAATTGAGCCCAAATTGTTTATCACACAACCCATTGAAACTTTTGGCTCAAGGTAGACAATAGTTTTCTAGAATCTACTAGCATATACCACATGAGTTATAATGAAAAACTATAAATCAATCATACACAAACACCCAAAATAAAAAAGTGTTGCTCCAACAGCTTTGTTTTCTATTAGAAAGGAGAACCTAAGCTCTTATACAATTTTGTAGCGGGTTAATTCATGCATCCATCAGATGGATGTCCCAAACCAGTTCTTATAGATGATACCAATATTATATAATAAAAATAAAAATAAAATGTTTAGAATGAATTCAAGACTCATCCATTCATCATAACAACATTTTTATATAGTTTTCATAATTGTTCATAACTTATCATATCATTTTCAAATAAAAACCACAAAAAATCAAACTTCCACCATCATATCACAACTTCTCCATCACCACAAACACACTAAAACACCACTCACTAAATGAATCCTTACATAAACATGGTCCATCACATTCCAAATTTGGGACATAATCCTATTCCATAACATGCTTGGGAAATATGTGTATGTTATAAAATTAAGTTATTACAACTAATAGAAGCATATTTTGAAACCATGGCCAATTACTTCCCCCCCGCACCCCACATATATATATACAAATAATTTATTATAATTTATCATATATAGTATATGTATATAATTTCTTGTCACAACTGTATGATAATATATACCGTAAAGACTATATGTGAAATTACCATGAACCATTAAGGAATATGGGTAGATGAAATATACAATAACCCATTATATCACATATGTGTGTACATAAAATTGAAATACATTAAAAACAAAATTTATTAAATTATAAAATAAAACGAATTCATGAAAATTAGTAGAAAATAATACAAATAGTAATTCTTGAAATTCATCACACGATATAACATAAAAAGAAACATAACAATATACAATATAAATCATAAATAATTTCGTAACAGATATATTAATTTCATTATTACATGATACAATAACCATGACAGAATACATGGTATCAAAACTAAATATTAATCTAGGTAACATGATAATTTATATCTTACACATTAGCTATTTGGTAACTCTAATCTAATTACATATTTAATTAATTTACCAGAACTACTAAAAATAGGATTAACTAACCATAGAATTCATGAAAGTAAATGTATAAGACACAGAATCCAATTAGAAAAAACCACCAACCACGTCAACCTAAATCTACGATTTTGAAAATAATAATTATAAACCTTTATTTTTATCACTCATAATTTTGAAATCATTTCATGATAAACACGCACATTCTTTCAATAAATTTCAACCCATGGAACATAAAGATAAATAGTGTTATAATATTATGGGAAATAATATTACCTCTATCAAGAATATATCTATAAATTCATATTATCCTAATAGATTCCGAATGATATCATATTGAATGGAAAATACTAGTAAAGAAACTAAACTCTATACACTAATTTTTTTTAATCCTACAGAAATAAAATTACAATCTAATAACTAAAAAACATAAATAAATGAAGAGAACAAGATAAATTAAATTGTTTAAACTATTTTATATATTTTCAAATAATTAATTATCAAAAATAAAATATTCATACAATACATAAATCACTCAAAACTGAATATATTTAGACACAAGTGTTCAATTTTATTAATAACATGTTATAATTACGTAACAAATTATTTTTAATATATATGAATTTTTAGAGAATCATAGAAAAAAAAATATTTTATATATGAAAATAAAATTTCCAATGATACCCACAATGAATAAAATAATGCCTATATAATCGAATATGAGGGAAAATAAGAAATCATAAGCATTATTCAAAATTTTCATTAACTATTGAGATTTACATGTTTTATCTTCATTCAAAATAATATTACACACCCTTTTTTAATTCACATAATATTAAATATATATATATTTTTTATATTATTACATCCCCATTGAAAAAAATATCATGATTAAAAATAATAAGATAGAAAAACTAAGAATGAAACTACATCAATCGATGCATAATATAAAACTAAGGATTTAGAAATTTAACAGAATCATTAAGATATAATGAATATATGAAGGAATAAATTAACCCTTATCCTAGAAAAAAATAACAATACTAGGACTATGATAAGATAAGGGTAATATAAATATATATTGTAAATAAAAACACCTCCACTGGACCGAATCCATCTTTACCTAGCCCATGGGAATGTTATGAAGTTACTTTATTTCAGAAAAATGAAATAATCATATGATTTATGAATGGAATGAGTTGCACAATAAGTTAAACCTAATATGATTAAATGGGATGATTTTAATTAAGGATATTATTCATAATTCCAATTGTTTTTTATGAAGGGATAATGATATAATATTTTACAATTATTTTATTTTAGGGGATGAAACATGAAGGGATTATGATTCAATAAGGTTCTTAGAATAATCTAATGCATATCTAGAAAAATATACTCTAAAATATTGAAAAAGTGTTTATAATTCCATTATATAGAATATTTTTATGCAAAAACTCACCAATGGAAAGAATCCATAAAACATTTCCAACATCATTAAACTTATGACAACCATTAAACAATTATCGACTAAAAAATAATTGACACCCTGGTTTGGGAGATTATTATCCTAAATATGATGACCAAATTAGTCAAGAAGAGAGAAGTGTTGTTAAACAATGGTGCATTGAAAATTACATTTAAAACTAGAAATATCTATTCTATTGAAATGAAATCTTATAAATTAATGGTCATATAAAATTTATCTCTAAATAAATAAGAAAAATAAAATCTAAAAAATTATATTAATTAATCCATGCATAACTTTTTTTTATTTATGTACTTATCTATATTATATAATTTTTTCTCTTTATATATATTTAAATGATTATAATTTTTAAATGTTTTTATTTAAATTTTTTCAAACATTTTATTAACATAAATTCATTTTCATCTATTTGAGCATTAAAATCTTCTTGAGCATAAAAATCTTCTTGAACATTTTTATTTTTTGAAATTTCATTTTAATGAAATTCATAAAATGACTTCATTAGTTTATTTTATTTATTTTATGTTATATTCCTTTAAAATTTGTATTTCCACTATTCTAATCATATACGTAATATATATATTCATACATATTTTATCATTTTATTTTCGTTATTAATTAAATGGGGAAATATCGATTTATTATCATTATTTGAAATTATATATGTTTGAATTCATTTTAGGGGTATTTTTTATACTCTCTATACACCTCCCCATTTCAATAAAAATTGAAATTTAATAAAATAATATTACAATCTCTCAAAAATTCAATTTCACAAATTATATAAATTAGATAATTTATTTTTTAACATAATTATCAAGTTAATTTTAAAATCTTCCATTACTTTTAGTTTTTTTGATATCATCAAAAAATTTCTTCCCTTAAATCCATAATACATTTTCATTAAATAATAATTTATAATAGATTATAATTATTTAAAATTTTCAAAACAAACAAATTAAAATAATAATAATAAAATGAATCATATACCCATGACCATATAAGTTATTTAATAAAAAATTTGGAAAATATAATTTTGAAAACAAATAATAAACTCCAAAACAAATTATTTTTATAAAAATTAAAAATATAGTAATAAAGAAATTAATTTATTTTATTAATTCCATAATAAATTTGTTATTTAATATTTTAATGACCATGTTTATATTTACAAAAATATTAAAATATAATTATTTATTATTTTAAATAAAAATAAAAATCATGAAAATCTTTTTAAATTTTAATAAAAAAACTATCAACGAATTTCATGGTCTTACCATTATAGAACACAATGAGTTAGAGACGTTTCACTCGCTACATTATATAACTCTCAAACTATTTTCCTCCATGAAAGACATAGTAAAAAAAATTAGAGAAACCAACCAATATAAAGTATATGGAAACACCTGATGTCACAATAAATACCCATTAATCACTTCTCATCCCCAAGAATCCTAATAAAACTTGATATAATAAAATGTTAATTAACAATATCTATAATGAGATACCCCTTGATGTAGATGGATGCACAACCTATACACTCTATGATAGTTTAAAACCATGTTTCCACCACACATATAGTATGACACCTTCCATAATTCTTATTAAACATTTGAAATACTAAGGTTTTTTATAAATAGAACACTTTAAAACTTTTTGAGTTCTCCTATAAAATTTTCAAAGGGAATAATTAATTTATTTGAACAAAAACCAACAAAAAATTTTATTTTTACAAATTTTTTTGATCAACATTAAAATCATTTAGTGATAATTTAATTGAATGGGTAAATCCAACACCATAGGCAACACCTAACATCCAAAAAAATAAATAACTAACCACTAAAACCAAGAGACATTTAATCATTAGAATGTTTATTCTAATGACATTAATTAATAACAAATTATAATTGAATAATATACCTATAGAAACATCAAATTACATAATGGAAGGAATGAATATAAAATAATGACAAGAGTATAATATTTCTGAATCTAAGTCTAAAAAAATAATTAGAATATAACTAAAAATAGTCAATAATATTTTAATATAGCTTTTACTTGGTAATGTAAGATTATTGTGAACATGGACAATACACATTCATATACTATTATTAGTTATAGAAATATCATATTTTTTATTTTAATCTAATTAATTCAATCCATTATGATTAAAATTCATAACTAAACCAAACTAAAAAAAAGAGAGGTGTTGTAACCATTAAATAAATACGTATAATTTCATTTTCGATCATATCAAGAAATTTAAAATAAAAGTGCTAAAAAGTAAATATTAAGTGACTATTAAATAAAAAATAATGAGACGAAAATATTAAACAATATTAATAAATTTTGAAATCATTAATTATCAAATAAAAAAATAAATCAATAAATCATCAAATAGTTAATATTAAAATGAAATCTAGGGTTATCAAATAAATATACATCAACTAACAATAATTCACTTGAAGCTAACCACCTTATAATAAAGACACATGTTCAAAAATAAATCATAATATATCAAATCAAAACATTATATATATATACTATATTGTTTTATTTAATAAAAAATAAAATTGACAAGTTAATTAAAAATTCATAATGGATTTCGGAGAAAATATAATTGAAAAAGAATGAAGATATTTATAGTTCAAGATAATCATGAACACATGATAAAAAACTATCATTAATTGTATTATTTCTTGGATGATGCTCAGGTAATATTTCATATACAATGATTTCATTGTTACGACATGCTTATAATACCAATATCATCATACATTAACCATTTTAAACTTTTATTTATTATCTTATCAGGATTTTAATCATTCACATAACATCCATTTTTTGTTTATCATGCATTACAATTAATCAAACATGAATATATAAATATTGAATAAATTTATTTCATATTATACTAAATATATTATTTCATTCTTAACATTGATCAAACAACATTTCCCTATCACATAATTTATCTTTCACAGATATCAAATCACTAATCACATTTAAAATTCTTAGACATATTTTCAATAGCGTATTGTTCACATATATCCCATTACCTCTCAATTCTAATTCATTCATCATTAGTTATTTCCATGTATAATTGGTATTAAACATGATACACAAAATTTAATATGGTTTTACATTCTATGTAGGAATATTTTATTACTCTATAATTAACATTAATTAATTAAGCACATACTAATATCTTTTTTTGTTTCATTGAAACGTTATAATTATAATATTTTTTTAATAGATGAAATAATATTCTATATTTTGATATATTGGAATCTAAAAAATGATCCTAATTTAATTTTATCAAATTCAATTAATTTAATTAGTAATTAATCATCATGGGATGTCATTAAAAATAAGGATTCTAGAATTATTTATCGATTTAAATATAAATATTTCTAAAATAATTAACCAATATTGAAAAGAAATTATAATATTAGTCTTTTGTGTTTAAAATAATAATTTTAATTCCCAACATACTCATTGTTGATTAAAATTTTCTAAAAATGATACATAAAATGGGATATCTTATAATAAAAAGATAACATCATATCATATAATGAATTTAAAAGGAAAAAAATTAGACTAGTATGAATTAACATAATATAGATGATTATGATAAAATTATAATGTCTAAATAATGTGTTTTCATAAAGAAAGAAGCAAAACATTACTATTATCAAAATATTGTCTTAAATAATACCTAATAAAATGATGCATTCACCCTTAAAAATGATTCATACCTTTTAATAAATTCATTTTCTACCAATAATTCTCAGTTGGCTATAATGGCCCTTTTATCAGATCATATGGGTATAAATTAAATGAATCCTTTCAAGCCATATTGAATTTATATAGTTTTCACCATTCAAAAATGGATATAAATATCTATATTTTAGATGGTCCACTGCCTCATTTCCTTTTTAATTTTCACTATATCACCTTTAAAACCATAAATGTTACAGTATATGATTTTAGATAAGTTCTCATTAATAAATTTGATGTTTTTGATTAATTTCTTGACTGAAAACTCTAAAATTAAATAAAGGATTATATAATTTATCAAGTTTTTTAGATTTTTAGTATTCATAAAATCTACCACATTATGAAATATACATATTTTTTCTCAATTAATGAAAATGTATTGATTAAATTCTAGGAAATAAGTACTAAATTTTTAATACAATAACTTTATGTTTTAATAAATCATTATCCTTTAAGAACGATTTTAATTCATTTTGTGTGTCGATATTTTAATAAATTTTTTTCATTGAATATATTCTTTTAAAAATTTAAAATATGTTTTTATATAATAATTCCAAAATTAGGTTATGTTTGAATTTTATAATTTTTCTTTAATGATTTATTTTTAGTTAATAGTGGAAAAATAATTGTTCTTAAAAAAGATGATTTAAATTTGTTAAATAATGTTATGAAATTATCCCATTATTTTTTTATTATTATAAGTGTATAATTATATTTTAATTAGAGATAATAATATTTTTTAAAAAACTATTATAATTATACTTTATTTGGGTAAATTCTCATTTTTTGACATGAAACAAATTTTAATAAAAGTTCTTATCATTGCATTTTACAAATTTATATTAAAATTGATTTCTTCCACTTATAGAAATTTACTCACAAAAAAAATGGTTTCCACATTTGGAATCATATGTTTTAATTATAGAAAATTTACCCCTTTGGTTTTTTTCATTACGAATATTATCCGGCCTAAAAATGTTGTTACCACGATAAGGGTAAAACAGGTAAAACATAGTTAAACTCAGAGATAAGGCATATAAATATACAAAAAACATGTATTTATTTTATTTTATGACATTTTTATATCAAAACCATCCAATATTTTTCAATATATTAATTTCTTTTAACTACTATTTTATTATGACATATATATTATTCTATGTAAATGATAATTTCAAAATTTTCACTGTATAGATTTATAATTTCTATTTTATTTTTTAAAATTTTATTTAATGATTTTATTAATGAATATAAATGAATATTTTTAAACTAATAGAATTATTTTTCTGATGTTATTTTAATTTTATGTTTTAGTGATATAATAATTACCTTAAATTCATATACAACACTAACACATCGTTTTTACAAACTACAGAAAAATTTATGTTAATGGCATTGAAAACAGTAAAAGTAATAATATATGTATAATTATGGGGTTAAATTAATTTATGTTTAATAATATTTCATTATTTATGGATAAATATTTTTTGTATATAGTCAATTTTCATCTTTATGTCCTTAAATTCAAATTTTCTGAATAGTCCAAAAAATGACATTATTGATATTTTATGTTAAATAATGTTTTATTATAAGATAAAAAAATCACTTGAAAGAGGAAAATTATATTGTGAATTAGTGAAAGTGTTCTTACACAGAACATTTTTTATTACTTTTCATCATATAAGTATATTTACGACCCATATATATAAAATTTGTTTTACCCGAGTTAAAGTTAAAACGGTTTAACGATGGGGTTAAATCAACATAGAAGGTTTAAAATGCCTCTAACCAATAAATAATAAAATTTTTGTTGTGATGATGATATAAAACTAACCTTTCATTTAAAAAATTAACAATTTTTTTAACGTTATATTATTATAATATATATTTTATTTTAAGATTCTTAAAAACTAATAGTGTGTCCTCTTCCCTATTATAAAAGGGCACCACATCACCGCTCTTATTCACACATAATGAGCTAATTAATTCAACAAATAAATAGAAAAAATATCCTCTAATAATCCCTATATAGTATAGTGGTTATGGCCATCATCAAATACCATACCATGTATTATTTAGGGGAGACCTAAAAGATGATTTACAAAGAAGTGGTATTACTCTTATCCAAGTTCAACCATATTATATATTCTTTTACTTACATCAATTATTTAATAAATATAATGATATAGTAAATTAATTATATTAGATATAATTATATGTAACTAGTACTCACCCGTGCGGTCGCACGACAATATGGTTCAATTCTTCTTTTCAAGAAGACAATGTTATATTTCAAAGTTATTAATGAACATGAATATTAAATATATTGAAATCACAAAACAATGATACTTAATATTGGAAAACAATTGGAATAAATATAGAAACGTCATTATGATAGTAGATAACATTTTGGATAAATACATTTGAACACATTTACGAGAATATAAAAGGAATAAAAAATTATTTTCAGTCTGGATAAATGAAATACATGAATGAAAAGAACATTAAAATGGACATTTGAAATACAAAAAACACAGTAGTAGTTGTAATGTTTGTATTTGTAGAACTATATCAATCATTGAAAGTAAGTTGAAGTTGTAGAATGTCACCCAGAAATCTTGTCACAGTGTACAAATATTCACCTTTAAAAGCTTGGAACAGACATTTCTGCATAGAAAAGAATCTTTAAAAATAAGAATACCAAACTAAATTTTCATAATAAAAAATATGAATGCAAACATATAAGAAATTTTTAGAAGAAAAAAAGATAACATTTGGCATCGTTTCTCTAAACCATGTGTTACTCAAAATCCATTTTTTGTATTTTTTAATTAAAACCAATTTGTGGTGAAGTGTGAACCATTAAAAGAAATCCAACATAAAAACAAAACACCAACGAAAACATCAAATCTGAAAAAACAGAAATAGGTTACACATTCAAATTACATTTTTAGATATGAGATGTTTACAAAAACACCACTTTCATCAACTTTTAAGCATTAAAAAGAACACCACCATGAAAAAAGGAACAACCAAAATTCTCATGAAAATGAAAACATGAACCTACATATTTACAGAAGGGACTTAGGAGGAGGACCAGTAGGTGGCGTCGTAGGTAAAACAATAAATATTTATTATGACCTTCCTATAGAAAACTGCATACCATAATAAACTTCTTTTGGTAAGCACCTAATCAGAAAACAAATCTGAAAATTAAAAATACAATCAACATAAAGTATTACAATAGTGTAGCAGAAATAATCTATCATATTTTCAGTCCTCTTTTTTTGGTATTCCTTCAATTGGGTGTGAATTTCAATGGCATGGCTTGTTGTATCCGTGTTGTCTCAAGAAAATTCAAGATTATGATATACCACATCCTCACTATCAAAATCAGAGAATATTTTTTTCTATATTGAGAATGTAGTTAGAGTAAGTAGAAAATATTGGTGACAGGTGATATCATAGAATTAGAAATCAAAACAAATAGGAACCTATATATTTTAGTTAACAGAAATGAATAGATGTGAATAAAATAATAAGAACATGAATCTGCATATGAAAACAAACATGAACCTGAATATTTTAATTCTGAACACATATAAGTTACAAAACATATTCAAACCAATATATATATATATATATATATACATGATACATATAAGATACAAAATAATATTAAAACCTTCATATTTGCACCTGAATATGAATATACCTGGTACATATAAGATACAGAATAATTTCAAAATCTACATATTTGCAGAAATGGTTTATAAAATGCATGAGGAATACATCAAAGTCAGAAAAAATAATAAAGATCATGGGAATAAATGGTTAAAAAAGATAATTTCTAGATAAGAGGAAACCATACAAAAACCTCTACATATCACCCACACAATGTTTTGTTTTCAATGAATAAATATCATGAGAAGAAATGGTTAAAACAATGTTGATATATATACATCCCAAAGAGAAATCAGAATAGAACTGCAGCCCGCAAAAAAAGGGAGACCAACTAGAAAATCCAACAGCGTATCACATGGGAGACCAAATCCACAAGGTTTGATTTACTATTATGCCACAATGTAGCATTCAGTGAACAAATACATACGCTAATAGAAATTGGTGGATGTCTACCCTTCGGGGGAAGAACATCAATAGATATAAAATCTATAAATAATCTGGTGGCATTAAATCACACCGAAATCAAGAAGAAGATCGATGAATCTACTGGAGGAAAAAAATCCACCGATTCACTAAGGGTAGATTCATCAATCAATAGGATTGACCATTCAAGAACATAATTCTGGAATCATAACCCTACTCCCCATCAATTATCCTGACATTTTGGACCTCTTGAAGAGCTGCAAGTGGTACATAAAACACTACATTATACATTCAAAAGATGATGATACCTTACAATTGAAGATCAAATAAATTTCATTCTCGAACATCCAGGGCCAACAATTTATTATAATAGGTATAGTCATTTCATATGTATTATTCATTCTCTAATTTAGACGGCTGACACAATCTATGACTTGGCGAATAGGAAATATCTTGTTAAGATCTTTCAGGCCTAGAATATATTCATTGGGAGTATTACAGCAAGCCTAACACCATAACATGCATAGATAATGACAATCATTGACATATTATATTAGAACTAATGTAAGACAGTACAAATATATTGTGAATGAGTAGACATGCCTATGTTTGATGAAGAGGGATATCGTACCTCTGATACAGACTCTTGAAAAAGGGAGAACCGGACACTCACTGGAGGTTTGACATGGATCCATAGAATTACAGGAGATAACTCCATTGAAGTGGAAGTTTGTTATTGAGAATAAGAAGGTAAGGTAGATGAGGTAATAGATAAACCTATAATGTGGGTGATCAATTAATCATTTTATATACCATGTAGAGAAGAACATGAAATAAAATTAAAAATAATAATATGCATACCTCTAGATATGAATATTACTCTTTACAGCCTACTCTTTATGAATTTTTCTAAATTGTTTGAAGGTGTGTGTTCCATCTATGGAATCATATGATAAGATATTATGCAATAATAATTTTCATAGTTTAGAAGCTAATATTTAAAAATAACAGTTAAAAAATAACATATTTCAAAGTAGAACATATTGTTAAGGGGATACTGAAATTAAACAAGGATTATATTAGTGATATAAAAATGAAATCAACATATATAAATATTAGTGTTTTCATAGAAAAATAGAAATTAAGAAACAATTACGATGGAACTACATGTTGGTATAATATAAATTAGTTGATAAATATGCACTACAGAACTCTTACAGTAAAAACATATGTTTTCCACCTCATATTTCTCTAATCATGAAACATGTTTTTATAAACCAACAAACAATTAAAATGAATCAATTTCCAGAAGTCTAATAGACTATAATATTCATTATGAATGATCATATCTAGAGGCCATGAGTAAAAAATCCCTGTACATGACACTTCAATGACGTAGTCACTATTTTAGTACCTAATGCAAATTCCAGATCAAGAAACTGATATAGTGTATTTAGTTATCTGTTTAAGGGGGAACACTTACATTTGTTCATAACTCAATACCTCTAGGCTAGAACATCCATGCATAATCAAAATCATACCAAACACTTCAAATTATATCCATCAGCTGCATAACATCCTTGAAAAAAAGGAAAAAGTTTCAGATATGTGCACTAAGAACGTTGAAAATGTTACCATGAAAAAAATTATTTTAATACGTCATTGAAAATAAATTGACATACCTACTTTAAATGAAATTTAATTGGGATTTCACACCATATTTCCTCAAAATCACCTAGTGCCTACCTTCTACCGATGGTAAGCTAGTAAAATGGTTGACCGACAGGAGTTTCAGCACCTAAAAAATCATACAAAATAAAGATTTAGTTTTACCTGGATTTTTATTTATGAGCTATAGTTGTGCAATAAGAGGTAATGATCCAGTTGTTTCAGGACCTAGAAAATCATCAAAAATGTTTACCTATAGATACATTAATGTTTAAATATAATAAGACATACTAATGAAGATTACCTTGGCCATATTATGTAGTCAAACCTCTTATCCTACAGGGATTCATTCAGTACATACTAATACTACATATCAAACTATCCATATCAACCTCAAATGGTGTTCATATGAAATCTGGAAATAGTTTTCCATAATAATTATGGAAACACTAATTAAGAAGAAATACGTAATCAAAACTAATCTCCACCCATATTGAAACTCATGGATTTTGAATATTACCTTGTCCATATTAAATTAGTCAAAACTCATAGTTTATCGATATTCATTCAGTACATACTAGTGCTGAATATCAAACTATCTCTATCAACATAAAATGGTTATCATAAGCAATTTGGAAACACTTACTCATAAGAAACATGGAAATGGTTATGCATATGAAATGTGTAAAAATAGTATGAGTCGGAAATTGGGAAACAATTGAATAATCAATCCATAAATATCTCTGTACAATGAATATGGAAATAGTTACATATAAAAAAATCTTGAAACACTATGTTTTTCACAATGTGTATGAAATTATATAAAATTCATGGCCATCTAAATACAGGTGCATGTACGTGATATATCAAATTAATATAATGTTATGGTAGGTAGAACTATATAGTGAAGTCAGTGGGGATGTAGGAGTATCCAAGACAAAATGTGATGTTATTAGGTATTTAAATAGAAGGAATATATCTTAAAAGAATTAGAAATGCTAAAAAAATTACTAAAAAGAGGGCATATTCTATTTTCATGCATGCATCTATAAGGGGAAAACATTCATGTACCTTCTATTTGTAACTATATTCATTGTAAATATAATATATCTTCTAAAAACATTTTCCATGTTTTATTCCAAAAAAACTGGGAAATGAATGACATCAACATATAAGAAAACAATAGGTGTAATTAATCTCATAAAGATTTAGTTTTACCTGGATTTTTATTTCTGAGCTATATTTGTGGAATAAGATGTAATGATCTAGTAGTTTCAGCACCTAAAAAATCATCCAAAATGTTTACGTATAGATACATTAATGTTTAAAAATAAGAATACATACTGATGAAGATTACCTTGGCTATATTATGTAGTCAAACCTTATATCCTATAGGGATTCATTCAGTACATACTAATATCGCATATCAAACTATCCATATCAACCTCCAATGGTGTTCATATGAAATATGGAAATAGTTTTCCATAAGAAATATGGAAACAGTTGTTAAGAAGAAATACATAATCTAAACTAATATCCACCCATATTGAAACTCATGGTTTTTGAAGATTACCTTGTCCATATTAAAGTAGTCAAAACTCACAGCTTAGCGATATTCATTCAGTACATACTAATTCTGAATATCAAACTATCCATATGAACCTAAAATGGTGATCATAAGAAATCTGGAAACACTTGTGCATAAGAAACATGGAAATGGTTATGCATATGAAATGGGTAAAAATAGTATGTGTGGGATATTCAGAAACAATTAAATAATAAATCCATAAATATCTATGTATAACGAATATGGAAAGAGTTACATATAAAAAATCTTGAAACACTATGTTTTTCACAATGTGTAAGAAATTATGTAAAATTCATGTCCATCTGAATGAAGGTTCACCTAAGTGATATATCCATGTAATATAATGATATAGTAGGTAGAACTATATAGAGAAGTCAGTGGGGACGTAGGAGTATCCAATACAAAACATGATGTCATTAGGGATTTAAACAGAACGAATATATCCTAAAAATTCAGCAATGCTAAAAAAATAAATTCTAAAAAGAGGGCATATTTTTTTCCATGCATGCATCTATAAGGGGTAAACATTCATGTACCTTCTATTTGTAACTATATTTGTTGTACATATAAGATATCTTCTGAAAAAAGTTGCCATGTTTCATTCCATATAACTTGGGAAATGGATGACATCAACATATAAGAAAACAACAGGTGCAATGAATCTCATAAATATCTATGTACAACTAATATATAAACAGCTACATATAAAAAATCCTAAAACACTATGTTTATCACAATGTGTAAGAAATTATGTAATTTTCATGGCCATCTGAATGCAGGTAAACCTAAGTGATATATCTAAGTAATATAATGATATGGTAGGTAGAACTATATAGAGAAGTCAGCGGGGACGTAGTCATTTTAACTAATGCAAATTCCAGAGGCCATGAGTAAAAATTCCTTGAACATGACACTTAAATGATATAGTCACTATTTTAGTACCTAATTCAACTTCCAGATCAAGAAATGGATGTAGATTATTTAGTTTTCTAGTTAAAGTGGAACACTTACATTGTGCATAACTCACTACCTCTATGCTAGAACATCCATGCATAATCAACAACTGGGATTGGTCTATGACTTCTCTTATAGAACAACATTGTTGGTGAAATAGAGGAAAGCAAGTCAGATCGATGTGGTTCTGTATTGAAAGTATCCTGCAGCACAACAACATGAAGAATATCCCCATGACATCACTCAAAATGGTGGTATTTAAAGAATAATATACCAAAATTTCCATGGACAATAAAGAGGTGATTAAATTCACATTTCTCAAAAGAATAAAAAAATAAAACAGGAGTTGAAACTCAAATGCATCAGTAGTTGCAGATAAGGAATGTTGCCAAAAGTGAAAGATAATGTGAATTTCATACAGAATATTGAAAAAATATGAGTACTATTATCAGAAAATACACAATTAGAGGAGAATTAGAGGGAAACCAAGAGAAAGAGCATGATTCCTGCGTTGTTCTACGAGAACCTGTAGTGGGATCATGATGAAGGCATGGTTATGTGGGAAGCATAGGTCTAGCAGAGGGGCCAGAGGACAACACCGGTGTTGAAATCAAAGCTCTCGATGAAGGTAGTAAGCATATTGGAAGGATTTCCTAGTTATCAATAGGAATCAAACACTGAGGATGGTTCAACGGTAGTTTGTGTGAGGAGAAAAAGTAAGAGGGAACATAGACAAAGAAGATTGAGGAGGGATTTCGGGGAGGAGTTACATAGAGTGAGAACCTTACCTAAGGAAGAGCAGTCCCGGAAATGATAGAGGAGAAAGAAATATCGAGACCCCTAGGTGACACCCGCGTTGAGATTTTGCAGGAACCCAAGGATACGAAGAACATAATCCCGATCACGATCGACGTAAGGAAAAGTAAGGACGGTAGAGTATAAACTGGAAGAAGGAGGAAGTTGAAGACGGAGGTCGACCAACTGTGGATTGACCATGAAAGCTAGGACAATGGAGGCGAGGGTTTCAGGGGAGTGTAGTTCACGATGGGCGATAAAATCAGCAGGATCGGGAGAGGGAGGTTGATGAATAAAGTGGTACTACACGGTAGAGGTAAGGCGTTCATCGTAGGCCTACTGTGGGAGAAAGAATATGGAAGAGGAAACCCTATGTGGGGAGACTTCAGGGGTTATGGCTTCAGTGGAAGTCGATAATCGATGGGTATGGCGGGTGTTTGGGATGAAAGTTGATGGTAAATTGGTAATTTGGTAGGAATTTATGGTGATGTGGCTCATTGTGGAAGTGACACATCAGCATGGGAACACCCAGGTTTAGTAGATATATTAGATTATTTTTATTTAAAAATTATTATTCATTTTTTTCATTAAATGTGAAACAAAAAGATTGTTAATGTGTTTATGCAGACTACCAAATACACAAAGAAACAAATTTTATTTTTCATCACCTAAATTTTTGAATTTTTTTATGATGGATATAGTTACTATATATTTTTGTTAATATATAATTATTCTTTTGTATTTAAAACATATATTTTAAATTTTTAAGACTCTATCCATTGGAAATTAAAAGTATTTCTCATGAGTCCATATAGACTATTATCTCCATGTATCAATTAGTTTCTTTATTTATATCTAAATCACATGGATGGAAATAAGGATATATTTAATAAAATATATGATAAAAATGATTTAATTATGATTCAATAATGATTAAATATTAATTAACCATTTTCCACTAATTTTAATTACAAAATTAAAACTTTGATCATGCATATGTACGGACTACCATCTCTAGAAGTGAGGTATTTCATTTCGCGTTTATTTCCAATCATAGATGGTCAAATATATATATATGATAAATAAATATTATATTCATTAAATACATGAGGTTATTTAAATGATGACATTATTGTAAATATGTAATAACCGAAATTAAAAAATTAAATCTTATATAAAAAACATGTGATTCCGATAAAAATTGATTTTAATTCAAAATTATTAATGAAATATTTTTTTTAATCTATACATTAATAATATATGATTTTATAATTTTATATATGGTTTTATTATAGTTTTGTAATAATTTTGAATTTATAATAAATGAGGATAGATCACTTATGAATCATTTCATTCTTTAGGTATGGGGTTTCTTATCTCACATCTATTTCTACAAGATATATGCCCTATTAATCATTTTCTAGTTCGTATGGGTTATATAATTCCTCTTTAACATGTTATATTATTAAAAAATTTATATTATTTTTATTTGAGAATTCAGTTGAATTTTATTTTTTCCTTTGGTATTTTGATTCCAAATATACAAATTTCGAATTGATTACATCACAATCTCATCCATATTCAGGATGATTTATGTTTATGTTTCTGTTTGAGTAATTATATAATATTTTTCTCATAAAAGTAACATATTGTATTCTCCTAAGATTATATATATAAATTTTAATTTTTCATTCCATTATAGTTACTCTATGAACTCAATACTAGGTAAGGCTGTTTTTGATGGAAAAATGAATTAATTTCTATATTTAGATCGATGTATTTTTTATCCATATCCATAATTTCATTAAAATGTATTGCATTTTTTTCACTATTTTGAACTGATTTTTAAAAAAATTAACATTGTTTGAATATCCATAATGGGGTTTGAATGGAATATTTTTATAATATAGTTAATGTGTAACAATTTTCTAATGGTGTGATCGAGATATTTTTTATAATGTAAACCACATGATTGAATTTTTCCACCATAATTAATAATCACATCTTTGAATCATACATTACTCGTTTCCAAGTTTCTTTTCATGTGATTTTCTCATCTAATATCAAATAAATTTTCATATTTTTTAAAATAAATATCAAAATATATGTTGTATTTTCCTCAAGAAGTATGCTAATGATATTTTAAATATATTTTACACTATAACAAAACAGTTTTATATTTTTTATTCATTAATGTGGATATGAACCAATGATACCATCTTTATTAATTATCTAAATGATTATTTATTATGATGATGAAATCATGATGAAACCAAGTATATTTTTCTCAAGTAAAAATATAACAAACTAAGGATTATTTTTATTATCTTAGAGAGAAAATAAGAATGGAATATATTTATGTCATGAATGGTTCCATTTTAAACTTCCATTCCATTTGATTGTGACTAATATTTATGGTAATAAAGGGTATGAATGAGGATATCACATGCTCAAATAGGTTAAACTGGTGGTTAAAACAAGCCCAATATTTTATAAATGTCTTGGTAGATTGCGTTGGGAAATGATTTATTTGATTATGATTTTGAAACATTGGTTCCACTCTCTTATGAAATTTTGTTATAAAAAAAGTTATACTCTCATATATTATGATCTTTTATTCTCTTATGATTTATTTCTTATGAACTACAAAAATTTTGTGTCATGAATAATGATTATTATCTATGAATTTTTATATATAATTCATAGATGTTATGATCATGAGATCAATCCCTTATCATTATCTTAGTCCCTCTTTTGATAATCAACTCTTAACTCTCATATTTACCATTGGTGATAATTTTATATTACCCCTCTTATGTTACCATTTCCATATGTTATGAATAATGTATTCAACATTGTTATGTGTGCATATTTTTATGGGAAAATTTAAGCCTTCTTTGGAATATAAAAATATCAGTATAATGAGAAACATCATCACATTAATACATATGTATTTTTATGTATGAGTTTTTCCTAATTAATTAAAACACTAAAACTAAAAAGTTATTTTGGACATAAGTTACCCAATTTTCTATTTCATATTGTAATGAAAAAAAATTATTCATGTTTATTAGTATCAAAGCCAAAATTTAAGAAACACATGTTATAAAATCAAATCATTTTGTATTGGTTTGAGTTTGTTATAGTTAGTATTAGAGGATGGTTTAGATTACTTTGGGGGTTATGATTCATTAATTTGAATATAAAACTAGTTTTATTAATTATATGTTAGGTTTATAAGTTAAGGATTACCATATTTGTCAATGGAATATAACCATTTTAATGGTCTCATGTAATTTTGGTTTCAGGTGATTTTAGAAGAATATGTGATTAAGGTAAAGATACTATAAATGATCTTATTATTAGGTGAGTATAAAAAATATAGGAATTTTATTAATGAGAAATACCTAATATTGGGGTATATAACCTTTGTAATGGTTATGTGATTTGATGATGTGTTAATAAATGAAAAATATTTCCATATAATTTTTAAGGGAATGTGTTTATTTGTAAAAATTACCATAGAGAATATTGATTAATGTAATCTTTGAATAATTTCACTATATTTTGGGGGAACAATATATATTTCTCTACATTATGAGATTTTATTATTGAAATAATTTTAGGAAAAAATATTTGGGTATTTTTGTGATGAATATATCATTACATTGGTGAATTATATCTAAAGATCCATGATGTTATTTGGAAAATATTACAAAATTTTGTAGAATATGTGATTAGGGTATATTTATTTTAAACATTATTATTATATAAACAAAGCTTCTAGAATTTTAGATTTTAATAAATTAGTTTAAGAATAAATTAATGATTTTTATAGTATAATTATTCATGGAATTAACTATATTGTATGATGGGTTTTATTGATGATAATTTGGTGATTAATGTTTTCCTTCCTCATACGATCGTTTATTGAGTATTATCTTATCTTAAGTTGACAATTTTAGTTTTATTGATTGTATATGAATAGGAGGAATAATCTCTCATCCGAATATAGATCCCCTATCATATTTGAGGTTTATTATAGTTATTTAACTATGAAAAATCATTGTTGGTCATTTATCATTGAAATGTGATATTTTTCTAATGTGTAAATATATAAAAACACAACCAAATGATAAAATTCCATATCATGTATTTATATAATCCAATATTTTCCATCTCAATGGAAATTAAATTTTTCTAACTTAAATAAGATGAAGAAAAATCTATAGGGTATTATTTGGGAAAAATAACTCAACTACAAAAGAATGTTTTCAAGAACTAATTCACTATAGTGACTTATAAAATATTAGTTTATGAAAAAATGTTTTAAAAAATTATGTAATTCTTGGTCCTAATATAGGAATTTATGTTCCTAATGTAAATCATATTTGATATTATGAAAAGATACAGTCTATTAGTATGATAAAAAAAATTATGAAGACATAATTACATTTGGGGGGATGTAACACCAATGATTTTAAAATGTATTTCTCATTTATAAATATTATGTGTTTGATAACATTCTTTACATTTAACACAAAACATAAATAAAAAATGAAAATTTATATCATAGTCATTGGATTAGATAGTAATAATAAAAGTAAAAAATTATGAAATATATCTGTAAAACCTCACATAATGAAAATTTATTACATTATTATTAGGAAAAAAGAAATTAATTTATAGTAAAAAACATTATACTTCAAAAATACATTATCATTGTAAATTACATTTTTCCATTTTTTGTTTTATATTGTTTTTAATTTCATCCACCTTTATAAATATTTTGATAAAATGGAAATAATTTTTGAAATCATCATCTTAAAAATATTATATTGTGAATTGTTTGGTTTTTTTAAAAAAGAATTATTTTTAGTAAATAGTTTTAAAATTTTGATTTTTTTGAAAATAATTATAATTTTTATTAAAATAAATTAATTTAAATGTCCCACAATTTTCTAATTTGTACATAAAGTAACATAAGTCTCTTTAATATAGATAAAACATAATTTATTTCAAACTAATTTACATCATATTTGTTTTTTGGTATAACCTCCTTATTTGACATAAAAACTCATTTTTCTAAAAACAATTTTCTTCATTTGGTGTACTTACATGAACAATGGTTTCTTGGTCATATAAAAAATTGAATAAAAAAATTATCTATTTTTTGAATTAATATGATCAAATTTGGTAGATTTTCCTATTTTAGTTTTATTCATTATAAATAGTAACCTTAGTTATCATGTGGTCGTAATAGAGAGAATAAAAATGGTAAATTTAAAAGAAAAGTGTGACATAATTCCTATCTATCTCCTTAACAGTTTTCTTTATTTTATTGTATGAGATTTTTGGATTTATAACAATCCATGTTTATAAAATGAGGTAATTTCAGGACATATCCTCGTATTAAAAAAATTATATTATTTTTAGAAAATAGTTAATTGCAAAAATGTCACTATGTATCTTTTTATCTTCATATATGTTTTCTTTTGGATAAAAGGTGTTATGGATGAATTTGAAATAATATTAAATATTAAATAATTTATTTTAATGATAGATAATTTTCATTAATGTTTTGATATTATGTAATTAACATAATTTCTAATGAAACATTGACATAATATTTTTGAAATATTAGAAAAATAAAATGAAAAAACATTAAAATAATAAAAGAAATAATTTCTGTAGAATTATTACGTTACATAAAATTTAGAGTAAGTAATTATTTTTAATTTATTGTGAAATGGATTCAATTAGAAAACTAATTTTATCAAAATGTCTTTAAATTCAATTATTTTTTAATGATCTATAAAATGAGTTTAATGATATTTTTTGTTAAACGATATTATTTTAGAATATTTAAAAAAATATATAATGTTAAAAATTAGAATTTTAAATCATATAAAATGTCACAAATGAACCATTTGTGAGTTATTTACCACCAATTTATTGTTTTTAAGGAAAATAAACTTTATTTTACTATTTGGTCAAGAATATATTTCTTCCATATCCATTTTTTCATTACAATGTTTTCATTAATGTTTAAAAATAATAAAACAATGATTATTAAATTCATTTTTATCCATTTTGGACATTCTATGAAATGGTTTAAAATGAATCTTCTTATCATTTTATGAACTTCAATTTTTTCCAATATTGTGATTGAAATGAATATTTTAATATAAATTAAATAAACTTATTTTCTAGAAACAGTTAATAATATCTTCATTGATTATTAATTTAAATGGTTCTATATTTAAATTAGAAATATTTTTTCTCTATATTCTATAAATTGGTAGATTTTAATTAAATAATTTCCAAATAAAATGGCATTTTTCCACAATAAAAATTCTAGCAATCATTTAATCTTATTTAAATTTATTGAAACATAAATTTATCTTTATTATAATTTTTCAGGGTTGTGGTCCAATGTTATAATTATTATTTTTTTCTTAGATAGTTATTTATCATGATGATTAAATCATGATTAAACTTATTTTTATTTACATGGGTAAAGATATGGAGTTATTAGATATGTTTTTAGAATCTTTTGGCATACATATGAATGGATCATACTCATGTGATGGGTTGTTAAGTTATATCAATCCAATTAATTGGTTAATTTTTTATATATATGGATCAATGGGTAAATTATTGGTCATCAAAAACCTAAAGAGGTTACATGGTTGGTTATCCCATTCTGTATATGTGATGCATTACTCGGTAGATAGCTTCAAGAAATAATTTCTATGAATTTTATTATGATACACTTTATTCCACTATATTATGACCTACTCATATGTAAAAGGTTTATTATCATAGATCATGATCTTTAATTTTATTATGATACACGTATTGTGAATTAAAAAAATATTCCATGATTCATGAATATGATCTATAAATTGATTGGTATGATTTTTCTATGTTAATATCACGGTCTCATACACTTATCCAAATATTATTCTCAGTTATGATTGATAACTGGTATCTCATATGATTACCATTAATCAACATTTACACTCATAATTTTTTATGTTATAATTTTCCTTTATATTTTAGGATGATGTAAAGAAAGATAAGTGTTGAAAATTGTATGCAACATGTTGAATAATTTTCATGGAATAATAAAATATGGTTATTATTATAAAAATGATCATCTAAAGAGAGGAGTATATTTAGGAAAGATTTTTTTTTATTCCAAAAAACTATTAACCTAAAAAGGTATTAGGGATATAAGTGACATAATATTGACATTTATCTTTTAATGGAGATTAGTTTTATTTTTAATTTTTATTAATGTCATATATAATGAATATATGTGTTTTCATAGAATAATGATGTATAGGTTTATGGGTGTTTGGGTTGGTATCAAAGAGCGTTTTAAAAAAATGGTGGTTTGGATGAATTCATGTGAGGATAACATCTGAGTTAGGAATCACATCATGGGATTATATTTTTAAGACTGAACAAATAATTCAAAGGAATAAACCAGTTCTTAATTTATTATTTCATTATGATTTATGGTAATTTTAAAATAATGCCTTATTAAGGTATCGATACCCTATATAATCTTATTCTTAAGAGATTTATGAAATGTTGGTAAATCTATTTTAAAAAGGAATACATAATAGAAGAATAGAAACACATTTGTGTTTTTATATGATTTTATGATGTTGTTATTAAGGGATAATGCTTTATTATATTTTTTTTGATCTATGATATATGGTTTTATTAACCATAATGAATATTGATTAATGTTATCTTTGAGAAGTTCATTATATTTTGGGTAACATTGGGGATTAATTTTGAGAAAAATATTTTATTATTGAAACTATTTGATCCATAAAAAATAAGTAAATTATATGAATCATATATAAATATATTATTTTTTTATATCTAGTGATTTTTTTTTCTATAAGGAATTTTTATGATATTTTTTTGAATATATTATTATGTTATGTTTTTTATTGAAATGATTATTATATAATCAAATAATCCTAATCTTTTTTTTAAAAAAACTAGTTTAATAATACTTGTAATTATTTAAGGGTTTATTTATTTTTGGAATTATATAATTTGAACCATGGTTTTAATTGATTACTCTTTGGTGATTAATGTTTTACTTCATCATATAATGGATTATTGAGTATTATATTATAATGAGTAAATAGTTTTTTTAGTAAATGGTTATGAATGGTAGGAATAACCTGTCATCCTTTTATAAATCTCAAGGCTAACTAAATGTTCACTTTACTGATTTAGATATTAAAATTTCATATTTTTAATTCAACATTGTATTTTGGGATAAATTAAAGTTGTGAATAGATTGAAACAAAACCGAAGTATAATTTTTTGTATAAAGTTATTAAATAATCACATGTTCTCCTTCACAATGGTAAAAAAATTCCTATTAAAAAAATATGGGGAAGAAAAATATATATTATCTTTTATGGGAAAATTACCTCAACTTACAAGGTATGTTTTTTGGAAACAATTTTTCAATATTAATCTTATAAATGTGGAGATTAAGAAAACCTTATTTTAGAAATGATATATCACTTTGTCTTAACATATGAATATATGTTCTTGATGAATTTTACATATGATATTAAAGAAATAACCACAATTTTAGTATCGGAAAAAATAAAATAAAATTTTTATGAAACAATTTTATTAGGGGTAGGATGTAATACCCTAAGATTTTGGAATATGTTTATCATTAGAAAATTTAATCTATTTGATAGCTTGTTTGAAACATAACACTGAACTTATATAAACCATCATTTATTATATAATTATCATTGGATTGGTTATAATGGGATAGAGTAACCAAAATATGGAATATATTTCTAATGGTATCATATAATGAAAATATGCTTTTTCATTTATATTAAATAATATCTCAATTTATAGTAATGTCATTTTACATATCAAAAATACATTATCTTTAAAAATTGTTATTATTTTCTTCTTTATAGTGATATAATAATTAATTTTATCAAATACTAGTAATTATATATTATTTAATTAAAATAATTTTTGAAACAAAATTTTCAAAAATATCACAGTATGATTTGTTTTGTATTTTTCTGAAAATATTCATTTTCAGACACATAATGAAAAAATTAGGATTTTGGAAAAGTAGTAATTTATTTTATTTGAATCAAGTGATATAAAAGTATCATTATCATTGTTATTTTATATTAATTGTTAAAAATAAAATATTTTTTAAATAAAATTTAATTAATTACAAAATAACAAACATATTATTCAATTATGGTATAAGGTCATTTTTAAACATGAAACAGATTTTCCTAAAAAATGTTTTCAATGAATTTAATGCATTTATATTCAATTTTTTCCCATATTCTAAAAAATTAATCATGAAAAAGTTATTAATTAATTTAAATTATGAGGATAAAATTTGGAATATATTTACCTATTATTTATGGTTATTATGAATCATATCCTTGGAAAGAATGAAGTCACCGTTTTATGGGTAAAAGGGTAAACATGGTTAAAAAAATTAAATAAGTCCTAAAAATATTCCTACTATGTTTTATTTTATTTTATTATTATTTTATTCTATAATTACTAAATCTTTTCATTTTTTTAAATATCTTACATATTTCCATTGATTATAACCTTTATATAGTTTTTTGTAAAGGATATTTACAAAAAAATTCTATTTATTTTAATTTCATTTGGAAAAGAATATTATATGAATAAATTAATATTATTGTATAAAATAGATCTTTGTTATTCTTATGGTGGAAATTAAATACTAATTTTTGGTTATTTAACAATTAACTTAAATTATTATGCAACACTAACATTGTTCTTCAGCAAACAAAAAAAAGTGATAGTTAATGAGATCAGAAACCCTAAAAGAAATATTTTTTGTATAATTTTTCAGTTGATTAAATTGTATTATTAATATAATTTTATAATATATTTTTAAAGTGTTTAAATTAAAAATAAATTTTCTATCATTATTTATTTAATGTGTGTTTTATAAATTTTCACAAAAATGAAATAATGATTATAAAGGTTAAATTATATTTTTTGAAATTATATAAAAATTTAAAAATTCATGAATGTGAAAATTGGACTGATAAATTGTCTAAAATTTCCTCCATGGACCATTTGTGAGCAACATTCAAACATAAAATCAAATTTATAGCACATATATATTGAATAATTTGTTATCAAAAAGAGAGATAAAATATGTTAATGAAGAGGGTAAAACAAGAAGGACGGTTTAAAATTCACATTAATCTTATGTTTCTTTTAAAAGGGTTTTTATATATTACCATATTACAATTCACATTATGTTTGTTTGTGTACATTTTAAATAATTATGATATTTATTATATTTTAATTCACATAAAAATTTAAAGTGTTCCATTTCAACCTATTCTTAATGGGAAAATCCTATATAGTTTTATTTTCACTTTATTCCTATTTGAATTCTATAAGTTATGATTATCTTAAAATACAATCATAGTTTTCCATAAGGTGAGATACCAATTAGGATTCTCAAATAATAAGTAAATCTATAAACCAATTTCAATTATATTATTTCTTATTTATCTTCCAAAATTTCTAACATAACCATTATAACATAACAAAAATAAGTATATACTATATAATTATATGATATTATGTATATTCAAACAACAATATTCATTTCCTTTTACATCATAGGAGAAATAAAGCATCATTCATGGGAATATGCAGACTACCGCCTCCAAATAGGGATGTATTTTATTTTTAATCACCAATATTCATGGACAATAACTAATATGGATATAATGTATATATATTATTTTATAACATAATTATTTCTCTAGAATGAGATGATATAATCTATCATTATTTGACTATATTCAATGAAAATTGATATTATCACCTCTGTATACATATGAACAACCATCTCCATGTAGTGAGGAGTTTTATTTCCCATCACCGCCCCACATGGATATATATAATGATGGATTTAATGAAAATATATAATAAATATGATTCGATTATGATTATTTGAATATAAAATATGATTTTACTTCCCATTCATCTTTCTATTAGAAAATGAAAACTCCATTCGTGTCCACATATTGACAACCATTTACAGGAACTTGTTATTTAATTTTTTTACTAACTAGCTTGGATGTCTATAAAAATATATATATTTACTAATATTATATTTATACAACTTATGTGATTATAAATATTATGAAAATATGAAAAATAAATCTATAGCAAAACTTCTGAAAAAACCATATATAAAAAATGAAATTGTTAACACTCAGAAATGAAATTTTTAATAATGAATTATTCATGAATAGTTGTCATGATATTATAGGAAAGTAATATATGATATTATAATTAGTTACATGGATTAATTATATAGTTATTAATAATATAAATTTAATATATATGATGTTATAGGACTTTAAAATTATGTCAAACTTACGGAAATGGGTCTCTTATCACACACATGTTTGTATGATATATATTCCAAATTCACCACATGTTTCAATATAGTGGTGTATATAATAACCATTTCATATGTTATATCATGAATAACATTATTCTAATGAAATTTTATTTTCCATTTTATGTTATTTTATTCTTGGGGGTTATGATTAAAATGTTAATAAAACATTAAGGGTTTATTTCTAAATCACATCATTGTTTGGGATATTTATGCTTATGATTTTATTGGATTAAATATATGAAAATTTAATATTGAAACTATGAAAATCAATTATACTATCTTTGTTTTAGGAAATTTAAAATTTTCTTTCCATTTTCAAATCTTAATGTACTCAATAGTCCAAATGATATTTTTTTATAGAAAACATACTTTGTTTTTTCTATTCGACCATGGATACTTTTTATCGATGTCCATATTTTCTATGAAAAGTTTTCATGAAGTTTTACATTATTATAGATTAATTAATTATTGACATTTTTACCCCCTTTTTAAATTATATAAAAAAATTAAAATGAAGATTCTGGTCAATTTTCCAAAGTGGTATTTTTTACCAATGGATTAAATGGAATATTATTTTTAATGTATACAAAAAAAATCATTTCCACATAGTCATGAAAAATAATTTATTTTAGGTATAATATAAATATTTCAATGGCCATTTTTAGTGAAAATGGTTTTCCTAGTATTCTATAAAATTTGATATTCAAAAAACTTATTTGATAATGAAAAGTGTATTTTCCGAATGAAATGTTCCAGTGATATTATTTAAAGTATGTCTATCTATTAATACTTCCTTTATGGTTATTATTATCTATCAGGTATAAAAAATAATTTTACCATATATATTTTTTCACTATATTCTTATTAATCATGATGATGATATCTTAATGAATCCCATTTTCATTTTCCTGGGTTAATATTTGATGAAATTATAAATATTTAATTTTACTTAGTGACATATTATTAATAGATTATGATTATGTGACAAGTTGTTCCATTTTATCCCTCAAATGAATTTGGTTTTGTTTCATGATATGTTGATCAAATGGTATATGAGAGTTTATACAAATCCCAAAGATGGAATATGGGTGGTTAGACCATGCCTAAATTGTAATAAATTTCTTGGTAAATAGATTTTGAAATTGATTTATATGATTATAATCATGAAAAAACATTATTAATCCATATTATGACATGTTCTAAAACTAATGATACATTCACCATGATCATGATCTTTCATTCTCTTATGATACATGTCTTAAAATTTTCCAAAGTGATATCCCATTATTATTGATTATAATCTATAAAGTTTTTAGTATTATTTTTCGATTATAATATCATTATCTAATAGAACAATTATTTTTAATATCTTAATCTCACATATTAATATAAATCATTATCTCCCATATTCACCATTTTTGATTATTTTAGCTAAAGTAAATTAGTATTTCAATGTATGCTTTTTTCCATATTATCTAAAACTATAATCTTAGAAAGATCCCTAGGATTTAAGGGGATCAATATATAAAATTAATGATGTAGTGGGAAAAAATTGGGTCGTGTATATTTTTTCAAAATCAATTTCTAATGAATATATATTTTTTAGAATGAATCATAATGTACATTTTTTGGATAGTAATAGTTGGAATCAGATTAGGGTATAAATAACATTAGATATTTGGATTATTTCATGAAAGGGTTGTATAAGACTTATGAATTTTATCTTTTTACTATAACATATTGGTTTACTAATCCTCTGATAAAATATTTAATGTATTTTTAGTGGTATTTCATAAATTTATGATAAGTATTATGTTTTTATTAAGAATACTCACTTTTTTCCTATGCCCAATCCTTACCCCTAAACCTTATGCAATGTGATCCCCTTCCCCACAACCATGAAACCTATCACCACCCCCCTTGTCGACACATTAGTATCTCCCAATCCCTCTAGCGCACCCCAACCTTATCTCATAACCCTTCTCCCACAATCTCCCCTTCCCCTCTACACAAAACCATAGCACCACCCCTCTCTATTTCTCAGGTATCTCCCTTTCCATCTTACATGATGCACCATTATCCCATGATAACACCTACCCCCAACCTCGAACCCTTGAACCATCATGCTTCCCCCACACCAGTTCTTAAGAATATCCTGAGCCCTCCAATCATGTACCCCATATTCCCTTGTTCGTACAGTGGTCACAACCCCTACCTATCTCCCATTATGTTTCCCTTTCTCGAGATATCATCCTCACCCAAGACATCACCCTACCATTGATGTTTCTTAATCCCACACTATAGGTGAGGTCATATAAGTTTGATTTATTCATTTTCATTTAGAGTTATAGTCTTCGATTTTTTCTATTGATTTTGATCCCTACTAGTTTTCCCCATTGTTCTTAGTATACTATGTTAAAAATATTCATTTTCATCACAACTCACATCGATTTAAAAAAAATTATTTATCTAAAAGTTACAAATTATATATATAGTTTTAGTAGAGTTCAATCCAATAAATAACAAGGGTATTCTCTAGGATAATAAATTTGACAAATTATTTTAGAGAAACAATTTTTTATGAGAAAAATATATAAAATATATAAAATATTAGTTATATAGGATAAAGGAACTAAGTTAAATGAAATGATAAAATTCATATCAATATAATATTTTTAGGGTCATAATAATTCACTTAATATTAATTTATAATTTTTTATTTATTTTATTCGATGATATATACAAGTCAACTAATCCTTACTCCAAAAATCAACCTAGAAAAGCCCAACACATTTTCATCTGTTATATTTAACTAGTATTTTATGATAGGCTAATCATAATGAAATGAATAGTTAATCTTGTGGTCATATTATTTCATATTCTTGATGTCTTTTTGTTCCATCAAAATAATACTATTTGTCTAAAAATTCAATGATAGTAAAATTCCAAATTTTAATCACAACATAATCAAAAAAATATGAAATGAAAAAAAATTGAAGAACAAATATCTACCTAAAATATAATAATTTTCATTATACAGAATAAAGAAAATAAATTAATAATAGAATATAAAAATATGAAAAATAAAAAAAAAATATTAAATAGAAAATTAATAACTAAAAACCATTAATAATTAGATATAATTCCATATTGTGGAACATTATTAACTTGATAAGTAGTCCCTCCTCCGTAATTTTCTTCCGTAACAAACTGTAGTTAATATCAAATGGTTAAAATTTTAGTTCATATCATTAAATATTAACCATTTATCTCTCTTTGCTTTAAAATTGTAAACAAATACACATTGATCCAATCAGTAATAAAATATATAAAAAAGTATGATTTTATAGGTGCACGTATTAATTATGAAACATTATTATTAATATAAATATCATGAAAATCATGTAACATCACCATTAATAGATATAAGATACATTAAAAATTAGTTTGCTGAATATAGTAAAACATAGATGGGTTTTAAAAAAAATTATTACCATGGAATTGGTTCATTTTTTCCTTGAAGAACCTATATATTTTGTAATATAACCACAATAATTTATATGAAATATTTTTTAGGTTATGAATGATTTTTTTGTTTTTTGAATATAATATAGATGTTGATATATTTGAAGTAGGATTTTATGTTTTAATTATTTTAGTAAACAATTATGTATATTTCCGTATAATTTTAATGGACCTTTAATGAACACTATTATTCTCCATAGGAAATGGTATTGATGGTTCTATGCTTCTTACCCTTTATGGAACATCATTAAACCTTTTGAAGATCAAGTGAAAATTATAGTTGGTAGGGTCTGTATAGAGTGTGAGGGATTTATCGGGGGATAAAAATCATAATGAAAAGTCATATGGTTTTTATATTATTTGTTTAAATTGATATAATTAAATTATAGTTTCCATAAATGTGGTGGTATAGTGTACAAAATCATCATATTCTCTACACAAGACCAATTTAGTAATTTTTGTGAATTCATAAAATTTTTCTAACACAAAGATAATATAAAATAGTGTAATTTTTTTAACGTAATTTTTTATATAGTTTATTTTTAACCCCCTATTTGATCATATTTCCCAATCAGTCTATTGTTTTTAAAAAACAATTATGGTTTTAATTTAATCATAAGTTTTAGGAAGTGGAATTTAATTTATATATAATTTATATTTATTTCCTATTTATATGTTTCAATAAACATATAACTCATTGAGGGTATCATTTTTTAAAATGATTATTGTTTAGACATTATGATTTTGTGGTTAGGAAGATTTGGTTCAAGGTGTTATATGATCTATAAATTCTTTTTATATGAAATGTTTTATAAAAAAAAACCCAATACAGAATTAAAATTTTAATTATTAGTTTTTTTGAGATAAATTAACATATAACTCAATTAAAAAATTACTCACTAGCTAACACCCCTTTACATTCCCATCTATTATATATTCAATCAATGAATTTTCATTTTAATAAAATGCTGAATCTATTTAATTCCTACTTATTCCACCTTACAAGATTTTACCGTTATCTATTTTCCTACATAGTATTACTTCTATGTTTTACTTTTTTATAATAAGGTGTTGGAAAATTATGATATAAATAGATAGCATATGGGTAACATTACCGAGGAAGACACCTCAGTTTGCAATGGGAAAGGTGGAGTTTAAAGATTTTTCAACCTCTAATTAATCCGTTGTTGGGACAATAATATGTACGTGTCTTAAATGTAAATTTAGAAGATGTATGAAGAGAGATTATGTTTATTAAGAGTTGATATTGAAGTAATTATCTACTCAATATTTGTGTTGGATATTTTATGGATAATCTATCTTTATAAAAAGTTTGAGCGCTAATTTCAATGGTCAGAATGAGCTTCCAACATCATTGACAATGGATAATGAAATAAAAAACATTGTAAATGATTCACTTTAAATTTCTAGACACCAACAACAATAGAAAAACATATTAGAACAAACAATTGAGTGTCCTATAAACAAAAACATGACAATAGATGTTTTAGGGACTATAAGAAAACTAGATCAGGATTAAAACATATCATTGGATCCTCCTCTTGATTTTGTGGATACAAATTTAATAAGGAACTTAAACAAGTAGAAAAATGTATTTAATAGATCACATAATGATTAAAATCAGTTGTTGTATAGAGGATGTTTGAAACATTCAAAACAATATTTTGTTCTGATGTTGTACCATATCAAATTCCTATATTGAATTACAAATAAGGTAAAATTCATGATATTTTAATTGTTTCATGATACATTTCTTGAATGAAAGATCTCTGAGTCTATTGGTAATATGAAAAAATTTGTTAACAATATAGGTCTGAAATATATAAAAGTACATTCATGTCCTAAGGAACATTTTATTTATTGGGGAGAGGATTCAAGAAGACAATATTGCAAAAAATGTTCATTTTCTAGATGATAATAAATTGGTGATATTGGAATTCTGAATCAACAAACTACTATAATGAATAATAAAAGGAACTTACTGATAATGTTTTTTCATTACAGTCAATTAATTTCAGGATCTTCGTGATAATCCATGTCATCGAAAACCGTTGAACACCTGAGGAGGAATTATATAGATAATAACTATGATGGTATAATGATACATCCAAGAGATTCAAAATCATGGAATATATTTGATTAATTATATCAATTGTTTCATATGATCTGTGTAATGTGTTATTGGTATTAAATTCCAAAGGATATAACCAATTTGGGATATTGGGCACAGGTTATACCATTTTTCTAGTTGTTTTGATCCCTTACAATATTATTCCATAGAGGTTAATGAAGAAAACTTATTTTATCATTTCAATGATTATTCATCGAAAAACATCATATATTTTTTATTAATGTATACTTGTAGCATCTAATTGAATAATTATTTGAGTTATGGAGAGCTAGTGTGGAGACATATGATGCATCTTCTCAAATAATGTTAAAAATGCACACTTCTCTAACATAGACCATTAGTGACATCATTGGACATGGGAATTTATATGGTTTCAACACTTACATGAGTTTGGATTGTCATATTGGTAATTATTATTTTGAACTAGAACTACTACCTCATTGTTAATAATTATGCTTCTTATGTCATCAAATATTTCATGATGCACATCATAGATTTTAGGTGAATATGTAAAAATTGAATGATTCTATTGATCATAGACCACCTCTAAAAGTTTTTGTCTATTTATGGAATACCAGCACAACATGTAAATATTGAAACAGAATTTCGTAAGGTGTACCCTTTGAATGATAGAGGGAAACGAGTTCAATGTTCATCATCAAGTGAAATCATAATGTAATTATGGATGAAAAAAGTATATACCCCAAAAATATATATTTGGTATTTTATTTTTTAGGAATATTCATGATGTTATTCTTATTGAGATGAATATTTCGGTTATTTTGAACTTCACATTTCATAATTACCATAGAAAGTCGAATGAACATCTCAATTATAAAAATAATGTTACAAACAATGAAAATAAATCATGATATCTAGAGAGATGATAATAGAATGTTTGATCTGACAATTGTTTCATTGAAAAATAGGGATAATGATATATTCCATTGAATTTTAAAACATGCAATGAAATATGATGGTTATTATGTAACATGTTGACTTAAAACATTGTAGGTTACATGGATTGAAAATGCATGACTCACATATATTTTTATATCAGTTTCTACCATTGGAACTATGTACATTAATACATGAAATAATTACTGAATTTGTAATCCAATTTTTCAAATTCTTCAATAAACTATATGAGAAAAATCAATAACTATTTGAGCTTCACAACCTTCAAGAGAGATTTGAATTGACCCTTAGTGGTCTCTTTGATATCTTGGAAAAATATGGAAAGAGAAGTCTTGTTCATTTATCTTTTGTGGCATAGAGTATTCACATGTAATTTTTATGATTTCCAATGTGTGATTATCAAATTAACAAGACAATGATCAAGGATGTTTATTTAAAGAGTATAGAACCATTTATATAGTGTTTTGGTTATAACCGTTGGGTGGAATATTAATTACCTAATCCCCAGAATAGATAAAATAAATTTTACATTAAAAAAGATTTGATTATAATTAGGTATTCACTTAACAAATTTCTAATTAAAAAATAAAAATTACATTCCCCAATGACTTGTAATTTACATCTTATTTAAGAGAACCTCAATGGTAAAAACATCTGGAAAACGTTGATGATAAAAACTGAATTAAAAGATGGATTGTCTTTTATATGGTTTCATCAAAATAAGATTAGATATATTATATATAATGAATTTTGCAATATATATTGTAATTGACATTTAATTAATTTACTCCTTTTAATGGAATGTTCTGGATCATGTTAAATGGGGAGGGGTAAATATTATAAACTATATATATGTACGTTGTGGACTTAGTGGGCGTTAGGTGTTAACCATATACATGGGTTTTTGGGGGCTATGATATAATATGAGTTATATCATATACCATGGGAACATTTTACCCTAATGTGATGGGGATAATAGTGATATGATGGACTGTGAGTGACCCTTGAATGGGTAGAATGGGTTAGATAATGACTTCTGTATGAGATGTTATTGAGGATTATTAGTATGTTGGGTGCAATGTGATATTGAAATGGAGGTGAGTTTCATCTCAAGATTTTAGGGCCATTTGATATAGACTAACTGTAGATGTGGTGGATCATATGTGATGTTTATGTGAATAAGAACACTATTAAAAGGGGTATGATATATGGGATGCATAAATAACTAGTAATTTGGAATGAAAAGCATATGTGTTTGAGTATATCATACTCTTTCCAAGGTTATGACTAATTTGAATCATATCCCAGTCATCATAGGATGTGCCTTTATGAATTTGGTGGGAGAATTAATAAATATCAATTGGACTTTATAACGACACATGTTTCTTTAGGGCTCATGTAAATGGATTTGGATCAGTGAGATGCCAGATGTTCTGAAAATACCTGATTTTTCTCTTTAGTTGGTGATACATGCTTGTGGTTGAGACATGGGTATTATCTTGGATATCTCAGATGATTTTTGTTGAAATAGGGCCCATTATAATTTTTTTAGGTCTTTGGGGTTAGTTTGTGCAAGATAATGAATATTTGGAGCTTTGGTAGAATCGTCAGATTTAAAAATTCAGTGGTGATGCAATGTGACTTTTGGATTTTGGTTAGTGGGTTAAAGGATTTGATTCTTATTATGCACAAATAATTTGGAAGCCATGTGTCACGACCCCCTCCCCACAATGTGTACCCCTCCTGGGCCGGCAATGTGAGAAGGGTGATAATGACCCCCGAGTCCCTCCTCTAGTATGCCCCGGGTTGGCGACTAGCACCGAGGGTATATTAACACATAAAATGGGTGGAATTACCCTCTAAGAGAACACATGTGGAAGAGAGAGAGAAGATAGAAACCAACCAACTCCAACTCAGACTGCAATATAAACGAAATCCCAAGTACACATATGAAATAACATGAAAAAGTACTACAACTGAAAGGGGAAAACTACAAGTTCTCAAAAGAAAGTAAAAACAACATCAACCACAAGCCTGAACAGCTCCTCCAACCCCAAGCTAGTAGAAACCATCTTGATCTCTAACCTGCTCCAAGTGACCTGAAAAACAGTTTATATATACGTAGGGTGAGTATAACAATATAGTCAGTAGGATCCTCCTCGAAGCCTCTCATGAAAAGAAATGAAATCATGCTAAAGAACAGTGAACAACAAGTGAAACTAACTCGTCACCTAAACAGGTATACTAAGTTCCCAACCTCACCATGGATACTCTCACCAAGTAACGCATATAAGAATATAACATATAGTAATGAATATCAAGGGTACCTCGCTACTACTTCCCCACTGGTTTTCCTCTATTCCCCCAACGATATGCGTCCTATGCATCTCTCTCCAAAGGCTTGCCTGTATATACCTGGGATAAGCTGCACAATCTGTACCACGTGCACCAAAAAGGCTTCCTTGCAGACACTTGGGCTAAGCACCACACCATCCTCACAACCAAAATAACCAGGAAGTTTCCGGGAGCCACCACATCTCGCATAACGTGTATCATACGTCGGGTATTATACCTCAAGCCATCACATCCCATATTCCTAGTAAGGATATTAAAGCCATCACAGCCTATACACGTTATACCTACAGTAGTCCTTAGGATACAATATACAGAATATATGTGTGTAAATAACCCCAAGCCATTACATCCCTCTACACACATATATGGGAAAAACTAACCACTATGCCTACTAGCCCAAGTATCTACCATGAGAAGAGAGCAAGGTCAAAGGGTGTAGTCAGCCATTCATCCTCCCACTAGAATGTTGGGGAAAACACCCCCCAGGGCTCAGAATCCCCGGGGTGTCAGTTTCCCTTACCGACATGATGGAGTAGTATATAGAAACACAAAAAGTACAGAATATATTATACTCACAACCACACTATGGGAATAACTTATTCTTAGTCTCAACTGCAGCTAACGTCTCTCAGACTCTAGGCTACTATTTCTAAGACTAGGTATCCTATAAGAACACAACCAATTAAAGAACATTATTAGATTCTTTAATTCCCTTTTTTATCAATTCCACTTTACGTTAATTAATTATTTACACATTAATTAACCATGAACAATTTAACATTAAACTTTATCAGCATCACACCAAATATCCACTGTACCATCCAAATTAGAACCATGTCATTATGTTCCAACAACACAAACAACATGAGTTAACACCATTTATTCTGATATTCATTTCAAAAATTATTTCCCATATTCCCTGGCATTCTAGAAAATCATTCTATGCTACTAAACACAAGGGGGATCAACATGGTGAGTAGATGTACTACCCATCGAGTCTTTTCCACCTATAGTAAGAGTGTAGACCCATTCTCCTTTTAAAAGATAGACACGGAATGCATATGGCATACCCCGCGCGTCTTCTCCTTCATTAGAAGAAGGGTAAGCAAGACCAGCTTCCTTGACCAGTGCGGAAAAGTAAAGCAGATAAATATTCAATCAATGTCACCAAGAATCCAACAAACACATCCATCCCATTACATCATCACTTGTGTCCTCCCTGACACCCACATGTATAAACCGATGCATCTCGCCACTCTAGGCGTCATCCGCTACCACAACAACAAGGCCTCCCTTCCTCCATATATCACAACAACCATCTAGGGTCACATAATAGCACAATCAGCAGGAAATAAAACATCACATCAAATGGGCTCTTGGACCTTTAACAAGGAATCCATCCTTCATACATAATGAGCACTCATGGCTCTAAAGTACAAGGCAATAGGCCTTACAAACAAGAGGGTAACTAAGAACCCTACCATGTGTTATATTTTATCAGCCAACCAGTTCTTTAATCCCTCTTGAATTAACAGATTCAATTCCTAGGTTCCAATTCCAGGAAACCTAACCAGTAAGAAATCACAGAATATTTAACATGCTTACTATGCCAATTTGATTAACATAAAATTATAACAACTACAACAATGAAAATAACCAGATTCATTTACATGCCTCTTTATCTTTATGCAATTAATTATCAATTAATTCCAAATTTATGTTATTTATCAATTTCTATCAATAACAAACAAATTATCAAAGCAAGCATAGATATCTCTCTATCTGAAAAAACATGAGACAAACCATTATCACGGTAAAAAGAAACAACATGCGATCAAACCAATTCTTTTAATCCAGTTAAATTATTTAATTAGGTAAATTTTATTGTGATCCAAAGGGTAAATCATGGTAACTCTACTATTGAACATAAAAAATTAGAGAAGCCATGAATCACCTACCTCAAAGAGTTGTTGACATTCTTTATCAACACAATGGGTCATGATCCTCCTCTTGTGACAACTGAATCCACCTGAGGATTCCCCGGTACATCCACACCAACCAAAACCCAAGAAAAATCCATTAGAAACATGGAGATTACATACTATAAGATGGAAAGGAGAAATAGGGGAAGATGATCCCAAAGGAATGACGATAAAAACATACCTTATATCGAAGATTGATTGATAGATTTTGGTTGTATCAAAACAGAGCGGAATCAATCCTATGAGTGAAGTTTGATAGTGAAACTCCTACGGGAAGGATTGAAAGGTTCTAGTGTCTCATTTCTGATAACAAAGAGGAAGAAGAAGGGAGGATGATATATTGTCCCTTTTAAATAATCAATGTGGTGATGGTTTAAGATACTCTTATTCCCCATTAAATGCGGATCGCATTAACCCACGTGGTTTGACCACATCAAATTTTTACAATGTAATGGACTAGAGAGGTTCATCCCATTACATCAGATACCTCTCAAAACATTCTCGTCCTCAAGAATAAAGAACAACTCATAAAAATGGAAAGAAACAAACAACCACCCCACAAGATACCTCTCAGGGATCTCGTCATTACAGGAATCTGACCAATATCGTAATTATATCAGTCAGGGAATTTCTTCCCCCATGTCGAGATATTATCCGCTTTAGGAGGCACTGACTCACCTGCACGGGTTCAATCACATCCACATTAATGTGTCTCGATTAGGTATTAGGCCTTCCCACCCCCATAATTTAGGATTTCTCATACACACACAGCCTCAAACACAATAAAAAACAAGAAACACGCTTCCCCAACACATGGATTGGGGAATTACTTCTCCCATGTCAAGATGAAATGCTGACAGTTCTTTCATTACTCTCTAGGAATCACCGGATTCATGAACAGCATCACTACGTGACTTTTGGCTCAGCGCATCAGTTACAACATTCCCTTTTCCAGGTGTATACGATATTTTGAAGTCGTATTCTTGTAAGAACTCCATCCATGGACATTATCATAAGTTCAAGTCATGTTGAGAGAAAACATTACTCAAATTCCTATGATCAGTGAAAACCACAAAGCGCTCACCAATGAGGTAATGTCTCCACAACTTCAGAGCAAACAACACAGCTGCCAACTCAAGATCATGGGTGGCATAGTTGTGTTCATGGAGACGCAACTGTCGAGACCCATAAGAAACAACTGACCTCTCCTGTATGAGAACACATCCTAACCCCAGATGTGAATCATTGTAGAAAACATCAAACTGGACTCCATCAGCTAGAAGGAAAAGGACTAGAGCACTCACTTACTTCTCCTTTAGATACTTGAATGCTGACGGAAACTGATCAGTCCATATGAATGCCTGATCCTTTCTAGTCAAAGATGCCAGAGGAGTCGCAACTCGTGAGAAATTGGCTACGAACCTCCTATAATAGCCTACAAGACTAAGGAAACTCTGCACCTCTGACATTGTCTTGGGGGATTCCCAAGACACAACTGCTTATAACTTTGATGGATCCACAGATACTCCATATTGGGACACAAAATGACCCAAGAAATGGACTTATCATGCCCAAAACTCACACTTAGACAACTTCCAAAATAGCTGATGTCAACAAATAACTCCTAAAACGACTTGTAGATTCTATGCATGATCCTCTTCAGATGTGGAGTACACAAGGATGTCATCAATGAAAACTACCGAGAACTTGTCTAGGAACTCACAGAACACAGCATTCATCAATCCCATGAATACAGCTGGAGCATTCATCATGCCAAATGGTATTATAATGAACACATAATTCCCATGACGACAATGGAAAGTAGTCTTCAGTATATCCTCATCCTTCACACGCATCTGATAATATCCTGACCGCAACTCGATCTTTGAGAACCAACTTGCACCATTCGGTTGATCGAATAAAACCTCAATTCATAGAAGAGGATAGAGATTCTTTATTGTCACTCTTTTTAAGTGATGATAATCGACACACAACCGCAAACTGTCGTCAGCCTTCTTCACAAACAAAACTGATGCACCCCATGGTGACACACTTGGCCAAACAAAACCACACTACAACAGACCATCAAGCTATATATGTAGCTCTCCTAACTAAGAAGGGTCCATCTTATATGGTCACAAAAAGATAGGAGACGCTCCTGGCTGTAGCTCGATCCCAAAATCAATCCCTCGTCAAGGGGTTAATACTACATCCTCTTCTGGAAATACATCAGGGTACTCCTATACTACCCTAGAAAAAACCAACTTCCAAACCTCTGAAGAACTCAGCATCATGTCAGACATCATGGACGATAAGGATGAAACGTGTCTCTGACCCATCTGAGGATCTCGGTCCCCAACAAACACCACTTTCTCTCCATCAGCTCCAAGGAAAATGAACTTCTTCCTGATGAAATCCATGATAGTCTGTACCGAATACAACCAATCCATGCTGAGGATGAAATCATATGGTTGTATTAGTAAACATAGGAATTCTCCCCAAGAGTGGTGTTTCCCCAACACAAGCTCACAGTCTCTACATACATTAAACAAGTCAGATTGATCTCCATCTAGCGTAGTCAACGCCAAGGTCACTGGAAGCCTCTATACCTCAAGTCCCAAAACATAGACAAGGGTAGGTGATATAAAGGATTGTGTCGCTCCTGAATCAAACAAGGCATACACCAAGGTAGAAAACAAGTAGAGGGTACCTCAAACGACATCTGGCTCACCTGGAGTTGGAAACACTAGAGCATGAAGCTGTCCATGACCTAATCTACGGCCTCTCTGACCCTGATGACGACCACCACCACGGTCGCGCTCTGCTCTCTGAGGATGGGGAGCCTCATGGGGTTGTCCTCTGCCTTCCCCATCTACTCTCTGATGATCTAAAGCTGGTGGAACCTGCTGCAGTTTCCTCGGCTGGAACTGCCTCAACGGAATAACCTGGAGCGGAGCACCCAGTGCACGATGACTACTCTAAAAGTTCAGGCACTCCCACTGCTGATGACCACAACCACCACAAGAAAAACAAGTGCATGATCCTTTTCTAAAGGACTGGGAGTTGTTACCTCTAGTGAAACGAGATGTGAAGGGCTGGTACATACCCCCAGCTGAATGGAAACTCTTCTTCCCAGAAATCTAGGAACCCCAGACCACAGTTTTTCTTCATGAGGGATCATGACAATCCCCCTCTCGTGATGATCCGATCCTAGACAAATTCCTCTCTACAACCTCTTCCCTCACCAGCACTTCATGATATGTCTTCAGTATAAATGGGTTGACCTGACACTGGATCTCTGGGTGCAGATCCTCCTAAAAATGCCTCGCCCTGGCCTCCTCATCTGGTAACTGGTCCGAAGCATATTGTAAGAGGTTACTAAAATAGATTCCAAACTCTCGAACACTGGAGCTCCCCTGTCGAAGGGTAAGAAGCTCCTGGTGATTGGATGCCTTTGTATTCGAGGAAAGAAACTCAACTCTAAACTTGTCTCGAAACTCCTCCCAGGAGATCGTTGACTCCTCACGATCCCCAAGGAACAAGAACCACCACTACCTCGCTTCTCCACACAATATAATCACAACCAAGGACACCCAGTGCTCCTTCCGAGCAAGAATCTAATTGAAGCCTATATCTACCTCCTCCAACCAGTCTTCCATGACTGCATCTGAAATGGAGCCATCGTACTTCTGTAGACTCTGGCACTGAAAATCATAGAGTGTCTTCCTCCAAGTGTCGTCGTCGTCAACCTCTACTCGGCGGCGATCTGTTGGAACAACCTACTAGACATCTTTTGCGCAAACCTGACGAGGATGTCGACCTAGAGCCATACCTGTAACATAACAATTGTTAGAGCTCCAAAGCTTGAAATATGGAAGATTCAATATTAATTAATTAATTATTTTCCTTTATTGATTTTAGGTTAACCTACCCCAAGGTCTACCCAATCAAACACAGGCACAAAGAATAATGATGCATGATCCTTTCCTATGCCTCTACCATGAAACCAATATCAATTCGTTTAGTGGACATTGTAAACATAATGGTTTGTACGTCAGATCATAGGGTTCCCTAAACGCCTATGTTTCAGCCGGTATCCACTATTTACCTCAGTTTCTAAACATGAATGACATAGTTTCCCTACCAACCCATGCAACCTCATGTGTGCCTAACTCCAAACTTCATCCTATCCCTCAAACCGACCTCTGATACCAGTCTGTCACATCACCCTCCCCAAAAGTGTACGCCTCCCGGGACGGGAATGTGAGAAGGGAGATAATGACCCCCCGAGTCCTGCCTCCAGTAGGCCCTGTGTTGGAGACTAGCACCGAGGGTATAGTAACGCAAACAATGAAAGGAATTACCCTCTAAGAGAACACATGCGGAAGAGAGAGATAAGATAGACACCAACCAACTCCAACTCAGACTGTAATATAAATGAAAACCAAATTACACATATGAAATGACATGAATAAGTACTACAACTGAAAGGGGAAAACTACAAGTACAAAAAAGAAAGTAAAAAACAACAGTAACCACAAGCCGGAACAGCTCCTGAAACCCCAAGCTAGTAGAAACCCGCTTGATCTCCAACCTTCTCCAAGTGACCTAAAAAATATGTTATATATATGTAGGGTGAGTATAACAGTATACTCATTAGGATCTTCCCCGAAGCCTCTTGTGAAAAGTAAAGAAATCATGATAAATCCCAGTGAACAAAAAGTTAAACTAACTCGTCACCTAAAAAGATATTCTAAGTTCCCAACCTCACCATGGCTACTCTCACCAAGTAATGCATACAAGAATATAGCTAATAGTAAAGAATATCAAGGGTACACATCTACTACTTCCCCACTGGTTTGCCGCTTTTTGCCAACGACATACGTCCGATGCATATCTCTCCAAAGGCTTGGCCGTATATACCTGGTCTAAGATCCAAAATTTGCACCATGTTCACCACAAAGGCTTTCCTGCAGACACCTGGGCTAAGCTCCACACCATCCTCACAACCAAAATAACCAGATAGTTTCTGGGAGACACCACATCTCACATAACGTGTATCATACGTCGGGTATTATACCCCAAGCCATCACAGCCCATACGCCGAGTAAGGATCCTCAAGCCATCACAGCCTATGCACGTTACACCTATAGTAGTCCATAGGATACTATATCCCGAATATATGTGTGTGAATAACCACAAGCCATTATATCCCTCTACACACATCTATTGGAAAAACTAACCACTGTTCCTACCAGCACAAGTATCTACCAAGATAAGAGAGTGGGGTCAAAGGGGGTAGTCATCCATTCATCCTCCCACCGGAATGTTGGGGAATACACCCCCAGGGCTCATAATACCCGGGGTGTCAGTTCCCCTTACCGACAGGGTGGAGTAGTGTATAGAAACCAAAAAACTACCGAATATATTATACTCACAACCGCACTATGGGCATAACCTAGTCTTAGTCTCAACTGCAGCTAACATCTCTCGAACTCGAGGATACTATTTCTAAGACTAGGTGTCCTATAAGCACACAACAAATTAAAGAACATTATTATATTTCTTCATTACCTTTTTTATCAATTCAACTTTATGTTAATTAATTCGTTAAACATTAATTATCCATGAACAATTTAACATTAAACTTCATTCTCATCACACCCAATATCCACTGTACCTTCCAAATTAGAACCTTGTCAATATGTTCCAACAACTCCAACCCCATGAGTTAACACAATTTATTCTCATAATAATTTCAGAATTACTTCCCATATTCCCTGGCATTCTAGAAAATCATTCTATGCTACTAAACGCAAGGGGGCTCAACACGGTGAGTAGATGTACTACCCGTCGAGTATTTTCCTTCTATTTCAAGAGTGTAGACCCATTCTCCTTTGAGAATCTAGACATGGAAAGCACGTGGCATACCCCGTGTGTATTCTCCTCCATCCAAAGAAGGGTAAGCAAGACCGACTTCCTTGAGCAGTGGGGAAAAGTAAATCTGATAAACATTCAATCAAATTCACCAAGCATCCAAAAAAACTTTCATCCCATTCCATCATCACTTGTGTCCTCCCCGACACCCACATGCATAAAATGATGCATCTCGCCACCCTAGGCATCATCTGTTACCACAACCACCTGGCCTCCCTGCCTCCACATATCACAGCACCCCTCTAAGGTCACATCAGAGCACAAGCAGCAGGAAATCAAACATCACATCAAATGGGATCTTGTCCCTTTAACAAGGCATTAAGCATTCATACATAATGAGCGCTCATGGATCTAAAGTACAAGGCACTCTGCCTTACGAACAAGAGGGTAACTAAGAACCCTACCAGGCGTTATCTTTTATCAGCCAACCAGTTCTTTAATCACTCTTAAATTACTAGATTCAATTCATAGGGTCCAATTCCGGGAAACCTAATCAGTAAGCTATCACAAAAGATTTAACATTCTTACTATGCCAATTTGATTAACCTAAAATTAGAACAACTACAACAATGACAACAACCAGATTCATCTACATGCCTCTTTAGCTTTAGCCAATTAATTATCAATTATTTCCGGCTTTACATTCTTTATCAATTTCCATCAAGAACAAACAACTAATCAAAGAAATCAAAGATATCACTCTATTTAGAAAAACATGAGATAAACCATTATCATGGTACAGAGAAACAACATGTGATCAGACCAATTCATTTAATCCAGTTCAAGTATTTAATTAGGTCAATTTCATTGTGATCCAAAGAGCTATATCATGCTAACTCTAAGGTTTCACATAAACAATTAGAGAATCCATGAATCCCCTACCCCGAGGAGTTCATGATGTTTTTTATCCACACAACGGGTTATGATCCTCCTCTTGCAATAACTGCATCCACCCGAGGAGGCCACGGTACGTCCACACCAACCAAACCCCATGAAAACCCCATTAGAATCATGGAGATTACATGAAATAAGATGAAAAAGGGAAACAGGGGAAGATGATCCCAAATGAACGACGATAAAAACATACCTTATATCGAAGATTGATTGATACATCTTGGTTGCATCAAACCAGAGCGGAACCGGTTTGAGGAGTGATGTTTGATTATGAAACTCCTAGGGGAATGATTGAAAGGTTCTAGCATCTCATAGCCGAGAAAAAAGAGGAAGAACAAGGGAGGATAATATCTTGTCCCTTTTAAAGATTCAATGGGGCGATGGTTTAAGATATTATTATTCCCCATTAAATGCAGATCACATTAACCCATGTGGTTTGACCACATAAAAATTTTACAATGTAATGGACCGGAGAGGTTTGGGCCATTACACCATGTGTGATGGTCATTGAATGATGTGGGATCAATGAGATGCTTGAGGGTAAAATGAACCGACGCTCTATGATGTGAATTTGTTATGTTTTGGGAATTTAAATAAGAATGTGGAAGGGTCGAGGGTGAAAACATAACAAATCGTGGTGATGATCCTCGATGGAATCTTGAAGGGATGACATGATTGATACGATAGAGTAGATCCAGAGGATCAACACATCTTTAGTCGTAATGAGACCCATATGGGTATGCCATCTAGGAGTGGTAAATGATTATATACATGGTTTTGAGTACACCACCAGACATTAAAATTGTGTCCCTTGTGATTTCTAGAATATTAAGGGAAATTGAAATCTTATAATGTGACGATATAGTTATTCGTCAATTGGGAAGTTATAGTTTATATTAATTATAATGGTTCTAAATTTCATTGGGTTATGGTTTATATATGTTGTTTCAATAGTGCATTATTTGTCTGTATTTTTCTATGGATGAGTGCAATTATGGGGCTGCCGATTCTACAGATGCCTGTTTTTTTAAATCTTCATTCAGTGGTGGTTTAAAAAACCGTTATATATTCCATATTATTTTTCAGTGTTGTTTAAAACTACCTATATATTAATTCATTATTATTATGAAACACTTTTTTCATTTCTGTGCTGGTTTTGTGGTCAAGATAATATTTAGGATTTAGTGCTGGTTCAAACAGCCAATAAATCCTCAACAACTTTTTGGGAGGAAACCACCACTTAAATTAAATAAATTATCGCTAAGTGTACACTCTATGATTTCTTCCATAAACTACCACTAAATTGAAGGAACCGTATTGGGATGGATTCCAACAACAACTTTTTTAGTGGTTTTTCTGAACCCTTCTCACAAACATTTTGTGATGGTTTAAACCTTCAACAAATCAAAACAATGAAAAAACAAATAAAATGTGATTTTCATGTATTATTGGCATATAAGTATAAATATTTACACATGATTCAAAGAAATAAATACATTTATAAGGTCTTAGTTTATTATTATTTAATTTGATTTTTTACTTATTCATGATTATGTTATTGATACTCTAATATCTTAATAAGAGGAAATTAATAGAATCTTGAGATATTATTTTAAAATGTAATACATTAAAGAGGGATAGAGAACCATTGGGGTTGCTTTGTGATTTTATGATGAGGTAACGAAGAAAAAAATGTTCATTATATTTTTTAGACAGATATTGAATAATGAGAATAACCCTGAAGAAGAATGAAAAACTTTATTTTGAAGTAGTTCATTATATTTTGGGAAACATTATGGATTATTTTCTATTATAATAGTTTAAAAGTAAACCTATTCATGAAATTAAATTTTTTTAATTTTTGTAATAATATATAATTATATTAAGGTTTTATACCTTTTGATTCATTTTATTTTGTCAAATATATTTTCATATTTTCGAGAATATATGATCAGGGTATATTTATTTTTATCATTAATATTATATGATCAAATATTCTTGAATTTTTTGGTTTATAAAATTAGTTTATAAGTATTTTTGAGATGTTTTGTGGTTTAGTTATATATGAAATTATCAATGTTATGATATATGGTTTATAAATGTTGTTTTGGTGAATGATGTTTTCATTCAACATATAAATGTATATTGAGTTAATATTATATCGAGTTAAATTTTTTAATTTTATTAAATAGATATGAATAATAGGAATAACATTTAATCCTTTTATAGATGTCAAGTCCTATTGAAACATGATATTATTTCTTCAGGTATGAAAAATTCATCTTTGTAATTCCCCATTGGAATGTGTGTTGAATTCAAGGAAGAATTATAGTGAAGAACACATGAATGATGAAAATATGTATCTATTATATAAACATATTCTCTCCTTATCAATGGTAAATAAAATAACAATAACTCAAATAATTATAAGAAAAAATATATATAGTAATTAGAGGGAAATATCTATCAACAACCAAGGTATGTTTTTCGAAACTCATTTACTATAAAAGTGCTATAAAATCATTTTTTAAAAGACCCTTATTTTATAAATTATTTTTTATTCTCTTAATCATGGAGTTTATGTTCTTCATGAATTTTATATATGATATTACGAAAAGTTCACTATTTTAGATTTATAAATGGAAATTGAAAATATGGGGATGCAATTTCATTACACGTGGGAGGATATAACACCCCCTATTTTTAGAATATATTTCTCCTAAAAAGATTTCATGTCTTTGATAATATTATTTACACACCACACCAAAAATGAATAAACCTAGATATATTATATCATAGTCATTAGATTAGTGGGAATGAATAAGAGTAACCACATTATGAAATAAATGTACAATGCTCTTAATTAATAAAAAGGGTTTGATGAATTATTAATAAATATGCACTAAATTTATAGTGAAGTCATTTTATGTTTCACAAATAAATAATCTTTAAATAAGGATTTAATAGAATTTTTTTCATGGGAATTATAATTTAATTTTACCAAAATTTATAAATTTCATTTATTTAAGTAAAACATTTTTTTTCTAAATTACCATGTAAAAAAACATATTAGTGTAAATTTTTGACATTTTTCTAAAAGGAATGATTTTTAGTGAATAGTGGAAATAAACAAATGTTTAAAAGCATTTACTTATTTTTTTTATTTCTGTAAATAAAATATCCTACTATGTTTTTGTTTTGGTCATGAAGTTAGATAATTAAATTTTAATAACATAATATCTGAATAATTAAAAAATATATAACATTATATTTAATTTTGGTAAAATTTTATTTTTATATATAAAATTATATTATTCTAAAATCTATTTTCATTGTGTTTTATGAGTTTATATTTAAATCAATTTCGTCCACTTCTATAAAGAAATGATTCAAAAATTTAGTCCATATTTGGAATCAGGTGGTTCAAATATATATAATCGGTAACTTTTATTTTTTGGTCATTATAAATAATAAAATAAGAAAAAATTTTGTTAGTGTGATATGTGTAGAATGGGAAACAAAAGGTCCAAACTATTAGATAAGGACCAAAAATAACCCTCACAATTGTTTTTATTTTATTTTATTAGTTCTTATTAACCATAAAAATACAATAACATAAAATCTGAATAATTTGTTGCTGATTTCCATTAATTATAAATTTTTTAATTATTTTATGTAATGGAAAATTAAAAAACATATTACTATCATTATTTTAATTTATCTCACATGTTGTAATATGGATAAAAAAATTATAATGGAACATAAAATATTATTTTAGAAATAATATTTTTTTTGTTACTAATTTTATTATAATATCTAATTATTCCATGATTACATTAAATGTGCACTGAAAGCTAACACAATGCATGTAAAAATATTAGAAATATAAAATTAAATATCTTTAAATTTTTTAAAATTAATACATTATATTGAATAATTTTGTTCTATTAATATTATAGTAAAAATAATTTTTTATTAATGGTGAAAGATGTGTAGTTTTATCTATTTTTCGTATTTTGGAATTTAAATCCCAGTTTTCAGAATAGTCCAAAAATGAATTTTATGAAATTTCATGTTAAAAAATATTTTTTAAATACTTTTAAAATAAAAATAATATTTATATGTTTAAAATATAATGGTAAATGTTTAAAATTACATATATGGACCGCTTTTTGAGTTGCATTCCATCATAGAAATAAATTTCTAACCATAAAATTGAATAATTTTTTAAAATGGCTATAGTTAATAAGGGACAATGAGTTGTTTAAATGAAAATATAGAGTTCAAAATTACAAATAATCATATCCATATTCTATTAATAGGATGGATTTGGGTATTTAAATATCGTATAATTTACACAATCTTCATTTACTTCCACTTTTCACAATTATTATATAAATTATATTTGGAAATTCATAAAAATAACAGGTGTTTACTTTCCAAATATAATAAAAGGAAGAAAAAGCTCCTCAATTATTCATAATTCTTTAGAAAATTATATCAACAAAAAGTTCATAAATATATTTTAAAAATAACAATATATCTTATGTTGGTTTTTTATATTCATATATTACCATCCCAAGTGTTTTAATAGGATATCCAAATGAGGATTCTCAAGAAGAGGGATAAATCGTAACCGAAATCTATTATATTATTTCTTAATTTACATCCATTAATTATTACATAAACATGATGGTATTAAAAAAATAATATCCAATATACTATGACGTTAGAATAATTATAGAGAAAGATATATTAATATAATTTTGAATCAAATGTGACTTTAAAACATCATTCTTACTCTTTTCATCAGATGCATTAGTGGAGTTCTCATTCCTTATACTAGGATCCATTTCTAAACATTTCCATATACTAGATTAGCTCATAAAATTAAGAACATTATATAACTCAAAACATGGTATAACAAATAATATAAATTTATGCATCTTGAATCCTAGAACCATATATTTGGTTACTTTGAAAGTATAAATACTTCATATTTTTATGTAAGAAAAATATAACTTATCCTATAAATATCCATTAGGAGTTTCAAATCAAGTACATAGTAAGGAATGTTTCCATGTACATAGTTACACTGTTTTAAGCTCATAACACCTTATCATAGTTGATACAATTATTTATATTTGTGTAAGAACCAAGTACACTTGTCATATCTAGATATGAATTCATTTATAGGAAAACACACATAATATCAACCTTACAAAAATTATAGTATGTTATTTTATACTTATACTTAATTTTTTTCATAGGGTTGTGCTCCATAATTTATGTTTTCAAAATCCATTTCCACGGTTTCTACAGAACTTCATCGGATACTAATTTTAACCCTCTAACCCCAAAATACAAGATTTAGTGTAATATTTTATTAAATTAAAATGATTACAATGCAACATATCCTGGAGGACCTATCAGAGTAGTTATTTCGAATAAAATAGATACATTCTTAGAACCCATTTTACATTACGAAAAGAAAAGTAAACATAATACCTAAGTTAATCTAATGAACTACATCCTTGAAAAATCAATTAATGATATCTTCTTGATAACCTAGGGAAGTAAAAAAATGAATGGGGTGAGTTCAAATGCTCAGTAAGGGTTTTATAATGTTTAATCATGAAAAAGAATAATTCAATCATAATCAATTAGACATAAACAATATAGCATCATGAATAGTTGTATAACACAAGTCATCGATAATCTGAGAATGAAAATGCTTCAAATGATTTTGTTATAGTGAATTTATTTTGAAATGTAGTAGGTAAATAATGAATAAAAATATTTCTTTTTTATTTGTATTTCATGTATATGTCACATAAACCATCATACCGTCAATAAAATTTATGTATGTGGGTAAACCCATCTTATTATTTTTTGGAAATAATCTTGAATGGTTTGTCACAAACTATTTTGTCTTATGAGACATGTTAATGAATCAAGGGGATATCGGGGGCCCTACACTTCACTGAAATTACAAATAATTATTAAAAAAGGGATTTATTACAAAAAAATATTCATTATCAATTTCTGTATAGAGTAGAGGATACAGATTCTTCAATAATTTCATAGTTAAAACAACATTCAATATAAACATCGTATGTAAAAGGATATACGACAAAGACAATAGTCATATTCATTACAAAAGAACATGGATATTTAATATTAATTTAATTTAAAATGAAAAAAAATCTGAATGGGAAATTTTAAACACATGATAAAAAATTTAGGTTCACAAATCCAAATAAGTCTCAAAGAAATGGAAATTTAGATGAAGTCCCTTACCACATCGTATTCAGTTAAATCGCTTGACCAAAAACTAATAATCATAAAATGAATCATTGAATACCATGAATCAATATAGAATAATGATATTATATATATATATCTATATCTATATGGGAAGTATAAATACACCACATACACAAAATAAGTGACGAATAATAGAAATCTCACTTAAATAAAAATGAGATGTGAAACCCATTACCTTATGTCTGAATGTGTTCTTAACTAGATATTAATGTCCTAAATAATAAAAATAAATCCATTAATTAATAATTTTAAAAAAATATCTTTAAATATTTTAATTATTATAATTTTAATTATTTATTTTATTTCATTTTTATTAGTTATATGATACAATTTTATAGCATGGGTCTGCTTGTTTCAATGGTTTTCATGACCTTGTTCAACCTTATTCATGTAATTAAATTCATGTAAAATAGATATAATTCTAAAGAATTGGAAATATATTAATTTAATGAGAATAAAAATGTTTATATTATTATAAATTTAATTTTGGTATATTTTATGAGGATGTATCATTACTTATGATATTTAGTGATAATCATTTAGCTTAATTTTATCGGTTTTATCACAATGAACTAGTTTTATTCCATTATATAATATCACTTAGATACAATGCTTCCATAAAAATATTTAAGAGATAATGAATATTTTTTAATCTAGACCAACCATAAAAATGGTTTCACGACAGAACTAAAATGAGAAATTGGGAAGAAGAAAAATTTCTTCCCTGAAGGTTGTAAATCGGCACCTCCTGGATGATGATTACATTTTTTAAATAAAAGAGAGATAATAAGAAGATTGATGACCTATATTCCATTAACATGATATAATAATATTAAATATATGATATAGTATTTATCATGATATTTTTTAAAGAGTATGTGAGGAGAGAATAAAAAATATATAACGAACTTGAAAAGAAAATAAAAGGAAAATGAAGATGATTTTACCTCTTGGATACTCCTCCTTAAAAATATCTTCAAGGGGATTTATTTTGGTCGTTTAAAAATCCCAGCAGCTCATATATGTGGCTAGGGACTAGGGAAGAGTATTTGGGAATAACATTGACTTTCACTACTGGAAAACTAATATATACCAACGGTTTGGAGAACCGTGGCCAAGTAAGCCTTTGGGATAGGTCTATACCAACGGTTTTCCCAAAACCGTTCGTATATACCTATCCCAACGGTTTTGGAAACCGTTGGTATAATTAATATGAAAATCTTTACCAACGGTTGTGGAACCGTTGGTATATGTATTTCAAAAAAAACATTCGCTGGGATTTGATCCCAGCAGCCCTAGTTTATTATTAAACGACTTAACCATTAACATAAGATGACTTTTTTGTATATAATTACATAAATATATATATGAATTCTCATAATTATATTAAATTTTGATTTATATAATGTTCTGGGTAAGAAGAAATGATAAAAAATCAAAGGATCTATACCAACGGTTGTCAAAACCATTGGTATAGACCTATACCAACGGTTTTGACAACCGTTGGAATATCTTTCCCAACGGTTTGGACAAAACCGTTGGGAAAGGGTATACCTTTCCCAATGGTTTGCCAAAACCGTTTGGAAAGGTCCCCAAAATGTGGGCTTCCCCAACGGTTTGGCCAAAACCGTTGGGAATGGTCCCCACAATGTGGGCTAACCGTTGGGAAAGGTCCCCACAATGTGGGCTTTCCCAACGGTTTGCCCAAACCGTTGGGAAAGGTGGCCTCAAAGTGGGATTACCCAACGGTTTGGCCAAACCGTTGGGAAAGGGAACCTATACCAACGGTTTTTATGAACCGTTGGTATAGAAGCGTTGGGAAAGGTCATATTTCCAGTAGTGTTTCTTTATGGTTTATAAGAGTATGGAGAATTGGGGTAGAGGGGTGGTATTTATATTGGTGGAGACGAATGATTTCTCAATATTTTCTTCATTATTATTTTTTTCTCATGATAAATAATAATATTTATTCTTGTTACCAAAAAAAATAATATGATAATTTTATTTAAAACCAATTTATATTTATATCCTCCATTATTCATTTATGATGCATATATTCATTTATTTATCATATTTCATAAATTATCAAAATTCACTATTCACAAAAAAAATTAACAATTTTAGAAAAATCCCAAAAAATAGCCCTGACAATTTTTTGATGTTTAGAATAAAAAAATGATCTGAATATTAGGAAAGTAATTTTTTATATATGAGAGTTTTATTTTGAAATTAAAATCCATATTTACTCAAAAATTTATTTTTTAAAATTTATAACTGATTTTATAATTACAAAAAAAATAACAAAGGTATCATTAAATTATCCAAAAATCCCTAGGCAACAAATATTGATTTCTAAATAATGTCTATGAAAATTATTTATATTTTAAATTATATTATTAATTATAAAATTATATTCAAATATTTATTACTGAAAAAAATAAAAACATTTAAGTATTTTTTTAAATATTCACTCTCATTTACAAGGTACCTAAATATTATGTATACTTACATGTGAATTGTTACTATTAATAAGGTTAATGTTAATATTATTAAAGTTACATTAATATTGATACGTTTAATCTTAATATTCACCATAAATTATGTTGATCCAATTAGAAATAAAATGTATTACTTAATGCAACCATGTTTTCCATTTTTCAAAATTCAATACATAGAAGTGGAAAAATAATTTTTATTAAAAATGTTATAACTATCTCCTATAAATAAGGAAGGGTTGTTTCACAATGAATTGGTGTTGTATGAAGTATAATCTATCTAATAAATTGAAATTATTATAAAATAAATTTACCATGAAATATTTTTGAGTTATATAAATAGTAAATATATTATTAACATAATTTAGTATATATTAAAATGATTATAATAGTCAATATATATATCATTATTTTAAAATTAATTAAATAATATATTGATTTCAATAAATATATTCAAATTAAAATAACCTTTTAACACAAAATAATAGTGTAAAATTATATTTTTTATAAAATTAATTAATTAATTTGAAAGATAGAAATTATAATTATTTATAAGTATTAATATTAATAAAAACAGTTAAATTTAAATTATATGTTTCATAACATATTGTATAGAAAATTATAAAACAAATTAATAGAATGGTACAAAGGAAATATTTTGAAATAAATGATATGAAGTATTTAATTATTGGGGTTGTATTGAAAATATTAGTTAAAAGTTTATTTAGTTATTAACATTATTTCAAGAATGTAAATCATATTTATTTTGGAAATAATATCAATATTTTTATAGAAAAGGATATCCCATATGTCGGGTGACAATAAATTGAGTTTTATAAGGCCATGTGACATGAACCCATGACCAAAGGACAATAATTGTTTAATTCCAACCATTGTCCTACATAATGTCTTGGATAATATTTCACTATTCTTTGTTGAATGCATTGATTAATAAATGTTAATGATGAACCTGTTTGGTTAATTTTAGGTTTAGAGAAACATTTATTAATCTTATCGTCTTTAGAGAATATTTTGAGACTAATAATATGACATTACACAATTTTATGGGCCTTATGATTTATTAAAAATATATTATAGTGCTTCAAACATGAAATTTAATTTTTGGATATTCATTTCTTCAAGTAGGGGCTGAATTAAAATTTTATAAAATAAAACACAAAATATGGAATTGTTCATATGAAGTTAAAAGATATCATGAAATTAAATTTATTTATATTATTAGGTAGTAAAGTAATTTCTTTACATTAGTAAACTGATCTTAAAAAAAGTTTTCCTAATACTTTAATTTGGTTGAACAAATGGTCCTCTAAATCATCAATGTTATTCCATGTGACGTTCGTACTTCACATATGCTCTTTTCAAGAGGATTTCTTATAAACACTGATCAGGATGTGGTATTTGAAACATAATAAAAAACAAGCAATCAATCAACAAGACTGATTTTAAATTTCATGGAATAAATTTAATTGAGTTTGGGATAATTTAATGCCCCAAGATTTAAAAGTAAGAATATTTTATTCGATAGCAAGTATAAAAACAAACACAAATTGCATTAGGGGATATAATAACCTGATACAAATAATATATTTCATATTTTATACAAATTAATTCAATGATATAACTCTAAATTCACATAATTATTATTTATCTTTAGTTACCCTCAACTTATGAATACCTCGATTGCTCACACAACACGGAACACTGAATTTTACCGATCCAAATATTGTTATTAAAATAATCATATTTACTATAATAAGATATATCCTAGATAGTAAATTTTAATTTAAGAATATTATTAGATATCTTGTAAAAATATATGGTATATAAAAATATAAAATAAATTCATTAGATATCCATTAATTATAAATGAATATAAGAACCAATCTAAGAAAAAGGGAATATTTTTATAGAAATATGTGCTCAAAATGTTGTTTTATCATAATAAATTTAATTAATGAAAATTATTGAGAGATATTAATGTAATATATATATATATATATTATTCAATCAAATATTTTTTTATATTCATTCAATATATTTTATAGGAATAAGATTAGAAGTAACCCAATATTACACAAAAAAAACATATATTTTTATAATGGAACTTTTACAGTCCTTTGACGAAGAAAAGGTTAAAAATAATTAGTTTTCCACATTTATAATTAGTATTTGTAAAAATATAATTAATATTTTAAATATAGAAATAAAAATTAGTTTTAGGTGAATTTTTGGTATTTTTCTATGATGTTTCATTTTTTGATGAATAATAAAAAATACTGATTTTTAACTCAAAATTTATTTTTTATCTAATTTATTTATACGGTTAAATTATATTTTTACTTGTTGTAAAGATTAATTAATTATATTTTATATAATCTAATATAATTAATTTCATTGGAATCAAGTTAAATTTTAAATTATACATAAAAACACACCAAACATTTAAACGTTTTTACATACAAACCTATACTGTGGTATTGTATATAGGATTACATTTAAATTATTTTCGTCCACTTATGTGATATTAATTTGGAAAAATTGATTCGATATTTGGAATAATAATATTTTATAATTTCTAATAAGGTGAAAATAGTAATTTTTTTATCAACATGATTAGTGAATGTAATTAATATTAATTGGAATGATTAATGTGAAATTAAGCATAAAAATGATTAAAACATAAACATAAGAGAAAATTTCCTATAAAGTTGTCCAAAAGACATTATATGGTAATATTTAGATTATATCCTCCCATGGATATAATTTTTCCATTAATTTGAAGCAACTGACATGGGAAAAACTTTTTTTGGATTCCCTATCCAAAAAATATACTAGTGTGCGACTCCTCATCCAATATTAGAAAGCACTCATCCCTCCCACATCCAAACCAGCTTAGAAGAAACATTAGCTAGGCCAAGCTCATCTAAAATAGTTCCCAAAAATCCCTACCATCATCCTAGAAACCTTGCCTTAGGGAAAATTCCATCCTTGGAAGCCCTTTGGTGAAAACCATAAGAAGTTACTAGAATAAGTGGTATCATCATTCCTCAAGCTCTTTAGTATTATTTTATTTCTACACCGCCCAAAAATTCATATTTTGTGACTATATAATAAAACATTATCTAAAATATATTGATATTTTTTAATTTATGGTTTCTACCTACACTTATAGACACATCCATCTAATGGTTAATGATGTTACCATTTATGTGTATGGTGAACTTCCACCCCACAAAATGATATTTCTAATTATTCTTTTATTTCTTCTCAGGGTCGGAATTATGATGGATAAATTTTTTATATATGATATATAAGATATTTAAAATGTATTCTTTCTTTTGTAATTATTTTATTATACATAACATTATACTTTCCATTTTTTGTGCAAATGTAATAACATCATCGTGGATGTGTGGACTACCACATCCTATAAGAAATTTTATTCATTCATAGGATACATGGAATATCACTACTACAAAACAAGTCATTAATAGTCCTAGAAATGGCCTTTATCAATGCTAGAAATGTGATGACAACAAGAGTGACATTAGAATCCCATGACATTAATCAGCACTGAAAAAGTACTGATAAAGGGGTCATTTATTAGGGCTTTAATTTAGCACCTCCATTGGATCCCTTTTTCAATGAAATTAAAATAGATAACAAAGGTAATATTTATAATTGATTTTAAAAGTGTTGAGAAATGTCCATAATGTAGTATACTGTTACAGCACACTGTAGCACAAGAAACCCAATAGAAACACATTATATATAAACAAAAATAAATCCCAATAAATAATTTTAATGACATGAAATTTACATCAAAAATACTAGAAAAAACACTATATTATATACATTTCATAAATTGGTTTATACAATAAAAAAATAAAAACATTTACATATATTAAAAAACACTCCTAACTGTCAATGTTACAACTATTTGTACTGAATTTTTTTTTCGAACTTCCAACACAGAATGAGTAGTTTTTAACAAACCACCTCCAAATTAAAAAAATAATCCACCTATATAAGAAAATAATTATTATGAGTAACACTAATAAGAAATAAATTAAATAAAAATATAAATTAATTAATTAATTCTCTGTAAAATATTTTTACAATGAAAAAACAATATTACGTATATGATTGAGTAATGGAGGGAACATGAAAAAGATTTATAAATTTCATCACTACTAGAGTGAATGGTTTTGTTATTAAAGAATACTATGGATGTTTGGGGGCAGCAAAGTATGAGAGATTGATAGAGCACCCTATCTCAATCAAAAGAATCCACATGTAAAAGAGAAAAATTATTATGTGATTAATAATAAAAAGAAATAAAATAATAATACAAATGAAATAATAAATTATTTATATGGACAATGATTTTAATATGAAAACATATAGATTAGATGTTTGATTGAGAAGATATTACATCGTTTCTCTTCCTAGAAAATAAGTTGATATGACTATAAAGAATGATATAAATGCACCACTATCACGGTGAAAAGGTTTTAAGGGAGAAGGAGCACAAATGATGAAAAAACACTACAACATGAACAAAATTATCCACCAGTATAAGAAAATAATTATAATTTGAGTAATAAAAAGGTAAAATAAATTAAACATACATATGAAACAATACATTAATTCATTATACAATGATTTTAGTATTCAAATTACAAGATTACCTCTGTAATTGAGTAGAGGCTTCATTGTGGCTCTTCGAAATAATGTAGTGGAGTTTACATGAAATAAAATGATAAATACACCACTGTATGGGTGGAAATGGTTTTAAGGGAGAATGTGCTTGAATTATGGACAACCTCCCCCCCCCCCCAACTCAGACAAAAGAATCCACTAATATATGAAAAAAAAACTGTTTTTAAATTAATTCTAAAAATAAATAAATTAATAATACATATAAAAAATATATTAATTATAGAGAAAATAATTTTTTTATGAAAACATCAATATTTCCTCTCTAGATAACTAGTGGTAGCATCATTTCACTTCATATAACAAAATTGGATGTAACTTGAAGCAAAGTGATAAATTCACCACTATATGGGTGAAAAGGTTTTAATTGAGAAGGAGAGTGGAAGATGGATTGAGAACCCCAAAATGAACCAGGTAATCCACATGTGTAAAATATATTATTATGAGATTAATACTAAAAATAAATAAATTAAACGTATATATGTAAAAATACATTAAATCTATGGAAAATGGTTTTACTATTCAAACATCAATATTTCCTCTATGATTGAGCAGAGGTTGTACCGTATCATTTCCAACAAGGTAAGTGGAGGTAACATTAAAGAAAGTGATAAAGATACCTCTACAGGGGTGAAAAGGTATTATAGGAGAAGGAGAATGAGAGTTGGATAGAGCACCCCAATTAGAACAAAATAATCCACCTGTATATGAAAACAATTATTATGTGAGTAATAATAAAAAGAAATAAATTAATGATAAATGTGAAACAGTGCATTATTGTTATGGAAAATTATTTTACTATGAAAACATCAAGATTAACTCTATTTTGGAGATAATGCAACATTGTTTCTCTTCATGAAAAATCATGACATAAGAAAAGATCATTTTAAAATAAATTATCTCTTTAAGGAATGATGAAAATTAAATCAATATTCCATTATATATTTTATCTATAAAATAAATAAAGTATATCATAACATTACCTTTTCAACTATCCAAAGGGTTTCCTTCACTATAGTTTTTTGTTTTTATGTAATGGTAACAACATCATGTGTATAAGACATTTTCAATAAATGTAGTAAAACATTTAATTTAGATTTGGTTAATGTAGTAGAGATCATAAAATTTTATTAGGGAAAATATAATATATTAAAAAAATTATTTTCTCATTAAACTATCTTTAAATTTATAAAGGATTCATGTATTTGTTTCCCATTTTGATAATTCAAATCCCCTCTTTGTGGTCCCTTATCACCAACATGACATTTTCTACATTGGAATAGCAATAACTAGTTGTGATTCCCCAATGAATGGGTCATCTTTGGTTTAATTTTCATCTGAATAAATAAATTTAGTCGACAGTATGAGAATCGACCAGTTATTTTTTTTGGATCGGAGACAAAATATTTATTCACTCCTTCTAATTCCTTTATGAATGGCTCTTCTTGTTCAATTTTGACACTGAAATTCACCTTCATAATGCCCATTTCATCATCTTTCACACCATTGAAATTTTTAACCCATTTTAAATGAAAAAGAGACACTTGAAGTTTTTTATAATACAACTCTTATATATATTAGATAATGCCTAAATATGATATATTTTCATAAATTGGATTTATATCCATATAACCAAATATGTGAATCACATCAACCACAAGCATAACACCACTATTTTTTAGTGTACAGATGTCATTATTCTCTTTTTTAGAGAACATAAACCATTGATTACAAACCAAGAGTAATATATAGCATTTTCATTCGATCATCGGGCTATCCATTGAAGACATTCGACAATTGAATTTGGATTTTAAGAAAACCCGTTATAAACTTGATTTATAAACCATCTTATAAAATATTGATTATGTGTTTTTGATATCCATCCTTCATCCCATGATAGATTAAAACCATTATGAATTTATTTGTGGGATTCAATGTATTGATCAACATCTTCACAATTATTTAATATGTAAAGATTTCATTTCTCCTATTCTATCATGGTAATTGTAACAACATCTCTTCATCAAATCTCATCTTTTATAAGGCATTCTTTGTGACATGGATTTGGGAGACCGATGGTTCCATCATCGGATAGGTAATCTGTACAGAAATCATTAGCTTCTTCAATAATATGTGCGACATGATAGTTCATTTAGTGTCATATATTCGACATGGATGTTCATTTTTTTGGTTTCATATCATTCAGAATATCAATTAGATCAGTTAAGCTTGTGTCACTCCATCTATTTCTAGTATTCAAATTATATAACTACATTATACCTAACAATGATGTGTATTCAGTACAAATAGAATAAAATGATTACTTAGAATATATATTTATCACTGTAAAAACATTAGATAATCCCAAAAGTCATCTTTAATTTACATTTCCATTTCTTCTAATGATTCTCTATCATCTTTTACAAATTTATTAATATAAAATGATGCAAAAACCATGGTATCATCCCAATCATTGTACACATTTAGTTTTAAACGTGTTTAGTACAAAATTTATAGATTCGATCTATTCCCTGTAAAATTTAATGTTTTTTCAACTCTTCCAGATTAATATTTGTTGAATAACAATAATGAAAACATGGAAATAGGATATTAGAAGTTTTTTCTTCAAGCTATATTACAAACATGATTAACTCCATAACTCTATGTTGGCACCTGTTTGTCAAACGATTTGCTTACATCCATTTACGATTCATATCATACATATTGGGTTCATAGAATATTAATTTTAAAAAATAAATAAATTAATATACATAAGATATTCATTGTCAACAGTGAAAGTTATTGTCAAATATAATTAGGGAAAATGGATCATTTGTACTAGATTATATGATCACCTTAATATTCCAAATCCAATAATAAGGGTTGTTTGAATTTGAAACAATATAGGGAGTCAAAGGCACTGAATAAATGATGTTATCACTAAACTTTATGGTTGTAAACCAGAAGATTGATAGTGTAATGATCCTAGCATTAATTATCTAAACAACACTAGGTCAAAAAATCATATGACCTCTAACTCACATCATATTCCTTAAAGAATAGTTCAATATTTTAGTATAATAAAAATAAATGGTAGGTGGTCCTCCCCGAAAATAGAACCAATTAGTAACAATGGTCAAACAAAAATCTAGCATTATCCTTGGGGTCAACAGACATGTAGACCAAAAATTATCATTACCAGACATAGGTATACATGTCATATAGAAACTATGTAAATAAAAGATTAAATATCAATATTAACATACATACATGTCAAACCAGTATAAAAACTCACTCACTTATAGTCTATAAGAAATATATAATAGATAAAAACTTTATATTCAATCATAACATGAACTAAAGGCACCACAATGATAAAAAAAGTGAAGTATTCATATGAAAAAACTCATGTTCATAATGAGGGATGTCCCCTTAGAATGTTCCCCATAAGAAAACAAAGGACCAATTTGAATTGTTAAACTAACTATATCCTATGATACATATAAGAAATAAAGGAACATATATAACTCTACTAACATGGTTCCTAAAAAATAACATCTCAAGATGCATGTCCACTATGGTTTCCATGAAAAGTGTGAGCATATACATAATCAATAGGGAACCTCCAATGTTCCAAAAATTATTAGCCAATAAAAAATATTATACATGAAAATTTCTACAATTTTATTCATACACAAAAAAATTATTTAGTAAGATGATATAAAATATTTCAATAAAACAAAAAAGAATAAATACAAGGACTAGTGTGAGATATATATAATGGATCATAAATTGGTAATCAATACAAAAAACAAGCAACAAATCACTCACTAAACAATAAATCATAGTCAAATAATAAAAAACATATCATAAACAACAGATCATAAAGAAATTGTACAAGAAGAAATCAAAAAGAAAAAAAATACACAAACAAATCGGAAGGCCTACCTTATAGGATGAAGGAAATATTAGATCTTATTCATATGCTAGATGAGATGTTGAGAGGAAGTCAAGTTGGGTGATTTTTTCCTTCGATTCATAGAGGAGGAGCTCCGCCAGTGGATGGCTTTCGAGAAAAGATTTTATATCTTGCTGGCTTTGCAAATGGTCAGGGTTTTTAAAATTGATCAGGACATTTTTATCCACGCTTAGCAATAATCACTGATAAAACGAAAATTTATCAGCACTAATCTTATAGTGTTGATAAGTGTATATTTTATAAGTTCATTGTTTTGTACTTATAAATCATCTTCATTATCAGTGTGAAAATGTTGTGATATAGATTTTTTTATCACTGCTTATTAACAAAAAAAAGTTCAAGGAATTATAATTATAATTATAAATAAAAAATTCGTAAATTTTTATAAATACATAATAAATTTATATTAATATAATTATATTAAATATATTACCTTTTAAATATATTTAGGACCATTTTATAATTATTTATTTATAATTGTATAAATATTTTAAAACAATATTATTTGTGTCATTATATATATTTATATAATTATACAAACATATATATATACAATAAATATGAATATATATAATGATAGTAAATATATTTTCTATTTAATTACATTTATTATAATATTTTTACTATTTAAACATACATAATTATTTATGTATAATTATATAGATATTTTTCAAAAAGAATTATTTATTTATAATTATAAATATATAATTGTTTAAATATACTGAATATACATTTATAAAAATATTTATGGATGAATATTTTTTTACAAATATTTTTTATCTTTATTAATGAATATCTATTTTTGACTGCTTTCATATATGTACAAAATGAGAGAAATTAAATAAATTATGAATATAGGTACACTATAACAATATTGAAAAAATGGATAAGTGCTAGGTTTGTGCATATCATATATTAAAATTTATTAATTACATAAATGTGAAATACATATAACACACATTTGATCTATATTAAATTGAATAATCAAACAACATTCAATTATATGTCGAGTACAATGTAATTAATCAGTATTTTTATTTCATATCAATTTTTATTTATATAAAATTATTAAATATATATATGAAAATTTAAAGTACAAATAAATATCATTAATTTTCATTATTATCTAACTAATAAAATGGTTAATATTTAATATTGTATAATCAATCAATTCATTTTTATTAAAAAAATATTTAAATACTAATATTTTTTATATTATTTTAATAAATACATTTTTTAATTTTGTAATTTAATTTTATCAGCACTAATAAAGAGACGACAATAGAAATATTTATCAATGTTAAAAATAAAGTGCTAATAATGGGTACCCTTTATCAAAGTAAGATGTAAAGCCTTGATAAAGTATACCCTTTATAATCACTAAAAATAATGTGATGATAAAGATTACCCTTTATCATAAAAAATATAGCACTAATATTGGTTTCCTTTATCAGTGCAAAAAATAAAAGCACTAATAAAAGGATCAATTTATCAGTGCATTCTTTAGCTCTAATAAATATGAAACTTATCCGTGTTTTCTTATAGTGCTGATAAATAAAAGCACAGTTAAAATCTTATATTGTAGTAGTTTATATAAATTATGCTTTTAATTTAACAAAAGTGACTTAAAACATCTATATGATATTAATGACATAATTTTCTTTCTGTAAATATAATATATATCATTTTCATTATTACCCTTTCACACACATAAAAAGTGATAATGTCGTTCATAGACATATAGTCTATCACCTCCTCAATGTGATCTGATTGCCTTTACATCACAAGAACAATATATAGAAGTATGTATTTTTAAATAATATGGTATTTATGATATAATTCTAATTATTTAAATATTAATTTTTCTTTCATTTTTTCACAATGATCATAGAAAAATGGGAATGTAACTCATTCATACGTATGACGTGCCATCTCCAAGACTGTAATGTTGGTTCATTTATCATAACTACATTAAATGATTGGTTTTTAGATTATAATTGATTTATAAATATGATAATTTTTTCTATGTAATTATTTTGTAGATGTTATAAATAGACCAATTTTAACATATTTTCCCTAAAATTGTTGTTTTGACACATAATACAAATTTGGTCAAATCACTCGATGTTAATATAATTATTTATGTGGATGTATAATCAAGGTAATTAGTGAATTAAAAGAAATTATAAACACAAAAAAGGTTATAATTCAATTATATAATTATAAAAAGGTTATTATTTGAATATAATAACACACAAGACATGTTAGGCTCAAGGGAAGATATTTTCATTGCACTTTTTACATCTATGAGACTAATGTCATATTCACCAATTAGTTATTTTTTTGGTGTATTGAATACCCATTTTTATATATTATATAATGAAATATTTAATATTCATTAAATTTTGTCTTTTAGTTTTAATTATTTATTCTATGAGGATTTTAATTAAATGTTACCATGTGGTATAATATTTTATAACTGAATTCCATTTTCATTTGGTTATATTTCTTCCTCATTGTCATTAATATTATAATATTATGTGTATAATGATTTCAACTATCTATAAAAGTATTTAAAATTACCTTTTGTGGATTTAAATTTTATACACATAATAAATTATTTGGTTGGGTCTCAATTCAAACTTGTGGTATTTTCAATGGTTTACATCACAATACCTTTTTTGGTATTGTCTAAACATAAAGTAACATCCGGTGAAATTATTTTGTCATTTTATAATAGACCCTTTCATTTTATTCTCCTATGATTATTCTCGAACTTATCATGTATTAATTCAAATTTTCTATTCTTTTTCACTTAAAATGTCTTAGAATTGTTTTACGATAACCTAACTTCATAGTCATCTTTAGTAGGAGAACATTTTTTCTTCAAAAAACCATGTTTTCTAAAATTATTTTCACAACTGTCTATAGCCTTATTTAAATGTATTAGTTAATACATTTGTAACCTTATTATATTTTACCAATGTTTTGAATTGAATCTTCTTATTTCATTCCAAACAAGTCATTTTTTCTATCATTTTTAATGTGCAGAATGAATGTTTTTATTAACTTGTACAACATGTACATATTTTCCTTCCATAATTTATTTGAAGATTCCATTGAATTTTTTAAATGATACATTTTAATGAAATTTTTGCAAAAGTGACTTTAAATGAAATGGTTTTTTCAAAAGTTTTTTTAAAAAAATAATATTTTCTTTAATGAATTTTATTAAAATATATTTTATACAATTTATAATCATTAATGAAATAAAACCATTATTTTTTATCAACATAAGATTTAATGTATTTTTATGATCATTATTCTTCCTCAAGATGGGTTTTTGTTGATTTGGACAAGGATTTAATTGAAATTCATTTCCATAATTCCTTTTTTGTTCCCCTATAAATATTTAATTTATTATTATTCATAAACATTTAATTTAACATAATTAGTCATATAATTTTTTAGGGAGTGTTTTATTACCTAAACCGTGTATTTTTTTATAAAGTTTTTACGTTTACTTTTTATATCATGAATATTCTTATTCCAATGAATGTATATGTTTTATTTAACATTATTCCTTTATGGGGATTATGATTCAAATTATTCAAACTAGTATGGTATATATTGGAGTGTTTAATGATAATTTTCATTAAAAATACTATTAATGATCATTCTATTGTATTTCCATTCATCAACACCGATAACCACTATTGTTAATTATCCTCTAATGGGGAATTATTCATAAATCCATATATTCAATTCTATATGGAAATTTTATATGGAATATTATATTTTTTATTATTTGATATCAGTTTTTATTTAGATAGGTACAATACAGGTGGGGTCAAGTTATTGATATTCTTTTTACGTATCAGTATCCTCATGAGAAAAATTATTTATATAAATTCGATGGGGTTCTACGAAATTAGATAAACCGTTTTGTGAATGGTATTAAAGATATGGTTCTATGTACCTAGGAAAAATGGTATCCAATAATAAATAATTTCAATCATTTAGTTTCACTTATTATTCATCAATAATATTTTTAATTGACATTTATGTAGATGCATTTTATATTCATTTTATTGATTAAATATAATGTCATCCATTTTCTTACATTTCCATATTTGTTTTTCCTTATAAAGATTTTTGAATGGAATGTGTTTCTAGTTATTACATTTCCATATTTTTTATGCACATCCTTCATTGTTTTTTGATTACATGTTTTATGTTCTAAATTATTTACCATCCCGTAATTATTATTTTCATGTAATATTTATGTATTATTCTATAATTTATCCTTACTGGTAATTGGAGATCAGCCTTATTATGTTTCAAAATCCCCATGATTTCTTGAAGTTTATTATAAATGACAAGATGTGATATACATGATGAAATAAATTTATCCTCAAAATGAAAAAAATTATGATGTAATTAGTTTATTTATTTTTAATAAAAAACTCTTATATGTATATGGTTTACCAAGACTACTGAACTCTTCTATCCTTTGGGGTTTATTACTTATAATCTTGTAAATTTAATGGTATTATATACAAGATTTAGGCTCATTGTGGTTGTGTCACTACAAATTTATTATAATTTTCATAATGTTTATCCCTTCCCAAATTCTATAGAACATTATTCAATTGCTCCTCATGTTCCTCTTACAGTTGAATTATATCAGAATATCATTAATAAAGACAACTAAAAACTTATTGAGGAAATATCTAAAGACATAATTCATTAAATACATGAAAATTTCTAGTGTTTTATTTAGTATATAAGTCATCACTCTGAAGTCATAGTGTCCATACATCATTCAAAAGGTAGTATTGGAAATATATTCCTTCCTAACCATTAATTAATGATAAAAAAATAGAATTCTCACTTCAGTTAAATAGTTTTCCCCATGTAATGGATAAAATAATTCATCTGTCTATGGAAGGAGATATATATTATTTATAATGATTATATTTAACTCACGGTAATCAATGTTGGGGAGAATTGATCCATCCATCTTCTTGATATAGAGGGATGGTGTACCCCATAGCAAGGCGCTCGGGAATATAAAAACCTTATCCAGATTCTTATGTAAATGCTTATTTATTTATTCCAAATCAATTGTGTCTATTCTGTAAGGTGTATTTGATATAAGTAGAGACTAAGGAATATGTTCAACTGATAACTCAAATTCTCTGTTAGGAGGAAGATCGTGTAATTCTCAAGGGAACGCATTACTGTATTCCTTTAACATGTGAATTTTTTTAATCATGATTGTATTCTTTGTATCAGTCATTTGAGATGGATATTCATGATCATAATTCATTAATATAAAAAATCTAGATGATGATTCTAAAGTATAATATTCCTCATCCTTACACAAATACAAAATTGGTAGAAGCATCGATATATAAAGAGTGATATTACTTTCTCTATAGTTTATGTTGGTTTTGTATAAGTATTTCAAATACATAGAAATTATAGCCTAAAACTCTACCAATAAAGTAAGAGAATATTTTTTGGGAGGATAAATTAAAAAATATTAACATGGGAGAAGTTATGTATATTTTACAGAGTAATTTAACCATTTTATATTCTCATAGCTAACTCATCATCTATATTTTGTGGAGTTGATTGAACATTTCTACTAAATGTGCAAGATATTACAGAATGCATAGAAACATAATCCAATACTATGTTTGTTATTCTTTAATGAATAATATGTATTCTTTCCAACACACCATTTTCGGGCTCCACCACCATAGTAGTGATGGAATACAAATTCCCTTTCTCTTTTGTATTTGGTGGCTGGTGACACTGATTACCCTCAAAGATGAAATTATTAGTGCACTAGATTTCATAGATCCATTTCTCCATATATTAATGCTTTGATACATAAGTTTTAACCTCCTTTCTTCCAAAACATTATCCTACTTACTAATGACTCTTCAACATTCATGAGCATAGTGGACTTCACTCCCATGAATGATGAATTTCTCTAATAATCTGAGGAAATTCTCATGAAGCATCATCCCACACTTTTGACATGTGATTGGTTTAGATTTCTTTACACCTTTTTCATTATATTCCTCATCATGAAACTATATATATAATTTCTTATCCCCATATCCATGTGGTGATTCTCAAAAATCCATCTCCGCGAAGATATAAAATCAAAAAACATCTTCAAAACTCCCAATGTGTCAAATTTCTAGATCATTTCAAAGGTGTGGTTTTAAACCACCAATGAATCTATTTATTTTTCTTTCATTATTGATAACAAAACATGATAAAAAACATGAAATCCTCGTGATGTTTTATTTATAAACCTTGATATATTGACTTTTATTTCTTCATCTCAATAAGTTATCTCTACATTTTTGTATGAAGAGTTTTAGGGAAATACATATTAATAAATATTTTCCTAATGTATTCCCACAACATACCATCAATTGGACCCTTTAGATTGATGTTGTTGATCAATTCCCACTATTGGTAGGCCAATCCATGTAAATGATAGAAGGATAGATTCACCATCTCTATCTCAAATCAACGATGAATAGAAAACATCATCTCAATTAAGTTGAAACTCTATTTTTGAACTAGTGGATAATAAGTTTCACTAAACATTAGGGGTCATTTACACATAAAATAATCAATATCTAGTTGAGAACTCTTCAGTTTTGGTGGAAATTCCAAATTATTTAGGTTATTGTTCATAACCTACAATATCTGGTTATGCATCACTGTGCAATTTTGAACTCAACCCCCCAATGAATTGGGGATGCTGTTTGGGAAATCATATCATTTTCCCCCACATGGTTTTTTGGACTAGTTTCACCATATTCACAACATTTTCTAAAGTAGAGAAGGAATGAAACAAACATAATTCAACATGTCATGAATTAATAAATTATTCCTTTTTAAAATTATATCTAGGGGAATATCTTGTGGGATCCCGATGATTAACATATTTCTAAAACAAATATTATTAGGTTATCTAATATACCTAGTCATAACCTAAGAGTTTTTAATAATGTTATCTAATCCTAATTCCCAAGATAAATAAACTATGCTATAAATTCGACTATAGTGAAACTGCTTTATCTTCCCTGACTATTACATAATTTTATAGATAAACATCATAAATGCTTCCAAAAATATTATCCAAATGATTTGTTTCTTGGAAAAATTATAACCATTAAAAACATTTTCATAATAAAACAAAAAATATATTTAATTCCTCCTTATCAAGATTCTTATTGGTCATTGTGTTCTCCTTAGAATATGTAATCACATAATGATATAAAATAATGAAATGGGTGAGACAAAAGCCCTATAAGAGGATTGAAAATAAAATAAATAAATATAGCATGGAAATGAATAATCATTATAATAATATCATCATCATGATATCATCATCATAATCCAGAGAGGAAGAATTAGAAAATATAATGGAATGTTGAAATTCATAATGTTTAAACAACATGTTTAGTGGTCAAATACAACACATAGTTGTGAATAAAGATGACATCATATTCGTACATAACATATGTTCATAATCATAACATCATTATTGTGAACAAATATCACATCATGTTAATGAATATTTCTCCATATATCATGATATAATTCATATTATCTAATTCATTGGAGAGATATATAAATATTTTCACACACATCAAATCATAAAATTTACATAATCATGCAGCCCTATGGAACATAATTCAATATTAAAAATAAAATAACTCAATGAAAGGAAATGGGTTTTATGATAATTTCATAGAGGATACCATTATAAATAATCCTTTATGATTGCCAAAATAAAAATAGAGTAACATACATGGTATAAGAATCTTCAATATTTAGTGAAGAAGAAATAATATCATGAGAAATAAGACACGTGTTTTTAGAAAGAAGATTTATTTTGGAAAATTATTTACATTTTCATAAAATCATATTGGAAGAATGTGTATTCTAAAAATTAAATTAGAAGTAAAATGAAATTATTTTTTAGGATTATCAAAATAACATCCATACTGAGATTTGGAATGAAATAGTAAGAACCCATAGAAAGGAAATTAGGATCCATAATCCCTTTACCTTACATCTGAATGCAATATTTACTATAAAATCATGGATAGTAAAATTATATTCATTAATTAATAAATATAGAACCTATTATACATCTATTTTATATATTATAATTTTATTCTGTTCAAGTATAGATATTATGATGTATTATATTGTTTAATTCAATCATTCTGAGAGTGTTTATTGTCTTGGTTTTCTGGGTTTTAATGGTCAGTTCGCTTGTTTACATGTATGGAAGTTCATGTAAAAGGATGAAACTTTTATAGAATTAAGAATATATTTTATTAAAGAACATAAAAAATATTAAATGGTCTTATATATCACTTGGTTATATGGTATGAGTTATAATCATTAGATAAATAGTTAATGATAATCTTGTAGAGTTATTTGGTGATTTTTCGATCATAATGATGTAGTTTAATTTTATATACTAATATTATGTATATATGTTAGTTCTAGAACATTAAGGTTTCTAAAATATAATTTAAAATATATTTCTACCATAAAAGTGGGTTTATGACCAGCCTAAAGTAATTATAGGGAATTTAAAGTGCATCTTCAATGATGGTGGTAAATTGACAAATCACAGCTGATGTGTCATTTTTAAAATAAAAGGAAGATGAGAAGGGTTATTAATGATAGATTATTTCATTCACATAATATATTCCCAATATATTTATTATAATTGATTTATGATAAAAATTGGATAAGGAGATATTAGGAGATAATAATAAAAGAAAATAAATTGAAAATAATGTAAAAGAAAATGAACGTTGTTTTTTACCTATTTAGTTTTCAAAATTTAGATCCTCTTTAGGAGGATTGGTTTCATATTACTATTGAGAAAGAGGATACAAGATTTAGGTGAGGTTATTTTAATCAAGATATGGTAGAAATTAGACAAGCTTCATGGCTTAGAAGTTTTGAGTAGAAGTCATGGTGAGGGGTTGTATTTATAGTGGAAGCAATGGGTGTTTTTTGATTATTTTATTCCCTAGTTTATTAATTTAGTCCAAGATTATGAATAGTTTGAACCTTCTCACTAAATATATTAAAACAGTGAGTGATATATTTATATTTAGATCTTACATAATACACACATAATTTATGACTCAATAATTCATGAATCTCTTAAAAACTGTAAACTACCGTATTTCACTATTCATAAAAACAAAAACTTTTAGAAAAATACCAAAAATTCAACCTAATGATTTTTAAATATGTAGAATTAAAAAATTCTATATTTTATGAAAATATTTTTCTATGTATGAGATATTTAATTTTTACTTAAAATCGTCATTTACATGAAGAACACATATTTTAATATTATAACTGATTTTATAATATTTTGAAAAAATATTTGAGGTCTAATAAAATGATATCATTATAATAAAAAAAAATTTAATCAATTTTATGAAAATAAAATAGCATTAAAATATTTAAATTTATTATTAAATCTAAAATAAATATTTTTGTTTTATAAGAATACCAACACATAATTAATAAATTTTAAAACATTTATTTACTTATAATATGATATAATTATATCATACAATAATTTATAATATTCTTAAATTTTTTTTAAACTATTATAATCAATGTTATTGTTATATTAGTTATACTACTATTCTTAATGGTCACATTGTTATTCCAAAGGTCATGTTATTTTTATATTGGTATAGGTTCCTTAACTTTAAAAAAACTAATTATTGCATTCATTCACTATTTATAATGTTTGTATTGTGTTATATATGTGGTTTTCTATGATTTATACTATAAGGAATAATTATAATAATATTATTTAGATTGAAACAATTCTGGGTTGTTAGACACTATAATTCCCAATAGTGACTGGAGGACTACTGTAGGAACATATCCCCACTCCCACAAATGAATAATCCTATATTCGCATTCATGATATTAAAAGATGGTAAAATATATAGGTTTCAAAGGATGGGTTAGAATATGTCACTTCTTATAATGTAAATAGTTTCTATCACATCCTTATAATATTAATATAATTTGATAAACATCATTACATAATTCTTTTACAATGAGAATGCCTATATTCCTACTTCTTCTTATGTTGAATAAGCTTGTCAGTATAAATAGGAAAGTAATTTGAAGTAGGAAAATCTCAATACTCCCCTCAAGGATGTCCATCAGTATATTTATATTTATGAACAATGGTGAGCCCATATTTTAACATCAATCACATAGGTATATCAATATATTCTACAGGTCATATAGAAACAGGAACAAATCCTAGATCTTCAAAATCCTAATTGAGACTGTCACGACCCGTCCTCGGGGCCCGTGCCGTGACTAGCCCAAGCCCGCCTTCCATAGGCCAGGGGCTGGTGACTAGCGCCAAAGGTGTAAATCCCGATAACTGGGAAGGCATTGCCTTTATAAAAGTTGGGTTAGGGAGTTTAAGGAATTTGAAAAGGTGGGGGTTCGTGTGGGCCCCACTCTTTCAAATATCCACACATGGGAAGTTGGATGGATGTGGGCCCACCACCAACTTCCCATGGGATAAGTTAACCACATAACATGAAATAAAATTGATTCAACAATTTTATTCACTTTATTTAATTAATCCCCAAAAATTAACTTCTTCTCCCGCAAAAACGCAACTACGGTAAAGGTTCCCTTAAGCGATTACTGGCGTTGCGAGTTCATCGGTGCCATCGGATTTCAATTCCGAGCACCGGTTCAGAAGATAGGAGACCCCGCTTGTTCGTTCACTGAACGTACCCGAGCCAAACTTCGGAAATTGATTCCGGGCACTCCGGGCCTCAGAATCAAGTGCCGTCAAAAACTGCGTTCTTGTAAAATTCCAAAGAAAATTAAGAAAAAAATTTCCTTGAAATTTCTAGGTCTTTACATTACTCCCACCTCAGGGATTTACGTCCTCGTAATGCTTTAACACAATCTAAGGTTATAAAAGCGATACAGAGCATGCATCTGAGCCTTCCGCTCCCATGTGCTCACCCGAAGGTTTCCGTACTGCAAGAGAAAGTGCACCCGAGGAATCGATCGTCCTCATAGGATCCACTCCTGTCAATCCTTGATCCCCACTAGAACCTCCGTGGAAAACACATCATCGCCATCATCCAGCTCCTCATGGTCAATGATATGCGAAGGGTCGAGCACGTATCTCTTCAGTTGAGTTACGTGGAAGTCGTCGTGCACCTGGTGCAACTGAGGTGGATGGGTCAAGCGGTAAACCACCTCGCCTACCCAGCTGTGGACCTAGAAAGGTCCGTTGAACCTCATAGTTTACTTACCGCCTTGGCCACAACTCCGTAAACTTCGTCGAGGTGAGACCCGTATAAGGACGTGATCTTCATCCTCGAACTCTAGAGGTCTCCAATTCCTGTTAGAACTGGAACTCGAAACGACTGCCGCTACGAGGGTAAGGTTGGCCGACTCAAGAGTGATCGGTCCCACCCTCACGTGCATGAGTTTAACTTGTGCTGCCCAGGGTTTCCTTTTCACCGACCAAGGAAAACCCATCCCGACGTTTGCCTAAAACCGTCAATTTGAGTATGAACAGTTATTGCCCATTCCATACTCAAACTAATGTCGTAAGGCCTCGATGCTGCCACCAAGAGATTTCTAACCGGAACTCTCGCCTCGAGGGTCTGACCACACCGTCGGCGTAAGTGTGATTATCGAGTCTCCTCACAATGTATCTCCAGACATGAGGGTCAAGTCCATGGCTTACCGGAAACTCTAGGTCTGGAACAAGATTTGTGAAAGCACGGAATGATTCATATCGACGTCCATTACTACAGCATCTAGTAGTGGACACAGACTGTCCCTTGAATCATTTCTAGAGCCATTGGGTCACACTCCTTGACCGCATGCAGCCGCACTCCTCCTTCGCCCTCCATCTCCCTCAGCCTGGCGGGAATAACTAAGGCGGGTGGTTGTACCATGTTAGGATGTACACCACCTCATGCTGCTCTCCTAGCTCTGCCTCCACGTCTGCTGCTTCGTAGACTCATCTCTCCTTTAAGCTTCATCTTCTTTAACATTTAACATGCTCGAGTCTCTAAGACTGGAGCTGGTTTCCTGTTTCTTACTGCACTGTGCAGTCTTCATCCGCTCCTGGATGATCTGCACCTGCTTTTCCTATGATCTGAATGAGCTGCTAAAATTTCTCTTTTGCTGAAAAGAGAAACTTGGTCTCATCCCCTGGATGAACCATGCCCATTGCCTAATACAGTCAATCCTGACATGAATGACGCATTCATGCCATGGATGACGTCGTAAGGCCTCGACGTAACTACTAAGAGATCCAACTGTCACTCTTGCCTCCAAGGGTCGAGTTACACTGTCGGCATCAGTGTGAGGTCACTGGGTCTCCTCTAGTAGAAATCTCGAAAGTGAGGGTCAAGTCAATAGTTTTAACCGGGACAACTCAGTATCAACCAAACAAAAGGACAGGAAAGCAAACAAAGATAAGTGTCTTTTTAATATTGCAGTTCATAGTAAAAAGACATGAATACAACAGCAACATGGAACTAGAAGTACAAGGGACATATCCACTAGTTCTGCTCCTATCCACCTGCTCCCGGAGCCCTACTGCCTTGGTGGATCCTCCAACGCCTGCGGATCAACTGTACGAGGAGTCGGACAGTCACGTTCCAGGTGACCCTTCCCACCGTATGAGTAACACTATCTGTTTCTATCACGCCTGACTCTGACCCCACCCCTGGTACCCCGCACCATCGGTCCTAAAACCCGAGATCATCCAACTGCTGTTCTGGTCCTCCTGTACCTCTGCATCATCTGTTTACTTCCCACGGATGACTCAGCTACTGATCGAAAAACACGCGGTAAAGGAAGAAGCTCCTGTACACGCCCGGGGTGTAGAGCCACTCGCACAAACTCCACCTTGAAGATGGTCTCGAATTCTTCCCATGCGAAGGCCATCCCATCGCAAAACTGAAACCAGTGGCTCCACCACTTGCCTGCTGCTGCCTAAAGGAGACGGGCATCAAAGATCACCATGAAGTCTGCCGGCGTCCCCACTAGCCTGAAGACTCTCACCACAGCCTCCATCCAATCCTCAACCGCCTGCGGGTCCGTCCCTCCCTAGAACCTGGGTGGCCTCTGGCGCAGGAACTCGTGCAGTGCGCTCAAGCGACGTGCACCCTCTACTGTTAGGGCTTGTGGCATCGGTGGCCCAACGGGTAGTAGTACCACTGGTGCCTCCGCTAGTGCCTCAACTGGAAAAGGGTCATGTACTGAGGCCATGTCGCTCGGCGGGCTGTCAGTACGAACCACTCTCGGGGCTCTAGCTGGTCATCTGAGAAAAGGCATCCTGAAAGAAACAACGTGACACGGTCAAACGATTATACCTGGTGAGCTAACCTGGTTTGAGCTGACATTTAAAAACTTCTGGAAACACACATGCAATCTGTGTTTTCGTGCACAAAGTCGGAAATCAGTTGTCAGGGTCCTGGTGTATGGATACGTCGGCCGCCCGCACCAACACTGGACTCCCTGAACTGAAAACCACACTCGGTACTCTTAACACTATTTCTTCACAGGAAGAAAATATCATAGTTATAAGTTCTGCGGTAGAACCAACTGCTCTGATACCAATTTGTCACAACCCGTCCTCGGGGCCCGTGCCGTGAGTACCCCAAGCCCGCCTTCCATAGGCGAGGGGCTGGTGACTAGCGCCAAAGGCGTAAATCTCGATAACTGGGAAGGCATTGCCTTTATAAAAGTAGGGTTAGGGAGTTTAAGGAATTTGAAAAGGTGGGGGGTTCATGTGGGCCCCACTCTTTCAAATATCCACACAAGGGAAGTTAGATGGATGTGGGCCCACCACCAACTTCCCATGGGAGAATTTAACCACATAACATGAAATAAAATTGATTCAACAATTTTATTCACTTTATTTAATTAATCCCCAAAAATTAACTTCTTCTCCCGCACAAATGCAACTACGGTAAAGGTTCCCTTAAGCAATTATCAGCGTTGTGAGTTCATCGGTGCCATCAGATTTCAATTCCGAGCACCGGTTCAAAAGATAGGAAAACCCGCTTGTTCGTTCACTGAACGTACCCAAGACAAACTTCGGAAATTGATTCCGGGCACTCCGGGCCTCGGAATCAAGTGTCGTCAGAAACTGCGTTCTTGTAAAATTCCAAAGAAAATTAAGAAAAAAATTTCCTTGAAATTTCCGGGTCTTTACAGAGACATACATCCTTATAAGGAAATTATTGAAATATGGGAACATATTATTTTCAATCTAAAGGGATCAATTCATTTACAATGTTGGGAAATCAAAAAACATACATATATTCCTAACCATTGGTAAACTACTCAATAAAAATCTTCATTTCCATAACTCGAGTCATCCAATAATACTACGATCCAAGGAGTTCAAGTGTCTACCAAAAGAAGTGCATATAAGAAAAGACATCCCAAAAGAAAAATAATTACCCATTAGTGGACATATACTCAATTACTGAGCATTTCTAATGTTTATAAGGCCTTAAAACAACATTACACCGTATCTTGATACTTTTATGACTCCTCGTATGAAGGATAGAGAAGAATCAATGATGGAAGTCCTCCCCTTCATATTTTTTAGTAGTTCCAGTTGTTTTCCCATGTTCATGTGATAAGAAGGACCTCATAATATATGAAAAAATATATATAATATCATCTATTCTAATTTATACAGTTATATAAACCCATATAAAGTGTAATTAAAAATTGGAAATACTTTCCCACCTTTATCATCACAATACTTAGTCAATGTGATGGTCACAAAATAGTAAGAGTTCATCATAATGAGAAGGTCATCTCCTTGTTGAAGTCATTCTGAGGGAACCTTCATACTAAGGGTGGTTTAAAAGAACAATTTTGGCAATAAATATAACATTTACTCCCATATTTGATACTTTATACCCATAAATACATTAAAACACTCCCCTTTATGATAAATCACTTGGTAAACATTCAACTTTTCCAAATTGGTAGAATTATTTTTCTATTGATATATTGAAGAAAACATTGTATTTTTGAATTAATTGGATAAAGATAATATGTTATATATGTATTTTTCCACTACCACTCCATAGTATGACATCTAAGAGTTATTGAAGGATGATTGCATGCCTTACTTGTGCTCGTACTTGTGGTTGAATTTTCATAAACTAAATTACAAATGGTAGTGTTTTATTTACCAGGATAAATATCTTGAGGGGGAGGTTATCTATGATATTATTGATTATATCCCTTTACTATTTAAATCACATTTAATTGTAAAAAATAATTCTCTCACTTTCCCATAGAAAAATATTAGAAGAAATGAAAAGATGAAAGATACACATTAATTTTACATGGTTGACCCACAATGGTCTTTATCAAAGGAGTATACATAGGAAATTTTATTTACTAAAACCACTAATGTAAAATAATATTAAAATATTTTGAGCATGATCACTATCTCTCTAGGATCAGTAACAATTAAAATCAAAATTATTACTACTATACAAGCTAAAGTGTGAAAATTGGTCAATCAAGACATTATTCCCTTGATCGCATGAATCAATATTTTTATACATTAAATGGCCTGACATGATTCCAAAAGTTATTCCTCTTGAATAATACCATATTACCATATTATTTCTTGTCATTTATTTCAAGATCATGTAATATTCAATTATTTCACAAATATTTATCAATTTTCACAAAACATTACATTTTTATCATAAAACATTCCTCTTTTCCAAAACTGACAACATTTTGAGAAAATATATAAACATTTACCAAACTAAAATTTTCAGACTAACATAAGTTATTTATTTGTATAATTTATGTTCATATAAATTAATCTTGTAATAAAATATATTTTTTTATTTTTTTAGGAATTTGGAGCCTTTTGATCTTTATTAAGTATTTTTTCCTTTAAATGGAGGGGTAGATGTCTCTTTATTGATGTTTTCCCCCTTCATGAATATTTCTCTATCACTATCATCTTTCTAGAAAGTATTAATTTTTTTTTGAAAATTACAATATTCATGAAACATTTGGAATTTGGACTATTTGTGTGTTCTTTAAAACACAAGGAAACATCACACAACATTTATCTTCTGAAAGACATATGTCCTTCATGATAATTTATTTCAAAAATCACAAATATTTTATGAGACAATAAATATTTTTAAATTTCATGAATTTTATATATTTTCTTGAGGTAATCATAAGGATCCAATTTCCTGAATCTTTTCCCTTCCTCCAAAATTTGGATGCCAAAACTTTTCCAATAACTTGGAAACACAACAACCTAGTATGCACAAATTTTAGAACCAATTATAGAGATTTCATACATGTATCATGTAGATTTATCATAATACATTTTAAACAATAATTATGGAGCTTCATCACTATTCTTTTAAACCAGCTATTTCAATAACCAAAATCAACTCGAAAACACTATAAGTTCATTGTGATGTATTTTTTCGCAACAATCCCCCTTTGGGTTTTTGATAATACTATAACCTTTGTAACCAAATTAAATCATAGTTTTATGTCTTAATAAAATACATTGTGTTACTCAATATCAAACTACAAATCACATCATATGAATACATATAGTGGACAATGATTTATGTAAAACATGCTCTAAGATGACATGATCAATACTCATTGTGATAAATAAGTGTGTCATGGAAAGTTCATTAATCAATCAATTTATTCACAAAACATTCTTTTATAAAACTCTTATTTTTTGTTGAACCTCTTATTAGATCTGGAAGGTGAAAATTTAACTTTACTTCTGATTTCAATGTTCCTTGTTTGGGATTGAGGTTAAATATTTTTGTAAAATTAATGAATAAAAATATTAACAATGTATATTGATTATATAAATCAATTCAACCCTAATATCTTCCAATAACTAATTCATCCATAATTATGGTGTGAAGTATTTAGTGTCCATAATATAATCATGTTCTACGAGGATCAATTAAATAAAATATCTTTTCATGCTTATTTATGAAATACACAATACGATAAGATTGAATGTAAAACATGATGTTGAATTTCTATCATCTGCTGAATAAGCCCAATCTTCATATATGTACCCCAATAACTATTGTTGATTTTTTCCATTTATACTATAAAAAGAAATCAAGTATGCCTTTATGGTGATGAAGTATTATTTTCACCAAAATATAGCTGTATTTACTTATTATTTCATTTTTACCACACCACATATGATGTGAGAAAATAATATCTAGTCATTTCATAATTAATATTAATACACTATGAATTATCTACCTATATTTTGTTAAATTAACATATTTTTCTTTAATATCATTTAATATATTCATATAGTATTCAAAAATAGTTTTCATTTCCATGTAATTATTCACTACAAATCATTATATAAAATCCTAGTAAAATATTTATTAATATATAAACATTACATTAATTCCATGAATCACTTATAAACCAAGGATAAATACTACCCACTAATCATTGATATTTTGAACCTGTTTTTCTTGAATTTTGATAGATGTATTCACTAAAATTCATTTGATTTTCCAAATATAATACTATCAACTAAAAAAGAAACATCATTCTTTTATGAAAATTATTTTTTTCATAGAAGTTGTAATCAACTCCACCTTGTTGAAAACAAAGCTTCTTAAAAAATCATGTCTTGAATACCACACTCTTGACACATGATTCAACCCACAAAAAAATTCCTTAATTGGAAATCATTTTTCTCATATTTATAGTCAAAAAAAATAAATGGATATATTATATAAACTTATTCTTCTATTACCCCATTCTAAATATCTCACTTGACATCCACCTAATAAGATTTAATCTTTCACATCACTAATATTAAAAAAAATAAGATAATAGTCTCTCTCCTTGTAACCATTTCAAATGTCACGTCAAAATTATTTCCCTCAATCTAGAAGTGTCCATTGTATACTATTCATTTTTCGAAATCTGTATACCTTAGTCTTTAAGATTATTATTGAAGCACCATTAAGGTTCAATGACATTATTTTTTGTTATCCATGAAAGCATCTCCCATATATGCTCATTTTTATTTGATCAATATCATTATTCATAGACCAAAACTAATTTTATTATAAGTTGAATTATTCAAAAAGTATATATATACCTAAGAATGGAAGGATTCATGATGTGGAGACTTCATTCTCCTTGTTTGAACTAGTGCTTCCAGATCAATTAATATCTATTACATACAAATTTTATATTGAATCTTATAATTATGTTCACATAATTTCCTAGAACCATCATTCTAATCATCAGTAACTTCTTCTGAATAATAATTTCCCACTTTTACTCCCCATGTGTTGCTTACTTCCTCAACCAAATAATTAGGGTATTATTCATAGTATTGATAAAGTTTCTTCTCATTTTATACTATAGTAAAATCATTGATTTCAAAAACATTTCATAGAATTATGTTAAATAATTTATTTAGATTACTATTTCCTAATTATCAAATGAATATCCCCTCATCTACATAGGATTTAAAAAAATTACCTTTCTACTTATTGAGAATAAAACACTTACATAAAAATATTTTAATTTTTTTCAATATCGGATTCTTTTGTACTATAAGTCATATTGAGAGTTTACTTTTTTAAAACAAAAAAAAATATTTGATATGTAGACTGATGTCAAGAATTATTTCTAACATAATTTATCTTGTGTTTCCTTTTCAATAATAATTATAATTTCAATATTGTTTCTGATCTGATTTCTTTTCACACCCACTCCATTTTACTCAGGAGTTTTTATTTATAAAATATGGTGCCTTATCCTATGTTGTTTGAGAGAATCCTCCCCAAGTTTTTTTTAAAATTATATAACCTATTTTTATTGGATCATTATAATCTTATATCTATGAATCCATTCATATTCCTTCTAATATTATATTCTCCAACTGAACAACTCATACATGTGGGAAACCAAAATATCTATGTCATCCTGCTAAAATCATCAATGAAATTAACATAATACCTCTTCACGTCAATAGATCTTGGTGATATAGATCTAAAAACATTATCATGATCCAATTTAATAACTCTAGTTGACATATTTTATATTTTTTATAGTGTATTTAAAATTTTATCCCCCTATTAACATGTATCGCATGTGTGAGTATGGTCACATGATACCCTATGGTGTCTCGAGTAGTATAAAATGTCACCAGATTATCCAAGGATGGTTGACATAATTACTAATCCATTTCTTACATAAATATTTTTATTTCTCCTTGTATAGAAAACACATATCTTCATCTCTATTTACAAGATAGATATTTTTCTTCATTTGGATTCCCAAAAAATAATAGCATCATTTTTACCATGAAAATAAAAAACTCTTAATTAATGTTTATAACTTGCCTCATGAAAAATAGTTGAATACCATTTGGAATTTTGTGACTGGGACCGTTAAAAACAAATTCATCAACAAATATAATATCATTACCTCTAAACAAGGTTTTTCTTGAGCCAATAATCTTTTGGAATTATTCATTTCCAATCCGAAATGATTTTTTTTCATACGTAATACCTATCACCATATCCTTATTTACCATTCAATGTGAGGTGAATCCACTATTAATGATACATAGTCCAGTACAATATGATTCTTTTTTTGGGAAATTTCAACACAAACATCCTACTCAGATCAGTTTTCTGATCAAAATATTTGGATTCATACTTGACTTTTAATGGATTGAGTAATATCCTTTAGAATATTGTAGACCATATTTATCGTGAAAACATGAAAATAAATTTTTAATTTTAATATAATATGATGAATCCTTGAGAGACTTCTTATTACTATATTAGGTCTACTTCTACAAATTCTTATATATTTTTTATTTTAAATATATGACCATGTGTCTATATTCTCCACACTATAAATAGTGACCATGAAAAAAGTTTGTGGAATATTGAACCTATTGTACCAACCTTTTCTTCTCTTATTCCCTTTATAAACTTTTGAATATAGAAAATACATTTGGTGAATTTTCCATATTTCCACAATAAAAACACCTATACGATATGAATTATTTTGATTCATTGTGACTGAATTGGTTGTTCCTTAGATTCTGAAATCCTTCTGAATTTATTTATATCCAAATAAATTTTCAACCCTTGAGTTGATACTTGTGTCTTGAAATCAATCATCATATATTTCTATTTTCATTCAATCCCCATACCATCCTTATCCTTAAGATATGTTAATTTATTCTTTTTCCTCATTACCAATGTTCTCCACTTCTTCTTTTTCTGTCACTTCAGTGATTATCTACTTTGATTATTATTATGATTCAATAATATATATATATATATATCATAAAATTTTCTTCATAGTTCAACGACTTCCCCTTCATGTTCACTAACATGTATGGTATGACTATTCATTGTTTTAGTTAAACCATCAATAAATATGGTATTCTACACAACTTTGAGATTGTGTTCCACTACTTGTTTTGAGTTCTATCGGCTGAGGAATCAATACTATAAATTTTATCCTTGATATAATTCTTTTCCTATTATGGAAAATATATAAATAGTTAGAAATCATGAACTACTATGTTGAATTTCAACATTTTAGATCTCCAAAAATCTAAAAACTCATTATTGTATTCAAAATCATCCTATATACCAACCATTCTAATTATCTTTCTTTATTAAATATTAATTCCCTTTTATAGAAATTTCTCAAAACTACCACCATATCATTTTCTTTAGGTATTTACAGTCTTCAATTCATTCTATATCACTCTCTTCGTAAATGTCATTATCCTGAAAAAGGTTCTTTTATTGGTGAAATGTTAATAATCTCTCTTCATACAATTCATATTGGTTGAATTATTCATCATACGAATTTCATCTCCATCCAAATAATAATCATTAAAATTCAGAGGGATCACAACAATACGATTTCCAACCATTCCACATTGATATCATGTGAGGGGATGTCCTCTTTTAAACATTACATTTTTCATTTGGAAATTTCAGAATGTAATGAAATAAATTACTCTAACTCATCTTCCTCTCAGACATCCTCTATGGGGTTATTCAAAATGTCTTTGAATTTCACCTTTGTGGATTTTTAATTTTCCGCATCCTCATTTTCATCATTTCTTATATCATATGCGTTAAGAGTATTATATGAACTATCCAATTACAACCCCTTGGTATCTTTTTAACTCTATTATGATGACCGTAATATTGGACCAAGGATGTTTTCATCATAAACATTTCTTGATGATATTTACATCATTTATTATTAATCCTAGACAACACATATCCTACACAAAATCATTCACCCAATCAAATAATGCATCAACTATCTCACTAGAGATCATTATAATGTCCTCGTATATTTTTCCTAAAAATATAAAATTTAGCTTCCCAAACATTATAATCATCCTCATAGATGTTTATAAACTTTTCTCACATTTAATTTAATGACTTACATGACAGATGAATCATTTCTATTTTGTTAGATAAGGCTCTCTAAAAGTAGTGATATATTTGGTGTCAAAATCTTAATCCATTAATTATACTTATTATAAAGATATATTATTCATATTATTTTAAATATAAAAAATTAAAACTATAAAATTATCCTTACCTAATGATAATATGTAGAACTACATCTAGTTCTTCCATAATTAATTTTTTTCCTTCAATGATCAGAATCCAATGTAGATTAATTGCCTCTATTTTATTGACTCAGAAAAAAAGGGATTCTAACCTATTTATATGATACCAATTTTTGGGAGTACCTTCTTAAATACCCTAGGGGTGATTTAGGGCATGCCATTCTAAAATCATACCCTTTTCTGATCATTTTTTTGTAATTAAACATGAAACTATTCTCTCTACTTCCCATGACAATGTAAGAGAATAAATGAAGAAACACATGAGAAAAAATAAATTCACTTAGTTAACATGAAATGGGATAGATCATTGTAGAATAAAAGGGAATTAATCTAATATATAAAAACCACTAAAGTAAAATTTTGATACAATATCAAGAGCATACTCACTACCCCCAATTCACTACCAATCTAAATTTGAATTATCACTGCTCTTCGAACTGAATTGTGTGAATTATTACTACAGAATATTCTTCTATTGATCACATAAATCAAAATTACATACACCTAAATTGGTGAGACTTTATTCTTAACATTCATCCACTTTGTGAAAAAAAAATTCAAATATATTTCTCTCAAATTTCTTATGGTTTATGTAATTTTGACATTTTTAAATTCCATTATCAACATTCATTAAACATTTCAATTTTTCATGGAAATTTACTCTTTTGTGAATCTCAAAACACCTTGAGAAACTATTAAGATAACTTTCATTTGACATAAGGCATATTACCTTTTAAATGTATGTGAGCGTGTGTGTGACTGTGGGGGGTTTTATCTCCCTATTTGTAAACACTTTCTGCCTTTAAACTTTTTTTCTCAACACAACCTTTCCCAAAACTCTTCTTTATGTCCATAAAAATCTCTTTATTTTAGAAACCTTTAGTCACATGATATATTCAAGTATGATTTTGAAAAACATTGAGTAGTCAAATAACTTAAAGAATTTATGAAACATACCTACATCACGATAATTTCCTTATTGAATCAAACATCATTTATAAAATAATCAATCTTTTGTGAATTTTTTACCACTTCAATATTTTCAGGAGGTGGTCTTGAAATGCCTATTTTCAAGAAACCATTCCCTTCCTCCAAATTATAGACCCAAATATATTGGTATAACACCCAGAAAAAAAAAATCACCTTCTGTAAAAAACTATTCAAACAACATTCGTAGATTCTATTACATTCTATTGAGGTTTTTCTACATACCATGAAAAAACCATGATGGAAATTTTCAACAGACCTTGTCCAATTTCATTTTCCAAAAATATAATCAACAAAAAACATTATAATGTAACCTTTTAATTATTTTCCAATAGATAGAATTATCAGGAGTATGAAAACCATATCTAGTTAGTCATATATCTATATTTTCATATTGAATTGGGTACATTCATAGTATCTCATAATAATAAATTTTAAGAACTTTTTTTTATTCTACAGAATGATTGTCTACATAACATAAGGGAATTTTTTAGATAATCACAAATACAATATCAAATACTTTAATCTAGATAGTATAAGGAATTTTACTTTACACCATCCTTCAATATGGTGAGTCCCCAAAAAATAATCTTTAATGTTTTTTCCATATGAGATGTTCTCCCCTATGTTCCACATACAAAAGTTTTTACAATTGAAAAAAATAATACTATTTACAGACCAATAATATGGAGTAAAAAGAGTGAAAAATCCATTGATAAGATATTACATAAGGCATTATACAAGGTTGGGTAAAAAAACCCATCTGAGAAAAAAAATTCCATGATTATATGAAATCCCCTTATAACAAGCGTCAATCATGATTAGCACAGAGTAATTTCTGTTCATGCAGGAGAAAAAATAAACCTAATCTAGAAGACTATATTGATATCCACTATAGAATCCATATGAGAGAAATACATGGCGGCAAGGATATGAGTAATTTAATTATCACCACCACCCATGGGATTTTCCAATCAGCAATGGTTTATGATGTTCTATTGGAATAACAAATTATACACCAACCTGCGGGGCTTAGGAAATTTTTACCACCTCCTCCCATGATGTGGTTCTTTTCTAGGGTGGGTGGTGACCTTATAAATCTAGAAACACCACATTTCCAACCACTACACTTCACACCCATATCATTTAGTTTATACTATGTATGGATTCTTGGTTACTCTCATAGGATCAGCATCCATAGATTTTTTTCTGGTATTTTTGACCCAGAATATTAATCCTTATTGAGGTAATATTCCAAATAAATCCCACTATGATAGGGGAAAAAATATGACCATAATTTTCTGTTCAAAAAGACGACATTGAATAATGTTTCAGTTAATTTTTCGAATTAATATTATATTATTCTCACTCATATGTATGTGGAAGTGGATATTGTTACTATTGATCTATTAGAGGATGAACACCAAGGCATTAGAATTGCAGAACAAAATTAAGATACACCTTCATTGGATGTGGATCACATAAAAAAATATCTGGAAGGTGTGGGAACCCAAAATCAAATGCATAACAAGAACCTAGAAGCTATAATTTATTAGTTACCACTACATTGACTCCCTTCTACTAAAGACAAAGAATAAGACATGGATATATCCTTCATGACCCCATGTGGTTAAATTCATTTCCATATTTGATAAGTTGGAACAATATGAGGATGAGATATATGATATCCAATGAGTCAATGTTTTATTACTCATGGTCAATATTCTCAAGGTGTATAAGTTTCAATAAGAAGAGAATGTCTATCACACCATTCATCTAGAAGGGGTTACACATCCCAAGATAGTGGATTCTAATCATCAGTTTGGATATTTATATAAACAAATATTTTACATGAACCTAGTGGATGAGGAATTCCATGATTTTACTCCATTATGACTGCATCTTACATAATTTAATGAAAGTCAATAACACTAGTATTGAATCATGAATTAGTATCTAATACATGATGGGAATCCCTATAATGTCCCACAATACACTTACATTTAGGGCTCATATAAAATAGTATTCTATCCTAATCTCCTCAACTCTTCCAAGTCTCTCATTGATTGAATAAAATATATAGTTGGACCAGACACCATAGTGAAACATGGAAGTAAATCATAACTCGAATGGTTAGACACCAATCTACATTATCACTAATTAAGAAACCCAATAATTCTATACATTAATTGAATATGAGATCCAAAGTATAAATTAACACACAAAAAAACCATTGTTGACCAATGTTGATAACAACCAATCAATACGATCTAGAAAATTTCATATTCATCTTGAAGAGTTTATAGGGGCCAACATTTTCAATATTAATAATTTTTAAAGAGGATATATCCTAGCTGGGAAGACAATGATAATATATTGATTTACATGTTCATCATGATGATAAGAAAAATTATCATATATATCATCATGGAATACATGTAGTGTAAAAATGACATTGTATATAATTTCATAGCCAGTGGTAATGGTGATAAATAATTAGTCAATATGAAATTCCTATCAGAGAGCCTATCTGATATTTTCATTAAGAACCACTATGAGGAGATACAAATATAGTTAAAGACATTAATGTAACCATGATGATTCTAGGATTTTATGGTGTGGAACAATTTTTATTTTATCGTATATAATGAACCAAGGAAAAATTTCATCCCACCCAAACTACTCCAGGAAAAACATTAGACAAGGTTGAAACTTTCATATTATGAGTAAACCATCACTAGTGACTACTACAACACAATGGAATGTACCCTATCATTAGGAAACATTAAATATTTAATAAAAATAACAAGAAAAAATCACTGATCATAAAAATGGAATGATCAAGTCACCTATGGTATGAATTCCAACAAAAAACCCAACACTTTTTGAAAAAAAACTATTTACAAAAATATATTGTCATATCCAGATAAAACAATCTTTCCATTAATCTGATGGATATAAATACTAATGTTGTTTGTCTTAGAAATAATCCTGACTATTTCCCTTTTCACCAAATGTCAGTCCACAACATTCAATGTCATTTTTTTAAAAATAACTTATCCATAAAATGGTTGATTCCATACAGGTGAAAATGGGAGAATATCAAGAACATGTGGCCTCTATTTCTACCACCCAACCATGAGAAATTAGAATATTTTAAAGAAGTACTATCAATTACTGAAATATGTACCAAAACTATATAACTTTAAATTCTATGTACAAATATCATTCCATCCTCAAGGAAGAATTCTATGAACTTTTCATAGACATAGTTCATGTTGTATCATCCAAAGTGACATCATTAACTCCATCTTTAGGAGGTATAAAGAATAAAAAAATTATAATATGATGTAAGAAGAGGATATTATACTAACATGATATGTGGTAAAAACAATTATGTATTTTTCAACCCCATAAATTGTATCTTGGGAACCTCCTCTCAAATAGAACCATCTTCGGATGAAGAGTTAATGTATAGATTAATCAATTCCATCTACATGCTGAAATAATTTTATGATGTTGAAATCACATGGGAAACTTAAAAAACTTCTTGAAATTGGGGGTGGAAATATATTATCCATATTTTCATAGTATATTTAGGTAGTTATAATCACAAATGATCCAAACACTCTATTCATGTCATGATATAATCAAAATTGACAACCAAAAATTGATTGAATGTACTTTACCGATCCCATCCAAATCAGAGAGATATTCCTAAATCTTCAAGATTAATACATTCCAAATAAACATAGATGACTATTTGTAATGTGTACAACCATATAATCCCCTATCCATGTAGGTAGAAATTCTCGAATTAACTAATTAAGGGAAAATAGGACCTCAAGTTCCAGAAAAATGTAACTATCATTGGCACCAAATCTATTGATCTCACAACCTTCGAATAAATTAAAAGTATGTGATGAGAGGATTTAAACTATATTTTTGGAAATAAATCATTATAAAGTAGTTAGATACTATCCCTACAAAAATTATAATCCAATATTATCTTCACCAATCAAATTCACTCACGGAAGTTTATGTCGATGCTCTTTAATGACTGCATGAATCCAAGAATGATGATAACACCACCCTAGTATATCATGTAGAGACATCTATAGTATAATTACATGATATGTCACATTTTTATAATTGGAGTAAAATTCCACCACTCAATGACCTATCGAAACATTGTATGTATCATGAATTCTTATCAAAGATGAAATTCTATGGGAATTCATTGAATGTAGATCTAGGATCAATTTTATTCCATTATTGACATTCATTCACTTAGTTAATGGTGACACATAATCGTATTCTTCAACTTTGACCATGTAGGGGAATGGAAAATTCAATGAAAAACAACACAGAAGAATCAAACTCAATAACCAATTCAGAAATCACATATCATATTCTAAGATAATAGAAACATAGATTGTCACATTATTAAATGTACTACTAGGGTAATCGTGTGATGTCTACCATACAAAAATAACTTCATTATACTCACAATTACTAATGTAACCTATCAAAATAATGGTTTCTATTTTATGGGGAGACTATGGCATCTGTGAACATTTTTTATCCCATAATGTTGAGGTATGTTAATACAATAGGGAAGGATAATAAATGATAATATAAGTTAATTCACACTTATTCACTACCAATGGTATATGAACTGCCCTAGTAATCCATTTTAGACATACAATGAGATTATTATGTATTGATCATCAATATAAGGATGAAATAGACCCATCCTACAATTTTAACATAGTATAAATTCCTAACTTGACCATGTATACATAGTTTTAGTTTTTTCCACTTAAACATGCCTTTAATAAGTTTATTTGGTTACACATGGGGATAATAAAACTACATATGATAATTCCATAGTCAAAAATTATCCATTATAATCATCTAAACCATAATAGATATTGACATAATTGTTCGGATTAAATTTCACATCCACTCAAATATCAAGGAATGAAAATAAACTCATATCATCTCTTAGATATTAGGGTGTTGTTTCTTCTTCTGCCATTTGTAATGAAATTTCTCCAGCCATTTCAAAACCTAAAGATGTTCCATCATGATTCTTTAGAAATGGTAATTCTCATACCTTATCATTAATAGATAAAAATAAATCATCATCTTCTTGCCTAGATGACATTGACATGGAGGCAGAAGTGGAGGATGACATCTAGAAATCCCATATTTAATTTTAGGATGGATTCCATGGTATGATTAATGGCCTTAGAAAAATAAATTATGGTACTGTAAAGGAACCATGAACCAGGATTATTAGATTCATCATGACTCCAAAAGAGCATGAAATTTGATATATTATTTTAAAAACATCTTTATTTGTACATATAAATTATAATGAGATTACTGTACAATATATTTATGGGTCCACCCGTCATCTAGGATTTCTAGAATATCATTAGTGATTAATGTATGTTATTTGGAGGACGCATCCATTTCACATCAATACATTTCATGTTGAAGATGATAAATTAAAAAACACACATTCATTTGGGAATTTGAAAACCTGAGATAATCCAAGAAATTTATCCCCATTAAAAAATTTGTTGGAATAAAATATTATTAGTTTATTTAACATATATTATATGACAATGGATGATGTATGTTATCTTAGTTCTGATCACAGATCTCATTATTGATGAAACAGTAAGTTTTAAGACATTTATTTTATGTAAGGTTACTTAGGGTCTAATCATACTTGGATTATATTTGAACATGAATAAGGTTCTTGTTTTAGAGTACCCTAAGGGAAATTATTCTCTTAAGTCATTAACTTCAGTTTCAATACTATTATGGTCACTTATCAACTTCTCATGCATAGAATCATTAATCAATTTTTTGGATGGACCTGTGAAATAAATTTTTAAAATCAAGTGGTAAAATACTAGAATCATTACTATCATCATGAATACCTTGAAGAATGTTTCAAAAAATGAGTTAATTAACCATGAATATGAATCCTTATAAGATTTATTTTGGGGCGATGACCTAGAAATTACTAGGAATCAAGGTATGAAAACATGTTATCAATGTCAATCATTAGATGAATCCTGAAATAAATGAAATGGAACAACCTTGAAAAAATAATGTGTTAAGAGAAATTTAAGGGATCCTAATAGACATCAGGAATTTTATATTCAATCTATATGGAATATAAGTCCCCTTCATATTGTTTATTAAGAAGGTAGTTGCATACTGATTATATGAACATTGTGAAGAATTGTAAAAAAATGAATTCATATAGGATATACCCACTAGTCCTAATACTACAGATAGATGGTAATCCATTCATCTTATATAACATCATAATGGAGTGACTTCTTTATGACTTTTTCACATAGAAAATGATTCATGTAATGAATAGTTGTTCTATTATGTCACTAGAATAATGAAAGATACTGAAAATTGATATTTCGAAATCGAGAAGAAATACCTAACACTATTTTTTTATAAAATAGTTGAGCCACTAAATGAACCAATATATGGTAAACATAATCATTCATAATGTCTTGATCAAATATATACTCAACTATATGATGTTGAATAAGAATTTTTCTAGATGGGATATTATCCTTCACTAGTTATTCATTCAATTCATACCATAAAAGGTAATCAAATAGATGGTTCTAACCAATTTATTCATAGGACACACTACTCTAGAATGTTCTCAGATAAAAAGTTATAAACTATCCCTGACACTCCTATGATATAGTAGATGTACCTTGATTATGCCCCACAATGTCTGATAGGGGAACAAATGGAAAACCCAATCCCCAATAGTTTTAGTCTTGATATTTTCTTCATCTCCACTATGATGGATGTTCTACCCAATTTATTCCAACTTACATGAGGATTCCACATGAATGACATTGAATATCATGCCCTCATCATATAATTAAGTGATTCTTATATCTACAATTTGACCATTTTAATGTTAAAGGTGACTTTGATATTTTCAATGAAGAATATTCTTGGTGAATATGAAACTACAAAGTAAGGGTTGGATCCAATCAATCATTATATGTGTGGAATAATATAATCATTCTCCAATGATTCAACATTGAAAAAATCCTCTTACAAAAAGAATGATTGTGTTGATGAACAATCTAATATATCCAAAACCCTTGTAAAATTTTATTAGGGAGGAATGTATTTTGTATTTCACAACACATGGTTGTATACCTAGTCACCATCCAAGACATAGAAAAGTAATATATATTTAAAAATACCCCAAAACACTAAGATATTATATTATCTTCACCAGATATCATTATTTGATTTATTAACACTGTAAAGGATTATATCAAAAGTGGAATCCTTATATCATACTTAACCAAAAAGAAATCAAATCATACACTAGGAAATTAAAAGTTTTCACCTATATTGAAATGAATAAACCCAATATCCTTTATAAATGAGGTCTTGATTATGTCCTATGTATAAATTGTGAGGGAGGTGAAACCCTCACAATCATATACAATTTCTGTGCAGGCTCGGGTGGTGCTCATTCTTCAGAGATTATACTTACCAAATAAATTAAGAATTTCATATTTCAGCAAATTATAACACATGATTGTGTGTCATTCTTCAAGAAGTTATATTATGGTAAAATAAAATCCAAATTTGACCCATTAAGCTCCATATGTACAACATACATTCAAATAAACCTAATTGTTTCCCATATTGGTAATGGATTTCATGAGGAAATGTCCCTAATAAAAATCATTTTAGTTCAAGTAAAAACATACTACCGCTGACTTCATCTCCAAATGTACTAGATATACCCTTAAAGGATGTCAGGTCATTTAATATGATTAACATTTGGAAATAAAATATTATCATCAGATTTATTGTATAATACACTTTATAGATGGAAAAAACATTAATTTTTTTGATTTTGAGTTGAGAAGGCCATATATAGAATATAAAATCATGTCTAACAACTCATACTACTATCATGAAATTGTGAAGAGATAGATAATGGAATTTCAATTGTTTTTATTAAATAAAATGAAAAATATTTTTGTTAATGACAAAAAATCATGTCATTAAAATCAAATTAATGATTTATTGGCTTATCAAATAGCAAATCATATCTCAATGCAAGAGTCCTTGTATTTACTTATTTACACAACAAATATAGTGATACCCATAGAATTCTTATTTCCCTTACTCATCACTATTATCTACAGATATCTTTATGAAGAATTTCCCTCCCAAAATTTAATTGATGAGTTTGATAGGATCTATGTTAAGGGATTGTGCACACCACGTACATCACCTTGAAGTCCATAAGAACTGGATTTCATGGGCATTCAATAATAATGCTCTGATATTACCTTTTCCTTAGGGATAACTACTATTTTTTATCTAAACTCAGATGTTACCTTGGAACACTCCTCTAACACATGAACCAAAATGGTAAGTAAACTACATTTATGATACATCTAATATAGTAGATATTTCTCATCAGTTACAATCGATGGGGTACATAGTGCACCTCATAAATATTCATGATTTCTCAAGAATTTCTTTCAATAAAAGATAATAATTTAAAAAAATCCTATTTACATGATGTAAATTGAATTGTTCTTGTTTATGTTGAATTGATATAAATATCAGGAAACCTAGATATTTATTTAATGATGTTATGAAACAAATCCCTAGCCTATTCCACATGACTTTAATCAACTTGGAAGGGGTCCTAATCACATTACCATAACTATAAATGATGTATAATCCTTTATTATACACATTCAACTACATATTCAATGTCCACACAACATGAATATACACCCATTTACCTTACAATGTATATTAATTAATTTATTTTGTGTAATTTATTCTAATATCACTCATTTTAGGCCCAAAAACACAATAAATTAATGAATATACACTAATTTACCTTATAATGTGTCATTTCAATAAGATGAAGGCCATTTTACCTTTTACTATGTAAGAATCCATTTGGCCTAGAATAAAACTCAAAATAACTATGAATAGATCAATTAAAATGTTCCTCTCCATGTTCAGTATTTATTTATATAGATATCTTAGTATGAATTTATTATTAAGTTTTATGTATAAAAATCCCACTCTCATATATATGTGCATGATCTCTGTAGGGTCCTTCCTCAAGAAATTCTTCAGTTGGAAACATATACTAAGAAAAAAATACTACCACTATAATATAGAATAATATGCATAGGGAACCAATAAAGGACTATGAGAAGATTAATTTATATTTTTATAGGATAAATAGTGATTTTTATATCCCTTTTCCTAGGACCATAAATATATTTCCCTAAAACATATACTATATTTTCATGAGGTAATTATAGATTGTCATCATTGAGATAATGTTACATCTATTTGTGCACAAGCTATCTTTATGAATGGTTAACAACCCCCAATCATTCTTTTGGCCATATGATAATCAACATATCATGGTGTCTATTAGATAAGAAATTAAATTATCTAGTATTTTACATTTTTATGACCCTAAATTCCATATAATTTTATATTATATGTGACCCTAACCATAAAATTCAACACCTTAAGTGATTTCTCAATATATATGGGGTATCCTTCTATATACCTTCAGAATTTAATTCTTTTGGATATATTATACTATATTAAAATCATGATCCACCTATGCTATGATAGAAAATGAATTCTAAAATATAATAAAACAATGTTTCTCGATTCCTATCCCAATAATTTATAAAGTGGTTATTTGATATATGATAATAGGATAAGACAAATATTCCAATCAAAGGCTTGAATTATCCCAATGTTCAGACCCATCCATTCATGATAGACTTCCCTCATGGGTTGAACACTAAGACGAAGCCATATTATCTTATAAATTAGAAAATCTAGGAGAATCAACCACCTAATACATCATCACATGACGGTTAACTATAGTAGATTTTTTCCACCTTTCATGACCTTAAATTTCCAAGATCGGTCCTCTAAAATGGATCGGTTTTCTTATATGTAAGCCAGATTCATATACGAGTTCCGAAATGTGGGTTATTTTCTTAACAACCATTCCCATAAAATATCCCTCCTCAATTTTATATCTTAACATTTATATCATTCCCTTAATCATGAGAATAATGTGTGGATTGATTCACCACACATAATGATATGTAGTAATGAATTGATCCTTAATTATAGACCCAACCACAAATATTCACCAGTCTCATTGATTTTATCCCTATATAAGATCCAAATCAATGTAAAGAATCTTGTTTAAACTGATAAAAATGTCCCCATATATATATATATATTCAATTTTATATATTCATATTTGACCTTAATGAATGTATATTTATCTATTATTTTATACACCGATCATGGTTTACATGAGGTTATAGGTGTTGGGGGTCACTCAAATATGTGTGGATGAGATACAGCATGCTTGAATGCAGAGAGACCAGTCATAGTCACATGATTCAAAACAATACTACACGGGATCTGACATATACAAATTATTAATTTATTTGGTATAGTCTATCAGTAAATCCCATTTTCATTAAATTAGATCTAAGTCTATATATGATTTTTCAGTCCATTAATCTAAACTCAGATACATTACCCCATTAAGAACAATGCCTGTATTGATTCTTGTCATTATGTGGTACATAGTGATACATTGAACTTATTTCCAAGATACACCAATAAATTCAATCAATAAAGCTTATATAATATCTTATGAATAAGGAAAATATTTATGGTAACCTTATATATTTTTTCATCAATGGATCCATAATGGGGATGAAGGAAAAATGACCCAGTCCAAGGGTCATTTTAGTTTTTTTCCATCTTCCTTCCATCCTAATGGCCTATTGTGCTATGAAATTCCAAAAACAACATGGGTATTGATTCATGTCGAATCAAGAGTCTTAGTGATGCCTAGATATTATATTCTATGACTATATTAATGTTTTAAATATCCCTATGATGATTTGAGGCCTATGATTCCTTGTTTCATTGTGATAAAATTCATGAAAACTTCATAAAATTGGGAAATTAAACTTTATCAACTATTATACATCCAACATGACTACAAAATAATCTATTAATATGATATAAATGTAGATTAAATATTTTAATTTCAAGATATATTTCAATATATTAGTGGTATATCCGACACATAGCAGCAAACCATAACTCAATTTTAGTATTTTCTAAAGGACCATAAATGCTAAACCAGGGTTAACCTAGGTCCAAAAAACGACTATTAAATTTCATTAACATCATTTCCCATAATCCACACTTCATGTATCGAGTGTCTTGTATTGAAAAACCCAATTAATGGTTTTTGGAAACAAGTTCCTCTAGAATCAAATGACACCACTATTTCACTATGCATACACACCCACAACATAGTTCTGCATTTGCATTGATAATCATTCTTTCAAAGAAGAGACAAGTTTTTTCTTGAAAGTATGGTAATATATTTTTTATGGCATGAAATCATTATTGCATAACACATTATCCAAAAATGGTAAATGCTCAACAATAGTACATGTGTATGATTGTTTAAACCCACATCCAAAATAGAATGATTCACAACATACAACACCATCATTCTTTTCTCTTAGGATGTCATGGTATTCTTATAAATCGTAACCTAATTTGAATATATTTTTATATTTACCTTTCATATACGGCTCCCATCAATATGATATTCAACTAGGAACACCCATAATTGATGCAGTCAATTTGGTAAAGGAATTACATTCATTTCATGTTTTTATTCATTCTTCATAATAAAATATTTCCCACCATAAACACATTCCCACACTAGTCCAAAAAAAGTCACTAAATTATATCTTAAATAGAAATATACTTTTCAATATAAAAAAAATAAGTGTCCCCCCAAGAAAATTTCAATTCATAGACCACTATAGACCCCAAATTTATGGAATAGGTAAATTTTAGAGCATTAATAAATAAGGAAAAATAAATATGGGCATACCAAATAGACTAAGGAAAATATGATCCACCCTCATAGGACCTACTAGTTTGGAAAAACGATTAAGTGTTCATAGATAATATCACTATTACTAGAGTGTGTCTTAAATATATAGTGATGTAACCTTCTGTGTTCCAGAACCATTAATTAATATTACTTTGATTCGTAATCCTACATTATTTTCAAGGAATTTGTATCCACAGGAATCTCTTTGTCTATATGTATTGATCATATTTGAGACAAACGTAAAAAACTATTTCACTATGTGCACACACCCTTGATATGGATCTATATTTGTTCCCAAAATATAACCTTCCAACCATATGTATAAATATATTTAAAGGATAGTCCTCTAATTCTCATTCAACCATACACAATTGTAGAGTGACTCATTATTACTATTTGGTCAATGTTCACCCCTAGATACCCAGCACATATAATCAGCCCTAATTATTATTTCTCTAGTTTTCATTAATGCAACGCAAAATATAAATATTCATGAATAATTAGAACAATATATGTTCCTAATATTTTCACCATTCTCTTCTTCATATAAGAGATTAGACATATTTACATTAAAATTTTTATTGATCCTCATTCCATGACCTAGTACTACTTTATATAGAAGCACGTTAATTTTAACATAAATTTAATTCTCCCAATACTGGGGTTTTCTATGATAGTATTGAACTTATTCCATGATGTGGTTTTATTTTACATTTTTATATAGGATACACTATTCATTTTTTGAATGCTTTTCAACCTAAAATACATATTATTTTGTTCTATCACTATGGATATAAACCAAGTGATCCTTCTCAGATATGTGAGGTAATAAGTTATTTTGTAATGTTTTTTCTTATATCATGTTTAATATATACATATACCTCTTATTTGAGGTGTGAAAATATTTATAACCATAGTCATCAGTCCCATTGGATTTCCTTGAAATGATATGAATGTCATTAAGATGAAAACCTAAAAATTAATGTCTGAGTAAAATCAATTCCTCTAATATTTAGACACACACCCATACTTTATGAAACAGATGTAATATGAAATTGAAAACCCATAAAAGTAATGAGTTTTGAATAAAATAAATTCTGTCATAATAATGTCATGTTCCATCTCACAAATACACCCATATAGGTGGCTTAGGAAAAAATTAGTGAAATAAAATTAAAGAATCAATGATAATGTGGAATAAAACATGACCATAAAATATATAAAAAAATTCAATAGGATATATGATCTATAAAGAATCTTGATAAATCATTCATTTACCAATGGTACTGAAATTCCTTTTGTTCATCAGAATCCCAATAATAAATTACCATTAATTATCATCACTATAATGATTCAAATCATTCATCTAAAAGGAAAAACTCTACTGTTACATTGGTAGTAGTAATGTCCATACCCATCCATGAGATATGCCCAAGAGGAAACTATTTTCTTCTCTAAATAGAACAAATCTAGTGTTATGAAGATGAAACATATTTTTATATCCATCATTGGTCCACATATAGGACAAATATAATCAAATTAAGTGTGTAAGAAACAAATTAGACTTTTAGTTCTATCTGTGAATGGATTCAAGTAAACTTGATATTATATTTTGAATATTTTTTATGAAATAGTGAAGTTTATATAATGTTAAATGATGGTTAAAGAAGCTAAAAAATAGTAAGGAATAAAATAGTTTTTCATTATTTAAATGATGTAATTAAGTATTTTGGATCCTTTATCCATGACTTGTATATAGTTAAGATGGGAATATAATAGTTTCTATTCAAGTTAATCAATAATTTTTTAAATTAGATTCTATAATAAATTTACCTGATTCATAATCCCGTATATCCTATTAGATGAATCATACTTGTGAGGAAGTAGCATTTCATATATTGAAGATTCATCTTCCAATTAATTCTGGACTTCTCCAATTATCTTTTTGTTCTCCTCAATTTCCTTCTCCACAGTGGAAATAATTTTATGATGAAAAAGATAACTCATAGTGATTTTGGTTAACTGAACTGCATTCATCAATAATGTGGTATTTCGATATAACTTTTGTTTCTAAATATTTATATTCTTCCGAGATTATTGTAGCCTTTATTCATATAATTGTTTCTGATGAATTCCCCACAAAAATACTCAGTGCTAATTCTTTTTCACAGTCATATATTTGAATGATTTTTTAATGCATCATGAATTTCATGATATTTGTTCCATTCATGTGACAAATTTGGGAACTTGGAACATTTTCTGGGTAGCTTCATTAGTAGTTCTTCTATATGAGTTCATTAAATTAGCTTCTAAATACACATTTCTATGGACCTATAAGAAATTGGTTGTGGATCGAGGAACCACAATCAGACCCAGAGGCACATTATAATAGAGTATTTTACTCAAAAAAATACAACAAATGAGGCCTAGCATCAAAATTCCACAATTGAAACATCGTTATATCAAATTTTACTCCCTCCATCATCGTTGTTTTATGAATTGAGAAAACTGTGTCTTGTTTCTAATTAGTATAAAATGATGATAGTCAAATAAAATGTGTAATTCATTATAGTCATAGAAGATAAAAATGAATCACAATTGATAGGTGTAAATAATAATGATTAAATAGGTAACATTGAAATCATTTATCATTATCACATCCATAAAAAGGATTTTATGAGTTCCTTATAGAAAATGAACATCAATTAATACTGCCACCAATCCGGATGGAACTTCTTGTATTCAAGAAAGAAAAAAATAACAAAGAAAGGGTTATTGATAAATTATGGTTAGTATGTCACAATGAAGAGTCACAAAAATTCTTGGAAACGTAAAATTTATCAATAATATGTTGAGGTTGGTACACTTTTATCTAGAATATATAACAATAACATCAATTTCTAGATAATTATATACCATCCATATATTCATATGTACAATGGAAAATATTTTATGATTGGAATAAATGTCACGATCATCCTAAGAATCGCATCAAGATGACCTAAGAAGCACTATTTGAACAACGTTCCCAACCAAAATAGTAAGAATCATATGTCCATAAGGAATGGGTATCCTGGGGTTTACATCATTTTCAAATTTTCTAATAACCATATATCTACAATGATAATAGTTTACAATTCATTATGGTGTCATGTTGATCTTAAATATAAGGAACCAGTGCCTGATGTGTTCAAAATTATGCTCAGCATGTATTTTCTCAAAAATACTCTATAAATATTCTAGATTTTGATACTCACAAATAATATTGTTGGTTTTACTGTTTATATGAATTTATGTGAATTTTATGAAAACAATATTCATTTTAATATTTATTATATAATTATATTCATGTTATTAATTCATAAAAAATATTCATCAAAAGTGATTTGAATACATTTTAGCCTATTTTGGAAACAATATTCATACCCTACACTAAAATAATAAGGCATGGAATCAAAATTATGTTTGAATAACTACATATATAGCATCAACCCTACATGATTGAGAATGTACTATTAAGGGATCCTCTATTAGTAAGGAACCTTAAGATTGTGGGAGGGTAAAGTATTTTTAAGAACCCCTCTATAAGTATGTAACCCTATATTTGAAGAAAAAAATGAATGGATCATAAAACATACTTTTATGATCAAACCTTAATTTGGAATTTTATCATTACATGGAAGAAACCATAGTTTCACTCTTCATTAATAGAATTTTAAAATCTGTGAATTTATCCATGATTCAAGAAACTGTGTTAACAGATGTAAAGATATATTCAAAGGTTTTTTATGACCTATTGAAATTATCTTTAGGATAAATTAAATGACTCATATTCAACAAAGCGAATCATTCATATTTCAATGGTATGTTAAGACACTCATGAATGTTTTGAATTTTAATATATGTGATATGTTATGTGACATTCTTGAATCTGAAAAAAAAAATAATGAAATATTTATTCTCTATTTATTCTATTAGAATATACTTTAAATACTTTATTAATTACTATTTATTTTTATATATATTTTTAAATACAAAACTACAGGAAATAATGAATGGCTCTGTTGTCTTCTAAAGAGGATGCATGTTGATGTTATAAATTTGAGCCTCTTCAGATGTGACTACTGATGTTTATCTATTTCTACATTTAATGAAAAGGATTTGAAACCATGATCACTTAAAATCTATTCTTTCTTAAAGACATTCATTTTCTAATACGAATATCCAAATTCTATCAGTTTTTTCTTTAACTAAAAAGTGAAGCACATATTATAAAAAATATATTCTCTATTGATTTTGTGAATTTTCAACCACACAGAATCAATCATTGATTAAGTTTCATCTTTATGAACTAATATTAAGATAATAAATTTCCTCCAAAAGAACTAGAGTGCTATATTTATCCTTTTTGAAAAAGGTGTGAACATCCTACACTCAGTTTTCATTCTAAGGTCGTATGAGAAGAGGACATTTTCTAGTAAAAAAACCCAAGGTCACAAAGAGAGTATTGGTGGAGTGGAATATGTGATCATTGGGCTGTGAACCACTATAAAAATTACTATGTTAATATTTAATGTTTTTTAATTTGTTACAGTTCATATCGAATATAATGTTTCAAATATGCATAAATCACAAAGGGAGTTAAACAACATAATCTAAGAAGATAATCAAAAAGAGACAATCCTCCCTCACTGTTATCTTTGTATTATTACGATATAAAAATTAGTATCAAAGTTGATGTTTTTTATAATATAAATTATTCTATAGAGAGATTAACAGGATAAGGTATATATGAATAAAATGTCAATGGCAGATCAAAGATAAGGAATGTTTATGAGTTTTTCTCCATATATTAATGGTTAAAACTAAAGATGCTGGAAAAAAATGATCATCTAATTTATGAATCTTGGATTCATTGATTATTCAAGGATAACCACTCCTGATTTAATTCCTACGAAAGAAGAAACATGGAATTATACACAATATTATTACTATGATATCAAATAAATAAAATTAATTATATTATATGCGGACTTGGTCTTGATGAATTAAATTTAGTATCACAATTCCCTACTACCTATGAAATTTGGAAGACAGTTCGTGTCACATAATAATGAAATGATAATATCAGAAAAGTGAGGCATGCTTCTGGAAAACAAAATTTTTACCCATTTAGAATTTTTGATGAAGAATTAAATACAGTAATGAATGGAAGCTTGTCTTAAAGATTCAGAAAAATTATTTCCCTGGGTGATCTTGTTTATCAGTCAGACCAAGATCTAAATTTACTTATATTAATACATACAAAATTTATGGAGAATCTGTATCTTTTTTACAATCATCACATATAAAAAAAAATATATGGATGACTTAATTTGAACACTAATTGTATATAAAGAAAGGAATCAAAAAGAATCATTAGAACACAAGATATTAGTAATATGTAAATACACATACCATATGGTGTCTTATCCAATTCATGAATATAAGTCACATGAAAATATTAAAATCTCAAATGATTCAGACTACTTAGATTCTAAGAATGAAATGTCATAGGTAGACAAAAAGCATGAAAACTTCTATTTGAAAAATAGAGGCCTATGAAAATACTTTAGAAAATATGATAATTGATCCAAATAGGTGAGATGATATAAATGAAAATAGATGGGTCATATCAAACCTGATTACAACAATTAAAGCAAGAATGAAGAATATTGGGAATGAAACTCTAAAGAAAGATGATTATGCGACTACAAGAAAAAGAACCATGAAAACAATGAGGATTGTGTCTGAAGACTCAAGAATCACATCTAAATTTAATTTATAAAATCAACCACAAAATTCCAAACCCAATATGTGCTTTATAGAGAAAGATGTAGAAAATGTAAAATTTTATTACTCTTCCTCTTCTAACACTAATATATTCTCAAATAGTAAATTGGTTCTTTACTGTTCAATGCTAAAAGAAAAATATGATTACCAAATAAAAAAGCATAAATAATTAAATAATGTTCACAATGTTGTTTATGGTGAAAGTAAACAATTCTAAAAAAAATTAATAACTAATTTAAAGATTACATTCATCTACATAAATCTATATTAATAATGAAAAAATGATAAAAGAATTACATAATGAAATAGAATCTTATAAAAGTGATGATAGTATTTAATATAAAGGAGAAAAAAATTTAAATGAAATTCATTGAATGAATGTTATTAAAAAAGTAATATATTGAATAGGAAGCATGTGAGAAAAGAAAAAAGTGATATAAAAACTAATTTGTTCCCTGCTCTAATAATGAAACCTTTTATTAATGTGTAATAAATGGTCACCTTATAAAAAATTCTATGTAGTAACTCCTCTGTTAAGTGATTTAAAAAGTATTCCATTTATAAAATCATGTATGAATAATGTAATATTTTTTTGAAAAATAAGGAAAATCTTTATTCCCACACTATTTATTGCTAACAGATCTAGACCCAAGAAAATATAGATACCAACACAAAAAAAATTCTAAATGATTTTTAAAATAATATAGAACATGATCCAAAATTCAATATAGAATATTTATATTGGATACTACATAAACATGAGGGGATACTCTACCAATTTCTATACACCAACAAAAATGGATGGTAGACTAATCACCTTTGGTTACTTTGAAAGGGGAATAATTTTTGGATTTGGATCCATTGTTGATCTAAAGAAAATCTCAATCAACAAATTACTATATGTACAAGGGATAAAGAGAATCCTGATAAGAACTTCACAAATTTGTGTTGATGGATTTTTGGTCGATTTTTCTATCAATTATTGCTCAGTTTTTAAAGATAAACAACATAAATTTAGAGTACCCAGAACATATATTCTTTATAATTTAGATCTCAATTCCTTGTGTAAACATAAATTGAATTATTTAATTACTAAAAAATGATTCAGGGATATAGAATAGTATTATTTGGAATTGAAATATATAAATTATTTAATAAATTATTAAAGAAACATTTATTTTCTAATTTTCCTAGTCTTATATTTTAAATTGACAAATTCTGTGATTCATATCAAATTGGAAAACAACACAAATCTTCATTCAAATCAATATAAAAAATTTCTACATTTAAACCATTAAAACATATCTAAATGATTATTTTCACTATTTATGGTATGAATTTTTTCTGGAAAATTATATTTTTATATTTTAGTTGATGATTTTTAAAAATATACTTTGGTTATTTTTTTAAAACATTAAATTTATATATTCACTGTTTTTTAGTGTTTTTTGTTTATTTTTTTAGAATAAAATATTTTAAGATAATTTCATTTCGAAGTGATCATATTAGAGGACTTGATAATCAATAATTTAATTCTTTTTTCTCAAATTAAGGTAATATAAACAAATTCTCTACAACATGAACACCTCATAAAAATAGAATTTTTTAATGTAGAAAATGAATGACTAAAGAAATAGAATGGTCTATACTATAAAAATAAATCCTTCCTACCAATTTATAGAAAGAAGCTGTAAGTAAAACATACAATATTAGGAATGATGTTTTTATAAGAAAAGTTATTAAATGGATACCCTTTTAATATTATAATAATTGAAAACATAGTGTAATGCACTTTAATATATTTGGATGTAGGATTTATATATTTAATACTAAGAAAAATATGTGAAATTCGATCCAAAATCTAAAGAATGAATCTTTCTAATATATTATAATACTAGTAATTCATATATTTTTATTAATAAAAAGTCATGGATTTTTGAAGAACCAGTTCATGTCAGGTTTTATGAAAGATGATCATTTATTAATGAGAATGATCTAGTAGATGTAATTATCGAATCATTTGAGAACATGAGACTTGATTCACCTGAAACTATTTTTGACAATTAAATAAATGATATTTTGTCATGTTCAGAAGAAAATGATAGATAATAACCAAATATGTTTTTACCTATACAGTCTATAACATTTAAGGAGCATTATTTAGAAACTATTATACATACCATAATCACAATAGTTATAACTAGAATAAATTTAAGAATCCTAGCTTAATTATCAGCATTTCTATCTCAATAAGAACCTGTTTCTGTTGAAAAATATTTGTAAGATAAGAGTTAAAAATTATACATTAATGAAATATAATGACCATGGGATCATTATTAGAAAAAAAATATAGATTAATATAAATGGATAAAACCGAGAAGAAAGAATAGATTATGATGAACCCTTTTTTCCTATTTATTTATTAGTGGAAATTGTGATCCTTCTAGCTTATGCATCCCATGTGATTTTTAAATAATATCATATCGATTTTAAATCTTCATTTTAAAATAAATATTTAATGTCTAATGTTTATAGTAAACTATACCTAGGTTTATGAAAATATATATAAACCATATTCTATTTTCAAACATACTAAATCTTTTTTTGGGATTATAATAACACATAGAGCTTGGTATGAATGATTATATTCTTTAACATTACAAAATTAACTTTATATGAGATTAGAAAATACTACTACTTTCAAGAAAACATTTTTTCTAATCTATTATTAGTAAAAATTTACGTTGAGAATGTTTTTTAGATCATAAAAGAAAAATCTTTTCAATGATTTTTCCAATCATATGTGAAATGATTTTTAAACATGTATAATTGGAGAATTAAATTTCTTTTTAGGAATTCAAATTTTTAAAAAATATTATGGAAATGTTTTAAATCAATGTAAATTTATTATTGATTTATTAAAAATGTTTCAACTAGAAAAAAGTAAGACTTATATATCTCCCATGTGTACCAATACAAAATTTTATTTTGAAAAAGCTGGAAAAATATCTCAAAAAATGTTATATAGTGTTATGATATGTATTTTCTTATATATTATGGATAGAAGGCTATACATAATGTTTTCTAAATATTTATAGTCTAGATTTCAGTTAAACCCAATATAATCTTACCTAACTATTATTAAAATAATTTTTAGATAAATTAAAGGAACAATTATTCAATATCTACATTACCCAAAAACCTCTAATATTAATTGAATTTCATATTAAGATGCTAAATTTGAAGGATTTAGATTATATAGAAAATGAACATCATGAAACTATCAGTTTTTAGGGAAGTATTTATTATCATGTTTGAGTAAGAAATAACATTCAATTTTCTATCAAAATCCATGGAAGAATATATATATATATATACATATTCTAAAATTTGTTGTGCACAAGTGTTGGGGATGAAACACATAGTGCTAGATTTCAGAATTAATTTTTATAATATACCCTTTTTATGTGATAAAACTTGTACAATTCTTATTTCAAAAAATCTGATACATCTTAGCTTGTTGATAAATGTCATCATTTTTTAAGAGGTCATGTAATTAGAAGCGATATATATTTATAATATGTAAATAAGTAATATTGAATAGAAGTTATTTTTTATAAACCACGTCCCATGACATATTTTTATTTGATTAAGAGGGATTGAAAATTATTTAATTAAATAAAATTTTTAATTAATATATTATAATAATTTCTTTATTAATCATTTTATATTATGTCCATATAGTTTTTATTCTATTGATTTATGTTTTGTATATATTTTATCTCCAATTTATCTTCTAAAAAGTGTTTCTTTTTAATAATTAATATTTATTAATTACTCTACATAATTAGAAAGAAATATAAGTTTCCATCACCAAATCATCAGAAAACTCTTCCTCTTTCCTTAACCTTGGATTATTATCCTTTTCATCTACTAGAGATTCTATCTTCTCTTGAAAAACTATAATCTATAAACCTTCAAAATTCAGATTCACATAAATGAAAGTGAAAATGAAAAGACATGAAGGTGAAGTAAGTGATATGATGTGTTAGTGTGTCCTCTTAAAAAATATTCTCCAAGTAAAGGTCGTCGATTTTGAATGGATGTATCAATTGAATGTTCTTATCAAAAAAGGTCATCCATTTTATGGGTTGAAGTTAAAAAAATAAAATGTAGAATTTCAATTTGAGATATATCTAATGTAGTTCAACAAGAGTGTTCAATTTAGATTTAGGGAAACATAAGATATAATGTCTTCATAAGTAAATGATACGGACTTTTCAATATCTTGTTTATAAATTGAATAGATTTTAAAACTTCCATATTATATTGTATTCCACTTTGTTCTTCAATCTATTGGAAATAAGGACCATAAATCATAAGAAATCATGTTGTTGTTTTTTGTTAAACCATTATCGAGATAATATTTCTAATGGACCTTATAGTTAATTTTAAGGTACTAATCAAGATTTGTAGGGATCCATAATTCCATAGACTACATAATTAGAAATTAATTTGTACCCAGACATGTATATAATTTTTTTGTTTCTCATTTATATTAAGTTGAACTTTCCTAGGTGTATGCCGAATTATATAAATCACTACTTCCAATTAGTGGCTACGATATCTTTACATCCCTATTGTTATATAATTTTTCATCTTCTATATAAAATTCATAATATTTTACACATTGATTCTCGAACTAATTTCCATCACTGTAACATTTTTATTATTGGTAACTTATGAAAATTAGAATTTTTATATAGTATAGTTAAATGAAAAATTATTTCAAGTCATTGTTACTAATCAAAAATAATCAAGATAATATTCTTTGGGGTATCAAGGTAATATAAAATCTATAGGATCAAATCATTTGTGAAATGAAGAATTTAGATAATCTCAAATAGAATATTTTTATAGTCGAAAAATGAAATATCTTTTGTGATACAACATATCAGGATGATGAAACATATAAATAAGTTTCCAATGAGGAACTTGTCATAAGGTCTAGAATCTGAGTAGAGACTTTGGATTAAAATCTAGAAGTCGAATCACCTGGAGCTCGATATATAACTCCATAAATTTCTTTTGATGTATTATACCAACATGATGAAAAAATGTTTAATGTAATTTCCAAGAGTAACAAGTTTCCGCTCAACCAAATCAACGGAAAGAAACTACTCTTGATAACGAGCAAGTTTAGACTATTGCAACTGAACCCAATGAAATTATTGGAAATCAGTTTGTCTCTACTTCTGTAAATTCCATGTAAAGAACATATTCTATATTTAGATAAAGGACATAGTCCCTTGATTTTATTTATTTTTCATTTTAAAAGGCTTTGATTAATTACTTTACTATTGTAGAATAATTTCCTCAGTCCAAAAATAAAGATGAATGAACATCTGATTATCTGAAAAATTAGATAGAAGACCATGAAATAAATTTTAACAATGATTAAGAGGATAACACCATTATTCGACATGAAATAGAATCATTGTGAAGTAATTTTGATGATTTAATAAATTCACATATTACTATATTTGAATCAGATTCACATTAGACTGATATTTAAGAGTTTAAAGAACATTCAATGTAAAAAATATTTTTTGATACATTCAAGAGAGATATGATGGATCATTTTGTAAACATTGACATAGAATTTATTTCCAAAACAAATTGTGAATATTTGAAATGGTATTTGAGAAGAAAATTCGTATAAATATAGGTAAGTATCAACTAGTCTATATCTTCTAATTCGGCACTGCCAACATGACCATACGTAATCAGAATATTTTTAGCAATCACATTAATAATGGATGATATGAATGAAAGGATTCAATCTCTTCAATGTAATATTGAAACTCTAAATGTGTTATTTAATAATCAAATTTATCTTATCAAGAAGTTCACATGATGTTGTCCATGTATGAGACATATTCTCAATTAGATAACCAATTATCTTGGATAGTTTATTCAAATCGATGAAAATATGTTTGACCTTCCAAAAGTCAATATGATTGATAGTTTAAATGTTGTAAATGATTCATGAACATTGATATCGTAGATGGGTGAAAATCATACAAAAATTTTACAAGGATATTCATTAGAGTTGAAAGACTTTTTAAAGGATGATCAGGCTCTTCCAGAACTAGAAACCTCTCTTGATCAAAACCATCATCATCTCCTATTACATTTTTTTAAACCATTTCTAAAACAAATTTTTAAGTTTATTTACAAATAATTTATAAAAATTTCCATTTATTATTGATATTCTATGTATAATTTCTATGTTTTATTTTTTTTCATATCCACTTCTAGACCCCGTGTATCACTTTTCATTCAGATTGACTATATAATTTACTTAGAGTTATGGGGTTCATTGAATGTGTTTTGATCAATTTTATATGTTTTATTTTTTTTATCCCTATAAGGGGGAAAAATTGGGTAAACAAAACATTGTCAATTTATGAGTATGTATTTTTATATCCTTGAAATAATACTATGAAATCATAATAATATTGTGGAAAAATCATTTATAAAACTGTAAATGTTTTAATTAAAATATTATTTCCCATAGGGTTCGAAAAATCCTATATTTTATGAAACTTTATTTATATGTTTTGTGGTAATTAAAACATGGTATATTGATGGGCATGTATTGTCTCAATATTACTCTCTAACTATTACAGATTTTGGTGATCACAAATAACCCTGTTCTTATTGAGGATATTTGTATATGTGAATTTTCAAAATGTAATATTTATTGAAATATTAATTTTGTAATTATATTCATGTTATTAATTCCTAAATGAATATTCAAAAATGTGTTCAAAACATGTTTTATCATATTTCGGAAACATTTTCCACTCCCTACATTGATATACACTACGTAACCAATCAACAGTACATTTGGAATAGTGTGTATGGATCATCAACCCTACTATATTGAGAAAGTATGGTTAAGGAACCCGATGTTTGTAAGGATCCTTACATTTATGAGAAGGTAATGTATCGCTAAGAAACCCTCTATATGTAATTAACCCTACAATTGAGTAATCCAACAAATGGTATATAAAAACTACATTATTTATCAACCCTACAATTGGTGTTTTTCATTACATAGAGGTGCCTTATGTTTGACAATTCAATAATAGAGTTTTAAAATCCCTGATTTTATCCCATATTCATGCAACAGTCTTCAAAAAATTAAATATTAATTCAATGCTCATATATGAGAAATTAAATGGATCATTATGATCAATTAAATTACTCATATTCAATGAATTAAATCATTATTATTCATAAGGGGTGTTACGAATATCCTAAAAGTTTTGAATTTGAATATATACGATATGTTCGGTGACATTCTGGGATGTAAAGAAACTGAAGCAAGTTTTTAGCTATATTTATTCGAAGAAAATATATTTTAAATACATGATTCATGATTATACATTTCTGAATATCGTTTTTGATATATAATTTCTACCCAGAACAAACGGATTTATTGTCTTATAAAGAGGATTCAAATTGATTCTATATATTTCAACCTATTTCTGTAGTACTTTTTATTGTTTGATTGTTTCTAATTTTTTTGAAGATTATTTTCAACCCGGATATATTAAAAGATATTATTTCTTGAGTAAATTCATATTTGAAATATAAGTTCTATATTCTATTAGTTGTTACTAAAAAATTTAATTGTATCTTGTATTATCAAGAAAATAAATATCTATGGTTTTGGTGGAGTTTTGACTACATGGACTTAGTTGTTGATTAAATTTCAACTTTTTACACTAAGATTAAGATAGATAGTTCCCTAAAAAGTTCTTGAAGGAACTTTTTTCTTTTTTTTAAAGGTTGAATCTACCTAAACTAAGTTGTGGTTCTCTAGTCTAATGATAAGAGGAAATTTTCTTATGATAATCACCATGATCACAGAGAGAGATTTGGTTGAGTGTGGTAGGGGATCTTTGTTCCACGAACCACTATAAAATTTTATCGTTCGTCTTTACTATTTACACAGTACCCAAATTTTTTATAGAATAAAATGTTTATTGTATTCAAAATTCATAAATAGAGTTAAACGTGGGAATACGACAATATAATTTAAAATAAACACTTCACCCCACTCTTGTATATCATTTTATTATACTGAAATAACACATTATGGGTTAATAGATATTTCCTTCAGCCCTATATAGTGTCATTTCTACAATTATGAAAAATAATGTATTGGGGACTACCTTCTCTTAAATTGAAAGTACCCTTGGCTATTGGAACCCCAATGTGTCTTCCATCAATCTTGGTTATATAGGACTGATGGGTGAGGACTTTGCAAGGAACCCTATTTCAATTTAGTCACATGAGGGAAACAATTTATCAATTATATAAGATCATGGATCAGATTTCTATTGGGCTTTAATAGTCATAGTCCTATGGATGTCCCTCCCAATGTATTTGAGGTGGTATTTTTTTTAACATCAGATAATCTAGAAATTTTTTGACCACATCCAATCTATGAAAAAATTAAAGAGTTATCATGGATCTTTAAGATGTGATGTATAAAAATGATGATTATTGAATTGACACTCATCTACACTAAACAAATATGGGCACTAGTTTACATGGCCTATTTATTTTTTTGATATACACTATAGAAAGCTCCATCAGATGGATCACTACAGGTGGAAGTAAATCTCATAAATAATTATTTTCCTATAAATTAATTTTTTGGACCATTTTTACATTATCAAACCCTAAACATGGGGCTTGGATCAACCGAAGAACATATCACCAATTCCCATGTTGAGTAATTTAGATAAGTGATAGGTAGGTTTTTTTACCTTATTGAAAGAAACGTACACATTTTTAATAAATATAGTTATTTATCCCATAGATGTAATGAAAAAATATTTTAATTGCCCTTTCTAGTGTACTCTATCTAGTTTAATTTTATTCAATCAAACACTCTTGGGGATTTAGCATCATTGTCATTTTCATTGAATAAGATAACATTCTTTAATTAAGTGGAGGAAAACATTGGGTTCTTAAGGATTTTATTTTATTTGAAAGGACATCCTTATATCGAGATATCTATGGGATTTTATATGAATATAATCCCAAATATGTCCATATCCATCCTCATAAGAGATGATTAGGCCACCATTGTAGATATGAAACATCTATAAGATACCAATGCACTCTAAGATTCCAGAGTAGTTGTATAAGTTGAAATTGGCATCTGGGGAGTCTCCATTATCTCAGGAAATGCCATACATGTTAAGGGGTGATGTTCATGTGTGTGTAATATTTTATTGGAATATGATTGGACAACTTCATTAGAATGAATTTAGAAAAAGTATTTCTTAAATAAATTCCCCCTATAGAACTACCCACCACTATAGTCCTGTACAATTCCACAATCCTACCCACCGTTGAAGACCTACAAACTAATGTTTCCCTCACTTAAACTGATGACCTCTCCAATATAATCAATTTTTATCCATCATCATTAGTATCAGCTAATGGAAGTCCCTTTCGATGAGGCATGAGAAAATGTGGATTCCAATTATGATAATATCATGTCCACATCTAATCATAATGGGTTACAAGCCTGATGTTAGTATCAGATGGAGGTATGAAAACAAGATAAATTTTATCCACCCATGTGAATTTGAACCAAATTAATATATTAAACATATGATTATATTCTTATTTTACACAATATGGACTGTGAAAGCTATTTCGGAAAATGTAATATAATCTACCAAATTATAAATGAGCATATACTTCACAGACCATCTCCCCATCAATTCACGTAGCCAACAGACCATCTCTAAGGGATATCAAGTATACCCTCTCCTCATGAGTTCTATTTGAATCACCTATAATAAATTATATAGGTATAGGATACAACTTGATGGAAAAAATGTCAGGATTATTTAACTTGGAATTGATATTTTGTTCCTTCAGCTAAGATTGATTCCCCCCACCCAAATTGAAAATATGGGGTTGGATTCCTGATTTTCAAATATCCTAGTTGGTTAGGAATTTATATCCCCTATATATTATGTGATACAGATCTAGAGGATTTTTTATGGTTATTGAATCCAAAATATATTCTTTCTATAGAGATCCATACTTAACATACATGGACATCACATCATTTTAGATGTAAATTCCGTATAGTACATAAATACATGCATGATTACCATAAAAGGATAGTGTCTTAGAAAACATAAAAAAAATATTATATCCTGGTGAAATATCCTCATCATCTCCTATAAACATATCCAAATTCAGTTCTTATAGTTAAATCATTTCTTCATAACCTGGGAATGGAAACTTAAGAAAGGGGTGAACTCAAATGCTCATTAAAGTTAAACAAGGGAGATATGTAAGTATAATAATGGACATAAGGTTTTGAGAAAATGATCAAGAATAGAGAAGTGTATTCCATACATATCAAGGATAATATAAATGAATCATTGAGTATATAATGGTAGCTCATAAGACACTAATCGAAATTAAATATTGAAAATAATCCATAAGATCATAATATTGACATAAGGCATGAAATTGTGGCATACACATCAACTTGTATCTTTCTGAACATGTATAAATAGTAAAAATTTCACTCATTAAGGACATGAAATAAAGCCACTAAAAAACATTTGTACATGAAAAATTAGTCAACACATAGAATTATGAACATGAAATATATTCTCAAACATAGAATTATGGACATGAGAACAAGTCCCACACATAGAATTATGGACACGAAAACCAGGTCCACACATATAATTATGAATAAGAATTCATCTTCATTCATAATAATTATACCTCATGATTTTTACATATTCAACAATGCATTAGAGGAGATATAGGTCTCACTCATATCATAATGAAATCATACATTCAAGTTTAACATGATCATAAACAATCATATCTTAATCAATATAATAGAATCGGTGTCATACTCATGTAATCATATAATAAACTGTGAAAATGAGAAATGATTCATAATAAATTCAATAAAAGCGTAACCTATGAAATGAAGTGTGTTTAATAAACAAAATTTTATCAAACCATTTACCATTTAGAGAAATAATTTGAATGGTATTCTTTAAAAACAACAATGTATGTCCTCATATGTGGGGAAAGGTTTTGAAAAATCACTTGGAACATGAATTTTCCTTAAAAATAAATTATTAAAACATAAAAAAATTTCAAAATCCTTTAATTTCAATCAAACATGAAAACATATAATAAATCAAGAAAATCATTTAAAACAATTCATGAAAAAAATGTCAATTCTTTATTGAAATAGTTTTCTTTTCTTAAAATGCCACGCAATTTTATAAGAAATCCGTTTATTTGAAAAAATCCTTGTAATATTGTAGGTTAAGATTCATTAAATAAGGTGAAATGTATATGTAAAAATAAATTCAATCCATTTTTGATAAAAAACATTCTTCTCATACTGTTTCTGGAAAAGTAAAAAAGCACTTCTTTTAGAAAAGTTAAGAAGGATTCTATTAAAGTTGTGAAGTAAAAGTCCAAATAGGTAAAAATGACTTTAAACACACATATGAGAATATTAAAACATTTCATGAATTCTTTTACATAACATGGTAATTGATGGAAAATATTCCCCATTAGAGACTTAAAATGAAACAATCCCAAATATAGAAGAGATTGAGAGATCAACACTTCTCACATTATAACCAATTGAATTATATAGACCGTGTAAGGATGAAAAAATATAAGAATATGTAAATATCCGAATCATCTAGGTAATACTAATAAAATACATTAATGGTAAGTATATAGACAATCTTTAGGAAACATGTAGTATATGAGGCTCGTGTCTCGTAGAAATAAAGGTGAGACAAAATTGCCATTATCTTCTATCTTGACTGTCTTCGTAATAAAAAAATATCCATTTATAATAATTATTAGATTATTATAGATAATTTCTATAAATATATTATAATATCTAATACCTCGTATGTTTTAATTATGACTTTATATTATGCACTAGTTAAAGATCATATTGTAAGTTTTCACTTTAGGTAATATTATCTTTTTTATACGCATGTGTCTTAATTTGACATATTGTTTTTCCTTAATACTTATATCATGATTCCAATATGTAAATAATGATATAAATATCATATATATCCATTATATTCTTATTACAATTATCTATATAATAAATTATAATGAAATTCAATACATCGGTCATGGAGACAATAAGTCATACGTACACATGAACGTTGTATCTGTTTTAATTCTCATATTTAAAGAAGGTATGTAAATGACATATGTATATATATTTATATATATATATATAATTATTCACATAAAATTATTATATCATAGATATCACATAGGTTCACCGAACCCATCCTTAGTATATTTCATGTGGTGTGTGAACGAATTACATAGCTAAGTGGGGGCGGTAGTCCACACTTCCTCAAACGAGATTATCGTATTGACACCAAACAGAATGTAAAAAAATTAATGGATTGTAAAAATGAATAATAAATCATATAGAAATAATAAAATTTTATATATAACATATATAGAAATATTTTTTTTCATAATTTCCACCTAGATTGGTGGTAATCGAAACAAACGAGCAATCATCGTTTCGTGAGACAAAAGTTCACCATACACAAAAATAGTATGTTTGATATCCATTAGATGAATGTGTGTGTATGTGTAGGTCCAAAACATCTTATAAAAAATAATATTATATTTAGGATATTGATTTTTTCACAAAATAATAGAATAAATAGAGTTTAGGGCATAGGGAAGGAAAATAATGGAAATGAGTTTGAGATATGTAGTTACCTCTTAATCGGGTAACTCTTTTTGGTTTTTTCCAAAAGGATTCCTATAGATTCTTTTCCCCAAGGAATGGATAATAGGAGTTAGGGATGGATGTTGAGAGGAGTAATGGGAAGGGATTTTCTGATTAAAATGGATTAATAGATGTGAATAAAAGAGAAGAGATATGCCCTTTTATAAGAGGGAGGATGGGAACTTTAAGAAACTCCAAAACTATTAATTTATTACTAAATTATTTTTGAGTTCAAATAGCTCCAAAGTGAGTTATTTCTAGAATAATATGAGTATGGGTAAAAATCCTTTCATATAATGAATGTTATAGATGTTCAAGTCACAAAATTAACTATTTCTTCTGGATATAAACCTTAGATAGATAAATTAACTTTTATCATGACAACTATTTTTCCACTAAAGTGTTAATGTAGTTAATTTAAAATTCCAAATAAACCTAATTAGATAAGTTATGAAGAAATTGACACTATCAATGTTATTTGGTCGAACATTATATTTTATGAGTTTTATGAAACATAAAAAATTATTATTTATTTTCAAGTATCATTTATGTCAATTTTGATACTCTTCAAAATTCTCATTTTAAGAAAAAATAAATCAAACCAACATGATAAATTAAAAAAACTTCAAATATGGTAATAAAATTTCTAATATATCTATGAAATTTTATCCAATCATTAATTATGTAAAATTATATTTATTTTAATATTTTTAAAATCATTTATTTTTTATCTTGATTAATTAAACTATTATTTTATCATTATTATATAAGGCATTAATTAAGTTATTTATTCTCTAAAAATAATAAATAAATTATAACAATAAATATAAATTTATTATTCATATCCATCATATCTTTATCCAAAATCATTTTATTAACATCATTCTCTCATTAAGGTTTATCCATACCTTAATCATGTGTTTTCCAATAATATCACCTTATTACTTCAATCACTATTCATGGATACTAGAATCTTTCAACATATGTTCCTAAATCCTGAAGTAAAACCTTTAATGGACCAATCTAAATATATTTCCTGATTCCTTAATACCATAAAAGCACCTCTACAACAATTTCTTGTATTTCAATACATTTAATCATTGATTACATCATCCTTATTCCTTTAACAAAGTGACCTCATCCTATTTCATAATACCTCATTCTTTTCAAATTTCATTTGTGTTCTCTTCATCATCAACAATGTAACAATTACTCACACCATAATACTAGTTCCTATCAATAGAATATTTCTTGGGGAATTGCTTGAAAAATTAATGTTAACTCCACACTTAAAAGACTTATCTGTTGATGTCATCCTAGGTATGAAAATATTTTCATCCATTATATTAACCAAACTTATCATTTTTCTCATACAATCACTTTCCTTGTGTCCTTCTTTTCCATGGTCAAAACATCTTCTTATTCCTCTTTCAACATTAAATTATGTTATTATTTCCACATACATGACATAAAAGAAACTAAATACTATTTCCTTCATGGTGTTCATTATCTGAACTCTCATTAATCTCCTTCTTTCTCTTCAATGGTGAGTCTAATAGTTGTTTAAGTTACACAATGTAAATCGTGTTTCTTGAAAAATGGTTAGACATGATCAGTATATACAACACTCTAGTGAACATCATATTATTCTTTACATCAATATATTTTCCATCTAAATTAACATTTCTGCAGTTCCATATGGTTATCTCCATTGTATAAAACAAACAATAATTGGGTAAGAAACAATTATCAGATCATGGAATCACATAATCATGAAATCAACATATATGAAGTCAAAATTATAAAACCATTATAAAAATATGATTCCTCGGTTTTATCCTAGATCATTTTTAACCACCTATTTTTAAAATCCATTAATATGTTTCATGAATACTTTGTGAATTCCAAAATCATATCCCCTGGGTGTTTAAAAACAAGTGTGAAACAAGAAATGATATCATGTACCAGATTACCCAGAGTCAGGCTCAAAATATCTTGTCAGAATTGTTACCCCTAGGTACATTTTTGGTAGATCCACATCCACATATAGTATATGAAGGGATCTTATAAAAGTTTTCTCATCATATTTTTTAATGTTTGACTAAACCATTCTTCTAATACCAACTATATCAACATAGGTTTAACATACTTGTATATTACATAATTTTAGATATATATTATGTACATTACAAAAATACATGCATGAGGTCCATAATAGTTTAGTGGATTTGGAAACATAAAAAAATCTGGGTAAAGGATCATCGACATCTCCCATAATAATTACTAGTTTTAGTATATCTAGGTAAAAAAATTCTTCATAACATGGGGAATGGAAACATAAGAAATAGGTGAACTAACATTCTCAGTTAGGGTAATAAAGGGAGACATATAAGAATAATCATGAGCATAATGGTATTATAGCACGATCATGAGAATAGAAGAGCATACCCTACCTATCAATGAACATTTACGAGAATCATTGAATAAATAATGGTAGTTAATAATACACGAATCATAAGTAAATAATTAAAATAATCCATAAGATCATAAAAATGAAATAAGGAATAAAATTGTGGAATACACAACATGTTGTAATATTATAAACATGTATAAATAGTAACATTTTCACTCATTATGGACAAGAAATCTGACCCTTTAATAATCATATGGACATGAAAACCACTCTTATACGTAGATTTACAGACAAGAGAACCAGACCAATATATAGAATAATGGACATGAAAACCTGGCCCACACATAGAATTGTGAACATGAAATCAGGTTCACACATAACAAATATACCTCATGAGTTTTATTCATTTACCCAATTCATTCTAGGGAGATATATGTCCCACCAATATCATAATGAAATCATACATAATTATTCCATAGGATCATAAACAATCATATCATAACCAATTTAATGGAATATGTGTCATAATCATGTAATCATATAGTTACCTGGGAAAAAGATAAATTATTCATAATAATTTAATTAAAATCATATCATGTGAGAAGAATCGAATTACATAAACATCCATCCATAAAAATGTAAACAATTTAGATAATTAATATAAATGGAATTGTTTAAAAATAAATAAGTATTTCATCATAGGTGGGATGGATTTTGAATGATCGCTTTGAACATAAATTTTACTTCAAAATTACTTTTTAAGACATAAAATAATTTCAAATTTAATTTATTGGAAATAACTTTTAAAACATATAATGAATCATGAAAATAATTTAAAACAACTCTTCAGGAAAAAATACATTCTTTATTGAAATAGTTTTTATTTTTTTAAATGTTGCCCAATTTTAAAAGAAAAAATTTTATTTTAATATAACCATGTAATATTGTAGGGGATGATTCATAGACATAAAGTGTTATGAAGGATTAAAAATTACTTCATGATATTTATTTTAAAAAACATTATTTTGGCACTTTTTCTGGAAAATCAAAGAAAGTACCTCGTTTGAAAAATGAAGGAATGAATCCTATAAAATAGTGAATTAAAATTGAAAAAATGGGTCAAAATAACATTAAAAATCTATAAGAGAATATTAAACCCTTTTATTTATTTTTTTTCAGAAAATGAACATTGATGATAAATATTTCCCTATATGTACTTAAAAGGAAACAATTCCAAATATGCAAGAGACTTGAAATCAATAATCATCAACTTATAATAAATAGATTCATACTCCCCTTATAAGAAAGAAAAATATAATAATATGGTAATATCATAATAATATTGTTATGAAAAATAAAATACACTAATAGGAAATATATAAACCATGTAGAATAAAAAGGTTATGTATGGGGATCATGTCTCACGAATATAAAGGTGAGACCAAAATCCCCTTAGCATGTGTCCCAACTCCCTTCATGATCGAACAAGATTCCTCTATAATAAATATAAGATTAATATATATATTTCTTAGAAGAATATTATTATATCTTATAAAAAATATGTTTTTATTATTACTTTATATTAACCACCTGTAAACTACCATTTTTTAAGGTTTCACTTCGAGTAATATACGCTTTGTTCTTCGCTTGTGTGTTAATTTGTAATATCATTGGACATTATTATTATATCAGGATTTCAGAAGGTAAATAATGATATAAATATAATCTATAACCATTATATTTATATTACAATAATCAAGATCATAAATAAGTATGAAATAGAATACATTAGTCATGGAGACGGTAAGTCGTACGTACGCGTGAACGTTGTTTCCATTTTAATTGTCATTTGGAAAGAAAGTATGTAAGTGAAATTTGTATATAAATATATATAATTATTCTAGTAGCATTATTATATCATATATATATCATATATATATCACATAGGTTCACTGAACACATCCTTTATAAATTCCATGTTGTTTTTGAATGAATCACATCACATAGAATGGGCAGTAGTCTGCACTTCCTCAAATGAGATTGCCATATTAATAGTAAATGGTAATAAAAGCGTATATGTTTTCAAAAAGAATAAAAAATATTAAATAAATAATAAAATATATATATTAAATATATATAATGACTGTCCATAATAATAGAATCCATTATTGGTGGTAATGGAAAAAAATAAACAATCATCGTTTCGTGAGTAGGTAGTTTGTCGTACACAGAACCAATATGTTCGATATCCATTAGATGAAGGTGTGTGTAAGTGAATGTTAAACCCATAAAAACATTATAGTATAATTAGTATACTAGTTCTATCATAAAATAATATAATAACAAGACTTTAGGGGGCGGAGAGGGGAAATAATGGAATGGAGATTCAGAGAAGACTTTACCTCTCAATCGGGTAACACTTTTTATTTGGATCCAAAAAGATTCCTTGATTTACCATTTTCCCAAAGTAAGAATTTTAGAAGTATGGTTGGGGAGGATATTGGGTTAATAAATGGTAAGGTTTGTTCTGAGTCAAAATACTTTATAGGTGTGCATAAAAGAGAATGAGAGGTTCCCTTTTATATGATGGTGGAGGGGCACTTTAGGAAACTCCAAAAAAATTAATTTATTATAAACTATATTTCATTTAAAATTGATATAATGTAAGTTATATACTGTATAATATTTATATGGGTCAAAATAATATCAATAAATGAATTTTGGGGATTTTTAGGTCAAAAAATTAACCTCATCTTTTGGCATTATCCCTTAGTTAAATAATTAACATTTACCGTGACAACGCGTTTTTTACACTATGGGGTTTATATAGTTACTATAAAATGCCAAAAAACCCAAATTGGATTATTTATGAAATCATTGAAAATTAATGATTTATTTTTATGATCCATATCTTTTTATTAATTTTATAACATTTAATAAAATTTTATTTATTTTAAGGTATCATTTATGTCAATATGGATACTATTCAATATTATTATTTTCAAAAATATCATACCATCATTATATATTTAAAAAAACTAATTAAAATATGTAAATAAAATGTCTAATATATTTATAAATGTTTTGGATGTCATTAATTAAGAGAATTATATTTATTTTAACATTTTCAATATCATTTATTTGATATCTCGTTTAATTAAACAATTATTTAATCAATATTACCCAATCCTTTAATTAAGTTATTTCATATTTAAAAATTAATAATAAAATATAATGATGAATAAAATTTATTTATATTTCAAATTAATTATTGTACTCGAATATACCTTTTATATAATCCTATATAAAAATTGTTTTAGTTATTAACTTTTGAGTATGACACTTTTACTCTTTTTTAAATAAATTAAATTAAATTTTTTAATCATACACAACTGGATTAAAAAGGGATCATATTTAGAAATAATATTAATTTGGGTAGAAATAAACTTATCCAATGAAATTATGACATATGTTACTGCAATTTTATATTATAATAATATTATTACTTACCTTTAATTACCTTATTTACCATTAACCGCGGAAAATAAAGTTCAAAAGTTACAACTCACCAAAAATTATTATCATCCTATTAGAACACATTTTTCATACTGATTATTACCATGTTTGTACATTTTTTGAAATTCAATTCACAGAAGTGGTAAAATAATATATGCAAATGTGGCTAGAAGGTGAGTAAAAGAGACGTTTAGATGTTTAATAATTTTTATATGAAATTATATCATAAAAATGAATCTAATGACATAAATTGGATTAATATATGTATTATTTATGTATTTTGACATTAAAATTAAAATAATTAATTAAATGAAATAGTTGGTTTTTAACTACTCTGCGGTAATTATCACTATTCATCAAAAATTAAAACTTTTCTGAAAAGTACCAAAAAATCATCATAAACTAGTTTTGATATTATTAATTCAAAAATAATGGTTATTTTATCAAAGTAAATATATATGAGTGTCTAAATATAATATTATTATTTTTTATAGAAGGTCATGAAAATTAGTTCATTTTAGAAATTAATAGTTTCAAACATACAATGATATTAACTAAAATTATATGAATCATTATCAAAATCATTATAAAAAATATTTAAAAAGAAGTTATTAATATTCATATTACATGTTTAAGATCTAGGTTTTGAGTATATTTTTATGTAATTATAATAGTAATGTTTTGTTTTATAGAAACTCGTTGTTGCTTGTAACGCAAGCCAAGTAAGTGTAGCGTGTAACTATATCCAGGTCAGTTTTGTGTGTTGTAAAATATTCCCTTTTTGCATAAAACATAATCCAAAACATATTGTTATTATATAACAAACAAAATATATATTATGTGTTGCGTGAAGTCAGAAATATCAAAATATTATATTAATTTGAATAAATTTACAAAACCTTAGGGTGTTACATTTTTCCTATTTGGACCAGTCTTAAGAGATGATATAACTTGGTCTATATTAGGATATTTAACTTCTCATGCATTATTCTATATAGCTAAGCTTCCATCATGACTATTACAGCTCTGAATCTTGAATGCTACACATTAATTGGAATAAGATATTTATTGGGTAATAGGGAAAGAAACTCATCCATATAGATGAGTCGATCAACTCCCAAGATAATATAATAACCCCATGTGGTGTAATTACCTTCCTCCATTAATTTGTAATATGTTTTTGAATTACTTCATGATTCATGGGATGGCCTTGACCCTGGTTTTTTTCACTCTATCCTTACCAGTAACATTATTAAAAATTATATCCTATGATAGAAAGGGGATGTTTTTATTCCATTAGAGATTTTTATTTATGATATCCTCCCCAATCATGAATAATTCTATTTTATAGTGGAGGTTTTATTTCAATTTTTTCACCAAAAGAGACAGTAATCAAAAATTATTCCTAAACTTACCTAATGAATAGGGACCCAAAAATTACCTATAGATCCTAAGGTCTTATCCCATCTTCTCCGTAAATCGAATGGAATGCACTTATGATAAGAAACCAATGGCAAGATAAACCCATAATGATATAAAATACCTCTTTATTATCCTGAATGGACGCAATTCCAGGTGGGAGAATTTTTTTGATTCTATAAATTTAAAAAATAACATAGTTAAAGTGAAAAAAATGTTAATTAAGAAAGGATAAAAATAAACTGGGGTCTTTAATGATTTTCAAAAAAAGTAATGGGACTCTAATGCACTATGAGGTCAAGATAATGTGGCTACCTCACAATGGACACTCAATAAGGTAAATAATATAAGGCTACACTAGGAATGTTTTTTTTAGTCCATTATAAATAAAATTAAATGGGGTTGAGCTCTAAGGCCATATTTCCACAGTCATAAACAAACAACATTAGATAGTCATTTTGAAAAACAATACATGTCATGACATCAAGGCATCTTTTATTCTTTTTTAGATTATCCACACAGTGATATAAAAATATGACACCACTGCATACTCTTTTCTATGGATTACTTTATAGTGAACTCCCTTCAAAATTATCATGTAATTTTCAACTAGATCTACCCAGTGGACACCTAATTTAGGAAACAAATTACCCTTTTATTCCTATAATACCCCACTCATTTATCCATTCCACACATGAAATGAGACATCGAGTGAAACTAATAGAGATGAAACCAAACCCCTTTAAATTTCCAAATACATCTATTAATGTCACATTAAATTAAGGAAATAATCCCTTTCATGGGAAAATTATAAGTAAATCGTATCACCTTAGGATTTTAAAATAACACTCTATTTAATATCATTTAAAACATGAAACCCTAATATTAAAAATATTATCAAATATTATAATTTAAATATAAAAATCACAACCTTTCTTTTAAATTGGATGGTATGAATATTATTAATTACACAATTAAATTTATATAAATTACCAACTCAATAAAATTTTTCTGAATAATGTTTATTAAATAAGAATAATATTTATAATAAAGGGATTTTATTCTTCAAAATACATTTTCTTAAAAATGTGTTTTCATAACTTCTTATGTGGGAATATTATATTTAATTTCTAGAAAAACTCAAGTATAATAAGTATAAAATAGTTGGAACTTTTAAATCACCATGTCAAAATTTTCTTTTATATATTATTTGGGATTGTTTTAAGTTGATTTATTTTCCAATGTAAATGGGAAAATTTTGATTTTCATTGAATAAATACTTTCTGTTTCAAACATTAATGAAGTTATATCCTATTATAAAATGTTTTTAATATAAAATTAGTTATATTATATTATGTAAAATTCAGTTAAATCCTTTAGATTTAATGTTATGGTTGAATTTAGTATAAAAGCATTTCAAACTAAAAATTGAATTTATTTGAAAAAAAAATTAATTGTTTTTTGTTTTAATGTTAAATTATTATCTAACCCACATAGAAACTGATTCTTTAAATTTTGATTCCATATTTTCAATCCGAAGGTCAAATTTTTTAAATACATCCCTTTAATTTCATGTCATTATGAATAGTTACCATAATAAATAATTATCACAAATTTGATGGTAAATCGGGTAACTAAGATGAAAAATCGTTGGATAATTACTAATAATTGACCGTAAAACTTGATATTATCCAAATTAATGTGTGGATTTAAACAATTACCATCTAAATTTGGATAATTTTTCAACCAAGGGCCATATTTATTTGGATTTTACCTTTATAATATTTTAGTAAAAGATAAAGTCAATAATGGAACATTTTTATTTTTAATATATATAATGCCTTAGGGATGAAAATTATATATGATCTATTTTGGTGTATATTTTAAATAGGAATTAATTTTATTTCTTTATTATTTTTTTAATTTCATAGTGATTAAATAATTATCTTGAATTCTAATTCAATTGAGACACAATATTTATTAAATTAACAACTAAATAAAACAAATCATAATACAAAATAAAAAATTTAATAAAAAATAGATGAATTTTTATGTTCCTTGAATTTTATATATACATATTAAAATTTAGTTATTTTTAATGGATTTTATTGAATTAACAATTTTACTGATATTTTTAAAATAAAAATAAATGAATACTGTCAATAATGATATTAATGATATTTTATAATAAATAATATTTTTTAAAAGATTTCAAATTCATTAAAATAATATATTTAGACAAATGAAGGTGTTATAAATGAAAACATGAATTATTTTCTATTTATGGGTGTTTACTCTTTTTATCGTAACAATATTGTCCCTTAATGGGTGTAATGCTTTATTACAGTTGTAATTGTTAAAAAGGTTTAATGGGGTTAAAACCAAATGATAACGGTGAAAACATAACCAAATCATGAGAAATTATTATTTGTTGAGAGAATTTAGATTCATCTTAAAATTATCTTATAATTATATCAATTTAGATCTATTTTGTAATAAAAATTATAGAAATTTTATACTTTAAGAAATTCAAATAATTCTTGTCCCCTCGCATATAACATGACACCCCTTCTATCATTTCGTTGCACCACATTGAGAAACAGAGGTCAACAAAAAAATACCTTATAAAATACATTTCCATGTGATAGAGGTTATTTATCAGCTAAAATACTAAACATGTGACCTTTAAGTGGATATATAAGGAAATTCTACTGAAGAATAGGTTATCATCTTTACAGACTCTCTCATATTTTTTTGTTTAACTTCCTCCTATAGTGTTTTAACATTATTAAAATAATTAATATAGTGTAATAAATATTTTGAGATTTTATTATGATTTTGGTAAAACCATATTCAATATATTTTACAAAACATGAAATTTGAAACCAACCTCTGTGCGTACATATGACTTACTGTCTCCATGATATAGTTTGATTTGTTTTTTGTTACCACTTTACATGGATTGATTAAAATATGGAACTAATGAATTATTTTAATATTTATGAAATAACAATGTAATTATAATAACATTTATAACAACTTACATTCAATTTCATTGGAAAAAGATAACATTCCTCATGCTTAAATGTGGACACCCACCTCCACAAACGGATGCGATTTTCTTTTTTGGTTCTTAATTACATAGATGGTAATAAGGTAATATTATATATAAATATATATATTATATTAATATACTTATTATCATTTTTTTGAATTTGTAACCACAATTTTGTGCATGTACAAGAACTAGTGAATGAAAACATACCTGAAAAATGAAGTAGTTGACACCAAATATAGTGATAATATTAAATGATTGTTAAAAAACATGTGAATTGTTTTTATAAAATAATAATATATGATATTATAGATATGTATGTGGCTATTTTATGTAATTATAATAAATATATATTTAATATTAAATAGGATAAATTATTTTTTGAAGAATGTTGAATGGGGGGAAAGATATTTCATCTAAATTTACACTCCATTGAGACATATTCAACAGTATGAACATATTTACTTTAATGTGGTGTATATACTAATGAATTCATGTATATAAAATGAATATTTATTTATTCATTATTATTAAATAGTATATTCAATTTATTATTTCCATAGTAATGTTTAAAATAAAATAATCTCATATTTCTCTTCCTTATCTGGTATAATTTTCTTATATAAATTTTTTTTTGAAAATTGTTTTACAAAATTATGTTTTATTACCCAATGATTAGTAAAGGGGATTTTATGTTATATTTTACATTCTTAACAATTTTGAAAGAATATTTTTATTTTTTTCCTAAAATGAGTCATTTTAAATGTTCTCTATGAAAATTCACCTCGAATTTTTTTAATGTATACGTTATTTACATAACCATTTTATCCTCTTATATTCTTATAGATATTTTCAATGGTTTTAAATAAAAATGTATTTAATAAAACAATATTTTAATATTTTTATTCAATTTCATTTTACTCTCCCAAATATGTGAAATTATTTTGGAACATGTATTTTTGATGAAATAAAGGTAATTTTTTGTGTGAATTATATTCATTAACATTATATTAAAACATTCAATCTCTTTTGATAATCATTCATTATAAATTAAATTTATCTTAAATATCCTTCATCAATATTCTTATTTTTCAAACCACATATCTTTTCTATATTTGGGTTTCTATTACGAATTTATTTAATTGACTAGGGAAAACCATGATAAATACATATTCATTAATAAATTGGAATATTTATCAATAGGGAATATTTTTTATAAATTCGACTTACCATTAAATATATGATGCATTAATTGGACATGTAGTGATGGGTGGGACCTAGAAATATATATCCCCCTAATTCATTGACCGGTATCATGATAAAAATTTGTTCATAAAATTAATGGGGTTATAATACATACTTGTAGTTTAAACTATCCTGAATCATGGTTCTAATGGTATAGAAATCATGATGTCTGAGATCATGATGTAAAATAATAGTCATTTACTTCATTTAGAATCTAGTTTTTATTATCCCTAAAAATAATGTATTTATATTATCCTTGGATATATTTTATGCACAATTTTTTGATTAAATGGAATGTGTTTAGAGTTATTTACCATTATATATTGATTAAGAATTATTTACTAGTGATAAGATCTTCTATATGTGACCCTTAATAAGTATTTTATCTCACACATTATGAGATTATCTTTCCCCATGATATGTAGAATGATATTATAAATAATATTAATGATTCCATAATATTTCTTATGCATTGTATTTTAAATTTCCAATATAATATGAAAATAACATAATTATATAGTTCTTCAAGAATGATAAATTTATAGATCTTTTAGGATTATGTCTCTTAAAAATATGTCAATTTAATAAAGTAAACACCTTCTCTGGGTTATTTTACTCGAGTTTATTATAATTGGAATCATTGTATGTTTAGAAGAAACCCTTAAAACTAGATTTTAAGTGAACACAACTGTCATAAGAATTATGATAACCCCATATAATATATGAAAAAGATTATGATTATGAGAAATTTACATTATAGTCCAATTTTATTGATGATTATGATATAATATTGTATATTCTTGTATTCAATGATGATGCCTAATATATGAAAGAGAAATAACATCAATACGCATTGTAGGGATTACCCTAATGAGTAATCCAAAATAGATAGTGTTAGAACTTAGATGTTTATATCAATAGTAGGGTTGTTGAATCGGGAAATGAAGAATAACCATACCTATATGTAACAATATGTTATTCCAAAATGTTATTAACCTATGTTGGATCACCTCAGGCTATAAAGGCCTCAATATTTTATTGGAACTACTAATTCATTTATATCTAAGAAACACATTAAATATCTCAAGATGATATTCCTATATTGGGATGTAGTTAATGTGAAAATTTTATTATATAAATATATTATTTTAAGGGATATTTAAATCAATTATTCAATTATAAAAAATTCTAAAAGGATGATGAAATAAAAATCAAGGAATTGAAATATATTAATTTATTTTTATTTTAGAAAATATTCCCTCAAAAAGAGAGAGCTAAAATGGATAGGGAGGTAATAAATTTAAAGGATAAGGAAGAAAAAAGTGTGGTGGATAATTAGGATATATTTAGAGTATTATCCATGAATTATTTAAACAAAATATGTAATCTGGAATGCAACGTTCATATTTTCATGTATGGGATTTTCCTGAGTCTCTAAAGGGAATTAGTTTAAAAAACATCTTCATCCTATGATATTATATTATAATGTTCTATTAACACGGTGAATTAATTTTATACATCCCATATCTTCATGATATATCAATAGAATAAGAGGTCAATTGAGTACAATGAATAAGTTAAAGTGTAAAAGAGGAAAAAGGGATGGTTGATATTTTAATTATGTTAAAATTATTGAAGGAAGCCTCATTTAAAATATTTGAATAATAAGGGAGTTTTCTATAAGTGATTAGATAATGAACTTCATGACAGTGAATGTAAGGTAAATAAATACACCACTACTATCTTGTGCATCGACTATCAATAAATGGGGAATTTTTCAAAAACAATGCCACAAAAATCAAGGAAAATTTCCCAAAAAAAGTCAATGAGAGAAGGACACGATAATGTCATTACTAGAACTGGAATAGAATGAATAATGTTCGTACATATTTTTATATATGAATTATATATCAATGATATTTTGGATATAAGGATCATAAAGTATTTATGGATTCTACTGAATTAGTTTTTTCTGATTTAAAAGACTATGTTGAATGGTACTGAAAATCAAGAAAAGTAATTTAATGGTGAAGAGATATTTTTGAATGAATAATAGTAAAATAACCTTAATAGATACCCAATTTTTAGCTAATATAGTATAGATTGGATATATTTAACATGAATTCTAAAAAGGTAAACAAGATAGTATTTTTGTTGTAGAAAATTGATAAAGAATTGATGAGAAAATAATTTATAATAGATTTTACAATATTTTTTCTTTTAAATGATATATGAAATAAGAATAGGGTCGGTTTTTAGAATAATTTATATTTTCATTTAGGTTTAATAGTTATTCAGGTTATTAGTATGTGTTAATAGAATATTTTATCAAGTTATTCATATGTTGGGTTTGTTACACTATGAGGTACTTTATATTATCCGGGAATAAATGTTTGATAACTTATTTATTATTTCATATATTTTTAATTTTGATACAAATATTTCGTAGGAGTCTTATGGTATACTATTTATGAGACTAATTATCTTAATCATTGGGGTTATTTTTGGGGTTTTAGAAATTAATGAATTATTGGATAACTTTTTTTAACAATTATGTTTGTGTTATATATATAGATATGAGAGTAATTAATTATCCTTATTTCATGGATGTTATGACTTGTTAAAAGTAAATTTTTGTTCTTTAGGCATGAAAAAAGTTCATCATGAATAATGATATTTTAGAGAAAGGATTACATTGATGTCAAATTTGATTAAAGTGTTAAATTATAATCATAAAGATAGTATATTTTTTAATCTTCATAGTCAAGAACATAATGTAATTCATAAAATCTAGTTAAAGGATCCCATAACCAAAATTTTATCATATTATGATCATTTCTAATGAATTGATGTAATTTTTATAGGTCATTGATTTATGGTTTATTGTGTGTTAAATCTCTCCAAACAAGGGTCTATGTCACTCTATATTAGTCCATGAGGTTTGTTATTCACCTCTATCTCCATATTTTCACATCCAATAAATTTTTTTCAATTTGTAATAAATGTTTTTCATTATTTTTTATTACGTGGGTATTTCCCTTTCCCTCTTTTTAGTAAGATAATTTAATAATTCTTTTCATAATGTGAGTTTTACACAAAGGACGGTTAAAATGAAAAACCCATCAAAAGTTATAATTAATAGTATATATTTTTTAAAATTTTGTGGGGGTTTGGGAAGAGAATATAACACCTATATAATTTAAAATAACAAAATTTTCAATAGAATATACAACACACAACCCCCATCTTAACCGAACCAAAAAACATTATTATTTAAATATGATTGTTATAACCTACATGTTGAATCTTTATGTTTAAATCTGATTAACCACATCACAAATATTATATAAACTACCTAATAAATTCAAATTTATTGATTAATGTTTTCCAAGTATGCATTAAATTTTCAATAACGGCATTTTAATTTTCAAAATAAGTTTTATTCAAATATACGGTTTATTGTTTCTAATGTAAAATTTTTATAACAAATTCATAGAAAATTTAGATATTTAATTTGATAAAAATGTTTTAAATTTTCAAATAATTTTGTCAAAATTATCTTATAATGAAATTTTAGGATTTTTATGAAATTTTATTTTTTCTTGGGATCAGTGAAAACACTGATTTTCAATAAAAAGTATAATTTTTGTTTCAAGAATTCAAAAAGTTCCATAATATTTTAAGATATAATAAAAGTAAAAATATTTATATTATATTTTAAATAATTTAATTAAGTCAATTTTAATCAATTTTAATTTTTCTATTTGTATAAATTCATTTTTATACTTAAAATTCTTTTTTAAAAAAACTGATTCTCCTGGAATTTTGCGTTTTATCTTATATTAATTTATTACACTTATATAAATTTAATTTTGAGAAATGGATTACATATATTCAATTATGAGGATAAAATTTGATAAATTTGACCCTTTTCTTTGTGGTCATTATGAATATTAAGCATAATAAATTATCATCACCTCGATTATGGTAAATCAGGTAAATAAGGATAAAAATATTGTGATAAAGACTAAATCCTTTACAATAAAAAATTATTTATCCTATTTTATGCGTGAATCTAAGAAATTAAAAATAAATATTCTATAATATGGCATATTGATGCCATATTTCATTGATTTTGACCATTATAATTGTTAACCAAAAGATATAGCTAAAAATGTCACCTTAATACTTTAAATATTTATAATATTTTGTGATAGGGATGAAAACAAATTATGTTTGGTTGTGGGATATTATTTTGTATATTATTTAATTTTTTTATCATGGTAATTTAATTTCGAATTTCTTTATTTAATAATTCAATTAACTGCATTGGAAACACCAACAATGTATTTATTCAATGAATTATTGAATTAGAAATTTTATTTTCAAGAATATTATTAGTGATGTAAATGGGATAAATTATTATGTTCCATTAATTACATATATTACATGTTAGGGTTTATTAAATTATTATATTTTAATTTACTCTTTTACTTGATGTATTTAAAGAAAACTTTTGTGAATAATGTCAACACGGAATTAATGATATTTTATAAAAAATAATATTTTATTATATAATAAGAAATTCAGAAAAATATTTAATTAAAAAATGAATGAAATATAGATATCAACCTCATCCATTGTCGATTATTGATTTTCTTTTTGAATTTTAAAGTAATGTTATTTTCCATTAAACGGAAAAAAACATTGAAAATGTAGTAATTGTAAAAAATGGTTAATGTGGGGTTAAAACTAAACGGTAAGGGTGAAGATGTATCCATAGCATGTAATAATTAGGTTTCATAAGATTTTTTAAACATTTATTCATCTTATCATGTATTTTTAATAAATTTTATATATTCATAGATAAAAAATAACTTATATTAATGTAATACATTTAAAAATTAAAAGAAGGACCCTCCCCTCACTTATAATTGGACACCAATTTTATATTCACATTACACCACGTTGAGAAACTAAGATGGAATAACCACACCCAATACTCTTATAAAAATATTATCCCTATTATAGAGGTTTTACTATTCTAAAACACATACCTGAGTATTCTTTATAACAAATCTAATGGATGTATACCAAATAATTTGTTATCATCTTTATCAAATATTTCATGTTTATTTGTTGTTAGACTTACTAATAATGTGATTTTAAAATCCTAAAATAACATCACCAATATTATAAATAAACTTATATGGTATTATATTTATTTTAAAACCATATACATATCTTTTTAATCCATATAAAAGAGAAAGCACCACTCAGGTGTACATACAACATTCCATCTCCATGTAGTGGTGTAATTATCTTTTAATCACTACTTTACATGGAAAGGTATCAACATGGAAATAATGAATAATTTTTAATTTAATAAAATAAATATAATTCTTGAATATTAATATCATTTATAGATTCTTACTTTCAAATTACTCAAAAATGATAATGTCACCCGTGTGTTCATTTAGAGTACCACCTCCACAAAGCGATGCGATTTGTTTATTTCCATTTTACATAGGTGGTAATAAGGATATATTTAGTAGATATATTTATATATATTATATTTATATAATGGTTTATATTAAATATATTATGTAACGATAATCCAATTATGAGTATTAGATTTAGAAAATCCTAACATACATGGAAAATGAAGAAGTTAACACCCAATATAATGATAATAATTATTGATTGTTTACAAATTAGTGATATAATGTTATAAATAGAGCATATATGATATCATTGATGTATATATTATTATTTTATGTAATTATAATAAATATAAATTTATTATATAGTAGGTTATAATATCATATGGGGTAAGTTAGATGCGAGGTAAGGGATTTCGTCTCAATTTATACTCCATTTAAACATATTTGTTATTATGAACATATTTACTTTTATAAGAGCTATAATATTCCCCTATGAATTATTCAAAATAAATATATAATTATTAATAATGATTAATGATTCAATTCATGTGACATTATTTAGAGGAATGTTTTAAAATAAATTTTGATCTTATTTCTATTTTGGTTTGGTTATATTATTTATCAATGTCCATATTTTTAAAAAAAATTATTAACAAAAGTATTTTTTATTTCTAAAATGTCTTGTAAAAAAATTAAGTTATTATTTAATTTTTAAATTGTTTTAATGGAATATTTCCAATATTTTTCTGAAAATGGGTAATTTTAAACTTTTTCAATGAAGCATTTAATGTAATTGTTTTGATGTATCAAATGTTAATGGATTTTATAATCACCACAATAATTATATTATATTAGATTCATATAAAAGTTTTTAATGGTTATATTTTAAATTTTTATTAAATGAAATATTATTTTAATATTTCTATTCCATTCAATTATAATTTAAAAAATACATAGATTTATATTAAAACTTGTATTTCTGATGAATTAATTCTCATCTTGTATCCCTTATTAATCTTATAGCCATTAACATTCAATTCCATCATTAAATTGTTTTTAAAAAAATTATATTGTACATTAACATACATAAAATTTTTATAATGTACATTATTATTTCTTAAATCATCTATCATTTCTATATATGGTGCTCTACTCTAAAATTTATTTGATTGGTCGGGAAAAATGTTGTTAATTTTTTTTATTTCACTAATTAAAATATTTTAAACAAGAAATATTAATTATAAGTATATTTGATCATTTCATATAAGTGAACAGTATTATAAATTTATTTAGTGGTTTGGACATACATTTTATATACTCTTGATTTCTCAATATTTCTGAAGATAATAGTCGTGGGACAAATTAAATTATTTTTTGGTAAATATATACAAATAGTTTGAAATGTCATTGATCAAGGATTTAATGGTAGAGATATCTTGATATCTATGTTCCGGACATACAATATTAAGAATTTTTGTCCTTCATAATTCATTTATTGTTATCCATGAGATAACTACATTGATTATTCCTTATTTTATCAGGATAGATTCTACTATACCAAAACATTAATGGGCATATAAAGATACCCTTTATTTATTTATTTTCCCAAAGATATGAAGATGGATATTATGAATAATATCAAGGATGATAGAATATATTTTATGTTATGTATGTTTAATTTGTAGAGTAATATGGGAATCATATATGTATCATGTTCAATAAAATATATAAACTTATAAATCCATTCGGATTATTTTCCTTATATCCATTCCTATTATATAAAGTATAAATCATATCTCTATTACTAGTGTTGGGGTTTCTAAAAATGATAATACTATAGGGGCTTCCACTACAGGTTAGGCCCAAGAGGTGACCATTCAAGGTGAATCTCATGGAGGCTAATAAAATGGAGGTTGAACTCACAAAATCCATGCCCAAAAACAAACCCCATGATTGCATTTAGTAAGGTAAACCTCATAGATAACGAGTGGACTAGGAACGAGCTATTATGAAATCATGGGGGATAACACCACATGGATAACCACATCGAGGCAATCCTTGTTATATCTATGTCAATTAGGAGAACATCCAATGCTATCCCATGAAGTATTCCTTGTAAAATCATTATCAATAAGTCTACCTTTACAAGTTTTGGATTGTAACCCACCTACACAATGGGAACTCCCATTAAATGAACATACCTAACCACATGATATCTAATTCAAATGGAAATTATGTGTAATGTCAAATATCATCCCCCACTATTGATAACCCCATATTTTATTTGAGAGTATATATAAATCACTACCATCTAGCCACCAACAATTCATTGATGGGTTGTGTCAACTAAAAAATAAATTATTAATTTTTTCTATATGTTCAAAACACAAAAAGAAATAAAATGAGGAACCCATAAAACTCCCATTATCAACATGAAAAAGGATTATACATAACTGAAAACCCTTAAATTATGTATTTACATGACAAATGTAGTCTCCCAAATCCCCTCCCCCTCCCCCCCAAATTAGTAGGGTCATTAGAGAACTTGTAATCATATTTTAATTGATAATAGAGATCCACATCACAGGGACATTAGAGAGACCATTACTATAACATGATGTATAATACATCCCTAAAATATCGAATCCAATTGGACTCAGTTCTAGGTGGATGAATGTAATCATTTAATGAGTAAGGAATGTAGTGTTGGAAAAATATTGGCATCTTCCCTTATAAACAAATGACTTGAAGTGTCCCTCCTTTGGCCCTCTATTCCCACCATAATATAAAAAGATGTGAGGATGGAAATAATAATTGGGGTTAGACCCACCTCTCATTGTCTCAACACAATTATCCTATTAGGGTTGGATTCCCCGAGTTGGATCGATGCATAATCCTATAATTCAGTGAAATTTTTCATGGTCATGAAATGTTATTGATTTTTTTGTTTTCTATTGTTTCTCACATCGATCATTACTCACGTGGGATTATCAATATGAGTTGATGTTTCCATTATCATAATAAGATTAACTTTAATATTTTCCTCATTATGAAATATAATAACCCAAACTATTCTTGTAATCGTTAATGATTTCATCCCAATGGTTTGTTAGTGATCCACATTATGGAATATTTAATTCATAATCCCTTATCAATATTATATTATCATAGAAATCAATAAAAATAAATCCCTAAAACAATTTTTTTAACTAAAAGGAAAACATCCCAATTTCATGACATAAAATTTCACAATAGCCTCTTTGCTACATGATGATAAACATCATGGTGGAGTCCTACAAGTCGACCATAAAATATGTAACTTTATCTTTGTGGGATCTTATTCCCACCAATAAAGATATTTATTTTTCCAACCATAGGTCCAAACACAACCTCTATAGTTTTCATCTGTTCATTCATTCATATCCTAGAAAAAATCATAACCTAACCCTGAGAGATGCATTCCCTTCTGGTAACTATCATATTAACCACAATGGTCATTATTTATGATTAAATAATTTTAACCTTATATGGAAATTTTCATTATAGGTATCACTATATTTCATTCATTTGGATATATTAAAAAAATTATATTTCCTATTAGTAGGATATATTATTTCAATTAAAACCTACCAACACCTCACATAACTATATTCAATGTGGAATTGAGGTATCACCAGAAGGATATATTCCCTTTTGGATAATCTAGAATGGAATTATCATGTTTAAGACCCACATTGACAAACTCTTATCAATATTAAACTAATCATCCTTAGTATATGATTTTATACTTCATTTATGGGAATTTAACACATGATGTTGAATGGTACGTTGTGTGATTCTAAAAAGATAAAAACTAAACATGTTCAAATTCCTTTTATTAAAACATGTTGGAAACTCTTCTCATGACCGTAATTAAAAAACTTCCATCCTTAAAGGGTTGGTTAAACTCTGATCTTATCCGCAGCCTTCTCAACAGGCCGGTCTCTCGTCGTAATACCCAGGGAAGTTGGGTGCGTTGGCATCCTCCATGTTCCGGGCTGAAGCTCAATGTTGATGGTTCCTTTTTAAATGGGAAAATATGGGGGGGTAACGTGCGGGACAAGAATGGCACAGTGTTGGTGGCCTTTAGAAACATTTATGGCCCGGGGAATTCACTGGGTGCAGAAGTGCAAGCTGAGCACTCTGGACTTATGCTTTGTAAGAGGGTCGGATGGATGGCTTTAGAGGTGGAGTCGGATTCTGAGATTCTAGTGTGGTATTTACGAGGGACATGTGTGATTCTTTGGGAATTGACTTACTTGGTTCATGGTTATGCCTCTGAAATTGATTGTGGAGTTGTGGTGCGTCATATACATAGAGAGGAAAATTTTGTTGCTGATTCTCTTTCACAAGGTAGTTGTCCTGGAGATCTGTTGATTATTTTTGCTACTCCGGGATCCCTTCCTCAGGATTGTTTTGGTATTGTTCTAGGGGAGACTCTTGTACTTCACCATTATAGATCGCCATGATCCTTTGTATTATGTAAGGGTTTAAATGAATAAAAAATAAATTTCAGCAGCTTATCAGGATAGATATAGACACCAATGTGATTTGATTTCTATATTTAAAAAAATATATTCCTTAAGTCAAATAAAAAATATCTAATTAGAGAAATAATAATGGTGAACATCCAATATATATATATATAGATGTTCTAATAAACATACACTAATGAAAAATCCTCATAATTGGGTTAATGAGTCTCGTGCAGGGATTTTGGAACGATTTATGGAAATGACTCATTATATTTGAATGTGTCATCATAGGAAATAATTCCCCCTAAATGGTGGGATGAGCCTAACATTACATGTAACACCCAAAGTTTTACTAAAAATAAATATAAATGCATGGAACGTTGTTTTATGTAGATATTTATAACTATCCTATTAACATAAAATTTCCACTTCTATGTTTTGAATTTTAAGAAATGGTCATCAACAATTGTGTTCAGTTTGTTATTTGGAGTCTATTGGAACCAACTTGTTTTTTTTGGTGAATAATAACATACCATAATTAATAGTATTATGAATAGTTATATGACCCAAATGAATAGTAAATTTTTTTATTATTTTATTTTCTTAAGGCTAGAAGGTAATAATATCTTGGTTAATTTTTCATTGTGATAAAGAAGTAGTTGTAGAATTAGAACTGCTAATTATTGAATTAAGTATGCTATTATTTAAATATTAATTTAATAACATTTATAAAATTATTTTCAAAAATGGAGTTCATTTTTGAAATCTACACATTGATAAATGGTTATGGTTAATTTTAGGAATTTTTTTGAAACAATTGATTTTTCGGTGAATAGTAAAAAATACAGTTTTTAGTTTCGGTGTATTAATGACATCATTAATGATATAATAATGATGTCATAAATCTGGTCGACTTGTGTATAGTTAAATAAGATGTGAGTTGTTCCAGGTGGCTTATACCATGGGAAAATACCATGGGCAATCACATTTTTTTGTAAATACCACTCATGAGGTGTCCCTTGAAAATTATTAAAATAATCCCTCACTTTTCCTATAAATACCAACTCTTCCCTTCATTTAATTCATTCCCAATTCTCCCTCAACGAAGCTCTAGACCCCTTACCTTCATAGTATTCCTCCCAAGGATTCATCAAGCCTCCAAGGTCCCAATCTTTGTGTTATAAGGGTTACTCTACAAGGTATGAAAATTCTCAATTTCGTTCTTTTTCTTTTTCTGTTCTCTTTTATGTGTTATAATTTTCAAGTTTCCATACCATGTTTTATTTCCTTATTATTAATGATCTTCTCTATATTATTATTCATTTCATTATGGTTGACCCTTGTCCCGTATATTTTTAATATTTTCTAAAACCATGTTGCGTAGCTGTTAGGCTGCCGAAGTTTTGTCAGCAATTTCACAATTATTCTTTTGTTTTATGTTTGTTCCTTATTCATTCTTCATATCTCCTTACCCAAGAAGCATGAAATCCCTAGAAATCATGTATATTATATATTTTATAATTTTTATCTAAAATTTCTCATCATTATTTTTATCCTCTTCCACTTATTTAAGAATAAAAACATTGTCAGTGTGTGTCGAATTATTGACATCGTGGACGATGTGATTTAAATTTCCATTAATAATTTTAAGTCAAGTAATGAAACCATTTATATGGTTGAACCAGGTTATAATATATGTTTTATGACTGACCCATAATTCTTTAATTCTTTTTTACTCATGGTTCTAATTTATAATACAAAACAATGTTGTTATTATCAAAGAACCACTAAAAGGATCTAAACGAACATCATTAATGTTATAACTTATGAATCATCCTCATCTAAGAAATAAAAAGGATTAATGGAATAATTTATGTTACTGTATGTATGTAAATACTACTCCAATACAATTCTGGAGGTTCACTTCCAATCGACAATAATTTCCATCATGAACCAATCATGGAGATCATGTTAAGAACTCACCGAAAAACAGTGCAAAGGGCAATATACTAACAATTAAGGGTGAAATGATGTTAAAAATGATCATATAAGATTCTATAAACATGAATATGTTTCTATAAAATATTAATAACACTCTATTAACCATTATAGAAGAGGTTTAAATAAGTTTTAAGTAAGAAAAACCCGAGATAAGGGAATTCTTAACCCGATTTCCATTCTTTGGGTTAACCTTCTACTTCATTATTTATGTGCAATTTAAATTTTTTGTGTGATGGTTTTTGTTTATATTAATTTTTATTATGTTTATTAATAGTACATATACATACTCCATCCACTATATTAAGTCTCTCTTCAATTTTATGATATTTATAAGGGGATTTTCATTAAAAATACTCTTTTTAAATTCTGTTTTAAGAAATTCAAAAGTATTGTATTTATGATATTATTAATGTTGTATGGTTATTTTTTTGGTTCTTGTAAAATTATTTATGAAGAAGGGTGGGACCGATATCTCCCTCCAATGCATTGGGTATGAGTATGTTGGAGTTCGGTCGTATGGTTACTCCAAGTGTAACTATGATGGTTACACAAAGTAAGGTAGTTGTGAGGGTTACAAATTATAAGGTAGCCAAGAATGGTTAAAATATTATGTAAGTAATTCCCCAATATACCTTTATGATTATATTTATGTTCTCATGTTTTTTTTGGGTCTTGTGTAAATCTTATATTACAAAAAATAAGTATATATGGGTGGCAAGAAAGCCTTTTGAAAATGCTTTCATACGTTATGAGTATTCATGGACTAATGTGATTTTTCCTTCTTTACCATCCCTTACTGAGATTTTGTGCTCATCCCAAGTTTTAAAATAATTTTTCATAGGTTAATGGATGTGTAATAAAAGGAAGGAAGACATGTATAATGTTTATTAATTGTCAAGGAGTCTTGTTTTGAGTTTTAATGTTTTAAATTTTGAAAAAACTGGAAACTATCTTAATGGTATTTACTCTATAATAATTTGTAATGTCATGAATGTACAGTACTAATTTTCTAAAGCATTAAACTTGAAAAGATATTCAATGTAAAAGGAAGTGTTTTCTTGACTAAATTAGATATTATGTATGTAATAAGGTCGGTTCCTTATAGTTGGTATCAGAGGATGGATTAGTTAACTTTAGGGGTTAGGGTGATGTTAATAGAATACCATAAATGATTTTCACTCTATGATTAATTTGAAATATTATAGCATTTAAGGATTACCATGTTTCTTTATCTAAGACATATTTGTTTAGAATGGTTGTCTGCAAAAGGAACAGGGATGTTGAAGAGGAGAGGCACCGACCAAATGACATCATTCCGGAACTACAGACCGGAATGGTAGGGATTGGAACTGAGCAGTTCGTGATAGTAATGGATCAGCTAACGTAGGTAATAAATGGTGGTGGAATCCATTCAAGAGAACCAATAGAGGTACCACAATAGAACATGATAGTGGTGGAACATTTTATGAGACAACATCCTCCTGCATTCAACGGATCTTCTGACCAAGTAGCATCTGAAGGATGGATCAAAGCCCTTGAAAAGATATTCGATGTTATGGGATGTTCAGATAATCAAAAGGTAAGTCTTTCCATTTATCATTTTGAAGGGGAAGCTGATCAATAGTGGTTAATGGTAAGTAATATCATGGGTAGAGAGGATTTTGATGCCTTAGAGTGGGATGAATTTAAAAGTCCTTTCCTTGAAATATATTTTCATAAGGTGGTGCGACTTAGAATGGAGAAGAAATTCCTTGAATTGAAATAGAAGGAGGAAGATTCAGTGGCTGTGTTTGAAACAAACTTTACTCGACTGGTGAGGTATTCTCCAAATCTTATTCTGGATCTCGATAGCAAAATCAATTACTTTTACTCAGGATTGAAGCCATGGTATCGAAGGGCGTTGGCCTCCTGTGAATTCAAAATATATGAGAAAATTTTACGATGTGCTAAGAGGGTAGAGATGGATTTTGCTGATGATCATGTGCATTTTGGAAACAAAGAGAAGAAGAGGTCCATTTGGAAAGATATGTGTAATAATCAACCAAAGAAATCTGATGGTAATAAAATCCAATTTCCAATTTGTGAAAAGTGTGGCAAGAAACACCCAGGGGAATGTCTTATCAAAACTAGGAACTGTTTTAAATGTGGTAAGTTTGGACATATGGCCCGAGATTTCAATGAAAAAGATCCTAAGAATAATCCTAATAAGAAAACTGTAAAGTGTTTTAAATGTGGTGAGATTGGTCAATATGCAAACGTCTTCCCAAAGATAGATTTGAATGATGTAAAGAAGCCAGACTATAAGTATAAAAGTTTAGTGAGACCCTTTGCAACTACGTCAGCAGATATTGGGCCATCCAATGAAGTTGTATCAGGTACTTTGTTTGTTGACTCAGATTTTGAAAAAGTTTTGTTTGATACGGGGTCTACACATTCCTTCATCTCTGAGAAATTTTCGGGTAAATTGTAAATATCACCTCAACAAATTAGACATGAAATTGTTGTTAAAACACCATGGGGAGATGTTATAGAAAAGAGGAATTATAAGAATCTTTCTATTGTGGTCTGTGGAAAGACTTTACCTAAAAACCTTTATTTTTACCCTTAGTCGAGTTTGATGTTATTCTGGGGATGGACTGGCTTTCTGATTATCATTCTAAGATTTACTATAGAGCGAAATAAGTTATTTTTCAGCAAGAGTTTCAGTTTTTATACAAGAATGAACCCATACAATTGATAAAATATCAGGAAGCTGAGAAACTATTGAAAGATGGAAATGAAAGTTATCTTGCTCATATTTTTGAAAATAAGGGAACTATTCAAATTAATGATGTGCCAGTGGTAAATGAATACATTGATGTTTTTCATGATGAGTTACCCAGTTCCATACCTAATCGAGAATTTGAATTCATAATTGACTCAATTCCTGATGCTAAGACAATTTCAAAACCCCCATATCGTATGGCTCCAACAGAACATCTTGAATTGAAAAATTAGTTGCAGGATTTGCTTGACAAAGTCTTCATTTGTCCTAGCACTTCACCATGGGGAGAACATGTTTTGTTTGTTAAAAATAAAGATGGTTCCATGAGACTTTGGATTGATTATAGATCTTTGAATAACATCACTATTAAAAACAAGTATCACTTTCCTTATATTTATGACTTGTTTGATCAGCTCCAGGGAGCTCAGTACTTTTCCAAGATTGACTTGAGAACTGGATACCATCAGCTGAAGTTGAAGGTGGATAACATCCCAAAAAACAGCCTTTTGTACTAGATATGGGAATTATTAATTTGTTGTAATTCCATTTGTAATAACTAATGCACCTATTGTATTCATTAATCTTATGAATATAGTATTTCATGAGTTCTTGGATACGTTTGTGGTTGTATTTATTGATGGCATTCTGTTATTTTCTAAAAATAATGAGGAGCATGAAAAACATCTAAGGTTTGTTTTACAAATATTAAAAGAAAAGAAACTATATGGAAAATTTACCAACTATGATTTTGGGTTAAAACAGATTCCATTTCTTAGGCACATTGTAAATAAGGATGGAATAATAGTTGATCATGATAAAAAAATTAGTTGATGAATGTCCAAGACCCACAAATTTTACATATATTTGTAGTTTTCTGGGCTTAGAAAGTTATTACCAACGGTTTGTTAAGAGCATTGCACGGTTATATAGCCTGATAACTAAGATAACATGGAAATGAGTTAAATTTGTTTGGATAGAGGAATGTGATGTTTTTTTTCAGGAACTTAAGAAGAGATTGGTGAATGCTCCAGTTTCAGCCTTACCTTCCCAAAATGGTGAGTTTGTCATCTACAGTGATGCTTCTTTTAAGGGACTTGGTTGTGTTTTGATGTAGAATGATCATCTAATTGCCTATTCTTTGATACTACTTAAACCTCATGATCTAAATTATCCCACACATGATTTGGAATTGGCAGTTGTGGTTTATTCTTTGAAAATTTGGAGGCATCATCTATACAGAACCAAATGCCAAATATATACTGACCATAAAAGTCTAAATTATATATTCACTCAGAATGAATTAAACATAAGGTAGAGAAGATGGATAGAACTGATAAAGTATTATGACTGTACGATCAATTACCATCCTGGGAAAGAAAACAAGTGACAGATTCCTTAAGTCAGAAACATCATGCATCATTAACCATGCTACATTTGGAACATTATCCCTTGATTAATGATTTGATGATTTTTGTCTTAGAGGTTGTTGGTGCAGGGAATACATCTGTTTTGTTTCAGGTTTTAGTGTAGTATTTGTTGTCATACAGAATTAAGCAAGTGCAGGAGGAAGACCATGAGATACAGAAAAAGGTAGAATTGGTTAAAATGTGTAACTTTCTAGAATTTAATCTTGATAAATATTGTGTTTTAAGATATGGAAAAAGTTTGTGTGTGCCTTGTAATTCCTATTTGAAGAAAGAATTGTTGTGTGAAGCTTATAGTTCTCCATTTTCTGTTCATCCTGGCAGTACTATGATGTATAGAGACCTTCAGAAGTATTATTGGTGGGATGGAATGAAAAGAGTTATTGTTGATTTTACCATGAGATGTTTGACATGTCAACAGGTTAAAGCAGAGTGATAATTACCGAAGGATATTCTTCAGAATTTCCCAGTGCTAGGGTGGAAATTGGAGAATGTATCTATGGACTTCATTGTGGAACTACCAAAGACTTCTCGAGTTAACAATGCAATTTGTGTTATTTTTGATCGGCTGAAAAAATCTGCACATTTTCTTTCTATTCGAGATACAATTTCTTTAGATCAGATTTCTGGATTATACATCAAATAGATTATCAGGTTATATGGATTTCACCTTTCCATAGTGTCTGACCGAGATCCCAGGTTCACTTCTACCATTTGGAAGGGACTTCAGAAGTCGTTGGGCACAAAGTTAAATTTCAGTACAGCTTTTCATCCTCAATCAGATGGGCAGTCAGAATGAACGATTTAAAATTTTGAGGATATTCTTTGAGCTTATTCAATGTATTATCATGGAAGTTGGGATTAGCATCTTTCTTTAGTTGAGTTTTTTTATAATAACAGTTTTCATTCCCGTATTCAGATGGAACCTTTTAAGGCCTTGTATGGAAAGCGGTGTCGGACTCCAGCATTTTGGGATGAAGTCAGTGAAAGAAAGTTGATGGGGCCAGAATTAGTTGAAGAAGTGGCTGAAAAATTTAGGATGATCCAGCATCACACGAGGACTGCTCAGAGTAGGAAGAAAAGTTATGCAGATAAAAAAAAGAAAGACTTCTCTTTTGAGGTAGGTGATCGTGTTTTCCTTAAAATCTCTCCATGGAAAAGTGTCCTGCATTTCGGTAAGAAAGGGAAGCTAAGTCCACAGTTCATCAGTCTGTTTGAAATCTTGGAGAAATTTGGAACAGTTGCATACCACGTAGCTTTGCCTCCGATTTTGTTTCAGGTACACAGTGTTTCTCATGCTTCAATGTTGAGAAATTATGTGCCAGATTCATCACATGTCTTGAGCCCAGAAGTAGTTCAAATAGAAGAGAACCTTTCTTATGAATAGAATCTAGTTCGGATTCTTGATCGAAGAGAACAGGTATTACCGAATAAGGTAATCCACCAGGTAAAGGTTTTTCAGAGAAACCACATGGCTGATGAAGCAACATGGGAGTCTGAAAATTCTATGAGAGAAAAATACCCTTAGTTGTTTAATAATAAAATAAAATTGAGAGGACGCAATTTCAAGAAGGTGGGGATAATTTAACACCCCAAGGTTTTCTAAAAAGAAATATAAATTCATGGAACTTTTTTTTATGTAGATATTTATAACTAGCCTTTTAATATAATTTTTCCACTTCTATGTTTTGAATTTTAAGAAATTGTCATCTCTAATTGTGTTCAGTATGTTATTCGGAATCTATTAGAACCAACATGTTTTTTTGTGAATAGTAACATACCCTAATGAATAGTAATATAAATAGTAATATAAACTTAATGAATAGTACATTTAATTATTATTTTATTTTCATAAGGGTAGAAGATAATAACATATTGGTTAATTTTTAATTGTGATAAAGAAGTAGTTGTAGAATTAGAACTGCTAATTTTTGAATTAAGTATAGTTTTATTTAAAAATTAAATTAATAATATTTAGAAAATTATTTTCAAAAATGGACATCATTTTTTTAATCTACACGTTGATAAATGGTTAGGGTGAATTTTAGGAATTTTTCTGAAACAATTGATTCTTCGGTGAATTGTAAAAAATACAGTTTTTAGTTTCAGTGTATTAATGACATCATTAATGATATAATAATGATGTCATTTATCTGGTCGACTTGGGTATAGTTAAATAAGATGTGAGGTTTCCCAAGTGGCTTATACCATGGTAAAATACAATGGTAAATGCCATGGTTTTGTAAATACCACTCATGAGTTGTCCCTTGAAAATTGTTAAAATAATCCCTCACTTTTCCTATAAATACCAACTCTTCCCTTCATTGAATTCATTTCCAATTATCCCTCAACGAAGAATTGGCCTCCTTACCTTCATATTCGTCCTCCCAAGGATTCCTAAATCCCCCAAGTTCCCAACCTTAATGTTATAAGGGTTACTCTACAAGGTAAGAAAATTCTCAATTTCTTTATTTTTCCTTTCAAGTTTTCTTTTATGTGGTATAATTTTCAATTTTCCATACCATGTTCTTATTTACTTATTATTCTTGATCTCATAAATATTATGATTCAATTCTGGATGCGTGACCCTTATCCCCTCTATTTTTAATATTTTTTAAAACCATGTTGTGTAGTCGTTAGGCTGCAGAATTTTTGTAGGCGATTTCAAAATTATTATTTTATTCTGAGTTCTTTCATTATTCTTTCTTCATATCTCCTTACCCAAGAGGCTTTAAATCTCTATAAATCATGTATATTATATATTTTATCATGTTTATGGAAAATTAATCATCATTATTCTTCTCCTCTCCCACTTATTTAAATAATAAAAACATTGTCCGCTTTTGTCGAATTATCAACATCGTGGACGATGTGATTTCAATTTCAATTAATTATTTCATGTCTGGCCATGAAACATTTTATATAGTTAAAAAATGTTATAATATATGTTTTATGACTCACCCATGGTTCTGGAATTCCTTTTTACTCATGGTTCTAATTTATAATCCAAAACAATGTTGTTACTATCAAAGAAACACTAAAACGATCTAAAAGAAAATCATTAAGGTTCTACCTTATGAATCATCCTCATGTAAGAATTAAAAATGATTAATGGAATAATTTATGTTACTAGATATATGTAAATACTACTCCATTTCAATTCTGTAGTTTCACTGCCAATCGACAAGAATTTCCATCATGAACCAATCATGGATATAATGGTAAGAACTCACCCCAAAACAGTGCAAGGTGAAAAATACTAACAATTAAAGGTGAAATGATGTTATGAAATGATCATATAAGATGTTATAAACATGAAAATATTTCTGAAAAATATTAATAAAACTCTTTTAACCATTATACAAGATGTTTAAACAAGTTTTAAGTATGACAAACCCAAGATAAGGGAATTCTGAAACTGATTCATGTTCTCTGGATTAACCTTCTACTTCATTATTTATATGCAATTTAAATTATTTTTGTGATGGGTTATGATTATATTAAGGTTTATTATTTTTATTTACATTATATATACATAATCCATTAACTCTATTAAGTCTCTCTTCAATTGTATGATATTTATAAGGGGATTTTCCTTAAAAATCCTCTTTTTAAATTCTGTTTTACGAAATTCATAAGTATTTTATTTATGATATTATTCATGTTGTATGGTTATCTTTTGGTTCATGGGAAATTATTTATGAAGAAGGGTGGGACCTATATCTCCCTACAATTAATTGGGTATGAGTATGTTGTAGGTTAGTCGTATGGTTACTCCAAGTGTCACTGCCATGGTTACACAAAGTAAGGTGGGCATGAGGGTTACAAATTATAAGGTATCCATGAATGGATACAAGATTGTGTAAGTAATGCCCCAAGATACCTTTATGATTATATTTATGTTCTCATGTTTTGTGTGGATCTTGTGTAAATCTCATATTACATAATGTATGTATATATGGGTGACAAGAATGTCTTTTGAAAATGCTTTCATACGTTATTAGTATTCATTGACTAATGTGATGTTTCCTTCTTTATCATCCATTACAGAGATTTTGTGCTCATCTCAAGTTTTTAAATGATTTTTTACATGTTAATGGATGTTTAATACAAGGAATTCAGACATGTTAAATGTTGAAGAATTGTCAAAGAGTCTTTTTTAAAGTTTTAATGTTTTATATTTTGAAAAAAATAGAAACTATCTTTATGGTATCCACACCGTAATAATGTGTAATTTCATGAATCTATTTTCCTAATTCTCTAAATATCTAAACTTGAAAAGATCTTCAATGTAAAAGGAAGTTTTTTCTTGAATAAATTCAAGATTATGTATGTAATAAGGTCGGGTCCTTATATTATATCCTCTCCAAAAATGATCTTTTTGTAGTTTCAATAGTAAGAATCCCTAGTGACCACTTGCCTTTAGAAATATGGACCACAATTGAGTCTGTTTGAACAAATAGGTGAGGCATTTTTATATTTTTATTTCCAACAAAAATGATATTTAGAATCTAATTTAAAAAATATATAATAAATGAATGAATATCTATAATCCATAGTAATTTACAAAACATTGTCAAAAAAATATTTGACAATCAAAAAATTGAGAAAATGAAGAATAATATAGATAAATTTGAAATTTTGATTACTCAATTAGAAAAAATTTCTAAATAGTTAGACAACCATTATTAATAAATATTCTCTGACAGACCTATGTGAGATAAACTTATAATTATGAATAATATTATTAGGATTGGGTTGAAAAAAAAAAGAAATTACAAAATTAGATATAATGTAATAAAATAATATAACCATCACCATTACTAGTATCACATTCCATAATTATGTTAGCTTAATTATTTATAGAAATGAGAAAATGAAATCGGTATCATTTTTTTGGAATAAAATGTTAATAATAGAAAACATATGGAAACAAATAATTACACTTTCATTCATCATAATATCATACCTAAACGTTTCTATAACTAACAATATCATTTTTATATCATAATCACCACAAATTCACACCAATTATATCGAATCACCACATTCACATCACCACCACCACATCATCAACCCATCAACTCATGCTATAATCTTGATCTATCACAACCTAAATATAAGAAATAATCACAAGTTATCATAGCTTAGAGAAATGTAGACATGTCAAAATCATAATTTATTACACCCAATATTAAAAGAAGGTATCAAAGAACTCATAAATTAAAATATATATATTTTTACACTACACCTTAGGACATTGAATCTTGTGTGTGTATCTATATTAATATAAAAAATGTATGACATTATAACCTATAAATCCAATTCATATTTTTCATAGGTTTAACAAGTTCTTACTAACGTGGGAACAAGATCCATCTGTTTAAAAAGAAAATGTTGACCCCCTGATTCACCCACTCCCCTATCAAGGAGTTCAGGAATCTTTCAATAAAAATATATATATATAGTACTGATATATATATTCATTATAATTATATATATTTAATCCACCTACATGAACCATACATGTGACTATATAATTGGCTATATACCTTGTGTACTAGCACTTACTAGACTAGGGCATAACTCAGACATCCAAGAAATGTCTAATGAGACAATAATCTCAATCAACGAGTTACATTCCCTATATCTCATAATGAGTGGATGTTGTCATGCTCTTCATTAAATATGGTTAGTGTGCCATCATTTCAACTCTCTAACAAGGGACGTGGTGCGTAAATCCCAACGTCCAACTAGTTTATGTGATGTGAGACTTCATGCTCAACACTAGATGTATGGAGGCATGATACTACCATGCTCAAAATATTCCTTACCATCATACCACAACCTCTACAAATTCATAATCATTTTTATAAAATTTAGCATGAGGAAAAACATATCATGTGTCACATGACAAAGTCCATATATATATACAAGACATAATATTATAGATATAATATCAATCATGACACATTACCTCCCATGTATATAATTTATCAAGATCAAAGTAAAAAAGGCTTCACAATTATATTAATTACATTTTATTAATCATTATTAGGCATGGCCATACAACCCTTTGAATTCATTCAATTTAAATTTTCAAATTAATTATAGAAGGGAAAAAATAATGCATTCTCCTTTTTATATGTATATTATTTTCAATTCCCTAATTTCAGGAAGATCCATTAAAAAGGTTCAAGAAGTATTTTAGAAGCTTACATGATCAAATAAAGTAATTTATTACATGGTAAATTCCAATTTTAGGATGATCTAAACACTTAAGATGTTCTTTTGGTTCTATAATAAATTATATATTAAGAGAAAATCAATTAAAAGACTAAAATAATAAATAAATAAATAATTTTTCATTTTAACGAGTTGACCACAAGGGTCAACATAACTGGGAACACCCAAGGGGTGTACATCATTGAGTGAATCAATCAATAATCAAAAAAACTTGGGACAATATGTGAATGTTATATTGGGAAAATCGATTAGATATGAAGAACTCAAGAAAAATTGGATTCTCAGAAGAACATGGAATGTGGAATGATGAAAATTCTCATAGACATCAAAACACACGGATAAAACGATGAGACCATGTACATCATGAATGTAGATTAATCCTAAATCTATTTTAGACTTAGATTTGGAGTATAATAGAATGGATATAAGATATGGCTGAATTCGTTAAAAATATGGTAAAAAACATTCACCTAAATAGTTGAATGGATTCTTTGATATGCACAGATATCAAGGGATTGAATTTTGGATCTCACATTAATGAATATAACACTTTTGAAGGATCATGGATTTAATGTATAACATGGAATCTATCACAAATCCTTTCTCGTGGGACTTATGATATCATAGCGGAATATAAATCAATTCATTCATTGGAGGATAAAAGGTAAAGGGGTAATAATAATTGAGGTTATATTATAGAAATAATGGAGTTTTCAAGTCAAAATAAAAGGGCACATAGTTATGTCCATGATTTACTAAACCATGTTAAAACCATGAACAATCCTTTACTTAAGGAATTGACCAGAACTTTTATGGTGTGTGGTTTTTAAATCATACAAAACCCATGGGAAATACTACTAAAAACCAATATCTTCAACTATTTTTATGAACCAAGATCCTCACGGATTGACACAACTCGTGGGGACCCTGCTTTACCTCTATTTCTCCTATCCGGTTTAACGAGGCGGTGCTTCCTAGACTGTAGTGTTTCCACTAACCATGTGTCCTAGTTATTTTTCCCACCTTCCAAATCAGTGAGCTCTAAAAATGTTAGAATGCTATTGGGACCTTCCATAGGTCGTAGTATACATTTAACATGATTAAACAAAATATTAAAAATTAAAAACAAATGATCCATTTATTTTTTTTAAACAGGTAGTTATTTCGATATAAAATATAGTATCATTGAATAAAGGATGTGGGAAGGTATATTTAAGAACAGGCATTAGAGAATAGACATATGGGGATGTATTTTATCCATCCATACATGAGCCAAGCTATATGAAAGAATTTTTTTAATGAACACTGAGTTATGGTATATGGGAAAATGGTATAATTTGAGAAGTCTATTTCTAATGGTTTTTATAATGATTGAATATTATGAAATATCATCTCATTATAGGTCTCTTGATTCATGTTAATATGAACATAATTTATAATATGAAAGTTACATAGTCACTGAGAGACTAAAATAAACCTATTTAACGTAGTTAACATAAGATGGTTTAATATATTTTTCAAGGTAAGAAGCATGTTATTGCAAGAAATAAAATTCTAAGTTAATTAGTTTGTCATTTAGTGAAAATGATTGAAAAAATTATACAATGATCTGCTAAATGTTAATGGATTCCAAAACAACAAAAAACTAACTTGTAAATACTCTATATATTATCCCTCAGTTGTGAACTAAAGAAACATTTACGTATAATATTTTAATTTCTCAAATTATGATTGTGATTAAGGTGTGATTTAATATAATTTGTTTAAAAAGTTCACACCAATTAGGGAATAAGATCCTACATAACATGGAAAACTGTTTACACATTTATTAACCTCACTACCATCATAGGGTCTCTCATGATAAAACACATGGTATCAAAATCAAATGTTAATGGTTTTCATCCTATCATTCGAACATCTTCAGAATTGGTAATATTGGAAATATATAATGATTTCATTTATTTTGTGTAATAAATTATCATATTTTTATTTTTATAATTATATCATACTCAAACCCTATTCAGATATATGTTTTATCAGTGAAAATACATGGGGTACATGATAGTGATGCATCAAAACTGTCAATGACTAGAGAAGACAAAAAGGTATTTAATGTGGATGTCAAAGAATATAATTATTTGACTATTACCCCAAAAAAATATAATTTATAATTATGTACTTAATTTTGGAAATTCAAATTACATGTTGGATAAATAGGCTAGCCTACATGCAGATGATAACATGGTGATGTTATCTAAGATTCATGTACTTTAAAACAATCCTATTGAATTAAAAATATTCCATAATAAAAAATTTGATTGGATTTATAATAAAATAAAAAAGGATATTAGAGAATCAGGTGACATACAAAATTGGTCAAATATATTTATATTTTGGAAAAGATAATGTGAATACATCAACCGATTTATAATACAAAATGGTCTGGTCTTGAATAAATGAACTTTATAATGCTCTAATAGAATGAAATAAAAATTATCATAGGTAAATAGTAAATGAAGGTCAATCATATGGGAATATCAATTTTTAAACATAATAATATTTCTGTTATATATATGGAAAACATGATATTATTACAGAAAAAAAGAGGAACAATAATTAAAGGATTAATTTTGATCTTTTGTTAGAAGGAAATTAAAAATTGGATAGGACAGATTTGATTGAATGTTACCCATGTAATTGTTATAGTATGAAATATTTGAACACATTACATAAATGTGTCAATTGATATTTGATGATGGTGGAGGAGGAAAATAAATTTTATAGAAGTTTCCTAAAAGGTTCTCCATGAAAATGAATTCCTCTGCGGAAATTCACCATGATAGTTGTTTTCAATTAGGAGTTTAATAAGCAATGAAAATGAAGATAATAAATATTTTTGGGAGTATGTATAAACAATGTTTTTATTAAATATATTATAATATATTATGAAATTATTTGAAATCAATTAATATAAAATTGTGTAAGACAATCATTCAAATGGTTTAGTGTATCATAATTTTTAAAATGGGTTGGATCTTGATGATCTTTAAGCTCATATAAAGAAAAATAAAAATAGTGGTGGTAAATTTAATGAGTCCTTAGAGTATATAGATCAACTCAATAATGTAATTCATTTAATAAAAAAACAAAAATAAGATCAATAAATTGGTATGATAGCCTCAAAAAAATCATTTAAATCTCTTACTGGTAATCTAATAATTGGATATGGTGATTGATGGGCTTATTTATCTAATAATAGAATAAATTTTTTGGTAGATACGCCTTTATAAGATATAGTTACATTGAGAAATAATTTTAAATATGAAGTGAAATAATAAAATTAAATGATGATTCTCCACTTTGGGATGGTTTCATATGTATATCTTCTTAAAAATGGTAAATGAAGCTCAGAATGTGTTGGGAAAATTATTACAGAATTGGAACCCAGGTTCATGGGTAAATAAGGTGATGACTATGGTGATAATACCAAAAAATCATGTACAATTATAAACTAGATGAAAGGGAAGGAAAAAATTATAAATTTTTAATCAACACTATAGAACTTATAGGATGAATAATTGTTGTACAAAATTGAGGAAAACAGAGGTTGGTAATAATTATCAATATATGACAGATAATCAATAATTAATTAGTTTCTAAATGATTAGAGACATGTGCATGAATGTATGTTACATGATAATTCATCTTTTGAGGTGTTTATTATGTGGCTATTGAGGTTATACCATATAATAATATAATTATGAGGGTATATATTTGACATGGGAAAATTATAATGTAAATAAATTAATATGGGACTATATTACACATTTTTTAGAAGAAATTCTTTATATAGATATTTCTTCCATATTTATAATTTTTTGAATAAATTTGCATATTTATAGAAATGTGGAAATATCGATTACCACCAAGGAATTAAAATGAATTTCAAAACATAATAACCTAGAAGGATTCCATTGAAAACAGATGCAACCCACTAGATAAATATGATGAGTATAATTACACCGCCTAGGTAGAAGTAAAAGGGTTGAGATTATCATATTCTTTAACTCAACTTGGCATCTCATGGAATAAAAAAATGAAGAGGAAAAAATATTAACTAATTCATATTTAGGTCTAGTATATGAGGGATACTTGCAACTAGATTATTGATATAGGGTATTCAGCTAGAATGATTGAAAATAATATCAAAAAGAGTAATTTTAGGGGAATATTTGACCCATAAATGCATTCCGACAATGATGGATTTGTAATGATCAATGAAAAGTGAAACAATAGACCAACATGTGACGGGTTGAAGAAGAAATAATTAATCAATGTGGATATATTGTGTAACACCTTGAGATTGTATGAGAAATATTATTTTTAATTTCATTGGTGTCTTGTTTTGTATGCTAAACCAAAAATAGCTTGTGCTATATGCAACACTGTATTAGCTTGTATTATATGCAAACACTATTCTTGGCTTGTGTTGTACACAAGAGTGACCTTCTTTGATAGCATATGTTTTACGCAATACCGAGTTTCATAAAACAACGATATATTATTATGAACTATCCATTATAAATATTATTAACTACATTTTGAATTTTATAACATTATCATTCATCTTACACATTTTCAAGATCATGGTATGAGAACAAAATGAATTTTTTGGGTAAAATAAGTATTTTTCAAAAAATACACTTTTGCCACATTTTGATGCCTCACCAATTTTAAATCTAATTTTTAACAAGTTTATAAGTTCAATTTTACAAAATAAACTTAATTTTGTGAATCATGATATAAAAATTTATGTTGGATAATGTTTTGATATTTTTCTGATAACGTTTATATTTTGATGAATAGTAAAAACACACAAAATTTTAATTAAAAACTACTTTTTTCGTCATGATAATTTATATGGTTAAATTATAATATTTAATGGTTTTAAAGTATAAATAGCATATATTTTTACCATTTAATATAATTAATTTCATTAATATTAATTTTACAGTGAATTCAGAGGTAAAAACATTTCAATCTTTGACAATATTTTAACTTTTAAAACATGTTTTCTTAACAGCGGGATTAATGTTAAATTAATTAAGGAAAATTTATTTTATTGAATGTGGAAAAATGGATTCCATATTTGGAATCATTATGACCAAATTATGTTAATAGGCTACTTTTTATTTTTAGGAATTATGAATAGTAATTATGGTAAATTTTATTTACCATAGTTAAAGGTAAATATGGTAATTAAAGGTAAATATAAAATTATAAATTTACCATAACACTTGTATTAATATAATTGGATGATTAAATTTTTTCCTAAATCTTACTTGGGTCTAAATGGAATCTATTGGAACCCACTTGGATTTGATTAAGACCTTTAATTTATTTTATTTAAAGAAAGTGAAATATGCCTCACTCAAACTTTTGATATTTAAAGTATATTTTATATAATGTTATACATAAGATAAATTTGACTATAAATATTCATTACATATATAAAACTATTTCCTATATAATGGTATTTTATTTGTATTTTTTAGACATTAAATAACTTAATGTATTTATGACACAATGATGATAAAGTAATTACCTAATTAATGGAATATTAAAATAATTGATATTATAAATATCCAAATAAATGTAATTTGAGATTTTTTATGAATTCCACTAATTTTATAGGATAATATGACATTTTAGGGTTGGTTAGATGAATTTTGTTCGAATTAATAATGTTGTTATGATTTTGAAAAAAAATACCAAATATTTTCAAAATTGACATAAAATGGTTTTCAAAAAAAATATTATATTATTAATTGATATAATGGTCCTAAAAATCTAAGGATAGGACAAAAGACTTATATAATAATATATATGACATTAACTGACCAATTGGGTTTCGATTGGAAGTTTATAGTATGTTTATTAACCATATTGTGTAAGAATACAAGAAGACACGGTAAAAGTTCAATTATTTAATATAGAGTTAGATCTAAATGATAAGGTTAAAATAGTAACCTAAACTTGTCTGAAACCTATTGGTTGAGAGTATTTTGACCCATACCCACCCAATCATAGAAATAAGTCACTTTTTAGCCATTATAAACCGAAAATTAATTTATTATAAAATAATATTTTAAGTTTTTTATAAGGTGCCCCTCACCCCTCTTATCAAAGGGCACTCCCCCTTATCTCTATTTCACACCATCAAAGCCATTTGGCTCGGCCAAACCCTACTCAAATACCCTCCCAACTGTCCTACCATCATCCTAGAGGACTTACTTTGGTCATAAATCCAATCTATAGAGCCCTTTTGATCAAATCAAAAGAAACAACCTGAAGAAGAGGTAAATATTTCATCACCTCTTTCAAGTTCCTTTCTTCTTCCACTTCCTCTTTCTTTGTTGTTTCCATTATAAAATAATAACTAAAGTATATTATATATACTATGATGTTATTATAAATATTTTACAACCAAATTCATTATTCTATGCATCCCTTGAATGACTTGTCACCATACGTGCGTACGTACGACTTACCGTCTCCATGTTGTGGTGTAATAGTTATTCAATACATTGTTATTTGGATAGGTATAATAATGATGTGTAATTCATGTTAATAATAAATATAACATGATAATTACTCTGTATATATTATATACCATCCAATTATATATTATTTTAATATCAAAATTATGATATTGTCGCTCGTGCGTATGTACGGAAAATCGTCTCCACGCCGTGGTGTAATCTGTTTTCCACCACCACCTTACATGGATGGGTATAATGGTGTAAATAATAACAATATATGGTTATTATAACATGATAATAATTCCGAGATATTATATCATCCACTCTAATACCATTCAATAATTATGGGAACGATATCATCTCATGTGTGTACATACGGATTACCATCTCCACGACGCGATGAGATTCATTCTTCATGTTAACTATTCAAGAATGATTATAAAGTATATATTGAATAATAAAAAAATATATCACATAATAATTCTACTGAATTTATATATATATATATATATTTCATCTACTTACTTCCATTCAAGTAAATAAGTAAAGGAAAACAGTGTTCATGCGTACGTACGGCCTACTGTCTCCAAGAACGGTGTATTTCATTTCATTTATATATCTATTATATATGTATATATACTGAATATGTATGACATTTAAATCATGTATTTAATTCTGGAAGTAAGAAAATAATGATATAAGTAATAATGTCAAGAAAAACAAGTCCAAACAAGTACGATACATGAAATGATTATTACCCAAAACGTTGCTTCAACATGGAATTGACAAATGAACGGGTAATATAAAGTCGTAAGTGAATCATATATGATATCATAAAAGTCACTATGATTATTTAATAAGTCAATGACATTATTTAAATCATTATATTTGAGTTTCAAACACATATGGGAGAAATTGGACATAAGGTAAGGGATAATTATTCCAATCTCGTTCTTATCAGAGATTATTTATTCGGAAGTATTTACTGGGGTTATATTTATCATCCATGCCCATTTTTTCTCAAAATGTTTTCATAAAATGATTATTATTATTCCCTATATGTTTAAAGTCATTTTACCCTTTTTTTACCACGTTGTATGGAAGGAAGCATTATTTTTCTTACCATACGAGGTATTTTTTGACTTTTCTGAAAAAAGTACGAGAAGAATGTTTTTTTAACTTATACAACATGAATGGATTTTTACGGTTCCATAATGCCTTATTTTCATGAAGCTTCCAATACATTATTTCATGATTATTTTCAATAAAATCCTTTTATTTTAAAATTTCATGGCATTTTGAGAAAAGAAAATGATTTTGATGACAAAAAGATATTTTCCAGAAGAATTCATTTCAAGTGTTTTATCAAAATTATTTTCCATCTAAGATGACATTATTTAGTATGTTTATTTTTCAAGTATAATTTATCTATTATTTAAATGGTTTGATTTTTCTTATGATGAAATGACATCCACTTTTTCTATATGAATTATGTTATAAAGGGATGATGTTTATAAAACCCATTTTATTCTTTGGGTTATGATGAATGGTTTATGATTGTTTTGTGGCACACGTAAGAATGATTTCAATATGATATGGTTGGGACATATATCTCCCTCCAATTCATTGAGTAATGATTTATATCTCATGAGATAGACATTGCTTGAATGACAAGTAAAATCTAGTTCAGTAATACAGGGCTGGAACAGCTGGTAAACTCGGTTCAGTAATGGACTTTGTCCACTATGATGGTCTTTCAACCAATGCCTTTGCTACAATGGAAATAATATCATGTGATTAATTATTTTCCACAATTACATGTTTTATTACCATGCTATTTTGTCATGATTGATGTTCCTTTATGATCTATGCATCATGTACTAACAAGATTTATTTCACGACTAATGATTTTGATGTTTAAACTTTATGTTCATGTTTCTAATTTAAAATGTATATGGTTTGTTTTATTTTATCCATTCATACCCTTACAGAGCATTCGAGCTAACCCATTTTATCTTTTCATTTCTCCAAGATATGGAGAAATTTTTTAGGTAATAAAACAAAAAGGGGAAGATATTTATGAAAGATGTTGAAGGTCTTTCACCATGATTATAATATTTTGTTCTATGTTTCCAAAGAAACTAAACTCTTACGGTCCTTGGGTGTCTATTTTTTTATGTATTAAATATTACACAAATGTAATTTAATTTCCATGTATGTCAATATTGGGTCTCTATAGTTGGTATCAATGTAAAGGTTTAGTTATCCTTTGGAAACTAGGATTCGAAAACTTTAGTGAGATCCCAAGAGATATTTCAAAGGTATGTCTAGGGATTTACCTAAAGTTAAGTATATGTATAGGTTACTGTCCTAGAATTATGGTAACTATCATAGAATTAAACCTATGATGTTAGATATTGAAGGTACTCCCCCTTTATTATATTGTTTTCCTTGCATGATTTTTTCCTCTCACACTATTCTTTTTGGGTTTTAGACGATGGATAGAACCCGAAGGAACTGTGTTTATCAATATGTTGGAAAATGAAATGATTTTACTCCTTAACAAACCAATGTTATGGGAGATGGAGTGAAAAATCTTATTTCTATAATTACATAGGGTATGAGTCATTCTAGACATCTGACTGATCAGGGAAGGGAACAATATTCTATTGAATCCTTCATGAGGCAACGTCCACCTTCTTTCAATGGGTCTTCTAATCCACTTATTGATGAAAAATGGATCAATACCATTGAAAAGATATTTTCCATACTTCACTATTTAGAACATGAAAAATTCATTTTGGTTGTTTACCATTTTGAAGGTGAAGGAGACCAGTGGTGGACTCTAATTAAGAATACAAGGCCCAAAGATGAAATTGAATCCATGGAATGGGATGAGTTCAAGATCTTGTTTTTCAATAAGTATTTCCCATGTATTCTTCAAACAAAAATGGAAAAGAATTTCCTTAAGCTTAAGCAAAAGGATGATGAATTTATTGGTATATACGAAGCGAATTTTACAAGGCTTGAAAGGTATGCATCTAGATTTATCATCCAACCTAAAAGTAAAGTTGATCAATTCTTCAGTTGATTAAAACCAAGTCTTTGAAGGGCATTTTCTATAAGAGACTTTAGTAGGTATGAATAATATTTGCATTGTGCTATCAAGGTATAACTAGATGTTAGTGTTATATATCCATCTCATGGTTTTTAAAAGAAAAAAAGATGGAGTTCAAGGAAAAATCTCAAAACAATGGTGAAAAGAAGATGAATGTTACTTTATGCTCAAAGTGTGGAAATAAGCATAGTGGAGATTTTCGAAAAGGTACTATAAAATGTTTCAAGTGTGGAAAAGAAGGTTATCGAGAAGCTGAGTGCCGAAGTAATGGGAAAAATGTTTCCAATGACGTGAATAGAGAAATGAATATAGAGAACATACCACTAACAATTCAATGATACAAGCGCATGGAAAAAGGGCATTATGGAAATCAATGCCCTAATTCAAGGGTTAATGATAATCGATGTGAGCAACCTCTTAAGGAAAAGGACAAAGGGAAGTCACAGGAAATCACTATTTTTGATGTTGAGTATGAAAATGATGTTGTGTAATAATTAAGTGTATATGTAATGGTATTTAAAAATAGTATCAAGGAATCTAAATTATAGTATTATGGAATATTGAAATATATGTGTATTGGATAATTATGGTTTTCAATAATTATATGGTACCAGTAACCATGAAAAGTGATTCAAATATTTTTAGAAAGCAGATGATATGCGCATAACGAAGGTATATGGAGAAAATAATATATTTGGTATTATTAATGATCTCATGACTGATATAAGGACAAAGTGACATCATGGTTTGAGTATAAAGAATTTTTGGGATTTTGGTATGTGGAAAGAGTTATCTTTTGACAGCATTCATGTTTTCATTATGGTTCTATGGTAATTCATGTTTCAATAGAATACATGATTAAGGTATTCACATGTTTGGAATGCGATCAACAAGATATATCTTAGGATATATGGGGGATAAATGATTGTATTCACATGCTTGGTAGATGAACTCTCTAGTAATAATTTTACTATGAGATTGGAGAGAAGTATTTTGGGTAAGCATAAAGATTGGAATGTATTATGATGGACATTAGATAGTATTGTTTAAGGCATGAACCTTTTTCAATATTATTTCTGCACAGTTATAATAGTATAGTTTTAGAAAAAAGATAACCCCTAGGATGGGCGACAACCCATCACATCGGACAAAGCTACAAGAATCGAACCCACAACTAAAGTAAGAGAGGCCATTATCGCCTACCACTGGCCTACATGAAGTCCCTGGTTAGTTGAAATTAGTTTTATTTTATGGTATGATTTTTTTTAGGAAGGTGGCGCTTTGGTCAAAAGACCAAAGCAAATTTATTAGCAAAAGGAAAAGAAAGATTACAAGAGTCTAAAAGACGGGATCAAATTACAATCTTTGACTTGCAACGGAATCAGGTTTTCTGGGAGCTCCTCCATCCAGGTTATTGCCTGATTAATGCCTTTGTTAGCAAGAGCATCCGCAACCATATTCGCTTCACGATAAGTATGAGTTGCAATGTAATTGACGTCATGGAGAGATTGGAGGCAGTTCATCCAGCACGTAGTAATCGGCCAAGCAAGATGAAAATCTCCCTTCCAAATGGCTTGAAAAGTAGTAGTAGAGTCTCTCTCAATCCATAAATTGTTCCACCCATGACGAAGAGCAAAATCAGTGGCATGAATAACACTTAGCATCTCAGCTTCTAGTGAGGATGCAGTACCACAGCCTCTAAAAAAGAATCCCACGATGTGACCATGATGATTTCTGAAGACAGCTCCACATCCTGCAGGACCTGGATTTCCCTTAGAGGCGCCATCCACATTGATTTTAATCCAACCTGGAAATGGAGGTCTCCAGAAAATCTCAAAGGTGCGCAACGGTTTCAAGAAAATGGCCTCAACTTGAAGATGGCGAAGGATCATAAAGTCCGCCACCGAATTGTTACAGGAACCTTTCTGGATCAAATCGGCTTCCCGAATAGCGATGAGAATTCCCATTTTACCTGCATTAGTGTTGTGTGAGCAATTATTATGGAGAATAGAGTTTCTATCATACCAGATCACATGAATCAGCTCAGCAACCCCATCTAGGAACAAATTTCTAATTTGGTGAGAGGAGTCCATAGAAACGCAACGTTTAATCTGCTCATCAATAGAGTTATAAACCGGCCATCTGCAATCAAAAGTGTCAAAAATATATTTCCAAAGAGCAGTGGCAGTAGCACAAGATAGAAATAGTTGGTTAGTATCTTCTCTATGCTGATTGCAAAAACGACATTTTCAACAAAGTTGAATACCAAAACATTGAATACAAGCATCTGTGGGGACCCTATTGTAGGGAAGACGCCAAATGAGAGTGAGTCCGGAAGGTTTAATCCAGGGCTTGTCAAAAAAAATTATCTAGTTCAAATCATTATCAGCGTTGTGTAAGGAGTTATTATAAAACTTTTTGGAGTTAAGAATCCCATTATGAGAAGGTTCCCAAATCAAGAAGTCACACGAGGCAGAAAAGTGGTAAGAATCAATAATTTGAACAATGTTTTCAGGAAGATTATCAATGTGAGAATTAAGCACATTACAAATGGATGAGTTGATGTCATCAGAGATATCATCAAGGGGGGTCAAAGAGATAAGAGGAGTGCCAGTCCAGTTGTCCAACCAGAATCTCATGGAAGAGCTTCTCGAGACCATCCATCTAGCATTGTGCATAATAATGTCAAACGTGTCTCTAACAGAGGGCCAAATGGAGGAGGTCATGAAACTCCTATTAGATCTTTTCAATCTATCAATGAACCTATTTTTGATGAAAGCAATTGGTTTGAGCTTGTTTTTCTCAACCAGCTGGGTGAGCATACGGCTAAAATAGTCTTCTGCAATGGAAAAAAGTATTGTAGAAAGGGGGTCACCTTGTCTAACTCCTTTAGAGAATTTGAAAAATACTCTAGGAGATCCATTAACCAGGATGGAAACATGAGCTGAATGGAAGAGGGTTTTAATTCTAGAAATGAAAATATCATTGAATCCAAAACCATGAAGAACTTTGAAGATGAAGTTCCAATCCATAGTGTCAAAATATTTGCAAATGTCAAGTTGAATGGCAATGTTTCCGCCTCTATTCTTATTATTTAACATGTTAGTGCATTCCGAAGCAAGACAGATACAGTCTTGGATAGATCTCCCCTTGATAAAGCCAAATTGATTACAGGAGATAATTTTATCAGTGATAGTGTTAAGTCTGTTAGCAATTAGCTTGGTGATAATTTTATAAAGGTAGTTGATCAGAGAAATAGGGCGAAAGAGGTGGATTTCAGAGGCATTATCTACTTTGGGAATCAAAGCAAGGAATTGGGCATTTAAACCATGAGGTAAGAAGCCGTTAGCAAAAAAGGCTTTGACAAGCTTACAAACATCAACATGAATGATGTCCCAATAATTTTGATAGAAACCATTATTGAATCCATCGGGCCCAGGGGCACTGTCAGGATTCAAACCAAAAACAGTGTCTCTAATTTCATGATCAAGGGGAACACTCAGGAGAAAACTGTTATCAACATCCATAACAATTGTAGGGATGATGTCATTAATGAGGTCTTTATTCATACAAGGCCCATTGAATAACGATTCAAAGTAAGACACAACATGATTAGCAATGTCTTCTTCATTATCTAAAAGGTTGTCTCCATTTTTAAGGGAGGCAAGGGGTCTACTAGCTTTTTGAATTCTTTTTAAAGCATTATAGAACTTGGTATTACGATCACCATTAGTAAGCCATTTGAGTTTAAAAGTTTGTTTGTGGATGTTGTCTTTGAAATCAAGGAGCATATTCAGGTTCATAGTAACGTGAGCTTCGTGATGGTGATCAGAAGAGAAGTCGGAGTGGGTGATATTGTTTTGAATTTGATGCAACTCATTCTCAAGAGAGAGAATGTCATTATCAATTTGAACCGCCTTAGTGCTGCACCAACTTTTGAGCTTGCATTTGAGATATTTTAATTTATGGGGACAAGGGAAATCATCATCGGGTTGGTTTAAAGAGGACCAGAAATGTTTTATGAGATTACAACAGTCAGGATCAGAGAACCAAGCATTGTTGAATCTAAAGGGGAAAGAGGGCTTCCGAGTATTGAGAGATATGATGACTAAAATAGGATGATGATCAGAATGAATCTTAGGAAGGGTGGTACTGGAAATGGAGTCCCAAGTATCTAAAGCATGGTCATTAGTAAAGGCTCTATCAAGTTTGCTCGCAACCACTCTATTGTAGTGATTCCTATACCAAGTGTATTTGGCGCCTTTTAAAGTAATATCAGTAAGATTAGAGGTTTCAATAGCAGCCTTAAACTCCCTCATAGACAGACTTGAATTAAGAGGACCAATTTTTTCACCAGGTGAAATAATAGCATTAAAATCACCTGCAACGATCCAGGGGGAATGAATTTTTGAGTTCAGAGAGGAGAGGTCTCGCCAGAGATCTCCTATCTTGATATTTGTTCTTTTCATAGATAAAGGAACAAAAGATATGGGCATTATCAATCATAAAATCACAAGGGAAACTTTGATCAGAAACATGGAAAACATTAACATTAGACAGGGAGGGATGAGCAAAGGTCCAAAGAGAATAAAAAATTTTGTTGTTTTGACAAGCACCGATGAAGGTGTATCCAAAGCGACAAAAGTGAACAAGATCAGTAGAAAAGATTGTTTTAGGTTCAGCAATGGAAAAAATTAAAGGCTTCTGAACATTTACCATTCTTTGTAAAAAATTAAAGGTGTCAAAGTTTGCAATAACTTGACAGTTCCAATAAAGAATCTTCATTTAAATCTACGTTTGGAGTTAGAACTCCCTTTTTTCTTACTATCCGAGCCTTTATGTCTATTTGATCTTCTGACATTTTTTGACATGTTGGGGCTTGAGTTAGGCAATTTCTTGCCTTTGGTAGGGACAGTGATGGTAGCAGAATCATCTAAAGAAATATTTTGGGTGTCAATAACATGGGTGTTGTTATTGTTGGGTGTCGGAAAAAAAGAAATGAGAACATTGTTGTTATCAGCCTTAACACAATTCAAATGTAAACTATCATGCTGGACAGAAATGCTGCAAGTACCTGATGAAACTTCCGGATCAGAATGGGGAGCAGCAAGAGAAACAGACCTTAGCTTTCTGAGATGAGAAGTACAGCTTTTCCCAGTGATGAGAGCAGAAGAGGCCTCTGTAACCGGGGAAGCTTGCTCCTGGATCTGCTGTGGAGCAACCGGGATATGCTCTTCACTGATCTGCTCCAAAGGACACTGCACCTCTGGCAGGTCAGAGATAGAATCCTGCATGTCAGTGGAGTTTTTTACCAAATAGAGAGGCACCTGCGAAATAATATTCAAGTTGTCCTGAGGAGCATTCTGCACATCCGTGGTTAAAGTGATATTGGGAGAAGTGTGAGGAGTGGCAGATTCCTTATTCTGATTAGCAGTACAGGAACCAGAGTTCAAAATTTTAGTATCCTGCTTAAGGCTGTCTAAAACAGTAAATTCCAATTTGTTTGTGTGAGCTTTGTTGTTTTCTTCCTCTTCAACAAGGTCAGCCCATTTGGTACCCGAGGTCTCCCCTAAATGAGATGAAGTTATGGGTTTTTTCACCCAGGTTGCAGTTTTATATGCTTTAGGATCACTAACCAAGGGAGCTTTGTCCTTCCTATTCCTCCTTATTTCTTTCCAATCATTGTCAGGTAGTTGAATTGGCTGTTTCCTAATCAATCTACAATTATAGATATTGTGACCAATGATCTTACAATTCTCACAAAAAGGAGGTATCCTCTCATACTCAATATTAATTTCCACTTTTTAATCCTTGGTAGTGAAGTTAATAGTGTTAGGAAGCTTTGATTCTATATTAATTTCTACCATGATTCTAGCAAATATTCCTAAATCAGCATTCAAAGTTCATTGATCGATTTTGAGGGGTGTTCCTATGTATGAAGCAATGTCATTAAATATTTTTGGGTGCCATAAAAACCAATTAAGGCCATGAAGTTTGACCCAAACCTGTGCTAATGTGTTTCGGTGAGTGTGTGGGTTGAAATTGGAGTCCCAATTAGATAGGCGAAGCAAACCAGGTTTGAGGTTAAGATTTCCTAATTTCCAGATACGATCAAGATCTTCTTGAGAGTTTAACAGAATATGAAAGTATCCTTTGCCGACTAGAATTAGTTACCAGTTAACAGAATTCCAACATTGTGAGATACGAGCATATAATTCAGAGAGTGGCCAAGGTCGATTACCTTTGAGATAGGAGATACGGGCCATAATGGAGAACCTGCACAAAAGCGTACATTGCTGAATCGCATCTGGATCCGCTTCGACCAGGAATCCTCCATCATCTAGCTTCTTGACCAGCGGAGTCTTCGTTGAATTAGCAGTATGATCAGAAGACTTTAGCGCATCAAGGAACGAGATCCCTTGGGATCGACTAGAAAGACGACTGCGAGGGATATCTCGAGGCTCATCGTCATTGCTTGTCTTTGCAGGAGGAAGGGGCAAGTGGGATCCTTGGCTCATCCGAGTAGAATCATAATGATGAGATTGAAATCGTCCGGGAAAAAGGAAATCCGCCATGCGAGTGTGGATCAAGGGAGCACAGAAAACCCTAGTCGGCTCGTGATTTTAGAGAGAGATGGTCTCCCATCTCTCTAACCCGTTGAAAAAACTCCTTTTATGGTATGATAGTTGAAGTATAAGTCCGTTTTTTTGAACCATATACGATTAACCTCACCATAGATGGACTTATGTATATTTAATATCTTATTCTCACCTTTTTTGTGATAGAGACAGATGCAATGACCTATCATTCTATCACATGATCTGCTAACATTTCATGAAGGACAAATTCAACTACATTTCTTTAAATAATTGATGAAGTGGAAATTGTTCATGGAATGAACAATGATGATTTTACACTAAAATCAAGTAAGTATATATCCTTAAGAAAACATTTATCAACATTATTGAAATGATCTTGAAAACTAAAAATGTTGTCCATATACCCTCATATCTGATGAACCAATTGGTACCATAGATCATCACAAATTTATGGCTTTGTGATTGTTTTCTTTTCCATAGCCATGTTCTCTACCACTTTCCATCAGAACTTGATGGTTATATTTCTCTTCAATGTTCATATTTTCACCTATTTTCTCCTATGTGGAATCCCAGTGATGAGTTAATTTGGGTAACCATTACATTTCATACTTTATTTTTTAAAATTAAGTTTTGTTTTTCCTTTTTATGATGTGGGTTTTTATGAAAGAAACTACCATTTATTAAACCATTTATAACCCCAACGAATTTCGAGGGAGAAATTCATTTTAAGGGGGGTAGAATGTAACACCCTGAGATTTTATGAGAAATATTATTTTCAATTTCATTGGTGTATTTTGTTGTATGCTACACCAAAATTATCTTGAGAAATATGAAACACCGTATTAACTTGTATTATACACAAAAACTATTCATGTCTTGTGTTTCACGCAAGAGTGACCTTCCTCGATAGCGTGTGTTTTACGCAATATCGAGTATCACAAAACAAAAATATATTATTATGAATTACCTATTATGAATAGTATTAACTACATTTTGAATTTTATAACATTATCATTCATCTTACACATTTTCTAGATCATGCTATGACAACAAAATAAATGTTTCTGGTAAAATAAGTATTTTTTAAAAAATGTAGTTTTACCGACTTTTGATGGCGCACCCATTTTAAATATAATTTTTAACATTTTTATAAGTAAAATTTTAAAAAATAAATTTATTTTTGTGAATCATGTTATAAAAATTTATGTTGGATAATGTTTTGATATTTTTCTGATAACGTTCATATTTTGATGAATAGTAAAAATACGCCAACTTTTAATTAAAAATAACTTTTTTTCATCTAGATAATTTATATGGTTAAATTATAATATTAAATGGTTTTAAAGTATAAATAGAATATATTTTTACCATTTAATATAATGAATATCATTACCATTAATTTTACATTGAATTCATAGATAAAAACATTTCAATCTTTGACAATGTTCTAACTTTTAAAACGTGTTTTCTTAACAACAGGATTAACTTTAAATTAATTACTGAAAATTCTGTGTATTGAATTTGGAAAAATTGATTCCATATTTGTAATCAGTAGGTCCAAATTATGTTAATTTTCTACTTTTTATTTTTAGGCATTATGAATAATAACTACGGTAAATTTCATTTACAAAAGTTAAAGATAAATCAGGTAATTAAGGGTAAATATATTATTATAAAATTACCCTAACACTTGACTTAATATAATTGGATGATTATATTTTACCCTAAATCTTACTTAGGTTGAAATGGAATCTATTTGAACACAGTTTTATTTTATTAAGACCATTAATTTATTTTATTTAAAAGTTAAATTATTTAACGTAGAGTTAAATCTAAATGATATGGTTAAAATCATAACCTAAACTTGTATCAAACCTATTGGTTGAGAGGGTTTAGTACCATACCTACCCTATCCTCGAAATAAGTCACTTTGGATCAATATATAAACCAAATATGAATTTATTATAAAATAATATTTTAAGTTTTTCCTGAGGTGCCCCTCACCCCTCTTATAAAAGGGCACTCCACCTTCTCTCTAATTCACACCTTCAAAGCCATTTGGCATGGAAAAACCATACCCAAATACTATATCAATGGTTATCAATTCATCCTAGAGTAATTCATTTAGTTAGAAAGACAATCTAAGGAGCCCTATTGATCAAATTAAAAGGAAGAACCCGAAGAAGCGGTAAATATTTCATCCCCTCTTTCAAGATCCTTTCTTCTTCCACTTCATCTTTCTTGGTTGTTTCCATTATAAAATAATAACGCTATTATCTTATATATACTATGATGTTATTATAAATATGGTACAACCAAATTCATTCTTCTTTCCATCCCTTGAATTACATGTAACCATACGTTGGTACGTATGGCTTACCATCTCCACGTCGTGGTGTAATTGTTATTCAGTACATTATTATTTGGATGGTTATAATAATTATGTGTAATTCATGAAAATAATAAATATAACATGATAATGAATCTTTATATATGATATACCATCCAATTATATATTATTTTAATATAAAAATAATGATATTGTTGCTTGTGTGTACGTACGAAATACCATCTCTATGCCATGGTGTAATCTGTTTTCCACCACCCCCTTACTTGGATGGGTATAATGGTGTAAATAATAAATATATATGGTTATTTTAACATGATAGTAATTCTGAGATATTCTATAATCCACTCCAAAACCAGTCAATAATTATGGGAACAATATCATTGCTCGTGTGTACGAATGGATTACTATCTCCACGACACGATGAGATTCATTCTTCCTGTTAACTATTCAAGAATGATTATAAAGTATATATTGAATTATAATGAAATATATGAAATAATAATGCTACAGGATTTATGTGTCTATATATATATATATATATGTCATCTACTTACTTCCATTCAAGTAAATAAGGAAAGGAAAACAGTGTTCATTCGTACGTACGACCTACCGTCTCTATGAACGGTGTATATCATTTCATTTATCTACCTATTAAATATGTATATATACTGAATATATATGATAATTAAATCATGTTTTACATTTTGGAAAAAATAAAATAATGATATAATTAATAATGACATGAATAACAAGTCCAAACACGTACGATACATTAAATGATTGTTACCAAAAACATTGCTTCAAAATGGAATTGACAAATGAACAGGTAATATAATATTGTAATTGAATCATATATGATATAATAAAGATGACTATGATTCTTTGATAAGTCAATGAAATTATTTAAATCATTATACAGGAGGTTCGGACACATACGAAAGAAATTGGACATAAGGTAAGGGATAATTATTCAAATCTCGTTCTTATCTAAGAATGTTTATTCATAAGTATTTACTGGGGTTATGTTTGTCATACATGTTCATGTTTTCTAAAAATGTTTTTATAATATGATTAATATTCATACATGTATGTTTAAATTAATTTTTATCCTTTTTTACCACAAGGTATGGATGGAATCATTCTTTTGTTTACCATACGAGGTATTTTTTGATTTTTCCGGAAAATGTACAAGAAGAATCTTTTTTTAACTTATACAGCATGAAAGGATTTTTACAGTTTCATAACGCCTTATTTTCCTGAAGATTCCTGTAAAAGATTTCATGATTATTTTCAACAAAATCATTTTCATTTAATATTTAATGGAATTTTGAGAAAAGAAAATTATTTTGAATAATAAAGGATATTTTCCACAAAAATTCATTTTAAGTGTTTTATCAAAACTATTTTCCATCTAAGATGATATTATTTAGTATGTTTATGTTTCAAGTATAATGTCTCTATTATTTACATGGATTTATTTTTCTTATGATTAAATGTCATCCATTTGTTTTATATATATTATTTTATGAAGGGATGATGTTTATGAAACCCATTTCATTCTTTGGGTTATAATGAATGATTTATGATTTTTTTGTGGAAAATGTAAGAATTATTTAAATATGAGATGGGTGGCACCTATATATCCCTCCAATTAATTGGGTAAATATTTATATCTCATGATATAGACATGGCTGGAATGGCAAGTAAAATCTGGTTCAGTAATATAGGGCTGAAATGGCTGGTAAACCCAGTTCAGTAATGGACTTTGTCCACTATGATGGTCTTGGAAGTAATGCCTTGGAAAAAATTGAAATAATATCATGTTCTTAATGGTTTTACACAATTACATGTTCTATTCCCATGCTATTTTATCATTATTTATGTTCCTTTTTTCTTCTATGCCTTACATACTGCCATGATTTATTTTAAGACACCAGATTTTGATGTTTAAACATTATGTTAGTGTTTCTAAGTTCATATATATATGGTTTGTTTTATTTTCCCCATGCTTACCCTTACTGAGCATTTGAGCTCAACCTTTTTATGTTTCCATTTCCCCAGGATATAAAAAATGGTTTTAGGTAAGAAAACAAAATGGGGAAGATATTTATGGGAGATGTTGAATATCTTTTACCATGATTAGAAGATTTTGTTCCGAGTGTCCCAAGACACTAAACTATTACGGTTTTTTGGTGTCTTTTTTTGTTATGTATTAAGTATTCTGAAAAAGTAATTTAATTTCCATGTACGTCAATCTTTGGTCTCTACATATTGCGACATAACCTCTTATGATATCACAAAAGATTATTTTTCTTCTTATGTTATGTCTATTGTTTTCTTTTACATGATTGAATTTTTATTTATGTGGCCAGTCATTTATTTATGTGAATATTCAATTAATAATTTATTCTATTTTTTCATAAGATCAATAAATATTTTTTCACAAGGTTGATCAGATTTTTTGATGTCCCCAATCAATAATTTTTTATGCAGTAAATTCATATTTTTTTCTTGAATTCAATCATTAGTTCATATAGAATGAAAATTTTTCATGTGGTGATAACATAGTTAGTTGTTTTCTTTATGTGTTTGATTAGTCCCTATGGTAACTTAATAATCATGGTCTATTTTTATGGCTAATCTATATTTGACTCCCATCAATTACTTATATATTAAAATATTTTATACATTTATCTATATTTCATATATATTTAAATTCTCATTTAATTTTAATTTTTATTCAATTTTCAAATTTATTTATTTGATTAAAAAATTCATATAATTAAATTAGATATAGATATAAGTGTTTTTGGAATGTTTTAAATGGTTTAAAATATATTTTTTAATCTTTATGTCATTCATGCATAAACCTGCAACATAACGATTAAAAATTTTGAAATTATTTTGTTATGAGTTATTTCATTATTTTTAATATTTCAGGATTATTTTTCTAATATAGATATTAATATTTTTATTTCAATATTTAATTCAGTATTATATATATTAGTATCACATATCTTCATTCTTGTATATGGAATATTTTCTAAAATTTAAATCCTGAATATTGTTGACTTCAAATCTTTAGATATTTGTGGGATTTCATTTCTTCGATTATTATGGAGTTATTTTTAATAGTTAAATGGCGGATTAAACTAAGTTTTAATTATTATTGGTTATTTTTAATATCATCAATTATTATTGAATGATAATATATTTAATTTTATTAGATAATTATTAATTAATATTTCATTTATCCAACTTGTATCTTTCTTATTGGTTAGTTATTATAAATAATTATTTTCCTTGGATCGGGACTATAGAGATAAAAAACATCAGTTATCAATCAATTTTGAATTGAATCCTAAAACTCTCTAATTAAATTTTATTCTAAGTAATTTCATATTTCCATGTGATATAGTGCCAAAGAAGTTTCATCATCTGGATAAACTTGAATGGGGAATTATATCTTCTATGAATACAACTGGCTTGTTGAGACATACCGATCCAATATTAAATAAACATATGGTTGTTTAATATATGCACAATTACTTCATCCACATGGTTGTAATTAAAAATATATTAAATATTAATATTTCACTCTCTTATGATTATATTTTTTGTTTATGTTTTTTTTTTTAAAACCATTTATCCTTTGAGGGATTTGAATCTCAATTTCAAATGTCAGGATCGTATGTTTGTGAATCTAGGTATCTAATATAATTGATGTAATGGGTTGTGACTCACCATTATAGGCCATATGCCATTTGGTTATACCTCCAACAAAAATTTTATATTATAATTGTTTATAATAACACCTCAAAAATATTATCCATATTGAATAATGAACCTATTAAGAGGTGTGAGGTATAAGTATAGATATAGGTCCACCTTGAAAGAATCTAAAATAAAAATTAGTAGTAATCAAACATTAATATTCTTGGTCATAATTTATTTAAAATCTAAATGTGATAAACTATTTAAACGTGCTTAATATTTTACCTTAGAAATTAAATTCTATTATTTAAAATTTTATGTTGTTCTATTTACCAACCCAATTGACCATCATTCATCAACATATCAAACCAATAACATAATATCAAACTATAATAATCTTCTATATATGTTCCCATACATATTTATATTATGTTTATATCATTATCTAGAACCCCAAATTCGATGGAAAATGATATTTTTAAGATGAAACGAATGAACATATATGATGGTTGGATTCCTTAGAGCCACCACATTTTATTATTAATGACAATAGTTATATAAAATATATAACCCATTCATACCCCAAAAAATATATTATTGAAATATAAAAACAATTCTTAACCTAAGAAACATATAATTCATCATTTATTTTAAATGGTAAAAATATTTTAATTACCGAATACTGACAATGAATATCTTACAAGAAGTTATTCTACAAATATTTTTTGAATAAAAAAATTATGAAGATTTTAAATTTTGATATTTTAGAAAATATTTAATTCATGTATCTTCTGGTAAGAGATCTCGTTATATTTTGAATATTATACATCAAAATCATTGCAATTTAAATTAGTTGATCAGAACTAAAATTTGAATTCTCTTGTTTGAGTATCAATATTTCAACATGGGTAAGGTTGAATGTGTTAACTAATTGTTCCATGGATTCAGATTTAATGAGAATATAATAAATTCCACATTAAAATCATAATATAATCTCGTTATTTTTAGAAGAACCCTGATATCTCTAATGCAGAAGTGGAATGTGAATAATAATAATTTTTTGAATGTCATTAATGTAACGAATATATCTTTGATGAAATCATTGGTTCAATACGTCAATATTAATTGTATTTGTAAAACATAATTAAAGAAGAGAGTTAAAAGTATATGGGGGTTACCTTTATGTCAAATATATATCTCACCATCTCTATGGATTAAATATAATCTAAATGAGAGAAATAAGTATCATGTTTTAATATTTTTTTGTTAAAAATGATAAAATTAAAATGAGGATTAAAGAAATGATTTGGAATGAACAATCACAAGGTTGATCAGAATAATTAAGGTAAGCCATATTGTAATGATGTTTCCAAACTATCATGTTATTATTATAGAATTACGTGATACCTAATGATAAACAATCTGAAACTAATTCAAGAAAGAAAATATAATAAATATAATAAAAAATATAAATGATTAATGATTTCCAGATGGATATTAAGAATCTAATTTTATTCAAGTTATTAAAATTGAAGTGAAAAAGAAATGGTTGAAATATTTGTGTTGGCCACTACTATTAATGTGGTAATGAGTTATTTTTATTATAATTCACATTATTTTGAATCTAAATAACCTATTATTGTATATATAATGTATGAAATGAAAAAAATAATAAATGATGTTTTAGGAATATATTAATTTGAAGAAATTGAGAGGAAAAAATAAATATATTTTTAAAATATGAATTTTCTGAATATTTTTTTGAAATATAGCTTCTTGTTCAAACGATTTTTTAGTGATATAGAAATTTTACTAAATGAGAATTAAAAGTGGAATAATGAAATTTTATATTTAGATTAATATTTTTCTATACTTTTTCATGGTTATACAATGAAAGATAAAATGTTTCCAATAATTGAAACAAATAAAGGAATATGTTTATTTGGATACAATGAACAATAAACTATGATATATAAAAATTTATCTATTAATTATTCTAATTGTTGTATATATACATTTACATGGTTTAGAGGTATAGTAAAATGGAATCATACTATTGAATTATATTTTTTATTCACATTACCTTGAGTTCATAATACAAAATTCCCTTGAAAAAATATATTTTTAATTATTTTTAAATACCTGTTTAAAATATTAATATCTACTTAAGAATATTTATACTAATATGATTAGAATATATATAGTATGGAAAAGAAATTTTTTTATATTATCTATTATTTTCATGAAATATGTCTTCATATGGTCCTAAATACATTGTACGTGGAACATTTATACTACAAATATATGAATAGAGAACCATGGAATATTTTACCTTATAATCATGTGATGGTGGATTTATTTCATTCAGTAATCAATCAAAATTAATCATTGAAGGTTTTCTTGAATAATTTATATCTAAATTATATTAATTTCGGATGTTTTACAATTTTTTATTGTCAAAACATAATATAATTACTGTTCAATATTTCGCAATTATGAAATCAAGGTTAAATTTAACGATAATTAATATTTTTTAAATGAATATATTTTAGATTATAAAAATATTAATGATAATTATTATTCTATTAATTTTTTCAAATATACTATTTTTTTTGTGTGTTAATTCTATAGAAATATATAATCTCATTTGGAATCAAATTCATGGACATGAAATCTTTTAGCTTTCGTGGCAGTGCCCTATAGGCCAGGTAATGGGATTTCATCCCCATTGGGACTTTCATGGAAATTCCATGGGATCCCTATACCCAAAGTTAAAATATGAATGTTTTTTATTCAACAAAATATAAGAATTTTCACTACTATTTTAAAAAGAAATGAAAGGACATGTGAAAAAACTAGCCAATTTAATAATCTATAAGAATTTGATTTATAGATATTTAATAAAAGGTAATATATAAATAATATGTTATAGATATCATAATACTATGAAAACTGTATAACCATTGGAACTTGTTAATTGATATTTATATGGTCCAATGAATATTTTTATTTTTTGGAATGAGATTCTTTTTTTTGTGATTGATAATGATTTTAGCATATTTACATGGTCTAATGTTATGTTGTGTAGAATTGAAACATTATCTAATTTATTTAATTTTATATATTTATTAAAAATAAAAAAATTTATTTTATTACATCTATTATAAGCGATAATAGTGACTAAATTTTTAATGTTCATTTTGAAAATTTCTAGATGAACCTTATTTTTTTCATAATTTTTCTACACGAAATACAATACAACTATATGGTGTTATTGAATGATAAATTTGAATATTATATAAATTAATATAACATCTTTTAATTAACGTATTTTTTATAAATATTTTGGGGATGAATATATAAATATATATTCCTATACATTATGTATAGATATAATTATTTATGTTTTATAAAAACCTCATAATAAAAAATTGAAATGTAAGATACCAAATATCGTATCATTCAATGATTTCGGGGGTAGTGTTTTTATTTTAAATAATAAGGATAGTTTAGATCAATATTTTTTTAAATGTTACTATGGAATGTTTATATGGTTTAATAATAAAATTTAATCTTATAGAGTAAATAATAATAGAACTAAGATTTTAGAATTTTTTTCATGATTAATTTTATAATGTTATTTTTAAAAAAAATTCAAATTTAGTTCTATATCATAATGAAATTATTGGATATAATTTTGGAGAATAAATTCCTTATGATAAAAAAATTATTATTTAAGGGGTGGATTGTTTAACATAGGTGTTTCATTTGTTGATATTGTGTACCAATAGGTTTTTGGTGTGTTAGGATGAAGTCATGAAACCTAAAAAATTATATTTTTTAAGCATTGATACTTTAATATTTATTACATATCCATATTATGTCATTGGATGGAACACTTGGAAAATTATTCTTTTTGTTGAATTGAATTTAATTCTTGGAAACATTTTCCTAGTACAAAGGTGATCATTATTTTTTTGGATCTATATTGTCATTGTTATGTTATAAGATTTATTAACATTAATTCAACAATATGAATACCAAGAGAAAAGATAATAAATGAATGATGTTGAATAGAAGATTTGGAGTCGGTATTGGAATTAAATTTTGAGAAATCTTGTATTTGCATTTAATTTTATAATTTGAATTTCTCTAAGTATATTTTCGGGTGTTGTTGTGTAAAAAAAATCCCATCCCAAATACCTACAAGGGATAGCTCAACTCTATCCCAAACGAGACCTAAGCGTCACCACACCAAAGGAACTATCCAAGGAATCCACTTGGAGACATAGTTGGGAATAGATAGAATGTGGGACATGTATAAGCCCATATAGGGTGCCAAGCGTAGTTCCCAAATAGCATTCACTTGTAGGCATGTATATGTAGGTTCAGTAGCCCATAGGCTGAATCCCAAGTGGAGTCTGTAGTCTATCCGGGTGTTGTCTTCAGTGATGGCTCGAATTTGTAGAACTAGGTTATAAATTGACATAGTGAATCTCTAAATAAGGTCAAATGTGATGTGGTCAAAATACATGGTGGTTACAATTCAACTATCTCTTAATGTGGTGTTAATAATGGGCTTTGTCTTATCGTTTCGATAATTTGACTGTGAGTTGTCTCATTCAGGAGGGATATCAGCTTTATCAACCTCAATATAAGGAATTCATGAATGAACACTATGTAGATTAGTGTACCTGGATGAAGAATTTTATGGGATCTCAATCCCCATTTGTTATCTTCAAAGCTAATTGTGTGTGATAAAAATATGTTATGTATGGATTTCTACAAAGCATAAAAATATTTTTTGATTTAGTGTTTTTGGAGATGAACACAGTGCAAGAGATATTTTATGGAAAAGTGTTGTAGGATGAGGAACCAGATACGAGTTTGAATTATATGTGGAACTAATTTCATTTGAAGATAAATATGGATAATAATATGCATACATCCTTATGAAATTATTATCATATAAAAAATCACATAGGATATAATATTCTTGGGGAAGGAGAATGAATAGTTTGTTTACAATAATGAGTGATTTTCTGTGTTCGTTGGTTAACTAATAGAGTTTATGGGTGTTGGTTTATGAACAACCCTATGTGGTAAATTTAGTTGGTATGCAGTTATATGGTATAGTATGTTTGTTGAATTTTTTTATTACAGTATACAAAATAATACCATGAGAAATTCAGGGTTTGTTCATGAACCTCATAAGAAATGGTTTCATTTCAGACAGGGCTATGCATGTGTTGTAGAAGGATTCATGCTTCCATGATAGGGATTCTATGTGGTTATTCGTTGAGATGCAAATATATGTACTATGAAAGAATTATTTTTATATGATTTAAAGACTATTTCAATTGTGTTTGTTGCGTTGAAAATAAAATGTTATATATATTAGTGCAATGTATCATGGTAGAACATGGTAAATGGAGTGCGAATACAATATCGGTGTATTAGTTTTAGGAATGTTATATGGGAATTTAAATTCATTTCAATGAGGGTTTTTGGTGAAGAAATAAATTAAAACGAATATTTAATCCTCTATAGTGAAGATCCGTTGAGATACTTGATATGAAGAAACTATAGATTAAAATGCTCTGTTGGCCTAATATATTTGATGAAAAATTAATTTGTATGGACTGGTGAATTATTAAGTGGTTAAATATATTTTTTTAGAAGACCGTGTTATAAACTACTTATTATAATCGTTTTTTTTTACTATTAATACATGGTTAAAACTCATCTTGTTTGTTCTTAATAATTTTTTTAGAAGCATGTCATCCTGAGAAGAAGAATTTATATTTATCTATTTGATTTATATGAATCGTGTTGTGATTTTTGTGATAGAGGATATTCTATTAAGATAAATTTTATGGTAAATGATTTTCAAATTAAATTATACGATAATTAAAATTTTCTACAATTGCATAAAAATAGTGTTGCACACTTAAAAAATGAAAAAATTGTTACATGATCTATTAGTACATGAAGTATCAAAAAAATAAACCAAAAAAGATTTAGGGTACTATTTTATGTTTACCCAATGTATAAGTAAAGTTATTATGCACACCATTAGTAATAATTATATTTAATACTATTGATTTTATGAAGTATTGGAGTAGTGATTCAAAAGAAGGATTATTCTGAGTTTTTCAAGATTAATCTCTCAAAATATAGTATTAAAGAAATTTTCTACATCAATTGTAGATATGAATTAAACCCAATATTTCATCTGATGATGGGAGAATTATTGTTCAATATTTTGATAGAGGAATATCTTATCATTAACCAAATATTATAAATTGAAGAGACATTAGCCATAATATACATGCAAGAGAATATAGTCAATACTGGGCATTTAGTAATCTAAGAAGAACTGGTTCATTCATGATATTTTGTGAAAAAGTTTCAAGATTAATAATCATAGATCAAGAATCTGGTGAAGTTATTGAAGTTGTACACAAGTAAAACAGAACTAGTGCATTGATGGAGGAAGATCTATTTCAAGTGTTTCAAAAGTTATGAGAAGAAAATTTATTTTAGGCTATATTTTTGATTAGAAACCTTTAGAAGTAGAAACTTGTTATTGGGGTTCCTATACCAGTTGCTGAAGTGGATCAGGGATGAGGTGTCTAACTAGTCTAGAAGGAGGATAAGGGAAGATGGTTGGGTTGTTTTACCAATCAATGAAGAATAGTTGGCTTCTTGGGTATAGAACCAGGATGAGTTGGAAGATCGACTACTTGGGTGTATAATGAGTTGAGATCATTTTCATTACAATTGACTTCTTGTATAGTGGGGAATAAAATTTGGGGGGGGATTATAAATAATTAAATGATCATGTCTTTTACTGAACAATGAAAATAATGTGTTATGTTCTCTCACTGATTATTTTTTCATATGAATTGATTTTGTGAGTTATAACTAATTAGATTGTGAACCATAACAAGATAGAGAGATTGAATTCAAAATAATATAATTGGAAAAAGTAAACCATTGATTCATACCCACCCCTCTTGCTAGCTAATCTAGCCCAGGGAACTACAATTGGTACCATAGGTAACGTTTCCTCTAATGATCCAAAAATTTCTCATGATTGTTTTTAACTGCTGTTATGATGTGTCAATTTCAGGAACTATTTGAGTCACCTCACATTGAGAAATCAAACCAGATAACACTAGAATTCATTGACATTATAAACCTCTAAAATATATGAATACATCTCAATCCTGTCATAGTTGTAATCTTACCCACTAAATGTTCCATTTTTATTATAATGATTAAAACATGGTAGGATCATAACCCTAGACCTATACATGTTTTAGTAACATGATTACTTTTAGGAAAGATAATAGTCAGTTTTTTATGTATCTGGACACAGCTATGCCTCCCCCGTAAAAATATAGGGTGTTCTCCCACACCAATATAAGTAAGATATCAAGTGTCGAAAAATTTTCCCACATAAAATTATATAGATTTGATCTCCTTCATGAGAGTGATACATTTTAAAGGGATATATCATTTCTTATAAATCATTAATATAAAACATAATCACAATATTTGGTCATTAAAATATAAAAATATTACAAGATGGAATTCATAGATCTTCCCCTTCGATATATAAGATCTTTAATAAAAGAATATAGAAATTTCTTTATTTTTCCTCCTTGATTTTTATTTAACACACTAAAATGAACTATTCAAAAAATTATAGAACTCAAGAGGGATTTGAAACATATAATATGTGGGATGAGTGTAGTGTTGGGTGTCTTCCTTCCTCCATCAACATTATAAATTAATTATATAATAAAAAAATTAAATATTACAAAAAATCTTATACTAGTGAGAATATATATTCATAAACAAAATCAATGTTATAAACATAAATATTAAAACATTAAGCTCCCAAAAATATTAGTATTTTAAATTTTTTATCTTATTAGTTCTTCTAGAATCGTTTTTAAAATATTTTATTAATTCATTTTTAATTGTCATGAATGATTGACCATTAATTAATAAATTTTATTAGAATTATCAAGGTCAATTACTCATTTAATTATTCTAAGAAATTATTATTTTAGTCAATAAAAATCTACATGAGAACCATAAATCATCAAAACCATGGCCATAATATCTTTTTATTTGGATAAAATCCCTCATATTATATATGTTTTTCATCACATATTATTTTTTTAATGAATTTCATGAAATGATTTCTTCCAAATTAACACAACCATATTTGTATATTATGCCTACACATAAGAAATATCAACATGGGTCCCTTGTTCATGGTGATAGTTTTTATAATTCATTCATAGTAATGGAAATTATAATATCAAGTCATGTTTTTAATAGATGCATAAGGATATTCATACATTGAAGATAAATATAACAACAACTGAATTTTATTTTCTGAATTGTCATCAAAATATATACTTTTCAATATGAAAACATAGAAAAGTGGTTTTTTGTCTTTTATATCTCCCTTTTTTTAATCATTCATCCTATGAATTGAATTACATTTTTACCTTTCTTAATTTTATTGTAAACTATTGAGAAAATAATTATTTCTCGAAAAATCATTTGTATCATATGTACGATGATTTCATTTAATGATTTCCACTATATTACATGAAAAAATTGTACATGTCATACATAATATGATATAATTTGTTGTATTCTAAAATATGTTTATAGAATATATTGGGTAACCATTTCTAAATGTTACGTATCCATAAAATATATTATCTATTTCCAATTTTCTGAATAAATTTCATAAAAAATATTACATATTATATTAATATATTCTAGAATTTCAATCAAACAATGTATTAATATAGACTAACATAATATATTCATATCCATATACAACATCTCAAGACTGTGTCCAATATCTTTTAATAAAATCGAAACATTCAATAAACCCAAAAAACTTTTTAATAAAATTATTTTAGCATTAACTGATATAAGAGATAATTGATAATAAATTGGGGAAGTGAAAATTCATTGAAATATTTCAATGATATTTGATAGTAATAATTATTTCTTATATTACCTATTCAAAATTAAATCCAAAAACAATAATTAGTGTAATAAAATTAATATCATAATAAAATAAAGTTGGAATAAATATCAATCCCTTAAAAATTATTTTCTAAAGGAAAATGTTTTATCATACATCACACTATCTATAACTCACCCTTTAAATATAATCTACTATAATTACAATATACATATATAATACTAATGAGTATAATATTCAATCATAATAATTTCCAACGAGGTATTCATTATTCTATATAAAATTTTCATATAATTATAATATTCCATAAACAATTTCCATGTTAATGGATCTATAATTATATATAATGAGAGTATAGCACTTCCATTTATTTAAATCTACTTGAACATGAATAAAATCCTAAACTCAATGTATAATTCACAACATTTTTCACCAAAATAGTTTCTATAAATAGATTCCAATCATTAATCTATTCATCTTAACATCATATAATTTTGAAAAAATCAACACATATAATGACACGTTTCTAGAAAACTCATATTTATCTCTTTAATATGATTGTGTACTAAAATATATACCCATTTTATTATACCTATAATCATAAGGAAATCATATATTGTTCCATTATTTTTATAAAGACTATCGGATTAAAATGTAAATTTAATTGAAATTGGTTACAAATATAAACCCTTTGAATTTAATATCAATAAAAATGCTAGAAAAGTCAATTCAATATGTTTTTTCAATTCTCTTTCCTTCCCCCCATTTCATTTATCTTCTCACCTCCCTATATTAATAATAAATACAATTGAAAGAATATAGTATAGTTTCATTTCACTCATATGAAATGTTCAATAAATTATTCCACACTAAGTCTCTATGATCCATTCATGGTATATATGAAAAGAGGGTTTCACATAGAAAATGATATCCATTAAATTAATTTAATTTAATTTCAATTGTAATTTCACCCCTAAAAATTTTTCAAAGTGTTTTTAGTGTGAAAAAAATTGATGAACATGTTATTTTTTAATTAAAACCTATAATATTATAGTCATCTCAATATACAGGTTGAAAAATTTGAATATATGATATGGTTTTAACTACTTAAATCATCCCATATCCTTTTTATAATTACTCTATTTATGGTAATTTATTATTTAAAAATATCCCCCATAACACTAAATTTTTCTTGTTCAAGAATTGATTGGAGAAAAAATGGATATACCTTTTCACGTAAAGAATAAACATACATATGAAAAATTAAATATTATCATGAAACAAAATTTTTAAGGATTTTCAGACACCCCCTATGTGAAGACCCATAGATTGACGTACATGGACATTACATTACTTTTGAGGAATACTTAATATATAACAAACACAGACACACAAGGACTGTAATAGTTTAGTGTCTTTGGAAACTCGGAATATAATCTTATAATCATGGTGAAAGATCTTCAACAACTCCTATAAAGATCTTCCCCTTTTGTTTTCTTACCTAAAACCTTTCTTGAAATCCTATGGAAAAGAAAACATATAAAGGGTGAGCTCAAATTCTCAGTAAGGTTAAGCATGGAGAAAATAAAACAAACCATATACTATTGAACTTAAAAACATGAACATAATGTTTAAACATCAAAATCATGAGCAAAGACATAAATCTTAGAAGTATGTAAGGCATATGTCATAAAGGAACATCAATCTTGATAAAATAGCATGGGAATAAATCATGTAATTTTGGAAACCATTAATCACATGATATGATTTCCATAGTAGCCAAGGCATTGCTGCCAAGACCATCTTAGTGGACGAAGTCCCTTTCTGAATCGAGTTCACTCCTCGTTCCAGTCCTGTATTACTGAACCAGATTAAATTACCGTTCCAGCCATGTCTATCTCATGAGATATAAATCTTTGCCTAATTCATTCGAGGGAGATATAGGTCCCAACCATCTCATAATGAAATCATTCTTACTCGTGCCACAAAATAAACTTAAAACATTCATCATAACCCAAAGAATAAAATGGGTTTCATAAACATCATCCCATCATCACATAATCCATATAAAACAAATGGATATCATTTCATCATAAGAAAAGTGAAACAATTTAAATCATAGAGACATTATACTTGAAACGTACGCATATGAAATAATGTCATCATAGATGGAAAATGGTTTTAATAAAACACTTGAAATGAATTCTTGAGGAAAATATCCCTTATTTTTCAAAATAAATTTCTTTTCACAAAACGTCATGCAATTTTAAAAGAAAAATATTTTGTTTAAAATATTCATGAAATATTTTGGAGGAAGCTTCATGAAAATAATTCTTTATAAAACCGTAAAAATCCTTTCAGGCCGTATAAGTTAAAAAAACATTCTTCTCGTATTTTTTCCGAAAAAAGTCAAAAAAGTACCTCGTAACATAAACAAAAGAAAGATTCCTTACATACCATGTAGTAAAAGTCAAAAATGGGTAAAAAGGAATTTAAACATACATGAAACCATTTTTATAAAATAGGGACATGGATGATAGATATAACCCCAGTGAATACTTACGAATAAACAATCTCGGATAAAAATGAGATTGGAAAAGTTATCCCTTACCTTATGTCTGATATGCTTCGTATGTATCTGAACCTCCTATATAATGATTTAAATAATGTCATTGAATTATTAAAAAATCATATTCATTGTTATTATATCATATATGGTTCACTTAGGTGTTTATATTACCCATTCATTTGTCAATTCCATGTTAAAGTAGCGTTTTTGGTAAAATTGTTTCACTTATCGTACGTGTTTGGAATTTTTGTTCTTATATCCTCATTTACTTACTTCAAGAATGTAATACATGATTTATATATCATATATATTCAGTATATATATATATATAATAGATAGATAAATGAAATGAAACACACTGTTCATGGAGATGGTAGGTCGTACGTACGCATGAACGCTATTTTCCTTTCTTTATTGACTTGAATGGAAGTAAGTAGATGACATATGTATATATATATATATATATAAATTAGCTTCATTATGTCATATATTTCATTATTATTCATTATATATAGTTTATAATCATTCTTGAATGGTTAATCATGGAAAATTAATCTCATTGCGTTCGTGGAGATGGTAGTCCGTACATATGCACGAGCGATGATATCATTCCCATTATCATGGAATTGTATTGAAGTGTATGTATAATATTAAAGAATAAATATCACTTTACAATAAACATATATAGTTATTTATTTACACCATTATACCCATCTAAGTAAATTGGTGGTCGAAAACAGATTACACCACGGCGTGGAGACGGTATTCCGTAAGTACGCACACGCGGTGATTTTGTTTTCCGTAGGATAGATAGAAGGTGAAATAGGGTTTTCTCATATTTATAATAACATTTCAGTATATTAGTGGTACTTATGTTATTACTTTATAATGAAACAACTAAATAAGAAGAAGTAGAAGAAGAAATAAAGTTGAAAGAATCGGTAACGGATATTACCTCTTCTTCGACACGCCTCTTTCAAACCTCTTCTTAGGGCACTAAGATTGTTATTTGAAGAAGACCAGGAACTCTAGGATGTTTCTAGGGAACTGTAGAAGAGAAATTGGTAGGGTTTGTTTGAGCTTGAAGGCTCAAAGTGGTGTGAGGAGGAGAGGGAGGAGGTGCCCTTTTATAAGGGAGGAGAGGGGCACCTTTGGAAAAACGAAAAATATTATTTTATTATAAATCCATATTTGGTTTTTAATAGCTCCAAATTGATTTATTTCAAAGATAAGGTGGTTATGTGTAGAAATCCTCTCACCCAATAGAATTTAGAAAAGTTTCGGTTTCTATTTTAACCTTATAATTTAGATTTAACTTTAAGTTAGATAATTTAACTTTTACTGTGTCTTCTTGTTTTCTTACACTATAAGGTCAATAAACTTACTATAACAAGCCCAAAGAACCCCAAATTCTTTATTATTAATATATATTACTTTATATAAGTCATTTGTCCGATCCTTATATTTTTAGGAACAAAATAACAATTAATAATATAATATTTGTTTTAAAAACTATTTTATGTCAATTTTCAAACTATTTGGTACTTGATTTTTGTGAAAATCATAGGAGCATGATTAGTTAGAAAAAAGTTAATTAAATCAATACTAACATGTCATATTAACCTATAAAATTATTGTAATTCATAAAAAGTCTCAAATTACATTCATTTTGGTATTTAAAATATCAATTATGTTAATATTTCCTTAATAAGTTAATTACTGCATCATCATTATGTCATAAATAAATTAAATTATTTAAAGACAAAAAATTATAAATAAAATATTATTAGGTAGGAAATATTTTTATATTTATAATTAATATTTATAGTTGAATTTATCTTATTTATAACCCTATATTAAAAATGATTTAGTTATTAAACATTGATTTTAAGTATTTTAACCCTTCTTTAAATAAATTAATAATAACTGTCCTAATCTACACCAAGTGGACCTAAATGGTCATTTTTTTTCCTAATGTTGTTTTTGGTCGAATTACACTTATCCAATATAATTAGGACATGTGTTAGGGTAATAATAATAACATTTTTACCCTTAATTACCCTATTTACTCTTAACTGTGGTAAATAAAAGTAAAAAGTTACTATTCACCAAAAATTATTTACATCTCATTGAACCACATTTTAGTCCTTGATATTAACCGTATCTCTCGGAGTTTCGAAATACCACTCACATAATAAGTAAAATTAAGTTTTATATGAATTTCCAAATTCTTCTAGGAGGTGGGTAAAAGACGTTGAAAAGTTCAATAAAATATTTATATATTTAAAATTATTATAAAATGACTCCAATGAATTACATTGAACTTATATAGGTATTATTTATCAATTTTTACCTAACGTGAATTTAAATAAAATAAATAATTATTTAAATAAAAAGTCGGTTTTTGAATAGTAACCCAGTGTTTTCACTATTCATCAAAAATTGAATGTTTTCAGAAAAATACCAAAAATTCACCCTAGGATAATTTCGATATTCCAAATCCAAAAATGAAATCCATTTCCAAAGATAAAATTTATAAAATTTCATAAAGTGGGTATTACTATTCATAACGGCTTGTTTATATAACATATCGTTGTTTAGAGAAACTTGGTATTGCGTACAACACACGCTATCGTGGAAGGTCGCGATTGCGTGTAACGCAAGCCAAGTCTGGGATGTGTGTCATGCAAGATCCTTTTGGTGTAGTGTACAACACATGACATTAATAAAATTAAAAAGAATGTTTTTTATAAAATCTCGAGGTGTAACATTCTACCCCCCTAAAATTGAATTTCGCCCTCAAAATTCGTCGGGGTTATAAATGGTTTACTACTCAAAAGTTTCTTTAATAGAAACCCGCATCATTAAATGGAAAACCAAAACTTGACTTTGAAACCTAAAGTATGAAACATAACGGTTACCCAAATTAACTAATCACTGGGTTTCCACATAGGAGAACATAGGTGAAAATATGGATATAGAAGAGAAATCTAACAGTCGTGTTCTGATGGAAAGTGGTAGAGAAAATGGCTATGAAAAAGCCAACAATAACAAAGCCATGAATTTGTGATAATCTAGGGTACCATATGATTCATTGGATATAAGGGCACTAGGACAACATTTTTGGTTTTCAAGATCATTTCCCTATAGTTGAAGAATTTGAATTAGAAGAAATACTTTTGTGATTTTGGTACAGTCTCACCATTGGTCATTCCTTGGACAATTTCCACTTCATCTCTTAAAGAAATGAAGTTTAATTTGTCATCCATGAAGTGTTAGTAGATCATATGATATAATGATTGGTCATTCCATTCTCTCAAACAAAAGGTTAGCAAAAGTTATCAAATATACATAAGTCCATCTATGGTGAGTTTAATCGTATATGGTTCAAAAAATGAACTTATACTTCATCTATCATACCGATTAATAAAATAAAACTAGTTTCTACTAACCAGGGACTTCGTATAGGTCAGTGGTAGTAAATAAAGGCATTTCACACTTCTGTTGTGGGTTCGATTCCCACAGCCTTGCCCGATGTGACGTGTTGTCGCCCGTTCTACAAGTTGTCCCTTTTTCCTAAAAATACAATATTATAACCTTCCATCAATAATATTGAAAAATTTCTAGCCTTAAACAATACTAACTTATGTCCAACATAATCCTTTCCAATCTTTAGGCTTATCCAAAATACTTCTGTCCATTCTCATGTTATAGTGAAAAAGATTACCAGAGAGTTCATATTATAAGCATTTTAATACCATTGTTGATCCCCATATATCATAAGATATGTCTTGTTGGTCACATTCAAAACATTCGAATGCCTTAATCATTTATTCTCTTGAAAAATGAATACCCATTGAAACTTAGTGAAAACATGAATGTTGTCAAAAGTTAACTCTTTCCACATACCAAAATCCAAAAATTCTATATACTCAAACCATGATATAACTTTGTCCTTATATCAGTCATGAGCTTATGAATACTGTCAAACATTTCATTTTCTCCTTATCCCTTCATTATGTGCATATCATCTTCTTTCTAAAAATATCTCAATCACTTTCCATGGTTACTGGTACCATAATATTATTGAAAACCACAATATACCAACACATAAATATTCTAATATTCCACGATACTATATACAACATTATTTTGGAATCCCATTACATAAACACTTAATCATTCCACCACATTGTTATCATATTCAACATTACCAATAGTGATCACATGTGACTTCCCTTTGTCCTTTTCCTTAAGTGTTTGCTCATTCCGATCATCATTAACCCTTGGATTAGGGCATTGATTAGTATAATGCCCCATTTCATTGCACTTGAAGCATTGAAGTGTTGGTGGTGCGTTCTCTGCAGTCTTTTCTTTATTCACAACATTAGCAACCCTTTTTTCATTACTTCGACACTCAGCTTCTCGATGACCTTCTTTTCCAAAATTAAAACATTTTCTAGTCCCTTTAATACAATCTCCACCATGCTTCTTTCAACACATTGAGCATAAGGAAACATTCATCTTCTTTTCACCATTATTATGAGATTACTCCTTGAACTTCATCTTTCATTTCCTGTCAAAACCATGAGATGGATATGTAACACCAACTTCTATTTCTAACTTGATAGCACAACACACAATTTCTTCATAGCTACTGAAGTCTCTTATAGCTAATGCCCTTTGAAGACTTGGTTTTAGGCCACTGAAGAATCGATCAACTTTACTTTCAGGTTGGATGATAAATCCAGATGCATACCTTGCAAGCCATGTAAAATTCGCTTCGTATATACCAACAGATTCATCATCCTTTTTCTTTACTTCAAGAAACTTTTTATCCATCTTTGTTTGAAGAATATGAGGTAAGTACTTATTGAAAAATAAGTTCTTGAACCCGTCCCATTCCATAGAATCAATTTCATCTCTTGGCCTCGTATTCTTGATAATATTCCACCATTGATCAACTTCACCTTCCAAACAATATACTGCTAAGATGAATTCATCATGTTAAGAACATTGAAGAACTGAAAATATCTTTTCAGTCGTACTGATCCATTGTTCAGCAACAAGTTGATCAGAAGACCCACTGAAAGAAGGTGGACGTTGCCTCATGAAGGACTCAAAAGAATATTGTTCCCTTCTCTGCTTATTTGGAAGTCCAGAATGATTCATAGCTTGTGTAAGTATAGCAATAAGATTTTGCACTCCATCTCCCATAACATTGGTTTGTTCAGGAGGACAATCATTGCATTGTCCATTACATTGATTAACACGGTTTATTCGGGTTCCATCCATCGTCTAAAACTCAAAAGGAATAGTCTGAGAGGAAAAAATCATGCTAGGGAAAACAACATAATAAAGTGGAGTACCTTCAATATCTAACCTCTTAGGTTTAATTCTAAGATCATTATCATAATTTTAGGATTATAACATATACTTATACTTAACCTTAGGGACATCCCTAGACATACCTAAGAAATATCTCTAGGGATCTCACTAAAGTTCTCACATCCTAGTTTCCAAAGGTTGACTAAAACATTCCTCTGATACCAACTGTAAAGACCCAAAGCTTGACGTACATGGACATTACATTACTTTTGTTGAATACCTAATAGATAACAAACACAGACACAAAAGGACCGTAATAGTTTAGTGTCTTTGAAAACTCGGAATATAATCTTCTAATCTTTGTGAAAGATCTTCAACAACTCCTATAAAGATCTTCCCCTTTTTTTTCTTACCTAAAACCTTTCTTGAAATCCTGGGGAAAAGAAAACATATAAAGGGTGAGCTCAAATTCTCAGTAAGGGTATGAATGGAGAAAATAAAACCAACCATATACCATTGAACATAAAAACATGAACATAATGTTTAAACATCAAAATCTTGAGAAAAGACATAAATCATGGAAGTACGTAAGGCATATATCATAAAGGAACCTCAATCTTGATAAAATAGCATGGGAATAAATCATGTAATTGTGGAAACCATTAAGCACATGATATGATTTCCATAGTATCCAAGGCATTTCTTCCAAGACCATCTTAGTGGACAGAGTCCCTTTTTGAATCGAGTTCACTCCTCGTTCAAGTCATGTATTAGTGAACCAGATTAACTTACTGTTCCATCCATGTCTATCTCATTAGATATAAATATTTACCCAATGCATTGGAGGGAGATATAGGTCCCACCCATATCATAATTAAATCATTCTTACTTGTGCCACAAAATAAACTTAAAACGTTCATCCTAACCCAAAGAATAAAATGGGTTTCATAAACATCATCCCATCATCACATAATCCATATAAAACAAATGGATATCATTTCATCATAAGAAAAGTGGAAAAATTTAAATCATAGAGACATTATACTTGAAACATACACATATTAAATAATGTCATCTAAGATGGAAAATGGTTTTGATAAAACACTTGAAATGAATTCTTAAGGAAAATATCCTTTCTTCTTCAAAATCAATTTCTTTTCACAAAACTTCATGCAATTTTAAAAGAAAAAGATTTTTTTCTAAAATAGTAATGAAATCTTTTGGAGTATGATTCATGAAAATAAGTCTTTATAAAACCATAAAAATTCTTTCAGGCCGTATAAGTTAATGAAACATTCTTCTCGTACTTTTGCCGAAAAAGTCAAAAAAGTACCTCGTAACGTAAAAAAAGAAATATTCCTTACATACCATGTAGTAAAAGTCAAAAATGGGTAAAAAGGTCATTAAACATACATGAAACCATTTTTAGAATATAGGGACATGGATGATAGATATAACCCCAGTGAATACTTACGAATAAACAATCTCGGATAAAAATGAGATTGGAAAAGTTATCCCTTACCTTATGTCTGATATGTTTTGTATATATCTGATCCTCATGTATAATGATTTAAATAATGTCATTTACTTATTACAGAATCATATTCATTGTTATTATATCATATATGTTTCACTTAGGTATTTATATTACCCGTTCATTTGTCAATTCCATGTTAAATTAGCATTTTGGGTAAAATTGTTTCATTTATCGTACGTGTTTGGACTTGTTATTATTATATCATGATTTAATTAAATCCAAAATTTAAAACATGATTTATATATCATATATATTCAGTATATATATATAATAGATAGATAAATGAAATGAAACACACCGTTCATGGAGACGGTAGGCCGTACGTACGCATGAACGATGTTTTCCTTTCTTTATTGACTTGAATGGAAGTAAGTAGATGACATATATATATATAAATTAGCATCATTATGTCATATATTTTATTATTATTCATTATATATACTTTATAATAATTCTTTAATGGTTAATCATGGAAAATGAATCTCACCACATTTGTGGAGACGGTAGTCCGTACGTACGCACGAGAGATGATATCATTCCCATTATCATGGAATTTTATTAAAGTGTATGTAAAATATTAAAGAATCCATATCACTTTACAATAACCATATATAGTTATTTATTTACACCATTATACCCATCTAAGTAAGGTGGTGGTCGAAAACAGATTACACCACGGCGTGGAGATGGTATTCCGTACGTACGCACGCGCGGTGATTTTGTTTTCCGTAGGATGGATGGAAGGTGAAATAGGGTTGTTTAATTTTTATAATAACATATCAGTATATGATTGATACTGATGTTATTACTTCATAATTAAACTACTAAAGAAGAAGAAGTAGAATAAGAAATAAAGTTGAAAGAATCAGTAATGGATATTACCTCTTCTTCGACACGCCTCTTTGAAACTCCTCTTAGGGAACTAAGATTGGTCTTTGAAGAAGCCCATGACCTCTAGGATGTTTATAGGGAAGTGTATAGGAGAACTTTTCAGGGTTTGGCCGAGATTTAAGGCTCAATGTGGTGTGAGGAGGATAGGGAGGAGGTTCCCTTTTATAAGGGAGGAGAGGGGCACCTTTGGAAAAACTAAAAATATTATTTTATTATAAACCCATATTCAGTTTTTAATAGCTCAAAATTGATTTATTTTGAATCTAAGGTGGGGATGGGTATAAATCCTCTCATCCAATATAATTTAGAGTAGTTTAGGTTTCTATTTTAACCTTATCATTTAGATTTAACTTTAAGTTATATAATTTAACTTTTACCGTGTCTTCCTGTTTTCTTACACTATAAGGTTAATAAACTTACTATAACAAGCCAAAAGAACCCCAAGTTGTTTATTATTAATATATATAACCTTATCTAAGTAATTTGGCCGAACCTTAGACATTTAGGAATAAAATAACAATTAATAATATAATATTTTTTAAAAAAACTATTTTATTTCAATTTTGGCACTATTTGGTACTTGATTTTTGTGAAAATCATAACTGCATGATTAGTTATAAAACAGTTAATTAAATCAATACTAACATGTCATGTTAAACTATAAAATTAGTTTAATTCATAAAAAGTCTCAAATTACATTTATTTTGGTATTTATAATATCAATTATGTTATTATTTCCTTAATAAGTTAATTACTGCATCATCATTGTGTCATAAATAAATTAAATTATTTAAAGTATAAAAATTATAAATAAAATACCATTAGGTAGGAAATAATTTTAGATTTCTAATTCATATTTATAGTCGAATTTATCTTATTTATAACCCTATATTAAAAATGATTTAGTTATTAAACTTTGATTTTAACTATTTTAACACTTCTTTAAATAAATTAATAATAAATGTCCTAATCTAATCCAAGTGGACCTAAATGGTCATATTTTATTTCTAAGGTTGTTTTCGGATGAATTAAACTTATAAAATAGAATTAGTACATGTGTTAGGGTAATAATAATATCATTTTTACACTTAATTACCCTATTTACTTTTAACCGTGGTAAATAAAAGTAAAAAGTTACTATTCACCAAAAATTATTTTCATCTCATTGAACCACATCTTAGTCCTTGATATTAATCATGTCTCTCGGATTTTCAAAATTCCACTCACAGAATTAGTAAAATTAAGTTTTATATGAATTTCCAAATTCTCCAAGGAGGTGGGTAAAAGACGGTGAAATGTTCAATAAAATTTTTATATATCTAAAATTATTATAAAATGACTCCAATGAATTACATTGAACTTATATAGGTATTATGTATCAATTTTGACCTAAAATACGTTAAAATAAAATAAATAATTATTTAAATAAAAAGTTGGTTTTTGAATAGTAACCTAGTGTTTTCACTACTCATCAAAAATTGAATGTTTTCAGAAAAATACCAAAACATTCACCCTAGTCTAATTCGATATTCCAAATCCAAAAATGAAGCCCATTTTGAATGATAAATTTTATAAAATTTCAAAAAGTGGGTATTACTATTCATAACGGCTAGTTTATATTACATATCGTTGTTTAGCGAAACTCGGTATTGCGTACAACACACGCTATCGTGGAAGGTCACGATTGCATGTAATGCAAGCCAAGTTAGGGATGCGTGTCGTGAAAGCTCCTTTTGGTGTAGCGTACAACACAATACATTATTGAAATTAAAAAGAATATTTTTCATAAAATCTCAGGGTGTTACACCCTAATGGTGAATTTTGATAAATAACATCATAAAGGTTGAAATTTTATAATAAATAATTATCAATATACCAACATTTAGATTATTATATGATGATAAATTCTCCATAAAATTATCTTATATTGAAAACATTCATATTTACAGAGTTAAACACCATAAAAGTAATATCCTAATTAATTTCTATAAAAATAAATCATTAAATTATAATAAATAACATGAAGAAATAATTTGGAAAAACTTTGATAATTAGTGATGGAAAAAATTCTAAGAGTTTCTTCATAAAAAAATATGATCTGTGGTTTTCTAATATGCCCTTGAGAGAATACTTCCTGAAATACTTCATGACATTAATGGATGTGTTTTCTTTATGGATTCAAAAACCACATTCCCTTATTAATTTCCCCTTTGTCTGAAATATTATTCTTCTCATTATCCATTATGGAATTATAGAATTTGTATCCTAACTCCACCTTATATAGAATTTCATCATCTGTTGAAAATATGAATAAGTGGTTCTTTTAAATCAAGGACAACTATAATTTATCTTCTATATAATATTTGATGAACTTCTTGATTATCATTTCTAGAAAACCTCTCATGCAATTAATATTATGACTTACATGGAATAATTTCTTTCCCTTTAGAGAATTCATTATAATTTTATTTTTTAATCTATAATTCCAATTCATATTATCCATGCCATATGACCATGTATTTTTTAATTATATGCTCACACTTCTAGTTTTTTCTATATGGATTCCCCTTAGACCTTAATTTAATAACTCTATGAATCATTTCATCAGATATAAACACTTTTTTTGTAATACCATCCATCATAATAATCCTATTAGTTCATAAATGGATCAATTCATTTCATTTTGGATTTGTATTCTTTCCACCAACATAAACTCCGGTGGTCTATTTATAGAAATCCATCACATGTAACTTTATTCCAAAAATATTCCATCATCTGATTAATTGAGAAGTATTATTCATTAACCTATTTGGTTTTATTTTTATATTTTTTTTTCATATTATTGATATTAAAGTCATTTTTATTAAATATTATATTATTATTTAAAAAAATTCTTCATATTTTTAAAATTTATAAAAGAATGTATTTTCAAAATGACCTTTTTGATTGAATGTCCCGAAGAGATTCCTTAACAATTAAAATTGGTTGGAAAAAGAAATATATTTCCCTTCTATCTATTTCCTTTGAATCATCTAAAATATTCATTACCTTGATGTAAGATTTCATTGATTTCCTATTGTTTACAGATTATTCTAACAAAAAGTGAGATTGTTCCCAAATCATTAATTACACAAAATATTTTCATCAAATATTGATCTTTTAGCCACTCTATATTTTCTTGATTAAAATTTTTTTGTGTTATATACTCAATATGTTCTTATTTAGGTTATTAAATTATCTCAGAAAAATTACACCCATCACATTTTTATTGTTTGGTTCGAAATAAATTTTTTTACTCACATATATATATGTGGTTTTAAACAAGAAATATTTATGAAAAATAATTTTAAAATAGCATTATTCCTTAACATAGATGATACCTTTTGGGTACAACCTTCTTGAAATTAATTGTTAGATGATGTGAAAGTGTTATTTCAATATAATGTGTTTATTTTATCATAAATGACATCATTTGATTTATTTCATTACGCATAGATGTTTTTTCTATTGTGGTTAATCATGTGTAATAATTCAATAATTTAAATGATTATCTTAAATCATACAAAATTTTATAATTATTATTATTTTATAATCCTCCCAAATTTCATTTTTTATCAGAATTCATTTATTATATTTTAATCATAATCTACATTCATTATGATCTTGTCCTATGTCGAACTAAGATTCTCTTTGATATCTCTTCACTTGACAACCATTTTTTTATTATTAGATTTTCTGATTGATCTTTTCTTTTCTTATAAATCATTGAAATTTTAATCAATCATATTTATGGCTAAATTTTTTTATATTTATGTGATTCACAACCATATAGAAATGTTTTTCAATGTCCTTAATCCTATAAATAACATAATTTCATTTATTTATGAGACCAATATGAAAAATTATAATTTTTTGTTTAATTTATACCTCATTATAGTTTCAATATCAAGATGTTATATCTTTTACTAAAAATAATTTAAATTGAAATTCGTATAGACTTGAAAATTTCAACAACATCATCCAAAAGGGTTTTTGTTAAAATAAAATGTAAATTACAATTTATTTTATTTTAAGCATGATCTTTCTAACTAATACTTATTTTTAATTTTGGTTTTTTTCCAATATATCATTATCCCTTCCATGACTATACAATTTCTAGTGAATGGATACCTCAGTCCTATGTTATATATTCTATTAAATGGATTTAGTAAAGAATAAAGGCACTTAACAATGAACCCTATGATCTTAATATATGGCTTTCCAAAATTTGGGAAGAATGTATCCCCAACATTATGTTATTTTTATGAAACTTTATTATAGTTCATCATTTATTACCATGATTTTACATAGTCTAGGGTTATGACATTGAACCTATAAAGAAGATAGAACTGATCAAGATATTATATAGGAAAACACTTGATATCTTTATGATCTGAAACAATATAAGCATTCCTTTGAACATATAAGACATCAATTTAGAGTTCTTTCACAAATGTTTACATTTTAGATTATTTGTACCCAATAAATAGCCATTTATTTTACCTCCTTAATTCGTCAAAAAAAATATAAAGGGATGACTTGGTTTTCTTTCTTACATACAACAGAATTACAAAGGGAAATTATATCCATATGATATAAAAATATCATCGATTATTATATGAGGATCTTTTTCTCATTCTTGTAAGTTATTAAATAAAAAAATATTTATTCCATTTATTTAATCATTTGTTTAAATCTATAAACTAAGATGAAAACATGTAATGACTTTGGAATAATCCTATAACTTGACAATCAAAGTCTACGTGATATGTACAGTGTTATGTGTCTCCCTTCTATCATCTAATTCATAGAATAATTACATATTAAAATAATTAGATATTAAATAAGTTTTTCCTCTAGATCAAAAAATAAATATCCCCTAAAAAACATGGAAACTATTCCTATAAATGTTTAAATATTATTTCCATAGAAATATGGGTCTTTTAAAATATCCAGTATCTTTAGTCTTCATATCATATTTATAATTGAATGAATTTATTTCCTTATAATTCTCGTGAATACTAAACTGTTAATTCTTTACTATAATTAGAATTATCATGGAATTATTAATTATTGATTTCTTCTAAAAAAGTCATATCTTTATAAACTTCTATTTATATTAAATTCACACGTCAAAATAAACATGGTTGTCGATCCTTTAGATTCAGTTCAAATAAAACGTGTAATATAACTCCTTTATCATGAATTGTGGAGAGGAATTCTATTTATTGAGAGACCTCCAATAAATTAGTAAAATTGGTGTCATATGGCATTCCCCCTACAAATAACATCATGACCCGAGTTACTCAATGATGACTAAAATTATAATATTTCATTAAACTTAACTAAAATGAACTGATTGAATATTTTTGTTAACAAAAGAAACCATATATATATAATGTTTTTTTCCTATTCATGTTTTCATTAAGTTCATCATCAACCATTATATGCATGAACTATACATCATATGTATTACTAATATCATACTATTTTTACCAATTCTTAACTAGGTCAATTTAGATGAACATTAATCTTAACCAAAACATCTCAAATATCATCAAATTGGCTCCATACATTATCAAAAACAAAAAATTAATATAGAATAACATCAATAAACCTGAATCAATTTCATAATTATATAATAATAAATTAAAACCTAAGAAAATCCCTTCATATATTTCTATGATAATATACCACCATAATTAAATAATATATTTGTAGTTCTAGAATTATTGAAAATTAATCCATATGTATATATAAAAAACTAACCTAATAACAAAAGGATGTAACTATTATCTATCCTTATATAATTCTTCATGGAGATAAAATATATCTTCATACAAAAACATCATTAAACATACACATTTTAATCCAATATAATCCTACTAAATATATATATATAATATCAAGCATAATTATCTTGAATTACTGACAATGAAACCTAACAATTATTCTTCCAATATAAATATTGAAAACTACAAGACATCCTAGAATTTTTTTCCATAGGAATGGATCTACAATTATCGCTAATGATATAATGTAACATTAGTTTTTAAAATAATCTTAAGAAAAAATGTACACATAAACTCCAAGAATACTTCTCATTAATTTAGAAATAAATATTAGAATTAAAAAACTTCAAATCCAAAAAGATGTTTCTCTTCACTTCATATATTTATCACCACTAAACACATATAATGGTACCCTTATGAGGAAATTATTTTCTTACCCTCAATAATACTGGGAACCACAATTTACACCAAAGAAGTTCTTCATCCTCTAATTTTATCATCATTGATATTAGCATATTTCTTATTGCAACATATTTTAAAAAAACAAAATATTAAAAATTGTCTATTTGAATGGAATCAAGTTTAAATGTGATCTAAGTTTTATATTAAGGGGTGAACATAGGTTATCATAATCGAAGATAAAAGGTGGGAATAATATGAATATATATTTATGATAACATAATAAAGGGTTATGGAAATTACCTAAGATAATAATACACTAGAAATCATATTTCATAATTCATGATTCCTAACACAAGGTTTTTTATATAACATAATACATGAGTAATAAGAGTATGGAATCATGAGAAAATAATCGTGGTCCATGAGAAAATAATATATGTACATTTCAAAACGTAATAATGTTTCAAAAGAATACAAATATAAATACTAATATAAGAAAATTGAAACCACTATGATTTTAATATCATAATGTACCAGGTTATCCACTTGTCTATAATATAGTGATATTTGGATAATAACTCATGTTCCATACAAGTTTGGAATGGTCCGACTACCCATGTCATATCAAGACATAATGATATATAGAACATTACCCTTTTCATCAGAGGTCTAAATTAGATCAAACTATAGTATAATTACAATACAATATATATGTCTTCTATATAATCATGAAAACATCCATAATTCCATATTATCATAATTTACCTATGTGAATAAAATGTGCTCAAGAAAATTTAGACAAAACATGGTTATATTAAATTAAAATAAATAAGGTGAATGGTATAATTAGATAATATTATCTTCAATAAAAAAAACGTTAATTTATTTTTATAGAAATGAAACATCATTATAAAAGAATGAAATATTTCATTTTTAAATAATAATAAATATCAATTATATTTTTATAATGTTTTATTTATAATAAATTTATTTACAAATAAAATAAACTTTAGATTACTTTGGGTTACAATTTTAACATATATAAAAATATTCTTAAGTAAATTCCATTAATAATTTAGAAAATCATGTTCATGTAAAAAACATTATATAATATATTGTTTTTTATCATTTGTAAATATAGTCAGAAATAATAAAAAAGGACTGTAAGAACTAGTTTGTTTAAATAGAGGGACTTCAATAAAATAATTTTAATAATAATTAAAATGATAATGTACATGGGTTTCTAGAGATAAATAAGATGAAATTTTTTAAATTACAAATTTATTTATGGAAACTATTGATTTAAAAGTGTTATTAGATAATAAATCACTATAATGTAATGTTTTAATGTGTAAAAATCCATTAAAAATGGGATTATTTGAATGAAATTAAATTCAATAAAAGTAATGTTGAAATACAATATATAAAACCATAAGTTTGAATTCACTCAATTTATCATAATATTGCTCATGAAAAACGGTTATAACGTAATTAATATAAATTTCATTTACAGAAACTCGTTTTTGGTATTCTATCCTAGTTAGACATGTTCCAAAATCATATATAGTAAAATAATACTTTTTATAATATATTTAATAAAACTATTTATTTATAACATGTATTATGTTAATATATAAATAAATTAATTTCACAGTTATTAGTTATTTATAATTTATATATCCCATCTTTTGTTAGTGGTTTAAATTTTTATGTTTGTATTTTAATATTGTCATAACAATCACTCTTACTTGATCATAAGTTCATTAAATCTAGAATATACAATTTACTATTATAGTTAATCTCTATTTGATATTTTTAGCTTTCGTACATGGTGGTTTCTTATATGATTATTGAATATTAAATCCATTACACCCTTATATCAGTAATTTTTAACAAACTTGTTGTCCTATATAAATAATAATTTTTTATTAATATTACAATTAAAGAATAAATATATGTATGTATGTGTATAAATAAAATACATTATGGATAATTATTTTTTCATAATTATCCTTGATGAAAATTTATAGTATCATTCATGTAAGAGGACAAACCGACCCAAATAATAACATGAAATAATTAATGGATAAATATAATTATGAAATGATTTTGTCAAAATAAAATTATTACCATTATATAATGACATTATATATATTTTATTAATCTAATATTAATTTTTATGTGTTAAAATATGAGGAAAAATGAAAATGACTGATAAGAAGTCCATACCAACCAAGAAAAATTTTTATCTTCTCTTGAAAGGCTTATTCATTTCAAAGGAATTTTGGTACTATCACGAGACCAAAAGATATCCATAATTATAAATAATAATTGTTTATTTAAGTTTCATAGTGATAACTTGAAAAACAAATGTAATTGTGTAAAATAAAACTTCTAGAGGATTGGTCACTATATTGGTGACCATGATAGTCTTTTCCACATGTTCCAATTATTTAATGAATAAATAATGAAATTTCTCATGGAATGTGTCTCCAATGTCTAAAAATAATGGAGATATTATAAGGGCCTTCCTTGAAATCCCACATTAATGCAATTTTATATAATTTATTGCGATATTTATGGAAACCAAACAATAATTTAACTTAATTTTATTTTTATCGTGGTAACATGATTATCACCATGAGGTCTCGATATCATTTTTTATATTACTAATTAATTTGATATATGTGTTTATCCCTGTACATTATGATGTGGAAAATGTTCATTTGATAATCTCACCGTGTTGACATTTGATTGGTTTTTAATGATATCATATTTTCAGATTTTCTGTGATAATATTTTTCAACATTCCAAAGGTATATATTTGTGGGTAAATGATTACTATTATATGATTCCACATTCCAATGATATGATATAGTACTATGTTATGATTATATTCATGGTCCATTTTTCTTACTCCTTTTGGTATGATTTTTTTATTATGATCTCATGTGGATATGTTCATTCTATACTAACTCGTTTATGATCCACTCCAAGATCGAAAATATTGATTTTATTGGAAAACATTAGATTTTACTCCTTAATGAGTTTTTTATTTCATCATTACTGAGTATTTTTCCTAAATAATATATTTGGAATTCATGTTTCTAAAAATCAAATTACATATAAATTTATTTCTTATATTTTCATAAATTATTTGTTGTGTTCTAGAAGAGTTATATCTTCTCAATATCCATCATTAAGATTAGATAATTACAATCCTAGAACCTTCCAAAACATTGAAAATAATAACCTAGAAGTTTTTCAAATAAATTATAATGATCAAAATTCATTGTTCTTTAGATTAAAAACAATCAACCAGATGTTTTTGTCAAATTATTTACAAACATGAATGAATATTTATTTACAAATATTTATGGGACCATATGTATCAAATATAGAAAATATTGAATTGTTGATTGCCTAAAATTTGATGGAATATTGTTATCACCATGATTTATATTTTCTATTTTTTTGGATTTTTTTGATCTATGTACTTCAAAAAAAATTAGGTTAATTTTAAAAGAACATAGTTATATTAAAGAAATTGTCAACATTAGTTGTTTTATTAAAGATGTTATTATGATATGGCAATTGGCTTTCGATGCATACTGGTTGAGAAGTCTGATGTAAAGAACATGGTACTACTGATAATTAATCAGTCCTCTAATATTTTTAAAATACTGAATATTTATGATATGAACATGGTTATACAAATAATTAATTGATTCGTTTTAGAGATATCACATGATACATCCGAAGGATCCCATATATAGGATTTTATTTTTTTCAATACCCGATGAAACTACTATAAAGAAAAATCTACATGTAAGTATATTTTTTATTATTGGAATACTATCATGATTTATTTGTATCATAAATGAAAAGAGAAATTTTTTATTCTACAAGGATAACAATGATAGATAAATTCCATTAGAAACCATTCAAATGTAAAACAAATATGTGGGGAACTTCATGATTAAGGAATTAGTTGATTTTGATGCCAATTTCATGAACATTAAATGGAATTTTAATGGCCTTAGGATTGTATAATAAATTACTCAGGTAATATTGACTTGAAATGGTTACCTGTGTATAGGAAATGCTTGGTTTATACATGCAAGAAAATAATCATCTTCTATCATTGAAGACATTATCCATTATCTATTACTTGAGTATACATAAGTAAAATATGTGTAACTGTGATTTTGACCCATTTAAACATCAATAATACATGTTTACACATCGATGTACCTATATGTAAGTATCTTATAAGCTATTTATTAATTAATGAATCTATGTAAACCACATTTTTTAGTTTCTGTATTCATTATTCATGAGAATACAAAATAAAGTTTTCTATCACTATAAATATCATTTTTTTATGGAGATAAAATAAATCTATGATGATGTTTATCTCTAATTCTTCAACTATCATGATTTATCTATATAGATGGAGATTTTATCTTCTGACACTTATCCACCTAACTGAATGAGAAACAAAAAGGGTCGTATGAGATAATCCATGCTATAGTGGAGGTCATTGTGTTTGTAAAATTGAAATATGAATCTTACCATGTCATAGAAACAATCTTTTCTGTTATGATCAAATATGATTTATACACTTTAAAATAATGAGTAAAAAATTAAAAACACATTTTAGTGATGATATATTTATAAAAATTATTCACATATTCCAAACGATGAGTAGGAAAGCATTATGGATAACTCCTTGTAATTTTTTTTAGAATCCCTATACATTGGATGGTAAAATTGGGGAGAGACACACCTCTGAACATGTCATCGTTAACTTTTACAAAGTCTTGTAGTCATCATGGATAATGAGAGTGTTTCATGACATAGAATAATGACATCATAGTTCCACGAAAAAATAGGGAGAAATTTGAAATTTGTTAAGTTTAGTATATTTCATTTTAAAGAAAATGTGATAATTTGAATATCACATTAACATAACAAAATCAACTCATAGGGAACATAAAATTAATGGATTTAATTCAATAAAAATTTCATTTAATGAGTATCTTAATTTTTGTATATTTTAAAATAAGATGATAATATTCACATAATATTCTTTATTAATAAAAATATGGTAGTAGAAGAAGATGATTGATTTAATGATTTGTTAGAACCCTTAAACTATTTTTTCATACATATCAGTTTTTTAGTCAATGAAGAAGAAGAGGTAACGAATCTGGTTTCAGTTATGATTACCCATTTCAATAGTGGAGAAGTAGTTTAATGTGGATTATTATGTTTTCCTGATGATAATAAATCAAGAATCATTAAATAAATCCATATACGTATGAAATAATTTATCATTGGGATATTCTGTGCGAAGTGACAACAATCCATGAGCCATCAGGTGAGAATCTATTTCCATGTATATGTATTAGAAGAAATCTAACATGTATACAACACTAAGTGACAGTATTAGTAGATAACTTCATTTATGAAGAGTTTTGGAGGACAAATTAAGAACCATTTTGGGAGATATATAAAGACTCTATTGGGAGAAGACTAAAAGCTTTTCAGGAGGTACCTTCAACATGTGGGGTCTTGTATTCAGATCTAATTGGGAGAGGGTGTATTATATTTGACATATTACATGAATTATAGGATATCGCCTAATTGGTATGTAATGATATTTCATGTAATATTTATCAGCGATATATTACCCTTTTACTGAGAGTGATTTATAGTGAACAATCATGGACACTTCTTCTAAAAAATATTATGATCACATTTAGACTAAACCTTGTAAATTATTTTATCACTACTTTTATAAAGTGCATAAATCATGTAAGGATGATAGATAAATTTAAGTGATACTCTTTATCTATCCATACACAATGGTTGATAAAATAGTTGAAATCATATAAAGAATATGATTAATTGATTCATACCTCTCCTGCTCAATGATCACATCAGTCCAGGGAAATAAAAGTTGAATTAGAGATCCATTATTCCACTAAAATGATGCAATGATTTCTAAAGAGAGATGATGAAGAGTTTGAAATAAATCTATCATAGTGGAGTACCATTATTCTATGGAAGGTGAAATGTTATATGTAATAATACAATTCATCCAAATATACTTTCAGGAGGCCTATATGTATATGTTGTAAGTTCGATGTACTCCACTTCAAAAATATTCTCACATGAATCATGATTATTAGATAATTCAAGAATAATATATTAAATAATGTAATTTCATAACATCATCAATATCTAATGTAGTCTAATCCAAGGGGATATGACATAAAATTACCATGGAGATGTGTGGTAACCATCACAACATGAATGAATGAAATGAAATGTTTTTCATCACCCAACCCACTCCATGCCCTAATCCGCAACAACCCCAATCCCTCCTCCATATGACAGGTGTGGAGACAAGCACAAAATTTTTATCTATCATAGAGAGTCCATTCCTATGAATTTGTACACTCACACATCCAAATAAACAAAAGAATTATTGGGTGAAAGGTGAAATGATGCGACATTGATATAAATAAACCAAGAATGAATTGTCCTATAAATTGTAGAAGAGTATAGTAGTGTAAACTAAAATTAAATGGGTACAAATACACTCTAAACATGAAATATGTTCCAACTTAACAAAACTAGAAATGAAAATAGATAAAAGAGATCTTGGATCCAAAATTTGAAGCATCATCCACCATATTATATCTAGATACATAGTATCCCTAAGATCCTCTGTAGCCACAATCAACCTTTCTATCATCTTCTTGAGACACGACACATGTGGGAAAGGTTTGTATGGGTGAGTATATATATACCCAGTGGAATGCCCCAAAATCATGGGGGATCAGTAAGAGACAAAAAAGAAATAGGGAAGTGGTATATACATAAGGTACAATGAATTCATACAACTCAACAAAATAAATAGTGAAAGTATGATTGTCCAAGCATAAGGTAATAAAAAAAGTGACTATATGAACTACCCATCAAGACAAGTCTCATAAAAAAGGAAAATATTTATATCAAACTATGAGAAGGTAAACTCATAATTCATGTGTAATACCCCACACATCATTTCCTCTATTATAAGTAGAGTAATCAAACCCCAGGATTGGGTAAAAAAGAGGATATATATAAGAAGTCAATGAAGACCAAATTAAGGCATAAATATATATCCATATCACATATCATCCCATGAAAAAGAGAAGCCAATAGTTCCAAATTTATATCAATGATTTCCAGTATCTTATTCATCTTCCTTGAATACATAAGCCTAGGGAACTCAATCACCACACCTTGATATATTCATATTTTGGAAGAACTGACTGGTCAACACAATTTTGGTCACATCATCAAAACATATCTCATTGGGTAAGGTGTTTATATTCCTTGTGAGTATAAGTATATATCAAACCATGTCCCTTCATTATGATTCATGGTTGAGGGGTCACTATTTTTATATAGAGGACCCATGTTCTGGTGCAACAGAAGGGTTCCACTCTGGTTATTGAGGAACCATGCCAAACATAACTAGAGGGTACCACTATAATTCATCGAGGACCCATTACTAGATACAGTAATAAGGTTACAGACAGGATGGTAAGAAACCATGTCCAGTTCAGGTTTAGGGTTCTAATCTAGTATTTTTTGAGTACCCATCCCATAGTAGTTGGATTGTTACACTCGGTTGTTAATAGAGGACCCATTCCCAACTTAACTGGAGGGATCCACTCTAGAATCCATCATAGAACCATTCCCAGTACATCTGGTTGGTTCAAATTAGGAATAAGCATTTCGTGATTCTTCATGGTCACATTCGTCATCAGGGTCTCCATAGAAGGTGTTGTTCACATAAAAAATCATGTCGTATCTCAAGAGACCCAACTATGTGAAACATCAATTTCTATGTGGCAAAAAATCATGAAAAGTCACTCACAATAAAAAAATTTAGTTCAAAGTAATGAGATATGGAGCACTAATGTTTCCTTTAAAAGAAACCAAGGTGGTACATGCCATGATAGGGTTCCCACACTTTCATGTTTTCCCACTTGATATCCTTGTTTTTTCCATGTATATTACATGAAATCAGTCTATATACATGTACAATCCATGTAGGTGGACTATCGGGTTTTTCCATAATAACAAAGACCAGGGTAGTGGGCTGCATGCCATGCTATTGTACTCGGGAATGTATCTATGTATTAAACCCTATATATTCCTATAGTGTTACCCATATGTGTTTCCCTTCATATGTGTTATCCACTCAAGAAGTTTGTTCTTGAAATTTAAGAGGGACTTCACTCCATACAAACATTAATTTCACTAGAATGCTAGCATCACCACTAAGGGGGGCTACCCACCATGTGTTCTTCATTAAACACAGAGTGTAGTATGGTTTTTTCTGAAAAATATAATCCAATCCTCATGAAAAAATCTACTACAACCACTATAAATATCACCTTGAATTGGATTAAAAAATTTGGATTAGACTGTATCTAACACTTATTGGCCATTATTTTCCAAAAATCAGATCCAATGAAGATTTAGTGAACTATCGTTCATTTTTCATGCCACAACACCTCTAATATGAGATTCCTTGATCTGAAACCAGCATATCATTCATCCTTAAACTGTTATTATTGCTAATATGTTCTAGTTTCATTAATGTATTTTCATTTCATCAATTAATAGTTAATCCAGGGGTCTGATTAGCTTCAGTACCTCCCAGCCATGTCGAGCCAAGACAGTGGGTTCCAACTGAAATTCAACCTAACAAATTAACATATAAAATTAAAAGAAATCAATTTTTATACATAAATAGACATGATTACATATCCAATAAACATTAACATAGATTTTATATTATAAAAAATGAAAAATACTGATATTTCAGTACATAGTCACATGCATATGCTTCAATAGAGGCATAGACCGATGAGTAACTAATGATATTCTAAGTGAATTAATTAAGGCCTAAAAAACACAAATTGATCAGTCATACATCATTTTTGGATTTATCCTTGGTTATGAAAATGTCTTTCAATGAATCAAAGGAAGCTAAATCATTTGTTGTGTCTAATTTTCTCAATTATGGGGTTTCTTCATTATCCACCAAAGGGATGATGGAGGAATTTATACTAGAGAATTCCAGAAATTATGATCCAACACTAGAAAGGTTTTCCTATGTGATATAATTATAATCATATATATTTCTTTGAAAAAATAATCTAATTAATTTAATACTAATTAATTTATTTATTTAACACACCACCAGTGAGAGAGGGGTCTGAACATCCCACATCAACTAATTTTATGTCGCACGATGGGAAAATTCCACATTTCAATCCCAACCATGGTCTATGATTTCTTATCTAGTTAACATTTTATGATTTATTCCATTTTATTTGGGGAATCATGCAAGAAAAAATATAAAATATATTTAATATTTGGACAAAATTAATTCCAAGAATATTGTGCCTCGGAATCAAAAGTTCTTTCACCACCTAAATCTGGAAATATATAGACAATTATTTCAGAGTCTTATAGAAATATGGGACTCTACATCATTCTGACCCTTAATTTTTATTTTTGAGAAAAGAAAAATCATGTGTGAAAATAATGGATACTAATCCCATGCTCGGATCTCCTACTCCTTGGAACTATCCTTCATGTTTTAGTGATGAAACAATACATGGACCAATGGGATGTTCCATCAACATAGGGTCCTCTCCTTATACTTGATGGAAACCGAGTTCTCTATAAAGGTGTCTCCATCCTCAATTTCTAGATTACTCTAGTTGAAAATGTGTATAGGGTCATGTATGTATCCCTTCAGTTATGACACATGGAATAAATCATGAACCAACTCCAACTGTGGTAGTAGAGAGAGGGGATAATCAACCATTCCAACCTGTTTCATGATCTCAAATGACATAGTAAACCATAGGGATATCTTAAATCTCCACCCATAACTTCTCATTCCTTATCATGGGGATAATCTCATAAAAACTTGGTCTCTATGATTGAACTCTATGGGCCTTTGACTTCAATCTCCCTATGATTTTTGTATTCTCTGGTCAATCCTCATTTTCTCATAGATCACCTATAATTTCATTAATGTCCCTTTCACTATCTCTAATTCCATAAGATATGTCTCGGTATTCTCCATCATGAAAAAGGTTGACCTGTAAGTTCTTCATTATAGGTCCCTGAAGTTTTCTATGCCAACGGTTTAGTGGCATTTATTGTTGTATGCAAACTCTGATAAGGGTAGTTGATCCTCCCAACTCTAGTCGAAATCCAACATGCACTCCCTCATTATATCCTCAAAAACATAGATAGTTTTCTTAGTCTACCCATATCTCTAGGGTTGAAAGGCTGTACTCATATGAAATTGGGTCCTAAATTCCTCTTACAATCATCTCTAAAATAAAGATGTAAACCACACATCACGATCGAAGATAATTGTTGAGGGTATCCCATAAAGGAGAATGATCTCCCATATATACAACTATCCAAAACTCCAAACAGAGATCTACTCCCTGATAGAGAGGATGTGTGAAGACTCTAAATGTTATTAAACTATTACCTAGATGTAGTAATGGCCCATCAATATGTGTGAAATATCTATGATGAAGTCCTTAGATATGACATCACACTTATAATAAAGGATCTCACGAGGCTACAACAATACTACCAGAGCATGTTCCCCACATTTAACATGTTGACATGTGAGGCATCATGATAATAAATCAGTTATGCTTTGTCTCTTATCAGACCCCCAAAATTTCAGTTTAATGTCTCGATAAATATTCCCTACATCAGGATGCAAAACTAGAGGAAATGTGTGGAACTCTGACATCACCACCTCCAACAACGTGACTGGAACCCCTGTTCTCCCCTGGAACCGGATGACATCATTCCCTCTTTTAGAATATCCATCTGATGAGTCACCTGTAGATATCATATCAATTAAGACCCTGTATTCGATTTATATGATATGGGAATCTATCAAATGCTCATGAATAAAAGGATTCAACACCATTCACTAATGAGAAGATGTACCCTCCTTCTCAACCATGTTCTGCTGTAGGGATGAAAACTGCTCTTAATCATCCTAAACTAGGGGATCTTGGGACATTCTACCAAGAGAATTTTCCAAAACATTTCCCTTCACATTATTTTATACAATATCAAATTAATAGTCCTATAGGAACACCAATATGTGTCACTATATTTGGTTCAACTCTCTCTGATTGAAGGTGTACCTAAGACTTTGGTGGTCTGGATATACAAAAAATCACTACCTAGAAAGCGGGGTCTTCACATCCTTATAACGATGACTATAGATTCTAGCTCTAGGTAGTACATTGCAATGTTCATCACATGGGGTCTCAACTACCCCAATATTTATAAGATAACTTCATACCACATCATCAACATGTTGCTGAGCCTAGCTCTAGATCCATCACAATACACTAAGAACATCATGCCATCATTTAGTATTCTAAACCCTTGTTCCCTCATCAGCCTCTACCTCAAATCCTTAAAGCCTATCTAGGACTGACCTGACTAGGTAAAATGATTCATTTTTTATTTTAGGGTTATAAAACGAGATGAAATTCAGGAGAGGTCTACAAAAAATCTCATGTAGTACCCCACAATTCCAAGAAAGCTCCACACCTCAAACATGTTATTGGGTGGCTCCCAAGCAATAACTTCATCGATATTCACTGGATCCAAGACTAAAACATTCACATAGATAAAATAAAATATAAATTGAACCTCATAATCCATAACTAGAGCTTTGAGAACTTTCCATAAAACTATTTCTCTCAATGAATGACAAGAACCATCCTCAAGTACACTGCATGGTCCTCATTTGTTGCAGAGTAGACGAGTCTGTATTTAATAGAAAAAACAAAAAATTGGTCTAATAATGAATGGGAATCCTTGTTTATCAGATTCTTAAACACAATAAGGTAATTTTTCATATTAAATGGATTAACTAGGAACTTATAGTGTCCTTTGTGACATCAAAATTCCAACTTCAAAAAAACAACCCCATGAACCCCCAACAGGTGGTATCCAAACCTAAGGTTGATCTTCATGAAACATATCACACATCACATCTAATCAAATATGTCAGCACTCCTAGGAAGGGGTTATATAAGATTTATCATGGCATTGTTTAGGTGATGATAATCCATGAAAAGTGATAACTTCCCATATACCTTTTTCCCAAACAACACTGGACCTACCCTGGGGGAAACACTAGGTATTATGAAACCATTCTAATGAAGGTCCACAAAGAAGAAACTGTAGCTATCATTTCTTGGAATGTTCCATTCTATATTCCACAAACGATATCAGGGAAGTCCCATGATGAAAGTCAATTCCAAACTCTATCACCCACCTTGGTGGTAGTCCCAGAATTTCTTCAGGATAGATGTCCATATAATCCTAAAAAACAAATGGAACATGAATTCCAAAAGATCATACTTCCCTAAGATATAATTTAACTGACATATGGGTGATGGTATTCATCCTCTTGCTTGTAGAACACACATTCTCTGAGATGAGATCCCTCTCTCCAGAAATGTTGAATCACCTCCCATTAGTGCATATAGATCTAACTACTCTACGGTGACAGTGAATCTGGCCCTAGAACATGAAAGGACAATCCAAACCCTATATGATGTCATAAGGCTCCATCATGATGGAAAAAATGTCTCACATTATGCTCTTTAAACCAAGATAAAGTTCACACATTATGTATAAGAATGATGAAGAAGTAGCATTCCATGTTGGAATCTCAAGATGAAGTTGTTGTGCTATCACCTCTACTAGGACCTCTAGTCCTTTCACCAAGGGTATGGAGATAAATAAATTACATTTACCAGTGTATACTAATATTGTGTAAAGAGTATAATTAACATAGATCATAACTCAAATAATATCATGTACTGAAGGCTCATAGACTTCCAAATAATGAATCCATCCCTTCCCCAGCCACCAAATCTCAGATTATTATGTGGGTTTCTTGGAGGAGGCCATTCAAGGACATCAAACCATCATCCTCCACATAAATATCCTTCAACTCCTCTTTAGTCTCTACCCCAATAGGGACCACCCTGTCCATGGATGGGAGATCTCTAATAATGGTGTTGCATTTATCATGGAAGTCTGTCATCTATCATCCTGGAATACTCTTGATGCATGGGTGGGTTGTGACCCAACATATGACCTCACTCATCATAATTAATATGACATAGCTATGTGGGATACTCTATCACTCTATGCTACCTTTGGCCACATGCCTAAGTCAGATCATGGAAGGACCTCCTATGTCGGGACGCTGACACCTAGCATCTGCTAGCTATGGTAGATGACCTAGCTCTATGATGACCTCTACTATATCTACATATATGGATCCACTTTAAAAGAAATATATTTGTCACTGGTTCTAACTCTAGAACCCCAACATTGGTGAGGATACACAGGGTGATTGTTCTAGAACATATCTCTCTTTAGAGTCCCTACTCAAACTTTAATGCTTAGTAGTAGCCATCATAGATCATATCAAGGGAGTAACACATTAGGTCTGTGAACCTTGCTTCATACTAAGCCACCATAATCCCTTCCTACTTTATCACCATAAGGACTTTGATCTCAATTGAGCATAGATAAGAGGGGTTGTACTCAACACATAACAAATACTGGAGGATGTCCCATGAGAGTTCCGACTAAAAATGTATATGTGTTTATCGGTCCAAAAAATGACCCACTACAAAGTGGAAATGGTTGACTACCAATGCCACCACAAGATCCATCGATGTTAGAATGTTCCTAAAGATAAATACCACTGACTCTAGCCAATACTTTATTGAATGTGTATCTGGATAATTATAGAACATCATCCATATCAAATTCCAGAACTCATGGATTGCAGTAAGACTCCACATATCCTCAGCCTACACACATCCTTATCCTATGCATATCTCCATATTTCTTTGTTGGGATTATCTAGTGATCAATAGGTAGATGTGCTTCTATCATCCCACATGGAATAAGGTGATTGTGTGATGGACCATCAACCGAGGCCTCATTTCTTTTAGGGTCTTCATCATAAACTAGAGCTGGTATCCTATGTGGTTATTTCCATAGACACATCTTGAATATAATCAAGGAATTCCATGGTTAGTTGAAAATATATAGAAATCCAAAATAAAGGGGAGATGAATCATGAAGATCATTCTACGAATCAATCCTCTATGATTCATGTACCATTGATATATATAACAATTTTATCAGTATGTTGAGTCCCCAAGTAGGTAGTTAATTACCTGTTGAATAGATCTGTAGGTTGAAATTCTATTACTAGACTCCCTAGCATGAGACCCGCACACAAGACTATTTGAATCAATATTACAAAACCCAACCAATACTTTTATGATGATACACCTGAACAATTACCCCACCAAGTAACTCACTCTAAACCAATTTATAAAAAACCTACCCATGTCAGGGATCGAGATGCAACTACCCCAAATCATCTTTCGTTGGATAGGGATGACGATAAGAAATAAATCCATCTATAACTTGGGGAGGCCTTTTACTAATAACCTATATACACAAACACAACCAACTCAATGAAAAACTGAAAAGGAAAATAATAAATGATGAAACACTCTAATAAATAAACCAAACATTCAAGACACTCTAAATAGTACAAGAGTACGGTAGTGTAAAATAAAATTAAAAGGGAAAAAATAAATTCCCCAATAGAAATTTGTCCCAAAATGGAGAATCTAGAAGAGAAAATAGCTGAAAGAGTGCCCCACTCTGGAATCCCAAGCTATGACCACTGTACATGGAGTAGGAAATGAGCTTCCCTATACTCCCCTATAGTAATTGCCATCATGTCTGTCGCCTGCATAAGACACAACACATGGGGGAATGTCCTATACAAGCATGAGTATATACATACCCCTTAGAACACCCTAAATGAAGAGGGGGAGTAGTAAGAGATACAAAATAAATAAAAAGTTAGTAGATACTGATGGTAAAGTGAATGAGTATAGCTCAATCCAACATTGAGTGAATGTAAGCTCATATATTCACAAGAGTTTAAAAATGATGATTATATGAACTACCCATCAATAATTTTCCATATATTATAGTAGAGTTGTCCCATCCAACCATAAGAATCTATACCTGGAAATCACATGTCATACCCCATGCTTCATTGCCGCTCATAGGTGGAGAGTACCCAAAACCACAATGTGATTACATAAGAAGGATATTAATATATATGATCATTCAATCAATCACAAATGAGGGTGTAATGGGATCTCTATACCACCACTCAACCTAGAAAAAAGAGTAAACAAGAGTTCCAAAAGTCTATCAATGATTCTAAACGTCTAACATATTTTCTTTGTACACAAAAGTCCATGGAAATAAATCACCACACCCTGATTCTATTTTCATGGAGAGGCATTGACTCTCCCTCATGATTTTGGTCATGAAAAGAAACTCATCTATGTGGGGACTAAATCACACTTCCTCATGAGTCTAAATCTATATGAAATGACATCTCATCATTATTTTGAATATTCTATTGGAAACAATTTCTACATATAGGACCAATGGCCTGATAGAATAGGAGGGTTCCACTCTAGTCGTAGAGGACCCTTTCCCATCCCAATTGGAGGATTCCATTCTAAGTCATCAAGGATACAAGAAATAAAATTGTAGTAGGGTTAAACTATGGAAGTAGAGGACCCTTTCCCACTCTAACAGGAGGGTTCCACTATAGTAGTCCTCTAGGTACAAGGCCCAGCATTGATGGGGGGTTCAACTTGGGATCCAGTGGAGGACCCATTCCCATCTCAACTAAAGTGTTCCACTCTAGAAGCCATTGCAGACCCGTGCCCATCCTGGATGGATGGTTACACTAATGAATAATCATCTAGTGGTCATTCCTGATCACTACCATCATTTGGGTCACCTTAGAGGATTCTTCCCCTGGATTTTGTTTATCATATATCAAAATAAACAACTGATTCCACCATAACGTTTTATTAAGAATAATACTCTGCATAGTCTACTTGAGGGCCAAAATATGAGTTTAAATGAAGGATATGTGGGGCATTGATGTTTCTAGAAAAGGATCTAGGGGGTACACATCATGTGAGGGAGTCCACATGGCATGTAGCTCAACTTCAAAAGCCTTTCCATTTTCCTGACAGGTACAAAACATCATTCCTTGTAGATGTACACCCTATTTAGGTGGACTACACGAGGTATCCAGACTAATCAGGACCTGAGCCTTGACTTTCATATTTTGTTCGTGTATAGGGTTACACATTCATATATCTAACTCCAAGTATTCTTACACAAGGTCCCATCCATGTGACCATTAACAATGGTTATTCCGAATAAGAAGCGGTTCATGGAATGTATAAGGGACTACTCATCACGTTACACTTATTTATATAAAACCTTAGTGTTGCAATTTAGAGGGGATAGATGCCATGTGTTCTTCATTGAACATGGAATGTGGTCAGGATTTCTACAGAAAACACAGACCAAATCCTCACCCACTAATATTCTTGAACCATCATGGATATCTGTTGGAATCATCCCAAACTCTAGAGATATTACTGAATCTCATGCTTCCTAGCTATTATTCATTTTAAATTGGATCTGTTGAAGAATTAGTGAACCACCATTCATTAATCACACCATAGAATGTCAGTTACATGATTCCTTGATATCAAACCTAAATATCAAGCATCCATGAACTATAACGATTCCAGATCAGTTCTTATTTCATAAAACCATTGTTGTTTCATTGATTCACCATGAATCTTAGGGTCCAATCGAGCTTGGGTCCTTCCAGAAAGTTTAATACTTATTGGTGGAAACTTATTCAGTGAAGAACATGAATAATATAGGGATAAAAACCATCATAAAAATTTTAAACATCATTGGACAAGTGTTCTTGGAAAAAATCCAAGAAAATATATTTTTTATAGAAACAATGGGTAAACATTTATATTTCAGTACTTAGGCCCATGTAGAGGCTGAAATAGAGGCATGCATCCAATAATAAATAAATTCCAAGTCAATATTTTAATAAAGTGTATAAAAATACCAATTTATAAGAACTACATAATTTTTTTGATTTATATTAACAAAACCATCAGTTAATGATTCGAAAGAAGGTGATGTGTTTGTCCTATCTGGTCTTCTTGGTTATAGAATTTTTACTTCATTCTTCAAATGGAGGTGGATAAGAACTCACCCAAAAATTCTAGAATTTATAATCCAAGCCTAGAAAGAATTTATAGGTAAATATTCTTATAATATTATCTTTTGTGGTGAAAAAAAAACCAATTGATTAAATGATTAATTAATTAAGTAATTAAATTCACCATTAGTGAACGATGGGTCTGAAGATCCCACACTGATTAAATTTATATCGCGCCTAGGGTAAATACCATAATTTGGACCCAACAGTGGTCTCATATTTATGATAAAATAAAATTTTTAAGGGTTTTCATATTTTCATTTGGGTATCCATCAATCTGAAATATCAAATATATTTAATATTTTAATTAAATTAATTATGGGCACACCAGACCTCTGAATCATACAACATCTCAACTCCTATACCTGTAAATATATATTGAAATATTTCAAAATCTTATAAGTAAAAAACTGGGTCTTTCAAAATTTTACATAAGTGCTTATTTTAATTTGGAATGAAATTTTTTTTACATTTAGATTAAATATAATGTTAAAATTGATGATTAATTCACTCATGTCAATGTGATAGTAAGTAATATCTAAGGATTTGGTGATACATTGGAAGATTTATTTTTCATGAATATGTTGAGGTAAAAATTTCACAAAATAATTTATCTAAATATATATAATATAGTAGAATGTATATATCAATCTCTTTAAAAACCACATAAAACCATTCTCAATATTGAGTTGACAACCACATCTAAGTTCAATGTAAGAATAATGTAAACATAAATTGTTGAATGGTCAAAAGTTAATTGAAAAGAAATATGAACCAATTAGTAAACTAGCATATGGAGATAATTGATAATACATGAGATTCATTTGTATTATTTCAAAAATAATTAAAGAAGAGTAAGTGAAAAGTAAAATTGTAGTCTCCCACAAAAGTTCATTAATTATAAAGGTGTTTAAAAATTTAAAATTAATTTCCCAAAGATCGAATGTTAGGAAACTGGGATTGAGGATGATATGAGGACAATTGTATATTTAATACTACAAAAAATATAAAACAATTATCATATAAATAAAAATAATCCTTCTTTATTATTTAGGATGAATTTAATGAGCATAAAAGTGTTTAATAAATCATCATCCTTATGTGAGTATGATTTTGATCTATCTAAATATCACACAAAATTTATAGCCAATATTAAAATGTGTGATGGGATCATAACTTCATTTCTTAAATTTGATTCCCCCAATGAAGTTGGGTCATTGTTTAGGAGATTTACTCCCTCATCGACATTCAAGGAATGCTTGGATAAAATTCATTTAAAAAAGGAGATTGGGAGGATGATTAAAGAATACATTCAAAATTTTTATATCTTCCTAGATTGGAATTCCAGGATGATTAGTGGAATTGTATTTGACAAAATGGTGCGGATTTATAGTTATCTCTTCCATGGTGGATGAATGGATGGATATGTCACATTTGTTTTCTAATATTCTTAATGTTTTCCATGTTGTGCATATCACATAATATATAATTTCCTAGGGATCCCTCAAAAGGGGTTCTCTCACAACCATATTTATTGAACTAATATGATCATCAATTTTTCGGTTTTATTGGATGCATTTTTCCCTCTCATAGAATCACTTAATATATATTTATGAATCTAGTAAATAAAATGGAACCTTAAATTCTATCACTTTTCCTAACAAACAATATTTAAAATCCATTTGTTTTGCAGGAGGAATTTTTTAAGATATTCATTCCAAGATTAGTGTTTGATAAAGGAAAATCCATATTTCATGAATTCATCATAGAGCCATTAGTTTTATCTTCTTAAACCATAATCACATTTTGTATTGAGATCTGAAACTATTAGTATGTTTATATTTGTATCTTGGTTCCATTGTATTCTATTTAATCCTTTATTACTAAAGTGAATATTGTGTATCTGTTCAAGAAGATAGTACATTAACATCATGTAATGAGTTTTGATCACTGCCACCTAGTTTATCTTGGTTTTTTTTCTTATATATATTATTTTTACCATTATATCTTTAGAATCATCTGTATTATGGGTGTCCAAGAGATGATATTCTTGTTATGAAAGTAGGATTAAATTGGGTTAACGTAATATAAATAATAATATAAATTATCTTCATACTTATAAATTAATTGAATATCTAGAAAAAGTGACTTAATAAAAGAGATTAAAATTTATATGTTGAATATTTAATCACACGAAATGATTATATATGTTCATAATAAAATACACTATAAAAATAATAAAGAACATAATAAAGGTCAATATCAAAAACATAATGTTAAATTAACATTGATTATCATAAGGGTGTATTATAATTAATATATGGTGATTATATAAAAATAATAAAATGCTATAGATAAGTCCACCCCATTATGAAGGCCTAGATTGCTTCTAATTTTTCATATTATACTGAATATATTTTATAATCCACTACTGATATTAATGAAAAACATATTAATATTCATTATAATGAATTTTGTGTGACTGTATCCCCAAAATTAATAATAAATGAACTTTTTGAATGGAATAAATACTTCACATGAAGAAGAATCAATGATAGCTAAAAGACACCTCAACAATCACCATAATAACGTCACTAACAATCTAGAAGGGAAATATTAATTGTATACAACTAGTTTTTTGATGATTTGGACACAAAGCTGATGATTATGTGTATAAAACTTCTTATAAAATGAAATGGGATGAGTTAAGGTTTCGAAAACCTAAAAATAAGATAATCAACATGATTAGAAGTCAAAATGGTCTAGGTGATATAAGTGTATTGATGAAAATGCTACAAGATAGTCATTATAGGATACATAAATAATAAATTTCAAATGTGGAAGGAGGAAAAATATGCACTCAATTATTGGTTGGTATTAAGATAAATAAAAGTTATTGAAGACTAATGGAAATTCATATGCTAAATAAATACAATAAATCTCACTGGATAAAGTGTTGTATGGGATGGATGACAATGATGGAGATACCTCGTGAAGTTTTTCATTAGATTTGTCACATCTTGAATAAGTTCCATTAGGGAACAATCAATTATCAAATGAAAAATGTTATTTTTGATTCATAATGAGATTGGGATCACATTCCAAGTAATAATTAAAAATAAGAAGAAGAATAGTACATCAACATGATCCCTCGAATGAGAAAATTTGGAAAAGATGCATGAAGGGTCCCCTAAATTGATTATCAAGTAGAAATGTATGATCCTAGATGAGAATCACATCTTAAAACTACTATTATAATTAAGGATCTTGTTATTTCCCCTTCTAATTCCTTTTTATTTTATAGGTTTCGTACTATGTGGGGAATTATTGGACACAAATGATAAAAGGGAGTTTATTCAGAAAATCAATAATGGAAAATAAATTAATAACCATCATAAAATACACATTATCCTAATGAATTTATGAGAATTGTTATACTTTAATAGGATATTTTGGTGAAGGATATTAAAATATCATTCTCAATTGAATTTGGATAGTCTTTAAAAAAGTGACGATTTGTTTATACCAATCAAATTTTTTATGAATGGTTTTATAATATAATTACGTTTATCATGTGGGAGTGTTTCTTAATCACAATTATAGGATAAATGGGGACTTATATTTCTTACAGTTTAACCATTTCTATGTTTTTTATGATCTATTAAGAATAGAAAATTTATGTGAAAATTTTGTATACATGTTATATTAGATCTCATAAAATAAGTTATTGATATTTTTATCACATGAGGAAATTATAATAGACAGTCCAGATTCTTTGGTTATGTCACCCTTGTCTAATAAAATGGGTTCTCCCATATATAAATAGTGTGGAAAATGTAATGGGTTTTTTCTATTATTTGTTTGGTGGATTCCTTCAATTATATTATAATCATGATATAGTTTATAATTATTGAAGGAGATTTAGTAGTTGGGGAGAAGAAATTTATCAACATAAATTTAAGGAATACTAGTAAGGTATACCACATACATGACCATAATATAATTTTTAGTACCATGATTATTTGAATAACTCATATTGATAGTTATTTTTAATAGTATAATCGAAATGTATATTTTTGGAAACTGAAGTATCCATGAAAACATTTTAATTATTTTCAATCAGCATTGTTTCTTCTATAAGAATAAATCTACAAATATCAATTTGGTGTATAGTATCAATGATCACATGTGGTGAATTCATCATAAATTGACAAGGTAAATGTTATTTACTTGTTGAGGAACAATGTTATAATGATTCAAGTATGATTCCTTCACTGGTGATGATTTATGTAATGATCTTCAAGATAAAGGAATGTACTAATGGTGAGGGAATTTTATTAAACATTTAATTTATGTTGAATATCTTTATTATTGGTAACTAATGGAATGATGATATTTTTAGAAGAAATAGATACCTTTATAAACATAAATATATGTTTATGAATGATATGTAAGCATACTACTGTGTCTAACTACACATCATCTTTTTGTCTACTTGTTACACACGAATCTATCTATCTTGGTACCCATCTTGAAATCCTACATAATCATGAATCATGCTTGTGTAATCATTAGTCTACCATTATGATAGAATTATATATATGGTATAAGAATAAATGACTCTAGGATGACATCATTTTTTATTCTTTATATGAATTATACATGTGACACCATACATATGATCCACATCATTTTAAGGATCATTTTTTCAGGGTGATAAAATCATTTTATGTTCATATTGATCATTATGTTTTTTAGAATCATGACTCATATATGTCGATTTTAAGCTTATATGATGAGTTTGTATCCTAAAACCAAATGATATGATGTATTGGGATGATGAGAGAATACATTCTATATTAAAGGTCATGGTGCGTGTAAAATGGGATGAAGAATCCCACCATGACATAGTGATTATCATTTTAGAAAAGTTATTATGATGAATTAAATAGTGCATTAAAACATTAATAGAATGAAGACCAATTCAATGTGGTGAGAACATAAAGAAAAATATATTACTACATAAAAACAATAATTAAAAATTTACATGCAATAATACTGGTGAGTATTTTGAGAATATATCTATATTGTATGATTAACATGGTGTGTGACACATCAAAAAACATGTTGTGGTGAATTTTTAATTGGCGTTCTAGTTATCATAGAATATCAATGTTCCATTCCATATACGAACATCATTATAGTATCATACAAATGTGGAGGGTTTTATATAAAGTTTTATATTGTTTGAATTTCATAGTATTGAAAATGAGTTAACTTGAATATTGAATTAAGATATAAAATTCAATTCATAATGTTATTAAAATTGAAGTTCTTTTTTACATTTAAATACATTTTAAAGAGGAAATATGTCATCACATAATATCACATTTTTTTCATTTTTTCATATTTCAAAAGATAATATACACATTATATTAACTATGAATATTAATATGAGAGGAGATGAAATTAGTATTTTTGGTGATTTTTTGGAATCATTTTATATCTCTTTTATACTAATGAACTACTTTCAAACGATGAAGAACATGAAGATAATTTTAGATGCATTTTTCATTTCTATGTTAATCAATGGAAAAGGAGGATAAAATGACATATTATATGTTTAATTGAAGAAGGATAGGAAATTAAATAACTAATTCTTTAAATATATGATATAATAATATCATTAGGAGATATCATAAGTAATTTCATCGATTAAAGAACCATCTGGTAATGATTATAATGATTGGAAATTAAGGAAAAAAATTAAAAAATGAATAATAAATTAGGATATATTTTTATTTAAATACCTATCCAAGTAGTATTTTAGGATGAACCATTCACATCAATCAGTAGGATATATAAATTACCTATTTAGATTCATCCAGAATTGTTTTGGAAGGAAATTTTAACTTATAGGATCCTACATAAGGAACCCAACATTAAGTATTTTGCTATATTCACTATATGTAAAGAGATTCATTAGAATATATGTTAGGTGTTTTGTGATATCAAATATAATATTTTTCTGTTAATGAATATTCCATTACACAAATATATATTAAAGTGGAGAATCTATGTCTCCTATAACTGGAAATGTGCTGGGTCACATTATGATGGAACTGTATAAATATTTGTTTCCCTTCCATCAATTACTACATAAATATTTTGAGGATGAGAGATATAATTAATATAGGGATTATCTTTAATGAGATATAGAGGTTTATTGAAAGATAAAAAAAGTTAAAATAAAAGGTTTGACTTATTCAGCACAACCAATCTTAGTGTCCTACAAGTACCCAGGATTGATACATCCAATAATTTTTATCAAATATTATTGGTCATTGAACTTGGTTAAATTGGACTTTTGTATTGATACTCTTATATATTTACATCAAAATAAAACATTCCCTATGATAGAATATTTTATATCACAAAATATAATTTTTTTAGAGTTTACATATTTTTAAAAATAAATATATTAGATTATTTACAATATATTATTTTTATCACGCATGTTCAATTAAATTTACATAATTCATATAAAATAAATTACTTTATATTAATCTGTATCATTCGTATGGATTTATATATTTTTTTTTAACTTTGATAATTTTGGAACATTTTATCTTCCAAAGTTATATTCCATAACGATTTATTTTTTAAAATTTAAAAAATATTAGAGTTGACCCCCTCCTTAATCTATCGTACAGGGTTAGTAATTATATTAAATGGTATCCACATCATAGAAAATTAAGGGGGATATTATAATATGAAATTCAAATAATTTTTTGAAAAATTATTATATTTTGGATAAAAATTAATGATTTATTTTAAAACAATAAATTTATATCTCAACCCTTCAAAGACAGAAAAAAAAATTTATGTGGATGATTTATTTGTTAGTTTAAATGGATACTCATTTATTATGATGTTATATTTATTTTTATCATTGTGGGCTAATCTCACATTCATCACCTATAACATTGTTAAAAAATACAGCATACCCTATATTCGATTTATGATTGAAAATTTCATGAAAATAAACTCCACACATTAAAAGTATAAAAATTTTTGTAATACGTACAAAATCATTTTCTAATGGAAAAAAATATTTATACTGCTATAATTAATACATAAAATTTTTATCTCTATAACATAATAAATAATGAATCATTGAAGAAGATTTTGATCTTAAATTCTCTATAATATAAAATATATTAATTAAACTGTGTGAATAAATATTAAATCATGACATATAGTATATGAGAATATATACATAGAAATATGGGAAAGGTTATATGAATCATGTAATATCACTATATGAAATATTTATCAAAAATATGATGATTAAAAAAATATAATTTTGTAAATCGTATTATAAGATAAATATAGTAGTGGACATTTATAATCGTACAATTAAACATTTTTTTGAGGAAAACATATATATTAGGCTATAGATGCTCTCATGATATTATATTTTTTTATCCAATGGGACATAAAAATAAAAAAAATTATATTGATTTATCATTAACATATCAATAAAATTTCTCAATTTATTCAATCATATGATAAAAGTGGATAAGAAATATAATTTATAATACTAAATAATGAATAATATAAAAAATCATGGATTAAAAATCAATAAATTATACTACCATGATTTCCCTTATAGAATAAATGAAATGTGTCAATGTTAATTTTTGTCCATAATCAATCAAATGGTAATATAATCCTGATTAATACCCACAAACGAAATAATTTATTTTAGTGTATTTACAGTAAGGGGTTCTTGGAAAAAGTAAACTATATGACTCTGTGGTGATTTAATAGATACTCTTCAGTTCATATGGAATAGTACTATATGAAATTGTATTATTTTTATGAAATTATAATTTGGTGGGATTACAAAAAGGAAAGAAATAGTCAATGATTTATAAATATCCACTTCAAGAACTAAAAATAAGAAAACAAATAATATATAAATAATTTTGAAAAAAAACCTATCCCATTTCATCCAACATCGACACATATTGTGACCTTCAATATAGACCATAAAGTTTTATATATCATCATATGTAATAGAATTAAATGAAGGGATCTAATTATACATTTTAGTAATTACTTCAACCTATACATCGAAATAAGTAACATAATAATTTTTTCATGAATTTCATGAAATGTTTTTTACATTATGAATAAATAATAAAGAATAAATACATTCTAGAATACTAATCCAACAAAATGATTCATATGCCCAAATTTAAGATTAATTCATATATAAATTCATTACAAATAAAAAATAGTAAATATTATACAATAATATATCTCATAAGATAGTGTTAAAAATGACAATAAGGAATGAATATTCCATAAAATATAAAATATATATCCAATAGAAATATTCTTATTCCAATAATATCAGATCAACCACCACCATGTGATCATCAATCCACTTTTTAATTCAACAACATAATGTTCTCAAAATGACTATGGAATATAATACATTATAAAAAGGTTGAACCTCTAACCAAATATAAGGAATAAAATACAATTTATAAAACAATGTGTGCATATGAGGTGTGAGTTGAATCTTGGTAGGATATGATCATGATTCCATAAAATTACATTTTTCAAAGAATAATAAAATATATAATAATCAATTATAAAGAAAATACATTATTTAAATATACAGATGAGTATTTAAAAAAAATATAATTTTATATTTTAAATTGACAAAATTATGACATGTTATATGAAAACTTAGGAACTATAATATTAAACCAACTTGAAATAATATAAAAAATATATTTTGATTTTAAGGAGATAAATAGTGATAATTCAATTTCCATTTTTATCATAAATTTTAAAAAACAAAAATATTTATTAAAATGAAACCTAAAAACCCAATGAGAAATCAATAAAAGTAACCATCATTTTAATGGATTAAAAATATCCCTTAGTGAACAAACTATTGTTGGGAATGTATAATCTCAATAATAATCTATAAAACTTGTTTATTTTGATCCATAATATTACCCATATTTCTTTATTGATATTATTACATTATGTGAAATCCAAGAAAATAATATCTATTTAGATATTTATTCTTGAATTATATTATTATTATTAATTCACAAATAGTATTCATCAATGTACATGGAATTAATTTTAGAATATTCTAGAAACATTATTTATACCCTACATTGGTATGTGTTGCGTGTAGAATCAACCCTATGTTTGGAATATCACATATAGATCATCAACTATATGCTATCAAGATAGCTTGGGTAAAGAATCCAATGTTAGTATAGAAACATATATTTATGAACAGATAAATTTTTGTTAGGTAACCCTACATAAGGGACCAAAAGTTTGAGGATGAAAAAGTATGGTATTTCAAAACTACTTTTTTATTCAACCTTATGTCTTCAACACTACATCTGATATTTTTTTCATTATATGGGAGAACCCTACATTTGAACATTCAAATATGGATATTTAAATACATAAATTTATCTGAGATTTATATAATTGTCTTGATGAATGTAATGATATATTAAAAAAATTATAACCAATTAAAAGGATGGTTTTGATTTATTCAAATAATAATATTCACTGGTGTAAATCATTCATATTTCTATGGGATTTTATGAATCTCACAAAAAAATTTAATTTAAATACATTTAATCTAAAAGGCTACAATATTGGATGGGAAAGATTGAAGCACATTTTTTGTTCTCTATATCGGATCAATAATTTTAAAAAAATAGATGATATATGTGTGAAATACATGTGATATAAAACCATATATTTGTTAATATATTTCTATAGAAATATAATATAGATTGAATGACTCAGTTTTTTTAATGAGGATACACTTTGATGACAGATATTTCACTTTATTTCTTGTGTAACTGCTAATGTATATTCGTTACTACTTTTATTGAAGATCATATACAACTAGGATCTATTCATAGATATTCATTCTTTAAAACAATCATCGTTGGAAAAGAAGATCTATATTTAGTCTGTTATTGTTGAAACTATGAACTAAAACATGTACCATTCGCCAAATCAAACTCTTTTTATATCAAGGAGTGTTGAATGCTTGGAATTAGTCTTGGATTATGTGTCAACATTCATCCTACATCTATGAATAAACCGGTTCCCTAAAAAAGAAAAAAATGTCTATTTTTTATTTTTACAATAAAGGTGTGGACTCCATGTACTAAGCTGTGTATTTGAAGGTGTTGTGATAAGTGAACATTTTCTAGTGAAAATTCCAAGCCTTGTAATGTGAGAATTGGTTGAGTGGACTAGGGGATATTTATTCCTCGAACCATTATAAAAAATTTTGTGTTCATATTTAATTTTAATATGTTTCTCAATTTACTAACAGAAGAGAAATAAACATATTTTCATAAATCACAAAGAGAGTTATAAATCATTATTTGTAATGATTATTGAAAAGGCACAAATCATTACCCATATTGTGTATCTTTGTAATATTCAAAACTAAAAATTGATATTAAAGTAGTTTTTTTTATACAGAAGATAAATCTATGGGTATCTTAAAAGAATGTGGTCAATAAAAATATGATGTCCTGGGATGATCTAATAGAGGTTATGTCTTTGATTTTGGATGCATACATCAATTGTGAAAACTACGTATGCTATAAATAAACAATGATTATCTACAAAAAGAATCTTGAATTTAATTTTTATTCAAATATCATCAATAATTATGTAAATCCAGATTAAAAATAAACATAGGCTCCTACACAGGAAGATGAATATGATATCAACTCATAATAAATGGATTCCATTATCTGTGGAATCAGACCAAATGTATTCAATTGAGGGTAAAAATTCCCTAATGATTATTAAATTTGTTAAAAAAACTAAATTTCATATGAAGGAACTAATATCCTTAGTAAAATGATATATGAAACTCAAAAAAATAAAATTTAACACCTTGAGGATGTATGATGGAAAGAGATTCACACAAATGTATGGATTGTAACAACCCGAGATTTTATGAGGATTATTCTTTTAAATTTCATTGATGTATTGTTTTGTACGCTACACCAAGATTATCTTTTGCTATACGCAACACCGTATTAGGTTGCAGTATACGCAACTCTATTCTTGGATTTTGTTACACACAATTTCAAGTTCGTTTGATTGTAGTCATTCTACACTACATTGAGTGTATATATATATATATATATTCAATGTATAAATGAAATATGGTTGGATTCTATTATATAAAACAATGAAGGAGTCTTTCACAACACGCAACCCTGACTTGGCTTATATTACACGCAATCGCGACCTTCCTCGATAGCATGTGTTGTACGCAATATCGAGTTTCACTAAACAAAGATATACTATTAAAGTATTATATAAACTAACCGTTAAGAATAGTAATATCCACTTTTTAGAATTTTATAAATTTTAACTTTTAAAATGGACTTCATTTTTTGATTCAAAATATCAAAATTATCCTAGGGTGAATTGTTGGTATTTTTCTGAAAACGTTCAATTTTTGATGAATAGTGAAAACACTGGGTTACTATTTAAAACCCGAATTTTTATTTAAATAATTATTTATTTTATTTAAATTTATTTTAGGCCAAAATTGATACATAATACCTATATATGTTCAATTAAATTCATTGGAGTCATTTTATAATAATTTTAGATATATAAAAAGTTTATTGAACTTTTCACCGTCTTTTACCCACCTCCTAGGAGAATTTGGAAATTCGCATAAAACATAATTTTACCGCTTCTGTGATGGGAATTTTGAAAATATGAGGTACACGGTTAATATCAAGGACTAAAATGTGGTTCAATGAGATGAAAGTTATTTTTGGTGAATAGTAGCTTTTTACTTTTATTTACCATGGTTAAAAGTAAATAGGGTAATTAAGGGTAAAAATGATATTATTATTACCCTAACACATGTCCTAATTCTATTTTATAAGTTTAATTCGACCAAAAACAACCTTAGGAATAAAATATGACCATTTAGGTCCACTTGGAATAGATTAGGACACTTATTATTATTTTATTTAAAGAATAGTTAAAATAGTTAAAATCAATGTTTAATAAATAAAACATTTTTAATATAGGGTTATACATAAGATAAATTAGACTATAAATATTCATTATAAATCTAAAAATATTTCCTACATAATGGTATTTAATTTATAATTTTTAGACATTAAATAATTTAATTTATATATTACACAATGATGATGCAGTAATTACCTTATTAATGAAATATTAACATAATTGATGTTATAAATACCCAAATAAATATAATTTGAGACTTTTTATGAATTCCACTAATTTTATAAGTTAATATGACATGTTATTATTGATTTAATTAAATTTTTTCGAACTAATCTTGTTGTTAGTATTTTTACAAAAATCAAGTACCAAATAGTGTGAAAATTGACATAAAATAGTTTTTAAAAAACATATTATATTATTAATTGTTATTTTATTCCTAAGAATATAAGGTTATTCCAAATGACTTAGATAAGGATATATATATTAATAATGAACAAATTTGAGTTCGTTTGTCTTTTTATAGTATGTTTATTAACCATATAGTGTAAGAAAACAAAAAGACACAGTAAAAGTTAAATTATTTAACATAGAGTTAAATCTAAATAATTAGGATAAAATAGTAATCTAAACTTTTCTAAAACCTATTTTTTGAGATTATTTCGACCCATACCCACCTTATCTTCGAAATAAATAAAATTTGAACTATTAAAAACCGAATATGACTTTTTTATAAAATAATATTTTAAGTTTTCCTATGGTTCCCCTCTCCTCCCTTATAAAAAGGGCACCCCTTCTCTCTTCTCTTCACACTATTTTGAGTATTTAATCTCGGAATAACCTAGACCATTTCTATTCTAAACTTTCCTAGAAACATTCTAGAAGTTCTTGTCTTCTCAAAAGACCAACTCTACTTCCTTAAGAGGAATCTTAAAGGAGGTTCGTCGAAGAAGAGATAATCTCTTCCTCAGATTTTCTCAAGTTTCTTTCTTCTTCTACTTATTCTTATTTAGTTGTATCATTATAAAGTAATAACATAAGTATTACTTATATACTTATATTTTATTATAAATATGAAATAACCCTATTTCACCTTCTATCCATCCTACGGAAAATGAAATCACCGTGCGTGCGTACGTACGGAATACCATCTCCACGCTGTGGTGTAATATGTTTTCGACCACCACCTTAATTGGATGGGTATAATGGTGTAAATAAATAACTATATATGATTATTGTAAATTGATATTGATTTTAAAATATTATATATACACTTCAATACAATTCCACGATCATGGGAATGATATCATCGCTCGTGCGTACGTACGGACTACCGTCTCCACGACGTGATGAGATTCATTCTCTATGTTTACCATTCATGAATGATTATAAAGTATATATAATGAATAATAATGAAATATATTACATAATAATGATACTGGATTATTTATATATATATGTATGTTATCTACTTAATTCCATTCAATTCAATAAGGAAACGAAAACAGCGTTCATGCGTACGTACGGCCTACCGTCTCCATGAACGGTGTATTTCATTCCATTTATCGATCTATCATATATATTTATATGCTGAATATATATTATATATAAATCATGTTTCACATTCTGGAATTATTTAAATCAGGATATAAGTAATAATATCAAGAACAACAAGTCAAAACTCGTACGATAAATGAAACGATTTTACCCAAAACGGTGCTTTAACATGGAATTTACAAAAGAACGGGTAATATAAAGTCATAAGTGAACCATATATGATATAAGAACAATGAATATGATTCTTTAATAAGTCAATAACATTATTTAAATCATTATACAGGAGTTTCAGATACATACGAATAATATCGGACATAAGGTAAGGGATAACTATTCAAATCTCGTTCTTATCCGAGATTGTTTATTCGTAAGTATTTACTGGGGTTTATGTTATCATCCATGTCCATGATTCCTAAAAATGGTTTCACGTATGTTTAAAGTAATTTTTAACCATTTTTGACTTTTACTACATGGTATGTAAGGGATTATTTCTTTTTTACCAAACGAGGTACTTTTTTACTTTTCCGACCAAAGTACAAGGAGAATGTTATTTTTAACTTATACGGTGTGAATAGATTTTTACGGTTTCATAACGCCACATTTTCATAAAGATTACTATATAAAATTGAATTATTATTTTCAAAAAAACCCTTTTCTTTTAAAATTTCATGGCATTTTGTGAAAAGAAAATGATTTTGAAGAAGAATGGATAGTTTCCTCAATAATTCATTTCAAGTGTTTTATCAAAACTATTTTCCCTCTAAAATGAAATTATTTGATATGTTTATGTTTCAAGTATAATTTCTCCATTATTTACATGGTTTTATTCTTCTTATGATAAAATTATATCCATTTTTATGGATTATGTTATGATGGCATGATGTTTAATAATCCCATTCTATTACATGGGTTATGCTATGATGTATTATTCATGATTTTCTGGCACACGAAAGAATTATTTTATTATGAGATGGGTGGGACCAATATCTCCCTAAAACTCATTGGGTAAAAATTTATATCTCATGAGATAGAAATGGGTGGAACGGTGTGTTAATCTGGTTCAGTAATATAGGACTGGAACGAGGAGTGAACTCGATTCACAAAGGGACTTTGTCCACTAATATGGTATTGGCAGCAATGGCTTGGCTACTATGTAAATCATATCATGTGATTAATGGTTGCCACAATCACATGTTTTATTCCCGTGCTATTTTATCATGATTAATGTTTCTTTATGATCTATGCCTTATTTACTACCATGTTTTATGTCATTTCCCAAGATTTTGATGTTTAAACATTATGTTCATGTTTTTAAAGTTCAAATGTATATGATTTGTTTTATTTTATCCATGATTATCCTTAATGAGCAATTGAGCTCACCCTTTATATGTTTTCTTTTCCCCAGAATTTAAAGAAAGTTTTTAGGTAAGAAAATCAAAAGGTAAAGATATTTATGGGAGATGTTGAAGATCTTTCACCATGATTAGAAGATTACGTTCCGTGTTTCCAAAGACACTAAACTTTTACGGTCATTTGGTGTTTGTTTTTGTTATGTATTAAGTATTCCACAAAATTAATTTAATGTCCATGTACATCAAGATTTGGTTCTCTACAGTTGGTATTAGAGGAAAGGTTTAGTTAACCTTTGGAAACTAGGATGCGAAAACTTTAGTGAGATCCCGAGAAAATTTTAAGGTATGTCTAGGGATGTCCCTAAGGTTAAGTATACGTATAGTTTAGTGTCCTAGAATTATGGTAATGATATTAGAATTAAACCTAATATGTTATATTTAGAAGGTACTCCCCCTTTTTTATGTTGTTTTCCCTAGCATGATTTTTGCCTCTCACACTATTCTTTTTGGGTTTTAGACGATGGTTGGAACTCGATAGAACCTTGTTGATCAATGTAATGGACAATGCAATGATTGTCCTCCTGAACAAGCAAATGTGATTGGAGATGGAGTGAGAAATTTTATTTCTATACATACACAATATATGAATCATTCTGGATTTCCAAACGATCAGAGAAGGGAAAAATATTATATTGAGTCCTTCATGAGGCGACGTCCACCTTCTTTCAGTGGGTCTCATGATCCACTTGTTGCTGAAAAATGGATCAGTACCATTGAAAAGATATTCTCCATACTTTGTTCTTCGGAACATGAAAAATTCATTCTAGATATTTACCTTTTAGAAGGTGAAGCAGATCAATGGTGGACTCTAATTAAGAATATGAGGCCCCAAGATGAAATTTAATCCATTGAATGGGATGAGTTCAAGAACTTATTTTTCAATAAGTACTTCCCTCGTATTCTTCGAACATAGATGGATAAGGATTTCCATGAGTTTAAGAAAAAGGATAATGAATCTGTTGGTGTATACGAAGCGAATTTTACAAGGCTTGAAAGATATGAATCTGGCTTTATCATCCAACCTGAAAGTAAAGTTGATCGATTCTTCAGTGGCTTAAAACTAAGTCTTCGAAGGGCATTAGCTATAAGAGACTTCAGTAGCTATGAAGAAATTCTGCGTTGTGATATCAAGGTAGAAATGGACGTTTTTGTTCCATATCCATCTCATGGTTTTGACAAGAAATGAAATATGGATTTCATGGATAAATCTCAGAATAATGGTGAATAGAAGTTGAATGTTTCTTTATGATCAAAGTGTGGAAAGAAGCATGGTGGAGATTGTATTAAAGGGAATAGAAAATGTTTTAAGTGTGGAAAATAAGGTCATCGAGCATCTGAGTATCGAATTAATGGAAAAAGATTTGCTAATGATGTGAATAAAGAAAATACTGTAGAGAATGAACCACAAACACTTCAATGCTTCAAGTGCAATGAAATGGGGCATTATGTTAATCAATGCTCTAATCCATGGGTTAATGATGATCAACGTGAGCAACCTCTTAAGGAAAAGGATAAAGGGAAGTCACATGCAATCACTATTGGTGATGTTGAATATGACAACGATGTGGTGGAATGATTAAGTGTTTATATAATGGGATTCCAAAATAATGTTGTATATAGTATCGTGGAATATTGGAATATTTATGTATTGGTCTATTGTGGTTTTCAATAATTTTATTGTACGGGTAACCATGGAAAGTGATTGAGATATTTTTGGAAAGATGATGATGTGCACATAACGAAGGGATAATGAGAAAATGAAATGTTTGACAGTATTCATGAGCTCATGAATGATATAAGGAAAATTTTATATATTGGTTTGAGTATATAGAATTTTTAGATTTTGGTATGTGGAAAGAGTTAACTTTTGACAGCATTTATGTTTTCACTAAGATTCAATGGGTAGTCATTTTTCAAGAGAATACATGATTAAGGTATTCACATGTTTGGAATGGGACCAACAAGTTATATCTTATATGGGGGATAAATGATGGTATTCACATGCTCGGTAGATAACATTTCTAGTAATCGTTTTCTTTATACTATAAGATTGGACAGAAGTATTTTGGATAAGCCCAAAGATTGGAATGGATTATGTTGGACATAATCCAGTATTGATTAAGGCTATAAATTTTTCGATATTATTAATGTAATGTTATAATAATATATTTTTAGAAAGAGGACAACCTGCAGGACGGGCGACAACCCATCGCGTCGGACAAGGCTGTGGGAATCGAACCCACAACCAAAGTGCGACAGGCCTTTATCGCCTACCACTGGCCAACAGGAAGTCCCTGGTTATTTGAAACTAGTTTTATTATATTAAACGGTATGATAGATGAAGTATAAGTCCATTTTTTGAATCATATATGATTAACCTCACCATATATGGACTTATGTATATTTGATAAATTTTTCTAACCTTTTGTTTGAGACAGATGGTATGACCCATCATTCTATCACATGATCTACCAACACCTCACAAATGAAAAATCCGACTTCATTTCATTAAGAGTTGAAGTGGAAATTGTTCAAGGCACGAAAAATGGTGAGATTATACCGAAATAAAGTAAGTATTTCTTCTAATTCAAATTCTTCAACTTTAGGGAAATGATGTTGAAAACCAAAAATGTTGTCCTAGTGCCCTTATATCTGATGAATCAGATGGTACCTTAGATCATCACAAATTTATGGCTTTGTGATTGTTGGCATTTTCATATCCATGTTCTCTACCACTCACCATCAGAACATGATGGTTAGATTTCTCTTCCATATCAATATTTTCACCTATGTTCTCCGATGTGGAAACCCAGTGATTAGTTAATTTGGGTAACTGTTACATTTCATACTTTAGTTTTAAAGATAAGTTTTGGTATTCCTTTTTACGATGTGGGTTTCTATTAAAGAAACTTTCGAGTAGTAAACCATTTATAACCATGACAAATTTTGAGGGCGAAATTCATTTTAAGGGGGTAGAATGTAACACCCTGAGATTTTATGAGGATTATTCTTTTTAATTTCATTGATGTCTTGTGTTGTAAGATACACCAAGATTATCTTGCGCTATACGCAACACCGTATTAGCTGGCAGTATACGCAACACTATTCTTGGATTGTGTTACACACAATTTCAAGTTCGTTTGATAGTAGTCATTCTAAACAACATTGAGTGTATATATATATATTCAATGTATAAATGAAATATGGTTGGATTCTATTATACAAAAAAATGAAGGAGTCTTTCACAACAAGCAACCCTAACTTGGCTTATATTTACATGCAATCACGACCTTCCACGATAGCGTGTGTTGTATGCAATACTGGGTTTCACTAAAAAAATATATACTATTAAAATATTATATAAACTAGCCGTTATGAATAGTGATACCCACATTTTGTAAATTTATAAATTTTATCATTCAAAATGGACTTCATTATTGGATTCGGAATATCGAAATTAGCCTAGGGTGATTTTTCGGTATTTTTCTGAAAACTTTCAATTTTTGTTAAATAGTGAAAACACTTGGTTACTATTTAAAAACCGACTTTTTATTTAAATAATTACTTATTTTATTTAAATTTATTTTAGGAAAAAATTGATACATAATTCCTATATAAGTTCAATGAAATTCATTAGAGTCATTTTATAATAATTTTAGATATATAAATATTTTATTGAACTTTTCACCGTCTTTTACCCACCTCCTATGAGAATTTGTAAATTCACATAAAACATAATTTTACCTCTTCTGTGAGGGAAATTTCAAAAAACCAAGAGACACGGTAAATATCAAGGACTAAAATGTGGTTCAATGAGATGAAAATATTTTTTGGTGAATAGTAACTTTTTGCTTTTATTTACCACGGTTAAAAGTAAATAGGGTAATTAAGGGTAAAAATGATATTATTATTATACTAACAAATGTCCTAATTATATTGGAGAAGTTTAATTCGACCAAAAACATCCTTAGGAATAAAATATGACCATTTAGGTCCACTTGGATTAGATTATGACACTTATTATTATTTTATTTAATGAATAGTTAAAATAGTTAAAATCAAAGTTTAATAACTAAAACATTTTTAATATAGGTTATACAGAAGATAAATTCGACTATAAATATTCATTAGAAATACAAAAATATTTCATACATAATGGTATTTTATTTATAATTTTTATACATTAAATAATTTAATTTATATATGACACAATGATGATGCAGTAATTACCTTATTATTGAAATATTAACATAATTGATGTTATAAATACCCAAATAAATGAAATTTGAGACTTTTTATGAATTACACTAATTTTCTAGGTTAATATGACATGTTAGTATTGATTTAATCAACTTTTTTAGAACTAATCATGTTTTTATGAGTTTTTCAAAAAACAAGTACCAAATAGTGTCAAAATTGACATAAAATAGGTTTTAAAACAAATATTATATTATTAACTGTCATTTTATTCCTAAAAATATAAGGTTCGTAAAAATGACTTAGATAAGTATATATATATTAATAATTAACCAGTTGGAGTTCTTTTGGCTTGTTATAGTAAGTTTATTAACCATATAGTATAAGAAAACAAAAACACATGGTAAAAGTTAAATTATTTAACATAGAGTTAAATCTAAATGATAAGGATAAAATAGTAACCTAAAGTTGTCTAAAACCTATTAGTTGAGATTATTTCTACCCATAACCACTTTATCTTCTAAATAAATCAATTTAGAGATATTAAAAACCGAATATGACTTTTTTATTAAATAATATATTAAGTTTTCCTAAGGTGCCCCTCTCCTCCCTTATAAAAAGGGCACCCCTTACCTCTTCTCTTCACACCCTTTTAAGCCTTGAAGCTCTGCCAAACCCTGCCCATTTCTCTTCTCCACTTCCATAGAAACATTCTGGAGGTTTTGTTCTTCTCAAAAGACCAACTCTACTTCCTTAAGAGGAAGCTTAAAGGTGGTGCGTCGAAGAAGAGGTAATCTCTTCTTCCGATTTTCTCAAGTTTCTTTCTTCTTCTACTTATTCTTCTTTAGTTGTCTCATTATAAATTAATATCATCAGTATTAATTATATACTTATATGTTATTATAAATATGAAACATCCTTATTTCACCTTCTTTCCATCCTACAGAAAACGAAATCACCCCGCGTGCGTACGTACGGAATACCATCTCCACGCTGTGGTGTAATCTATTTTTGACCACCACCTTACTTGGATGGGTATAATGGTGTAAATAAATAACTATATATTATTATTGTAAAGTGATATTGATTTTGATATATTATATATAAACTTCAATACAATTCCACGATCATGGGAATGATATCATCGCTCATGCGTACGTACGGACTACTGTCTCCACGACGCGATGAGATTCATTCTCCATGTAAACAATTCATGAATGATTATAAAGTATATATAATAACTAATAATAAAATATATGACATAATAATGATACTTTATTAATTTATATATGTATTTCATCTACTAAATTCCATTCAATTCAATAAAGAAACTAAAACAGCGTTCATGCATACGTACGGCCTACCGTCTCCATGAACGATGTATTTCTCTCCATTTATCGATCAATCATATATATTTATATGCTGAATATATATTATATATAAATCATGGTTTACATTCTAGAACTATGTAAATCAAGATATAAGTAATAATATCATGAACAACAAGTCGAAACTCGTATGATAAATGAAACGATTTTACCCAAAACGGTGCTTTAACATGGAATTTACAAAAGAACATGTAATATAAAGTCATAATTGAACCATATATGATATCATAAAAATGAATATGATTCTGTAATAATTCAATAACATTATTTAAATCATTATACAGGATGTATGGACACATATGAATCATATCAGACATAAGGTAAGGGATAACTATTCAAATCTCATTCTTATCCGAGATTGTTTATTCGTAAGTATTTACTGGGGTTATTGTTATAATCCGTGTCCATGTTTCCTAAAAATGATTTCATGTATGTTTAAAGTCCTTTTTAACCATTTTTTACTTTTACTACATGGTATGTAAGGGAATCTTTCTTTTTTTACCATACGAGGTACTTTTTGACTTTTCCGAAAAATATATGAGGAGAATGTTATTTTTAACTTATACGGTGTGAATGGATTTTTACGGTTTCATAACACCTCATTTTCATAAAGATTACTATACAATATTTCATGATTATATTCAACAAAACCCTTTTCTTTTAAAATTTCATGGCATTTTGTGAACAGAAAATTATTTTGAAAAAGAAAGGATATTTTCCTCAAGAATTCATTTCAAGTGTTTTATCAAAACTATTTTCCATCTAAAATGACATTATTTAATATGTTTATGTTTCAAGTATAATTTATCCATTATTTATATGGTTTTATTCTTCTTATGATAAAATTATATCCATTTTTATGGATTATGATATTATGGCATGATGTTTAAGAATCTCATTCTATTACATGGGTTATGCTATGATGTAAGATTCATGATTTTGTGGCACACGAAAGAATGATTTCATTATGAGATTGGTGGGACCTATATCTCCCTCCAATGAATTGGTTAAATATTTATATCTCATGAGATAGACATTTCTGGAACAGTAAGTTAATCTTGTTCAGTAATACAAGACTGGAACGAGGAGTAAACTCGATTCAGAAAGGGACTTTGTCCACTAAGATGGTCTTGGCATCAATGCCTTGGATACTATGTAAATCATATCATGTGGTTAATGGTTGACAAAATCACATGTTTTATTCCCATGCTATTTTATCATGATTATTGTTTCTTTATGATCTATGCCATATGTACCACCATGTTTTATGTCATTACCCAAGATTTTTATGTTTAAACATTATGTTCATGTTTTTAAAGTTAAAATGTATATGATTTGTTTTATTTTATCCATGCTTACCCTTACTGAGCATTTGAGCTCACCCTTTATATGTTTTCTTTTCCCCATGATTTAAAGAAAGTTTTTAGGTAAGAAAACCAAAAGGGGAAGATGTTTATGGGAGATGTTGAAGATCTTTCACCATTATTCGAAGATTACATTCCGAGTTTCCAAAGACACTAAACTTTTACGGTCCTTTGGTGTTTGTTTTTGTTATGTATTAAGTATTCCTCAAAAGTAATGTAATTTCCTTGTATATCAAGCTTTGGGTCTCTACATGGATGATTGACAGAAACTATCAATAATAATACTACACTTAGAGATCCAATTTAATAATTAGATCAAGTGAAAAAAAGTAAATAGAGTATTACACTCAATGTGTAATGGAATATCAAAATGTATTTGATAGTCATCACCAGTAAAAAAAAATTACTATGATGGAGTTAGTTAGACCATTGATTATGTATGATCTTGAGAAGAAAAAATAATATGAAGATAAATAGATAATAGTAAGGTGGGAAAACACTATTGTTAAAGTAACATCTATGAAACATGAAATTAAATCAATAAAAGATATAAAAAACTAAAAATATTTGAACTTATTAGATTCTGATATAGAACTAGCTCAGTTAGCTAGTAAATTTATAAAATTATATATGAAGAATAGGGTCCTCAAAAAATGGATTAAAAATATGATTAAGATCCAAAGGAGTCAGACACTATGAATGCAAGAAGATGGGTCATATTAGACATGATTTCTCTCAACTAAAGAAAGAAAGAATGAAAATGGAAAAGAAGAGCCAAATGAAAATTATTTATGACAATAAATGGAAATTATCTGTGAATGTCATGTAGAGTGTGTTTGATGACTCCCACAACTGTTCCAAATCTGATTTAGAAAAGATCCACAAAATCTGAAATCAAATTTTTCATTTATAGACAAGGCATAAGAAGGGGTACAAACCAATTAATAATCCTCCTCTAACATTTATTGATTCTAAAATAGAAATTTTTTATAATTTTCAATGCTAAAATAAAAACATTTTTCCACAATAAAGAAGTATAAATCATCAAAAAATATTCCCAGTGATATTTTAGGTGAAAGAGACACAATGCTAAAACAACATCAAGAACTAATTGAAAAAATAAAATCATCAACATCAAACAAAATTGTCCATGAAAAAAGGGTAAATGAATTATATAATCAATTAGAATCTTATAAAATTAATTCTAGTATTTTAACTAAATAATAAAAAACTCAACTTGGAATTCATCGAAAAAAATTTATTAAAAAATAAAAATATGGAATATGAATAAAGGGAGAACAGAAAAATAAATACATGAATAACCTTGTTACTGGTTCTAAAAACACCACATTAATTTATTGTGGAATAAAATTAAATTAATATAACAAATATTATTTAAAAAATCCTCTAATAATTGGTTTTAAAAAATATTTCATTTCCAAAAAAATGTATGAATAAAGTAATATTAATTATTGAATAAATATGGTGTATTTGGATTCCTATATCATTTCTTGCTGACATAGTATGACCAAAAAAAATATGGGTTCCAAAAATATATTGTTTATAAATGTTTTTAAAGGAAAAAGTCTACCAAAAAATCAATATGTTAAATGGATAGTGGATTCTGAAGGAATATGATTGAAGCCTCTTCCATCTTCCATAAACATACAAAACATGATGGAGGATAAGTCAACTTTGGAGACCATAAAAAAGGAAAAATATTTGGATTTGGAATAATTAGAGATCCAAATACAATCAAAATAATCAATGTACTGTATGTTTAAGGGATAAAGAAAAAAATGATTGGTAATTCAAAAAAAATGTGTTGATTTATTTTATGGTGATTTTTCTAAAAAATTCTGATCAAAATTTAATTGTAGACTACTCAAATTTAGAGCACCCAAAAGTGAAAATGTTATAGTTGAGATCTCAATTAATTATTCAAACAAAATGGAATAGTTTAGATTATGAGAAAAATGATTCACGAGTCTAAAATAAGAGTCTTGTACATTGCAATATATATGATTTATATAGATTTTCATTGAAATAAATTGTTTCTAATTTTCATATTCTTATGTTGGATAATGATAGATTTTGTAATGCATTCCAAATAGGAAAACAACATAAATCATGTTTCCATTCAATTAAAAAAAGTTCTACATCAAAACCATTAGAACATATCAACATGGTATTTTTGGGACCATATTGGGTAGAAAAATTGGCTATAAGATTACATGTTTATGTTTTAGTTGATAATTTTCATGATTTACATGGAATTATTTTCTAAAACAAAATAGTTATGTATTCCAAATTTTTGAATTTTAATGTAAAATTTTCCTACATTAAAAATATTCGAAAAAAATCTCATTAGGAAGTGATCATGGTGGAAAATTATTGAATCAGGAATTTAATTCTTTTTTCTCAAATATGGTTATAAAACACGCCTTCTATGCACCAAGAACACCTCAATAAAATGAAATTATTGATAAAAGAAACTGAACCATTCAAGAAATAGAATGGACAATTCTAAATAAACACATACTTCCTAACTATTTTTTGGGAAGAATATATACGAACAACATGAGATATCATGAATAGAGTTTTAATTAGATCAATTATTAACAATTCACCCTATTAATATAAAAAAACTAATGAAAAGTATTTTAAATTATTATGATGCATGATTTATGTAACTAATAATAAGGAAAATCTTGATAAATTTGATAAAAATTCTACTAGAGAAATATTTCTTGGATATTCTGCTACTTCTAAAGCCTATTGAGTGTTTAATAAAATGTAAAGAATTATTGAAGAATTAGTTCATATGAAGTTTTATGAATGGGAACATTTCATTATAAATTATTGGATACCTGAAATTACTGACATTTTGGAAAATACGAGGCTTAAAACTCCTTATAATAGTTTTGTAAATAAAATTATTGAAATTTCGTCTAGTTCATATGAACATTAAACAGATGTACCTATAAGTATCCTATATAGATAGTCTAGAAGCTAAAGACCCATCCTTTAGAAATGATATAGAAAAATTATACATAGGTGTTAGAAAAAATAGAAATATATGAAACCTCGCTGAATTTGCATCCTATCAATCCTAATTATAACCTATGTCTAATGAAGAATTATTACAAGATGAGAGTTAGTTACTTTACATGTAAGAATAACTAAAAAAATTTAGTAGAAATAATGTTTGGGAATTATTAGGTAAACCATAAAATAATCCACTAATAGGAACTCAACGGATCATTAGATATAAATAGGTTGATCAAGGGATCATTACTAAAAACAAACCTAGATTATTATATGAAGGATATAATCTAGAAAAGGAATATATTAGAATGAAATCATTGGATCTATATCTAGATTAGAGTAAATTGGAATCCTTATCCCCTATGCATCTCATATAAATTTTAAATTAAATTATATTGAGGTTTAATCCACCATTTTAAATGGATATTTAATGTAAGAATTTTATTTTGAAACCCCCCATGTTTTGAAAAAACAGATAAAATAGATTCATTTTTTAAACATACTATAGAAATTTTTGGCCTTAACCAGGCGCCTAGAGCTTGGTATGCAATATCATGTTATTTTATATAAGAAAATGGATTTCCTTTGGAATTGGAATATCCTTCACATTTTGAGAAAATTGTTTTCTCTAATATATTATTCGTGAAAATTTATTTTGATGATGTTATTTTATGATCAGAAAATAAAAATAATTGCAATTAAAATGTAATTAAGAAAGAATTTGAAATGGAGGTGATGTGAGAACTAATTTAATTTTAGGATTCCAAATTTATCAAAATTATTATTTAAATGGTTTAAATTAATGTAAATATATTATAGATATATTAAATATTCTTGTCCTCAAAAATAGTAAGACTTATACAACTCACATGTGTCCCAATGTAAAACATGATTTCGCTGATGATGGAAAACCCATGGACAAAAAGTTATATAGAGGTATGATTGGTGTTTTATTAAACCTTACTATTAGAAGATCGGATATAATGTATTATTTATATTAATGAGGTTGATTTTAGACAAACCAAAAATAATCCCTTCTTAAAATTTTTAAATGAATTTTTAGATATTTAAATGGAACTATTTTATCAATATATACATTATATAAAAACATCAAATTTGAATTTAATTTCATATACAAATGCTTCCTTAGAGGATGATGATTATATATAAAATGAACTTATAGGACCAGGCACATCTTAATGAAATATTAAGTATCTTAGTCAAGTAAAAAACAACATTCATTTGTTCTATCAGCAGTCACAGCTGAATATTTATTTGTTAGTAGTTTTTATTCTTAAGTGTTGTGGGTGAAAACACCTTATTTGACTTTGGGCGTAATTTTTATAATATATATATTTTATGTTGTAATACAAGAGAAATTAATATTTCCAAAAACCCTAAATGTCATTTAAAGACTAATCATTTTGGATATAATGCATCATATTATAAGACATCATGTTTTTAAATAGGATATATCATTAGAATTATTGAATATATAATATCAACTAGTTGATATTTTAAGAAAATCACTTCCCACAACATTTTTTCATTTTCATTAGGTGTATAAAGAATATTTAACATTAAATAAGTGTCTATTAATTTATTTGGTAAACTTCTCAGTTAATTAATTTTTTTCATTAAATTTTTTATCCATTTATTTATCTAAATAAAATTTATTTATTTATATTTTTTAAAGATTTTATTTTCAAAATTGAAATTTAAAAATTACCCCATGTAAACGATATGAGAAACCAGAATGCATCACCAAACCAATAGAAAAATATTTCTCTCTATCATTACCCTTTGGTTTCAAAACATTTTCACTAACAAGGCTTTTATGTTCTTTCTAATCCCTAAAATTAGAAAACCTTCAACATTAAGATTCTCAGAAATGATGAAGACCGTGAAAATAAATGAATGTGAACCATGTGACACAAAGAGTTAGTATGTACCCTTCTGGAAGTTTCATGAAGGATTGGTTGTTGATTTTGAATGGTTGTATTAGATGAATCTTCTACTAAAACAAGCTCTTTCATTTCAAGGATTTTAGTTTTGGTTAAAAAAAATAAAATATAGAATTTATTTTTTAGATAGAACTAAAATAGTTTTATAATAATATTCAATATAGAATTAGAGACGCATATAATATAATATCCTCAGGTTTAGAAGATTTTGAGTTTTCAAAATTTTCAGTATAAATTGTATAAATATTTAAATCCCCCCATGAAAGAGTATTCCACATTGATGTTTGATCAATTAGAAAAAAATACTATTAGTAAGAAGATATCATGTCAATGTTTTGTTCAATTAATATCTAGAAATTTTTTATAAATGATTATATGATTGGACAGAAGGTACAAGTCATGATTATTTGGACAATCATAATTTCATGAGCCATAGAACTGGAAAATATTTTTTACCCTAACATGTATAACATGTCTTTTTCAATAATATTAAGTTGAAATTTCCCTGATATATGCTGAGATATCTTATTCACAGCTCCCAATTAATGGTTATAATGCCTTTTTATCCCATATTTTCAAATAATATATATTCTTATATACAAAAAAAAATATTTTCCAATTGGATGTTAATAAAAAATTTCATCACAATAATGTTTGGAATGAAGATACTTTAAGAAAGTTACATCTATTTTATAATATAGTTAAAGGATAATTTATTTTAGATAGTGCAACTGAGAAACAAGAATCTAGAAAAAAATAAGGGGGAAAAAATAAATATCAATTCCATAGGATCAATTTACTTGAGAAATGAAAATGTTAAACAATCTAGAATAGAGTATGTTGCTCAACTAATAAAACAAGACTCTGTTATGATAATCTAGATCAATATGAGGAAACATATGTTGATGTTTCCAATGAAGAACTTGTCAAAAGGCCTAGAATTAGATAATATCCTTGGAATGAGAACCCATAATTAGAGGCATGTGGACCAGGGGATGAAACTCTATCAATACCATTGGAAGTAATTGATCATACAAAGGGATATAACGATGAAATTCAAGCTTAAGAACATAAATTGTTTCCTCAACTAGATCAACTGAAAGAAAAAACACATGATGATGAGAATGTTAAGACATAATTAACTAAAATCATTGAAAATCATGTTGTCTATGCTATTGAAATATCCATGTAAATAACATCTTTCGTATCTATAGATAATGTAAAAGTCCTTTATGGTGTTTATTATTAACATGAAAAGACATTTGTTAAGTATTTGGATATTTTAGAAAAGGTCTATCAATCAAAAAGCACTTCTCCAAGAACATCTTATTCCTTTTAAAAATAGATTTATGGTCTTGTAATTCAATTTTATTGAATGAAGGAGGAGAACACCATCATAAATAATTAGCTAGAGTCAATAAGAAAAACAAAGGAGTACTTGAGGAATTAAATTTTTTCTAGAGAATAATTTAATTTTGTACGGGATCAACTACCTAATTAAAGAGAAAATGTTATTTTAAGAAGATGAATTGATGCATTTAAAAGGGAAATGTCAGATATGTTTGGAAAAATGAAATTTTTATCTGTTCCCAAAAAAAATTTTGATGGTTTGAAATTGTATTTGGGAATTCGTTTTGCATCTATAAAAGGACATATTAATAAATCAAAAGATTCCATTTCAACACCACCAATATCACTAGAAATAATCTAAAGAATACTTTCAATCACTTTAGTAATGTTTTATATTAATTATAGACTCTATTCACTTCAATGTAATATGTAACCTCAACATATGAATTTGGTTAATCAATAATATCATATCGATATGTTTACTACATGGGAACCTGGCATCAAACTGCTACAAAATTTGTTCAATGATATACATTCACAGTTTACACGGTCTTAAGATAATTTGAATGAATTTCTAAAATTTGAAATAAATAAGGTTTCAATGTGGGACAGGATTCAATAACATTGACAAGGAAGCTAGCTGAAAATCATAAAGAAAGCTACAAGGAATAATGGTAGTTTTAAAATAACTTTTTTGGCCACTCAGGCATCACCAGACTGAGAAACCATTCATAACCAAAACTGTTTATTATATACCAGCCCATTTTCTAATCCTTTTCCCTAAAACAAAAAACCACTAAAGTATTTATAAACTATTTATCATAAAAATCTGTTGAATTTTTATATTATGTGTATACATTCCATGTTCTATTGTTTTTTCATCCCAACAACCAGAATACAAGTTTTAATTTTCTCTAATATAGACTATAACATTCATTTGCAGATATGTTATACATTAAATGAGTTCTAATCCATTTATAGATGCTAAAATATTTTATAACAAAAAATGGGGATAAATTTGGTAAACACAACATTCTCAAAATAAGAGTATCTATTTTAATCAAAATAATTCTATGAAAAAATATTTTTCAAAATAATAAATGTTTTCTTTGATATATTATTTCATTATTGTTTATAAATCCTATATTCTAGGTAAATTATTTTATGGGGGTTTTCATCATAAAAAGGGAGATGTTTTTTGGAATGTATTTTCTTAACAGTACTCTATAAAACATATTTATTTTGATGATCATAAATACCCTAGTTTGTTTTTTTAATGATATTACATTAATTTAATTTAAAATAATATTATTTTCTGCAATATTTATTCTGTAATTTTATTCATGTTGTTAATTTTCACTGAATATTCATAAAAATATTTGGAACATGTTTTTAGCAGTTTTTGGAAACACTATTCGTACCCTATATTCGAAAGTGTAGTGTAAGGAGTTAACCCTATGTTTTGAACAACATGTATTGATCATCAAACCATTGCTATCAAGAAATAAATGTTAAGGTAGCCTATGATAGTTTGTAACCATAAATTTTTTAAAATATAATCTTTGGTTAAGAAATCCTATTTGTGTATGAAACCCTATGTTTATAGAAGCAAACATATTGAATATCAACAATAATTTTATATGAAACCCTATATTGTAAACCCAATATTTGATATTTTTTCATTATAGAGAGAAGCCCTACATTTGAAAATTCAATGACAGAGATGTAAATCACTGATTTAATATGAGATTTATGTAATGGTATTGATAGAAGTAAATATCTAAAAAATGATTTCATTACTAATTCAAATGATAGTTTTGATCAATTAAAAGAAATTTATTCACTGAGAAACTCATTCCTATTTCTATGTGAAGTTACAACTCTCCTGAATTATTTTAATTTGAATATATCTGATCTACCAGGTGACATTCTCGGATCTAAATGACCAAATCATGTTTTATATTATATATATATGATCATAACCTTTTCACAAATAAATATATGATATATATGTGAAAGGCATGTGATATACAACAGTATATTTTATAATATATTTATAAATTACTAATGAGGAGATCAAATGAATCAGTTGTTTTCTAATTTAGCTGCACATTGATGATACATATTTCAACATTGTTCTGGTGTAACTACTATAGTTCATCCATATCTACTTTTATTGAAGATCATTTGAAACCAAGATCTATTTGGAGATTTTATTTCTTAAATATATTCATCATTAAAGAAGAATATCTATATTCTTTTAGTTATTTATGAAATTGTTTAGTAAAACATGTCCCATGTAGAAAATCATACTCTTTTATTTTCTTGTTGATTCGAATACTTAGACTCAATCATTGATTAAGTGTTAGGTTACTTCTTTAATCTTTTGAGAACTTGGTTACCTATAAAAGAACTACAAGTCCATTTTTAACCATGTTGTTTAAGGTGTCAACTATATGCAATCAGTTTTGGATCATAATTTCTTATGATAAGAGGAATTATTTTATAAAAATCTCCATGCTCGTAAACAGGGCATTGGTGGAGTGGACTAGGGGATATTTTTTCATTGAACCACTATAAAAATTGTTGTGTTCATCATTACTGTTAATCTTATACTCATATTATATAAAGAAGAGAAAGTAAAATATCATCTTAAATAACGATGAGATTTAAACAAAAGAATATTTTAATATTGTCATAAAAACACAATTCACCCAATCATGTGTATCTTTATATTATTATGAACTAACAACTATAAAGAATTATTTTATGATATTAATTACACGAATAAAGAATAAATGATAATCAAATAATAATCATCCTTAAAGATTCTTAAAAAAGCACTATAATAATCATGGAAATAAATATCTACCCCATCGTGATTAAAATACGTTGAAAACCTTGTACCTTAAGAGATACTATTAGAAAAAACATTATTGGTTACATTATTAGGATGATATCTTGATCCTATGAAAACATCATTACTTTATCTCACTACCCTCATCAAGATAAAATCCCAAGAATGTTTTTTAACTGATTGACAAGAAGTAGAATATCTATTATTATTTAGAAAAGGAATGAAGAAGTGTGGGGATTTGATGAAAATGTTTATGGTGGACTAAAATTGTGAAGTCCATGGACATCCTTAGGGATGATATTAATGTTTTACATATGTGAGAATACTATAATCATATCAGTGATCAACATTACTTCTCGATAATCTTTAAAATGAATGATATCCATATCCCTTTTCCCCTATTTAAAATTATCCATTTTATGAACTTATAAATTAATAATGATCAAATATTTATAAATGATATTGGGAATGCTCGAGTGACTATGATAGGGGTTTGAATTATATTTCACAAGCATAGATAAATCAGATTCAATAGAGAAAAAAATGATGTAATTTTAAAACAAAATATTAAGACTAGTAAATGTAGAATATATTTCCACCGGAATTTGACTTCCCTCACTATAGTAGGCAGTGAAATCCAAGAATAATAATCATCTACCATAATAAAATGGGTAACCTCAACCATAATTACATGACTAAATTATCCATTGGTGTTGATATTATAACCATTACTTAGAGCCTTCAAGGAATCCAAAGAACTAATAGACCATGTGAAATACATTTAAATATAAAAAATAGCATGGGGAATATATAATTTGATGGAATGAGGTTGGATAGTTTTCATGCAACATGAACTAAGAGAGTGGACCTGGGAAATAATTTTTGTGAGGTATATGATTTTTGGAAGGAGTCTCTCATGATGGATTAAATTATGATTTTCCTATATCATTGAATAGTGTTCCCTACTAACAATTCAGTCACCTTTTTTTGTTCATGTTAGTTCATGTAATAATTCTAAAACATGAATAAAGAAAATGGTTCAATGAATTGATGATTTTATAATACCCCATGTGAGAAATACATATAGATTGATCCGAGTATCATAACATGAAAATATGTAACATGATTTTTTTAATTTTATACTTCTAGAAATGAAATTTTTTTGTGATATTTGTGGAATTCCTCTATAAATTGACATTTTTGGGGATTTTATGATTTTTGAAATGTGAATATAGTTTTTGAGTTTTGTAGGGATGTACATATTCTATGGGTTGTTGGTTGAGGATTCATGTTTTTCTGTAACATGAATACACTTAAAATTGGATGAGTTGGTGGAGACCCCCAATTGATTGTTCCTGAAAATGTATTAATTTGATCATAAACTAGTTTGATCCTTTTATATCGGTCTCTCTTAAAACCATTGAGAACCTTTCCAAGAGTTTATGGGTATGATTAACCTTTAGGAACCCATGGTTAAAATATAGGAATCAATGTAATTAAATATTGCAATCATCCAATTATGTGACCAAAATTTTCCAACCATTCTTTTGACAATCTAAAAGGATTTTATCATGGAGTCCACTCTAGAGGTTTAATCCTATTGAACCAAAAAGTAAAATAACAAGGAAATACCCATATTTTACCATGATAAACATGTCCTAAAGAGAGTGGGCTATGATTTATTTCTAATCTAGATTTTACTAAAAACACAAAAAGATTTCAGTGATGCTGTAATGATTAATATATCCAATATTAGTGGTATTTTTCCTCATATAATCATTGTTCTTGAGGTGTCACCCTTCATAATTTTAATCCAAAAACAAGTTGTTTAAAATAAAATCAATATTATTGATGATACCCTTTAGATTCCTATATACTAAAATGAAATTCATTGGGGTAGAATAATACACACTATTATCAAAACGAATAAACCCTCCAAATGAAATAAATATTCTCTTCCAATATGTAATCCATCTAATAATTTTTTTTTGAAAAACATCAAATTGGTGTGTTTTAATCCTTTCCTTAGAATGAATGGCACGAAGATAATCCCTAGTTAATTTCTATTTTTGGATTCTAATATTCCTCTAAATGTCTATAGATATACTTGTAGTAAAATATTTGAATTCATAAACATTACTTTTGTTATTATTAATATTTTATCTACTCCTACTACAATTAGAAATTATGATCAATTTGGATTCATTGTTGGAATCACTTTTTACACTAATGAAGAAAATATTATCATTTATAGAAGATTCAAAGGAAATTCATTTTAACCCATAACGACCTATGAATTAATGCTAGATAAAATAGTAAACACAAAAAATAATGTTTCTATTGTGAAATTATTGATCATAGTTGTATAGTATTCTCAAAAGATAATTTCTAGAATTAATAAACCTATAATATATGTAGAAACCAAATCAACATTCCAATATAAGGACTATAAATCATTGTGTAGAAAAGAAAAAATAAAAGGTCAAAAACCACATGGTAAATCTACACTTCCTCGAGAACATGAAAATTAGGCACCATTTCATATTTTCTTAAGATGTATCTATATAAATTTTAATTCTGATTTTTGAAGCCATCACCCATTTTGTATATTTTGATATAATTTCACGATCCAATAAAATATTTCATTAGTTTTCTCTAACTTTGATATTGTCATAATGTTTATCTTAAATCTGATATCCCACTTTTATAGGGAGAATTTAATCCAGAATGGTGGAATTAATATTAAATGATATGTTTCATAAGTTTATGGCCTAAAGTGAGCAAAACCATTAGGGTTACACTAATTAGGGATAATTAAATGGTCCATTGTAGATGTAAACCATCAGATCAACCCTCCATTAATGAAATCGTGAATTTTGTTAATGAGTTCAATTTTAATTAGATCCTAAGATCCCAAGTAATAGGATAATGAAAAACCATCTAGTCTAGGTGAAATATTAGGAATGGTGGTTTTTTAATCATATTTAATTTCTTAATTATCTTTTAGTATTTACATTAAGTATTTATTTATTATTATAATATATCTCTAAATGTTTCTGAAAAAACATGTTATTGACTTTTCTAAAATTAATATTCTCCCCTGAAACCTGATATGGACCAACAAATTAGTTAGAGAAGTTGAAAATTGTGAAGGTTCAAGGGACATTTCTGTAACATGAGTGAGATACATATTTAATAATCATTATAATTTTTCCAAAAAATCACCTCCCTAATACATGGTTAGAAATATTCCATATTTTTCCCTTTAAAACAACTATATGGATATTTATATTTATTTGGACACAAATAATTTTTCCAATAGACCCTCCTCTGAGATTTTACATTACATATAATGAAGCAAAAGTTTTTCATCAATCAATTGTTCTTACATAATATTGTCATGACGATTGATGTACTCTTGATGATCATTGATTAGAAATTCATAATAAGGTTATATATTTTCTCTACGAAGAAAACCCTCTATAAATATCAATATTTTATTTTATTAGGGCCTCCTATGTATAAATATTTATAAGGAACAACATGAATAAATGAAAAATCATTTTTTTTAAATACAATCATCAATTGATATAAAATAATTTTTTTTATTCCATCAATGTAACGATTTTCTATTACAGTGGAGAATGGTTATAGTGTGAGAGGGAAGAGGGATTAATATATAAATTAGAGAGAGAAGAAATAACAATAAGTCTTATAATACAATTATTATGCCAACTCCAAATTAAACTGAATACATGTTTTTTATCACGCCAAGAGAACTCATTCCAATTGATTACCAGAATAAAAACATTTCTTCCTCAGAAAATACTAAAATTCAAACATGTCCTTGCTTGAGTAGTGTACAAAACCATTATTTGTATCATTATCAACAATTTTTTTGATACCACCCTCTAAAATAAACAATATATCCATGATTGAATAATGAGAGATATTTCTATTGTTCCGCTCTTTTCGTATCCTCACATTTGGTATAAGTGATATATATTATGAAAAAAATAATTTCAATTGAATATAATAGTGATGTGTTGAGAGTATAATTGACGATTTTCCATTTTAATTTCATCCTTCAAGAAGATCCATATATGATTGTTTATCTTATATTCCAATATACTATTGGTCATTTGATATCTGAGAGAATGTTATTTAATGGTATTAGATCAATAATGAGGTTCCAAAAATTTCTAGGAGGGACATATAATTTTTCCTAATAGCATTAAGAAAATTTTATATTTTATCTAGGAACCAATACCCATAGCACTATATATTACTGAAAACAACAATAAGAATATAATTAAGAGGAATAAAGTCCCATGGAACTATTAGGATGGGTATAATAGAAGACATAATTATGTTTGATCATAGATTTATTTATCATGCAACATTTTAATGACAAAACGTATTTTCATTTTTCTTATTTTTATATCGAGGAAAGTGATATTGATAGAGATGATCACCAAAATCATTATATAATATAAACTAATTGGGAGACATAATAAAACATTACACTTTAATGGGTATGGGCCTTTAAAATATGTGTTTGTTCACAAAATTAAATCAATTACACTTAAAAAATTGGACACTATGAGTAGTCCTAAACATCATACAATGGGTTTTGAAATGAATAATTGGGTATTATTTCCACATCAATTGGGGGTTCATCTTCTTTAGAAGGGTGTGAGAGTATATAACATTTCTGTGAGAAATTGTCTAGAAAATTTTTGTATAAAAGGCCTACACATTACCTAGATTCTGATTAGATTTCATCTTATTATGAGTAGATAAGGTTTGAAGACATTTATAGAATGATCTTAATCTAGATAATGGGTCATTTTTGTAACTAATATTATATAGAATAAGTATATAGTTGTATATCTCCATACTAACTTGAATCTAAATACCTAAAACTCATGTGAAATAGTTTACTTGATATCTAACCCTAACAACTCATAAGAAGGACCATGGGATTAAACTCTCAAAGGTGGATTCAAAAAAGGGGATGGTGATGAAGTAGTGGATTTTATCCTACCACCACAATTCTAATAAATAATATTTTTATGGACTTATAAGATATTTATAGAACAACTACTAAGAGAATTTGTGAGGAATATTTTTCAAAAATAAGGATATGTGATATTTATAATATAGTATTATTATTTTAGGGAGAGGAGATGATATATCTAGGTTAATTCATATATATGAAACCATGATGTATCTTATAGAAAATTTTCTTTGTTGAATAAATAAATATTTGAAAAGGTAATCCCTAATGTTGCAGATAATAGCATGGTTCTGAAATTGAAATGGGATGCGGAGAAGATGATTCCAAAGAATGTATGGAAACAATTGTTTACTTAGATGAATACAAATTGACTAGAAAAGAAGAATAAATATCTTAGGATTGCAGATGCATCACTCCTAGGCCCAAGACATGTTCAGATAAAACATCAAGAAAAAATCATTGATGAATATTTTCTAATTGATGATGGAAATAGATAATATAATTGAGACCAATAATTTATTAAGTTTGAAAAAAATTTAATGAAGGTGTGATGGAACTCAAATTTATTGATGTGAAACTACTATAGATTCTTTAATGATTCTATAAGTTTTACCCCAATAAGTGATATCTAAAACATCATACCACTAACTCCCAAGCCTTCTCCTCAATAGAGATTCGACGAATCAATGGTAATGATCTTCAATTTGAAGGGATAATCATTCATAACACAATATATTTACGGATTCATATAAGAGGAGAGGGTGAATTAGGGAGAATTCAGCCTCCAGTTAGTTGGGTCATCATATTATATACCATATCACCATTAGATGACTAAGTTTATACTAGGGGTACTAATTTGGTGTAATGAATTATAGAAATATCTATAAATTCAACCTATTAAATACCAACTATCAGCTGAGTCAAAATCATAGATTACATGGTGGATACTAAGGAGGAGCCTCTATGATCGAGCTGATGATTTGAAGGGGTGGAGGCACATAGTATGAGTTCTTTAACTCATCATAAATAATTTACCATGATGATAATATGGGAGCCCCAATATCATAAATGATAATTATATCAATTATGGGAGACAAGATTGTCTATAATCTTAAGTGGTCTATTACCTATCCCTCAAATTGACATTTATCTGACAATGCAATCCTATGAGGATTTGATATTTATTCCATGACATGTAACATTTAACTAATAGATAGAAATGAAACCATATTTTTTAGTGAAAATATTCAAATAAACTCAAATCTCATACCCTTCCATCATTTATACAAATATACCCTATCCCTACAAAATCCTATTCCTTCATATCATTAATTTATATAATATAATAAAATAATTGAGGTTACAATTTTATAACAATGAAAATAACATATTAAAATAATGTAAAACAAAATATTACAATCATATAGAAATAAATAATTCTAATTACATCTTATATAAATCAAAAAAATATATATAAACCCATAAATAAATAAAAATAAATTTTATTTCAATTCTAACACATCTTTACATCTAAGAATAAAATTTATATCCTTAATAGATGGGCTTTATAAATCAATGATAATGAAAAAAATAATTTATTATTCACTTGTATTATATTTATTCATTATTTATTTTTTCATATATATGGTGTGTGTGAATAAATATGTTGATTAAAAAGAAGTAAATATGTTTAAATAATATATTTATGTTATAATAATAACATTGAAAAAATAATAATTTTTTGAAAATCATTTAATGATATCATTCGATATTATTATTTTGTCAAAAACCATGATTCAAATAGTCATGAATTCATGGATTCGTCTAATAAAATTAATGTTAATAAACCCCATAGCTCAACCAAAAATGGAGAAATTTTTTCTTTTAATATATTGATACTACTGGTAAAATAATAATTTTCACACTTTAAAAAATAGAAGTCCCTAAATTTCAGAAACATTAACTCATGAAATGAACATCACGTCCTCAAACTCTATTTTATTTTATTTAAATTAAAATTAATTTATTTTATTATGTGTGATACCTCAAAATATTCCATCTAAAGAGATACCCATTAAAACAAATACAGTAAATCCTATTAAACAAGAACACATCAATACTCAAATTCCTCAACACGCATCAAAAATTTTATTATTAGATGGTACTCATAAACATTTAAATGACAATACATATATGTTTTAGATAAGATGAATCATTAGATTATATTATTTGGGAAATTATATGAAATACTCAGCTGAATAGTTTCCATCAACGGATAAAAATTACTAATCAAATGCAAGAATATTAATACCATGATGAGAGTTAAACCATTACTTTTAAAAATAAATATGTTCATTAAAAAATCACACATAAATTTTATACTCTCATTAATGGGTAGAATATTCTCATTGTTCTTAGATTTTATTCTCTCATATATAGAGCCATTTCCAAGAATCTCATATATTCTATTCATTGATTTAGAAAAGTTAGTTGTTAAAAGAAATGATTTTGGAAAGATTAATTTAGAGGAATAATAAGAACAAAATAAAAGTGAAATTAATTTAAATTTTTATTTTATAATAAACACACTAATTATTTCATTGCAGAAAATCAATGAAATAATTAAGAAGAGAGATTATTTAATGAGGATCCCCCTAGATTAACCCTAAATATTTAATGGCTAAATATGAGGAAAAACATCTAAAAATGGTGTAAGATTAATAAAACTCTAAAAATATATGAAAATGCATGGTTATAAAATATATGATAGACCAAGCTGATGAGGAAGGTTTTTCTTTTCAAATATTTTCATTTTTTGTTAAGAAATATGCACAAAAAAGTTGAAAGTGAAATAAACTCACTTTGTATTTAGGGTATATCATAACCATTGTTTTCCATGGAATCAGAATAACTCTTTCCATAGTAATAAGGAGAATCTGATTGAATGAAAAGGTTCTGATTGGAATTTTTATGGGTCAAAAATTAGATAATATCATAATACGTAATTGATCATTATCTGGAATGATAGAATCAACTTCACAGAGAATATATCTTTTTGGTAGTAATTGTTCATCTGATTCACTGTAGATCTGGTATGAAATAAGGGTTCAAATCATTGTCTAAATGACTATAATTAGATTTAAATGTAATGATTCGTTGCTAATTTTTATTTCACATAAATCAGAAGTTTATTTAAGAACATATGATGCAAACTTGATTGATGAAAATGTAAAATAGGTCTTCTAAATCATACCCAGATTTATCGAATTGTGGTGGATGAGAAGAAATGTTTACTAGGAATCATACTGAAATGAATGTTCCTAGGAAAATCATACAATGGCTCGGGAAGAGAAATATTATACACAATGTTATCATATCTATAAAAATCAATACCAGTATGATCAAACTGGTAAAATAATACTCAGAAGAATTGAACTCTAGACAATCTTACACATGTTGTGAAGGAAAGAAAGGACCTAGAATGAATGGAATGTTATGATACATTCCAATTGAATTCTGTCGATGTTGAAGCTGGTCTCAAATAATTTTAATGTCATAAAAAATTATTGATTCTTTCACTGGTTTGCGGATGAAGTTTGTTACTAAAGATAATCTCATATTTGATTTAAGATTTCATTATCTAGAGGATCAAGAGTTGAAGTACTTTTTTTTCTTCAAGTTTATTTTTTCATGTGGGTTGAGAGAAGAGGAGAATAATAAGTTATGTATCTGAACTTGGACAATATAAAAATCTAATAAATAATTGAGATGATGTATTTCACTTGGGTTAATAGTATTTTTATCATAATTGAATTATTTTATACATTTAACGGGGTTGGGATAATAAGTAGTAATAAATATTTGATTGAAATATGATTTTTCTAAATGTACTATAAAGGGGGAGATCAACATTAAAAATAATGATTATATTATTCATTTAAAAATTGTATCCATTTCCTCATATATTTATATTCAATTGATAAAAATTATTTTATTCATGAAATCATTTTTACAATATCGATCCCATGAATTGAAATCTGAATGGAAATTGAAATGGATATCTGATTTGGAAGTTAATATTGTAGAAGATTTTTAAAGAATTAAGAATCCTTGATCATGTCAAAATTCAAATGTTATTTTGGGGGAAATTGAGATTATGGTGAATTTTATTAAGTATGAAAATTGTTGGATTCCCACAAAAATCAGTTGAGTGTCATTTATAAAGGGTGAAAAATAAATTGTACTTTTCTAATGATTGATGTATTATTCACCATAGAAGAGAGATAATACCTGGGTATTATAGGAATGAATAGTTTTATGTATTCAGTTGTGTTGAATATGTTATGATGAATATGTGAAAGAGAATAGAAAATATTATAACGGTGAATTCATATGATCATCGTACTCTGTGATAATAATATATAAGTTATTACCATGCTCGACTTGTATATCTTATTTTCATGATTATTATATTGTGATGAATAATCAGATTTGGGATTTTTCAAATTAGGATTTTGACACTGAGGATGAATCGTACGTGAATAATCGTAAAAACCTCTATGTACTCGTAATTGATGCAGTACTGATTCATATCTACTGTATTCTGTCAAAGTAATAATTATCATACTGGGGAGAATATTACTTTGAAGAATCATATCAAGGATAATCATTCTCAGATTAATCTGACTGTAAAAATCCTACTAGAAGAATTGGATAGGTTTTTTCCTTAAGAGAAGTCCATGAATGTCATACCACCTTCTTGATAATAAGTTGGATAAGTGTTTTCAATTAAATACATTTGTGTAATTGATTAGAAGAATATGTAACATGAGTTGTTACCCAATCATTGTATTACCGTATTAGTGCTAAGAGGGTGCACACATACATATGGATTGTTTGCAAAGTAATAAATTTTTGAAAGTTTATATCCTACTCATTATATACCATTAATTTTTTTTGAGTGGGTTGTGGGTATATGATCATTTCCATACCATACCATGGATGTAGATATTCCTAATGAATTGAAAACCTTGTAAATACTTATGTTCCTATGGATTTATGTTTGAATTGTTTTCCGTAGGGAATAAAATATTTAAGAGGAGTTGAATGTTGTTTCATTTGAAATGGATCGTAAATGAAAAACCATAACTCCTTCACCCCTCCTCTCTTAGTGATACAATTATACTGATTAGTTACATTCAACGGGTTTGAGAGGGTAGGTTCCCTTCAATAATTATTTGATGATTGTGAATTTGAATTGTGAGAATAGTTAAGATATTCTGATATTTTATGGAATGAATTATCTTATATGGAAAGATAGAATGTCTCTTTGACTTATTTCAAATGGATATGATGTTCTATAAGCTTTAACAATTGGGTTTCCTCCAATTGGTATCAAATATCCTCTTACAATTATTGATAATTAGTACTAGGAGAATGATAGATGTGCCAAGAATGTTATATTATCATAAATTTATGAAACTAAAATTATAATTGTGAATGTTTTTTCCATGTTTAAAGGTATATGGGATAATATAGAAAACATATACGAAGAAATAAATAATTGAATGAGGAAAAACATCAAATATGGAGAACTAAGTATAAACACTTGAAGATGAGTGAGTATAAATTTATTGGAGAATTATTTTTTATTTTAAATGGCATTTTTTGAACTCTCCAATGTGTTGGTGAAAGGTAGGTCTATAGCTCTTTAAAATATATTGGGAATCCATCTCGAGGAGTTTTATGGAAAAGTTTCTTCACCAAAAAATAGATATCATGAAACATTATCTTCTGATTATTTGCCTAGCACTCTCATAACATATTAAATGAGAAGGGGGAAATCTAATAAGAGGTGAGAAAAATGATAGAGAAATTTATTTCAAGGCATCTAATAGAAAAACTCATTGAATATTTTTATTGAAGTTGAAGTTGGTGAATCAGCCTCTAAAAATGAAGTATGTAAAAATATTGATGATATTTTTTCCCTATTTTCAAAAATTGTGGAAAAAGGTACATGTAAAAACAAAGGAAAACTTCCCCTAATATTATTTTAATTTGGTGGTGTTAGACACATTGGGGATAAGTTCCCTTAAATAAATAATGAAGAGGATAATGAAGAAAAACAAAGAAAGCCAAGATGATCCAAGAAGAAATAGGGTGAAAAAGAAAAAATCATATTCCACATGGAATGATAGGAAAATAATCTTTTATGAAATAAAAATCTTATTCTATATAGAGGAAGAAGAAAAAGGCGGTGATCCTGAATCCCAAAAATCTACTAAGTATAGTAAAAAAAGTTCTTTTATTACCACAGTAAATGATGAAGAATTTGGAAGCAATAGATATGAAGAAAAAACTCAACATGAAATTTATTTGATATAATAATTGAAATAATATCTTAGAATGATTAGATAGATTGAAAAATAAAAAAATGAAGATAAATGTTTCTAAACAAGAAGTAAAGAGAGTTTTTCTGATGAGAAAGTAAGGTTGGTGAAAGAGATTGAAGTCTTGAAGAAATATCGTAAATAAGAATCTGAAAAATCCATTTCCAGTGATAAGTAGGATACTCAGAAATATCATTATAGGCTGAGGAAGTATGTTGATTCTCATAATATAATTGTTGATCAACATTATAAGGTTAAAAAACAAGAAAAAAACTTCCATTACACATATTTTTTTTATTAATAAGTTGATACGAATGATGTAAAAGAATATTTTGAGTATTCAAATGGTTTCAGGATATGAATGATGATTTGGATAATATTTAATATAATTATACATGTAAACCTGTACCCAAGTCTAAATGCAAAATACATTGTTGGAACAAAGTGTGTTTTCCAGAATAAGTATAATTAAGAAGGTGAAGTTATAAAAAAATCAATATTGGTGTGAAAAGGGTATTAAAAAATTGAAGGTGTTTATTTTGATGAAAACATTTCCTTAGTGGAAATACATGAAACAATCAGAATATTTCATATTATTAATGCACAATTAGGTTACAATATATTTTATATGGATGATAAATTCGATTTCCTGAATGGAGATAATGATAAGGATTTTTATATTAAATAGCATTATGGATTTGTTGTTAAGAAAGATGAACGTAATGTTTTCATATTGAAAAAGGATTTGAATGTCCAAAAACAATATATAAGGGCATGGTATTTCATATTGGATACATGCTTAAGAAATATTTTCTATAGAAATTAATAATGTATTTGAAATGTCTATGTTGGGGGAAATGAAATACATCCATGGGTTGAAAATACATCAAAGGAAGGATTAAATTTTTCTTTATCATGAAAAGTATATAGAGGAACTTATTAATAGATTTTTCTGGGAAAAATAATATCTAATTTCAACACCAAAATCACTAAGAAGAATGTTTTCTAAAGATGGATTTGGAAATGAAGTTGATGAGAAAGAATTTCGGAAGTTGATTGGATATTTATTATATTTGAATTCATCATGACCCAACATTATTTATGATGTTATCTTATGTTAAATAGTTCAATGTGTTCCAAAATAATAATAATTACTTGGTGGAAAATGATTTCTCAGATACATCATATGCATAACAGAATTCTGAATTAGGTATAGAAACATAGATAATATATATTTGTTTGTGTATTCAAATGATGGTTGGGTAGGAAATATTGATTATTGAAGATCCACATCTGCTGGAGTATTCTTTCTAGGAAAGGATTGATTTAGTTGTCATTTAGCGAAACATAATTCAATAAATATCAATATCGATGAAGTTGAATTTTTTTCTCCCTCTAAAAAAACTACTCATCTAATGTTAATGGATACTCAATCGGAATATTTACTTACTGAATTGTAGTTACCCTAGCTCTTGGGTTTTTATAATAAATTTGAAATAAATATCACCAGGAATCTTGTTCAAATTCTCATTCAAATCATACTAATATCAAATATCATTTCCTCAATGATCATACAGAGAATAATGAATTAATTCTAGAATATGTTCCAAAATAGGAAAAAGTTAATGACATTTTCACAAAACCATTACTGAAGAATGATTTATACAAATTAACTTTGAACATGGGTATATAATCTCATTATCATCATGTTTTATGTATGTGTTTAATTCTTGTCTCTCATTTTACATATCTATTGCATTGTCAAGGGGTGGATGGAATTGTTCTATAAATCAACGTATTTCAAGTAAAAAGAGATAGTTTGGGTAAGCTATGAATTAATAATTTTTTTTGAGTGAACTATTTTAACTATTTTTTCGAGTTGTTATAGGGGAAAAATTATTTTTTACTCATGGGAGAATGTGGAAAAGATGATGTTGAAGAAGATTATAGGAAGGAAAAAGACAAGGTTTTCATAATCCCAAATTTTGGACTGCATGATTTTCCATTCAATTATTCTTGTTTCTTATAATTAGTTACCTCACATAGGCCTAAAATTATTAAAAAGTAATTCATTTCATGATTTTACAATGTTATGTGATTTATGAAACGTGGTTGACAATAACATATAACTAGTGGAGATTTCTAGAACCAAACTAATGAGGAAATTTTGTGTTTTAAAATATTTTATTTTCTTTTCATAAAATATTTAATGATAAAATATGAAATGGAAATCACCTCACATTGTATTTGGTGGAAATCGTACCCTTTTTTTAAATGAACTCACTCTATCCATCATAACGATGAGAGAAAAGTTGAAATAAAAGTTTCTAATTGGACTTGTCTTGGTTCTTTAATGTGACAAGATAATAATTATGAATTGATCATTATCTGGAATGAGAGAATTGGTTTCGACGAGACTACATCTGGATAGATGAAAATGGTCATCAGATTCACTTAGGATTTGGTATGGATGAAGTGATCATATCAGAGTCTAAATGACTAAAATAAGATTTTAATGTGACAATGCTTTGGAATTTTTTATTTCCCTTAAATCATTAGGTGATGGAAGAATATATAATGAATGGATTATGGAAGAAAATGGAAAATAGGTATTCCAAATCATACCCAGATTTATCAGATCTATGTAGGAAGGAAGAAAATGTTATAGGGAATCATTCTCAAAAGATCGTACTATGAAAATTGTAATCCAGCTCAGGAAGAAAAATAATGTTCATGTCTGATCATATCCAAAATGATCTTTATAAGGATAATGATACATATGAAATATTACCCAGAAATATCGTACTCTTGACAATCTTTCTTTGGATGTGAAGGAAAGAAAGTCATTTGAATGAATTGAATGTTTTGATACTTTCTAATTGAATTTATAAGATACTAAACCTGGTCTCAAATAAATTTAAATTCATAAATAAATTCATGATACATGCATAGGTTTGTGAATGAAGTTTTTTCTGAAGATGTACTAATATTTGTTTTCAAATTTCTTCATCATGTGGATCAAGGGTTTAATTAGTTTTTTCTCTTCATGTAAATTTCATCATGTGGGTCAAGAGAATATAACAAGAAGAAGTTTATTATTTTATCTGGGTTAAGAAAAATGTGAATAAATGAAGGAGATGATGTGTATTTCAGTTGGTTCAAGATTATTTGTGTCATAATTGAATTTTTTTATATTTCCTACTAGGTCATTTGAAGAAGTGAAAAATTAATAGTTGTTTGAAATTAGAGTTTTCTAAATGCACAATCAAGGGGTAGCTCCACATTAAAAACAATTATTATATTAAACTTTCTTAAGTGGTACCCATTTCTTCATATATTTCTATTCAATTGATACAAGGCCCTGTATCTAAGAAAACTGATTCAGAAAATCAAACTGATCAATTGAAATAGTACTAGAAATTAAATTAAAAGGCTAAATAATAAGTTCATATTGTAGAAGATTCGAGAATAATTGAGAAAAATTTAAAAATTCACAATGATCTTAATATTTTATAATAAATTGAGATGAGGGAGAATTTAATTCTGTTGGGAAATTTTCGGATTCCCACCAAAACCACCTGAGGGTCACCTATAAAACTAGAAAAGTATACAGTATTTTTCTGATGACTAATGTACTATTCACCAAAGAGGAGAGAGAAGCACTGAGTTTTAGAGAGAAGAAGAATATTTTGTATTCCCTTGTGGTGATGATATTTTGATAGAGAAGTGAATGATAAGAGACAAGATCTCAAAGTTGTTTTTAGCTAATAATTGTACTTAGTGATAATCATACTCAACTGATTACTTTACTCTAATTTTCAATCTAATTTAGCTAATTATCGTATATAGATGAATAATCAGATTTGAGATTTCTATACTAGGATTTCTGGATTAAGGAAGAATCATATAGGGATAATCGTACTAAGTTTTCTGTAATAATAATTGATGTGGTTCCAATTCAACTCTACCATATTCTTTCAAAGTCACATTTCTCATACTAGGTAGAATCATACCTGAATGAATTGTATCTTGGAGATTCATACTTGGTGGAATCGGACTGGAAAAAACATACTGGGAAAATAATATTGGGTTTTTCCTTAACAAAAGACAAAGAAGTTCTTACAATATTTTGGGTAGGAAATTGAAGAAGTGTTTTTAATTGAATAAATTTTTTTAATTGAAAAGAATCACATGTAACATAAGTTATTACAAAATGAATATATTACCCTATTTTTACTAATAGGGTGGACACATACTTGTGGATTTTCTTCAATGCTCTATATAAGTGGAAGGGTATATCATATTGTTGTAATCCAATAACTATATTCTAATAGACTATATCATGTTGGATCATTTCCCCACCATACCAAGAATATATATATTCTTATTGAATAGTAAACCACTTAAATTCTTATGTTCTGTTGATTTTTGTTTTAATTGTTTTCAGTATGGAATTCAATCATTAATTGAAGGTGAAGGATGTTTATTTGGAAAATAAACATATAAGAAAAAAAATCACTAATTCACCCCTCCCCCTTTTAGTGATATAGGTACACTTACAGAGCACTTTCAATATGGTTTCTTATTTATGTGATAATAATGAATTAACCCCAAATTTCATTATTTCCCACCAGAATGGAAAGGTTGTATAGTTTATTTTTCCATTCAACAAAACCATGAATTATAGAAATTGTTTAACATTGTTGATATTTATTCCCAAACAATAATTAAATTAATAAAAAATGAAATATTAACCAATACAATGTATTTCCTTCTTAGGTTACACAGTTTTCACCACCACCCCCCATTACTCAACCAAAAGTATTTTTAACTCATCTAAGAGAAAACTGATAAGAACATTTATCCATTTTAATGAAAAATGATTATTCAGGTAAAAAAATTATAATTTTTGTTTGAATTGTAAAACCCAATAATAAAAACTCAATTAGAAATAATATATTAAAAATAGGAAACTATTAAAATTAAAATATAAAAAAAAAAAAGTAAAAAAACATGAAGAAAAACACACACATGAGAAACCAATAGCATGTTCTATAAGATAAAAACATTGGTGAAACAATATATTCATAGATAAACATTAGATGGAGTCACCACAACACTTTCCCGAAGACTCATACTCATATTTGGATGACGTATCCTTAATATTATGGTCAGGTTTGAATCCAATGTCGGTTTCAAATAAATTAGTGATATAATATATACCATGAATTAAATCTTCAATAGTGGAAGATTTGGATATACTTTCTAAATAAAAAATCAGTTGGTGTGGAATTAGACTCAATCTATTCATATATAGATATCATGCTACTATAGCACACAGATAATAGAAGTCAAAAAAATAATCCTTGAATAAATTTTTAAAAAATTAATGACCAACACATTTCTATGTAAACATTCATTATAAATATATTCCTATGTAAATTTTTTTCATTCATGAAATATAGATAAATAAAAAAATTTTATTACACGAAAGAATGAAATTATACTATAAGGATAAATACATAATATTAACTTTAAAATAATAATAAAATAATATTGGTAATAATTTTCAGTTACTATTGATAGGGGTGGTTTGTTGTAAAACAGTGGCATGACATGATTCATGATTTTATTTATGAACATCGCATCATCTCCTTTACAGGTGTTTTGGAAACATTAATTGAGGCCTTGATTCCATCAATATCATGGTAATTATTTCCATTAAATATTAATTAAATAGTAATAGTGGGTGACTTCTATTACATATAGGTAATAAAGAAGACACGACCATTTTGGTTCATGGATGTGTGTATTTTTTTTAATTTTCAATTCTCTCTACCAATAAAAAGACTATTTTGAAAATAAATAATATAGAAACATTAGTGTAATTGAATGGTGTATTGATAGATTAATATAATTTTCCTTTAATGTTTTATAATTCATTTATGACCATTATAAATCAGAACAATAGTCCTTTGTATTAAAACGGTTTGGTTAGATTTATAACCTTTAGATCTATTAAAATACATTTAGAATCATAAAATTATAATTAAGTAAATGAATAATTTGAATTATAATATATTTTTTCATAAATTTTTTATTTAAAATGATGTATCAAAATTCTTTGAAATACTTACTCAATCAATGAAAGAAATTATATATAAATATGTATATTTTTATAAAAACTAATAATTTTTTATTTTATAAAATATAATTTTGTATGCAAGATGTAAAAATTAAAATTACCCATAGAAGAAATTTATTTAGTCAAAATATATGTAATTTATATAATTACAGTACCAAAATTATATTATTGGGATTTTTAGAAATTCATTTAAATATGATTATTTTTTATAAATAGAAAAATGTAAAAAAAAAATATAATTTTACATTTAAAGTCAAATAAATGATTATTTACATATCAAATGATGAAAAACCCCATTATCCTAGCCACATATTCGTGAATATATATATATATAGATACATAAATCATCACTCATTATAGTCCGATGAAATTAATCATAATCTAGTCAATATATTATAAAAAATCCCTTATCTCCTCTGCTTATCGATACCACCTTCCCCCATTAATTTCTATTCAGAATAAAAAATCCTTTCCATTCCCAAAAATATACAAAATTCACTTACCAATACAATGAGTCCCGTTTTTTTATACCTTTTATAATTATTATTTGAATATAAAATTTCCTAAATTACATTCAAATATACCCACATAAAAGTGATAAAATAAGCCTTCCAATTCATACACTATTAAATTTAAATTTCATATTCCATCACACTTGTCATTTTAATATTGAAAAAACACAATAATGTAATTTTAATAATATAATTATAATCTAATATATATTATATCATCATATAACTCAATTGATAAATTTTTATATACATTTTTACACACATCCGTTAATTTCATGTTTTAACCCAATATACGGATGATGTTATAAAAAACATATAACCACTATACATGGATGTATTTTAAAATAAATTCAATAAATAATTTTAATATTTATTATTATATTATGAGTCGTGAATTATATGTTGTGCATTATATTAATTATATTGACAATAATTTACTGGTTATATTTTTAGATAATAAATGAACGTATATTGAAACATATATTTTGACTAAAAATATTTTTGAACATGTATTGAATGATATATCATTCATGTTACTAGAATTATATATACTGCCAAACTATATATATTTTTATATTATCAAACTATTTCTCAACACCATTTACCAACATAAACATATTGGCGTAGTTTTTAATTAGTTGACCAAACAAGCATTAGTCATATATATGAAAATTGACAATATTATAAATGAATTAAATATGATAAAAAATAAAATTTTATATATGGAATTAAAATTAATATGGATATTTTGTATTCAAATTACAAATTTAACTTATCCATTTTATAGGTTAAAGGATTATCCATGTTATTCATGGCTTAAGGTAATTGAAATATGAAAACACCTAGTTTCTTATTGGTTATTCATTCCATCTATACCTCTATATATAATTCACATATTCACATGTACCTATTATAAATATATATATATATATATATATATATTTCTCAAAAGCATACCTAGTATATTTTTCATTATTTGTGATTTTTATGTTTTTCGTGATCTGTTCACAAAATTGTCATTAAACCCCCAAATTAAAGGGACTTTCTCAATTAATTATTCCATTATGTTTTTTACACATTTTTTCTATTTTACAATCCATTATTTTTTAAGACACAACATATTTTATGGAATTATATTCATGTTCCTTTCCAGCTAAATGTAAACATTATGTTATTATATGCATTAATAGTTTATTTCCCATTTTCAAAACATTATTTATACAGATTATTTCATTACCAACTTATCAACCTCATTACATTTATTTTTTTTTCATTTACCAGACAAATATATGTGTGGCCTATTTTCATTTACAAAATTATTAACATCAAAAAAATATTTAATCTTTTTATCATTGGAATCATTTTATTTTAACATTGAATTATGATTTGAGTTGTGATTATGTAACCCCACTTCCTTCTCATGATTTTTCTTATACTTCTTCTTTAGTTAGGACTTATTTTATGTATTTGGAAACGATTGTGAATATATATATATATATATATATATTAATGTGATGATTTGGCCAAAAAATATACCTTAAATTAAATGAGGATAAAATGAAACTATCACACATCTTTTCCACAATGCAAACATTACTTATCATAAAAAAACAATCTATGTACCCAATTGTTTAGTATCTTTAAATATTAGATATATGGATTCCTTTTTCACATTATTTCATAAATATTTGTCACAATATTTTCCACATACCACTTACTCCAAAATATAGTCCTACATATAATTCCCCCGTGAAATTAGAATCATAAATTGAAGTAAGACTAAATGTATAATATGGAAAAATTTATAAATGATTCATAGTGTGTTATTTAATTATCATGATTAATAAAAATAATATAGATGAAATATATACTTATAAATGAAATTAACTCATTATATTTTTCAATAGTTCATCATATAAGGATATATAACCTCCAATTGAGTATCATGGAATCATAACATATATAATTTCATCAAAACATAGAATCATGATAAAAACTAATGATCCATGGACCATGACATATATAGGTTGTACACAAAATTTTTTTTATAAAAATAAAATTTTAAACTTCTATTAAGAAAATTATTTTGATGCATGGAGTTCGTAACATATTCAAACACAATTAGGCTAAAACACAGAGTTCTGAACATAGATAAATCCATTAGAGTCTACACATAATGTTGTGAACCCAGATAAAAACATAAAAGTCCACACATAGAGTTGTGAACATATCTAAATAAAATTAGTTCCATGAAGAGATCAGTGAACATAACTAAACACCACTATGTCGATTATTAGATAATTGAATATAGATGAATGAAATTATTCTCATGTATAGACTTTTCAACATAACAAAATGCAGATAGGATCAGACATAAAGTTATGAACATAATAAACCACAATTATTTCCATGCAATAACATATTATAACATGAGTTACATATCATTAAAAAATTCAAATATGGGTTATATTGGACCAAACCACTAGATAATGTTAAACTATACATAAGTGTTTTATATGAACATAATCACATTTCTAATTAGATCACAAAATAATTATCTGATGAGAATGAAATTGGAATCATTATTATTTTAAAAAGAGTGATCTCAAGACATCTAGATAAATAATTTTGATGTTACAATTATAAAACATTTATAGTGTATAAAAAGAAGCATTAAAAAATATTCTCTTATATAACGATCATAATATAGGAGAATTAGAAAAATACATTGAAAAAATTGAATGTCATTTACATCTTGATATACATTATTTTAAAAAGGTAATAATAATTTTTTTAACAATAATATATATAAATTATTTTGAATGTAAACCAAATTTTTATTGGAAAATATTAAAAAAATATAAAGGATCCATTAAAATGATAATAGATAAATGGAGAGGGAAATTGATAATGATAAAATAAAATAATGATTACATGAATGCATTTTTATAGAATTTAAATGTCATGATAAAAATATGATATGTAATTATTTTAGTGGGTATAATGATAACCATTAAAACAAAAGAAAACCTAGTATGTTAAGGGGATTGTGTATTGATGAAAAAGAATAGATATTGTTGGACCCAGCTAAAATCAACCATACAATTAAATTTTAAAATAAAAGTAGTGAAATGGAATAGATAAATATAATTCCAAAAAATAACCATCATTTAATAAAATAAATGGGTTTTTAAATATAAGTAATAAATGATTTTGTTTAAAAGCTAATTAGTTTTTAATAATATCTGTTTAAATGTGTGATCAGAAAAAAACCCTAATGACTTTGTTATCCTTTTAATTAAAAGACCATGGAGAGAGAGTTGATATTTAATTTTAAATACCTTAAATTTCCTGAACATTATTCTTCAATACATTGATGGATTAGTTTATACATTACCAAACATAATTCAATTAGTGAATATGGTGCATATCTCAATTAAGGGAAATTAAATGAGAAACGGTCGCATGAGATTCCCACTTGGTTAGACATGCTATTACTTAATGAATAATAAATTTATCATTCTTAAAAATATATATAAAAACAATATTAATATTTATTTTACATTATACCATTCATTCATAATTACTTATTACACATTTATTAATCATTCATTTGTAAAAGGAATATTATTTTTCTAATCGTCTTGTATTTTCCATGATATATTTGTTGTTTAGATTTTAGTCGACGATCATTTATCTAATATTCTTAAAATCCATAATTAACATGGGGTTCACAATGGTGTGTTATATATATATATTTAAATAAAATGGATATTGTATTAAAAATTACTGTGGTGTTTCATCGAGTGTTGTTAAAATCTCATATTTTGTGAATATTGGTTCAATAAAAATATTTTATTGTATTATTAAAAACAATAACATATATTAAAATTATATAAAAATGTAATAATATAATATGAATCATTAATAAATTATATTAGGTTTATTTATATTTTCATAACCAATCATGGTTGTAATTTTATAACATCATTCGTGATGTTGGTAAAACAAACCAAAATGGGATCATGTTAAAACTAATGAATGTGTATGAAAAACATTTATAATATGATAATATCATTTTATAAAAAGTAAAATTATGAGAAAATTACATTATTGGAGTGGATAGTGATATATTATAATTGTGGAGATGTGAATGTAAATTAATGGAATTAAAAATAACTCATTTATTACATTAATTGAATATATACTTCTCGCAATGCATACTTTAAGAAAAAAACTACCTTGTCCTCCTTTTTTTCAAAAAAATTAAATAATGTTGTGATTAGAATTTTTTAATAAACATTTATATAAGGATTAAATATTAAACTATATAATGCATGAGGATTATAATAGGTTTAGGATATCTCTTTTTATTAGTGAAAATGGGGTACATTTCATTAGAAGCTTAAGTTAGGTGAAGAGTAAAGATGGAATCAGATTGGTGTTAAGTGATTTAGGTAAGGAAATGATTGTGAGACATGTGAGAATTATTCCAAAATCAATAAAATTGCATTTATAATGTTTTTATGTTGTTTTAATTATATAAATTCTATGCTATGCCATTTTTACCCCATTTACATCACTTAACATTTTTTTATTATTTTATACAGAAATTATTTCATTTTATAAAAACATCATAAGGAGCATCAAAAAAATTATGTAATTTTGACTAATAACATTGAACCTATTAAATATTATTCAACTTCTTATTTGGAGAATTTTTTCATTTAAATTAAATTAAGATTCAAAGAATAATCTGTTTTTAAAAAAATGATTTTTTTATCATTATGAGTTCTTATTCTGATTTAATAACAACTTATATTAAATACATGATTGATAAAAAAAATCTTATAATTATAATCATTAAATATTAACAGAATCAAATTTAATTCATGATATTCAGGAGACATTAGAAAATTTTTTCTAGAGTAATATACGTATAATAATTTAAATTACAATATTCATATTATTTACCTTTTAATAATAATAAATATAAATATAAATTCTATTATTAAATACATGTACATTTTATTAAAAAAACACAATCAAAATATAAGAAATAAGTGTTTAAATACATAAATATTATATATAATAAAAACAATATATTTAAATGTAACATTCTTATTTATCTATATATAATTAAATTTCCATTAATTATTATTATTAATTGTATTTATTATATTTAACTTAATTTCTTAGGTAAATTTTATCTATATCATTATTTAAAATATAAGAAATTTTATAAAACTACATAATAAAACTTTTCGTTTAGAATTCATTTTTTTAAATGATATGTTTTATTTAAAATTTGTTTAAAATAATAATTGTATATAAAATAAAAAAATTCGAGGTAAATATATATTTTTTAGCATCTAAATAATCATTAGGTAAATGATGTAAATAGATATACATTCAAATAGGTAACAAGATTAATAGTTTTAGATAATATATAAATATTTCTTTTAAAATTTTCATATATCATCTATATTTCCTTCATTCGGTCAAATAAAATCTCTCCAATATGACATATAAAAACATTTTTTCATTTAATTAATATTAATTTTGGATATAATTAAACCCCTTCCCCATTAATTATTTTTTTGAATTATTATCTTTTTTCTAATAATTTATTTTTAATGGTGAAGGAGTTCCTTGGGATCTCATAGTCACATAATATTTATCTACTTATTGTCCCATATTATTTTATAAACATTTATGTGATTAAATTATCAACTGAATGTGGCAATATATTATATTTAATTTATGTTTTCAAGTACATTTTCATAATTATACATTGTGAGTGAATAATTTTTTTTATTTTTAATAATTTCTTTACTAATTTTTTCTACCAATGTATCAATTTATTATATAGAATAAAAAATTAATGTAGTGAAATAAAATGAACTCTCAAATTTTGGATGTTATATTCTACCAAAGATAAATAATTTGATTCTTCATAATATTAATTTTTCTCACCGCTCTAAATTGAAGAGGGTATTTATATCATAATCATGAATCAAGATATAATTTCAAATTATTATCTTGGTAAATATTTTAATAATCGTCATTTACATCATTATTGGAAAATTTTTATAGTTTCATTAGTAAAAACCATTAATGAAAAAAATCAATATATATCATTCATGAAAATTTATCTTTTTCATGCCCTTGATCATGCATAATGTAATATTGATCATGATGTATATGCTATATTTGGGTCCCTTAATGTAATAAAACATACAAATCCATTCATTGATGCATATCTAGTTATCAAAACTCCTTCTCCAATTTAAAGAATTTTGAGTACCAGTTCAGTGAAATTACACTTCTTAAGGTCCTTTAATGTTACATCATATTCTTATATCTATAGGGACATCACTCCTACCATGTTAAATTTGTTTTGGGTTATGGGAATCCATGAAATTTATAAAAACGATATTATCCAACAAATTCATGAAAACCCTAAAATGGTGATTAGTTTAATAATTTCTTCAATTACATCTATATTAAAATGACCCACATATAAACCATAACATGTGATTACATAGACAATGAAATATACATTCTAGATCCAAAAGAAAGTCTTTTTAATCATGTAATGAAATTTAAATTTTTATATGTTCTTTAGAAAAAACCAAAATTGATCTTAATATTTTTATTTTCTTATTAAATATAGGATAATATCATATATAAATAATTATGTACATTTTATAAGGTAATATCTAAAGATTACTTTCATGGGATACATGAATATAATAATAGTATTTTTATGTCAGAATAGAATTTAAAGAAATTCATAGTGACCATATCTTGTGTTAAAGACAATCTTGGATATATATTACTAAATTATACATAATTGAAGATATCCACAATAAATGAAAACCTTAAAGATGTAATTATACATCAATGTTGATAAAATAAATCATCAAAATTGTGTATATAATAATTTTTATTAATCCATATCTTATTATGTCCATAATAATCATTGGAAAATGATGTTTTTGGTTCTTTTTTTGGAAATGAGAAATGATTATAAACATGGCGGTGCTAATAGAAATATAAAACAATTGTAAAAATTAACCTATCATTGCCTTTTAATTTAATCCATTTTAATTAGGGCCAATCATTAAGGACTCTATAATATTAGAATATAACTAAAAATGAATTCATTAGTAAAACCATTTATGAAAAATATCAATATATAAGATTAATGAAATTTTTTATTTTTTAAGCCCTTGATCATGCATAGGGTAATTTTGATCATGAGGTATAGGATACCTTCGGGTCCCTTAAAATAATAAAACATTCAAATCCATTCATTGTTGCATCTCAAGATATCACCAATCGTTCTCCAATTTAAGGAATTGTGAGTACCAGTTCAGTGAAAATCCACTTCTTCAGATCCTATAATGTTTCATCATATTCTTATATCTATAGGGACAAAACTCCTACCATGTTAACATTGTTAAGGGTTATGAAAATCCAAGTAATTTTTAAAAAAAACAATAGTATCCAACAAATCCATGAAAAACCTAAAATGGTTTTTAGTTTAAATTTTTCATCAATTACATATATATTAAAAATACCCACATATATATCATAACTTGTGATTACATGGACAATGAAATATACATTCTAGATCCAAAAGGAAGTCTTTTTAATCATGTAATGAAATTAAAATCAATATAAGATCTATAAAAACAACTAAAATTGATCTTAATATTTTTATTTTCTTATTAAATAGAGGATAATATCATAAATAAATAATGCCATACAATTTAAAAGGTAATATCATATGAACATTTTCATGTGATCCATGAGGATAATAATAATATTTTCTTGTCAGAATAGAATTTAAATAAATTCATGGTGACAATATCTTGTGTTGAAGACAATATTTGATATATATTCCCAAATTATACATAATTTATGATTTCCAAAATAAATGAAAACCTTTGAGAAGTAATGATACATCAATTTTGAAAGCAGAAATCATCAACATGGTGTACATAATAATTTTTATAAATCCAGATCATATTATATCCATAATAATCAAGGTAAAATGATATTTGTTGTTTTTCTTTTGGGAAATGAGAAATGATTATACCCATGGTGATGCTCATATGGAAATATAAAACAACTGTAAAAATTATCATGTCATTGCTTCTTAATTTTATCCATTTCAATTAGGGCCAATCATTAAAGACTCTATAATATAGAAGATAACTAAAAATAAATTCTATTGAAATTTTAATCTCATTTTTTATGATAGGAATATGAATTTATTTTAAAAATACATCAATATAAAAAAATGTTTCCAAAATGAAATCAATCCTCATCCTTGTGATTATCTTAAAAGATATGTAAAATTACAATATGCATTGGATTCTTAAATTATACCCAACCATTACATTATGATAAACAATAAATATTTGTATCAAATGAATAATATCATATTCTACATCCAATCATTGATTATTTAACCCATAAAAATGAAATGGTTTTTATTAATATTTCCCAAATACTTATCAATAAGTCATGTAAATAAATAAGGTGACTGGTATCTTAAATGGATAACCCTAATAATGAAAATTAATCACTTGAGGAAGTTGAAATAATTTAAAAATACATTATATGAACATTATGGAATTTACATATAAATTATGAATGAGTATTTTATACATTTTGATTAATAATATTTTTGATGAAAATAATGTATAAATATGAATAATTTTTACAACATAATGGCATATTGATATATAATTACATTCGAAAACCATGAAAACATGGAATAAAAACTACATAAATAAAAATGTAGAAAAATCTATGATAATTTGATTGTGTATATAATTATTATTAAAACACTTTTACTCTTTTTTTAGTGAGATTTAATGTTAACAGATAATAACCACATTAAATTAAATATATATTTATAATGAAGAATGTAAAATATTACAATGATCATGGACATGGTAGAGGGTAATTACTAATGGAATTAATGATATATGGTAAACACATTTAATAAGAATCCATTTGATTGAATAGTGTAAAAACGGGAGGTACAATGTAATGAGGATATGTAAATCATTTAAATTACTAGAATAGAATAACATTCATGGGGTTTTTAATAGAAATAAAAAAAGACTATATATAAGTTAGTTTATTAAAAAAACTATAAATGTTATTGCGACATTAGAAAAAAAACCATTATGGGGTTGGTTCCATTTTTATCCAAATTCATTGAATATGTGGATAAATGATGGATTTTGAAATAAAATTAATATCATTGAATATAATTTAAAATAAAACCATGGGTCTATATATAAACCAAACAAAATAATAATATAAGTGAATATAAGTCATATCTTAGTGAAGGGTAATTGATTTCAGAATACCTTACAATAGATTCATGCTCAGGAATACACTATATTAAATAAAATATAGTTAATTTATGTAAATTATTCAACCATATCATTACAAGATTTTTTATTTAATATTATTAATTAACATTTTCTTATTTCCCATTTATTAATTATTTTATGATTATATTAATATTCATGTGTTAATTGTACCATTGTTTTATGCTAGCTTCAGTATGGTGGTTTTGATCATTGATCCTTGATCATGTTTTCATTAATTATAGAACTTCCATTATGGATAAATATATTTTTTTGGATATATTTTTTAAATAAATACTCTTTTATTAATGTTATATTGGTATTTCATAAAAATTTCACAAACCCAACTTTTTTTCTGAAATTTCATGCAATAAAAAGTAATTTTATTAATAAATACACTTACAAATATTTCATTTAAAAAATTAAATAATCTATATTTAACATTATTAATTCATACTACCTGTAAAATTTTCCTAATAATTCACTATTGTAATGTAGTAACATCATTCATGCAAGTGTTATTACATACCCAAACAAGAACATGGAATAACTAATGAATAAGTTAACAAAAGAGTTACATTCTAATTAAAGGACTTTCTAAAGAAGCATAATTATATTAATATTACCTAATTTTAGATGATAATGTGACTTAAGAATAGTATGAAAAATAATGTAAATGAATGTAATTAATAATAACTCATTACATACATTGAAAAAATTTATCCTTATTACAATTTCTATATTTAGAATAAATGAATTAGGCCTTCTTTTAGGGGACAAAGGAAACAAAACGAGAACGAATTATATCATAAATATAATATGGGCTATGAATGATGATAAAAATGAAATATATATGTGTTTTATATTTGGTTGAAGAGATTTCATTTTATAGGTTTAAATGACGGATATATTTGGGGAAATATTTGTGAGTCTAAGGGTAGAGAAAGAATCTTGTGGGATTTGTTTGTGCAACACAAGGAAACATTTGTGAGACATGATGGATTGAATCTCAAAAATTAAAAAGATCTTATAGAATGAGTGTAAATCAATTTTTTTTGTCCAGATTTTGAGTGATATTAATTTTTGAACATTTCTCTACTATAATTATTTAACATGGTAATTATTATTTTTTATAATATAAATATCCCCAATAATAAAATATCAGTATAATGATTCCAAATTTGTACTGAATTTATTCTAATTCAATTTTTATATTAAAAAATATTTTATTTCGATTGAGAATATAATATATGTTGAGAAGATATTAAATAACATTTTTAACATTATGTGTCGTTATTATTAATTAATATCAAAAAATAACATCACATAGTTTTTACATTATTTTTTAGACTTTTATGTATTAAACAAATTTATATTTTCATTAAACCATGATACATAAAAAATTTAACCTTGAAAATTAATTTTAGAATAATATTTTTTTCTGTTAAATTACTTCTCTTAACATAAATATTTACTATTTTTTAAAAAACCACTATTTAGGGGTTAAATGGGGGACCTTAAAAATGATCATGTAAGAAAATTAAAAACAAAATTCTACTCTAATTGTATAATTAGAACTAAATGGGAGAGTAGGTAGGTATGTGGTATCCCCTAAATTTAGGTGTCGTTATTGTTTCTGATCATAATTTTAATGATCCTTGTACCTGAAGTCAAATTCAAGACTCACTCTAAAAATAAACAAGAGAATATAAGCCATCATGTATTAAAAAAATGTAATTATACATATCATAACATTTTTGAAATATCCACATTTTTTAGAATCCATTTACAAGAGAAGATTATTATAAATTGTTAATAACAAGGTGAATATCATCAGCATCCAATGATAATAAAAATTAAACACAATAGCTTAAAACCCCTTAATGAATGTAACCTACAAACATAAAAAATTAAGATAAATTAATAAAAAAACATAAATCAACTTTTTATAATAGGACATCCACACTCCTCAAACTCATCATGTTGTTGGGAATGCTAATTTATTCTGAAGATACCACTCGATAGTATATTCTTTACCTTAGAAAATATAAGCATGTTTGACACATTGTAATGTAGGAATCTAGTAACATGATTAGGGTGGAAATAAAACATAACTGATTATTTATCCTACTTCATATGTAAATGAATACCAACACCTCTAATCCTTTTCATGAATATTAAAATGAATATAAAAATAAAAATACTCATGAATTTGAATTAATTAATGTGGATAACATATCAAATGACAAAAAAATACACCATTGAACAGCCTAACAACATATCCCAAGGCTTCCTGGAAAGTATACCTCACCAAAAAAAACTGTGGTTTTCTGAACTAGAATAAATGTCATGATAAGTGGTTTAACAATATGGGGTCCTTGAATAATTTACATGATCTATGATAACAAAATATATTGAGATGAAAGAAAAAAATAAAAAAAATTAACAATTACATTATTATTTAAATATGACACTTGATCTATCATTATTTACTAATTATGAGGACCATCATGATGGAAATAATGATATCAAGAGACAAAAATAATGTGACCAATACATGTTCTAGGAGACAAATCTCCAAACCAAAAAAAAATTGAAAACCATAATGATATATCTAGAGAGACAAAGAAAAGAATAAATACAATGAAAGAAAGTGATAATAATAACTAAATTATTGAGAAAAAAATCATCAGGGTTTGTGGTTGAGGTTTCATGATGATAACACAAAACAATAGGCATAGGGAAGACAAATCAATGTTACTATAGAAGGAATTGGGGTAATCACCTTATGATATAAACCTAAAAGATATTAACGGATTGGGGGATTTTAGTTTTATATAATTGATAAATAGTATTTTTAATTAATATTTTAAGGATTATAATTTATACTATTTATCCACATTGAGAAATATTTTAATATAAATTGGAAAATTTTATTTGCATCATAAATTGAAAAGTTCATTGAAGATTTGGTTTTTACCCTCTTAAATTCACCAAGTTTTTTTCCATAAAAAAATTATTATGAAAAAACATATCTCAAATATATTTTTTCTGTTATAAATTAATTAATATAGATTTTCAATTTATATCAAATGGGATGGATATCTTGTTTGATGTACGAAAATTGTACATGATGTTAATGACAAGAGGGAATAAATATATGAGACCCCAACTAAATATTTTGATCAAACAAATTGCATTAATTCTTGGAAAGTGATGAAATTTGAAAATATATTATAGGAATAGATTACTAGAATACCATTTAATTGGAGTAATAGTTTAATATCACACTAACATGGTAAAATATTTTAGACAATGCAATGGTCAATGATGTACTCCTATGCATAGGGCATTTCCATTCAATTTACTATCTTAAAAAAAGATTGTCGATGGGATTGCATTATTTTCATATGAAATGTTTTTTTTATAGGTATTTCTTGCCACAAAATGATGAAGCATGAAGACTATGCACTTTTGGGAGATTCAGAAGGGATTTGGAGACTTTTGGACCCTTTTCTCCATCACTATGCTGAATTAGAGTCACCCGGGCCAAGCGCCATGACATAAAGGCCGAGGAAATTCCAGAATTCCATGATAAAGGCACCCCACATAGCCTCGGCATGGTCAACAAAACCATGCAACTCCCCAGAAAAACCATGTGGGTTGATGATATTTGAGGCAGATAGCTCCGCACTGGCTCCACATGGTTACCCAAACCTTGTGGCTCTCCCTCAAACCATGTGGGACTTGCACAGTTTGGGATGAAGACCTTCGCATGGCCTCTGCATGGCCTACCAAACCATGTGGCCCATCCAAGAATTCCATGTGCCTTTGTGATTAAATACAGGGTGATGTGCATGGTTGGTGCACAACCTACTAAGTTGTGCGCCTAAACCGTATGGACCACTGCAATGTTTTAGTTTATTTTTTCAATTTCCACCTAATCCTTTTCTCAGGGATTTATTTTCTACATGCCTTAAGTCCAATGGAAAAAGGTTATTTTGGACGGAGGATACCATGGAGGAAAGACAAAAGGGAGGAGGATTATTTTGGGGGGGAGGGTGGAGAACTAATTTTTGGAAGTCGTTTTTTGACACTTGTTCTGGTAATTTTTTATGTTTTGTTCTATTCTATTTTCTATTTTAGTGAACTCTTCATGTAATTTCATTTAGTCTTTTATCTGTTTTACCATGTGTATCTAAGCTCCCTTTATGTTGGGGTTATGGGTAAAATGTGGGTTTCATTAAATTATCAGGTTTTCCTATACTTTTTTTTCTAATTCATCACCACATAGTTCTCCCAACTTCTTTGCCTAATTTTGCTGGAATCCCCATATCAGACCAAGAATATAGTTTCCAGTGACCCTTGGGAGATTTATAGAAAGTTCACCCATGACCATCAAGTGCACTTGTTGACTCTAGAGGGCATCTCTTAGTCTAAGGTTAGTAGAACTCAATTTTAAGACCAAGGAGTTGATTTCTTGCTACTTAGTCAGAACTCACCAGACCAAGGGGGTTGTTTTCGATGCTTTCGTCGGGGCGTGTGCATCTGTCACGTAGAGTATGTGCTACTATAACCCCGCATTCCCACTTTCCAAAGGCGTGCGGCATCCGTTCCTTATTCATGGACGTCTACTCCTTGATCTAAATGGGATGATGGGATGTTGGTTCTTCCTTCTATAGATTCCTCCTCGGAGCTCGTCACCTAGTCCGGGTCTCCCTCATAGATTTAAAACGTAGTTCATGAAGCTCTTCCTAGCCCCATATCTTCATGGACACCAGTTAATTATGCCACTTCTATCAGGACCTTCCAAGGGATTCGGTTAGGGCAGCAACCTTCGGTTAGGAGAGCAGTCACATTGGGGCATCACTAGCATGTCTTGATGTTGGGGAATTGGCATGTCTGTCTTATGTCCCTTATTATAGGGCTTCTCGAGGGAGTAGAAGCATGAGGCATCCCACATAGTACGTGGGGTATTGTATGCCATAGGCATCTATCAGAGGTTTTTCTTAGCTTCTCATGTTTAACACTGGGTATGAAACATGTTTAATGTCCAGGGGAGACAGATCGGACTGATCGAAACACTAGCTAGAGTGGATCAGATTGAAGAACCCCCTGGATGGAACACTGATGTTGGGGCCAGCACGTGGGCATCTTCTCGAATGCTCTAACGAGGAATGGGGAATGGAGTGGCTTGATCCCACCAGGATGTGGCGGCCTGGGTTAGAATCAGGTTGGATGATGGCTTTCATCTTGAGCCTCGTAGAGACTTATTACGTATCCCAGTGGTAGGGAATCAAATTCAACATAGTTCGATGATATGGTGGGACACCTGAAGAGGCGACCCATGATAATGAATGCGTGGATGGGACCCAGAGGAAGTAAAACCTCTGGGCTAGGGCATGAGCTTCCTGAGATGCATGGGCTCGAGGGAGAGATCATGATGAGACATGAGTGATGGGATTGAGCTTCATGGAGACCTCCTACGTATCCCTGTGGCAGGGAATCAAAGCCTTCATAGTTCAGGTTGGGGATATAGTTTAACATCATGCGGGATGAGGACATTTGGGGCTTATGATCTGAGGCGGCGCAAAAATATAGGGTCGGTGAACTGACGTGAAGAGGGACCTAGGGCCCAGATGGATTGGGACATACGCTCTGAGATGGCCCAAGGTGGTAGGGCTTGGCACACCGACATAGAGGCAGTCAGGGCCAATGGTTTGTTGGGATTGAACCATGGGTAGGCTTCCTACATATCATTCCTTAGAATGGATCAAAGTCCCTATAGTTCGGGTCAGATGGGGCTTACTCTCTTTGATGGCCCAAGGTGGTGGGGCTTAAACCTCATGGGGGATTCCTACAAACAATGCCATAGCATGGATCAAAGTCCCCGTAGTTCGGGATGGTTGGGGCTTATGCTCTGAGATGTCCCAACGTGGTGGCGCTTGAACCTCCTGAAGGCTTCCTAAGTACCATGCCAGAGCACGGATCAAAGTCCTCGTAGTTCGGGATGGTTGGGGCTTACACTCTAAGATGTCCCAAGGTGGTGGGGCTTGAACCTTGTCGGGGATTCCTATGTACCATGCCTTAGCACAGATTCAGGATGGTTGGGGCTTACGCTCCGAGACGGCCCATGGTGGTGGTTCTTGAACCCCGTGGAGGCTTCCTACGTAATATGCCTTAGCATGGATCAAAGTCCTCGTAGTTCGGGTTGGATGGGGCTTACACTCTGAGACGGCTCAAGGTGGTGGGGCTTGAACCTCTTGGAGGCTTCCTACGTACCATGTCTTATCACAGATCAATGTCCCAATAGTTTGGGATGGATTGGGGATCACACTCTGAGACGGCCCAATGTGGTGGGGCTTGAACCTCGTGGAGGCTTCCTACGTACCATGCCTTAGTATGGATCAAAGTCCCCATAGTTCATGATGGATTAGGGCTTATTCTCTGATATGGCCCAAGGTGGTGGGGCTTGAACCTGGTGGAGGCTTCCTACATACCATGCCTTAGTGCAGATCAAATTCCACGTAGTTTGGGTTGGATGGGGCTTACGCTCTGAGACGGCCCAAGGTGGTGGGGCTTGAACCTCGTGGAGGCTTCCTACGTACCATGGCTTAACATGGATCAAATTCCTCATAGTTCAGGTGTAGAGTTTAACATCATGTGGGATGAGGGTGTTTTCATGGTCGATGCTCACTCTAAGCTCACGGGAGTCATGCTCAGTGTGAGAAACAAGAGGCATCAAAGACCTGGCAATCACGTCGCGAAGGGTGCATCCGTGGGAAGATAAGTGGGGATTACGCATTGAGCGGCCCATGGTGCCAGGACTTACTCTTGGATGGAGGCCCGAGGGTGACAAAGAGCAGCGGGAGAGGGATTTGGGACTGAAGGAAGGGGGAGGCCATTACCTACCACGCCCTCCACTGGCCTTGGCACCGAGAAAGTGAGGAGGAGTAGGGGTGCTACCTCCTGCAAGAAAATCTAGGGGCTTACACCAAGGTGGCTGACCTTCCCCACGGACAAATGCCACTCCAATAAATCACACCCTATGAGGGATGACCCCATCCCCGTGGAGACGAGTGGGCGTGGAGAATATCCGAGGTGGGGGACCCTGTGTGTGAGGCATGGGGTCATGTAACAGTTTAACGTCATGTGTTGAGGACGAGGTGCTTGGAAGTTTAACATCATGCAGCTCGGACGATGTGGGCAGGCTCTACACCCTTAGTACTTACATAACCAATGCCCTATGCCCCTTGTGGAAGGGAAGGAATCAGCAAGACCATGGCGAGTGGGTTTCGCGGGGCGAACCGTCGAGGGGTCCACGTTAGCGTGGCTATGCGAAGAAGCAACAGCCGTTAGCGTGCTTATGCGAAGAAGCATGAGGCGAACCAACGCAATGGGAAGTATTTTACAAGGGACTTTGAAGTTACATCGTATGATCCTAGATGGTTGCACGGGAAAACCATGTATGATGCGGATGCCCGGGGTGCACGAGACACCTGCAAATGGTACCTAGAAGGAGGGCATCGGGCGTTCGCGCAAGAGGGTGCTCGGGGAGCACCAAGGTGAAGGGCCTCAGGGATTGCATGCAGCCCTTTGGGATTGCATGAAATAAGGGGTTTCAGCGTGAAAAAGCCTCAGGCTGGCATGAAATCAGTGTTTCTTTGCGTGAAATAGGGGGTTGAGGCTTTGCGCGTGACCCGAAGGGATTACGCGCAAAGGAAGGGATTGCGCGCAAAGGAATGGATTGGGTGCAAATGAAGGAGGATTGCAGACAAAGGAAGGACCCTGAAGGATCTGGAGATTAGTCTAATCCATGGGGATCCCGCATGAAGGCAGATCTCGGGGCGACTTGGCGTGAAAAAGTACATTACATGAAAGATATATTGCACATGCGCGTGAAATTCCAATTACGTGCACGAGAGTCGGTTCGAATTCTTTAGCCCTAAAAAGGAAGGGGGTCGCCTTCTATTTATAGGAACCCAGTGGTGCAGAATTCAGCGCGGCGCGACATTATTGCGGAATAGAGATGATGGCGTGAAATATCAACCACGCCAGGCGCAGGCAAGAAATTATTGTGCGACGGCACCGAGACTCTTCGCGAATCCTGGGACTTTCCACGCGTGACATATTTTTTCACACACTTCGCCCTTTTTTCCATACAGCACCTCTAGGCCATCTGGACCGGGCCTCCGGGTTCAAATATAACTTTGCTTTTCCATTTCAGAACTTCTTCCGGTACTTAAGCACTTTCCGATGTCTATAAATTCCCCCCCTCAGAATTGGATCGGCGATGGGTCACAACGATTGAATTCTGAGGGAAACACTGAAATGCAAGGCCTCATGGGCCCCCTATGTGCAAAAATTTCGAGTGGCATGCAAAACCCGACCATGTGCGAAATCTGCTTTTTGCGCGGGCGTGGAACCTAGGTTGTGCCTATAAAAGCCCCTTGTGGGTCCCAGGCTCTGTTCGGCAATTCTCGTGTGATAAGCATTGAGCTCTCGTGCATGAAATTGCGTCTTCTCTTGCGTGAAAAACCGCCTCGTCCGTGTGTAATTCCACCGAAATTTAGTGGTCTTTTACACGTGAATTCGTGATTTTTCACGTAACAGCCTGAAATTTCACACTAGCCGCTGATTTTGCGCCCCCAGACTCCCATATTCCGCACCAACCTTCCAGTTTTCGTTCCATCTCCTAAAACACTTGGTCAGAAAAATACGGTTGCAAACCGGGATGATGAGGGGGAGGCCACTGCTCGTAGGGATGAAATGGCTGTGAACTCGGAGGATTATGGCGCAAAGTGGGTTTTCTCCAATAACCACACCCTCTTCAACATTCTAACCCCTACCCATAAAGAGTACACCCTATCTGACAATCTGCCATTGTGGGACTTTGGAATTCTGGAGGAGGTCCCTCTACTAGGTTTCGAGGTGGATACCCCGTGGTCATGGGTGACCTGTGAAGACGACCATCCTCGATACAAAATCACCAATAAAGTTCACCCTTCCAGATAAACCAGGAACATGGGTGCCTATGTTCTCAACCCTAGGACCAGGACCATTGCAGGGGTGACCCTATCATGGAGAGCTCACCGGCCCTCTACGTGAGCACTTTCTGTCAGAGTATCACTAATGAGACCAAGGGTTTGCTGCAGGACTAGGATCTGCGGTCCGGAGGCAACTTCACCAGAGAGTGGGCCTGGGCATACTGGGTTCGCCACACATGCAACCAATTTGGGGTCGAGATGTGGCACATTGGTCTATTCGAGGCAGTGTGGACATCACAGTTCCACTTCTACCAGCAGCATGAGCATGGACCGAAGCTGTTCACCCGGTGGTCCCCTAACACTAACACATTCCATCTTCACCACGGGGAAGTCGGCATTAGTCTCTGGGACATCCACTGCATCAGAGGCATCTGTTTGTAGGGTCATCAATACGATGAGTTCCTCCCACAAATGAACATCTGGGGTGATAGGTCTCGAACCCCCATTCTGATGTGGCACCTGCTGGAGTTGGCCAAGGAGAAGCTGAAGGTCAAGGACTTCCTGAAGGACATCGCCTACAAGGAATGGTTCTACCTGTTCCTGGAGAAAGATCCAGAGGTCAAGATGTCAGGGCGGGGAAAACGTTGTCCAACTACGGTTCAGAGGTGCAATAGTGGATCCTACTGGAGGATCCTGGAGGCGGGGAAATACCAATAATAGGGCTACAACATCAATGAGGACCGGGACATGAATTTCTAGTACGCCTAATTCCTCTCCACATTCCTGAGTGGGTGTTCTTACCTATACGAAATGCAAGGATGGGTGTCCATCCAGTGACTCGGGTGATGGTGGGAATCATGGCTGCCAACAAGAGGTTCAACCTGGGGGTCCCCATGCTGGCTCAATTGTACTCCCTCTTGGGATGCATCTAGAGAGGGGGATATCCTAGGAGATTATGTGGCCCCTTCCAGATCTTCCATGGCTGGGTTGCGACTCACTATGGCAGCTATACCTTCCCAAATTCCATCCTTCCCCCAGGCAGTGGCCTACGACCCTCTCTACTGAATATTGTCAGGGTCATGCTGATGACGCTCAATGAGGAGGGAGTACGGATTAGGATTGGTAACCATGCCAACTTCTCCTTCATCCCATTCCCCACCCCAACTGGTCAGCTGACAGACGATGGGAAAGGCTCACTGGAAAAGAAGGTGTACTTACAGAGCATCAAAGGCGGGGTACTTTTGGCCCAAATCGATTAGAAGATTCTCTGCGAGCCTTATGTTCCATCCAAGTTCACCAAGTACTTTGGATGTCTCTAGTGAATGCCAAAGAGAGTATACACAGACGTCTTATAGGAGATGCATCCCTTCATTCTTCATCAATTGTGGCTGATGTTCACAACCTACGGCTCTAGAGACATCATCACTTTTCCACCTACCGGAGTCAATGATGGACTCTCCACTGATTATGTTGAACATTGGACAATATAATACCCTTAGGGGATTCTGCGAAAGTGATTCTGGCAGCTCAAAGCCACCAGGGTGGAACCTCGGCGGTGAGAGAGAAGGCAGGGTTCCGCTATAGGAGGAGAACCAGAAGCGCCTCAGGAAACGGGGCATGCACAGGCCGGGACCTCAGCAGTGGGGGAATCACATGGCGTGGTCGTGCCCTCATTTCATGGAGGAGGAGGGTCCCACAGAGCGGCCAGAGAACTTATTAGTAATCAAATAAGATATTTTCTTCAACCTTCCAAGGATGTCGTCTTCCCTGCGCAGTGGTCGGCTTGGATAACCCTACGGCAGTCAATGAGTACTGAATCCCTCTAGTAGAAAATAGTGCAATACGGGATCCAGTTTCCAGAATTTGGGCTTGTCTAGGTCACAGACAGAGTGAGCTTCCATCGACGGCATGCATACTTGATGGCCATGGAAACATACGCACGTCAACGGGGTCGGCGTGTGGACCCACCTCTCTTGGTGAAGGTGTTGCTCATCCAGGATCATGATCCGGAAAGGATGTCATTGGGGGATGATGACAATGATGAATTGGAGGGTGACGAAACATGAGATTGGGTAGAAGGAGAAGGGGAAGGTGAAGGAGGAGGAGGAGAGGAGCCCGAAGGCGAAGGGTCACAATGGGCCTCCCACCAAGGGAGTCTTCGGGAGAGCGGTGAGATCGTCGGCTCCGATATGGATGTGACCGAGCTGCTCGAGGTAAGATTCGACCCTTATCTTTCTTCTACTATATTATATTTCCTTAGAAACCCTTAACCCACCTTCCTAATCTTACCTAGAAGCACATCGGCACTGACCAAGTGTATTCGGACGAAGGAGGGGAGGAAGCGTCAATGGGGCAAGGCGGGGCACCGACGCTCATTATTGAGCTGACAAGTGCTGAGGGATACCCCGCCACGATAGCTCCTATAGAGGCCAGAGCACTAGAAGCTGATGCCTTGGGTTCCTGTAAGTTCCTTACTTTGATACTGATAATCACTGTCAGAGGACTCAACTGATCGGGGTACTCCTTGTCTGTACAGTGATCACAGCGCTGGAGGCTCGTCGGGCTTCTGAGCCCGGACCATCTATGAGTGTGCTGATGGAAAATGTGTCGCCCCATCCAGAACATGCCTCTCAAACTAAGTTGGCCCTGGCAATTGTTGAACAGGGAGCGGCAGACATCGGTGGTGCTGCAGTTGGGGTAGGGTCAGAAATCGACGCAGGCACCACCAAGACCAAGGAGAGAGAGGAAGGTCACCCAGATGATGAGGAGCATATTCCCCTGGGAGGAATATCTGAGGAAGACCCTGTTGCTGCCCTATTGGTTGTTTTCCCTATCTATCATCCCCCTGATCCTAAAGAAATTGACAATCCATATTCGGAAGCGGCCGAGGAGAGTCTGATGACACGACGCAAGGGATGGAAGCTCATTAGGTATTTTCTCAATCATCCCCAGGGGTAATGGCTGAAGCGGATGGGGTCCCTCCACACCTGGTTGTGCTTCCTGTGTACTGGAGGGGTGGATTCTAAACTTCTTTGCCTGATGTTCCATGAGTACATGTCCGAGAAGATGCATGCGAGCAGCCGGCGCGCCGATGTAATCTGATTCTAGGAGGAGTCCGGGAGTACCCAGGAATTTATGAAGGCAGAACAGGAGGTCCGATGCCTAGAAGAAAAGGCGAATTTGAAGGACATATTCATCGAAAAATGCTCTGAGCTTGTGGATATGTTGTCAACCCAGCTGGAAGACGCCGAAGAACAACTCATAGAAGCGATTCGTCAGATAACCAAGCTCCAAGCTGAACAGGCGCGGGCACAGGCCAGGGACAGTGAAATACACTCCATGGCTGCTGACAAAGAAAGGGTTCATAGGGGACGGGAGGCGGTCCTGGAGGCCACCAGCCAAAAGGTGGCGGCGTTGGAGAGATCTATCCTAGAAGCCGACCCTTAGGGTCCTTATTTTTGCCAAACCCATAAACTTGTCCTGCCTTACTACTTTATGTTCTTTTTCACTGTATGTATAGACAAATTTACTTTCCCCTTTTCTTAACATACTTGTCCCTTTGGTTTATCATGCTCAACCATAATCCCGAAATAAATAGAAATCCATCCCTAAGATCATGTGGGCCGTGAGAAACAAAGGAGGCTCGTACTATCACTTCATTTGATTGTGGGAGCGTCAACCAAGCATCAGGCATTCGAAATTCGAATCCATATTTCTGGGGAGAAGAGGGAGGCCCATACAAAGGAGGATGACCTCAGACCAATCAATGTATCATCTTCTCAATGTGCTCTAGTGCACGATCGGGGTAATTACAGGGGCATTGGAATCAGTCCGAACATAGGGGAATGAGAAATGTGAATCACGTTACCCATATTCGGAACACTATGGGATGGGCATGGCAATAAAGGATTACTATTGACCATGTTCGAAACACAGTGTCCCTATTGTGTTAGCCTGAAATGGGGATAACAAATGAGGGATGACCGCTGACCATGTTCGCAACACGGGGCCTAACTCAAATATCGTCGATCAGTCTTCTGGAACGTTGGCCTAGGACAGCAGGCAGACCATGGGTCGAGCATCCATACCATTAAGGGGTCCCTCCAAACATGATCAGTCTTCTGGAACGTTGGCCCAGGACAGCAGGCGGACCATGGGTCGAGCATCCATACCATTATGGGGTCCCTTCAAATGTGAAAGAGGATGAATATCTGAACAAAGGGGTACGCAAAGCGTGGAAAGTGAAGTAGTGGTTTGTTCGAACAGAATCCAACACTCCCAAAATTACGCCACTATGGTGGAATCAGTTTAGGAAGGTGCATTAATATGCTCACAGATCATTCCTAATTTTGGATAGGACCTCTCTGGTGAGGGAGTCGTCGCTTCCCAATGTCATTATGGGGCATCCTGAACTTATTCAGGACAAATGTTGTAGCTACACAATTCCCTGAAAAGTCTTTGCAAGGGGCCAACAATGAGTGGGGGGATAGACTTGTGATTCTCGGGGCTGGACCCGAGGCGAAATGTCTATGCATTCCTACGTATACCATAATGATGGGAATCAAGTCGTATGTAGTTCTGGAAAGGGTCTTAGTTTAAGGTGTTATAACTCAGACCAAGGATGGGTAAGGGGAGAAGGAGACACATGGTAAGGTGGTTACAAAACTCGACGTGAATGGGGACATAATCCCTACATACCATTTGTTCCCTGGGAAAGTGTTTCGGTCAAGGGGTCGAACATGAAAGTTAGGTCGGGCCTGCGGGGAAGTTCTTGGACGCTACTACGTATCTCATGAGGATGAGAATCAAGCCATACTTAGTTATTGGAGGGTGTCACGACTCGGTAAGGTACCTGTGGAAAGGATGAAAGGGGCGTGTTTGTCTATCCCTCGCACCAAAAGAAGCGGCATTTGATGTATCTTGTTTGTCCTTTAAGGTGAATTGCTTTTCTTTTGTGGAGTGACCGGCCTAGGGTAGAAATTCCTGGAATTTTCACAATGATCAAGCTGTATACAGGCATTGAAAAATGGTATGGTAAATGACCGATACCCAACATGATGTCCTTTATGATAAGATCATCACAATGTAGTGCTGTTTTTTGTCGTGCGGCCGGGATGATACCATTATAGTTTATGGTCATGTGGTAGGACCCAACATCATAGATTAAAGGTCATATGGCTTGGACCTGGTGGAATGCGCTTGATGGGATAAAGCATACCCTATGTGAATGAGGATGAGGTCCATATCACTATCGTGTGCGATTCTTGGAGAGGAGCCTCAGGCCAGGAGGCCAATGAGGGTCAGAGGATAAGGGGTAGGAGAGACTAGCTCCCAGCTGAGCTGGACCCGGAAGCACGATGTTCGGGTGATCCCACATATCCCATGAGGATGAGTATTGAGCTGCACATGGCCCTTAATGAAGATCCCAGCCTATATTCTTAGCGCTCAGATCGTGGGAGCCTCGAGAGACGCTGTATTGAAGCTTTATCCCCCTGACGTGTGAAGGTGCACTGAGGGATAGTGCCAAGAGTGTCGAGATTCCACCTGGAAATGATGGGGTGGAACATAATGTGCATCATGAAACTAACATTCAAGGCCTAAAGGGGCCGGTGTGACGACGGAGGATTACTACTGACCATGTTCACAACACAGCATCCTATCATGTTAGCCTAAAATGGGGACAAACAAATGAGTATCGACAGCTGACCATGTTCGAAACGCAGGATTTGTATCAATTTTTTGACTGAAACCCTCAAGGGGTGTTGAATCGTAATTGTAGGAAATCCCTTAGGCATGGTACCCAGTCCATTTTTGGGGGTCCCTTCTGGTGTGAAGGATAACAGGGGCCAAAATGAAGGGGAACACAAAGCTTGAAAAGTGGAAGGAACTTGCCTAAGTTAAATCTGACACTCCAGGTCCTAGACCAGAGTACTCGGAACACATTGGTGGACCACTGTAACAGGTCTAGGGGCTCAATTTGACAGTGGCTATGAAATGGAGGATTCCCGGCAGAAGGGGGGGCATGGCTCCACAAACACTGTACCACACCTATATATTGCCCTCGTGGAGAGGGACATGCCAAGGGGCCTAGGTGACAGGGAGATTAGGGAGATCTATTAAGAGATGGGTTGGACCTAAAATATAGATGTTTAGGCGGTCCTACGTATCCAATAAGAATGGAAATCAAGCCACACGTAGTTCTCGAAAGTGGAATCCATGGGTAAGATACCATATCAATGGGGTGTGTACGGCACGGATAACAACCCAACATTAATGAGGACATAATTCCACACCACACCGTACACTCCGGGAAGAACTGGGGCTTGAGTCCAATAATTCCAAGGGGTATGAGGTAGGGCCTCGGTCAGGAAGGCCTGACTAGTATGCAGTTTAACATCATGTGGGACAAGTGTGCAGTTTATGGTCATATGGGACGGTAGGGGCCCGAATGTAGGACCAAAAGTAGTTTAAGGTCATGCAGGACCAACATGCGGCCAGAATATAAGACCCAATGCCGTTTAAGGTCGTGTAAGACCAAAATCCAGTTTATGTTCATGGAGGACCAGATGCTCAAGAAAATTATTGCCTGAGGAACTTGGCATTTGTGGGATGAGTTATACACTCACCATCCATGGTCACCTGGGAGTATGCTCCATTGGGATAAACCATATGAAAAATGAAAGGTCCTTCCCATTTGGGCTCCAACATTGGTGGTTTACTTCCAGGGATCATTGGCACTGTGAGGGATAATACCAAGTCACCTTGCAGGAAAGATCGGAGGTGAACCTTCTTGTTGAATGCTCGAGCCATCCTGCTCTGATGCCTCTCTAGGTTGTGTATGGCACGAATCATGTTCTCATCCAGTGCTTCCAATTTTTCGAGACGGATTTTGGCCACTCTATCTGGCGTTTTCTGGTCATAGACCGCTATGTGCAATGAGGGAAACTAAATCGCGATGGGCAGGACGACCTCCATTCTATACACCGGGGAATATGGGGTCACCTGGGTGGAATTACGGGTCATTGTCTGATAATCCTAGAGGGAATTGGGGAGCTTATCCGACCAACTCTTCTTGTTCGGACCAACCATTTTCTGCAAAATGTTAGAGAGGATTTTATTAAACGCCTAAATCTGGACATTTGTTTGTGCGTGATAGCGGGAGGTATGGTTGGAGCGAATGTTGTATGTGGCGTAAAATTTCTTCAGCTCGGCTGCTCGGAAGCTGGTGCTGTTATCAGTGAGGATTGCATGAGGTACCCCAAATAGATAGATGATATTAGAACTCACGAAGTCGATGATAGAACGGGCCTTGACTTCCTTGAGCGGAATTGCCTCTACCCACTTGGAAAAGAAATCCATAGTAGTCAGAATGAACCAGTATAGGTGAGCCATTGCTGCTGGGTATGGTCCCACGACATCTAACCCCCAGACTTCAAAGGGCCAAGAGTACATGGTAGTATGGAGAGGCACCAGTGGCCGATGCACAATGTTAGCATGAACTTTGCATGGATGGCACCTCTTGGTGAACTCGATGTCATCGTGGATCATGGAGAGCCAAAAATAACCTAGTCTCCGAATCTGGTGGGACAGCTTTGGCCCGGCCTAATGGGCACCATAGGAACTGCCATGATCCTCTTTCATGACCTGTGGAAGCTCGACTCCTTGAAGGAAATGAAGGAGAACACCATCAAATCCACGTTTATATAGGATCTACTCAAGGCTGGGACCGCTCTGAAGGGTAAACTGCTGCGCGCAGCGTCGGATTTTCTCGTGCTCGTTTCGATCTGATGGGAGATTACCATGTTGGAGGTATTCGACCAAGGGTGTCCTCCAATCGGCAATTACTTCTATCACCGCATCTAAATAATCTAGGGTTCATGACATAGAGGCATCGGCGGTAAGATGGTTTACATGCGGGCTATCATCTTCCTCTAGGGTGATGGGAGCAATGACTCTCTGATGCGCCACGTGGATAATCAGATCATCCTGCTCAGGCTCTACAAGTGACGCGGCCAGGCTGGCAAAAGCGTCTGCTCAACCGTTCTATGACTGAGGGTCATGGATAACCTCTGGATGAGAAGGGAACTGGTCCATTAGCTGGAGAGTGTGTTCTAAAAATGGTACAAGCTCTGGCTTCCTGAAAATATAGTCACCATTGACCTGCTTGATGACTAGCTCATAATCCCCTTTCACATGCAAATAGGGAGCATCGATCTCAAGGGTCAGCTCGAGACCAGTAATGAGGGTCTGATACTCTACCTCATTGTTGGTGTAGCCTTCTAACAACAGGGATGAGTACATCAGAACAGCCTGCACCGAGGTGATGAAGACAATACCCAGGCCCACTTTGTTGAGCCTTGGATCATTAAGCCTCCTACCAGTGGGGCTCTGGGAGGCACTGTTGAAGTGCAATTTCCAACATGGGACGACATGGTCTACCGAGAGGATTTCCTCATTGGGAAAATCCAAGTCCATGGACTGTTCTACAGAGGATGGATGGGCAGCTAGGAATTCTACCAATGCCAACCCCTTGATAGCCTTCTAGGGCACGAATCTGATGTCAAACTACTCGAAGATCACCGTCCACCATGCTAGTCAGCCATTCAACATGGGGCAGTTCAGAATATACTTCAATGGGTCTACCCAAGAGACCAACTGTACCTTGTGGTGCTGTAGGTAATGATGCAACTTCTTCATGGAAAACATGAGTGCAAGGCAGCTCTTCTCGATGGGGGATTATATGGTCTCCGTATCGAGAAGCATGCGACTGAGGTAGTAGAGGTTGTTCTCTGTCCCCTCATTGTTCTTTTGGCTATGAAGGGCGCCAAGTGATCATTCCAGGGCAGTGACATAGAGAATCAGTGGCTTCCCAGAGATGGGTGGCATCAAGACTGGAGGCTAGAGTAGATATTGCTTGATTTCCTCAAAGGAATTATGGCACTCCTTATCCCACTCATAGGTGGTGCCCTTATTCATGAGTCGGGAAAAGGGATTACACTTTCCATCCATATTCGCAATGAATCAGCATATGTAGACTAAGTGTACTTGGAGACCTCAAATCTACTGAATATTTCTCTGGGGATACATCTGGCTGATGGCCTTGATCTTTTATGGGTCAATATTGATGCCTCGGTATCTGACAACAAAGCCAAGGAATTTCCTGGAGGTGACCCCAAAGGAACACTTCAACGGGTTCATCATCAAGTGGCCGGAATGAAGGAAGCCGAAAACATTCTCAAGGTCCTTGATATGATCCTGGAGTTGGAGAGATTTGACCACCAGGTCGTCCACATAGCATTCCACCAATGTTCCCAAGATTGGATTGAATATGAGATACATGGCCCACTGATAGGTGGCACCTGCATTCTTCAGGACAAAGGGCATAACCTGGTAAAAGAAAGTACCTTGAGGTGCCCTGAAAGTGGTGAAATCCTCATCCTCAGGGGCCATCCAGATCTGATTATATCCAGAGTAACCATCCATGAAGAAGAGGGCCTGGAACCCAGTCGTAGCGTCAATCAACAATTCTGTCACTAGGAGGGGAAAATCATCTTGCGGACAATGACGGTTAAGATCATGGAAGTCGATGCAGACTTTGATCGGTATGTTCTTCTTTCTGACTGGCACGATGTGGGCTAACTACATGGGGTACTAGACCTCTTTAATGTAGTTGGCTCTGATGAGCTTGTCAACTTCGACCTCAACCATGGCACTATGAGACGGATGTATCTTTCTGCGAGGCTTCTTGAACCCGCGATGGTTTGCTGGGAGACCGAGGCTGTGGATGGCTACCTGAGGATCTAGTCTTGGAATCTCATATGAACTCTAGGAGAATACATCATCGTAATGTTTGAGGAAGCCTACATACCATTACTTCTCTTTGAGGGACATAGAGGCACTGATCAATGTGGGTCTCAGATCTGCCTCGCTACTGAGGTTCTCCTATAACAGCTCGTCGACTGTGTCTGAGACGCCTTCCTCAAAGGTAGGGGAAGAATCCTCTATATCTTCTTCTCCATTAATGGAGGGATCCTCCATGGTGGAAGCTTCTTCTGAGCTACTGAACCCTGATGGGAGGCTTCTACCATTTTGTGTGGTCGTGGTCATTACATCGGGGAACTCTGGCACTGCTAAGACCATGGCTATGAAGGCTGTCGACCCAATCCCATCTGGTCTCCTACCCAAGGGCCTTGCTTGATAATATCGAAGTAGTAGTGGTGCATTGGCCAGAGCCGACTTATTCCAGCCTAGCGAAACAGACAAGTCTGATGTTCTGCCATTTCCATGAGCCGGACGTCTTGATACCTGACGGGAGTGGGAGGCTCAAAGATCACTAGAGCCTAGTTCGTATAAGAGTATGAAGTGATCTTATGATGTCGCCTGGATCTAGGAGCATGATCCCCTCTTGTCCCTGAAATGACAAAACACTATCCCATATCGGGGGTTGTGTCCTCTAACCGATGGATCAGGAAGACGTAGGCATCATTCAGGCCTGCCCACGGGTCGGTCGTAGCGGAAACGAGCTCAAATTATCTTGCTTGGACTTCCTTATCCTTGCTCTTATAATAACCAGCATACATTTAGCGGGATTCACAAGAGGTGAAATGAGATTCATCACCTTATATTACACCTAATCAACCATTAAGGGGGTACTTGAGGCATTGGTGATACGATTAGGAGACCACCGCGTGTAGGTGGAGCCATGGCCTACCCATCAATGCATTGTACGCGGTGTCCTCAGAGACAACCATAAATTCAGTACTGGTAACTAGGCCACTGAACTGGGTCTTCAAACAGAACTTTCCGACCGGGGTTTTCTATGTCCTGTCATATCTCTGTATCCTCAAATCAGAGGGAGTCATGTCGTCTTCAGATAACCCTAGCTTTCATAGTGTCCGCGTTGGGATAAGGTTGTTCTCGGAACAGGTGTCAAAGAGACAATAGAGAATCTCTATGACATTGAATTTTCCAGTGATATACTGCGGGCGGATGTGCCCCTGTATGGGGGATCCTTCATCCTATCCCAAGAACAAGATGATGTCCTGACATTCGACATCCTTAACTACTCCATCATGGAAGGCCTCTACAGCTGCTATCTCTGTCTCAAACTGGAGAGGGCTCTTTAAAGCCTCAGTGAGTGCTTCGCACATATCAGGTGACAGGCGAAGGGCATCAAGGATGGAGAGCCTCGCTGGGATGCCGACGAGGTGTTTGAGAACATCATACTTCCATGCCAGGCGCAAAATTCTTCTTACAGGAAGTCGGTCGGCAATTGGAGGCATGGTGGACCCTGCCGACTAGACCGACGGCTGACTGGTACTGGGGAAATCCCGCTTCCCGCTAGTCAAATCTCGGAAGGTCAGTGTCAGATAAGGACTAGGAAACTGAGATCGGATTATAACGGGGTGAAGCTAGTTGTGATACGACTGAAGTGGCTCTGCCTAATCCAATAGCACAAACGGTGGTGGTGGCGGACCTGTCGACACCGGATGAAGAGGTTGCACATACTGAGTTCTACGTTGGGCCTGTAGTCTGGTCTCAATGGAGTGCACGGCCTGGCTGGAGGTGCCATCTGACGTGCCCCGGCAGCCCATATGGTCGTGGTTCCGCCGATGTTGGAATCGGCTGGGGACATTGGGGAGGTTCATCTAGCGCTCCCCCTCATCGGCAGTCATATAGGGATTTACCAACTCAACGGTGTTAACTGAGGCGTACCCCTGACTGTCATGTGACGAATCATCCACCACTGGGAAGATTCTAGGAAGGATTCCCATCCCCGGGGGCATGAAGTCGCCGAGAGTGTGGGATGACGATGGCCTTGGCGGGGCGCATTGCTTCTTATTGCGCCACCGGTGCTTGCTCTCCTGGGAAGAGGTCGGCTGAGATGATGATGCAGAAGTGGTGGCCACAGATTCTGAAGGCTTTGGCTGGTTCAGTTGTGCATGGATAATTCCATGGCGCGGGCGACCATCTTGTGAGCCATCTACTCATTATACTTCTGGGATCCGCGGTCAGGAACCTGCTGCCACTCGCTTTCGTCGTCGCTACTACTATCTGACCTCACAAAGACACCTGCCACTTGTGTCAGGGCTGGGGCCAACTTGAATATGTTGTTTTTAATCTATTCTTGGATCCAGTCCTTATACACATAGCATTGCTTGATGGTGTGCCCCAGGATCCGGTGATAATGGAATTAGTTGGGGTGATCAGTGAGATGTGCCTCTTACGGCTTCCAGCACTCAGGCAGTCGTACGATTATCTACTCTAAGGTGTTGTGGAAGTATCTGAGGACCTGAGCTTCGTTGGATGAGTAGGTACAATTCCTTCTATCCGGAAAGTGGGCTCTAGGAGCCTGAACCTGAAGGGGGGTCAAAGGAGCCTGCTGAGGGGGCAGAACTTGATTATTTTGCCTAGGCAACGGCGATGCGTTATGAGGAGGCGCCTGCTGATTCTGGGGTGGGCGCTGCTGGGGTGGAAACTGCGCCCATGGTGGAGGACCTCTGTGAGGCTGCTGAGCTGGCTCTACTGGTACCAATTCTTGTTGCATGGGTGTAAGAACCCGGATCCCTTTTCAGGTATGATTTTCCTTTTTTCTGGAGTTTTTGAGAAAAATGAAATTTCTGAAATTTTCATAAGTACACGCCGTGTACTTTATAAGTACACGCCGTGTACTTTATAAGTACACGCCGTGTACTCTTTCCCTATCTCGAAGCCGTGTGTTGGCCGTGTCCAGGCCACACACACGGTGTGTAAGACTGAGGTGGAGGCCGGTTATTTTGGAGTACGGAAAATTTGAAGTACACGCCGTGTGCTCCAAAAGTACATGGCATGTACTTTCTTTTTTTCATGAAACGGACCGGGGTCATGTTTAACCCTCATATTCACCTTCTTCTCCAGTTTTTGGCCGACTGAAGCGACCCGTACGGCCGGATCTTCGACGGACAACCACCTCGTTGTCCGTTCTCCGATTCGAGCACATTTAGTTGCGTTGGAAGCGCAACGGTGAGTTCTTCCTTCTACTTTAGCCTTGTTTCTTGATTCCTCCTTGTTTCCAAGTTATCGTAGGATGAGAATTTTGTGATTTTTCTCATATCTACATCGTTCCAAGGGGAATCTGTTGTCGAGGTTCACGTATATCGATCTCTTATGATCGAGGTAGGTGGTTTGTGCATTTCTGTTGAAAGTTAATGAATATTACGTGCAAATTCCACCAATACCTATGAATGGGGTATTGCATGTTTTATGTTTTGACCTTGTTGCTTTCCTTCTTTGATTGATTTCTTTAGTAGAGGTTATTGCTTGTGATTAGAGTATTTTTTTTGTGCTCAGATTGCTTTGTCATGCTTATTCCATCTGTTTGGAATTTTTCCAGTTGCCATGCCTAGTCGTAGGATAGTGGAACTGTTGTTTTATTTCTGCTGTTGAGCCTTAGTTGATAGCCAAGTAGTTCTTGAGGTTTACTTGGACGATGTACACGCGCTGAGCAGGTAGTTATACTCAGGACTGTGAGAACCTAGAGTAGTAGACCAAAGGGAGAATTGACGGAAGGGCTTCTCTAGAGTGTCTTTTAATTACGATACGCGGGCTATAGGGGGAATTGACGTTGAGTGATTCCCCAGAGATCCATTAGAACGATGCAGGCCATAGGGGGAATTGACGTTGAGTGCTTCCCCAGAGAGCCTTTAGCACGATACGAGACTATAGGGGGAATTGATGGTGAGTGCTTCCCCAGAGAGTCTGCTTAATTACGTAACTAAACCAGAGGGGTGAGACTGTGTGTACCATCTAGAGGGTTACTAGTTTTTATAGGTTGAACCATAGGGTTTAGGCTGTGAGAGCTACCCAGAGGGTTACCTTTTTCCTTTGTTACTGGTTGTTTACTTGTGAACTTCTTTTGTTAGAACTGTGGATTGTAGCTGCTTGTGCTTTTCTGTTTACTGCTTATTATTTTAGTGTTGCCATTTATTCATTGACTGTTAGGCACAGATCTTTGGGTGATTGCCTACTGGGATTGTATCTCACACCCTGTTTGGGCCATGCTTTTGCGCCCAAGTAGACTATATTTCTGCAGGTATAGATAAGGGCAAGCGCCCTTCTACTTCAGGATCCTGACTGCACCAGGAGCTGGGGAGCATGGGACCGAGTCGTGGCTCGCGATGCTGAGGAGCTTACTTTGTTTTCTTTTGCACTTGGTTCCAGTTGTATTTCAGCACGTTGTTGTGTTTTTTGTTTTCCTTAGATACTTGTACCTGCTGCATCATTGTCATCATAGCTATATATTTACATTACTTCCGCTGTGGGTTTCTGTTGGTATGCATGTTATTTACTGCTTCCGCTATTATTGTTGTTTTCATACCTTGTATACCTTATCGAATAAGGGCATAGGTTCCCCACCGACTCACCAAGGCCCACGCTGCTAGTCAGCATCCTCTGGCATTCGGGGAAACGCGCTTGAGGTCATGTGGCGGACCGGGTACGGGCACCAGTGGAGGGGCTCTGGACTCGGGACGTTACAAAGTGGTATCAAAGGGGTTCATTTCTCTTGCTTTACTATTTGGAGACTTTAGCCAAGGATAGGACGGATTCGGTAATTGGTATTAATCTGTGCTCAGGATTAGCTAACCCGTGTATAGGGAAAGGCTATACAACCTCATTAATGTCAGTTTTCTGGTTTTGAGTTTTATGGTTGATATGTTTTCACCTAGAGTGATTCACATGACTTGTGCGGTTATTGTTTTGATATTCTAGTTCTATTTCTATCGCAACCCGATGAGATGAGGGTATTCCATCTCATTCATCATATATGAACTTGTATAAATCACATGTCATGCATTCTTTCCATGCCATCTAGGGTGAATTAGAGATTTCATACTGTTGTGATAGACTTGTGTAGATTATGCATGCTGTTGTGATAGTTGCTTGATAGATTCTATGCTGCTATGTTAGAAAACTGTTGTTCTGTTCTTGCTTAACATGAACGCCAAATTTTGGTTCTTTTGGTGTTATGGGCCCTCACGGATCAGAATTTGGAACTTTTTCCCTTGTTTTTAGTGTTTCTGGAATTCTGCACAGTTTCTGAGCTACTGCCCAGAAAAACCCAGAATACACGGTGTGTACATTTGGATACACGCCATGTAGTTTTCAAGCCGTGTCACTGATTGTGTGAGAAGAACACGATGTCGTGAGAGTAACTTCGGGAACACGTTGTGAACCATTGGTACACGCTGTGTGAGTTCAGAGTCGTGTACTCGGTCGTGTCACTAACAACACGGGTCGGGGAAGCTCGGGTAGAACACGTCGTGTCCTTAGGGAACACGTCATGTAGTCCTGTCTAGGTACCCGGCCGTGTCACGAACAACACGGGCCGACGTTACCTTCTTTTCCACACGCCGTGTTTGTTTGGAACATGCCGTGTAGTATTTCCCAGGTACCCGGCCGTGTCACGAACAACACAGGACGGTGTCACCTTCGACTATACACGCCGTGCTTTTTCGGAGCACGTCGTGTAAGGACCAGCCGTGTAGACGGCCGTGTAATCAACAACATGGACCACCGAAGCCTTGTCTAGTGCATGCCGTGTTTGTTTCGGACATTCCATGTAGTCTCAGGTTGAGTCGGACCATGTGGGTTGGCCGTTCCAGGAGACTCGGGCAGCAGAATAGTTTTCATGTACACGCCGTGTGTGGCTGTTAACACACCGTGTAGTTTGAGGTGTACACGACTTGTGGGGCAGGAGTACACGCCCATGTCAGTGGTTTCAAAAGACACGCCGTGTAGTTTTATACACACCGTGTAGTCGTGTTTTGCAATCTTGTGTGTTTTTATTCCCTTGTTCCCATTTATGCTCTTGTTTTCTCGGTCCTTGTTTTCCTGATCTAAGGTGTGCTTTTGATCTTTCAGAGCTATGCCTCCGAGACGTCCTCCGGTCGTACGTCTGTCTTTGGGTAGTGATCAGACGCCGGATATGGCTGATCAAAGACTTCCTGTCGATCCCCCAGCCGAGCCAGCTTTGGCGCCGGTTGTCGTACCAGTTGCAGGCGCTGATGCGCAGTTCAGGGAAGGTTTCATGAGGATGATTCAGGCCTTCCAGGGAGAAACGCCTTCTTCCTTGTCTATGGCAGACTTGATGCGGGTTTTCTAGCAGCATCATCCTCCCATGTTCTCAGGGGAGGGAGGACCTCAGGCTGCAGAGTCATGGCTGGAAGCCATGCTGACTATATTCGAGCATCTGGAGACGCCTCCAGAGAGGCAGGTCAAGCTCGCCACCTACATGCCCCGAGACTCCACCCGGAGGTGGTGGGACATGATCTCACAGGTGGGTTAGCAGCAGGATATGACTTGGGAGGTGTTCCAGCGCGTGTTTTATGACTACTTCTACCCGGAGACCCTGAGGGCCGATCAAGCCCGGGAGTTCATGAGCTTGGAGCAGGGTACTCTATCTGTCATTGAGTATTCCTCTCATTTCACTAAGCTGCAGCATTTTACACCCCTCCAGGATGGGAGTGGGGTGTTCTTGGCATGGAATTTTGAGGATGGACTCAGGCGGGAGATCCGCTCGCAGGTGAACATCTTCCAGCTGACTTCCATTACTTCCATCATCAACCAGGCACTGATTGTGGAACACAATCTGAGAGACTCTGGAGCTACAAGCCAGGGCAGTTCGGCTTCCAGAGCTAGCTTTCCTTCAGATGACAGCAAGAAGCATCGTAGGGAGCCTACGCGCGGTGATTCGAGGAAGTGGGATGCATCATCAGGCAGCCAGGTGACATGCTACCAGTGTGGTTGAGCAGGGCACACGAGGCCACAGTGCCATAGAGACCCCGTGGAGTGTCGATCTTGCGGCAAGTTGGGTCACCTTCAGCGTTTCTGCCAGGTTTTCCCACAAGAAGCAGGTGACCGGGGTTCTTCCATGACTCCTCGTTCAGGAGCAGCCCCACCAGTCTCTCACCAGTCAGGGAACTGGAGTTCTTCCGACCGTTCGGGCCGAGGTGGAGGTCGAGGCCGTGGTGGTCAGCCACCAGTCCCTCAGCACCAGCAGGGAGGTTCATCCCATAGTGGTCAGTCAGGGGCATAGGGCCACGATGTAGGCCAATCTTTTGTCGTAGAGAAGACTTATCATGAGCAGGATCCCGGCCCTTCTACTGTTCGATGTACGATTTTAATAGCCTTAGTTTTATCTTCAGCCCTTTTCGATACTGGTGCTACGCATAGCTTTATCTCTGTTACTATTGTGGAGAGACTTGGACTCTGCATCTTTTCTTCTGCTGACTCGTTGACACTAGACACACCCTTGGGGACGGGGACATCTAGTGTACGCCAGTGTAGAGAGTTCCCTCTCGAGGTTGCAGGGTATCGCTTCTAATGGGATCTCTATGTCCTGGAGATTACAGGCTATGATTTCATCCTCAGCATGGATTGGTTGATTCCATTTCAGGCAGTCGTCGACTGTTATCGCCGCAGAGTGATCTTCGTTTCACCAGAGGGTGAATCTTTTCTTCATAGAGGCGAATGGGAAGTTCGGGCGAGTCGGGCGGGACTCGAGCATCTTGGGCTAGGAGGGGTAACAGCCCAGATTGCTAGTCTTTATCTAGATGATGAGGGGACTCCACAGTTGGACTTTCCTCCAGTGGTTGATTGCTTCAGAGATGTCATTCCAGAGTACTTTTCAGGTTTGCCTCTGAAGCGTGAGGTAGACTTCTCTATTGAGCTCGTGCTAGGAGCGGCACCGGTGTCCATTCCTCCCTATAGGATGGCCACACCTGAGTTGGAGGAGCTCAAGAAGCAGTTGGAGGAGCTATAGGCTAAGGGTTTCATTTGTCCTAGTACTTCTCCATGGGGTTCGCCTGTTCTGTTTGCGAAGAAGGCAGACGGTACCCTTTGGCTTTGTGTGGATTATCGGAAGCTGAACCAGTTGATGGTCAAGAACCTATATCCCTTTCCACGGATCGATGACCTTTTCGATCAGCTTCGAGGAGCCCGGGTGTTCTCGAAGATCGATTTGAGGTCCGGTTATCATCAGTTTCACATTAGACCATCAGATATACCTCTGACAGCCTTCATAAGTAGGTATGGTCTATACGAGTATACAGTCATACCGTTCGGTCTCACGAACGCTCCTTTAGTTTTCATGGCATTGATGAACCGAGTGTTCCATCCTTACTTGGATTCCTTCTTCGTGGTCTTCATGGATGATATCTTGGTGTACTCTCACACTCGACACGACCATGCCACACTTCTTGAGATCATTCTGAGTACGCTGAGAGAGCATCGGCTTTATGCTAAACTCTCGAAGTGCCACTTCTAGATGGATCAGTTTCACTTCTTGTGTCACGTCATCTCAGAGGCAGGAGTATCAGTGGACCCAGAGAAAGTGAGAACTGTAGTTTCCTGGGAACATCCAAAGAATGTTTTTGAGGTACGATGCTTCCTAGGCCTGGATGGATACTACAAATGCTTCATTCAGGACTTTTCTCGTCTAGCAGCACCTTTGACAGGTCTGACCAAGAAGGGGGCGAAGTTCTTATGGTCAGATTCTTGTGAGTCAGCCTTTCAGAAGCTGAAAGGGAGGTTGACGTCAGCACCGATACTAGTCTTTCCAGAGCCAGGCAAGAGCTACACGGTTTACTGTGATGCTTCGGGTATCGGGCTAGGAGCTGTGCTTATGCAGGGATATGGAGTCGTTGCGTATGGATCTCGGCAGTTCAGGCCACATGAGAGGAACTACCCTACACACGATCTGGAGTTGGCAGTTGTTGTTCATGCCTTTCACTGTTGGAGACACTATCTTCTGGGAGAGCACTTTTTGGTTTTCACTGACCACAAGAGTCTCAAGTATATCTTCACACAGCATGATCTGAATCAGAGGCAGCGCAGGTGGGTTGAGTATCTACAGTCTTTTGATTTCGAGCTTGCCTATACGCCAGGAAAGGGAAATGTCGTGGTTGATGCGTTGAGCAGGAGAACTCAGATTTGGGAAGTTCAGGAGGCCAGTAGTTAGTGGCAGCTGATGGCTTTGTTCTCTGAGATGCATCTGGAGGTGCACGACAGATGGGGATAGACTTTTCTATCTTCTGTAGTTGTTACCTCCATGCTACTTGATCGGGTACAGATGAGGAAGCTATCAGACTCAGAAGGCTTAGTCCTGCGGGAGAGTGTGTTAGGAGGGGACCCTCTTCCTGGATAGATAGTGGGTGAGGATGAGATCCTGCGCCTCCAGGGAAACGTATGGGTGCCAGCAGACATTCGCAAGGAGCTGATGCGGGATTTCCATTCCTCTATTTGGGCAGTTAATCCTGGCATCACCAAGATGTATCGGGACCTTCATCGCCAATACTAGTGGCCAGGTATGAAGAAGGATATTGCTGGCTTTGTCTTCAGATGTTCTACTTGTCAGCAGGTGAAAGCAGAGCATCAGCGACCAGCAGGCCTTTTACAGCAGTTACCCATTCCAGAGTGGAAGTGGAATGATGTTGCGATGGACTTCGTGACCGGGTTGCTGAGATCACCCCGAGGGAACGATGCTGTTTGGGTTGTCGTCGACAGACTTACAAAGGTTGCTCACTTCTTGCCGATCAAGGGGACCTTCAGTGTCAATGATCTGGGACGACTTTACATCAGATAGATCGTTCGTCTGCATGGAGTTCCGCGCTCTATTGTTTCAGACAGAGATGTGCGCTTTACCTCTCAGTTCTGGCAGGGACTTTAGAAGTCCTTGGGTACACAGGTACTTTTGAGTACAGCATACCATCCCCAGACTGATATCCAGTCCGAGCGCATGATCCAGGTGCTTGAGGATATGCTCCGAGCTTGCATCCTTGACTTCGGTGGTTCTTGGGAGAAGCATATTTCTCTGGTGGAGTTCTCCTACAATAACAGTTTCCAGGTGACCATTCAGATGGAGTCATACGAGGCTTTGTATGGTAGGCCATGTTGATCACCCTTGTGCTGGCTAGAGGCAGGAGAGGCAGCTTTGCTGGGACCTCATCTTGTTCAGGAGACTTCAAAGCAGATAGAGCTGATTCGGAAGAGGATGGATACAACATAGTCTCGGCAGAAATCTTATGTTGATCAGCGGAGATGAACTCTGGAGTTCGAGGTTGGTGATCAGGTTTTCCTACGTGTCGCACCGAGGTTGGGACACAAAAGGATTCGGAGACAGGGTAAGCTTTCACCGCGGTACGTCGGGCTGTTTGAGGTCTTGGAGAGAGTGGGGCTGGTCGCCTATCGGTTGCAGCTACCTCAGAGATATCAGGCCATGCACGACGTCTTCCACGTCTCTCAGCTCCGATGCTAATTTTCAGACCCTTCTCATGTCTTTCAGCCCAAGGAAGTCGATCTCGAAGAGGATGCATCATTCGAGGAGCGTCCTATTCAGATTGTCGATCGTAGTACGAAGGTTCTCCGCGGGCGGTATGTTCCTCTGGTACGAGTGTTATGGCAGCACGGACGAGTACAAGACGAGACCTGGGAGAGGGAGACCGATGTACGATCACAGTGGCCGGAGTTGTTCGGGGTTTCTCTTTCTCCGCCTCATTAAGGAAATTCGGGGATGAATTTCTTTAAGGGGGGAAGTTTGTAAGAACCTGGATCCCTTTTCAGGTATGTTTTTCCTTTTTTCTGGAGTTTTTGAAAAAAATAAATTTTCTGTAAATTTTATAAGTACACGCCGTGTACTTTCTGAGTACACGCCATGTACTCTTTCCCCAGCTCGAAGCCGTGTGATGGCTGTGTCCGGGCCACACACAGGGTGTGTAAGGCTGAGGTGGAGGCTGGTTATTTTGGAGTACGGAAAATTTGAAGTACACGCCGTGTACTCCAAAAGTACACGCCATGTACTTTCTTTTTTTTTCATGAAACGGACTGGGTTTGCGTATAACCCTCATATTCACCTTCTTCTCCAGTTTTCGGCCGTCCGAAGCGACCCGTACGGCCGGATCTTCGACAGAAAACCTCCTCGCCGTCCGTTCTCCGATTCGAGCATGGTCAGCTGCATTGGAAGCGCAACGGTGAGTTCTTCCTTCTTATTTAGCCTTGTTTCCTGATTCCTCCTCTTTTCCAAGTTATTGTAGGATGAGCGTTTTGTACTTTTTCTCAGATCTACATCATTCCAAGGGGAATCTGTCATCGAGGTTCACGTATATCGATCTCCTAGGATCGAGGTAGGTGGTTTGTGCCTTTCCGTTGAAAGTTAATGAATATTATGTTCAAATTCCACCAATACCCGTGAACGGGGTATTGCGTGTTGTCTATTTTGCCCTTGTTTCTTGCCTTCTTTTCCTGATTGCTTTAGTAAAGGTTATTTCTTGTGATTAGAGTATTTTGTTTGTGCTCAAATTGATTTTTCATGCTTATTCTGTCTGTTTGGCGTTTTGCCAGTTGCCATGCCTAGTCGTAGGATATTGGAACTGTTGTTTTATTTCTGATGTTGAGAATTAGTTGATAGTCAAGTAGTTCTTGAGGTTTACATGGATGATGTACATGCGTTGAGCAGGTAGTTATACTCAGGACTGTGAGAATCTAGAGTAGTAGACCAAAGGGAGAATTGACGGAAGGGCTTCTCCAGAGTGTCTTTTAATTATGATACGCGGCCTATAGGGAGAATTGACGTTGAGTGATTCCCCAGAGAGCCATTAGCACGACACATGCCATAGGGGTAATTGACGTTGAGTTCTTCCCCAGAGATCCTTTAGCACGATACGAGACTATAGGGGGAATTGACGGTGAGTGCTTCCCCAGAGAGTCTACTTATTTACGTAACTGAACCAGAGGGGTGAGACTGTGTGTTCCACCTAGAGGGTGGCTAGTTTTTAAAGGTTGAACCATAGGGGTTAGGTTGTGAGATCTACCCAGAGGGTTACCTTTTTCCTTTGTTACTGGTTGTTTACTTGTGCACTTCTTTTGTTAGAACTGTGGATTGTAGCTGCTTGTACTTTTCTGTTTACTGCTTCTTGTGTTAGTATTGCCATTTATTCATTGACTGTTAGGCACATATCTTTGGGTGATTGCCTACTGGGATTGTATATCACACCCTGTTTGGGCCATGGTTTTGGGCCCAAGTATACTATGTTGCTACAGGTATAGATAAGGGCAAGCACCCTTCTACTTCAGGATCCTAACTGCACCAGGAGCTAGGGAGCATGGGACCGAGCCGTGGCTCGCGATGCTGATGATCTTACTTTGTTTTCTCTTGTACTTGGTTTCAGTTGTATTTCAGCACATTGTTGTGTTTGCTGTTTTCCTTAGATACTTGTACCTGCTGCATCATTGTCATCATAGCTATATATTTACATTGCTTCCACTGTTGGTTTCTGTTGGTATGCATGTTGTTTACTTCTTCCGTTGTTATTGTTCTTTTCTTAACTTTTATACCTTACCAAATGAGGGAATAGTTTTCCCACCGACTCACCAAGGCCCTCGCTGCTAGTCGACAGCCTCTGGCATTCGGGGAAACGCGCTTGATGTCATGTGGCAGACCGGGTACGGGCACCAGTGGAGGGGCTTCGGACTCGGGACGTTACAATGGGGGCCTCTATCTGGGCCACGATGGTGGGCTCGACTCTGGAACCTCTCCTTGCTGGAATTTCATGGGGCAGCAGGCATTCCTATCTAGCCTGTTGCAGGGCTTCTTCGAGGTGATGGGTCTTATCCGAGAAGTCTCGGAACCCTCCGGGATAGTTCTGAGTCACCAGTAAGGGAACTAGTTCCGTCTTGACATTCCCCACGCACATTTTCAGTAATTGTTCTTGAGTCAGAGCATGTAAAGGGAGTATGTAAGCCCCTTCCACCGGGCGATGAAATCCACGACTCGCTCATCAGGCCTTTGCTTGCACCTGAAGTGGTCTACGATGTTCGTCCTCCGGGTGGTAGAGCTGAACTGGTAATGGAACTGCCTGCGAAGGTCCTCCAGCTTCTCACAGATCTAATGGGGAGCTGGCTCTACCAAACGAATGTCTGCCCCTCCAGTGTCTGAACAATGCAACGGAGCTTGGCGGCCTCCTTCTGCGCTGGGGTCCCTAACATAGGCCCACACCTCGAGTTGAAGTGGTCCAGGTGATGAGGCGGGTCCCCCGTCCCATTAAAGAGGGATAAAGTGGGATTTCCGAATCCCGAGGGTACTGGCATGTCATCCACCCATGCCGGGTATGGCTTTCCATCTGGTGGGACAAACACTTGTTGCATTTCCAAAGCTTCCAGGTAGGCAATGAGCGCCACCATTGGATCATCTGGACGGGGTATTGGTCCTGACGAGGATCCCTAACAAAGAGGCATTGTTGGGCTCTTCAATGCGGTAGTCGAGCTCAGCGGCTCATGGAGTGGCTGGTGGAGTGACCCTTGGGGTGGCTGGAGGAGCCCGGACGGGGTTTCCTGGGTGGTTGCGTCGTTCAAGAGGGTTCAGTGAGACATACCGCATCCTATTGCAATGAGCTCTGGATTTCATCCTATCAGCGAATATGGCATGATCATGGTTGTATGGGAGAATATAACTGAGGGGTAGTTGTTCCTAGCCCTGCTTCCCCGGACTAGGATCACCGTAGTCAGGTCGCCACTCTACAATGAGTTCAGCCAGAAGTTTATCGACTAACTACTTTTTCTCAGCAAGCTGCTGGTGCAGCGCGACCTTCTCGGGGTCCTCTTCCATCTTCTGCACTGAGGCCGACAGGTCAGAGTTCTTGACAACTCCAACATGATATTTTCCTTTACTAACATTCTGACTCAGCACCAATGCTTCGGTGTGTAGAGGGAGACCTAGTAGGTTCCTCTATTGGTGAGTAATCCTTCTTGAAGGGTCCAGTGGCAGCACGTCCTCAGGGGGGATGTTTTCATCAAGAATTCCCAGCTCATTCGACTCTCCTATCAGATCGGTCATGTTGATCGCCACTCCTCCTGAGGGAATGTCCCAACTACCACCAAGTGAGTCAGGCTGCCGACGAATCGCACTAAAATGGAGGGAAACGTATTGCCCCCAGCCATGGACTTGCACGTGGGGGTAGCCTCCTCAATAACATTGTGGAGTGCTTGGAAACTCTAAAATCATTGTTGTTGGAGGGCCCACTGGTGGCCAGGTGACTAAGGGTGCCAGACCGCAGGGAGTGTGACCAAGTCAACCAGGCATCATTGTTCACCGATTTCTTCAAGGTGCTCTTGGATCCTGGGATAAGTCACCCGCTGGTGGTGAAGATGGGGGAGAGTCACCCTGAGAGTCTAGAAAAAACATTCAAACTCCTCCGGGTTGAGAGATTCTGGCATACCAAAATTCAATTCTACGACTGGACAAAACTTCTTGGGGAAGTGGACCACTGTGAGGATGGTCCAGAAGTTCCTCAGCTCAGATCCAGGGTATGGCCTTTGATTTCCCCACTCATCAACTGAGGCTGGCTGAGGAACTGGAAGTGGCGCTGAGGCGGGCCGCTGGGATGGCAGGCTGGCCGGTGGAGAATACGGCGAGCGGGATGATTGGCTGCAGAATCTTGGGTTGTCCCTTAGGATTGCAGCAACCTGGCCACCCTTTCACGATAGGATGGACCGGCGACCAGAGCTCCTGACATAGTAGTAGTGTCTTCTAGGGTTGGGTTAGGCCCCGTCTCTTCCGTCATTGACCCGCAAAATAGCTCTGAGGTATAGGGTGCTTCTGGAGATGATGGTGGAGACTGCGTGGTCGGCCCCTGGAAACATGTCAGGGTCTCGTCCTCCTGGATATACCTTTGGAGGGAAGTAGGGATCCTATGGATATCGCATTTCGGGAGCATGATGCTGATTCCCCTCGTTCCTGCCCCAACCCTTGACTCAGAGGACTGAGGGGAGGGATCCTCCGCTGAATCGCACTCCACCTTGGAGTCTGAGAAGAGGACTGGCCTGACTTCTGCCCAGCCTTCCTCAGGATTCCTATTACGGTGGCAATGACCTGCTCTCCTTCCTCTGTATGGTTCTTCAGGGCAAGGCTGATTTATGACATGCGGTCCTCCGGCTATACTAGTGTCGGGGTGAAGAAAGTTTCCACCCGACGAAGCCGGGGTGCGTGGAGCACCAGGGAAAATTTTGAAAGGGACATGGGGAGGACCTCCGTGCTGGGAGTTGGTGAATTGGGGTTGGCTTCCACCTCTCCAATTGATGGGGCGAGGAAGACCTTCTCTGATTGGCACGGGGACATGGGGAGGACCTCCACGTCGACGAGTGACCGGACATGCGATGTCTCCATGCTCAAGGTCCGCAGCAGGGGGAGTGACCCCGTACCCAGTGTAGTGAGTGGATGAGAGACCCCCATATGGAGTGTTGTTGTACTGGGGAAGATCCTCACCTGGGTTGAAGGTGGCACGGGGCAGACCTCCAAGCTGAGGTTGGAAGTAGGGAGGGCCCACACCTTCCATAGTGGTGGTGCGAAGTGAGCCTCTACGCTGGTCGGCAATGCTACAGATTGGTCCGCGGTGGCCAACACCTGTGCCAGAGACCAGGAGAGTCGACCAAACCTACCCGTGGGGCAGTTGGGGCCGCTATCCGGGTCAGGCGTATAGCTGCCCCTGCTCGACGTATGCAGGGATTTTGGAATATAAACCAGCGGTGGCTTGGGCCACATTAGTCGTTGACATTGACTCCCCACATCAAGTGTCTTCTTCTGCTCATGCCTGACACTGGAATCAGGTCAAGTAGACTAGAGCCAGTGGTGCAGTCATGTGGACTACCTACTCCTTAGCTCGGGGAATTGGACGACAACCCTGATGTGGCCCCAAGGGGGCCCTCGCCGGGAGTCCGTGAAGTAGGACTCCAATCTGGCCTGCCCGGATACCCCCTACTTCATCGGCGTAGGGGAGGGAGCTGTCGAAGCACTCCGGGGAAAAGATACCAAAGTGATTGAATGTTGGGGTGGGGAGCAGTGGCTCCCTGCGCGGCCCTCGAGGGCAGCGTGGATGGTGAGGCGTAGCTACCTCAAGATCTTGGTGGGCCATATCCCTGGTGGGGATGACCCCCTCCTCCTCCTACCTGTGTACAAGGACATTGATTACCCTTTACTGGATGATCTCTAATGGAGAGGGGTCATGGGCGCCCGACAGTTGTGGTGGTCGCGACTGTCGTGGAAGAGGTAGAACCGCGCGGATTATCCATGTCGATATTTCCCCTGCCCCTACGACGGTGGGAAGGTTATCGATCTCTGAATGCAACAACTTGATTCCTGAAGTAGGGAGAGGAACTCATTAATACTTCTAGGAAAATGAACTGACAACCAGTGCCCCAACGTCGTTCCATATTCCGTGGTCGGCAAGAAGGATCCACGCGGACAACATCGCAGAATGGAATACTCAACGTCCCGACTGTCCTAACTTATGATGAGTTTCATGTCAGGCCTATTTGGTGATACCTAGTACCAGATAACGGGGTCAAGTGACATGCTTATCCATTGATGTCCTTAATGCTACTATCCTCCAAGCTGAGGAGAGGAACATTCATATCGGGTTTACCATTTTCTATTTTTGACACTTTAGCCAAGTCGCGCGCATCCGTCACACAGAGGATGCACTGATGTTACCCCGTATTCCCGGTTTCCAAAGGTGGGCGGCATCCGTTCCTTATTCCAAGACGTCTGCTCCTTGATCGAATTGGGATGAGGGGAAGTTGGTTCTTCTTTTCAAGGATTCCTCCTTAGAGATCGTCACCTAGTCCTGGTCTCACTCATAGATTTAAAACGTAGTTCGTGAAGCTCTTCTCGGTGTCATATCTTCATGGACACTAGTTAATTATGCCACTTCTATCATGACCTTCCAAGGTGTCCGGTCAGGGCATCAACCTTCATTTAGGAGAGCAGTCAGGTTGGGGTATCGCCGGCATGTCTGAACGCTGAGGAATTGGCATGTCTGTCTTCTATCCCTTATTGTAGGGATTCTCGAGGGCACAGAAGCCCAAGGAATCCCACATCGAATTCGAGGAATTGTATTCCATAGGCATGAATATTTGTTTTTCCTCAACTTCCCATGTTTAAAACAGGGTATTTCGCAAGTTTAATGTCCAGCGGAGACAAATCAGACTAATCAGAACACTAGCTACAGTGGATCAGATTGAGGAACCCCCTAGAGGGAACACTGATGTTGGGGCCAACAAGTGGGCGACTTCCCGAATGCTCTGACAGGGAATGGGGAATAGAGTGGCATGATCCCTCCAGGATGTGGCAGCCCAGGTTAGAATCAGGATGGATGATGGCTTTAGTCTTGAGCCTCGAAGAAACTTCCTACGTATCCTTATGGCAGGGAATCAAAGTCTACGTAATTAGATGATATGGTGGGACACCTGAAGAGGTGACCAATGAGAATTAACATGTGGATGGGACCCAGAAAAAGTATAACCTCTGGGTAAGGGCATGAGCTTCCCGAGACATGTGGTCTCGAGGGAGAGATCAGGAAGAGACATGAGTGATGGGCTTGAGCCTCGTGGAGGCCACCTGCGTATCCCCGTGGTGGGTAATCAAAGTCTTTTTAGTTCAGGTGGGGGATACAGTTTAACGTCATGTTGGACGAGGACATTTGGGGCTTCTACTCTGATGCGTCCCAAAGATATAGGGTCGGTGAACCGACATGAAGAGGGACCTGGGGCCCAGATGGATTGCGGATTACGCTCTGAGACGGCCCAAGGTGGTAGGGCTTGGCACACCGACATGGAGGTATTCATGGCCAATGGTTTGTCAGGCTTGAACCTCAGGGAGGCTTCCTATGTACCATGCCTTAGAACGGAACCAATTCCCCATAGTTCAGGTTGGATTGGGCATACGCTCTGAGACAGCCCAAGGTGGTGGGGCTTGAACCTCGTGGAGGCTTCCTACGTACCATGCCTTAGCACGGATCAAAGTCCCTGTAGTTTGGGATGGTTGGGGCTTACACACTGAGACAACCCAAGGTAGTGGGTCTTGAACCTCATGGAGGCTTGCTACGTACCATTCCTTATCACAGATCAATGTCCCTATAGTTCGGGATGGTTGGGGCTTATGCTCTGAGACGACCCAAGTTGGTGGGGCTTGAACCTCGCGGAGGAATCCTACGTACCATGCCTTAGAACAGATCAAAGTCCCCATAGTTCGAGATGGTTGGGGATTATGCTCAGAGAGGGCCCAAGGTGGTGGGGCTTGAACCTCGTGGAGGCTTCCTACGTACCATGGCTTAGCAAGAATCAAAGTCCTCATAGTTCGGGTTGGATGGGGATTATGCTTTGAGACGGCCCAAGGTGGTGGGTATTGAACCACATGGAGGCTTCATACGTACCATGCCTTATCACAGATCAAAGTCCCCATATTTAGGGATGGATTGGGGCTTACGCTATGAGATGGCCCAAGGTAGTGGGGCTTGAACCTCGTGGAGGCATCCTACGTACCATGTCTTAGCAGAGATCAATGTCTCCGTAGTTTGGGATGGATTGGGGATTATGCTCTGAGACGGCCCAATGTGGTGGGGGTTGAACCTCATGGAGGATTTCTACATACCATTCCTTAGGATGAATCAAAGTCCCCGTAGTTCGGGTGGAATGGGACTTACACTCTGAGACGACCCAAGGTGATGGGGCTTGAACCTCGTGGAGGCTTCCTACGTACCATTCCTTAGCACGAGTCAAAGTTCTCGTAGTTTGGGTGTACAGTTTAACGTCATGCGGGACGAGGGTGTTGTCATGATCGATGCTCACACTAATCTCACAGGGAGTCATGCTCAGTGTGAGAAACAAGAGGCAGAAAAGACCTGATGATCACATCGCAAAGGGTGCGTCTGTGGGAAGCGAAGAGGGGCTTATGCATTGAGTGACCCATGGTGTCGGGACTTACTCTAGGATGGAGGCCTGAGGGAAAAAAAGCGCAATGGGAGAGGGATTTGGGACAGAATGAAGGGGAGCACATTCCCTACCACACCCTCCGCTAGCCTTGGCACCGTGGAAGTGAGGAGTAGAAGGGGTGATGCCTCCTGCAAGAAAATCTAGGGGCTTACAACAAGGTGGCTTCCCTTCCTTGCGGACAAACACCACTCCAATAAATCACCCCCTATGAGGTATGACCCCATCCCCCTAGAGACAATTGGGAGTTAAGAATATCCGAGGCTGGGGGACCCTGCGTGCGAGGCACGGGGTCAGGTCACAGTTTAACGTCATGTGTTGAGGACGAGGTGCTTGACATTTTAACATCCTACAGCTCGGACGAGGTGGGTTGGCTTCACACCCCTAAGACATACATAACCAGTTCTCTCTGCCCCTTGTGGAAGGGAAGGCATCGGCAAGGCCATTGAGAGGGGTTGTCGCGGGTCGATCCATCGAGGGGTCAATGTTAGCGTGGCTATTCGAATAAGCAATAACCGTTAGCATGCCTATGCGAAGAATCATAAGGTGAAGCAACACAATGGGAAGGATTGTCCAAGGTACATTGAAGTTACTTTGTACGGTCCTAGAAGGTCGCATGGGAAAACCATTTATGATGCGGATGCTCGGGGTGCACGAGACACCTGCGAATGGCACCCAGAACGAGGGCATCGGGCGTTCGTGCAAGAGGGCGCCCAGGGAGCACCATGGTGAAGGGCCTCGGGGATTGTGCGCAGCCCTTGGGGCTTGCTCCAAATAAGGGGGTCCAACATGAAATATCCCTCAGATGGCACAAAATCAGTGTTGCTTTGTGCGAAATAGGGGGCTGAGGATTTGTGGGCGACCCGAATGGATTGCACGCAAAGGAAGGGATTGCGTGCAAAGGAAGAGATTGTGTGCAAAATAAAGAGGATTGTGCGCAAATGAAGGACCCCGAAGGGGATGGAGTTTAGTCTATGCCATGGGGATCTCATGCAAAGACGGATTCCAGGGTGACTTGGTGTGAAAAGAACCTTACCTGAAATCCATATTGCGCGCACGCAGAATTCCAATTATGCGCATGAGAGGTGGTTCAAATTCTTTAGCCTTGAAAAGGAATGGGATCGCCATCAATTTTTAGGCACCCGACGGCGCAAAATTCAGTGCGGTGAGAAATTATTGCACGACAGAGATGGTGACACCAAATATCGACCGTGCGGGGCACGGGAGCGAAATTATTTCACACCGCAACCAGGACTCTTCGCAAATCCTGATACTTTCCATACATGAGATATTTTTTCGCACACTTCACGCTTTTTTCCGCACAGCACCATTTGGCCCTCCGTACCGGGCCTCCAGGTCTGAATATAACTTTGCTTTTCCATTTTGGAACTTCCTTCGGTACTAGCACTTTTCGGCATCTATAAGGGTCCAACACTAATGAAACCCAAAAATGTGGGTTATTGTGAAAAAAAAACATAGTAGGGAATGATAGTTTTAATGTCCCACACAAATTCACAGCCCCAACACATTTTCATCATTATTTATCAAAACCCAGCTACAACATTTTTGGTTTTTAAGTTTAATCCATTGTGAATTCAAAAGGACCGTGTAATTAGTTTTATTTTGGGATCCACCGCCTATAAACCAACAAATAATATTTAAATTAAGAATCTTCACATAAGAAATTAAAAATCATGATAGATAAACATTGACACTACTCCATGTTGATCGACCTTGTACTTTCACACTATACTAGTTACAAGTTAGGGAAATCAACTTGAGTAGCTGAAAACAATACCTTCGCTAAAATGACAACCAAATTATGGTGTTGCTTCCAGAGAAGGGGTGACATTGTTTTGTTAATTTAATTGAACTTACTAAGTGAAAAAAATATTAAAAATTATAAAAATTATTTTCTTAATCTCATTTATGTTTTTCATTTATTTTTCCCTTTTACACTTGGTGTCTTGTTCGTGTTGTGATGGATCGTAGGTAATTGGGAGGTCGGTTCACTCGTTCCAATAGTTATGAGTCATCGATGATAAATCCTCTTGATCCAGAAATCGAAAGAATTTTTTTGAAGGGAATTCATGCACTTATTGTCGATCACAACCCTAATGATCCCATGGAAAACCAGGAGAAAGAATCGGGGGTTATCCAAAGAGTTGGGTAGTTGTTCACTATTGATGGAAACCCTCCACTAGGTCTTGATGAACAGTATCATCTGAATCAACTGGAAGAATTTATGGAGTACATGTCGAGGAATCAACTGAGACCTCCAGATCCATTTATGTCATGGTTCAGGCTGCCACAACTGCGGTAATATATTCCGCAAGAGAAGCTTGTATATTTTCCTTAGAATTAGCATGCATATTATCATCCAAAGAAGCAATAATTCATTCAACAAGAACCTTGGGAACCGATGCCCCGACGTCGTACTGTTAGGTAGTATGAATTACCCTCTATTCATGGAGAGAATATTGGTATAGTAAGACTGCTGGTGCTGGCCCAACATTTTTCAATCAAGTTGACGATCATGCAATTAATTCAAAATATATGTCAGTTTGGTGTATTTCCTTGAGATGAACAAAATGATCACATATCCATCTTTCTGGAGATATGTGACATGTTCCGGTATCATAGAGTGTCAGAGGATGATATCCACCTTCGGTTGTTTCCATTCACATTAAGGGATAAGGTGAAGGACTGGATCAAGGGGCTACCTCAAAGGTCCATTCTTACTTTTGAGGAATTGGCCCAAGCATTATTATTCATGTATTTCCCTCCATCAAAGACGGTCACCTTGAAGAATTAAATACATAACATTCCAGCAGCGATACTGAGAGTCGTTGTATGAGTCATGGGTGCATTTCAAGGAGATGTTGCCCAAATTCCCACACCACGAACTGCCCTTGTGGATGTATGTTCATACATTCTATGGAGGCCTTACCACTAGTATAATGTCTGTGGTGGATGAAGCTGCTGGAGGGATGGTTATGAGGAAGTCCCCATAAGAGATTTACGAAATGTTGGAGGATATGTCAGCAAATTATTTTTAGTGGTATTATGATCGGGGAACATAGAAGAGGGGTATGCATAATATTGATTCCACCACCTTGCTTGCAGCTCAACACGATGATGTATCAATGAAGATGATGTTCTGAATCTGAAACATTTGTCTCGAGTACAAGGTGACACTCAACCTTCAAGTAGTGGTTGTGGTGATAACCATGCCATGGGAGAGTGCATGGGGGAAAGTGCGGGACCATCTACAAGTGAGGTAAATTATTTTTCATAGAATAGAGGACCCAACAACTACACTCAATACCAAAAATAGGGGTAGCAAGAAAATCCTAATATTGGCAGGGTAGCAACCGCATGATCCTAAGACCTGACCACAATAACCACCCGGTTATGGTCTACAACTGTTTCAGAATCTATATCTGAGGTAGCAAAAAAGTAATAAATTTTATCAAGTAGCATATCAATAGAGAGGGTATCCAAACCCTCATCCTTATCAACCACTACGACATCCACCTCTTCATCGGGTTCCCCCACAACCTCAGTAAGAAACTCCCTCAATTCTTGAGGAAATGATGTAGGTGTTTATAATAACTACTGGAACAAGGTTTTAAAATGAGGAGGCATGCATTAGATGACTCAAAAACAAGATTGGGTATCTTTCCAATTAGCTCTCTCAGAGACACCCCAACACACTACCGAGAAATAACAAAAACAATCCAAGAGAGGAGGCTGATGCTGTTATTTTATGAAGTGGGAAAGGTCTGGCCCAAAAAGTGACTACGAGTCAAGGTGAGGCACCAACAAAGAAATCCACATTATCCTCGGGTGGAGAAGTCACAACCGAGGAATCTTCCCCTCAACATGAGCTGGTAAAATAACCAGAAGTCCCACATAGTAAGAGAATGGAGGTGGTTAAGCCATATAAACCCCCTTTCCATATCTAGTAAGGATGAAACAACGAAACCTGGACCATCAATTTTCCATGTTTATGGAAGTCATATAGAAGCTACACATAAATATTCTCTTTAGAGAGGCATTAACCCAAATTCCCACATATATGAAGGTTATAAAGGAAATCCTTTCAAATTAAATGATGATGGAGGATAGGGGACCATTCCCTTGACCACGTAATGCTTGGCGGTAGTCTAACACAATCTTCCTCCTAAAATCCACGATCTGGGATTCTTCATGATCCCATTCACTATTAGAACTTGCTAGTTTGGAAAGGCCCTTTGTGATTTGGGGGAGAGTTCTAATCTGATGCCCATTAGAGTAACCAAGAATCTCGGGCTAAATGATCTCATGACAACCCGAGTTGCACTACAACTAGCTGATAGTTCAATCAAATACCCTCGAGTTCTGCTGGATGATGTGTTGGTAAAAGTGGGAAAATTAATTATGTCAGTGAATTTCATCATCCTAGACATGGAAGAAGTCCAAGAGGCATCTTTGATTATCAGAAGACCCTTTCTAACTACCAGGATGGTTTTAATTGGTTCACACCAAGGCGATCTAATCTTTTGAGTGGGTGATGATAAAGGTTCATATAATGTCCCCATGGCTTTGAAACATGTATCACATATGGAAAAAGAGGATTGTTGTTCAATGGAAATAACGACCGATCACATTGGCCTCGAGAAAGATGGGATGAATTGTTGCTCATTCAGTAATGACTCCGTCATTTTAGGATGGCCAGCTTGAAGAAGAACAAGAGGATCTAAACTTTATTGTTGGCCATGGCAACCATTACTGGTAGAGGGGAGTGGTTCTAAATTTATTAGAGCGGGCTGAGGTAGAGATGATTGTACCTTCCACTATTAAGGATCCCCAGCTCGAGTTTAAACCTCTCCCTTCTTCAATGAAATATGGCTATTTTTGAGTGGAAAATACACTACTGGTGATCCTTAATGCCTCGATCACAAAAGATCAAGTAGATGCTCTCTAGCAATACCTCTGAAGAAGGAAACATGCCCTTTTTTGGACAATCACTGACCTCAAAGGTATAATCCCCACAATTTTCCCTCATAAAGATTTTTTGGAAGAAGGGGAAAAGCCTCTCAACAACCACAATGAAGGTTGAATCCCCCCAAGAAAGAGGATGTCCAGAAAGAGGTGATCAAATTACTAGATACCATAATTATTTACCCCATCTCCGACAGTCTGTGGGTAAGTCCTCTATAGGAGGTGACTATGAAGGGAGGCAACATGGTGGTGACCAATGAGAAGAATGAGTTTATCCCGACCTGTACATTCAGAGGATGTTGAGTACATGTTGACTACATGATGATGAGTGATGCTACAAAGAAAGATCATTAACCACTTCCATTAATGGATCAAATGATGGAATTATTGTTGGTGTTTGAATTCAATTGTATTTTAGATGGTTATTCAGGATATAACCAAATCTCTATTGCCCTAGAGGATCAAGAAAAAATTATATTCACCAGTCCTTACGGAACCTTTTCATACCGCCGAATGTCATTCGGGATGTGCAACACTCAAGACAATTTTCAGAGGTGCATGTTATCACTATTCCATGATATAATGGAATAGATTCTAGAGGTTTTCGTTGATGACTTCTAGGTATACGGGAAGTCATTCACTACTTTCATTAATAATTTTGAGTAGTTCCTTGTACAATGAGAAAACAAAAATATTGTTCTCAATTGGGAGAAGTTCCATTTCCTAGTACACCGCAGAATTTTCATTGGCCATAGGATATCAATGAAAGGAATTGAGGTGGATCCAACCAAAAATTTAGTCATCTCGTAGCACCCATTACCACATCAGTCTAAGGGATTCAGAGAATTTGTGGCATGTGGTATTTTATCATCGATTTGTTCATGATTTCTACATGTTTTCTCATCCTTTAACCTATCTCTTGTTAAAGGATAAATTTTTTGAGTTTGATGAATAATGTACAGCATCCTTCGAGAGTCAAAATGATAAATTAGTCGTAGCTCTCTTGATGATTGCCCAGAATTAGGAGGCATAGTTTGAGCTGATCTGTGATACGAGTGACTATACTGTTGGGGAGGTTCTTGGAATGTGGATGGACCATATTTTCATATAGATCTATAATACTAGCCAACCACTGAATGAATCCCAACATAATTACACCACCACTGAGAAATAAATGATTGGTATTTTTTCATTTGATAGATTTTGTTTCTATATAGTTCATTATAATGTGGTAGTTTATACTAACCAAGACGCACTAAAGTACTTGCTGAATAAGTATGACGCCAAACCATGACTCATCTGTTGGGTACTGCTCCTCCATGAATTTGATATAGAAATCAAGGATTAGAAAGGCAGAGAGACTGGTGTGGATGATAATCTCTCCTAGCTGAAACTACACTATTTAGAGAGAGAAGAAGACCAAGAGAATAAAGGGTATTTCGCAAATGAGAAGCTATTCTCCATTGAAGTATCACCTCATCCATGGATTCCAGACATTGCTAATTACTTGGTCACATGAGTTGTCAATCCAGACTTGTCATTTCAATAGAGGAATCGATTCTTATCATAGGTAAAGAGGTTTTTTTGGGAAGACCCCCTACACTTACACTCAGGTGGCGGTGGGGAAATTCGTCATTGTGTACCAGATGAAGAGATTCGAAGCATTCTGGAATGTTGTGACTCTTATCTAACAGGAGGACATCGGGGGAAGGATCGAACAATAGAAAAGATTTGATACTCTGGATTTTTCGAGCCGTCCATGGAAAAATACACTCGTCATTTTGTTTCATTCTGTGATCGGTGCTAGAGAATGGGAAAAATGATTCAACGTGCCGAGATACCGCAGCACCCTATTCTTGAGGTGGTTGTTTTTTATGCAGGTGGAATACACATTATGGGCCCCATTCCCCCATCTTTTTGGAACACATATATTATAGCATGTTTTGATTATATTTCCAAGTGGGTGGAAGTTGCAGAAACACCTCATAACACAGCCAAGGTCATCGTAGCTTCTCTCAAGAAAAATATCTTATGCCGGTTTGGGACCCCGCGTGTGTTGATTAATGACTGTGGAAGAAATTTTGAAAATAAATTAATGAAAAACCTACTCTTGAAATATGTGGTTATGTATAACCAGGGGACACCGTATCATCCCCAATCTAGTGGTTAGGGAATGGGTCTAATCGTGGGTTGAAGAAGATATTGGAAAAACAGTGGGAGCATTAAGAAGGGATTGGTAAAAATGTTATAAGATGAATTGTGGGCCTACCCAACAGCCTTCAAAACACCTTTGGTTATGTCCCCATTCCGGTTGATTTATATGAAACCCTGCCACTTGCTGGGGGAGATGGAACCCAAGGCTTATTGGGATTTCAATGCCCTAAATTATGATCTGAAAGCTGGAAATACAATAAGAAGTTTCAGTTATCGGTGATTGATGAGATTAAGTGGGAGGCCTACGAGAATGAAAAATTTTACAAGGAGAAGACGAAGGTAGCCCATGACCGCATGATCTTCAAGAAATCCATCCAGCCAAGCAATAAGGTATTACTCTATAACAATCATCTCAAGCATTTTCCAGGTAAGTTGAAATCCTGGTGGTCGGGACCCAATCTAGTGGCGAAAGAGGTTTTTTTATTTTACTAAGAATAAAAGCAGGGTCAAACAAAAAAACAACCAACAGCAAACAACTGAACATGATCTCTCGGGGGAGAAAGTAGTGCAAACCCAAGGCATCTCCACCAATGATCGACTTACATTCCTCCAGAAGAGAACCTAGATTATCATAAACCATCAAGGCTTCCTCTTGATTTCCCTTACATGCCAGAGAGTCCACCGCGAAGTCCGATTCCCTCCAATTGTGATGGAGCATTTGTCCATTCTTGGTTTCTCTATCACATATGCAGATGATATAGCTCATGTTCCATGGAACCGTGTGACTCCCCTGAACTGCGCTAACTAGGATCTCCGAATCAGACTCGATTTCCACTACCAGAAGCCCGTATCCCCAAAAAAACAGAATCCCTAAGATGAGGGCATGAGCCTCCGCACCCAAGGAGTTTCCCGGACCATAGTAAGCACTAAACCCCAACATCACCAAACCCATCCATCCTCATTAAGTTTCAAACCACTAATCGGAGGTTCCCATTTGACCCAACAGCCATTCACACTTCTCTGGATGCATTCCTCACCGAGGAACTTGCAAACTGTATCAGATCCTTGGCAGCCTTTCAAAAGCGAAATCAGTTCGGCAATGAGTAACCTTAACCGTATCTGCAAAGAGAGAAGGTGCCGACTGTTTCCGAGCCTTTGTTGGTTGCGAGTTTCCCATAATATCCAGCAAATGGCAACCAGAATGACTGTCCGCACCTTCCGTTCCATCATCTCAGATTCGATGCCACTAAACTAAGAAGCCAGGAACATATTCATGGTGAAATTCTCGCCTTCGAGGCAAGGGTGTGGCGTGAACAAGGACCATAAAAATCTCGCCCAATCGCTTTGAAAAAATAAGGGAATGGAGGACTCCGACATTGGGTGTGCACAGCAAAACATCGGGAAACCAAGGGAATACTCTTCCGTTGAAGATTTTCATTAGTTGGAAGAGCCTTATTTTGAACACGCCATACCAGGAAACTCATTTTCGTTGGGATCTCACTGCACCAGTTTTGGAAGCCCATTCATCCGGAGCACAGTTGACACGAAGAAGTCTCCTGTAGTCCCGAGCAGAGAACCTCCCCGAACTCGATCCAGTAAAACAACATCTATCGGGGCCATCATTCATAGCAATATCTTTGAACACCTTCATCTGACCAGCGAGAGCGTCGCATGTATGTGATCGTAGTTCCCTACAACATCTCTAAATGAGATCTCCAGAGAAGGACAACCGGGATAGCTCAGCATTTCTCCAGCCTAGTTGGTTATCCAAAAATTCAGATTCTCGTCTCCGATTATCCAATGGGACGCATTCCGTAATATCTCCAAGTGATGGATCATGCAGCGCATAAGTATGGACGGATTACCATTACTCATCGCACGGCTTCCCCCTGTGTCTCCGTGCCGGTCACTGAAGAAATCTGCCCATAGGGACTCACCCACCAGGGTATCCCACGCCAGTCTACCCTACATGTTCTGCATGGCCGTGCGCAAGTCCCGTAGAGGTTTGGCCAGATGTGCCCAAGAAGCCCAGTTTGGCATCCCAAAGGAAACTAGTAAGAACCTTCTCCATCCTTTCGACAAACCCTTTGGGTGGATTGATGATCAAAAAAATATGAATTGGAATCAATGAGAGGACATTATTGATCCGGGTGACCCGACCTCCAAAAGAAAGGAGATTGTTCTTCCAATTCAGGTTCCTTCCCAGTAGACAGTTGGTTATATCTTCAAAATAAATCTTCTTAATGCACTCGAGAGAAATAGGGACATCGAGGTATATAATCGGTAGTTGTTTCTGTTGACTGCCCAAGATGTTCTGAATATCTCTAGATCTTCTTCCAGCACATTTGTTTGAAATAAAAACCTCGCTTTTCATAGGGTTAATCCTCTGTCCACTCAAACGACCATAAGAATCCAGAATTTCCATGAGTTTGTATAGATGCCTTCACCTACCATTAGAGAAAATTAAGATGTCATCCGCGAACATAAGATGGGAGACTCCTTTCCAGCCGAGCCTGCAAGTATAGGAGGAGAGCCGACCTTCTTCTAGACCCTTAAGTAAACTCCTGGAAATAGAATCTTGTGCCTACATGAAGAGCTCGGGGGATAAAGGATCACCTTGGCGAACACCACAGATAGATTTGAAGAATCCAAAGCTTTTCCCCATAAGAGACAAGGAGAGCCAAGGTGAAGAATATCACCCGAAGCATAGATCGCAGAACCAATCCTGGAACCCAAATTTTTTCATCACACAAAGGATAAAACTTCACCCCATTCTATCATAAGCCTTGTCCATGTCTACTAGGAATATCACGTTGGAACCTAGAGTTTTCTTGTTCAAGTTCGTCACCATCTCCTAAGCAATGCCGACAGCCCCTTAGATACTCCAGTTCGTCACCATCTCCTGAGCAATGCCGACAGCCCCTTAGATACTCCTCCCTGGAACGAAACCATGTTTCTCTCTCGAAACCACCCTTGGAATGACCGCATTCAGCCGCCTAGAAAGAATAGTAGACAAGATTGTGTAGGTCACATTGCATAAACATATGGGCCTATATTGACCGATACTCGTGGGGTTTTTAGTTTTAGTAATAAGGACCACTCTTGAAGCACAAGAGACTATGTTCACCCCCCCCCCCACACCGCCAAAGAGGTCCTGCACTTCCTCGACCACCTACGCACTAACCACTTCCCAGGTAGCTGCAAAGAATTACGCTGGAAAACCATCCGAACCAGGGGCACTGTCTGTGGGCATCTCCCGAATGGAATCCTTGATCTCATCCACAGAAGGGGTTGTTGTAAGAGATAAGTTTTCCGCTGCCCCCACAAGGAAGAGAACCCATCTCAAAAAGTCTTCACTTTCCATAACATTACGAGATAACTCGTCGCTAGTTCCCCATGCCAAAAGTTCTTCAAAGTGTTCTAAGGCCATTTTGCCTGCCACATCCACGTTTGATGTAAACACCCCGTTGCCGAGGCTCAAATTGATCTTCGTACTACTTCGTTCTTTCAAAAAAGCATGAAAAAAACATTATTGTGATCACCTTCCCTTAGCGATCTCACTCGGGCTCTTTGTTGGTACAAGGATTCAATCTCCAATAGCTTCTCCACAAGTGCGATGTTTTTATCACAAATCGGGATGAAGGTGTTCTCATCCCAACCAGTAAGAAGCGACACTTCCATTCTGTCATCCTCAGCTTGAATATTGCTCACCCCGGTTGATTCATTTGGCTTGCTGGCCAACCACGCCATAATATCCTCCTAGAGACATTTAAGCCTAACTGACAGTCCCCGCCATGACCCACAACCTTCCCCTCTCACCCATGATTGCTTCACCAACTGCATAAACGACTCCTATGTTGTGGAATCGTTGGGAGACACAACAACATAAACGAGAGAAAACAAATGAAAGCAAATAAGGACACAACGATTTACGTTGTTCGGGAAAAATCCCTACGTCCATAGGAGAGGCAGAATTCACTATATCGGGAGCACAAAAAAATACAGAGGATTTTCAGAATTAAACCCTAGCCCGAAATGGGCGACATATGAAGAAGAAGGTCCACTATTCCGAATAATAAGTCCGCGTTGCTACAGTGATCGGCGGCCAACTTTCTCAAAAGTGCTACAGTGGCTGTCGACTGGAAGTCAAAAGTGCTATAGTGAAGTTGGCTCTGAATTCCGCACCGCTACAGTGCCTGTCATTGTCAGTCGGTCAGCTCTGCTATAGTAGTCAGTATTGCTACTGTGGCCCCCCACAAACCCCCAACGAGCTCACCACGGAGCTCGACCCGCGACAGTTGCGGGCCACAAGCATTCGGCCCAACCAGATCGGGAAAAACCAATCCAACAATCTCTCACTTGTAGCCTGATCCGCTACACTACTATGCTTCAATGCAACTGATGAAGACAACTTACTTAATCTAAGATCATCCTCTTCTTCACTCACCAGTGGCATGCTTTCCATTCACAGATTCCTGAAATACAAACTGTTTTCCTCTTGTGCTCCCATCAGGTCCTCTATCATTCTGCCTCTCGTCCTCTGTTCATCAGCGGAGGCCAATAGAGGCACAACAGTGCCTCAACTTCTATATCACCATAGGCTTTGTCAACATGTCTGCCGGATTGTTGGTTCCACAGATCTTATGCAACGTCAGCAACCCATCCTGTATCAAACCTCTAACGAAATGGTACTTCAACTGAATATGCTTCGTCTGGGCATGAAACACTAGGTTCTTGGCAAGATGTATAGCACTCTGACTGTCACAGTGCAATACATTCTCCTCTCACATTCTTCCCAATTAATCCATGATGTTTTTCAGCCAAACCATCTTTTTTCCAGCTTCTGTTACATCAATGTATTCTGCCTCTGTGGTGGATAAAGCCACCACCTTCTGCAATTTTGATATCCAACTTACCGCAGTTCCTCCACAGGTAAAGACATAACCCGTGGTACTCGTCCTACTGTCGACATCGCCTCCAAGGTCAGCATCCACATACCTCTGTAATGAATTTCTTTTCCCAAAGCACAGAGATGCCTCCTTGTTGCCCTTCAAATACCTTAGTATCCACTTCACAACTTCCCAATGTTGCTTTCCAGGGTTAGCCATATACCAACTCACAACTCCCACTGCATGAGCAATGTCAGGTCGAGTACAGACCATGGCATACATCAGTCTTCCGACTACTGATGCATATAGAACTTTTTCCATGTACTCCACCTCTTCTATCGTCTTCGGTGATTTCTCCGTTGATAGTTTGAAGTGGATCGCCAGGGGAATAGAGACTGCCTTTGCCTCCAGCATGCTGAATCTTCTCAGAACCTTGTCAATGTAATCAGTTTGTGACAACATTAATGTTCCAGCTGTGCGGTCTCTCTTGATCTTCATTTCCAGAATATTTCCAGCTTCTCCAAGATCCTTCATTTCAAACTCCTCAGCCAACTGCCATTTCATCTCATTAATCCTCTGCATGCAAGATCCTGCAATGAGCATGTCATCCACATACAGAAGCAATATAATGTATTCATCACCGAAACACTTGATGTAGGCCACATCATTTATATTAATTTTTAGACATAAATGAATCAAACTTCTTGTTCCACTGCTTGGGTGCCTGCTTCAATCCATATAAGCTCTTCTGGAGTTTGCACACCAGGTCTTCCTTTCCAGACACTACATATCCCTTTGGCTGCTGCATGTAGATGTCCTCCTCCAGATCTCCATGAAGGAAAGTAGTCTTGACATCAAGCTGCTCAAGATGCAAGTCTTCTAATGCCACAATGCTGAGAACCACCCGGATGGTGGTAAGCATCACTACAGGTGAGAAGATTTCAGTGAATCTACTCCCTCCTTCTGTTGAAAGCCTTTCACCACCAGCCTTGCCTTGAAATTCCTCTTGCCATCATGTTCTTTCTTGACCCAGTAGACCCACTTATTCTGCAATGCTTTCTTTCCTCTTGGCAGAGGTGTCATCTCCCAAGTGTTGTTCTCATGCAATGAGGAAATCTCCTCCTTCATAGCCAGCTCCCACCTGCTCGACTCCTTCAGCTGCATTACTTCTTCAAAGCATTCTAGTTCTCCACCGTCAGTCAATAATAAATAGTGCAATGATGGTGAATACCTCTGCACAGGCCTTCTCACCATTGATGATCTCCTCAACTCCACTGGAGTAGTAGGTTCCACCAGTTCGGATCTCTCAAGCTCAGACACACCTTCAAGCTCCACTTTCTCTTTGCACTCTGATTCAATGTTCCCATTTTCATCTTCAGCTTCATGAAGACCTTTGTACATAACACCTTCATTGAATACCATGTTCTGGCTCCTGATGACCATCTTCTTGTGATCATCCCAAAACCGGTAACCAAACTCATCAGCACCATAGCCAATAAAGAAACATGGCTTGGACTTAGCATCATGCTTTTCCCTTCAATTAGCATCAATATGTACATAAGTTAAACTACCAAAGACTCTTAAATGTGAGTGTTTTACCTCCATACCAGACCAGAGCTCCTCGGGTAGGCGTTCTCCCAATGGCACAGATGGACTCCTATTGATCAGATACGCTGCCATGTTCACTACATCAGCCCAGAAGGTTTTGGGCAACCCTGAGTGCAGCTTCATGCTCCTGGGATGTTCATTCAGTGTCCTATTCATCCTCTCTGCCACACCATTCTGTTGTGGTGTTCCTGGGATTGTCTTCTCCCACCGAATTCCATTTTTAGAACAAAATTCCCTGAAATCTTGACTTCCATACTCTCCACCATTGTCAGACCTCAAACATTTCAGCTTTGCTCCTGACTCGTTCTCCACTATGACTTTCCACTTCGGAAACATCTTAAACACATCAGATTTATTCTTCAGAAAGTAAACCAATACCTTCCTTGTTGTGTCATCGATGAATGTCACATAATATTGTGACCCTCCGAGGGATGGTACTGGTGCAAGCCCCCAAACATCTGTATGCACCAGGTCCAGCTTTCCTGCCTTCGATGTTCTGCCTCCTTTTGTAAAGGACACCTTCTTCTACTTTCCAAAGATGCAATCTTCACATAAGCCTACTTCTACCGACTTTAGATCTGGTAGAAACCCTTTTGTTGCCAGCACCTTCATCCCCTTTTCACTCATGTGGTCGAGTCCATAGTTCCATAGTTGAGAACCTCCAACAGCTTCCAGTGATGCAACCATGTCCATGCAAGTTTCTGTCATGTTGTACAGGGTGTCATTCTTTGCTCCCCGAGCTATGACCATAGCTCCTCGGGTGATCTTCCATGCACCACCAGTGAATGTGGTACTCAACCCTGCATCATCAAGTTTTCCAACAGAAATAAGGCTTCTTCTCAAGCCAGGGATATACCTCACATTTTCTAGAACCAGCAAACTCACACTGTTTGTCTTAATCCGTGCATCTCCTTTACCCACAATCTGCAAGGGCTCGTCATCAGCAAGATGCAACTTGCCAAAATTTCCAGAAACAAAATTTTTCAGGAAACCCTTCTCCGATGTAGAATGGAAAGACGCCCCAGAGTCTAAAATCCAAGACTTCATCGGGCTGTCCACGCTCAGCAGCAACACGTCATCAGTTCCTTCAGTTGCAGTGTTTTCTCCACTGGTTTCAGGTCCCTTCCGGTTATCTCTGCACTCCTTCTTGACATGTCCTTTCTTCTCGCATGTCCAACAGGTATGACCAGACCTCTTTGTCTTTTCTCTGCTCTTTCCTCTTGACTTCGATTGTTCTCTGTGATTGTCCCGCTGTGGGTACCTTCCTCTTCATTCAACGTTCAAAGCAGAACCAGAGAATCTGACTGATTCTCTTCTTCGAACATCCTCACTAAGGATTTGGTCCCGTATATCTTTCAGAGCCATCTTCGTATTCCCCAAGGTGCTGCTCACAGCTGTTACAGTTGCTTCCCAACTCTCTGGTAACGAAGATAGTAAATTTAGAGCACATACATCATCACCAAGATCAATGTCCACCGATAAAAATTGACTTATGATGGTATTGAATTCATTGATATGATCTGAAACAGGTCTCCCTTCAACCATTTTAAGGTTGAACAATCGTCGTATCAAATGCACCTTGTTTGCTGCTGAAGGCTTCTCGTACATGTTTGTGAGGGCTTTCATCAGGTCCATCGTTGTCTTCTCCTCTCTGATGTTGAACGCCACGTTTTTGGCCAACGTCAGGCGCACAACACCCAGAACCTGTCGATTCAGTAGCTCCGACTCTGACTTCTCTATGTCCGCTTGCTTCACACCAAGAAGTGGCAAGTGCATCTTTTTCTGATAAAGATAATTCATGATCTGCATCCTCCAGAAACTGAAATCAGTTCCATCGAAGCGATCGATATTCACTTTTCCTTCATCCAGATCCATCGTTGGAGAATTCCGAACTCACCCTCTGATACTAGTTGTTGCGGATTCATCGGGAGACACAACGACAGAAATAAGAGAAAACGAAAGAAAGAAAATAAGGACACAGCGATTTACATGGTTTGGGAAAAATCTCTACGTCCACGGGAGAGGCAGAATTCACTATATCAAGAGCACAAATAAATACAGAGGATTTTCAGTAGTAAACCGTAGCCCAAAATGGGCTACATATGAAGAAGACGGTCCACTGTTCCGAATAGTAAGTTCGTGTTGCTACAGTGATCGGCGGCCAACTTTGTCAAAAGCGCTACAGTGACTGTCAGCTGGAAATCAAAAGTGCTACAGTGATGTTGACTCCGAAGTCTGCACCGCTACAGTTCCTGTCAGTGTCGGTCGTTCAGCTCTGCTATAGTATCATCATTACTAAAATTTCCCTCATGCAACCCCCAACGAGCACACCGCGGAGCTCGACCCGCGACAGTTGCGGGCCACAAGCATTCGGCCCAACCGGATCAGGCAACACCAATCCAACATCTTCCTGGTGCCAAGTGCTGGAATACCAGAAACCTTGGCCACTAGTTGTGTTCCGCCTAAGATTAACTAGGAGAGAAGCATGGTCCGAGAGGGCTACGAACAAATGTGTAACCGACGCACGGGAGAAAGCATCCAATCCTTGAAGGTTCTTAAGACACCTGTCCAACCGGCTCCATATGCGGTTATTTCCTCATCGGTTATTGCACCAGGTATATTTAGAGCCCGAAAAGCCCAGTTCCAGCAAACCTATTACTACCATGAATCTCTGGAAGTCCTGTGAGCCACAAATATTATTGGTTGAGCCGCCTCTTTTCTCCGAAGGATTTAGTATGACATTAAAGTCACCCACAATGAACCACGGAAGTTTCCCTGAATCAATGGATTCCAAATGCTGCCAAAGGTCTCTTCTCCCAAGGTGGTTAATTTTGGTATAAACAAAAGAAAAAAGAACCTCCATGCCACTGTCCCGGATCCTGATGGTGATGCACTGTGAGTGAATACTCCTTACCTCAACTGACAGGTGGTCTTTCCAACATATCCAAATGTGGTCGTTGTCTGGGGATCCATGCACAGCGTTCGGGAAACCCATTCCCCCAGCTAAATAAGACATCTTGTTAGGATTTTGTTTGGGTTCGATAATAACCAGAATAGAAGAGTGATGCTTTCTATTTTCAGAGGAGATTAACGCCCGCTTCGCATGGGCACCGAAAACCTGCGCATTCTAGATGATCAATGAAAACATTAACAATAATGCATACATCCCCTTTGTCCGGAAGTGGGAGCGAGAATTGGAGAGGGAGCAAATCCTGTCTCTTTTGACTTGGAATGCATGATAGGCCCCATTGACTGATCCACTGCTGGACCCTTTTTAGGAGAAAGGATCTTGTTCTTGAAGGACACTTCTGTATCCTCCAGCAGTGATAGCTTCTGTGGAGAGTACGGTGTGCATGGTGCTAAATAATCTTGTAGCACGGAGACGAACAACAGAAGTTGATAAGAAAACCTCTGGAACAGACTCGTCTTTTCCACTCTATCATACATCACTGCGGGGGTAACCTGTTTATCCGAGGATGCCAGGAAACTAACCAAAGATCTCTGCAGTGTGAATTAATGAATTAATTCATTCTTGTTTTTTTTATTTAAATTCATTTTAAATTCTGTTTTATATTAAATCTTTCCTTTTTTGCTGCATCCCGTTATCATTTTCTCTCGCATTGCCATGGTGGCAATCCTTGTATTGCCGCATCTTGTATCGTGGACCTCGATCAGTTCTGCCGCCCTTTTCACCTGGGTCATCCACCTGTTCGAACATATTGAACCAACCTAGTGGGATTTCCATTTTGGTTTGGCTTCGTGACATCCGCTGGAGATTCAGGCAGGTTTCATCGAACCGTCGATTGCCGGGGGTTTAATCACCCTGGTTGCAACCTGCTAGTTACTGTTTTTCGACACACATCAGCAATGATTCTTGATGACATCTTCAGCTTCACTTCCTCCCGAAGATCACAACGCGTTTTTGTCTTCCTCGGATCCTGGCACTCGAACCCTTGAAGGGTTACTTCGATGGCAACTGTCTCCGCGGTGCACTACTAGTGTGTCGCCTCAAGTGGAGCACCGTCACGACATCATTCGGCTTCAGCATTCTGAAAGCCAGCCCCGAGCCCACTCGAACCAGATCTAGGGGCGCTTGAAGAGAACAGGACGGTCGGGCAAGATTGCGCCCGACATTGTTAGTATTTCCTTTATTCTTGCGGGTTTATTGAAATCCTGGAAATCTGTTATCCCTGTTGTTCATCTCCGTTTGGGAGTATTTCTTTCTTTTTAATTTGTTCTTTTTTGAGATTTAATAAAACAAGGCGTGCGTGGGGTGTTCTTTCCATGCAGTAGGATCCAAAGGGATTCGGAGCACATAAATTCTGCTGTTCCTTTTTTCTTTCTGCAATTTTCTTTTTTGCATTTTATTCCCTATTGGTTCTTGTTTAATCGTCACCAAATCTGCTTCACTTTGTTGTTCACTGGATATATTTGTGCCCACCATTTCTCCATTCATCCGCGTAACAAGTGGTATCAGAGCCACTATTTGGTTGCCATTTGGTTTTATATTGCTGTTTGTTTTCAATTGCCTGTTGTCTTCTTTACTGCTCGGTAATATTTTCCAGAATAGGTTGTAATTACAGTCATATGTTTCTTTCTTTCCACATATGGATGACTATTATAACAATTTATATGTTCACAATCTACCTATTTTCTTGCCATTGTTTACATATAGTAATTAAACCTGCTTGTTGGTTATTGTGTGTAAAATACATATATTGCCTGCTTATGAAAATTGCATATTGCTGTAATATTTCTGTCTCTACTTATTGTTTGCTTACTGCCAACACCTATACTGCCAGCCTCCTGTACTGTTTCAAACCTGAACAATTTGTCTATTTAGGTTCTGTTTCACCATTGTTGTAATTGTTGTTTGTTGTTTTCAGTTTTATAGTCTTGCCTTCTATTAGTTGTTTTAATTAATCCGGTTTCTGTTTTCCACACTCTATTTGTTTTATTCTACCATTTTATTGATATCTTTAAAATTTCTTTTAAGACTGAAATTATTGTCTTTAGCGAATAATTTTGTTTTTCTTCCCATTGTGCAAATTTATCCCTAGTGAGCTTGGTTAATCCTTTGGGGGCGTACGATCTCGTTGTCCCCAATTGCTTGGCGTTCACTCACTATATAAATATGTACACAATGCGGTATGAAATCAAAAAATTCGATGGAGACAATGACTTCAATTTGTGGCGTATAAAAATGAGGGAATAATTAGTCCAACAAGGTCTTATTGATGCCTTATTTGGGCCTACTAAACCCATAACAACTATTAATGAAGCTGGTCAAACCATAACTAAACACCAACTGGTCCCCAATGACATTCTAGTTAAAGCCCATAGTTCCCTCTTGTTGTCCTTAGGAGATAAAGTCCTTAGAGAAGTGGCTTTCGAGTCCACTGCTGCCAGCATCTGGCTCAAGTTAGAGAAGCTCTACATAACTGTCTCCCTAGTTGGTAGGCTCTATAAGAAGCACCGCATGTTAACTTTTAGGTTGAGTCCAGGCTCTTCCTTGAAATCTCATCTTGATGAGTTCAATAAAATCATGCTTGACTTAGCTAATATAGATGTCACTGTAGATGACGAGGATCAGACTACTATTCTCCTAATCTCTCTAGACCATAGTTATAACACTTTGGTCGAGACCATGATGTATGGTCGTGACTCCTTGACTCTGGAAGAAGTCAAGTCTGCCCTTCTATCTAAGGACCTTCACTCAAAACCTAAGGCAAAAGGCGAGGATGAGAGTTTGTTCACTAGGGGTAGACCTCAGGTTAAAATCAAAAAGAAACATGTTAGCAGTGATAAAAGTAGCAATAGTAAAGAACCAAGGCATGAACGAAAGTCAAAGAATAATGATAACAAAGACAGAAAAGTTACTATCTTCCATTATGGGAAGCTTGGGCATACTAAGCCCGAATGTAGGAAGCTTAAGAGAGAGCAAGAGTACGCACAACCCACTGACCAGTCTCTTATTGTTGAATCTTGTTATGACACAGCCGAAGTTCTAAATGTGTCCAGCCATACACTCGACCGTGAGTGGGTCCTCGACTCTGGATGCTCCTTTCATATGTGTCCCCATAGAGAGTCTTTCTTAGAGCTGGTCGAGAAAGTGGAATGGGACATCCTATTAGGGGATAACAAGAAATGCAAGGTTAAGGGCAGAGGATCTGTCCTGATAGAATTGGATGACCATTCCATCATCACCTTACTTGATGTAAGGTGGGTCCCCAACTTACAACAAAACTTGATCTCCCTAGGAGTCCTAGATCAAAAGGGATATACTTTTAGATCTGAATTTGGTACTATCAAAAGTCTCAAAAGGATCAAGAACCATCCTCAAAGGATCCCTTGTGAATGGTTTGTATGTCTTGAATGGCAGGACCCATTCAAGACAGTTGGGTAGTGTTTATACTACGAACACTGACAACACTTTGCTCTGGCATAGAAGGATGGGGCATGTAAGCTCCAAAGGGCTTGAAGAACTCAGAAAGCAAGGATTACTGAATGAAATCACACTTAAGAATCTCCCATTTTGTGAGGATTGTGTGATGGGAAAAGCTAAAAGAGTTACCTTCAATAGATCCTCCTTCAAGGAAGCCGCCCCACTTGATTACATCCATTTAGATTTGTGGGGGCCGGCTAGGACCCCTCTCATGGTGGAGGTTTCTATTTCGTCACCTATATCATTGATTACTCCCAGAAGGTTTGGGTATACATCCTTAAAAATAAATCAGATGTTTTCCAAACATTCAAAACCTGGAAAGCCTCAGTCGAGAATCAGACTGGGAAGAAAGTTAAGACCATGACAACTGACAATGAGCTTGAGTACCTGTCCGCTGAGTTCATTCAATAATGTGAGTCTGAAGTTATAAGAGGCATAAAACTGTTAGGAAAACTCCCCAATAGAATGGCCTAGCAGAGAGGATGAATCAGACTATCCTTGAAAGAGTCTGTAGCATGCTTGCTCACTCGGGCCTCCATAAATCCTTTTGGGCCGAGGCCACAAGCACTACAGTGTACCTGATTAACAGGTGTCCCTCTTCTGCGAATCAATTCATTACTCCAGAAGAACTATGGACCGGCAAGCCCCCATCGTACTCCTACTTAAGGGTCTTCGGGTGTACAACCTATTCCCACATCAAGACTGACAAACTTGAACCTAGAGCCCTCAAGTGCATCTTTGTTGGTTACCCCGATGGAGTTAAAGGATATAAACTCTTGGGTGGATAAACCGGGATACCAACGGTGCATTTTTAGTAGAGACGTTGTCTTCCATGAGTCCTCTGCTCCTAAGACCAGGATTGACACACCTGGCAGTTCTGATCCAGACATTCATAATTCTGATGAACATGAGTCATTTACTCATGTAGAGACTGATGTTCAGTCTATTCCTCCTCCTCCTCATCCCATTGAAGTGGATGACTCTGAGACGAGTTCCAGTTCAGACTCTGACTCTGAACCTTCCACTGATCATCAAGATTATCAATTAACTCGAGACAAACAATGGAGAGTCTCCAGACCTCCTGCTCGGTTCAGCCAGTATGATACGGCATCATATGCCTTTCATGTGGCCCAGGATCTCATCGATGATGATCCTCAATCGTATAGGCAAGCTTTAAAGGATAAGGATTCAAAGCATTGGATCATAGCCATGAATGAAGAGATGCAATCTCTAAAGAAAAATCACACCTGGACCATTGGTCACAAGCCTGTGAATGCTAAAGTGATTGGGTCCAAATGGGTTTACAAGAGAAAGGAAGACAACACGGAGGGAAATAAAGTAAGGTTCAAAGCTAGGCTAGTCGCCAAAGGATTTCTTCAGAGAGAGGGAATCGACTATGCTGAAATATTTTCCCCTGTTGTCAAACACTCTTCTATTCGGCTCTTGTTAGCCTTCGCTGCCTATCTCGATCTGCACATTGAGTAACTTGGTGTTAAAACTGCCTTCTTGCATGGGGATTTGAATGAAAAACTCTATATGAAACCTCCTGACGGTTATTCAAAGGAATTCAAATCCAACCAAGTTTTCCTTCTAAATAAGTCCTTGTATGGTTTAAAACAGGCATCAAGGCAATGGTATAAGAAATTTGATTCTTTTATGTTAAATAACCAATTCACCAGGAGCCAGTATGATGCTTATGTCTACTTCAAGTCAATTCAAGGCTGTCTGATTTACCTTCTGCTTTACGTAGATGACATGCTTATCATATGTAAGAATATGAGTTTTATCACTTCAATTAAATACCAATTAAAAGGAAACTTTGAAATGAAAGACATAGGTGCAGCTAAGCAGATTTTAGGTGTTGAAATCATTAGAGATAGACCTAACAAATTGCTATACTTATCTCAGCATGCTTATATTTTAAAGATCTTAAAGAGATACATGTTTGAATCTCTCAAACCTGTGAATGTACCTCTTGCTCAACACTTTAAGTTGTCTTTAACACAAGCACCCACTGCTGATGATGACGTGCAATTTATGTCTAAAATTCCATATGCTAGAATTGTTGGTAGTATAATGTACTCTATGATTTGCACCAGGCCTGACATTGCTTTTTCTATCTGCACCCTGAGCAGATTTATGGCTGCTCCTGGGAAGCCCCATTGGCATGCCCTCAAATGGCTTCTCATATATTTATCATGTTCATCTAATTTGTCTTTATTATTTGGTAAAAATGTTGATGCTTCTAACATTTTGGTAGGCTTTGTAGATGCTGATTATGCAGGTAACATTGACACCATAAAATCATTGACTGGATATGTGTTCACTGCCTGCGGTGGGCCTATTTCATGGAAGTGCAACATGCAGTCCGTGGTTGCCCTCTCCACCACTGAGTCTGATTACATTGCACTCACCGAGGCGGTAAAGGAAGCCTTATGGCTTAAAGGCTTGTCTTTTGAATTCAAGCTTTATGATTCAACTATTAATGTTTTCTATGATAGTCAATATGCATTACATTTGTCTAAAAATTTAGTTTTCCATGGTAAATCAAATCATATAGACATTAGATTACACTTTATTAGAGACGTGATAGAATAAGGAACCGTGTGTGTCAATAAGATACACACTGATAAAAATCCAGCTGATAGTTTGACTAAAGCTGTCATTTTATCTAAGTTAAAATATTGCCTAGATAGTTTGAACATGGTTCCTGTTCCATAACCCTAAGTGCAAGAACATCCCTGAATTTAAATAAAAATGGTGGAGTTTTGTGAATTAATGAATTAATTCACGCTTGCTTTGTTTTTATTTAAATTCATTTTAAATTCTGTTTTATATTAACTCCTTCCTTTTTTGCTGCATGCCTTTATCATTTTCTTCCGCATTGCCACGGTGGCAATCCTTGTATTGCCGCATCCTGTATCGTGGCCCTTGATCAGTTCTGCCGGCCTTTTCACCTGGGCCGTCCACCTATTCGAACAAATTCAACCAACCCAACAGGATTTCCGTTTTGGTTTGGCTTCGTGGCATCTGCTGGAGATTCAGGCCGGTTTCATCGAACTGTCGATTGCAGGGGGTTTAATCACCCCGGTTGCAACCTGCTAGTTGCTATTTTTCGACACACATCAGCGACGTTTCTTGACGACATCTTCGGCTTCGTTTCCTCCCGGAGATCACAACGTGTTTTTGTCTTCCTCGAATCATGGCACTCGAACCTTTGAAAGGTGACTTCGACGACAACGGTCTCCGCGGCGCGCTGTTGGTGTGTCGCCTCTGGTGGAGCACCGTCACGACATCATTCTGCTTCAGCATTCCGAAAGCTAACCCCGAGCCCACTCAAACCAGATCCAGACGCGTTTGAAGAGAACAGGATGGCCGGACAAGATTGCGCCCAACGTTGTGAGTTTTTCCTTCATTCTTGCGGGTTTATTGAAATCCTGGAAATCTGTTATCCATGTTGTTCATCTCCATTTGGGAGTATTTATTTCTTTGTAATCTGTTCTGTTTTTAGATTTAATAAAACAAGGCGTGCGTGGATCCAAAGAGATCTAAAGCACGTAAATTCTGCTGTTCCTTTTTTCTTTCTGCAATTTTCTTTTTTTCATTTTATTCTATGTTGGTTCTTGTTTATTCCGCACCAAATCTGCTTGACTTTGTTGTTCACTCGATATATTTTCCCTCACCATATCTCCATTCATCCGGGTAACATGTAGAGACTTCGGGGAAAGGTGGGAGGAGATACGAAAATCAGGAGAAGGCAGAGATAGCGGTTTACGGGGGCTCAGACAGGAGACATGGCCAAAAGGATCGGTACCTGGAGACGGGACAATAAGGTCCGCCTGTTCAGATGATGAGGCCGACCGGGTAACCAATGCGTCATAGGGAACACCCGAGCATGAGCTGTCTGTCATGTGAGGACCGAACACCAAATTTGAATTTGAAAAGGCCTCCCTAACGGTCACATAAGTCTTCTCCTTTGCCGAGAAATCTGCGGGACCCACCACATGGCTGTCCTGGACGCTGGAGCCGGAAAAGATCTTCGAAAATTTCTTCCTGCAGACTGCCTCAGAGTGGCCATGCAGACTACAGAAGCCGCAAAATCTGGTGGGAGACTGATAAAACACCCTCTGCCACCAATGAAAACCGTCACTCCCCCTCAGCAAAACCTCTCAACAGGTAAAATAACCCAAAAAGCTTCTTGCGGAGATTCCTTGCCGAAGCGACAGTCCCATGGCCATCTGGAAAGGGAGAACCTCCAGGATCCACACATCCTGTCTTTGTGAGTCCATGCCTTCCCAAGACAGATGTATCCACATGGTTGGTGCACATTTACCAAAACAGTGCACCCCAGGCCATGTAGCAACTTAAAACCCCTAAATTTCTTATACCTCGACCAACCCATCATCTTCCATTTCGGAAGAACCCCCAAACCAGGTTGTGCGAGCTCTCCCAGCCCTCCTCTCCATATTCATTTTCTTCCATCACTACTAGAAAAATAGGTATTTGCGACGGGCTATTTGCGACGGGATCCCGTCACAACTGGATTTTTGCGACGGGGGCCCGTCGCAACTACATTTATTTGAGACGGGCCCGTCGCTAAAGCCTCTTTTTGTGACGGTCATTCTCCCCGTCGCAAATAGTATTCTGTATTTTTGTAAAAAACTTTTAAAATAGTTTTTGCGACGGGTCCCGTCGCAAATACCGTTTGCGACGGGTCCCGTCGCAAATACCTTTTGCGACGGTACCGTCGCAAAAACGATTTTTAAAAAAGATAAAAAACTATTAATAATACTAGTATTTGCGACGGGCATCGTATCCCGTCGCAAATAATATTGATAGTATTTGCGACGGGACCCGTCGCAAATATTGTGTTTAAAAAAAAATAAAAAACTATTAATAATAACAGTATTTGCGACGGGTATAGTATCCCGTCGCAAATATTATAAAAAAAATAAAAATAATAAATTATTAATAAATTATTTTAATTAATATAATAATAGAATTATAATTTACAAATGAAAATAATAAATTATTTTAATTACTATAATAATAGTAGAATTATAATTCAAAAATAAAAAATAATAGAATATTAATAAATGATTTAATTAATATAATAATATTACAATTATAATTCATAAATAAAAAAATATTAATAAGTTATTTTAATTAATATAAAAATAATAGAATTATTTTACATTCAAATATTAAAATAATTCAAGTATTACAAAATATATAATTAAATTATAATATTATAAAATTTTAATATATATATAAAATTTTAATATATATATATATAATTTAATATTATAAAATATAAATAATATTATTATTCATATTAATATTGTTATTTAAAAATATAATATTATTAATATTTTATAATGAGACAGAAACTACGAATAGAATAAAAAATATTTTGATTTCACAAATTTTATAACAGAAATACAAACTCTAATCTGAAGGAGGGGGGAGGGGGGGAGGTGGGGGATCTGCAGATGGTGGTGGAGGAAAATCCATCCCTAAAGCATGAGTGAGTCGGCGCATGTACTCCATCTGCTCCTGATGCTGCTGCTGCCACCGACTCGCCTGCTCCTCATACAGCTGCTGCTGGCGTCGACGCTCCTCCTCATGCTGCTGACGCATCTGCTCCTGCTCCTGTCGGAGACTCTCTATCTGTGCAGTCTGAGATCGCAACTGATCCTCATACTGTGTAGAAGAAGATGCACGAGCTCATCTCGAGCTGGACGCCGACATCGCAACACTTCCATAATAATCTCCGGGAGTCAGTCGAGAGCCGATACCAACTACCTGGCCCTTCTCGAAGGCATACTGGGTGGCCTGCATCCATGCCGCCTCATCAAACTGACGGGCAGTGGTCTGATCTGATGACTCGGCCTGACTCTCAGGTCGGGCCTGTGCCGCTGCGGCCTCATATGACTCCTATAGTTGCAATTTAAAATTAAAATTGTGAATATATTATATGCAGTTAATTTTTAAACTTGAAAACAAATAATATTGACCACGATGTGATGCTGACGATCACCTCTGAGCTCCCCAGTAGAAGGATCACTATACATCCTCCGATATACGTCGTACTCTGTAATATCGGGGTGCTCGACAGCCTATAAGAATAAAAAATAAACTGTTAATATTTATAGTTATATAAAATATTTATAAATAATGTACGTACCAGATGCTGTCTATGAGTACTGAAAGAACGACTCCCAGCTCGATGAGTCACCTCCTGTCTCCCCCGATTCTGCCTCCCCACCGATGATCTCCTTTGAAAGGCACCACTCAACCAGTGCGCACATAATCCATCCCATACATGGGATGAAATATACTCTGGTCGGTGTGCTCTACATGACTCCTCAAAATCTGACACTCCTGCTTTCTTCATCGCAGCTTTTCTTAAATTGTGCAAAAACTGATGAAGGCGATCACGCATGGCCACCTCCCATGCCTCGTGGATGGCGTCACGCATGGTATCCTCGATCGGATACCATAAACCCTACAAATAAATCAAAATATCAAGTTAGAAATGAAATAATTTTCAAAAAAAAATTATTTATTTACGTACGTACCAACCAATGGCCGAACATGGCCTGCTTCACATCAATGGGAATCTGCTCCCATGTGGTCCACGGCTGAGAGAAATAGTTGCGCAAAATAGCGCTGCCCTGTCCGACTGCTATATGCGGAAAACTGAAAAAATAATAAACATTTATTATGTGAATAGATTAATGAAATCTTAGTCAAATCCATAGGTTATCACACAGGTTATCACACCTCCGTGTGCGTGGATCAAACCCAAGACGTGGACGTCGCTCGGGGACGGGGTCAAGAATCATCAATCGTGCAAGACCGCACCCCCTCCGCGTACTCCCTGGAGCGCCTGCAGGCTGAGGGTCATCTGTCAGCAACTCATCCGCATCAAAAGTCAGGTCAGCATCTGCCAACGCACGAAATGTGGCATCGTCCATCTGAAACAGAAAATGTTAATGTTAGCAAATAATTGATAATTACTATTATATACACATATATACATATTATGATTGTATATAAATACCATGGAATGCTATCAGTGTTCATCTTCATCATCATCTTCATATATGTCAATGTCATCTTCATATTCCTCCTCAACATCATCGATATCCATTCGAGTTACAGTTGCTTCATCTCTTACCGTTTCAAATTCATATGTGACATCATTAACATCATCGTCATCACCGACTCTTAAATGTGGGGTTTCGTCATCGATACTCATGTCTCTTTGTAAAAAAGATTGATTTTGAGTACTCTCTTGAAAAACTTCAATTCTTTGCACATCAGTGAAAGCACATTCACTTTGACTAAACTGATTGTCTCGAATTTTGATTTTTATTACACTCCACCAATCAGTCAAGTCTCTTGATGTTGCACAATACTTTGCATAATAAACTTGATATGCCTGTTGAGCCAATAAGAATGGTTCATTTACTGCGAGAACACTTTTACATTTAATATCAATGATTCCATGAGTCGGATGAGCACGCACGCCTCTCTCTGTATCCAACCACTGATATTTGAACATGGTTATGTAATGTTGTCCAAGATAACAGAGTTCAATGATTTCATCAAGTATGCCATAAAAGTCAACTTCATTTTATCGATGATGAGATCCTCTCAAGCTAACTCCACTGTTCATTGTTTTTTTCGATTCCCCATATGCATGTGTGTGGAATCAAAATCCATTCACCACATATGCATTATAAGTTTTAACAAGTTTGTAAGGTGGGTTACTCAATACACACAGCCATTTGTCAATTTTATCAGCATGTCGAGACACCTGAAAATTTGTGAAATAATTATCAATATAGTAAACTATACATTGAATGAGTTGCTAAAAGATAAAGAATTTATGTTACCAGTTTTTGAAACCACTGAGAGAAATTTTTCAGTCGACGTTCTTCGAGAGCAGCTGCTGTAATTTGTGGAATTTGTTTCTTGATATGATTATCATACAACCTATAAAAACCAAATTTATTTACTGTAACATAAATGATAGAATAAGTGATATAAACACTTACAGTACAACTGATGTCATCTCTTCACAGTTGAGCAGAACATACGTATGAGCTCTATGATGTTCATCATCTGAAAGCCAGCGTTCAGAAACTCTACCAAAACCAAGCTCTGACTGGTTGAAAACAGATAATTGATTGTCGATTTCATCAATATTCCTCTCATTTCATCCCATTCGGTTGTGTTTTGAAGGATACTCAGATTCAAAATAATGGGAGCAGAAAAATGATATTTCCTCTTGCAAATAAGCTTCTGCAATAGATCCTTCAATAGATACTTTGTTGCATACTTTTCTTTTCAATTTTTGCATGCATCTTTCAAATGGGTACATCCATCGAAACTGTACCGGACCTCCAAATTTGGCTTCATATGGAAAATGTAACATCAAATGTTCCATTGAGTCGAAAAAAGACGGCGGAAATATTTTTTCCAGTTTACATATAATTACAACAACATCTTTTTCAAGTTTTCCTAGAGCATCATAATCTGTCGTAGCCGCACAAATTTCCCGAAAAAAATGAGACATGTCTGTTATGGAATCCCAAATCACAGAATTCAACAGACCTCTTAATCCAATGGGTAGAAGTCTCTCCATTATAACATGAAAATCATGACTTTTTAATCCAGTAATATGACCATTCTTTACACATCTACCCAAATTGGAAGCACAACCATCTGGAAGTCTCAAATCTGTAATCCATTGACAAAATAATAAACGGTTTTCTTTAGACAGTGTATAAGCTGCTTTTGGTTTCAGTAACCTTTCTGTTCTGACATTCTCAAATAGTTCCAATTCTGGACGCCTGCAAATTTGGGCAAGATCTAAACGTGCATTTACATTGTTTTTGCTCATTCCTGGCGTATCCAAAACTGTATGAAACAAATTATCAAAACAGTTCTTCTCAATATGCATGACATCTAACATGTGTCGGACCAACAAATCAGACCAATATGGCAAATCCCAAAATATGCTACGTTTAATCCAATTGTGTTCTTTCCCAAAACCAGAAATTTTCTGTTGGTTTATTGTGGGACCAAAAGTGATGGGAGGTAATGAAAATACAACCGATTTTAACTCCGAACCTGATAGCATTTTTGGAGGTCCATCCCTTTCAGTTGATCCTTTTCTGAAATGAGATCTGTTTCTGCGAAAAGGATGATCAGCTGGAAGAAATCTGCGATGACAGTCAAAATAACAAGGTTTATTTCCATGAATGATCATAAATGCTTTGTTCTCTCCCATATAGTAAGGACATGATTTCTGACCATGTGTACTCCAGCCAGATAACATCCCATAAGCCGGGAAGTCACTTATTGTCCACATCAATGCTGCTCTCAGTATGAAATTCTGTTTCGTTGCAACATCATATGTACTGACACCAGTACTCCACAATAAATTTAATTCATCAATCAATGGCTTCAAATAAACATCAATATTTTTCTTCGGATGTCCTGGAATTAGTAAAGTCAAAAAGATATATGGCTCCTTCATCAATATCCATGGAGGTAAATTTTACGGAGTTAAAAAAATAGGCCAACATGAATATTGACTACCATAAGATCCAAACGGACAGAAACCATCAGTGGAAAGGCCCAGTCGAACATTTATAGCTTCTAGAGCAAAGGATGGATGCACTCTATCAAAATGTTTCCATGAATCACCATCAACTGGATGATTCAAGCTTTTATCGGTTAAAATATTCTCTTTATGCCATGACATCATTGTCGCTGTATTCTTAGACATGAATAAACGCTGAAGTCTAGATGTAAGCGGAAAATATCTCAACTGTTTTATAGGAATCAAACCAGACTTCCCGTGTTGTCCTTCTTTATATCTCAGTTGCCCACATGTGGGACAACTATCCAACGACTCATTTTCCCCAGAATATAAAATGCAGTCATTTGAACATGAATGAATCTTCTGACAAGTAATTCCCAAATTTCAAACCAACCTCTTACTTTCATAGTAATTTGCAGGTAAAACATTTCCTTCGGGTAACAGTGTTTTCAGCAAAGAAAATATCTGGTCAAAACAGGTGTTTGACATTCCGTTATCTGATTTGATAGCCATAAATTTTGCAACTGCTTCTAATTTGCTCATCTTGCAGCCAGGATATAATGCATCCTCAGCAGACTTCAACAACTCATAAAATTCAGACGGTCCCAACTCAGGATTTGAAGCTATATCAGCCGGAGTTTCTGTATGTTGAACAGATGAACCTGCAACATCATGTACTAAATCTTGAAACTGGGATGGATCCGGAATCAAGTTGGTATCACCTGCTCTGGAACTGCATTCACTGTGTTGATACCAAAAAACATAATCTGCTTGAAAACCAAAACGCAAGAGATGTTCCCCCACTTTGTCAAACGTGTCAAACGTTCTCAATGCACATTTTCTACAAGGGCATTTTATCTTTCCTTCTGAAAAAAATTCTGGATTTGATGCCGCAAATGATAAAAAAATCTCCACACCCTCTATATATACTGGATTTAAACTAGAACCATTTGGATTTCTACGTTGATTTATCCATATGCGGTCATCTAATAATGACTGTTGACGACCTCATTGTTCCATATTTTTCTATAAAAAATAAAAGCATTACTGGTTTTGAATAATTTGTTAGAAAAAACACAAGCCAGGATTGAATATATTGAGAATAAAGCAAAACCTGTTACAAATATTGATAATTTTAATATTATATTGATTTTTTATTTTTTTTAATAATACTAATATAATTTTTTTCATAAATATTAATTAAATAATAATAACATCATTACATTATTAGTATATTTTATTATTAATATTAAAATAATATAATTTTCTATATTATATACAATTCTCCTTTCATCTGTGTGTTTCACATTCTGTCTCCACATGTAATATTGGCATTCACTTTCACCTCTCCATTGGCGAGTAGGTTGATAATTTTGAAAAAGAATGCCAATATTACATGTGGAGACAGAAAAAACACAGAAGAAAAGAGAATTGTATATAATATAGAAAATTATATTATTTTAATATTAATAATAAAATATTCAAATAATGTAATAAGGTAATTATTCATAATTATTGGTAATTATTTCAAATTATTGGTAATTATTCCAAATTATTAGTAATTATTCCAAATTATTGGTAATTATTCCAAATTATTGGTAGTTATTCCTAATTATTGGTAATTATTCCTAATTATTGGTAATTATTGGTAATTATTGGAAAATATTGGTAATTATTGGAAAATATTGGTAATTATTGGTAATTATTGGAAAATATTGGTAATTATTGGTAATTAATGGAAAATATTGGAAAATATTGGTAATTATTGGTAATTATTGGTGATTATTGGTAATTATTGGTAATTATTGGTAATTAATACTAATTATTGGTAATTAATACTAATTATTGGTAATTAATACTAATTATTGTTAATTAATACTAATTATTGGTAATTAATACTAATTATTGGTAATTAATACTAATTATTGGTAATTAATACTAATTATTGGTAATTAATAATAATTATTACTAATTATTGGTAATTATTACTAATTATTCCTAATTAATACTAATTATTCCTAATTATTACTAATTATTCCTAATTATTAATAATTATTACTAATTATTGTTAATTATTCCTAATTATTACTAATTATTACTAATTATTACTAATTATTACTAATTATTAGTAATTATTGCTAATTATTACTAATTATTGCTAATTATTACTAATTATTACTAATTATTACTAATTATTGATAATTATTAGTAATTATTGATAATTATTAGTAATTATTGATAATTATTAGTTATTATTTCTAATTAATGGTAATTATTACTAATTATTCGTAATTATTACTAATTATTCGTAATTATTACTAATTATTCATAATTATTACTAATTATTCGTAATTATTACTAATTATTCGTAATTATTACTAATTATTCGTAATTATTACTAATTATTCATAATTATTACTAATTATTGGTAATTATTGGCAATTATTTTTAATTATTGGCAATTATTGATAATTATTAGCAATTATTGTTAATTATTACTAAATATTGGTAATTATTGGTAATTATTAATAATTATTGTTAATTATTACTAATTATTGTTAATTATTGGTAATTATTACTAATTATCGTTAATTATTCCTAATTATTACTAATTATTGGTAATTAATACTAATTATTGGTAATTAATACTAATTATAGGTAATTATTACTAATTATTGAGAATTTTTCCTAATTTTTCCTAATTTTTCTTAATTTTTTCTAATTTTTCCTAATTTTAGGTATTTATTACTAATTATTACTAATTATTGCAAATTATTGGTAATTATTGGTAATTATTGTTAATTATTGCTAATTATTGCTAATTATTGCTAATTATTGGTAATTATTGGTAATTATTGGTAATTATTGGTAATTATTGGTAATTATTGGTAATTATTAGTAATTATTGGTAATTATTTGTAATTATTGGTAATTATAAATAATTATAAATAATTATATATAATTATAAATAATTATTACTAATTATTACTAATTATTCCTAATTATTCCTAATTATTACTAATTATTACTAATTATTACTAATTATTACTAATTATTCCTAATTATTACTAATTATTCCTAATTATTCCTAATTATTACTAATTATTCCTAATTATTCCTAATTATTCCTAATTATTCCTAATTATTCCTAATTATTCCTAATTATTTGTAATTATTGGTAATTATTGGCAATTATTGGTAATTATTACTAATTATTGGTAATTATTGGTAATTATTGGTAATTATTACAAATTATTCTTAATTATTGATAATTATTGATAATTGTTCCAAATTATTACCAATTATTCTTAATTATTGATAATTATTGATAATTGTTCCTAATTATTCCTAATTATTACTAATTATTACTAATTATTACTAATTATTACTAATTATTGATAATTATTGATAATTATTCCTAATTATTCCAAATTATTGATAATTGTTCCTAATTGTTCCTAATTATTCCTAATTATTACTAATTATTACTAATTATTGATAATTATTGATAATTATTCCTAATTATTCCTAATTATTCCTAATTATTCTTAATTATTCCTAATTATTCCTAATTATTCCTAATTATTCCTAATTATTCCTAATTATTCCTAATTATTCCTAATTATTCCTAATTATTCCTAATTATTCCTAATTATTGGCAATTATTGGTAATTATTACTAATTATTACTAATTATTGGTAATTATTGGTAATTATTACTAATTATTACTAATTATTGTTAATTATTGGTAATTATTCCAAATTATACATAATTATTACTACTTATTGGTAATTATTACTACTTATTGGTAATTATTACTAATTATTACTACTTATTGGTAATTATTACTAATTATTACTAATTATTGATAATTATTACTAATTATTGATAATTATTACTAATTATTACTAATTATTGGTAGTTATTACTAATTATTACTAAATATTCTTAATTATTGATAATTATTGATAATTATTCCTAATTATTAGTAATTAAATGAATAATTACCAATAATTAGGAATAATTACCAATAATTACAAATAATAACATTATTAGTATATTTTATTATTAATATTAAAATAAGATAATTTCCTGATTTATATACAATTCTCCTTTCATCTGTGCATTTTCTATCTCCACATACAAATAATACATGTGAAGACAGTAAACACACAGATGAAAAGAGAATTGTATATATATATATAATTATATTATTTTAATATTAATAAAAAATATACTAATAATGTAATAATGTTGTTATTCCTAATTATTGGTATTTATTACTAATTATTAATATTTATTCTTAATTATTAAAAATTATTACTAATTATTCCTAATTACCATTAACTATGAACAATACTAATAATTTAAATTTATTAAGTAAGAAAACAATATAAACATAATTAAATTACAACTAATTAAGAATAATTAAAACTAATAAAAAATTAAAAATAAATATTAAATTAAAATGAACATAAATACCTTGAAAATTGATCTGCTCTGATCGTTCTTCAAAACTTTAATATCAGCTCCGAAGAAAAAAATTAAACTGAAGAAAAACTCAACTTTAGAAACACAAGTTTGAGACCAGGAGAAGATAGAGAATGAGAATGATTTGAAAAAACGGATGTGGGTATTTATAGGTTAGATTAGTTGCGACGGGCCCATTTGCGACGGGTACCGTCGCAAATACCTTAGCCCGCATTTATTACGGTCAACGGGTAAATAGTTATTTGCGACGGGTCCCGTCGCAAATAACATACTATTAGCGACGGGACAATATTCCCGTCGCAAATACCTTTTACCGCCGCCGGTTATTTGCGACGGGAATATTTTCCCGTCGCTAATAGTTTCCCGCGATTTGGCGCGCATCGCGGGAAAACTATTTGCGACGGGGAAAGCAATCCCGTCGCAAAAGCCTATTTATTTGCGACGGGTAACTACCCCCATCGCAAATAAGTTTTTAACGGGACTATTTGCGACGGGATTTATTCCCGTCGCAAATAACCCATCGCAAATACCCATTTTTCCCGTAGTGCATCCATGCTCCTCCTTCGTCCAAATATTCTACAGAGGTACTCTCTTCGTCTTTTCTCTTCTTCCTCTCCTCTTCTTTAACTTTTCTTTATCTCGTTTTCTCCCCATGGTTCAGCCAATCCCATTCTCCCCACTCCATTTTTCATTTTCTATTCTTCTTATTTTTCTTGGTCTCTATTTCTTCATTCTTTTTTTTGGTTCTCAATGATTCATCATAGCATACATGCACAGAACTATTTTTGAAAGAAAACCTAAACATTTAACCTTAATTTCTAGATTTTGGTATTTTCCTTAGGTTATGTCATGTCTTCTATTTCAGTAATTCAATTTTCAATCTCTACTGGTTGTGATTGAATGAAATTTTGTTGTATCTTGTGAGTTGTCTGTAGGTGAACAAAACCCAAACCCTTAACTTTTAGAATGCATTTGACCAGAAGGGCTTGTGGTTCCTCTTCCACCCTTGTCCCGCATGTCGAATTTAGTAAGAAAGATGAACATTTACAGTACAGAACACTGTTGAATCTTGAAATTATTACCCACCATGAGTTTGGAATTGACAACCTCACGCCGTTAGGGATTTCAATGTAGTCCAGATGTATATTGCCCAAGGCAATTTGTGGTTGTTCCCACCCATCCTCCCTCATACTACATTTATGGAGCTTCCCCATTTCAACCCGATCTAGCTTGGGGTTCCCCGTCGATGGGAGAGCCCTCTGCCACCTCTACCCCTACTGATACAATGGTCATATATCCGACTGCAGCGAATCCGACATGGGACGAAGTTGCTCGAGCCTTATTTTTTGATCCATCTGATATCTGTGTGGGATGACGCTAATGTGTTTTATTGTTATTGCTTGTGCCTATTTTCTGTGTGATTGTACTGTACATTATTTTCCAACTGTGGTGTTTTGACTTATATGGTGTGATTGTGGGATGCAATTTTATCTCTCTTCTGCTTGCCTTTCTTTTTTACATTCATTACACGTTTGATTTTCAAGTCTAGACCGAAGGGTATTTACTCTTTCTGAAATAGTCCATCTTTCTCTTGCAGGCCTCTCGCACGCCACTTGTTATCCACAACGTACCGACATTCAATGTATTTGCTCAGTTCGTCAATGATTACTATTATTTTTTTCTCCCTCCCTTTCCATGCGTACCTTTCCCACCCTTCTCTAACTTATTCCTTTCATGGAAGACTGTTCATGGTTTTATGTGGTTGGGGGGGGGACAATTGGCACCCCATTTTGATTAATTACTTACCTATGTACTTAAGATGACTTGTTTTCTTAGTCATTTACAAAGGTCTGTAATAGATGTCATAGGATAATATCAATTATATAAAAATTAATTTTTAAAATTATATTTAAAAATGGAACATTTTTCTAAATTGAATGACCTAATTTGTGATGTGAATAAATGTTTTAATGTTTGAAAAGTAACATTTAGCCATTCATTTAGAAAACAATTTGATTAAAAGTGTTTTTTGTGATGGAGTAATTTGAATTACAGAACCCCTTAAAATGGAAGACAATTTTTGCATAAATAGAGTCGAGGTTTTGAGAATTGTTGTTGTCGCAGTAGTCTCTATTACGTGGTCTTAATTTTATTAACTCATGACTTGCTCTAAAATTTTCATCATGTGTTGACATGAATAAATTGGGCCAACTTTTTTGGTAGTATCTCCCCCCATTAAAAGAGAAAATTTTCATGTTTTGAAAAGTCATGCCAAAATATTTTTGATGACCATTCATCATGTTCCAAAAGAAGCATGTAAAAGAGGGTGTGGGACCTATAAAAGTGTTAGCCCACCAACTAATCACGAAGAAACCTGGGCTTAACTAATTTGAGTGTATAATGAAATTGATATGGAGGTTGGAACTTTCTTCTAATGATGAATGGAAAATTCCATTCTAATCTGAATCTAATTATAAATGAATGGTGGGCTTAAATTCCTCTGCATGACCTCCGCATGGCCTACCTAACCATGTGGCTCATCTAGGACAGTCGTGCACCTTTTTGATTGATGACAGGGCCAGGGACATGGTTGTCGCATGACCTCCCATGCCGTGCACCTGAACCGTGCTGACCACTATGGCCCTTTTCCTTTTCCTTCTTCAATTTCAACCAAATCCTTGACCTAAGGGGGAGAGTGTCGAGAATAGATTTTTTGAAGGAGTTTTTGGACACTTTTTCTAGTAATTGTTGTATGTTTTGTTCTAGTCTATTTTTCATTGTAATGAAATCTTCATAATGTTTCACTAAATATTTTATCATTTTCTCCATGAGTAACTAATCCCCATTGGTGTTGGGGATGTGGGAAAAATGTGGGTTCGTTAAATAATCAGGTTTTTTATAATTCTGTTTCTCATTCTTACTCTCTTAGTTCTCCGAGCTTCATTGCCTAATTTCACAGGAAACCCCATATTGGACTAGGAATGTGGTTTCCAGGGATCCTTTAGAGAATTACGGCAAGTTCACCCATGATCATCGGGTGCACTTGTTGTCTCTAGATGGAAGCACTTAATCTAAGGTTAGTGGAACATAATTTCCAGACAAAGGAGTTTATTTCTGCTGACTTAGTCAGAAGTCACCGTACCAAGGGGGTTCCAACCCCAATGAAACCCAGAAATGTGAGTTATTTTTAACAACCCAACACAGTAGGGAACGAGAGTTTTAATTTCCCTCATGAATTCACAGCCCGATACTTTTTCATCATCATTTATCAAAACCCAGTTTCAACATTTTCATTTTTTATGTTTAATCCATTGTGAATTGAAATAGTCCAAGTAATTAGTTTTTATTTGGGCTCTGTCACCATGAAACCAACCAATCATATTAAAATTCCGCATCTTCACTTATGTAATTTCAAATCAAGAGACATAAACACTGAAACTACTCCCTGTGGATCGACCCCGTACTTACACACTATACTAGTTACTGGTTATGGAAATCAATTTGGGTAGCCGAATACAATACCTCACCTAAAACGACCACAAGTAAAAATATATGGAAAATTTCATTTCATTTTACAAGGGATATCATATTGAATAAATTTAATATCAAAAGTTGTTTTAATTTAGATGTATAATAAATAATATTTTAAGGATTAATCTCAGTAACTATGAAACAAAAATATTTTTCCTCTCTCAAATGAAAAAATTCATAAGAAACCTGTCCTTAAAACAGTTATTAGTTAATCAAGAGGGAAAATATTACTAAATTAATTAATTAATTACCCCAACATGGGTCCAATAAAGCTCAAATATTTATGTACAACTAAATATTTATATTGGAATAAAATTCTTGAAGGAAATGTTTCAATATTCAACTATTTACTTTCCCATAAATATATAATCCATTAGAGGATAGAAATGAAGACATATTTTTTTATAACCCTCATGCTAATAAATTTATATTTCAGTTTCATTTCTTGAAGTACAATTTTCTAGGGACTATTGTATAATTTATTATTTGTAATATTTTTATACATTTTTAATTTATATTATTTTTTTCATCTATTATCCTTGATTTTTTTCCATTTTATTATCCCACCATAGCCTTCTTAACTCCATGAATATGGAAAAAGACAATCATTTCTTGGTTAATGGTGGCGATTCTTGCATTATTTGATGTTAAATGTTTTTTATTAAATTATTAAAAATGTTTTGTTGTGTTTAAAGAATTATTGATGTGAGTACACGCCCCTTTTTCTATTATTAGATTCTTATTCATATTAATCATTATTCTTATCCTCTATTATCATAATGATACATGCATCAGGACAATAAAGTATTGTGTTAATTATTTTTGATATATTATCCCTTACATAAAGGACTAGAGAATGGTGATAATGTTAAAATTATGAATGTGAATAGTTCAATGGTTTATCTATAATTTTAATGAAATATTGAGAAATAATATTTTAATGAACAATGATTCACTTCACCGTGAACTCCATAGAATGAAAATTTCTTCTCCCTAACATATTTTTTTTAACTTTTCATTGATATATATATATAGCATATAAAATATAAAAACCACCCATTATAATAATATAATATTTAGTTTCATCTTACTGAGATTTCAAATAGGGATAATTAGAATTCAACTCTTAAGAGTGGCCTCCTTGAGAGATCTATAATGGGATTTGACAAAATTTCATTTATAGGCAATAAAAATATATTTATATGGGACCTATGATAAATATATCTCATTAATTAGTATCCATATCTAGGGTTTCACATCACATAAACATAATATTTCTTCATAAAATACAAAAAATTCATATATTTCAAAATTTTTTAAAAAAATTAATTTGTTAATGATGAAACATTCAAATCCTTTAGTGAATCTTATTATTTTGTTATGAAATATTTAATACAGGTTTACAATTATTAATATAGAGATGATATTTTTTAAGAGTTCATTGGGGTCCTCAATGAGGACATCGGGAATACAATTTTAGAATCATTGGCCATAGAGATTGATAGATTCTCACAATAATTTTTAGTATTCCATTAAGAGTTGGTTTTGGCACAAATAGAGATAATAACTATTATATTTTAGTAAAAAATAAGGTACTTGGAAATCCAATTATGTAACCCTTCTTTCCTATGAAATTATATAATCTACCTAGTGGAATTTCAACATGTACCAATTCTTGAATCTAATCGTTTGAAGGGAACATACATAACACTAGATTCTATTTTTTAGTTTTAAATTTCTATCAATGAAAATGCACTAACCTATTATTTATTTTATATATTGAACACATTTTAATAACTAGTTATGTTATGATGAAGAAAATGATTTAATACATGCTATGTGTAACGACCCGAGTCTGGAGCCCCTCCACTGGTGCCCCGTACCCGGTTCACCACATGACCTCAAGCGCGTTTCCCCGAACGCCAGAGGCTGCTGACCAGCAGTGAGGGCCTTGGTGAGTCGGTGGGGAAACTAGGCCCTCATTTGGTAAGGTATACAACAAAAAAACAACAATAGTCAATAGCGGAAGCAGTAACAACATGCGTAACAACATAAACCAAACAACGGAAGTAATGTAGATATATAACAATGATGAAAATAATGTAGCAGGTACAAGTATCTATGGAAATCAGCAAACACAACAACGTGATGGAATACAACTGAAAACAGACTGCAAAGGAAAACAAAATAAACTCCTCAGCATCGCGAGTCATGGCTCGGTCCCATGCTCTCTAGCTCCAGCGCGATCAAGAACCTGAAGTAGAAGGGTGCTTGCCCTTATCTATACCTGCAACAACATAGTCTGCTTGGGCCCAAAAGCATGACCCAAACAGGGTGTGAGATACAATCACATTAGGAAATCACCCAAATATTTGTGCCTTATAGTCAATTAATACATGACAGTAAAGAAACAAGAAGCAGTAAACAGGAAAGCACAAGCAGCTACAATCCACAGTTCTAACAAGTAAAGTACACAAGTAAGCAGCCAGTAAACAAAGAAGAAACAGGTAACCCTCTAGGTAGCTCTCACAGACTAACCCTTATGGTTAAACCTATAGTACTAGAAACCCTCTGGGAGGTACACACAGTCTCACCCCTTTGGTTCAGCTACGTAATTAAGCAGACTCTTTTGGGAAGCACTCACCGTCAATTCCCCCTATAGTCTCGTATCATGCTAAAGGCTCTCTGGGGAAGCACTCAATGTCAATTCCCCCTATGGCCTGCATCGTGGAACTAAAGACTCTCTGAGGAAGCACTCAACGTCAATTCCCCCTATAGTCTCACATCGTAATTAAAAGACACTCTGAAGAAGCCCTTCTGTCAATTCTCCCTCTGGTCTACTACCCTAGGTTCTCACAGTCCCGAGTGAAACTAAACATGCTCAGGGCGCATGTATCGTCCAAGTAAACCTCAAGAACTACTTGGCTATCATTATATGACTCAACAAAAATAATTAAACAACAGTTCCACTATCCTACAACTAGGCATGGCAACTGGAAAAAAGCCCAACAGGAAAAACAAGCATGGAAAAGCAACCTGAGCACAAAATAAATTACTCTACTCATAGGCAATAACCTTTACTAAAGAAAACAAGCAAAAGCAGGCAAATAGCAGGGGAAAAACAGGAAACACATAATACCCTGTTCCAGGGTATTGGTGGAATTTGCACATAATATTCATCAACTTTCTACGGAAAGGTACAAACCACCTACCTCGATCCTAGGAGGTCGATATATGTGAACCTCGACGAAAGATTCCTCTTAGAACGACGAAGATCTGATAAAACGCACAAAACTTTCAGCCCACGATAACTTGAAAACGAGGAGGAATCAAGAAACAAGGCTAAAGCAGAAAGAAGAACTCAACATTGCGATTCCAACGCAATTGACCGTGCTCGAATTTTAGAACGGACGGCAAGGCGGGAGCTCTTAGAAGATTCGGCCATACGGTCGCTCCTGGGCGGACCTAATCTGGAGAAGAAGATGATTTTGGGGGTTAAGCGCGACCCCAGTCCGTTTAATGAAAAAAAGAAAGTACATGCCGTGTACTTCTTGAGTACACGGTGTGTACTTCAATTTTCCGTACTTCGAATTAACCGACCTCCACCTCAGCCTTACACACCGTGTGTGTGGCCTAGCGCGGCTAGCACACAGCTTCGAGCTGGGAAAAAGTGCACGTCGTGTACTTTGAAAATTTCTAGAAAAAACTTTTTTCTCAAAAACTCCAGAAAAAGGAAAAACGTACCTGAAAAGACGATCCGGGTTCTTACAAACTTCCCCCCTTAAAGAAATTTGTCCCCGAATTTCCCTAACGAGGTGGAGGAGAAACACCGAACATCTCTGACCACTGCGATCGTACATCGGTCTCTCTCTCCCAGGTCTCGTCCTGTACTCGCCCGTGCTGCCATAACACTCGTACCAGAGGAACAGACCGCCCACGAAGAACCTTCATATTGTGATCGACAATCCGGAAAGGATGCTCCTTGAATGACACGTCTGCTTCAAGCTCAACTTCCTCAGGCTGAAAGACGTGAGACGAGTCTGAAAAGTAACGTCGGAGCTGAGAGACGTGGAAGACGTCGTCCAATGCCCGATAACGCTGAGGTAGCTGCAACCGATTGGCGACCGACCCCACTCTCTCCAAGACCTCAAACGGCCCGACGTACCACGGTGAAAGCTTACCCTATCTCCGAATCCTCTTGTATTCCAACCTCGGTGTGACAGGCAGGAAAACCTGATCACCAACCTTGAACTCCAGAGGTCGTCTTCACAGATTAGCATAAGACTTCTGTCAAGACTGTGCTATAACCATCCTCTTCCGAATCAGCTCTATCTATTCTGAAGTCTCCTGAACAAGACGAGGTCCCAGAAAAGCTGCCTCTCCTACCTCCAGCCAGCATAAGGGTGATCGACATGAACTACCGTACAAAGCCTCGTATGGTGCCATCTGAATGGTTTCCTGGAAACTGTTGTTGTAGGCGAACTCCACCAGAGGGATATGATTCTCCCACGAACCGCCAAAGTCAAGGATGCAAGCCCGAATCATATCCTCAAGCACCTGGATCGTGCGCTCAGACTGACCATCAGTCTGGGGATGGTATGCCCTACTCAAAAGTACCTGTGTACCCAAAGCCTTCTGAAGTCCCTGCCAGAACCGAGAGGTAAAGCGCGCATCCATGTCTGAAACAATAGAGTGTGGAACTCCATGCAGACGCACAATTTCCATGATGTAAAGTCGTCCCAGATCATCGACACTGAAGGTCTCCTTGATCGGCAAGAAGTGGGCAACCTTCGTGAGCCTGTCGATGACGACCCAAACCGCATCACTTCCCCGAGGTGACCTCGGTAACCCGGCCACGAAGTCCATTGCGACATCGTTCCACTTCCACTCCGGAATGGGTAACTGCTGTAAAATCCCCGCTGACCGCTGATGCTCTGCTTTCACCTGCTGACAAGTAGAACATCTCATGACAAAACCAGCAACCTCCCTTTTCATGCTTGGCCACCTGTACTGGCGATGAAGGTCCCGATACATCGTGGTGACGCCAGGATGAACTGCTCAAACAGAGGAATAGAAATCCCGCATCAGCTCCTCGCGTATGTCTGCTAGCACCCATACGCGTCCTTGGAAACACAAGATCTCATCATCTCCCACTATCCATCCAGGAAGAGGGTCCTCTCCTGACACACTCTCCCGCAGGACTAAGCCTTCTGAGTCTGATAGCTGCCTCATCCGTACCCGATCAAGTAGCGTGGAGGTAACAGCTACAGAAGATAGAAAAGTCTGTCCCCGTCTATCGTGCACCTCCAGATGCATCTCAAAGAACAGATCCATCAGATTCCACTCACTACTGGCCTCCTGAACTTCCTGAATCTAAGTTCTCCTGCTCAACGCATCTGCCACGGTGTTGCCCTTTCTCGGCGTATAGGCAAGCTCGAAGTCAAAAGACTGTAGATACTCAACCCACCTACGCTGTCTCAGATTCAGATCATGCTGAGTGAAGATATACTTGAGACTCTTGTGGTCAGTGAAGACCACAATGTGCTCTCCCAGAAGATAGTGTCTCCAACAACGCAAGGAAATAACAACAGCTGCCAACTTCAGATCATGCGTAGGGTAGTTCCTCTCATGTGGCCTCAACTGCTGAGACCCGTACGCAACGACTCCATCTGCCTGCATAAGCACAAATCCTAGCCCGATACCTGAAGCATCACAATAAATAGTGTAGCTCTTGCATGGCTCTAGCAAGACTAGTATCGATGCTGACATCAACCTCCCTTTCAGCTCCTGAAAGGCTGACTCACAAGAATCTGACCATAAGAAATTCGCCCCCTTCTTGGTCAGACCTGTCAAGGGTGCTGCTAGACGAGAAAAGTCCCGAATGAAGCGTCTGTAGTATCCATCCAGGCCTAGGAAACTCCGTACCTCAAAGACGTTCTTCGGCTGCTCTCAGGAAACTACAACTCTCACTTTCTCTGGGTCCACAGATACTCCTGCCTCTGAGATGATGTGACCCAAGAAGTGAATATGATCCATCCAGAAGTGGCACTTTGAGAGTTTAGCATAAAGCTGATGCTCTCTCAGTGTACTCAGAACGATCTCAAGATGGGTGGCATGGTCGTGTCGAGTGTGAGAGTACACCAAGATATCATCCACGAAGACTACAACGAAGGAATCCAAGTAAGTATGGAACACTCGGTTCATCAGCTCCATGAAAACCGCAGGTGCGTTCGTGAGTCCGAAAGGCATGACTGTATACTCATAAAGACCGTACCTGCTCCTGAAGGCTGTCAGAGGTATATCTGATGGTCTAACGTGCAACTGATGATAATCAGACCTCAAGTCGATCTTCAAGAACACCCGGTCTCCTTGAAGCTGATCGAAAAGGTCATCAACCCGCGACAAGGGATATCGGTTCTTGACCGTCAACTGCTTCAGCTTCCGATAATCCACACAAAGCCGAAGGGTGCCATCTGCCTTCTTTGCAAACAGAACATGCGAACACCAAGGATAAGTATTGGGTCAGATGAAACCCTTAGTCTGTAGCTTCTCCAACTGCTTCTTGAGCTCCTGAAACTCAGGTGTGGCCATCCTATAGGGAGGAATGGACATCGGTGCCGCTCCTGGCACGAGCTCAATAGAGAAGTCTACCTCACGCTTTAGAGGCAAACCCGAAAATTCCTCTAGAAAGACATCTTTGAAGCGATCCACCACTGGAGGAAAGTCTAACTGTGGAGTCCCCTGATAATCCAGATAAAGACTAGCAATCTGGGCTGTCACCCCTCTTAGCCCAAGATGCTCGAGTCCCGCCCGACTCGCCCGAACGTCCCATTCGCCTCTATGGAGAAAAGATTCACCCTCTGGTGAGATGAAACTAACTCTGCGGTGATAACAATCAACGACTGCCTGGAAGGGAATCAACCAGTCCATTCCGAGAATGACATCATAGCCTATCATCTCTATGACATAGAGATCCCATAAGAAGTGATACCCTGCTACCTCGAGAGGGCACTCTCTACACTGGCATACACTAGATGTCTTCGTTCCCAAAGGTGTGTCTAGTGTCAACGAGTCGAAAGAAGAAATGATGCAGAGTCCAAGACTCTCCACAACAGCAACAAAGATAAAGCTATGCGTAGCACCAATATTGAAAAGGGCTGAAGATAAAACTGAGGCTACTAAAATCATACCTCGAACAGTAGAAGGGCCAGGATCCTGCTTGATAAGTCTACTCCACGATGAAAGACTGGCCCGTGCTGCGGCCCTACGCCCCTGGCTAGCCACTCTGAGCTGAACCTCTCTGATGGTGCTGAGGAACTAGTGGCTGACTGCCATGACCTTGACCTCCACCTCGGCCCGAACGGCCGGAGGAACTCCAGTTTCCCGACTGGTGAGAAACTGTTGGGGCTGCTCCTGAACAAGGAGTCATGGAAGATACCCGGTCACCAGCTGCTGGTGAGAAAACCTGACAGAAATGCTGAAGGTGACCCATATTGCCGCAAGACCGGCACTCCACGGGGTCTCTCTGGCACTGCGGCCTCGTGTGCCCTGTCCGGCCACACTGGTAGCATGTCCCCTGGCTGCCTGATGATGTGTCTCACTTCCCCAAATCACCACGTGTAGACTCCCTACGACGCTTCTTGCTGTCATCTGGAGGAAAGCTAACTCTGGAAGTAGAATTGCCCTGGCTCGCAGCTCCGGATCTCAGTTTGCGCTCTGCAATCAGTTTCTGGTTGATGATGGAAGTAATGGAAGTCAACTAAAAGATGTTCACCTGCGAGCGAATCTCCCGCCTGATTCCATCCTCAAACATCTTCGCCAAGAACACCCCACTCCCCCCCGAAGGGGTGTAAAACGCTGCAGCTCAGTGAAACGAGAGGAATACTCCATGACAGATAGAGTACACTACTCTAAACTCATGAACTCCCAGGCTTGATCGGCCCTCAGGGTCTTCAGGTAGAAGTAGTCTTATAACACGCGTTGGAACTCCTCCCAAGTCATAGCCTGCTGTTGACCCGCCTGGGAGACCACGTCCCACCACCTCTTGGCGGAGTCTCGGAGCATGTAGGTGGCGAGCTTGATCCGCCTCTCTGGAGGCGTCTCCAGATGCTCGAATATAGTCATCATGGCTTCCAGTCATGAATCTGTAGCTTGAGGTCCTCCCTCCCTCGAGAACGTGGGAGGATGCTGCTGCTAAAAGACCCGCGTCAAGTCTACCATAGATGAGGCAGGAGGCAGTTCTCCCTGGAAGGCCTGCATCATCCTCATGAAACCTTCCCTGAACTGCGCATCAGCACCCGCAACTGGTACAACAATCGGTGCCAAGGCTGGCTCGGTCGGGGGATCAACAGGAAGTCCCTAATCACCCATAGCTGGCGTCTGATCACTGCCTGACAACAGACGTACGACCGGAGGACGTCTCAGATGCATAGTTCTGAAAGATCAAAAGCACACCTTAAATCAGAAAAACAAGGACAAAGATCACAAGGGTACAAAACGGGAACAGGGGAAGAAAAACATAAAAGATTGCAAAACACGACTACACGACGTGTATAAAAACTACACGGCATGTATTTTTAAGCCACTGACATGGGCGTGTACTCCCGCCCTACAAGTCATGTACACTTCAAACTACACAGCGTGTTAACCCCAACACACGGAGTATACTTGTAACTATTCCCCTACCCGAGTTCCTTACACGGCTAACCCACACGGTTCGACTTAACTCGAGAGTACACATCATGTTCGAAACAAACACGACATGCACTAGACAAGGCTTCGGCGGTTCGTGTTGTTGAGTACACGGTCGTCTACATGGCTGGACCTTACACGACGTGCTCCGAGCAAACATGGCATGTATAGGCGAAGGCGACACCGTCCCGTGTTGCTCGTGACACGGCCGGGTACCTGGGCAAGACTACACGGCGTGTTCCGAACAAACACGACGTGTGGAAAGGAAGGTAACGCCGACCCGTGTTGTTCGTGACACGGTCGGGTACCTAGTCAGGACTACACGGCGTGTTCCTTATGGACACGACGTGTTCTACCCGTGCTTCCCCGACCCATGTTGTTAGTGACACGACCGGGTACACGGCTCCGAGCTTACACGGCGTGTAGCTATCGTACACAACGTGTTTCCAAAGTTACTTCCACAACGCCGTGTTCTGCTCACACGGTCAGCGACACGGCCTGAAAAGTACACGACGTGTTCCCAAAAGGTACACGTCGTGTATTCTGGGTTTTTTTGGGCAGTAGGTCAGAAACTGCACAGAATTCCAGAAACACTAAAACAAGGCGAAAAAATGCCAAATTCCGATCCGTGAGGGCCCATAACACCTAAAGAACCAAAATTTAGGATTCAATTTAAACAAAGAACAAAACAAAAGTTTTCTAACATAATAGCAGAGAATCTATCAAACAACCATCACAACAGCATGCATAATATAAACAAAGTCTATCACAACAGCATGCTGAAACGCACGGCCGATTGTCGCCTATCGACCGATCAAAATTCCGGTGCTCTGTTAATGTGTATAGCAGCACTCAGGTTGAATCCTCGGCGATGATACTTTGTAATAGTCGTTTTTTTTAGTTGATTTTATTTTGATTAGGGGGTTTGTTTGCAGAGCTTAATTGAAATGATTTATGGATGATGTTTGATTTACCAAATTGATAAAGATTGGGGTGAGTTCATCATTGGGGAGTTAATCATGTGATATCTTTGAGCCTTACTTTGTATTGCATTAAATTAATACCCTTGTCATAAGTTGACGTTGTTTGGAATTCCTAAGTGTGAAGGCTTTAATCCAAGCCTTAACATAACTTAGGGTTCTAATCTGAATCAAAACTTATTTATGGTAGTGTATTTATGGTTCCAATAATCCATGGAAACCACTCGTTAAACAAAACATATCATTAATCCATGACATATTTAGTTTAACATACACAATATTAATTTAAAGAATACTCATCGAGCAAAACTCTCAATCACTTAACATCCCCGAATTATAACTCACCCCAATGAGAGATTTACTCAGCCATTTGGATGTTTAATATTCTGGTTAAAATAATTATGATGATAAATTAAGAATAGAAGAAAAATAAAGGGATTAGAAAAGAGTGGTATGTTGACACACACACACGAACGATGATGATAATTAAAAACGGATTTTTGATTGAATGAGGAAGCAAAAGAAGGGAAGGTGATTCAACTGAATTTAAACTATTTTAAGAACATAAATATTAAACTACAGAAGGTGGATGAGAATAAGAGATATTGAAGAAGTAACTTGCATTAAAACAGAATTACAAAGAAAGGACTTACAAAATTACAAAAACGAAGAACACAAAAGTAAGTGAAAACAAAGAGAGGAGGAAAGGTATCTCAAGTAAAAACTTGAGTATGGCAGGTCCTCCCAAGCCTTTCGAAAAGCTTTGGTCGTGACAATATGATCTCCTCTCTTCTGAAATGCCAACACCTCTCAAGGAGAGAAGGGGAGAGTATTTATAGCCCAAGGAGTGGACTGTTTGCATTCCCAATCTGTCCCTCCACTTGCATCGCCAATTTGGCTATTCAGACAGCCGAATCTTCAAATATCTACTTCTTGAAAGTTCTAGACAATAATGTTGGCCGACTACTATCAAAATTTGGAGTCATTTGGACTTATGGATCAAAAGTTATGGCCGGTTGATTAAACAAAGTTAAACTGTCCATTTCAATCCAGTCTTTCACACTGCAAAAGCTCAGCTCGATTTGATGCTTACATCATGAGATATGTCATGCATACTATACTGATTTTAATTCTCGGCCAGCATAGTGGGCTGGACTTCAAAGCTTTATTTGGGCCCCTTGTACTTAGATTTGATCCTTGAAATTTTTATCCAAGATGACGTGTAGTGTCCCCCAAATTATGGTGGCGAGTTAATGTTTTTGGACTTCTGGATTGAGCCCAGTAAATCAATCTTCAAGGCTGGTCCAGTTTGTTCACAGGTTCTTTGGTCTTGTTTGTGAGGACCATATGACCCTTCAAATGGTAGAATTGGATCATGGTACCTTCTAATGAAATGTTGTATATTGAAAGGATAATCCTACAAGACAAGAACCACACAATTTTGATCAGTATAGTGACAGTTATTATTAAAACATTAAACTGACTCAATTGGACTACTTCTAAAAATGCTCAAAAATTATACTTAATATTAAAACATTAATATTTCACACAAATTATGCACATTTCATATAAAATAAGTAAATGGGGAATATAATATGTCATGAAAATATTAATAACATCAACTCCCCCGCACTTATCTTTGTGCATGTCCTCATGTGCAACAAATATAAAATCATGACAAAATCATTTCCACTCACCAACAAATATTAAAATTTTGTTTTCTCCAATCAGGGGAGGTTTAGACTATTTCACTCATCCATTTTGAAATCCACCACAAGTTGTTACAGAAATAATGTTCCAAAACTAATTCATTTTTCCATTCTCAAATTTAGAAATGGAAAATGTGGACACTCAAAACTCACACCTCTCAAGATGATAAAATTTATTTGTGGAGGTTCACTCTTTCACCAACAAAAAGTGAAAATCTTAGAGTTTGAAAAGAGCTCTAAGCTTCCAATCCCTATTCAAAGTGCACAAGAATCAAGAGGTATTTTTAAGGGGTTTTTCTGTGGCTATGGGACGGTAGGAATATAATGTCCAAGAGAGAGAATAAGAGGGTTAAAATACCAACATAGAAAAACAATGCACATTTTTTTGAAATAAAACATGGAAGGAAATGAAAAAACATATTTACAAGGGAATGATTGTGTGAAGAAAGACACAATAGAGGAATAAAATATGAAGGGGATGAGAAGATGAAATATTTACAAACCACCAAACTTCTCCCAATGATATAAGAATATAATGCAGGTGTTCTTTTTTTTTCCTTTTTTTTCTTTGTTTTTTCGAAAGTTGACCTTGAAACAGATCTCACACTCATATCCCAACCCATGTTTGATCTCCTTACGACACTAATTGTAATAGTTATAACAAGATCAAAGGTTGAGGAAGAGTGATTTTTGACCTAACCAAGACACAACCTATTTTTTCATTTTTTATTATTTTTTTTGAATTTTGATTTTTTTTGAACACTTTTCAATATCATTTGTACAATACATTCCCAAATCCCACTGAATGATAACCTCCCCCCACACTAAAATGGATTCTTGCCCTCAAGCATATGATAACACACCAGAAAGTAAGGAAATGATACCAAAAAATGAAATCTATCCCCCCCCACACTTAAATTTCAAAAACTTATGCAATGAAAATACATGTTGATATTAGGTGGGATAATGTATTGGGCTTGTAATGTGGATATAAAAGAAAAGGTTTTCATAGGCTTGAAGGGGCTTTCAAAAGGAGGATTAATGTTAGGGTTATGGGAGGCTATTTGGCTATTGTGATTCTCATGTGGTTCAAAAAATGCCTCTATCATATTAATGCACACTAAGGAAGGAAATTCAGCTCGAAGGTCCACAAACTCAAGACTCACAAATGGGGGTGAAAACACACATTTTGAAAAGATGGCCATCGGTGGCCTTGGCATGGAAGCAATTGTTTGTTCTCACGGTTTGGGAAAAGAATTTTCCAAATCAAAAATTGAGCATTCAAAAAGTGTTGGTTTTGACACAAAACTCTTTATCCAAAGTCATGATGAAAATACAAAATTTTTGAGATGAAAATATGTCTATTAACTCCCCAAAATGGTTGGACAAAATTTCAAAACTCGATGGTGAGTAAGCATGAATCTTTTTTTCTAATTTTTTAAGTAATTGTGTATTTTTGGTTTTGTTAGTTGTTAAGGTTTTTTTTAAATACACACCCACACAAGAAAGAGAAAAAGAAAGGGTTTGATGAATAAAGTGGTAAAAAAAATGAAAGAGAGAGGAAGAAGAAGAAAGAGGTAGAGAAAGGAAGAGATAGAGAGAGAGTTAAAGAGAAAGAGTTGCCCCCTGGTTTGGATTTTGGTGGGTTTCCATCTCCATCTAGTGGTGGGTCGGCTAGAGAATTTGGGGATTCGGTGGAAGTCGAGGTGGTTCTGTTAACTCCCCAAAATGGTTGGACAAAATTTCAAAACTCGATGGTGAGTAAGCATGACTCGTTTTTTTCTAATTTTTTAAGAAATTGTGTTTTTTTGGTTTTGTTAGTTGTTATGTTTTTTTTAAATACACACCCACACAAGAAAGATAAAAATAAAGGGTTTGATGAATAAAGTGGTAAAAAAAATGAAAGAGAGAGGAAGAAGAAGAAAGAGGTAGAGAAAGGAAGAGATAGAGAGAGTTAAAGGGAAAGAGGTTCCCCCTGGTTTGGATTTTGGTGGGTTTCCATTTCCATCTAGTGGTGGGTCGGCTAGAGAATTTGGGGATTCGGTGGAAGTCGAGGTGGTTCCAGGACAGTGGAAAGTTACCTGAAAAATAAAATTCATTATTCATCTAATAAAAATCTAAAAAGAAATTGAAATTTCATAAAAGTAAAAGAAAACATGGGTTGCCTCCCAAGAAGCGCTGCATTTATTTGTCTACAGCTGGACAATTGTAGTGGACTACCCATAGTCTGACGGTGGCCATCGTATTTTCTCAACTCCAGTGTGCTTCCAGAAAAACATTTTCTTTGGGAGGCCTGATAATTCATTGGATAATTTCTTCCCATCCTTGTTAGTGTGCTTGCAATTCAATGGGGGTTGGAAAGAGAATATTTCTATCCTCACTTTGGTCTTCAACCTGAGGAATGATTTTATCAACAAAGTGATGGTTTTCTATTCTTGTAAATTTAGGAAGATGGCTCAATTCTGATGGTTCATTTATGTAAGGATCATATAACACAAAAGCAGAGTATGAGATCCCAATTGTTTTTGACTCATTTATTTCATCACTTACCGATGAAAAGTAATGAGGATCAGTGGAGTCATAAGACTGAATAAAATTTTCAATATCCTTTATTTCAATGTTGTTCACCAAATAATGGTCAATTTCAACCTCACCAGTGATCACTTTATTAATTAGGGTACAAATATCACAAACATCACTATCATCATGACAATATAAACACATTGGTTCAAGGTTCACTTCACATATAACAGAATTTTCAGAATCATGGATAGGAAAGGATGAATGTGGGATAATCTGATCTGAATCAACAAATGGGCATTCTAGTTCATTTTCCTCATTACCATCCATGTTGGAGAATTGGAGGTCAGAGGTGAGATGAGATTCCAATGAGTTTTCAAGATCCTTTATATCAATGGAGTTTGCATTTGTAATGTCAACATCAATTTCACCATTAATCACTTGGTTAATGAGGATGCAATATTTACAAACTCCTATATTATTAGAACATGAAGAACATGATGGATTAGGATTCAACACACTCTCAGAGGGAGTTTCAGAAACATGGATTGAGAATGCAGAGTGATCATCAGATGGGTATCGCATGGCTTGGAAAATGTTGAACTTGACCAGTTGGTCTCCAAATTCCATGGATAAGATGCCAGCATGTACATCAATCTTGGTTCTCGCAGTCATGAGGAATGGTCTTCCTAGAATTAGGGGTGATCTATAAGATTTATTCTCACCTTCCATGTCAAGGACATAAAAATCAGCAGGGAATATAAGATCATTGACTCGGACAAGGACATCCTCAATTATTCCCTCAGGACTGGCTGTGCTTCGATTGGCTAATTGAATGACAACACCCGTTGGGTGCAAGGGACCTAGACCAAGTTTGGAGAATATGGATTTGGGCATGACATTAATTGAGGCTCCTAGGTCTATGAGTGCATCATCAATGTTGGAACTTCCAATTTGTCATGGGACTGTAAAGGTCCCTGGATCTTTTCACTTTATGGGAATAGACTGCTGGGTGGAAACATTTTCAAAGGTCCTAAGTTGCCTATTGTGGGTACACAACTCCTTGAGAAACTTGGCATACTTAGGAATTTGTTTTATGGCATCTAAGAGGGGAATGTTGACTTCAACACGTCTAAACATGTCGAGAATTTTAGGATCAGGTTCAAAGGACTTCCTTGGTTTAGAAACAGCTTGAGGAAAAGGAATTGGATTCCTAAGTGGAATGGAACGAGGTGATGGAATGGATTCAGAGTCCTTTTCAATTTTCTTTTTCTTTTCATTTTCTAGGTTAACATTCAAAGGAGGGTTTGAGGATTTATCTTGAGGCATAGAAAGTTTCTTTCCTGATCTAAATGCAATTACACTTACATTACCCTTGGGGTTGGGTAATGGTTGAGCTGGGAGTTGGGAAGAATTTTATTGTTGTTGCTGGCTCAGTTGGGATGCAAGTTGACCTATTTGAGTTTCAATGTTTTTAAGGCTAGAACGGGTGAAGGAGGAAAGATCTTCCACTACACTTTCCCATGGTTGCTTGGAAGAAGAGGCTTGTCCTGGATTGGGATTACCTTGATTTTGGTTCTTGGGAAAGCGATTGTATTGAGTTGGGAATTGAGAAGGCTCATTCGGATAGTGGAATCCAGGAGGAGGATTGTTCCTTTGAGGTTGAGGAACAAAAGGATAAGGTTGATGGAAGTTACCACCACCTTGACCATATTGGAATTGTTTTGGGTTTTGAGGAGGGAATTGAGGGGGATGAGATATGGGATTACCATACCTAAGGCCTTGGTTAAAGGAAGAAGAGAAGGGCTCAGAGTGAGGTTGGTTGAAGTTTCTAACAAACTGACCTGATTGTTGAGGGTTGGGGTTTCAATGAGCATATGCTACATTGAGCTCCATTGGTCCAGATGAATCGGATTTATCCTCTTGAAGTTGTGGACATGTGTCAGTTGGATGAGATGAAGAGTTGCAGATTCCACAGTTTTTGACAGGTCCAGGAAACATTGATTGCCAAGAAGACGAGGTTGGGGATTTGGTATCCACCGCTAGTTGACGCACAAGACCTATAAGTTCACTCATCCACTCGGTCATTTTGTTCGACTCCATTGATTGATTATCTTGGGCTTGTTTGACTTGAGCATGTGCTCGAGTATTGAATTGTTGTATGTTTGCAGCCATGTTACTTATGAGATCTCTTGCAGCTGCTGGAGTTTTGTCAACAAGAGCACCGCCACTTGCGGCATCAATGAGGGTTCTCTCCATAGCCAATAACCCCTCATAGAAGTATTGGATCAAGAGTTGGTCAGGGATTTGGTGGTGTGGGCAGGTTGCCACAAGCTTTTTCAACCTCTCCCAGTACTCATGGAGTGATTCATTTGGGAATTGACGGATACCACTTATTTCCTTTCGGATGGAAGTGGTACGAGAAGCCGGAAAGAATTTTTCTAGAAAGAGACGCTTCATCTCATTCCATGTAGTTATGGAACCAGGAGGTAGGTAGTAGAGCCATGACTTAGCAGTGTCATCTAGGGAGAAAGAGAATGCTTGGAGTTTGATTTGTTCTTCAGAAACCCCTTGAGGCTTCATGGTAGAGCACACCACCTGGAACTCTTTGAGATGTAGATGCAGATCCTCACCGGCTATCCCATGGAAATGAGGTAGAAGATGAATCAAACCCGATTTGAGTTCGAAGTCAGCCTCTATGTTTGGATATTGAATACCAAGAGGTTGGTAATTTATATCAGGGGCATCAAGTTCTTTCAATGTTTGTTCCCTAGGATTGGCCATATCGAATTCAATTGGTAGGGAAATGATTGGTTCTTGGGTGATTTGGTTATCCCTAATGGTCCTCTTAAGTCAACGAAGAGTTCTATCAATTTCAGGGTCAATAAAATCCGAGGGATTGTTTGGGAGGCTACGAGGCATTCAGAGAGATTTTGGACGAAAGAGGAAGACGAGTTTTTCTTTGTATTTTTTCAGTTTATGATTTTTATGAGAAGACGGGTTTTTCTTTGTGTTTTTTTTTCATTTTTTTTAAAAATTTGTTTTTTTTTGATTTTTTTGACAATAACCAGAAACTAATGACTACTTAAAGCACCACCCCCGGCAACAACGCCATTTGAAACGGACGGCTGATTGTCACCTATCGACCAGTCAAAATTCCGATGCTCTGCTAATGTGTATAGCAGCACTCGGGTCGAATCCTCGACGATGATACTTTGTAATAGTCGTTTGTTTTTAGTTGATTGTATTTTGATTAGGGGGGTTTGTTTGCAGAGCTTAATTGAAATTATTTATGGATGATGTTTGATTTACCAAATTGATAAATATTGGGGTGAGTTCATCATTGGGGAGTTAAGCATGTGATATCCTTGAGCCTTACTTTGTATTGCATTAAATTAACACCCATGTCATAAGTTGACGTTGATTGGAATTCCTAAGTGTGAAGGCCTTAATCCAATCCTTAACTTAACTTAGGGTTCTAATCTCAATCAAAAATTATTTATGGTAGTGTATTTATGGTTCCAATAAACCATGGAAACCACTCGTTAAACAAAACATATCATTAATCCATGACATATTAAGTTTGACATACACAATATTAATTTAAAGAATACTCATCGAGCAAAATTCTCAATCACTTAACATCCCCAAATTATAACTCACCCCAATGAGAGATTTACTCAGCCATTTGGATGTTTAATATTCTGGTTAAAATAATTATGTTGATAAATTAAGAATAGAAGAAAAATAAAGGGATTAGAAAAGAGTGGTACGTTGACACACACACACGAACGATGATGATAATTAAAAACGGATTTTCGATTGAATGAGGAAGCAAAAGAAGGGAAGGGGATTCAAATGAATTTAAACTATTTTAAGAACATAAATATTAAACTACAGAAGGTTGATGAGAATAAGAGATATTGAAGAAGTAACTTGCATTAAAATAGAATTACAAAGAAAGGACTTACAAAATTACAAAAATGAAGAACACAAAAGTAAGTGAAAACAAAGAGAGGAGGAAAGGTCTCTAAAGTAAAAACTTGAGTATGACAGGTCCTCCCAAGCCTTTTTCAAATCTTTGATCGTGCCAATATGATCTCCTCTCTTCTGAAATTCCAACCCCTCTCAAGGAGAGAAGGGGAGAGTATTTATAGCCCAAGGAGTGGACTGTTTGCATTCCCAATCTGTCCCTCCAATTTCATCGCCAATTTGGCTATTCAGACAGCCGAATATTCAAATATCTACTTCTTCAAAGTTGTAGAAAATAATGTTGTCCGACTACTCTCAAAATTTGGAGTCATTAGGACTTACAGATCAAAAGTTATGGCCGGTTTATTAAACAAAGTTAAACTGTCCATTTCAATCCAGTCTTTTTGAATTCCATAATGTGAAAGGGTTTTTGAATATGACGATGCCTTCAAATACGAATGGTTTATTCAACAAAGTAGGACACCTATAGCTCCTCTTTTACACTGCAAAATATCAGCATGATTTGATGCTTAAATCATGAGATATGTCATGCATACTATACTGATTTTAATTCTCGGCCAGCATGGTGGGCTGGACTTCAAAGATTTATTTGGGCCCCTTGTACTTAGATTTGGGCCTTGAAATATTTATCCAAGATGACATGTAGTGTCCCCCGAATTATGGTGGAGAGTTAATGTTTTTGGACTTCTGGACTGAGCCCAGTAAATCAATCTTCAAGGCTGGTCCAGTTTGTTCACAGGTTCTTTGGTCTTGTTTGTGAGGACCATATGACCCTTCAAATGGTAGAATTGGATCATGGTACCTTCTAATGAAATGTTGTATATTGAAAGGATAATCCTACAAAACAAGAACCACACAATTTTGATCAGTATAGTGACAGTTATTATTAAAACATTAAACTGACTCAATTGCACTACTTCTAAAAATGCTCAAAAATTATACTTAATATTAAAACATTAATATTTCACACAAATTATGCACATTTCATATAAAATAAGTAAATGGGGAATATAATAAGTCATGAAAATATTAATAACATCACATGCAATCGCTAATGCACCCTAGATGGCATGGCAAGAATGCATGGCATGTGATTCCTACAAGTGTCTATATGATGCATGAGAACATACCCTCATCTCATCGGGTTGCGACAGAAATAGAACCGCCATATCAAAAATGTAATAGCACAAGCCATGTGAATCACTCTCGGTGAAATCAGATCAACTATAAAATCTCAAAATCAGCAACTGCAATTAACGAGGTAGTATGGCTTTTCCCTGTACATTGGTTAGCTACTCCTGAGCACAGCTTAATGCCAAGTACCAAATCCATCCTATCCCTGGCTAATACAGATGGAAGAACTCACCGCTGCGATTCCAACACAATCGATCGGGCTCGAATCGGAGAACGGATGGTGAGGTGGGAGCTCGGAGAATATTCGGTCGTACGGTCGCTCCCGGGCGGACGAAATCTGGAGAAGAAGATGATTTTGGGGGTTAGGCGCGACCTCGGTCCGTTTAATGAAAAAAAAGAAAGTACATGGCGTGTACTTCTTGAGTACACGACGTGTACTTCAATTTTCTGTACTCCGAATTAACCGGCCTCCACCTCATCCTTACACACTGTGTGTTTGGCCAAGCGCGGCCAGCACACAGCTTCGAGCCGGGAAAAAGTGCATGGTGTGTACTCAGAAAGTGCACGGCGTGTACTCAGAAAGTACACGGCGTGTACTTTGAATATTTTCAGAAAAGACATTTTTCTCAAAAACTCCAGAAAAAGGAAAAACGCACCTGAAAAGACGATCCGAGTTCTTACACTATGAATGAATTGAGTTTATATTTTCCTAAAGATATCATGTTACAAGATTACCTATATGAAAGTGAGAATTAATGTACATATTATTCATTGTTTAATTAAATTTAAAATTAAAATTTTATATAAGTTTCCCCATAAACGTTTTACATATAAAAAATAGTATAGTATTTCATAGATATTGAGCACGACAAAGAAGGGGGGTAGAAATATGATGACCACTTCATTCTACTACTTAACCCAACAAGCTGTAATAATTTTTTGTAGAGATGGAGTTGAAGTTATATATTCCTGTATTCGTATTTAAACAACATTATTGCTTATAAATATTATGAAATGGTTTTAGGGTTTTCAAATAAAAAAACACACACTCCAAATGACATTGGGAGATAGGTAGAACAACCAACTAGAGGTAGTAAAAAAACTAGTACCAACTTGGTGGGGGGGGGGGGTCCAATAATAGTTATATCACTTTTATTATTTCCTCACTTTTTAGAATATATATATTTAATTCACTAAATCTTATAAAAGTATAATTTTTTATATATTTCTCTATCTAATATGGATGATTCTTAGACCAAAACTCAAGGCTTCCACTAGAAAATACATGTTGTTGTATGTACTTATCTTTTGGTTTTGGTGACCCTATATTTTAATTCTTTTACTTGAAATGAAGGTGTGTTTAAATTCTATGTCAGGGGAGTGTCAACCTTCATGAATTTTTTTATGATTTTTTTTTTCATTTTAGGAACTTTGAGATTCAATTAATTTTATCTCTAAATTTTGACACTTGTATTTACTTTTGTAATGTTGATAGTATGTTTGAATGAAAGAATTTTAATTTTTTTTAACAATGATACATCTTAATTAACTCTATTTTCAATAAATTCAATGATTTTGACCATGTTTTGGAATTTTTTCCCAATACACTCGATCCAAAAACATCTTTAATATCCTATGTCATATTTTGATGAATTTTGTTATATTCTTTATGGGGTAATGGGATTATTTACAGATCTTAAGAAGTTTTAGGGTGTTTTCATTTAATATTGAGGGATTCTCATGATGTATTTACCATGATAGTATATTTTGTATCCCAAAAACTATAATAAAATAAAAAAAGAAATATATTATTGAGAAATAATTAATAAAATAAAAACATGTGTTGTGACATGGGAATGTAAAAATCCACTCTTCCTAAACCATTTACATTGGTATAACTATTTAAATTGGTGTCATTAGGACATAAAACAAGGTTTCAGATATGAGTGTGAGATTTGTTCAAAAGAAACCATTTATAGAAAAATAAAAAATTGAACAAAATAGAGGTTGTGTATTTTGGTGTACTTATTTCAGTATTTATGAGTCATTATATGAAATTAGTAAAATTAGAAGTATTAAATTTTTTAGGAGGATGTTTTTCCCCATAATGATTATCATGCATATTTTATAAGAGTTATCATCCTTTTTAGCATTATTGTGTTCTAAGATAAACTTCAACCAACCCTTATCCTCAAAGTAATTTTACCCTTGTTGAAAATTACTCATTATTTATGTTGATTTTTTTATTTATATGTTGAATATATGAGATTCAATTCAAGCATACAGTTTGGAGAATATACCTGTGTATGATTAGAATAGTAGATTGTTATTCTCTAGAGTGAATAGTGGCATGAATTCCAATGTTTGGTAGGGTGTGAATATGTCATGGATGGAATTTTATGTTTTGAAAAATATTAATTTGAGATAATAAAATTAAAGGAAGTTATTTTACCATAATGAGACATGTTAATTTCTATTCAAGAAGTGATTTGAAAATTTTCTCATTTTTTGTGAATTTAATATTTCGAATATTGAAATAGGGAATGTATAGGGTAGTTGATAAATAACATTTTTATTTAATATTTTATTTATATATTTGATATTATTTTCCCACACCATACATTATTTAAATATTTAATAAAAACTTTCATATACTGATTAAATATAGATTTCAATGAAAATTATGTTTTACCCTTTAATGTTCACTTCATTTTATTAATCATAATATATTTTTTTGTGATGAATATTATCACTTAATGTTTTAATAAATTAGAAATTATTTTATCTACGTTTTAAATTTAGATCATGCGAAATTGATTTCATGTATAATGGGATACAATTTCTCATAAATTCAACTCTATTATAGAATAGAAAGAATGGACCCCAACTCTATATTTCAGCCAATATATTTTAATTTAATTTTTAATGTCCTGAAATGTAGACATCTATTATATTAATCAATTCCATGATATTAGTCTAATAGTTGAAAAAAATTGTAACCATTTTTAATGCGGAAAAAAATTACCAATGAGCTACTTGGAATGAATAGATAAATTGAATGAATGTTAAGGATGATATCAGAAGTCTTAAATTTTTGGTGATAATGATTTGCAATTTTAATGAATATTTAAAAATATTCATTGGATAAATTCCTTAAATATATAAGAGTGATACCTGAACATTTTCAGAGATAGAAATTGGTGAGATACTAGAGTATGAATATTAAAATAGTCCATAACATATGAAAATATTTATTATTAATTCGGTCACAGCTCCATCTACACATGTCCCAAAAATATAATATTTTTAGGACCAATGAATATGGTATATAGAAACATCTTTCATAGAGTATTTGTGCCCACAATCATCCATTTACTATCCCAAACATGATTTATTCATCTATGAATTGAATTGTTGAAATGTATTTTCCACCTTTCATGCTTATAAATATGAATTGATTTTTTTTGGGAGATCCATTTTCTAGTGTCTATGGTGAAATTTTGTCTATTTTAATTAGTTTATAATTTTTTATTTATTATTATTTTTTCACTAAAACTTCTCTTTTATTTTTCTTATTTTATCCGCAAACTATGCCCTTCTCTACATCATGAAAATAGAGAACTGTCCACTTTTCTTGTTTGGTGGGGGAGCGATGGATTCTTGAGTTCATTTCACTTAATTTACTATCATTATGATATTTTATGAATTCTAATAGTGGTTTGATTATTTTTTGTGTATGTTCTGCAATTTTTTTTATTATTCAACTCTTATTCAAGTAAATCTATATTGATCTCCATTATCATTATAATTTTAGAAAATAGAGGGGTGGTATTGTATTGTAATGATTATTTAGGGTGATTATCCAACTTGTAGAGATTCAGTTTGCGGTAATAATATTTCACATAGGAGGGTGAAATGTGAGAGTGATGATCTCTACATTGAATGTTGTATTGAGACTTATTTTTTTGCATAATAATGATTTAATTCACTATGAATTTGTATAAATGAAGCATTATTCTCGATAAATTATTTTCAATTATATATATTATATATATTTATATATATTTATCTTATTCATAGGTAATATAAATTTACTTATTTGGGATTCATAGAAAAAAAGCCTCTCATCAATCATGAAGTCCAAATGGAATACAAGTAAATGATACCAAGGAATTCGATTATTTTTCAAATAATTTATCCTTATTTATTACCAAGAAAAAGTCATTGGATGAATGATAATTAATATTCTAATATATATAAACAACACATTTCATTAAATTTCATAATCCAAAAATGATTAATTTGACTTCAAAAAAATTTATACAATAAAACATTTATTTTTAAACAACGAATATTTGATTATCCATGACTACAAAAATTAGAATTCATAATAGTTTCCAAAATATTTCATAGATGTGATTAACTAATTTTTTCGTTGATATATAGAATTTTATTAATACATTCTCTTAATATCACTCCGTAAAAAGTAAATATTTTGAAAAAAATGTATAATAAGAAATTTCATAAATTTTTTTAGTACCCTTCTATGTGAATTAAAATCTAATAAATCTATTAATAAATTGTGTATTTAAAATAATTTTTATTAATTTGATTGTATATTTTTAAAAAATTAAATAATATTTAAATATATTTACTCAACATTGTTAATTCCAAATTTGTATCAGTATTACTAGAATTATACAAAACAAATATATACAATTTAGTAATGGTTCTATAATGACTCCATTACCACCATTACATATTTTAAATTCATTATGTTATATATTCTCAAATTATAATTTTAAATCCTTTCATTATAATTTATCATTTTCCTAAAATATTTCTCATTTCATGATGTATTAAAGAATTGTATGTTTACTTCAACAAAAAGTCATTATAATGTGTAATGATGATCCATAGAATTCTTTATTAATAAAAACATTATAGATTTTTTATTTATTTTCCTATTATAATTTATACACTTCAATGGAATGTAAACATCCATGGTATTGTAATAATCCATGGATGGTAATAAATTATATCATGTACCTTGTTTGGTTCTCCATTACAAGGAAATAAAATTGTATCAATATCATTCATTTCATATATGATTTACTTAATACATTAATTTTGATTCATTATAAAGAATAAATAAATGAGCATTGGGTAATAAAATGCACACTAAAATTAATGATGTTACAATATAGCCACCCAATCGATTGGGTAATTTTTTATCTCATGAGATTCCATGTGTGGTGCATGCAGAATAAGCCTCGAACACTATATGTTTTCATATTGGAAGTGAGCCTTGAATTAGGTATATAATGTCATGTTTTCTATTATTTTCCCATATTTATGATGACATTGGCCTTTAATATTAATTCTATTATTTCATATTTCATATATTATAAGTCATGTCTTTTAAAAGGCCCTATTTTTCCTCTTCATTATATATATTACTTCATAATCATGATTTTCAAAGATTATTTCCTTATTATGGCATGTATCTCACCCTATCGTTGACGCATATTCCCATGGTATTTTATAGAAAATGTATGTTCAATGTGAATTTTGAGGAAACTGTACAGATTTTTGTAAATATGATTTATTATAATTTTATGATGGTGTATTTTTTATCTATTCTTCTATTAAAATTTGACATATTGATTCTTGGGTTATGTATCTTAAAAAATATTTAAATTTCTTTGATATTATGTTTATTTATCATACGTTGTTATAGTTATCATTATGGAATATTCATGTAATATTTTTTAGTATTAGTTTTTTAATTATAAAAGGGAATACACCATGAATAAACCATATAATAAATATGAAGAAAAAAGTTATGATATAAAGAAAATTAAAGAGCCATTCATTATTTGATATTGATTTTCAATTTTTATTCATATTAATTATTGTTATATATTAAATATTATAAATATATTTTAGTATATGGGGAGAATAAAGTGGAAATTTTACATCATTCAATGTGATTGGAAATGTAATGACTTCTCAAATGTGGTTCAAAATAATATGGGTATAGAAGATGATAACTTCATTGAGTTACATTCTCAAATGATTTTAGTACTTATTAATGGCCAACCCCTCCTTTTCTGCAATATAAAATTTTATAATTTAATCATTTATCTGATAAATACATCCAACTATTGGTGGGTCATAGTATCTCTTTATTGCAGAATATTATATTATTTTCATAGATTATATATTGTCTATCCTCTAATGCAATTTTTAAGAAAAAATTAAATCCAAAATTTACAATTTAAATTTAGAATCTGATTAGTGGTGTACCCTAGTTAGGAAAATGTATCCTACAAAACACATTGAATATTTTGAGTACTAGGAATTCCAGAAAATGGTTTTCAATAATGATATTTCTCAATTTTTTTTATTAAAATGGCGAAAGTTTTTTTTGACTCATTTGAAAGAAGGATGAATCAACGATGTCATACGATGAATACATTTTATGGCCTGTGAGGTACACATATACTTTATCCATTAACACAAAACATAAGGATACCATATTCATTAGTTGAATAAATCCATTTATCAGAATGGTTTTAAAGTTTTGATAGTATGAATAATTGTAGGAAGTTTTAAGGTGTTCCCCTAAAATAAAGAATGGGATGGGTGATTCTTAATGTTATTATAGATATAAATGAAGAAAGAGTATAAGAGAGTTTAATTCAAGAGGACCAATTGATAACTATCATCGTTAAATGAAGATTCAACTATCCAGGTGTCATTTCCATGGGAAAACACCCTAGAAAAACCCCCACCTGAACAAGAAAATGGTTTCATTGTAGAAATAAAGAGAACCATCCTGATGGCTATTTATGGGACCTAAAAGGAGAATACATATATTGATTAATGGAATGTTTTTATAAATCAGAAACCTATGTTTCAAAATATAAATTGTATATAATAAGCATAGTGCATGTTATAGTACTATGAAATGGGTATACAAGGGTAGTCGATGATAATATCCTCAAAGTAAAAATGAGAATGGATGAACTTATTGCATTATAATATTAAGTGGTATAGTGAAAACGATTTGGCGGAAGATACACTTATTTTTCATTTGACAAAGTATAATATCTTATTTGATTCTAGTTCTAAATATTAATTCTTTTCATACTACTATGCTAAAAATAGTATATCCCCATATCAATACAAAAAGGTTTTTTTTCTTATTAAAATGAAATGTTGCACTTTCAATGAATATCACATATATAACACATCAATAATTAAAATTCAATGACATAGTTTCCAAAAAAATCCTTGTTTGACTCCATTTTGTAGAATTTTATATTGTATTAGGCATTAATTACTTGTATTTTTTATATATACATTATAATTCATTTAGAGAGTTCATACTTTTCAAATATCCCAATCTATTATATAATTCTATAGAAATGATTAGAGGATACTAAACCACCTTTAAAAAAATTTAGTAGGTATATATATTATTTCCTTAATAGAAAATAAGTCTACCTCATTGAATAGAGGTAATGTAGAGATTTAGCCTCAACTAAATGTCCACTATGAGTGAATCGGTAGATATATTCCTTGAAGTGTTTATCTCTCTTACTCATGATTTATATTAAATTATATAAATTAATATAATGTTTAATGATTTAAAAATATCCATATGTAACGATATATTTAATCCTATTAAACTAAAATAATAAAATATGAATCTATATGACACTAGGAAAAGGTATTATTTGACCAATTTCCCCACCATGTATTATACTTGTCTAATTTTCCAAAAATAAGGCATTTTCAGTACAAATCTTCATTGAGTGATATTTTATGGATATGATCATGATAATGAAACAATATCCCATATCATAGATTGCTATCATAATCAATCAACTCTTTTATGATTATAATTTTTAAAATCTGGATCAATGATTTGAATAACATTAATTGATGGGTAAGAAATATAATATTCCAAATATTAATTTTAAAATTATATAGGGACACTATGTGTTCAGAGTTATGAATTTTGGATAAAATAATTCTCTATATATCACAATGAATTTAATTATTATTATAATTAGAAATTACCTCAAAAATATTTTTATGTCCTCTATAAATGCTATTTTCAAATACTCTTAATGAAATAATGAACATGAGAAAACGTTTAGAATAATGAAAAATGTTATTTGAAAAGAGAATTAATATTCAGTGTATTGTATATTAAAATTAGATAGTGAAAGTTACATTCAAAAGGAATGTTATCACTCAAAAGGGGATATATGATTATCATTCCAAGATAAATTGAATAATTGAGTGGCGCAAAACAACATATGTAACAGTGATATATAGTTTCCATGAAATAGATTGGTATAACAAATAGTTTATGATAAATATGTCACAACATGAAAATATTTTAACCACGTTGAAAGAAAAATGATTTATTTTTTTGATGACAAATTAATGTGAATAACGATTTATAGAGTTGAAAAAGAGGTGAATCAATGAACTTCTACCAAACTATTGAGAAGAAGGATTTTTTTTGAAATATGATGAAGCTATATTATGGTACTTGGGTTGTGTAATAATGAAAAAACTGATTTCCAACTCTTCAAAGAAGTTGAAGGTTCAAAAGAATAATTATATAATGCATGATTTAGATTTGGTTGCAGTAATCTTCAAATGGAATATTTGGATTCATGTTCTCTATGAAGTTAAAAGTAACATAAATAAAGAATATATAATATTTATGCGTATATTCACTTTATTAGAAGATCTACTTATTCTAATGAATATATTAAGATCTAATCGATGTATATATCTACCTTGTCCATTACCTTCCTGGGACAGTGGATACTATTGAGGATTCTATTAGATATAAAAATATTACATCCTTTTCCTTGATGAGGAATGAGAAGGATACAATATTATTTTATTTTTAATGGAAAAAATGGGAATAATAAATAAATTTTATACAGAGTACTTTGCCTAACTGACTACTCCCCAATGTATTTAATAGACGAATACAGAATATCAATTGTATGATGTAGAAATGAAAATAATGGTGGATGAAATAAAGAAGGGGAATGTTTTCGAGTTAAACCTTGATAATGACATTGTTTTATGATTTTTGACATGATTCGTATAACGTATAAGTCTCCTATTAAAAAGGATATATTAGATTATTCTCCATGCTCAATATTCTCCACCCACCATTAGATTGAAAATATTTACTGAGACATTTTAGATCACTTTTGGAGGGGGAATGTTGAGAAGGATATTGTTAAATATACATAAAATTTCTTTTGATTCTATAATGTAATTAAAAAATGAGAAAACTCTAAATGAATTATTCAACCAATACCCCTAAATACATGTAAATGGGATAAAATAATTTTGAAATTTGTAATATGTCGTTTAAGAGAATTCAATAAAAATAATTCCATATGGGATATTGTGTGTCTTTTTAAAAATAATACTCACTAGATCACCATTCAGTGTTGAATCTCAATCAATCAACTTGAAATGAATTATATTAGATAATGGATAATTCTACATGGTACACCACTATTAATTTTGTTAGATTTAAATCAATGGATCACATCTATATTTTTTAGGTTTATTAAGCATAGTGATGAACTATAGAATAGTATATCATCATTATATGTATATTCAATATGAAAGGAAATTTTTAATCCAAGTAGGAATTTTGAGATCTTATCCTATAGTCTTTCATTTTTTCTAGAATAAACATATATCCCTAGTCAATTTATCATACAATAATACATTCCACTAAAATATATATTTATACTTATTAATCCATATAAAAGATGAGGCGTATTACTAAAACATTTCATGATAGATTAGGATAAATTATGCTTCTTGTACATGAACTCGTTGAAGAAATGGAAAGGTTAAATCAAATCAAAAACACATTATAGCCACATAGAGATAAAAAAGATATACCCTAGTAATCATAAATGAAACCAAGATTCTGATAATGATGATAAATATTTACTTATTATATCTCCATGATAGAGAGTCAATATATTTTGAAATAAGGGGAAGCTAGTTGATATATAAATTAAACTCTTCCTGAACCATGATCACGTTGGAGTTGTGGACTATCTACTAGAACCCCCTATACATAAATCTAATGATTAAAATTTTCCTATATATCTATCATCAAGAACTATATACTAGACCTCACACATTTACGAAATATGGAGGTGGTGTTATTGGAGCATGATATCTCTTATGAGAAACAACTATTGAAAATCTTTGATTTTGGAGAAACGTTATGCACTAAATGATACCTCACCTTATGAGAGTACTATGGAGAAACCATATGTATAGTGAGGATACATGGGAATATTATTTTGTAAGGAAATTGATGTACTTTATATATTTTACTCATAGAGTTTGGGATAAATTTTATTGAAATAAATTTATAGAGGAGAGAGAAATATAATGACCTAGAAATTTCAATATGAAATTTAATTCATAATATATGTGTGTATAAATAATTCACAGAAATCACATGAAAAAAAGGAATAATATATTTTTATACAATAATTTAATATTACATTATAAGGATTAATCCACATAATAAAATTAAAAATCAAACAATGTGATAATTATGTCCTGAAATTAACCTAACTAGAATTCTTTATTCAGGTACATTTAAGTCCCTTAAATTTCCATAGATGAGAAAAATATTTTAAAATGGAACAAAATAATATAAATTTAATATAAATTGGAAAATTAACAATATAGGTCCTTAGAAGTAATTACAGTGATTATTAATATAACAATATAATTGGTATTTATGGGGACTATGAGGCCTTTATGACCATTATAAATGAGAGAAATAATTGTTGGAAATAAGACCATTTGAAATATAATATTACTATTAGAAAGTTAATATAATCATTGGAAATGAAAAATTCCCATTAGGTTAAAGGATAAATTAAAATTATAAATAAATATTATCATTAATTAAAAATTCTAATAAATGTTTCAAAATATGATAAACGAAATTAAAAATTCATTTTAATAAGGTATATGTATGTTTTTTATTTTTTCATAAAGGATATGTTGAATTATTTAACAAAATAATAATTTTTAAACAATATTTAAACATTAAAATTCACCATTTTATAATTACCTTTTCAAAAATATTTCTATTTTAGAACATTTAAATTAAAATTTTATTAGTATCAATTTTTGGTTTTTCATAGAAAATGTTTTTTGGTGAATAATTAAATAGGATAAAATATATTATTTTATATTTTAATTTATATATTCCATTAGTTTGTTATTACATTATGTAACAAATAAGAATCTCAAACACATAGTGATAAATTAATATATATTGTAGTGCCCATATATTTTTTTATTTTAAAGATTGGTTAATTTTAAAAAGTATTTCATAAGGTAGTTTGTTATCAAAATAATAAAATTTGGTCTCATTAGTTTTCAAAAGTTATTGATGATGAAAATGCATTTGAAAAGGATAAACAATATTATGAAGGATATAAATAACCATTTAGGGATTAAAAGACACTTTTTGGCATTGGTGTACTCAATCTAGGGGAATCACAAAGGTTGGGGAAGATTTCATTTCAAGGGCATTGATTTGACACATCATGGAGCCCAACCAGAGTAAGAAATCCAAATTTATGGTTGTTCAAATTTAAACTTTTAAAATAAATCATATAATGGAAATTTTAGGGAAAAAATTTGGAATTCCTGATACTCAAACCTTCATAATCCTCTAAAAATAAACACCATGAAGAACCATCTCCACATTCATGTATGAATTTGTGTGAAATTGATGTAAGATCATCACATAAATATATACATTCCCAAGTAACGATTACCTCCATAAACTTGAGAATAAGGCCTATAAATATAACCTCAACATACCGTTTTTGTTGTTGATCATTAGGTATTTTACATTAGATTTTCAACAAATGAGACTCCGACATTTGTGTATTAATGTAACCCTATACCCTCATGGAATAACATAAGTGAGAGTATAATGTGAATTCCCTATAATAAGACCTTAAATTATTTTCATTGTACATGATATATTTTCACACAACACCCTCAAATCACAGGCATAATTTAACAAAGATTCAAACAATCACACCCACAATTATTTAGCATAACATTGGTCTTGATCATGACTTATTCCTTCTAAAAATACACAATTACATTATTTCGTGAAACCAAATTTTTGGTATTTGAGGAGACAAGCATCTATCTAATCAAGTTTACATCATAAAAAATCCATACAAATGATTTTTATCATCATAATTCATTCATATTCCCTTTGAATCAAACATGTTATGTTCTATATCCATTCTTATTTATTTAAAAAACAATCTTTGAATAAATATTCCATTTGTAAACCACACCCATGTTCTCCCATCCCCAAATAGTAATCTTGATCATTTTGACAATTATGATCACAAAATCATATAACCTATTCATTATTCACCAACCATGTCAAGTTTCACTATGAAGGGAAATGAATAATCCCCATGCCACATATTGATTTCTCTCATCATGTCATGTTCATCCTTAATGCATGACATTTAACAACATGGTATAATACCATTACAAGCACATAAATTGCTCACCCAACACTATGATTGTATTGATTCATATTTTCAGCAAGATATGTAGGACTTCTAATAGAAATTCAATCCAACCATTAGATCCTTTCCACATCCCCCTCATTAGGTTGGAGCTTTCCATCCTAACTATCTTAATAGAGCATACCTATACTATCACAAAAACATTCTAAAAGTCAATATAAGACATTAACCCACATGGTTTACCCAAATAAGAATTAAATATGTTCCTTCCCAAATATAAGTAATTTATTTGGATGAATCCCCACTAGATAGTAATGAGTAAATAACCACACAAGATGAGAATATGTGGAATCATCTATAATTATTATTATCCTATAATCACCCTTAGATTAAAAGATAAGGTGAATTATTTCTTCATGTAACAATAAAATTTGTTATACATAATGAGGATACGAGAACCTGGCCTTATGCATTATAAACCCATACATATGTGATGATTATAGGGTTCTAATATTGAGAATCCTAATATTACTTATGTAAAGATAATATAAAGAAAATATGAGAAACAAAGGATCTCTCTTCCCTTTTATTATGTGACGATCTGAATATTCATTCCTTTTATAATGGATAGAATAAAAATATTTTAATGATAATAAGAGTCCAATGTGGTGAAAATGGGATCTGTTGGTTCTTTCATTAGGTGATGAGACAAATAATTTTTCCCTATGTGATCAGTACCAGATACCTTATTGGATGAATATTATAATGCTATGTGATGATTTTAGGTTCTCTATTTTATTCCCAAGAGTGATGCACTTTATTATCATTCCTTTTGTGATGTGAACTTGATACCACATATGATTATCATAATAAGGCCTTTTTATTAGCATGATATCGTAGTTTTAAACTATTTGGTGATGAGACTAATATTATACCCTTCCTTATGTGATGACAACATGATTATGTATGTGAAAAGAATTGGATTTCTTTAGTGATGATCCAAGGATGACATAGTTTCAAAAAATATATATCATTTTCTAGAAATCATGGGACAACTCATTTTGCTGGAATTAAATGAATTGGTGAAAATACATGGATTCCAATGAACATAAGACTAATATGAATTTTGTGACAAGCATAATATTCCTCATGTGAATAACATATGATGAGTTTGGTGTGATCTATAGAATACTTAAATGAAAAAGATAGGTTTCTATAATGGACCATTCTATGGAAGATTTTAATATTTTCCCAATTATACAAACAAATTCATGATGAAATAATACTTTCTAACCAAGTTATTTATCCTGCTTAAAAAACTAACAAAGTAATTGACCAGTGTCCACATGAATATGAACTAGGGAACAAGAATCATGATCATGTCATAAATTTTTAATGGAGACCCATACATGGAAGCATACTCAATATAGAAATATAAGGAAGGAATTATCACAAACCCTTCATCCTGATCGATCATTGATACAACAAAATCAGCCCTGGTGGTGATAGGTGGTCCACTTTTGTAAAGAGAGAATATGAGATGATAAGATCCTGCAAATTTGAGATGATATTGAAGCCCTGATGGATGTATTTAGGATATAATAGTGGTAAATTGGATTTAAATTTGTTTTCATATAATATTAAGTGAATTTGTAGCATTAGAGTTCACAATAATCAAATATCATTAATGTTTTCTATGTTGGTAATTGCTATCATCATAGATGTACTCATAATTGAATCAAAATTCTCTTAATTCATGTTATCCCCTGACTGTGACTAGTGTACCACCCCAAAAACTACTAATATTTATTTGAGGTAGAACAACCAACCATGTAAAAATCCCACACCTATTCCTAACTAGTGATTTTAGTTTCTCTAACAGTATCTTGGAACCCTCTCCCCATTTCCCTGTATGTGTTTAAATATTATAGGTTTATTAAATAAATTATTTACTACTATGAGAAATTATAAGATAATTCCAACCATGATATAAAATAATAGGACCTTGAAGGTATACCATGTGGATGAAACTACAATCAATAGATATATCATATGGTATAGGCTATGTCAATACCACCATCAATAGTATCGAGAGCCTTTCACATGCATATGATGATGAGAGCTTCCCATATACTGTGGAGGATGAGGAAATAAATTTTTTCTACCACAAATACAACTAGGTTGTATTAAAGTATTTCTCCAACCCATTTATGATGTTATCCATGTAGTCCCACATAATTTTTATATAAACATTTTGATCATATACCTTCTCTGCTAGCCTGGGGTTATATTTCATCGTTCCCAATTTTGGGTCATGAAACACAAATTTCTATATGAGGTGACACTCCATTGGATATTTTTGAACTATACCTATCGTTCCATCCATACCACTACATAGGGATATGTATCTTCTATATAGGGAACAAGAGCCTACCCCAATAGTTTTATGGTTTGACTCTTGAATCCTATGGGACTATAACCACCCCCATAGAGGTCCTCCCTATGATGAATATCCATATAGTGGAGTTAATCCTCACGATTCAACTAGATTCCATAGAGGTTATCATCATGATAAATCTATACATATCCAATAATGTCCTGATGCTAGGAACCCATAATATGTAAGTGGTAGATAACATAGAATTTTTTAATAATTTTATTGTACCTATGTTCACATAGTATAGATATCTAATACCATTGTCTATCACAATGTTGGAGTGTCTCTTCTAACAGTTTATCTATGATTTCAGCTCTTCATATTGTAGTAAAAGTATCATTAACCACTTCAAAAGAAATAAATGATACAATTAATTCATGAAATGAATTTTCACATTATATAAGGGAATTACATGATCTTTAAACCTAGTCCATCCCCATGAGAATATTTTTTGTGATGTCCATGGAGAATGTCTGAGATGCGTTAGTCTTGACACTCATCTCCCCAATGTTTCTAGACAAATTATTTTAATTTGATAATAGCGATTTATGACCCATGGAGGACATATAGAAGACCAGGTAATGATTTTACCCATTACCTACAACTTTAGATGGAATCCTAGAGGATTGTAAATGGATTCTATAATGAGTACCCCATCCGTTTAGTGAATTCAGCTCTAGTAATCCCAATTTGACTAACCATTCCTGAAAACTATTCTCATAGAGAATATTTCCAATGTCCCCCATTAGTGATGTGGAAATAGTACATTTTTAAAGAATATTAATATGGTATATTACTTAAAATATTAAAATGTTATTTGTTTTTTCATCTATTTTCATAGAGAATGAAATGATTAATCTCCTAGGCACAATGAATCTAAAGAGGCTAGAACATTCCCAAGTATATCCCCTACCATAGAAATCATAGAAACACTTTTAGATAGTATTCTATTTATAATTTCCATCTCCTATACAAGGTATATTATGATGTATTTTAACTAGGAGATCCATGGTACAATCAAATGAATATTTACCACCCCTGATGATTATTAGGATACTATGGAATAATAGAAAGTATCTTATAGAGGATCATATTTGTTTTATTATTTGCCATCCAAAAATTAAATCATTTTAACACATAGGATAATTTTTTATTGGAAGAACTATTCTACACCCTCTCATATCACCTAGTCTTCCCTAGTGCCACTATCAGCCTCACAACACTCTAATGCTAAAAAAATCAGTAATATCTATAAAATGATTACTAGTATGAATTTTCTTTTCAAAAAATTGGGTGAACTATCATGGAAATCATTCCCCCACATTGGGATAAGCTCCATGTTCCCTTCAATTCTTAAGGAATCCTTTATGTAATATAAGGTGTATGCCCTACTCAATAGGTTATGGTCAGTGGGAAAACTATGATGAGTTCAAAGACGAATAATTTTTGTCACATCCTTCAAGATCATGATAATGATTCTCTTTGGGAAAGGAAAAACTTCCTCACTTGAAATAACAATAACTAAGGAATTATACTATAAGTTTTGATTAATGATGTTGTGAAAACAACAAAATAATTTCTCAAAGAAAAGTAAAAAATTCCCTATATGGGGGCATCTTATATTATAGCTTGATGACACTTCTAATTTCATGACAACTTATCTCTGTCGTAGTCATACATTTTTCAACCACAACAATCCAACATTTGTAATATATCAACAGTAACCAATTAAAAACCATCACCTCCACCAGCGAGATATTAAACACATCCGAGGGAGAAAACAAGCCCCTAGCATTGATGTACAATGTTTTCAAGAACCAAATCAGTATAGTATACCAAATCTTGATCATAGAGGTGAAAGTATAATAAAAATGATCTTTATGAGGGCATTAATAGGGATTTTATTATCCCTCAAAAAATTTAGATAACGTGTTCATTACAAAAGAATACTCTCTTAGAAATTCTAGGTAAGAGGACTTCAAATCCATCACCACCTTCTCTAGGGTATATGAATTGGAAATCATTTATGGGAATATATACCCCATATACATTATATAAAATATCAATTTCATAAATTTACACTAGTTTTTTGGATACTAGCTCATGAATCAATATATTATTGTCTTGGAAGATCTGCATGATGGGGTATAGAAGATGGACTAATCCTCATACAACCTAAAAATTAAAGGATAACGTAAGACCAAACATAATATGGTTAGTATGATCCAAATAAATAACCAATTTAAATACATTGTATCTAATATGAAAATAATGGTGACCTTGAAAGACACCACATTTAATGACATATTTTGAATCAAATACCTACACCAATATGTATATTTTCTTTTATTATATCACTGTCACCTCAAATACACCCTGATAGGTTAAGTGTAGATACCATATTGTGGCGTTTCTCCCATTGAATCATGTGATGCTCCATAAATTTTTTCTGGGAATAATAAATGAGATGTAATACAACTCTAAATTAAATGAGGCAAATGTGTTAATATTATGGATAACATAACACATACCTTAGTAGGTCCCATGGATGAATTTACCTGAAGCTTCATCAAACATATCTACTATTATGAAGAAAAATCCTAATACCATACCCATCATTATTTTAAAAAACTAAAGTAGTTCACTTTGATCACCACCAACTCATATAAAGGATTGGTTTCACTATTCCTAAAAAAACCATTCCCATTATATACAAAATACTTTTTCCTATTTCTAGTAATCAAAATCTCAATTATTTCTATTATATAGTAGGATTAATCAACAACTGTTTGACTAATTTTCATTGATTAAAAATGGTAAGAATACCATTTCTATGAAGTCTATAAGAAATAATATTTTTGAAATCTTTTCCATGACATCCAAATAACTATAAGTATATGGATCCAATTCTATATATTTTATACATATATGGTAAGAGGATGGAATCCCATGATCTCCTCTACTAGTGGAGTCATTCCTCACCCCTTTAGTATTCTCATCCTAAATGAATAGGATTTATAAGGATCCCATTTTTTACTTTTAATGATGTGTATCCACCACCATAGTTGAGTTGATATAGTTAATCCACAATATTAAGGATGATATTTAATTGAGATTGATGTGTTATCATGCCTACCAATGAGATACAATGGTACATTGTGTTCTGAAAATCAGACTGAGATGTAATCACATGGAACTACTAAGGGATCCTAGAGATAAGCATTATGATACCATCCACCATATGTTACATCCCATTATCCATCGTGGATTCAAATACATGCCTTCTAAATATGCATCCCTCTTGCAGTGCCATGGTTGGCACAATAATTAATAAGAGAATTAAATCCAACAATTTTGGTGAATTTCTGTATTTTTAATTATTTGAAAAAATTGTCCCAAAAATGAATAAAAACTGATATAGTTTATCCATCATTACCATTGGAGTCCTGAACCAACAATTCCCACATAAGGATTCCCCATCCTAGTTGATTATTTTTTGATTGATGCAATTACTAGGTTCTAGACCCAATAAATTATGGATGAGTACTCCAGATATAATATAATATTGATTTACCTAGAAGAGGAATATTCCACTGAATCTATGGAACATTAGGGTTGAAAATATGTTCAGGTTATCCCATTTATATTAAAGAACATAAAACATTCCTACTATTTATCATTTTATCAAAGATTAACACCACTCAATGAAATGATGGTGGAGTGAAACATGGATGATTTGGTGGTCAAATACCACTAATTTTGAGAGGATTCTAATATCATTGAGAAAGTGTTCTTCATGATCTATGAACACTGCTGAATATGAACACCATAAGTTTTAATTCTAGGTCACCCCTATAAAAATTTCTTTGATTCTTTTTCCAATATAGAGGCATAGATATTTAGGCATAGAAAATCAATTACATAATTGATATGGTCCCTCAACATAATTTATGGGGTAATGAATCATCAATGTAAATATAGATTATATTTATAATTTCATCATAATAATGTCAAAAATATAAAAACGTTTTCTAAATGATTATGAAAAAATTAATTGTTTATTGTTAGCATGAATAATTCCAAAATGATTTTGAATACATTAGAAAGTATATGAAGCATCCTATCATTGTAATGTAACAAGTTCTATGGAAACCTTTGTTCATCAATGTTATTACCCTATATTTATTCATTAGTTACCTCTTATGAATGATTAATAATGAATGTAAATATAACAATATTGACTATCTCAACAACATGTTTCTATACATCAGTCCACAAATTATCGTAGAAGAGTAAACTTCCTTACAATTGACATCGGTTTATAGTAGTTGTGTAATTATTTATTAAATATTGGGGTCTATCTAATCTCACACATGGATTATATGAACTACATCCCCAACCATCCAATTTTGATTGGAAAATGGGGATAATGGGAAGTAATACATCCAGATTTTGAAATCGGCTACAAACTTTAATAGGCTTTTAAGGTTCAAGCACTAAATATTTAAAAACTATGAAACTGACACTGTTGTATTTTTTCATTGATTTCAAATTCTATGATTATTTAAATTTATTCATAAATGGTGAAAGACTATTCTAGAGGATTAATTTAGATGGTTCTTCCCAAATCCTTAATAAAAGATGGCTCAGTTACCATACGATCAATAGGGGTTTCCTTAGGGTTGTCTTCAGCACTCCATCAAAGGACCAATTTTTGAACTCATTCTTCTATAAAAATCGATGTACTCTTAATGGTGCTATGTATTAATCCCTATTTACATGTATCTTATTTTATTTTCAAATACATGTTACATTATTATATTAGAATGGTGGCTTTGATCTCGTAATCAATGAAATAAATGATGACTATACTATTTAAAAATTTGATAGTATACCCTTTCAAAACAACACACATTAGTTGATGGATATAATCAACTCTAATAGAATGGTTCCACAAATCCCTATATTCAAAAATTATAGTGATATCAACCTGGAATTATAATTCATGTCCAACACTAATTTGAACAAAACAAATTTGGTTTTCCATGTGGAACATTTGAATGCAATTGAACCAATCTCACATGGTTTAATGAAACATTCAATATGGTTCCTCTAATATAGAACTATTATAGTTTCTTGGGTATACAATGTGAAGACCTATATGTGTATAGTAAATTTCATTCTCTATGATGACCCTAATTTTTATTAATTCATATATATACATAGGTTTGATGTGATCCTTTGTCATTCATTCAAAGGGAAGTAAATCACTCAAATATACTTGGAGGTCCACTTTGGAATGTGTGGAGCTTGTAAAATAGGATTTACTGCATCCCAAAACTTATAAATAATGTAATACATATATCCCAAAATGGATTTTTCCTACATCGTATCCACTAAAAATTTCAAATCATTTCTGAGCTAAAAAAACACTAGGCATTGTCAGCATGAGAATCCGCTTTCCACTATGTATTCTTAGACCATCACTATATGGGAAATCTATTCCATGGGTACCTTCCTTCAAAATACAACACGACTATATGGGTTTATCTTTTTTTCAACCAAATTATTTTTGAAGTGGGTTTAATATATTTCCCTCAAAGTGTTCAAGACAAGGTTTATGGATATGTTCATGAAATCCAAAATTATTCCTTAGTTTTGTATTTTTCTCACATCATTCCCTTGAAAAATAAATAAAAATTTCTATGAATATGAAAAATATCAATTTCATGTACGTCATATGGTTCACCCATACTTCCTAATATCATTGGTATGTAAATTGAATAATCCAGGTATGTAAAAAATTATATATATTATTTCATAGAATATATTGTATTGTTACAAAAATAACTGATCTAACAAGATCTCTAATTCCATATTAAATATAGGAAGATTATTCGAACGTCCACCTATGCGACACTTTATTCCTTGGTATATAGAGATGATGTACTGATGATTATAGTTTATCAATTTTAATCTCCTTAGATAACCATCCAAGACCAGTTGATGTTGGAGAAAAGGTACCTTGTCTATTTTAATAATATAATTATTTTTAATATTTAAATGATTCAAGAATTGAATAACCATGAGGTCTATAATAACCAAGTGTAACAAGAGTTTAACAAGAATATGCATGTTTTATCATTCCTATAAAATGATTTAGTGTTGGATATAAGAATGAAAATGATACCTAAATGGAAACCAGATTAATTATATCCCAAATTTGATGTGTCTATTATCATTCATAAGTCATACTACAATGGTTCATACTCAACGATCATCATATATGGAGAGTGCATCACAACCAACACCAATGTAATGTTACCAAAAAATATATTTTATAAATTTACATTCAGAAAAATATTTCCCTAGTAATATGATATTGAAATACATTACGTAATGTCATCATGAAAGTTCTTTATAATAAATTGTCTGTCTACATTAAAATGTCTCATAAAACATGAATGTTTTATTCATTTCATGAAAATTAATTGTAGGAGATTTATTTTGAAACTATATAACTGTAACATATTTATCATGTCTTCATCATTTTATGATGTTAAACTATGTGATAAACCAATGTTACAAATGATATTAGACAATATTGGATTCATTCCTAGATATACCCCAATAAACTATATAGATGATACCATTATATAAAACATTTAAACTACAGAACTAAGTCATCTAAATCACGTGTGAGAATATCCATGATTCTTTTTAGTCTCGTACTTTTCGACCTTCGTTAAAATAAATATAACATAATTTCCATCTCATAGGATACATATAAATGACCATAATTTCAATGACCGACCCAACCAAAAATTTACTTCCCTCACCTTGTCTTGATGATTAGTTCCCCTTCTTTGAGTTAATTTTATGTACCAATCATTAGGAAGAAACTCTTCATATTAGACAATTTGAACGCTCAATGGAATGTATATTCCATTATAATGTGATCAATTCACGAAGGTATACCATTTAGAGTTTTAAACTCTATCAAATCCATATTTTCAAGATTACTTTCACATATTAGGTCATAATAAATTAAGATCCTAATTATGATTTCATGTTTAATGGAACTCTACTATGGCGGTGGAAAAATAGAAAAAAAAATGAAAACCTCCAATCTAGGGATCATTTCCTAGAAGATGAATGGTAAAGACATGACAATACCTTTGTTTAAACTACATATTCAGTGGTGAAAACTGAATTTGATTCTGCCATTCCATAATGCTGCATTAGTAGAGGATACATTTTTATCATTTTCAAAATTCATTCTCAACCCATTTTCACCCCTTTTATTAAAATCCTCAATGTCATGACTTATTTTACATTGATGGTCCTATTTTATGGATTAATATTAATTCCATTACTGTTTCTTCCTCATGCATCATTGATTGTTTTTTGTTGTATGACTACATTGTTCTGTCACACCCTAACTAAATCCCCATTTTTGTCAGACACATTTAGGGGTATATGTGGGGCTATGTCTCAAAAAATCCACGTTTGGTGTATCCTGTCATTTGGAATGGTAAAAATTCTTATACTCATTATTTCGCACACCAATATTATCTCTCAAAGACTGTGGAATTTTAGTAGGATTTTACCCAATATTTATAATTCATTACTAGTTTACAATTACGGTTCCTTCCTTTTTTCGAAGCTATATAAAATTAAACAATAAAACCATTAAATTATCATTGTTTTAAGAACATATAAAACATTACTCATTTATCTTAGGTAGATGAGCTTTAAATATGGTGATACTTTTAGTTACAACTACATTAATTTATACTATACTACCCCTTTTTCTCACCAAACAGCATTACAATACTAGATAAAATTTCCTATTTCATGATTTTAAACTAAAATATTTTCTTTCATTCAATGTGATATTAAACTATATGGTCTACATTTTCTTGTTTGGATGTTGACATATATTGCTTTTTTCCTAGTCATGCTACATAAAAATTATGATTTTATTGTCCCTAAAAATGATGATGCTACTTTTGGTGTATGTTTTTCTCCACACCATCCCATTTATATAACTACGTATGGGTTGATTCCCCTACAAGGTATACATAGTGATGCATGGAACTCCTATTTTGAATTAGACAACAAATTTATTCAAAATTACCATATTTTACTGGGAAATAAGAAAAATGATGATCCCTTTGGGGTTTTCATCTTATTTCTTCAGTACAAAAATCATTAATTTATTAAACCTCTTATATATTTGATTCCGATCATTTCATGGTCATATTACCCCATAGATCTAGTTGTGGAAGAATTATTACTACATGGGTTATATAGTGACATTCAAATAACCAATTTTGGTCTAAGTTGTAGGTCTCACATTGCCATATTTTTGATCTTAGATACTTTACTAAGAATTTCTTGATTCTAGGTTTTTAGAAATCTCTATCCCATGAAAGGGAAGGAAGAAGAAAACAAAAAATGTTCCACGCATTAAGACCATAAATTATGTGCATGCATTTAAGATGTTTTATGGACTCGCATTTGGATCTCAAAATGGCATTGGATTTATCCAACCACCTTCATCGTAGAGAACATTAGGCCCCAATACATCATTAGGAAGAGAAAACATAAAGTACATCAATATTTACCTATGCTTGTATATATCAAAATTAATCCCTCCAACTGAAATCAGGATTTTCCCTCCCAGGATCTATGTTGGATACCATAATCCCTATGTTTAGAACTACATTACCCTAAACTGTTGGAAACCCCTTGGTCCAACAACCATTTTCTAAAACATTGTGCATGCATATTAGAAATTTTTATATACTATAATGTGTTACAGAAACCATATTAAGTTCACTCATTCACTCATTGATGTGGTCTACCTCATATAGTTTCACACATCTTGACCATAGACTATGTGTGTTATCTCCTATGATTTTTTTAGCATTTGGGCATTTCAGTTCCTATGAGGTATTCATCACACATATTATAACATAAAAACCCTAAAATGGTCTATTTATCATGAACTTATACTCTTTGAATCATTCCCAAAGATGATTCATGACTACAATTAGGTTTCTAAAGTGCCTTGAGTTTACCATGGTCCCCATATCATTAAACCCCATCTCACCCCCTTGTCATTTTTCCAAACCATAATATGAACCACTATGGTTTGGGTTGCAATTCCTTAATTGAACAATCATGTGTCCATGCATCCCATATTTCTTGTATTTTATTATTCATATGATGTTTTGAATATTTTGATTTGGGTCTCCAATTAACATCTGGTTTTGACCCATTCCATAACCATATATTATTAAATAGAATCCCGCCCATGCTTAGAGTTCAATCTCTTTTAATTTGGAATAATATTGGTTGAATTTATATAAATGTAAATCTCAACGATCTTCCATCATAAATCCAAGACATTAAGTAATAACCCTTCCACCATGGTTTTCTACATTGGAATTTGGTTTTCAAAATCTTGTCAGATTTTTTCTATGCATGGTTATATATAGAAAACCTCACCATTTTTTATTCTAGATGACATTATAAGCTGTAGTATCATGGACAAACACAGTAATTCCCAAGGAACATTTGAATCATTCAGATATATCTAATGTGTTTGAAACACCCTCAAGACTAGTGCACTCTGTCAATCTTGCTAACAAATTAATCTCTAATCTAATGCTGATCATGCCTCTCCTTGTGCATTTTTCATCATCTCCAAACCTTATTTACCTATTATTTTAATTTCACCATCATTATTTCATTACCATTTGGAAAACCCTATGGTGATGAACTATCATATAAAGACCCACTTCCCATCATTATTATATATCCCAAAGGACTCCTGGATGTAAAATTAGAGGTTCCATGTATCAAAGATATATTTATAGGTTTAAATTATTTATACATTCCATTTTATGGATATTTTTCTTATGGGATACATTGCATTAATGAGTTAAATATTAATCCCGAGCCTATATTTCCTATCCATTACCATTCTGATTCTTGAAATCATGAATTACATAAAACAATTCCCTTTTTCGCACGATTAGTTTAACAACATTGTTGTTACATCGTCTTAACTTTTGGAATGTTATATGCGAGAATTATCCTTATAGAATCATACCCAACAAATGTATGGTTTTCAATGGTTTCTTCAATTGATGATGTAGCCTTAGAACCTCGAACATTCGATCAATATAAATAATATCTTTTGGTATAAATTATGATCCAATTCAACTTCTTTCCCATAGTAATCATAAGTCACATAAATTTAGTATTTTTGGATCAATTTCATCATTATCAGAATTTTTATTCCCCCTCTCATTTTCAGCATACAAAATTAAACTATGTGTTTAACAAACATTTTATAAAATGTTAAGCTTCATGGAATCATCACGATTACATAATTAGAAACTAAATGTTACATTGATCATTACTCGAGAGGAATCCCAATTTTTTTTGGTCATCTCTAACCTCATCCCACATTCAGTGATTTCCATCTATTTTAACATCTATAGAAATATGTGAGTAATATTCCATAATCAAAATATATATAGGACATTCTAGACTCCTTTTTATTTATCTATAAAAAAATCCAAACCCAATCCATCCTTGATCATGGTTATCCATAATGAATAATGGTGAGACCCATTTTTCTTATCATACTTTCAGAAAATTCCCCATTCCATTTTTATTAATAGTATCTACATTATATGAATCACTAGATTGTGCTTTAGTGATTAGGAATTCTCTAATTAAAATTGGGTTCTCCTTCTTTCCCACAAAATAATTTCCCTATTCTTTGGTTAATGAGAATGATATATAAAGGCATCATATAGGATTGAGCAACCCATAACATGAAACCTTTTTATGGGATACATAGTAACATTCATCTCTCCTGATCCATTCGTAATTACACATCTCCAATTATCAATATCATTTTATGGATCATAATGCCTCGATCAGGTTCCCCATTAACTAACCATATATATAGAACATTTCATTCTCTAAGTTGATGATCCAAAATAGATTACTATAAAAATTAATCCCCTTTTGGTCAATGTTATACGACATAAAAAGATAGAAACTACCTTTTCTAAAAACCATTTTAGTAGGCTATGTTCAATTTCCCCTAATGTTGTCCTAACGAGCCTTCATTTATAAGAGTATAAAACATTCAATTTTACAATATTTATCTATTGTCCAACTCACCCCATGGTATTTATTAGATTATATTACACTAAATACCATTAGTCTAGAAATAAGAAGCTAAATAATTATCCATATTGTTCAATTAACTCCTACAATAAATTTTTCACCACTAAAAAAAATCATTAATCTCCTCCAAAGGGAATGATTGAATTCAATTATCATCTCTTTCACATGATAGGTATTATAATTGTCTATAATGGCCAATATTCATTCTGTATCTTTGGTTTTCCATGTCGATATTTTTGAAACATAACAATGTATCCCACATAATTCTTAAACTATTTTTGATCACCTCTCTCATTCATATAAAAACTTTCTATCTAATGATTTATATCGAAACATGAAATCACTTCCAAATTTCGTCTCATATAGTTATGAGAAAATGATCCTAAATATGACCTCATGTCTAGGTTAAAACCCATTTATGAATTTTTTTTACATTCTTTGAATGGATACCCTTATAGTGGTAATACAGTGTATGAATGTCATACATCTCTAACTAGAAACATATTTCTGAATATTTTTTTTCAGTATTATTGTGGAACATATTTTTTGAATGTAGAAAATTTTTAGCTTCAAAATATCAACGTAGTTTATTCACTATTTCTGACCCTTGTAGATACAAATTAGCCATTGCCTATATCCCCTCTTATTAAGTGGAATTTCTAGACCAGTTGTGTTGTTCCCCCATTATCCTATAATGTTTATAGGGAATTAAACTCTTAAAACTAAAAAAGCCTAGATAGAAAACCTTTTTGGGTTTTTAATGATGGTTGATACATTATTTTAAACCTTAACATTCACCCCTTATCACCCATCCCACATCAACCATGATGTATGCGATCGAGATGTAGTGAATATTAAGATGAGATTTATTTGAGTAGTTACATTGGAATATAATCCCCCAATAAATTTTCATTCTAATAATATTCTATTTTAGGGTGGGTTTTTATAGAAAAAATATATTTGCAAAGGATTGAAAAATTTAATGAAGTAAAAGAAATTTTTTCGGGCCTTTTAGAGACATTATATCTTTTCATGGAAATTTTTTTGGGAGAAATATATTATAAATGGTGTCATTATATTATAGGATTTAATTTTCTTATTTTTTATCCTAAATTGACTTATGAATAAATACATAATGGGAGTTATATGATGTTTATAACGAATAATAATTATTAAGGAATTTTTGGAGAAATGTCATGAAATTCACTCAACTCAATATTTAGTGAGTCCTGAACAAAATTCAACACATTTTCATTTCTATAACATGAAATAAGTTCTATGATACCATTGATAGTGAAGAGAAATTCAATATACTTCTATACACAATAAATAAAACTGAGAACTGAAGATAGCGGCCTATAAATATACCCTTAGGTCACCATTTTGAGGTAGGACCATTTGGAATCGGACATCTATGTTCTCATATTAGAAAACATATGCTTTTGTAGATTTTCATAATCCTAAATCATTATAGAGTCCCAAATGTAATAATATTAAACAAATTAGTTCAAAAAATTCATTAATGAATTGTATGGTGATTGGGATGTTTCAATATAATTCCCTCCAAAGATTATCACACTTCAAATAATATCCAAGAATTAACACAATTCATGTTTTCATGAAACCCCAATATTTTCTGAAATATATTCCACAGAAATATACCTGAGTCCCTTATATCATGAAACCCATCCTCAATGATGTTTTTAGTACACATTTTATATACCTATAAAATCTCATTTCATTCCAAAAAATGATATTCATAAGGGGTATCATTGACTCTCATCTCTAGAACTGTCACTTCAGGCATCATCTTGGTTGTATTTATGAAAGTTTATCCTATGAATAGGCTGGGTTGAACACTTTCATTGATAATCCAAACTCATAACCTCTTTTAGCCCAAATAACATCATATTCCATGTGGGATGTATAACTTCCAACTATTCCTTATGTAACTTTTTTTAATAACCATGTATGTTCTACTATAGAATACCCACGGCTAATCCCAAAAAACGATATTGATGTATCCTATTTTTCAACAAAAATACTCTTTATTGCATGATTTGGAATATTATTGTACAGTCCTATCAAAAAAGCATTAAAATATGAACCTCAAAATATATTAGTTTTTATTCTTGTTTCCATAAATATATGTAAGAAGCCTCTTTGAGGTTCAATCATATTGTTGTAAAAATATAATCTACCCATTATGAGGAAATATATCTGATTCCTGAGAATCTTTTTGGACTTTACCAAACCTCTCAACAGGTCTTCAAAAATCCTCCTCATGAAATTAAAAAATATATTATTCTCAAATGGTGGTTAAATATGTTTCTTAACACTGTGTATGAGAGTATATCATCCTTCACCCACTATGAATTAAACTATGGGTTCCCTTACAAGATCCACATATGTGGATTATTCCCCACTCTATGTATTCTAATGACTTCTCTTAGGTGGCATTCTAATATTCATTCCTTCCCCGTTCAATAATATTTAGGTTTGATATGTGATAAAATTTTTACAAACCTACTTGATTCATCATAACCCTAATGAATGGTGGAGATATTACAGTACCATAAATGATTATACTAAGATTCCTTATGTGAAAAGGGTTGGAATAATGTGAGATGGGCATATGATCTCTCTTTACATTAATTAGGTCAAAATAAAATGATTTATCCTAATATGACGAGACCATGTTTTCTTATGTTATGAGAATAACAATCCATGTGAAGAGTATGTGATTGTTTCATTCATCATTTATGTGATGACCTTATTATTAATTCACTGTGTGATGAGTGTCAAATTCTATTTGTAAGGATAAAAATAATACTATGAGAAGAGTATAGGATATCATAATTCATTACATTGTTCTTGATACTATGTTTCATTAATTATGTTATGCTAATTGAATGTCGTATGAGAAGAACATAGGAAGCACATACTATGAGCATGGGATCTTATAATTCTACTTTTATGTGATATGCCTATGAATCTACCCTTACATATGAGTTGATCATTAAAATATTTTTCTGATGACTATAATATAGCCATAGTTATGCTATATATTCCAATTATATGTGGATGCTATGTCTCCTTATGTGTTGAGTATAAGACACGTCATGTGTTAACCATGATAGTCCCTAGGTGAAGAGCCACTGATTTCTTAGGTGATGATCATAAGATAAATTATGTGATAAGAATATGATTCCAAAAATGATTATAATATGAGTAATTAAGTGTTAACACTTCAATTCAGTAAATAAAAAATAATTCATTCCCTCATGGTTTGTCTTTGAAAAGACATTAATAAATTCCTAATGGCCCCAATAGTGACGAATGAAATCGTCTTCTCCAATAGAGTGTGTCTGTTTTTCTACAGAAACTAGTGAGCTAATAAATAAGAGTAAAAATGAATATGGAACTTGGAATAGTATTCATGAAAATATATTAAATATATATGGGTGTCTTGGAAATTTTATAAGAAACTAAATAAGAATCTATTGAAGAAAGGGACCACATTTCCTCAAATCATTTTGATTAATTAACTAACACCATAAATCCTGATGGTGAAATTCATCCTTCATTTAGAAGGAATTAATATATGAACACATGATCTGAAAAATCCTAGGAACAATGCATTAAAAATGAAAGGCCTTTATAGAAGGTATTATAAAATTGTAATTATATATTGATGTTAAAAAATTAGTATTAGTCCTCTCAGATTTTTTCATGAGAAAAATATATTTACCCCTAAATAGAGAAACATAAGGGGAATTTATGTCAAGTATTCAACCAATGATTATATTATATCATATGGGAGTTATAACATTTTTTTTACAGAGCCTTACAGATTGGATCATCATGGGTAGAATTTTTTTGTTACATTTTTTATTTAATTTTATTAACTAATTTTTATATCTGTTGGAAGATAGAAATTACATTATTATATATTCTTTGATTCTCAAACCAAAAGATATATGTCAGAAACACTATAAATCTAGAGGTGCATGGAGAGAGAAATAATAATTCAATTTTTATAAACATTGAGGGAGTTCAAAAAACCACCTGATATGGAGACTTTTGTTTCTAATGGGTGATCCTTAAAATATGCAAGACTTATCTTTTGTAATATTTTTAGTGATATTTGATATTCATGGTATTGTTTTCATAATAGAAGTTATTAATTATACTTAGTTGTAGTGTCTTGAAATTAAAATTTTATATTAATTAAAAATAATTCTATTACTAATGATTCCATATATTTTATATATAATTGAATAATAGATACAAATAAATGGATTAAAATACTTTTAGAATTGAAATATGTGGTAATATTTTATTACCCTAATTTATTGGTTTTTTTGGTGATACATAATGATCGATTGAGAATTGGTTGAGATTTTAAAAAATAGGGAGTTAATGAGGACACCATTTCTCGATAGTATGATGGTGTAATGTTTCTAGACCTTATAAGAGAAATAAAACATGGTGTGATATAAGGCCAATGTTATGTAGGGTAGTGGTTGGAAAATAATTTTAGTAAAATGAGTACGGTTAATAGTAGTGGCCATGTCTGATTTTTGAGTACTAATATGTTTCAGGTTTATGGTGACTAGTACTCCATTATAATGGGATAATATATAGTTGGATTCCACTATAACTATGGGTAATTACAACCCAACCTATATGATAGGTGGTGCGTGGTACCAGACATATATGGAATCAAATTACACTAGGCCTAACATGCATAGACACATGGGACCAAGTGGATCACACATGTTCCCAAACTAGGTTCCAACATGAGGTTCCTAGTAGGTATGGAATCTATGTGGAGCATGCAAACCTACCCAGGTATGACCTACATGAAAATAATGTCACATCATTATGCGGATGGGTGCTACCACCCCCATATTCCATAGTGTGAATAGAATTTATGAATTCTCAATGGTATAATTCCCCAACATAATAAAACCATGTGGAATTTACATATTATAAGATCCCCAATCCTATACACCCAAATATTGTGATGAAAACATAATCATTACATTTCTTTCATTGATATAGATGAATGTGATCCAATTTTCACCATCCAAAACATAAATCATCCGAAGGGGAAAATGTTACACATACATTATCAAAGACCATTTTTTTAATTTTTATATAATTAATACAAAATATTAACATCATAGATTCATAGTAAACTAGATCATAATGATGAAAATAATCTCCCAATATACCAATTTTTTCATATTGCGCATTATGTTATTATCATCATCAATATGAAACCATCCTGTCAAAAATTCATCGGACGTCATTCTTCATAAACTAGGAAAAGGAAATATAACAAGGATGAGAGAAAATAATAAGTAATGGTAAATTAAAACATTAAAAATTTAATTTTATTAGTGATATTTAGATTTTCATAAGGATATGATTAAAAAATAAAAGGGCTTATGAATAATGTAATAGAAATCATACCGAACAATACAAGTATCATCAAACTTGAAGACAAGAAATACAATGTTAATAAAGGAAACAAGAATCAGAATCAATAATCAAATCCATGTGATATCAATCCCGATAAAAGTAATCCTTTATAAGAAATATTATAATAACTAAAACATGTTTATATCTCAGGATATCATATCCATTAAACACTTATTGATCCCTTACAAAACTCTCACAAATGGAATTACCATATTGATAACTTTAAATATAAATAATTATATAATTTAATAAATATCTAATGAATTAGAGAAATATTTAGATTCACCCATTGTATAATATATACTAGTCTCACACGATACTATATAGAAATTCCCATCCTATAAAAATATATACGAACCATAAATAATGTATACTTTGTATTTCCATTCATCTTAAAAATAAAAAATTTCCCTTTTAAAAAATCTTATCCGATGGGAGAAAATCAAGTTTCATGAAAATGTCTTTGAAAAATGATTAATCTAATGGAAAAAACAGGTTCTATAATTATCACTTTGAATAATTATTATCCCTCAGAAAGGAAACCTGTTCTACATAAATATCATTGAAATAAGATTAACCCATGGAAAATAAATGGGTTACATAACAATCTCATAGAAATTTTATTTTTACATTGAAAATAATTAGGTTCCATAATAATCCATTAAAAATATTAATAATCCATCTAGAAAAATAATGATGATTATATCATCAAAAAATATCCCTATTAGAACATAAGTAACAACAAGGGTTGTTGATGCCGTTGATTTGAAGTATCATTCAAATATGAATACATTTTTAAGGAAAATTACTTTTTCAATGTGGAAATCACATTTAAAAATTAAAATTCACTTAATATAAAGAAAATAATTTTATTTGAAAACATCCATGGAAACATGCAAAGGGATATTTATTTAAAATAATTTACATGACGATGGGGAAAATATTATGTATTTTCCAAATTTTTGAAGAAGGGAGTCAAATGTGATCATTTAGAAACTATTTAGAAATATAGCTTTAAATAATTTTGAAATAATATAAAATATCATCTAAAATGGCCTGAAAAATAATTGAATCTTAAAAAGGAACATTTTAGAGAATATTTTGTGAAACATGGATATGGAAGAGAAATATAGCTTGTTTATATGAAAATAAAAGACGATTATCACTTACAGGAAACAATCATGATATTTATTTAATAAATAAGGGAGGAAATGGAAACCAAACATGTTAACCATATTCACAAATAGTTGATAGGAATGAAAATTGTTATACAAAAAAGAGTATATGATTTCCTCTAACAGATCCATGAATTTAAAAAATTCTTTAAGGGAGGAAATTGTAACATAAATCCATTTACACTTTGGTAGCTATTCAATCATAAGCTCCATGAAAGAATATTATCAAATGATAATTTAAATATTATGAATCTAAGGAGTTTCATGGTATATCATGTAAAAGGGAAGTATATACATCTCTAAAATTAGTATATGCTCTTTTAATAAATTTATATCTCAAATAAAGAGAATATAAGATGAATAACCACGATAAAGATCACACTATTGAATATGATAATTAATCAATCAATTGATTATTTGTATCATATTTAAAAACATATAAAAATATTTGAAATACAACATAATATAATTAAAAATTATTACACCTTTAATCGTAGAATATTAACTAAAATTAAGAAGAAATATAACATTATGGTAATAAATTGAATTGTGAAATAATTTACCACACAGTGACATTCAATTAAAAGGCCATTGGATGAAATAATTAAAATTTATGATTAAAATACCATAATTAATTAATTTCTCATGTTATTGCATGAACAAGGGTTACTATATAAATTATATAAATGGTATTAGGTACTTTTCATTAAATTATTTATCAAAAAAGGAAAATTGAGATGAAGTCCCTTTCTACTTTTTAATACCTAGATCAACACATCATGAAAGAGAGATCCTCATATGTATTTGTAAATCAAAGAATTTTTCATGAAAATACTCATAAATTGAAATCATAGGAATTATATAAACCACCAGCCAAAAATAAATGGTGAATATGGCATATGTATTGCTAAAATAAAAGTGAGATGATAAAAACACATTCATTGTGTCCGGACATTCCATGTATGTACTTTAACTCTGTATAAGAATACTATAGAAATAATTTGATTAACTATTAATCATTTTTGGTTAAATACTATAAAATTAAATTATTTATTATATTTTTAAATGATATAATAAAAAAAGATAATCAGTTAATTCCATGAAGGTTGTTTGGAGGATGTTCAGTTCATTGTTTCAAAACGTCTTCATTGTGTTGACCATGGCCAAATTGTTCATTATTTAAGCATATCCCAAATAATAACCGTGAAATATTTATCATATTTATAAATAAATTATACATTTGAAAACTAATAATGAAATATGGTTATCAAAATTGAATTATGATACAATCATTAAGATAGTATGCCATATATATGCAAAGGAAACATTTTCATTACTCAATGGTCATTATGGAAATAAGGTAAGTGATATTTTCAGATTATTGAATGATAAAAATATACTAAATATCATATTATTTAATTAAATTTTCATATATATATTATCTATGTGTTGTGGTGATGGAAATAATATCACATCACTTCACTGATGCTACAGTCCACATGTACACACGAATAAAGATATCATTTTTTTAGTGTAATCAATAAACTAATATATTTTCTATTAAGAATGATAAATATGTAATTAATTTCATAAATATATTAATTATATAAAATTAATTCATTAATTTTATCATTATTATCATCCACGTAATGTGATAATGGCATCCCAATCATATCACACCGTATGGCAGTAGTCATCCACACACATGAGTGACATTATTATATCTCCCATAAAATGTAAAATAAAAAAGGTAGATGTGTTATCATGTATCCAGAATTATAAATTTGATTATAATATAATATATCTAATTTTAATCCCGAATTATATAAATCCATTAGAGGCAATGATTGAAAATGAATGACATCAGTTCACATGGAGGTAGTCTGTCATACTCACGAATGATGAATTCATATCCCATTTAATATAAGAAGAAATGTATTTAGGTTATTAAATTAAAAAAAGATTAATATAAGTATATATTAGAATTTCTTTTTATTATATAAGTATAATTGGTTAATATGTCAATGAAGCGTAAGTATAAATAAAACAAATATTCTTGGTTAAGTATGATACATCTTCTTCGGAAAACTTCTTTATGTAAGAAAATAATGATTCACATGAAGTATTTATAATCCAAATAAAGGATATATGACCCAGGGAATTAATTTTGGGAGATATATTTATAGTTATTGTTTGATCCAATGTTTATTGAAGGTGTGAATATGAGAGGAGACTGGGTGGACATCTATAAATGAGGTTAGTGACACACTTGTAATGTGTTCAATGAAAAGGTTATAACAACAAGTTTCTAATGAGAAAAGGATCTAAAATGTGCCATTATATATAATTAGGCATTATAATTCATATATATGTAAATAAGATATCTATTCTAAAATGTTCATCCAATTTAACCCGTATAATTTTAATTTAACCATAGGTAAAAATATTTCCACCTAAACCACGATAATCAATTCATACTATTTTCATTATTCAATAGTGTCAATAAAATTGGTCTAGCTTAATAGATAAATTTTTTTATGATTATAAATATTTGAACCATTTTAAAAATTTCAATTCAAATAGGTTCTATAATTAAGTTAAAATTAAAACCACATACGTGATAAAAAATAAGGTTTCAACGAAGTGAATTTTTCTAAGAAAAAAAATGATTTTATATTAAATCAATGAGAAATAATAATTATTTTGTTAATATAAACTAATATTTATTTATATATAATATATAAATTTAATTTAATTAATTTATCATTATTTTTACTTTTAATTAATTAAAATCTATAAACATTGTGCACTTTAAAACAGTTTTCAGAAAATGCATTTTTTACAAAAAAATAGAGATACTAAAATATTATATAAAGATGATTAAAAATGAATTATTTTAATTAAAAATAAATAAATTATTTTAATTTTATTTTAAATAATATTGAAAACACAATTACCCTATTAAATATTGTTATATTATTGAAAAAAAATGAAATTTTAACAAGAATCTATATTTTTTACAATTCAATAAAAAAATATATATAAAAAAAATCACACCATATAAACATTGATATGACAGTTTCAGAAATTACTTTAATTTCATCAAAAAATTATAAATTTTCCAAATATATATATAATGTTTGTTCATAAAAATTTAAAAAAATATTTTTAATAAGACGTATTTTTGAAGAGTAAACTACTTTAGAAAATATTGATTGATTATCAACTAAAAATTTATGAAATTTTTTTATTGAGTTGGATATATATATATATCATAATGTAGTTAATACTATTATTCCCCATTAATTTAACATACATATTATAACATTTTTATATTTCATGGGTCATTTATGCTCAATGTTGTGTGTGGAATATGCAATCGATCACCGTTTTATTTTCTCAAATCATGGGTGTTTTACATCCTACACCCTTTAAAAAAGTAATCCTAGTGATTTTTTCTCTAACTCAGCAATATTTGTTTGTAAATTTGAAGATAACTTCATTGGAAACCCACATAATAACATGGGTTAATAAAACATCCTCTTGATCAGATAAAAAAATACGTAGGAAGGCCATTTGGAATAAGACATACTACATTTCCAAATTGGAGAAATTAGGTTGGAAGTGATTATTTAGACTTATAATGAAGTTTTAAATCCAAAATAGTGATATATGGTGACAAACATTATCAATCACAAGAATGTTAATGATATATAGCATGTCATGAACCAACAAAAATCTATAATGAATTAAAAGACCATATGTTCATAAGAAATAATGGTTCTCATAACACTTTTTTCAAAATAATTTTACAATAGTTGTGTTATTAATTTACAATATAGTATAATAAAATAAATAAAATTAATTATTTTATTTGTATAATAGCATCCTTTTTTCAATTTATATAACAATATCATCTTTCATTAAAAAATATGAGTATTCAAGATGATGTCTTTTCACTCCAAATAACTAAAAATTACATTTTAATGGGTCATATCACTATAAAAGAGATTAAAGTATCCTCTTAATATTTTTGAGCATTAACCTAATCCTTAATGTTTATTAAATTGTACGATATTTCAAAAACTAAATAAACCTTCATATGATACATTAGTCATTGAATTTATATTTTAAAACCAAATATTAAAACTTAACCATTACTAAAATTAATTACCCTATAACCAAAATAATGTCCTTAAAATAAAAATTAAATAGTGTCTTAACCACATTTGTAATCTTATACCATTTTGATTTCATGCATAGAAATATAGAGATAATCTTTTGAAATAACAATGATCACCAAGTCACCAAATCACCTTTTCATCGCATGGTTATATATTTGATAAAACATATGTTCCCGTAATTATATAAATATCTAATATCATATAAACACTTATGTTTATAAATATCTTAAAACATATTTCAGAATAATTTAAAGGAATACTTCACATGAAACAGAATCATTACATATACTATAATCTAGTAAATCGTCTGTTAGACCACCATTAATCACTTTATGGTCTAATCACTTAAAAATTAAAAAGGATTATATGACCATGAACATATTATTAACCTTAATATGATAGATCTATGATGGTATCCATAATGATAAAATAACCTCTAATGATGTCATCAAAATCCTTGAAGTTACCTAATACATTATTTGATACCAACTATAATAGTCCCAAACCCGTACTCCCAGATCCATTGTGAAAAATATAAAAATTACATTTTTATATTTGAAACTAATTATGGTGATTGAATCATCACTATCCAAAAAATTCAAAATATGAATAGAAAATTGGAAAACTTAAATTTTAATGGAAATTTTAGGTTTATTATTTTAGAGAATTATGAAAAACACTTAAATCATGGGTTCATAAACAACTGGTTCATAAAGCAAAAACATCATCCCCCAATATACCAACAATTTTTTCATTCCACACTATGTCATCATAATAATAAATATGAATCCCCTATATAAATAATTCATCTAATATCATTCTGGATAAAAATGGGTAAAGGAAATATAAGAAGTTTTAACTCAAATACTCTATATGGGTAAACATAATCATTAACAATTGGATTTCATCAGTGAGACTAATATGAGAATAAGGGAATGAGGAAATAATAAACATTAAAGATCATAATATATGATAAATCATATACAAAAATACATGGTTCAAAAATTAGTAATAAATGTTGTATGGATTTTAATATTTTAAAAGTCATGAGAATCAATAATCATGATCCATGTGATATCGATACTAATGAATGAACAGATTTATAACCCATAAAATCATAATTAAAGTATATTTTTATATTTGGAAATCATCTGACTTAAAACATATAGAACTAATTAAAATAGAATAACAATATGTCCATCTTCAAATTTTTTTTACCGATAACATAATCATTACCCAATAAATAAGACATGTATCTAGTCCCATCAATCAAATATGAAATATTAGGATCACCTGGTGCTATCTGGTTTCACACATCATATAAAAATGTCCATTAACCATAAATAATGTAAATAAAGAACTGTATTTCATCATAAGACACAAAAAAAATTATTTCTTTCATAACATGATTAACTCGTGTGAGTGACATAAATTCCATGATAATATATTTGAATCATGATTTACCTTTAAAAATGAAACAATTTCTATTAAAATATTTTTGAAACATGATTAATGCATGTAATGAAAACAATATCCAAAAAATATATATTTGAAACATGATTAACCCAGGGAAAATAAATAGATTATATAACAAACTCTTTGAATCCATATTAACTAGTGCAAAAGAAATGGTTTTTATAAATATTACTTTGAAAAAATAATAATCCTTATACAAAACCAATATGGATGCTAGGATTACAATATATCACCATTGGATCATATGTAAGAAAAATGTTTTTTATTATTGATGAATGGAAATTCTATTACAATATAATTATAAAACGTTCTGGGGAAAATATTCTTTTTATAATAAAAGTTTATTTTATAAACAAAAAGTTCAAAAATTATTGCGAAGATATTTTAATTTCTAAAAATGTTAGTGACATATCATGTAAAATTTAAAGAAACTACTATAAATGATGATGGGAAATCAATTCATTTCATAGATGTTAAAAATTAATATTATTTCGAAATTGTTTTGATAATGGGAGTCAAATTTTATATATCTTGAAAAAATTAAGCTATTTTAATTTTAAGGTATATATAAGAAGGTAGAATATCATATAGAATGGAATTAGGATATTAATTATTTTTAAAAATTATCATTATAGAATAATTTTATTTAAAACTATTTAAGGAATAAAATGATACTTGATATATAAAAAAATACAAGATTATTGTCACATATGAATGAGTTTCATGATATTTATAAAAATAATTAGTTGGGGGAATTTAAATAACCATTTAAACTATATTCATTACTAGTGGAGATTAAATAAAATTAGTTCAACAAAAAAATAATAATACAATTTCATCATGTTAATCCTTGATAATAAACAATATTAAAAGGAATGATATTTTAAAAGAAAGGATTTCTTCATTCATTACTGTTCAGTTGTAATCCCAATTATATAATAACATAAATTTTTTTAGTATCATGAAATTAATGATTTTCATGATATAACATTTCCAATGGTTGTATATAAATTTAAAAAATAACTATAGTTTCATTTCCTAAATATATGTCGTAAAAAAAATAAAATTTCAGATGAATAACCTTTAAAAAGAAACCATTGAAATTTTAATTAATAATTGAATGGATTATGTGCATCAATTGTAAATCCTTATAAAAAAAGATGACATTAGACATAATATAATCAATAGTCATTACACACTAATGATGAATGCATATCCAATTTGAGGGAAGTGGAGATATATTTTAGTTATTACATTCACACAATTAAATATAAATATATTTCAATACTTTTGATATCATATATTCTTATTTCTAGAATATTTTAAGGAGGTGAAAGACGAATGAAAATAAAGACGATCAATGTTTCTCCATACCAATTCATTGGACAACCTACCTAGGATTGAATGAAAAGTTTTAATAGGTTGGATTTATAATAGAAATATGGTCACTTATATCTGGGGATGAAATTAATTAATCTATATCGTTATGTATTCTATGATAATAAGTTCTTTGATTTCTTGAAGAATAGAGTTGATGGGGGGGACTTTTATAAGTGACGTTAGTGGTCCACATGTTATTTTTTTAAATAAAAATTTTAAAAAATGTTTTTCTCATGAAACATGTATAAAAAATGAGCCCTTATCAGGGATTATTCATAGTAATGTCTAAATTGGGATATAAAATAGTTTTTATAATTTATTTTTTTATTTTAACAATCATTATTTTACTTTAGTCCATTGTAAGAACTATTTTCTCCTTAACCGTGAGAAATAATATATATTGTTTTCACTACTCATTATATTTTACAAAAAATTAGTTGTCCTTACTAGATTATATAAATTGAGATGAATCAAAATATTTAATCCATTTTAAGAAATTAAATTCATAGTAGTTAGATTTTTTAATTTAAATTAAAATCGTAGAAGCAATGAATATGCATGTTTTTAGGAAATGTATTTTCCAACCAAAATATTATTTTATATTATCTCTATGAAAAATAATAATAATTATATCAATATAAAATAATATTTTTATATATAATATTTTTATTGTTTAATTAATTCATAATTAGGGGTTATTTTGACTAATTTAAAAGTATAAACATTATTCATAGTAAAACCATTTTTTGGAAAACTTGTTTTTAATTCCAAAAATTTATATATATTAAATTTTATTATAAAGATGATTAAAATTTAGATAAATGAATTAAATAAAAATAAAAAAGATAATTTATTTTTTAATCATTTTCAAATATTAGTGTTACTTTAGTTTTATTATTTATTTAAAAGGAAATGGAATTTTTACAAAAAAATTGTCATTTTCCACTATTCATTGAAAAATAAACAATTTATAAAAAATAATTTTTTTTAAAAAGTTACAAAAATTTCCCCGAAGATAAAATTTGATATAATAATTTAAAAAATCTAGTTAGTTTTAACCCAAAACTTTCCAATAAATGTTTCAAATTAATTATAATATTTTTCATTAAAATATATAAAACTCATTTTTGTTGAAAACATATTTTTGTTTAAAAAATATTTTTGTTGAATAAAATTACTTTACTATAAATTGATTGATTATTTAATAATTATTTATTAACAGTATATATTTAGTATTAAATTTAAAAATATATATATATATATATATATATTTCATAATGTATATAATACTATTCATGTCGAATACACTATTAAACATAGGTCACTTTTTAAAAATCCTTGGGTATTACACTGATACTGGAACATTTAACAAATTATTTATTAAATATATTTTTAGGATTATATCATTATATATATTTTTGTGAAAATTAAAATTCTATTAGGATGTTTACCCTCGAGGAATGATATGATTTTTTATTATATTTATCATTAGGGTCGATGAAGGGGATCAAGCGTCGGGATATGTGCATAAAATTGACATATACTCCCTCATCTATAATGTTTCACAAAGATAGGAAAGGTTCTATCATATTACATATATAGAATTGTATTCATCATCTAATGTGTTCTATAAAGGGTGTGAGTCTTCAATATATAATTTTTTATACTCCCTCACATGCGGTGTGTGACTCATTGGGCAGAAATTACTCTATTAAACATTCATAGAGGTAACACATATTACTTTATTTGATAGATGGGGTTTGTGAGTATTCATTTTGGTTATCATGTGTTCTGGTAATAAATATAATGACTCTCTTCTATTACCCAAGTATCAGTATGAAATATTTTCTTGGGTCAACTTATGTGTTATCCCTTTCATTCATTCTATTATAGTTTATCTGAGTAGTTGTTTAACTATTCAGTTTTTATTTGAGACACTATAACATATATAAAAATTATCACTTATGTATGGATGTATTAACATACATGTTTCATGTTTTAGACTGATTTAGATCAATTTGGTGGTGACATGGGTGGACACAATGTTAGTGGATCTTAGACACATTAGGATCTGATAATAGTGGGATATGTTCATGCATAGTGAAAATTTATTTTGGAATATTCTTAATCTTAGTTGTGTTGGAATTTTTTTCCCATTGAACTATTACTCATGGATCATACCCCTTTTAAAATTTTATTTATTTAGTAGATATACTATGATTGATATTAGAGTTTATCAGGAGCATTTTATATATTACTTGAATCCATTTATCAATATTTAAATGTTATGTTTTTTGTGGATGTATCAGTTGTATAAGGGTTAAAAAGAATATGTATTTCCATTAGGTTCTCATGACCCCTCAATTATATTCACCACTATATGTTTAATGGAGTGCGTTTTAGGGTTGAACACATGGATTAAAGTGGGTAATGTTGAGTTTCAGTTGATAAGAGCATGTTAGATTGGTATCAAAGAGACATTATTATTGGGATGGAGTTTTGAGTATGATGTTTGGTGAGGATTGAATTATGAAATTTTGTAAATGGTGTCAATGGGTATTCTAAAATTTTTTGAGGATAGATATCACATTGTTTTTTTTGGAGGCTTACATACCAATTTCCTAATACAATGATTATATACATATCGACTTGGTATACCAAGCCACATATTCCAGAAAAAAACCAATAATACACAAATCATATATGAATGGTTTAATTAATAAATTTCATTCTTGAGTCATATTTAGAGATATTATTTTATTATCGTGATCTATCAATTAAAATTATAGGATTCCTCTAAGAATAAATCTTTCTACGATTTCAGTGATGGGTTATAATGATCCATTTTTAGTGATTAATCCAATTACCAAAAAATATTTGTGTTATAATACATCCATGAATAGACCATAAAATTAGTTGATTCCACCTAAATATTTATGAGTAGTACATATACCCATTGTGTACTGATTAGACCCATATCTCACTATACAGGAAGATATTATCTAGTAGCTATGTAACTAATTATTCTTTTCAGATCTGATAAGGATGCACGTAGGATTATTATGCTAAAAAATTTCTAGTTTCCATGAAATTTAAAATTATACGGTTATCCAAACCACCATGTGTTCAATAATAGCATCAGATGATGGTTTGAGTATTATTTATTTTCCATACACCAACTAATCTGATAGTAATGTTGGAATCCAAACTTCTTAAGGGTGTTGTAGGAAACTGATGGATCTTGATCATCCACAACATGATGATCCGATCCATTCATTGATAGACTTTGTAAAGGAATTCCATGAGGAGTAACACCTAGTTATGTTGATGACTATTTTTATATAGGATCTAATAGATAAAGAGTATTATAGAATTTATTATATATAGTATGTGTCGAGATTCTTTAATATCATAGGTACTCTCTCAAAAAAATTCATGATGGATACTATTAATAACTAAAATTTATGTGTGGAGAATTTTTTGAAATTCATAAAGCAATACTTTCTCTAGGTATTCCTACCCATTACATGGTGTTTCTTTTGAAGGATGAAATATTGTTTCACCCGATGGTTTCCTTGTGTGGGTTTAATGTCTATAAAATCATCCATATTGGTTTCATCATTTATACCTCTAATGGAAACACCAAACTGTTCCTACATCCAAAACTATGTAGAAACCTACATTAAAAATGTTTGAGGTGAATGGGGTTTTAGGCTTAGTGGAACATAGGAAATCAATTTTTTTGAGAGGATGAGAGGTTGGTCTCATCACACACTTTTGGGGGAGATTTTTCCTTATTCAAAGACTCTCTTATAGATTTACGATATATTTTCAAAAATAATTTTCATTGTATGATATGGGACTAGATACCCCTAAGATAATTAAATCAATAAGACAATGTATTTATAGGAAAAATTGTGTACATATAATGGGATCTCCATCATTCTATTATTTATTTACGATGATTCGATTTATAGACTAGTTTGGGTACTATGGAGTTTATTTCCATCCCAAGAGGTGGTTGGTGTCTTGTAGATATGATTGAACCTCTATGAGGATCCCTATATATCCTGTGAGAATAATAAAAAATATCCATTTAGTTTTATGGACATAGTTTAAGGTGTTTGGAAAGACCAATCAATGAATTTTTAAATCATTCATTAAGGATATAAATATAAGGATGGACTCACTAAGGAATCATATGTATCCTATTTCAATATGAATTTGAGCCTATGTTGTTCGTGTTTGTGCCATTAAATATGTGACAAAAAGGTATTTATTGGGACTTATGCATATATGGCTTCTCTAAACAACCTCATCTGGAGTATGGAACTTTTATTGAAGATGAGATATAATCCAACTTACATCCTAATGAAGGACCCACACTAATGGAATTACCATCACACCATTCGTATAGTCCTAACAAGTATTTAAAACCATGTGATCTATGCTAAGTATGAGGAAAAAGATATAGAGGGATATTGGTCACATATCATGAGAGAATAACCATATGGGGATTATAGATTAATGTTACCTTTCAAATGATATGATTACTTATCAAATGGAGGATATTTTAAGGTGATTGGGCCTATAGAAGGGATCCTATGTATCCTATTTATAAAAAGAATCTTGTACTTAATATTTCAACACACCCATATTCCACTGATGGGTTTTGTTGAATGATCACACTTGAATACATTATTTTTACCCCTTATGCTTAGGAATGGTAGTGGAATATACCATGATGGATGAACTATTTGAATAATCATTATATATCTTTTGAATAATAATAAAAAATTATCACTATGAAAGGTCTGTTAGATTCTCATTGAATGACATGGAAGGAACACCTAAGTGTATGACACAAATAGGGTTTCATGAGTTCCTTTCCCTAACCCATTATATAAAATACCCATATAAATGGTGTATAAGTCCAAATTTCATGGATAAGGGTCCACATGGAATACGTTTGAGTGTGTCTGCCCGATGAGGTCGACATGTTAGGCTGACATGTCTTGTAGTCTACTAGACATGTCTAGATTTAATTCATAACATGCTTGGGCTGTGAGTCGGACCATGAAGACAAGGGTTTCTGCCGGACATGGCCATGATTATTTGCATGACCTAATTTGATGTTCCTATGATATTTCTCATAATAATAGAAAAAATGTATAAGGTCTCATAGTTGACTAACTTTCATTTCTTTAATGGTTTCTATTAATCCAATGGAAAATGACCAGGGTCATTCTAGTCATCAACTGGTATGTTTGGGATGATTCACTTGACCAAAGTGACGTGTCTAGGATTTCTTTTCATGATTAAAATGTATTGACCAGGACATCATCACATGATCAAAGAAGGAATTTCTAGGGTCATCGCATGATCAAATTGACTTGTCATGTACATCCTTACATGATCAAAATGGACATGTCTAGGGTCTTTTGTAAGATCATTTTGACTTGTCCATGACATCTTCTAATGATCAAATAGTAAATGTCATGGGACTTTCACATCAGAAGATGAATTGTCTATATAAATACATATAATCATACTACCTTGTCGTCAGGTGGTCACATGATCAAATTGAATTATATTTGTGTCGTACAAGGATAATCCTAGCATGTACTTGGGTTTTATAATTACAATGAGAACTTGTTAAGGGGTTGTTTCACAACAATAATGGAGTGTTGATATGTTGTCACATCATCAACCTGAATTATCCTAGGCTTGTCATTCGATCTAATTGACACATCATATACCACTCGAGGAAATATTTTGATTGATGAAGAATCTTTAGATAGCTTGAGATTAATTTAATCACACTATGAGGTTTCATGGTAATCCTTATGTTCTATTGAATTCCCTAGTGTTTAAGTCTCACTCCCTATGGGAGCATACCTCAAGAAAACATGGAAAATATTTTAACGGAAGGGGGTGCATAACTAATGGGTTCACTCCATATCAACACATCCTAGGGACTATGATAAAAAATGAGGGTTATCCATTTTGTTTATAATCATTCCAAGTACTTTCATGGGACATAGGATGTCCACGTGATGGGGTTTCATGAAGCCCCATTGTTCATGAGATTTCCTGGCATCTATGGGGTCTTGTGATTGGTTCTATGACCATGTCTGGGATAGTAAGTTGATGTAGTTCTCATTGATTAGGGTAAAAAAATGATAAAAGGGGGAACCTGGTATATGAGGCACATGTCCATGATTTTAAAATTTCATGTACATGGATGCTTCATGCCAATGGATCTAGAACTAGGATTGAATTATAGAAACATGGGAATGGGGGTATATTTTAGGGAATGATTGATTGATTACCTATTATCCAATTCATGACTATATTGAGGCATTACATGTATAAAGGAAATGAATCTTGGGATATCATTACTAGATGATAACTTTAGTGGTTGAATCCCACCTAAATAGAGGTTCACAAGAATGGTTCACATTATAGAGGTTTAACAATATGTTATAATTTTCTTTAGATTCTATGATATTAAGGTGATCACATAATAAATTCTAATGTTAGGATTTCATGACTGGAGCCTTCGGTTACCTGTATTCATCCTCCAATGTTAGTAGCTGGTAATCAATAGCTTCTATTCTCCTCCATACACCTCTATGTCCTCTCTACTTCTTCTCTCATCTTTATCATGCGTGCTTCTTCTAATGGGATAAGGTTTTATATATGTGGAGGTGGAATAATGATGGTTTTTCCTTTCATTCATGTTATATATAAGGCATCAGAGGAGTTTTTTATGCATTTTTGAATTATTTTTAAAAATATATATAGGTTAATTTTTTTCAACATAAAGGTGAAATGGCCCCTTTCACCTTTCTTTTAAAAGGATAGGTTAAAGTTCCTCTACCTCTTTTCAGGAAAAAAATATTAATATAGATATTTATATTTTTAAAATATATATGTTTATATATTATGATATATATTATTATTATTTTAATTTTTTATAATTATATCATTAGTATTTTAAATTTAAAATATTATACTTTAATCAAATAAATTTTCTGAAATGAAAATTAGTTTTTCATTATTATATTTAAAAAATTTTCATATTCAATAATGTTTCATATGTTAAGTCATTTGGTCAAATATACCTTATATTATAATATTTCATAATTTATATGCCTTCAGAATCACCTACATGAAATATAATAATGTTTGAAGTTTGCGTCATTGAATGTATATAAGCTATAAAATATTAATAAAATATAAATGATACTTGACACACTTACTGAATGTGTGATATATAATTAAAAATAAAAATCATTTTTCAAAAAAAAAATCAATGAAAAATAATTTTAGTGGAATAATATATTTTTTATTAAACCATTTAAATTGTATTTATAATATTGATTGTCAATACATTCATTTTAATTTATTTATTATGTTTATGAAATTATTTTTTTCAAAACATTATAAGTTATTATTGGATGTTTTAGGATTTTTAGATGGGTTTTATGGTTTATATTTTTAAATATTTTAATGTTTCTTACATGAAATTTAATAACTTTTACTATGTTTAAAATAGTTGACATTGAAAGATAATAAAATATAAATTGTAAGAAAAAAATGAAAAGGGAAGTAGTGGTTAAACATGTAAAAATGATTTATAGTAAAAAGAATATCAATTTTAGTAGATAGAAAACTTATATAAGAATGAGTACAGTAACTATGAATTGAATGGTCCCTTTCCACATGGTGGTGTGCCGATGGGATGACCATATCAGGATCGATGACCTCTATGTTGGGGTGGAGTCTGCTGACCAGAAGATAGATCTTCCTTGGGTTATGGAATATTAATCATCGGATGATCTTGGTGAGTCTCGGTGGGAGGAGGTGTGAACTAGATGTCATCATACACAGATGATCCTTCACCAACTAGGGTTGTAGAATGAACCACTATATTTTTTCGAGGGAACCATGCATCCTCGGAAGTCCCTTGAATGAAAACAAGATGCAAGCGAAATGACCCCTATTAGAAGCTTGATATATCTTCACTAGGAGAAAATTGTGGATATCCTATAACAAAATATGGATCCAAGGCCGCCTAATAAACTCCTATAAATATATGAGGCTATACTTTTAGTTGGATGATCTCTACATGTCAAAATAGTTATGCCACATGTGCCGCACAACATGATCTACATCTTCCTCCTCATGGATAATCAACATCAGCACCTACTTGAGGAGTTCAATGAGAATGAACCTCCAATAAATATTCATGAAATTCATATCCATGGGGTATAAAATCGAATATAATATTGTGAACCACATGATAAGTTATAATCAACACCTGTAATGCACCATGAATCGCTGCTAGGCTCGTAACCTCCTCATTCTCAAGATCTGATATGTGAATAACCTGATGTGATCAAGTATACTGTAATGTAATTCATAATGAATTTTAAAATAGTAAAATAAGAAAACTAAAGATTTTTTTTTTGAATTTATACACCGTGAAGGCCTCAATCTTGTTGATTAGGATACAATATAGATTTTAGTCTATACCATGGCTCGTACGTGACCTGTTGTGAAAGATGGAATCACATTATAGGTACACCCTAGATATCATGTGATGTTCATCTACCCCATAGGTCGATATACTCAAGAAGTCATTGACACTAGTCAATGTCCTTCCTTCTTATAATCTTCAAGAATGAAGCTCCTATAACTATCTTGGTAGAAATGGAATGGGTTGTACACATCCAACGTGGCACATGAATCTGTCGGCCTTATGACACTCAATAATATGAATGCGAATGAGAGGTACTACAGCCCAAACATCCTGAGTATAGAAGTGAATTAAATAGGAAATTGGTCAAATAAATCCCATTTTGGCATCGATAAAATCCATGCTTTTCCTAAAACATTCCTTACAAAAAACCAATAATGAAGTTATTATTATATTTTTTAGTCAATTTTTTGTTTTATATACATACATTATCGGGTTGGATAATGTCCAACATGAGACGGTATACACCCAAATGGGGCATTGAGCACTAATGAAGTTGAGTGAATAACCCCCCCTATTAAAATAAGACATCAAAATTGATAAATAATAGTAACTAATATTCAATAACTCTAATTAGTATTAGAAATCAATAGAGATGATTGATCATACCATCATTCACACAGAGTGTCATGAAGCATGTCTTTAGATAGTGGCTTATTAGAAACATCTGGGAAGAGGGACAAAATTTTATCATAATCTTTCATATAAAAAAGTATGTGTTATCACCTACCATATGTGTTGTCATAGCAGCAGATTGTGCATAATTCCCTATAAGTCTAAGACAAACACACAGATCTCCAATTGTATGTATCAGTCTGATCAAAATCCTCCAGTAACCCCAAATACATCATGTTAACAAACTTACCTAACTGATCATCACACAGTTTCCAACCAATAAACCATAAGATATAGGAATAAGAATGAATCATGATTGTATTCTTATCAGAATCATTGATTAAATGAGAAAAGTGAATATCAAACTAACTCCTAGATATCAATCACCCATCTATAGCATCATCATCATCCAAAATTTTGACACCATGTAATTTATATACCAGATCATGCTAGTCTTCATGGGTGGATATAATAACCACATCACCCTAGATAGGAATACTGAGGAATACTACCACATCATCATTGGAGATGGTCATAACACCCTCATATAGGTGGAATGTGTGTGTTTATCATCACAAACTTTATATGAGGGAAACAATGATGTGATTATCAACGAATTTGAAATTAGATGCCATAATTTCATAGAGGCTAGCATGGCACATGTATGGTATAATGGCAGCTAGAGGAGGCGTGTGAGGACGATGGGGTGCCCATGAAACATTAATTCATCAAACCAGATGACCCTCTATCATGATGTGGGAAATATGCGTATACTGCTCAGTGAGTGATATAGTATCATCCATATATATGTAGAAAATGAAATAAGTCTTATGTATAAAAATTAAATATAATGTTATGGTCATATGAATTTTAAGGAAGTTATAATATATAAAACCTCATCTATTCTTTTCATATTATCTTTTTTTCTTCGTTATCAAAATATCTATTAGAAAATTGTGTAATTTTTAATTTATCTATAAATTTTTCATGATGTTATGTTCGAGGATTATTTACACACATTATTTATATAATAATTATCCATGGACAGTTTTATTGTGCTTTAATGTCACCTCACATGTACTTTTGATATTACTTTTATATAAATATGAACTGATTATTTTCATTTGGTAGTAAAAGTATTCAAAAATTTCAAAAAACAATAAAAAATTAAGGATTGTATATTAACACTATATAACTAAAAATAGGAGAAGTTCACAATGGAAACAATACATCATTGTGGATGAGAGTGTGAAATATTTCTTGAAAATATTGGTAATTGATTCAAGTTATGAACTTCAAGATGATATAAGTTGTATCTCAAAATATGTCATTGTTCTTGAGGCTAATCCGTCTCATTCTTCACCATATTGGACTTCTGTCTACCATTTTGAAGCATCCTATTAATTTTAGTTATCAATATCATATGGTCTTAGGGAATAGGAAAATATAGAATCTAGAGAATATATATCCATAGTGCTACATAAAAGTATAAATGGTGTCCAGCAGGTACACTAGATCAACATATGCTTCTGATGAAATGATCATTGAGGAACATGTTTTAATGGCTTGTGCACATGAAAACATTAATTCTCTGAAGTTTACTTATTTATATTTCCTCACATCTAGTAATACCACCATTTTTTCATTGTTGATACCTTTGATGTGGTATATAATCTCTTAAAAAACTAACTAAGAGTCTTATAGGTGGTAAAATAACACTCGATAACCATAATATTATTCAATTTTCTTTTAAATGCCATAGTGAATGTTCCATCCATACCTTATCCCATGCTGAATCTTATTTGAAGAATGTTTTTTTATCAAATATGTACTTCATGTAATGTTAAATTTTCTCCTTAACTAGGTTAGTTATAGGTTACATGAAAATCCCCATAACGAATCCATTGATTCACTCCACCATGTTTGGGGTCATGTGGTCATACCTTTTCCCCTCATCATATTTTGTGATCTATTTTTAGAATCATCATCATATAATCATAATCTTCTTTATTAGCCTTGAGTATTTTTTGACAACATTATTCTAACCTTCATTGAATCAGATCATATGATATAAAGAAGTGATCATATTTCGCAGAAATAGATTTTATATTTATGTTGAAATAGTAAAAAATAACATAGATATTTCATACCAATCCTTGTAATTTTAGTCTTCATATGTTTTTTATGGAATGTTTTCACACATTTCTTGTAATATTTTTGATGCAATTTCAATGATGTTAATTTTTAGATCTCCGTGTATTAGTACCTAGATTGATTTCTTTGTTGATTTCTCAATACCGGTTAGATATCATGAAGACACCCAAATGAAGGTGAAATTTTTTATGATACATGCCAAAAACGAACTCCATTTTTCTTAGTTTTCTTTATCCACTATGGAAAATTAATGTAGAAGAAATGAAAAAATTCATTCTTAAGTTTTGGTAGTCAACAATACACCCATTTATTTACAGTGCCGAAATGTTCCACCCATATGTACGAACTTTTTCTAAAACGTAATGTTGAAATTGATTGGAGGAATTCACAGAAAAACTGATGAAATTGAACAAAATATGGATAAAATCATTTATCATGGGACACTTCTAATTTTTTATGAATATGGAAGAAAACTTTGATTTTTTTCTCAGTATGGATATAAATTGAGGAAACACCTGACACGAGTAATCCCAATCACCATAGTCCTTTGTAATCGCCCCCTTTTTCGTGAGGCATAACATATTATATGAAATTATATAATATATTTTTTTATTCTCTATTTCAAAAAGGATACAAAAAAATCATGGGAATTCGTAATCATATCGATGAAAATAGTTGCCACAAATTCATCATCTAATTTTGTATGATATTGTGTCTGGTTTGGATGAACACAAGTATGAGTTGCCTCAATCTTAAAAATCTAGAACCTCTAAATGAAAAGTTTTCTATATCCTTCAAGTGATATCTACAATCATCCCCTTACAATTCACACTATATTATTTATTTTTTACATCATTATTTCTGAACTAAATATCTATAATGAATCTCCATGTGAAATATCCTATGAATTATTTCAATGCAACCTTAAATAGAAAAACTCATCCAAAATATAAGGTTTGGTCCATCTCACTAAAACTATTCAGTAAAACATTATGAAACATAGTTATAGGTTTAGGCTGTGGTAAAACTATTGGATTTATATAAACTTCCTCTCAAACTACTGTTTCTCCCACTACATCCTCACATTGGTCTATGTCTATTTAATAATTAAAAATATCATCTTCAAAATTAATATTTACATGTATATCCGGGAAATCATCTATGACATCCACTCTTACATTATATGCAATATCCTAAATTTTATGTGGAGACTTTCTTCAGCCACTTTTTTAAGTCTATTGTTTTGTATAGTTGGATGGTTTTTTTCTACGGTACATGAATCACATATTACTCCATCATGGTAGCATACAACTATGGGGAAAACACATTTTTTTCATGGACCTATTGCTAATAATTAACCATTTTACATCCTAGATGCAATATTTTAGTCGAGAATTGAAAATGTTTATTGCTCATATACATTATCTCTTTATCAGAACTCGGATTTATGGAAATATAAATAATATCTTCATGTTCACTTAGGGTTACAAAATATTATTTATTAAATAATATTGTCTTTTGTTTACTATAAGAATCTCTTTATTCTATTTTAATGACCTCCCCATAGTAGTGGACACAGGGAAACAAGACTCTCTATGTCAAAAATAATTGTTGATAAAGATTCTGACAGTGTTACTAATATTGGAAATGATTTTCAACCAGATAATCATTATTGTACATAAATTTTAGAATATATCTTTGTTACAAAAATATGACACTAATGTTTCATTATATATATGTTTTTTGAAAATAAGTCACAAAATGGTTTGATATATGAGGTAAAATGAAGGGAAAACAATAATTAAATTTATTTATCAATGATAAAATGAATATGATGATCACATAAAGATAATTCATGAACAAAAATATATTTAAAGAACACATGATATTTTTATAATATTCAAGAAATATTTTTTTTTTCAATAGAATAAATTTTGGATGAGATGGGCCTAAATTAACAAGTGAAGTAAAATCCTTATTATTTTCATGTGGTAGCTAAATAAAAAATGGATAAAAATGGATTTCATTCTTTCACTAGTTTTTACCATGATTTCAAAGTTATTCTATGAATAATTTTGAAAATTATGGTTAAACAAATAGTCATTATGATAATAAAATTTTAAAATATATTCTTATATCCTATAATATGAAACTATTGTTTTTAAAAATTTTTAATCTTCCTAATGTTATTTATTTAATTTATAAATAAAATATGAATTTTTTAAATCATATAACTTAGAAGTGTCAAAATATGTGTCCATAAAGACCCATTATCATGTACTAGGTTATATTGTGTCAAGACCAATGCACATTGTCTGTGTTGTTAGTATTAGGTAAATCAATTCTAGTTCCACTTCCACTTGTAGTATCCAGATAGAGATTTCATTTCATAGATAACCACACAATATTTTTTCTAGAAATTTTTTTGAACTTTTTCTTATATCATAAAATATGAAAGTAATTTTATATTGTATGATTTTTGAATATCATAAAAATTTGATCAATGGTTTATAAAGATAATGTGAATAATCTAAAACATATCTATTGACATTAACAAAACAAGTGTGAAATATGGGATGAATCATCTAAATCAATGTATTATAAAATCATCTGTTCAATTAGCAATCTTTGTTATCCAGTTTCACATCATTCATCCTATGTTTATTCCCTGTCAATCCAATGTTAGTCATTATTTAATTAGTATATTATATTTTGGTAATCATTAGTTATTCATTGGTTAATCATTAGTTAATCATTGATTAAATTTTATATAATAATTAGTTAACCATTAGTTAACCAACAGTTAACTACAAGTTATCTATCATTGGATAATTAGTTAATCATTAGTTAATCATTAGTTAATCATTAGTTAATCATTATATAATCATTCCTCAATTATTAGTTTATTATTTCTTAGCCATTATTTAATTATTTATTAATTATTCATTAATAATTACGTAATCAATGGTTAATAATTAGTTGATTAATATTCATTCATTAGTTACCCATTAGTTAATAAACAGTTAATCATTAGTTAACCATTCATTCATCATTCTTTAATCAGTCCTTAGTAATTACTTAATCACTCTTGAGTCGTAGCTTAATAATTCTTTAATCATTCATCAACCATTTCTTAATAATTCATTAATAATTATATAATTAATTCCTATTCATTAGTTATTCATTGGTAAATCATTAGTTAATGATTCAATATACATTAATTAATCATTACAAAGTAATTTTTTTAAATATCATTAATCATTATCTTATTAATACATAGTCCTTACATAATCAATATTTAATAATTCGATAATCATCACTTAACCACCAGTTAATCAGTAGTTAATCAATATTTTTTCATTAATTAATCAATCCTTAATCATTACTTAATCTTTATTTAATCATTCCTTAAAAATTAGATATTAATTACTTATTAATTTGTTAATAATTACTCAATCATTAATTACTCATTCCTTGATCAATCTACAATCATTACTTAATCAATAATTAATCATAATTTAATCATTACATAATCATTATTTAATCATTACTAAATCATTAGTTAACAATTCTATAATAATTATTTATATATTTAATAATCATTAGTCAAAAATTTGATAATAATTAATTAATTATGCCTTAATAAAAAGTTGATCATATGATATTCATAGATAATCGTTATTATCAAATTATTATATGTATTAATTATTTAATCCAATGTTATTCATTTATTAATCTAAACTTAATCATAACTAATAATAATAATTATTTCTAAATAATATATAACATACTAAACATCCTAATAAATATCATATTTAGAAATAAGAAAAAATAATTGAGTAAAATAAATATATAAATTTTAATTAATCATTAAAAAAGACTCTATATGTTGCATCACAAAACATTAGGGCTTCCTTCACGCTAGTGGAAAAAACACGCCCAAATAAGGCTTATTTTAAAGAGATAAGAAATGAAATATTGATAGAGGGGTGAATTTTGATATGAGGAGTGGGGGGGGGGGGTTGGTACCCTTTTATAGGGGCTAAAGGGAAAGGCAGTATGGGTTTTCTGCCTTTTATCTTTATGTTAGGCTGAAGGTGGTAGACCCCTAACCATATTTCTTTTTATATAAGGCGAAATACAGTCATCTTGATGCCTCCTTTCCCATGTAATTGATCTGAGGAAAAGTTGGTTGTAGGTGTGCCACCTTTTAATAAACTGAAAAGGAAGAAGAACATTGGCCTACGTTCCAATAATGAAAACCTAGATGTTTAAAAAAAAAATCAGTAAATGAATAAAAAAACACAGTGGAGACATCATGAAAAAATAATCACATGATCACGAGATGGGTTCAAATGATCTTCTCCCCTTCATGAGATACCCTTCTATGGGAAAATAAATTATTGTTATGATGGATGATGTATATTGTGTTTCTATTTCTCATGTTATCCTTCAATGACATCCTCATTACTTAAAAAATATAATCAACATTTCCCTATAATATTTATAGAACTTGTTGTGTTGGCCTCGTAGTGAGAAACAAATTATCATATTTACATGATCAGGCTTCGTGTGATCATGTGATACATGGGTGGATATTCCCCTTTCCATTGGTCGACTATGATGGAAATATAGTTTGTTTTTTACAAGTACCAAAGTATTTATTCATTTTTGAGATAATTATGAGACTAAATGTTCTCCACTTGTAATCCATTAATTTTTCATGCAATCTATGCAGTTTCAGAACAACATTGTATGATCATATCACCTAGATCTTGTGATCTCTAAAACCTATTATGGTGGATTCATGTGGTTTTCATGACTAACTAAATATGATATCTTGCATGTACGCCATCAATACATCAATAATTCCTCATTGGACTTGGTTTGATCATAAATTAATATAGAAAAGATGTATTTTAGGTGATGGACCGATGTCAAGAGTCTCTATTTCAAACCAGTTGCATCTAGTGTGGAGAGGGTCATAGGGATTTTGAAGAAGAAATAGAAGTTGGATCAAAAAGTTGAGTTTACCTTGATCTAATGAATATTTTTCAATCTATTTTTTATAGAGGTATAATTTGTGGCTTACAGGATCTTTCCCACATAATATCCAATCTCGGTATGTATCATCTAAACAATCTATTGTGGATCCACTAATTTCCAAAATCAGGTGTCGAGGTCTACTCCCTATTATCTTCTACACCACCCCACATCAACCAACTCTCTCCTTTAACACTTTCCCTATAACATGGATCTACCACTCTTGCATGGGGTTTTTCCTATGTAGCCTATTCCACATATGCTAGATAACTGAGATAGCTCCCAAGGCATGGGTGTGTTACTCTCATAAGAGCTTGGGTTGATCTACATTACCTAACTATACTTGGATGGCCAATTTTTTTCTATAGGGAACCCATAAATCATAGATAAATATTCTTTGGAAATTGGCAGAAAATAGTGTTCCAACATATATTCCCTTATATCCTATTATAAAAGTTCACATTGTTTCATGTTTTTAATGCAAAATACATTGACTTTTTGTGTACTCTTCACACTTCTATGATATTCTATAACAGAGTCAATAGAGAAAAACTATGGATTCCAACATAATTCCGCCTAATAATTATATTCAATTAGAAAAAAATCTAATATTAATGGAAATTTTGTTCACATTACTAAACAAATAAACATAGGATGGGATTTTATATTGACTTATATAGGATTTTTTATCTACAGTGTGCCGATAGAGGGAATTTTTGTCTTCAAATGTAGAGAATCCTACCCATGATTACTTTTTTGAATGAAGAATAAGGATTATCCATAGATTGGGATAGGGATATCATGAAACCAAAATGGGTATAAATTCCTAGATGGAACATGCATTTGGTGTAATAGATCACATGGATGGATCTGATGTAAGGTGCATGAACATCACTACATATCCCATGAGAGCGAGATTTAATCCCCACATACTTTTGGAACACACTTCTATAAAGATCAAACTCATGTAAAGGGATTACTGGTTCACATATGACTAATTCTCAGATGAATTCTCTTAAATAGACATATCATTTACTTTGGAAGAGGAATATTGCTATTTTTTTTATGAAATCCCAATTTGATACAAATGTTTTGGTAGATATTTTTCAAGGATCATCCATGATGCCAATCCTTTGTGTGTAATACGAAATATAATCGAACACTTTGATTTGAGTGCATAACAAATAATATATTTTTACAGAGAAATGATCATGAATTCCCACTGACATTAGATTCCACATTGATTTACCTACTCGATTTTTGATGTGATTACATGATTTTCAAGGATAATATTGTTACGATATAACTCCCAGAGAGAGAATACTATATTTTATTCCAAATCCATGTCCCTTAGTATTCATAGAATGATTATTTATAAGTCAATATTGTGGGCTCCACAATGTTTTCTTTTCTATATTTATTCTTCAATAACCACTTCATAATAGTCATATAGGGGTGTCTTAATAGGTGTGGACATGTATTTTTTCTCATGCCACTATCTTATGTGGTTTAGAGATAATTTTTTTCCTCTTCATATTTTTAAATTCTCAATGTTTTTTTAGGATAACACAAATTTTATAACTAGTTATCCGAAACTCGATTTCTTCCAATGATTCCAGTTTGGGGTTTTCAACATAGAAGTGATCATTTCTCTTTCATTTGACTATTTTAAGGTTTTGAAAACTAGACAACTATTATGATGTAGTATTTAATCATCAAGATCATACATTCTATTTCTATAGTTTTGGGTCTTCTAGATCAGAGCTTCTATTTATGCAGTTCAGTTCCTTTTATCTCAATATTAATTTTCATTGTTTAGGTTATTTTAGGTTTGACCATATATTTCTATAATTTAGGGTATTTTAAAGTTGAAGTTCCATTGATGTACATTAGGGTCTCTTATAATGGACCATTTGTTTGTCATGTTTAGAGTATTTTTTCATTGAAACTTATATTGATATAGTTTAGGGTATCTTATTTGAGACCATATACTTATAAAATTTAGGGTCTTTTATCTTGGTCCATTTAATTCTATATTTAAGGGTCTTATTTCTTGTACATTCTGGTTTATGTTGGGTAAAATACAAGGAATGTTGGGTACACGTGGTTTTCTTGAATATGAGTTGTTTAAGTCACATATCCAAGGTAATTAATTGGCGAACATGGAACGAGGAAGATGTATTGGGGATGGCCTTTGACACACTAAGGTATTAAGTTCTTCCATAGTTTTACGAAGGCTCGGTAGGATTAGATTTTCATATATTCAAGAAGGATATTCTTGTAATTGGTAGGAACTAATCCATTCTGATGTATCCTAGAGGTCTTATATGGATGGATAAGTAATGATGATGCCATCTATTTTTCAAGGGACATAGAGAATTTGTAGTGACTCAATATTTTGAACAATGAAGTGGGGTATCGGGAAATGGGATTTTCCAAGAATGGTTCCAACACCATAGGGAATATTAGCGTTTCCGTTGGTAGGCTCTAGACACACACCATGTTTTTTTGTTTCATGTGGTGTGGGATATCCAATGGTTCAAGAATGGTGTGTTACATTAAATGTTTGAGAAATATTATAACACTTGGAGACGTAATATCGATGATGTCGAGACAAATTAAATATTCTTGTTACTGGGATTTTAAACAATGGTCTAAGAATTTCTATGTTAAATGGAGGTTGGAACTGGTTGGTACATATCCACAATTGGTAACTATAGTAGCCTCTAATGTTCCTATTAGTGAAGGAAATAAATTTTGGATTTTAAGGGGGACTCATCTATAGGAACAAGAAACCTTTAGGAATATGATATTTTCAAAGGTTTTCAATCATTCAACGAATCATAGTTGGGTATTTTATGGATTATAGAGTCCCTATTTCCATTATAGTACATGGAATATCCAAGAGTAAAGAATATGAAGATCCCTGGAGTTCCAAGAGAAGGATGCCAGACTAATAAACTGGTTCTTTCAGCTTAGAATTCCAAGTCATAAAGGTCATTTATGAAAATTTTTATATTCAAGGATGTTTTGAGAACCTTAAATGTTTTCCTATATCCAAATGAACATTCTTTCACAACGTGAATATGTAACAAAACATTACTCTTAATTTTTACTAGACCCAAGGGTCCAATGAGAATAGATTGACTTTTACTATGGCCACTATTATAGAACTATTAGATTTATGTATCATTCATTTATGCTAAAAAAATTCCAAACCCCTAGAGTTGAATACATTAGTAAGAGGAGATTTGAATTTTACTCTATTCACACCTTTTGTAGTTTTCAACCTGACATGTTTTGTATATTTTTCACTAGATGTTTAAGGATGTGAAATCTGAAACATAAAAATGTAAAATTTATGGTCATATAGATTTGTATAATGTATATCACGTTTATGGAAAAGATGCATATAGACATGGTATGAGGAGAATATTACCAAACAACCTAATTAGGATACCCATAGTCAAGTCTACTTAAATATGCTTTAGAGTAGAAGATGAAAATATTTTAAATAATGGAACCAGTTTATCATGTCATTTGTGATGGTATGTGATAATGAAAATGGATATAGCCCACAACACCCACTGGTTCTAGGTTCTAGCACAGTGGCGTCAGGATCCCATTGATTATAAATCCCTTCCTAAATGTCCATGATGCCTTAAGATGATAGATTTGAGCCCTTAGGAATCACTCTAATGTTTAAGTATATATTTATCTATTTACTTCAAAGGGCCATAAATTTTAATAGTTCCATGAACCAACACAGGTAAACCATGTATTATTCACCCTTGTTTTCCCTCAATAAGGATTGATGGGTCTTCCCAATCTCAACAGGCTGACAACTAGTGTCATGCATTAAAATAATGAAATTGGGAATGATTTGAACAATATAAAAGATATATAAACAATTATAAATGTAAAAAGAAAAATATAAACACCAGATGTAGAATGAACATAAATCTAAGCATGCATCCACATGACCATACAGGTTAACACTGACCACCAAACCAACATCGCCCCACAGTGGACAAATCCAAGCTATTAATAGCACCAAAATCTAAAAAAAATAAACTACATGAATGAGTATTAAAACTATGTATTAATTTCTAGATAAAATATTCTATCTTCCATACCTTTAAAATGAATATCATGTTATCCTAGTTTGAAAAATACAACCACATAAAAATAATGTATTCATCACTTTTCAATTTGAAATCAAAAGATTCTATTTTCATGAAAACCCAGTTTTTCCATAAAATTAGTAAAACAGATTCCAAGAATTAATATACATTTCAAAATTGATTAATGGATATTTAGACTAAAAGTAGATTCTTTATAGAGGAAACAAACATGTGCCAACTGGAATCGAAATCACATCCGAAGCACCATGCACATTATATCCTCCATATATTGACGATGAGAACCACATCCTAAAAAACCATGTCTCCAGAGTTTTCCATGTGTAATACCTATAGTTAGCTAACACAAGTGGGACACTATTAACCTCTTACATAAGTGATAAAAATCCTCCAAATCAAAAACCAAAAGTGTTATTATGAACGAGCCACTAATGGGGAACAAATCTGATGGTCCATTGGTCTCCAAATCTTAATTCAATACCAATTGTGTTCCCATGAACAAGCCACGTGATGGGATCCCATAAAAAAGGTCTAGTATTTTTTCTTCATAATACAAGGTTAGTTATAATTGTAATCATCTATCCTACTAAATGAATCTGGGCCTCTCCACTACTATGTCAACATGATTACTTTTTCTACATTTTGTAAATAGGTACCTAGGATCCCAATGTGCTTTATTACATATGGTGGTAAGTTTTCATCAAACTAACATACATGAATTTATCATCATATTTATTAAAAAACCCATCTATACTCTCACCACTGATCTCCGTCCATGTGAAAATTCCCCTTTTTAGTCACATAAAAATAATAAGCATCATCACTAGGATCATATTATAAATCACACATTTGACATGAACATCATAGTTTTAAAACAAGGGGGAATGCCCCAAGAGAGGTTTACCACATTCAAAAACCATTCTCAATGTACTAAATGGATATCATTAATATGAAATAAATATATTCACTTTAGAAAACATAATCACCCATATCATTTATGATCCAAACCATTTAAAAACCAAATTAAAAAAGCAAGGCACCAAACATTAAAAAACATGAAACGTACATAATTCGATGAAACCCATTTAAGAAAGGAAATTTATCATTTCACATCAAATTTACACAAAATACCATCCACCATTCCAAATGTACAAAAAAATTGAATTTCCCATTTTTTAAAATCACACACAAAACCATTTTAATTTAATTCAACATTCCATTTAATTTCAAAAAACAAAATTTATATATAAATAACCATTACGCACTCAAACTCATATATAAAATCACTATTAATGAATTATAATTTTTAACCAATTTAGAGTTAGATATACATTACATTTTTGAAAACCAAGTCGAGAGTATATTCCAATATGATACCCCGAATTGGAATCATGGAAATATTATGAACAAAAAATGAAGAACCATTTCTAACCAACACAAACACATCAAAAAACTAATACATACCATATAAATATAAAACATATTTTTAAAACAATCAAGAAATTATGTATATAAAATGAATGGGTTATGCATATGAAACCTACTTAAAGAAGAAGAAGACCAAGATAAAACATCAGTCACTCGATGACTTTTTCAATGGAAAATCCAATCATCAATTTCATAATGAAGGAAATTTAAATTTAACTTATATTTATGGACACCTATCCCATGAGTACATATTTTCATAAAAAAATATGTATAAGTGGATCCTTAAACATTTTCTTATACATGAATATACCCCTTTGTAGTTACACAAGTAGGATTTTTATATTTAATTGTAAGACTATATGGACCCATTTTATTTATTCATCTTGTGATCGGTGAATATAAATATATATTTAAGGGGATGATAGACTAATCCCTTCCTACCTATACATACCCATGTAATACTCATTCGACATCGGCATCCTAGAACCACCACATTGATTTTTATCACTAAATAGAAAAATATGTGGAACTAAAAAACCAAAAAACACATAATTTAAAATAAACCAAAGAAAAAAAGAGGAAGAAATTTACCTGTAACCATAGTGTATCACACTGAATTTGATGCATGAGACTCAATCTCACCTCAAACGAGTCCATAGAATCCCCAAATAAGATTTAAACTCTATCCTTATACAAACCAACAAAAATTCAGACCATCAGAAATCCCTAGGGTTCAAATGACCGCACATCATAGTGTGGGAATGGGAAAGTGTATAATGAAAATGACAGGAGGAGGAATTCCTTGCAATAGTAGATAAAACCGACAATGGAGGGAGATGAGGAGAGTTTCGAGTGGTAGTGGATCCCCTCTGGATGGAATCACGTGAGAGGGACAGAGGGGGAGCTCTTGATTGTGTGAGGGGGAAGATGAAAAAGGGTGGGATACCCTTAATGATTTTAATAATAACAACAAAAATAATAATAAGAACAATAAGAATAAGAATGATAATAATATTATTATTAAAACACCCCCTTTTCTCACTTGTTTTTATTTTATTTTCATTTTATTTTTATTTAATAGTTTTTCAACACTGGGAAGACCAAACGGTTTGGCCAAATGGTATTCTAGACCATGTCCTCAACATAAGAAACCAACTAGAGAGAATGGATATTCTCACGTAATGGATGCATGATTTGAGAAATTATGCATCAATTGCGTAGCTCAGCTCTATCATTTTACAGATCTATTTCACATGCTTTCCTCACAGTTTGGTCTTACCTTGAACTTTTAATTCACCTATCTGTAGCACAAAACAAATGACACATGGTCACTGCTATGCCTCGTATAGATTGGACAAAACTACACTCAAACCATGCATAGGGGAAAACCCACCCAGAAACTCAATCATCCAAAACATTTTCATTGGTAATTCATCTTAAAACTTGAACAAAAGACTGAGAACCAATATATTGATGAAAATAAATGGAAAATTTGTTTGATGTGTTATAATTCTCCTTATGACATGAACATTCTTCCCCTAGAAAATCACCTAGATAAATAATGAAAAATATCATCCTCAAAACTACATGAAACAGAACCCACCCATCGAATTAGTGTGATCATTTTCTCTACTAGTCACACCCATCCATCTCTAAGAGAAACTACAATGGTAAGATCCATGATGAGAAGATGATGGTTCTACCGACCACATGAATGTGAACAGAACCACATCACACATAAGGGAAACCCAAAAAATATTATCCCTAGAAAACATCGCATAGAACAACCCGCACATCCACCGGGAAATCCCAACCCAAACAAGAAACCCCCACACAGACAAACCCCCGCTATAATGGGGTCCCTGTGAATAACCCAAAATGATTATCAAACCAAACCACAATTAATCATACCACCAAGATTCAATAATATACAAAGTTACCACAACCAAAAAATCCAATCTACAATGAAACCATCATTCAAGGGTTCAAATCCATAAGGCACAATAAAAAAATGTAAGAAAATGATACCACCAATCTTTGACCAAGTATAAGATTCAAAAAAATAGTGAAGGATATAACAAGTAAACTATGACTCTATGTATTTGATAATAAAAAAAGAAACTTCAAAAAAGATAACTATAATAGGTAAGCTTAAAAAATCTCCATTCCAGCACTAGAGAAAAATTCTGGACCAAGGTACACCAGACCCCTATGATTTCTGATTATTTGAAAGGCTACAGTCAGATACCAATGGATGTAACCACGGTGTCTTGAAGCATATGAAGCCCTCCAGTTAAAAACTGATTATATTCAACTATAAATTCTTCATTCATTAGTGTTTATTATAGAACTCCTTCATTTGAACCAAGAAACCGAAGCATAAAATCACCCATTCAAAATATTCTATGAATCGTACATTCTTTAATTTTTAAAATAATATTGGTGGGTGATAAACCAAAAAGACCCATTTGTGGTCCAATGTTAGAAAATGATCTGGATCTATCACTCAATTCAGTATTTGGATAGAGTCATCAATCGATTTAATCATCGAAATACTTATTCATAATTTCATCAAAAACAATAAACATATCATTTTTTACAACTGAATCCACTAAATGATAGAAAAACTGATTTTAAAAATAGACTTTCACCTAATCACAATAGAAATCATCTAAGAATAAGACCATACATTCCATTCCAGAACCATTATGGGTCTTATTAAAAAATAAAAAGCACAAAGCCGAATCAATCGGGATAATGAAACAAAATTCCACACATCAATCACAAGTGAAAACCCAAACTCAAATCACTATTTTGACAAAATTTTCATAAAGTCAAAACCAAGATCTAAGAAAAAAAGATTCCAAATATAAAAAAAAACAAAAAAAAAACATTTCACTCACTTTTCAAATCAACGAGACACACCTGTTCTGATAACCTTTTTCAGTTAAAGAAATAACTCAAATATCCATCATTTTTATTCCATTAAGTTTCACACACACACACACACATATAATTATTCTATATTATTCACAAATCCACACATACAACCAATTATCCAATTTTGTCATGTGTACATCTGTATATGTGATCATTCAAAGAGACACTAAGGGTCAATCCAAATCCCTCCTCATTTACAAAATAGATCATTCAACCAAAATCCCAAATTCCCAAAAAAAATCAGCTCTCATTCCAAAATGTATTCCCAAAAATAAGAAATTAATTTACCTAATAGATACCATATTTCTCTTTGAATCCACATATTACATTAAAAAATAATTCCTTGATATCTTTTTCATTTAAAAAACCATTTTACTCTTTAAGAATATTTTTCCTTTTGAAAACCCATTTCTTAAAAAACCATTTCTTAAAAATCCATTTTAATTTTTGATATCCAATAAATCAAACAAAAAATAAGAGAAAACATAACTCACACATAACCTGTAAGAATGAGGAAATAGTTTTTATGCCTAACCCGACCAGAAGGCTTATAAAAACATTATTCGAGTGAGCATCAACCAAATTATGGATCTTGAATCTCAACAATAAGGATATACATGGGACTATAATCCATGAAATCATGTCACCTAACACCGAATCACTCCCATTTTCATCCATTATTTACTTATAATAAACAAAAGAAAAAATTCAAATCAAAAACTACCCCTGGTAACTAGGGGATTGTGATGGGAAAGGGTTCAAGATGTCTTTCCCATGCCTACCTCTGATTCTTGATAGCCATAATATCCAAGATATATATCACCCCAAATAACAATGTAATTCGCTTAGATTTGTTTTTGAAAACCAACCAATGTCAACCCGGAATTGGTCACCCAAATTGGCCCACAACAAGTCCCGAAGGTCATTCCCAATACCTAGAGTATGGAAAATAATGATTAGAATTAAAATATATTAATTGGTAATTATTTTTCCAATAAAAATAGATAAAAATTTATACACTATGAAATAGAAATACAATCACTAACATGATAGATAAAATAAAACTTCACATACCTTCTTATTCCCATATGGGTAAACACTGACCAATAAACCAATGTCACCCCATGATAGATGAATCCAAACTAGAATCCAAAACAGAAGCCAAAAACAAAATATGAAACTATAGTCATGAGTATTAAAACATAGTAGAAATTCTTGTATAAACTATTTCATATGCCATATGTTTAAAAATTAAATCATGTCATTCAATTTTGAATAACAACACCTTATTAAAATAATTTTTCTCATCCTTTTAAAATTAAAATATAAAGTTTACATTTTCATAAAATACCATTTCTTTACATCACATTTTCATAACATTTTTCATGTGTGCCTAGACATTTCAAAATTTAAGGAAGAAATTTTATACTAGAAAATAGTATTTAATATAAGAAAAAACCTGTAGAAACTGATATGGAAATAAAATCACAAGAACCATGCACAGAAGGAAAAACAATATTGATGCAAAGAACCATATTACAAAGAACCATGTCACAAGTGAGAAAAATGGGTAATAAAAATAGGTAACTAGCACAAGTGAGACACTATGAAACATGTACCTCAATGATCAAAATCCTATAAATAGACTATAAACAACATTCTCATGATTGATCCACTAGAGGGAAACCTATCCTAAGGTCCAATGGTCTCCAAATCGAAAGAAAATATAAACTAAGTTCCAATGAATGAGAATCTTGAGGGGATCCCATCCCAAAAGCCTAGTTTTTTCCCACTATATCACAAGGTTAGTTATTGTTATAATCATCAATACTGCTTGATGAATTCGAGCCTCTACATTATCGAGTCAAGCTACATACTAGTTCTAGTTCTCCCAGTGGGGCACCCAAATTTCCCATGTTCTCTATGTAAAATGTTGGCGTGTTTCTATAAAACTAAATTACATGAATATATCATTTTCATTTCTAAAAAAAACACATCAAAACTCTCACCGCTGATCTCCCTCCTTGAGCGCATTACCCATTTTATTCAGAAAATAGTGCACAAGCCACTTAATAAGGAACATACCACACCTCACAAATTTTTTATTCACTTCATATTTTTTTAAAAAGGGACATTCCTCAAGAAGGGTTTTCGAATACTACAAACCATTCTAAAAGTGACAAACATGTCGCATTATATTGTAAGGAATATTTTCACTTTAAAATAAACCCAACACTTTTATGTTCCAAAAAAATTTAAAAATACAATTTAAAAACCAAGGAAACCCACATTTTAAAAACATGAATCCATGTCTATATTAAACAATCTTTATTAAGAAAAGAAATTCTCCATTTGATCTCATAATTACTGGAAACACCATGAACATTTCCAAACATTCCAAAGCATGAAATTTTCCTTTTTCATAATCACACATGAACTATATTTTATTATTGCTAAATTTCACATTTTTTTACACATACAAAGTGTAACACCCCAACCACAGTTTCTCAAAGTTAGTTCATTATTTTATTATATTTGCCTGATAAAAATAAAATCAAATCCTAAAGGACCGATCGGTTTAGTAGCCTTTTAAATACTAGATTAAAATATATGTTTTACATTACATGTTGAAATTAAAAAACATATTATTCCATTTGGAAACTCTCATATCCCCTATAATATCCCTGATGGTCATTATTAATATACCTTTTCACATGATAGGGAAAAAAATAAACATAAGAAAGGTGATCTAAGATGCTCAGTAAAGATAAAAAATATTGAGAAAGCTATCATAAATAAGAATAAATATTTAAGGCAAGGTATAAAACTAAAACACAAGCCTTTTAAACAAAATATTATGCATAATATGGAAAGAACAATTCAAATAATTCCTTTTAAGATTTCTCATGTATATTCTAATAATCTAATAATAACATACAATATCAATAACTCATCTCATAATGATGAAATTTACAATTTAAAACATCTTAAAAATACCTTCAAGTCCTAATGCTAAGACCATTACCATACCCTCAAGGCCTTGTTACAAGATAATAGTTTTTTTTCATGAGAACTATCAATGAATTAAGAGGCTATAGTGGGCCATGCCCATCAATTACAAAGTCCAATGCCTTACTCTTATGAATGGTGTGAAACATAACGTAAACATTTATTTTAAAACCAACATACGAAATGTCAATAGTTTAACCATATACCATGAATGATATAAATATAGCACATCCATAGTCAAACATATCATAAATTCATCAATGAAATATTAACCATTTTATCCTAATAATAAACCTTAAATAAGCATAAAATCCAACAAAGGATTTTGACATTGATCCTTATAATTTAATAAATTCATTAAAACGCATTAAGGGAAACATCCATTTTTTACATAGAAATCATTTAAAAACTTCATAATTATAAATGAAAACATTTTTTGTGAAAATAAACATATAATATTTTATGTAATTCTCCAAAATGGTAATGTGTTATAACGACATAAAATAGACACTTTCATCGTATTAGTTAAAAAAGCATTCTTTACTTAATTTGTAGAAAAGGTTTTAAAGTACCTCATTTGGAAAATAATGGAATGATTACTTTAAAAACGTTTTTTAAAAAGTAAAATTTTTGAAAATTGGCTCTAAAAAATGTATATAATATTTTGATTTTCATTTTAAGATAAATATACTTGGATGATAAGGATTTCCCAGTAGATACTTATATATAATCAATCTCAGATAGTAGAGATATTATAAAATTAACCATTACAAACAAACATCACTTTAGTAGAGGGTTAGTTAGTCTCTAGTATAATGTTTATTAAATGTTATTTAATTATTCCAGGACAATATAAATATTTATTATTTCATACATGATCTTATTATATCATTTTGCTAATAATATTTTAGTATTACTGTTTTTTCGGGTGTTAACTACTTCATTTTAACATTCCTATTTTGTCTTGTAAGTCATGTATTGTATGTTTTGGATATATTTTCATCATATACAGAATGAAATTAAGTTAATAAATATTATTTTTATGCATCATATTAATTCTTTAATCATTCTTATATGGTCAATGTGGAGATTCAATCTCACCATATCATGGAGACGGTAGGTCGTACGTACACACAAGCAACAGTATCAGCCCATTGATTGTTAAGTAGTATGGAATTGGATGGTATATTAGTTATATACAAAATATTTATCATGATATATTAATTATTTATATATATTATACTTATCATCATACCTATCCAGATAAATTAGAGCTCAATAAAAAATTACACTACGGCGTGGAGATGGTAAGTCGTACATAGACACACATGGTGATATTGTCATTCATATGATGGATAAAATGTATATTATGGTTTTCCCATGATTATAATAACATCTTAGTATATTTATGATACTATATTTAGTATTTTTATTTGGATACAACATAGAATGTGGAAGTTGAATATGAATAGAACTTCGAAAGAGGTGATAAAACAATTACCTCTTTTATGGTTGTGTCCTTTTAGTTTTTTGTAAAGGACTTCTTAGGTTATATTTTTGCACAAAGTGTTTAATCATGGATTATGTGATGGAATTTTGGAGTATACATGTGTAGGGGTGGGATGAGATAAAGGGTTTAGTAGGTGTGAATTAAAGATAAGGTGAATTGCATTTTAATAAGAGAGATGAGGGGCACTTTTGGGACTTCCTAAATTATTAATTTATTATAAATTAATTTCCAATAAAAATATCACCAAATTTATTTATTTTAAGGGGAATATGATAATGGGTAGAAATAATCTGAGGAAATTATAATCAGACATGTGTATATCACAAAAGAAAATGTTCTTTCGGGTTTAACCCTTAGTTCAATAGTTTAACACTTACTGTTTCTTCATGTATTTTTACACTATAGGGTTAATATATTTTCTGTTAAATTCAAAAATAACCCCAATTGAATAATTTATCAAATATATAACACTATAATAGTTAGTAGGATGATCCTAATATTTAAAATAATTTTAAAAAAATTAATTAATTAATTATTTAAAGTATCATTTATATCTATTTTGATACTATTCAATATTTTCATTTCTAAAAATATCAAAAAAACATGATAACTTCAAACCAAAAAGTGTAATATTCCTTTAAAATGTATATTTTATATAAAAAATATTTTATATCATAAATTCTGTAAAATTATATTTATTTAAATATTTTTAATAACATTTAATTTATACTTTCTTAAATATTTCAATTACTGTATCAATATTGTGTCACCATTTAATTTTATTATTTATTTTAAAAAAATTATAAAAAAATTAGAAATATGTATATAATAATTTTATAATTTTAAATACTATTTAGAGTTTATCATATCAATTATATATCCTCATATTATAATTTATATAGTTAATAAAATTTTAATGTGACATTTTTAACTCTTTTTAAATAAAAAATACTAAATTCCTTAATTACACACAAGTTTTATAAAAAGAGATATAATTTATACCTATGATTCATTTTTGTAGAAAAAAATTATCCAATGATATTAGGATAAATTTTATGTTAATATTAAATTATTTTAATATTAATGTTACCTTTAATTACAATATTTACCTTTAATCGTGGTAAATAAAATCCAAATTTTAATATTCACCAAAAAGTATTTTGATCATATTAGACAAAAATTTTCATACATATTAAAAATATGTATATATATTTCTAAAAATTCAATTCACATAAATGTTTAAATTATGTAAAATAAAAATCTCGTAGATGTGGCTAGGAGGCAGGTGAAAGAGATGTTAAAAAGTTTAATAACTTTCTATATGTAATTACATTATAAAATGATTCCAATGAAATATATTGGATAAATATACATTCATTTATCTTGTGTGAATTTAAAATCAATTTATTGTAAAATAATTAATCAAATGAAATAGTCGGTTTTTAACAATAATGATGTATTTTTCATTATTCAATAAAAATTGAAAGTTTTTGGAAAATTACCAAATTTCTCCATAAGATAATTTTCATATTAAGAATACTAAAATTAAATTTATTTTGAAAAATAAACTGTATAAATTTCATAATTTGGTTAATATTATTCATAACTGCTTTTTAAATGGCCTATTTGAAAGGTCATGGTGCGCTTGAACTCGATGTTTCATGCATCACAAGCTATTAATTATTTAAATGTAAGAATATTAAAGAAGATTAAGGTCTTACATTATTCCCTCCTTCAAAAAAATTCATCATCATAATTTTTAAAATATCAATTTATAAAAATATTCAGCTGGTTCTTCATAATAAGTTCTTGAGGTTCCCATATCTCATCTTCCATTTTATGGTTTCTCTAAAGAACCTCTACCAAATGAGTTGTCTGATTTCTCAACACTTTTTATCTAGTATCATGAAACATGATAGAATATACATAATTAGATATATCAGGTTCCAGTTGTATTTCTCCATAGGTGAGTACATGTGTTGGGTCTGGCATGTATTTCCTTAACATTATTGAGTGTAACACATCATGGACTATGGAGAGACTTGGTGGAATTTCCAAATAGTATGCTATAGCTCCAATTAGTTCTATAATTTTAAATGGTATGATGTACCTATGACATATTTTACCTTTCTTACTGAATCACAAAACACTATTACACAAAGATTCCATCATGAAAACATGATCCCCCTCTTTAAATTCCAAATCCTTAATTTGGTTATCAACACATCTCATTTTACTATATTGAGCTGTTCTAATATGGGTTTTAAATTTTTTTACCATTTCCATCATTTCCTCAATTTGTTCTAGGATTTGGAGTTTTCTTTCACCATCACATCCCAACAAGTTGGTCTATGAAATCTATTTCCATATAATGCTTCATATAGTTATATATATATATTTGAGTGGAATATATTGTTATATTTAAATTATAACATAGGTAAATAATAATTCAACATACATTGAATTTAAATAAAAGATGATCTCAATATGTATTCTAAGGTTTGAATGGTCCATTCTAATTTCCCATCAGATTTGTGGTGGTCGGTAGTGCTGAAATGAAGAACAGTATTTAGGGCCTTCTAAATACTTCTCTAGATTTTTAATATAAAATGGGGATTATGGATAGAAATAATTGATAGGGGTACACCATGAAGTATTATAACATAATTAATATATACTCATGCTAAATATTCAGGTGGTAAATATTTTCTTATAGCTTGAAAATGATCTTATCACATAAGACGATCAACAATAACACATACCACATCATTTATTCATGGGGTCTTTGGTATCCTCGTGAAAAAGTCAATCGTAATATCATAACATTTCTACATAGGTATAGGAAGAGGTTTCATGGCACCTCTAGGATGTTGTCTTCCATCCTTCAACTATTGACAACCCAAACATCTCGACACATAATCATCAATATCCCTTTTCATTTTGTCCAACCAATAATGTTCATTAAAATATATGTACATGTTAGTTCCACCACGGTGTATAGAGAAATTTGATCTATGAAAATCACCCAATAATTCCCTTTTTAAGGTCAGGTATAGTAGGAACACAAAGGCCCTTCCCTAATTTCAATGTTTGATCTTCAAATATGAAGTCAATTAGTCTCCCATCATTCACAGATTTAATTTTCTTTTGAAAATACTCTTCAAGAGACTGAATTTTTTTTACCCTTTATAGTATATAAGGTTTTGCAACCATTTGAAAAAGTAGTTATGTTTCAACTTCTTTGATAATTCTCATATCTATATTTACTAGATCCTTAAACATAGAATCATTTTTAACAATTTTTTTATTAGAACTCCATTGTCTTTTCTTCCCAAAGAATCTTCCATCTTATTTTCCTTCACTGCATGGTAGTTTATTTTTCAATCATAATCCTTGAGTAGATCAGGTCATCTCTTTTTTCTCTTGTTGAGTTTTTTCGTTGAGAAAATATATTTTGAACTCATATGATTTGTATATATATCCCATCTGTCACCATAGTGATTGATTATCCATATATTCAGAGAAAATATCATTGCTTCTAACTCTAGGTCATGAGTTGGACAGTTTTGGCCATGAATTTGTAAATTCCTTAATGCATAAGAAATAAACCTATCATTTTTCAAAAGGGAACATTTGAGTATTTTCAGTCAGGAATCACTATAAATCACAAAAACATCATTCCTAGATGAAAGATTCAAGATAGGATAATTGACTAATCTTATATTCAATTATTCAAAACATTATTGACAAACTTTATTCAAAACAAATATAAACCCTTTATGTGTTATATTGGTTAATGGTTTATTCAATCAGGCAAAATTCTTGACGAAATGCCGACTGTAACCTACTAAACCAATAAAACATTATACCTTGGTTATACTTCACTGTGCTAGCAATTATTGGATTTATATTTTTAGGATCAATAGAGATTCCATATTTGGAGACAATATTTTAATGAAAATAAATTTCATTAAGCTATAATTCACACTTGTTAAATATCCCATACACTTCCTTTCTATTAAGCTTGTTCAGAACAATCCTCACGTGGTTCTCATGATCATCATAGTGTTCATATTATCCAATGATATAATCAATAAATACTATGAAAATTTCATCATGATATTCCTTGAACACTTCTTTAATTGGATCGATGAAAATATAGGATGAACTAGACAATCCAAATGGTAGTAAAGTAAATTCATAATTTCCATACCTCATTCGAAATGCTAACTTTGGAATATGTTCCCTTTTTACCCACAATTGATGATATCCAGAACGAAGGTAAATTTTCAAAAAATATTGAGATCCATGACATTTTTAAAATAAATCATCGGTAGGGGATACTAAATTTTTATTGTAATATCATCGAATTATTTATAGTCAATGCATAGCCTCATTGAACAACAATTCTTTATAAAAAATGATCTAGGTATCCCCATGGAGAAACAATATGGAATATAAATCCCTTATTACTCAACTCCTCTAGTTGTTTCTTTAACAAAACTAATTCTATAGTACCAATTATACAAGGAGTGATTGATAGTGGTCTTGCATGAAGGATTAAATCAATAGAAAAATCAAAATCACGATCTAGGGGTATCCAAGTAAATATAAAAAAAAACATCAATGTATTACTTTATAATAAGTACATCCTCAATTTTAATATTTCTTTCTTCATCATTAGATGTCATTTCTTATTCCTCCCACAAAATCTCATTTAGTATAGATATTGGTGGAGGATTTTGATTAGAATCGGGTGATGATGTTTCTACTCTAAATATAATGTATTTTAAATCATTCTCACAAATAATAACTTCATTATTCATACAATAAATGTTCAAATCATATTCAGATAGCCAATCCATACCAAGGAATATATAATATTAGACCATAGGATTGATAATAATGTCAGTTGATAATACACATTTATATACAATAATTGGAATTTCCTAACACATCATTGTTTCAAAGAGACTTTCCTTTGGGGTTTGGACAGATAACACCCATGTTTATGTGAATTGTAAATATCTAATTTTCAAAGAAAATTTGGATGTTAGAAAGTAATGTGAGGATCTAGAAAATAATAATGATTTTACTAAATTTGGGGATATGATTATAGTACCTTCCCCAACGTCATTAGGTGTTTCCATTACAATAGTTGTGATCTCAAAAGCATGGAATGGCTCCCTTATCCTTTTCTAGAGAATGTTTCCTTCACTATTAGGAAAATATTTTTCAGAATTTCCCATTTTATTAAAATTGTAGCATTTTCCATTGAAATATTTATTATTCCCCTTGTAATAACGATCTTGGTGGCCTTTTTCTACAGACATGTAACAAGATCCCATCCCCTTTTGGAAAGTACCTTGTTGTTTCTCCTAACAACTACTGCAAAGTGGAAAGTCAAATTTTCCCTTCATTCCCTTATTTCCTTTCCCATAGTGTTTATCTACCATAATATTTTCTTGATTACCTATAATGTCATAAGACATAGAGAATTCAATTTTTCATTCTTGATAGAACATGGCACTATATCTTCGAATGATGAGAAATATTGTGAGAACAATGACCATTGGAGGACTGTTTTTAACCCATTAATGAATTGATCAATCTTAATTCTTGGGTTAAATTTGTTTTCTACAACATTTCTATCCATCCACGTGATGTTACTATACATTGAAAAAATCTCACTCAATTTTTTTTATTTCACTCAGATGTTGAATTTCTATATCATTTTTTTCCTGAGGAAATTATTTTTCTAGGAAAAGTTCTTTAAACATGAAATATTATGTATTTCCTATTTCTTTATCCTCCCTTGTGTTTTGAATTATGACCACCATAGATCTAAATCTATTGAGAGATGATGAAATTAGATGTCAACCCTTTCCCATTTATTAATCCTCCATGCATGTAATACATTATATATAGAACATTTCCATTACTCAGCTACAAACGGATTTTTAGTCCCATTGAATGTTGGAGGTTATAATCTCATGAAGTAGTCTAAAATTGAACCTCTGTGTTATGGATAAGGTTTCTCCATACTGTTATGATTATTATTCACAACATGAATCAACTATCCTAGTATGGTTATAAGATATTCATCACAAGTGGTATCACCATCTTTATAGTCATTATCTTTCATAAGAGGGAAATCCCTATATGGATTACATGCATTGACATGATTTTCATTTCTTCCACTACGTGCCATTTCTAAAAAATAGAATAAACTAGATTAGGTTATAAATCATAATGCACAATTACAAACTAGTAAAATACATAACATTAATTGAAAATGTTATTTGTATCTCATCAATTATAATAAACATGGTTTCCAAGAGTAAATAGTTAATCATAATTCCTTCATAATAGATTGTATGGAAAATATGAATTAGACTAAAATTTTCCCCCAGGAGTGTCAAAACAGGTCAGATGTAAGGCCCATTTTTGTATACCAGTTAACCCCGTGTCAAGCCCAGAACACCTTTTCTGAGTTATAACTTCAATTTACATATGTTCTAGAACCATTTTCACTTGTAATATCCATATAGGGATTCATTTTCTATAAATACCCATATATTCTCTTCATTACCAAAATTCTACGATGTTCTTCTATACATATCCTCAAAGTTTATCTTAGGGTAATGTTCCCTAATATAGGTTTTTTTAAATTAAGTTTATAAGGATTTTAGAAATATTCCTCTAATGCCAACTGAAAATCCCTGACTCATTATTTTATTACATTTTCATGATCACAAGAAAATCAAATCCTAAAGGACCATTCTGTTTAGTATACATGGAAATACTAGATACCAAAAATAATTGTTACATTACATATTGATATGAAAAAAACATATTATCCCATTTGAAAACTCTCATATCTCGTAGACTATACCTGAAGGTCAATAATAATATTCTTCATTGAGTCCTTGGGAAAAAGAAAACACATGAAAGTGGTGATCTAATATTCTCAGTAAGGATAATAAATATAGAAGAAGCTATCATAAATAAGTATATGCATTTAAAAAATGGTATAAAACTAAAACACAAGCCATTTAAACTTATTCTTCAGTATAATATGGAAAGAATAAGTCAAATAATTCCATTTAAATTTTCACATAGATATTCTAAAATTCTAATAATCACATTAAATTTCAATAAATAATCTCATAATGAAAAAACGCATAATGATGGACATCATAACAAAACCTTCAAGGCCACGTGCCATGACCATTACCATATAGTCATGGCCTTATGTGAAGACACTAGTTTTTCTAATGAGACCTATTGATGAATCTAGGTGATATAGAGGTCCCCTCTAGTTAGTTACTAAGTCTAATGTATTCATTTTATGAAAAGGGTGAAACATAACATAAAAATTCATAATAAAATAGCATTTGAAATTTTAATACATTAACCATAAACCATGAATGGTATAAACACATGACATCTATAGTAAAATATAGCATAAACACTTCAATACAATATAGTGGATTTTATCATTACATATCAACTTCAAATAAGCATAAAATCCAACAATGTATATTGGCATAGATGAAAATAATTTAATAAATTAATTTAAATACATTGAAGAAAATGTATCTTGTTTTCAATGAAATCATTTAGTAGCTTTAAAATTAAAAAAAACTATTTATTTTGAAAAATGACCTTATAATCTTGTATGAAAATCATTAAATTGTTATATCCTCATAATGGTGGATAATAGCAGCTTGCTCCACATAAGTTAAAAAACATTCCTTTGATAATATGTCGAAATGGTTAAAAACTACCTCATTTTGAGAATGACAAAGATTTTCCTTTAAATACATTTTTTAAATAGTCAAACTTGGGTAAAAATTACATTAAAAAATTATTGACAATATTTTGAGTTACATTTTAGGATAAGTGGACATGTAAGATAATGATGTCCTAGTAGATACTTACGTATAAGAAATCTCATATAATAAAGAGATTGTGAAATTAACCCTCAAAATATACTTTTCATTAGTCGAGGGTGAGTTATCCTTCGTGATAATGGTAAAAACATGTTATTAAAATATACCAGGACAATATCTATATATATGATTTCATATATGATCTTCTTATATCATTTTAGTAATAATATTTCAGTATTACCATTGTTTAAGGTGTTCACTGCTTCATTTTCCCATACCTGTTTTTTTATGTATGTCATGTTTTTTATGCATAGGATATATTTTATTCATATTTATAATGACATTAAGTTCATAGTTATTATTATTTTTATCATAGTATAAATTTATAATCATTCTTGAATGGTTAACATGTAGAATTAATCTTACCGTGTCGTGGATACGGTGGGTCGTACGCACACACAAGAGACAATATCATTCCCTTGACGGTTAAATGGTAAGAAATTTGGTGGTATATTAATTATAAATAATCATTATCATGTTATATTTTTTTATTTATATCCATTATATACATCATTATACCCATTAAAATTAAGTAGTGTAGAATAACAAATTACACCATGACATGGAGACGGTATGCCATATGTATTGACGCATGGTGATATTGTTATTTGTATGAAGGATAAAATGTGAAATATGGTCATCTAATTATTATAATAAAATAATATTATATGGATGATACTGGAGATATAATTTTGACGTAGAAACAACATCGATACAGGAAGAAGAAGAAGAAAATAACATTGAAAGTGGTGATAAAATAATTATCTCTTTTTCAGGTGTCTTCTTTTTGATTGTAGAAAAAGACTCCATGGGTTTGGTTTATACCCAATAGGTGTCCTATAGGATTAATTTATGGTCATTGGGAGAAGAAGTGGGAAGGTCTGGGCTGATCCAAAGGGCATTGTAGGTGGAAATTAAAGATAAGGCAAAGTGCCCTTTTATAAGAGAGGTGAGGGGCCCATTCGAAAGATCTTAAAATATTTATTTAATATATATTTATATTTGGGTTTAAAATAGATCCAAACTATTTTATTTATAGTATATGATTTTATGGGTCAACATACTAACATAAAATCATTTTTACACAAGTTTTCGTCCCAAGGTAACCTTATATTTCTCGTTTGACCCTTAGTTAAACAGTTTAACTCTAACTATATCTTCATGTATTTTTACACTATAGGGTTAATATTTTAACTATAAAATGACCAAAGAACCCCAATTGGACCACTCATAACATATCTAAAACAATAATTGTTATTTTTCTGATCCTGATATTTTTTTGTGAATTTTATAACATTTAATTAAATATTATTTATTTTTAAATGTCATTTATGTCAATTTGGATAATCTTCAACATATAAATTTTTAAAAATATTTAAACAACATGATAACTTCAATAAAATACTTCTAATATTTTACTAACATTTCTGCGTTATCTGTAAAATTATTACAAGTCATTAATGAAGTCAAATTATATTTATTTTAAAATTTTTAATGATATATAATTGATTCTTTCTTAAATAATTAAATTACTTCCACATTATTTTGTCACCAAATAATTTAATAATTTATTTCATAAAATTATAGATAAATTACCATTATTTATACAACCATTTTATCTTTATAATTACTTACTCAAATTTGAATATCAAAATTTTAACTCTTCTTCAAATAAAATGAAATAAATATCCTAATATAATACCAGTGGAACAAAAATGATCATAATTAACAACTAATGATGAATTTGGTTCAAAAACACTCATCCAATAAAATTAGTACAAGTTTTAGGGTAATATTATATTATTATAATTTTGATTTTACCTTTAATTAACCTATTAAACATTAACTATGGTTAATAAAATCCAAAAAATACTATTAACCAAAAAAATTGTTAATATTATTATATGAAATTGTTCATACTAATTTAGACCATGTATGTTTTTTTTTCTAAATTTAATTCAAAGGTGGGGTAAAATTATGTTTAATGCAACTCCCGTAGATGTGGCATGATGACGGGTAAAAGATACGTTAACAATATTAAAAAAATTTATATATAATATTATTATAAAATAATTATAATGAATAATATTGGAAAATATATATATTATTTATCTGTTGTGACATGAAAATCAGTTTAGATTAAAATTATTATTTCAATTAATTAGTCATTTTAAACAATAATATAATGTCTTTAATTATTAATAAAAAATTGAAACCTTTTAGAAAATTACAAAACATTCACCTTAAGATAATTTTGATATTCCGAAATAAAAAACAAATTAAACTTTGAAAAAAACATTATTAATTTTAATAATTTTTTAATATTATTCATAAACCCTTTTTAAATAGCTAGTTTGAAATGTCATGGGTGCTTGAACTTGATGTTTTGTGTAGTGGAATCAATTGAATTATTTTAATGGAAGCGTACCATGGAAACTTGGGGTGTTACGCAAAACATCTTTAAAAATACCCATTATGCCCTAAAAAATATTGGAATACACTTTTAATGAATTTCCATTTATAAAAAATTGAGAATTATAAATACATTACATTTTCCAGAAGAAAGTCGAGAGCGTATTCCAACATTACAACCCACTTTGGATGAATAGATAAATTCTGTAAAAAATGAAGATCCATTTATAACAACCACAACTAGATCACATAACATATTCATACCACATAAATATAAAACATATTTTAAAAAATGAAGTAATAATATATTTAAAATTAAAGGGTTAGTCATAGGGATCCTACCACAAGATTAAAAAGACACAGTAGAAGCATCTCCGCACTCGATGACCATGAAAATGACAACTCAAATCTTCCATTTATGCATGCATTCATTTTAAAAGTTTCTTATATTCAAGGACACATTTCCCCTATGTCAATATTTTCATGGCCAAATATGTATAGGTGTATCATTATACATGGGGTTATACATGCATATTCCCCTTTTTTACTTACACGTGTATGCATTTTCACACAGACACACACACAGATATATATATATATTAAAATAATTTTGTTTGTGTTTAATGATACCTTCCACCATTATATATATTCATCCACCCTTGTGTAAATATATAGAATGAGGGAAATTTCACATAAATATGTCTACCTATGCATACCCATTTTAGGATATTTCAACATCGACAACCCGAAACAACTATATTAATGTCCAAGAAACTATAAAAAAATACCGAGAACTAAAATTCCACCAAACCACTAATTTAAATAGAACAAATTTAAAAAAGTTTTAGATCCATTACCCATAATAAATTTCATAAAAATCATCCCTTGATGCATAAGAACCAATGTCAACTCAAACAAGTATATAGAATCCCACATTAGGAAAGAATCCCTATCTGCATAAAAAACAATTCATTAGATCCCATTAGACTCTCCTGAGCTCACACCATTACAAGTGAATTGAGAAAGGGGAAAAATTAAGTGGTGTAAATGTTGAAAGGATTACCCGATTAGATCACAACCCTAATAGAGGGAGAGAACCAGAGTGTTGAGAGGCTTTGGAGGTCCTTCAGGAGGCGTCACATGGGAGGGAAATGGAGAGAGGGCCTGGTCATGCATAGGGGAGAGTAAAAAGGGGGAGAGACCCTTATTCATTTTAATAATAAAAATATAATAATTATTATTAAGACATCCATTTTTCCTGTAAGTGTTTATTTTATTTTCATTTTTTTTATTTAATAATTTTCTAAACATAGGATATGCCACATGGTTTGGCCACACCATTTTTGAAACCAAGTTCCAACTATGAAAAACTTCTCTAACATTTTACAGAACTATTTTGAAAACATGCTTCATCATTTTATCTAACCATTCTAAATCCATTTTCCACATCCATAACCCCAAAAATAGGTCACGCAACCATTGTTGGTGCTCCCATGGTTTGGAAAAAATAACGATTAAACCATGTATTGGAAAAAAACCACTAAAAACCAAAATACTAAAAGTTTTTAATTTGGGAAATGAACCATAAACTCGACCATCTGACTAAGCACTAAGAAAATGATAAAAATTAAGATAAATTGAATTTCGAGGTGATATATAAAAACTGAAGGTTCTTAAGAAATGAAGTGTGATTTATGGGATAAGGTTATTAAAAGTTGAAAAAACAACCCCATTATCTAGTCGAATAGGGTTACAATATTGTGGTATATTGATAAAGAATTGTGATGGGTGATTGACTGCACATTTAAGTGTCATGTAATAAGGATTTACTTTTAATGTAGTTTTAATTTCATGTAACCAAGATGTTTTCCTAGTAGTGAAATTTCATTTCATGAGGATGAATAAAATTCACTACGTAGGTCTTCCATATACACATGGGGGGGCATTTCTTATCTTGTAGATGGACCCTTTCATGGAGATCTGGGAATCACTACATGTCTTCTAAAAAAATAATACATCTAAATGCACTTCTTGAACTATAATTATTCCATGAAGGTCTAACCCATATGTAGGGGTGAATTTTTTTTTTGGTTTATTTTTTTAAATCGAACCAGGATCGTAGATCTGTGTGTAAAAAATTATATAAAAATTATAGGAATCATTAAAAATATAGTTCTTTAATGGGAAAATACCAATTAAGGACATTCACAGACATGGATGGGGGAATTTTTTATGCTGGTTTTTATAGCTAGACCTAGGATTAGACATTTAGTCATCAATATGTATACAATGATGATAGAAATAAATACATAGGCAGTTTGTTAAAATCTAAGGAGTTTAACATTTTTTAGGAATTGATGTAGTTGAAAAAACATGAAGAGGGAATGTTGTGGCTGGACCTAATATTGAGATATCAGTTTCATTATATTTCTTGTAATGATGGGAATCAAGATAGTTGTAGTTCTTGAATGGTGGTGTTGTTGGATGCCAACACCAATGATAGTGTTTCCATAATTGAAGGACCATAGTAATATGTTGTTTTATTTCTTACAAGGGACATCAACCATAATTTTTAGAGTCATTCCACAATGACTCATGGATTTCCATTTAAAATCATGTATTTAGGACTTTGAAAACCCTTATAAAAAATTACTTGTATCTATCAAAGAGGGAAGAATTTAATAAAATTACAAAGCCCACATTAGATATTATTAGGGTTACAAATAATGAATGGTGAAGGGTTATCTCATGACAAAGAGATAGTTCTAGAAATGAATGTGGGAATTTTGTAAAATATGGTAGTTGGGACAAGATATAAGATTATGGAATCACTATTTATCTCACTAGGATGAGAATAAAGGTGTATATAGTTCTAGAAAAAACCAATAAAATTAGTTTAATTTGTAAAGGGTATCATACATGTAGTTTAAATTTATACTTTTATGATGATCGTGACTAAACATAAAAATGAAGTAAATTGTGGATGGGCCAATTGAAAGAGATATGGTCATCACTACATAACCTGTAAAGGTGGGAATATAGAACCCATATTTTTGTGATGTTCAATTTTTTATCAAGATTTGACTCACACATAGGGATGAGAAAATTTTATTCCTATTTTACACATATATAGATCAATGTTGGGGAATTATTGTTGAGAAAACTCTTCCTGTGTAATGAAAGTAATGTTTTTCAGAAAAATGCTAGGAAGTTTAACGTCATGTGGTGAATAAATGAAATTTTTTAGAGTTTAACTTCTTATATCCAAGACATATTGCATAAAGTTTAACACCATGTTTCCAGGATGAACACAATATAGTTTCCCATCATTAGGTCAGGACAACTTCTGTAATGTTTAACATCATGAGGCCATGAAGACATCAACAAAGATTAATATCAGGTGGTTATGAAAAATTCCGAATATTTTAACATCATTAGGTTAGGATGAATTATTTATATTTTATCCTCATGTGGTTAGGATCACATTCATTCACGTTACTGTCATGGGGATAGGATGTCTTTTGTATAGTTTAACATCACGAGGATAGGAATAAATTCATACAATATAATGTAATTGTTTTAGGATTACATCTATACATTTTAAAACAATTAGGTTAGGAGAACCCCTGTATTATTTAACATCATGAATTCATGATCATAACACCATAGGGGGACATTATCCTAGCATTTTATTGAAATTGTGATGGTTATTGTGTTATTATAGACAGTACATAGCCACATTATGTTATAGATTTATAATTTGTATATATTTTTCGGTTTATATATATATATTAACATAGGAATTAAATATACACTTACTACTCCTAGAGATGAACCATAATAGTAAACAATGAAATTTGGAGGTCTTCTTTAATTCCAAAATGCACTTATGCAGTCTCATGGATTATAGTAGAGGCAACTTTCTAAAATAAGAGGGGGGTTGTTCTTGATTCCATCATCTTATTCTTCCATCTCCGATTGAATGGATTCATTTTCTAATATGGTGTATTATATGGGGTAATATTTTTCATTGTCAAGGTAAGAAAGGTCATGTCAAGATACATTTTATTCATGAGATATTAGATTTATTTCAGAGATATTATGAAGGTGATTGTTTTTAGTAATGCCTCTATCAAGTACAGGAGAATCCAGGACATTTGTAGATAAATTAATACTCTCCACATAAAAGGATACACTCTCTTGATAGATATTTTCCAATTCATTAGATATTTTTCAAGATGTAGATACAACATACTATTACTGCTTTTAATTCTCTTCTAATCTTGTGTGTTGAGCTAGAGTGGATGTGACCATGTCCCGTTCAACAACGGAGTGTATTTACAATTTGTAGGTGACCCTGATATCCCTGATAAATTTAGTTCATGTCATCCAATCTTTGATAATTCACCTACAATTTTAAGTGAATTCAATGCATACATTCTCTTTTTTACTCATTCAGGATCTCATTATGGGATGTGGAAATATATATGAACATGTTTCATATGTTGTTTTTCAAAACACATTCTATATATCTATTTACCCCTCTTCTCCATTATTTATATATTTCAATACCGAAAAATACTAGAGAGGGTTCCCTTATTGGTTGCATGCTGATCATGGTGAATTACTACCAATTTTTGATGGGGAATTATAAATTGTTAACCCATTTGTTTTGAAAACAACTATATATAATGGAATATGACTATTTTGAACCTCTATATATGGAGGTGCTTCAGCAAGTGTAGGATATCCATGTTTGTATAAGATATCACCATGGGGAGGTTGACCATGGATGATTTTTGGAGTTGAGTCCCTATGATCCATATCCACACTACCAATAAGGGGACTATCATGGTAATGACCGCCTTCTACATTAGTGGGTGAGTAGGCAGACCCTCTATGTATTGAGAATATGTGTTGGACAACATTAAGGAAATTGAAATTGAGAATGATAGAGGTATAAGCCTCATTATATGTTGTGGAAAAAATATGTCGATGAAACTTTTGGTGTTGAGATGGGATATAAGCTTTTTCCATTCCAAATTCTAGAATATATTGATCAACATATGGTGTTATTGGGATATAATCACATAGTTGAGAAGATTCTAGAGTTTCATAGTGAGCTTGTATATTCATGGTAAGGGGTATGAGCCTAGATGTAGGTTGTTTCTGGAATATTATAGTCAATCATGGTAGAGTAGGGTAATGATCCCAGTTAATATATTCATTTACCTTTAGAATATTATGAAGGACCTCTATAATGGGAGAAGGGGTATGAGAATCCTCTTGAATGATACATTATTTTTTATAGCCTCATTGATTGTAACATGAGACTTTACCAAGGAATTTACTACTCTACCATGGTCATGTGTGGTTAGAACGAGGATATAATCCCATTCTAATGCCTTTGGAGTATGTTTATTGCCATTTTTGATAGGGATATGATCTTATACCAAGGTTTTTTCCACTCTCAGTTGGTGACGACTGGATAACGTATGATATGAGCCTAATCTTGTGACTTTAGGGAAGGCCAATATACATTTTCCATATAAATAAGGGACTGTCATGTGGGATGTGCCTCTCTCATATGGATATCCCCTATCGTAATGGGATATGATCCTAGGCACATGACATTAGATTATGAAACTAGTATTTATTCAATGGAATTTAATCATGTCATAAGTAATCATCCACTCTCACATGGTGTTCCCTTGTCGAAGTAGTGACATGAACCTGGACCTAACTGCATCATTTACCTAAGTTTTCTGATAATGAACTTGGATTTAAGCATGGATATACACATTCTCCATAGTAGAAACTAGATCAAATTGATTAGAATGTTATTCTACTCTTTCTATCAATATAAGAATATGTGTATGTACATGCTTCTTCCAGACAATATACTAGTGGAGATCCTCTTTTGTTGTTATAAATTACTAATATTCATCATGGTATAGAGAAAACCATGTGTATGTACATGGCCAACTTCTAGATATGTTGGTCAATGTCTATGATTGAACTAGCGATATACACACAATCTTATCTTTCTTATTCCATTGGAATATAATAATGTAATTTATGAATTGTTGGAGTGGATTTATACTTGATTTACACTTGTTTCTCAAATATTATAGAAGATATTTTTGAATATGTAGGAATATGATAATGTTCCCACTAGTCGTTAACTTTCCTCATTCAATAATGTTTTATTTTTTCATAGATCTAATTATGTGGGGAGGTGGGATATCGAATAAATCCCTCTATAGTTAACAGAGGGGTATTAGATATTTTTTGATATATATGGAATCGAGATTGTGCTATAATAATGGTACTTGTGGAAACTATAATTTCCACTTGATACAGACGATCTGTCTTAGAGATGGAGCTACCTCATAGTTTACCTCCCTATGACTAGGACATATTCAATGTAGTTTATTTCCAGGTTGTATGGATGTTTTTATGTAGTTTATCTTCATGGTACTAGTACATATTATTCAATATAACATCATTTGACTAATACATGGTCATTCAGTTCAAAATCATTGAACTAGGACACCATCAATGTAGTTTACCATCATACAGTAAATACATATCATGCATTTTAACATCATTAGTCTATGCCATACCATGATGTTTAATGCCTTGAAGCTAGAATGAGGTCTTGATGTTGAGATAAATGTGTCTATAACATCATAATTATAGTTTAAAATCTTGTGGAAAGGATTATAACTGGTCTATTTAACATATTTATTTGAGGATTTGTTCATTTAGTATAGCGCCAAAAAACTAGGATGTCAGCTATGCAGTTTAACCTCGATTGGTAAGGATGGTGTTTAATAACCTATCAGAGAGTGACTCTTATAATGGATCTTAGATGACTCTTGTGAATATTTTATTTGTTATGGGATCTTTTAATTCTATAAATTTTTCATTTATTAGTTTATCCATATAATATTTAATGACAAACAAGATCTCTATTTTGTACCTAAGACATCAATTGTTGGGGAACTTGATGTCCCAACCTATCATCACTGCCTCATTCAGTTTCCTCATTATTCAGATGTTTTAAAACCATTTTCTATGGAATTGAAAAAATATGTGGGGAAAAGTTTTCTTTGGATGAAATAAGATTTTTTCAATCTCATGTTGAATGATAGTAACTTATATCTAGAAGTTATGTGGCTCATGATCAGCTGTAAACCTTGTGTGCTCTAATCAGAGTGAATATGTATCTGGTGTGGGGACTAAGTTGTCAGTGGTTCGAACACCCCGATGTCCATCATATCCTAAATACATTAATTAAAGGAAGGCCAACCTTATATCATGTGCCAAAGACGCCGGCGACATTGTAAATGGAATTTATGGCCCACCAATCCTTCCACACCCAGCTTCCTTATAACCAGATTCTATCTCAAAAATTTTTCCATTCTATAATCGAAGTATATTGGGATTTTTTTTCATTGTAAGGAATATACCATACATTTTCTATCATCACGGTTTATTCGTCCATGATTCTTCCCCCATAGGATATCTATACCACTATTTTCATGGGTGCACATTTGAGTTTTTATGCAAGGGTATAGTGTTTGGGTCTTTATTATTCTAGATGAAGGTGTTAAAGCATTGCGGGCCTTAGATGATCTAGATTCTTCCCACTCAATATAATAACATTTAAATCATTGTTTATTTGTAGAAATGGTTTAATATTGAAGATTCCTAGAATAATTCTGATGAGTTGGTGGAATATATGGAATTGCCCACAGCCCTTTGGGTTGGGGGTATTGAAAATACAAAAATTTCTACATCTTGAAGGGATATAGTGAGGTGGAACAATGTCATGTTTCACCCAATGAGGGGAGTAAATATATGAAAATTCCTATATCTGTATTGATTATTGAACATAACCACAAGTATGGATCATTTAGGATGATGTTGGGGAATAATTCTGAGGAAAATATCCTAGGAGTATTCTCACAATTATTTACTAGTGATTTCTATTCTCTCATAAGAGTTGAGAAATCTATTCCCCTATAGAAGTTTCCTTTTCATCATTATGGGGTGACTGGTATGAGCCATGAAGACCCCCTCTCTTTTATAAATGGTTGGTTGAGTGGATGATTTTGGGAGTCTCAATGTGGATACAAGAGTCTAAATCAACTAAATATAGTGGCTATATAGTCCATTTTAAATACCCTCTTAAATAAAAACATGGCCAATATAGCCTTCTATAGATAATGGACTGATATCATCGATCCGTTATTTTCCTATTCCAAAGGAATAATGTAGGCCATGTATAGTGGAAATGTCTTAAATGATAGAAGGAGTTATGATTATACTATTATGTAGAGTGTTTGTCTGTATTCGATTATGATTCCTCAAATTTATTTGATATCATATTGACAGAGACATAAGAAAGTGAGTTATCCTACTCTAGGGTGTATCTGGTTTAATGGGCATGTTCCCAATATTTAATTTAGTGTGATGGTGACCACTATATTATTTTAGGGGTTGGTGACCAATGTACCATTTTAGGTTTTAGCTCCTATAGTATCGTTTGGGAGTCTGTTCACATAACATCATTTGGTGGGTCAATTCCCATATTGAAGTAAATCCCAAGTTAAAATATGAGAAACTTTCACTCAGTCTTGGGGTTTGGATGCTTCATGTGATTCAATAATCACCGAGGTTTGATGTGATGAAGTCAGAAGATCCTTGCCAATGATGATCTGTGCAAGATTCTGGTACTCTTTCTAGATAAGGTTTTCTTATTTAAATGGATTTTATGTGACATTTAAATAAGTATGCTTTACATATGCATTATTTAGATAGATCTAGTGGACTATCCTTCTAGATTACCCAACATGTAACATTAGTGTAGGGACATCTTCTTATGTATATAATTGTTTAATTTTAGCATAATATCAAGGATTATGATGACCTGATCTACTGAAAACCGTCTTAGGAATCCCTTGATTGATTGGTTTTACATGGAGATTATCCTCTTCCACATCCCTTAGGTATGGGCGGTATGTGTTTGTGTTCTCAAGGTATATTCTCCAAAGTTGTTGAATATAGATACAATGACAAATTCCTCTTTAATTCTATCATGGGAAATATTTATAGTGGGAATTCATCCTCTAATGGGTTTTGTGAGATGATTCCAAATTTTGGATGGAGTTGTTGATGTGGTACTCCCAGTCCATGACTTTTACCACCTCACACTATAGGTGTTTCATTTGCAACATCATATGTCGGGGACTCGAGTCCACAGTAGCTTGAAGAGTTGTCTTGGAATCTATTGTAACATTTAATGAATTAATTGGGATTTATCGAACCTAAAAATTTATAGAAAGGATAAAATCTACCTTCTTAGTCCAACAACATATATATGAGTACACGTTCGACAAATTATTTTTTTGTAGTTAGTGTCTAAAGAGCAGGTACATTATATTTACAAAATAATCAATGACAGTGATGGGTTAACCATTTTGTTTCATAAAAAATTATGAAAAAATGATCATATAGTTAAATTATAGTCTATCCATTATGATTAATGAAAGGGAATAAATATATTTATATTTTTACTCGAGTTAACTATTTTTGTTTCATTTAATAGATGATGGTCTATATCAGCTAAAAGATTGATTTCGGGGGGGGGGGGTATCATGGATATGAAATCATTCATGTTGGGTTCCCAATTTTATTCTCTAATTAATCCTCCCAATGGTTACCACATACCTAACTCATTATGGACCCCCTTTCCAAAGATAGTCACTTCTTTTGGGTTTCCATCCCAATGCCACATCTGAAATCACATTGGATGAAAAGATGTGATGTCAGGATCATTACAACAATTTTGAGGAATTATTCCCATTCTGATACTCTCTTATATATTTTAGGTATGTTCATGAAATCCTTCATAGGAACCATTATGGAAATTTCCACCTCTATGTCTATAACATGATAAAGACTGTTTATTAATTGGAACAACTATGTTCATATCACGTGTTATCTATCATTTACTTATTTATTTATGATGGTTTGGATTAGAGACATGATTGGAAAATGTAGAGTTTATTACCATCAATATAGGTGTTTAGTGTCATGGATATGGGATTGGACCTCTATTAGTCATCCTACATATCCCATAAGAACAGTAATCAAAACCCACATAGTTTTCTTGACATAGTATGTGGTCATGTGATAGGACCGATCCATACAGTTAAATTTCACGTGGTTAGGACATAAATATTTGTCTTAGGCTAAAATGTAGAATCCTATATATTCTATTAATATTATAATCATGGACTACATGGTTTCTTTCTCTTCAATAAAATATGAGACATGAGTGAACTTGAACAAGAAAAATTCATATATGGATGCCATACATTTCCTTATCAGGATTATAACCAGATGATGGAAGATTATATTTAATTAATAATACATCCTAATGATGTGATTACCATGGGGAATTGTAATCATCAGTTGGTATAATCATCTCCAGTCTCTAAGCCCACATGTTATGTGCTTGTTGTGAAAAAATATGAGATAGAGGGATATTAGACACATCTCATGAGAGACTAATTGTATGAGGATTACACTTTAACGTCTCCCTTAAAGTGGTGTGATTACCGGTCTCATTGAGGATATAGTATAGTGATCAGGACTTAGGAATGAATCTTATGTATCTAGTTTATAATAGTAATTAGATTCATCATAGTTTATTACTTCCCTAACCTGCTAAAGGTTTAGGGTAAATAAAAACACTCAAAGACATTATTTTTACACTTAAGGTTTTTGAATTATTGAGGTGTATTCCGGGATGGATTCCATATTTAAAAACTAATTATTTATCTTATAATATTTAATGGGATGTGGACACCATGAAAGGTTTTATAGATATTCTTGGAATGACATATAGTTCATATATAATAGCATGAAAAAATAGGGTTTCATGAGTGGGTATGTCCAACTCGTTAAGGACATTCCCCTTATAAAGGTTGTATATGGTAAAAGATTCTTGTCTGATGGTCCACGTAGAATATTTACGAGTGTGTCTATCTGATGAGGTTGACATATCAGCTCATAATATCTAGAATATCTCCTTGACATGTCATGATTATTTTCTAGACATGTCTGGGGTGTTAGTCTAACGTATAATACACATCAAATATTTCCTTCATTATATGTACAAGATGCTTCCCATGATCAATGTTAATGATCATAATATTTTTCAGATTATCAAATCAAGAATTTCTAAGGAGATCAACTTGATCTAGTTTATTTTCTTGAATGTACACTCATAACCCATGAAGACATGTCTAGGTTATTTTGTATGATTTACAAAAATTCTCGTGATGTATTTCCATGATCAATGCGATATTTCTTCAATTTTTTTACATTATTATAGTTCCATGTCTAGGATGACTTTTTATGAGAAAATAGTACATATCTAGGGACCTCCCGTGGTCAATGGAATTTGTCCAATTCATCTTCTCAAGATCAAGGCGACCATGTCCAGGTACATTATCATGTTAACTTGACTTTTCTATGATTTTTTTGCATGATCAACATGTACATATATAATATCATTCATAAGATCATCTGGATTGTCAATATTTTTTCATAAGATAAACTTATCATGTTCTGATGACAATCACTTGATCAAGATAACATGTCCGTAGGTTGTTGTATGACCATCCTGAATTGAGCTATCGCATTAAACAACCTAACTTGTCTGTGGGTTTTCATGTGACAATGTTGACAAGTCGAGGAGATATTTCACGACACTATTGGTAGGTTGATAAGATATCATAAGATCAAAACGAATTTTCCTAGGCCTATCTTGTGATCAATGTGACATGTCCATGGAAACCCTTGGAAATTATATAACCAATAAATAATCTTGTGGTCATGTGACCATAATTTAATCACACTTAGGGGTCTCATAGATACGTTTATGATTTCACTCTTGTCCAAGGGTTGAAAATGGATGCCTTAAGGGATCATGCCTCAAGACCAAGTACACAATATTTTCATGGAATCGGGGTTCATTTATAATGGGTTCACACTAAAGCCTCATATTATAGGTCCTATGGAAAAAAGAGGGCTTGTTCCTTGGTTTTTTTGCATGAAAAATCCATTAATTTAACGAGGGATGTCTGCATGATGGGTTTCATGAATCCCCATTGTTCATGAAATCGCATGACCTCCATTGATTCGTTCGAATTATTTTTCAACAATGAGTGGGTAATTATATTGATTCTATATGTGTGGATGAGGGTTCATGCAACATGAGGAAGTGGGGTAACATGGAATATAAGTAACATGTCAATGATGTTTTCATTACCTGGATTTAGATCCATGTGAGTGTTTCATTTACAGGAATCCATGTCCAAGAATGAATGCAATCTATTTTAGAATGGGGTTCTATGATAACACAATACCGATGGATTTTTTGATCAGCTTTTTGATGATTCATGGAGGCATCACACATGTAGAGGGAATGAGTCATGGGCTATCTATCAATGAATATAAATCTAGGGGTAGAATTCTACATGAATAAGAGTATGAATGAATGGTTTTTTTAGAGTTAGCATGATGTAATATTTTTAATTCAAATTTGTGATCTTAATGATATTGTATGATGCCATCTTAAGGTGGAATTTTGTTATGTGATCTCACAATTGAATCCTTCATCTAACTATAAATATCCTACCAAAGAAGTATTCAATTATTGTTATCCACTTTTTATCTCTGCCTCCCAATCTATTACCTCTCTTTATTTACCCCACCCTATCATGAGTACTTTATCTAAGGAGACATTGTTTTATATAGGTGGAGGCATCCTCAATGAGGAAACACATTTCATAGTTGTAATTATTCATGTTCTTAAGGAGGAAGTAGAGACTTCTAATAAAAATAATACAACAATCATGAGATGGATTATCATGATCTTCTCACCTTTATGTGATAGACATATGTTAGAAAATAAATAATAATATTTGGAGGAAAAAGTATTTTATTTCATGGTTTATCATTAAATGTTTTAATCACACTCTTGTTGCATCATTTGAGCATCACCATTTCACTGCAAGATATATTGTTCTTCTAGCAATGGATTTATGGTGAGCTTCACATGACTGGAATCTCAATATAATTCATCAAGAGATCACATGATACTATTATTATTAGTCACCATGCCAAGGTTAAAGTTATATGGACATGTGGTGTATATTTCCCCATTACTAGATAAATCACATGTTGTTAAGCTGAAAATGTGACTATTAGTATGCTTTGTGTAATCGATTGATTTTCATGAGATCTATGTAGTTTTATAATTTCATTGTATGATCATAATCACCGTGATCTCATGATATTCATAATCACTTGTCAATGGATTATTTATGTTTTCATGAATTCCTTTATGCCAAAAAAATTCATTCACAACTAAGGGATCTCGAGCATTACTCTTTTTTCATAGAATGATCGTTGATCAAGGGTGACATGATGGAATTCATGAATGGGATGATAATCGAGTATATATGCATTTAACACATGGAATCTACAGTATAGTGGGATATATGGAGGTTGAAGATGACACGATAATGGGATAAAAAAATAGAGATTAGCCTAACTGAAAAAATTTTCTTCTATATATGTTATTTATGAAGGAAAGGTGAAGAAGATGTTGATGTATCTCCACATTGATTCATCTCCTAGTTTGGCTCAACTTATTAATCTATCACGGATACCGAGGATTCCTAAGGCGAGTACTAGGTTCTTCTCCAGGTTATCACATGAACTTCCCTTTGTTGTCCTACTATCCCACTCCACTTCCGACCTACGACACAGCTTTAACCATATTTTATATGAAATTTATTATTCACTACTCTTGCCTATGATACCCAACTGAGTTTTCTCCCTAGGCATGGTTGTTGTAACTCCCCCAATAGCTTGGGTAAAGTTGGTTATCTAGAAATACTTGATTGGAAATTTAATTGGCATAGTGGAACTTATAAAATATTGAGAAATATTATATGTAAAATGGGATAAAATAAAGTAACAACATATATTCCCTTATATTAAATTATTCAAGTGTACCATTACCATGTCTTTCATAGAAAATATATCTGTATTTTTCGTGGTCATGAAACTTATGAGATCATCGATTGAAACTTTAATGGGGAATAATTATGGGGTCCTACTCTAGGTTTTGTATTCATCTATGGGAATAAATATAATATTATTAGATGTATAATATATAGAAATTTATTAAATCATTACTAAAGAGTGATGGAATCCACTACACTCTTCCAAATCAAGAATCAATGATATGAGGTTGGAGGGAGCCACATGTAAAATATAAAAATAGATGATAATAAAATCATGAGTCAGAAAATTGAACTAGTTTATCGAAACCTAAATTCCATTAACTGTATTTGTAGAAAATATATAAGGTATATTTGGATGTTCATTATATGATGTGGGGGATAAGTGAGTTTAATCATAAGTTGAGGAAATATGGAAATTAGATGATGGTCGTGTTTATGGTCTACATTGATGTAGTGGATGATATGATTTTTATGTAAAATCACTAATTTGAGAATATTTTACATTCTATTTAATGGTTTATGGGTTAGATGATTAATGGAAAACAGGTGGAGGACCTAGGTAATAGTTATTCTAGAAGATTAGATTACAAAAGGAAATGGATGACCTATGTAAATGTATACTGGTATTAACATAAGGCTAATATCATATTAATAAGGGTATGTAAATGTAGACATGAAGATAAGTGAGGTTATTTTCATGGTGAAGGAATTTTGGTAATTGTGACATGAAAATCAAGAAGCTTGTAGAAATGTAAATGAGGAATTATGTAAGGTTAATGATTGTCCCTTGATTTTCAAAAAATTGATTGGATGTACACAAATACCAACATAAAGATAAAACACTATACTTTTAAGGATTATTAAATATATATGTAAGGTTCATTAGACCTCTAAATCATTTTATAAGAGGAACCACACATGGGTAATAAAAAATATATCTGAAGGTCAGTTTTGATCCGTACATATGGGATTATATTAAATCCATCAATTGGAAAATAATATGAAGTTTAAAATTTTCATGTATCATAATTTGATGAAATTAAAATATTGTTTTATATATGATATGATGAATTATCATGACATATTATTCCTGTAAATTGAGACTAGGTTGACTCTAGTGATTAAAAGATATTTATGGGTAAAAAATGAAATATAAATTGAAAATGTATTGGTATATAACATGTTCATATAAAAATAAAAATCATTTAGGAATCAATCCATTGTGGAGACTTTAGTTGAGGTTGTGGAGTTCAGTGACATCTAAAATTTGCAATGAAAAATCATAATGTTCGGGAGAACAACTAGTGCACATGAGATTTACCTCCAAGGAGTGGGTTAACCCTTAATCGATTTCTTAGAATCAGTTATAAACCTTTATAATGAGTGAATTAGATTATAGATGTGGAATATGAATGGGAAATTTGTTGAGGGACAATGAATTTCAAATAGTGGCTCCCTGAATAAGACATTTCTCCTCATAATGGTGACTAAGTTCAAGATTTTTTCATAGAGGGTTTCATCGGGATAATTAAATGAGTTTCATCTAACATAGATATCAGAGTGAATTATGGAACATGAAATATGTATTTTTTATTATATTATTATTGGAATAATGAATGTTGTAATTTAATATGGTAGATGGTGGTTTTCCATAATGATATTATATCCTTACATTATAGAGAATTAAAGGTTGATTTGCTAATAATCATAGGCTTAAAATGGAGTTATATAATAGAAATTTATGTACATAAATATTCAATATTTAAAATATTGAATTTATGTCATAATTTCATAGATTAAATTGATGGTATAAATGGAGAAATACAAGGATAATGTGGATCATTTCATTGACAATTGAAAAAGTATTCATTATATGAAAAGAAAAACATGAAGATAAAACAAGTAAATTGATATAGAGATGAAAAATTATAATTATAGTGAAATATTTGGTTTATTTTATTTAAATTTAAAATAAGATGTTATAATTATAGTGATATATTTATTTTATTGTATATAGAGTAAATTTGTTTTATATAAACTAGTATAAGATGTTTTTCAAAAGTAGAGGGGGCCTATTAAACATTGATATATCATTTAGGTGAAATGAAATAGTTAAATTGAATTTTTTTTTGAATTTTTTTTATGACGAATTCATCACCATGATTAAATTTGGATGTCATTTTAGAAATGATGCAAAAGAAAATAAAAAATAAATCTAACCTTTCTATATCATATTACATATGAAGAAGATCATAAATGGATAATTATTATTTTGGAATTATATGTAGCCTAGAGATGTTATTACTATATATAAAGGGTAATTCATTGTTATGTTCATATAGATAAATGGAAATAAGTGTATTAGATTTAATATCGTCTTGTATCTAACCTATATAATGGATATAAAGATCATCAAAAACCTATTTTAGAAAAAGAAATACCATCATGTTGTAAATAATTAGTGGACACCCTCATATTGACTAACTAACCACCTTCCTCATTTGAGTAGTGTGTAAGAATGGATAATAGTATTTTCAATAGGTAATAACATTTTTTCATTCCCAAAGACTATATTATATCACTATTATATAGTATTACATCCCTAGATCAACACAATGTTTGTGTATGCTCATTAGATTAGCTTATTTGTGTGAAATAAGTAAAATCTCGAAGTCCTTATCTATTTTATCTATTGATTTTCACTTGTGGTAAAATTTTATAAATGTTTTGAAATGGGATTAAACTATGATGATCTATCATTAAATATAATATGATCTCTACATATTGAAAATATATAGCGATAAATCAATGGACTATTGAACTCGAATTAGTTGTTGACCATAAAAAGTGGTTTAGAGGATGTATTAATGAATTATAGGATCAAAGAAATAAAAAATAGAGGATTGGTGGTATATTGAAAGAATATTATGAATATTTATATCTAGTCGAAGAATATATTGATAGACTTGATAGTGACTTGAATGATCAATCCACCAATAATTTTTATTCATTAATGGTCATACTGTTTAAATTTTAAATTCAATTAAAATACCTTGAAGTTGAAAAACTCAATGACTTTATTAATGAAAAAAATTAGAGTACATGATGAGTTAAATGATTCAAAAAAGGCATAATTATTTTATATCCAATTATGGGTGATTAATTTTCTAGTAATTTGTATTGGATTATATTTTAATCATTTGAAACATGTAAATTATGATGATTTTTATATAGAAGATCTATTTATGGTATCTATAAGGAAAAACGAGGATGAAATGATGAATATGATATATCCCAAGATGAACTAATGATATAATCTAATTAATATTTTTCATGTTTTTATATGTATGTTATTAATAAATATGTTTATGGGATTTTCTTTATTAGAAAATTTATTATCAAAGAAAAGGATGATAAATGTAGATTATCAATTAATACTATTAATGAATAATATATATATATATATATATATGAGGACCATTGAATTAAAAATAGTAGTGATAATTAATAGTTGGAAGAAAATGTAAACAACTTAATGAATTAGAGAGTGGTATATTTTTATGACAAGATAAAAATGAAAAATAGTTCAAACAGCTTAGTAGTTAATGGGAAGAAAAAGTAATTTATTTTGTTTGATGAATGAGACTATATTGACATGAATTTTAATTATATGAATATTAAAATAAAATATGTTGAATACCAATATATAGTAAACTAGAAAACCCAATTTTAACTTTCTTATTGAACTAATTATATAGAAGTTCAAGAAGTATAATTTTCTACTACTATGAGAAGGAATGGCGTATGGAAAATATAACATCATCTAAAAGAGTTAAGAAATTTACAGAACACAATAATATGAGGAAAAAATTAGTTTACAAAAGGATGAAATGGATTTTATGACACATTAATGATGGTATAGTCCATATATAACTATTATCTTATTCTCTAGTGGTGACGATGACGGTGTAATGAACATATTGGAAAAAATGTGTTTTCCCAACTCAGAGTAATCCAAATAATATCACAATGTGGAGTTCTTGAGGTTATGGATTTAAATTCCACTTGGTTAAATACTATAGAAATGAAATTGTAGGAATATGTACGTGGTTTTTTTGTATAATAAGGATCACTTATTAATAACAAAATCTATTACTTTTTTGGAACAAATTAATTACCATGGAGGGGGAGGAGATAAATTATCAATGATATTATTTTGAATTTTCATGAGATTACATAATACAAATGTTCACGTGCACTAAAAAGAAAAAAACTAATAATAAAAGAAAAATAATGTAATTTCTCTCAAAAAAATCATTGCATACAATAGATAGGTAAACATGAGTAGTTTCTCCCAAACCATAATAAGTCATGGAATAAAAAATTGTGGTGTTTTCCTATGGTAGATAAATAATCAAGAAGATGAAATATGTCACATGTGTTCTCAAATTAAGTATATAAATATAGTTATATAAGTGTCACTGTAATAGGGAATCCTATGTTAAAAGTGGGTGTGGATATGAAAATGGGAAATAGGAAGGACTCTATAAATAGGATGAGATAAAATTGATAATTCCTAAACATCAATCACCACCCCCAACATGAAGAGGATTGAGGTATCCCTATCCCTTTGTTTTATTTTTTAAAATAAAATGAATGAAGTGATTTATGGTAACATAATACTCATGGGGTTTATATATTATATGTACACTAATAGAGAATGTGTTTTTATGCTGTAATTTGAGAGTTTTTTTAAAATTTATAATACATGGTAAAATAAAAATATGATTGAGTTACCTAACATTTTTAGACTATTTTGTTCATGATGTCTCTTTAAAGAATCAAATTCTGTGTTGGTCAAATTTTAAATAGTTGTGGTGATTAATGTTGTTACCATGAAGAAACTGTAATGAAATAGTATATACATGTATTAATTTGGTTTACTAATATGTATCTACACTGTTTTGTAATATAAATAGTGATATACGATATATTATTAATGATTTTAGTCTCTAGGTGCTAATGTTATTCAAATTTGAGATGTAGCAATCAATAATATTTCATGTTTATTTTTTTATAAACATACAAGTAGATATTATTTTTGAATTTTTCAAGATATCTAGAAACATCCTAGGGATGGAATTGAATCATTAATGTTGTCTGATTCAAAGATTTCACATGAATGTGATTATCTAAAAATATTTCATGTAGGGGTAAAATAATTAAAAGGGAGTTGAAAAAATGGAAAAAAGAAAAATAAGCCTCATTTGAAAAGTAGATTCCCTCTGAATAGTTGAAATACACAGAGTTGAGGTGGTATCACTTATTTGAAATTGAAAAGTTTCATTAATTTGTTTTATATGTTTTATGATTCAAACCTCAATAATATATTTCATATGATCTATTTTTTTGGGTATTCTAGAGAATAAAATATGTTTACTATTAGGAGATTTTTATTTCTCAATATTCATGTATTTAGTGAATATTTAGTGAGTGATATTGATAAAATTAATGTTATTCACAAACACATTAATTACTATTACTGATCTCTTGATTTATAGGCTTTGAGAATTTGTTGAATGGTCTCTTCATGTGGTTAAATTCAGTCATTATATTTTTTATATTATAATACGACATTTATATGAATGATGGATTCAAGTTAAATAATTATTTAAAGTTTTAGGAAATATGTTCATTTAATATGATGCAAGATTAAACACGTATATTTAGTAGAATGTTCAGGAAAATTTTATGGAAATAATATTATCTCATAATCTATAATTTAAAATTAAATAGTAAAAGTAGAATGTTATGTTGAATCATTATGTTTAATGAGAATGGTGAAATAGGGGTAGTAGAAACAGATGTGATATTCCCAATGGAATTAAAAATGAAAATTTATATTTTATTTAAAATGAAATATAGATTATAGAGATGGATTTAGAAATTAATTTTTTTTGTTCGCAATATCTATGGGGGGAATATCAAAACCATGAGTTCATTGATTATATTTACTGAAAATATATAATTTATGATCGGAGGATCATTAATGGATGTTAGGGTGGTTCAAGGAAATTTTTATAGTGTTAATGTTTTAGAATTAAAAAATAATCTTGTTCATGGGATTTACTGATGTATGGGATGATATTAAATATATGTTATGGAATATATTTGCATTGTATTTATAGGCTCTATAATGTTAAAGAGTTTAGTTTCATAGTGGTAAATAGGTGGACGAGATATATAAAAATTAATCCAATGGATGAGGTGTGGAACGATAACAGATAACATTCATAAAGATACACATGGACTCATGTAAGGTAAAATTCATTTTCCTATAGGATTGTAATGGTATACCAAAAGTTACATGAGATTTATCTCACGATAATGGCATCTATGTGAAAGAAAAAATAAAGTCCATTATCATGAATAAAGGTAAACTGGGACTTGAGTTAGTGTAAAGGAAGTCCAATGATTTCCAAAAATATAATTACATAACAATAAGGATCGGTATAAGGGTAATATAAGATCTACATAAGTTATAGGTAAAAACTATATAAGTTTTATTGGATGTATATGTAATTGTGAATGTAAAACCACAGACGAGTAATACAACTATGGTGTGAATTCACATAGGACCCATACAAAATTTAATATTATTAAGCACTCATCCAATGAACAATCTGTATGAGGGACATTTTTTTGTCAAAATTAATTGATTTTAAATTGAGTTTTTATATCATATACTTCAAGTTATTAAGATATATATTTCAATTGAAGAGGTTTCTTAGTTGATTCTTGATTGTAGAGGTTCTCATGGGTTAAATGGGTAGTAAGTACTGACCCAATCATGGTATATATCATTGGGATCTTAAAATTAATATATTTTTTGAACCATACTATTGTAGAGACCATGGGAGAGGTAGGGTTGTTCAGTAACATATAAATTTAAAAAAAATTGAAATTTCATGGAGCATAGTATATTTATTTAGTGACTAACATTTTCTAAAAAAAGAAGTCCCCCACGAATTTTTTAGTCCATGGTGGAAACATGTATTGAAGTCATCAAATTATAATAGTGGTGGTTGAAACATAAATAGTTCCATCGATCTAATTTATTAGATTAGTGATTAAAAGGTTGTGTAACTACACTATTCCATGTAGACTAGGTTCTTGAAATTATGAATAAATATATCACATAGATAACTAAATGAGTATCTTCTGATTCAGATTATGGATATAACTATAAACCGTGAATTATAGAGTCATTATTAATATTTTATTATTGAATTTAATGGAATAATTAATGATTCTTGATTATGTATTTTCATGATTAAATTATATTGTTTAATTTTGGAGAATTAAAATAATATGCATATTTAATCAAAGTCATTAAATGAAAGAATAATATAACAATAGATTTATAAATATATATTGGGTTTTAAATGATTAATTCATGTTATGATGTATGATATTTATTTTGAAATTATGAAGAGGGATATCCATGTGAAATATGGATCATGTCCTTGAATACATTTAATGAGTTCCTTTCATAAAAATTGAAACATGATGAAAAATATAAAATACATTGAATTTTTAATTCTTGAATTATTGATATGTGTTTTGGATGTTTAAAAGGAATTTAAAATTGGCTATTATCATATAAGAAATCTAAGGTAATCATGATGATTCATAGAGTCTGGGTGTGATATCCATTGTTTATTTCTATATATGGACTGAAGTGGTCTTTTATTTAAACTACCTATTGTAGTTTTCAAAAATTGGGGGACACCAACAGATCAATACTATATTTGATTAATGGAATGAAAAGGGTCAAGATAATATGTCTTTTTCTTTAGTTAATGAGAAAGGTATTGTTGTTATTTTAATTAGAATATATTGATGGATTTTGGAAGATATGGAGAGAAAAACGTTTTATGATTTCCTTATCTTGTGATAGAAGAATAGGAGATTAAGAGGATAATTCACATTTTGGAATATTCAATATCTTTTGAAAGGTATTACAATAGATTAAGGATAATTTTTATCTTTTTCCACCCAAATGAAAGAATGTTGATGTAGTATATTGAAGAAAAATGTGTATCTACCAATGGATATAGAATTAAATTACATCTGGAAGCTATGATAAGTAGACAAAGGACCTTGTGTCTATAAACTATTAATGGACACCCTAAATACTATAAACTTACTTGGTTCCTATGATTATAATTTAATAAGAATAGATAATAGAAATTTCACATTATATTGAATGTGTGTCCTTCCAAATTTATTTTCCTTTCCCTTAAACAATTTATTTATAAATGGGAACATCAAAAGAAAATAGATGTTTACTCCTTGGATTTTCCCATTTGTGTTAGTCGAGTAAAATCCTGAAATTGTTATATTCTTTTCCTTCAATTTTATACATGTGTAATATGAGAACACATTAAAGAAATGAAAAAAATTATTAATAATAGTTTCTTCTATCATTGTAACATTGTCGTAAAAGAATAGGATAAATATATAGAGATTATATAAAGAATATATTGTATTGGCCTTATTATCCACCGTAATGGGTTAATCCTATTCCAACAATGTTTTCCTTGTAAAAATAATTTTTATTCCATCAGTAGAAAAGGACATATGGTGAATGAATAGCCAACCAAACATATTTTAGGGGGATATAAGGTTGTTAATGTACCTCCACATTATAGGAGATAATGTGCCCATGGACCACTCAAAGACAGATTGTGTGGTTCTATGGGAGAATACATTGTAATAGGAGCTCTAAATAAACTATGAAGGAAATGAAATATATAATGATTCTATGATCCAATTTAATAATCTCTTGCCCTAGTAATAGTACATAAGGATAATGTAGATGGTGGTTCAGTATGTCTATATTTGTGTAAATGATGAGTTAGAACCAGGAAGTGTAAGGCATGAAAAATGTAATGATATGTGTCTAATATTTCTATCAGTAGTACTCATATATCGAATGGTGAGATAATACATTATTTACGGATCCCTATTTAAATTTATACATTTTATATTTTAGAGAATATCCCAAAAAATGTGGATATTTAATCCTACAGGAAAATATTACATTATCACAATCATCTTTAGAAGATGATAGAATTCACGTTATAGAGTGGGTTTTTTGTAGACCTTGTCATGGTTGTGATGAATCCCTTTGAATTAGTCACTTATATTTAATTTTTCCATAGTACATACAAATATATAACACAATCATTATAGAGTTTGTGAATCATAGAATATGGAATGATATTCTCCGTAATGGGTGAGTGATCCCCATAATCTAGATGAATAAGGACTATGTACCAAACATTAAAACCAGCCACCCATCAGTTGGTGTGATTTGATTTTTTATGGTATCAACATAAATCATTCAACTTAAAGAAGTTATATAGGAGTGCATATTTTTTCATTTTTATATACCATCGATTCCCTTTACCCCAATATCGAGGGGCCAACTTATTTATGAATATCATACATAGAAATACTCTAATGTATTATAAAAATTATTTCATGGACACAATTTATATTATGGCGATGAAGGTCCAATTTTAAGACCATAGAGAGAATAGATTCATTATAAGCAGGGTTTCCCCTGGTAAAGGAGAGTTTTAACCAAGAACGAAGATGGATATGGATTCTTTGTGTGTACTTTCACTTTCTAAATCTAGTGATACAAAAGAAGTAATACCCTCGATAGAGAATTTAAAAATATTGTATCCATCTGAATTCATCAAAGTGGTTCTTAATTATCGATCTCAAGAATATCAATACCTACCATCAAGATTATGAGGAGGATATCCTATAGATATTTTTTATATTGTTAAGGCCATTATGAGTTTCTAGTGATGTCATTCAATGATATAGATGCCCCATATGTGTTTATAGTCATTATGAACCATGTTCTTCATCTCATCTTGGAAAATTTTATTTTTTATTCTTTAACAAAATTCATATCAAATTAGAATTATGGGATGTTGATGTTATGAATTTTAGGATTTCCATAGAAATACATTGGGAGTAATAAAATTACTAAAATCTTTCGAAATGTCCATTCGTGAAAATGATGTCCAATTAGAATGAAATGTATGCTCATATAGTAGTTTTAAAGTACAATTAGTGATGATTGTGGTGGTTCTAACTTGGTATACAATATATATAATGTTTATGGTGTGGATTATTATTAGATTTTATATGTAGTACACGTTATTACTGGAAGATTACTATATTATTTTATCCATTATAACATAAATTATATAATATTTTTTGTTGTTTATTTAGAATATATAATGCTATTGAAATATAAATATCCTATGTGGAGGTCAGTGAGTTCTTTTATCCTAAATTTTTATAGAGGAGGGACCCATGCATTGTGTGTTACATGATGCAACAAAAATTTGGATTCCTTTCATTCTAATGTCGAGCTAGTTTATCATTTATTATGCATTCATGATGTCGATACCCTACACATAGAAGTACGTTACCCTGGATTTGGAATTAGATATGGTAGTGTTCACATTACTAACATGTAGGCACTACCATTTGAATGTTTTGTTTATAATCTACATATAGAATATGAGTATCATATGTATATTTACATAAAGAGATCCTAACACAATTTCATTTTTTAGAACCCACAGTACCATGACATCATGATTGTAGATACTCTAATAATGGGAAAAGTTGTGGTTCATGCACTTATAAGGAAGTATCATTTTTAATTTTTTTGGATATAGGTATTTATTTTTCATTAGTAGTTGAAGGAAAGTGGTTTATCTCTTTTTGATGTTGTTGTTTCCTATTCTTCTTTATCATGTGAAGAAGGCACGTATAAGGGTGGTTTGTTTCCTTAGTTTTCATGAAACTATATTCATATGCAACACCATAGATGAATATTATAAAGGTGGGGAGCCTATCATCTTTTCCTGAGAAAAAATACATGTTTTAGTTAGGATATATGTAAATGGGGAGATCCTGTTGAATACAACCCCAATGTGAAAAAACCATTAGTTAAAAATATGTACCGAGACCCCATGCACTAGTTCTAGCGGGAAGGTTAGAAATAATGTTTTTTGAGATTATCTTATGATATGTCACCCATCAGCCAGTGAAGGTAGAGTACCATCTCCATTATGGATAGACCAACCCCATGAGGTTCTATAGTGGAATTTTAGTGATGTATATTACTATAGTATTCTTATGATTTATGGTTTTCCGGATACCATCAGTGTGATCATAAAATAATTTACATAGATGGACCACTTCCTTGATATTGAAGAGTCAACTTCTAGGGAGAGAATGGGGAACCTATATATAAAAGATAATTTCTATCTATATTGAATAACCTCAATGACATCTTATTATCAATGTTATAATTTTATAACATTTTAGTGAAGTTATTTTTAAGATATATTTAAGAAACTATTGTGGATTAGTAAAATAATAGATCCAGAAAATTATGATAATTCTGAATGAAATTTTTTGGTTCTGAATGATTTTTTGAGGGATTTAAATCTATAGCTAGAAAATTAATATTACTTTAGTGGAGGTCATAGAAAACAATATATTCCAAACTAAATTTATTAGTTTACCTTTATAAGTAATATATGTGAGACATCATAGGTCATCAGAATGGTGAATGGTGGTAGTAAAATCATATTTGATAGTTTTAGAGCTAGTAAAAGTGATTCTATATAAGGTATGGATGATCTTGAAAAAAACATGTACCTCTAGAAATGACATAATTCTTAAAAAATCTACTGATTTATTCCTATGTAGTTCATGAAGTAAGATTGCATTTTCATCAATATATCATCATTATACTACATAAAAATATTTTCTATGGTGGAATGGAAACCATTTATACCATTTTTCTAGTCAATAATATCAATAGGATGGGTTTGAATTCATTCAACCTAGATATTCTATCATAGATGGAGTTCATGAATATTGCCTTTCACCTATTACAAATGAGTATTTACATGGATGAACTATCAGATTTCACAAACTATGGTGTGATAGAAATTGAGAATGGTGCAACATTAGTAATGTAGAAAATTGATATGGTGGGCCATTAGGAGTGGAATATTTAGGTGATATCTATTCCACATGTTCACTTCTTTTGGTTCGATGATAACTCTAAGAGAACCAATGAGATCCTATGAAATTTATGAATGGTCAGTACGCTATATTTGGTTTATTTGGTTCTTTTGAGGTTAAAATCATCGAATTTTTGGGAGATGTGGTGACCATTATTTCATATTTTTATCCATTGGGTAATTATAAATAAAATTTTATAGCTCATGCACAAATAAGGAACTATAATTAATTATTCATGGGGATTCAGAAAAAATATATTAAACATTGTATATTAAGTTTTCTATATGTCATACAATATCCTAAAAATGATATTTACCTCTAAATAGGGAAAATGATGGGGAAAATGAAACAATTTTTTAGAGTATTTATATTATCTTAGGGAAGATATAATATTCATTCTCTATAGTGTTTGTGACATTAGGACATTTACTTCAAAAATAATTTCTTAATCACATAACTTATTTATTAGGTATTACTGTTATTTCCATTATAAAATCTAAATCCCCCTTTTAAATATACTATAACACTCAAAACTAAATATTTTATCTATAAACCATATTACTATAAATGGATATTGACATATAAATGATTCCAATATGATGTAAGTCTCATTATTTTGAATTAATTTTCTAGCATACAAGATTCATGATGGATTTTCTTTGTTCAACATTGATCCTGATTATCACCAACTCATGAATTGTAATATAAATAGGATTTATATTTTAATCATAATGTTATTACGAATTTTATAATGTTTGGGATGGTCATACAATAAACAAATAACTTCCCATATAATAAATTTAATATGTAATCAAACCAGGTTTAACAATTTTCCAGTGGTATTTTGATGTTTGTTTAGGAATTGTTCAATGATGTATCAAGGGATTTTGATGAGTCATAGAATAGGGGAATGGAGTAGAATAATTATTTGTGGTGATGTTGTAGTTAAAAGTAAAATCACCATAATTAAGTTCCTAGTTGCATTGTAGAAGTGAACATCATAGTGGTGATCTGGGGTTACATGGTCATCCATGTGATGACAACAGAATACAACGAACACACCATATAAAGATGGTTGTCGAATGTATTTTGATGAATAAAGAATGAATAAATCAGTCTCTCTCACAATAAATGGGACATCTTATCCTTTCTGGATGTTCATAAATGGTTGTACAAGTAGGAATTTTCAAATAGACCTAGGTGGGAAACCTAGGTCTCAACCCATGGTGAAATATAGGCCTGATCTATGGTCCATGTATGTTTTTTGGGTTGACTACACCTAACATGACTATGTTATTGCATCATTATTTACATTGGCACCATATAACTTTGATAGGTAGTTCTCATTGTATTATTTTTCATGTTAGGGCTATACACCCAAACTTTGTTCGTGCCACATGACATGCCCAGAGTATTCCATGGTTCAATGATTTTTACCTATGTGGTATGGGAATAAATGTGTAATATGTTTAGTAATATGATGATCATTGAAATTTAATTAAGGAAGTTTTGGGATTTAAAACAATTTATCCAATGATGGGGATAAATCATGGAAATTTCATTTTTCACTGGTCATGTAATCCCTCCTCATTTTTTTCTATATAGCAAGGTATTGGACCATCATATAATGGATTGTGGTATCTAATTTATTTTCAAGGGTATGATACTCATGGTATGGGTCCTATATCAATGGATTTGGTCCCTCTCTCATCTTTTATGTGATACTCAATGAGTCACGAGTCATCATGTATAGTTCCATAGAGGTGATGTGCATTTCCAAATTTAGGATGATAAATTTTTTGGGAATACTTTGTAGATCACCTATAGCTCTGAAATAAATAATATCTTTAAAAATTTGTAATATATAATTACTTCCAAATAGATCTCAGTTTTTATTGTGAGTTAGCTTTGTCCATATTCCCCCTATAGTTGAGTTAATTGGTTATGTTATTATTCCATTTTGGTTCTCAATGAGTCGTACATGGAATCCATACACTCAATATAACATTAGAAGATTTTAAAACATGTGTAATGTTTCATGTGGAAGCAGCATATATAGATAGTGAAATATGTGTACATAGTGTCACTAAATATTATTCAGTTTGAGAGGGGATAGTATTTAGAGATGATATTTTATAAATTTAGCTTTTTGTGAGTATCTTTTGATACCATCTATTTAGGATGATTTTCCCTTTGGATTATTTTTCATATATGTTTCCCCTTTATCATTATAGTTTATAAACTAGTTCCACATTAGTTATTATTACTATATTTTACATGAAATATATTTTTATATTAGTTTCATTTTTTTATTTTTTATTATTATATCCATTATGTAGTTGAAAATTGTGTATATGTGATTTTGGATATGTCCTCCAATAATTCTTGACATTCTTACTTGATGCTAGTTAGTATACCATTTCCAAATATAGGGAGGGAACTCGATATAATTCTCCCTAGTAGTGGACTTTATAGGTGATGTATTGTCATATATAGTGATAAGAATCAATACAATTTATAGTCTTATGAAATAATAATAAACTAATATATAATTTTTTAAAACACCCTCTCCTCCAATTAAACATAACACCCTCATTTTTTAATATCTATTCAGATTACAAATAAAATATGATCTCATGTTCTACAAAAATAACTCTCATTATCTACTATATAGGTTTCTAGAGCCATGGAATAAGAATATGACTAGCCTATGAAGGTTTTAGGTGTGATATAAATGATATACTTCATTAGGGTAAAGTATGTCTTTCATTTCCCACAACATTAAATTTGATTTCCTTATTCATTCGACCAAATATTTTTAATTTTCAAAATAAAATTAATTAATCATATATTTAATAATATTATATAATTTTAATTAGTTATATCATCATATAATTCATATAAAACATATTACTCTTGTTTACAAAACTCATCCCATCATAACTGGTTTTAAGAACTAATCAATATGTTGTTTTAAAAAAAATTACTAATTTAGATTAAAATAAATTAAAAAATTTAAAATTTAAAATAATAAACTAGCCTTGATTATGATTCTATAAATAAAAATTATATATTATGTCATTAATATTAACAAAAAATATTCCTCAACCTTTTAACCAGTTAAAATAATTTATTAATGTACTATAAATAATTTGAAATTGTATTAGACCATACAGTGAACTATATATCTATATTTATATTGGAATAACAAATAATATGTAACTATAAAATTATATATATCATAAAACTGTTTTCAACAAATTACATACCAATATCAATATAACGATGTAGCTTATGAAAAATATGACAAAACAACCCTAATTGATGGATAATAACATAACATATATAATAAATGAACATTAATACATATAATTTAATTTCATATGGGTTTTGAGTATTGAAATAACTAATTTAACTAAAAAATTAATTTATTTAAAGGAAAATCCATGCTAGTCAAGTCCTAAGGAAATGGAACTCCAAAACTTCCCTTTTTCTCTTGGGTTCTCTTTTTTTCAATCAACCTATATTTACCTCTCTCTCATTAAGAATCGATGGTTATATGTTATGTGTTTTTGTTACATATATACATTTTTGTGGCTCTATTTTCCACTTATAATACTTTGGAATTATTTACTAATAATTACAGAGATAGGCATTGAGATGGTTGTTGATTCTGAGGTCTCGTGAGCTAGGTATTGATATTATAAAAATTATCAATATGTTATCATAAAAAATATGTTGTTTTTATAAGATTGATAAATAAATCATAAAGATAAACTAATACGGAAAATATAAGATGATGGTTAAATAAAAAACATGGGGTTAAACCTAGGAACGAACTATGTATTGTCATATACAAAATTCTGATTGAGGTAGTCTGTGGCGGTGTATTAAATAAATAATTTTTTATATTATTTTGAATACCCATGGTCTAAATACAATTATATATACCACTTTATAAAAATTATATAGGTTTTTCCACATAAACCCTAGGATAATTAATAGGAACACTGACTGTTCTTCATTGGAAGATTGGGATTGGAGGATAAAAGATTATCTGATTGAGGTTGATAGAAAGGAAATTATCACAACAAGTCTCCTTTAGTGTAGGAAAATGAAATCTTCACCAATGATCGGTCCAATTTCAAAAAGTACCCCAAGATTGTTATTTACACCATTTTAATTAAAATAATAAAAATGGATATTTTTATTTTCTTTTGATTTATGATTATTTTATCCCTCGAATAATACAATTACATAATTTCAATTGTTTAAACAAAATTATTCTTAATGATACTTATTATCACATCCAAATATCCCTCTTATTAAATTTTTGTCCTGTAACGCTTGGACAATGATGGTTTCCCATTTTTCTTGTGCATTTATCCAAACATTCCTTCATGTTCCTCATCATTAGACCACATAGTCATAGTTCATAATTGCCGAGGAGTGTTTGAGCATGATCAAACACCTGAATGTTTAGTGGATGAGTGAACAAAAACATGGATGGTCATTTTTGAATGTATTATGTTGATTTTAATGTAATGATTCATAGATATGAGATCTAAATCAAAAATGGAAATGAGACAGGAACATTGAAATTTTTTGGAGATACATATAGGGTTAGTTTGCCAAAATCTAGTCATAGATAGCTAATTGGGCTTTGAAGACCCTATATCAACACTCATCTTTGTGTTTAGAGGAAGAAGTTTTTGTGGAATTAAGAAGGATGTGATGACATCCATGGGTTTATATTGAAAATCTAGCTACATGGAATTTAGTATAGTAACACACATCATGAAATCCACCAACTACAGAAAATTGGGAATTATGGAAAATAAGGGCCACACACCATGTGTCTATTCCCACAGAATGTGTGACCCTCCCCGTATACCTAGGACATGTGCTAGCTGCACATGTAAAGTACTTAAAAAGGGATTAATTTTATATACATTGGGAGTATACGTGCATTCCCTTATGTACATAGGTATAGATAGAAACACATGGGTGGGCCTTGTGTGGCCGACACACACATAGAAGTAAAATTACATGCCATAAATTGAAAAATTGATAGACAAGATGTGTGTTGACAATGAAATGTCAAGGATAACATATGAGGTGACACACAATTTGACACATGGTGCATGTAATTCACTTCTTTCATGAACATAAAACCTATATATGTTCTTCATATAGAATTGTATTTGGGCCCAAAATTGTCCTATCATAAGCAGTTTGCGACATAGAACATGATGTTTTCAGTCTTAGTGGATATATAGATATACAATTATCTCTTTAGGGAATTATTCATATATAAAATACATAGAAGTATTATTAATGATTAGGTAGGATCATTATAGAGAGGTGATAGGGTTGTAATCCCCTATCACACTAGGGTGTGGGTCCCCCACACTCCTTGCACCGGTTTACTGTCACCCACTGACACACTAGGGAGCATATTCTATATCATCAATGTTGAAACCCTATGGTACATGGGTATGTTTCCATGACCATTTGATTGAAACCACCCATATTTAAATGGGAAAGGGTCCCCTATACTATTAATGGTACCCCCTATTGCATTGGGTCACATGTACTCTACTGTATGAATGGAATCTTCCTATGGTACTAGTGTGCATGCCCTCTACCCACTATGTGAAATCCTATAAAGAATAAGGGATAGATTACTATAAATATATTTACCAATTGGAAGATAGTATCATTTTATATTTTCCTCTTCTAGTATTTGAGTTCCCCCCCACCCTAAGTCACTATGATTTGGGATCTCCACCCATCTACTGAGTAATACAACCCTATCGTTCTAGAGAGTGGTTTCTCTTTCTTCCATGTAAAATTCAGATTTAATACTAGGATGTGCATCCTATATATTAGATTTCACCCATTGGGTCATGGATCAATTGTGATGTGAGAGCCCTTCACATGGCTTTCTCAGACAGACACATGAGATGATGGTCATCAATGATAGACCGTTAGCACTAAATAAAAAATCAACATCCAAGGAAGGGTAATGAGATGGATATCAAATTTATATATCATCCTCGATTAATTTTAGAATACATAGATATATATCCATATAAGTTATGTTTTAAATCTTTTTATGGGTAAATATGACCTTTTTGGTATCCTTCTATCACTCCACTTGTAGTTTTCGAAGAATCCTGCTGGGAATATATATAGTCACCCTTGAATGCACTCTTCCCGAATGTGTTGTGTCTTATAAATAAGGTAGAAAAATTGGAGCATAATTTTTTGGATAATGCCAATACTCTATTTCATTGAATATTTACTGTGTCCATACATGAAGATGAAAAGTATAGATCTCTCAACATTCATTAATTCAAATAGTTTTCAGGTCGATACTTATTATCAGATTGGGTGTGTATTCTCCTCCTTTTCAATTTGGATTATTTCCATCATATTGAGATGTTATTCCCAAGGGTGTATTTAATTCATTGTCCTACTCTATAAGTAAAACCAAATTTTATTATTCATCTTCTCTTTTTCCTGGCGACAGTTGGTTGTGTGCTTACATGCAGCCTAGAAAAAACACACTATTTTACATTATGCATTGTCAACACCTCTTACTAGTCCCAATATTTTTAGATGTGGGATCAGGGATGTGATATATTGGATTTTTGTCATCTTGTAGGTACCTTGTGGTTTGGTCCATTATAGTATGGTATTAGTGATGTTCATTACTTTGGAAAATGTTTAGAGTTTTCCCCTTATGATGATTTATAGGAACATAAGAAAAAAATGTCAATGTGTATTAAGTGAAGGATTCAGGGTTGGAAACACAATATTATTTCGATGAATGAAGTATCTATTCACCATGAAATTGACAACCTTCTTGTTGAATTAGTATATCGATACATTGGCTGAACGAAACAAATGTTACATGAATCAGATTGGATGAATTTCTTTTAATATCCTTTATGAGTTAGATCCATATATATATATATATATATATTATCATCGAACATGGTACATCATGATAACCATTTAAATTTCATTTTCAAAAAAACTATCTAGGATTTCAAGACAGTTTTTGGATGAAAAATAGTTAAATGACGAGGTCTTAGTTTAGGGACCCGTTCATGTGGTGTTTCCTCAATGAGGCACCGAGAAGCACCACCAACTATTGAGAATTTCATAGAACTAACATCAATGATCATGGTTGTTTAAAACCCGCATGTTGATTATTGTATGGATCTAATAGGATATGAATCTGGTACACTCTGTTTTATCATGTTGTATGTGTTATAGTGAAATATATATAATGTTTCGTAATTAGCCAGACCACCAGGTAGTGGTGTATTGGATCAAGAAGGTGGTATGGGTGTTTTGGATTGTATAGACCCCGATAGAAAAAATGATCATGTTTATTTCCATACTCCATCATGGAAAAAAATTTAGATTCAATGGTGGTAGTGGCTGAAACATCTATGATGATTATGCTTCATAACTTTTAGGTATAGATATCACCCATGTTTTTAGTGGTCTAAACCATCTTCTTGGATAGTGGATGACTATCAAAAACTTGTGGGGTGAGTATTTTTCTTCTTCTGGACTCTTCTTGATTATTTACACAATGGTGAGACCTATCTTGGGAGATATTAAGTGTCAGTGGAGCTTTTTTCGGTTATTTTAGACAAGGGTTTGAGCATTCATGTAAGGGAGAAACTTCCCCTCTGAGATGTTTTCTTATATTTTGATTCAAAACCATACAGGTTAGTTAGATCAATATATTTTGGATAGTATCAGTGTGTTGTGGATTATTTCTTTAAATTATGTGATTGTGGTCATTATGATGAGCTATGGTGTCATAGAGGGCCCTGCTTTGGGAGGACATGCAGGAAAGGGGAAATATGGCTATGATTCATCGGGAATTGAAACCGAAAGAGTACGAGTGTGACTGATGTACAAATTCAGTCGTATCTTATCCCGCTAGACTGTTGGTATGTGGTCTCATGCCACATTCAAGGGTTGTATACTATATTCAAGGATTATAGATGTCAATTGTTACTTGTATCATGACACTTTTGTTGGAGGGATCATGAAAAGAAGAGGTATAACCTCATGTAAAATATTTGAATAGTGGGTAGTGAGTCCCTTGGATATTTCTCTTGGAATGGAATAATATCTTACTATCCATGCCCAGATGATTATCTCCACTAATGGTCATAGTATACTTGAGGTGGGGGTATGTGATTTTCCATCTCACATGAGAAGGATACATATATAGATATTGATGAGATCTTATGTAGGATGATACAACCAATATTATTAGTCTGGTATTTTTACCCTTGGAGTATATGATACAATTATCATTCAAATTACTATGTTTTTGAAGGAGTATGAAGAAATAATTCACGAGGATATCCTAGGATAATTTCCCATCAATAGTTTGTTTTCATTATATACCTAAACCTAGGAACATAATGATATTTTCAATAGGTTATTAGATAACCCCAAAGAGTAGTGATAACTAAAGGTGATGCTAGAGGATCTGTAGATGGGGAGAGTTATCATACCTAGTGTGTCCCCCTAGGTACCTCTGTTTTCTTCATGAATAAGTAATATGAGATATTGTTTATTTGGGTTGATTATTTCTACATGAATAAGGTAATGATAAATAAGAAGTACCCCTTTACATGGATTAATGACCTCTTTGACCAGTTCTCAAATACTAGTTGTTTCTTGAATATTGATCTTAGGTTTGACTACCACCAGTTGAGGGTTCTCATTGATGATTTTAAGAAAATGGAATTTTGATATATCCATAGACACAATGAATTACTCAATATTCCCTTCTATGCAACTAATACCCCTCATATATTTATTTATTTGATGAGCTAGATCATCCATTCATACGTGGATCATGTTGTGGTTTTCTTTACTAAATATGTACTTTTATCAACTTTGACATAGGTGGATCTTGCACAAAATTTTATAATTTCATTTACATACTCCAATATAACCAACATTATGTTAATCTCAAGTTGTGATTGTTTTGGATCTATAAGTTATAACTTGAGTGGGATGTTATCTCTGATCATGATTTACATGTGGACCCCGGAATGATTTATTTAGTGATTTCTTGGGAGACACCCACGAGCATGTTAGAGGTTCATAATTATCTTATCATAAAATATTACTAAATTATTTTTAGGTTTTAATTCTCCATGATCAAATCCCCATTGACATCCTTAATGTGTAACGAGAATCCTTTTTCCTGGATAGAGTGTCTAGTGTAATTTGAGGTGTTCTTGCTGATGCTAAGTTGTACTCATATATTGAGGTTACTAGAGGTGTGGAAAGAGTACATAGGATATTTTAATGAATGAAGGGATGAAAGAAGTTGCATTTTTATGAATATGATGGTGGTGATCACACATGGGATGAGGGTTTTGAGACACGGTGTGCAGAATACTTTTACTCATGACATGGAGTTGGTGTGGTATTCTTAACTATAAATATGTGGAGGAACTATATTATGGGAAATCACAATGTTATACTCTCATGCTTCCAGAGTCTGAGGTATATATTCAATTAGAGAGATCTAAAACTGATACAGAGGAATTGGTTGGAATTATATACATACTATGAATTCTAGATATTATATACCCATAGGAAGGTAAACATGATGGGAAATTCTAGTAGCATGATGTTTTGTTCTCAAGTCATGTAAGGAATTCGGTCCATCCAAGGCCTTCAGGCCAGTTTATTTTCAAGGCCTTTGGGCCACATTAAGGCCTTAAGTCCACCCCATGGCCTTCAGGCCCCATGAAATGAAGATGTACAAGTCATAATACAAGGGACAATGATTCAGAGGAAGATTCAATACAGGATTATTCACTAGATCAGAGCAAACCGGAATATGAAGAATGGGAGGGTATGACTATGCCATCGGTATCAGGCTTGTGCAGGTTTTCACAGGACAACTAGTAGACCATCACTGCAAAGGTGGTGTGTTGATATCATGAAATATACTAGGGAGAAGAAGTTCTGAGTTTTCTTGTATGGGTGATTTCCTATAAGACCTACGAGTCATATAATTGTCTCTAAGCTTGAGGGACTTGTAAGGGTTCATCCTCACCCCTTGAAAAATGGATTATCAAAATAATAAAAAAAATGAAGGCCACTGGGCCATTCTAATCGATTGGTAGAGGATGTGTCTAAACAGTTAGATTATTTTTATTTGAACATAATGTAAGAGAGGGAATATGTTTTTCAACATTTATTATTGAAGACTCAACCACTTATATATCATGTGATGGTCTCTAAAATGGGATAAAACAAACTGTGAGGTTCTAAATTCCTAGATATCCTATAGAGATACAACATATGGATTTTATGAATTAGGGGCGCATGTCACCCTCCTCTAGGTATGAATGGTGGTTCTAGTCACAATGGATGAGGTGGTTATGGTAGAGTTTCACACATACAACTTTTATGTATACCACGCTATGGAAAATATATACAAGGAACTCTAGCATCGGTTTTAGTGGGAGGGCATGAGGGACAGCGTGGCTGAGTTCATCTCATGGTGTCTTCATGTTGGTAGGGGAAGGTTGGTAATTAGGTTGTATATGTTCTTAAATATCCTCTATATATCCTAGAGTGTAAATGGGGTGGAATATCCTTGGAAAACATAGCAAGGATTCTATTGATAGAGATAGGATACGATTCATTCTAGGTTATTATTGACAAACTTATTTTGTCGACACCTGCCAATTTTATTAGTGAGAAGTGTTTAGTGGATATTATGAAATAGATGAATGTATAGGTGATCATATGGGTTCCTAGTTACCCTAATTTATTTTATCTGTATGCTATTATGTTTTTTACTTTACAGATTTATATAGGCATGTTGGAGGCATTCATGCCCTAGTGGAGGAAGAGTACAAGATAAAACCACCAGAAATATTGGATGACCAAACTATCCATGTGATGGAGGATATGCTATGGTCTAGTATTTTGAACTTTATATAGAGTTTAGATGATTAATATACATTTTTACTATTTTCTAATAATAAAAAATATCACTATAATATCAGAATGGTACAATTTGATGCCATATATGGGATGGTTTTTAGGTCACCCTAATATTGTAGTGAGATTGGAGAGACATATCTAGTTGGGACAGTGATAGTGCATATGATGAAAAAGAACATTGGTGATCCATACAAATATGCGGAAAACCTAGAATGAAAATTTTTCATTAATAAAAAACATCGGCCCTTAGAGTTAGTGGATTGTTTCTATGGTTTCCCCGATGTATCGCTACAATGATGATTGTAGATATTTTACCATGGTGTATTGATATCCATGATTTTAATTAGCCTTCTTCAGATATTAGGGATGGTTGGTAAGGTTTCTGACCACCTATTCGGACTCCAATAATTAGAGTAGGTTCAGGATATCTTACATCAAGGACATCTGAAAATAGACATTCATGATGACACACACATTGTTGACTGGGTAAAGATTAAAATTGATTATGGATCCACCATTAGAGAGTAACTAATAATGATCAATGATCTATAGGATATGATCATGTGATGATAGACCATTCCCTTGGCCATTGTTTCATAAAAGCATGTGAAAATAAAGGATATCTCCTAGGAGTAATATATTTAGATACAGAATCGGTATACACACCTTTTTGTTAATGTTGTTCTATTTGGGGGATGGGAAATCATAGAAGGAGGGGATAATTTGATGACTATATTTTTTACACATAATACATTGGAATATATAATGGAAAATTTTCATAACAAGGCACTAAGTTTATTTTTCATTCGATGGCTGAGTGATGTCGGTATTGATACAAAAAAATATAAAATATATTAAATCACACAGACTTATTTTTCATGGAATAACGTGATAAATCTAGGATAGAACCTTATAAGTCATATAAAAGAACATGGTTGATTTTGGAATGTGAGTTTAACCCTAGGTGTGAGCTATGTGTGGTATATACCAGATATCCTGTTGAGAGAGTCATTGGCGATTCATTTAATTAAAATAATAAATGAATTTATTTTGTATGATTTTAAATATTGATGAACTAAATAAATCTATATATACCACATTATAATAATTATTTTGGGTTACTGAAATAATAATTAGGGGAATTGAGAGAAAATTCATGTGTTCATACTTGATGGATTGTTATTGGAGGATAACATAAGATTTGATTAAGGTGGATCGATAGGCAACAAGCAAAATGAGTCACTATTATCAATGGATAACATAATATTCACCAACGATCAATCCAATTTGATATAGGTATTTTCAATTATGGGTTCAACCATTTTAGATAAAATATTTAACATGAAACTGTTAATATTTTTTGATCTATGATTATTTGATAACTCACATGATCTAGTTCAATAATTTGAATTTATTAAATCAATTTATTATTTTTATTCCCTGTTATGACCCCCAAATATCGATTTAATACAATTTTTGGACAATAATGCATGGTAAATTATGGTTTAAATTATTTCTTTTCCATTTTCCATAACTATTATTTATGATACATGTTTTTGGCCCAATATGTCAGGGTTCGACCATACCCGTGTGTGTTTCAGTGTAATTGAATCCCTTGATTTTATGGTAATTGAGTGGAAAAATATTTATTTTTGAGGATGGATAAAGATGTTTTGTGGGAGATTCATCATGGATATAGGATCCAGAGTGACAATGGAAATTAGTGCAGCATGATAGAAATGTTAGCAGATGCTTTGGATTTTCAGTGGTCGAAATATAACAATTGGGGGAGGATTATGGATGGATAAAACTAGAGTATCTTACCCTTTAGAATTTTTAGGTGGAAACAATGGTTGATTTAGTGAAATAAAGTGCATGAATAATTCCCTATGATTCTATGGAAAACTGAAATAAACATCGTGTAGTTTGGGATCACATTCCATGTAGTCCATCATTTAGGGTGGAATGAGTTTCATTGAAGATAGAAATCACATCCAATATAGCTAATACTATATATTTTTTGACCCTACATGAGTAGATATGACTTACTATATATCAACATAGTCAGGACCCCATGTAAGAGGGAATTAAATTTTGATGGGTAGTACACATGGATGATCCTAAGTACACGAGAACATTTAGAATCACACATGTTTTCAATTGGTGGCTGATACATGTTGTGTAGTACCATTACATGTCGTGTATTACTACATGGGCAACCAAGATATGTTATGGTGATGAAAAAACTACGTGTCCATGTGAAGTCCCACACCATGTGACCCCAAGTGAACGCAATATAATTTTATCGTGAACATTCACTATGCATATCTTGTTTAACTAGACATAGATTCAGGCTTCTAAGTATCCTATCATGAGAATGTTTCCTCATATGACATGATGGTAGTCTTTTTGGTGGATTTTCTAATATTCTAGGGGTTTTTTAGAGACATATGTTTCTCTATGAGATGTTGAACCCATATAAATTATTAGGTACGATCATCATAGAGAGACGATGGTGTTGGAAAACCACAATAACACCAGGATGTGGGTCCCCTGTTATCCTTAAACTGATTGAGTTGAACCCGTTAAAATGCAAGGGCATGGTCCGTATATCATCTGAGTGAAACCCCACTCTGGAACTATGGTTTAGGTCCCCTACCCTTTGAGTGTCTCCCCCTAACACACTAGGTTGTCATCCCTCTTCCCTCTTAGTGGAACCCCCAATGGTACTACGAAACTTTTCATATTCCCTATGAGTGTTTACCTATTTAATACTAGTGTGTGGTTTCTATACCCACTGAGTGTAACCCCACTATTAATGGGGATCAGGGGTCTCCTATACATAAATTCCAAGTGAAACCCCATATCATGTTGGGGCATGGGTCCCCTCTTCATTGAGTGGAACATGCAGATGCACCAGGATGTTGGTCCACTATTTATATACTGAGTGGAATCCCAATACCATTCTTGGGAACAATACATATTTATACTTAATTAAATTTCCATATCAAACTATATATTGGGACCCCTATTAGATATTTTCTCCCCATGGGATATGGAGTAGTGGTGATGTGCGGTTCCTCCACATGGTTTTCTCTTTTAGACACACAATGTGCTGAGTATCATTGATAGATCATAAGTGTTTCATATACACTCATCATCTTGTGATAGGATGTTGGATGGAGATTACGTTTCCCTATTCTAGGATTCTATGTAGTGTGTGTATATATATTTATATTGGGTTTTGTTTCCCTCTTATTATGGGATGAGATGACATTACTATATCTTTTTATCACACCCTTCATATTTTTCAGGGGATCATACTGGGTATGTATATACTCACACCTTCATGGTATTTTCATAACAATTTCACATATTATATAGAAAAAATATATTTTATAATGAAATTGGTGGATTATAATGTAACTTGGGTGAAACAACTGCATATGTTGGTCAAGCATGGAGATTATGAACCACACATTCTTAACATACTTTTATTCCTTTCTTGTCAGGTTTTGAAATATTTTTTGGGATGGTCATGTATTTTACACATTTTCACATTGGTTTATTTATAACATACTCTAATTTATTCCATATAGCTTATTTCATGCATGATTTTACTCTAGTTTTTTTAATCCTTTTAATTATTACTCAACACATTTCCATGGAAAAGTTTATATGTGTGTATACAATCAAACCCATAAAGGAATATCATTTAATATATACCTTATTTCATTTTTCTTTGTCCACTAGATATTAGTAGTGGGGTTGGGTTTGTGATTTCATAACATTAAATTTTCATGGATGATCAAGGTGGGATAGGTTATTACACAGCTATCCTACTTTACAACTGTTATCTTTAGATATTAATATTTTTCAAAATCCATTCGAAATCATTTCATTAATGAAACCAAAGTAAATAGAACTTTAGTGTTCCTTATTCAATTTCACATATAAATAATTTAATGGATTTTAACTTCATTTATTTATAAATATATAGTTTATTTTTTAGACAGATGTTTTGGATCATTTAACATTAAATATAAATCAATATGTATGTAAATTCTTTTAATATCTTAAATCAAAAGTTTTTTAAAACATAATTTAAATGGTTCATTATAATACTTACATATCAACCAATTTATTTTGATTTTTCTCTCTATACATGACCTAAATTCAAGATATATTCTTCTTTATTCAATTATGAGTGTACAAATATAATTATTACATAATTGATTTAGATATTTTATTTGATTTCATTTTTTGGATTTGAGACGTGATTAAGTAACACATTTCAACTTAATGGATGTTATATTTCTTATGGTTAACATATTACTTAGATTTTTCATATGGAACACAAATATATATTCATATTATGATCAGATTGGTAGACCTATAAATTTACAAACCAATAATTAATTAGGTAATGGTTTAATCTCAACAAACATCCTATGTTGTGAAAGGGTAAAAAGGCTGGCACAATATGTTATGTTTTCATGGAAATGAGTCTTGACTTATTATTATAATTTCAGGTTCTATGTTCTTGTCAATTATTTTTCATTGTTTTATCTCATGATTTTATTTCATTGTTTATATTTTTCCATGGTTATTTTCCTCATCATTTATTATTCTATTATATTTCTCTTGACTCATATGTATATTACTTCATCTAAATGCTTTAATATAAATATTTTTTACTGGGCCTTATAGATTTCAATTTTTACCTTTTCATCCATTGGGTATCCCATGTTAAACTAAATGATAAATGGGATTTGGTTTCACCTTAATGATATTGAAATAAAAATTCTATAGATTAATTTTATGATGATATGTTGTGTTTCTAATCTCCCTATATAATTGGTTTTATTAATTTATGGGTTATTTTACGGTTAATTAGGATGAAATTTATTACATAATACTTGTATGAAAAATGTATTGTTATTTAATTTATGTAAACATGAAAATAACATCCATTATATTTCCCTAATCATTTACATTTATATTAAAAATAAACCATAATTATACACAAATTTTCTAATTGAATCATAAAATATTATTGGAATTTTTCATTAGATGATATTATGAAATATAAAAAAACCACAATTTTCCATGTGTATGAATCCTTACATGTTGTCTCTTATTAAAGAATAATTTCAAATACTAATACCCAAACTCATTTTTTCTATTTTAAAATTATAATACATGATAGATAATCATAAAAAAATTAATTTTATTCGATTGATGATTTGAAATTAATTTTATTAGAAAATAAATTTATTAATATTTTTTCTAGTAAACCCAATATTCATGGACATAGGTTATCTCATTTTAGTACCAATATAGACCAAATATTTGATATAAAAAACTATATAAACATTGATTTTCATAGTTTATTCATGAATGGTGAGTCAAACAGTCATGTAGCTAACAAAATCATACTTTATCGTAGAAATCCCATACAAATTCTAAATAGAATATTACATCTTGGGCACACCTTGGTAAATGACCCACTATTGTGATGATCATTTGTTATTGTTACCCATAAATGGACTCTGTCTAATTAATATAGGTATCCCCGCCAATTATAATTCACATAATTATTTGGAATCCATGATCACACAAAACACATGGAGGGATCTAATGATTAAATTAAAATTGAGACATTCATAATCTAAGGAACTTCCTCTATTCAAATTCCCATATGTATAAGGTATCCTTGTAAGTCCTTTATCATAAAGTCCATTTATATTTTTTAGAAGATATTTTTTCTAGAGAAGAGGTTCAAATGATAAATTATTAAGATACTGTCAAAAATGATTCAAAGATTAGTAGATACATCACCCACAATCTTAATATAATATTAAAGATTATTCAGGTGAAAACAATATGACCAATTTGAGTGACACATATCTTTATAATGTTAAATAAAACCAATACTCCTGTAAATGTAAAATTGTTTTCATGATAAAGTCATACATATTTCTTTCATCTTAAAAAAATATAGCTAAACTACCAATAATATTTATCTAATCCCAGTGATTTAACATCAAAAAACCCAAATTTCTGTACAAGAAATATAAATATAAGAGACACCCTCAACAAAACTATAAAAAAATAAATAAAATATCTCAGAAACATATGTAACCCAACTAATAAATGACCAAAATCATGACTATTTGAAATTGAAAAAAATTATAAAAATTGGTAATTAGGAAAGCACTAGAAACATTCATAAAAATAAGAAATGATGACATATTATATAGTTAAATTTTCACCTAAAAATATAATAAATATGAATAAGTACTAAAATCATAAATTTCCAAAAATTATGTTTAAAATTATAAGAAGTTTGGAATCTTTTGTAACATGAAACCACAATATTTAAGACAACTGATATGTCTTATATAAATATTATTTTTCAATACTGACCTAATTGATCAACTGGAAGGTATGAATACTATATATTACAATGTTTAGGGAAGGGGGGAACTAAAAGAAAATACCTATCCTACTCATAAAGAAGAAATAAGTGAGACTCAAACCCAAGACCTCAATGAGACCCCTTTAGGCTACTACAAACTAAGCTGCACCTTGGGAGAAATTTGAAGCTATGAATATTACTAATGTAATAAAAAATATATATAAAATATTCAATATCTATATGAATTTATTGAGTAATTATTATGAAATAAGGACTCAATTTTATATAATTTATTTATACTTCACAAATTCATTTTCATAAAGAAATTATTTTTTTTATAATTTAACATTATTTTTTAAATCATCATTTCAAAATTAGCATCGAGTTATTTTTTAATCATTTTATAAAGAGATTGATTTATCTAGGAATAATGAAAAATATGTATTTTTCTTTGGAATCTATATATTCTTTTAAAAAATTTACCAACATACATATATATTTAAATTGTTATTATTGGTAACATAAGATCATTAATATTTTGAATAATTAATTTCATTGAAATAAACTTTATATTGGATTTTAGTAAAAATGTTTTTTATTCATTAGATATTTTTCTAGAAAAATAAATTTCATCCCGTTTTCCATTCTAATTTTATATAATGTTTTACCACATAGAATGAATTGGATATTTAAAAATATATTTCAATGATTAAATTAGAAGGATCAATTTTTTTAAATGTCCCTCTTATTTTGGTCATTACGAATTGTAACGATTCTAAATATTTGTTTCGTAAATAAGGGTGAGATTGTTGAAATAAGGTTATAAATTTTATATAGTGTCACTAAATCTACCTAACATTTACATTTTTCTTTAGGGATGAGTTGTGTTTGAACATTCTAATATATGTTTTCAAAATATGGGAACATGGTGCCATTCATCCTCGATTATAAACATTATATTATTTTTAGAAAAGAATAAATATGAAATATCAGTCTCTTAAATATAATTCAAATAAATATCATACACAAGGATAAAAGAGGATAATTTTGATTTAAAATTATTATTTCAGGATTTTTTGAATTTTTTTATCAAATAAATTCATAATGAATTTTTAGTGATTTATTAATTATAAAAACATTAATACCCAAAGATGACATAATTTTTATTCAAATAAGAGATAAATAAAATAAATGGTTTTATAAATAATTAATGTAAAAAAATTGGGTGAATTATTGGGTTAGACAATTTTTTTAGAAACATATAATGCAACACATTGAGTTTTCAAAATATGAAATGTTGTTCTATATCATATGTGATACACATCACCAAACCCAAAAAAAAAATTATAATTTAAATATGAATTATATATCCATTATATTAATTAATGGATTTTAGTTCTATTAATTAATTTATGAAATATAAATATTACTGAAATATTTTGGTAATTTATTAGAAAATGATCAGTAATTTTTTTGTAATATATTTTTGTATGTTTTCCCCCAAAACGATTTTTTGTGAAAATATGTTATAATTATTTAATTTTAAATTTAGAAAATTTATTTTAAAATAGAAAATGAATAATTTATATCATAATATCATAATTAACTTAGGGTGAATTTTTAAATTTTTCTGAAAATATAGTTTTTTTAATGAATAGTGGGAAATACATTTTTTATGTAAAATTGTATTCTATATAGATAAATTAATTAATTTAAAATTATAAATATCGTTTTAATTTAATTTTATTTTAAAATTGGTATTATTTAATATTATTCAATTAATAACATTTGTAATCATATTTGAATCAGATTTTAGTTCAGGTTTATATTTAAGCTTCAAATGTATTTGTGTTGAAAAATATTTTAAATTGAAAAATGTCTCTTGGTTATAATAAATTAAAATTACCCCTGATGAGAACTTATTTAAATTATATTTTAACATTACATATTTATATTAATTTTTATATAAGTAAATTAAAATCAACTTTTAATGGAAATATGGATTTTTAAAAAAATGTCTTTTCATTGGGCTTTCTGGTTTTATTATAAATTAATTTATCCACCTCTGTGAATTAATTTTCAAAAAATGGATTCCATATTTGGAATCATCATTATTAATATTAGTTAATTAGTTCAACACAATTTTTTATAAATAAGAATAATAATTGTAGTAAATATTAATTAGCATGGTAAAAAGAGAATATGTTAATTTCGGGAAAAAATAATGAAACAAAGACTAAAATCAAAATAACTCAAATAGTTCAAATATTTTAATTTCATTTTCATCAAAATATATTATTATGTTTATTCCATATAGTTTTAATATTATTAAATATTTAGTAACTATTATGGTAAATAAATTATACGATAAAACAATATTATTATTTTAACTAAAATGAAATTTCAATAGAGAAATCTCATTTGATGAAATTAGGAATTTTTGAAATAAATTATATTTAAAAAAAATATTATTATAAATTAATGTGTATTAAATATAAATGACCACACAATTTTTATGATGTCAAATGTAATTCTTATAAGGGTTCACAAAATGTTATTACCAAAAACCAATAATTTCTCAATAAATTTCGATTTTTTAAATCAAAAATTCTCATATTTAGAATATTATATAGATAAAATAAATTTTTTCTTGGAAACATACTGTCAAAATTATCTAATAGTTATTTTTCTATAAATATCTACGATAGTCTAATTTTTAGGTAAAAATGAAATACAATATTAATATACATTGAGTAATATGACATCTTGATGACCCAAAATAATTTTAGAAATAAAATAAATGGTCTATAGAACCTAATATATGTTTTTCATTTTGAATAGTTTTATTTCATGTCTATTTTGTAAATTTTATAAATTCCCTTGTTGATTCTCAACAATATGTAATATATTTTAAGATTTTAATATCATTTCCATATGTGTATGACCCATCCCAACATAAGTAAGGGCTTATTTTTATTATGTTAGTCCCTTATAAATATAAAATAACGAAAACAACTAACATTTTATTAAATTCCATTGGAAAACCATGGGATTCTTTGTGTTTTTGGATATTTTGTTATTGAGATTCAAAAAACTAAATAATAAAGAATTCTCCAGATTTTCCTATAAAATCCCACCCAAGTTCCCCTTTAACACTAATCAAAATCCTTGAATCACATTCATACTCAAAACTCATATATCTAAAGTACTCCCAAGATGACCTCAATCACTCAACAATCCCATCCAAGTCATTTCGAGTAACTCTCTCAATTAAGGGAATCTTCCATAATCCTTTTTACCAAGAAATTCCTTTTGTTATTTCTATAAATGTCATTTTTCTTATGTTTTGATATGTTCTTTGTAAGAACCCAGTTTTTTCTGTGATAGAATTTGGAATATTCTTGATGATATTCCAGAGCAGCGCCTTCCGACGACATGCGATTCTGAGCCCCAGAGTGGCCGGAATTAAATTTTCAGTGCGTTCACACTGGAAATGATAAATAAATGGGATAACTCCTAAAAGGTGATCTGGATCAGGGATCCGAGTGTACGGATGGGTCCGAAATGGGGTGTTTACCCTAGGAACGACATGAAACTTGTCGGCGCGGGATGTTTGGACCCCTCGCCCGCTTCTGGAACGTTAAACAGATTAATTAATTAATTAATTAATTCGTTTAATGGCGAAACGTAGGTATCTCTTAAACGGTGGCTCATATTGGAAAACCGAGGGCACTTTTGAGTTCAGAGTGTGTCGTTTACCCTAGGAGGGGTGTATGTTTTGCGGGCGCGACCCGTCTGTGAAAAATGGCCCCAGGGGCGTTTTCGAAATTTGGCAGCTTTGGGTGTTCAGTCTTATAACTTTTGAACGGGGTCTCGGATTAAAATTCCGAGACCACCATTGTGCTCAGGAGGTGGTTTTTACCTAAGGGGAGGCTTAACCTCGACCCCGTCGGGTGTTTCGGATGTGGTTATTTTGGGAGTTTTAATTAATTAATGTTTTAATTAATTATTTTTCCTACTTAAAGCCCTAAACCCCCACCCTCTTCCTCTCCCTCACCTGGAAAACAGCAAGGAGGATCTCCTCCCTCTCCTCCAGCTCCAGGGAAGCAGCTCCGGCAAGGCGCGGCGCGGCGGCAGACTCCCCGTGAAGCTCCGGGCATCGCCCAAGAGGTAGGAGGTTTTCTTTTGTTGCGTTTTTATTCCCGAACCTCCTTTGAATCCAAATTTTAGCATTGAATTGTTGTTTGGTTTTCAAACGAACCACATGAATGCGTAGTAGAGTTTTTTCTCTTTCTATCGCTTGTTTCGGTTTGTAAATCTGAGTTCCGGGGACCCCGCAATCATCCGCTGAAGATTGCGGTTTTAAAGCTGTTTTCCAGCGTTTTTTGAGGTTTCCGGCAGGTTTTGGGTGTTCCGGCAGTCCGAGTCGTGGCGGCGCAGGGCTGAGGCGGCGGCGTGCGGGTGGCTCCAGCGGCAGGCGGTGGGGTTTCTCGGCAGTAGGGCAGAGCGTCAGTCGGCGGTCGGGGTTGTGAGGCTCGGGCGGTTGGCGCCTGCTCGAGCGGAGGAGGCCGGCGAGCCTGCGGAGGCGATGCGTGGGGGTCGTGAGCCGCTGGGGGCACCGAGCGGGAGAACCGGCCGGCTGTGCCGACCGGTTGACGTGGCAGCAAGGGTCGCGGCGCGTGACCCTGCTCAGGAAAAAGAGACCCGCCAACGGCGGTTCTCCTCCGGGAAAAAGGCCGACCGGCTAGCGGCCGGTCGGTGGAAATAAGAAAAAAAAAACAACAAACAAAAAGAAAAAAAAGGGGGCGCCGCGGGTTAAAAAAAAGGGGAAATTAAAAAATGAAATATAAGTTAAAATAATAATAATAATAATAATTTTATTATTATTGTAATTTTTTTTATATAAGTCATAAACCGGGTGTCGGATTTGGGCGCCGTCTGCGGTGACATGATCCTTAAATTACGAAGAATATTTTGAGATGGTTTTGGGAATTTTTAATTCTCGAAACGATAGGCCTCGGAGGCGCGACACGTCTTTAAGTGGACGAGCGTTTTTCCCGAGATCCTTGTTTTGGGCGGCGCAGACGCATCCGACGTCCGTTTTGAGCGCCGTCAGCGGCGTTGTGACCCTGACACTGAGCCAGAGGTTTACAGGGTGGTTCCGGGCGTTGAGGCCGAAGTTGAGGCGCGGGCCCCACGACCCATCTTTTGAGCTGCGTGCAGCGTTTAGCGACTTTTTTCCTCGGTCGTCCGTTCGGGGCGTGCGAGCAGTCGATGTTGGGTGTTTTTCCGAGGGCATCGCGCTGGCGTAGTCTTCCCACTGTAATTCCGCACGATGGTACGGGCCCCGCTAGGGCCGTTTCGGGAGTTGACGGTGATTTCCAGCTTTATCACCAGGCGACTGTTTTGGACGAGTGAGTAGTCCATCTTGTGTAATTTTTCGAGAGGATCGCAACAGTGCAATCCGTTCGTTGAGCTTAGGAACAGGATTGCGGGTCCCATGAAGCACCTCTCGTGTGCGGTGCACCGTAATGCATCTTTTTCTCCGGATATCCGTTGCACTCAAGTGAGTAGTGCTTTTGACGTGTTTTTCCAAGGGGATCGCAATGGTGCGATGCGCCCGACTGTTTTCGGGGCTGAGGCTCGGGATCAAGGGACGCCGTTCGGGCGTGAGGCGGTGTTGGTGACCTTTTTGTCGGATATCCGTTGGAGGCGAGTAAGTAGTCAATCTCGCGTGTTTTTTCGGGAGGATTACAACGGTGTGATCCGTTTGGCTGTGCGGAGCCTCTTGCGCGATCTTATTGAATGTAAAGCATGAGATGTGCTTCGGTGGCGGTTCATCCTACCTTGTTTGTAGTAGACCCTTGGCGTGTGATCGCGCACTCTTGGGAGAGTGATGTAAATGGTTCACAAGTTGTGGTTAGCCGTTCCTGGGCCTTTGAGTTGGAAATGTCACGTCACGCCCTCGCGTTGACATTGGGTTCCATGTGCACGATAGCCCTTGGGCTGGAGACGTGGTATACTATGAGAGTATACGAGAGTGCTTGGAGGTACATGTGGTTTGTACTTGAGCCGTTCGTGCGCTTGGTTGGGGTTGACTTGGGGCCACACGTCGTGTGGGCCCCATGTGCGTGGCGTGTTCTGCTTTGCGTACTTTGACCTCTCGCGACGCAGAGGGTACCTCGACTTGTTTGTTTGACCAGCAGGGTGGAGTTTCCCTGGCTCTGTGCTCATTTTTCTACCAGCAGGGTTGAGTGGTCTCCCCCTGGTTTCGTTCTCGATGGATCTGGCATTAGTGGTGCTAGTGGCACCCCGTGATGGAACATGCACTGATCCTCTTTTGGGAGAGTTGTTCTGGAGTTGGGTGGTTGAGCGATGCCCACTCTGTGTTTGGTTGGCCAGTGTTGTACCCTCTAGTAGAGATGGCTAGAGCAGTTCTGAGTTCTACCCTCCAACAGGGCTGGGCAGTGGGTTACTCATCGACTTCTTCGGGTTTACCCTCCAGCCGGGCTAGGCAGTGGGTTGCTCACTGACTTCTAGGGTTTACCCTCTAGCAGAGACTGGGCAGTGGGTCACCCGACGCTATTATGGTCTACCCTCAAGGAAAGACTGGGAAGTTGGTCACCCGATGACCACTTAGGGTCTACCCTCCAGCGGGGCTGGGCAGTGGGTAGCCCGTCGTCTAGTTCCAGGTCTACCCTCCAACACGGCTGGGCAGTGGGTCGTCTGTTGATTTATTCCTGGTGTACCCTCCGGCATGGCTGGGCAGTGGGTCACCTGTCGACTTATTCCAGGTCTACCCTCCAGCGGGGCTGGGCAGGGGGTCTCCTGACAATGTATTAGGGTTTACCCTCTAGCAGGGCTGGGCAGTGGGTCACCTGATATCTGGTTATGAATTACCCTCTAGCAGGGCTGGGCAATGGGGCACCGGTTGACATTCCAGACTCAGTCCTCTCGACTAGGCTAGTCTGTGGCTTTCCTCCGTGATTACTGGAGCAGGACCCTTGGTTATACGGGTCAGTGTTTTGACGGCTTGTCCTTGAGGAGACCTCTCGACTGTAGGGTAGTGACGAGGTGTGGTTTGACTTTCTCTAGAACTCTCAAGTTCGAAGGGAACTTTCCCCACCGAGACGCGTTCTTGTGACGTGATCTAAAACCGTGCGGGCGAGTCAGTGCCGCCCAAAGCGGATAGTGTCAAGGTGCGGTGATTGAGCCCCTTGGCTTGCGGTTCAGGGCAGACGTGCGGGATGCTAGGCATCGATGTTGGGGTTATGTCTGGGACTGTTGGATACTCTTTTCTTGGGCTGAGCTACGGGACGAAGATCCCCTTACGACATTGTTCGAGTTTCTGGTTGAGTATACAGATATGTATATACCTTGTTCGAGTACCCACTTCTTGGGCTTGGTAACTCTCCCTCCAGGAGAGGCGAAGATGCGCGGGGTATGCCACGTGCTTTCCGTGTCTAGCTTCTCGTGGTTGGATGAGTCTACTCTCCTGCTATAGGTAACAATGACTCGACGGCAAGTTCATCTTCTCACCGTTTCCATCTCCTTGTGGCTAGACGAGTCTACTTCCTTTCTCTTGTTGGGTTGAGCTGGACTCTCTGTTGTGCTGTTACTCTTTACTGCACCCTCAGTTGGACTCCTTTACTTTCCCTGTTCGCTCTATTGCTCACCCTTTGGTTCCTCCTTTGTTGCTCCGTCGAGCCTTCGGGGTATCCTACTGAGTATTTTTATACTCACCCTTGCTTGGGCCTTACCCGCACTTGGTGTGGCCTTGCAGACGACAGATAGGTGGAGCGTGACTTCAGTGGATCATAGGAGATTGGGAGCTTGGACCCCATGCGGTGGTCGTGGCCGGGTTCGAGGTGGGAGACCCGTCAGCTGTTTCCTTTTTGTTTACCTGTTGCCGGGTTGTGGCACCTTTTCTGGTTGGGCACGTGTTTTGCCCCTTTTTCCTTTTCAGCACTATACCTTGCACTGTTAGAGGTCGATGCACATTGTGGTTTATTTATAGCAGTTTCCCTTTGCTTTCACTTTTACTCTGCACTTTGCATTGAGTGTGCTGCGTGTGTGTGTACAGGTACTTAGGCAAAGGCCTCCCTGAGTTATTGTGCCTTCGGTGCTGGTATCTAGCCCCTGGCCTATAGAGGCGGGCCTTGGGTAGTTGCGGCTCGAGCCCGGGTAGGGTCGGGTCATGACAAAGTGGTATCAGAGGTGGTTCGTTCCTTGGGACGCTGTTCGGACGTCCCTAAAAGAGGAATTGGTTGGGATTTAGGGCAACAATGTTAACGTGTCTCGAGAGAGGCTCTCAGGCCAGGGAGTCCAGTGAAGGTGCGATGGCCGAAACATCCATTCACCAGGACCTTGATAACCCGCTTGTCGACTCGGCATGCTGAGACACTTGTTGCAGGGAAAATTTGATTGTGCATCACATAGGACTGAGTCTTGATGGTCCTTCTTGAGTCAGCTCCCCATCGTGGTTATTGGTATATACATGGATGCTCATCTGACCGCGGTACTCCTTGATAATATTCAGGATGTCTCCGCGAGGACAGCCAGCTAGGATACCCGCTTTGGGTGCGTGACGATGACCCTGTGAGCTACGAGACCACAGTCCAGGTCCCATCGTGCGATCCCTTTTCTCCGGGTGGGCCGGTAGCAACACCCCCACCTGTAGAGTAGCAGGCAGTTTCAGCAGAGCAGGCTGAGCTTGAGCGCAGTTTAAGCGTGCTCTGTGTGTTCCCGCGGCAGAGACCGCTGAGGTTCAGTGTTGAGCCAGACCCTCAGGCAGTAGAGTTTTGGCTCAAGGTAGTGCTTCGACTTTTCAGGCTTGTGCAGACGCCGACATATCAGAGAGTAGCTTTATCAGCCACCCTTTTTTTGTGGAGTATCTTGGCGTTGGTGGAGTTTGGTGACTCAGTTTCTTGGGGAGTCGTCACTTTTGAGGGGCGAGTTTCAGTTGTTGTTCCGTGAGAAGTTTTTCCCCTCCTGCTTGCACTCCTTTCTGATTCAGGAGCTCCTGCAGTTTCAGTAGGGAGGGATGATAGTGGCCGAGTACGCGGCTAGTTTTGCAGACCGTGCACACTTTTACATGGACTTGGTCCATGACGACATCTTCTAAGCACAGAAGTTTGAGCATGGTCTCTGCTGAGAGATTCATGCTGTCATAGTACCCTTGGGAATTTCCACACATGCCGGGGTGTTAGAGCAGGCGCTGGTGACAGAGGGTTTCCTGTCATGTTTTGCGGTTGGTAGTGGCAGTGGGCGCGACGGAGCCGGGACGTTTGCCTTAGCTAGCAGGCGCCGGAGGACAGGACCTCGATGCAGGTGGCCTTCCCACTGCCGGTTTTGGAGACATGGTCGTATACCACTGTGGAAGAAAAGTGCAGGGCCTCAGCCGAGGGTTCCCTTCTATGAGTGGGCTCCAGGCCGTGGTCGTACACCACAGTGGAACCGGAGGGAACCAGGACAACTCAGGGAGCGGCGGTGCTATGCTTGTGATGGGGGACGTTACTTGGCACAAGAATGCCCGACCCGAGTTGCTGAGAGCTTCGGGCAGGCAGCAAGCTCACCACCACGGCAGAGGCAGTGTCGTGATCGGAGTAGTACCCAGAGAGGTGGTGCTAGCAGAGGAGCGGGAGGAGCTGGTAGTGGGGGATGACTTTATGAGAACTCCCCATCACCACTCGGCGGTCCACGTCAGGATCCGGGAGGTGACGATTGGGACCACAGACAGCCGCGAGCTTTGGATTTCTACGATCTTGGAGAGCATGGGATGGTGAGAGGTACCCCTTGAGACTCTTCTACTTTTGCAGTAGAATTTTTAGGCTCTGCATGTGAAAGGATTTTCTCCCTGCTCCTTGTTTGAGATGTTACCTGGGTGATGCAGGGCATCGGGTGTAACCCTGTGTTGGTAAGGAAAAAGGCGTGAGACATTTTCCTTTAGTCGATGGTGTTGACTCATTCTCCTTTTGAGCATGTAAGAGAGCATCGACTGTGAAATCTTGCATGACCAGATATCTTTGGGTGTTTCACCATATGGATATTCTGAAGAAGGGAATCACTGGGCCTTGTTCCAGGTGCGAGCAGTGATTCTAGTCGCGGCGTGCGACGTAGAGGTTTGACCGGGGAGGTGAGATACCCCCGAGAGACTTCGGGCCGTTTGAAACTGTGCAAAGGGATGGCGAGGTTCCCTAACGCCTTGCCCTAACCCCAAAGTCTAGAATGGGTGCACGACCTCGGAAAGGGCCGACCTCGCATGAACAGATCAATCCTTTGGTCTGTGTGCGGTGGCGCAGAGCTGTGTGTGGGTTCTTCTGGGTACGGGAAGCCAGGCGTGGGCTTAGTACCCTGTGTTGCTCCCTAGTTTTGCTTTTCGGGGACGAAAATATTGAAGGTGGGAATGATGTAAGAACCCAGTTTTTGCTGTGAAAGACTTTGGAATATTCTTGATGATATTCCAGAGCAGCGCCTTCAGACGGCATGCGATTCCGAGCCCCGGAGTGGCCAGAATTAAATTTTCAGTGCATTCACACTGGAAATGATAAATAAATGGGATAAATCCTAAACAGTGATCCAGATCAGGGATCTGAGTGTACGGATGGGTCCGGAATGTGGTGTTTACCCTAGGGATGACATAAAACTTATCGGCGCGGGATTTTTGGACCCCTCGCCCGCTTCTGGAATGTTAAACAGATTAATTAATTAATTAATTAATTCGTTTAATGGAGAAACATAGGTATCTATTAAATGGTGGCTCAGATTGGAAAACCGAGGGCACCGTTGAGTTCGTAGTGTGTTGTTTACCCTAATAGGGGTGTAAGTTTTGCGGGCGCGACCCGTCTGTGAAAAATGGCCCCAGGGGCGTTTTCATAATTTGGTGGCTTTTGGAGTTCAGTCTTATAACTTTTGAACGGGGTCTCGGATTAAAATTCTGAGACCACTGTTGTTCTCAAGAGGTGGTTTTTACCTTAGGGGAGGCTTAACATCGACCCCGTCGGGTGTTTTGGATGCGGGGTATTTTGGGAGTTTTAATTAATTAATGTTTTAATTAATTATTTTTCCTACTTAAAGCCCTAACCCCCACCCTCTTTCTCTCCCTTACCTGGACAGCAGCAAGGAGGAGCTCCTCCCTCTCCTCCTCTAGCTCCGGTGAAGTAGCTCCGGCAAGGCGCGACGCAGCGGCGGACTCCCCGTGAAGCTCCGGGCACCGCCCAAGAGGTAGGAGGTTTTCTTTTGTTGCATTTTTATTATCGAACCTCCTTTGAATCCAAATTTTAGCATTGAATTGTTTTTTGATTTTCAAACTAACCACATGAATGCGTAGTAGAGTTTTTGCTCTTTCCATTGCTTGTTTCGGTTTCTAAATCCGAGTTCCGGGGACCCCGCAATCACCCGCCGAAGATTGCGGATTTAAGGCTGTTTTCTGGCGTTTTATGAGGTTTCCGGTCGATTTTGGGTGTTCCGGCAGTCCGAGTCGCGGCGGCGCAGGGTTGAGGCAGCGGCGTGCGGGTGGCTCCAGCCCCAGGCAGTGGGGTTTCTCAGTAGTAGGGCGAAGCGGCGGTCGGTGGCCGGGGTTGTGAGGCGCGGGCGGTCGGCGCCAGCTCGAGCTGAGGAGGCCGGCGAGCCTGCGGAGGCGATGCACGGGGGCCGTGAGCCGCTGGGGGCGCCGAGCGGGAGCACCGGCCGGCAGTGCCGGCCGGTTGACGCGGCAGCAAGGGTCGCAGCGCGCGACCCTGCTCAGGAAACAAAGACCCGCCAGCGGCGGGTCTCCATTGGGAAGAAGGCCAACCGACCAGCGGCCGGTCGGTGGAAATAAGAAAAAAAACAACAAACAAAAAGAAAAAAAAGGGGCGCCGCGGGTTTAAAAAAAGGGGGAAATTAAAAAATGAAATATAAGTAAAAATAATAATAATAATAGTTTTATTATTATTGTTATTTTTTTATATAAGTCATAAAGCGGGTGTCAGATTTGGGCGCCATTTGCAGTGACGTGCTCCTTAAATTACGACGAATATTTTGAGATGGTTTCGGGAATTTTTAATTCCTGAAATGATAGCCCTCGGAGGCGCGACGCGTCTTTAAGTGGACGAGCGTTTTTCCCGAGATCCTTGTTTTGGGCGGTGCGGACGCATCCGACGTCCGTTTTGAGCGCCATCAGCGGCGTTGTGACCCTGACACTGAAGCAGAGGTTTCCAGGGTGGTTCCGATCATTGAGGCCAGAGTTGAGGCGTGGGCCCCACGACCCATCTTTTGAGTTGCGTGCAGCTTTTAGAGACTTTTTTCCTCCGTCGTCCGTTCGGGGCATGCGAGCAGTCAATGTTAGGTGTTTTTTCGAGGGCATCGCGTTGGCGCAGTCTGCCCGCTGTAATTCTGCACGATGGTACGGGCCCCACTAGGGCCGTTTTGGGAGTTGACGGTGATTTCCAGCTTTATCACCGGGTGACTGTTTTGGACGAGTGAGTAGTCCATCTTGTGTACTTTTTCGAGAGGATCGCAACTGTACGATCCGTTCATTGAGTTTCGGGACCGCGTTGCGGGTCCCATGAAGCACCGCTCGTGTGCGGTGCACCGGAATGCATCTTTTTCTCTGGATATCCATTGCACTCAATTGAGTAGTACTTTTGACGTGTTTTTCCAAGGGGATTGCAATGGTGCAATGCGCCAGACTGTTTTCGGGGCCGAGGCTCGGGATCACGAGACGACGTTTGGGCGTGAGGTAGTGTTGGTGACCTTTTCATCGGATATCTGTTGGAGGCGAGTAAGTAGTCTATCTCGCGTGTTTTTTTCACGAGGATTACAACAGTGCGATCTGTTTGGCTATGCGGAGCCTCTTGCATGATCTTATTGAATGTGGATAATGAGAGGTGCTCCGGTGGCGGTTTGTCCTACCTTGTTTGTAGCGGACCCTTGGCGTGTGATCGCGCACTCTTGGGAGAGTGATGTAAATGGTTCACAAGTTGTGGTTAGCCGTGCCTGGGCCTTTGAGTTGGAAATGTCATGTCACTCCCCCGCGTTGACATTGGGTGCCGTGTGCATGATAGCCCTTGGGCTGGAGACGTGGTATACTCTGAGAGTATACGAGAGCACTTGGAGGTACGTGTGGTTTATACCTGAGATGTTCGTGCGCTTGGTTGGGGTTGACTTGGGGACAAACGTCGTGTGGGCCCCATGTGCATGCCGTGTTCTGCTTTGCGTACTTTGACCTCTCGTGACACAGAGGGTCACTTGACATGTTTATTTGACCAGCAGGGTGGAGTTTCCCTGGCTCTGTGCTCGTTTGTTGACCAGCAGGGTTGAGTGGTCTCCCCCTGGTTTCCTTCTCGATGGATCGGCCAGTAGTGGTGCTAGTGGCACCCCGTGATGGAGCAGGTGCTGAACCTCTTTTGGGAGAGTTGTTCTGGAGTTGGGTGGTTGCGCGATGTCCACTCCGTGTTTGGTTGGCCAACGTTGTACCCTCTAGTAGAGATGGCTATAGAAGTTCTGAGTTCTACCCTCCAGCAGGGCTGGGCAGTGGGTTACTCATCGACTTCTTCGGGTTTACCCTCCAGCCGGGCTGGGCAGTGGGTTTCTCACTGACTTCTATGGTTTACCCTCCATCAGAGACTGGGCAGTGGGTCACCCGACGCTATTAAAGTCTACCCTCCAGCAGAGGCTGGGCAGTGGGTCACCCGACGAACTCTTAGGGTCTACCCTCCAGTGGGGATGGGCAGTGGGTCGCCCGTCATCTAGTTCCAGGTATACCCTCCAGTACGGCTGGGCAGTGGGTCGCCTGTCGACTTCTTCCAGGTCTACCCTCCAGCATGGCTGGGCAGTGGGTCGCCTGTCGACTTATTCCTGGTCTACCCTCCAGTGGGGATGGGTAGTGGGTTTCCTGACAATGTATTAGGGTTTACCCTCCAGCAAGGCTGGGCAGTGGGTCACCTGATATCTAGTTATGAATTACCCTCCAGAAGGGCTGGGCAGTGGGACACCAGTTGGCATTCCAGACTCAGTCCTCTCGACTAGGCTAGTCTATGGCTTTCCTCCGTTATTACCGAAGCGGGACCCTTGGTTATACGGGTCAGTGTTGTGACGGCTTGTCCTTGAGGAGACCTCTCGACTGCAGGGCAGTGACAAGGTGTGTTTTGAATTTCCCTAGAACTCTCAAGTTCGAAGGGAACTTTCCCCACCAAGATACATTCTTGTGAAGCGATCTAAACCCATGCGGGCGAGTCAGTGCCGCCCAAAGCGGATAGTGTCAAGGTGCGGTGATTGAGCCCCTTGGCTTGCGGTTCAGGACAGACGTGCAGGATGTTGGGAATCGATGATGGGGTTATGTGTGGGACTGTTGGCTACTCTTTTCTTGGGCTGAGCTACGGGACAGAGATCCCCTTACGACGTTGTTCGGGTTTCTGGTTGAGCATACATATATGTATATACCTTGTTTGAGTACCCACTTCTTGGGCCTAGTTACTCTCCCTCCAGGAGAGGCGAAGACACGCGGGGTATGCCACGTGCTTTCCGTGTCTAGATTCTCGTTGTTGGATGAGTCTACTCTCCTGCAATAGGTAGAGAATACTCGAGGGGAAGTTCATCGTCTCACCGTTTCCATCTCCTTGTGCCTGGACGAGTATACTTCCTTTCTCTTGTTGGGTTGTGCTGGACTCTATGTTGTGCTGTTACTCTTTACTGCACCCTTGGTTGGACTTCATTACTTTCCCTTTTCGCTCTACTACTCACCCTTTGATACCTCATTTGTTGCTCCCTCGAGCCTTCGGGGTATCCTACTGAGTATTTTTATACTCACACCTGCTTGGGCTTTGCCCGCACTTGGTGTGACCTTTGAAGACGACAGACAGGTGGAGCGTGACTTCAGTGGAGCGTAGGAGGTTGGGAGCTTGGACCGCATGCGGTGGTCGTGGCTGGGTTCCAGGTGGGAGACCTGTCAGATGTTTCCTTTTTGTTTACCTGTTTCCGGGTTGTGGCACCTTTTCTGGTTAGGCGCGTGTTTTTCCCCTTTTTCCTTTTCAGCACTGTACCTTGCACTGTTATAGGTCGATGCACATTTTGGTTTATTAATAGTAGTTTCCCTTTGCTTTCCCTTTTACTCTGCACTTTTTCATTGAGTGTGCCGCGTGTGTGTGTACAGGTACTTAGGCAAAGGCCTCCCCGAGTTATTGTGCCTTCGGCGCTGGTCTCCAGCCCCTGGCCTATGGAGGCGGGCCTGGGGTAGTTGTGGCTCGAGCCCGGGTAGGGTCGGGTCATGACATTCATAGATATTCCAATTACTATAAATTTTACATTTAAATAATTATATTTTCATTTCACACTCATTAATGCTTCTATGATCCCTTATTTACACCCATTACTATGCCAAATTTTTTTTAGGGATATCCCACTCTTCTTTTTATTCAGGCACCTCATTTATGCTATTCATATTAATATCAAATTTTTATGTTGGGATATGTTCTTAAAAGTAGAAAATATTTTCATTTTTATTTATAAATGATAAAATACCCATTTCTCTCCCATTAATTCACCCATGATCCTTTATGTACACCTATTACCACGTAGAAATTTTATAAGTGATTTCACTCTTCTCATATAAATTAAAAAACTTCTTTTATGTTATGTATGTTATGGTAAATTTCATTATAATAGAATATGATATTATGTATTTCCATTAATCTTCATTCAATTTATAAATGATGATATCCAATTTTCCTCTCATTAATCCTCCCATTATCCCTTATGTACACCAGTTTCCATTCCGAAATATAGTTTGCATTATTTTCTCTATTCATGTTATTTCATTACCTTATTCCTTCAATTGTAAATTTTTTTATGTTGGGATATTTTTTTAATCTCCATATTAAATCTCATTTTATGTATATATGATGAGATATCCATTTCTATCTTATTAACCAATGTTTATAAATATGTATGTGGTGCTATTATGATAGAAACTTTTTACCATGATCATTCATGCCAAAAACAATTGTCTAGTGAATACCATACTTATTTATTATTAAGGGTGTTCACATTTATGTACATATACTTTTATATTGTACAGTTAATCATATTTATTACCCACTCCATATCCGTGTAATATGTTATGATGTAGAATGAATCTATTATTTCTAATTTGGTGGCGCACTAATGCATGAGAATGAAATAAATATTATTGGCGCACAAATATATCTCTTCATTGCATTGGGTAATATTTATTATCATGATATGAAACATTGGGATATAGATTGAAAAATATTCATTTATGGTAATTTTTTGACCATGGTGTCTTTGATGGTTCATTCTTGACATGTGTTTATTATTTAGTGTTTTAGGAAATTTACACATTTCAAAAGTAATAATTATCATGCTATGTCATGTCTCATCTTCATCATATGATTCCTACTCTTCATGTGAATCATTGATATGAAAATTGGGTAACATTTTTTTAGATTCATTTTATTCCACAATTATTTTCTTTCTGGTATTTATGGCTTAATCCTTTCATTTTTATGCCCCATGTTTATCTTATACAGTTTTAAAAATCCATGTAGTTTTAGAATCTTGTTAACAATGTCTGAAATAATGTTGTTGTATTATGTTTTTAAAATTTTATGCTAGGTAAATAATTCAAAATGACACTATAATTGTCTATATATTAGGTTTTATTATGTGTTTGTTTATATAATAAATCATGTATTGATGTGAAATAAAGAGAAGGGTTATTAATTCTAGTATTGAAGAAATCATTTAGTTGTTTTTGGGATAAGTATTTAAATACTATAGAAAAAAGCAAAAGGATAAGACTAAGTATAAGAAAACATCCTTATATTTTGGTATTTATGGAAAAAATATATTTTTTAAACTACTTCCATATCTGGATACTACATGTGGATGTGCTTTTAGAACTAATGTATCTAGGGGTAACAACTCTAACAATGTTTCCCATCCCAGAATCGTGGTCACCTAGTACACAAAAATTACCCTTAATGCATATCTAGTTTGACACTATGATGGTATATTATTTTGTAAATTCACAAGACCATTATGAACAATTTTAAGGGATCAAAATGTGCATAATTTTCATTGTTAGTAGGTAGATAATGGATAAAAAATATTAAATTCTATAAATTCATAATTAATGGAAATCCATTTCATTTGTATGTTTTCAATTTAATGTCATTTGATTCATGTTTTTGTGTTAATAAATTATCATATTTAATTTTTTCCCATTTATTATAGATAAGGGCTGGAAATAGGAATGATTGGGTAAACAACCAATGTGATAGAAAATTTCAAGATTTCATAAATGAGATTCCTAATCAGATGAGAGCTCATGTGGAACATATTAGTATTATGAAAAATGAGCAATCAAAAATTAATATTTACAACATGTACTTTTTTAAATAGAAAATAATGTTAATAAAGTGGACTAAAACATCTCAGGTAAGTTCATATGATAAATTTGATAAGGTAATGATGACCCAAATTCTTTGTGCTTAAGGTTTTGAAAAGGGAACCATGGGAAATTTAACATTGGGACTTCGAGATGTCTTATATCTTGGAATATGGGGAATCAGGAATCCAATTTCCGTGAAAAAATGAAAAATTTGATAGATGAAAATAAATATTAATTTTATGTTCCTTTACATTTCTATTTCATTTATGTAATGATGTTGGAAATTATCTAGTCCAATGCTCTACTCGAAGGGCTGGGAATCATGATGAGAATCGAGATTCTCTATGAATAAGAGAAAATGGAATGTCCAATACTGATATTGATAATGATGAATGATATACATGTATCCTTTACTACAGATTAGTTTATTCCATGTTGTATTTCAATTCACGACCTTATATAATTCATGTATGTTTCTTAATAATATCAATTAACCACCTGAAATGATTTTACATCATAAAAAATGAAAATATATACTATGTTGACATTAGTGGGAATGTTCTTCATGAAAATATTATCAGTCATTCTTTATTGTAATTTTGTGTTATACTATTTACAGAATGAATATCCTATCATAATGATAATTTAAATTAATGAGAGAAGTAATTCACAATCTGTACAATGAATCACTCTTTAATTATAAAAAATTAAAAGGAGGATGAATAATATTATATAGTATTGATAATATTGCACTAAAATAAAGTGTACCTATCTCAAATTTCTGGTACTATGAAAGGACTAATACTATTGACATTTTTTTACTCTAAATACTAAAATTTTATGCATTTATATATTAGATTTATGATATTAAATTCTAATATACTCGATATATTGGATATAAGAATCTTAATACATCTAAGGATTTTTTTAGTAATGTGTTTTATATATAGAATTATCAATTATTTTGTATTTTTCCCATAACCTATAAAAATGATTTAGTGATATTTTATAAAAAACATGATTGAGGGTTTGATGATCCTTAATAGTTGATTGATTATGGGACAAACCTTAATAATATTGGGATGATATTTTTATGGATAAACATGTGTACAAAACCATTGATATAACTTCATAAAATTAATGGTGTGAATGTCGAGTATGATATTTTTAGAAAACTATTACAAAAATAATAAAATCATACAATTTTAATGATGATTATCAATTTTATTGGAGATGTTTTATTTAGGTTGAGAAATATATGCATATTAGGATTATCTAAGATGAATGCTCTTACATTTGTGGATGTATAATAAGAATATTATTAGTCATACTTTGATGTTAATATAGGATTTAATATTTACGTTATTTGTGTTATATATGGAAATTTATTAAAGGAATTATCTATTTTAACCCTTTGGGTTTAATGTATAAATTTGGAGACTGATGTGCACTGGTATTGTATAAATTTATTCTAAACATTTTTTGATTTAGTAAAGACGTGTGGGATATCTTGTTATTATTTATATCATTATGTGATCTGTTAGAAGTCTATTAAAGTGCATCAGGTATAAAACAATCATTTCATGTTCTCATCGTCTTGATAAAATGATGATAATATAGTGGTAATTTTTTAAACATGTAATGAAATAGTTTTCCTTCATGTTCCTAGTTTATATAGTAACAAAAATCCATATATCTAGAGAAGTATTCAACAATCAAAAATGTTTTTATATTCTAATGAAGTGATTGTAATTTTATGCATCATGGATTTATGGTTTGTTGGTCATTGTATTTATCTTGACAATGTTCTCTATCAAACTCAAATAGTTCATATGTTTTATATTTCTCTTTTATTTCTATTTTTTCACTTCCCACTAGTGTTATCCTACATGGAGTTCTATATATGTGTTAAACTTCACACATCCCTTTCTCTATTTTCAAGAGGATTTTTTTATCCCCTATTAGGATGTTGGAAGTTAATAAATATATTTTTATGTTTCAAATCATCTCTTATTAATTTCTTGTTAAAATTGTGAGGAAACGAATTATTAAATTTAAATGAATGTAACACCTAATGTTTTCAAAATAGAAAACAATATTTGAGAGTATATTTGATACACAACACCGAACCTAAAGAATGATTTTTAAAAAATAAAATTTTAACAATTTTATAATGTTTTTCCATATGAGTTGGATAAACTCATTTAAGAAAAAAATATATGTCCTAAATATATAAATAAATGGTTATAATGTAATCAATCAATTTTTTTGTAATTTATTATTATATATTTTCAAAAATAATATATTTTTTGATTTATTTTTATGAAAAATATATTATAATTAATTTATAAATCCTTTCGAAAATATATTTTATAAAAAAGGTCCATTATTTAAATAATCATATCATAATTAACATAGAGTGAAATTTTAGAATTTCTAGAAAATAATGATATTTCAGTGAATAGGGGAAAATATTATTATTATATATAATTGTGTTTTATATTGATAAATTAGGTAATTTAAAATTATAATTATCCGTTTCTTTTGAATACAATGTAACATAGGTATTGTTCAATTATATTTAATTAATTACATTTTAAATCATAATTGTACTAGATTTCAGTATAAGTTTATTTTTATTCTTCAAAAGCATTTTTTTTGAAAAATTATTTAAAATGAAAAATGACCATTTATTATAATTTATTATAATACCCCCTCATGAAAAATTATTTAAATTTAATGTCTAGATTAAATATTTGTATAACTGGATATATAGTTAAATAGAAATCACATTTTCTTTGAGAAAAAGAATTTTTAGAAAACTAGTTCCTGTTATGCATGTGGGTTTTATATTAAATTATATTCAACCAACTATGTTTACTGATTTTCAATAAATGGATTCTATATTTCAAATCAATTTATTTAATATTAGGGAAAAAAATCCGACTTCATTTTTGAACAATATGAAGAGTAACTTTAGTAAATATTAATTATCTCTATAAAAGGTATATAGTTAAATTATGGGTAAAAATAATTTAACAAAGACTAGAATCAAAATAAATGTAATAGTATAATTAATTATATTTCAATTTAATTAAAATAAGGATTATATTAATTCCTTATTTATTAACTTTATAAAAGAAATTTTAACATGTTTAAAAAAATGTTATACCGTAAAACACTAGTTTTTTATGTAATATGAAGTTTCATTTATAAAATTTCATTTGATGAGTTAAAATATTTTTTAAATTAATTATATTTTAATAAAATATTATTATAAATTATTTTTTATTAAATATAAATCATAATATAATATTTATGATGTAAAGTTTAATTTTTTAGCAGTTTGAAAACAATTTTATTCAAAACCAACCATATTTTAATAAATATCAATTTTATTTTAAAAGTGAAAATTCCCATATCTGGAAAATTATTAAGAAAAACCGAATATTATTTTTCTAATAAAAAAGTGATGTTATCAAATTGTTTATTTTTTATAATTTTCAAAGTAATACAAATTTTTAGGTAAATATTAAATACCATTTTAATATAATTTGTGAATTATGACCTCCTAATGATTCAAAAATTATGTAATAAATAAAATAAAGGGTATAAAAGTCCAAATATATTTACACCATTAAACTAAATTTATTTTTTAATTATTTTATTTATTTTATATATTCTATTTTGAATCCTCCAAAACATGAAATATATTATATGGTTTTAAAAACAATTCCTTAATAGAATTTCTCACCTGCACATAGGTAAGTGTGTTATATTTTTTATTACACCCATTGCATTATAATATAATGAAATAAAATCCTATTTTTCAGATACAATGGGAAAAACAATGTGATGTTTTTTGGTTTTTGATATTTTATTATGGAGAGTCCAAAAAATAAATAATAATAAAATCTCAATCTTTTCCTATATAAAACCACTAATGTCCCTATTTATATGCACTAAAACCCCTTTCAAAACATCCAAAATCTAAGAGGTCCTTTATTGAGTCATCCCAAGGTTCCATAAAGATTTCAATAATCCCCCCCGCAACCATTTGAAATCAAACACTAAAGCAAGGGAATATTCCACTCTCCTCTTTTTTATCATGAACTTATTTTTGATATGTATGTAAATTTATTTTTTCTTATATTGGGATATGTTTTTACATATTACACTAATAGTAAATTTTATTTATAAATAATTAAATCTCTTTTTAACTCTCATTAATCCTTCCATGATCCTTTATGTACACCTGTTATTATGCATAATTTTTTAAGGGATCATATAATATCTTTTTTTATTCAAGAAATTATTTGATGTTATGCTGGTCAATTTTAATTTTTTCATATTGGGATATGTTCTTAAAAATAAAAAATTCATTAATGCTGACATATACATGATGAATATAGATTTATATCCCACAAATTATTTAATGATCCTTTATATGCACATGTTACCACCCTGAAATATCATATGGGATTTTTTATCATCTCATTTCCAGTCATCATCCCATCATATCTTATTCGGTGTTTTATTTTATATTGGAATATTTTCTTATATATTCCTTTAAATATTCATTTAATTAATAAATTATGACACCCCTTCCCCCCTCATTAACCCACTGAGTATTATTTATGTACTCTTGTTACCATGTTGAAATATTGCTAGGATTCTTTTCGATGTTCAACTTTCTCCCTTAACTAATTAAATATATTTAAAAATTTATAATGGTGTGATATTATTTCCCAAGTACCTATTTTTAACCATTTTATTTCTATATGATGTGATACCCATTTAAATCTCATCAACCAATTTTTACAAATCTGTAAGTGGTATCATATACTTCTAAAATTTCGCCATGATCGTTCATAAAAACAATTGTGTAGTGAATTCCATACACATTTATTACGAAGGGTGTTTACATTAATGCATATATAATTTTTTGGGGACTTAAAATATGTATTCTACAATTATAAATTATTAAATAAGTTATGATGATAAATTAATACATTTTTATGATATATGTGGATCATTAAAGAAAGATAATGAAACAAACAAGATGGGTGTGCACATATAGTGCTCTCATGCATTGGTTAATGATTAATTTCATGATCTAATAAATTAGGATGAGTATTGAACCTGATTCCTTTATGATACTTTTTCCCCCATGGTGTCTTGTAAGGTTTATCCTTGACCTATTTTTATGATTCATTTTTTATGTTGTTTTCTCATTTACCATGTTGTGATTATCATTCAAAATCACATCTCATGGTCATTTATGTGATTCCTAGTATTGTTATTACATATTGTTATTCCTATTATGAAACATGTATTATTATATTCATGTTATTACATGTTTATTCATTTAATGGGATTTATAAATCACCCCTTTCTTATATTTATCCATAGGTTATTCCACGCCGTTTTAAAAATCCATGGAATATTAAAATATTGGTAAAGAAGTTTTAAATATTTTTGTTGCACCCCAAGTTCAAAATATTATGTCATGTACCTAATTCAAAAATATATTAAAAACCATAATCTTTTGTGTTATATTATGATTAAGTTTATGTAATACATCATGTTATAATATGAATTAAAGAGGATCGTTGTGACTTATATCATATTAGGGATGTGTGAATCATTAATATTCTTATTACAAGATATTCTTTTTGACATTAAAATTAATTTAAATGAAATATTCTAAAATAAAATTAAAAATATGTTATAATAAAAACATATTTTATTAAATGATTTAAAAATTCGCAAAACTATTATCTTAGGATATGTAAATAAAATATGGTTGATAATGATCAATCATATCCCACTACAGGGACACTAGTTGTTTATTTTAACATTCATGAACCATAAAGAGTAAAAAACATTAATATAGTTGTAATTTTCAAAAGGGGTAACAAGATATTAAAAATAGATAAGGGTGAAAAAATCACCTAATCATGTCCAAATATTATTTTATATGTGTATTTTGACTCATAATCACCATATGTAATAAACATATCAATTTGGAGAAAAAAACCTGAATATTATTTATGATTAATATATTAATTTAGGTAATTTAAAGAGTGTCACTCCAATTATATATAAAAGGGAACCGTTTCTCTTATATACATCATAACCTTTAAACATAATAGAAAAAACCAAATATAATTATATTATAAAATTTCAGTTTTAGGATGTATAGGTTCAAGACTTCTTATAAGTACATTCCAAGGGTCTTTAAAGATGAATATGAAGGAGGCCCATTGAAGAATAGGTACTTGTATTACTCGACCCCTTTTAATTAATTTCTTCTTTATCCTCCTATAAATATGTGATATTAATCATAAATTAATTAATTATTAATAATTGTTATTTTTATATGTTATTAAAACTTTCAAAACACAAATATCTACATTCTCGTCCAGTAAATTTTTTATGGATGTATCAATCATGCGAACTTGTGGAAAACTGCTTCCACGAAGTCTTACAATTCATTTTTTATAATCATAATCAATGGATAGTTTTTATGATGGGTTAAATTTCAATATGTTATTTTTATGACATAATGTTTGTTCTATAATTATAATATGAAATATTCCTACATAGCTTATAGTTTGTTGGAAAATTATTCCCCCACTCATGCATACGTGAGGACTACAGTCTCTATAAAGTGATGTGATTTGTTTTTTGACTCTGAATTGAATGGATTAAAAACTATATATTTAAATAATTTATATTATAAAATTATTATTCATTAATGGTGACTTATTATTTACATTTATTCCATTTCATCTGATTAAAAATTAAAATGGTGTTCAAGCATATATAACACATACCATCTCCATGAACTATGTAATTAATTTACCCATATATTACAATTATAGATGTATCTAAACATATATAAGGACTATATATGATATTTATATAATTTTTAATTATATATGGGTTATTAATACATTATCCATGTACGTATGTTGGAACTATGAAACAGAATTGGTCAACTAAAAAGAAACTGTTAGCATCCGGAAGTGATGATTGTAAAAATTAATAACTAATAAAAATATTTTAAATAATATCAGTGGAAAATATATGACATTATATTAGTGTAAATTTTTCTAGTTTATGGTTTTAATAGAATAATGTATCATATAGGATTTCAAAGTGATTATGAATAAAATAAAAGTTAATTTTAAGAGTTTCTTGTCTAAATTTAATTTCCTATACACAAATTCCGTATTTAAAAATTTTCTCCTTTATGAGGTTTATATAAGTCCCATGAATTTTTTTATGATGATTACAATGTATTTTTTGAAGAATTAAAAATACATCTATGTTTCACATTTTTAGGATGTTTTTATTCATTGGTTACCGATGTGGTACGAGTTTTTTATCTCAAATTGTCCTCTTTCAAACATATGTTATGTTATGCACCTATATTCTTTTATATGATATAAGTATTCTTCCATTATCATATAATATATTTAAAATGATTTTTCATGAAATTTAATGTTTCATTTGAATTTATTATTTCATAGGGTTTATGATCCAATATTACCATTGTGGTGGGGGAATTATATTACAATCTCTTTGTTTATCAACATTGTATTAGATTATGTTTCTGATGATGAAATTGTATAAGGCACCCCTCAATAATCCTATTAATTTACTTATCCTCAATTTATTTTTTAATATTTAATTTTTTTATTCCTTTTCCACTATATGGGAACTCATGTTTTCTAATGAATATTTATAATTAAAACAAATATATTTATCTCACTGATTGGAATTCAATTTTTTATATATCAACATATACTAAAAATATCTTAAATAATGTTTTTAAAATTACCCTATAAATTTTTATTGTTTTATTTAACAATTATTATGTTTTAATTTTTTAAAATAAATCATTTTTCATTTTCTAAAAATGGTATTTTTGAGTTGTTATTAAAAAACTGAAAATGAATATTTGTATGATAATACACATTATGAGAAACAATTTCAATCTTCATAACTGATCATGTAATTGAAGCATATATTACATGTTTACGGTGTTCTTTTCAAAGAAATATGTTTTAATTGTATTTGAGAAATTTTTATTTCAAACTAGTTATTTATATGTGAAAAGGACATTTTCATCATGAATTGTCATAGTGAAATTTGAAATCAATTCTTCAACTGTGATAAAATCATTTGTTTTTACTTATTCATTACATAGGATACTATATAATGATACACTCCACATTCATTTATTATATGGTTTATATGGAAAATATATTAAGGATGATTATATGAAACCCATTTTCCCGCAACTTAAATAGGATATCTTGATACCTTTCATAACCCCATTTCTATTCAAAATGTTTTGCTTAGATAAAATGAAAAAAATGTTTATGAAATCCACTTTATTTTCATTGTTTAGCATTGATGAATGTTTTATGATCATATGGAACACATCTGTAATATTTTCATTGTGTGACTATTTGTCCTAGAATCATATATACCTCAAATTAATTGGGTAATGATGGGCATATCATTAGATAAAAAGGACTATAATGTGGTGTGTACCCAATTAATAAAGGTAATATGACCAATATGATAGTCTTGGGAGTGAACCATTACTAAGTATACAGTTAAATAGGGAGTGAAAAAGATACATTTTGGTAGTCATAGTAGTGATCCTTGGCGAAGGAAATAATCATTTTTATATTAGTATATGACAAAATTTTATTTATTTGAATATTTTATTCTCTCAAAGAACATGTAATTTCAATCATTTATTATTCATGCCATCTAAACTACAAAAAATGTATTTCATGTCTAAATAATAATAAATTTGATATACAATAGATAGTATTCAAATTTTATTCCCATGATTCTATACACTTATGATAACTTTATGTTTATCTTATCATTGAGATCTCCCTGGTTTACCGTTACAAGGTATCTAATCACAACCTTTCATATAATTTCGTTCCTTTAGTGATGAAAAATGTTTTTAAATATGATTTTTCTAAAATGGATTCCAGTTATGATGAACTTAATGGGATATTATGTAGATCTATAATGAAAATATTTTTTATGAATCCATGTTTCCAAATACACCAAACCAATACAATTTTGGATTGAATTGTTATTTTATGTTTTAAAAATTCATCTAAAAATATGTAATATTTATGTACTTAAATCAGGGGTACTATGGTTGGTATCAGGTTAGGGTTTGGTCAATCATTGGAGATTGGGATTAGATAAAGTTCAAAAAAAATAACAGGGTCAACATTTGAATAGGAAAATATCCTAATATTTTGGTTAGGAATAAATTATGTGGTTTTTCTATAAATAAATCTTTGTATGGATATTTTAGGTGGAGTTTGTTTTTGAACATACACATCTGATAGTAATAAAAATAAAAAATATTTTTCAATTATATCATGGTAATCATTATGGTCTACAGTGAGTGTGCCTTTAATCCACACCTTGTTTGAAACTAGTAGATAATATGTTTGGATTAACTCACATTTTACTTATTAACTATTATGAAATATTAATATAGATAATGACCATTAATGAAACAGGATAAAATAAAGGTGTCTCTCATTGAAAATATGGATTCTTGATGTTGAAATACTTGGTTTACATGATTATTGTGTCTTCTACTATGATTACATTTTCTCCCATTATAATATTTTTTTAATTCATTTTCATGATCCAATATTAATTATTATAACAACAAATATATTGGTAAGTACAATGATTGTCCTTATGAGAAAGTAAAAGAGATGGAAATTAGAAGGAGAAAACCTTTGATTATTTCTAATGATCTATCTTAATAAATGATTTACACCATAATTCTTGGTCATTTTCCTGACACATAAAATAATGTGTAAATGGAATTTTGGGGATGTGTAGGTGTTAGTGGTAATGGAGGAAAGGAATTATAATTTCATTCATTTAAATAATTTTAGATGATGTAGCTATTAGAATATCTAAAATGAATGGGATGATATTATCTAAATGAAAATAAAAGTCTTAGTGCCATAAATTTATATGGAATTCAATATTCTACAGGTGGGGTTCTTGGGAATTATGTGAGTCAATTCCAAAATCAAATTGATAATTTATATTCTAAGGAAGTACTTATTTTGTACCACTATTGAGCTGAAAGTATTGAATTGTTTTGTATTGACAGTTCTGAATTATATTGTCTAAGAGTTATATCAATGATATTTTTTATAAGAATCCGGAATAATCTATATATTGTTATAAATTAGTTTTTTATGATTAAAAATCATATTTTGAAATGGTATCAATAAAAATGAAAATTGATTTAGTGGTAATGTGATATTTTTGGAGAAAACATAACTAATGGAAATATAACCCTTAATATGATCCTGGTGTTGAGTTAATAATATTTTGTTATGAAAAATATATGTCTGAAATTGATATTGTAAATGGAGTCTTATTGTTTACAATGAAATTTGATAGTTAATTGATGAAAAATTATTTAGGTATATCTTTGATGAAGTGTATTACATGTTTTTGATTTATAGAATATATTAAACAGTGTTTGATTTTATTTTTGGAATAGGGAATGTGTTGACCTTTTTAATCATATATTTTTTCATTTATTTTTTTGATTCATGTTATTAGTTTTCTTTGATAGAACATATGATCAATGTATTGAAATGTTTTATTGGAATATTATGGTAAATATTATGTAGTCTGGGGATAAATGTTCATATTAATCTTAAAAAATATGTTAACAAATATTTGAATTTATTTAATATGGTAAAAAATATTTTCAATTATACTTAGGTTCATCTATATATAGAGTGGATTATCTTGGACATTGTGTTTTACTATAGTGTTTTTAATGATTAATAAATAATTTACTCATTCTAGATAACCAATACTAATATTTTTGGTCTTTATAAATATTTTCAGAAAAGGTCAACGTCTTCTCATTCATTCATATATCATATAACCGATTAAATGTTAATTTTATTTCTTTATTCATGAAAATATACATATTGAATATTCAATTCATGGATTACTTAATAAATTGAAAATTTATTGAATAAACAAATGATAAAATTGTGCTTTAAAATAAAAATAAACCAATTAAGTAAAGTTTCTCATGTTCTCTTAAGTGATATTAGAATAATCCATCATCATTGAAAAATGATCTAGAAATAAAAAAATAATTATTTACCTTCATTTATCATGAATTTGTTGTCTCTTAACCACTCATAATTTATTGTTTTTTGGATTTCATCATTCTCATCATCATGATCACTATCACTCTCTATTATTCCATGGATGATAGGTTTCTTCTACATATATATACATTCACATAGCACAACTACTTTCCTTATCCGGGGAGCTTATTATAGGTTATTTCATAAAACCTTTATCCTTATCACTTCCCCTTATAAATTATTTTTTATTATCCCTATATATGATGTTACATTTAAATAAAGTTATCTTTAAATATATAACTTTGGAGGATAAAGATGAAATTTAAAAAGAGAAATGTTTCTACATGGTCAAGTTTGTAACTTAGTAAAATTTATTTTAAAATATTAATATACTTTATAGGTTGATTTCCACACAAATCCAAGCATTAAATGAATTTATATATACTATAAATATAATTTTATCTCTACTAGAAATGAGATATATACCTATTGACCAATACAATCAATTATTATTCTCTATTGTTATAACATGTATATTTATGAATGTTATACCATTAGTTTAATTAAACATTGGAATATATGATTCTATAGTGATAGTTACTATTATCCGTTGTTATTTTCTGTATATATTACGGTTATACCAATAGTTTCAATTAATTAGTGGTATATACAATGTTATACGAATGGTTTTTTAAAACTGATGGTATATATTTCCACCCAAATTCCAACCACATTATCTCCCATTCCTCCCATCTAACTCACATATAGACTAAACCCGATTATAGATATTGCATTTTCTTCCCCAACCATAGTGATCTATAATAATTTTTTTTCATTATACTATTTTTTAAAAATATATTTACAGAGTTCAAAATATGTCATATCTTATACAAATATACACATTCATTTATTTGGTATAAAGAAGAAACCTAGATTTATTAATGAAGTGTTATTCCATGTTCATTGAACAAGAGTTAGTTTTTATTATATTGGTTATTGTATTGAATAATAAATTTATTTTTCATTAGTTTAGTTTTTTAAATATAGTTATATCATATATCTATTAAAAAAATTATTTTCCCAAATGATGTTGTGAAATATTTGAATTTTGGTTTTATAAAAAATAATGAGATTGAAATTGATTAGTACATATACTCTTTGATTGTGGTGCAAGCCACAATACTTTTTTCCAGGATTTTTCAAAATGATTCTATAGGAGTTATTATATATTATAGGGAAGGTTTATGTTATATGGATTAAAATGAATTTATTCTATATGAAATTCAAATAATATGTTGAAAAAGAAATTGATAAAAACACAATTGAACAAATTATTGAAAAATAAATATACAACTCTAAGAAAATGTATATTAAATAATAGTAGGTAGAATGGTAAAAGATTATCACTAAGATTTTTATAATCCAATATACTCTTAATCCAATTCCACCTGTATTTTTTTAATGTATTTTATATATAATCATTCAGTACTTCATCATAAATATTCATTGTTAAATGTCATAAAAATAAATCAAAATTACACAAATCCTATTTATTTCATACTACAATGTTATTGAACATAAAAATAATATGAAATATGAAATATAATTTTTTACATAAATTAGTTTTTAAAAATACCATAGAAACATAAGAAATCATGAAAAGGCAACATAAATCAACTTAACGAGGTCTATAAAAAATTATTGATAGCCAAAACAACATTCATGGGTGTTGATTAATAATACTCAAAAGGAGTCAATTTTATATCCCTCATTTATAAACCACTAAGTATTGATTTATCTAACATAACATAGAAATGTACATATATTTTAGTAGATTCCTATATAGAAATTTTAACCTTTTATACATGAATTTATATAATAATAAAAACATAAGTTCAAAAGTCAGTAAAATAACATAAAAAAATAAAAAAAAATTATAAACACATTTCATGTAGTACAATTTTTAGTTATTAATAATTTCTATAATGGAATAAAATATTATATATATATTTTATACTATTATATATATTTTATTTCATCACATTTTATATTATAAATATTATATAAACTTCTTTTTTAGTTTTTGTTTTATATAAATTTACAATTCTGATTTCCTTAAATAAAATATTTATTTTACATAAATGTTCTTCGATTTCAATTCCGACATAACATATATATATTTTTATATAATTGATATAATTTTTAAGGATAAAACCGATTGGATCTCAACTAGTTTTAAAAATTATGTTAAATATAATTCAAGATATTTCATCTAACAATTCATTAAATGTATTTCTTATACACTTCCATGAAATAATTGTTTTATAAGACCTCGGTAAATTAATAAATAATATACCTAAAACATAATAAAATGTTGATTTAAAACTGATTATTATATATAAAATCATAATGTATTGAAAATATAGGCTCAAATTGTTTATGATCTCAAGGATATGTGAGTAATAGATAATTAATTGTGTTATTGGTTTCTCTTTATCAGTTATCATGAGATTAAAAATATGAAAATTCAAGGAGGTAATGATGTAACTGAACATGATGTATTTTATGAAAATTATTATGTTAAAATATGAAAAAATTTACAAATTCTACCATGACACTAGTATATTAGAAATGTCATAAAATTAAAAATATAGAATTTCAAATACATCTATTTCTAGGGAAAAACACGTATGGAATATCAGATACTGTCATTGATTATATTCTTACCCTTATGAAGTAATTAATTCAAGATGATGAATATTTTTCCTTGAACCATTATATGTCATAAATTTTATTTAACCAACATGCATACTTTAAGAACAAAATTATTGCATGTATAAAAGATTTTAGTTTATTATTAGAGAAAACCAATAGCCTAAAGGACTGTATAAAATGTATAACATCTTCATTGATACAAAATTCAAATAGAAAACCATATCATGTACCATGGTACCTAATGTGTCACCTTCCATTGATTTATAAACTTGAAAATCATTTAATGTCATAAAAAAATAAATGATGATAATATACTATGAGAAACATGGATGATGAAACGTTTGTTCTTCTAATAGAAGAAATATAATTATAGAAATTTTATTCTTGGTATCATAATTTTTCAAATGATGCATGTAAGGGGATGTTGGGTCTATTATGTGACTGTTTTATTCTATTTACATGAATTCTTTTGTCAAACAAAACATTGATGGTTTTCATACACTTTTATATCATTCATCTATGGATGTATAGGAAGAATGATTCAAGTTGTTGAGTATGCTCATATATAGACCTTTTAATCCTTGAAATTATATAGAGGTATAATATAATGACCACATATTAACGTACATAGATATTAAAAAACATTTTTTGGAATGTTTAATGTATTACACAAACAAATCCCAAAAGACCGTGTTAGTTTAGTTCCATTGGAAACATAGAAACAAAAAAATTGTCCATAATATATATACATAATATCCATATTACTTATTCATTACCAAAACCCTTTTTTTAATTTCCTATTTAATACCATTCAGAGTATCTTAGAGAAAAAAAACATAAGAATGAGTGAGCTGTGATTATCAGTAATGTTAAACAAGGGAGATGTATCCGAAAAACAAGACCATAAGGGTATGATAACAAAAAAATAACATCTGAAGATCATACTATTCAGATCAAAGATCATATACCTGAGTAATGGCATCGATATTGAGAACTCATAAGACATAAATCATAATGGAATCAAAGAACATACTCCATGATATCATAATATGGATATAAAACATGAAATTGTTGTATACACATCAACTTTTAAATTTTTGAACATCTATAAGTTGAAATATGTTCAATAAATATGTTAAGGACATGATATCAGACCAATTCATAAACATATGGACCTAAAAACCTTATACACATATAAAATTAAGGACATCAAAACCAAGACGTTATTGTAACATCCTGGTTCCGGAAGCCACCCAGAGGTGCCCCGTACCCGATTGGTCACATGGCCTTAAGCGCATTTCCCCGAATGCCAGAGGCTGCCAACTAGTAGTGGGGGCCTTGGGTGTGATAGTGGAAAATTATGCCCTCATTGGTAGAGTACACAGTGGAATAAAAATAAACATGCAATAGTGGAAGCAGTAATAACCAACAATATAAACAATGAAAGACTAAATCAGCAAACTGGAGCACATATGTATATATGAAATGATGCATGATACATAACGAGGAAAGCATCCAAATAAGTCACAATTATGGAAAACACTACAGTACCAAAACAAGTACTAAAGAAAAGTAAACAGCTCCTCAGCATCGCGAGCCAATACTCGGTCCCATGCTCTCCTATTCCAAGCAATCAAGTTCCAAAAGTCGAAGGGAGCTTTCCCTTGTCTACACTTGCAACAACATATTCTGCTTGGGCCTAAAATCATTGCCCAAACAGGGTGTGAGATAAAATCCCAGTAGGCATTCACCTGAAGATCTGTTCCCAATAGTCAGTGAGTATATGGCAGGTAGAAGTACAATAAGCAATAAACAGAACATCAAGCAATATGTACTAACAGTAAGCAGTAAAACAGGATGATACATAGAAGAAATCAATCCCCAACCAATAAGCAGCAGTGAAACAAATAGCTAATAAGACAGAAACCCTCTGTGATGTACTCGCAGCAATCCTCTATGGTCATATCCAAGAAGTATCACAACCATCTGGGAAGTGCACTCAGCCTAACCCCTCTGGCATGATCATACGAATTTATGAGACTCTCTGGGGAAGCTCACTCAGTGAATTCCTCTTATAGTCTAGGGTATTCAAGGACTCTCTTTAGGAACGTCACACTATATAACCCTCTTATCCCCAAGGTCTAGAGACTCTCTGAGGAAGCTATCTCGGTCAATTCCTCCTATAGCCTCAGGTATACCATAGACTCTCTAAGGAAGCTCACTTGGTCAATTCCTCCTATAGCCTAGGAAGGTTATTAAAGAGATTCAAACAAGGTAAGACTCTCTAAGGAATCTCACTCGGTCTACCCTCCTGTAGTCTATAAAATCCAAGACTCTCTGGGAGCTCAGTCGGTCCATCCCCTATATAGTCTATAATATCTAAGACTCTCTTGGAAGCTCACACGGCCTATCCCTTATAGTCTATAGCTCCAGGTTGTCTCAGCCCCTTGCCTGTCAGTGAATAATAATGCTATAAGGACAAAGTACACCTATATAGCTACTTGGATAACCAAAGTACACTTATAGAGCTACTTAGATGAACAGTCTACAAGACAATAAGAATTTCATGAGTTTCACTTCAACCTATAACCGCAAGGCATGAAAACAAGTGTAGCAGCCAAAGGGAAATGAGACCCAAATGTCATAAACAGAACAAAGTAAGGGAAAATACATCCAAGCACATTAAATTATCCTCTAACATGGTCAAATTATCTCTAAAAAAGCATACAATTAAGGAAAGAAAATAACGATGGCAAAAAAAGGTAACAAGCAATACCCCATTCATGGGTATCGGTGGGAATTCGTGCATAAACGTAGAGACATTGAATGGTAAGGCACAAAACACCTACCTCGATCCTAGGAGATCGATATACTTGAACCACAATGGTTTATTATACTTATAATGTCGTAGATATGAGAAAAATCACAAAACATTCAACCTTAGATTACTTGAGAAAGAGGAAGAATTGGAAAACAAGGCTCAAGGAGAAGGGAGAACTATCCGCTGCGCTTCCAATGCAATTGAAAGAGCTCGAATCAGAGAAAGGATAGAGGCTCAGGAATTAGGAGAAATTTCACAGCCGTACAATGTCTCTCGGTCGATCCAGACCTAAATGAAGACGATTATGGTGATGAGGCATGACCCGAGTCCGTTTAGTGAAAAAAAAATAAAAGTACACGGCGTGTATTTTTAAAGTACATGGCGTGTAGTGGGTATTTCCATAATCCATGAAAATTGTCCTCTATGTCATCCCTACACACCATGTGTGTGGTCCGGACACGGCCAACACAGGGTTTCGAGTGGTAAAAGAGTATATGACATGTACTCAGAAAGTACACGGCGTGTACTTCAAAAATTTCCAGAAACTACAAAAATTCTCAAAAACTCTAGAAAAGGAAAGACATACCTGAAACGAAGATCCGGGTTCTTACAAACTTCCCCCTTAAAGAAATTCATCCCCAAATTTCCCTAGAGGGTCGTAGAAGAAGAAACCTCGAACAGATCCGACCACTGCGATCGAACCTTGGCCTCCCTTTCCCAAGTCTCGTTATGTACTCGCCTGTCCTTCCATAGCACTCTTACCCGAGGAACAGACCAGCCTCAGAGAACCTTCATGATGAAATCAACAATCCGGATGGGATGCTCCTCAAACGACGCATCCGATTCGAGATCAACCTCCTCGGGCTGAAAGACATGAGATGGGTCTGAAAAGTAACGTCAGACCTGAGAGACGTGGAAGACGTCGTGTATAGCCCGGTACCTCTGAGGTAGTTTTAACCGATAGGCAACCGAACCAACTCTCTCCAATACCTCAAACAGCCCGACGTACCGTGGTTAAATCTTACCCTTTCTCTGAATCCTCTTGTGTCCCAACGTCGGTGCGACATGCTGGAAAACCTGATCTCCGACCTAGAACTCTAGAGGTCATCTCCGCTGATCAGCATAAGACTTCTGTCGAGACTGTGATGTAGCCATCCTTTTTTGAATCAATTCTATCTACTCTAAGGTCTCGTGAACAAGACGAGGTCCTAGAAAAACTATCTCTCCTCCTACCTCCATGTAGCATAAGGGTGAGCGGCATGGCCTACCGTATAGAGCCTCGTATGGTGCCATCTAAATGGTCGCATGAAAACTCTTATTTTATGCGAACTCCACAAGAGGTATATGCTTCTCCCAAGAACCATCAAAGTCTAGAATTCAAGATCGGAGCATATCGTCAAGCACATGGATCATGCGCTCGGACTGGCCATCAGTCTGGGGATGGTATGCTGTACTCAAAAGTACCTGTGAACCCAAAGCCTTCTGTAGTCCCTGCCAGAACCGAGAGGTAAAGCGTGCATCCCTGTCTGAAACAATAGAGTGTGGAACTCCATGTAGACGTAAAATATCTCAGATGTAAAGTCATCCCAGATCATCAACACCGATGGTCTCCTAAATCGGTAAAAAGTGTGCAACCTTCGTAAGCCTGTCAACGACAACCCAAACATAATCACTTCCCCGAGGTGACCTTGGGAACCCGGTCATGAAGTCCATTGCGACATCATTCCACTTCCACTTAGGAATGGGTAACTGCTGAAGAAGGCCTACTCGTGGTTGATGCTCTGCCTTCACTTGCTAACAAGTAGAGCATCTCATGACAAAACTAGCAACATCCCTCTTCATACTTGGCCACCAGTATTGGCGATGAAGATACTGATACATCTTGGTGACACTAGGATGAACTGCCCAAACTGAGGAATGAAAATCCCACATCAGCTCCTCGCTTATGTCTGCTAACACCCATACACATCCCCAGAAACGCAAGATCTCATCCTTACCTATTGTCCATCCAGGAAGAGGGTCCCCTCCTGAAACACTCTCCCGAAAGACTAAGGCCTCCGAATCTAATAGATTCCTATTTCGTAACTCATCAAGAAGTGTAGAGGTAACATCTAAAGATGAAAGAAAGGTCTATCCCTGCCTGTCGTGCACCTCCACATGCATCTCAGAGAACAGAGACATAAGCTGCCACTCACTACTGGCCTCCTGAACTGCCTGAATCTGAGTTGTCCTTCTCAACGCATCCACCACTGCGTTTCCCTTTCCTGTCATATAGGCGAGATCAAAATCAAAGGACTGAAGGTACTCGACCCACCTACGCTGTCTCAGATTCAGATCACGCTGAGTGAAGATATACTTGAGGCTCTTGTGGTCACTGAAAACCACAAAGTGCTCTCCCAGAAGATAGTGTCTCCAACAGCATAAGGCGTGAACAACTGCTACCAACTCTAGATCATGCATAGTGTAATTCTTCTCATGTGGCCTCAAATGCTGAGACCCATACGCAACGACTCCATCTCCTTTCATGGGAATAGCTCCTAGCCCGATACCTAAAGCATCACAGTAAACAGTGTATCCCTTGCTCGGCTCTGGAATGAATAGTATCTATGCTGACGTAAACCTCCCCCTTCAGCTCTTGAAAGGCTGACTCACAAGAATCTGACCATAAAAACTTCCCCCCTTGGTCAGATATGTAAACAGTGCTACTAGGCATGAGAAGTCCTGAATGAAGCATCTGTAGTATCCAAACATCCCTAGGAAACTCCGCACCTCAAAGAAGTTCTTCAGCTGCTCCCAGGAAACTATAGCTCTCACTTTTTATGGGTCCAAAGATACTCCAGCCTCGGAAAATACGTGACCCAAGAAGTGAATCTGATCCATCCAAAAGTGGCACTTTGAGAGTTTAGCATACAACCGATGCTTTCTCAGTATACTCAGAATGATATCAAGATGTGTGGCATGGTCATGTCGAGTGTGAGAGTACACCAAGATATCGTCCACAAAGACCATGACAAAGGAGTCCAAGTACGGATGGAACACTCGGTTCATCAATGCCATGAAGACTGTAGGTGCATTCATAAGACCGAACGACAAGACTGTATACTCGAAAAGAACATAACTTCTCTTGAAAGCTGTCAGAGGTATATATGATGGTTTAACACGCAACTGATGATTACCAGACCTTATGTCGATCTTCAAGAACACCCGGGCTCCTCGAAGCTGATCGAAGAGGTCATCGTTCCTTTGATTGGGATATTGGTTCTTAACCGTCAACTGGTTGAGCTTCCGATAATCCACAAAAATACGAAGGGTACCGTCTGCCTTCTTCGCGAACAGGACAGGAGAACCCCAAGGAGAAGTACTGGGTTGGATGAAACACTTAGCCTGAAACTCCTCCATCTGCTTCTTGAGCTCTTGGAACTCAGGTGTAGCCATTCTATAAGGAGGAATGGACACCGGTGCCGCTCTTGGAACGAGCTCAATCGATAAGTCTACCTCATGATCCAGAGGAAAACCTGAAATGTTCTCTGGAAATACACCCCTGAAATGATCCACCACTGGGGGAAAGTCTAACTGTGAAGCCCCCTGGTCATCCAAATAAAGAATGGAAATCTGGGATATAACTTCCCTTATCCCATGATCCTCTAGTCCATCTCTTCCCACCTGTACATCCCACTTTCCTCTATAAAGGAAAGATCTACCCTCTGGTGATATGAAACTCACCTTGTGGTGATAGCAATCGACGATTTCCTGGAAAGGAACCAACCCGTCTATACCGAAAATGACGTCATAGCCCATCATTTCTAGGACATAGAGGTCCCATAATAAATGAAACCCCGCAAGATCAAGAGGGAACTCTCTGAACTGTCGTACACTAGATGTACTCATTCCAAAAGGGGTGCCAAGAGTCAACAAGTCGGCTGATGAAAAGATACAGAGCCCAAGGATCTCAAAAAACACAACAGAGAAAAAGCTATGGGAAGCACTAATATCGAAAAGAGTTGAAGATAAAACTGAGGCTACTAGGATCGTACCTCGAACTGTAGAAGGTTCGGGATCCTGCTCTTGATAGTTCTACTCTACGGTGAAAGACTAGCCTGCACCACGACCCTGTGCCTCTGGATGACCACTCTAAGATGATCCAATCTGTTATCGCTGATGAACTAGTGACTTACCACCACGACTGCGACCTCCACCTCGGCTTGAACGGCCGGAAGAACTCTAGTTCTCGGACTGGTGGGAAACTGGTGAAGCATCTCCAGAACACGGGGTCATAGTGGAACCCCTACCACAAGCTGAAGGTGAGAATATGTGACAGAAGCACTTAAGATAGCCCACCTTGCCGCAAGATAGGCACTCCATCAGATCTCTCTAGCACTGAGGCCTAGTGTTCCCACTTCTACCACACTAGTAGTAAACAACCTGACTTCCAGAAGACGTATCCCGCAAACCCCGATCTCCTCGAGAAGACTCTCTTTGACGCTTCCTACTATCCATAGGAGGAACACCATATCTGGATGATGAAACTCCCTGGCTCACTACTCTAGAATCCCTCAGATTACGCTTAGTGATCAGCGCCTGGTTGACGATGGAGGATATAGAAGTCAACTGGAATATATTCACCTGGGAATGGATCTCCTACTTAGGCTGTCCTCGAACATCCTAGAAAGGAACAACTCATCACCTGCTGGGATCGGGGTGAAATGCTGCAGCTCAATGAAACAAGATGAGTACTCCATAATAGAAAGAGTACCCTGCTGCAGACTCATAAACTGCCAAGCTCGATCGTCCCTCAGGGTCTCTGGATAGAAGTATTCATAGAAGGTGCATCGAAACTCGTCCCAAGACATATCCTACTGATTCTATGACCATGAGATCACCTCCCACCACCTCTTGGCAGTGTCCCGAAGTATATAGGTAGCCAACATTACCCTTTTCTCCGAAGAGATTTCTAGGTGATCAAAGATGGTCAGTGTGGCCTCTATCCATGACACTATAGCCAGAGGTCCTCCATCCTTCGAAGAAGTAGGAGGATGATGCTACTGGAAAACCCACATCAACTCAGCCATCGACGGGGCTAGAGGAGACGCTGCCTGAAAAGTCTGCATCATCCTCAGGAAATCCTCCCTGATCTGCGCATCGGCCCCTACAATGGGTATAACTGTTGGTTCCATGGCTGGCACATCAGGAGGATCTGAAGGAGTTACTGATCAGCCATATCTGGTGTCTGATCACCATCTGACAACTGGCGTACAACCAGAGGACATCTCTGAGGCATAGCTCTGAAAGATCAAAAGAAGACCATAAATAAGGATTAACAAGGATAGAAAACATAGGAGTACAAAATGGGAACAGGGGGAAGAAACTATCATGTTTTACAAAACACGACTACACAACGTGTATAAAAACTACACGACGTGTCTTCTTTAGCCATTAACATGGGCGTGTACCCCTGCCCGACAGGTCGTGTAACACCCAAACTACACGGCGTGTTTTTCCCACTCACGACATGTACTTGAACTCTAAACCCCTACTAGAGTCTCCTTACACGGCTAACCCACACAATTCAAACTAACCTCAGACTACACGGCGTGTTACCTAGGGACACTGTGTGTACTAGACACTGTCTCGGCGGCCCATGTTGTTAGTTACATGGCCGTCTACACGGCTAACCCTTACACAGCGTGTTACGAACAAACACGACGTGTATAGGAGAAGGTGACACCGTCCTGTGTTGTTCGTGACACGGCCAGGTACCTGGGCAAGATTACACGGCATGTTCCGAAAGCAACACGGCGTGTCATAGAGAAGGTCACGCCGACCCATGTTGTTTGTGACACGGCTGGGTACCTAGATAGAACTGCACGACGTGTTCCTTTACAACACGGCATGTTCTACTTGATCATCCCTGACCCGTGTTGTTAGTGACATGGCCGGGTACAAGGCTCTACACTACACGGCGTGTTCCTGAAGTTATTTTCACAACACCATGTTCTTGCACACACAGTCAGTAACACGACCTAAAAACTACACGGCGTGTAACCAGAAAGTACACACTGTGTATTCTGTGTTTTTCTGGGAAGTAGCTCAGAAACTGAAGAGAAGCCCAGAAACACGGGAAACAAGGCAAAGAGGTGCCAAATTCCGATCCGTGAGGGCCCATACTACCCATGAATCAAAGCTTGGCATCCCCTAAAGTCATGTACAAGAGAAAACAGGATCACGATCCACCAATTTCTGATTCAAGAGGGCCCATAATACCTCAAGAATAAAAATTGATCATTAATTTAAAAAAAGTAAAATAAAAACATTTCTCTAACAAGAAACATAGATTCTATCAAGCATATATCACAATAGCATGCATAATCTACACAACGTCTATCACAACAACATGAAATCACTAATGCACCCTAAATGGCAGGGCATGAATGCATGGGATTTGATTTCTACAAGTGCCTATATGATGCATGAGATGGAATACCCTCATCTCATCGGGTTGCGACAGAAATAGAACCGTAATATCAAAACAATAATAGTACAAAGCATGTGAATCACTCTAGGTGAAATCGTATCAACCGTAAAATATCAAAACCAGAAAACTGCAATCAACGAGGTAGTATGGATTCTCCCTGTACACGGGTTATCTAGTCCCAGGCACAGCTTATTACCAAGTACTGAATCCGTCCTATACCTGGATAAAGTCTCCAAATAGTAAATCAAGAGAAAATAAAACCCTCTGATACCACTTTGTAACATTCCGGTTCCGGAAGCCACCCAGAGGCGCCCCATACCCGGTTGGTCACATGGCCTCAAGCGCTTTTCCCCAAATGCCAGAGGCTACTGACTAGCAGCGAGGGCCATGGGTGTGATAGTGGGGAAACTATGCCCTCACTGGAAGAGTACACAACAAAAGAAAAATGAACATGCAATAGCGGAAGCAGTAATAACCAACAATATAAATAGAGGAAGACTAAATCACAAAACTGGAGCACATATGTATATATGAAATGATGCATGATACATAACTAGGAAAGCATCCAAAAAAGTCCCAATGATGGAAAAAAAACTATAGTACCAAAACAAGTTCAAAATAAAAGTAAACAGCTCCTCAGCATCGCGATCCAAAGCTCGGTCCCATGCTCTCCTATTCCAAGAAATCAAGTTCCAGAAGTCGATGGGTGCTTTCCCTTGTCTACACCTGCAACAACATAGTCTGCTTGGGCCAAAAAGCAATGGCCCAAACAGGGTGAGAGATAAAATCCCAGTAGGCATTCACTTAAAGATATGTTCCCAACAGTATGTGAGTATATGGAAGGTAAAAGTATAATAAGGAGTAAACAACAATAAAAAGAAATAGACAGTAACAGTAAGCAGTAAAACAGGATGATACATAGTAGAAATTCATCCCCAACCAATAAACAGCAGTGAAACAAATAGATAATAAGCCAGAAACCCTCTGGGAAGTACTCGCATCCATACCCTTTGGTCCTATCCAAGATGTACCAAAACCCTTTGGGCAATGCACTCAGCATAACCCCTCTGGCTTGGTCATACGAATTTATGAGACTCTCTAGGGAAGCTCACTCAGTCAATTCCCATTATAGTCTAGGGTAGTCAGGGACTCTCTTGAGGAAGATCACGTGGTCTAACCCTCTTAGCCCCAAGGTCTAGAGACTCTATGAGGAAGATATCTCAGTCAATTCCTCCTATATCCTTAGGTATACCAGATACTCTCTGAGGAACGCTCACTCGTTCAATTCTTCCTCTATCCTGGGAAGGTTCTTAAAGAGATTCAAACAAGGTAAGACTCTCTGAGGAATCTCACTCGGTCTAACCTCCTGTAGTATATAAAATCCAAGACTCTCTGGGAGCTCACTCGGTCCATCCCCTTTGTAGTATATAATATCAAAGACTCTCTAGGATGATCACTCGGTCTATGCCTTATAGTCTATAGCACCAGGTTCTCTCAGCCCAGTGCCGATCAGTGCATAATAATGCTATAAGGCCAAAGTAAACCTATAGAGCTACTTGGATATGCAAAGTACACCTATAGATCTACTTATCTGAACAATCTACAAGGAAACAAGCATGTCATGAGTTTCACTTCAACCTATAACCGCATGGCATGAAAACAGTTGTAGCAGCCAAAGGCAAACGAGACCCAAAGGTCATAAACAGAACAAATCAAGGGAAAATACATCCAAGCACAAAAAATTATCCTCTAGCATGGTCAAATTATCTCTACACAATCATACAAGAAAGGAAGGAAAATAACGAAGTAAAAAAAGGTAACACGCAATACCCCATTCATGGGTATTAGTGAAAATTCGCACGTAAACTTAGAGACTTTGAACGGTAAGGCACAAACCACCTACCTCGATCCCAGGATATCTATATACTTGAACCACATTGGATGATTCTATTTATAACGTCATAGATCTGAGAAAACGCGCAAAACTTTCAACCTTAGATAACTTGAGAAAGGGGAAGAATTGAAAAAAAAGGCTCAAGCAGAAGAGAGAACTCACCGCTGTGCTTCCAACGCAATCGATAGAGCTCGAATCGGAGAACGGATGGAGGCCCAGGAATCTGGAGAAGTTTCTCAGCCATATGAAGTCTCTCGGTCGAACTAGACCTAAAAGAAGACGATTATGGTGATGAGGCATGACCCCGGTCCGTTTAGTGAAAAAAAGAAAAGTACACAGCATGTATTTTTAAAGTACATGGCATGTAGTGGGTTTTTCCGTACTCCGCCAAAATCGGCCTCCACGTCACCCCTACACACTGTGTGTGTGGTCCGGACACGACCAATACACAATTTTGAGCAGGAAAAGAGTACACGCCGTGTACTCAGAAAGTACATGTCGTGCACTTCAAAAATTTCCAGAAACTCCAAAAATTCTCAAAAACTCCAGAAAAGGAAATACATACCAGAAACGAAGATCTGAGTTCTTACACTCGTATAGAATTGTGAATATGAAATATAGTCATGTATAACATATATATAACACATGATTTATCTGACCTTAACAAATCCATTATATGGAGATATAGGTCCAACCCATTACATAATGAAATCATACATAAATGTTCCACAAGAACATAAACCAATAATCACATAAAAATTCATGAAATGAAATGTTTTTGTAAATATTTCAAGATTAAATATCTCATTTGAAAGTAATGGAATTCATAAATATCATGCCATAACAACAAAAACCATTCATATAAATAATATTAATGTTACCCTTGGATTGTATACTAAAAAAGCATGAGTTTCCCCACCATATATAATCATATATAGAAAACCAATTTTGAACGATCATTTTTAAAAACATATAACGAGGAATATATCATTTCCTGTTTTAAAATTCATTAAAATGAAAACCGAATAGAAATTATTTTATATAAAATAACCTCAAATATTTATAAATTTTTGTTTGGAAACAATTTTAATCAAAATTTACACTATATTCCTTTAAAATTATTAAAAGATCAATTTTAATAAATTTTAAAAAACATGGTCTTTCAATAAAATATATTTCTAAAAGAATTAATATTAAAATTATATGACTCTTATAATCTATTTAAAATAATATAATTCATGATATAAAATTTCAATGATCAGTATATACACCAGGAAAAATAATGCACATTCATAACATAATATGTGTCTAAAATATGAAAAATTTGGACAAAATTACCTTTAAATTTTCTTAAATATTGAAATTGATACCCCAAGAATGAGGGATAATAAAATAGATAATTAAATAACCATAAAAATAGGTATAAGATTCAGATATTAAATTCCTGGGTAGTATATACACTGCAAAAAAATAAATGAGTGTAAAATATTGTATAAGTCTCATAGAAAAAAATGTGAGACTAGAAATGCACTTACTACATTTTAATCAGTAAAATAATATGCTTGATGGAGTATATAAATTAAATTCAAAATTAAAATTCTATAATATTCATTATATGACTGAAAATATATATTCATGTATTGTATATAAAAAACATGTATGAAATAGACAGTGAACATTGTTTGTTTCTCACAGAAAATAAAAGTGATATGGAAATATCTTGTCTTATGTCTTGACTTCCTTCATATATATTAAAACCACCTGTATAAGGAATAAAATGTTATTTTAAATATAAAAAAAATAATATTTTCATATATATATATATATGATTTATTATTTACTTATGAAATTATATTACTCATTTTTAAAAATTTACAATTTAAAGTTATGTTTCTGGAAATAACCGCTTTGTTATCATCTAGCTTTTGACTTTTTATTATTGGTCCTATAACAAATATCATGATTTAATAATATCTATTATTATGAACATAATTTTAATAACTTGTATTTTATAAGTATATATATTTATGGTTATTCATAGAAGATAAATATAGAATATAAAATACAATGTTCATTGAGACAAGAAGTCTTAAAGACACATGAAAATTGCTTTCATTTTCATAGTGGATTAAATAAAAGATAATTACATGATATATATTCATCATATAGTCGATTTTAATTAATAAATATGACATATTTTTATAAAACCCATATTTTGTACATTACATGGAAATCATAAACGAATCCCAATGCTTCACGAGGCGGTATTCTACCTTACACATGTACCATGTTATCACATTCCCACCAAAAGGAATGAATGAATGTGTGTGTGATAAAAATTATAGAGTCATTATAAAGTGATAAAAAAATACATATCATAAATAAACTATAAATCCATCATTATTACCATACTTTAAATGTGGTAATGAAGAATGAACGATTTCAGTTCGTGTGGAGGTAGTCTATTGTACACACGAATGATGATTATGCATCACATCTAATGGAGGTTTGAAAATTTTTAGGTCAAACACATAAAATAGAAACAAATCCTAATATTTTAAACAACTTGGATATTTTATAATTAGGAAATAAATATAATTTAATGGGTTTAAGGAAGAATTGAAAAAAATGTTTCTTTATGAACATTCCATCTTCTTCAGATATATCCCTTTGGTTTGCAGCAATGGACACCCATGGTTGGATTTCTTCACAAAGTATGTCTTAACGGATGAACGAAGGTTTGTTTTTAGGATATTTGGATAGGTTTTGGCTAGTCTAAATAGTTTTTGAGGTGTGAAAGAAATATAATAAGAGGATCCATTTTATTAGTGAGGGGAGGGGCAGTTTGGAAATTTCTCAAAATTTTAATTTATATCATATTAAATATCAATAAAAATAAATAAAAAAGAAATTAATTTGAATATAAGATATTATAATGTTTTAGTATCATCAACCAATATGTTTAATAAATGTTTTGTTTTTATTTTAAACCATATCATTTTTATTAACGACCAATTATAACATTTAAAATTTAACTAAGGTAACTACGTTTTCCATATTTGTGGGGTATAATTTTACGTATAAATTGTAAATTGGACCATAAATTGGTTGTTTATGATATTTTAGACCATATAACATACCATTATCCTTATTTAATATTTTAATTGTTTTTCAATAATTCTAAAAAATATTATATTCAATTAATGTCATCAGTGTTTGTTTTGACACTATTTTTTACTTTGACTTTAGGAAACTCATAAAGAAAATATATATACAGAAATAATGATAGATTAACCAATAAAATATCATAAGAACCCTTAAAATTATGTTATAAACATAAATAATTCAATTTTTATTTCATTTTATATTTATAATTTCATTTAATTGATTTTTTTAATTTAATAATTATTGCATCATCATTGGGTAATTATTTATGATGATTATTTCTTCACTGTAAAAAATCAATGATGAGGATAAATTTTTATCTTTAAAATTACTATTTAGAAATGAAAAATATCCCCTATATAACACTATATTAAAGATATTTTACTTGTTAAAAATAAAAGTAAGAAAATTTTGACTTTTTATGAATAAAATATTATAATGTCTTTGATCTCAACCAAATTACCATAAATGATGAAATAACCAATCCTTTAATGAATGTTGATGAAAAATAATCATCCAATATAACTGGGAAAATACTAATTTTATTTTATAATATTTATAATAAAATATTTACCGTTAATTAAATGATTTTTCCATAACCATAGTAATAAAAATTACTAAGTTTACTATTCATATTTTCCAAAAACAAAATGGCTCTATTTATTTAATTAATACATTATTATTCCAAATATTGAATTAATATGTAAAATTTTAAAAACATATAAGTAGCTAAAAATATTTAAAAATAATTCTTTTATATGGGAGGATAACTGTGTTTTTTAAAGTGAAAATGTTCAAAAGTTAACTCTACTTATATATCTAAATTCAACAAAATAATGATTCCAATTACATAAATTGGATTAATGGATGTATAATTGTTCTATTGTGTCTTTAAATCAAATTTGACCTATAATTTCACATTATAAATTTTTTAGATGGGAAGAAATTTTTCATTTAAAATACATTATTTTAACTATTCATTACAAGATTCAACTTTTAAGAAAAAAAAACCATACCCTAGAATAATTTTGAAATTTTTATTCCAAATAAAAGATTATTTTTAAATTTTTTTTATTAATGTGTAAATATGTATATTTAAAACATGTCTACCATTAAAATTCCATAAAACCACTTTTAAGAAAATTGCTTCTTTTTATGGTTATGATTGGATTTGTTATAATTTTTTCCCAATAAAATATAATGTATGAATTTAAGAATCAAATCATTGAATAAAGAACCTATCAATTTCATTAATATCAATCACTAAATGTCAATAATTTAATTTACCATGATTAAACACTTTTATGGGAATAATACTTTTCCCTAAAAGTACATAATTTATTTTCTATTTGATTTTATCTTCATTTATATTAAATTAGTCACCAAAAAATTGATTTTATGATTTTTTTTTTAAACAAAATCATAATTTAGTTAATCCATATCATTTCATCCATACCAATGACTATGTGATAACTATATTAATAAATTCTATATTGTTTTTTGGTAAAACTATGTAATGTGTGTAACAGATGCTTTTAAAGGAACTTATTATTTGGAGTTATGCAAGCCAAAATTAGTGTTGTGTGAACAAAAAGGCAATTTATATATTGTGTTTAGGGAATTATTTTTTATAAATCATTATTTACATAGATTATCATGAGACACAATCCATCATTGATTTTAAATTTATTTGAAAAAAATAATTCAGAAAAACTCGGGGTGTTATATATTATTTCAACCATTAAAAAAGACGTGAAGAATATTTTAAATATAGTCCTAAAAACATAATATTCTTGTTTTTTAGAAATAATTAAGATAAATGTTGTGTATACATGGATAATAAATTACCTTACTATGTTTTCATTCTTTAATGGATGTGGCATGAAGGGTAAACTTTCCAATTTAATTTTTATATTGACCAAAAGGTCATGAATTCTTAATTATTTTCATAATTATTGTATTATGGTACATCAGTGATTATTTCCTATGGATATTCCAAATATGAAAAATAATTTATGGTTATATAATATCATGGAGACTAAAAAACCAATGCATCATATGTATGGAACTAATATGCCTAGTTAATTTAAATATGAACTTTTTTATTTGGAAGTATTTAGATTAAATATAAAAAGGGGAGGAATTTGTTCCATGAATATATTTGTAATTTGAAGAAGAAAATTAACTTCTTTTAATTTCATTATGGGAAACCAATATTTTTAAATTTTTTAAAAATAAATCATGTTGAGAGAAATATATGTGAAATGATAGTTTCAATAATTATAAAATTGAATGTAAATAAAAAAGGTGGAAAATAATCAAGGAATAACATATTTGAATGAGTTATCAGACCATAATTACATATTATGAGTATCATTGAAACAAAATTGAATTATCTTTGCTAGTACTATATGATCAAACCTTCATAAAAAATCAACTTATAAAATTATTATAGACTATAATGGTTCCTGATGAATATTCAAGAAATATATAAATATGGGTCAAAAAAGAGAGTTACATTTAAAATCATCAAGTACTCATAATTATCAAATAATTAATTATGATTTAATTCCAATATTAATCTGTAATATAATGTTCAATATTAATTTTAATAAACTTTTGTATAACCTATTTATTTTCATTAGATATATCTAATTGAAATAAATATCTGTGCATTTGTGTCATATGTCATGAAAATGTATCATCCTGAAGTGTTCATTGTGAAAGGTTATATCGCTCGAGAATATATGGATTTATGTTCATTGTATTTTTTAAATAATATCCTTTTACATAACTCACTAATGAGAAATTAAGAAGTGTGTCATGAGAAAATAAAATCCATTTTCTATAACTTATACCAATTTGGAGAATTCCCAGATCATACACATTGACTAAATTAATCCTTATAGAAAATGAGATGTCAAAACATATAGTCTGGTTTAACATGCTATTTTTATAACTATATAAAGCATTTAAATCGAAGAGGTATATGTTATATCATCCCATTTAATTGAACATATTAGTTAAACTATTTCAATATTTTTATTAAGTTAACACATAGAAATTATAAATAGAATTCATTATTAGTTACCTGTTATTAGGGGATATAATTTTTCATTGAAAATAGTTTTATTCATGTTCAAAATTAAACATAGATGTATGAATAAAATAAAATGAAAAAATTACTATTATTTTTTCATTTCCTATATTAATTATACCTACTCAGTCTATCGATGACCAAATAATTACTTCAGATTTTAGTCATAATTCTTATGCTCATTGAGGTAAATCAATTGTGATGAATTGGAAAATTTTATTATAACTAAATGACCCGTGTACATGATAACACCACATGATAGTGTTATGGAAAATTAAATAATATCCTAGCATTCCACTTCCTGAGATATGAGGCCTTGATAGGAAACATTAACATATTATATTGTTGTTGAGAAGATATTAATATTGGGTTAATAGACTCACATCAATTAACATTGATGAAATGAAAATTGTTTGATTCACTGAATATCCATGGTAAAATTATTGATGACTATAAATTTTTAGTTATTTAAATGATTCTTTTGTTTCTTGTGAAGTTCCATATATTTTAGAATCATTGGAGAAATATTTTTTTTATGTGAAAGACTATCAGATGCCCAAATTTTGTGTCATTGTTGATGTAATCAAATGAACTATTTTTATTATGTTGGGGATGACATTATCACCATCACTCCACCATAGAAATAATAAATTTATTACATATGATGACTCAAATAGCCTAATTGTAAGATTTTATTGTGAATTAAAAGTTCTAATGATGACAATATAAAATCATCCAAATCTATTCTCAGTTATTTTTTATCTAAATTATTTTTTCATGTTGGTGATAATAAATTTTTATAATGTTGGTTTCAAATATTATATTGGAATCATTAACTTAATTTTCATTTTCATTATAAATTGGTTTCATTTTTCACTATTTTTCTTTTCCTAATATTGACGTAGACTCTAATAGAACCTAAAACCCCAAATAAAAAAGTGAAAAAATCCTATTAGAAAAAAAGTTGATAATTTAAATAAAGACATATTAATCTAATTTTTAAGAAAAACATAACAATTTGTATGAATAATCTAATAAATATTTTCCCAAATATCTAAACCACATAACCAAATAAAAAAACAGAAAGCCCTCACCCAAAAAAATAACTAAATGAGATAATAAAATGACCAAAATGAACCACAAAACCTAAAAAACTAAATCCTATCAAATTGAATATATAAGAAGAGAACAATATCATACACATCATTAACATGACAATTTTTGTGTGTTTCTTTTCAATGGAATGCATTTTATGATTTGATATTCATCTCATTATATAGGATATGATTGTATTTAATCAGTACCAATCCATTATTTTTATTGAAAATTTGTATCACCAAATTATGTCATTCCACATATTATTTATTATTTTACAAACCCATTACTTATATATGTATAATTAATTGAAATGATTTCTTCAATGTAGGAAATGAAAAAAATGAAGAGGAATAATGGAAAGGGTTTACTGATAATAATCACTGCACGAGACTATTGGGTATTCCACATGTAACGACCCAAAATTTCATTAATGGAAAATCCCTCTTGATCCAGTTAAATGTTTCTTTATGAAAAAAAAATGTTTTTATAAGATGTCAACTTCTTTAGTTTAACGTTAAGATTTGTGACCGTTACTTTTATAGCCGTTGAACAGTGATCATCTGGGTAGTTTAAATATAAGGCTTTAACGAACCAATTTTCTACTCAGACAAAGGAAGTGATGGCCTCATCCAGTAGAATTGCCCCTTACGAAGCCCATTTGTCGGAGCTCGGAAAGGAGGTGGCGTCTTTGGGCTTTGCCCTTGACCAAGCCCAAGCTGAGCTTCATCAAGTCAAGCTCGAACGTGATCGTCTACGGGACAAATGGAAGTTGATAGAGATTACCACTCGAGCGATGTTATCCGAGCAACCCCAAGAGTCTGTCACCATCGCACACCTTACCCTTAGGTCTTATGAGGCTATTTTAAGGGGTTATGTAACAAATAAGTAGCACCATGTTCATGTACATTATTTTTGTATATAATAATGAATATAATTTCTAGTCATTTTTGATACATTGTAATTAGTTTTTAAAGTACAAATGGTGTTTTTAGTTATTATTTAATTAAGAATTATATTTTATTAAATTAAAGGATTTTTGAATTAAATAATATTTTAATAAAATATTATTATTAATATTAAATTAATTTTTATTAAATATAAATGATCTTATAATTTTATGAATGCAATTAAAATTTTTATTAAGGTTTGAAAGCCATTTCTGTCAAAACCCGTGAATTTTTTTATAAATGTCGGTTTTTATTTTAAAAGTGAAAATTCACATATTTAGAAAATTATTTAGATAAAATAAATATTATTTTTGTAATCAGGACGTCGAAATTATCCAACGGTGAATTTTTCATAATTTTCTGAGACAGTCAAATTTTTGGGTAAAAATTAAATACCATTTAAATATATAATGTGTTTTATGACATCATAATGACCCAATGGTGATGTAATAAAATACCATAATCCTTATGTTCGGCCAATATTTGTTTTAACATTAAAATAATGAGGTTTTGGGTTTGTTTGACTCACTTTTCAAAGCATTAATGGAGCCCTCAAGACTTATTCAACACTTTGCCTTTTTAAATTAATTTCCATGGGAGTGTGACTCACCTCCACATAAGCAACCCTAATTTTTTAATAAGTTCGGACCTTGGGCTTGTAAAATATTGTTTTCCTCTTTCCTTTTCCAGAAACCATGGGCAAATACCATGAGATGGTTTGTGGTTTGGACTATTTTAATATAAGGGGTCCCAAACCTAAATAATAAAGAATTCTCTCACCTTTCCTATATAAACCCACCCAAGCTCCCACTTCCTCCTCACTCAAAGCCCTTGAAGTTAGTCCCACCTCTGCCCTACTCTCTCTAGAATCCTCCCAAGGTGCCCCAAGCTCCCAAGAAGCCTCTCACAAGCCTCTCTCTAGCCTTTGGAAGCACACTTCCAAGTAAGGGGTTTTCTTCCTTTCTCATTTTCTTGTCAATTTTCTTTAAGTTGTATTTCCCTTTTTATTTCAATTATAAATGTTGGGGTATGGTTTCGCACCTCCCCCATACTTCTCTCTTATTGTTTGAATGATGGGAGAACCCTTTCTCTCTCATTAAATTCCTCCCATGTACACCCGTTACTATGCCGAAATTCCGAAAGGAACTTCTCTCTCTTCTTTTACATTCAAGCAATACTTTTGTATCATGAATCTAAATTCCATTTCTATTGTTGGGACATGTATATATATGATCTCCTTACTGTACATTACATGTAAATATGATGAGGAACCCTTATCTCTCTCATCAACCTTTTTATGAATTCTTATGTCACGCCGTTACGCTGCCGAAATCGCAAGGATTTTCTAAGACAATGTCTTTGTGTAGTGAATACCATGACCATTTATCCATCAAGTGTATTCACCTTTATGCACATTTACATATTGATTATAAAGTTTCATGTATGAATTCCACATTCCTTTATCGTGGAAGGAATGATTATTTTTTTTGAATCCATGTTTTATGATCCATGTGGCACACTTATGCATGAAATGAAATGTTTAAGAAGGGTGCGCCCTTTATAGCGCTCCAATGCATTGGGTAAAGTATAGTATCATGATACGTCATGTACAATGAGTGTTGACTAATTCTAATTCATGTGCAACGAGGGTTTACTCGTGCTTCAAGTGCAATGAGGGTTTACTCATGCTCCATGTGCAATGAGCCTTGGCTCATGCTAATTCAATGTTAAGTGTTGTTGACACATTTCCATGTTATGATGATCATGCTTTATCATGCCTTTATGTTCATGTTTCTCTTATTCTCTATTGATATGCCTATTGCATAACATGTATTTCACTTCTCATGTTATTCATTGTTTACTCCCTTACTGGGCTTTATAGCTCACCCTTTTCTTATGCATGTCCTCAGGTTATCCCATGCAATGATAAGTACGAAGGAATGTAGTGGTCATGTAAAGGAAGTTTTCAATAAAGATGTTGTATTTCAAGTTTAAAGTTTTATGTAATGATCCTAAGACCCAAAGACACTAAACTTCTCGATCTTCTTTGTTGGATCAAGTGATGTTTTATGTAATAAAGCATGTTTAAGTTGTAATAAAAAGCAGGGTTGTCATAGTTGGTATCAGAGGATAGGTTTAGTTATTTTTGGGATTAGGAAACCCTAGTAGAGCCTTAGATACAAGACTAAGCATAATAAAAACATCCCTAAGTTTTGGTAAATACTAAGTAAGTGGTTTATCAAACAAATACATCCCTGTCGGGATACGAGCAGGTAGAGGCGGCTCTGGCACAGATGTATCCTAGGGGTAAAACCCGAAAACACCGCTTTGAGCTAGACTCGAACGGGAACTGGTGCACGACAACGGGCCTTGCTGCACTCTTGGTTACGACACTCCCGGGGGATATGTTTTGATAAATTCACAATCTTAGTATGAACCCTTATTAAGGGAAAAATTCCCCTAAGGATATATGTCAGAAGGAAGATCATGAAAAGCCTGGATTGAATCCTATAGACTCTTTAGTTAAAGAGATTAAAGTTTATTTATAAGTCATCAACTTTTTTCTTTGGATTACCCTTTATGTGTTACCCCTAACATTCCTTTTATTCCATCCAATGGCCGGTAATAGGAGAACTCGGGCTAACAACCGTTGTGAAGATCAGTGTGATGATTGTACTTATGTGATGCCCAATCCAATGGGAGCGGGAATCACGAACTTTTTCAAGCTTCTCTCTCTGCTAACTCAAGTTTTGAATAGAAACACTGGTCAAGAGGAACGTTCAACCCCCCCTAAGAAAGAACAAGTCGCTATTGAAAGCTTCATGAGACAAAGGCCTCCTACTTTTAGTGGATCATCTGATCCCACGATTTCTGAACAATGGATCAACTCCATTGAAAAGATATTCTCCATCCTCCAATGCTCTGAAAAAGAGAAGGTTCTCCTTGCGGCTTATCGTATGGAGGGTGAAGCTGATCAATGGTGGACATTGATCAAAAATACGAAGCCTGAGGAGGAGATCGAGGCTTTGGAATGGAAGGTATTCCGGAAGATGTTTTTCGATAAATATTTTCCACGCACCCTCCGTCTTAAGATGGAAAGGGACTTCCTTTCCCTCAAGCAGAAAGATGAGGAATCTGTGGGAGCGTACGAGGCAAACTTCACAAGGCTTGCACGATACGCTTCCGGCTTTGTCGTTACCCCCGAATGCAATGCTGACCACTTCTTTGGTGGGCTGAAGCCTAGCTTGCGGAAAGCATTAGCGATCCGTGACTTCGACAACTATGAGGAAATTGTCCGATGTGCCCTCAAGGTTGAAATGGAGATCGGAGAATCACAGGGGTATCATGGGGAAAAGAAGCGGAAGGTGGACTTCAATGCTGGTGGTCCGATGGATAAATCCAACAGCGCTAAGAAATTCCAGCACCCCACTTGCCAAAAGTGTGGAAAGAAGCACCCTGGAAATTGCCTTAGGGGGACAAGAAAATGCTTCAAGTGTGGAAGAGAAGGGCACCTATCTGTTAACTGTCAGCAAGAAGGACCCGCGGCTGCGAAGGAGGGGAGGAACGCTCCGTTCGAACCTCAACGCGTTGTTCAATGCTTCAAATGAAAAGAACCGGGTCATTTTGCGAATCAGTGCCCTAATCCAAGGGTTATCGGAGGCAATCAACAACCTCCAAGACAGCAAGGAAGATATTTTACCATCACTTCTGCGGAAGTGAACCCCGACAACGAAGTGGTGACAGGTACGCTAGTTATTCATTCAAGAATAGCGAACATACTTTTTGATTCAGGTTCTACACATTCTTTTATATCTCAAAAGTTTAGTAGAACAATCCCTGCACCACCACAAATCATGGAAGTAAAGATTTCGGTGAGTACGGAAAATGGGGCAATCATTGCATCCCATGAGTATAAGTCCTCCCCTGTTATAATCTATGGATTGAATTTCCCGGTGAACCTCGTCATACTCCCTTTGGTGGAATTTGATGCAATTCTTGGCATGGATTGGCTTTCCTTATTTAGAGCCAAAATAAATTGTCGGGAGAGGGAAATCACAATCCATATGGAGAATCGACCCCCGATTCTTTACAAGTGTCAGGAGGAAGATGAATATCCTTTAGCTCCATCATCTCAAGCATGGATATTACTGCCTTATGAGCACGCATATCTGGCTCAGATGATTGAGTCCAAGGAAGAAACCACCTTTGAAGAAATGCCTATTGTGAGGGAATTCGCTGAAGTATTTCCCGAGGAACTTCCTGGTCTTCCTCCAAGAAGAGATGTTGAGTTCTCAAATGAACTTATACCTGGGGCACTACCAATATCCAAGACTCCATATAGAATGGCTGTGGTTGAGCTTGAAGAACTGAAGAAACAACTACAGGAGAATATGGATAAAGGGTTTATACGCCCAAGTGCATCACCATGGGGTGAACCAGTCCTCTTCGTCAAGAAGAAGGATGGGTTAATGCGGCTTTGCATCGATTATCGTGAACTTAACAAAATCACGATAAAGAACAAGTATCCTCTCCCAAGAATCGATGACTTGTTTGATCAGCTGCGTGGAGCACAATACTTCTCCAAGGTCGACTTGCGGTCGGGATATTATCAAGTAAGGGTGAAGAAGGAAGATATCCCCAAGACTGCTTTTCGTACAAGGTACGGGCACTATGAATTCATAGTAATGCCTTTTGGACTCACCAATGCTCCAGCAATATTCATGGACTTGATGAATAGTGTCTTTAGAGATTACCTAGATAAATTTGTAGTAGTCTTTATAGATGATATTCTAATATACTCCAAAACCAAGGAGGACCATGAGGAGCATTTAAGAACTTTTTTGGAGACTTTGCGCAAGGAGAAGCTGTATGCCAAGTACAGAAAGTGTGAGTTCTGGTTGAAGGAGGTCTCATTCTTGGGCCATATCATCACAAGCAATGGGATATCTGTGGACCCCTCCAAAACAGATGCAATTGAGGGATGGCCGAGGCCAACATCGGTAACTGATATCCGTAGCTTCTTGGGGTTAGCTGGATATTATCGACGATTTGTGAGAAACTTCTCACGATTGGCCAACCCTCTTACCAAGCTAACTCGAAAGGGAGTAAAGTTTTCTTGGAGTGATGAATGCGAAGAAAGCTTCAAGGAGTTGAAAAAAAGGCTTATCACTGCACCTGTGCTCACTTTACCCACAAGTGGGGAGCTTTTTGTGGTATTCAGTGATGCTTCGAAGAAGGGCTTAGGATGTGTGCTGATGTAGAATGATAAAGTAATATCCTATGCCTCATGGCAGTTGAAAATCCATGAGCGAAACTATCCAACGCATGATCTGGAGTTGGCGGTGGTAATCTTTGCCTTGAAAATCTGGCGGCATTATCTCTATGGAGAGAAATGTGAGATATATACTGACCACAAGAGTCTTAAATATATATTCACACAGAAAGGACTTAATATGCGCCAGAGAAGATGGATAGAGCTCATAAAGGATTATGACTGTTCAATACATTACCACCCTGGGAAGGCGAACAAGGTGGCGGATGCCCTAAGTAGAAAGGATCCAACAATTCTATCAATGATGAGAATTGAGAAGGATCCAATCTTCTTAGACTTGATGAAGATGGACATGGGAATCATAAAGAAGGGAACATCATCAATCCTTTCACAAATGATTGCTCAACCATCTATTTTGGAAAGGTTAAAGGATGCTCAAAAGGGTGATGCGAGAATCCAAGAAAAAGTGGAAGCTATCAAAAAGGGAAAATCCTCAGAGTTTAATGTTAATGAAGAAGGAATTGTGCGATTTGGGAAAAGACTATGTGTTCCATCAAGTACGGAGCTGAAGAAGGAACTTTTGGATGATGCACATAGTTCAAATTTCTCTATTCACCCAGGGAGCACAAAGATGTATCGAGATCTCTAAGAAAACTTTTGGTGGGATAATATGAAGAAGGAGATCGCTGAATATACATCAAAGTGCCTGGTGTGTCAGCAAGTGAAGGCAGAAAGGCAGTAGTCTAAGGTAATGATGCAACCATTGCCCATACCAGAATGGAAATGGGAGAACATCACCATGGACTTCGTCACTGGACTTCCAAGGACATCCAAAAGCAACAATGCAATCTGGGTTATTGTGGATCGTCTTATAAAGACTGCACACTTCATTGCTATTCGAGAGGATTTCTCTTTGGATCAACTGGCACGGATATATATAATGGAAGTGGTACGGTTGCATGGAGTACTACTATCTATTGTGTCGGACCGAGATCCAAGATTTACCTCTACGTTTTGGAAGAGTCTTCAACATGCTCTGAATACTGAACTGAACTTCAGTACGGCCTATCATCCTCAAACTGATGGCCAATCCGAGCAGACTATCCAAACACTTGAGGATATGTTGAGAGCGTTCTCAATGGACTTTAAAGGAGGATGGGATCAACATATTCCTCTAGTTGAGTTCTCTTATAATAATAGTTTCCACTCGAGCATCCAAATGGCACCATATGAAGCCATATATGAGAAAAGGTGCAGAACACCGGCATGTTGGGATGAGGTCGGTGAACGTAAGCTGCTTGGACCAGAAATGGTCGAAGAAATGGTGGAGAAGGTGAAAACCATTCAGCAGCATATCAAGGCAGACCAAAGTCGACAGAAGAGTTATGCAGATAATCGCCGACGATACCTTGAGTTTAAAGTCGGAGACATGGTGTTTTTACGCATATCTCCGTGGAAGAAGGTCATGAGGTTTGGAAAGAAAGGGAAGTTAAGTCCAAGGTACATCGGCCCCTTCGAGATTCTTGATCGTGTTGGGGATGTGGCCTATCGACTAGCACTTCAACCTACTATGGACAAGGTTCATGATGTCTTCCATGTATCCCTCTTAAGGAAGTACATACCAGACCCTTCACATGTACTCTCTTCTGAGGTGGTACAATTAGAAGATGATCTTTCTTATGAGGAGCAACCACTGAAGATCTTGGATCGTAGAGAAAAAGTTCTACGAAATAAGACAATGCCCCTCGTCAAGGTGTTATGGAGAAACCACAAGTTTGAAGAATCAACTTGGGAGTTGGAGGATATGATGAAGCTAAGTTACCCACATTTGTTTTTGTGTGGGAAAAGGAAAATTTCGAGGGCGAAATTTCTTAAGGGGGGAATGTTGTAACGACCCAAAATTTCATTAATGGAAAATCCCTCTTGATCCAGTTAAATGTTTCTTTATGAATAAAAAATGTTTTTATAAGATGTCAACTTCTTTAGTTTAACGTTAAGATTTGTGACCGTTACTTTTATAGCCGTTGAACAGTGATCATCTGGGTAGTTTAAATATAAGGCTTTAACGAACCAATTTTCTACTTAGACAAAGGAAGCGATGGACTCATCCAGTAGAATTGCCCCTTACGAACCCCATTTGTCGGAGCTCGGAAAGGAGGTGGCATCTTTGGGCTTTGCCCTTGACCATGCCCAAGTTGAGCTTCATCAAGTCAAGCTCGAACGTGATCGTCTACGGGAAAAATGGAAGTTGATAGAGATTACCACTCGAGCGATGTTATCCGAGCAACCCCAAGAGTCTGTCACCATCGCACACCTTACCCTTAGGTCTTATGCGGCTATTTTAAGGGGTTATGTAACAAATAAGTAGCACCATGTTCATGTACATTATTTTTGTATATAATAATGAATATAATTTCTAGTCATTTTTGATACATTGTAATTAGTTTTTAAAGTACAAATGGTGTTTTTAGTTATTATTTAATTAAGAATTATATTTTATTAAATTAAAGGATTTTTGAATTAAATAATATTTTAATAAAATATTATTATTAATATTAAATTAATTTTTATTAAATATAAATGATCTTATAATTTTATGAATGCAATTAAAATTTTTATTAAGGTTTGAAATCCATTTCTGTCAAAACCCGTGAATTTTTTTATAAATGTTGGTTTTTATTTTAAAAGTGAAAATTCACATATTTAGAAAATTATTTAGATAAAATAAATATTATTTTTGGAATCAGGACGTCGAAATTATCCAACGGTGAATTTTTCATAATTTTCTGAGACAGTCAAATTTTTGGGTAAAAATTAAATACCATTTAAATATATAATGTGTTTTATGACATCATAATGACCCAATGGTGATGTAATAAAATACCATAATCCTTATGTTCGGCCAATATGTGTTTTATCATTATAATAATGAGGTTTTGGGTTTGTTTGACTCACTTTTCAAAGCATTAATGGAGCCCTCAAGACTTATTCAACACTTTGCCTTTTTAAATTAATTTCCATGGGAGTGTGACTCACCTCCACATAAGCAACCCTAATTTTTTAATAAGTTCGGACCTTGGCCTTGTAAAATATTGTTTCCCTCTTTTCTTTTCCAGAAACCATGGGCAAATACCATGGGATGGTTTGTGGTTTGGACTATTTTAATATAAGGGGTCCCAAACCTAAATAATAAAGAATTCTCTCACCATTCCTATATAAACCCACCCAAGCTCCCACTTACTCCTCACTAAAATCCCTTGAAGTTCGTCCAACCTCTTCCCTACTCTCTCTAGAATCCTCCCAAGGTGCCCCAAGCTCCCAATAAGCCTCTCACAAGCCTCTCTATAGCCTTTGGAAGTACACTTCCAAGTAAGTGGTTTTCTTCCTTTCTCATTTTTTTGTCAATTTTCTTTAAGTTGTATTTCCCTTTTTATTTCAATTATGAATGTTGGGGTATGGTTTCGCACCTCCCCCATACTGCCCTCTTATTGTTTGAATGATGGGAGAACCCTTTCTCTCTCATTAAATGCCTCCCATGTACACCCGTTACTATGCCGAAATTCCGAAAGGAACTTCTCTCTCTTCTTTTACATTCAAGAAATACTTTTGTATCATGAATCTAAATTCCATTTCTATTGTTGGGACATGTATATATATGATCTCCTTACTGTCCATTACATGTAAATATGATGAGGAACCCCTTTCTCTCTCATCAACCTTTTTATGAATTCTTATGTCACGCTGTTACGCTGCCGAAATCACACCGATTTTCTAAGCCAATGTCTTTGTGTAGTGAATACCATTCCCATTTCTCCATCAAGGGTATTCACCTTTATGCACATTTACATATTGATTATAAAGTTTCATGTATGAATTCCACATTCCTTTATCGTGTAAGGAATGATTTTTTTTTTGAATCCATGTTTTATGATCCATGTGGCACACTTATGCATGAAATGAAATGTTTAAGAAGGGTGCACCCTTTATAGCGCTCCAATGCATTGGGTAAAGTATAGTATCATGATATGTCATGTGCAATGAGTGTTGAATCATGCTAATTCAAGTGCAACGAGGGTTTACTCGTGCTTCAAGTGCAATGAGGGTTTACTCATGCTCCATGTGCAATGAGCCTTGGCTCATGCTAATTCAATGTTAAGTGTTGTTGCCACATTTCCATGTTATGATTATCATGCTTTATCATGCCTTTATGTTCATGTTTCTCTTATGCTCTATTGATATGCCTATTGCCTAACATGTATTTAACTTCTCATGTTATTCATTGTTTACTCCCTTACTGGGCTTTATAGCTCACCCTTTTCTTATGAATGTCCTCAGGTTATCCCATGCAATGATAAGTACGAAGGAATGTAGTGGTCATGTAAAGGAAGTTTTCAATAAAGATGTTGTATTTCAATTTTAAAGTTTTATGTAATGATCCTAAGCCCCAAAGAAACTAAACCTCTCGATCTTATTTGTTGGATTAAGTGAAGTTTTATGTAATAAAGCATGTTTAAGTTGTAATAAAAAGCAGGGTTGTCATACCACATCTGGTTCCTCTTGTGAGTACACTTTTTAAAATATACATTTATATATATCAATAATATATTATGTCATTTTATTAATCATTTTTTAAATCATTTGAGTGAACTGTCAACTAGGAGATAACTATTATCCAACCAAACTAGTTTCAGTGGTGCTCAACCTGATGCTTCAAGAGGGATGGTACTAGAGATACTCACACTACTTGTAATGATTAATCACACACACCCCATTTATTAGACAGACCATGTATTTAAATTTCTTATTCCACGGTTTTGTTAGTGTAATCAGCGATAGTTATTCCACCTAGATATTTTCCTCTATTTATAACTGATCCACCTCCTATAGATTTTTTTATTATGTGATATCTCCCACATACAATCCATATAATAATTTTACAGATATTTCTATGTCAGCTACTTTCCCTACAATAATCTTCTCTCAAGTATTTTATGTTCATACACTTTATAATTATATTCTATAAAATTCGGAACCTCCTGAAAATATTATTCATCAAAAGTAGACATTAGAACCCAATAATAGAAAAGATGATGGTCATCCATAAAATATGGATCTAGATGTACCCACTGATTATCCTGGATCAGGTATATATATTGAACACCATTAAAAAGTATTATCACATTTTTTTTCATTATAATATGAACTTGTTAAATATTATTATTTTATTTTTTCATAGATGGTTGTTGGAATATAAGGTGTAATGGTAATAAACACAAATTTGAATAGGGGAACCACCAACAACACATGACGGTTGGGTATAATGAGGGTTATTAAATGGTTTGTCAAATATGAGGCGAATGTAGGAATTTTATAAGGAATCTTTCGAAATAATCTGATATCATTCAGATAAAGGCACTCTCCTATAGACACCTAAATAGTGAAATAGAATATAGAAATTGGGGTAAAATCTATGTATGAAAATACATTAAATTATAAATTATATTATTTTTCCATTTACTCGAATTAAAATTTTGATTTCATATTTGTAGTAACTTGCTAGATGGTGAGGTTGTGAGGACTCCTCAGTTGATGTATTTAGGCAACATATTGAGAGAATATGAACATGATATGTAATATGGTTGGGTTTCTAGATTAGTAATTTATTATTATGATATTATATTCACAAATGCTTGTCTAGAAATATTGTATTTGTAAATTATTTCTTATCAGATGATTGGTCAGTTTAATATATTAATCAAACATGAGGATTCTTTTTTTCAAAATGAAATTGATTTTTATAAAATATATGATATCTATTATTGAATGTTCCATTACAAGAATCATGAAAAATAAATAAAATGGGATTCAATAAAATATCTCCCAACATTGTGGTGTAACAAGATTTTAGATCATGTGATAAATAATGAATTTTTTATCAACACCATTAATTAGGTAAAAATTCTAAACAAACAATTATACTTTACATATTATGTTACAGTGAATTTTGAAATCCTCTAATTAGAAAATTCATCTTTCAATCATTTGGAAATATTTTTAGTTAATTTCATAAAATTTATAATGGGTCATGAAATTCAACAATCTTACTTATATATTTCATGATAACCCAAAATAATTTAATCACATATTATTTGGAAATATTTTGTACAATAAGAAAAATTTCATTACTTCATTAAAATATTATACAATCCAAATGTTTGATTTAGACTTAATTATTGATGAATGAAATGTAGAAAAAAATATTTTATTTCCAAAACAAAAAATGGGGGAAAATATAGTGATCAACATATCAATTTATTATTGGAAAATAGAATGAAATATATTCTAGAAAACTGAAGAGCTATAGAAACATTGCAGAGCATCATTGAAATATATTTATTTAAAAACAGTAAGAAACCATGGAATAATATTGGGTGGTCAGTGGAGAAATGAGTACCCAATATATGAAGATCATGTTCTTAGTGGTCGACTGAGGCTATTCCCATCAAGTGAATTTAGATTATTTCACCCTAAAATAATTTTTTAATTACATTTTCATCCACCAGACCCATCCAGGACAAAACTACTTTTTGGGTCCCCCCCAAATTTTCCAAGATATCATCTACAATCATTTATAACTTGAATGGATACACATAAATAGAAATAATCATCCTTTGGTTTGTATAAATGTATATAGGTGTTACTTATTTGAAGAATAAAATTATTCTTCTATCTCCATCACTAATCTCAAATCCGGAGGTTTTCATCAACTTCATGAATTTTGATTGATTATGATCAAATTGACGGATGTATAATTCCATGTAACTACCTAATTTCATGATAAGTGGTGTTTTGTAATGTTTAAATTTCATTATTTTTTTAATCATGGTAGAAGTGGTTAGGATATTCGTATACCATGTGAAGGAGGAATTTTTTTATTTTTTTATTTCTTTCATAATTTAATAAAAGGTGGGATTTTTCATGTTCAATGTTTTTTTTGTGACAGAAACTATGATTGTGAAGTGATGAACATGTTGGTGTTTTGCAAGGATAAGTTTTTTAACACAAAATATTGGTGGAATGTTGTGAAATGCAGTGTGACTGTGTGGTATAGGTAAAAAATAATAGAAATGTAACAGAAGTTAGAAGAAATAAATTAAAATTTTTATGGTTCAATGTGTGGGATGAAATGTGAATGATTGAACAAAGGGTATAAGAGTTCAATAGTTAACACGTGAACGTAATAATTTCTCCATGATTGAAAAATTAAAATTATTCTTTGGTGGATATATTTAAATTGTGTTTCTTGAAATGGGGTTTCAATATAAGAATTTTTATTATTTGATTAGCAATCCTTTTGTAAAGATATAGTGATCTCTTTCAAGATTCATCAAAAAATATGTATCTAGCCATACCCTTTTATAAATATCAAGGACAATCAGTAAAAATAATTTAAGTTATTTTAAAAGGAAATAATAATTATATTTTGTCATGTGAAATTACTGTAGTGTGACCCACTATTACATCACGGGTAAATTTTTCAATTTAATACTAAAGAGGAAATCTTTTTGATTATATGGAATAATTATTTTCCCACACTCTACTTTTTATGTAAATGGTAAAAAATGATGAGTGAAATATCTTCCTAAGGGAGTTAAATTAGGTTCAACATAGGATAAACAAAACGTTAATAATTTTATTGAGAAACCCATCACTTAATACAACCACTAGAGGAATTGAGATAAGAAAGTAGTCCACTAAAAACTAAAACTAAATACATTGAAGTAGTTCATTTTTGAAAAATAGACAAAAAGAGTGTAAAAAAGCATAAAATAATGAAATTATCCTTTCTTACAAATATGGAATATTCTTTTTTAAATAAAACACAACAAGAAAAAATTAATAACAAGTAATGTATATGTCACCATAAAATTAGACCCATAGAAGAATCAGAGTCCCCCTATAAATGTGAGACAACCTTATAAAAATAGAAAAATATTATTTCCACTACATCATTCATATATTAATCATACAAAACAACATCCTTCATAATTAATACATTATAAATAAAATTAAAAAATTATTATAGGTATAAAATAAAATAACAGTAATATTAATTATAACTTGAATAAGACTATGAATAAAAAACTAATTACTACTATAAACAACATAATTTATCCAATTCCAATAATAATTTTTCATTCAAAAAACAACTATATGTATAATAAAATTTACATTTAAAAATATCTATATATCTATTATGCCAACTAATGTGACATAGAAATTATTTACTTGACTTAAAATGTAAGAATTATAAATCTATGGATGATAATAGCACATTCCAATATGATATAATATAAAAAACATTATCCACATGTGAATCATGGATTACATACCATTTAAATTAATTTGGTTCAGTATATTTATTTTCTTATTTATAAACATCCACTAAATACAACCATATTTTTTATATTTCCAAATTGAAATGTAATTTTTTTCCTTGTATTGAATCCCATAATAATATTTCATTCTTCAATTAATGTAGCATAGAGATATAGTAGAAAAATATAATAGTACACAGTATAATATAAAATGTTTTACCAAGGGAACTATCTAAAGAAAAATATATTCCTAAACATTTCTAATCACACCAAATATAATGAATCTATTATACCATCCCCATAAGAATAATTAATGATAAATTAATTTAATAATATTTTCCTATAAATAATGAAGGAAATATTAATGAAACGAATCTATTATATGAATCATAAGACTCACATTCCTTACAACCATAATTAAATGTCATAGATGACCATATAATGATCTTATGCTTTTCATCTTTTTTCTATAATTAAAAATTGTGTAATCTATGAAATGAATATAGTTAAATTTAAGGGGAACCAAAAAACCCACAATATGTTATTGGGGGTCCATCAAAATTATATAGTTTGGGCCATTAAATGGATATCAAAATTTCAATGAACATAAAATATAATATCCCATAAATTATTATGATGTTTGTTTCCATTTTAAAATAAAACATTACCACTTCAATTGAATAGTGTATTCTGGAGTTGTCATTTGGTCCTTTAACATTGAATAAATAATTGTTATATTCATTAAATTTATTACAACAATCAATGATTCTTCTATATATATTTCGAATCCATGAATTGGAAAACTAATGCATTTTAAAAATAGATAACCCCTTGTACCAAATAATAATAATACTACAATTCTATATTCCAACTAACATAAGGAATCAAAATAGGATTGAATCCACACCAAATAAAAAGTGGTATGCTCCTTCATAGAATAATCCCAAACTCAGATTGGTTGTTTGATAGATAATATGAAATTGCATAACTATTATCTTTTAAATAGACCCCATGATCTACGCATACACTTATAAAACACCCAATCCAAAATTTAACAGAGATTAATACTTCTAGGAAACTATACCAAAGATATATATTTATGGTTCATGAAACATAATTATTTTTCTTTGAAATATTGAAACCAGAAAAATTGATGGTGATTTTTTTCTTTATAGTTAAATAAACATGATTCCAAACTTTTAAAAATAGTAAAATTTTTTAGAAGGATTTTTAGTAAGTTATATAAATTTTATAGACTGTTCTAAGTATCTGATTTTTTGTTTTATTTTTTTTAATTTTCATTTTATATTGTTCACCATTTGTTGTTTTATTTTACTGTGATGTAACATCTCACTAATTTTAGTCAGACTCTCTCAATTGGGGGAGATTATTTCCCTCTCAATTTTCTGATAAAATCCATTGGGGATATAATCAATAATTTTAGATTATATGTCTAAATTAAATGCATAAATGCTTTTTCATATTTGAAATATTGTTTCCCGTGATGCATATCAATTATAGGTTTTTTGAAATTATTCAAGGGGTTGTTTGGAATGACTTTATATATTTTATAGTTACTAAATTTCATGTTTCTTTTGATGTTCTAAAAAACAAGATGTCATTGGAGATGGTAGTATTATACATTAAAGGATGTGTCACTGATGAATTTTTCTCTCTCAAAATGATAAAATAATTTTTTAAATTCAGTAAATTAATTGACACACAAACATATTTTATGTATTACATTTATTATTTAATTTCATAATAAATATTTGGTTACTAAATTGTTCGTTTATATTTTTAATAGTGTTCTTGGGAGGCCCTGGATGAGAAGTAGGCATAAACCATTAGGGAAAAAGTTTATTGGCTCTAGATATTAGGAGATGGAAACCATGGGAGAATACGATGTCGACTATGGATGATTATTCCCCCCACTAGATATTGACACATTTCTTGTTCATGTTAAGGGGACACCGAGTTGTCAACATCTTGGGAAGATGTAAAAAAGGATTTTACCGATGCATAAGAGGACCAAACAATACCCATCAAGGAATGTGAATGATGTCAAAAGGAAAATGAGATATTTATAATAATTATGGAAACATTTTTTCAATCAAATATAATAGATACCACTGACATTTTTGATTCATGGATTTTATTGATTCATTCGTTATATGATACATCAGGTGATGGCGATGATGGTCATATTGGTGGTCGATAAGATGATTTTTTGGTAATAGTGATAGTGATTTTTGTGGCGGTTGAAGTTGTAGTGGTGGTGGTGGTGATGGTAATGAAAGATACAATGATGGTGACAATGAAGGTGATGATTATGAAGTTGATGATGATAATGATGGTGGTGGGGGTCGAGATCAGTATAATGGTAATGATAATGGTTTTGAAGAGAGAGTGATTGATCCATTACATTTATTACTAATATTTATGAAACAAGATGTTTTCTGACTGAATGTTATTTCATATATATATATATATATGGTGTATTTCAGATAGTTCAGTTCATTTATCATTTTCGTGATTTATCTACATCGGTGATAGTTTTATGGGGTGTGATTTTAGGATTATTTAGGTTTGTGATGGTATTTGGAAATCATGAGAGGTGATATTATTAATAAATTTCATGAAAGTATATAAATATTTCCTAATGAAACCATTAATTTTAGTTAAATTATTTATACCAATAAAAATGGATTCATTAAACCTCTGGCATTGGGTAAATCTAGAAATCCTATACTAATAGTTTCACCAACTGTAGTTATAGGGTAACTATAGTTTCTATACAAATGGTTTGATTAAACCATTGGTAGCGGGTTAATCCAATGTAACTATAAGAATGGATTTATGTAAACCATTTGTACATGGATATAACCACAAATAATCAACCATAAGATTATAAAACCATTTTCATAGCCTAAAACAATGAATCCATAGGTTATTCAAATGGTTTTAAACCAATGGTAAATGATACATTTCCAGTAGTGTATTTAAATATGAAATATCTATTAGATTGGTGAGTCTGAATATGCAAAACCAAATTTGATATGTATATATATACTGTCTTTACTCAACAAAAATTGATTCATTAATTATTTGGAAGTATGAACTCCATTTTCTGTGATGACTTCTTATGCATCGAAAAAAATTTTCTCTAAAAATGATTTTTATTTCATTTTTTACAATGAAATTATAAATAATCTAAACAACTATTAGAAATTTGATTTTAAAAATGAAAATTGTTTTTATAATCATCGTGTAAAAATTATTTTAGAGTGAATTGTTTATAATTTCCAAAAAATGATTTTTTATAGAGTAGTGATTAGAAATGTTTTTTAAACATCATTTTCAATAAAATAATATAGAAAGCTATATTATATTTGATTGTTTTAAAATTATAACTAGATAATTTATATTATTATTAATCCAATTAATTTTGTTATATTTAATTTCATATTGTATTTTGGTATAAATATTTTTATACTTTATAATTTTTTTGGAAAAGTGTTTGTTCATACTTTTTATGAGTTGAAATATATATTAAATTATACCACATATATGGATTGAATCATGGAAAATATATGGAATATTTTTAATCAATAAGGTCATTGATTTTAGAATTTCCCACTTATTTCATTCATTATAAATAGTAATCATCAAAAATAGTTTTTACCTTATTAATGGTAAAATGGGTAAAATAGCTTTAAACCATTTAGATATGGTCTAAAAATAATCCAAAAACATCATTGTATCCTATTGGATTATTTTAGGATTATCCATAATTAGGTATTTATTTAAATATGATTTAAGGTACCATTTCTCTATTATTATGACCTTTATATAATTTGAAGAAAAGCCTAATACACAATGACACACACTTGAATTTAACTATTCTAAGATCATTACTTAAGGATGAATGAGGGTATATTTCATCCAAAATTTTTGTTTGAAATATTAATTTTATTTATCATAGTAATTTGTTTTTAATTTTTAATTAATTTATACTAACAATAAATAATTATGTAGTGTCGAAAGATTATATCTTCAATGAATTGGAAAATTAAATAACATGTATTAAAATTTTAAAAATAATAAAATTTTGGGGAATTATTCAGTAATAATATTTTTTATGTAAATATAACTTATTACAGATGTGTGAAAGGTTTTTATTCAAATTACATAATGATATTGATTACTTTAAATCAATGTAATCGAATAGTTCCAATATAACATTAGCAATACTTTATAATTAATAATATCTTATTAAATTATTTAGAAACTAATAAAAATTTTATATTTGGAAAATATAATTGGAATGTGTTGATATTTAAACCATTTTCAATATATGTATCACCTATATTTTTGTAGTTACAATCATATACCTAGGAGAGAAAAATATTTGGATATTGACAAAATTGTGAAATTTGGTAACTAGGTGTTTAAACTAGATGGTAAGTGTGAAAACTACACCTAAAACAATAAAAATAATATTTTCAATGACTATTTAGAATAATATACCCTATATAATTTAAATATATCATTTTATATCAACTTTTATCTAATAATCAACTTATATTAATTTTATACGTTTTGTAATTTTAAGAGTTCCCCACTCTTTAATTATAGAATGGAGTCTCTTCTACTCTCCTCCTCAAGCACTTTGAGCCATATTTATTCACCAATACTTTTACCATTATATTTTTAAACATCATATAAACATTTTAGTAGTACTAGTATCTTGAAATATCATTATAAGTGTTTAAAAATGTTTCTAAAGGAGGCCTACCAAAGAAGATGTAATTTCCTTATCCAACCTCATTAAAAATATATCCTCAACAACCAACAATGTATATGGTATTAATAATAAAATAATAATGTTAGTATCCTTTATATACATACATTTTATTATTATAATGTAACAACCACTATAAACCCTCTATTCCATAAAGTGATAAATTAAATAATTTCTCACACATATGTTTGGACAACTACCTATTTGTAGTGATATAATTTATTTCATACCAGCAAATTTATTGTATAATTATTATAACTAGAATAAATTTCTTACTTGATATGATTTTCAATTTTTTTACTAAGGATGTATAATATCATATATAACTTGATACCTTCCAATTCTTTGGAAAATGATAACTTCACTTGGGCGTATGTGTAGACGACCACCACCACAAAGTAATTTGATTAATTTTTTGAATTAGACATTCAATTGATGTTAATATGGATGTACATAACAAATATATGTGATATAATAATAATTATTCATCTATTAATTATTATGTCCTTTATTTTTATTCTATCCATCAAAAGAAAAAATAGTGTTCCTGCGTACGTGAGACCTGTCGTCTCCATTAATGCTATAATTAATTTTTATATCTTTATATTTTATAAGTGATTAAAATTATATATATAAAGAATAAATTTCATATTTATAAAATTTTTATCATTCTTCAAATGATTTATCCACGGTTAGTGTACATGTAATGGAAGTACTAAATAAAATTCTATAGAAAAATGATATTATTAACTGCAGGATATGATGATTTAAAAATGTAATTGTTAATTTGTTGTTTTAGAAATATTATAAGAGGAAAATATATAATACTATAAGTATATAAATAATTTTGGTATATAAATATAATAAATATACTTTTTTATATCGAAGGTGAGATCTCTTTTGATGTTAGTCAAACTTGAGATAAGGGTTTTTTGTCTCACATTTATTTCTATGTAAAGCATTCCATACTCACCAATTGATTCTATTTTATTATGTATAAAATAACCATGAATATATTTTATGAATAGTTTCATGAATATAATGGGTATTTTAATTACATATAAGGGTCCATAATTTGTGAGGTAGTGATTTATAAGTATCCAAATAGTAAGTGTTTATCACCCTGAATTGTCATCTTTGGGAAACCTCTTGTGTTATGAACATATCTTATTTTATGAGTTGTGTATGTAGAAAATTTAACATGTTATATCATGAATATAATTTACTAATTACATGTAATGTTTTATAAGATGTTATCCATTCCTAGGGAACATGAATTAAAATTTACCCTATTGATGGGGTGATTTATGATATAATATTATTGTATATAGTGATTTTTAATGAATATGTTTTTGATGAAAAATTTTGTATTATAACTCTTAATAATAAAATTAATTAATTTATCCTCTTGTTAATTATGTGTATTATTTTTTTTCAACATAACTTACTTTCATTAATAACTCTAGTGGATGAATGGATTTATAATGCAATCTTGACTTTATTTCTCACATCTGTTGAATACCCATGTTCCTAAATATTTATATATTCAATAATTCATTTAATGAAAGTTTATAATATTATCCTATGATATTTTAAATTCATATTTTCTGGTATTTGTTTTTATTTTTTTAGAATAATTCTTCTTTATGTTTTCCATAAATGGTATTTTTGACTATTTACCAAAAATGAGAATGGAATCATTATTTTATTACTCATGGCATGATCATAATTTCTAGTCATGATGAAAGCTCAATGATTTTAAGATTATTTTTCATGTTTCCATGGTAATTTTGAAATATAATTTTTTCCTTAATTTTTGGAGAAATATTATATTTTAAAAAGTTATATCAAGGTGGAAAGATTATTTTCCACAAGAAACGAGTCATTTATCCATTTAAGAAATGTGATCTATGATAAAACAATTTAATATTAATTATGATTTTCTAGTTAAATGATAATATGATACCATCCACATTCATTATATATATGTACTATGATAATAATTATTTAATGAAAATTTTATGAAACCAATTTATTTTCTAATGGTTAGTTATTTTATTAAGAATCCTTTCTGAAAAGATTTTTTTTCTCTATTATAAAAAATGAAGAAAGGATTAAATATATAAATAACCCCATATTTATTCAAGGGGTTATTATATGAATAATGTTTTATTATCATGAAGAAGAAATATATTTTATTTTTATTTTGTGATGGCTGGAAGAAGATTTTTATATCACTCCAACACATTATTTAAAGATGGATATATAATTAGATAATAACAACTAGAATTGGGAATAAACCCAGTTTTGTACGGTATTATGTCCATTATGAAAGTCTTGGGAATTAACATTAACTATAAGTATTATTTAATATGGAGTGAACCAAATCCCATGCGATAGTCTTGTCATTGAGCCATGGATAATGAAATGATTTTCCATGATAAACTGTAAGGCAAAAATTTAGTTCATATGCCAATTTTATTCTCTAATAGAACTAGTTATCTTGATTTCCTTAATATTCACATATTATGGAAATAAAATATATATTCAATTACCCATAAATAGGATCTATGATATCTAAGGTATGGTTTTCAAATGTTACACTCATACTCCCATACACTTTGGATCATGTTATGTTTATGTGAAAAGTGATATCTACCATGTTTTCCATTATTAATCATTTGATCTCACCCTTTATTATGATACCTTTATTAGGGTTATTAATAATGGTTTTATGTATGATATATATAGGAAGGGTTTTAGTTATGATTAAATTAGTGGAAAATGATATAGACATCTTATGAACTAGTTCATTATGGGTATTTGTTTCCATAGAAAGTAAACAGAATTTATTATGCAACTGATACCAATGTTATGTGTAACAACACAAAATTATAAAATAATAAAATTTTATTTGTTATCAAATGCCAAATTCAACCCCAAGCTTAAACACCCCAGAAATTATATTTCATTAAATTTAATCTCTTCGAAATCCGGCGGAACATGAAACGTCGAGTCTAAATGAATCGTAATTTGTTATAAAATTATAATTTAGATATTAAATTGGAGAGTATGAATTTTAATTACTAATATATGAAAATTATGGTCATCAATAGATGAGGAAAATAAGAATCATTTAAATAAATTGAAATGTTTTCTAAAAACTAATAGATTTCTAAAAGTTGGGTTAGTCAAACGTTAAGAATTTAACTTAAAAAAGATTATAACTAGATTAAACATTATATTTAATAAAATATAATTCAATTTTGAAATCATTTTTTCAAAATAATGTTCTGTAATTTTTTTTGATTATTATCAAATGGTTCATTTATCCATGAAGTGCGAAAAATAATGATTTCTAATTAAAAACTACCTTTAATTTAAATAATTCATAAAGATAGATTAGATTTTAAATTGGATTTAATGTTACATTAGTTAAAAAATATTAAATTTTAAGTAATTCATGTAATTTTTTTCAATCTCATATTTAGGTTAGATATTAAAACATTCTACACTTATAAGACTTTTATTTTTGAAAACACATGTTTTTATCGCATCTAAAGGTATAATTTTAGGTTGTATTATACAAATTATATGAATAGAATTTTGAAAATGGATTAAGTATTATAAATAAACATAGTTTATTTTATCAGGTAAGTTAAAATTAAATTTTTTTTCAATTATTATTTGAAAATTAATTAAAAAATAATCACCACTCATAAGGTAAAAATAGATTTACCATGGTGTTAAAATAATTCGTTAAGTGTTAAAAATAATCTATTATCCAAGTCAAACCCCATTTTATTAAAATATATTAACCTTATAACCTATAATGGTTTGGAAGGATCCATTATGGAGGCATTTATCTTGATAAAAATATGGGTGTAATTGACTCTTTTCAGAAATGCAATGTGTGTCCCCTCCCCAACATAAAAAGGATAACCCACTCTATCCTGAAATTTTAAAATACATTTGTATCATCAATTAACAATATAAATAAATTACATAAACCCATAAAAACTACCTAGAGACCATGGTCGTTCATAAATCTATCATAGGAGGCCTGTTGGTGCATACCGAATGAAGATCCATGAACAAGAGTTAATGTTCTTGAAAAAAGTTTTCATTTTATTTCCTCATTAACCTATTTATAATATTATTAAACCTTGATTATATTATAACATAATTATTTTAATTATAATTATATTTAATGATTTTATGTTCTTGACTTATATAAAAAACTATTCCATCAAATTGTATATGAAATCACAAACCGGGTGTTAGGTGGACTGAAACCTTGGAAAAAGATATAATTTTTTCCCATCACAACCATTCAATATTGGATATAATTATTGATTTAAGAAATATATATTATATTTATGATATCATTATATTTTTGTAATTATTATATAACATATAGATTTGTATTTCCATTTTATTTAAATTATGACAATTTCGTTAATCTATATGACCGACTACCCCCTTGCAAAGCATTGTGATTCGTTTTCCACATGCGCTTTTAATGGAAAGTGATATGGTAAAATTAAGTGAATATATTTTATATATATTCAAATTCCATGAACTTTTAAGATTAATATATCAAAAAATTACTTATCATTTAACTCGTTCTTGGAAATATATGTTTTCTCATTAATACATAAAGTCTATTATCTATACGAAGAGCTGCGATTCATTTTACATGTACAATCATTTTAAATGATTCCAAAAATTTATATAATAATTAAATATTATATATATCAAAAAACAATGTAAATTGTTTTATGACAATTGACACAAAAGAAAACAAGATAATTAAAACACAAAACAATGAAAAAATGAATTAATATTAACAATAGGGTGGTAAAATGAAATAAAAGGATCCTATATATTATTATTAAAATTAATATTACTCTAATATAAATTATTAAAACAATAAAACCAAATATATAGGATATTTAATCACATTTAAAAAAAAGTGAGAGGTAAGGAATTTTGTCTCAATTTCATTCAATTGGGGCATATTGTACTTTTATTAGCATAGCTTGTTATATGATGTGTATACCGACCATTTAAAACATAATTTATTGATTCAATAAGAAATTATGTTTTTTAATATTTTAATCTGATTTATTCCATCCAAGGATAATACATGTCAAAATTAACTAGTGGTAATGAACATCATAACTCAATTTATGTACATTATGTAATATTAATTTTTCATTGTATTTTATTTTCAATGATTATGTGTGTAATGATAACTGATTTTAACATGTTTTATTTTATATTTTTATATGTGTATTTAATTTTGTTTCAAATAATCAATCCATTTACTATTTCTTACTTAAATGTTACAATCAATTTGAGGGTTTATATCAAAATATCATTTAGTCAGTATTTTTTCATGAATTACAATTATGAGAAATTATTTGATAATTAGATAAAATTAGCTTTTCATTTTTTTATACAATACATATTCCTTATTTTTCATTTAATAATACAGTTTTCCACACATTGGTAGTTAAATTATTTTAGAGAATTTTTTTTAAAAAATATTTCTTCATTTCTGTCTTCATTCAAAAATCATATTTCTTCAGAAAACATGTTTTCTATATAAATTAATTTTTTAAAATTATAAAAATGATTTATTAAATACATTTTCAACCAAGTTTAAAGTCTTTATTTTTTTCAAATTAATATTCATGTTGTTTTCTAAAAAAGGTTCATTTGACTTTTACTGGAAATGTGTAGAAAACATTATTTTATCATGTTAGGATTGTATGAGATTTCATTCCATGATGACCATATATTGTTTAAAATATTCCATTATACTTTTGAAAGAATATTTTAAATGAAAATTATTTTTGAGATATTTTTTGAAATTTCTGTATTAAAATGTTATTTTTAAAATAAGAATGATATTTTCCTGATGAATGTTTTTAAGGATCATTTTTTGTTATTTCTATTCTTCAATGAGGAAAAATCATTCTTTTACTTACACTCAAATATGGATATTTTTCATTGATTATTTAATTTTTATATTTAATAATGGTTGAGGATCATTTTTATTACAAAATGTATTAAAATTCACCTTATTGATTCATTTCAATATTCAATAACTTTCCTATGAAATATCTTCATTCCTATGGTCATTGGGAATTAAATATCACCTAAATATCCATATTATTTATCATGGATATAAATTTTACTTAAAAATTATATCATTTTTACTTGAATTGATTTAAATTTAATTTTATTTGATTGATAGGGTAAGTATTGGTAGATTAGTATTCTGTATCCAATAGAGATATTTTTTGATAAGGAATATTGTTCATGAATTAAATAAAATACTCACTCTATGAGGAATGTATTGAATATGTAGATACATATGGGGACCAATTATAGATATCCAATTAATTAATTGGTAGTCTAATGAGACGAATCCATTATATAGACATAGTTAAACAGGTTCCTCATGTTAAACTACCCGTTAGTTTATAAACATTCCCGACAATGGCCCTAATAGTACAGGTTTCATGATTAATGATATCATGATATATAATAATTAATAATTTCCTTCATTAGAAATCTATTTATTATTATCTATGATATTTTATAGTTGTTATTATCTTTGAATTATTATCATTCATGGTATATTGATTAAATAATTTTTTTTCGGTAATTTACTTTTTTATATGGGGTATTACTTATCCGGTTATGATGGCCACATTATTGATTAAATTTCATTTCACTTTATGTATTTACCTTTCTATATAGATTATTCTTTTTATCATATTTAAATATAATGCATGTTTTGTAATTTAACTTTCAAGGATTGTTCTTACTAATTCCTGATTACTTTCTTTATACATAACCCTGATTACGAATTTTATATTAACCTATTTTGATCCATCTTCTAGGAATCCAACATGTTTACTAAGAATGATTTAAATATATATACTTGATAGACAAATGATTCTCTAAAAATTATTAAATTTGTATTTTTAATTTTAATATGGGTATGACATATGTATCTATTTTACTAATACTACTTAATTATTTTATCCATTGGTATGTGATTCCTTTTATCTTTTCCTAAAAAAATTAAAAAAATACACCAGGTCTATGTTACTAGATTCAGGGTCAATGCTGCTGGTATTAGAGGAATTATTATTGTACCATTGGGAAGTAGAATTAGTAAAATATATATTGGGTAACATGACACTATGACATACTTTGAGGATAAGTATAGAAGAACATCCTAATGTTTTTTTGGTAGAAATTATGTGGCCTTTCATGGAAACAAGTCCATTTTTTGGATAAAAAAAGTAGGCATGGTTATGGCACATATGTACCTTGGGGAACTAACAACAAAATGGGTACATTGGCATTGTCCTTATCATAACAATTTGCATCAAAATATGGCTTAATATACACCTTGTTTTACACTCTATGAAGATATGATTTAGATAATTCCAAATTTCATTACCAACGAACATGATGGATTTAAATAGAATACGAAAATAAAAGTCCAAGGTCAAACCTAAGGTTTCTTATTTGGAATTTTTATTATTATTTATACATAATATTAATGAATCTTGATGATTATTTTGTTTCCAAATATGAATATTTTTTCTAGAACAATGTATTTTTTTTTATTAAATGGCATGAACCTAAAGGAATCTTGTTAACATTGAATATAAATGAGATTTCTTAGATTAGGAGTAAAAATTGGGATGACGATAGTAGTCAAATATATCATTATTATTAACACTAAATAATCCAAAATAGTTAAATAAAACCTATACATTAACCTACTCTTGGAATCAGCGAATAATGGAAGGATGTAGTTCCCTAAGAGATCAAGTGATGTAATCCATGGAGGAATGAAGGATATATTTCCTTCATCTCATAAATATGGATAGAGACTCTGACAAATGTATTGTAATGGAATGGGAAATTGTTTTATATGAGGAAAATAAGGGAATAAATAAAGTAGTTACTGAGTAAAAATGAATTGTACAACGTTAAGAAGTAAATATCTCCATATGGATACATTTATAGTTTGTTATCTTGGATATGGAGAACCATGTAATTATATGAGTCAATTACCTCTTCTAAAGGATAAATATTAAACCATGGAAAGGGTTTTGTTGCAATAATATAGGTGATATATTTATGTGTTGGGACTCAAGATTCAAATATTATTAGTTTTTATTACCAATAGTAGTTCAGTTTATAAGAATTTGGATACCTCTATGTATTGTGTAAATCTTTTGAATTATACTTATAATAAAATATTTAAAAGTTATGGATCCCATAATTGGGATATGAGATTAATATTGATCATAATTTCAATGTATTATGAAAACATTTTTAGGTTTTATTTCATGGGACTCAAAAATTATTAATGATATTTTGGGAGATATTTATGGATATTTAACCCATTGGTTTAGTATATATTTTAGTAAAAATTATTTTTTATAAGAATGGACATCCATTTAATAGGAATAAGTTTGTATGTGTCACTAAAATTTAGGGGGTTTCTTGTTTAGTTTTTTTAGTTAATATTGGTTATTAAACATTAGTTACAATATTGAATAAAATTAATTTAGTTTTAAAACTTTTTAAACCGAATTCTAAGTGAAAACTCATCACATCCAGCAAGTAATCATATCTTGAACCCAAATATGAAGTATAGTAAGGGTTTAGCAGCTAATACAATATTATTTGATGACCTAATTAATATGTCAATTCATAGTCAAGTGATTTAACATATAAATATTAATTTTTAACTGAGTATTTTATTATTGAGGTTGGGAGATTAATTTATTATATTGGTTACCTTGTGTTAACCATATTTGTTTTATAAAATAGTTAGAAATAAATGGAAATAATTTTCACTTACCTATAGTTTGTATGATATTTTAAAAGTGACCCTTAGTGATTTGGGAATAATTAATAATTTTTGGATATTCATTTTATGGATCAAACCATTAATTAGAAACTGATTTAAGTACACAAAGGATGAAATTGTTCATATGAAATAGATTTAAATCAAGGGTGTATATTTAATAATATTCTTAGAAAGTAAAATAATGCCCCAAATTTCGGAAAAGTACCTAAAAAGATGTTATAAAATAACATTTGTATTATTTGAATAAAATGGTCTTTTAAATCATCATTGATTTATGGTCTTGAGGTCTATTACATTACATTGATCATTCCCATTATAACGATCAGTGACCATTTCCATTATATATAACTATTTATTATATTTTACATGTCTATAGCTTATATTTAGAAAAAAATTATCTTATATATTAATTTATTATGTTTTATTCTTTATATATTTTTTACTTTCCTTCTTTTTTATCAAGAGGATGTTTTATTAACCCTTTATACTAGGTGGATTTTCACAACTAAACTTTTTAAATATCCACCCTTTGATTTCTCAGAACACGATAAAATTGAGAGGACAAAATTTTTTTGTGGGGGGAGATTTTAGAATACAATAATTCTAAAATAAAAACATTTTACCTGATATCTTATGAAATATGAATAAATGAAATTAAATTACCAATGAATAATTTTTCATTAAATATAATCTTTTTGATAGCTTGTCAAACATGTTACAATGACAAATAAATGAACTTTAATAAAGTATATCATTATAATAAATATATTAATTGTGTAGCTATTAATAGTAATAAATAAATCATGATAATTATTTTTATTATTATTATTATTAATTAAATAACAATATTTTAAATTAATGGAAATGTCTTTGGTAAAAAAAATATAATTTTTCTTAAAGATGGTTGAGTCGCGATTTGTGAAAACAATGAAAAATTAATTTTTAGCACATTTAGAAATTTTATTTGATAAAATAAACTCCCCTTTTTAAATAATAATTACAAAATTGCATTATGTTTTATTTTTTTAGAATTTATTAAATGTTTTATTTTTTAATAAATAGATAAAAATATCAATTTTTCAATGGAAAACTCATTTACTTTTTAATAATTGAAAATGATGAATCGCATTTAAAACTGGTATTAATGTAAAATATTTTTAATTATATATAAAGTTAAGTATTTTATTTCATTATAATCTTTTTCATGTTAAATTTTAATTTAAATCTTTCTTTACTTATGAGAATTTTCATTTTAAAAATCGGCCATTTCCTCACATCTACAGGTATGATTTTAAATTTTATTCTTACGAAGTTGTGAATTGAATTTTAAAAAATCCATTATACATTTTGAATAAAAATAATTTATATTACCTAATAATTTCAACTTAATTTTTTTAATTATAAATAATAAATGTAATAAAAACTAATTACTTCGGTTAAGGAAGATATATATTTATCAGGTGGTTAAACTAAGATGATATGACATACTAATGACCTAAAACCCTATTTAAAACCTATTTTATATCCATATTTAGACCTTAATGCTTATAATGGTATATAATGTTTTATTTTCTGAGGATTTTTAATTTATAAAAATCATCACGTAATTGATTATTTTCTGAAAATCGTTGTGTGTCCTCTCCCCATCAGATAAAAGGCCACCATTTTCCACCATATTAATACATAAAAATAAATGAGGATCATCATAACCCTAAAATAATAATCTTTAATACCAAAAGAATTATTATATCCCATATTATGAATAGATATAAATCCTTGTATGGATTCGGTATAAACCAAATAAATTCCATTAATGAAGAGGAAAAATTATTAATTTTTTTTATAATTTTATATCTTCTTCCAACTATTTCAAAATATTGAAATATAATTATATAAAATAAATAGTGTCATATAAATTCATATATGTTAAAATGTTGTGTTAATGACTTTTATCCATCCCGTCTTCCATAAAATGGGAAACAAAACTATTGACCGTGTGTAAGAAGGGATACCTCCTAACAAACCGATTTAATTAATTTTCCATCACCACCAATCAAGCATTGATATGATGATGAATTTAACAAGTTTATATAATATTTATGAAATTATAATAAATCATTAAATATAAAATAACAAATAAATTATTACTTTCAATGATTTTTAAAATATAATAGTCTCGCTCGTGTGTATAGAAGACTATTACCTCACGAAATGATGTGAGTTGTTTTTATCTTATTCCCCATGTGGATAGTAGAATGGATAAATTTAATGAATTAATGTGATTTATAATATATTATATTGGATTTTTGGGATTATAATATAACCCACTTCTATATCCTCTCACTCATCAATGGAATGATATCGTCACTCATTTGTATATACAACCTACTATTTCCTTGAAGTGATGGCATTCATTATTCATGTTAAACATTCAATAATGATTATAACATTGTATATAATGAGTAAATATTATTATTATAACATTAAAATATTCATAGATATGAAAAATATATATATTAGACCAATGAACCAGGACTTCCATGACAGACCAAGTGTGGGACGATAAGGTAATTAAAACATGAAACAAAAAAAATGACATTTTATTAAGAATGGGGAGGTAAGATGTTATAATTTGATCATAAATGATGTTATAAATATGAATATGGTTCTAGTAAAAAGTAATATCAATATTAAAAAAATTATTAAAGATATTAAATTAGGTATATCAAAAATGAAGTTTGAAGTCGGGGATTTAATCTCAATTTCATTTCATTAATACAAATTGTAATGTTATTCACATTAAATTATTTATATATTGTATATACTGACCCTTTGAAATGTAAAATATTTATTCAATAATAACTATTATTTCATGATTCAATTATAATTATTTCATATAAGTGGATTAAACTAGAAAATTACCATGTAATAATAAATATCATAACACACTAGTTTTTTATTTGGTTATATTAATTCTTCATTATCATAAATATTCTACAATTATATGTGTCCTTGATTTTATTATATTATTTTTATATGTATGTTTTTAATTTGGGTTTACATTGGATACACATAATTGATTCTATGATTAATTTTCAATTCAATGTTTCATACAATGGGAGGGTTTATTTCAAAATCCCATTTTAATGATGATTATTTATTCCTGAATTTCCATTGTGGAAAATTATATTATAATTGGATAACAAAATAGTTTCATTTTATTATTTTTTATTTATTAATTAATTTTTCAATTAATATTTCCCTTTCTAAATTATTTCATTCACAAATTTTTGGATAATTGTTTTAATAATATATGATTTCATTTCTCTCTTAAGGTGAAAATTCATTTTCATCTAAATACATGTTCTCAAAAAAAAATTCAATTTTCTTATAGAATTAAACAAATGAATTAATAAAGGAATTTTTTTCCCATGAATCAATTTTCAAAAATATTTTTAAATGGAATATTCAACTAATATTACAAACAAGGCATTTTTTAATGAATAAATTAATTGAATATCTATTTTAACAGTTACAATATGTACATTATTTCCTACTATCATGGAAATAGAATGTTAAAAAAACATTTAAAAGATGAAAATTTTATTTTAAAATTATTTTTTCCTAATTTTTTTAAAAATTTTGGTTTTAAATGCAATTTTCAAAATTAATAGGATATTTTCCTCAAGAATGTTTTAAGGATATTTTTATTGTGTAACTATTTGCAACAAAAAAAACCCTTATTTTACGTATGATCCTCTAAGGATGTTTCATATTAATACCTTCTTAATTCATTCTATGTGGTGGGGTTTATGATATTTCTGGAAAATTAATGTATTTACATTCACGTACATGATTAATTTTTTTAATCATTAACATTCCATTGATATATCCCCATTTCGATGTTCATTAGACATTAACTTTACCCTAACAATTATTATTATTTATCAGGGATATACTTAATTCTTAATCCATATATAACCTATACAGTTTTTATATATATATAATTTTATTTGATTACTATAGGGAATATGGAAAAATCCTTATTAATTACTCAATACAAATATATGGTAATTGGAAATATTATTCATGAATTAAATCGATTATTTGAACTATAAGTAATTATTTGGATATAATGTTACTAGTGGGATCTAGTTATATATTGATCATCGATTCAATAAAATTCATATGAGAAGAATTAATTTTCTATCCTTAGTTAAATGTGTCTTTGGTGTATACAAATCCATCGGTTATAAACTATATCGAGAAAGCTCTTTATAGTAGAGTTATCATGATAATTGAGATCACGATGTCCAATAATTATTCATTCCATTTATTAAGAATTATGTTAATATTATCCATAGGATTTTCAGAATTTTATTATCGTTGGATTCATTTCATTATCAATTTATTGATTAAATAACATGTATTTGTAGTTTTTCTATTCCATGTTGATTATTGCATATCAAATTTTTATAGTAATTTTATTGATTAAATGTCATTATTTATAAAAAATGTATTTTCCATATTGATTATTCTAATCATATTATTTAAATGAAATTTGTTTTTATTTATTTACCTTTCCATTATTATTCTTATTGATTCCTGATTACTTCAGTAGTACTTAACCTTTACTGATTATTTGGTCTAACCATTTTTTTCCCCTTATTAAGAATCTTGTATGGTTACTAAGAATGATAATGAAAGATATTATAGAGGTAATATTGAAATTCTGAAAAAAATTGTAATCTGTGTTTTAAAATGTAATTTGGGTATCATGTATGTATATAGTTTGATAAGACTACTGAACTATTTTTTCCTTTTGGATGTGATTAATTGTGTCTTATGAAAATTTAATAATTTTATGGAAGATCAAGATTATACTACTCCATCACAAAATTATGGAGGTAATAGAGTTAATTGTAAATTTCCTCCCAACAATATTTCCACTATCCAATCTGGGGTTCCCCCTCAAACATCATACCATTAAAGATGACCTCTTGTTATGAATCTGAATGATCTCCAGATCCCATCTCTTTAGGAGTGTTGTAGTATCCATCATGTGGTTAGAATAAAAAAATATGTCCCCCACTTTATATTGTCCACTATGAAGGTCCTCCACAGGGTATATGTTAGATAATTTATCCCTAAAATCGATAATAAATCCATTATAGTCGTCCTCCCAATAACATAATTTGTTGTGATGGTCCTAGACAACTCATTTTATCCCAAGGGTCCTCCCCTTGATGAATAAAATAAGTTAAATCTCACATAATGAGAGGCTTTTGGGACAATGGGGAAATCCATTCCTGTTTCCATGTCATAGATGAGTGATATTATCTTTCAACCATAATACATCCTCAGGAAATGGTTATTCTTTGAACCCACCATGGACAACCGACCTTCAAATGCAACATAGGAAATCCCTATTGAGACCATTATTCTCAATAATAAAATGGAAAAAATTGCACTCCAGTTAGATTTTATTAAGGAACCTATTGCAAATGATGAAGGAGAAATATTGCTCATGAGGCAAAAACTATAAAAGTTCATTATATCTGTATTGTTCTAGCCCTTAGACACTGCCCAATTCATCATTTCAGAGGCATTTTTAGATGGTTGTATGTGATACATCCCCCTCAACATATAAAATACTCATTTTCAACTAAAATAAAATGTATTACATTGTAATTAATACCCAAATCAAATGAAGGTAATATAAGAGATGCATTTTCATAATGACCTAGAGGACCTATTATTTCATGACACCCAAATTGTGGAAATTAATAAGGTTTTATTCGTTGATCATGTCTATAATAATTAAAAGGACTAAATATGATCATTACTATCTCCTCGTTCAAATTTCATGTAAGTGGATGGGGGAACATGGGAAATTTCATTTTAACTTTATTCATAATAAATGAATCCTACAATTATTGAAATCCTAAAATATCATTCCTTTAAGATAGATACAATAAATAAAACATGGTTTCAATAGATGGTATGATCATCCTTAAATGAACCCAAAATATCTTCATGAAGTCAGTATAGAAGAAGAAAATCCATAAAATTGTGATTCAATCAAGTATCTATAAATATTGATAAAGAATTAAACATAAGGGATGTTAGTCCTTCGATAGTGAAAATGTCACCAATAATGATAATGACTTCAGAAGAAGGTAAAATAGATGTAGTTTGTACCATGAATCAATCCCATGTTTGGATTATGCAATATAAAATAAGAAGAGAGGCCACACATATTGTTTCGATGTTGTATAGAAGAAACCACATCTCATAGGGTTGGGGGAACTTTTAACACAACCATCGAGGCCAAAAAATCATAATCAAATCATATTAAAAGTGGAATTGGATTACCCACACCCCATGGGGTTGGTGGAATTTTTACCTCAACCCCAATAAAATACAACTTTCTATAGGTTGGAAGAAATTCCATAAAATGAATACTCCCAGTTCATCCGATCAAATAATTTTGTTTCTTATAGAGGGATGCGAACAATAAAAAAAACTGAGGTTCCCTATAGGTCAATATTCATTATAAGACTCTAAATAGATCCAATAAAGAGAGTATAATTTCCCCTAATGGCTGAAAAAAATTGTACATTATGAGCACACCCACACTTAGATATCACAGCTCTTCTGTTAGAAACTTGAAGGAAAACCATCTATCATACTATTCTGAGACTGTTGAAATGATCTCAATGTATATTTCATTATTAAATGTCATAGAAACATAAAAAAATACAAAAAAAATCCTTCCATTATAAAATAATGAGAGGAGAATATATCCCATCAAAATACAATCCACACAAAATCATTTGAAGAAGGTGTGCTTACCATAAATCAATCCATCAATAAATTTTTTTATAAAATCTTCCAAATGATCCATTGACTATTACTCAATGGTCATAAAACAAATAAAACGTCAGTGATATAATTTAATCCCACATATTACATAAAGGTTCCAAACCCCTCAAAATCAAGGAGATAGTATATTAGTATGATCCAAAAATGATATAATTGAAGAGCCTTAATAAGAAACAACTCAGGGGTCATACGCATGATGGGTTTGTTCGTATAAAATAAACTCATTTCACTGTTATAGATAATGTACCATAGGGAGAAAATCATGTCGTACTATCAAAAATATATTCAAAATTCATTATAAATACAACAAAAGTAAAATTAATCTATATGGAACCTATGATAGATGGGTGCTGGGATTTTCCACCATCTTCCAAATTACTAGACCAAAGTCAGTCAAGTTATAACCGGGTAGCTGAAGCACAAGTTCAAACTGAACCTACACTTCTAGTTTAGTCTATTATGTACACTACTGTAGTCCCTTCATACTTATCAATTCCCACAGGAATTTTGGGCACTATTTAGATGTTGGTGACTTTCCTAGAAACAATGGAGTGTAAACGTGTTCCAGTGTAGGTGGAATGAAAAAGAAAACCTTAAGTGGGTAAGTATTACTGTTCCCAATCATACTTTTTAAAATAATACATTTCTAATGTTTAATAGTTTGGGAGATGTAGTCAAGAATCTTACATATTTTGTGTCATAGTTTGTCTATGTATAATTTTTAACATGAGATAAAGTGCATCCTTGATTGAATATTTGGATCATGGAATTATTCCAAGGAGTATAAAATGTCTCAGAGTGTCCCAGTGGTTTAGGGCATATAGAAAAAAAGGTAAATCTCTATTGAGAGAATAGATAGATCATGGTTAGTAGTATATGTTCACCAAAACCATGATACAAAAGGGGGGGGGGTAAAAATTAGGGAAATCTATAATGTGTGGATCAGGAAACCATATAGATTGAGATCCCCTCATACAGTGGTGAGTGAAGAACAACCACCAATTCATCAAACCTTGTTTGTAGCAATGAAAATGGTCCATCTTGGTTTTTGCTTTATTTGAGGGATATTCATAATTGGCATAAGGTTATTAAAACTATTCAGTTAATATTTTTGCCTCATTAAAAGTGGTATTTTTAAAATTTTTCCTTCTTGGCCCTAAAAGTTTCTTCACAAAATCCTGCATTCAACCCCATCCAACTCGTGTGATGAACCTACATCTTTCCCCTAATCAATGGTTGTGTATCCTTTAAATATTAGGCATTTAAGGTGCCTTTGGGTGTGAATTGAAGATCAAGGTGTGTCTTTTACTTTTTTTACTTCCACTATTATGTTTAATTTATACCCATTCTGAATTTACAAACCTTTATTTTTGTAGTTTTTTATTCACATTAGTTGTTAAAGATTATCTAGATTTAATTAATGGTTTCTTTTCATGACTGATTGTCTATGAGCATAATGTAGGTTTCTTATATGGATCTTCCCATGATACCTTTGTTTAATTGGTGTATTATTTGTACCCAAATTTTTCCTTGTTATGTTTTAATGTATTTGGATAAGGAATTTAATTTGGCCCCCTGATTGAGGTGGGATACCCTTCATGTACTACTTTGGGTTTTTTGATGACTTGAGACTGGATCGTTGTCTACCCATGGTGTATTCCAACCCATTGAAATTTATAAAGTGAATTGGTAGGCATTAAGATAGGGTAATTGTGAAAGCTTATGGGTTTTGAATTGTTATTTGGAATTTAGGAATGGTTAGATGGATTATTTAAATGTTTACTTGTTAGAAATCATGAAATGCATAGGATTATTTTGAAATTGATTAGATGATTTGTTTTTTATTTCCATTCGCTAATGGATTTCAATGATGGAATGAAATTTTTAATCTTCATAATGTTTGGAATGGAGGAGTGGAACTTAATTTGATTTATAAAGGTATCATTATAAATGGATTTCAAAGGATTATTAAAATAATGGTGTGGTTAAACTTTTGGTGGAAATAGATTAATTTATCTCTGAATGGTTGGAATTGGAAATGAAAAATGGAGGGGCATGCTTTAGTTTTTCAAAGAGGAATACTGATTTATAAAAAGGGTGGAATCATGATGAATTTAAAATGAGTAATGTTTTTTCTTTTTAATTTCTAATGAAAAAGGGTTGGGATTTATATATTCACGGATTTTTTTTAAGGGTTTGTTGCGACCATGGTAGATGAGATGATAATATGGGTAAATAAGATAAATAGTAAAATATACATTTCTATGTGACAAATTTTTGGAGCGGGGTGTTTCACTGAGGCTCTACTCACATTGGTCAGTCTACAATGTTGCTCTAGTCCCTATTGATGTATTTTATTACTAGAATATTGTAATGATAATCAACATGTTGGGTTAGGCTATAAATATTGTCTTTTCGTACTAATGTTAATCCTTTTTTAGGCTATATGAATGAGGCACTATTATACTAAATATTGAATAGTTTTATATGTAGGATTGATTCTCTATGCTCCCAATGAATAGAAATGATATGGATATATAGAATGAAGCTCCAAGGTTCATGGTTAATTTGAATTTATTAGATAATTCCCATTATGAATATATTTATATAACTTCTTTAATCTATGTCTTAGAATCCTGACATAGCTGGTCCGAGTTTTGTCGGTTGGTTTTAATGATGAAACATAAGTGTTAAAAAAGATATTAAAAAACTTCTTATATGTGAATCATGATTTTTTATTTATATGTTTCTTTTCTTAAACATTATTATCTACATACACTATTTGAAAAAATAGTTAATTCATTTTACTCTATTTTTGGTGGCCTACTCATTTGTACTCACACTATTCTCAGGCCTCCATGGATCCTAGTTACCAACCAGATGCTACTTATTTTATGGTAGAATATCAGGACAAGGACCAGGTGTTTGGTTTATGCATGGTCTTATTATTTTGATCATGGAATACCAGGGCTAGGTTGGAACTTGGTATCGTATTCACGATATTTTATTTTTTATATTATATATTATATTTGAATATCTAGGTTATATTATCCCCATCATACCTTATATACACGTGCTACAAGTTGGAAGCCTCTAGTTTTTGCAGAGGTGAGCCTATGGTTAAGTGAAGACCCAACATTGGGAACCAGCTATAGTGGATCCCGGTTTGAGGAATATATATTATGGTATCAAAGGTGGTTCCTTTGTATTACTATTTGGAACACAGTAGAAATTAGGCTATGATCTCTTTTGAGATTGTTAATGAGCTCATTTTTGGGTTTCTGTAATCCCACATATGAGGGAGGCCCCATGTTTCTAGGTGTGGTAATTGTTGTTATATTTGGTTATATTCTATAGGATTAATTCTTCCTCCACAAGTGGAGCACATAAATTTTATGATATTGATTTATGAGGTTTCATATCTTGTCTTGATATGTTAAGAGAGGGTGTCTATGTTCATGTATCATGATAGGAATGTATTATTAATATTTTATTTGTATAGTTCAAGTTATTTATAGTTCTGTGGGATTTATATGTTGGTAGTTTTCCTATTTTCATGTATTATACATGTTGACCATTAGTTGAAATGGTAGATAATGAAAATCTCTTCAATAATGAATTTGGGTAAAGATGCAATTATTTTTGAAACAACAGGTTAATTCATTGTTTTGAAATGTGAATTTGTATTAATGATTATATTTTTCATTTTTTGGTAATAAAAACGTATTAAAATATTAATTATCATGTTATTAAATAGAATATAAAATTACAAAAGGGGAAATATTAGATAATGGAATTTTATGGATAATATAAATAGGTATTACTAGAGTTGTGATCAGACCCTTTATATGGGTGGTTTGGGTACTGAAAGTGACTTTGTTTTGAGAGCTTGGGTAATGATTTTCAAGACCATGATGGTTTTTTATGATTCAGATAGTGAAATGATTCTTTTTGTCCTTTATATAGGTTTCAAACATGAGAATGTGAATGTTCACATATTAATGTGGATGTGGGGACCCTTAGGGGTAGAGATCTTGAGAGTTGTGTTTTTAACCCTAGAGTGTGTGTTTATATCATATTTTTAATTTGTTTGGGTGTGTGTTTACTGGGTATGGTACATAGAGTAAATGGTCACTTTTGGAGTTATACAAAATGTGATTTGGAAAAGGGGAACGTGTTCCATCTGTGAGAAATGAATTATTGAGGGTGATCTATAAATATTAGAAGAAAATACAATTTTCTTTTCAAGATGTGACTCTAGTTTAAGGATTTTACATCATTTGTTCTTCAAGTATGGAATACGAATGTGTTTAGTTAGGTTGTTGGTGATTTTTGGTTATGTGGCATAGGTTGACATTTTTTAACAAGATAGTGATGGATAAAGAGTGTTACCTTGTGTGGGTTTGTCCTAGGGGTGAATTAATAAATTCAATGGGCTTAGAGATATCATTTAATTTTTTTTATGTGATGTCAGGTTTTGGAATATGAGGTTGACCTTTAGGGAGTTTATACCATTTTTAAAGGTGACTTGGAAATTGATGCATGGCTGGGTTCATCATATGTTGAATTGATGAACTGTGGGTGCCATCAAATTTTCGGTAATGTACAGGGTAGGGGTTTGGTTTATTTCCCAAGGAATTCCTAGGTGATTTTGGTTTCTTATAATTTCAGATTGGGATGAGGCAAGATCATTGGTTGTCTAACATGTTTGTTTTGACAATAATTAATGGACTTAGTGTTTATGTAGGGAAAATAACATAGGGGTGACCAAAGAATGAGTGGGTGCATTTGATATATATTTGAAACCTAGGGTGAGGGGTGGTCATTTGATTGGGACTGTTTTCATGAATGGTTGGTGGATGTATGAGAAAATTGAAAATCACAAGATTCTGATGAGGTTGAAGGACCGAGAGGCAATGTTAGTTTTTTATGTTGGCATTTCAGCCTAGAACCCATTATGTACATGTCATGGATCCAATACATGGATTTAATTGGTTGTCCTAGGAAAGTGTGTCACATCGAGGGTTCTGATATTTTCTAAATTTGGTCATGTGCTGGGGAGGAATAATGCTAGTTTGGATGTGTGAACAAGTGTCTTGGGATTAACATTGATTATTTCCATGAGCAATATGGGAGTCACTAGCTATGTAAGATACCATTTTATTGTTGGAATGTTTTTGTAGCGTTTTCTAATGACATTTTTCAGTACATACGTACTCATGACAATCATACCCATTATCTTGACATCTTCCCACATATACTAAGAGAGAATTGAATATATACTGAACTACATAATGGTTTTCCATTAGGATAGTTTTTAGTACCTCATTGAGGTGACATTCATTGAGAAGTATGAGAAAATAAGCTCATGTTGGTGGCAGTGGGGTACACCCATGATAGTTGTGAGTAGGGTTCTCATGTGGTGCTAGGTTTGTGAAGATCCCACAAATTCCTTTCTCATATTCCACGGGATGTTGATAGAGGATGTTTCATTACTTCACCAAGGGAGAGAAACAAGTCGATGTCTTCTTCCTAGGTTTGTATTAGTAGATCATAGAACATTATAGTTGGGGATTTTACATAAAAACAGTGAAAATGAAACTCTTAAGGTGAGGTGTGATGTGTTTATTATGTGACATGTGAATTTTTTACTGTTTCAACCATGAATATTCTTCGACAAAAAGGTAAATATGAGTGAAGGTGGAGGTTAGTGATCAAAATTCAATTGATGTTTTAAAAGTATAAGTATTATTTTGTAATGGAATCAATCCTAGAGAAAAAAATACATGTTGTACTTAATTTAGGTATGTATGGTAGAGGTTCATTTGTACCAAGTGGATTCAATGGAATTGATGGATACTTATGTTCGATGTGTTTTTCAAGGATGGGTGGGCCCAGCGGGTTGGGAAATGAATTTGGTATGTTGCGGATATATGATTATGATGTACTAGTGGATTTTCTAGTGATAAGAGTTTAAAACACCAATATATAGTGGTTGTGAACTAGAGAATACGGTCTCAAAAACCATAGTGGAGAAGTGTACATTTGAAAATAGGATCACTATTAAGGGTTGGATGGTCTTGGGTAAGAACCATCTTAGTTTCTTAGTTTTGATGGAAAGCATTGGTCCATGTTTGATTGGTTATTTACTTAAGATGAACCTTGTTCATGGGGTTTGATATGGGAGTTCAGATATGGGTTAAACTTGTTGGGACATGAGTTATGGACTGAGGTATGATGGATATGTGTTTGGAAGATCATTTATTCCTTTAGGTTATTTTATTTTTTTCATTTTTGTTGTAAGAAATAAGGGAAAGTTGGTTACCTCGTATGCTTGGTTATTTTGTGTTAAGGGGAGGATCCGACTTAAGGTTTATCAATATGACCTCCTAGAGTGGATTTAATCCTTGACAATTTTATTTGGTTTTAGTTTTAGTGGTATTACACAGACTTTCCCCATCTGTTTGGTGTTGGAATTTTTGGTCTTGATGAAGATTCATACTTTTTGGAACACCCAAATTGTGTTGTGAACCATATTGGGATGGTTTATGGGGTAATAATGTGATATAATCTTGATATTGTTAAGGCATAGTAATGTTTTGAGGAATCTTGCTGGATAATTGTTGATGGGTGGTCCTTGTAGCCCAAATATGTTGTCTCGGAGGCTTGGTGATGCTTGGGAATATAGTTTTAGGATGATCTATTATATGGTGATGTTGTTGTAAGATTAATACCCTTATTAAAGGTACATCCAATATTTATTTCATAGTTTATGTAATTTTTCATGGGAGTATGACATGTAATGGTGTTTTCATAAGGGCTTGAGACATATAGAAAATTGAAAAGAGTCCAATCTGTGTTGAGAGTTTGGTTGGATTAAATTTATTAGTAACTGTGTGCCATACCCATGTAGGATATAGAGGGGAACCATAGTTAGAGAATAAAATATAGTGTTGTTCCAGTAGAATGTAAGGATTGAGATCCCCTTAGACAGTTGCATGTGGATGTCCACCATATAGATAATTAAACCATAGAGATGGCCATGAAAACAATGTGGCTGATTTTCCTCTTGGAGAGAGGCAAACTCATGGTTGGAAGACAGTATGGGAAAATCATGTGGCCAACCCATGAACTTAATTAATTGTTTTATTTCTCCATTCCCATCCCAACATTAAATTTTTCTTCCCCAAATTTCTACCACATTTCTCCCTTCTAAACATGGGTCACGAACCATCAACCTTCTTCTAGTAAATGGGTGTGTTCCCATTGATTCATAGAAATTTGGAGTGTTGTTGGGTAAGAATAGAATCTATGGCTAAATCATTCAGCCCATTTCCATTCATTTTTAAGAGGTTTACTCTTTTTTCCTATTGTTCCAAGTAAAAAAACATTTATTTTATTGGGTTTTCTTCATATTAGTGTTGGGTCCATTTTACTTTTAATCATGGGTTTCATTTGGGTGATAAGTTTTCTATAAGCATGACAATGTTGGTCTACATGCTTTTTCCCATAGTTTAATTGTATTATAAGTCTATGTGGTTGGGCCTATGTACTGCATTTTTTCATTTTAGTGTCTTTGACTATGAAAGGTAGTTTGGGCCTTATATTGAGGAGTGAGATGCTACATGGGCCCCATTGGGCACATGGATGACTTTAGAACAAACATTAGTCTAACCATGGAATATATAAAACCCTTGAAATTGGTAATATGAATTGGTTGATAATTATATAGGGTCACTTTGAATGTTTATGTGTTATGAACACTAATTTAAAATAATGGTATGGTTAACTTGATGATTTAATATTTTATATGAAAACTTTTGCGAATATATTAGGAGTCTTTTGAAATTGATTAATGGTTGCGTTTTGGATTTTGAGCATTAAATATATTTCAATGACGGAATATGATATACTGAATGTGATTAATGTTTTTAAATGATATTTTTACCTCAATGTGATTCTAAATGTGGTTTTCTCATAATGGGTATAAATTGATGATTTGAATTAGGGATTGATTCCAATTTTCATGAAAATACAATATTGGATATTTTGAATGGTTGGAAATGGAAATGAAAACCTTGGGGTATGGTTTAGCATTCCAAAGAGGAAGTACCATGTTTTAGTAGAGAACTTTTAAGAAGATTTTAAAATGATTTGTAGATTTTCTATTTAATTAAATAAAAAACATGTTAAGATTTTTGTATTCCATGATTTGGATTTAAGGGTCCATTGGGGCCATGGTTGATGAAATTATAATATAGTTAAACATGAAAAATGGTTAATTAATCATTTCCATGAGACGTGATGTATGAGAGGGGTGTTAGACTATGTGTCCACTCCCATGGGTCATGCTATAATGATGCACATGGCCCCAATGATGTATTGTATGACTAGAATATTGGAAAATGCATCCTCATGTTGGGTAATCCTAGACTGATTCTCAAGGCACCACCAATTTATTCATAGTTTAGGAGGTTGGAATGAGTCTCTATGCTCTTAATGATGGAACATTTTGGGATATCAAACTAATGATTTATGCTCACATTGTATGGACATGATATGGTTAAATAGACCAATGGTCCAATGTGGATGGTCAAATTGAATTTATTAGTGAAATCCCTTGGTGAATTAATGTATTCATCCTCTTTATACAATGGATTAGACTCCAAGAATTTCCATGGTGAGTTAGGTTGGTTGGTTTTCACTATGGAAATTAAGGGATACAATTTTATTTAACAATGGTCTAATTGTGAAACATTCATCATTTATAGATATTTTTATTTGATTCACCTTTATTATATACATAAAATATTATACTGACTGGTTATTACATTATACATTGTTGGAAGTGGTCTACTGAATTTTACTCACACCCCACTCGGTCTATGTAATGTTCTGGTTCCGGAAGCCACCCGGAGATGCCCCGTACCCAGTTGCTCACATGGACTCAAGCACATTCCCCCAAACACCAGTGGCTGCTGACAAGTAGTGAGGGCCTTAGGTGTGATAGTGGGTTAAATATGCCCTCATTGGCAGAGTAACACAACTGAAGTAAACAACATGCAATAGAGGAAGTAGTAATAATCCATACAAAGGTAAATAGCAGAAGATTGGAAACAATAAAATGGAGCACATATATATAAATGATGCATGATCCATATGTCTAGGAATGAATCCAATAAAGTCACAATGCAGGAATACAAATAGTACTAAACCAAGTACAAAGAAAATAGATAAATAGCTTATGTGCGTCGCAAGCCATATCTTGGTCCCATGCTCTACAGCTCCACAGAAAATTATGTACCTGAAGTAGAAGGGTGTTTTCCCTTATCTATACATGCATAAATATAATCTGTTTGGGCCTAAAATCATAGCCCAAATAGGGTGTGAGACTAAATCCTAGTTGTAAACCACAACGAGATCTATGCCAAATAGTCAGTGAATATATCGCAGGTAATTTACAGAATATAGTAAACAAGGAAGTACTCAACAGTAAACAAACCATAGTTTCAATGCATTCAAATCACCACATAATATGCAATAGCTAATCAAAATAGATAAACTCAAAAGGTAACCCTCTGGGAAGTACCCACATCCTATCTCCTCTTGTCCTACCTAGATACACAAGCAAGCAGCTAAATACAAGGTTACCCTCTGGGACGTACTCACAGCCTATCCCCTCTGGTCCTACCTAACAAGTACAAGCAACCCTATGGGCAGTAAACTCTTTATAACCCATCTAGTTCAGCTTAAGAATAGACTCTATGAGGGAGGACTCACCTTCAATTTCTTCTATAGTCTTGTATCAGTATCTATAGTAGATATAGGGAAGAAATTATGCCACATTCCCACTATGTCCCGCGTCAAGGAACTACAGACACTCTGAGGAATAACACAACTTCAATTCCCCATGTGGTCTTGCATCATAAGTAAAATAGATACTCGGGAGAAGCCCTCAACTTTCATTAACCCTATGATCTATACACCAGGTTTTCATGGCCCTGGGTTTGTCAGGCAAGTGTTGCAGTGCGTAACAGCCAAGTTAAACCTCAAGAACTACATGGATAGAATTCTACAACATAACAACATAACATAACAATAATCACACCATCACACAATAATAGGAATGGGAATGTAAACAGATGCCTAATAGAAAAACTAGACCCAAAGGTCAAAATAGTCAAAACATACATGGGAAACATAGTCATGCACAACAATTCACCCTATTCACAATCAATTATAATCTACTCAAGAATTCAAGCATAGCAGACAAACAATAGGGCTATAATGGTAAATTCCCAATACCTCGTTCAAGTGTATTGGGAAATATTTTCACATATATCTCAAAAACTTATTATAGAAAGGCACAAACCATATACCTTGATGTTTGGAGATTGATATATGTGAACCTCAAGGCATGAATCACCTTAAAATGCTAAATATCTACAGAAATGTCTAAAACGTTCAATAGAGGATAACATGGGGAAGAAGAGGAATCATGAAACAAGGATCAAGAAAAATATAGATCATACTGAGGTGATCCCAACGCAATCAACGGTGGTCGAATCAGAGATCGAATAGAGTTTTAGGGGATCAACGAAGGATCGCGGCCTTACGTGTTCTCTCAAAAAAACGAGGCCTAAAAGAAGAGTGTTTTATCCATGAGATGCGACCCTAGTACATTTAATGAACAAAAAACAAAAGTACATGGCGTGTTATTTTGATGTACACTCTATTTACTTCCTGTTCCCATACCCCTCATTAGGCGACCTCTAGGTCATCCCCACATGGTCATGTTCATTGCCTCTACATGGCCAACACACTGTTACCCGCGGTAACCGAGTTCACAGCGTGTACTCAGAAAGTACAAGACGTGAACTTCAAAAATATCCATAAATTCACCATTCTCTAAAAAATTATCAGAAGAAGGAAAAATACCCGAAAATAAGGGTTGGGTTCTTACAAACTTCCCCCTTAAATAAATTCTTCCGCGAATTACACTATAAAGGAAGTATAGAAGAAGAAACCACAAAAATATCCGGCCAATACGATCGTACATATCTCTCCCTCTCCGAAGTCTCATCATGTACTCACCCATATTGCCCAATCTCTCACACCAGAGGAACATACTAGCTATGGAGAACCTTCATAATTTTATCCACAATCTGGATAGGATGCTCCTCAAAAGATGTATCCACTTCCAACTCAATCTCCTTAGGTTGGAATATGTGAGATGGGTCTGATAAGTAAGGTCGAAGCTGAGAAACGTGGAAGACGTCGTGCATAGCCTGATTCCACTGAGGTAACTTCAACTGATAGGAAACCAGACGAACTCTCTCCCACCCCTCAAACAGCCCAACGTACCACGATGAAATCTTACCCTGTCTATTAATCCTCTTGTGTGCCACCCTCGGTGTGATATGTAGGAAAACCTGATCCCTGACTTTAAACTCCAGAGGATATCTCCACTGATCAGCTTAAGACATCTATTGAGATTGTGTAACAGTCAACCTCTTCAGAATCAACTCTATCAGCTCTATGGTCTCCCGAACAAGAGGAGGTCCCAGTAAATCTTCCTCTCCTGCCTCCAACCAACATAAGGGTGATCTGCATGGCCTACCGCACAAAGCCTCATTATGTTCCATCTGAATAGTTTCTTGAAAACTATTATTTTTGGAAAACTCCACAAGAGGTATATGCTTCTCCCAAGAACCTCCAAAATCTAGGATGCATTCTCGTAGCATGTCCTCAAGAACTTAAATAATTTGCTCAGACTGGCCATCAGTTTGAGGGTGGTAAGATTTACTGAAAAGAACCAGTGTACCCAAAGATTTCTGTAGCCCCTGCTAGACCTGAGAAGTAAAATGTGATTCCCCGTCTGAAATTATGGAGTGTGGAACTCCATACAGATGTACAATCTCACAGATGTACAACCATCCTAGCTCATCAACAATGAACGTCTCCGTGATCGGAAATAAGTGAGCAACCTTCATAATTCTTTCAATGACAACCCATACTACATCATTCCCTCGAGGTGACCTTGGAAACCTTGTTATGAAATCCATCATGATAGCATTCCACTTCCACTTGAGAATGGGTTACTACTTCAAAATCCCTTCTGGTCACTGATTCTCTGCCTTCATCTGTTGACAGGTGGAACACCTCATGACAACACCTGAAATGTCTTTCTTTATACCCGGCCACCAATACTGTCATTGTAGATCACGATACATCATGGTGACACTAGGATGAACTACCCAAACTGAGGAATGACAGATCTACATCAGCTCCTCACGTATGTCTGTTGGCACCCATACATGCCCCTGAAAATTCAAGATCTCATCCTCGCCTATGGTCTATCTAGGAATAGGGTCCTCTGCGGACACACATTCCCACAGTACATGCCTTCAGAATTTGATAGCTACCTCATTCGTACTCGATCAAGAAGGGAAGAGGTAACCAATATATATGAAAGGAATGTCTGCCCTGTCTGTTGTGGACCTCCAAATGCATGTCAGAGAATAGAGCCACAAGCTTCCACTCACTATTGACCTCCTGAATTGTCTAAATCAGAGTTCCCCTTCTCAACGCATCAATTATCATGATTCTTTTCTTAGGTGTGTAGGTAGTCTCAACGTTAAAAGACTGAATATACTCAACCCACCTTCACTGTCTCAAATTTAGATCACACTGAGTGAAGATGTACTTGAGACTTTTGTGGCCAGTCAAAACCAAAAAATTCTCACCCAGAAGATAATGTCTCTGACAGAGTAAGGCATTAACAACTTCTGCTTACTTGAGATCGTGTGTTGCGTAGTTCCTATCATGTGGTTTCAACTGCCGAGACCCATATGCAACGACTCCATCTCCATGCATAAGCATAAATCCTATCCCTATACCTGAAGAATCATAATAAACATTATAGCTCTTTCCCAGCTCTGGAAATACTTGTATCGGTGTGGAAGTCAACTTCCCTTTCAGCTCCTGAAAGGATGACTCACAAGAATATGACCATAAGAACATCATTGCCTTATTAGTCAAACTCATCAGTGGTGCTGCTAAGCGTGAAATGTCCATAATGAAATGTATATAGTATCCATACAACCCTAGAAAACTCCGAACCACAAAGATGTTCTTCTGATACTCCTAAGAAACTACTTCTCTCAAATTCTTTGGGTCTACTGAAACTCTTGTCTCTAAGATAACATGACCCAGGAAGTGAATATGATCCATCCAAAATTGGCATTTTGTGAGCTTAGAATATAACTGATGATCTCTCAGTCTACTCAGAATGATCTCAATATGGGTAGAATGGTCGTGTCGAGTGTGAGAGTACACCAAGATATCTTCCATGAAGACCACCAAAAAGGAGTTCATGTAATGATGGAACACACGGTTCATTAGTGCCATGAAAACTGCAGGTGCGTTCAAGAGACCGAACAACATGACCATATACTCTTATAGACCATACCTGCTCCAAAAGGCTGTAAGAGGTACATCAAATGGTCTAATGTGCAAATGATGATAACTAGATCACAATTCAATATTCAAGAAAACTGGTCTTCTAAAAGATGATAAAAGAGATCATCAATCATAGGCAAGTGATATGGGTTCTTGGACGTCAATTGGTGCAACTTCCGGTAATCCAAACAAAGCTTGAGGTTACTGTACACCTTTTTCGCAAATAGGACAAGAGAACCCCAAGGAGATGTACTGGGTTGGATGAAACCCTTTTCATGTACTCTTTCAACCCCTTCTTGAGCTCCTGAAACTCTGGTGTAGACAAACTATAAGGAGGAATAGACACTGATGTCGCCCCTGGAACAAGCTCAATAGAAAAGTATACCGCAGGCCCCATAGGAAAACTTGAAAAGTCCGTTGAAAATATGTCCCTTAAATGATCCACTACTAGAGGAATGTCTAACAGTGAAGTCCCTTGGTCATCTAGATATAGAATGGAAATTTGTCTGATAACTCCTCTGAACCCATGAAGCTCGGGTCCCTCTCTGCTTTCCAGAACATCCCATTACCCCTTATGAAGAAAGGATCCACTATCTAGTGATGTAAACTCACCCAATGGTGATAGAAATCGACGACTTCCTCGAAGGTACTAACATATCCATTATGAGAATAATGTCATAGCTTGTCATCTATAAGTCATAAAGGCCCCATAGGAAGTTAAACCCACCAATAACTAGAAGGAACTCATTGCACTAATGTAAATTAACTGTTCTAGTCCCCAATGGAGTGTCTAACATCAATATATCAGCAGAAGAAAATATACAGAGCTTAATTCTCTCCACAACAGCAATAGATATAACACTATGGGAAGCCCTTGTTTAGAAAAGATAAGAATCTAAAACTAAGGAAACTATTATCTTACACCTAATTATAGAAGGTTCAAGATCCTGCTCCTGCTGGGTCTGCTCCACTACAAAATTTCTACTCTACTCCACTATCCTGTGACCCTGTCTGACCACTCTAAGGTGATCCGCCCTGATGTCACTCAAAACTGGGTGACTGGCTACCATGACAATGACCTCCACCTCAGCCTGAATGGTATAAAGAACTCCAGTTCGTATACTAGTGAGAAACTGGTGGTGCTTCTCCTGAAAGAGGAGTCTTAAAAGAACCCCTGTCACCAAATTCTGGTGAGAAGATCGGAACGAAGTGCTGAATATGACCCATCTTTCCAAAAGATCAGCACTCCACTGGGTCTTTTCGGCAATGTGCCATCATATGCCCTCTCTTTACGAACTGGTAGCACACCACCTGAATACCAGAAGATGTGTCTCGCCTCCTTGGATCACCACACAAAGACTCCCTGCAGTGCTTCCTACTATCAGTAGGAGGGATGCTAACTCCAGATGTCAAGTCTCCCTATATCACAAATCCAAAATCCCCCAGATTGCGCTCCGTGATCAGATCTTGGATGATGATAGAAGTGATGGAATTCAACATGAACATGTTCACCGGTGAACGGATGTCGTGCCTCAGACCGTCCTCAACCTTCTTTTCCATGAATAACTGATCACCTCTTGGGATAGGCATGAAGCTCTGCAGCTCGGTAAAGTGTGAGGAATACTCCATGACAAAAAGATTACCCTACTCCAGACTCCTAAAATTTCTGGCTCGATCGGCCCTCAGGGTCTCTGGATAGAAGTAATCATAGAATATGTGATTAAACTCATCCCACGCCATAACTTGCTGGCATCCCGCCTATGATTTCGCATCCCACCACATATTGGCAGAGTCCTGAAGCATATAGTTAGTGAGAATGACCTTCCTCCTTGGAGACATCTTCAAATGATCAAATATCGTCAGCATGGCTTCTAGCTAAGAATCTGTAGCCTGAGGTACTCTATCTCCAGAGAAAGTGGGAGGATACAGCTTCTGGAAGACCCACGTAAAATCATCCATCGATGGGGAAGGAGGTTGTGCTCCCTGAAAATATTGAATCATCCACATAAATCCTTCCCGAAACTGTGCATCAGCACTTGTGTCCAGTATGACGGTCGTAGCCAAGACAGGCACAACTGGAGGATCTTCTAGAAGTCATTGATCAGCCATATCTGGTGTCTGATCACCGCCTGACAACTGGCGTACAATCAGATGACGTCTCGGTGGCATGACCCGACAAGGTCAAGAGAACACCATAGATCAAGATTAATATGGAATCAAAACTATAAATTAACGAAGGGAAAAAAGGAAGAATAAAGTATTCATGTTTTACAAAACATGACTATAGGACATGTATAATTCCTACACAGTGTGTTCCCTTAAGGCATTCACATGGGCCTGTACATCTACCAAAACTGGTCGTGTAACACCCAAGACACATGGAGTGTTGTCCTAACACAATACATGTACTTGAATCCTCTTCCCCTTCTCGATTCATTCAACACGGTTAAGCCACACAACTCTCCTATGAAAAGACTACACAATGTATTCAAGATAGACACAGATTATACTAGACAAGCTTCACCTGGCCTATGTTGTTAGTGACACAGCCTAAAACATGGCTCACAATACACGACATTTTCCAGACAGAGGTGGCATATACGGGAAAGGATAACATTGAAGTGTGTTGTTCTTGACACGATCGGGTACCCAGGTTGTGTTTAGATGGCACATGACGTGTATTATATAAGAATCATCCAACCTATGTTGTTAGTGACATGGGTGGGCACAGGGTCGACACAACATGACCTGTATGGATGGTACACAACGTATTCACTCTAGGTTTTCCCTATCCCGAGTCCCTGCCCACACGGCCTAAGACACGGCTAGAGACTATAATGTGTGTGAGTACGGTACACGATGTGTACATAAGAAAAATAGTTTCTTCCCAAACAGAAGAACACATGGCGTGTAGTCAAAACTACATGGAATGTATTCTAGGTTTTTCCATACAGTAGGCCTCAAAAAATACTTTAGAGATCAGTAAACAATGAAATGAACATTGAAGTGCCAAATTGTGATCCGTGAGGGCCCAAACTCCACGCGAATCAATGATTGGCATCTATACATGTTATAAACATGGTAAACCATGGAATGAACCACCAATTTCAGACCCATCAGGGCCTATAACACCTCAAGAACCAAATTTTGGCATCCATTCAACAAAACCTTAAACAAAAAATACCCTATAAATCCGCAGTTATTTTATGAAGGAAACTATAACAACAACATTCATATCTAGCACAACATCTTTCATAACAACATGAAATCGCTAATGCACCTTAAATGGCATGGAAAAAGTGCATGACATGTGATTTATAGAATGTTCCTATATGATGAATGAGATTTCATACCCTCATCTCATCAGGCTACGATAGAAATTGAACTACAATAACATCGATAATAACAAGTACGATACATGTGAGTCTCCCACTGGTGGAAATCGAATCAATTGTAAAATTTCAAAACCAGAAACATTGAATTAACAATGTAAATTGGCTATTTTTCTATACATGGGTTAGCTACTCCTGGGAACAACTTATTACCATGTACCTATTCCGTCCAATCCATGGATATAGGCTCGAAAAAGTAAGTCCAGAAAAAAACATTCTCTTATACCACATTGTAACATCCTAGTTCCAGAAGCGCCTAGAGACACCTCGTACACGGTTGGACACATGGGCTGAAGCACATTTCTCCAAACGCAAAAGGACACCGACTAGCGACGAGGCCCTTGGGTGTGATAGTGGGGAAACGTTGCCATCATTGGCTGAGTAACACATCGGAAGTAAACAACATGTAATAGCGGAAGCAGAAATAATCCATACAATGGTAAACAACGGAAGACTAGAAATAATAAACTAGAGAACATATATATAAATGATTTACGATCCATAAGTCTTTGAAAGAATCCAATTAAGTCAAAATGTTGGTATACATACCGTAAAAAACCAAGTAAAAATAAAACAGACAAACAACTACTCTGCATAAGAAGCCATATCATGGTCCACTGCTTTGCAGCTCCATAGTAAATCATGTACCTAATATAGAAGGGTGATTTCCCTTATCCATACCTACAGTATTATAATCTGTTTGGGCCCAAAATCATGGACCAAATAGGGTGTGAGAGTAAATCCTAGTTGGAAACCACCATGAGATTTGCGCCTAATAGTGAGGGAATTTATGGGAGGTAAATTATGGAATCTAGTAAACAAGGATGTACTCAGCAGTAAACAAACCACAATTTCAAAGCATTCAAATAACCACATAACATGAAAATTCTAATCAAAATAGACAAATACAATAGGTAACCCTCTAGGAAGTACCCACAACCTGTCCCCTCTGGTCCAACTTAGCAACACATGCAAGCTTCTAAACTTAAGGTAACTTTCAAGGAAGCACTCACAAACTATCACCTCTGGTCCTACCTAACAAGTACAAGCAATCCTCTGGGCAGTACAGTCAGTCTAACCCCTCTGGTTCGTCTTATGCATAGAATCTATGAGGAAGAAATCATTTTCAATTCCTCATATAGTCTCATATCGGTATATAACAACGATCTATAGAAGCACTAACATCACATTCCCTCTGTGCCCCATGTTGAGGAACTATAGACACTCTGAAGAAGCACTCAATGTCAATTCCCTATGTGGTCTCACATCGTAAGTAAAACAGACACTCTGGAGAATCCCTCAATGTCCATTCTCCCTATAGTCTATACACAAGGTTCTCATGGCCCTGTGTACGTCCAGCAATTGTAACAGTGCATAACATCCAAATTAAACCTCAATAACTACTTAGCAAGCATTCTACAACATAACAACATAACAGAACAACAAGAAAACTATCCAACAATACTAGGAATGGGAATGTAAATAGCTACCTAACTGGAAAACTAGACGCAAAGGTCAAAAAAAGAAAAACTTGCCTAGAAAATATAGTCAAGAAAATCAATTAACTCTATTCACAATCAATTATAATCTACTCAAGCATAAAAACATAGAAGGAAAACAATAGGGCCAAACCGGTAAACATGGAATACCCCATTCCTGGGTAATGGGAAAAATTATCACATTTAACTCAATGACTTCCTTCAAAAAGGCACAAACCACCAACCTCGACGTTAGGAGATCTCTATATGTGAACCTCGAGTCTTGAATCACTTTAGAACACCAAATATCTACAAAAAATTCTAAAACTTTCAATAGAGGAGAACTTGAGGAAGAAGAGGAATAATGAAATAAAGATCAAGCATAAGAGAGAGATTATCGAGGTTATCCCAACGCAATAAAAGTCAGTCGAATCAAAGATCTAATGAAGGTTTGGGGGGATCAGAGAAGGACCGCAGATGTATGAGTTAGCTCAGATGAACGAGACCTAGAATAAGGGCGTTCTTTCCTTCAGACGCGACCCCAATGTGTTTAATGAAAAAAATACACGATGTGTACTTTTGAAGAACCCGACATGTACTTTCTGTTTTCATACCCCTCACTGGGTAGCCTCCAGGTCATCGCCACATGGTTGTGTGGATGGCTGCTACATGGCCGGCACACGACTACCTGCGGTAACTGAGTACACGGTGTGTACTCAGAAAGTACACGATATGTACTTCGAAAATTTCAAGAAAACCCCCTTTCTCTAAAAAACAACAAGTAGAAGGGAAAATACCTAAAAAGAAGGTCTGGGTTTTTACAGACATCCCCCTTAAATAAATTTTTCCCTGAATTTCCCTATCAGGGCGGCATAGAAGAAGAAACCCCGAATGGCTCTGGCCACTGCGATCATACATCTGCCTCTTTCTCATAAGTCTCATCCTGTACTGACCTGTGCTACCAAATAACCCATATGAGAGTAACGGACCAAACACACAAAACCTTTATACTTCGATCCATAATCCGAATAGGATAATTCTCAAAGGATTACTCCACTTCCCACTCAACCTCCTCGGGTTGGAAGACGTGAGACTATTCCGAGATGTAATATCGAAACTGAGAAACATGGAAGAAATCTTGCATAGATCAGTACCTCTAAGGTAACTGAAACTAATAGGAAACTGGCCCTACTCTCTCCAACATCTCAAATGGCCCGATGTACCTCAGTGAAAGCTTACCCAGTCTCATAATCCTCTTGTGTCCCAACCTCGGTGTGACAACCATGAAAACCAAATCCCCAACCTCTAAGTCCAGTGGATGTCTCCACTAATCGGCATAATAATTATATTGAGATTTTATAGTAGTCATCCTCTTCCAAATCAACTCTATCGGCTTTGGGGTCTCCCGAACAAGACGAGGTCCCTGCAAAGTAGTCTCTCCTACTTCCAGCCCACATAATGGTGATCGGTATGGACTACCATACAAAGCCTCATAAGGGGCCATCTGAATAGTTTCTTGAAAACTATTGTTGTAGGAAAACTACACAATAGGTATATTCTTCTCCCTAGAACCTCCAAAATCTAGGATGCATACTCATAGCATGTCCTCAATCATCTGAATTGTATGCTCGGACTGGTAATCAGTCTGGGGGTGGTATGCTATACTCAAAAGCACCTATTTACCCAAAGCTTTTTGTATCCCATGTCAGAACCGAGACGTAAAATGTGTATCCCTGTCTGAAATGATGGATTGTGGAACTCCATGAATACGTGCAATCTCATGGATTTACAACTATCTCAGATCATCAACACTGAAGGTCTCCTTGATCGGCAAGAAGTGAGTGACCTTCTTCAGTCTGTCTATAACAACTCAAACTACGTTATTCCATTGAGATGACCTCGAAAACCCTGTTATGAAATCCATAGTGACATCATTGCACATCCACTCGAGAATGGGTAAGTACAAAAAAAGCCCTGTTGGTCGCTGATGCTCTGCCTGTACCTGCTGACAGGTGGAACACCTCATGACGAAACCTACGATGTCTCTCTTCATACCTGGCCACAAATATTGATGGTGTTGATCAGGATACAACTTGGTGACACTAGGATGAACTGACCAAAATTAGGAATGAGAGTTGCACATCAGATCCTCACGTTTTTCTATTGGAACGTATATGCTCCCCTTGAAACACAAGATCTCATCAACACATATGGTCCATACAGGAATAAGGTCATCTTATAATACACTTTCCCACAGGACTAGGCCTTCAGAATCTGATACCTTCCCCATTCGTACTCGATCAAGAAGGGTAGAGGTAAAAACTACAGAATAAGGTAATTTCTACCCCTTTATGTCATGCACCTCTAAATGCATCTTAGAGAACATAGCCATAAGAAACCACCCACTACTGGCCACCTGAACTGAATGTATCTGAGTCCTCCAGCTCAGGGCATCAGCTACCGTGTTTCCTTTCAAAACGTGTAAGCAACCTCAACATCAAAAGACTGAGGAGACTCAACCCACCTTCACTATCTTAAATTTAGATCACGTTGAGTGATTATGTACTTGAGACTTTTGTGGCTGGTGAAAACCACAAAATTCTCTCCTAGAATATAATGTCTCCAACAATGTATGTCATGAAAAACTGCTACTAACACAAGATCATTCAACAGGTTGTTCCTCTCTTGTGGTCTCAACTGCCGAGACCCATACACAATGACTCCATATCCCTGTATAAGCACAGCTCCTAGACTGATACCTGAAGCATCTCAATAAATAGTATAGCTCTTACCTGGCTCTGGAAATACTAGTATCAGTGCAAAAGTAAACCTTCCTTTAATCTCCTGAAAGGCTAACTCACATGAATCTAACCATAAGAAAATTGCACACTTCTTAGTCATATTTGTTAGTGGTGTTGATAAGTGTGAAAGGTCCTGAATGAAACATATGTAGTATCCAGACAGCCCTAGAAAACTCTTCACCTAAAGGAAATTCTTCGGATGCTCCCAAATAACTAATACTCTCAATTTCTTTGGGTCAACTGAAACTCCTGTATCTAAGATAACATGACTCAAGAATTGAATCTGATCTATCCAAAAGTGTAATTTTGAGTGCTTATCATATAAAAAATTCTCACTTAGTATGCTCAAAACCTATCAAAATATGGGTAGCTTGTCTGTGTCGAGTGTGGGAGTACATTGAGATATCATCCACGAAGTCCACCATGATGGAATCCGAGTATGGATAGAACACTCAGTTCATCAATGCCAAGAAAACTGCAGGCATGCTCTTGAGACTGAACGACATGACCATATACTCATATAGACCATACCTTTTTCGGAAGGATATAAGAGTAATATCAGATGGTCTAACACACAATTGATGATAATCGGATCTGAGGTCAATCTTCGAGAACACCTGGGCTCCTCCAAGCCGATCAAAGAGATCATCAATCCTAGGTAAGGGATATCGGTTCTGGACTATCAACTGGTTCAACTTCTGGTAATACCCAAAAATCCTAAGGGTACCATCCGCCTTCTTCGCAAATAGGACAGGAAAAACCCATGGAGAAGTACTGGGTTGGATGAAACCCTTTTCGTTCATCTCCCCCAACTACTTCTTGAGCTCTATCAAATCTGGTGTAGACATCCTATAAGGAGGAATATACAGTTGTTCCACCCTTGGACCAAGATCAATAGAAAATTCTACCTCACGATTCAGAGGAAAACCTAAAATGTTCTTTTCAAGGAAGTCCCTGAAATGATCCTCCATAGGAGGTAAGTCTAATAATGAAGTCCAATTTTCATCCAAATATAGAATGGAAATCTGGGATGAAACTCCTCCCAACCCTTGATGCTCAGGTCCCACTCTGCTTGCCTGGACATACCATTTTCCCATATGATGAAAGGATCCACCCTATGGTGATGTAAAACTCACCCTATGACGATAGAAATTGATGAATACCTAGAATTGAACTAATCAGTCCATTCCGAGAATGATGTCATAACTTCTCATCTCTAAGATGTAAAGGTCCCATAGGAAGTGACACCCACCAATCTCATGAAGGCACTCCTTTCACTGACTTACACTAAATGTTCTAGTCCCCAAGGGAGTGTCTAACATCAATATATTTGAAGATGAAAGGATACCGAGCCCAATGCTATCCAAAACAACAACAGATATAACACTATGGGAAGCCCCAGTATCGAAAAGAGAAGAAGAGAAAACTAAGGCAACTTTGATAATACCTAGAACTGTAGAAGGTCCGAGATCCTGCACCTGCTCGGTCTGCTCCACTACAAAAGTATGTCCTACTCCAAGGCCCTGTAACCCTTCCTAACAACTATGAGTTTATCCGCCCTGATGTCTCCAGAAATAGGGTGACTTGCTACCACGTTGATGACCTCCACCTCGGCTTGAACGGCCGGAAGAACTCTAGTTCCTAGACGGGTGAGAAACTGGTGGTGCTGCTCCTGAATGAGGATTCTTATAAGAACCAATGTCACCAACTACTTGTGAGAAGATCTGACAGAAGTGCTAAAGGTGACCCATATTTCCACAAGATCGGAACTCCACTGGGTATTTCGGGAAATGTTCCCTCGTATGCCCACACTTTCCTCACTAGTAGCACACCACATGGCTACCAGAAGATGTGTCTCGCCTCCTTGGATAACCACATGCCGAATCTCTGTAGTGCTTCCTACTGTCAGTAGGAGGGATGCTAACTTCAGATGCAGAGCTTCCCTGGCTCACAACTCCAGAATACCTCAGATTACACTCTGTGATTAGCATCTTGTTGATGATATAAGTGATGTAAGTAAACCTGAATATGTTCACCTCTGAACGGATGTCATTCCTGATACCATCCTCAATGTTCCTTGCGATGAATAACTGATCACCTCCTGAGATAGGCGTGAAGCGCTACAGCTTGGTAAAGCGTGAGGAATAATCCGTGACAGAAAGTGTACCCTACTCCAGACTTATAAACTCTCGGGCTTGATCGGACCTCAGGGTCTCCAGATAGATGTAATCGTAGAAGATGCGCTGAAAATCACCCCACACCATAACCTATTGGTGTCGCACCTGTTAGATCACATCCGACCACCTCTTGGCGGAGTCCTGAAGAATATAGGTAGTGATCATAACCCTCCTCTCTGGAGGCATCTTCAGATGCTCAAAGATCATCAACATGGTTTCTATCCATGGCTCTATAGCTTGAGGTCCTCCATCCCCTGAGAAAGTGGGATGTTACTACTGCTGGAAGACCCGCATCAAATCAACCATCGATGGGGTAGAAGGTGGTGATCTCTGAAAGGTTTCCATCATTATAGAGACCCAAATCCTAACGTACATGGACATTACAATACTTTTTCGGAAGTCTTAATACATAACAAAAAGAGACACCAAAAAACCGTAATAGCTTAGTGTCTTTGGAAACTCGGAAAATAATATTCTAATCATGGTGAAAGATCTTTAACATCTCCCATAATGATCTTCCCCTTTTGTTTTCTTACCTAAAACCTTTATTTAAATCCGGGGGAAAAGAAAACATAAGAAGGGTGAGCTCAAATGCTCAGTAAGGTTAAGCATTGATAAAATAAAACAAACCATATACATTTGAACATAAAATCCTGAACATAATGTTTAAACATCGAAATCTTGAGAAATGACATAAAACATGGAAGTACGTAAGGAATAGATCATAATAGAACATCAATCATGATAAAATAGCTTGGGAATAAAACTTGTAATTGTGAAAAAACATTAAGTACATGATATGATTTCCATGGTAGCCAAGCCATTGCTGCCAAGACCATCTTAGTGGATAATGTCCCTTTCTGAATCGAGTTCACTCCTTGTTTCAGTCCTATAACACTGAACCGGATTAACTTACCGTTCTATACATGTCTATCTCATGAGATATAAATCTTCACCCAATTAATTAGAGGGAGATATAGGTCCCACCCATCTCATAATGAAACCATTCTTTCGTGTTCCACTAAATAAACATACATCATTCATAATAACCCAACGAATAAAATGGGTTTCATAAACATCATCCCATCATCAAATAATCCACATAAAAGAAATGGATATCATTTCATAATAAGAAAAGTGAAACCATGTAAATCATAGATACATTATACTTGAAACATAAAAATATGAAATAATTTCATCTTAGATGGAAAAATGGTTTTGATAAAACACTTGAAATGAATTCTTGAGGAAAATATCATTTCTTTTTAAAAATCAATTTCTTTTCACAAAACGTCATGAAATTTTAAAAGAAAAAGAGTTTGTTGAAAATAGTCATGAAATATTTTGGAGGAAGCTTTATGAAAATAAGTCTTTATAAAACCATAAAAATCCTTTCATGCCGTATAAGTTAAAAAAAACATTCTTCTCGTACTTTTTCCGGAAAAGTCAAAAAGTACCTTATAAAAGAAAGATTCCATACACACCATGTAGTAAAAGTAAAAAATGAGTAAAAAGGAGTGTAAACATACATGAAACCATTTTTATAAAATAGGTACATGGAAGATAAATATAACCCCATCAAATACTTACAAATAAACAATCTCGGATAAAAACGAGATTGGAAAATTTATCCCTTACCTTAGATCCGATATGATTCGTACGTATCTGAACCTCCTATATAATGATTTAAATAATGTCATTGACGTATTAAAGAATCATATTCATTGTTATGATATCATATATGGTTCACTTAATACTTTATATTATCCGTTATTTTGTAAATTTCCTGTCAAAGCAGCGTTTTGGGTAAAACATTTTATTTATCGTACGTGTTTGGATATGATGTTCTTGATATTATTACTAATTATATCATGATTTAATTACTTTCAGAATTTAAATCATGATATATATATCATATATATTATGTATACATAAATATATATAATATATAGATAAATGAAATGAAATACACCGTTTATGGAGACGGTAGGCCGTACGTACACATGAACGCTGTTTTCTTTTCCTTATTGACTTTAATGGAAGTAAGTAGATGAAATATATATATATATGTATAAATAAATCCATCATCTTAATTATGTCATATATTTTATTATTATTCATTATATATACTTTATAATCATTCTTGAATGGTTAATCATGGAAAATGTATCTCATCGCGTTCATGGAGACGGTAGTCCGTACGTACGCACAAGCGATGATATCATTCCCATGATCGTGGAATTGTATTGAAGTGTATGTATAATATTACATAATCAATATCACTTTACAATAAACATATATAGTTACTTATTTACACCATTATACTCATCCATGTAAGGTGGTGGTCGAAAATAGATTACACCACGGCGTGGAGACGGTATTCCGTACGTACGCATGCGCGGTGATTTCGTTTTCCGTAGGATGGATAGAAGGTGAAACAGGGTTGTTTCATATTTATAATTACATACCAGCATATGAGTGATACTGATGTTATTACTTCATAATGAAACAACTAAATAAGAGGAAATAGAAGAAGAAATTAATTTGAAAGAATCGGTAACGAATATTTCCTTTTCTTTGAAGCGCCTCTTCTTAACCTCCTCTTAGGGCACTACTGATGGTTTTTGAAGAAGACCAGGACCTCTAAGATGTTTCTAGGGAAGTTGAGAGGAGAAATGTTCAGGGTTTTTCCGAGCCATAAGGCTCAATGTGGTGTGAGGAAGAGAGGGAGGAGGTGCCCTTTTATAAAGGAGGAGAGGGGAACCTTTGGAAAAACTTAAAATATTATTTTATTATAAAGTCATATTGGGTTTTTAATAGATCCAAATTGATTTATTTATAAGATAAGGTGGTTATGGGTCTAAAAACTCTCATCCAATATAATTTAGACAAGTTTAGGTTTCTATTTTGACATTATCATTTAGATTTAACTTTAAGTTAAATAATTTTACTTTTACCGTGTCTTTTTGTTTTCTTAAACTATATGGTTAATAAACGTACTATAAAGAGCCAAAAGATCCCCAAGTTGTTTATTATTAATATATATAACCTTATATAAGTCATTTTTCCTAAACTTAGATTTTTTGGAATAAAATTACAATTAATAATATAATATTTGTTTTAAAAAGTATTGTATGTCAATTTTGACACTATTTGGTACTTGATTTTTGTGAAAATCCTAACAGAATGATTAGTAGAAAAAAGTTAATTAAATCAATAATAAAATGTCATATTAACCTATAAAATTAGTGTAATTCATAAAAAGTCTCAAATTACATTTATTTGGGTATTTATAACATCCATTATGTCAATATTTCATTAATAAGATAATTACTGCATCATCATTATGTCATAAATAAATTAAATCATTTGAAGTATAAAAATTATAAATAAAATACCATTATATAGTAAATATTTTTATCTTTCTAATGAATATTTATAGTATAATTTATCTTATGTATAACCCTATATTAATTTTTTTTACTTATAAAACATTGATTTTAACTATTTTAACTATTCTTTAAATAAAACAATATTAAATGTCCTAATCTAATATAATTGGGCCTAAATGGTCATATTTTATTCCTAAGGTTTTTTTAGTCTAACTACATATATCAAATAGAATTAGGACATGTCTTAGGGTAATAATAATATCATTTTTACCCTTAATTACCCTATTTACTTTTAACCGTGGTAAAAAAAGTAACAAGTTACTATTCACCACAAATTATTTTAATCTCATTGAACCACATTTTAGTCCTTGTTATTAACCGTGTCTCTCGGATTTTAGAAATTCCACTCACAGAAGCTGTAAAATTATGTTTTATGTGAATTTTCAAATTCTCCTAAGAGGTGGGTAAAAGACGGTGAAAAGTTCAATAAAATTTTTATATATCTAAAATTATTAAAAAATGACTCCAATTAATTACTTTGAACTTAGATAGCTATTATGTATCAATTTTGAACTAAAATAAATTTAAATAAAATAAATAATTATTTAAATAAAAAGTCGGTTTTTAAATAGTAACCAAGTGTTTTCACTATTCATCAAAAATTGAATGTTTTCAGAAAAATACCAAAACTTCACCCTAGGGTAATTTCGATATTCTGAATCCAGAAATGAAGTCCATTTTGAAAGAGAAAATTTATAAAATTCTAAAAAGTGAGTATTAATATTCATAACGGCTAATTCATAGTAATATTATAATAATATATTGTTTAGTGAATCTCAATATTGCGTACTACACACGCTATCGAAGACGGTCTTGATTGCGTGTAATGCAAGCCAAGTAAGGTATGCATGTAGTGCAACCTCCTTTTGATGTAGGGTACAACACAAGACATCAATGAAATTAAAAATAATATTTTTCATAAAATCTCAGGGTGTTACATTCTACCCCCCTTAAAATGAATTTCGCCCTCGAAATTCATCGGGGTTATAAATGGTTTACTATTCGAAAGATTATTTAATATAAACCCACATCGTAAAAAGGAATACAAAAACTTATGAAATGTAATGGTTACCCAAATTAACTAATCACTGGGTTTCCACGTAGGAGAACATAGGTGAAAATATGGATTTGGAAGATAAATCTGACCGTCATGTTCTGATGGAGAGTGGTAGAGAACATGGTTATGAAAAAGCCAACAATCAAAAATCCATAAATTTGTGATAATCTAAGGTACCATATGATTCATCGGATATAAGGGCACTAGGACAACATTTTTGGTTTTCAAGATCACTTCCCTAAAGTTAAAGAAATCGGAATTAGATGAAATACTTTCGTGATTTTGGTACAGTCTCACCATTGGTCATTCCATGGACAATTTCCTCTTAATCTCTTAAAGAAATCATGTTGAATTTGTCATTCGTGAAGTATTAGCAAATCATGTGATAGAATGATGGGTCATTCTATCTGTCTGAAACAAAATGTTAGAAAAAGTTATCAAAAATACATAAGTCCATCTTTAGTGAGATTAATCATATATGGTTCCTAAATTGGACTTATAATTCATATATCATACTGATTAATATAATAAAACTAGTTTCTAGTAAACAGGGACTTCCTGTAGGCTAGTGGTAGGTGATAAAGGCCTGTCGCACTTCAGTTGTGGGTTCGATTCCCAAAGCCTTGTCCGATGCGACCAGATATCGTTCGTCCAGCAGGTTGTCCTTTTTCTAAAACTAAATTATTATAACAATCCATAATATCGAAAAGTTCTAGCCTTAAATAATTCTATCTGATGTCCAACTTAATCCATTCCAACCTTTAGGCTTATGAAAAATACTTCTGTCCAGTCTAATTGTGTAAAAAAATTATTACTTGAGAGGTCACATAACAAGTATGTGAATACCATCATTTATCCCCATATAAGATATATCTTGTTGGTCACATTCCAAACATGTTAATACCTTAATCGTGTATTCTATTGAAAAATGAATACCCATTGAATCTTAGTGAAAACATGAATGCTGTCAAAAGTCAACTCTTTCCACATACAAAAATCCAAAAATTCTATATAATCAAACCATGATATCACTTACTCCTTATATCAATAATGAGCCCATAAATACTATCAAACATATTATTTTCTCCTTATCCACATATCATCTTCCTTCCAAAAATATCTGAATAATCATTCATGGTTACCAGTACCATTCGACATATACTTTCAAATACTTTAGGAAAAACAATAGTGTAACAATCCTTAGATGATTATTTATTCCATAGTACCATATACAACATAACTCTTGAAAAACATACAAGCATTCCACTACCCTCTTAAACAACTGAATGAGCCTCAACAATTCTTTCATCTCATATATCATTTGTAGTCTCCTCATCATCATCCACATAAATACTACCCATATGACCATGCTGATTCTCTTCATGAGATTTTCCCTTAGGGCATTGGTCTGCATAATGCCCATACATTCCACATTTAAAACATCTAATCATTGTTGATGTCGTAGAAATACCATTATCCTTCTCCATGGTCTTAACCGAAACTTTTCCATTTCACTTACTGGATTTGTATCCTTCTTTTCCGCACCCAAAGCATCTTCCAGTTCCTTTGAAACATTCTCCTTGAGGCCTCTTCCCACATGATTTTCATGAGGGGAATTGAACTTTCTTTCCTCTATGATCATCATGAAACTGCATCTTTCTCTTATTAGCTGAGTTCGGATACTAACCAAAGTTGAGATTATTGATCATATTATGAGATTGCTGATTAGGCATAATAACGATGTTTGGACTTATAGATCCAATTTCATTAGGTTTCTCATGAATAATATCATTCCATTGTCCATCATATCCTCCAATATCATGAATCTTCCTATTTCCATCCATTTTCTAAAACCCAAAAAGAATAGTGTGAGAGGCAAAAATCATAATCAATGGACATAAACTTTATTATCTAAAATCTTAGGTTAAATTCTAATATCGTTACCATAATTATAAGACTATAACCTATACTTATACTTAACCTTAGGGACATACCTAGAAATACCTTAGAATTATCTCTAGGGACTTCACTAATGTTTTCGCATCCTAGTTTCCAATGGTTAACTAAACCTTTCCTCTGATACCAACTCTAACGACCCAAAGCCTGGCGTACATGGACATTAAAATACTTTTGCTTAATGCTTAATACATAACAAAAACAGACACCAAAGGATGGTAATATTTTAGTGTCTTTGGAAACATGGAAAATAATCTTCTAATCATGGTGAAAGATCTTCAACATCTCCCATAAAGATCTTACCCTTTTGTTTTCTTACCTAAAACCTTTCTTTAAATCCTGGGGAAAAGAACAAATATAAAGGGTGAGCTCAAATTCTCATTAAGGGTAAGCATGGACAAAATAAATCAAAGCATATACATTTGAACATAAAAACATGAACATAATGTTTAAACATAGAAATCTTGAGAAATGACATAAAACATGGCAGTACGTAAGGCATAGATCATAATAGAACATCAATCATGATAAAATAGATTGGGAATAAATCTTGTAATTGTGGAAAAACAATAAGCACATGATATGATTTCCATGGTAGCCAAGTCATTGCTTCTAAGACCATCTTAGTGGACAAAGTCCCTTTATGAAACGAGTTCACTCCTCGTTTCAGTCCTGTAACACTGAACCGAATTAACTTACCATTCCAGCCATGTCTATCTCATGAGATATAAATATTTACCCATTGCATTGGAGGGAGATATAGGTCCCACCCATCTCATTATTAAATCATCCTTTTGTGTTCCACAAAATAAACATACATCATTCATAATAACCCAACGAATAAAATGGGTTTCATAAACATCATCCCATCATCACATAATCCATATAAAATAAATTGATATCATTTCATAATAAGAAAAGTTAAACCATATAAATCATAGAGACATTATAATTGAAACATACACATATTAAATAATTTCATCTTATATGAAAAAAAGGTTTTGATAAAACACTTGAAATGAATTCCTGAGGAAAATATCCTTTCTTCTTCAAAATCAATTTCTTTTCACAAAACGTCATGAAATTTTAAAAGAAAGAGAGTTTGTTGAAAATAGTCATGAAAGATTTTGGAGTAAGATTCATGAAAATAAGGCTTTATAAAACTGTAAAAATCCTTTCTTTCCGTATAAGTTAAAAAAACATTCTTCTCGTACTTTTGCCGGAAAAGTCAAAAAGTACCTCGTAAAAAAGGATTCCATACATTCCATGTAGTAAAAGTCAAAAAATGGGTAAAAAGGACTTTAAACATACCTGAAACCAAATTTAGAAAACAGGGGCATGGAAGATAAATATAACCCCAGTAAATACTTACGAATAAAAAATCTCAGATAAAAACGAGATTGGAAAAGTTATCCCTTACTTAGGACCGATATGCTTCGTACGTATCCGAACCTCCTGTATAATGATTTAAATAATGTCATTGACTTATTACAAGAATAATATTCATTGTTATGATATCATATATTGTTCACTTATGACTTTATATTACCTGTTCTTTTGTAAATTTCATGTTAAAGCAGCGTTTTGGGTAGAACATTTTATTTATCGTACGTGTTTGGACTAGTTGTTCTTGATATTATTACTACTTATATCATGATTTAATTACTTACAGAATTTAAATCATGATATATATATCATATATATTCAGTATACATAAATATATATAATATATAGATAAATGAAATGAAATACACAATTCATGGAGACGGTAGTCCATATATACGCATGAACGCTGTTTTATTTTCCTTATTGACTTGAATGGAAGTAAGTAGATGATATATATATATATATATATATATATACATAAATCCAATAGCTTACGTTTTTCATATATTTCATTATTATTAATTATACATACTTTATAATCATTCTTGAATGGTTAATCATGGAAAATGAATCTCATCGCGTTCGTGGAGCCGGTAGTCCGTACGTACACACGAGCAATGATATCATTCCCAAGATCATGGAATTGTATTGAAGTGTATGTAGAATATTAAAAAATCAATATAACTTTAGAATAACCATATAAAGTTATTTATTTACACCATTATACCCATCCATATAAGGTGGTGGTCGAAAAGAGATTACACCACGGCGTGGAGATGGTATTCCGTACGTACGCACGCGCGATGATTTCATTTTCCCTAGGATGGATAAAAGGTGAAATAGGGATGGTTCATATTTATAATAACATACTAGTATATGAGTGATACTTATGTTATTACTTCATAATGAAACAAATAAATAAGAGGAAGTAGAAGAAGAAATAATTTTGAATGAATCGGTAACAAATATTACCTCTTCTTTGAAGCGCCTCTTCTTAACCTCCTCTTGGGGCACTAAAGATGGTATTTGAAGAAGTCCAGGACCTCTATGATGTTTCTAGGGAAGTTTAGATGATACATTGGTAGGGGTTGGCCGAGATTTAAGGCTCAAAGTGGTGTGGGGAAGAGAGGGAGGAGGTGCCCTTTTATAAGGGAGGAGAGGGGAACCTTTGAAAAAACTTAAAATATTATTTTATTATAAAGTCATATTAGGTTTTTAATAGCTCCAAATTAATTTATTTCTAAGATAAGGTGGGTATGGGTCGAAATCCTCTCATATAATATAATTTAGACACTTTTAGGTTTCTATTTTAACCTAATCATTTAGATCTATCTATAAGTTAAATAATTTTACTTTTACCGTGTCTTTTTTTTCTTACACTATATGGTTAATAAACATAATATAAAAAGCCAAAAGAACCACAAGTTGTTTATTATTAATATATATAACCTTATCTAATTCATTTTTCCGAACCTTATATTTTTAGGAATAAAATAATAATTAATAATATAATATTTGTTTTAAAAAATATTTTATGTCAATTTTGACACTATTTGGTACTTGTTTTTTGTGAAAATCCTAACAGAATGATTAGTTCGAAAAAAGTTAATTAAATCAATAATAACATGCCATATTAACTTATAAAATTATTTTAATTCATAAAAAGTTTCAAATTACAGTTATTTGGGTATTTATAACATCAATTATGTCAGTATTTCATTAATAAGTTAATTACTGCATCAACATTGTGTCATAAATAAATTAAATCATTTAAAGTTTTAAAATTATAAATAAAATACCATTATGTAGGATATCATTTTATATTTCTAATTAATATTTATAGTCTAATTTATCTTATGTATAACCCTATATTAAATATGTTTTAGTTATTAAACTTTGATTTTAACTATTCTTTAAATAAAATAATATTAAATGTCCTAATCTAATCCAATTGGGCCTAAATGGTCATATTTTATTCCTAAGGTTGTTTGTGGTCGAATTAAACTTATACAAAAGAATTGGGACAAGTGTTAGGGTAATAATAATATCAATTTTACCCTTAATTACCCTATTTACTTTTAACCGTGGTAAAAAAGTAACAAGTTACTATTCACAAAAAAAGTACTTTCATCTCATTGAACCACATTTTAGTCCTTGATATTAACCGTGTCTCTCTGATTTTTGAAATTCCACTCACATAAGCGGTAAAATTACGTTTTATGTGAATTTTCAAATTTTCCTAGGAGGTGGGTAAAAGAAGGTGAAAAGTTCAATAAAATTCTTATATATCTAAAATTATTATAAAATGACTCCAATGAATTAATTTAAACTTATATAGGTATTATGTATCAATTATAACCTAAAAAAATTTGAATAAAATATGAAATTATTTAAATAAAAAGTCAGTTTTTAAATAGTAACCCAGTGTTTTCACTATTCATCAAAAATTGAATGTTTTCAGAAAAATTCCAAAAATTCACCCTAGGCTAATTTCGATTTTATGAATCCAAAAATGAAGTCTATTTTGAAAGATAAAATTTATAAAATTCCAAAAAGTGGGTATTACTATTCATAAGGGTTAGTTCATAGTAATAATATAATAATATCTCGTTTAGTGAAACTCGGTATTGCATACTACACACGCTATCGAAGATGGTCTTGATTGTGTGTAATGAAATCCAAGTCAGTGATGCATGTAGTGCAAGCTCATTTTGGTGTAGCATACAACAAAAGACATCAATGAAATTAAAAATAATATTTTTCATAAAATCTCGGGGTGTTACAATCATTCCCCTAAAGCCTTACCTGAATTGTTCATCAGCATTTGTGTCTAGTATAATGGTCGTTTCCAAGATTGGCACAACTGGTGAATCTGCTGGAAGTCCTTGATCAGCCATATCTGGTGTCTGATCACCGCCTGGAAACTGAAGTACAAACAGAGGATGTCGTCATTGTATGAACCTACAAGGTCAAGCACACACCTTATATCTTGATTAATAAGGCCTAAAAACTATATTTCCAAGAAGGGAAAAAGAAGGAATAAAGTACTCATGTTTTATAAAACATGAATAAACGGCTTGTATAATTCCTACATGGCGTGTTCCCTTAATCCATTCACATGGGCATGTACATCTTCCAAATCTGGTCGTGTTACTTCCAAACCACACAACGTGTTGTCCTAACACATGGTGTGTACATGAATTCTCTTCCCCTTTCCACGTCATTTTACACGACTAAGCTACACAACTCTCTTAATACAAGACTACACAGCGCATTCATGATATTCACAGTATGTACAAGAAAAGATTCACCAGGCCAATGTTGTTAGTGACATGACCTAACACATGGCTCACAATACCCAGCGTGTTCCAAATGGACATGGATTGTACGAGAATGGATAACACCGACCCGTGTTGTTCGTGACATGGTCGGGTATCTGGGATAGACTACACAACGTGTTTAGATGGCACACGACGTGTATTGGATAAGACTCGTCTAACCTATGTTGTTAGTGACATGGGTGGGCATAGGGTCAACACAACACAATGTGTATGGATGGTACATGGTGTGTCCACTCTAGGTTTTTCCTATCCTGTGTCCCTACCCACACGGCCTAAGACACGACTTGTGACTACACGGCGTATATGTACGGTACATGACATTTACTTAAGAAAAACAGTTTTTTCCTAAACATAAGAACACATAGCGTGTATTCAAAACTATACGGTGTGTATTCTGGGTTTTTCTAGACAGTAAGCCTCAGAAACTACTATGGAGCCCAAAAAACTCTAAGATGAACATTGAAGTGCCAAATTCTGATCTGTGAGGGGCCATACTCCCTGAAAATTAAATCTTGGCATTTATACATCTTATAAACAATGTGAACTAGGCAATGATCCACCAATTTCTTGTCCATGAGGGCCCATAAAACCTCAAGAAAAAATGTATGGCATCCATTCAAAAAAACCATAAAAACATACCCATTCATTAAGTAGGTATTTTATCATGGCAACTATCACAACAACTTGAATATATACCAAAACATCTATCACAGGAACATGAAATCGCTAATGCACCCAAAATGGCATCGCAAAAAGGCATGACATGTGATTTCTAGAAAGTTCCTATATGATTCATGAGATGGAATACCCTCATCTCGTCGGGTTGCGACAGAAATAGAATCTCAATAACATCAACAATAACAGTAAGATACATGTGAGTCACCCAATGGTGAAAATCGTATCAACTATAAAATTGTAAAACGTGAAATATTGCATTATCAAGGTAAATTTTCCTTTCCCTGTACATGGGTTAGATACTCATGGACACAACTTATTACTAGTAACAATTATATCCTAGCTTTAGATAAAGGCTCCAAACAGTAAGTCATGAAAGAAATGTCCTTTGATACAACTTTGTAACACCCCTATTCTGGAAGCCGCACAGAGATACCCTGTACCCGATTGGTCACATGGAATCAAGTGCATTTACCAAAATACCAGAGGCATCCGAATAGAAGTGAGGGACTTTGTTGTGATAGTGGGGCAACTATGCCCTCATTGAAAAAGTAACACAGTGTAAGTAAACAACATGAAATAGTGGAAGATGTAATAATCCATACAAAGGTAAACATCAGATGACTGGAAATAATAAACTGGAGCACATAAATATAAATGATGTATGATCTATATTTCTATGAAATTAGCCAAGAAAGTCACACTCATGGAATACAAACATTACTAAACCATTTATAAAGAATACAGATAAACATCTCCTCTATATCACAAGCTATATCTTGGTCCCATGTTCTACAGATCCATAGAAAATCAAGTACCTGATGTAGACGAGTGCTTGCCATTATCAATACATGAAACAATATAATATGTTTGGGCCCAAAAGAATGGCCAAAACAGGGTGTGAGACTAAATACAAGTATGAAAACACCATGAGATCTGTGCCTAATAGTTAGTGAATACATGGAAGGTAAAGTACGGAAGGTAGTAAACAAGGAAGTACTCATCAGTAAACAAACCATAGTTTCAATACATTCATATCACCACATTACATGGTACAGCTAATAAAAATAGACAAACACAACATGTATCCCTCTAGGAATTACCCATAGACTATCCCCTCTAGTCCTACCTAGAAATAGAAGCATGCTTCTAAACAAAAGGTAACCCTCTGGGAAGTACCCACAACCTATCTCCTCTACTCCTACCTAACATGCACAAGCTACCCTCTGGGCAGTACACTCAGTCTATCCCCTCTACTTCAGCTTAAGAACAGACTCTCTGAGGATGCAGTCCCTGTCAATTCTGCCTATAGTCTCATATCGGTGTATAAGGGCACTCTAGGGAAGCACTTACACCACATTCCCTCTGTGGCCCGCGTTGAGGAACTGCAGACACTCTAATGAAGCACTAAATGTCAATTCCCCCTATAGTCTCGCATCTTAAGTAAAACAGACACTCTGGAGAAGCCCTCAACATCCACTCTCCCTATGGTCTATACACTAGGTTCTCATGACCATGTGTCTATCAAGTAATTGTAGCAGAATGTAATGTTCAAGGTAAACCTCATGAACTACCTGGATAGAATTCTACAGCATACCAGCATAACAGAACAACAATCACACCATCCTACAATACTAGGAATGAGAAATTATATAGCTACCTAATAGGCAAACTAGACCCAAAGGTTAGAACATGAAAAACATTCATGGTCAATATAGTGAAGTAGAGCAATTCACCATATTCACAGTCAATTATCATCTACTCAAGCATACAAGTATAGCAGGAAAACAATAGGGGTAAAATGGTAAACGTGAAATACCCTGTTTATGGGTATTGGGAAATATTTCACATATAACTCAACGACTTCCTACAGAGATGCACAAACCACCAAACTCGACGTTATTAGATTACATATGTGAACCTCGAGGCTTGACTCACCTTAGAACGCCAATGATCTAAAAAAGTGTGTAAAACGTTCAACATTTGATAACTTGAGGAAGAAGAGGAATCATGAAACGATGCTCAAGAAGAAGAGTGAGTTTACCGAGGTGATCCCAACACAATCAACGATGGTCAAATTGGAGATCGAATAGAGGTTAGGGGGCCTGGAGAAGTATCACGGCCGTACGGGTTCTATCGGGTTAACAAGACCTATATGAAGGGCGTTTTGTCCATCAGATGCGACCCCGATGCATTTAATGAAAAAAAGTACTTGGATTGTACTTTTGAAGTAAACGACGTGTACTTTCCATTTCCGTACCCCACATTAGGCGGCCTCTAGGTCATCCCTACATGGTCGTGAGCATGGACACTACACGAACAACACACGGCTACCGCGGTAACCAAGTACACAACATGTACTCAAAAAGTACATGGTGTGTACATTGAAAATTTCCAGAAATTCTCCTTTCTCTCAAAAAAGACCAGAAGAAGGAAACATACCTGAAAAAAGTCCGGGATCTTACTGTTTACCATCGAACATGGCTACCCAACAAGTTTTTACTTTTTTCTAGTACAGGTTCAGGATATGGACATATTGTTTGGTTTATAGATCAGATTATGTGTTGGAACAAGTGATATCAGGATTGGTTTGGGACTCTTGACCATATTATGGGATCTATTTTGGATTTGGAATTGTAGATTATATTATTATTACCTCCTGACTTGTAGAGTATACATATCATTGTCTAATATTGTTTTCTTTTTGTAATGCCCCGACCCCAGTTACCTAGATTCAGTGCATTATTACATAACATTTTCATGATTAAAAGGAATCATGTTCCAAAAGACCGATAAGTTTAATAGTCTTCGAAAAGAGATTACATACATGATGGTTACATTATACATTAGAAAATAAAACATAACATAAATGATCCCTTGATAACACTATTAATCCCCTAGAATATTCCTACTTATCAACGATAATACACTTCTTGGAATCCTGGGAAAATAAAACATAATAAAGGGGTAAGCTCAAATTCTCATTAAGGGTAATCATTATAATGGAAGATAACATAAAAAATAGGAATGGTGAATAATTGAAAAAATATTCCATTACAAATAAAAAAATGAAAACTTTATTGAAGATATATGAGATAAGTTAGTAATGGAATAATAAAACATAGTCATGGGTATTCTACTAGCCCAATAATTGCATGAACCATCACTATTATTTTTGTAATGAGGGAATTTATTATGACATACATTTTGAAACAGTTTTTCTAGGCCTCGGACAAGATATATAAAATGATTAAGGCCTCAGACAAAACTATATATCAAATTCGGAACCGAATCGGCTAATTCCAAATTTAATTGTCTCATGAGACTTACCGATGCAATGAGGAGAAATAGTGGGCTCCACCTATAGCATAACAAGTCCAATACATTCCTCATATGAAAATGATTAAACATAACATAAACATTCGTATTAAACCTAGCATACAAAATTTCAATACTTTAACCATAAACCAATAATGGTATAAAAATAACACATCCATAGTCAAATATAAAACAAAACATTCAATACATTATTTAATATTTGTCTCATAATAAATCAACTTCAAACATGTTTAAAATCCATCAACGGATGATGACATAGATGTAGATGATTTGAAAAACTCTTTGAGAGAAATATCCCACTTCATGAAAGCATTTAAAAGTCACACATTTATAAAGGAAGTAATTTAAAATATATTATTGAATAAGTGTGTCCCATACCACATTGAACCTTTGGAAATGAATTATAATTTCAAAAACAATCATATCCATATAAATAAATCCTTAAAATCATTTTGAAAACATGGACACTAATTAAAAGTAGTTAGAATGATAAATCATTAAAACATTTAAAATGATGATCTAGTTAAATAGAACCTCCCATAAAACCTTAAAATATTACTTTTGAAAACATTTTTTTGATATATGGGTATCGATGATAAATATTTCCCAGAAAATACTTACACATAAACAATCTCAGATAATAATGAGATTGAGAAAATAACCCTTACCTTGCACTTTCCTATGGTAGAGTGTACATTTAACCTCCTGTATAATGACCATAGTATGTTATTAAATTATAAAAGAACCATATTCATATTTTTATGTCATTCCAGATTGATTTATCCCTTTATACTAACAATTTAATAAATATTTCAATGTTAAATTAACATATCAAGTAATAATCACTTTCTTTATCATATGTGTTTTAACTTGTTATTCATGATTGTATCATTTAGATCATTATTTAAATACATAAAGAATATAAACATTGATATATATATATATCACATATATTTATAATATAAATATGTTTAATAGATAGAAATATGAAATGGGAGGCACCGTTTATGGAGATGGTAAGCCGAATAAATGAATAAACGATGCATCCATTTTCATATCGTATCGAAGGGAAGTAAGTGAATAAGGTTTATGTGTATATATATATATATATATTTCACTAGTGGCATAATTATGTCATATATTACATACATATTAATAATATATATTTTTATAATCATTGTTGAATGCTGAATGTGGAAATGAATCGCATCCCGTTGGGGAGACAGTAATCCGTACATACTCATGACAAAAATATCATTATATTGATGGTGAAATCATGGGTAATTGGATGGTAGATCATGTATACAGAATCATTAAAATTTTATATTTATTATTTACATCTATTATACTCATTATTATACCCATCCAAATAATTAAGTGTTTGAATAAAAAACTACACCACGACGTGGATATGGTAAGCTGTACATACGCACGTATAATGAATTTTTCATTATTGTATTGAAAAAATAACTAATATGGTTGTACCATATTTATAATAACATAAATGTATATCGAAATTATTGGAGTTATTATTTTATTATGGAAACAACAATGAAAGAGGAAGTGGAAGAAGAAACGAACATGAAAGAGGGTAGTGAAATTTGTACATATTCTTCAGTTGTTTCCTTTTGATTTGATAAAAAGGGATCCATAGGATGGATTTAAAATAAATGAAAGGCCCCTAGGATTATGGGATAATTTTTGAGATGGTATTTGGTCTGGGTTTGGCCGATACAAATGGCTTTGGAGGAGTGAAATTACGAGAAGGGGAAGTGCATTTTATAAGAGAGGTGAAGGTCACTTTAGGAAAAGCTTGAAATATTATTATATAATAAATCAATTTTCGTTTTCTAATGGATCCAAAATGAACTAAGTAGAGGATAAGGTGGGTATGGGTTGGAAAAACTCAACCAATATGTTTAAGATAGGTTTTGGTCATCATACTGACCTTATCTTTTAGATTTAACTCTTAGTTAAATTGTTTGACATTTACCATGTCTCTTTTTATTTTTATATTATATGGATAATAAAAATACTATAACAAGCCATGAGAACCCCATGTAATTAATTATTAATAGATATAACTTTATATATGTCCTTTGGCTGATCCTTATATTTTGAAGAATATTATATCAATTAGTAATATAACATTTTATTTAAAAATTAATTAATGTCATTTTTGAAACTATTTGGTATTTTGTTTTTGTGACATTCATAAATAACTTATCACTTAAAAAAAATATATCTAATCAACACTAACATGTAATATTAACCTTGAAAATTAGTAGAATACATCAAAAGTCTCAAATTACTTTTATTTGGATATTTATAATATCAATAATTTTAATATTTCATTAATAATGTAATTACTGCATCATCATTGTGTCATAAATAAATTAAATTATTTAATGTCTAAATATTTTTAATAAAATATAATTATGTAAGATTTTTTTTAATGAATATTTATAGTCAAATTTATATTGTGTGATCCTTATATAAAATTGGTTTATTTATTAAACAATGAATTTAACACTTTTAACTCATCTTTAAATAAAAAAATAATAAATTTCCTAATCTAATACATGTGGACCAAAGAGGATCATATTTTATTACTAAGGTTTTTTTGGCCGAATTATACTTAACCAATACAATTATAACATGTGTTAGGGTAATTTTAATATCATTTTTACTGTTAATTACCCTGATTATTTTTAACTCTGGTAAATAAAAGTCAAAACTTACTATTCACCAAAAATTATTTTTTCCTTATTGAAACACATTTTAGTAAATGATATCAACTGTCTCTCATATTTTTTAAATTCAACTGATAGAAGCGGTAAAATTATGTTTTATGCTAATTTATAAATACTCTTAGAAGGTGGGTAAAAGACGGTAAAATGTTCTATAAAATTTTATACATCTAATTTAATTTTAAAATTACTCCAATGAAATACATTGTACATATATATGTATTATATATCTATTTTGACTAAAAATTAATTTAAATAAAATGATTAATTATTTAAATTAAAGGTATGTTTTAAATAAAAATGCATTGTTCTTCACTATTCATCAAAAATTGAATGTTTTCAGAAAAATACGAAAAAATCACCCTAAGATAATTTTGATATTCTGAATTCCAAAATAATTTCTATTTTACCAAATTCAATAAATAGAAGTATAAATTATTAATATAAAATTAATTCGCGTTCTCATAACCAGAAAGAGGGTTTTTAAAACGTATAAACTATCAAAAGATTAACATTTTTTTATGTAAAATTTAAATGTGAAATTACTTATAATGACCTACATTGTATTAAATGATTAAAATATAATCTAATTATTCTTTTATTCCACTCAAATTCATAATTTATCACTATAAATTATTTCGATTAAAAAACTTTGTTCAATTAAAACATAGTATATTTCAGTATTTCTCAAAATACGAAAGTTATCAAAAAAGTACCAAAATTTTTTCCAAACTAAATATTTATTTCCTACTTCTAAAAAGGATTTTAATTTCATTAAATTAAATATATAATAGTGTCAAATATTGGTTTAAAAAAGGGTTCCCCATTAAAAGGCGGTGAAATTGCATTTTTTGAAAAAAACTACTTTTGTATGAAAAAATGCATTTGTTCTTATATTATGTCATAAAAACAAATAATATAGATTTTAAAATTATATATAGTATATAATATTAAAAATTCTATTTATACTATTGATAATAGCCTTTTGAATGGCTTTTTTGGTAAGTTTTGATGCACTCAAAGTCGGTGTTTAGTGTAGCGCAAGATATTGAATTACTTTAATGAGATAATGTACTATGAAATAATGGTGTGTTACAATTTCCCCTCCTTCAATAAATTGATTCTTCACAATTTTAATTTTTTCATTGAAAACAAAAGGTTAAAAAATAGAAAAATATCTTTGTGGAAATGTCACGATCCATCCTCGGGGCCGGTGCCGTGACTACCCCAACCCCGCCTTCCATAGGCCAGGAGCTGGCGACTAGCACCAAGGCGTAATTCCCGATAAAAAGGGAAGGAATTTAATTTGTAAAGTAAACAAACACCATAGAGCAAGAAAGCATAAGTAAATATTATGTAAAAACTGGGTACAATAGTAAGCGTGGAAAAGTAGGTGGGCCAGGATACAAACCCAAACTGAAAGTAAAGTTCAACTGAAAAAGGGAGTATAGCAACTGAAAAGTAAAGCCGCAACCTCAAGCCGTCCACTAGAAGTCCCACCTGAAGGGTGGGTATAGATAGCCTCCATAGCTCCTCGGGTCCAACTGTCCTCTCCGAGTACGTCCTGCCCAGTGGTCCACCTCCAGGTACCGACCTACTCCGCCAGCCTCAACCACGATCAGCGCTGTCCGTCGTCTGCAACCAACACAACGTAGTTTGGGCATAGCCCGTGTAGGGGTGAGTATTAGCTACTCAGTAGGGACCCCAAGACCCCCGAAGGACACCCAGAATCGACAAATGATAATCCATAAAGGAATGATACAATCACGAAGTATCATCCGACACTACTTAGGTATATGACCATACATATACCTAAGTCATCAATTCTCGTTCGGCTCCAACATCTGAGATCAAGTACAAACCAGTCCACACAGGAAATCACAACCCAATCCACACAGGAAAGCATAACATAATCCACATAGGATATCAAATCAGACTTATCGAAGATAAGGATTGAAAGTCAAGATTCAGTGCACACAGGTTTACTTCTTCATATGACGATAGAGATGATCAGATGCAGTCACTGATTCATCTACGCTGTCGAACCCACACATGATCGATAGGTACTAACCCCCGCAGTGACCCACAAAGGATCGATAGGTAACTAACCCCCGCAATAACCCACACAGGATCAGACCCACACAGGATCTGTATGTGCTGGACCACACAGGACCGCTGAGCGCTGACCCACATAGGATCTGACACACGCAGGATCAGTAGCACTGATACACATAGGATCGTCGAGTGCTGTAGTCGTCGCCATCGAATCCACGAAGGATTTCTGTACAGTCGTCATCGTCGTCGCAGTCGCAGCTAGCTCTAGGGTTCCCACACACAGCAAGCTCGTTCGGGAGGGTCCGCTCCATAAACTGTGGGGCTGATACATCAACTGACACATAGTCTGGAGTTGATGTATCCAAACATTCTGTATCGTCAACAGGATCTCAATGTCACAAATGACGTGTTAATCAGACGCCCAGTTTGAGAGTTATTGGCTTTTTCGTCCCAGGGGCCCAATTGGGTTTTAATTAAAAACCAACCCGACCGTACTACAACTGCATCCAAACCTCGAGTGGAGTAAGCCAATAGGTTCTTCTTAGTAATAGGAATCCATCAAAGTTTACAGCACGTCAATCAGACGTCTGGAGCTCAAGTTATAAGAGTTTCCGCTCCGAGGGCCCGGTTGGTTTCGTGTAAGAACCAAACCGGCCGAACCCAAAGTCCTCTGAAACCTTGAGTGTAAAATACCGAGACGACTATCTCGATCGAAGGATTGAATCGCAGTTGAAAGTGCATCGATCGGAGGTCCACATCCCATGTTATGGGCAAAAGACTGAAACAGTCCGGTATTAGGGGGTTCGGGCCCAGTTCAACCCGGCCCGGTACCCCCTGGGTCGGACCGAACCGGGTCGACCCGACCCGGGTCTGGGTCCCGCCCGCTTGGGCATGGCCCGACCCAGCTTGGGCGCGACGCGCCGGCGCGGCTCGGTCGACAGGTGGCTCGCCCGTTTCGGCCTAGCAGATAGGGGGGGGGGGGGGCGCTGCCCCCCTGTCTCGTAACTGCAGCCCCCATGGGGGGCCGCTCTTTGCCAACAGACGCAGCCAAGCGCCGCATCTCAACTCCCTCGGTCCCATGCGGTCGCGGGACCAGTGGCCTGCCGCTGATTCCCGGCGTCCGGCCTCCGGTGCCGCCGTGCCAGCGAGGCGCGCCAGAGGAGTCTTCCGTGGACCACCAGATGAGCTCCGGTGGTCAGTTTTTCCTGCCGTCTTCTCCAATGGCCCTCCCGGGACCAGTTCTTCACTACAAAGACCTTAAAAACCCTTGCAGCCTGCTTTGACTTTGGACGTTGATCCGCACACCAGGAATGAGGAAACGACGGGATCAGACTTGTTCATTATTCCGCATCCACCGCGTTAGCGGTTTAAAAGCCTTACGACAAATTTTAAACTCATGACGATGATATAAATCACATGTATTTAATTGAACCAAAACGCCTACCTCAAGCGTCGTCGAGCGAGGGTTCGTTGCAGAATTTCACGTCGCGGAAGAAGGCGTCGTGGAAGGGGGATCATCGCGTCAGGGAGAAAGGATTCGTCGGCATCGCGTCTCGATCTCCGAGGATCTGGCGTTCCTGTCGACCTTCGTTAGAGGTTGTCGTTCTTCGTGCTCTTCACGTTCTTCATGTTCTTCGCATTCTTCGCGTTCTACGTCGAGGAGGAAGAACATCAAGAACCTGAGTGAATTCTCCCTATCCTCTCAAGACAACAAGACTAATAAAATAAGAGTTGTCTTATTTTATTTCTCAAGCCATGCGTTATAAAATATAAAAACGAATCAAACAATTAAGTGAATTAATTTCAAAGTTTAAACCGCCAAATTTATGAGGTGTTTATTAACAAGAATAAACGCAAGGGTTGACTTCATTAATAGGGGGTGCCGGTGCAATACTTAAATAAATGAGGGGGTTTAGGAAGAAATGAAATGGTGGGGCTCGTGTGGGACCACCTCACAAATATCCTACCAAGTGGGTAGGATATTGTGGGTCCCACATCATCCACTTAACTTATGTTAAGCAAAATAAAATAAAAATCGGTTGAACTAATTTTATTTTATTCCTTAACTTAACCCCAAAAATTAAACACCACACCTGAGAAAACGCAACTCCAGAAAAGGTGTTTCTAAGAAATTACCAGCGCTGCGATTCCATCGGTGCCCTCAGAATTCGATTTTGAGCATTGGTTCAAAATTTAGAAAAACCCGCTTGTTCGTTCACTGAACATACCCGAGCTAAACTTCAGAAAAAGATTCCGGGCACACCGTGCCTCAGAATTAGGTGCCGTCAGAAACTACATTCTTGTAAAATTCCCATGAAAATTAAGAAAACAATTTCCTTGAATTTTTTGGGTCTTTACATCACTCCCACCTCAGGGCTTTACATCGCCGTAAAGATACATTAAAAACTAGGGAAACAAATGTGGGTACTGAGCACACATCTGAGCCTCCCTCTCCCAAGTGCTCTCCTGGAGGTTCCCATGCTGCCATCTGAGGCGCACTAGAGGAATCAACCATCCATGTAGGACCTGCTCCTATCGATCCTCAATCTCCACCGGGACCTCCGTAAAAGTCACCCCATCATCAATGTCCAGCTCCCCATGGTCAATGATATGCGTCGGGTCGTGCACGTATCTCCTTAGCTGGGATACGTGGAAGACGTCGTGCAACCAGTGCAACAGAGGTGGTAGAGCCAGGAGATAATCCACCTCACCTATCCTTATAATGACCTGGAATGGTCCGATGAAGCGCGGAGATAACTTCCCACCTCGGCCAAATCTCCGTAATCCACATCGGGGTGAGATCCGAAGGAAGACGTGGTCTCCATCCTCGAACATCAGTGGCCTCCGCCTCCTGTCATCATAAGACTTCTGCCAGCTCTAAGCTATCCTCATCCGCTCCTGGATGACCTGGACCTTCCCCGTCGTGGCCTGGACCATATCCGGTCCCACAAGTGATGGCTCCCCCGGGTCTTTTCAGCACATCAGTGATCTGTAAGGTCGGCCGTACAACGCCTCGTATGGTGCCATCCAAATAGTGGAGTGGTAGATGTTGTTGTACGCGAACTCCACCAAGGGTAGGTGGTTCTCCCACCCGTGACCAAAGTCGATGACACATGCGCGGAGCATGTACTAGAGAGTCTGAATGGCCCTCTCCGTCTGACCATCCATCTTAGGGTGAAAGGCGGTGCTCAGACATAGCTGCGTCCCAAAAGCATCCTCCAACCCCTTCTAAAGTAAGGAAGTAAATCCAACATCTTGATCAGAGACGATAGATGATGGAACACCATGAAGCCGTACAATCTTCTGAATGTAGAGACGTCCCAATCTCTCCACTGAGCCCTACTCTCTGATGGGTAAGAAGTGAGCCGACTTGGTGAGTTGGTCGACAATCACCCCAATGGAGTCGTGTCCTCTGGAAGTGTGTGGAAGTCCAGTCACAAAGCCCATAGATATGTCGTCCCACTTCCACTCCAGGACCTCCAAGGGCTGTACCAAGCCTGCTGGTACCTGGTGCTCTGCCTTCACCTGATGGTAGGTGAGGCATCGAGAAACAAACTCTTCCACAACCTTCTTCATGCCCGGCCACCAGTGCTGTCGTCTGAGATCCTGGTACATCTTCGCCACTCTAGGATATACCGCCAAAGTGGAAGTGTGAAACTCTCTCAGTACCTCCTCTCATAAAGCAACTGGTACCAAGGTACATCCTCTGAAGAGGAAGTCGTGCTCTCCTCCTACAGGGAAACCATCAGGTGACTGTCCTGAGGATATCTACGCACACCGCGTCTCACAGTCAGCGTCCCCACACTGTGCCTCTCTGACCTGCTGCAGTAGTAGAGGAGTGACTGTGAGTGACTGAAGAAAGGATTCTCCATATCTATCCACGAAGGATATATGAAAAGTGTATAGCTGCTCTGTCGCCTCCCCAAGTAGCTGGATGCCCGTCCTCCTACTGATAGCATCAGCTACTACATTCCCCTTCCTAGGAGTATATACTATCTGAAAGTCATAGTCCTGGAGGAACTCGAGCAATCACCGCTATCTCAGGTTCAGGTCCTTCTGCGAGAAGATGTACCTGAGACTCTGATGGTTAGAATAGGCTGTAAAGCACTCGCCCATCAGATAGTTTCGCCACATCTTCAGATCGAAGACCACTACTACTAACTCCAAGTCATGGGTAGCGTAGTTCTACTCATGCTGCCTCAACTGACATGATCCATAGGTGATCACGGCCTGCTCCTGCATCATGACACATCCGAGTCTAGTCCCTGATGCATCGTAGTAAACCACGTACCCAACTCCCTCCTCAGCAATCCTCAAGATATGTGCGGTGGCCAATCTCTGTCTCAGCTCCTGGAAGCTCTCTTGACATCTGTCTGACCACACGAAGGGTTTCCCCTTCTTTGTCAAAGCTGAGAGTGGCGCCACAACTTTGGAGAAGTCTGGAACAAATATTCGATAGTATCCAGCTAGTCCCAAGAAACTTCGCACCACTGTCACGCTCCTGGGTGGTTCCCAAGATAGAACTTCCTCGATCTTCGCAGGATCCACCACAACTCCCGCCTCAGAGATGATGTGTCCCAAGAAGTGGACCTCACTTATCTAGAACTGACACTTCAAGAGATTACCATAAAGCAGGTGCTCTCGGAGTGTGTCCCATACAACTCGCAAGTGTTAGGTGTGCTCCTCCTCTGTAGTCGAGTATATAAAAATGTCTTCAATGAAGACCACCACAAATCGATCAAGGTATGGCTGAAAGATCCTATTAATGAGGCCCATGAACACTGCTGGAGCATTTTTTATGCCGAATGACATATCCAAGAACTCATAGTGGCCATACCAACATCTGAAGGCCGTCTTCTGCACGTCCTTGTCCTGGACTCTGAGCTGATGATAGCCTGAACTGAGGTCTATCTTTGAGAACTACCGTGCTCCCTTGATCTGATCGAAGAGGTCATCAATCCTTGATAGTGGATACTTGTTCCTCACTGTCACCTAGTTCAGGCGATGATAGTCGACACAAAGTCGCAAGATCCCATCCGCCTTCTTGGAGAAAAATATCAGGGAATCCCAGGTTGAAACACTGGGTCAGATGAATCCCTTGCCCTGCAAGTCCTCCAACTGTACCCGTAGCTCTCGAAGCTCAGCGGGGGCTATCCGATATGCTGGAGTGGATATCAGGGTTGTCCCAGGGTACATATCAATATAAAAGTCTACCTCTCTCTGAGGAGGTAGTCCTAGAATGTCGTCGGGGAAAACATCCGCATACTGATCCACCACTGCAGGAAAACCAGGACTCCGCATGTCAACCACTCCTAGGATGAGGCTATCCAACTGATGAGTGATGGGATGTACTCTCCTCTACGAGAGTCCATCTTGTGCTGTGAATGCTCCCTTCTCGCCGGTGAAGATGAACCTTCTCTCGTCGGTGCGTACACACCGCACGTTGCGACTAATATAGTCAATATGAGAATGGACTATAGATAACCAATCCATGCCCAAGATGTCATCGTAAGGCCTCGACGCCGTGACAAGAAGATCCCAGCCGAAGCTATCGCCTCCTAGAGTAAGCTCACGCTGCAGGCACCAGTGAGTAATCATCGAGTCTGCTCTCGTACGAGTCTCTATCTGTAAGGATCGAGCCAACAGCTCTTTCGGAATCTCCGAGCACCGAACAAGGGCAGTGACTATGAAATAATGACTCACTCCCGTGTCTATAAGAACTGCAAAAAGGGTGGAATAGACACAGATAATACCTAGAATCATCTCTGGCGCACCGTGGTCGTAGGCCTCCGCTGCCTGGAGCTGTGCCTGTCTCTGCCCGCCAGCACCCTGTGGTTGGGGTGGGCCTCCTGGTGGTGGTGGTGGTAGAGCCTCAAAGTGTCTCCCACCACATACTGATTGGCTAACTCCTTTACCTCATCCACCTGCTACCAGCGGACCACCACGGTCGACCCTCTGCCTCTGCCTGGGTGGCCCCTCAACCGTCTGCTGCTCCTCCGCACGACGGGTCGGGCAGTCACGAGCCATGTGGCCCTGCCCGCTGCATGCGTAGCACTGTCTGCCTCTCGAAAGACTGGCTCCACGTTGTGTGCCCGGAACCACAGAGCCAGTGTCTTGAGGTCGTCTTCCTGAGGGTCTGGTCTTCCTAGACCCATGAGTTATCCGTCGACTGCCTGCTGCAGAAGACTCTACTACGTGCCGCCCTGCTGTAGGTCTTGCTGCTGTTGAAGGCTCACCAAGGAAGCTCTCGATCAAAAGGGCTCGCTCTAGTACCCCTTCCTGAGTCGGAATGCAGAGGTAGATCAGCGATGCCCTGATCTCATACCTCAATCCCTGCTCAAAGGTCCAAGCTTGGAAGAATGGGTTTCGTACCATGTCTGTCGAGTAGCGCGAGAGATCGGTAAATCTCGCCGAGTACTGGGCGACCTTCAAGCTGCCCTTCCGCAGCTGTAGAAGCTCCAGGATGCGCACTGCACGGAGGGTGGCTGGGATGAAATCTGAGTGGAAGAGTCTCTCAAAGTCCATCCAATGGAGAGATGCCTCGTCGTGCACTTGGAGCATCAAGCTCCACCATCTACCTGCTGCCGCGTGCAGGAGGCTAGCTGCGAGGATCACCACGAGGTCAACTGGTGTCCTCACTAACCTGAAAACTCGTACAACTGCCTCCATCCAATCATCGGCTGCCTGAGGGTCGGTCTCCCCACGGAAGCTGGGCGGTCTCTGACTCTGAAACTCATGACGTGCACTAAGGCGATGTACATCGTCAGCGGCTGGGGCTGGTAGCATCGATGGCTCAGTGGCTAGAGGTACTGCCGGTGCCTCTGTTGTCAAAGGGCCATGTACCAGGCCTCGTCGCTCCATGGGCTCTCGTCACGCACAAAGCTCGGAACCCTAGCTGGTCGCCGTCGTGGGGCCATCCTGAAAGGATACAGGTGTTCCACAGTCAAACAGTATACCTGGTGAGATGACATAAAGTAATCACAAAGAAAACTTGAAACACACATGCAATCAATGTTTTCATGCATTCAGTCGGAAATCAGAAGTCAGGGTCCCGGTGTACGGATACGTCGGCCGCCGCAGCAACACTGGACTCCCTAGACTGATAACCACACTCAATACTCTTAACACTATTTCTTCACATAGAAAAAGATCAGAATCCTGAGTTCTGCGGTAGAACCGAACTCCTCTGATACCAATTTGTCAAGACCCGTCCTCGGGGCTCGTTCCGTGAATACCCCAAGCCCGCCTTCCATAGGCCAGGGGTTGGCGACTAGAACCAAGGGATAATTGCCGATAAAAAGGGAAGGAATTGCCTTTGTAAAGTAAACAAACACCATAGAGCAAGAAAGAAGAAGTAAATACTAAGTAAAAAATGGGTACAATATTAAGTGCGGAAAAGTAGGTGGGCCAGGATACAAACCCAAACTGAAAGTAAAGTAAAACTGAAAAAGGAAGTACAACAACTGAAAAGTAAAGCCGCAGCCTCGAGCCGTCCACTAGAAGTCCCACCTGAAGGGTGGGTACATATAGCCTCCACAGCTCCTCGGGTCCAGTAGTCCGCTCCGAGTATATCCCACCCAGTGGTCCACCTCCAGGTACTGACCTGCTCCGCCAGCCTCAACCACGATCAACACTATCCATCATCTGCAACAAACACAACGTAGTGCGGGCATAACCCATGAAGGGGTGAGTATAAGCTACTCAGTAGGGACCCCGAGACCCCCGAAGGTCTCCCTAAATCCACAAAGGATAATCCACAAAGGAAAGATACAATCACGAAGTAACATCCGACACTACTTAGGTATATACCCATACATATACCTAAGTCATCAATTCTCGTTCGGCTCCAAAATCCGAGGTCAAGTAAAACCCAGTCCACAGAGGAAATCACAACCCAATCCACACAGGAAAGCATACCGTAATCCACAGAGGATATCAAGTCAAAATTATCTAAGATAAGGATTGAAAGTCAAGATTCAGCTCACACATGTATAATTTTTCATATGACGATAGAGATGACCAGATGTAGCCAATGATTCATCTAAGCCATCGGACCCACACAGGATCGATAGGTACTAACCCCCGTAGTGAACCACAAAGGATCGATAGGTAACTAACCCCCGCAATGACCCACAGAGGATTAGACCCACACAGGATCTTTAGGCGCTGGCCCACACAGGACTGCTGAGCACTGACCCACATAGGATCTGACTCACACAGGATCAGTCACAATTATCCACGTAGGATCGCTAAGTGCTGTAGTCGTCGCCGTCGAATCCACGGAGGATTTATGTACAGTCTTCATCGTCATCGCAGTCACAACCAACTCTAGGGTTCCTGCTCACAGCAAGCTCATTCGGGAGGGTCCTCTCCACAAGCCGAGGGGCAGATACATCAACTGACACATAGTCCGGAGTTGATGTATCCAAATGTTCCGTATCATAAACAGGAACTCAACGTCAGAGACGGCGCGTCAATCAGACGCCCGGTCTGAGAGTTATTGGCTTTTTCGTCCCAGGGGCCCGGTTGGTTTCTAAGTCAAAACCAACCTGACCAAACTCCAACTGCGTCCTAACCTCGAGCGGAGTAATCCAAAAGGTTTTTATCACTAAGAGGAATCCATCAAACTCGAAGGCACGTCAATCGGACATTCAGAGCTCAAGTTATAAGCATTTCCGCTCCGAGGGCCCGGTTGGTTTCGTGTACGAACCAACCCGTCCGAACCCAATGTACTTAGAAACCTTGGGTGTAAAATACCGAAACGACCGTCTCGATCCAAGGATCGCATCGCAGCTGACGGTGCGTTGATAGGAGGTCCACAAACCAAATTATGGGCAAAATTCTGAAACAGTCCGGTATTAGGGGGTTCGGGCCCGGTCTGACCCGGCCCGGTACCCGCTGGTTCGACCCGAACCGGGTCGACCCGACCCGGGTCTGGGTCCGACCCACTTAGGCGCGGCCTGGCCCGGTCGGGCCAGAGCGCATCCCGACCAGGCGCGGCCCGGTTGCCAGGTGGCTCGGCCGTATCGGCCGAGCGGATGGTGGGGGGGGGGGGGGGGGCTGCCCCCTGTCTCGTAACCGCGACCCCCATGGGAGGCCTCTCCTTGCCAACAGATGCGGCCGAGCACCGCTCCTTGGCAACAGATGCGGCCGAGCACTGCGTCCCGCCTCCCTCGGTCCTGCATGGTCACGGGACCAGCAGCCTACCGCCGCGGCTTCGGGCGCGACGGCTATGCCCGGCGGCGCGCCGGGCATCGCCGCCTCCTGGGGGCCGGCCGGTGCCGGCCGCCGCCTCCGGCCGCCGGCGCCGACGTTCCGGTGAGGCGCACTGGCGGAGTCTTCCACGGACCACCGGACGAGCTCCAGTGGTCAGGTTTTCCTGCCGTCTTCGCCAACGGCCCTCCCGGGACCGGTTCTTCACTACGAAGACCTCAAAACGCCCTTGCGGCCTGCTTCGTCACTGCCCGCCGATCCGCACACCAAGAATGAAGAAATGGTGGGTCCGGACTTGTTTGTTGGTCTGCACCCACTGCGTTAGCGGTTTAAAAGGCTTCTGACAAATTTTAAACACATGCTGGTTATATAAATCACATAGATTTAATTGAACCAAAACCCCTACCTCAAGCATCGTCGAGCGAGGGTTCGTCGTGAAATTGCACGTCGCGGAAGAAGGAGTTGCGGAAGGGGGATCGTCGCTTCGTGGAGAAAGGATTCATCAGCGTCACGTCATCGATCTCCGAGGATCCAGCGTTCTTGTCGACCTTCGTCGGGGGTCGGCGTTCTTCGCGTTCTTCGCATTCTTCGCGTTCTTCGTCGAGGAGGAAGAACTTCAAGAACCTGAGCGAATTATCCCTAGCCTCTCAACACAACAAGACTAATAAAATAAGAGTTTTCTTATTTTATGTCTCAAGCCATGCTTTTTAAAATTAAAAAACGAATCAAACAATTAAGTGAATTAATTGCAACGTTTAAACCACCAAATTAATGGGGCATTTATTAACCAGAATAAACGCAAGGTTTGACTTCATTAATAGGGGGTGCGGGTGCGTTACTTAATTAAAGGAGGGGGTTTAGGAAGAAAAGAAATAGTGGGGATCGTGTGGGCCCCACATCTCAAATATCCTACCAAGTGGGTAGGATATTGTGGGTCCCACATCATCCACTTAACATAAGTTAAGCAAAATAAAATAAAAATCGGTTGCACCACTTTTATTTTATTCCTTAACTTAACCCCAAAAATTAAAAACCACACCCGAGCAAACACAACTCCAGAAAAGGTGTTTCTAAGCAATTACCAGCGCTACGATTCCATCGGTGCCCTCAGAATTTGATTCCGAGCACCGGTTCAAAAGTTATAAAAACCCGCTCGTTCGTTCATTGAACGTACCCGAGCTAAACTTCGGAAAACGATTCCGGGCACACCGGGCCTCAGAATTAGGTTCCGTCAGAAACTACATTCTTGTAAAATTCCCAAGAAAATTAAGAAAAAAATTTGCTTGAATTTTCCAGGACTTTACAGGAAAACCCACATCGGAAATTGGGTTAATAAAATTTACTCTTAATAAGAGGGAAATGGAATAAAAAGGTCACCACAAAATTATGTTCTTGTTTAATAGAACATTGGTGGTAATTATATACACATAATTGGAGGAAAATGTAAATTTTTATTTGTAGTGATTGAGGTCATCAATCACAAAAAAGTGTAAAATTGAGGGCCTCAAAGCCATCAATCTGTGATGATTTAAAATATTTTAGGATCAACAAAACATAAGGTATTAGGAGAACACATTTTTGGTTTTAATATCCCTTCCCTATATTTTATGAATTCATTAATTCGTAGAATTAAAGGAAAAAAATATTCTTGACAGGTAGAGTTTCTTCCAACAACTATTTCCTTCCAGAAACACATCTTTCACTCCAAAAGATAATAGAATTCAAAAATATTCTATTCATCGTAATCGTATAGGGTTCCAAAAATAAGGAATTTATAATTCATTTGTCAGACTATTAAAAAAACTACATTATACAATCCAGGACATCATGTATTCTAGTTGTAGGTGATCCACCCTTGTCACCCTTCGGTTGCGGGTACAAGCCTCGCGGCCTTGCTGGACGCGACATGTTGTCACCCAACCTCTGGGTTTTCTTTTCATAAAAATCTAAAAATAAAATTATGAAAGGCTTTAACCTTAATAATAGAATCCAATATTAAACGTAATCCATTCCAACCTTTAGTATTATCTAAAATACTTATGTCCAAACTGACAGTCCAAAATTTAAATGGAAGGTAAACACAATGAACATCATTTTTTCCACATAATAACATTTGAATACCTTCATCATGTATTATTTTAAAACACAGTAACACCATGAATTAACATAGAACCATTTTGATTACATTCATTCTCCCTTATTCCTTATAGAATGCTGGATATACTCCTTATATCAAAAAAATTTGTAAACTCCAATAATGATGGAATATACAAACCATTAATCAGTTCCAATGATATCTATAATATCCAATATAATTCATCCAAATCAAGTATATCTTTTTACAAAATTACTACCTTAGTATCAGAACCATATTAAGGTTTATCTTTCCTTAAAACATATATTTTCCAAAAAGATTAACTTGCTATTGAGTCACTTTTCTTAGATCCATATAATCTCAAATTCATAATGAAATAATAATTCAGTACAATATTTATATACTCTATAATTCTTATAACATGTAAATTATTAATACAATACACAAATGACACAATTCATTAATAACAACACAAGAACTCATAATCATTCATATTCATCTTCTTTAGTATCATAACTTGATTATTATTTAATAGCAGCATTTTGGGTATGCTCTGATGATTTGGAAATTGTTTCACATAGTGTCCCAACACCTTGCAGATGAAGCATTGTACATTTGGAACCTTTTTCTTACCCTTGAAATCACGTACATGGTGCTCTTTTTCTCCAAAGTTATAACCAAATCTAATTCCCTTCAATCATTTACTAAGGTTATTATTTCAATAGTTATCACATATGGGAAAATCCTTCTTTCCATTATTCCCTTTATCCATTTTTCATTCTACTATCCTTTTCTTCCCTGGCTTCCCTTCAGAGCCATAGGACACAGTGAATTCATTAGTTATCTTTTTAAAACATGATAATATTTCTTCATATGATGATAATACATGTAATAGAGTTTCCTTTCTAAATGTTGGATTAATACCATGAAATATATGGCCCTTCTTACTCTTTGGATCATTCATACTACTGGAGTTATTATTCAATCTTCTAGGCACCATTTCTATACAATGGAATACACTAAGATAATTTATGAATTGCAATGCATAATTCCAAACTTCTAAAATTTTTAACTTAAATTGTAAGGATTATGCATATAATCTATAATCATAAACTCGTTTTCTTTGAAGAAGTATTAACTCCTAAATACTTCATAATGGATTGTAAGGAAAATTTTAATTACCATTTGAATATACCTAAGAGTGTCATAACAAAGAGTGAAGCATGTCCTGTTGTTGTGTACCAAAATAACATGGGTCAAACTGAAAAATCCTTGTTGGAGTTTTCACTCCTAGGTATAACTTTCCCAGAGCAGCCTCTAGCTGTGCGTATATGGACATTGATGTATTGCTTGTAAAATTCCAAAAATATATATATCACCAAAATTCTAGGATGATCTTCTACACTATTCTTCAATGTCTATCTTAGGGTAATGTTCTCTAATCGGAGTTTTTGTAAATCTAGTTTCCAATGTTATTGCTAAACTTTCTCTGCTACCTATTGTAATTCCATGACCCTAATTACCCAGAGTTAGTGCATTATTACATTACATTGGCATGATTACAAGGAATCATTACTTGAAAGAATGATCAGTTTAGTAGTCTTGGAAATTAGATCACATACATGAACGTTACATTATAAATTAGACAATAAAACACCACATAAAGGATCCATTCAAAACTCCATTAATCCCCTATATAAACCCAACATATCAATCATAATAAACTTTTTGTACTCCTGGGAATTGAAAACATAATAATGGGGTGAGCTCAAATGACCAGTAAGGGTAAGAAATACAATGGAAGATAACATAAACAATATGTATGGTGAATAATTGAAAACACATGCCTTTAAAAATTATAAACATGAACACTTTATGGAAGAAATATGAGATCAGTAGATAATTAAATAATAAAACCTAGTCATAGATATTCTAGTAGCCCAATAACCGCATAAACCATCCATATAATTTTCATAATGAGGTAATGTATAATGCCATACACTCTGAAAATTTTTGTCAGAGAAACAACCAAGACATCTAAAAATGATTAAGGCCTCGGTCAAAACCATATACAAAATTGGGAAAGGCCTCATCCAATTCCATGTCTAATTGTCTCACGATACCAAATGGTGAACCGGGGACCAATAACGGTCTCCACCCATCACATAATAAGTCCAATACATTAATCATCTGAAAAGGTTGAAACATAACATAAACATTTGTATTAAAACTAGCACACCTAATGTCAATACATAAATCATATATCATGAATGGTATAAAAATAACACACCCATATTCAAATATATCACAAAACATTCAATACAATATTGAAGATTTTTATCCTAATAAATCATCTTCAAACAAGTTTAAAATCCATCAAAGGATGTTGACATAGATGAAATTGATTTGTAAAACTCTTTGAGAGAAATGTCCATTTTTCATGAAATCATTTAAATGTCACACATTTATAAAGGAAGTAATTTAAATGGGAATTTTGAATCAAAGAGTCCCATAACACATTGAAACATTTGAAATGAATTATCATTTCAAAACATTAATTTCCATATAAATAGATCATTAAAATCAAATTTTGAAAACATGGACATTAATTTAAAGGATTTAGAAAGTTAAATCAATAAAACATTTAAAATGATGATCTAGTAAAATAGAACCTCACATAAAACCTTTCAATATTTCTTTTGAAAACATTTTTGTTGAAATATTGGTATTGATGATAAATATTTCCCAATAAATACTTATACATAAACAATCTCGTATAATAATGAGATTGAGGAAATAACCCATACCTTGCACTTTCTATTGGTCGAGGTTACGTTTAACATCCTTAAAATGACCATTTTATGTTATTATATTATAATAGAACCATATTAATATTTATTATATCATACATGTTTCATTTATTCCATTATACTACCCATTTAATAATGATTTCCATGTTAACATAACATATCTGGTAATAATCTCTTTTTTTATCATACATGTTTTAACTTGTTATTCTTCATCGTATCATTTAGATCATGATATTAATAATTAAAGAACATAAATATTGATTTATATATCATATATATTTATAATATAAATATTTATAATTGATATATATATGAAGTGGGAGGAACCGTTAATGGAGACGGTAGACCGTACATACACATAAATGTTGTTTCCGTTTTGATATTGTATTGAACAGAAGTAAGTGAATAAGATTTATTTCAGTATATACATAAAAAAATATATTTATCCTCATTAGAATTATTATATCATATATTACATACTGATTAATAATATATATTTTTAAAATCATTTTCTAATGCTGAATATTGAAATGAATCTCAGCGCATCATGGCGATGGTAATCCGTACGAACACACGAGTGAAAATATCATTATATTGATGGTGAAATCATATGTACATGGCTGGTATATCATATATACATAATCATTGACATGGTATATTTATTATTTACATCAGTTATACTCATTATTATTACCATCCAAATAATAATGTGTTTGAATAACAAACTACACCACAACCTGGAGACAGTAAGTCGTACGTACACACGTATGGTGATTTAGTCATTATAGGATGGATATAATAATGGATATTGTTGTACCATATTTAGAATAACATAAAATTATATAGGATTAATTGTAGTTTTTATTTTATTTTTGAAGCTACAAAGAAAGAGGAAGTGGAAAAATAAAAGAACTTAAAAGAGGGTGGTGAAATTATTACATCTTCTTCGAGTGTTTCCTTTTGAGTTGATCAAAATGGCTCCATAGGCTGGATTTATGATCAAAGTAAGGCATAAAGGTTTATGTGAGGATATATTAGAAGTTATTTGGGCAGGGTTAGACTGAGCCAAAAGGCTTTGGAGATGTGAAATAGAGATAAAGGGTTGTGCCCTATTATAAGAGAGGTGAGGGTCACTTTAGGAAAATCTTGAAATATTATTTTATAATAAAATAAATTTCGGTTTCTAATTCCTAAAAAATGAATTATTTATAGGATAAGGTGTTTATGGGTCTAAAATCACTTATACAATAGGTTTTATACTGGTTTATGTCATCATACTAACCTTGTCTTTTAAATTTAACTCTTTGTTAAATAGTTTGACATTTACCATGTCTCTTTGTATTTTTATATTATATGGTTATTAAACAATATATAACAAGACAAGAGAACCCCATGAGGTCCATTATTAATATATATATATATAATTATCTATTTCCTCTTTTATAACCTTATATTTTAGGAATATTATATCAATTAATAATATACTATTTGTTTTAAAATTTAATTTATGTCAACTTTGACACTATTTGGTATTTTATTTTTTTGAAAGTCGTAAAAACCTTAACAGATGGAAAAAATTTGTATAATCAACAATAAAATTTCATATTAACATATAAAATTAGTTTAATTCATCGTATGTCTCAATTTACATTTATTTTGATATTTATAATATCAATTATTTTTATATTTCATTATTAAGGTAATTATCGTATCATCATTGTTTCATTAATAAATTAAATTATGTAAAGTCTAAAAATTATAAATAAAATTCCATTATATATAAAATATTATTATATTTCTAATTAATATTTTTAGACAAATTTATATTGTGTGTATCCTTATATTAAAAATGGTTTAGTTTTTAAACATTGAATTTAACACTTTTTACTCTTCTTTAAATAAAATAACAATAAAATACTAATCTAATCCAAGTGGACCAAAGAGGATAATATTTTATTCTTAAGGTTGTATTTTGACGAATTAAACTCATAAATTAGAATTAGGACACACATTAGGGTAATTATAATATCATTTTCACCATTAATTACCCTGTCCACTTTTAACCGTGGTAAATAAAAGTCAAAAGTTACTATTCACCAAAAAATATTTTAATCTTATTGAACAACATTTTCCATACTGATATAAACCTGGTCTCTCAGATTTTTGAAATTCATCTCACATAAGCAATAAAATTATGTTTTATGAAAATTTGTAAATGCTCCTAGAAAGTTGATAAAAGAAGGTAAAATGTTCTATAAAATTTTAAACATCTAATTTTATCATAAATTGACTCCAATGAATTAAATTGAACTTTTATAGGTATTATATATCTATTTTAACTTAAAATAAATTTAAATAAAATAATTAATTATTTAAATAAAAAGTTCATGTTAAGTTATAACGTAGTTTTTTCCACTATTCGTCCAAAATTGAATGTTTTTAGAAAAATACCAAAAATTTACACAAAGAAAATTTTGATATTATGAATTCAAAAATGAAGTCTATTTTACCAAATACAAAACAATGAAGTATAATTTATTAATTTAAAATTAATTCATGTTCTCAAAACCGAAAAGTGAGTTTTTAAAAAGTAAAAACTATCAAATGATTGACATGTGTTTATGTCAAATTTAACTGTGAAATTACATATACTAAACTACATTGTATTAAACAATAAAAATATAATCTAATTATACTTTAAAACCATTCAAATTCATAATTTAACACTATTAATTATTTTTATTAAATTTTTATTTTCAATTAAAACATAGAATTTTTACTATTCGTCAAAAAAATGAAAGTTATCAGAAAAGTACAAATAATATAGCCAAACTAAATTTTAATTTCATTATTATAAAGAAGAATTTAATTTCATTAAAATGAATATATAAAAGTGTCAAATATTGGTTGTATAAAGGGTTCACTAGATAAAAGGTTGTGATATAGTATTTTTTGAAAAATACCTCTTTTAACTGAAAAAATGTATTTGTCTTTATATTATGTCTATGAAACACATAATATGGATGTTAAAATTATATAGAGTATATAATATTCAAAATGAAGTTAATACTTTTCATAACTACTTTTTGAATGGCTAGTTTGGTATGTTGTGGCGTGCTCTAACTCGGTGTTGCGTGTAGCACAAGCTATTGAATTACTTTAATGAGATAACATACTATGAAATATTGGGGTGTTACACTTTTGTTTTAATCTTGTTGAAGGATGTCCATTTATTGTTCCTGTCTGAAATTTCATATGTTCGAGTTGTTAATTTTGTGGATTTAATATAAAAAGTGGGTATAGTCTCTCCATCAAACATTATAGACTTGTGATTCTAGTCAACAACTATTTCAATAAGGGGAGGTGCGCCTAAGGTCATGCAGGGACCAGATTAGAGAATCGATAATTGTGGATCCTATGTTGGTTATTTAATAATAACAACGATAGAAAATTTGTTTCAATAACATGATGATAATCTATGGTATTTTTTAAAACCCCTATAGTGAACTGCCTTTTTATGCTACTTTACTTTTCCTGTGGGGTTTCTCAAAGGATTCAATGAATTCCACCAAAAATTTATTTACCAATTTAGCTCAACAATGAAAATAAAAATGTTCATGGACCACTCAAACCAGAAATAATGAGAAAATGAGAGAGTCTATGACTTCATTTCAAGGTGGAATTTTTCAACTTACTCAACACCGAAATGGCTTGAAGAATGTCATTTTATATTATTTTTGATAATCCACCTTTCAATGGGTGAGGTGGAACCCTTAAAAGGCCCAAAGACTTAGAGACAATTACATGACCCATAGGTCTTAGAGGGAATCCCCCAGACAGGACAACTTGGAACTGCTCATCCCCTGCATATGTCATGATATCAACACTCCACCTTCATAGGGCTTGTAGGATAGATGTCCTATACAAAGCCGCACAGGCTCGGTACCGATGGAAAAGTCATTCCATTTCATTATTCCAATTCCAGTTAACATTACTATAGTGAATTTTCCTACCTTGAATCCTCCTCTAAAGCCTTGTCCCATGTAGTCTGACCGGTACATCTATATTTAATGTGGCTTGATGGCCTTGGTGTGGCCCAAAGGCCTTAATTTGGCCTGAAGTCCTTGAGAATCAACTGGAATGAATGCCATGGGTGGCCCAAAATCCTTGTAGGACACGAGGCCAAAACTGGTGTCCCAAAGTTTTGGATGGATGGATAGCTTTGGCTACTACAGTACCTACTATAGTAATACTGTAAAACTGCAGCAGTACCCCGGAAATACACCTCCTCACGGATTTGAACTCGGGTCTCTTGGATGCACCTTCCGAGTCCTCACCAACTAGGGTGAGGATCATGTGCTAACTTAATCCATGAAAATTCAGTTATCAACGAAGTATTATTTGGGTCTTTACATATAAAACATCTCCGATGAGTTGATAACACCCCTCATCATAGTAAAAGACACAGGAAGGTTTTGATATCATGCTGCACATTCAAAATTATAGGAAAATTCATTATTGTGAACCAAGGATATGTGTAGACGTGTACGAGAAATATTGGAAAGAGTACATGCAATGAATAAAATAAAAATGTCACTCGGATGAAAACTCTGATATTAGTTCCCTCTCTGTTGTCTGCTCCATATTGGGTAGCACCACCTCCTGGATGAAAAAATGGATAAACAACATTTTCAAAAAGAAAAGTGCGATCCATAATGCTCCAAATTCTATGAAAATAAGAATAGAGGATACTCATTTTGAGATTAGATGGTTCCTTGATATTTCATCGCATCCCTAGAAGAAAACCAGTTAACTCTGCTAGAAACCATGAACCCTATCAGGTTGGTCTTGAAGAGTGTTAAAAATTTTCCCCTTTCACCAAATGATATGGTACACCATCCATGATTGATTCTTCTATATTTTTATCCTCTAAAAGATGGTTTAGTATAGACATGTGAAATTGATCATACCACCAGCACAAGTAGTGTTTTTTTCCATTGCCATTAGAGAGAAGAAATTGAATGTTTTCAAGTCATTTTACAGAATTCACAATATTGTAGTTATTTGAGGACTCAAAAGATAATCATCAGAACTCAAGTTGTTCAAAATTAATAATTGAAATAAAAAAGTGTTCCACATTCTACCTCTAATGGGTCATACAGGACATCATTGACACTATAACCCATCATGAAATTCTATGGATATAAGGGAAAAAACAAAATGAATGAAAATTCAACATTTACCATGGAAAAAGTTATACTATACTCTTTTCGACTTTAGGACATCAGTATGAAGAGAATGGGATCCACCACGACAAATGGTAAAAAGAGAACATACCCACCAAATTTAGTCCACATCATATGAATAGTTGACAATAAGATCGATTAATTTAATTCATTTAATTAGATCCCTTATGTGATGATATGTTTTATTATCATAATATGGTTCCCAAAAATTGTGATTTATCCTGAATCATAGATGTAGTGGATGAAAAAATAGAGGGAGACATAACCCTGGTTGATTAAAAAATCCATGCAGTATCCCTACTAGAGTTATCTATAGTACAAAAACTGATGTTATAGCTCCTCAAAAGTCTGGTGATAGTATAGAAATTACTCCACAAAACAAAAAAAATTGTAACCAATCATGTTGGAAGAATCAGTGATGAATAGGAAACAACATGATCTACCAAGGCTTGTGGTAAATCAAATGAAGGTTGATTTAAACATAGTCATAAATTTCATCCACACCTGCTCAACCAGTTGAAAAATCTACCCCAGACATGTTTTCCCTAAAAATACATCCTAGAGATCATCCCACTAAATGTAAATATACAAATATTTTCTCGGAACTATGAAATCGTGAAGAAATTTATCTTAGTTTAATTCATGCTTTCAATTATGGATGACCTCAGTTTTTGAATTGTTTTTTGAGAATCAATTATAGAGAATCTTTCATTCCCTCAAGTGTTTGATGCTGAAGTGGATTCCATAGAGTTATATCGTGTAATTATTAAAGTTACATAATTTCATATAGTTATCTATTTCACCATAGATGATAGAGATATTGTAATACAATGACACATCAGGACTTTATATGTATCCAACATATTAGATATAATTGAAATTCGTTGATATTTCATTGATAATGGCTCAGGTGTCAACCAAATTCAAAACAAAACACATTACTTAATTTGATAAACGAATGATTATTTATCTAATTCTAAATTAATTATCAATTTTTATAATGAAAGATAATAGAAGGCTATCACTAAATAACACTCAGAACATAGTAATGAGATTTGGTGTCTGATTGTGAGTTCTTGGTCATCTGATAAGATACAACATTAAATGTATTTCTATGAACGACAAAGATTACCTAACCTGAAATAATAACTTAATCATGTCTATGATGCCACATATACTATAAAAATAGACAAATCAGTAAAAATATGGTGACAAATATATGTTAAAATCATGGGAATCACAATATATAGATTCTATATTCAACATAATAGAAGGAAAGAAACCCATATCTGATGACGTCTCTTAGGGCACTACTCTGTATGTTTTGGAAATGACATCAGATAGAATAATTAGGGATCTTGGTTGTGAATATGTGATTCCAATAAGTTCGGTTAAAGATATAAACTTAGATTTAGTGACGTGTTTACTGGTCCTTATGATATCCACCATGTCAGTTAAACCTGTTGATATTGAAGTAATATTTGGTTCCACCATTGGATGAAATATCTCAGACAGAAGAAGACCAACCTTATTATTAGAACTTCAATAGGTGACCTACTCATATGTTGATCCTACAAAAGTCATGAGTTATCTTTTTGAAGATTGATCCTCAAAAATTGAACTTTCCCCTAACCATAATGATTATAATCCCCCTATCACATATCCCATCATAGACATATATGATGTAGAAAATTAATAATTACAATAAAATGGACATAGGGATATTCCTCCATATTATGGTGACAATGTCTCTAACAATGTCTTGATCTCTGATAGATTAATCTAGATATAGAGATGGATCTATGACCAATGTTGATCAGTTATGTTATGCCCCTTGAGAAGAAGGAAACACACCTCCTTTTTTAATCAACATAGATATTTTTATACAGGAATTACAAAGGTATTCTTTGGCCAAGATCCTCATGTATCCACACATCAAATAGGTCCACCAGAAGACTATCATTGCTACCAAATGCACTAAGAAGAACACATCAGGCTTATACTATCATGGTCGAAGCTGAACTCGATAATTTCATAAATGATATATTCATTTTGAAAGTATAATGCATAAAATTCGTCATTTATATAGTTTTTTTCATGAATCATAATTGTAAAATCTTGGATTACATTTATTTTAAAGACCTCAATCGACATTCTCAGAAATTGGACATTCAATTTTCTATCACAGAACATATGACCAATGAAACAAATAGCTATTAATGACTTTCCAATATAGATGTCCATTCTGGGTAAAATAATACCTGAATGGCCCTTTAAATTAATAACCCTCCACCATTATCTATACAATGATTATTTTTCTATCATGTGATGCCTTTAATCATTCAAATATGGGTTCTACATATCAAAATTTCACGGCATCGTATCTTCAAACCCTTCTTGCAAAAATTAGTCAGGTTTCATGTCAATTATTTTGTAGTAAAATTTCTCCAATTTTTTAATCTCCATGCATATTAGAAAATATTATTTCACAAAAATCAACATCAATATTCAGAAATGAATCTCCTGAAATGTGATTTCTATATTACATCTAGGAAATATCTCATATTTGTTGTATGAAAATGTGTCATTGAATTAAAAATTGAGAAGAATAATGATGTTCTTTTGGTTTTTACCTCCTAGAAACCAAAAATAGTCAAGATGACTACATATAAATCCTTCTGACAGTGGACACATCATTGAAAACCTCAAAGGGAAATGTTTCCCATTCAATAAAATAATGAAAAATGATTTATATTTTAGGTTAATTTTGATATCCATGAATCATTTTATAGACTCAAGAAATATCTCTTAGTCCAACGAGTGATGATGTCATATGTTGATGGAAATACACACATCTTTTACGTGATAAATTTGGAATGATCTCGATGTTACTTTCCTGAAAATAAAAATGATGCAGGTAGTGAAAAAATCTATTAATATCTCAGTCAAACCATGCTCGACACCGAGAATCTGTAATCAAATATCAAGAAGAAAATAATTTCATTGATTTTAACATTTTAGAAACTAACGAATTACATGAAACACCCTGTTCCATATGATTTATAAAATTAACCTTGTCAAATATGTCCTCAATCATCACATGCTAACTAGAAATTTTTCATAATGGGATGTCATTCTGAAATAGGTCAAAATTATGTTCATACTATTAAAGGTGACAAAAGGAGAAGAATTAGAAAATTTTCTTGAAGAACATCCCTCTGATGAAGAAGTAGAAATGAGTACCGAACATCAGGATGATGAAGTCATTTATTTTTAGGACTCTACCTCAATGTGTAAAATTTACATTAATGGTGCATCTAGAAGCCCCACCAGATAGATATTGGAAGACCCATATCTGAATAATTTCTGGTTTGGAATCATTCACATTTCAAAAAAATTTGTTCTAACCTACTCCTTTCAACTTCCAAAAGGATTCACTAACAATTAAATTGAACAGCAAACCCAAATTTGAGGATTACAATTAGATTTTAAAATATTAATGACTCTCAAATAAAAAAAGGTGATTATGGGTTAGAAATTTAGCAGATAAATGGTGATTACCTTATCAAAAAGTGAGAGTTGTCACACCCAACTGATTATGTTTGATGGTGGATGGAAGAATTACCCTATAAACGAACACTAAATCATGTACCAATGTTGAAAAAATCTATATTTTATCAGTTATCAAATTATATTACAATATTATAGGATTAGAATTAGGATTAAACAATTATGAACCTCAACCATTACAAGAAAATTATTTCTGTTTGGTCAAGGTATCAAGGAAGATATCAACCTGATCAATTATACCCATAAAATATATTATGATGACAATGGGTGGACATTTCCCATCCTGGAATATCATGAAAATAGGGCCCTTATTTCATAGAATGATAGAGAAGAATAGATTCGATGATGGGTGGTCAACTACACTCATTATGATATATTGGGACATTTTAATGTTCCTTATAAGAAAATATTCCAGTGAATCCTCATATACATTGATGGAAAAGAGATGATTTCCCCAATAGAAGATGTTCATGTTTTCTCTTATGGTGCACATCATTTCAGAACCATGATTTCTCCCAAAATTATAAGGGTTGTATATTTATGGACTTTATTGTCATATTATTGACCACTACATTTCATGAAGAATCATTCCAACCAAATGCATTTCAACATCATCTATCATCCCATAGAGTGTGTGTATACATCCAAATACTCCTAGCCATAATCTGATGGGGGATTCAAGTTGTAGGGTTATATCCCCCATATATTTCCATGTAGTTTATGTTCATCCTCACCACTACTGGATTCATTTCATAATGTACTAATGAAATAAATTTTATGGAATTCATAACTAAAGTATCATCAATTTTATGAAGTCAAATAACAATAATAGATATGGTGACTCTTAATAATTATAATAGATAACGATATCAAATTATGATCTTCTGAATTGAAGAAGTTTTACAATGAGTACAACATCAATTCCAACCATTCATCCCACTAAAATGAGAAATCAAATGGATAGATAGATTATTATAACAAAATGTTGGGAATAATTATCCATAAGATGGTGTATAGAGAGAATAAATCTTGGATCTACAAACTTCTTCACACCTTGTGGTATTAGCAAACTACAACCCAAACATCTACATAAGTAAACATGTGTTCATTGATTTATAGAACAAAAGTAGTGATTCCCATCAATGTTCAATTTAACACACTTTAAATGTGTATCAGTGAAGATGTATCAAATGATGATCAATCATATAAGAAATTCAATTAATTATATAGGTTTGATAAGAATAGTTATATACCCTACGTCATTTGGAAATATACTTGAATAGGGTAGCATGATCCTTCAATAAGATAGTTCACCTCCTCTCATTCCGTCGAGAAGAGATTTTACTAGTCCCCATAACAACAATTATACCAGGGATGGATCCTTCAAATATTGAACCAATTTTTTAGGGATGTTATTCCATAAAAATGGTCCAATAAAATGGGGTTTACCCATTAATTATAATGGTTAGATATTGCACTATACCCCCTACCAATTAAATCTTTCAAAAGAAAAACATCATGTGATAAAAAATATGAGAATCCATTTATGCGTAACCTACATCCAAATTCCAAATTAACAATATTTTGGATACTCCTCATGGTTCTAGCATATGTGCCTCCTTCATTAGTGCAAACTCATATAAACTTCATCATCACACGATGATAAAATGTACGACTTATAGTCTCCTATGAACAAACTTAAAAGGCCTAATTTATGGTCTAAATAGTATAAAAAAAACTAAAATACACTATAGTCCAAGTTGTATGACTTTACACTTGTACAACCCCAAGATTCAATAGAACCATTACTTTAAAATAAGTTAATATCTTACGCACCACACCACATCGAATTTGAGCACACCATAGACTTTCAAACAAAACGTTTAAAAATAGTTATGAATACTATTAAACCAAATATAAAATTACTATTGTGTATTTTTCAAAATGGAATTATTTTTTTAATTCAGAATATCAAAATTAGCTTAGGTTGAAATTTTTGCAATTTTGTTAACAGTTTCAATTTTTGAGGAATAGTGAAAAATTCAACATTATTGTTAAAACCACACTATTTAATTTAAATATTCTTTTATTATAAATTGATTTTAAAGTCAAAGTAGATAAATTATACATATATTAATCCAATATAGTTCATTTGAATTATTTTATAATAGAAGGATACAAAAATATTTTTATCCTTATGAATGTCCCGTTTACCCACCTTATAGCAACATCTAAAGGATTTGAATTAATAATAATTTTATCAAATTCATGAATTGAATTATGGAAAATAGAAAAATATTGTTTTTATCAGTATGAAAAATGTAGTCTATTAAGATCAAAATTTTTTTGTTGAACTATAACTCTGGGATTTTATTTACCACAAATACACGTAAATATAGTAATTAAAGGTAATGTTAATAATATAATAACATAATATTACCCAAAAACATGCCCTAATTTCATTGGATAAGTGTGTTTTGACCAATATATAACTTAGGCAGAAATTATGATCCTTTTTTATGAAAATTGTGTGACATTTGGACATTTATTATAATTTATTTAAAGAAGTGATAAAAATTTCATATTCAAAATTATTAAAAATATAATTTTTAATATGAGGATATATAAGTGATATGGTTGAATATGAATAGTATTTTTATATCTAAAATGATTTTATAATTAATGTTTATTTATTTATAATCTTATGAAATAAATATTGAAATTAAGTACTGACACAATAAGGATGCAGTAATGTAGTTATCAAAGAAGGTATCAATTAAATGTTATTAAAAATATTAAAAAATATAATTTTACTTATTTAATGACATCAGTGAATTATATAGATAACATGTATATGTTAATAATATAATATAAGTATTGGTTCTAAGTTATAATTTTTATTTTATATTTTTTTAAAATATAATTTTGAATATTATCAAATGTACATAAACGATACTTTAATATAAATAATAAATAATTAAATATAAGAAAACTCATAAAACTATCAGGCTTATCCAAATGACTAGGATACTATTTAATATTTCATAAATCATCAAACAAGTGTTTTTTTATAGAATCTTTATTGATACTATAGCGTAAAAATAAAAAAAGGCATTATAAGATTTAAACTGTTTAACTAATATTTGAACCCAAAGGGTAAGGAATGTTTTGTGAAGTAGACATATCTTACAGTAATTTTTTAAAAGGATGTATACCCATCTTCTTATTACACTCTAAATAAATTATTTTGGAGCCATTTTAGATAGAAAATCAATTTATAATAAATTTATATTTTCAAATATTTCAAAAGTGCCCCATACCTCTCTTATTAAAAGGATCTTCACCTTAGATTTAATTATAACCACAAAATAACATTGGCCCATAAAACCCATACCCACTTAATATTCCATGTTCACTCACTTTTTCCTAGTGGTCAAAATTTGGGAAAAAATCCAACATAAGGAGCACTTTTTTGAAAACAAAAATGAGACACCCCAAAAGAGTTAGTTGTTTTATCACCTCATTCAACGTTATTTAATTATTCTACTTCCAATTTCTATGCTGTTTAGATAAAAAAAATAATAACTCCAATGTGTTCCATATAATGAGATGTTATTATAATCCATGTTTAATGATATTCCTCATTTTATCCATCATATGATTAACAATATCACCATGCATGCATACGTATGACTTACTATCTCCACGCAGTGGTTTAATTTGTTATTAAACATTAATTTATTTGGGTGGGTATAATGGCGACTATAAAGGATATAAATAATTAATATAGCATGATAATTATCATGTATAACTAAGAAACCATCCAATTCTATTCCATTTATTCATCAATGGTATGGTAATGCTGCTCGTGCATACAAATGGCCTACCGTCTCCATGATGGGGCATGATTCATTCTCCACATTAACCATTCATTAATGATTATTAAATTTATATGATGATTAAAAATAGTAATCATGAATGTAATTTAATTTCGGGTATGAATAAAATTTTTGTATGCATAACAAACATTACATAAATGAGAAAATAGGAATGGGAAAACAAAGCAGTTAACACGTGAAACAATAGAAAAACTGAAATTCTATTACCAAAATGGAATTATATGGTCATATATGATATTATAAATATGGATATGTTCCAGGTATAATTTAATAACATGTTTTAACCATCATACAAGTTGATAACTCACCCTTGAATAAATGAATGTATAAGGTAAGGGTTAATTTCAATATCTCATTATTATCTGATATAGTTTATACATTATTATTTATAGGGAAATATTTATTATCCATTTCCATGTTTTGTAAAAATAAAAATAAAAATATTTTTATTATTTCACTAAAATTGTTTAATGTCATTTTTACCCAAGATTGAGTTTTTATAAAAAGTTTTGAATGAAATATTTCTATCATTTTCAAAACAAGGTACATTGTGACCTTTTCAAAAAGTTAAGGAATGATTTTTTTTAACTTATACGGACTGTGTGGATTTTTCTACCGTTAGCTAGAAAAAACATTTTGATGCTTCATTTACAATATTACAAGGTTATTTGTTTGAAAGAAATGTTTTCTTTTTTAATCAAACATTATTTTAAATGATTTTTAAGTAAAAATTGGATATTTCTCTCGAAGTGTTTTAATGTTTTTTGTGAGATTTTGTCCATCTATGTCAACATCCTTTGAGGTATTTTATGCCTAATTGAGATTTATTTGTTATGATAAAATCTTCAGTATAGTATTTAATGTTTTAAAATATGTTTGACTATGGATTTGATATTTTTATAGCAGTCGTGGTTTATGGTCAGAGTATTAACATTTCATGTGCTATTTTTAATATGAATGATTATGTTATGTTTCACTCCTTTCATATAAGGAACACATTGGACTTAGTAACTGACAGGAAGGGCCCGTAATGTCTCCTCTATGCATTAGTAGGTTACATGAGACAAACTAGTGTCTTAGAACAAGGACTTGAAGGTCTTGTAATAGTCTGGGAATTAGGCATTGATGATATGGTTATGATCTCTAACAATATCAATTTCATTATTATAAGATTAGTTATTAATATTACATTGGATTATTAAACTAGTATAATTTCAATGTGAATGTTAAAATTGAAATATTTGATTTAATAATATAATATTATAATAATGTAAATGATTTAAAAGGATTGTGTTTCTGTTTTATACCTTTCCTTAAATATTTATGCTTATTTATTATAGTATTCACAACATAGTTTATAATTAATAAGCATCTGAGATCTCCCCTTTATTTTTCCCCCAGGATGTGAAGTTGTATATTTTGATTGACTCATAGGGATAATATAAAGAATATGAGAGTTATCTAAGGGGGAAATATGATTTTTATTCAATATAGAATTTAACACTTATGTTTATATCCATATTTTAAAAGGCTACAAAATTGATCAGTCCTTTGGGATTTTATTTCATTTGATCATGAAAATGTAATTAAATAGTTAACCGACACTAGGTAATTGGGGTTATGGAATTATAGTGTGTATCATTGGTAGGTTTTTTACAATCCTTGAAAATTAGATTTAAAAAACATTGATTTGAGAACAATACCCTACGATAGGCATTGGAGATAAGTATAGAAAAATGTCATATTTTTTTTGTAATTTTGAGATTATGAAGGTATTCCTAGAAAATAAATATTTTTTGGGATTATAAAAGTGGACATGGTTCTATCATAGATGTACCAAGGTGTAATAACTTTGACAAGGTGTTCTGGGCATGACCCTCGGTAACCTGGTACACACCAATGGGACTTACTACATACCTGGTTTGACACTCCAGGGGGATATGCTTCGGACAATTGAAATTTTATTTATAACCAATTATTAAGTACTTATGATTAACTATGTCCTAAAAGATTCCAAGTTTATGATAATGGAATATATATGCATAAATATTTCAATTTATGATAATTATTTCACTATTTTGGAATTATGCAGCATGATTCATATCCTAATATAGTGTATGCCATTATTTATATATGTCACATATTTGAAGAAATAGAAATAGTATCAATGAAATTAATCTATGTAGGAATTCCTTTTCTATGAAATACAAAGGCTCTGTAGCTAGTGATACAACTGGTACAAAACAGTTTATCACAAAACGAGGAATTCTAACTCAAGTTATGATCAAAAACCTTACCCGTATGGAAAATACTGATCCACAATGCAAGGGATCAATATTTGACTGCTTCATGAGACAACAAACTAAAAAATTCAATGGGACTACAAATAAATATTTAGATTTGAAATGGATAAGTAATGGAAGTAAAATATTTCTCTATTTGGGAGTAATTGAAGGAATAAGGTTTTCATGTGTTTTTATAATCTCTTAGGAGATGTGGATCAATGGTGATCATTAATTTTATAACTCAAAGGTGGATGAATAAGTATAAAATATGACGTGGTGGGATTTTAGAGAAATTTTCAAAGAAAATCACTTTCTTTATGAACTAGGAGTTGACATTGAAATTAAATTTCTATTTCTGAGGTAAAAAGTGAATTTTAATTCTATAAAATATTTTGTTATATTCAAAAGGTTATCAAGGCATTGTAAAGTCTATATACATAACCTAAGAAGTTAGATTGATCAATTCTTTGATGGGTTAAAACCATTCCTTAGATGGGAATTGGTCTCATATTCTTTCTCATAGTTTGAAGATATAGTCTCATGTGTTATCAAAATAGAAAATAAATTTTCATAGTCTTATGAATTTGATTGCAATCTAGATAAGAAGAGGTCCAATAAACACTCTATGAAAGGAAATATGTGGAACTGAAGAAAAACAAAAATTCCAACCTGTAGTAATTATTGAAAGAAATGCCCCAGTACTGGAATAAAGGGGATGAGATTTTGTTACAAGTATGGAGAAAAATACCACCAAGGTTGTGATTGAAAGGGTAGGAAAGAAGATGTCATTGATTAATTCTAATATTGTATAGAAATGGGACATTATGCCAATTTTTCTCCTAAGTTTCAAGGATTCCTGCATCAGAAATGGACAAGGGAGGAAGGAAAAACTTTTTCGATAAAACCTATTGAGGTTTAAACTCTTAATGATGTTGTGTAATGTAGTATTGTCATCCTAAAAAATTTAGTAAAACCTTTATTTGATTCTGTATCTTCACCTTCTATTAAATATTCCATGATTTCTGTGAAAAATATATATATCCTTTTCAATTTATCAAGGTATATTTTAGTCCAACCCCCCTAGGGAAGTCTCATTACAACAAAGATGTGTTAGACAGTTACCATTATTGTATATAAACCTGAATAATCTAATAAATTTATTATCATACCTATAGTCAACTTTTATATAATCCTCTTTATGTATAGGCTATCAAAATATTATATGAAAATAAATTTTATGAAGTTAAGATATGTGTGGACGATGTAGAATCCATTATCATTAGATTAGAAACATAATAAACTGATAATTATCAAAATCCACCCCCCATTAGCTTTAATGAATTATATTTTTGGGGATGAATTGGAAATAACTTCGTGGGAATAAGAAATAAGTATTAAAATTTATGATGTACCTATTGTAAAAGAATACATTGATATATTTTCTGAATATTTACATGGACACCACCAAAGTGTGAAGTTGAGTTTTCTATTTATTTAATCACTCAATGAAGAGCAATATCATAGAATCCTTATAGAATAAACACAATGGAATTAGTAGAGCTTTAGAAACAACTATAGGTGTTTAGTAATAATGTATTTATTCAAACTAGTGTTTCTCCATGGGGATCCCCAGTTCTTTAATATATGAAGAACTATCGATCAATGAGGCTATGCACTGACTATAGATAAATTAATTCTATTAAAACAATGAACAAGTATCCCATACCTTGCACAAATGATTTATTTGATCAACTATATTGAGATCAATATTTTTCTAAAATTGAACTGCGTTCATGATATCATAAATTGTGCATAAAAAAGGAAGATATTTCAAATACAACCTTCCAAACGAGGTATGGTCATTAAGAATTTACAGTAATGACATTTGGATCGACTAATTCACCCTCTATTTTCTTGGGTATAATGAACATATTGTTCAAGGAATATGTTGATGATTCTGTTCAATTTATTTATAGATCATATCATGGTATACTCTATAAGATATGAAGACTATGAGAACAACATTAATATTGTTCTAATGAATCTTATAAGAAATAAACAATATGGGCAGTTTAGCAAGTAAAAATTTTGGCATCAAAAAATAACTTTTCATGGCCATATTCTCTACAAATATGGAGTCTCTTGATTCAACAAAAACTAATGAAATCCATGAATGGGTATCACAGACTAGTATAACTGAGTTACACAATATTATTGGTTTATAAGGTTACTATCGGTGTTCCATCCATAATTTTTCCCGATTAGAAAACCCAATAACCAAGATCATACGTAAATGGGTTAAATTTTGTTCTACTAAATAATGCGGGGAATGTTTTGGAGAATTGAAGAGAATATTAGTCAATGATTTTACATTTTCTCTACAATATGGGAATGTAGGAATTGTGACTTATTGTGATGCATCTTGGAAAAGACTCAGATGTGTCCTTATGCAGAATGATAGAGATGTTACTTATGCATCATGGATATTAATAATCCATGAACAAAACTACCAAACTCATGATCTAGAGTTAGCATCAAGATTAATTTCTATGAATATATTGAGAGATTATCTCTATGGTAAATGATGAGATACATTTACTTAATATAAGAGTTTAAAATATATTTTCTCATAGAAAGAACTAAAGATGATAAAAAAATATGGCTTGAGCTACTCACAGATTATGATTGCATAATACACTACTACTCAAGGAATGAAAATACGGTGGTTGATGCATTGATTAGAAAAGGACATGGGTTTTTAATCAAAATGAGAGATAAAAGGAATCCTATGATTATGGATATAGTAAATATGGATATGGGAATTATCATGGAAGGTGAAAAAACACTAATTTTTCAAATGGTTGAATAACCTTCATTAATATAAAGGATAAAAAATTCTCAAACTGATGATGGGGAGTTTCAAATGAAAAATAATGTTGTAAAAGATGAGTGATTGATTGAAATAGTATTTGAAGACAGTACATTGAAATTTGGGATGTGGGTTTGTGTCCTACTACACCTGAAAAAATGGATTTTTTAGATGATGCTCATAAATCCAATTTAAATATAAATCATGGTGTCGGTAAGATGTATAGAGATTTGAAGGAACAATTTTGGTGGTACAACATGAAGAGGGGGATTTCTTATTATGTGTCGAGATGTCTGGTTTATCAACAGGTGTGTCACAACCCGACCCTACCCGGGCTCGAGCTGCAACTACCCCAAGCTCGCCTCCATAGGCTAGGGGCTGGCCACTAGCGCCGAAGGCACAACAACTTGGGGAGGCCTTTTCCTAAGTACCTGTACACACCCACACGCAGAACACTCAATGCAAAAGTGCAGAGTAAAAGAAAAGACAAGTAAAAAAAAGGGGCAACTGCTATATAAATAACAAAAATGTGCATCGACCTCTAAACTGTATGAGAATGCTGAAGGTACACTGAAAGGGTAAAAGGGGAAAAACACGCGGCCAACCAAAAAGTGCCACAACCCGGAAATAGGTAAACAAAAAGGAAACAGCTGACGGGTCTCCCACCTGGAACCCGGCCACGACCACCGCACGCGGTCCAAGCTCCCATGCTCCTACGCTCCACCGATGTCACGCTCCACCTGTCCGTCATCTGCAAGGGCACACCAAGTGCGGGAAAAGCCCAAGCAGGGGTGAGTATAAAAATACTTAGTAGGATACCCCGAAGGCTTGAGGGAGCAACAAAGGAGGTACCGAAGGGTGAGCAGTAGAGCGAACAGAGAAAAGTAGAGAAGTACAACCGAGAGTGCAGTAAAGAGTCCAGATCAAACCAACAAGAGAAAGGAAGTATACTCGTCCAGGCACAAGGAGCTGGAAATGGTGAGAAGATGAACTTTCTGTCGGGTCTTCGCTACCTATAGTAAGAGAGTAGACTCATCCGACCACGAGAAGCTAGACATGGAAAGCACGTGGCATACCCTGCGTGTCTTCACCTCTCCTGGAAGGAGAATAACCAAACCCAAGAAGTGGGTACTGAAACACGGTATATACATATCCTTATGCATAATCAAGAAGCCCGAAAAACGTTGTAAGGGGATCTCCATCCCGTAGCTCAGCCCAAGAAAGAGTAGCCAACAATCCCAGAAGTAAACTCCATCGATGCCCAGCGTCCCACACGTCTTCCCCGAACAGCAAGCCAAGGGGCTCAATCACCACACTTCGACACTATCCGCTTTGGGCGACACTGACTCGCCCGCACAGTTTTAGATCGCGTCACAAGAACGCGTCTTGGTGGGGAAAGTGCCCCTCGTACTTAAAAGTTCTAGGGAAAGTCAAACCACACCTCGTCACTGCCCTATAGTCGAGAGGTCTCCTCAAAGTCAAAGTCCATCACAACACTGACCCGTATAACCAAGGGTCCCGCTCCGGTAATCACGGAGGAAAGCCACAGGCCAGCCTAGTAGAAGGAATGAGCCTGGAATGCCAACAGGTGTCCCACTGCCCAGCCCTGCTGGAGGGTAATTCATAACCAGATATCAGGTGACCCACTGCCCAGCCCTTCTGGAGGGTAAACCATAACACATCCTCAGGCGACCCACTGCCCAGCCCTACTGGAGGGTAGACCTTAACATATCATCAGGCGACCCACTGCCCAGCCCCGCTGGAGGGTAGACCTGGAATAAGTCGACAGGCGACCCACTGCCCAGCCGTGCAAGAGGGTAGACCTGGAATAAGTCGACAGGTGACCCACTGCCCAACCGTGCTGGAGGGTAGACCTGGAACTAGACGACGGGCGACCCACTGCCCAGCCCTGCTGGAGGGTAGACCCTAAGAGGTCGTCGGGTGACCCACTGCCCAGACCCTGCTGGAGGGTAGACCCTAAGAGCATCGGGTGACCCACTGCCCAGTCTCTGCTTAAGGGTAGACCCTAAGATCATCTGGTGACCCACTACCCAGTCTCTGCTAGAGGGTAGACCCTAAGAGCATTGGGTGACCCACTACCCAGTCTCTGTTGGAGGGTAGACCCTAAGAGCATCGGGTGACCCACCACCCAGTCTCTGCTGGAGGGTAGACCCTAAGAGCATCTGGTGACCCACCGCCCAGTCTCTACTGGAGGGTAAACACTGGAAGTCAGTGAGCAACCCACTGCCCAGCCCTGCTGGAGGGAAAAATTGAAGAAGTCGATGATTAACCCACTACCCAGCCCCGCTGGAGGGTAAAAATCAGAACTACCATGGCCATCCCCACTAGAGGGTACAACACTGGCCAAACGAACATGGAGTGGGTATCACGCGACCACCCAACTCCAGCACAACTCTCCCAAATGGGTTTCAGTGCATGTTCCATCACTGGGTGCCACTAGCACCGCTACTGGCCGATCCATCGGGAACGAAACAAGGGGAATACCACTCGACCCTACTGATCAACAAACCAGCACAGAGCCAGGGGAAAACTCTACCCTGCTGGTCAAACAAAACCACAGAGGGACCCTCTACGTAGCGAGAGGTCGAAGTACGCAAGGCAGAACACGACACACACATGGGGCCCACATGACGTGTGGGCCCACGTCAACCCCAAATGAGCGCACAAACGTCTCAGGTACAAACCACACGTACCTCCAAGCGCTCCCGCATACTCCCAAAGTATACTACGTTCCAGCCTAAAGGCTATCGTGCACACAGCTCCCAACGTCAACGTAAAGGCGTGACGTAACAATTCCAATCTACCAGCTCATCGGCTGAGGCACATACAACCACATCTCACGAACCATTTATATCACTCCCCCAAGAGTGCACGATCACACGCCAAGGGTCCACTACAAACAAGGAAGGGCGAACCACCACCGGAGCACCTTTCATGCTTCAACATTTAATAAGATCACGTATAATGTTCCTCACAACCAAACAGATCGTACCGTGGTAATCCTCGCGGAAAAACACGTGAGATCGACTACTTACTCGCCTCCAACGGATATCCGACGGAAAAGTCAGCCACACCACCTCACGCCCGAACGGCGTCCCGTGATCCCGAGCCTCGGCCCCGAAAATAGTTATGCGCATTGCACCATTGCGATCCCCTCGGGAAAACACATCAAAAGCACTACTCACATGAGTGCAACGGATATCCGGAGAAAAATGTGTAATGCCCCGACCCCAGCTACCCAGAGTCGGTGCATTAATTACATAATATTGGCATGATCACAAGAAAGATCAAATCCCGAAAGACCGATTAGTTTAGTAGCCTTGGAAACACTAGATATATTCATAAGTTTTACATTACATCATAAAATGAAAAACTACTACAACAACATAATGTTTCCAACGTCCACACTATAAACCCCTCATAATATCCCTGCAAGTCAATCATAATTTACTTCTTCACTACCTGGGAAAAAATAAAACATAGAAAAGGGGTGAGCTCAAATGCCCAGTAAGGATAACAATATAGCGGAACATTCAAAATAAGCACAAACATTTAAGGCAATGAATTACTAAAACAAAAGCCTTTTAAAATTGAACTTCAACATAGTATGGCAAAAGTAAAATGAAATAATGCCATTTACTTGTTCACATGGATATTCTACTAATCGAATAATCACATGCAATATCAATAACCACTTTCATAATGTTGGAATGCATAATGCCAGACTATCATAACCACATAGCCAAGGCCTCGTGCCAAGACTACAAATAAGATTTTGTCAAGGCCTTGTGCCAAGACACTAGTTTGTCTCATGAGACCTACCGATGCATCGAGGAGCTATAGCGGGCTCCACCCGTCACTTATTAAGTCCAATGCATTCCCATATGAAAAGGTTTAAACATAACATAAACATTCGTATTAAAACTAGCATACGAAATGTCAATAATTTCACCATAAACTATGAATGGTATAAAAATAGCACATCCACAGTCAAACATATCACAAAACCTTCAATACAATATAGAAGTTTTGTATCATAATAAATGAACTTCAAATAATCTTAAAATCCATCAAAGGATGTTGACATAGAAGAAATCAAAATTCTTTTTAAAGAAATATCTCTTTTTATTTTAAAATCATTTAATATCCATATAAAATAAAAAATTTTCTTTGAAAATATTCTTATAAGCTTGTAAGGAAAGCTTTGAAGATTTTATAACGGTGTAAAATAACCGCACCCGCCGTATAAGTTAAAAAAACATTCTTACCTCAATTCTGTCGAAAAGGTTAAAAAGGACCTTGTTTTGAAAATGACGGAAAGATTCCTTTATAAACCTCTTATAAAAAGTCAAACAAGGGTATAAATGACTTTAACACATATTCTTGTAAATATTAAAAATGTTTTGAAATACATTTTGAAGAAACATGGATGTGGATGATAACGAGATCCCAGTAGATTATTACGTATAAACAACCTCGGATAAAGAAGAGATTGTGAAATAACCCTTACCTTGTACTTTTCCTTGGTTGGGGTAGGTTAACCTCCTGTATAATGGTGAAATAATTTTTATTAAATTATACAAGAATCATATATATTAATATGATATCATATATGATCTTTTAACATTGATTTATTAATAATATCTTAGAATTATCATCGTTTCGGGTGTTAACTTACTCATTTTCTTTTATATGTTTTGTTACATAAGCCATGTTTGTTGTATCTTATTCATATCCAGAATGATATCAAGTCCTTAAACATCATTTTTAAATCATAAAATGATAATTATACTTGAATGGATACGATGGAGAATGAATCTCATCGCGTTCGTGGAGACGGTAGTCCGTACGTACGCACGAGCGACAATATCATTCTTTTGATATTAAAATAATATATAAATGAATGGTATATCATATATACAGAATCATTAACATGTTATATTTATTATTTACATGAGTTACACATCATTATTATACCCATCCAAATAATATTATATTGAATAACAATTACACCACAACGTGGAGATGGTAAGCCGTACGTACGCACGTATGGTGACATGTTATTCAAAGGGTGGATAGAATACTGAATATGGTTGTACCATACTTATAATAACATCACATTATATGTGAGATACTGGAGTTATTATTTTAGAATGGTAAGAACAAAGGAAGAAGAAGTGGAAGAAGAAATGAACTTAGAAAAGGGTGGTGAAATCATTACCTCTTCTTCGGGTTCTTCCTTTTGATTTGATCAAAAGGGCTCCTTAGGTTGGCTTTCTGATCAAACTAAGGCCTCTAGGTTGTAGTTAGGGATGTTGGGAGATTATTTGGGCAGAGTTTGGCCGAACCAAAAGGCTTTGAAGGTGTGAAGAAATGAGAAGGAGGAGTGCCCTTTTATAAGAGGGGTGAGGGGCACCTTTGGAAAAGCTAGAAATATTAATTTATAATAAATTCATATTCGGTTTCTAAAGGCTCCAAAGTTGACTATTCAAAGGATGCGGTGGGGATAGGTCGCAAAAAAACTCATCCAATAGAATTTAGACAGGTTTGGGTACTTATATTAACCTTATCTTTAAATATTAACTCTAAGTTAATTAGTTTCACTTTTACAATGTCTCTTTGTATTTTTATATATTATGGTTAATAAACATACTATATACATCCAAGAGACCCCCAAGTGGTCCATTAATGATTAACCTATCATAATATAAGTCTCTTGGCCGAACCTTAGATTTTTAGGAATTTAATATCAATTAATAATATAATATTTGTTTTAAGAACTCTTTTATGTCAATTTTGGCACTATTCAATAGTTGATTTTTGTGAAACTCATAACAGATTGATTACTTCGAACAAAGTCCATTAAATCAATCCTAATATATCATATTAGCCTAGAAAATTAGTTTAATTCATTAAAAGTTTCATATTATATTTATTTGGGTATTTATAATATCAATTATTTTAATTTTTCACTATTATAGTAATTACTGCATCATCATTGTGTCATAAATAAAATAACCTATTTAGTGTCTAAAAATTATAAATAAAATATCATTATGTAGGAAATCTTTTTATCTTTCTAATGAATATTTATAATCGAAAATCCAACATGTATAACCCTATGTAAAAATTGTTCTTCTAAAAGATGTAAGCTTATGCCATTTTTGTATTCATTTTAACTTAATTAAAATAAAGTGTCATTATCACTTACAAGTGGATCAATGGGGTCCCCAAATTGACCCAAAGATTCCCATGGTCGACTATGTATCAACCAATAGGGTTAAGACACGTTTTAGGGTAATTTAGTATTATTATAATATTATTTTTTTAACCCTTATTTACCGGATTTACCCTTAACCATGGTAAATAAAATATTTACCGCAGTAATTATTCAAAATGTCTAAAAATAAAAGTTACCTATTTAAACAATTTGAACATCCTGATTCCAAATATGGAATCCATTTTTCTAAATTCATAACACAGAAGTGGCAGAAATTAATTTAAAATTAATTCCCGCTGTCAAAACAAAAAGCGTGTTTTTAAGAGATAATAACTATCAAAAGATTGACACTTGTTTATGTTCGGTTTAATTGTAAAATTATGTCCAATGACCAACATTATATTAAATGGTAAAAATATATTCTAAATATACTTTAAAACTACTAAAATTCATAATTTATCACTATTAATTATTTTGATTAAAAAGGTTGTTTTTAATTAAAATTTAGTAATTTTCACTATTCATCAAAATATGAAAGTTATCCGAAAAGTACCAAAATTTCACCTTAGGCTAAATTCGATATTCCGAGTCCAAAAATGAAGTCCATTTTCAAATATAAAATATATATAATTTCAAAAATTAGGTATTACTATTCACAACGGCTAGTTTAATTAGTTGTGGTGTGTGTTAGAACTCGAGGTTGCGTACAACACACGCTATCGCATTATTCAAAGGGAAACGTACCGTAGAAGCTTGGGGTGTTACATTCTCCCCTCCTTCAAATAATTGCGTCCTCGCAATTTCTAGGGTATTACTGCATAAAAAGACTCGGGTGGTTCTTCATCATAAGTTCCTCGGGTTCCCACGTTGCCTCTTCCATCTTATGATTTCTCCACAAAACTTTTACCAGACGCGTCGTCCGGTTTCTCAGTACTTGTTCTCTTGTATCAAGAATCCTGACGGGCTCTTCACAATAGGAAAGATCGGGTTCCAGTTCTAATTCCTCATAGGTGAGTACATGCGTTGGGTCAGGCATGTATTTCCTCAACAGAGATACGTGGAACACATCGTGAACTTTGGAGAGACTTGGCGGCATTGCCAATCGGTAAGCTACAACCCCAATTCGTTCTATAATTTCGAAAGGTCCGATGTACCTGGGACTCAATTTACCTTTCTTACCAAAACATATGACTCCCTTCCACGGAGATACCTTCAGGAAAACATGATCACCGACTTGAAATTCCAAATCCTTCCTTCGATTATCGGCATGGCTCTTCTGCCTACTTTGAGCTGCTTTGATGTGATTTTGGATTACTTTCACCTTTTCCACCGTTTCCTCCACCAGTTCTGGGCCTACAAGTTTTCTTTCACCAACGTCATCCCAACAGGTTGGTGTACGACATCTCTTTCCGTATAACGCTTCATATGGTGCCATCTGAATACTCGAATGGAAGCTATTGTTATAGGAAAATTCTACCAGAGGTAAATATTGATCCCACATACCCTGAAAATCAAGTGAGCAAGATCTCAACATGTCTTCTAAGGTCTGAATAGTCCGTTCTGATTGTCCGTCTGTCTGAGGGTGGTAAGCAGTGCTCAAATGAAGTTCAGTATCCAGGGATTTCTGAAGACTTTTCCAAAATCTTGATGTAAAACGGGGATCACGATCAGAAAAAATTGATAAGGGTACTCCATGAAGTCTCAGAACTTCATTAATATATAGTCTTGCTAGACGTTCCAGGGGTAGATCTTCTCTTATAGCAAGAAAATGTGCTGACTTGGTAAGACGATCGACAATAACCCATATTGCATCGTTCCTTCTAGGAGTCTTTGGTAGCCCCATGACAAAGTCCATCGTAATATTATCCCATTTCCACTCCGGTATGGGAAGAGGTTGCATGACTCCTCCAGGCTGTTGCCTTCCAGCTTTCACTTGTTGACAAACCATACATCTTGACACAAAATCAGCAATCTCCCTCTTCATGTTGTCCCACCAAAAATGTTCCTTCAAATCTCTATACATTTTGGTGCTCCCAGGGTGTATAGAGAAATTGGAACTATGAGCATCATCCAGCAATTCCCTTTTTAGATCAGGTATATTGGGAACACAAAGTCTCTTCCCAAATTTCAAAATTCCACCTTCATACGCAAAGTCTCTCAATCTCCCATCATTCACAGCTTTAATCTTCTTTTGGAATTCTTCATCATCAGTCTGAGAACTCTTAATCCTTTCTAGTAATGATGGTTTGGCAACCATTTGAAAAAGCATTGATGTTTCACCTTCCCTGGTTATTCCCATGTCCATCTTTACTAGCTCCATGAAAATTGGATCCCTTTCAATTGTCATATTGTTCAAAACGCCATGGTCTTTTCTACTCAAAGCATCTGCCACCTTGTTTGCCTTCCTTGGGTGGTAGTGTATCGTACAATCATAATCCTTGAGTAATTCAAGCCATCTCCTTTGCCTCATGTCGAGTTCTTTTTGTGAGAAAATATACTTCAAACTCTTGTGATCAGTATAAATCTCACATTTTTCACCATAGAGGTAGTTCCTCCATATCTTCAAAGCAAATATCACAGCTGCTAACTCAAGATCATGAGTAGGATAGTTTTGTTCATGAATTTTCAACTGTCGTGATGCATAGGCAATAACTCTATCATTCTGCATAAGGACACAACCAAGTCCTTTCATTGATGCATCACTATAAATAACGAACCCATCATTCCCCGATGGTAGAGTCAATATAGGAGCATTGAATAATCTTCTCTTCAGTTCTTCGAAACATTCTTCACACTCTTTTGTCCAAACAAATTTAACCCCTTTACGTGTGAGCTTCGTTAATGGGTTAGCCAATCGGGCAAAATTCTGGACGAAACGTCGATAATAACCTGCCAAGCCAATAAAACTACGTACCTCAGTTATACTCGTAGGTGCTGGACATTCTTGGATTGCCTTGGTCTTAGAAGGATCAACAGAGATTCCATCTTTAGAGACAATATGGCCAAGAAAAGAAATCTCTTGAAGCCAGAATTCACACTTGCTAAACTTTCCATATAATTCATGCCTCCTCAGAGTCTTCAAGATAATGCGCAAGTGATTTTCATGATCTTTTTAGGTTTTGGAGTATACCAAGATATCATCAATAAATACCACCACAAATTCATCGAGATACTCCTTGAAAACTCTATTCATCAGATCCATGAATACAGAGGGTGCATTAGTCAATCCAAACGGCATTACAGTAAACTCGTAATGCCCGTACCTGGTTCGAAATGCTGTTTTCGGAATGTCTTCCTTCTTTACACACAACTGATGGTATCCAGATCGAAGGTCAATCTTTGAAAAGTATTGAGCCCCATGCAGTTGGTCAAATAAATCATCAATACGAGGTAGGGGATACTTGTTCTTTATCGTTATAGCATTGATCTCCCTGTAGTCGATACATAACCTCATAGATCCATCTTTCTTTTTAACAAAAAGAACAGGGGCTCCCCATGGAGAAACACTAGGGCGAATAAATCCCTTATTACTCAATTCCTCTAGTTGTTTATTTAGTTCGACTAATTCTACAGTGGCCATTCTATAAGGGGTCTTCGATATAGGCCTTGATCCAGGAATCAAATCAATAGAAAACTCAACTTCTCGTTCTGGAGGATGTCCAGGTAAATCTTCCGGAAATACATCTACAAATTCTTCCACAACAGGTACATCCTTTATTTGAACATTCCTTTCCTCACCGACAGTTATTTCATTCTCTTCCTCCCCGATAATTGAATTTAGTTGAGCTATTGAGGGTGGATCTAAATAAGAATTAGGTGGTGACGATTCTGCTCTAAAAATAAGGTGTTCCTTATCATTATCATCAAGAATCGTAACCTCTTTCTTCTTACAATAAATCTTCGCATCATAGTCCGAAAGCCAGTCCATACCGAGGATTATATCAAACTCAATCATAGGTATGACGATGAGATCAGCAGATAAAGAAAATTTATGTGCTCTAATGGGGACTGATTCACAAAACTTTGTTGCAACGATACTTCCCTTAGGAGTTTTAACTGACAACTCCCTTATTAAATCAAATTGGAAATATCTAATTTTCTTTGCAAACTGGGAAGATATGAAACAATGCGATGATCTAGAATCAAATAATGCATTTGCTAAACTTGAGGAAACCATTAAATTACCTGCCACCACGTCTTTCGGAGCTTCTACCTCAGCAGTAGTGATAGCATAAGCCTGGCCTTGATCCCTTGGCCTTTTCTGAGGTAAGTTCTCCTGACGCTTAGGACATGCATTTGCATAATGCCCCATCTCCCTGCAATTGTAGCACTGAACGTTGGTAGCTTCCTTCTTCCCCTTGCAATCATGAGCTTGGTGGCCTTTTTCACCACACTTGTAACAGACTCCCATTCCCTTCAATCAAGTACCAGGATGTTTCTTCCCGCATTTACCACAAGATGGATATTCAACCTTTCCCTTCTTCCCCTTATTTCCATTCCCAGATTGATCAGCAGGTCTCTTCTTCTCTTGCTTCGCTTTAAAGTCATAAGACTTAGAGAATTCTTTTTCGGTCTTGATAGCACATGAGACAATGTCTTCGTATGACGAAAAGGATTGTGAAACTAATGCTCGATGGAGAAATGGTTTTAACCCATCAAAGAAACGATCAATCTTACTTCTTGGGTTGCGAATATAATCTCCAGCATACCTCGCTAACCTTGTAAAGTTAGCCTCATACTTTGTGACATTATCATCCTCCTTTTGTCTCAGACTCAGAAATTGCCTTTCCATATCTGCTCGATGGTCGCGAGGAAAGTATTTTTCTAAAAACAGATCTTTGAACTCCCTCCATTCCATGTTTGATACTTCATCATCTTCCTTCATGTTTTGAATCAATGACCACCATTGATCAGCATCTCCAGTGAGGTGGTAAACTGCCATGGTAACTTTTTCCCTTTCACTACTCCCCAAAGCCTGAAATATTTTCTCTAGGGAAAATATCCATTGCTCAGCTACTAAGGGATTTGTACTCCCATTGAACGTTGGTGGTTGTTGTCTCATGAATCGATCTAACATTGATCCTCCACGCTGCGGATCAGGGTGCTCCATACGGGTAAGGTTATTATTCATAACCTGAGTAAGTTGTCCCAGTACGGTGATTAGCTGATCAGCACCAGTTGCATCACCAGCCCCACTATAATTATCTTGAGCAGGAGGGCAATCCCTACATGGAGTGCGTGCATTGATACGATTTCCATTTCTTCCACTAGGCGCCATTTCTAAACAATGGCATAAACTAGATCAGTTTATGAATCAAAATACATAATCCCATACTTATAAAACACTTAACATAAATTGAACTATTTATGGATATAATCCATAATCATAAAAATGTTTTCTTTGAGGAAGTATATACTCATAAACCCTTCATAATTATTTGTAAAGAAAATGAGAGTTATCCTAAGCATATCCCCCGGGAGTGTCGTAACCAAGAGTGCAGCAAGGCCCGTTGTCGTGCACCAGTTCCCGTTCGAGTCTAGCTCAAAGCGGTGTTTTCGGGTTTTACCCCTAGGTACATCTGTGCCAGAGCCGCCTCTACCTGCTCGTATCCAGACAGGGATGTATTGCTCGGAAAACTCACAAAATCTCTACAATACCAAAATTCTAGGAAGTTCTTCTATACTAATCCTCAAAGTTCATCTTAGGTCTACGTGCTCTAATCAGAGTTTATCTAAATCTAGCTTCCAAGGTTTGTACTAAACTTCCTCTGATACCAACTGTAATGCCCCGACCCCAGCTACCCAGAGTCGGTGCATTAATTACATAACATTGGCATGATCACAAGAAAGATCAAATCCCGAAAGACCGATTAGTTTAGTAGCCTTGGAAACACTAGATATATTCATAAGTTTTACATTACATCATAAAATGAAAAACTACTACAACAACATAATGTTTCCAACGTCCACACTATAAACCCCTCATAATATCCCTGCAAGTCAATCATAATTTACTTCTTCACTACCTGGGAAAAAATAAAACATAGAAAAGGGGTGAGCTCAAATGCCTAGTAAGGATAACAATATAGCGGAACATTCAAAATAAGCATAAACATTTAAGGCAATGAATTACTAAAACAAAAGCCTTTTAAAATTGAACTTCAACATAGTATGGCAAAAGTAAAATGAAATAATGCCATTTACTTGTTCACATGGATATTCTACTAATCGAATAATCACATGCAATATCAATAACCACTTTCATAATGTTGGAATGCATAATGCCAGACTATCATAACCACATAGCCAAGGCCTCGTGCCAAGACTACAAATAAGATTTTGTCAAGGCCTTGTGCCAAGACACTAGTTTGTCTCATGAGACCTACCGATGCATCGAGGAGCTATAGCGGGCTCCACCCGTCACTTATTAAGTCCAATGCATTCCCATATGAAAAGGTTTAAACATAACATAAACATTCGTATTAAAACTAGCATACGAAATGTCAATAATTTCACCATAAACTATGAATGGTATAAAAATAGCACATCCATAGTCAAACATATCACAAAACCTTCAATACAATATAGATGTTTTGTATCATAATAAATGAACTTCAAATAATCTTAAAATCCATCAAAGGATGTTGACATAGATGAAATCAAAATTCTTTTTAAAGAAATATCTCCTTTTATTTTAAAATCATTTAAGATCCATATAAAATAAAACATTTTCTTTGAAAATATTCTTATAAGCTTGTAAGGAAAGCTTTGAAGATTTTATAACGGCGTAAAATAACCGCACCCGCCGTATAAGTTAAAAAAACATTCTTACCTCAATTCTGTCGAAAAGGTTAAAAAGGACCTTGTTTTGAAAACGACGAAAAGATTCCTTTATAAACCTCTTATAAAAAGTCAAACAAGGGTATAAATGACTTTAACACATATTCTTGTAAATATTAAAAATGTTTTGAAATACATTTTGAAGAAACATGGATGTGGATGATAACGAGATCCCAGTAGATTATTACGTATAAACAACCTCGGATAAAGAAGAGATTGTGAAATAACCCTTACCTTGTACTTTTCCTTGGTTGGGGTAGGTTAACCTCCTGTATAATGGTGAAATAATTGTTATTAAATTATACAAGAATCATATATATTAATATGATATCATATATGATCTTTTAACATTGATTTATTAATAATATCTTAGAATTATCATCGTTTCGGGTGTTAACTTACTCATTTTCTTTTATATGTTTTGTTACATAAGCCATGTTTGTTGTATCTTATTCATATCCAGAATGATATCAAGTCCTTAAACATCATTTTTAAATCATAAAATGATAATTATACTTGAATGGATACGATGGAGAATGAATCTCATCGCGTTCGTGGAGACGGTAGTCCGTACGTACGCACGAGCGACAATATCATTCTTTTAATATAAAAATATTATATAAATGAATGGTATATCATATATACAGAATCATTAACATGTTATATTTATTATTTACATGAGTTACACATCATTATTATACCCATCCAAATAATATTATATTGAATAACAATTACACCACAACGTGGAGACGGTAAGCCGTACGTACGCACGTATGGTGACATGTTATTCAAAGGGTGGATAGAATACTGAATATGGTTGTACCATACTTATAATAACATCACAGTATATGTGAGATACTGGAGTTATTATTTTAGAATGGTAAGAACAAAGGAAGAAGAAGTGGAAGAAGAAATGAACTTAGAAAAGGGTGGTGAAATCATTACCTCTTCTTCGGGTTCTTCCTTTTGATTTGATCAAAAGGGCTCCTTAGGTTGGCTTTCTGATCAAACTAAGGCCTCTAGGTTGTAGTTAGGGATGTTGGGAGATTATTTGGGCAGAGTTTGGACGAACCAAAAGGCTTTGAAGGCGTGAAGAAATGAGAAGGAGGAGTGCCCTTTTATAAGAGGGGTGAGGGGCACCTTTGGAAAAGCTAGAAATATTAATTTATAATAAATTCATATTCGGTTTCTAAAGGCTCTAAAGTTTACTATTCAAAGGATGAGGTGGGGATAGGTCGAAAACAACTCATCCAATAGAATTTAGACAGGTTTGGGTACTTATATTAACCTTATCTTTAAATATTAACTCTAAGTTAATTAGTTTCACTTTTACAATGTCTCTTTGTATTTTTATATATTATGGTTAATAAACTTACTATATACATCCAAGAGACCCCCAAGTGGTCCATTAATGATTAACCTATCATAATATAAGTCTCTTGACCGAACCTTAGATTTTTAAGAATTTAATAGCAATTAATAATATAATATTTGTTTTAAGAACTCTTTTATGTCAATTTTGACACTATTCAATAGTTGATTTTTGTGAAACTCATAACAGATTGATTACTTCGGAAAAAGTCCATTAAATCAATTATAATATATCATATTAGCCTAGAAAATTTGTTTAATTCATTAAAAGTTTCATATTATATTTATTTGGGTATTTATAATATCAATTATTTTAATTTTTCACTATTATAGTAATTACTGCATCATCATTGTGTCATACATAAAATAACCTATTTAGTGTCTAACAATTATAAATAAAATATCATTATGTAGGAAATCGTTTTAGCTTTCTAATGAATATTTATAATCGAAAATCCAACATGTATAACCCTATGTAAAAATTGTTCTTCTAAAAGATGTAAGCTTATGCCATTTTTGTATTCATTTTAACTTAATTAAAATAAAGTGTCATTATCACTTACAAGTGGATCAATGGGGTCCCAAAATTGACCCAAAGATGCCCATGGTCGACTATGTATCAACAAATAGGGTTAAGACACGTTTTAGGGTAATTTAGTATTATTATAATATTATTTTTGTAACCCTTATTTACCGGATTTACCCTTAACCATGGTAAATAAAATATTTACCGCAGTAATTATTCAAAATGTCTAAAAATAAAAGTTACCTATTTACACAATTTGAACATCCTGATTCCAAATATGGAATCCATTTTTCTAAATTCAAAACACAGAAGTGGCAGAAATTAATTTAAAATTAATTCCCGCTGTCAAAACAAAAAGCGTGTTTTTAAGAGATAATAACTATCAAAAGATTGACACTTGTTTATGTTCGGTTTAATTGTAAAATTATGTCCAATGACCAACATTATATTAAATGGTAAAAATATATTCTATATATACTTTAAAACTACTAAAATTCATAATTTATCACTATTAATTATTTTGATTAAAAAGGTTGTTTTTAATTAAAATTTAGTAATTTTCACTATTCATCAAAATATGAAAGTTATCCGAAAAGTACCAAAATTTCACCTTAGGCTAAATTCGATATTCCGAGTCCAAAAATGAAGTCCATTTTCAAATATAAAATATATATAATTTAAAAAATTAGGTATTACTATTCACAACGGCTAGTTTAATTAGTTGTGGTGTGTGTTAGAACTCGAGGTTGCGTACAACACACGCTATCGCATTATTCAAAGGGAAACGTACCGTAGAAGCTTGGGGTGTTACAAAATGTGCATCCCGGCACACCGCACACGAGCGGTGCCATGTGGGACCCGCATCCTGGTCCCAAAACTTAGCGAACGGGTCGCACCGTTGCGATCCTCTCGATAAAGTACACAAAATGGACTATTCACTTGTCCAAAACGGTCACCCGGTGATAAAGCTGGAAATCACCGTCAACTCCCGAAACAGCCCTCACGGGGCCCGCACCATCGTGCGGAAATACAGCGGGTGGACTCCGCCAATGCAATGCCCTCGGAAAAACACCCAACATCGACTACTCGCACGCCCCGAACGGACGACCGAGGAAAAAGTCGATAAAAGATGCACGCAACTCAAAAGATGGGCCATGGGGCCTGCACCTCAACTTCGGCTTCAATGCCCGAAACCACCCTGGAAAACTTCACCTCGACGCCAGAGTTCCAACGCCACTAACGACGCTTAAATCGGGCGTCGGACGCATCCGCGCCGTCCAATTTAAGAATCTCGGGAAAAACGATTGTCCACTTAAAGACACGTCGTGCCTCCGCGACCCCTTGTTTAGGGAATTAAAAATTTCCGAAACCATCTCAAAACATTTTCCCTTGACACAAGGTCCACGCTGCCGCTGACGGCGTGCAAAACGGACGCCCGTAGCGAAAGCTACGGGCGTCGGAAATTTCAAAGTGGAAATTCCCTTGGGCCGGACCGGCCCGGTCCGGCCGGTCCGCCCACAGCCGACCCGCGGCCCGGCCATGGGTCAGGTTCGGTCTGCCGCGGCCAACTAGCCGCGGCCTGTCTCTACCGACACTGACCAGCCTTGACGGCCGGTCTCCTCTCCCCGCAGTGACCCGCGACATGCGAGTCACGGTCGCGCCGCACGCGGGGTCGCGCACCCCGCGACCCCCCTTCCCTCTGTGCGCTACGCCGGAGCCTCCCGAGACCCCGCCGACCACAGGCGCCTCTGCCGTGCCGCCCCGCTTCCCAGAAGCGGCCACCACCTGGAGCCGCTCCACCGCTGTCCGGCTCACCGCGCCGCCGCCTGGAGCCGCTCCGCCGCCGCGCCTACCCGCAAGAACACCCGAGAACCCCTCCAAAAACCCGCAACCTTCGGCGATCAACCCCGGCCTCCTTCGAGCTCGGATTTTAATTCTGAAAGAAGAGATTGAAAGAATAAAATGTATACTACGCGACCAAGTAATTTTCTTGAAGAGAAATCAAAAAATCGACGCTAAAATGGGGGTTCAAATGGAGGTTTGGGAATTAAAATGCAAATACACAACCCTACCTCGTGGGCGTTGCCTGAAGCTTCACCGCGAGGGATCTGCCGCCGCGTCGCTGCCTTGCCGGAGAGGAGGAGGTGAGGAGGAGCTTCCTTTTTCGTTGGGAGCTGATGGCGCCAGGGAGAAAAGTGAGAGGAGAGGGGGTGGGTTAAGTGTTTAAATAGAAAACACTTAACCACCCGCCCGACGGCCCGAACCCAAACTCCTGGCGGGGTCGGGGTTAAGCCTCCCCTGGGGTAAACACGACCTCCCGAGCACAACGGTGGTCTCAGAATTTTAATCTGAGACCCCGTTCAAATGTTATAAAATTTAACGTCTGAAGCCGCTAAATTACGAAAACGCCTGTGGGGCCATTTTTCACAAACGGCCCGCGCCCGCAAAACTTATACCCCTCCTAGGGTAAACGGAACATTCCAAACTCAACGGTGCACTCGGTTTTCCAAATCAGAGCCTCCGTTTAAGAGATACCTGTGTTTCAACATTAAATGAATTAATTAATTAATTAATTAATCTGTTTAACGTTCCAGAAGCGGGCGAGGGGTCCAAAAGTCCCGCGCCGACAAGATTTATGTCGTTCCTAGGGTAAACACCCCATTCCGGACCCATCCGTACACTCGAATCCCTGATCTAGAACTCCATTTAGGATTTATACTCTTTATTTGGCGTTCCCAGGGTGAACGCACTGAAAATTTAATTCCGGCCACTCCGGGGCTCGGAATCGCACACCGTCTGGAGGCGCTGCTCTGGAATATCATCAAGAATATTCCAAAGCCTTTCGAAGAAAAAACCGGGTTCTTACAAGGTGAAGGATGAAAGAAAACTTCATAGTGGATTAATGTATCCTCATCCTATACATTTGTGGAAATTGGATGATATTATGAAGGACATTGTTATGGGGCTTCCAAAGACTCTGAGAAGAAATGAAGTGATATAGGTTATTGTTGATCTTCTTTCCAAATAATTAAATTTTTTTGCTATAAAATAATATTTACCACTTTATAGTTTACAAATACTATTTATTAATGATGTTGTAATACTTCAGGGTGCACCCTAATCAATTATTTGTGACTCTGTTCCACGTTTTACATCACAATTCTCAAAAAGTATTCTGAGATTTCATTGATAAATTCCTATCACTGAAAAACTAGTGGTCACTCATAAATGACTATTCAAACATTAGAAGACATGTTGTGATATTCTTCTATTAATGTTCAATGTATGTGGGGTTAGTATTTACCTCTAGTATAATTTCTATATAAAAACATCTTCCATTCAAGTATAAAGATTGCACCTTATAAAGTGTTATATGGAAGGAGATATGGTACACCCTCATGTTGGGATGATGTTGGTTAATGAAAACTTGTAGGACATGAACTTGTTGAGGAAAAGCCAAAAAAGGTAAAAACTATTCAAACCCATATCAAAACAGGTCAATGTAGAAAAAAGGGTTATGCTAATAACTGAATGAAGGATATGATTTTCAAGTGGGAGATCCTTATTTCATGAAGTTATCACCATAAAAGTGTGTTGTAAAATATGGTTAGAAGGTTAAATTACATTTTATGTACATCAGAACTTTTGAAAATTTTCAACAAATTGACGTTGGAGCATACATTTTAGAAATGATTCCATGTCCCTCCGCAGATCATGATGTGTTCCATGTATCAATGCTATGGAAATAAATGACACACCCAATGCATGTACACACCTACGAAGAAATGTAATTGAAACATGATCCATATTACTGTGATGATCATATCAAGATTATTGATACCATAGAATATGTGTTGAGAAATCATATGAATCATCTTGTAAATGTTCTTTGGTGAATCTATAAAATGGATTAGGCGACATGGGAACCTAAAGAACAATTGATGAAGAACCAACCAAATATTTTTAGGAATATATATTATAGAAATTGTGAGGATGAAATTATTTGATGTATGTAAGAATTTAATAACCCATGAATCCAAGGAAAATATCATTTTAAATAAATCAATAGCTTCTGTTGCACGCAACATAGACATCGAGAGCACCACGACATTTTAAACTAGCTGTTTATAAGTGGTTATCAATAGTATTAACCAAATTATGAAATCCAAAATGTTTATTTGTAAAAATATACTTCAATTTTGAATTATGATTTTTTTTCTTAAGATGAAATTATGGATTTTTTTGAAGAGTTTCAATCTTTTATGAATAGTGAAAATTCTGCATTGTTATAAAAACCAAATATTTCATTTAAATAAATACTTTAACATAAATTTATTTTAATGTTTCAATAGATAATTAATAAATATATAAATCCAACATTTTTCATTGGAATCATTTTAGAAAACAACTAGATATACTAATTTATTAATGTTTTGAACGTCTTTTTTACTCGCTTTCTAGCCACTTCTACGAGATTTGCATTAATCGGTAATTATACCATTTTGGTTAATTTCATATCAAAAAATTGACATATATTGTTGTAATTAGAATATATATATGTTCTATTAAGATCAAAATAATAGTTGGTGAATAGTAATTTTTGGATTTTATTTTATCATTATTAAAAGTAAATAGGGTAATTAAATGTAAAATTAATATTATAATATTATAGTATTACCCTAAACCTGGTCCTAATTTCATTGAATACATGTGTATTGAAGAAAATAAACCTCAGGACAAAATTGGGACCTTTTTTATGCCACTATTCTTATATTAGGACATTTATTATATTTTATTTACAAAAGTTTTATAAATGTCATATTCCAATTTTATTACCTATATAATTTTTAATATGAGGATATAAAAGTGATATGGTCAACTATAAAATGTATTTAAAAATAATAAATAAAAATCTAGATAATTGTAATTTATTAATAATTTGAGTAAATAAATATTTAAATTAAATGGTGACACAATAATGATAGATTAATTTAATTATTAAAGAAAGAATCAATTAAATGTTATAAAAAATATTAAAATAAATATAATTGTACTTAATAAATGAAATAAAATAATTTTGTAGATAACATAGATATATTAGTGAGATATTATATGTATTTTTCTATGTTATCATGTTGGTTTTATATTTTTAAAAATGAAAATTTTGAATAGTATCGAAATTGACATAATTGAAACATTAAAATAAATAATACTCAATTAAATGTTATAATATTCATAAAAATTTCATGTTCAGCCATAAAAATAATATTGTGTTATATATGAAGTAAATTATCCATTTGGGGTTCATTTGACAATTTTTAGTATCTATATTAACCTTGTAGTGTTAAAATACAAGAAGAATCGGTAAGAGTTAAACTATTTAAGTAAGGGTAAATGTCAAACGATAAAGCTAATTTTGTAACCTAAACATGTATAAAAATCATTGGATTATATTATATAGACCAATCAACATTTTAGTCTCTAAATAAATATCTTTTGATATATATGTAACGAAAAATAAATTTATAATTAATTAATATTTTAAGATATTCCTAATTATATCCATCATAGGAATAAGAAAATAATGTTGTGTGCCTACGTGCGACTTACCATCTCCATGTCATGATGCAATATTTTATTAAACACTACATTATTTGGATGAGTATAACAGATATAATTAATTAATATAATATGATAATTATTCTTTGTAATTAATATACCATCTGATTCCAAACCATTTAGTCATCAAGGGAATGATATTGTCGCTCGTGTGTACGTACGACCTACCATCTCCACGACACGGTGAGTTTCATTCTCCATGTTAACCATTAAATAATTATTATAAAAATTATATGATGAGTAAAAATAATAATTATTAATATAATGTCATTGTGGATATGAATAAAACATATCTTATTCATAAAACCATGACTAACATGACAAAACAGGAATGAGGAAACGAAGAAGTTAACCCCATAAACAACTGGTATACTAAAATATTAATAAAAAAAAGATATAAGAGGATTATATATGATATAAGAAATATGTATATGGTTTGTGTTTAATTTAATAATATGTTTTAACCATTATAAAATATGATAACACATCCTCGACTAAAGGAATGTCTATGGTTAGGGTTAATTTCACCATCCCATTATTATATGAATTTGTTTACAAATATGTATTTACTGGGACATATTTATTATGTATATCCATATTTCGTAATATTAAATTTCAAAATAATTTTACTATTTCACTAAATAAATTTAATTTCATTTATACTCCAGTTTTACATTTTATAATATGTTTTGAAAGGAATATTTATGTCATTTTCCCAACAAGGTACTTGGTGACCTTTTTGACGAATTAAGGAAAGGCTATTTTTTTATCTTTTACGATGCAAGTGGATTTTTCAACAGTTATATTGCCATTAAAATTTGAAGCTTCTCATATAGGGTTATAATATTATCTTTGAAAATTAAATGTTTTTGTTTATAATTACGGAAGCTTTTAGTAGATTTCAATGAAAAAAAGGATATTTCACTCAAAGAGTTTTAATGATTTTTTTAGATTCATTTTCTCTAAGTCAATACAATTTGCATGATTTTATTCATTATTTTTGTTGATTTATTATGATTCAATAATCCATATTATATTGATGGTTTTATGATATGATTGAATGTGGATGTGCTATTTTTATACCAGTCATGGATTATGGATAATGTACTAACATTTCGTATACTATATTTAATAAGAATGATTATGTTGTGTTTCAACATATCCATGGGAATGTTTAAATGGAATTATTTGATTTATTCTTTCCATATTAGGATGAATATAATGTTTTAAAAGTATTTTTTTTTATGTTAAATACCATTCCAAAAATGTTTATGCTTATTTATGATATCTTCTACAATATTTTTATCCTTATTAAGCATTGGAGCTCACCACTTTATTGTTTATCTTTCTACATAGGATGAACAGAAGTATATTATGATTGACCTATAAGGATTTTACAAGGGACATGTGAGTCTTCAATTGGATTATATTTTTTTTATTTCAATATGTAATGTAGAACTTCTATTTGTATCTTATTTCTTCAAGGCTACTAAATTTATCGGTCCTTCGGGATTTGATTGGTTTTGATCTTAGAAATGTAAAAAATTAATGCACCAATTCTCGGTGATAGGGGTTTGGGAATTAAAAAACATCATAGAACACTTTCCTCCTTTGTATGGTCGATCCCCAAATCTTCATCTATGAGACATAATGTTTAGCTTCACAGTTTATGTCCTCGTTTCATAAAATAAAACTACATAACATTTTGGCTCATAATCGAGTGGATCCCGAAATTTGGTGATGGTTTCATTCCACCCCACCATCCAAGAACAATTTTTTGTTTGATTCTATCTATCATAGGATACATATTGGGAAATGAATCTACAATCATAGGTCTAGTTGCAACACTAATATAATCCCGTCCCTATGTACATGTCAGACCATCACCTGGTGTATTTTCTTGTAATATATTTTGCTCAATTCCCATCATAATTGGACATGTAGTGACATGTAAAACTTTTTTTCATTCTTAGCCAAAAATTAATAAACAATGCATTGGTTACATGTTGTTTTATCGCATTGAAATGTTCCTACGAGGATCCTCTTAGGTGTAAGTTGTAGGTTTTGGGAGATGTGGAAGCCTAGGATGTGTGTGTACCCATCTCCAAAAATTTCCAAAATCAATGATTAATCTAGGATCAATATGAAAAATAACTCTAGTATCAACATAATTGAATCAAATATAAAATACAAAGGAGATAACATAGAACTATGAACTCAGAATTGACATATTTTGTTGACAAATAATTTATTTAAATTACAGAATTATATCTATGTTGATTATTTCTTCGTTGATTCATTCAACCTTAGTTTTGAGGTGCGACTTCATAGAAATATATAATACAAGGATATTAATTATATAATGGTGATCCACATGTGCTCTATTTATCACCTGATGTCACCAATGGAGTCTATGTGTGATAGCATGGAATATCTTTGTTCTTGATATGTTTTCCTTTGATCACCTTGAGAATCTCTTCTAAAGCGTCCTCCGCGATCTGGTGGAGGATGATCTCTCTCATTCTTGAGAGTGTTCTGGGATAGGGATGAATTCTCTAGGCTTGAGGGCCATTCTCGAAGGATGAACTGAAAACAAAAATTAGTTAACTGGTCAAATGACCACTTGGCTAATATATATAAAAATAACATAATAGGGAATTTAATTCACTAGGTGATAATAAATAATTAGCCTAGGTGTTGTTACTTAATTTAGTATTCCACATTAAACCCCATGTCAAATAATAATAGAAGTTATATTATTACCATGACATTTACATAACATTCACATTATAATTAAATTTTATTCAACAAAATAATATGTAATATTAGTTATAACCAGGCCCATAAAATTGTATTCCAATCCTCCTTAATATTTATTGGGCCTTGAGTAATGAATATTTATTTATTAAATAAATATAACTACATTATCTTCTGATAAATAAATATTTTGTCTCCAATATATTATCTTGAATAACTAGTGATGAAATAAACATGACCGCGCATAATTGGATAATTATTAAACCACATCCTGGAATAATTTTTTTTCAACATGTTAAATAAATAAATTATTTAACTATGTTATTAGCTAAACATACTGTCTGACCCTCTTAGCATCTTTCTCATTGGAATTAGGCGGTATTTCCTAAATTCGATGATTAATTTCTATAAATGGGTCAAGGAACACAAGATAATGAAGTTGATGTCACAATGACATGTCACCTTATAAGAACACTTACCATGTATTTAAAGCGATTTGCATGAAAGTTACATCAACCCACGTGCTCGATTTCTAATACTATGAATTCCTAAAATAGAACATGCCTAGAGAACACCATCACAATGGATTTAGTTTGTCTATATCATTTCCATCAGAGGGCCTAAGATATCTAAGTCCATAGAAGTGAAAAATCATTTCTCTCATAATTCATTAATGCAATATTAATCATGATGCACCCAACATATCCTACCTTGCTGCAGGCATCTATCCTCAATGTTTTTTTTCAATACAGATAATTGATTGAGTCAAAATACTCATTAATAATTATCTTAATGTCTATGGACCAATACACATATATGTTGAATTGAACATCCAATGAGACTTATGAATGTGTATTTTACACTTGTAGGTATTTTTCCCATAATATCCTCCTAGATATTACCAAGGGTGAACACCATGAGAAGTTTGCTCAATGATTCATGAGTCCTGACCCCTAATACCCGATATGATTTTTTCCCTTTAAATGATATCATCCAGCCAATGAACATATATTCAAGAATAGTGTCTTGACACTTCCAAGTTCTCATTATATCATAGATATTTAACCTTTTAATATGACATCTATTCATAGGACATTATCACATACTATATCATGAATATGAATAATCTTGACGTGATAAGTAATTTATTAATATTCATCCCCTATAGGTTTATCAAAAAGTACCATGTTGTTGGTTTCTAGGGAACCTACTTTAACAAACTCCCACTTGAACTAGAGATTAAATCAAATATCATTCAGTCCGCTAACTATCATGTGATATTCATGTTTCTTCTAAGATAGGTCTTTAGTTAATGGGTCCACTATGATATCCTCATTGGATACTCTTCTCACAACAACATCACCCCATTGATAGAAATACCTCACGATGTGATACTTTTGGAGTATGTGCTCTGTCCCTTGGTGTGAACTTGGATCTTCTGCATGATTCACCGCTGTAGTATTATCCCAATAAAATATAATGGTAGCATTACTACTATGAACCACATCAAGATCTTGGAAATATATGAGAACCTAAACGACTTCCTTTGCTACATCATAATCCTATATATATTTGGAATACAATATTGATTTAGTGGAAAATGGATGCTTTTATATCTTCCAGCTCATAGCTCCTCAATTAAGATAAAACTATATCCTGATTGTGCCTTCAAATCAATATGATATGTCTAAAAACTAGCATCAACATACCCTCTGCTAAAAATCTCATTGCCACCTCTATACACTAGCTACATACCCTTGTTAATTCTAAGATATTTAGGGATAGTCATGAAAAAAGTCAAATGTTGTTCAATTTTAAATCTCTTTAGTATTTGGTCAATATATGTACTTTGACGTAGTTCAAGAAGCCTCTGGATATATCATGAATGATCTTGATCCCTAGAATGTAGGCTACTTCGCCTATGCCGTTCATGGAGAAGCACATGTTCAACCAATCCTGGTCTGACTGTAAGGCCGGTATGACATTTCCAATATGAAATATTTCATCAACATGCACTACTAGGATAAATACTATATTACCATTAAACTGTTTGTAAACACATGTATCACATTCACTATTAATGAAACCAATTTCTCTTATGTCTACATTGAATCGAATGTTCTAGGATCTAGATGCATACTTTAATAAATAAATGTATCTTTGCAACATGTATACCATTTTACCATCAACTGGTGTCATAAGCCCTTCTGGTTGTGCCATATATACATCTTCTTGATGGTTACTATTAACGAATACAGTTTTGACAACCATCTTCAAAAACACATATTCATGGAAAGTGGCTATGAATGTTTGATTCTTATGTTTTAAAACATAGAAACTAGTGAAAAGGTTTCATCATATTCAATTCTAAGAAGTTTTTTAAAATCTTTATCCATTATCCTTCCTTTATAGGTACTAACTTGACCTTCCATGTCTGGTTTGTTTTTGAATACCCATTTACACCAAACAAGCTTTACATCATTAGGTCCATTGATAAGAACCAAGACATGGTTCTGATACATGGAATCCATCTCATAATTCACATCTTATAGCCATCCTTCATCTTTTGATCTATGTACCACTTCCTTGTAGGATTGTGGTTCAACATTATCCTACAATAATGAGCCAGCTTCCTCCGTGATAAGGAAACCATATCTTGATTTTTCCCTTACATATCTTGTTCTCCTATGTCGTACTTGTGGTTCTAGAACTACCACTTCCACGGTAACTTGTGGTACATGTTCCTGTACCCACTCCTATGAATCTTGAGATTCAACTTCATTTAATTCAATCATTCTTCCACTATTTTTTGAGTATTTACACCTTCTTAGGAAAGATAACATGTTTGGAAACAATCACTTTCTTGTATGATGAGTTCTATATGTAGTATCCCTTTGTTTCATTGGGATACACTATGAAGATACACTTCATGCCCCGGGGTTATATTGTTTCTCTAAAGACTGTCTTAAAAAATTCCTCTCAACTCTATACACATGTAAGAAAAAATGTGGGTTTATTTTATATCCATAGATTAAAGAGAATATCATTTTCCTCCTTCATTGGTACTTGGATTAATTTGTATGTTTGAGTTTTCAATTCATATCCCCACAAGTATAATGGAATATTTTCATGAATTTTCATCGAACTTACCATTTCCAACAAGGTATGGTTCCACCTTTCACGAACACCATTCCACTATGGTATATAATGTAGAGTGAGTTGGGAAAGAATCTTAGACTCCTATAAATGTTCGATGAACACTTGGTTAAGTTATTATCTACCTCAATCTAATCAAAGATTTTTTATCTTCATACCAAGATGATTCTCTACTTCATTCTAGAACTCTTATATTTTCTCAAAGGACATAGAATTATACCTTATTAAGTAGACATAGACATATCAACTCAATTCATCACTAAAAGTATTGATATATGAATATCATCCAAAAGAATCTACACAAAATGGTATGCACACATCAGTGTGTACTAATCCTATAAGCTATGTGGACCTTTCCCCATTCCCACAAAAAGGTGGTTTTGACATTTTTTCTTGTAAACAATCATGACATCTACAATTTGGTTTCATCTATGAAGAGTATAAATACCAATCTTGATAGAGGTTTTCCAGGCACATCTCGTTTACATGACAAAGGCAGTGATTCCACAACTGGGTGTTGTACAAGTCATATGAACATGGTTCATTATCAATTACCAACACTTGGTTATCCTAATTTAATAAATAAATACCTTTATTTATATTCTCCATATCAAAACATTTTTTTTCTTATAAAAGTAACAACATTCATTTTCGAACTGGAAAGTAAAACCCTCTGTATATAAACATGATACACAAATTTTATTCTTAGTTACACTTGGAACATAAAAATAGCCATGTAAAACCAAATTATTTCTTGTTTTCAATGTGAGGTGGTAGTCTCCAATGGAAAGAGTGACAAACCTCGAACCATTGGATGCTCATAGATCCACCTCTCCTTTGTTAATTTTTTAAAATCTACATTGTTCATTTATTTGAATGTTGATGTGATCCCCAGAATTTGTATATAATACCCAATGTTTAGAAATCGAGAGATTTCACTCAATAACGAATGAAACATATGCTTCCCCTTACCTTTGGGTATAGATATACTTCCAATGATCTGACATGATACATGAAAAGCATACTGCCTCATTTTTGTTTCCCTACCTATGGATATCCTTCTTCTTAGATGGATGGTTCTAAGAGGATTTAGATTGTTTATAAATATTTGTCCCCTTTTCTTGTTCTTCTTATTCCTATTCACCAGATGAACTATGGGGTTTTCACACCACATAACCTTATAATCATGGAGAATTATGGAAATAATATCTAATAGAATCTTCTAATTATTTCTCATATTATATGTCCCCATAAAACCTGAGAAGGTCATAGGCAGTGATGATAATATGAGCCTTGTATGAAAACCATCTAGTTATTTAATCCCTAAGAAGTCCAAATTCTCAATGTATTAAATAATCATGACTACATGTGGTCCAATTATAATATACCCTCCCTGCATAGTAGTATAAAAATTGTTGGAGACCTCGTACCTCTCTTGTCTCGCCTTCTCTAGATAGAGATCTAGAAGGTGAGACATCATGCTTTAAGAATCCATTTACCCATATTGCATCAAGAGATAATTGGTAATAGATGATAGTATGAGGAACTAAACATTCATAGCATAATTCATATGTTTCATGTACATAGAAATTTCCTCATCACTCTCCCCATTTCTAGGTGCAACTGGTAAAGCAGGTTCTAGAACTTAACGTTTGCTGTCATTGAGATGGATAACACAAAGGCACATTTTCCACTGGTCGAAATTAGTTTCAGTGTGCAGTTTTTCCATATCAATTATGGATCAAAATGATATTTTTAATTCCATTTTTATTTTTTTTCTATAAATTAATATGAATAGAGTATTAATACATTATGCTGATTAATAAAAACGAATAAATGAACTGATATATATTAGTTTTCCACTATATTGTCGAAACCTAATATCCCTCACCATTGGATTATGAATGTCTTATTTCATGGACATTCTAGTGGTAAGAATCCATGTTTTCCTTCACATTACCCAAAATAGGGTTCGTCAAGAAAAATGAAATTTTTGAGGTCGGAATTCCAAATGCCAACTACATGAACTTAGAGCTCCTTGATCTACTGAGGGGACTCACCAATCCTAAAATCCTTAATTTTGGTTTTCCTCAACCTTTTCTTCATAGTTACACCATGTCCTACTTGGGAAATCAACCCTTGATGTGAACTATGTTAATTCAACCCAAAAATTAAAATTAGAATTCCCCAATAATTGAATGCACCCCAATTAGGGTTGGTCAAACACTTTGAATGATGGTTCGATTCAAACTGAAGTAATGGAAGGCTGTACCAAATTAATATTTAATTGACCTATTTTATTCATAATGGGAAATTTTTTTACTTTTTATCTTTTCACATCCTTGTTAATGTTATGTGGGATAAACTTACATTATTTACAATGTATAAATTACATTTATGCATAATGAATTTTATTTTATTTCCATCTTCTATGCATGTTAGTTCATCAATTATGTGATCACATTAAACATCCATATTGAATAAACATACGACTCATAGAAATAAAATAAAGGATACAAACATGGGATTTACAAAAGGTTAGTTTATCTAGAGACCAATAAACAAACATTGACATAGGGGAAAATCAATTTTAATAATTTATGGTTTCTGTTTACATCATTCCACTTTTCCAGCATTGTATCTCATTCGATTGGATTCTCCACAACTCCTGACATAAACTTCCTCTACTAGATTTTGAGATCCATACATTACATATGATTTTAACTCACACATAGGTGAGTGTTAAAAGTGGGTTTACATAAAATAATGCATGGGAATGTAGTCCAAACATATTAATGAGGAGAAGGCACACATGCCAAAGAATATAATTTAGCTAATAAATTAAAAGGGAACCAATCACATAAAATGGTCTAGTTTATCTCATGATCATCCACATATATGCACCTAATTACAAAATTTTAAATCTAGCATTCAATACATTAATCATTAATATTAAGATAAATTACACCCCAATCGATTAATCATTAAATTTAATTAAGGAATCCTTTTTATTATAATCATTTTCTAAATTTCCTTGAGTTTCTAATCAATATTATTGTACATAACTTATACATTAGACGAAACGAGATGAATAACCATATATAAATACCCAACATGAATTTGTACTTGTATAAACATTATTCTTTATGACATGTAGCATGCACATAGAGTTATAATTGTAAGAAAACATATAAAGGATGTGAAGATCTTTGAACAGTACGTGGATGTTAGTTAAACATTTATATATAGATATGTATATATAAAAAACCTATCACATGCTGTGTCCCATCATTAATCCCACACTAAGTTAAAATTCTCAACAGTTTACATAATATACAAGTAAATTTATTTATAATCTGTGTAATCTGTAAATAGTACTGGTCGTTTTGATCCGACTACATAGTGTGTACCCTCCTCACCATCCAATAAGAAGTGCATGCTTGGGGAACCGACATGTGAGCTGTTTTTCGGAAATCTTCGAAAGATATGGTCTGTCTAGTGGGTCACATGTCATGTAGACTCCACGTTAAGTAGTCACCATTTGAGGAATCCATGTATGGGATACACGACATGACCATGACCTGAAGGGACTACATGTCGTGTCCAGTGGGCCACACAGTGTGTTTTCCAACTGACCATGTGGCAGTCTATCCTGGTCAAAATGTGGTGTGAGAATTAACTACACTGTATTTTATTAATGCACACATCTTAAGTAATTTTTGACTTACCCATGATACATTGAACAAAAATACATGGAGTTTAGATCCAACTACATGTCATATATTCTTGTGTTATTAGGAAAAAACATTCATCACCCCTAATGAGATCATCGATTTAATTTTAATCATAAAATAATTTTTCTATTACATCTACGAGAAACAATAAAAGATGACCATATCTCAAACTTTAGCTTACATGAATGATGAAACATGAATTGGAAAACTAAATTATTAAATCAAATCATCAATGAATTATTTGAATAATTATAAATGTAAATATGACCGCTCTGATACCACTTTTTGGTTCTAGGTGAAGTGGAAGTGTCGGATCTGCATGTACCATACATTGAAAATTTCCATAATCGATTATTAATAAATGATCAATGTGATGATGAACACCGGTATCCATGGAATTGAATCAATGATATAAGACAATGGATAGAACCTAAAACTGAGAATATAGGATGAAAATATTTTGATTATAGTTAATTTACTTAAATTATAGAATTAATTCTAAGGTGGTTCTTTCTGCGTTGATGCATCTGACCATGGGCTCGTGTTGTGGTTTCATTGAGATACATAATCCAGGGATAGGAACTCTCTAGTGATGATCCTCATGTGATCCATGTATCTCCAGACATCACCAATGGAGTCTCTAGGATCTATCACAGATGATTTATGCACTTTTGATGTCAAACATCGATCACCTTGAGAATCACTTCCATTGAGTTATCATTGATTTGGTGAAGTAGGATCTCGCTCATTCATGAGAGCATTCTTGGAGAGGGAAGAGTTCACTGTAAAGACCCGAAGCCTGACGTTAATGGACATTACATTACTTTTGCGGAATACTTAGTACATAACAAAAATACACACACACAAGGATCGTAATAGTTTAGTGTCTTTGGAAACTCGGAACGTAATCTTCTAATCGAGGTGAAAGATCTTCAATATCTCCCATAAAGATCTTACCTTTTTTTACCTAAAACCTTTCTTTATATCCTGGGGAAAAGAAAACATAAAAGGGTGAGCTCTAATGCTCAGTAAGGGTAAACAAAAGAAAAATCAATCACATCATATACATAAGAACATAGATTTTGGAAATCTTAACCTGCAAAAGAGTTCATAATATCATAACATGGGATAAATCATGGCAGTGAAATGTAATCACAACAATCATAACTTAAAACATGAAACTTTGTGGCATACACACATAATCGTAGAGAATCATTTCTTGTTAGTCAAGACTCATTGCCAAGACTATCTTAGTGGACAAAGTCCCTTTCTGAATCGAGTAACCCTCGTTCCAGTCCTGTTTCACTGAACCGGTATAACCTACCATTCCAGCCATGTCTATCTCATGATATATAAAATCTTTACCCAATGAATTGGAGGGAGATATAGGTCCCACCCATCTCATAATGATACCAATCTTATGTGTGCCACAAAATCATAAATCATACATCACTGCATAACCCATGTAATAAAAATGGGATTCTTGAAACATCATGACATCATAAATCAATTCATATAAGATAATGGAATTCATAAAAATAATTCCATCACAACATGATCAAATCAATGTAATAATAGGGATAAAAACAGAACCCTTTATTATCTTAGATGGAAAATAATTTTGATAAAACACTTGAACTTCATTCTTGAGGAAAATATCCTTTCTTCTTCAAAAACATTTTTCCTTTCATAACATGTCATACAACTTTAAAATAAAATAAGTTGATTAAAAATAAACTTGAAAACTTGTAAAGGAAGCTTCTTGGAAATAATGTTTTAAAAATCCATTCAAGCCGTATAAGTTAAAAAAAACATTCTTCTAACTTTTGTCGGAAAAGTCAAAAAGTACCTCGTACGAAAAACGACAAAAGATTCCTTTCATATCTTTTACAAAAAACTTACCGAAGGGTAAAATTGGATATAAACTATTGTAGAAGTAAGGAAATAATATTACATATCGAGGGAACATGGATGTGGATGATAAAATACACCCCAGTAATTACCAAAGTAAAAACAATCTCGGATAAAAGTGAGATTGTGATATTTTCCCTTACCTTAGGTCCGATTAGCTTTGTACGTGTCCGAAGCTCCTGTATAATGGTTTAAATAAAGTTATTGACTTATTCCAGAATCATACATACTTATATGATATCATATATGGTCATATTAGTAGCTTCTTGTTAGTAATATTTCATTGTTACTTGTTACTCAGGTCTTTATAACTTTTTGTTCTTATGCGTGTTTTGTCGAATAAATTCTTATTCTTATCTTTAGGTTATAGATAATTCATTTCCAGAATGGTATTAGTGTAGTATATACCATATTCATTCATTCAATTCATTTATATAATCATTATGAAATGAATATCATGTAGAACGAGTCGCATCACATCGTGGAGACGGTATTCCGTACGTACGCACGAGTGATGATGTCGTTCCTATGATCGTGGAATTTTATTGGAGTATATATATATTATTTAAGTATCAATATTACTTCATAATAATCATATGTAGTTACTCATTACACCATTATACCCATCCTTGTAAGGTGATGGTGGAAAATAGATTACACCACGGCGTGGAGAAGGTATTCCGTACGTACGCACGCGTGGTGATTTCATTTTTCCGTAGGATGGATAGAAGGTGAATTAGGGTTGTTTCATATTTATAATAACATATCAGTATGTAAGTAATACTGATGTTATTACTTTATCATGAAACAACTAAAGAAGAAGAAGTTGAAGAAGAAAGAAATTGAAAAGATCGGTAATGGATATTACCTCTTCTTTGGAACGCTTCTTTGAATCCTCCACATAAGGAACTAAGGTTGGTCTTTGGAGAAGACCAGGACCTCTAGGATTATTCTAGGGAAGTGGAGAGGAGAAAATGGCAGGGGTTGGCCGAGCTTGAGTGCTCAATTTGGTGTGAGGAGGAGGGGGAGGAGGTGCCCTTTTATAAGGGAGGAGAGGGGCACCTTAGGAATATCTCAAAATATTATTTTATATTAAAGTCAAAATCGGTTTATAATGGTTCCAAAGGGTCTTATTTCGAAGCTAAAGTGGGGATGTGTCGCAATCCTATCAACCAATAGGATTTAAACACGTTTAGGGTATTATTTTAACCTTATCAACTAGATTTAACTCTAAGTTAATTATTTTAACTTTTACCGTGTCTTTTTGTTTTCTTTCACTATATGGTTAATACACTTACTATAACATGCCAAAAGAACCCCAAATTGTTTATTATTAATATATATATCCTTATCTAAGTCATTTGGCCGAACCTTAGATTTTTAAGAATAAAATAACAATTAATAATATAATATTTGATTTAAAAACTATTTTGTGTCAATTTTGACACTATTTGATATATGATTTGTTTGAAAGTCATAACAGAATTATATGTTCGAAAAAAGTTGATTAAATCAACACTAATATATCATAGTAACCTAGAAAATTAGTGGTATTCATAAAAAGTCTCAAATTATATTTCGTTTGGTGTTTATAACATCAATTATGTCAATATTTCATTAATAAGATAATTACTGCATCATCTTTGTGTCATAAATAAATTAAATTATTTGATGTCTAAAAATTACAAATAAAATACCATCATGTAGTAAATCTTTTTAGATTTCTAATGAATATTTACAATCGAATTTATCTTATGTATATCCCCATATTAAAAATGATTTACGTATTAAACTTTGATTTTAACTACTTTAACCCTTCTTTAAATAAATTAATAATAAATGTCCTAATCTAATCCAAGTGGGCCTAAATGGTCATATTTTATTCCTAAGTTTGTTTTTGGTCGAATTACACTTGTCCAATAGAATTAGGACATGTGTTAGGGTAATATTAATATCATATTTACCCTTAGTTACCCTATTTACTATTAACCGCGGTAAAAAAAAGTAAAAAGTTACTATTCACCAAAAAATTATTTTCATCTCATTGAACCACATTTTAGTCCTTGATATTAACCGTGTCTCTTGGATTTTCGAAATTCCATTCAGAGAAGCGGTAAAATTAAGTTTTATGCAAAATTCAGTTTTTTAACCTACCACTTAGTAGTTTTACTATTATCAAAAATTGATGTTTTTCAGAACAATGCCAAAATTTCATCCCATGATATATTTCATATTCCGAATTCAAAAATGAAGTATATTTTACCAAATTCATAACATAAAAGTTGCATTAATTAATTTTATAATTAAATCCCGCTGTTAAAACAAATAGCGTGTTTTTAAGAAACAATATCTATCAAAAGATTGACACTTGTTTATGTCTAGTTTAAATGTGAAACTACATCCAATGACCAGCATTGTATTAAATTGTAAAAATATATTCTAAATATACTTTAAAACCCCTCAAATTAACAATTTATCACTATTAATTATTTCGATTAAAAAAAGTTGTTATTTAATTAAAATTTAGTAATTTTCACTATTCATCAGAATATGAAAGTTATCCGAAAAGTACCAAAATTTCACCTTAGGCTAAATTCGATACTCCGAATCCAAAAATGAAGTCCATTTTGAGAGCTAAAATTTCTAGAATTTAAAAATTGGTTATTACTATTCATAACGGCTAGTTTTAATAATATTTTAATAGCATATCATTGTTTCGTGAAACTCAGTATTACGTACCACACACGCTATCGAGGAAGGTTGCAATTGCGTGTAATTCAAGGCAAGTCAAGGATGCGTGTTGTGCAATCTCCTTTTGGTGTAGCGTACAACACAAGACATTAGTGAAAGAATATTTTTCATAAAATCTCGGGCTGTTACATTCTACCCCCCTTAAAATGAATTTCGCCCTCGAAATTCGTCGGGGTTATAAATGGTTTACTATTCGAAAGTTTCTTTAATAGAAACCCACATCGTAAAAAGGAATACCAAAACATGGCTTTAAAAACTAAAGTATGAAATGTAACGATTACCCAAATAAACTAATCACTGGGTTTCCACATAGGTGAAAATATGGATATGGACGAGAAATCTAACCATCATGTTCTGATGGAGAGTGGTAGAGAACATGGCTATGGAAAAGCCAGTAATCACAAATCCATAAATTTGTGACGATCTAAGGTACCATCTGATTCATCAGGTATAAGAGAACTAGGACAACATTTTTGGTTTCCAAGATCATTTCCCTAAAGTTAAAGAATTTGAATTAGAATAAATACTTACTTTATTTTGGTACAATCTCACTGTTGTTCGTGCCTTTAACAATTTCCACTTCATCTCTTAAATAAATGAAGTTGAATTTGTTATTCGTGAAGTGTTAGCAGATCATGTGATAGAATGTCTGGTCATTCCATCTGTCTCAAAAGGTTAGCAAAATTTATATACATAAGTCGATCTATAGTGGGATTAATCATATATGGTTCCTAAAATGGGCTTATACTTCATATATCATACTTCTTAATATAATAACACTAGTTTCTACTAAACAGGGACTTCCTGTAGGTCAGTGGTAGGCGATAAAGGCCAGTCGCACTTCGGTTGTGGGTTTGATTCCTACAGCCTTGTCCGAAGCGATGGGCTGTCGCCCGTCCTGCAGGTTGTCCTTTTTCTAAAACTATATTACTATAACATCCCATCAATAATATCGAGAAAACTTCTATCCTTAAACAATACTAACTTATGTCCAACATAATCCATTCCAATCTTTAGGATTATCCATAATACTGCAGTCCACTCTCATAACATAGTGAAAACGATTACCAGAGATTTAACACCATCGTCGATCCCCATAAGATATGTCTTGTTGGTCACATTCTAAACATTCAATGTCCTTAATCATGTATTCTCTTGAATACCTTAGTGAAAACATGAATGCAGTTTAAAGTTAACACTTTCCACATACCAAAATCCTCAAAATTCTATATACTCAAACCATGATATTACTTAGTCCTTATATCAATCATGAGCTCATGAATACTGTTAAATATTTCATTTTCTAGTTTTCCCTTCATTATGCGCATATCATCTTATTTCCAAAAATATCTCAATCACTTTGAATACCACATTAAACCAATACATAAATATTCCAATACTCCATGATACAACATTATTTTGGAATCCCATTACATAAACACTTAATCATTCCACCACATCGTTATCATATTCAACATCGCCAATAGTGATCACATGTGACTTCCCTTTGTCCTTTGCCTTCAGTGGTTTCTCATGTTGATCATCACTAACCCTTGGATTAGGGCAATTATTAGCATAATGCCCCATTTCCTTGCACTTGAAGCATTGAAGTGTTGGTGGTGCGTTCTCTGCAGTGTTTGCTTTATTCACATCATTAGAAACCCTTTTTCCATTACTTCGACACTCGGCTGCTCGATGACCTTCTTTTCCACACTTAAAACATTTTCTAGTCCCTTTAAGACAATCTCCACCATGATTCTTTCCACACTTTGTGCATAAAGAAACATTCATCTTCTTTTCACCATTATTATGAGATTTCTCCCTGAACTCCATCTTTCGTTTCTTGTCAAAACCATGAGATGGATATGTAACACCAATTTCCATTTCTACCTTGATAGCACAACGCACAATTTCATCATAGCTACTGAAGTCTATTATAGATAATGACCTTCGAAGACTTGGTTTTAAGCCACTAAAGAATCGATAGATCTTACTCTCAGGCTGGATAATAATACCAGAAGCGTACCTTGCAAGTCTTGTAAAATTTGCTTCATAGGTACCAACAGATTCATCATCCCTTTGCTTCAGTTCAAGAAACTCTTTCTCCATCTTTGTTCGGAGAATACGAGGGAAGTACTTATTGAAAAATAAGTTCTTGAACTCGTCCCATTCCATAGACTCAATTTCATCCCTTTGCCTCGTATTCTTAACAAGATTCCACCATTGATCAGCATCTCCTTCTAAACGGTACACTGCTAGGATGACTTTATCATGCTCAGAACATTGAAGAACTGAAAATATCTTTTCAGTAGTACTAATCCATTGTTCAGCAACTAATGGATCAGTAGACCCGCTGAAAGAAGGTGGACGCTGCCTCATGAAGGATTCAACAGAATGTTGCTCCCTCCTCTGCTCATTTGGAAGTCCAGAATGATTCATAGCTTGTGTAAGTATAGCAATAAGATTTTTCACTCCATCTCCCAGAACATTTGTTTGTTCAGAAGGGAAATCATTGCATTGTCCATTGCATTGATCAACACGGTTCCTTCGGGTTCCAGCCATCGTCTAAAACCCAAAAAGAATAGTGTGAGAGGCAAAAATCATGCTAGGGAAAACAACATAATAAAGGGGGAGTACCTTCAATATCCAACATATTAGGTTTAATTCTATGATCATTAGCGTAATTCTAGTACTATAACCTATACGTATACTTATCCCTAGGGACATCCCTAGACATACCTTATAAATATCTCTAGGGATCTCACTAACGTTTTCGCATCCTAGTTTCCAAAGGATGACTAAACCTTTCCTCTGATACCAACTGTAAAGACCCGAAGCCTGACGTTCATGGACATTACATTACTTTTGCGGAATACTTAGTACATAACAAAAACACACACACACAAGGATCGTAATAGTTTAGTGTCTTTGGAAACTTGGAACGTAATCTTCTAATCGAGGTGAAAGATCTTCAATATCTCCCATAAAGATCTTACTTTTTTTTTACCTAAAACCTTTCTTTATATCCTGGGGAAAAGAAAACATAAAAGGGTGAGCTCTAATGCTCAGTAAGGGTAAACAAAAGAAAAATCAATCACATCATATACATAAGAACATAGATTTTGGAAATCTTAACCTGCAAAAGAGTTCATAATATCATAACATGGGATAAATCATGGCAGTGAAATGTAATCACAACAATCATAACTTAAAACATGAAACTTTGTGGAATACACACATAATCATAGAGAATCATTTCTTGTTAGTCAAGACTCATTACCAATAATATCTTAGTGGACAAAGTCCCTTTCTGAATCGAGTAACCCTCGTTCCAGTCCTGTTTCAATGAACCGGTATAACCTACCATTCCAGCCATGTCTATCTCATGAGATATAAAATCTTTACCCAATGCATTGGAGGGAGATATAGGTCCCACCCATCTCATAATGATACCATTCTTATGTGTGCCACAAAATTATAAATCATACAGCACTGCATAACCCATGTAATAAAAATGGGATTCTTGAAACATCATGACATCATAAATCAATTCATATAAGATAATGGAATTCATAAAAATAATTCCATCACAACATGATCAAATCAATGTAATAATAGGGATAAAAACAGAACCCTTTATTATCTTAGATGGAAAATAATTTTGATAAAACACTTGAACTTCATTCTTGAGGAAAATATCCTTTCTTCATCAAAATCATTTTTCCTTTCATAACATGTCATACAACTTTAAAATAAAATAAGTTGATTAAAAATAAACTTGAAAACTAGTAAAGGAAGCTTCTTGGAAATAATGTTTTATAAATCCATTCAAGCCGTATAAGTTAAAAAAAACATTCTTCTAACTTTTGTCGGAAAAGTCAAAAAGTACCTCGTACGAAAAACGACAAAAGATTCCTTTCATATCTTTTACAAAAAACTTACCGAAGGGTAAAATTGGATATAAACTATTTTAGAAGGAAGGAAATAATATTACATATCGAGGGAACATGGATGTGGATGGTAAAATACACCCCAGTAATTACCAAAGTAAAAACAATCTCGGATAAAAGTGAGATTGTGATATTTTCCCTTACCTTAGGTCCGATTAGCTTTGTACGTGTCCGAAGCTCCTGTATAATGGTTTAAATAATGTTATTGACTTATTCCAGAATCATACATATTTATATGATATCATATATGGTCATATTATTAGCTTCTTGTTAGTAATATTTCATTGTTACTTGTTACTCGGGTCTTTATAACTTTTTGTTCTTATGCGTGTTTTGTCGAATAAATTCTTATTCTTATCTTTAGGTTATAGATAATTCATTTCCAGAATGGTATTAGTGTAGTATATACCATATTCATTCATTCAATTCATTTATATAATCATTATGAAATGAAGATCATGTAGAACGAGTCGCATCACATCGTGGAGACGGTATTCCGTACGTACGCACGAGTGATGATGTCGTTCCTATGATCGTGGAATTGTATTGGAGTATATATATATTATTTAAGTATCAATATTACTTCATAATAATCATATGTAGTTACTCATTACACCATTATACCCATCCTTGTAAGGTGATGGTGGAAAATAGATTACACCACGGCGTGGAGACGGTATTCCGTACGTACGCACGCGTGGTGATTTCATTTTTCCGTAGGATGGATAGAAGGTGAATTAGGGTTGTTTCATATTTATAATAACATATCGGTATGTAAGTAATACTGATGTTATTACTTTATCATGAAACAACTAAAGAAGAAGAAGTTGAAGAAGAAAGAAATTGAAAAGATCGGTAATGGATATTACCTCTTCTTTGGAACGCTTCTTTGAATCCTCCACTTAAGGAACTAAGATTGGTCTTTGGAGAAGACCAGGGCCTCTAGGATTATTCTAGGGAAGTGGAGAGGAGAAAATGGCAGGGGTTGGCCGAGCTTGAGTGCTCAATTTGGTGTGAGGAGGAGGGGGAGGAGGTGCCCTTTTATAAGGGAGGAGAGGGGCACCTTAGGAATATCTCAAAATATTATTTTATATTAAAGTCAAAATCGGTTTATAATGGTTCCAAAGGGTCTTATTTCGAAGATAAAGTGGGGATGGGTCGAAATCCTATCAACCAATAGGATTTAAACAAGTTTAGGGTATTATTTTAACCTTATCAACTAGATTTAACTCTAAGTTAATTATTTTAACTTTTACCGTGTCTTTTTGTTTTCTTTCACTATATGGTTAATACACTTACTATAACATGCCAAAAGAACCCCAAATTGTTTATGATTAATATATACATCCTTATCTAAGTCATTTGGCCGAAACTTAGATTTTTAGGAATAAAATAACAATTAATAATATAATATTTGATTTAAAAACTATTTTGTGTCAATTTTGACACTATTTGATATATGATTTGTTTGAAAGTCATAACAGAATTATATGTTCGAACCAAGTTGATTAAATCAACACTAATATATCATAGTAACCTAGAAAATTAGTGGTATTCATAAAAAGTCTCAAATTATATTTCTTTTGGTGTTTATAACATCAATTATGTCAATATTTCATTAATAAGATAATTACTGCATCATCATTGTGTCATAAATAAATTAAATTATTTGATGTATAAAAATTACAAATAAAATACCATCATGTAGTAAATCTTTTTAGATTTCTAATGAATATTTACAATCGAATTTATCTTATGTATAACCCCATATTAAAAATGATTTACTTATTAAACATTGATTTTAACTACTTTAACCCTTCTTTAAATAAATTAATAATAAATGTCCTAATCTAATCCAAGTGGGCCTAAATGGTCATATTTTATTCCTAAGTTTGTTTTTGGTCGAATTACACTTGTCCAATAGAATTAGGACATGTGTTAGGGTAATATTAATATCATATTTACCCTTAGTTACCCTATTTACTATTAACCGCGGTAAAAAAAAGTAAAAAGTTACTATTCACCAAAAAATTATTTTCATCTCATTGAACCACATTTTAGTCCTTGATATTAACCGTTTCTCTTGGATTTTCGAAATTCCATTCACAGAAGCGGTAAAATTAAGTTTTATGCAAAATTCAGTTTTTTAACCTACCACTTAGTAGTTTCATTATTCATCAAAAATTGATGTTTTTCAGAACAATGCCAAAATTTCATCCCAAGCTATATTTCATATTCCGAATTCAAAAATGAAGTCTATTTTACCAAATTCATAACATAAAAGTTGCATTAATTAATTTTATAATTAAATCCCGCTGTTAAAACAAATAGCGTGTTTTTAAGAAACAATATCTATCAAAAGATTGACACTTGTTTATGTCTAGTTTAAATGTGAAACTACATCCAATGACCAGAATTGTATTAAATTGTAAAAATATATTCTAAATATACTTTAAAACCCCTCAAATTAACAATTTATCACTATTAATTATTTCGATTAAAAAAAGTTGTTATTTAATTAAAATTTAGTAATTTTCACTATTCATCAGAATATGAAAGTTATCCGAAAAGTACCAAAATTTCACCTTAGGCTAAATTCGATACTCCGAATCCAAAAATGAAGTCCATTTTGAGAGCTAAAATTTCTAAAATTTAAAAAGTGGTTATTACTATTCATAACGGCTAGTTTTAATAATATTTTAATAGCATATCATTGTTTCGTGAAACTCAGTATTACGTACCACACACGCTATCGAGGAAGGTTGAGATTGCGTGTAATTCAAGGCAAGTAAAGGATGCGTGTTGTGAAATCTCCTTTTGGTGTAGCGTACAACAAAAGACATTAGTGAAAGAATATTTTTCATAAAATCTCGGGCTGTTACATTCACTAGGTTCAAGGTCTTTTCTCCAAAGATGTTTTGCACACAATGATTTGTTAGCCAGTCGAATGACCCCTTGGATAATAATGAAAATAATAACATAACATGGAATTTAATTCACCAGGTAATAATAAATAATTATCACTGGTGTCATTCCTTAATTTATTATTCAATGTGAATCCCGTTGTCAAATAATTATAGTAATTATATTATTTACATGAAATATTTTTAACGTGAACTATATATTTAATATTATTTATTGAAAATAATATTTAATGTTATTTCTCAGGGGCCCCATAACTATGTCCCCCATTCCTCCACAACATTTATCGGGCCATGAATACGGAATATTTTTTTATTAAATAAATATAACATCATTATATGTCAATAAATAAATTTTCCTACTAAAATTTGTTCTCTCTCAATAAATATTAAACCACATCAGAGAATAATATTTATTCAACTTGTAAAATAAAAAAATTATTTGACTAAGATGTTGAAAACACATTGTTTCTGACCCTCTAGGATTAATTGTCATTATCATTAGGAGGGCTTTCCTAATGTCCAAGATTACTATATAGAAATGGTTCAAGGCACCCAAGAGAAATAAGTAGATTTTAAATATAAATATCACCTCATTAAAACACATACCATGTAATAAAATCCCTTTGTCCTCATATCTCTAATCAAGCGGGTTACATGAAAGTGTCATCAACCCATGTTCTTGATTTCTCATTATTTGATTTCCTTGAATTGAACATGCCTAGAGACCACCATGTCTGTTGATTTTGTTAAGATATACATTTCCATAAAATTGACTAATATATATACTTCAATAGAAATGAAAAATATTTTCTTGCATTATTCATTAATACAGTATTACTCATGACACACCCAACATATCCTACATCACCGCGAATATCCGTCGACACAGTTTTCATCAATACATCTAAGTGTGAGAGTCATAATACTCATTAAAAACAATCATAATGTATATAGACTAGTACACAAGTCCATAGATAGGAACATCCAATGACACTTATGAATATGGATTTACTACTTGTGGGTCTTGTTCTCATAATATCTTCATGCATATTGACAAGTGCACACACCATGAGAAGGTTCCTAAAGGTTTCGTGAGTCCCCACCCCTATTATCCTATATCATTTGTTTCCATTAAAATGATATCATCTGTAGAATATATAATCATGAATATTATTGTGGATCATCCGATTTCTCATCATAGTTGGGATCTGCTATGATATTTTAACACGAGACCTATTCTTTAGATAGTATCATGTACTCTGTCATGGAGAAAAACAATCATAATGTGATAAGTAGTTTATTAATAATATTAAAATGAAGATAGGCTTATTAAAAAGTATAAATAATATGGTTTCTAGGGAACCAAATCCAACATAATCCCCATCCAAAATCTAATATACATCCTTTCATATTCTAACCATGGTTTCAGAAAAATGCTATTGTTGGCCTCCTTAATAGGTGTAAAACCCAAAAAGGTCATCCAAGACATGTGACATAAAACCTAATAGTCAACATCCTAGTCAAATGAAATAAAAAAGGTTGACAACTTATTTTCCTATTGATGTAAATATAAATGGGTTTTCCCTATTTTAGGACTTAAAACAATATAGCATTTTGGTCTATAGTTGATAAGATCAAAACTCTAGGTGATGGTGTCCTGTCATTCTAATTTTATATAACTACAAGTGGATGGATTCTCACCTGAATGATATATGAATATAAATTCATAACCTATGTCTTGGGCCCTTCCATAAAATAAAAAAAATTCCATAATCCATTATATACATATATATATATATATAAGAGATATTAATTTAATTCACTCACTATCGATCCCATGAGCGAAAAAATGTTCCCTTCCATGCATATGTGAAAGATATACGCATGTAAATCCATACCCCAATGCCATTATTGGTTCACATTCCTCCATTGGTTAGGAACACATTCCTCCCATTCACTATACTTCTTATCCTGGGAGAACTCAGATCTCTATATTAATTCCATGGCCATCGGTAATATAATGTCAATTTTTTGGAAAATCCATATTTTAACTATTCATATCATTATCTAGTATGGAACTACATAAAATTGTGTTAAAATAAAAATAAAAATGAGGATATTCATTACCATGAGTGACCTGTTCTATCATCATTTTACCCAACAACATCACATGTGAAACCGCATGTAAAACATGGTTCGTGGTAACTCCATGTGGTCTTTCCCTATATCATCTCTTATGTTTTGAGAACTCAAATTGTCTTGGTTAACTGTTTACTTCATTGCATCTGAATCATGATAGAACATCAACTCATTTTTTCCCTTACATTTTATAAAACCTTCATCATTTCAAATGACATTAAACTATATGAATTCTAAGAACTTTATGTGACTCGATTCCTGTCATTACATGTTATATATTGAATCCTGAATCATTAATTATAGTTTGATCCGTAATATAAAAGTGTTCCTCACTGTGTATGGTTTATTCATTCACTGGGAAATTTCATCTATGTAATATGTATGGATTAGTTTTAATCATCATGAGATACATAGTAACACCCATATCCAAGATCAGGGAATATCCAATTCCTAAAAAACCCCTTCATTTTTAAACTCCCCCTTGTTATGAAAGAAACCATTGATATTCATTGTTTATCCCACTAATAATATCTCACATGGTCTTAAGAGTTTAGGTAATGGACTTTTCGACATGATAAAAGTTCATTAGTTCACTTTAGGGTTAAAAATTTAATCAATGAATGACCATAATATGAATATTTATATTTCATCTTTACTATACGATGTTAAACTTCATGGTTTTAAAGAACTACAGGTAAATTGAATGCTATCATCACATGATACACAATGATGTATGAATCTCCAATTCTGGGTCAAGCCTCAACAAAACATATAATTCTCTTTGCATGTGTCAGACTTTCAAAGGGAACATTTTTAAAATAACTATGTATGCCTTTATTCTCATCGTTATGAGATATATAGTGAAACCTAGATCCTATTTCCTAGAATAATCATAACATGAAAATTCCCCACTCTTCTATGTAAATTCCAAATCTGAATAACAGTGTCCAGTAATGATTCTCACCACATTAGTGAGCATATATCCAAACACAAAATAGTGCCCCCTCCTCACTCATGAAAAATATATCGAGTGTGGAGAGTCTATATATGGGAAACTTACTTTGACACATGGTCTATTTTAATTACTTTCTTATTTTCTAGAATAATGTGTCGCTTGATTCACATATTTATATGATATATAGTTACTCCAAGAACATATATCTCTATTACAAACTGTGATAAACAAAAAAATAATCTATCCCCTCTATATGGTTCATACAATAATATGAAACACATTTCCCTCTTCTGGAGCGCTTGGATATAAACTGATCATTCTATACTCATCAACCTTCCATGCATAATGAAAACAATTTTTCTATGAATATCGAAATCTCAAAAAATATTCCATAGCCATCGGCCATGAAATTTCAATTTCTTAGAGACACCTTTAATTTCACTATTCATAACATGACCTAATATGGATACATATATAATTCCCTTAAAAGGTCAATCAACTAAAAGTATAATCATTCTCATGAGTTACCCCTTCTATCTTTATACACCCCACAAAGTTTGTACTAAAACCCCACCTTTCAAAAATGATTTGTGGTCATACCTTTCATACTTCTACCATATTAATTTTAAATTCATAATGCCCCATATTACATATTACAAAGTTTCATATTATTACATGAATAATTATTTATTTTTCTCTGTTGGAACTCATCAAAATAGATTATTCAGTAATCATTTGGTCAAATTCACATGACCTTCAGAGAAATAGTCATCTATCTTGACAACATAAAGTTTAACTGTAAAACTATTTACTCATCACATTGGTGTTAAAATATATGAATTTTTTCTAATCCATAAAATGTTAAACTATAATGTCGTTCACTTGTTACATGAACCTAAACAGTATAATTCTTGATTCTTTATATCATGACATTATACTATGCATCACATGATCAATTTTATGTGATCTATTAACTATATGTGATAGATCCATGGAAAGGTACCTTGTACCAGCTTTGGAAACTCTTATTATTAAAATCCCATACCACACTAGAGTACGAAAATAACCTTCCCATATATAGGAGTTCAATCTATTTAGAGGTAACATCTTTCCTCAAGGATTCTTTGGTTATGAATATCAAGTATAATCATGGATTTTCATTCACATCAGTCACACCACTCCATGAAACCGAATTGAAGTGAAAACGATGCCACATATTCCCTTTCATGAACATTCATGATAATATAAATGGATACACAAATTGGATCTTGTTTCTAACACAGAGAATAACTGAAGTGACCATAAAGGATCTGGAGGATCATTTTGATTAGAAATATGATTTACATCATGGTGTATTTATTATGACATATTATTAACCAACACAAGATCTTGATCTAGGTAGAAGTATTTGGAACAAAAACCATTTTTCCATAAAATATTAATACCCCATTTCTTTTGTATGAGTTTAATCTATGTTGAAGATACTGAAACATGTTCCACAGTTTATGAACGCATTATAATAAAAAATACCCTTCTCCCAGCACATGAATCAAATCTAATATTTATGGAACAAAAACTATGTTAGAGATTACTAATCTCATTACTTTTTGTGGATGTTTTTAAAAATAAAACACTTGATATAATGATGGGTCCTATAAGACCATAAATAGAAATATTTCAATAATATCACATTTTCTCATTATTTTAACTAAAATACACTAATACATGGAAATTATTACCAAAAACTATGCAATATTAATTATTAATATAAAAATACCAATCTCAATATATAATAATGAAACATTAATATATTTAGGAGATAGAGGAACATCCATAAGATAGATTATCCCCATATGATTGAATTGTTGTTCTGATAACATTAAATAAATATATTCAATTAGCTAATTCGTAACTTGATTGATGTACTCTACTACTCAACACAGATCTCACAATGTGGTGGCCTCAACTTCCACATTTTCTTACATGACCTCTTCCATCACCTTTTCATCTTGCCCACCTTTCTCTGCCTTTGATAGCATCCATTACTAATCATCAACTAATTTTCCAACATGACAAAACTATTCAGGGAGTTGTTCCACCAATGTCATCTATTATACGATGCATATTTATTGATGGGATTCTATCATATCATTCATATAGGGATCCCTATGAATTTTTTTTACCATGGAATAAAAATGATCTATGGACTCCATGGTGGTGGGTTGAGAGTATAATATGCTCCCTTTCTCAACAAAACAACTGTTTATTTCAATTTTATAGGTATAGTGAGTTAGTTTAACCCCCCATAGTCAAGCACCAAAAAAAGGGATACAGTTTGAGAAAAATTTATTTTATATCTAATATAGGATTACAAACAATTAGATTACATTTTTTTATCCACACAGTTTTCATGGAAGTTTATAAATTTTGTCAGGTCTCCAAATCTATTTCAGAATCACTCAAAAATGAAAGAAAAGATTCTATGACTAGATTGATAAGATAATTCTATTCATAAGTAGTCTCCAACTGGTAGGACACTACCAATGTTGAAATTAATCCCAACAAAATAGATTTGATACTTGATGTGTCTTTATCTTCAGGCACTCGAACCAGTTCTCCTGTAACATTTTTCCAGTAATAAATACCTTAAATGAAGAAATATGAGGTGGTAAAATACTGAGATACATAGTTTAATTTATTTGAGGTAAATAATATATATGTTATCATCACCACACATGAAGTCATTACAATCACTTTCCCTTCATTTTATGAATGATCCTTAGAATACGAATATCGTGGGGATGCATGGAAAATGGTTGCATGATGGGCTATCTTAGTAAACTCTAGAAGGCAACTCATGGATACCAAGATCATAGGGATGATCATAAAGTAAATTTGAGCAATATATATACTCTTATTTTATTATAATAAAGGAAAATACTTCCACACGATTTTATTTTCCATGGGAAGGATAGTTGGTCCTGAAGATAGAGCACCACCTACCTCAACTTTATTTAAAACAGAAAGATTTATTGGTCATAATTATTTATTTTTCTCAGACTAACTTAGAACCATTGGTCTAGAAACATAAGAATCTACATGTGAAGAGAATGAATTTTCTTGAATGGTTATCACCCCTTGACTTGTAGATGTTTTGGAAACCCCTACAAGAGTTGATTAATTAATACAACCAGACATAGTCCATGAAGATATTGTATTAAGGAAACAATGATTACATGTGGTCCTTAATAAATGTATATTGTAAGATTCATCTTATAATTATTCCTAGTAACTTCACTTGAAGATTGTTCCACAAGAAATGTAGTGGGTGGTGGAGGGGATGTGAATACACTTTCAAGATCATAAATTACATCGTGCATATGTTCAACTTCCACATGAGAGAATTCATCAGTAACCTTATCTCCCTTTGGAGTAGTCACTCCAACATAGATTCCCCCCAATGTGTATTCTCTAGAAGGATTAATAGATATCATTATTGTTCCTTGGGATAACATAAATTAATATTAAATAATTTTAGATGAATATTCAGTAAAATATGATAAGACATTCTTGAGGCTCATAATAGTATAGTGTATTTTGAAACTTGGAAACGAAATCCAATATATAAGTGAAAGATCTGTAACTTCCCCCATAAAGATCTCCACTTGTTGCACACTTCATAAAACATTTCTTCATATCCTGGAAAAGGAAACCTAAGAACGGGTGAGTATAGATGATCATTAAGGGTAAACAAAAGGAAATGGTAAGCATAACATGAACAATGGGTATAGAACCTGAGAATTAAATTTTAAGATCATATACTGCATATTAGATATCATAATAAAGATTGGAAATTTATATGACATGGATTAAAATATAATTATGATCATAATTGATGAATGAACAACATATGAATAAAACATGGAATTGTAGAATTCATATAAGAATACAATATGATTTTCATAATAGTCAATACATAACTTCCATGACCATCTTGGTATTATGGGTTCACTCCTCATCTAATCATTATAGTCACAGTGGACTCCCATGGCCATATTATTAGCACAAGTCCACTAGTCATAGTATTTTGGTAGTCCTGGTTCACTCGCATAGCTATATTAGTAGTCAAGGATCATTAGCATGACTGTGTTAATATATATGAAGAGATATAATATTTACCCAAATAATTGGAAGGATATATAGGTCTGTTTCCTCACATATTTCGGGGATGACCTCCTGGACGGGAGATTCAAACATTCCGATCGGTTTCTACCGGGTTTGTTCGTAGAACCGGAAACATCCAATGATTCCACATCCATTTGGACCTACTTTCCAAAGGAAGGCGCTCATTAGCTTGTGGACTGATGAGGCTTAGGAATTTTCATTAGTCGAGAGGATGGGAGGTCGGACTCATCACACCTTTTTGAGGGGAATTATTGTCTACTCCGGGACTCTCTTTATAGATTTAAGTTATGGCCGTGAATCCTTATTACATTACCAAGTATAAAATGTGCTTTCCTTTAGTCTTAACAATCAATGATTAAATATGCAAGAAATTTAGATAATCTTTTATATGTATTCAAGGTTCTTCATAAATAGATAATCATCTATATCTGTTTAGAGATTCTTGGTCAATGGTATCCTTCAAAACATTTATATAAAAGTCTCTTGGTCATTATGATGACCAGGATGGTTTTAAAGCCACTCAGTGGGGCACTTGAAGTTTATCGTCATTCAGAAGGACAGGGATTATTTCAAAGTTGGGATCGAACCCAAAAATGGGCTACCTATATATCCTTTTTTTTTTGGAAAAGGAATCAGAACCCACATAGTTCGAGTAATGAAGTATGATGTTTATGATTTATGGCTCAAAGAAGAATGTCATAATTACTTTTAAACTCTAAGCTCACGTGAGTCATGCTCGGTGTGAGAAACAAGAGGTATTGGTAAAAATTAGACAATTGTGCCATGAAAGATGAAATCATAAGAATTTGTTTGGGGCTTATGTATGTATGACTGCCCAGATAGATGAAGGTTTAGGATTCACTTTTAGGGAGAAAATCCATGAACATGGTCCATAAAGTTATATGTGCTTCATGGAGATTTGAATACTCTAATCTTGGGGCTTACTCCTAAGGAGGATGCCCAAGTTATGAGGGGACTTATGATTGGGTTTTACTCGTGAAAAGGAAACCCAAATCAAGGGTAAATTAGGACTGGTTAAGAGAAATTTAATGGGGCTTGGGGTTTACTCCTGAAAAGGAAACCCAATATTATGACTGGGACTTACTCCTAAAAAGGAGGCCCAGGTTAGGGGACTTGGGGCTTACTCCTGAAAAGGAATCCCAAGATTATGACTGAGTCTTATTCCTGAAAAGGAGACCCAGGTTAGGGATTAAGGTTTGGGGCGTACTCCTGAGGAGGATGCCCAAGTTTGGGAACTTTAAGAATTTGGGGCTTACTCCTAAAGAAGGATGCCCATATTAAAGGATTATGATTGGGGCTTACTCCTGAGGAGGATGCCCAAGATAAGGAATTAAGGTTTGGGGCTTACTCCTGAGGAGGATGCCCAAGTTTGGGAACTTTAAGAATTTGGGGCTTACTCTTAAAGAAGGATGCCCAGATTAAAGGATTTATAACTGGGGATTATTCCTAAAAAAGGAGACCCAGGTTAAGGATTCTCTCATCTTAAAGGATGAGTTTAAATTAATGAACTCTCAATCTTTGGTGACATAAGGATATTTAAATCACTAGGTTTTGAGAGATATTCCACAGAATTCCTTTCAGATAAGGAAGTTGAATCAAGAAATCATGCCATAAATGGCTTTGAAGAGTGTCTTGAAGACTGAATCTTGAAAAGAAAAGGTGTAATGGCTTAAGAGGGGTAAATGGGCAAGATGGGCACCCAAAAAGGTAGGGGCGCACAAGTTTTGAAAGGCGCGCAAGTCTTCCGTGGGCGCACAAGTATTGGTCGCGCAAGTATACCTGCGCGACATGTGGGGTACTTGTGCGATTTTCAACCAGTATTAGAATACTTGAGCGACTCATTTTTAATCACTTTAGAATCATCTTGAGGTTCTTCCAGAAAAGGGACGCGCAAGTTATTTTGAAGGAAATAAGTCGGCGCGCAAGTGTTGATAAATTTAAACACTTAGGCCTTCCTTCTTCTCTTTAGATCTTCCGTTCTAGGTAATAAATTACCTTAGAAGTGTTCCAGAAGCTTTGAGAAGAGACTTGGGCGTCCGGAGCTTCAATCCGAGTTTCTGGAAAATGATCCTCACGAATGGGGGGCCCACAAGGTCTATTTATAGGCAGGAGAAGACCCCGAGCGGTTACTGGGCAGTTATCACTTAGGTCGCGCAAGTCACTTGCACAACCATAAGGCGTCGCGCAAGTATACTTGCATGACCACTAGGCAGCACGCAAGTACTTGCACGACCACTAGGCGGCGCGCAAGTGTACTTGCGCGACCATGAGGGAACTTGCGCAACCTATGGGAAATGTTCTCCTTGTTCATCCCTTTGTCGATTTTTGATGTTTCTTCAAAGGATGAATCACTTTATGCTTAGATATTCCCCTTTTATGATCTTTAGATTCTGTGATGAAAGGAGCGTCAACAAAAGTCCCCCCTCAGAGTTGGATCTGGAAAGAAATGAGGATTTGAATCTGAGGAAATTGAATACATTCAAAGGAAAAGGGGGCGCGCAAGTATTCAGGGAATAGAGGGTAGTGCGCAAGTGTGCTGGAACATGACTTTTATTCAGAGATCCTTTTCCTTTTGTGGGCAGTTTAAAGTCATGCATGCCGGACATAAAGGGGCTAATGTTTAAGGTCGAAATAGATTTGACCAAAAATGGGTTAGAATTGACACAATTCCTTGAAAGTTCATCTGAAAACATACTACCATACTCAAGTATGAGGGAAAATATGTAAAATATAGATTAAGAATATTTGAATCTGAGGAATGATATGAAAAAGAGCTAAAAGGAATTAGAAGAAGCAGTTTCCAAGAATGAAGTTACTATTATTTAACAAAACCCGTTAGGGGGTTGAAATATGCAGGGCCACCTAAGGGCATTGGCTGCATGGTTAAATAAATAGCATCTTTCGGCTGACAAGTCTGTTATGTGGACTGTTTATGCAAGGCCACCTATGGGCACGTGCTGCATAGTCAGGCAAAAGAACTCCCAGAAATTCACTTTCCTAGTTCTAAAAGCCAGTGAATGTTTATGGAGATTCAAATTTTCTAAAGTATAGAGTTTGTTGTATGGAAAGAGGTACTTGAATATGGAGAAGATATTTCCGAACAAGAATATCGAAGAACTAGATGAATATCACTCCTACGAAGGTCTGACCCAAACGTAGGGAAGAAGAATAAAACATAGACTTGAATACTTTCAGATCATGAAAAAGGATATGGGACAAATATGTTAAGGATGGCTATTTTTTGCGGATCCCTACATACCGTCGTTTAAGACAAATAAGCACAAAAGAGGCGTTCTTCCCAAGAATGAAGTTACTATTATTTAACAAAACCCATTAGGGGGTTGAAATATGCAGGGCCACCTAAGGGCATTGGCTGCATGGTCAAATAAATAGCATCTTTCGGCTGACAAGTCTGTTATGTGGACTGTTTATGCAAGGCCACCTATGGGCACGTGCTGCATAGTCAAGCAAAAAAATTCTCAGAAGTTTGACATTTTTGTGACTAGAAGTCATGAAAAGGGTTATGAAGATCTGAAAATATTTAAGGTTAGGATTATAACACATAAAGATGGGTATTTTCCAATGTATATAGAGATACATAGGTCAATGAAAACCATAATCATGTTGTGGATGGGTCCTGAATTGAAATTTGGACTTCACTACGTATCTCTTAAGAATGATAATCAATCCATGCGTAGTTCTTGAAATGCAGTTTAACGTCGTGCATGACGAAAGTATGAGTGATCTTAGTTTAGGGTCATAGAATTCGGACCATAATAATGAATACATAGTGTGTGTTTTCATGAGGACTTTTCAGCCAAGGGACTGAAAGTGAAATTTGGGGTTAGGCCCAAAAGACTTGGGGCTGGATTTGAGGGATACTCAAACGTTCCTACGTATCCCATAAGGATGGGAATCAAGCCCACGTAGTTCTAGAACTACCCTTTGTACAAATTTGGTTCATACATGTGAAGGGTGAAAGGGGACTTTAGTGCAATGATGGTTTAACCTAAGATAAAAAGTTTAGGCATTACCATGTATGCACGTAGTCTTTTGAAATGAAACATGATTGAAAAAAATAAATGTCAATAATGGTTCCTTCTCAAATGATGAAATCAAAGAATATTGTAGTTTATTGTCGTACCGGACAAAAGTGTTGTATAGTTTAACATCATATAACAAGGACGAAAGTGAATCAATGTAAAGATATTGATTCCAGGGGCGGTTTCACGAATCAACATCATATGAGATGGCAGTGAACCTATGTGAAGAGATTGTTTTTGGGCTTGAACCCTGGGAGGTTGCCTACATACCCATCCTGGAGGGCAAAGATCAAAGTCCGTGTAGTTCAATTAAAGAATGAATTAATGATCAAGTTGTTCTTGGGGACAATGATCTAATAAAAAATGTTGTTGGGACTTACACATGGTTAGTGGCCCAAAGGGAGTATTATGGTTGATGTTCTCTCTAATATCACGTGAGTCATACTCGGTGTGAGAAACAAGAGGTAATAACAACCTTAACGATGTACAGTTTAATGTCATGTAGGACATAAAAAAGGGACTATGCAGTTTAAAGTCTTGCAGTTAGGACTATTGGTGCTGCACAGTTTAGTGTCATGTAGCAGGGACAAAATACAGTTTAATGTCATGCAGGACCTATCAAGGATTTTCTGTACAGTTTAGCGTCATGTAGTTAGGACGATGGGGATAAAATAGTTTAACGTCATATTGGACGAAAGGGGGACTGTGCAGTTTAATATCATGCAGTAAGGACAAAATAACACACCATTTATGTCATGTTGGACGAAAGTGCGAATAGTTTAAGGTCATATGCATGGACCGTGGATGGTGCATTTTAATGTCATGCTGGACCTTTGATGATTATATAGTTTAACGTCTTTCCGGACGTGAGGGACTTTTATATAGTTTAGCGTCATGTAGTTAGGACGTCACAGTTTAACGTCTTGCTGTACATAAGGGATTTGCAAATAGTTTATGGTCATATACATGGACTAGGGATGATGCAGTTTAAGGTCATGCTGGACGGTTTAAGAAACTTTTTCACAGTTTAATGTCGTGTGGGATGAAGTTGCAGTTTAAAGTCATACTGGACCATTGCTGTATAGTTTAACGTCATACAGCGAGGACGAACTGGTGTTGTACAGTTTAAAGTCATGTAGCTAGGAAAAAGGTGAACCAATATGAGGATATCAGTTCTGGGGACTTTTTACAGTTTAACGTCATGCTGGACGATGAAAGTGCCACACAGTTTAATTTCATGTTGCTAGGACACAATATAGTTTAATGTCATATCGGACAAATAAGTAACTTCTGTACAGTTTAATGTCATGTAGATAGGACATAATACAGTTTAGTGTCATGTAGGACATAATATGAACCAATGTGACTATTTTGGATCTGGGAAAAATATTTTGTGTTTATACAAAATACTTCTTCAGAAATCTGGTATTAGTTGGAGTCGTGATGTGTTCTCCATCCATTGAGATTAGAGAATACGCTCCATTGGAGTAGACCTTATGTATTGAATAAGGTCCTTCCCATTTTGGTTCAAGCTTGGGAGGCTTCTTTCCTGGTATCATTGGTGCTCTGATAACCAATACCAATTCTCCCTGAATGAATGAACGAAGACGAACTTTTTTGTTAAAAGCTCGTGCTATTCGATTCTGATAGATTTCCAAGTGGTGCAAAGTGCAAAATCTTTTCTCATCTAACTGTTCCAATTCATTCAACCGCTTTTGGGATTTCTTATCTGTAGATAACTGATCACAAATGGCTATTCTGAGTGAGGGAAATTGAACTTCAATTGGCAAGACTGCTTCTGTTCCATATACCAATGAATATGGAGTTGACCACGTTGCATTGCGAGTGGTAGTCTGATAAGCCCATAAAGCATGAAAGAGTTTATCAAGCCATGACTTCTTGTCTTTATCCACCATATTTTGCAGTATATTTAAAAGAGTCTTGTTGAAGGCTTCTATCTGGCCATTAGCCGCTGCATGATATCAAGATGAATGGTTGGACTTAATGTTGTATTCTTGATACAATTTCTTTACCTCAGAAGAACAGAAGTTGGTGCCATTGTCCGTCAATATGGTATGAGGGACTAGAAATCTAGTAATGATGTTAGACTTTATGAAGCTAACAATGCATTTAGAACTGACTTCTTTGAGAGGTACTGCCTCTGCCCATTTGGAAAAGAAATCAGTAGCAGTAATAATGTATGTAAACTGCTTGGTCGTAGCTGAAGGGTAAGGTCCCACCACATCCATTCCCCATGTGGAAAATGGCCATGAGTATGTAGCTGTATGAAGAAACTCTGGAGGTTTATGAATGAAGTTGGCATATACTTGGCATGAATGACACTTCTTTGTAAAATTAACACAATCTTGTATCATTTAAGGCCAAAAGTATCCAAGCCTTCGAATTTGATCAGACAGTCTATGTCCAGACTGGTGGGCACCACAGACTCCTGCATGCACTTCTTTTATGACAGCCATTGTCTCTTCACCATCAATACATCTGAAGAGAACTCCATCAAAACCACGTTTGTAGAGAATTTTCTTGAGGTGGTTTGGGCTATCATAAAGAGTAAAATTGACCACACGTCGCCGAATTTGTTCTTTCTCGGCTCTATCAGGTGGAAGTGTTCCATTTTGAAGGTATTCCCTGATAGGTGACATCCATCCTGTAGTATGACCATACGGTTCAGGAATGGGACTAATTTCATTAATTTCCTCTGTTCTGACTTGAACATAAGGTGAAATTGCACGACGGTGGGCAATACAGATGGTTGTCTCGTCCCGATTTGGATCTGCTAAAGTTGTGTCTATATTAGCCAGTGCATCAGCTTGAGCATTTTGTGATCTTGGGACATAAGAAAATTTTGGTTCTGAGGGGAATTCCGACATTAACTCTCTGACGTAATCATACAAAGGGATTAATTCATCTTTTCTGATGGCATAATCCCCATTGACTTGTTTGATTACCAGGTCTGAATCACCTTTCACCTTTAAGTGATTCACTTGTGCTTGAAGCGCTAACTCCAAGCATGTAATGAGAGCTTGGTATTCAGATTCATTATTGGTACCACCTTCCCACAACAAAAAGGAATAAGGTAACACTACCTTATCTGGAGAAATGAGCACAATACCTAAACCAACTTTGTTGAATTTAGGATTTTCCATTTTCTTCCCTGTTGGACTTCTAGAAGCACCATCAAAATACATTTCCCATGCTTGAGGACTCTCTTGAATAGAGAAAACTTCCTCATTAGGGAGTTCGATATCTGAATACGTGTCTTCCACTGAAGGATGTTCAGCCAGGAAATCAGCCAGAGCTTGGCCCTTAATTGCCTTTTGAGACACATACTGAATGTCAAACTGCTGTAGAATAACCGCCCACCTTGCCAGACGTCCTGTAAGCATTGGACGACTAAGGATGAATTTGAGCGGATTATTACGAGATACCAATTGGACCTCATGATGTTGCAGGTACTGTCTCAGTTTCTGAACCGCAAAGATTAATGCTAGGCAGCACTTTTCAATACTTGAATACCGGGTTTCTGCTTCAAGCATAGTTCTACTGAGATAGTAGAGACTATTTTCATTCCCAGCATCATTCTTTTGAGCGAGAAAGGCACCCAATGATCGCTCTAAAGATGTCACATAGAGGATAAGCGGTCTACCCTCAACAGGTGGCATGAGTACTGGTGGACTCAAGAGGTATTTCTTGAGAACATCAAATGCTTCTTGACATTCTTCAGTCCACTGGTAAGTGACTCCTTTCTTCAATAATTTGGTAAAGGATAAACTTTTGCCTGCCAAATTGGCGATGAAACGCCGAATATAGGCTAAGTGTCCTTAATTCCTCTTAATTCTTTCAAATTCTGAGGAGGTGACATACCAAGGATTGATTTGGTCTTCTCAGGATCGACTTCAATACCACGATGGCGTACAACAAAGCCGAGGAATTTTCCTGAGGTTACCCCAAAAGCACATTTTAAGGGGTTCATCTTTAAATTATGTTGTCGAAGCTTGTGGAATATGACTTCCAAATCAGCCAAGTGATTAGAACGTTGTTTGGATTTAACCACCAAATCATCTACATAGCATTCAACAAACTTCCCTAAAAGAGGTTTGAAGATACGATGCATGGCGCGTTGATATGTTGCACCTGAATTCTTTAAACCAAAGGGCATCACCCGGTAACAAAACACACCTTGAGGAGCTCTGAAGGCTGTATATTCCTCATCTTCTGGGTCCATTCGGATCTGATTATATCCAGAATATCCATCCATGAAAGAAAGTACTTCATAGCCAGCCGTCGCATCAATTAAGAGTTCTGTAATCGGAACTGGGAAATCATCTTTAGGACAATACAGATTAAGATCTCTGAAATCGATGCAAACCCTAATTTGTCCGTTCTTCTTCTTTATAGGGACAATATTATCCAACCACTTGGGATATTGAACTTCTCTGACGAAGTTGGCTTTGATCAGCTTATCCACTTCAGCTTCAATTTTGGAAGCATAGGTTGGGTGTGTTCTTCTCGCGGCTTGTTTAAAACCTCGATGTTCTTTTGGTAAACCCAAATGATGAGTAGAAACATCAGGATCAAGACCAGGCATTTCTGTATAATTCCAAGCAAAAATATCTTTATTTTGCTTTAGAAAAGAAATATACATCTCTTGCTCTTCAAGGGTCATGGCCGCACTAATTAAAGTGGGGCGTGGATCTTTCTCTGTACCCAGATTTACTTCTCTGAGTTCATCCACAGTGGTAGAGATACCCTCTTCAAATGCTGGAGGAGCATCTCTAAGATCTTCCTCTTCCTCTTCATCATGTGTTATTTCTTCCGTTTCTACTTGCAAAGTAGATGAAAAAACGAAATTCTCATGATCATAAGAGATGTCAAAATTTTCACATTTTGATGAAGAAGCTTCCCTTTCCGACCCTATTGATGATAAAGGATCTTCATTGGGAATCAAAGAGGTGATGATGGATCATGAATCGACATCATTATTCATCTCTGGTGTTGCTATAACTTCTTCTGGCCTGATTAGCGAAGTATAGACTTGTTGGACTTCATCACCACTTATGCTTTCATCACTGCTTGGTAGGTTACCAATTTCTCCCATGTTGTCTGGCTCGATCACTGTAATTGACATTATGGATCTTTCCATAAGAGTATTTTGATTTGGGCCTATTTTGTCAATTTCATTGATAGGTAACACATAATCTGTACTCATATGTGAAAATGGATTTATTGGAATTTTCTCCAAACCATGTGGAGCATTAACTTTGGTAATTTGCTTCATTGTAGATTTTTCTCTTCCCTTCATGTGATAAAATTCCGCCTCAATGTATTGAGACTCACATGTCTTGAACGGGGCCTTATCACCATACAATGTTCCAAATTGACCATCAAAATAGTATTTGAGACATTGATGGTATGATGAAGGAATAGCTGCATGCTGATGTAGCCAGGGTCTTCCAAGCAAGATATTGAAAGCTGAGTCTTGATCAACAATCATGAAATCCGAATTGGATACAAGATCTCCAAACTGAGTTCTGAGTGTAACTTCTCCCAGTGGTTCATGTTCATTTTTATCATATCCTTGTAACATCATGGTAGAAGGAGATAAATCAGATTCCGTGAGGCCCAATCGGCGAAGTGTACGAATGGGCATGAGGTTGACTCCTGAACCATTGTCAATGAAAGCTCTTCTAACATCTATACCATTGAATTTTCCAGATAAGTACAAAGGTTTTATGTGCCCATGCACAACATCATCTTCATCTTTATCAGTAAAAGATATCACTGCATGGCATTCTGGAGGATTATTCTCTATGTGATAGATTTTAGCTGCAGTAATTTCAGCTTCAAACTCCTGAGGACTTGACAAAGCTTCGATGAGTGCTTCAGAAAGATCTTTTGTCAGATTCAAAGAATCCAAAATTGATAACTTGGCTGGTACTTGGGCCAAGTGTTTCAATATATCATACTTTTGTTCTAGAGGTCTGCGTTTCCCAATAGGAATATGCGGTTTAGCAGGTACCTTGGAAGCAGATGCTTTGGAAGCTGATGCATCTTGTATTGAAGTTGGCAACATCCTTGGTTTTGGAAGATTAGACTGATTAGATCCATTTACTTGCTGGGATAAAGAAGATGGAACCTTTAATCGGTCTTCCAAAATAACTGTGCCAAAACTGAGTTGGCCATTGGCAGAAGAACTTGCTTGTTCTTTTTGAGCTCGCTGAAGGTCTCTACCACGAGTTTCTGCTGCATATACAGTGCTAGCAGGGGTAAAATTAGAGTAGTGGCTTCGGAAAGATCCACGTCTTCCCCTGTATCCTGAACCTCTAGAACTTCCTCGGATTCCCTTATTTGATACAAGGAATTCAGGCTCATCAAGACTGGAATATGGATCTGTTAATTGAATAATATTAATAGAATCAAAGATTAACTCTTCGTCTGATAAAGACTCTGCCTGGTTAGCCTGTTTAGGTTGTTCCGTTTGGTGGGACGGTGCCCGTGGCTTTGAAGTAGATGGCATGAAATCTACCAGAGTCAAATACAATTTAGGCTTTGATACATACTCATCTTCTCCTGATTCCTCTTTCTTTTTTCAATTGCGCTGCCCTTTTGAGGATTTGTCTTTTGATGGAGGCTTTACTGCAGCTTTTGTAGGAGACACAATTGGCTTCTTCAATTGTGTTCGCAAAATGGAATGGTCCGATTGATTGTCTTTCTGACCATCCAATCATCATATTTTTTTGCAGTTTTGCTTTTGACTTCCTGCCACTCGCCTCCTTCCTCTATATCTGTAGCAGTAATACACACTACATGAGCTGAAGAACCCTTCAATTTGACTTGTCCCAAGTCGACCATCTTTTGCAAGAGGTATTTAAAGACAAAACACTCCTGGATGGGATGCCCAAACATTTGATTAAAGGGACAATAATTGGGACGGTCTTCATCTCCTTCCTTGTTTGGCCTCTTGGGCATTGGTAATTGAACCAAATTATTTTCCAGAGCTGAAATGAAGTAACCAGGAACTTGCTCACTTCGGAAAGAGTATGTTTTACTCTTAATATCCTCAAATTGATTTCGTCATTGATCTTTTTGATCATTTGGACGAAACAACCTTTGTTGTTGGCGTTCTGGAGGTGGAGCCCTTCGAGAAGATGAAGGTTTTGAAGTAGAAATAGGTACAGGTGCTTGTTTAAGCATAACTGTAGCAGTTTACGCTTTACCCATTCTCCTTCCTGGAGCTGATGGAATTATACGAGTTTTAACCTTAGCCTGTATAAGGGAATCTTCAATCTTTTGAGCGATTGAAGTAAGGTCTCAAAACCCTCCTGTGTATTTCATAGGGATCAATGGCGTGCATAATTCGTCACGCAAATTTTCCACACAGATTGGCAACAATTCCTCCTGAGGGAGTGCTAAACTCAGGGAATACGTTAATCCCTTCAAATGAGCAATGAAATCAGAGACTCTTTCATTCTCCCTTTGATTGCAGTTTGTAAGATCGAAAACTGTCGTTTTTGACAAAGTTGAGCTAAACTGAAGAAGGAATTTTTGACGAAGATCCTCCCATCTGATGACTGACCGGGATTGCAAGCTTGTATACCAGACAAAAGCTGGTCCTTTCAAGGATCCCACGATGCATCTGAGTTTCACTGCTTCTTGCTGCTCTGGAGTTCCCATCATAGGATCAAAACAAGACACGTAATGCGTCAAATGTTGTTCGGGGTCGCCTGATCCATTGAAAGTAGGGAAAACAGGGTTTCCAAAACTGGATGGAGGAGAAATTGAATCTACCCATTCAGGTTAAACATTCTTTTCAGGTTGAACTTGCACCCGTTTCCCTTCCATAGTTTCTAACCAAGCTGTTAATGACTCAACAGTAGTTATTAACTTTTGAGAAACATCAGGTTGAACTTGGTTTTGGGTAGGTGCGATGAATGGAGCTTGGACAGACGTGGTGGTTGTTGCTGCAACTGATGGTAGTGCTGCCAACCGTTGTTGCGTTTGACCCGTAGGATTAGACCTCTGAGGGTGTACTAATAAAGGAGGATATTCCCGATCCATCTCAGTAGTTACAACAAATTCCTTCGGCTGTCGGACTTCAGCATCCTTAAGAAGTAGACTACTCTGAAATAGTTCTACATTCAACCTTCTTAATTCTTTCATTTCTTCCTCCTGTTGTGAAAACCTTTGCTCTAATGAGAGCGATTGAACTCCTTCAGAGGAAGGGTGAGAAGTAACCTGATTCTTTCCTTTCCCCTTATTGGATCCTTTTCGGAGAGGGGGAAGTGGGTTACTTGAAAGAATAATCATATTTTGGGTAAGCCTTTGATTACGTGTGCACACACCTTCTTCATTTAGGTCTGTGTGTGCAACTTCTTGAGCAGGAACCTCTTCGTCTGATCCCTCTGATTGAGCCTCATCTGGTGAATCAACAGCAATGGCATTGATGACATTAATGGATGCATATTGCATGGAATCCTTTCTATCAGCATTTCTGTGATATTGTCTTCTTCCATGTCCATGATGAGACATGGCATTCTGTTGACTTGACCCTCAGGAACTTCATGGAGAACCGTCACTTGGAGAGAATCTCCTGATAGCTTGGCTCTTCGTTCCTCTTGAGGCTTATTCCCTAATCGAGAGAATACTGATTTTCTCTGAGGGAGGGATTGAGGATTTGAAAAAGTCCCCAGTCCGGTGGACTGGGGATGTTCCTGCTGCTTCCGCTCAACTCCTCGAATCCCATTTGTTGACTCTGAGGGTTGGGTTAGAGAAGTCCCCAGTCTGACAAGCTGGGGTGTCTCTTGACATGCTATGTCTGAGATCTTCTTAAAATCTCTCTTGATCTTGCGAATCTTAGTTCGGAAATTAGCTGGATGCATTAAACTGTATCCACTTTTATCGCCTGGTTCAACAGACCGTTGGATGATTTCCGAAACTTCTGTCATTTGATGACGTGTTTTCTCCCGACGAGAGGCTTGTGCAATATTCTCGCCTGCTTGATGTAGGATCAATTCAACAACTTGTTCTCTATATAATTGATTTTGAGAGGAACTAGTTGAAGCCTGTTCTTGAGAAAGCTTTTGATTATGAACAAATCCCATTGACTGTGGCCGGCCATGGGAAATAACATTGCATGAGACCATTTTCGGTGGGCTTTGCTGACTGGAAAGCACTATGAAATGTAGTGCTCCGTGAACACCCCATCCTCTGATATGAACATCAGATGGAGCATTGGCAATTAACTGACGCAATTTTCTTAGTGCGCCAAGGCATGAACGTTGAAGGGTTATTTATTGCTTTTCAGCCTTCGGATACCGAGAGACTGATAGAGATGCCAAATCAATCTGGCGTTGTAACCCTTCTATTATCTTAATATGATTTTCATAATCACCGTAATATAATACTTTCTTCTTCAATTGACAAAGAGTCTTCCATATGTTGAGACGAATATCATGGATTCCATCATCTGTCAACATCTTTGGAATGTCGTACTGGGAGTCAGCCAAAGGCCAAAACATGACTGGTACTTCACCTTTTGCCAGTTTTTTCCTCATGTTCAGCATTTCCTCTTTATCATTAAACGAAGATTCTTCTACCTGTTTTGACCAGAGTTGGTGTTTCCTTGTTGTTTCATCGGATTCAACAAGATTGGTAGAGAGATCACTATTCATGCTGGAAGATGAATGACCTGGGGATGGTTTGGAGAATAACCTAAACCCCAAACTATCCTCTGATGGATAAAGAGTTTCACCTACCGATAGTAAAGCATCATACATGACTGGCTTTACGTTTGCAAGTGCCTCAAGATAGGAGGGCTTTCTCGTCACTACATTGCCTTTTGAAATTTTTTTGAGACAACGTGAATCACTACTGCGGAGAGGACTTTCGCAGCGAAGTTCATCACCATGAGGAGGACCGTCATGATGGGTTACAACAAAAGATGAAATCTCTTACTCCTTGGTCTTCTGACCACAGAGAGGGTTCCTGTGGCTCTCATCTGAAGAAGAAACTTCAAGATTGACCGAACATTCATTAAGCAAGCCTTCATGAGGAAGTGTCTCTTGAAGACCTTCAAAATTAATGTTCCCGTTATTGAGAACTGAGGGAGTAGAATCTTGAATTTCGACAGATAAATCTCTGAGGGCTTCAAGAACTCCAGCATCGAGCAAGGCCTTGTTGCAGATTGGCCTTTGATCTCCTGACTGTGCTGGGCGGATCTTTTTCTTAGATGCCTTCTTACTCACTTTAGAAACCACTTGTTGATGAAAGTGGTTACTCTGAGCAGGTGTATGTGCCTGATCAGGAAAGATGGTCAGGTTAGGCTGACGATCTCCACTCAAATCAGGTGTATGTGCCTGACTTGGTTGTCCGTATGATATGGGGGAGTATGCCCCATAACGCTCTTGGACTGGAACAGATTTGTGTGTCTGTTCCGGAGTGAATCGTTGATGTGTCACTCCATTGCTAGGGATAGATTTATGTGTCTGTCCCTGAGATGATGCTGAAGCTGTTATGATATCCTGGCAAGAATCCAAAATATGAGCAGGAATTTGTTTCTGCTCTTTCACCATTGATAAAATATGTTTGGTGACTTCAGCCACCAGAACGGGGATATACGTCCATTCCGGGCTTGGAGTAGGTGTATGTGCCTGCTCCTGTCCTCCTTTTCCTGTCAGTGAATCCTGACAGTACTCAAGTGTGGAGGCAGAGAGTTGAGTCTGCCTCCTGTTTGTCGTCAGGGCTTTCCGACTGACTTCTCTGTGCGCTACCAAGCGAGACTGTTGGTAGGCTTGATTAGTATTAGCAGGTGTATGTGCCTACTGATTACACTTCGACAAATTCGGTTGATGAGATCCGTCATATGTAGTCAGACGAGCCTGCTGACTAACTGGTGATGTATAAGCAGGTGCATGTTCCTGCCTATGGTACTCCGCCGGAATTTCCTGGCAGGATTGGCTTGATGCTTCCAGACGAGTCTTCTAGACAGCGGAATTAAAACGGATAGGTGTGTGTGCCTGTTCGTTATTTTCCACCAAGTTAGGTTGGTGGACTTTTCCGGAGATGGCAGGGACGACAACCTGCCCATTGTTAACCGGATTCCGTCTCTGGCGGTTCATCTTGCCTGCTCGGGTTTGAAGAACCTAAGCTGAATGCCTGGAGTCGGTACCCTCATCATGTTGAGGGCGCACTACCGGATGAGTCTGGCGGCGATTGTTGATGGGAGCCCTTGGGAAGGACTCCTGTCTTTTTGAATTAAGGTCCTGTGGGACCTGCTCATTCACTTCCTCAGAGTAAGGGAGTGAATGGAAATTGCATTCTGGGGATAACGACCCAAAATGGTTGGAGACGGTAGTCAGCACTGCCTGCTTCTTGATTGCTGGCCGTCATTGTCCGGACGACCAGGTAGAGTTGTTAACTTGGAGGGCTTGACGAGCGGCCTCCAGAGTTGGGATAGTACCGTTGCGATGGTAATCCTTAACCAGTGCATTAGAAACCCAGCGTTGAAGAGGCTGAGTTGGTGATTTCATCCTCAGAGCAGACGACGTTCCAGCAGGAGTAGCAGCATTGGTTTTCACAGCAGCAGACCTCACAGTAGAGGTGTTCACAGCAGCAGTATTCACAGAGGTGAATTTAAGGAAATCCATTTTGCAGAAGATCTTGAGAAAAAAGAGTGCATGTTCCATATAACAGACAAAATCAAGATGAATCTGGCCACTGCATCTTTTGGATGAGCACATGTCAATGATTTCTTTGTTGGCCCAAGGGGCCTAACAAATAAGAAGAATATCACTTTAACTTGGTTAAGGATTCATGTCGGGTTCACCATTTTTGTTTCCTCACGGATTTCGGGGATGACCTCCTGGACGGGAGATTCAAACATTCTGATCGGTTTCTAGCGGGTTTGTTCGTAGAACCGGAAACATCCAATGATTCCACATCCGTTTGGACCCACTTTCCAAAGGCAGGCGCTCATTAGCTTGTGGACTGATAAGGCTTAGGAATTTTCATTGGTCGAGAGGATGGTAGGTTGGACTCATCACACCTTTTTGAGGGGAATTATTGTCTACTCCGAGACTCTCTTTATAGATTTAAGTTATGTTCGTGAATCCTTATTACATTACCAAGTATAAAATGTGCTTTCCTTTAGTCTTAACAATCAATGATTAAATATGCAAGAAATTTAGAGAATCTTTTATATGTATTCGAGGTTCTTCATCAATAGAGAATCATCTATATCTGTTTAGAGATTCTTGGTCAATGGTATCCTTCAAAACATTTTTATAAAAGTCTCTTGGTCATTATGATGACCAGGCTGGTTTTAAATCCACTCAGTGGGGCACTTGAAGTTTATCGTCATTCAGAAGGACATGGATTATTTCAAAGTTGGGATCGAACCCAAAAATTGTCTACCTACGTATCCTTTGTTTTGGAAAAGGAATCAGAACCCACGTAGTTCGAGTAATGAAGTATGATGTTTATGATTGATGGCTCAAAGAAGAATGTCATAATTACTTTTACACTCTAAGCTCACATGAGTCATGCTCGGTGTGAGAAACAAGAGGTATTGGTAAAAATTAGACAATTGTGCCATGAAAGATGCAATCATAAGAATTTGTTTGGGGCTTATGTATGTATGACTGCCCAGATAGATGAAGGTTTAGGATTCACATTTAGGGAGAAAATCCATGAACATGGTCCATAAAGTTATATGTGATTCATGGAGATTTGAATACTCTAATCTTGGGGCTTACTCCTAAGGAGGATGCCCAAGTTAGGAGGGGACATATGATTGGGTTTTACTCCTGAAAAGGAAACCCAAATCAAGGGTAAATTCGGACTGGTTAAGAGAAATTTAAGGGGGCTTGGGGTTTACTCCTGAAAAGGAAACCCAAGATTATGACTGGGACTTACTCCTAAAAAGGAGGCCCAGGTTAGGGGACTTGGGGCTTACTCTTGAAAAGGAAGCCCAAGATTATGACTGAGTATTATTCCTGAAAAGGAGACCCAGGTTAGGGATTAAGGTTTGGGGCTTACTCCTGAAGAGGATGCCCAAGTTTGGGAACATTAAGAATTTGGGGCTTACTCCTAAAGAAGGATGCCCATATTAAAGGATTATGATTGGGTCTTACTCCTGAGGAGGATGCCCAAGTTAAGGAATTAAGGTTTGGGGCTTACTCCTGAGGAGGATGCCCAAGTTTGGGAACTTTAAGAATTTGGGGCTTACTCCTAAAGAAGGATGCCCAGATTAAAGGATTTATAACTGGGGATTATTCCTAAAAAAGGAGACCCAGGTTAAGGATTCTCTCATCTTAAAGGATGAGGTTAAATGAATGAACTCTCAATCTTTGGTGACATAAGGATATTTAAATCACTAGGTTTTGAGAGATATTCCACAGAATTCCTTTCAGATAAGGATGTTGAATCAAGAAATCATGCCATAAATGGCTTTGAAGAGTGTCTTAAAGACTGAATCTTGAAAAGAAATGGTGTAATGTCTTAAGATGGGTGAAATGGGAAAGATGGGCACCCAAAAAGGTAGGGGCGCGCAAGTTTTGAAAGGCGCAAAAGTCTTCCGTGGGCGCGCAAGTATTGGTCATGCAAGTATACCTGTGCGACATGTGGGGTACTTGCGCGATTTACAACCAGTATTAGAATACATGAGCGACTCCTTTTTAATCACTTTAGAATCCTCTTGAGGTTCTTCCAGAAAAGGGACGTGAAAGTTATTTTGAAGGAAATAAGTCGGCGCACAAGTGTTGATAAATTTCAATACTTAGGCCTTCCTTCTTCTCTTTAGATCTTCCGTTCTAGGTAAGAAATTACCTTAGAAGTGTTCCGGAAGCTTTGAAAAGATACTTGGGCGTCGGGAGCTTCAATCCGAGTTTCTGGAAAAAGATCCTCACAAATGGGGGGCCCACAAGGTCTATTTATAGGCAGGAGAAGACCCCGAGTGGTTACTGGGTGGTTATCACTTAGGTCGCGCAAGTCACTTGCACGACCATAAGGCGTCACACAAGTAGACTTGCATGACCACTAGGCAGCGCACAAGTACTTGCACGACCACTAGGCGGCGCACAAGTGTACTTGCGCGACCATGAGGGAACTTACGCGACCTATGGGAAATGTTCTCCTTGTTCATCCCTTTTTCGATTTTTTATGTTTCTTCAAAGGATGAATCACTTTATGCTTATATATTCCCCTTTTCCGATCTTTAGATTCTGTGACGAAAGGAGCATCAACAAGGTCTCACCCATATCATAATGAAATCGTTCAAATATATTCCAAAATATCGGGAATAAAAATATCTTAACCACTAAAATTATATGGGTGGTATGAACATGTAATCATAATATAATATGTGAAAAAATATAGGTTTGATAATAATTTCCTCAAAATCATGACCCATAAATGATAAATAGATTTCCTAAAAATGAAACCTTTGAAGGAAAAAAATATTTCATAAATACCAATAAATTAATCATATCCCATTCATTGAAATTATATCAATGTAACCTTTTGATCATTTTCTAGAAGGTCATGAGTTTCATACACGAATGTTATCTTATATAGAAAATAATATTGAAATATATTTTAAAAAATTTTATTGATGAAAATATATTTTTATATTTGATAAAATATGATTAATACATAAAACCATTAGAATATAATATTCACTGAAAATACTATAAATACATATAAAAAGACATGAAATCAATTAGAAAACCCATTTCTTTGAAGACTTAAAAAATTAGCTTCAGAAAATTTTAAAACCCTTTTAATATGAAAGCACATTAAAAACATATAAATAAATAATGAAAATGTTTAAAAAAATCGTTTTATGTGAAAAAATATGAATGGAACATGAAATTATTTTTAAACCCCCTTCTTTAATAATTATTTTAAAATTTATAAATAAGGCTTGAAAATATTTTGAAATATTTTTCACTAAAAACATATGAATGACGTCTGATTTTTTTGTAAATTTATTTCCTTGAAAATTAAATTTAAAATCATATTCATAAAAATTATCTTTTTAAAAATGAAAAGTAAGATTCAATTAAATTATGGTGTGTAAATATGTAAATATATTATAAGTTTAAAATAATATTCCTTTTTCGTTGTAGAAATGATAGTATAAATGCTTTGTTCAGAAAGAGAAAAGAAAATTCCTTTGAAATAATTAGTAAAAGAAAAAAGGGTAAAAATTTATTTTAAATATTATAGGAAAATGATATAATATTCATGAGATACTTTTTTAGAAAACTTGTTTTTAACCAAACATAGAATTATGACCGAAGAGAGGGAAATGTCATGATTACGGAAAAACACTTTATTAGCTATCTTATGTACTAAATAATAGAAATATTGTTCCAATACATGAATATATCACGAGTAATAATATTATAAGAAATTAAATACATTTTATTGGTATATGGATCATAATATTTTATTAATGGAAGCAAAAACCTAAACAATCATTAAAATAGATAAGATTGTTCCAATGAACTCTTAAAACATGGTAACATGGGATCATAATCAAATTGTAATAAAATTTATTTAAATTAAACATAAAATATAATTAAAATAATTAAATTAATCATATTACATGAAAAATGAAATTATATGCACCTCAAAATAGATTTTAGGTACAAAACAAAACAAGAGCCCCAAATAAGTAAAATTCATACAAAACTATTTCACCAATATGGTAACAAATGATAGTTAAACCCCATGAAATAAATATCATAAATTTATTGTTGAATAACCATACATTTAATTATCATATATATAGAATACAATAATAATAAACACAAACACCAAAAAAATGTAATGAGTGAATAACATAACATATATCTCATGGAAATAAAAAGTGACATGAATTCCCCTAACCATGTGACTTGACTCCCATAAATATCGTTCAAAACACCTGTATAATATATATAAATTTATTTTATATATTTTAAAAACCCATATTTTTATATCTTATTCCATATATGGTTTTATTATGACTTTATTTTACCCTCTTTTTAACCATATAATGTTAGGGTTTAACTTTAGATAATACTAACTTTGTTCTTCGCATGTGTCTTAATTTGTTATATCACTAGACCATATACTTATATCCTAATTCCAGAATTTAATCCAATATATACATATCATATATATAATGTTTATTATTATAATATATATATATATATAATATTTATGAAATGGAATACAACATTTTTGGAGATTGTAAGTTGTGCGTATGCATTAACATTGTTTCCATTTTTTTGTCGTATTGAAAGAAAGAGAGAAAGTGAAATATATGTATATATGTATATAACAACCTTAAAGTTGTTTATAATGTTATATATATATATTATTATTCCACTAAACGCATTCTTAATACATTCTACATAATGTGTGAACAAATCACGTCACTTTGAGGGGGTGGTAGACCACACATCCTCAAACCAAATTATCACATTTACACAAAATTGAATGTAAAAAATGCATGTGATGTATAAAGAATATTGAAGATTAAATACACAATAAATATAATATATAATTTATATTAACTATGACCATCATAATGTCCACTATGAGAGGCGGTATGGAAAATTTAACAATCACAGTTTTGTGAAGTGGATGTTCGCTGTATACAAAAAAAAATATGTTTGTAACCCATTAGAAAGAATTTTTTGTATGTTTACATAAACAACACAACATAAAAACATCCTAGTATATTTAATATAATTTTTTTATTAAAATCATGTTATAAGTAGATTTTAGGTGGTGGATAAGGAAAATAAAATAAAGGACCTTGAGAGAAGTCGTTACATCTAAACCATGTAACACATTTTAGTTTGTAAAAAAAAGATTTCATGGAAAATATTCTACCAAAATAGAGGCTTAATGAAGAGAGATATTATTGTTGAGAAGTTTATTTGGAATATATTTTAAAAAAATAAGTGTATTGAGAGGTGAGATGAAGGTGGAGAGGTTGTAGCCTTTTATAAGGATGGGAAAGGACAGACAAAGAATTTCTGAAAATAGATTAAGTGTACCCACATTACTACCTAAAATAAGTCCTAAAAAACCAAAATCATTTATTTAAGGTTAATGGAAAAATAAAGAAAATAAAATGTATTTTTTACAAGGTTATAGGTCATTTTGGGTCTTAATGTTTATGATTAGTCCTCAGTTATTCTAAATTTTTGATTAACCGATGTAATTAATTTTAATTACTTTCACAATGAATTTTTGACTAATCTAATAAGAACAGAGTAGAAATTATAAATTAATATTATTCCACATATGGTTTCCATTTTTCTATTTTAAAATTATAGGAGGGGCATAAGTTACTTTAAAATTAATCCCATAGACGGGATGACACTGGGGGTTTTTCAAGTAAACAAATGATCGAATGTTCACTATGTTTTTATATATAATTTCAAGGCTAAATTGGATAAAAATAACTAAATTAGAATAATTGATAAAAAATATTTTTTATGTAATATTTGAAACCAATTAAAAATATAAATTACCCATATAAATTAATTATATGAAAAAGCAGATTTGATTTAAAATCCTTTATTTTAACTATTCATTAAAAATGAATCCTTACAGAAAAATACCAAAAAAATATCATTAAATTTTTTTATGTTTTTATTCAAAATTTATAGTTTATTTAGACATATTAAATATATAACAGTTACAAAATTTGGATTTAAAATGGGCTCTCCATTAAAAGGAATTAAAATTTCCTTTATACATAAATATGTTTTTATCCATAAAATTTGGTTTTTCTCTAATATTATGTGTATCCAATATATTGGATGAAAAACAAAAAAAATTTATTGAATTTATAACATATAAATTAAATTAATATCACTCACTAATTTTAAACAATGTTATTTATTATCGTAAAAACGTTTTGTGACTATAAAAATATTAATATTTCCATTTATATTCAAGTAGTTTCATATTTATATCTAATTAATGAGTTACCTATGGATAAATATTATATTTGTTTAAAAATAATATTGCAATAAATTAGTTAATACTATTCATAACATCTAATTTATTTACTAGGTTATATCATATTTTATTAAATAATAATATTTTAATAATATATTATTGTTTGGTAAATGTTGGTCATGTGAGTTACTCATGCCATTGAAAAAAGATATTGTTTCAAGTAACCCAAGATAACATTGGTTTTCTATTTAGAGAAATCTAAAATTTATGTTGTTTATAGTGCACAATTAACTTGCTGTTTTGTATAAATCTTTCCAAACACAGTGATTTAACATAAAATAAACTTCTTTCAGTGTTATGTGAATTGAATAATATTTCAAATGTTAAATTAATTTTAGAAACAAATTCTCAGAATCCCAGCATGTCACATTCAGGACCCTGTAAATTGAATATCACCCTTAAAATTAGGATGGGATTTCAATGGTTAAATACTTTAACGATTCATTCATAGAAATCCACATCCTAGAATTTTAAACTAAAACTTAACTTAAAAGGGAACGTTATATCCATAATTATATCCCAAAGTAATATATAAATGGGTTTTCACATTAGAGAACATAGGTTGGGAGTGAATATTGGTCATGGATGAAAATCATAAATATTTATAGGGAGTGATGGATTTCATTAAATATAATTATGTGAATGATCAATGAAACATTGAATGCCTCAAAGTAAAAAATATGTGATGATATAAAAGGCCATCGGTTCAAAAAAATTAATGTATTAGGAGAACCAATTTTATTTATCATTATCATAATTATAATTAATTGTTTTATGGAACTAGAATATATAGAAATATATTTACTTTATATATTTCTATAAACAAAATGTTATTCATTGGTTATGATTTTATCAATTTTCAATTCATCCAGTACTTCATGTAATGGACATCCAAAACAAAAATATTATCTCTGAAGTGATAAAATACAATTTTAGTGGATCTTGAGGCCCATAAAAGAATAAAGATTATACCTATTTGTCTCTTAATATTCTTAGAAAATAAATATGATTACGAAATTAATCTCTAAACAATAAAATTAACACTACTATTTCAATATCAATAGTTATTCATCACAAATAATTGTATATTAACTAGTACATCACGTAGGGAAGTGGTAGGTGTGAAATCCTTATCGTCCTCTGGTCGGGGATTCAAGACTCATGGCCTTGCATATCGTAATTTGTTGTCACCCAAAATACATGATTTCTTTTTATAGAACCATACTAACATAATTTCCTGAAATAAATAATATGGACATCCTTGAAATAATGGTTGCTAACTGAGTATCCTTTCAAAAATGGTTTTCTGTATAAACATATTGCATAAATACATTCTCATAAGCTTAACATATACGTTCCTTGAATGTTAAAACTTATACCCCTTCACAATGAATAAAATCCAAATATTTAGAAATAAAATCATGAAATAATCTTAAAATTTACTCCCCATATACCACATACTAGCTATTGGTTGTCACATTCCAAACGTGTGAATAAACGCATGGAAATTTTAGTTGGAACATGGTAAAAACACGAATTACTATAAATACATATACAAAACATACATTATTCATTATTCAAAATATTAATGTATATATTACTAAAATCCAAGAATATGTAATCTTCATCCATGATAGAATAAAATACTTGTCAACAAGTCCTTAATTAATTCTAAGATAATTTTTACTATTCATTTTACTACTTCATATTCCTCATATCATTATGAAAACAAAATTATCATAACGTAAGGAATATATTAAGTGTTAACCTTCCCTTAATCATATTTCTTCCTATACATCACCTATCCATTATATATATTTTTTTATTAATTTGGAACCATTCAACATATTCCTATAAATCTATAGAAAAAAACATAAACTGAACATTCCATATATATTTCAAATTTCACATAACATACTTATTCAATCAAAACACATAAATTCATTAGTTACATCATAATTAAGACATTAATAATTATACCTGATTATAATACTGCATTCCATTCAAATTTCATCTATAGTATATTCATCATCAACAATATAACCATTACTTTCACAACCTTGTTGATTTTCTTCATGAGATTTCCTTTTAGGAGATTCAGTTAAATAATGACCATTTATTCCACACATAAAACACTTAACCATAAATGAAGACTTATTGAGGCCAATATTCACATCAATTTCATTATCCAAATCATTCATTTTACCCTACACTCACTTTCATTGTGTCCTTATTTTCCATAGTCAAAACAAATTCTTATTTCAACGAGACATTAAATTCGGTGATTCATTACATATTCTTGACACAGTGGAAATTGAATCTTATTTCTTCCATGGTTTCCATTACATGAACTCTCATTGAACTCTTTCATTCTCTTCCTTGGTGCGTCTGATAGTTGGATAAGGTACACATTGTTAATCATATTCTAAAAAAAATTATGAATAATAACAACATATCATACTCTAGTGATATTCCCACATGACTTTTCATCAAAAAATAACCCATCACATTTAATATTTATCTAGATCCTTACTGTTCCTACCATTTACTAAAACTAGCAGCATAGCGTGAGCATTACATATCATAGGAGAAAATCACATTATCATGAAAATAATTACTTGTAGGATATATAAATCATGGAACCTACCGTAATCAATGACACCCAAGGTTCATCCTAGGATTTTCATATCTAATATCATAATGGTTCTGGAAGAGTTTCTAATTTCCCAAAGCATATCCCCACTAGAGTGTCAAACATGGTGTGCAACAAGGATCATTTTCATCTACAATATTACCCTCAGTTATGCCTGAAACATCATGTCATATTTTTTAACCCTATTTACATGTTTCCCATATCCAAAAAAACCCTTACTATCTATAAATTGGTGTATTTCTTGGGAACCTCCCACTTTATCCTTTACCAAAATTCCAGGTCATTTTCTAAAAAGTTTACTCATCCTTATACTTATCCTTAGAGACATCGTTGGACATATCCTTAGTAAAATAAATACATATATCAGTAAAGTTTTTATATACTAGTATCCAATGTTTGACTAATCCTTTCCTTTGATACCAACTATAGTGACCCTTGAATAACATACATGGATATTACACCACTTTAGATGAATATTCAATACATTGCAATAATACATGCCCTAGGACTGTAATAGTTTATTGTCATTAGAAACATGGACATAAAATCTTATATCCTAGTGAATGATCTTCAAAAACTCCTATAATGTTCTCAAACTTTAGTGCTTTTACCTAAAAACTTTATTCATAACGCGGGGAAAGGAAATATAAGAAGAGATGAGGTCAGATTCTTAGTTAGGGTAAATAGAGGAAATGTGTAAGAAATACATGAAAAAGGGGTATGGAACATGGGAATAAAATTTGAAGATCATAAAATGAATATTATAGATCGTGATAATTATTTTCAATTAATAATACAAGTTGAAAGATATAATTAATAGCATAAGTCATGAAAGTAAAACATAGGAATTAAATATTGAATTGTAGAAAATAAAAAATCATATAAAATGATTTTTGTAGGTGCTAAGGCATCACTACCAAGACAATAATTGTTTGATGGGTTCACTCCCCAAACCGTCATGGTATTCATGGTTCACTCCCATGGATATCATAGTAGTTACGTTTCATTCCAAATACCATATTAGTCAATGTCATGAAATATAAATTGTTACCAAATGAATTGTAGGGAGATATAGGTCCACATATATCATAATAAAACCATACATAAATATTTTAAAAAAGATCATAATTAATAATATCATAACCTGTGAAATGAAATGGGTATTATAAACATGTAATCATCTCATAACATTTAAAAAACATGGTTTTTATAATCATGACATCAAAATAATAACCCATAAATGATATAAACATTCCATAAAAATATAACCCATGAAAGTGAAATTAATTTCAAAAATACCATTACATCAATCATAACCCACTAATTTAAATAATGTTAATTAAACCTTATACCATTTCATAGAATGAAATTAGTATAAAAAAATATGTCATATTAGATGGAAAATAATTTTCAAATATAATTTAAATATTTTTCTCAAGTAAAATATCATTTCTTATTTTAAAATTTAATTTCATTATAAAAAACATTTAAAAATAATTTTCATAGAAACTAACTTCAAAACAAATAAATAATACCTGAAATAAATTTGAAAAACCATTTCCTCGAAAACATATACATAAAACTTCAAAATATTTTAAAAACATATTTCAATAATTTTTTTTAAAAAAATTATGATGATTTATTAATTTTTTCTTAAAAATATTTTTAATTTAAAACAAATGAAATAATCATGAATATGTCTTGAAAACCATTTTCGTGAAAATATTTTGAAATGTTTTTTTTGTGAATACACATAAAATAAGCATGGAAAATAATTTAAAATTATTTTCCATTAAAATTTCTTGAAAAATAATGTCATAAATATTATACTTTTAAAAATGTAAATTAATATTCAAAAAATGATGGATGGAAAATCCGTACTTGTCGTAAGAAGAAGAAAGAACATTCCTTTTTCATGGTAAATAGGATAGAGAAAATGCATCTTTTTAAAAGACAAAAAACTATTCCTTTGAAATAATTGAGAAAATATAGGAACGATGAATTTTTATTTTAAATATTATATCATAATGGTACTATATTCATGGAAACCATTTTTAGAAACCAGGTTTTTGAAGGAATGTAGATTTCTGACTGAAGAGATGTTAAAGTATATATTTCTTAAAAACACTCAATTTATTATCTAATGTTCCAATTAGTATAAATATGGTACCAATACATGACTATATAATGAATTAAAAATTATAAGTAAATACATGAATATTCATGAGACACAGATAATATGATTTCATCAAAGGAAGCATAAATCAAACAATCATGAAAAGCGGTGAGATTTGCTCAATGTACTCTTATAACTTGGTAAATTGGGATCATACTCTAAATGCCTGAAAATTAAACTCAATGAAACATAAATTATCATTAAAATAAATAAATTCATGATATAACTTCTCAAATAGAATTACTTACATGTCAAAAAATAATTTAGATACATTCCAAAACATGAGTCTCAAAGATGTAAAATTAAGAAAAAACTACTTCACCGATTTTGTATCTTTTGAAACATAAACCTCATGAATGAAATATCATAAAATGGATATGTGAGTACCCATAAATTTAACAATAAAATAAATAGAATACAATTAGGGGAATAAATGCACCACACAAAAGGAATGAGTGGAAATCATTGATTGTGTCTCAAATAAATAAATAGTGACATGAAATCCCCTTACCTTGTATCTTGACTATCATCGTACTCATTCAAATAACATCTATAAAAAAATTTAAATTTAATATAAATACCTTCTTGTTAACCATCCAATTTTAACATTTCACTTTAGATAATTTTCGCTATGTTTTTGGCATATGTCTTAATATGTTATATCCTTGGTTATTATACATATATATTGATTCCTTAATTTAAAATATTATATAAGTATAATTTATATCCAGTAGAATGTATTTAAAATAATTTATAGAATATATACTTATGAAATTGATTACATCATTCAGGGGGAAGGTAAGTACGCATGAACGTTGTTTCTGTTTTTATTATCGTATTGAAAGAAATAAATAAAATGACATTTATATATATATATATATATATATATATATTTGTATAAAATATAATTAATTTAGTATTATAATGATATATATATCATTTAATTTCACTAATCCCATCCTGAATACATTCTATGTCATGTGTGAACAAATGACATCTCTTTGAGGGGTAGGTAATACACACATTGCCAAACAAAATTATCATATTTAATCGAATTGGAAGGTAAAAAGATATTTTTTGTAAAATGAATACATATGATTGGATAAATAATAAATTTAATATATATGAACTGTTTTAAAATCATAATTTTTAACATGATAGGCATTATGGAAAATTAAACAATCACCATTTTGTGAGGATGGAATTTGTCGTGCCCCTAATCAATATGTTCTTTATCTATTGTATGGAGGTGTGTGTATGTGAAGGTAAAAAAACATATCATAAAAAATAATAATATATTAGGGATAAATGTTTTTTATCCAATCAATTAATAAATGGAGTGTATAAGGTGGAGAAATAAAATATAATAAAATAGTTATAGAGAAGGTGTTACCTATTGATCGGGTAACTCCTTTTAGATTGTACGAAAAGGATTAAATGTTATTATTTATACCTAAAGTGGGTATTAATAGAAGAATGTATGGGTTTTGGAAAGTGTATTGGGATGATCATTTCTGAGCATATTTGGTTTGAGTGACAGGTAAAAGAGGGAGGGTTGGTGGCCTTTTATAGGTAAGGTAAAAGACATACTTGGCATTTTTGAAAGCAAGTTAGTTGTACCGATATTTATACAAACCTAAAGTTAGAAAAAATAAAAAAAATCTTCATAATAATATTTTCATGTAGAAATAATGTCTATATAATTGGTGTTGGACATGATTATAGGTTTTTTTCGATCATAAAATAGATGTTTAGTCCATCATTGTTCTTAATTTATCCGTAATAGGTGTAATTAATTTTTATTACGTTCACTAATAATTTTTTTTCAAAAACTAATTCAACCATTTTATAAATTTTATATTTTTATTATTTTCAAAATGGACTCCATTTTTTTAAATTCCAATAACAATATTGGAAAATATTAATTTATAAATAACCTCTTAGATGGGATGATACTATTGGGTTTTCAAGTAAAAAATGATCCAATGTTTCATAAGATTTTATATATAATTTCCTTGTGAAATTGGTTAAAATTATCTAATTTTGATTAATTGATAAATATATTTTATAATTAATCTTTTAATCAAAATTAAAATATATTTTACCTAATAAATAAAATATATTAAAATATAGTTTTGATTTAAAATCTAGTATTTTAAACTATTAATTACAAATGAAACCTTAGTAAAAAGATTAAACAAATTATACTAACCTAATTTTTATATTTATCTTCAATAGTTATGGTTTATTTTGGAATATTAAATCTATAAAATTACAAAATATTTTACATAAAATGGATTCTCTTTTAAAATGTTTTAAAACTGCATTTTTAAAAAAATATATGTTTTTATACAAAAATTGGGATTGTTATTATATAATGGATATAAATTTTATTGGAAAAATACTGAAAATATTTGGTAGAATATATAACATATATATTATATTAATATCAATCAATTATTTTAATCAATTTAATTTACAATGGTAAAATAGAAGTATGACCAAAAACATATTAATTTTTTTATATTCAATCAGTTTTCATATTCATTTATAAATAATTCATAACCTATGAATTCATCTTATATTTAACTATACTATATATTTTCATAAATTAGATAATAATTTTCATCACCACAAATTTAACTACTAGGTTATATATAACAACCCTGCACTTTGTTTCACACATAAACATATTTTCTTATACATAATATTTACTCGATATAACATAGAAGATCAAAAGGTCTAGTGACTTTATGGATTTGGAACATTAAAAAAATGTAAAACATTAAATAAATATCTTTATTAATAACTTCATTTACATGGCCACACATATTCCTTTATACATAAAATTACACAGGTTAATCAAAGGAAGTGCATAAGAAATTCATGAGCTATAAAGACATGTAAGGGAGTAAAAAAGAAATAACATAAAGAATACTGTACATGTTAATAAATAGTCATATCAAAGGGGATTAATAGAAATATGAACATTAATTGACGATATAGCATGTTTATCATAACATGGAAATGTGGCATCAATATTTAAAGTGATATTAGAATGGGCTAAGGGTCATTGCACAGGGATCATGAGTAAACCCTCATGGGGAATGAATTATAATGATTAAACCCTCATTTTACTTGATTAATACTTATTAAACCCTCATTGCACTTGATGTATCATGATACTAACCTTTACCCAATGCATTGGAGCGCTATCAGAGTACAACATTCTTAATCATTTCTTTTATGCTAAAGTGTGCCACATGGATCAAATCACATTGATTCATTAAAAAAATAATTTATTTCACAAAAAAGTAATGTGGAATTAATATATTAAACTATATAATTAATAAGTAAATGTTCATAAAGGTGAATACCCTTGATAGAAAAATGGGCATGGTATCCACTAGACAATGACATTTGCTTGAAAAATTACGGTGCAAATTCGGCAGCATAACAGCATGACATACGAATTAATAAAAATGGTTGATGAGAGTGAAAGTGGTGTCTCATAAAATTTACATGAAATGGAAAGTAAGGGGAACATATAGATACATTTTCGAACGTATTTAATGGTATTTAGATTCCTAAAACAAAATAAATTCTTGAATTTAATGAGAAGAGATAAATTTCTTATGGAATTTTGGCATGGTAATGAGTGTGAATAGGAAGGATTAATGAGAGATAAATAGGTATCTCATCATTAAAACATAAGGAAATATGTTTTGTTAAGTAGAAAAATCATTCTGCAACATTTTTACCTGAATATAAAATAGAATAACAACATAAAGATACTTGGAAAAAAATGAGAAATGAAGAAATCTATTACATGGAATTGTGATCCCAAAGGCTTGGGAGTGTCTTGGGTGTTTCTAAATGGGATATTAGGTCCCTTGGGAGGATTTTACGGAGCAGAGGTCAGGGCAGTGACATGATCCATGGGTTTTGAGTGATAACAAGTGGGAGCTTGGGTGGGTTTATATAGGAAAAAATACGGAATTCTTTATTATTTATGTTTTGGACACCACACATTAATCTAATCAAAACCAGAATCCATCCAAATGTTTTTATCGTTTTTTCCAAAGTGGAGTGTAAAATATTATTTTATAATTCCAATGTCTGATCTTCTTAAAATATTAGTCTTGCATAGGTGGAGGTCAGTCACACTCTCAAGGAAATCATTTTAAAAATTAAAATGTTTTATAAGTATTTGAATGTCCACTAAGGCACTATAAAATTTATCAAACATATCTAAAATTACATTATTTTAATTTTAAAACATATATTGTAAAAAGAATTCATTTATAATATTTTATTAAATCACTATTTGATCATTAGGATGTTATAAACATATTATTTAATTAAAGGTTATTTAATTTTTACCTAAAGAATCGACTCTCTCATATAATTATGAAAAATTTTGGGCTAGATAATTTCAGCATCCTGCATAAAAATTAGATATTCATTTTATTCAAATAATATTCTATTTATTTGAGCATTTACAATTCAAATAAAAACATGCATTTATCGAAAATTCATGGGTTTTTACAAAAACATCTTTCAAACCTCAATAATAATTACAACTATATTCAAAAAACATTGTATGATCATTTATATTTAATAAAAAAATATTTTAGTGAAAATATTTTATTTAAATAAAATTAAATTATAAATCCATTAATTCATAATAATATATATCCTAATTGAATATTAACTACAAATACTATTTTCTCATTAAAAACTATTTATAATGTAACAATAATAAAATAAATTTGTGTTATTATTAAAAAGTAATGTATATAATAAAAGTTATAGGGTCTTCTTAAATAACCCCTTATAACATCTACACAAGACAGAAGGGCATGGTGTTTGATGGTGAAATACTCTTTGGGTGGATAAGATAACATCGCTCGGGTGGTAATCTCTACCAACGTCAACTTATCATGTAGGTGGTTCTGTTCAAGATTAACGTGTTACTGTTCGGCTTGGGAAAGGTCAAGAGAGAAACCTAGTGATTCAACCTCCTTTCCAAGAGCCAACAAATAGGCTTCATATGGAGAAATTCTATTATACGTGTTTATCACATCATTTTTATGAGTAAATTTGATTTGATAAACCCGTATATTTATACTGGCCATGTGTTCACTGTTCGAAGGATATATTGAAAATTGTAACAATCCATTATAGTATTTCAAAAAACCAAAAATAGAAAACCAAATATTTTTTTTGTTTTATATAACCAGTATACATAATAATAAAATTTAATAGATTAAGAAGAATTTTCATTAATAAAATTTTGGGTCGTTACAATCTTCCATCCATAAAAATTTTTTCCTTCAAAATTCTGTTTTCCCACATTAAAACATATGAGGGTAACTCTACATCATCGCTTCCCCTAATTCGAACATTGGTTATTCAAAATTGTGGTTTCTCCACAAAAACATGACTAGGGAATTTCCTTATTTCATATAAATTTTCCCCTATTATATAAGATATTCACCATATTCTCTTAATTGAATATGTCATTCTACAATGGTACCACCTATAAATTGACTACATGAAATGGGTCTGGTATGTACTTCCACAATGGTAGAACATGGAATACATCATGTGCCTGAGATAGGTTCGGTTGGAGTTATAGTCAATAGGTCATTTCTCCAATGCAATCAAGGATCTAAAAAGGGACGATGTACCTTTGAATAAGCTTTCCCTTCTTCCCAAATTTCACAAATGTCCTCCACGGTGATATGCTGAGAAATACCATATCTCTGACATCAAACTCTAGGTCTCATTGATGATTATGAGCATAACTATTTTGTCGACTCTGATCTGTTTTAATGTGATGTTTGATGGTATTAACCTTATCCCCCATTTCATAGACCATTTTGGGACCTAGGAGTTTTCGCTCCCCAACTTCATCCCAACATGTTGGTATTTTTCACCTCTTTCCATAAATGGCTTCATAAACAGTCATATGGATGCTTTATTGGAAACTATTATTTTAAGGGAACTCAACTAGAGAAAGATGTTGATACCATCCTCCTTTTATATCCATTGGGAATTCTCTCAACATGTCCTAAAGTGTTTGGATAGTCCACTCAGATTAGACATTTGTTTGAGGATGATAAGCTATACTGAAGTTCAGCTCAATATTTAGATAATATTGAAGACTCTTCAAGAACATAGTGGTGAATCATGGATCTTGATCAGATATAATAGATAGTGGTAATCCATGAAGCCTTAAAACTTCTTTGATATATGTTCATTCCAGTTGATCCAATGAGAAATCCTCTTTAATTTCAATGAAGTGTGAAGTATTTGTAAGAAGATCCACAACAACCCAGATAACAGTTTTTCATATATGTCTTCAGATGTCTAGTGGAAATGTCTATGGTGATGTTCTCCCATTTTTATGCTGGTATGGGTAACAAATGCATCATCCACATAGACTTTTGACTCTCATCCTTCACTTGCAGACATTTCAGACATTGTGATGTATTCTATGTGCCCCCCCTCTTCATGTTATCCCACCAATAATGATCGTGGATATCTCGATAAATCTTTTTTTCTTGGGTGAATGGTGAAAATTGAACTATGTTCATTATCTAAATGATCATTCTTTAACTCTAAATTTGATGGAACACGAATTATTGTCCCAAATATCACAATTCCTTCTTTTTTAACATTAAACTCATAGTATTTCCCTTTATTGATAGTTTCCACTTTTTTCTGAATTCCCACATAATTCTTTTGAGCATACTTTAACCTTACTAAAAGAGAAACTTGAGAAATAATTTCTGAATGGATTGATAATGTTCCCTTCTTTATTATTCCCATGTCCATCTTCATCAAATACAAGAATATTGGATCTATCTTAATTCCCATCAATGATATAATCATTAGGTCCTTTCTACAGAGATCATATTCCACTTTGTTCATTTCCCCAAGGTGGTAAAGGATTAATAAGTCATTTCCTTTGATCATCTCTAATCATCATTATTGGTGCATGTTCAACACATTCTATGTGAAGATATAATTGAGGATTTTGTGGTCTGTATATATTTCATACTTCTCCCCAAAAAGGTAATGTCACCAAATTTTTAAATCGAATATTATTATAGCCAACTCTATATCATATTTTGGATAGTTTTTCAAATGAAATTTCAATTAACTTGAAGTATAGGAAATGGAATTGTCATTTTTCATAAACACACTTCCCAGGATTGTCTTCGAAGAATCATTGAATGCCACAAAATGTTCTTCAGTTATGGGTAGTGTGAGTACGTGAACTGTGATAAGCCTCCTTTTCAACTCCTTAAATCTCTTTTTGCATTCATCACTCTAAGAAAACATTACACCCTTCCAAGTTAGTTTGGATAGTGGGATGGTCAATTGCATGAAAATTCTCATAAATTGGTGATAATATCCATATAACCCCATGATGCTATAGATATATGTTACCGATGTTGGCCTCGACTATCCCTCAATTTCAGCTGTCATGGAAGGATCCATAGATATCCAATTTCTTGTGATGATATGACCCATGAATGAGACCTCCTTCAACCAGAACTAACACTTACTGTACTTTGGACAGATATTCTGCTTTCACAAGTTCTCTAGTATGGTGGTTAGTTTCTCCACATGATCCTCCTTGGTTTTGGTGTATATTAGAATATTGTTTATTAATACTACCAAATTTTTTTCTAGATAATATCTAAAGTCTCCATTCATCATTTCCATGTTGATCTCTAGATCATTAGTGAGTTTAAAAGGCATTACTATGAATTCATAGTGCTCGAACCTTTTATGAAAAGTAGTCTTGAGGATATCATCATTATTCACCCTTAATTGGTAATATCTAGTTCGAAAATACACCTTGGAGAAGTATTGGTATCCATGTTTATGATCAAAATAGTTATCTTCTCATGGTAGAGAATAGTTTTTCTTTATCATGATTTTGTTGAGCTCATGATAATCAATGCAAATCTGCATTGACCCGTCCTTTTTCTTGACGAAGAGGATTGATGCACCCCATGGTGAAGCTCTTGGGCATATAGACCCTTTATCTAGATTCTCTTGTAGTTTTTTTAATCTCTTAGAGATCCAAAATTTCAATTCAATATGTATTCTTGGTTATCATCAACACCCAAGGTATATGATTAATTTAGAATTCAACATCTCTTCTAAGAGGATTACTAGGAAATTCCATGGGAAACACTTTTGTGAATTCCATCACAATAGGAATGTCATGGAGGATGGTTTCTAATTTAAACTAAATCATCTGAGAAAGATACACTTTTTCATAGGGATGTAATATTCATGCTTGAGATGATGGTGCTAAATAAGATTCATCATCCTCCTTTCACTTGTGCAGAATCGAGGGTCGACTCTCCATATGGACATTGATTTCCCTCTCACGAAAATTTATGTTGTCTCTATATAAGGAATGACAATACATTCAAAGAATTACATAAAATTCTAATAGAAGAAGTATGAATAGGTTCATCAGGATGTTTAATTAATAAATTTAGATAGGGGAAGGGTTATATTCTTTAGACACAATGATTACCCAATTTACCATTCTCACCGACATCATTACATCAATGATTTGTGGTGGTGTTGGGATTTTTATACTAAATATTCAGTATATAAAAGTATTTATAGACCCCTAATAAAAATTTATGTTTACTATTATTGAATTAATAATGAATGTACCTATCACCACTTCATTTTTTGGGTTCACTTCATTGGAAGTGATGGAAAAAGCTCACCCTTTTTCCTTGGAGGTTTTTGGTAGCCTCCAAAGACCCTTGACTTAGGTATGTTGTTTGAAATGTTCCCATGATCATTGAATTTGAAGAGATGTACAATGTGTAGAAGGACAAATAGTGTGTTCTGCTCCTATTTCATAGTCACAAATGTTTCGTGTTAGTAGTTAATGGCATGATGCCCTTCTCTTCCACACCTAAGGCATTTCCCCGTCCCCATCAAGAAATTTCCTGGGTATTTCTTTCTCCTCAATTGGCATGTGGGGTGATATATTTTGATATCACTATTGGATTTATCCAATGAACTTCCATAATTAATGTCCACCATAGGATTCTTCACCCAATGATACCCCTGTGATTCCCCGATCTCCATTTCGACATTGAGGGAACATCATACAATTTCTTAAGATCTCTTGATGTCACTATTCACTGGGGATTTCTGTAGGCTAGGGTTTAACCCACTGAAGAAGTGGTAAACCTTGCTTTCAGGTTTATTGATAAGGCCATAGGCATGTTGTGAAGGCCTTCTGATGTTCTCCTCATGAACTTCTATGTATTCATTTTCATTTTTTCTTGAATGATAAGAAGTCCATTTCATTCTTATGTCATATGGTTCGAGGAAAATATTTAACAATAAATATTTTTTTGAAAATCCTTCCAATCCAATGCCTGAATATCATCCTCAGGAATCATATTTTTAATCAATTTCCACCATTGATAATCTTCACCCTCCATACGATAAGTATCCAGAAGAACATTCACGTGATCATAACATTGAAGGAAGGAAATGATCATTTCAATGGAGATGATCCATTGATCGACAATTGAGGGATCAGATGATAAATTACATGTTAGAGGAATTTGTCTCAGGAAGCTATCAATTATGAATTTTTCATTCTTAGGGGGGTTGAACGTTCCACTTGACCCATGTATCTGTTCAAAAATAGAGTTAACTGATAGAGTATCCTGAAAATATTTTCAATTCCCACTCCCATCGGATTTTTCATCTCATTATAATAGTCATCCCATTCATATTCACATAGATTGTTAGCCTGAGTCATCCAATTACCAGCCATTTACTTGAATAAAAGAATATTAGGGGTATCACATGAAGGGTAATCCAAAGAAAAAAATGGATGACTTATAAATTACATTAATTTCATTATCTTATGAATTTATAGGATTCAATCTATGTTATCAATGATCTACTTCCCAAAATATATTCTGAGGATAATTTTTTTGTTCTTTTAAAAATGGTTCATACTATGATTATGAATTTACCAATCATATCCCCCAAGAGTGTCCTATCCATGAGTGCAGAAAGACCCATTTTCATGAAAAAGTTCCGATTTGAGTCTACCTCAAAACTGTGTTCTTAGGTATTATCCCTTGATAAATCAATGCTAGAGCCGCCACAACCTACTCATATCCAGAAATGGATTTATTTTCATCATAAACCTCTTACCAATTAGTCACCAAACATTTGGGATGTTTTTATTATACTTATTCTTATCCCTATGGATTTTACAATGGTTTTCTAATGCAAATCCAAAAAATTACAAAACCTCTCATCTGATACCAACTATAACAACCATGCTATTTATTTCACACAGAAATATATTTTATTACATAAAATCCTCCCTTGATTAAACATATAATATAAAGAGGTATATTGTCTTTGGGGATTAAAAACATTACATAAAAACATAAAACATCGAATAAAATCTTTATTGAAGACGTCATTTACATGACCACACACATTCCATTGTACTAATTATTGCATGTTATAACCTGAGGACATGCATAAGAAAAAGGTGATCTATAATGCCTAATAAGAAACTAAACATGGAATAATATGAAAAATAATGTAAATTTTAGTTAATAGGTATATCAATAGAGAATAATAGAAACATGAACATGAAGGCAATATATATCATGTTTATCATAACATAGAAATGTGGCATTAACATTTAACATGATATTAGCATGGGCTAAGTCTCATTGCACATGGAGCACGATTAAACCCTCATTTCACTTCAATTATCATGAGAAAACCCTCATTTAACTTGAACTATCATGAGTAAACCCTTAATGCACTTGACATATAATGATACTAATTTTTACTCAATGCATTGGAGCTCTATCAAGTCGTACCCTTCTTAATCATTTAATTTAAGGCATATGTGTTCCATATGGATCATATAACATGGATTAAATAAACATTATAATTTATTAAATGATCAAGTAATATTGAATTCATAAATCAATTTAAATAATAAATATGTAAATGTTTATAAAGATGAATACCCTTGATAGAGAAATTGTTATGGTATATACTACACAGTGACTTTAGCGGGAAAAGTCGTGGTGAAAATTCAGCAGCATAATGGCATGAAATAAGAATTCATAAAAATGGTTGATGAAAGAGAAATATGTGTCTCATAATATGTACATGAAATATGAAGTAAGGGGATCATATAAATACCTATCCCAACATATGTAATAGAATTTATATTCAAAATACAAAATAATTTCTTGAATGTATATGAGAAGACAGAAATTCATTACAGAATTTCAGCATGGTAACGAATTTACATGGTAGGAATTAATGAGTGAGAAATAGGTCTATCATAATTCCAAAATAAAGTGGCAAGTACAAGGGAGGTGATAAATAATACCCCATCATTTTTAATTAGAAATAAAAGGGAATAACAACATAATGAAACGTGGAAAAAATGAGAAAGGAAGAAATCCCTTACATGGAAATGTGATCCCAGAGGCTTGGGAGGGGCTTGAGAGAGGCTTACTGGGAGATTAGGGAACCATTGAAGTGTTTTAGAGAAATTAGTGCAGGATAGGGACACTATTAAAGGTTTTTTATTAAAGGGATGTGGGATATTTGTTGGGTTTATGTAGGAAAAGAGAAGGAATTCTTTATTAATTAGGTTTTGGAAAGAATATATTAAACTAATCAAAACCACCATCCAACCCATGGTTTTTGCCCTCAGTTTTTTCCATATGGGAATGGAGAAAATTATTTTATAAGGATTATTTCCTAAAATCTAAAAATAATAGGCTTTATTATGTAGTCTCATGGAAATCGATTTAAAAGAATATATTTTTTTTATAAGTATTGGTGGGTCCATTAAGAAAACGTTAAATTAATTAAAAAAATCTAAAATCACATTATTTTAAACATAAAACATATATTGTCATATGTTAATATTTATAGTATATTATTACATCACTATTAGGTCATTATGATGACATAGAACTCATTATATAACTAAACTGTATTTATGTTTTACCTAGAAATTCGACTGCCACTGGAAATTATGAAAAATTCACTGTTAGATAATTTTGACATCCTAAATCCCAGGATAATATTCATTTTATCTAAATAATTATATATATATATATTGGAATTATTACTTTTAAAATAAAAACAATCATTTATCGAAAATTCATTGGTTTTGACAAAAATAGCTTTCAAACCACAATAAAAACTACCATTCTATTGACAAAAATTATACGATCATTTATTCTTAATAAAAAATAATTTATCAAAAATAAATTATTGAAATATTATTTAATTCAAAAAATACGTTAATTCATAAAAATAGATTTCATAATTGAATATTATCTAAAACTACTATTTGTGCATTAAAAACTATTTTAAAAGTTACAATAATAAAATTATATTATATTCATTATTACAAAATAATGTTCATATTAATATTTCTAGGTTCTAGTTACATAACCCCTTATTACACCAACATAATACTGAGGGATATAGTGTGGAATGGTGATATACTCTTTGGGAAACTTAGAAAACATTGATTAGGTGGAAATGTCTATCAACTTCTATATCTTTTATAGGTAGTTTTGTTTGAGCTTAACATGTTGAATATTTTCATGGGCTTTGTCAAGAGCGAATCCCAGAGACACTGCCTTCTTTCTGTGCTTCGAAAAATGGGCTTCGTAGGGAGCAATTCTATAGTATGAAGCCATCGCTTCCTTTGTCTGGTTAAATTGGATTTGTTAAAGCCCTATATTTATACTAATCATTTGGTCACTATTCAACGACTCTATTAGAAATAGTAACAATTCATAATAGTATATTAGAAATCCAAAAACATAAATCCCATGAAGTGAATATGTTTTATAATACAATTTTCCATAATAAGACATTTAATTATATCCAGATGAATTTTCATTAATAAATGTTTTAGTTGTTACGTTATATAATATTATATTAAAAAATAATATTTTAATAAAATATTATTGATTTTTAAAACTCAATCATGCATGTTATGAAAGACATTGAGGAAAGTCATTATTGTGTGTAACAAAGGAAAACCTCATTGTTCTATGTAGATAAATATAAAATTCATGTTCTGTGTAGTACAGGATTAATTTTTTTTTTCATAAAACGTAATCCAATTATAGTGATTTAGTATCAAGTAAACTATTTTTAGTATTATGTGAAAAGAAAAATCTTGAAAAAGGATAAATTAATTTGTGAAAATAATAATTCATAAAATATTGGGGGTGCTAAAACTTCAACCATAAACTCCTAAAAATGAGGAGAAACAGAGAAAATAAGAATGTAGAGAATATTATAGTGGGAGAAAATATAGGGTCGATGTAAGAGCCCATATCACCTCTTCACTGAAATCAATCCATGTTTACATTTCTTCCACCAACTCTCACATTTGGTGAGGCATGTTAATCCTATCATTAAATGATTTTATGGAGGCATCCATCTCCTTAATATAGAAATTGTATTATTTATTAATATCTCAGAAAGAGATATATTTGGGTGTTGTGATAAGACCATATCCAGGAGGATCAATATCCTATACCTAAATCACACCCAACATATCACCTGCACATGAAACTTTTAAAAAAATTCTAAATTGTTCAATGAATTTGGGAATGATGACTTAATATGGGTTGATAATGTAGTATAGATTGACCTTTTAGGTGAAGTAAGTTCAAGTAATTTTGCCTATTTCTGTGGAATTCGTGAGTCATTTCCATTGGAAATGGGTGCTTCCGTGTCCCCAATCACGAGGAATAATGTTTATCATGGATTTAATGTGAGGATATAAAATATCTTCCATCAGATCCCTTTGAACTACTACTTATTTTCTCCCTCTCATTGTAATACAATCATAGATTTTCGACAATCCAATTTAATAAAATGTGTTTTCAATTGAGAAAATTAATTGAAGCATCAATGTACTAGATGAGATCCTCTACCAAACAAAGATGATCCATGTAATAATTTTTTTGGGTGATGTTATTCTTCCATACTAATTCTATACAATGACATTCTCTTCAAGAATTCACTAGATCCAAATAATTAGAAAATAATAACTCCATGAATCACATTCCCACTATTCTAGTAGATATGTTGCTTCAATGGGGACAAACAACTCATACGATGTCTCGGTAGCTTGTTTCATAGAGATATAGCCAATATTTTGTGGAGTTGGACCCCAGACAATCAAAACATTCATATTCAAACTGGAAATTAGAGGAATCTTATGGGAGATCCCATTTCGTGGCCTAACTACCTCATTGTCACATTATTTAGACTGATCATCCTCAAATAAGGGTTGGTGTTTAGAGATTGGGCCTGGTTTTGCCATTCGACCATCTGGGTATGATTGAATCCAATATTCAACATAATATATCGCAAGTGAAGGTAGAATATTAGTAGGAAGAAGTTCAATCTTAGAGCTTGTGTCGTCCCTCACGAAAAATGGCCTAATTTTATGAGTATCCCATTATATTAATTTTGTTTCGAGATCTGTTATTAGAGGTATGGATCTTTTTCATGACATAGTAGAACTGACACACAAAAAAATAGGTTGAATACCCTATATAGCTACTATTTTAGTAGATTTTGGAAACTAAAACTCACTCCATATCATGAACCAACCTTGGATGACCCTGAACCGGTCACCCGAGCTGGTCCGCGACATGGCCCGAGGGGAATTCTCGATCCCCACGGGATGAAAACTACGGTCAGGAATCAAAATTTTAGTAGTTGGAAATGATTGGTCCAATGAAAAAAAAACAGATAAATATAAACAATTGATAAATATAATACTGGCTGCGGAAAGAAAATAAAACAGAACAAACCTCCATGTGACCTTTCAAGTCACCTCTCGACCAAAGGCCGACCTTGCTCCTATAATGAGAATCTCTGCAAAGAAAACCCGAACAAGAGACTGATCCTTCAACTAAAAAGATAAATAGGAGAGAGCGTTAAAAATGCTCAGTAGGATTGCCTAGGTAAACCACAAAATCCAATGTCTCCATTCTCGATACAATCACCAACAAAAGTTTGAAATACAATTATAAAAGTAGGGTTTTTTTACATTTGAAAACAAGAAACATGTTTTTCCCATTTAATTTAAACCCAACACATGATTCATACCATTTCCAAAATCATTTTTTAATTTTATAAATGATGTAAAAAACAAAAAATACTACAGATGGGCTAGAGTAAAACATTTGAAAAGGTGCAAACTAAAAATAAACTAGTGAAAAAGAAAGTAAACAAGCTATGTAAATAATCCAGTAACCATGGGTGAACCTAAACATCTCTAGAAGACCCCTGTATTTACTTGGTTTTGGAACCACCTGCCGGCATATGGTGAAGCCACTAAGTCTATAATCAACTAGCCACCCTAAACATACCAATCCAGTGGCATAGCCTCCTGGCCTAAAAAAAATTCAGGGGTACAAACCCATCTAATCAGGGTTGGTCAGCAACCATCACTCGATCATCGAATAGATGCCTAGGTACCCATGGTGGTTATAATAATACTATGTAAGTAGGATTCCCTAACACATGTGAATCATCTCACCAATCTTTTATACCCTAACCACGTACACTCTATACGATAAACCATATGGGTTATCCCCTGTATAGAGGTGCTCCAATAATATACATATATCATATCATCAAAGGTGCCAACCAGGTCTTCATGACATGAATTAATTAAAACATTTTGTTACCTCTTTCAAAATACAAAAGTTTTCAAATGGGCATACAATAATCAATACGTCGTCATTTCAATGAATCAAGTCAAACATTACACTAAAGTTGAATGTTCCAAATGGGTCTTCATGTCACATCCTTGTCATAATCATTTCTCTAAAAACATTTAATCTCCAAAAAGACACACACTACTTCCAAACAAAAACCATTATAAATGTTAACACAACTCCACCCATGAATTGGAAGATCTAAACGAGCCTTTAAGTCCAAACTATCCAAAAGCTTTACCCAAAAATCACCATTTAACAGAATGTTCCAAATGAGCCTTTGAGTCGACATGTCTAAATTCATTTATCAAAACATCTTACGAATACTTATTTTAAATTTATAGTTCCAAACAGGCCATATCCTTGAAAAACCCATTTAAAACCAACTTTTTGAAAACACACAAAATAACCTCCTTCTTTTGGGATCCAAGAACCATTTTTAAAATTAAAATCAACCAATCCCCTTATTGGATATAATACCGACCCTCTTGTTGGAAACACCAATCCATTCTCAAAATATCATAACACAACCACTATTCCACAACTACTAATGTAAACACACTAAAAATCCACTTTTGAAATCAAATTCACGCCATAGACATAACCAAATAAGTTTCACAACATCCACAAAAATTGATAAACCGATTGAAAAAATTATAAAAAATTTCACATGTAGATAAAAAATGCATATATAATCTATATAATCAAACCACATGATTTGTTAATGATTCTATAACCAGGTCAAACAAGTTACCCAAATCTAGAGACCTCCGTGATAAACTATTCGAGAGTAATGTGAAAAATATTTTCATACCAATAACATTATCCCGATAGTTTTTTACATCCATAGAACAAAACCTTCATAAGTACATATAAATTAATTAGGAAACAAATACTTTAAAACTACTTCTAACAAAACCAATAAATTGAAAAACACTAACATATTATCTAATTACATAGGAAGAATGTGAAACAGGTCAATTATTTAACTAAATCAATCAATAATTAAATGGATTTAATCAGAAAGGAAAAAGTGGGTTTACCTACCTAAAAACAGAGCAGGAGTGAAAAAACATCAATGGAATGAGGAGAAACACCCTGTAGACCGTGAGAACACCTAAAACCAAGATAAAAATTCACAAAATCTAAAACGAACACAAGGGTTATCTAAATTTTAAAGATGAACACAAAACTAGAGGAATAACACACCACAAAAGTGGAAAACACACACTGGAGGGGATGAGGAGGTGTTGAGATCGCGTTAGAAGTTCGCTGGAAACAACAAGCGCAGGGGGGTTTCAGATCAGTAGGTCGAAGGCACAACGGGGCAAGGTAGCTAGATAGAAATGGAGGGTGAGCATGCTGTGGGGCGAGGCGAAAGGCCAGAGGACTGGAGGGCAGAGGCTGACGTGAGACAAGGCGTTGGGAGAGCAAGGGCCGAGGTGCAGGTAGGATCCTGGAGAAGAGTAGGTGTTGGGCGCTGGGAGCGGGGCATCTACATGATGCGTGTGGGCGGCGGTGTTGGGAAAAGGTGATTCCCGCGGTGAGGTCATGCAAGGGGAAATCGAGGTGGAGGGATGAGGCAATGGGCTAGTGTGGAGGATAGAGGAAAAGGGAGAAAAGGTAAATAACAAGGGGTAAAGATTATGTGCGGAAAGAGGATAGAGGTCGGCACTGGCGGTGGGATTGTGCAGGGGTGAGGGCACTGGCCTGGGGGAGGACAAGGCCGACGAAGCAGGCATATGGGAGGGAGAAAGGCGGAGCGTGTGGTGGAAAGTGTGGGGTGTGGGAGCTGGCTGCATCCAAGAAGTCGGGGTGTGTGGTCGGAAGGCAGAGGGAAACCGAGAGGGCTACATACTCCCTAGAGGACGGTGGATGTGGCATGCAACATCGAATATCAAAATGGAGGGGCCGAAAGTTCGCTACGGGGAATGGGGGTTTCAGGTTGAATTAGGGTTTTGTTATAATTTTTCATATTATTATATTAATAATAAAATTAATAATAATACTAGAATACTTATTATTATTATTATTGTACAAATAATAATAATAAAACCAAAAATAGAAATAATAAAAATAACAATAATTAATAAAATATTAATAAAATATTATGAAAAATCAAAATAATAATTATAAAAAAATTAGAAGAAGAAAAATAATAATGCAAATAATAATAATGATAATTTGAAATTTCACAAAACTAGGGCCGGTTTCCAAGCTACCACCAACCGCGCGGTGACCGCGCATGGGTCCAAAAGATAATAAAAATATTAAAAGACAATCATTTTGGTTCGGAATCCATCATGGACTTTGGCACAAGGAAGCAGAGCTAAGAAATAATAAAAATAAAAATAAATTAAATATCAGGGTGTGACAATTCTCCCCCCCCCCCAAAGATACTTTTTCCCCCAGAATGTCACCCACCCAAATGATGGAACAAACAAGAATCCATGCTCAATTGTAATTGAACGAAACCACAACACAATAGAACATAAGAAAAAGATAGGGTTCTCCCCACCAAAATAACTCAACTTGCATGGATATTTAAAACCCAAACATACCACTCTGAGAAGGGGGTGACGCAGGAACTCCCAACCGATCCAAACTACCTTTTATAGAACTAGCGATCATAACCACTGTTGATGATTTTGAAACTCTTGACCTGGACCAAAAACCCCCATCACTAGTGAAGACCCTCCAAAACAAACATAACCCATAAAGTGAATCTTAGAAAAGATAGAAACATCGATTCCTTACAGAATCCTAAATCTCCATACGAATATAGAACAAATAAGATTAACCCACACAAGGTAGAAACACACTTTCAAGAAAATCAAATGATTCAGAAAAACATGATCAGAAAAAAAACAATTGGATTAAAATATAACATGTATATTATAACTCCATGACGAAGAAATGAACTTACAACCATGAAAAAACTTTAACATCAGAAAATGTAAGGATGAAAAGACATTAATTGTTCCACTGCCAACATGGAACAAAAAACTCGGACCAAGGCTTCATGCCCCAGGCAACTCCTGACTACGTGTGAGCTTCACCACAAGGAATGTGGCTGGGGCTATGATGGCTAAAGCATCTCCTGCCTCAGAGTTAGTCACTAAAATCCATCAGTCACAACATCTTCTTCAGGTAAAGATTTCAGTAAAACTTTTCAAAGTGACCCAGATAGCCGCAACAACGGTACGTCTTCAGAGGGATGCGACATGGCAGATTCACATGCTCGAACCGACCACACTAGGGGAACACCCCTGAACAGTCTGAAGAACTAGATGCCAGAACCACTACAGATGACTGTTTAAAAACATTCCCCTTTGGCACACCCTGATCTCAAGATGGGGTACCTCTATGATTAACTATATTCTCTGGATTTCCAAGCACCTGCGCTACGAGGACTAATTCATCTAGGAACGTCTCATCCACCAGCTTCATATAATGACAGTCATTAGAAAAAAGGACCCACCCCATGATCTTTGGACAAAGACCCCTTATGAATAGACAATTATTCTTCTAATCCTATGACACTACCTCCGTAGAAAAGGACACAAGCTCCTTGAAATGGTCAACATATTCCTACACCATCTGTTGGCCTTGTTGAATACGCGTAAGCTCTTCCCTTTTCTTCATTTACACCTATTCAGGTAAAAACCATTAGAAAAAGACTGATTTAAGGACATCCCACAACACCCCAACATGAATTGATGGGGGGGGGGGAACCAACTCCCATTCATCCACAGATGGACCGTCAAACAAACCCAAAACAACGCACACTCTAACAGCTTCGGGAGTTCCCAATACCCCAAAGACAAGCTCGACCTCTTTAATCTATTATGTTGTTTCTAATGTACCCCGACCACCATGAAGGGTAGGAAATGTCTAAGAAGGACCAAAAAATATGAATGATTTATCAGAAACCATGTCGACCTTTTTGGGTGGCATATTCTGAATAACATTTAAATATAGAGCCAAAACCAATATCAAGTCGAAGCAACATCAATGAAGACTCCTCATCCAAAAACAACCAGCTCAAAAACCAAACAAATATAAACATAGTCAAAATTCCCTTTTTCATTTTTGATTTCCAAACTGCCTTCTTTCTAGGACACTTTCGAAATACAAATCCCACTTTTCAAAACAAATTCAATTTAAAAAAAATCATTTCCCCTTTTTAAAATCACATTAGAAAAACAATTTCAAGAATTTAATTCAAAGTGAAAACCCCAATAATTTCATGAACTGTTGCACTTTTCTTCATCTACTTCCATCCATACTCACCAACACACACTTCACATGCATTCCCTCAAATGTGAAAATTTTAATAAAGATTACATGAGGTTTCAACCAAACCATATCTCTACCAGTTTCAAGTAAACACCGTATTTTTAGACCAAGAGATTTCAGTTTTAAAAATCCCATTCACAAATTTAAACCCATTTAAAATAAATCATTCTCATTTAAAAACCCTGTTTTCATTTTCAAAAGTTCACTTACACCCATAGGTACCAAGACAATAGAAAACTTGCATCAAACCACCCACGGGAGGGAGTAGTATTCATGCTTAAATCGGCGACATGGTAGTGGTACATGCCCCAAGTAGGCCCCAAAAACTAGGAGTTACTTAAATCGTGTACTCAAACTCACCATGGGTCACTAATCCATGTGAAATCATGATGTGACATTGGATGTACCCTGTTATCATCCCTCAATCTAAAATGAACCAGAACGATACAAGGAAACAATTCTAGTACTACCCTAGCTGACTCGGGGTTCAGAACAGGTGGGGGTTCATGGATTCCTTCCTGTACCGACCTCTCAAGTACCGACAGTCATAATCTACATCTACTAGACACCCCAAATAACAATGTCTCCTATCATACAATTTTTTCACAAACCAACCAAGGTCAACCCTGAACCGGTCACTTGATCCAGTCCGCGACATGGCTGGAGGTGTCTTCCTGAACCCCACGGGCTAACAACCAGTGTTGGGAATCAAAATATTAATAATTGGGAATGATTTGGACCATGAAAAAAAGAGATAAATAAAAACAGTCAGTAAACATAATACTAGCAGTGGAAAGAAAATAAAACTGAATATTCCTCCACGTGACCTTTCAGGTCACCTCCTAACCAAAGGAAAACCTTTCTACTTTAACGAGAAAATCAGCCATGAAATCCCGAACAAGAGATTAAACCTGTAACTAAAAAGATAAATAGGTCTGTGAATTAAAAATACTCAGTAAGGTTGCCAAGGAAACCCATAGAATCTAATGTATCCTTTCCCAAAACAATCCAAAAACAGATGTTTGAAATATAATTATAAAATTAGGGTGTTCACATTTGAAAATAAGAAAAAAAATTCCTATTTAAATTAAACCCAACACATGCAACAAACCATATGAAAAATAATTTTCCATATTATAAATTATGTCTAAAATAGAAAATAATGCAGCTAGGCTTGAGTAAAACAAGTAAAAAGGTGAAAACTGAAAATAATCTAGTGCAACAGAAAGTAAACAAGCTCTTGAAATAATCCCGTAACCATGTATGATACTAATCATATCTAGAATAACTCTGTATGTACTTGATTTTGGAACCACCTATAGGCGTATGGTGAAGCTTTTATGTATATAACGAACCAGACAACCTAAACTAACCAATCCAGTGGCAAAGCCCACCTGGCCTAATAACAAATACAGGGGTACCAACCCGTCTAACAGGGGTTGGTCAGCAACCATCACTCGATCATCTAACATACGACCAAGAACCCATGGGGGTTCTAATAACACATTGTACATAGGAGGCCCTCTCATACGTGACTCATATCACCACACTTGCTTACCCCAAACACAGACACTCTATATGATAACCCATAAGGGATATCCCCCTTATAGAGGTTCCCCAAAAATATACATATATCATATCATCAAAGGATCCAACCGGGCCTTTATGCCAGTAAATCATTAAAACCATTTGATACCTCTTTCAAAATATTAATGTTGTCAAATGGGCATATAGTAATCAAAACCTCATCATTTCAAAGAATCAAGAAAAACATTACACTAATGTGGAATGTTCCAAACATGCAATCATGTCACATCCATTTCGAGATCATTTATCTAAAAACATTTAAACATCGAATAGACATAGAGCACGTCCAAACACAAAAAATTATAAAATATAAAATAACCCCACCCATGAATTGGAAAAGCCAAATGGTCCTTTATGTCCAAATTATCCAAAAGCATTACCGAGACATCACCTTTTAATTAAACATTCAAAATGGTCCTTTGAGTCGACATTTCTAAATACATTTACCCAAAAAATCTTAACAAGAAAAATTTTAAATTTATGAAGCCAAAAGGGCCAAATACTTGAAAAAAATATTTAAAACCACTTCTATGAAAACAAAAAAATGAACCTCCATCCTTTGGGATCCATGAACCATTTTTAAAATCAAAATCAACAACTCCCCTTATTTGAAATAATATCAATTATTGTATCAGAAACATCAATCCCTTCTCAAAATATCATTACACAACCACTATTCCATATCCACAATAATAATCACATTCAAAATCATCTTTTTAATGAAAACGCATGCCAACTCCATAACCAAATATGTTTCACAAATTCCAAAAAAATTGATAAACTGATTGCAGAATTTATAAAAAAATTTCATAAGAAGATCAAACAATGAATGAATAATCTGTACAAGAAAACCACATGATTTGTTAATGATTATATAACCAGGTCAAACATGTTACCCAAATCTAGAAAACTCCATGATAAACTATTCGAGATTAATGTGAAAAATAATTTCATACTGAAAACATTATGCAGATATTTTTTGACATCCACGGAACACAACCTTCATAAGTATAAAAAAATTTAACTAGGAAAAACATAATTCAAAACTACATATAAAAAACCAATAAGTCAATAAACATGAACATATTAACTAATTGCAGTGTGAGAATGAAAAGAAGGTCAAATATTTAACTAAAATCAACCAATAATTAAATGGATTTAATAATAAGTTAAAAAGTGGGTTTGCCTACCTAAAAGTAGAGCTGGAGAAACAAAACATCAATGGAATGTGGAGCAATGCCCTGCGGACCAAGCGTGCACCAAAAACCATGATAAATATGCACAGAATCTAAACTGGACATAAGGGTTTTCTAAATTTTAAAGAAAAACACCAAACTAGAGGAAGAACACATCGAAAAAGTGGAGTCCACATGCCATAGGGGAGATGGAGTTTCAAATATTGAACCGGATGACCCCTGGAAAGAATGCGCAAAAGGGGGATTTCGAGCAGCGAGTCGGATGTGCGACAGGGCGAGGCGAATAGCCAGAAATGGAGGGTGAACTTGAGGCAGGGTGAGGCAGCATGCCAATGGAGTGGAGGGTAGGGGAAGACAGGAGCCAGGGTGATGGGAGAGTGAAGGCGAGGTGCATGCACGGTCTTGGAGGTGAGTCACTATTTGGAACTGGGAGCGGGGCTGCTACATGACATGCGAGGGCGGCAGTGTTGGGTAAAGGTGATGCCTAAGGCAAGGTCGTGCAAGGGGAAAGAGAGGCAGAGGGTTGGGGAACTAGGCCAACATGGTGTCTTGAGGGCGAGGGAGAAAAGGCGGATGGCGAGGGGTGAAGGCGATGTACGGAGGGGCCCAGAGGTTGGTGTTGGTGGTGGGATCGTGTTGGGGCGAGGGCACTGGCGAGGGGGACCGCGAGGCCGATGGAGCAGACGAGTAGCATGGAGCAAGGCAGAGCACGAGGTGGCAAGTGGGGGGGGGGGGTGTGGGAGCGGGATGTAGCCAGGAGGCCGGGGTACGGTGTTGGATGGCAGAGGGAAACAGGAGGGCTTCCTGTGCTGTGGAGGAGGGTAGATGTGGCGCACAATAGGTAAAAACAAAGGGAGGGGCAGCTGGTTCGCTACGTGGAAAGGGGGGTGTAGGAAGAATTTTTGTTTGATTATATATTTTTTCAATTTATTATATTAATAATAATAATACTAATAATAATAATAAAATTAATAATAATACCAGAATAATAATATTATAATTAATAATAATAAATATAATAAAAAAACAATAATAAAGATAATATTAATAATATTTTTTGAACAATTAAAATAATAATTATAAAAAAACAACAAGAAGAAGAACAATAATTTAAATAATAATAATAATGATAATTACCAATTACACGACACTAGGGCCGATTGCGCGGTTACCACCAACCGCGCTGTGACCTCACACGGGTCTAAAACGTATTATAAATTTTAAAAGAAAAACATTTTGGTCTGTGATCCATCCCGGACCTTGGCACAAGGACCCAAAGCTAAGAAATGATAAAAATAAAAATAAATTAAATATCAGGGTGTGACACTCCCTCGTGGAAAATGTTTACCCCCATCATGATTTCACTAGAATTACTATTGATCAATATACCATTAGGGAAAAAATATGGGGTGTATAAAAAATATTTATGATGATTGATCTTATTCATTACATCATGTTCATCATAGGTACATAGGTTCACCCAACATGTGCATTGCAAGTGTGCATGTAATCAATAATCTCGAATGGTATGGTCATTAAGGAACTCATGACATCCTATGTGTAAAATTATCTGACCACATTGCACATAAAATGGGCATACGAGAGTGTAGGGTTGTTTTCCAAAAATATTACAAACCAAAAAGTGGTAAATCATTATTACTGCATGGACCACATGATTTATGTGCCTCCTTAGAGATAGTAGGGCTACCATCACAATGGTTGTAACTCCAAATCCACTGCTGGATTAACACACCAGTAATAGGCAACCACTGCGAAAAATTTCGTAGAAGAAATTTAATCGAACTAATCAGTGAACAATGGGGGAAACATTCCAACCCCACTAGACAAAGATACCATCCAAAAGAATAGACCAGTAATCATTAAGGCATCTCTAGGTGGTATGATTTTCACACGTCTTTGACCTCTTTCAATGAGTCTCATGTACAATTGTCATAGTGATGGATGTAATCTAGTCATAATATAAGAATTTTACCTTTAGGTGTGGATAAAATCAATTTTGATGATTATTTTATATGGTGAGAAGATCACTCATAAGAATAGGGGTTCTTTTAGGGGTATTACTCACTAATGTGGGAATAAAAAACACACCAAACATGTCACCCATGATTTCGGCCCCTGATATCATAAAGATATCCCAAAGGATGATATCAAAGTCTCTATGAACATTGTGTAATGTGTTGGTATCTAGTCTCTACAGGATGACCCGTTAGGGAATAATGAGTCTATTTTTGGAGGAAATGCATGTGATACCCATGCATAATCATAAATTAAAAATTCCATTAGTTAATCATTAATCACAACAACACATTGGTGAAACTAGAAATATCATCCCCATTTTAGACCAAAGGATCCCCTTGGATTAAGATCCAATTAGGATGACCATTTTAATGAATTGGTAGATGGGGATTTCAATACAATGGAATGATATCTTTGAATGATTATTTATGGTGTTAGTACCATTTCCTCAATTGTCAATGGGGTTTGTTGAAGAAAAAACCCCTTATAGTAAGTCTCTTAGATAAAAGTTCTTTTTGATGCGATGATGGTGTGTTGCTACACTTGTTGATCCATGATATTGGTTGATTTATTCATCATTGTGCTGGAAAAGAGTAATCAATTTTAAACCCAAAACCATAAAGAGGAATCCTATATGAAATATCACATTCTTGGATTCTAGCACCCATAAGGCTGGTTAATTCATGACCATATAGGAAAAAAATAATTTTAATTATTTTCCACACCTAGGATCATTTTGTTACATTTCTATTCAAAAAAATAATCAAAATCCTATGAATAATCCAACTTCCCTATAATTAGGAAAAATTAAAAAAATTAAAAAGTCCAGGGAATCGAATAGCTGCTATGTGGACTACTAAGATATTAATCTATTATGTGGATTCAAAAGAGCATAATCGTCTCTACAGACAATGAAAACCATAATATTTTATAGGGATTATAAATAATTTCATATTATATATGAAACACATTATCACTATGTGGGAATATCTTGACTATTAATGAGCATAGTTAGTTTGCATAAAAATAATTTTATGATTGATAATTGTTTATATGTGTAGGAGGAAATTATATTGGAAATGTTATGAGAAGCGGTATGATATGTGGGAAGATCCTAATCAAATGAAACATTATGAGTTTCAAAAAATATTAGTTAGTAATGAAACCTTTTATCTTCATGTCCCCTTTTCTAGGCCTACATGTACATCACAAATAGTTCTGCAATGTTTTCAACATGACCAACATCTTTCTTAAATAGAATACTCTTCAAGATAATCAGACAAAATTCTGACTACGAGAAATTTTTGGGTGTATAAAAGTTCAGAAATATATAAATTCAATTAAATAGTGCTATTTCAAAATGATTAAAATGGTAAAATTGAATGTTTTACAGAGGTAATTATCCCTATGTTAGTCGATTCTTTGTATTGTTCATCCAAGTTGCATGGCTATATATCATCCCTAAAAATGAATATTGATTCCAATAAGAGGTGTAAATTTTTTATCCCCATGAAAAGAAACTTAATTTACAGGGAGAGGTTTCATTTTTCATCTATTTGAAATGAATTTAACTTTTAAGTAGTGGTGGCCTTTTTTGACCATCACGAATGAATTTTGTTTGGGGAGCATGGAATCCTTTTTCCCTTAATAAAAAAATTATAGTTGCTGGGAGAGGTTTCTTTTTCAATCCCCCAATAAATTAAAATTATTTATGTGGGGAGAGGAGGATTCTGAAAAACCAAAATCATTCACTGGAAATGGTTGACAGGTTTCATATGGACCCCTACGAAACACCCCACACACAGATAGATGGGGGTGGTGAATTTTTCAAGAGTGAATTTTGTATGTGAGATATTACAATCAAGTGATTTTGGCTGATAAACAATTATTATATATCACAAAGAAAAGAGGGCATAATAATCATTCCACATAGCATTAAAAGATGTCTGCATATTAAAGAGTTCTTTGTGGGCCATCGATCTATGTAGAGAATCCCCTTATGGACCAACATTATGTGAACCATTTGTACATGAAATATTTTCAGTCCATCATCACACATAGAAAAATATATTTGGAATGGGTTCTTACCATCTTAATTACATTATATGGAGCATTTGGACCTATCTCAACCCCTTCATGAAATGTCCAAATAATCATCATTTTCAACCACTTCCATAAAGTGATGAGCCATAGGTAAACCACTTCACGAAGTAGCTCTCAGGAAGTTCCATGACCCAAATAGTTTCCTTCATGAAACACCAAGCCCAGGATTGTACCAAAACCTCTGGAAATATAGTGAACCTTCTTGTCTTACATTAATATTACATCATATTAAATATGAATAATATAATTTTGTTACCTGAACATGATAATATGTTTTAGTGATTTGTGAAAATTATGTCCAAAAATAACATTTACATAATAAAAAACATTATTTATTTCTTTATTCTATAGATTCATAGTGGTCCTTGTGTTCTATTTTGTAAATGTAATCACCTAAGGATATAAAATAAAAAATGGGTGATCATAAAGCCCAGTAAGAGGACAGATAAGACTGTGAATCTATATAACATGGGTGATAATAATAATTGTCATTGTATAAAAAACATGGGATCATCATCATAATCATGAGAGTAATCATCAGATATAATCAAGGAATATGGAAATTCATAAAAATGTAACACATTTTATTATTTGTCATCTACCCCAAATAGTTTTTAAAAACTCTAAAATCATGTTCACGCATAACATATGTGAATTACCCAAACAATAAAATTTGGAATAAAGATGGCATAATTTTCAATCATTTTTCACCTTATCTCCTGAGATACATCACATTATATAATTTCTAGAGCACTATATAATTATGGGCTTACACTTCACGTCATAACTTTTCCATAATCATGAAATCCACAAAGAATATATAATAATATTAGAAATAAAATAACCCATTAAAAAGAAATAGGTTTCATTGCAATTTCATAATTAATGAAATCATGAATAAAACTTGTGGTTCAAAAATGAAAGGTAGTAACATATATGGTGTAAGAATCATCATTCTTGAGTGAAGAAGAAACTATCTATAGAGAAGTAAAACATGTGTTTTTAGAAAGAATAGTTCATCTGTGGAAATCATTAAATTTGTCATAATATTTTATTGAATGCACATATATTAAATAAATTAAAAAGGAATGATAGTGAAATTATATTTTAGGAATACAAAGACAACAACCATATTGAAATTTTGATTGAAAGAGTAGTAACCAAAATTGAGGAAATTGGGTTTGAGAATCCCTTTACATTATGTCTGAATGATTTCATCCAATTAATATTTATGATAACAAATTTATATTCAATACATAATAAATAGAAAACCTTATATACTTGTATTTGATTTTTTTATAATTTTATTAGGTACATTTCTTTCCATTATGTTGTGTTATTGTGTTCAATTCCATCATTTCGATAGTGATTTCTTTTGCGGTTTTCATTGTTGGTTCTCTTGTATAAATGTATGGATTTTTATTAAAAATGATGAATTTTTTTTGAATTTAGATTATGTTTTATTAATGAACATCTAGAAGAATAAATGATCTTATGAATAATTTATTTATATGGAATGAGGAAGAATAATTAGATAAATAGTTAATGATAATCATTTAGATTAATTTTTTGATTTTTCATTAATCATGAAATAGTTTCATTTTTTTTAATATTATGTATATATAATATTTCTAGAAAATGAAAAGGTTTATGATGTAAATTTTAAAATCCTTTTCAACTATTATAATGTTTTTATGACAATCTTTGATGTTATTAAAGGTAAATAAAAATTTTTCATCCATGATGGCTGTAATCGACATATCACTAATGATGATTTCAATTTTAAAATAAAAGGAAGAATATAATAGGTTTTATGATTTATTATTCCATTAACACGCCAAAATTTTAGAATATATAGGATAATGGAGTTATCTTTCCACTTGGATAAGGATAGGTGAGGATAAAATAAAAAAAATTAAATGAAAATGAATTGATACTAAAAGAAAAATGATTGAGGATTTTTCTCACTTGAACTCTCCTTCATGAGAAACTCCTTGGGGTGGTTGGTTTTGGCCATTTTATTTTAAAATGGCTCTTGCACATGGGCGGTCTACAGATGTATATTAGGTTGAAATTGGATAATATTTCAAGATTGGAAGGTTTGAGGAGAATAGGTTAGTGCGGGTTATATTTATCAGGGGGAGAGGGTTTTTTATTATTTCAATCCGAAGATTATTATTTTGGCCCATGACTAATAATAGTGTAAACCTTATCAATAAAAATATTTAAATAAAAATTTGGATTTCATTATTTTTCTCTAACATTTTCCATACATCATCTGTAACTTAAAAATTCATGAATTTATTAAATACCATAAATTATCTTATTTTAATATTCATATAAAATAATAAATTTTATAAAAATACCATAAAATAAACCTAATAATTTTTTGAGTTGTAGAATCCAAGAAATAAAAAAAAATTGGAAAATAATTTTCTGCATATGAAAATTTTAATTTCTAATTAAAATCATAATTTATTAAACAATTATTGATTAAAAAATTATAGTTTATTTTTGAAAATTTGAAAAATTAATTAATGTATCCTAAAATTACTTCAAAATAAAAAATCATAATTATGAAAATAAATATTTTAAAATCATTAAATTAATTATAAAATTGTAAAAAAGCATATTTGTTTTATAAAAACTCCAACAGTTAATATATCGTTTTTAAAACATTGAATTACTTATAATTTGATAAAATTATATCATATATTCATTGATAAGATGCATAAATATTCTATATAATTTCATATCTGAGGTAATTTTTCTATTGTCTAGATTACTATTCCTAATGGTCAAATTACTATTCCCAAGGTGAATTTAATATTCCATCGATATTGTTTCCTTAAGATCTAGATGTTATTATTAATTTATACATTAATCATTTTTAATGTTTATATTATGTTCTTTATGGAATTTTTGTGATTTATAATATATGGAATAACTATTCGAAGAGAGTTTCGTTGATACTATTCGATGTTGTTACATTCTCCCCTCTAGAAACTTTCATACATGATAATTAGGTTTTCATACTATTGTGAAAATAATTCAAGGTAATTATCTTTCATCACGTCCCCATATTCCTATATTTCCTATTCTAATATATGGTTCTGCCATACTACTTTTACTAGGCATGTAGAATAGTTTTATGGAACATTATCTCTATAGTCTAAGATCTTCAGAGGTTACTCCTCATAAGAGAGATCATTTTTCAACTGTACCATCAATAAATTTAGAAAAAGTTAGGGATCTGGTATGTACATTCTTAAGAGGTATAAAGGGAATACATCATTTGCTCTAGACACGATAGGTGGATGTTCCAGTCGATAAACCTCAACTTCGACACTATCAAGAATCTCAAAGGGGTCCATCTAGTAAGGACATAGCTTTCCATTCTTCCCAAATATCATGATCCTATTCCACAATGATATAATGTGTAATACAATGTCCCCAACCTCAATATCGAGGTATCTTCAATAATTTCCTACATACCTCTTCTACTAATATTGGGTTGGCTTGATTTGTTATCCGATGGTTTTAACCTTTTACACCATTTCATTGAATATTTTAGGTCCTAGTAGATTATGTTCACCAACCTCATCACTGCTTTCCAGTTTTCTATATCTTTTCCCATATAAGGATTTAATAGGAGATATTTCAATGCTTTTGTGGAAATTTTATTATATGAGAGTTTAGCTAGAGGTAGATATTGGTATCATCTTCCTTTTAAGTCCATAAAAAATATCTCAACATGTCTTGAAATGTGTGAATAGTATAATCTTATTTTCCATAATTTTGAGGATGATAAGGGACACTAAATTTCAACACTGTGTTTATATTTTGATGGAGAATTTTCGAAATCATTGTGGTGAATATTGGATCTCAGGCCGATACAATCGATAGTGGAAATCCATGATTCCTTATAACTTCTAGGATATATGTCTATGAAATTTTATCTAGTGAAAAGTACTGTAGAATTGTGATAAAGTGGTCTATCTTTGTGAGATGGCCCACAACACCTCATAAATCATTTTTTCCTATGGATTTCCTCATAAGGACGATGATGAAGTCCATGGTGTGGTTTTCCAATTTACTTGTTACTATTGTAATGGTCACATCAAACCCTTATATATTTTCCTTTCATTATTAGCATTCTAAAATACCTAGCTCTTTTATTTATACTCAATGACATACTTCTTCATATTATACCATGAAGAGTTCTCTTGTAGATCTTAATACATCCTTATTCTCTTTAGGTGAATGTAGATGGATGACCTATGTGCATCACCCAAATACTCTTTATTTATCATTGGATTAGGTGGTACAAGTAATCATGACTGGAATAATACATCTCATTCCTCATTAATTTGGAATTATATGGATTTCCCATTTCAGATATATTCCACCTTTTTCTAAATTGACACATCACTTCATTAAGAATCCATTACTTTTTCCATAAGGGATGTCTGAGAAATAATTTGAGAAAATATGAATGATGGTCATTACTTATATACTCTCATGTCTATCCTATGAAATTAAAAAATGATTGGATTATTATAAATTCCCATTACTGAAAATTATGCATGATCATCTCTACATAGAGCATATTCCACCATATATTAATTACCATGATGTTAGTGGATTTATTTGTCATAATCCATGATGATATCCAAACATATTTATTGTAGAATATTAATCTCCTTCTTTGTGAATACATATTTTATCATTTTATGATAAGTATATATCTCACACTTCTACCTATATAGATAATTCATACATATTTTAAATGTTAATATCACTGATACCAACTCCATATCATGAGTTAGATACGTTTGTTCTTAATAATTTTCAACTACCTTGTGGCGTAGGCTATCGATTTAAGATTTTGCATCAGGACATACCCTAAGATATTATTTGAAGCATTACTGTATACCAAAAAGTGTTCCACATTTTTCATAAGTGTGAGTATTATCATGGTGATAATACACTTTTTTAACTCTGTGAAGCAGTCTTTACATTCACTGGTCTAGAAAAACATTTCTCCATTCTAATTCAAAATAGTTAGTGGGGTTTGAAATAATGATACGTTATTCACATTGCTCTAGAAATACCCAACTTGACCATGGAAACTATGGATCTATATTATAGATGTTTTCATAGGCCACACATTGTTTTTCATTATCATTGAAAGGTCAAAATGTATTACTTAGATGGTGATAAAATGTCCCAAAAATGATACTTACCCCATCTGTATCTCTAATTCACAATACTGTACATAAATATTCTCCCTTATCAATTTATTTTGTATAATATTCAAATTATACTCATGTTTAACCTTTTACTTGGAGTATATCATAATATCATCAACAAATACTACCAAAAATTTGTTGATGTTATCCCTAAATACTCTATTCATTAATTACATGAATATTTATGGATAATTAATTATTTCAAAAGAAATAACAATGAAATCAGAGTGTCCATACCTCGTTCGAATGGTGTTCTTGCGAATATCTTCTGATCTAACCTTTAATAGGTGAAATCATGACGGAAGGTCCACATTGGAGAAATTCTTCACCCTGTGTTGCTGATCAATTATGGTATTTATATGTGGTAGGGGATAATCATTGTTTATCAATATTATTTTTATCTCATGATATGAAATGTAGTGGAACTTTGAACCATTTTTCTTCTTGAAAAAGATGAAAGAAGATCCACATTGTGAAGAACTCGGGTATGAAAAACCCTTCTATAGATTCAATTTTAACTTATTTTAAATTTATTCCATCTAAAATTATTCCATTCTACAAGGTGTATTTTATATAGGCAGATATCCATGAATAAGTTCATTTGAGAAGTTAACATACCGGTCGGGAGGAAGACTACATAATTCTTCAGGGAACACATTATTGTAGTCCCTCATAAGGGGTATGTCCTCAATCATGATTCTCTACTTTCTCTCAATCATTTAATCAAGATATTAATTCTTATAAGGAAATTATATACACAATTTATATGGTGATTCCAAACGAGATCATCCTCTCCCTTACACTTATAAAAAATTAAAGGATTCCTTATGATGTGAAGAGAGATCACCCTTTCCCAAAAATTAATGTTGTATTTTGGTAAAGATTGCTAATCCATGCACAATACATCATTTAAATCCACCAAAGAATTTTTTATTGGATTTTCTAGGAGGGTTAATATAAATCCCGAGCCTTAAACCTTAATTAATCTTGAGTTATTACAAGATTACACATTGAGGATCTTTTCTGGTTTAGATTTTTAGAGAATTAGATCATAAAACTTGCATTACATTCCACATATTAAACAAAGTGGTTACATAAATATATTATTATTCATTCCCATAAATGGAAACACATTTTAAATAAAACATGGATTATTTATTGACACTTCCTTGACACTATCATCATATCATGTACCTTTCCCTTGACCTGTGAAATTTTTTTTAAAAAAACTTGGGATGAGCATAAAAAGCTCAGTAAGGGATATAAAAATATGGAAAGGAAACATGGGTACATATATACATAATAATGAAATCATACTTTACCCATAAAACATATGCACTTTAACATACCTCATCAAATCATGAATAAATCATAGAAATCATAAGACATAAAGGTAACTTGAGGCATTCATAACATCCTTACGTAGGGAGTAACCCTCTTGGTTACGTTTGGAATACCCATCATAGTATATTCCCTAAATCTCTTCGGATAAACCTTAACGTTTCACTCCTTCGCGTAACCCAATGCATTGGAGAGCTATATCGGGCTCACCCACACTTAGTTTATCACGGAACCACCCGTCTTCATAATAATGCCCAAGAACCATAACATAATCGTATCACATAAAACAAGCATAAAGGAAACATAACATTTCCACATTTTAATCACAAGATATCAATACAACAAATTGATATAATAAAAACCTTATGAAAACCATAAAATAAAAGTAAAACATGGTAATTATTTTTCTTTAAAAAAGAAGGTATGGCTTGTAGAGGAAGCCGAATCTCAAATAATGGTCATGGCGGCGGAGAAGTCGTTGTCGCCGCATACGTATAACAAAAACATTCCCTTTTGTCATTTTGTAAAATTATTTGTATAAAGAAATATTTCATTTGGATAAACGTAAAAGTAAAAGGGGTTTATACACCGTATAAAAGAAGGTTGTGTATAAAATAAAATATGCCTCAATGAAAGGATATTGAGACGATGTCCCATACCTCGGGTCTGACTTGACTCGATAGTTCTTTAATGTCCTGAATAATAAACATGAGTTAATTTATACTTTATTAATAACCTTTTTCAAGTTCATTATTCCTTTTATATCACTTATTTCCATGTCATGAACACTATGTAATTATTTAAGTTAATAACGGTCGTTTTAACGATCATTGGTACTTGAGTAAAAAATAAACCCTTTATAATTACAAGTTTTTCATGTATCCATTATATCCAGAATGGTATTCATGATGTAGATATCATATATATCATATATATCCAGTAAATTCATGCATTTATAATATTACATAACATTTATAGGTAAGAAATGAAATGCACCGTTCATGGAGACGGTAAGCCGTACGTACGCATGAATGCTACTTTCATTTCTATTTCGTATTTTATAGAATGGAATCATAATTATATAAAGGTATATTATAATTCCAGTATAATATCATATATTATATCATAGTTCCATCCTTTATACGTCTTACATATGGTATTTAACGAATCAAATCACTTTGAGGGGGCAGTAGTCCGCACTTAAATGAAGATATCGCGTTTACCCATAATGGAAACCATAAAGGTATGCCCAAAATGAAAAATACAGAAGCTTAAGGAAAACAAAAACATATTATATATCATATATAAATATATTGACACCTTAATGGCCACCTTTGAAGGTGTTAAAATAATGTTGAACAATCATCATTTTGGGAGGAATAAATTCACCATCCACGGAAACAGTATGTTCTTTAACCATTAGATGTAGGTGTGTGTAAGTGTAGCTCTAATCCTTCTTATAACAACATCCTAGTATATTGAAGATACTTGTGTTGTAACAAAATAAATGAATAAAAAGATTTTAGGGAGTTGGAGCAGCAAAATAAAACAAAAGGACTCAAGTGAAGACATTACCTTAAAATCGGGTAACTCCCTTTGGTTTGAGCTCAAAGGCTTCCTTGGGAAGACTTCTGCCCAAATTGAGGCTTCAAGGAGTAATAGAGGGATGTGGAGAGACAAAATGGGCTGGGTTTGGCCGAGCCAAAGGCTTTGAGAGTGCGGGTATGGAGGTAGAGGTGGGGGCCTTTTATAAGTGGAGAGGAGGGGCACTATTGGAAAGTAAAGATAAGTTACTTTATTTTAAAATGAGTTTCAGATTCAAAAGGTCCCACATTGATATAATTCGAGGATAAGGTGATAAGGGTTCGAACTTCACTCATACAATTGGTTTTGGTCATGTGTAGGCCTTAGATTTTACATTATCTTTCCATTTTATTTAAATCGTTAAATAATGAGGTCATCACTGTATCATCATGATGTCATAAATAATTTAATTTATTTAATGTCTAAAAATTATAAAAAAATACTATGATGTCGGAAATCTTTTTATCTTTCTACTGAATATTTATAGTAAAAAATCGGACTTGTAAAACACCATATAAAAATTGTTTTAGTAACATAACTCATGTTTGTGTCATTTTTACTTTAAAATTAAATAAAACGTTATTTATGTCATTTCCCAACCAAAGTGGATCCATGGGGTACCCAAGTTGACCCATGGCTTGTATTCGTCAGCCATGACACATCCAATGAGTGTAGGACATGTGTCAAGCTCATCTCATTTTATTAAAGCATTATTTTTACCTTAAACTACACTAATTACCTCTAATCGCGATTAAAAACATAATAAGTTACTATTCACCAAAAAATTATTATAATCTCATTGAACCACATTTTACTTTTTAATGACAACCATGTATGTTGGATTTTTAAAATTCAAAACACAAAGATGGAAAAATTTCATTTAAAAGGAAAAATCAGTTTTTATAAGTACCACTTAGTGGTTTCACTATTCATCAAAAATTGAAGTTTTTCATAAAATTACCAAAAATTCACCCTATGATATATTTGATATTCCAAATTCAAAAATGAAGTATATTTTACAAAATTAAAAACATATAAGTCACATTAATTTATTTAATAATTAATTCCCGCTGTCATGACAAATAACGTGTTTTTATGAAACAATAAGTATTAAAAGATTGACACTAGTTTAAGTCCAATTTCAAAGTGAAATTGATTCCAATGACCACCATTGGATAAAATGGTAAAAATATATTCTAATTTCACTTCAAAACCAATTCAAAAGATAATATAATCATATAAATAAATTATATTAAAAAGAGTTTTTGAATTAAAATACAACATTTTTCACTATTCATTAAAAAATGAACTTTATCGGAAAAATACCAAAAATTCACACAAAGTAAATTTTGATGTCTCAATCATAAATAATAATTTTATTTTGACAATCATAGCTTATAAAATTGTCAAAAGATAGATTTAAAAAAGGGTTTGCCATCAAAAGGCAGAAAAATAATCTTTTAAAAATATTAGTGTATTCCATGCTTAAGATTGGATTTATTTTCATTTTAAGCCTCTAAAACACTATATAATTCATTAATAGACATAGATAAAAATATCTATTATTCATTACTTACTTGGGATGTTACATCCTTCCCCACTTTAGAAAATTGCATCCCCGCAATTTATTTACATATCAAATAAATGGGGGTACTTATCCCTCGTTGCATTTTCAGATTCCCTTGTTGCCTCTTCCAACATGTGGTTTTTACAAAAAACCTTTACCTGATTAATCACCTTATTCCGTAACACTTGATCCCTGTGGTCAAGGATCTGGACCGGTTGTTCCTCATATGATAGGTTCTCTTCCAGCTGAACTACTTCTGGACTCAAAACATGAGATGGATATGGCATATACTTTCTCAACACCGAAATGTGAAAAACATTATGTACCTGAGATAAACTCGGAGGTAAAGCCACCCGGTATGCAACTGATCCAACTCTCTCCAGAATTTCATATGGTCCAATAAACCTTGGACTCATCTTTCCTTTCTTACCAAATCTCATCACACTTTTCCAAGGAGAAACCTTGAGAAATACATGATCACCTACCTCGAAAGATAGATCCTTTCTCCGGTTATCTGCATAACTCTTCTGCCTACTCTGAGCTATTCTCATGTGCTTATGAATCAGCTAAACCTTTTCTGTCATCTCTTCTACCAATTCTGGTCCCATAAACTTCCTTTCACCCACTTCATCCCAGAAAGCTGGAGTTCGACACCGCTTCCCATATAATTCCTGAAATGGTTCCATCTGTATACTGGAATGAAAACTGTTATTATATGAAAATTCAACCAAAGAAAGATGTCGGTCCCAACTTCCCTGATAATCCATAGAACAAGTTTGTAGCATATCATCCAAGGTCTGAATTGTTCGTTCTGACTACCCATCTGATTGAGGATGAAAAGCTGTACTAAAATTTAATTCAGTACCCAACGACTTCTGAAGGCCTTTCCAAAAGTTAGAAGTGAACATGGGATCATGATCAGATACAGTGGACAGAGGAACTCCATGTAACCTGAATATATCTTTATGATACAAACGGGAAAGTTGATCTAGGGAAAAAGTATCTCGTATAGCAATGAAATGAGCAGATTTAGTCAAGCGATCAACAATAACCCAGAATTCATTATTTCCTCGAGATGTCTTCGATAATACCACAACAAAGTCCATAGATATATTCTCCCATTTCCAATCTGGCACTGGTAAAGTATGAAGCATCCCTTTCGGCAACTGCCGCTCTGCTTTAACATGTTTACATGTCAAACACTTCACAGTAAAATCAGCAATATCTCTTTTCATTCCATCCCACCAGTAATACTCCCGCAGATCTCTATACATCTTAGTACTTCCAGGATGAACTAAAAATGGAGAACTATGAGCTTCACATAACAAATCTCCCTTCAACTGTGAATCAAATGCACACGCAATCTCTCCCCGAATCTCAAAACACAATCATTATCAATGTTGAATTCAGGCAACTTACCTTTCTGAACCAGCTCTACCTTTTTCTGCAACTCACTGTATTGCTTCTGTGCTTCCTTGATTCTATCTGATAGAGATGATCTCACTGATACCAGAAACAAAACAGAAGAACTTCCTGCACCAACAACTTCGATGCCAAAGTTCATCAAATCCTTAACCAAAGGATCACGTTCCAAACGCAAAATTGCTAATGAAGCATTACTTTTTCGACTCAAAGCATCAGCCACTTTATTTGATTTTCCCGAATGGTAATGAATTTTACAATCATAATCCTTGATTAATTCTATCCATCTCCTTTGTATCATGTTTAAATATTTCTGAGTGAATATATACTTTAAACTTTTGTGATCAGTATATATTTCACACTTTACTCCATACAAATGATGCCTCCAAATTTTTAAAGCAAAAACAACAGCAGCTAATTCCAAATCATGTGTATGGTAATTTACCTCATGAGTTTTCAACTGTCGTGAAGCATAAGCAATTACCTGATCATTCTGCATTAGGAAGCAACCAAGTCCTTTCAATGAAGAATCACTGTATATAACGAACTCACCATTCCTGGAAGGTAGTTCCAAAACTGGAGCATTCACCAATCTTCTTTTCAATTCCTGAAAACAATCATCACATTCTATTGTCCAGATAAACTTAACACCCTTCTGAGTTAGCTTAGTCATTGGACTAGATAACCATGAAAAATTTCTAACAAACCTTCGGTAATAGCCTGCCAAACCAAGGAAGCTAAGAATCTCAGTTACATTTGTGGGTCTTTTCCATTCTTCAACAACCTTTGTTTTTGCAGGATCACCAGTTATCCCATCTATAGAAACAATGTGACCAAGGAAAGAAATTTGTTGCAACCAAAACTCACACTTTCTGAATTTCCCATACAATTTCATTTCTTTTAAGGTTTGCAAGATAACCCTTAAATGTCTTTCATGCTCCTCTTTACTTTTAGAAAACACCAAAATATCATCAATGAAAACCACCACAAACTTATCCAAAAACTCATGGAAAATTATATTCATTAAGTCCATGAATACAGAAGGTGAATTGGTTAGCCCAAAAGGCATTACTACAAATTCATAATGGCCATATCTTGTATGGAGCGCAGTCTTAGGAATGTCTTCTTCCTTTACCTTCAGCTGATGGTACCCCGATCTCAAGTCAATCTTTGAAAAATACTGAGCTCCTTGGAGCTGATACAACTTCATTTGATGGCCCGACATCTGCTTAAGTAGTTGCAAAGGATTTTACCACCCCTTTCTGATTTTATTCTAACTACTTCCCATCACTCAAGCTCTTTTTCGGACACTCGTTTGCATAGTGACCCATCTCATTGCACTTATAAAATTTCACTAACTATAAATCAAATTTGGTCTTACCTTCACCTTGATCCTTTTTAGTGCAATCACGAGCCTTATGTCCCATCTTACCTCATTGGTAGCACTTTCTAGAATTCAGAAGACATTCCCCAGCATACCTTTTCCACATTTATCACAAACTAGAAACTTAGTTTTCTTACCATTAGGCTTTTTTGAAGAATTCTTACCTTTCTCCTGCCACCTCGGTCTCTTCTTCTGTTGGCTGTTATAGAACACTTGATCATCGGCAAACTCCATTTCCATCTTCTCAGCACATCGAACAAGCTTTTCATAACTTTTAAACTCATGAGAAGCTAATTCCCTTCGATATTTTTTCTTTAATCCTGAGTAAAAACGATTGATTTTACTATCAAGGTCTTGGATAAAATTTGGAGCATACCTTGCCAATCGAGTGAACCTTTCTTCATAGGTAGCCACTGAGTCTTCCTCTTGCCTCAATTCCAAGAATTGATTTTCCATCCTAAGTCGAACATCCTTAGGAAAATACTTCTCAAGAAACATACCTTTGAATTTATCCCAATCGAGAGCATCAATCTCATCAGCGTCCATGATATTTTTAACCATTGACCACCACTGATCTGCCTCACCCTCCAAATGGTAAATAGAAAGACTAACATTTTGATTGTCTAGACACTACATGACATAAAAAATCTTCTCTAGTTCTTTAATCCACCCTTCAGCTAGCACAGGGTCAGATGATCCTCTGAATGATGGGGGATGTCGCCTCATGAAATGTTCCACCACTGACATGTTCCTCTGCGGTTGATCTGGCTGATCTTGTGTATGGATACCACCGCCATTTATCTCTTGAGTCAACTGCGCCATTACTGTAACAAACTATTCAGTTCCAATTCCGACCATCTCCGGATGCTGATTCGGAAGGTTATTTCCTTCAGTATGCCTTCCAAGCACTGCTTCCCTGTTTCCTCTGCGAAAAACCATTCTGAACAAACATATCTTAGATGAAGCAACATGGTAATCTTCAAATGCTATATCATTTCAAAAATATTTTTGGATAATCATTTAATATAATTCTAACTCCTAAAGTTATCTAAACTGACCTCTGATACCAACTATAAGGCCCCAGCCTTAAACCTTACTTAATCTTGAGTTATTACAAGATTACACATTGAGGATCTTTTCGGGTTTAGAGTTGTGGAGAATTAGATCATAAAACTTGCATTACATTACACATATAAACAAAGTGGTTACATAGAGATAGTATTATTCATTCCCATCAATGGAAACACATTTAAAATAAAACATGGATTATTTCTTGACACTTCTTTGACACTATCATCATATCATGTACCTTTCCCTTGACCCGTGAAAAACATTTCAAAAAAACATGGGATGAGCATAAAAAGCTCAGTAAGGGATATAAAAATATGGAAAGGAAACATGGGTACATATATACATAAGAATGAAATCATACTTTACCCATAAAACATATGCACTTTAACATACCTCATCAAATCATGAATAAATCATAGAAATCATAAGACATAAAGGTAACTTGAGGCATTCATAACATCCTTACATAGGGAGTAACCCTCTTGGTTACGTTTGGAATACCCATCATAGTATATTCCCTAAATCTATTTAGAGAAACCTTAACGTTTCACTCCTTCATGTTACCCAATGCATTGGAGATCTATATCGGGATCACCCACACTTAGTTTATCACGGAACCACCCGTCTTCATAATAATGCCCAAGAACCATAACATAATTGTATCACATAAAACCTGCATAAAGGAAACATAACATTTCCACATTTCAATCACAAGATATCAATACAACACATTGATATAATAAAAACATTATGAAAATCATAAAAGAAAAGTAAAACATGGTAATTATTTTTCTTTTAAAAAGAAGGTATGGCTTTTAGAGGAAGCCGAAGCTCAAATAATGGTCATGGCGGCGGAGAAGTCGTTGTCGCCGCATACGTATGACAAAAACATTCCCTTTTGTCGTTTTGTAAAACTCTTTGTATAATGAAATATTCCATTTGGATAAACGTAAAAGTCAAAGGGGTTTATACACCGTATAAAAGAAGGTTGTGTATAAAATAAAATATGCCTCAATGAAAGGAGATTGAGACGAAGTCCCATACCTCGGGTCCAACTTAACTTGATCGTTCTTTAATGTCCTGAATAATAAACATTAGTTAATTTCTAATTTTGTGAGAACCTTTTTCAAGTTCATTATTCCTTTTATATCACTTATTTACATGTCATGAATACTATGTAATTATTTAAGTTAATAACAGTCGTTTTAACGATCATTGGTACTTGAGTAAAAAATAAACCCTTTATAATTACAAGTTGTTCATGTATCTATTATATCCAGAATGGTATTAATGATGTAGATATCATATATATCATATATATCTAGTACATTCATGCATTTATAATAATACATAACATTTAGAGGTAAGAAATGAAATGCACCGTTCATGGAGACGGTAAGTCGTACGTACGCATGAACGCTACTTTCATTTCTATTTCGTATTTTATAGAATGGAATCATAATTATATAATGGTATATTATAATTATAGTATAATATCATAAATTAAATCATAGTTACATCCTTTATATGTCCCACATATGGTATTTAACGAATCAAATCACTTTGAGGGGGCGGTAGTCCGCACTTCCTTAAATGAAGATATCGCGTTTACCCATAATGGAAACCCTAAAGGTATGTCCAAAATGAAAAATAAATAAGCTTAAGGAAAACATAAACATATTATATATCATATATAAATATAGTGACATCTTAATGGCCACCTTTGAAGGTGTGAAAATAATGTTGAACAATCATCATTTCGGGAGGCATAAATTCACCATCCACGGAAACAGTATGTTCTTTAACCATTAGATGTTGGTGTGTGTAAGTTTAGCTCGAATAATTCTTATAAAAACATACTAGTATATTGAAGATACTGGAGTTGTTACAAAATAAATGAATTAAAATAGTTTATGGGGTTGGAGATGCAAAATAAAACAAAAGGACTCATGTGAAGACATTACCTTAAAATCGGGTAACTCCCTTTGGTTTGAGCTCAAAGGCTTCCTTGGAAAGACTTCTGCCCACATTTAGGATTCAAGGAGTAAGAGAGGGACGTGGAGAGACAAAATGGACAAGGGTTGACCGAGCCAAAGGCTTTGGGAGTGTGGTTAAGGAGGTAGATGTGGGGGCCTTTTATAAGTGGAGAGGAGGGGCACTCTTGAAAAGTAAAGATAAGTTACTTTAGTTTAAAATGCGTTTTGGATTAAAAAGGTCCCACATTGATATAATTCAAGGATATGGTGATAAGGTTTTGAAATCCACTCATCCAATTGGTTTTGGCCATGTCTAGGTCTTAGATTTTACGTTATCTTTCCATTTTATTTAAATCGTTAAATAATGAGGTCATCACTGCATCATCATGATGTCATAAATAATTTAATTTATTTGATGTCTAAAAATTATAAAAAAATACAATGATGTCGGATATCTTTTTATATTTCTAATGAATATTTATAGTCAAAAATATAACTTTTATAACCTCATATAAAAATTGTTTTAGTAACATAACTCATGTTTGTGTTATTTTTACTTTAACATTAAATAAAAAGCAATTTATGTCATTTCCCAACTAAAGTAGATCCATGGGGTCCCCAAGTTGACCCATGGCTTGTCTTGGTCTGCCATGACACAACCAATGAGGGTAGGACATGTGTCAAGCTCATCTCATTTTATTAAAGCATTATTTTTACCTTAAACTACACTAATTACCTCTAATCGCGATAAAATACTTAATAAGTTACTATTCACCAAAAAATTATTATAATCTCATTGAACCACATTTTACTTCTTAATGACAACCATGTATGTCGTATTTTTGAAATTCAAAACACAAAGATGGAAAAATTTCATTTAAACGGAAAAATCAGTTTTTATAAGTACCACTTAGTGGTTTCACTATTCATCAAAATTGAAGTTTTTCAGAAAATTACCAAAAATTCACCCTAAGATATATTTGATATTCCGAATTCAAAAATGAAGTATATTTTAAAAAATTCAAAACATATCAGTCACATTAATTAATTTAATAATTAATTCCCGCTGTCATGACAAATGGCGTGTTTTTATGAAACAATAAGTATCAAAAGATTGACACTAGTTTAACTCCAATTTCAAAGTGAAATTTATTCCAATGACCACCATTGGATAAAATGGTAAAAATATATTCTAATTACACTTCAAAACCAATTCAAAAGATAATCTAATCATATAAATAAATTAGATGAAAAAGAGGTTTTGAATTAAAATACCACATTTTTCACTATTCATTAAAAAATGAACTTTATCGGAAAAATACCAAAAATTCACACAAAGTAAATTTTTATATCCCAATCATAAATAGTAATTTTATTTTGACAGAAATAGCTTATAAAATTGTCAAAATATAGATTTAAAAAAGGGTTTGCCATCAAAAGGCAGTAAAACAATCTTTTAAGAATATTAGTGTATTCCATGGTTAAGATTGGATTTATTTTCAATTTCAGCCTCTGAAACACTATATAATTCATTAATAGACATAGATAAAAATATCTATTATTCATTAATTACATGGTATGTTACAGTTAACACATAATTATTAACAAGGAAGGAGTTATATACATTGGATGTAATAATTTCCTTATTTTCTATTCTTATAGATAACTCTAAAAACATATTTTGAGGTGGTGTTTGAATTATTCTACTAAACTAGGATGATATGAAAAACTTTTTATAACTAGAATAAAATACTAACTTATTTATTAATGAATTAATAACTTGAATTCCTATTATGACATCATTGTTGGCCTCCCCTTCTGCTGTAGTGATATAATAGACTTTCCCTTGATCCTTTTTATGTCATGTCTAATGACATGATTACCCTCAAGGACTATATATTTAGTGAACTGGATTACATAGAACCCTTGGTTCCTACAATTGAATAATTGAACCATACTTATTTCTCTCATTTCATCCCCCCAAATTTTATATCTTCCTCATGTATATTCGACATTCATGAGCTTGGGGACCTTCTGTCTTAGACCTGAATCATTTCACATTCCGTTTGATGAAATTACAATGATGATTCTTCCCACGTTGTTGATATTTGAGTGGCTGATCTTTCAATAAAAAATTCTCATTTTATAACCCATCATGAAACTCCATATTTTATTTGATATCTATATATCCATGGGACTATTATCCAATCCCTATCTCCACATTGAGAGATCATCAAGCAACTTCTTCGTAACTCCCAATGTCTTGAATTTCTTGAGCGTTTAGAAAGTGTGGTTTTAACCCACCAACGAATATATATATTTTATTATAATTGTCCATAAAAAACCAAAGTCAAACCTTGAAGCTATTTGAAAATTTTATTAAATTTCGTGATAGATTAACCTTCCTTTTTATTCACCTCTCATAATTCAATCTCTATATCCAAGTTAAGAGTTTAAGGGAAATACCATTGAAGAATTATTTTTTTTATTCTTCCCACAAATTTTATTTAATTTCATCCTTCATATTGGTGTTCTTAATCAACACCCACCATTGGTCTACATCTCTATCTAAAGAATAGATGACCAAAGTCACCTTCTATGTCTTATAATAGTGAAGAACATAAATGATATTCTCTGTTGAGTTGAAGAAATTGTTTGTAACTAGTGGATAGGAAGATACACATAAACATATATGGTCATTTATTTAAAAAACAATAGATAGCTAGTTAATCCATCTTATGTTAAGGTGAACATTCCACATTATTCATATTATTGTTTTTAACATAAGATATATGGTTAAGAATCACCATGAAATTTTGAACTCCACCTCCTGAGGCATTGGGGATGTCATTCGAGAAAACACTACATTTTAATTTACATAGATTAATATCCTACATTCTACTCATTACAAAAATTTTCTAAAATAGAAATCGTTTTCTCAAATCATAAGTCTACAAGTCACGAATATAGAATTTATTATGTTGGGTAATTAAACCAAAAGTCATATCTTGTGGGATCCCTGTGTTTTATCATATTTCTGAAACAATGTTTCTTAGATATATATATGTAGTAATATGATACAAGATTTCTATAATGTTATATAATCCAAATTCCAAAGTTAACTAACCTGTGTTATGATAACAACTATATTTACCCTCAATTTTCTTACATTACTACTAAATCATATTAATGATATATAATATAATAGTGTGACATAACCAGGATCCAAATTTTTATTATAATTGGAATGTTTGGACCAAACAAAAAAAAATATTTGAAGCTTTTAAATACAAGAAATAAAAATATATGGAAAATTAAAATTTATTTGATGAATATGAAAAAAACATAAATTATGATATTTGGTATAAAAAAGGAATAATCGAAAGAAATGAAATTGTATTTGAGAATCCCCTTTCATTATGTTGGAATCCTTTCTTCATATTAATATCCAGAATAATAAAATAGATTAATAAATAAATAAGTCTAAAACCTATTATACATATATTTTATTTATTATAATTATATTATGTTCATTTATGGCTATTATGATTTTTTATAGAGTTCGATTCCATCATTATGAGAGTGTTTGTTTTCTTGGATTTCATGGTATTTTTGATTGTATACATGTATAAAAGTTTGTGTAAAAATAAAATAATTTACCATAATTAAGATAATTTATTAATAATAAACATATATAATATGAATTTATATAATATATCTTTTTATTATATGTTATTAGGATGAATCAACAGATAAATAGTTAATCACAATCGTTTAGATAAATTTGGATGTTTTTAAATCATCATGAAATACTTTCAATTTATTATTTATATTATGTATATATGTTAGTTATAAAAAATGAAAAGGAATATGATATAAATATTACAATCATTTTCAAATATTATGATGGTTTTATGACCAGTCATTATGGTAATAAAGTTAACATAAAATGCATTATCCACAATGGAGATAATTGGAACATCATGAATGATGATTTCATTTTTAGAATAAAAGGGAGAGGAGAAGAGGTTTGATGAAGAATTATACCATTAACACAACGAAATTATATTATATATATGGTAAATTAGTTATAATACCACTTGGAAAAGGTTTTGGGAGAATAATAAATTTAACTAAATTGAAAAGATATTACAAGAAATATGAATGTGGATTTTTACCTCTTGAATTATCATCATTTTGAGCCTTTTTAGGGGGATATGTTTTCACTTTTATTGAGAATAGGGCACATGGATGTGAGGGAGGATTTGGGAAGATACTTTTATATAAATTATTTATGATTTAATTCGTAGAATGTTTGAGTAGAAGTGGCGGTGAGGGTTGGAATTTTTTGGGGAGTTGAGGGGTGTTTTTTTATTATTTTATTCATTATTTTTTCATTTTGGTCCATTAATATTAATATAATGAATATTATCCATACTTATAATAAATTAATGAATTTGGTCTCTAGATTTTGGTCTAACATAATGCATACAACATCAATGACTTAATAACTCATGAATTTGATAAATATCGTAAATTACAGTATTTTTCTATTCACAAAAAATTCAACTATTGTAGAACTGATAGAAAATATTCAAAAGAAACATTTATTGAAATTTATAATTCAAAAATATAATCCATTTTATGAACATATGTTTCTAAATATTAGAAATTTAATTTTTTAAAAAATAATAAAATATTAAAAAATTACTGATTTAAAAAAATGATTTTATGAAATGTTGAAAAATTAATTAAGGTATCATAAAATTTCTTTGTAATCGAAAGAATACAAAATATTAATTTATGAATACATTTTAAGAAAATAAATTTTATTTTAGTCATTTTTTTAATTAAAAAATTATAAAAAATGATTTAAAAAAAATCAAACAATTAATTTTTCATTTTTAAAACATTTAATTACTTATAATATGATATAATTATATTGAATTTTCATTAATAAGATGCCTAAATTTTAAATAGAAATTAATATGTGGGTTTACTATTCTATTTTCTAGTTTAATATCCTGAATTTTCACATTAGTATTCTAATGGTGTTGTTAATATTTCATTGGTATAGGTTCCTTAACTTTTATAAATACATCTTATTCCATTCATACGTAATTTATAATTATTGTGTTGTGTTATCTATTTGACGTTATGTGATTTATACTATATGGTATAATTATAATAACAGAGTTTCCATTGATAAAATTATAGGAAGTTACACGACATGCATGATTAGAGTATGATCAGACCAATGTGCCCTATTGATCATACATTCCCATGGTAAACAACGTCCTATTGGTAACCTACCTAATAAGTAGATCATATGAATGTTATCAATCGTAAATTCCCATGGTAACACGGATCCAAGACATAGAGGTAGTTCCATGGAACTCCCATTTCATGATAGTTATTAGGTTTCATGCATTCTTTTCCATTTGATGGTTGGTGGCTTATCCTTTTTTATTCTCTGGAATTGGAAGAAGGGGGCCCTCTCAATGAAATCCCATGGCCTTTCTCATAGGGCATAGTCAAAATGGAATCTTTATGTGACTATCCTGATTATGATATGAGATATGATATAGGTGATAGAAATATCAAATCCCTTTGTTCTTATCTTATATCCCCATACTATTCCATAAGTGGATGGAGAAGACTGTGTGGTTTTTCAGATAATCCTATTACTATTGTTTCTCACACCAATCCAAAATAATTTTTTCTTAGGAATCAGTGATTATCATGTCATCATCATGATCAAGACTCATCCATGATAGGAAATTACCTCTTTTACTCTACCCCACACCCATAATGGTCCTCCTATTAGGTATAATCCCAAAAACCATGTTTTCATCACTTCAAAGGGCCATATTACGAAGGAGGAAAATGGTCCTCCTTTACATGTGTATGTCCCGACCCATCTGAACTATATAATATTTGAATGCTTATCAAATTGGATATGTTAGAATCCTCATCATGATTAAAACCCAACAACCAAATAAATACCTTAATGTTCCCTAGGAAATTACCTTGTAGTGTCATTTCAAACTAAGAAGGTTGTATTCCTACTATTCCATTTTCATCAGCATACTTATTGGGCTATATTACTAGTATTATCATGCCCCCACCTGGGATAACATATCTTATTCTGGTTATTTCAGGAAGAATCAACATTTTTCTTACACAAACCATTTTCTGAGAACAATTCACCTATAATTTCTTACTATATGATGTTATAATCTGTGGTTTTTTCCTTATCACATGACCCTAAAATGAATTATTTGTACCTTTATGAGGCACATAACTACACGAGTTTTGATATATATTTTTCAAGGAAATGTATGACTCCCTTTTCATTGACATGATCAAACCATCTAAACAACATCTATCTTCATAGAAAACACCAAATTATTGAGTACCCATAATATAGATTCAAACTATTATCTTTGATAATAATTTATCTATGAATCACAAATGGGTTTGAAAATGGGTTACCTTGATGGAGAACCTCAAATACTAATAGGTCCTTTTAAAATAAAATATTTCCAAATAATTGATTATTCATACAATGGAGACCTATCAGATATTGGGGGTTTTAATAAAGGGTAAATGAAAATGTATTAGATATATAATAGATTCTTATAGATATATGTAATTCCCCCCAAATGAGTTGGATGAACCTGATCTCCCAACCTCTTAGCACACACATCTTAAAATCCATTATTGGAAAAATCCTAATGGATATTGGCCTTTGGACACCTATTTTTATCAAACTATAAATGTTATAATATTTGAGACTGTGGAGATAATAATAATTATCCTTGATAGTTGTTAATTTGTAAATGAATGAAATTGGTTCATGAGGAAATATTTAACCATACACACGAATGATGATTCTGTAACCCATTTGATATAAGTGGGGATGATTTTATGTTTCTATATCTACATAATAACATTTTATTATATGTTATATTTTTTTTAATATAGTGGAATTATTTAGATATAATTGAAAATCAGAAAAGAATAATGATAAAGAAGGATCTTTGTGAAGACAATTGGGATTTCTTAGAGGAACCTTATTTGGATCTCTTATTGAGTACCATATTGTTTGTATTTTTGGAGGATTAAGAGCACTAAAATATGACAAGGGATGATGTGGATGGATTTTAGTAGCGATTGAAAAAATATATGGTTTAAAAGTGTTAATAAATTAATGTTATTGGTGTTCGTTTATGAATGGGGGAAAGGAACCTGCACGGAAACTATATACAAATTTCCCAAAAGAGGCTTAAATGATAAAGTGATTCGAATGAAAAAAGATTCAATAAAACCCTATATTAGATCTTGGTAAGGAACATATGGAAATAAATCCATAAAATAGTCTTTATACATGTTTTGGGTAGTTTATATCAGTTATAATTTTTTAGTAACCCCCACTAAACCCAGTTTCACCTAAACCGTGGAAATTAATTTTTATTATTTTCACTGTCTATTTTGGAAAACAAATTGTTGAACTTACTTGATAATATAAATTATTATGATTAAAAAAATATAATTCATTTTTATAAATTATATATATATATATATATATATATGTGGAAAATGATAATTTAAAATTAATACCACATAGGAGATTATAGAGAATGTTTTCAAAGAGAAATAGAACAAAACAATGTGAGGTTTTTATATCAAAATTCAATATGAAATGATTGAAATTAATTATATTAGTGTAATAAATATATATAAAATATATTATTTTAAATTTAAAAAATTTAAAATATAATTTAACCTTAAAATAATTTAATTTTAAAGGCATCATTTTAACTTAAATATTTTATTGTTCAATATTCATCAAAAAAATAATTTTTATCAGAAAATTCTCAAAAAAACATCTTGAACTAATTTTTACATATGGATTGAAAAATGAAATATATTTTTTAAAAATAAATTTTTCAAATATTTCAAAAAAAATTTAAAAAATAATTGTGTAAAAAGATCCATTATTTTTTTAAAAAAATATTGTTTTAAGAATTGGATTGGATTTTTTATTATCTATTGTCAAGAAAACACATGATTTGAATGTTAAATAGATGATTTAATATATAATATATATATTTAATTCAAATAATCTACCATAATTAGATTTTACTAATTTATTGAGGTTAGACACATCTCTTTTAATGAAAATAGTTTGTCGGAAAAGATTTTGTTTATGTAAATTTATATTTAAATAGTCACCAAATAATTAATTTTTTATACATGTGTAAAACATATATATTCATAATTTATTTAATCTTATTAATATAAACCAATCAAAAATATTCGTTGTTTTTATTAAATAGTAATATTTTTATAACATTTTATGTTTTGTTTAATCACTGTGTTGCATCTAACGTGAGATAAACTCAGTGTCATGTTTATAGAAAAATATCGAAAAGGTAAAATTAATTTCAAAAAATATATTTCAAAAAATATCATGATGTTAAATTATATCTCCATGAATATTAATTTCTCCCACATAATTCACCACAATCATCAAAGGATTGTCATTTCAAATATTTTTCATATAAATCCCGATCATAAAAAGTATTAATAAAATGACCTCTTCCAACAGTAAAAGGGATGTGTTAATGTCATCTAAAATATCACATACTCATATTCCATATAAATGAATATATTTGAGATCTTACGATATTGGCATGGTAAAAAAGTGTAAATACTTATAGAGAGTAGTAGGTATTATATATCATGGAAAAGTGGGTGATCCATTGAATATTAACTACCATAAAAACATAAATCAAATAGGTACTATAAATGTCATTAATATCATAAAAAATGATTATAACACGAAAAAAGATAATTTCAATCTCAATTTCCCAATTTTTTTGAATCACTTTCCCATCAATTCTCTGAACATATAAAAATTTACTTAAAGGAAATATTATTATTTTATAGGTGCAATTTCTTCAATTGGATTATTCTTTATTATTTTCCAGTTACTATTTTACTTAATGAGTTGATTTTTTTTTGTTTTATAAACCCCTAAGTAAAATCCATAAAATAATGATAGTTCTTTCCATCTATCTATAAAAATCAATAACACTAGTTTTCCAATATTAATAAATCTTTATATGGTGAATTAATTCCATTATATAAAAAAACCCCATCTAAATTTCCACCTAAACTACTAAATAAATTGTTATACTATGACCCATACAAAATAAAAAATTTATAAATAAGGTCACTAAATATCACAAACTCAACATATAATTACTACTCCAAATATCATTAAATAGCTCCTAATCATCACATGACCGATATTATAATACATTGGTCATAAATTCTCTTAGAGCTTAGTAATAACCATAATAACCCTAAAACCTCAATTATAACATGCATGATTTCTCGTTAATTGAATAAAACCACTAATTATTGAAAAAAATTGATAGATCAAATATTGTTTTAAACTACATAAATGCCATCATAAATCACTTCTCTAATAAACACTTTAACAATTACAAGGTCATCGATATTATCCAATTTACCTTATCCATACAAATATTCTCTATATATAAACTAGACACTATTTTCTCAACTTTAGTAACATTTAAGTAATATGTTCCCTTAACAATTTTTTTTCAAAAAATATTACCTTTTGGTTAAATCACATTTCTACGTAATTAGTACTATTAGTGATATTCATTCATATCCATAATGAAAAACATATATGGAATAATCCTTATATATTTCATGATTAATATATCATAAACCTTGAAATACAAAACCTAAACTCGTCAATCAACCCACATCCTCCTCAAACCATTAACTAGAATTTTCATCTAATTACATAACACTTGTTTATGTTTATATTTTTTTTCTTGTATATACATTTGATCAACATAACCATTACTCATATAACTTTATTTATTCATTTAATGATATTTCACCATAGGAAATAGACATTCACAATTTCAATACTTTCCACAGTAAGAATATTAATCCTATTATAATAATTTTGGTGGAACAATATTCCCATTTATTGTATTATCTAATATTTTAATTTTCAGACTCCAATAACATGGTTTGTGTCATTATTTTCCACACACAAAAGATATTATGATCCCATTGATACATTTAATATAGTAATTCCTACCAAATTCTAAACATATAGGAAACTATGTATTCTTTCCTCCAATATATCCACCACAAAAACTATCAATTAACAATATCATTATCGACATTACTGAGTGTGATATTTGGTTAAATTGCATTTCATTAAAAATTTTCCATGATAAATGATTAATAATAACCAAAATGAACTTTACTGAAGTAATCACCTCATTTTGTTTCCCTTCATGAAATTTCCTATCAGATTAAATGTTAATCTAGTTCTTCTAGGTTCACACCATTATCTAAAACTAAAATTTATATTGATAGAAATAATAATCATATTGGAAATCCAAACAATCATTAAAAAATTACTTATAATATTTCCAAATAATGACACATTATTTCTAATCTAATACCGTTATGTTTAGCATAGGTCATTAATATATATCATCTTTTAAAATCCTTCATGAATTTTCATAAAGATTTTTTTTTTTGAATTTTGAAATCATATCCTGTGGTTGTTTCAAACTAGGTGTGAAGAAAGGATTGTTTTGGTGAACCATGTGATGACCGAGTCCATCTCAATGCACCAATTGTCGAGCTATTAACCCTAAACACCACTGTTCTGGAACCATTTCCATTTATAGTTTCTATATGGTGATTTAATTTCTTGGACATGAAATTCCCCATACTTTACCAAAATCCCATGAAATTTTCATACACTATAACTAATCCATAGACTTATCATTAGAGACACTTATAGAAATATCCTTATAAATATACATTGGGATCTCAAAATTTTTTTTATCATCCCAGTTTACAAGGATAACTAAAACTAACATATCATACCATCTATAGAGACCGAGTATTTTCACATGTAGTTATTATATATTATTAGGTTAATTTTTAATACATTAAAAAAATGAACACCTGGGGACTATAATAGTTTAGAATATTTGGATACTAAGTAAAAGATATTAAAATTTGCAGAAGGATCTTCAAAATATACCATAAAGATCGTCCCCTTTCATACACATCACAAAGATACCCAACATAATAAATTTAATCATAATTAAGGGAATGGAAACATAATAAAGGCATATCTAGGGTGCTCAATATGGTTTTAAAAGTTAAATATGTAACAATAACATGAACATGAGTGTATGAGAATATGAGAATAACATTTGAAAACAACACCTCTTATATGAAATATCATTACCTTGAGTTATGGAAATAAGATTGGATGTTTATAAGTAATGAATCAAAATGATTCAAAATAAATGAAAGAATATAAGAAATTGGTTAATAACATTGGAATAATAAAAATAATTTTATAATACACATAATAATTGAAAATCATTTCTATATTCGTCAAGAATCAATGAGAAAGATATCATAGTGTGATGGGTTCACTACCTGAACCATCATAGTAGTCATGGTTCACTCACAAGAAAATCATAGAGTAAAATTACCCATACAAAAACTGTATCACTCCCCATTCCAATCATGTATATCCCATTATATATATATAATTTCCCAATTAATTTGAGAGGGATATTGTTCCCACCAATCATTGACAATAATATGACCATTGTCCTTAGTTATAACATACCCGCCATGTTTGGTTACAACAAAAGTGGCATCACATAATTAAAATCATAAATATTTTCAAGACAAGATTATAAAACATTAATCATATCATAACCTGTGAAATTCAATGTGTTTTATAATCATTTCATAAATTCATCATAGTATATCCCATGAAAAAATAAGCCTATTTAATAATAATTTTATCATCGTATAACCTGTGTAAGAGAAAATGTTTTGATGAACATATTTTCATCATAAAACATTCATATAAATAACAACAGTAGTATATTTGGTTAAAATTTCTATTAAATCATGATTTACATCCAAGGATGTCATCTTATATGGAAAATTACTTTAAAAGATAAATGACATGGAACATTTCATGAGGAAAAAATCATTTCATTGAAAATGAATTATAGTTGAAAATCACTTATTCATAAAAAATTATAAAATAATTTTGAAGACCTTTTATATTTACAAAATATTTATAAAATATTATATTTGATTACAAATCATATAAAAAATTTCTTGGTTAATATAAAACTTCCCTTTGAAAAAAACATTTTAAAACAAAAAACATTTTCAATGTTATTTTAATTTTGGAATCATTTATTCAAAATAAAAAAATACCAAATACTAAGGGAAAACATTTAATTTAAAATAAAATTGAAAAATTTTATTAATGTTGGAAATTGTTAGAGGTCAGGATTCTAGAAAATATTATTCATTCCATTTATGTTAAAAATAAAAATTCGTTACACATTTTAAGTAATATTTAATATATAATTATTTAGAAGAATAAAAAAATATTCATTTAATAATTTTTTAAAATTTATAAATGGTTAAAACATCTTTTAAAAATCATTTTATAATTCTGAACAATTTTTAATATATATTTTAAAATAGGGGTTTGGAAGAAAAATATTTCTGATCATAGATAAAAATAATGTCGAATTTTCATAAAAACATTTTCCAATTTATTTTAACACCAATGATTTTTAAAATGGTAATATTACACATGAATGTTGTAAATAAAAATTGAATAATAAATTTAAATTTAAATATTTATAGTTATTTATTTATATTTAACATCATAGACTTTATCATAAAAATCTCAATAAATGATGAGTTTTTATCATAAACACATTTCCACTTTGGTAACATTGGAAACTTAATAAAAATAGTGATATCAAAAATTTGATATTTAAGCCTCATATATTTATGGAAAATAATCATAAAATACATTAATGGTAATTATATACACTGAATTAATGAAATATTTGTTGAATATGGATTATCTCTCACAAATAATAAAAGTGAGATGGAGATCCCTTAGCATAAGTCTAGACTTCCTTACTACACATTATAACCTACTATATAATAAATAAAATATAATTATAAATGAATTATAGAACTATACATATATATATATATATCAAACCATATATTATTTTCTTTGAAGTTTTTATTACCCCTTTATTACTTATTTTTTGTTAAAGACCAATTTCAAGCAATAACTCATTTGTTTTTCATGTACGGTTTTTTTTATTTTTGGTCCTCTTAGTTTGATAATCATTCATTAGACTATAGAATTATAATAGTGACACTAATAATATTTATATTTAGTGTGTGTATATATATATTTATTTTTATTATTGCAAAAAATATAGATGTTGAAAATGAAATACATTATTCATGGAGATGGTAGGTCATGTGTTTGAATTAACGTTGTTGCCATTTTACTGAAGAATTAAATGAAATATGGTTAAAAAATTATTTCAATTATAAATAATTTTATTTCTTATATATCACATATTTTAATTATTCCCATCCTTATTACCTTCCCTGTAATTTGTGAAATAATCACATCTCTTCGTGAGGTGGTAATCCACCATATACACGATTGATGTTATCATATTCCCAATAAATTGATTTGATGAAGGTATGTAAGATATAATAACTAAAAAAGTATAATAATATCATCAATATCATTAACATGCATTATATATGAAATTTTAACCATACATTAGTGGTGTTATGGGAGAAAAAAATGACATCCGTTTTGTTGGCTGTATGTTTTTTGTACACATGAATGATGACTTCATAACGAATTTGATAGAAGTGGGGATGGTTCATGGTTAATTGATAAAAAATAAAAAATATATATAATATACTGTAAATATTATTTTTTATATTTTAATACATAATTTTATGGGTAAAATGATGAAATAAAATGATGTAGCTTAGTGAACACCATTACATTCGGTTAGTAGCACCTCTTTTGCATATCTTATTTAGGACACTAATGTTGGTCTTTTGGGATGACCATATGCTATGAAAAATGTATAAGGGGTTTGTGGAGGTTTTTTGGAATTTTATTCATGACATATATATCATGGGATGTCTGAATAGTTGAAGGTTGTGGTGTCCTTTTATAAGTGGGGGAAAGAAAACCACTTAGAAAATACATGGAAATTTAAAAAAGTATCCAAAATGAAAAAGTAATTTATATTCCAAATGCTTAAAAAAGAAACTAGATTAAATTTAGGGTTTCTTAATATAAAATTATTTCAATAATATATTATTTATACACATATTATGTCATTTTAAAAAAAATCGTTCTTGTTTTACCCCCATCCAACCCCTTTTTACCATAAAAAAGGTAATTAATTTTAATATTTTTACTATTCATTTTTACCAAAACTAAGTTATCCTAACTAGAAAATATAAATTATGAATATTACATATATTTAATATGTTTTTCTCAATAATATTTACATAATTAGAAAATTATATTCTAAAATTAATCCCTCTTAGAGAGTAATAAATAGGTGTTTTAGAGATAAAGATATCCAAATCGTATAATGTTTTTATATATGAATTCAATATGAAAATTATTCCAATGAAATTTAGTATTTATAATGTATCATCATAAATAATTTAAATGATAATTATTTTTCCAATAAAAATTTAGTATTTTTATCTATTAATAACAATAAATATTTTCCAAAAATTATCAAAAGATAACCCAAAGATAATTTTTAAATAAAGAATACAAAAATTAACATTATTTTTTCAAGTAAATATTATAAAAATTTCAAAAATTATTTATTAAAAATATGTGTGTAAGAGGATAGAAGGCTTATTATTAGAAAAATATATTTTTTATGATAAAAAATATATTTATTATTATATATTTCTTGAAAAATTCATTTACTGGATCTTAGAGAGTTTATTTAATATCTAATATATTCATTTAATTACAATAATTTACCAAAATCGGTTTGATTTCATTATGCAGGTAAAAAGGTTTTTTTAAAATAGTCTTCCAGAAAATAATTACCTTTACATTCATTAATAATTAAATTGTTGTCAAGAATTATTTTTAAATAGATGTGTAAAAAATATATTTTTATAATTTAGTTAATTATACTCACAATCACCATTCCAATTACTAGGTGATATCTATCATATAACAATATTTGAATAATAATTAACATTTCATTTAAAATAAGGGTTGTGTGTAATGTAAGATAAAATCAATGTTACATGTTAGAAAAAGTATTGAGAAGACTAAATAAATTTGAAAAAATAAATTTCAATAAATATTAGGGTTATATATTAACCCTATTAAAGTGAATGGAATTGATTATAATCATTCTTTGACTTTCATCCCATCAGAATGGGTGGAGGGATATATCCACATTTACAAAATTTCAACACATATAATAAATTCCTTTTCCAATATTGTTTCTACCACAACATATATTAGTTTTTGATCCACACCTATTCACCTCCAAGGATGATAAGTATAAATCATTCCTATGATCCGGGGTTAATAAAGAGACATAGTCTAGGAAAATGGCTCATATGTCCTTATTTATATCATTATATAACTCAATCTTCTCGCTAAGTGTTGTGAACATCTGTTTTATTGGGTTAATATCATTATATAATTCTTATACTCTAATAATAGACATGGGGTGGAAAGGATTTGGTTCAGGTAGATGATTTATATTATTTCTTCTTTTTTTAACCAATATACTCTCCACTTGGTCTTGGTGATATGGTTTATGGTTCCAAGAAGTATAATATTGTATTTTATATCTTTTACTTATTTTCATCGTAGTATTAGATTACTTTTTCATTTTATTGTTAACTAAATACATTTTTACAGTGGGATGTGAATGTGACATCTCCTATGACGTGGTTGTGGAATTCTTGGTTTGTAACCTCATAAAAGATTTACTATTTAATGGTAATGTGTGTTGTAACCTTGGGTATGTGATCAAATAGGACACTCCACAGATTATGGCACTTTATTTTTTATGATTCATTTTAAAAACATAAGGAAATTTATCATCTCCTAAATTAGAAAATATCATTCCATGGTGGATGGGGTCCATTTATTTTTTACTCTATTTCCATATCTGTTTAATTTAAACTGGGTTCTTGTCATCATTTAGTAATATGATTTTGGCTTATTTAAAACTCTCATAAACAATTACATGTACCTATAGTAAGTGATAAATCGAGGTAATACACGTTTTTAGTATCTTCATTAGTGTGTTCATTTTCTAATAATATTTAGATAGTAACTTGGTAATGTGTAGGGTATATTTTTTCTAGTAAAATAAATTGAATTTGATGAAGGCATGTAAGATGGATAGATATATTAGTTATCATGGAATGAATGTTAAATATGGATTGTTTTATATCATTCTTGTATTTTTTTATTATTTATAAATTATTAATTATTTTAACATGAAACCTGATTGTGCTTTAAATTACATTAGTGGGAATATTGTTCAATATTCTTAACGCATGAAAAAATAAATTTATGAAATTTTTGGTCTGTTTAAATGTATGATTAGTAATAATTGTTTTTAGAAAAAATAAAAATAAATATTTTTTCCTTTTAATTTTTATTCAATTTCTATGGTAACATGTTTAATAATGCTTTGTGAGACCCACTTGGAAAAAAAAATTAGGTAACATGATTTCTGAAATAAATATAATTCATTCTTAAATAAAAATTCCAATTATTTTAAAATTAGTTTCCAATTTTTTAGAATTTCAATTAGAATAATATGTTGGTAAACCTCTTTTTATGAATAATGGATTAAACATATTTTCATCTAAATTTATTTTAACGTACTATATTTTTAATGAAGTTGAATTGTAGAAATTTTTTTCTTATCATCCTCTTAAATTTAACATATTTTAATATTGTATTTTTTGATACATTTATTGAAATTAAGGAATCATTTGAAAATTTTATTAATATTTTGTACTCCATAACCCAAAAGACCTACTAAATTGATTAAAGTGGCAGTTGTAATATTTTTGTAAATTATTAGGCAATAATTCTAATCTACATTGTTCATCACATGATAAGGATGATAAGATGTAAATGTGATTAATGTAATATGTTCGAATAGTAAATAAGGATAAATCGTGTACATATTTCCATTTCATTTAATTTTTAATTAATGTTATTTATGTTTTAGTTTTAATGATGTTTTATACTATATAATGTCCTATTATTCCTATTTAATTAAAATTTAATTGATTGTTTATGAAGGTGATTAGTTCTATAGGGTTTTTATGTTTTAATAATTGTTTTATTGATATTCATTTTTTGTTGGATTTTATGGTTGTCTATTTAAACCTTGTTATGATCAGGTGAGCGTAATTGGGAATGAGAGAAATATGTGAACAGTCAATATCCCATTTTTTATTATTTGATATTAATATGATAAGATATATGACATCATTTTAAACGAAAATTGATTCCCCTCCTCATAATAACATTTTATTAATGGACTAATTCATATTAAAGTGGTATCTCCCATAAAAGATTGTTTTGAGTCAATTTTAATGAATTTGTCTTGAAATTTTATTTTTTTTCTAGAACGTTTGGTGTGTTCAATATATAGTGAGATCTTGGATATGTATCATACAGGCAGTCTAAATCATTCCTCATTTTCCCCTTTACATTCTAGTTTTTTTTTTCAATTATCAAGGATGAGATTTTTTTGAAGGAAATCTAATATGAAGTAATATAATACTCCTAATCACCCAATAAACATTATCTGGACTCTATTATGTTGGTAAATTTATTAATATTTTAATATGTGGGTTTTAAATGGTTTTACAAATTACGGATGTAATTTCAAATATTTAAAGGTTTATTTGAGAAATTTCTTTTAATGTTTTTAATGTTATTATAATATTTTTGATGTTTTTTAGGATTTTTGAAATGATATTAAAGCCTTATCTTAATTATGTATATGTTTTGATAATGGAAATTAAATATTTTTAGAGATATATTTACCCTTACGAATGGCCTTACTTATGTTTAATTGTAATTCATGTTTCTAAATGTGTGTGTAAAGGTAATCAATTATTTTTATAGATTTTGTATGTATATATTTCTTATATCCCACGTCTATGTTTTGTAGTAATTACATTTTATTCCATATATAAGGGTTATCACATATATTCTCTTATTATGTAAGGGTTAACCACAGATTCTATGCACTATGTAAAGATAGTTCTTTAGTTGTCTAAAGGAACCAGTAATATCCTTAAGAATGCATGAAGGTTGGTTGTTGTCACATAAGTGGTCTATGTGATTTCTAAAGTCGATGTAAGGGTATCTCCACCGCTATTTAAGGGAGCATGTGAGTTTTTTAATCTCATGTTAGAGTGAAGTATTTTTAGTACTGAGTATGTATGGATCATCTTATTACTACATTTATGTTAGAAAATATTTTAAAAGTGTACATAAGGGTAACCATTTTTATAAGGGTGTAACAATGTTAACATTACATAGGACACACTCAATACCTAAGGTCATCTTTTGAAATAAAAAATAAATATTATCTCTACTTTTTAATTTGTATTTTTTTCGAAATTTTAATGGTATTAAATGATGGAAATCACGGATTTAATTTCCTCTAGTACATTTAAAATTGTATATGAAATTTTAAATGGTTTTACATTCATCAAAATTAATAATTGAGTTATGAATTAATTAAATAATAAATACAAGAAATGAATGGATGGTTTTCTCATAATTACCCATAGATACATTTTAGTTATTAAAAAAATTAGATATTAATCCTCTTTTGAGTTTCTCGTGTTATCCTTTGAATCTATGAAATAAAATATATTATATTTAGGTATAAAAATTATTCTAAAAATTTACTTGATTCCTTCCAATTTTTAATACAATTCATATACCCTCTATTTATCCAATATTTTTGTGTTTTAGTCAATAAAGCATCCAAGACATAACAATCTATTACTCATCATTATTTAATAATGTGTATGTTTGATTTTAAAATGTTTCAGAAGAAATTGTGTATATTGATGTGATTAACCATAATTAGATAATAATTTGGAAAATAATCACATGAATAAATAATATAAGACAATATGGAATTATAAATGAGGGGATGGAATATATTAATTATATCCCTATTAAGGGAATATTATTAATTATATAAATAAAATAGAACATAAAAATAGGAAGTTGATTATTAATTATAATAATAAATTAGAAATTACATGATATAGGTTTATATTGTTAACATGATAATTTCATGCATATTTATTTTTAATTAATTCATTTTATGAATTAAATAATTTATATTTAAGAGTATCATCACATATTAAAAATTGTAACCTTTTCTTTTTTCTATTTTTGAAATTTTCATATTATTCTATGGAATGAAGATATTTTACATTATATAAAAAAAGTATTATCATAGAAAGAGAAACAATTATTTGATGTTAAAATATGATTTCTATGACCTGTATATTTAAATTGATGTGTTATTTCCATGATAAAATTAAATATTTTTATCTTTATTATCTATAGTTTCATACATTAGAATATGGTTTATGTGTTATTATTTCATGAGTTGTAATTAAATAATTTATATGGATTAACGGATGTATTATTTATAATATTATTCATCTGTTATTACTATTTCATGAAATAAATTAAAATATTATTATATACTTATAATGGAATTACTATTATTGTGATATTATTATATTTTAATTATGAATAAAATTTAAAATTTTGGATAATTATGATTATATTAGAATTTCAAAATCACATATTGAAATTTGTATTAAATATTATTAATAAAAATTGAAATAATAGAAATTATGTATTTCACACATGTATAATGAAATAATTTTAGAAGATATATATGATTATCTAAATAAATAGAAAATAAATAATTACTTTATGAACAATAATTGGATTTATTCTAGAAATGTACCCAGTGGGGGAAAAAGATAAGCACATGTCATTGTATAAATATTATTTTTTTTAAAAAAAATTATATAATTTTAATTGTTAAAACAATACATATATTATTTTGAGATCTATTTTGCAACTATATCAATTTGTTAATATCAATAAAAATGACACGTGTTAACGATAATTAATATTTCATGATGTATATGATAAAATATTAGTTAACACTATGTGAATGAATGTGTTATATTGTTATCTCATAATATTTAATAGATATTCTCCTATCTACACATATATTTTTTAGTTTGGTTGTTTGGCATGGTCAAAATATTGAAATAGATAAATAATAACAATATTGATGTAATTATTAATTTAATTAAAGAATAATGTGTCATAAAATTAGTACCCATCTTAGAATTTTTTTAACACAGATTTTAATCATGAGGCATGTTATGTTGATTTGGGATATATATAATTACTAATATAGTTATCTTAACATGGAAAAAAATTATTAATGAATTAGTTCATTCAACATTTATCTAAAATTTTTAGTTTATTAAATATTGACTTATTAGGGATGAATGATCTTATTCAAGAACGTGGGATCATTGAATTCCTTGATGTTATGGTATTAGGTTCCTCTAAAATTATATGTGAAATATTACATTTAACATGTATTTATTCAAAATGTATTTCGATCATTTATTTGGTTGATTAAAACAATTTTGTGGTTAGAATACATGATGAAACATAAGAATGATTCCTACGGTTGTTCTAGTGGTATAATGTTCATATTATGATGGTGGTGGTGTCATGGAGAACATGTTATGATGATTCTAGTGGCATGAGATACTGGTTATTGTGGAACTGTTTGTGGGGGAATGGGTTTCTAGTTATGATGATTGTGGTGGAACAAGATGTCGAATGTGATAGGATTTTCAGTGGTGTAGAACACTGAGCTGATTGATATGTGTTCTGAGATAATCTTTCACATCGATGCTTAATTCATGCATGATTTTAAATTTTTGTCCAATGGATTATTATAATTTATATGACTAGTTTCCATCCATGGGATGTTGTTCAATGTTATACACTGTGGGTTCATTTTTTTGATTATTGTATTGGGAGGATACCTACATTACTCTAATTTTTAAGATATGATATTGAAAAACAAATAATGGGGTTAGTTCATAATGCTTACTTATGATGATGACATACATGAAAATAAAATAAAATATGCAAACAGTATTTTCATCACTTATATTAGAACTTTTAATAGTTAATTTTACAATGAAAATAGAATAATATTAATTAATGGACAACGAATTAATTAATATTGAACTTAATTCTTATTTTCTCATTTGATATCATGAACATGGTGGTGGAAGATGGGTGTCCTGTGTAATGATAGCGGAAGTTGATTGTAAGTATATGTTTTTTGAATTAGTGTAGTTGTGAGATATATGTAGTATTTTTTTATTTTATTTAATATTCACCCCAATGTGATAAGGTTAACATGAAAGCAAATTTTATAGGGTGTTTTAGCCAATATCCATGATGGTGAGGATATAGATGTATAACCAACCTATCATCCCTAATAAATCTGTGTCTATTGTATTAATTGTGGGTACGAATAGTGGTGATTTACCATACATGTGTGTTGTAGGATATGATAAATTTATTTTATTTCACATGAATGTATTATGGATGCATTATTTCCATTATTATATTAGGTGTGTTATATATTATTTATGATGACGTGAGGTATATTACATAATATTGTTGTTTTTGTGTATTTTGGAAATACACCCAGATAAAATAGAGAGGATACTGTTGTGATGATTTTTTTATGAGGTAAACTGTATAATATTGTTTCCTAGGTGTCTTGGAAGGACAATTATAGAAATTATGGAAGTTCATGATGTGTTTTTTTGCGGTATGATAGGTGAAAATTGGTGGTTAATTGGTTACGGTGTGCCCATATATATATATATTCTATAAATATTTAGGTTATACATCGATGTGTTATTTTTGTATTAGGTCATCAAATGGATGAGAAAATAATTGTATACCCGTTTAGGTGATAATATTTCTTCAGTTAAATACTCACTGGGATTCAGTATACTTCATTAAAAAAATTCAAAAGAGGTTTCTCGGAGGATCCTACTAATTGTATATTTTATTCTCACCATATGTATATATATAAAAAGTTTTTCAATTTAGAATGATCTGTTTGGTGATTAAGATTAACATTTCTAGTTTTGGGGAGTTATTCAAGGGTTGTTTCAGCTTCATGGTCACTATTGACTATTTATCTCTTTTGAATTTTCATTTCAGTTATATCATGTTATATATGACATAAGATCGTGTATTTTGAAGTCATTCTATTTTATTATGTGTCGGAGTTTTTTATGGTTTTTTATCATCTTTCTCTTGCTTCTAAAGTCATTATGAGGGTAATTCCTACCAAGTATGTGTTTATATACTATCAGTGCTTATCTCTATCCCATGGTCTGTTGGATGCGGAGGTGAGGGATCATAATATCTCATAATTCATTATCATACCACGATAGGTGAATGTAGAGGGAGGGTTGGGGGTGTAACACCCTAATATTTAATTAAATATTTTTTAAAAAATAATTTAATTTATTTGATTTCTTGCGTTACACAAAACCTCAAGTCTATATGAACCATAATATAATATATTTTTTTTCATCTAGACATTAAATTAATCTGTATTAATATGGATAAATAAATTATGAAAATTATATTATTTACACATGTATAAATTAAATCCATTGGTTATCCATTTATTTGAATGGAAAATAAAATTCATTTCAAATTAAAAAAATGTTCTTTTAAAAATAATATTTATGCACACAATGTGTTTTTATCTTAATAAATTATATTAATTGTTAGTTATAAATTTTTTCAATGATATATATATATGTGTGTGTGTACATGGTTTTATATATCCTATAAAATTATTTATCCTTTATCTAGTTCTTTTTCTATGAATGATAGAAGAATAATTCTAGATTCAGGCAAAAAAAATGCCATGTTTTAAATAGTGGTTTCATCCCATACTGAATACTAATTTTGAAATTAATTTCGTAAAATATAAAAAAAATTATTTTATAAAATAAACATTATCTTTGGAATCAACATCTCAAAATAAACTTACAATCAATTTTGGATCCTTTTTTTGAAAAAAATAATGTTTCGAAGAATTGTGAAAACACTAGTTTTTCTTGAAAACTACCATTCACTAAATATTTTTAAAATTACAATTTGATTTACATTTATAATTATAATTTTTTCAATTATTTTAAATTAATAAAAATTATTTCATTGGAATATATTTTATTTTTAAATTTAATATATATTTTATTTATAATTCAGAAGACCATTATTTGGAAAAGACCTTTTCCACATGCTTGTGAGTTTTATTGTAAATTAAATTCGAAAATATATTTGAATATAACATTTTTAAATGGATTCAATATTTTTAATAACCATATATAAATTTATTTTATAATGGAATCGTGTTTTTTGGTTATAATGAAATTTAAAAACAATAAAAATCAGTTAGAGTGGTTAAGGTTAAAAAGGGTTTATCAAGAGTTAAACTAAAATATAATGGTAAAATTTTTAAATTATCATGACTGAATAATATTTTATGGACATATTTTTAAACTATTGTATCCCACATTTCAGTGTCGGTCTGCTCCGCCAATTATAAAAGAAGACCACATATCCTCTCTTATACACACATAAAGACCAATATTGATTAGAATATCCATATCCAAAAAACGTTCCTTAAATAACTCTCTATGTACATGAGTCTCTATTTTTATCATAAAACAATCCTTGTAATGAATTACGTATAATACTAGTGAGGTTTCCTAGAAAATTGATATATTTATTAAACATTCATTTTCATTTTTGTTCTTCTTCAACCTGCATAACTTTTTTTTTCAGTAATGTTAAAATAATAATAAAAGCATATCTCATATACTGATATGTTTTTATAATAATGAAAATACATGTATTAATCCCTTATTTCTTCAAATGAGAAAAAATAGTCGATCATATGTACATAGGACTACTACATAACAAACAAATGTAATTTGTTTTCTATCGTTAACTATCTTGAATAATAGTAATGATTAATTTTATTATTAAATATTCTATTTATGAAATAATAATAATATTTTAATTATGATATAAAAAAATAATGTTTTACCTTACAATACATTGGAAAATAATAATTTTACAATTGTGTATACGTAGACTACTGACTCTGTGAAGCAATGTGATTCATTTGTCATTTCATTTGGAAATTTAGTGTAATAATGATATATTTAATTAATATGATATATTTTATATAAAAATGAATACATAAAGGTGATATTTTATTTTCCTTTCTTTTATTACATCCTTTAAAAAATGGATACAACATTCATGCATAAGTACGACCAACTATCTCTATAAATGGTGAAATTTATTTTATTATTTCTAACATTTATGGTTGGATATAAATATATATTCAATGAATATATATGATATTTATATTATTATCTACATTTTCTAAATGAGGGAACCATGATCATTGACCAAGGACCAAAAATATCGAACCAAAACGTACATGTATGTTTAATAAATATCACTCGAAACTATTATTTTAATAATGAGTTGTAAAAAATGGTTTAAAATTATTATAATTAAATAATATATGGTATAATATATATTAGTATGTTTCTAGAATTCAAGTTTAATAAAACTATATTTGTAATATGAGGGGATCAAACATTTACGAAGAAAATAGATTTTTTTTGGAAATGGATTTCATCTCATTGTTATTTCTCTAGAAAAAATTCGAAGTTTACTAGTTGTTTATTTTATGTAGTGTATATACTACCCATGACTGTATACAATATTTATCAATATGATAATTAATTGGATTTTCATATCCCTGTATAATTATTTCATTAATGGGGATTATCATCTAAATGTTACCATAGTGTTAACAGTTTAATGTTATCATTGTTTATCTGTATGGTCTAAGATTATGTTTCTGATTATTAAATATAATTCAACATCTCTCAATAAACTCATTTATTTTGTTATCCTATTGTTATTTTGGAATAATCTGTGTTTATGATTCATTTTCCTCTAGTATTTTTTTTCTTCAGAAAAATGACTTTATTTCCCTCTTCAGTCAAAAATGTTTTCTCTTAGATGTATATGTTTTCTAAAACAAATACTACAAGAATGTTTCTAATGATATCCAATGTTTTTTAATATTTTTTTTTATTATTTTAAGGATTTTTTAAATGTTTTAAAAGTAATATTTATTTTTAATTTCCAAATGAGGCACGTTTTATTTATTACCAAAAATGTGAAAGGAATATTTTATTAACTTACAAAACATGAAAAACAATTTCCACCATCAGGGCCAATAAATTTTTAAATGTTTACATTATTTATTTCCAATGTTTTTTTTAAAATATTTTATTTATTATTTGAGAAATTTTGAGATTTTAAATAAGTGATCTGAATATAAAAGAAGATATTTTCCCCAAGAAATGTACTAAGTGATTTTTTAAAATAATTCTTTATATGTAATGACATAATTTGACGTTACATAATATTTTCTATTTATATAATCCAATTATAAAATCATTTTTCATTCTCTAAAATAGTTTACTATTATAATGAAATTATTTTTAAGAAACTCTCTACTTTTCCATAGGTCATCAGATTATAAAATGACGAAATAATTATGAATCTTACGTCTTCTACATAGGTCATGATATGATTAAATTATTATAAAAACTATTTAATTTTTATAGTTTATTCTATGTTGATATTTTTTTAATACACATATTCTTTTTGTGTGTTAAAATATGTTGAATGTTTTTTATCCTGTGTCATAAATATGTATGATTGTCATTTTGTATGGGGAGTTCCTTGAATATATATTCCTCTAATTCTTTGGTTAGTGATGGATTTATTATGAGATAACGAGAGATCAAATTTGAATATAACCATGTTTAGTAAAGGTAATTTTCCACTATGATATCTCAAGAGTGAAACTCAACATCTATGATATTTTAGGTAGTAAAATCGATCCAAAATTACCATATTTGTAGAAATCATTGACTTTTAAGGAATTGATTTTTTTTGCTTATGTGTATTCCCAAAATCTTTGTCTTATGCTAATGTTATTTTCTAATTTATTTTTTATTTCATTATTTAATGAATCATGTCTTATGAATAGCCAATATTTAATCCAATGCACAAATTTATGATCTAAGATATGTATGGTGTCAGAACTAACTATTATAATCATGCACACATGCACACATACCCATAAACTCATGTTATAATTATTTAATCATTCATATCTCCATTTTTACCCATACTGGGATTTTTAGATCACCCTTTATTATGTTTTATTTCCAATGTTTATGAAGAAAATAATATATATGAGATGTCTATTTGGGGTTATAGTTATGAATAACATGGTTTTATATGATGTATTTTAGTAATAACCCATTATTTTTGTATCTAAGTATCCAAATACAATAATCATGTATAGTTATAATATGTATTTTTTTAAAATGATATGAATATTCATTTATTAATATGTAATATAACTATATAAAAAGTGTGGGTTTTTATAGTTGGTATCATAGGATAATATTTTTATCTTTTGTAAAGTAGGATTAGAAAATTTACTTTAAACCCTGTGGATAATCCACCAGTATAAGAGAAAAAACTTTTTTATTGTAAATAAAGGATTAAATTTTTCACAGAGAAAAATCAATATCATGATACTAAAATTGGAAGGCTTTTTTGGTATTTATTCAACTATGGGTAGTAACTACAAATTGAGTTGGTTTAGAATATCTCTTCCATCATTCTCATCCATGGTGACTATTCCCATATTGTGCACCAAGTTTAGTAGTCCCATGGGATATATATATAGTTTAATTAACATTTTATTTATAAAAAACATAATGGAATTGAATATATTATAACCATGAATGAAATAGGTTAAACCTAAGGGTTAAGTGATTGAAAATAATGGATCATTTTTTTTACATCATATAATTTATTTTTTAGGATTTTGGGGTTCCCTACTCTGATTAATATCACTTACAGTACAATTATTGGTTTTTGTAAATGGATGGAACACAAGGAAATCGTGTTAATGATAATTTTGTCAGAAAATTTCTTGTTGTTCCTAATGTTCAAACCCATATTATTGGAGGTTCAATGTGAAATTTTAGTTTTGTTATTACATAAAATTATTAAGATATGATTCACGATGAACATACAAATGAGTATACGAGGGAACACAATTTTTTGGGCTCCTTCATGAGAAATTTATACATTATTTTCATTGGTCTATTAGTCCACTAGTTTCTATGAAATTGATAAATTCCATTTGAAATTTATTCTTCATTCTATAATGTTAAGAAAATAAATAATTCATATTGGAATTATATCATTTGGAATGTGATGCATATAAATAATAAAGAATAATAGTAAATATAAATAAATTTAATCAATAGAGTGGGATGAGTTTAAGAGATTATTTTTCAATAAGTACATTCGTATTATTCTTTCTTAAAAAAACAGTGAAATAATTTCCTGAGTGAGTGTTGAATGATGATGAATATGTTTCTACTTATGAGGAAAATTTTATAAGATTTTTGTTGTACACATGTGGTGTTATAATTTAACATGAATGAAATGTGGATTCATTATTCATTGGAACAAAACAAAGCCTCTCATGTGAATTATCCATATGGTAATTTAGAATATGTTATGAAATTGTATAATTTTTGTTAGACCCTTTATTATATAGTTGTTTTACTAATCACAAATCATTCCCATTTACAAATCTGGATACATCACAAATTATGTTGTAACAAATGATCACATGTTACGTTAATAATTATAAATAATTAAATTATGTCACATGGTATAATACATTTCAATAAGTAAATAAATTATATAAATTTGTGTTTCAATATATTTACATGTGTATATTTACATCAATTATGAATTTCACATAATCTGGTACTATTATTTATTAGACAAACACCTTGATTGTTTTTCAATGTCTCTGACACCAATTAGTTCAGAGGAGATACTGATGGCTGACTTAGCAATGAGGACTCACTGATTGAAGAAAACACTGATGTAGGACTCACCGATAGAACAAATGACACACCAGTGGGAAAGTCACTAATGATCGGTCACACCCATAGTTTAAAGGACTCACCGATGGACGAGTCGATGATGTGTGACACAATATTAGTTCAAAATGAGTCACCAATGAAGAATCACCAATCCCCTGATAGACTGATAATACAAATTAATCAACGAATCTCAGAGTCACTAATACTAATTGAAATGTCTAACTGATATAGAGAGTCACTGATGCTAATAAAATTATGTTGATTACAAATTGATACTTAACGCTCAATGATAGTCATTAAAACTATTTTTATTTTATTAATTAATATTTTTATCAAACAGTCATATTTAGACAAATTAATGTTTATGAAAATATTTAATTTTGTTTGTAGGATATTCAAAGGATAGTATGAGGTACATGCACATGAGTAGATCTTTATGTATATTGGACCTCAATGGATAAAAGGATAAAAAGATGGACCATTAAAAGAGACTCGATACACAGAATAGTAGTAAGAAAAGAAGGCACATAAAAGAGAAGAACTCATGAAACGCTCAATAATACTTCCAAAACTGTAGAACTCAATAGAAAATCATATGAAGAGATCAATAAATAAAGAAAAAACCTCCTGAGATGAGCATAATATATTTTGAACAAGTGGATGAACTTCTCATACTCCTAGAATCCAGAACACAGAGGATTCAACATTCTATTTTGGAGTCAACATCCAGACGAGGACTCAAACTTCAATTCTAATACATCAAATGAGTCAAAATATGCATCACATAACATAGAGAACCTTAAAAATCATAATAGGTATCTTTACCTCTATTGTGTTCATTTATTTACATTTTTTGTGTAGTGTGTGTATCTACTGTTACACACAATGACTCATGTTCCTGACTATATGATACATGATTCATGAATATCACAATCTATTTGTCAATTTATATCCCATGTAAAACTGTGGAAGAGGTCATGTGATTCCTCGGGAAATGGGGATGACCTCGTTTGTTTCAGGTTCAAACATTCCAATCATTTTCTAACAGGTTTGTTCGTAGAACATGAAACATCCAATGATTCTATATCCATTTAGACCTACTTTCCAAAGGTAGGTGCTCATTAGTTGTGAAGCAATGAGGATTAAGAATTTTCATTGGTCGATAGGATGGGAGGGCGGAATCATAACACCTTTTTTAGGGGAATTATTATGTACTCCAGGACTCACTTTATAGATTTGAGTTATGTTCATGAATCCTTATTAAATTACCAAGTATTAAAATGATATTTCCTTTAGATCTGACAATCAATGATTAATAAGTAGGATATTTAGAGAATCCTTTATATGTATTTGAGGTTCTTCATTGATAGATAATGATCTGTATTTGTTAGATATTCTTAGTCAATGGTATCCTTCAACACATTATATAGATATCTCTTGGTCATTATGATGACCATTCTAGTTTTAAAGCCACTCTATGGGGGCACTTGAAGTTTGTTGTCGTTCAGAAGGACATGGATTATTTTATAGTTGGGATCGTACCCACAGATAGGCTACCTAAATATCCTTGTTTAGAAAAGGAATCCTAACCCACATAGTTCATGTGAAGAAGTAATAGATTTATGCATGATTGATGTCCTAAATAAGGATCTCATAATTACTTTTATGCTCTAAGCTCATGTGAGTCATGATCGGTGTGAGAAACAAGAGGTATTGGTAAAACCTGACAATTGTGCCACGAAAGATGCAATTATAAGAAATAATGTGGGCCTTATTAATGTATGAATGCCTGGATAGATGAGGATTAGGATTTACATCAGGGAAGAAATCCAGGAACAAGGTCTATAAAGGTATATATGCTTTATGGAGATTTGGATACTTAACTTAGGGTTTAGTCCTGATAAGGATGCCTAAATTAGAGGGGACTTATGATTGGGTTTTACTCCTGATAAGGAATCCTAAATCATAAGTAAATTAAAACTGGGGCTCACTCCTGAGAAGGAGGCCCATGTTAAGAGAAATTTTGACTGGGGCTTACTCCTAAGGAGGATGCCCTGTTTAAGGAATTTGGAATTTGGGGATTACTTTTAAAGAGGATGCCCATATTTGGGAATTTGGAACATGGGGATTACTCCTAAGGAGGATGCCTATATTAAAGGAATTATGATTGGGGCTTACTCCTAAGGAGGATGCCCATATTTGGTAACTTGAAGACTGGGGCTTACTCCTGAAAAGGAGGCCCAGGTTAGGGGACTTGGGGATTAATCCTAAAGAGGATTCCCATATTTAGGAATTTGAGATTAGGACATAATCATGAGAAAGTGGCCTTCGGGATTACTCCTAAAGAGGATGCCAATATTTAGGAATTTAAGATTGTGACTTACTCCTGAGAAGGAGTCCTTGGGGCTTACTCCTAAAGAGGATGTATATATTTTGGAATTTGAAATTGGGACTTACCCTTGAGAAGGAAGCCTTGGGGATTAATCCTAAGGAGGATTCCCATATTTATGAATTTGAGATTGGGACTTACTCTTGATAAGGAGGCCCAAGTTAAAGATCCTCTCATCTTAAATTATGAGCTTGAATAAATGAAATCTCTAACCTTAGTGACATAAATATATGTAAATCACTATGTTTTGAGGGATGTTACACATAATTATTTTCAAATAAGGAATCCAATCAAGAAAAGATGCCACAAATGGCTTTGAAGTGTGTCTTGAATACTAAATCTTGAAGAGGAATGGTGGATTTGAAGAAAAAAAGTGAATAGGCAGGAGGGAAACCCAAAAAAAGAGAGGTGCGCAAGTCCTACGTGGGCGCGCAAGTCCTGGTCGCGCAAGTGTACCTACACGACACATGGGTACTTGCGCGATAGTCAACCCATGGGGTAATAATTGGGTGAGACTTGGCTCGAGCCCTTAGTATTTTCCCTAAAGGATTCCAACGGTGTGGCGCGCAAGTTCGGTTGAAGGGGTAAGGCGGCGTGCAAGTGTCTTCATTTACCTTAAGGGTTTATACACTTAGGCACGTAAGTGTGGATGAATTTCAAAACTTAGTCCTTGTTCCCCTTATTTAGATCTTTCGTTCTAGGTATGAAACTACATTAGAAGTGTTTCTAAGGCTTTGAGAAGAGACTAGGGCACCGAGATCTCAAATATGAGTTTCTAGATTTTTTCGTCCTAAAATGGGGGGCCCACAGGGTGTATTTATAGGCTGCTGAAGACCTTGGGCGAAAATAACTTAGGGCGCGACGTGGAAGTCACCTGTGCGGCCAATATGAGGCGCGCAAGTATACTTGCATGACGATTATGAAACTTGCGCGACCCAAGTGTGAACAAATCCTTTTCATGCCTTTTTCAATTTTTGATGTTTTTTCAAAGGTTGAATCACTGTGGACTAAGGTATTTCCCTTTTTCAGTCATTAGACTCTATGACAGAAAGGAGCATCAACAAAAGACCCCCCCCCCCCTCATAGTTGGATCTAAAAGGAATGATTATGTGACTCCGAGGTGAAGATGAAAAACCAAGGAATGGCGGCGCATAGATTGCGGCGCGCAGGTGCGAGTCGTGCAAGTTTCAGCGTGTAGGGGTGTGGCCTTGACTATATATATGCAGCCATTCCTCACGTAGAGCAAACAGTTCTCAAAGATTCCCACTCTCTCCGTGCAAGTTTCCTTTATTACGCAAGTGTATTGTTTTCCACTGGTTCTTTGTGTCGCGCTTCCGTAGAGGTATTTGGACTTGCGCGGTGATACCTGCGCGCCAATACTTGCGCGACACAACTATACTTGCGCGCCAATGTAGGACTGGCGCACCTTAATTCCTTATCCATTTTTTTACTTTTCATCACAAATTTTATGAAAAATCAACTTACTTAATAGTTAATTATTCATCCTTTTTTCAGATTAAATGGCTCCTCGAAGAATCAGAACGACTGATGAACTGGCTGGCAAGCAGATTGATGATATGATGAAAATTTTTGGCCACGATTGTTATACCATCTGCGACAGCACTCTCCACAATTTGGTTAGGTACTTGAAGAAGTATCATCTTACCTTTCCACAGTGCATCTACTTGCCTCTGTATGGGCATGGTCATCTACAAGAAGTCAACATTCCAGAGCCAAGGAACTATATGTACGAGATGAAGCTGCACTGCTACTCCTCTATTTTGGTTATGTTGTTCATTAAGAGAAACAATAATGATGTGAACTTTCAAAATTTTCCTCCATGCCATTTCCTTGCAGATATGAAAATGGAAAACCCATGGGATGATATGTTTTCCGAAGTTGGTTGGCGGAGAAAAGACTATTATGACATCAGAACAATATTTGAAACGAGTACTCTCTCCAAATGTCTCTTTACTTCTAATGCTCCATTCTCAAATTCATGTATTCATCTTCCAAGTCTTTTGGATAGAAACAAAGTCACTTTTTGATCAGGGGAAAATTTTCTCAAACCGCACTCAAGAACATTCATTTAAAACTATTCCAAGAAGAGATGGTATCACTTCATCTCTTATTGTGTCCAGTTTAATGAATGAATTCAAGGTCGCTGCTGATGAATCTTGGGATGTCGTAAATCAAAAAAAGATTTATGTTGATAGTATCTTGTAACCTGAAAAGGAGAAGAGACCCCAGTTTGTGGATGTCCTTCTAACTCTTGTGCATCAAATGAAAAAAAGAACACTTTCATCTTCAATCATTTGTGCCTTTATTCTTTTGATACCTGCTTTGAACTTTACATAAGCCAATGGCCCTAGTAACCATAGTTTTATTTTTTCTAGAATTATATAAAAAATAACCCTAAAATCATTATATCTTTGAATTCCTCGATATTACCTAAATCATACAAAATGTATGTTTAGTGAGATGGGGCTTGACTTTTATTCAGAGTTCCCTTGTCTTTTGTGGGCAGTTTGAAGTCATGCATGTCGGACATAAAAAGGATAATGTTTAAGATCAAAATAGATTTGACCGAATGGATTAAAATTGACTCAATTCCTTGATAATTTATCTGAGAACATGTTACCATATTCAATTATGGTGGAAAACATGTAAACTATGACTAAATAAATTTTGAATCTGAGGAATGAAACGAAAAGGGATAAAAGGAATTAGAAGAAGTATTTCGCAAGCATTAAGTTACCACTATTTAAAAAACATGTTAGGGTGTTGAATTATGTAGGGCCACTTAAGGGCATTGGATGCATTGTCAAATAATAGCATCTTTTGGATGACAGGTCCGTTATGTAGAATACTTATTCAAGGCCACCTATGGGCAAGTGCTGCATGGTCAGGAAAAAGTACTCTCAGAAATTTACTTTTCTACTGATTAAAAGCTAGTGGAAGTTTATGGAGATTTAGATTTTCCAAAGGATAGAGTCTGTTGTATGGAGAGAGGTACTTGAATATGGAGAGGATATTTCCAATAAATATTTTCTAATAATTGGATGAATGTCACTCCTGCGAAGGACTCACCCAAACATAGGGTAGTGAAATATAAATTATAGACTTAAATACTTTCAGATCATGAAAAATAACATGGTACATATATGTTATGGATGGCCATTTTTTGTGGATCCCTACATATTTTCGTTAAGACAACTAAGAAAAAAACAGGTTTTCATCCCATGAATGAAGTTAAAATTATTTAACAATCCCGTTAGGGGGGTTGAATTATACATGGACACCTAAGGGAATTGGCTGCATAATAAAATAATTGTATCTTTTGGCTGACAGGTCCATTATGTAGTCTATTTATGCAAGGACTCTTAAGGGAACGTGTTGCATAGTCAGGAAAAAGACCTCTCATGTATTGGACATTTTGGGACCAGATGTCAAGAAAAGGGTTATGGAGATGTGAAAGTATTTAAGGTTAGGAGTATGACAAAAAAAATGGGCATTATTCAATGCATGTAGAGATACACAGACCGATGCTAACCATAATCATGTTGGGGTTGGGTCCTGAATTGAGATGTTGGACTTTAGTACATATCTCATTAGAATGAGAATCAAGACAAATGTAGTTCTTGAAATATATTTTAACGTCCTATGGGATGAGAGTGAAGAGATCTTAGTCTAGGGTCACAGAGCTCAGAAAATTATAAGAAATACACAATCTGTGTTTTCTATGAACCTGATGTGAATTAACACCAGGGTTTTCATATCACATTCCTGTTTTCACAGGGGACTTTTCAGCCATGGGACTGAAAGTGGATTTTGGGGTTAGTCCCAAATACTTGTGGCTAGATTCGAGGGACACTCGAACGTTCCTATGAATCCATTAAGGATTGTAATCAAGCCAACGTAGTTCTAGAAATACCCTCTGTACAGATTAGGTTCGTACAAGTGAAGGGTGAAAGGGAAATTTAGTGCAATGATGGATTGACCCAAGATAAAAGGTTCGGGAATTACCATGTATGCACGTAGTCTTTGGAATATACCTTGATTGGAAATCAAGGTAAATAATTATTCCCTCTCAGGTGAGGGTATCAATGAATTTTTTAGTTTATTGTCGTACAGGACAAAAGTGTTGTACAATTTAACGTCATATAGCATGGGAAAAGGTGAAACAAAGTGACGATATTGGTTTGGGGCTTGACCCTCGGGAGGTTTCCTACATACCCAGCCTAGAAGGCAAGGATCAAAGTCTATGTAGTTCAATTAATTAATGAATTGGTGATAAAGTTGTTTTGGAAAACAATGACTTAATAAAATGGTGTTGGAACTTATGCATGGTTAGTGGCCCAGAGAGGGTGTTATGGTTGAAGTTTACTCTAAGATCACATGTGTCATACTCGGTGTGAGAAACAAGAGGTAGAAACAACCCAAACAATGCACAGTTTAATGTCATGTAGGACATATAAGGGATTGTGCAGTTTAATGTCATGCACCATGGAAAAAAGAGGTGTTGTATAGTTTAGCGTCGTGTAGCTAGGACGTATGGCTATGCAATTTAATGTCTTGATGTGAGGACAATGGGGACATAGTTTAACGTCATATTGGACGTATTAGGGACTTTTTCACAGTTTAACATCATGTTGGAAATTGGGGTGGTGTACAGTTTAACATAATGTAGTTAGGACAAATGATAAGATTATGCAGTTTAAAGTCATGTAGTAAGGACTTTGGGGACTGTGTTGTTTAATGTCATGCAGTAAGGAAAACATAGTTTAACATCATGTTGGACGTAAAGGGACAATACAGTTTAACATCATGTTGGATGATGGAGTGATGAACAGTTTAGTGTCATGTTGTTAGGACGTATTAGGGACTTTTTTTCACAGTTTAACGTCATGTGGGACGAAGAGCTGCACAGTTTACCATCATATATCAAGGATGATGGTTATGAAACTTAATGTCTTGCTGGATGTAAGGTACTTCTGTATAGTTTGGCTTCATGTAGCTTAGACTTCATAGTTTAACATCATGTTGGATGATGACAATGTTTAACGTCATGTTGGACGAAAGTGCGAATAGTTTAAGGTCATATACATGGACTATTTCTGATGTATTTGTGTTTATACAAAATAATTCTTTATAAATCTGGCATTGGTTGGTGTCGTGATGAGTTCTACATCCATTGAGATTATTGAATAAACTCCATTGGAGTAGACCTTATGTATTGAGTAAGGTCTTTCCAATTTTGGCTCAAGATTGGGAGGTTTCTTTCCTGAAATCATTGGAGTTATGAGAACCAATACCAATTATCCCTGAATGAATGAAGGAAGACGAACGTTTTTGTTGAAAGCTCATGATATTTGATTTTTATGCCCTTCCAAATGGTGCAGGGTTCACAATCATTTTTCATCTAATCATTCCAATTAATCCAATCACTTTTGAGATTGTTCATCTTTAGATGATTGATCACAAATGGATACTCTGAGCGAGGGTAGTTAAACCTCAATGGGCAAGACTTCTTCTGTTCCATATACCAATTAATATGTAGTTGACCGTGTTGGAGTGTAGGTGGTGGTCCGATAAGACCATAAAGCATGAAAGAGTTTATCAGGCCATGGATTATTATCTTTATCCACCATCTTTTGTAGTATGTTTGAAAGAGTCTGGTTGAAGGCTTTTATCTAGCCATTGGTCGCTGCATGATACCGAGATTAATGTTTGGATTTGATTTTGTATTCTTGATACAACTTCCTTACTTAGATGAACAGAAGTTAGTACCATTTTCCATCAATATGGTATGAGGGACACCAAATCTGGTAATGATGTTAGACTTTATGAAGCTTACAATTATTTTAGATCTAACTTCATTGTGAGGTATTGCCTCTTCCCATTTGGAAAAGAAGTCATTAGTAGTAAGAATATAATTAAACTACTTGGCTGTAGCTGAAGGGTAAGGTCCCACTACATCCATTCCCCATGTGGCAAATGGCCACGAGTATTTAGCTGAATGAAGCAACTCCGGGGGTTGATGAATGAAGTTAGAACATACGTGACATGAATGCCACTTCTTCATGAAATCAACACAATCTTGTATCATTGAAGGCCAAATGTATCCAAGCCTTCGAATTTGATCAGATGGTCTATGTCCAGACTGATGGGAACTAGAGACTCCTACATATAATTCTTTCATGAGAGCCATTGTCTCTTCACCATCGATGCATCTAGAGAGAATTACATAAAAACCACTTTTGTAGATAATTCTTTATAGGTGATCTGGGCTATCAGAAAGAGTAAAATTGACAACACGTTTCCAAATTTGTTCTTTCCCAGGTCTATCAGGTGGAAGTGTTCCATTTTGATGGTATTCCGTGATAAGTGTCATCATTCCAGTAGTATGACCATATGGTTTAGAAATGGGACTAATATCATTGATTTCCTCTGTTCTGGTTTCAATATAAGGTGAAATTGTATGATGGTGGGTAATACTTATGATTGTCTCATTCTGATTTGGATCTTCCAGAGCTGTGGCTATATTGGCCAGTGAATCAGCTTGGGATTTTGTGATCGCGGGACATAATAAAATGTCGGTTCCGAAGTAAATTCTTCCATTAACTCTTTGGTGTAATCACACAAAGGGAATACCTCATCTTTTTTGATGGCATAATCCCCATTGACTTGTTTGATTACCAGGTCTGAATCACCTTTCACCTTTAAGTGATTCACTTGTGCCTGAAGCGCCAAATCCAAGCCTACGATGAGACCTTGGTATTTTTCTTCATTATTGGTACAACCTTCCCACAATAAGAAGGAATAGGGTAGCACTTCCTTTTCTGGAGAAATGATCACAATTCCTAACCAAACATTTTTGAATTTAGGATCTTCAATTTTCTTCCCTGTTGGACTTCTGGAAGCACCATCAAAGTACATTTACAATGTATGAATATTATCTTGAATAGAAAAGACTTCTTCATTAGGAAGTTCAGGATCTAAAGATGTATCTTCTACTGAAGTATTTTCAGCAAGGAAATCATCTAGATCTTGGCCCTTTATCACCTTTTGAGACACACACTGGATATAAAATTGCTACAAAATAACAGCCCACCTTTCCAAACATCCAGTAAGCATTGGACGGCTAAGGATGAGTTTGAGCAGGTTATTATGAGAATCCAATTGGACCTCGTGATGTTGCAGGTAATGTCTCAACTTCTGAACAAAAAGATTAATTCTAGGAAGCACTTTTTAATACAAGAATATCGGATTTCTTCTTCAAGAATATTCTGACTGAGATAGTAGAGGTAGTTTTCATTCCCAGAATCATTCTTTTGAGCAAGAAAGGCACCAAATGATAGTTCTAAAGCTGTCACATAGAGGATAAGTGGTCTTCCTTCAACATGTGGCATTAATACTGGTGGAATCAAGAGATATTTCTTGAGAACATTGAATGCTTCTTGACATTCTTCACTCCACTGTTAGGTGACTCCCTTCTTGATCAATTTGGTGAAAGGTAAAATTTTTCCTGCCAAATTGGTGATGAAAAGCTGAATATATGACAAATTTCCTTGAATTCCCCTCAATTACTTCAAATTTCAAGGAGGTGAAATACCAAGGATTGAATTTGTATTCTCAGAAACGACTTCGATTCTATGATGGCATACAAAAAAGACAAGAAATTTTCCTGAGGTTACCCCAAAAGCATATTTTAAGGGGTTTATCTTCATATTTTGATGTCAATGTTTGTGGAATATGATTTCCAAATCAGCCAAGTGATTAGAATGTTCCCTGGATTTAACCACAAAATATTCCACATGACATTCATCAAACTTCACTAAAAAGGGTTTGAAGATACGATGCATGACATTTTGATTTGTTTCTCCTGCATTCTTCTGGCCTAAGGGCATTACTCGATAGAAAAACACACCCCGAGGGGCTTTGAAGGCTACATATTCTTCATCTTCTGGAGCCATTCGGATTTGATTATACCCAGATTATCCATCCATGAAGGACAGTGCTTAATATCCAACTGTTGCATCAATTAAAAGTTCTGTGATCGGAACTGGAAAATCATCCTTAGGAAAATGCCGATTAAGATCTCTAAAATCAATGAAAACTCTAATTTGTCCATTCTTTTTTTTCAGAAGGAAAATATTAGCCAAACATTTGGGATATTGAAAAATCTCTGACAAAGTTATCTTGGATAAGCTTATCCACTTCAGCTTCAATTTTGGAAGCATAAGTTGGGTGTGTTCTTCTTGCGGCTTGCTTAAATCCTCGATGTTCTTTTGGAAAACCGAAATGATGAGTAAAAACATCAGGATCAAGCCCTGTCATCTCTGTATAGTTCCAAGAAAATATATCTCTATTTTTGATTTAAAAATGCAATATACATCCCTTGAACTTCAAGAGTCATGGACGGATGAATTAATGTGGGGCATGGATATTCTTTTGTACCCATATTTATTTCTCTAAGTTCATCCACATTGCTAGAGATACCCTCTTCAAATGCTAGAGGAGCATCCCTGAGATCTTCCCCTTCCTCTTTAACATGTGTTATTTCTTGTGTTTCTACTTGCATAGTAGATGATGAAGTAGAATTTACATGATCAGAAGAGATGTTAAAATTTGAACATCTTGAAGAAGAAGCTTCCATTTCTGACCCTATTGATTATGAAGGGTCTTCATTGGGTAATAAAGAGGAGACGATGGATTGATAATCGACATCATAATTCACCTCTGACATTGATATAACTTCTTCTGTCCTGGTTGGAGTAGTATAGACTTTCTGTATTTTAGCAGATGAAATGAAGACATCTCTATTTGATATTTCATCATTGCATGGTGAATCACCAATTCCTCCCATGCTGTCTAGCTTGATTTCCGTAATTGAAATTATGGAAGATTCCATAAGAGTATTTGGAATCAGGTCTATCCTGTCAATTTGACTGATAGGAAACATATAATATGTACTCATATGTGTGTATGGGTTTACTAGAATCTTTACCAAACCATATGAAGCATTAGCTTTGGTAACCTCCCTTGATGTGGATTTCTCCTTTCCCTCCATGTGATATAATTATACCTCAATGTATTGAGATTCACAAATCTTAAATGAGGATTTATCACCATAAAATGTCCCAATATTGCCATAGAAACAATATTTGAGACATTGATGGTATGGTGAGGGTATAGCTACATGCTGATTATGACAAGGTCTTCCAAGAAAAATGTTGAAAGCTGTGTATGGATGAACAACCATGAAATATGAATTGGATACAGGATCTCCAAAATGGGTTCTGAGTGTGATCTCATCCAGAGGTTCTTGTTAATTTTTTTCATACCCTTGAAACATCAAAGTAGAAGGAGATAAATCAGATTCAGTGAGGCCCAATCGATGAAGTGTATGAATGGGGATTAGGTTGACTCATGAGCCATTATCAATGAAAGCTCTTCAGATGTCTACATCATTTACCATGTTAGATAAATACAAAGGTCTAATATGTCCATTCACAACATCATCTTCATCTTCATTTATAAAGGATATCACTACATGGAATTCTACAGGATTATTCTCTACATGGTAGACTTCAGCTGCGGAAATTTCAGTTTCAAATTCCTAAGGACTTGACAAAGCCTCAATGAATGCCTCTCGAAGATCCTTTGATTAATTTAATGCATCCAAAATTGATAACTTGGCTAGTACTTGGGACAAATATTTCAAGACATCATACTTTTGATCCGAAGGTCTGCGTTTCCCAACAAGAATATGTGGTTTAGTAGGTGACTTGGATGTTGATTCTTTGGAAGTAGATGCATCTTGTATCGGGATAGGAGTTGGAAATACTCCTGGATTTGGAATATTGTATCGACTAGGTCCATTTACTTGATGAGAGGAAGAAGGTGTAACCTCCAACCAATTATCCAAATTAATTGTGCAAGGACTGAATTTTCCATGCATGGAGGAATGTTCTTGTTCCTACTGAGCCTGCGGAAGGGCTCTTCCACGAGTCTCTGCTGCATACAGAGTTTTAGAATGGGTAGAATTGGAATAGTGGCTTCTGGGATATCTACGTCTTCCTCTGTATCCCAGACCTCTTCAACTCCCTCTAATACTTCTGTTTGATACAAGGAAGTCAGGCTCATCAAAATAGAAACTGTGACTAGAATAAGGATCTGTTATGTGAATCATGTAAAAAAATCCAAATATTAACTCTTCATATGATGAAGAATCTGCCTGATTAGCTAATTTTGGATGTGCCTTTTGGTGGGGCTATGCTTGTGGGTTTGAAGAAGATGACATAAAATCTTCCATAGTCAAAGGCAACTTGGGCTTCGACACTATTTCATCTTCTTTTGATTGTTCCTATTTCATTGAATTATGCCTCCCCTTTGAGGATATTTCTTTTGATGAAGAAGTTTTTGATGTGGAATTCATAGTAGAAGACACAATTGGTTTCTTAAATTTTCTTCTCAAAATGGCATGAATTCAGTTGATTGTTTTCCTGACCATCCAATCATTATATTTCTGCGCATTTTTGTTTTTGACTTCTTGCCACTCACATTATTACTCTGGATTTATAGTAGTAACACATGCTACCTGAGTTGAAGAACCTTTGAATTTGACTTGTCCCGAGTCCACCATTTCATTGAGGAGGCCTTTGAAGACAAAACACTCCTGAATGGGATGCCCCAATATCTAATGAAAAAGGAAATAGTTGGGAAGATCTTCATCTCATTAATTGTTTGGCCTTTTGGGCCTCGGTAATTGAACCAAATTATTTTCCAAAGCCTTAATGAAGTAACCAGTAACTTATTCTTTTCGGAAAGAATAAGCTTTCCTCTATAAATCCTCAAATTGTTTCAATCATTGATCTCTTTGATCATATTGACTAAAAAACCTCTATTTTTGACGCTCAGGAGGTGGATCCCTTTGGGAAGATGAAATTTTTGACGTGGAAGCAGGTACATGTGCTTGTTTAAGCGTAACTGTAGCAGCCTCCACTCTACCCATTCTCCTTCCTAGAGCTCATGGAATTACATGAGTTTTGTCCTTAGTATTCTTAAGTGAATCTTCAATCTGTTGAGAGATTGAAGTAAGGTCTCGAAACCGTCTTATGTATTTCACAAGGATCAATGGTGTGCGTAACTCATCTCGCAAATTTTCCACACAGATTGGAGACAACTCTTCCTGAGGGAGTTTTAAACTTAAGGAATATGTTAATCCCTTCCAGCAAGCATTGAAATCAAACAACTCTTTCATTCTCCCTTTTATTACAATTTTAAGATCAAACACTGTTTTCTTTGGAAAATTTGAGCTGAATTGAAGAAGTTATCGTTGATGGAGATCCTCCCACCGGGAAATTTACGGGGATTGACAGCTTGTATACAAGACAAAAGAAGGCCCTTGTAATGACTGTACAAAGCACCTGAGCTTAACTGCTTCTTTTTGTTGAGGGGTTCCCATCATAGGATCACAATGAGAAACAAAATCTGTTATGTTTTGCTCTAGGTCTCCTGAACCATTAAATATTGGGAATGTGGTACTTGAAAAATTTTATGGGGGAGGAATTGCATCAACCCATTAAGGATAATCTCTCTTTTTTTGGTTAAATTTGAGCATATTTTCCCTCTATAGCTTCCACGCGAGCTGTTAAGGACTCAATACTAGTTATTAACTTTTGAGAAACATCTGGTTGAGCTTGGACTTGAGAAAATTCAATAACTGGAGCATGGATAGGTGTGGTGGATGGTACTGCAAATGATGGTAGCACCGCTGAATATTGTTGTGCATGACCCATATGATTAGACCTGTGACGGTGTACTAGAAGAAGAGGATATTCTTGATCCATCTTAGTAGCTGCAACAAATTCTCTTGACTGACTGACTCCAACACACTTAAGAGTAAGACTACCTTGAAGTTGTTCTACATTCAACCTCCTCAATTCCTTCATTTCTTCTTCCTTTTGTGCAAATCTTTGATCAAGTGAGAGCGATTGACCTTCTACAGAGTAAGGGTTGAATTTAACGTGATTCTTTTTTTCCACTTGATGGATGCCTTTAGGAGAGGGGGATGTTGATTACTTGAAGGAATACCTAGATTCTGGGTAAGCCTTTGGTTTCATGTACACAAAACTTCTTAATTTGTGTCTGTACGTACAACTTATTGAGCAGAAACCTCTTCATCTGATCCCTCTAAGTGAGCCTCATGTTCTGGAGGATCAACAACAACAACATTGAGGAAATTAATTGTTTCATAATGCATTTCATCCCTTCTATTGGAATTTCTGCGATACTATCTTTTTTCATGTCTTGTATGAGACATTGACTTTTGTTGATTTGATCCCTCATGAGCTTCTTGACGAACCGTAATTTTGAGGGAATCTCCTAATAATTCATCTCTTCGTTCCTCTTGTGAATTCTTCCCTAATTGAAATAAGACTGACTTTCTCTGAGGAAGAGATTGGGGATTTGAAAAAGTCCCCAGTCCTGTGGACTGGGGCTATTCCTGCTGTTCTTGATCAACTCCTCGATTCCTATTTGTTGATTCTGAGGGTTGGGCTAAAAGAGTCCCCATTCGGGCGATCTGGGGTGGTCTTGAGCTGCTATATCTAATAATTTCTTAAAATATACCCTGAACTTGTGGACTTTAGTCCAAAAATTGGCCAGATGCATCAACCTACATCCACTCAAATCACCTGGCTCAAATGAACGCTGGATGATTTCTGACACTTCTGCCACTTGATGATATGCATGCTCTAAAAGAGAATCCTATTCGATATTCTCATTTTCCTGATGCAAGAGTAATTTTATAACTTGTTCTTTGTGTGCTTGACTTTGAGAAGAACTAGTTGAGGCATGTTCTTGAGAGAGCCTTTGATTACAAACAATTCCAATTGGTTGTGGCTGTCCATGGGAAATATAATTGCATGAGACCATTTTCGGCGGGCCTTGTTGGCTGGAGAGTACAATGAAATGTAGTGCTTCATGAACACCCCATCCCCTGATATTAATACCAGACGGGGAATTAGAAATTAATTTGTGAAATATTCATAGTGCGCCAAGGCATGAACACTGAAGGGCTCTATACTGCTTTTCAGCCTTTAGATATCAAGAAACTGAGAGAGATGCCAATTCAATTTGGTGTTGCAAACCTTTTATTATCATGACATGTTTTTCATATTCATCAGAAGATAATATTTTATTTTTCAACTGACAATGATTTTTTCATATGTTGAGATGAATATAATGAATTCCATCTTCTGTCAACATATCTGGAATGTCATACTGAGAGTCAACCAGAGGCCAAAACTTGACTGGAACTTCACCTTTCGCCAGCTATTTTCTGATATTCAGCACTTCCTCTTTATCATTTTATAAAGATTCTTCTACCAGATTTGACCAGAGCCGGTGCTTCCTTGTTGATTCATCAGATTCAACAATATTGGTAGGGAATTCACTGATCAAATTAGAATATGAACAACCCAGGGGTGGTTCCGAGAATGACCTACACCCCATGCTATATTCTAATTGAGAAAGTATTTCACCTGCTAGTGGTAAAGCATCAGACATGACTGGATTCACCATTTCAAGTTCCTCAAGATAACAGAGCATTATCGTCACTACATTTTCCATTGAATAATTTTACAGTCATTGTGCATTAATACTGTGGAGAGGACTTTCGCAGCTAAATTAATAATCATGGGGAGGACCACCATGGTGGGTTACCGCAAAAGATGAAACATTTTGCTCCTTGATCTTCTGGCCATACAGAGGGTTCTTTTGGATCTCTTCTTAATATGAAACTTCGAGATTAGTCGAACTGTCATGAATCAAGCCTTCATGAGGAAGTGTCTGATGGAGACCTTCAGAATTAATGTTCCCACTATTGGGAAATTAGAGAGTAGAACCTTGAATTCCAAAAATAATTGTCTGAGGGCTTCAAGAACTCCCGCATCGAGCAAGGACTTGTTACAAATTGGATCTTGATTTCTTAACTGTGCTAGGCGGGTCTTATTCATAGATTCCTTCTTACTCACTTTAGTAACCACTGATTGATGAAAGTGGTTATTATCAGTAGGTATATGATCCTGCTCAAGAGAAATAGTCATGTTAGGCTGATTATCTCCACTCAAATCAGGTGTATGTGCGTGACTTGGTTGTCTGTATGACATGGGGGAGTATTCCCCACAACCCTCTTGGACTGGAACTGAGGTGTGTTTCTGTACCAAAGTGAACTGTTATAGTGTCACTCCAATATTAGGGATAGATTTTCATTTCTTTCCCTGTGATGCTGCTGAAGCTGTTATAATATTCTGACAGGCATCTTGAATATGAGAACAGATTTCCTTCTGCTCTTTCACCAGTATTAGAATGTTCTTGGTGAATTCAGTTGTCAGAACAGGAATATAAGCCCATTCCATGCTTGGAGTAGGTGTGTATTCCTGCTCCTTTCCTCCTTTTCCTGTCAGTGAATTCTTATAGTACTCAAGTGTGGGGGCATAGAGTTGAGTCTGGCTCCTGTTTGTCATTGGAGAGTTCCAATCGACTTCTCAAGGTGCTACCAAATGAGACTGTTGGTAGGCTTGATCAATTCTAGTAGGTGTATGTGCCTACTGATTGCACTTTGTCGAACGTGTTTGATGAACATCCTTCAATACTGGCAGATGAGGATGCTGGTAGGATTGATGAGTGTAATAGGTGTATGTGCATGTTTACCAGTTGTCAACACATTGGGTTGGCGGGCTTCATTGTATGTAGTCATATGAGCCTGCTGACTAGATGATGATTTATAAATAGGTGTGTGTTCCTGTCTATAGTACTACTCCATAATTGCGTGGCGGGAATGGTGCATTGCTGCCAGATGAGTCTGCTGGACACTGGAATTAAAACGAATGGGTGTGTGTTCCTACTCATTTCATTCCACCAACTTAGTTTGGTGGACTTCTCTGGAAATGGCAGAGATATGAACCTGCTAAATGTTGATTGGTCATCGCCTCTGGTGGTTTGTCTTGCCTGCTCGGGTTCGAGGAACCTGAGTTGAACTTCTGGAGATGACATGACGTGCGCCTATCATGGGGCATGTACAAAAACAATTATATTGTTCCTAGTGCAACATAGTGGCTGACCGGGGTCGTCTCTCTTGAGGAGCCTTCTCAAAGTAGTTCACTTACTTCTTCTATATCACCTAAACTATATCGTTTTGTGGTTTTGGATAATAAATGAAATTGATAAAAATATTTTTGTGTTTTTTATTTTTTAAAACTTTTAAAATGATAATTTAAACTATCAGGTAAATCTAAACAGAATGAGTTAATAAGAAAGAACTTGATTTGGGGGGTTGTTTTAATGTTCAATCATTATTTTCCTTTATATGTTTTATTTCAGTTTGATAATCCAAAAATGAAATCTCATGTTTGAACTACTATTCTTTATTTATAAATTATGGAATATCATTGAATGTTTGAGGACTCTCAATTCCACCTCCTCCATTAATCCATGTTGATGACACACCATTGTCTAGGATGTGTCATCTTCCAGGACTCGGTTCAATCGAAGATGTTTCAACCATTGATTATCTCAACTCCATCGTGTGACGAACTAACCAATGGGGAGAGGAAAAAATTATTAAATAAAATAATAGAGACAGGTTGAGTTGCATGACATCAGAGGCAGTCACAACATCGGGGACATTCACCTTACCCATGCATGCTACTCAATTCTATCTACAAACATAAAATTAATCATTAAAGAAAATTCATGATCACTTTCACCTCCCCTAGCCCAAGTATCATGATTAGTCTCTCATTTTTGAGAGTATGATATTACTTGGTGGTGTGGGTGGATGAATATGGAGAGAGAGAGAGAGAGAAATGAAGAAAAATGGATGGAGAAACACAAATTCATGGATTAATAAAACTAGAATTTGAATTTCAATTGAAAATAAAACTAAAATTAAAATGAAATAAAAATTCGAAATGAGGGGGGAAATAGAAGAGCCACAACATCTCGTGCCCTGGTGGGATCCCTCCTTGGCTTTGGGTTTCGAGTTCATGGTTTTGGAAGGAGGAGAGGGCCTCCTTTTATAGTCATATTAATATACCCCGAAAGATTACTCATTGTTGGATCTTTAAATGGCCGATTCACGTGTGGACCCGTCCTTCAATATAGTTCATTAATGTGTTGACCATTCGCCCTCAAATGTTCAGTGCATTTGGATACTGCATGAAGGCGTTATGAATTTTACATTGAATGATTCTGTTTCTGGACGAAGCTTCCAGGAAGGTTCCTCGAAAAGTATGTCATTTAATGGCCGCATTAATGACTTCAAAACTCTACAAATGTTGGTTTAGATCTGGGCCTATCTGTCCTAGTTCTATCCCAGGTGGAATCACCTCATTTGGATATTTGTAGGCTGAGTTTGGGTTCTGTTATAGTGGTGTGGTTCACACTGTCCACCCGAAAAAATGTCAAACTTCAATCAATATTTAAGACAAATAGATGGCCGAATAAGATCCTGGTCCAGAAGACAAAGATGATGGAAATAAAATCAGTATTCTAAAAAAATTATATTCACTGAATTTGAAATTATATTTTTTTTTTGAAATGAAAAAATGCCCTTGTGTTGAAAATCTGTCCAAAAATCCAGAATTATGCACTTTTCAAAATTTTCTCATTTTCATTCTAAAACTCAAATTACCCATTATATTAATAAAACAATGAAATACATGGGTATTATCATCTAACAAATTAAAAAATACTCATTATTTGATAAAAAATAAGCACGTAAATTTGCTCTGTCAAATACCCCCACACTTAAACTATGCTTGTCCTCAAGCATAAAATCTCAACATGGAAATAAGAGGACACCAATGTTACCAATATTAATATTTTAATGCAATAAAATAAAATAAAATCAGTGTGAAAAAAAACCTTCAAAAGTATTCATAAAATATCAATTTCACTTCCCATTTTTTGAAGAAACAAATAATTCACATATTTTACTTTTCCCCTATAAAAATTGATGGAACTTATCCTTTCATTCATTCAAGCTCCTTGATTCAACATTATTAAACATGCCATGTCATAATTTACCTCACTTTTGATATTTTTTTTCTCTCATCACTCATGATACAATTAATGTAGAGTTATGCTCATATCATGGGAACATGATCCTTATCTATAGGCTTGTAAATGAACTACTTTCCCCACTTTGTAAAGTCAAAAGACACATAAAATCATGAGGACTTGAAATAAAGGTTCAAATGACTCTTAGGCTTAAGGTTGGTACGATTTGATGCTTTAAAAATTAAGGCTCAATGAGGGGGCTAATCTCTGAAGTATAATTCATGATATTAAAAGTAAAAGTGTTATGAAATTCTCCCCTTCAAAAATAGAAATGCCCACTTCCAAAAACACAAAAGAAAAGGTTATGATCATTTAAGCATAATGGATGATTTGTGCACCATATTGATTTTTTTATTTAGTTCTTTTTTTTCATTTTTCAAAAGTTATGATTAGATCAAACCTCAAATCCATCACCTAACCACATACGATCATATGATCATCGGTCTATAAAATGGTGATTTTTTGTTCTCCAAAAACAAAACCAATTTTTCTATTTTTTTTGTAATTTGTTTTCATTTTTTTTAATTCAAGAGGGGGAAACAATAGTGTATAATGAATGATTTTAAAACATTTTACAATTCCCACAATAACACCCCCACACTTCTTCCACACAATGTGTATCATCCCATCCAATATGATTCCCTTTACCCCCACACATCAACTTTAAAATATCATGGAAATACCAAGAGTTGGGTAGGATTGGATAAAATTGGCTTCAAACATGGCTCATACCTATAAAGAACATTCATTGTATCTATGGGATAAACTAAGGATTTATGTAAAGGTGGTGTTTTAAGGAAATTTATCTTTTCAAATGATGCATCAATCATTTTAAATGTGTTTTTGCGCAGTCATATCTTTGACAAGTTTCAATACATGTTCTGGTCGGTTACATGTCCCAAGGTCACTCAAGAAATATGCTCAAGAATAAATAGGAAGTACTTGGTCGAGAAATTCTCTTGGGAATGAGAAATATATTATTGTAAAATCACTCATGGAATGACTAATAATAACAAATCAATTCACATAAATTTCAGAAATTCAAAGCATGAAAGATGGTAGAGAAATTTCGTTTACATGAATCAATTAATACCTTCAAATCACGAGTCATTATTTCAATATCCATGATTCATATTTAAAAATTCAATTCTTAATTTCAATTATTTAATCATATAAACATTGAAATCATAAAAATGGCATCACTAGGTTCCTATGAAACTCATGTCTCTTAGATAAGTCGAGTAAAACATTAATTCATGTTTGGGCATGAAATTTTATCTTTAAAGCTCAAATCATGTTGTGGAATAAAATGTGGAGAGTTTAAAAGATAAAACACTAAAATTGAAATCCCTTTTTCCATTAAACATAGTCCTTCCACTTCACTAAATGGGACTGCCTTCAACAATTATGAACCTATAAAAGAAAACAACTCAATTAAGCATAAGGATCATGTCAATTAAGTTCAAAAAGATAGTGGGAGTGGGCTGCATGCTAGACTACTTTATAATAAATAAAATTTAAATATAAATTCCTAGAATGAATGTAAAGATAAATCTTGGTATGATCCCCCATGTGGGCCCTGAATTTTTACTGTCTCTAGAGGGCAGTACCGGCTCTTATTCAAAATCTGATGGAGGATGAAGCTTCTTTGATTTGAACCACCAAATGTGGATTTTTCCATCTTTTGCCTCATCCTTATGGGTGAGGAATGATCCATGGGTAGAGTAAATCAAATCCCCCCCCTTCACAATGATGTATAGATTTCATGGTGGGGGTAGGATGAAGTATGGACCATCATCCTTCTTCTTGGTTTCTAATTGTGCAACCTCTTCTTCTCTATCCAGTGGTTCGTCAAGGTACACTGCATCCAAAGAATAGTCAATGGGAAAGTCAGAGTGTAATTATATTTGAATAAAATTAAACAAGATTTATTAAGATCAAATTATTCCCCATCAAAGTAAGAAGCTTTTTTCATGGTCTCTTTAGGAAAACTGATCGTACCATGATTCACTGTTTTATTTCACCCTTATACCAATGTATTAAACCGGTATTGTATTGAAAATTAAAAGTATAATAACAAATATCACTCCATGTTTAATAAAATGATTTTGTGTTTAACACAGATAAAAAGAAAAATGTTACATGTTTTGATAATTATATTAAAGGAGGAGGTGATTTGGAGAACCCATGATGAAGTCCAAGAAAGATGGTCCAATCTGCACATGGTCCCAGAACACCAGTGGACTCAACCGCATATTTCTACTGAACCGTGCATCCAAATGTGATGAAATTTTGTGGACCAGTCCAGAATTTGATGGGATAAATTTCATATGAAGGGACAGAAGCCCCATTCGGCCTCTACGATGTCCATACATGCTGATCTGTCCGAGAAATCCAGGCTGGACCAAGTCAAATACGGTGTTCTGTATTTTATCAATATCTAGAGCAGTATTTGTCCAAATGGTGTCAAACATTCATTGGAGACAGAACGGATGTGGTTCTAAAAATTTTCTACTTTCTTAAAAGCGAGATAAGACTGTCTGAAGGCCGAAATGCGTGGTACAAATGGATTGAAGAAATCTGTGTGCCAAAAACCACCTTCCAATTTTCCTATAAAATGGAACCTTGGGCTCCCTATTTGCAAGTTCGGTCAGGAGGAAAGGTGCTAACATTTTGTAGTCCCCAAGGAGTCTTCTCAACATCCCTAGCAGTTCTGTAGGTTATTATAAGTTCTACTTCACCATATTCTTCTTCTTCCCCTCCAATGGGTTTCTAAACCCCTTGTGATCACCCCTGGAGGAATGTGATGTAATCCCGAGCTTCAAACTTGTATTATTTTGAATGATCTTCTTAATTCCAGGTTGTATGTTGTTCTTCCTCATCCTCTATTTTTATTTAATTGAGTTATATACTGGTATGTTATACTCAACTCAAATGATCATGTTGGGGGGTACCCTTTCATATGATGTTTCACACACCGTTCAACCCTTTTTCTTCCCTCATTCAATTGCGCAGTTTGTGTGGTTCATATTGGTAAATTGAACTCACATAAGCACTATCAAGATCATGAACATTTATGTCATGGTATCACAAATAAATAACATAATAACCTGGACAACACATCGAGTTCTTCGTGTGTTTCCTTGGTGAGTTTCGGTTATGATGTTGAACACAAATCACTCAATTATCGGCGGTGTCCGGTGAATCATTGTGTGTTTTTGACTGAACCCTAGGAGGTATCCTAGAATAAAATCAGTAAAAATATGTTAATATGTGTTAAAAACCAGGTATTAACAGATAATAACCCCATCCTTTGAAGCGATGAAGGATGAGAATCACGAGACTTCCCCAGGTTGATCACATTTAATCAATCTTGTTTACTTCTACTTTGTTATATCGCTTTCATTTTCTGTTGTCAACTTTTATCATCAAAACCAAGTACTATAAAACCCCATTTACCTTTCTAATTTCATAATCAGAACCCTATTTTTTCAAATTAGTGATCTAAGGCTCCGTTGAGAGACAACCAAGGGTTGCTGCTGTACTGCAGGCATTCTAGTAAAAAATAAACAACTAATTTGACGCGCTCGACAACGCTATCACATTTTGGCGCCGTTTCCGGGGATCCAAGATAATTTTTTTCTTTATATCCTTTTATTTATTTATTTTAATTCTTAATTATTACTCCTTTAAATACCCCACCCCCATTTGATTGTTTTTTGGGTTTTGTCTTTATTTTTGGTTGTTTTGGTGTGTTCTTTATCTCTCTCTCTATCTCTCTTCTTCTCAATCTCCCTCTCTAATTATATTTTATAACATTATATTCTTCTTCCACCATTAATAAGTTTTTTTATCTATCTCAAATAAAAAAACACAACAAACAATCAATCAATCAAATTGGACATCATTTTTGCTGGACAAGATCTGGTAAAGAAACACTATGTGAATTTGATCCAGAAATTGAAAAGTCACTTCACACACAAATCAAGGTATCTAGAGAAGGTAAATCATGTAAAATTGAGGAACCCATTTTGGAACCTCAAGTGGTCCTAAACCAATCCAAAATTGAACCCAGTCAAACCAAAGAAAACATGGCTAAAAATAATAGAAATTTAAATGAACTGACCACCCCTGATGTGGAGTACCAACCTGCGTACATCCAATATCCTGAGGAAGAATCCAACGTTGAGTTGAGATCAAGTCTCATCCACCTTCATCCTAAATTTCATGGCCTTCCTAGTGAGGACCCTCATAAACACTTTAAGGAGTTTCACATAGTGTGCTCCACCATGAAACCCCAAAATGTGTCTGAGGACTTAATCAAGTTTAGGGCTTTCCCTTTCTCCCATGATGGTGTAGCCAAAGATTGGCTATACTATTTTCCTACCATGATTGGGGGCTGGAATGAACATAAAAGAATCTTTTTAGAGAAGTTCTTCCCTGCCTCCTGAACGACATCAATTAGGAATGAAATCTGTGGAATTAGGAAATCACAAAGAGAGACCCTTCATGAATACTGTGAGAGATTCAAGAGACTTTGCTCAAGCTTCCCCCCCCCACCAGATTAGTGAACAAATATTAATACAATACTTCTATGAGGGACTCATTCCCATGGATCATGGAATGATTGATGATGCAGCTAGTGTTTCCCTAGTTTGTAAAACTCCTTCCGCCGCTCATGACTTAATAGCCAACATGGCTCAAAATGCACAACAATTTGGTACATGAGCAATTGCACTAACCCGAGGAGTTCAGGAGGTAAGTCATTCAGCCCTAGAAAAAAATGTAGATACTAAACCTGATGAGATACATACCATTCTAATTCAATTAGCTCAAGAACAAGGTACCTCACACTCTATCTCTATTCCATTATATTGTGGTATTTGTTCTGATAACACTCATTTTTCCGAACAGTGCCCACAAATTCAAGATTCATCTGAGTCTTGTGCAGTGGTGTTCCTAGGGCGTCCATTCCAACAAGCACCTCCCTTCAAGCAAGAACAATTCAGGCCAAATCCAAATACAGGGTGGCAACCACAACCCCAATACCGACAAGAAGGAAACTCAAGATACCCCAAGCATAATTGGTATCAACAAGGCCAAGGTATGAAACCTTCTTATCCATCATCATCTCAAAACAATCCTCCTCCACGCAAATCTGAACCAAGCCTCGAGGATATGGTGAAGCAAATGGAAACCCAGAACCTCCAGTTCCAAAAAACCACACAATCATAAATTCAATATTTGTGAACTCAAGTGGGACAATTGGAAAACACCATTAGTGAGCATAAGATGCAAGGGTCTAGACAACTACGATCCCAACCCATTTCCAATCTGAAGGACAAAGGTAATGTATGGGAAATTACACTTCATAGTGGTAAAGAAGCCTCTCCTTCTACTGATTCGATGAAACAGGTATGTCCCCCCTCTTGAAAACACTCCTTCCCAACCCTAAAAAATTCCATGTAATGAAAAACAAATTAAAAAGGGCAATCAAATTATCATTGATGATTCAAATGAACAATCCATTCCTCTTTCTTTCACACAAAGACTCTCTAAATCTAAGAAAAATTCTGATAATGATAATGATAATGAGATAATGTATACACTTTAAAAATATCAAGTTAATATTCCTTTATTGGATGCAGTTAAGAAAATTCCCTGTTATGCCAAAATTCTTAAAGAAATTTTCACCCATAGACGAAGGCTGTAGGGGAATGAGAGACTCAACTTGGGTAGGAATGTCTCTCCCATGATTAAACCAGCAATGCCAACCAAATTCAAGGAACCAAGCACATTCACGATACTGTGTACCATAGGGAGACTTTCATTTCTGATGCTATGCTAGATTTAGGTGCTTCCATTAATGTAATTACTCACTCTGTGTTTACTTATCTGCAGGTTGGAGAGCTTCAACTAACCGGAATTGTCGTGCAACTTTCCAACTGGAGTACAATGCATCCAATAGGAGTTATTGATAATGTCCTTGTATGAGTGAAGAATCTCATCGTCCCTGCTGATTTCTACATTCTTGAGATAGAAGATACCCTAACCCAAGGACATGGTCCTCTCATACTTGGGAGGCCATTCCTAAAAACAGAAAAGATGATCATCAATGTTAACAATAGTACAATTTCCATGGAATTCGAAGGAGAAAAGGTAATTTTAACATGCTTGAGGCTATGAAACACCCCGTTTAAGAGAAAACCACTCTTCCTATATATTATATAGAAGTTCTCTCTAACGAAAAACACACACAAAATTATATCCTTGACCCATCCTCTAATTGATTTTCCTCTTATTCACCCATGGATTATTTGAGTTTTGGTTCTTCTTTTGAATGTTGTGTGGGTTCAGAAAAATGTAAATTTTGTGCTTTAATTGATGAGTGTGTTTATTCTGAGGTCCCCATGACTATTGATGATTCTGCAAATCTCATTTCAATAGATTCTCTTTCCTTTAAGAATAAACATGAGCAGATAGATAGTTTCATAGACCTCACTCCCCCTAAATCCACTACCTCAATCCAAAAACCCTCGGTGTTGGAATTAAAACAACTTCCAAAAAATTAAAAATATGCATATCTTGAGGGTATTGACCAATTTCCCGTCATTATTACTAATATCCTCTCTCCACAATAGGAATCGAAACTACTCAAACATTTGAGAGAGTGCAAAAAGGCAATAGGATGGACATTAGCTGATATTCCTGGGATTAGCCCATCTATTTTTATGCACTATATACTTTTGGATGATGAGGATAAACCTATAAGAGAATATCAACACTGGTTGAATCCCACTCTCCTTGAAGTGGTAAAATTGGAAGTTGGTAAATTATTTGTTGTTGGGATCATTTATCCTATGTCTGATAGTAAATGGGTTAGGCTAGTGTAAATTGTGCCTAAGAAAACAGGAATGACAGTTGTGTCAAATGAATGGAATGAATTGGTTCCAACACATGTGAAAAATAGTTGGTGAGTCTATATTGACTACCGTCAACTGAATCAAGCCACACAGAAAGACCACTTTCCATTACCATTCCTTGACCAAATGTTTGAATGATTGGCTGGTAAGTCCCATTATTGTTTCCTTGATGGATATTCGGGTCATTTCCAAATACATATAGCCCCTAAAGATCAAGAAAAGACAACATTTACCTGCCCATTTGGAACATTTTCATACAGAAGCATGCCACTTGGTCTATTTAATGCTCCTGATACTTTTCAGCGATCTATGTTCAATATTTTTTCTGAGTACCTTGAGAGTTTTATGGAATTCATTATGGTTGATTTCACAGTGTATGGATCTTCTTTTGATGATTTTTTTGGAACACCTAGGTTCTTTCCTCCGTCGCTGCGTTGAAAAAGATCTTGTTTTAAATTATGATAAATGCCATTTTATGGTTGAGCAGGGGATAGTTCTTGGGAATGGCATTTCAAATAAGGGAATTCAAGTTGATAAATCTAAAATTGAATTAATTTCCACCCTTCCATATCCAAAATGTGTTCATGATGTGCGATCCTTCTTGGGTCATGATGGGTTTTACTGCCGATTCATTAAAGACTTTTGTAAGATTGCACTTCCATTGTCTCGGTTATTGCAAAATGATTATGAGTTTGTGTTTGATAAAAATTGAGAGGATGCATTCAATTCACTAAAAATGAGTCTCACATCACCTCCCATCATTTGAACACCAATGTGGGATCTTCCCATCGATATTATGTGTGATTCCTCTAACTTTACAGTTGGGGCAGTTTTATCACAAAGGGTTGAGAAGTCCCCTCATGTCATTGCATATGCCTCACATACCCTTGACCCTGTCCAGGTAAACTATAAAAACACTGAAAAATAACTTCTTTAAATTGTGTTTTCCTTGGAAGAATTCCGTTCATATCTTCTCGGGTCAGAAATCATCGTCTTCTTCAATCATGCTTCCCTTCGTTTCCTCCTAAAGAAACCTGAAGCCAAGCCCCACCTCGTTCGGTGGATACTCCTCCTCCAAGATTTTGACCTTGATATTAGAGATAAGAGAGGAGTGGAGAATGTGGTAGCTAACCAAATTAGTAGTATTTTCCCACCATTGGACCATCATGATGAATCACCCCTACCCATTGGAGAATTCTTCCTTCATGAGAACCTTTGTGATGTTGTAGACTTTACCCCCTGGAATGAAGACACTATGAATTTTATAGCAACATCTAGGGTCCCCATTGATTTTAGCATTGAAAAATCCCGGAGACTTAAGCATGAGTCTCATTGGTACATTTGGGATGACCAATACTTGTGGAGAATTTATAGTGACCAAGTAGTTCATCGGTGTGTCCCTAACCATGAGTTCACCTCTGTTTTGACCTTCTGCCACACTTTGGAATGTGGGGGCCACTTTTTCTCTCAACGTACAGCTTGAAAGGTCCTTGACTCAGGACTTTATTGGCCAAATTTATATAGGTATTCCCATATATTTTGAAAATCATGTAGTCATTGTCAATTCACAAGGAATATCTCTAAGAGGAATGAAATGCCCCAACAGCCCATGTTATTTTGTGAGATATTTTATACATGGGGCATTGAATTCATGGGGCCATTTCCAAATTCATTTGGCTTTATGTACATCTTATTGGCCATTGACTATGTATCTAAATGGGTGGAAGCAAAGGCCACAATGAATGATTACTCTTGAGTGGTTGTTGATTTTGTGAGGTCCCAAATTTTAAATAGGTTTGGTTTACCAAGATTTATCATTAGTGATCAGGGTTCAAATTTTTGAAATCATAACAAGAAAAACGTGCTTCATATGTTTGGGGTTGATCATAAAGTCTCCACTTCATATCACCCCCAAACATATGGACAAGCAGAAATATCAAATCAGGAAGTTAAAGGAATCTTGGAAAAAACGGTATAACCCAATAGGAAAGATTGGAGTTTTCCCTCAGATGATGCACTTTGGGCATACCGTACAACTTTTAAAACCCCAATCAGAATGTCACCATACAGAGTTTTGTATGGAAAGGCTTGTCACCTCCCATTGGAGGTATAACACCATGAATATTGGGCTATTAAACAATGTAATATGAACCTTTCAGATGCAGGTGAGCAAAGCAAGCTGCAGATTCAAGAGTTAGACGAAATTAGACGTGATGCATATGAAAACTCCCAGATCTATATAGAGAAGACAAAGTCTATTCATGATAGCATGATTCACCAGAGGAAGATCCATATTGGTGAGAAGGTCCTCATGTACAATTCCAGGCATAAGTTCTACCCCGGTAAGCTTCATTCCTGATGGCTCGGTCCATATACTGTTACTAATGTTTACTATTTTGGGGCAATACAGGTTTTTCATTAGGTGAGTGGATGAAGTCTTACCGTCAATGGGCAACAAATTAAACAATTCTATGAGGATTTTATGAAGAATCTGGTGGAGTAAATTCACCTTCTCGACGCATCATACCAGTAAAACACACCAGGTATTATCCTTCCTTCTCACATTCTCAATTATTTCTGTGAGGTCACTGCACATTCTAGGTGTAGGGGGTGGATACATTCCTGGGTTAGTTAAGAATTTTCATCGTTTTCTCTTTTCTTCCCTTTTTATCCTTTTTATGGTATTTTCATTTTTCCCCATCAACAATTTCGAAGTTCGATGATTTGGTTCCCATAAAGGGGGGAAAGTAAAAATACCATGACGAAGGCTAAAAAGAATATTTGTATGAATTTAACATCAGTGAGTAATTTTTGTTTCATTTTTTTAGTGAATTGGTTTTCTTTCAATGATAAAAAGGGTCGTATCTATGTGAAACCTTTGAGATGATTGATGCCCCTTGTGTGATTAGTTTTTGGGAAACCTGTGTCACTAATATCTCCACAAAGTTTTTCACCAAAACATAACGTGTGAATATTTCTTACTTAATATAAGGTAAATATATGTTGGGTTAATATTTTTCAGATTTAAATGATATTTCCATACGTTCGTTCCTTATCTGATCTGTTTCATTACTGTACCAGATTAAACTATTTGTGTGTACCTAATGTGCTACTGTTGTATGCCCTTAATTTTTTTTATGTATTGGGAAGCTCAAAAACCACCCCTCCTCAACCTTTGATCTAGTTATAACTATTGAAATTAGTGTCATGAGGAGATCAAATAAGGGTGGAGAGATGAGTGTGAGATTTGTTCCAAATGCAACTTAAAAAAAATATAATAAACGAGGGGAGTGATTAAATGTAAAACATATTGGGATATCTAGGTCAGGAGCTTAGGGTTTGACTTTTGGGAATTCTTAAGTGAGTAGGTCTTGAAATATGATTTCCAAGGATATAGGGTAGGTTTAGTGGACAAAATCATTTAGGCTGAAAAATGTTAAAATAACCTATATTTATTGGATAACAAGTGGAAGTAATTGCATGGAATGGTTTTCACACACACAGATGGAGAGTTATTTTCATTGTTGACTTTTTAATTCCTTGCTCAATTTGGTATCATGAATCATTTTTAATTTCACTATGATAAGATTTATGGGACATCTTTTTCTATTTTCACTGGGAATAACTCCTTGGTGTGGTTTGTGCATTGATCATATTACATTAATTAAAATTCCCCCAAATGTAAAATATTCATGATTTTGGGAATTTATGTATGCATCCTCTGATTAAGATATTATACATTTCCTAGGAGTTCAAATGTTTAGGTGTGGGGGTGTGATCGTACAACGATTCACTGTTTTATTTCACCCTTATACCAATGTATTAAACTAGTATTGTATTGAAAATTAGAAGTATAATAACAAATATCACTCCATGTTTTATTCAATTATTTTGTTTTTAACACTGTTAAAAAGGGAAATGTTACATGTTTTGATAATTATATTGAAGGAGGAGGTGATTTGGAGAACCCATGACAATGTCCAAGAAAGATGGGCCTATCTGCACATGGTCCAAGAACACCAGTGGACTCAACCACATATTTCTACTGAAAATTCCATCCAAATGGGATGAAATTTTTGGGTCCTGTCCAAAATTGGATTGGATACATTTCATATGAAGGAACCGAAGCCCCATTCGGCCTCTACTATGCCCATACATGCTGATTTGTCCATGGAATCAAAGCTGGACCAAGTCAAATGAGGTGTTCTGTATTTTATCAATATCTAGAGCTGTAGTTGTCCAAATGGTGCCAAAAATTCGGTGTAGAGAGAAAGGAGGAGGTGATACAACTTTTCTATTTACTCCAAAGCGATATAGGACTATCTGAAAGCTAAAACGCGTGGTACAAGTGGATTGAAGAAATCTGTGTGCGTAAACCACATTCCAATTTTTCTATAAAATGGAACCTTGGGCTCCCCATTTGCAAGTTCGGCCTGGAGGCAAGGTGATGCCATTTTGGAATCTCCAAGTAGTCTTATCAACATTCCAAGAAGTTCTAGAGGCTATGGAAAGTTATACTTCAATATCTTCTTCTTCTTCCCCTCCCATGGGTTTCTAAACCCCTTGTGATCACCTGGGGAGGAATGTGATGTAATCCGGAGATTCAAACTTGTATTATTTTGAATGATATTTTTAATCCAGGTTGTATGTTATTTTTCCTCATCCTCTATTTTTATTTAATTATGTTATAAACTGCTATGTTATACTCAACTCAAATGATCATATTTGGGGGTACCCTTTCATTTGAAGTTTCACACACCGTTCATCCCTTTTTCTTCCCTCATTCAATTGCGGTGTTTGGGTGGTTCATATTGGTCAATTGAACTCACATAATCAATTCCAAGATCATGAAAATTTATTTCATGGTATCACAATGAAATAACATACAAACCTGGATAGCACATCGAGTTCTTCGTGTGTTGCCTTGGTGATTTTCGGTTATGATGTCGAACATAGATAACTCAATCATCAGCGGTGTCCAGTGAATCATTGTGTGTTTTTGAATAAACCCTAGGAGGTATCGTAGCATAAAATCAGTAACAATATGTTAATATGTGTTACAAATCATGTATTAAAAGATCATAACCCCAACAATTGAAGCGATGAAGTATGAGAATCATGAGACTTCCCAGGGTTGATCACGTTTAATCAATATTGTTTACTTCTAGTTTTTTATATCACTTTCATTTTCTATTGTCAACTTTTATCATCAAAACCATGTTCTATAAAACCCCATTTACCTTTATAGATTCATAATGAAAACCATATTTTTTCAAATTAATGATCTAGGGCTCCATCAAGAGACAACTTAGGGTCACTTCTGTACTACAGAAATTCTAGTAAAAATTAAACAACTAATTTGACGCGCTCGACTACATGATCAAAAATCCACTAGCATCTCTTCACGAGCTTCCTTCAATAAATATTCAACTTGTCCAAGGAGCTCCATAGGTTCCTCAGTTGGTGCACATCTAGGTTCTTCGTCATCCTCCAAGTCAAAGCTGGGATTGTCTTAATATATATAATCAAAATCACAAGGAGTGATGTAGAATTCAGATTCAATAAAATGTGAAGATATAGAGTCAAATAATGGTTCAAATCCCTGAGTCAGTTCAGCCTCAATCTCTGCCTCAGTGGTAAGTGCCTCTTGGAGTAGAATCTCTGAGGATGGAGGCAGGTAGTCGGGATCCTCTATCTTAACATCAAATTCCACCACTTGGGTGGTTTCTTCCTTTAGTGGTGATAGATTTTAATCCTTGAATTGTATGAATAGATCAAGAAGTTCATCAAATTTAATCAAAAAAACATCCAATCCTTCTTGATCTCCCACTTGTAGCTCAGAAGGAAAGTCATCATCCTTTTCCACCTCAGGTTCATGATCCTGATCATTTTAGGGATTCTCCATTAATGCACGAACATAGTTAAATTCTCTTTCATCTTTTCTTGTCAATTTTTCAATGCTTTCTCTATGTTCTTGAACCTGAGCACTTCTAAAATCTTCTTCTTCTTCTTTTTGTTGATGCACCTATGAGTAATTGTCAGTCCCTGCATAACAATAATCATTTAAATTCATCATGGAAAGAACTTTTTTGTTTTTTTTAATTTTATAAAAAAACTGAAATATAACTAAGATGTGAAAATAGAAAAAGTAAATGAATAGCAGATTGGCTCCCCGGAAACGGCCCCAGTTTTGACACACACCTATCATAGAGAATGGACAAAAAAAATTATATTTTTCCTAGTGAAGCACAATGGCTAACCAGGGTCGTCTCTCTTGAGGAGTCTTCTCAGAGTAGTTTACATACTTCTTCTATATCACATAAACTATCTATTATTGTGGTTTTGTTTATTAAATGAACGTGATGAAAATATTTTTGGGTTTTTTATTGTTTAAAACTTGTAAAATTATAATTTAAAATATCATGTAAAATTAAACTGAATGAGTTAATAAGTAAGAACATGGTTTTGGGGGTTGGTTTAATGTTCAATCATTATTCTACTTTATATGTTTTATTTCAGTTTTTAAATCCAAAAATGAAATCTCATGTTTTAACTACTATTCTTTATTTATAAATTGTGGAATATCATTGAATGTTTGAGAACTCTAAATTACACCTCCTCCTTTAATCCAAGTTGATGACACACCTTTGTCTAGGATGTGTCATCTTCCAGGACCCGGTTCAATCGAATCTGTTTCAACCATTGATTAGCTCAAATCCAACGTGTGAAGAACTAACCAACGGTGAGAGGAAAATATGATTAAATAAAATAATATAGATAGGTTGAGTTGAATAACATCGAAGGCAGTCACAATATTGGGGACATTCGCCTTACCCGTGCATGCTACTCAATTCTATCTACAAACATAAAATTAAACATTAAAGAAAATTCATGATCTCTTTCACCTCCCCCCATGCCATGTCTCGTGATAAGTCTATCATTTCAAAGAGTATGAGATTACTTAGTGGAGTGGGTGGAAGAAGATAGAGAGAGAGAGAGAGAAATGAAGAAAAATGGATAGAGAAACACAAATCCATAGATTAATAAAACTAGAATTTGAATTAAAATTGAAAATAAAACATAAATAAAACTAAAAGTAAATTGAAATAAAAAGAATAAAAGAGGGGGAAAATAGATTAGCAGTAGTATCCCATGACCTGGTGGGATCCCTCCTTGGATTTGGGTGTCGAGTTGATGGTTTTGGAATGAGGAGAGGGCCTCTATTTACAGGAAGATTTCCGACCCCCGAAAGAGTGCGCATTGTTGGACCCTTAAATGGAAGATTCACATGTGGACCCCTTCATAAATATTATGTATAAATGTGTTTTTCGTTCAACCTCTGAATTCCAGCGCATTTGGACCCCTGATGAATGATTTATGAATTTTACATTGAAGGATTTGTTTCCTAGATTAGGCTTCCAGGAAGGTTCTTCCAAAGGTATGTCTTTCCATGGCCACCTTAATGACATCAAAACTCCACAGTATTTGGTGTAGAGCCATCCCACAATGTCCCAGTTCTATCCCAGGTGGACGCACATCATTTGGATTTGTATAGACTGAGTTGGGGTTCCATTATAGTGGTATGGTCAATGCTATCCTCCTGAAAAAATGTCAAAATTCAATGAATTTTTAGGACAACTAGATGGTCGAATCACCTCCTGGTCCAGAAGTCAAAGATGAAGGAAATAAAATCCGTATTCTAGAAAAAATTATATTTATTTAATTTAAATGTATATTTTTTATGAAATGACAAAAATACCCTTGTGTTGAAAATCTGTCCTGAAATCCAGAATTATGCACTTTTCACAATTTTGCTCATTTTCATACTAAAACTCAAATAACCCATTATTTTAATAAAAAATTGAAATACATGGGTATTATCATATAAAAACATTAAAAAATACTCGTTATTTGATAAAAAATATGCACCTAAATTTGCTCTGTCAAATACCCCCACACTTAAACTATGCTTGTCTTCAAGCATATAATATCAACATGGGAATCAGAGGACACCAATGTTACCAATATTCAAATTTCAATGAAATAAAATCAAAAAATTTAAATTTGAAATAAAAATTTCAAAAGTATTCATAAAATATCAATTTAACTTCCCATTTTTCAAAGAATCAAATTGATCACATATTTTACTTTTCCCCTTTGAAAATTGATGGAACTTATCCTTTCATTCATTCAAGATCCTTGATTCATCATTATTAAACATTCCATGTCATGATTTACCTCACTGTTGATTTTTTTTCTCTCATCACACATGATACAATTCAAGTAGAGTTATGCTCATATCATGAGAAGATGCTCCTTATCAATAGGCTTGTAAATGAACTAATTTCTCTACTTTGTAATGACAGAACAAACATAAAATCATGAGGACTTGAAAAAAAGGTTCAAATGACTCTGAGGCTTAATGTTAGTAGGATTTGATGCTTTAAAAATGAAGGCTCAAGAAGGAGGCCAATCCCTGAATTACAATGCATGATATTAAAAGTACAAGTGTAATGAAATTCTCCCCTTCAAAAATAGCAACACCCACTTCCCAAAACTCAAAGAAAAGGTTATGATCATGTAAGAATAATGGATGATTTGTGCACCCTCTTGATGTTTTAATTTAGTAGTTTTTTTAAATTCTGTAGGGTTATAATTAGATAAAACCTTACATCCATCACCTAACCATATACGATCATATTATCGTCGGTCTAGAAAATGGTGATATTTGGTTCTCCAAAATCAAAACCCATTTTTCTATTTTTTTGACATTTTTTTTCATTTTTTAATTAGATAGGGTAAAACAATAGAGTATAATGAATGATTTCACAACCCTGTACAATTTACACAATAACACCCCAAACTTCTTCCTCACAATGTGTATCATCCCATCCACCATGATTCCCTTTACCCCCACACTTAAACTTTAAAATATCATGAAAATACCCAATTTTGGGTTGGAATAGATAAAAATGGATTGAATCATGGATCATCCCAATAAAGGTCATTCATGGTATCTATGGGCTAAACAAAGGATTGATGTAAAGGTGGTCTTTTAAGGAAATTTAGCTTTTCAAAGGACCCCTCAATCATTTTAAATGTGTTTTTGCACAGTCATAGCTTTGAAAAGTTTCAATAAAAGTTCTCGTTAGTTACATGTCCCAAGACGACTCAAGAAATATGCTCAATAATAAATAGGAAGTACTTGGTCGAGAAATCCTCTCAGAATGAGAAATATAGTATTGGATAATCAATCATGGCATGACTAATAATAATAAATCAATTCACATAAATTTGAGAAATTTAATGAATGAAATATGGTAGGGAAATTTCATCTACATGAATCAATTAATACCTTAAAATCATGAGTAATTATTTCAATATCCATTATTCATATTCAAAAATTCAACTCTTTATTTCAATTAGATAATCATATAAACATTTAAATCTTAATTATTGCATCAATAGGTTCCTAAGAAACAAATGTCTCCTAGATAAGTCGAGTAAAGGATTAATTCAAGTGTGGGATGCAATTTTATCTTTAAAGCTCAAATCATGTAGTGGACTAAAATGTGGAGAGTTTAAAAGATAAAAAACTAAAATTAAACTCCCCTTTTCCATTGAGAATAGTCCTTCTACATCACTGTCTGGGGATGCCTTCCACCATTATAAACCTATAAAAAACAACTCAATTAAGCAAAAGGGTCATGTCATTTAAGTTAAAAAAGATAGTGGGAGTAGGATGCATGCTAGACTACTTCTTAATAAATAAAATTGAAATCTAAATTCCTATAAATCATGTAAAGATAAATCTTGGTATGATCCCCCAAGTGGGCCCAGAATTTTTACCGCCTCTAGAGGGCAGTACCAACTGTGATCCAAAATCTGATAGAGGATGAAGGTTCTTTGATTTGAACCACCACATGTGGCTTTTCCCATCTTTTGCTTCATCCTTATGGGTGAGGAATGATCCATGGGTAGAGTACACCAGATCATCCCCCATAATAATGATGTATAGCTTGTATGGTGGGGGTAGGATGAAGTATTGACCATCATCTGTCGTCATGGTTGCTACTTGTGCAACCTCTTCTACTCTATCCAGTGGTTCCTCAAGGTACACTGCATCCAAAGAAGAGTCAATGGGAAAGTCAGAGTGCAATTCTATTTGAATAAAATTAAAATAATAAGTATTAAGATCAAATTATTACCCATCAAAGTAATCATCTTTTTTCATGGTCTCCTTAGGAAAATCCACTAGAATCTCTTCACGAGATTCCTTCAATAAATATTCAACTTGTCCAGGGAGCTCCATATGTTCCTCAACAGGTGCACATCTAGGTTCTTCATCATCCTCCAAGGCATAGCTAAGATTTTCTGAATCTATATAATCAAAATCACAAGGAGTGATGTTGAATTCAGATTCAATAAAATTAGAAGATATAGAATCAAATAATGGTTCAACTACCTGAGTCGGTTCAGCCTCAATCTATGCCTCAGTGGTAAGTTCCTCTTGGATTAGACTCTCTGAGGATGGAGGCAGGTAGCAATTCTCCTCTATCATACCTTCAAATTCAACCACTTGAGTGGTTTCTTCCATTAGTGGTGCTGGCTTTTATTCCTTGTATTGTATGAGGAGATCACGCAGTTTGTCATATTTAAGAAAAAAATCATCCAACCGTTCTTAATCTCGCACTTTAGCTCAGCAGTCAAGTAATAATCCTTTAACACCTCAGGTTCTTGATCCTGATCATTGTAGGGATTCTCCACTAACGCACGAACATAGTCAAATTCTCTGTCAGTTTTTATTGTCAAATTTTCAATGCTTTCTCTACGTTCTTGCACCTGAGCACTTCTAAAATCATCCTTTTCTTCTTTTTGTTGATGCACATGTGAGTAATTGTCAGTCCATGCATAATAATAATCATTTAAATTCATCATGGGAAGATTTTTTTTTGTTTTTTTAATTTGATAAAAAGAAATGAAATCTAACTATGATGTAAAAATATAAAAAAAAATGAATAACTGATTATCTCCCCGACAACGATGCCAGTTTTGACACACACCTGTCGCGGGGCATGGACAAAAACAATTATATTTTTGCTAGTGGAGCATAGTGGCTGGCCAGGGTCGTCTCTCTTGAGGATCCTTCTCAAAGTAGATCATTTACTTCTTCTATATCAGATAAACTATCTATTTTTGTGGTTATTATTATTAAATGAAAGTGATTAAATATTTTTGGGTTTTTGATTATTTAAAACTTGTAAAATTATAATTTAAACTATCAGGAAAATCTAAATAGAATGAGTTAACAAGAAAAAACTTGGTTTTGGGGGTTGGTTTAATGTTCAATCATTATTCTCCTTTATATGTTTGATTTCAATTTGATAATCCAAAAATGAAATCTCATGTTTGAACTAATATTAATTATTTATAAATTGTGGAATATCATTGAATGTATGAGCACTCTCAATTCCACCTCCTCCTTTAATCCAAGTTGATGACACACCTTTGTCTAGGATGTGTCATCTTCTAGGACTCGGTTCAATAGAAGCTGTTTCAACCATTGATTAGATCAACTAAAATGTGTGAAGAACTAAACAATGGAGAGAGGGAAAAATGATTAAATAAAAGAATAGAGATAGGTTGAGTTGCATGACATTGGAGGCAGTCACAACATCGGGGATATTCGCCTTACCCGTGCATGCTACTCAATTATATCTACAAATATAAAATTAAACATTAATGAAAATTCATGATCTCTTTCACCTCCCCCCCAGCCCAAGTCTTGTGATTAGTCTCTCATTTCTGAGAGTATGTGATTACTTGGTGGAGTGGGTGGAAGAAGATAGAGAGAGAGAGAGATAAATGAAGAAAAATGGATGGAGAAACACAAATGCATTGATTAATAAAACTAGAATTTGAATTACAATTGAAAATAAAACTAAAATAAAAATAAAAATAAATTGAAATAAAATGAATAAATTAGGGGGGAAATAGAAGATCAGTAGTGGCATGTGCCCTAGTGGGATCCATCCTTGGCTTTGGGTGTCGAGATGATGGTTTTGGATTGAGGAGATGGCCTCCTTTTATAGGTAGATTTCCGTCCCCCGAATGATTTCACGTTTATGGAATCTTAAATGGCCGATTCACTTTTGGAAACCTTCTCCAATATTTTTCATAAATGTGTTCTCCGTTCAACCACCAAATTCTAGAGCATTTTGACACCTAATGAAGGAGTTATGAATTTTACATTGAAGGATTCTGTTTCTAGACGAAGAATCCAGGAACGTTCTTCCAAAAGTATGTCATTCAATGGCAACTTTCACTATTTCAAAACTGCAGAAAATTTGGTGTAGAGCTGGACCTATCTGTCCTCGTTCTATCCCAGGTAGACGTACCTCATTTGGATATATATAGACCGAGTTTGGGTTCCGTTACCGTGGTATGGTCCACACTGTCCTCCTGGAAAAATGTCAAAATTCACTGAATTGTTAGGACCACTAAATGGCCGAATCAGCTCCTAGTCCAGAAGACAAAGATGAAGGAAATAAAATTAGGATTCTAAAAAAATTATGTACAATGAATTTGAAATTACATTTTTTATGAAATGACAAAAGTACGCTTGTGTTGAAAATCTGTCCAAAAATCCAGAATTATGCACTTTTCAAAATTATTCTCATTTTCATACTAAAACTCATATTACCCAATATTTTAATAAAAAAATGAATAAAATGTGTATTATCATCTAAAAACATAAAAAATACTCATTATTTGATAAAAAATATGTATGTAAATTTGCTCTCTCAAATACCCCCACACTTAAACTATGGTTGTCCTCAAGCATAAAATCTCAACATGGAAATCAGAGGACACCAATGTTACCAATATTCAAATTTCAATGCAATAAAATCTAAAAAATTTCAATGTGAAATAAAAATTTCAAAATTATTCATAAAATATCAATTTAACTTCCCATTTTTCATGGAAACAAATAATTCACATATCATAATTTCCCCTTTGAAAATTGATGAAACTTATCCATTCATTCATTCAATCTCCTTGATTCATCATTATTAAACATTCCATGTCATGATTTACCTTACTGTTGATTTTTTTCTCTCATCACTCATGATACAATTCAAGTAGATTTATTCTCATATCATGAGAACATGATCCTTATCCATAGGCTTATAAATGAACCACTTTCTCCACTTTGTAAAGAAAAAAGACAAATAAAATCATGAGGACATAAAATAAAGGTTTAAATGACTCTGAGTCTTAAGGTTGGTAGGATTTGATGATTTAAAAATTAAGGCTCATGGAGGAGTCTAATCTCTGAAGTACAATGAATTATATTAAAAGTAAAAGTGTAATGAAATTCTCCCCTTCAAAAATAGCAACCCCCACTTCCCAAAACTCAATGAAAAGGTTATGATCATGTAAGCATTATGGATGATTTGTGCACCCTCTTGATTTTTTTATTTAGTAATTTGTTTTTCGTTTTTTGAAAGTTATGATTAGATAAAACCTCACATCCATCACCTAACCACATACGATCATATGATCATCGTTCTAGAAAATGGCAATTTTTGGTTCTCCAAAATCAAAACCCATTTTTCTATTTTTTTGTCATTTTTGTCATTTTTTTCTAATTCAAGTGGGGCAAAAAATATAGTATAATTAATGATTTCACAACCGTTTACAATTTCCACAATTACACCCCACACTTCTTCCTCACAATGTGTATCATCCTGTCCACCATGATTCCCTTTACCCCCACACTTCAACTTTAAAATATCTTGAAAATACCAAGAGTTGGGTAGGAATGGATAAAAATGGATTGAAACATGGATCATCCCTATAAATTTCATTCATGGAATCTATGGGATAAACAAAGGATTGATGTAAAGGTGGTATTTTAAGGAAATGTATCTTTTAAAAGGATGCCTCAATCATTTTAAATCAGTTTTTGCACTGTCATATCTCTGACAAGTTTCAATACAAGTTCTGCTCGGTTACATGTCCCAAGATCACTCAAGAAATATACTCAATAACTAATAGGAAGTACATGGTCGAGAAATCCAATTGGGAATGAGAAATATAGTATTGGACAATCACTCATGGCATGAAAAATAATAACAAATCAATTCATATAAATTTCAGAAATTCAAAGAATGAAAGATGGTAGGGATATTTCATTTACATGAATTAATTAATACCTTCAAATCACGAGTCATTATTTCAATATCGATGATTCATATTTAAAAATTCAATTTTTCATTTCAATTATATAATCATATAAACATTGAATCTTAAATATGGCCTCACTAGGTTCCTAATAAATGCATGTCTCCTTGATAGGTTGAGTAAAACATTAATTCAAGTGTGGGCATGAAATTTTATCTTTAAAGCTCAAATCATGTTGTGGACTAAAATGTGGAGAGTTTAAAAAATAAAACACTAAAATTGAACTCCATTTTTTCATGAAACTTAGTCCTTCCACTTCACTATATGGGGCTTCCATCCACCATTATGATGCTATAAAAGAAAAAAACTCAATTAAGTATAAGGATCATGTAATTTAAGTTAAAAAAGATAGTGGGAGTGGGATGCATGCTAGACTACTTCTTAATAAATGAAATTGAAATCTAAATTCCTAGAAATCATGTAAAGATAAATCTTGGTACGATTCCCCAAGTGGGCCCTGAATGTTTACGGCCTCCAGAGGGCAGTACCAGCTGTTATCCAAAATCTAATGGAGGATGAAGCTTCTTTGTTTTGAACCACCACATGTGGATTTTCCTATATTGTGCTTCATCCTTATGGGTGAGTAATGATCCATGGGTAGAGTAAACCAGATCCCCCCCCCCTTCAAAATGATGTATAGCTTGCATGGTGGAGGTGGGATGATGTATGGACCTTCATCCTTCTTCTTGGTTGCTACTTGTGAAACCTCTTCTTCTCTATCCAGTGGTTCCTCAAGGTACGCTTCATCCAAAGAATAGTCAATGGGAAATTCAGAGTGCAATTCTATTTGAATAAAATTAAAACCATAAGTATTACGACTAAATTATTCCCCATCAAAGTAAGCAGCTTTTTTCATGGTCTCCTTGGGAAAATCCACTCGAATCTCTTCACGAGATTGCTTCAATAAATATTCACCTTGTCTAGGGACCTCCATATGTTCCTCAGCAGGTGCACATCCAGGTTCTTCTTCATCTTCCAAGGCATAACCGAGATTGTCGGAATCTATATAATCAAAATCACAAGGAGTTATGTAGAATTAAGATTCAATAAAATTAGAATATATAGAGTCAAATAATGGTTCAACTCCCTGAGTCAGTTCAGCCTCAATCTCGGCCTCAGTGGTAAGTGCCTCTTGGAGTAGACTCTCTGAGGATGGAGGCAGGTAGTCGGGCTCCTCTATCTTAACTTAAAATTCCACCACTTGGGTGGTTTCTTCCTTCAGTGGTGCTGGATTTTCTTCCTTGTATTGTATGAGGATATTAGGAAGTTCGTCACATTTAATCAAAAAATCATCCAATCATTCTTGATCTCCCACTTGTAGCTCAATAGGCAAGTCATCATCCTTTTCCACCTTAGGTTCATGATCCTGATCAGTGTAGGGATTCTCCATTAATGCACGAACATAGTCAAATGATCCTTTAGCTTTTATTTCCAATTGTTAAATTCTTTCTCAAAGTTCTTGCACCTGAGAACTTCTAAAAACATTAACTTCTTATTTTTGTTGATGCACCTGTGAGTAATTGCAATCCATGCATAATAATAATCAATTAAATTCATCATGGAAAGAATTTTTTTGTTTTATTTAATTTATAAAAAGAAATGAAATCTTAATAATATGTGAAAATAGATAAATTAAATGAATAACTGATTGGATCCCCGACAACGGCACCAGTTTTGACGCACGACTGTCACATGGCATGGACAAAAACAATTATATTTTTCCTAGTGCAGCACATTGCTTAACCAGGGTCGTCTCTTTTGAAGATCCTTCTCAAAGTATTTCACATACTTTTTCTATATCATTTAAACTATCTATTTTTGTGGTTTTCTTTATTAAATGAATGTGATGAAAATATTTTTGGGTTTTTGATTATTTAAACATGTAAAATGATAATTTAAACTATCATGAAAATCTAAACAGAATGAGTTAATAAGAAAGAACTTGGTTTTGGGGGTTGGTTTAATGTTCAATCATTATTCTACATTATATGTTTTCTTTCAGTTTGATAATCCAAAAATGAAATCTCATGTTTGAACTACTATTCTTTATTTATAAATTGTGAAATATCACTGAATGTTTGAGCACTCTCAATTCCACCTCCTCCTTTAATCCAAGTTGATGACACACCTTTGTCTAGGATGTGTCATCTTCAAGGACCCGGTTCAATCGAAGACGTTTCAACCATTGATTAGATAAACTCCAACATGTGAATAACTAACCAATGGAGAGAGGTAAAATGATTAAATAAAATAATAGAGATAGGTTGAGTTGCATGACATCAGAGGTAGTCACAACATCGTGGACATTCGCCTTACCCGTGCATGCTACTCAATTCTATCTACAAACATAAAATTAAACATTTGAGGAAATTCATGATCACTTTAACCACACCCATCCAAGTCTCATGATTAGTCTCTCATTTATGATAGAATGAGATTACTTGGTGGAGTGGGTGGAATAAGATAAAGAGAGATAGAGAGAAATGAAGAAAAATGGGTGGAGAAACACAAATGCATGGATTAATAAAACTAGAATTTGAATTACAATTGAAAATAAAACTAAAATAAAACTAAAACTAAAATGAAATAAAAATAATAAATGAGGGGGGAAATATAAGAGAATTAGCGGCCCGTGCCGTGATGGGATCCTCCTTGGCTTTGGGTGTCGAGCTGATGGGTTTGGAAGGAGGAGATGACCTCCTTTTATAGGCAGATTTCCTTCACTCTAATGATTTCATGTTTTTGGACCCTTAAATTTCCGATTCACACATTGACCCATTCTTCAATATTGATCATAATGTTTTTTTCCATTCTCCCTCAAAATTCCAGCGCATTTGGACCCCTGATGAAGGATTTATGAATTTTACATTGAAGGATTCTGTTTATGGACGAAGCTTCCAGGAAGGTTCCTCAAAAAGTATGTCATTAAATGGATTCCTTAAATACTTAAAAATTCCACAAAATAGGTGTAGAGCCTCCCCCTTACGTACTTGTTCTATCCCAGGTGGAAGCACCACATTTGGATATGGGTAGGCCGAGTTTGGTTTCCATTACAGTGGTGTGGTCCACGCTGTCTGCCCGGAAAAATGTCAAATTTAAATGAATTTTTAGGACCACTAGATAGCCAAGTCACCTCCTGGTCCAGGATACAAAGATGAAGGAAATAAAATTTGTATTCTAAAAAAATTATATTCACTTAATTTGAAATTATATTTTTTACTAAATGACAAAAATACCCTTATGTTCGAAATTTGTCCAAAAATCCTGAATTATGCACTTTTCACAATTTCGCTCATTTTCATTATAAAATTCAAATTACCCATTATTTTAATAAAACAATGAAATACATGGGTTTTATCATCAAAAAAAAATAAAAAATACTCATTATTTGATAAAAAAATATGCACATAAATTTGCTCTGTCATGACACTCTCATCATGTTGAGGCCGCACTGTCGCACGATTCTTGTGGAGATTATTGTTGGGAGCCCTCTATAAGGACTCATGTTTCCTAGAATTAAGACCTTTAGTGACCTTCTCATTCACCTCCCTAGATTATGGGAGGAACTGGTGATTGTGTTCCGGGGAAAACGAACCGAAACAGTTGGAAACGGTGGTTGGCACCACCACCTTCTTGATTGCTGGTCATCATTGTCCGGACAAAAAGTGTGAATTATTGACTTGGAGGGATTGTCGAGCAGCTTCCATAGTAGGAATGATACTGTGTTGATGCTATTCTATAAACAGTGAATTTGATACCCTGCGTTGAAGATGATGATTAGGTGATGTCGTCCTCAGAGCGGACGACGATCCAGTTGAAGTAGCAGCAGATGCATTCAGAGTAGAGGTATTCACAGGTGTGAACTTTTGAGAAGCCATTTCTGTAACGCAGAAGATCTTTGGAAAAAAGTGCATGTTTGATATAACAGATATAATCAAGATAAGTTGAACCACTACATCTTTTGGATGAGTACATATTTTATTGATTTTTTTGTTGGACCTCTCATTGTGTTTAAATAGGGGACTAATAAATAAGTAAGACATAATTTTAACCTGGTTAAGGATTCAGGCCAGGTTCACCATTTTTTGTTTCCTCTAGAAATGGGGATGAACTCGTTTTTTTAAGGTTCAAACATTCCAATCGGTTTCAATCAGGTTTCTTCATAGAAACAGAAATATCCAATGATTTTATATCCATTTGGACCTACTTTCCAAATGTAAGTTCTCATTAGTTGTGAACCAATGAGGATTAAGAATTTTAATTGGTCAAGAGGATGGGAGATCAGACTCATCATACATTTTTGAGGGGAATTATTATCTACTCTGGGACTTTCTTGATAGATTTGAGTTATGTTCGTGAATCCTTATTAAATTACCAAGAATTAAAATGAGCTTTCCTTTAGATCTGACAATCAATAATTAATACGTAGAAGATTTAGAGATTCCTTTATATGTATTTGAGGTTCTTCATTGATAGATAATCATCTATATTTGTTAGAGATTCTTAGTCAATGGTATCCTTCAACACATTATATAGATATCTGTTGGTCATTATGATGACCATAATGGTTTTAAAGACACTCAGTGGGGCACTTGAAGTTTATTGTTGTTCCGAAAACATGGATTATTTCAAAGTTGGGATCGTACCAGTAGATAGGCTACCTATGTATACTTGTTTATAAAAGGAATCAGAACCCATGTAGTTCGAGTGACGAATTATGAGATTTATGCATGATTGATGGCCCAAATAATGATGTCATTATTACTTTTATGCTCTATTCTCCCGTGAGTTATAAACGGTTTGCAAAACAAGAGGTATTGGTAAAACCTGACAATTGTGCCATGAAAGATGCAATTATAAGAAATAATGTGGGGCATATGTATGTGTGACTCCCCAGAAAGATGAATATTAGGATTTACATCAGGGAAGAAACCCGGGAACAAGGTCCATAAAGGTATATATGCTTTATGGATATTTGGATACTTAACATAGGGATTACTACTGAGAATCATTCATAAATTAGAGGGGAATTATGATTGGTTTTTACTCCAGTAAGGAATCCCAATTCAAAAGTAAATAAAAACTAGGGCTTAATCCTGAGAAGGAGGCCCCTGTAAATAGAAATTATGACTGGGGATTACTCCTAAGGAGGATTCCCAGGTTAATGAATTTTGAATTTGGGGATTACTCCTAAAGAGGATGCCCATATTTGAGAATTTGGAACTTGGGGAATACTCCTGAGAAGATTTTCCATATTAAATTAATTATGAATGGGGCTTACTCTTAAGGAGGATGCCCATATTTGGTAACTTGAATACAGAGGCTTACTCATGAAAAGGAGGACTAGGTTAGGGGGCTTGAGGTTACTCCTAAAGAGGATTCTCATATTTAGGAATTTGAGATTGGGACTTACTTCTTAGAAGGAGGCCTTGGGGCTTACTCCTACGGAGGATGCCCATATTTAGGAATTTGATATTGGGACATACTCTTGAGAAGGAGGCCTTGGGGCTTACTCCTAAGGAGGATGCCCAAATTTAGGAATTTGAGATTGGGACTTACTCTTGAGAAGGAGGCCTTGGGGATTACTCCTAAGGAGGATGCACATATTTAAGAATTTGAGATTAGGACTTACTCCTTAGAATGAGGCCCAAGTTAATGATCCTCTCATCTTAAAGGATGAGGTTGACTGAATGAAATATCTAACCTTAGTGACATAAAGATATGTTAATCACCAAGTTTTGAGAGATGTTCCATAGAATTCCTTTAAGATAAGAAATCCAATCATGAAAACATGCCATAAATGGCTTTGAATAGTGTCTTGAAGACTAAATCTTGAAGAGGAAAGGTGGATTTGAAGAAAACAAGTGAATAGGAAGGAGGTCCACCCAAAAAGAGAGAGGTGCGCAAGTCCTGCGTGGGCGCGCATGTCCTGGTCACGCAAGTGTATCTATGCGACACATGGGTACTTGTGAGATGGTTAACCCATGGGGTAATACTTAGGCAAGAATTGGATCAAGCCCTTAGTATTATCCTTAAAGGATTCCAAAGGGGTGGCGCGCGAGTTCTATAGAAGGGGTAAGGCGGGGCGCAAGTGTCTTCATTTCCCTTAAGGGTTTAGACACTTAGGCGCGCAGGTGTTGATAAATTTCAACACTTAGGACATGTTCCCCCTCTTTAGATCTTCCGTTCTAGGTGAGAAACTACCATAGAAGTTTTAGGAAGGCTTTGAGAAGAGACTAGGTGACCGAGAGCTCAAATCTGAGTTTCTGGATTTTTACATCTTGAAATGGGGGGCCCACATGGGGTATTTATTGGCTACTGAAGACATTGAGAAAAAATAACATAGGGTGCGGAGGTCACCTGCGTAACCAATATGAGGCATGCATGTATACTTGCGTGACCATGATGAAACTTGCACGACCCAATTGTGAACAAATACATGTTCATGCCTTTGTCAATTTTTTATGTTTCTTCAAAGGATAAATCACTTTGGACTTTGGTATTTCCCTATTTCAGTTGTTAGACTCTGTGACGGAAAGGAGCGTCAACACCATGTGTGACATGTTTGTTGTGTTTCCCATGTAGAACTATGGTAGAGGTTATGTGTGAATTTCACATACTTGAGTACTATTTTGAACCCCGATCTAGGGTGTCGATCAGACATGTTTATTAATTTAAACTGCTTGGTGGAAGGTGATCACGGAGTGGAGGGGACTATGTCTGAACATAAGATTGAACCTCTTGATTTAAATTCTGTTGTGCCTATTATTATATTCTCTTTCTATGTTTTATTAAAAATTTAATTCAATAAATTTCAAACTATAATAGGTATTTTATAATGTATTTATATGAATTTAAAAAAAGTATGTTAGTTTAAGAAGATATATTAATATTTAGATTAGTAAAGGTGAGAACTAATGAATCTATTGAGAAATTAATTAAAAATTCCAGACACTTATAGATTCACTACAAAAGACTTGGATTATATTTTTAATTGGTTAAATTTTCAAATAACTATCCATAAACAGAAATTTTTATAGATACTCAATTCACCCCCACTTGATTACTCTACTCCAACCAACATTTGGTATCATAAGATTCATGATTTTTTTAGTTTTAAAATAATTTTAAAATAATTCCAACTGTTATTTTAGTTGTATTTTAAATATCATAAAATGATTGTTAATACTAAATTTTTATCTCTTTGAAATAGTTTCCAATTTTATATTATGGAAAATAAATTAGTAAGAGCTGATAAAAATATGACACCATTTTTCTATGGAACAAATTATGCTCAGTGGATGCTTAAAATGAAAATACATTTAGAAAGCATGAGATTTGAAATCTGGACTACTATTGAAAGTACAATTGAAATCCTAGGACTGCTAAAAACACATTGGATGAAGCTACCAAGACGTATTATAACAATAACTATAATGAAATTAATGATCTATAATTTGAACTAGAAGATGAATAGTTTTATCAGATTTTTTTCTTGTAAAACTATAAATGATATTTTAGACACTTTAGTTATTTACCATTAGGAAAAAAATATTGTGAACGATATGAGATTAAATACTTATACTATTAAATATGAAAATATTTTAATGAAAATGGATGATTCTATTATATATATGTATCTCTGGTTTAATGAAATTGTGAACAACATGATTTTTTTTGAAAATCTGTCACAACAAAAGAGCAGATCATGACGATTCTATGATGATTACCATAGAGATGGTGAGGGAAATCAATATCCACAAGATAATCAATAAAAATTGATAAAATTATAGTTATAGAAGTAATTTAAAAATTAATGTTGTGTGAAGGGGAAATAAAGGGTAATCAAGAGGAGGCAAATCAAAAGAGAAACTGTGTAGCTTTCAAGACTACCACTTCCAAGAGCAAAGACAAAGATACTGTTCATGCTACTATTGAGAGCACAAGTAGTGAAGATTAATATTTACACAGGGATGAGAAAATGGCCCAGTTGGCCAAGAGATTCAAAATATTTTAACGTAAGAAAACGTTATTTAATAAACAAAACATTAATGAAGAATATGACAATACAGACAATTGGAAAAAGAATTAGAAGAATCCTGACTAATCAAAAAAAGAGTGTTCTATGAATGAAAAAGTTGATGACATGTCAAAGATGATAGTCCTAAATTATAGTATAACAATGAGTATGATTATAATGATAGGTAATATAATAAAGCAATGTAGTTCACTTGGAGTGCATCTGAAGACAACTCTATTGAATCTACTTCTTCTCAGAATGGGAAAGAAGTTGTGGAAAAAATATTCTATAAGAAAAATACATCAGAGGTAATCTTAAACTCCAATGTTCCTAATGACTACTATTGAAAAGATGAATCTAAATATGAAAATATCACAAATGATGAAATATTTGAGTGTTGTAATATGGTAGAAGAAACTTTTATTGATTTGAAGACTAGGTATAAATCACTAAAGAAACATCATGCTCTCTCTACAAATATTAAATCTGAACATATTGTTGGTAAAGATAAAATGACCAATTGCTAAGGGAAAATAATGACCTAATGTTTTTTAATGATCAGTTAAAGAAGGATATGGAAAACATTACCATTGGTAAAAAACATACTCAATTACATGGTAAATATTGATCTCTTAAGTGTCTACTGGAATATGATATAAGTCAGGGTAAGGAAATTTATCAAAAACATATTTTATAACTAAATATGGAAAATTTTCTTCTCTGTCCAAAAATCATGATTTTACTTAATGTTTCAGTTCTAAAAAATATTTTACTTCATCATGTTTTTTCTGGAGAAATTAAAGATTATTTTAAAAATACATTAAATTATACATATAGAAAACCAATAAGACAAATTTGGATTCTTATGGATTTTATCACTAACGATTATAGTCCTAATCAAATAAGGGTACCAAAATATTTTATCAGATTAATTAGTTAGTAGGAAAACAGTCTAAAGAGTTATTGAAGAAATATCTGGTACAAGGATAGTAGCTGTTCAATAAAAATGGTCAGAGTTTACTCAAGATTCAAGATTATAATCATGATTGATGGAGTACATGTCACATTTGGTGACAATGGTAAAGGAAAAAATCATCAGGTTAAGCCATATTAGTAACCCTACCTCTATATCAATTTCTAAAGTACTCTATGTTGATGGATTAAAATGCAACTTTCATAGCATATATTCGATGTGTGATGACGGATTTAATGTAAAATTACAAAAAATATTCATGAAATGTTTTTAAGCCAAAAATTACTTAGTATTTACTACTTCTTGAATTGATAATGTATATGTTGTATATTTAGAAACACTAACATCACAAAATGTTACCTAACTAAATGCCTTTTACAATGGGTCTTGGGTATGGAACATAAGACTAGGAAATTTTAATTAACAGTATCTTAAGAAATCCACTAGGTATGGTTTAGTTAATGACATCCCCATACCATAGTTTCTATACAATAGAGTGTGTGATCCCATTCAAAAGAGAAAGAAACATAAAATATCATTCAATCCATAGAAGGAATTTACAACTTCTCATCCTCTCGAGTTTATTCACATGGAATTGTTTGGACCATCTGTAGTTTCATGTCTCAATGGGAATCAATTGGTTTATGATCATATATATGAATTATCTAGGTATAAATGGACCTTTTTCAAAGCTGAAAAAAGTGATGATTTCCCTCATTTTACCAAATAAGATAAGACATTATAAAATCATAGTGGACTCAAAATTAAATCCATAAGAAGTTACCATGGTCATGATTATGAAAATCAAGACATTGAAACTTGTCGCTCACAAAATGTCTAAAGGCATAACTTCTCTTCCAATGTGACAACTCAACAGAATGGTGTTACAAAAAGATGAAATAGAACCATATAAGAAATTGCCCGAACTAAGATCAATGAATATGACCTACCAATTTATTTTTGTGATGAAGCTATTAATATATCTTATTATATACTAAATAGAGTATTAATCTAGCCTATACTTAAGAAAACTCTTTATGAGCTCTGGAATAGTAGAAAACCGAAGAAAAATTATTTTAATGTGTTTGGATTAAAATTTTATATTCTAAACACTAAACATAATCATGATAAATTTACCTAAAAAAGTGATGAGTGGATATTTCATGGATATTTAACATCAGGAAAAGCATATAGTATATTTAATATGAGAACCAAATGTGTGTGTGATTCTATACATGTCATGTTTGATGAAACTAATGCACATGAAACTTAGTCCTCACTAGGGAATCTTTAAGAGGATATGTATAATCTAGACCTTAATGTTAAACCATCTTACCATCCTATAATGTAATATATTAAAACAACCTATTATGGAAACTCTCCAGATTCTAGTCATTATGAACCATATCCAAGTGATGAACCAAAATTAATTAGCCCTACATTTACTTGACAATCTATAACCCTTAAAATAATCCCATAGATGCAGTAGTTGGAGATTTAGACATATAAACACAATCTTGATCATCCTTAAGAAATAAGGTTATATATCAAGCATTGTATTCACATTTCGAACCTAAATATATCAATGATGCAATCCATGATGAATTTTGGGTCATGGACGTAAGAGTAGATTAAACAGTTTGAGAGAAATAATTTCTGGAAACTTGTTTATTAGACCAAAATATACCTTGACTATAAGAAGAAAATGGGTGTTTAGGAATAATGTAGATGAAGCTATAAATATAGTTAGAAAGAATGTTATATTGGTTTCTCAGGTCTATAATCAAGAAGTGGTAATTCATTATAAGGAAAAATGGTCACCAGTATCTAGGAATGAATACATTATAATCTTAGTTTCTTATAAAGCACACTTGGATTTAAAAACTAATAAAATGGATGAATGAAGTTAATTATTAAATGTTTATCTTATTGAAGATTTTTTTTAACAACTCCCTTGTTTTGAAAATCCACATCTTCCAAATCATTTTTTAAAATTAACTAATGATTTATATGGTTTAAAACAAGCTGCAAGAGTTTGGTATGACAGGTTAAGTAACTTTATTATTTCTAAAGTTTTTACAAAAGGAGTTGTAATTAATAATTTATTTATAAATAAAATTTCAAAAGATATTTTAATATGTCAAATATATTTAGATGATATTATTTTTGTATTTTCCAAAAAATCATTATGCAATTATTATTTTTCCAAAATGATTCAAAGTGTGTTTGAAATTCATTTGATTGGAGATCATATATATTTTATCTGATTTAAAATATATAAAAAAATAAGGTATTAGTATAAATAAATGTAATATACTGTAGATATTTTGAAAAGATATGGCTTTAGTGGCATTAAGAGTAGTGAGACACCTATCAGTTCTACATGTATGTTGGATCATGATGAAAATGGGAAATAGGTTGATCAAAATACTTACAATGGATTGATTGGGATTTTTATATACATAACTGATAGTAAGAAAGACATCATGATTAGTTTGTGTATGTGTGAAAGATTTCGAGAAAAAAAATGAGACAAATTTAAATGTTGGTATAAGAGATTTCAAATAACTCAAATATACACCTAATTTAGGGTTGTTCTACCATAGAGAACAACATTTTGATATGGTTAGTTATTCTAATGCCGAATTTGGTGGATGTAAATTAGATAGAAAGTGAACCTTTGGAACATGTCACTTTTTAGGAAAATATCTAATATCATGGTGTAGTAAAAAAGAAACATTTAGTTGCATTATCAACTACTGAAGTATAGTACATTGCTGTAAGTAGTGGCATTGAAAAAATCTATAGGATGAAACATCCTTTACTACACTATGGATTTTAATTCAAACATATCTCCAAAAATTTTCACAATACAAGTGCTATTATCATTTCTATGAATCCAATTTCTCATTCTATAAAAAACATATTGATGTAAGAGAACACTTTTTAGAGACCATTATCTAAACTTTGATATAAAACCTTAGTTTATTGGGGCTGAACATTATGTTGGTGAAATTTTTACCAAACTCTTAAACTCTGATTAAATTAGTGACATCATTCATAATATTGGAATTACAAATCTATAATGATTATCTGATCTCATCCCCTTAAAAAATCAATTTGTCTCTGACACAGATCATAGTGAAACCAATCAGGTGAAATAGATCAGGTGAAACCCATCTGGTGAAACCGATCATGCAAAACTAATTAGATGAAACCAATCAACTAAAACTAAATAGCTGAAAGCGATTAGGTGATACTAATGATGTGAAGCCAATTAGTGTGAAACTGAACCCATGAAGCTGATTGTGTAATACTGATCATGTTAGACCAATACATCTAGATTGAACCTGATACCGATAATAATTCTTTAGTAAATATGTTTGTATGTATATTTTAAGAAAAATAGTATAGTTTTCTCTTTTCCTGTTTTATCATTATTCTATTTTATGTTTTTAAAATGTAAAATCGGTAAATGATAAAATTAAATCCATCCACACTACTTCTTCCCTTCAATATTTCACTACCAACTCTACCTTTGACCCTTCAACCTTTTAACTTCCTTCTTCAAACCTGACATTGAGAATAGAATGGAAAAAATGAATGATGGAAGGATCAAGTGAATCATCATTGACCAAATTCCAGAAAATAGAATCAAGAAGTTCTACATGTTCGGTGAATCTAGAGTTGGGAAGATGCATAATTACTCCTAAGAAAGAAGTGTCTTATGAAGGGCTTCTAATGAGAAAAACGCTCTTGGTGAGAGTTTTAGAATCACAAGGGCGGATTAGGTTGTTTGTAGGAAATCAGATACATCTCTATCGCAAGCTAGTACACCAATTGTATCTCATATAGGAAGTGTTTCTGGATGGAGATGAGGGGGCATGGATGAAATTAGTGGTAAAGGGAAATGAGATATCATTTTCTTCAAGAGAATGGTATGGATTCCTAACCATTCTGCATAAGGGAATATTTTTTGACTACCAGGGTAACATTCCACCAATATAAATTTGTTTATATTATGAAAAATTCCTTGAAAAAGTTTACTAGAAATAAGGATTTGAGAAGAATATCATCTTAAAAATTAGATGGAGAGGCTATAATTCTTTTCATGTTTATCCGAATCAAAATATACCGAATAAAGGGAGATTTTTCTACCTTGAAGTATTAGGATGACTTCATTATTTTGTTGTTGAAGAATGAGTAGAAAGTGAACCTGTGTAGGTAACTTATGGTACACATCTATGAGATGATCAAAACCACTAAAAAGGAAGACATTTTATATTATCCGAGGATGATTTCTATAATGTTGAAGAAGCTAGGATGTGTGGAAGATGAATATGATTTGATAACTATTTTAAGTGGATTCTTCTTACACAAAAATATATTTAAAATAAAGAAAATATTTTGGAACCTATGGAGGATAATGTGGGTAGATGATGAGGAGAAATTTAATGAGGATTTTAATCCCATTGATTATCATACTTGACCAAGGGATCAAGATGATACATGTCTCAATCATGGTGAGCTGGTTGTGTATTCAAAGGATAAACAAGTTGATCCGAAGATTCCAAGAGAAGAGGCCTATAGATGATAGGAGTGATCCAGATATTTCTAAAATAACAAAAGAAATGTAATATGGAGCACCAAGTCAACCATTATAATTACCTTCTCATGAAACATTTTTATATTGTGATAATAATGTGGATGATGAAGGTGAGCATGTGAGTGAATCTCTGAAAGAAAGACAAGATGCAGTCAGTTCATTTGAGGAGTCTTTGCATAGAGAAGTTGATGAGGCTGATAGAGAGGATGATGTTTATCATATTGGACATGATGCTTCTGATCAAGATGGAAATGATGCTGTAAATTCCGAAAATGAGGAAAGACATGACCAAACTTATTATGCTCAATGAATTATTCCGGAGCATAATGATATTATTGATTGTGGAAAAGAGGAAGAAGTAGAAGCTTATATTTCACCCATGCCTCAAAATGAAGAGGAAACAATAGTGTATGGAGTATATAAAGTGGATGAAGTTAATTGAGAAGCTGAAGTTCAGATAGTACTAGTGCCTTATAATGTTATATTCACTAGAGATCAAGAAGAAGAAGTTGAAGATAATAATGAGAGGGAGCCTCAAGGTAGAATCTTGTGAATTGATACTGTGGAACATAGAGATTGGTCATGTTCTTGTGAGTGGAATAAGTATCCATAATATATCCTATTTGGGTTGTATTATGATTTAGATGAGTATATGTGAGCTCATCCTACTCTATTAGATGACGTGGAACAAATTTCTCCTACTTCCCTAGCTTTTCCTACTAGTGATGAACCTACTGTACCATTAGTTCATAGTTAATATATAACCAAATATGATCTTGAAAAATTAAATGTTGATATATGTGTATCTATGAGATCCTATAATCGAGTCAGAAATAATTCTTCTACATCTAGGGGTATTAGAGAGGCAGATGTTTCGTGTTTTTCAAGAATTCTTATTCATGAGATATAACCCAATCATGTCACTACAACAAAAACCATTGTGATAAATAATTAATTTTTGAGGGAAGAAGTGAATAAAATGTGTCATGAAATTGTATCTCTATCCAATGTTATCATTACTAGACTTTTTGGAGTTATAATGCTTTTTAGAAACTATGTTATATATCTTCAGAAAACATATTTGAAAAAGTTTAATGAGGATATTTGAAAGATGATTTCTGGTGCATTCAATTTTAAATCTTCCAGGTTTACTGCTTATATGGAGTCCCTCAAAAGTGTGATAATAGAATAGACGTGGTCCATTCAGAATGACTCTAATAGAGAGACCCTTTCCCAAGGGAAATCGAATTTTAACCTTGTTTATTAAATGGTGAGACAATGTTTCAATGAGGAAACTACTGCTAAAAAAAAGATCAGATACAAAGAGGAAATGTATTTCAAACAAATATACAAAAATATGATCAAAATAAAAACATTATGTACATGGATGAGAAGCTCAATATATGACAAGTGACTGAAGAATTCAAGAGAAAAGCGATCCATTGGAATGAGTTTACACCTAAATTGGATATGTTCCTAGAAAACATAGTGGATTTCGGGAAGGCCATGCAGTATGGGGGTGAAATCACCGGTGATTTTTTCAAGATTTTGAAGCCTTACCTGCATGTAAAGGATGAAGCTATAGTGGTAGGTGCAACTGCATCTAACAGAACTACTTCACTACCTCCTTCCTAGATGATATTGCCTCAATCTTTATCTCAGATCTTGGCAATGATCCATGAGTAGCCTCAATGTTGTGTTTTATCAGATAAGAGACCAATCCTTGTATCTGATGTTCCTACCATTGTTTCTTTACCTTGTGTAATCATTCCACCTGTCCTTCCTACATCAACAACATCACCTCATCAACTCATTACTGACCCATCAGTGAAATGGAAAGCTGCTCAAAAACCCATTCCACAGATGCAGATCGATTTTTGATAGGCCATTGAACATTTCTTTTGATGTTTGTACTCATTTTAATTTAATGACTATAAATATAAATTCACCATGTTTCTAGTATATTTGTGTTCTTTTTATTTATATTTTACGTTTCTTTTCATCTTTTTACTAATCCTAAGAGGGGAGAACTCTATGGATGTAAAATCATTAGAGGGAATATTCTCTTAACCAAATGGGGGGACTCTCTATGGAATATGAAACAGGGCATGTAATAAAAAAAAATATATGTATATATTATAGCTCTGATATAATATAGTACAAAAGACCGAGGGAGAATAAGAATCATATACATATATATATATATATATGTATGCATTGAGACAATTATTGAGGGAGAGTATAAAAGGAATGGACTTATAGTTATATTGATAATTCACACTCACTATTGGTATGCTATGTCAAGTCATTATTATTCTTTATAAGCATTCATAACTCATTAATACCATGATTTTTTGTTATCAAAAAGGGTGATATTGTTGGACCCTTTGTGAGATAGTTGTTTTAAATGTAAATAATCATGTTAATTTAAAAATCAAGATATATCACATATTATTTTTTAACTAATTATCACCATGTCAATGAATAATGATAGATGAATAAATTATGTCACATGGTATAATTCATTTAAATAAGTTAATAAATTAGGTATATTTGTGTTTAAATATATTTATAATTGTATATTTACAAGAAATTATCCATTTCACTAAATCTAGTTTTGTTCTATGTATGACAGAAACATTGTCAGTTTGTCAAAGACTCTGACACTGGTTGGTTCAATGGATTTACTAATGGCTGACTCACTCATGAGGACTCACTGATCGAATATAACACTGATACAAGATTTACTAATAGAACAAGTGACAAAACGATAGACAAGTCATTAATCATCAGTCACACCGATAGTTCAAAGGACTCATCAATGGATGGGTCACTGAAGGGTGACAAACTATTAGTTCAAAATGAGTCACTGATGAATGTTCACCGATGCCCAGACTGACCGATTGTATGAATGAATCACTAATTCTTAGAGTCACCGATAATGATGGAAAAAACACACCAATACAGATATTCACTGATTCAGATAGACTGATTTTAATTACAAACCAATACTTACGACTCACCGATAGTCATAAGAAATGATTTTTATTTTATTAATTCAAATATATATATAACAGAAATATGTAGTAAAATTAATGTTTCTAACATTATTTAATGTTGTCTATAGGGTATTCAAAGGATAGTACAAGGTACATGCATGTGGGTAGATCTTTATGTTTTTTGGACCTCGAAGAATAAAACGATAAAAATGAGGATCATTCAATGAGACACGAGACACAAAATAGTATTCTGAAAAGAAATCACGTAAAAGAGAAGAACTACCACAACTCTCAATAATACATCCAAGAATGAAGAACTCAAAGGAAGAGTATACAGGGATATTAGAAATAAAAAAAAACCTATTTAGATGAAGTGGACATCTTTCAAACAAGAAGATAAAGATCTCGTAATCCTAGAATCTAGAACACATAGGATTCAACACTCTATTTTGGGGTCAACTTCCCGGAGAGGACTCAAACATCAATTCCACTACATCAAATTTGTCCAGAGCTCCAATGTATAAAATAGAGGCTTCTAAACCTTACTCTACAACATTATCTCAATTGTGTTCAATTATTTACATTTTTTAGCCTTATGGGTATCTGTCTGTTACCCACACGCTGACCCCTATGCATAATTGTAGGATACATGATATCCTTAAGCTCACACTCTATTTATACTTTTATATCCCACGTGGAACTGTGGAAGAGGTTGAGTGTACCCTGTTTTTTATTTTCCCCGCATAGAAATTTGGTAGAGGCCATGTGCGATCTAGACATCATTATGTGATTTTGTGAAACCTGATCTAGGTTGTGGATCGAAGTTGTTTATTAATTTGAACTGCATGGTGGTAGGTGATCACCAAGTGGAGAGGACTATGTCTCATCTTGAGACTATACCTTTTGTTGTGAATTCCTCTATTCCTCTATTTATTTTATTTTAATGTTACTAATTTCATTCAAACAAAGTCAATTTATGATATTTAGTTAAGAAAGTCATTATAAATGTATTGAACTAGTAGGTTATTTTTAAAATTTATATTAATATTTTGATTAGTATAGCTGAGAACTAATCAATATCTTGAAAAATTAGTTGAACATTATGGAATCTTATAGATTCAATACTAAATGACATGGATTATATTTTTAATTTGAGAAATTTTCAATGAACTAATCTTTTAACAGAAAGTTTTATAAATACTCAATTCTCCCCCTCTAGAGTACTCAACTCTGACAAAAAATGATCTTCCATGGAGAAAATATATATTAGTGTAACACATAAATTTCATATTTTTGATATGAAATGAAATATGAAATTTATATTAAATCCAAAAAACCATGGAGATATGAAGAGGTTTCTTCCTTTATAAAGGATGTGTAGAAAGGGACATGGGAGAAAATGTATTTAGGCGATTGGAAATTTTTTTAATTTTCTAAATGAATGTTGGGAAATAAAATTTTGATTTAATTGAACAATGTTAGATAATTATGTGAAAAGATAGAACGATCCATAGATTACATCACCCACCATCTAGTTTTTCAAATATAAAGTGTTCTTTCATTATTCTAACCAGTGATCAAACCCAAATGTTAATAAAAATTATCAACATCAGAAATCACTTAAGCCTAGAGAAAAATGAAAATATGATGTGATCAGTATTTTTAACGAGACTTACAATAAACACATGTCATTAGGTACTCATTATATACACTCTATAATTTCTAATATCCAATTTTAGTCGGGATCTACCCACACATATATATATATAGAATTAAGTAAATAAAAATTCTAGCCAAATGACTAGAATTTTAATTTACTAGTACTCACCTGTGCGTACGCATGACATATTGAATTAATGTATTTTATTTGAAAATAAAATTCTATGTGTAAAAGGTACCAAACATTTTTAGTCAAATGAAATGAAAAATAAGAACTTTCATAACAAATTATATATGAAAAAGAATAAAATGAAATGAAATGGAAAAAATGATGTAAAAAGATGAAAAATTGTCATTGTGTATCATAAATTAGACATGAAAATTAATGAAACTTTATTTTCACCAATGAAAAATCAAAAAATTATGTATCATAGATTTTAAATAAGAATTAAAAAAAATTAATATTGAAACTCCCAAATCAAAATTGTGATAGTAACATATTACAGATTGTTTTCATATCGAGGAGACATAAGAACATATCTATGGAGAATGATTTCATTAGAAAAATATGAGTGAAAATTTTAATAGTAGGTTCTATTTTTAGAGAATCTTCTATGACCATATTAATGACATAGTGTGAGAGACATCCCTATTATTTAAATCCTGAAATAAATACCCATGCATCATGGCTGCAATGGTCACTAGTGGATATTGATTGATTGGAAAGTGGATTCTTGCAGCACCTCAATATAGTACATAAAAAATAAATATTTAAACATTGTAACTACATAAATATGAGTGCATTGATATTTTCTACAATACATTAAACCTTTGAATAAATAACAATTTAATTAATACCCTTGATAATTTCATATATCCACGGTGAAAATAGAATGTAGGTCTAACAAAGAAATGAAGAAACAAGAAATGAAGTTTTTTAATTTAATTGACTCCTCCATATATCAAATAGTAAATTCCAAAAATGTTATGTTATAGCCCCTAATCAAAATTCCTTTGAACACTAATTTGATGCAGCCTCCTCCTCACCTCCCCATCGAGGCTGTTGGGGGTGTCGCTTCTTCACCATTGGTTCTACCCCCCCAACCTATGTTTTTTGCTGTTTACTCTATATAGAGGTTCATAATCCATTATATTGTGATTTGTTTAAGATATGGAATAATAGAGAAATAAGTTTGTGTGCACAAAAAATGGGTGAGAATATTTAAATCATATATAGATTGAAGAAATATAAAGAAACCTACCTGAAAAACTGGCTCCTTCTCTTTTATTACATTGCAAATTCACGAAGCATTGTTCTTGGTATTATGTGATATGCTTCCCGGATATCATCTTGTGTTGTTAATTTTTATAAAAATAAAAGAGGCCTAGAAGATCATCAAGTGCTTGAAAGGGAGACAATGTTTATTGTTAGTAAAATAGAAGAACTCTATGAGATGTTTAAGAATATTAGTTGTGTAATGATTGATGATGGGGAGATAAATAAAGAAGAGTTTTAGCTGGAACTATTTAATTTGAATAAAAATAAAATCTTGTTTTTTGATCAACATGGATTCATTGAGAGGTAGCAGGTGAAATGAATGGTTGTTGCTACACTTTCTAAATATGGTATAAAAATTTCCAATGATGTTAAAGAAAGCATCATCAATAATACATTTTTGGAAGCTAAAACAATATATGATGAACAGAGTAAAATTGAATGGAGAAGACCTCCCTTATGGAGGCTATTAATCTAATATATTTTTAGTAATTTCATTAATTTTTATAACACATTACACCAAAATCATTTATGATTATGTGGATCTTAAAATAATTGACTGTAAATGTAAAAGGGGAATTTAAGATGAAATGAAAAATATTTATGACATAATTTATTTTACAATTACATAAATACGAATTTCAGATTTAAGACTTGAAATGAAGCTATAAACATTGAGAAATATTAATACATATAATAAAAATGAATACCTTTATGATCTAATAATGATTTGGGAATGTTATTCCACTATAAAAATATCTATCTTCATGATCTAAGTATCACCCTTCAGATCTGTCACTACCCAAACAAATGATTTTGCAAATTATTAATGGAAAGAAATGTAATAACTGATTCTGAATGCTTTTTTCCTTATTATTATATGTAATAAATTGACAATTTTGATTGATAAAAAATAACTGTAGAGTATGAAAACATGATATACCATTAAAACCATAATATTATTTATCTTATTACCATGATTAAAAAATATAAAGCAGTTATTTAATATATAAATTTGAATATAGGTGTAATTTATATAGTACTTTATACTATTGAAGTTTATGGAACTTTAAATATTTTGAAAATTTGTATACATAAGTGTAATTCATTTTTAGACATTTTATGGAACCATACAATGTTCATTTATGTTTAAATAATTGGAATTGTTGAATATTATCTATACAAGAGTGTAATCCCACCAGTGTTGCTATCAAATATATATGCTACATTCTACTTACAGGTCCATGTTTCCCTTGGAAGAATAATACATGTTGATCTTCATCCAACCTGCTCAGGGAGGTTTCCAGGAATAAAATATGAATCCATTATAATTCATAAAAAATTATATATAAGTTCATACTAATAATATATAGTGGAAAACACTGCATATATTATTTGAGAAACAACATTGCATAATGTATAAGGGCTTACCAGTTCACCTTCCTTATTGTGGTTTCCTACCTCCATCAGTCCATGTATTTTAGTATAGATTTAGTTGACATAGGTACATAAAGAAATTTATATTTATCAATAAATCAAATCAACCAATTACTCAACATTTTTTCACATAATAAGATCTTAATACTTTTTGCAATATATAACATACCATTACCTAGAAAATGGAAATAATGTTAAAGATGAGAGGATTGTTACCTTATGATTCAACGCAACAAAACTATCCTTCATGAAAAATTAATATAATGATAGTAACTAAGAATATATCCATATTATGTTGTAATAAAATAAAAGAATAACATATTGGATTATGTAAGAAGTAAAATAATTGGAAACAAACAAGGGAAGGAAACCACCCAAGTAATGTAATAAATTATCGAATACATTAATCCATGAAGTGAAATTAATTTGTAAGCATGTATGTTTTTTGGAATCATTAAGCATATGGTTTTTCGAATAAAATAGTGCAGCATTTTTTTATAAATGGATGCATATAGATTCAATGAATACGGGGGACAGAATACTCCACAAAACAGTCAATTAGGGTTTATGAAAATCAAGGAAACACACCAATGAAATGGCTGAGAAACTGATGTAAGGAAAAGAGCAAAGGTGTTTGTGCTTTGGATTGGTCCGATGACAACCTAGATACTAGCCTCAACCAAGTGTATAGGGGCTTTCCCATTCAACTTCCTCATCTTGGTTTATTGCTAACATCTGTACATGTATTTTAGAAAATCATTAGTTGACACAAAAACTTGCAAAAATATATATTCATCAGAAAATGAAATCAACAAAATACATAACATTTGTACACATAATATGAAATGAATCCTGCATGAAAGAGGTAACATACCATTACCTAGAAAAAAAAAGGAAATTTTGTTGATGATGGGGGGAGAGGTGTTACCTTCTGATTCAATGCTACATACCCATCCTTATAGATAAATTAATATAAGAACATTAACTGAGAATACTTACATCTTATGGAATAATAAAATCAAAGAATAATATATTGGAATATATAATTAGTAAAATCATTCGAAACAAATAAGACAAGAAAACCTCAGAAGTAATGGAATAAATTTTATAGTTCATTAATCCATGAAGAAAAATGAATCTATAAACATTTCTATTTTAGGGAATAATTAAGCATAAGTTTTATTGAATAAAATAGTACATTAGTTTGTCATAGTTGAATGCATAGAAGTTAAATAAAGAGGGGGTGGGTAATAGAATCATCCAAGAAAGAGTAAGAGTTCCATCATGGGAAATTAGGGTTCATGAAAATCAATGAATCATGTCAAATATAAAATTACAAACTTTAACAGTGATGAATCATTACATAAATCGAGACAAAGTCCACATTATAGGGGGCCCAAATTCATTCAAACTAAAGCACACACCAACAATATTTCTGTGGAACTGATGAAGGGGAAAGTAGTTGAAAGGCAATCCTACCTAAAAGTGATCCAGTGAAAACTTGGATACCAGCCTCAACCATCTCGATATTGGATTACTGGTTCACCTTCCCCATGCAGGTTTCTTAATGTCAACAGTATCCATGAATTTGAGAGAATCTACAGATGATACAATTACATCTATAAATACATATTTATCAGTAAATAAATTCAACAATTTACTAAACATTTATACACATGTTTCATGAAATAGAGAACCTAACATTATATTTTCAATAAAAAAACATTTATTTTTTATTTAATTATTTATAGGAACCTACACATGAGTAAAATTAATTATTTTTGAAGATCAAATCATGATATCATTATCAATAAAAATTATCAATCTAATTAACATAATATTAAAATAATAATGTTTAATTAATATTTATTGAAATGTCATGAAAACATGTAAATTAATCACAAACAATTAATGAATTCAATATTGTTTAAATTTAATCATGTTGCATTACCTTACTGACATTCTCCACCATGATATACATGATCATAAAACTGTTCCTACAATGCAACCCATCAGTGTATCTCAAATAAAAATAATAAAGTAGGAGTATTAAATAAATTAAATAAGCCAGTTACATGAATTAAATCATCCAAAACCTAAATTTTCCGAATCCTAATTAAATCATTAAAGTGCACGTCAACAACCAAGCGCACCTCAAAAACCTGCATATGAAACCATTCAAGTGAAAAAGACTCTAGACTTTTAAATAAGTAATTCCATTATTCCAATATAGGATATCCATGGAAAATTTTCTAGAACATAGACCAATATTATAGAATCCCAAAAAATATTTGTGGTAAATTTAGAAGAATCCTAATAAGGCATGATGCCAATCAAAATCCCTTAAAAAATTTAATGAACATCACCAATCTGTTCAATTGAAATCATGCAGCACTGAACATTAAAATTGGAACTGACCTACAATGAAGAGTCCAATATTAATAGCACAATGAACCAATCTACAAGAAAGGACTTGATGGAAGACATAATGAGATAATTCCAATGGTTTCAAAGAAAATTTGAATGCGTTGAGACATGGGGAAGACAAATGAAAATCTTTCATGGGAAACCTAGTTCACAAACAAATAAATATTGTATCATAATTAAAAAAATATTATCAAGTTTGTAATAGCTTCAATGGAACATATCAGCGTACCTCTAAGGAAAATTAGATTGTAGGAATATTCAATGAATTAAATCACCTTGATTCCCTAGAAACCATCTGACTGAACATTCAAAACCTCGACCAACACACATTTAATTAAATAAGTCAACTGAATGAATTAAATTAGTGAAAAATTATATCATTTGAACCCGAATTAAATCATCCAAGTGCATCTCAACAACCTGTATCTAAAACAATGAAAGTACACAAAGTTTCATGATTTTAAAATAAATAATTCAATTATTCTATCATAGGACAAATAGTGAAAATATTATAGCACATACCAATATTTATCCCTCTAAAAACATATTCACCTGAAATTAGGGATGAATACAGATTATTGATTACCTAAAAATGTAGAAAAAAATGTAAAATCACATAGTAATTCAGTAGTAATTTCATACTGTATAAATTTAGAGTGAATCGAAAACCCTAATATGATAAATTGAATCAGAATTAGTGTTTTGTGGGTTGAAATATTTGGGTAACAGTAATAGGAATGTTTCCTTTAAGGAGGGATGACCCATCCTTAATATTTAGCTAAACAGACTTGCAACATATTTGAGGATACTACTTAACTTCATGGGAATCCTAGTTATGAAACAAATAATGAATGTATCATAATTAAGAAAAATATTATCATGTTGGTCATATGTTCAATTCAACCTATTAGAGTACCATTAATGAAAATTAGACGATAGAAATATGAAATGAATTAAATCACCTTGATTTCCTAGAAACCATCTAACTTAACCTTCATAACCTGTACAAATAAATATTGAATTAATTAATCCAATGAAAATTAGACAGTATGAATATGCAATGAATTAAATCACCTTGATGCCCTTGAAACCATGTAACCGAACCTTCAAAACCTGGTCCAACACACTTTTAATTAAATAAGCCAACTAAATGAATTAAATCAGAGATAAATTATAACTTTTGAACCCGAATTAAATCATCCAAGAGCAGCTCAACAAACGACATCTGAAACAATGAACGTACACAAAGAGACATGATTTTAAAATAAATAATTCAATTATTCTAGCTAAAGAAAAAATAGTGAAAATATTTCATCACATACCAATATTTTTCACCCTAAAAACATATTCACCTAAAAATATGGAAGAATCCACAGTATTGATTACCTAAAAATATGGCACAAAACAAATTTAAAATCACATACAAATTCATTAGTCATTGCATACTAGATAAAATAACATTGAATCAAAACCACTAATATGATAAATTGAATCAAAATCAGAGTGTTTTGGGTTGAAATATTTGGCTAACAGTAATAGGAATACTACCTTTAAGGAGAGATGACCCAGCCATAATATATAGCTTAACATACCTGAAACATATTTGTAACACCCGAGATTTTTATGAGTAATATTTTGTTTTTATGTTATATATATATCATCAAATGAATCTTTCACTAGACACTAGCTTGACTTACTTTACACGCAATCGCGACCTTCCTCGATAGCTTGCGTTGTAAGCAATACCAAGTTTCACTAAACAACGATATGCTATTAAAATATTATTAAAACTAGCCGTTATGAATAGTAATAACCACTTTTTTAAATTTTTTAAATTTTATTTTTCAAAATGGACTTCATTTTTGGATTCGGAATACCGAAATTAGCCTAGGGTGAAATTTTGGTATTTTTCTGAAGACTTTCAATTTTTGATGAATAGTGAAACCACTAAGTGGTAGGTTAAAAACTGAATTTTGCATAAAACTTAATTTTACCACTTCTGTGAATGAAATTTTGAAAATCCTACAGACATGGTTGATATCAGTAAGTAAAATGTGGTTCAATGAGATAAAAATAATTTTTTGGTGAATAGTAACTTTTTACTTTTTTTACCGCGGTTAATAGTAAATAGGGTAATTAAGGGTAAATATGATATTAGTATTACCCTAACACATGTCCTAATTCTATTGGATAAGTGTAATTCGACCAAAAACAACCTTATGAATATAATATGACCATTTAGGTCCACTTGGATTAGATTATGACATTTAATATTATTTTATTTAATGAATAGTTAAAATAGTTAAAATCAATATTTAATAACTAAAACATTTTTAATATGGGGTTATACATAAGATAAATTCGACTATAAATACTCATTAGGAAGATAAAAATATTTCCTACTTAATGATTTGTTATTTATAATTTTTAGACTTTAAATAAATTAATTTATTTATGACACAACGATGATGCTGTAATTACCCTTTTAAGGAAATGTTAACATAATTGTTGTTATTAATGCTAAAATAAATGTAATTTGAGACTTTTTATGAATTAAACTAATTTTATAGGTTAAAATGATATATTAGTGTTGATTTAATCAACTTGGTTCGAACATATAATTCTGTTATGACTTTCACAAAAATCATATATCAAATAGTGTCAAAATTGACACAAAATAGTTTTTAAATCAAATATTATATTATTAATTGTTATTTTATTCCTAAAAATCTAAGGTTCGGCCAAATGACTTATATAAGAATATATATATTAATTATAAACAACTTGGGGTTCTTTTGGCATGTTATAGTAAGTTTATTAACCATATAGTGTAAGAAAACAAAAAGTCACGGTAAAAGTTAAATTATTTAACTTAGAGTTAAATCTAATTGATAAGGTTAAAATAATAGCCTAATCTTGTCTAAATCATATTGGTGGATATTATTTTGACCCATACTCACTTTACCTTAGAAATAAGACCCTTTGGAACCATTATAAACCGATTTTGACTTTAATATAAAATAATATTTTGAGATATTCCTAAGGTGCCCCTCTCCTCCCTTATAAAAGGGCACCTCCTCCCCCTCCTCCTCACACCAATTTGAGCACTCAAGCTCGGCCAACCCCTGCCATAATCCCTTCTCCACTTCCCTAGAATAATCCTAGATGTCCTGGTCTTCTTCAAAGTCCAATCTTAGTTCCCTAAGTGGAGGATTCAAAGAGGCGTTTCAAAGAAGAGGTAATATCCATTACCGATCTTTTCAATTTCTTTCTTCTTCAACTTCTTCTTATTTAGTTGTTTCATGATAAAGTAATAACATCAGTATTACTTACATACTGATATGTTATTATAAATATGAAACAACCCTAATTCACATTCTATCCATCCTACAGAAAAATGAAATCACTGCGCTTACGTACGTACTGAATACCATCTCCACGCCATGGTGTAATCTATTTTCCACCATCACCTTACAAGGATGGGTATAATGGTGTAATGAGAAACTATATATGATTATTATAAAGTGATATTGATACTGAAATAGTATAAATACACTTAAATACAATTCCACGATCATGGGAACAATATCATCACTCGTGCGTACGTATGGAATACCATCTCCACGATGTGATGCGACTCGTTCTACATGATCATCATTACATAGTAATTATATAAATGAATTGAATGAATAAATATGATATATGTTACACTAATACCATTCTGGATATATGGTATCTATAACCTTAAAATAATAATAAGAATTTATTCGGCAAAACATGCATAAGAACAAAAGGCAATAAAGACCCGAGTAACAAGTAACAATGAAATATTACTAATAAGAAGCTAAGAATATAACCATATATGATATCATATCAATATTTATGATTCTGGAATAAGTCAATAACATTATTTAAACCATTATACAGGAGCTTCGGACACGTACAAAGAAAATCGGACCTATGGTAAGGGAAATATCACAATCTCATTTTTATCCGAGATTGTTTATACATTAGTATTTACTGGGGTGTATTTTATCATCCACATCCATGTTTCCTGAATATGTAATATCATCCACCTAAAAATGTTTAAATCCAATTTTACCCTTCGGTGAGTTTTTAGTAAAGAATATGAAAGGAATCTTTTGTCGTTTTTCGTACGAGGTACTTTTTGACTTTTCCGACAAAAGTACGAGAAGAATGTTTTTTAACTTATACGGCATGAATGGATTTTTAAAAAAATTATTTCCAAGAAGCTTCCTTTACAAGTTTTCAAGTTTATTTTTAATCAAAAATACTTTTAGTTTAAAGTTGTATGACATATTAATAAAGGAAAAAATGTTTTTGAAGAAGAATGGATATTTTCCTCAAGAATGGAGTTCAAGTGTTTTATAAAAATTATTTCCCATCTAAGATAATAAAGGGTTCTATTTTTATCCCTATTATTACATTGATTTGATTATGTTGTGATGGAATTATTTTTATGAATTCTTTTATCTTATATGAGTTGTTTTATGATGTCATGATGTTTAAGATTCCCATTTGTATTACATGGGATATGCAATGATGTATGATTTATGATTTTGTGGAACACATAATAATGCTATCATGATAAGATGGGTGGGACATATATCTCACTCCAATGCATTGGGTAAAGATTTTATATCTCATGAGATAGACATGGCTGGAATGGTAGGTTATACCGGTTCAGTGAAACAGGACTGAAACGAGGGTAACTCGGTTCAGAAAGGGACTTTGTACACTAAGATAGTCTTGGAAATGAGTCTTGACTAATAAGATATGATTCTCTATGATTATGTGTGTATTCCACAAAGATTCATGTTTTAAGTTATGATTATTGTGATTAAATTTCACTGCCATGATTTATCCCATGTTATGAAATTATGATTATGATTTCCAAAAGTTATGTGCTTGTGTATATGATGTGATTGATATTTCTTTTGTTTACCCTTACAGAGCATTTGAGCTCAACATTTTGTATGTTTTCTTTCCCCAGGTCAGGAAGAAGGTTATTAAGTAAGATATGCCAAAAGGGACTATAGATATGATGAAATAAATGGGAGACATTGTAGACGCTTTATGAACCAGTTGTTTATGCTTCCCAGTTTCTAAAGACACTATACCTATACGGTCCTTTCGTGGTTTTGTTATATGTTGTAATAAGTATGCTTCAATTTTGAAGTATTAACAATGTATGTAAAGTATGGGTCGTTATAGTTGGTATCAGAGGAAAGGTATAGTCAACCTTTGGAAACTATGATGTGAAAGCCTTAGTAAGAACCCTAAGGATAAGTCTAAGCATAGAACACAATATTAGTGTTTTAGAAATGGCCATGAATAACCTAGGATAAGACCTTAAGCGTGAAAATTTTATTCTTGAATTATGTGGTTTTCCTATTATAATTAGTGTTTCTCACACTATTCTTCTTGGTTTTAGTCAATGGCTGGAACCCGAACGAACCGTGTTAATGCAAATGCGATGGGAAATGCAATGATTGTCCCCCTGAGCAACCAAACGATATGGGAGATGGAATGAAAAATCTTGTAGCCATGCTCACACAACTTTCTCAAGATATGAATCATGCAGGACTTCCAAACGAGAAAATGAAGGAGCAACATTCTGTTGAATCCTTCATGAGGAAGCGTCCTCCTTCTTTCAGCGGGTCTACTGATCCATTAGTTACTCAACAATGGATTAGTACTACTGAAAAGATATTTTCATTTCTTCAATGTTCTGAACATGATAAAGTCATCCTTACAGTGTATCGTTTGGAAGGAGATGTTGATCAATGGTGGAATCTTATTAAGAATACGAGGAAAAGGGATGAAATTGAGTCCATGAAATGGGACGAGTTCAGGAACTTATTTTTCAATAAGTACTTCCCTCGTATTCTCTGAAAAAAGATGGAGAACGAGTTTCTTGAACTGAAGCAAAGGGATGATGAATCTGTTGGTACCTATGAAGCAAATTTTAAAAGACTTGCAAGGTACGCTTCTGGTATTATTATCCAACCTGAGAGTAAGATCGATCGATTCTTTAGTGGCTTAAAAACAAGTATTCGAAGGGCTTTAGCCATAAGGGACTTCAATAGCTACGAGGAAATCGTTCGATGTGCTCTCAAAGTTGAGATAGATATTGGAGTAACCCATCAGTCATATGGGTTTGATAAGAAGAGGAAAATGGAATTCAAAGGAAAATCTAAAAAGCACACTGAAAAGAAGATGATCTATCCCTTATGCTCAAAGTGTGTAAAGAAACATAGAGGGAGTTGTCTTAAAGGGACAAGTAAATGTTTCAAATGTGGAAAGGAAGGTCATCGGGCATTTGAATGCCGCGATAATGGGAAGAAGATGTCTAATGATGCAAACAAAGGAAGGGATACACAGAATAAACCTACTACACTTCAATGTTTCAAGTGCAAGGAGATGGGGGCATTATGCCAATCAATGCCCAAATCCAAGGGTTGATGATGATGGTCGACGTCAACAAACTCTTAAGGCTAAAGACAAAGGAAAGTCACATGCAATTTCTATCAGCGATGTGGAGTACAATAACGAAGTGGTGAAAGGTACACTTACCATCCACTCTAAAGTAGCAAATGTTTTATTTGATTCTGGATCCACCCACTCTTTTATTTCTGAAGAATTTTCTAAGGGTATCACCATATTACCTCAACAATTAGATGTTGAGTCAGTTGTGACAACACCTAATGGCACATCAATCGCATCAAAAGTTTATAATTCTTCTTCGATCGAAGTTTGTGGGAAAGTGCTTCCTGCAAATCTGGAGATCCTTCCTTTAGTGGAATTCGATGTGATTCTTGGCATGGATTGGATTTCTTTATACGGAGCTCATATCAATTGCCAAAGAAGGGAAGTCACATTTCATATTCCAGATCAATCTATGATCGTCTATCAATGCAAGGATGAACATAACCTTCCAGTGGAAATTTCTTCCATTTTATGGGTATTGATTCCACTAAATGAAGGTTATTTATCTCAAATGGTTGGTGAGAAACTCGCGATTAAGAATATGCCCATCATATGTGAGTTTTATGATGTCATTCTGGAGGAATTACCGGGTCTTCCACCAAATCATGAAGTTGAGTTTTCAATAGAACTCGTACCGGGTGCTTTGCCTATTTCAAAGACACCTTATAGAATGGCCCCAATTGAGTTGCAGGAATTGAAGAAGCAACTCCAAGAGAATCTTGATAAGGGATTCATACGCCCTAGTGCGTCACCTTGGGGAGTTACTGTTCTATTTGTTAAGAAGAAAGATGGATCAATGAGACTCTGCATTGATTATCGAGAACATAACAAGATCACTATCAAGAAGAAATATGCTCTCCCACGCATTGATGACCTATTTGACCAACTATGAGGAGCTCAATACTTTTCCAAGATTGATCTTCATTCAAGGTATCATCAATTATGCGTCAAAAGGGAGGATATACCAAAGACGGCTTTCCGTACAGGGTATGGACACTATGAATTTATAGTGATGCCATTTGGTCTTACTAATGCCCCTACTATCTTCATGGATCTGATTAATAGAGTCTTTAGAGACTATCTTGATCAATTTGTGGTAGTCTTTATAGACGATATTCTTGTCTATTCAAAGAGCAAGGAAGAACATGAAGATCACTTGATAATTATATTGAAGACCCTGAGAAAGGAGAAGCATTATGCCAAATTTACCAAGTGTGAATTTTGGCTTCAAAAAGTTACATTTTTGGGTCACATAATCTCAAAAGAGGGTATATCTGTGGATCCAGCAAAAACAGAGGTTATCGAAAGATGGTCGAGACCAACAACAGTAACTGAGATCCAATGTTTTCTTGTTTTGGCTGGATATTATCGACGTTTTGTGAAAGATTTTTCACGATTATCCAATCCACTCCCCAAGTTGACTCGGAAAGGAGTTAAGTTTGTCTGGACGGAAGAATGTGAAGAAAATTTCAAGGAGTTGAAAAGAAGGTTATCCTGTGCACCTGTGCTCACACTGCCTTGTAGTGGAGAAAGGTTTGTGATCTATAGTGATGCATCCAAGAAGGGATTAGGGTGTGTTCTTATGAAAAATGATATGGTGATAGCTTATGCCTCACGACAGTTGAAAATCCATGATCAAAATTACCCAACACATGATTTGGATTTAGCTGCGGTAATCTTTGCATTAAAGATTTGGAGGCATTACCTTTATGGTGAAAGGTGTGATATTTATACTGATCATAAAAGTTTAAAGTATATTTTCACACAAATGGAGCTGAATATGCGTCAAAGAAGATGGTTGGAGCTGATTAAGGATTATGACTGCTCAATCCATTACCACCCTGGGAAAGCAAACAAGGTGGAAGATGCATTAAGTCGACAAGACCATGCTAGTTTATCCATGATGAGGATCACAAAAGATCCAATATTTATGGATTTACAAAGGATGGATCTTGGAATTATAATGGAAGGGGAAAAATCTTATCTTTCTCAAATGAATGTTCAACCATCTATACATGTGAAGATTAAAGAGGCACAGAAAGAAGATGTCGAGTTACAAAAGAAGGTGAGAAATGTTCCTGAGTTCAACCTTGATTGTGATGGGATAATAAAGTTCAGGAATCAGGTTTGTGTTCCTCCCATCCCCGAGTTAAAGAAGGAGCTGCTGGATGATGCTCATAGTTCTTCATTATCTATTCATCCTGGAAGCACGAAGATGTATAGGGACCTGAAAGATTACTTCTGGTGGGATGGCATGAAAAGAGATGTTTCTGAATATGTCTCTCGATGTTTGGTTTGTCAACAAGTTAAAGCTGAGAGACAGAAGTCTAAGGGGATGTTACAACCATTACCCATACCCGAATGGAAATGGGAAAACATCACTATGGACTTTGTCACAGGACTTCCTAAAACATCCAAAGGCAATAATGCTATCTGGGTCATAGTTGATCTTCTTACAAAGTCTGCACACTTCATTGCTATTAAAGAGGATTTCTCTCTAGATCAGCTTGCCAGGATATATGTAAAGGAAGTGGTAAGATTGCATGGAGTACCACTTTATATTATATCTGATCAGGATCCGAGATTTACCTCGAAGTTCCGGCGAAGTCTTCAGCATACTCTGGATACAGAGTTGAGTTTCAACAGTGCTTATCATCCTCAGACAGACGGTCAGTCTGATATGACAATTCAAACCCTAGAAGATATGTTGAGAGCTTGCTCTATGGATTTCAAAGGAGGTTGGGATCAACACCTACCTTTGGTGGAATTTTATTATAATAATAGCTTTCACTCTAGTATTCAGATGGCTCCTTATGAAGCTCTCTATGGAAAGAAATGCAGGACTCCAACTTGCTGGGATGAAGTTGGGGAAAGAAAGCTATTAGGACCTGATCTCGTTGATGAAATGGCCGAAAAGGTCAGATCTATTCAAAAACACATAAGTGCAGCTCAGAGTCGACAGAAAAGTTATGCTGACAACTGAAGAAAAGACCTAGAGTTTTAAGTGGGTGATAAAGTGTTCTTACGAATATCTCCCTGGAAGAGGGTTATGAGATTTAGAAGGAAGGGGAAGTTGAGCCCTAGATATATCGGTCCTTTCGAAAGACTGGATCATGTTGGAAAGTTAGCATACCGATTGGCGCTTCCACCGAATCTCTCTCAAGTTCACGATGTGTTCCATGTATCTCTCCTGAGAAAGTACATACCTGATCCTTCACATGTACTCAGCTCAGAAGTTGTACCGCTGGAGCAAGATCTTTCTTATGAAGAACAACCGATAGAGATTCTGGATCGTAGCGAAAAAGTCCTACGAAACAAGAACACTCGATTGGTGAAAGTTTTATGGAGGAACCACCAACTTGAAGAAGCTACATGGGAGCTTGAGGATATGATGAGGGAGATGTATCCTCATCTGTTTGTTACAAAGTGACGAATTTCGAGGGCGAAATTCTTTTTAAGGGGGGTAGAAGGTAAGACCCAAGATTTTTATGAGTAATATTTTGTTTTTATGTTATATATATATCATCAAAGGAATATTTCACTACACACTAGCTTGACTTACTTTACACGCAATCACGACCTTCCTCGATAGCTTGCGTTGTACGCAATACAGAGTTTCACTAAACAACGATATGCTATTAAAATATTATTAAAACTAGCCGTTATGAATAGTAATAACCACTTTTTGAAATTTTTTAAATTTTATTTTTCAAAATGGACTTCATTTTTTGGATTCGGAATACCGAAATTAGCCTAGGGTGAAATTTTGGTATTTTTCTAAAAACATTCAATTTTTGATAAATAGTGAAACCACTAAGTAGTAGGTTAAAAACCAAATTTTGCATAAAACATAATTTTACTGCTTCTGTGAATGGAATTTCGAAAATCCAACAGATATGGTTGATATCAGTAAGTAAAATGTGGTTCAATGAGATAAAAATAATTTTTTGGTGAATAGTAACTTTTTAGTTTTTTTACCGCGGTTAATAGTAAATAGGGTAACTAAGGGTAAATATGATATTACTATTACCCTAACACATGTCCTAATTCTATTGGATAAGTGTAATTCGCCCAAAAACAACCTTATGAATATAATATGACCATTTAGGTCCACTTGGATTAGATTATAACATTTAATATTATTTTATTTAATGAATAGTTAATATAGTTAAAATCAAAGTTTAATAAGTAAAACCTTTTTAATATGGGGTTATACATAAGATAAATTCGACTATAAATATTCATTAGAAAGATAAAAATTTTTCCTATATAATGATATTTTATTTATAATTTTTAGACTTTAAATAAATTAGTTTATTTATGACACAACGATGATGCAGTAATTACCCTTTTAAGGGAATGTTAACATAATTGATGTTATTAATGCTCCAATAAATGTAATTTGAGACTTTTTATGAATTACACTAATTTTATAGGTCACTATGATATATTTTTGTTGATTTAATCAACTTGGTTTGAATATATAATTCTTTTATGACTTTCACAAAAATCATATATCAAATAGTGTCAAAATTGACACAAAATAGTTTTTAAATCAAATATTATATTATTAATTGTTATTTTATTCCTAAAAATCTAAGGTTCTGCCAAATGACTTAGATAAGGATATATATGTTAATAATAAACAACTTGGGGTTCGTTTGTCATGTTATAGTAAGTTTATTAACCATATAGTGTAAGAAAACAAAAAGTCATGGTAAAAGTTAAATTATTTAACTTAGAGTTAAATCTAATTGATAAGGTTACAATAATAACCTAAACTTGTCTAAATCCTATTGGTTGATAGTATTTTGACTGATCCCCACTTTAACTTCGAAATAAGACCCTTTGGAACCATTATAAACCGATTTTGACTTTAATATAAAATAATATTTTGAGATATTCCTAAGGTGCCCCTCTTATCCCTTATAAAAGGGCACCTCCTCCCTCTCCTCCTAACACCAATTTGAGCACTCATGCTCGGCCAAACCCTGCCAAAATCCCTTCTCCACTTCCCTAGAATAATACTAGAGGTACTGGTATTCTTCAAAGACCAATATTAGTTCCCTAAGTGGAGGATTCAAAGAGGCGTTTCAAAGAAGAGGTAATATCCATTATCGATCTTTTCAGTTTCATTCTTCTTCAACTTATTCTTCTTTAGTTGTTTCATGATAAAGTAATAACATCAGTATTACTTACATACTTATCTGTTATTATAAATATGAAAAAACCCTAATTCACCTTTTATCCATCCTACGGAAAAATGAAATCACCCCGCGTGCGTACGTACGGAATACTGTCTCCACGCCGTGGTGTAATCTATTTTCCACCATCACCTTACAAGGATGGGTATAATGGTGTAATGAGTAACTATATATGATTATTATAAAGTGATATTGATACTTAAATAGTATAAATACACTTAAATACAATTCCACGATCATGGGAACAATATCATCGCTCGTGCGTACGTACGGAATACCGTCTCCATGATGTGATGCGACTCGTTCTACATGATCATCATTACATAGTAAATATATAAATGAATTGAATGAATAAATATGATATATGTTACACTAATACCATTCTGGATATAAGGTATCTATAACCTTAAAAGAAGAATAAGAATTTATTCGGCAAAACACGCATAAGAACAAAAGGCAATAAAGACCCGAGTAACAAGTAACAATGAAATATTACTAATAATAAGATAAGAATATGACCATATATGATATCATATCAATATGTATGATTCAGGAATAAGTCAATAACATTATTTAAACCATTATACAGGAGCTTCGGACATGTACAAAGCAAATCGGACCTAAGGTAAGGGAAATATCACAATCTCATTTTTATCCGAGATTGTTTATACTTTAGTATTTACTGGGGTGTATTTTATCTCCCACATCCATGTTTCCTGAATATGTAATATCATCCACCTACAAATGTTTAAATCCAATTTTACCCTTCGGTGAGTTTTTAGTAAAGAATATGAAAGGAATCTTTTGTCGTTTTTTGTACGAGGTACTTTTTTACTTTTCCGACAAAAGTACGAGAAGAATGTTTTTTTAACTTATACGGCATGAATGGATTTTTAAAAAAATTATTTCCAAGAAGCTTCCTTTACAAGTTTTAAATTTTATTTTAATCAAATTCTTTTAGTTTAAAGTTCTATGACATATTAAGAAAGGAAAAAATGTTTTTGAAGAAGAAAGGATATTTTCCTCAAGAATGGAGTTCAAGTGTTTTATCAAAATTATTTCCCATCTAAGATAATAAAGGGTTCTGATATTATCCCTATTATTACATTGATTTGATTATGTTGTGATGGAATTATTTTTATGAATTCCTTTATCTTATATGAATTGTTTTATGATGTCACGATGTTTAAGATTCCCATTTGTATTACATGGGTTATGCAATGATGTATGATTTATGATATTATGGCACACATAAGAATGGTATCATGATAAGATGGGTGGGACCTATATCTACCTCCAATGAATTGGGTAAAGATTTTATATCTCATGAGATAGACATGGCTGGAATGGTAGGTTATACCGGTTCCATGAAACAGGACTGAAACGAGGGTAACTCGGTTCAGAAAGGGACTTTGTCCACTAAGATAGTCTTGGCAATGAGTCTTGACTAATAAGATATGATTCTATATGATTATGTGTGTATGCCACAAAGTTTCATGTTTTATGTTTTGATTATTGTGATTACATTTCACTGCCATGATTTATCCCATGTTATGAAATTATGATTAAGATTTCCAAAAGTTATGTGCCTGTGTATACGATGTGATTAATATTTCTTTTGTTTACCCTTACTGAGCATTTGAGCTCACCCTTTTGTATGTTTTCTTTCCCCAGGTCAGGAAGAAGTTTATTAAGTAAGATATGCCAAAAGGGACTATAGATATGATGAAATAAATGGGAGACAGTGTAGATGCTTTATGAACCAGTTGTTTATGTTTCCCAGTTTCTAAAGACACTATACCTATACGGTTCTTTCGTGGTTTTGTTATATGTTTTAATAAGTATGATTCAATCATGAAGTATTAACAATGTATGTAAAGTATGGGTCGTTATAATATTGGAGGATACTGGTTGAATTCATTTGAATTCTAGTTCTCAAAAAAAATAATGAATGTATCATAATTAAAAAAATATTATCATGTTGGTAATAGTTTGAATTCCAAATATTAGAGTACCTCCAATGAAAATTAGATGGTAGAAATATGAAATGAATTAAATCACCTTGATTCCCTAGAAACCATCTAACATAACCTCAATAACCTATACCAATAAAATTTGAATTAATTAAGCCAACTGAATGAATTAAATCAGCGAGAACCTATATATTTTGAATGCAAATTAAATCATCCAAGTGCAAATCCACAACCTGCATCTGTGACCATGAAAGTTCACAACGATTCAAGATTTTAAAATAAATAATTCAATTATTCTAGCATAGTACAAATAGTGAAAATAATCCAAAAAATACCAATATTTAGCACCCTAAAAACATATTCACCTAAAAATAAGAATGAAACTCGAGAATTGGTTACCTAAAAATATATCACAAAAAAATGTAAAAACACAAACTAATTCAGCATTTATTGCATATTGGATTAAAACAGAGTGAATCAAAAACCCAAATATGATAAATTGAATCGAAATCAATGTGTTGTGGATTTCAATATTTGGATGAAAGTAATAGGAATGTTACCATTTAGAAGAGATGACATAGCATTTATACGTAGCTAAATAGACATGCAACAGATTGGAGGCTACTTCTTGATGTTGTAGCCCTGTATCACCACAAAATATTAGATGAGTATTTTAGGGTTTCCATATGTCTAACATGGAGTTATAGTAGTTAGTGTTACCAAAACCAGATTCCGAGTGATGGCCACTACGACCGGGTAGGTGGCAGTCTAAGATTGACTGTAAATGGCGAAGCAGTGGTTGGAAATCACCATCGGTTGATGGCGTTTCAGTCAAATAAAACCAATACCCTTATGCATTGATGTACTAGATAAATATTCATATCGAAGTGGGATGAAGAAGTTGGAGATTTGGCTGGAGAGGGGAGTTGGGGAGGGAGGCAACATCAAGAGGGGAGTCAGTGATGGAAAGAATCATGTAGGGACAGGGATATAGAGGAGGAGGCATGGTGGGAGATTGGAGTCAGGGAGGGAGGGAGAAGAGAATGTTCAGTGTGAACCCTAATATGACTGAAGGAGTGTTGTGATTGGGGATGGGGTAATGCGGAGGATTGAGTCGAAATGAGTGGGTAATACGGGGGTTAGAGACCAAGAGTGAGGGGTATTTCATGTGTCTGTGTGGACAGTGGAGGGTATAATGGTAAATGGACATGGGAATTGGGTGACGTGGTTTATTGTGGTGGTGAAACATCAGCAAGGGAACACCCAAGTTTATTATATATAGTATATACTTAAAATAAATAATGGTATGATGATTTCATCTAATTTATATGATTCTTCTCATGTTAAAGATTGTGGTAATGTCCTTCCAATAAATCTTTTTACTCATACTCAGGTCTAATTGGATGTTTTCTTTGGAATGAATTATCTTTTTTCTATATAAATCCCACATAAATTATTGAAAATGGAAGTCACGTTTGATATTCCAAAACGTCGTAAGTCTTTCATTTAGTACATTGATAAATATGAACTTGTGATTAAAATAGGATCCATTTTTTGGTCCTAATTCCTATTAAAAAGGGGTATTTCCTGCATAGTCCCCTTCATCAGAAGGGAAGGGAACAATGCTGCCCACCAGATGGCAGCCTCTGGCCCTCTTGATGATGACCAGCTCTGGTTGGAACACTTTCCGTCATGGCTTCAAACTTGTACTTCCGCTGATCTCCGTTTTTAATAAATTCTTCTTTTATTTAAAAAAATGGGTATTTCACTTGGTCTCCTATAATGAAAAACCACATCTATGATATTCCTATTGTGTGGGAGTTTTTCTTCTCAATGGATGAGATTTATTTTCATCCATTGAGTTGTGATGTTGTGTTCTCAAAAGAAAACATACTTGGTTCTACAACTATATCAATGAATCCCAAATTAATTACCTCAATTATGTTGGAAAAATAAAATATGCCACTCCAAGAGAATCTTTATAAGAGATTCATTTATAAAAGTGTTTCATTTGTGGTTAACATATTTTTTTTAGAAGAATAAATATGGATTGATGTGACATAACATTGATTATTGGGAACTGGACAATATCAAAATCAAGAACATGTATCCTCTACCCTATATTGACTACTATTTTGATCAACTAGGTAGAGATAAATAATTTTCCAATAATAACCTTTAATCTAGATATAATCTATTGGGGCTACAATAGGAGGGTATACAGAAGATATCGTTCTTTACAATGTATGGACTTTATGAATATATAGTGATTATTTTTTATTTTACTAATACCCCCGTTATCATCATAGATTTAATAAATATAGACTTTATAGATTACCTTGATCAGTTTGTGATAGTATTTATATATGATGTTATATCTATTCATAGATAATTAAGGAACATGACGGTCACCTTCGATTATATGGGTTTATAGTATATAGTTATTCATTTATGAAGTGGCCAAGGTTTTTTCGCATATAAAAATATATGGGGATAACTTATGTCTCAAAAAAATTTAAGGTTTACAATCAAAATTACCGAACTCATCATTTGAAATAAAATGTGGTAGTTTTTTCATTATTGATTTGAATGGGTTATCTTTATAAATACATTTTTGATTTATATACTGATAGTAAAATTTTAATTTATACTTTCACACTGAAAGAGTTCAATATATTCTTGAGAATGTGGATAGAGATGATTAATTATTCTCAACTCTCAATACATTACCACTATTGTAAAGTGAACATGTCACCATATTCATTGATTCAAAAGGACCATTCATTCTAATCGATGTTGGGGATAAAAAAATTTCTAAAATTTCTCGATTTTCAAAGGATAGATCAATATATCTTAAAGAAAGGGGTGAAATATTATCTTTTTACATGACTGTTTAATCACCTATCTGAGAGAATATTATAGAGGTTTGAAAGGAAGATGTAGTCTTATAGAATAATATCATAAATATTATGGAGATTAAACATGATTATGATGGTTTAATATGGTTCAATAACCATGTATACATTTCATCCATAATAATTTTGAAGATGGATATGTTAGGGGAGGCTCATAGTTCTTCATTCCCATGTTATCTAGGAATTATGATGATGGATTGCGATATCAGAGAGTATTAATAATGTGATGGAACAAAAAAATGATAATATAATGTTTGTATCTTGATTCATGGAATTTTTATCTTATTAAGGTTGATATCTATATTTATAATGGGATGTTACAACCATTAGCCATACCATAATGGAAATGGAAAAAATCCCCCTGAATATTTTCATTGGAGTCACCATAATAGTTAAATGTAATAATTCTATAGGGCGTGTTTTCAATCAACATACGATGTCATCACACTTCATCACTATAAAATAATATTTATCTCTAGATCATCATGTTCGGATATTTATTAATAGAGTAGTAATGTTGTTTAGAGTACCCCATTTTATTTCGTCTAATAATGATATCTGGTTTACTGCAATATTTTGTGGATGTCTTCTGTATGATCTAGATATAGAGTTACTTTTAAACACTGCATATCATCCGTATACATATAGTATGTTTTATAGGACAACTGAAACTCTATAGTATATTCAAAAATCTAATTGTATGTATTTATATGTTGGTTGGGATCAACACCTTCCTCTAGTAATGTTTTTTTAAAATAGTGGCATTCACATGAGCATTCAGATGTCTCATGATAAATACATATGTAGAATAACCTTTATAACCCAAACATAACAGGTTGAAGTTAGAGAGAGAAAGATAATGAGTGTAATATAGATGAGGAAATTTAAAGTAATTTCATATCCATTTAACATCACATCACATATTCTCAACGTTGAAAAATGTTATGTTGATAGCAATCATAGAGATTTGAAGTTCAAAATTTTTGAGTATGTGTTTTTTTGAATTCTTCCATGGTAAAATGATATGATATTCAGAATGAGGAGAAATTTGGGCCCTAGGTTTATTTCCCACTTTGAGAGTCTTGATCGATTAAGTATTGTTTCTTATTGCTTCTCTCTTCGACCAGACATGTCTCATTGACATAATGTGTTGATGTATACCTCCTGAGGAAGTGAATACCTGATCCAAAAAAATTATTAAACTCAGAGGGTGAAATATTAGAAAAATAAATCACTAATTAAGAAAAAATAATGGGGATTCTGGATTTTATGGATAATGTGTTAGGAAATAATACCACTCACTGAGTTAAAGACTTATGGTGAAACATCAAATTTGAAAAAGCCACATGGGAACATGAGGATATGAAGAGGTATATGTTCCCTAAGTTAATTGTAACTGATTTAAAGAATATTTATGCAAATACTCTATTTAATGGTGGTACAATGTGACTCTTGAATTTTTTGAAATGTATATTTTATGAAATAAATTTTATATCATTGATAAATTGTGTTATATGCTACCTCGAGTCTAACTGAAGTATAATATAGTAAACATTTATCAGTAATCTGTTATATTTTTGGGGTTGAATAAAACATTATAAATTATAAAAAATCATATAGTTTAAACATATAAAAACAAAATTGGTCATCAATTCATTAGAAATGAAAATAAAAACATTTAAAAGTGAAATAAATGTTTATCTAAAAAACCCTTTTTATGCTCGCATTTTATTTATATCTTAATAAATAAAATTAATCACAATTTCAGAATTAATTTAATGAAACATATATGTTATATGTTAAGTCAAAATTTTTATCATTTTTATGATATATATTTTTGAAATGGGATAAAAATAAGTGTAGTTTCAATCTTAAAATTTTATTTTTATATGAAGAATAGTTGCATCACCTTTTGTACAAATAAAATTAATTTTTTAAACTATTATAAAAGTTATTTGATAAAACTAAACAATTTAAAAAATATAAATATTATAGTAGATTGAGTTTCTATGAATTTTCTAAAAAGATTAATTTTTTAATGAATCTTAAAAAAGATAATTTTTAATGGAAAATATATTTTCATTCAATTCATTTAAAAAGATCCATTTTTTAGAACATTTATATATGTAAATTAATTTCATTTATATTATAATTATTCAAAATTGAGTTCTTTGGATTTAATTTTATGTATATATTTTATATAATAATTGTAAATACATAATAAAAAATTTTCATTCGAACTTTTTTTTCATTGCACTTACTTGTGAAATTGTAAGTTAAATTTTACTACTCATATTTAATGAATATATAAATATGGGTTTTATTAAACAATTATAAGGATCCTTTGAAATTAAATATTACTTTAATATTTTACTAATATTTATATTTTTTATAAGCGATTTCAATGTGAAATGATATTTTCCACAATAATTGTTCAATGTGATCTATTAAAAGATTTCTCCATCTATGATGAACTACAATGATGTCTCAAAAACATTACAGGCCATACGATTCAATGATTACATACATATTTTTTTCTGGATTTTATGTGATTATGATTAAATTATCTTAGGGTAATCATGCCGTTTAAATGGGTTGTGCTATGATGAATTAATGAAATCATTATGAAAGCGGTTTCTTTTCAATGGGTTATGCCATTATGAAATTATTATGAAACTCATTTATTTACCATGGGTCATTCCATGATGAAATTTTTGTGAAAATAGTTTTATATACATATGTAATGATATGATTAATGTTTTATGATACTTTTTCACACATGTCTGATATTTACATTACATTATAGGTGGGCCTAGAATTATATTTCACTTTACTATATTTTTTAGTGATGGATATTTATTGAGATAAATAGTACTAGAAAATAGGGTGAACCGAATTGTAAAAGGGACTCTTTATACAATAATAGTCATGGTAATGAGCCTTGACAACTATTATTTTTTGGGCAGTGAATCCAATACACTATGATAAAATTATTTGTAATACTTGACTACTAATAAATGAATTATCTAATAATATATTTTTTCAAAAAATCTATCAGTATTTCTAATATTATGTTACCCTAGATTATTCACTTTTATTCCTTTATGATTTATAAATTATGAATTTTCAGGATAAATTTCATTACTCATGATTATTATCTTGGATAAAATAGGTGTAGTTTTCCAGATTTATGCTTATGTAATCATACCCTTATTCTATTTTTATGTTTATGTTATAATTAATATCTCTATTGTTTACCCATTCTGATAATCTGATCTCACCCATTCCTATGTTTCCATTCGATATCTTTCGATGAAAGGTATTATGTGAGATATGTATTAAAAGGGTAATATAGTTTTAAATCGTAGTGGGAGATTATGAAGTAAACTAGGGAACAAGATGTCTATGTACCCATGTTTCAGAAGACATGAAACCCTTATGGTCCTCATGCATGTTTTTGAAATATTAAATGAATATATAACTATTAATATGTAATAACTATGTCTGATAAGTGTGGTTCTCCCTAATGGTCATTACAGTATCATTTAATTGTTGGGTTTCTAAGGATATATTAACATTGTTTATTTTTCTTTGAAATTTTATTAATATTATTCCAAAGATCTACCAGGTTTCATATGTAAAAAAATATAAATTTAAATGATGAAAAATATGTGTACCACACAACATTTATGGTTTCTATTCTATTCATCATTCCTCGGTAGTATATCAACGGGTTACACATAACCAACCATCACAAGGGCATGTCCCTCCCCCAAACAATAATATCCTTGTATCTCATAGAATCTAATGATGATGAATGATATACAATCCGGAGAATACATATAAATTAATACACAATTTTTATGTCTGGTAACTAGATTATATATGATTTTGATATATAGGTGGATCCCCCTACATTTTCTCACGTGTTACACCGAAAACAATAGTAAATGATATGAAATTACAACAGCTTTTACCCCTTAAGTCATTCAAAAAATAATTTAGTTCATTGATTCTTCCTTTTATAATAATAGGTTATATGGAAGTACTGACTGTTATCCATTAATGTTTTCCTTCCATATTATTTATCAATTTTTATAGTAGTCATACACTATGATATTCAATATTACTATATAGTTTCATCATATAATACTACTCACTTAAGGTAGGGGAATGTTATGACATAAGAAGCCTTACGATATCCATTTAACATTGGCATATGACATTCCTTATAATAAGGAATAAAATACTACAAAACATTCAAATATCATATACTATTATATGAGGTCTTCAGCCCATATCTATATCAATAAACCACACTCACTAAATGATCCTAGACTTAAGTCTTGTCTCATTATACTATATAATATAAAATAAAATACAAAACCATATCAATGAGTTCATTTGTATATATTTCAAAAGACATATATAAATGAATAATCATCATAAGTGTGTGTCACATCATATATATTACCTTGTGATGACCCATAAAAATCACTATTTGGATTAACTGTAAAACACTTTTAGAGAATATATCTTGGGAAACGTTAATATGAATTAAGTAAAACAGAATGTGTAATCCCATATTCATTTAATTCATTGATAACCAATATTAATTCTTGATTTTATAAATTTATGAAATTGTAGGAATCAAGAAAAGAATTAGTGCTACTGAAGCTTCAATGTGATCTTGATATGATATCCATCAATCACATGGATATAAATACATGTATCCACAAGATGTATCATATACAAGATTGTTTTTTTAAAAGATCCATTAGTCCAAGGCATTGAGTGACCACATGACATAGATTATTTCGATCTTGTATAGCTTCCCATAAATTATTATTTCATAAAGTATGAACCAAACATGGTGATGAATAATTATTATTTTATTCACCATTATGGATGAGTACATTATATTCAATTCACCAAATAGTGTACACATCATATTTCTTATCTAGGAATCACCATATTCATCATAAATCTATTTCAATCAAGGTCCCAAATGGTATACCATTCATTTGAGCGGAAAAATTTTATCTTTTCAAGTCATTGGATGATGAAATGATTACAAACAATGGAACACACCTTATGATTTAGTCAGATAAATGGGCTTTTTAAATATATCTAACATTGAAGGTTATCATGCTAGTTTTATTTATATCCTTACGTATTACATAAATGAAAATTTAAACTATAAACTCTTGTTATAAATAAACATAGTTTATGACACTCCATGTGTTATACACCATGGGTCATCTATTGCAAAAAAACAAATATTATGCCTCATTAACACATTATTTATCTCAAAAAATAATCATATTGATGATAACAATAATATTTCATTAAAATATATAATTCTCTATGAAAAACCCCTGTTAATGGTAACTCAATGTCATACTTTGAGTGGTTAATAATCATTTATCTTTGTAAATATATGAATCCAACATGAAATAATGATAAATTGTAGATTTATTTTTGAATATCATGATAAATTTTATATTCCTCGATTCTAGTAATAATTTTTTCAAATCCATACATAAGTGTGTGTCTTGTCATATCAGATATCATAGACTGCAAGATCAACCTAATGATTGCTAATCTTTTAGGGTTTCATTAAAATCATTAAATTATTAGTTAACCCATGACATATATCTATTTGATAATATATTAAATCCCTACAACTGAACACTTTTTAACATAGTAAAAAAACTACATAACTTCACGAAAAAATATCTTTTCGATGTTCAAAACTTTTCAAATCAGTATTTTTTTTCAAAGTCCAACATGATCCACATACTTATTACCCTTTCCATAAAATCATTCCCTTGAAATAATTTGGAAACTAATTAAACTTTATATATTAATATATTACCAACAATCCCCAAAACCTTTTATGATACTAAATTGTATTAACATTGTATTTTAATTGGAATAATTTTTTATTTTTTAACCTTTTAACTACACTAAATTTATAAATATTCTAAAAAATATATTAGACACTGTATTATTTTAAAAAGGTATTTACATGACACATAAACTCTTTTATTCAAGTAAATAACTCTTATTTCATTATGTGAGAATATTAAAAAAATAAATAATTTTACAAATATAAAGAAGTAGTTTATCAATGTTATATGTGGTATTCTTTGTGTTTGTGGTATTTTTTTGGAATATAAGAGTATTCGTTAAAAAGTAACCATTAGGGTTTGTGGGATAAAATCCCTCATATTTAAAAAAACCTCATATGAAATACATTATATAATAAAAAATTAATTTTATCCTAATAATATTTTCAAAATATCATATCGAATTTAATTAATTATAAACAAAGTGTATTAAATTAATTTTCATATATATTTTATAACAACCCTTTATTAAGAAACTATATATCCTATCATATATGATAAAAAATATTAAAATACACATACTTTTTTTGGTACATCCAATTTTGAAATATTAATTTTAATTTGAAACCATTATTTATCACTTCATTTCCTTATAATTTAATTTAAAAAAAAATATTGTTGAAATCCTACTTTAGTTTTTAACTCCTTTGTAATAACAATAGTTATTTATATTACAGTTTGTATAGAATACCCTTAAATATTGATGAATGTATTTCAATAACATAAATACCTAATTTGAAAATCCCATACAGATTACTAAAAACATTTGGTATTGTATGAAATTCAATTATATAGATTAGTAGTCTTGTTAATGAATCATATACTATGCTTCAATGATAGTGTATGACTATTTCAAGGGAAATTTATTGAATATCCAACTATATTTTCTTATTATACTTTTATATTTTAACCACATTTACTATCAAGACAACACTAGAGCCTAGACATCACGTTGAACTATTTTTCTATTCTCAAAAAATTGAAAAACATTGAAAACGTTTAAAAAAACTCATTCAAATATTCATAAAATTTCCAACTATGAAGAAATAAATAATTTCATAACTAGAATAACAATTATATTAAATGTCCAATTAATATAAATTGTTAATATATCCAATTAAATTGAATATACGAGTGGATAATAAAATTACATTTAAAATAAAAATCCCAAGCCTATAAAACCATAAGTATATAATTATATTATTCTCATAAGAATCTGGATTGTCTGTTTAAACTAAATCAATAACCAGTAACTCAAAATGTGGTAGTTATAAAACATAAAAATTTATATCTTCATGAAAAATTCATATGATTTATTATAATAGTCTAAATTTTTTTACCTTAACATTCATTGGTATCAATATTAATATTAATCTAATGATTAATGATAATGATGACATTTATTTATAACAATATATTTTATCACATAAATATCATATATTACGTTAATTTAATATGTACATTTGTTAAATGTGCTCCAACTAAAATGATTACCCCATTTAAACTCATCATATCTATTATATGGCCACTAAACAATATTTCACAATGAAATGATGCAGATTTAGATTTCCACTATAGAAATAATTATTTTTGTACAAAATCATCAATATCATATCATATAAGATTCTTATATGGTTGATTGAACAACTATGTACCAAATTAATAATATATATCAAATCAACACAAATACTCTAGTATTATAAATTTTAAGGCTCTCACGATCTTTATAGTCCAAATATTATAATGGGGTATGGTTACTTGATTCACAGGGATTTCAATTTCTACAATTCCATAAAAAAGCTAATCCATAATCACCCTATACTTGTAGCATACCCAGTCGAATATTTGAGGTCATAACATGAGTTTTATTCAGAAGGAATCTAAATAATTGTATTTTCATTTGGATATAATCACACCATATCATCTCATGTTATTATATTTACATGCAATCATTTTTCTAATTATTTAGTTAGGAATCCATGTTCCTTCCACAAACGATCACAACATATTGATGTGTATGTATTTATAGATCACATAACTTTTATTAATAACAAACAAATATAACTATATTCATTGATAAAAAAATGTATAATTATGTATATGGTATATTAAATCTTTCGTATGAAAAGGAACAGAAATATATGAAATCAATATTCCCCAAAAGAGAAATATTGGAGTGATAAATAACCAACCCTTGCTTTTCAAAACAAGGAATAATCCAATTGTATAGTGAGAAATCTGACCTGAAGTGCATTAATCCAAGGATACATTTCTGAAGAGTTATATCAATTTAGTCATAATTCTAATACCATATATGTATAAACATAATTAACTTCTTAATTCACACTCATTAACAAGTGCAAGGCACTGCCAAGGATGAAGAAAACTGAATCAATTTTCATATGTAGCATGTAACTCCTTAGATGCATGTATGTAAATTTATAAACATAATATATTTCATTAAAATAAAGAATATAACTTTTAGTAATATACCAATTATATTTACAAATAAAGCAGTTAATATACTGAGTAAATGAATAATAATCATTTTTAACCTCAAATAAACATTTATAAACCACTAATAAATAAATCATTTATATAAATTTTATAATTTATCAATTTATTATGCACAATAAATAGTTATGTATATATGATTAATTTTTATCACTCATATTAATTCTTTATTATTATTAATTATATAAAATTGAATTTAAAAATAAAACACCTAAAATATAAACAATATATATATATATATATGAAGTTACCATATGATATTTAATTTCTTAAAATGTCAAAAATTTAATAATATTGAAACATTGATCATATTAACCCTAAAAAGAAAAATTGAAATGTTTTAAATAATTCCTCAAATAAATAATTTTAATTTCAATGATTCATAATATTAAATTTTAACCCTTTTATTTGTGTCTTATATTGGTAATTTCTAAAAATATTACAAGTCTTATTTATAAAGTCGTTACAAACCACTTATATCCAATTTACCAGTCATTCGATATTATATGAAAATTTTATTTTAGTATTAAAAATTTATATTTTGGAACATTTCGTTAATATATCGTTCATAAAAACATATTTAATTAATAATAAACAATTTAAATTTAAATAATACCAATCAAATGTTTAATGTAGATAAAAATCAAAAAATTACATTCCTAAAATTTTTAAACATTTTATAGTTTATATAAATAAATACCTAATTTAATATATTGAATAATCAAAATTTCCCACATTCTATATTCTATGATATAGTTTTATATTAATATATGGGTGGAACTATTATTTATCCAGATAAAAGAAAAACAATAATTGGTTGAAAAAAAATCCTTTGATGATAAATATTTTTACCTCAAAATAAATCTTATATCATATATATGATTTAACACATAATTTTGGAAGACTCATGTGATGCTCTAGCCCTAAGACCCACATGATAGTGTCCCTAACCAGGGTGTCATGTGACGAACAATGAAAAACCCCATACAATAATGATTTTTGACTATTTTTTAGGGATTAATTCAAAAAATGGGGAGAATATTCACCAAAATAAGTGTGGGACAAAAATAAATATAACAAAAACATCCGCCACACACAATAAGAGTTCACATAAAATTATAAATAATGATTAAAAAATATACCATACAGAATCTATAATCTTATACTACCACTGATATCCTATAGGTATAAAACCTCATAAAAATGAATAAAAAGTAATACACATGATCATTGAACCTACTTTCATCCACATGCCTTACACACCTTGCATCCACTTATCATCAATAAGACCTCAATAATTTTATGAGATTGTTTTTTAAAAAAAATAATTTCATTTCATTGTTTTCTTGATTTACTCACAACACTGAGTTTTTGTAAAACAAAATTTTACTATTTTAATTATTTAAATATAAAAATTATAAAATAGTAGGTATATTTTCAGGTATGAAAAAGATTAATTTAACAATGAAAGTATGGTTTACACATGAAAATCCTTTCCAAATGAAAAGAAAATATTTTTCTAAAAAGATTAAATTAGCACAGGTGTGTTTTATATGAAAAAACACAATAACAATATTTTTGTGTAATATTAATGAAATAAATATACAAAATAATAAATATACTATTTAATATTCCTCATATATGGTTTCTAGACATGATAAAATAAATTCATTTTCATTCTTAAAAAAAATTATTATTCAAAAAGATGGTTTATCACCATTTAATAGAGAACCTATTTCAAAACTAAAATTTTAATATTTTATAAATTATTATTTTAAAAAACAATCTTCTTCTTTGAATGTGGGTTGTAAAAATTTACTTTGGTTGAAAATTTGTTATTTTTATATGATGTTTCAGGTTTTCATCAATAATGATGAATACTGAATATTAATTGAAATCATCTTTTATCATCTAAATAATATATGTGGTTCAGTATTATTTTTTATTTTCATTAAAATATAGTTATATATTTTTTATATTTGTAATAAAATTTAAAACTATTGAATTAGTTTACATTGATTATGGGTAAAAACGTTAAATATTTTGAATACTTTCTCTTTGAAAATATGTTTTCACTCCACGTCTACATGATTACTTTTAAATTAATTTCATCCACATAATTTTCATTCATTTTGAAAAATTAAATTCAGAATTATAATCATAAGGTAAAAATTTATTAAAAATGTAACTTTTATTGTGGGATAATTTGAATGGTTACTTTAGTAATTTGTATGATCATGATTAAGGGTAAATCAAATAATTAACGGTAAAAATTGAATTATAAATATTATAAAACAACACTAACACATTCCCAATTTTTTTACAATGTTATATAAAAACTTATAATTTACGGTTTGAAATTAAATTATTTAATAGAATCTTTTCCATTTAAATTACTTAGATATCACTAAAATCAAAAAGAGTTGTGGAATTCCACACTCATTATTTTAATTAGTATAATATATTTAATATGGGGATAAATACAAGACATCCTTGAAAATATATATTTTTTAAAATAAAAATTATCTATCGAAATAGTGGAAATATATTTTAGTTTTATTTTTAGTGAAGTAATAAGTATCATAAATATTCCTACAATGACCATGAAATATTTATTCAATTAATGAAAACCATAATAATGTGATTTTAAAAATGATAGAATAAATATAATTTAAATTATATAAGTTTATAAAAGTTTTTATATGTGAATAATCCATATTTTTGTTGTATTAAACTTTTTTTCAGGTGTTCTAACTTTATTAATTTTCTTAACGTCGATGTTTTAAATATTTTATAAATGGACAATAATGCTTTTCTATGAAAAAAATTTATTAAATTATTTAAAAATAGAAAAAAATATAAATAATGAAAAATGAAAAAACAATATGGTCTATACTACAATAAATGGACCATTAATGGATCAATTTTAAAAGTTATATGTAAACACACAATATTCAAATATCAATAATATTATTATCGTACTTGAATTTTAAATATGTTTATTAAAGATTAATCAAAATGAAAATTATTAAAATAACACAAAAACTTATATAAAATATATTTATTGATTATATTAACACTTCATATTATCTTATATTATAATAAATGAAATTATGGAGGTATTTATATTGAAATTAAAATTATTTTAAATTAGTCTTTTCAGAAATTCCATGACTGTCCCTCCCCTCTATTATAAAAATAACATCTTCTTAACTTTTATTCAAAATTTAAAACATATTTGGTTCTAAAAAATACAATCCAAATATAAAATAGAATTCATTTAGTTAATTCTATCATCCTTTTTTGAAAATAAATCTAACCATGGATGACCTTTGGTGGAAAACAAAATAAGATACATGAAAAAGATGTAACATTTATGAAAGAAAATATTCGTTTTATTTCATCATTGAATACCCTAAAATATTTTCATTTTATGATTATATAATAATATCTATATCCTAAAAATAATTAGTTTTTTTAATTCTAATGTTTCATCATTCACTAACACAACCTTCCATAAAATGGGAATTGAAATCGTCATTCATTTTTACGCTATACTACTGCCTCACGAACCAATGTCATTCATTCTTACATTGTCACCTTTCATGGATGAGAATAATGATTTAATATTTGTTTATATTATATATATATATATGATATTTTTTATTTATTTAATATTTTTAATTATTTCATAACACATAACTTTATGCTTTCCATATTTTGTAAATATGACATCTTCATTTGTGGATGTGTGGACTACCACCTCCTTAATGTGATATGATTCGTTCATACATTACATTGAATGTATTAGGGATTTTTTTAGTGAAAATATAGGATATATATAAAATTATAAATATATAAGATCGAAATAATATATATATACACACATATTTAATTTACTGACTTTCATTCAATACGATAAGAAAATGGAAACAATGTGCATCCCTCCGTACAACCTACAATATCCATGAACAGTTTCATTCATTTTATATTTCTATATTTTATATATTATAATACATACATATATAATTAAAATATATGTTTTTTATATCATGGTTATAATTTTTGAGATTTATATATCATGATATATGTAAGTGGACCAATAATTTATCAAATCAACAGACTCAGAAAAAACCAATCGCTTATAACCCGAAATGAAACTTTATCATCGAATTTTTCAAAAATAGTCAATAGAATTCCATACATAAACCATATATAGTATGATATAATTTAATATCATTTCTTATAGATTTATAATAAACATAAATTTATTATATATGAATTTTTTAAAAGTAGGACGAGTGTCAAAAAACATGGTAAGGGGATTTCAAGTCTAATATTTATTTCGTTGATACATATAAAATATTTCAAACCTATTTATTTTATGTACTGTATACACATGTCAAAAATGTAATATATTATCCTTATAATTAAATTTATGAAGATTTAATAATCTATTTTATTATCTATATTTCATGCATTTCACATTCCAAAAGTTACCAAATTAGTAAGGTAATTTTCTATCAATTTTCTTTTTTTGAGACACATGTTATATAATGAATCAACATTTTTTTATGAGGAGTGTACAATAATATTTTAAATTTTTTATCAATGATATCCTTCATTTCATGATTTTATATGTTCTATGTAATTTTATTATCTCTTCAGTTGGAAATCTGTGTTCTTTCAAATTAATGTTTTCAAAAAAAAAATGTTCTAAAAATGTTTTAAATTTTATTTTTTTAATTTTATGGAAAATAATATTAATTATGATTAAATTTATTCTGAAACAATCATTTATATGGGTTAAATGTTATTTAAAAGGAAAACTTTTTTATTAATGATTTACTATTTATAAAAATAGTTTTTATAATGGAGGGTATTTTTACCTCAAGAATTATTTAAAGTGATCTTACAAAATGATTTTCTATACTAAAAACAATTATTTTTTGTTACTTATGTTTTACAAGGGATAGTATGTAATTATATAATTATTATTATAATTAATGGTTTTTTATGATGTATTGGTACTTATGATTTTTTTTCATTTCTACTATTTACGTACTGATAAAATGTGTGTGATACACATTTATTTTTTTCTGATATTATTTATGTTTTGGTGGCACAAATATAAATTATTTTCATTATGTTATGGGTGATACCTATAACCACTATAATTAATTGGGTAATTAATTATATCTTGTGAGATATTTGGGAGAAACAACTTGATGTGATTGATCGGTGTTGGGAAACATGTTGATGTGCTTGATCCCTGATTAGAAATAAGTCGATGTTCTTGATCCATTAGGGGAAATTGGTGACATGGTATGATTTGGGAGTCATGGTAGATAAACAGGACATGTGAAATTGTTTTAAAAATTTGTGATGATTGCATATTAACTTATGATATGAACATTTATTTCATAATTTATTTATGATAAATATTCATTCTTTTGATTCATGCCTTTTTGAAATATTAATGTTTTATTCCATGACTCATGCTTATAATCCATGATTTTATGGGTATGAACTTTGGTCAGGATAACATACTCATATTTCTTATCTTATGATTTCATAAGATAATAAATTGATATAATTCTTGCTTTCATGTACTACCTTTATGATGTCACCCTTTTCGTATATTTCCTTTCTATAGGTTATGAAAAATGGTTTTAAGTAGGCGTACTATAGGGAAAAATATTTGTTCAAAACATTGATGATATTTCCCCAGACTATATGTTTGTTGTAAGGACCTAGACATGAATATTAGATAATCTTGAATTATTTTATCAATTCACATTGAAGATCTTTTTAGGTTTAGAGTTTTATAAAATTAGGTCTAAACTATTACATTACATCTCAAAATTATAAAGTATACACTTCTACTTAGTATCCATTTGTTTCATAAAATATAAATTCTTAAAATAAAAGAATAATTCTTTTCTAGATTTAAAGTATCTTGAGTTCTTCCTTTCTCTTACCCTACCTTATCCCTATGAAATTGTTTTTTAAAAACATGGGATTAGCATAAAAAGCTCAGTAAGGGTTATGAAAAAAATAATCAAAACATTATTTCATCAATACATACAAAACATAAGCTCTTTAACGTACCTCCTAAAATCCTAATATTTATGAATAACACATAGAAATCATATATAAAAAAGTTAACTTGTGGCATCCATATAAAAATTACATGATACATTTCACCTATTTATAGGTAGTTACATTTGGAATACCCATCATATTATATTCCCTAAATCTCTTAGGATAAACTCTAATGTTTACCCCCATAACGTTACCCAATGCATTGGAGAGCTATCTCGAGCTCACCCGCCCTATTTTTTTCACAGAACCACTCGTATACATGAAAAATGACCAATAACGATAACATATTCATGACATATAAAATAATTATAATAGAAATATAACATTTCCACATCTTAATCGCAATATATAATTTCAAGATATTGACCTAATCAATGATTTATCAAACCACTTTCAAAAACATTTAAAACATTTAGTAACAAGATTTTTGAATCAAAGTGTCGCATACCACTTTGATTATTTTGAAATAAATTTTAATTTCAAAACATTCATGTACATATAAATAAATCCTTAAAAACATTTTAAAACCTGGACATTAATGAGAATAATTTAGAAGAATAAATCATTAGAACATAAAAATGATATTTTAATTAAATAGTTCTTAACCAAATGAGAGATGATTGACTACAAATATTTGAGGAATAACATTAGTCAAAGCTTATAATATCATGAATATAAGTATATTCACGATATCATATGTTAAAGGGAAGTATATACACCATATAAAATTAAATTGGTGTATAACAATGAATAATTCTCTATGTAATGTAAATTGGGATATTGTCCCTTGTAAGATCATATCCTTAGATTAAGGAAAAACCAAAGACATAATTATGTGGGAAAAATATTAATACACACAATATTAGTGGAAATTGATTTAAAACAATCAATGTAAATTTACACATATCCATAGCAAGACATAATCAAGAAGTATATGTTTTACACAATGAATTTAAAGTTGGTTAAGAAGTTATCTTACAGAAATTTGACAGGCTAACAACATTGCTTTAAAATTCAGAAAATGAGTTGATGATAAAGAAAAGGTTCTCTAATAACATTGACATAAAATTTACCACAATAATGATATAGAAGAATGTATCCTAGCATGATAAAAATGAAATTAAAATACAATATAAAAATAATTCTTATCCTAAAACAGTATATTGAATGTTTCCCTTATGGATTTGTTAAATTACGAGATATAAAGCCCATGAAGGATAGATCATACAATGAATATGTAAATACCAATAAAGTAAATTATTTTACACAATGAATACAATGATTTATAGTACATTCTCCACACATAAGATTATAGTGGAAAACACAACATGAATCTCACTGGAATAGAGTGAGATGAAAACCCATTTCCTCATGTCTGACATCACTCATATATTCCATTATCTTATTTGAAAATAAACATAAGTTAATTTATACTTCCTTGATAAACAATTTCATGTCTATTATTCATTTTACATCACTTATTACCTTTCTATAACAGTTATTTAATTATTTGAGTTCAAATTGTACATTTTGTCGATGTTCATAACTTTAGTAAAAAATGAACATGTTATAATTAAAAACTGTCCATGTGGCCAAAATTCCATTATCTAAAGAATGATATTCATGATTTAGATACCCTATATATCATATATATTAAATGTATATGTGTTTATAATATTCCATAACATTTTATGTTTAGAAATGAAACACACCGTTCATTGAGACGGTATGTTGTACGTACACATGAATGCTACTTTCATTTATATTTTATATTTAATATAATGAAAACATAATAATACATAGGTATATTATAATTACAGTATAATATCTATGTTATTTAATTTATCAAACTTCATTCTTTATATGTTCCCTGTATGGCATGAACGAGTCATATCACTTTGTGGGGGTAGTAATCTGCACTTCCTCAAATGAAATTATCATATTTATCCATTATGGAATCCAAAAAGGTATGATATAAATGAAAAAACAGAAGTATAGAGACAATATAAATACAATATATTTCACATTTAAATACATTTTCATCTTAATGGCCACCATAAGAGGTGGTAGGAAAATAATGAACAATCATCATTTCGTGAGGCAATAGCTCGTCGTCCATGGAAACATTACGTCCTTTACCCATTAGATGGAGGTGTGTGTAATTGTTGCTCTAATCCTTCACATATAAACATCCTAGCATATATAGGATAATGTTTTTGTCATAAAATGAAGGGATAAAAATATTTTAATATTTTTGTGAAGTAAAATAAAAGAAAATAACTTAAGAGATTACGTTACCATTAAATTGGGTTACTCCCTTTTGTTTGAACCAAAAAGATTTCTTGAAGTTCCTTTTGCCTAAGGTAAGGCTTCTAGGTGGAAGATATGGATCCTGGGAGCATATTTGGTTAGGTTTTGGATGAGACAAGGGGCTTGTGTGGTGTGAGTAATGGGTTATAGGTGAGGGCTTTTTATAAGGGGGAGGAGGTGATCTTTATGAAATTTTGAAAATATTTTTTTATAATATATTGATTTTCGGGTTTGGGGTATTGGTAAGGGTTTAGGGGTGATGGGTAGGTCACGGGGTCAATCCCAGGGCTTTCAACTTATTGTAATATTCTTCATTGCGCCTTGTGCTACTTTCGCAGTTGTACCCAGTTTGTTTATAATGATTTTTAGTTTCTCAAGGTCCAAAACATATTAAAGTCAAAGATAAGATGACTATGGTTTGAAATAAAATCATCCATTAAGAATTGGACCAATTTTGGATATTTTATTAATCATTATAATATTTTTCATTTAAATCATTCATTAATGAGGTAGACACTACATTATTATTGTGTCATAAATAATTGTATTAATTTATATCTAAAAATTATAAATTAAAATACCATGATTTTGGAAATATTTATAGCGTTAAAATATATATTTATAGTTGAATTGATAACATATATTACCACATGTATTAATTGTTTTACTAAAAGATATATGTTTCTGGGATTTTGGTCATTACATTAAATTAATTAATATAATGTGTCCTTATCACTCTTAAGTCGCTGCATCAGGTCCCAAAATCGACCCAAGGATTCCCATGTTAAAAAATGATTCAACAAATACGATTAGGACATATGTTAGGGTAATTTAATATTATTATAATATTATTTTTACCTTTAATTTACCTATTTACATTTAACTATTTTAAATAAAAGTCAAAAGATACTATTCACTAAAAACTTTATTCATCTTATAGAACCAAATTTTATTTAATAATAACAACCATGTATATCGAATTTTTGAAATTCAATTCATAGAAGCGATAATAATTCATTTAAATGAAAATGTCAGTTTTTCAATTACTACTCAGTGTTTTCACTATTCATCAAAAATTGATTTTTTAAGAAAATTATCAAAAATTCAACATAATCTAGATTTGAAACATAAAATTGAAAAATGATGTCTATATCACCAAATTAAAAACATATAAGATGAATTAATTAATTTAAAAATAATTCATGTTGTCAGAAAAATGTGTTTTTATGAAATAATAACTATCAAAATATTGACACTTGTTTATTGCCATTTTAGAAATGCAATTACATACAATGATAAACATTGTATTAAATTTTAAAAATATAATCTAATTAAACTTTAAAACCAATTAGAAAGATATTCTAACCATATACATAAATTAGATTAAAATGCAGTTTCACATTAAAATATAGTATTTATCACTATTCATTAAAAATGAATTCCATTACAAAAATACCAAAAATTTACCCAAAGTAAATTTTGATATACTGAATCTAAAGAAGTTTTTTATTTTTTAAAATAAATCATATAAAAGTTACAAAAACTAGATTTAAATCAGGTTCTCTATCAAAAGTTAGTAAATCAACCTTTTAATGAATATTAGAGTATTTATGCATAAAATAAGAATCATTCACATTTTAAGCCTCAAATTTTTTTTAGATAAATGTAAAAGCACTTAAGAAACATGTTTAATCATAATATGGTTAGTTTTTTACATTCAATCCAATACAATTTCTAGGAATTAACTATTAATTAAAATAATATTATTTTATTATTTTTCAGTATGAACCATCCTTGTGTGGAACGTAAGATTTCAAAGAAACACGTTATTGCGTATTGGGTACACCATCGAACATAGAATCCCATTTAAAGTAAAATTAATATTTAATTTCCAAATATTTTTAAATATTAAAATGGATTATTCTTTATTTACTTGGGATGTTGCATCCTTCCCCCCTTTTAGAAAAATTTCTTCCTCGCAATTTTATAATTGGGAATAGAAACATCTTTAAAGGTCCCACATAAGGAAAATAGTCAATAAAATTATCACTTTAGAAGAAAAAAATATTTACAAGGGTCACCCGAGATAACCCGTACTAAGATTCCATGAAAACATTAATTTGGAGGAGAAACTATATGTCATGAATTGATGGAGAGTAATATAAAACATGATTAAAAGAAAGTTAACCACCAGAAAATAACAAACTTGTGATATGTTAAACGGTCTTTTGTTTCCATGTATGAAAATTAAACAGAAAGTTTTTTTTTGTTTTAATTTTATATTCATAATGTTGGAGAATTTCTTGATCATATTTACTAAAGATATATGGAAATATATTTACTTTCCTAGTAGACTTTCATTCTTTAATAAGTTTCTACCCAAAAATCATCTTTTCTATAAATGATGAGTATTCAACATGAATTTTTCACATCTGAAGTGCTATAATCTATTTATATAGAATCACAGGATCCAAAAAAGATGACATATATATTTTCACTGTCTTTAGTCAATAAAAAAACCCAATTTTTAGAACAAGATCAGATAATCCCAAAAATGAACATAAAATTAAAAAAAGAAAATATTTTTCCTAATCTCTATAATTCGTCAAACAATATCCAAATATCAATAAAGACCATTCAATAATCAAAAGTGCATAAAAATATACATATTAAACAAAACTAATATTAAAACCCAAATCTCATATGGATTTAATCACATAGTCATCTGCATTAAATCATAAAATTTATCTCCAAATAACATCGACTACTCTTAATGTCTCACAGTAAAGTGTAATTTACCTAATCACATATTCTATATGATAGGTAAATCATTTCCATAAATAACCCAAATATCCATAAAACATAGATTCTTGAAAAATATTATTTCATCCATTATTCCACAAATGAAATCCTATGTATTCTATTTTCCATAGGCTTATGGTGTTTCCTCAAAATAGAGAATGTCTTCTAAAATAACCTTTATCACATAATCACCAAATAATATTCCTATAGTAAAGATATCCATTTGATAAAAAATAAGTTCCCAAAATAAATTTATTATTGATCCATAAAATCATTTAACTAATAGAATAACTCTTACTAAATTGGGATGTCACATAAGATAGTGGTAGGCGATGTGCCCTTCTCACCCTTCAGCAGTGGGTTTGATTCCCATAGCCTTGATAGATGTGACGGGTTTCCACCAATCATTCGAGTGGTCATTTTCATAAAACACAAAAATAACCCAAACATATTTTAACATCAAAGGTTGTCTTGTACCTATCAATTTCATCCCAACTCATTAAGACCTCATCATCTTAATGAAGACTTATATATATTGTCATTTTTTATTTCACTTCCATATGATAAAATAAAAATATTCCCAAAATAAAGAACATCAAACCTTGATAATGTTTCCTATGAGGTTTCATTTTCATCTTGTTCACATAGGTAGAAGTTCCATGCATTGAAAAAATGATTTAGATATCCTTCAAAATCGTTTCCATCCATTATAAAAATATACCTTATACAACATGGGTCATATACTTTTTCACACAAAAATAATTTTCGAAAATAATCATGTAAAACATATAATTTTAAAACATTAGATAAAGCATGAATTTTATAAAACAGTCAGACTAAGATTGAGTTGAATCATTCAATCAATAGTACTTTCAAAATACCATAAGTATGTGCTGAGAGACTCTAATTTAATAGAAAATATAAATATATTGTACAAGAGTCTCCTTCTTCAGCACCATTTTCAAAATCACAATATGCTTCAAAATATTGTGATAAGGTAAAATATTTAAAAATGCATTGATAATATCTACGTTTCTTGAAAATATATGTTTATTTTTGAAAATAGGATATGATTAAATACAACCCATGATCCATGATGATATCGAGGTATGGTGGAGGTGTTTGATATCTCAAACAACATCTTGCAAGTGTGTTGTATTATAGAAAATGTATCACAATCATCTGAACAAGAATTTGCAAAAAATATTGCAAGCATGTAATCATGAAAAATATAATAATTTTGTTTGATATCATCCTCCTTCCATTTGTAACTGACATTCCATGATCTAAAAAAGTTATAAAACAATGTTTTAACATAATGTGTAGACATAGAGACTAAAAATGTGTCTAATAAAATATCCTAACCCCAAAAGTAGTCTAAACCGACATCTGATACCAACTATGAGGCCTCGACCTTAATCATTACATAATATTTAAATACGTTAATAATTTACATTGAGGATATTTTTTGGATTAGTGGTTTAACGAATTAGGACATAACTATTACATTACATATCAAAAATTACAAAACAGACACTTCTACTCAGTATCCATTTTTTTCATAAAATAAATATTATTAAAATAAAACTATTTTTATTATCATTATATAAATCTTCTTGAGATCCTTTATTCTCATACCCAACCTTATACCCTGTGAAAAACAATTAAAAAACATGGGATGAGCATAAAAAGCTCAGTAATGGTTATAAAATAAATAATGAAAACATTTTTCCATCAATAAGTTCAATACATAGTAACATTAACATACCACATGAAATAATAATATTTATGAATGACACATTGAAATAATAAATCATAAAGGTAACTTGTGGAATCCATATATAACATACATTGTGGCTTTCAAAAATACACAGGGAGTCACATTCGGAATACCCGTCACAATATATTTTATAAATATGTTAGGAGAATCTTTAATGTTTACCACTTTCACATTACCCAATGAATTGGAGAGCTATCTCAGGATCACCCGCCCTAGGATTATCACGGAACCAACCATATACTTGAAAAATACACAATAACCATAGAATATTTATATCACATAAAATAATCATTAAGGAAAGATAAAATTTCCACATTACGATAACAATATATTATTTCAAGATATTGATATAATCAATGCCTTATTAAACTATTTTCTAAAACATTTAAAACATTTAATAAATATATTATTGAATCAATGTGTCCCATACCAAAATGAAGCTTTTGAATGAAATTTTAATTTCAAAACATTCACATACATATAAATAAATCCTTAAAACCATTTTTAAATCATGGACATTAATGAGTAATATTTTGAATAATAAATCATCAAATCATTTAAGACTATATTTTTGTTAAAGAGTTCACAACAAAATGTGAGACACATGAATACAAATATTTGAGGAATAACATTTCTCAAAGATTATAATATCATGAGAATAAGGAGATTCATGATATAATATGTAAAAGGTAATTATATACACCATATAAAAGTGAATTGGTGTATAACAACGAATAAGTATCAATGGAATTTAAATCAAGATAAAGTCCCTTTTAAAGATTAGATTATTACATTAAGGGCAAATAAATGACATAATTATATGTGACAAATAATAAATCACACAATATAAGTGGAAATTTTGTCTGAAACAATCATAGGTTATTTACACATAATCATAGCATGACATAATCAAGAAGTAGAAGTTTAACCCCAGGAAATGAAATTGGGTTAAGATGTTCTCTAATAAAGTTTTTTAGCCTAATGGCGTCACAATAAAATTCAGGAAATAAGATGATGAGAGAGAAAAGGCTCTCTCATTACAAGGAAATAAAATTTACATCAATAAGTTTATATTATAAAATATCCCACTATCATAAAAAGGAAACTGAAAACCCATGACATAAAAGAATTCAGTGATTAAAAGCGTATGGTGAAAGGTTCCCTTACCAATTTCGTATCTTACGAAACATACCCACAATTAAGAAAGGAACATATAATTAAGATATAAATACCCATAAATTATATTATATTACAAAAATAATAAAATCATGGGCTGTACAGACACCACACAAAAGGAAATAGTGGAAAATATAGCATGAATCACACGGGAATAAAAAGTGAGATGAAAACCCCTTTCCTCATGTATGACTTGAGTTGTATGTTCCGTGTTATTCCTAAAAAATAAACATAAGTTAATTTATACTTTCCTAAACAAATTCTGTTTTTCCATTTATATCACTTGTTATCTAGCTATAACAATTAGTTAATTATTTGAGTTTATATCTGTCATTTTGTCAATGTTCGGAACATTAGAAAACAAATAAACATGTAATAATTAAAAATTGTCCATGTGATCAAGATTTAATTATATCTTGAATGATACTAATTGTTTAGATATTATATATATCATATATATCTAGTGTATATGTATTTATAATATTCCATATCGTTTGGAGTTATGAAATGAAATGCACAATTAATGGAGACGATAAGTCGTACGTATGCATGAACACTGCTTTCATTTGTATTTTCTATTTAAAGGAAAGAAAACTTAATAATAAATAGAAATATTAAAATTATATTATAATTTCTAGTTTATTTAATTTAATTAACTCCATTATTTATACATTCACATATGGAATGAAGGAGTCATATCACTTTGAGGGGGCAGTAGTCTGCACTTCCTCAAATTAAATTGTCATATTTAACCATTATGGAAACTCTAAAGGTATGATATAAATGAAAAATACAGAAGTTTATAGAAAAAATAAATAAAATATGTATCACAGTTAAATATAGTTCAATATTAATGGGCACCATATGAGGTGGTGGGAGAAGAGGGAACAATCATTGTTTGCTGAGGCAATTGGTCACCATCCACAGAAACAGGATGTTCTTTACCCGTTAGATGGAGGTATGTTTAATTGTAGTTTGAATACTTCTCTTATAAAAAAGCTACTATATTTAGGATACTATTGTTTTTATAAAATGAAAATAGTAAGATTTTAGGGGGTTGGAAAAGTAAAATAATAGAACAGAACATAAGAGAAGACGATACCTTAAAATTGGGTAACTCTCTTTGGTATGAACCAAAAGGATTTCCTGATGTGCCTTCTTCCTACGGTAAGGATTCATGAATTAAGAGATTGATCTTGAGATATAATTTTTGTAGTTTTTTGACGATCCATGGGGCATGTGAGGATTTAGTAATGGGTCAGAGGTGAGGGATTTTTATAAGTGGGAGTAGAGGCTCTTTAAGAATGCATGAAAATATTATTTTATTATATAATGATTTTCTATTAATAAAGGTTCACAACTAGTTATAGACAAATATAAGATGGATATTGTTCTAAATAAAATCATTCAATAATAATTGGACAGGTTTTGGATATTTTTTTAATCTTTATATTCTTATTTATTTAAAACAGTCATTAATTAGGTAAACACTGCATCATTATTGTGTCATAAATAATTTTATTTATTTGATGTATAAAAATTATAATAAAAATATCAGGATGTATGAAACTAATTTAGATTTAAAGTAAATATTTATAATCATGGAGATACCTTCTATAACCTCATGTATTAATTTATTTACTAAAATTTATATGATTACGTCATTTCTGTCATTACTTTAAATTAATTAATATAAAGTGTCATTATCCCTCTTAAGTGTCTCCATGGGGTCCCAATAACAACCAATGGTTTCCCATGGTCGGAAATATATCATTAAATTGTATTAGGACATATTTTAGTGTAAAATAATGTTATTATAAAATTATTTTACCATGAATTAACCTATTTACCTTTAACCGCGTTAAATAAAAGTCAAAATTTATTGTTCACCAAAATAAATTATTCATCATTTTGAACCTGATTTTACATAATAATAACAAAAACTTATGTCAAATTTTAGAAATTAAATTCACCAAATTGGGGAGTTTTCATTTAAATGAAAATGTCGGGGTTTCAACAACTACTTAGTGTTTTCACTATTCATCAAAAAATGATGTATTTAAGAAAAATACTAAAAATTCAACCGAATATTTATTTTATATTCTTATTTATGAAATATAATATATTTTAAAAAATTCAAAACAAAATTTTTTCATTAATTATTTAAAAATTAATTTTCATTGTCAAAACAGAAACGTGTATTTATGAAATAATAACTATCAACAGATTGACACTTGTTTATGTCCAATATCAAAGTGAAATTTCTTCCAGTGACCAAAATTTGATTAAATAGTAAAAATATAAACTAATTAAACTTTTAAACCAATTAAATAGATAATATATCCATATAAATAAGTTATATTAAAAGGCATTTTTGAATTAAAATACATTATATTTCACTATTCCTTAAAAATTAATTTTATCAGAAAAATAACAAAAATATACCCAAAAGTATATTTTCATGTCTTGATTCTAAAGAAGAAATTTATTTTTTCAAATAGAACATATAAAATTAACCAAAACTAGATTTAAATGTGGTTCTCCATCAACAGGTTGAAATCTACCTTTTAATGAATATTAGAGTATTTATGCTTTAAATTAGATTCATTCACCATTGAAGACTCTATCATTTATTGGATAAAGGTAAAAACATTTAAGAAACATGTTTAACTATAATATGATTAGATATATTAATTCCCACCAATATAAGTGCTACGTGTTACCTTCTATTTAAAATAATATTATATTACTATATTTCAGTATGACCTATCATTGGGTGCAATGTAGGATTTCAATGAAACCTATTGTAGCGTATTGGGTATACCATCAATCATAGAATCCCCATTAAAGTAATATTAATATTTAATTCAAATATATTATTAAATATGAAAAATTATTAATCTTTATTTACTTGGGATGTTACATCAATGTTCCATGTTTCTAATGGAATTGAACAATTTTGGTACTCAGGAATGTGTTTGGGTAATGTAATGAATATTCATCCTAAAAATTATGTAATATTCAAGTATCAAAATCTATGTTTCTTTTATTAGTGTTTTTCACCAACTTAATAAAATACACACCATATAATCTACATGATAGATGACACATGGTCTGTATTTTAACAGTGGTTCCCTTGGAGGGTGTGGTAGATATATCTCAATAGAGTCTGTTCACAACTCTTCTTTTATTTGGTGGGAATATTTTTTTACATCAGGTATATATCCTTTGGGTTCTCCTTGAGTTTGTTTTGAAGAAAATGGTTTTTTGGGCTTGGCACCATGGGGTGCGTGATGGGATCACAATTAGAGGAAACTGTGGACCAACCTAGAGGAAAGTGTGAACCCTGGATAGTGGAACTTTCTAGGATACATGGCATGTAACACCCCAAGGATTTTGAAATAAAATTTAATATAGAATGAAATGCATAAAAAATGAGTCTCTACATAATAAAATATTATATTTAGGATATAGTTAAAACATACCCTTGACACTAAATTTTTCAACTTCTATGATTTGAATTTCATAAAACACACATATATGGTTGTGAATAGTAAGTTTTTCAGAGTCAAATATGATCTTCTTAATTTTTTGGGAATGGTAACATGACACTTATGAGTTGTAAATCATCAAAATTCATAGTAACCACACCCACATGTTTATAAATAAAATTTACACATCTTACAAGTTCAAATATGATCATAGTATTTTTGTTGATATTTTTATAAGTCATTAATATATAATTACAATATTATGATTGATTTAATATTTTAAATAATTTTTTTATATAATGTAATAATAAATTATTATTTAATTGTATCATTGATAAAATATAATTTTATGATACCTTGATTAATTTCTCAAGGTGTTATAATATTAGTTATAGTTTTACATTTATAATTTTTCAAATAAATTTTGATTCAAATATAAATTAAATTTATAATATTTAGAAAATTATTTTTTTCAAAAATTGATTTTATTAATATTTTTATAGATCTAATAATGGTTAGGGTGAATTTTTTGGATTTTTTTTTGAAGTAGATAATTTTTTTTGAATTTTAAAATACAATAATTTACCATATATAAGCATTATAAGTTAAGTAAACTAATCATAACACATTGGATGATGTAAGAACCATTTTATCAAAATAAAATGATCTATTTAATTTTTTGTTCATAATAACTACTATTATTGCTTCTCTTGAGAAAAAAAATTATTATTAAAATAATGAAAATCCCTACCTCTCCTCAACTATAAATATCACCCCTAACCCATCTTCATCTCACACCACTCATTCATTGAGACTTTTCTAAGTTATTACAACAAATATTCCCATGAATCTTCCCCATGACAATGTCCAACGGGACTCACCAAAATTCCAAAACTAGTGGCCTTAATGAGGATCTCAAGGAAAATAGATCTAGAGGTAAAAATCATCATTAATTTTATTTTAAATTATTTTCAATTATTTTTAAGTTCATATAATTTCTAAAAATCATCTTATACAAGAGTTATGAAATTCCCAATATCATATATATACTATAATTTTATCATTTTCATAAAAAAATTAATCATCATACATCTTCCCCTCCCCCTTTTATTCTAAAAATTATAACATCGTTTGTGATGTATCGAAATACCGACATCATGGATTATGCTTTCAAATTTACATTACTTCCATTAATGATTATAATAAAACAATTTTAATGGGTGAAATATATTTTAAATATTATGATATAACCACTATCATGTTCTATTGTAAACACATATAAATTATATTAAATTATATAATGAAACTAGTTCATGATTATCGATGAACCGCCAAAATGATATAAACAAATATCATTAATATTTTAGCTAATGATTCATCATCATATATAAAAAACTTATTTATTGTATCATTTAATATTATTTAATGATATTTCAACCATTTTATTCGGCCTATAATGTTTCATTTCCCTTCAGAAAAAACCCATTACGAATCGACCATGGAAACCATCTAAAGCATGCACCGGAAACAATTAAAATTACCAAATATTCTTAATAAATGTGTGGAATGATGATGTAAAATGAATATATATAATTTTATAAAAATGAATATGTTTCTATAAAATATTAATGACACTCTTTTAACCATTATTCAATAGGCTAAAGCTCATTTTATGTAATACAAACTCTAGGTAAGGGAATTATAACCCAATTTCCATTTGTGGAGTTAACCTCTACTCCATTTATGCTATGGTACTAAGATAATTTGAGAAAATAATTTTTTTCCAAAGAAATTTTTTATTTTTTTATTTAATGTTTATATAAATATTCCCCTTTTTCAATTAGTTATCACATAAATTATATAACATTTGTAAGGGACTATTATTTAAAAACCCACTTTTAAAATTCTAATTTAAAAAATTCAAAACATTATTTTTTTGAAATTATTCATTTTTTATTTTTATTTTCTAGTTCATGGTAATTGTTTATGATTAATTATGGACCTATGTCTCCCTACAATGAATTGGGTATGTGTATGTTTGAGGTACGGTTGTATGGTTACTCCAAGCGTAAGAGTGATGGTTACCCCATAAGGTAGCCATCAGGGTTTCATTATAAGGTAGTTGTGAGGGTTACAAGTCATAAAGTAGCTTTGGGGGTTACAATATTATTTATGAAATTTCACAATATAAAGTTATTGTTTAATTTTTTAATGGAAATATCAATTTTCAAGAATTAATTATATGATACGTTATGGGTGAGATGTATTTATTTGTAAAAATGATTACATATGTTTATAAGTATTCATGGAATAATGGTTTATTTAGTTTTTTTATATTTCATACTAAGATTCTGATTCCTATAACATGTTTTTTAGTTTTTTCACAATTTATAAGGATGTGTAATTTAGTGATATAATTGAAGTTCATTTTTATAATGATTTATCAATGAAATTGTGTTATATGTCTAATGATTTATATTTTGGAGGAAATTGATATTCTTTAAGTGGTACCCATATTGTATTCATTTTGGTTGATATGTATAAATTGCGTCCAAAATTTCTAATTATCTGAATCAAAAATATCATATAGAATGTAAATAATTGTATTCTAATGTGATTTACTTGATAATATTATGTTTACGGTCATGCCTTTATATTTGGTGTTTGAGAACGATTTAGATAACATTAGGGGTTAGGATGGTGTTAATAGAATAACATAAATTAATTTAACATTATATTTATGTTGAAATGATATAGAATTTAAATGTTACCATGTTTCCTCATCTATGATATGTTTTTTATAATGGTTTTCCATAGAGGAAACCAATATTATAATGTAGAAATGCACCTAGAGGACGTTCTCTTTCTAAATCCACAACTAGGAATGGATAGAATCGGAACTTAACAATTTTTGAAAGGAATATGTTAGTTGAAAATGACTATAAATGGTGTTATAATCCATTAATTAGAACAACTAGAGAGGCCACAAAAGAACATGGATTTAGTAGAACATGTCACGAACCGCCATCGGGTCCCATGCCGTGACTACCCCAAGCCCGCCTTCCATAGGCCAGGGGCTGGCAACTAGCACCAAGGCATAATTCCCAGTAAAAAGGGAAGGCATTGCCTTTGAAAAGTAAACAAGCACTACAGATTAAGCAAGAGGAAAGTAAACACTAAGTGAAAACAGAGTACAACTGAAAGGGAGGAAAAGTAAATGGGCTAGTATACAAACCCAAACTGAAAGTAAAGTACAACTTGAAAGGGAAAACAACAACTGTAAAGTGAAAGACACTACTCCGAGCTGTCCACAAGAAATCCCACCTAAAGGGTGGGTACAGATAGCTCCACTGCTCCTCGGGTCCCGCCGTCCGCTCCGAACACATCCCGCCCAGTGGTCCACCTCCAGGTACCGTCCTGTTCTGCAAGCCTTAGCCAAGATCAACGCTGTCTGTCGTCTGCAACCAACACAACGTAGTGCGGGCATAGCCCATGCAGGGGTGAGTATAAGCTACTCAGTAGGGACCCTGTGACCCCTGAAGGTCTCCCAAAATCCACAAATGATAAACCACAAAGGAAGATACAAACACGAAGAAACAACCGACACTGCTTAGGTATATGCCCATACATATACCTAAGTCATCAATTCCAATACGCTCCAACCTCCGAGCCCAAGTACAACTCAGTCCACACAGGAAAGTAAACGTATTCCACACAGGAAAGCAAAACAAAATCCAAATAGGATAGCACAACTCAATCCACACAGGAAAGCAACAGGATTCAGCTCACACATGTATACTTCTTCGAAAGACGATAAAGATGATCTCTGATCCATCTAAGTCGTCGGACCCATGAAGGATCGATAGGTAACTAACCCCCGTAAAAGACCCACACAGGATCGGGCCCACATAGGACTTATAGGCGCTGGTTCACATAGGACCGCTGAGTGAAAAGACCCACACAGGATCAGACGCACACAGGATCGGGCCCACACAGGACCTGTAGCACTGATCCACGTAGGATCGCTGAGTGTTGTAGTCGTCGTCGTCGAATCCACTAAGGATCTCTGTACTGTCGTCGTCGCAGTCACAGTAGTAGTAGCAGTAGAAGTAGCAGTAGCAGTAGTAGTCACAGTCGCAGCCAGCACTAGTAGTCACAGTCGCAGCTAGCACTAGGGTTCCCGCACACAGCAAGCTCGTTCGGGAGGGTCCGCTCCACGAGCCGAGAGGCTGATACATCAACTGTCACAATTTCCAGAGTTGATGTATCCAAAAGTTCCATATCGCCAACAGGAACTCAACGCAACAGACGGCGCGTCGATCGGACGCCCGGTCTGAGAGTTATTGGCTTTTTCGTCCCAGGGGCCCGGTTGGTTTTTGAGGCAAAACCAACCCGACCGTACTCCACCTACGTCCAAACTTCGGTCGGAGTATGCCAAATGATCCATCTCACTAAGAGGAACCCAACAAAACTGACAGCATGTCAATCAGACGTCCGTAGCTCAAGATATGAGCGTTTCCGCTCCGAGGGCCCGGTTGGTTTCGTGTACGAACCAACCTGGCCGAACTCAAAGTATTCTGAAACCTTGAGTGCGATATAACGAATCGACCATATCGATCCAAATATCGCATCGCCGCAGACGGTTCGTCGATCGAAGGTACGTAGCTCATGTTACGGGCAAAAGACCGAAGTCGATTCCAAACGGGGGGTCCGGGTTCGGGACGACCCGGCCCGACCCCCCCTGGGTCGACCCGACCCGGCCCAGCCGGTGGCGCGGCGGCGCGGCCCGGTCGGCGGCGGCGCGGCCTGGCGCCGCTCGGGTGCCACGCGCGGGGGGCAGAGCCCCCGCCTTTTCCCTGCTGGCGGCGCGGCTGAAAGCCGCGCCTTTGAGAACCCCCCCCCCTCGTGGGGGCCTGCTTTTGTAAAAAAACGGGGGGCGCTGCCCCCCCTTTGAGTAACCGCGCCCCCCCCCCCCATTATGGGGGGCCAGTTTTGGCCAGCCGGGGGAATTTATTCCCCCGGTCCTTTTCCCTTCCGGCCGGCCCAACATGGCCGGCCGGTTCTTCCTCAACGGGACCGGCAAGGCGGGTCCCCTCTTCCGGCTTCCGACACCGGCGGCCCGGCTAGCCGCCAGTCCTCTCGTCCCGCCGCGGCTCGGAACCGGCCGTGGCCTTCGTCGTTCGGCGCGGTGTGACGACACCGTGCCCCACCTCCACGGCCCCGCTCCGGCCGCGACGCCTTCAACTTTCTTCGACGCGGCGCGACGGCGTCTCTTCCTTGCATTATTTTACGACACGACACGAAGGCGCCGCACATTTCTTATCGTATGATCATGCGCGGTGCGACGACACCACGCCTCACCCATCTCAATCCACAACAAAATCAATATGAAAAGGAGGAGGGTCGGCCTTGTTCGTACGGTCCGGCCCCCTCGCGTTAATTGCTAACAATTGGATAAATTTCACGAAGAAATATTCTCGGGTATAAATCATGAACAAAAGTAATAAATAAACCCCTACCTTGGTTTCAAGATCGATGATCGTCAACGACCCGCGGAAGACGCGTCGCGGTGGTCGGCGTCACGTAAGAAGGACTTCGATTTCGTGAAGTGAGGGTTCGAAGTTCTTTGACGACGATTTCATCGCGGGAAATCGTCGCGGAAAAGATGACGCGAAAGAATACGTCGTCGGTGTCGCGGGTATGGCGTCGCGGAAGATGGTTCCCGAGAACGTGGTGTTCTTCGTCGAAGCTCGAAGGTTCTTTGCGTTCTTCATCAAGATTGAAGAAGAAGAAGATGAAGAAGGTTTCAAAATCTCTCAAAGAGGCTAGAGAATTCTAACCAAATAAAATAAGCAAAGGGCTTATTTTATTTACTCAACCAAACCATTTGAAATTCAAAGGTTTGAATTAAGACAACTCAACCCATTTAATAACCCATTGTCAAGTTAATTAAAAGAGAAGGTTAAGGGAGTTTTAAAAGAGAAGATGAAGAGTTATTCTTTGGGTGGTCCCCACCACACTTAATCCTCCCAAGGGAGGTTAAGTGGATGTGGGTCCCACAACAAACTCCCTTTGGGAGAAGTTAACCAATAAGTTTAAATAAAAATTTGTATTCCACAATTTTTATTTAACTTATTCTAAACTCCCAAAAACTAACATTCAATCCGAAATAAAAGCAACCTTGGAAATGGTCTACTTAAGCGAATATCGGCGCTGCGAGTTCATCGGTGCCCTCAGAATTTGATTCTAGTCACCGGTTCAAAAGTTTGAAAATCCCGCTCGTTCGTTCACTGAACGTACCCGAGCCAAACATCAGAAACTGATTCCGGGCACTCCGGGCCACGGAATCAGGTGCCGTCAGAAACCGCGCTCTTGTAAAAATCCAAAGAAAATTAAGAAAAAACTTCCCTTGAATTTTACGGGTCTTTACAGAACATTTAATGAGGAAACACCCATATTCGTTCTATGGATCTTCTAACCCATTGGAGGATGAAGGATGGATTGAAGCCCTTAAAAAGATATTTGATGTTGTGGGTTTTTCATAAAATCAAAATGTTAGACTTTCTATTTATCATTTTGAAGGGGAAGCAGATTAGTGGTGGTCAATGGTTAAGAATATTAAGGATAGAGATGAGATTTAAAATATGGAATGTGATGAATTTAAAAATATATGTCTTGAAAAATAATTTCCTAAATTTGTTCAACATATGGTTGGGAAAAATAAATGAATTGAAGTAAAAGGAGGATTATTATGTGTCTGTGTATGACAAAAAACTCACCCAAATGGAATGTTATGATCCAAACCTTATTCAAGATCTTGATAGAAAAATTAATCATTTTACTCTGGATTTAATCTAATTTATGAAAGGGTATTGGCCTACCAAGAATTAACAAGTTATTATAAACATTCCATATATGATGAGAGGGTAGAAATGGAGTTTTATAATGATCATATGTAATTTCAAAACATGTTTAAGAAGAGGTCTCGATGGAAGGCGATGGGTAAGAATCAATAAATTAAATATGAGGGTATGAATGTTTAGTTTCCAGTATATAAAATTTTGGTATAAATAACCTTGGGGAATTTCTTACGAGAACTAGGAAGTGTATTTGATTTGGTATGTTTAGAAATGTTGCCTGATAATGTAATGAAAACTATCCTACTATTAATCTTCATAATAACACTGTAAATCATTTTAAATGTGGTGAGATAGATCATTAAAAAATACATTCCCCAAGAAATATCTAAATGATGAGAAGCAACATGATTGTAAGAAGAGAGTTGAAGTGAGATACATTGTGACTACGTCATCATATGTTGGATCATAAAATGATTTGGTATTAGGTATATTGTCTTTTTATCATATTTTTCTAAGGCTTGGTTTGACAGAAATACTATAAATTCTTTTATTTATGAGAAATGTTCTAATAAATTGGTTATTTCAAAAAATGAAATGATACCAGAACATATAATTAAAAATCCATGAAAAATATTATAGAAAAAAGGGTTTTATTAGAATCTTATTATTTTTATCAACAGAATGATACTACTCGAAAACCATGTTGTATTTAACATAGTAGAGTTTTATATCATTCTAGTAATGGATTAGATTTCTGTTTATCTTGATAAGATTGATTATAGAACAAAATAAGTTCTTTTTCAGAAATGAGTTCAGTTTGTATAAAATAGTGAAACCATACAATTGATAATATATAAAGAATCTTAGAAACTATTAAAAAATTGAAAAAATTTAATCTTTCTCATATTGTGTAAATTATGGGAACTTTTCAAATTAATGATGTGCTTGTGGTAAATTAAGACTATTATGTTTTTCCCGATGAGTTACCTGGTGTTAAACCTAAACAAGAAGTTGATTTAATATCAAATTTGTTCCTGATCCTAAGACTATATCAAGACCACCTTATCAAATTTCTCATTTGGAACTTCTTGAATTGAAAATTCATTTGCAATAGTTTCTTCAAAAAGGATTCATTCATCCTAGCACTTCACTTTGGGGTGACCCTATTAGGTTTGTTAAAAATAAGGATTATTCCATGAGACTCTGCATTGATTATAAAGAATTGAATAAAATTATTTTTAGGAATAATAATCATTTTACTCATATCGATGACTTATTTTATCATCACTAGAGAGCATTGTATTTTTCAAATATTGACATGAGATTTGGGTACCATCAGATGAAGGTGAAAGTGGATGAAATTGTAAAAATAGTTGTTGGTTATAGATATTGGAATTATGTGATTTATTTCATTCCCTATGGATTGAAAAGTTCCTGTTCTATAATCATGGACCTTATGAATAGAATATTCCATGAATATTGGGATAAGTTCATTGTTGTTTTTATTGATGATATTTTGGACTATTCAAAAAGTTTTTAGAATCAATAAAAAATTTAAGGATTGTATTATATAATCTCAATGAAAATAAGTTATATGAAAAATTCATAAAATTTGATTTGTGGTTGCAATAGATTTATTATCTTGAGATAATTGTAAATAAGGATGGAGTAACAGTTGATCCCAACAAAAGAAAATTTATTGATGAATGGAAACGTCCTAAAAATGTTATATAGATTCATAGTTTTATTAGATTTGCAGGTTATTAGAGATTTTTATTAAAGTATTTAATTTTAATCTTATCTACTAACTAATTTAACTCCAAAGGGGTATTATTTGTTTGTATTGAAGAATGTCATGATTTTTTGGGATCTAGAGAATATATTGGTGAATTATCCAGGTTTTTCCCCACCTTCCAAAAATGGGGAATTTATTTTCTACAACAATGATTCATTGGTGGGAATGGGTTGTGTTCGGATGATGAATGATCAGTTAATTACTTGTGTTTTAAGACAGCTGAAACAATATGAGTTAAATTATACCACACATGATTTGAAATTTGATGCCATGGTTTTTTTCTTTGAATATTTTTTTTGGAATCATTTATATGAATCAAAATATAAAGTATATACAGACCATAAATGTTTAAATTATACATTCAATTATATGAAATTAAACATGAGGAAAAAAATGTGGATTGATCTGATAAAGGATTAACATTTCATCAACAATTACAAACTACGAAAATAAAAAAAAGTGGTGTATGTCCTGAGTCGAAATCATCAGGCATCATTATCTATGATACGTTTGGAACAGGACCCTTTGAATATGGAGTTGATGAAATTTGTCTTGGAATTTGTTAGTGAAATAAATTCCTCTATTTTTTTTCTTATTTTAGTTCTATCGTCTGTATGAGATACATTTATGTGAGAACAGAAAAAAGAAGGTGACTTATAGAAAAGTATAGAGTTGGTTAAAATTGATATGCTTCCAAAATATAACAATGATAATGATTTTGATATGAGATTTCAAAAAAGATTATGTATGTCTTATGATTCCCATTTGATGAAATAATTGTTTTGTCAAGCTCATTGTTCTCCATTTTTAGTTTATCATGGAATCACTAAAATGTAAATTTACCATCAACAATATTATGGGTGGGATGGAATGAAAATTTATATTACTTATTTTAATGTGAAATGTTTGACAAGTGAATATATTAAATTAGAGAGACAACTACTTAAGGGGATACTTCACCATTTTCAAGATCAATAGTAGAAAAGAGGAAATATATCCATGGAATTTGTGGTGGGACTACCAAAGTCATCTCAAGGTAACAATGAAATTTGTGTTATTGTTGACTTGGTGAATAAATATGTACATTTAATTACTATTATAAATACTATGTCTTTGGAATATATTCCTATTTTACACCTTAATGAGATTTCATGGTTACATGGAGTTCATGTTTCTATTGTATATTACTGATATCCCTGGTTGACATCTAACTTTTGGAAAGGCCGTTAAATGACATGGGGAACATAATAAACTACTAGTGCTGTTTTTCATCCTCAATAAGATGTACAGATTGAGAGAACAATTCAGACATTAGTGTATATTCTTTGTGAATCACTGAAGAGTTACCCGATAATTTGGGATCAACATCTTTATTTAGTTGATTTTTTATATAATAATAGCTTTCATTCTAGTATACAGATTGAACCATTTACAGGATTATATAGGAATCAGTTTTGAATTCTATGATTTTGGGATGAATTTGGGGAACGGAATTTGATTGAACCATAATTAGTATATGAAGTGGTTGAGAAAGTGAAATTATCTAGAAACACATGAGGATAGCTCAGAGTATGCTAAAATGTTATGTAGATGATAGGAGGAAAGGAATTTCTTTCAAGGTATGTGATCATTATTTCATTAGAATATCACCATGGAAAAATTTTATGTGTTTTGGTAAAAATGAAAATCTATGTCCATGGTTCATTGGACCTTATCAAATCATAGACACAGTTGGACCAGCCACCTATAGAGTATATTTAAATCTGATTTTATCTCACGTTCATGAATTTTTTATCATTTTCATCTTGATAAAACCTTTATCAGATTCCTCCAATGTTCGAAACCTATATGTTTTTCAGTTGGAAGAGAACCTTTCTTGTAAAGAGAAACCTATTCATATTCTTGGTTGAAGAAAGCCTGTGTTATGATAGAATGTAATCCACCATGTTATGGTTTTGTGGACAAAACTCTTTATTAAAGAAGCAAAATTTGAATCTGAAAATTATATGAGGAAAAGGTACCCTCACTTTTTTATAAAGTAAATAAAAATTTTGAAGATGCAATTTCCGAAATGTGGGGAGAATGTAACACCTAGAGGATTTAAAAAGTAAATTTTAATATAGAATGAAATGAATCATACATTGAATCTCTATGTAATTAATTTTTATTTTAAAAATATAGTTATAATGTAGCCATTAAAGTCAATTTTTTCACTAATATGTTTGGAATTCCAAAAAATATACATACATGGTTGCAATCAGTATAAATTTTGAGTTTGATAGAATCAACATAATTTATCCTGAACAGTAACATGACCATTATGAATAGTAATATGAACAATTTGAAGAGTAAACCAACCAAATGAATTGTAACCTCTCCCATTAATGTATAAATAAAATTTAGACATCATATAAGTGACAACATTGTCGTAATATAAGTGTTGGTATTTTTGTAAGTAAAAAAATTTTAATTTAAATATATTGATTAATTCCATAAATTAAATAAAACATTATTTCTATAAAATGTAATCATAAATTTTTATTTCATTATCTAATCGTTATAATATAATTTTATGATACTATGATTTATTTTTCAAGATGTTATAAAATTCGTTATAGGTTTAAAATTGTTATTTTTTGTGTACATTATGATTTTATATAAAACAAATTCTAATATTTAGAATGTTATTTAATGAAAATTGGGTTCTTTTTTGAAATATACATGTCCCAGAATTGTTAGGGTGATATTTTTGTATTTTTATAAAATAAATGAAATTTTTACAAATAATGAAATAATATAATTTACCGTATATATACATTATAAGTTAAATACATTATTCCTAAAAACATGGATGATGTAAGAACCCTTGGTTCAAACTCTTGTGATATCTTTACTTTTTTTAGTCACAAGTACCAATACTATTTATTTTTTTTAGAAAAATAATAAAAAAATGTTTAAATAATGGGAAAACCCTCCACTCCTCCACTTTAAATACCACCATCACCCTCTTCTCCTCACACCTCTCAAGATTTGAAAACGTTCTTAATTCGACCCAACACACTTCTCAATTCCGATCCCAACGTTCGTAACCTTTTGGTCTCACCAAAATGCCAAAACCAAATGCCTTAAAGAGGGTCCCAAGGAGAAGAGATCAAGAGGAAAAAATCATCTTTTATTTTTATTTTATTTATTTAAAATATGTTTTGTTTTATAATACTCTCTTCACCTACCCATATCCAAGAGTAATGAAACATAAAGTATCATATATATACTACAATTTTATCAATTGTTTGGGAAAATTAATCAACATACTTCTTCTCCTCCAACTTTTATTCTAAAAAACATCGTCCGTTAAATGTCGAAATACCGACATAAAAAACAATGTGGTTTCAATTTCAACTAATTCCTTAAAATATGGTTATAAAATCATTTTAATGGTTGAAATAGATTTTAAATTGTATCATATAACCACTTTCAAGTTCAATAAATAAAATATATAAATAATATTAAATTATATATTGAAACTAATTCGTGATTATCGAAGATCCACTAAATTGATGTAAACATATATTATTATTGTTTTACCCAATGAGTCATCATTATATATGGAAAAAATGATTTATGGTGTAATTTAAAATTTTGGAAACATATTACTACCATTTTATTAATCTTCTATATTTTTTCTTACATTCTGCATGAAAATCCATTACGAACCAACCATGGAAACCATGTAAAGCACCCACCAGAAACAATGGAAATAACAAAATATTATTAAAAAATGTGAGGAATGATGTTATAAAATGATCATATAAAGTGTTATAAAATATAATATATCCCTCTAAAAAATTATTAAAACACTTTTAATCATTATATAGGATTATAAAGAAAATTTTATAAAATACAAACCCAAAGTTAGGGAATTAATAAACCAATTTCCATTATTTGGGTTATCTATCTAGTTTGTTGATTGTACAGAACTAATATTTTTTGTGAAAAGAATTTTGTTTAATTTATTATTTTTTATTATTTTTAATTATAGTGTATACACATATTCATTTCATACAATTAATTATCATATCAATTATAAGAAATTTTAATATACTTTTCATTAAAAATCTTCTTTTAAAATTCTATTTTAGAAAATTTGAGAATCAATGTTTTTACGAAATTATTCATGTTTTATCACTGTGTTATGATTCTTAAGAATTATATTTTATTAGTGGCGGGACCTATATCTCCCTCCAATGCATTTTGTATGTGTATGTTGGATGATAGTTGTATGGTTACACCAAGTGTAACTGTGATGGTTACACCATAATGTAGTTGTGAGGGTTACTTTGTATGGAAGTTGTGATGGTTACATAGTAAGGTAGTCATGAAGGATACAAAACATAATGTACTTATGAGGGATAAAATATTAATTATGTAATTTCCCATGATGCATTTAGGGTTTTATTCATGTTTTTATCGAAATTTCTTGTTTCAAAATTAATGTATATGATACATTATGGGTGATAAGAATGTGTTTGTGAAAATGATTTCTTATGTTTACAAGTATTAATAGAATAATTGTTTTGTTCCTTGTTTTTATATTTCTTACTAATATTTTTATTCTCATCCTATATTTTTAAATGTTTTCATATGTTTAAAGGATGTGTAATATAAATAAGGAAGTAATGTTTACTGTTATGATGATTTTTCAAATAAATCCTATTATATTATTGAGGTTTTATGTTATGGAATAAATGGATACTATTTCATAGGTACCAAATTTTTATTCTAGTGGGTTTTTATATAATAATTATGTCCAAACATTTTAAAATCAAAACATAACAGATCTTTAGGAATGTAAAGAACCGAATTCTAATGGAATTTTCACGATTTTGTGTTGTTGATTTCAGGGTCATTATATGGCTAGCGGCACATGCATGCATCATACCCCAAGAAACCGTGATGTCTCATTCCTATTAAATAGAAGGGGAATTAGGATTTCTATAAGGTTTGGAAAACATTGAACTCTAATAATGTGACCTGTCAAGGTCTTTAAATGTGGTAACCTCCTATTCTACCCTTCCTTGATTTAAACCTCAAATCACCACTAATCCCAAACATACAAGATATCTAACCAAATTATCTTCCTCTCATCCAACTTGGACACCTTGAAGTCCAATAATTTGATGCTTTTCTCCCTGTAACTTCTAATAATCAGAAAGTAAGTCTATTTTCTATTGATTTATTCCTTATCTTAGGGTTTCTCTTCCTCCCCCTATACGTTCATCTATTACCATAGGTTGGTTGAACTAATAAGTATTTAGTAGTTATTTTTTGGGGAAATGATGATGTTTATTATTTTATAATTCCTTTATAGGTTCTCTTGGTTGTGCAGTTTTGGTTTTCCCTTAGATTGAAGAAGTTTCCAAGCTCAAGGTAAGTGATTAAGGATTTTAAATTTTTATATGATTCTGTTATTCTTTCTTAGTTATATAAATATGTTTTATGAATAATGTTGTTTGTTAGAAATTTGTTTTCAATGGTATTTGAAGTGCGTATGTATTTCATGATTTTTTTTAAAAGATTTTTTTTTCATTTATTCCATTTTGATATGACATATAAATGTTTTTGAGGGATTTTGTGAATGGATTCAAAAGTATTTTGAAGTTACTATGTCATGAATGATGGGTTTAACAAGTAAATTTTTCATGGTTCATGTGAGAAACTTTTTTCACCTTAGATGAATGTGTTTGTGAAAGAGATTGTTTGTGAAATAGCTAGTTTTTTATTATTGAAAATGGTTGTTTCCATGTGATATTTCATCATTAAAGGACTGTGTTTGTGAAAGAGCTAATTTTTACTATGTGATCATATTTTATTGAATGTATATGGGAAAGTTTTAAATTATGTGGCATGTGAAATTAATTTTAACTTAAACGGAATCCTGGGTATCTCAGAGGTTGAACTTGATATGGTATGGTAGTTGATTTGTTGGGAACAAGGTATATTCCTTCTAGTAGGATTGACCCAAAACACTAAATAAACATTTTATATTATATGATACCAATGGAAATTATGATTACTTCCCCTCTAATTGTTCATGCTCAAGTATGTGGGTTTTATCATCTTATAGGAGACCACTAGACCTTGTGAGGTGATCCCCTCAAGTGAATCATGCATGAGGAAACTATGAGATTTGGTTTAAGGATATTATCATTGAGTAGTGAGTTTCATAGGGTTTCACAAGTGATAGTATCAATAGGTAATAACCATGTTTTACTCTTGTTATGTGAGGGTTTTTTTATTTGGTACTAACTATAGGTATACTGTAGAATACAAGTATATTTTAATTGTAACGAAATAGTCTTTTAAATATGTTTTCTGTAGAAATATTTTCATTAAAAGGGTTTTCTTAGTAAATTTTTAAATGTTCTTATCAAAATGTGTGTGTTAATTTTTCTTCTAATGTTATATCATGTAATCAAAATTTTAGGTATCATCTTACCAAGCTTGGATCACACCTAAAATACTCCCTTAGGTGTATTTAGATGTTGTTATGTTTGACCCATGTAATGGGAATATGTTCTTTGGTGGTGATGGTAGATCTGATTTCTAGTGAAATTGTTATTTCAGGTGTTGGTGGTGGTGTCTTAAGGGTGATCCCCTCTTGATGCATGAATGTTTTTGATTAGAGGTGTAATTGCTTCCATTTTGATTTTTGTACATTTGTTTAGTTTAAAGATATAAAATTTTGAATATGAAAACTGTATTAACCCTTTTTGGTTAAGGTTATTAGTTATATAATGATGTATTATTCTTTTTTGTTGTTTATTATTAAATACATGGGTAAAATTATTCCCAAATGTTTATTTTCAATACCCAGGAACTAGTTAAAAACCTCTGGGGACTGGGAATTTTCTTTGATCCGTGTATTGGGTTGGGTCAGTTTTTAGATTGGCAGGAACACCATCTTGGTTCTTGAAAAAATGTATCAAAGTGGGTTTCACTTCTTTATGGATGAGATTTTTTGGAATAGTCTAGATAGACTAGAGATAGTATTTTTGGGATTGAGGTCCATGTTAAGAGTTGGGAGTATGGCCAAAACACCTTGTGAAAAGACTTGATTCACTATGAGATCTTGGGATTTCGTTTGACTTCTCCATCCGGAGAGACATACAAGTTAAAGATACTTCATGGACACTAGGTTGGGATGGAGTGGGTTTCCATTTTTTATTATGATGGATTTTTTTCTTATTTATCTTCGGATGTTTTTAATTATTTTCTGGTATTTTAGACCATCTCATTGATGTTTTTATTGATGGTTTATCCTTGTTAGTTATTCTTCTTTAGCAAGAATCCTCCCAAGATACTTCTAGTGTAATTTTTGTAAGAGGATGGTGAGTGTTATTCCTTGAAAATTTATTAGAATATTATATATGTAGTTTATTATATTGTCCAAGATTTATGTCAAGGAGTGGGATCTGGTCCTACTCATGTTGGGGTATCTAAAATATGTATTGGAAAGTACAAAGATCATGGGTTCCTTATGAACAAACAACCTTCCTTTTGGGGTAGTAATAACCCCCATGAAGTAGAGGAGTGTCAAAAGAAAATATAGAGTAAATTTGGTTTTTATTGATACTCCTGAGGCTTTCAGGGTTAAATGAGGGCCATTCAAGTTGGAAGGCCATAGTTGGATGTTGTGGGACTTAGTGGTTTAGGATGGAAAGAATTGTAATATGTGATGTAAGGATTTGCAGGTCATCTTCAATGAACAATATTTCACTCATAATTTGGAATTAACAATGTATCAAGAGTTTTTGGACTTTAGCGTAGGAAACTATTCTTTGATGGACTATACTAACAACATTGATGACCTAGTTTGGATCATGCCAATGGTAGTCTCCAATGAGTAGTTGAAGGATCGAAAGAATGTAAAGGGGTTGTTTCCATAAATCTTATTGTAAAAATAATGTTGAAGATGATGATATATACCAATGTAGTTAATCGTAATTTAATGGTGGATATCAATCGCACTGGGATGTTGGGATTTTTTATATTAGTGCTAGGAGTAGTTTAGGGTATTTGAAGATTGTATTAGAAGAATAGGAAGAGGGATGATGTTAAGAATAATGGAGGTGGATGTTTAGGTCATTCTTCTAATATGTCTTCGTCTGTGGGTTTGGAATATGCCAATGTGGTTAGTCATCAGTGTGGGATGGTGGGGTTACATGAGAACTACTTTTTTTGCTCCACCCTGAGCCTTCCATTGGTGTTGGATTATGGGGAACCTATAGTGATTTTTATGTTGGTTCACCCATGTCAGGGGGGGTGTTTGATATGTATCTTTAAAAGTGATATTATCATAGTAATAGTTATATAGGACACCAGGTTCTTGATTTAGAGGTCATGAAGGTAGGGATGGATCTTCTTTAGGGTAGAGTCGATTCATGTAAGAGCCTCATGTCATTGTTCCTTCTATGTCTTATGAAAAGATAAAGTGGCTTCATTTGTTGGATCAAGAACCAATGGAATAGGATGTGGGGCCTATAATAGTTTGATGTGGAATTTTTATTGTATCATCTTCCATTGTCTTATGTTTTATATTAGTGATTATATTTCTTTTATGTCATCCCATCATGTTGAGTTTCTAAAATTTCTATATGATATTAAGCCTTATGTGATGGATTAGTGATTCCACTTGGTAAGAATTAAGAATAGGGTTTCAAGTGTCTTTAATGTGAACATAAAATGTCTGAGTTCAAGTAGGAATTTTATTACCTAGTTGTGGAGAGGGACAAAATTTATGTAATCCTCTTTATGGATAAGATTCCACATTTTTTGGCACACATAGATTGTTATCGACAGATAGTGAGTTTCATGGAACCTGAGGAAGTAACCATGTTTTTTCAAGGGGAATTGGATCCTTGGTCGGGATGTGTTGTACCTCTAATTCTAGAGTTTCAAAGTCATATTTATCAGAACAATCCTATATTGTTGGAGGACCCTGTTCATACAGATGGTGGTGGATTTCCTCCTATGGTGGATGAGTTCCCAACGGTATTTCCATATTATTTTTCGAGCATTCAACTAGAAAAATACATAGATTTCACCATCGACTTGGCACCGGGAACACAACCGATATATCTTCCCTCATACTATATGGACTCGAACATAGTTGAGAGAATTAAAGGATTGACCGGAGGATTTGGAATTTAATTTATTCATTCACCTAAGCATCTCACCTTGGTCCACCCAAATTCTATTTTCTAGAATTCCATTGGATATCTATGATTCTGTGTCGATTACTGAAAGTTGAATTAGGTTATGATGAATAGTATGAACTCTTAACCCTTTATTTGATATCCTCCACGATCAACTTAAGGGGTGTGAGGTTGTTCTCCATGATCTAATTACATTAATGGTACCACCATGTTAGAGTTTTAGAGGATTATGTTCAAAAAACTACCTTATGAAGTATGTAAAACCGCATTGAGTATTTTTCTCATTCTATTCAGATTATCAAATTATCCATTGGTCATTATAGTGCTCATTAACTAAGTATTCCACAAGTATCATCACAATGTTTCCCTGGAATTTTTTGGTGATATCTTGGTCTATTATATGACCTTAGAGGAACAAGATAATTTTCTAAGAATTGTGTTGGGATTTCATCATGATCATTATCTCTATGTGATATTTTCTGACATTGTCTTCTTGATCTAGGAGGTAATGTTTCTGGATCTTGTGATCTCAGAGCAGGTCATTTAAATGGACCCAACAAAGGCCAGTGTGGTGATTTCATGGGAGAAATTGGAGAATAGTTTTTTATCAGGAAATGATTCGGCCTTGTAGGGTATTACAAGCATATTCCCTAGGATTTTCCTTAACTTTATTCATCAAATACTGCACTTACATAGAACATGTTAATGTTTAAATGGATCCCATAATGTCAAGAATCATTTGTGAAGCTCAAGCGGATGTTAGCCACATCCCCTATTTTGACCTAGCTATAATTGTGAAAGGTTAATGCATTTTACTATGATTCTTCAGGTATGGGTTATGGTTTTGTGCATATGAAGGACCATAATATAGTGTCATATGGTTCTCACTAGCTTCTCCCTCATGGAAATAATTACCCAAACCATGACCTATAGTTAGTGGTAGTTAGTCATTTCTTGAAGACAAAGAATCATTTTCATTTTTCGGAGATGTCTGTGGTTTATTTTTATCATAATAATTTTTCTTAAAATTTATCTCATAAGGAGTTGTATTTGAGGCCACTCCATTGGGGAGTACCATTAGAGTTTTTATTTGGATATTATCTATACCCTAAGAAAAAGGTAATCTAGTGTATGATGCCTTGATCAATAATGTGTCAGTTAATGAGTTGAAATGGTCGCGTGATGAGGGAACATTGATGGGGCTATTGTCAAATATGCACCTGGGAACTACAGAACACAGTGGAGGGGTGTTATGGAATAGTTTTAACATTAAAACATTCCCTAGATGTTTATTTGTCAATATAATCAAAATAATGAGTCGTACCACCAGTATATGTATTTGTTATATGTTGGGGGTACCTTGTGAATGATTGTTATCTCTTGAGAGTGTTTTGTGCTTTAGGGGTCGCTTCCTAGTACATTTTACATTATAGTGGGTGGTGATGGAGGATATCTAATTGTATTAGTATTCAATTCATTTTGGCACCACCAATATTTTTAATGATGTTGTTCATCAGTTATGGTGGCCAAGTATGAGGTGGGACATATCTTACATTGTTTCATGATGTTATACATGTCATCATGTTAAAGTAGAGATCCAAAGTCCCTATAGTTTTCATCGACCACTACCCATTCCTACTTGTATGTGTGATGAGACCCCCGTAGATTTTATTGTTGGATTACCTCATACACTCTGATGGTGGAATTATATTTTGGTGGTGGTTGTCTATTTGACGAAATTAGAACATATTATATTGACAAGGTATTTACAAAAAGTGGATTTGGTAGGATTAATGTATGTTTGATAGATAGTTAGGATTTGTTGTATTACATAAGAAATTGTATTAGACAGCAAGCCTCATTTTACCTTGCTATTTTGGGATGGTCTTTAGAAGGAGATGATGTAAAAAATTATGCTGAGCTTGGATTACACCTCCCAAATGAATAGTCATATGGAGGGGAAAAATCATATCATTGAAGACATACTCTGGGAATGTATGTCGAATTTTTGAGGCTCATGGGATAATCATTTCGGGTTGGTCAGGATTTTGTTTTATTATTGTTACTGATCATCAACTCGAATGGAACATACTTAGGAGCTTTATGGTGTGTCGTTTAGGCCTCTTTTTTTGTTTGGATGAGGTGGGTGATTCCATGTTTTTGGGATCAAGCTTTATACCGGAATATTTTGATAAGTTTTAGTTAATTTGGAAGCAGTTGTTGATGGTATAGAGTCTCCATATGTCATTTTTATTCCGGGGAGTATATCATTCCAATTATCTATTAGTAATCAGGTGTTCATGAATATGGAACCTCATTTGGGTCAAATTCATTTGGGTAAGCAATGGATGTTAATGTTGAAGTATGTTGTACAATTTGAGTTTATTAAGACAGTTGGTAAGGTGGTGGAACATTGTTTTCCCCATCAATTTATTCCAATTCATGAAATGTTCCATGCATCTATGTAGAAAAAGTACAATCCAGATCCATCTCATTTTCAGAATCGGGAAGCCTTGGAATTGGGGGCTGATTTTTCATTGTTTGAAACACTAGTGTGGATTTTGGATTATCAGGAAAAATTTATTTGTGGTAATTCCTTTCCATTGGATTGAGTTATTTGATATAATGGTGGTGATGAGCATGAGACATGTGTGTAGATGTCTTGGGTTGAGGAGAGGTATATATTTTTTTCTCAGATTATGCTTTTTATGACTTTAAGATGATAGAATGTATTCATGGTTTGAAGAATTTTCACATCATTGATTTTATTTTAAGGTAAATATTTGTTTATTTTGTTATGTTATTTATCCTTTGTGGTAATCATGATTTTTAAAGAAAAATGGAGGGTTTTAGCTCGATCGAATGTGGCCCATGATTGTCACATTGTTAGGGTAAATTGTGTTCTTGCCTAGATGAAACCATGTACCACAACAATTTGCACCTTCTAGGCTGCATGACTACCCATATGGGTGTGTGGCATCCCCAAAAATTATTTTGGCCCCATTCCACTAGGATAGTGAGGGATTCATACTTTCCACCTGGTTCAGAAAACTGTATGGGAAAATAGTGTGACCTGTCCCAGTTATTAAAAGTGGGAATTTACTACTCTACTGTCCAATGATTTTTACATGAAATCATCCATAATACAAACCATTGTGGATTTGAATCCCTAGGATCATTCTCTACTACATCTTAGACCTCATCAAATCTAATATTTATGTGGTTTTGGACATTGAATTTAAAAGAATCATCCAATATGCATTTTTTATATATATTTCTTCCTTCTTCTAGAGTTTCCCTTTATCTCATTTTGGGTTATTCTTTCAAACAATTTTTCAGACGAACTAAGGGGTCAATCATGATTTTTTGGGAGGATTCAAGATGTTTGTGGTTCAATCATTTCCTTTATGAGGTTTTATGGTTGTTTGGTTTTGGTTTTCAATTAGATTTTGAATTATTCCAATCATCAGTTCGGTGGTTATATAATTTTACATTATTATATGATTTAGGTATACATTCATGATTTTATAAATATTCTCAATGAATTATGTAGCTGGTAATAAAAGAGTTTTCAATGGAATTTTAAGTGCATATGTGTTGGTAGATGGTTTTCTAAATATTTTTTATTGTGTTTACTATATTCCACATTGATGGTCATTATAAATGTGTTCTATAGGTTATTTGAATGCTGTGGAAAATATTTTCAAAATGATTTTAAGTGATTATATGATGAAATAAGGTTTTAGAAAGAAACTTGTTGTTTTTTTTATGAGAATATTTGTTGTGTACAATAAATGTGTTTTTTTGAATTGTACAGTGGTGTGAATCATGTTACCAAATGGTATTAGTGTCCATATGAATTTGAATGTAGTTTCGATATTGGAAGATGGTGGTTTCCATGTGACATTTGATATTTTAATGAATGTGTTTTTAAAAAAGGTTATTTTTCATATGTGACCATTTTTCAATGTATGTGTATGTGTATATGGTGATTTATCTCAAATGTGAAATGAACTTCAACACAATAGAAATCTTGGGTATCTAGGTCAGAGAACCAAAATAGGTATTCTAGTGGATTTGGTTGTACAGAGGTCTAGTTTCATCTAGAATGATTAACTCTACACCGTTAAATAAACATGTTATAATATAAGATACCAGTAGACCATGGGATGTGTTTACCTTTAGTGGCTCATGCATGATGAGGTTATGGGATTTTTCTTTTGAGTATATACCACCAAACCATGGGATACATTCCCCTCTTGTGGCTCATGTGTGATGAAATTGTGGGTTTTGGTTGGAGGAGAACATCATCGAGGTACAAGGATCATAGGATCCCACTATAGTAAATATCAATATGAATTTTCCCTCTTAATATATTATGATGTGATGGTTTTGTGATGTGGTTCTAACCATCTGTATATGGTAGGAGTTTTGTACATTATAATATGAAATTAAAATTATTTTATAGAAATATTTCCTTAGAGATGATTTTCTTAAAAAGTTTTTATGGAAATGAATCATTGTTTCTTATGAAAATATGCAGGTTAATTAGTCTTCAAATGGTATAACATGGAATCCCGCTTTTGGGTGGCATCAAATAGGGCTTTGTTTCACACCAATCATACACCATTGGTTTTATGTAGACATTTTATGTATGACCCATGTAAAGGCCAGATGTTCGGTGGTAGTGTTGGTTGATCTGGTTGCTAGTTTTCAACTTATTTTAGGTGATAGTGGTGGTGGATTAGAGGTGATGGGCCTATTATTTCACAGTGAATTTTTGAAGTTTTTTTATGTCTTTCGTTCCATTGTGGAATTTTGGTTTTTTTTAATGTAGTAAAATGTTAAATCTAAAATTGTGGTATCCATTTTTCTGTTATGGATATTATTTTTGTGATAATGTCTTATTCAGGTTGGTTGATTATTGTTAATACATAGGTTAAATAATTTCAAAAAGTGTATTTTCAAAACCCAAACACTTGTTTCTATCCTATGGGGATCAGAAAAATCCTTCGATCCATGTCTCAGGCTAGGTCGAGTATCGGGTTAGAAGGAAACCCATCTTGTTTCGTGACATATATCACCATGTTATTCTATGATAGTCCATTATACACATGTATTCATGTGGAATAAAATAAAAATATCACAAAAGCAACTTGGACATCATGTTTTAACCATTCATAATGACTCCTTGAGCATCAGGTCACTAAGTTCTCACCAAGATATCATGATACTTAATTATTCATAATTTAGTTCAACACCAAAATCCAAAATCTTCCCCTTTTACCATTATATTGGTGTAATCATAACCAATTCTAATATTGTACTCAAAGAATCATGGTTTGGAATCATCAAAACATCAATCCACTACCCAAGGGATCTAGGAATGGACATATGTCCACATCCCAACCCAATTCCTTATCAATCGATATATTTTTTATTGGTCTCATCTCACGTCACATCAAAAATCATCCCTCTTATAGGTGGACCTCATCGCAGGATACTCCAGAAATGTTCTAATTCATGTACACTAACTAATCCTCACAATCTCAAGGGGGTCACATCAAGCATACCAATCCATCTATGCACGATGAATAGTGGTAACATAATGCACATGCAACATATGAAGGGCCGGAGACATATCACATAGTTCACTAGAAAATCACAGGGTTATAGTTTCTTTATACCTAGACCATCATAAAAAAAATCACATCCAACTCATTAAAGAATCCATTAGGTCCTATAGACTCATCACAATCCAATGTCATTATTAACACATCCTCCCCATTGATCCTTCACGACAAGAATAGACATTGTCTCATCCTAACCTAGCCCTAAATTTTTAGTCCATTTCATCAAGTATCTCATCACTCCAAGCCTCACAACACATGGTTTCTCCCAATCTATCCTACCCCATGCCCCATGGAAACCTAATGCCATGCCCCTAAAAACCTACAAAAAACACCTAAGTGATGTCTCACATATCCAAACGAGATCTATCAACCCACATCACAATGGAAGGCCCTATTTAATGAGTCATCCATTTCTAGGGGACTCACTCTGATTACTACACTCACAATGCCTCGACCACCCCATGTTTATGTCACTCACAATTTCTAAGATGTACAACCTTCCCACCTGTCTCCCCATGTATTAAGCCTCTCTAACCTAAATGATTACCACATGAATTCCCATGTCACATGTTATAGCCAATGTCCTCATGAAGGTTTCTCACAAGCTGAACCAACACCCATTCCATTTGGAGATAATGTCGTTGGGAATTACAAAACCACCCATGTGAGAAAGAGAACTAAACCTGAGTATAAGAGATACAACATCCTCATAACCCTTCTCTTGGTCACCACTAATCTGTATCTTCTCTGAATAAACCCATGCAACATTCTTGCAATAGAATAACAATACATAATTATTATATCATCTTTAATTAATGGGGCCACCTAATATCATCATGGGGTTACTATCTAAGTCATGTTTTTTATCACATTTACCATTTCTGTAGATACATTATCCATCCTTGTATGGTCTCCCAACCTCCTATTTGTGAACAAATTCGTTAATAAATAATTACTTATAATTATAATTATTTATTTATATTAAATTAGACAATAATAATCAATATAAATATTTTTGGGTATCACCTTTTTCACCAAACCCATGATCGACTGCCTGTCAACAATATGTGGCAAATCCTAAGAACCATCTTGACCAAAAGCCCCCTCATGTGACACTTGGTAACAACCAATTTACTCAAATTTGAGAAAAAGATAAAAATGAATTACAATAATATCTTACATCAACAATAAAATGTAATATTTTGTGTAGATATCTCCATTAATAACCCAATATCCACCTCATACAGAATCCCCTTCAATTTAATAGAATTCCCCCATGATCTCATGGAATCGGTACCAAACCCCAACTAGAAGTTATCCAAAGAAGAGGAGTGTTAGTGTAAAAAACTAAAAGCACGTGATAGGATAAAAATAATAAATCATCACTAAAAACCAACCCCTATAAAGGGGGAACAATGGGGAGGAATAAGAAGGGGTGAGCCAGCCGAATAACACTGTTATTGTGTGTCTGGTCGACAATGAACATGGGTGTATGATCCAATATTTTAAAAATACCCATTGCAATTTTTGTGTTGTGAACTATGGTTCACATCATGAAATCCTCATGTATGGTGTTAAATTACTCATCCAACCATATTCACATCATGAACCATGTATCACTATGTGAATGGTTATAGGTAACATAATTTCATACCCATGTCATCTGAACCCTTCTCTGGCATACACTTAAGATCTTTTACCACCTATGGGGCCTTGAATGACATCCATAAACACCACCTAATGATTTATAAACACCTGAAATCACAATATATTCCCTAATTTTTAAAAATGAAACTTCAAAGACTCCAAAATTTAAATTCTCTCTTTAATTACTTAACATTAATTATATGGGTCATTAAAATATTCCCTATATAATGATTGTCATCCACAAGATATTTTGGTAGTTTACTCTCCACAAACCCTGACCTCAAAACATCACTAATTCACCATAGACTCCCAACGTTCCATCTATGAATACCAAGCCTTCTCACCACCATTACCAATTATGAGAGGAATATTATATACACATGACACTCCCTACACACCATAGTTTCTTCACCACATTCAGCCTAAATAATATGGTTATTTCAACTATAAGATTCCACGCATCAATTATGACTCTAATCATGGTTCTCCCAATCATAAGAATTATATTATCAAAATATACTTCCATAATTCCATCGAACATTTAATTTCATGTTGAAAAATGCTTCTAATGTGGTTTTCACTTGAATATGATTCCATGCAAGAGAACCAACCATATATCCTCTGCAAAAATTCTCTAAAATATTAACTGTTTCATAAAAAATGCATCACCAATATATCTGGTATTGATGACCTATCTACAATTAGGATCATATAATAATCCAACACCAACACTGAAGTCTTAACCTGACTACTGGTGTAATTCTATAGTTGGATCACGATCTATCAAACTATCTATCATGATCTTACCATGAAAACTAGTGAACCTCCAATCCGACATTCCCTCAAATCTCACCAAATCCATCATGATACCGATTTCAATTCACTAACTCTATCAAAAATCACATCCAATTCATGAATTAGGTATTTTACATAAAAATAGATCACACTAGATGTTTGCCACACTGACATCCTATTTTCACTATAACTATTCTTACTATATCCATAACCCTTATAACATGATGTTCATTCCCGTGTCACTAATATAATATTGTCCATAATTGGAGTTTCTTTATCATCACTCTATTAATGCAACAATGATCAATATTCCCCGTGTTCATTCTAATACAACATATAATGAGTAGGATGTGACCATTATACTCATACAAATAAGATAATTAAAAACATAAACCATTTTTCAATATTTGATAATTATGAAAATCATCCTTCAAAATAAAATAGTTTACTCCCCAATATGAGATTTGCATTACACCACTTCTCAAGTTTCATCACAAATGGGTCACATTTTCACACCTCCTTAAAAGCACATTTTTTTAGGATCAAAACTATGATTTTTCTTACCCAAACGTGTATCACCACTACTCTACAACCATAAAACCTCTTCAGTTCATCCAAAAAACAAAAAATTACTAAAAATCCCGCACATAACCCATTCATTGATCCATAACTCAATTGGGAAACACCCATGAATAACATAAACCAAAAGTCACACAATAATTATTTTCCCAAAATCCTCAATAATGATAAGTCTCTTCCATCCAAGGAAAAGTGATCCACTAAGAATCCACTCATAGGTTGTCACATACGATCATGCACATTCTTAAATGCCTTCAAGGGCTACATATTCTCATACAACCTAATTGGGAAATCCAACTCAAGCTCTTATGCATTCTTCCAGGTCTAAAACAGGCTCCCAAACCTAACCCACTAAAATTTCCCCACTACCTGTCATGCTCACCCAATAACCAAATACATTTCACTCATTCCAAGCCTATCCACCTGATCTCCCACCACAAAGGAATCATTATTTAAACCATGTGTTTCTACTCTTTCCCCCACCACACTACACAAAATAACATCATAAGAACCATAAGTCCATCTATATTATTCATCATTCCCTATAAAACTATCCTTGACACCAAGATCACCACCCATTTTCTACATCACAACCCAAATCATATTATTAATGCTATTCACCATAACCCATTAGGGTTTCAATACAACTTCCCAGTTTTATTATGTATATGTCCACCAATAATATATATGGGAAAACACCATATAGGGTTTTTCTAAAACATTTTGTAACCAAACCCACATCATCAAGGAAGCCTATCAATATCCTTCGATCACCTCCAAAGAATAAAACTCCCTCCCTGAGTCAATATGATTGTAATAATTCATACACAACCCCACAATGGGTCTACATATATCCATTTATTGTGGGATAACATTTAAATCACCTAAGAACCACCTACACCTAGACAATAATGTCCATATATCTGAAGAAATAATACTTTGTATAGTTGACAATAATCCCTCGATGAAATAATAAATGAAAAACCAAATAATTTGGAAATTAAAAATTAAAAAATAGAACCCTCCCCACAAAAAAATCACAATCATACACAATCATAAATATGTATGGTTAGTCTTTCTTACCAAATATGATGTATAAATATTAGACTCCATCCAATAGTTTAAGAGGAAAAATATTAAATAATATCTCTAGTAAAACAATCATATTCAATAATCATCTTATCTATAATATCACCATCCAAGAAAAAATATTTTGTTAAAATTGTAACCATGACTTCCCTCTAGAATGGTTTTCAAGAATCACCAGTATGAGGTCCATAACAAAATCCAACACATTCATATACCAAAATTACACCATTTCCATAAATATAAAAAATAATTGATTCTTTTTAATGACACTAGTCACACAAAACCATGTACTCTGATACCACTTTGTGAATCCCTTACCCATGAAACTACTTAATAGTGCACTGAATCGAGGTGTCACATGACATTAGGTGAACCTTATAATATGATAGTGGTTGTATACTAATAGAGAGGGATTAATCAATATAATGGCGAGATTATTCCCACAAATTACAGAGAAAATATCACAAATAGCTAAAATTTCAACAACACATAATTTGAGTTTGGATAAATTAATATAAAAAAATAAAAAATAAATGTCCCATAAAGAATCTATATAGATAAAAATACAATTATCTCCCACTTGGATGATCCCAAACACACACAAAATCAAATGAAAACACATTCACACTTGAAAAAATTCAATCCCCTGGCCTCACACATTGTGTCTACCAATATCATTATGGTGCAGCATCATGAACCAGTTCATGTATTATACTCAACAATATTTTACACATAATTCCATCACATGCACTGGGGGTGCATGAATAGGGTGTGAGTGATATATAAAAACAGGGTCTCAAAAAAATCTGGTAGTATACACCATTATATACATGTATTCATGATGATTAAATTAAAAATGTCACATATGTGCCTTGGGATTCATGTGCTAATTAGCCCACTACAATACTTAGTGCAACAAGTCATCATGTACAAAAATGACACTACAACACCTAATAAAATATGTATGAGTGCCATTTTATAATTCATCATCATTGTTATGTGTAATGGTGTATGTTTATCAACCCATGCTCAAAGGATTAGGGTAGGGAATAATCTAAACATTGACCTACTACCCAAGGGATAAAGTCATGGTCATTCATCAATATCTCAACCAACTACTTTATCAGTCATGACATGGTCATTATATCTTATCTAAAATCATATCGTGAACCACCACTCTCACGTTTGGTCCTTGACACATGAAACTCATGGAAATTTCAAATTCATTCGCATGGACCCATCCTATAATACTCAATGGAGATCACATAAAGCACACCAACCCATCACCACACTCTCAAGGAAAGTCACATTATGAAAACTGAACCACTTCAAGACACATAGGAGAGGTATGATATTTAACCATTGGATTCCATTAACTTGATGGAATGTAAATAGTTATATTTTTAGGCCGATTTATTCATGGAACATTAAATATATTACTAACCGAAAAAAGAATCTGTCAATATATGTTAAATTTCAGAATTAAAATATGAATTATTGTAAGTGGAAAAAGGGCTTATTATAGCTCTTATTTATGACCAAATGTGATGCAAGAATCCAAATACAAATGGATGAAATTATATAAAAACAAAAACACATTACTAATTCTAAAAATTCATCCATGGGTTCATTAAATTCAATTCTAGCAGGCCATGTAATAAAACTCATGATCTTATTTTTTTGATCAACATGACTCCTCAAAGTATGTATTGGTGTGAAACATTCCTAGAAGGTATTACTTAAGACACATTTCTTTAGTATCAGCCCTTATCAATAAATATCCACTCCCATGTAACATTTATTCATATTCATGATTTTTTTGGATAGATTATTATTATTTTTTCTCCAATGTGTGAGGTTTGATCATATTATTCCCCTTTCTCTTTTGCATGTTTCCTTATTAGTCTACATATTATATTTGTGATCAAAGATCACAAATCCACACATAACATGCCTCAAGCAATGTTTTTTATTATGTGGATTGGATATCTCATCCCCCAATTGAGTTTCTTATATATGTATTAGGTCAAAATCCTTATAGATTTGGTTGGCTACATGAATCCAATATCTATACCCATCATCTAATAATTGTCCACAAACCTCAACCTTTATTATCCACCCTACACTATGAAGATCAGACCACCATAAGTAGCTCACATCAACTAGTATAAATGATCTATACTACATAATGGATATACTACCCTTTATTTATAATAATTTTAAATATTACAATTATTATCTTTTTATATGATCTGTTATGACTCTACCAACTTGGTTCCTTCCGAACGATCAAAGACCTGGAAGCAAATACCCAATGCCCACCTCCATAGGCATTAAGGTGGTGAAATGAACCAAGAAAGTATAAATTATTATGGAGTCCTTTAATAACCTATATGTATGTCATCACAAAACCATATCCATGCATAATTGAAGACGAATATGAATAATAGAGTGTGACATATAGTGTAAGAAATGTACATGTGATAACCTCTAGGGAACAAAATGGTGTGATATAGTTTATATGAATAGTTAAGTTTAATAAACACATACCCAACAATAAAAGAATGTCTAAAACCAATAATAACTAGAAAATAAATATTGTGGATGGATCCCATCTCTTGATTTCCTTGCCCTGACAACAGTACATGGTAAAATTCACCTAAGTATACCTATGATCTCTCAAATAAACCATTATTCTATCTATTGTATGTATAAGACATGATATGTTTTGGAAAATACCATCCATGGGTTAGTATATACATACTTAGTCGGAATCCCTTAAAAATAAGGGGTTAAATACGTTACATGGTAGAAGTGGACATCCCAATCTCATGAATGTGGGAAACAAAACCCATCTACAAAGATATTATCTTGTAAAATATAAAAATATAAGAGAGAATGGGGACATACATCTCACATACAAGCTCCGTAAATTGTTCACCAATAGTTTTAGAGGGCCATAATAGATTCCCAACGTCTCATACATCTATATTAATAAGTAACAATGTGGAAAACCCACAGCTCACCCATGTACCACACGATTGATGGGGAACAATCTCTCTATAGAGGACCTAATCCATGAAACAAAATAAGGTATCCACTTATATCATGAAGACTCATTGCCTAGTACAATAGGTGGGTTCTAATTAATATGTATATGAACCATTACCTCCTACAATAGGAGGGTTCAACTAAATAGGTCGAGGGCCCATGCCCTGATACAATTTGAGGGTTCCACTTAGTTGATAGAGGACCCATGACCTGGTATAATAGAAGGGTCCCATTGAGTAAGTATAGGACCAATTACTTATTAAAATAGTAGATTATCAAATAGGTATAGGACCCATTGACCTGTACAAGAGGACGATTCCAATAAACAGATAGAGGACCCATTCCTTGATATAACAGGAGGGTTCTACTGAATTGATATATGACCCACTCCCTTGTATAAAAAGATGAGTCCACTCAGTAGCTAGAGGACTAGTTTCATGATACTATAAGAGTGTTCCCCTCAATAAATATTTGATTTCTTCCTCAGTTAAAAAGCATTTCAATTCAGAATAAGTAGACATCGCATGCCCTGTTACAATAGGTGGGTTCCAAATAATCGGTATAAGACCCATGGTATAGAACAACAGAAGGGTTCCACTCAATAGGTAGGGGTTCCATGACTTGAAACAATAGGACAGTTCCACTAAAATAGGCATGAGGAGTATGTTTGATTTTTATCCCTGAAATATCTCTGAAAATTCTTCCGAATCACTATCACAGTTTAGTTCCACCTAAAGAAATGTCATCATTGGAGCATCTCATATTATACATAAAAAAACACTATAGATACCACCATCGTGTTTAACATGGAAAATAAATTAGTATATACTTCTCAAGGGACAAAATATGATTCAAATCAAAGTTAATATTAGGTGTATAATATTCAAATGAAGTACATAGAATGTTTGGGGTCGACATGGAATGTGTCTCTGCACCTATGACCAGTTTTTTCCTCACCATCAAAAATATTTCTGGCCATAAAGTATTCAAAATTGTGTAAGGGTACCAATATTCATATCTCGGCATCCCGAGGCCTTCCATTATGATCCTAGATGTTATCTTGTACACTGGCCATGTTCCAGTAAACAATGTGTGACACAAAAAACACAATGTGTCATGGTAGGTCCAACAAAAGGCATGTTCAATCTTTCCAAGACCATGTACCCAATGAAGTACATGTTGTAATACCCACCGTACATGGTATGTAGGTCCACATGGGATCGTTAGTGTGTACCCTATGTACACGCTGCATCATCCATATAGGGGTCACACAACACGCCCCCCAACAAGGTATTTGATATTTAAATCCAATACATAACCCTAACCTCTTAAAAAAAATCATACTATACGAAATTTTTTATCAATTTACAATCCATATATATCAAGACTTTATATAACGTATTTACATTTATTAGGATACCATATCCATCTCTACAACTACTAAATCTACTTGTTGACCACCTGAAAATTGTGGTGATCTCCTATCATTATTAATTTATTAATTGTATTTTCTAAAATTAGAATCTAGTCCTCCCATATGAAACCCTTAGGTTGTATCTCACTCATATTGATTCATGAAGCCTCATAGGGTCCCCCATACATGGTGGTATCACTCACACCCCACATCATACCATGACCCATTCATAATTAATTAATCAGCGTGTTTTTCATTATACTACAACAAGTATATAGGTACGATCATGATTGAAACCATGCTGGAGAAGTCGAACTGTGACCCATAGGTCAACATTGAAGAATAAAATGAATAAAGAGGAGAAAAGAACAATAATGAAGTCAAACCCTCATTGGGGATGGATTTATTTCCAATGATCAAATTAATTGTATGATAAAAAAACTGAAAGGGGTTTAACATGATAAAAGATACAATCAAACCTTTGTAGGGCTCATGTGAGGGATTGAAATTACAGATAAATCAAATAAAATCTAGGATTCATTATCAAATAATTAAAAAGTGGATGGAAACTTAAAAAATATTAACCCTACATAAAATTGGGTCGATCTTTATTGAAGATCATATCTTACAATTTTAGAGAAGACCCAATTTATTCACCACACCTCTAATCATAATGTGCTGGTTGTCGATCGTGATTTATTAATGATCATCTAATGAATAATGGTGGAATATTCCTCTTATTAATCACAGGGTTATAAATATAACCCTGTAAATTTTATATAACATCATAATTATAGAATAAAAACTCTTTTCAATATAAAAACTTATTTAATAATAACATTAATTAATTAATTCACTTATTGTAAATGTCAATAGTTGTATCATCTGAACATGAAGTATTGAAAAAATTTAAGTCACACCAAGTGTAAACCCCATTATATAGATTCAACCATTTTCTTATATTTTCTTTCAATTACTATGTTCATGATATTCTCAATTATATATAATATACTTTTCAAGAGTGATTTAAAAATATTTTTTATACTTTTATAAAATTAATTTCAGACTCTCTAAGCCTTATAATCATGTATCTTCTCATTCTTAGAACTAGAAATATTTCATAATATATTTTTAAATCATTAATGTAAAAACAAACAATTTATAATATTCTCTACTTCAATATTTCAATCCCTAAAAAACACAAACTAATAAAAAGGTATTGGATGCAAAGAAATCATCTAGCTCTCGCACTCCCCAGATCTCTCACACCTGATCCCATGTTTCATAAACACATGTACTATGGGAATGTTATATCGATGTAGGATACTCTCTTATCATCCTTAAATATACATAAAATACTCTTCTATGGAGGTTCAATCCTTATTTTCCAACACACCCCATAAAATAACTAGTGTAGGATCACAAATTTATCTCCTCAGCTATGCCACATGGAAGATTCCACGCTCCCTCTCCAACTATGGGGGTAAAGAGAGGCAGTAAAAACCCTCACTAACCCTCAACAAGATCTAAAATTTCCCTATGAAACTTATTAATATCTTATATCCCCAAACAAATATCTATATTCGTTGGTGTGGGGATACTCTTAGGAAGTAATATTGTCTATACTAGAGTTCTAAGGACCTACAATGTCGATCTACATAATATTTATGCCTTCTTTGGGCTTCCCCCGTCACTCCTTGATCTTGTAGACCTTTTTATTAATTTCCTACATCATCTCTATCATGAAAATTCACGCAAGATTGATTTTAGTCTAGTATATGGTTGACCTTTAGGGTCTCCCATACATTCCTTAGTATAGTTACATTCCAATATTGTAGTGATATATATTATTATCACTAAAATCATCCAAAGGTATGTTATCCTCTCATATCGTGAATAATTATAACAATAATTCCCTCAAAATTTCCTCTAAAACCTAGAATTTTCACTCAGTCTACCCATCCTTTTTTGGGTGAGAAGTTTAACTCATCCTCATTTAGGTCCTAAATACCTTCTGATGGTATCTCGAGAATTTTTATGTGAACCAAACATCATGTTTGGATATAATCATCTAAAGAAACTCGTGATGGTGTATCATCTCCTGCATGTATTATTTGCCATAATCTCCATGTAACTATTCTCCTTAATGTGATGGAATTCTCCCAACATCATATGTCTATCAGCTATCACCCATATTAAATCAGGGCTTCTCACGATCCATGGAATCCATGTCACAAAGCTTATGGATACGCAATCCCATTTCCATACATGGATATCGGGAGGATATAGAAAACCTTTTGAATCCTAGTGTACAACCTTCACCTAATGATATAAAAGATCCTAGAAGATAATACTAAAACTAGTACACCCCATTCCACCCCACAAAAACATCTACTAAAGGTCTCATAAATATTCCTTACACTAACAAGTACAATGAATGTGGATGTGTGAAACTCCCTCAACACCCCCTCTTGAAATATGATCAGAACCACCATCAATCACTTGGAATGGGATGATGAGATTCCCTTCGTCAAAGAATTTATCTTTCTTAATGTCTTGAGTATATCTATTTGTGTATTAAATCAATATTGATGTGAGATAACTGAGCCTCCCTCACATGATGAATCAGAAGAGGATTAAACACCATCGATTGAAGATAAGATCCACCTCTATGCTTCACTAGGCTCATCTGAATGGAAGCCAACTACTTAGATTCCTCCTCCACCAGGTGATAACGGGACTGCCTAATAATAGAATCTATCACCATGTTTACCTTCCTAGGATTATTTATTATCATAGAGTCATTGACCTATTGGAACTCCAACTATTTCCTATGTCTCAGTTGTAGGACACTCTACTTGAATACATACATGATGCTCTGGTGGTACGAGTAACCAACATTGTGCTCTCCTAGAAGGTAGTAGCCCCACATCCTTAGAGTGAGTTATAATGCAGAAAAATGTAGTTTTTGAGCCATGTAGTTCTTCTCATGGGGTCTAAACTACCTTGTCCCATATGAAATCACCTCCTACCTCTTCATCAACAAACTACTGATCCCATATCTACATGAATCATAATGTACTACGTACTAAATACCCTCTACCATTAGTATAAATATATGAACACTTATCATCATCATACTTAACTTGTCAACAACTCTTTACCACTTCTCAATAAAGGTAAAAGGATTCCCATTTCATTATACAAAAGATAAAGTGGTTAGAATCACAGAGAATTCCTCCATGATCAACTTGTATAACCTATCAAATCCATGAAAACAATGAACCTATAAAATGGTCATGGATTGTTCATGATAAATAACTTCATCTATCTTCACTAAGTCCATAGCTAATCAATTATAAATAATAAAATACTGAAAAATAAACGTCATGGATCCAAAAAAGGAATATCAAATGCTTACCAAAAATTCGATTATCTCAATGAAATTTTAGGACCATCCTTATGTGCTCTTTATGATCCTCTTCTGATTAAATGGTAGATAAGTATTTCATCAATGATGAAAAATACAAATCAGTATATGTTGGAATTAAATATCAAGTTCCTAAAATACATAATCATTGTGTGGGAAAATTTACCATTGAAGGAGATGAAAAACAACTCATAGTATTTATAGAGACATCACAAATCCATCCTCAAATTATTTTCTAGTTTATCATTCAATTCATTGTAGTTTGACATGGAATTGGTCTTTGAGAACTATCTTGAGACTCTGAAATTACGAAAGAGGACATCAATCCTCAGAAAAGATTAATTTTTATTTTTCAAGGAAAATTTCAGGCAATAATAATCGATATAAATATATAATATATCATTCAACATTTTGTTGAGAAATACTTGAAATGTTGAGGGGGAACTGGGTTTGGTAAAATCCTTTTCTATATGGTACTTCAATTGAACCCTCGACTACCAAATCTCAGATGGTCCCTTACGACATGCTTCATATGTTCAGTAAGATTTAAGAATCCATATACACATAGGTGGTAGCCCTGAAACATACTTGAGGAAGACTTACATATAACCCCCCATCTATAATGGATCACATATACATGAGGAACATGTTACAAAAATGGAAAATATAATAATCTAATTAGAGATGGGTTGCTGCTTCCTACAAGTAAGACTCACTCACTTTTCCATGAGATCACTCTCTCCTTGAGAGGATAACATTGTCCCGACATTCTAAAGGAATCCTAATTGTTAATTGTGGTAGTCAATCTTGCTTGGATTGTGGAAAACCAGTCTATTCATAAGATGACATCACATTGTCTCATCATGAGGATCAATAGATCCCATGTGAAATTTTTTCAAAAAATATATATCACATTTTCAAAAGGTAAACTATATTGATGAAGCATTACCTATAGGACACTCAAGATAATTAATTTGGGATAAGTATTAACAATGACTTCCACCTCCCACACAAGTATTTGGGAGATGATGTTGTTAATCATAATTGTGTCTATTTGTACATAATCAATGGTATAATAAAATAATATCATATGTATAATCATCTAGTGAGCATCCATATTATAAGCTTCCATAGCATGTAGATGAAAGCGTCTTTGACCACTGGCTCACTGATTCTGGCGTGGGATGCTTAGTGGTAGTGGTTTATATAGATCATATTATCATAGACCACTAGTAGTTCCTCCCAAGAAAGCTCTACACACTCATCATCCTTCGCTACCTTTCTATGGGACACCCATGCCACACATGGGAGAACCATGATCACGAAACTGACTCTATCATAGTGGTATATATGATAACATACTACCATCCTCACCATGCTGGGTTAGGTTATTAGGTTCCATGTGACATATACCATTAAATACATATAATTACCACTATAAATTCTAACATATTCCTCTGTACGATCCTTGAGCTATATAAGCACATGCCTAGGTCAAGGAAGAAAAGATATCCTATTCCAAGGCCATGTCGACTGGGGACTATTAGTTTCTATAGAAGACCATACCCTATGACACCCAATTCCAACTCCACCTTCAAGGAGTCCCTAAAATATAATTATATTCAACACGAAAATCCTCTATAACATATGAGAATATGTGGGAATACATAGCGGTACCAAACTGAAATATTTATTTGTTGGGACCTTGCTCAAACTTCCACACTTATAAGTAACCATACCGAATTAGGTTTAGGGATTAACATTTATGGCCAGTGAACCACATTGCATACTAAAAAACTATCAAACCCCTCTAATATATTTCAAAAATCATTCCAATTCTAAACCAAGTGTAATTATCAATGGTAGTACACTCGATGAAACTAATTCTAAAAGTTTGACCATGAGTGTGATGAATCATTTTGAGTCTTCGGGAATAGAAATCATTAGTGCACAAATTATACCTAGATAATACCGGATTCCATTTAATCAATTTGAACATTTTGTGTCTTTACAAGTCTAAAAGCATGGATCATTTACTTAATCCAATCCCCAACTACCTGGGGATCTGACTCACTATGGAATATTAGGGGCCTTAGGAAATAAAACTCGCAAGGTGTGCTAAGAGTGTGTGTATCCTCATCCTGGTTTTTTGGTATAATCACCTAATCAAAAAGAGGGGTTTCTACTACCTATCCTCCTGCTATAATGATAATGTGATATGGAACATGAAATGATGACTCATCACTCAACATATCATTATTATGATCTAGAATCTGTAACCTAGTTGGCTATCATCATGAATGCATCCTGAATATTTGTCAATATATACCATGGTCAGTTGTGCATATTTATAAAATGTGTTTATTTATGAGGGATAGTCATGGTGCTAAATAATATACAATACTTGTACCAATGTTACATGAAACCGATGTCTTGGGATGTCAAGTCCATTGGATGTTAGATAGAGTCTTGGTTAATGGATACATCGACCACAACATTAACACCAGTTTCTCTAGAATGAAATACTCACTCATGATATTTTTCAACAATTTACCTATGTTCCCAACAAATACACATAAAAGGGGAAAACCTCAAACACTACCCCAAGTTAAAATTAGTTACAATACCAATCTATCACGAGCCAACCCATCAGGGCCTTCCTGGCCATTGGAAGACCGAGCTATAACAACCCCAAGACCACTTCTACAGGGTAGTTGATGGTGAAAAGTTCTGAATATACATAACTAATATGGGAGGCCTTTTCCTAATGTACCTATAAGCTCCCACCCAACCATCTCCATGCAAAATTGTAGGGGAATAATAATAAAAATTATTACACCTAGAGTAAAAATTATGAATATAATAACTTATATATAATAAAAAATGGTATTACAATGCAATCCTAAAATTAATGGGGAAATATCAAATTCCCAACCAAAAAAGATTCCACAACCCAAAAAACAATATGAAAAGAATGAAATATGAGGGATCACAAATCCTCATCTCTAAGCCCCGACCAATGTATGTTGTCAAATGCACCAAAGTATACTTAATATTTTACAAATACACCACTGAAAATTCCATCATCTATATAAAATATGACACAAATGGGTAAAAACTATGTCAGGGTGATTATATACATACCTAGTAGGATTCCTAAAAATGGAAGGGAAGAAATATTACATGTGATAAAAATATTTATCTAAACATAAATAGATAGGGAAACACAAACCATCATCAAATCTATATTCACATAAAAACCTATGCAATCGATAAAGGGGATATCCATATCACATCATAGGTTATGAAAGAGTTTTCCTATAATTCAAGAGGTATGTCACTGATTCCCATTATCTAACATGTATCTTCGAAGTAGTAATAGTGTGGTGAACCATACCATTCCACTATGATACATAGTCAAGGGGACACAATACCCATACAGAGTACCCATGCCATGATGCAAATTGGAGGTCTCTACAAAATAGATTGATGACACATTCCCTATTATGATAAGAGGGTTCCGCTAAATATGTATGTGACCTATGCCCTTGTACAATATGTGGGTTCCACTAAATAGGTAGAGGACCCAATAATTTATAAAATAAGAGGGTTCCACTCAATTGATGTAGGACCCAAGGCCTAGTGAAATAGAAGGATTCCACAAAATAGGTAAAGGAACCATTACCTGAAACAATAGGACAGTAAAACTAAATTGGAAGAAGGCCCACACCTTAATATAATAGGAGTATTTCCCAAAATATATATAGGATCCATGACTTGGTAAAATATGAGGGTTCTAATCAATAGATAGATCACCCATTCCCTAGTAAAAAAGGATGGATCCACTCACTAGATAAAGAACCTATTTCTTGGTACAATCAGATGGTACGACTTCATATGTAGAGTAACCATTTGTTAATAAATTATACGGGTTCCACATAGTTGGAAGAGGACACATAAAATTGTATTATAGGAGGGATAAAATCCATAGGTATAGGAACTATTACCTAGTACAATATGAGGGTTCCACTCAAATAAGTATAATGAGTCTGGGGGATTGAAAACCGTGGCCTCCAACTAATAACCTTCAAAATAACTGATTATGTTGACCACAACATAAAGAATAATCATGCTCAAAATCTCTCACATCGTATCTCAAATTCCAATATGGAGAAAACTATTATTTTTATCAAGTAAAAATAATAATGATGGGATACTAGTGAACCAAAATTTTTGAAAAAATGAACGATATATGAGAGGTAGAAGGTCATCAAGAAGTACGCATCACGTATGGGGCCCACAAGGCATGTGGCACCACTCCTCATCTTAGTAATGTCTTCACCATCACATTAATTTCTTTCCATGTAGTTCCACGTGACATGTAACAGTTCTACACAATTTTTCTCAACCAATCATGGCATGCCCATGTGATGCAGGTAATGCTCATGTACACTGGCCTTATACGAGTATATTGTGGGTCCCACTAATCAAAGAAGCTATTAGGGTCATGGAAATAGTTGGAAAGTGTTGTATTCCTAATTATATGTACTATATGAAGTAAAAGACATATTCCCCATTGTATATAGCCTGTAGGGACACATGGGATCCAGGTCGTGTACCCTTTATACATACAGTGTTGTATAGCTAGGGGTCACATGAAATTTGGTCCCTCAATATAGAATATGATATTTAACTCCAACATTAAACCTTATCCATCGTATAAAATAAGTCTATAAAGAGAGTGTTCATCACATTACACAATGTTTATATTTTAATTTTGTAGAATGTTTAGAACATCACACATATTCCAAATCCACCTCTCCCTCCAATAAATTCACACATTGATCGCATGATAATAATGGTAATCACCTCCAACCATCGATTCCATCCATCCATTAGTTGGAAATTGGAATTTTTTCCTCCTATAAAAATATATGGTGTCACCCTTCACTCATGGACCCTCCAGTTACCTACATAAGGTCAAAGATCTCTAGTGGGCTCACTCACATCCCATGTCATACATTTACCACCAATGATCCATAAAAACAAGCATTTTTCATGCAACCTGAACTAATTTAGATGTTTTATTACACTCGAACACATCTTAGAAAAGCCAAACCATGACCATATAGGCAAAAAATGATGAACATGATGAGAAGATATAAGAAAGGTAGAAGAACAAAACAAACCATTCATTGGAAAATAGTTCTTGACAATGATGACATAAAAGTTTAGATAACAACATATAGATGTATTTAATTGGATAAAATATAGAAAAAATTATTTTCATGGCTCATGATATTGTTATAAATTTTCAATAAATCAAATTAGATTTATTATTAATGATTGATTAATTAAAAATTGGGTAGATACCAACCAAATTCTTCCACAACCTTGATTTGGATCAATTTTTGGTTATTAACGCAATATCCAGTGATAAAGGGGAGCTATAACATTCATTGAGATATTATTTATTTTTATCTAGTTGTTAGTCTTAATTCGTTCAAGATCTAATAATAATGAAAAGTGGAAATTCCTCTCAATGATCCGTGAGTGATGTGGCTAACCCTATAGATTTTCAATAATAGAATATTTATTGTGGAAAATTGGATTTAGGCTTTAAATTAATTAATTGAATAAATTAATTAAATAATAAACTTAACATACCCACCAATGGCTACATCATATGAACAGACAGTGCTGTAAAACGTTAGGCTACACCAAGGGTGAACCCCATGATCAATATTCAACCATGGTCTCATATTTTTGAACTAGCACTCCATTTAGGAGATAATCCAATATTTTTTAAGAAATATTCTTGGCTGATATAAAATATATTTTATATTTTTATAAAAGTAATTAACATCCCTCAAGACCATTGATACACATGTTGTATCAGCATTTGCATACAAAAAATATTTTCTAATATTTATTTAAATTATTATAATGAAAACAAAATTACTTTACTTTATCCACCCATTCAAAGGGAAAAAATCCCTTTTCATTCAAAAACATGAGAATTGGACTCTGTTGTGGATGCTTGACATATTTCTCATTGATCTAATACTTATTCTGTTCAAATTTTGAATTTGATTTTATATATGTGATTTTTATCAGAAAAATAAAAAAAATACATTATATAAACTCATCATTATGTAATTTTCATAACAAAGAAAATTATTTCTTTGAATGATTAAAAAAACACAAAAAGTTGCCATCACTTAATTATTTAATTTTTAATTCATTATAAAAACATTTCACTTCCATAAAATCACTTTCTCCATAATTTTAGTTCATCACCATATCATTTTTGAAATATTTTGTTATTGATATTTCATAACTTGCATAATCAAGTAAACCCACATGCCACACCTTTTCACCCTTTTTAACCATTTACTCTTTTCATACCCTATTTTCCACCACTATAACAATGTGTAACCCTATAACACTCAAATGGGTTGTGTTATAGATTTCCCCAATAGAATCTTGGTTTTTTAGGGATTGCTGTCTCATTATCTCAACATCTAGGAAATTACATTTCACAATACCGTGGGACTGAAATTGAACTTTTTGAGGAGAGTGAAATAAGAAAAAATATTATGGAGTGAAATTTTATGTCTGTTAGTGTGCATCCTTATGTTTGTGAGTGTGTTAATTTTTTTGTGAGTTTTTATCTTTTTGTGTGTTAGTGAATATATCTTTTGTATGTGAGTGTGTATCCTTGTGTGTGAGAGTGTGTACATGTTGTGAGTGTTTGTGATTATATCTTGTTTGATTTTTTAGGTGTGAATGTGTCCTTTCATGTGGGTTCATGTCTGTCTATTCACACATGTGAATTTTTTTGTATCATTGGGTGAGTCAGTGTTTGTATCATTGTGCATTTTTCTCCCCATGTGTGTTATTTCTTATCTATAAAAATTATTGTTCTAAGAGAATCCATCATGCTAGAGTTGAATGATTTTGAAGTATGCCTCCCGCACCATATGCTACACAAATTAGAATTCAAGAATTGGTGATCCATTTATGGAAGATTCTCAATATTATTTTGGATGTTCTGTATGAGTTGAATGATAACCTAGAGAATAAACCAATCCTTCAAACAATGCATAATTACTTCTGGTATGATCTAGAACCACATTTCCCTAATATCATAAAAGAGGTTATAGAAAATTTATATTATGATTTTAGGGATTTCCCAAATAGGATGAGGTTTTACAAAAAACCAAGAATATGATAAAGGAGACCGTATAATTTTGACTAGCATAGTGGGATCAAGTTGAGTGTCCCTTTGTTTCTTGGGAAAAGTAACTAAGAGACCAATATGTAGTGGGAGATGGGGATAAATCATGTATTTTTATGTGATGAATATTTTAAAAATAAAAAGGAAGAACTATATTCCCTTGAATATTTAGATTTTTATTTAATTTGGTTAGATAAATTGAAAAAGGATAGGCCTAGATATTTATGACTTCCCTTAAACGCTATGTATGATATGAAATTTTCCATGTGGAAGTATTTTTCCCCACAATAAAATATATATATCAATAACAAACATCAAAGGATTTTTTAGGGGAGTAATATTTTTAATCATTGTAATAAATAGAAGACTTTTTTTTCATTTGATAAAAGGATGAGGGGGATTTATAGGAAATAGTGGAACTATTTTTACATTGGTTCAATTGGGAGATTACTAACCAAGTATAGTTGTAACTCCATGTTGAGATATGATGTATGAAATACCAACTAGAAATGTCGAGAGATACATAAAAATGGATTTTTAAAATGGAAAAAATGACAACTCCATTCACACTATAGATAAATTCTAGGAATGAGATTTGAGAATAATCATACCTAAAAGATGTAGTTGATTAAAAAAGTGATTAGGTAATTCATTAACATAAAAACCCTATATTTATATCTATACAAACAATGAATACAGATCAATAATGTCTCAAATTTCAATTCTAGGGTCACATTTCTAATGAATGCCAAAAAATAGTACATTGTGTCGACGAAAAAAAGAGAATGGGAAACTGATAGTGATAGCTATGAGAAATTATAGGTGGATTCCATGAAAATCAATAATTGATAATTTTTAGAAGAAGGTGATCATCTCACCAAAAGGTGGGTATTGAGTTCTAAAATGATGGAAATTAAGAATAAATAAAGGAAAAAGATTTTCTATATCCAGTTCCAAATCAGATAGAAGGTATATAAATTAATCATTTATGGGAAGAATTTGTACAATGTGGTGATTACTGAGGTTGTGGTTAATATGGGACTCCTAGAATTTAAGTATAAATATTCCTAACATCTTCATAAGTTGAATGATTGTGGAATGATAATGTAAAAAATGATTGTGAATTAATTATTCACCAATGGTATGTATAATGATGAGGTACTATGTGAAGTGGTTCCAATGAGGATGTTTCATAATATTCATGATTTTCCATATCATTTTGATTTGATTTTATAGATGGTGGTTATATTAAAGATTCTTCTTTTATTATCAATTGGGTAACATATAACTATCATAAAAATATTGTATGAACATGATTTATAAATCTCAATTTGGTACTAAAGAAAAAAAATGAGTGACTAGGAAAATATGATGGAGATGAAAAAAGATGATAATGACGGGAGACTTGGGAATAAGGGAAAAAATATATCATGTTTAAAAAAAATAAAGTGAGGAAGGTGAAGTAGTTGAGTGAAGAAAGGAAATGATATAGAACATATATTTAATGGAATAATTATGTTCATGTAAAAACCACCATTTAATGGTGGAAAAAGAGTAAATGGTAATCACTGAAAATATATCACCTTATTTTTCAACTAATGTTAAATATTTATCATAGGTGTACGATGGTGTAATTCAAGATGAGGTTCCACCATGTTTTCTACCAATTATAGTGACAAATGAAATAAAAAGCTCCATTAATTACATCATGAGTAAAAATTATTAGAATGAGTGCCCACCACATGTGGGGTTTTATAACAATAGCGATCATGATTCTATAACTCAATTTCATCAATTTTAACCCCTTTTGTATTTAACCAATTTACCCTAATTGACCAAGATTCAATTCCTTTTATGGAATATATAAATATGAGAAAAAAATATGTTATGAAACACGAAGATAATGTAAATAATTTAGATTTTTTTTCAATATAAATTTAAGTAAAAGTTCAAGATACATGTACATATACCACACATAATTATTGAAATGATTCATTAGAATATCAAATTACAAGGTGACTATGATGGTATTTTTATATTAAAAGTTGTAAATATTTAATTATATTTATATGTATATGATGAAGGGTAAAATATAAATAATTTTCAATAGGGGAAGGATGATATGACAATTAAAAATGAAATTTAATATATGGAATTATATATATTTTTGGAATGTCCTGATGAGGAAAGTAAGATTAAATAGACTAAAAAAATAATAGGAACCCATATCACTCCATCTAATGGACCAAACCTAAGGTGAATGTATGGATGTAAATTTAGTGATTATTAACACTCTTATTTTAGTAAAAATGAGATATGTGAAGCCCAACCACCTTAGAGAATCCCCAAATCCTTCCATTTGAATAAAAATGTCAATTTCACTGATCTATAAAATCAAATTAAAGATATATACTTTTGGATCCATTATCTTCATAAAAAAATTTATTTATGTGATATATTTTAGTAAATTATTCATTTTAAATTATCTTTCTTACATTAATAGATAAATGTTGGTTTAGGTATTAATACATAAGGGTACTAGAACCTCAACTCTTTTATCACTCCATGGATATAAATTTACACACCCACATAACTCGTATTTGGATTTATGATTGTAATAAAGATAGTATACTTTAAATATTTCCATTAATTTAGGATTGTCCCAAATATTATTATTTATCATGTGGACTATTTCTTTAATGTAAAATATATTATATTAGTGATATTAGATCCCAAATCCCCAAATTCCATGCCCCAATCGAACTGCATTGTTTTGAATGTTTTTCATCATTTCCCTCCTTTGAGTTTCTTGTCTAACTAGTAGGACACACTCTTTATAATGTTAGTTCAGAAATTGATTACACTATACATACATATCAGTTGGAACATATCCTTGAACTATATCATTCATTCTCCACCCTATGAGGTGAGATTATGTAAACCCCAAGAATCTCACATTAAGGTCACATGAATTCCACTTAGCCATCCTCAAATAGTCATGTAAAGTACCATAAAAAACATTTAATAATCCTCACACACTCAACGTAGTTCACATAAATACCATACAATATCGGTAGAGCTCACATCCCATCACACAACTCACTAGATGATCAGGGGGAAATAGTTTCTCAGGACCTATCATATTATCTTGAACCCATCACATCTCACCTGTTTGGGCATCCACTAGGCACTCCGGACCAATCACTGTCTCATATCATCAATACCACCTCGTTCTAGTCACACATTTCTGAAAAAATCACATAATCTCATCAAGACCAAAACCTCAAGGTTTCCTCAAACTATATAGGCCTCTCATCACTTCTATCACTACTAAACATGGATCATATCGAGCTACACTACACCATACCCCTTGGAAACATGATACCAAGACCCAAAGAAAACCCAAAACGCAAAACATGAACCCAATACACTTATACTAATATGGATATTTAAAATAACTACCTATAGGAAGCCCATCTATATAATGACTCATCTCATACAGAAAGACACCATCATCTCACATTACTCACCAAGCCTTAACCAACACTAAGTGGGTGTCACCCACAAATGATGAGGTCTACAACCTTCCCATCAGTGTCACTTAGAATAAGCCTCTAAGATCAGGCTGACTAGCCCCATTGGAAGAAATCCAGGGATACCCATGTAACACAATCATATTCCAAAAATAAAACCATGTTCAATAGCATATAAGACACATAACTCTATGCATAAACGAATAGTAAAATTTTCTTATTTATTTATTATAAATCTAGTATAGCTGTTAAATTGGTGGGGATTAATATGATTATAAAAATTAATAAATAAATATATATATATATATATATATAATTATCCATTTCAATACGAACATATTGATAAATTCTAATAAAACAATCCTTAATGTTTTCATAAAAGACATTTTCTCTCAAAAATATGTTTTCTTCAAATTTGATTTTAGTCATTTTTTAGGAGAGAAAATATGATTAATTTACAGGAAATATAAAAACATAATTTTATAAAAAGGTAATAATTTTGTATATCAGAACATCAAAATTATCACAGGGTTACTTTTTTTTAATCTTTTCTGAAAATAATGAATTTTAATGAAAGGTGTAAAATTTTGAAAATGACAATCTTTTTAATAAAATAAAGAAATTTCATTGCCCCATTATGATTTTAATTTTATTTCAACGTAACATGAATATTATTTAGTTTTATATAATCTAATTTATGATATTTCAATAATATTTATATCTTATTTTGGTATTTGTACATTTTTTTCGTTTAATAATACATTTTTATGAAAAACACTTTTTCATATATTTTTTGAGTTAATTTTTAAATTATATTCTTACACCTATATGAATTTAATTTAATAAAATGGAACCAATAATTAGAATTTAAAAATAATAATTTTAGTTATTAAATTGTTCTTAATTTTTTTAAATAACTTATAATGAAAATATTTATAATTTCATAGCACTGTTAATGATAAAATTGGTTTATTGATTGTAAATCTAATGAAATAATGGTTAAAATGGCATAAAAGATTGTATTAATTCTATTAGATAGACCAATTTCAAAAATGATTCATTTATTATTTATAGATGTCCTATTATGGATCCTTTTTGTTTGAATACGAAAATAATATTTTTTTTTTTCAAAAATCCAAGTGGATCCACTCCACTAATTAAAATAAGATAACTCCCCCAATCCAATATCCACATTTGAAGATAATTTTGGACTAGAGGCTAAATACCCAAATATCCTACTTAAATCCCTCTTTAAAACATGTAGTCCGTTTTTTAATCCTAAATTCATCCTCTGGAGGATTTTGATATAAACATAAATATGTTGTCTAAAGAATAGGTATAGTATTTATCCGACCATTTTCGATTTATTTTTAATTCCACATCTATAATATATTAGTCAACCATGATTATTGAATAAAATTAGTGTATCCCATTTAGAATGATTTTATTTTTTTAATGGGATAACCTACATCCATTTATCATTCCATCAAATGAGAAACAAAACCATCAATTTGTTTTATGCCAGAATACCACCTCGTGAACCATTGTTATTTATTCTCCAGCACCACCTCTCAGGGATATTAATTATGATTTATTTAATTTATATATTTAATATTAATTTAATATATATTATCCTGTGAAATTAAATTATAATATATTTTCATGACTTTACATTCATAGAAAATGATCTTTTCATTCATGAGTACATGTGGATAACCAACTATATGAAGTGATGTGATTTTTTTTTCATAACCATATCCAATGAATGGTATATATTAGAGTATTTAGAGAAATAATATGATTTTTATGATATAAACAATGGTTTTAATTTAAAAAATAATAGTTACCTTTTTTCCATCATGATGATTGAAAAATAGAAACATTACTCATGAGTGCGTACGACATCCAATCTCCATGATCATAAGGTAGTTATTTTTTCATAACAATCATACATAGTTTGTTTTATAACTATTATATATATATATACTCAAATTATTTCTGGATTATTATTGTATATATTAATTTATAATCACCACTTTTATTGTAGTCAGTAAACCAAAGATATTTTGGGTGTATATGTTAAATATCATCAAAACATCTGAAGTGAAATTAATTTTTTAAGTAATTGCATATGAAAGTTTTTTATATAAAATAAAATAAATAATATTACTGAAAATTTATATTAAGAATGTAAATAATTAACCTTTTTTTATTATTCAGGAAGATAATGAACACACATTACGGGTTGGGATTGAGGTAAGGGATCTAAATAAACCACTATTAATCTTCATGTTGTTGAAATTATCTCTCTTAATTAATTTATCTCTTTATATAATGATATGAAATTATTATAAATTATATATTTTTGTTTTTATCTCACTAAAATACCTATATTATTATACATTCCATTTATGGTTAATACATTCTATATTATCATTTCTTAAATGCCATTTTTATGAAATCCTATTTGATTATGACACGGGGATAGACTAGGCAGCACAGTTATTTCCATCCGTAATTATATTATTCATGAATTATTATTGATATACATTTTCCCTTACACATAATCATAATCATGTTGTGATTGTTGTTCCCAGAAAACGATCTCATGCATTGGGTAATTATATTCTTCACATGATATTTTATGAATGAGAATATAGAGTAATCCTAATCCCTTATGGGACTTTTTCTACCATGTAATGTCATATTGGATGTTATAAAAGACTTATAATTATGTTATTATTTCTGTTTTTACACATTTAATAGGATTCAATTATCATACGACACCATGTTCATTATGTCATTCTCTTATGTGATTACTCATGAGTCTTCTATTTCATGATGTCAGCGTATACCTTTGACTTACATGTTGCGTTTCTATACAATGTTTGTTCCATTAATATGAATTTTCATCTCACCCCTTTTGTATATGTATTCCCTAGTTTTTCACATTTAGTTTCTGGATCACATTATGAAGATTAAAAAATATGGTTTATTTTAATGTGGATGTTTTATATACTATTTATCCCAAAGAATCTACATCTTTATACCATTTGGTTGTATTTAATGGATGTTTATGTCAAAAATATTGTGATGATATGTGTAAAAAATATTTTGTTACAATAGTGGAAAATAGTGGATGATCTAATTATTTTGATGGAATTGGAGTAGTACACATTAGTGAGACCTCGAGTGAAAAGTCTATGTATAGGGAAATATCATAGAATTTTAGTGAAGTATTGAGAGAGAGTTTTTAAGGAATTACATACATGTATAAATAATACAAGTGGATGTTGATATGGTAAATGTTTATCTAGGTTTAATAAACATATAAAAGGCACATTGGGTATTTCCCCAATCATCAAATGGTGCATGAATAAGAGGTATTTCTACACACATGTTTTGACAGTCTTGGAGGATATGCTTTGGAAATTCATAAAATATATTCGAACCATTATAAATTTAAAGAAGAAAATATTCATATAGAACCTAATATATAAATAACCATGGATAACCTAAATTAAAACATATTGACACATAGTATAGGTTATAATTATCATTAATAAATTATTCATCCTATATTTATAAGTTTCACATTTCATTGTTTTTTACATAATGTATTCTCATCTTGTTTTACTTTTTTTAGGATGATGGTAAATACAAGACAATTTTCCAACAATATACATGATATGAAATGAGACTCTTACCCCAATTAATTGTCTAAACATATAGGAGGTAAAACTTATAACTTTAGGGAATTACTGGATCAATTGGATAAGTTATGAATAATAAAATGAATCAAGTGGAATTTCCACATACTCTTAATAAAGATAAAATTTATATCATATATTTTATGTAATAAATACCTCATGATATTAATATATTTTTTAATTACCTCATTTAAAAACAATTGATTATCTCCATTAAGAAGATATTCTATATCCTTTAATGATTGGATTAAGAGAATGTGTTAGTGTCCATGTTTCACATAGACAGGTATATTATATATAGAAACCATACATTTTCTTACATAAGTATTAGATAATTTTAATGATAAACATCATAATAGTGTTACTAAACCAGGATCTATTGAATTAATGTCCAAGAAAAATTTGGTCCATTCATAAATTTTACATAATATAACCTAACCATTTAGTTAATTTCTTCTTCTATAGATTCTTCTTGTTCTATTTGTTCTCCTTTGTATAAGTATTCACCATAGGATATACATCAAAATAAGGGGTGAGCTAAAATTATTGTATGTAAATAGATAGGATCATGAATAAATTTAAAAAGGGGTTATCATAATCATCATATTATAATATATGGGTCATAATCATAATCATGATAGAAAAAATTAGATATATACAAGAAATGTGGTAAGGTATAAAAATTAAACATCTTGTATTAGTGTTCAAATACAACACATTGTTGTTAACAAATCTAGTATCATGTTAACACATAATATATTTATATCACCATAAAATAATCATTTTGAAAGAGTTAGCATCATTTTCTCCCATATTTCACATTATATCAATTGATAAATCATATTACCCAATTATTTGGAGTGATATAAAGGCCTAGTCACACCCATCACACCATAACAATTTTAAAATCATGCATTCTATAGAGAATGTATATCAATATTTTCTAAAAAAATAAACCATTGAATTGAAATGGGTTTCATAAGAATTTAATAAATAAATCACTAATGAATAGAAAATGGTGTTACCAAAAAAATAATTACATAAAATAATTTCTATAAGAAACATCAATCTAGAGTGAAGAATAACCAATATCAAGAGAATTAAAAGATACGTTTTCCAAAAAGAAGAGTTCTTCATGAAAATAATTAAATTTGTGATAAAATAAAATTTTAAGAATGCATATTATATAAATGAAAATGAAAGCAAAAAATAAATTACATTTGAGTAATATTCAAAGAACATCCATGCTAAAATTTTACATGAAAGAGGAATAACCATAAGAAATGAAATTGGGTTTGAGAATCAGATTACCATATGTTTGAATGGTTTCATCGTATTCATATCCAGTATAATTAAATTAGATTAATTAATTAATAAATACCGAACATATTAAATGGTTGTTTTATTAATTATACATTCATTATGTTTTTTTCATATTAATGAGTTATAGTTTTCAATTTCATTGTTTTGGAGTGTTCGGTTTCATGGTTTTCATGATCAGTTTGCTAGTATACATGTATTAATGTTTTGGTAAAATGAGAACAATTTTACAAAATGGATATTATATGTCAAGAATAATAATAAATGGTGTTAAATGGCCTTATATATTATTTTTAATCCAAATATGATGATTAATCATTTGATATAATATTGATGGTAATTGTTTAAATTACTTTTGGTGGGATTTTTATCACAATGAACTCATTTTGATTAATTATTTAATTTTTTGTATATATGTAAGTTACTAAATGTAAAAACTCTTATAAAATTAATTTTAAATTCTTTTTTAACATTTATAATAGTTTTATGACCAACCTTGAAGTTCTATAGGAAAATGAAATTGCATCATGCATAATGGTGGTAAATCCTCACATCACGGATGATGTCTTCATTTTTGCATAAGAGGTAGACTTGAAATTGATTTATGATGAATTATTAGTTTAAAATTATTAATGTATAGTATATTTAGGATACTATAGTTACCTTGAATATTGGATAAGGGGATATGAGGTTAAAATAAGAAAACAAATAAAATCAAAATGAAATTAAATGAAAGGATAATGGAATTTATATAAGGACCCGACCTTATAACATTACATAATCAAGAATTAAATGAATATTTTACATATAGGATCTTTTCAGGTTTAGAGTTTTAGATAATTAGGACATAACTATTACATCTCAAAATATTACAAAGTAGACACTTCTACTAAGTTTTCATTAAATAAAAACACTTAAAAAGAAACATGTCTAGTTCCATGTTTTAGATAACATGTCTTTCCGTGATCCCATCCTTGACCCTTTTCATCTTTAAGTCCTGTGAAAAACATTTCAAAAACTTGGGACGAGCATAAAAATCCCAGTAAAGGATAAAAAAAAGAAGGAAAATTGTTATTTTTTCAAAACAACAAGTAAACCATGAATACTTTATCAAAGTAATAATTTTCATCTTTACGAAGTAGTAAATACTCTTCAGGGAATAAATGATCACCACTTATCCTTTTTAACCAAAATATTACCATAAACCCATATAAAGGTCACATAACATATAAAGGTAACTTGGGACATAAACATACTTAAATGAAATAATGATGCGGTCGAATTCCACACATATCAATAAAAGGAATGGCCATACGACCGACTTCCATACCCAATGAATTTGAGGTTATAACGTAACCACCTGTCCTGGTATTCACGACACCACCCATCATATTTTTTATCACTTAACCACCCGTCAAATGTCCAAGTACCATTATAAAATCATAACACATAAAACAATTATAATGGAAAGAAAACATTTCCACATATAAATCACAATATATCACTTAAATATATTAACATAACAAATATATTATTAAAACCATTTTCAATACCAAAATACATAAATGATTACATGGTATTTATTTACTTTTAAAAACATTACGACTATTTTAGGAATATAAAGATCAAATAATACTCGTGGCGGTGGAAAAGTTGTTGTCACCATGTACGTTAAAAAGAAACATACTTTTTATCATTTAGTAAAACACTTCATATAGAAAAGATTCCCTTTGAATAAAATTAAAAGTCAACGGGGTTTATACACCGTATAAAATAAATTTTTGTATACAACAAAATATGCCTCAATGAAAAGCGATTGAGATGAAGTCCCTTACAAATTCGGTATCCATAGATTAAGGATTAATCAATTACATGATTATGTGTGACAAATATAAATACACCCAATATAAGAGGATATTAAATGTAAAACAATTAGCGGTCATCCACACATATTAATAATACAACATAATCAAGAAATAGAGGTTTAACCCAAATAATTGAAATTGGGTTAAGAAGTTCCCTTACAGAAATTCGACAGCCTAACAGTGTCACTTTAAAACTAAAAAAATGTATTGATGAGAGAGAAAAGGGTATATCATCACTTGGAAATAAAATTTATAGCAATAAGGATATATAAGTACATATCACAACATAAAAAGATGTAAATTAAAAGCCATAACAAAAATAAGTCTTTTAAAAAAGAGGAGGGTGAAGGATTCCCTTGCTGACTTGGGTAACTTTCGAAACGTACATCCCATGAAATATGAACTATAAAAAATTTGTTTAAATACCCATAAACTAAATTATATTACACAAATAGTATAATAATGGGCATTACATACACCACTCAAAGGAAATGGTGGAAATGTAGCATAAATCTCACAGGATTAAAAGTGAGATGAAAAATCCCTTACGAAAACTCGGCAGCCTAACGATGCCACTTAACACATAAAAAAATGGATTTATGACATCAAATAGGGTCTCTAATAATATGAACATAAAAATTATAGTATGAGGAATATAAAAGAACATCCCCATAAATTAGAATGATGAGCTTAAAATAATTGACATAAAAGAGAGTACTTAAAAAGAATGAGAGAGGTAGGATCCCTTACCTAAAGTCCGACTTGTCTTGTTGGTTTCTCTATATTCCTGAATAATATACTTTGGTAAATTTATATTTTCATAAGGACTTTATTTAAATATTATTATTCTGTTCATATCACATATTATATTTTTATAATAATTTGTTAATAATGAGAGTTCATATCAGACGTTTTTGTCGATGTTCGTTACATGAGTCAAAAATGAACTTGTTGGAAAAGCATTTTCCATGTAGTTATAGTTAAATCATCTACAGAATATTATTAATTATTTAAATATCATATATATCCATTATATATTCATTTTATACTATTCCATAACATTTGGAGATAAAATATAAAATGCCCCGTTCATGGAGACGGTTGGCCTTACGTATGCATGAACGCTACTTTCATTTATTTGTCATATTAATGGAATTAAAATTAAATTTTGAGTATATATATTTTAATTCCAGATTTATATACATCATTTAGATTTAATATATGACTTATATATCCTATATATATTTCTACTTATAATAGTAGATAACATTTGTAGATAAGAAATGAAATGTACCGTTCATGGAGACGGTAAGCCGTACGTACGCATGAACAAAACTTTTATTTCTATTTCATACATCAATGGAATGAAAAAATAATGATACATAGGTATATTATAATTAAAGTATAATATCATATATAAAATCTTTAACACCATCCTTTATACATCCCACATATGGCATTAACGATTCAAATCACTTTGAGGGGGCGGTAGTCCGCACTTCCTAAAAAGAAATTATCGTGTTTACCCATTATGGAAACCATAAAGGTTTGGCATAAATTAAAAATACAGAAGAATAAGGAATAAATAATAATTATATATATATCATATATAAATACAGTGAAATCTTAATGGCCGCCATGATAGGTGTTAAAAAAAGAGTGAGCAATCATCGTTTTGTGAGGCAATAATTCGCCACCCAGAAAAACAGTATGTTCTTTAACCGTTAGATGGATGTGTGTATGAGTGTAGAAAGAATCCTTCACATAAAAATATCATAGTATACTTAAGATACTTGGTTTGTTACAAAATAATGGAATAAAAAGAGTTTATGGGATTGGAGAAGCAAAATAAAACAAAAGAACACAAGTGAAGACATCACCTTTAAATCGGGTAACTCCTCTTGGTTTGAACCAAAAGGGTTTATTTAAGAGCTTGTTTCCAAAGGTAAGGCTCCTAAGATGAATAAAGGGATGTGGAGAGATAAAAGGAGTAGATTTTGGTCGATTCAAAGTCTTGAGAGGTGTGGGTAAGGGGGTAGAGTTGGGGACCTTTATAAGAGGGAGGAGGGGCACTCTTGGAATGTCTTGAAAAGTTACTTTATTATAAAATGATTTTTAGAAATTAAAGGTCCCAAAATTATATATTTCTAGGATAAGGTGATAAGGGTTATAAATCCAACCATACAATAGGTTTTGAAAAGTTTACGACTTATATTTTACCTTATCTTCTCATTTAATTTAAATTGTTTATTAATGAGGTAATCGTTACATCATCATGGTGTCATAAATAAATTAATTTATTTAATGTCTAAAATTTATAAAAAAATAATATGTTGTAGGAAATATTTTTTATATTTCTAATGGATATTTATAGTCAAAATATGACTTGAATAACCCCATGTAAATTCTTATTAGTAAAACAATACATGTTTGTTAAAGTTTTATTTTAGCTTTAAATAAAAAGTTGTTAATGTACTTTTCTTACCCAATTGGCTCCATGGGGTCCCCAAGTTGACCCATGGATTGTCATGGTTGTCCATGAATCATCCAATAAGGGTAGGACATGTTTCAAGGTCATTTAATATTATTATAACATTTTCTTTACATTAAATTACACTAATTACCTTTAACCACGATTAATAAAACATAAAATTTACTATTCACCAAAACATTATTTTAATCCCATTGAACCACATTTTACATCCTAATGAAAACCATGTATGTCGGATTTTTGAAATTAAAATCATAGAATTTGTAAAGTGTCATTTAAACGAAAAATCAGTTTGTTCACTACCACTTAGTGGTTTCACTATTCATCAAAAATTGAAGTTTTTCAGAAAAATACCAAAATTTCACGCTAAGCTATATTTGATATTCCAAATTAAAAAATGATGTCTATTTTAAAAAATTAAAAACATAAAAGTTTTATTAATAAATTTAATAATTAATTACCACTGTCAAAACAAATAGTGTGTTTTTAAGAAACAATATCTATTAAAAGATTGACACTAGTTTAAGTCCAATTTCAAAGTGAAATTAATTCCAATGACCACGATTGTATTAAATGGTAAGAATATATTGTAATTTAATTATAAAAACAACTCAAAAGATGATCTAATGATATAAATAAATTAGATAAAAATGAGGTTTTGAATTAAATTACTACATTTTCACTAAAACTGATCTTTATCGGAAAAATAAAAAAAATTACACAAAGTAAACATTGATGTCCAGATTCTAAATAAGGATTTTATTATGTCAAATATAACATATAAAATATTAAAAAGTATATTTAAAAATGGTTCTCCATCAAAAGGCTGTTAATCGACCTTTTAAAAAATATTAGAAGATTTATGCTTAATATTGGATTCATTCGCATTTTGTGCCTCTAACATTTATAGGAAAAAAGTAAAAATATTTGACAAAAATATATAATCATTTTGTAGTTAGTTCTGGTCATTCCTGCCATTACAATGACTAGTCGTTAACTACCATTTAAAATAATATTATTTTATCATTAGATTGCAACATAAGATTTCAAAGAAACTCATTGTTGCGTATTGGGTATGCCATTGAGCATAGCGTTCCCTTTAAATTAATATTAAAATTTTATTCACAAACATAGATAAATAAGAAAATGTAATATGATTTATTTACCTAGGATGTTACATCCTTCCCCCCCTTATAAGAATAGTGTCCTCGCAATTTTTTGAAAATTGAGCTTGGAAAATTCATTGAAAGCATCACATCGGAAAATGAGTAAATTAAACTGTCACATTAAAAGAAATAAAGGTAAGTACAAAGGTCACATGAGTTAACCCATGCTTGGATTAAATGTAGGAAAACATGGACATGGAAGAAAAAACAAAGGGTCATGTTCTGAGGGAGAGTTATAGAAAATATGTTTAAGAGAATGTTAACCATCAGAATATCACAAACCGGTGATGGGTTAAACGGTATTTGATTCCCCAGTAGGAAAAGTTAACAGAAACTTTTTTTGTTTTTAAGTAACTTTTCATTGAGGAATTTATTTATGAGCCTAACTAAATCATATGGAAACATACATATTTGTCGTGTAGACCCTCATCTCCTACTAGATTTCTTACACAAACTCATATTATCGTCAAAAGACGAGTATTTAGGATGACTTTATTACATTAATAGAGCTATAATCAACTTCTAGAGAATCATATAATACACAAAAGATAACTATATAATTCCCATGTCTTTAGACATTAACCAAAACCAAAATTTTTTGAACAAGATCAGATAATCCACAAATGGATAATCTTTTATAATAAAAAATTCTATTCTTAATCTCTAAAATTTGTCCAACAAAACCCAAAGTTCAACGAAGACAATTCAATAAACAATTTTTCAATAAAATTATTCAAAGCAAAACAAAATAAGATTGAAACCCAAATATTTGAAGGATTTAATCACATAGTCTTCCAAGTTAAAAATTAACATTTATCTCCAAATAACATCAGTTTCTCTTAAAGTCTCATATTGAAAAGTAAATAACATAATCATATATCCTCCATGATAGGTCAATATTTTCCTAGATAACCCAAAATCATCTTATTCTTGATTCATAAAATTATATAACTAAAAAGAATTTCCTATACAAACTAGGAATTCACGTAGTCTAGTGGTAGGTGATAAATACCAGTCACACTTTGGTTATGGGTTTGATTCCCACAGCTTTGTCCGGCGCAACGGGTTGTCACACGGTCTGCGTGTTGCCCTTTTTTCAAAACTATATAATTCATAAAACATTACCAAAAAGAGATAAAATCTTTAAAAATAACCATAAAATAATTTAACCTAAATTTTACTTCATGCCTTTCATCTTCCATCATATAGTAACCCATAATTACCTCAAAAGTAAGGATCATATAAACCTTAATGGTTACCAATATAATTATTACCTGAACTTCCACATCGAGTTGGTTATCTCGTACATGATGCATCAGAGAACTCACCAATGTTCAAGTGGTTAAGCATGACTCCTTGATAGTTGGTTTAGAATAACCATGAGATTCCTCATTGAATCCCCCATTTCATCCATTCTCTTAATCAGAGAACCACCACAGCTTCCTTTAAACCCATTGTCACTTTGGTGCCTGCTAGATCCATTCATTTACCAAAACCAAAAATGTCAGTGTGAGTATATCAAAAAAATTATCATGTACTAATGAGTAAGATAAACCCTAAGATATACTTACTCATTCACATTATTAAAAACTTTGACACTTTCTGAAATCCTATCCATTATGGTAATTTCACTTATGATTAGAGAATACCCTAACCTCTATGGTTTTCTAAACAGACCTTTGATACCAACTATAAGGACCCAGCCTTATAAAATTACATAATCATGAATTAAATGAATAATTCACATAGAGGATCTTTTCAGGTTTAGAGTTTTAGAGAATAAAGACATACCTATTACTTCTCAAAAGATTACAAAGTAGACACTTCTACAAAGTTTCCATAAAAAACTCTTAAAAAGAAACATTCCTAGTTAAATTTTTTAGATAACATATCTTTCCGTGATCCCATCCTTGAACCTATTCATCTTTATGTCCTGTGGAAAAGATTTCAAAAAAATGGGATGAGCATAAAAATCCCAGTAAAGGATACACAAAGAAGGGAAACTGTTAGTTTTTCAAAACAACAAGTAAACCATGAATACTTTATCAAAGTAATACTTTTCATCTTTACGAAGTAGTAAATACTCTTCACTGAACAAAAGATCACCACATAACCTTTGTAACCAAAATATTACCATAAACCCATATAAAGAACACAAAACATATAAAGGTAACTTGTTACATAAACATACTTAAATGGAATAACCATACGGTCGACTTCCACACATATCACTAAATGGAATAACCATACGACCGACTTCCATACCCAGTGCATTGGAAGTTATAACGTAACCACCCGTCCTGGTATTCATGGCACCACCCGTCATATGGTTTATCAGGTAACAACCCTTCAAATTTCTAAGTACCATTATAAAATCATAACATATAAAGTAATTATAAAGTAAAGAAAACATTTCCACATTTCAATCACTATATATCACTTAAATATATTAACATAACAAATCCATTATCAAAACAATTTTCAATACCAAAGTACATAAAATAGTATATGGTATTTATTTACTTTTAAAAACATTACGGCTTGTTGAGGAAGACAATGATCAAATAATACTTGCGGCGGAAGAAAGGTCGTTATCACCACATATGTTAAAAAGAAACATACTTTTTGTCGTTTAGTAAGAAAATTCATATAGAAAATATTCCTTTTGAATAAAAGTAAAATTAAAAGGGATTTATACACCATATAAAATAAAATTGTGTATAAAACAATATATGCCTAAATGATAACATATTGAGACTATGTCCATTACAGAGTCGGTGTCCTTAGATTAAGGATAAATCAATTACATGATTATGTGTGACAAATATAAATACACCTAATATAATAGGATATTAAGTGTAAAACAATCATAGGTCATACACACAAATTAATTGAACTACATAATCAAGAAATAGAGGTTTAACCCAAAGAATTTTAATTGGGTTAAGAAGTTCCCTTACAGAAATTCGACAACCTAACATCGTCACTTTAAAACTCCGAAAATGTGTTGATGAGAGAGAAAATGGTATCTCATCACTTGGACATAATATTTATAGAAATAATGATATATAAGAATATATACCAACATAACAATATGTAAATTAAAATACATAACAAAAATAAGTCTTTTAAAAAGGAGGAGGGTGAAGGATTCCCTTACCGACATGGATAACATTTGAAATGTACATCCCATGAAAGAAGGACTATAAAACATTGGTGTAAATACCCATAAATTAAATTATATTACCCAAATAGTAGAATAATTTTCAGTACATACAACACTCAAAGGAAATGGTGGAAAATGTAGCATTAATCTAACGGGAATAAAAGTGAGATGAAAATCCCTTACAAAAAAATCGACAGCCTAACGACGCCACTTAAAACTTCCAAAAATTGATTTATGAGATCAAATAGGGTCTCTCATAATATTAACATAAAAATTACAGTATGAGGAAGATAAAATAACATCCCCAAACATAATAAATAAGAGATTATAATAAATGACATAAAAGAGAGTACTTAAAAAGAAAATGAGAGGTAGGATCCCTTACCTTATGCCCGACTTGTCTTGTTAGTTTATTTATATTCCTGAATAATAAACTTTGGTCAATTTATAATTGAAAAAGGACCTCCTTTAAAGATTATTATTCTATTCATATCAAATATTATAATGTTATAATAATTTGTTAATAATGTGAGTTAATATCAGACGTTTTTGTCGATGTTCGGTACATGAGTCAAAATTGAACTTGTTGGAAAATAATTTTCCATGTAGTTAGAGGTACATCATCACTAGAATATTATTATTTATTTAAATTTCATATATATCCAGTATATATTCATTTTATACTATTACATAACATTTGGAGATAAAATATGAAATGCACCGTTCATGGAGACGGTAGGCCGTACGTACGCATAAACGCTACTTTCATTTCTTTGTCATATTAACGGAATTAAAACTATATTATAAGTATATATATTATAATTAAATAATTATATCCATCATTTATATGTAATATATGACATATATATCCATTATATATATGTACTTATAATAGTACATAATATTTGGAGATAAGAAATGAAATGTACCGTTCATGGAGACGGTAAGCCGTACGTACGCATAGACGCTACTTTCATTTCTATTTGACACTTTAATGGAATGAAAACATAATGATACATAGGTATATTATAATGAAAGTATAATATAATATATATAATCTTTAAATACATCTTTTATACATCCCACATATGGCATTAACGATTCAAATCACTTTGAGGGGGCGGTAGTCTGCACTTCCTGAAATGAAATTATCGCGTTTAACCATTATAGAAACCATAAAGGTTTGGAATAAATGAAAAATACAGAAGCATAAGGAATATATAAACATAATATATATATCATATATAAATACAGTGACATCGTAATGGCCACCATGAGAGGTGTTAAAAGAATATTGAATAATCATCATTTCGTGAGGCAGTAATTCGCCACCAACAAAAACAGTATGTTCTTTAACCGTTAGATGGTGGTGTGTATGAGTGTAGCACTAATAATTCACATAAAAACATCATATTATATTTAATATACTGGGTTTGATACAAAATAAAGGAATAAAAAGTGTTTAGGGGGTTGGAGAAGAAAAATAAAACAAAAGAACACAAGTGAAGACATTACCTTTAAATCTAGTAACTCTTCTTGGTTTTAACCGAAAGGGTTTCTTGAAGAGCTTTCTGCCAAAGTTAAGGCTCCTAGGATAAATAGAGGGATGTGGAGAGATAAAATTATCAGATTTCGGTAGAGCCAAAGGATTGAGAGGTGTGGGTAAGTGGGTAGAGGTGGGGGCCTTTTATTAGAGGGAGGAGGGGGCACTCTTGGAATGTATTGAAAAGATACTTTATTATAAAATGATTTTTAGATATTAAAGGTCCCACAAATATATATTTCTAGGATAAGGAGATAAGGGTTCTAAATCCACCAATCCAATTGTTTTTTGACAAGTGTATGTCTTATAATTTACCTTATCTTCTCAATTTATTTAAATCGTTTATTAATGAGGCAATCGTTGCATCATCATGGTGTCATAAATAAAATAATTTATTTAATGTCTAAAATTTATAAAACAATATACTATGATGTAGGAAATATTTTTAGTTTTATAATGGATATTTATAGTCAATAATATGATTTGTATAACCCCATGTAAAAAATGATTTACTAAAAAAACATGTTTGTGACATTTTTATTTTAACTTTAAATAAAAATTTATTAATGTCTTTTTCTTACCCAAATGGCTCCATGGGGTCCCCAAGTTGACCCATGGATTGTCTTGGCCGGCCATGACTCATACAATATGGTTAGGACATGTTTCAAGGTCATTTCATATTATTATATCATTATCTTTACATTAAATTACAATTAATACCTTTAATCGCGATTAATAAAACCGAAAATTTACTATTCACCAAAAATTATTTTAATCCCATTAAACCACATTTTAAATCCTAATTAAAAACATGTATGTCGTATTTTTTAATTTCAAATCACAGAAGTGGTAAAGTTTCATTTAAACGAAAAATCAGTTTTTAACTACCACTTAGTAGTTTCACTATTCATCACAAATTGATGTTTTTCAGAAAACTACCAAATATTCAACCTAAGATATATTTGATATTCAAAATTAAAAAATGATGAATATTTTAGAAAATTCAAAACATAAAAGTTGCATTAATAATTATAATAATTAATTCCTGATGTCAATACAAATAGTGTGTTTTTAAGAAATAATATCTATTAAAAGATTGACACTAGTTTAAGTCAAATTTCAAAGGGAAATTAATTCCAATGACAACAATTGGATTAAATGGTAAGAATATATTCTAATTTAATTTTAAAACCATCGAAAAATATGATCTAATCATATAAATATATTACATTAAAAAGAGGTTTTGAATTAACATACAACATTTTCACTAAAACTGATCTTTATCGGAAAAATAACAAAAATTTAAACAAAGTAAATTTTGATGTCCAGATTCTAAAGAAGGATTTTATTTTTTCGAATATAACATATAAAATCTTCAAATGTATATTTAAAAAGTGTTTGCCATCAAAAGGAGGTTAATCGACCTTTTAAAGAATATTAGAAGATTTATGCTTAAAATTTGATTCATTCACATTTTAAGCCTCTAACATTTATTGGAAAAAAGTAAAAATATTTGACAAACATATATAATCATTTTGTAGTTAGTTATGTTCATTCCCTCCATTACAACGGCTAGGTGTTAACTACAATTTAAAATAATATTATTTTATCATTAGAGTGCAACGTAAGATTTCAAAGAAACTCATTGTTGTGTATTGGGTACGCCATCGAGCATAGAATTCCCATTAAATTAATATTAACATTTTATTCACAAATATGGATAAATATGAAAATGTAATATTCATTATTTACCTAGGATGTTACATTTTACCTCTTGAATTATCCTACTCAATAAACTCGTTGGGGGGATTTGTTTTCATTTGTTGAAGTGGAAGAAGGATCCTGAACATGGGGGTGGTACTAGGGGATAGTATTGGGCAGAAATTGTACTAGCTTCAATGCTTTTTAATTGTGAGGTGAAGAGGTGGTGAGGGGTTGTATTTGAAGGGAAGGAGTGGAGTGTGTTCTCATTATTTAATTAATTAGTTTATTATTTTGGTTCATGATTATGAATAGTTTGAACATTATAAGTAAATATATTAAATTAATAAACGAGAGTTATAAAAGTTTGTTTTATTTGTTCCCTATATTAACCATGACAAAAAAATCATCTATTTAACATTATTCGTAAATTATCATACTTTACTATTCACAAAAAAATAAATATTTATTTTATAAAAACTCAGGATAACCATTTATAAATGTTTAAAATTAATAGATTAACTCAAATTTATGAAATTAATTTTCGAAATATGGTTAATTTAGTTATTAATTAAAATCAACATTTACCTAGTAAATTTTAATTTTAAAATTATAACTGATTTTATAACTCTTTGAAAAATTAATTTTGGTCTTGTAAAATTATATTATAATGATAATACAGTAACATTAAAATTTCTGAATCAATTTTATGATATACATTTAACTTGATATGTTTTATTAATTATTAAATTATAATGATACATTTATATTGTCTATACACCAACACATAATTAGGAATTTTAGAAATATTTATTTACTTATAATATTATCTAATTACATCATATTATCATTTATAATATTAATAAATTTTATTTATACATTAAAATATAAGGTAAAAATCTATTGGATAAATTACTATTCCCAACTTAATGTTAATATTTCATAAGTATAGGTTCCATAACTTAAATAAATACATATTATTTCATAAAATCAAAATTTTTAAACTTATTATTGTGTTATATGTTTGGTTCTATGTGATTTATAATACATATATGATATATATATATAAGTAGTTAATTTAAATAGATATAATTTTGGGTCATTACATTAATCCCCCTTAGGAAATTCCCCCTCAAAATTATTTTTTACATAAATAGTTGATGGTATTTATCCTTCATCTCTTCCTCTAGATCTGATGTTTCCTCTTCATACCTATGGTTCCCCCTTAGTTATATGACTAGGCCAGTAGTATTTTTTCATAAAACCTTATCTCTATTATCCATGATCTCCACTGGATGATCCTTGTAAGAGAGATCATTTTCTAACTATACAACCTTTTGATTCAGAACATGTGACAGATCTATTATGTACATAATCAAGGGAGATATATGGAATATATTATTTACATGAAATGTGGTAGTTGGATGTTATAGTAGATAGGTTTCAACTCCTACATGATCAATAATCTTGAATGGACTTGTATACATGGGACTCAACACTCATTTTATTCCCAAATTTCATGATCCGCTTCCATGGAGATATGGAGAGAATTACAATGTATCGAACATCAAACCTTAGTCTCATCAATTATTTTATGTATAGCTATTTTATCAAATTTGGGATTCCTTGATGTGATAATGAATGTTATTCACCTTTTCTGCCATTTCATTTGTCATTTCATGGAATAATAGTTTTTTTTTTCACCGACATCATCCCAACACACTGATGTGTGGCATTATTCCTATAATAGGAATCATATGGAGAAATTTGGATGATTAAGTGGAAACTGTTGTGGTAAGATACCTCTTCTAGGGGAATATGTTAGCCCCATACTTATTTGATTTCCATATAACATGATATCAAAATATATTCCAATGTATAAATATTCCATTCATATTTTCTAATATTTTGAGGATGGTAGGTCTTGCTGATGTTCAGCTCAGTGTCTAGAGAATGTTATAGACATTTCATGAACTAGGAGGTGATTTTTAGATCTTGATAAGGTATAATCGATAGCATAACTCCATGTAGACTTACCACTTCTCTAATTTATACCCGTGAAAGATGATCCAATGATAAGTCATCCCAAATTTTGATAAAATGAGATGGCTTTTTCAAAAGATCAACAATTACCCATATAAAATTATTCCCTCTGTATTTTTTTAGATGTCCAATGACATAGTCTATGGTTATGTTATCCAACCTCCATTTTTTCTTAGATAATGGTATCATAATACCTTAATAATTTTTCCTTTCAACCTTATGTTTATGAAATAAAAGCCACTTTTATGTATTTTCAGCAATATTCTTTTTCATATTGTTCCACCAATAGTGATATTGGAGATCAAGATACATCTTTGTGCACCCTAGGTGAATATAGAGGGTTGATCACTGTGCATCATTCAAATGAAACTTTTCTTTATCTCCTTATTGGATGGTACACATAATTGTGACCCAAATATTAAGGCTTCGTCCTCATAAATTTTGAACTCTGAGGGTTTCCCCATTTTTATAGCTTCCACTGCTTTTTGGCTTTCCCCATCATTTCCTTATGCGTACATAATTTTCCCCATAAAGGATACTTGAAAAGCCATTTGATAATGTATTTTTGATGTACATTCCTTAATTACTCCCATGTCCATCTTTGAATAACTATTAATATTGGATCCTTCACAATTCAAGTCATTGATAATGTTGCATGATCTTTTCTACATATATCATCTGCCACCATATTTATTTTATAATGATGGTAATGGATTGAGCAGTTGTAATCCATAATGATTTCTAACCACCTTAGTTTGTTCATATTACACCCCTCCTATGTGAATATATATTTGAGGCTCTTATGATATGTATATATTTCAAAATTATCTAAATCGAGATAATACCACTATCATTTTAGTTTGAATACAACATATTCCAACATTAGATCATGCGTTGGATATATTTTTACATTTATTTTCAATTGGATTGATATGTAGTTTATAAATTTACCATTATTCACTGGTAAACCACATAATTTCTCCATTGAAGAATCGTTGTATTCTATAAAAAGTTTCCCACTTGTTGTAAGTGTGTGTATTGATTTTGTGATAATCTTCTTTTTAACTCATTGATACAATCTTTACATACACTGGTCTAGAGAAACGTTTCTCCCTTATGAGTAATCTTGGTTAGTGGGATATAAATTCATGATAATGTCTTCAAAAATCAATACTAATACACATATAGACCAAAAAAATATAGATCTATGTTACTTATATTGGATTGGTCCACTCTTCAATTGCATTTGACATAGAGGGGTCCACATATACTCCATTTATAGTGATAACATGTAATTATAATGATACATTCTCCATAATTAACTCACATTTACATCCCTTTTCAAAATGTTTTTCCTTTAAAAACTCTATAACATAGTAATCAAATACCCCTTATGTTCCCCATTTCTCTTGGATTATATCACCATATCCTAAATAAACACTATGATAAATTTTTCAATTTAATATATAAAGACTATATTAATTATGTTCATGAATTTTGTTAGAGAATTTGTGAGTCCAAAGGTAATCAATATAAACTCATAAAATCCATAACTCATTAGAATGATAGCCTTGGTAATATCTTCCATCCTCCCCTTAATTAGTGATATCCTAATAGATGATCCTCCTAAGATAAATAAGTGTGCCAAAATAGTTGATGAAAAAATTCATATATCTATGGAAGGGGATACATTTACTTTATCATTATTTTTTTGAGTTCATTATAATCAATGCAGAGTCACGTATATCTATCATTCTTCTGGGTGAAGAGGATGGGTGCACCCCATGGTGAAGCACTTGGGTGTATAAAACCTTTTTCCAAATTCCATTGTAACTGCTTCTATATTTCTTACAACTGAATGGTGACCATTTTGGAATGTTTATTCAATATAGGGAAGTGGAATAAGTTCAAATGTGTTCTCAATCACTCATTTAGGATGAACAAACATTTCTTTAGGGAATATATCATTGTATTCCCTTATAATTTGTATGTATTCATTTATGGATCCATCCATGATCTCAAACATTTGAGATAGATATTATTTATCATACAAAAATAAAATCTCCACTTCAGATGATTATTCTGAAGGAGATTCATCTTCATCCTTACACTTTTACAGAATTGGAGGATGCCTCAGAATATGAAGTGGTATCTACCATTCCAGTAAGTTGATGATGGATTTGTACAAAGATAGCATATCCATGGCCATTATAGCATCAAACCCCACAAAAATAATGTAACACAAGATTTTACTAGATGTTTAGTCCAAATACATTAATTAGGGTTTATTTATATACTTTGGATTCAATAGTTACACCATTTTTGGTTCTCATAGATAAATCAACCTTCATATTTTGAGGTAGTGTCTGAATTATTCAATTAAACACGAAAGATATGAACAAATGTGAAGAACAATAATCAAATAGTACATTCGATATTCTTGAAGTAATAACCTAAATACTTTTCACCACATCATTATCAGACTCCACCATAATAGTTGTGATATAAGAATGTTTCCATTAATCCTTTTTATTTAGTGGTTGTTGATGCCACTAACCCTCAAGGACTCGATGTTTAGTGCACTGTCTTTCATAGTTCCCTTCCTCTCTACGATTTAATCATTGAACCAAAGGTGTTTCTATACATTATTCCACAAAATTTCCCACCTTCCTCGTTTCCATTCAACAGTATTGAGCTTGTGGCCTTCTCTACCACAATTTATGAATTTCCCTATTCTGTTGAAGAAATTTCCTTGATTTTTCTTTCCACATTTTAGAACCATTAGTGGTTGAGTTTTTGTTCCTCCTTTTTCATTAGATCCATCAGCTAGAAACTCCTTCTTTTATATCTTATCACCAAAACAGTGTTGACACCCTCCAATATCTATATCAACTATGAGAGCTCATCGAGAAACATTTTCATAACGCCAAATCATTGAATTTTGTCATAAATTTGAAGGTGTTGTTTTAATCCACTAAAACAACTATCTATATTTTAGTTTGTGTTGATAAAAACCCAAGGCATACCTTGCCATCCTTGTGAATTTTTCTTCAAATTCCATGTTTGATTCACCTTATTTTTTCATCAATTCTATGAATTCTCTCCCTATATTGTTTTAATGTTTTGGATGGAAATACTATGTAGGAAATATTTTATTAATGTTTTCCCACTCTATATATTAAATGTTTCCTTTCATTTTTTGTGTTCTTAGTCAAATAAAACCATATATTTGTTTCTTCATCTAAAACATTAATGGATAGACTAACCTTCTCTATCTTGGAAAATAGAATCCCAAAAAATATATGTTTCAATTGAGATGTCCAATTATTCTATGACAATTAAATCATAATATCTACTAAATGTTTGTGGATATTTCTGCATAAAATTATAGATATACAATTTTTCCTTTTTTTTAGATGGGGATATTCTACATTATTCAGGTTATGTTCAGGTATTGAGAGAGTTGAAAAAGCATTACCAAGATATTTTGAACTCCACCTCTAAAGGTATTGGGGTGTAATTCAGTCAGTCACTATATTTCCCCTATCAAGGGTTGTTGGCATGGATTCTTTTAGTTCATAGAATTTTCTAATGAAGAAACGATTTTTAAATAAAATAATTAAACACTCATGAATAAATAATTTATCCAATTGTGTTATTACTATAATTTCATATCCTTTGAGATCCTTATGCTTATAATTTCCTAAAACAATGCATCTTTGGATCTTACATATACATAGTCTCATACTAAGGGTATTCGCTAAGGTTCTCTAATCCATATTCTCAAATTAAACAAAACGTTCTTTGATTCCAACTATAGTGACCCTAACATTTCTTAAAAATCCATTACATATTTTTAAAGATAAACAAAAAAATTGTGTTAAAAAACCACGATCAAATGGTTTAGTGTCTTTGGAAAATAAAAACCATACAAAGAAATAACATAATATAATATAAATTTTTATTTAATTCCTTGTTTTATAAATTCTGATTGGTTCTTGTATTCCCCTTTGTATAAATATTATTTCGAGGTTTTACATCAAAATACGGGGTGAGAAAACATCCTAGTAGGAGGAAAGATTATAACCTGAATCAATATAATAATGGGTGAGAATAATCATCATAATCATAGTTTATTAATAGGATCATCATCATAATCATGATATGTTGAATAATATAATACCAATCAATGTTGGAATCCATAAAAATCAAATATCATGTCTTACATGTAAAATACCACACATAGTTGTGAAAAAAGATCACATTATGTTCACACATTACATATATGTACCTCAATAACATCATTATTATGAAACAATATAGCATCTTGTTCATTCATAATTCCATGTGACCCTATCACATAAAAACATTTACATGATAATGCATGCCACGTAGAATGTATGAAAATATTTTACATTAAAGAAACCATGGAATGTAAATGGGTTGAAAGATAATTTCATAAATCATTAATTCATGAAAAAACATTTGAATTCACAAAATAAAAAGTGAGTAACATACATTGTATAATAATCAACAATCATGAGTGAATAAGTATCATTCTCAAGAGAGGAAAAAGATTTGTTTTTTTTGAATGTTGAGTTATTTTGAAAAAATGGTTATATTAATCATAATATAATATTTGAACCATGTATATACCTTAAATTAATATGGAAATAATAGGAAATTATATTTTAGTAATTATAAGATAATATCCATAGATAAATTTATCATAAAATAGGAATAACCCAAAGAATGTAAATTAGGTTTGGTAATCTCCTTAACTTTTTTCTAAATGCTTTATTGAATTTAATATACTAGATAATCAAATTGGAATAATTAATTAATTTATCCAATTCCTCTTATAAATTTTTTCTAACCATTATAATTTCATTATGTTCACTTATGACTATCTTTAAGAGTTATGGTGTTCAATTTCATTGTTCACGAGTGTTTATTTTCTTTGTTTTCATAATCGTTTTGCTTGTATACATGTACAGATGTTCTTGTAAAATGATAATAGATTTTCATAATTGAGATTATTATTTTTTAATTATATTAAATAATTTTAATTATTATAAATTATGTTATTCAATATATGTGGATCAATCAGTTGATAAAATTTTAATGATAATGATTTTCATTAATTTTGGTGGTTTTCTTTCACATAGAAATCATTTGGATTTATTATTTAATATTTTGCATATATGTTAATTACACAGAATAAAAAGGTTATAAAATATATTTAAAAATCTATTTACATCATTATAATTTTTTTATTCTCATGCTTTTGGTCGTATAGAAAATTTAAAGTACATAGTCCATGATGATGATGAATTGACACATCATTGATGATGTTTTCATATTAGAATAAAAGGGAGAAGAGAATGGCTTTGATGATGGATTATTTAAATAGAATAATACAGTTATTGTATGTTAATAATACTTGAGTAATCATGAAACATGGATAAGGGTATATGAGGATATAATAAGAGAAAAAAATTGAAAACAAATTTAAAGAAAAGAAAGAGGATTTTACCTCAGCAATTACCCTTCTTAAGAAACTTATTAGAAGAAATAGTTTTTATATTAGGTTGAGACCAAAGGATTGTGGATCTGGGTAGGGGATTTGGATGAGTATTTGGATGAAATTGTTAGTGATTAATTGTGTTTTCATTGTGATGAGAAGAGGTGTTCGGGGGGTATTTATAAGGGAGGAGAGGGGTGTTTTCTCACTATTTTATTCATTAGTTTCTTATTTTCTCTCTAGTATATTAATAGTTTTAACCTTATTACTAAATATATTAAAATAATGATGGAAAGATCAATATTTTTTCCTTACTATCATTATATATAAAAAATGACTAAAAAATTGATGTATTTAGCATTTATTGTCAATTATCATATTAGATTATTCACCAAAAAATCATGTATTTTAGAAAAATTCCAAAAATTTACCCTAACCAATTATTTATTTGTATAATTTAAAAAAGAATTCCATTTTATGATAATATTTTTCTATATAATAGAAATATAATTTTTAATTAAATCAATTATTTACATAGAATATTTTTTTTCAAAATTATTACTAATTTTGTAACACATTGAGAAAATAATTAATGTCTCATAAAATTATACTATAATAACAAGATAAAAAATTGCTAATTTATAAAAATATTTTATGAAATTAAATCATTATTTAAATAATATTTTTAATTATGATATTATAAATAAAAATATATGTTTTATAATAATACCAACAATTAATTAATATATTTTAAAATATTTATTTACTTATTATATGATATAATTATATCATATTTTCATTTATATGAATCCTATATTTTATTTATAATTTTATTGGTAAGGATAATATTTTATTGGCCTAATTACTATTCATAATGGTCATAGTTCTTTTCTAATGGTCAATTTACTATTCTATAAGTGTAGTACCATTAGGTTTTAAAAATACCGCTTATTTATTTAATTAATCATTTTTAATGTTTGTATTGTGTTCTGTATATGGTTTAATATGATTTATTCTATATTGATTAATTATATGAAAAGAATTTACATTGATAATATTTTTTTTCATCACAAGATCAATGGATGGAACAGATCTAGAATATAAAGTCCATAGATTATATTGATTCCATGGAATGGGAAGAATTCAACAAAATATTTCTCAATAAATATATTCCTTGAACTCTCCATCCTAAAGTGGAATGTGAGTTCCTAAAATAGAATAAAATGTAAGATGAGTCTATCAGAGTGTATGATTAAAACATCACTAGGTTATCATGCTACACCTTCATCCATTTCATCAACAAAAAATATGGTACACTATATAGTTAGTTGGTTAAATAAAAATCAAGTAAAAGAAATAGTTATATTGGACATTGAAATGTGTGAAGATAATTTTTTTTTGATCTCAATGTTGATATAGCGATTTTTGAATCTTATAGGAATTTTTGGACTGGAGATTAAAAGAATAAAATGGAATTTTATTTCAGAGGATAAATAGATAAAAATCACGGTGGAATTAAATCCCAACATACCATTTTTCAAAATTGTATTAATAAGAATCTAAAAAATAGTCTGAAGGGAACCGAGAGATACTTCAAATGTGGAAAATATGGTTATCACGGCAATCAATAATTATAATATATGAATAAAATCCTGAATTAAGTGGATGAAAATATGGTTCATATGAGCACTCATCATATGGTGTAGTATTTAAACTATATTTAACATGGTCATTATTAAATCCAATTCCTTCACCCAATGGTTGTTTCAGAAAATCAATAGAAAAAATCCCCCTTACCTAGAGGTAATGGAAGGGTATATGTTATCACTTCTACAAAGGTGGATCCTAAAAAAAATGTGGTGATAGGTATGCATGTAATTTACTCTTGAATAGGGAACATCCTTTTTTATGATAGTTCTATAAATTATTTTATATCTTCCATGTTTAGTATAACTATACTAAAACCACCTCCAAACGTGGGTTTTGAGCTATCTATTATAACAAAGGTATAAATTGTTGTCTCTGAGTATTATAAAACCTCCCTGGTAAATTTTCGTAAAATAAATATGTAGAAAAGTAGTTTATTTCTTGTTTTAGTGAATTATGATTCTATATTTGGCATATTTTGGATGGCATATATAAATCCAACATCATATTTTGGGATAGTGAGATAAATCTTCCTATCCCATGTCGTCCAAAAATTTGGTACAACTCTAAGGAGGAGGATTTATCTTTATTGGAATGTAATTCTAATGTGTGGATATTTTGTCCTTATAAAAAACAATATATATCAGAATTGGTTGAGATAATGGATATAATCATTCTTGAAGAAATTTCCCATTACAAGGATTATACTAATGTATTCCCCGATGAATTTACATTTCATCCTCCTAAATGAGTGTTTCAGTTATCAATCAAACTTATACATTAATCTCTTATCATATACAAGACTCTATATTAAATGGATACCATTTATTTGGTGGAATTGAAAAAAAAATTACAATGGAATCTAGAAAAGGATTTTATACACCTGATCGCTTAAACATGGGGTATGTCACTCATCTTTTTCAAGGAGGAGGGTTCAATGGGACACATGATTATAATGACCAAAACAACAACAAAATTAATAGAATGTTCCCCATTACTTATATATATTACCTATTTTATCAACTACTTAGATACCAAAATTCGCAATGGTGGAACTTTAATTGATATATCACAAAATATGTGTGAAAAAAGAAGATATTCCCAACTCAGATTTCTAAATAGTGTATGAACACTATGAGTTCCTAGTGATTCACTTCAGACTCACTAATTCTCTTTAAATACATACAGACTTATTTAATAATGTATTTATATATTACCTCAATAATGTTTTTTAGTATGTAGAGATGATATTATGAGATATTCCAAGAGTAAGTAGGAAAATGTAAAGCATTTGAATATTGCGATAAATAATTTATAAAACGATAAGATATATTCAAAATACAAGAAATGTGAGCTCTACATGAAGGAAGAATTGATATTGGAGAATATAGTCACTAGAAAATGTATTTTTTTCACCTTTATAAGAAAAATGTAATCCAAGAGCGACTTAGAACAACATCTGTAACAGAGATCTATAGATTCTTTGGATGAGGTAGGTATTTCAAATTAATTTTGAAAAATTTCTCATGATTTTCAAATATTTTTAGAAGTATATTATAAGAAGGAAGTGATGTCTTTCTTGATCCGTGACTTTAAGTTGATATTTAAGGATTTCAAAAATATTTTTATCACTACAATAGTCCAGAGGCTTCCCTCAATTGAGAAAAATTTCATGTGATATAGTGATGCTTCAAATAAGTGTTTGGATTTTTTAGAAATTCATAATTAAAAGTGATCTTCTAATCCTCCTGGTAGTTCAATGATCATGAGATAACTATCCAACATTGGATATGGATTTTTTGGTGGTGATATTTTCATTGAAAATATGGAGAAATTCTCTCTATGTGGAGAAGTGTGAAATATATATGGATCATATGAGCCTCAAATATATATTAAAACATAAAGAGATTAATATATACTAGTGAATATGTATTAATATGATCATGAAAAATGTTTTCTCAATCCATTATTATCCAAGGAAAGGAAACAATGAGTATGATTATCTAAGATGAAATGATCTGGAAACATTATCAATGATGAGAATTAATAGAAATATTATATTCTTATTCATTCATAGGTTGTTCATGGGAATTTTTTTAGGAAGGAAGATAATATTTCCTTTACTAAATTATTTTTCAACTATCCCTTCATGATAATATATATGATTCTCAATGAGATTATGTAAAATTTCAGAAGAAGGTGGAAGATGTAATAAATTTCAGATCATTATAATTCAATATTTTTGAGGAAGGAGTTGTAATATTTGGGTCATCTCTATGTGTACCATAAAATAATAAGATAAATAATGTGTTATTGAATGATTCACAATGCTCGACCTTCTCCATCAACCGGGAGCATGAAGTTTTATCAATATATATAATATAGGTTTTATTACGATAATATGAAGAATGATATCATAGAATATACATCAATGTTTCTCTAATGTCAAAATTTTTTGGATGAAAGGAAAATATCAAAGGAGATGATGGAAAAATTAACCATACCTACAGGAAAAATGGGAATAAATCACCATTTTCTTTTTCAATGGTCTCAAAAAGACATTAATAATAAATAATTACCTATAGGTTGTGGTGGGTCATATGAAAAATTCTTCTCACTTAAATGTAATTGGAGACGAATTTACACTTAAAAAATTGGAATGATACATATTAGAGGGGTGTTGAGGCTACATGGAACACTATTTCCGAGTGTATCAGACCAAGATAAGTGATTTTACTGTATGATCTAAAAGATTCTCCAATATAGCCAAACAATATTGAAGTTGGGTATGGATTATCACCCCCAAACTGATTATCAATCTGAGTGAACTATTTATACAATGAATTACATGTTGATATAATTCTAGAAGCACCTCATTGGTGGATCGGATAAAAATCATTCTATGGTAAAATTCATGTACATTAACTGATTTTACTCAAGAGTAAAAAAGGAAACTTATGAAACCATTCATGTAAAGAGATATAGAACACCTGTGTTTTGGGATAAATATGGTGAACTCAAGTGGTTGGGTCATAAAATGGTTGAGGAAATGGTAGAAAAGGTCATGGCATTTTAGTAGCATAACAGGTCATCTCCATGCCGATAGAAGAGTTATGTTGAAAATCGTTGATGAGACCTATAGTTTGATTTTAGAGATACAATGTTTAACTATATATATAGATGGAAGTGATTCATGATTTTTCATAAGAAAAGATGTTAATACCTATGTACATCAAGCCCATTGAGATTCTTGATTATATTAGAGATTTTTCTTATCGACTAGCACTCTCCCCAACCCTTTCTCAAGTGTATGACATATTCAATGTATCCCCTATGAGGAAGTACATACCATATCTCAATAATATACTAAATACATAATGGATATAGATATAAAATAATCTATCATATATGGATAATGTTATGATGATCTTGGGCCATACGGGTAAATTTTTATTGAACAAAAAACTCATGTAGTCATAGTACTATGATGGAACCAAAAATGCGAAGAGGAAACATGAGAATTAGAGGAATACATGATGTAGAAGTACATAACATGTCTCAACCTTATAATATAATATGAAAATTTGATAAAACAATATATTAAGGGGGAAAAAGTTAAAAAATTTAGATTTTGTAAAATAAAACTATGTTTGATAGCATATATGACACAAAACATTGAGCCTAAAAGAACCATGAAATATTATTATTTAAATATTGTAAATATAAGCATTTTAATATATTACTACAGAAAAATTGGATAAACCACATTATGAAATATATAAAAAGTTAGTATGAAAAAATATTTTCAACAAATTATTAGTAAATAATCATTTAAATTTTCATGTGAAAATATATTTTTCTTGAAAAATATTTTTCCCTAAAAAATATTTTTCATTTATTTTTTAGATAAATTAAAATAATAAATTTAAAAACAATTTTTAAATATTATTTTATAGAAATTATGTTATTTTAAAAATAAAGGAAATTATATTAGGGTAAATGTTTTGAATCTCTCTGGAAATATTGATTTTTTTGTGAATAGTGAAAATACCAATTTCATTAAAATGATCACTTCTTTTAGTTAAAAAATGTAAATTAAAAGAAAATATTTCTTTAAAATTTATTTGTAATTAAGATATTTTTTACTTAGTTATAAATAATATATTTAATTTCATTTCAATCATCTTTATGTTTAATTTTGGAATATGTTTATATTTTGTTTTTTAAAATGTATATTTCTGAAAAAAAACATTTTACATCACATTGTATTGGTTTAATTTAAAAAATATCAAGACACATAATTGAATCTAATTTGAGAAATTATTTTCCTTATTTTCAATAATCATATTTAATATTTTTATCTATGGTGAAATTAATATTTGGTCATAACTAAAAGTATAAATATGTAAAAAAACATTATTACCACAGTTGTAGTTAATATAGGTTTACAATAGAGGTAAACTAACAATATAAGGGTTAAAATGAACTACAAACAGTTGAAAGTTTTTATTAAATGTCCATATTTAGTAAAAAAATCATATTAAAATATATAATGGTACACTTCGAGGCCATATGTTATGAATAAGATATTTATATATTTTATTCCCATAAAAAATTTCAAGTTTGTCCCTTAAACCTCTTATATAAGGACAAACCTCTCATTTTATCATCATAACTGAAGTAACATTTGGTTACTATACTACCTAAAAATTATATTTTATAAATCCCTACCCATGATACAAATTCTTTTTCTGACAAATTGAATATCCAATGATGTCTTTAGAAACAAACCTAAAGATGTTGTTCAAAGAAGATGTATAATTATTAAAAATGTATTTTGGTTTTATCTCATCTTCCACATCATTAAAATATTATTGAAACATGATGATATAACCACAATAGAATCTATCAAATAATTAAATTTTAATATTTCAATGAAATAACCTACACCCATCACCTCTTATTTCAAATGTAAAATGAAACCATCATTCCTGTGTATGATGAACTACCATCTCTTGAACCTATGGAATTTGTTTTACATCATCACCCCTTAAAACATTATATGATGGTGGATTTAATATATATGTTATATTAATAAAATTATTATCATTTTTTTAAAATAATATATGTTGGTCGGAGTGGTTTACTCAAGAGGGGGGTGAATTGAGTACCAATTAAAATTTATGTATTTAAAAACACTGTCTTAAAGACCCGCAAATAAAATAATGAATTAAACTGTAGTGAATTTTTATTAAAGTAGAGGTTCTGTTAGATTATCAAGGGATTGATTAATTCCCAGTTAATCAACACGGGAGTGTGTGATTATCTTTTGAAACTAACTTACTAATCTACACTTAACATAAACACTTGCTAATTTAATTATCAAAGTAACACTAAAAACAGTATTGGTTTTAAAGTGATTAGCAGCGGAATAAAACTCTGAAAGAGAAGGCACGAAAAATGTAACCAAGTGGTTCAGTCTCAAGCCGACACTTAGTCCTCTCAAAAGTTTATATAAAAATGATCCACACCCTGGATCGGGGTTCAACAGTTTACAAGTGTCCAGGTCCAAGACCTCTACCACTGTTCTTCGTGGGAAACAGTACAACAGCACCCAGCTGTCCAGGTCACACACGACCTCTACCACTGTTATTCGTGGGAAAGAAAGAATGAAAGAGTTGGGTAAGGATTTACAAATCCTCCAGTTTAAGTACATGAGACAGTGTATGTGTTAGATACAGTAGATAACACACACTGCTCGAAAAGTATAATAATAAATCACAGAACAAGAGATGTAGAGTTTAGAGATGGTTCTGGTGATTTCAGTGTAGCTATAGACTCCTTTGGATTCGATCAGAAGTGAGTCTGAGTCCTCTTCTCGTTTCTGTTTGAGAAACAGAGTGTCGTATGCTCCAGATTCACAGACAGTGAAAAAGTAGTGGTTGAAGTTCGTCAGTGTTCTTCTTGTATGCACAGAACACTTCTCGAGTATGCTTGATTGTCTATGTGATTCTGTCTTGCTTGGTTCTTCTTGTATGCACAGAGCTCTTCTTGAGTATGTCGTATGTCTTCTTTGTCTCTGTGTGTGTGTTGTCACCCTTCTCTTCAGCAGAGTCTTCTTGTATTTATGTCACGTGCAACAGGGGACAGGAAAGATTTCCTTTCTGCAGGTACGAGGTACGAGTTCCTGACATCCGACAACCTTTATCAGATATTTGACAAATCATTAAAATGTACATGATATGACCATTGGATAGATTAAATAAAAATAAAGAAATTCAAACAGTGAGTCGAGTGATCGGTAGATAATCAGCATCGGTAAATTGAACATCGGTAGCTCAATGTCATTAGTTGCTTTGACTCTATCGGTGGATCTATGCGTCGGTCGGTACATGCTTGTATCGGTGATTGTTTATCGGTAGCTCCATGCGTCGGTAGCTCCATGCGTCGGTAGCGCCATGCGTCGGTAGCTCCATGCGTCGGTAGCTCCATGCGTCGGTAGATCCATGCGTCGGTAGCTCCATGAGTCGGTAGCTCCATGAGTCGGTAGCTCCATGCGTCGGTAGCTCCATGCGTCGGTAGCTCCATGCGTCGGTAGCTTCGTCTATCGGTGACTCTTATTCCATCGGTTGCTATTGATACATACACCGGTAGCTCTATGTTTGTATCGGTAGCTGTCTGTAAGTCAGTATATTACATTTATAAGTACATCGGTAGCTCTGTGTTAGGTATATCGGTGACTCTGTCTGTCGGTAGACTAAGTCTATCGGTAGACTAGGTACCGGTAGCTCTTTATCAGTAGCTATAGGCAGATTACTTATCTGTTTTATACAAAAAACATCCGATTGTGTTAGAATCAATTTATAACTTGTATGAACATGGATAAATGAGAATTAACATATTCCAAAGATTATTTTAAGAATTATTATTGGTTTGATCACAGATTTTAAAGAATTAAAGTATAGATCAATGATACTTAAAAAATATCATAGAGAATGAAAACATAATTGGGATTTTCAACATATATGAATACATGATTGAGATTATCAAAACAGGTGAGGTCAACAATCTCCCCCTTTTTGATAATCACAATTTATGATATGGGCATTTAACATAGTGAAAATATAATAGTAAAGAGTATAATATTGAATTCACTTTTCTCAGAGAAAACAGCATCAGAGATAGTAGAAATAGTATGATATAGACATAAGTTATCAGAGATAACAATCATAAGGTACCGAAGGTAAAAAGAATCATAATAATAGCAGAGATAAAATTGAAAAGAAGGTTATTTTTCTCCATTGAAAATATTTCTCATTCTCTCATTTTGTTCTCCCCCGCTTATTGTTCTCCCCCTTATTATTCTCTCATTTTGTTCTCCCCCTTTGTGATAATCAAAAAGTGGGAAAGTATATATATATATAGGTGACAAATAAAACATGAGAAGTAAAAAAGAGGTCTTCTGTATTAGAGTAGTCAAAAAGTACAGAAACAGAATACAAATGAATTCCTATCAAAAATCTTGGCCACTGGATCAATCCACATCTTCCACGTGAGAATTTCCTTTGGGATCAGAATAAGGTTCGGTTGGTGAGGATGCAGGTGAAGGTTTTGGAATGCCAGAAAAGATCAAAGGAGGCTGGGCCACTAACACAGAGTCAGGCCTGTAGGTTGAAGATCTTTGGGTGATCATTGGTGTGAGGCTTCGAATAGGCTGAGCAGGAGTCAGCTGGACTGTGGAAGCAGCTGAGGCAAAAGCAGGTAAAGCAGGATGTATGATGACTGGTCTGGCATCAACATGCAAGAAGGGCAGCAACAAATTTCTAAAATCCATAATAATTCCTCCTCCTCTTTCCATAGCAGAAATGAAATCATCTTTTTTTTCCATGAATTTCTCCAAGGCAGGAGTCAATTCTCTTAGTTTGCTCACTTGTTCTCTAAAAGCATGAGTGACTGGAGGTAGCTTCATGTGTTCCAACATTAGCTTGAAGTGTTGTTCGAGTTGATGCTTGGTGAAAATTTTGGTGAAGTAGTAGTCCACTTTGCTCTTTACGGCTTCCTGAGAGGCAGAGGCTTCTCTCATATAATCTTGAACAATATTCATTATTTCTCTAGCAGAATCTCTTGTAGAAAGCACCACTTGGCTCAACTCTGATGAGTCCACAGAGCCACTGGTTGAAATAGAACCAATCTCCTCCTTCAACATTTCTCGAACAAGATTCAGGTCAACTAAATGTTTGGATGTGAGAGGGCCAAGAGAGAAGGAAACAGTTTCTTTGAAACTCTTAGACAAACCACTGATTAGGCTTTGAACTTGAGAGTCTTGTAATTGAACGTGATCCTTCACTGAGGTTTTGAAACTTTCAAACACCGAGACAAAATGGCTTACTACACTCTTCACATAAGCTAGGTCCTTGTCAGCTTGAGACTTGGAGCTCATATAAGAGTCCAAAGCAACAACTGTTGTCTTGAGAGCTTCAAGATCTGCTTCGATTCTAGAAGACTGAGTCTGGAACTCTTTCACTTCATCCATAAGCTCAGACACAAAAGAAGATAAATTACAGGCCAGAGATAGCTCGAAGGATCTCTCTAACATTTTCATTTCTTCATTAAAGCTTTGCTTCATCTCAGCAACTGATACACTGAATGATTCTATCAGCTCATTCTTCATGGATTCATGATCATATTTAGTGACAAAATCATTTGGGGCAACTGCATCAGATCCCTTTACTGAGGCCAAACTAACTACAGAATCAGTCATCATTGAATTAATTGAGGATGCAAGGGAGGTTTCCATTAACTTCACTTCTTCAACAAAAATGGTTTTGAGGTCCTATTTCAGCTTATTCAGATCATGAAATCTGACCACATCATCAGTCAACAATTCAGAAGCAATATTATAATTGGTCTTCGGTCTATTCACAGTCATCTCATTATCAGAATCTGGATAATCCAATCCACAGACTATAAACCCTGGGTCTTCTACCCAGTCTCCAAGCTCAACAGCTACTGTAACATTTCCAAGAACAGATTGATGCTCCCCCTCAATGGGTGAATTCTCATGTATCACAACATCGTTCAGTGCTGGATTCACTTCATCAGAATCTTATACTACAAGTTCCATCGGTGCAGCATCTGGAAGATCTTCTGATACAGGTACAGCTTTTTCTGTATCTATTTCTACTTCAGCAGGAGGCATAGATGAGTTTCCAATCAAAGGACTCATACTTAAACTACCAGAAGCAGGCGATTCAGATACATTTTCCTTTTCCTCTTCTTCTTGGTGAGGTACAGACTGGTCTTCCTCATAAGTGGACAAAATTTCCTCTACCTTTCCTTTCCTAGAATAAACCAATTCTGCAACAGGACTTGGGGGCAAGTCTGGATCTCCTCCAACATCCATGGGAGTTTCTTCTTCTTCTTCTGTTTCATCACTATAAACAAGTTCCTCTTCATCAGGTCTCGGACTTGGATCTCTCATATCCTTTGGTCTTGACGGATGATCCACAGGGTTAAACCTATCATATATATTCTGATCATCACTGACCCATTCTCCCTTCCATGGGTTCCAGTTAATTTTCATGTACTTACAAACAGTCGAGGTGATGCAGAAATTATTCTTGACCACAACTATCTCATCCTGAGACTCAGCTATTCCTTTCACTTTTATCATTACTGAAATCAGCTTTTCAAAGAATAAAGCATTAGTCTTTGACTTTGGTCTAATCATGTCTTCCATTTGAAGCATTAACAATCTACACAGATTGATTTTCACACCATGTCTTAGAAAATGAAGAAGATAGATATCTTGATATCTCAGATTTGCAAAATATCCTCGCCTTGGTATCAACACTTGCTGAACAAACTTGAAGAGCAGTCGATTCTCTCCATCCATTTCAGTAGCAACCACTTGCCTTTGATTCCCATTACCAGTCAGTTCTTTTAAGGCAGTTTCATAATCAAAGATGTCACTGCTAGGTGGAATTTCTCTTGATACGTACCCAGAGACACCTTCATGTGGTACTTTCAAACACTCATCCCACTCTACTGAAGAAAAAGACACCTCTTTTCCATTTAAAAACGAGCTTACCCGATTCTCATTTTCAGACTTCTCGAGCTTACAAACTCGTAGAACTGTTTTACCAACTTCGGGTAGTATGGGCCATTGTTATTCGAGAAACAATCCACCCATTTCTGGTCCTCCAGAATCTCGAGTACTAACGATTTTCTAGGCATTAGCCATTCCACACACAGTTCCTTCTCGATTACTATGTCTCTATTCTGCAAGTGAGGATTCACTGGTCGCTTTCCTGATCTAGTTCTGACTTCACTAACACTGGCTTTATGTTGTGTCTTCTGCTTCTTAGAGTTTGGTTCTACACTTTCATCTCTGACGATAGGAAGATTAGTTTTTTCCATCACGGGTTTAGGGTTCTTGGCCGATTTGGGAGCAAAGGTTAGAAGGTGAGATATTTTGAGCTCGGTGAGGTAAGAAGTGGCTTAGACATAGTTTTATCATTTAGGAATTCCAGATAAACGACTAAAATAGAATAAAATAAAATAAAGTAAAACGATTCGTATTCTTGGAGGCAGACAGAAGTTTTAAAATATTTTCATCGGTGAGAATTTTCTCATCGGTTAGAATTTCACATCAGTGGGGATTTCACATCGGTGAGAATTTCACATCAGTGAGGATTTCACATTGGTGAGAATTTCACATCAGTGAGAATTTCACATCGGTGAGAAATTTACATCAGTGAGAATTTCACATCGGTGAGAATTTCACATCGGTGAGAATTTTCACATCAGTGATTAAACATTCCCAATTCGTGTCTTATGTAACTCAGCCTATCCGAACATAAAGGTTTAGTGAAAATATCAGCCAATTGATGTTCATTGCCAATAAATTCAAGAGAAATATCACCTTTTTTATAGTGATCTCTTAGGAAATGGTGTCTTACATCTATGTGTTTGGTTCTAGAGTGAGATACATGATTCTTAGAGATGTTTATTGCACTGGTGTTATCACATTTGATTGAAACATGTTTAAAAACATATCCATAGTCCAAAAGAGTGTGTTTCATCCACAGAATTTGTGCACAGCAACTACCAGCAGCTATATATTCTGCTTCGGCAGTAGATAATGCAACTGAGTTCTGTTTCTTACTACACCAAGAAACTAAGGATTTTCCAAGCAAATGACATGTTCCTGATGTGCTTTTTCTATCTAACTTACAACCAGCAAAGTCAGCATCTGAATAACCCATTAACTCAAAGGATTGTCCTTTTGGGTAAAACAATCCTAAGTTAACCGTGTGTTTGAGATATTTAAAAATACTTTTAACAGCAAGCAAATGAGATTCTTTTGGATTAGCTTGAAATATATCACACATACACACACTAAACATAATATCTGGTTGACTAGCAGTAAGATAAAGTAAGCTACCAATCATACCTCTGTAATTTGTTTGATCAACTGGTTTCCCAGTTTCATCAGCGTCCAATTTACAGGTAGTACTCATAGGAGTTTCACTTTCCTTGATACTATCCAGACCAAAACGTTTTAAAAGATCCTTTGTATATTTACTTTGATTCAAAATAATACCATTTTCATTTTGAAATACTTGAAATCCAAGAAAGTACTTAAGCTCTCCCGTTAAGCTCATTTCAAATTCATTTTGCATACTTTTTGAAAAATCAGTACATAAAGAGTGTTTAGAAGATCCAAAAATAATATCATCAACATATATTTGTACAACTAAAACATCTTTAGAAATTCTTTTAATGAAAAGAGTTGGATCCGCAATCCCTTTAGTGAAACCTTTTGAAATAAGGAAATTGCTAAGTCTATCATACCAAGAACTTGGAGCTTGTTTTAGACCATACAAAGCTTTAGAAAGTTTAAAAACTTGATTTGGATAATGGGGGTTAGTAAATCCAGGTGGTTGTTCAACAAAAACATCTTCAATTATAAAACCATTTAGAAATGCACTTTTTACATCCATTTGATATAACTTGAAATTCAGATGTGCAGCATATGCAAGTAAGATCCCGATGGCTTCTAGTCTAGCTACAGGTGAAAAAGTTTCCTCATAGTCTATACCTTCTTCTTGACTATATCCTTGTGCAACTAGTCTAGCTTTGTTTCTAACTATATTTCCAGATTCATCTACTTTATTTCTAAAGACCCATTTTGTGCCTATTGTCAAAGTTTCCTTAGGTCTGTCAACTAATTCCCAAACTTTGTTTCTTTCAAACTGATTTAATTCTTCCTACATAGCCATTACCCAGAAGTCATCATTGATAGCATCATTGATATTTTTGGGTTCTAGCTGTGAAAGAAAAGCTTGATGTTCAACCTGGTTCCTTAGAGAAGCTCTAGTTTGTGTTCCTCTATCAAGATTACCAACAAAAGCTTCTAAAGGATGATTCTTTAGAATCCTCATTGATCTGGTAAAGGTTGGACTAGAAATTTCAGGTTCATCTATAGGTTGGGGTTCAACAGAAGCAGATTCTGGAAAAAGTCCAGAACTGGATGTTTTTATAACAGGTTCTTTAGATTTATCATTAAGGTCCAGAATAGACAAATCTTCTTCAAGATTATCAAGAGAGGTTTTAGGCTCATGTGGATCAGTTTCATCAAACTTGATGTGAACAGATTCTTCCACACATTTGGTTTTCTTATTGAATACTCTATAGGCTTTACTTGAAATAGAGTAACCCAGAAAAATTCCTTCATCACTTTTGGAAGAAAACTTATCCAGATTATCTTTAGTATTCAGAATAAATACTTTGAAACCAAAAACATTAAAGTAATTAACCTTAGGCTTTCTATTGTTCCACAATTCATAAGGGGTTTTCTTAAGAACAGGTCTAATTAAGACTCTATTAATGACATAGCAAGCTGTATTAACAGCTTCAGCCCAAAAATAAATAGGCAGGTCATATTAATTGAGCATGGTTCTAGCAATTTCTTGAAGGGTTCAGTTTCTTCTTTCTACTACACCATTCTGTTGGGGTGTTCTAGGGGCAGAGAAGTTATGAGTATAGCCATTGTGTGAGAAATAAGATTCAAAATCTTGATTTTCAAACTCACGACCATGATCACTTCTCAAAGTTTTAATCTTAAGTCCACTATGGTTCTCTACAGATTTAGAGTATTTAACAAAAGAAGAACAAGCTTCACTTTTGTGAGCTAGAAAATATACCCAAGTATATCTAGAAAAGTCATCTACAAGAACATAATCATAGTGCTTCCCATTTAAACTAGAAACTCTTGATGGTCCAAACAAATCCATGTGAACCAATTCAAGTGGTTGAGAAGTCGAAACTTATTTCTTTGATTTAAAAGAAACTTTGTGTTGTTTTCCATTTTGACAGGGGTTACACACTCTATCATTTGGGAATTCTAATTTAGGTAGGTCTCTAACTAGGTTTTTTATAGAGAGTTTTCTAAGTGAGTGAATGTTGGAATGTCCCAATATTATGTGCCATAGCCAAGATTCTTTATGAAAATCATTCAAACAAGTAATATTTTGCTTAGCTAAAGAATTCAGATTAACAGCATACACATTTTCATTTCTTAAGGCAGAAAATACCAAAACATTCTTAGAGTTAAAAACATTGCAAGATTCATTTTCAAATTTAACATGAAAACCATCATCACATAACTGAGAAATAATTAATAAATTGTATTTAAGGCCATCAACAAATAAAACATTAGAAATAAAAATTGAATCAGTGTTACCAATCTGGCCTAGGCCGATGATTTTTCCTTTTGAATTATCACCAAAGGTGACAAAGCCTCCATCAACTTTTAGTAAACTATTAAAACAAGAGAAGTCTCCTCACATATGTCTTGAACATCAACTGTCCATATACCAGGTCTCTTTATAGGATCTCTTTAAGCAAGTTCCCTACAAAACAGATTCAGATGGGAGATGATTTTGGTACCCAGATTTTCTTGGGTCCAGACATGTTAGCCAATAACACTTTAGGTACCCATATTTGTCTAATGGGTCTCATATAATTTGTAGAATTGACATGTTTTAGAAGATAAACTTTATTAGATCCATAGCTATGTATATAACTGGTTGAAGCATATGAAGTTCCAGAATTACCTTCATTCTGTCTAGATTTAGAAATGAATCTAGTTTTGGAAATTTTCCTTTGTCCAGGTTGGTATCCCATACCAGTAGTATATTTATGTGCTATTTGCTTTCCTAGCATCTGTGTTAGTGTATTTTTTCCATTGGTGAACTTCTCTAAGTCTTTCTTGAGTTGCTCATTAGATAGTTTCAGTTCAGTGTTTTCTTTTAACAGTTGAGCATTTTTCGCTTTTTCAATAGTGAGTTTGGTTTTAACTGTAGTGGTGAGAGCATGCTGTTTCTTTAATGACTTGTATTTATCCTTAAGGTCATTAAATGTCTCTTCCAGTATATCAAAGTACTCAAACAATTCATTTTTAGACATTTTTCCAGAATCAGAATCAGATTCTGCATTATCTCCAGAGTAATAATTTAAAGCATGAGTTTCAGCAGTTACCTGAGAATTGTTTGTCATAAAGTACATCTTTGCCTTATTTTTGTGTTCAGTTTCCGAGCTTTCAGATTCAGTAGAGCTATCCTCAGAAGCACTCCAAGTATCCTTCATAGCTTTCTTAAACTTATTGTCCTTATATTCATATTTCTTTTTATACTTCATCTTTGGACAGTCGGCTTTAATGTGTCCTTTTCTCTTGCACTCATAACAGACAACATCATCTGATTTGTCATTCTTCTTCCAATCCTTTTTCCATTTACCTTGGTGATCATACTTACCCTTATAATGTGTTTTTTTGAAGAACTTCTTTTTCCTATAAAATTTCTTAAATCTTCTAGAAATGTGAGCCATCTCAGCATCACTGTCAGAATCACTTTCACTGTCTTCACAGCTTGAACTTTCAACTACATCTTGAAGCTTTTCTTTGTCCTTATTCTTTGAAGTTGAAGATTTGAAAGCGACAGACTTTCTTGGAGGTTAATTTTCTTCCTCTTTATTCACTTTAAGCTCTTCTTCATACATCATCAGCTTGCCAATTAGTTCCTTGACAGGTAGAGCAGCAATGTCACAAGATTCTCTGATTGAGACAGATGTGCCTCTCCATCTATCAGGTAGACATCTCAAAAATATCATGATTTGTTCCTTCGATGAGACATCCTTTCCCAGCGAGATCATTGTATTGAAAATTTCATTGAACCTGAGATACATGTCAGAAATGGGTTCGTCAGGCTTCAATTTAAAATTTATCATACTTGATAGTATAAGTGTTCAATCTCATTTCTTTAACATTCGTTGTTCCTTCATGAGAAACAGCTAAGGTATCCCAAATTTCATATGAAGTTTTACAAGAAGAAATTCTATTAAACTCTTCATCTCCTAGAGCACAGTACAAGGCATTCATAGCTTTACAATTGTTATTGTAAGCAGTCTTTGTAGGTTCATCCCAAGTAGATCTAGCAGTAGTGGGAGTTCTGTATTCTGATTCAATAGCAGTCCAAATATCAAAACCTATGCTTTCTAGATGAATTTTCATTTTCAGTTTCCACTGAGCATAATTAGTTCCATTGAAGAAAGGTGGCCGGTTAGTAGCAGCACAAGAGTGTGTGATTATCTTTTGAAACTAACTTACTAATCTACACTTAACATAAACACTTGCAAATTTAATTATCAAAGTAACTTTAAAAACAATATTGGTTTTCAAGTGATTAGCAGCAGAATAAAACTTTGAAAGAGAAGGCACGACAAATGTAACCAAGAGGTTCAGTCTCAAGCAGAGACTTAGTCCTCTCAAAAGTTTATATAAAAATGATCCACACCCTGGATTGGGGTTCAACAGTTTACAACTGTCCAGGTCCAAGACCTCTACCACTGTTCTTCGTGGGAAACAGTACAACAACACCCAGCTGTCCAGGTCACACACGACCTCTACCACTGTTATTCGTGGGAAAGAAAGAATGAAAGAGTTGGGTAAGGATTTACAAATCCTCCACTTTAAGTACAGGAGACAGTGTATGTGTTAGATACAGCAGATAACACACACTGCTCGAAAAGTATAGTAATAAATCACAGAACAAGAGATGTAGAGTTTAGAGATGGTTCTGGTGATTTCAGTGTAGCTCTAGACTCCTTTGGATTCGATCAGAAGTGAGTCTGAGTCCTCTTCTCATTTATGTTTGAGAAACAGAGTGTCGTATGCTCCAGATTCACAAAAAGTGAAAAAGTAGTGGTTGAAGTTCGTCAGTGTTCTTCTTGTATGCACAGAACACTTCTCGAGTATGCTTGATTGTCTATGTGATTCTGTCTTGCTTGGTTCTTCTTATATGCACAAAGCTCTTCTTGAGTATGTCGTATGTCTTCCTTGTCTCTGTGTGTGTGTTGTCGCCCTTCTCTTAAGCAGAGTCTTCTTGTATTTATGTCACGTGCAACAGGGGATAGGAAAGATTTCCTTTCTGCAGGTACGAGGTACGGGTTCCTGACATCCGACAACCTTTATCAGATATTTGACAAATCATTAAAATGTACATGATATGACCGTTGGATAGATTAAATAAAAATAAAGAAATTCAAACAGTGAGTCGAGTGATTGGTAGATAATCAGCATCGGTAGCTTGAACATCGGTAGCTCAATGTCATTAGTTGCTTTGACTCTATCGGTGGCTCTATGCGTCGGTTGGTACATGCTTGTATCGGTGATTGTTTATCGGTAGCTCCATGCGTCGGTAGCTCCATGCGTCGGTAGCTCCATGAGTCGGTAGCTCCATGCGTCTGTAGCTCCATGTGTCGGTAGATCCATGCGTCGGTAGCTCCATGAGTCGGTAGCTCCATGAGTCGGTAGCTCCATGCGTCGGTAGCTCCATGCGTCGGTAGCTCCATGCGTCGGTAGCTTCGTCTATCGGTGACTCTTATTCCATCAGTAGCTATTGATACTTACACTGTTAGCTCTATGTTTGTATCAGTAGCTGTCTGTAAGTCAGTATCTTACATTTATAAGTACATCGGTAGCTATGTGTTAGGTATATCGGTGACTCTGTCTGTCGGTAGACTAAGTCTATCGGTAGACTAGGTACCGGTAGCTCTTTATCAGTAGCTACAGGCAGATTACTTATCTGTTTTATGCAGAACACATCCGATTGTGTTAGAATCAATTTATAACTTGTATGAACATGGATAAATGAGAATTAACATATTCCAAAGACTATTTTAAGAATTATTATTGGTTTGATCACAGATTTGAAAGAATTAAAGTATTGATCAATGATACTTAAAAAATATCATAGAGAATGAAAACATAATTGGTATTTTAAACATATATGAATACATGATTGAGATTATCAAAACAGGTGAGGTCAACAATATATAATATATTTTCATACCTTTCCATTGAGATAAAAATGATAATGTCATTTGTGAATAAGTTTGGAATACCACCTCCATGAAGCGATGCGATTCTTATTTTCATTACCGCATCACATAGATGGAATATATAGTTTTTTTAATAAAATAATATAATATTTATAATTTTATTAATATTTTGTAATGAATAAATATCCCTTCCCTTTTTTCCATCATTTTCATTAAAAAATGGAAATGTTACTCATGTGTACGTATGACCTATTATCTCCACGATTGCAATATAGTTCCTTTGTAATAACCATATTTAATTATTTAATTTAATTGTATAGTTAATATATGAAATTATAATTATATAATTATTATTATTCAATATATTAGGGGACGATGACCTTTTCACCATGGTTAACCTACGAAATTCATTTTTACACATATTTGTTTAATATCTGCAAAACATTTTATGAGGAATTAATTGATTATGTAATTGAATATTATAGTTTAGTAATTTAAAAAAGGAAAAATAAATATTAATTTGGTTTAAAATAAAATAAATATGTATCTTAATTTTATATTCAGTAAGATATTGAATGCATGCGATGATTTGGGCCTGAGTAAGGGATATCTCAAAACCATCCTTTTTTGGGGTTAGGAACACTTTATCTATAAATCAATTTATATCTCTCCTTAATGTTATGGAATTATTCAAAATTTTGTATGTATGTCTCACAAATATATACCTCACTTATTCTATATTTTATTAACTAATAATATATTATTTATTATCATTTATCAAATTATATATTCAAGAAATATATTTTTACTTTGATATGAGGAAATATTATTCGACCAATTGCCTTCCATGAGTAATTTTTTTGTTTATGAGTTATTGTTAATTTCTTTGTTTTCGAACCCAAAATCATAACAATTAAATTAATAGTGGTCACATATAGTACCCCAATTCATTGGGTAAAACATTGGTCTTAGGAGATGTCATTTGTGGGATTAGAGAGAAAATGTGATCCAATATTGTACTTCATCCCCCATGTGATGTTATCTTATAGTTACCCTAGACTAATGTGTATGTCATTTTTTATATTTATACTAATTTTCTTATGTCTCCATTATCTTTTGAGAAAATTTTATTTATTATATTCTCTTGTGTGATTCTACATGTGCATTCTCTTTTAGGATATCATGTAATAACTTTTACTCGTATGTTATTATTCTTTAATATGTATATAATTTTATATTGATTTTTATCTAACTTGTTTTTATATACCTTTCAAAAGTTATCACATGTAGTTTCGAGATCTCATTATAGAGAATAAAAGGAATAATCAATATTTTCATGATGATTTTTTATATACCTATTCTTATTAAAACACGATGAATTTTGACCATTTGGTTGTATATAAGGGGTATTAATTTTTAAAACCATGTAAGAATATATTTTAAAGGATTGGTTTTCTATAACCTATGTCATATATCATATCCCATGACCTCTTCGTGGCCCCTATCTAGATCTACCAACACGTTAACCCTTTAGAAACCTATCCACGTGGTGATCCCAAACTAACTAATTGAAAAAGTGTACATATATAGAGCACAAAAGTTCCAACATCATCCAACCACTTTCTATAGATCATCCCTAGACCCTATCTCCCCTACATATAACCTAGAAAAATTAATATTTCATTAAATTAATATAAAATAGGCTTATTCTATTGTATTAAATTGACCACTAACCTCCTTGAAAGAGTTACCACACAATCTCTTCTCGGTAATATCTTTTTCAATCCCATTCATACCTCATTATAACATTCCATGTTAATCACCAATTTGTTGCATTTCTTGAAAAAGATCAATAAATAAATTAGTTTATCAAATTTACTCAAATAAATTACGTAATATTATGTTTATATATATCCTCATGTAATTCTCTAGTGACCTCACACTAAAGCCACATTGATTTGACTAAATTCCAGAATGATCTGGTGGAATTAGCACCAAAACCTAACCAAAATCAATCACAATCAAGGGAATATGAGTGAGAACATAATGATATTGAGTAGATTATATAAATTAAAATGAAACCACCAACAAAATACATTATATTAGATCCAAAGGGGAGTAAGGAGATGGTAGGATCTGGGAAAACATTCTTCCAAATGTACACATAGTCGAACAATAACAGGGAGTCAGACCCCACTTTTTTATAAATCCACAGTTCATAGTTAATTATGTGAAATATTCATCATTCTCTAAATCCCTTATATATAGGGTTACACACCTCAAATAAACCCATTCATGGTGTGAAATATTATTCACGATTTAAATGGATGCAATCTAAAACATTTCATCAATTGACCATCACAACATTTCTACGAAACACACTCAATAATATGTACCACCAATGGGGAATTTAAGAACATTTGAAATACCTCTAAAGGATTTATAAATCCTTATAATATCTTTATTAGACCTAATTCATAAACAAGACCCATATATGGTCTAAAAATTAATATTCCTTTGAGAAGTCACGAATCATAAAAATATGAATCATTACAATATATAAGAGAAATATCACCAAACAATTCACTATATTAAAAATTATGATATATAAAAAACATATTATTTAAAATTGGGTATCTATATACAATATTGGATATTATATGGTGTGGATATATGACTGCGAACAAAAGCACATATCATATGGCCAAAAATATTATATATATCTAAACATTTTAATGATTTTGAGTAAAAAATATGTCAAATAACATATTTTATATATTTTAAACCATATATTCAAGAATAATACAAAATACTGAACCATGGATACCACTATTTAGATTCTATGTATTAATTAATACATAATTAATGAAACATAAACAATTAGTAATCTCATCCCCATGATCAAAAACGCTTGATAATAAATACCATGTAAAAATTAAATAATGATCAATTTATGTACCTAATAACATTTATGGAAAGTTATCCTTTCAAATATCCATTTCCTTCATGGATATCCATTATATTTTATTTAATGAATCATTAGATGGTGGAGTATCCAAAAGTTTCATTGAAATACTCATCCCATGGGAAAAAGACTCATCTAAACCACCATATGCTAGTATCTTAGTGAAGCTGAGGGAGAAAGAGATAAATTAAATTGAGTCCAAATAAATGCACAAAAAATAATCTAGCCTTTGGATCCCATATTTGGGCTACATCAAAACTCTCTAAGACCCATAAATTTTCTAATGTGTTACACAATAGATGAGAAAATGGAATTAGTTTAAAATAGTTTGTAACCCTTCAACTATACACTTAACTATTAAGTGTGTATATTATTTATTATATAATGAAAAATTATTTAAAATAATGGAATGTTAACCCTTGATTCATTACCACAATGTTATTTTTGGGATGATATTTTAATTGTACACTCTTATTTACAACATCATTTTATAACCAAATAATATTATATGAATATCATTAGGTAATATCTTGTTAACATATAAAAATCGTTATGATAACACTTTATCCTTGGAAAAAGATATTCCCTATAATCATACATGTCATTCTATAAGAAATTAACATATCATAAATAATTATGTGAGGTATTTAAAGAATATCTTCTCCATCATGTGATCTTTTAATGGTGGATACATTCACATGATAATGTATGATGGTATACATTATCCACCTCAACCAAAATATGATATCAACTTGATTTAAATTTAATATGTATAAATGACACTGTAAATAATTAATTACTAAATAATTATACAAATTCATTAATAAAAAAATAATTAATATACCTAAAATCAATCCTTTTTAATATTGTGATAAAATTCATCCATGGATATTCATCTAAAAACTAACACTTTGGACAAGAATATTTATTGTTTTCAGTCCCAAAAACGTAATCCAATATTAATAATGATTTTAAATCCCTTTATATACATATAAAAATTATTACAATGAATTCATAATAACATTCCTATATAGTAGGTAAATGAAAATTGTAATTAAATAAAAAAATTATTATATGAAATATGAATTAAATAATAATAATTATAATATAAGAGATAATAACCAATTAGGAACACAATTGACTACTCTATTGTCTCTCAGTCAATACATGTTCAATTGGGATATAAGATAATAATATTACCTTAAACCAGACTTCCAAAAAACTCCTAAATTTATTTTTCTACAAGAAACTTTTTTACCATCATCATTGAATTGAAATAGTAACATAGGCTACAAACCATTAGGGAATAAACATTTTTGTATTGTTTAACCCTCAGATCTACCAATTTTTGAGGTATTCTCATTTGATAAATAATAATACTAATAGTAGTATCCACACAAGAAATTGGACCTATAATGATGAAAATAATTCGAATAATTATAAGTTAAATTTGAATAATTAATTTAATTATCATTTTTATGCTTATATAAATACAAACACATACCATAGTAGATTCCCTTCTATATCCATGACTTTTAATTATGTTGTCAAATGAAAATTCTAATAAATTATATATACATATAGTTGAAAATATGCAGTGATTACAAAATAAAATATTTTATTTTCCCTAATATGATAAAAAATAAAATATTATTTTAGCTAAAACAACTAATTGAAATTGTAAAATGAAAATATTTTATTATTTTTTATAATTTTTTAATGCCAAACTAAATATATATATATATATATATATATATTTAAAATTAATTAATTAATCCAATATTGAATTTATTAAATAATTTTTTTTAAAAAGTATTTATATCAATTCATATTCTCTTTCTAACTTTAAATCTATATATAAATAAATAATCAACAAAAATGAAATGATGCAATGTTTATTTAAAAAAAAGTACATGAAAATAATAATTATAAAAACTAATTCAAACCTGGAACAATATGCGAACAACTATAAATATAAATTTAAAATAAAAAACTTATGTGTTGTCACAAGTGTATGTTTAAGAGAAAAAAATAAATGTTATTGATATTTTCTATATGTAATGGGATATTAAAATAATAATTTCAAAATTACATTTAGAAAGTTCATTTCATATAGCATGGAACATACATTTATTATAGCAATTAATATCATCAGGTAATTATATAATTGTTATCAAAATATCACAAATATAACCAATATTATCAATATTACCATCATTTACTTACATATTTTCCTCATAAAATTATATACCTATAATTATTTAATGTATTAATATAATTAAATATGTATTTTTCAGGAGTATCAGTTATTAAACAAATTGTATATTTCACCTAATAATTTCAAATACAAATGTTTTAATAAAAAATAATCATGTTCTAAACCATTTCTACTTTTAAAAATTTGTACATAAATACTAGTACATAAAATTTAATGTAATCAACTTCCAAAATATCATTAAAAACATAAAATTGTTCAATTAATACATAAATTGGGTTTTATCTTTGACAATTTAAATGAATTTTACTAGTGAAACGCAATACTCCAATATTTAGAATTTTTTATAATCATTATACCCATTACAACAACATGTTACTACTTTAAAACATGACCCCTGCCCAACATTTTGAATGTTTATAATTCAAAATATTCTATGATGATATTCTACTTAAACAATGAAACAATTTTTTTATTCTCATTTATGATCCACATATTGTTTCATTTTATATTTAGTCTATTCTATATTAAAACATGTGGGGTTATATGCGACTGATTTTCATCAATTTTGAAAAAAAATTATAAATGGGGATTCATTGTTTCTTCATGTTCCATCAAATTTTAATTTAATTCATGGATCTGATTAGCTCTTTTATTTACTCCCATATAGTGAGATTTAAGGAGTCCAATTTCTTAGATAACATTTTGTTTTTCCATCTTATCTTAGTATTTCATATGATTTTCTTATCCCAAAATTTCTATCTATTTTACTCTTTAAATTATCATTATTCATTTTATGAAATAAATTTATATTTACCTATATTTTATTCCATTTGAAAATTTTAGTTTACATTTTTTCTATTGTGTGTTGAAGAAATATTTCTATGGTAAAAATCATACAAGAATTAAATTATCATATGTTATATAAAATAATATATTTATCATGAATGAAATTATACAATGCATTGAAATTATCCAATGAGAAAACCGTGGAGTTCAGAAACATGGAAAGTAAATAACATATGAAACTCTCGCATAAGAATATTATAACATGATAAATGAATAATTATCATATGAAAGGAAAGATCCTATTAGAATTAACCTATAAATCCTGAAATTATAATGTGATTGATCTATGCTAAATGAAAACATCTTATGATGAAAAACATTTATGCATTCTATATTTTGACAGCACAGATATCGAACAATTTTAAATATCCCTCAATAACTCAGATTATCTTTTAAAACAAATTATCCAGTTATTTCTCAAAGACAAAATATCTTATGATGTATAATAACATAAATGGAATTAGATATCAATCAACGGAATACTTTTTATTATATTTTCATACATATTACCAACATATTAAAATCAATCATCTTATAAATAAAATTCTTATGAAGTTAATGTTTAGTAAAGACAGAAAAATTCCAATATTTAATTAGATTTTAAAATAACATATTATATTTAAAATATTTCAAGTAATATCCACTATTAACCATTATATCTATTATAATTTGTGATTCAAAATGTGGAAACATATATTTAGTAATTATTCTATTTTTAATAAGGAATATAGTTCCATGTTCGACCGAACATTCCATCAATAGATCCCTTTTTTATTAAAATTCATTAAAATAAAGATGAATAAAAATTTAAAAAGTATATGTAGAATATTTTACTATTTTATTCATAGTTTATGTTAATGGATTTTTAAATTAATATATATGGATATTCTTTTTTAATATTAAACACTATGTATCATTAGAAACACATTCTCTATGGTTTTCATGAAATTTTTTTACTACTATGAATGAACATATATTGATACTATGTTTTCAAGTTTATCAACTATAGGTGAAGAACCTGTGAATCTATTCTGTGATTTTGTATTCCATCACAATATATGTTCATACTCATCTAATATTTATGTATTGAAAATGTGTTCCGAACTCACTACATATTTTATTCGTCCCATTCTTTGTAAACAATTACTCATTTCATTATGTGTCTGAAAGATGGGGAATAATATTATAAAAAAAGATATATCCCAATAAAATATCTTGTTAAAAATGTTATAAAGTTTATTTTTCATTCAATCAATGGTCAAGGTCCCTAGAAAAAGGATGTATATAGTGAATATAAACATTCTTACTGAGGGAGTGATTGGTGAAGTCAAATTAGGGATCCATGTTTCCTGAACCACAATAAAATTCTCTATTATGTTATCTATTATTCTGTTTTTCCCCATTCCCTCTAATAAAAATTTAAATAATAGTTTTTTCACTAATTTTAATTAGGGATAAATGTTTGAGAAATAAATCGATCTCCCTCTTGAGTTATTATGACACACCAACTGGGAGAGAACATTTTATCAGAGATTATATCATTGGGGTTCTCAATTTTTATTAGTGGAATATGTAAAGATATTTTTAAAATAGATATAATATATAACAATAGATATGTAATTTCTATGTTCAGGTAACCTTATTTAAAATGTATAAAATATGTGTTTATTAAGGATCAAATGACTATTTGTCTGAAAAATATTGGGTTAAAGGTTTATTTCAATGTAGTTAAGTGATTTTATATTCATAATAGTGATCCATTGAAATGGAATGATATTCTAGAAAATAAATATGAAAATGAATGCAAGGAAATGAATGTTATTTTATATGTATTAGTCCCAATGGAGTTCAACTATGTATCCCATTTTTATAGATCTAATGAAATGTCCTTTGCTATTGATGATTATTTTGAAGGCATAAAAGTGCCACACAATGGAGTTATAAGACTAAAAAATATGATACTTTTAGAATGAATTAAGTAAAAAATACTTACAAAATGAATTTAAGGATTATTAATATATTAAATTATGTCACAAATTTGGAATCTCACGTTACTAATCAAATTCAATCCATAAATGTTCTTAGAGCCTTACCATTAAATCTAATCGAATATCTGCGACAATCATACAATCGAACACTAAAAACTATATAAGGATAAATTACATGATTGTAACTCTTATGATGAATGATGGTGATATTAATGGATACGATGATGACCATAAGATGATTAAATACGAGAATACTAATTTGGGAGTCACTTCTTCGAAATATGACAAGAAATATATTGAATGATCACTTTTATTCCATATAATATTGAAAATTTAAATAACCTATAATTTTATTGGTAATTTTCATAGTTTATAATAATATTAATAATGTTTTATAATATGATATAAGAATTCACAAAATCCATAATAAGTATAATATGTTCAATGAAAATACAAAAGAATTTAGATGCTAAGAATCTAAGACGATCCAGCATTTCAAGCCCAAGTTTTCTCTCCATGATGTTTAAAAATTTAGAAACAGAAGTCTAATAAGATATCATAAAATAATAAGTATATTAATGTAATAAATTCTACATATAGTTATTTATAGGACTCTAGTTCTAAATCTAATGATGATCCATCAAATCAAGAAGGAAAATATGTGCTTCCTGGAATAATCAAATGAGGTACCACTTTTTTATTATTCATCCTATAAATCTAAATATGAAAAATAATTATTTAAATGAATAATGGCCTATGTTAAAATATAAATAAAAATTGATAACGAAAATTATTGAGCCTTTATGGAAATAAGATGTTTTTATGTGAAAAGAAAAAAGTTGAACAGACAAAAAATCAGAATTCGAATCTAATTTAAAGAAATTAGAATCTAGGATGGTTGTATATCATTGAAAAAAATATAATTATTGACTACAGTAAAATATGTAAAATTTGTTACTATTATTTTCATAGGGAATAATTAACTAATTCGGATCCTTGGAAGGAAAAAGAAACATGATGAAAATTATGTGATATGAAGTAAGAGAGAAAAAATAATCTATATATGAATTACATATATCCTATTTATGAAAAAAGAAACATGAAAATTTCACTTGTTTCAACTATGGAATTCATTACAATTATGCTAATGATTTCTATCTAAGAAAAAACTTATTTTATATTGTTAACAAACCTTTAATTGGTATAATGTTATAATTTTTTTATTTTTGAAAGGGTATATAGATTTGGGTTCAAAAATCAATTATAACTAACAGTAATAGCCCCATGAGTATATCGGTAACAAATAAGATTAATGATATTTTTTTGAAAAAATCCATGAGAATAGTAATGAGAAATGGTTTATTGAAAATGAAATCTCATGGCATATGAGAGGATTTTTTTCTTAATGTCGACTCATTGTATTAAAAAAATAGTGTATTTTTTTAATTCGATGGTATTTTTAAATGAGATTTTTTTAGGGTAGGATATGTTGGATGTCAAAATTCTATCCTTATCAACATTGTACATTAGGTTGATGGCTCTAAACAAAACATGATATGTCATTCCCAAAATTATGATGATGGATTTTATATATATTTTTATAATGATTCATGTTTTGTTTTCAATGTTGATCTTATTAACATTTGAGGTACCCAAAATTGAAAATGTTCAAACATTAGATATTTATTCACTGTGTAAAAAATTTAAACTAGATGCATGATGATGTTAATGAACCTTGGATCCCACAAGGAATATTTATTCATTAAAATTTTAATTATATAATAATTGTTTTTCATATAAACATAATTAATTATTTTCCAAATTATACTTATGATAAAAAATAATAATGAGATGCTTTAGTAATGGTAAGATGCTATTCAGACCAAGTTGGATGATGAAGTTTTTGGATGAACTAAGTATTTTATTTTGTTTTAAAGGAAGTTTGAGAAGAAAGGAAATCACTTCACATTGTATAAGTGGGTGAGGAAAGATAGGAAAGATACAATATATTCCATAGTACATCTGATGATTGTTTTCTAATATGTATTTCAGAAAGATAATAAGTTGGTTGGAGAACCTGTGATGAAATCTATATAATGTAAATGAGGAGAAACGATGTTGTTAATATGCATTGTTTGTAACATCCATAGTAAGTAATGAATAATATATGTTTTTATCTATGTCTATTAATGAATTTGATAGTGTTTTAGAGGCTCAAAATGAAAATAAATCCAATCTTAAGCATGGAATACACTAATATTTTTAAAAGATTATTTTGGTTCCTTTTAATGGAAAACCATTTTTAAATATATCGTTTGACAATTTTGTAAGTTATGTTTGTCAAAATAAACTTATTCTTTATGATTTGGACATCAAAATTTACTTTGTGTGATTTTTTGGTATTTTTCCGATAAAGTTCATTTTTTAATGAATAATGCAAAATGATGTATTTTAATTCAAAACCTATTTTTAATATAATTCATTTATATGATTATATTATCTTTTGAATTGGTTTTAAAGTGAAATTAGAATATATATTTTTACCATTTAATCTAATGGTGGTCATTGGAATCAATTTCACTTTGAAATTGGACTTAAACTAGTGTTAATCTTTTAATACTTATTGTTTCATAAAAACACGATATTTGCTCTGACAGCGAGAATTAATTATTAAATTAATTAATTAATCTTATATGTTTTGAATTCTGTAAAATAGACATCGTTTTTGAATTCAGAATATCAAATATAGCTTAGGGTGATGTTTTGGAATCTTCCTGAAAAACTTCAATTTTTGATGAATAGTGAAACCACTAAGTGGTAGTTAAAGAAACTGATTTTTCGTTTAAATGAAACTTTGCCACTTATGTGATGTGATTTTCCAAAATCCGACATATATGGTTGTCATTAAGAAGTAAAATGTGGTTCAATGAGATTAAAATAATTTTTTGGTGAATAGTAACTTTTAAGTTCTTAATCACAATTAGAGGTAATTAGTGTAGTTTAAGGTAAAAATAATGTTTTAATAATATGAGATGAGCTTGACATATGTCCTACCCTTATTGGATGTGTCACGGTCGACCAATACAATCCATGGATCAACTTGGGGACCCCATGGAGCCACTTTGGTTGGGAAATGACATAAATAACTTTTTATGTAATGTTAAAGTAAAAATAACACAAACATGAGATGTTTTACTAAAACTTTTTTTACATGGGGTTATACAAGTCAGATTTTTTATTATAAATAGTAATTGGAAAGATAAAAATATTTCTTACATCATGATATTTGTTTTATAATTTTTAGACTTTAAATAAATTAAATTATTTATGACATCATGATGATGCAGTGATTACCTAATTAATAAAGGATTTAAATAAAATGAAATGATAATGTAAAATCTATGACCTACACATGTACAAAACTTATTGGATGTGTGTATTTAGAACCCGAATCACCTTACCCTCGAATTATATCAATGTGGGACCTTTTTAATCCGAAAATATTTTTAAAATAAAGTAACATTTCATTACATTCCAAGAGTGCCCCTCCTCCCCTCTTATAAAAGGCCCCCACCTCTACCTCCTTACCCACACTCCCAAAGCCTTTGTCTTGGCCAAACCCTGCCCATTTTGTCTCTCCACTTCCCTCTATTACTCCTTGAAGCCTAACTTTGGGCAGAAGTCTTCCCAAGGAAGCCATTGAGCTCAAACCAAAGGGAGTTACCCGATTTTAAGGTAATGTCTTCACTTGAGTCCTTTTGTTTCATTTTGCTTCTCCAACCCCATAAACTCTTTTTATTCATTTATTTTGTAACAAATCCAGTATCATAAATATACTATGATGTTTTTATAAGATGTATTCTAGCTACACTTACACACACCTACATCTAATGGTTAAAGAACATACTATTTCCGTGGATGGCGAATTTTGGCCTCCCGAAACGATGATTGTTCAACATTCTTTTAACACCTTCAAAGGTGGCCATTAAGATGACACTATATTTATATATGATATATAATATGTTTATGTTTTCCTTAAGCTTCTGTATTTTCCATTTTGGGCATACCTTTATGGTTTCCATTATGGGTAAACACGATATCTTCATTTAAGGAAGTGCGGACTACCACCCCCTCAAAGTGATTTGATTCGTTAATACCATATGTGGGACTTATAAAGGATGGTGTTATGATATTATATATGATATTACACTAGAATTGTAATATAACTTTATATAATTGTGATTCCATTCTATAAAATATGAAATAGAAATGAAAGTAGCGTTCATACGAACGTACGGCTTACCGTCTCCATGAACGGTGCATTTCATTTCTTACATCTAAATGATTATGTAATATTATAAATGCATGTATATACTGGATATATATGATATATATGATATATACATCCTGATTATAATTCTGGATATAATGGATACATGAACAACTTGTAATTATAAAGGGTTTATTTTTGACTCAAGTACCAATGATTGTTAAAACGATCGTTATTAACTTAAATAATTACATAGTGTTCATGACATGGAAATAAGTGATATAAAAGAAATAATGAACTTTAAAAAGGTTCTTGAAAAAGTATAAATTAACTCAAGTTTATTATTCATGGGATTAAAGAACGATCGACTCAAGTCGGACCTGAGGTATGGGACTTCGTCTCAATCTCTTTTCATTGAGGCATATTTTGTTTTATACACAACCTTCTTTTATATGGTGTATAAACCCCTTTGACTTTAATGTTTATCCGAATAGAATCTTTTTTATACGAAGCGTTTTAATAAACGAAAAAAGGGAATGTTTTTGTCATATGTATGTGGCGACAATGACTTCTCTGCCACCGTGACCATTATTTGAGTTTCGGCTTCCTCAACAAGACATACCTTTTTTTAAAAGAAAAATAAATACGATGTTTTACTTTTCATTTATTTTGGTATTGAAAATGGTTTTCATAATGTTTTTATATCAATGTGTTATATTGATATATTGTAATTGAAAGGTGTAAATGTTATTTTTCCTATATGCATGTTTTATGTAATACAATTATGTGGAGGTTCTTGGGAATTATTATGAAGATGGGTGGTTCCGTGATAAACTAAGGGCGGGTGAGCCCGATATAGCTCTCCAATGCATTGGGTAACACGAAGGAGTGAAACGTTAAGGTTTCTCCGAAGAGATTTAGGGAATATACTGTGATGGGTATTCCAAACGTAACCAAGAGGGTTAATCCCTACGTAAGAATGTTATGAATGCCTCAAGTTACCTTTATGTCTTATGATTTCTATGATTTATTCATGATTTTATGAGGTACGTTAAAGTGCTTATGTTTTATGGGTAAATTTTGATTTCATTCTTATGTATATATGAACTTATGTTTCCTTTCTATATTTTTATAACCCATACTGAGCTTTTTATACTCATCCCAGGTTTTTTTTGAAATGTTTTTCAAAGGTCAAGGGAAAGGTACATGATATGATTATAGTGTCAAGGAAGTGTCAAGAATGAATCTATGTCTTATTTTAAATATGTTTCCATTGATGGTAAAAATGAATAATATCTTTATCTAACCACTTTGTTTATATGTGGAATGTAATGGAAGTTTTATGTTATAATTCTCTAAAACTCTAAACCTGAAAAGATCCTCAATGTGTAATCTTGTAATAACTCAAGATTAAGTAAGGTTTAAGGCTGGGGCCTTATAGTTGGTATCAAAGGTCGGTTTAGATAACTTTAGGAGTTAGAATTCTATTAAATGATCATCCAAAAATTTTTTTTTTTTTTTGAAATGATATAAAATTTGAAGATTACCATGTTGCTTCATCTAAGACATGTTTTTTCAGAATGGTTTTCCATAGAGGAAACATGGAAGCAGTGCTATGAAGGCATACAGAAGGAAATAACCTTCCGATTCCGCATCCTGAGATGGTTGGAATTAGAACTGAACAGTTTTTTTCGGTAATGGCGCAGTTGACTCAAGTGATAAATGGTGGTGGTATCCATGCACGAGATCAGCCAGATCAACCGTAGAGGAACATGTCAGTGGTGGAACATTTGATGAGGCAACATCCCCCATCATTCATAGGATCATCTGACCTTGTGTTAGCTGAAGGGTGGATTAAATCACTGGAGAAGATTTTTGATGTCATGGGGTGTTCAGAAAATCAAAAGGTTAGTCTTGTTATTTACCGTTTGGAGGGTGAAGCAGATTAGTAGTGGTCGATGGTTAAAAATATCAGGGACGCCAATGAGATTGATTCTCTTGATTGGGATGAATTCAAAGGTATGTTTCTTGAAAAGTATTTTCCTAAGGCTGTTCGACGTAGGATGGAAAAACAATTCTTGGAATTGAGGCAAGAGGAAGAATCAGTGGATTCCTATGAAGAATGGTTCACTCGATTGGAAAGGTATGCTCCAAATTTTATCCGAGACCTTGATAGTAAAATCAATCGTTTTTACTCAGGATTAAAGCCAAAATATCGAAGGTCATTAGATTCTCGTGAGTTTAAAAGTTATGAAAATCTTGTTCGATGTGCTGAGAAGGTGGAAATGGAGTTTTTCGATGATCAAGTGTTCTATAAAAACCAATAGAAGAAGAGACCGAGGTGGCAGGAGAAAGGGAAGAAATCTTCAAAAAGGTCTGATGTTAAGAAATCTATGTTTCCAGTTTGTGATAAATGTGGAAAAATGCATGCTAGGGAATGTCTTCTGAATTCTGGAAAGTGCTACCGATGTGGTAAGATGGGACAAAAGGCTCGTGATTTCACTGAAAAATATCAAGGTGATGGTAAGTTCAAATTTGATTTACAGTTAGTGAAATGTTTTATGTGCAATGAGATGGGTCACTATGCAAACGAGTCTCCGAAAAAGAGCTCAAGTGATGGGAAGCAGTTAGACTACAAGCAGAAAGGGGTGGTGAAATCCTTTGCAACTACGTTTGCAGATGTCAGGCAATCAAATGAAGTTGTATCAGGTAATTTGTCTGTTTTTTCTGATTATAACAGTGTGTTGTTTGATTCGGGTTCTACACATTCTTTCATCTCTGAAACCTTTCCTAGTAATATGGGAATACCATCTCATGAAATGACTCATGAACTTATGGTAAAAACACATGGGGGAAATTTTGAGGCAAAAAGAATTTATAAGAATCTTCTTATCCTTATCTGTGGAAAGAACCTACTTGAAAACCTTATTTTTTTACCTCTAGTAGAGTTTGATGTTATCCTGGGTATAGATTGGCTCTCTATTTACCATGATAAGTTTGACTGTAGAGCTAAAGAAGTTTCTTTTCAGAAAGACTTTCAGTTTGTGTACAAGAATGAGCCCTTACTGTTGATAACATATCAAGAGGCCGAGAAACTTGTAAAAGATGGAAATGAATGTTACCTTGCACATATTGTTGAAAACAAGGGAGCTGTTCAAATTAATGATGTGCCAGTGGTAAATTAGTATCCTGATGTTTTTAATGATGAGTTTCCTGGAATAATACCAGATCGGGAAGTTGAATTTACTGTTGACTTAGTTCTTGATACTAATACAATTTCGAAACCCCCTTATCGAATGGCTCAAATTGAACTTTTAGTGTTGAAGGAGCAATTTCATGATTTATTAGAGAAAGGTTTCATTCGACCTAGCACATCACCATGGGGTGCTCCTGTTTTATTTGTTTAAAAGAAAGATGGTTCTATGAGACTTTGAATTGATTGTAGAGCCTTGAATAACATCACTGTTAAGAACAAATATCCTTTGCCTCATATCGATGATTTGTTTTATCAGCTCCAGGGATCTCAGTATTTTTCAAAGATTGACCTGAGATCGGGGTACCATCAGCTGAAGGTAAAGGAAGCAGATGTTCCGAAGACTGCGTTTCGTACAAGATATGACCATTATGAATTTTTATTAATGCCTTTTGGGCTAACCAATTCACCTGTTGTATTCATGGACTTAATGAATAGAATTTTCCATGAGTTCTTGGATAAGTTTGTGGTGGTTTTCATTGATGATATTTTGGTGTTTTCTAAAAGTAAAGAGGAGCATGAAATACATTTGATGGTTATTTTCCAAACCTTAAAAAAAATTGTATGGGAAATTCGGAAAGTGTGAGTTTTGGTTGCAATAAATTTCTTTCCCTGGTCACATTGTTTCTAAATATGGGATAATCGTTGATCCTGCAAAAACAAACGTTGTTGAAGAATGGCCAAGACCCACAAATGTAACAGAGATTCGTAGTTTCCTTGGTTTGGAAGGCTATTACCGATGGTTTGTTAGAAATTTTTCATGTTTATCTAGTTCAATGACTAAGCTAACTCGGAAGGGTGTTATGTTTATCTAGACAAAATAATGTGATGATTGTTTTCAACAATTGAAAAGAAGATTGGTGAATGCTCCGGTTTTGGCACTACCTTCTAGGAATGGTGAGTTTGTTATATACAGTGATGCTTCATTGAAAGGACTTGGTTGTGTCCTAATGCAGAATGATGAGGTAAATGCATATGCTTCACGACAGTTGAAAACCCATGAGGTAAATTACCCTACACATGATTTATAATTAGCTGTTGTTGTTTTCGCTTTAAAAATTTGGAGGCATCATTTATATAGAGTAAAGTGTGAAATATATACCGATCAAAATAGTTTAAAGTATATATTCACTCAGAAATAATTAAACATGAGACAGAGGAGATGGCTAGAATTAATCAAGGATTATGATTGTACAATTCATTACCATCCGGGAAAAGAAAATAAAGTGGCTGATGCTTTGAGTCGAAAAAGTAATGCTTCATTAGAAATGTTGCGTTTTGAACGTGATCCTTTGGTTAAGGATTTGATGAAATTTTGCATAGAAGTTATTGGTGGAGGATGTCCTTCTATTTGGTTTCAGGTATCAGTGAAATCTTCTCTATCAGACAGAATTAAGCAAGCATAGAAGCAAGACAACGAGTTGCAGAAAAAGGTAGAGATGGTTCAGAAGGGTAAGTTGCCTAAATTCAACATTGATAATGATTGCGTTTAGAGATTTTGGAAGAGATTGTGTGTGCCTTGTGACTCACATTTGAAGAGAGATTTGTTATGTGAATCTCATAATTCTCCATTTTCAGTTCATCCTGGCAGTACTAATATGTACATAGATCTGTGGGAGTATTACTGGTGGGATGGAATAAAAAGAGATATTGCTGATTTTACAGTGAAGTGTTTGACTTCTCAATAGGTTAAAGCAGAGAGGATGTTACCGAAAGGGATGTTTCAACCATTACCAATGCCAGAGTGGAAATGGGAGAATATATCCATGGACTTCGTTTGGGGATTTCCGAAGACCCCTTGAGGTAATAATGCAATATGTGTTATTGTTGATCGCTTGAAAAATTCTGCTCATTTTCTTGCAATACAAGATACTTTTTCCCTAGATCAACTTTCCCGTTTGTATCTTAATGAGATAGTCAGGTTACATGGAGTTCCTCTCTCCATTGTATCTGACCGTGATCTGAGGTTCACTTCTAACTTTTGGAAAGGCCTTTGGAAGTCGTTGGGTACTGAATTAAATTTTAGTACAGTTTTTCATCCTCAATCAGATGGGAAGTCAAAACGAACAATTCAGACATTGGAGGATACGCTACGTTCTTGTTCAATGGATTATCCGGGAAGTTGGGACAAACATCTTTCTGTGGTAGAGTTTTCTTATAATAACAATGTTCATTCCAGTATACAAATGGAACCATTTGAGGCATTATATGGGAAGAGTTGTCGAACTCCAGCTTTTTTGATGAAGTGGGTGAAAGGAAATTGATGGGACCAGATTTGGTAGAAGAGTTGGTAGAAAACGTTCAGCTGATACAGAAACACATGAGAACAGCTTAGAGCAGGCAGAAGAGTTATACGGATAACTAGAGGAAGGATCTATCTTTCGAGGTAGGTGATCATGTTTTTTTCAAAGTCTCACCATGGAAAAGTGTGATGCGATTTGGTAAGAAAGGAAAGCTGAGTCCAAGGTTCATTGGACCATATGAAATTCTGGAGAGAGTTGGATTAGTTGCATACCGGGTGGCTTTACCTCCGAGTTTATCTCAGGTACAGAATGTTTTTCATGTTTCGATGCTGATAAAGAACATGCCAGATCCATCTCATGTTTTGAGTCCAGAGGTAGTTCAGCTGGAAGAGAACCTATCTTATGAGGAACAACCAGTCCAGAATCTTGACCACATGGAGCAAGTGTTACGGAATAAGGTGATTAATCAGGTAAAGGTTTTGTGGAAAAACTACATGATGGAAGAGGCAACATGTGAATCTGAAAATGCAATGAGGGATAAGTCCCCCCATTTATTCGATAAGTAAATAAATTGTGGGGACACAATTTTCTAAAGGGGGGAAGGATTTAACATCCCAAGTAATTAATGAATAATAGATATTTTTATCTATGTCTATTAATGAATTAGATAGTGTTTTAGAGGCATAAAATGAAAATAAATCCAATCTCAAGCATGGAATACACTAATATTTGTAAAAGATTATTTTACTGCCTTTTAATGGAAAACCATTTTTAAAAATATATTTTGAAAATTTTATAAGCTATGTTTGTCAAAATAAACTTATTCTTTATTATTGGGACATCAGAATTTACTTTGTGTGAATTTTTGGTATTTTTCCGATAAAGTTCATTTTTTAATGAATAGTGAAAAATGTTGTATTTTAATTCAAAACCACTTTTTAATCTAATTTATTTATATGATTAAATTATCTTTCGAATTGGTTTTAAAGTAAAATTATAATATATTTTTACCATTTGATCCAATGGTGGTCATTGTAATCAATTTCACTTTGAAATTGGACTTAAACTAGTTTCAATCTTTTGATACTTATTGTTTCATAAAAACACACTATTTGCTCTAACAGCGGGAATTAATTACTAAATTAATTAATGCATATTATATGTTTTGAATTCTATAAAATAGATATCATTTTTGAATTCAGAGTATCAAATATAGCTTAGGATGAAGTTTTGGAAGTTTTCTGAAAACATCAATTTTTGATGAATAGTAAAACCACTAAGTGGTAGTTAAAGAAACGGATTTTTCGTTTAAATGAAACTTTTCCACTTCTGTGATTTGATTTTCAAAAATCCAACATACATGGTTGTCATTAAGAAGTAAAATGTGTTTCAATGAGATTAAAATAATTTTTTGGTGAATAGTAACTTTTAAGTTCTTTATCGCGATTAGTGGTAATTAGTGTAGTTTAAGGTAAAAATAATGTTTTAATAATATGAGATGAGCTTGACACATGTCCTAACCTTATTGGATGTGTAATGACCGAACAAGAAAATCAATGGGTAAACTTGGGGACCCCATGGAGCCACATTGGTTGTGAAAAGACATAAATAACTTTTTATTTAATGTTAAAGTAAAAATAACACAAACATGAGATGTTTTACTAAAACAATTTTTACATGGGGTTATACAAGTCAGAGTTTTGATTATAAATATTCATTGGAAATTTAAAAGGATTTCCTACATCATGATATTTTTTTTATAATTTTTAGACTTTAAATAAATTAAATTATTTATGACATCATAATGATGCAGCGATTACCTCATTAATAAAGGATATAAATAAAATGAAATGATAATGTAAAATCTATAACCTACACATGTAAAAAACCTATTGGATGGGTGTATTTCTTACCCTTATCACCGTACCCTCAAATTATATCAATGTGGGACCTTTTGAATTCAAAAATCATTTTAAAATAAAGTAACATTTCTTTACTTTCCAAGAGTGCCCCTCCTCTCCTCTTATAAAAGGCCCCCCACCTCTACCTCCTTACCCACACTCCCAAAGCCTTTGGCTCGGACAACCCCTACCCATTTTGTCTCTCCACTTCTCTCTCTTACTCCTTGAAGCCTCACTTTGGCAGAAGTCTTCCCAAGGAAGCCTTTGAGCTCAAACCAAAGGGAGTTACACGATTTTAAGGTAATGTCTTCACATGAGTTCTTTTGTTTAATTTTGCTTCTCCAACCCCCTAAACTATTTTTATTCATTTATTTTGTAACAAATCCAGTATCTTCAATATACTAGGATGTTTTTATAAGAATTATTCGAGCTACAATTACACACACCTACATCTAATGGTTAAAGAATATACTGTTTCTTTGGATGGCGAATTTCGGCCTCCCGAAACGATGATTGTTCAACATTATTTTAACACCTTCAAAGGTGGACATTAAGATGACACTATATTTATATATGATATATAATATGTTTATGTTTTCCTTAAGATTATGTATTTTTCATTTTGGGCATACCTTTATGGTTTCAATTATGGGTAAACACGATATCTTCATTTAAGGAAGTGCGGACTACCGCCCCCTCAAAGTGATTTGATTCGTTAATAACATATGTGGGACATATAAAAGATAGAGTTATGATATTATATATGATATTACACTGGAATTATAATATACCTTTATATCATTATGATTCCATTCTATAAAAAACGAAATAGAAATGAAAGTAGCGTTCATGCGTACGTACGGCTTACCGTCTCCATGAATGGTGCATTTCATTTCTTAACTCTAAATGATTATGTAATATTATAAATGCATGTATATACTGGATAAATATTATATATATGATATATACCTCATGATTATATTTCTGGATATAATGGATACATGAACAACTTGTAATTATAAAGGGTTTATTTTTGACTCAAGTACCAATGATTGTTAAAACGACTGTTATTAACATAAATAATTACGTAGTGTTAATGACATGGAAATAAGTGATATAAAAGGAATAATGAACTTTAAAAAGGTTCTTAAACAAGTAGAACTTAACTGAAGTTTATTATTCAGTAGATTAAAGAACGACCGAGTCAAGTCGGACGAGAGGTATGGGACTTCGTCTCAATCTCCTTTCATTGAGGCATATTCTGTTTTATACACAACCTTCTTTTATACTGTGTATAAACCCCTTTGACATTTATGTTTATCCAAAAGGATTCTTTTTATACGAAGCGTTTTACTAAATGACAAAAGGGAATGTTTTTGTCGCATGTATGCGGCGACAACGACTTCTCAACCGCCGTGACCATTAATTGAGTTTCGGATTCCTCTACAAGCCATACCTTTATTTTAAAAGAAAAATAAATACCATGTTTTACTTTTCTTTTATTTTGGTATTGAAAATGGTTTTCATAATGTTTTTATATCAATGTGTTGTATTGATATCTTGTGATTGAAAGGTAGAAATTTTATGTTTCCTTTATGCATGTTTTATGTGATACGATTATGTTGAGGTTCATGGCCATTATTATGAAGATGGGTGGTTTCGTGATAAACTAAGGGCGGGTGAGCCCGATATAGCTCTCCAATGCATTGGGTAATGTGAAGGAGTGAAACGTTAAGGTTTCTCCAAAGAGATTTAGGGAATGTACTGTGATGGGTATTCCAAACGTAACCAAGAGGGTTACTCCCTACGTAAGAATGTTATGAATGCCTCAAGTTACCTTTATGTCTCATGATTTCTATTATTTATTCATGATTTCACGAGGTATGTTAAAGTGATTATGTTTTATGGGTAAATTATGATTAAATTATTATGTATATATGAACTTATCTTTCCCTTCCATATTTTTATAACCCATACTGAGCTTTTTATGCTCATCCCATGTTTTTTTTGAAATATTTTTCACAGGTCAAGGGAAAGGTACATGATATGATGATAGTGTCAAGGAAGTGTCAAGAATGAATCCATATCTTATTTTAAATATGTTTCCATTGATGGGAAAAATAAATAATATCTTTATGTAACAACTTTTTTTATATGTGGAATGTAATGCAAGTTTTATGTTCTAATTCGCTAAAACTCTATACCTGAAAGGATCCTCAATGTGTAATCTTGAAATAACTCAAGATTAAGTAAGGTTTAAGGCTAGGGCTGTATATGGTTGGTCCTACAGAAGTAGGTGTCTACAGTGGAATATTTTTCTAGTGTTTACCAAATTATTGGGGTCCAAAATTTTGAGTTGGGATGGCATTGAAAAAAGTGTTTTTCGATGAAGATCTCATCAAAACCAGGTATTCGTGAATTTCTAAAATATGGGATTTATGAAGAAGATTTCGCAAAGACATGAATAATGTTGACGGTGTTTTTTTATGACTACAACATGATTCGTGAATGTAATATGTGAATAACATTTTGAGTGGAGGATTATGGTGGCGCACAGGAAGATGGGGCATTATGGGGGCACAATGTATTTGACATAATGCTTCATGACTATGACGAGCATTTCCAATGAGGAAAATAGAAATGGTGCATTGTGAAACATAGTGATTTTAGGCGTAAATTTTAGAGCACTGCGATTTGGTTCTGACATGGAAATAGGGTAGATGGATGGTTTGTAGTCAGTAGTAAATGACTATAAATTGGTTCCAACCACCTCAAGAAAATTATAGAGTCTTAATGATAATTTTTAGAGCTCCTGAAATTCGATGAAGCTTTATGGAGAAACAGAGCTCTGTGAAGGCAGTCGGCTCCACGGAGAAGATGAGATTTGTGGTGAGACTTTGAGCATTGCAAAAGAAGTGAAATTTTTAAAGACCAATCCGTGTTTCACAAAATAGTGAGATCTATGATCTAGTATGGTTTCTAAACTAGAGAAACCATTTAACTAGATTGTTCATAGAAGCTTGGTGTTTCGCAAAGGATCTATGAGAGATGAGCATTTGAGTAACCAAAATAAGTGAGAAGTGATCTCAATTAGATTATTATATAACTAGGGTATATAACTATGTATTATTACGAAGTCTAGGATTTTCCAATTAGTTTTTGTTTTAGAAAGATAAAAGTGCTTTTCAAAGATCATATTTGTGAAATATTTTAAAAAAGTGTAGAGATATTGAATTAACATATTTATTCTAAGAGGGTCCACACACACATGAGTATTATCTCCCAATTGCTACATGAGTTTAAGGTTATATCCTATGCATTGAATTCAATATAAAATGATTCATTTCTAGTGGATTTTGTGAAATTGGATTATATTTGTACCATACCAAGGATTTAGTAACACTTATTGAGTGGTGAACCTTGTAATTATTGTGTTCCTATGGTTGTGTGCGTTCAGCAGGGAAAGAAATATTTAATTGGAGGTGAAGGTTGTTTGGAAGTGAAAGGAAACATAAAAGAAAAAGATTTCACTAATTCACCCCCTCCACCTCTATGTGAAAATTGGATCCTTACTGGGTAACATCAGCAACATATGTCATCCTTTAATCAAATTTATGAGGTTGTAACTTCGATGCTTCTAGAACAAATTCATATATATTTTTTCTTCCTTTTATTAATGCAAGAATAGGTGGAACGAAATTATCTAATTTTTTAGTTGATGATTTTTTTTTTGATTCACAATATTTTATTTCAAATGATTCAAAAATGAATATTCTGTTGTTTATTTAAATTTTATATTGCAAATGATAAAAAAATAAAGATGATAAAATTGTTTCTTTGAGATGTGACCATGGGGTATTTTTTAGAATCATGAATTCAATCAGTTTTTAAAAAAATATTGAAATATAAGAACCTTATATGTCCCTATGAAACATTGATAATTTTTTTAAAGGATAAGTATGAGTATGTGAATGTTATTGGATATTGTTTTATGAACATGTCATGCCCAATAGCTTTTAAATAGAATATTTTAACATAGCATATTATGTAATTAATTGTGTTTTAGTAGTCATATCTTGAATAATACACCGTACAAGTTATTAAATAATTGGAATCCAAAGCTTTGATACTTTAAAGTATCTATATATAAATTGTATATCTTAAACACCAAGGATAATCTTGATAGGTTCAATCCAAATTATGATAAATAAAATTTTAAAATATATTATAATACTTATACATCATATAGTGTTTAAAATGGGATGTCAGAATTAGTATAAAAATAATCTCATGTAAAAATTTGGTGAAAGTGATCTATTTGATAATAAAAAGATTCAATCAGACGACTTAAGTGATTAAATATTGAAGTTGAAACATGGGCCAATATTTGATGACTTATGGATGTTAATTTGGAACTTGTTCAATCAATGTCTAGTATTTAATGTACTAGACATGAATAATTGGAATATTAAATACCATAGCATCCTAGAAAAATGAAAAATAATCCATTAGAAACTGTTATAGGAAACCAATAATATGGGGTTACTACATGATTATGTCTAGAAACAAATTTTAATTTTGATAGTTTATCATCCCAGTTTGAGTATAAAATAATATATGAATCCTTTGGTGATGATAGCTGGATCTTCTAAATTCTAGAAGAATTATACACCATCAAAAGTAACAGGATCTATGAATTATTAGAATATATGGTGAGCCAATCATTTTGAACATAATATTACCTTATTATTAAACATTAATATCCAATATTCACAATATAAGTATTTTAAACGCATTGTGTCTTTGGAAAAATATGTTTTTAATACATAAATCGATGAATAATAATTTTATTTTCCCTAGTGTGCTTCTAAAACATATTCAAGCACCAAAATATACATGGCATAAAATGTAGAATACATAAACAAATTTGCGACTTAAAAATCCCCATAATGGAATAAACATGATAAGTAAACATAAATTGTTAGTCAAAGGCATAACATGGTATTATTAAAGATAATCTGTAAGGGTAAACAGATGGAATAATGAGGTAAATAACATTTTATCATCATATCATCACATCATAGGATGTATTGCATAAATATATAACCTAACAATAACAAGAGTGAAGTCTTCCATCCAAAACAATATCACATTTTGGGAAAGACCCATAATGGTATCAGATTACTCCATAATCCCATACAATATATCTCATGAGATGGTAATATTACCCAACATATTAGACCTCTATCTAGGCTCACCTATAATAATATGGTCATCATCTATGTGGGCCACATAACATAAATCAATAATAAATCATAACATAAGAATTACTAATCTAAATAAAATGGGTTCCATAATCTTGCTTCATGCCATAATCAATGAAAATTTCATTATGAAGGAATTTGATAAATTATAATAAGGTATTTATTACCAATTAAATGAAATATAGAACAATTTAGGTACATATGGGAAATACATATATAATATATTTTTAGTAAATTATTAATATCAATGGTTTTTTAAATTGATGACTTAAAAAAAACAAAAACATTATTAAAGAAAATATCCTTTTCACATTTTATAAAATCAATTGATTTCATCATATACAAGAAAATTATTTTAAAATATCACAGTGAACATTTATTTTTGAAAATATAATTTCTATTTTGAAAACAATTTGTTAAAATTTGAAACACTATCAAACCTAAAATATGTTTTTAAAATTTCATTTGAAACATAAATAGGATGATTTGAAACATTGATTGTTCATTATGGTTGAAGATTTACATTAATTTTAATCATATTAAAAGATCCTGATTTTCTTACACATTTTTATAATAAAAATCAAAAAACATCCATATATGGAATATGACTAATTTTTTTTTAAAAAAAGAAATAAAATTATGTGTAGAATTTAAATTAAATAATTATATTAAAACATTTTTGAAATCATTTTTAGAAAATATGGATTTGGATGATAATGTAATTTTTATCAAAGGGGGTACTGAAGTCAGACTTTCTTAAGAACATTTTCTCAATAATAGTATATAGAAAAGAGAGAAAAAGTATACTATTTCATCAAAAGATCATTAAAAAATTAGGATAATAAAACTATTTTGGTTTACTAGACAATGATCAAATAATTTATCTTCAATGAAAATTCTAGCTTAAGAAATCATGATAAATAATGAGATTGAAACATAAAGCAATAACAATTTGGTAAATTTTAAATCATAACATAAAATTAATGATGAAAATTAATTTAAAATTAAAATGTAATTATTTATGAAGGATAATTGATATATTCCATTCATTGGTAGTATATACACCATTCAAAAGAAATTATGTGTAGAGAAGAATATGTCTCCTAAATAGGGAATCTTGAGAGAAAATACTTACAATGTTCGTAGTAATATTATGAGAGTTAATTAATGGGAGGATTGTGTGTAAAAACATTAGATACATAAAAATAAATGTTCAAATAAAACATATTTCATTCATAATCATTATTAAAAATAGTTATTTCATATTATATTCAATCAAGTAGTTGTATAACCAAATGGATGAATATTCGGTTATGAAACCCCTTACTCTGTGCATCACATCAATTTACTGCTCTTTAAACCCATTTTTTGTGGTTATAAACAAGTTCAAAACTTATAAAAAACCATATACATATTTATAATACCATATATGTACCTTTAATAACATATTATAACATTTTTGTTAATAATATTTTGTTATCACTATTATTTTGTATGTCAATTGAATTGTTCTCTCATTCATGATTTATCTTGAATGATATGGATCATGATCATAAGATATAATATCATAATATATACAATTATAATAATTTTATAAATATATATTTTTTCATTATATTAATATTTACAATCATTATTGAATTTTTAACATGGATAATGAATCTTGTCACATCATGGAGACGGTATGATGCACCTATGCACGAGTGACATTATAATTTATTTAATGACTTATAGGATAATTAATTGGATGATATATTAATATTAACGAATCAATTTATGGTCATATATATAAAATATATTCATTAAATTTATCCTGTTTTACCTTCTGTTTAAATCCATAGTGAAAAATGAATCACATCGCTTCGTGATGCGGTAGTCCCCTGTACGAACAAGTGACATTGTCATATTCTCTAAATAATAGAAAGTAAAAATGATTTTATGATATTTTAATTAAATAATAATAATTATATCATAAATATTATGTACAAAAATAAGACAAATCATTATATTTATTTCATAGAAGCAGTGATGGAAAAAAATTTATGTAGGATCGCAAGGCAGTATTCCTCCATATACAGGACCAACAGTTTATTCCCATATGATGAAGGAGAAGAAGGTTTTAGGTAATGAAAAATAATATGTAAAAACCACTTTATTTAAGATAATGAGGCAATTTTTCATAGAGTATTAATAAAATTTTAAATAGGTGGAATAAAAAATAAAATATATCTTTTGGTTCAGGAAGTTACATCTTCATCAGAAAACTTCTTTTAGTTTGCACCAAATTATTTCCTTATATGTATTTCATACCAAAGAAGGGATTATAGAATGATGGGAAATTTTAAGGATTTTATTTGTCTAGTTAATTTCTAAAAAAGGGATTCTGGAAGTTTGGGAAGGAGAGTATATGGATGGAATTTTATAAATGGGGTAGAGGACACACATGGAAATTTTTAAAATAATTAATTACAATGACACTTACATCAAAAACCTAAATACTCAAAATGGAAAAAAAATTCAGCTTACATAATTTAAGGTCTAAATATGTCCATTAAATAGAAATTAGATGTAACGCCCCTTATTTTACAGTACGTTATCTCTTTAAAGTAATTGAATTGCTTATATTACTCGCAACATAGACTTGAATTACGTTGTATTCAAGATTCTCTTTCTGCGAAACAAAAAAATAATATATTAATTAATTAAATTTTTTATTGATTAATAAATTAAATATTGTAATATGAATTTTAAAAAATAAGTTTTAGATGTATTTCAAAAAAATTTCATATAAATAAACCATATTTATATGAAAATGTAAATGTTTTGTTAAAATATTTATATATTTTGAAAAATAATTTTCTTAAAAGAACTACATTTTATATCCATTTGTGAAAAAAAATAACAATAATTTTGTACACTCCTAAAAATTGAATTGGTTAAAATAGACTAATTTTTGATTTTTTATTTTCAAAATTAGCTTCGTGTTAAATTTTTGTATTTTTTTGAAAGCGTTCATTTTTTATGAATAGTAAAAAATACTACATATTATATAAAAATCGACTTTTACATTTAAATAACTATTATTAATTTAAATTTATTTTAAAGTAAAAATAAATAAATAATGCATATATTAGTCTTATTTAATTCACTTGAGTCCTTTTATAATAATATTAGATATATAAAAATTTATTGATCTTTTTATCATCTTTTACCAACTTTATAGGCACATTTTGAAATTTGCATAAAACATAATTTTACTATTTCTGTGAATTAAATTTCAAAAATAAGACAGATATGATTTTCTTTAGTGAGTAAAATGCGGTTTAACATAATGAAAATAATTGTTGGTGAATAGTATATTATGATTTTTATTTACCATGGTTAAAACTATATAGGGTAATTAAAGGTAAAAATAATATTATAATAATATAAAATTACCCTAACACATGTCCGAATTCAATTGGATAAGTAATTTTCGACCAATATCAACTATATGACAGAACATTGATCCTTTTTTACTCACATGGGTGAGATTAGTATATTTATGATATTTTATTTAAACAAAAGTTAAAAGTATTAACTTCATATTTTAATAACTAGACAATTTTTAATATAGGATCATACATGAGAAATATTTGACTATAAATATTTATTAGAAATTGTAATATATTTCCTACATCATGGTATTATATTTATACTTTTTAGACATTAAATAATTAAATTTACTTATGAAAAAATGATGTTGCAGTAAATATGTTATTAATGAATGATTAAAACAAATGATATTATAAATTATAAAAAAAATATTATATGACTTTTTTGATTCCTTCCACGAATTTTCTGGAATAAATTCACATATAAGGCATGTTTTAATGACTTTTTATGTAATCAATCATGTTTATATGATATTAATAAAAATTACATACTAAATAGTGGTAAAATTTATATAAATGGATTTTTAAAACAAATATTATTTTATTAAATGATATAAAAATCCTAAAAATATATAGTTTGGACAAATAACATGGATAGTGATAAAGATGTCATAAATTATCGACTTTAGGATCTCTTGTAATTTTATTGTAATGATATTAAACATGTAGTATAAACATATTAGTGGACATGGTAAGAGTATACTTATTTTATAAAAGGATAAATCTAAATGATAATTTTATTTTTATGGCCTAAAGATGTGTAGAACCGAGTTTATTGAGAATATTTTGACCCATCCTCATATTATCCATGAAATAAATTTATTTTGAACTATTATAAACTGAAAATAATTTCTTAATAAATTAATATTTAATTTTTTTTCTTAAAGCTACCTCACCTCTCTTAAAAAAAGGTACTTCCCCTTCTTTTAAATTATCACCCCCAATGAAATTTGGCTCAGCCAAAACCTGCTCAAATATCCTCCCAACAACCTTAAATTCAACCTATAGGCCATACATTGATCATAAAACCATCCTAATGAGCCCTTTTGTCAAATCAAAAGAAATCACTTGAAGATGTAATTAGTTTATCAAATCATTCAATGTTCGTTTCATATTCTACTTCCACATTCAATATTTATTCCATACTAAAATAATAAATCCATCACGTTCTACATTCTAATATGTTATTATAATTATGGTTCAATCATATTCCTCATTCTATCAATCCTACGAATAACAATGTCACCATTTGTGTGTACATGCTGCTTACCATCTCCACACCGTGTTGTAATTTTTTGTTAATGTTTATGTTATTTCGATGGATATAGTGATGAGTATTATGTATATAAATAGTGAAAATAACATGATAATTATTCTGTATAATTAATATACAATCCAATTCCATAACATTTTATAATTCAGGAAATGATATTGTTGTTCATGTGTAAGTAATGCTTACCCTCTCCACGATGCAATGAGATTTGTTTCCCAATTCACCATTCAGTGATGATTATAAAAATATATATTGTTAATAAGTATTTAATATGTTACATAATAATTATAATGAATATATATATATATATCATTGTGTGTGTATTTATATATAACTCATTCACTTAATTACATTCAATACGTTATGAAAATGGAAACAACATTTATTCTTACGTAAGGCCTACCGTAACCATAAACAGTGTATTCCATTTCATATATATCTCTATTATAGATATTTATATTCTGAAAATTTATGATATATAAATGAGGTTATATATTACAGAAGTAATTAAATAATTATATACGTGATACGATCATGAATAACAAGTTAAAACACGTACGATAAAGAAATCCATTATTACCCGAAATGTTACTTGAACATGGAAATTATTATTAAATGGGTAGTATAATGTCATAAATAAATCTCATACATTACAATAAATATTAATATGGTTATAGTATAATTTAAATACATAATATGGACATTATAAATTAGATTAAATATACCCTCATCCAAAGGAAAATACAAGGTAAGGGTTAATTCTTCAATCTAATTATTATCCGATATTGTTACTGTGTAAGTATTTACTAGGACATATTTATCATCCATGTACATGTTTTATTAAAATGTTTTCAAAATGACTTTTTATGGTTTTATAGAGGTGTATCTTTAAGTTGATCATCAGTTTAAATTTTTTAATGATTTATTTTTCTAATTCTATTTATTTAATGTCCATGTTTTAAAAATCATTTTATGGATTTATTTATATGGACATGATTATTTTAAAATGTTAAATCTAGTCAAAATTTCCAAAGTTGTATGGGACACATTGATTCGAGAATTTCATTTAAATGGATTCATTTATAATTTTGGTGAACTTTAAATGATTTCATGAAAAAGGTATATTTATCTCAATGAGTATTACTGATCATTTTAAACTATGTCATCATACATTACTAGATATTATTCATGATTGAGGTTGATTAATTATAATGAAATATTTTATATTGTATTGAATGAGTTTTGATTTTATTGAATGTGGATTTCTTATTTTTATACCATTAATTGTTAATGGTTAAATTATTGACATTTAGTATGCTAGTTTTAATATGAATTTGTATGTTATGTTTCACCTTTTTCATATGAGGAATGCATTGAACATAGTAAGTGACGGGCAGGTCCCTCTAGATCCCATAGATGACTCAGTATGTCTCGTGAGACAAACTAGTGTCTTGGAAAAAGTGCCTAACAAAATATTTTTGAATGGTCTTGGCACATGGCCTTGACGTAGTAGTTATTATGTTCGGTATTATGCATTCCCTCGTTATGAAATTAGTTATTACATGTGATAATTCGACCAGTAGAATATCCATGTGAATGTTTATATGGTATTGTTTTATTTATTTTTTCCTTATTATGTTCATGTTTATTTTTAATATGATGTTGTTCTTATTATAATTCTTGCCTTAAAAGTTTATAGATTCCAACAAATTATTTACCCTTATTGTGCATCTGAGCTCAACCCTTGTGTTTTATTTTAAAAGGATGCCAAAAAGAGAATTATTATTGATTTGAATGGTTAATATAGGGGAATAATAAAATTATCAAATGATTATATATGTCATATTTTATGTTATAAATTGTAAAGTAATGTTCATGTATGTAATCTATTTTCCACAACTGCTAAACTGATAGGTCCTATTGGACATTATTCCATTTATTCATGCCAATGTATTAAAATAATACACCATCTCATTGCTTTTAGGGCTGTTGTATATCATTATACCTATTTTAGGTCATTTTAACCCTTATATTTATAGTTTATCACCAAATATAACCCTTTTTTACAGTAACATTAGTATATATTTTCCACTGTTTTCAATATTCATTACTGTAAAGAATTACGTTGACAATATTAGATAATATAAAAAATAATTATGCTTAATAGAGAATAAATTTCTAAAATTTAACTCAAATATGTGGTATATAAAAATTTAAACTTAAACTCGTTGGCGTGTCGTGTCACGACCCGTCCCCCGGGGCCAGTGCCGTGAGTACCCCAATCCCACCTTCAATAGGCCAGGGGCCAACGACTAGTACCGAGGATGTATTCTCTAAAACTGGAAAGGCATTGCCTTTATAACCTGTAACACACACATCTAAGCCCACAACATGATACGAACTCAAGAAAACTGAATAGAAAACTAAGTGAGTATAGAAAGCAAAAGGAGCCAGAATACAAGCCCAACTGGAAAGTACAAGAAACTAAAAGTATAAATAAACTGGAAGATCTCCAATGATCACCCACCAATGATCCTACCTGAAGGGAAGGTACAACTCTTGCACGATCATCTCTGCGGTATGCCTCATCTAAGGTCCACCAACGATCTTCCTCCAGTCCTAGTAATCTCATCCTCAGTTAGTGTTGTCTGTCGTCTGCACCAAACACAATGAGGTGCTGGCATATCCCGTGTTGGGGTGAGTATAACGATACTCGATTGAGACCCCAAGACTCTCAGGGTCTCACAAAATTCACAATGGATATGCAACAATGAATGAAATCAATTGAAAACCCAAATTATCTATATGCCAATATATATGCTGATGTTATCAAGTATACCCATCATAATCAAGAGGGAACTCATAGTTCAACTCAAAAGCCCAATGCTCAACTGTTCCACAATGGAAGGAACACCCTGAAGGTACGTACCCCAAATCTACTCCATACAAATGAATACCAAAAAGTTATTGACCCAGCATAAACCAGGTATAACTTAAGTACATTGGTAGAGTTTATTATACGTAACTACTAATTCATCATACTCAGTTTAGAAGCAGTCCCACGAAGGATCCCTAATTGCTGACCCACACATGATCGCTCGGTGTTGACCCACACATGATCGCTCAGTGCTGACCCAAACAGGATCGCTAGGTGCTGACCCACACAGGATCTCTCAGTGCTGACCCACACAGGATCGCTCAGTGCAGACCCACACATGATCGCTCTATGCTGACAGACACAGGATCGCTCTTCATTCTTCACGTCAGAGCCAGCTATTGGGTTCCCGTATTAGGATTTCTCATCTCTTGGTGGGTCCACTCTTCAATCCATAAGTTGATACACCAACTTTCACGAAGTCTCATAAGAAGTATCCTAATGGACCGCCACATCATAGATGTCTCAACACAACATACGGTGCATTAAACGGATGCTCGGTCTGTATGTTATTAGCTTTTTGGTCCTGAGGGCCCGGTTGGGTTCCTGCTCGTTCCAACATGACTATTCCCCAACTTAATCAGAAAAACCAGTGGGTTATATCAATGGGAATGTTTCGATCCGAGGTTTTCAGTGCGGTAGAAGGTTCGTTAAATAGACCTCCAGATCCAAAGTTAGGTCCAAAAGAGCGTAAATGTTTCGAAGTGGGTCCGGGTATGATCCGACCCGGTCGGACCGCCCCGCCCATCCAGGCCTGGACTGGCCCGACCCAGTTTGGTTCAACCCTACCCGTGCCAGGTGGCATGTCCTGGGCAGCGCGGTGTGTCCGCGGGGCTGTAGGGGGCCGCAGAGGACCACGAGGCCACCAGGCGACGTGAAAGGCTGTTGGGTGGCGTGATGAGGCCACGAGGTAGCTTAGTGAGGGCGTGGGGCGGCACGACCATGGGTGCTGTAGGACGGTGTGGAGCCACGGGCTCTGCGAGGTGGAAGAGGCCATGGGGGCCGCTGGACGTCACAAGGTCGTGGAGCGGCACGTTGGCCGTGATGAGGCGGAGGTCGCGGCTGCGCAGAGGTCGCGGGGAGGCGGAGGCCGCGAGCATCAAAGGTCGCGGCAGCACAATGGCTATGGGGTGGAAGAGGCAACATTCATTAGAGGCCGCGGTGGCGCAGCACCCACTGGGTGGCGGAGGCCATGGATAGTGGGGGCCACGACATTGTGGAGGCCGTGGGGCGGCGCCGTTGTGACATCACCTTTGTCACGACCGACAGTGGTGATGGCTACTGTTCTCATTCCACACTTAGGATACCTTTCTATCCTCATCCATCTTAAAAAACACACCAAAAAAGAACGACGGAGGGGTAGGGCCATGTTTGTTTGGCCCACACCCTAGGTTTTAGAGCGGTAGAAAGCAGATATAATCTCTTCCTGATTTACGATGAATCGTCAAGAATGGGTAAGGGGAAGAAATTCAAGCGACCAACCTACCATGATTGCTTGATGACGTTGGAAGGGGTGAATTTGTTGATGTAGGAATTTCCCTAATATATGTTTCCTTTTCATCGACGACGTTTCTCATGGGAGTGAAAGTTATTCATTGGGGAGCACATTCTTTATTGGAGAATGTGTTCGTCATTCGAGAGAGTAATCCTCCCAAAAGTTATCCTCTCCCAAATCCACCAAATTGAAAAGTAGACAACATAATAGAATATAAATTTTAATTTAATATTGGCACAAAATAGGTTGGATAAATTAATTAATGGATAGTTGGCATAATTAATTAAAGTAGGGAGTTGAGAGGGTTTTCTCCAATAATATGGTGTTCGGGTGGTCCCCACCACCGAGCATTGAATTGGGGGTTTTACTAGCTCGGGTGGTCCCCAACACTGATCATTCAAGTTGTGAGGTTTTAACCCCTTTTGGTCCCCATATCCATAGCCTTCACATGGGATGTTAATTAGAAGTAAAATAAAAATTTATTTTGTTTTGTTTTTCATTCTCACGAAAAACCCAAAAAACTAACATTCACCCACGAACTACTGCGGTCAAGGTGAAGGTCTCGTTAAGAGAATACCAGCATTGCGAGTTCAACGACATCCTCAAATTTCAATTCCAAGCACCTGTTCAAAAGTTACAAAAAGCCACTCATACATTAACTGAGCGTACATGAACAAAAGATCAAAAAATCATTCTGGTCACACCGGGCCTCAGAGTCATGATCCATCAATTTTTGCGGACTCACAAAATTCCCATATATTAAAGAAAATTACATGGAAATTTTGGGTCTTTACATTTTTGACCCACCTTAGAGGTTTACATCCTCGTAATCCATAACTAAAACTAAGGGAAGAAGTGGGGGAACTGAGCACATATCTGAGCCTCCCGCTCCAATGTTCTCTCCTAGAGGATCACGTGCTATAAATGAATGTGCACCTGAGGTATCAATCTCCCACAAAGGACCCGCTCCAGTCGATCCTTACTCTCAGCAAGAACCTCCTTAAAAGTCGCCCCATCTTCGGTGTCCAGCTCTCCGTGGTCGATGACGTTGGAAGGGTCTTCCACGTATCTCCTCAACTAGGATATGTGGGAGACATCGTGCACCTGATGAAAATGAGGTGGAAGAGTTAAGAGGTATTCCAGATCGTCAACTATATTGAGGACCTGAAAAGGTATGATGAATCTCGAAGATAACATGTCGCCTCGGCCAAATCTCTGAAAACCACATTGAGGTGAGACCCATAGAAACATATGGTCACCATCCCCGAACTCTAGAGGTCTCCATCAGCAGGTGCATCATAGTCAAAATGTTATACCTAGTGAGATTACTCAAAGGGATCACAAAGAAAAAACATTAAAATTCAAATGAAATCATTGTTTTCATGCACTGAGTCAGAAATCAGAGGTCATTATCCCAGTGAATGGATACATCAGCCACCGCACCAACACTAGATTACCTAGACTGATAACCAGACTCACTAAACATTACACTATTGTTGTTAAAAAAAGATCAGAGTCCTTTGTTCTATGGTAGAACTGACTCCTCATATACAATTTTTCACAACCCGTCCCCCGTGGCCCGTGTCGTGACTACCCCAAGCTCGCCATCCATAGTCCAGGAGCTGGTGACTTTCACCGAAAGCGTATTCCTTGAAATAGCGAAGGCATTACCTTTATAACCTGTAACACACACAACCAAGCAGATAGTAAGATAAGAACTCAAGTAAACTAAATTGTAAATAGAGTGAGTACAGAAAGAAAAATGGGCCAGAATACAAGGCCAACTGGAAAGTACAAGAAACTGAAAGTACCAATAAACTGGAAAAGTTCTTGTGATCACTCGCAAAGGATCATACCTGAATGATAGTTAAAACTCTCGAATGGTCGTCTCTGCGGTACACCTCATCTAGGTTCTACCCTCGAGCTACCTCCAGTCCTGGTACTCTCATCCTCAGTCAGTGTTGTCTAACATCTGAACAAAACACAACGTGGTGCAGGCATAGCCCGTGCAGGGTTGAGTATAACGATAGTCAATAGGGGCCCTGATACCCTCATGGTCTCACAAAATCCACAAATGATAGACCAAAAATATTGAAATAAACTGAAAACTAATCATTGGTATATGCCCATACATATACCTAAGTTATCAAGTATACCAATCTCAATCATGAGGAAAAAAATGAGTCCAAAAAAAAGCTCAATGATCAACTGTTCCACAAAGGAAGGAACACCACGAAGGTAAGTACCACACAGGTAAGACACACAGACTAATACCACAAATTCATTGAATCATTTCACACCAAGTATATCTTATGTATGGTAGTTTAGATGATTAGATATATCTACTAATTCATCTTACTTTATTAAGAAGCAGACCCACGAATGATCCCTAAGTGCTGACCCACACAGGATCGCTTAGAGCTGACCCACATAGGATCTCTAGTTGCTGACTTACATAGGATTGCTAGGTGTCGAACCACACCGGGTCACTTGGTGCTGACCCACAGAGGGTCGATCGGTGCTGACCCACACAGGATCACTCGGTGCTGACCCAGATAGGGTATCTCTTCATTCTTTACCTCAAAGCCAGGTAATGGGTTCCTGCACTAAGGATTCTCGCCTCGGGGAGGGTCTACTCCTCATGCCACTGGTTGATACTCCAACTGCCATGAAGTCCCACAAAGAAGTATCCCAAAGGACTGCCACGTCATAGTTGTCTCAATGCAATAGACGTTGCGTCAAATGAACGCCCAGTCTGTATGTTATTGGAATTTTGGTAATGCGGTCATAGTTGGATTCGAGCTCAATCCAACCCGATTGTTCCCCAACATCGTCCAAAACACTAGTGGGGTATACTAAAGGGACTGTTTTGGTCCAAGGTTTTTGGTGCCAAACACGGTTCGTCAAACAGACTTCCGGTGCCAAAGCTATGGGAAAAAGAGCGTAAATGGGTCGAAGTGGGTCCGGGTCTAGTCCGACCCAGTCGGACCGACCCTCTGTGTTCGGCCTAGCCCACGCTGGGTGGCCCAGCTTGTGCGGTACAGTGTGGCCACATGGTCGTGGAGGGCCACAAGGCCACGGGGTGGTGGGTGTCGTAGGGTGGTGTGAGGCAGCGGGTGTCGCGGGGCAGCGGAGGCTGCAGGTGCTGCGGGACGACATGGGGCCACATAGCAGTGTGGGGGCCGCAGAGCGGCATAGGCTGTGATGGTGCGAGGGTTGTGGGGGCGGCGAAAGCCACAGGGTGGTGGAGGCCACGGGGTGGCAGAGGTCGTGGCGGCGCGGTGGAAATTGCGCCATCGCCTTCACCGCCACCAGTAGTGGTGCTGGCTGCCATTTGCACACCCCACTGAGGATAACTTGCTTTCATCCTCCATTGCCAAGAACAGACAAAAAATAAGAACGAAGGTGGGGTTGGACCATTTTTGTTTGGCCCGCACCCTCCACATTAGAGTGGTAGAAATCACCTATAATCTCTTCCCGATTTACGAAGAATCGTCAAGAATGGCTAAGGGGAAGAAATTCATACAACCACCATAGCTTGATAGATTGTTGATGTTGAAAGGGGTGATGTCGGTGATGTTGGAATTTCCACAATCGTTGGTTCATTTTTTTCGAACATGTTCCTTTTCGGCTTGAGCGTTCTTCGTTGGGGAGTGCGTTCTACATTGGAAAATGCATTCATTGTTGGAGAGAGTATTCCTCCCAAAGGTTCTCCTCTCCCAAATCCTCCAAAATGTAAAGTTTCCAACATAAAAGAATATGTTGTTTAATCTAATATTCTCACAAAATAGGTTGGATTAATTAATTAAACTAGAGTTGGCATAATTAATTAATTTAGGAAGTTGAGAGGTTTTTCTCCCACAATGAGGGGTTTGGTGCTCCCCACCCCCAAGCATTGAATTGGGGGTTTTACTAGATTGGGTGGTCCCCACCATAGAGAATTCAAGTGGGGTGGTTTGAAACCCTAGTGGTCCTCACCTCCATAGCCTTCACATGGGGGGGCGTTATTAAAAATTATTTAAATGTTTATTTTATTTTGTTTTTCATTCTCACAAAACCCCCAAAACTATCTTTCACCCTTGACCAAATACTGTCGATGTGAAGGTACCCTTAAGCGAATACCAATGCTACAAGTTCAACTATGTCCTCAGATTTCAATTCCATGAACTGGTTCAAAAGTAAGAAAAACTTGCTCGTACGTTAACGGAATGTACCCGAAAAAAAGTTCAGAAATCCATTCCGGGAACACCAGGCCTTGGAATCACGCGTCGTCAGTTTTCATGGACTTTTAAAATTCCCATATATTGAAAACAATTAATTGGAAATTCCTGGTCTTTACCTATCAAAATAATGATTTCAAAAAGAAAAACCATTAAAGGATTCAAAAGTTTTTTCATCAAAGTTAAATATGAAATTTATTAAAATGAAAAAAAGTTGAATTTATAGATATATAACTAATATAAGTTTACATCTAAGATAATATAAAAATAAAATAGGGCTTGAAAATGATTTATATAAAAGGTAGTTTTTAATAAAAATCATTATTTATCACTATTCATTCAAAAATAAATAATTTCAAAAAATTCCCAAACAATTTAACCAACAAATTTATTTATATTACGATTTAAAGAAAATATTTTTTTTTAAAATTTTATTCTAAAAGTGATAATAATATTTTTAAATAATTTGTACAAAACATGAATAACCCGCATTTCATATAAATACTAATTTCCTAAAAAAATCATTCACATTTAATTGTTCTTATTTTATTTCTAATAAATATTTAACCTTAGAATTTATATTATACATGTATAAAATAGAAGTTTAATAATTTATATATTCCTATTCACACCCACTGGCTATCTTCATGGATATTACGACCATGTGTATTTCATAATAATTTAATAGAGTATCATTCTTTATTTAAACCATTTGTTGTCTACATCAAAAGCTATAGAATAAATTGAATTTTTCTAAAATGTAATATATCATGAAGTCTCAGGATGATGCATTATATTCTACTCTTGGTGATTCATGTCATATATTGTATCCGACATGATCGTCCTCTTTTAAATAAATATTAGGGTGTTATATATGGACTATATGATTATCCTGTTAATAGAAATAAATGGGTATTTTTAAACATAAAGGATGTCCAATATATGATTAATATAAATAAATAAATATTACTCATCAATTTTTTCAATCAATGGGAAGGATTATATTATAAGGAACCATTTTCCCATGTAGTTATGTTATATGATAATAAGATCCTTCCGGAATATGCATCTTATAAGAATTATTAATATTTTGAATTAGATGAAAAATATTATTTTATCAATGATTTTATTCTGTTGGATGTTTATACAGATCAAACTTTTTGTCTGATAAATCCCATTCTCTAAAAACTATTTTTAGACATATCAATTCATTATATGTTCTAAAATAGGAACCTAGATTATGGTAAGAAAGGCTAAGAAAATTTCACTTATAACATGGTCTAATTTTAGGATTAGAAAACCCTAATCCATATTAGAAAACCACATAAAAAGATATTTTAGTAGATAAATTTAATACTGATGTTGTGATTTTTTTAAAAAAATCAAACACATTGTAATGATTTTTAAAAAATTTTCTAAAATAATTTCCAATAAGTATGATCAAATAATTAAATTTCATTGTTTGATTTATGATCTATTAAAAAAATTTGATATATTTTAAATCTATTTAAAAAAATAAATTTTTTACTAAAAATAGTATTACATGAAATTTATGACATATTTTTCTCCTATGATTTCTAATATTAATCAAGATTTGGATGTAGCTGGTAAATTAATTTACAATAAGCTATATAGATGCATAATTGTAGCTTTTTTTCGAACTACATGTAAACCAAATGTCATTTTTTTGTATATATGTTTTCTCACTTTCAATCAATTCCCAAAGATTTTTATTTGAAAAATACCTATGGAATTATGTGATATTAAAAAGGGAATAGTATTTTCATCCAAAAAAACATACGAAAAATCCTAATTTTTTCAATAATCATAATGCCCTCTTATGTTAATTTTTTTAGTGGACAAAAATATTGTATCAGCGAAAAATATTTTTTTTGTTAAAAAAATTTCCAAAAGCATAAGAAACCCTAGTTAACACTCTAAAATATTGATTTGAATATTTTTAGAGTATAATACATGTTTATGTATTCCGCAAATCCTTGACGAAGATAGAAAAAATATTTAATATATTATTTTCAAAATGGGCAGTTCATTCAAAATAATTGAACAAATCCAAAATAGTTTATCGTATGGGAAATCTGAGATCACAGTTGGGTCTGGAACGTGGTGTTTATCATAAATGGGATAAAACATTTGAAATCTCCATACTTTTTGGCGGTTCACTCATGATAAACACATTTTCATTTTTAATTAAATATTTACTCAATTTTTTTAATCACAAATCATTAATATGTCTCAAGCGGTGAGCTAGATGAGAAATACGAGACCACAGTTTGGTCTGGAATTGTTTGTTTACCCTAGAAAGAGAATAGCATTCGAAATAAGCAGCCATTTTGATGCCTCAATCACTAATTACTATTTTTAAAATAAAGTGTTTAATATATTAAATTATTGGAAATTATTTTATATCATACAAATGGTGTGTCACATGGAATTTATGACTACTTGTTTGTGTCTAAAATGGGGAGTTTACCATTAGAAGTGTACAATTTTTGTATGCAACGGACATACAATTAGCTTTTCCATAAAAACACATTTTTATTTATATAATTGATTTTATCAATTTTATTTACTATTTTAATGAAACCTATATTTAACTTTCATCCACTTTCAACCTCATGCAGACAAACATTAATGAAAACAGGAGTTCTGAAAACCTCTATTTTTTATATGGTTTTACCCAAATTCGAGGGAAATGATTTCCTATTGAGGAACTAGTGAAATCAAATGATTTAGTTGTTGTAAAATGGATTGAAAACCATGTAATAAATTCCCAGAAATAAAAACATGTTTTTTGAAACCTTATTAATACAGGGGGTTCTATACTTCTTAGAATTACAATAAGGAGCAGAAAAAAACATTTTAATGAACCCTCATATCCTTTCTTAGGTGGTCCGCACTAGATAAAAAATAGTGTTTATCCTAGAAGGGTGTTGCGTGCACCAACAAGTTTTCTCCCAATGTTTTTAATTTATTTTTTCAATCCAAAACACTATTTTCAATATATTTTACACTAATGTTCAAAATTAAACAATTTCATTTGCGTTGATTTGTTTCAATGAGATGAATCTAACCCTTATTTTTCATTTCAAGGAAGTTTTTTTTGTTCAATATTCTTTTTCTCATTTTAAATGGATAATTTAAAAAATATAAATTATTTTCATTGAAAAAATAATATTGAGGGAAAAAATTCTCGAAAGGATAATATGATAAATTTTTAGAAGATAATTACTAAATTACAAAAGGATCATTTCATTAAATGTTTATGAGATAATTGTGGAATTATCAAATGATAAACAATTAAAAGAAGTTATCAAAGAATTATTATGTCTTATAGAATAATAATTATGAGTAACTATTTAACAATAATTTAATTATTAAAAGGGTAATTTCATAGTTTTATTGGTGAATAATTAATAAAGGGATTAAACATTTTATTATTTTGGGTAATATAAAAAACAATTAACAATCTATAATTTTTATGAAATTATAATAGTGCAATTGTTGATGGATATTTTTTTAACACATGTGATGTTTTGAATTGATAAATTAAAATTATCCAAGATAGATAATTTTCGTCTCTGGTGGTAATTTAATAAATTTGAAATTATTCATGAAATAAAATATCATCACATATGATATTTGGTAAATTTGAAAATTATCGAGGAGAGAGAAGATATCATTGTATTTAGTATTTAATTTATTCTGAAATAATATTATTATTTTGGTAATAGAAAATCCTTAACATTACTCAAGCATCGATACGCCGACAACATGAGAATTCAACATCTCACATTTGACAATAATGAAATGCAAAGAGGCTTTTATTGCTTTTGAGTTAGGACGTTCCTTACCTTCTAGGGCTTTGGTTATAATTGTTTCTTGGTAATTATAATTGTGTAATTTAAATTAATTGTTTTTATTGTGATTTAATATTTGGTGTGTATAGAATATAGAAACTTTTGTGACTCCATGACTGATATATGTTTAACTTGTATACATATTTTATTAAGATCACATGTTGTCATGTATGTTGTTATATACCCATTTTCATGTATTATGCCTACTTGTGTGCTTTCCCTGTATATGTAATACCATGCCTTGTTGGTTGATAGTGGTATTTAGAACAAGTGGACTGAAATTAATTATTTATCATCTGACAGGGACAAATGGTAGTTTTCAACCATAGTGATAGGGGACCAGATCACAGGGTGGAGGTACAAAGATTCCATGATATCATGTCGAGGGTGTTTTCGGGGACGCCTTGATGTCAAGTTTCATTGAACATGAGATAGCCTAGTCGATGTGAGTACACAAGATGATCTTGTCTAGAGGATTTGGGTTATATGGTCCACATAATGGCTAAGTGATGCAAAGTATCATATCCACAACTCCGTGGGAATGACATATAAGGGGAAGTTTACTTCATATGACTCATTCAATTATCTTCTGAAATGGAGCCGAAGTAGGCATGACTGGGAGTTGGGGAATCATGTTTAGTGCATTACCGGCCAGATTTGATTGAATGTTTTTATGTTTTCCAAAATTTATTATTATTATGAAATATCCTTTTATATTTGATCCCATTAGGTGATGGACACCTTGGTGGTGTCCTACTGAGTGTTTTACTCACACCATAATTAGGAATTTTAATGTACATATAGATTTTATTTGAGACATAGAAAAGGGAAAGGGCCCTGTGGTGAATGGATAATCATGTGGAGCTTGGAATTGGGGCAGATGCATGACTGGGGAAGACACTTGAGGAACATGTGGTTGTTTTATTTATCATCTACATTTCATTAATCTACTAAGCTTTCTACAATGGGAGATCTTATTTATAAAACATGCATTTCATCTCTAGTTTCTGCATTTACTCTATTTGTTTAATTATTTATATTGTTAATATTATTTGTTATCCTTCTTAATAAAATTACACAGAGTGTATAGTATCCCTATTATAGGACATAGATCCTCCATGCTAGTCGAAAGCCTCTTGTATTTGGGGAGGTGTGCATGGGGTCTCTGTCATTTCATCTCTGACCCAGTGGTTCGGACTGGGATGTTGCAAAATAGAATCATAGTATCAGGTTTTTACCAACTTGTTTCTCCTCCTTATCTATAGTTAGGATAGGTTAGACCAGATTTAGGACATTGGTACTCAGGAAGGAGAACTATGTTTGTGTCTGGCCAACACTACATAGTGGACCTCCGAGTGAACAATAAATATGACATTTTATTTTTATTTAATATAGATTAAATTTACCAAGTGTGACCCACATGATGTTAAATGTGATTTATAAGATTTCATGTATATTCATGAATCATGAATAGGAACATTGGTTCACATGCCCAATATAAACCTGTTTTTGGGCTGCATAATAGTTCATAAATTAAATTCCTTGATTTTTACTATTTTTTCATGAAATTTATTTTATGTTATATATATTTATTGCCTTGTTTTGTGAAATATCTTTATTGTCATTAATAATTTGAATAGATTGTGATGTTGTGTTTGTATATACATGATGAATGTGACTAAAGGTGCAGGGATGATGAGAAGTGACTATGCTATAAGGGTATAATATGGGTAAATGATAGACTCCTAGGAAAACCATGTTTTATCCCAAATAATAGATTATAGAAAAACATAGTTTGATCCTTTACAATTTTTAGGAATTTATGTGTTCATAATCATCTTTTTTTTTTGAGAAGATAGTGCCATGTAGACATTTGGTGGGACAACCAACTGAGCAGGCTACTTCAGAGAAGGTCCCCACAACAGCTCTAGTGGTGGTTGTAGCAAGTCCATATCATCCACCACCAACGTCCATAGTTGACTACGTGAGGGATTCTTAGCTTCATCATCCACTACCACAAAAAATATTTTTTCACCAATAAAAAGGCCATTATCAGTTCTAAAAAAGTGGTGCTCATCGAGCCTCTATTAAAGGGAGTGACAAATTATTAGTGTTTAAAAAGGAGTTGATAAAGGCCCCTCTTTATCAGCACTATTCAAATCACTAATAATGTCCCCATTTGTTAGCGCTTTAACTAGCTCTCAAAAAGGATTCCCTGTCTAGGCATGTAATTTGTATAACAACACACCCAACATCCAATAAAAAAACAAAAATCTGACCAAAATAATTAAATGAACAAAAAACTATGCAAACCAGCAAAAACATGCCAAAAAATAACCACTAATACTATATATATATATATATAACCACATAAATGATTAAGATGATGAAAAAACAATAAATTCACACAATAGTGTGGAAAAAATTTCTATATACATTTTATTAACATCATGAATAAAAAAATATTCACTAATGGTATATAACAAAAAAACACTTCTATATACATTTTGAACAATGTTTAATAAAATTAAATTTTGTAATATCCAAAAAACAGTTAAAACATTATTGTTTTCTCTTTTAACATTAGGGGTCCCCTCTAAAAAATGTCCAATATTTATAATAATAACTGAAAAAATCATCCCAACTCATGAAAAAGGTTTCACCTATATATTAAAACAAATATTTTCTTAGTAATACGATAAAAAAATAAATTAATCATTAATATCAAGAATACATTAAAAATGTTAATTTAAATAAAAATTGACAGATTATGAGTCATACTAGTGACAACGTGCATCATATTGAGGTGGGGTTGATTCCTACACGTGAAAATGACAACTGAATTAATTTCTGAATGTATCAAAACAATCAGAATGCATTTAGTCTATTTTTAGTATGTTAGTTTGTTTTTTTTACTAAAATGTCATTTCGAATAGAAAATATGAAATTTTAGTCATACTGATCACATTGTGTGTCAATTTGACGCGATACTACTTCATCCACATCACAAAGGACATAAGAATCGATTCCATTCAGTTAGAATACAATCAGAGCATGCTTTCTAGGTTTTCAGTGACTGACATATGTTGACAATAAATATAAATATTAAACATATAACTGACACTTTTAGTCATACGGGTTATACCGTTTATCATATTATGGTGGCGTTGATTCCTAAACATCAAAAATGACCCGTGGATAATTCACCTAATGTATCAAAACAATTTGAATGCGTTTTCTCATTATTCAGTATGTCAGTTGTGTTTTTTTACTTGATTTAATGTCAATTTTATAAAACAAGAAATATTTGGAGTCATACCTATGAAATTGTGCATCAGATTAAGGTGTATTTGATTCCTACATGTCAAAAATTACGGATGGATCATTTTCCAAATTTATTTAATTAATTGGAATGAATTACACTAGCTTTAAGTATGTTAGTGGTGGTTTTTTATAAAAATTCCATTTCAAATTGAAAGCATTCAATTTGAGTCATACTGGTCGCATCATGCATCGGTTTGACATGAGAATACTTCATATACATAACAAAGGACTTACAAATCTAAGTACATAATTTGGTAGACAATCAGAGTGCGTTTTCATGGTTTTTAGTGACTTATACTTTTTGAGTTAAAATATCTACTTTAAAAAGATAGCATACTCTTGTAGTCATACTGGTTACACCGTTTATAGGATTGAGTTGAAATTTATTCCTACACATCAAAACTAACTCATGTATCATTTTCCTAATGTATCAAAGCATTTATAATTCATTTTATTAGATTTAAGTATGTTATTTGTGTTCTTTTACTTGATTTAATGTCAACATTAAATAACAAGACACAATTGCATTCATAATAGTGACATCGTGCATCGGATTGAGGTGGGGTTTATTCCTACACATCAAAAATGACTGATTGATCGCTTTACTGATGTATCAAAACAATCCTAATGTGTTTCCTTGATTTTCAGTATGTTAGAGGTTTTTAACTAAGAAATCATTTCAAACTGAGAACATGCAATTTGAGTCATACCAGTCGCATCGTGCATTGGTTTGATGTGAAAATACTTCATACACATCACAATGGACTTACAAATATCTTTATTTAATTCGAAAGACAATCAGATTACATTTGAATATTTTTTTTGTGGGTGAAATTTTTTCAGTGAAAATGCCAATTCGAAATTGATATTGGTTACTTTTAGTCAATACGGTCACACCATTTGTCGGATTGTGGTGGGGTTGATTCCGACATGTAACAACTGACTCATGGATGTTTTTATAATGTATCAAAACAATCCAAGTGCATTTTCATGGTTTTTATAATGACATTTGTGTTTTTACTTGAATTAATTTCAATTTTAAATAAAAAGGCAGATTTGGAGTCATATCAGTGACAAAATGCCTCTGATTGAGTAGAATTTGATTCCTACATGTCAAAAATTAATGATGTATCATTTACCTAAATATTCAAAAAAAAATAGGATTTCATTTCCTCGGCATTCAGTATGTTATTTTTCTATTTTTACAAAAATGTCATTCCTAAATGAAAACATGCAATTTGAGTCATAACGGTTGTATCGTGGATCAGTGTCTGATGAGACTGCTTCATAAACGTCAAAAAAAATTTGAACTGCTGTCCTTAATTGGAAGAAAATCGGAGAGCATTTTATTGGTTTTCTGTGCGTGACACGTTTTGTGTTAAAATGAAAATTTTAAACAGATAGCTGAAACGTTTTTCCATTATGGTCACACCTATCGTCAAATTGAGGTTGGGGTTGATTCCTACACATCAAAACTGACTCATGCATTATTTTCTTAAGGTATAATAACAATCCAAATATGTTTTCTTTGTTTTAAATATGTATGTTTTGTTTTTACTTGAATTAATGTCATATTTAAATAACATGACACATTTGGAGTCATACTGGTGACACCATGTTTCAGATTGTGGTGTTGTTGAATCAAAAATGTCACAAATGACGGATGGATCATTGTCAATAATTATCAAAACAATTTGAATTAATTTACTCAGTTTTAAGTATTTCAGTTCATTTTCTTTTCTAAAATGTCATTCGAAATTAAAAACATACAGTTGGAGCCATACCAGTCGCATCGTCAGTCGTTTTGATGTGAGACTAAATTATACACATCACTAAGGGATTATGAATCACTTTCCGTAATTTGGATGAAAATCAGAGAATGTTTTCTTTGTTTTCACTGAGTGACATGTTTTTAGTTAAAATGTTAATTTTAAATTGATAGCGGGAACTTTTAGTCATACTGGTCACACTGTTCATCATATTGAGGTGGGACTAATTCATACACGTAAAAATATATCATTAATTATTGTCATAAATTATCAAACTAATCTGAATGTGTTTTTATCAATTTTCAGTATGTGTGTTTGGTTTTTTACTTTAATTAATGTCAATTTTAAATAACAAGACACATTTGGAGTCATACTAGTGACACTGTGCATTGTATTAAAGTACAGTAGATTCCTACACATCACAAATTACTGATGGATCGTTTTCCTAATGTATCAAAACAATCAGAATGCAATTCCATTGTTTTTAGTATTTCAGTTGTGTTAGTTGAGTATTTAAATTTATGTTGATTTTTTCTCACTAAAGTGTAAATCTTCACAAAGAATACTAAACGGTTGATGATGCATGGGGAAAAACATCATAGGATGTTTTTCATGAAAACAAAACCATTACATAAAATAACTTCTTTTGATGTCTCCCCCTATACCACTGAGCATGAAAGAATCCACATTAAATCATGACCAATAAATACCTTGCTATTTCCATGGGCCTTGATGCATACTGAGACTCGATAAAGATTCCTTATAAAGGGTCCATCATCCTTAGATAAATCACCATCCTGAGTATTTGATCTAACTCAAACCACAATAATAAAGTCAAATCAATAGTTTTAGGAAATCATCATCCACTAATTGATCATCATGTTATGTAGGGATCTTTATGAAAAAAATGGCAGTTGGTGAGTGAGAGTTTAAAATAGATGAAAGAAAAAGTCATAGACTCTAACCCAACCTTTTTTTGCCTAAGGGTCAAACTTCCCTTAAAACCCCATGATACATATCTTGAGAGAACTCATAATTTATATCTATAATATGGGTAGTCTAATCGAAATCAATAAGATAAACAATGTAATCTATAAGAAATTCAATAATAATAATGGAGGGGATATGAATTAATTCAGATATTGGGTCAAAAATATATATCAACTAAGTCTCAAAAACCTCTCATCGCTCACTATTTCATAACAAGAGGTCCAAATATAAGTGTATGCTCATATTGGACCAATCATTGCACATAATATTTCAATTTGTATGAATCACACATTATTTGATAGGATAAACTCATGAGGATTAGAGAATATCTATATAAGAATGAATGGGAATGATAGGGATGATCATAACTGATCATTATATGATGCATTTTCAAAATTTATTTTACCTTGTAATAAACGTATTAGAGATATGGGATAACTAAACGGTTACTATAGTCCTAGAGAAATGATATGTTTTTTACAACACATATGTTTGTCTGTTTTTTCTAAAAACCATACTCAAAACCTCCTAAACATTATTTCCATAAATTCTCAATGCACTATTCACATATTTATAAACTCAATACTCGAACCCTAGTAATAAATATCTTCAATATTTCTCTAAAACTACATAACCCACTCATGCCCCATCTTGGCCAGCATTAAGCTGAGTGTACCACCCCAATCCAACCTCTAATAGGTCAGGGGATGGTGTCTTTCACCGAGTAGAAATATCATGCAATAGGGGAGACCATAGCCAACATCAACCTATAAAAAACATGTCTCTGGTTCATAAAATAATGATAAACATCAACTATGTATATATATATATATATATATATAATTCTACAAACAACATAATCATAAGATATCATATAGCGAGGACATCACCACATAGGAAAACACAATTAGTAGCACACATCATTCATGGTCATAGAACTCAATGATGATGGAACAAGGGATATATCCTCTATACAATAAGGACTCCTAGATTATCCTACAACCATAATATTAATTACCACAACCATGGACTTATAAGATCAACTGGGTACAAGTAGACTTTAGCTCTGAACAAGTTATTCCATCTTCGTGTCCACTAAGACCATCTTCAAACCCTATTTTTTCCTTCATGGAAACAACACATGTGGGAATAAATCTTATGTATGTTTGATTATATACATACCCAATATTATGCCATGAAACCATAATGTAAAGATAAAAAACAACTTATATCTACCCCCATGTAGAAAAATGATCATGAGGATGACCTGGAAATATTGATACATTTTCTACCACGAGAAGACACATTGATGCTAATAAGAGCCTGTCTTCTGGGAACTAATCCATAATGGTGGTATATCATAATAAATAAGGGATTCTCAATTTTTTTAAAAATTAATGAATTTGGATGTTGATATCCTAGTTTTAAATCACATCTCTATGGAAACCACGGGGAACCTATGGAGTCACAAGCCTTCTAGTAAATAATATGTTGAACATTTATTCTAAAAAACTCCCAAAATATGTTAATGGTATCCCTCTCCTTATTGAGGTATGCACATAAATTGGGGGAGTTCCATACCCTGTTTCCCAGTATTATCACATAACTTTTCTATAATCCTATATCGGAACAAATACCGAAACTAATCACAGATCTTGATCAAGGGTGTATTAAAACCTTCTATCATAACTACCCAATTATGAGAAATCGTACAACATCTAGGAAAATATATTAAAAGGGACCAACACCTCGATGGAGTATATGAAATGGTTGAGGGAATATCAATTCCTAATAGAGAACCCTCTCCACATCATGGAGTGTTTTTTAGATGATGGTGTATCAAACTCTATGGATATGTAGTGGAGTACTGAAATCTATTATCTATGTGTGGTTGATCAGTACCTCATCAGTGTTGAGGGAGTACCAACCCCAAGCTTTGTTTGGGACACTTGTACTCTATGTGTGAGGAGGATTGACAAAATTGACGAACAATATAGGGGACCTACACCCTGCCACTAGCACATAACAATGGGGAAACCATACCCCTTGAAGGCTTTTATCAAAATACACAATCCCCATCTTCATTCATACAGAACTAAGATGATTAAATTGAATGAATCACATCCCACTGATGATGTTGAAGATAAGATCACCACTTTATTCAATATATAAAATGAACATGATGTATTCATGCACCTATATATTGTTCATGAACTATGTGATACAAATACCTTGAAGGATAGTAAAGGAACATGGAATTTATTCTAATGGTGTGTAGTTTATATCCCATCAGCAATAGAATTATTATGTATTGCCTCTTCACATGGAATGTGATGTCAATGTACGTAGCATTCACTATGATGTGTAGAGATTATGAGACCTATAGGTATTGGAAATATATCCCTAAGACATAGATCCATTTCATCTTGACGTAAATGGCATTTTTGAGGACATACACAGTGTGTGATTCCCATGTGAGTACTTAGTGTGTATTATTAGATAATCAAGAAAAGTAGTCCCTGACTACACAATGTGTCTTTGTGGACACATTGTTTTTATTATATGGCTGTCAAATTTGGTGAGTACTACTACCGAAGTCATGTCATATATGAATACATGGAATTTACTCAAAATACACTTAATGTCAGTAGTTATGTAATCTTCCAATCTACTTAATCTCATGCACATGGAATTTATTTAATTATAGAATACATGGTCTGCAAATCCGTACCATATTTTGTGTGATAATTTTAATATCATAATACCTTATCACAAAATCTAGGGTGGTACATAGGATGTGTTACATTGAATTTCACATTGTGGGGGCATGTTCTTCACCCATATTCCTATACTCCTCCATGGTTCACACTGTTAACACCATTAACCGTCGAAAATCACATCATAGTTCACCTCATTGCTATCCATGAGCATTGAGGGTCTCTCCCTCTAATCTACTCTTCATAATGACACCCCCCATCATAGTTTATTTCTCATAATTCGATCAAATCAATGCCAAATAACCACTCTAAAATTAACTTGTGTGCATTGACCATTATCCCACATTCCTAACATCTCCTTTTCATTCCACTGGTCATTCAACATCCACACCCACACATCAATCCATAATCTATGATGAAGTCTCATGATACACACAATTATAAGGGATCATAAAGATCAATGGAGGAGGTAGAATCAGGATTTTTGAAAACCTATACAAGAAAATTTATTTTTAAGGAATCATTTGATGATCGAAAATAAGAGAGTAAATATAGGATCTAAGAATATTCCATACAATGATGTTAGGTACTCCCAAAAAAACATGGACGGGATAAATCAATATTAAAATGAGTATTTGAAATATCATAACCATAAAAGAATCATTGAGAATTCATGTGGTTGTCCATTAAATACTTCACCATAGAATAATAAAAATTCATAATGTTCCTTGGGAAAATATGAATTACGAGGTACAAATAAAAATAAAATCCATACAGCAATAGGAATTATATTTCTAGTGGAAGAGGAATTAGCGACCGAGGGGGAGGGGGAGTAAGAGTGGAGGGAGGATAGGGGGAGGAGTGGAGGAGGTAGTGGTGGTAGCGGAGACAATAATGACAACATCATCACCTGAGGAGGTTGAAGAGGGAGGAGAGGATGGAGGAGAGGAGGTATGCGAAGAGGGAGGAGAGTAGGCGACAACGACAGTAGAGATAGAAGTGGGAACAATAATCGACATCTGTAAGAGATTCAGGGTGTGTAGAAGGAGGAAAAAGTTAGGGTTCATTTATAAAACCCGTTGACTCTTTTATCAGTGATAGATAAAAATATATAAGAAAAGGATGTTTTATCAATAGTAAAATTGAAAGCACTAATAAAACATGCCTTTATCAGTGCTTTTATAGCACTGATAGAGGCCCATCTTTATCTGTGCAACAATTGAAAGCACTGATAAAAAATTCCTTTATCTGTGAAAACAAAGCACCGAATCAGGGTAGATTTTACAATGCTTTTTATTTAGCACTAATAAAATAAACCATTTATTAATTATTATAAAATTATAAACAATATATTTATTACATTTATAATTTTATAGATATATATAATTAAAATTTTTATTTTTATTTTAAAAATAAAATTATAATTAAATATATAAATATATATATTTAATTTGTTTTTGTATAAACTATAATTAAATTTATATATACTTTTGAAATTAAATTTATAATTAAATATATATAATTATTAGTTGATATATTATTTTTATTTTTATTTTTATAAGTATTTAAATATATATATATATATATGTCTGTGTATGTGTATATATTCATTAATGACATATATTTATAAAAAAATATATTCCAAAGGTACTCATAAATATATATTTATCATTTGAAAAAATATTTTTTAGTTTTATTATTATTTAAACATATTTATATTTAATTATTTATATATAATATATTAGTAAAGTAAATAATTATATAAAACTGAATAATTATATTTTTGAATATAAATAAAACCTTTATTTTTTATTTAAAAATATTTATTGTGATAATAAGTATTTATGTTAAGATTAAACTTTATATTTATATGAAATGAATGAATACACCAAGTATATATTGTATTATAGAATATATGGCCAATAATATGGTAATCAATGAACATATATTCATGAGAAGAACGTATAGATCAATTGACACATTCATTTTGAAGAATACATTTTTTAGATATATATATATATTAAAAAGTATTTATTTATAATATTATAACCATATAGTATACTAAATATATAATTATGATATAACTAAAAATAATTAACATAATAATAATAAATAAAACATAAAAAAAATAAACATAATGAATATGCGTTTTTTAGTTAATGTATACGTATAAACATTATTTTTGAAAATAATTAAAATATTTTTTATAAACTGATAATATTATCTATTGAAAACATTTATCAGTGCTATTATTACAGCTGATTAAGGTGAAATTTTTTAACACTTTTTGTTAGCATTGATAAAGGGGGACATTATCAGTGCTAATATGCGCACTGATTAAGAGTAGATTTATGAATGATTTTCCCATGCACTGATAAAATTCCCCCTCTAGTTAGTTCTTTTTGATTTGCGCTAATAAAACCTGAGCGCATATCTTTACTACATTAGTTTTAGTGATCCTCCAGCCTTTCAGGGCACCGGTGGACCACAAGATGCTGAGGATTGGGTAGAGATCATAGAGGGTACCATTGACGTCATGGAGACGCCATCAGACAAGAGGGTAAAACTGGAAGCCTTCATGAAATGAAGACCTTCTAGACATTAGTGGGGAGTTATGGGAGAGGCTAGACAACATGACTGGATCCACTGGGAGGCCTTCAAGACCATGTTTCTCTGTGAATTCTTCCCTGAGAATCCGAAGATCGATCAAGCACGGTATTTCATTATGTTCCATCAGGGATCCATGATAGTATCAGTATACACTGCATGTTTTACCGAACTCTTCCATTTTCACCAATTCTAGCAGGTAATGAGGCACAAAATTCCTGGAAGTTTGAAATTGGTTTTTGACCTAACCTTACACAATAGTTTTGGAGTTTCAACCTAGCTTTATACATAATGGTTATGAAGAAGGAACTACCATTGAGAGAATTCTTGAGGATGGATGGAAGACATTCCTTTTCCTGCCTTTCAACCGTCATACAGGTGGATCTTGCACTAATATTGTAGACATTTCTTTTGAATAAAGAAAGTATAATATGAGGAACATTCAGAAGAGTAGTGTCATGCAATTGTAGAAGAGCTATGTATCTTCAGTTCCTTCATATGGTGACCCAAAATGTTTTATTTATGGGATGTTTGGACACTACAGTCTGGTGTTAACAAAACCCCAGAGTCAGTGCCTATAATGCGAGAGGATATGACACCTTCAGTTGTTTTGGCCCACAGTATCATCTAGGAAAGGGTGGCCAACACGGCCGTGGGGCCAGATGTCGAGTGGAGAACCACAGAAGGGGATACAGACTTCCCTGATAATTACAACTCAGGAAAGTCATGTATATGATCAAGGAGGTAAGGCATGAAATGACTATGCAGTGGACCTAGCACCAACTGATGGTGATAATGTTTTTGTCTCTATGAGAGGCATGGTTTAATGCATTCCTTTTTGATCTCCTTCATTATTTAATGATTTTGTTTCCCTATAGTTGTGAGGGATGCCATGAAATGTTTTTCGTGTAGATTTATGATTCCCAAAAATTACATTTTCTCTAATACGTTATTGAATGATGACACAAGACAGTAGTGTATTAGAGGATATTGGTAAATACAAATATTTATTTTTAGAGTCTAATTATGGAATTACTCAGTGGATAAGGTTAGTAGTGTACCATCTATGCATCCAATCACACTATCGTGGTATGTACGATGTGTTCCATTTGTCACAATTTCTGAGGTTCCCACCCCATACCTATGCATAATAACTATTTTGAGAATATTGGATTATGGATTGATGCATGTTGTGAGGGGAGAAAGTGTGGAACATATTTAGAAGTGAGGAAGAATTGGGAGAAAACACGACACCATTAGTCCAGATTCAGTGGCTACAAGGATGAATCTTGGAAGAGATGTCTGAGTGTGAGTCTAATGTTCAAGCTTATCGGCCAGATTTGTTTCATAAAAACACTAGAGATACTTCTTAAGGATGAGAAGTCAATATAGGGGGATTATTGAAATATAATTCGCTTTACAATAATCATATATACCTATTATGATAATTGTTTTTAGGGAAAAAAAATTTTATAAGAAAAAAAGATTATTTTTTGTTAAACACATCGCCAAAGGGTAAAAAGACCAGTTAACTCTCTAAAATATTCAATTGATTTTTCTATATTTTAGTGCATATTTATATAGTCCGTAAAAACTCATTGAAAATAGATTAAAAATATTAAATTTATTATTTCATATATGATTATTTTATACAAAACAATTTAATAAATCAAAAATGGTGTATCGTATGGGAAATCTAAGATCACAGTTGGGTCTAGGACACAGTTTTTACCCTAGAAGGGGTATAAAATTTGTAAGCATCAGACTTTTGTGTGGATCTCTTGCGTTAAAAAACTCAATTTTAATTAACTATTTATTCCCTTTATTTAATATTAAAGCATCAATATCTCTCAAATGGTGTTTTGTATAGGAAATCCAAGACCGTGATTAGGTCCCGATTGGGGTGTTTACCCTAGAAAGCATATAAAATTCGATTGAAGCAGGTATTTGGATGCCCAGATTTCTAATTAATGATTTTAAATAATGTGATTAATATATTAAATTATTGGAAATTATTTTATATCCCCAAAACTGTGGGTTACATATAAATTTTGACATCGTCATTGTGCCTGAAAGATGGGATTTAACCTAGGCAGGGTATAATTTTCATACGCAACAGGAATACCGTATTCATTCCCATAAAAACAAGTTTTTATTAATATAATTGAATTAAAAAATTTAATTAACTACTTTAATAAAAAATAGATTTCACTTTTCATCTGCCTTCAACCTCATGCAGTCCACCATTAATGAAAATGGGGGTTTTGAAATCCTTTATTTTTCACATGGTTTGGCCCGAAATCGATGATAATGATTTCATACCATGGAACTAGTGACATCACATGAATTTAATTGCGGAAAATGGATTGAAAATGATGTAATAAATTCCCAAAATGAGGAACCCATTTTTTGAAACCTTATAAATACTGAGTGTTTTATATATCTTTTAATCACACCAAGGAGTGGAAAAAAATATTTCATTGAACCCTCAGATCGTTTCTAAGGTGGTCCGCACAAGAGAAAAATTAGTGGTTGTCCTAGGAAAGGTTTTCTCAAACCAGAAGGTTTTCTCCCTCGTTTATCATTTTTTTAAACCAAAACCATCTTCTCAATATCTTCTAAAATAGTGATCAGAATCACACTCCGTTAGTTGAATTAAATTCGTATAGATGATAAGAATTTGAATCATATTTTTTATTTTAAGGTAGATGTTTTTTGTTTCAATCTACCTTTTCTCTTTTTAAATTGATATATAATGAAAATGTAAAAATTAATAAAATATGATTCAAATTCTATTAAATTATTATCAAAGATAGAAAAATTAATTTCAACAACTGAAAATCTATTATATTATCGAGAAATAATTATTAAATTATAAAATGTTAATTTCATCAAATTTTCATGAAATAGTTGTGGAATTATCGAATTATAGATTATTTAAAAAATATAAATTAATAGTTATGTCTTATCGATTAATAATGATGATAAATTATTAACTGATAATTTAATTATTAATAGAATAATTATATAGTTTTATCAGTGAATAATTATTATAGGGATAAAAAAAATTAAATTATTTGGTGTAATATACAAAAATATATAAATTTATAATTTTTTTGGAAATTACAATAGTGAAATTGTTGAAGGATATTTTTTTAACACATGTGTTTTTTTGAATTGATAAATTTATATTAACCAGGGAAGATATTTATCATCGCCTGAGAAAATTTAATAATTTTTAAAATATTCATGAACGAAATTACGTTGTCTTGTAATTTTTCTAAATTCAAAAATCGTCTAGTAGTGTGAAGATATCATCGTATTTTATATTTTATTTCTTCTAAAATATAATAGTTTTTTGGTAAGAGAAAACCCTTGACTTACATCGAGCATCAACATGCCAAAAACGTGAGACTTTGACGTGTGACCTTTGATAATATTAAAACCATGAAAAGGTTTTTCTTAATTTTGAGGTAGGATGTTCCTTACCTTCTTGGGATTATGTTACAATTGTTGCATGATAATTGTAATTGTGGATTTTAAATTGACTATGTTTGATTGTGATCACATATGGGTGTGTGTAGCCCATTAAAACTATTGTGACTCCATGACGTATATATTTTTATCTTTTATACATATTTTATTTTGATCACATGTTGTCATTTATGGTTTTATATACTCATGTTCATGTATTATGCCTATTAGGATTCTTTCCTTGTATATGTTTTACAATTCCTTGTTGGTTATTAGTGGTATTTGGGATAGGTGGACCATCATGATTTATATATCCTCTAGAATGGATGAATGCTTGATTGTAACCATTGTGAAGCGTGACCTAAGCCCCGGGTGGAGGTACGAAGAAACCATAGACTCATATTAAGGGTGTTCTCGAGGTCACCTTGATGTCAAGTGTCATTCACTATGAGATATTGTAGTCGATGTGATTATACAAGTTGACCTCATCAAGAGGATCTGGTTGTTATGGTCCACTTGATGGATAGATGATGCTGAGTATCATATCCATGACACCGTAAGGATGCAGTATAAGGGTAGGTTTACTTCTTATGACTCATTGAATTATCTTCTAATGTGCAGATGAAGCTGCTATGACTAGGTGTTCTAGTATCTTAGTTAGCGCACTACCACTATATTGTATTTACTGTTTATGTGTTTCACATAATTTCTTATTATTATGGCATACACTTGTATACTTGAGCAGATCTGGTCAAGGAAAAATTGGTGTTGTCGTACTAAGTCTTGTACTCACAACCTACACGGTCATTTCGATGCGCTTGTAGATTTCAAAAGTGACTTAGAAAAGGGATAGGGACCTATGGTTAATGGATTAGTAGTTGGAGAATGGAATTGGGGAAGCTTCAAGACCAGGGAAGACACTGGAGGACCCTATAGTTGTTTTATTTATTAACTATATTTCATTAATCTAGTCAGCTTTCCCCTTTGGTAGCTCTTGGTTATAAACCTTGTATGTCATCTCATGTTTATAAATTTACTCCGTTTATTTAATATTTTCTCCTGTTATTGTTATTTTTTATCCTTTTTGATGACATGACACCATGGGTATAGTCTCTCGATTATCGTGCATAGACACTCGCAGCTAGTTGTCATCCTCTTTCATATGGGGAGGTGTGCATGGGGTCATGTGACATTTCATCTGAGACCCTGTGGTTTAGGTTTGGATATTAAAACTTATATTTTTTATTTAATTTCATATTTTCATGATTCTTTTGTCGAGAATATTTTTTAAAAAATGTACATCCAGAACAAATAACTTTCTAGGAAATTAGTTTCATGGTTTAGTAAGTCGTAAGAATCTATTGCATTATCAACTGCTGGAGTACATTAAATATGGCCTGAAGTTATTGGGATGATGTGATGTGGAAGATACACTCCTTAATGGACATTAGATTATATTTTGATCATTTTCAACTAAAATGTGATAACAACTACATTTTCAAAATTTCCAGGATTTTTGTATGTAATATAGAATGAATAATATAATCTCAATGTATCATTTCATAAGTAACCATTCACAAAAGAATGTGATATAACATTATAATTAATTCTCAAAAAATTTTAAATTATAGATATGTATACAAACCCATTTTAGTATGAATGATTAGATTTTATGAAAAGGGAATATAGTCTCTCTAAATTTGAATAATTTGTATTCAAATTGTAATTTTATTTATTTATCTTATTTTTAAAATTAATTCTTCAATAATAGTTTTAATGAGTTATATTTTTTATTTCCATTTTTAGTTTATGTGTTTATATTATTTTTTTAAATCATAATGTGAAAAACATCCCTTAATTGATTTAAAATATTATATTTTTTTGATTATGCATCATCACTGTTAATGACTCTTAATATTATATATAAGAGAAATAAATATTATTGTATTAAAATATCTGAAAAAAATATGAAATAACTTTCTCTCTGAAATATAAACACCTATTTTCTGGATAGTAATCCTTCACGCATCAAGCTACATCCCCTCAGTGTTAATGGGAAAATTAAAAATCACTAATGAGATTTAATTTTTGTGAACAAAGAGATAAAACCCAATGTGCATAGTCTTATGCATTATTTTTTTTTATTTTGGCAAGACGAATTTGATAAAAATTCACTAGAAGATATTTATGAAAATTTAATGATAATATATCCTCATTTATGATAAAAGGACTGAGAAATTTTAAAAAAAATTATTTGGAGAGTTTTATAGAAATGATGAATTCTATTTTTTAAATGCTGAATATTTGGAGGATTAATGGGTGTATGGTAAGACATTTTTTTATCCATTTAATAAATTTGGTTATTGAATTTTAGTTCTCACATGAATTATTTCCTTTTTTAAATCCGTTTAGGGTTTTTTTGGTTGATGTTCAACTAACTGATATTAGGAACTATCTATTTAGAGGTCTAGTTATTGAAAAGAATCATTTGAAAGGGTTCCATACTGAGAAAAAATTTTGAGTAAGCTTTATTTAGACTAGTATATCCTAAAGGAATGGGGGTTTGAAAAGGTTCTATTTTCTAACATCTACCTTCTCTACATCATGTTGATCCGGAAAAAGGTTTATCCTCTATGTTATATAATGGTATATATGAATCATTAAAGTAATTGAACCTGGAGTTTTATCAGTTTAGAAAAAGACCAATTATCGTATTTCAAAAAATGGAGCTAGAGTTATGTGATGTTTTGAAATACATGTGAAGTGTGTTAAATACCTTTGGAACTTGTATTCTGAAAAATGTTATTTATTATTGGAATATCTCGTTTAAGAAGTTAACACCTACTAGAACCTATGTAGTTGGTGTGTTCCAGGATTGTACTAGTGGGACATCATGGGGGTTTTTTGTGGTTATATAATGTTATAAAGAAGAAAAAAATATGGTTCAAATTAGAGTTAAAATAGAGTATGAAATAGAAAGTGAGCCTCATTTTTCAAGAATAAATGAATGTAAGGAAGTAACATCCAATAAACATCATTTATGATTTCATTGACTGCTGGTTTGATCTGTTATTGGTTGGGTCCAGTTTCAAGGCGTTCTTAGTGAAATTTAGAGAATTTTGGAATCTTTTTATGTTATGCATGGTTGTATCATGTTTATGGAAATCTGTGAGGCTTTCCCCAATAAACTGAACACCCACTTGAGAGACACTAGAACGGGGGAAAAGGTTCTTCCAAACCATGCGACCACATATAATAACTTTAAACCTCATATAATGTTGGGAATATATTGTTTTAGAACACATAGATTTACCATTTTACCATCCCATGAAATAAAAATAGAGTAAGAGTAGTGGTGCATAGTTCGGGAACACAATTTGTCTAACGGGGTGGCCCTCCCCAGAAACATTTTATCCCAATTTTTAATTCCTCCCAATTTTATTTTTAAAATACCAAACCCCGATTTTAATAGGCCCAATATCCCTATTCTATCATAATTTGGTTGTTTGTTTCATTGACTCTCTCAAGAAGTGAAATTGTCTCCTATAAACACATCCAAGACAGATCAAAGCAGTGTTAATCTCAATCAATCTCCTTCAAGTAATTGGATATCCTATCATGTTATTTATTCAATCCACTCTTTCAATACTCTATTATGATATGTCATCATCTAATTGGGGGGTCTAAAGCTATTGGTTACTGATTATGTGATGTGTTTCAAGACCTTTCACTCCTTCATTCTTCATTATTGGGTCCCATTATAGGTATTTATTTCTAGATTGTGATAACAGGTATGTAGATTGATAATTATTTTCCCTAGAATTAGGACATTGAAATTATAAACTAAATTGAAATGTGTTTATAATTGATTTAAAAACATGGATTTCTGATTATTTAATCATTTAATTGAAATTGGAATGAGATTTGATAGAATAGCCTACTTTTAATTGAATTCTAATTATTTAGAGAATTTATGAAAAATGATCGCTTTATTTAGAAATTATATTAATGAAATTATTTGATATTGATCATGTGAAAATAAAATTAATTATAAAGTAATTTTAAAAAGAATGAAATGATAAAAACCTTTTATTTTTTTTGTATTTGAAGCCATATTGAAATCTAAAACTGTGAAATGTTATTTAAATTTTTTATAAATATTGATTGTTAATTTTATTGACTAATTAATTTATTGAAGAACATGGGAGAATATGTAGTTATTTGGTAGCTTTAAAAAATATTATAATTTTTGATCCCATAGAACTAGATTTATGATAAAAAAATTTATCTAAACCAAGTCAGATAAAGAACCTCACGACGATTTCCCCTCTATTGGTGTAGATTTTTTGAATGTAACGGGTTCCCCTGTTGTAGTGTTGATTATGTATACACATTACCTATGAGTTTTGATAAGTAATTAGATCTTTTTGGATCTTATATTTAGTAACTAATGTATCATATGGAATTTAAACATGGTGTTAAGGGTTATTTAATTCAATATGCATTCCATGGATTTATTAAACTGTTCTATTCAAGAAAAAATTTTATATAAAAATATTTATATAAAATGATCATTTATTCCTATTTGATAGTTGTTTTGATATATCTACAATTATTTTTTACGAAATGATATTTTGGTTTAAAATATCAAAATGAATTTACATTAATTATTTAATAGACTAATAGTTTAAATGGTAAATTCTTATGGTTTTGATTATGGAACACTTTTTGATATGTGGCTCTGCTTTATAGCTCAAACCCTCCCATTACCTTCAAAGATTTTTAGAATTTCTTATTCCATGTCCGAATAAAGTGAATTTTTCACTTAGAGGTGGTGGATATTCTTGATCATTTGGATCATGGAGTAGTGATTGTGACTTGGGGATATTTTGGACACTTCAACACTAGGTTTATGAGACATTTTTATAGATCTCATTGTAGCTTACTTTGGGATTTTTATATTTATATATTCTAATGTTATATATTTTTATTTCTAGTTCATTCACATTTCATAGTATTGAGCATACTCACTAGTAATCATTTATATTCTTCTATTTTAATTAAAATTTATTATCTCATTCATCATGTATGATTACAAGATATAGTTTTCAACCCTTTTGGAAAGGGAATTACCTTCATGATATTTTTGGTCCAACTTGGGAATCATTGTACAGGGGTATCAAGGATGGTTCATGAAAAATTGTTACTAATGGTTTGGGTTTATAATCATTACTTAATGACATTATGCGGTTTAGGTTATATTAAGGGTAGTTAAGAGGTAGTTGTTACCATGATCTTGGAAAACTCTCACTATATTGATCATGAAGTCACCTTGTGTGTTTTTGGAAAATCGACTTTATGGAATTTTTTGATCTGATTCTATTATTTTACAAATGGTTGATCTGGTTATGTTGAAATCCAAATCGTAAAATATTAGATGATGGGATTGATATTTCCATTACTCATATTTGGGGTGTTAAACTGAGTTGTCTTTTGATAAATTCCTTATTATTTGTTGGCATTATGTAGAATCATGCCTTCAAGAAGATGTTTTAATAGGTCATCGGAGGAAGATGATGGTGAACCATAATGTGGAAATCATCTCATGGATCATAATCTATTTGAGAATTGTTTTTAATTTTTTTGAAGATCATGGACGGGAAACATCACTAGTTCATGTTTATGTTCTAGTTGTGCATCCTAAGAAGAATGAGTATCAAAATCATGATCAATAGTTTCATTACCATAATACGCCTTATTTTTAGAAAAATAGTAATCTTAAAGAGGACAAAGAGTGCTTGAACAAGATATGTCACCTTTTATAGTTCCTAGAAATTCTTGATGTTATGAAGGTAATGTGTGCTACCATTAATCTAGAAGGCCCTATTAGGAGATGGTGGGATTTTACGGTAAAAGTAAAGAAGTAAAAGGTTTCAGAGATGAAATACTTTATTGTTCCTTTAACTAATCAGATATATCTATAATATTTGGTGAATTATATGGCTATGGAGTTTTTCAACCTCCTATATAATAACAGGACTATAACATGGTTTTTGAACTTCATTTCCGATCATGATAAATTTTCAACTAAGATTATATTGAATGGGATTAGTAAGGCTAGATGGTTCTAGATTGGTCTCCAACCTAATATATATTTTCATTTTTTTTTTATTAATTATCACATCGTATACTAATATACTAGATAGGGAGTTATTGTTTGAACTTGATATTACTAGTAATTCAGGGACTATAAGAGTTCCCTTTTCTACAATTAGAGTTTCTATGAGTTCCATTTAATGAAAGAGGAAATGTGATGAGCCTCATTTTGGTTCTCCCAAGAAGGAATCCTCTAGACCCCATGTGATTCATAGAATATTCCCTTTAACATTCTTACAGTTTTTTATGGTTGAGATTTGGATACATGTTTTTACTATGATGATAATGATCTATTGTTTTTCTGGTTTCTAAGGACACCTATAGAATTTATTCTACATGTTTTACAGTCTCCCTAACAGAACATTCTCATCATTTCCTAAAATTATTGTGCTATAATTAGATGCTTCACAAAAAATGGGTTTTAATCCATAGGAATATGGAATGTAGTTTTTTTACATAGTGAATGAGTTTCTAGAGTTAGATGATACAAGTATAGATACTAAGAGAGGTAACAGCACTATAACTTCATCTTAAGTGATTTATTTATTTTATACTACTATGTATCATTTGTTTATATCAACTTATAGGGTGACCCTACTAAATATTCATATTGACATTTTGTCTTATGTGATGGATATCACCATACCCCTCAACACTAATAGAGAGAAGGTTCTTGGTTGTCCTTATTTTGTATTAACATAATCCAAAATTTATATTACCTAGAATTTTATATTTATGGATATGACATCTACTATTGTCATATTTTAGATTTATTTTATTATTTTTCTTATATCCAAAAATGATTTTTATCTTTCACATGTATCCATTACATCATCTAAGGGGGGTTGTTGTGTCTTTCATGGATAATGGTACCCTAGGTTGGGTAGAGTGTGGTTGTCTCACCTAGAGTTAATTAGGGTATTTTTAATGTTTTATTTCAAATTTTGGATATAATCATTGAGTTATGATCTCCAACGAGTTTTTTCAGGTTCCCCATTGTGTTTGAATTTAATTAAATTGAGTTTCCAATGGTAATAGAGGTAATGGTTTTTTTATATTTATTACCTACAACTCACCCAGAAACTATTACTTATTACTGTATGGACACAACAAAATTAAAATTGTTAAATAGACTATTGGAATATCTTTTGTAGAAAAGAATTTTACAAATTATTGTGTCATCCTAGGAAGTAATTCATCAATTTATCAAGAAATATATACTAATTCTTCACCTATGTGTGGGTTAATGGAAACTAAATTGAGCTATGGTTAAGATCATTTATTTTTTACCATGAAATTATGATCTTTTTGACTAGTTAAATTGGGATAAGGGGTTCATAAAAATTTATCTATAATACAGTTATCATCTGTTCAGTATAAAAAAATTTAAATTCACATAACTAACTTCCAAATAAGGTATCTCCATTATGATTATCTTTTCATTCCATTTGTTCTATCAAATTTTCATTCATTCTTTATAGTGTCGATGAATAGAATCATCCACACGTATCTTGTTGTGTTCGTGGAGGACTTTAGGGATGACATCGTAGATTACTCTGAGTTTGGGGATGATCATTTTCATAATATAATATGTGTTTTAGAAATGTTGAGAAACAACCAACTATATGCCATAAAATTGAAATGTGATTGTTGGATTCTATAAGTGTTGTTATTGGGACATGTGGTGTCATAACATGGCATCTGCATCGATCCAATTAAATAGATTGCTATTATAAAATGGGAGAATACAAGTAATGATATTGAGTTTCAAAGGTTCTTGGGATTAATGGGGTAGTATTTTATATTTGTAAATTATTTCTCAAAGTTCAACTATTCTATAATTGATCTCACTTGGAAGTGGTTGATGTTCAATTGGGATAATAAATTTCAGAGTCATTTTGTTGATATGAAGTGTATTTTGACTTCTGCATTGGGGTTTAATCTTCAAGATGCAGGGCATGGATATTTGGACTTTTTTATGCTTGATGTTAAGTTTTTTGATATATTCTTATGTTGGGCGATCACATGATAGCATCTTGTTTTCAATAGATTAGAACACACCAGAAATATTATTTAACCCATGACGTTGAACTCACATCCATGATGCATGTGACTAATATTTGTTATTATTACCTTTTTATAGAAATATTTATTTTACTTTTGAAGCACAAGAGACAACATTATATATTATATCAAATATATTTCATCCTTCGACAGAGGTGTTGAGCGGAGTACCTGCAATATTTTGATTTCGATATTACATATTCCAACAGGCATGCGAATATCAATATTGATTATTGGAGTAGGAAATTTTTAAATGAAGACATGTATAAATCATTATAAGAGTTTAAATTGATGGATCTTTTAAAAAAATTCATTTTGGACTCTAGGAGGAAGAGACTGAGGTTTTTCTAGAAAGTGTATAGTAGAACTCCTCTTTTCATTAGTTGATTCTTCTAGAATAATTTCTTGATGCTTAATTGTATGGAATTAGGCACATTATTTACAGTTGGGATACTATTTTTAGTGGAATTGTTCTTATGAGGGTATCATCTGTTATTGAAATGAGTTCCTTATAAATTTTTCTATATGAAAATGTATGAGGGTAGATTCTCATTATTTTTAGTGGTCAGTGCAGCCTGGAATCACAAAAAACAATTATAACACACAATCCAAATTATGGTGTCCATGTGTGAGATGATCCATTAATAATTTTTTATCATTGTTATATGTTCCAACAGGTCATGTAAAAGCACTATAGACCATCATGTTTAATTATTTCACTTCTAATGATGAATTGGATGTGGAATGTGATTTTAACGGACTATGTGGTTTTGATTTCAAATACACCTTCAGGAATGTATATGATTTGGGTTATGATCGATTAGCTAAAAAATTACTTTTGTTATTACCCATTCATGATACAAACTATGTTGCGGTGGTGGGAAATCACTATTTGAATGAAATTTTTAATATTCATTGAGTTCTATTTTCTATTGTATTTTATATGGATCCCAATTTATATCAGAATCATTGAGAGGACATTAGTAGGAAATTGGATCATAGCGTCATTTGAGTACTATAATTTCCCGACCTAAGAAGCCTAAAGTTGGTGCATTACATTATAACGATGTAATGATTACAAGGAATCAAATCATGAAGCACCAATCAGTTTATAAATCTTGGAGAAAATTATTACATACATGATACATGTAATACATTTGGGAAACTAAAATATAACATGATACAAAATAAAACTAAATAAATCGCATCCTTGAAATCTTATAAAAATATTACATCTTTATAACATTGAGAAATGAAACATAATAAGGATGAGATCAATTGACCAGTAAGGGTAATTAATGTGGAATAAATAACAAATCAATGATAATAAATTAACATGACAAAGTAAAAACCAGATAAAACATTCCATTAAAATAACTAGACATGGAAATATCATTATAGAAAGGTAAGAAAATAATAAAAATGAATATATAGATTTGAGATGAAAAATATCATGGATAAATGATGATAATATCATAATACTCATCAATGTAAATTCTTATTTCATAGATTTCATGACTCCTAGGTACATGGAACCATTACAGTCAATACCTTTCGAAAGACTGTTTAAAACACACTGGTTACAAACCAATTTTATTTGTAGAACATTAAACACACTTCCAATACCTTTCAAAATATATTTTATATCATAAGGGTTGAAAATTTGATGGATCTTTCTATCGTAATTTCATCACCTGATACTATTTATGCATCGAGGGGATTTTGTTAACTTATCCCCTTCTCATAGGGCTTACCTTAAATAGTCCCCAGCCTATTACTTACCTCTCAAAAGAATTTATATAATCGAATTTTCTATTTAATTTATAAAAAATATTCTTTATAATATATCCATATTTAATTAAAAAATATTTATTTTTCAATAATTCCTTATTGGATGATATATAACAAAATCGTTTGTTGACATTAAAATATTCTTAAGGAAAAATAATCACTATTACATTCCAATGTGTCCCATACCATTTTAAAAATTTTAAATAAAAATTCCCCTTGCTTTATCTGAATCATAGAATATCATGAAATTTTTTTTATTTATGATATAGAATGTAAAAGTAAATTACATTCAACATATAAAAGTGAATTTTTTTATAACAAAAACAAGTTTTAAAGGAATGTAAATTGAGATGAAATAAACTACCATAACCTGAATTTTATTTTGGGTTATTTATTCTGCAATATTGTTGTTTAAAATATGTTAATAAATTATACCAAAACCATAATAATATTTTTAAAATTATATACCATAATCATATGATATCTTATTAATGGTTTTTAAGAATATTTCATTATTTTTAGTATTTTAGGTTTTAATTGCCATGTTTTATTAAGTATGTTTTGACTTTTTAGGTGATTATCCAATTAATTATATAATGATTTAATCATATTGATAGTTTAAATCATGACAAAATTATATTATTTATTTAGTACATAATTATTTATAATAATCTATAAATATTGGATATAATAAATGAAATTCACCGTTCAGGGAGACAGTATGTCGTGTGTATCCATGAATGTTGCTTTGATTTCATTATTGCATTAAATAAATTAAAATTAAATGATATATATATTTTAATTCCAGAACCATATCTGTGTTGTATATGTTACATTGGTTTATTAATACAATTCATTTTTTACATTCCAATTATGGAATGACCAATTCAAATTTCAATGTGGGGACAATAGTCCAGAATTACTCGAATTAAATTTTTGAATTTACACAAGATAGAAAGTATAAATGTATGTTGGAAAATATTATAATAGAAGAATAAATATGTCATCAATATCATATATATCATATATAAAATTTTTTCCGTCAAAATTTTCTCCATGAGAGGTGGTAAAGGAAAAATGAACAATCATCATTTCCTGAGGCAGTAGTTTTCCACACACAGAAACAGTATGTTTGTTACTGATTATATGGAAGGGTGTGTAAATGTGTGTGAAACCCTTAACATAAAAAATCGTCGTATATTTATTATAATGGTTTAGTTATACAAGACTTGAATAAGGAAAATTTAGTGCTGCATAATGGAAATGAGAAGATAGAGCATAACGAAAGATGTTACCTCTTAATCGGGTAAATTCTTTTCATTTGTTCCAAAAGGCTTAGTTAGATACATTTATACCCAAAGAGAGGATTATAAAATGAGGGTATTTATTTTTAGGAGATATTTGGGACGATATTGATCAATCCAGAGTGTCTATAGATGTTTGAGTAAGGGTTATAGGGATTTCCTTTTTGTAGTGCAGAGGTAGTGGCGCTATTTTAAATACAAAAAGGTATTCATTAATGGGAGTTATATCATACCTATGGTTCCAAAAAAATAGATGAATAATGTACTAATGGGTAATAATGATCTATGAAAACCTCCACCACATTAAAATAGGTTCATTTTAATATTTTGGTTTCTTTACTTCTAAGATTCCCCAATTGTATCATTTTTGTTATTAATAGAGCATCTGGTTTTCCAACCTATGTAATTTAACCATTAAGAGTAAAATAAAGGGAGATTAATTAGAAAATATTGATACATGGAATTACTAATATAATAAATAATTTAGGAAAAAATCCCATGTGTATTGGAAATTAATTTTAAATAAGTGCATGTGATTCGCAAAAACACTACTTGAACCTAAATAGCTTTAACAATGTTTTTACGATATATATGTTATTAATTTAATTGAAAAAGATAAATTCATATCATAAGAGAATATATTTAATATTTATTAAAATATAAAAAACAAATTTTATAATATAATATTTTAATTTATTTTTAATCATTTTATAAAATATCATTTGTTATAAAATAACATTAATTTCATTTTTGACATTTTTTTTATAATTATATTTTTCAAATATCAAAAAAAATTATTTTGAATATATTAATATTACATCTATGTAACGTTATATATAAGTCTATAAAAAATTAATTATAATAATTTTATCATTATACATCACTTTTAATATTTATAGTGTCATTTTGCTAGTTAATATTAACTAAATAGTCAATATATTGGAATTTCATAAACATTTTATGTATCCAAATCATCTACATAAGTTATTGATAAATTATTATGATAAAAATAACCCACATAACTTTCAAAATGATTAGTATAACCTAAAAGTTGTTGTTTTTAACATATCTCAACGTTTTATAAATGTTAAATGTAAGGAAAGATCCTTTTTTGACTTTTTCCTTACTTAACCAATTATGTAGGGAACGCCCCTTTATTAATATCCCAATAACCCATAAAATATGAAAAATTATGGAATATTACTGAATTATTGTCATCCAATTTCTTTTAAAAAAGTTTCCATGACATTTTGGCCATTAAGATTAAAGTTTAATACTTTATTAAAATTATTTTTACCTCAACCGCTGTAATTAAACATAACAACTTCCACTAATCCTTTTAGTCCAAAATTAAGATGATATAATTAGAGAAAAAATAGTATACTTATTAAAACTATGTATTTCTATTTTTCATAATTTAAATCACATATGTAAGAAAATTATGATTAATGCTAATTTATTGATTTTTCATGAATACATATTTTTAAAGTAAAAACTCTCAAAATATCACTAAGTTTTTATATCAAATTTAATTATAATAATAGATTAAACAAAAATAAATTTGATTATTACATTCATAATTGATATATTTTGAGTTTAAAAAAAATTCAAAAATAGTTTAAGAAAATTAATTATTTAACCAAAAATGAGGTTTTTACGTAAATTTTAGTAATATTTTAACATTCATTAAGAATTGAAACATCTCAGAAAAAACCAAAAGTTTACCCTAAGATAATTTTGATATTCTGAATTATAAAATAATATTTTATTTTATTTGTTTATAAATTCAAAAAAATTAGTTATAAAATCAGAGCACCATTAAAATGTGGTAATACCTAGTCATGCATGTAACACATGAAAGCACTTTGTGGTATGCATTGTAATATTAACATTGTGTTTCATCTAAAGAGTGAAAAAATAATATTTATTTTAAAATGAAAATATTTCAATGTCATGGGGTGTTACATTCTCCCCACATTATTTAAATTTTAACCTTAAAATATAAACTTGATATCAACAGTCAAGTGAATGATATTTGAAATTAAAATGTTCTTGAAAACCCAGATCACAAATATGGTTGATAACACATATTTTTAGTAGGAGGAAAATTAAAGTAAAATGGTCATATAACTAGGTTACCCTGTTGGATAACATAGGTGGTAAATTGAAACATTAGTACAGATGAAAAATATAGCAATCATCTTCTGATGGATATTCCTAGAGAACAGAGTTAAGAGAAATCTAAAAATCACAAGACCATAAATCCTTGATGATATTAGGGGCCATTTGATCATTGGAAATGAAGGTACCTGAACAAAAGTTTTTCTTAGACCGAATTTTCCTATAGTTGAGGAATTAATTCACTATTTAAGAATATAAGTATGTAAAAAATCAATAAAAATCATTGTTTCCTTTGATTTTACCATGACATGTTTATAATTCATCGCTCAGTACAAGATTCATCATACGGTGAAGTAATATATCAGCCTCGAAAATCTCATCCACTGATTAACATAATACATTTTATAACGGGTAAAATTTTACAATGGATTATGATCCAACCCTTTAGAAGGAATATCATTGAATTTCCAAAACAAACAGATCATTAGACTTCAATCAACTTGAAGAAACATCAAATTTTCAATTTCTAAAAATGTAGTTTACGTCCTAAATTATCTTATTTAAAAATGCTAATAACTTGAGTCACCACAAAACCTTAATATAATGATACATTAATCCATATTTTGTATGTAAAACACATGTTATTGGATATATTCCATAAATCGGAAATTTTTTTAAACACCATAAATAATAGCATAGTCCACTTTTCAACAAGTCATTAATAAGTTCCATGGATGTCAACACTTATCCAGTCAAAAATTTATTCATGATTATATTTAATAAATTAACATATTAATGGTTTTCTTTCCCTAAATTATGTGTATTCTAATAATTTTTACTTTTTATTAATAACTTTTCGTGGCATCATTCATCTTGTGATCTCAAATCCTTAATGAAAATGTAATGTAGTAATATCTTATTATATTTCCTAATTCTTATAACTAGGACATGACTAATAAAATATTTTTACAACCTTACTAAAATATCTAAGTATATAGGAAAATTAATTAGTCCACATTAGTTGTATCAACAAAATAAGCATGACCATGAACCCTTGGTCCCTTTTGATGTATCTTCCCTTAACATTTTGGGAATTAAATTGTATAGTGACCAATCTATTTATAGTGGAAACATTACACATAGTAATTATCATTATGTCCTTTGAAATCATGAACTTGTTGGATTTTTTATTCTTATAAAAAATTCTCATTCCCTTCATGAATTTATTGTTGTGATTCTTTCCACAATTATAAAAATCTATCATTATCTTCCTTCCCTTATCCATTTTCTGATCCATCACCACAATCTTTTATGGCCTCCCATCAAAACCATAGAACATTGAGAATTATTTCTCAATCATTATAGTATATAAAACTATTTCATTTTATGAAGAATATATTTTAAAATATGGTTACCTTTAGATATTTGACCTAATACCTTTAGATAAGTGATCTATCTTGTGACTCTGTGTTGCGATATAATATGCCGAATTCCTAGTTATCCCTGAAATTGTAGCTTTATAATATGCTACACATTCTTCTTCCTTATTCATTAAGCTATGTAACATCATATTCATCTCATTTTGTTGATCAATATGGAATTATTTATCAATGAATGTATCATAAAAGGATCTCCATTCAATGAGTTTTATTTATTCTTCCTCCTTAGTATTCTTGATAAAGGAAAACCATTAATCATCATTACCAAGCAGACAATACACTACAAGTGTAACCTATTCATTTTCGCTACATCCCAAATACATATCTAAATTCTCTAAAAACATAATCCATTATTCATATTACATTGGATTAGTAGTCCCATTAAATTATGGGGGCCTCTATCTCATAAAGTTGTACAACATCGTAGAGTCTCATTGTGGTATAGGATGCTCCATACAAGAAATATTATGTGTCATAACATGATTAAGATTATTAATTATATCCATTACATTCTCGATTCTAATACGTTTTATATCATCTATATCTATAGGGAATCCATAAATTGGGTTATAAAATTGGTACACATCTTCGTTCTAGGTTCCATTTCTAAAAATGGAATATACATTCTTAGTTCATAAAATTTGAAAAATTGTATAACTCTAGATATGGGGCATCACTAAAAAAATGGTAATGTTTATTCATAACTAATCCCATAACAATAAACATGGTTTCATTGTGGATATTATAACAATGAAATACATCATAATGGTTTGTAAATAAAATTACAACTATCATAAGTGTATAACCAAAGAGATTTAAACCGGATGTGTAGTAAGTCCCATTGTCGTGTACCAAGCTACCCCAAACCAGGCCCAAGAAACCTTGTGAGGGTTGTTACCCATAGGTACATCTGCTCCAAAACCACATCCACATGTATTATTCAGATGATGATCTAAATATAGTAATACCCGCTGTATCTTTACATTACCAAAATTATAGTATGTCCTTATATACTTATCCTCAATGTCTATCTGAGGGTTGTGCTCCCTAATATATGTTTTTATAAATCTAGTTTCCAAGGTTGCTGCTAAACTTCCTTTGCTAGAAATGGTAATTCCTGGCCCAAGATGCTCGGCACCAGTGCATTACTTTATTACATTTTCATGATTTCACAGAATTAAATATTGAAGGACTAATTAGATTAGAAATCATGGAAAACAGAATTACATACCTGATACCTATAATACAGAGGAGATAATGAAATAAAACATTATTCATAACAAAATATAATAAACTACATTCTTGAAAGCTTATTCAAATTTTTCTTGTTCATAACCTAGTGAATGAAAATATAATAAGGGTAAGCTCAAATTATCAGTAAGGGTAAGTGAATAAATAGTAATAATTAATAAATGAGAATAAATTAACATGATAAGTTAAATAACTGATAACACATTCAATTCAAATAACTAGATAAGGAAACATCAATATAGAAAATTAAGAAACTAAAACACATTCACTTAATCAATAAACTGAGTAAAAATACATTGATTGATATGTAGACATAAAATATTTTAGATAAATAATGATTATGATTCAATTCCCAATAAAGGGAAATTATTATTTATTGGACTCATTGTTTCTAATGTACATAGAACAATTTCCATCAATTCCTTTAACATGATGATTTAAAAAATAATGGTTAGTAACCAATTTGGTTTTGGAAACATTAAAATTATCGTTATATACCTTCAAATGACATTTTCTATCATACTTTTAATAAAAAATAATGTATTATACAAATTTATTTTGTCCCATGAGACTACCGATATATCCAGGAGCTTTCATTATATGGTCCAAAACTCATAGGGCTAACCTTTAATGGTCCCCAGCCCATGTCTTACATCTCCAAATCATTCCTCGAATAGAATAATCAATTTAATTAATAGTCAATGTGCATTATAATATGACCATATTGAATATTGAATATGGATTTATCAATGATACCTCATATAATTAATATTATCTACAAGGATTGTTGACCTTAAAACATTCTTCATGAAACATAATCATTAAACATTCCAACATGTCCCATACAATTTTGAAACTTATAAATAATAATTCCCCATGAATTAAAAGAAACATATAATATCATATTAATAAATGGATTAAGGGTATAACATGTCAAATGGTAGTACATACAACATATAAAAGGGAATTGGTGAATTACCAAAATAAGTCTAAATGGAATGTAAATTGAGACGAAATCCCTTACTTTAACATTTCTTTTAATGTGTGGTATTTTTCATCATTTATAGTGTTTTAAAATATGTTAATATATTTTAAAATATCAATAATCACGTTTCTAATATTATATATCATCTTCTTATAATGTCTTATTACTCTTTTTTTAACAATCTTTCATTATTTTCACTATTTTGTGCGTTATTTTCCTAGTTTTATAAAGTATTATTTGACTTTTTATACTCATATACAATTACATAGAAAATGATTTCATCATATCGAGAATCGAAATAATAACTTCATTAAATTATCAATTCAGTAAATATTTATTTATAATAATTTATAATGTGTGGAGTTATGAAATGAAATGCACCATTTATGGTGACAGTAGACTGTATGTACTGATGAACGCAACATTCATTTCATTATTGTATTAAAATAATTAAAAGTTAATGATATATGTATATTATAATTTTAATAGCATAACTATTTTATATATGTTACATAGTTTTATTATAACCATCCTTTATACATTCTGTGTATGGAACGAACAAGTCACATCGCAATGAGGGGGCGATAGTCCACACATCCTCAAAAGAAATTATCTTATATACACAAGATTGAAATCTTGAAGGTATATTCTAAATAATAATTTTGGAAGCAAAAAACATAGTAAATATCATATATATCATATATAAATTTATTTTTAATCATAATGGACACTATAAGAGGTGGTAATGAAAAAAATGATTAATCATCTGTTTGTGGGAAAATTGTTCACTTTACACAGAAATAGTTTGTTTGTTAATCATTAAATTGATGTGTGTGTAAATATATTGATGATACTAGTGTTGTTGTAATCCAAATGATTAATAATATGGGGTGGTGAATTGAAATAAAACTAAAGAACTTATGGAAAGATGTTATGTAACTCCTTTTAGATTATACTAAAGGGACACCTTGGATGATTTCTTACCAAACAAAACACCTCTAAAAATATTATAGGTAGGTTTTGGAAATATCTGGGAATATATTTTTCATTCCAATTTTTTTTAGAAGTTTGAGTAATGGGTATAGTCCCTGTCATTTTTTAATGCCGAGGGAGTGGAACTATTGTAAATACCAAAAGGTATTCATTAATGGGAGGTATACCTTACATAATGTGCCAAAAAATTACAAAATAAGGGATTAAATGTGAATAATAATCAATTAAAACCTCTAACAGAAAAAAAAATATGTGCATTTTAATAATATTATTCTTTATCTTCTATGATTTTAAAATTTAAACATTTTGGTTTTTATTAAATCCTATAGTTTTCTAACATAAGTAATTTAACCATTTAGACTAATATAATTTCATATTTATTAGAAAAAATACATCCAATTAATTATTAATATTATATATAATTTTTTAAAAACCCATATTTTTGTAAAATTAATTTTCAAACAAGTGCATTTGACACGCTTAACCCCAACATGAACCTAGACCATGTTAACAATATTTTTACAATCTATGGGTCAATATGTTAATTATAAAAGATAAATTGGTTTCATAATATATTATTTTTAAAATTTAGTAACACTTAAAAATAACTTGGTATTATATAGTATTTTTACTAATTATAAGTCATTTAATAAAATAAAATTTATCATTAAATAAAAACAATTCCAATCATGACATTATTTATATAATTTTATATTTGAAATGTCAAAATATGTAATTACAATATATTAAGTCTATTGAAATTTGAAATTACATATTCTTCTAAAAAATTATTAATTGTGAAAATTCAATCAATATACTTCAATTTTAATATTTACAATATCATTTATTATTGTTATGTTTTAACTATATAATCACTAAATTGGAATTTTTTTAAAAAAAATTGTAACTTAATAAAATTTAAGAATAATTAACATATTATAGTGATAGAAACGAACCATTTATCTTTAAAATCTTATTTATAAACGAAAATATGATGTTGTGTACATATCTAAAAGTTTTATAAATGTTAAAATTATGGAAAGTTACATTTTGGTATTTTTCATTACTTAAAATTTATATGGGACACATCTATTTAATAATATCCCAATAGCCAAAAATATGAAATAAGTTTCGATGTAATATCATTATTGGAAGAAAATGGCTTTTGTATAAAAGTCTATGAAATTTGGTCCAAATGATTAACATTTAATCCCTTATTAAGCTTAATTTTTTCTTTAATCGTCGTAATTAATTTTAAACACCTTCACTAATCATTTCAGTAAAAAATTAACTGTACCATATCAGAATAAAGATATTATACTGAATAAAATAATGTATGTAAATTTAAAAAATTCATACCACATAGGTGGGAAAATTAAAATTAACATTAATCCACACACATGGAGAGAATGCGGGTTTTTAATGTACAAACATTCAAAAGTTTAATAAGTTTTTATATCTAATTTAAATATAAAAAAAGATTCCAATTTCCTAAATTGGAATAATATATTCATCATTACTCTATTTTGGTTTTTAAAGAATATTTAAAATAAATTTTAATGCTATGCATTATATAAATGAAATAGATATTTTTAACTAAATTGTAGAAACTTTTTGTTATTACTCAAAAAATGAATAATTCAGAAATATATCAAAAATAATCCTTAGGATAATTTTGATATTTTGAATTACAAAATGAAGTTTATGTAATATTTTTTTCATTAAATTTCAAATTTTTTGTTTTAAAATAATTAATCCACTAAAAATAGGTAAAACCTAGGCATGCATAAAACATAATGCAGTTAAGTGTGGTGTGTAGAATAAGATTAAAATGGTTTTGTGGATAGAGAAATAAAACAATCATACAAATTCTAATATTAATATATTTCAATGTCTGCCAGTATTATAAGTATGACATACAATCCACAGATATCTATCTAGATAGAAAAAGTCATACATTTTTTTGAGGAAATTATTTGTGCTTGTGTTCTCAATTTTGGTTCATCTTGGGAAATCAATTTTTAACTAGATTAATTTTATTATAATATTATTTCCTAGAACAAAATTTGTATAGACCATATAATTCCTTATATATAAGATCGTGTAAATATTTGTTGTATTGGATGGATATTGGTGAATGCTCTTTGGTTAGACCGTTTTTGGTCGAAGAGATGGAGAAAATGATATAGTTGATTCATTCGAGAATACTAATGGAATATAGCTAATAAAAATATTATTATATCCATCATAGGATACATTTAGAGTTTTTATTTGGTGACCTGATATTTATGATTTCTCTACCCCATTTGGGACATTACAGACATATGAAATAGGGAAAGCTTACAAAAGGATTTTTGGGACCTTTTGGGATATTGAGAATATATGTAAAGTGTCATAAAATTTAGAAATTGCACCATTGATTATGTAGATACATAATGTGGTCCATGTATCATAGATTATAAATTATCTTTTTGACCCATCTCATTTATTGATATGGGAGGATATTAATGTTGAGTATGATTTGTACACGAAAGATTGTTCATTAATGATAATTGATTCTGGGACAATGGTTCTTTGTGGGACTATGGTACTGTTAGTCTGTGTGTTGTGGATTCTTCCTTTTTATTGACATGAGACATTGGACTATGATAACATATGAGAGAAAAGTTTCCTCAACTCATTGATATAGAAAATTCTAGAAAGTGGTTTTTAGTATAAAATGTTTTCATGATGGGAGATTGTTAAATATTTTTATTTTATTTTTGGTATTCCTAGACACTTGCATTGATATTATTTTTGTCATTTATTTTTTTTGGGCTGTTTCAGTTTAAATTTGGAGAATATTGGAAGCCTATTGTGTAGTTCAGGGTCGGTTCACGAATTCGGAAAAATGTGTGGTTTCACCTAGAAAACATTGTGCCCTGTTCAGAGATACTAGAAGTAGGCATACATTTTTTCCATACTATGTGGCTATCCCTCCATTCGATAAACCCCTTGAACAATTGGTACTGAATGATTTGAACATGATTAGTTAACCATGTGTAAAAACATTTACCCACAAAAATAATACCAGTATGGCACACGTTTAGGGAACATTTTTTCTATAATAGTTGGGCCCTCTCAAAAAATACTATGCACATGATTTTTAATTAAACTATATTTTATTTTAAAAAAATAAAGCCCTAGTTTATGACACATAATCCCCCTATTCAATTCTAAAAATGTTTTTGGCTATTGGAGGCTCCCAATATGTGATATTGGGTCCTCCAAAAGATTTCCATGACGAATCGAAGCGGCACTGATCTGGTTCAACCACATTCAAGTAAAAGGATCCCCTCTTATTTGGTCACTTCCTATAACATTTTCAATAATCTCTAGAGATTAATTTATCATAATTTAATTGATGGATCTAAACTCTATTTTATGGTAAATTTATTATATGTTTTGTTCCTATATCTTCCTCTATATTGTTCTATATTAGAGAGTCTTGTGGCATGAGTTAATTTCTAGATCATTGATTAATGGTAGGAGGTTCCATAATTACTTTTCCCCCTGACTGAGACCTTGCGTTCATTGATTAGATAAAAATTATTTTTTAATTTATTTATAATCATATATTTGGGATGATTTGATCATTGGTTTGAAATTGTCATGATATATGAGAAAAAACCCAAATTTCAATGAAGTTGAAATTGTTGGGTGAATTTATGAAAAAAATTCCAAACTTGGATACCATTTTTTAAAAATGATTTCTCTTTGATCAAGATAAAATTGATTAAAATTTTAAATTAATATTAAATTTCATGTAATTATGAATACATGTTATTTTGGTTTTGGAATCAGAAGGAATATTGAAAATTGCAATTGTGAAATGCTATATTAAAATGTTTTAAAATGATTTAATTCCAAATTATTTGATCAGTTGATTAATTAAATCACATGAGAGCCTAGGTGGTTAGTATATGGCTATTATAATCATGAATTAATCCTGATCCCATACATCAAGATTTAAGATTACATTACTAACTTCCACATGTCACATCAGAACGCTCTTTTTGAGATCCCATATTTGGGAGTGGACTGACGACTCATAATGAGTTCCTCTTTTGGGGTGTTGAATGTGTATATAAACTATTTATGATCCTTTATCAATGATGAGATGGGTGATGACCTTATAGCTAATAAATAATTTACCATATATAATTTTTCCATTGTGATATAAGTTATTTTTGTTTTGATATACATTCCATAGATATTTTGAATTTTTTAATTAACGCCAACAGATTTATTTAAATAATTTTATATAAAATGTTCATTTATACCTATTTTCATGTTTTTTTGATATATTTTGTTTATTTTTATTAAAATATTATTATTTTTTATAATATTAAAAATATCATATCATTCATTATTTTATTAAAATAAGATATTCAATGGTAAATTGTTATGGTTTAGATTTTGAAAGACTTGGTGAGACCCTAATAGAATTTTGTTCTCAGACCCTGCCTTTTCATTTCAATATTTGTCACCTTTGTTAATATATGTCTATTAAAGGAGAATGATACACTTTTATTTGGTATATGTTCATGATCCTTTGGATAGTCAGTGGTGATGGTGATTTGTGGAGTTTTTTTCCACTTGTTAAATAGTATTTATGATTCTTTTGTCTAGATTTCATTATAGTTTACATTAGTATGTTTAAATTTTGGTTGGATAATATTATAAATTATTATTTATATTATTTTATTGTTTTATAGTGTTGAGCATATTTAATTTTTATCTTATATATTTCTTTATTTGGTGGAAAATGTTTCCCCTCTTTGAACATCTATGATGTTAGGTGTTGGTCACCGACCTGTGTGGATCGAGAAGGCCCTTTGGACTATGTTAGTAAAATTAGTTATCATGTTACTAGTATATTTGGGATGGTTCAAGAAATAGTTTATATTATTTGAGATTCCAATTAAGTTTTTGGATTTTATGTTACAGTAGAAGAAGATGTTTCTTAAGTCAAAAAAGTAGTTTTTGACCAAGATGAGGTTAAGGCTCCTGATAGTGATGTAGTAGAACTCATTATACCTATAGTGGTTGGGTTTTTTGTTGATATAAAGTTACGTTAATTATTTATTTTTTCTATGAATAAATTGTGATCTCTAGATAGATCATACTACTGTCTTGAAATCAGAAAAATAATTTCTGACAATATTGGTGAAATGTGGTATCATATCTCCAATTATGGTTATTTTATGATTTTTATAGAGGCTACAATTGAATGTACTATGTATATACACTAATAAATCTATAAAGAAAATGGATTCAATGTTGGTAATGTTTGTTTTGTGTTTTTTTGTCATGTTGATTAAGATGAGGAAAATGAATACGTAACTCCATTGTTTGGGAAAGGGGTTCCTTTGAAACCACATATTTCTAATGAATAAGTGAAAAAGGTAAGAGGTTTAGGTTTCCCAGTTTTCATGGATATGATATTAAAATGTTATATAGTCACATTAAAGTCTTGTCTAAGAAGATATATTCTAACCATAACATATTAAGTGTTTAGATACATATTATGAGGGAAAAATTAACAAACATGTAAGAGAATAATGTTCCTAGGTTAGAGATCGATGATCAAAAGGCACTGATGAACGTTTAAACATAATTTTTTTAAAAGATTCATTTTGGGAAATAAGATATATTGAATTTTTTAGGGAAGAGAAAATGTATGTCAATGTTTAAGTTAAAAGAGACATATATTTAATAAAGAGAATTATGATATCTCAATATGACTACATCAAGATAATCCCTTTTTCTCAAACCGCACTTGTTAAACCAATTCACGTAGGTGCATCTAGGGCCTCTTTTCTACTAAGCTAAATATATGAGAAGTTAATGGATGTAACCTTGGATCCTAGTGATTTTAATGGGAGAATGACATCCATGTCAGGTGATTTTATTTATATAGAAACCATTCAACATTTAAGGAGGGATATCACCTATGAAATCCAATAATTTAAAGCTAATTTTCATGGATTTAATAGAATATAGGAACCAATCTCTGATATTCATTATTTTTTTAATGGGAACTTGTTTTTCTATGAGGGTGACTACAAAAAATGATGTTGATGTTTCCTAGCTCATTCTAAGAGGACTAGAGAATATAGATCCTTTAGAATATGAGAATACTTTTTTATTGTATGATATTTTGAACAATCTACAACATACTCTTGATTTATATCTAACCTCTGATACTAAGGAATCTAATATAGAGGATACTAATAAGGCTATTCAAAAACCATAATAATATCACAAAAAAAAGGATCTGGTCATTTCATGTGAACCAAAACATATTGTTGTATCACCCTTATCCTATCAATAATTTTCATAATTCCACGTTGATGTGTTGAGGACACTACAAAAGAGTTTTACCAAAAAATATGACATAAAAAATTAGGATCGAGAGATATGTCAAAGAAAAGGATAAATTATATATCAATCCTATTATTTTCCATCCAAAAAACTATTCTCAAAAAGATAAATATGTGTAAATATTCCCTCAGTCACTTCCATAATTTGAGAAATCTAGATCATACAATTATTAAATAGTTTCCTACTTCCTGGAAAAAAATCAAGATATCATTGATCTATTATAACTTTATGAGAAAGAACGTCAACATTATATCGAGCATCACATGCAATAATTTCCCCATATCGCTCATACAAAACTCTATTTCACTACCACATGTAAGTTTGAAAGGGTCCAACACTAATGAATCCCAATATATTATCATGGATATTATAAGATGACTTTCCATTTAATAAAATGTTACTATTGGTGAAGACTCTAGTTCAGTTGTACTCTTTATAAGGATGCACCATTTGGAACATCCACTTATATAGATTCATAAAAATAATGCATCATGGTCATTTTGTTTCATGAAACATCATCTTAATACCAAACCTACAGAGGCTCACCCAAATATAATGGAGTGATATATCCAATTACACAAATTCTTTGATTTATCAATATGATATTTGAGCAATCCATTTTTTGGTTCCCTAAAACATTTTTTTTGAATCATTTACATTCCTTGATGATTTCTTAGTTTGTGCTATTTTTAATATGTTTAACCAAGTTTAAGCCTATTCTCTATTCATTTTAGCCCTTAATGTTCTCACATTATATTTATTTACTATGTTCTATATTAATTGTTTTTAATCACAATCCGCTATAATATTATTGATAACACCATAATGGGGATAAGGTTTGAGTAAAACAAAACCTTTCATATTATAGAGATAAGATCTATAAAATTTTTAAACTATTCTGTGTTTTTTTATAATCCAAAAGGGGAATATTGTAAGACAAAATTATGTTTTTCAAATATATCCTAGTATTTCATGTGGATTGATGCCAAAAATATATTAATATATTTTACATATGAGTATAACTTATGTTTTATTAGTGTATTACGTCATGTTTCCTTTCTATTTATTAAATTTTAATTCATTATTTCAATCAATAATCATTCTAGTTTCGAAGAATCCTTTCTATAGTAAATATTATACAAGCTTGTAAATGTCATACATGTTGTCAAACTAAACGTTTTTTCATGTATGAAAATATCTTTTGGGATTAAATTATATTATGAGTATACTAAGGAATTTTTAGAAATGGAAAAGTATACATCATTAAAATTACACGAGTAAGGGAATTATCATATAAAAAATAGAGAATTTTATACAAAAGGAATCCTCCAACAAGAATAATCCAACAAACCCAAATACTCTAATGCACCTGATATATGTTAAATGAAAACATCATAAAATCTAAAAAATTAATACTGATAAAACATAAATTTTATGAAATATAATCATGTTATTCATTAAAAATATATTTGTCAACCCATTTAAAATTCCAATTATTTATCATGTTTTTTCAAGTGTTCATATTATTTTTGAATAGAATAAATCTTGAAATATATGTTAATTTAGTTATAAATATATATTTGGAATTAATTTAAAATTTTAAAAAAATTATAAGTATTTTAATATGAATTTAATTCACATATGATCTTTCAACCAACCACATAGTGTTTTAAATGATAATTACTATCAATAAAGTAGTTTGGTGTTCTCAATAAACCCTTCATCCTTGAATCCCTTTAATAAAACGGATTTTCCTGGAAGTCATTGTACATTTCTGATGTGGGAATTCTGTTTTCTCTTTCTTACACAGAACATTCTGCATTCTTGATGTGATATTCATGTTCTCTCTTTCCAGCACAAAATTATTAATTTATTATTATTAATCATTTTTAATGTATTAATAACAAAATTTAGTTTTTAATAAATAATAATTAATTGTTATTGTTTACAACACATTTTATTATTAAAGAAAAGACCTATTTTGACTGGGTAGAGGGAGACCCATTATATAGCTTGAAGGCCCAATGCCAAATGGCCTACACACAGGGCATGAAAGTCCATTTTTTGGCCCAAAGGGCCCCTTGGTGAACAACACTGTAGAAGGGCACTATAGTAGTACTAATTTAATAATATTAATAATATTTTAAACAATATTAATTAATAACTTATCAATTACTTATAAATATCAAAAAATTATTAATATTTAATAGTGATTAATCATTTTTAATCTATTAGTAACATTATTTATTATATTATTATTTAGTATTATTAAATACATAATAATTTAGATTATATATAATATTTACAATTTTTAATTACTTATTTGTTTACTATTAAAATAGTATATATATTACTTTTATTATCATTATAAATGATTGATAATTGTATTACAAATTATCAATAATGACATTGTTATGAACAATTATATTTTCTATCATAAATATTTAATTAATATTTATTTTAATATATATTATTAATAATGTATTATTTAAATTATGAATTATATATGTTTACATCATTGGTCAAAATAATTATTGTAATTATTGTAAATATTTTACAATATAAATATTATTTCGCAAAAGGTAACTAATAATAATTAACCATAATAAAATGAATAATAATTATTTATTATTATATTTTACATTATTTTTATGTTCAATATTTTTTAGGGTTATTCTTTAAATTTATATATTGATTTTTTATACTATATTTTATGCACATAAAATTTTTGAGGTGTAAAAGTTAGGTTTCTAATCCATAATGTTGTTGTTGTATAAATTATTATTAGTTTGTTATATTTAAAAAAATATTTTTAATGTCAAATATTTTTTTATATGTTTTTTTTATGTTTCATTATTCATTCATATTTTTCTTATAATTTATATTTTATAGACTTTAAAATTCTGCAACATGATACTTGATAATGTATCATGTAGGTAACTTTAAATGCTTATAAATTATTTTTCATCGACATTTTTTACAAAATTATTTTTATTTTCAACTATTTAATATATGTTTAATCCAGGTTTTAGGTTTCATTTATATTGGTCTTATAGTATATATTTTTAGGGTTTCAATGTCATATACTTTATAAATATTTACATTACAAGTAGATGACATTGGACACCTATCAAATATAAACTATATGACCAATCTAAATGAATCTTAAAACATAGATTAAAAATATATGAAATATTATAAAATAAAAAATATATTAATAAATAAAAAAACCAAAAATAATTTACATGTTACATACTTATTGATTTAAAACATAAAATTTTTAGCTATAAATATTTATGGCAACAAAAACATTTAGTGTAAATTAAATTTTTGTTTGTGTATTATATTTTCACATCGATTTTTTTCTATAAGTTTTTTTCCCACATTAATATTAAAAAATTATATATATATATATATATATATATATTCATATACTTTATTTCAATCACATAAAATTTGTGAAGTGTGCATGAAATGTTTTTAATCCATAATGATTTGGTAATGTAAATTATTATTGGTTTGTTAAATTAATTATATTCTTTTTATTTTAAAATAATTTTTATATGTTTAATATAATTTTTATTCTTAATTTAAGTTTTAATTTTAGTTTAAAATTTATAAAAATCTAAAGTCACCTTCATTAATCATAATAATGTTTCTTGTAGGTAACTTTGAAAGGTAATAATTTATTTTTAATCAACCTTTTTTTTGAAATTATTTTTATTTTAAAATATTTATTATATGCTAAGCCTATGTTTATTGTTTCATTTATTTTGGTGTTATAGTTTATATTTTATAGGATATAAAATTTACATACTAGATACATTTTTACGTTTTATATAGGTAACTTTGGAAGCAGATGAAATATATACTATATGTCCCATATTAATGAATGTTAAAACATGGATAAAAAATAAGAAATAGTTTCAAATAAAAAATATTAATAAATACGACAAACCAAAAACAATATATATTATAAAAACTTATTGATTTAAAACATAACATTTATAATCATTATGTTTTTATGCAATTTTTTTGTATAAATTAAAAAAAGATTATGTAATATTAATAGTATTTAATCACATATTGTATAATTACTAATTAATTAATGACTAATAAGTATATAAATATTTTTAAAATCATAGATGCTATGTAATAATTTAAATATTTATTAGTATATTTCATTAGACAGTAATTAATATTTATTGGAAATTAATATTATTTAATTAATATTCATAACAAATTTGTAATTATTATTAATTATTATTAATTTCATAAAAATTGCTATTTAATTAATACTGATATAATTATAATTAATTAACAATTAGTATTTTAATAATTAAATATATATTACTAATATTTAGTTAATAAATAATATATTTAAATATAAATTTCTAACTAGAAATTAATAATTAATAATTATTATTAATAAATTAATAAAAAATTAGGTACATAGAATATAGTAGTTTTAATAAGTAATCAAATATTTCCTAATTAATAATTAATTAATATATAATTATTCAACTAATATTTATTAGTAATTATGTAATAAAAAATTATTAATATTTATTTATTAGTTAATATAGTTAACTAGTAATTACTAATATTAACAAGAATTTGAATATTGTTTAAGTAATATGTGATTAATAACTATTAATTATTAATAATTTATTAATATTTAATAATAATTACTAAGTTATTAATTAAAATTGGAAAAAATAATATTAATAAAATTAGTAAATGGTTAATATTTAGTAGTAATCATTAATAGATATTTATTATTTATTATTTTTTAGTATTTAATATTAATAGATTAAAAATAAATAATAATATATTATTAATTTTGTGCAGGGAATAGATAACATGACTACAAATTTAGAAATGTTTAATGTTCTGTGTAGGAAAGAAAGAATATGAATCCCACATCAAAAAAAGAAGAACGATTTTCAGAACAATCAATCATATAAAAGAGAGTCATGGGTGAGAGTTCTTATCAGAATACAAGACTACATTATTGGTAGTATTTCTGGAAATTAAATAGAAGAAAAATTCTACTAAAAACAATTAAATTATATTGAATTTTTTATTATGTTTTTTATATATGTATCATTGTATATATATATATATATAAACAATCGAAACAAAATAAAAACAAAATCTAAATTAATTTTTTACAAAAAATTAAGGGATTCCTTCTTTATAATTTTTTTAAAGAAGCCAATGTTTGGTAGAACGCCTTCATTATAAACCAAATTTAGATGGCTCTTTACAAGAATACACCTTCTTAAAAAATATATTAATGTAGGAATTGTCTTGGAAATCACCCTATTTGAAACACCTTCAAAGATGGTGTAACCTTAACATGCACCATGTTTAATGTTTTACTGAAGTAAGGTTTCGTATAATCAGGATCTCACCCTTATGCACATCCCCTTGCCATCATTACCATAATTTGGGAGTTACATTATCCCTAACCAAATGTTAGGAATTTGTTTTGATTTTTTTGTTAGCTGTAGAATTTTTTCGATGTTATAAATATGTGGTTTCAAGGATTTGTTTCCCTGGATATGAGTTTCTCAATGTATATGTATGAATTGAACATGCTTAATACAAAAGGAATTGGGGTTTGAAGACTAATACATGCATGGTGTTTGAAAATTATTCTAAAAAATACTGGATTGAATTATTGCAACACCACATAGGATATTAAACAAATTAGTGTTGATCAAACATACCTAGAAGAGTGTCTCTCGCATATATTTCATATGGTACATGAGGAACATTGAAGTTAAATTTAAGGCTTTTGAAACCTAATAATGGAATAATTGATAGCTATACCAGCTAGATATATAACATCATATTTAAGAACCATCCGCCCGAAGTCATCCACTATTACCACTAGTGAATCCTAATTAGTGGAATACCAAACTAGGCTCGTCTAACTAATTCTAGGAAAAAGTAAAATACAAGACCCAAATCTATCAATTTTGGCCCTCCTCTATCAATATAATGCCATAGTAGAGGCATGTTAAAACAAAATAGTTACATTTTAGATTTTGAAATCAACGTCCTGTGAAATCAAAAATCACTAAAACTATTCAACTCTATTTATTCTTTAGCATGTTTTAATTTTTACCATGACAAAATTATTATCATTTTATTTTTTGAATATAAAATTGGATGTATTAAAGTGACTATATAAAATGTTATGGGATCTGCATGGGGAATTATTCCCTATTCATGGGGAAAATGTCATTTTTTCAGGATTCCCTATTTTAATTTCATGTTTCTTAATTCAATTTTTGTGGTGTGGATGGGTTTCCTTTCAGATTTTTGAGATGATCATCATCCTTCCATGTCATTATTATGATATCATTCCAATCGCTCTCAATCCATCCTCTATTTATCCGGTTCTCTTCTCCATTATGGAATGGAGTAAATCGTGGCATGAATAAAAATCTATGTTGTTGGGTATTGTATGTGAAATTTTTTATAGTCATTTCATGTTCATATTACAAAAATTATTGACATGAGATTATTTGTGCCTATGAGATCTCTGAATGAACATAAAGTCGTGAAATCTCAGTAGATGTTGGTGGTAAACGAATGTTAGTAATTACATTATATGTTTGATAGTTACAACATAAATGGATAATGAAGTTAACTAGTGGTCCAAACATGGATTCATCCACAATTCCTTCTACTAACACATATATAGTATTATTAAAAATCCCATTTATTATAAATAAACAAAAAAATTCGTTTTTCTTGTTACTTTTAACATATAAAAAATTAGTGATAGAGATTGTGGGAAACCAACTCGTGACTCTATGAGAATGAACTTAATTTGTCAAACTAAACTAAAATCTAGATTTTATAGATTTTTTATACCTGGAATAAGATTTCCTCTCGCATCACTTACTCTATTGTCGGGGGGGTTAGGATGAAAACTCATGTTTCTCTTTCCCAATGTCAATAATTTATTGTTTTATATTTAAATTTATAAAAACATATATAATTAGTGTGAAGAATTTATATGACTCGCCATCATCCAATGATTAATCTATTGTTTCATTTTATAGACATATGAAAAATAGAAATAACTAAACATGTATTGATGTATTAAAAGTGATCTATGAGGACCTAAAAAACACTTGGAACCATTAATTCTAAAATCCTTAGACCAAGAGCTTATTGGGATCCTAGAATACATCCACATGTACTATAAAAATTTTAATGAGGAATAATATTAAATCATCCTATCAATATTTGAGTAATATTTCTTGGATATTGAAGGACAATTGTGCTTCCCACAAATATACCATCTGCACTAGAAGACTTCAAGGATACATTTCATGTAATGCACCTAGTTTTAGGATCCATTGTTATTATTTTTTTAGATTTATAAATTTAATTAAAATTTATATATTAATTCAAAAGGATTTATACATAGTTATAAAATGACTCATACAATATATCAACCAAACTATAGTCACATTATTTATTCGTAAGAAATTTCTTGCAACAAAAGCACATAAAAACATGTACTTATCATAATGGATTATTAGTCACAATTAATGAAATACATCCATTAAAAGTTCATAAATCAATAAAAGAGAATCGATAATAAAATAAAATCTTCATGACTAAGAATTTTACTAGATCAAATTAAATATTGAGGATCACTTGTAAGCCAAAAAAATGTACAATGATGAAGTACACCATGAAATGAGACATCATCAGTGGAAATAAATAATAAAATAAAATTGAGTCTTGCAACGTGAGAGTGAAATAAATTAATGATATAGTATATCTATTTATAAGAATGGAATCTGGACAATTTAAATATGGGGTTTTGAAATGTTAATGTGGAAAATATAGTCATGGGTCAGAAATCTTATGGCCATAAAAATGATGTGTATTATTAAGTAGTAAATTTAAAATATTAAACCCGCAATGAAATTAAAATATTATACATATATATATATATATCTATGTGTTTCTGATTTCCATGTAACTATTAATAATATTATTATTTATGTATGATATGATTTATATGTAAAATTCAAATAATGTTTCTTATATAAATGGATAAGAAAAATTAAATTTTAGAATATAAATAATTAATTTTAATGGAATTTGTAAAAGTGTATTTACTATAAAAGTAATATTCGTTTTTTTATTAAGTATTTTATATTATATATTAATATATTAAATTGAATAATTCTTTAATATTATCATATATAAAATAAAAAATAAAAATATTTTAAATTAGGAGCTAATATTAAATATTATTATGAAAAATTCATGTATAAAAATCTTAATAGCTAAATTAAATCATGTTTTCATTATATTTGTCTTATTCATTTGAAAAATAAATTTTTAAATTTTAGATTCATGATTAGAAAAAATTAAAAAATTTTAGATATAAAATCTCAAACTTATCTTATAATTTATTAGACATATTTTTTATAAAATTATTGATTTTTAGATAAGTAGTGGAAAATATTTTTTTTCAAGAAATATAAAAAATATGAAATTATTAGTATATAAATATTTATTCGTAATTATGGAAAAAATATTATAAGACAAAATATTTATTATAAATTTTCATTAATTTGTTTTAAATTTATAAACAGATATTGGGCATTTTCAGAATTTATGGAATATTTTTTAAAACAATTTTTTATTCATTTTACATTTAGTATTGTAAAAATTTTATTTATCACATTTTAAAATTTTAGAAAAAATAGATTTATATTTTTGATTCATTAGAGTCTAAATATTAAATAATGACCATTTTATTTTTTAGAATAAATAATTATTTACCTTGGTAAAAACATTTTCCAATGGTCAAAACAAAAACGGTATAAATGAGTAACCTATGAAGAAAATAAAGAAACATGACAAAAAATATTTTAATTGAGTTTTTTGGTTGTGTAAATACCATTTATGTTATATATATATATATATATTAATTCTCAATTTTGGAGCCATATTCTTTAACATGGACATTATATTTTTGAAATGATTTTGAGTATTTAAAAAAATTACTCTTTTTTCACATATAAAAGGGACTCTCCCCTCTTCACTTCCCTCACACCATAAACTGATACATTAATCCCAATATCTCCTAAAAACTAATATACATGGTAATTAGGTTCTTTTATTCTCAAAAAAGTCTATACATCAATAATTTAACATCTTTCGCCAAGTAGATAACCTAAGTACTGATGTATAGATTTTCATTTTCTTTTTAGTATATTCTTTTTTTCCTTATGATCATGTATTTTTTTTCTAATTTTTTTATTCACCATATCTAATTATAACATAATTATCATTATTAAAATTTTATATTATTATAATTACGATACAATTCTTAAGAACCCTTACTTTTTTTCTAAGAAATCCAAAATGGAGATTTGTGTGTGCGCGGACTACAACCTCCAAAAAATGTCATGTTTCATTTTTCTTAACCCCTTATATGAATGAAATTAAAATTTAAAAAATAATAAAGATATTAATAAATTATATTACATTCTTAAAATTTAAAACATGTTATTCATTTCTATCATTCTATGGAAAATGAAATCAACAACCATGCATACATATGTAGGCTACCGACTCCAATGGATGATTGATTTCTATTTTTATTTTCATTACTGCATTACTTGTATAGTCATGATAATTAATTTAATGGATAAATAGGACTTTTATAAAATCATTGAAGTTATATGAGGACAAATTTTGTATCATATTCTTGATATTATCAAAAAATCATTATCATTAATTTAATTGTTTAAAATAAGCATGGAAGGAGGAAAATCGTTAACTCAAATTATGTAATATTGTAAGATACATGAATTATTATTATAAATCCTTTTTACTTTTTATATATCACACTAATAATATCTAAAATATATCATTATTCTGCTGATATGATGATATTACAAATAAATCAACTTAGTATCATCAATAATAATTGTAGGTTCATGATTGGATCGGTTTGACTACCTACATGAACAATTATATCAAATTATATCATAGAGAATTATGAAATTATAATTATTGGTATAATGTGATATAAATATGTATATAATAGTTTTTTCAGGATATGATATTTTAATATATTAGTCATTAATTTAGAAAACAACCTTCATAGGTGGAAATCCATTGAAAAGGATTTATTTTCAATTTAATCATCTAAGATAAAGATTAAAGTAATCATGAAAGGAATTTCAAACATAATAAATCAATATAAGCCATCCATTTTAGAAACATTATTGAAATATTAATGATGATTTTTCGAACAATAAGGAATACCAACGCGGATATTACAAAACCATTTCAAAAGATTACCCACCCCGATATCGAAAATTTTTACTAACTAACAAGAATAAATATTGAGAGTAATAATAAATGAAGTTTAGAAAATTTAAATATATGGAATTTATTTTGAAATAGGTTATTAATATATTAATGTTTTTACACAGGATCTTATAGTACATTTGACTAAGCGGGGAAACAATGTAAGGGGTTCTTTATATCAAATGTACATTCTCGAGACATATTTCTTAATGTGAACCATCATACCATTAATATGGTGTGATTACTACCTAATGAATTTAGTTTACCATATTTAGGGGGTATTAATATCCATATCATGTAATTTCATTAAATTTATATCAATTAAAAAGATACATATCTTTCATGTGGTTTTGAATATATTTTTCTCTATCCATAAGTGTTTTTCTTTCCAATATTACTTTCAAATAATTTTTTTAATTATAATCAATAAATGGAGTTTCTCTTATTTATATAACCTATAAATAGTTACTTTTTAAGTTCATGGGGTTTAATGTGTTACACAATTATTCCAAGTTCCCCTGATTCAAATTTTACCTAAATTATTTCATATAAGTGAAACTAAATAGGTATCTTTATTATGGAAACTCATTGGTACAAAAGGGGCCTAGATACCCTATGAGAGGGGGAAATCACTGTATGGATATTCTTTTTATCTTCCTCATGCAAAACTAGATCCCTGCCTCTTTGTTACAAGGGTAACATCTTATGCACTTTAATGATAATATTTTTTGTATCCCATCAAATTTTATCTGATATTAATTTATAGGAAGTAAATCAATAAAGAAATCATAAGGACATACATATTTTTTACTTTGTTCTCCAATACTAGTATACAAACAAGGAACATAAAATGATAATGTTGCGATTGTACAAATTCATTAAGGATCATTTTCAATATTGATGGTTCATGCTAGATCTCATCTATATACATGCTCACTTCCTTTATAAGGGTTAGAGTCTACTCAATACATTATCAAGAGTCACTACCTATGTATCTTTCTCTAGCTCACTGTCAGTGGAATGGATTTCTGTCCTCCTCTTCCTTCGTTCTTTGCTCTAAGAATGGATCCAGTCAATGGTTTATAGACATGTAGGTCCCAAAAGGTTTATGGAAATGTAGGTCCCTTCATTTTTATGAAATCATGCAGCCTCAGGTTTATATAGATACCCTGTTGAAGTCCCCTATTAACATGAAGATAAAATCCACTTTTCTGAGAACTGTTGTTTTGTATAAATTACATTTTCAAATGGTTCATTTCCCATTTCAAACAACATGATTCTTCTGGGAACATCATTGAACCACATATCTTGTATGATTCATGATCCACCTCTCCTCTATGGACTACCACAACTTCTGTGAACCGTATATCCTTCGTGTTTAGCTTCTTTCTCCACAACCAAACATTCTTCCACGAATTTTCCCTTCTTCATAGATGATTTCTTCTTCCATGGACTATACATCAAACATTTTTTGTCATGCAGAACAACTATTCATTATGGATCACTCTTACTGTATGGGATATAGTGCCCTGTAAAACCCCTTCATGAATGGTTCCTGTGAACTACTTCACCTTTAGCAGAATTCTCCCTTGTAAACCCTTTACTTAAAAAATCGTCCCTCATAAGCCACTTTGGACTTTTCCAAATTTATTCCTAGAGTCAAGCGGGTTTCTAATGATAATTACTCCGAGTAATATTGTGATTATCAGTCCTTGTATAGTCAAATATATCCAAAAAAACACTAATCTATTTTACTCAAATAATCAATGTGGTACAACCTTCACTCCGAACTACATATCCCACGAAACGTTTTCCCTATGTTGTTTGCATACCCCCACTCTTATATTGTGACATAAAATCTATTCCATAAACAAAAAAAATTATATCCAAAAATCACCACCTCTTTTCCCTAAATGTTGAGCCACCCAGCATACCAATTTCATTCTGGGAATCAATGACCATCTATGGAATCATTATTGTCCCACAAACAGTTTCCTCAACACGGTCCATGTACGGTGCTTCATGGCGTTCATAGAAATGCCAATAAAAAATCATTCTATTTCTCATTTCCCAAATCCATTTTGAATACCTACTTTTGTGGACCATGAACTATCTATCATGGTCAGCGACCATTTTACTCTTTGTAGTAAATTATCTTTTGACAAAACCAAACACTCGATCTTGAGGCCCAAAAATTTGGCAACCACAGGGAAACTAAATAAACATTAAAACATAATTTGTAAATATTGACTAAATATATTCATGGTCATAATGGTTTTTCAACAAACAATATAACACCCAAAATAACTTAGAGGGCACGTTTAGTGATTTTTCCCAACAATATCCCCATTTTTGTTTTTTTACAACTCTTTAAAATTTAATACATCATTAAATTTTCTTCCATATTATTCTAGAATTAACTTCCTATGATTATGATAGTGATTCAAGATTTAATCAATATATACTCTAAGCCTAGATTTCATATTCTCTGCATGAGAAAAAATTGAATAATAGAAAGTTCATTAATGAATCATTTCCTTCCATTCCAAAAACAATCCTTATTTTCACCACAAACCTCAGTTATCGTGGTATCGATCACTTCTAGTATAATCAGATTTAATACCCCCACCCTTATATCAATAATCCCCCTACTATCTTAAAATCTCTCTATATCACTACTCTACATAACATCTTCTCCCCATTCCATGATTAAGACATTTTCCCCCTATAATATGTATTACTTGTCCCCCACTATCAACAATCCTGAAGGTTAACTATTTATGATCTAATACCATTTAAAGAACACAAGTATGTACATTAGGTAAAAAACACCATAACTCTGGGAGATGGGGGTATCACATCAATACTTTTTCATGTTTGGGGAGTTGACATAACTCCTAGACCCAATCGATGTAGTTCAAACTTTTCCTTAGTTAATGCATCTATAAGAATTTCAGCAACCTGTTGTTCTGTAAGAACATACTCTAACTTCAATATCACATACTCCACCTTATCCTTGATAAAATGATACTTGATTTCAATTTTCTTTTTCCAAGGGATATGGGATATTTTTTATCTATGATTTATAGTTTGTGAAATATCACAATGGATTCCAATCAAAGGATTCAATTCTACTCACATATTATCAAGTTGTTGTTTCGTCCACAATAACGATGATCAAGATTAAGTATATTAAACATATTATGCTTCTATATTTCTCAATAAAATTGAAAAATATTTCTTTATTATTCATGAAATAAATAAGCCACCAAGATATAATTCACCACATGATGTTTATTTTCAATCATCTTATAAATGATCCTAATTTATGTATGCATATCCTAATAAATAATGACGATATTTCTCATTGTACATAAAATAAAATCTTCCTTCCCATTGATATACCAGTGTATTATTTTTACTGTAAGCATGTGGATTTCCTTTGGATTGATTTTATTCCACACTGCTTGACATGTGAAAATAAATATCTTGTCATGTCATTGTCAGGTACAATTCACTTCTAATGATCGACATTTATTCAGTGATATTAACTGCTTTGCCTTCATCATACCGTGACAGTTTCATCTAAGTATCCACTTCAGTCATCCTCTATTTTAAAGAATCCATCAAAATATTCTGAAAACCTCCTTATCATATTTATATTGAGAAATTAATGTCACATTCTTTCTTAATGTTACTAGTACAATAATTTTTAATCACTGTTATAGTTTACATATCGATTGTAATCAACTCCACCACTCTAGATATCATGATTCATCAAAAACTGATCCTGTCTTGAATACCATTCCTTTAGGTCCTTCTTCAACCCATATAATTCATTCTTCATCCATCAATATTTGTTATCATCTTCATGAATGAAAAAACAATCAGTTTCTCAATGTGAACATCTTCTTCTAGAATCCCATTTAGAAATTCATACATCACATTGATATTATATCTAATAGTACCCTTTGTATTGTAGTCATGCTCTATATTGAATCACCACACCATATTCATTCATATTGATAGGAAATACCCATTTATTCATAATGAAAATCATGTCTAATTGTCCTGACACAAGATCCCATGTCTGATAATTTTCTAGTTGGTCATGATCTTCATAAATAGACATAACATAATTCTCAAATCCAACTACTTCCTCCTTCTCATAATATGTATATTCTTATGAGTCATCATTATAAACTTCATTTACCACTATATTTTTTTACCTTTTTGCCACTAGTATCTTTTTGAACCATTCCCAATATTCCTAATAGATACATAGTTTCCTAAAAACAGTCAGCTAATAACATATTGTAAGAAAAAAAAGATAATCATGAAATACATGAGTTTTGATTATTCTAACCCAATTGGTTATCTAGATGTCATACACCATAGACTTTCATCATTTATATCTCATTTATATCTTTCATATTATTAAGAGATAGAGATATCCCCGTATGATGTAAAAATGTTCCCATTATTGGGACCACTTTTTGGCTGCACAAACATTCTTATTCTCATACATCATTTATTCTCATGTGGTACTTTGTAATGAGTCGTCAACAAAACCACTAAGTCTACTAAGTCAGAAATTAGTGTATGAAATAATAGACAATGTTAATAACAAAATCACTATCCATTTTTTTCAATTACATATAAACATTTAATGATTACATAAAACATCAACTCCATTCAAATAATTCTTCCATATTAATTCTTCATCTCTTATGACTGATTTGAATTAATTGAACTGATAGAGCACATGAAATTTCTATTATTAATCATTTGATGCCACATAACATTGGATAGTATATCCCTAAAACCCAAAACAAATGAATGATATATATTTTATACAAATAGGGAGATGGGATTCTCTAGAATAATCAAGAAGAAGATTGTTGTCAGCCATGATAGATCAACCCTTTTATTCTTTATTACATTACACTATACTCTTTTTGTAATAATTCCAACTACCCATACAACCACAACTATTCTTGTCATGTGACTATGAATTATTTTACCAATTTATGTATCTTCATTCTGATATTTGGGTTTTATGGGTTTTTCCATTTTCACAGTTTGGGGTTTATGCCCTCTAGTAGAAGTTTCCTTCTTTGAGCATCCACATCAAGACCCTATTTGCTGAATCATTCATTAAGAATGAATATATCCACTGTTATTCTACTATTTTTTCTTGTCGCATTGGGGGGATCTTTCTCTTGGATTAACTTTTCACCTTGAATCATGACTTGTGAATTTCTCAAGAAATAATTTATTAATTATTCTTTTATCACTTATGTGATGCAAATTAATCAGATGTTCTAGGAGGGATTTCTTCAATAAACATACATTCATATTTCTCAGAACTATAACAGGTCCTCCCTTTTTCTTCTAGGTTTTTTCACATTCATTCAAATAGTTATGTTGTGAATAAAACCTTGGAGTTGAGTGATACATATTTCATTGATCATCTTGTATATCCAAAAACATATTAAACCAATTGTTTGACTTACAATTTTGACTTCCATAATATGATTTCTCATTATATATCACTGTCATAGGACATCCCATTTTGAGTTACATTTCCCTCCTTAAATTCTTCAATCTTTAATATCTACCCAAATTCCCATGATTAGAACATATAAAACATATCTCTATAAAACATATCTCATGTAATATTTTCTTGGCTAAGATGCTAATACAACATGAGTTCACCATTTAACATTGATCTCTGAGGATTCTTAACACATATTAATGGTGTGTCATGGTATTCCACAATAGTAGAATTTAATGGATACTTCCTTCTAAGAGACTCGTCTTTCACAATTTTTAAGAAGCTTCTTATTATTTCTTATATAGAAATTTTTCTATCTTCAATGCATTAAATATATTCCTATGAATCTGAACAAAAACATTATGTATGACCATTAATCCCCCAAAAATAACACATGTTATTATTTCCTCATGTAAAAACCTTTTTTAGGTGTTTCTTTATCACCTACATGGTTTGATATATTTTTGGAAATGTTTATAGATATTTTGCACGCATTCTTGGGAGAGGGTTCATAAAATCCAATACCACATTTTCCAACAGTTGATATTATCTGGGGTGAGAAAACCTGTTCATTTTTTTCCTCTATAGTAACATATTTTATTTTCATTTCATTATCACTAGCTGAAGGGTAATTAAATTAAAAGTTAAAATCATCCATCAATTTAGACATTCCATGGACATTAAATTTACCCACTTGTTTCTTGAATGACTCTATCTATTCTCTTAATTGTTTAATCTTTATATCCTTATGTTCATGTTGAGAATTATGTCATCTTATGTGAGTATTCCCACTAAATATATCAACATCCAATTCTTCAGATATCGTTTCTATCATGTAATCTTGCTCTTTTATTTTAGAATATTCTTGAGGAACCAAGTCATTACAACATGCATTCTATTTTTATAGTCTTTGGTTCTTCAGTACCATTTCATATTGTTGTGAATAAGGATCAACATCTCTTGATTCCATATTTTTAATTTATTCTAAGTTCAAACACTTTTCTTTCTATCCAACATTTTGTTTTTCTACCTTTGTATATATTATTTTCTGTTATCCACCTTGGGAATCATTATTCTTCCTCAGCAATGTGGCCACATCAGTGTGCCTATTAATAATTACTATGCTCTTATTGATGTTATTTTCATACACTAGGATTCAGATATCCTTACATTTAAATTCTTCAACAAGTATTGGATTAAATTCATTTAATTCAAGGAAAACTTCCACTTTTGGTATCCATTCAATCTCATCATCATAGTAGTATTGTCTTCACTTGGAATATCAATTTCATCACTCATTCCTTCAGCATCATTGAATGGTTTAAGGGTTTCAATGTCTGATTCATCTAGGGTATTCACTAAAACACTTTTGGTTTCCTTAAACTAAATCACACTGTTTCCATAGAAACTTCAACATAGATGATTTTCACAGGACTTCTTCTTCATCTTGAAGTTCTTCCCTTTTTCATGTTACACAATGTCAAGAGTAGACTAAATATATAACTTCAACAATTGAAGGAACCATGTTATTACACAAAAATATGCTAAATGAAACCATCCATGTGATACCAATTTTTTTGATCCAAAAGGGGACTATATACTATGTTAATGGGTGAATCAAGGTATGAACATTATATTAACATCTAACTACCCCACTAGATGTTTACCTTTTTATTTCAATGGTCACATATAATGCTATTTTATGATAGTGTTGATCATATACCTTCTAATTTTATATTATGATAATGATTATAATTTAAATAAATATATAAATCCTAATGACATTGATATTTTTACTTGTTTCACATTCACTAAGTTACATCGAAGGAAAATACAACAACAATGTGTTGATTGGACCAAATAAACTAAGGGTAACTACCAATAATGATAGTTCAGGATATATCTCATCTATACCAAGAATCTCTACCTTTATAAGGCTTAGGGTATTCTCAATATATTCCAAGGGTTCAATCCCTCTGTCTCTTTATGTGTCTCACTACTGGTGGAAAGTATCAATATATTTCTCTTCCTTTTCTCACTACTCTTGGAATTGACACTCTCATAGTTTTACGGACTTGTATATCCCATACATTTTATGGACATCTCGGCACCTTCATTTTCATCAAATCACACATCCTCATGTGTAGATATATTATCTATTAAATTCCATTTTCCACCCGTATATGAAATCCACTTTTCCACACACTATTAGTTTGTGGAAATTACATTCAAGAACTATTCATGTCACATCACGAACAACCCGCTACCTCTGCAAACTGCACTACACCACGTAGTGTGTACGTTTTTTGGACCACTTCTCATATATAGGATTCCTTCTCTTCCATGAATGGTATCTCCTCTATGGACTACTTCTTCCTCTATGGAAAAACCCTTCTTCTACGAACCACAAATTCATCACATACATGTTCTTCTTCCGTGGATTTCCTTTGCTCCGCATACCATTTGAGGTCTTGCAGACCTCATATTTTACATGGATCCTTATTCCTTTTAGGGATATAGTTCCTTATAAAAACCCTTCACAAACCATTACCATGAACTACTTCACCTTCACAGAATTCTCTCTCACGAAATCTTTACATCGTGGAATCCTCCCTCACAAACCTCTTCATACTTTGTCTATTTTCTTCTCAGAGCGCAGATGTTTTCTAATAAAATTATATCAGATTAATGATGGGAATAAAGGTCCATATATAGGAAAAATATAAAAAATACTTATCCATTTTATGCATATATTTTTTGTGGTATAACCTTTAACACAGATAGCTTCTCCCACAATCCATTTTCCATAAAAGGTATGCATACTGTCAGTCTTATTTCACGGTGGCTGATATCTTCCATGAATAAAACCCTTCATAGCTCCACAAATCACTACATAATTTTAAAAATTGACACGAAATACAATTTATCATTTTCCTTCCATGAATTATTGTCCTTTTCATCAACCACTTTCGTCCAGAAAACTATTTCCTCTCCACGGTCTGCATATTGTGCCTCGCGGTCAGTATAGTGAAACTGTGTAAAAATCACTACTTATTTTGATTTCCAAAAGCTGTTCCATGTGCAAAATCATGTTGTCTATTAATAACCTATTCCAATTCATGAACTATTAGCTCCTACACGGAAAATCATCTTTTTCAAAAAAAACTCCCAATTTTGAGGCCCAATAATTTAGCAAACACTGTGAAACATCACGACCTAAAACACCTTAATCGATAACATCAACTAAACTCATTAATAGTCATATGGATTTATAAACAAACACAATCACAACCAGAAACACCGATCAGATTCCTTGATGTATTTTTTCCCAACATTCAGTAACCTCCCTTTCCCATGTCACGAATCATTTGATGCTTTTCAAAATTTCCTAAATTATACCTTAATAATTGGTAGATGTAATTTTCTAAAAAATTATCCAAATTAATTTTTTTAAATAATATGTTTATATTTTTTGAAAGTGTTGTTTTTATTAAAGTGTAAGTAGAATATATTTTTAATGTTTTCCATGTGAACATATTTGTCCTCCAGCTTTTCTATTTTATAATATATTTGCTTTAGAATAATATTTTATTTTATAAAATAAAATCTTATTTCCATTTATTTATAATATATTTCCATATATAATGTTTTTAAAAGGACCATATAAGTTTATAATTTCCATATATGATTTCAATAATTCTCTAAAAAATAGTTTCCCTCAAAATATAAGTCCATCAAAATACATTAAACTTGATCAAGGATATTATTCTACTATAACCAGCCACCATAAATCTATGGATAGCTTATGTAATGACCTTATCTTTTTTCCAAAAGATCTATAATTTTCATTGTCTTTCCTAATCATACACTATATATGATCCTATGTTTTCACTCAGTGCCTTTACTTTTTGAATACCATAGTTTTTATTAATTTTGTTGAAGGGTGATCACAAATATTTCCTACATCAATTGTTTTGGAAAAAATTGAAACATATACCCTTTATTTATTTTAGGTCAATAAAATAATTTTTTATCTTCATTAAATTATTTTTACCTAGATTTTCACTTGATATAATTACAAATCCATTTATTTGACATGGGTTTTCCAAGCTATGATTATTGTTGATATTTTTAGTGATTTATTTATGTGAATCTATATAGAAAACATTTTAATTCAATGGGATCTCTAGTATATGTTGAATGAAACTAATTATCATTCAATGGGTTCTTTATAAAAAAAAATTATTATTGTAATTTGGAAATTTTTTTGAAACCCATCATATTTGCATGATATATTTATATTCTGATTATTGATTTACTTATAGTGACACATATAAGTATGAATGATGACATGTGGGGATGTAAATATCCTTTTAATTCATTGGTTTAATGTTTATATCTCATTAGATAAGTATTTATGATTACATTTTATTTACTCATAATTGTCTGAACTAATTGTGTGCCTCATGAAAGTCAAGTTAAATATACTAATGTATGTTTTAAATATGAAAGATGTTTCACAGTTTGATGTTTTTTCTCATCTTTATTTTAATCTATAATGGGTTATGTTTATTCACATTGATTTCTTCTATCCTTTTATACATGTATTATGTTATACTAATTCATATATCATGATATATGATCTATGATTTTTTGGGAATGAATTTTCTTATATATCATGATTATAAATATTAAATAATCCCATATTCAGTTGTGATATTTTATTTTTATTAATTACATTTACCCACACAGGGAATATGATCAGCCTTGTATCATATGTTTCTATTTCCTCAGGTTATGAAGATGATTATACCATATAATAATTATTGGATAGAGTTTACTATGGCTCAATTAGGGATAAATTTCCACAAGGTCGTAAAATAATTGTCTTATGTACTACATCTAAAAGATACTAAAAACACTATACATGGGAGTTGGTGATTATTTGTGAGATATAATGTTTACCTTATAAATTTTTTTAAAAATAAATGAATTTATACCATAGGATTATATATTGGTCCTAGAGGATGAGTTTCATGTAGAAATAATTTAGGGTGATGATCATATCTTGAGTTTATTTTTAAATTTTACATAATTTGAATTGCACAATAAAATTTCCATGTTTTCACTATTTATAACAAGATAATTTCTCACATGACCTATGATATTAAGCGACAGATACCCTAGAGGAGGAGGTAGCTAAATTTTAGTATGAATTAGATATAGAATTTCAAGATAAGATAACTGAAGCTTATTTTGTTGATTTACATAATAATTTCATAGAATAGTTCTCTATGATGCGTACTAAGAAACAAAAAAAAATTAGAAGTGCACAACATCATCCCAAAATCTATAGTAGATGAATAATAGGACCTCTACTTACTACCAACTATCATGAACCACAAATTCAACAACAACTAGGGGGTTTATAATGAGAAATATCAACAATATGACCTCTAGGTGAAAAATAATGTCAGAAATAATAGTTAATATAGAAAAATGTGTTTTATATTTCCACATATTCCCATCCTAAAAAATATATGTTGTTAATACACAATATATACAACTTTAGAAAAAGATAAATTATAACACCTCTGCTGGGGGGTACTACCCAATTTTCTTCACCCTTTATTCTAATGTTAATTTATATTTACAAATTGTCTTTTAATTTTAGAAAAGAAACTAAATTATACATGTTGTGTTTGAATGGAAGAAGAGGAAAACCACTAATGGACCTTTTTAAAGACCATTATATTCCAATAATATTGGAATCTCGCTTTCCTAAGGCTGTCTACATGAAATGGAATTACATGAATCGAGATGAATCATTCACATATAATCATTATTTCAGGATGTCATATATATTATCAGTTTCAAACATGAATTTTTTATGTTGAATTTTATTGTGGATAGATATAAAATGATATGTGCAGGAGAGAGTAACTGAAAGATTAGTGTATCTTTATTTCTTGTTTATATAATTATTTTGTGTTTTAAAGAATCCTTGTTTTGAAATGTATACAAGAAAATCATATAATTTGAAGAATGTACAATTTTTATAACATAGATTTGGTGTTTCATTAAAAAAAATTCAGTTTCATTGAGTACTCAAAATATAATTCTGAACACCATGTTGATTTTGAGGACATGATCATAATATTGATGCCTAAAAGTTGAAATGATTATTGATTTGGGTTTTCATTCATGGGATATCATGTTCAAGTATTTTCTGGATTTATTATTAAACATTTACGTTCCAATCCACTTGGGAATAACTAATATTAAATTAATTCTTATATAGTTATGAAATGGTCATGAGACTTCCTCTGTCATTCGTTTATATACGTTAGTTCCTATGATATTTTTATAATTAAGGAAGTAATTTCACACAATTTTTTCATATTATTAATCTAATGTAAATGTATTTTATGTTTATTAAAAAATTAACTTGTTAATTTTTAATGTGATTATAATATTTTATAATGGTTTTTGGGATTTATTAATTGATAATAAAGCCTTATATTAATTATTAATTTGTTTTCTAAAATTGAAATTAAATATTTTATTTTTTATTTTTTTCCTTACCAAAGACATTACAATTAAATATGGGTGACACTTGTTTTTAAAAGCGTGTAAATGGATAACACTTATTTTATATTATGTGTATACAGGTAATAACCTTTTTAATATTTGTGATTAAATATAAATTATATTTTCTAAAGGCAAGGTATTTGGACCTCTACTACTATGTAAAAGTTATTCCACGATTCGTAGCTTGAGTAAAGTTCAAATCATAGTTCCTTAATTTATGTAATGGAAATAAAACCCTTAATCCCATGTAAAGGTAGGTCTAATGTCACAAAAAGGTATTCCAACTCCAAATGATCTCCAATAAGGTTCAGCTCAGAATCGTTCTACTCATATAATGGTTTGAATTAAATAACCAAAGGGTGTTTGTATGTTTTTTAAACACTAATAAATGTATATCATCCATTTTCATACCTAAATAAATGTATCACAGTTTTATAAAAGATATTTCAGGTTAATTAGTTGTAGAAGGGTAAAAACATGTTACCTTTATACAACACATGTCTCTTGCATAAGGGTTGCAATATTTGCATAAAAATTATATATTGACTTCCCAGTTTGAACTATAAAAAAATTACATAAATTAATTATGGATATGTGTAAATAATATTTCTTTGAATCAATTAAGGGGTATAAATACATTTTTTCAACTTCCACAACATTATAATTCATATAAAGAATCATAGGAAGAATCAAAATGGAAATGGTTTAAATATGAGATTCATGAGAATTATATACCTACGTGGAACATTCATCTACATATTTTAAAATAACATATTTTTATTGTATTGAATCCTCATTCCACTATATTGAGTATTACTGAACTAAAAACATGTTGTTCATGTCTTTTAAGCCATCTGATACTGATATGAGTTTCTTTCACACATGCTAGTGATATGTTTCTTAAGCTAAAGAAATTTCTCCCACCTCTACTTTGGTGTAACATTACATAAAAAATTCAATGTCAGATATCAATAAATATCTCAATTATTTTATGTTCATGTGTGACCAAACAAATCAATAGACTCTGTTGCCTAAATTATTGAAATTTACCACATTTAGATAAAAATATGGAAGTCTCATGATGAAGGGATTTCGCACATGTGGTGTAAATTTAAATATTTTATGATATAAAGGAAGTTGATGGATTTTTAATTTAAACAATTATTGGTTTAATGATATAGAAATTAAATAATTGAAATGAGTAGTTCAATTTTATGCAGACAATTGATTTTTTTATTTAAAATGCTTCATTTCATATTGTGTCAATATTTTGGAATCCTGGATTCAATGAATTAAAATAGTATTGTTATTTTATGATGTAGTTATTAAAAATATTATTCATTCCAGGGTTTTAATTTCATACTATTGATTATCATTATCATTCAATAATATTAATTATCACATAAAATTTAATTTCTAGGTAAAAAGTGAATTATCATAGAAAGGGAGAATTTAAATTGCATGTGCATGTATTCTTTTTTTTATTTGGGGAAAACTAAAATTTTTATTAAGGATTAAAATCCCTTTTTAGTTGGGAATGTTAAAAAATTCTTGACATAAAGGGATAGTGGATAGATGGACCATTACAACTCTATGGCCAAAAGGTCATGTGGCATGAACTCGGAGGTAATGGACCGATTCCCCATGATGAGTAGATATTCTTTGCATCCTGATTCCAGTCATTCAATGTGACCCACATATACCTAATATGTCTTATTATTCTATTCCATCATGATGTTTTGGAAGGGTACCCTGTTAAGCAAGTGTTTTTTTTTTCAACAGTACATAATGATTTTATTTAAAAGGGGAGGTTGTTGAGAATAATACTCTATCTCTTTATGATAATTTTGATGCTCATAGACACCCTTAATTATTTTCTAATGATTTTATTTGTCAATTATATTTGATGAATTTATTATTCATTATGTTTTTATTTCTGGAAAAAATATTTATGTTCTTGAAAAATGAGGATTAATTACTAATGTATTCGCATTAGCGTGTTATGGAAACACTATTCGTGCTCTATATATTCGGGATCTGCTAAAGCGTGTTCTAGAAACACTATTCATACCCAACATGGTGAAACATAGCGTAAGGATGAAATGCAATTTATTCGTTATGAGTTATTAGAAAATTTTGGAAGAGGAACCCTATGTTAGGAAGGAACCCTATGTTTGGGTTATTGAAAAAGTCTACAAGAAGAACTGTATGTAAGTATTACACGTTATATTTGTTTCTCAAAATAATGGTTCATAAACCTTACTTTTGTAAACAACCATACATTCATAGAAATGTATGGAGCAAGTACCCTTCGTATGAATGCTTATAAAAGTATGGATATTTTATCACACATTTCAAAGTTGAAGTGAAAAAGTATGGATGACCAACCTTACGTTTGTGATCAACCATACGTTTCTAACCCTATGTTTGTGATCAACCATATATTGAAAACCCTATATTTGTGATCAACCATACTATAAAAACCTTAATTTTGAAGGCTACTTCATCAATCTTACGTTTATAATCTACATTACATTCAGAGGATGCATACTATACAAATCAACCTTACATTTGGCCTCGGAGAGTTTAAAGTCGATATTATTATGCAACGGTCAGTAAGCTATTTATTAGAATGGTTTCAAGATGGATTAAAAGTTGATTTTAAAACGTGTTTTTGATGAGTTCAGATTCATTTAAGGATCGAATTAAGAAGATATTTTCTTAGAAAATTTCAAGGGAAGTTACAACTACACTTTAAATTCAAATTTTTGAATATCTCGAACCAGAAGGCGACTTTTTTGAATCTAAATTTATAGGATAAGTGCTCAACGTTATTATATAGATGTGAAATTTAAAAAAGAGATATATGGGTATTTTTCAAACTGCATCAATCTATCATTCTTAAAAAGGAAGAAAAGTAGTGACTATCAAAAACACAGATCCGCTGATTCAAAAGAATGACAAAGCTCCGTTTATTGAAGAAGAAGAATCATGATAAAAGATTCACTCATTCTACATCGAAGATCATCTTTTAATCTTCTACTACTGAAGTTGTGAATTAAATTTCTATATCTACTACAACAGTATCAACTCAGAACTAATCTTATTTGAAGATTATTATATCTGAATGTGACGATCCATCTACTGTCAACTGGATTCTGTTGCAATAGTGAAGAAAAACTAGAAATTATTTTCAAAAGTACAGATACATTTCATTTCTATTCTTGATTGACCGGCTTCTCATACTAAGCTGTGTAGGATCTGTGAGTGAACCACAAGGCTTTGTTTTTTCCTTAGATTGTAATAGTGTCAACTTTCTGTACTCAGTTGTGAAATAGTCTGTGGAAACGAGGACGAGATAGTGAAAATCACCAAGCTCATGGAGTAGAGCTTTGGTGGAGTGGACTAGGGGACTTCTGTTCCCCATAACACTATATATCTTGTGTCTCTTCTATATACATTTCTGTTGCATTAATTAATCTAATTAAAGTTAAAGGGTAGAGCACGATCTCGTGAAGATTTTTTTTAAAAGACACAATTCAGCCCCCTCTGGTGTATATTTACTATAATTTGATCCAACAATTGGTATCAGAGGTTGAGCTTTCTGATAAAGCCTTAACAAGATGAAAGTGATTATACACAGAGCAAGATGACTGATACAAGATATGGAATTTCTATGGTTAGATCACCGTATTTCAATGTAGAAAACTACGGATGCTGGAAGTCATGAATGATTATCTATCGAAAAACCCTTGGATATAGAGTATATTATATGATTATGACTCCATATGAAATACCAAAAAAACCTGAAATGTGGAGTGCAGCTACTGAAGTAGAATATGATATGTACTCAAAGGCAATGAATGCAATTATATATGGTCTAGGACCTGATGAATTTAATAGAGTATTTCAATGCCCAACAGCATATGAGATGTGAAAAACTATTGATGTTTCTTGTAAATGTAACACCCTAGGTAAATAAATAATATGACATTTTCATATTTATCCATATTTGTGAATGAAGTATTAATATTACATTAAAGGGGACGCTATTCTAGATGGCGTACCCAATACGCAACAACGAGTTTCTTGGGAATCTTGCGTTGCACTCTAATAATAATATAATATTACTTTAAATTGTAGTTAACACCTAGCCGTTGTAATGGCGGGAATGAACATAACTAACTAAAAAATGATTATATATGTTTTTCAAATATTTTTACTTTTAAAATAAATGTTAGAGGATTAAAAATTAGAATGAATTAAATTTTAAGCGTAAATATTCTAATATTCTTTAAAAGGTCGATTAACCACCTTTTGATGGCGAACGCTTTTTAAACCCACTTTTTGACAATTTCATATGTTATATTGGACCAAAAAAATTCTTCTCTAGAATTGGGACATCAAAATTTACTTTGTGTAAATATTTGGTGTATTTCCAAAAAAGTTCATTTTTTAATGAATAGTGAAAAATGTTGTATTTTAATTCAAAACCTCTTTTTAATCAAATTTATTTATATGATTAGCTTATCTTTTGATTTGGTTTTAAAGTCCAATTATAATATATTTTTACCATTTAATCCAAAAGTGGTCATTGGAATTAATTTCACTTTGGAATTGGACTTAAACTAGTGTTGATCTTTTAATAGATATTGTTTCTTAAAAACACACTATTTGTTTGGACAGCGGGAATTGATTATTAAAATAATTAATTCAACTTATATGTTTGGAATTTTTTAAAATGTACATGATTTTTGAATTCAGAATATCAAATATAGCTTAGGGTAAATTTTTGGTGATTTTCTGAAAAACTTCAATTTTTGATGAATAGTGAAACCACTAAGTGGTTGTAAAAGAAACTGATTTTTCGTTTAAATGATAATTTGCCACTTCTGTGATTTGATTTTCAAAAATCCGACATACATGGTTTTCATAAAGAAGTAAAATGTTGTTCAATGGGATTAAAATAATTTTTGGTGAATAGTAACTTTTACGTTTTATTAATCACGATTAAAGGTAATTAGTGTAATTTAAGGTAAAAAACTATTTTAATAATATGAAATGACCTTGAAACATGTCCTACCCTTATTGTATGTATCATGTATGACCAAGAAAATCCATGGGACTACTTGGGGACCCCATGGAGCCAATTTGGTAGGAAAATGACATAAATAACTTTTTATTTAAAGTTAAAATAAAAATGTCACAAACATGAGTTGTTCTACTAAAACAATTTTTATATGGGGTTATACAAGTCATATTTTTTACTATAAAGATTCATTAAAAATATAAAAATATTTCCTACATCATGATATTTTTTTAATAATTTTTAGACACTAAATAAATTAAATTATTTATGACACCATGATGATGCAGCGATTACCTCATTATTTAATTATTTAAATAAAAGAAAAATATAATGTAAAATCAAAGACCTAAAATTTTCACAAACCTATTGTATGGGTTTATTTCGAAACCTTATCATGTTATCCTAGAAATATATCCTTTTGGGCCCTTTAAAATCCAAAAAGCATTATATAATAAAGTAATATTTTATAACTTTCCAAGTGTGCCCCTCCTCTCCTCTTATAAAAGGCCGCCACCTCTACCCCCTTACCCACACCTCTCAAGCCATTGGCTTGGCCAACACCTGACAATTTCATCTCTCCACATCCCTCTATTCATCATTTAATCCTCACTTTGGTCATAATCATTTCCAAGGAAGCCTTTGAGCTCAAATCAAAGAGAGTTACCTGATTTAAAGGTAGTGTCCTCTTTTGTATTCTTATGTTTTATTTTGCTTCTCCAACCATTTAAACTCTTTTTATTCCTTTCTTTTGTAACAACACCCGTATCTTAAATATAATATAATTTTGTTATGTGAAGGATTCTAGCAACACTTACACACACCTTCATCGAATGGTTAAAGAACATACAGTTTCTGTGGATGGCAGATTACTGCCTCACGAAACGATGATTGTTCAATATTCTTTTAACACCTTCAAAGTTGGTCATTAAGATGTCACTATATTTATATATGATATATAATATTTTTATTTTTTCCTTAAGCTTCTGTATTTTTCATTTATGTCATACCTTTATGGTTTCCATTATGGGTAAATGCGTTATCTTCATTTTAGGAAGTGTGGACTACCGCCCCCTCAAAGTGATTTGATTTGTTAATGCCATATGTGGGACGTATAAAGGATGGAATTAATGGTATTACATATTATATCCTACTGTAATTATAATATAACTTTATATCATTATTATTTCATTCTATTTAATACAAAAAAATAAATGAAAGTAGCGTTCATGCGTACGTACGGCTTACCATCTCCATGAACGGTACATTTCATTTCTTATCTCCAAATGTTATGTACTATTATAAGTACATATATATAATGGATATATATTTAATAAATTATATCTAAATTAGGGATATCATTCTAGAATTATAATATATATATCTCTCATTTTGTTCTAATTCGATTAACATGACAAAAAAATGAAAGTAGCGTTCATGCGTACGTACAGCCTACCGTCTCCATGAACGGTGCTTTTAATTTTTTATCTACAATTGCTATGGAATAGTATAAAATTAATATATACTGGATATATATGATATTTAAAACATCAATACTATTTTGGATATGATGTACCTATAACTACATGGAAAATTCTTTTCCAAGAAGTTAGATTTTTACTCATGTACCAAACATCAACAAAAACGTATGATATGAACTCACTTTATTAACCAATTATTATAACATTATAACATGTGATATTAACTGAATAATAATATTTACATTATTTCCTTAAGAAATTATAAATTTAAGAAATTTTATTATTCAGGATATTAAAGAATGATCGAGTCATGTCGGACACGAGGTAAGGGAACCTACCCCTCTCTTTCTTTTTAAGTACACTCTTTTATGTCATTCCTTTTAAGCTCATCTTTTTTATGATTGGGATGTTATTTTATATTAATATTACTTTAATTTTAATGTTCATTTTATGAGAGACCCTATTTTCTCTCATCAATCCATTTTGGAAGTTTTAATTGGCGCTGTTAGGCTGCCGAAATTTTGTAAGGGGCTTTTTATCTCACATTATGTTTTCGTGAGATTCATGCTACATTTTCCAATATTTCCTTTTTTTGTGGTGTATGTACTGTCCATTATTCTACTATTTGTGTAATATAATTTCGTTTATGAGTATTTACATCAATGTTGTATAGTCCTTCTTTCTTGGGGTGTATGTTTCGAAAGTTACCCAAATCAGTAAGGGAACCTTTCACCCTCCTCTTTTTAAAAGACTTCTTTTGTGATGTCTTTTAATTTTCATCTTATTATGTGGGGATATGTTCTTATATATTCTTATTGCCATAAATTTTATGTCCAAGAGATGAGATACCCTTTATCTCTCTCATCAACTCTTTTTCTAAAATTTGATGTGACGCCGTTAGGCTGTCAAGGGATCTTCTTAAACCAATTTCAATTTCATTGGGTTCAACATGTAGTTATCGAATATGTCATCCTTTGAATATGTGTGAATGAAATTTGATTATTTTACACTTAATATCCACTTTTATTGGGTGTATTTATATTTTTCTCTCATTATTATGAGATTTATTTATCCTTAATTTAAGGATACCATCTTTATAATGGATTTCATCTCAATTTACATTTCAATTGAGACTTCATTGTTGTTATGCACCAATTCACTCTTATATGGTGTATATGCTGTCCTTTGGAATATTATATCATGAATCCCTTTATTCTCATGATATTATAAAGTTTTGATTAAATGTTATTCCTCAATTATTGTATTCAAGTGTCTCTCATTTTGTTAAAAACCCTTTAACTAAAATATCGTTTTAAATATTTTAATGATTTAATCTTATAAATATTTCTCATTAATATCCATGTTTTCAAAATGGTTTTACAGATTTATTTATATGTATATTAGTGGTTTAAAATGCTAAAAGCTTCAAAGTGGTATGGGACACATTGATTCAAAATTTTCTTTATTAAATGTTTTAAATGGTTTTGAAAATGGTTTTTAGAATGGATTCATTATTTCAATATCTTAAAATGTTATATTGTTATTATGATGTGGGAATGTTATCTTTATTTTATTCTTAATTTATGTGCTATGATTATGTTATGGTTCTTGGGCATTGTTTATTAATACGGGTGGTTCTGTGATAAACTAAGGGCGGGTGATCCCGATATAGCTCTCCAATGCATTGGGTAACGCGAAGGGGTTAAACGTTAAGGTTTCTCTGAAGAGATTTATGGAATATACTGTTATGGGTATTCCAAACGTAACCAAGAGGGTTACTCCCTACGTAAGAATGTTATTAATGCCTCAAGTTACCTTTATGCCTTATGATTTCTATGATTTATTCATGATTTGATGAGGTATGTTAAAATGCTTATGTTTTATGAGTAAAGTATGTTTTCATACATGGACTAATGTTTTCTTTTCATAATTTTATATACCTTACTGTGCTTTTTATGCTCATCCAAAGTTTTTGAAATGTTTTACATAGGACTTAAAGATGAATAGGGTCAAGGATGGGATCAAGGAATGAAATGCTATCTAAAACATGGAACTAGACACGTTTCCTTTAAGAGTTTTTTTATGGAAACATAGTAGAAGTGACCACTTTGTAATATTTTGAGTTGTAATAGTTATGTCCTAATTCTCTAAAACTATAAACCTGAAAAGATCCTCAATTTGAATTATTCATTTAATTTGATATTAAGTATGTTTTAAGAACGAGGCCTTATAGTTGGTATCAGAGGTCGGTTTAGATAACATTAGAGGTTAGGGTATTCTCTAAGCATAAGTTACATTACCATAATGGTTATGATTTCTGAAAGAGTGCTAGTTTTAGATAAAGTGAATGAGTAAGTATATCTTAGTGTTTATCTTCCTCATTAGTACATGATGGTTTTGTTGATATACTCACACTGACTTTTCTGTTTTTAGTAAATGGATGGATCTAGCAGGCACCAAAGTGAAAATGGGTTTGAAGGAAAATATGGTGGTTCTCTGATTAAGAGACTGGATGAAATGGGGGATTCAATGAGGAATCTCGTGGTTGTTCTAAACCAACTATCAAAAATTCATGATCAACCACTTGAACCTTGGTATGTTCTGTAATGCATCATGAACAAAATAACCAATCGATGTGGAAGTTTCATGTAATAATTATAATGGTTACCATTAGGGTTTATATGATCCTTACTTTTTAGGAAATTATGGGTTACTCTATGATATGATGGAAAATGAAAGTCATGAGATAAACATGAGGTTAAAATATGTTATGATTATTTTTGAAGATTTTATATCGTTTTGGGGAATTTTTTAAGAAATATATAGTTTTGGAAAAAGGACAACATGCAGACTGTGTGAAAACCTTTCGTGTTGGAAAAAGATGCGAGAATCGAACCCACATCCAAAGTGCGACTGGTATTTATCGCCTAACAGTGGACTACGTGAATTCCATGGTAAGTTTGACTAATTCTTTTTAGTTAGATGATTTTAGGAATCTAGAGTAAGTTTATTTTGGTTTATCTATAGAAATGATTAACCTATCATGGAGGATATGTGATTAGGTTAATTAATTTTCAATATAATACTTTAAGATAAACTGATGTTATTTGGAGATAAAAGCTAATTTGTACCTTGGAAGACTATGTGATTAAATCCTTAAAATATTTGGGTTTCAATCTTAGTTTGGTTTACTTTGAAGAATTTTATGGAAAATTGTTTATCGATTGGTCTTCGTTGAACTTTGGTTTTTTTTGGTCAAATTTTGGAGATTAAGAATAGATTTTCTTTTTATAAAGGATTTTACTTTTGTGGATTATCTGATCTCATACTAATAATTTTTTTTTTTGGTTTTTCTCTAAAGACATGGAAAATATATATTTCTCTTTAGTGGATTAGGTGATTCTCAAGAAGTTGATTATAGTACTCTTAATCTGAACAAGTCTTCCTAAAAACTCGTATTTTGGAGATAATTTGAGTTTGATTAAGGAATCCAGGAAAAGTTGAAAGTCTACATGAAAAGTAAGTATGTTTCATTATGATTTAGTTAAGCTCAAAAATAAATTACTCAATAAAGAGTAACTTAAAACAAAAATGTTGTCTGTTAACTTTTCCTAATGGGGAATCGAATACCATTTAACCCATCACAAGTTTGTTATTTTCTTATGGTTAACTTTCTCCTAGACATGTTTACTATCACTCTCCCTCAGAACATGACCCTTTGTTTTTTTCTTCCATCTCCATGTTTTCCTACATGGAATCCTAGTATGGGTTAACTCGGGTGACCTTTGTAATTCTCTTTCTTTATTTTAAAGTGATATTTTTATTGACTCTTGTTCTAATGTGGGATTTTCAATGAAGTTTCCAAGCCCAATTTTAAAAATTGCAAAGACGCAATTCCCAAAAGGGGGGAAGGATGTAACACCCCAGGTAAATAAAGAATATAAAATTTTCCTATTTATCCATATTTTTGAATAAAATATTAATATTACTTTAAAGGGGATTCTATGCTAGATGGCGTACCCAATACGCAACAACGAGTTTCTTGGGAATCTTGCGTTGCACTCTAATAATAATATGATATTATTTTAAATTGTAGTTAACGCATAGACGTTTTAATGGCGGGAATGAACAGAACTAACTAAAAAATGATTATATATGTTTTCAAATATTTTTACTTTTTACAATAAATGGTAGAGGATTAAAAATTCGAATGAATCCAATTTTAAGCGTAAATATTCTAATATTCTTTAAAAGGTCGATTAACCACCTTTTGGTGAAGAACGCTTTTTAAATACACTTTTTGAAAATTTTATATGTTATATTGGACCAAATAAAATTCTTCTTTAGAATCAGGACATCAAAATTTACTTTGTGTAAATGTTTGGTATTTTTTCGATAAAGTTCATTTTTTAATGTATAGTGAAAAATGTAGTATTTTAATTCAAAACCGCTTTTAAATAAAATTTATTTATATGATTAGATTATCTTTTGAATTGGTTTTAATTTTCAATTATAATATATTTTTAACATTTAATCCAATAGTGGTCATTGGAATTAATTTCACTTTGAAATTGGACATGAACTAGTGTCAATCTTTTAATAGATATTGTTTCTTAAAAACACGCTATTTGTTTGGACAATGGGAATTGATTATTAAATTAATTAATTCAACTTATAAGTTTTGAATTTTGTAAAATGGACATTATTTTTGAATTCGGAATATCAAATATAGCTTACAGTGAGTTTTTTGTGATTTTCTGAAAAACTTTAATTTTTGGTGAATAGTGAAATCACTAAATGGTAGTTAAAGAAACTGCTTTTTCGTTTAAATGAAACTTTTCCACTTCTGTGATTTGATTTTCAAATATCCAACACAAATGTTTGTCATTAAGAAGTAAAATGTGGTTCGATGAGATTAAAATAATTTTTGGTGAATAGTAACTTTTAAGTTTTTTTAATCGCGATTAAAGGTAATTTGTGCAATTTAAGGTAAAAAAATGTTTTAATAATATGAAATGACCTTGAAACATGTTCTACACTTATTGTATGTGTCATGGAAGACCATGAAAATCCATGGGTCAACTTGGGGACCCCATGGAGCCACCTTGGTAGGAAAATGACATAAATAACTTTTTATTTAAAGTTAAAAAAAAATGTCACAAACATGAGTTGTTTTACTAAAACAATTTTTAGATGGGGTAATACAAGTCATATTTTTGACTATAAATATTAATTAGAAATATAAAAAGATTTCATAAATCATGATATTTTTTTTATAATTTTTAGACACTAAATGAATTAAATTATTTATGACACCATGATGATTCAGCGATTACCTCATTATTTAACGATTTAAATAAAATGAAAAGATAATGTACAATCTACAAGATACACTTGTCACAAACCTATTGTATGGGTGTATTTTGAATCCTTATCATCTTATCTTTGAAATATATCCTTTTGGGACCTTTAAAATTGATAAGCATTATATAATAAAGTAATATTTTATAACATTCCAAGTGTGCCCCTCCTCTCCTCTTATAAAAGGCCCCCACCTCAACCACCATACACACACCTCTCAAGCCTTTTTCTCGGCCAAACCCTGCACATTTCATCTCTCCACATAACTCTATTCATCATTGATGCCTCACATTGGGCATAATCCTTTCCATGGAAGCCTTTGAGATCAAATAAAAGAGAGTTACCCGATTTAAAGGTAGTGTCCTCTCTTGTGTTCTTATGTATTATTTTTCTTCTCCAACCCTTTAAACTATTTTTATTCCTTTATTTTGTAACAAAAAAAATATCTTCAATATACTAGGATGTTGTTATGTGAATGATTTTATGTACACTTACAACCACATTCATCTAATGGTTAAAGAACATACTATTTCTGTGGATGGCGAATTACTCCCTCATGAAACGATGATTGTTCAATATTCTTTTAACACCTTCAAAGGTGGATATTAAGATGTAACTATATTTATATATGATACATAATATGATTATGTTTTCATTAAGCCTCTTTATTTTTCATTTATGGCATAAAATTATGGTTTCCATTATGGGTAAATGTGATATCTTCATTTTAGGAAGTGCGGACTACCGCCCCCTCAAAGTGATTAGATTCGTTAATGCCATATGTGGGATGTATAAAGGATGGAATTAATGGTATTACATATGATATAACACTGTTATTATAATATAGCTTTATATCATTATTATTTCATTCCATTGAATACAAAAAAAAAAAGAAATGAAAGTACCGTTCATGCGTACGTACGGCTTACCGTCTCCATGAACGGTACGTTTCATTTTTTATCTCCAAATGTTATGTACTATTATAAGTACATATATATAATGGATATATATTTAATATATTACATCTAAATGAAGGATGTAATTCTGGAATTATAATATATATATCTCTCATTTTGTTTTAATTCCATTAACATGACAATAAAATGAAAGTAGCATTCATGCGTACGTACGGCCTACCGTCTCCATGAACAGTGATTTTAATTTTTTATCTACAAATGCTATGGAATAGTATAAAATTAATATATACTGGATATATATGATATTTAAAACATCAATACTATTCTGGATATGATGTAACTATAACTACATGGAAAATTCTTTTCCCATCGTCCAGCTCCTCATGGTCGATGATATGCGCAGGGTCGAGCACGTATCTCCTCAGTTGAGATACGTGGAAGTCATCGTGCACCTGGTGCAACTGCGGTGAATGGGTCAAGTGGTAAAACACCCTACCTACCCAGATGGGGACCTAAGAAGGTCCGCTGAACCCTGGAGATAACTTGCCTCCTTGGCCACATCTTCGTAAACATTGTCGAGGTGAGACCCGTATAAGAACGTGGTCGCCATCCTCAAACTCCAGATGTTTCCAATTCCTATTAGAACTGGAACTCAAACGACTGTTGCCACGAGGGTAAGGTTGGCCGATTCAAGAGTGATCGGTAGCACCCTCCCGTGAAAGAGTTTATCCCGTGCTGCCTGGGGTTTTCTTTTCACCGACCAAGGAAAACCCATCCCGACCTTTGCCTAAAACCATCAATTTGAGTATGAACAGTTATTTCCCATTCCATACTCAAACTAACGTCATAAGGCCTCGACTCTGTCACCAAGAGATTCCAACCGAAACACTCGCCTCGAGGGTCTGACCACACCGTCAGCGTAAGTGTGATTATCAAGTCTTCTACCAACGTATCTCCAGACGTGAGGGTCAAGTCCACAGCTTACCAGAAACTCTAGGTCTGGAACAAGATTTGTGAAAGCAATAACTGATTCACATCGACGTCCGTTACTACAACATCTAGTAGTGGACACAGACTGTCCCATGAATCATTTCTAGAGCCATTGGGTCACACTCCTTGACCGCATGCAGGCGCACTCTTCCTCCGCCCTCCAGCTCCCTGAGCCTGGCAGGAATAACTAAGGCAGGTGGTTTTACCATGTTAGGATGTACACCACCTCATGCTGCTCTCCTAGCTCTGCCTCCACGTCTACTGCTTCATAGACTCATCTCTCCTTTAAGCTTCCTCTTCTTAACATGCCCGAGTCTCTATGACTGGCACCAGTTTCTTGTTTCTTACTGCACTGAGCAGTATTCATCCTCTCTTGGATGTCCTGGACCTCCTTTAGTCTCACAAGAGCTGCTATGATTTCTTCTTTTCCGATAAGAGAAACCCGGTCTCATCCCCTGGATGAACCACATTCGTTGCCTAATACAGTCAATCCTGACAAGAATTATGCATTCATGCCATGGATGACGTCGTAAGGCCTCGACGTATCTACTAAGAGATCCAACTGTCACTCTCGACTCCAAGGGTAGAGTCACACTTTCGGCATCAGTGTGAGGTCACTGGGTCCCCTCCAGTAGAAATCTCGAAAGTGAGGGTCAAGTCAACAGTTTAACCGGGACCACTCAGTATCAACCAAACAAAAGGACAGGAAAGCAACAAAGATAAGTGTCTTTTTATTATTGCAGCTCATAGTACAAAGACACGAATACAAAGCAACATGGAACTAGAAGTACAAAGGACGTATCCACTAGTTCCTCTCCTGGCCACCTGCTCTCAGAGCTCTAATGCCTTGTCCACTGCTCGGCTGTTACTCAAGCACTCGCCGCTGCTTCTGTCTCGGTGGCTCCTCCAACACCCGTTGATCAATCGTACGAGGAGTTGGACAGTCACATGCCAGGTGACACTTTTCGCCGCAAGAGTAACATTGTCCATTTCTGGAACGCCTGGCTCTGACCCCACCTCGGGTGCCCCACACCACCAGTCCTAAAACCCGAGATCGTCCAACTGCTAGTCCGGTCCTCCTAGACCTCTGCATCATCTGTCTACTGCCCACAGATGACTCGGATACTGATCGAAAAGCATGCGGCAAAGGTAGAATCTCCTATACACGCTCGGGGTGTAGAGATACTGGCACAAACTCCACCCTGAATAAGGTCTCGAAGTCTTCCCATGCGATGTTCATCTCATCGCAAAAATAAAACAAGTGGCTCCACCACCTGCCTGCTGCTGCCTGAAAGAGGCTGGTAGCAAAGATCACCATGAAGTCTGCCGACTTCCCCACTAGCCTAAAGACTCTCACCACAGCCTCCAGCCAAACCTCAGCCGCCTGCGGGTCCATCTCTCCTCGGAACCTGGGTGGCCTATGGCGCTGGAACTCGTGCAGCGCGCTCAAGCGTCGTGCATCGCCTACTGCTGGGGCTGGTGGCATCGGTGGCCCAACGGGTAGCAGTACCGCTGGTGCCTCCGCTGGTGCCTCAACTGGGATAGGGCCCTGTACTGAGGCCTCGTCGCTCGGCGGGCTGTCAGTACGTACCACTCTCGGGGCACTAGCTGGTCGTCCGTGAAAAGGCATTCTGAAAGAAACATCGTGACACGGTCAAACGTTTATACCTGGTGAGCTGACCTGGTTTGAGCTGTTTTAAGGGAAAACCTTTGAAAACACACACGCAATTAGTGTTTTCATGCACAATGTCAGAAATTAGTTTTCAGGGTCCTGGTGTATGGATACGTCGGCTGCCCGCACCAACACTGGACTCCCTAAACTGAAAACCACACTCGGTACTCTCAACACTATTGCTTCACAGAAAGAAACATCAGAGTTATAAGTTCTTCGGTAGAACCGAACTCCTCTGATACCAATTTGTCACGACCCGTCCTCGGGGCCCATACCGTGACTACCCCAAGCCCGCCCTCCATAGGCCAGGGGCTGGCGACTAGAACCAAGGCGTAAATCCCGGTAAAAAGGGAAGGCATTGCCTTTGTAAAGTAAACAATCACACAGAGTACAAGCGGAAGAAGTAAACACTAAGTAAAAACTGAGTACAACAGTATGTGCGGAAAGTAAAAAGGGGCCAGAAATACAAGCCCAACTGTAAAGTACAACTCGAAGGGAAAACAGCAACTGAAAAGTAAAGCTGCTACGCCGAGCTGTCCATTGGAAATCCCACCTGAAGGGTGGGTACAGATAGATCCTCTGCTCCTCGGGTCCCGTCGTCCGCTCCGAGTATGTCCGCCCAGTGGTCCACCTTCAGGTACCGCCTCGTCGTCACGTCCACCTCTGGGTACCGTCTCGTCGTGAGGTCCTCCTCCAGGTACCATCTCGTCGTATAGTCCACCTCCAGGTACCGTCCAGTCCTCGAACACTCGGCCTCTGTCAGCACTGCCCGTCGTCTGCAACCAACACAACGAGGTGCGGGCATAGCCCGTGCAGGGGTGATTATAACGATACTCAGTAGGGACCCCGAGACCTTCAAGGTCTCACTAAACCAACAAGGATAACCACAAAGAAGATCTCAACAGATAACCTCTACTTAGGTATATGCCCATACATATACCTAAGTTATCAAGTAACCCATCTAAATCATGAGGAAACACAAGGATTGTGAAATCAATGGATAACCACTACCCGGGTATATGCCCATACATATACCTAAGTTAGCAAGTGACCCATCTCAATCATGAGGTAAACACAAGGTCAAAAGTCTCAGCTCAACCAGGATTTTCATTATCGAAACCGTAACTGCTGAAGAGCTCCGTCTCTGGAGTGTACAGTGGTCCTGTCACGACTCCGAGGTATTGCTCACTAACCTAAGACTGCTGAAGAACTCCACCCATAGAGTACTGCGGGCCAGCTGCTACAACCAAGCACTCCCATGTGCCGCTACAACCAAGCGCACCTCTGTCGTGGGTCTGCCGCTACAACCAAGCGCTCCCATGTGCCACTACAACCAAGCGCACCTCTGTCGGGGGTCTGCCGCTACAACCAAACACTCCCATGTGCCGCTACAACCAAGCACACCTCTGTCGCGGGACTGCCGCTACAACCAAGCGCTTCCATGTGCCCCTACAACCAAGCGCACCTCTGTAACACACCGAGTCGTTCGATCAGCAGTCGTCGGGTCTCAGCCAGTTACACGGTCTCCGTACTCCGCATGCTCGTCACTGGGAGGATCCGCTCCACGAGCTACAGGTCGATACTCCAAGTATCTCAAATTCCCACGAAGAAGTATCTCAAAGGACTGCCACGTCATAGGGGTCTCAAAGCAAGAGACGGCGCGTCAATCGGACGCCCGGTCTGTGAGTTATTAGCCTTTTCATCCCAGGGGCCCGGTTGGTTTTGTGAGCGAACCAAACCTGGCCGTATCTCAACTTTACCCCGAACTCTCATAGGGTAAACTCATAGGGACCATTTCTCAACGCGATCACCAACGCCGCTGACGGTTCGTCAAACGGACGTTCTGTTAGAATGATATCAGCTTTTCCGTTCCAGGGTCCCGGTTGGATTTCGGTGCGATCCAACCCGGCCACTATCCATATGCATCCAAAACTCGGGAGGAGGATGCCAAAAGTTCCGTATCGTCAATAGGAATGCAACGCAACAGACGGCGCGTCAATCGGACGCCTGGTCTGGATGTTATTGGCTTTTCCATCTCACACCCACCCTGGGAAACTTCCCAGGAGGTCACCCATCCTGATCACTACTCTAGGCCAAGCACGCTTAACTATGGAGTTTTAACCACGTAGCCTCCCGAAAAGGAAGATGTACCTTGAGTATAGTATACCGAAACGACCGTCTCGATCAAAGGATCGTGTTGCCGCTGACGGCGAGTCGTTTAGAGGCCCGTAGCCCAAGATACGGGCATTTGACCAAAAGTGGTCCGAAACTGGGGGTCTGGGCCCGGGCCGACCCGGCCCGACCCCCCTTGGTCCGACCCGAACCGGGTCGGCCCGACCCGGTCCGCCTGGACCCGGCCCGGCCGGCGGTGCGGCCCGCGCGTCGTTCGGGTGCCGCGCGCGGGGGGCAAAGCCCCCCCCCCTTTGTGAAACCGCGTCCCCTTAATTGGGGCCGCTTGAAGACCCGGTCGTGGGAATTTATTCCCCCGGTCTCCACTGCCCGGCCGGCCCGCACTGGCCGGCCGGTTTCGCCACCAAGGACCGGCGACGGCCGGTCCTTCCTTCGCTGACACCGTCGGCCCGGTGTCGGCCGCCGGTCATCTTGCTCCGCCGCGGCCCGGAACCGACCGCGGCCTATGCCATTCGGCGTGATGCGACGGCATCACTTCCCTCCGCCGCAGCCCCGCTCCGGCCGTGGCGCCTTTGACTTTCTTCGACGCGACGCGACGACATCGCGTTCTTGGATTTCTTTCCTCGGCGCGGCGCGACGGCGCCGCGCGTATCTTCCGCAATAAATCTTGTGGTGCAACGGCACCACGTTTTCTCGTATCATCCTCAAGATACCATCACGAAAAACAAAGGAGGAGGGTCGGCCGTGTTTATGCGGTCTGACCCCCTCGCGTTATTCAATAACAAAAAGGGTTTTAATCCACGATTATCACCAAGTTTGTATTCACGAACAATTAAATAAATAAACCCCTACCTCGATTCAGATACGGTGCACGTCAAAAACCCGCGGAAGACGAGCGTCGCGGAGGTCGGGCATTGCGGGGAAAGAACGTCGACTCCGTTGTCGTCGAGGTGCGTTCGAAGGGGAAACGTCGTTGGAAGAAGACGTCGCTTTCTTCGGTGGAGATGTTCTTCGTTGGAGGTGTTCTTCGCGTTCTTCATCGATGTTGAAGAAGACGAAGACTTAGCCTTTTCTCTCCCAAGTCTCCACCACAAGAACAACTAACCCCAAAATAAAATAATCCTCCCACTTGTTTTATTAACCCAATATAGGTTTTGAATTTCAAGAGTTTGAAAATTCAAAACCCATATTTAACTCACTTAAGTTATTAACATAAGATGTTATAAAATTAAGGAGGTGTTTAGTTATCAAAACTTAAATGGGGGGTATAGAGGGGTTAGGAAAGTTATGGAATTTGAAGAGGTGGGGAGGGGATTGTGTGGGCCCCACCCTTTCAAATATCCACACATGGGAAGTTGGATGGATGTGGGCCCACCACCAACTTCCCATGGGAGAAGTTAACAACTTAACATGAAATAAAATTGATTTAACAATTTTATTCACTTTTTTAATAAAACCCCAAAAAATTAACTTCTTCTCCCGCACAAACGCAACTACGGTAAAGGTTCCCTTAAGAGATTACCGGCGTTGCGAGTTCATCGGTGCAATCAGATTTCAATTCCGAGCACCGGTTCAAAAAATAGAAATTCCCGCTCGCTCGTTCACTGAACGTACCCGAGCCAAACTTCGGAAATTAATTTCGGGCACACCGGGCCTCGGAATCAGGCGCCGTCAGAAACTGCGTTCTTGTAAAATTCTGAAGAAAATTAAGAAAAAAATTTCTTTGAAATTTCCGGGTCTTTACAACATTATTCTACTCTTTGTGTAACATACTTTCGTTTATTATTATTTAAATCAATGTTGTATAGTTCTTCTTTCATGGGGTGTACGTTTCGAAAGTTACCAAAATCGGTAAGGGAACCTTTCACCCTCGCCTTTTTAAAATAATTCTGTTGTTATTTCTTTTAATTTTCATCTTATTATGTGGGGATATGTTATTATATATCCTTATTGCAGTAAATTTTATATCCATGAGATGAGATACCCTTTATCTCTCTCATCAACTCTTTTTATAAAATTTGATGTGACACCGTTAGGCTGTCAAGGGAACTTCTTAACCCAATTTCGATTTCTTTGGGTTCAACATGTAGTTATTGGATATGTCATCCTTTGAATATGTGTGAATGACCTTTGATTATTTTACACGTAATATCCACTTATATTGGGTGTATTTATATTTGTCGCACATAATTATGAGATTGATTTATCCTTAATTTAAGGTTACCATATTTAAAATGGATTTCATCTCAATTTACATTTCCTTTGAGACTTCATTGTTGTTATGCACAAATTCAATCTTATATGGTGTATATACTATCCTTAGGAATATTATATCATGATTCCCTTTATTCTCATGATATTATAATGTTTTGATTAAATGTTATTCCTCAATAATTGTATTCAAGTGTCTCTCATTTTGTTAAAAACCCTTTAACTAAAATATCGTTTTAAATGTTTTAATGATTTAATCTTATAAATATTTATCATTAATATCCAAGATTTCAAAATGGTTTTAAGTATTTATTTATATGGATATTAATGGTTTAAAATGTTAAAATCTTCAAAGTGGTATGGGACACTTTGATTCAAAAATCTCTTTATGAAATGTTTTAAATGGTTTTGAAAATGGTGTTACGAATGGATTCATTATTTCAATATCTTAAAATGTTATATTGTTATTATGATGTGGGAATGTTATCTTTCTATTATTCTTATGTTATGTGCTATGATTATGTTATTGTTCTTGGGCATTGTTTATGAAGATGGGTGGTTCCGTGATAAACTAAGGGCGGGTGAGCCCGACATAGCTCTCCAATGCATTGGGTAACATAAAGGGGTTAAATGATAAGGTTTATCCAAAGAGATTTATGGAATATACTTTTATGGGTATTGAAAATGTAACCAAGAGGGTTACTCTCTATGTAAGAATGTTATGAATGCCTCAAGTTACCTTTATGCCTTATGATTTCTATGATTTATTCATGATTTGATGAGGTATGTTAAAATGCTTATGTTTTATGAGTAAAGTATGTTTTCATACAGGGACTAATGTTTTCTTTTCATACTTTTATACCCCTTACTGAGATTTTTATGCTCATCCCATGTTTTTGAAATGTTTTAGACAGGACTTAAAGATGAATTGGGTCAAGGATGGGATCAAGGAAAGACATGCTATCTAAAACATGGAACTAGACATGTTTCTTTTAAGAGTTTTTTTATGGAAACTTAGTAGAAGTTTCCACTTTGTAATCTTTTTAGTTGTAATAGTTATGTCCTAATTCTCTAAAACTCTAAACCTGAAAATATCCTCAATCTGAAGTATTCATTTAATTCAATATTAAGTAAGGTTTAAGGCCTGTGCCTTATAATAAAGGAACTAAAAATGTCAGGGAAATAAGATATGCTACTGCTAGGATTAAATTTTATACATTCAGAATGGTTTAAAGAGAAAGTATTACTCAAATGAATGGAATATTGACCGAGATTTTCAATAACATAACCTCCTTGGGAGATCCCATTAAACAAGATAATCATGCTTTAAAAGTACTGAGAGTACTACCTTTAAGAGGTAGTGGAATCTCTGCTGCAATCAGATAGTCGACACCTGTCAAAGACATAACCATAATAAAACTGATTGGAACACTAATGATGTATGGATCTAAGATTAAAGATGAATAAAATGAACATAAGGTGTTTATCAAGAGAGATGAAAATGCCTTGAAAGTGTCATCATAGAGCCAAAACAGAATGATGAAGAAAAGTGTAACAGTGAAATAAGAAAGTTCTGATTTATCAAATTCTGATGTGGAACTGGCTCAGCTAGCCAAAAAAATAACTAAACTCTAAAGAAAGAAGAAGGGATTTAGAAAATAATTCAAAAAGGATGGCTTGGATGTCAGATATTATGAGTGGAAGAAAATGGGGCACATCATACCTGCCTGTGCTCATCTAAAAGAAGAAAAGAAAAAGAAAGTCTTCAAAAGAAATGATTATTAGTATAAGGACAAGAAATAAATGAAATCTACATGGAGTGTACATGAATACTGTATTAGAACTTCTGAATCAGACTCAGAGAAGGAAGAAGCTAATTTGAAATCTAACATGTTTTTTGTGGCAGAAACAGATTCGGTACAATCTTACTACTCTTCTGACTCTAGTACTGAATCTAGTTACTCTACTGAAAAAATTCATCCTAATGCAATATGATTGAAGAAAAATATAATTCTCTATTTAAGAATCATAAGTATTTAAATAATAGTCATAAGGCTGTTTCTGATGAAAGAGATACAATGCCGAAACAACATAATGAGTAAACTAAAAAGTTTAACTCAACTAACACTAACAATACAGATTATTAATCAAAGATAAAAACACTACAAACTAAAGTGGAAACTTATAAAAATGCATCCCTTATTTTTAATAAAATAGAGAATACGTTAAATGAAATTATTAGGAATAATGTCATTAAAAAAGAATGATTTGGAATTGGCGGTAAAGGTTAAAAACGTAAGCTGTACAAGAATTATTTTATTCCAAGTACAAAACGATGAAATTGTAATTAATGTGGAACAAGGGGACATATTTCTAAAACTAATTTCTTAAGAAAACCCTAAATAAGTGGTATTTAGAAATATTTTATAACAAATAATTTATTTGTCTCTTCTCTAATTATAAAATCAAAGCAAGTATGGATTCCCAGATCATTGCTTGCTAACACCCCTGGAACCAACAGAATATGAGTACCAAATCAAATTGTGTAAATGCCTTTTTTGGGAGTAGGTCACAGAAAAAAAAGGACATATGTTATATGGAGAGTGGCTATTCAAGGAATATGAGTGGAAACTCATCAAATTTCTCTACACTCACTCAAAAATATGGTGGACTTTTCACTTTTGGGGACAATGCCGAAAGGGAAAATCATTAGTATTGGAACAGTTAGAGATCCAGAAGCTGTCTCAATCAAAAAATTAATTTATGTACAAGGATTGAACATAATATAATAAGTATCTCTCAACTATGTGATGATGGTTATGTTGTTGATTGTTCTAACAATTATTGTTCTGTTTTCCAAAAAAAACTGCTTAAATTTAGAGCACCTAGAACTGAAAATGTGTATACCCTGGATTTAAATTCCTTGTGAAAACAACAAGTAAACTACCCAACTGCTAAAATAAATTAATCTTGGATCTAGAATAGTAGACTTGGACATTGTAATGTATATGTTTTAAATAAATTATCTAAGAATCAATTTGTTTTTGATATTCCAAGTCTCAGATTTCAAAGTGACAGATTCTGTGATGTATGTCAACTTAGCAAGCAACACAAATCATCCTTCAAATATGTTAACAAAATTGATACATCTAAACCTCTTGAAATTATCCATATGGATTTGTTTAGACATTAAAGAGTAGAAATATTGGCTGGTAAATTATAGGTATATGTTTCAGTTGATGAATATTTAAGATATACATGGATTTTATTTTAAAAATTTAAAAATGAAGCTTTTAATTTATTTGAATGTTTTTGTAAATCTATTCAAAATGAAAAATATTTAGAATAATTTCATTAATAAGTGATCATTGTGGAGAAATTTAGAATCTGGAATTTTATTCATTTTACTCAAATATGGGTATTAAACACACCTTCTCTGCAACAAGAACACCTCAAAAAAATGGAATAGTTGAAAGAATAAATAGGACTATTTAGAAAATGGCTTGGACTATACTAAATGAATACAGTCATCCTACCTATTTTTTGGAAGAAGCTGTAAGTACTACCTTCTATATAATGAATAGAGTTTTAATTAGACCAATTCTGAAAAAGACACGCTATGAACTATGGAATAACAGAAAACCTAAAGTAAATTACTTTAATGTTTTTGGATGCATGTTTTACACCTTAAACACAAAAGAAAATCTTGAGAAGATTGATCCAAAATATAATGAAGTAATTTTATTATGAAATTCTACTACTTCCAAAGCTTATAGAGTTTATAATATGATGTCATGGATTGTTGAAGAATCTGTTCAAGTGAAATTTGATGAATATGATCCCTTTGAGAAAATGACAGATCATATGGATGAATCTGACTCTAATGATAACATGAGACTTGATAACTTGAAAAATTATTTTGAAAAAGATATAAATAAAAGTTAGTCCAGTTTAGAAGTACATGATACTGATGAACCTATAAGTGTACTTCCTAGGCAGACTAGAACCGTAAAGAATAACCCTTTAAGAACTATAACAGGTGACCTAGAAATAGGAATAAAAACTAATAGAAATATATTAAATCTTGTATAATTATATGCCTTTCTATCCCAATTAGAACCGAAGTCATTAGAAGAAGAATTAGACGTTGAAAACTAGATCATAGCAATGCAAGAAGAATTAAACCAGTTAAAAAGACACGAAGACTGGGAATTAGTTGAAAGACCATAGAATTATCAAGTGATAGGAACCAAATAGGACCTTAGAAACAAACAAAACGATCAAGGAATAATAACTAGAAATAAATCAGGACTAGTAGCTAAAGGATATAATCAGGAAGATGGTACAGATTATGATGAGACCTTTTAACCTATAGCTAGATTAGAAGCCATTAAAATCCTTTTAGCTTATGTATCTCATATGAACATTAAATTATTTCAGATGGATGTTAAGTCTTCCTTTGTAAATGGTTATTTAGTGGAGGAAGTTTATGTTGACCAACCTCCTGGTTTTGAAAATTCACAAAAACTGGATTCTGCTTTTAAACATACTAATGCACTTTATGGCCTTAAATAATCACCTTGAGCTTTGTATGGAAGATTAACCTCTTTTCTATTAAAAAATTATTTTACTGTTGGAATGGAAGATACAAAATGTTTTAAGAAAAGTATAAATTTTAATATTTTATTGGTTCACATTTATGTTGATGATGTAATTTTTGGATCAACTAATAAATACATTTGTCATGATTTTTCAAATCTAATGCAAAAAAATATGAAATGAGTATGATGGGAGAATTAAATTTCTTTTTGGGACTTCAAATTTACCAAAAATATTTTTGAAATGTTTTAAATCAAATAAAATTCATTATTGATTTACTAAAGAAATTTGGACTTGAAAATAGCAAGACATATACAACTCTTATATGTACTAATATAAGAATTTGATTTGGATGAAACTGGAAAAATAGTTGACAAAAAGATATATCAAGGTATGATTGGTAGTTTATTATATCTTACTGCTAGTATTCCAGATATAATGTATTTATTATGTCATTGTTAAATATTTCAATAAAATCCTAAAGAGTCACATTTAACTGCTATTAAAATAATTTTTAGATTTATAATAGGAACAGTTTTTCAATCTCTTCTTTATCCCAAAACATATGATTTTAATTTAATTTTATATTCAGATGATGACTTTTGATGTTGTATATTAGATAGATAAGGAAGTTCAAGAACTTTCCACTTTTTATGTAAATCCTTAGTGTCATGGTCAAGTAAGAAACAACATTCAGTTTCCCTGTCAATAGCTAAGGTAGAATATGTTTCTGGTGGAAGTTTCTATGCACAAGTGTTGTGGATAAAAAACACTCTTTTTGAATTTGGACTAATATATGCCTATTTTATGTGACAATACAAGTGCAATAAATATTTCAAAAAATTATATTTATCATTCTAGGTCTAAGCATATTGATATCAAATATCATTTTTTAAGAGATCATGTTATTAAAAAGGATATATCTTTGGAATTTGTAAGCACTGAAATTCAATTAGCAAATATTTTTACTAAACCACTTCCCACTGCAAGGTTTGATTTTTTAAGGTGGAGCTAGGTTTATTTAATTTTAAATAATGTTTTCTTTTATTATGATGTTTATTTATATTAATAAAATTTTAAAATAAATTAGTTATTTTTTTAACCAAAATATGTTTTTTTATGCAATCAATTATATTCATTTTTTAAACCTAAGTAAAAATTATTGATGACATGAGAATCAAGGCTGTCAGAAACCTTTCGAATTTCGAATCGTTTCATTTATACCAAAAATCCTTTCGCACTCGTGGAACGTTACTGCTCTTGGTTAATTCAAACCAAAAAAAATTTGAAACCCTAATCCTCCTTTGAACCTTTAGACATTTAGCACAGAAATGGCCAAAGAAAAGAGAACCGATGAGGCTGAGACCAGCACTGTCAAGAAACAACACTCTTAAGGAAGAAAACTTTTGCATGGAAATTTCATAGACATGGAATGGCTATATCAGAAAAATCTTCTGTTGAAACGAGCTCTCGCTTTTCAGTATATAGAGCAGACCTTCAATGGTGAGAAGATTGAGTTTTTTATGAAGTAGTACTATGGTATTTATTTATGTCTGTAAAATTTAGTCTGGGAGAACATGTGGATATTATGGTAGCCAAGATAGAAGATCGAGATGTCTCGATCTCCACTGTGGACATTGGTCAGATTCTAAACTACCCTCATTATAGAGTTTTTCATTTTGATTTGAAAAATATAGGAGATTACCTTCATAAGTCTGAAGATATCAGGTCATTTCATTTTGGTTCTACTCATATAAAAAATATGTTCATAAAGGACGTCGAGCCAGATCAGAAAATTCTAGTAAAATTTGTTCAAACGGGGATTTCACCAAGGATGTCTGAGAAGATTTAGTTTTTTATGAAGTAGTACTACGGTATTTATTTATGTCTGTAAAATTTAGTCTGGGAGAACATGAGGATATTATGGTAGCCAAGATAGAAGATCGAGATGTCTCGATCTCCACTGTGGACATTGGTCAGATTCTAAACTACCCTCATTATAGAGTTTTTCATTTTGATTTGAAAAATATAGGAGATTCCCTTCATAAGTCTGAAGATATCATGTCATTTCATTTTGGTTCTACTCATATAAAAAAGATGTTCATAAAGGACGTCGAGCCAGATCAGAAAATTCTAGTAAAATTTGTTCAAACTGGGATTTCACCAAGGATGTCTGAGTTGGAGAAAATATTGTATCTAGATATGTATATAATGTTTCTGTTAATGATTGATATAGGGATTAATTTTCCAAGGTACCTGGTAAGGTATCTTCATTAATGTTGTCAAAGTGACTCTAGGATGATTTTTTATCTATTTGGTAGATTCATCTAAATTTTTTTGTTCAAATTGGATTTGTTGATTCTAGTGGAAGCCAGCGTTAAATTCCATCATAGTAACACCATTGGTGCTGGTACCCAAAGAAAAATTGGCTATTTCAGGATCACATTAAAAGGGAAACTTTTTCTAGTATGAGCTGAGTAAGAAGAAATGAGTGCTCAAGCAGAGTTTGCTAAGTCGAAAATGGACAAGAAGAATCGAGACTAAGCACTTCTACAAGAAGAATATGATTTGAAACTGAAGACACTCAAGAAGAAAGAAGTTAAGAGGGACATCAGACTCAAAGAAAAATATTTGTTAATGAGGAACTTTTTTACACTATAATGACAACAAGTGATTTACTCTCTCACGGTTTATTCAGATAAAAAGCTATTGAGAATTTTCAAAGAAGAGGATATTGTTCATATTATTGTTACTCAACATGTCCAAACTGAAATTCTACCTCATGTTATAACTAATGCTAAAGTTTCACTTCAATAGGTAAAAGAGGCAGAGCCTGGTGAGGAAGTGGCTAGTTCTCAAGAAAATCTAGAAGATATTATTTTAGAAAATCCAATGAAAGCATAGCTAGATGGTGTTCATGATGAGAATGTTTCTGAAGTTAAAAATGAAGTAATTCATTAGGCTTTTTCTGTGGAAGAGTCGGTAAAAGTCTCTGAGGAAAAATCCGTGGATCAACAAGCTCAGGAGAAGGAAAAAAAGAATCTGAAGCAGATCACCGCCATTAGTACTACTGCATCACATTAAAACTAAGAATGAGAATCAAGAACAGGGTGCCTCTAATTCAGTGAATATGAATGTAGAAGAGCGGTACATAAAGTTTTCTAATTTGGAATCTGAAAATGATACTATGAGGGGAGCCTTAGAAAAATAACAGATGAAATTTTAGTGACTTAAAGGAAGTATAGTTTCACAACAAGATGTTGAAAATTTTAAGCAAGAGATGTTGACAGAGGTATACAAGATAAAATCAGAAATGGTAAAGAAGTCAGATCTGTTAGAGTTTAAAGAATTTCTGGAGACACAATTTGCTTCTGTTGGGCCTAGTGCTGCTAGTGGATTAGGTACCTCACCTGATTTAATCAGAAGGTTTCAATCTATAATAGCTTCCATGAGCAATATGAATGACAGATTGCACGATCTTCAATGTAACAGTGCTCCTTTATCAGTCTTGTTAGATAATCAGAAATTTTAGGTTGATCAGTTGACCTCAAGTGAACTAAATATTAGACATGTGCAGACTCTGTTAACAGAAAAGATGTCCTTGTTTATGGAAAAGGAAGAAAGACTTCATGAGTTTTTCAGATTAATCCTCATAGAATAAATTCATATGTCTCAAGTGACAAGGTATCTTATTTTTAGGCTTAGTGATGGAATGATGAATAGGCTGAGGGAGCAGTTGTCAGAAATCAAGTCTGTAGTTAAGAAGAGATAGACCCTATCTCATACCCTTACCAAACCTTGATTCATGTTTTCATCATGATTGTACCTATTCCATGTTCGCAATGAAAATTTGGATTCATTTTTTTATTATTATTTGTTGTATTTTCCTTGTTTTGATATTTCTGTAATCTCGATTTAATTATTGACAACTACTTTATAATATAGAATTTACTTAATTTCAGTGCTACATTAAATGTGTTTTATTCCATATTCTATGACTCTTTTTTATATCACAAAAGGGGGAAAAATTTAGATAAACACAACATTTTATTTTAATTGTTTCATATTATATACCTTAAAAGTTTTTTTCTCTTTATTGTTGGAGAAATTATAGAGAGAAATTAAGTTAAATATAATATTGTATTTATCTTTGCAAAATTAAAAACTATATGTAATTAATTTTTCAAGTTAATTTCATTGGTTATTTTATGGGTATTGTGATCATCAAAAAGGGAGAGATTGTTGATCATGGGTTGTTTTCAACAATACATAATGTTTTTATTTAAAGGGGGAGTTTTTTGAGAATAATACTCTATCTTTTTATGATATTTTTGATGCTCACAAATACCCTTAATTGTTTTCTAATGCTTTTATTTGTTAATTATATTGCAGGAATTTATTATTCATTATATTTTAATTTCTGGATGAAATATTTATTCTCTTGAACAATGAGGATTAATTACTAAAGTATTCACATTATCATGTTCTGGAAGCACTATTCATTCTCTACATATTCAGGATCTACTTAAGCGTGTTCTGGAAACACTATTCATACCCTAAGTGGAGGAATGTAGCATAAGGATGAAATATAGTGTATACATTATGAGTGATCATAAATGAATGAAAGAGGAACCCTACATTATGAAGGAACCCTACGTTTGGGTTATTGAAAAAGTGTCGAAGAAGAACCGTATGTATGTTTTAAATGTTACGCTTGTTTCTCAAAAGTATGGTCCATCAACCTTACTTTTGTAAAAAACCATACGTTCTTAGAAAAGTATAGAGAAAGTAAATTTAATTTGAAATATTATAAAAGAATGATTCTTTTATCATATGTTTGAAAGTAGAAGATAAAATTTATGGATGGACAAACCTATGTTTGTGATCAAACATAAATTTCTAATCCTACGTTTGTGATCAACCATACGTTGACAACCCTATGTTTGTCATCAACCATATGTTGACAACCTTAACTTTCATGGCTACATCATCAATCTTATGTTTATTATCTACGTTACGTTCAGAGGATGCATACTATACAACTCAACCTTACATTTGGCATTGGAGTGTTAAAATTTATATTATTATTCAATGGTCATCATGCTATTTATTCGGCTGATTTCAAGCTGGATTAAAATATGATTTTAAAACGTGTCTTTGACGAGTTCAGATTTTTTTAGGGATCGAATTAAAAGGATATTTTCTTGGGAAAATTTCATGGGAAGTTACGACAACTCATTATATTCAAATGTTTGAATATCACGAGTCATATAGTGAATTTTGTGGATCTAACTTTAGAGGAGAAGTGCTTGACGTTATTATATAGATGTGATATTTAAAAAAAGATATATTGTTATTTTTTAAACTACATCAATCGATCATTAATAAAAATATAGAAAAATAGAGACTATCAAAAACACAGATCTGATGATTCAAAAGAACGACAAATCTCTGTTTATTGAAGAAGAAGAATCACGATAGAAGATTCACTCTTTCTACATCGAAGATCATTTTTAAGTCTTCGACTGCTGGAGTTGTGAATTATATTTCTATATCTAATGCAATACGATCGACTCAGAATGAATTTTATTTAAAGATCATTATTTCTGAAGGCAACGACCCATCTACTGTCAATTTCATTCTATTTCTATTGTAAAGAAAAACTGGATAGTATTTTTAAAAGTATAGATACATTTCGTTTCTATTCTTGAGTGATCGGCTTCTCGTACTAAGCTGTGTAGGTTCTGTGAGTGAACTGGAAATCTTTGTTTTTCCTCAGATTGTAAAGGCATCAACATCTTGTACTCATTTGTGAAAGTGTATGAGAAAATGAGGACTATATAATGAAAATAACAATGCGGATGGAGTAGAGCATTGGTGGAGTGGACTAGGGGCCTTCTGTTCCCCGAACCACTATATATCTTGTGTCTCTGATATTTAAATTTCGGCTGTATTAATTCATCTGATTAAACTTAAAGGGTAAAACATGATCTAGTGAAGATTTTATAAAGACACAATTCACCCCCGCTTGTGTATATTTAGTATTATATCATCCAACACCCCCTCTCAAACCCATATCTTAGTAGGGAGAAAAATGATATGTGACAGTGAACACATCACAATTTTGAGTTTCCCACAAAATTATTCTATGTTTTCACCATTCCACACTACATTCAATTAATTGTTACATTGCCTATCTAGTGGTCAACATTCACATGATGTGTCCCCCCATTCCTAAAACCCACCATGTTGTGATACCCTTTAAAAGGAAGCGTATGGGAACCTCTTGGACCCATGATGGGTTCTGTCACGTTGATAAGTTCTAATGCACCTATTGATCTTTAGAGCTTCAAACCAATCAATACATCCAAAATCCACGCTTCATTTACATCCCAACATGATACACTAATCATCTGGTCTCTCTACATCGCATTTTTCACTCTGGTGGGCTAGAGGTCCTATTTCTGGATGTCTAATGGTGTACAAATGGGCCTATGGCATACAAGACCAATTATATGGAATATTGGCCCAATATAGTTGAATATTTAGCCTACTATGATAAATGAATTTGTAATCTCTATAGTAAATCATAACTCCACCCATTCCCAGTTTCAATATTGGGTATTTTGGATGCCAAAAAGGATCTTTTATCACTCGACTATAGGCTCGTTCTAATACTAAAGGGGGTTTCATTTTTCAATACCAACATTCAAGGAGGCAGGGAGTTCATTTGGCTGATCAGGAAACTAAGGGTTTTAATTATAAGTTACATAAAGGAAATTTTTTATGCATTCTACTATATGCTATTTCATAACTTCAAAATTATGGAATGGAAATAAAGTGATTATCATATGTGAAAATTATTATTTGTTAATATTTCCAAGTCTGGAATATCATATAAACTGATTATTTCTTTGGAAATAAAATAATTAATGATATAGTTTCATGTATTAAATAATGTTTATATTTTGAGAAATTCTAAAAATATATTTAAAATTTCCAATATTATTAATTGATGAATTTATAAAATACCAGATCAGAAAGAAATCAATTTTATTATTTTTTTAATTTTATAAGTATTATAATTAATAATATCAATTATTGAAATTGAATGGAATACGTTTCTTTAGATGATATTTATTAATTATTATGTAAATTATATAACAAATAGAAAGATAATAATTTCATTAAAAATATTTTTTATTCATTTTTTTATAATAATTATTAGTTTCTAATTATTGATATTCTTTGATTTAAACGTGGATTATAAAATGTTAATGACAATAATTTTCTATTACTAGGAACTACATTATAATTTATATCTTTTTGAATTAAATGAATTTATTTTTACCTTTTGATATTTAATAGATATTGTTCTACCTGTATGGATGTATTTTGGTATTTTTTTCATGGTTGAATACATTAAACAGATAAATAGTGTAAAATAAAATGATATTGTAATTTTAAATAACGAAGAATGAGAAGAATAATTAGTATTCATATTATAATTGTTTAAACAAGGAAATGATTCTTGGATCTTGTAATGTTAATTGCGGAAACATATAGATACTGATATATATAGTTTTTTAATATGAAAAAACTCTAATAATAAATTGTTTGTTTAAATATATAATTAAATTGATAGTCTGTTAAAAATGAATAGTTTGAGACTATGTGAGACTATTATTGATTGTGGGATGCTTGAATTCCAATATGTTATGGCCTTATTTTGTATTAAAATTATTTTTGGGACCATAAATTTGACATATATGTATGATCTACAATTTAGAGCTCTATTGTGAATGAATCATTACTGTGTATGATCAATTATGTTGATAGTGGTTGCATGGGGTGTCTGGTATGATGTTGGTGGTGTAATAGGGTTTCAGTTATGATGATTTTAGTTTAAAAGAGTGTAATATAAAATGATGAAAGTGGAACAATATACCATATGTCAAATTATGTGCAATGTTGTGGTACAGCAGGGTTATTGGAGTTATTTTAGAGTGGGTCTTTATCATCGGTGATTACACCCATCACAATACTTACTTGATAGAGAATGTCCCATTGTTATTTATATCACTAGTTTCTAACAGTAGGGTGTAGTTTTATTCCATGAATTGTGAGTGAGTATTTTAATGGTATCATTGATTGAGTCCTATTATATATAGATGTTTATGAAATGATAATGAACTAATGAATTAATGGGGTTGGTTCTGGATATTGATTTATGATGATGACATACATGGAAATATAGGTAAGGAATCAATAGTTTTGTTTCCACATTTATTAAAATATTAAAATGATTATAATAGCAATGAAATAATATTAATTAATTTATAATTAATTATTTAATATTGATGCGTGTATTCTTATTTGATATTTATACCTTAGTGGTGGAAAATGTGTACCCTATGTGACAATAGCGATATATGAATCTATGGATTAGTAGTTTTCCTTTCTGTGGTTTTCCATGATATTATTCTATTTTTTGATTTCTTAAGGTAGTCCACTAATATAATAAGGGAAACCAACAACTAGAGTTTACGAGTTTTTTTCCCCAATATCCTAGTTAATAAGGATAAAATGGATGACTAATACCTCTCCCACACTATGTATACGGTTATAATATTATATAGGTGTATGCACATGGGTGATCTACCATGATTTTTTGTTTTATAATTTTACATATTGAGGTTATGTCACCATTATTTATTCTGGAAGCATTATCATTACGATTATTTCAGGTATGTTATTGATTAGATGTGTTGGATTAAGGTATAATATATAATACATAGGTTATTGTGTACTTTTTAAATAAACATGGATACTATGAAAATTATGTAAATGTGATGATGTATTCTATGGTGTTAATGGTATGATTTGGTTTCCGATGTTCATTCACATAGGATTATTTACTGTAGAGATGATGACCATTGTCAAGTAACATTGGGGGGTGAGAGCGACAATCCGGTGGAGAAAAAGGTTGTAGGAAACCCATTTATATATATATATATATTCTTAATGTTGGTGTTATACTTATGTTAGTTATATTATTAAGTGTTATATAGTGAGGATGAGAAAAGAATATTATACATTTTTGTTAGATGAGTTAGTTTCATTTTTTTTATTCACATAGCTTTAGTATGTTTGTTTCAAATTTTTTGAGAGAGGTTTCTGGGAGGATCATACTTTAAGGACCAAGGTTTTAAGAAATAGAATCTTATTAATAATTAACATGATTATAATTCAAAAGCAAATTTATAGATGTTCAAGTTATTTCAATTGATTAAGTAATGTTTCATACAAGAGATTAATTAATCCGAAAACATTTTAGTTATCCATATACTAAAATTAAAAAAATCATGAATAAAATTATTTCACACCATTGATTATTAGTCAAAATGAACTAGTACATCCATTAAATGTTTATAAATTTAAAGAGGGAAATAAATAGAAACGAATAAAATCATCATCACTAGGGGATACCTTGGAACATCTTTACCATTAATGATCACCATTATCCCAATAAACTAACAATGAGAATGAATTTCATGAATGAAGAAATCATATATTAATATCTAAAATGAATACTATATAAATTAGAAGTTTGGAGGGAATAAGTTTAATGAAAATATATACAGGAATCCAATATAGTCATTATAAATATACTCATTATAAAATGCATGGGTGAAAATATAGTCTTTGAACATATAGTCATTGTAGAAAGAGTCATTGGATATACATCTAATAAGTATACATAATACATATATTGTCAAAAAATATAATTAACTATGAATTAAAAATATGATATTAAAATATTATAAATATATATACATTTACATGTTACACATAAATCATAATTTTAATATTAAAGTATGATATTCTATATAAATAAAATTGAAATATATATTCCACTATATATGGAGTAATAAAATTAAATTTTAAAATATAAATAATTAATTAAAAATATTTATTAAAGCATATTTTGTAAAAAATGTAATATTTATTTTAAAAGAACTGTTTTATTTTATACTATATATATTTTCCAAATAAATTAAATTTCCACATTAAAGATATTAATATATATGGAATAATATATTAAAATAACATAAATAATAAATTTATATGAAATAATAGTTAGAACACGTAATGTTTAATAACACCATTTTTTAATAAAAAAACTTTTATTGCAAATTTATTTTTTTAATTTTAAATAAAATAATATTAATTTTAGAATTTTAATTTTATAAAATAAAATTTAGTTTTAATTTATTTGATTCAAAATACTATTATTGATAATTTTGGATATTTGTTTGAAGTAATGGAGTTTTATGTAAATAGTAAAGATAATGAGTTTGCAAAAAACTGTAACTTTTATAAGAAAACAATGACATCAAATATTAAGAAAAAAAATTTATATAGAAAATATATATTTAATATGTTTGATAGATCATATAAAAATTTTTATTTGAATTTATGATGAAAAATGTAAACATTATTTAAACTCATGTAATATTTCAGAGTAAAACTACTTTTTATGTAAATATATTAAAAATTAGACTTCATAGTTTTTAAAAAGTGAATATATTAAGAAATTATTTCCTATTTTATTTCATAATTTAAATATTAGTAAAAAAGGTTAATCTGATTTCTAGTAATAAATACAATATTCGTTAGATTATTGATAATTACCAAAAAAATGGTGAATCAATTTTAAAATGAATTATTTAATTAAAATTTTATATTTTATCCAATAAATTAAATTTATATAATTTAACTTATAATTATAATATGATTTTTAAACCACTATATAAAGGTACTAATACTCATTCAATTGTAAATCAATACTAAATAATATTAATTACAAATAATTTCTAAAAGTCATTTTAAAAAAAATATATTAAACATGTTATATTTGAATATAAAATTAAATTTTATCATAGTTTGAGAGTGAGGTAAACTAAATGAAGAATAAATATAGATTTAAAAGATAACTATTTTTTTATTTGGTATCCTTATAATTTTCAATAAAATAAAATTGCATAGTTGAAAACTGGTTATCAATGTAAAAATAAAAATGTAAAAATGTAAAACAAAGGTAAAAGACATTAAATGTTTTTAAAACATTCATGTAAATTCATGGATGTGTATTTTCAACACAATATAACTGGATACTATGTTTTTACAAAATTTTAGTTTCATTTTCCATAGAATAGTTGAATTATATATTGGAAGGGTAGAGGGTATTCCTAAAAGAATCCATTACATCACATATATAAGAAAGATCTCTTCTACCCCTCCATGGTTAGACATACAATTATAATATATCATATAAACATTACAAAACTAACTCTTGTAGAATTCAATTTTTCTTTTATACGAATATGGTATTTAGAATTAATCTTAAATCATTCACTTTCATGAATATCTCTATGATATGATAAAATATCCTACGTAAGTATAATATTCATTGTAATCTTATCTCATTGATCTTTATCATCAAAATATATTATGTACGTGAAAATATATTGAATTATGTACCATTATGATATATATATGTTATTAGATTAATGGAATAAGGATTTTTTTATTTCTCTTCATTCAATAAGTAAATGAACAACATTTTTAGTCTGTTTTGTAGACTTCAGCCACCCAAAAAGTGGCATCTTATGATTTTTATCACCACCATTAATGGATGGTATAAATAATTTAATATATGAATAACTATGTTATATATAACATAACAATTATTATTAAATTTTAGAACTATAATTTACCTTTATTCCCTCTCATTCATTGAGAAATGAAAACATTTATCATTTGTACATGTGTACTACCACCTCCATGAGAAATAAGTTCCATTTGAAATCAACATCCATCATATATGACTTATAAAATATTTAACAGATAAAAATAATTTCCAAAATAATTAATATTCTGAGAATTATGAAGCTATTTTGAAACTTTTTCAACCATGGTCCACATACATAAGAGGTTATGAATAAAATGGAAGAATAAAATAGATTAAAAGATATAAGAAAAAACTATATTACAAATAAATTATATATGACTGTTAAAGGAAAATTGAATATGAAATATATATGAATAATTTTATTATGTAATTATTAAATAATATTAATTTATTCAATAATATAAGGGCATGTAAATTTCATATTCAGAAATGTGGTTTGTAATTTTCTGTACCACATTAGTTTTTTATTGGTTACAGATTTTGTTTATTTTTATCCCCTTTATGAAATATTATTCACATGAAATTATCATAAATTGTATATATACCCATTAAATATAAACCTAGTAAAATATCCATGTTTATGTACACCTGATTTATGGAAACATTTCTGTTTCTTATGTTTTTCCAAAATCAACACATCACATTTTTTCCCACCATTAATTGGGTTTATAATTCATAATTATTATTTAGAGAATGATCTTTCTTTATTTCTGGTTTTATAGAAAAAATTCATTATTTCTATCTTTCAAAATATATTTTATTTATTTCAAAAATCATATATCAATTATATATTTTTTATCTTTTCTTCTCTAGATCCTTCTCATGATTTTTTTAAAATTGAAATCCATGATAAAGGCGTATTTCCCATTTTAATTTTTGAATGTTTGAAACTTTTTAATCAATTATCCTTCTGGGAATCGTAATGATTTATCCATAAGTTTTTTCTTGACTCACAATTATGAAACCCACTTCCTTATTTTTGTTTTAATAATTTTTATTATTTATGTATGATTTCTTTTTCCTCGTGCAAAATGAATAAGTATAATTTATATTATGTGATAGGTGGGTGAGAAATTATTTGTCCTCTACATAATTGGGTAAATATTAATTTGTCATGATATATTGTGTATATAATTAGAAAGAGAGCATAATCCACTACAAGATATTTTCTACTATATATTGTGCATGATAAGTTATCCTAAGAACACTATGTAAAGTAAATGGTTGGACCAAAATTATATTAACCCCCAATGAATTGGGTGATGGATTATATCTCATGAGAGGTTATAAAATGGTTTATTAATTAAACCTAATCTACCATGGGACATTCTTAAATATTTTTATGATAGTTTGGAATAAACAAAATAGTCAATGTCCCTTAGCCTTCTTAATTATGATCTTGTGGGAGACCCTTGAATTAGATTTACGATTTCAGGTCTTCTTTTTTTCGAAAATAATTACAATTCCATGATCTTAAGGTATCATTTTATTATACCATGTTTTCATGCTAATCTCACACTCCTATTTCATGGTAAATGATTTCTTTTGATATTACATTTCATTACTTCCTAATTTATTGTAAATCTTATAATTCATATTCATTTAATAAAAAGTTTCTTCATGCTATTATTTTATCACATTCTTTTCATCTTTCCCACGATGAAGTGTTGATGAGTTTTTTTCTTAAACAAAAATATGAGCTCACCCCTTTCTTATATTTCCATTCTCTAGTTAATAAATATAATAATAACATAAGATAAGTTTATAATGGGGTCCTGAAGATTTCTTTTGTAGATAAATATTTATATGTAATTTAAAATAGGTTATTAATGAAATTGGTGTAAACATTCACTATATCAAAATGTTCTTCTTGATATGTGATTTTATTTTATGATGTAGTATTTAAATTATGTAAATGATGAAAAATAAATTTATTTCTTACTCAGGGTGACATAGTTTTTATCATATTAGTGTTTATTTATTTTCTAAAATTAGTATAATTGTTTTGGGATTGGGATTAGGGAACAATAGTGAAAATCTTTATGATAGGCTGAAGTACAAATAACAACAAACAATTTAGGGAATGTTTTGATTATGTGGGTCTTCAAAAAATTTCTTGTCTTTTTATGTATTGTAATGTGCATTCAGTTGTTTAATAGATACACCTATTAGTAATCACCAGAAAAATGGTTCCTTGAGCAATGATTTAATCATAAATCTGATGCATGGTGTGTATACTTAAGGATAATCAACTAGATAGGCTCCCATGGGATATTATTTTATAGATAATTTAATCTATTTAACCCACAACAAATAATTTATTTTATAATTTACTTCATGGACTGAGATGAGGATTACTAGATAAAACAAAAAATTTAACATATACTAAATTGAGATCAAAATAAGTTAACTTAAAATACATGGTAAATAAAGAAATATGATATTTTCAGATTTATTAATATATTTGAAATAAATATTAATTTTACAGTAAAGGGTTTTTTAATGTTCGATGGTGTTCCCGATACGCAACAACGAGTATTCTAGAAATCTTACGTTGTCCACTAATAATATAATATATTATTTTAAATGGTAGTTAACTCATAGCCGTTGTATTGGTGGGATTTAATAGAACTAAATAAAATATTATTATACATGTTTGAAATATTTTTACATTTAGCCAATAAATATTAGAGGCTTAATATAAGAAAGAATCTGATTTTAAGCATAAATACTAAAATATACATTAAAAGGTCGATTTACAGCCTTTTGAAAGAGAACCCACTTTAAATCTAGTTTTGTTCACTTTTATATGTTCTATTTTACAAGATAAAATTAATATTTATAAATGGGACTTCAAAATTTACATTGGATGAAATTTTGTTATTTTTCTGATAAAATCAAATTTTTATGAATAGTGAAAAAATATTTTATTTTAATTCAAAACTACCTTTTAATATAATTTATTTATAATGATATATTATCTTTTTAATTGGTTTTAAAGTGTAATTAGATTAGGTTTTTACTATTTAATACAATTTTTGTCATTGGAAATAATCTTACTATGAAATTGGACATAAATGTGTGTCACTGTTTTGATAGTTAATATTTCTTAAAAACACGCCTTTTGATTTGACACCGGGAATAAATTTTAAATTAATTTTGGCCACTTATATGTTTTGAAATTGGAAAAATTGATTCTATATTTGGAATTAGGAGGTCCGGATTTTGTAAATATTTAACTTTTATTTTAGAACATTATGAATATTTACTTCAGTATGTATTTTGTTTTCCATGGTTAAATGGTAAATCTAGTAAGTAAGGGTTAACAAATAACCCTATAATAATATAAAATTACCCTAAAATGTGTATTAATCCTATTAGTTGATACATATACGACCATGATCATCTTTGTCTCGATTTGGGGACCTCATGGGGCCACTTGGGAGTGATAACGATAGTTTATTTTAATTATCTTAGAGTAAAAACAGAAATGACAAAAACAAATATCTTTTAATAAATTAATTTTTATAAGGGTTTATATAAGATATATCTTATAATTTAAATATTTATTATACATAAAAATATATTTCCTACGTTATCGTATTTTTTTTATAACTTTTTGACATCAAATAAATTAAATTATGTATGACACAATAATGATGTAGGTTTACCTCATTAATAAATGATTTAAATAAATAAGATTATATAGATTAAAATAATATATAAAACCTATCTAATTCTTATTGGATGATTTTATTTCTACCATGATTCATCTTATATTCTACATTAATTATTTTAGGACCTTTTGAAAGCGAAGATTAGTTTTTAATAAAATAATTGTTTCAAACTTTCCTAAAGAGCCCCTCCTCTCCCTTATAAAAAGACACCACTTCTATCCCATTCCTCACTCCTCTCAAGACCCTTGTACCATCCAAAACCTACCCAAATAATCTATCAAGGTCCCTCTATACCACCTATAATCCTTACCTTAGGCAGAAGTCTCTTCAACATACCCTTTCGGTTCAAACCTGATGGATTTACTCGTATTAAACGTATAGTCTTCTCTTAAGTTCTTCTGTTTTATTTTACATCCCCAACCACATAAACTCATTTTATTCCATTCATTAATAAAAACAACAATATCATAAATAAACTTGTATTTTTTTATGATAAATATTCTAACTACACTTACACACACCATCATCTAATGGGTAAAGAACATATTGTTTCTCTGGACGGTGAACTATTGCCTCACGAAACGATGATTGTTAAAATATCTCCTACCGCCTCTCATGGTGGCCATTATGATGGAATAGTATTTATATATGATATATATTATATTTATATTGTTTCTATTCTTCTTTATTATTTATTTATAGAATAACTTTATGGTTTCCATAGTGGGTAAATAAGATAATCTCGTTAGGGGAAATGCAGACTACCGCCCCCTCAAAGAGAAATGACTCATCTATGACTTATGTGGAAAATATAAAGGATGGAGTTGATGATATTATATATGATATTATACTTTAATTGTAATATACTTATGTATCATTATGTTTTTATTCCATTACAATACTAAATAGTAATGGAAGTAGCATTCATGCTTACATAAGGCTTACCATCTCCATGAATGGTGCATTTCATTTCTTATCTCCAATTGTTATGTACTATTATATAAACATGTATATACTGGATATATATGATATATATGATATCTAAATCATGAATATTATTATGGATATAATGAACATTTGACCACATGAACAACTTGTAATTTTAATAAGTCCAATTTTGACTCAAGTACCAAATATCGACAAAATGATCGTTATTAACTTAAATGATTAAATAATGTTTATAAAATTGTAATAATTTATATAAAATGAATTATAATCATGAAAAAGGTTCTTATTAAAGTTGAAATTAACTTTAGTTTATTATTCAGGAGATTAAAGAATGAACGGGTCAAGTCGTACACGAGGTAAGGGAAATTCATAACCAAATTTCCATTCTTTGGGTTAATCATCTACTTCTTTATTATGTTGTACTATAATTATGTGAGAACATCATTTTTATATCTTCTCTTTTATTTATAATATATTTATTTTTATTTATAGTGAATAATCTTAATTGATCAATATTATTAACAAAATGATGGAATATTCTGTTTTAATACATGCCTTTCTTTTATACGCTATATAAACACCGTTGAATTTTCATTGCATTAAATGTGAATCTTTTTCTACAAATCATTTCACTAAATGAAAAAAAGGGATGATTCATTAAATGTAAGCCGTGAAAATTACCTTTCGGCCGCCACAAGTATTATTTGATATTTGGATTCCTTAACAAGCTGTAATGTTTTTAAAAGAAAACTAAATACCATATTATCTTTTATGTATTTTTGTATTGAAAATGGGGATTATAATTGCTTTGTTAGGTCAATATATTTAAGTGGTATATTTTTATTGAAAAGTGGAAATATTTCCTTTCCATTATATTTGTTGTATGTGTTAGTATTTTATAAGGGTATTTGGAAATTTGAAGGGTGGTTACACGTTAAACCATATGATTGGTGGTGTCGTGATAAACCAAGATGGGGGGTTATGTTATAACCTCCATTTCATTGGGTATGGAAGTCAGTTGTATGGTTATTACATTTAGTGATATGTGTGGAAGTCGATCATATGGTTATTTCATTTAAGTATGTTTATGTCCCAGGTAACCTTTATATATTAGGTGTTCTTTATATGGGATTTATGGTATTATTTTGGAAACAAAAGGGTAAGAAATGATATTATGTTTAATAAAGAGTATTTACTACATCATAAAGGTGAAAAGTATTACATATGATAATGCATTCATGGTTTACTTATTGTTTTGAAAAACTAACAGTTTTCCTTCTTTGTGTATCTCGTACTGAGTGATTTATACCCGTCCCAAGGTTTTGAAATGTTTTTCATAGGAAATAAAGTGGAATAGGGTCAAGGATGGGATCAATAAAAAGTCATGATGTATAAAACATGGAACTAGACACGACTCTTTTTTTCAAGAATTTTTATTTTGCGAATTATAATGGGAACTATGTAGAAGTGTCTACTTTGTATCTTTTGGGATGTAATGAAACAGTTACGACCTAATTATCTAAAACTATTAACCAGAAAAGATCCTCAATGTGAAATATTTAATTAATTCAAGATTATGTAACTTTTTAAGGTCGTGTCCTTATGGTTGGTATCAGTGGTCGGTTTATATAACTTTCGGATTTAGGGTATTGTTAAATTAATATCCATAAATTTATTTCTGTTAATATTGAAATTATATAGCATTATACATTACGATGTTTCTTGCCTAAAATATTTCTATGTTCAAAATGGCTTCCCGTAGAGGAAACATGAAAGTTTTGATTGTTAGGCATACAGATGGAAATGGCCTTCAAAATCAGCAACCCGAGATGGTAGGAATTAGAACTGAACAGTTTGTTGTAGTGATGGATCCTTTGACTCATGTGAAAAATAGTTGTTGTTTTATTGTTGATATTTTGGTTGGTTATAAATGTAAAGAGGAGCATAAATGTCATTTAAGGGTTTTCTTACAAACCATAAAAGAAAAGTAGCAGTTTGGGAAATTTAGAAAATGTGAGTTTTGGTTACAAAAAATTTCATTCCTTGGTCACATTATTTCAAAAAATGGAATAACTATTGAAACTGGTAAAACAAAAGTTGTTGAATAATGTCCAAGACTCCCAAATATAACTGAGATCCATAGTTTTCATGGTTTGATAGGTTATTACAGAATGTTAGTTTAGAATTTTTCATGGTTATCTAGTCCAATGACCATGTTAAATCGATAAGGTGTTATGTTCATTTGGATAATAGAATGTGATGATTTTTTTATGAATTGAAAGGAATATTGGTGAATGATCCTGTTTTGGAATTACCTTCCAGAAATGGTGATATTGTTATTTATAGTGATGCTTCTTTGAATGGACTTGGTAGTGTCCTCATGTACAATGATTAGGTAATTTCCTATGCTTCATGTCCGTTGAACCCTCATGAGTTAAATTACCCTACATATGATTTGGAATTAGCTGCTCTTGTTTTTGCTTTAAAATTTTGGAGGCATTATTTTTATAGAGTAAAATGTGAAATATATACAGACGACAAAAGATTAGAGTATATATTCACTCAAAAATAATTGAACAGGAGACATAATAGATATTTGAAATTAATAAAGGATTGTGATTGCACGATCCTTTATTATCCGGGAAAAAAATTAATGTGGCTGATTATTTGAGTGAAAAATATAATGGTTCATTACCCATGATACATTTGAAACAAGATCCTTTGGTTTTTGATTTGATGAACAATGCCATAGATGTTATTGGTTCTATAAATTCCTCTATTTTGTTTCAGGTATCAGTGAGATCATCCCTATCAGACATAATTAAGCAAGCACAAGAGGGAGACAATGAGTTGCGAAAAAAGGTAGAGTTGGTTCAGAAGGGCATGTTGTCTAATTTTAACTTTGATAATGATTTTTTTTAGGTTTGGGAAAAGATTATGCGTTCCTTGTGATTCAAAGTTTAAGAATGATTTGTTATGTGAAGCTCATAGTTCCATGTTTTCAGTTTATCCTGGCAGTACTAAGATGTACAGAGATCATTCAGAGTATTACTGATCAGATGGAATAAAAACATATATTTATGATTTTATAGTGAATTATTTGGCCTCTTAATAGGTTAAAGCAAAAAAGGAAGTTACTGAATGGGATTCTTCAGTCTTTACTAGTTCCAGAGTGGAAATGTGAAAATATATGGATGGAATTTATTGTGGGATTACCAAAGACATCTCGACGTAACAATGTAATCTAGGTTATTTTTGATCGATTGTCTAAATATGCTCATTTCATTTCTAATCAAGATACATTGTCTCTAGATCAACTTTCTCGGTTGTATATTAAAGATATAGTCTGGTTACATGGTGTTCCCCTCTCCATTGTATCTGATCATGATCCCAGATTTACTTATAACGTTTCAAAAGGCCTTCATAAGTCAATGGGTATTGAATGAAATGTCAGTACAAATTTTCAAAATCTATCAAATGGGACGTAATATTGAACAATCCAGACCATAGAGGATATGCTACGTGATTGTTCAGTAGATTAACAAGGAATTTGGGACCAAAACATTTTTTTGGTTGAATATTCTTATAAAAAATCATTCATTCTAGTATATAGATGGCTCCGTTTGAATAATTTTATGGAATGCATTGTCAAACTCCATCTTTTTGGGATGAATAAGGTGAACGGAACAGGATGGGACATTGTAAAGACCCGAAGCCTGACGTTCATGGACATTACATTACTTTTGCGGAATACTTAGTACATAACAAGAACACACACACACAAGGATCGTAATAGTTTAGTGTCTTTGGAAACTCGGAACGTAATCTTCTAATCGAGGTGAATGATCTTCAATATCTCCCATAAAGATCTTCCCTTTTTTTTACCTAAAACATTTCTTTATATCCTAGGGAAAAGAAAACATAAAAGGGTGAGCTCTAATGCTCAGTAAGGGTAAACAAAAGAAAAATCAATCACATCATATACATAAGAACATAGATTTTGGAAATCTTAACCTGCAAAAGAGTTCATAATATCATAACATGGGATAAATCATGGCAGTGAAATGTAATCACAACAATCATAACTTAAAACATGAATCTTTGTGGCATACACACATAATCATAGAGAATCATTTCTTGTTAGTCAAGACTCATTTCCAAGACTATCTTAGTGGACAAAGTCCCTTTCTGAATCGAGTAACCCTCGTTCCAGTCCTGTTTCACTGAACCGGTATAACCTACCATTCCAGCCATGTCTATCTCATGAGATATAAAATCTTTACCCAATGCATTGGAGGGAGATATAGGTCCCACCCATCTCATAATGATACCATTCTTATGTGTGCCACAAAATCATAAATCATACATCACTGCATAACCCATGTAATAAAAATGGGATTCTTGAAACATCATGACATCATAAATAAATTAATATAAGATAATGGAATTCATAAAAATAATTCTATCACAACATGATCAAATCAATGTAATAATAGGGATAAAAACAGAACCCTTTATTATCTTAGATGGAAAATAATTTTGATAAAACACTTGAACTTCATTCTTGAGGAAAATATCCTTTCTTCTTCAAAAACATTTTTCCTTTCATAACATGTCATACAACTTTAAAATAAAATAAGTTGATTAAAAATAAACTTGAAAACTTGTAAAGTATGCTTCTTGGAAATAATGTTTTAAAAATCCATTCAAGCCGTATAAGTTAAAAAAACATTCTTCTAACTTTTGTCGGAAAAGTCAAAAAGTACCTCGTACGAAAAACGACAAAAGATTCCTTTCATATCTTTTACAAAAAACTTACCGAAGGGTAAAATTGGATATAAACTATTGTAGAAGGAAGGAAATAATATTACATATCGAGGGAACATGGATGTGGATGATAAAATCCACCCCAGTAATTACCAAAGTAAAAACAATCTCGGATAAAAGTGAGATTGTGATATTTTCCCTTACCTTAGGTCCGATTAGCTTTGTACGTGTCCGAAGCTCCTGTATAATGGTTTAAATAATGTTATTGACTTATTCCAGAATCATACATATTTATATGATATCATATATGGTCATATTATTAGCTTCTTGTTAGTAATATTTCATTGTTACTTGTTACTCGGGTCTTTATAACTTTTTGTTCTTATGCGTGTTTTGTCGAATAAATTCTTATTCTTATCTTTAGGTTATAGATAATTCATTTCCAGAATGGTATTAGTGTAGTATATACCATATTCATTCATTCAATTCATTTATATAATCATTATGAAATGAAGATCATGTAGAACGAGTCGCATCACATCGTGGAGACGGTATTCCGTACGTACGCACGAGTGATGATATCATTCCTATGATCGTGGAATTGTATTGGAGTATATATATATTATTTAAGTATCAATATTACTTCATAATAATCATATGTAGTTACTCATTACACCATTATACCCATCCTTGTAAGGTGATGGTGGAAAATAGATTACACCACGGCGTGGAGACGGTATTCCGTACGTACGCACGCGTGGTGATTTCATTTTTCCGTAGGATGGATAGAAGGTGAATTAGGGTTGTTTCATATTTATAATAACATATCAGTATGTAAGTAATACTGATGTTATTACTTTATCATGAAACAACTAAAGAAGAAGAAGTTGAAGAAGAAAGAAATTGAAAAGATCGGTAATGGATATTACCTCTTCTTTGGAACGCTTCTTTGAATCCTCCACTTAAGGAACTAAGATTGATCTTTGGAGAAGACCAGGACCTCTAGGATAATTCTAGGGAAGTGGAGAGGAGAAAATGGCAGGGGTTGGCCGAGCTTGAGTGCTCAATTTGGTGTGAGGAGGAGGGGGAGGAGGTGCCCTTTTATAAGGGAGGAGAGGGGCACCTTAGGAATATCTCAAAATATTATTTTATATTAAAGTCAAAATCGGTTTATAATGGTTCCAAAGGGTCTTATTTCGAAGATAAAGTGGGGATGGGTCGAAATCCTATCAACCAATAGTATTTAAACAAGTTTAGGGTATTATTTTAACCTTATCAACTAGATTTAACTCTAAGTTAATTATTTTAACTTTTACCGTGTCTTTTTGTTTTCTTTCACTATATGGTTAATACACTTACTATAACATGCCAAAAGAACCCCAAATTGTTTATTATTAATATATAAATCCTTATCTAAGTCATTTGGCCGAACCTTAGATTTTTAGGAATAAAATAACAATTAATAATATAATATTTGATTTAAAAACTATTTTGTGTCAATTTTGACACTATTTGATATATGATTTGTTTGAAAGTCATAACAGAATTATATGTTCGAACAAAGTTGATTAAATCAACACTAATATATCATAGTAACCTAGAAAATTAGTGGTATTCATAAAAAGTCTCAAATTATATTTCGTTTGGTGTTTATAACATCAATTATGTCAATATTTCATTAATAAGATAATTACTGCATCATCTTTGTGTCATAAATAAATTAAATTATTTGATGTCTAAAAATTACAAATAAACTACCATCATGTAGTAAATCTTTTTATCTTTCTAATTAATATTTACAATCGAATTTATCTTATGTATAACCCCATATTAAAAATTATTTACTTATTAATCTTTGATTTTAACTACTTTAACCCTTCTTTAAATAAATTAATAATAAATGTCCTAATCTAATCCAAGTGGGCCTAAATGGTCATATTTTATTCCTAAGTTTGTTTTTGGTCGAATTACACTTGTCCAATAGAATTAGGACATGTGTTAGGGTAATATTAATATCATATTTACCCTTAGTTACCCTATTTACTATTAACCGCGGTAAAAAAAAGTAAAAAGTTACTATTCACCAAAAAATTATTTTCATCTCATTGAACCACATTTTAGTCCTTGATATTAACCGTGTCTCTTGGAGTTTCGAAATTCCATTCACAGAAGCGGTAAAATTAAGTTTTATGCAAAATTCAGTTTTTTAACCTACCACTTAGTAGTTTCACTATTCATCAAAAATTGATGTTTTTCAGAACAATGCCAAAATTTCATCCCAAGCTATATTTCATATTCCGAATTCAAAAATGAAGTCTATTTTACCAAATTCATAACATAAAAGTTGCATTAATTAATTTTATAATTAAATCCCTCTGTTAAAACAAATAGCGTGTTTTTAAGAAACAATATCTATCAAAAGATTGACACTTGTTTATGTCTAGTTTAAATGTGAAACTACATCCAATGACCAGAATTGTATTAAATTGTAAAAATATATTCTAAATATACTTTAAAACCCCTCAAATTAACAATTTATCACTATTAATTATTTCGATTAAAAAAAGTTGTTATTTAATTAAAATTTAGTAATTTTCACTATTCATCAGAATATGAAAGTTATCCGAAAAGTACCAAAATTTCACCTTAGGCTAAATTCGATACTCCGAATCCAAAAATGAAGTCCATTTTGAGAGCTAAAATTTCTAAAATTTAAAAAGTGGTTATTACTATTCATAATGGCTAGTTTTAATAATATTTTAATAGTATATCATTGTTTCGTGAAACTCAGTATTACGTACCACACACGCTATCGAGGAAGGTTGCGATTGCGTGTAATTCAAGGCAAGTCAAGGATGCATGTTGTGCAATCTCCTTTTGGTGTAGCGTACAACACAAGACATTAGTGAAAGAATATTTTTCATAAAATCTCGGGCTGTTACATTCTACCCCCCTTAAAATGAATTTCGCCCTCGAAATTCGTCGGGGTTATAAATGGTTTACTATTCGAAAGTTTCTTTAATAGAAACCCACATCGTAAAAAGGAATACCAAAACATGGCTTTAAAAACTAAAGTATGAAATGTAACGATTACCCAAATAAACTAATCACTGGGTTTCCACATAGGTGAAAATATGGATATGGAAGAGAAATCTAACCATCATGTTCTGATGGAGAGTGGTAGAGAACATGGCTATGGAAAAGCCAGTAATCACAAATCCATAAATTTGTGACGATCTAAGGTACCATCTGATTCATCAGGTATAAGAGAACTAGGACAACATTTTTGGTTTCCAAGATCATTTCCCTAAAGTTAAAGAATTTGAATTAGAATAAATACTTACTTTATTTTGGTACAATCTCACTGTTGTTCGTGCCTTTAACAATTTCCACTTCATCTCTTAAATAAATGAAGTTGAATTTGTTATTCGTGAAGTGTTAGCAGATCATGTGATAGAATGTCGGGTCATTCCATCTGTCTCAAAAGGTTAGCAAAATTTATATACATAAGTCGATCTATAGTGGGATTAATCATATATGGTTCCTAAAATGGGCTTATACTACATATATCATACTGCTTAATATAATAACACTAGTTTCTACTAAACAGGGACTTCCTGTAGGTCAGTGGTAGGCGATAAAGGCCAGTCGCACTTCGGTTGTGGGTTTGATTCCTACAGCCTTGTCCGAAGCGATGGGCTGTCGCCCGTCCTGCAGGTTGTCCTTTTTCTAAAACTATATTACTATAACATCCCATCAATAATATCGAGAAAACTTCTATCCTTAAACAATACTAACTTATGTCCAACATAATCCATTCCAATCTTTAGGATTATCCATAATACTGCAGTCCACTCTCATAACATAGTGAAAACGATTACCAGAGATTTAACACCATCGTCGATCCCCATAAGATATGTCTTGTTGGTCACATTCTAAACATTCAAAGTCCTTAATCATGTATTCTCTTGAATACCATAGTGAAAACATGAATTCAGTTTAAAGTTAACACTTTCCACATACCAAAATCCTCAAAATTCTATATACTCAAACCATGATATTACTTAGTCCTTATATCAATCATGAGCTCATGAATACTGTTAAACATTTCATTTTCTTGTTTTCCCTTCATTATGCGCATATCATCTTATTTCCAAAAATATCTCAATCACTTTGAATACCACATTAAACCAATACATAAATATTCCAATACTCCATGATACAACATTATTTTGGAATCCCATTACATAAACACTTAATCATTCCACCACATCGTTATCATATTCAACATCGCCAATAGTGATCACATGTGACTTCCCTTTGTCCTTTGCCTTCAGTGGTTTCTCATGTTGATCATCACTAACCCTTGGATTAGGGCAATTATTAGCATAATGCCCCATTTCCTTGCACTTGAAGCATTGAAGTGTCGGTGGTGCGTTCTCTGCAGTGTTTGCTTTATTCACATCATTAGAAACCCTTTTTCCATTACTTCGACACTCGGCTGCTCGATGACCTTCTTTTCCACACTTAAAACATTTTCTAGTCCCTTTAAGACAATCTCCACCATGCTTCTTTCCACACTTTGTGCATAAGGAAACATTCATCTTCTTTTCACCATTATTATGAGATTTCTCCTTGAACTCCATCTTTCGTTTCTTGTCAAAACCATGAGATGGATATGTAACACCAATTTCCATTTCTACCTTGATAGCACAACGCACAATTTCATCATAGCTACTGAAGTCTCTTATAGATAATGCCCTTCGAAGACTTGGTTTTAAGCCACTAAAGAATCGATCGATCTTACTCTCAGGCTGGATAATAATACCAGAAGCGTACCTTGCAAGTCTTGTAAAATTTGCTTCATAGGTACCAACAGATTCATCATCCCTTTGCTTCAGTTCAAGAAACTCTTTCTCCATCTTTGTTCGGAGAATACGAGGGAAGTACTTATTGAAAAATAAGTTCTTGAACTCGTCCCATTCCATAGACTCAATTTCATCCCTTTGCCTCGTATTCTTAACAAGATTCCACCACTGATCAGCATCTCCTTCTAAACGGTACACTGCTAGGATGACTTTATCATGCTCATAACATTGAAGAACTGAAAATATCTTTTCAGTAGTACTAATCCATTGTTCAGCAACTAATGGATCAGTAGACCCGCTGAAAGAAGGTGGACGCTGCCTCATGAAGGATTCAACAGAATGTTGCTCCCTCCTCTGCTCATTTGGAAGTCCAGAATGATTCATAGCTTGTGTAAGTATAGCAATAAGATTTTGCACTCCATCTCCCATAACATTTGTTTGTTCAGAAGGGAAATCATTGCATTGTCCATTGCATTGATCAACACGGTTCCTTCGGGTTCCAGCCATCGTCTAAAACCCAAAAAGAATAGTGTGAGAGGCAAAAATCATGCTAGGGAAAACAACATAATAAAGGGGGAGTACCTTCAATATCCAACATATTAGGTTTAATTATATGATCGTTAGCGTAATTCTAGTACTATAACCTATACGTATACTTATCCCTAGGGACATCCCTAGACATACCTTAGAAATATCTCTAGGGATCTCACTAACGTTTTCGCATCCTAGTTTCCAAAGGTTGACTAAACCTTTCCTCTGATACCAACTGTAAAGACCCGAAGCCTGACGTTCATGGACATTACATTACTTTTGCGGAATACTTAGTACATAACAAAAACACACACACACAAGGATCGTAATAGTTTAGTGTCTTTGGAAACTCGGAACGTAATCTTCTAATCGAGGTGAAAGATCTTCAATATCTCCCATAAAGATCTTCCCTTTTTTTTTACCTAAAACCTTTCTTTATATCCTGGGGAAAAGAAAACATAAAAGGGTGAGCTCTAATGCTCAGTAAGGGTAAACAAAAGAAAAATCAATCACATCATATACATAAGAACATAGATTTTGGAAATCTTAACCTGCAAAAGAGTTCATAATATCATAACATGGGATAAATCATGGCAGTGAAATGTAATCACAACAATCATAACATAAAACATGAAACTTTGTGGCATACACACATAATCATAGAGAATCATTTCTTGTTAGTCAAGACTCATTGCCAAGACTATCTTAGTGGACAAAGTCCCTTTCTGAATCGAGTAACCCTCGTTCCAGTCCTGTTTCACTGAACCGGTATAACCTACCATTCCATCCATGTCTATCTCATGAGATATAAAATCTTTACCCAATGCATTGGAGGGAGATATAGGTCCCACCCATCTCATAATGATACCATTCTTATGTGTGCCACAAAATCATAAATCATACATCACTGCATAACCCATGTAATAAAAATGGGATTCTTGAAACATCATGACATCATAAATCAATTCATATAAGATAATGGAATTCATAAAAATAATTCCATCACAACATGATCAAATCAATGTAATAATAGGGATAAAAACAGAACCCTTTATTATCTTGGATGGAAAATAATTTTGATAAAACACTTGAACTTCATTCTTGAGGAAAATATCCTTTCTTCTTCAAAAACATTTTTCCTTTCATAACATGTCATACAACTTTAAAATAAAATAAGTTGATTAAAAATAAACTTGAAAACTTGTAAAGGAAGCTTCTTGGAAATAATGTTTTAAAAATCCATTCAAGCCGTATAAGTTAAAAAAAACATTCTTCCAACTTTTGTCGGAAAAGTCAAAAAGTACCTCGTACGAAAAACGACAAAAGATTCCTTTCATATCTTTTACAAAAAACTTACCGAAGGGTAAAATTGGATATAAACTATTGTATAAGGAAGGAAATAATATTACATATCGAGGGAACATGGATGTGGATGATAAAATACACCCCAGTAATTACCAAAGTAAAAACAATCTTGGATAAAAGTGAGATTGTGATATTTTCCCTTACCTTAGGTCCGATTAGCTTTGTACGTGTCCGAAGCTCCTGTATAATGGTTTAAATAATGTTATTGACTTATTCCAGAATCATACATATTTATATGATATCATATATGGTCATATTATTAGCTTCTTGTTAGTAATATTTCATTGTTACTTGTTACTCGGGTCTTTATAACTTTTTGTTCTTATGCGTGTTTTGTCGAATAAATTCTTATTCTTATCTTTAGGTTATAGATAATTCATTTCCAGAATGGTATTAGTGTAGTATATACCATATTCATTCATTCAATTCATTTATATAATCATTATTAAATGAAGATCATGTAGAATGAGTCGCATCACATCGTGGAGATGGTATTCCGTACGTACGCACGAGTGATGATATCGTTCCTATGATCGTGGAATTGTATTGGAGTATATATATATTATTTTAGTATCAATATTACTTCATAATAATCATATGTAGTGACTCATTACACCATTATACCCATCCTTTTAAGGTGATGGTGGAAAATAGATTACACCACAGCGTGGAGACGGTATTCCGTACGTACGCATGCGTGGTGATTTCATTTTTCCGTAGGATGGATAGAAGGTGAATTAGGGTTGTTTCATATTTATAATAACATATCAGTATGTAAGTAATACTGATGTTATTACTTTATCATGAAACAAATAAAGAAGAAGAAGTTGAAGAAGAAAGAAATTGAAAAGATCGGTAATGGATATTACCTCTTCTTTGGAACGCTTCTTTGAATCCTCCACTTAAGGAACTAAGATTGGTCTTTGGAGAAGACCAGGACCTCTAGGATTATTCTAGGGAAGTGGAGAGGAGAAAATGGCAGGGGTTGGCCTAGCTTGAGTGCTCAATTTGGTGTGAGGAGGAGGGGGAGGAGGTGCCCTTTTATAAGGGAGGAGAGGGGCACCTTAGGAATATCTCAAAATATTATTTTATATTAAAGTCAAAATCGGTTTATAATGGTTCCAAAGGGTCTTATTTCGAAGATAAAGTGGGGATGGGTCGAAATCCTATCAACCAATAGGATTTAAACAAGTTTAGGGTATTATTTTAACCTTATCAACTAGATTTAACTCTAAGTTAATTATTTTAACTTTTACCGTGTCTTTTTGTTTTCTTTCACTATATGGTTAATACACTTACTATAACATGCCAAAAGAACCCCAAATTGTTTATTATTAATATATACATCCTTATCTAAGTCATTTGGCCGAACCTTATATTTTTAGGAATAAAATAACAATTAATAATATAATATTTTATTTAAAAACTATTTTGTGTCAATTTTGACACTATTTGATATATGATTTGTTTGAAAGTCATAACAGAATTATATGTTCGAACCAAGTTAATTAAATCAACACTAATATATCATAGTAACCTAGAAAATTAGTGGTATTCATAAAAAGTCTCAAATTATATTTCGTTTGGTGTTTATAACATCAATTATGTCAATATTTCATTAATAAGATAATTACTGCATCATCTTTGTGTCATAAATAAATTAAATTATTTGATGTCTAAAAATTACAAATAAAATACCATCATGTAGTAAATATTGTTACATTTCTAATGAATATTTACAATCGAATTTATCTTATGTATAACCCCATATTAAAAATGATTTACTTATTAAACTTTGATTTTAACTACTTTAACCCTTCTTTAAATAAATTAATAATAAATGTCCTAATCTAATCCAAGTGGGCCTAAATGGTCATATTTTATTCCTAAGTTTGTTTTTGGTCGAATTACACTTGTCCAATAGAATTAGGACATGTGTTAGGGTAATATTAATATCATATTTACCCTTAGTTACCCTATTTACTATTAACCGCGGTAAAAAAAAGTAAAAAGTTACTATTCACCAAAAAATTATTTTCATCTCATTGAACCACATTTTAGTCCTTGATATTAACCGTGTCTCTTGGATTTTCGAAATTCCATTCACAGAAGCGGTAAAATTAAGTTTTATGCAAAATTCAGTTTTTTAACCTACCACTTAGTAGTTTCACTATTCATCAAAAATTGATGTTTTTCAGAACAATGCCAAAATTTCATCCCAAGCTATATTTCATATTCCGAATTCAAAAATGAAGTCTATTTTACCAAATTCATAACATAAAAGTTGCATTAATTAATTTTATAATTAAATCCCGCTGTTAAAACAAATAGCGTGTTTTTAAGAAACAATATCTATCAAAAGATTGACACTTGTTTATGTCTAGTTTAAATGTGAAACTACATCCAATGACGAGAATTGTATTAAATTGTAAAAATATATTCTAAATATACTTTAAAACCCCTCAAATTAACAATTTATCACTATTAATTATTTCGATTAAAAAATGTTGTTATTTAATTAAAATTTAGTAATTTTCACTATTCATCAGAATATGAAAGTTATCCGAAAAGTACCAAAATTTCACCTTAGGCTAAATTCGATACTCCGAATCCAAAAATGAAGTCCATTTTGAGAGCTAAAATTTCTAAAATTTAAAAAGTGGTTATTACTATTCATAACGGCTAGTTTTAATAATATTTTAATAGCATATCATTGTTTCGTGAAACTCAGTATTACGTACCACACACGCTATCGAGGAAGGTTGCGATTGCGTGTAAAATCAAGGCAAGTCAAGGATGCGTGTTGTGAAATCTCCTTTTGGTGTAGCGTACAACACAAGACATTAGTGAAAGAATATTTTTCATAAAATCTCGGGCTGTTACAGACAAGAATTGGTAGAATAGATGGTAGAGAATGTTCAGTTGATTCATAATCACATGAGAACATCTCAGAGCAGGAAGAAAAGTTATGAGGACAATAGGAGGAATGATCTCTATTTCAAGGAAGGTGATCATGTATTTCTCAATGTTTCTCTAGGGAAAAGTGTGATGTGTTTTGGTATGAAAGGAATGTTGAGTCGGAGGTTCATTGGACCTTATTAAATCCTAGAGAAAGTTGGATCTGTTCCCTATAGAGTGTATTTACCACCATGTTTGTCTCAGGTACACAATATTTTTCATGTTTCAATGTTGAGAAAGTATATGCCAAGTCCCGCTCATGTGTGGTGCCTAGAGGTAGTTCTGTTGGAAGAGAATATCTCTTATGAGGAACAACCAGTCCAGATTCTTAACTAATGAGAGAATGTATTGAAGAATAAGGTAATTCACTAGGTAAATGTTTTGGAAAAAACCATATGGTTGAAGAGGCGATGTGGGAATCTGAAAATTCTATGAGAAATAAATACCCCCATTTGTTTGATAAGTGAATAAAATTGTTAGGACACAATTTCCAAAATTGGGGAAGGATGTAGCATCCTAGGTAAGCACTGGAATATTAAATTTTTATATTGATTAATATTTTCGAATTAAATGTTTATTTTACTTTAAAATGGATTTCTTCGTTCGATGGAGTACCCTATACGCACAATGGGTTTCTTTGAAATCATACATTGAGCACTAATAATATATTATTGTTATTTTAAATGGTAGTTAACGCCTAGACATTATATTGGAAGGAATTAATAGAACTTAATAAAAAATGATTGTACATGTTTTTAAAATGTTTTAACATTTATCCAACAAATATTAGAGGCTTAAAATTAGAAAGAATCTTATTTTAATGATAAATACTCAAATATTCATTTAAAGGTCGATTTACCACCTTTTAATGGATAAACCTCATTATATATAGTTTTGGTCACTTTTTTATGTTATATTTGACAAAATAAAATTATTCTTTAGAATTGAGACATTAAAATTTTCATTGGATACAATTTTGGTATTTTTCTGATAAAATACATTTTTACTGAATAGTGAAAAAATTCTTTAGTTTATTTCAAAACTTCCTTTTAATATAATCTTTTTATATGAATGGATCATATTTTAAATTGGTTATAACGTTTTATTTGAATATTAATTTTCTATTTACTCCAATTTTGGTTAGTGGAAGTAATGTTACTATGAAATTGGACATAAATAAGTGTCAATCTTTGTATAATTAATATTTCATAAAAACACACCTTTTTTTGAAATTTGGAATTAATTTTAAATTAATTTCTTCCACTTATATTTTTTGAATATGGAAAAGTTGATTCCACATTTGGAATCAGGATATCCAAATTTTGTAAATAGTTATCTTTTATTTTTAGACATTATGAATATCTCCTTCATTATATAGTTTATTTACCATGGTTAAAGGGTAAATCTGTTAAATAAGGATAAAAAAATATTATTATAATAATATAAAATTACCCTAAAATGTGTCCTAATCTTATTGGCTGATATATATCTGACCATGGGCATGTTTGGGTCAATTCTCGGACCTCATGGGGCCACTTGGAAGTGATAATGACACTTTATTATAATTAACATAATGTAAAAACAAAAATGACATAAACAAATATCTTTTAGTAATTAATTTTTACCTGGTGTTATATATGTTGTCCCAAGAACTATAAATATTAATTAGACATATAAAAAAATTTCCTACATTATGGTATATTTTATAATTTCTAGACATCATATAAATAAAATTATGTATGACATAATAATAATACAGTGTTTACCTCATTAATAAATGATTTAAATAAATAGGATTATAAAGATTTTAATAATATTCAAAACCTATCCAATTCTTACTGGATGATTTTATTTAGACCATGCGTCATATTATCTTCAACTATAATTATTTTTGGTCTTTTTTAAATAGAAGATATGTTTATCATAAAATAATTGTGTCAAACATTCCTAAAGAGCCCCTCCTCTCCCGTATAAAAGGACGCCACTTCTAACTCCTTCCTCACACCTCTCATGCCCCCTGGATTATCCAAAACCTTCTCGAATAATCTCCCATGATCCCTATTCTCAACCTTGAATCCTTAAAATAGGAAAAAGGAACTTTACAAACCCTTTTGGTTTAAAGAAAAGGGAGTTACCCGAATTAAAGGTATCATCTTCTCTTAAATTCTTTTGTTTTAATTTACTTCTCCAACCATGTAAACCCTTTTTATTCGTTTTATTTATAACAACAGAAGTATACTCAATATACTAGTATTATTTATGAGAAGGATTCATACTACACTTACACACACCTCCGTCTAATGGGTAATGAATATATTGTTTTTGCGGATGCATGACTGTTGCCTCAAGAAATGATGATTGTTCAAATATTTCCAACCACCACTCATGGTGGACATTATGATGGAAATGTATTTATATATGATATATATTATATTTATATTGTTTCTATGCTTCTGTATTTTTCATTTATATATTTCCTTTAGGGTTTCCATAGTGGGTAAATACGATAATCTCATTTGAGGATGTGCGGACTACCGCCCCCACAAAGTGATATGACTCATTCATGCCTTTTGTGGAACATATAAAGGTTGGAGTTAATTATATTATATATTATATTATACTAGAATTATAATATACTTATGTATCATTATTTTTTCAATCCATTACAATACTAAATAAAATTTGAAGTTGTGTTCTTGCGCATGTAAGGTTTACCGTCTCTATGAATGGTGTATTTCATTTCTCATCTCTAAATGATATGTACTATTATAAATAAATGTATATAATAGATTCATATGAGATAGATGATATCTAAATCATCAATATCATTATGTATAAAATGAAAATTTGACCACATGAACATCTTGTAATTATAATAAGTCCATTTTGGACTTAAGTACAAAATATCTACAAAATGACTGTTATTAACTTAAATGATTAGATAATGTTTATAACTTGCTAATAATTGATATAAAAGGTATTATAAAGTTGAAAAAGGTTCTTACAATAGTATAATTTAACATTAGTTTATTATTCTGGATATTAAATAAGTAACATGTGAAGTCGGACACGAGTTAAGGGAACTTCTTAACCCAATTTCTATTCTTGGGTTAAATCGTGTAATTCTTTATTATGTTGGGCTATTATTATTTGTGAAATAAATTTAGATATATTGTCTTTTATTTATAATTTATTTATGTTTATTATTAGTTAATAATCATAATTGATCATTTTTATTAACAAAATGATCAACGTAAGGGACTTTGTCTCAATCTCCTTTCATTGATGATTATTTTGTTTTATACACGACATTACTTTATACGACGTATAAAAACCTTTCACTTTTCATTCCATTCAAAGAGATTCTTTTTCTACAAAGCATTTTACTAAATGAAAAAAATGAATGTTTCTTTTAATGTAAGTGGTGAAAATGACCTTTTCGCCGCCATGAGTATTATTTGAACTTTGGCTTCCTTAACAAGACGTAATGTTTTTAAAAGGAAAATTAATACCATATACTCTTTTAGGTATTTTGGGATTGAATATTGTTTTTATAATGGATTTAATTTGTCAATATATTTAAGTGATATATTGTGATTGAAATGTGGAAATTTTTTCATTCCTATATATTTGTTGTATGTGTTATGATTTTATAATTGTACTTGGACATTTGACATGTGGTTACGTGATAAAACAAATGACAGGTGGTGCCACGATATACCAGGATGGGTGGTTACATTATAACCTCCAGTTCATTGGGTATATTAGTCGGCCTTATGGCTATTCCATTAAGTGATATGTGTGGAAGTCTACCGAGTTGTTATTCCAATTAAGAATGTTTATGTCCCATGTTACCCTTATATGTTATGTGTTCTTTATATGGTTTTTATGGTATTATTTTGGTTACAAAAGGGAATTTAATGATATTTTATTCAGTGAATAGTATTTACTACTTCATAAAGGTTAAAAGTATTACTTATGATAAATTATTCATGGTTTACATGTTGTTTTGAAAAAATAATAGTTTTCCTTCATTGTGAATCCCTTACTGAGATTTTTATAATCATCCCAATTTTTTTTAATGTTTTTCATAGGACATAAGGTGGAATAGATTCAAGGATGGGATAAAGAAAAATTCATACTATCTAAAATATGGAAGTACACGTGACTCTTTTTTTCAAGAATTTTTATTTTGTGAAAAATAATGGGAACTGAGTTGAATTGTCTACATTGTAACTTTTGGGATGTAATGTAACAGGTATGACCTAATTCTCTAAAACACTAAACCTGAATAGATCATCAATGCGAATTATTAACTAAATTCACAATTATGTAATGTTTTAAGGCCAGGTCCTTATAGTTAATCTATAGGAATTGCAAGCTAACCTGATGGTGTGAAATGTTAAATGGTTTTATGGTTTTATCACTAATGTTATAGACTATGCTACTCCCCATATGATGTAAAATTCTAAAAAATAATGTCATCCATTTTGTTTTTAGTGATGGATGGATCATGAAAGAAATATTTTAACCCTATATGTGAGGAAAATTCAATTATTTCCTCAATAATCAACCTATTAGAGTGGTATAAGAATTGATACCAATTAGGATTATTCCAGACCAAATATCATAATAAATGATTAAAAATATAACAATATTTGAGATCCTAAATGAAAGAAATAAGATAATGATGGAGACATGTGAGAATATAAGAAAGGAAAATTAAGAAAGATGAGATATTTGACCACATATATTTCAAATATGTGGGACGAAGAATGATGTAAGATACCTTAGAGGATCAAAGATATGTTTTAATATTCATAGATCAAGACCTCAAGCACCAAAATATCAAAAGGATGAAAAGGTTAATATAAGAGAACATAGTATCTGTTAATGATCCTTCCACTCACTAATTATTCAAATGTATGGAGTTTAGTAATTATGAAAATCAATTCCCTAGCCTAGGTACACTATGGAAAATAAACCTGAATGTGCTCTCTAATTTAGGGATAATCAATACAATTGAATATAGGTCATGGATTTAATGGGTAAAATGGAAACACACCATCCAATTCAAATGTATGTGTATTGAAAATTTTTATAAATACCCTAATAATAATGGATTGATTTATAAGAGTATGAAATCATCACCCAAAAGATTGAAATAATTTAGAATAATTATAAATGTATGAATATTATATCCCAAATTTTTTATTATGGAAAAGTGCATTGGTAAAATTTTATTATGCTTACTTTAGATGAAATTTAATGTATTTTTTGAAGTGTATCAGTTGTCTCAACATAGAGTATGAATTATTGGCATGACCCATTCCCGGGGCCCATGTCTTGACTACCCTAAGCCCGCCTTCCATAGGCCAGGGGCTGGCGACTATCACCAAAGGTGTAAATTAAGATAAAATGGAGGGAATTGTCTTTATATAAGTAAAAAAACACAACATAGTACCCAAGATGAAGTAACACTAAGTAAAAACAGGGTACAAAAGTAAGTGATGAATGTAAATGGGCCAAAATAAAAACCCAACTAAAAGTACAGTAAAACAGTAAAGAACGAACAGTTGTAGTAAAGCAAACCCGCAACCACTGATTCGTCCTCCGGATATCCCACCTGAAGGGTGGGTAGAAATGGTCTCCTTAGCTCCTCGGGTCCGGTCGTTCGCTCCGTGTATGTCCCGCCAAGTGGTCCACCTCCAGGTATCGTCCCGCTCTACAAGACTCCACCTCGATCAGTGATGTCTGTCATCCGTATCAAATACAATGTAGTGCGGGCATAACCCGTGCAGGGGTGAGTATATGATACTCAGTAGGGACCCCAAGACCACCGAAGGTCTCCCAGAATCCACAAAAAATAAACCACAAAGGAAATATGCAACAAAAAGTATAAACCAACTCTACTTATGTATATTCCCATACACATACCTAAGTCATAAATTCCAGTTCGGCTCAAACTCACGAGCCCAAGTATAACCCAGTCCACACAGGAAAGCACAACCCAGTCTACTTAGGACAACAAGTCAATCTAATCGACGATAATGACTGAAAGTCAAGACTCAGCTCACATGGGTATACCACTCATGAATAGGGGTGGATATGATAGATGTAGCCTTTGAATCATCTCCCCCGCTGAACCCACATAGGATCCAAGTACAAAATTTGCCGCTGCCAAACCCACGTAGGATCCAAGTATAGTAACCATCACTACAGAACCCACGTAGAATCCAAGTCAGTCGTCATTGCTGCTAAAACGATGTAGGATCCAAGTACAGTCGTCCTCGCTACCGAACCCACATATGATCCATGTACAGTCATTATCGTCGTCGCAGTCGTAGCCAGCTCTAGGGTTCCTTCACACAGCACTCTTGATTCCGGGAGGGTCCGCTCTACGAGCCAAGGGGTCGATACATCAACTGTCTTGAAGTCTAGAGTTTATGTATCCCTGATTTTTGTCTTGTCATTAGGAACTCAATGCGACAGACGGTGCGTCAATCGGATGCCTGGTCTGAGAGTTATTGGCTTTTCTGTCCTAGTACCCGGTTGGTTTTGGGTTCGAACCAACCCGGTTGTACCCAAAACTCGCCAAAACCTTGATTGTAATATATCAAAACGACAGTCTCATTCCAAGGAATCCTAAGAAACTGATGGTGAGTCGATCGGATGATCATAGCTCAAGTTATATCCATTTAACCGAAACGTTCCGAAAATAGGGGGTCTGGGCCCGGTCCGACCTGGCCCAACACCCCCTGGGTCGGCCCAAACTGGGTCAACTCGACTCTGGTCTGGGTCCAGCCAAGTGTGGAACGTCCCGGCCCAGTTGGGTGCGGCCGGCCTGGCCCGCGTGGCCTACGGCTGGTGCAGCCCGTGCGGCCTGCGGCCTGGCTCGGAAACCTGCCGCGGCTAGGCCGCTGGCCGAGCAAGATGCAAAGGGGGTGCGTCCCCTAGTTATTTGAAATGGCGGACCCAGTGGGGTCCTCCCTAGTAGCTAGTTGGGGGGGGGGGGGGTTACACCACCCGATTTCCGGGTAACGGCCGGCCATTAAGGCGGGCTGGTTTGTGAGCTACCGCGGGACCCAGAAGGGGTCCCGCCTCCTGGAGACGCCGGAGGCTAGCCACCCCTACTAGTCTGTCGCGGCCTTAGGCCACAAGTTATCTCACCAAAGCGAAGGGACGGCACCACACCCTCCACCGTGGCCCGCTCCTACAGTGGCCTTCCTCAGTCTCTCCTGTGCGGCGCGACGGCGTCGCGCACCACCACTGCAGCCCGCTCTGGACGCGACCATCTATGTCTATGCGCGGTGCAATGGAACCTTGCCCCCTTTGCCGCAACCTTGAATGGTCGTGGTTCCCTACCGATTACCGCATGGTTCAACGGCACCGCGCACCTCCGCCTCCAACATTAATGAAGATTAACAAAGTAGAGGGGAGGAGAATCAGTCGTGTTTGTGCGGTCCGATCTCCTCCTGTTACGACGATATAATACGGCCAGACATTAAGCAACGAAGAGAGATGATAAAGACTTGAACAAAAATAACCCCTACCTCAACAAAATATATCAAACTTTTGGAATCACGGAAGATGGCGTCGCGGGGTGAGGTTCTGTAAGAGATGACGGAGTGAACCCGAGGAGGAAGCGGCGTCTCCCCTTTTTGTCACGGAGAGAAGATTATAAGGAGAGACGCCATTGACGATATCCCACGTCAGTTTCTCCTCCGTTTTCGTGGAGGAAGAAGGGGATGGATAATTCTGGGTCACAGAGTCGATGTTCTTCGTCGGAGAGTTGGCGTTCTTCAAAAAAGGAGATAAAGCGTTCTTCGAAGCAGAAGAACTCTCTCCCCAAAACCAGAACACATCAAGCCAACCAAAAATAAAATAAGGCTTCTTCTAATTTTATTTAATCATTCCATACATTAAAAAATTTAAATTTCAAAACACTTAATTAATTAAATTAAGTGGTTCAATTAATTGATTAAAGTGTGTTGGCATGAGTTAAGAGGGGGAGAGAGAGAACGTGGAGAGGTGTCACAAGTAATGACGAGTTGATCCAAATTAAGAGTGGATTTAAGCAGTGTTAGGGAATGTGAAGGGTTAGAGCTCGTGTGGTCCCCACATGACATTTATCCTGACATGGGTGTTTTGGTGCTAGTGGGTCCCACTCTAACTCCCACATGTAGGATAAAACCACCTTAGATATAAAAATTAAATTGTTCCACAATTTTATTCACTTCTCATTTAATCCAAAAAAATTAACTTCCCCTCCCATGAGAATGCAATTACGGTAAAGGTCCCCCTAAGCAATTATCGTCTCTTCGAGTTCATCAGTGCCCTCAGATTTCAATTCCAAGCACCGGTTCAAAAGATAGAAAAACCCGCTCGTTCGTTCACTGAACGTACCCGAGCTAATCTTTAAAAAATTATTCCGGGCACACTGGGCCTCGGAATTAGGTGCCGTCAGACACTGTGTAATCATGAAATCCCAAAAAATTTTACGAAAAAACATTCCTTTAAATTTATGGCTCTTTACATTACTCCCACCTCAGTAATTTACGTCTCTGTAAATATACATCATAAACTAGGGAAACAAATGAGGGTACTGTGCATGCATCTGAGCCTCCCACTCCCATGTAATCTCCTGGAGATTCCCATGCTGCCAACGAATGTGCACCAGAGGAATCGACCAACCACGTAGGACCCGCTCCTATCGATCCTCGATTTCAACTGGGACCTCCAAAAATGTCACCCCGTCATCGATGTTCAACTCCCCATGATCCATGATATGTGTCGGGTCTTGAATGTATCTCCCCAGCTAAGATACGTGTAAGACGTCGTGCACCCAGTGCAACTGAGGTGGTAGGTCCAAGCGATAAGCCACCTCGCCTACCCTACTGAGAACCTGTAATGGTCTGATGAAGCACAGAGATAACTTTTTTCCCCTGCCAAATCTCCGTAATCCATGTCGAGGTGAGACCCATAAGAAAATGTGGTAACCATTCTCGAACTCCAGTGGTCTCCGCCTCATATCAGCATAGAACTTATGTCTACTCTATGCATCCCTCATCTGCTCCTAGATGATCTGCGCCTTCTCTGTCATAGCCTGAACCATCTCTGCTCCTACAAGTGCTAACTCCCTAAGGACAGTCTAGCACAGAGGTGATCTTCATGGTTGGTCATACAATGCCTCGTATGGTGTCGTCCCAATGGTGGAGTGGTAGTTTTTGTTGTATGAAAACTCCGCCAAAGGTAGGTGATCCTCTCATCTGTGACCAATGTCAAGGACGCATGCACAGAGCATGTCCTTGAGTGTCTGAATAGTCCTCTCCGTTTGGCCATCCGTCTAAGGATGAAAGGCGGTGATCAGAAGTAGCTACGTCCCAAATGCATCCTAAAACCCCTTCCAAATCCTTTAAGTAAAGAGAGCATCTCGATCGGAGATGATAGACGATGGCACACCATGAAGCTGTACGATCTCCTCAACTTAGAGGTATCCCATGCTCTCCACTGAGCCCTGCTCTCTAATAGGTAGGAAGTGGGTCGACTTGGTGGGTCGGTCGACAATTACCCAAATGGAGTCATGTCCTCCGGAAGTACATGGAAGCCTCGTCACGAAATCCATAGATATCTTGTCCCACTTCCACTCCAGAACCACTAAGGGCTGCACCAATCCTGTCGGAACCGGGTGCTCCGCCTTTACCTACAGGAAAGTGAGGCATCATGAAACAAACTCTTCCACAGCCTTATTCATACCCGACCACCAGTTCTGTCGTCTGAGATCCCGGTACATCTTCACTACTCCTGGATTTACTGCCAAAGGGGAAGTGAAACTCTTTCATCACCTCCTCCTGTAATGAAACTAGTACCACGGTACATCCCCTGAAGAGGATGAAAAGCTCTCTTACTACAGAAAATCCATCAGGTGTATGTCCTGTAGATATATGTGCATGTCGCGTCTCACATTCAACGTCCTCACGTTGTGCCTCGCTGACCCACTGATGTAGTGGAGGAGTGACAATGAGGGACTGTTGAAAGGCTGCTCCATCTCTATCCACGAAGGATATCTGCAACGCGGCTAGTTGCTCGTTCGCCTCTCTAAGTAGCTGAATGCCCAATCTCCAGCTGAGATCATCAGCTACTACGTTCCCCTACCTAGGAGTATAGAATATATCAAAGTCATAATCCTGGAGGAACTCAAGCCATCACTGCTATCTCAGGTTCAGGTCCATCTGTGAGAATATGTACCTGAGACTCTGGTGGTCAGAGTAGACTGTAAAGCACTCTCCCATCTAATAGTGCCTCCACATCTTCAAAGCAAAGACCAATGCTACTAACTCTAGGTCATGGGTAGCGTAGTTCTGCTCGTACTACCTCAACTGTCATGAACCATAAGCGACCACTACCTGCTCCTGCATTAGGACACACCCGATTCAGGTCCCTAATGCATCACAGTAAATTATGTACCCTACTCCATCCTCCGGTAGCCTCAAGATGGTTGCACTGGTCAATCTCTGTCTCATCTCATGGAAGCTCTACTAACATCTATCTGACCACACGAAGGGTTTCCCCTTCTTCTTAAATGCTGAAAGTGGTGTTGAAACTCTGGAGAAGTCTGGCACAAATCTCTGATAGTACCCAGCCAGACCTAGGAAACTCTTCACCTCCGTCACACTCCTGGGTGTCTCCCAAGAATGTACTGCCTCGATCTTCATAGGTTCCACCACAACTCCCGCCTCAGAGCTGGCGTGCCCCACGAAGTGGGCCTCTCAAATCCAGAACTGACACTTCGAGAGCTTTCCATAAAGCTGGTCCTCTCGGAGTGTGTACTATACAACCTGAAAGTGGTAGGTGTGCTCATCCTCAGTAGTCGAGTAAATCAGTATGTTGTTGATGAAGACTTCCACAAATAGATCGAGGTAAGGCTGAAAAATCATGTTCATGATACTCATGAACACTACTGGAGTGTTGGTTACAACGAAATACATAACCAAAAACTCATATTTTCCATACCGACACATGAAGGCCGTCTTCTGCACATCCATGTCTCGAACTCTGAGCTGATGATATCATAACCTGAGGTCTATCTTCGAGAACCATCATTCTCCCTTGAGCTGATCAAAGAGGTCGTCAATCCTCGATAGTGGATACTTGTTCTTTACAGTAACTTGATTTAGGCGATGGTAGTCGACACATATTCGTCTGCTCCCATCCACCTTCTTGGTGAATAAAATTGGAGAAGCCCATGGTGAAACACTGGGTCAGATGAATCCCTTGCCCAGTAAGTTCTCCAGCTATACCTATAGCTCACGAAGCTTAGCGGGAGCCATCCGATAAGCTGGGGTAGATATCAGTGTTGTCCTGGGGTATAGGTCAATGTAGAATTATACCTCTCTCCGAGGAAGTAATCCTGGAACGTCGTCAGGGAAACTGTCCACATATTGATCCACCACAACAGGAAAACTCGGAATATGCACATCAACCACTCTGAGGATGAGACTAGCCAACTGATGTGTGATCGACTACCCTCTCCTCTGCATAAGCCCATCATGCACTGTAAAGGCTCCCTTCTCGCCAGTAAAGGTGAACCTTCTCCAATCTGTGCAGACACACCGCACATTGTGCCTAATACAATAAATCTGGGCATGGACTGTAGATAACCAGTCCATTCCAAAGATGATGTCGTAAGGCCTCGATGCCACTACAATAAGATCCCATCTGAATCTCTCACATCATAGAGTAATCTCACACTCTCGGTACCACTGTGTAATCATCAAGTCATCTCCTGTAGGAGTCTCTAGCCATAAGGATAGAGCCAACAGCTCTGTTGGAATTTCAGAGCTCCGAAAAAGGGCAGCGACAATAAAAGAATGACTCACTCCTCTGTCAATAAGAACTGCAACAAGGGTGGAGTAGACACAGATAGTACCTAGAATCATCTCAGGTGTGTTGTGGACATAAGCCTCCACTGCCTGAAGCTGAGCCTACCTCTGTCCGCCAGCTCCATGTGGTCAGGGTGGACCTCCTATTGGTGGTGGTGGTAGAGCCTGAAAGCGTCTCCCACCACCTGCTGCTCAGCTAGCTCCTCTGCCTCGTCCGCCTGCTCCCTGCAGACTACCATGTTCGAACCACTTCCTCTGCCTGCATGGTCCCTCAATCGTATGATGCTCCTCTACATGGCGGGTCGGATAGTCACGAGCCATGTGGCCCTGCTCGATGAATGCATAGCACTTCCTGCCTCTTGTATGACTGGCTCTACTGTGTGTGCCCCGCACCTCTGAACCAGTATCCTGAGGTTGCCCACCTGATGTCCCAGTCCGCTTGGAACTTTGTGACATCTATCTACTGCCGGCTGAAGAATACCCCGCTATGAGTCGTCCTACTGTAGGCCTCACTACTAGCGTAGGCTAAGAAAGGAAGCTCTCCCCAAGAAGGGCTCGCTCCAGTACTCCTGCCAGCGTCGGAATGCTGAGGGAGATCATCGAATCCCTGATCTAATTCCTCAGTACCTACTTGAAGGTCTGGGCCCAGAAGAATGGGTATCATACCATGTGTGTGGAGTAGTGTGAGAGGTCGGTAAACCTCACCGAGTACTGGTCTACTATCATGCTGCCCTGCCGCAGCTGTAGTAACTCATGGATGAGAACCGCACCGAGGGTGGCCAGAACCAACTCTGAGCGAAAGAGGCTCTTGAAGTCCTTCCATTGAAAAGATGCCTCGTTGTTCACCTCAAGTATCAGGCCCCACCATTTACCTGCTGCTGTGTGCAGGAGACTCGCAGCAAGGATCACCATAAGATCTGCTGGTTTCCCTACCAATCTATAGACTCGGACAATAGCCTCCAGCCAATCCTCAGCTGCCTGAGGGTCCGTCTCTCCACGAAACCTGGGCAGCCTCTGTCGCTGAAACTCATGCAGTGCACTTAGCTGGTGTGCACTCTCCGCTGCTGGGGATGGTGGTATTGGTGGCCCAGTGGGTAGAGGTACCGCTGGTGCCTTCGCTGGAATGGGTCCCCGCACCGAGGCATCGTCGCTCGGTGGGCTTCCATCTCGCACGTAACTGGGAACCCTAGCTTGCTGGCATCATGGGGCCATCCTGAAAAGAAATAGGTGCACCATGGTTAATACAGTATACTTGGTGAGCTGACACAAATAATCACTAAGAAAACCTTTGAAACACACATTCAATAAACTTTTTCATGCACTGAGTCGGAAATCAGAAGTCAGGGTCCTGGTGTATGGATACGTCAGCCGCCGCACCAACACTGGACTCTATGGACTGATTAACACACTCAATAATCGAAACATTATTACTTCACAGAGAAAAAATTATCGGAGTCCTAAGTTCTACGGTAGAACCGTCTCCTCTGATACCAATTTTTTAGGACCCGTCCTCGGGGCCCGTGCTGTGACTACCCCAAGCCCGGCTTCCATAGGCCAGGGGCTGGCGACTAGTACCAAAGGCATAAATCCTGATAAAAGGGAAGGCATTGACATTATAAAATTAAACAAACACAACAGAGTATGCAAGCTGAAGTAACACTATGTAAAAACCAGGTACAAAAGTTAGTGCTGAAAGTAAATGGGCCAGAATTCAAACCCAAATGAAAGTACAGTACAATAGTAATGAAAGAATAGCTGCAGTAAAGTAAACTAGCTACCAATAAGTTGTCCTACGGATATCCCACCTGAAGGGTGGGTAAAAATGGGCTCCTCAGCTCCTAGGGTCTGGTTGTCCGCTCCGTGTACGTCCCGCCAAGTGGTCCACCTCCAGTTACTATCCCACTCCACAAGACTCCACCTCGATCAGTGTTTTCTATCGTCTGCATCCAACACAACGTAGTGTGGGAATTTGCCGTGTAGGGGTGAGTATAAGATTCTTAGTAGGGACCCTGAAACCCCCGAAGGTCTCCCAGAATCCACAAAGGATAGACCACAAAAGAAATACACAACACAAAGTATCAACAAACTCTACATAGGTATATGACCATACATATACCTAAGTCATCAATTCCAGTTCGGCTCTAACTCACGAGCCCAAGTACAACTATGTCCACACAGGAATGCACAACCTAGTTCTCTTAGAAAAACTAGTCAATCACATCGATGATAATGACTGAATGTCAAGACTCAGATCACACACGTATACTACTCACGAAGAGGGGTGAAGATGATAGATGTTTCCTCTAAATCCTATCCCCTTCCGAACCCACGTAGGATCCAAGAACAGAAGTCGTCACTGTCGAACCCATGTAGGGTCCAAGTACAGTAACCATCATTGATAAACCCACATCGGATCCAAGTACAGTCGTCATTGCTGTTGAACCCACGTAGAATTCAAGTACAGTAATCCTCACTGTCGAACCCACGTAGGATCCAAGTACAGTCGTCATCGTCGTCGCAGTCGCAGCCAGCTCTAGGGTTCCCGCACACATCTAGCTTGATTCTGAGAGGGTCTGTTCCACAAGCCAATGGATCAATTTATCAAGTATCACGAAGACTAGATTTGATGTATCCTGGAGTTCCGTCTTATCATTAAAAACCCAATTCGACAGACGGAACGTCAATCGGACGCCCGATCTGAGTGTTATTGGCATTTCCATCCAAGGGGCCCAGTTCATTTCGGGTTCAAACCAAACTGGCCGTTCCAAAACATCATCGAAACCTCGAGTGTAATATAATTAAATGAAAATCTCCTTCCAATTAATCCTACGCAACTAACGGTGTGTCGATCGGAGGTCTATAGATCATGATATATCCGTTTAACCAAAACATTCCGAAAATAGGGGTTTGGGGCCGGTCTGACCTGGCCCAACGCCCCCTAGGTCGGCCAGAACTGGGTCAACCCGACTCGGGACTGGGTCAGGCCTGGTTGGAATGGCCCGGCCCAGCTGGTGCGGCCCGGTCCGACTAGCCGCAGGCGGCCCAGCCGGCGTGGCCTGCGGCTGGCCCGACCCATACAGCCTGCGGCCCATCTTGGAAGCAGGCCGCAGCTCAGCCGCTGGCTGAGCGGGACGCAAAGGGGGCACGACCTCTTGTTTTTGGAAATGGAGGACCCATTGGGGTTTTCCCTAGAAGATGGTCAGGGGGGTTACACCCCCCCCGATTTCCGGGTAACAGCCGGCCATTGTTGGCGGCCGATTTGTGAGCTACCGCGGGACCCAGAAGGGGTCCCGCATCCTAGAGACACCAGCAGCCAGCTCTGACGGCTGCCCCTGCTTGTCTGCTGCAACCTTATGTAGCGACTCGTCTCACCGGCGTGGCGCGCCGGCACCGCGACCCTCCGTCGCGGCCCGCTCCGGCCACGACCTTCCTCGGTCTCTCCGGCGCGGCGCAACGACCCCCCGCACCACCACCGCGGCCCACTCCGGCTGCGACCCTCTATGCTTCTGTGTGGTGCAACAACACTGCGCCGCCTTCACCGTGGCCTTGCATGGTCACGGTTCCCTACCAATTACTACACGGTGCAATGGCACTGCACGCCTCCGCCTCCAACATTAACGAAGATTTACAAAGTAGAGGGGAGGAGAACCGGTCATGTTCGTGCGGTCTGATCTCCTCCTGTTACGAAGATATCATGCGGTCAAACCTTATGCAACAAAAAACGATGACAAATACTTGAACAAAAATAACCCCTACCTCAACAAAAGATATCGAACGTCAGGCGTCGCGGATGACAGCGTCGTAGGGTGAGGTTCCGTAAGCGACGACAGAGTGCGACAGAGGAGGAAGCGATGTCTCCCCTTTTTGTCACGGAGATTAGATTACAAGGCGAGACTTCATTGGTGAGATCCTACGTTAGTGTCTCTTCCCTTGTCGTGGAGGAAGAAGATGATGGAGAATCCGGGGTCTTCGAGTCGATGTTCTTCGTCGGAGAGTTGGCATTCTTCAACAAAGTAGATGAAGCGTTCTTCAAAACTCAAGAGCTCTCTCCCCAAAATCTCAACACAATAAGCCAACCCAAAATAAAATAATGCTTCTCCTTGTTTTATTTAACCATGCCATGCATTCAAAAATTTAAATTTCAAAACAGTTAATTAATTAATGGAAGTGGTTCAATTAATCTATTAATGTGTGTTGGAAAGAGTTAAGAGGGAGAGAGAGAGAAGGTGGAAAGGTTTCACAAGTAATGAAGAGATTACAAAAATTTAGAGGTGGTTTAATGAGTTTTAGGGAATGTGAAGGGTTGGTGCTCGTGTGGGCCCCACCTCACATTTATCCTCACATGTGTAGTTAGGTTCTAGTGTGTAACACCCCGAGATTTAATGAGATATGTTCCTTTTAATTTATTTCATATCTTCTGTTGTACACTACACCAAGATTATCTTGCGCTTTACGCTACACCGTATTAGCTTGCAGTACACACAACACTATTCTCGGATTGTGTTACAGACAATTTCAAGTTCATTTCATAGTAGTTATTCTACGCAACATTGAGTGTATATATATATATATATTCAATGTATAAATGAAATATGGTTAGATTCTGCTATACACAACAACAAAGAAGACTTGCACTACACGTATCCCTAACTTGGCTTGCAATACATGCAATCGCGACCTTCCTCGATATCGTGTGTAGTACGCAATACCGAGTTTCAATAAAGAATGATATATAGATATAATATTATTATGGACTAGCTGTTATGAATAGTATTAAATACCTTTTGAATTTTATAACATTATGATTCATCTTACAAATTTTTTAAAACATGTAATGTGAACAAAATAAATTTTTCGGGTAAAATAAGTATTTTTAAAAAAAATGCAGTTTTGCCGCCTTTTAATGGCGCACCAACATTAAATCTAGTTTTTGATGGGTTTATAAGTTCAATTTGAAAAAATATATTTTTTATTTCGAATCAGGATATAAAAATTTACTTTGGATAAAATTTTCATATTATTCTGATAACTTTAATATTTTAATGAATAGTAAAAACACGGTATATTTTAATTAAAAACAACTTTTTTCATCGCAATACATTATATGGTTAGATTATAATATTGAGTGGTTTTAAAGTATAAATAGAATATATTTTAATAATTTAATATAATATATGTCATTAGCATTGATTTTACATTGAATTCATAGGTAAAATCATTTCAATCTTTTGCAATATTTTAACTTTTAAAACTCATTTTCAAAACAACGCGATTTATTTCAAATTAATTTCTGAAACTTCTCTGATTCGAATTAGGAAAAATGGATTCCATATTTTGAATTAGTAGGTACAAATTATGTTAATATGCTACTTTTTATTTTTGGGCACTATGAATAGTAACTACGTTAAATTTTATTTACCATAGGTAAAGGTAAATTGGGTAATTGAGGGTAAATATAATATTATAAAATTACCCTAAACCTTTTATTAATATAATTGGATGATTATATTTCGTCCTATGGCATATTCTGGTCAAAATGGAATCCATTGGAACCCACTTATATTTGATTATGACCATTAGTTTATTTTATTTAATGGAAGGTGAAATATGTATCACTCAAACTTTAATAATAAAATTATTTTTAATATAAGGTTATACAGAATATAAATTATGTTATAGATACTCATTAGAAATCTAAAATGATTTGACTTATCATGGTAATTTATTTGTAATTTCTATGTGTTATTTAATTACCTTATTATTTTATACATTAATGATGCAGAAATTATTTATTTAGTGAAAAGTCATTAATATAGTTTTTATTCAAAATATTAAGGCATATCAAAAGTCCAAAAAATCTAAAACAAACTCAATGGTAGTGTATATATAAACCCTAATCATCCACTGGCCGAATTGTTGACCATTTGGATCCTTATAAATGTGATTATGACACTTATATTATTTTATTTTAAATGATTCCAAAGTTGTCACCTTCATAATTTAATAAATATAATAATTTACATGTTGTGATTTTCATATGATAAATTAGAGTAAAAGTATTATTTTGAAATATATGATATTTATCTTCATCATAGTATTTTATGTTTAATTTTTATGCAAACAATATGTATATTAAATAATTATACAAAAATGATGTACTTATTGTTTTATAAAGAGATATAACAAATAAATGGTTTTAAAAATATTAAAATAAATATTATATAAAATATATAATGTTCTACACAAATTTTATAGACAAATTGGACACGTTATAAATATATTAAATATTTTTTATAGAATATATACTCTGTTTGGATTTTATTTAAATAAAAATAATTGAATAGTGTAAAAATTGACACTATTGTTATTTTCTAAAAATAACATATTATAAAATTGTTTAAAAATCACAAAAATATTTTAAAATTATAAATTGAACATTATATGGTCTAAAATGTCATAAATTATCCAATTATGGACAATTAACAATACATAAGTAATTATTTATAACAATTTAAAAATTAGAATCTTATCACCACAAATAAAATTAAATAGATTATATAAGGATAAATCAAGTTGATAATATTTAAAATAAATTCCCAACATGTATAAATTTTATTGGTTGATGATATTAAAACCCTATATCATCTAATATTTGGATTTGAGTCATATTTTGGAGGTTTTTAAGTGAGGTTGAATTTATTATAAATTAATATTTTTTATGTTACCAAAGGTGCCTCTCTCCTCCTTTATAAAAAGGGCACCCCTTCCCTCTTCTCTTCACACCCTTTTGAGCCTTGTATCTCAGCCAAACCCTGACAATTCCTCTTATAAACCTCTCTATTTATATCATAGAGGTTCTGTTCTTCTCAAAAGACCATCTCTAGTGCCCTAAGAAGAAGTTTAAAGGAGGTGTGTCAAGAAAGAGGTAATCTCTTCTACCGAATCTTTAAAGTTTCTTTCTTCTTATACTTCTTCTTATTTATTTGTTTAATTATAAAGCAAAAAAATCAGTATTAATTATATAATTATATGTTATTATAAATATTAAACATCCCTATTTCACCTTCTTTTCATCCCATGGAAAACAAAATCACCGCACATGCGTACTTACGGAATACCATCTCCACGTTGTGGTGTAATCTGTTTTCCACCACCACCTTACTTGGATGGATATAATGGTTTAAAGAATAACTATATATGATTATTATAACATAATACTGATTCTATGATATTATATCATCCACTCCAATTCCATTCAACAAATAGTGGAACGATATCATCACTCGTGCGTACGTACGGATTATCGTCTCCAAGACGCGATTAGATTCATTTTACATGTTAACAATTCAAGAATTATTATAAAGTATATATAATAAGTAATCATGAAATATATGAATTATTAATGATACTGAATTTATGTATATGTTATTTACTTAAATATATTACATTTAATATGGAAATGAAAATAGTGTTCATGCGTACGTACGGCCTACCGTCTCCATGAACGGTGTATTTATTTCCATTTATCGATCTATTATATATATGTATATGTTTAATATATATTATTTATAAATCATGTTTTATATTGTGGAATTATGTAATCATGATCTAAGTAATCATATGATTAATTAAAAGTCAAAACACAGACGATAAATGAAATGATTTTACCCAAAACGCTTCTTTAACATGGAATTGACAAATGAACGGATAATATAATGTCGTAAGTGAATCATATATGATATCATAAATATTATTATGGTTCTGTAAAAAGTTAATAATATGTTTAAACCCACTATAATGATCATTGGACACGTATGGAAGAAATTGGACAAAAGGTAAGGGATAATTTTTCAATCTCATTTTTATCCGAGATTGCTTATACGTAAGTATTTACTGGGGTTATATTTTTCAAACATGTCCATAAAAATGTTTTCATAAAGTCTTTAATATTCATCAATGTATGTTTAAAGTCATGTTTTCCCCTATTTTACTTTTACATTGTGTTATGGAAGGAATCTTTCTTTAGTTTACCATACGAGGAAATTTTTGAATTTTCCGGCAAATGTACGAGGAGAATGTTTTTTAAACTTATACGGCATGAATTGATTTTTACGATTTAATAAAGCCTTATTTTCATGTATATTACTATAAAATATTTCATGATTATTTTCAACAAAATCCTTTTCTTTTAAAATTCCATGGAATTTTGTGATGTGAATATGATTTTGAAGAAGAAAGGATATTTTCCTCAAGAATTCATTTCAAGAGTTTTGTCAAAACTATTTTGCATCTAAGATGACTTTATGATTATGTTTCAAGTATAATGTCTCTATTATTTGCATGGTTTTATTTTTATTATGATTAAATGATATCCATTTGTTTTATATGGAATGTGTTAAAATGTGATGATGTTTATGAAACTCATTTTATTCATTGGGTTATGATGAATGATTTTTGATTGTTTTATGGAACATGAAATAATGATTTCAATATGAGATGGGTGAGACATATATCTCCCTACAATGAATTGGGTAATGATTTATATCTCATGAGATAGACATGGCTGGAACGGTATGTTAATCTAGTTCAGTGATACAAGACTAGAACGAGGAGTGAACTCAGTTCCGTAAGGGACATTGTCCACTAAGATGGTATTGGCAGCAATGACTTGGCTAATATGGAAATAATAACATGTGCTTAATGGTTTCCAAAATTAAATTATTTATTAAAATGCTATTTTATCCGGATTAATGATCCAATATGATATATTCCTTACGTACTGCCATGTTTTATGTCATTGCTCATGATTTTGTTGTTTAAACATTATGTTTTTAAGTTCAAATGTATATGGTTTTTTTATTTTATCCATTCTTACCCTTACTGAGCATTTGAGCTCACCATTAATATGTTTTATTTTCCCCAGGATATAACAAAAGGTTTTAGGTAATAAAACAAAAGGTGAAGATCTTTATGGGAGATATTGAAGATCTTTCACAACTATTATAGGATTTTGTTCTGAGTTTCCAAAGACACTAAACTATTAAGATCCTTGAGTGATGGTTTTTGTTATGTATTAAGTACTTCACATAAGTAATGTAATGTACATGTATGTTAAGATTTGGGTCTCTACAGTTTGTATCAGAGGAAAGGTTTAGTCAACCATTGGAAACAAGGATGTGAAAACTTTAGTGAAATCCCTAGAGATATTTCTAAGGTATGTATAGTGATGTCTCTAAGGTTAATTATAAGTAGAGGTTATTATCCTAGAATTATTGTAATGATCATTGAATTTAACCTAATATGTTAGATATTGAAGGTACACCCCCTTGATTATGATTTTTACCGCTCACACTATTTTTTTTTGTTTTAGAAAATAACTAGAAACATGAAGATTCACGATAATTGAGAATATGATGGACAATGGAATGATATTATTCATGATCAAGAAAATTAAATGGGATTTGGAAGGTGAAACATCATTATTATGCCTAATCATAAATCTCATAATATGATCAATAATCTCAACTTTGGAAAATTTCCTGACTCAGTTAATGAGAGAAAAAAGGAGTTTCATGATGATCATAGAGGAAGGAAAGTTCAATTTTCCTCATGTGAATCATGTGGGAAGAGAAATCAAGGAGAATGTTTCAAAGGAACTAGAAGATTCTTTGGGTGTGGAAAAGGACACAATTCTAGTAATTGGAAAGGAAAAGGTTCAGTTAACACCATAGACAAGGATACTGGTATTTCTAAGACATCAACAATGGTTAAATGTTTTAAATGTGGAATGTATGGGAATTATGAAAACCAATGCCCTATGGGAATGTCTAATGAAGAGAATCAGCATTGTCGTATGGGTAGTATTTATATTGATGATGATGAAGAGACTACAAATGATATGTGAGATGAAATAATTGTTCAAGATCGGTCAATGGTTTAAGAAGGTAGTGGAATGATTATATGTTTATCAGGAGAAATGTTGTATAAGTAATCTCATGGTACTATGGAATAAATAGACATCTAAGGATTGTTACACTATTGTTTTTCCTTATGTTTTTGAAAGTATATGTTGAATGGTACTGGTAACCATAAAGGGTTATTCAGATATTTTTGGAAAGTACATAATATGTGCATAAAGAAGGGATAAGGAGATAATGAAATGTTTGATTGTATTAATGTTCTCATGACTGATATAAGGACAAAGTTATATCATGGTTTGAGTATATAGAATTTTTTGGATTTTTGTATGTGGAAAGGGTTTCCTTTTGACATCATTCATGATTTCACTATGGTTCTGTGATAATTTATGTTTCAAGGGAATACATGATTAAGGTATTCACATGTTTGCAATGTGATCAACAAGATATATCTTATATATGGGGTATAAATGATGGTATTAATGTGCTTGTTATGTGACATTTCAAGTAATTGTTTTATTTATACTATGATATTGGATAGATGTATTTTGAATAAGTCTAAATATTGGAATAAATTAAGTTAGACATAAGATAGTATTGTTTAAGGCAAGAAATTTTTTCAATATTATTGATGGAGTGTTATAATAGTGTAGTTTAAGAGAAGGTACAACATGCAGAACAGACAACAACCCATCACGTCGGACAAGGCTGTGGGAATCAAAACCACAACCAAAGTGCGACATGCCTTTATCTCCTACCACTGGCCTATACGATGTCCCTGGTTAGTATAAACTAGTTTTATTTTATTAAGCAGTATGATAGATGAAGTATAAGTCCATTTTTGGAATCATATACAATTAACCTCACCATATATGGACTTAACTTTTGATTAAATTATGTTTGAGATAGATGTCATGGCCTATAATTCTATCACATGGTCTGCTAACACTACACAAAAGACAAATTCAACTTCATTTCTGTAAGAGATGAAGTGGAAATTGTTCAAGGCACAATCAATAGTGAGATTTTACCAAAATCATGTAAATATTTCTTCTAATTCAAAATTTAGAACTTTTGGAAAATAATATTGAAAACCAAAAATATTTTCCTAATGCTCTTAATTTGACGAATCATATGGTAACTTAGATCATCACATATTTATGGCTTTGTGATTGTTGTCTTTTTCATAGCCATGTTCTCTACCACTCTCCATCAGAACTTGATGGTTATATTTCCCTTCAATATCCATATTTTCACCTATTTTCTCCTATGTGGAAACCCAGTGATTAGTTAATATGGGTAGCCGGTACATTTCATAATTTATTTTTTAATGTTCAGTTTTGGTATTCCTTTTTACTATGTGGGTTTCTATTAAAGAAACTTACAAGTATTAAACTATTTATAACCCCAACGAATTTTGGGGGAGAAATTTATTTTAAGGGGGGTAGAATGTAACACCCTGAGATTTTATGAGATATATTCATTTTAAATTCATTCATATATTCCGTTGTATGCTACACCAATATTATCTTGCGCTATACGCAACACCTTATTAGCTTTCAGAACACGCAACACTATTCTTGGATTGTGTTACACACAATTTCATGTTCCTTTGATAGTAGTTATTCTACGCAACATTGTGTGTGTGTATATATATATATATATTCAATGTATAAATGAAATATGGTTGGATTATGTTATATGAAACAACAAAGAAGTATTTCACTACATGCATCCCTGACATGGCTTGCATGAAATGCATTCACGACCATCCTTGATAGCGTGTGTAGTACGCAATATCGAGTTTCACTAAACAACGAAATATAGTTATAATATTATATGGACTGTAAGTTATGAATAGTATTAACTACATTTTGAATTTTATAACATTATTATTCATCTTACACATTTTTTAAAACATGTAATGTGAACAAAATAAAATTTTCAGGTAAAATATATATTTTTCAAAAAATGCATTTTTGTCGTCTTTTCATGGTCCACCCACATTAAATCTAGTTTATGATGGGTTTATAAGTTCAATTTTAGAAAATAAAATTCTTCTTTGGAATCAGGATATAAAAATTTACTTTGGATAATTTTTTTATATTATTTTGAAAACTTTCATATTTTAATGAATAATAAAAACACGCTATATTTTAATTAAAAACAACTTTTTTTCATCGCAACAATTTATATGGTTAGATTATAATATTGAGTGTATTTAAAGTATAAATAAAATATATTTTTACCATTTAATATAATTTATGTCGTTATCATTGATTTTACATAGAATTCATAGTTAAAAACATTTCAATCATTTGCAATGTTTTAACTTTTAAAACTCATTTTCTTAACAACATGATTAATTTTACATTAATTTCTGAAACATATGTGATTCGAATTAGGAAAAATGGATTCCATATTTGGAATCAGTAGTTCCAGATTATGGTAATAGGTTACTTTTTATTTTTGGGCACTATGAATAGTAACGACGGTAAATTTTATTTCCAATAGTTAAAGGTAAATCGGGTAATTGAGGGTAAATATAATATTATAAAATTACTCTAACATTTGTCTTAATATATTTGGATAATTATATTTAGTACTATGGCATATTTCGGTGGAAATTGAATCCATTGGAACCCACTTGTATTTGATTATGACCTTTAGTTAATTTTATTTAAAGGAAAGTGAAATATGTCTCACTCAAACTTTAATAATTAAAGTATTTTTAATATAAGGTTATAAAGAATATAAATTCGATTATAAATACTCATTAGAAAGAAAAATTGTTTTTATTTATCGTGGTAATTTATTTTTAATTTTTAAGTGTTATTTAATTACATTATTATCTTATATATTAATGATGCTGAAATTATTTATTTAGTGAAAAATCAATAACATAGTTTTTATTGAAATATTAATTCATATCAAAAGGCCCAAAAATCTGAAAAAAAAACTTTTTGGTAGTGTATATATAAAGCCTAATCATCCACTGGCCGAATTGGTGACCATTTGGATCCTTATAAAGGCGATTATGACACTTATATTATTTGATTTTAAATGATTCTAAAGTTTCCAGCTTCATAATTTAATAAATATAACAATTTACATGTTGTGATTTTAAGGTGATAAATTAGAGAAAAAGTATTATTATTAATTCTATGAGATTTATCTTCATCGTAGTTTTTTTTTATTTTTATGCAACAAATAAGTATATCTAATGATTATACAAAAATGATGTAATAATTATTTTATTAATAGATATACCAAATAAATGGTTTTAAAATTATTAAAATAAATATTATATAAACTATTTAATGTGCTACACCACTTTTCTAGAAAAAATTGACATTTTATAAATCTATTAAATATTTTGGATAGAATATATACTCTGTTTGTATTTTATTTAAATTTAAATAATTGAATAGTGTCAAAATTGACACTATTGTTATTTTATTAAAAAAACATATTATAAAATTGTTTAAAAATCAAAAAAAAATTATAAATTATAAATTGAAATTTATATGGTCTACAATGTCATAAATTATCCAATTATGGACAATTAACAACAGAGAAGTAATTATTTATAACAATTTAAAAATTAGAATCTTATCACCACAAATAAAATTAAATAGACTAAATAAGGATAAATCAAGTTGATAATGTTTAAAATAAATTCACAACGTGGATAAATTTTATTGGTTGATTAGATTACAACCCTATCTCATATAATCTTCTGATTTGAGTCATTTTTGGAGGTTTTTAAGTGAGGTTTAATTTATCATAAATTGATATTTCTTATGTTACCAAAGCTTCCCCTCTCCTCATAAAAAGGGAACCCCTTCACTCTTCTCTTCACACCCTTTTGAGACTTGAAGCTTGGCCAACCCCTGCCAATTTTTCTTATCAACTTCTCCGGTTATATCATAGAGGTCCTGGTCTTCTCAAATGACCAACTCTAGTGCCCTAAAAAGAAGTTTAAAGGAGGTGCATTGAGGAAGAGGTAATCTCTTCTACCGACTCTTTCAAGTTTCTTTCTTCTTATACTTCCTCTTCATTAGTTGTTTCATTATAAAGTAATAAAATCAGTATAAATTATAAACTGATATGTTATTATAAATATTAAACAACCCTGTTTCACCTTCTACCCATCCTATGGAAAACAAAATCACCGCGCGTGCGTACGTACGGAATACCGTCTCCACGCTGTGGTATAATCTGTTTTCCACCACAACCTTACTTGGATGGATATAATGGTGTAAACAACAACTATATATGATTATTATAACATCATACTAATTCTATGATATTATATCAACCACTCCAATTCCATTCAACAAATATGGGAACGATATCATCACTCGTGCGTACGTACGGATCACCGTCTCCAAGACGTGATGAGATTCATTTTACATGTTAACAATTCAATAATTATTATAAAGTATATTTAATAAGTAATCATCAATATATGAATTAATAATGATACTGAATTTTTGTATATGTTATTTACTTACATCTATTACATTTCATAAGGAAATGAAAACAATGTTCATGCGTACGTACGGCCTACCGTCTCCATGAACGGCGTATTTCATTACATTTATCGATCTATTATAAATATATGAATATTCTGAATATATATTATATATAAATCATGTTTTATATTCTGTAATTAATTAATCATGATCTATGTAATTCTCGCACCCCGGCTTGTTGAATTAATTTTCAATTTATTATTTCTTAATTTCTGGTTCTCGCGCCAAGTTTTAGGTTGAGTCCCGATTTACAATTGTTGATTTTTAATGTTTTTAGTAGGTGTCGGACCCGTGCGCGACCACCGCACGGTTGGCAGTAGCCACACAAATCGTCCAAGTGACATGAAATTTCTCAATATTATCATTATTATTATTCTTATTATTATTATCTTTATTGTTAATAAATTTTCTAAATATTTTTTTTTATTTTTATTATTCATAATATTATTATTGTAATTCTTTATATCTTAATATTTCTATCACTTGCATCATTATTTTTATTTCTATTATCATTATTATTAATATTATATTATTATCATTTATATTGTTATCATTTAGATTATCATTATTATTTTTGTATTATTATGAATAAAGTTGATGATTTTAATGAAATTAGTATTATTAATGAATTATTAGTATGTTTTTTGTTATTAATATCTTAATTATTGTGTTTTATATTATTTTTATTATTTTGGTGTATTATTATTATTAATATTTTATTACTATTTTTATTAGTTTATTTTAGATTTTATTATAATGAAATCAAAAAAAATTAAAATTAAAACCAACCCTAACCCTAGCGCTGAGTCCCCCCACTCTTTCCCTCTTGCACCGCACGCCCCCCCCCCCCTCCTGCTTCCCTTCCCCGTCGCCCAGCCCTGACCCCAGTTCCCTGCGCCAGCACCCCCCCAGGCTAGCCTCCGCGCGACCCCCGGCCTGCGCCGGTCTCCTCCCTGTGTCCCGACCACCGACCGGCCTCCGGCCCTCCAGACCGTCGCGCCTCACTCGTCATCCCTCCTCACCCAAGGCGGCGCCGCCCCCCCCCCCCCCCCTCTGCTTTGTTCCAGCCCCCGCTCCTCGTTTCTCACTCGCCGCCCCACCACAACCCGCAAGCCGACCGTGTCCTCTTGGTTGTGCCGCCCAGCACCGTCTCGGGGCTCCCCGCTCTGGCCAGCCACCCTGCCGGCCCTTTCGACGAGTCCTGCATCCGACCAGCGCCTCCGGCAACCCGCCTCCATTGTTTGGCACCGTTCCAGTGCCCCTACCCTGTTCCGGCCGATTCTTGCCACCTCTTCCGACTTTTTCTCGGCACTCCGGAGCACCCCCCGACCCCCGCACGACCCACCTCCACTGTCCGGCGCTGATCCGGCGTCCCCTTCCCTGTTTCAGCAACCCTGCCAGCATTCCCCATCCCTTCCGGCACCCATGCTTCGGTCCGTCACCGCCTAATGTCATCCCCTGGCATTTTCCTGTGCTCCGGCTGGCTCCGCCGCACCTTCGGCAGGTCGTGTACCGGATTTCCGCGGTCCGGATAACAGCCACAGTCTTGCGCCGGGTAGCGGCGCACCCAATAATCATCGCGCGACCTCCGGTGGTGTCCCTGCCAGTGCGTGCCACCCCTTTTACTGGCGCGCGACCCCGGCGGTCGAGCGCGTCTGCGTCGAGGTAGTCTTTTGTGGATGATTTCTGGTTGAGTTTATTTTTATATCTGTGGTTTGGTGTTTTGATGTTTTGGTGTTTGTTGCAGTGCGTCGGCGTGAGAATTCCTCAACACTGCAGTCTTCGTCTTACGTGTGCGTACACGCTTGCGCGAAGCGTGTTCCTTCATTGAGTTCGTCTAATGACTTCGAGGTAGGTTTTCTCCCACTACACATGCCTTTAACTGTAGAATTTATTTATTTCGTGTCTTTTTATTGAATTTCAGTAAATTTAAAGTAATATTAAATAGTTATTCTTAGTGCGGTGACCTGCTAAAAATGAAATCTGTTTAATTATTGCATTGCACTGGAATCATTTTTTTGTGGACATAATTGTGTGGTTTTCTAGTGATATTTCTAAATGAGTTCTTTTTAAAATGTGCGAGACATGTTGAGGTGTGATTGGAAATGGTTTTGGTGTGTGTAAAATGGAAGGTGTATTGTTTATGGAATGTGGTTTTCTTTTAAAACCTTGAATAGAGAAAATGCTTGTTTGGTCATTAAACTTGATTTTGAAAACTTCAAGTGTGGATCTTTTGTTGTCGAAAAATGTGTTCCTTTGACACTTGAATACAATTTTGGATTTCATTTTAGAAACAGTGTTCCTTCAAAAAAATGATTAAAGGCCTGTTTGGATTTTGATAAAAGTGGCACGCATTAGGATATTGGAAAATGTTTTTACTTGTGACACCAATGTTTTTCAGTTCTAAAATGCTGGTTTGAGTTTCTTAAATGAGGTTCTAAGTGTGTACTGGTTTTCAACGTGATGGTGTGTGTTGCGTCTATTGGAAATGTTTTGGTATTAACAGGTTTCTGAGGCCCGGTTGGCAATTTTTGGAATGTGAAGTGATTATATATATATATATATATATATATATATATACTTATGGGGAATCTCTACAGGGGGACTTCCCATTGAGGGTTGTCGTGTAGCGGTGTCTGTGTAAGGGGATGGCAAGTGCGGTGAGGTGAGTCACGCGTGCGAGGGCCTCCCAATTACATAGTATTATTAAAACCACCATGGGTTCCTGGGCGTCTTTTAGAGAATTGAGTGACGGTTACTGGCTAACCCCAATTAGAAGAGTTGGTCCCCCCATGGTAGGTAGGCCTTGTGGGGCGTGCCACTGGTTGGGTGTTATGGCGGCTAGTTGGTTATTGACTATGGAGTAACATGTCGGCAGGTAGTCTGAACCTGAGTACATCCAGGGGTTTTCTAGGGATGTTTAGGATCACCCATGGTTGCTTGTTTTCCCTTTCTTGTTTACTCTTAGTTGTTCTTTACAGCTTATACTATTCGACTTTTTGAAAATGGTTTTCAAATGAAAATGAATTGTTTTCTTTTTGAAAAATTTGAAGATGTAACATTTCATTCCATTCTAGAATGATTTTGGAACTAATGAAAAGAAGTCCAACATTTGGAAATAAATAAGTTCAATTATTTGTGTTTTGATTTCAAGTAAAATATTCAGGAAAGCATACTTTTATACATTGTAGTTCAAACTTAGAATATGTGAATTCTTTATTTATTGGCAGTGCTTTGGGATTAGTTTTTGGGCTCACCTACTGAGTACTTTTTGTACTCACACCTATCTTTTACCTTTTCAGTCGAATGTTACTTTGTAAATAGGTTTTCCTAGTTTAGTCACTCATTGTTGGAGCGAGGTTGGTTTTCAGTTGGGTGATGACCCATGGGGTCATGTGGTGGTACGTTGGTTGTTTAGTTTTTGTTTCTATTTTTTTGTTTGTCTGTTTTGTTTATTTTCTATTATTTTACAGATTTTGGTTTTCTTTTGGGCCAAATCGTTCCCACCTATTTACTTTTGATGCCTGACACTAGTTTCCAGCCCATGGGGATCGGGAACGCCCTTCGGGTCATGTCGTGGATTGACTCGGGTGACCGGTTTAGGGTCGACCCGGGTTGGTTCGTGGCAAAATGGTATTAGAGGAGGCCCTTGTTATTTGGGATATCTGGTAGATGGATATTAGGTGTGTTGGGACTCGAGAGGTAGGTACGGGAAGGACGTCATGAACCCTCTCCCGTTCCGCACCTCGAGTCGCCAGGGATAGTCCGGGAATTGAGTCTTTGTTTCGTTCTGGTTTTTTTTTGGATTGAGGGATGAAGACAGAGGTAAACCGATATTACATCGTCATCTCACATGGAGTAGTGACCCATGTGGAGTCCAGGTACGTGGTTTGAATTCCTCCAAGTTGTTGATGCCTACTTGGGGCATGACCCACTACCATGTCACCAGGTTAAGTGTGACCTCTAGTCCCTCACTCCAGTGGTTTGATGTAAGTTGAGTGTCATTTTTGTTCTGGTTGGTGTAAGTGTGTTTTTGGAAATGAAAAAAAGTTTTTGAAAATGGGAATAATTTCTTTTAAATGACTTTAAATTTATGAAATGGGTTTTAAAACAGAAAGCCTTTGGTTTGGAAAACTGGTGTTTTCTTGGTTTTGGTTGAGAATGGATTGGGGTGAAACCTCAGGAACTCCTTATGGACATTTGCACATGTGAGGGGGTGCGTGGAAAGTGTGTGTTGGTGCGTATGAGTGAATGTGGATGGAGACATGTGCAACGGTTTGGGGGATTACCTGGGTGTGTTTGAAACTAAAGGCTTGACCCTATTTTTTAAGTTGGCTTCTAAAGAGGAAAATGGTTTCAGAAAGTGACTTTGGCTTGGAAAGTGGAGTTGGTATTTGGAAATATGTCTTGAAACAAAGATATTTTGAAAAAAAAGGTTGGTTTTGGAATCTAAAATGGAACATGATTTTTGGACAGGGAATTTTGGGTTGTGTTTGTTGTTGTTTGGCTTCTTTTGATCTGGCTGTTTTTGGATGAAAATTATTTCAATGACATTGCTTTGACTTGATATTGGTTTCAGCTTGATGTTATATATGTTGTTCAGAAATTTGGCCCAGAAAGGTCCCCAGAGTTTTGATGAGTCATACCTAGTTTTTTGGTCCTTCTCGGACGTTATCTTCCCTTCCTGGTGATTTCAGTCTAATTGAGACTGTAGAGTGACTTGAAGGGTTTGAGCGCATATTCAGGGTGTTGGGAACTCCCGACGTTGTTTGAGAGCGTGTTGTTTTGAGTTTGTCAGAGGGTTCAGCTTTGTACGAGTGAGATTTGTTTGCCCTGCCATCACTGGAAGCTGGGATGACATGGGTTTTCTTTAAAGTTGTCTTCATCCAAAGGTTTGTACTTGAAGAGGGGAAGACGAAGATAGTGGAAGAGCGTATGCATAATCAATAGGGCCAATAGGCGTTGAAAGCGTATGTTGACCAATTCAATGATCCTGTGTCTCTTTTTCCAAAGGTAGCGTCGCAAGATTTGATGAAGACTCCTCCCTTCATTGGGGGTCTTTTCTCGGAGATCAAAGAGCGAGTCCTCCTTTTTTGGGAGCATCACTTTTGGGAAGTTGGTGCATGAGGTGTTCTTAGCTGGGTTAGTCTCCGGAGTATAGATGGTCAGAAATCCACCGTATCCAGTTGCTCGTGAAGGTCTCCCATATGACGAGTGGAGTGTGTCAGATGGATCTATTCTAAAGAGTCATATGTGGTGACTCTGGATTTCATTTCGTTAAACTGTCTAATGGTTTGATGTCAGTGTGGACTTTTAGGGAATGTAAAGCCATCACGTCACACCCCTCTGAAGACGTTCCATCATGGTTGGTGTCTGGGTTACCTAGAGAAGTTTTATAGGAAGCGTTGCCTGATGGAGACGCTGTGACCAAAAGGTTCCAGTGCCTAACTGTGAGGAAAGAGATGCTTCAGCCATCAGAGCCCTAGCCACTGGTCTCGGGGTGAAGCTCGCACACAGTCAGGAGTTCACGGGGGTGTGAAGCCATAGTTCGGGTTTTGTGTTCGGTGTTGGAAAAAAAGCATTAAAAATTCCTTCCGTTCTCATTCTTCCACAGTTAATGTTTTGGCATTGTCATAAGTCTATTGATTCATTGTGAAGATGGGAAGGACGTGTTGATTTGTAATCCAAACAGTCTGGTGTGTCCGAATTATGATTCTCTGAATCGTACATTTTTCTTTAAAAGTGTGTTTGAACCTTTTATGAGTTAATCTCAGTTTCACTATGTTTGTTTGGGGATGTAAGTGCCTATGGGAGGAATGACATTAGTGGTAATGCTCGAGTCTACTTCATGGGTTATGTTCTTCTCGTATGTTTCTCTCTAGTGTTTGGGGATTTTGGTCTATGCCGAGAGTTCCAAGTTTTGGCGGTGGTGTTATTTCTCTCGGGCTATAAAGGGTAGTTTGGGTTAGTTGGGAGTTCCCGCGTCGCCCCCCCCCCCCCTTCCGAGGTGGTATGATTGAGTGTTAAATTTCCACACTAGTTGAGTACCGTGGTGGGGATAACCCTTCTGTGTTCTCCCGTTCTCTTGTATTGTGATTTCTTTTGGTTTCAACCGGGCATGGTTTATTGTTTTGTTTAGTGTTCGGCTGGGTGAATTTCTGGGGACAGAAAGTGTCTGTGGTGGAGAGAATTGTCGCACCCCGACTTTTTGAATTAATTTTCAATTTATTATTTCTTAGTTTTGGGTTCTCGCACCGAGTTTTGGGTTGAGTCCCGATTTACAATTGTTGACGTTTAATGTTTTTAGTTGGTTTCGGACCCATGTGCGACCACCGCACGGTTGGCGGTAGCCATGCAACTCATCCAAGTGACGTGAAATTGCTCAATATTATCATTATTATTATTCTTATTCTTATTATATTTATTGTTAATAAATTTTCTTAATATTTTTTTTTTATTTTTTTATTCATATTCTTATTTTTGATATTCTTTATATCTTAATATTTATATCACTTACATCATTATTTGTATTACTATTATCATTATTATTAATATTATATTATTATCATTTATATTGTTATCATTTAGATTATCATTATTATTATTGTATTATTATGAATAAAGTTGAAGATTTTAATGACATTAGTATTATTATTGAATTATTAGTATTTTTATTATTATTACTATCTTAATTATTGTGTTTTATATTATTTTTATTATTATGGTATATTATTATTATTAATATTTTATTACTATTTTTATTATTTTTTTCAGATTTTATTATTATTATTTTATTATAATGTAATGAAAAAAATAAAAAAAAAAAATAAAACCAACCCCATCCCTAGCGTCGAGCCCCCCCCCCCCTCTCTTTCCCTCTTGTGCTGCACCCCCCCCCCCCCACCTTCCTTCTTCCCTTCCCCGTCGCCAAGCCCTGACCTCGGTTCCCTACGCTAGCACCCCGCACCAGCACCCCCCAGGCCGGCCTCCGTGTGACCCCTGTCCTCCGTTGGTCTCCTCCTGGCGTCCCGACCTCTGGCCCTCCCGACCGTCGCGCCCCACTCGCCATCCAGCCTCTCCCAAGGTGCTGCCGCCGCGTGCCCCCCCCCCCCTTTGTCCCAGCCCCCGCTCCTCGTTGCTCGCTCGCCACACCTTTGCAGCCTGCCAGCCGGCTGTTTGCTCTCGGTCGTGCCGCCCAGCTCTGCCCCGGTGCTCCCCGCTCTGGCCAACCGCCCTGCCAGCCCTTCAGGTGAGCCCCACCTCTGACCAGCACCTTCGGCGACCCGCCTCCACTGTTTGGCGCCGTTCCTGCGCCCCTGCCCTGTTCCGACCGCTTCAGTCCACCTCTTCCATATTTGTTTTGGCACTCCGGTGCACCCCCCGGCCCCTGCACGACCCACCTCCATTGTCTGGCACTATTCCGGCGTCCCCTACCCTATTTCGGCGACCCCACCGGCGTTACCCATCCCTGCTGGCACCCCTGCTTCACTCCGGCACCGCCTTTCGGAATCCCCCGGCCTTTTCCGGCGCTCTGGCCGGCTCCGCCACACCTTCGGCAGGCCGCTTACCATCTTTCTGCAGTCAGCCCAGCCGCCACCGTCTTACGCCGGGCAGCGGTGCACCCGATAATAAGCACACGACCTCCGGCGGTCTCCCTTCCAGTATGCACCGCCACTTTTACTGGTGCGCGACCCCGGAGGTCGAGCGCGTCTGCGCCGTGGTAGTCTTTTGTGGCTGATTACTGGTTGAGTTTATTTTTATATTTGTGGTCTTTTGTTTTGATGTTTCGGTGTTTGTTGCAGCACGTCAGCAGGATAATTCCGCAACGCTGTGGTCTTCGGCTTGCATATGCATACACGCTTGCGTGAAGCATGTTCCTTCATCGAGTTTGGATGATGACTTCAAGGTAGGTTTTCTCCCACTGCACTTGCCTTTAACTTTAGAATTTATTTATTCCTTGTATTTTTATTCAATTTTAGTAAATTTAAAGTAGTATTAAATAGTTTTTCTTAGTGCAGTGACCTACTGAAAATGAAATCTGTTTAATTATTGCATTGCACTGGAAGTAGTTTTTCTTGGAATTAATTGTGTGGTTTTCTAGTGATATGGCTAAATGAGTTCTTTTCAAAATGTTCGAGACATATTGAGGTGTGATTGGAAATGGTTTTAGTGTGTGTAAAATGGCAGGTGTATTGTTTATGGGAAGTGGTGTTCTCTTAAAACCTTGAATAGAGAAAATTCTTGTTTGGCCTTTAAACTTGTTTTTGGAAACTTCAAGTGTGGATATTTTGGTGTTGAAAAATGTTTTCCTTTGAAACGTGAATACAATTTTGGATTTCATTTGAGAAACAGTGTTCCTTAAAAAAAATATTAAAGCCCCGTTTGTCTCTTGATAAAAGTGGCATGCATTAGGATATTGGAAAATGGTTTTACATGTGACACCAATGTGTTTCAGTTATAAAATTCTGGTTTGAGTTTATTAAATGAGGTTCTAAGTGTGTACTGGTTTTCAACGGGATGGCGTGTGTTGCGTCTGTTGGAAATGTTTTGGTATTACATGGTTTCTGAGGCCCGGTTGGCACTTTTTGGATTGGGAAGTGATTATATATATATATAAATACTTATGGGGAATCTCTACTGGGGGACATCCCTTTGAGGTTTGTCATGTAGCGGTGTCCATGTAAGGGGTTGACAAGTCCGGTGAGGTGAGTCACGCGTGCGAGGGCCTCCCACTTACACAGTATTATTAAAACCACCGTGGGTTCCGGGGTGTCTTTTAGAGAATCGAGTGACAATTGCTGGCTAACCCCAATTAGACGGGTTGGTCCCCCCATGGTTGGTATGCCTTGTGGGGCGTGCCACTGGTTGGATGTTAGGGCGGCCAGTTGGTTATTGACTATGGAGTACCATGCCGGTAGGTAGTCTGAACCCGAGTACGTCGAGGGATTTTCTAGGGATTTTTAGGATCACCCATGGTTGCTTGTTTTTCCTTGCATGTTTACTCTCAGTTGTCCTTTACAGCTTATACTATTATACTTTGTGAAAATGGTTTTCAAATGAAAATGATTTGTTCTCTTTGTGAAAAATTTGAATATGTAACACTTCTTTCCCTTTTATAATTATTTTGGCACTAATGAAAAGAAGTCCAACTTTTTGAAATAAATGAGGGCAATGATTCATGTTTTGATTTCAAGTAAAATATTCAGGAAAGCATAATTTTATACATTGTATTTCAAACCTGGAATATATGAATTCTTTATTTATTGGTAGTTCTTTAGGATTAGTTTTTGGGATCACCTACTGAGTACTTTTTTTAATCATGCCTATCTTTTACATTTTCAGTTGCAGGTTCCTTTGTGTACAGGTTTTCCTGGTTTAGTCGCTCAGTGTTGGAGCGAGGTTGGTTTTCAGTTGGGTGATGCCCCATGGGGTGTAAAGACCCAGAAATTTCAAGGAAAAGTTTTTATTTATTTCTTTGGAATTTTATGAGTACGCAGTTTCTGACGGCACCTGATTCCGAGGCCCGGTGTTCCCGGAATCAATTTACAAAGTTTAGCTCGGGTACGTTCCGTGAACAAACTTACGGGTTTTTTCTAACTTTTGAACCGGTGCTCAGAATCGAAATCTGAGCACACCAATGAAACCACAATGTCGGTATTTGATTAAGGGGACTTTTAACATAGGTGCATTTTTTCGGGGAAAGAAGTTAAATTTTGGAGTTTAATGAAGAAATAAATAAAATTGTGTACAATTTTATTTTTGTTATTCAAGGAAGTTAAAATCTACCATGGGAAGTTTTTGGTGGGGTCCACAACCACCCAACATCCCATGTGTGAATATATGGTAGGTGGGGCCCACACCCACCTAACCTCCCATGGGAGAGTTTAGTGTGGTAGGGCCCACAGGAGACCATAACCCCGTGAACTGCTTATAACCCCCCTTAAACTCCCTTGCACTTAATGTGCCAACTTCCCTTAATTATTTTTAACACCCCTTGTGTTTAATTGTATAACTTCTCACCTTCCTAACTCCCTCTTAATTTTTGGGGAACTCCTTCTCTCCCTCTCTGCATATTTATTTCATGCCAACTCACGTTAAATTAATTGGATAAACCTATTCAATTAATTTAACTAAAGAGTTTGAATTTTAAGTTTGAAATGCTTGGAATATTGTAATAAAATAAGAGTAAGTCTTATTTTATTGGGGTTGGGATTGTTGGGTGAGAGAGACTTTGCGAGAAGAAGATGAAGAAGAAGAAGGAAGAGAAGAGAATTCCTCCTCATCGAAGAACGACACCCTTCCTCGATGAAGAACGAGACGTCGACCGTGGAGACCGATGCCAACAACAACGTTCTTCTTCTTCTTCCAACGTAGACAGAATCGATACCTTTCTACCATGACGTTCTACTTCCGTGACTCGACGACGTGGGATGTCAATTTCAAGGTAGGGGTTAATTACTTTTTGTTTGTGAAATATCCTTTTTCGTTCTTCGTCTTTATTTTTGGGCCGCTTAATATCAACTTATCAGGAGGAGGTTGGACTGCACGAACACGGTCAACTCTCCTCCCCCTTTTGTTGTTGTGTTGTTGCGGTTCGAAAGAAGGTGGTGTGGTGCAACGGCACCGCGCGAAATCATGGAGAAATGCGGCAAAGATGCGTGGCACCGTCACGTTGTGCCGTTGAGGCCGAACAAACCTGCGGCCAGAGTCAGACCGCAGCGAAGGTGCGCGGAGCCGTCGCACTGCGCTGGAGAACCACGAAGACACCGCAGCAGGAGCGGGGCCACGGCGGAGGGGCGCGACGTCGTCGCGCCATGCCGGTCGGACAAGGCCTCGGCTCAAAGCCGCGGAGGTGCAAGGCGGGGCAGCCGAAACCGCTGGCCGGAACGGGTCAACTATTTCAGGGGGAGACCGGGGGTCGTAACCCTCAACTGGCCAAAGGAGCGGCCCACCCACGTGGGGGAAGCGGTTACCCAATCAGGGGGACAACGCCCCCCCCCCCCTTCCACTCACATCGGCATGGCCGAGCTGGCCACGCGGGCCGTGAGTGAACTCCAGGCCGGGATGGGCCGCGTCCTAATGGGACAGACCCGGACACGGTTCGGGTCGACCCAGTTCGGGCCGACCCTGGGGGGACTCTGGCCGGGTCGGTCTGGGCCCAAAAACTCCTAAAAACGGATAGGTATGTTTTTTTCCCATATCTTGGGTTATGGTCCTCCAATCGATTCACCGTCAATTGAGATGCGATCTTTGGATCAAGACGGTCATTTCGGTATATTACACTCAAGGTTTCGGAGAACTTTTGGTACGGCCGGGTTGGTTCGAACACAAAACCAACCAGGCCCTCGGAGCGGAAACACTTATAACCTGAGCTCCGGACGTCCAATTGATGTGTCGTCGACTTTGTTGGATTCCTCTTGATAAGACGGAACTTTTGGCATACTTCATCTGGGGTTTGGACACAGTTGGAGTATGGCCGGTTTGGATTGTACCCGAAATCCAACCGGGCCCCTGGAACGGAAAAGATGATAACGTTCGGACTGGACGTCCGTTTGAAGAACCGTCAGCGGCGTTGGTGATCACGTTGAGAAATGGTCCCTATGAGTATACCCTATGAGATTTTGGGGTATATTTGAGATGTGTCTAGGTTGATTCATACACAAAACCAACCGGGCCCTTGGGTGGAAAAAGGCTAATAACTCACAGACCGGGCGTCCGATAGGCACGCCGTCTGTTGCATTGAGACCCCTATGACGAGGCGGTCCTTTGAGTTACTTCTTCATGGGAATTTGTAATATTTGGAGTATTGACCTGTAGTTCGTGGAGAATACCCTCCTGGATACGAGCGTACGGAGTACAGAGACTGTGTAGCCGGCTGAGACCTGACGACTGCTTGACCGACTCAACTTGGAGTGAGTCGACTAGCCCAGTGGACGGAGCACTACTGTGTTTGGGTGCAGACCCCTGGCAGACGGAGCGCTTGGTAGCAGGAAGCAGACCCATGGTACTCAACAAGATAAGTTCTTTTGTAGGCTAGGAGGGGGAGCACTACTGTGTGAGGTGGCAGACCCATGAAGGAGGAGCACTACTTTGTGAGGTGGCAGACCCGCGACACTCGACAGGAGGAGTATCTCAGCAGTCCTAGGTTAATGAGCAGTACCTCGGAGTCGTGACAGGATCACTGTACTCGTCACAGACGGAGCTCTTCAGTAGTTACAGTTTCGATAATGAAAATCCTGGTTTGAGCTGAGTCAATGACCTTTGTGTTTACCTCATGATTGAGATGGGTTACTTGATAACTTAGGTATATGTATGGGCACATACCTAGGTAGGGGTTATCCGTTGATTTCGTAACCTTTGTGATTCCTCATGATTGAGATGGTTTACTTGATAACATAGGTATATGTATGGTAATATACCTAAGTAGAGGTTATCTGTTGAGATCTTTCTTTGTGGTTATCCTTGTTGGATTTAGTGAGACCTGAGGGTCTCGGGGTTCCTACTGAGTATCGTTATACTCACCCTTGCACAGGCTATCCCCGCTCCTCGTTGTATTGGTTATAGACGACGGGCAGTGCTGACGGTGGCCGAGTGTTCGAGGGCTGGACGGTACCCGGAGGTGGACCTCATGACGAGTCAGTATCTGAAGGTGGACTTCGCGATGAGATGATACTCGGAGGAGGTTGATGGGAGAAAGCATTGTGGAGGCTATATGTGCCTACCCATCATGTAGGATCCATGGTGGATGGTCCAGGAGATGCACTATTTGTACCTACCCTTCAGGTAGGATCTGAGGTGGATGACTAAGGAGCTGCTTCTATTCATCCAGCTACTTGTCTTTTCTGTTGTAATTCCATTTAGTTTTAGCTGTACTTTCGGTTGAATTTTGTATTCTGGCCCATTTACTTTTCATCGCTTATTTTGTACTTAGTGTATTACTTCTGCTTGTACTCTGTGGTGTTATGTTTACTTTTATAAAGGCAATTCTTTCCCAGTTATCCGGATTTACGACTTTGGTGCTAGTCGCCAGCCCCTGGACTATGGAAGACGGGCTTGGGGTAGTCACGACACGGGCCCCGAGGACGGGTCGTGAAAAATTGTTATCAGAGGAGTCGGTTCTACCACAGAACTTACAACTCTAATTTTTCTTTACTGTGAAGCAATAGTATTAAGGGTACCTAGTGTGGTTTTCAGTTCATGGAGTCCAGTGTTGGTGCGGGCGGCCGATGTATCCATACACCAGGACCCTGACTACTGATTTCAGACTCAGTGCACGAAAACACTAATTGCGTGTGTGTTATCAAAGGTTTTCCCCTAAAAACAGCTCAAACCAGGTAAGCTCACCAGGTATAAATCATTTGACCATGTCACGTCTATTTCTTTCAGGATGCCTTATCATGAACAAACAGATATATCTCTGAGAGATATACATAATGACAGCCTGCCGAGAGACGAGGCTTCGGTACATGTCCATCTTGCAGTTGAGGCACCAGCCGAGGCACCAGCGGTACTACCATACGTTGGGCCACCGATTCCACCAGACCTAGTAGCAGGCGATGCACACCGTTTGAGCACGCTGCACGAGTTCTAGCGCCAGACGCCACCCAGGTTCCAGGGACAGACAGACCCACAGGCAGCTGAGGATTGGCTAGAGGCTGTGGTGAGAGTCTTCAGGATTGTGGGTACACCAGCGGACATCATGGTGATCTTTGCTGCCAGCCTCCTTCAGGCAGCATCAGGCAGATGGTGGAGCTGGATTCTCCAGTTCTACGGTGAAATGACCTTCACAGGGGGAGACATCAAGACCTTTTTCTGGGTGGAGTTTGTACCAGTGGCTCTACACCCCAAGCATTTTCAGAAGTTGTTGCCTTTGCCGCAGGATTTTCAATCAGTAGACAAGTCATCTTTGGGTAGTAGAAAGATGATGCAGAGGTCCAAGAGGAACAGATCCAGCATTACGAGGAGCAGGAAGTGTTATGCATGCGGCAGGAAGGGTCACATGGCACATGATTGTCCGACTCCCCGTACAGTTGATCTGCATGCATTGGGGGACCCACCAAGACAGAAACAGTTGTGGGTGCTTGAGCAACAGCCGAGCATTGGACAAGGTAGTAGAGCTCCGGAAGCAGGTGGAAAGGAGCAGAACTAGTGGATAATTTTTTGACTCTTGTACTTCTAGTTCCTTGTTGCTGTTGTATTTGTGTCTTTGTACTATGAGCTGAAATAATAAAAGGAAACATATCTTCGTGATGTTTTCTTTCATGTCCTTTTGTTTGGTTGATACTGAGAGGTCCTGTTTAAAACTATTTAATTGACCCTCACTTTTGCAATTTCTACTGGAGGAGACCCAGTGACCTCACACTGATGCCGACAGTGTGACTCGACCCTTGGAGGCATGAGTGACAGTTGGATCTCTTGGTAGTAACATCAAGGCCTTACGACGTCATCCATGGAATGAATGCATCATTCATGTCAGGATTGACTGTATAAGGAAATGGGCATGGTTCATCCAGGGGATGAGACCGTGTTTCTCTTTTCGGAAAAGGAGAAATCATAGCATCTCTTACAGATCATGGGAAAAGAAGGTGCAGATCATCCAGGAGCGGATGAAGACTGTACAGTGCAGAAAGAAATAGGAAATTGGCGCCAGTCTTAGAGACTCGGGTGTGTTAAATGTTTCAGTAAGAGAAAGCATTAAGGAGAGATGTGTCTGAAAAGCAGCAGACGTGGGGGCAGAGCTAGGAGAGCAGCATGAGGTGGTGTACATTTCAACATGCTATAACCACCCACCTTAGTTTTCCCCGCCAGGCTCAGGGAGCTGGAGGGCAGGGGAAGAGTGTGGCTACTTACGGTCAAGGAGTGTGACCCAATGGCTCTAAAAATGATTCAAGGGACAGTCTGTGTCCACTACTAGCTGCCATAGTAACTGACGTTGATATGAATCATTCCTTCCTTCCACGAATCTTGTCCCAAACCTAGAGTTTCTGGTAAGCCGTAGACTTGACCCTCACGTCTGGAGATACCGTGGGTGGAGACTCGATAATAACACATACGCCGACAGGGTGGTCTGACCCTCAAGGCGAGAGTTTTGGTTGGAATCTCTTGGTGGCAGCGTCGAGGCCTTCTGAAGTTGGTCGCGGTATGGATTGGATTCACAGTTCATGCTCATATTGACTATATTAGGCAAAAAGGTTGTGGTCTAACTACAACGTCGGGATGGGTTTTCCTTGGTCGGCGAAAAGGAAACCCCAGGCAGCACAGGATAAACTCATGCATAGGAGGGTTTGGCCGATCACTCTTGGGTCGACCAACCTTACCCTCGTGGAAGTAGGAGTTTTGTGTTTCAGTTCTAATCAGGAAATGGAGGCCTCTAGAGTTCAAGGATGGCGATCACGTCCTTATATGAGTCTCACCTCGATGAGGTTTATGGAGATGTGGCCGAGGAGACAAGATATCTCAGAGGATTAACGGACCATTATAGGTCCTTAGTAGGGTAGGCGAGGTGGTTTACAGCTTGACCTTTCCACCTCAGTTGCACCAGGTGCATGATCCTTCACACATCATTGACCTCCAGAAGTAGGACGTCGATGGAAGGGAGACACTCTGGAGGATCCAGTGGGGATCGAGGATCGACAGGATCGGATCCTACATAGATGATCGATTCCTCAGGTGCGCTTTCACTGGCAGTACGGGAACCTCCAGGTGATAACATGGGAGTGGAAGGCTCAGATGCGTGCTCAGTACCACTTTTGTTTACCTAGATTGTGTTATAGCTTTAAGGGGACGTAAAGCCCTGAGGTGGGTGTAATGTAAAGACCCGGAAATTTCATGGAAATTTTTTTCATAATTTATTTTAAATTTTATGAGTACGTAGTTCTTGACGGCTCCAGATTTTGAGGCCCGGTGTGCCCGAAATCAATTTCCGAAGTTTAGCCCGGGTATGTTCAGTGAACGAACGAGCGGGTTTTTTCTTACATTTGAACCGATTATCGGAAGAGAAATCTGAGGGCACCGATGAAACCGCGACGCCAATATTTGCTTAGGTGGACTATTACTGTAGGTGTGTTTGTTCGGGGAAAGAATTTAATTTTTTTGGTTTAAGGAAGAAATAAATAAAATTGTGTACCATTTTATTTTTATTATTCAAGGAAGTTAAAATCTACCATGGGAAGTTGTTGGTGGGGTCCACAACCACCCAACATGCCATGTGTGAATATTTGGTAGGTGTGGCCCACACCCACCTAACCTCCCATGGGAGAGTTTAGTGTGGTGGGGTCCACACGAGACCATGACCCTTTGAACTTCTTATAACCCCCCTTAAACTCCCTTTCACTTAAAGTGCCAACTTCGCTTAATTCTTTTTAACACCCCTTGTGTTTAATTGTATAGCTTCTCACCTTCCTAACTCCCTCTTAATTTTTGGGGAACTCCTTCTCTCTCTCTCTCACTATTTATTTCATGCCAACTCACGTTAAATTAATTGGCTAAACCTATTAAATTAACTTAACTAAAGAGTTTGAATTTTAAGTTTGAAATTCTTGTCATGTTGTAATAAAATAAGAGTAAGTCTTATATTATTTGGGGTTGGGATTGTTGGGTGAGAGAGCCTTTGTGAGAAGAAGAATAAGAAGATGGAAGAGAAGACAATTCCTCTTCGTTGAAGAACGACACCCTTCCTCGACGAAGAATGAGATTCCGACCATGAAGACCGATGCCAACAACAATGTTCTTCTTCTTCTTCCAACGTCGATGGAATCGATACCGTTCTACCACGACGTTGGACTTCCGCGACTCGCCGATGTGCAACGTCAATTTTGAGGTAGGGTTTTATTTCATTTTGTTTGTGAAATATCATATTCTGTTCTTCGTCTTTATTTTTGGGCTGCTTGATATCAACTTGTTGGGAGGAGGTCGGACCGCACGAACACGACCGACTCTCCTCCCCCTTTTGTTGTTGTGTTGTTGCGATTCGAAAGAAGGTGGTGCGGTGCAACGACACCACGCGGAATCATGGAGAAATGCGGAAAAGACGCGCGGCACCGTTGAGGCCGAACGAACCCACAGCCGGAGTCGGGCCGCAGCGAAGGGGCATGGCACCATCGCGCCACGCCGGAGAACCACGAAGACACCGCAACCAGAGCGGGGCTGCGGCGGAGGGGCGCGACATCGTCGTGCCGTTCAAGTCGGACAAGCCACGGCGGTGCAAGGCGGGGTGGTCGGAACCGCCGGCGGCCAGCACCTCGGAGGGCGGGACTGCGGCGGGTCCAGCGGCGGCAACTCCGGTCGGCCGGACCGGGCCGACCGTTTCAGGGGGAGACCGGGGGTCATAACACATGGCTGGCCAAAGGAGCGCCCCCCCCCCCCACATGGGGGCCGCAGTTAGCCAAACAGCGTGGCAGCGCCCCCCTCCCCCCTTCCACTCAGCTCGGCATGGCCGAACTGGCCTCGCGGGCCGCGAGCGCACCCCAGGCCGGGCCGCACGCACCAGGTCGGGCCACACCCTAATTTGCTTGACCCAGTTAGGGTAGACCCAGTTCGGGCCGACCTAGGGGGGTCTTAGGCCTGGTCGGTCCGGGCCCAAAACCTCTTAAAAACGGACAGGTACGTTCCTTTTCCCATATCTTGGGATATGGACCTACGATCGTCGCACCGTCAGCTGTGATGTGATCCTTGGATAGAAACTGTCGTTTCGGTATATTACAATCACGGTTTTAGAGAACATTGGGTATGGCCGGGTTGTTTCGAACACGAAACCAACCGGGCCCTCGGAGTGGAAACGCTTATAACTTGAGCTTTGGATGTTCGATTGACGTGCCGTCAACTTTGTTGGATTCCTCTTGATGAGACAAAACTTTTGGCATACTTCACTTGAGGTTTGGACGCAGTTGTAGTAAGGTCGGGTTGGATTGTAATTGAAATCCAACCGGGCCCCTAGAACGGAAAAGCTGAAAACTTTCAGGCCGGATGTCTGTTTGACGGACCATCAGTGGCGTTGGTGATCATGTTGAGAAACGGTCCATATGAGCATACCCTATGAGAGTTCGGGGTACAGTTGAGATGTGGCCGGGTTGGTTCATTCACAAAACCAACCGGGCCACTGGGACGAAAAGGCTAATAACTCACAGACCGGGCGTCTGATAGACGCCCCTTCTGTTGCATTGAGACCCCTATGACGAGGCGGTCCTTTGAGATACTTCTTCGTGGGAATTTGTGGTACTTGGAGTATCGAACTGTAGCTCATGGAGCGGACCCTCCTGGAGATGAGCGTACAAAGTACGGAGAGCATGTAGCCAGATGAGACCTGATGACTGCTTGACCGACTCGACTTGGAGTGAGTCGACTAGCCCAGTGGATGGAGCACTACTAGGTTTGGGTGAAGACCCACGGCTGACGAAGCACCTGGTAGCAGGCAGAAGACCCGAGGTACTCGATAGGAGAAGTAACTCTGTAGGATATGAGGGGGAGCACTACTGTGTGAGATGGCAGACCCATGGCGGAGGAGCACTACATTGTGAGGTGGAAGACCCGTGGTACTCGACAGGAGAAGTATCTCAATAGTCTTAGGTTAGTGAGCAGTACCTCGGAGTCGTGACAGGATCACTGTACTCGTCAGAGATGGAGCACTTCAGTAGTTACGGTTTCGAAAATGAAAATCCTGGTTTGAGTTGAGTCAATGACCTTTGTGTTTACCTCATGATTGAGATAGGTCACTTGATAACATAGGTCTATGTATGGGAATATACCTAGGTAGTGGTTATCCATTGATTTCATAAACTTTGTGTTTCCTCACGATTGAGATGGGTTACTTGATAACTTAGGTATATGTATGGGCATATACCTAAGTAGAGGTTATCTATTGAGATCTTCCTTTGTGGTTATCCATGTTTGATTTAATGAGACCTTGAGGGTCTCGGGGTTCCTACTGAGTATCGTTATACTCACCCATGCACGGGTTATCCCTGCACCTCGTTGTGTTGGTTGCAGACGATGGGCAGCGTTGACGGTGGCCGAGTGTTCGAGGGCTGGACGGTACCCGGAGGTGGACCTCACGGCGAGTCAGTATCCGAAGGTGGACATCACGATGAGACGATACTCGGAGGAGGTTGATGGGTGAGAGAATTGTGGAGGCTATCTGTACCTACCCTTCAGGTAGGATCCGTGGTGGACAGTCCAGGAGCCGCGCTATTTGTACCTACCCTTCATGTACGATCCGAGGTGGAAGACTAAGGAGCTGCTTCAATTCTTTCAGCTGCTTGCCTTTTCTGTTGTACTTTCGTTCAGTTTTAGCTATACTTTCGGTTGGATTTGTATTCTGGCCCCTTTACTTTTCATCACTTCTTTTGTACTTAGTGTATTACTTCCTCTTATACTCTGTGGTGTTTTGTTTACTTTTATAAAGGCAATGCCTTCCCAGTTATCGGGATTTACACCTTTGCTACTAGACGCCAGCCCCTGGCCTATGGAAGGCGGGCTTGGGATAGTCACGGCACGGGCCCCGAGGATGGGTCGTGACATGGGGTCACATGGAGGTACGTTGGTTGTGTAGTTTTTGTTTTTGTTTTTGTTTGTTTGTCTGTTTTGTTTAGTTTCTATTCTTTTTCTGATTCTAGTTTTCTTTTGGGCCAAATCGTTCCCACATGTTTACTTTTGATGCCTGACAATAGTTGCCAGCCCGTGGGGATAAGGAACTCCCTTTGGGTCATGTCATGGATTGGCTCGGGTGACCGGTTTAGGGTCGACCCAGGTTGGTTCATGACAGTAATCATATGAATAATTACAAGTCAAAACACAGACGATAAATGAAACAATTTTACCCAAAATGATACTTTAACATGGAATTCACAAATGAACAGATAATATAAAGTCGTAAGTGAATCATATATGATATCATAAATATTATTATGGTTCTGTTACAGGTTAATAATCTGTTTAAACCAACTATACAGGAGTATCAGACACATATGGAAGAAATTGTACAAAAGTTAACGGATAATTTTTCAATCTCATTTTTATCCGAGATTTCTTATACATAAGTATTGACTGGGGTTATATTTTTCAACAATGTCCATTAAATTTTTTCATAAATTGTTTAATATTCATCCATGTATTTTTTAAGTAATTTTTACCCCTCTTTGACTTTTACATTGTTTTATTGAAGGAATATTTCTTTTCATTACCATACGAGGAACTTTTTGACTTTTCTGAAAAAAGTACGATGAGAATGTTTTTTTAAACTTATATGGCATGAAAGGATTTTTACGATTTAATAACACTTTATTTTCGTGAAGATTACTCTACAAGATTTCATGATTATTTTAAACAAAATCTTTTTCTTTTAAAATTTCATGTAATTTTGTGAAAAGAAAATGATTCTGAAGAAGAAAGGATATTTTCCTCAAGAATTCATTTCAAGTGTTTTGTCAAAACTTTTTTCCATCTAAGATGACATTATGATTATGTTTCAAGTATAATGTCTCTATTATTTAAAAGGTTTGATTTTTCTTATGATTAAATGATATCCATTTGTTTTATATGGAATATGTTAAAATGGGATGATGTTTATAAATCCCATTTTATTCGTTGGGTTATGATGAATGGTTTATGATTGTTTTGTGGAACACAAAAGGAATATTTCAATAAGAGATCAGTGTGGCCTATATCTCCCTCCAATGCATTGGTTAAAGATTTATATCTCATGAGATAGACATGGATGGAATGGCAAGTTAATCGGGTTCAGTGATATAGGACTGGAATGAGGAGTGAACTCAATTCAGTAAGGGACTTTGTCCACTAAGATGGTCTTGGCAGCAATACCTTGGCTACTATGGAAATCATAACATGTTATTAATGGCTTCCAATATTACATGCTTTATTAAAATGTTATTTTATCATGATTGATGATCCATTATGATCTATTCCTTACATTCTGCCATGTTTTATGTCATTTCTCATGATTTTGATGTTTAAACATTATGTTTTTAAGTTCAAATGTATATTGTTTGTTTTATTTTCTCCATGTTTACCCTTACTGAGCATTTGAGCTCACCCTTTATATATTTTCTTTTCACCAGTATATAAAGAAAGGTTTTAGGTAATAAAACAAAAGGGGAAGATCTTTATGGGAGATGTTGATGATCTTTCACAATGATTAGAAGATTTTTTCCGAGTTTCCAAAGACATTAAACTATTAAGATCCTTGAGTGATTAATTTTTTTATGTATTAAGTACTCTACATAGGTAATGTAATGTCCATGTACGTCAAGCTTTGGGTCTCTACATAGTGGGTCCCACTCTATCTCCCCCATGTAGGATAAAACCACCTTAGATATAAAAATAAAATTCTTCCACAATTTTATTCACGTCTCATTTAATCCACAAAATTTAACTTCCCCTCCCGTGCGAGGGAAATTACAGTAAAGGTCCCCCTAAGAAATTACCAGTGGTGCGAGTTCATCAGTTCCCTCAGATTTCAATTTCGAGCACCGGTTCAAAAGATAGGAAAACCCGCTCGTTCATTCAATGAACGTAACCGACCTAAACTTTGGAAAATTATTCTAGGAACACTGGGCCTCGGAATTTGGTTCTGTCAGAAACTGTGTACTCATATAATCCCAAATAATTTAGGAAAAAAGTTTCCTTGAACTTTACGAGTCTTTACAATTATATTGAATAAAGAGACCTCATTTTAATCTAATCTATGATATTTTATAAAAAAAATTATTGTGAACAACAATTAGAATCAAATTATACAATATGAGTCTTGATGCCAAATAATAATATTTTCTTAGATCATAAAGTTGGAGGAAAAAAGAATAAAAAGGAAAATCATATTTTATGAATAAATATTTATTTCTTTAAATTTTATGGTTGATAATACTATAGAAATAATTCCTTGAACCGTATATATCTACAATACACCATTAGATATATTCGTTAGTTATTAATAATTAAAATTATGTGGAAAAAAATTATTTAGGTGGGGTGGGGGAAATATATCGGCCCGAGTTTCTATAATCATATTTGTAACATTATCTATATGTTTAAAATCCTAAATTTGTTTTATATATGTTCACGTAATTTAAATTGACTGGGGAGAAAGTTATTCAAGATAGAAATTAAACCAACAACATTTAATTCATTAATAATATGAAATTACATCAAAAACAGTAAACTATTTATTACACACCATGGAGTATTAATCGATATGCACTAGTAAATCCATTAAAATTGATAAAATTATATGGGGAAAATAAAAAAAAGAATAAAATATTAATTACTATGAGATTTTTTGGATATTCACAATTAAAGATCACTAGTACCCAAATAAATCATATAATTAGGAAGAAAATCATCAACCTAGTAATCATATTATAAGATCTAAAAAAAGATAACATTTTAAATGAGAAATGTGAATAGAATAAGTTTAGTGAGACTATATATCGGAATGAAACATAACCATTGCAAATATAGTCATTTAAAATTTGGTCATTTAAAATTTGGTCATCGCAACAATGGTCTTTATAGAAAAAAAATAGATATACATCAAATTGGTCAATTGCAGTCATGTATTGTAAAAAAATGTAACTAACAATGAAATAAAAATATGATATTAAAACATTGTAAATATATATATTTAAACATTATGTATAAATATTAGAAATATTTTTATTAAAATATTATATGATGAATTTAGAATGTTCTTATTAATATTTCATTGTCAATAATGTATTAAAATTAAATTTTTTAATATAAATAAATTATTATAGATATTTGTTAAAGCATATTTAGTATAAAAGTGATGTTTATTTTCAAATAACGTTGTTTTAAAGTATTATATTTTTTTACAAATAAATATAAATTAAACTTTTAAAAAAAGTATATATGAACTAATATGTTAATATCACGTCAATTAATAATTGATACGATGAAATTTTAAGAACCAATATTGTTTTAGACATCATTTTTTGAATAATATAAATCTAAATTGTGATTTATTTATATCATTTAAAATATAAATATATTATTTTTAAAATCTTAATTTTATAAAATAAAAAAAATTATTTAATTAATTATATAAAAATTTATTTTTTATATATTTTTTATATTTTCTAAAATATCTGATTTTAAGGAGAATAGGTAAAATACCAATTTTACTAAAAATGATTTTTATAATTTAATAATTAATTTATGATTATAAAACACATTGAATATACTTTTTTACAATATGTAGAATAAGTTATTTAAAAAACTATGTTGAATTTTTAAAACCCATGTTAAGAATGCTTGAAAATTATGTAAACTTCACACACCAAACTATTTTGGCAGGAATCTATTAATAAAATAGTCATCATGAAACTCATAAATTATATATAAAAAATATATTTATTTAATTATTTCAACATTTTGATATAATTTAAAATGTTCAATTTTATTTTGAAGCATAAATATTATATTAGTATGATTAAATTTTATTGTTATGATAATGATGAAATAATGTTTTTAAATTATTTGTTTTATTAATATGTTGTACATTTTTTTGAACTAATTAGACTGATATAATTTAAAATATGAATATAATATGATGTTTAAATGATTATATTACTATAATTACACACATTTAATTGGTAAAAAATACTAAATAATACTAAAAACACATAATGTTAAAATTCATATTTCTACAAAAACAAATTTTTTATATGTTATATAATTTAATTATAAATTTGTTTTTATCAGTATTATAAGCAGAATTATAGTTGAAATATATTTAATTTATATAAAAAAATAAAATTATTATAAAATTGGTTACCTTATATTTTTAAATGATATATAAATTACATTGTAAAAAACTTATTACCAAGGTAAAAAATGTAAAAATGTCAAAAAAATAGAGGTAAAATACATGAAGCATGTGGGTAAAATCATTAAAGAGGATTTATCAACCAAATAGCACACTATGATCCATTATTATGAACTCTTGGAGTCATTTATTTTTTAATATATTAATAATATCAAGGAATGATAATGTGTATTCCCAAAAGTAACTTTTCATCAATTATAAAAGGGGGATAAATTACAATTTTCCCTGGTGACACATTCCATTTAAATTTCCCAAAATGATATACCATAATTACCCATCATAAGTTTCCATTTGTCTTCCACAACCCTCAGTTCATTATAAATAATCTGAAGGAATTCACTTCCAAGAATATCTCTATTAGAAGAGTTAGCCTCCAACTATATGTATTACCTTCTATGAAATATTTTCCCCTTAATCTTCCTCATATAAATATCACCATGAAAATATTATGAAATAAATTTCAATATCATACCTAGATGTTATTAGATTAATGTAATAAACAAAATTTATATCTCTCCATCTGCTAATGGAAACAAAGGAGTTGTTTGTGAGTTTCATGAACTACGACCTCCACAAATCGACATCAATTGTTTTTCATCACTACCATTACCTAGTGGTCAAAAGGATTTAGTAAATGAATAAATATTATATCTATAATATAATAATGAATATAAAATATCAAAATTATCATTAAACTTCATTCCCTCTCAATGGTTGTCGAATGAGAACAACAATCCCACGTACGTGTCGACTACCACCTCCACAAATAATGAGTTTCATTTTTCATCACCACTTACCGTGGATTAATTTTAAAATTATATATATATATATATATATATATATCATTTCCATAATATTATTAAACTTTTGGATATTATGAAAATATTTTTTCATTCATTTGACCATGGTCATCATACATGTCGAGTTGCGAGATAATTTCCCAAAAATCCTAAGTTAATAAAAGATGAAAATAAACAAATATTATAATTACATAACATATATTAGATAAATTAACTTGGAATATGTAATATTTTGTAATAGGGTTCTTATATAATTATTTAATGTATAAAAATTACTTATTTTCGAAGTTAAGTGTAGGTGAAGAGTATATTCATACACGAGTTATGCGATCTTCCATACACCCTTCGTTATTTATGGTTACAAATTTTCTTTTTGTTTCTACCTTTGAAACAATATTTTAATAATACAATTATCAAATGTTTAATATATTTATCTAAAATATAAATTCAGTAACATATTTTTTACGTTGGTGGGGTTATATATGTCTTTATTTTCCTTTGAAATTTTAGTTTTTATATAATCCTGATTAAATGATATTTCTTATTTCTTGTTTCATGCTAAGAATCATCCTAAAAAAAAATTTAAGACCACTAATAGATTCTAAAATTCATAATTATTTAATTGTTAACCTTATTTAATTAATTCTAGTATTATAAAAAAATCCCTATCATTTTTAATAAAATATCCATTACATATTTCATAAAGCACCACCCAAGGAGTTCATTTATAGTATTTCTCCTCTAGATCCTTCACATAAATTATGTACACTAGAATTATATGATAAAGACCTATGACCTTTTTAATAATTAATTTCTAAAAAAATTATTCCCACTCTACGTTGGAATCCTTATGATTTAACTATTTGTTATGCCTTGAATCATAATTATGATATATTTTTATATTTATTATTAGTATGATAATGAATATACTTTATTAATGGTATATTTTACTCAAGTGGAATGGATATGTAGGATTTCCATTATGAGATATGTGTGAATGAAATTATATTGTCATTTAATGAAATAGGTAACTCATTATACTTCATGAGATGTTATTCATGGGATTAGGGAGTGAATCTAATACCATATGGGCCATTTTACAATATGTATGGTATGCAAGAAATTAGTCTAAGAAAATTATGTTATGTATGGGTGATCCTAGAATAATATTTCCCAATATTAATATAAAAAGCCTAATATCTCATGAGATGTTATGTAGTGGATTAAGTAGGGAACATAAACCACCATAGGGTTGGAGTTGGTGTGGTAAAACTAACACATTTAGAAGATGATTATATATTTTTTATATTAATAGTGAATATTATTTTCACATAATTAATGTTCCAAAACATAGAAATTATTTGAGATAATGTCTTATGAATGTATGTCCCACTAAAAGGTAATCTTAGTTTACCACTGTGATGAGAACAAGGAGGTTCAATGAAAAAATTATTGAATATATATTTATAGTCAGACAACACTATCTAATGGTAAAAAAAATATATCCAATCAGTGGTAGTAGGCTCATAATAAAATGGGTAACCTTATTAGGGTTTTCTCCATTTGTAATATTCGGTATAAGAAGTAATGAGAATATACCTAATAATAGGAAATCAATACTTCCTTGTGTCAATGGATGTTCCTATAATAAAATATTTTTATGGATTCATCGACATTAATATTATCATTAATGGATGTCATTGAACAAGTTAATTGAGATATTTATGAAAATCATGACAAAATAATCTCATAATGAGGTAGGATGTGTTGGGTTCATCACAACTGATATTGAATTAATAGATAATGAGAGAAAGAATTTATCCCTTATGTACCTCAATAAAAAAAGAAACCTCAAGCCCTTTAATGGGAGTTTAACTACCTACATAAAATAATTGTTATGGTGTTCCATGGGAGAGTTAATTTCTACAAATTAAAACATAAATTATATATATTGGTTGATGTAACCAACATGAAACATAATTTATTTGATTTTTTATGATAAAAAAATAATATTACATTGTAATTATGGGTAAGTGGTTGGATATCATTGTGGAATTAAATTCCTTCACTATGGGTTCTTTAGCATTTTCATAGATGCTAGCCTTATAAATTTGGACATTCAGTCTAATTCCACTTAAATATTTTCTTAAGGGTCACACAATATGTTTATCCACAATATCATTTAAATTCATGTATTTAATTTTACAATATAGAATAAATAATATTTATCCAAATTTTATTGATCATTATTATTTAATCACAAGTTATTCAAATGAATAAATAAGTTCAATAATGAAAAATTGTTATTTTCTAGGTCTGCAGAATCTGATATCTATCATATTTATCAATGAAAAATTTAATGATATTTATTCAATAAATTAATAGTAATTATTCATGGATAAATAAATGTAAACTAGGGAAAGTGGATCCGGAAAATTGGTCTAATTATAAATGATATGATTGATATTTATTTATATTTTTGAAGGGATTCACATGTCACATTAATAATAATAATACTACTATTGGATATGGGTTCAATTAAGAATTATAATGTTTTAAAGGGAAGGTGTGCAATTTTTCAACCCTTAACCTTACATAATGAAATCTAATTACATCACTATCCAAAATCAATCTTGTTGAGAAAATGGATAGAGAGGGACTCTCTTAAACCCTATAAAGAGAACTGGAAATATAGAATGCATTTTTCAGCCTGCTTTCTCAATCCATCAAGACAACATCAAGAATTATTCCTCCATTAATAATAATTCTTCTATGATCAACCATGAAGTACTCAAGAAATTAAGATCATATGTACCAACACTTGAAAATTTTACAGTGACGTCCATAGATTGAAATGAATGTATGGATCATAAAAATAGGGATTATACACTTGGATCAAGAATCCCAATTATGATATTATGATATTTAGTAAACCAGATAATCAATAAAGATATAATGACATGTTGTTGTAATTCCATATTTTAACATAAATTAATTAAAAATTACATGTCATGATCCTTCCCCTCTAGGTTCATAATTTTTCAATGCAAGTAATCAAAAGTTTGTTTGGAATTAATGTTATTTTTGATGTGAAATAATGATTATTCATAAATTAAGACTAAAATCCCATTTTTTTCTTCCTTAATGTCCCTTTATCTAGCATCTATCCCTTGAATTTTTATCTAATCCATCACATGTTTAATTTATAAATATTTATTATTTTTTGATTGTACGAATGTTTTTATTGATTTTTTTGACATTTGACTGATTCATTTTAATATTTGAACATCATCATCTCGTCCATTTTTCATTATCACTATTATTACATGTAAACTGTTTATGATTAAAAGTGAAGAAACATCTAAAAACCATATTGAGGTTCTTCCCAAACAAAACATGAGTACACACCCTATGACACCTAAATACAAACCTTATAAAACTATTTTTCAAATGTATGTCATTGTATTAGGGAATCTCCCGTGAAATTAGAACTAATATTAGATAAAAGTGGATCGGTATGTAGATTCTGATAGTCTAGAACAAAATTTGTAGGAACACATCATGTAACAACCATACATAACATGTATTCCCTGTTTCCTAAAAACCAAAAACACAGTGTTTACCAATAGGCTTTGTTTTAGATATATGACATTATGAATTAAATTTCATGAAACTTAGAAGCCCCACACATTGTAAGATGGAAACCATGTCATTTACTAATAACCTGTCTACTATAGGAGAATAATCATGGTACCTAGTCATGTTAGGCTAACATGGGTAAAAGAACATGCACACTATGTAGATATGTAAACGTCATATATTCTATTGTAGATAGTATTCTCCATATTACATATATAGAAGAAATAATATTTTATTAAAAAAATTTACTTGTGTTATATGTTTAATATATTTTATTGTATATTTCATTCAGGGGACTGATAATTATATTTTGGATCAATTTTATAGTTAATATTTTGGATGAGGAGACACTTTTTCCTCCATTTAGAATTGTATACTTCGTTAATTTTAAATTTAATTAAAATTTTTAAATAATATGGATGAATTTTATTTATGAATTTTTTAATGTAATTTAGATAAATTGAATTAATTAGATAAATTTTTGGTTCATTATCGTAATTAATGATCAAATCAGAATAATTAATTCCTAGATTGTAAGTGTATTCTCTTTTTGTGTTTTGTGGATGATCATGATATCTAACTAGCCCCTTGTATAAAATTGGTTTCTTTTAACTTATTATGATTAAATTAAAACTGGTGGTCTTCATGTCATCTTTGTCACCTTATTATTGGAGGTCCTATGTACCTAGTACATTTTTTAGAAAAACATCTGTTAACCAATCCCTTAGATCACCTCACATGCAAGTGAGTAAATGATTACATAATGATGGATCTCACAAGTGAGAGGAGGTGGTCTAGTTTTAGGGTCTTAAATGAAACCAATCAATGTTATAGGTTGGATATAAGGTGGAATTTCTAACACAAACCAAGATGCAGCTAATGGTCTTTTCCATAGGGTATAGGGCGAGTTTATCACCTGATAGATAATCAAATAATTTGAAAATTATAATGATCATTCCACATAAGAATTATTTTAACCAAATTCATTTTTAACTGTTTATATTATTGGATATTATGTTGTATCGTAATAAATTAATTAACAAGTATACATGATAGTATAAGATAAAATTAGAATATTCCTAAATGTTATTAGAAAAAAATAATTACTTATGTAAAATTAACATAAAATTAACAAGGAATGTGATAAATATAGAATGATCTTTTATTAATAGTGAAAAATATCCCACAACCATAATATTATGTTGGTATATCCTTCAAATACATGAGATATAATCATCATCATAGTTTAATGTGCTTGACCAACCCAATTTGGGGTTATTTTAATTATTTTGGATCTTTTATCTTATAGTTTTAGGTTGACATAACATTGTATACATCAAGGGTTTACTACCCATGTTAGAAATAATATATTTAAGAGGAAGTTGTTCGATAATTCTTTATTCACAATTCTATGATTGATTATTCATCTCAATGAATCAATGAGATGTGAGTTAATATTGTTGGAAATTTACACCTTCCTAAATACCATAAAATAACTTTCTAGACACGAGTTTTAGTTATGAGAAGGGGAATATTGATCTGTTACACAAGAATATATGATAAAAAATATTTTTTGAAAATAATTGTGAGGGATATAAGGATTCGATAAAATAGAGAAATATTAGTGGAATTTAATTAATTATTAATTTATTTTTTATTGGTAATCAAAGAGGTACTAATCATCTACTCTTAATTTTTAAAAATGGAAAATAGAATGAATTATAAAATATCAATTTAATATATTATATATAATGATAACATTATCAACAATATGAATTTCCTAGATTGTTATAGGCACATACAATTCAAAATACACCATTACAAAAATTATGCGTACTAGAAACCCTACTTATTTAGTTTATTAGAAATGTGGCATGTGATGAAGAAGTATATTCTTACAAAATACATGTGAATTACACAATGGATTTCTAATGTTTCATGCTCTCTTCCATGAACAATGCACTTATAAAAATATGAGTATATGATTTTATATAGAATCAATAATCACCTTCAATATCTCTATCACGAGAAGGAAATATCACAGAGATATGAGATATCCAATTCAAAGTTCATGTACATGACAGAAGTTTAAATACATGTTGGAAAACACGTAGTAAAGATGATTGGATACGTTGAGTTTTTAGAAATCATGGGGTTTATGACCCCTAATGAGTTACACATAGATGTCAATGTTCCCCCATTACCTAAAAACTTATTCATTTTTAATCTGAATTATAATATGAAAAATAATGAGGAGTCCCTTTAGAAAAATAAAAATATTATTCACCACGATGTTAAAGAAATTCTCCATGAGAAACCCATTGTACATATAGTGAACAAGAAAATAAGAAACTAGTAAAAGGGTTGAATACATACTCCCAGTCTAAGGATCCAATGAATCATCCTTCATGATGAATATGATCCATTTTCAAGGAAATGAAATGGTTGTGGTGAATTTTTTTGTGGATTGTAGGGCCACTAGGAGTGGAATTTCACAAATCCAAATACGTAAGGAGAATCTCTAGGTGAATATATTATCAATTCTAATATTTTTAAACCAATAATTTGGTTATTAGATACATAATTTTGTGCTCAAAATTGTACACTAATACATGAACCTAGTATATTTCAGAAGGTTTCTAGAGAAGAGATAGCTCTACCAACAACCAATAGAGCGAGGTTGGCTACTCTAGAAATTAGAGACTACCATCATGTGTTTCCAACATGATTAGTATTTGTTTTACAGAATTTATATTATGTCCATATTGTTACCAAGAGTATTATATGTGTCTCTTATTTATGAATGGATGGATTTATTTTTTGTTTTATATATAAGAGATGTTTTTTATAATTATATAATATGTTACTGTAAGACATAATTTAATTAAGGTATTTTTATATTAAATTAAGGGAAAAAAAATTTGTAGTCGACAAAAAAACAAAACATGTGACTAATTTAATACCCACTTATGACATCTCTATCAAGTTAATGTAAATGATAAGTGTTTGAAAAATATCTTTTAAGATGGTTACTTAGAACTTTTGATCTTAAACCAACTGAAAATTGTCATGGTTTTTTAAAATTAAAGAGGGTCAAAGAATCATTCCATGGTCCTGGTGAAAGTACCACATAGATCAAAGAATTGGTACACACTGATGTGTGGGGTCCTTTTTAAGTATAAGCTAGAGATTTATTCTCATACATCGAAAATTTTATTAATGACTTCAGTATTTATTATTATATCCACTATATTAGGTGTTATTATGAATCCTTTGAGAAGTTCAAAACATTCCAAAATAATTTTGATAATCATCTAGGAAAGAATATTAAAAACATAAATAGGGCTAAGGTTGTGAATATTTTAACAATTATACTATCTAAGATATATAGGATTATGGAATATTATCTCAACTAAATCTATTTAATTCTATATAGTGTAATGGTGTCAGTGAAAGGAGGAATTATACACCATTGTACATGGTAAATCTATTGATGAGAGACAGCAGACATCCATTATGCCTTTTGGGGTATTTATAATATATGGAATCATAATTACTAAAAATTATACCAAAAAAGTGGAAAATAATATTACTTCTGAGTTAGGGAGTGGAAACAAACTAGTTTGGTAATATTTTTTTAAATGTGTTTGTGAGTCAGCTTTAGGGATAGATCATGAAATAAAATAGAACAAAAAGCCACATAGCTTGTCTTTATTGGGAACCCCAATGAAACAATGTGATAATATATATATAACACCTAAGACATGAATGTAACAGTCAAAGAATGGTCATATTTCATGATAGGGGAAAATCCTAAAGGAGGAAAGTGGGAGAAATATTGATTTTTATAATGTTTATTCTCAAGATATATAAGAGTTGGTATAGTAACCATTTCTGTACATCCCAATAGAATATGTTGTTCCAAAAATAGAAGTGTTGTGTAGAAGTTCTAGAGAGGTAAGGCAAAAGAATTTTTTTTTCGAGTAAATAATTATAGTAACTGATTATTAGTTGATAATATTGATCATATATCACAAAATGAGGAAACATATATATCATTAGTGTAAATATAACACGAAGACCATAACTTTGTGGTGGAGTCAATGTATCGATAGCATGTTAGGAATATGGTCGATCCTCTTGTTTATGCAATGTCTGTTGGGTTTAAATGGTTATTCAAGATAAAAATAGACATTATAGGTTAATTAAATGCCTATACATAATGTATGGTGGATAAAGGTATTATAAAATGTCAAGACATTGAGTTTGATGAAACATTATCTATAATTTATATGTTTAAATCCATCATATTTTTTCTTTTTATATAATTTTAAAATGACTATAAGATTTTTAAAATGGATTTCAAGACTTATTTATTAATAGGAGACTTCATGATGATATATATATTATTTTTCCATAATTTTTTCTGACTCAAGGAATTGAAAAATAAATTATGAATATTTAAGAGATATATTTATGGATTAAGGAAAGAATATATGACAAGGAATATTTGGGTTGATGAATCCATAAAAGAAATTGGTTTCTTTAATATTGAATGTGATATATGTTTTTACATATGGTTTAGTGGTAGTACAATTGGTTTTATTGTAGTATATGTTGATGACATTTTACTAATGGGGAATGAGATAATTATTTTATAAGTGCTTAAGGCATGGTTGATCACATTCTTCTACATGAAGGATTTAGGTGAAGTGTTTATATTATTGGGATTAAGATCATATGTGATAGATACAAGTGTCCTATTCAACTAATCTAAGGAATATACAAAATCATGTTACTAAAGAGGTTTAGAATGTAACAATATGACAAATTATTAGTTATAGTATCACATGATATATATCTTTCGGAAAAAATGGTATCCTCATAAACATGGGAAAGATAGAGAATGTAAATTAAGTCATATGCTTCTAGAATAATATCTATAATTTATGTCATATTATGTACAAGTCCTAATATTTATTATTCTTTTATCATGGATGGAATATACCAAGATTCTCCATGTAAACAACATTAGACAACTATTACTGTTATTCTTAAGATTATGAGTTCAACTAATGATATGCTCTTGGTGTTTAGAGGATATTAAGAGCTAGTCATTAAGATCTATATAGATTTTTGATATCACAAATATCAGGATTATTTTAAATCATAGTATGGATATTTCTTTTCTCACAATATAGATGTTGTGGGATGGAAATGTTTAAAGCATCTTGTTGTCACCAATTCTATAGTAAAGTTTGACTTTATTATGGATTATGATGAAACCAATGAAGTAGTTTAGCCACAAAAAATCATCCATGATTTTGATGTGGTTCCAAGTAGTCAATAAACTATCATATTTTTCATTTATTACATTGAAGTACTCTCACATTCCAAATATACAACGTCGCATCCAAGAAAAAGTCACATACATTAGAAGTTATATATCTTTAGGGATTATCAAGAGGGAATGAATTTGTAGTGAGATGAGTATAAATAAATAATATTTTAGTGGACCCCTAGATGAATTCTCTATATCATTAATGGAATGATTTTCATGTGAGATCCAGTTAAATTGGAGTTTTTATCAGTTAGATATATTTCAAGTGGGGGTCTATTAGAGTTTTTTCCCAAGAAACATCATTTTTAGTACTTTATTATATATTATATTTAATTAATTATGTTTCTAAATGAATCAGGATTGTTCCAATTAATGGAATTTTTATTTTATAATTTTATGAGAAAGTATTTCACAATGAATGGTCAAGGAATTTCTCCACTATGATGATAAAACTGAGCTTCCACTACTACATCTTTGAATATAGTTATATTGTCAGATGATATTTTTTATAGGACATAGAAAATATAGTCTATTAAGGGAAGAGTCTTAGAAGACATTGATACACTTTATCATTATGTTCAAACTAGTAATTTTTCATGATAGGAGGTTATGAAAATATACTCTTCAATAGGAAACCATTACTTACAAGTGTCCTTTAATGTTCCTATTAGAGGATATATGTATTCATCCTTAGACTTTAATATTATAATTAATGTATTTCATGTTCATCTTCATTGACGTAATGTTAAGAAACATGACCAAAAACACATCAAGTGAGGTAGGATGTGTCTCCCTGATTGGATCGTTAGGGTGGGGTCATCAATGTGTGACGGCGGTAATGCATCAATGGATCTATGACGAAGTCTTATTAATTTTAGGAAGATGTGTAATTGATATGTCTCGTGGTTCATGCTTCATTTTCTTGTCATGCACCTCCAACCGTGGTTGTTAGTTTATTGTTTTCAATTTCTTTCATGAATATATGACTTGTATTATACATTAAGGACATTTATTGATTTAAAAATGATTTAGAAATCTTATTAATGACCTATGACTCTAACTTTTTCTCTATTTTGTATATCCACTAGATAGTCATTTTGATGGAAGTGTTTTCGGGACATTGAGAGAATTCCAGCACATTTTTTATTCCTTTACTCTACTCTCGCACCATGATCTCATCACTATTCTCCCTATCGGAATAAACATGTAGTATTCATGGGGTTTTGGGATTTTTATATAGTGTTATGGATAGAGTTCAATGAGGCATCACATGTGGTGGTTGAGTCTCTAAATTTGGGCCCTTGCTGGACTTTATTATTGGGGTAATTTTAGAGCTTCTTAGACTAGTTGGTTGTCTTTGTGTAATGTCATGGTGTAGGTGTAGTTTCAACGATGATGATATTATCCGATAGTTGTTTCTTATAAATAAAATAGTGGAGATGATGGTTTCTTTTTCTATCAGGGTGCATCACACAAGGAAGTTCATGGCTCGAGGATGTGATGATGTATCATTTTGATTTTTAAATTTGAATATTAAAATTCAAAATTTGCAACATGAAATTTTTTGTTATGGGTGGTGTATGTACACTACGGTGTTCTTGTAAGGTTCCATGAAAACCAAATTAATCTTTTAAAAATAAAAAAACAATTGACTATGGAAGTCAATGTGTGGTATGATTCATTGAGTGATTAACAAGGGATATTGGTTTAATGGATAACAAGAGAAAGGACTCATCCATTCTCTCCCTCAAGAAAAATTCATATCTAAAACAATTTCATAATAGTATATCATCCTAAATAAATCCATGCACATGGGTTTTGGTGGGTAAGTTCATTTCTAAAATGTCAATGAATTATACAATGTGTATATGTGTTGATGGCACCATCATATAACCTTCTTGATTTGAGGTACCATGATAAAGAGATTATATTTAATGATAAGTTTTTTTTCATAGGATATATATCATTAAGACATTATATTTCTTTTCCCTAGTTGTTATAAAACACTATTTGATGGTGACCTTATACTTTAGTCTAATTATACTTCTTCAATAGAGAACAATTCCATGAGGGTCACACTCTATATGTAACCAAAATCAAAGGTCAGTTTATTTATTAAATTTTAAATGTTATAATAAATAATTTTTATTCAATTGGGTTTATCGTCTAGATTTAAATACTATTATTTTAATGAAAAATTGTGTTAAATAATTATTAATATTTAATTTCATGGATTGGAAAATATTATATTTATTATATTTATTTTAGAATAATGAGATGATATTTATAAAATTAATAAATAGTAAGTATTCATGAATCAGAATACTTCGATGAGGGAAAACAGGTGAAGATGAATGGTTTGATTAGAAATGATGTAAATTATATTTATTTATATTCTTAACTTGTTGTGCTTTTCAATTTTGAAATAAAATTTTATTATTTTGGCATATGAGGTTAATTAAAAATTATAATGTTGGAAGGGGATTGTGTGAAATTTTATAACCATAAACATACCATAATAAATATATGATTATATCACATTCCATAATAATTTTTTTGCACAATAGGGAGAGAGATACTATCCCAATACACAAAGAGTGGTATAGAACATTCCCTCTCATCCTCTCTAAATCCATTTAGGAAATATCAATTGTTATTTATCTTTTATGATGAATTCAGTTAGGGCCAACCAGGAACTACACAATTAATCATGACTAGACATGTTAGAACCCGTTGATTTTACAACTACATCCACAAATTTTGGTGCATGTGTGGATAACTACTAGATGTAATATATACTTTTATCCAACAATGAAATGATCATATGACCAGATCTAATTAACTATATCATAAATGAAGGGATAATTTCAAGTTGAGGTAATCCCAAATCTTCTCAAAAATTAATTATAAATTTCCTTTGAAGATCCCCCTTTTATGGGTTTACCATTTTCTATAGTCATGTAATATATTGATTTAATCAGGAATGAAATATGTTTCATGTTCAATAGTGATTGTTCATAAATTTATACAGAAAATCAATGATTTTTGGACCAAAAGGAACTTTCAAAGAATCCTTAATCATCAAATGGGAGTTTTCTACTATGTTTATGGTAATGAAGAGAGAACAAAATCCCCTATGTGAATTTTTACAATTTTGTATTTTTTTTATTGGGAGTGTCACCTAACATATGTTTAGGATGTCAGGTTTTATGTGGTATCAACATATTTATGATTCCATGATCCTATGAAATTTTCTGACATAAATTCGATAGATATATTTATTCAATTTTAAATTATTTTTATGTCTAATTCAATGAATTAATTCATGGTTTTCAATTTATTAATAAATAATAGTTATTTTGAATTATGGAATGAATATGTATTTAATTTGTTAAAAAATGGCTATTTTTCAATTAGAATTTTTATTTTTGAATTTTTGAAATTTAATTGAATCTATTGATTATATATATATACATATATATTCATGATTTTATCTTAGAAATGAGGCCAAACTAAGGAAGGACATCAATCATGGGAGACCACCACATATTCATCATAGGGAAGCTAATTGGTCATTCATTCCATAGTAATGTCCTACAAGATTCAGAAGTGGATCACGGGTGATGAATCCCCTTGTGGGTAGCCCGCGGGTGATAAGAACTGTGGGTAGAATATAGAGACTATGAGCTCAACTGGTTGTGTGTGTATAACCCACATTTATGTCAGTGAATTTGAAAAGAAGATATCATCCCTAATCCATGATTCTAAGGAGAAGATGTTGTTTTCATATTGATAAATGATATCCATCCAGCCTCTAATTTCTATGTGGGATAAATTTTAGAAGGGTAAAGTTCACTGCTACTTGGTTCTTCTAACCTTAACATTTTCCATCACCTTAGACTCACCATAATCAATACAAAAAATTTTATAAATCCATGGAAACCATTAAAATCATGATCATGGACTCCATTCACTATACTTAAGTCCAAGATCATCTCTTCTTCCTTCGAGGACTTGTTCTGACCCCTATGAATTATGATCTGAAAGTCCTCTTGCAACATTGAAGGCCGGAGTTATTGAGAGAGAACATACCACCACTACGGGAACCCATCTAGAGTGTCACCACCAATTCCACTCTTGATAAACACTTGAACTTGGAAGAACCCATGTAAATACCTTACTCAACATGCATGCACACATTCCCCACTTGTACTCATTCTATGCACAAATTATAATCACACTCTACCTATGAGTGTTTCATATTTCACACTTTTAGGTCTTGAGGGTGTGAATTCAATTTTACGATTCTCAGATCTTAGGTAAATCATGAAAGATGAGGAAGACAATCCAAACCCAAAAATGATGTTTTTTATTCCTTATCTCATTCTATTTAGCATTGTGTGTTTGTTTATATTAAATTCACATTTTTTGTGTGATTTGATTATTTTATAAAAGTTATCACAAACCATAAATATTTACCATTTTTTCATAAAATAATTAAAATAAAAAATATAGTTTATGTGAAATAGATTATATAGGTGAATAGACTGAGAAGCTCCTCAGATGAGAAAACCCTAGTCATCTAATGTGTTTTACTCCGAATATAATTATCTTCTTCCATGCCCAGTGAAAGGTGTGCATCAAAATTGGATGATATATTTGTTTGAAATAAATTTGTTTTGTATTTTTATGAACAATTAATGATATTTAGTGCTTACAATCAATTAATACATGGTTTTATATGATTTAATAAATAATTGGTAATATGAATTATTTAGTACAAGTGGATGTCATTGGAAATATGTTTGGTGAATTCTCAATTTAATATTTTATTTATGAATCTTAGAATTTTATTTGAATATCCAAATTTTTATATATCTTATTAAAGAGTTTATAGAAATAATTAATCCATTATTAAGTAGGCCTTAATCCAAGGGAGTACACAACTTTTCTAGCTAATGAGAGTATGTTGGTCATGCCTCCTAGAAGTAGGTCCTGTCAGAGCCAGCAAAGGCACATGGGTGATGAGGCCCCATTTAGGTGTCATGTAAGTGATGAACCCTATGGGTAGCATAGTGATACCAAGGGCTCATGTGGTCCATGTGGGTATCCCACATGTTTTTTTGTTCATGTGAAGTTGGGATAACATATCAACCATGGGCTTATAAGTAGTAGAAGATGCACTCTTGGTGATAAATGACCACCCATCCACTTATTGTTTCAATATTTGGAACATTTTAGCAGGTTACTGTTCACCCCTACTAGTTTCTTCCATGCTCCACCTGCTCCATTTCCTTTCAATCACAATTTCTAATATAGAACATAGGATGACACCATGGACATCCCTGGAAAGCTCAATTATGATTGCCTTTCAACATGATGATAGTCGGGATCATCTCATCCACCTTTGACGAGTTTTTCTAAACCCGTGAAAAAAATTTCGAACATCCTCTATCCCCTATGAAGGAATAATGTTTTGAGGGAGCGTAGATGACCACTGCCACTTCCCATAATGGAAGATACTAAAACTATCACTCTTGGGCACCCCAGCCATTTAGAATAGCCCATATCAAGCCTTCACAACCCGTCCATTCACTGTTTCCCCACCTGTACTTATTCCAGTTGAAAAATGTAAACTCCCACCATCTAAGAGTGTTTTATATTTATCACACATAGGAATTATAGTTTTGGATTAAAAAAATAAGATTATAGGGTCTTAGGAAATCAATGAAGGTTGAGGAAGACCAGCTGAGACCCCCCACCCACACCTTTTTTTGTTTATAAATGAAAATCTTCCTCTTTGATTGGAGAGGATATCAAACACCACTGCCAAGAGGCACCAAATAGAGAATCCCATGCAGATATGTTGTAATACTCCCCCTTTCCTTATATTCATCATTATTTTTCATATAATTTTTTTGTTTTTTATTTTATTTTACATTTTAAATTTAAGTATCATTAATTAATTAAATAATTTCATTCATTTTTGTAACTTTGTTTTCCACCCTTACCTTTATATTCATCCTCTAATTTTTTATTATATTTATTATTTTATCATTATTATTTATATATTATTTTAATTTTTTATTTTCCATTTGATTTTATTCTTCCATATCCATCTTCTTATTTTATTTTATTTTATTCTATATCTCTCTCATTCCTATTATTATTTATTTTATTTTATTTTTTTGTCATTATTTGTATTTTTATTTTCTTTTATTTATTACATCTTCTCTCCCATTCAAAAAAATGACCTCTTACACTAAAAATTGGGAGCCTGACCAAAGGATAAACCATAGGGAGGTGAAGGTGTTTTGGAAATTTTCCAAATTGTTATTTAATGTTTGTGATAGATATGACTAGGTCTCTGATTAATTTACCAAGTGTGATGATTTTCTGACATGACATGAAACTCGATCTATTTATATAATTTAATAATATATATTCCCTATATTCACTAGAAAACTCTTCACATGATGGTGTTGACTGATTCAATGTATGAAATTCCAGCGATTGAGCTAGTTTCTGGAAGATGTAACACACATGAACAAGGCATGTCATCATCCATTATTACAGGAAGAGGTAGCACTGAGATTTTTAGGCATCAAAGATTCCTCAATTTCTAAATATAAAAGAATACTTAGACATCATTATATTTAATGATTTCATTATAATAATAAAATCCAAAAAAATAATGGAGAATATTCATTGACCGAAAACCAAAACAAAAACCATGTTCTTTTTTCCTTAACTCATTCTGTTTAGCATTACATGGTAGTTTAGTTTAAATTATTAGTTTTCAAGATATTTTATTATTTTATAAAATTAATAAAAAAAGAAAAATACATACAATTGATTTCAAAATATAATTAAAATGAATAAATATTTTACGTGAATTAGATAAAGTATGTGAACAAACTGGGAAGCTCCTCAAGTGATATGACCTTAGTCAACCAATGTGCTGCCCATGGAAAATAATTTTATTTTTCATATTCCATGTGATAGGTGTGTATCAGATATAAGTTCCTTACACAATTTTTTCAAGATTATCACACACTCTTATTTCATTGTAAATTTTTTATTTATAAATTACATGTTCTTCATGATTTATTGGAAAATATTATTTTTCTATTTTATTTTTAAAATAAATTTCACCATGGTATTATTTTCTAATATTCTTACAGTATAACACTTGATGACTAGCTAATAAATTTACATATACAAAGCATTTTGGAACACTAATTTCATATGTTTTAATTTCATATATTATGAAGATGAATATAAATTATTATAATTTTTTAAGTAGTTTAATATATATCACTTGTGGAGATTTGTTAACATGATATGTAAACTAAGATAATTATATAACTAGTCCTCAAAGACATTAAAACAAATGGTTCTCCATAATATGTGAGAATATTTTGATATGTAATGTTTAAATTAGGGAAATTATGTAAAATAACGATATGTTTATATCAGGTCTTCATATCTACTATGTATACAAAGTATGTTCACCCTCAGTATATATAAACTATTTATAAGTATGTGGTAGATTGTTAGCGATTGATATAGACATTAATAGGTCAAGGAGTTGTTTAGGACCTGCTATAGATTCATCGTTATTGCATATTTTTTCCCCATTTTCATTTTCATTTTATTTGTATCCAATTATGTATGACATCATATTATGTATTTATATATCTTTTTTATTCATAATGAGTAGGATTTGATTGGTGGTTGTTCCCATATTATCTAATACTTCTCAAATATAATTGAGGATAATTCTTCTTAGGTGTGTGATTACAAACCATCAACACTAGATGTTAACTCATGTCATATCGGTAGGAATGGGTGTGAATTATTTTGGTTTGGTTTTCACAAAAAAACAAAAACTTATGGTTCGGTTTTTATACAATGAAGACCAATCCATTTATTTGTTTTTTGGTTTATATTATAAAATTTATAAAACATTAAATTTTTGTAGGTTTCGTTCGAATTTCTAATTATGTTATTTTTTATGAAAAAAAATTACCACAATTTATTATTAACAAAATGGATGATGCAAATGAATTCATAAAAATTAAGATATATTTATAATAAAAAATAGAGAACTAACCAAATATGTCACTCCTATTAGATTTTTAACACATGACATATTATGGAAATCACTATTCAATTACTTATCTAAATCAACATAATGAAAAACACAAAAAATTTTGATAATAAAATTTGAAAAATAAAACAAAACATTATAAATAATAATAATAACTAAAAAATAAATTAAATTTTGGTTAACATTAATAACAACCTTTAGAATTTACTTTTAAATAAATCATGAAAAATATATATATAAGATGGATATATGTCCCAAAAACATTAAATTTTTCATTTAGGTCGGGCATCCACATTCTCCATATTTTTCACAACCATTAACTAGTTTATTAATGTAAAAAATATAAAATATTGCGTAATAATATAGAAATGAAGAAATAACATATATCTCAAGGAATGCACACTCAATTCTTAGAGGAAATGAATTGGTAAAATAACACAATACATTATATTTAGGTCATAAAAAATAGATATTAATATCAATAAAAATTTATAAATCATAAACATAATAATGATATTCAATTATAATAAGAAAAGAAAATAAAAAATTAAATGAAAAAAATATATGATGACAATGTATCCCATTAATACAACTAAAACACTAGTTATTAAATAAATAGTTTTTATTATATAAAAAATTAGAAATGATTTTTATAATATACATCAATCAACCTCATTATAAGTTTTTATTTGTGATTCAATTCTTTTAACAAATTTTCGTCAATATAACTAATCAAAAATTAAACATTAATTAAAATAAAATAATATATTGACCTAATAAATAAAAATCGATATTATCTTTGAAATACCTATAACCAATAATCAAAATATATGACTCCAAAAAGACCTGAACCAAATCATAACAAAAGAAATTATGAATCATATAAATTATTAATCCTACATCATTTGTGGAGTGAGATTTTTAACTTTTATTTATTTAAAAAATATAATCTAGTGAAATCATCCTTCATTGACACATGGAAAATAATATGAAATCATCAATTCCGAATAAATTTATTTAAACAATTATGTTTTACTAGTTTTTTTAAATGACCGTCTATTTGTTACAAGAAAATAATGTAATGTGAAAAAACAAAAAAAATATAAAAATAAATTATGATTTATTTCACAATAAGTGTGAGCCTGGTAGGGATGACCATGAATTATGGTTGCATTAGATATACACATAATTTGAAAAAAAAATAAGTCTGCTACAGAAGTCATTGGGTCACACATATAGACATCTGAACTAAAACTATTAAAATATATTATTGAAGAATTAATAATAATTCTAGAGCATAAACCATTCAAGATGTTGTTTTCAACATAAAACACTAATGAAAATAATAACTCATTTCTGCAATTTAAATTTTATAGTTGTATAAAAATATTACACAAATTGAATTTCATGGTATAATTTTAGTTATTAAAAATACAGTAAAACAACAAAACACCATAAACATTAAGATAAATTTATAAAATAAAACACCAAATATAGTGAATGATCATCATGAAAATAATTAAATTTCAGATTAATTACCTAATTTTTTCCAAAACTAGAAGAGTTTATTGAGGATGTCTATATTTGAGAAATGGAGCTACTATGTGGTTTGACATGTGTGGTATCCCATTTGAGGAGGTAACTCCACTGGATAAAACATACTCTAGTATTATTTTTTACATTAACTAGGGGTATGTGATGGAGGGTTTGATTAGTGGGAGGGAAAAATTTGGAGGGGAGCTTGAAAAGAGAAAAATGATGGGATCCAGAATCGATCATGGGAAACATTGAGGTATCAGAATGAGGGGGTCAGAATTATGTTGATTAGAAAAAAACAGAATGGGTTTGATATGATTTTTTCTGTGGATAGGATATAATGACTCAAGCTTCAATAAATTAAATTTCCATATTAATGAATGAATTCCTACTTATGTAATGTAGTTATAGAAAAAACAAGCACAACTTTGGTTATTTCAAACCATTATAAAATAGTATGTTGAATTAAAATTATCATTTAGAATCATAATCATTGATAATATAACAATTTTACATTGAAAATTCTGGTTAATTTATAACAAGGGTCATGATAAAGTCTAAAAAATAAATTTGGATGACATGATAGCCTCGATCACTATGATCATACCAAATTAGACCTTTCTTAAGAATTATAGGGAGATGAAAACACTGGGTGTTTCCCTTGATTACACCCAAGATAAAATTCAGTAATTGAAACATTAAAAAAACCCACTATAGTATAAGTTTAGTATTATCGAGATCATGGCCCAAACTATGCTTTTTCAAACAACCTAAAGAAAGTACCAACATCACACATCATAGCCTTACCGTTTATGCTGTCATAAAAAGGGGTAGTGTATCTAAAGCATAATAATAAGATTTTTAATTATAAAGAGTTGGACCATAGTATCCCATAGTCACTGGTTAAGTTATTAAATTGGAATATTATTCGAGGAATATAATCATGAATGACCAAAAAGATTAGTATTTTTGGAAAATCATATAAAAACATGAATCTTATATTATAACTAAAAATATATTGTAAAATATAGTAAATCCTTTGTGAAAAAATCATTTCCATAGAATAACCAAACATATCAACCATAATAAACATGATGGAATCCCAGGAAAAAATAAAACATAAGAACAGGGTTATCATAGATGCTCAGTAAGGTATGTAGATAATGGAGGATATCATAAACAATTACTAACAATTATGGAAACGTTATTAAATATAACACATTCCATTTAATCAATATCATTATCACAATCTTCTCAAAATAAAAGATGCTCAATTATTTCCATAAAAATTATATGATGAGGTTGAAAATAGAACTATGAATATTATAATAATCGAATAATCACGTTGTAGTTAATAACTAATCTTATAACTATGGAATGCGTAATAAGGGAAATTATAAACCTACCATCATGAAATTATCCAAGAGATAATATGAAAATGGGTAAGACATCAGCTGATACACAAACTAGTTTTTTGTACTAGACCTATCGATGCATTGAGGGGAAGTAGTGGGCCTAACCCATCACATAATATGTTTAAGGAATTTTTCATATCATATGTGTGAAACATTTTCCATATACAAATTTTTTTTTAAACTACCATATGAAATTTTAATAAATTTCCTAATAAATAAACATAATCACAAGTCATCAAGAGTTATATATTGAATGGTTCAAAATAGTACAACCCCAGTTAAATTGATCATTATCCATTTATTAAAATATAAGAAAATATTATATTAAGAGATCAATTTAAAAGAATAATAATATTAAACATAGGATGTTGACATAGTTGAAAATAATTTAATTTATATCATTGAAAAATTATTTTGGAAATCCCCTTTTTCACATTGTTAATCACTTATTATCAAAATCATGCAAAATTATAAAAAAATATTTATATGAAAATATACAACTGAAAAAGTAATGTAAGCCTTAAATAATTAATGTTTTTTGATAGTGGTAAAATCCTCTCAGGATTTATAAGTTAGAAAATCATTCTTTTAATATTTTTAGGTAAAGTTTCTAAGAACATTATTTATTAAACGACATAATATACCTTTGAACCCAAATTTTAAAAAGTAAATAATGAGTAAAAAGGACATTAAACATTTATAGGATAATAAAAAAACATTTCTGAATTTTTTTTTTGAAAACTAGGTCATGGAATAATAATATAGTTGTAAAGAAAAATTGAAAATGATAATTTCTAAAAATTAAGTATCTGAAAAATATTATATCATTGATGCGAGCACTAATAAAATGATTTCATGTCATCGAGACTTTCTCAACCTCCCAATCAGAGGAAGGGGTCTTGTGATCATTGCTGCATGGGAGGGGTGACTCTTCTTCATACCATTCCTCTGCTTCGCCCATCCTTAAAATCATTATTTTCCCAAAAGTTCTGGATCTCTTTCGCGGGGAGCCCAAATTATCTATACTCCCAGCGGAACTCAATAGTGTTGTGGATAATTGCATGTATACCTTTGTGGTGTGTTTTTATCCTCATCGACCATTGGTGAATGCAATTTCCCAGTTCATCTCACAATCGTGGGAGGTTCATGAGCATGGGGTAGTCAGATTGCTTGATCGAAGACACATAATGGTTCAGTTCGGATTGGAGGAAGATATGATCACCACTTGGTCTAGGGATTCTTGAAGGTGTGTTGGTTCTTCCATTTATTTATTCAGATGGAGTTTCGAATTTCTTATGGGTCATGACCCATCATCGATCGAATCATGTGTATGTCTCCCTGACCTTCCTCTTTCTTTCCAAAATCCCTCTATTCTATGCACCATTGGCAATATGATTGGGATATATGTATGCTTTGATCACCAAAATGAGTCTGTGTCACACTCAATTTGTTGGCGGATCTGTGTCGTGGTTGACTATGCTAGGCCTCAAGTGTGTTGGATATGGATTATTGACGGGAAGGAATTCTGCTGGATGGAAGAGGTTGTCTTCAAAACATGGAGGAAATTATGTGTCAACTATAGGTGGTTTGGGCATTGAGAGGAAATTTATGTAGAGTAAGGATGGTTTTACCCTCAAAGGTGGTGGAAAGGAAAAGCGGTGATGGATTTGATGACCATGACGCCGAGAGGCCGGATTAGGCGCTGGTGAAGGATGGATTTAGGGAAGCTCCGTATGAATTTGGATGCATGAATGGGGGAATGAGTGCGGCTGTGGAGTCCACTGGGAGAACCAATCCTGGAAAATCATTTCGGTAGGGAACCTAGTTAGAAGTTTCTTGCACTGTAGTTTCAATGTTTAAAGTGCAACCTGATGGAACTGTGGAGGGGGTGATGAGGCAGGATCTTCTCACTGATGTTCCAAGTATTGCATGTGGTATGAAGACGGTGTAGGCGCCTTTGAATCAAACAGTGTTCCATTTATTTGACAAACTGAAGGGTGACCTTGGAGTTGAGTCTCAATCTATAGTGGAAGGTAGTGCATGTCATCAGTAGTTGGTTCCACTCTCAAATGAGCCATTGGCCAATGCATATGGTGACTTTGAGGATATGAACATGGGTACTCATTGCACTGGTGGATTTATGACCTACAATCACTTTGGTAGTCCGGTGAACGAGGAGATTCCACCAATGATGGAAGGTCCTGATGTGATCGATGATGTCGTTTCCCAGGCTGTACTAATAAAGGAGGATTTGTGGAGGAGGCAATAGAGAATGAGACTTCTACTTTTCTGTGTAACTCTCAATGTGTGGAACACACACAATGTAAAGCAATATTTGTTACTAATAGAAACATTGAGCAATAACAGGGAGTGAATGATGGTAACCAGGAGGTGAGTATCTCGGGAAAATGCGGGGACATTTCTAATAGTGAAAAAGAGAATGTTGGTTAAAGGGTTCTAACCTCTTATAGTGTAAATGTTCAACGTGGATAGAATAATGTGCTAGGGAATGAGAAATTCATGACAACTCCACCAAGAAGAAGTTAGAGGAATGACTACTATTATATGTCGAAGTCGAAGCCTACAAGGTCTTCCTCTGCAATGGAAAATTTATACATTCTTTTGAGGAGTTTCTATATTTGGAGAAGTAAAATATTATAAATAAGTATGTTATGACCTAGAAGCATTATTAATGATCGGATTGGGAATGAGTTACTATAGATGAAGTAATATATCATAGAAATGTTGATGGGTATGGTTTTTATTATATGTAGTCGGGTTTTCTGGCTTGTGATATTTTCTTTATGTACTTTTTATTAATTTCTATAAATGGTAAGAGACTTCGTCTCTAGCTTAGCTTTCTTGTAATAAGTCATCATAAAATGTTTGAATTAAAAATAATAAAATAAAATGTAATTTTTCAAGTATTATTAACCTCTAATAATCAATAAATTAAATGTTTATCCCAATAAATGGAAATTGAGTTATGAAATATCTTACCTCACGCTTCGCAATAGTTTTTCATACTCTAACTTCCTATACAATTGTTTAAATAGTGTGATTAAATATTTCAAAAACCATATTAATATTAATTATAAAAAATTCCATCCTTTAAAAAATATTTCCACCATTTCATTAATAATAATCCATTATATTCATTATTTTTGGAGAATTTATTTCATTATTAGAGTATTTGAAAATCCAAAAAAGTAAAATAGACGCAATAATAGGTAAATAAAATGGTTTAAATGATCATGTAATATCATTGTTTTATGTGAGTTTATTACATAATTTCGGGTGCATTTATTTTGTTGTCATTCTATTGTTAGAGTATTTGATAATTCATTATTTTCATTGATTTGGGTGAGTATATGATTAGTTAAAAAATATTAATTTATGATCCCTTAAACATAATAGGATAGAAATTATGGATGTCCTTTCGAAAAATAAACAAAAACAATAAAAGGATAATGAAAAGGTATTCATAATCTTCAAAAAATTTTAATGCTCCAATAATTTCATTTTTATTTCAGACATAAGGATCATGTATGGGATAAAATGTTTAGTTTATTTTGGCGGTTTTCCTACCATCAGGAATTAGTTTCATTTTATTCAATATTATGTATTTATATTAAATATAGAACATTAAATAGGTTAATAAATACTTATTAAAATAATATTTTAGCAGAATAATTACTTTATTACCATCCATGGAAGAGTTAATAGAAAAAAAAAATTAACCACACAGAAAATTAACAAATATAATTTTACCATGGTCTCATTTCACTGAATAAGATGAGTTAGGAAAAGGGGTTGATAGAAATTATTACATTAGAAATCTAAAATTCTGTTAAATACATAATACTAGATTTATTATGATTTTGTTGATGAATGGAGTAAGGAGAAGGTAGATGAAAAGAGGGTCTTTATAGAGGTCATTTGAGAATGATAACTCTTGAATATCACGTCCTTGAAGGATGACTTAAGGAACATGGAAATGATTTTAAGGTGAGATTAGAGAAACCTAGGCATGGAAAGGGTGTTTCTGACACTTTCGCCGAGGCACACACATCTGTCACGTAGAGGACGCGCAGCGGTTGCCCCACATTCCCACTATCCAAAGGCGGGCAGCATCCGTTCCCTGATCAGGGACGTCTGCTCCATGATCGAAACTAGATGATGGGTTTTCGGTTCTTCTTTTTGTGGATTCCTCATTAGAGCTCATCACCTAGTCCGGGTCTCACTCATAGATTTAAGACACTGTTCGTGAAACACTTCCAGGGGCCATATCTTCATGGACACCAGTTCACTACACTGCTTCTGTCTAGACATTCCAAGGGGTCTGGCCAGGGAAGCAACCTTTGGTTAGAGGAGTAGTCACATTGGGCATCACTGGCATGCCTAGACGTTGGGAGATCAACATGTCTGTCTTCTGTCCCTTATTATAGGGATTCTCGAGGGTACAGAATCCCGATTCATCCCACATCGAACTTGGGGAATTGTATGCCATGGGCATGTATCTGATGCTTTCCTTAGCTTCTCATGATTAACGCAGGGTATGTCTCGAGTTTAACATCTAGTGGAGACAGATCGGACTGATCAGAACACTGACTACAGTGGATCAGATGGGGGAACCCCCTGGAGGGAACACCAATATTGGGGTCAAGAAGTGGGTGACATCTCGAATGTTGTTAAAAGGAACATGGAATGTGGTGTCATGATTCCACCGGGACGTGGCGACCCGGGTGAGGATCAGGATGGGTGATGGAAGGTTCTGTAAATTGGATGGTGCATGGGATGCAACCGTCATGGGGTGATGATGGTTTTGGTCTTGATCCTTGAAGAGAATTCCTATTTATCCTCATGGAAGGGAATAAATGTCCGCATAGTTTTATGGGACTGTGGGACACCTAAAGAGACGACCCGTGAGAATGGACGAATTGGATGGACATAGAAGTAGTGGAACCTCTGGGTTGGGGCATGAGCTTCCCAAGACACATGGGCTCGAGGGAGAGATCAGGAGGAGACATGAGTAATGGGCTCGAACCTCATGGAGGCTACCTGCAGATCCCCGTGGGATGCAATCAATTTCCTCGTAGTTCGGATGGAAAATACAGTTTAACGTCATGCGGGACGGGGGCGAACCAACATGATGATGGTCGGAATGACTAGGTTTTGGGGAGGGAACCACATGGAGGCTTCCTACGTACCATGCCATGACATGGATCAATGTCCACGTAGTTCAGGATGGAATGGGGCTTACACTCTGAGGTTGCCCAAGGTTTTTTGGGGCTTGAACCTCGTGGAGGTTTCCTACGTACCATGCCTTGACATGTATCAAAGTCCATGTAGTTCAGGAGGGTATGTGGCTTACACTCTGAGGTGGCCCAAGTGTTGGTGAACCAACGTGAGGATGGTCGGAATGACCGAAAGGTGGGCATGAACCTCATGGAGGCTTCCAACGTACCATGCTTTGACAAGGATCAAAGTCCATGTAGTTTGGGGTGGTGTAGGGATTACACTCTGAGGCGGCCCAAGTGGGTTTTCTGGCTTGAACCTCATGGGGGATTCTTACATACCATACCTTGACATGGATCAAAGTCCCTGTAGTTCGAGATGGTATGGGTCTTACACTCTGATGCAGCCCAAGGTGTTTTGGGTCTTGAACATTGTGGAGGCTTCCAACGTACGATGCATTGACATGGATCAAAGTCCCCATAGTTTGGGAGGGTATGGGGCTTACACTCTGAGGCAGCCCAAGTATTTTTTCATGGCCGAGGATTACTCTATGCTCACATGAGTCATTCTCAGAGTTAGAAACAATAGATATCAGAGACCTCACGATCACATCGCGGAAGGTGAATCCGTGGGAAATGGAGTGGGGCTTACGTGTGGAGCATCCCAAAGAGGAAATAGGGGATTATGCATGGTTAGAAACCCAAGAAGTCGGGGATTACTCCAGGATGGAAGAATGAGGGCGAAAAAGTGCAGCTGGAGAGGGGCTCGGTACCAAAGATAGGAGATGCATTGTTTCTCACCACGCCCTTCGCTAGCCCTAGGGGTCGATGATAAATAGAGGAGCGGATATGCTTCCTCCTACAAGGAAAGCTAGGGGCTTACACAAAGGTGGTTTCCCTTTCCCGCAGACAAACGCCACTCCAATAAAGAGGATATAATCCCATGTGAGGGTTGATCCTATCCCTATGGAGACATGTGGACATGGAGAATGTCCAAGGAGGGGACCCTGCATGCAAATCACGGGGCGAGGCCATAGTTTAACGCCATGTGCTGAGGACGATAGTGCTTGGAAGTTTAACGTCATGCAGCTCGGACGAGGCGGGTTTGCTCTGCACCCCTAGGGCTTACATAACTGGTACCCTATGCTCCTTGTGGAAGGGAAGGCTTCAAAAACTCCATGTTGAGAGGGTGTCATGGAGCGAACCATCGAGGTGTCCACATTAGCATGGTTATTAGAAAATCAATTGCAATTAGCGTGCCTATGTGAAGAAGCATCAAGTGAAGCAACGCAATGGGCGTTATCGTCCAGGGGACTTTGAAGTTACTTTGTACAAGTATAGAAGGTCGCATGGAAAAACGGTGCATCATGTGGATTCCCGGGGTGTGGGAGACACTCGTGGATGGAATCCATAAGAATAACATCGGGCACTCGCGCAAGGGGACGCTCGGGGAGCACCGAGGTGAGGGTTCCTGAGGAATTGCATGAAACCTCTGAGGCTTGCACACGAAATTAGTATCCCTGCATGAAAAGCATTGGGTTAACACAAAATCAGTGATGATTGCATGTAAATGGAGCTAATTTATTCCTTGCAATGAAAAATTATTGCGTGAAAGGTGTATGGATTACGCACAATTCAGAGAGGCTGCGCGCATTGACTGGGGTGTGCGCAATTGAAGGGGATTGGGTGTAATTGGCCGGCCTGCACACAATGCAAGGGGATTCCACACAAGGGTTGGAACCCGAACGGATTGGAATTCAGTTTTAATCCAAGGGGATCTCGCGCGATGGAGGACCCTGAGGAGACTTTGTGTGAAAAGAATCGTACATGAAATCCATCCTTGTGCGCGCGGAAGGTGAATTTTGCGCACGAGATCCGGTTCAGATTCTTCAGCACAGAAGTGGAAGGGGGTCACCTTCTATTTATAGGTGTCTAGGGGTGCAGAAACCTAGTCGGTGTGAAAAAATGGCATGACGTTGGTGGCGGTGCGAAACGTCAACCGCGCGGGGTGGGGCGTGAAATATTTCACACTCCCTCCGAGAATCTTTCTAAATTCCTGGAACCTTCCGTGCATGGCATAATTTTTTGTGCACCTATGAATTTTTTCACGTGACCCCTCCGGTCCCTCCAGATGGGGTCCCCTAGTCCGAATATTGCTTCACTTTGTCGTTTTAATGAAAATCGTCAACACTTGATTACTTTTCGGCGTCAACAAATTCCCCCCTCAGAATGTGATCAGTAAGGGGTCGTAATGGTCATATTCTAATGGAAATGCTGAAATTCAGGTCTCTGTTGGGTCCATGCATTCAAAAACCTAAAGCGGCGTGAAAAACTCATGAAGTTGCAGAATCCTTTTTTTGCACGGGCACAAACACGAGGCTTTGCCTATAAAATCCATCACGGGTCCCAGGGTCTATAAAAATTCCACATGCGACAATCTCTATTCTCTCATGTTCCAAAATTCCTCTGGTATCACGCAAAAAAATGCTCCGACTGCACATAATTCCACCGAGATCAGACGTCCTTTTCACTCCAACCTGGGGTTTTTCGTGCCGCAATATTTTTTTCCGCGACATCTACTGATATTTCACGCCAGCCACTCATATTTCATGCCAACCACTCAAGAACTTGTCAGAATATTGCTGCAAACCAGGCTGATGAGGGAGAATCCACTGCTGGAAGGGCTGAAATGGTCGCCAACCTAGAGGTTTATGGTGCAAAAAGGATTGTCTCCAATAACCATACACACTTCAATATGCTAACCCCCACCCAAAAGGAGTATTCCATGTCCAACAATCTGCCGCTATGGGAATTTGGTATTCTGGAGGAGGTCCCTTTTCTTGGTTTTGAGGTGAATACACCGCAGTCATGAGTGACTTGTGAGGATGATCTCCCTAGGTACAACATTACCAAAAATGGTCATCCCGCCAGAGAAACCAAGCCCAAGGACATTTACATCCTAAACCCCAGGACTAGGACCATTTCTAGGGGTATCCTTATTGCGGAGAGTCACCCGGACCTCTACACGAGCACCTTTCGTCATAACATCACTAACAAGGCCAGAGGCAGGCTACAGGACTGGGACCTGTGATTCGAAGGCCACTTCACCAGCTATTGGTCCTGGGCGTACTATGTTCACCATAATGAGACCAATTTGGGGACGAGCTATGGCATATCGGCTTATTCGTGGTGCTGTGGACATCACAATTTCACTACTACCGCCAGCATGAGCTTGGGACAGATCTATTCACTCGGTGGTCCCATGATACAGATACCTTCTATCTCCATCATGGGGTAGTCGGTATCAGTCTCTGGGACATTCACTTCATCGGGTGTATCCCTTTGGAGGGCCATGAATACGATGAATTCCTTCTGCCAATGAGCACATGGGGAGACAAGTCAAGAACCTCAATGTTCACAAGGAATATATTGGATATATCCAAGGAGGTGCTAGGGGGAAAGGACGTAAAGAAATACATCACTTATAAGGACTAGTTTAGCCTGTTCCTGGAAAGGGATCCGGAAATCAAGATGTCAGGGCGAGGGAGACAGTGTCGAACCATGACATAGAGGAGAAAGAGTGGGTCATACAGGTAGATCCTGGAGGTGGGGCTAGACCAGTCATAGGGCTATAGCATCAATGATATTCGGGACCCAAATGTTCGGTATGCCGGATTCCTCACCACATTCTTGAGCGGGTGTCTCTTACCGGTTAGGGACGCAAGGATGGGAGTCCGCCCAGCGACCATGGTGATGGCTGGCATCATGGCTTCCTACAAAATATTCAATCTGGGAGTCCCCGTGCATGCTCAGCTGTATGCCATTTTGGGATGCATCTCGAGAGGGGGATCACCTAGGATAATTTGTGGCCCCTTTAATATTTTCCATTGCTGGGATGCGGCTCATTGCGGCAGATATACCTTCCCTAATGCCATCTGCCTTCCAGGTAATGGCCTGCGACCTTCCCTGCTGAACATTTCTGGGGTCATGTTGCAAATGCTCAATGAGGAGGGAGTAAGGATCATAATTGGTAATCATGCCAACATTTCCATCATCCCATTCCCCACCCCAACTGGCCAGATGATAGACAATGGGCAAGGCCCACATGAGCAGAAAGAGTACTTCCAGAGCGTTAGAGGCGAGGTGCTTGTGGATCGGATTAATGGGAAGATCTTATGTGAGCTTTATGTGTCGTCTCGGTTCTCCAGCCAGTTTGTGTGCCTCCAGAGGATGCTGAAGAAATTATACACAGACATCCAAGAAGAAATCCATCCATGTGTTCTTCATCAACTGTGGCTGATGTTCACGACCTATGGCACTGGCGACTTCATCACCTTTCCTCCCACTGGAGTTGATGTTAGACTCTCAACCGAGTATGCCGAACATTAGGCCATAGAATACCCTGAGGGGATTTTGCGGAAGCGAGTTCAGAAACTCAAGGTTGCTAGTGTGGAACCCAAGCGGTGAGGGAGCAGGCAGGGTGCCGCTAGAGGGGGAAGATCAGAACTGCGTCAGACAACGGAGCCTGCAAAGGCCGAGACCTCAATAGCGGGGACGTCTCATGGTGTGGCCACACCCTCATCGCCTAGAGGAGGGTCCAATGGAGCGGCTAGAGAACTTCATGGGAAGAAAATAATATATATGCTTCAACCTTCTCATGACGCAATCTTCCATGCGCTATGGTCAGCTTGGCTAACACTGCAGTAGTCGGTGAGCACCAAACCCCTCTGGTAGAAGATAGTGCGAGATGGAATCTAGATGCCAGAAGTTGGGAACATTCGGATTATCGACAGAGTGAACTTTCATCACCATCATGCATATCTGATGGCCATGGACATGTACGAACGCCAACATGGTCAGAGTGTAGAGCCACCTCTCTTGGTGAAAGTTATTCCCGTCCTTGAGCATGATCCGAAAACGATGCCTCCAGGGGATGGTGACAGCAATGATGAGTCGGAGGGCTATGAGACAGAATAGGAGGGGGCAGAATGAAAAGGTGAAGGAGAAGGGGATCCCAATGGTGAAGGGTCTCAGGGGGCATCCCACCAAGGGAGTCTCCAGGAGAGCGGTGATATTGTCGTCTCTTATATAGATGTAACTCAGCTACTCGAGGTATGCTTCAACCCTTATCTATCCTCCTCCTTTTCTCTGTTTTCCCTTTCAACACTTAATGCACCATTTTTATCATACATAGGAGCATATTGGTGCTGATAAAGTGTCTATAGTCAAAGTAGGGGGAGAAGAACCAGTGGAACAAGGTGGGGAACCGATCACATTATCGAGCTGATGAGCGGTGAGGGATCCCCTACTATGACAGCTCCTGTAGCGGCCAAAACACTAGAGGCTGGCACCTTGGGTTCTTGTAAATTCCATGATTCGATACCGGTGCTTACTGTCGGAGAACTCAATTAATTAGAGTTCTCCTTGTCTAGAAATTGATCACGACATTGGAGGATCGTCAGGCTGCTAAGCCCAGACCATCCGCGAGCGAGTAAATGGAAAACATACCGCCATATCCAGGACATTCCCCCCAAACTGAGTCGGCCCCGGAAATTGGTGAGTAGAGAGCGGCATACACCAGTGGTGCTACCGTTAGGGTAGGGCAGGAGGTATACAAAGGTTCCACCAGGGTCGAGGGGAGAGAAGAAGGTCGCTCAGATGCTGAAGAGCCTAACCCCCTGGGAGGAATATCCAAGGAAGACCCTACTACTATCATGTTGGCAGCTTTTCCTGTCTATCGACCTGCTGATCCTGAGGAAATTCATTATTCAGACTCGGAAGCAGCTAATGAGAGCCAGATGACCCAGCTAAAGGGTGGAAGTGCATCCAGCATTTTCTCAGTCAGCCTCAGGTGGAATGGCTGAAGCAGATGGGATCACTCCACACCTGGTTGTGTTTCCTATGTTTTGGAGGGGTATGTGATCAACACCTTCACTTGACGGTCCATGATTACATTTCCGAGAAGATGTGAGAGAGTAGCTGGCGTTCTGGCGTCACCCAGTGTCGGGAGGAGTCTGGGAGTACACGAGCATTTCTAAAGGTGGATCAGGAGGTCCAACCTCTAAAAGAACAGGCGAAAGAAAAGGAGATATTCATTGAAAACTGTCCCAAGCTCGTGGATCAGTTGAGGGCCCAGCTGGCAGACACCCAAGAGAAACTGGTGGAGGCTAGTCACCAGATGACTAAACATCAAACTGAATAGGAACGAGCACGAGCTAGGGTCAACGTACTACGCTTCGTGGCCGCTGATTAAGAGAGGGTCATCAGGGAGTGGGAAGCAGTCATGGAGGCCACCAGCCAAAAGTTAGCGACATTGGAACAATCCATCCAAGAAGTCGTCCCCTAAGGAACCTGTTTTGGCCAAACCCATAAACATAATTCACCTTGCTGCTTCTTATTTTGAACTGCATGTACGAACAAATTTAATTACTTGTCCCCTTGGATTAACATGCTCTACCATAATCCCGAAATAAATAGCAATCCATTCATAAGCTCACATGGGCCGTACCTGATATGAGAAACAAGGGATGCTCGTACTATCACTTCGTTTGACCGTGAGAGTATCAAACAAGATTCAGGCATTCATGATTTGAATCTGGATTTCCAAGGAGAATAGGGAGGCCCAATAAAAGGAAGAGGACCTCAAACCAATCGATGTATCGTCTTCTCAACATTCTCTAGCGCACGAGCAGGTCAATGCCAGGGGCATTGAAATCAGTCTGATCATAAGGTAATGAAAAATGTGAATCACATTACCCAAAATTCGGAACATTGTGGGAGGGGAATGGCAATTAATGGACAACAGTTGGCCGTGTACAAAACACAGCATCCCTATTGTGTTATCCTGAAATGGGGACAACAAATGAGGGACGACCAATGAACATTTTCGAAACAGGGGACCTAACTCAAAATATCATTTGAAGTCTTATGTGGCATTGGCCCAGGATGGTAGGTGAGCCGATGCGGCATGAGACCAAGCCATTGGGGGGTCCCTTCAGATTTGAAAGAGGATGAGCGTCCAAATAAAGGAGCCACACAATGCGTATAAGGTGAATTGGTGGTTTGTTTGAATAGAATCCAATACACTTGAAATTATTCCACCGTGGTGGAAGAACATTAGTTGGGTGCATTAATCCTATCAGGGACCATTCCAACTCTAATACAGGACCTCTCTAATGAGGGAAATATCGCTTCCCAACATCATTATGGGGTATCCTGAACTTTTTCAGGTAAGATGCTATAGTTACACAACTCTATGAGGTGTTAGGCCAAGGGGACGACAATGAGGAAGGATCTGATTTGTGATTCTTAGGGCAGGACCTGAGATGACATGTCTAGGAGTTCCTATGTATCCCATAAGTATGGGAATCAAGCCACACGTAGTTCTATAAAGGGTCTTAGTTTAATGTCTTAAAACTCAGACTAGGGATCAGTCAGGAATGCAGGGGACACATGGTAAGGTGATTATGAAACCTGAAATGAATGAGGACGATGTCCACATCATCACCGTGCACAACCCCGGGAAAAGAGAATCGGGCCAAGAGGCCATTAAGGGTTATAGGATAAGGTACAAGATAAGCTAGCTCCTAACTGAGCTGGACCCATAAGCACGATTTCTGGGTGATCTTACGTGTCCCATGAGGTTGAGGATTGAGCTGCACATTGTTCTTATAGAAGATATCAGTTTATAGTTTTGGAGCTCGGACAGTGGGAGCCCCGTAGAGCGTCATATTATAGCTTTTCCCCCTAACATGCGGAGGTTCCCTGAGGGATAGTGCAAAGCATGTCAAAATTCTACCCGGACATGATGGGGTGGAACATAATGTGAATCATGTAACAAACATTCAATGCTTGAAGGGGCTAGAGTGGCGACGGAGGATTTCAGTTGACCATGTTCTCAACACAGCATCGATATCACGTTTTCCTGAAATGGGGACGAACAAATGAGCATCGACCGCTGACTATGTTCACAACGTGGGACTTGAATTGATTTGTTGTCTGAAAACCCTCTGGGACGTTGGCCCGTAATGGTAAGAGAGCCCTTAGTCCTAGCATCCATGCCATTTTGGGGTTCCGTTTGGGTGTGAATGATAATGGGGGCCCAAATGAATGGGAACACATAGCTTGAAAAGTGAATGTAACTTTACCAAGATGAATCTGACACTCCAGGTCCTAGAACAGAGTACTCTAGAACACATCGGCGAACCACTGTAAAGGGTCAGGGGGCTCGACTTGAGAGGGGATGGAACCAAAATTTAAATGTTCAGTCGGTCCTACATATCCCATAAGTATGAGAACAAATCCACACATAGTTCTTCAAGATAAAATTTAACGTCACGTGGGATGACATACAGTTTAACGTCATGCGAGACAACATACATTTTAACGTCATGTGAGACGACATACAGTTTAACGTTATGTGGTACAATATATAGTTTAACTCATGCGGGATGAAATAAAGTTTAACATCATGTGGGACAACATACAGTTTAACATCTTGTGGGACCGGAATTTTATGGTCATGCAGGACCGGCAGTTTAAGGTCATGCATGACCGACAGTTTAAGGTCATGTAGGACCCTAATCCTCAGGAAAATAATTGATTGAGGAGCTTTTCAGTTTTGGGTGGTTTTATATGCTCATCATCCATGGTCACCAGTGAGTACTCACCATTGGGATTAGCCTTATGAATAATTAAAGGTCCTTCCCATTTGGGCTCCAACATGGGTGGTTTCCTGCAAGGGATTATTGGCGCCCTGAGGGCCAATACCAAGTTTCATTGTAGGAAAGAGCGGAGGTGAGCCTTCTTGTTGAATGCTCGATCCATCCTGCTCTGATGCCTTTCTAGGTTGTGTAGGGCATACAGCCTATTCTGGTCCAATGCTTCCAATTCAGCTAGACGGATTTCATCTACTTTATCCGGCGCTTGCTGGTCATATACCGCTGTGTGTAATGACGGTAATTGAACTTCAACGGACAAGACAGACTCAGTTCTTTACACAAGGGAATATGGGGTCACCTAGGTGGATTTATGAGTCATCGTCCGATAATCACAGAGGTCATTGGGGATCTTATCCAGCCAACTCTTCTTGTTTTGACCAACCATTTTCTATAGGATATTAGAGAGGGTTTTATTGAATGCCTCAATATGCCCATTTTCCTGCGCGTGATAGTGGGAGGTATTGTTAGAGCAGATGTTGAACTCAGCGTACTACTTTTTCAACTTGTCTACTCGGAAGTTAGTGTCGTTATCAGTGGGGACAGAGTGAGGTACTCCAAACCAATGGATGATATTGGAATTCATGAAGTCGACGATAGAATGGGCCTTGACTTCCTTGAGTCGAGTTTCCTCTTCCCACATGGAAAAGAAATCAGAAGCGGTCAGAATGAACCGGAATTGGTGAGCCGTTTCCAGTAGATATGGTCCTATGACATATAATCCCCAGACTTCAAATGGCCAAGAGTGATTGGTAATGTGGAGACGCTTCATTGTACAATGAACAAATTTAACATGAACATGTCATGAATTTAACCTCTTGGTGTAGTCAATGTAGTCATGGATCATGGAGGGGCAAAAATACCCTAATCTTCGGATATGGTGAGACCGTTTTGGCCTAGTTTGATGTGAACCACAGGAACTGGCGTCAAACTCTTGCATGACCTATGGAATCTCAACCCCTTGAATGCAACGGAGGAGAACACGATCAAAATTTCTCTTACATAGGATTGGCTCAAGGTTGGGACCACCCTGGAGTTTAAACAGTAGCATGCGATGTAGGATTCGCTCATGCTCAGCCCGGTCTGATGGGAGATTACCGTGTTGGTGGTATTCAACCAAGGGTGTCCTCAAATCGGTAATCATTTCGATGACTGCATCTGGATGACCCAGGGGTCCTGACGCAGAGGCACTGATGGTAAGATGTCTTACCAATGGTCCGTCATCGCCATCCAAGGTAACAGGAGCTATGACTCTCTGATGCGCCACATGGATAATTAGATCATCATGTTTGAGCGCTGCAACTGATGTAGATTTACTGGCCAAAGCATCCACTCGGCCATTCTATGACTGAGGGACATGGGTAACCTATGGTTGATAAGGGAATTGGGCCATTAGCTAGAGAGTGCATCCTAACAATGTTACGAGCTCTGGCTTCCGGACGACATAGTCATCGTTGATATGCTTAATGACTAGCTCAGAGTCCCCTTTCACATGCAAATGGGGCACTTTGATCTCGAGGGCCAGCTCAAGACCAGTAATGAGGGCTTGATACTCTACCTCATTGTTGGTGGAGACATCCGACAGCAGGAACGAATATGGTATAATATCGTGCGTTGGGGTAATAAAATCTATACCCATGGCTACTTTGTTGAGTCGAGGATCATAGAGAATCCTACCAGTGGGGCTCTGGGAGGCGCCATCAAAGTGCATTTTCCAACACGGGATTGCTTGAACGACTAAGGGGACCACCTCATTAGGAAAATACAAGTCCAAGGATAGGAAAATGGGGTTTGGATGGGCATCAAGGAAATCGGCCAATGCCTGCCCCTTGATATCCTTATAAGGCATGGACCTGATGTCGGACAGTTGGAGGATTACCGCCCACCACGCTAGTCGGCCAATCAACATGGGACGGCTTTGGATGTACTTCAACAGGTCTACTAGAGACACTAGATGTACCTCATGGTGTTGTAGGTAGTGTCACAATTTCAGTAAGGAAAACACGAGCGCAAGTCGGCTCTTCTCAATGGGGGAGTATCTGGTCACCATATCGAGGCTCAAGCAGATAAGATAGTAGAGCGTGTTCTCTATTCCCCCATTGTTCTTCTGGGTGAGAAGGGCGCCAAGGGACTATTCCAAGGCAGTGACATAGAGGACCAGCGGCTTTCCGGATACAGGTGGCATCAAGACTGAAGGTTGGAGAAAATACTTCTATATTTCCTCAAAGGCGGCTTGGAACTCTACATCCCATTCATAAGTGGTTCCCTTCATCATGAGATGAGATAAGGGATTACACTTGCTAGCCAGATTCCCAATGAATTAGCGTATATGGGACAAGTGGCCTTGAAAACCTCGAAGCTCCTGGATATTACTCGAGGGAGGCATCTGGATGATGGCCTTGATCTTCTCCAGTTCTATCTTGATGCCTCGGTACCTGACATAAAATCCAATGAAATTTCCAGAGGTGACCCCGAAAGCACACTTCAAGGGGTTCATCTTCAGGTGGTGGTAATGGAGGAAACTGATCACTTTCTCAAGATCCTTGATATGGTCCTATAGATAGCGAGACTTAACATCCAGATCATCCACATAGCACTCCACAAATGTCCCGAGGATTGGTTTTAATATGTGGTGCATGGCACGCTGATAGGTGGCACCTGCATTCTTCAGGACGTAGGGCATAAACTGGTAATATAAAGTACCTAGGGTGCTCTAAAAGCTGTGGACTCCTCTTCCTTGGGGTACATCCATATATTATTATACCCGGAGTAAACATCCATGAAATATAGGTCTTGGAACCAAGTTGTAGTTTTGATCAACAATTATGTCACTGGAAGGGGAAAATCGTCCATCGTACAATGGCGGTTGAGATCGCAGAAGACGATATAGACTCTGATCTGTCTGACTTCTTCCTAACTGGTACAATGTTGGCTATCCACATGGGGTACTGGACCTCCTTGATGAATTTTTCTTTGATGATATTTTCAACTTCGACCTCATCCATGGCACCATGAGAAGGGTGCATATTTCTGGGAGGTTTCTTAAACCTGCGATGATTTTCCGGAATACCGAGGCGGTGGATGGCTACCTAAGGATCTAGTCCAAGAATCTCATCATAACTCTAGGAAAACACATCACGGTGATGTTTAAGGAAGTATACATACCGATTATGCTCCACGGGAGTCATGGTGGCACTGATCAATGTGGGTGTCGGGTCTGTCTCGCTTCCGGGGTTCACCAGTACAAACTCATTGACCGTGGCGGAGACGCCTTCCTCAAAGGCAGGGGGCGTCCTCTATATCTTCTTCTCCCCTTATGGAGTGAACCTCCAGGGGAATTTTCTTCTGAGTTACCTGACCCTGATGGGAGGCTGGTACCACCTTGAGCGGCAGTATTTGTTGCATCGAGGAACTCCAGCACTGCCGAGACCATAACAACAAAGTCTGTCGACCCGATCCCATCAAGTCTCCAGCCCAAGGGGCCATGAATGATAATTTCAAAGCAGTAGTGGCGCTTCATACAAATCTGGCTTATTCTAGCCCGGAAAAATAGTCAATTATGATGTATTGTCATTGCCATGAGGCGTAAGCCCCGATACCTGATGGGAGTGGGAAGCTCCGGGATGACTAAGGCCTGATTCTTATAAGAATACGAAGTGATCTTTCGATGCCACCTGGATTTGGGAGCATGGTTCCCCCTTGTCCTAGAAATGAAAAAACATTGCCCCATATCAGGGGTAGTATCCTCCAATCGATGGATCGAGAAGATGTGGGAGTCATTCAGGCCTTCCCAAGGGTCGGTCGTAGTGGGTAAAGGCTCAAATTCACTTGTCTGGACTTATTTATCCTTGCTTTTGTAATAGTATGAATCCAAATAGTGGTCTTCACAAGAGGAAAAAGGAGACGCGTCACACTGAAGTATTCCCACTCAACCATTAAGGGAGTACTTGAGGCATGGGTGATAGGATGAGGGGACTGCCGCAAGTCGGTGGATCCATAGCCTGCCCATCAATGCATTATAAGCGATGTCTTGGTAGAAAACCATGAACTTGGTGCTAGAAACTAGGCCACAGAATTGGGTCTTCAAATGGATCTTGCTGACTAGGGTTTGATTCGTCCTATCATATCCCTGGATTCTTAAATTGGAGGGAGTCAAGTCATCTTCGGATAACCCTAGCTTCCATAGTGTCCGCGTCGGGATAAGGTTGATCCTGGAATTGGTCTCAACGAGACAATAGAGAACCTCTATGCCATTAAATTGTCCTGTGAAGTACAGTGGGTGGATGTTCCCATGTATGAGGGAGCCTTCGTCTTCTCCTGAGAATGAAATGACGGCCTAACAATCAACATTCTCAAACACTTCAGCGTGGAAAGCCTCTACCACTGATACCTCTGTTTCAAATTGGAGGAGGATTTTAAAAAGCCTCGGCGAGTGCTTCGTGCATATCTGGTGACAGGATAAGGGATTAAAGGATGGAAATCCTCACCGGGATGCTGGAAAGGTGCTTGAGAACATCATACTTCTGTGACAGGCGTGAACTTCTCCTTGCAGGAATCCGTTCTGTGGTATGGCGCATAGCAGGCCCTACCATCCGGACCAGCAGCTGACTAGTATTGGGTATATCCCTTTATTCACTAGTATAAGCCTTATGAGTAGATGTTGTATGGGAACCAGATGACTAAAATTTTCCTATAGCGGGGCGAAGATGGTCGCGGCCCAACCGAAGTGGTTCTACGTAATCCAGAAGCACAAACGGTGGTGGAGGTGGGCCTATCGACCCCAGATGAAGGGGTTGTGTGTGGTGGGTTCTGTGATGGGCCTACTATCTGGTCTCAGTGGAATGCACATACTGGCTTGAGGTGCCATCTGATGTGCCTCGATGACCCATACGGTCGCGGCTCTACCGATGTTGGCATCGGTTGAGGACGTTGGGGAGGTTCGCCTGCCCCACCCCCCCTGTCGGGAGTCATATAATGGCCTACCAACTCAACGGTATTGACCGAAGTGTACCCCTAACCATCAATTGAAGAGTCATCCACTACTGGCCAGATTATGGGATGGATCCACATCTCAGGGGGCATGATGTCACCGAGAGTGCGGGACGACGACGACATTGGCAGGGCACGTTGCTTTTCCTTCCATCGTCGATGCTTGATCTTCTTTGAAGAGTCTGGATGATATAATGATACAGAAGTGGTGGCCATATCTTCTGAAGGCTCTGGATAATTCAGTCATGTACGGATAATGCCATGGCCGATGGAGACAACTTTCTGGGACATCCGATCATTATACTTCTGAGACCCGCAGTCAGAAACCTGCTGCCACTCACCTTTTTTGACGCTACTACTATCTGACCTCACAAAGACACCATCCCCTTGTGTCAAGGATGGGCCCAACTTGACTATTTTGTTGTCAATATGGTCTTGGAACCACTCCTTGAACATGTAGCATTGCTTAATAGTGTGCCGATGATCCGGTGATAAGGGCAGAAGTTGGGGTGATCAGTGAGATTTGCCTCTTCTTGATATCTGCACTCAGGAAGTCACACAATTCCCTTCTCTAAGGAGATGTGGAAGTAACCAAGGACTTGAGCCTTGTCAAATGATTAGATCTGATTTCTTCTGTCTGGAAAGGGGGCTCTATGAGCCTGACCCTGACGAGGGGCTGGAGAAGCCTTCCGAGGAGGCAGAACTCGATTATATCACCTAGGTAGCGGCGGCACGTTACACGGAGGCTCATGCCAATTTTTTAGGTGGACGCTACTGGGATGGAAGTTGTGCCCGTGGTGGCAGACCTCAGAGGGGCTACAGAGCTGCTTCCACTGGTAGTAACTCCACCTATCTATGGGCCTCTATCTGGCCCACCGCGGTGGGTTCGGCTCTGGCAGCCCACCTTGTTGGGATTATAGGGGGCAGCAGATGTGCCTTTATGGCTTGTTTCAGGGCATCTTCGAGGTGTTGGGCCTTATCTGATAAGTCTCAAAACCCTCTAGGATAGTTCTTAATGATCAGCGAGGGAATAATGTTTTTTAATGTGTTCAAGTGGATTAGTAATATCACTTAAAGAAAGTATGAATATAATCTAGGAACCTTGATTAAGTAATGTGATTCAATAAAATGGTTAAATAATAGTTTCATAAATTATTATTCAAGTATTAGTTTTTTCGAGTGAATAGTGTTTTTTAATTAACAATTAAATTAAAAATATTTAGAATTTTTTTTTATAAAATGGATTTCATGTTTGGACTCAGAGCATCAATATTATGTTAAGGTAAATTTTGGGGTTTTTTTCTGAAAAAAATGAATTTTCGGTGAATAGTGTATTTATTTAAAAAATAAATTAAAAATATTTAAAAAATTATTTTTATAAAATGGAGTTCATTTTTGAAATCAGGGCATTGATATTTGGTTGAGGAGAAATTTTGGGATTTTTCTGAGAAAGTTGAATTTTTAGTGAATAGTAAAAATACAGTTTTAGGGTTTCTGTATGTTTAATGACATCATAACTGTGTCATGATGATGTCATGAAATATTTTATGGGTTGGCTGACCAAAGGTGATAAATTATTGTCTTGTGCTCCCCATGTGGCCTAACTTCATAGGAAATATCTTGGGAGAGCACATGGTTTTGAGAAACCCACTTATGAGGTGTCCCTTGACCATTAATGCCTTGTCCCCTCACTTTCCCTATAAATACCAAGCCATGCTCTCATCCTTTGGACTCCAAAATCGTTCTAAACGAATTTATGGTCTCCTTACCTCCCAATGTGTCCTCCCAAGGTACCCCCAAGCCCTCAAGGTCCAATCCTTTGTGTTTTAAGAGTTACGTTTTATGGTAAGGGATCTGACCTCTCTCTTTCTTTTCAAGTAATCAATTTTATGACATTTCATTTATACTCCATGTTCTTATTTTGGAGTATGTTATTCTATATTAATATGACTTCCCTTTTATGTTCATATGATGAAGTATCCCCTTTTACTCCCATTATTTCGTTTTATGAATGTTTAAGTGACGTCGTTAGGCTGCCAAAAGTTTTGTAACGGATTCTTTCAGCCTTCTCGTTTTCATGTTCTACTTTTATGTCAAGTCTTTAAAGTTCCTTTTTATTATTTTGGGGTATGATATCTATATATATAATACTGATATTTTATTATCATATGATGAGAGACCCCATTTTATCTCTTCAATTCAGTATTATGAAGTTTTAAGTGGCGTTGTTAGGCTGCCGAATTTTTAAGTGGTTCTTTCACCTTTCTCCTTTTTCAAAGTTCTAATTCCATGTCAAGTCCTTCAAGTTCTTTTTTATTATGTTGGGGTATGATCTCTATATATATATCATACTTATCTTTTATTTTCATATGACGATAGACCCTATTTGATCTCATCAATTCATTTTTGGTTGATGTTTATGTGACATCGTTAGGCTGTCGAATTTTCATAAGCGAAATCTTATTTTTGTCTTCCTTTCATGTTCTTCATTTCATATGGTATATTTTAAAATTTCATTACCATGTTCTTAAATCTATTATATTCTGTCCCTCTACTGTTTTATGGGTCATTTATTAATTCTTGACCCATGTCCCCTCTCTTTTCTATGATTTCTAAAACCCTGAAGCATAGTCGTTATGCTGCCGAATTTTCGTCTCAAAATGCCTCTCTCTTTTCTCAAAATTATATTATGTTATAAATTGAATACTCAAAGATCTTATTTCTACTGGGGTATTCACATATATATAGAAATGTTCTATTTTAAATTCTTGTATTTACATACATGAGACCCGCTCTCCCCTTCCGTGAGTTTAATTTGACGTAAAGATTCTTTCTTTAAAGCAATTTTTAAAACGTTGTGATTATGAAATGAAACCCATTTATTTTATGCTATATGGGTTATTTATGAAATTTTTGATGATTATATATGTGGATAACATGATAAAGAAGTAAAATTTAAGGGTGCGCCCTGATAGCGCTCCAATGCATTGGGTAATGATGTAACCACTAGAGATTACAATTTTCACGATATCATGGTGAATAACCTTGGTAATTTTCAAATAACACCTTGGGGATGGACCTTGGTGATATGTTCATGATTTTCTATGTTAAATGAATTAGCCACATCTTAATGTTATTAAAAATGTTATTTTTAGTATGATATACCTCATGATTTCTTTCTCATGCCTTAAAGTTCTTTTTCATCACATTTTTTATGTATCTCAAGTTCACATGTTAATTTTTCCCCTTGTTTCCCTTATTGGGACTTCTGCTCACCCTTTCTTTTGATGTATGTCCCCAAGTTATGAGATGCAGTAATGAACCTAGGATGAACATAAGGAGAATCCTTTCAAGTGTTTATGAAGAATGTTTTTTTTCATGTATTAAGTTCCTGGTTTCCAAGACACTAAACCTTAAAGATCCTCAGTTTTGTATAATGTAATGAAAGTTTATGTGACAAAAAAGGAGGGATGCTATAGTTGGTATCAAAGGATGGTTTAGTTATTTGTAGAAATAAGGATATGAAAACTCTAGGAAGAACCCTATAGAAAAGTTTAAATATAGGAAATCTTCATGGTATTTTGGTGAGTATTGATTATGGGGTTTCCAAGAAAATACATCCATGTCTGGATACGAGAAGGTAGAGGTGGCTCTAGCACAGATGTATATAGGGGTAAAACCTGAAAACACCGCTTTGAGCTAGACTCGAAAGGGAACTGGTACACGACAACAGGCCTTGCTGCACTCTTGGTTATGACACTCCCGGGGGATATGCTTTGGTTAATTCATAAGCTTAGTATGAACCATTGTTAAAGGAACAAATATAAAATAAAATAAAGATTCACATAAAAATATATGATCATGGATAACCTAGATGGTAACCTAGGGGATCACAAGATAGGGTATACTTTTCTACTACAAGTTATCCTTATATGATTTCAGTTCCATTTCATGATTATTGGCTAAGTACTTAAGCCCCTAATTATACTTTCTCTTCTTAGTTAATGGTGGGAAATGGATGAACATGTCCCAAAAATCAATGTGATAGGAAATGCGACGATTGTCGTATTAATATGACAGGGCTGATTATGGGATTAAAAGATGATTATTATTTTGGAAGACGTTCACTATTTTGGGGACCCTATATGATCGAGGTAAATAGATTACTCCGGTATTTTCATTGAGGAGTAAGGTTGACTTATATTTTGAAGAATCGATGAATTTAAGGTGGACTTATAGTAATTTAGGTTACTTATGGGAATGATTAACCTATCTTGAGTAAAATATGTTTAGGTTAGCTACTTTTGTTATAAGATGTTAGGAGTGGTTGATGTTGTTTGGAGATGAACAATGAAGTTTATTTTGGAAGACTATGTTATAAAATCCTTCTTGTATTTGGGTTTCAATCTTAGTTTGGTTTATTTTGAGGAATTTTAAAAACCGTTATTTATGGAATGGTCTATGATGAACTTTGGGTAGTACCACATAACTTTGAATATTTAAAATTAGTTTCCATTCCTATGGGATTATTTCTTTTTGAAGAGTTGTTTTACCTTAACCTTTCTTTTTTTGGGATAATGTTTAAAGATAGAAGAAATAGATAGTTAATCTTTTGTGGATTATGTGATTCTCTAGAATATGAGTCTTGTGCTTTTGATGAGACCAATTGTTTTTGTATTCTCATCATTTGGAGAAAAGATTAGTTTTGGTAGAGACTTATTAAAGGATGAAACTCTACTTGAAGGTAGGTGTATTTTCTAATATTTTTGTTCTATGTAGTAAATGAATTCCTCCAAATTATGAAACGGAACGTAAAACAAAAACATTGTTGGTTTACGTTTCCTACTAGGTAATCAAAGACCATTTACACACATCATATGTTTGGGATTTTCTCTTGGTTAACTTTCTCCTAATCATGCTTTCTATCACTCTCCCTTAGAATGTGACCCTTGGTTTTTTCCTCCATGTCCATGTTTTCCTACATGAGATCCTAGTATGGGTTAACTCGGGTGACCTTTATACTTCCCTTTCCTTATTTTAATGTAATAGTTTTACTGACTCCTTTTCCGATTTGGGACTTTCAATAAAATTTCAAAACCCAATTTTAAAATTTGCGAGGACGCAATTTCTTAAGGGGGGAAGATTGTAAAGACCCGAAATTTTGAATAAATCTTGTTTCCTAATTTTTTGTGTTGTTTTATTTTATTTTTATACTCAACAAAAATGTTTCATTTGATAACAAGAGTATAATTAAAATGAGATCGTTGGGTTTTGACTGTTATATTACCATTGGTCAATATGACCGCTGTAAACTAAACGTTTCGATTATTGTCTCTAAATACAAGTAATCTTGGTTAATTAATATAGAAAGAAGATTTGATGGCCTCATCCAGTAGTCTTGGACCGATCGAATCCCATCTAACAGAACTTGGGAAGGAGGTAGCACCATTAGGCTTTGCTCTGGACCAAACCCCAGCTGAACTTCATCGTGTGAAGCTAGAACGGGATCGCCTTCGTGAGAAGATCAAATAGATAGAAATTACTACACATGCGATGTTGGTCGAGCCTCCCTCGAATTCTCTCACATTAGCACACCTTACACTTAAGTCCTATGCTGGTGTGATAAGGGGCTATATAAGGATACCGTAACTGCCTTGTGTAATCCTTTGTTTTAAATAAAAAATTGGGATTTCATCTTATGATGAAGTTTATGAATTTTCAAATGTCTGGATAATTATAGTATGCATATTTTTGGTGAATTTTAGAGAAAGGATATTTAAAAAAAAATGTAAACCTTAAGTAATTAAAAATGTGTAATGATTTTCAAAAAATGTTCTTCTACAATTATGTTCAGTACGAAATATAGAGTCTAATAAGATCAACATTATTTTTGATGAATAGTAAATTATGAATAGTGATTTTATGATTAGGATTAGTAATGTGTCAAAATGGATTAGTAATATCACTTAAAGAAAGTATTAATATAATCTAGGCACCTTGATTAAGTAATGTGATTCAATAAAATGGTTAAATAATGGTTTCATAAATTATTATTCAAGTATTAGTTTTTTCAGGTGAATAGTGTTTTTTAATTAAAAATTAAATTACAAATATTTAGAAAATTATTTTTATAAAATGGATTTCATTTTTGAACTCAGAGCATCGATATTATGTTAAGGTAAAGTTTTGGATTTTTTTCTGAAAAAAATGAATTTTCAGTGAATAGTGTATTTTTTAAAAAAATTAATTAGAAATATTTAGAGAATTATTTTTATAAAATGGAGTTCATTATTGAAATCAGAGCATTGATATTTGGTTAAGGTGAAATTTGGGGATTTTTCTGATAAAGATAATTTTTTTGTGAATAGTAAAAATACAGTTTTAGGGTTTCGGTATGTTTAATGACATCATAACTGTGTCATGATGATTTCATGAGATATTTTATGGTTTGGCCGACAAAAGGTGATTAATTATTGTATTTGGGGCCCCATGTGGACTAACTTCATGGAAAATATCTTGGGAGAGCACATGGTTTTGAGAAACCCACTTATGAGGTGTCCCTTGTCCATTAATGCCTTGTCCCCCCACTTTCCCTATAAATACCCAGCCATGATCTCATCCTTTGGACTCAAAAATAATTCTAAACGAATTTATGGTCTTCTTACCTCCCAAGGAGTCCTCCCAAGGTGCCCCCAAGCCTTCAAGGTCCAAACCATTGAGTTTTAAGAGTTACGTTTTAAGGTAAGGGATCTGACCTCTCTCTTTATTTTCAAGTAATCTCTTTTCTGTCATTTCATTTATACTCCATGTTATTATGTTAGAGGATGTTATTATATATTCATATGACATCCCTTTTTATGTTAATATGATGAGGGATCCCCTCTTACTCTCATTATTTCGTTTTATAAATGTTTAAGTGGCGCTGTTAGGCTGCCTGACTTTTTGTAACGGATTCTTTCAGCCTTCTCGTTTTCAAGTTCTACTTTTATGTCAAGTATTTCAAGTTCCTTTTTATTATGTTGGGGTATGATATCTATATATATCATACTCATATTTTATGATAATATGATGAGAGACCCCATTTTATCTCTTCAATTCAGTATTTTGATGTTTTATGTGACGCCGTTAGGCTGCCGAATTTTTATGTGGTTCTTTCACCTTTCTCGTTTTCAAAGTTCTAATTTCCATGTCAAGTCTTGAAAGTTACTTTTTATTATGTTGGGGTATTATCTATACATCTATCATACTGATCTTTTATGATCATATTTTGAGAGACCCCATTTGATCTCTTCAATTCAGTATTTTGAAGTTTTAAGTGGCGCTGTTAGGCTGCCGAATTTTTAAGTGGTTCTTTTACCATTCTCCTTTTTCAAAGTTCTAATTCCATGTAAATTCTTGAAAGTTCCTTTTTATTATGTTGGGGTATGATCTATATATATATATCATACTGATCTTTTATGTTCATATGATTAGAGACCCTATTTGATCTCATCAATTCATTTTTGGTTGAAGTTTATGTGACGTCGTTAGGCTGCCAAATTTTCATAAGAGAAATCTTATTTTTTTCTTCCTTTCATGTTCTTCATTTCATATGGTATATTTTCGAATTTCATTACCATGTTCTTAAATCCCTTATATTCTGTCCCTCTACTGTTTTATGGGTCATTTATGAATTCTTGACCCATGTCCCCTCTCTTTTCAGTGATTTCTAAAACCCCAAAGCATAGCCGTTATGCTGCAGAATTTTCGTCTCAAAATGCATCTCTCTTTTCTCAAAATTACTTTATGTTATAAAGTGAATACTCAAAGATCTTATTTCTACAGGGGTATTCACATATATATCAAAATGTTTTATTTTAAATTCTAGTATTTACATACATGAGACCCGCTCTCCCCTTCCGTGGGTTTAAAGTGACGTAATGATCCTGTATTTAAAGCAGTTTTTAAAATGTTATGATTATGAAATGAAACCCATTTATTTTATGCTATATGGGTTATTTATGAAATGTTTGATGATGATATATGTGGCTCAAATGATAATAAATTAAAATTTAAGGGTGTTCCCTGATAGCGCTCCAATGCATTGGGTAATGATGTAACCACTAGAGATTACAATTTTCAAGATATCTTGGTGAATAACCTTGGTAATTTTCAAATGACACCTTGGGGATGGAACTTTGTTATATGTTCATTATTTTCTATGTTAAATTATGTAGCCACATATTAATGTTATGAAAAATGTTATTTTTATTATGATATGCCTCATGATTTATTTCTCATGCCTTAAAGTTCTTTTTCATGACATTGTTGATATATCTCAAGTTCACATGTTAAATGTTTCCCCTTGTTTCCCTTACTGGGCCTTCTGCTCACCATTTATTTTTATGTATGTCCCCAGGTTATGAGATGCAATAATGAAACTAGGATGAACATAAGAAGAAGCCTTTGAAGTGTTTAAGATGAATGTTTTTTTTGTTTCATGTATTATGTTCCTGGTTTCCAAGACACTAAACCTTAAAGATCCTCAGTTTTGTATAATGTAATGAAAGTTTATGTGACAAAAGAGGAGGGATGCTATATGGGATATGGTAAAACATCATTGAATTCCACTATCCATTATATCTAATTTAAATCAATGTATTATGTAGTGTTTTTTTGATAATCTTTTATTATCCACTAAATACAATGTTAGGTTTCCACACTACTAATCACCCTTAAATTGTTGGTTATCATGAGTGAATGAATCGAACACTAGATGATATTTTTAGATCTCTTTAAATGTAATTACAATTATTTTGGGGTCTTAAACTTCCCATAATGGTGTTCTCATATAAAAACATTGTCCAATTTAACATTCATATGGAACCTTATGAGGCTCAGTTTGATAAGAGGTTTCAATCTCCAACAAGTTGAGATGATGTTGGACAATAGAATCTTATGGGTATTGTTCATTTCCAAGAGATGAAATATAATGTTAAAACCATTCAATATCACATGAAATATATTCAAATTTAATGTAATAGATTTGAAAATAGTCATCAATGAGACCTGGAGTTTGAAGTCAGAGAGAACGTTTTATTTTGTATATCATCAAAGAGTAGTGTGATGAGGATTGGGAAATTTTTAAATGTAATTCCTTGATATGTAATCCCCATTGAGATTATTAATTATATCGAGGCTATGGCCTATCGACCAAAACACCCACATAACAATCATATGTACATGATGTGATCCACTTACCCCTCATGAGGAATTACATACCATACATCTCCCATGTATTGAATCTATAGGTTGTATCCCTGGAGAATGATCATTCGTATGAGGAGTATCTGGTGAAGGTCTTATATCATTTGGAAAAATTTATGTGAAATCAGAAAACTCACCTAGTCAAAGTGTTTTTGTAGGACCAAAATATTGAGAACGTGATATGGGATCCGGAATAGGTGAGGAAATAGAAGTACCCTAATTAGTTTTAGTCTATGAAATGATATTATGAGGTTAAAATTTCTTAATTGGGAAAGAATGTAATGAACCAAACATTTAAAAATGAAAATCAATTTTAAAATGATTAAATATCTTATTATTTAATATAGTTATAGAAAATTTATATACAACTTTTGTTATTAAGGAACATTATAAAATGTGTCAATTCATATTCAAAATGAGGTTAATAATCTTAATCATTAATAATATAACTATTGTATAGTGATATTTAAGATTACTATTTATAATGCTTTAAGATAATGTCTAATTAACATTGATAAAAGAATAAATTCCCTGGTGTAATCCGCAATTAGGTATATAGACCATTCTAAAGTTAATTTTTTTGTTTTTTATAAAAAAATAATGGTTACATATATAAATTTTCATTACTTATTTATATATATATAAATATATATATGATTATTTGGAAATATTATTTTTATAAAAAAAACAAAAATTTTATTTTTGGAAAAAATAGTATTTTCATTGAAATAATATTTTTCATAAATTAATGAATACTGAAATAAAATTTAATTTCAAATTATATTTCTCGTAAATAACAAATATTTATTTGAAATATGATAATATAATTTTATGAAGTCCAGTTTAATTTTTATAATGGTCAGAAATATGTTAGCCTCATAAAAATAAGTATTTTCTAGTAAATAATGATTTTTATTTGAAATTAAAAGTTATAATTATTAGAAAATAATTTTTATAAAATAAATATTATATAGAGTCTAAAACCTATTTTTAAAATTTTGAAATAATTTTCATCTCTTTTTCTATAAATACTCACCCTACCTCTCACTCCTCTTAATTCGAAACCCATTGAGAAAGAATTTTTTTTCTCTCTCTCTCTATGTCCCTCTCTAAATACCTATCATGGTTTTGTCATGATCTAAATAATCCACTGAAATGTTTTTTAGATGATCCATATGAAGGTAAGGGATTCTCTTCCACGTCATCTTTATTCACGTACCTTATTTTTATTATGCATTTTGATTTATAATTTTTCATGTTAGAGTAATTTTGGACACATCCATTTACATTCCTTATGATTCCCATGTTTTAAAAAATCACATTTCACTCCCATTAAACTCTTCTACGAGACTTTATATACACTAGATATGTTGTTGAAATTATCTTTTGATATTTACAGCTAATCATTTGAGTTGTGTATACCTATCCCTATTTCAATTAAATGGTATTAAACTAGATGTTATTATCCTTCCATGATTTTGTAATCTCTTGTATGTAACCCAAACTAATTAATAATGGGATTAAAAGAGATGATATACATTCTTATGTTGAAAAATCCATGTGGGACACAAATGCATGTACGTGATATGAATACAACAGGTGGTCCAAGAATTATATAGTCCCCAAATTAATTGGGTAATTATTTTATCTCATGAGATACCCTGTTTGGTGCACGGTACTTTATCATAAGATCACTATGTTAAGAATTATCAATTATTATCTTGTCCTTATGATTATAATTCCATGTTTTATGTTATTGAAAAATTCTTATACTGTTTTGAAGTAATCATCTTATATCATGATTTGATGTTTATGTTTATGATTTTCACCCATTTATGTCCCATAAATATCCAATTTCAATAAGGTTTATTACATTATACATGTTATTTTGTGTTTATTATCTTTATAGGTTTTATAGATCACCCCTTTCATATGTACACCTCTATGTTATATCGTGATGTTTTAGAAAATTGATGGAATTTAATTGCATATTTTGATGTTTTTATATAATGTATTTGAATCCATTTTTATGTTAATGTTCTATGTATCTAATTTCTAAAAGACAATAGTCCGCTTGATATTTTGGGATTTTAATATGTGTATTTATTTGTAATAAATCATTGAATTAAGGCATATAAAATATATGAAATGTCATAGAGGAGATGATAGTTGAGGGTGAGGATTAGAGATTCAAGAATGAAAAGATAAAGGGATGGGAGAGAAGATTGAAAGATCAAGGGTATTAGTTTAGGGACTCACCGCTAAGGGTGATTAGGGAATAAGAGTGGGAGAGGGGAGGGAGGGGAAAAGAATTTGGGTTGTGGAGGGAGGTATGTGGGGCACAATTAGTGGTGTGGATTTACAATAATTTACAAAAAATTCTGGAATTTTAAAAACCTAATTTAACATAAAATTGTATTCATAAATTTAATATTAGGTTTTAAAACTAGGTATTACTATTTTTTAAAGTATTAATATTAATATTATTTTTTATTAATTTTAGTTTGGTTTACCATGGTTATTTAGGTTTTCCTACTAATCAAAACCTTAAAAAATAAGGGTTTATTAAATATACAATGAAAAATAAATCGTAATAAGACAACACGGTTTTTTTTCAGTTTTTTGTTTGGTTTGGTTTAGAAAATAATTTCCCACCACTATATATTGGACTTGGGATTCAACCGTTAATATCCATCTTCTTCCATTTTCAGAATAACAGTGGTACCATTGGAGGGATGGATTAATGAAAATTTTGTATTGGAGGTCATGGTTTAGAGATATGATAATGTTTGTAGTTAGTAACAGGTGATGATGGATGGAGTGGTTGGGGAACAATATAATTTTGTCTTAATACGTGCAGTAAATATGGAATATTTGTTAGGGAATGAGTTTTTTGTACCCCCAATGATATTATGAATGATCCTTCATATATAGTAGGATTTCAACGGGAATTGATACTAGACGTAGGGTAAAAATATAAGAAAAGATATTGAAACATTATTTTATGAGTCATTGTTTTAAATGGTTAGAAAATGAAAAGATAGTTAAGAATAAATTAATTATTTATCCTTAAAAATATATATTTATTTTTTATAGTAATTTTTGTTTATGTTTTTATACGTAATTGTATTAGTTCTAGAAATTTATGTGGGGTTAACTTAAAACAATTGACCATAATTGAATTCACCTATTGTAAATGGTAATTTAGTCACTAAATCCATTTTATTTTTTTCACGTGTGTCCCAAGTAATTAATTTTTACTTAACAAACTTGGGGAAAAAATTACAATTGGGTAATGTTTACTATTCTGACCTCATTTTTTTTCTACGATGCATGTTATATGTTAAATTTTATTATATAAGTTTGTAATGTTATATGACATGATATAAAACTGGTATAGGTAATTGTAGAGATGATTTAGTTTAATTAAATGAATTTTATAAAATAATATCAAACATGGTAGTACATTCATCACACTTGGGATGTTTTAAATTTCAGGTAATTATTAAAACATAATGATACAAAACATGTTTTTGATTTAAATTATAGTAATGGGTAGATTACATAAATAATATGTCGCATGATAAATGAAATTTATTTACTTATTGACTATTTAAATTTTGTTTAATTAGTAATGAAACATTTTTGGAAAAGAAAAGAAAATAATTTTACATTGAAGTTTTTTATCCTTATAATACTTCTTCATGTTGTGTAATAATATTATGTGTGACCAACTTATCTGAAATGAGTTTTCCAAAAACTGTTTTTTAAACTAAATTAAATTGACTCTTTTATTAGACATTAATATAAATTAAAAAAAGTTTCACAAATTTTATTACAAGTTTTTTAACAATGAGGACATTGATAAATACCTTATTATTAATAATGGTAAAAAAGGGATTCATTTAAATGGTTTTTAAGTTGTGGGGTTTTAAATGAAAAGGAATTCGTAAAAACATATATCAATTTACTTCAAAATTTAACAAGGATTAATATTAAATGGTCTGATACATTCCTAAATGTATGAAATCCTTTGGAAAACTTGTTATGTTTTGAACTACTTAACTAGAATAACATGAAGAATTATTGTATAGATCAGATCAAAGTTTTTTAGGAATTATTTATTCAAGCATATTAATCTACATTATTAATAAAATTCCAAACATTATATTTTTTCAATGATATGAATAAAAATTTGTTGAGTGAATTATTTTTCCATGTTTTGATTAAGTATAAATAATGAATAAGGAACATGTAAAACATAATTGATAAATTAAAATCATTATAAGACATTAATAAACAAATAAATATTGTATAAGAATTTATGTCATGTTAAATGATGATGAATCATATATAAATTTTAATATAATTGAATCCTTAAGTAAACTTGTTGATGTTATGTATATAATAAAGTTTTCTCCTCTATAATGATCTATTATTACTCCTTAGATCAATGTTATGATATTGTTTTTTATGGTGTTTAAATATATAGTGTTTCTTTATTGTAATGAGTGTTTTGTTGATATTAATTTTTATTTGTGTTTTTTGGCCATTGATATGATTATGTGAGTTTAATCGGGAACAATATTAACATATAAATTCTGAAAATCCCATGTAATTTTATTCTTGAATTTTTTGTTATAAAATATATAATCATTAGTTGATATATGAGATTTATTCTCCCCCTTGATGTAATTTTTTATTTTTGGAACTATTCGGGATTGAGAGGTATCTCCATCAGGATATAACTTTTTGAGTTTATTAAATACGTTCCATGGTTGTGCGTTTTTTTCTTCTAATGGCTTGGTTGTGTTATAAATATAGTGAAATCCCTGAATGGTATCTCAAAACATGGTTAAATTATCTCTCAACAATTTTATCTCCATCCTAATATTGTTTTAATTCTCAAGGATGATATTTTTTTAGAGTTAATTAATGTAAAATTATGGAATGTTCATGAACCTTTCATTATAATCCTGTGGTGTATAGTAGTTCATAAGATTTGTTAATGTTTTATGAAGTGCTATAGAAATGATTTTTCAAATTAGGAAATTAATATCAATGTTTGAAAATTTTATTGAGAAATTATATTATATTTTTTAAAAGTGATTCAAATATTGTAAAATATTTTTGGTGATTTTTTAATGATAAAATACTTATCTTAATTATTTATATGTTTTTATATGTGGAAAATATATATTTTTAAATTTATTTTTACCCTTATGTGGGACCTTACATTTGTGTATGGGTAACACATATTTTTAAAAGGTTTTGTAAGGGTAAGATTTATTTTTCAGGATATATGTAAGGGTAATTATCTTTTACTTATTTTTGATCAATGGAAAACATGAGATTAAAAATGTATCATATGTGTATCTCTACTACTGTGTGAAGGTGATTACGTGTTTCTTAGATAATGTTAGGTTTAGCTCATGGTTCCCTATATTAAACCATGTTACGTCTGAAATCCGAAATTCAATGAAGTAGAAGGTCCAAAGTTCAGTAACGGTATTCCAACTCAAATTTATCTCATGTAACAGTCAATTGAGATCCCTTTTGCACATCTACAGTTAGACCTGGCCTCATGTAAGGGTGTTTTTGGAATTCCAAAATATATATAAATGAAGTTCACCATGTTCCATACTCATGTAAAGATATCATTGATTTTCTAGAGGATGTAGAATGATTTTTTATTCACAGAAGGGTAAAATGATGTTACTCTTACATTAAGAATATGTCTCTCATAAGGGTAGAATTGTTTTCCTAAATATTATATATTTCTTTCATAATTCAACCCGTAAAATAATTTTAATGTAAAATCACAAATAAAATATATAAATCAGATTGTTTTGAATCTATTAAAGGTTATAATTTAAATCATTAACCTTATTTAAATTCAGACATAAAAAAATTATTCATGTGAAGAAATAAAATAGAAATTATTTTTAAATCAATTTAATAAAAATTATTATCAATATAGAACCAATATATATGTGTTTTAAAATATTGCATTTCCCATATTTCGAACCCTTCATAATTTATCTTGAGTCATTGTAAACCAAAACCTAATTTTTTGAGTCTTATGAGTGATATAAAATTGTTATGAGTTTCTCCCACACTTGTAATATCTTTTTTTCTAGGGTAAATATTTTTATTCTCTCATACTATTCTATTCAATGTGACATTAAATATTCTACGTAGGGGATCTAAAAAATAATCAGGTATTTTATATATATCTGTGATTGGTCCATTTTATTATATTTAATTCTTCCTTATTGGTTTTATTAAACATAATCAGCTTTTAATCTAGAAATAACATGATTTAGGTATTTTTGAAGTGATGTGTAATTTTTTATTAGTTATATACTGAAATGGAATCAGTTGATATTTCATGTAAACTTCTATTATTTTGAGAAAACATAATTTGAAATATTTAAATGTAAGTGATAATTTTATGCTAAGAATAAATATTTTTTTACCATTAAATTTGTTTTCGATGAAATATTAATATTTTAGAATGATTTAATTAATGAATCAAATTAGATATATCATTGCATATTATTTTTAATAAAATATTATCCCAGAAAATTCATTAATTTCATGAAATGAATTATCATTAGTATCCTGGAATATTAATTATCCCACACAGTTCGATTTCGTTTTTAAACCTAAATTATCATAGAGAGAAAAATTATTATTCATATGGTGGTATTATTTCCCATTACTGTGAAATTAAAGGAAATTGCTATCACATGATGCCAAGAACAATTTCACCCCATGGAAAATTTTAATATAAAATAAATTGATTTTCATATATGAATAAATATATTTTTTTTAATATTCCAAAGTATTTAATATCATGTATACTTGTTATTTTATGTAAATAAAATAATTAAGGAGATGATTTCATGTTGTAAATAAATTTCATATTATCCAAAATTCTAAAACCACATGTAATTTATCATTTGTCATTACTTAATAAATTTTGGGATTATCAAAATGGTGAGATAGAATTATTAGATGTTGGGGTATCCTTTAATATTTTCATTTATAATTTTAATGGTAGAAATTGTTCAAAATGTTTTGGGTTAGTTGATATTTAAATATTATTATGGAAATTTTATAAGTGCGAAGTAGAATAATAAAATGGTATTTTAGTTATTATTTTTGACCTAAAAAATGTACAATTGTATAAATATGTATATTTGGTAACTAAAAAAGGGATTATAATATGTTAAAAATAATTACTATTTCTTATTGGGAATTAATTTTTTGGGTTGATCATTATGAATAGAATTTTTTTGTCGATATCTTTTGATATTTACTCGATAGTGTGCTACCTACTTGGATCTATTTTTTGTAGTTAGTTAACATGGTTTAATGGTTGATGTAGATAAAAAATATTAAGCAATGTCTTATTATTAATTAAATTAACGAGGCACAAGAAGAATAATTACTTCCCATATTAGAATTTTTTATACTGGGAAATAATTCTTCAATAATTTTATGTTTATTGTCAGTAAATATAGATACTAACATAGGTATCTAAACATGAAAAACCTATGAATTATTAAATGTTTAATTAAAATGGTAATTAAAAGGGCATTCTCTTAAATATGAATTTCTTATAGCTACGTGAGTCCATTTTGGACTGAGATTGGCTTCAATTCAATGATTTTATGGACTTGGTTGTCTTTATTTTGAGGAAAATACATTTAATATGTATGTATTCTCTTGAAATTATAGTATTTATGTGAATTTTTGCTAACCTAAAATTCTCTATTGTGGTGATGATGAAGGAACAAGCTTCCAATTATATTAAGGGCTATAGATTAGGGTGCTGGTTATGATGAGGGTGGTAGGATGTTATGGAAGATGTGATATTATCTGTGTTACTGTAGGACATTGGGGAAGCTGCGAAAAGATCGGTGTGAGGATTTATATCAAATTATTACATCCAACATGATTCACAACTAATGGAAAATAAATTATTGTTATTTATATGAAAATTTCACAACTACAGGGCAATGTTTGATTCTATACACTACGAATTAATCGTATATATGTTATCATCGGTTGAGATTATGTGCTCCTAGAATTTTATGAAATGATAATTAAATAATGAATGAATGGAGTGGGTTGCTGATACATACTTATGATAATGGCATACTACAGAATAATAATAAATAGTTTAGGGTTTTTGAAACATAGCATAGAATATTAAAATGTTAATATTAGATATATAATAATATTAATTAATGGATAAGGAATAAATTATTATTGATTATCATATTCTTATTTTTGAATTATACCTTAGTGGTGCCAATTGGGTGTCCAATATAATGATAGAGGAAGATGATTAGAATGTTAGGTATATTCCCATAGTGTGGTCATGTGTAATATTATTCCGTATATTTTTATTTCATTTTCTACAAAACTCATTTTGGAAGGGATACCAGAAACCATAAGTTCTGGGAGTGTTTCCCCAACAACTTGGTTGGTGAGGATATAGGTGGATGACTATCCCTCTATCAGTTTCTCTTTAAGTATGTGATTACTTTCTGGTATGTATGCTGTGATTTCCCATAAATTAATATGTTATAATGTTGTGGAATCAAAATTTAATGCATGATTTCATTCTAGATGTGATATTTGAAGGATTAATTGAAGTGTTTTATGTATGGATTTTTATGATTTGAGGTATATTACATAATAAAAAATTTATAGTGGCTTATGAAAATGAACCAAGTTACAATATTGAGGATATCAATGTGATGTTGTGTTAAGCAACATGAATGATATGATATGGTACCGTATGTACTTTAGGGACTAATTATTTAAGTAATAGGTTATGGCATACAATTTCAATAATTGTGTTGTGAGAATGGAAAACTACTAGAGATGTTGTTCCAAGATACCCATATATATATATACATATATATATATATACATATATATATATATATATATGTTCTCAATATTTTTTATATTCCTCTGTGCATTATATTGTATGTGAGTCAAGGTTAGTATGGTAATATAATTTTATATTTGTTTAGGTGATGAGTTAGTTTATTTATTTATACATTGAGTTTTAGTATATTTTATTCATGATTTTCACAAGATATTACATGGGGGTAATTCTAAATACACATGTTTTCTTCCACATATGTATATAAATACTATTTTTCATGTCAGGATGAGTCTGTTGGTGATTGATCTATACATTACTAGTTCAATGAGTTTTTTTAGAAACTGTCAGAGCATTATGCTTGTTATCAAAAATATATCACTACTTCATTTTCAGTTAAATTGTATCCAGTAATGAATGAAATCACATTATGTATTAGTATTCTTTCACTTTTCATTATTAGAATGACATTTTTGGCGGTTTCTCTCATCTTATATGTTACTTCTCAAATCCCTAGGATGGGAATGTCACTCATGTTTTTGACTATTTAACTTTTTTTCTAGTCTCCAAACTATGAAATACTTGAATCAGTCTTCATACATCATTATATATCATTTTTCATTATCATCCCAATAGGGGAACATTTGGAGGAAAAGGTCACAACACCCATCATTAGACGATTCTAAACCACTTTGACATCATCTTTTCATTTCCCTCACTTCTTAAGAAGAGCATGGTATGTTTTGATGAACTATAACATGCATAAATTCTATTTCTAATCATTTAAATTCATGAAATAATTTCAATATGATAGATACATTCAATTACAAAAACAAAAATATTTCCTTGAGACTTGAAAATAATATAAATCATAGTTAAGCCCTTAGAAAACAATGTTTGAACTTATTGGTTGATGTTTCATTTAAATCCTAATTATTTGTTACCTTTCATCACTCTAAAATATAGATACTTGATTAATTCGAGTATATGTTTGTGGAAATAGGAGAATTCCATTTGTTTTTAGGAGGGAATAATTACATTACATTTAAAGGGAACTATTAGAGGAGTGTTTCATCATTTTAGGGAATTTGAAATAGACGAAAATTAATGGTTCAGTAACAGTACATTCCAATTTTATCATCCTATAATTAAAAAAACAGAAAATCGGAAAAAAAGAATGAAAAAAGTGGATGAGATTAGAAAAATTATTATCCATATATGAGTGATTTAAGAACCTAATAGTGAAAATTAAATCACCACACTTAATTATACACAATTGAAAACTGAACCTCTATGGGGAAAATGTACATTAAAAATATACGAATGATGAGATGTTCATTGGATTCATTTACATATCCTATGTCTCGGTGAAATAAAAAACAAAAGGTATTGTGAGTGTCACATCTTGATGTAGAATCGATTGAGGGATCTTCATCATATTACAAGATAGACCATGCATAGTGTTTAACTAGTAAATCATTTATATTTCCTAATGAAATCATTTTTAAACACTTTCCAAGAAAACTCAATCAATATAACAACCTTTTTAAATCCCACATGATTGGTTATATTTGTATATAATTCATAGTGGGGAGAGATAATAATTCTCTCAAGCATTAGAACAAATTCATTTCTAATTTATGAGTTTCACATCATATATATATATTCTCTTGAGTGAGAAGAAATATGAAATTAATGTATGGTATATCATGAAATGTTTTTGGAATGGATTTTGAATGTTGTGTTTCTTGAATTTTGAAATAAATAAAAATAGGAATAAAAAAATAGTGGAAATAACTTAATATGATTCTTCACTCTTTATTGGCAGTAAGGAATTGGTATGAGTATGTTTTCTTCAACATTTATTTTTTTATAAATAATACAAGTCGAACTGAAATTGAAAAAATATGGTTTTGGAGACTAATTCTAACTAAAAATAAATTTTTAATGAGTCGCACAACAGTGAAAATATTCATGCATTGGGAAGTAATGAAACGTGAAATTCAATATCTAAAACTATTTATTCATTGAAAATATTCCATCAAAACATTTTAAAATAAAAAAAAATCAGCACATTTTCAAGTTTCATTATATTTTTTTGGATAGTTTCAATTTCGTTTAATTGTAGAATTCAGAAAAAAGAAATATACTTACAATTTAATTTTGAATTTATTGTGTTTTGTTCAAGGTGGTTTAATTTTAATATAAATCATATCTATATTTTCAATCGGTCTTATAACGCCCCGACCCCAGCTGCCCAGAGTCGGTGCATTACTTCGTAACATTGGCATGATCACAAGAAAGATCAAATCTCGAAAGACCGATTGGTTTAGTAGCCTTGGAAACACTAGATATATTCATAAGTTTTACATTACATCATAAAATCAAAAACTACTACAACAACATAATGTTTCCACAGTCCACACTACAATCCCCTTATAATATCCCTGCAGGTCATTCATAACTTACATCTTCACTTCCTGGGAAAAATAAAACATAGAAAAGGGGTGAGCTCAAATGCCCAGTAAGGATAACAATATAGCGGAAACTTTCATCAATAAGAATAAATATTTAAAGCAATGTATAACTAAAACAAAAGCCTTTTAAACATGAACTTTCAACATGGTATGGCATAAATAAAAATGAAATAATGCCATTTACTTATTCACATGGATATTCCACTAATCGAATAATCACATGCAAAAATAAATAACCACTTTCATAATGTTGGAATGCATAATGCCAGACTATCATAACCACATAGCCAAGGCCTCGTGCCAAGACTACAAATAAGATTTTGTCAAGGCCTTGTTCCAAGACACTAGTTTGTCTCATGAGACCTACCGATGCATCGAGGAGCTATAGCGGGCTCCACCCGTCACTTATTAAGTCCAATGCATTCCCATATGAAAAGGTTTAAACATAACATAAACATTCGTATTAAAACTAGCATACGAAATGTCAATACTTTCACAATAAACTATGAATGGTATAAAAATAGCACATCCACAGTCAAACATATCACAAAACTTTCAATACAATATAGAAGTTTTGTATCATAATAAATCAACTTCAAATAATCTTAAAATCCATCAAAGGATGTTGACATAGATGAAATCAAAATTCTTTTTAAAGAAATATCTCCTTTTATTTGGAAATCATTTAATATCCATATAAAATAAAACATTTTCTTTGAAAATATTCTTATAAGCTTGTAAGGAAAGCTTTGAAGATTTTATAACGGCGTAAAATAACCGCACCCGCCGTATAAGTTAAAAAAAACATTCTTACCTCAATTCTGTCGAAAAGGTTAAAAAGGACCTTGTTTTGAAAACGACGGAAAGATTCCTTTATAAACCTCTTATAAAAAGTCAAAAAAAGGTATAAATGACTTTAACCCATATTCTTGTAAATAGTAAAAATGATTTGAAATACATTTTTAAGAAACATGGATGTGGATGATAAAGAGATCCCAGTAGATTATTACATATAAACAACCTCGGATAATGAAGAGATTGTGAAATAACCCTTACCTTGTACTTTTCCTTGGTTGGGGTAGGTTAACCTCCTGTATAATGGTGAAATAGTTGTTATTAAATTATACAAGAATCATATATATTAATATGATATCATATATGATCTTTTAACATTGATTTGTTAATAATATCTTAGAATTATCGTCGTTTCGGGAGTTAACTTACTCATTTTCTTTTATATGTTTTGTTACATAAGCCATGGTTGTTGTATCTTATTCATATCCAGAATGATATACAGTCCTTAAACATCATTTTTAAATCATCAAATGATAATTATACTTGAATGGATACGATGGAGAATGAATCTCATCGCGTTCGTGGAGACGGTAGTCCGTACGTACGCACGAGCGACAATATCATTCTTTTGATATTAAAATAATATATAAATGGATGGTATATCATATATACAGAATCATTTATTATTTACATGAGTTACACATCATTATTATACCCATCCAAATAATATTATATTGAATAACAATTACACCACGACGTGGAGACGGTAAGCCGTACGTACGCACGTATGGTGACATGTTATTCAAAGGGTGGATAGAATACTGAATATGATTGTACCATATTTATAATAACATCACAGTATATGTGAGATACTGGAGTTATTATTTCAGAATGGTAAGAACAAAGGAAGATGAAGTGGAAGAAGAAATGAACTTAGAAAAGGGTGGTGAAATCATTACCTCTTCTTCGGGTTCTTCCTTTTGATTTGATCAAAAGGGCTCCTTAGGTTGGCTTTCTGATCAAACGAAGGCCTTTAGGTTGTAGTGAGGGATGTTGGGAGATTATTTGGGCAGAGTTTGGCCGAACCAAAAGGCTTTGAAGGTGTGAATAAATGAGAAGGAGGAGTGCCCTTTTATAAGAGGGGTGAGGGGCACCTTTGGAAAAGTTAGAAATATTAATTTATAATAAATTCATATTCGGTTTACAAAGGCTCCAAAGTTGACTATTCAAAGGATGTGGTGTGGATAGGTCGAAAACAACTCATCCAATAGAATTTATACAGGTTTGGGTACTTATATTAACCTTATCTTTAAGTATTAACTCTAAGTTAATTAGTTTCACTTTTACAATGTCTCTTTGTATTTTTGATTAATAAACTTACTATATACATCCAAGCGACCCCCAAGTGGTCCATTAATGAGGAACCTATCATAATATAAGTCTCTTGGCCGAACCTTAGATTTTTAGGATTTTAATATCAATTAATAATATAATATTTGTTTTAAGAACTCTTTTATGTCAATTTTGACACTATTCAATAGTTGATTTTTGTGAAACTCCTAACAGATTGATTACTTCGAACAAAGTCAATTAAATCAATCCTAATATATCATATTATCATAGAAAATTAGTTTAATTCATTAAAAGTTTCATATTATAATTATTTGGGTATTTATAAGATCAATTATTTTTATTTTTCACTATTTTAGTAATTACTGCATCATCATTGTGTCATAAATAAAATAAATTATATAATGTCTAAAAATTATAAATAAAATATCATTATGTAGGAAATCTTTTTAGCTTTCTAATGAATATTTATAATCGAAAATCCAACATGTATAACCCTATGTAGAAATTGTTCTTCTAAAAGATGTAAGCTTATGCCATTTTTATTTTTATTTTAACTTTATTAATATAAAGTGTCCCTACCACATACAAGTGGCTCCAAGGGGTCCCCAAATTGACCAAAGGATGCCCATGGTCGGGTATGTGTCCACCAATAAGGTTAGGACACGTTTTAGGGTAATTTTTTATTATTATAATATTATTTTTTTAACCCTTATTTACCGGATTTACCCTTTAACCATGGTAAATAAAATATTTACTACAGTAACTATTCAAAATGTCTAAAAATAAAAGTTACCTATTTACACAATTTGAACATCCTGATTCCAAATATGGAATCCATTTTCCTAAATTCAAAACACAGAAGTGGCAGAAATTAATTTAAAATTAATTCCCGCTGTCAAAACAAAAAGCGTGTTTTTAAGAGATAATAACTATCAAAAGATTGACACTTGTTTATGTTCGGTTTAATTGTAAAATTATGTCCAATGATAAACATTAAATTGAATGGTAAAAATATATTCTAAATATACTTTAAAACCACTCAAATTCATAATTTATCACTATTAATTATTTTGATTAAAAAAGTTGTTTTTAATTAAAATTTAGAAATTTTCACTATTCATCAAAATATGAAAGTTATCCGAAATGTACCAAAATTTCACCCTAGGCTAATTTTGATATTCCGAATCCAAAAATGAAGTCCATTTTGAAATATAGAATATATATGATTTCAAAAAGTAGGTATTACTATTCACAACGGCTAGTTTAATTAGTTGTGGTGTGTGTTAGAACTCGAGGTTGCGTACAACACACGCTATCGCATTATTCGAAGGGAAACGTACCGTAGAAGCTTGGGGTGTTACATTCTCCCCTCCTTCAAATAATTGCGTCCTCGCAATTTCTAGGGTATTACTGCATAAAAAGACTCGGGTGGTTCTTCATCATAAGTTCCTCGGGTTCCCACGTTGCCTCTTCCATTTTATGATTTCTCCACAAAACTTTTACCAGACGCGTCGTCCGGTTTCTCAGTACTTGTTCTCTTGTATCAAGAATCCTGACGGGCTCTTCGCAATAAGACAGATCGGGTTCCAGTTCTAATTCCTCATAGGTGAGTACATGCGTTGGGTCAGGCATGTATTTTCTCAACATAGATACGTGGAACACATCGTGAACTTTGGAGAGACTTGGCGGCATTGCCAATCGGTAAGCTACAGCCCCAATTCGTTCTAGAATTTCGAAAGGTCCGATGTACCTGGGACTCAATTTACCTTTCTTACCAAAACGTATGACTCCCTTCCACGGAGATACCTTTAGGAAAACATGATCACCGACTTGAAATTCCAAATCCTTCCTTCGATTATCGGCATAGCTCTTCTGCCTACTTTGAGCTGCTTTGATGTGATTTTGGATTACCTTCACCTTTTCCACCGTTTCCTCCACCAGTTCTGGGCCTACAAGTTTTCTTTCACCAACGTCATCCCAACAGGTTGGTGTACGACATCTCTTTCCGTATAACGCTTCATATGGTGCCATTTGTATACTCGAATGGAAGCTATTGTTATAGGAAAATTCTACCAGAGGTAAATATTGATCCCACATACCCTGAAAATCAAGTGAGCAAGATCTCAACATGTCTTCTAAGGTCTGAATAGTCCGTTCTGATTGTCCGTCTGTCTGAGGGTGGTAAGCAGTGCTCAAATGAAGTTCAGTATCCAGGGATTTCTGAAGACTTTTCCAAAATCTTGAAGTAAAACGGGGATCACGATCAGAAACAATCGATAGGGGAACTCCATGAAGTCTCACAACTTCATTAATGTATAGTCTTGCTAGACGTTCCAGGGGTAGATCTTCTCTTATAGCAAGAAAATGTGCTGACTTGGTAAGACGATCAACAATAACCCATATTGCATCGTTCCTTCTAGGAGTCTTTGGTAGCCCCATGACAAAGTCCATTGTAATATTGTCCCATTTCCACTCCGGTATGGGAAGCGGTTGCATGACTCCTCCAGGCTGTTGCCTTCCAGCTTTCACTTGTTGACAAACCATACATCTTGACACAAAATCAGCAATCTCCCTCTTCATGTTGTCCCACCAAAAATGTTCCTTCAAATCTCTATACATTTTGGTGCTCCCAGGGTGTATAGAGAAATTGGAACTATGAGCATCATCCAGCAATTCCCTTTTTAGATCAGGTATATTGGGAACACAAAGTCTCTTCCCGAATTTCAAAATTCCATCTTCATACACAAAGTCTCTCAATCTCCCATCATTCACAGCTTTAATCTTCTTTTGGAATTCGTCATCATCGGTCTGAGAACTCTTAATCCTTTCTAGTAAAGATGGTTTGGCAACCATTTGAAAAAGCATTGATGTTTCACCTTCCCTGGTTATTCCCAAGTCCATTTTCACTAGATCCATGAAAATTGGATCCCTTTCAATTCTCATATTGTTCAAAACTCCATGGTCTTTTCTACTCAAAGCATCTGCCACCTTGTTTGCCTTCCCCGGGTGGTATTGTATCGTACAATCATAATCCTTGAGTAATTCAAGCCATCTCCTTTGCCTCATGTTGAGTTCTTTTTGTGAGAAAATATACTTCAAACTCTTGTGATCAGTATAAATCTCACATTTTTCACCATAGAGGTAGTGCCTCCATATCTTCAAAGCAAAGATCACAGCTGCTAACTCAAGATCATGAGTAGGATAGTTTTGTTCATGAATTTTCAACTGTCGTGATGCATAGGCAATAACTCTATCATTCTGCATAAGGACACAGCCAAGTCCTTTCTTTGATGCATCACTATAAATAACGAACCCATCATTCCCCGATGGTAGAGTCAATATAGGAGCATTGACTAATCTTCTCTTCAGTTCTTCGAAACATTCTTCACACTCTTTTGTCCAAACAAATTTAACCCCTTTACGTGTGAGCTTCGTTAATGGGTTAGCCAATCGGGCAAAATTCTGGACGAAACGTCGATAATAACCTGCCAAGCCAATAAAACTACGTACCTCAGTTATACTCGTAGGTGCTGGCCATTCTTGGATTGCCTTGGTCTTAGAAGGATCAACAGAGATTCCATCTTTAGAGACAATATGGCCAAGAAAAGAAATCTCCTGAAGCCAAAATTCACACTTGCTAAACTTTCCATATAATTCATGCCTCCTCAGAGTCTTCAAGATAATGCGCAAGTGATTTTCATGATCTTTGTAGGTTTTGGAGTATACCAAGATATCATCAATAAATACCACCAAAAATTCATCGAGATACTCCTTGAAAACTCTATTCATCAGATCCATGAATACAGAGGGTGCATTAGTCAATCCAAACGGCATTACAGTAAACTCGTAATGCCCGTACCTGGTTCGAAATGCTGTTTTCGGAATGTCTTCCTTCTTTACACACAACTGATGGTATCCAGATCGAAGGTCAATCTTTGAAAAGTATTGAGCTCCATGCAGTTGGTCAAATAAATCATCAATACGAGGTAGGGGATACTTGTTCTTTATCGTTATAGCATTGATCTCCCTGTAATCGATACATAACCTCATAGATCCATCTTTCTTTTTAACAAAAAGAACAGGGGCTCCCCATGGAGAAACACTAGGGCGAATAAATCCCTTATTACTCAATTCCTCTAGTTGTTTCTTTAGTTCGACTAGCTCTACAGTGGCCATTCTATAAGGGGTCTTCGATATAGGCCTTGATCCAGGAATCAAATCAATAGAAAACTCAACTTCTCGTTCTGGAGGATGTCCAGGTAAATCTTCCGGAAATACATCTACAAATTCTTTCACAATAGGTACATCCTCTATTTGAACATTCCTTTCCTCACCGACAGTTATTTCATTCTCTTCCTCCCCGATAATTGAATTAAGTTGAGCTACAGGGGGTGGATCTAAATAAGAATTAGGTGGTGACGATTCTGCTCTAAAAATAAGGTGCTCCTTATCATTATCATCAAGAATCGTAACCTCTTTCTTCTTACAATAAATCTTCGCATCATAGTCCGAAAGCCAGTCCATACCGAGGATTATATCAAACTCAATCATAGGTATGACGATGAAATCAGCAGATAAAGAAAATTTATGTGCTCTAATGGGGACTGATTCACAAAACTTTGTTGCAACGATACTTCCCTTAGGAGTTTTAACTGACAACTCCCTTATTAAATCAAATTGGAAATATCTAATTTTCTTAGCAAACTGGGAAGATATGAAACAATGTGATGATCCAGAATCAAATAATGCATTTGCTAAACTTGAGGAAACCATTAAATTACCTGCCACCACGTCTTTCGGAGTTTCTACCTCAGCAGTAGTGATAGCATAAGCCTGGCCTTGATCCCTTGGCCTTTTCTGAGGTAAGTTCTCCTGACGCTTAGGACATGCATTTGCATAATGCCCCATCTCCCTGCAATTGTAGCACTGAACGTTGGTAGCTTCCTTCTTCCCCTTGCAATCATGAGCTTGGTGGCCTTTTTCACCACACTTGTAACAGACTCCCATTCCCTTCAGGCAAGCACCGGGGTGTTTCTTCCCGCACTTACCACAAGATGGATATTCAACCTTTCCCTTCTTCCCCTTATTTCCATTCCCAGATTGATCAGCAGGTCTCTTCTTCTCTTGCTTTGCTTTAAAGTCATAAGACTTAGAGAATTCCTTTTCGGTCTTGATAGCACATGAGACAATGTCTTCGTACGATGAAAAGGATTGTGAGACTAATGCTCGACGGAGAAATGGTTTTAACCCATCAAAGAAACGATCAATCTTACTTCTTGGGTTGCGAATATAATCTCCAGCATACCTCGCTAACCTTGTAAAGTTAGCCTCATACTTTGTGACATTCTCATCCTCCTTTTGTCTCAGACTCAGAAACTGTCTTTCCATATCTGCTCGATGGTCGCGAGGAAAGTATTTTTCTAAAAACAGATCTTTGAACTCCCTCCATTCCATGTTTGATACTTCATCATCTTCCTTCATGTTTTGAATCAATGACCACCATTGATCAGCATCTCCAGTGAGGCGGTAAACTGCCATGGTAACTTTTTCCCTTTCACTACTCCCCAAAGCCTGAAATATTTTCTCTAGGGAAAATATCCATTGCTCAGCTACTAAGGGATTTGTACTCCCATTGAACGTTGGTGGTTGTTGTCTCGTGAATCGATCTAACATTGATCCTCCACGCTGCGGATCAGGGTGCTCCATACGGGTAAGGTTATTATTCATAACCTGAGTAAGTTGTCCCAGTACGGTGATTAGCTGATCAGCACCAGTTGCATCACCAGCCCCACTATAATTATCTTGAGCAGGAGGGCAATCCCTACATGGAGTGCGTGCATTGATACGGTTTCCATTTCTTCCACTAGGCGCCATTTCTAAACAATGGCATAAACTAGATCAGTTTATGAATCAAAATACATAATCCCATAATTATAAAACACTTAACATAAATTGAACTATTTATGGATATAATCCATAATCATAAATATGTTTTCTTTGAGGAAGTATATACTCATAAACCCTTCATAATGATTTGTGAAGAAAGTGAGAGTTATCCTAAGCATATCCCCCGGGAGTGTCGTAACCAAGAGTGCAGCAAGGCCCGTTGTCGTGCACCAGTTCCCGTTCGAGTCTAGCTCAAAGCGGTGTTTTCGGGTTTTACCCCTAGGTACATCTGTGCCAGAGCCGCCTCTACCTGCTCGTATCCAGACAGGGATGTATTGCTCGGAAAACTCACAAAATCTCTACAATACCAAAATTCTAGGAAGTTCTTCTATACTAATCCTCAAAGTTCATCTTAGGTCTATGTGCTCTAATCAGAGTTTATCTAAATCTAGCTTCCAAGGTTTGTACTAAACTTCCTCTGATACCAACTGTAACGCCCCGACCCCAGCTGCCCAGAGTCGGTTCATTACTTCGTAACATTGGCATGATCACAAGAAAGATCAAATCTCGAAAGACCGATTGGTTTAGTAGCCTTGGAAACACTAGATATATTCATAAGTTTTACATTACATCATAAAATCAAAAACTACTACAACAACATAATGTTTCCACAGTCCACACTACAATCCCCTTATAATATCCCTGCAGGTCATTCATAACTTACATCTTCACTTCCTGGGAAAAATAAAACATAGAAAAGGGGTGAGCTCAAATGCCCAGTAAGGATAACAATATAGCGGAAACTTTCATCAATAAGAATAAATATTTAAGGCAATGTATAACTAAAACAAAAGCCTTTTAAACATGAACTTTCAACATGGTATGGCATAAATAAAAATGAAATAATGCCATTTACTTATTCACATGGATATTCCACTAATCGAATAATCACATGCAAAAATAAATAACCACTTTCATAATGTTGGAATGCATAATGCCAGACTATCATAACCACATAGCCAAGGCCTCGTGCCAAGACTACAAATAAGATTTTGTCAAGGCCTTGTGCCAAGACACTAGTTTGTCTCATGAGACCTACCGATGCATCGAGGAGCTATAGCGGGCTCCACCCGTCACTTATTAAGTCCAATGCATTCCCATATGAAAAGGTTTAAACATAACATAAACATTCGTATTAAAACTAGCATACGAAATGTCAATACTTTCACAATAAACTATGAATGGTATAAAAATAGCACATCCACAGTCAAACATATCACAAAACTTTCAATACAATATAGAAGTTTTGTATCATAATAAATCAACTTCAAATAATCTTAAAATCCATAAAAGGATGTTGACATAGATGAAATCAAAATTCTTTTTAAAGAAATATCTCCTTTTATTTGGAAATCATTTAAGATACATATAAAATAAAACATTTTCTTTGAAAATATTCTTATAAGCTTGTAAGGAAAGCTTTGAAGATTTTATAACGGCGTAAAATAACCGCACCCGCCGTATAAGTTAAAAAAAACATTCTTACCTCAATTCTGTCGAAAAGGTTAAAAAGGACCTTGTTTTGAAAACGACGGAAAGATTCCTTTATAAACCTCTTATAAAAAGTCAAAAAAAGGTATAAATGACTTTAACCCATATTCTTGTAAATAGTAAAAATGTTTTGAAATACATTTTTAAGAAACATGGATGTGGATGATAAAGAGATCCCAGTAGATTATTACATATAAACAACCTCGGATAATGAAGAGATTGTGAAATAACCCTTACCTTGTACTTTTCCTTGGTTGGGGTAGGTTAACCTCCTGTATAATGGTGAAATAGTTGTTATTAAATTATACAAGAATCATATATATTAATATGATATCATATATGATCTTTTAACATTGATTTGTTAATAATATCTTAGAATTATCGTCGTTTCGGGAGTTAACTTACTCATTTTCTTTTATATGTTTTGTTACATAAGCCATGGTTGTTGTATCTTATTCATATCCAGAATGATATACAGTCCTTAAACATCATTTTTAAATCATCAAATGATAATTATACTTGAATGGATACGATGGAGAATGAATCTCATCGCGTTCGTGGAGACGGTAGTCCGTACGTACGCACGAGCGACAATATCATTCTTTTGATATTAAAATAATATATAAATGGATGGTATATCATATATACAGAATCATTTATTATTTACATGAGTTACACATCATTATTATACCCATCCAAATAATATTATATTGAATAACAATTACACCACGACGTGGAGACGGTAAGCCGTACGTACGCACGTATGATGACATGTTATTCAAAGGGTGGATAGAATACTGAATATGATTGTACCATATTTATAATAACATCACAGTATATGTGAGATACTGGAGTTATTATTTCAGAATGGTAATAACAAAGGAAGATGAAGTGGAAGAAGAAATGAACTTAGAAAAGGGTGGTGAAATCATTACCTCTTCTTCGGGTTCTTCCTTTTGATTTGATCAAAAGGGCTCCTTAGGTTGGCTTTCTGATCAAACTAAGGCCTTTAGGTTGTAGTGAGGGATGTTGGGAGATTATTTGGGCAGAGTTTGGCCGAACCAAAAGGCTTTGAAGGTGTGAAGAAATGAGAAGGAGGAGTGCCCTTTTATAAGAGGGTTGAGGGGCACCTTGGGAAAAGTTAGAAATATTAATTTATAATAAATTCATATTCGGTTTAAAAAGGCTCCAAAGTTGACTATTCAAAGGATGAGGTGTGGATAGGTCGAAAACAACTCATCCAATAGAATTTAGACAGGTTTGGGTACTTATATTAACCTTATCTTTAAGTATTAACTCTAAGTTAATTAGTTTCACTTTTACAATGTCTCTTTGTATTTTTGATTAATAAACTTACTATATACATCCAAGTGACCCCCAACTGGTCCATTAATGAGGAACCTATCATAATATAAGTCTCTTGGCCGAACCTTAGATTTTTAGGATTTTAATATCAATTAATAATATAATATTTGTTTTAAGAACTCTTTTATGTCAATTTTGACACTATTCAATAGTTGATTTTTGTGAAACTCCTAACAGATTGATTACTTCGAACAAAGTCAATTAAATCAATCCTAATATATCATATTATCATAGAAAATTAGTTTAATTCATTAAAAGTTTCATATTATAATTATTTGGGTATTTATAAGATCAATTATTTTTATTTTTCACTATTTTAGTAATTACTGCATCATCATTGTGTCATAAATAAAATAAATTATATAATGTCTAAAAATTATAAATAAAATATCATTATGTAGGAAATCTTTTTAGCTTTCTAATGAATATTTATAATCGAAAATCCAACATGTATAACCCTATGTAGAAATTGTTCTTCTAAAAGATGTAAGCTTATGCCATTTTTATTTTTATTTTAACTTTATTAATATAAAGTGTCCCTACCACATACAAGTGGCTCCAAGGGGTCCCCAAATTGACCAAAGGATGCCCATGGTCGGGTATGTGTCCACCAATAAGGTTAGGACACGTTTTAGGGTAATTTTTTATTATTATAATATTATTTTTTTAACCCTTATTTACCGGATTTACCCTTTAACCATGATAAATAAAATATTTACCACAGTAACTATTCAAAATGTCTAAAAATAAAAGTTACCTATTTACACAGTTTGAACATCCTGATTCCAAATATGGAATCCATTTTCCTAAATTCAAAACACAGAAGTGGCAGAAATTAATTTAAAATTAATTCCCGCTGTCAAAACAAAAAGCGTGTTTTTAAGAGATAATAACTATCAAAAGATTGACACTTGTTTATGTTCGGTTTAATTGTAAAATTATGTCCAATGATAAACATTAAATTGAATGGTAAAAATATATTCTAAATATACTTTAAAACCACTCAAATTCATAATTTATCACTATTAATTATTTTGATTAAAAAAGTTGTTTTTAATTAAAATTTAGAAATTTTCACTATTCATCAAAATATGAAAGTTATCCGAAATGTACCAAAATTTCACCCTAGGCTAATTTTGATATTCCGAATCCAAAAATGAAGTCCATTTTGAAATATAGAATATATATGATTTCAAAAAGTAGGTATTACTATTCACAACGGCTAGTTTAATTAGTTGTGGTGTGTGTTAGAACTCGAGGTTGCGTACAACACACGCTATCGCATTATTCGAAGGGAAACGAACCGTAGAAGCTTGGGGTGTTACAGGTCTCATAGTGTTTTCAGTGATTAATACATGAACACTCACTCAAGATACCTATAATCATAGTCATGGTTGATCAAGCTACCAAAATTTTAAAGGAAATGCATATTTATTTTCCATCATATTATCGATCCACCTATCATGCATGGAGTGACCATGGAAATGTTTTTGGAACGCTCCAAAGGATACCTCATAAAAAATCCATATGAAACATCATGTGAAGAACTCCTTGATGATGCACCCTTCCACTATAATATATCAAATGAAAACCCCTCTCAACCATCAACATTGACTATGCCTCTATTCCTATGTGACCACAACTTCTCATCCAAAGCATCCACTCATTGATGAATCAAGTTATCATGCCAATCCAACCTACCAGAACCTCCAACCACCATTATATAACATCAACCAACTATGAAATATCATTCAACCTACCATTATAATCCTTTATCATGATGAATAAAAAACTAAAATAATTAAAATCATACTTGGTGAATCCATGCTTGTCCTGAATTAAAAAATTAGATACCAATGCCAAAGAATCTATTTTTGACTCAATGCTAACTGATGATGAATTATGAACCATGATTTGAGGAAGAACTACCTATTTTGAATAAATTTCAATAGGTACAAGTTCATTCAAGGATGAAATCGTTTTCAAAAAATCAGGCCCATCAACCTATTTTATTTGTGGTAACTAGAACATGGAAGACCCTGTTCAATAAAGAAGATGCTGAAATCCCTAACCAATAATGAATTTTCTTATTTTTTGGTTTTGATGATTATTTTTATTTTCTGGTTGTGGGTTGTTCCTTATTCTTGTTTCGATTGAATATAGAGTCTACCACCATCCCAAATGTAGCTATTGGGGATTTTATAACCAACATACATACGATGCTCCACAATTTTCCTCAATGAAATAATATCCAAATTCTAGTAGCACAACACAGGACATTCATGAGATCCTCTCATTGAATAACCAATCATACATACACATAACATAATTTCTCTCTTAGATATTTTATTATAGATGATGAACATAAAATCTGAATTTATGATATTTTAACCCATTGATGTTTGAAATTAAGATCTCTAGATGTTTTCTACATGAAGCTAATTTGAATGTAAATCAACCCAAATTCAATCACCATTGACACCAATCTAGCACAATTAGTTTAAAACTAGACCAATCCCATATAAATCATTCAAATTCCAGGTAAAATACAAAAACCAAATCTATTAAATAAGACTCCAGTACATTTAAATAATACCACACCCAAAGAAAATGCATCACTTCATATCCTCGCATAATGATTCCTCCAGAAGATTTTGACTTCTACTAACGTCATGAACAATGAGACACATCCCCTTAAATTAATTTTGATCATTTATATAGTTCTGTAATAGGAAAATTAATACCCTATTATGTTATTTGTATAACAGAGGGGATAGTTCAGAGATACTTTTTTAATAATGAATGGGGTATGTGGAAGAAATTATTCCCAATAACATCCCATAATGATAAAAGTATTAATGAATAAATGATAGGACTCGTGTCAAATAGGTGAACCATTGATTTCGGGATCTTACCAGACTATAACTCCGCATTCAAGCATGCTTTTCATGGAGTAGATTTTGAGATGGTCTACCTTCTGCGATGTTTCATAGGGTGTGTGTGAGTGATGAGAAAGCAAACTGGAAAGAACATGTGTTAGCCTGTGGGGAAATTCATTAGTCAGAAGACCCATTTGGGCCTGTGGGTAGGCCCCATGTCTGGGACCATGTGTCTATGGGGAGACAGGTTATAACAAGTAGGCCAAGACCTAAAAATCATGTTAATGTGGGGTGTTTGTGCAATCTACAAAGCCTATTTGTTATATATGTATCACAGGAGGAACTCCTCATTAACTGTGGTGGAACTATCTGGGTTGAGATGTAGGGTCATCATCATTATATAAATTTTTATTCTATAATGAAAATAAAGCGTGAAAGGCCCACATGTTCGGGGAAGGGATAACATTCTACGAGGTTATAAAATAATGAAGACCAAGAGCATCCCCTCTCAGGATATTAATCCCTAGATCCTTCAAGCTGTGTAAGTTGTGAAAATAAAGCTCTCCAATAATGGAGTTTCAAGTGAGGCCAAGTAGTCTACGACCTTATTACCTTCCCGACAGGTATAGGACACTTTGGGGTTGTGGCTAAGAAGACCACGAAACTTGCGTGAAATGTATTCAATCGACTGTGTTGTAGCTCCAAGACCTTTGAGAGCATTGTGAACAAACATTGAGTCTGTTTCGGCTTCCATGATATCCAACCCTTTCTACTAGAACACTGAAAGACCCGGAAGCATGGAATTAACTTCATCCATAAGAGTAGTACCATGCCCCTACGGAATAGAAAAATCTAGGATGATCGATTCGGATTTGTCACGAATAGTCCCCACCCTGCCAATGACACCAGAAATGCATGAACAATCTGTATTGAGCTTTAAACAATGAGGATGAGTGTTCATCATGAACCATTTACTGATGATATTATAAGCTCTGGAATGGATGTCAAGAGGAGCAAGGATGGGCTGTTTAAAAATAGATGCCTCCCAGCAAATGCTGAGAGCCTTGGCCATTTCTAGAAGCAGATATTTGGTTCTGAATATGATCACACAACTAGATGAAACCACCCCATCATGGATGTACTTATTCCACGCCTGTCATAAGCACCAACATCCTGCATGCAACATGAGGGTGCACGCCTTTCTTTCTAGACCCCCCTCACCCAAGCTGTGGAACTAGTGATCCATGAAGGGATGCTCGGCCATTGATGGTTTGCATACTAATGTGAAATCACTGAAAAATGTCTAAACCGCTTTGGTCCATTCACTCTTGAAGAACAGATGAACCGAAGTTTCCTCCTTGCTCCTACAACAATTGTCACATCTTGAATCCAAGCTCACACCCAACATCTAATATTATAATCAGTGGGAATTTCTTTGTTTCAAATTCTCCAAGAGAAAAAAATTATATTTAGTGTGGATAGACCTGGCCCATAACACCTCATTCCATGTATCTCCTCTGGGCTGCAAGGGAAGGACCCGACAATAATCTTTGGAGGAGAACGATCCCGAGGAAGATGGGTTGAACACAATTCTATCAGAGTCTGTAGATAGTTCAATGAGATGAAAAGCCTCCAGATGGTTACTTTTCAGAACAACTTTGGTGAGGGATGGGTAACGACTGGCCTCTATATAGGAGATATCTGTTATAGGGCATCCAGGGTAACCGATGGGATCACCGCACCAGTTTTCCTGCCAGAAAGAGATAGCTCCAGCTCCTGCGTTCCATGGGATATGTGTTTTGAGAGAGGTAAACAGGAGAGAAATCACTTTCCAATGGGAGGACGATTGGCCAGCAGGTACAGCCCCATCCCCAACATAGCAGACATGCATGGACGGCCCCCACAACGTGCAGTACTCCCACACTTCCCAATCCAGTTTCGCATGCATTTATACAAGTGTATCACTAATGTTCCAGACGTTAATAAATCATTCACTACTCAACCTCGCCATTTTTGGGCAAGAGACCCAATCACCTTTTCCCTCGAACTGGGGATCCCATATAAAACCTACGAGAACCATGTCCATATTCCTGATGACACCCTTGGATACTTTAATGGTTGAATGTGCGTGGATCGGGGTAGCTAGGAAAACACTGTTTACCAGTGACATCCTACACCGAAAGGATAGGTAGCTTTTCTTCCAGTTGAGAACCCTCTCTATGATTCTTCTAATAAGGGAATCAAAGCCACGAATCCGTAGGTATTTTGATGACATGGGGCTTCAAGGTAAACCATAATAATATCATCCGTTTTCATTCCAAAAGTGTTACTCACAGAAAGGATCTGATAGGATAAACACTTGTTGGATATGAATAGACTGCTCTTATACTAATTGATTAATTTCTTGCTCCAGTGGAAGTAAACCTCCAAGACCCTATTCAGACCCTCACCGACCTGTTTGACGTGTTGATGAAGATGATGTAATCATCCCCAAACATAACGTGAGACACCGATGGGCGACTCATTTTTCTATGGAACAAAATAATCTCACCAGTACTGATGCACTAATGCTTTAGTCAACTAAGAAAATCATGGGTTATTATAAAAACACTTAAAGAGATGGGGTCTGCCTGACCAAGACCCCTCTATGATTCGAAGAAGTGAAAATATTTTCCCATGAAGACAATCGACATCAAGGATGATCTAAAACAGTGAAACATAAGATCGATATTGTTAAGAGACAGACCCATTCCTGCGAGTACTTTGTTGATGAATCCCCATTCCTGCGAGTACTTTGTTGATGAATCCCCATTCGACACAATTGAATGCCTTTCTCATATCAAGCTTGATTTCAATGTTAGACCCATGAGCTTTGAAGTTAATGACTCTGATCATTTACTAGGCTATAGGAATCACCCCCTTAATAGAGCGCTCCCTCAAAAAAGAATGTTGTTCCAGCGCGATACATTTGGGGAGATGGATGGCCATTCGGGCGTTAATAATTCTGGTGTGGATCTTGTATGGAATGTTGCACAAGCTTACCAGGCAGAAATTCTCAATAAAACAAGGGGACATGAAATTGGGTATGAGCACAACCAAGGTAGCGTATGCTATGGGAGGCAATGGACCGCCCTGGAAGTAGTCCTGTACAGCCTCAATTAGATCACCTTTCACCATATCTCACACTGCTTTGTAGAAGGCTCTATGGAATCTGTCTAGACCAGCCACACTATCCGGGTCTAGATTCTTCAGGGAAGCATTAATCTCTTCTACATGAGAAATGGATCCCAAGGTCGTGTTTTTACAAACAGTGAATGTGGATTGAACAACATCGAAAAAGCCAAAGTCATCCTCCAGGTACTCGGGAGATAAGTTCATGCGAGGTCTAGCAAGAATGCTTTGAAAATGAGAGCTTTCTAACTCCCATATCACCTCCTTGTAGTTAGAGAAAGAACCATCCACCAACTCAATTCTTGGATAGGCCCATCGTTTCCTCTCCATAATAGTAGCTTGAATGTATAAAATGTTCTTATCTCCCTCTTTGAGCCTCTTGATTCTTGCATCCTCACTATCATGGAGTTCCTACATCAGAATCATACCCATCCGATCCTCTTTCATTTTGGAGAGATCCTCAAAGATCTATTCATCCCATTCCTCTTCAATATGCCTTTCAAGCCGAACAAAATCCCACATATCCAACTCCAATGTTCTGTCTAATAAGTTGTTATCCTTCGACCAAACATAGAGCCTTACTTTAAGCTGATTATGTTTGAAGGAAAAGGATGACCATGTGTTCCCTTAGATAGGATCATTTCAGGAGGCACTCAACATCATTTTGTAACCAGGGAGGCATGCCCCGTGATGATAGAAATGAAAACGAGCGGGATGCTCATGCCCGAATGATAGCGAATGTTGGAGCGAGGAGTGGTCTGAGATACCTCATGGATGATGCGTCACTTGGGTATTAGGGTACAATGATTGGGCATGCATGATGGCCAAACCTCTATCAAAGTGGATCCACATCCAACGGTTCCCCTATTGATTGTTACACCATACGAAACGGTCACCCGAATACCCAAGATCCATAAGCTCCAGACCCTGCAGAAATTGGGAGAAGATGATGCTTTCTTTCCTATTGAAAGGCCCTTGACCCTTCCTCTCATCCGGTTCTGTGACGACAATAAAGTCCCCCCCCCCCCCAACGGACCAAGAGATGTTTCTGCGATCAAACACATTATTGTCTTCCCATAGGGATTCCCTTTGATGAAAATCATAGCTCTTGTTGATAAAGGAAATGAAGAAGGAGTGATGGCCTTAGGATACCATCACTGTGATGAAATGATCCCCCGCCTGATAAAGAATGATAGTAGAACTCTGATTCTGAAAAATCCAGATGAGCTTGTTGGCTGGTTTGGAATGCATGAAACCATGCATATTAATTTTTCTAGTGAACATAGTGATTATTTTCGGATGGTTACTTGTGACGGAGAATTGAAATTATTGATAACTTGTTTTTGGGAACCTCTGAGGCTAAGAAGTCTGTTTTAACGTGATCACCAACTCCTTGGGCATTCGAGCTGAGCATCGAATTCATTGAATGAAGTTGGATCGGGGAATGGCCATAGATTTCATGGCCTTGTCAAATTGGGAGGAAACTCAACCCTTTAGTTTCATGGGCACGATAGAAGGAAATTCAGAGACATCATGCATGGAGAGAAATCTGTTCTTGCAGCCCGGTAGAAATTGAGATTCCCTTGACCAGCTATCTGGCTTCAAATTGAAATATTCCACTGAAGGATCTGAGAGATAATCGGGTTCAGAGAGAGGATGATATCCCTCGAAAGATATGTTGTTGGGGTTAATTACTCTAACCCTAGAAAATCCAAGATCCACTGTTTTATATAATGTTGAACATATAAGAAGGTGTTTGTTAATGGAATAGTTTTAATCATTCTAGATCCATAATGATAAACTTATTCAAGACAAAAAACAAACAATCAATGCAAAACAATTGTATAGAGGGCAGCAGATATAACGTTATTCGGCCACAAGGGAACCTACGTGCAAAGCGATAACACCACGGGGGAAACCAATTTATTAAGAAAGCAAGAAAGAACAGAATCACATATTATAGACATGAATACAAAAATAAAGGACCACATAAACTATCTAAGGAAGCCGAGCTTGCTGAACCAGGTGGCAGTGACCAACTCTGTCATGTACAGTCAGCATCGTCCACTCCTAGATGGACTCACACACGCACACATGAAGGATACAACAACATACATGTCGAAGAAAAGAGAAACCGCTACATATCCATGATCTACCAACCATATCTTGGTTAGGATTGAAAAGAATGAAAATGTTGTTACTGCTTGTAGTATAGCCGTCGAAGAACCCAATAGCCAAGATGATCACCACTGATTCTCCACCAAAAAAGTAATCCGGTTGCAGGAGGTGGTACCTAGAGTAGCAGAGGGGAGTGTGGGCATTGGGAGTCTCCTGGACAGTTCATCCTTCTTCTTCTTCGCAGAGTTAGGACAAATCTGAGTTCGTCGAGAGGTCTTCATAGAACCAGAGAAGAATCCACTGGGGAGAAGCACACAACTCCCTCAAATAGAAATCGGTACAATTAGTGCGTAAGAAATGGGTGTCAGACAGTTTAAAGGATCATCACGATAAAGGACACGTGGACGGTAGAGATCATCAGGACGGTTCGTGTAACTGAGGCCGGTACAACGCATAGGACAAGTGGTGTGTTCTAAAAAGAGTGGCGCTACTCAAAGCGGATCGAAGCCATCCCGAACAAACACAATGAGTGTAATCAAAGTCATTGGATCGATGGTAATCAATGGTCCATAATAGGTCCAAACTAATAGGTAAGGAAGCCAATGAATCGGTTTCCATAAACAACAAACCAGAGAAAGTAAAGTTGAGTCAGAATCGGGAAAATATCCACGTAAAGGATGCCATACAAATCATGCAAAACAAAATAATAAATGAAAAAACTGAATTAATTTCATTGCAATAGTATGCATGAATATTCAACAAATCTCCACATTGCAATCAAATGAAATACAGTGATGATGTTCTCGCCACCTACACTATAGAATTGGGACAAAATTCATAAGCCAAAGACCATGCATGAATTTAAATAATAGAATAGCCTTAGTCAAACTATCGGCTGAGTTATCATTAGTGAGTATCTTTGTGACACTCACTTTCCTAGATTCTATAATATCCCAAACAAAATGGTATCTAATGTATATGTGCTTAGATCTACCATGGAATACACAATTTTTAGATAGATGCAATGTAGATTGGATATCATAGTGATCTACTATACTATCAGAAGATTATGTCAACTTAGAAAGAAAACGTCTAAGCATAGTGTCTTCCTTAATAGCCTCTGTCAAGGATATATACTCTGCCTCGGTGGTAAAAAGTGAAACCACTGATTGCATGTTGCATTTCAAGGATACACGTCCTCCATATTCAAGGAAAACAAATCCAGTGATAGACTATCAGTTGTCAATATTTGCAGCATATCCAGAATCAACAAAATCAACTATTTCATCATTAAAATTGTTATTCAAGCAATATCGAAAGCACTGTTTATCAAACATAGAAATATACCTTAATAACCATTTTAAAGAATGAAAATGTGCCTTACCAAGATTCCCCATAAACCTAGTCAAAGTAAAAACTATAAAGGGTACATCATGTCAGGAACAGACCATGGTATACATAAGGCTTCCAACCACATTTTCATATGGAATCTTATCCATAAAGGCAGTTTCATCTCCATTTTTATGAGATTGGTTTAGGGACAATTTAAAATGTTGTCCTAAGGAAATACTTACATGTTTAATGTGTTCAAACATGAATCTCTTTAATACCTTCCACACATAAGAAAACTGGGATAATCATAAGGTTCTGGCCTTCCTAACCATAATTATATTCATACCAAGAATTTGATTTGCATGGCCAAAGTATTTCATTTCAAAGGCACAATTCAACTGGTGCTTAACAGAATTTTTAATCATCATTTTTTTGGAAGATTAATAACATGTCATCAACAATAATAAAAGATAAATAGGTTCATGTTTAACCATATTAAAATTTACACATTCATCAAATCTACTTCTAGAAAAATTATTTTCAATCATAAAAGAATGAAACCTTTTATACAATTGTCTTGAAGATTTTTTAATTCCATACAAGGACTTCTGTAGAAGACCAACATGAATAGGTTTGAAATTTTTTGATAATACTTTAGGACGGGTCATATAAATAGTATCATCAATGCTACCATAAAAAAATCAATGTTTACATCAGGTTGTTCAACATGCATATCACGTTTGGTAGAAAATACAAGCAGGATTCTAATGGATGAATTCTTAACAACAGGTGATATTTTTTCACTATAATCAATGCCTTTGTACTACGGAAATACTTTATCTAACATTCGGTCTTTAAATATGATTTTATTTTCTCCTACATTGTTTTCCTTTTTCTTATAAATCCATCTACAACCTATAACATTCTGGTTATTGGGTCTGGGAACAACAACCCAGGTGTTGTTCTTAAGAAGGTAATTCATCTCTTCTTTCATTTCTCTCAGCGAACTACCCGCTTCTTTGGATTTAATGGATAGCTTAAGAGTTTGGGTCTCATCATTGAAGTGGTACTCAGTTACATTAATAAGCATAGGAATCAATGTGTACCTGATTGGAAAAGGATGGGTTCTCATAACTCTCCTCTCTCTATCATGAGTAAGATGATATTTTCTCAGGTCATCTGGTTCTTGAACATCAGGTTCTTATTCTGAAGAGGAATCTAATTCAGGATGGGTTTGGGGAACCATAGGTTCAGGATCAACACTGGACCGTGGTTAGTCGTCAGACCATAAATGGACATCAACACCTAATGGGTTCATGACTCATGCGGGTTCAGTATCTTCTTCAGAAGATCCTGTAGGTTCAGGATTTTTATCATTGGACATACCAGATTCATGGTAGAAAACATCGCGGCTAATGATGCATTTCTGGTAACCCAGTTTTACTAGCCATAAATTATACCCTTTAATTCCCTTTGTATATCCTACGAATATACACTTAACAGCCCAAGGAGCAAGCTTATCATTATGTTACTGTGAAAATGTTCTGGATCCAAAAATCCTAAGGTGGTTAAGATTCAGTGGTGTTCCCTTTTAGAGTTCCTCAGGATCCATAAATGAGTTGTAAGAAGACAGGAAACAGTTAAGGAGATACATTGATGTTGAAGTAGCCTCGGTCCAAATGGACCTGGGGAGGATTGAGTGGGATAGTATACACCTCACCCACTTAAGGAAAATCCTATTCATTCTTTCTGCCAACGCATTCTGTTTTGGGGTTTCCACAACAGTTCGGTATCTTTTAATTCCATCAGATTCACAATATTGAATTAACTCATTTGATAGATGTTCTAAACCGTTATCAGTCTTTAAGGCCTTCAGTTTCTTATAACTTTCACTTTCTACAGAATATTTCTACTTCATAAAAGTATGAAAGGTATCAGACTTATTCTTCAGTATATAAATCAATACCCTCTTAGAGAAATCATCAATAAAAGTCACAAAGTATAAGACTCCACCATTGGAGGTGACACTAGAAGGACCCCATAGATTATAATGTACACATTCAAGAGGATATTTAGCCTTATAAAAAGACTTTCTGAAACTGACTCTCCTAGAACTTCCATATACAGAGTCTTCACAAAAGGTAAGACTTCTAGGAGTATTGTTACTTAAAAGGCCCCGTTTTTAGAGTTCACTAATACCCTTAGCACTAACATGCCCTGGTCTTGTATGCCCTAAGGTTGTGGAATTAGTTCCAGGACTAGAAGAGGCATTCAACTTATTCCTATACACCTTACCATCTAACAAATACAAGTCATTATGAAGGGTTCCTTTCATAACTGTAAGGGATCTATAGTCCACTATACGACTTCCAGATCTTGACATAAAGCCATACCCTTTCTGGTCAAGGATTCCTAGGGATGTTAGGTTTCATTTAAACATAGGTTCCCACCTAACTTCTTCAAGAGTCTTAACAGACCTATCATGGATCTCATGAAAAATCAAGCATATTCCCATAATGTGGCATCTCCTATTATTCCCTAGAAAAAAATCACCATACTTGACTTCCCTTAACTTGCTAAAGAACTCCCTCCTAGGGAACAAATGAAATGAACATCCCGAATCTATAATCCACTCATCTGAGATGGTTGTGTCAGTGAAATTTAACACATTAGTTGTGTCAAAATCTTGTTCAACTAATAGGGAATGGTCATTATTATATTCATATTCACTCTTCCTATTAGGAAAGTTCCACTTAATGTGTCGGGGTTTTTTACATTGGAAAAAAATTTATTACCTTGCCTTTAGATTTGTTTCTATGTTTCGTAGACTGGCCTCTATTTTTTGTCCTACCACTTGACTCCCTTCGACCACTAAACTCACCTCTGTCCCTGATATTTAAACCCTCAGCCTCAGTTTTCACACTACCCATTATTTAATGGTCTTTAGAGTGAAAATCATATTTGACTTCCTCAAGAGTTAATGTGTCTTTCCCATACATCATAGAGTCTTTAACAAAGTTAAATGAATCGTCTAATGATGTTATCTATATAAAATCTTGGAATTCATCTTCCAAATTAATGTCAATGTAGGCAATATCTAATAAGATCTTATTAAATTCATCAATGTGTATCATGACTGCAGTTCCAGGGTGCATTTTAAATGTATATAATATCATTTTCTTATATCGTCTACCAGTAAGAGATTTTTTTCATATAAAGGGATTCCAATTTGGACCATATACCAACTATAGTAGAATCATATGCATATTCTCTTAGGAAATTGTTTCCTAAAGATAAAAGGATCAAACTATGGGCTTTCCTCAGGGTCTCCTTTGGGACTCTATAAAGGAGGTGGATGGCTGCCCCTCAGGGGTAGTGGTGGGGATTTTCTTCCCAGGGCCAGCAAGGGCATCAATAAGGTCATTATTGTCTAACAGGGCTATCATCTTAATTCTATAGAGATTAAAATAATTATCACCATTAAACTTAGAAATATCAAACATAGTTGAACCCTTAGTAATAAAACAAAAGAATCTGATACCTCTTGTTGGGGTTAATTACTCTAACCCAAGAAAATCCAAGATCCACTGTTTTATATAATGGTGAACAGATAAGAAGGTGTTTGTCAATGGACTTGTTTTAATCCTGCTAGATACAGAATGTGAAACTCATTCAAGACAAAAAATCAATCAATGAAAAACATGTGTTTAGAGGACTACAGATATAGTGTGCTTTGGCCCTAAAGGGACCTACATGCATGGTGAGAACACCACCAGAGAAAATAATTTATTAAGAAAACAATAATGAACACAAGCACATATTACATACTAGAATGAAAAAAGAAAGGGCCACAAAAACTATCCAAGGAGGCCGAGCTTGCTGAACTAGGTGGAAGTGACCAACTCTATCACATAGAGTCATCCCCTCCCACTCACGGACTCACACATGCACATAAGAAGGATACATCAACATAAATATTGAAGAAAACATACACCGGTACAGAGCCAAAGATCTACAAACCAGATCTTGGTTAAGATTGAAAATAATGTAAATGATCTTACCACTTGATGTCTAGCCATCGAAGAACCCAAAAGCCAGGACAATCACCAATGAGTCTCCATTGGGAATGTAATCAAGTGCAGGATGTGGTACGTGTAGCAGTAGTGGGGAGTGCGGCACTAGGAGTCTCATGGACGGTTCTTCCTTCTTCTTCTTCCCGAAGTCTGGAAAAATCTGAGCTCATCGAGAGGTCTTCATAGAACCTGAGCAGAATCCGCCGGGGAGAAGAACACAACTCCATCAATAAGAAATTGGTGCAATCAATGCACAATGGACTGGTTTCAGGAGGTTCAGAGGATCATCTAGATGAAGGTCGCGTGGATGGCAGATATCTTCTAGATGGTTCGCGTAACAGAGGCATGAACAACGCATAGGACAAGTGGCGTGTTCTGAATGGAGCGGAACAACTCAAAGTGGATCGATACCAGCCAGAACAAACACAACGACTGTAATCCGAGCCATCGGATCGAAGTTAATCAATTGTCAACAACAGGTCCACGCAAATAGGTAAGGAATCCAATGAACCGAGTTTCATAAAAAACAAACCAGAGAAAGTACAACTGAGCTGGAATCGGGAAAATACCCACGTAAAGGATTCCATGGAAATCATGCAGAAGAAAATAATAAATGGAACCATCTGAATTAATTTCATTGAACCGGAATGAATACAGGAATGTTCAAAATAATCCCAATGATGCTAATTCCAAAGTCCATTTATCCGTTCCAAGACCACTTCAAGGCGGAGCTAGATACAAAGGGGGGTGAGGTGCAAAACCAGGTAAAAGGATTATGGAGGATAAAATGGTACCAAACTGCTAGGTTAGGCCCCTCGAGACAAAGGTCACCAGTTCCCTACATAACAATTTATCTTCGCCAAGCTTTTGATCCGAAGGATGCACCAGGACCAGAACCTTCAATGAAGCCACCGAAACGGCACACTACTACAAAAATGGGTAAGAGAATGCACTACACTATTATCATCGCAAAACAACGCTGATAAAGGGGACCACTTTATCTGCGCTTCTTTTAGTAGCACTGATAAAGGGGGGATTTATCAGCGCTTTTCCGGCGCTGATAAATGTTAGGTTTCAAAAAAACCATGAAAAATAATATTTTGTTATATATGTATATTTATATTGATATAAATACAATATATATTTTTTAAATATGTTATAGATATGTATAAATAGACTATTACATTTAATATGTAAGAAATTTAGTGAAAATGGATTATAAAAAAATTAATAAAATATTTTTATTTAATAATTTGATAATTATTCTGGATTAATAGCCATTTAATAACAATTTAATAACAAAAAAATAATAATAATAAAAGATCCAAAATATGTTGAAAACGCAACTCAAACTTCAAACGGTCATGACTTTTGATCCGGGTGTCCGTTTGAGCTCTACAACATATCAAATCGAATCATGCGACGATCTCTACACTTTAATCACTGAGGCTAAGCATCTATCACATTTTTCAAGCCCCAAAAGGACCATAAGGCCTCCAAAACTATGTTTTTAGTCAAGATACCCCGATTTGTTATCATTCAATCATGTATAACTTCTGATCTGGATGTCCATTAGACCTGTACCACATATCATATCAAATATTGTTTCATTTTCTTCAATTTTACTGGTTGTGGCATTGAAACAAGATTCTAGATTATACATTATGATTTTTTAACATTCTATTGCTTTTCAAATACACATATATATGTATTTATTCGTAAATATATATTTCTCTGTGTGTGTGTGTCTCTGTGTGTGTCTGTGTGTTGTACATATGTATATATTTATTTATTTACTTATAAAAACATATCAAAAACATATTTTTTTCATAAATGTACTTAAAAATAATCATATAATTATGGTCATTTTAACATTCTATGGTTTTTAAAATACACACATATATATATATTTATTCATAAATATATATATGTGTGTGTGTGTGTGTGTGTCTGTGTGTTGTATATATCAATATATGTATGTATGTATTTATTTATTTATAAACACACATAAAAAACTTATTTTTTCATAAATGAATTTAAAACTAATCTTATAAGTATATATTAATATAAAAATAAATATACGTATAAAAAATTATTACTAAAAATATATATATAAATATATTAATATACGAATTAATATATATTTATACTGATATATGAAGAAACATATTTATATTAATATTAATCTATATCAATATATGAATAAATATTACTATATATATAGTTAATATCATTTAATAAAGAACAAAATGAAATGGCTTAGTGGTAAAGGGGCATCCACAAAAGGGGGGAGGTCGCGGGTTCGAGTTTGGGTGGAAGTGAATGGGGTGCGCGCGTATGAGGATGCGCGGGACGAGCACCGTGCGGGAGACCTCCTAGCGCTGATAAAGGGGGTATAGCACTGATAAAAGCACTCTCCCGCATTATTTTATTTTATTTTATTTTATTTTTTGACCTTTATCAGCGCTTCTTAAAAGCCCTCATAAAGGTCCCTTTTATCCGTGATAAAAAAATCTCTGGTAAAGGGTCCATTATTAGCGCTTTTTTTAGTACTAACAAAAGTGGCCTTTTTCAGCGCTTTTCAGAGTGTTGATAAAAAGTACCCTCATATATTAGCACTGAGCTTTACAGTGCTTTTTTAGCGCTGTTAATGCCCGTTTTGAGCGCTGATATAGGCCGTTTTGTATTAGTGGAACCAGGAGCTTAAGCCACCTCTGAATTCCAGCCTGGAAGGGAAACGTTAGGAGGGACCGACTGAACACCAGTGGCTTTCACTGTTAGAGCCATTCAACATCATCCATCCAGCCGAAGGCAGTGACACACTTGCATCGAGTTCCCCTAAAGGATGCAGTGGGAGAAGAAGCTTGAGAAGACATGGTTAGTGATGTATTGAACGTTGAAGAATGATTCCTTTATCGGAATGTCAATTTTATCTAGTACTGGCAGAGAGAGATCTATTTCTATGCAGATACGGGCCACAGATGCCTCCACATAATGAATGTTATGGAGATTGAAACATAGGAAGTATCCTAGAGAGTCTCCAATGGATTTGAGAAAACCCTCATTTTGAAATGAAAGAGGAAGCCCCAGAAGACAAATCCACACCAAAGAAAGGGTGTTCTCTTCCCCCAGTGAGTGTCCATAGACCACTTGGACATGTTGAAACTCCATCGACCCCAGGCACGAGGCGCCTTGAACCATGCCTGGTTTAAATCCTCTTGTGATGCGACAATAATACAAAAGGAGTTCCGATGTAGCATGGAGATCTGCACCAGATGTCAAAGACCCCCGGAACCCACGAAACACTAAAAAGCCGCAAGAGAGGGTTTAGCAGCCCCAAAACAAGCTATAACAGTGAGACGTAGGAAAGATGTCTCCTCCAAAAAGACCATTATAGAGACTTCTAGGATGATCCGAGAGCCCTCACATGACACCGTGGCTTCCCTAAGGAGACCACCAGGAAACAAGGATCGCCTTCAGACGAACCGAATAGGGAATCTTGAAAAGTGTGTAAAGCACCAGGTCCATGGGAGAGGGTGCCGGCAGGGACTGTAGAGGGCGCCTGCACAGACCACGAATACACGACCATCGATGTGGAGGGAAAGGGAGCAGGGGAGAGTGGGTAGCAAGATGGGCCGAGATCGAAGGGAAGTAGAGCTGAGATGGATGGCATTAACAAGACAAAAGATTCCACAACAGCCAAAATATTTTGAAAAGGTGGTGGTGCATGCAGCCAGGTACTCCTAATACATTATCCCCGGATTGAGATGTGGTGTCCAAAATAAGAATTTTTCTATATAATGGGGTTGTGGTGAATGTTTCACCCCGAAATACTAATGTGTTAAATGAATAAATTATATGACTCATGTCAACAAGGTTGAACATATTAACTTGAGAAATGTCATTTAGTCATATAACCATTTATAATTCTCATTTACTACATGCCCCCTTCATGGGATGAATGTTTTAATATTTTCCTATACATCTAAAATATAATTATTTTATGTTTTTTGAAATTCCCTTTTTTCACTATTCTTTTCTATTCATTTGTGATACTTTAACCTATGTTTTGTGATATGATCTCTCCAAACTCCATGGAATAAGAGTAGTAACATGAGAGTGAATTACCGAGGGAGGTCCATTGTTTCATGAATCCAAATTCTAAATTCTCATATTTTAATTCAATTGTAAAGATGTAATGGGGGTGTTTTGTAATTTTGTAGTGATCGTAATGCTTTTCTAGAATTATTTCCATTTCATTTTAACAACTCTTGATTCATGCTCCCTTTTTATAGTTCTATTTATCTATTATTGAAGGGATTAAATACATGAATGAAAATTAAATGATGTATTTGGGTGAATTTTGCTAACATATCTTCTATCGTGGTATCTTTATCATTCTAAACCATATGGGATGCAAAATTTTGTGTTCTGTGGAGATATATGAAAGTTCATATGGTCTTTTAGTCATAGTAGATAATGGTGATGGATAATTGTTATTGATTTCATAATCAATTGGATATGGACAATAGAAATCAATAATGAATGTTATTAGTGTCCAAACCTATTATTCACCCCTCTTCCCAATACTAATTACTATTTAGGATTTTTACTACTCCCTTTTTTCTTCATACCCACACAACAAAACCCCAACATATTTTCAAGGTTATTTTAATATAGAAAATGTTATATAAATTAATTAGTGATCAATATTGTAACACCCTGACCATAGTTACCCAGAGTTCGTGAATTATTGCATAACATTGGCATGATAAAAAAGATCATGTCTCGAAAGACCATTTAGTTTAGTAGCCTTGGATGTACTAGATAAATTCCTATGTTTTACATTACATTATTAAATGAAAAACTACAACAACATTATTTCCATAATCCACACTCATATCCACTTAGAGTATCCCTACAGGCAAGTCTTAAAATACTTCTTCGCATCATGGGAAAAATAAAACATAGAAAGGGGTGACCTCAAATGCACAGTAAGGATAAAAATATAGCGGGAAATTTTATAAATAACCATAAACATTTAAGGTAATGTATAAGACTAAAACAAAATCCGTTTAAAAATGAACTTCATCATAATACGACAAAGATAAAATCAAATAATCCCATTTAATTACTCACATAGATATTCTACTAGTCAAATAATCACATGAAATATCAATATCGACTTTCATAATGATGGAATGCATAATGCGAGACTTTCATAACCACATATTCAAAGACTTGTGCCAATACAACAAATTAGATTTTTTCAAGCCCTTGTGCTAAGACACTTGTTTGTCTCATGAGACCTACCGATGCACAGAGGAGCTATAGCGGGCTCCATCCATCACATACTAAGTCCAATGCATTCGTCATATGAAAATCATTAAACATAACATAAACATTCGTATTAAAACTAGCATATGAAATGTCAATACATTTTCCATAAAGCATGAATGGTATAAAAATAAAACATCCATAGTAAAACATATCACAAAACATTCAATACAATATGGATTTCTATATCATAACAAATCAACTTCAAATATAACTAAAATCCATCGAATGATGTTGAAATAGATGAAATGAAAACATTTTTTAGGGAAATATCTCTTTCTATTTTGAAATCATTTAAAATTCATATAATTATAAAAGAAAACATTTATTTTGGAAATATTCTTATAATCTTGTAAGGGATTCTTTGATGATGTTATAACAGCATAAAATAGCCTCACCCACTGTATAAGTTAAAAAAAGACATTCTTAACTTAATTTTGTCGAAAAGGGTATAAAGGACCTTGTTTGGAAAACGATGGAAAGATTTCGTTATAAACATCTTATAAAAAGTCAAAAAAGGTTATAAATGACTTTAACCCATAAACTATAAAATATTAAGAATGTTTTGAAATAAATTTTTAAGAAACATGGATGTGGATGATAATGAGGTCCTAGTACATACTTACATAAAAACAACCTCAGATAATAAAGAGATTGTGAAATTAACTCTTTCCTTGTACTTTTCATTGGTCGAGGGTAGGATAACCTCCTGTATAACGGTGAAATAATTGTTATTAAATTATGCAATATTCATATACATTAATATTATATCATATATTATCTTTTAACATTGTTTCGTTAATAATATCTTAGTATTATCGTTGTTTCAGATGTTAGCGGATTCGTTTTCCCTTTTATTCTTTGTTATGTGAGTCATTTTTGTTATGGATGTGATTTATCTTATTCATATACTGAATGATACCAAGTATTTAAACATTATTTGTAATCATCTAATGAATGTTCGTTATGAATGGATATGATGGGGAATGAATCTCATCGCGTTCATGGTGACAGTAATCTGTACGTACGCACAAGTGGAAATATCATTCTTTGGATATTAAAAATATATATAAATGGATGATATATCATATATGCATAATCATTTTAATGTTATATTTATTATTTACATCTATTACACATCATTATTATACTCATCCAAATAATAAATTATTGTATAACAATTACACCACGACGTGGAGACGGTAAGTTGTACGTACACACATATGGTGATATGTCATTCAAAGGATGGATATAATAATGAATTTGGTGGTAACATATTTATAATAAAATCACAGTATATATAATATACTGGACTTATTATTTTATAATATAAAAAACAAATAAAATGGAAGTGGACGACGGAAGGAACTTGAAAGAGGTGGTGAGATATTTACCTCTTCTTCAGGTTTTTCCTTTTGATTTGATCAAAATGGCTCCTTAGGATGGATTTATGAACAAAGGAAGGCCTCTAAGATTAAGATAGGAAATTTTAGAGGGTATATGGGTAGGTTTTGCGGGGAGAAATGGATTTGAAGGTGTAAATTATAGAGAAGGGGGGGGGGGTGCCCTTTTATAAGAAGGGTGAGGGGAACCTTAGGAAAAGATAGAAATATTATTTTATAATAAATTAATTTTCGGTTTATAGTGGACCCAAAATGAATTATTTAAAGTCTAAGGTGGGTATGGGTCTAAAACCACTCAACAAATTGGTTTTTGACTGGTTTGGGTCACTATATTAACTTTATCTTTTAGATTTAATTTTTAGTTAAATAGTTTGATATTTACCTTGCCTAATTGTATTTTTATATTATATGTTAAATAAATATAATATATACTTCCAAACGAACTTAAAGTGGTTAATTAATGATACACCTAAAATTATATAATTATTTTGGATGATCCTCATATTTTTAGAAATAGAATATCAATAAATAATATAATATTTGTTTTAAAAACACTTTTATGTCAATTTTGACACTATTTGATATTTTGTTTTTGCTAAATTCATAACAACCTTATTACATTGAAAAGAATTCTTCTAACCAACCCTAACATGTCATTGTAACCTAGAAAATTAGTGTAATTCATTAAAAGTCTCAAATTACATTGATTGCGATATTTATAATATCATTTATTTTAATATTTCATTAATTATGTAATTACTACATCATCAATGTGTCATAAATAAATTAAATTATTTAATGTCTCAAAAATATAAATAAGTTACCATTATGTATGAAATATCTTTATCTTTCTGATGAATATTTATAGTCAAATTTATATTCTGTATACCCCAATATTAAATATGTTTTAGTTGTCAATCTTTGATTTTAACTCTTTTAACTCTTCTTTAAAGAAAATATTAATAAGTATCCTAACCTATTACAAGTGGACCAAATAGGTTCATATTTTATTCCAAAAGTTGATTTTGGTCAAATTATACTTATCCTATAGAATTAGGACATGTTTTAGGGTAATAATAATATCATATTTACCATTAATTACCCTATTTACTCTAAACTGTGTTAAATAAAAGTAAAAACATACTATTAACCAAAATTTATTTTTATTTTATTGAACAACATTTTTCTTACTGATATCAACCATGTCTCTCAGATTTTGGAAATTCTACTCACAGAAGCAGTAAAATTATGTTTTATGTTAATTTTCGAATTCTCCTAGGAGGTGGATAAAAGACAGTGAAAATTTCGAAAATAAATTTATATATATAATAATATTATAAAATGACTCCAATGAATAAAATTTAACCTATATAAGTATTATAGATCTATTTTGAACTAAAATAAATTTAAATAAAATAAATAAATATTCAAATAAAAATTTTGTTTTAAACTATAACTCAGTGTTTTTCAGTATTCATCAAAAATTGAACATTTTCATAAAAATAAAAAAACATCACCCTAAGCTAATTTCGATATTATGAATCCAAAAATAATGTCCATTACTAAAGATAAAATTTATAAAATTTCAAAAAGTGGGCATTAATATTCACAACGGCTAGTTTGATTGGTTTTGGTATGTTAGAACTCGAAGTTGCATAAAAAACATGCTATTTTATTATTCAAAGAGAAGCGTACCGTGGAAGCTTGACATGTTATATTCTCCCTTCCTTCAAATAATTTCGTCCTCTAAATTTATAGAATATTAATGAATAAAAAGAATCTGGTGGTTCCTCATCATACGTTCCTCAGGTTCCCACATTGCCACTTCCATCTTATGTTTTCTCCATATAACTTTTACCAGATGAGTTGTCTGGTTTCTCATCACTTGTTCTCTTGTATCATGAACCTTGAAAGACTCTTATCAATAAGACAGATCGAGTTCCAGTTCTAATTCCTCATAGGTGAGTACATGCATTGGGTCAGGCATGCATTTTCTCAACAGTTATATGTGGAATACATCATGAACTTTGGAGAGACTTGGCGACATTTCCAAATAGTAAGCTACAACCCTAATTCGTTATAGAATTTCTAAAGGTTTGATGTACCTAGGACTCAATTTTCCCTTCTTTTCAAAATATATAACACACTTCCATTGAGATAACTTTAGGAAAACATGATCTCCTACCTTAAATTCCAAATCCTTCCTTCGGTTATCGGTATAGCTATTCTACCTACTTTGAGCTGCTTTGATGTGGTTTTGGATTACCTTCACCTTTTCCATTGTTTCTACCACAAGTTCTGGGCCTTAGAGTTTTCATTCACCAATATCACCCCAACAGGTTGGTGTGGGATATCTATTTCCATATAACGCTTTATATGTTTCCATCTGAATACTTGAATGGAAGATATTGTTATATAAAATTCTACCAGAGGTAAATATAGATACCACATACCATGAAAGTCATGTGAGAAAGATCACAACATGTCTTCTAAGGTTTGAAGAGTCTGTTCTGATTGTCCTTCAATCTGGGGGTGGTACGAACTACTCAAACAAAGTTCAGTATCCAAGGCTTTCTGAAGACTTTTCTAGAATCATGATGTAAAATGTGGATCACGATCAGAAACAATTGATAGTGGTTATCCATGAAGTCTTACAACTTCATTAATATATAGTCTTATTAATCATTCAAGTGGTATATCTTCTCTTAGAGCATGAAAATGTGCTGACTTGGTAAGATGATCAATAATGACTCATATTACAGCATTCCTTCTTGGAGTCATTGGTATTCCCATGACAAAGTCCATCGTAATATTATCCAATTTCCACTCAGGTATGGGAAGAGGTTTCATGACTCCTCCAGGCTGTCGCCTTCCAGATTTCACTTATTGAAAAAGCATACATCTTGAAATAAAATCAACAATCTCCCTCTTCATTCTATCCCACCAAAAATGTTCCTTCAAATATCTATATACCTTAGTGCTACCATGGTTTATAGAGAAATTGGAACAATGAGCATCATCCAACAATTCTCTTTTTAGATCACATATATCGGGAACAAAAATACTTTTCCCAAATTTCAAAATTCCATCTTCATACAAAAATGTCACTAAATCTCCCATCATTCACAACTTTAATATTCTTTTTAAACTCTTCATCATCGGTCTGAGAACTATTTATCCTTTCTATTATATATGGTTTGGCAACCATTTGAAAAAGTATTGATGTTTCACCTTCCATGGTTATTCCCATAACCATTCTTACTAGATCCATGTATATAGGATCCTTTTCAGCTCTCATCTTGTTCAAAACTCCATGATCCTTTCTACTCAAATCATCTTCCACCTTATTTGCCTTCCCCGGGTGGTAGTGTATAGTGCAATTATAATCCGTGATTTGTTCAATCCACATCCTTTTCCTTATGTTGAGTTCTTTTTGTGATAAAATATACTTCAAACTCATATGATTAGTCTAAATATCACATTTTTCACCATATAGACAGTGTCTCAATACCTTCAAAGAAAATATTACATGTGATAACTCACGAACATGACTAGGATAGTTCTTCTCATGAATTTTTAGCTATCATGACACATAGGAAATAACCCTATCATTCTGCAGAAGGACACCACCATGTCCATTCTTTGAAGTATCATTATAAATAACAAACCCTTCATTCCTCGATGGTAGAGTCAATATAGAAGTATTAAAAAATCTTCTCTTCATTTATTCAAACATTCTTCAAACTCTTTTTTCCTAACAAATTTAACCCCTTTTCATGTGAGCTTTGTTAATGGGTTAGATAACTAGGAAAAATTCTGGATGAAACATCGATAATAATCTGCTAAACCAATAAAACTGCCTACCTTATTTATACTAGTCGGTTCTGGCCATTCATGGATTTCCATGGTCTTAAAAGGATCAATAGAGATTCCATCCTTAGAGACAATATGGCCAAGAAAAAAAATCTTCTGAATCCAGAATTCACATTTTCTAAACATCCCATATAATTCATGTCATCTAAGTGTATTTAGGATAATGAACAAGTTATCTTCATGATCTTAGTATCTTTTAGAGTATGCCATGATATCATCAATAAATACCACTATAAAGTCATCAAGATATTCCTTGAAAACACTATTCACTAGATCCATGAAGACATCAGGTGTACTAGTCTATCCAAAAGGAATTATTGTAAACTCGTAATGCCCGTACCTGGTTCGAAATGTTGTTTTTGGAATGTATTCCTTTTTCACACAAAAACGATGATATCCAGATCGAAGGACAATCTTTGAAAAGTATTGAGCTCCATGAAGTTAGTCAAATAAATAATCAATGTTAGGTAGTGGATACTTGTTTTTTATTGATATAGAATTTATCTCCCTGTAGTCAATCCACAACCTCATAGATCCATTTTTCTTCTAAACTAAAAGGACAAGGGTTCCCCATGGAGTAACACTAGGGTGAATAAATCCATTATTATTCAATTCCCCTAGTTTATTCTTTAGTTCCACTAATTCCATAGTGAACATTCTATAAGGGGTCTCCGATATGGGCCTTGATCTAGGAATTAAATAAATAGAAAACTCAATTTCTCATTCTAGAGGATGTCCAGGTAAATCTTCTGGAAACATGTCAACATATTCTTTAACAATAGGTACATCCTCTATTTGAACATTTCTTTCCTCACCCATAGTTATTTCACTCTCTTCATCCCCACTAATTGAATTTTGTTGAGTTATTGGGGGTGGATCTAGATAAGAATTAGGTGGTGATGTTTCTGCTCTAAAGATAATGTAATCATTATCATCATCAAAAATTGAATCCTCCTTCTTCTTATAATAAATTTTTTTCATCATGGTCCGAAATAAAATCCATACCAAGGATTATATAAAATTCAATATTGGGTATGACGACGAGATCAACAGATAAAGAACATTTATATGATCTAATTGGAACTGATTCACAAAACATTGTTGCAATGATATGTACCTTAGGAGTTTTAACTGACAACACCCTTGTTATTTCAAATTGAAAATATCTAATTTTCTTAGCAAACTGGTAAGATATGAAACAATGTGATGATCCAGAATGAATTAAATCATTTTCAAAACTTGAGGAAACCATTAAATTACCTACCACTACGTCTTTTGGAGCTTCAACCTCAGCAGTTGTGGTAGAATATGTTTGGCCTTGATTCCTTGTCCTTTTCTGAGGCAAGTTCCCCTAACGCTTAGTACATTCATTCACATAATTACCCCTTTCTCTACAATTGTAGCATTCAACATCGACATACTCTTTCTTTCCCTTGCAATCACAAGCTTGGTGGCCTTTTTCAACACACTTGTAACAGACTCACATTCCCTTCAGGGCAGTACCAGGGTGTTTCATCCCACATTTATTTGCAGGATCGATATTAAACTTTTAACTCATTCCCATTATTTCCATTTCCAGAGTGTTCAGTAGATCTCTTCTTCTCTTGATTTTCTTTACAGTCGTAAGACTTAGAGAATTCTTTTTCTTCCTTGATAGCACATGATACAATATCTTCGCACGAAGAGAGGGATTGTGAGTCTAATGATCGACATAGAAATGGCTTTAACCCATCAAATAAATGATCAATATTACTTCTCGGTTTACGTATATAATCTGTAGCATGCCTCGCTAATCTTGTAAAGTTATCTTCATACTTTGCGACATTCTCATCCTCCGTTTTCCTTAGACTCAGAAATTGTTTTTCCATATCCGCTCGATGGTCACGAGGAAAGTATTTTTTGAAGAAAATCTCTTTAAACTCCCTCCATTCCATATTTGATACTTCATCATCTACCCTTTTGTTTTTAATCAATGAACACCATTGATTAACATCTCCAGTGAGGTGGTAAACTGCAATGACAACTTTTTCCATTTCACTACTCCCCAAGGCATGTAATATTTTCTCTAAGGAATTTATCCATTGCTCAGATAATAATGGATTTTTAACCCCACTAAATGTTGGTGGTTGTTGACTCATGAAGATATCTAACATTAATCCTCTACGCTGTGGATCCGGGTGCTCCAAACGGGTATGATTATTATTCATATCCTGAGTAAGTTGTCCCTGTATGGTGATTAGCTGATCAGCACTAGTTGTATCACCAACTCCACTATAATTATTTTGAGCAGGATAAAAATCCCTACATGGAGTGGATGCATTGATACAGTTTCCATTCCTTCAACTAGGCACCATTACAAAACAATGGAATACAGAAGATTAGTCTATGAATCGCAATACATAAATCCAAATTAGTAAAACACTTAACATAAATTGAATAGTTTATGTATATAATCCATAAAAATAAAAATGTTTTCATTGAGGAAGTATATACTCATAAACCCTTCATAATGGTTTGTAAATAAAATAAGAATTGTCCTAAGCATATCCCCATGGAGTGTCGTGACATAGAGTGCAACAATGCCCGTTTTCATGCACCAGTTCCCATTCAAGTCTACATCAAAGCTGGGTTTTGGGGTTTTACCCCTTGGTACATCTGTTCTAGAGCCTCATCTACCTTCTTTTATCCAGACAGGGATGCATTTCTTGGAAAACTAAAAAAATCTCTACAATACTAAAATTCAAGAGTGTTCATCTATACTAGTCCTCAATGTCTATCTTAGGGTAATGTGATATAATCTGAGTTTATCTAAATCTAGATTCCAAGGTTTGTACTAAGCTTCCTCTGATACCAACTATAATTCCATGACCCTAGTTACCCAGATTCGGTGCATAATTACATAACATTGTCATGATCACAAAAGATCAATCCTCAAAATACTGATTAATTTAGTGGCCTTAGAAGTACTAGATTCATTCATTAGTTTTACATTACACTACAAAATGAAAAACTAAAAAAACAGTATTTCCAAAGACCACACACATATCCCCTCAGATTATCCCTGTATGTAATTTGTAAAATACTTCTTCACATCCTCGGAAAAATAAAACATATAACGTTGTGAGCTCAGAAACTCATTAAGGATAACAATATAGCGGAAAATTTCATAAATAAGCATAAACATTTAAGAAATGTATAAGACTAAAACAAGGGCCTTTTAAACATGAAATTCAGCTTAATATGGCAATGATAAAATCAAATAATTCCATTTAATTCCTTACATGGATATTCTATTAGTCGAATAATCAAATGCAATATCAATAGCCACTTTCATAAGGATGGAATGCATATTTCCAGAATTTCATAACCACATAGTCATGGCCTTATGCCAACACTACAAATAAGATTTTGTCAAGGCCTCGCGCCAAGATAGTAGTTTGTCTCATGATACCCATTGTTGAATCGAGGAGCTATAGCGGGCTCCACCCATCACATACTAAGTCCAATTCAGTCCTCATATGAAAAGGTTTAAACAAAACATAAACATTAATATTAATACTAGCACACATAATGTCAATAGATTGTCCATAAACTATTAATGGGATAAAAATAACACATCCATAGTCAAACATAACACAAAAACATAAATACAATATGGAAATTTTGTATCATAACAAATCAACATTAAATAAACCTAAAATCCATCAAAGGATGTTGACATAGATGAAATCAAAACATTTTTTTAGAGAAATATCTCTATCTATTTTGAAATCATTTAAAATTAAAATAATTATAAAAGAAAAAATTTATTTTGGAAATATTCTTATAATCTAGTAAGGGAAGCTTTGATGATATTATAATGGCAGAAAATAGCCGCACCCGCCGTATAAGTTAAAAAAACTAAATTCTAACCTTAATTTTGTCAGAATGGTTATAATGGACCTTATTTAGAAAATGATGGAAAGATTCCATTATAAACATCTAATAAAAAAGTCAAAAATGTTTATAAATGACTTTAACCCATAGTCTATAAAATATTAATATTTTTTAAATACATTTTTATGAAACATGGATGTGGATGATAAAGAGGTCCCAATAGATACTTATGTAAAAACAACCTCGGATAATAATGAGATTGTGAAATTAACCCTTACCTTGTAATTTTCCTTGGTCGAGGGTAGGTTAACCTCATGTATAATGGTGAAATAATTGTTATTAAATTATCCTAGAATCATATACATTAATATGATATCATATATAATCTTTTAATATTTCTTTGTTAATAATATATTAGTATTACAGTTGTTTCAGGTCTTAACGGATTCATTTTCCTTTATATTATTTGTTATGTTAGTCATATTTATTATGTATGGGATGTATCGTATTCATATTCAAAATGATATCAATTCTTTAAACATTATTTTTAATCATCTAATGAATGTTAATCTTGAATGGATACGACGAGGAATGAATTTCATCGCGTTCATGGGGACGGTAATCTGTACGTACGCACGCGCGACAATATCATTTTTTTGATATTAAAATAATATATAATTGGATGGTATATCATATATAAAGAATCATTATCATGTTATATTTATTATTTAAATCAATTACACATCATTATTACACTCATTAAAATAATAATGTATTGAATAACAATTACACTTTGATGTGGAGATGGTAAGCCATACGTACGCACATATGGTGACATGTCATTCAAAGGATGGATAGAATAATGAATTTGGTTGTACCATATTAATAATAACATCAAAGTATAAATAAGATACTGTAGTTATTATTTTAGAATGGAAACAACAAAGAAAAAGGAAGTGGAAGAATAAAGGAACTTAAAAGATGTGGTAAGATATTTACCTCTTCTTCGGGTTCTACCTTTGGATTTGATAAAAATGGATCCTTAGGTTGGAATTATGAATAAAGTAAGGACTCTAGGATAAAGGTACGACAGTTGAGAGGGTATTTCACTTGGGGATGGCTGAGCCAAATGGATTTTAAGGTGTGAATTAGAGATAAGGGTGAGTGCCCTTTTATGATATGGGTAAGGGGCACCTTAAGAAAAGCTAGAAATATTATATTATAATAAAAACATTTTCTATTTATAATGGCTTGAAAATGAATTTTTTAAAGTCTAGGGTAGATATGGGTCAAAAACGACTCAACCAATAGGTTTTAGACAGGTTTGGGTAACTATATTAACTTTATCATTTAGATTTAATTCTTAGTTAAATAGTTTGGCATTTACCATGTCTCTTTGTATTTTTATATTACATGGTTAACAAATTTACTATATAATTCCAAGAGAACCCCAAGTGGTTAATTAATGATACACATATCATTATATAAGTCCCCTGACCCAACCATATAATTATATGAATATAATATCAAATAATAATATAATATTTGTTTTAAAAACTCTTTTATCTCAATGTTGACACTATTTAGTATTTTGTTTTTTCTAAATTCATAACGACATTATTACCTCAAAAACAATTCATCTAACCAACTTTAAAATGTCATATTAACCTAGAAAATTAGTGGAATTCATAAAAAGTCTAAAATTACATTTATTTGGTTATTTATAATATCAATTATTTTAATATTTCATTTATTAGGTAATTACTGCATCATCATTGTGTCATAAATAAATTAAATTATTTAATGTCTAAAAAATATATAAAAATGAATTATGTAGGAAATCGTTTGAGGCTAATAATGAATATTTATAGTCTAATTTATATTCTAAATAACATTATATTAAGAATGTTTTATTTATTAAACATTGATTTTAACTCTTTTAACTATTCTTTAAAAAATAATAATAATTGTCCTAATCTAATCCTAGTGGACCAAAGAGGTTCATGTTTTTTTAAGGTTGTTTTTGGTCGAATTATACTTATAAAATATAATTAGTACATGTATTATGCTAATAATAATATCATTTTTCCCTTAATTACCCTATTTACTTTTAACCACGGTAAATAAAGGTAAAAAATTACTATTCACCAAAAATTATTTTTATCATATTGAACCAAAATTTACATACTGATATCAACCGTGTATCTCAGTTTTTTTAAAATTCCACTCTTAGAAGAAGTAACATTTTGTTTTATATGAATTTGCTAATTCTCCTTTGAGGTGGGTAAAAGACGGTGAAAAGTTCAATAAATTGTTTATATATCTATAATTATTATAAAATGACTCTAATGAATTACATTGAACCTATATAGGTATTATGTATCTATTTTGACCTAAAATAAATTTAAAATAAATAAATATTTATTTAAATAAACATTCAGTTTTAAAATATAACTCTGTGTTTTTCACTATTCATCAAAAAATGAATGTTTTCAGGAAAAATACCAAAAATTCACCCTATGCTAATTTTGTTATTCCAAATCCAAAAATGAAGTCCATTTTGAACGTTAAAATTTATAAAATTTCAAAAAGTGGGTATTACAATTCATAATGGCTAGTTTGATTCATTGTGGTGTGTTAGAACTCGAAGTTGCGTACAACACACGTTATTGTATTATTAAAAGAGAAGCATACCATGGAAGCCTGTGGTGTTACAAATATGGTATGAAAACATTCCATAAATCCTTACATTGACCCAATCCCTCACACTAGATTACACTATAGGTTTTATTACTTTTTTATACAACGCATGTGATGACCGCTCATATCACTAGCGGTGTTACAATATAGTTAGGATGACATCTAATGTTACTATATCACATCATAAATAATTTACTATTTTAAATTTTAATTATGAAATATATAAATAATAGATTGTGTTTTTAACTTCCCTACAAAACATGAAGAAAATGTTTCTACATTTGTTAGAAAGATGCAGAGAGAAATAAATTCAATAGGGAGAGACACATTTAGGACACTCATTAAGGACATCAAACAGTACATGGAACCATCAATTCTAAAAGATATGGCCCATGAGAATACCACAATCCTGGAATTGATCCCTATGTTCTATATAAATTTCATTGAAGGAACATTTTGAAGTCATCCCTCTATCATTTGAGAAAATATCTAGAATATTGGAATAGAACTTTGATTCCCACTGCTACTATCATCCACATTAGATGACATCAAAGAGGTTCTGAACATAGAGGATGAAATACATGTTGAAATAATTAAGGGTTATGGTCATATCTTGAGTTTGTTTGTTGTATTTGAACAAACTAAATTATGAAACAATTTCCCATGTTTTTACTATGTAGAGTAAACACCTTTTCCATAGTCCTTGAATGATTTAAAAAAACATACTCTAGAAAATGAGGTATCTAGATTCGGGGATAAAATATAGCTGAACTTTAAAGTGGAGTGGAATGAATATTATTTTGACGATTTTATTAAATATTATATGGATGAGTTCTCTATACTTCCCAATAAGATGGTAACCAAATAATTTGATAGTATTACCCCATAAGATAGAGCTAATGAAGAAGAAGCCCTCTATCTCTTACCCACACCCATAAACCACAAATTCAACAATGAACAGAGGGTCAGAAAAACAATACCATCAAGGGGAGTCTTGGAGAAAATGATATCTTGGAAGAGGTTGGGAAAAGGGAATATGGGGTGGTTCTTACCACGCATTCCGTACCTACGAATAGACTGTGGAAAAATCTCTAGTTTTCCAGCTATGGAATAAATAAATTGAAACTACTCTTTATGGATTTTACCAAATATTATTCTCCCGTTCCTCAATTTTGTAGAATTATATGTTCCAATTTTAAAAAATAAACTAAAATCTATTTAATTTTTATGTCAGAAATAAGTTAATAATTACTATTGGACCTTATCAATGACCATTAGAATCCAATAAAATATGGTAATCTCATATTACCATGGATATCCACACATAATGAATAACTCCACCCATTTTTCCCCTTCCATTATACTCATTTTTTTCAGGTTGTCCTATATTTCATCTTATCGAATCACACAATATTTCTATTGAAATTCACTAAATATATAACTAAAATGTTATGTGGGGAGTGGGTATCTCATGGTTTTATTAAAATTTTCGTTATTTTTTACTTGATTCATTTCTTTTGATATGTTTTATAAATTATATTTTTGGAAAAAAATAGAAAAAAAGGAACTCTATTTTGAAACATGTATATAGATTATTCTATAGTTTTTGAGTATTTTTAATACTTTCTTTGAACTAAATTGAGAACTCAAAATTATGTTTGAGCTCCAAGTAGATTATGAGAAAATGATCATATTATTGAATCCTGAAATCTCAAATGACTTTTAATTTGTCATTTTTTATTGGGCTATGAATTTCATTTATTTTTATGATTTTCTAACTGGAAATTGAAGTTCAAATCCTCTAGTGACTATGAAATATTATAATTCCCATCTTGAAATGTTTTCAAACCAATTTTACAACATCTTTCTAATACCCTCACTTCTTGAGAAGAGAATATGATTTTTTATATACAATAATTTTCATCTATTCAGTTTCAAATATATGTAATTCATGATATAAATCTAACATGATCAATACATTTAATAAAAAAGCCCCTCATTTTCAATGAGACTAACAATAAAAAAATTACAGGCTAATACCTTCGATAACCATTAATAAACTTATTGGTTCATTCCTATTTATACTAAAAATAATTCTAATACCTTCCCTCGCAAGAAAATATAATTAAGTGAATAATATCAGTCTAATAGTGGTGGAAAAGCGGGATTTCATGTGTTTTTATGATGAATGAATTACATGTAAAGGGAAACATTAGAGGAGGGTGCCATCTATTTATAGAAATTTAAAGAAGTAAATTATAATGATTCAATATTAGTGAATTCTGTTTTATCAACTTATTCTCCATAAATGTGTATATAGAATAAATGGTGGAAAATATGAGTAGTGTGATTGTAAGAATAATTATGTGTATATATGTGATTCATGAACCTAATCAATAAAATGACATGCTCACAGTTCAGTGTACACAATATACTACTCAATCACCAAGGAAAAAATATATATAAAAACTGAAAAAAGAGTAGGAGGAAAAAATTTCTTGGTTTGTTTATCATATCACGTGTCCTGGTGAAATGAAAAGAAACTAAGGATTGTGTGAGTGTTGTATATTGATGGGGGAATTGAGAATGGTATCTTCTTCGCATAACTTTATATGTTAGGCATTGTTTTATAAGGGTAAAACTAGCCTATTTAGTAATGATAATTGATTTAAAATCACTCCCACCTTCATTTAGACACAGAATATGAATTTTAATATCCTAATGATTGATTATAATTTTTTTAATTCGTGATTTGGAGATATGAGAATTTTCTCAATCTTATAGTAAATATTAATTTCCCATGAATGAGTATAACTCAATGTAAATGAATTCTTGTGAGTGATGATTGATGTGAACATCATGTGATGTTGGTCAAAAAATGGGTTTGAATATATTTTTAAGGTTTAGTTTCTTATGGATATATAATATCATGCCTTTAAAATTACATATTTCCAGGAATCATGATGATCCTTTATATGAAAATTACTGAAAATGTTTCCTAACTCTTTCTTAATAGTTAGTAACTGTTAGGTTTTAATCTTTTATTACTCTTTGACTATTATTTATAAATAAATATAGTTGAATTAAATTTAAAAAATCATGATTTGAAATCAAATTCTCACTGTAAATATATTTCCAATGAGTGGTTTAAAAGTGAAACAATTCAAATGTTTGATAGTTATGGAACATGAAATATCAAAAAGAAACATGTTATTCATTTAATATTCCCCCTCAAAAAATATTACTATCAAATAATTCAGCACATTTTCAAATTTATTCATTTTTTATGAATACAATAACTATTGTTTAATCTGTTAATTTAGTGACAAATATATAGTTGACATTTAATTTAAGATTTCATTCATTTTTAAGTAATTTTATATCAATTTAATTCATGTATGAATTTTCAACCTGTGTCCTGGTGTTTTCCATAAAAAATATAGGCATAATCACTCATGTCATCTTACTTCATATGCATTTTCTATCAAGATACCAAAAGTAAAATGAAAAAGATACCATGAATTCCCTTCACTTGTTTCATCAATATACCATTTTTGGAGAGGGCATTCTATTTTTTATTGAAAACAACTCTATATACCATATGACCATTCATTGATCTTTCACACATGAAGAACTCCTTGTTTTCATACCCTTACACTATCTATCACATTACAACCACACTCAACCACCCAAATTAATTATGCATCCTTTATTTATAGAACAATCCCTTTCATTTGAATATTCCTCATATTTATGATTCAAGGGGTCACACCAATCCAACCTATCATGACCTCCACCTATCATAAGATCTCATCAACCATACCTATGACATATTTCAACCAGATTCAAGAAATTTTTGAATGAAAAAATAATAACACCTGGTATTTATTACAATATAGAAGTCCTTTTTATTTATCTTGTAGTGCTTATTTCCCCCTATGGAACATATTACCCGTTGCACCATTTCAATTCACTATGATCTGTCCAAGTCAAATGAAATCCATTTATTCTGCCTTGTTTTCTGTTTCTTAAATTAATGTTGTGCCACAATATGTATTTTCATTTTGTTAGATAACCCTATAAATTGGAGAAAGTTTAGTCAATAGAAGATAATGTAAAATACAAGTTTGAAAACTGCTTTTTCATGTTATTAAATTTTTATTCCACTTTATATATAGATTATATAACCATAAAACTATTTTTAGGGGAGGTAATAAGGGATCCTCTAATTTCTAAAGATGGACACCATAATCCAGCTGCATGTTATGAAGTTGTCTAAGGAAAACTATGAAAGGTGTTTCAACTAAATGAAGGCATTGTTTAGATCACATGAATTATGGCATATCATCACCGATTGATATATTGTTTCTACTATGGATGATGAAACAACCTTCACCAATTAAGAAAAGGTGGCTCTAAAAAATAAAAGGAAGAAAGAAAATAAGGCGTTGTTCCTCCTCTATCAAGGGTTGGATGAATCAACTATTGTTAATATTGTCGAAGAAACATTCTTCTAAAAATATTGTGATACCCTTGTAACAATTATCAAGTTTTTTTATCAAGTGAAGAGTATTCGTCTTCAGTGACTAATTCCATGGTTCTATATGGTGTGCACAAATGATGGTGATAGTATCTTTAAATACTTCTCATGTTTACTTATTTATTTTATCAATTTAAAAATATTTTTTGAAAATTTTGAGGCTATTAATTTTATTAAAAAATCTCGCAAATCTATAAAAACAATTTTTTAGAATGTTTTTTTTGTAGTCGACGAAATAATGGACGAGGAAAAGATTTCCATTGAAGTGCTAAATGGGTACATGCAAGTGAATGAGAAAATCAAAATAATTCAGGATCAATGATAGAGGAATCCTTAGAGTCTATGTTGACTCTACAATAACAAAATAATGGACAAATGTTAGGAGTTTTCCATTGTGGAAGAGGCATATGGAATAGATATCTTCCAAGGCATCAAAAATGAAAAAAATACCATATTCTGTGGAAGAGGAAATGCTGGAGGCTGATTCATGTATTGTCATCAAAACACAAAGAACATCCAATGCCACTATTGAAATACAGTCAGTCATTATGACTTTGAGTGTTGGAGAAATATCATTCAATATTAACAATCAAACTATACTGAAGCATCTCACCATGAAGAGGACGTATCCACACTCCTTCTCACACAAGAAAAGGCATGCGCACATCAAAATTTATGGTATCTGAACATGGGTTCAGGCAACTGTATGAGTGGTAACAATGATTTTTTTGAAGAACTCACGGAAGAATCTCATTGAGAAATGGGTTTCGGTGACTCATCAAAGATATCTATGATGGGAAATTGTGATACAAAAATCTATTAGAGGAATGGTGAGTCGAACTACATCTCTAATGTGTATTAAGTGCCAATCCTAAAAAATATTATCATTAGTATTGGCCAAATTCATGGGAAATAGGTAAGTCATAAACATGGAAAAATATTATTTTTTTATATGATATTCTCATAGGAAACTTTTTGTTCGGTCTAAATGGTGAAGATTCTTATGTTTACACTGCATATCAATATAATGGATGAGGATTGTTTCTTTGGAATCATGAATAATGAATCCTGGTGGTAGAATTTCCACATTGGGAATCTCCATTTTTTCGAACATAAACTTTTATCCTCATCAAGCATGGTTCATGACTTACATGGGATTGATATTTTGAATCATGTATGTGGGGAATGTATACTGGGAAATCAATGAATGAACTCCTTACCAAGTATAGTATTGAGAAGTGTAATGGAACAACATCATTTGGTTCATAATGATATATATTGACCACTTAAAACACTCTCACATAGAAATAATATGTACATTTTACCCTCATTTATGATATTAGTTGAATACATTGGGTGTATTTCATCGAAGAAAAATAATCTACCTTTATGATTAATAATGATTTCAAAGCTTGTGTGGAAGATGAATGTGGTCATATAATCAAACTACTCAGATATGACATAGGTAGAGAATACACATAAATTTCATTTCAATAGTTTTATATGGTACATGGAATCAATAAGTAATATTTTGAAACCTACATGCCACAGTAGAATGAAATTTTAGAACAAAATAAACACAAAATCCTCGATATCATTAGGACCATGGTGATAGATAATGGGATGCCAAAGAGCTTCTGGGAGGATTTAGTAGCATTTTCTGCCTACCTTCTCAATCGGTGTAAAACTAAGAGCACAGGAAATTTGACAACATAATAGGTATGGAGTTGGTAAAAACCGACCGTGGGTCACCAAAGAATATTTGGTTGTGTCACCTACGCTCATGTTATAGAAGCAAGATGAAGGAAGCTTTATGATCATGGGGAAAAGTGTATCTTCATTGGCTACTCCAAAGCCGCTAAAGCATAAGACCTCTATAATCCACTATCCAATAGTGTAGTCGTGAGTGGAGATGTTATATTTAGTAAGGAATAATCTTTGAAATAGGCTGAAGAATAATGAATAAATTATATTCCATTTGAAATAGAAGATCTCGATTAAAGGGATAATAATAATGAGAAATCACCCAAACACATTTCCAGGGTGTATCATCAGCTAACAAGAGTCCTGGAGTACATTCTATCACTCATTAGAGAAATCCATCATGTCAAAATTCATCCAGCACATCCGCATCCATGGATTCTATAAAAATGAAAATCATAAGAGACATCTATGAGAAAACTGAATAGGAAAATCTTTTTTTCCTATATGATGATCATTATCCCCTAATGTTTCAGGAATACATAATGGATGAATGTTTTAGAATCTCTATGGAATAAAAAATTAATGAAATAGTGAAAAATGACACATGGTAGATAACCACACTTCCTAAAATCCAAAAGAGCATTAGCATAATATGGGTGCAGAAGATCAAGAAAAGTTTGGATGGAATGATAGATTGATATAAGAAAAGCCTTAGAACGATACAATATAAGCGGAAGTTTGTGGTGGACTATAAAGTAGTCTTCTTTCTTTTTTCTCACTTTGATAGTGTGCGGATGACTATCTCCCTGTTATCCATCACAGCTGGATGATCTACCAAATGGATGTTAAATCTGTATTTTTGAATGGAAATCTTGAATAAGAGGTCCTTGTTGACCAGCCTATATGATTTGTAATTCATAGGGGGGGAATAAAAGGTGTATCGATTGGTGAAATCTATCTATGGGATGAAGAAAGATCCATGTTCATGGAATGCATGAATCTATAACTATCTTTAAGATAATGTCTTTGCCCAATGTTCATATGAGAATATAATTTACATTAAGAACAATATCGTAGAGATATACTTATAGCATGCATGTAAGTTGATGTTATTTGGTTTATAGGGAATAGTCGACTGATGTCCGATGAATTCAAGAAGTCCATGATTATGGAGTTTGAGATGACCAATAGAGGTCTCATAAACATTTTTATAGGCATAGACGTGATGAGACAATATGGAATCATCTATATATCTTAGAATAAGTCCGCCAAGGAGTTACATGAAAAATTAAACATACGCAATTGTGATGATGTAAAAACCAGTAGAAATGGGATTGAAACATAAAAAATATGGGGAAGGTAGAAGTGTTGAGTCTACTTTGTTCAAGAGTATGATTGGAAGACTATGGAACCTCATAATCACAAGTCCAGTTATCGTCTATTGTATTGGGATTTTAAAAAGTTATATGGATACACCAAAAGATTTACACTGTCTTGTTACAAAAGAATCCCTATTTACATTATAAGATTAGTGGATTTGGTTATTTTTAGTCCATACAATGATGATACAATGCTATATGGATACTCAGAATGTGGTTGTGAAGCAAAGTATGTGGAAACATCCTATAGTGTTTGTGAAAGAATTTTTTGAGAAATCTACTAATGGAAGTGAAGAATCTAAATTATGTAACCACAATCATATATGCAGATAATATATCAACTACTTATCTCGCCAAAACTTCGTGCATCAATGAAGAAGAAAAAACATTGATATACAATTCCATTTTTCGAGGGAACATGTGAAGTAGAAAATGATAAAATTGGAATATTTCCATATCACATAATAGGGGGATAATATTTTTACAAAGTCTTTTCCAATAAATAAATTCAAATAACAAATAAAGATACTCAAAATTTCGAGGGTTTTTGTTTGATGGGGAGTGTTGAAAATAAAAACCAATACCACAAAATGTTTTTTCTAGATCATAATCCCCTTTTCTCTTCCATGCAGTGAATATTTCCCTATATAGATCATCTTTCCCTATGTAACATTTCACTTCTCCATGATCTGTTCAATTCCTATGAAATCCATATATTCTTCCTTGTTTTCTGTTTCTTCAATTAATTTTGTGGCGTGCTATGTATTTTCATTTCATTAGAAAATCCTATAAATTATAGAAATTTTCATCCATTGAAGATAATGTGAAATAAAAGCTTTTTAATTTCATTGTCATGTAATTCCATTTTTCTTCCTCTCATTTTATATCTTGTATAGACAAAAAGAATTCATTCTCCTGATCGACCACAAATGTAAATGACACCGACCATTCCTAATAAATATATGCTTAACATCATTTCAAAAAGGGGAACCAAATTCCAATGAAGAAGTTTTAATGTTATGGATGACTGGTGACGGAATACGAAATAGCGGTTAAAGAAGAAAAATGTTGGCCCAAAAGATTTTAAGTGGTAAAAATTCATTCGTGGTCGACCTCAAGGTTAAATCATTGATACAATTAACCTTTTTTATTTTCAGGTGCTCAAACATTTCTATCCATGATTAAAAAAGAATATGATCAAATCTATAATCACCCACTGATTTTCCTAAACCCATGGATTTTGTTTATTGGTTGTGATTATTTCCAAGTAAATTTCTTAATTGAAGAATGAGTGGTCCTACTTCATCTCCCAACACACCGACTATGGTTTTGATGACCCACAAAAAAAATATTGTGCGACAATTTTCCAAAACGAAACGAAGTATAAATTTCTGAAACACACCGTAATTTCAAAATGTGCTCCACATGAGAAAGTAGTACCACTAAAATAGAACCAACAGAACCACACTCTCTAATATTCGATAACATATGGGGTTAGATTTTGAGTTGAATTTAAAAGATTCATACCCTTGTAAGATCAAAACTGAGAGATCACCAAGAATCTTGTTGGACACCAGTATGAAGACCGGTCCTCCTAAAGCCATTTACCAATATCATCATTCTAGCCACTTTTATATAATAATAAACCTATCTATTTTAAAACATTTCAGGTCCATGTTCATTATAATACCCAAACCCATCAATGTATGATATCCTCCATTTAGATAATGTCACCCCAAAGACATGTTCACCACCTCATATCCTCAAACTATTCCACCTCTAGAAGAACATTACATTTAATGAATTAAAGGATCACTGAAACACATTCCATATTATTTTTTTAGACATTTTATGAACTTGTATATAGGGAAAATTAATAAAAAATACAATTATTTCCATGAAAGTTGGCCAATTCTAGAGAAAATGTGTATGAATGGATGGAAAGTATGGGGAAAATTCTACCTCACACATATTATGAATGATTTAATATTTTATTATACTTTGGTAGTATGATTCTGTTATTTCTTGTGAAATTATATTATATATCTCTTCTACTTTTTTTTCTACAATTTCATAAACCTATTTGTTGTGATGTGATATCTCCACGCCCCATGAAATTGGAATACTATCCCATGGTTAAATTCCCTGGGGAGGACCATTTTATCTAGAGTCCGCTATCTAATTTTTTTAATTTTAATTCTCTTAAAATGAGGAAATGGGTGTGTCTAGGGATTGGTTTAGAAATTGTCTTCCTTAGTTAGAAATAATATTATTTCATTAAAACATCTGCAGATTTTTCCTTCAATGTTATGGTTCTCTTTATCTATAATGGAATCGAGGGAATTTTGACATGGATAAAAAATGATTGAGTTGGGTAGTGATTTGTGACATGTCTATGGTCGTGATGTGATCTTCTTAGAAACTTTTGGGGGTGAAATTATGTGTGCCTATATGATCTATGAATGTTTATTGAATCTTACAATATTAGTATAGGATGATGATGCAAGAATGTTATTGATTACATTATCAATTTTATAATGGAAAAATAAATGGATAATGATGGTTGTTAGTGTATTTAGATGGGGTCCATTCCACTTTCCCTCATTATTAAATATTTTCAATTTTTTATCTCCCCTTTTATTCTATAGAATCGCACAAAAAAACCAAATATTTTCTTTGGTTTCACTGAACATAAAAATAATATAAATAAATAATAATTGATTGATATGGCGATGAACTCACCAATGAATCATTGAGATGGAATCTATTTATTCCAACTTCAATACACCCTTGGTTTTATAAATTTTCATGTGAGGCCCATGAAAAAATCTCACATCACATATGGGATATTATTAAACCAAGTCAAATATGGTAATAACAAAACATATCCTACAATAAGACATAAGGTCATACAAAATAGTGTTTCCACTTATTTTTCAATTAAATAATTTATTATGATGTACAATATAATACAAGGCTTAATATATCCTTTAAAGGAAAAATTTCCTACAAAGTGTTAAAGTTTACTTTTGACGAGTGATAAGATAACCATCTTAAAACGAAATGTACTTTGAAGCTAATGTTTAGTAAATCCAAGTATATTTCAAAATTTAATGGGATTTTTAACGAAGATAAAACCATTTCAGTATTTCATAAAAATAATACTGTTGCATTATCTAAAATTTAAAACTATATCATTATATAGGAAATGATTATTTAAATATTTTCATATTTCCATGAATGAATATAGTTCTATTGTAGTTCAAACATATGGTAAATGACTATATATATCATTTCCATCATTTGAAATAATGGATGTTTATGAATTTAAAAAATACGATTAAATATTTCATTAGTCTCTCGACTATTGAAGTGGAAGTAGTGTTCAAATTTAAGCATATGCATAGTTATTGGTAATATTAAAATATAACTCTCACTTGAATTTCATGCTTTGTTTTAACACTTCTATTATTGTGTAATTTAGATTGAAAATCTATTTATACGAGGGTGATTGGTCTAGTAGACTAGTTGATCATTATTCCACTAAGAAAAGATATTATGCTTTCTTATCACTATTGAATCTTTTTATTTATCCTTCCAATATGATAAAAGAGTAAGAAATTAGTCCGAAAACTGATATGAATTGTGTTATAAAATTTAGGAAGTCAATTCCACCCTATTGGGTAACATGAAACTCCATCTGGGATAACACAATGTGCTCTACCTCAAAAAATTGTCAGTGAATAACTCAACCACATTTTCAAATATATATTTTAAAAAATACGGGCCTTTATTCATAATAAATTCTTAATATATTACTTCATAATGATCATATATCTTTCAAAATAAAATATCCAACATAAATATACTACTCTACATAAAATTTACTATAACAACAAATGAATTATTTCATCTAAAAAGGATGGTGGAAAATATTTCTATAGTAGAAGGTGATATTTCATTTATTTAATTTTAACTATTGAGATGGGGGGTTTTAGCTATCAGGAACATGTACAGGTCGAGGTATTTGAAAACAATATAAGGAAAAATAATTCTAATCATCATTAGATCATTAGAAAAATAAATTTCACTAAGTAAAAAGTATAAAATTTAATTGAACATCGGATTATATGATTATAATCATAATTTAACATCTCATCATCAATTATCAAATACAAGATAAAAAGTCATCATTCAATCATAATTATTAGAATGTAACACTCACTAACCCACGAACAACATACCCAATTTAATATCTAAAAAATATAGAAATCAAAATGATACACATTAAAATGATGAATAAATAATGTTTGAACTCTCTTTCAGTTTTACAATGTTGTAGATGAGTCACACAAAATCTATTATACTCAAACCACATTTCAAATAGCCTAAAAACATTAAAAATATTCTATAGATCATATAAAAATAAAAATATAAAAGTGGCCAAAACAGATGGAGGGAACCAAATCAGAAAAGTTCAAAAAAATTAAGTAAAAGTGATTAAAAATTACAATATAGTTAAAAAATATGAAATGATTATAACTCTAATATGATAGAGTGGGTTTGATAAGACAAAAATTATGTACCTCAATTACATTTATATTAAATATATTGAATATTAATAAGTCATTTTATTACTTACAGATCATTTTTAATTATGAATATAATGTAATAATCTCATAGAGTATATGTTTCTTTGATTTGTTCATAGTAGTTCCCCACTATGACGATAACATTGACGTGATATGATCAAATTCTTGAAAAAATATCTAAGGTAGGATATCATAATATGATATGACACATAGTATGGGTCTTGTTCTCATGATGTTCGTACTTGTTACAACTTACCTTCACCAAGATAAGGGAAGAAATAACAAACTATGAGACCCTTCCTTATTCAAGATGAAAGAGATATAATTATCCCTAATTTCTACCTTAATAGGCCCCAGAGTGGATACTGGAACCCATGGTAAAGAATATCACACATTAATTAAAGGCATTAACCTTTTTATGGAACAATATTGGTAGATATGATGGTAAATCCCAACAACTCCAAAGGCCAAAAGAAAAAGTGGTGAAAAAATCCATTCCCCCATGCATGTTCAAAAGTAAATATGATTCAAGGTAAAATGAAAACACAAAAGTAAATTACCAGAAGAAAACAGTCTACGTAGCTACATCATATAATCCCAATTCATGATCTAGAAAAATTATGCACGGTCCTCAATGTCCCCCAGGAATGCTGAATACAATTCTATCTATGTAGGGTGGGTATACAAGTATACTGAGTAGGAAAACAAAAGCCACATGTGAACAAGTGAGGAAACTTACTAACGTCCAAGTGATGAAATAGTAGAACCTAAAATAACCTACTAAGGAATACTAACCATCCCAGACTCACCAAGGCACACCCACCAAATAAGGAAAGTCATGTAACGTAGTAGTATATGCACATAGATATTACATACCCCACACAACTTTCCCACAGCCTAAATACTCATACCTAATGGCTAACATCTTGATGATACCAATCTTACCATATGTATTCCCACTTCCAAATCCTAATCACATAAACCTGTGCCACAAACCACACACAATCTAGCCTGAAGACACCTGGGACACAACAACTGCACCAATTTCCTGAGGACACCTGGGACTCATCCAAAAGATACGTGAAAAAAAACCTATCCCAAAACAAAAATAGGTTCCTCCTCCATAATAAACCCTTCATGAAGGATATTGGGTAATGGTAACCGTCATGACATTACATCCTTCCTGGATACGGTATATGGGTAAGAACCCAGAATAGGGTGTGAGGAAAAAAGTCAGAACCAGCTATCCATCCTCTCACATGGATGTTGGGAAAGACATAATCCCCCATGAAATGTAGGTGTTTGGAACATAGTGATCATGAAGTTGGGGGTGCATATAGGATTCAAAAGGAACTATAATTTATATGAGTATTGTTAATAAAACACTCAACCCAACCTACAGGTTTCAAACAACCAAAAAAATGAGCCAACCAGTAACACTTTTGTTGCTACCCCAATATGCATAACCACTCAATAGTCACATACAAAGCATAACCCAACACCTTTCTCATTTAAAAAATTTCCATTTATTTATTAAGGGGAACACTTTAATTTATTATAACACTAGTGAGAAACTAGAATCCACAGGCATACCAAAACAACAATAAAATCCAAACCCCAATCCAACTACACAAACATGTACATATCCACACAATAGTCCAACTTCACAATGTTTCTATGCAGCCACAATACAAAAAAGGATGTTCATATGACTACAAGTCCACAAATTTCACAATAAATCAGTCTCTCATACTAAGAATCCACCTCACAACCTATACCAACCCATGCACAAAGCCCATAGTAACTACCATTAACTACATCCTTGCTACAAACTTATCCCACCCCATTCTCATGGAGCCCACTCCTCTTCCCAACTGTGTACCCACAATCATGCTCCGAACTGTAGCACCATACAAATCACATAATGTTACAAAACTCCTCAGAACACAGCATAAACCACTCCTATCAACAGGATGTTAGTATATTCAGATTTAACAAGCTGAGGTTATTTAATTCCACTTAATTATAAGAGGGGTGATCACAATTTAGGCTTGATCCTGGGGTATTCATTTTTTTAAACATGTATATGTGATTAAGAAGAATTCATGTTTTATTCATTTATACAAGAATCTCAATAGAACAGAACATTATTACTATTCATGAAATGAACACAAATGACCATAATTTTATGAAGGCATATCTCCATGAAAACCATAACAAAATCAAAGATAAAAATTAAAATAGGTGATCTACATCAACCACTCTCAGCTGATTATTTTATTTACCCATGTTATCTTTTGATCAAATTCAGTTCTGGTCTATTACTTCTTTCTATTAAAAATAATTCATCCATTCATCACAATGATTCATTATCATACCCACCATGAAGGATGCATAATTAAAGGGAAGCTAAATAAATCCCCACATGGAAGATCATAGGATCAATGTTCATCCTCACAACAAGAATAGGGGCCGCACGAGCAGTAGGGAAGAACTCTAAGAAAAATGAGTAGGGGGAACTCTATCACAGGTGCACGACTCATCATGGGAGGATGGCTCTATGCACACAAAGGGGAAATAGAAAAAACCCAAGGATGGGAAGATCCCGATTTTGAAGAGTCGGATCCTATTTTAAAAGAAAAAATAGTTCTAAAATACATTAATCATTGGATCATGGTGAAGACCATGTGGTTTGGTTTTCTCAAATCACTCGGGATGTTATGATATTTAATGATATAATAAATATCCTTTGAAACTCCCTTAAAACACACGATGAAGGTTTTAAACATGATTTATGTCAAATAAAAAGTAAGAGGGGTGAAACTAGATTGATGGGGAAAACCGAAAATGAGTCACCAATGGGTGGGTCCCCATTTATGAGAAATCGATGTCGATCCACCAATGAGGAGTTGTTGATGGGACATATTGACACTGAGCCACTGAGGCAATGACCTAACAACACAAAAACCTTCCAAAACAACAACATACCAATTCCAAAACATACAGATACCATTACTCACAAACGACACAACCTACCAATGCTTCAACATACTCATTCCCTGACCTATCGATATCAATTCCCCTAACTCACCAATGCACTGACATGCCAACTCACTGACAGGCTAATGCAATAACAACTCAACGCACTAACATGCCGATGGAAAAAATTGGAAATTTGGAAAACACTTTATTTAAGAAACCGACAGCTCCCAGAACACCTCACATACAAGATATTCACAAGGGAAGGGCCTAGGGAAATTTGGGTTAAAGCTTCAGATACCTCTCAAACTATTATCATCCCTATGAATTTCAAAACTAACCTAGACGAAAATAGGTTATAAATTACAATAACTTAAGATACCTATTCGGACTAAACCACCTTATCTTATTCTAATGATTGAGTGAATGCCTCAACATACCAGAAGACATAATTTTCATATATCCACTGAACAAATTAAGAAACATTGTCGCTCCACTTCCTCAAGTAACCACACAAACACCAAAGGTCACAGCGTTCAGACACACAGATTAGGGAGCTCCCTTTTCCATGATAAGATACTATCGTATTTGGGAAGCATTGTCTTACCCGCATGAGTTTAATAACAAATTTATTAATGCACCTTGATTAGGGTTCAGGATCTCCCCTCCCCATAGTTACAAATTTTCACAAAAATTTGGGAACAAGGAAAAAATTTATCAAATAAAAATTTAGGTCAACCATTTGATCATAAGAAATGTATAAATCAAATGAAAAGTGGAACTCGGATCAACTATTGATACAGGATATGCAAATTTTCATCACATTCCAACATATTCTCCTCAAGGCCGACATGCCTCCATAACACATGAACAAAAGGAATTGTCTGTCCACATAGAACCTTCTCCTCACGACCCTCTATCCTTGCCAGTTGCTCCATGACCATCACATAATCCTTGAAATCCAACTCTCCCCAATCTAGGACGTGAGATTCATAGTTTAGATACCGAAGGGGATGAGAGAAATGAATTGTGTCATGGATCCTCTCTAAATGTGGTGGCAACACTAGCTTATATGGAAACTCACCGTCTCACCCCAACACCTCGAAAGGTCTGATGAACATAGGAGAAAGCTTTCTTCCTCTACCAAACCTCTAATATCCACACTGAAGGGAGACCATTAAGAACACGTGGTCCACATCCTGAAACTCTAAAGGCCTCATATTTTGATTGAAATACGACTTCTTCAGGCCCAGAGTTGCCTTCATCCTCTCACACACAAGCTCAAACTTCTCCAATGTTCTCTGCACTACCACTGGTCCAAGAAGGGAAGCTTCCCCTACCTCTTTCAAGAACATGGGTGAACAACATGGTCTTCAATGAAACGTTTCGAATGCTACCATTCCAATGGTGGATTGATAGATATTTTGTATGAAAACTCTATGTGGGGAAAGTTTCATACCCAAAACCCTCCAAAGCCTAGGACACATCTTGCAGCTTATCCTCCACCATCTGGTTTCTCCTCTCTATATGTCTATCCATCTGAGGGTGGTAAGTAGTGATAAAGTATAATTGGTTTCCAAATTCATAATGAAATATACTCCATGCTCTCGATGGTAAATGTGTATCTGGATCTAAGACATTGGATCATGGATCTCCTTGTAGATGCACCAATTCACATTTGTACCTCTATGATAAGTCATCATCCACGACGTTCCCCTTTCTGGGGATGTAAGAGATCTTGAAGACATAGTCTGGGGGAATCTCCATGCACCATCCATGTCTCACATTCAGGTCTCATTTGGAAAAGATATACATCACGCTCTTGTGATCCGTGACCACCACAATGTTATCCCCAATGAGGTAATGCCGCCAAAACATCATCATGAACACGACCTCTTTAATATATACATCATGGATCTAAAAGTTATGTTTTTGATGATGTAACTACATAGACCCATATGAGATTAATACTTTCTGCTACATCATCATACATCCCAATCCTAGGCTAGAAGCATCATAGAACACCTTGATCATCGCCCCTTCCTCTGGTAACCTAAGCACTAGGGCACATACAAACTTCCCTTTCAGATAGCTGAATGCTACCCAAATAATCTCATTTCATATGATGAACACTTATTTTCTAGTAAATGGAGATGAAAATATAGAGAATCTACGTACGAACATCCTATAATCGCTTTCAAAATAGAGGAAGCTACAGACCACCTCCACATTCTTGGGTGCTTCCCATGAACCAACCGCTTCATCATTTGACAGGTCCACCACTATCCCTTGTTGCGACACCGCATGATTGAGGAATTGAAACTCTCGCATCCAAAACATTATCTTATAATATGTTATGTAGAGCTGGTGGTGTCGGAGTACCACCAAGATAGTCCTCAGATTCCCATCAAGTTCCTCCTATAACCTTGAGTATATTAGGATGTCGTCGATGAACATAATGAAGAACCAGTCTATGTACTATTGAAAAATAGAGTTCATGAGCCTCGTGAAAGTGACTATTTCACTCGTGACACCGTAGGGCATGAATAAGAACCCAAAGTGCCCATAACCTACACTTGAAATTGGTACTCAGGATGTCACAATATTTTACTATAAATTGGTGCAATCCAGACTATTATCGATCATAAAGAACCAACCTAAAACATTTAACCAGTCTAAATGATATTCATTTTTTGGAAGGGGGTTATGGTTCCTGATCGTCACCTGATTCAGCCTATGGTATTCTTTGAACAATATTATTCCATCATCTTACTTATTCATGGAAAAGACTAGATCACCCCATGATGACACACTTGGTCGGATAAAACCCTTCTTCATCAGGTCATGAACTTAAATCCAAAAATTCCAAAACATGGAAGTTGTTATCTGATAGGGGCCATCAAAATGGGGTGTGCACTGGGTTGTAAGTCTATCTCAAACTCAATGTCAGATCAAGGGGCTAGAGTAATGAACTTTTTGGGAAAGACATATTGGAACTCATTGACAACCCCTAGAACAAACACCATATTTATATTTTCAGATTCTATATATTGTTTTTCTAATAAATAATGAAGAGTCTCCACATTCCGAATGCCCTACTGAAAAATATTCTCACCAATGAATGATCCATTCTGGCCACCCACATCTGAAAACATGAGTCTTCTCCATAAGTATTTGATAATAGTATGCCTAGAAGATAATCAATCGGTGTATATGAACACATAGTATGGGTGCATCTGTAGCATAGTAAGGTCCCCAATTATTACGCCCCAACCCTAGATACCCAGAGTCGGTGCATTATTACATAACATTGTCTTGACACAAGTAATCATGTATTGAAAGACTGATCAGTTTCGTATTATTGGATACAAGATATATACATAAGTTCATCATTACAACTTGAGAAGAAATATAACACTAATTTATTCCATTAAAACATCCAAACCTCCTAGATTATGCTGGGAAGTCACTCATAAATAAGTTTTTCATATCCTGGGAAAATGAAACATAAGAAAGGGGTGAGCTCAATCGCTCAGTAAGAATAATTAATATAGCAGAAGATAACATAAACATTAGGCATCTTGAATAATAGAAAACACATAACTTTGCAAATAATAAACATGTACACTTTATGGATGTGATTTGAGCCGAGTAAATGATTCCATAATAAAACATAGTCATGGGTATTCTACTAGTTGAATAACAAGATGAACCATCATTATTTATTCCATTATGAGGGAATATATAATGATGCACATTCTGAAACATCTTGTGAAGGCCTTTATCAAGACGTCTAAAAATGATTTATTCCTCATCCAATACAATATATCAAATTGGGAAAGGCCTCAGCCAATTCTATGCCTAATTGTCTCATAGGACTTACCGATACATTGATTTGATATAGCAGGCTCCACCCGTCTCTTACTAAGTCCAATACATTCCTCATATGAAAAGGTTGAAAGATAACATAAACATTCATATTAAAACTATCATACGAAATGTCAATACTTTAACCATAAACCATAAATGGTATAAAAATAACCCATCTACAGTAAAACATATCACAAAACCTTAAATAAAATATTGAATATTTGTTTCATAATAAATCAACTTCAAGCAGGTATAACATTTATCAAAGGATGTTGACATAGATGAAATCGAAACAATTTTAGAGAAACATCTCATTATATTTTGAAATAATTTAAGAGTCTCATAATTATAAAAGAAAAAATTTATTTTAAAAATATTCTTTTATGCTTGTAAGGGGATCTTAGACAATATGGTGGAAAATATCCTCACTTGTTGTATACGATAAACAACACATTCTTACTTTAATTTTTTTCGTAAATGTCTTAAAGTACCTTGTTTAAAAAACAACAAAAAGATTGCATTCAAAACATATAATGTCATGTAAGGGTAAAAATGACTTCAACCCATAGTATTGTAAATAGTAAAAATGTATTGAAATACATTTCTAATAAAACACGGATGTGGATGATTAAGAGGTCCAGTAGATACTTATGTAAAACAGACTCAGATAATAAAGAGATTGTGAAATTAACCCTTACCTTGAACATTTCCTTGGTCGTGGGTACGTTATAAATTTGTATAATAGTTAAATCATTGTTATTAAATTATACAACAACCATATACATAAATATGATATTATATATGATCTTCTAAAATGCATGGTTAATAATAATTTAATATTATCATCAGTTTGGGTGGTAACTGATTTGTTTTCCATTACATGTATTGTTACATAAGAAATTTTTTTATGGATAATATTTATTTTATTCATATACAAAATTATATTATGTTATTGAAAATTATTTTTAATCATCAATTGAAAATAATTCGTGAATGGTTATGATAGGGAAATGAATCTCATCGCATTCGTGGAGACGGTAAGCCGTACATAAGCACTAGTGAAAATATCATTATTTTATGTTAAAATCGTATGTAAATAGATTTCATACCATATATATATTATAATTAACATGTTATATTTATTATTTACATCAATTATACCTTATTATTATAACCATCAAAAAAATAATGTATTGAATAACAACTACACCACGACGTGGAGATGTTAAGCCATTCCTACGCACGTATGGTGACTCTGTCATTCATATGATGGATAGATTTGTGAATACGACTGTACAATTTTTATAATAAAATCAAAGTATATATAAGATAATGGAGTTTTTATTTAGAATGGAAAAAATAAACAATGAGGAAGTGGAAGAAGAAATAAACTTGAAATATGTGATGCAATATTTACCTCTTCTTCGGGTTCATCCTTTTGATATGATCAAAATGTCTCCATAGGTTTTATTTATGACCAATGGAAGGCCTCTAGGATGATGGGAGGCTAATTGAGAGGATATATGGGAATGTTTTGGACGAGAAAAATGGCTTTGGAGGTGTGATTTTGAGATAAGAGGAAGTTCTCTTTTATAAGAGAGGTGAGGGGCACCTTAGGAACATATTGAAATATTATTTTATAATAAAATAGTTTTCTATTTATAATGGCTCCAAAATGATTTATTTCTATGATAAGTTTGGGATGGGTTGAAAAAAATTCTACCAATAGGTTTTAGATAGGTTTGTGTTACCATATTAACCTTATCTTTTAGATTTATCTCTTAGTTAAATAGTTTCACTTTTACCTTGTATTATTTTATTATTATAATATTTGGTCAATAAACATAAAATAAAATTCCAAGAGAACATCAAGTGGTTCATTAATGATATAAATATCATTATATTAGTCATTTTTCTGAACATTATTTATTTACGAATATTTTATCAATTAATAATATAATATATGATTTAAAAACTCTTTTATGTCAATTTTGATACTATTTGTTATTTTGTTTTTGTTAAAGGCATGATAGCAATATTACTTTGACTGAAATTCATTCAATCGACCCTAAAATGTCATATTAACTGTGGAAATTATTTTAATAAAACAAAAGTCTAAAATTATATTTATATTGGATATTTATAATATAAATTATTTTAATCTCTCATTAATATGGCAATTACTGCATCATCATTGTGTCATAAAAAAATTTACTTATATAATGGGTAAAAAATATAAATAAAATATAATTATGTAGGAAATAATTTTAGTTTTCTAATTAATATTTATAGTAAAAAATATAACATATATAACCCATTGAAAAAATTGGGTTACTAAAAGATATATGTGTTTGTTGTTTTTAACTTTACATTAAATTGATTAATATAAAGTGTCATTATCACTCTCAAGTGGCTCCACTGGGTCCCAAAATCGTCCCAAGGATTCCCATCGTTAGAAATTTTTTAACCAAAATTGATTGGAAACATGTTAGGGTAATTTAATATTATAATAATATTATTTTATATACACTTATTTTCTATATTTACCCCTTTTACAATGGTAAATAAAATATTTACTGAATTAAATATTCCTAATGTCTAAAAATAAAAGATAACTATATAAAAAATATGGAACCCTTGATTCCAAATATGGAATCCATTTTTTCAAATTAAAAATACAGAATTGGATGAAATTAATTTAAAATTAATTCAGGTTGTCAAAACTAAAATCTTGTTTTTTAGAAATAATAACCATCAAAAGATTGACACATTTTTATGTTCAGTTTAAATGTGAAATTACATCAAATGACCTAAATTATATTAAATTATTAAAATATAATCTAATTATACTTAATAACCATTCAAATGTATAATTTATCACAATAAATTATTTTAATTAAAAATTTGTTTTTAATTAAAAATTATTATATTTCAGTAATCCTCAAAAATTTAATGTTTTTAGAGAAGCACCAAAAAATACCCCTAAGACAATTTTTATATTCTGAATTCAAATATGAAGTCCATTTTGTTGAATAAAATTTATAAAATTTGAAAAAGTGGGTATTACTATTCCTAACAGCTAGTTTGAATAGTCGTGGTGTGTCAGAATCTCGAAATTGTGTACAACACAAGTGAATCATACTGTGGAAGCTTGGGGTGTTACATTCTCCCCTCCTTAAAATAATTTTGACCTGCAAATTTCTATAATATTACTGCATAAAAAGATTTGTGTCCTTCTTCATCAAAAGTTTATCACGTTCCCACATTACCTCTTCCATTTTATGGTTTCTCCATAGAACATTCCCTAGACGAGTAGTCCAATTTCTCAACACTTGTTCTCTGGTATCAAGAATTCTGATAGGTTCTTCGCAATAAGACATATCAGGTTCCAGTTCTATTTCTTCATAGGTGAGTACATGTATTGGACCAGTCATGCATTTTCTCTATAGTGATACGTGGAACACAACATGATCTTTTGAGAGACTTGGAGGCATTTCCCAATGATAAGCTACAACCCAAATTTGTTCTGGAATTTTGAAAGGTCCGATGTACCTGGGACATAATTTACCATTCTTAATGAATCGTAAAATCCCCTTCCATTGAGATACCTTGAGGAAAAAATGATCTCCTACCCGAAATTCCCAATCCTTCCTTCAGTTATCTCCATATCTATTTTGCCTACATTGAGCTACCTTGATGTGGCTTTGGATAACCTTCACCTTTTCCATCATTTCCATAACACGTTCTGGGCCTATGAGTTTTCTTTCACCAACATCATCCCAACAAGTTGGTGTGCAACATCTCTTTCCATATAATGCTTCATATGGTGCCATCTGAATACTTGAGAGGAAGCTATTTTTATAGAAAAATTCTACCAGAGGTATGTATTGATCCGACATATCTTGAAAGTTAAGTGAGAAAAATCTCCAAATGTATTCTCGGTTTGAGTAGTCTATTCGGATTGTCCATCAGTTTGAGGGTGGTAGGCTGCGCTCAAATGAAGTTATGTATCCAAGGATTTCTAAAGACTTTTCCATAATCTTGATGTAAAATGGGGATCATGATAAAAAACAAACAATAGGGGTAATCCATGATGTCTGAAAACGTCACTAATATATAGTAATTCTAAACATTCTAGTGGTAAATCTTCTCTCATAGCAAGAAAATATGCAGACTTAGTAAGATGATCAACAATGACCCATATTGCGTCATTCCTTCTAGGAGTCTTTGGTAGTCCAATGAAAAAGACTTACATAATATCATCCCATTTCCACTTAGGTATGGGAGGAGGTTGCATTACTCTTCCTGGATGTTTCCTGCTTGCTTTTACCCATTGAAAAACCATACATCTTGACAAATAATCTACAATCTCCCTCTTCATGTTGTCCCACCAAAAATGTTCTTTCAAATCTATATAAATCTTAGTGCTACCAAGGTGTATAGAAAAATTTGAGCTATGAGCATCATACAAGAATTCCCTTTTTAGATCAGGTATATCAATAACTCAATGTCTCTTCCCAAATTTCAAAATTCCATCTTTATATACGAAGTCAATAAATCTCCCATCATTTATAGCTTTAATTTTCTTTTGAAATTTCTCATCATTAGTCTGAGAATTTTTTATCCTTTCTAGTAAAGGTGGTCAGGAAACCATTTGAAAAAGAATTTATGTTTCATCTTCCAAGGTTATTATCATATCCATCTTTACTAGATCCATGTATATAAGATTCTTTTCAACTCTCATCTTGTTCAAAACTCCATATTCCTTTCTACACAAAGAATCTTCAACCTTATTTTCCTTCACCGGGTGGTAGTGTATAATGAAATCATAGTCACTGACTAGTTTAAGCCATCATCATTTCCTCATGTTGAGTTATTTCTCTAAGAATATATACTTCAAACTCTAGTGATCAGTATATATCTCACATTTTTCAACACTGAGTTAGTGTCCCAATATCTTCAATGAAATTATTACAGCTACTAACTCCAGATCATGCGTAGGATAATTTTGTTCATGAAATTTTAGCCGTTGTGATGCATAGGAAATGAATCTATAATTCTTCATAAGGACACAACCAAGTCTTTTCTTTGAAGCGTCACAATAAATAATCAACCCATCATTCATCGATGGTAGGTTCAATATAGGAGCATTGACAAATCTTACATTCAGTTATTCAAAAAATTATTCACAATATTTTTTCCAAAAAAAATTAACCCTGTTACATGTGAGCTTGGTTAAAGGGTTAGCCAATTGGGCGAAATTATAGACAAAACATCGATAATAACCTGCTAAACCAATAAAACAGCGTACCTCAGTTATACTCATCTGTGTTCGACATTCATGGATTTCCTTATTCACTGAAGGAACAAAAGATATTCCATCCTTACAGATAATATGGCCAAGAAAAGAAATTTCTTGAATCCATAATTCATACATTCTAAACATCCCATATAAATCATTTCATCTAAGAGTCTTTAGGATAATGCGTAGGTGATTTTAATGATCTTCGTATCATTTAGATTATACCAGGTTATCATCAATAAATCCCACTAAAAAGTCACTAATAGGTTCCTTGAAAACTCTATTAATTAGATCCATGAAGTCAGATGGTGAATTAGTCAATCCAAAATTCATTACTGTAAACTCGTAATGCCCATACTTGGTTTGAAATGACGTTTTTGGAATGTCTTCCTTCTTCACAAAAAACTGATGATTTCCAGATCGAAGGTAAATCTTTGAAAAATATTGAGCTCCATGATTTTTGTCGAATAAATCAACCATGTGAGGTAGGGGATACTTTTTATTTATTGTTATAACATTGATCACCATGTATTCAATGCACAACCTCATAAATGCATCTTTAATCCTAACAAAAAGGACTGGGGATCCCCATGGAGAAAAACTAGGGAAAATAAATCCCTTATTACTTAATTTATTTTGTTTTTTATTTGTTCCACTAATTACACAATGTAAATTCTATAAGGGGTATTTCATATGGGCCATGAACCATGAATTAAATCAATGGAAAGCTCAATTTCTCATTGTAGATTCCGAAAAGTTCATAAGTGTTGAAGAATGCTTCAAAATGAAAAAGCGAGGTAAAATTCAGACCCGAAGAACAGGTTCGGGGGGCCTAGATGCATTTATTGAAAAAATGGCCAAATGCGCGAAAAAATGTGTCCAGCACGGAATGTTCCGGGATTCACGAAGAGTCCCTGGCGCAGGCGTGAAATAATTTCACGCCCGCATCCCGCACGGTTGAAATTTTCCGCCACCGCCTCTGGCGCATAATTATTGTGCACCGAGAGGTTCTCCATGCCGCCATACATCTATAATTAGAAGGATACCCCCTTCCAATTCAGGGCTGAAAAATCTGAATCGGCTCTCATGCGTGAAATTTAGCTTCCGCGCGTGCGAAATATGTCCTTCAGGTACGGTTCTTTTCACGCCTAGTCACCACGGGGTCCGCCATCGCGCGAGATCCTCATGGCTTGGAATGAATTTTAATCCCTTCAGGGCCCCACTTGCACGCAGGCTGACCAATTGTGCGCAATTTGTTCCATTGCGCGCACACATGTCCATGTGCGCAGCCTCTACCCCTTGCACACAATTCATATACTTGCGTGCAATCCACCTAGTCGCGCGCAAAACCTCTACCCCAATTACACACAAGCATCACCAATTTCACTCCATCACGGTGTTTTTCGCGCAAGGTCCCATTATTTCACGCAACCCTCAAGTGTTGTGTGCAATTCCCCAGGGCCCTTCACCTCGTTGCTCCCTGGGCACCCCCCTTACGCGAAGTCTCGATGCCCTTCTTCTGGGTGCCATTCATAGTTTTCTTGTGTGCCCAGGGAATCCACATCATTCACCGTCTTCCCGTGTGACCTTCTAGGATCATATGAGGAAGCATCAATGTCCCTTGGACTATTCTTCCCATTTCGTTGCTTTTCCTCATTCCTCGTCGAATAGAAATGCTAAAGACTATTTCTTCTTCACATAGCCACGCTAATGTGGACCCCTTAATGGTTTTCTCTGTGACACCCCCTCAGTACGGACTTTACGATGCCTTACCTCCCATAAGGTGGAGAGGGTACCAGTCATGTATGTCTTAAGGGTGTGGAGAAAACCCACCACATCCGAGCTGGAGGACGTTAAACTGCCAAGCACCATCGTCCTCAACACATGACATTAACCTGTGACCTTGCCCCATGCCTCACACGCAGGGTCCCCCCTCCTCATACATTCTCCACACCAACTCGTCTCGATGGGGATTGGATCCTCCCTCATAGGGGGTGATTTATTAGAGTGACATTTGTCTGCGGGGAAGGGAATCCACCTTGGTGTAAGCCCCTATCCTTTCTTGCAAGAGGCAGCACCTATGTTACTCCCCACTCCCTCGATGCCAAGGCTAGCCATGTGTGTGATAGGGAATGGTGCTTCTCCTTTATTCCGTCCCAAACCCCTATCCCACTACGCTTTTTTGCCATTGGGCCTCCATCCTAGAGTAAGTCCCGACAGCTTGGGTCGCTCAACGTGTAAACCCCTCTTCATTTCCAACAGACGCACCCTTCACGACGTGATCGTCTGGTATCTGCTGTCTCTTGTTTCTCACACAGATCAAGACTCATGTGATCTTAGAGTGAGCAATAGCCATGACAAACCATGGGACACCTCATATTGTAAGCCACAAATGTCCTCATCCCGCATAACGTTAAACTATACACACAAACTACGAGGACATTGATCCATGTCATGGCATGGTACGTAGGAAGCCTCCACGAGGTTTAAGCCACACTACCTTGCTCCACCTTAGAGTGTGAGTTCCAATCCATCCCAAACAATGTGGACTTTGATTCCATTCCATGGGGATACATAGGAAGCCTCCACGAGGTTCAAGCCCACCAATCGGTCGTTCGGACCCCATTCATGTCGGTTCACCAAACACCATGGGCTGCCTCAGAGCATAAGCCCCAAATTCCTTCGTCCCGCATGATTTTAGACTGTACACCTAAACTACATGGACTTTGATCCATGTCATGTTATGGTACGTAGTAAGCCTCCACGAGGCTCAATCCCCACCACCTTGGGCCTCCTCAGAGCGTAATCCCCAATCCATCCTGAATTACGTGGACATTGATTCCCTACCACGAGGATATGTAGGAAGCCTCCACGAGGTTCAAGCCCTCCAATCGTTCATTCCGACCCCATTCACATCGGTTCACCAAACACCATGGGCCGCCTCAGAGCGTAAGCCCCAAATTCCCTCGTCCCGCTTGACATTAAACTGTACACCTGAGCTATGTTGACTTTGATCCATGTCAAGGCATGATACGTAGGAATCCTCCATGAGGTTCAAGAACAAAAACCATTGGCCCCGACCCTCTCTATGTCAGTGCGCCAAGCCCCATTTCCACCTTGGTTTTCCTCAAAGCGTAATCCCCAATCCATCCCGAACTACGCAGACTTTGATTCCCCGCCACAAGGATATGTAGGAAGTACCTTCAGGACTCAAGCCCAAATCTATCATCCATCAGAATCCTTACTTGGGCCACCAATTCAATTTGAGATCATGGCACCTCATACCCCATTCCATTTAATAGCATTCTGGAAGCCACCCACGTGTCGGCCCCAATCTCAGTGTCCCAACAGGGGGTTGTGTCCATCTGATCCACTCTGACCAGTGTTCCGATCAGTCTGATCCATCTATGTTGGACATTAAAATTGTAGAATACCCTTTTTTGAACATGGGACGCTGAGGAAATGCTTTGATACATGCCTATGGAATATGATTCCCCATGTTCGATGTGGGATGCCTCGGGCTTCCGCGCCCCCGAGAAGCCCAATAATAAGGGACTTAGGATAGAAATGTGAATTCCCCAGCATCTAGACATGCCAGTGATTCCCCCACGTGACTAATCCCCAAATTGAAGGTTTTTACCCATACCAGAATCTTTGGAATGTCCCGAAATAAGCAGCGTAATTAAATGGTGTCCATGAAGATATGGCGCTAGGATGAGTTTCCTGAAATACGTCCTAAATCTATGAGGGAGACCCGGAATATGTGACGAGCTCCGAGGAAAAATCCACAGAAGGAAGAACCGACATCCCATCATCCTGTTTTGATCAAAGGGAAGACATCCCTGAATAAGGAGTGGATGCCGCCCACCTTTGGAAAGTGGGAATGCGGGGTAACAGTAGCTCTTCCTCTGTGCAAAGGATGCGCGCGCCCCAGCGAAAGCATCGAAAATAGAATTGGTGAACCCAACATGATTGTATTCTCCTCATATTGGAGGCTAGTAGAATTCAGGGAATCTGTGGATCAACATGTCATCTGACCCCATAATCTGGTACCAGGTCCCACCAAGTAGGCCTGATGTGAAACTCTCTAGAAGTTGGGACAGTCAAGATGTTGAGCATTCCGTCCTGCGACATTTTCTACGTGGATCCCTCATACCGGCCAAGATAGACATAACGATGATGGGGCACTGGTTGTTGATTTCTTTTCCTAGTAGTATTAGTGACCTCATCTCCCTGCTTTCAAGAGCCATGATATTGCATCTGGAGCCCGACCACCTGCTCACCAGCACAGGAGCAGGGGAAATATCGATGCGGCTACCCCACATGGTTCTGCCTCTTTCATGACAGCTTCGACCACCATGTCTGTTGGGAACACACGCCCTCTCTCCCCATCAACTATTATCCAGCAAAGGGTAATTAATGACCTTGTACACAGGTACAAGGAGGAGGGGGTCATCCCCACCTGGGAGATGGCCCGCTTGGATCTCGATGCAGCTACGCGTCACCATCAACGCCACCTCCAAGGGCCGTATAGGTATCCGCTACTCCCCACCCCGACATTCAATAGTTTCAGGACCTTTTCCCTATAACGCCTTGACAGCTCACTCCCCTATGCCGACGAGGTAGGGTATGTTCGGGCCGACCTAATCGGAGTCCAACTTCATGGGATCTCGGCAAGGGCTCCCACCAAACCTCTTCAGTGCAGCCGCCCAGTTCCCCAAGACAAGGAGCAGGAAAGCTATGCGCCTGCACCACTGGATCTAGATCATCTGACCTGGTGCCAGCGTTGGGCGCAAATGGAAGAGGGCGCCCGCGACGGGGTATCAACGTCAACGACTACTATGGCCAGATCCACCACTAACTCATATCACCAACTCCCCGTATACTTTGAGCAGGTGAATATATACACATGGCCTGGATCGAGGCCCCAACCACCCCACAAGTAGGTTTGGTTGACTCTCCCAGTTTCCAGCATAGGCGATGGCCGCTGCGTACCAATCTGTTGCAGTGACTCCCAGTGTGAAGGCCTACTCCGCGCCGCCATCATAGAAGGTGCGAGTTATCCCTACATACAACGTTGGCATGGAGGTCTTCCCCACACCACCTTTAGTCCATGTAAGGGTCTTACCTGTGATAGAAACACTCTGAGTGGGGGTCTCTCATGTTCTTACTACACTGGGTACGTGGTCACTCCCCTACTGCGGACCAAGAGTATGGAGACATTGCATGTTCAGTCACTATCCAACATGGAGGTCCTCCCCATGTCCCCATTCCAATCAGTGAAGGTACTCCTATCCCCAAATATTAGAGAGGTAGAGGGCAACCCCACTTCACCAACACCCAACATGGAGGTCCTCCCCATGTCCCTTTTGAAATTTGACCCAGTGCTCCCCGCACCCTGGCTTCCTCAGGTGGAAACCCTCTCCGCCCCAACACCAGTGCGACCAGAGGACCCCATGTCGGAATTCAGCACTGTCTCGAGGAGCATCCCATGGGCAGGATTGTGTGTCGTTGCCACCACAAGGGGAATTTCAGGGAGGGATGGATAGGAATCAAACCAGTCCGCTTCTCAAACTCCAAGGCGGATTACGACTCGGTGTTGGAGCCATATCCTCATCCATCTGAGTCAAGGGATGGGGTAGGAACAAGGTGCACCAGCTTCGTACTCTGAGAATTCGAGGCCCATAGGATCCTGCCTCCCTCCAATGGAATATCCAGGAGGACCAGAACTTGGTGTGTCCCCAGGAACCGACCACACAGTTGCCACTGTCATCTCCGGAGGTGACATATGTCTCAGCTAGAGATGACAAAGATCTATTATGGGGGTCAATGGTAGAAGAGATGTGGCATAGCACACCCTCAGCGGACGCTGATTATGTGTTAGGAGCTTTGGTCTCTGATACATCCTATAGTGATATAGCGGTCAGGTCACTACAATCCTTAGAGTAAATCCCACGTTTCGGCAGCCAATCAGCTCGCTCTCCATGTTCTCCACCATCCAGCACACCATCCCAGTGGTCAATCTTGGTGCTGCCACCAATTCCTCAGCCACCCTTAGTTGAAAAGTGGGGAAATCAAATGTCAGACCATGAATCTAAGATGAGGAGCTTCTGGGCCATCCTCCCAGTGGGACACTTCCCTGAGAATTTTTGGCTGGTCACTGTTCCAAATTTTAGTACGCTAGAATATCTCACCCCGGGGGAGTTCGAATGTTTCCGCCAGACCCTCGGGGAGTGACTTTTACTAGGAGCCAAGAGCACCTGGAAGACATCAGTGAACAGTACCTCTTGGTTAACTTGGCCACACTCCATGCGGTCCAGCACATTGAGTCACTTGGCCACAAAAGGGCCCTCCAACGACAATGCATTCAGAGTTTCCAAGTACTCAGCAATGTGATTGAGGAGGCTACCCCTCAAAGGCATGTCCGTGGATGGGGGCACTACACTGCCCTCCTCTTTAGTGTTGTCCGTCGGCAACACGACTCGCTTGGAAACATCGAGGACATACCCCCGAGAAGAGTCGCGTTCAACATGACCGATCTGTTAGCAGGGGAAGATGAGCTGGAACTTCTGGATGGGAACCTCTTCCCTGTGAACATGCCCCCACTAATGGACATGTTGGGGAGAGTTACTAACCAGTAGAGGAACCTCCTAGGTATCCCTCTGCCCACTGAGGAATTGGTACTCATTCGGAATCTCGGTAAGGGCAAGGAGCATATTGGTGTCACCAAACACTCCGACCCGTCTGCCTATGTACAGAAGACATAGGAAGATCTTGAGAAGGTTGTGCTGCACCAGAAACTTACCAAGAAGAAGAAACTAGGTGATGAACTTTTGGATGAACGTGCTGTGGAATAGTTTCTGGATTATTGTAGCCCTCAGCTAGTATAGTAGAGACAGATGCAGCTTCTCCCCATTAAATTTCCCCCGGGTAACCCTGAACATCTTGTCCATGCAGAAAGGGCAGAGGCCGACACTTACGAAAAAAGAGTGCGATATGTCTTGTTGAACCCTCCTGAACGGTGTGTCAATCCAAGGAACCCCTCTCAGGCTCCTACGGTATCCCCAAGGGTTACTCCACTAGCTGCTCCATGGGCCGCATAGCTTTTCTACTACATTGAAGAGCCCGACAATGTGCTCGTGGTTTGGTATCCCCATCCAGATAGGGACCCAGTAGAGGCCCATAGCTTGACGAACATGGACATTACATTACTTTTTCTGAATAATTAATACATAAAAAAAACAGACACACAAAGACTGTAATAGTTTAGTGTCTTTGAAAACTCAAAACGTAATCTTCTAATCAAGGAGAAAGATCTTCAACATCTCCCATAAAGATCTTCCCCTTTTGGTTTTCTTACCTAAAACCTTTATTTCAATTCTGGGGAAAATAAAACATATAAAGGGTGATATCAAATGCTCAATAAGGGAAATAATGGATAAAATAAAACAAATCATATACATTTGAACATAAAAACATGAACATAATGTTTAAACATCAAAATCTTGGGCAATGACATGAAACATGGTAGTACATAAGGCATAGATCATAAAGAAACATTAATCATGATAAGATAGCTTGTCAACAAAACTTATAATTGTGGAAAAACATTAAATACATGATATGATTTCCATAGTAGCCAAGGCATTTCTTCCAAGACCATCTTAGTGGAAAAAGTCCCTTTCTGAATGGAGTTCACTCATTTCAGTCCTGTAACACTGAACCGGATTAACGTACCGTTCCATCCATGTCTATCTCATGATATATAAATCATTACCCAATGAATTGGAGGGAGATATAGGTCCCACCCATCTCATAAAGAAATCAATCTTACTTGTTCCACAAAATAAACATATATCATTCATAATAACCAAACGAATAAAATGGGTTTCATAAACATCATCCCATCATCACATAATCCATATAAAAGAAATGGATATCATTTCATAATAAGAAAAGTGAAACCATGTAAACCATAGAGAAATTATACTTGAAATATACACATATGAAATAATGTCATCTTAGATGGAAAATAATTCTGATAAAACACTTAAAATGAATTCTTGAGGAAAATATCCTTTCTTCTTCAAAATCATTTTCTTTTCACAAAATGTCATGAAATTTTAAAAGAAAAGGATTTTGTTGAAAATATTCATGAAATATTTTAGAGGAAGCTTCATGAAAATAAGGCTTTATAAAACCGTAAAAAACCATTCATGCCGTATAAGTTAAAAAAACATTCTTCTCGTACTTTTGTCGGAAAAGTCAAAAAGTACCTCGTATGGTAATCAAAAGAAATATTCCTTCCATACGATGTGGTAAAAGTATAAAAGGGTAAAAATGAATTTAATAATACATTGAAGAAATGTAATCATTTTATGAAAAAATTTTGAGAACATATGGACATGGATATTAATCATAACCCCAGTATGTACTTACGAATAAACAATCTCGGATAAGAGCGAGATTGGAAAAGTTATCCCTTACCTTAGGTCTGATATGCTTCGTACATATCCGAACCTCCTGTATAATTATTTAAATAATGTCATTGACTTATTATAGAATCATATTAATTGTTATGATATCATATATGGTTCACTTATGACTTTATATTACCCGTTCTTTTGTAAGTTCCATGTTAAAGCAGCGTTTTGGGTAATACCATTTTATTTATCTTACATGTTGGGGCTTGTTGTTCTTGATATTATTACTTATATCATGATTTACATAAATACATAATGTAAAACATGATTTATATGAAATATATATTCATCATATACATATATATATATGATAGATCAATAAATTGAATGAAATACACCATTCATGGAGACGGTAGGCCGTACGTACGCATGAACACTGTTTTCGTTTCCTTATTGAATTGAATGGAATTAAGTAAATGACATACATATATATATATACCTAAATCCAGTATCATTATTATGTCATATATTTCATGATTACTTATTATATATACTTTATAATCATTCATGAATGGTTAACATAGAGAATGAATCTCTTCGCATCGTGGAGAAGGTAGTCCCTACGTACGCACGAGCGATGATATCGTTCCAAAAATTATTGAATTGAATTGGAGTGGATGATACAACATATCAGAATTAGTATGACATTATAATAACTTTGTATAGTTATTATTTACACCATTTTACACGTCCAAGTAACGTGGTGTTGGAAAAACAGATTACACCATGGCGTGGAGACGGTATTCCGTACGTACGCATGCGCGGTGATTTCGTTTTCCGTAGGATGGATAGAAGGTGAAATAGGGTTGTTTCATATTTATAATAACATATCAGTATATTAGAGATAATGATGTTATTACTCTATAATGAAACAACTAAATAAGAAGAAGTTGAAGAAGAAAGAAACTTTAAAGAATCGTTAGAAGAGATTACCTCTTCTTCGACGCACCTCCTTTATGATTCCTCTTAAGGAAGTAGAGTTGGTCATTTTAGAAGACCAGAACCTCAAGAATGTTTCTAGGGAAGTGTATAAGAGAAATGGTCAGGGGATGGATGAGATTCAAGGCTCAAAAGGGTGTGAATAGAATAGGGAAGGGGTGCCCTCTTTATAACGGCGGAGAGGGGCACCTTTGAAAAAACTCAAAATAATATTTTATTATAAAGTCATATTCGGTTTTTAATAGCTCAAAATTGATTTATTGCGAAGATAAGGTGGGGATGGGTTGAAATAATCTCATCGAATATAATTTAGACAAGTTTAGGTTTCTATTTTAACCTTATCATTTAGATTTAACTTTAAGTTAAATAATTTTACTTTTACCGTGTCTTCTTGTTTGCTTACACTATAAGGATAATAAACTTACTATAACAAGACAAACGAACCCCAAGTTGTTTATTATTAATATATATAACCTTATCTAAGTCATTTGGCCGAACCTTATATTTTTATGAATAAAATAAAAATTAATAATATAATATTTGTTTTAAAAACTATTTTATGTCAATTTTGACTCTATTTGGTAATTAATTTTTGTGAAAATCATAACAGCATGATTAGTACAAAAAAAGTTAGTTAAATCAGTACTAACATTTCATATTAACCTATAAAATTAGTGGAATTCAAAAAAAGTCTCAAATTACATTTATTTGGGTATTTATAATATCAATTATTTTAATATTTCATTATTTAGGTAATTACTGCATCACGATTGTGTCATAAATAACATAAATTATTTAATGTCTAAAAATTATAAATAAACTACCATTAGGTATGAAATATTTTTTGATTTTTAATGAATATTTATAGTCGAATTTATCTTATGTATAAACCTATATTAAAAATGTTTTAGTTATTAAACGTTGATTTTAACTATTTTAACCCTTCTTTATATAAATTAATAATAAATGCCCTAATCTAATCCAAGTGGACCTAAATGGACATATTTAATTCCTAAGGTTATTTTTTAAAGAATTAAACTTATCCAATAGAATGAGGACATGTGTTAGGGTAATAATAATATCATTTTTACCCTTAATTACTTTATTTACTTTTTACCGTGGTAAATAAAAGTAAAAAGTTACTATTCGCCAAAAATTATTTTCATCTCATTGAACCACATTTTAGTCCTTGATATTAACCATGTCGCTCGGATTTTCGAAATTTCACTCAGAGAAGCGGTAAAATTAAGTTTTTTTGTGAATTTCCAAATTTTCCAAGGAGGTGGGTAAAAGATGGTGAAAAGTTAAATAAAATTTTTATATATCTAAAATTATTATAAAATGACTCCAATTAATTACATTGAACTTATATAGGTATTATGTATCAATTTTGACATAAAATAAATTTAAATAAAATAAATAATTATTTAAATAAAAAGTGGGTTTTTTGAATAGTAACCCAGTGTTTTCATTATTCATCAAAAATTGAATGTTTTCAGAAAAATACAAAAAATTCACCCTAGGCTAATTTGGATATTCTGAATCCAAAAATGATGTCCATTTTGAATGATAAAATTTATAAAATTTCAAAAAGTGGGTATTACTATTCATAATTGCAAGTTTATATAACATATCGTTGTTTAGCGAAACTCGGTATTGCGTACAACACACGCTATCGTGGAAGGTCGTGATTGCGTGTAATGCAAGCCAAGTCAGGGATGCGTGTTGTGAAATCTCCTTTTGGTGTAGTGTAAAACCCAAGAAATTAACGAAATTAAAAATAGTATTTTTCATAATATCTTGGGGTGTTACCTTCTACCTCCCTTAAAATGAATTTCGCCCTCGAAATTCATCGGGGTTATAAATAGTTTATTACTCAAAAGTTTCTTTAATAGAAACCCACATCATAAAAATAAATACCAAAAACAATATTTAAAAACTAATGTATGAAATGTAACGGTTACCCAAATTAAATAATCACTGGGTTTTCACGTAGGAGAACACAGGTGAAAATATTTATGTGGAAGAAAAATATAACTATCATGTTCTGATGGAGATTGTTAGAGGACATGGCTATAAAAAATCCAACAATCACAAAGCCATTGATTTGTAATGATCTAAAGTATCATTTAATTCATTAGATAATAGGGAACTAGGACAACATTTTTTGTTTTCATGATCATTTCCCTAAAGTTGATGAAATTGGAATTATAAGAAATACATTCTTGATTTTGAAAGTGTCTCACAGTTGGTCGTTCCTTGGACAATTCCTATAACATCTCTTAATGAAATGAAGTTGAATTTGTCTTCTGTGAAGTGTTAGCAGATCATTCAATGGAGTGATGGGTCATTCCATCTGTCTCAAAAAAAGTTATTAAATATACATAAGTCCATCTATAATGAGATTAATCGTATATGGTTCCTAAAATGGACTTATACTTCATATATCATACCGATTGATATAATAATACTAGTTTCTACTAATCAGGGACTTCCTGTAGGCTTCTGGGAGGCGATAAAGGCCAGTCACACTTCAGTTGTGGGTTCGATTTCCACAGCCTAGTCCAACGCGATAGGTTGTCGCCCGTCCTGCAGTTTTTCCATTTTCTAAAACTATTCTATCATAACATTTTAGAAATAAAATGTTATATCCTTAACCAATACTATATGATGTCCATTCCAACCTTTAGGCTTATTGAAAATACTTCTCTCCAATTACTAGAAATTTCATCATCCGGGCATGTGAATTCCTTCATTTATCCCCCATATATCATAATATATATCTTTTTGTTCACATTCCAAACATGTGAATACCATAATCATGTATTCTTTTGAAACATGAATTACCATAGAACCTTAGCGCAAACAAGAATACTATCAAAAGTTAACTCTTTCTGCATACCAAAATCCCAAATTAGATCTATATACTCAAATCATGATATCACTTTGTCCTTTTATCATCCATGAGCTCATGAATACTGTCAAACATATTATTTTCTCCTTATCCATTCATTATGCGCATATCATCTTCTTTCCCAAAAATATCTGAATAACCTTCCATGGATACCAGTACCATTCAACATATAAATTCAAATAATTTAGGAAAAAAAATAGTGTAACAATCATTAGATGATTTTTATTCCACAGTACCATACATTATTCTTGATAAACATACAATCATTCCACTAACTTATCAAAACACTAACTGAGCTTCATCATTTCTTTCATCCCATATTTCATTTGTAGTCTCTTCATCATCATCCACATAAATACTACCCATATGACCATGCTTATTCTCTTCATGTGATTTTCCCTTAGGGAATTGGTTTGCATAATGCCCATATATTCCACATTTAAAACATATAATGATTGTTGATGTCATAGTAATACCATTATCCTTGTCCATGGTGTTAACTGAAACTTTTCCTTTTCACTTACTGGCTTTGTGTCCTTCTTTTCCACACCCAAAGCATCTTCCAGTTCCTTTGAAACAATCTCTATGATGCCTCTTCACACATGATTTACATGAGGTAAATTGAACTTTCTTTTCTCTATGATAATCATGAAACTCCATCTTTCTCTTATTATCTGAGTTGGGAAACTTACCAAAGTTGAGATTATTGATCATATTATGGGATTACTGATTAGGCATAACAACGATGTTTGGAAATCCAAATCCCATTTCATTTGGTTTCTCATGAAGAATATCATTCAATTGTCCATCATATCCTCCATTATCATGAATCTTATGGTTTCCAACCATTTTCTAAAACCCAAAAAGAATAGTGTGAGAGGAAAAAATCATGCTAGGGAAAAAACATATTAATGGGGGGGGGGTACTGTCAATATCTAACATCTTAGGTTAAATTCTATGATCATTACCACAGTTCTAGGACTATATCCTATACGTATATTTATCCATAGGTATATCCCTAGACATATCTTAGAAATATCTCTAAGGACCACACTATCATTTCACATCCTAGTTTCCAAAGGTTAACTAAACCTTTCCTCTGATACCAACTGTAGAGGCCCGTAGCTTGATGTACATGGACATTACATCACTTTTTCGGAATACATATTACATAAAAAAATAGACACACAAGGACTGTAATAGTTTAGCATCTTTGAAAACTCAGAACGTAATCTTCTAATCGTGGTGAAAGATCTTAAAAATCTCCCATAAAGATCTTCCCCTTTTGGTTTTCTTACCTAAAACCTTTCTTTAAATCCTGGGGGAATGAAAACTTATAAAGGGTGAGCTAAAATTATCAGTAAGGACAATCATGGATAAAATAAAACAAATCATATACATTTGAACTTAAAAACATGAACATAATGTCTAAACATCAAAATCAGGGGAAATGACATAAAACATGGTAGTACATAATGCATAGATCATAAAGAAACATTAATTGTGATAAAATAGCTTGTAAATAAAACATGTAATTGTGGAAAAACATTATGCACATGATATGATTTCCATAGTATAAAATGCATTTCTGCCAAGACCATCTTAGTCGACAAAGTCCCTTTCTGAATCGAGTTCACTCCACGTTTCAGTCCGGTAACACTAAACCGAATTAACTTAACATTCTAGCCATGTCTATCTCATGAGATATAAATCATTATCCAATGCATTGGAGGGAGATATAGGTCCCACCCATCTCATAATTAAATCAATCTTACTTGTGTCATAAAATAAACATACATTATTCATAATAACCCAACGAATAAAATGGGATTCATAAACATCATCCCATCATCACATAATCCATATAAAAGTAATGGATATCATTTCATAATAAGAAAAGTGAAACCATGTAAATAATAGAGACATTATACTTGAAATATACACATATGAAATAATGTCATCTTATATGGAAAATGGTTTTGATAAAACACTTAAAATGAAATCTTGAGGAAAATATCCTTTCTTCTTCAAAATCATTTTCTTTTCACAGAATGTCATGAAATTTTTAAAGAAAAGGATTTTTTTGAAAATAATCATGAAATATTTTAGAGGAAGATTCATGAAAATAAGGCATTATAAAACCATAAAAATCCTTTCATACCATATAAGTTAAAAAATAACATTCTTCTCGTACTTTTGTCGAAAAAGTCAAAAAGTGCCTCGTATGGTAAACAAAAGAAAGATTCATTCAATACGTTGTGGTAAAAGTAGAAAAGGGTAAAAATGAATTTAAAAATACATGGAAGAAAATTAAACATTTTATGAAAACATTTTGGGATCATATGGACATGGATAATAATCATAACCCCAGTAAGTACTTACGAATAAACAATCTGGGATAAGAGCGAGATTGGAAAAGTTATCCCTTACCTTAGGTCTGATATGCTTCGTACGTATCCGAACCTCCTGTATAATGTTTTAAATAAAGTCATTGACTTATTATAGAATCATATTCATTGTTATGATATCATATATGGTTCACTAATGACTTTATATTACCCGTTCTTTAGTAAGTTCCATGTTAAAGTAGCGTTTTGGGTAAAATCGTTTTATTTATCTTACATGTTTGGACTTGTTGTTCTTGATATTATTACTTATATCCTGATTTAAATAATTCCATAATGTAAAACATGATTTATATGAAATATATATTCATCATATAGATATATATATGATAGATCGATAAATGTAATGAAATACACCGTTCATGGAGACGGTAGGCCGTACGTACGCATGAACGTTGTTTTCGTTTCCTTATTGAATTGAATGGAATTAAGTAGATTACATATATATATATATATACATAAATCCAGTATCATTATTATTTCATATATTTCATGATTACTTATTATATATACTTTATAATCATTAATGAATGGTTAACATGGAGAATGAATCTCATCGCGTCGTGGAGACGGTAGTCCGTACATACGCACGAGCGATGATATCATTCCCATAATTATTGAATTGAATTGTAGTGGATGATACAACATATAAGAATCAATATGATGTTATAATAACTATGTATAGTTATTCTTTACACCATTATACCCATCCAAGTATGGTGGTGTTGGAAAAACAGATTACATCACGGCGACGACATTCCGTACGTACGCACGCGCAGTGATTTCAATTTCCGTAGGATGGAGAGAAGGTGAAATATGGTTGTTTCATATTTATAATAACATATAAGTATATTATATATACTTATGTTATTACTTTATAATGAAACAACTAAATAAGAAGAATTTGAAGAAGAATGAAACTTGAAAGAATCGTTAGAAGAGATTACCTCTTCTTCAATGCACCTCCTTTAAGCTTCCTCTTAAGGAAGTATAGTTGGTATTTTTAGAAGACCAGAACCTACAGAATGTTTCTAGGGAAGTGTAGAATAGAACTGGGCAGGGTTTTGCTGAGATTAAAGACTCCAAATGGTGTGAAGAGAAGAGGTAAGGGGTGCCCTTTTTATAAGGGAGGAGAGGGGTACCTTTGGAACAACTCAAAATATTATTTTATTATAATGAAATATTCGTTTTTTAATAGCTCCAAATTGATTTATTTAGAATCTTAGGTGGGTATGGGTCGAAATTATCTCATCTAATAGAATTTAGACAAGTTTAGGTATCTATTTTAACCTTATTATTTAGATTTAACTTTAAGTTAAAAAATTTTACTTTTACCGTGTCTTCTTGTTTTCATACACTATAAGGTTAATAAAATTCTAATACCAAGCCAAAAGAACCACAAGTTGATTATTATTAATATATATAACCTTATCTAAGTCATTTGGCCGAACCTCAGAATTTTAGGAATAAGATTAAAATTAATAATATAATATTTGTTTTATAAACTATTTTATGTTAATTTTGACTATATTTGGTAATTTATTTTTATGAAAATAATAACAGCATTATTAGTACGAATGAGTTAATTAAATCAATAATAACATGTCATATTAACCTATAAAATTAGTGTAATTCATAAAAAGTTTCAAATTACATTTATTTGGATGTTTATAATATCAATTATTTTAATATTTCATTATTTAGGTAATTAATGCATCACAATTGTGTCATAAATAACTTATATTATTTAATGGAAAAAAATTATAAATAAAATTCCTTTAGGTAGGAAATCGTTTTATCTTTTTAATGAATATTTATAGTTGAATTTATCTTATGAATATCCCTATATTAAAAATGTTTTAGTCATTAAACATTGATTTTAACTATTTTAACCCTTCTTTAAATAAATTAATAATAAATGTCCTAATCTAACCCAAGTGGACCTAAATGGTCATATTTTATTCCTAATGTTGTTATTGATCGAATTACTCTTATCAAATAGAATTAGGACATGTGTTAGGGTAATAATAATATGATTTTTACCCTTAATTACCCTATTTACTTTTAACCGTGGTAAATAAAAGTAAAAAGTTACTATTCACCAAAATTTATTTTCATCTCATTGAACCACATTTTAGTCCTTGATATTAACCGTGTCTCTTTAATTTTCTAAATTTCACTCAGAGAAGCGGTAAAATTATGTTTTTTATGAATTTTCAAAAAATCTCCTAGGAGGTGGGTAAAAGACGGTGAAAAGTTCAATAAAATTTTTATATATCTAAAATTATTATAAAATGAATCCAATAAACTAATTTGAAATTATATAGGTATTATGTATCAATTTTGACCAAAAATAGATTTAAATAAAATAAAAAATTATTTAAATAAAAATTCAGTTTTTCTGAATAGTAACCCAGTGTTTTCACTATTCATCAAAAATTGAAGGTTTTCAGAAAAATACCAAAAATTCACCCTAGTATAATTTTGATATTATGAATCCAAAAATGAAGTCCATTTTGAATGATAAAATTTATAAAATTTCAAAAAGTGTGTATTACTATTAATAACGGCTAGTTTATATAACATATCGTTGTTTAGCGAAACTAGGTATTGCATACAACACAGTCTATCGTGGAAGGTCTCGATTGACTGTAATGCAAGGAAAGTCAGGGATGCATGTTGTTCAAGCTCCTTTTGGTGTAGCGTACAACACAAGACATTAACGAAATTAAAAATAATATTTTTCAAAAAATCTCGGGGTGTTACAGACCCACATCCAGACGATCCAATGGCAGCACTCATCGCTCGCCTAGAGGCTTTGGAAACGTGATAGGTGGTCATCCCACCTGATTGAAAGCTATACCCAGCATGGGTAGATGACATTCCAGAACCCCCAGGATTCGTAAATCCCACATTCTCCCCCTTTAATGAGATAGGGGACCCGCCGCAACACCTGACCCACTTAGCATGAGGCCGCCAAGCTCCACTTTTTTCATCAGACGCTGGAAGGGATGTCATTAATTTGGTATAGCCAGCTCCCTTCGGATCCATGACTAGCTGGGAGGACCTTCACTGGCAGTTCCTTTACCAGTTCAGCTCTACCACCCAGAAGACAAACATTGCAGACATCTTTAGGTGCAAGAAAATGCCCGATGAGCGAGTCGCGAACTTTGTTTCTCGGTTGAAGGGCCTCACATACTCTCTTGACATGGCACTTACTCAGGAGAAATTACTAAAGATGTGTGTAGGGAATGTCAAGACGGAACTGGTCCCCTACCTGATCACTCAAAACTATCCAGTAGGGTTCCGAGACTTCTCAGATAAAGCCCAGCGCCTCGATGAAGCTCTGCAACAGGCTAGTCAGACACGTCCGCTGCCACCTGTGATCCCAGCAATGAGGTATGGCTAAGATGAGCCCACCACGGTGGCCCTGATAGAGGCCCCTAGGTGGCTAGATTTTCGACCAGTAAAGCTATCTCTGTAGCCCCGCATTGTTTCGCCACCACTAGCACAGTTTCTAGCCCATCAGCGTCCTCAGAATCTGTAGGCGCCCCCGCGTAACGCGCATCCACCCCCTAGGAGAGATAATTCTGTTCCGCCTCCTTAGTAGGCTCCTACAGCCCGCATCAGGGCCAGGCTCTTAGAGCCCCCTTTCTGGATAGAAAGAACCAGACCTACTCGTATGACGAGGATCAGGTCCCCAGTTACTTCTACAGCGCCTTAGAGCAGAGTATTGTACAACTGCCTGAGTGTTGGAAGCCAGAAGAGGCACATCTCACTGATCACCCAAACTACATCCATTATCACCAGATCGTGGGGAACACCATCGAGCAATGCTATGTGTTCAAGGATGAGCTCCAAGACCACGTCGACAACAACATTGTCAGGTTGGGACCAACCCCGACACAAGTGGTGGGTGTCTTTGTGATACCAGATAGCAGTGGTGATGGCGAAGGTGAGTGGCAGTAGGTTTTTGATCGCGGGTACCAGATGTATAATGGTTGGATGACACGTTAGATGGTTTCCCATGCCCATGGCATCATTCGGGCACATCTGAATCAACCAGAGCCTTCAGAAGCTGTGGCCACCACTTCTGCATCATCATCCCAGCCGGCCTCTTCCCAGAAGAGCAAGCATCGGCGGTGCAAGAATAAGCAACACACCCCACCAATGCCTCAATTTTCCCACACTCTTGGAGAATTTATTCCCATAGAGATAGGGATTCTCACAAGGATCTGCCCAGTGGTGTATGATTTGTCGAGTGATAGTCAAGGGAAGGCTTCGGTTAACACCGTCGTGTTGGTAAACCCCTATATGACTCTTGACGAGGGGGAATGCTAGGAAAACCCCCACAATTTCCCCACCTGACATCAAAGTCGGTGGAATCACGACCATATGGGTCATCGGGGCACGTCAGTTGGCACCCCCAGCTAGGCAGTGCATGCCGCTAAGACCAGACAGTAGGCCCAACGCTGAGCTCAACACTCGCAGCCTCTCCATCTGGTGTCAAAAGGTCCGTCTCCACCACTGTTTGTGTTACTGGATCAAGAAGAACCACTTCATCCATGCCTTGACCAAGTTCTCCCCGCTACTGGCTGATCTTAGCTATCTGGTTCTCATTCGGATGTTTCCCTCCGGGCTTTGACTAGGGAGCAGTGGGATATTCCCAGTACCAGTCAGCCGCTAGTCCAACCGGCAGGGCCCGTCATGCCTTCCATCATAGAGTGATTCCCTGCATGAAGAAGTTTGTGCCTGGCTCAGAAGTACGATGTTATCACGCACCTCGCCACCATCCCAATGTGGCCTTCCATCCTTGATTCCCTTCACCTGTCGCCAGATATGCATGAGGCGCTCACCGAGGCTTTAAGTATCCCCCTCCAGTTTGAGACAGAGATAGCAGCTGCAGAATCTTTCCATGTTGAAATAGTTGAGGATGTTGAATGTTAGTCCATCATTTCATTATCTGGAGAATATTAGGGTTCCCCCTTATAGGGAAACATTCGACCAATGTACTTCACCGACCAATTTAATGGTGTGGATGTCTGCCACTGCCTCGTTGACACCAACTCCGGGATCAACCTTATCCCGACACGGACACTGCGGAAGCTAGGGTTATCTTCAGATTACATGACTCCCTCCGATTTAATAATCCAGGGATATGATAGGACAGATCAAACCCCAATCACCAAGATCCGTCTGAAGACCCAGTTCAACGGCCTAGTCACCAGCACCGTGTTCATGGTTGTCTCCAGGACACCACGTGTAATGTGTTGATGGGAAGACCATGGCTCCACTTGCATGTGGCGGTCCCCTCATCATATCACCAATGCCTCAAGTACTCCTTTAATGGTCAAGTGGGTGTACTCTAAGGTGATTCATCTCCTTTCGCCTCTTGCAAAGCCCACTACATGGATGCTGATTATTATAACAACAAGGATAAACACATCCCGGAAAGTGATGTTGAGCCTATTATCGCTACGACCGACCCTTGGGTAGGCCTGAGTGACGCCTACGACTTCCCGATCCATCGGTTGGAGGCCACGACCCCTGATATGGGGAAATGTTTTTTCATTTCTAGGACAAGGTGGAATCATGCTCCCAAATATAGGCGACATTGGAATATCACTTCGTATTCTTATATGAATCAACCTCCAGTGGTCCCGAGCCTCCCACTCCCCTCTGGTATCGGGATGTCCGGCTCATGCCTATGGCGGTACATCATAAATGTATATTTCTCCAGGCTGGAATAAGCCAGCTCCGGCCGACACGCAACTACTACTTTGATATTATCAAGCGTGGCCCCTTGGGCCGGATACCAGATGGGATCAGGTCAACAACCTTCACAGTCATGGTCTCAGCAGCGCCAGAGTTCCTCGATGCAATAACCACTACCACAAAAGATGGTGGCAGCCTCCCATCAGGGTTTGGTAGCACAAAAGCAACTTCCCCCACATAGGACCCATCCAAATGTGGAGAATAGGATATAGAGGATTCTACCCCTACCTTTGAAGAAGGCATCTTAGCCATGGTCGACGAGTTGGTACAGATGAACCTCAGAAGCCAGACGAACCCGAGGCCCACATTGATCAGTTGCACTATGCCCCCTAAGGAGTAGCAGTGGTACGTAGGCTTACTCAAAAAGAACAGTGATGTATTCTCCTAGAGTTACAACGAGATACCAGTACTAGATCCTTAGGTAGCCATCCACCACCTCGGTCTCCCGAAAATCCATCGTGGGTTCATGCATCCTCCCAGTAAGATGCATCCTTCTCACGATGCCATGGTTGTGGCTAAAATTGATAAACTCATCAGAGAAAAATTCTTCAAGGAGGTCTAGTACCCCTAGTGGATAACCAACATTGTGCCAATTAAGAAGAAGAATTAGTATAGATCAGATTCTGTATCAACTTCCAAGATCTCACATGCCATTGTCTAAAGGATGATTTTCCCATTCCAATGACAGAATTGTTGATTAACGCTACATTCAGGTTCCAATCCCTCTATTTCATGGATGGTTACTCTAGATATAATCATATCTAGATGGCCCCTAAGTATGAGGATTCCACATCATTTAGGGTTCCCTAAGGCACTTTTTGTAACCAGGTTATGTCGTTTCTCTTGAAAAATTCAGGTGCCACCAATCAGCGGGTCATGCATCGCATATTCAAGCCAATCTTGGGAACATTGGTGGAGTGCTATGTGGATGATCTGGTGGTCAAATATCACCAGCTCTAGGACCATCTCAAGAACCTTGACAAAGTGTTCATCTTCCTCCGTTCCCGCCACCTAAAGATGAACCCGTTAAAATGTGCTTTCGGGGTCACCTCTGGGAAGTTTCTTGGATTTTTTGTTCGGTACCGAGGGGTCGAGATCGACCCAGAAAAGATCATGGAAATCACCTAGATTTCCCCCCAAGAAAAATTCAAGAGTTTCGAGGTCACAAAGTACCCTTATCCAACATATGCCGATTCATTTCATATCTGGATAGCAATTGTAAGCCCATTTCTCAGCTCATTAAGAAGGGTACCACTTACGAGTGGGATGAGGAGTGCCAAACCACCTTTGAGAAATTCAAGCAGTATCTGGTCCAGCCCACGGTCATGATGCCACCCATCTCTGGGAAGCTGCTGGTCCTCCATGTCACCGCCTTGGAATGGTCCCTCCATGCCCTTATCACCCAGAAGAACAATGAAGGGACATAGAACAACCTCTACTATCTCAGCCGCATGCTCTTCGATATAGAAACTAGATACTCCCCCATCGAGAAGAGATGCCTTGCGCTCGTATTCAATGTGTATAAGTTGATACATTACCTATAACACCACAAGGTACATCTAGTGTCTCAAGTAGACCCATAAGAGTATATTCTGAATCTCCCCATTTTTACTGGACGATTAGCGCGGTGGGTGGTGATCCTCCAGCATTTCGACATCTGGATCGTTCCAAAGAATTCTATTATGGGACATGTGTTGGCAGTCTTTCTGGCTGCCCATACAACCTCTGTGGATCAGTCCATAGACCTAGATTTACCTAATGAGGCAATCCTTGCAGTCGATCAAGCCTACCCATGTTGGAAATTTATTTTTGATGGTTCCTCTAGGAGGCTCAATGATCCTAGGCTCAAAAGAGTAGGCTTAGGTATAATCTTTATCACCTCGATGCAAGTCGTCCTGCCGTATTTAATCCTGTTGTTAGAAGGCTTCACTAACAACGAGGCACAATATCAGGCCCTCATTACTTTTCTCAAGTTGTCCCTCTAGATCGATGTGCCTCATTTGAATTGGAAAGGGGACTCTGAGCTAGTCATTAAGAAGGGCAATGGTGACTATGTTGTCAGGAAGCAAGAGCTCGTATCGTTGTTAGAACACAATCTCCAACTAATGGCCCAGTTCCATTCATAGAAAGAGGTTATCCATGTCCCTCAGTCATAGAATGGTCGAGCGGATGCTTTAGACAGTTTAGCTGCATCACTTGAAGAGCCAGAGCGGGAAGATATAATTTTCCACGTGGCGCATCAGAGAGTCATAACTTCTATTACCCTGGACGGCGATAACGGCCCACAGGTAAGCCATCTTACCGCTGATGCCTCTACCTCAGGACTCCCGGACCGTTCGGATGTAGTGATCGATGTGGTTGCCGATTGGAGGAAACCATTGGTTGAATACCACCAACACAGTAATCTCCTATCAGACCGGGATGAGCACGAGCGAATCCGATGCCGCACGCTGCAGTTTACTCTTCAAAGTGGTCCCAGCCTTGAGAAGATCCTCTATAAACACATATTTGATTGTATTCTCCTCCATTTCATTCAAGGGGTTGAGATTCCACAGGTCATGCAAAAGGTTCACACCGATTCATGTGGTTCCCATCAGGCTGGGCCAAAACTGTCTCACCAGATTCAATGATTAGGGTATTTTTGGCTCTCCATGATCCATGACTGCATCGAGATCACCAAGAGGTTCCAGGAATGCCAAGTTTATGCTAACTTTGTGAATTGGAAACCGGAGCTTCTCCACACTACCAGGTACTCTTATCCCTTTCCATTCTGGGGTTTAGATGTTGTCGGACCATACCCAACGACAAAGGCTAGCCAATGTCGATTTATTTTGACTGCTATAGAATTTTTTTCCAGGTGGGCAGAGGCAATTCCACTTAATGAAGTAAAGGCCCATTCTATCATTGACTTCATGAGTTCCAATATCATCTATTCATTTAGATTACCTCATGCTATCCTCAGCGATAACGACACCAACTTCTGAGGAGCTGAGCTGAAGAAATTGTACGCCAAGTCCTACATTTTCTCCAACCATACCTCCACCTATCACGCGCAAGCAAATGGACAGATTTAGGGGTTTAATAAAACCCTCTCTAACATTCTACAGAAAATGGTTGGTCAGAACATGAAGAGTTGGCCGGACATGCTCCCCAACGCCCTCTGGGCTTATCAGATGACGATTCGTAATTCCACCCAAGTGACACCATATTCCCTGGTGTATGGAACTGAGGCGGTGCTACCCATTTAGATTCAATTTCCCTCATTGAGCACAGTGGTCTATGACCAGCAAGTGCTAGATAGAGTGGATGAGATCCATCTAGATGAATTGGAAGCACTAGATGAGAATAGGATTCGTGCCTTGAACAAACTAGAAAGGCATCAGAGCAGAATGGCTAGAGCTTTCATAAAGAAGGTTCGTCTCCACTCTTTCCTGCAAGGCGATTTGGTATTGGCCCTCAGGGCACCAATGATCCCTGGTAGGATACCACCCAAGTTGGAGCCCATATGGTAAGGAACTATCATTGTTCATAAGGTTTATCCCAATGGTACATACTCCTTGGTAACCATGGATGGTGAGCATATAACTCATCCGACCAATTCCAGGTACCTCAACCAATATTTTTCTTTACCCTGCCAGGTCCTCCAAGACCTCAAACTTGATTACGTTACCACATGACCTTAATCCTTCCATCTTTCAAGACCCTAAACTACACGTTCATCCCACATGATGTTAAACTGTATGGAATCCCACTTGAAGCTATACTGTATGTCGTCCCGCATGACACTAAACTGTATCTTGAAGAACTATGTGTGGCTTGATTTCCATCCTTATTGGATATGTAGGACCGCCATAATGTTTAGATTTCAGGGCCTGCCCCATCTCTCAGAGATCTTCCGATCTCCCGGTCACCTAGGCCCCTTGGCCTATCCCTCACCACGAGGGGGATATATAGGAGTGGAAAAGGTTTATTCCCTCCTTCACATTGGGTTGTTGGAACCATGTCCCCCTTCTCCTTGGAATTCCCTATCTCTTGGACACCCTCAATTTGAGTCCCTCGACCCCTTGCAGTGGTTCACTAATGTGTTAATAGTACTCTGGTCTAGGGCCAGGAGTGTCAGATTCAACTAAGGCATGTTTCTTCAACTTTTCAAGATTTTTGTTCCCCTTCATTTGGGCCCCTTCTATAATTCACACCCGAAGGGACCCCAAAAAAATGGCATGGATACCATGCCTAAGGGCTTTCCTACCATTATGGGTCAACTCCCCCGAGGGTTCCAGACAACAAATTGATACAAATCCCACTTTGCGAAAAGGGTCAATGGTCGATGATCATTTGTTTGTACCCATTTCAGACTAACACGACAGGTTGCTGTGTTGCGAACATGGTCAGCAGTAATCCTCTGCCGTCACGCAAACCCCTTCAGGCGTTGAATGTTGGTTGCATGATTCACATTATGTTCCACCCCATCATGTCCAGGTGGAATCTCGACACTCTTGTCACTATCCATAAGTTCTCCTCCACACGTTAGGGGGAAAACGCTGCAATTTTGTGTCCTTCGGGGCTCCCACAGTCCGATCTCAAAGACCATAAACTAAGATCTTTTTTAAGGACATTGTGTGGCTCGATCCTCATACCCATGGGATACGTGGGAACACCCGTACATCGTGCTTCCGGGTCCATCTCAACTTGGAGTTAGTTTCTCTTTCCCCTTATCCTCTAACCCTCACAGGCCTCCTGGCCCAAGGCTCCTCTCCTAGAATTGCCCGGTGGTGGTGTGGACCTCGTGATCATTCACGTTGGGTATGCTTTATTGCATCGTGTGAATTTCCTCAGGTCCAAACTATATGACCTTAAATTGTGTTGGTGGGTCCAATCACATGACCCTAAACTGTGATATTATCGTCCTGGCGACACAACGAAAAGCAGCATTGCATTATGATGACCTCATCATATGGGGCATTACGTTGGGTATTAGTCATCCACCATACCATTTGTAGATTCCTGTATATGGCTTGATTACTGTGGCAATGCCAGGAATTTCTACCCTAGGCCTGTCGCTTCACAAAAAAACATTCACCTTAAAGGAAAAACAAGAAACATCAAATGCCTCTCCTTTTGGGGTGAGGGCTAGACCCGCACACCCCTTTCATCCTTTGCACTGGTACACTACCGTACCGTTCCACCACCTAAGAACTACATATGGATTGACTCTCATTCTCATGAGATACGTAGGAACACCCAAGCACTTCACCATGGGCCCAACCAACCTTTCATGTTCGGACACTTCCCAAAGGAACACATAGTAATCTTGACTTATGTCCTCATTCATGTCGTGATTCATAATCACTTTACCATGTGCCTTATGAAATCCCTACAGATCTGTGGTCCGAGTTCTAAGACCTCAAACTAAGACCTTTTCCAGAAATTCGTATGGATTGATTCAAATCCTTATGGGATAAGTTGGAATGCCCAGACATTTCGTCTCGGGCCCAGCCCCAGGAATCACAAATCCCATCATTTCCCCCACCATCAACCCTATTCCCTAACACCTCAGGGAGTTGTGTAACTGCATCATTTTCCCTGAACAAGTTCAGGATGCCCCATAATGACATTGGGAAGCAATAGTTCTCTCACAAAAGAGGCCCAATCTAAAAGTTGGGATGGTCCATGATCATATTAATGTGTCGGCCTAATGTGCTTCTACCACGGCGGCGTAATTTTTGGAGTGTTGGATTCTATGAGAACAAACCAAAACTTCACTTTCCGAGCCTTTCATTCCCCTTTATTCAGACCCTAAAAATCTTTCACGTTTGAAGGGACCCCCTAACAGTATAGATGCTTGACCTATGGTCCACCTGCTGTCCTGGGACAACATTCTGGAAGATTGATCTTGTTCGAAGGGACCCCCTAATAGTATGGATGCTCGACCTAAGGTCGACTTGATGTCATAGGCCAACGTTCCAAAATACTAATCATTTTTGATGGGACCCCATAACAGTATGGATGCTTGACCTATAGCCTGCCTGCTGTCATGGGCCAACGTTCCAGAAGACTGATAGACTATATTTGAGTTAGGTCCCATGTTTCGAACATGTTCGGCGGTCAAACCTCATTTATTTTCAAATTTCACGTTAATGCAACAGGGTTTCTGTGTTTAGAATTTAGTCAATAGTCATCCTTTATTTCCACACCCCTCCCATAGTGTTCCGAATTTGGGTAACTTGATTCACATTTTCCATTTCCCTATGTTCAGACTGATTCCAATGCCCCTAGCATTGCCCCGCTCGTGTTCTAGAGCACATTGAGAAGATGAAACATCTATTGGTCTAAGGTCCTCTCCATTTTATGAGGGCTCCCTCATCTTCTCAAATGTTAGGCTAAGAATTTTGAATGATCGAATATTGGTTGACGCTCCCATGATCAAACAAACTGATTGTACATGACTCCTTTATTTCTAACATCGGGTACGACCCACGTGAGCTTAGGGATGTATCACTATTTATTTTGGGATTATGGTTGAGCATGTTAAATCAAAGGGACAAGTATGTTATGAAAAGGGGAAAGTAAGTAAATTTTTCCATACATACAGTTTAAAACAAAGAGACAAGAAGCAGAATGGTGAGGTATGTTTATGTGTTCGGCCAAAACAAGACCCTTAAGGGTCGTCTTCGTGGATAGATCTCTCCAATGACGCCACCTTTTGGCTGGTGCCCTCCATGAACTGCCTACCATCCCCTGAGGACCATTTGTTCATTAGCGGCCATGGAGTGCAGTTCACTGACCCTAGCCCATGCCTGCGCCTATTCAGTTTGGAGCTTAGTTATCTGGAGACTTGCCTCCACGAGTTGTTCTTGGGCGTCTTCCAGCTGGGACCTCAACTGCTCCACAAGCTCAAATCAGTTTGTGATGAATATATACTATTCTTTGGCCTATTCTTCAAGGAATTCGACCTCCTAATCCACCCTCAGAAATCCATGGGTACTCTCTGACTCCTTCCGACAATGGGTGACGTCGGTGTGCCGGCTACTCTCACGCATCTTCTCGGCCATGTAATCACGGACCGTCAGTAGAAGGCGTTGAGAATATGCCCCTCCAGCACAAAGGAAACGTAACCAGGTGTAGATTGACCCCATCCGCTTCAGCCATTCCATGTGAGGTTGACTGGGAAAACAACAGATGCCCATCTATCCCTTACATCGCGTCATTCAGCTCTCCTCGGCCTCTTCTGAATAAGAATTATCGATTTCTTCGGGGTTAGTAGGCCGATAGATAGGGAAGATGGAAAACAGGCCAGCAACAGGGTCTTCTTTAGAGATTCCACCCAGGGGAATAGGCTCTTCAGCATCTTTGTGACCTTCCTATCTCCACTCGATCCTGCTGGTACCATCATTGACTTCCATCCCTTCCCCAACAGTAGCGCCACTGGTGTCCGCTACTCCCTGCTCACTAATTGCCTTGCCCAACTCAGTTTGGGAGGCATGTTATTGATGGGGCGGTATGTTTTCCGTCATCTCACTCGTGGATGGTCAGGTCTCAGCAGCCCGACGAGCCTCCAGTTCCATGATCACTATACAAAGAAGGATCACCCTAATTAGTCGAGTTCTATAACAGTGAGTACCGGTATCGATGTAAGGAACATACAGGAACCCAAGGCATCAGCCTCTATGGATTTGGCCGCTACAGGAGCTATCATGATTGGGGATCCCTCATCACTCATCAATTCAATAATGGGCATCGGTGATCCACCTTTATCCATTGGAGCTTCCTCCCCTCCTTTGGTTAGGGACTCTTGATCAACACCCATATTCTCTTGAGTAGGACATGAAGGGTGGATTAAGGATTGCGAAGGAAATCAAGTGAAAGGAGAAGGATAGATAAGGGTTGAATCACACCTCTATTATCTTAGTTATGTCTATTTCAGAACCGACTATCTCACCCCTCTCCCTAAAGCTCCCTTGGTGGAGAACCCTCACCTTCAGGCTCCCCTTCTGCTTCACCTCCCCCCTCTCCTTCACCTTCCCCTTCTCCTTCTACCTCTTCTCTTGTTTTTCCACCCTAAGACTCATCATCGATGTTATCTTCCCACTGTGGCATCATTTCGGGATAATGATCTTGGCCGAGCAGCACCTTCACCAGAGAGGTGGCTCCACACGCCAACCCCGTTGATGTGCGTACGTGTCCATGGACGTCAGATATGCATGTAGTTGATGGAAATTCACTCTATCGGAAACCTAAACAAACTGGACTTGTGGAAACTATATCCCATATCACACTATCTTCTGACAGAGGTCTTTGGTATTCACTGATTTCCGCTGGTTAGCCAGGCCAAACACAACGCATTGAAGATGGCATCTTGATAAGGTTGAAGCAGGTATCTTATTTTCTCCCCAAGAAGTTCTCTGACTGCTATGTGGCACCCTCCCCTAGGCGAAGAGGGCACAACCACTCCATGCAACGCCCCCGTTACTAAGGATCTAGCCTGCGTGGGCCCCGTTGCTAGACGCACTCCGGATTTTCCCCCTAGCGGCACCCTACCTGCTCTCTCGCCGCCCGGGTTCCACACTATCAACCTTGAGCTGCCGAAATCGCTTCTGCAGAATCCCCTCAGGGTATGCTATGGTCCAATGTTCGAAATACATGGTTGAGAGGCTAGCGTCGACTCCAGTGGGAGGAAATGTGATGATGTCACGAGAGCCGTTAGTCCTGAACATCGACCACAGCTGACGAAGAAAACAGGGATGCCTCTCCTCCTCGACGTCTGTGTATACATTTTTTGGCACTCGCTAGAGGCTTCCAAACTACCTGGTGAACCTGGACATCACATAAGGCTCTTATAATATCTTCCAATCGATTCGGACCATAAGCACCCCGCCTGTGATGCTCTTGAAGTACTCTTTCTGCTCTAGTGAGCCTTGCCCATTGTCTATCAGCTGACCAGTTGGGGTGGGGAATGGGATGAAGGAGAATTTGGCTTGGTTACCAATCCTCATCAGTACTCCCTCCTCGTTGAGCATCATCAGCATGACCCTAACAATATTCTGCAGAGCGGGTAACAGGCTGTTGCTAGGAGGACGGATGGCAATTGGGAAAGTGTATCCTCCACAATGATCCACAACCCATCCATGGAAAATATGGAAGGCGACACATACTCTACTAGGCTATCCCCCTCTCGAGATGTGTCCCACGATGGCATATAGCCGAGCCAGCACAAGGACCCCTATGTTAAACCTCTTGTTGGTAGCTATGATACCATCCATTACCAGAGTCACTGGATGGATGCCCATTCATGCGTCCCTCATTGGAAAGAGCCCGCTTAAGAATGTGGCGAGGAATCTGTCGTACTATACATTCAGGTGTCGGGCCTCATTTATGTTTTATCCCCATGATTGGTATTTTCCCGCCTCTAGGATTCTCCAGTATGATCCGCTCTTGCTTCTCTGTGCCGCGGTTGGACACCGTCTCCCCTGCCCTGGAATCTTGACTTCTGGATCCTTCTCCATGAACAGGTTGAACCAGTCCTTGTAGGCGATATCCTTCAGGAAGTCCTTGACCCCCAACTTCTCCATGTCCAGCTCCAGAAGGTGCCACATCGGTATGAGGGTTTGATATCTCCCACCCTAGATGTTTATCAGTGGGAGGAATTCATCATATAGATGGACTCCAAAGGGATCCCCCTGATACAGTGGATTTCCCAGAGACTTATGCCAACTTCCCCATGGTGAAGATGGAATGTGTTGGTATCATGGGACCACCGGGTGAACAGCTCCAACCCAAGCTCAGGATGGCATTGGAAGTGGAATTGCGATGTCCATACCGCCTCAAACAGACCAATATCCCGTAGCTTGGCCCCAAATTGGTCACATGTATTGAGAACCCAATACACTCAGGCCCACTCACTAGGGAAGTTTTCTTCGGATCACATATCCCAGTCCTGCAGCCAACCTTTGGTCTCATTAGTGACGTTCTAATTGAATGTGCTTGCATAGAGGTTCGGGGAGATCTCTACAATAGGGTAACCCCCAGCAATGGTCCTAGACTAGGAATTCAGGACATATACATCCATGTGCCTGGTTTCTCTGGTAGGATGACCGTTGTTGGTGATGTTGTATCGAGGAAGGTCATCCTCACGGGTCACCCATGACCACTGTGTATCAACCACGAAACCCAGTTGGGGAACCTCCTCTAGAATGTTGATGTCCTATAGCGACAGATTGTCAGACACGGCATACTCCTTTTGGGTGGGGTTTAGCATGTTGAAGAGGGTATGGTTATTTGATACAACCCTTTTATCACTATAAAACTATAGTTTCGCAACTATTTCAGATCTATGAGTAGAAACTTCCCCCTAATCAACCCAGTTTGCATCCATATTCATCCAACCAAGTGATTCGGTAGCTAGCGCAAGATTTGGAAGGCTGGTGTGAAATCTGGGAGCCTGGCACGTAAAATCAGCGGGTGTCGCAAATTTCAGACAGTGGCATGAAAAACCCCAGATTTACGTGTAAAATGCCACCAAATCTTGATGGAATTATGTGTAGGTGAAGTGGATTTTCATACTGGACTAGAGAGAATTTCATGCAAGAGAGATCCAATCCTATCACGTGAGAAATGTCGTATGGAGCATTGGACCCTCCGGTTCTTTTATAGGCTAAGCCTGGGTTCCGCACCCACGTGAAAAGATAATTCTATGCCTGGATGATTTTTTCATGCAGCTTCATATTTTTGCACGCAAGGGACCCTCAAAGCCTTGCATTTTGGCGTTTCCATTAGAATCTGATCATTGCGACCCCTCGCTGATCCAATTATGAGGAGGAGAATTTTGAGATGCCGACAAGTGATTATGTGTGGAAAAATGTTTCAAAATGACAAAGCGAGTTCATATTTGGACCCAAAGACCTTGTCTGGGGGGCCCAGAGGTGTTGCGCGAAAAAATGATATAGTGAGGGAAAAGATGTGTCCCGTGTGGAAAGTTATGGGATTCACAAAGAGTCCCCAGTGCAAGCGCGAAATAATTTCACGCCTGCACCCCACACAATTGACATTTTGTACCGCTGGCTCTGGCACACAATTATTTCGCACCGAGTAGTTTTACGCGCCCCCGGAATTCTATAAATAGAAGGCAACCCCTTCCATTTCCTGGATGATGAATTTAAACCATCTCTTGTGCGCAAAATTTGGCATCCGCACGTGCGAAATATGGCCTTGAGGTGCGTTTCTTTTCACACCGAGACTCCTCAGGGTCCGCCTTCGCGTGAGATCCCCATGTCTTAGACTGAATTCCAATACCTTCGGGGTCCCCCCTTGTGCATAATTCCTTCCATTACGTGCATTCCGTCTAATTGCACCCAAGTTTTTCCATTGTGCACAACCCTATCCTTGCGCACAAACTCTGCCACTTGCGCGCAATCCTCCTAGTCGCGCACAAAACCTTTTCCCCAAATTACATGCAAGCATCACCGATTTCATTCCAGCCTAGATTTTTTCACATAGGGTCCCCTTATTTCACGCAACCCTTAAGGGTTGCGCACAATTCCTCGGGGCCCTTCACCACGGTACTCCCTGGGCTCCCCCTTGTGCGAACGGTTGATGGCCTTATTTTGTGTGCCATTCATAGTTGTCTTGGGTGCCCCAGACATCCACATCATGCACCGTCTTCCCGTGCGACCTTCTAGGCTCATACTAGGCAACTTCAAAGTCCCTTGGACTATTCTTCCCATTGCATTGCATTTCCTCATGCCTATTTTCATAGGCACACTAACGGCTATTTATTATTCTCATATCCCCACTAACGTGTACCCCTTGATAGTTTGCTCCGTGACACCCCCTCAGCTCAGCCTTGACGATACGTTCCCTCCCACAAGGGGAAGAGGGTATCAGTCATATAAGTCCTTGGGGTGCGAAGAAAACCCACCTCATCCGAGCTGCAGGACGTTAAACTACCAAGCACCATCTTTCTCAACACATGACATTAAACTATTACCTAGCCCCATGCCTCGCACATTGGGCCCCCCACCTCAGACATTCTCCATGCCCACTAGTCTCCATGGGGATGGGATCATCCCTCACAAGGGGTGATTTATGGGAGTGGCATTTGCCCGCGGGGAAGGGCAGCCAACTTGGTGTAATTTCATAACCTTTCTTGTAGGAGGAAACACCTCTTTTCCTCCTCACTCACTCGGTGACAAGGCCTGCCAAGGGTGTAATGGGGAACAATGCTTCTCCTTTCTTCAGTCCCAAACCCCTCTCCCATTGTGCTTTGTCGCTATCGGGCCTCCATCCTGGGGTAAGTCTTGGCACCTTGGGCCGCTCAACGCGTAAGCCCCTATTCATTTCCCACAGACGCACCCTTCACGACGTGATCAACAGGTCTCTGTTGTATCTTGTTTCTCACACCGAGAATGACTCACATGAGCTTAGAGTGAGCTACGACCATGATATACCATCAGCTACCTCAGAGCGTAATCCCCAAATGACCTCGTCCCGCATCACGTTAAACTGTACACTCAAACTACATGGAATTTGATCCATGTCCAGGCATGGTACATAGGAAGCCTCCACGAGGTTCAAGCCCCACCACCTTGGGCTGCCTTAGAGCGTAAGCCCCAATCTATCCTGAACTACGTGGACTTTGATTTCCTACCACACAGATATATAAGAGGCCTCCAGGAGGTTCAAGCCCACCAATCGATCGTTCTGACCCCATTCATGTAGGATCACCAAACACCATGGGCTGCCTTAGAGCATAAGCCCCAAATGCCCTCATCCCACAAGATGTTAAACTGTACTCCCGAACTATGAGGACTTTGATTTATGTCAATACATGAAACATAGGAAGCCTCCACGTGGTTCAAGCCCCACCACCTTGGGCCGCCTAAGAGCGTAAGCCTCAATCCATCCTGAACTACTTGGAATTTGATTCCCTACCATGGGGATACGTAGGAAGCCTCCATGAGGTTCAAGCCCACCAATAGATCATTCCGACCCCATTCACATCGGTTCACCAAACACAATGGGCCACCTCAGAGCGTAATTCCCAAATTCCCTCGTCCCACATGTCGTTAAACTATACACCTGAACTACGGGGATTTTGATCCTTGTCAAGGCATGGAACGTAGGAAGCCTCCACAAGGTTCAAGCGCCGCAACCATTGGCCTCGACCATCTTTGTGTCCTTGCTCCAAGCCCCATTTCCACCTTCAACCACCTCATAGGGTAAGCCCCAATCCATCCTAAACTATGCAAACTTTGATTCCCCACCATGGGGATACGTAGGAATACACTTCGGGACTCAAGACCTAATCCATCGTCCATCCAGATCCTTACCTGGGCCGCCACATCACGGTGAGATCATTCCACCTCATACCTCCTTCCATTTAACAACATTCAGGAAGCCACCCACGCATCAACCCCAATCTCGGTGTCCCCTCTAGGGGTTGCGCTCATCTGATCCACTCAAACCAGTGTTCCGATCAGTCTGATCTGTCTCCTCTAGATGTTAAACTTGTGGCATACCCTGTGTTAAACATGGGAAGCTGAGGAAAACCTCAGATACAAGCCTATGGAATATTATTCCCTGCATTTGATGTGGGATACCTCATGAATCCATGCCATAGAGAAGCCCTATAATAAGGGACATAGGACAAACATGCCAATTCCCCAGTATCAAGACATGCTAGTGATCCCCCACCTGACTAATCTTGTAACCGAAGGTTGATGCCCTGACTAGACTCCTTGGAATGACCTGATAGAAGAAGCGTAATTAACAGGTTTCCATGAAGATATGGTGCCGAGAAGAGTTTCCTGAACTACATCTTAAATCTATGAGGGAGACCTGGACTAGGTGATGAGATCTGAGGAGTAATCCACAGAAGGAATAACCGACATCCCATCATCCTGTTTCAATCAAGTAGCAGACATACCTGAATAAGGAGTGGATGCCGCTCACCTTTGGAAAGCGGGAATGCGGGGTAACAGCAGTGCATCCTCTGCATGACGGATGCATGTGCCCTGAAAAAATCATCATAAACACTCATTTTGGAGGATGTCCAAGTAAATCCTCTAGAAACAAATCACCATATTCTTGAATAATAGGTACATCCTCTATTTGAACATTACATTCCTCACCATCTATTATTTCATTCTCTTCCTCCCTAATAATTGAATTTAGTAGATCTACATGGGGAGGATCTAGATAAGAATCAGATGGTGACCTTTCTACTCTAAAGATAAGTTATACCATATCATTATCGAGTAATGTAACCTTTTTCTTCTTATAAAAAATACTCACATCATGGTATGAAATCCAATCCTTACCGAGGATTATATCAAATTCAATCATATGTATGACAATGATATCAGCAGATAAATAGTGTTGATATGCCATAATGGGGACTGATTCACAAAAAACTATTGCAATGATACTTTCCTTAGGAGTTTTGACTGACAACTCCCTTATTAAATCAAATTGGATATATGTAACTTTCTTAGCTAATAGGGAATATATGAAACAATGTGATGATACAGAATGAAATAATTCCTTGGATAAACTTGAGGAAACCATTAAATTACCTACCACCATGTATTTCAGAGTGTTCAGTAGATATCTTCACTTAGGAGTTTTGACTGACAACTCCCTTATTAAATCAAATTGGATATATGTAACTTTCTTAGAAAACATGGAATATATGAAACAATGTGATGATACTGAACAAAATAATTCCTTGGCTAAACATGAGGAAACCATAAAATTACCAACCACCACATCTTTTAGAGTGTTCAGTAGATATCTTCTCAATTTTTATATTTCCTTTCCCAGAGTGTTCAGATGATATCTTCATTTCTTGATTTTCTTTAAAGTCTTAAGACATACAGAATTCCTTTTCTATCTTCATAGCACTGGAGATAATATCTTTATTCGATGAGAAGGATTGCGTGAATAATGTTCGATAGAGAAATGGTTTTAACTCACCAAATAATCAATCAATATGACTCCATGGGTTATATTTATAATCGGTTCCATTCCTTGCTAACTTTGTAAAGTTAGCTTCATACATTGGCACATTCTCATCCTTTTTTTGTCTCAGACTCAAAAATTGCCTTTTCATATTCTGTTGATGGTCATGAGGAAAGTATTTTTCTAAGAAAATATCTTTAAACTCCCTCTATTCCATACGTGATACTTCTTCATCCTCCTTTGTGTTTTGAATTAATGACCACCATTGGTCTACATCTGCAGTGAGGCGATAAACTACCATGATATCTTTTTCCATTTCGCTACTCCCCATAGCCATAAATATTTTCAATAAGAAACATATCCATTGTTCAGATACAAATGGATTTTTAGACCCACTGATTGTTTGTGGTTGTTGCCTCATGAAGTGGTCTAACATTTATCGTCCGTGTTTTGGATCAAGGTTCTCTATATGGGTAAGGTTATTATTCAAATCCTAAGTGTGTTGTCCCAATATGGTGATAGTTAGATCAACACAAGTTACATAACCACCTCCATTATAATATCTTGAGTATAAGGGAAATACCAACATGGATTACATGCATTGATAATTTTTCCATTCATATCACTAAGCTCCATTTCAAAAAAATGGCATACACTAGATTAGTTTATGAATACCAATACATAATTCCAAACATGTAAAACCTTTAACACAAATTGAACAGTTTATAGATATAATCCATAATCCCAAAAAAAAATTCTTTTAGGAGGTATATACTCATAAATACTTCATAATGGTTTGTAAATTAAATGAGAATTATCCTAATCTTATTCCCCGGGAGTGTCATAACCAAGAGTGCAACAAGGCCAGTTGTCGTGAACCATTTCTCATTCCAGTCATTCTCAAAGCAGTGTTTTCAGGTTTTATCCCAAGGTACATATGTTCCAGCACCACCTCTATCTGCTCATACCTAGATAGGGATGTATAGATTGGAAATCTCAAAAAATATCTACAGTACTAAAATTCTAGAATGTTCTTCTATACTAATCTACAATGTCTATCTTAGGGTAGTTTTACTAATTCAGAGTTTTTTTAAATCTAGTTTTCAAGTGTTGTACTAAACATCCTCTGAAACCAACTGTAATTCCCTGACCCCAGATACCTTGTGTTGGTGAATTATTACATAACATTAACATGATACAAGGATCCATGTCCCGAAATACAGATCAATTTAGTATTATTGGAAACAAGATACATACATAAGTTCAACATTATAACTTGAGAGGAAATACAACACTAATTTATTCCATTAGAAACATCCAAGACTCCAAGAATATGTTGGAAAGTCACTCATAACTAACTTCTTCATATCCTGGTAAAATGAAACATAAGTAAGGGATGAGCTCAAATGCTCCGTAAGAGTATGAAATACAGTGAAAGATAACATAAACATTAGGAATGATGAATAATTGAAAACACGTGACTTTAAAAATAATAAACATAAACACTTTAGGGCTAGGATATGAGATGAATAAATAATTCCATAATAAAACAAAGTCATGGGTATTCTACTAGATGAATAACCACGCAAACCATTATTATTATTTTCATAATGAGGGAATGTATAATTCTGTACATTCTAATACATCCTGTCAAGGCATCGACCAAGATGTCTAAAAATGATCTAGGCCTCGAACAAACCCATATATCAAATTGGGAAAGGCCTCACCCAATTCAATGTTTAATTGTCTCATGAGACTTACCGATGCATCGAGGATTAATAGTTGGATATACCCATCAATTACCTAGTCCAATACATTCCTCATATGAAAAGAATAAAACATAACATAAAGATTAGTATTAAAAATAGCATAAAAAATGTCAATACTTTAACCATAAAATATGAATTGTATAAAAATAACACATCCATAGTCAAAATTATCAAAAAAACTTAAATACAAAATGGATGATTTTTATCATAATAAATCAACATCAAAAAAGTGTAAAATTTTTCAAAGGATGTTGACATAGATGAAATCAAAACTATTTGATAGAAATATCTCTTTCAATTTTGAAATAATTTACGAGTCACATAATTATAAATGAAATCATTTATTTTGAAAATATTCTTATAATCTTGTATGGGAAGCTTCAACTAATTTATAATGATAGAAACATTCCACACCCGCCATATAAGATAAAAAAAGACATTGTTACATTAATTTTTTCAAAATGGTCATAAAGTACCTTTTTGGGAAAATGACGGAAATATTTCATTGAAAAAATATAAGGTCAAATAAGGGTATAAATTAATTCAAACCATAGTCTTGTAAATAGAAAAAATGTTTTGAAATTCATTTTTAATAAAACACGAATGTGGATGATAAAGAGGTCCTAGTATATACTTACGTAAAACATATCGAAAAATAAAGAGATTGTGAAATTAAACCATACCTTGTAATTTTCCATGGTCAAGGTTACGTTATCCTCCTGTATAATAGTTAAATAATTTTTATTAAATTATACAATAACCATATACATAAATATGATATCATATACTAGCTTCTAATATTGCGTTGTTAATAATATTTTTGAATTATCGTCGTTTTGGGTATTAATTGATTCATTTTATTTTATATGTTTTGTTACATAATCCATGGTAGTTATGGGTAGGATGTATTTGATTCATATCTATAATTATATTAATTATTAAACAATATTTTTAATCCTAAAATGAAAAATATTCTTGAATGGTTATGATGGGTAATTGAATCTCATCGCGTTCGCGGAGACTGTAATCTGGACGTATGCACGAGTGACTATATCATTATTTTGATATTAAAATAATATGTAAATATAATTTATATTATATATAACTAATCATTAAAATGTTATATTTATTATTTGAATAAATTATAAATCATTATTATACCCATCTAAAAAATAATGTATTGAATTACAACTACACCACGACGTGGAGACGGTAAGTCATACGTACGCACGTATGGTGGCTTTTTCATTTATAAGATGGATAGAATAATAAATATGGTTGTACCATTTTTATAATAACATGAATGAATAAATATTATACTGGATTTATGATTTTATAATGCATACAATAAAGAAAGAGGAAGTTGAAGACATAAGGAACTTGAAAGATGTGATGCAATATTTACCTCTTCTTTGGGTTCTTCCTTTTGATTTCATCAAAAGTGCTCCTTAAGATGGCTTTCAGACCAAAACAAGTCCTCTAGGATAATGTTTGTATTGTTTAGAGTATATTCGGGTAGGGTTTGGCCGATAAAAATGGCTTTGGGGTGTGATTTTGAGAGAAGGGGAAGCGGCCTTTTATATGGGAGGTGAGGGGCACTATAGGTAAAGATTGAAATATTATTTTATAATAAAATAATTTTCGGTTTCTAATGGATTATAAATGAGTTATTTCGAGGTTTAGGTTTTTATGGGTCTAAAAACTCTCAACTAATAGGTTTTAGATAGGTTTGGGTCACCATACTAACCTTATCTTTAAGATTTAACTCTTAGTTAAATAGCTTGACTTTTACCATGTAGTTTAGTATTATTATAAAAATTGGTTAATAAACATACTATAAAATGACACGAGAACCTCATGAAGTTCATTAATAATATAGCTATAATTATATAATTCCATTTTCTAAGCCTTATATTTTTAGGAATATTATATCAATTAATAATATAATTTTGGTTTTAAAAACTCTTTTTTGGTAATTTTGACACTATTTTTTATTTGGTTTTTTATAAGTCATAACAAAATTATTACATCACAAAAAATTCATTTAATCAACAGTAATATGTAATATTAACCTAGAAAATTAGTTTAATTCATCAAAAGACACAAATTATATTTATTTGGATATTTATAATATCATTTATTTTAATCATTCATTAATAAGGCAATTGCTGCACCATCACTATGTTGTAAATAAATTTAATTATATAATGTCTAAAAATTATAAATAAAATAAAATGATATAGAAAATCATTTTCTCTTTCTAATTAATATTTATAGTAGAAAATATAACTTATATAACCCATTGTAAAAATTATTTTACTAAAAGATATATGTTTATGTCATTTTTGCCTTTACTTTAAATTAATTAATATAAAGTGTCATTATCACTCTCAAGTGGCTCCATGAGGTCACAAAATCTACCCAAGTATGCCCATGGTTGGACACATTTCAACCAATTGAAATTGGACACATTTTTAGCAAATTTAATTTTATTATAATATTATTTTTTAACCCTCATTTAGCGGATTTACCCCTTTAACCTCGGTAAATAAAATATTTACTGTAGAAAATCTTCATAATGTCTACAAATAAAAGTTACCTATTTACAAAATTTAGACCTCCAGATTCCAAATATGTAATCCAATTTTTCAAATTGAAAACACTAAAGTGGCATAAAATAATTTAAAATTTATTCCTGTGGTCAAAACAAAAAGCGTGTTTTTAAGAAATAATAACTATCAAAAGAATGACAATTGTTTATGTCTAGTTTAAATGTGAAATTACTTCCAATGACCTAAATTATGTTAAATGATAAAAATATAATCTGATGATACTTAAAAACCATTAAAATGTATAATTTAACATTATAAATTATTTCAATTAAAAAAGTTGGGTTTTAATAAAATTTCGTATTTTTCACTATTCATAAAAAATTGAATGTTTTCCAAAAAGTATCAAAAAATCCACCTGAAGCCTATTTTGATATTATGAATCCAAAAATTAAGTAATTTTTTTGGAATAAATTTTATAAAATTTTTAAAAGTGTGTATTACTATTCATAACAGCTAGTTTGATTGGTCGTTGTGTGTTAGAATCTCGAAGTTGCATACGTCACAAGGGAAATGTATCATGGAAGCTTGGGGTGACACATCACTGGACTGATGCGGCCAAATCAAAATTATACAAACTCAGAAAATAAAAAATATTCCAGTCTAACATGTAACTAGAGTACTCAACACCAAGGGCATGATAAGTCTTTATAAGTTTAGTCCCAGATCATATGCTAGAATGGGTGAAACAAATGATTGCCAGGCTCTAGAATCGAACAAACCACATGAAAGAGTTCTAAGCAGACCGATCATACCTCGATCAACCTCTGGACCAGGTGGAACTGCTACATCTGAATTCTTCATCTGCCCATGCCCAGCTCCTCTACATCTCTGTTGTTGACAACCTCTATGAACAAGCCCTGATCGTGGTCCCTGAAAATAACCCTAAGGATAGCCTACTCCTGCACCGTCTACCCTAAGTGGAGTAGGAGATTTCTACCCCTATTGCTATAAATGCCTGACTGGAAACTACTGCTATTGAGGTGGACACTGAACTTTCCCATCCTCACTTTACAACAGTCAAATTGGGCAATACTTTCAAATATATCGACATCCTCTATAGATAAATCACATTAGTACTAACCCCATAAGAAATTGGTGAAGACCAAAAGATCAGAACTAGACCTGTTGAGGCCTACTCCCCGCTGGCAGAATCACGGAAGTCCATGATGCTAGAGACCCACTATTGACAATGTTACTCAATGACAAACTCAGATGGATCCCCTCTTGCGAAGAAACTCCTAGATAGTGCATCATTTCCACTACATTATCCATTTTCTGAACCACTATTTATATCGGTAGAGTAAAGGAGTAACATCATACTTATGGGAAGGACAGAGTGTCTCCCTTAAGCGTCTTACTCAAGAATCCTCATCTGAAAAGAGATCTGGTGTGAAGCCTAAGAGATCCTTGATCATGATCCCTTGTTCCCTCACCGACATACATCCCAACCAGGGGTAGAGTAGCTCCTACCACTTCTCATCCTCAATCATGGAAGAATGGAATTCTTCCCAGGACTCGCTTACAAATTCAGCCCATGAGAAATCATTTTCCTTTTTCTCCCTGAGATAAAGCATCCACCACTGATGTGATTCTCCCCTCATCTAGCTCACTACTAGGGGAACCCAATACTCTTTCGTAGCCCGAATCATGACGAAAGTGATCAGCATGTCCTCAAGACAACTCTCTGTCTCCCTATCTAAGACACTTCTCTAATACATTCCCAAAGTCTACCGATGGAAGGCACAAAGCATATTCTACCACATGTCATCTTCTCCTTCTCTATCAGCCCTATGTGGATCAACAGGGCCAACCTGTTGGGCCTCAACTAATCTTACCACACAAGGGAGACATCTATGTGCCATAGCTGAGATGTAAACAATGAATAACTAAACCCAGGTAGTGTGGAACGTTTCATTAAATATTGTTTTAACTCTTCATTTATTTTAAATTCCCAAAAAATCCATGAAACATAAGAACACAAGACATTATTATGCATGTACATTTCTTAGGGTATCTACCTTGCAATCGGTGTAGCCTCACGTTGTCATTCATTAGGTCCGGAGTCTCTGCTTCAGATCACCGGGAGGGGGGGGGGTTAAAATCCAGTGTCCTAGCCGGTCTTCCTTAACCTATTTAACTAATAATAATTTCATAACACTATCTCCCAACCATCCCATTAAACCCTCACAATTCCCATATCCTAACTCCTTATCTCTCAACTGTCATAAACCTCCCTTTGAAACCATTTTGTCACGACCCACATTCTACAAGAAGATGGATGGAACAAAAAACTACCAAAACCTTTCTTATTCATGATGAAGGATAGATAATAACCCCTGAGTCCCAACTTTATAGGCCTCTATGTGGTGACTAGTAATGAGGGTATAGAATCTCACAACACCGACTACCCTCCAAACAACTCTTATCTCCAAAGAATGAATTGAACTGGCCGCCCACATCTGATAATGAGACCCTTCACCAGAAGTAGTCGATAATGGAATTCATAGAAGATAACCAGTAGATTCTAAGGATAACATCGTATGGGTGAATCTGTAGTAGAAGAAGGTCCCCACTAGACTGATGTGGCCCCAACATCAGTATGAATCCTTGAAAAAGGTCAAATAGACTGGTCTGAACACCAATTGGAATACTAAACACTAGGGGAATATGAATTTTTTCCGACGTCTGGTCCCATGGCATGGTCTAGACTGAGTAAAACAAATAATTGTGAGGATCCTGAATCAAACAAATCACACGCATGAGTACTAAACAGGCTGATTCTACCTTGAATACCCTTTGGACCAACTGTAACTACTACATTTGCGGCGTGCAACTACCCATACCCAAATCTTCTACCTCTCTAATGTCGTCCTCCTCCCTGACCATGCCCTGGTTGATGCCCCAAAGGAGAAACTTGAGGTTTCCCTTCTCCTGCCCTATCTTCCCTCAGTGGAGTAGGAGCTCGCTAGTCCTATTGCCAGAAAGGCCTATTTGGAAATTGTTTTGCATAGGTGGACGCTGAACCTTCTCACCCCAACTATACAACACTTAAATTGGGAACTGGTTTCAAATATGTCCATGACCTCCATAGATAAATCACCTCGGTCCTGGACCCATAAGAAAAGGGTGAGGAACAAGAGTTCATAACTCAAACTAGTGAGTCCTACTCCCCACTAGATGAAACATGTATGCCCATAACACTAGTGAACTACTACTGAAAACATTCCCCTTTATCGAACTCGTACGACTCCACTCTCATGGAACACATCCAAGTAAGTTCATGCTTTCCAATACATCGGCCTTCTCTTGATCCTCTATTTCTGTCGGTAGAGTGAATGGAGTAACAGAATACTGAAGGGAAGGTAAGAGGGCCACATATAAGAATCTCACAAATGAGTCCTCATCAAAAAAATGATCTGGTGCGAAGTGCAGTAGATCCTTGAACTAGATTCCCAGTTTCCTCACCGACATACTCCCATTATGGAGGGAGAGTATCTCTTGCCTTTTATCATCCTTCATTGTGGAAGAATGAAATTTCATCCGGAACTCCCTTTCAAAGTTAGCCTACAAGACATCAGTTTCATTCCTCTCCATAAGATAAAGAATCGATAACTAACGTGTCACTCCCCTCATCCGAATCACTGATATAGGAACCTAGTACATTGTTAGATCCTGCATTAAGATGAAAGTGATCACCAGCTCCTTGATCCAACTCTCTGTCTCCATGTTTGAGAAACTTCCCTCGTACATTCCTAGATTCTTCCGCTATAAGTAATGAAACGTCTTATTCAACTACTCATCTTCCTCTTCATGATCAGCACTTCGTCGATCAACTATGTCAACCTGTCAGGCCTCAACTACTCATACCACACAGGGGGGGACATCTGGGTTCCATAGATGAAATGTAAAAAAGCAATTCCTAAGACTTAGTAGTGTGGAACATTTCATTGATTTTTTAACTCTTCATTTATTTTAAATTTCCAAAACACCCTATAAATACAGGAACACGAGTCATTATGATGAATTTACTATTCATAGGGTCTCTACCAATCAATCGGTGTAGCCTCACTTGGTCATTCTGTAGGTCAATAGTCCTTGAATCAGATCATGGGGAGACCAAAAATCCCGTGTCCCAGCCAATCTTCCCAGACCTATTTCACATACAATGATTTCCTAACACTGTTTCCTTACCATCCAATGCATCCCTCACTATTCCAAACTCCATACTCCATCCTCTCTCTCAACTCAATTAAACCTCCCTCTGATACCATTATGTCATGACCCGCCTTCTCCAAGTTGAGGGAATGAATAGATTACTTCCAGAAATTCATACATCAATATTAAGTAGATAAAATGACCCCCAAGTCTTACCTTAATAAGCCCTATAGTAGGGAATATCAGCAAGGGTATATAATCTCACAATCATATGGAAACCATTGCCTTTTTTATTTAACAACGTTGGGACATAAGATGATAAATCTAAACAACTCAAAATGCCAAATGTAAATGTGAAGTCAATATTCATTCCCCCATGAATGTTCAAAAAGTAATGCTTATACAAGGTAAAATAAAAAAGTGAATGTAAAGTACCAAAATAATAGAGTCTAGGTAGCCACAATAATTAATATCGATACTAGAGCTAGTACATTCCAGTACGTTCCTCAATGTCCTCCGAGAAAACTGAAAACCATTTTATATTGGTAGTGTGAGTATACAAGTACACAAATTAGGAAAACTAAATCCACATTGTGCACAAGTGAGGGAACGTACTAACATCCCCTTGAGGAAATAGTAAAACCTCACTGCACCTTCCAAGGAATACTAACCCGCCTGACCTCAACAAGACACAATCACCAAATAACGCATGACAAGTAAAGTTGTAGTATAAGAACATCGATATTTTTTAACCTAACACCACTTTTCCAATATTTATCTTCTCATCCCTAATGGATAACGTCTTGATGGTACCACTCTTCCCATACACAATCCTAATTTTACAACCCACCTAAACACACCTAAGCATCAAACCACACCGAATCCCATAATTAGACACCTGGGCCACAACAACCACACCACTCACCTAAAGACACCTTGGCCTCATCCTGAAGATACTTAGGAAACCAACCTTTCCCACAATCACCTTGGAATCTCATCCATAACAAGCCGTTTCCTAATGGATCTTGGGATATGGTAAGTCTCAATCCATTACAGCCTTCTCGGATACACTCAAGCTATAAGATCCTAGAAGAGGGTGCGAGGAAAAATGTTGGTAACAATCCATCCTTCCTCCCAACAGGATGTTGGGAAAGACACCATCACCATGAAATAGAGGTGTTCAGAACATACTTCTCAAAAAGTGTGTACTACTTATATAATTCACAAGGAACTATAATTATTATGTGTATAGGTACGAAAACACTCTGCCCAAATTATGGGTTTCAAAAAAATAAACAAAAGAGCCCAACAGTAAATTTTTTTATGATACCCCTATATTTACAACCAGACTACAGTCACTGTCGACCCCTAACCCAATCCATTTTTCATTTAACCGCATTCTATTTATTAATTAAGGGATTCATTGTAATCAATCCTGCACTATCAGGAAACTACGAACTGCAACTATACCAGTACAGCTAGAAAAATCAGACTGTATTCCCATTGTAGAAACAAGTCCATATCTACACAATAGTCCCACTACCCAATGTCACTTTGTGACCAAAACAAAACAAAGGACCTTTAGTTTCCTACAAGTCCATCCATTTCACAATCAATCAATCTCTCAGACTAAGAATCCAACTTAACACATGTACCCCCATGCACAAATCCCACAATAACTACAATTAAACATACCCCCACTGCACACTTATACCACACCCTTCTCATGGAGTGCACTCCTCTGCCCAACCTAGTACCCTCAACCGTTCTCCCAACAACAACACCAGACAACTCATAGAAGGTTACAAAACACCTCATAACACACCACTCATCCACATATATCATTAGTATGTAAGTACATTCATATTTAACCAGAACAATTTCTTTAATTCCACTTAATTATAACTTGGGTGATCACATGATGGGCTAGATCCTGGGGCATTCATTTATTTAACCAAGTATATGGGTTAAATATGATTTTTTGTCACAATAATTTATTCAAGTTTCTTAACAGAATAAAACATTATTATTGCGCCAGAAAGGACCACCAAAAACCATGATTTTATGAAGGCATATAACTATGACAAGCACAACATAATCAAATAGAACCAATAAAACATGTGATCAACATCACCCACTCTCTGCTCATTATTTTTTTTACCACTGTTATCATTTTATTAAATTTAGTCATTATCTGTTTCATGTTTATGTGTAAATATTTGTAGTTTTCCTCATAAGAAATCATTAGAATAGACACCATGAATGATTCATAGTTAAAGGGAATAAAAATAATCCCTAAATGTATGATCAAATGATCTATGTTCATTATTGTGCCAATAATAGTGGTCGCATGAGAAGTAGTGATGAACTGCCAGAAAAATGAGATACAAGGCCATCACAGGCCCACAACTCGTCTAGGGAGGAAGGATCTAGGCGTATCAAGTGGAAATGGAAAACTCACAAGGAAGGGAATCTCCCAACATTGAAGATTCATATCCTATTTTAAAGGAGTAACTATTTTAAAAGTCATTAATATTTGGATTGTGGTCAAGAACACATAGTTTGGGTATCTCAAATCTCCCATGAAATTCGGATATTTAAAGATATCATCAATACTCTTTGAAACACCCTTAAAATGAATGAGGAAGGCTTTAAACATGGTTAACGTCAAATAAAATGCAAGAGGGGAGAAATTGGAATACTGGAAAAAATATAAAAACAGTCACAAATGGGTGTGTCACCGATGCTGAGCCACCGACACTGAGCCACCGACGTAGATCCACTAATGCGACCAACGGATGCTGATCCACTGACATAATGACATACCAACACTACAACCTATTGATTCCCTGACCTACCGATTCCCTGAAACACTATCACCACAACCTACCAACACCTCGACCTGCTGATGACCTATCCTACCAATGTTGACACCCCTAACTCCCAGGTGCAATGACATGCCGACACACTGATATGCCGATGCATTGAAATGCCGATGCACTGACATGGTGATGGAATAAATGGAAATTTGGAAAACTCTTGAATTTAGAAACTGATAGCTCCTAGAACACCTCATACACTAGAATTTCACCAAGTAATGTTCTACATATATTTGGGTTATTATTGCACTTTGAAATCTCCAATATGGTAGAATATGGGAATAAACCCACCATTTGGAATTCAACATGTTTTGGTGTCATTAGATATTCCTATATACAAGCATGTGTGATGGTCCTTATACTTTAATATCATTACTAATTCATGTTACATCACAAATACTTATTTTTATGTCATAATCCATGATGATAATAGTTCATGGTGAGTTTTTACATATGTTGGGTGTATCGTGAGTAACATTTCATTAATGGATACGTTGAGGAAGGATTTATCCCTTACAACATTATAGAAGATGGTATCTCGACCCTTTCATTTGAATAAATGCGTCTTATTAAATTCTAGGTATTTGTTGTAACAACATGTTAATTTCATATAGTAAAAGTCATATAAAGCATACATGTTAGTGACATAGATGTGAAACCTCATATATGAGATATTGAGACAAAGTGATATTATTACACATTGAGAATTAGTATTTTTTTTGTAGTCATTATGAGATTATGTTATTTTTAATGTGTGCCTTGACCCATTTATAGATAGTAATCATAGACTGTAGGCAATGTTTCCTAATTCCAATGAGAGAAAAATCCAAGAGTGTCATACAATAATGTTTCCGTTGATCATGATTAAATTAAAATTGAATTTGAATTATTTCAAAAAATATTATTCTCAAGATAGATTAAAAACATTATTCATCTATTATTGATCACTTATATTCACAAGGTAATAAATAAAATTTTTTTGTTAATAAATTATTTATTTTATTAAATTAATATATATAAAATATTTATTCATTGGATTGGTAATAAAATAATTATTTATTCATAAAAAATCGGTTGTTCAATAAATTAATTTGGAGTTAAAACAAACCTATACCATATTTGGGGATAAATATTAATTAACAGATTTGTTGAATAATATATTTTATTTTTCAAGTTGGTAGGGCCATAAAATAATAATAATGATATTATTATTATATAGAATTGGGTAAATTAATGTTTTTAAATTTTATGTTATGGATGGAATGAAATTAAATAATATTTTATATTAAACCCAAACTATATTAATATATTGTTATTTCTATTTTATATTTTATCGATAATCGATAATAGAGACTTTTTTCACCCAATGACTTTTCTCTCGACATTTCCTTTTCTCTCCTTCTCACAAATGAGAATCACATTTATGATTTCTTCAAGATAGAAGAATGAGTGATTTAGAATGAACAATTCCAGCCTTTTTATTCACCAAGCAATATTATAGATATCATGTAGTGTTTTTAAGGTCATTAGATGATGTGTGGATCACATCAAAAGGGATTATATCATTCGATCCCCAAAACACAATGAAGGAAATCCAATAAGGAAATTTTAGAGGATCAATAGTCATTAATGGGTAATGTTACTAATCCCAAGTATATATTTCTAAAAGTATTGAATAAATTAATTATAAATCTTACATTCAAGATACCCACTCATGGTTTTAGGCTATGATTATTAAGGGAAATTTAAATATATCATCCACCATCACATGATTTCTATATGCATGAAACCATCATGTTTTATGAGAGAGGCCAAATTTAAGTATATAATTATTTATTTGACTATTGATTCATACCCAAGAGTAGTTGATTTTACATTTCCCATTATTTTTTATAATAGATTTTGAATTAACCTTCTTTGACTTATAATTCATATTATTTGTCTTTTTCAATTATTTATGACTTAATAATAGATAGGGAACAACCATAGATTCCATTGTGAAGTTCCAAATAGTTTCTTGGTAAAACAAGGATACATGGAATGTATCTATAGTATAAATTGTGTGCCCATTATCATTATAACAAGATGATCCATGTAGTTAATTACATGTGGTGCATTTATTCATGTTTCGTAGTTCCTTGAAATGTGTATTCTAGTTTTAAGAATCACTATTTACAGGTAGTTTCCACTGGATTTATTTATGGAACTAGAATCCTCAATCATTTATTTATCCAAAGGGGCCCTACTCTCCAAAGGCATGAGTTCATTATGTTAGAACATTACGATACTTAATAACATGAATTGGTAGAGATGATGGTAGGTCGGACATATCACACCAATTTGGGGGGAATTATTGTCTACACCGAGACTTTCTTAGTAAATTTAAGACATTTTCATGAATACTTATTAATTAACCAAGTATATCATAAGTATCCCTTGGAATTTAAATCACATATTAACATGTGAAAAATTTATAATCCTCAGTTCACATTCAAGTCTCCTAATTAATGGAAATATCTCTATGTATTCGATGTTTTCCATCAATGGTATCCTCTAATATACTATAAAGATATTATTTTAAAAATCGTTGAGATGATACTGGTTTCTAATCCACTCAGTGGGGTAGTCCGGAATTTTTTTTACCTAGGGAGACAATGGTTTGGTTTTTTAGATACTGCACATAAAATGGGCTACCTACATAACCTCGAAAAAGGAATCATAATCCACATAGATTAGTGCCACTGAGTGGGACACATCATACCATTTAATTTCATGTGATTCAGACCGAGCTATACAGTTTAATGTCATGTGGTATGGACATCTAAGCCAAAGGTGATTAGTCAAAACATATTGTGGGACTTATACTAAAGCAGCCAATGATCATTGGAAAGAATATGGGTATCCAAGTATGATCAGACCCTATTTGGAATATGGCCCAAGGAGAATAGGGTTGATTAATTTTATTGGGGTTTAACCTCAAGGACGCTTCTGATGTATCCCATATAGAAGGGAATCAAATCCCACATAGTTCGGTTAGTCTCATAAGTAAGAATTGTCCTTTGAGAGAAATGAGTTTGGGAATACTTTCTGAAGAAGTTGCCTTGATGATTTGGGGTATAACATAGGGATTACTTCAAAGAAGGATGCCCAGATTAAATGAATATTTGTTGGATTCCTGAGGAGGATATCTAGTGTGCTCTTTTCTTGAAAGATCTTCCAACATATCTTGGTTTGAACAAGAATTAAAGATCATGTATTTCCTCTGATTGTTCAAATGTTGTGACCAAGAAAAATCAATAAGACCATGTAATTCATGCATTGTGTGAGAAATAAGAGGATTAAACAATTCAACAATGGCATTAACACTTTTAAATTATTCCTCCCCTGGTGGTCGAAGAGGGTAAACCTATGGCAGTGAGGGTGGACTAGGTCGAGGAGACCATAGAATAGGGCGAGGTGACGAGCCTTCCAACTATTCTATTAACATTGGACAACGGTCCAATATAAGGAGGAAGGGATGAAGTTTAGGGGATTACACCAGGATGTCTACCAATGGTGACATGGCCCAACATGAGAGGGAAGTCCATGTGCCCATCTATTCTCTGGTTTTTGGCACCGAAGAATAGAGGATGAGAAATGATTCCACCTCCAGCAAGAAATTCCAGGGGCTTACGCCAGGATGGTTGGTATAAAATTTATCCTGGTATGGGACGGAGACTTCCCCATTATTTTAAAAAGGAAAGGTAGGTATGAATCATATCTTCCCCTACTAGAGACCTGAGGTTCCGGGTCATCTCTTCAAGAAGGGAGACACCAGAACCCAACGCTCCTCCAAACTGGGAAGATCCCATCATTTCTTCTAGGAGAAAGGTCCATGTGACTATGGATATAAAAACCCATAGACACTCCATGAATCCTAACTCCATTGTGAAAAAATGTGGGAATCCTTTGACTGTGGAGATAAAAACCCAAATAGGAGACACGATGATGTGCCTTTCCCAATGGTTTGATAAGTCAGGAGATTTTGGTGGAGTTATAAACAAAATCCATTTAAAACAATGGTACCAATGTAGAAGAATCCTTTCCATGAATGGATTTGAAGAAGTCTTGATGGCCTATAGACTGAAGATAGTAAGTAAATCAATGAGGGGTGCCTATGCAGGTAGTGGCACACAAGTATGGGAACACAAGTAGACTAGGTATACCTGTTGTTCACTTAAGCAAAAAAACAACCAGTTTATTAATACTTGGGATAGACCTTTCTATAGCCATCACAAGTATTCACGGGTGATCCAAGAAGTGTGGAACTCAAGATCCTATGAGTGGAACGGGTGACCCACATGTATTCATATCTTGGGGAGGTTGGGCGCGTTAGGTGTGCTAGTGTTATGGTTTTAAAAAACTTAAAGGGATTAATTCTAATGATCATACCTTAAATCCTCTTCTTAAGTTGTTGAAGTATGACCTTAAATTTTTCAGAAGACTGGGGGGAAGTACTAGGGAGGCCAGAGCAGCAATTGGACTTCATGGAAATTTTTCTATGCAAATGGGGGCCCTGAGGATCTATTTATAGGAAAAAATAGGACCCTGGGAAAAATTATTTGGGCGCACAAGTAGGTTGTGCGACATATGGAGACGTGCATCTGGGCTATTCAACATATGGGTTGTGCAAGCGGGTTGTGTGCCGAAAATGTTTTGGCTAGACTAGGGCCACCGATAACTCATCCTTATGAAAATATTGACTTTTTGATAAGTATTTCCACACTTTTTTCTAATAGACTACCTTAGTAATATTTTTTAGACTCTTCTTATGGAATGGAGTGTCAACAAAATACCCACCTAAAAATTGGATCTGAAATGAAAATGGGATCCTACATTGAGGCAATGTAATGAAAGATAATGAAAAGATAACTGTGGCATGCGTGTATTGGTGCTCAAGTAGACTTGGGTGTGCAATTTCGCAATGTGTAAGATTTAAGTCACATAGTATGACATGCATCACATATATATAATGGATCCACTACTACCAAAAGTCTCACATCTTCCGAATTTTCATCTCTTGGAATGAAAGTCTTCTTCTATTCAGGCGCCTCTGTTTCATTGCGATTAAACTGTAATTTTTTTAGCTGTGTGATATAAGAGGGGATCCATACTTTCTTGCCTACTAATACATGTGAAACATGTTTTAAACATTCACTCCTTAATGTCTTTGCAATTTTTTTTTGTAAAACACCAAAAATGAACATAATTTTAAAATACGATCTTTATCTTTCTGTAAGTTTAATGGCTCCTAAAACAATTGGAACTGCTGATGAGCTCTCCATCAGGAATATTGATTACATAATGAATGTCATTGGTAATTATTATTTTGACATTTTTGAAACCACCCGACCAGACTTAGCAAAATATTTGAAGTAGTATCATTTCAACTTTACCTGATGCACCTATCTTCATTTGTATAGCTATGGCCATTTGCCGGATGCTATAATTCCGGGTCCATAAAACTATGTCCCATATTCTTTGTTTCAGGATTATACCAACTTCTCATCAGACAATATTTCTATTGGGGGATCATTTGATAATTATGGTATAATAGAGAAACCTCATATTATTCATAATAGCCCGTGTGGTCCAGATTTGAAGGCACACACATTAGAGATGTAGCCACACTAATATTCGTCCATCTTTTGAGATTCTCAGACAGATCAGTCGAAGGGTTGGATGAAATGTTGGGACATCGGCCCAAGAGGATATATAAAACACGCATGGATGTGCGCATACTAGGTGAGAAAGACATGTGTAGAATTTTCATATGATTAGAGAGTCATTGGGATTTATGAGGCTGTTTGGGTTGGGAATACTTACGTGTATAAGAATGATTATTCTGTGCTAGAATTATTATGTTGATGGAGCCTAGATACTAATTCCATACATTTAACACATAGAGATGAAGGTATCTTCTTGTGGGATGTTTACATGGTTTATGGAGCTCCATTCCTTGGAAACATGTATGATGAGTTAATTCCTCCCAAGGTGACAAGGAATGACTCAGATAAGACACCATATTTGGTTCGTGAGTTGATGAAAATATTTAACAAACTCAAGAATTTAATCACTACGAAAACTTGCACTAGGAGGGATATTCATCTTTAGTAATCGATCGAAATATTTTTTATAATTAAGAAGGAAAAGGGTCCCACTTATACCCATCTGACTAGCTGTCTAAGGGCAGGGAAGGGAGGCACTCTTGACACCTGTTGGCCAAAATTGGTGAAAGTAGAATTTCATAAATGGGGATGTGAAATCAACCCAAAAATTCATACAATGAAACATCTTGTAGGTTTCATATCCATGTGGCTCAGCATGTATTTATTACTAGTCTGAGACTCCGAAGGAGGCATGAGGCCGACAACCTTTGTTATTGCAGCTAAGCTAGTGGATAAATGGTTGGTAGGGTTGGCTACTCTTATTTTGGCCAAGAATTAAAGGAGTTTTCTGCATATTTATAAAGGAATGTCTCTCTATTAGAATAGAGGGACCATTCCTAGTGTTGTGGGGATGGATTGCTACTCACCCTAGAGATTATGCTATACAAAGTGGTGTAGAGGTTTCTAGAAGTTTTTTCCGACCATCTGTTTATGACTATTTAGGTATATCTCCCAAGTCTCTGAATACTTATGACATCAAGCCTAGATTGAGAATGCATAAGGAATTCCATTTCATTCCTTATGGGAATCCACCAACATGGAGATTCATTGATGATGGTACTACCAATTTTGAATTGAGGGAATATATGCTATCTTTTAGAGATGGTGTGTTGGCCACTAGATTTGACGAAGAAGTCAAATTTGAGGCATATTCTCCTTATAGATTTGTGCATCAATTCAAATTTATACAAAAATAATAATATATCCCCTCTCGTTAATGTTATATTGGAGCAACACCCAATGGTTTTACAAAAAATATGGTTGTTAACATATGCTTAGAAGACTGGGGAAGTATTTAATTTTCCCATCATTGATGCAATAAGCAGATTGACCCTCTGGTATGCTGAAATCTGGGTTGCAACTTACCCTGAAGGGGTATTAAATCATGTCATCCCTTGAGTGGGGATAAAGAGAAGTATTACTAAGGAACCCCATCGTTTATAAGATAATTCCTCATCATCTGGGGCTGAGTTGCAATAAGCAAAGAGTGGGGGTGATGATGCTCTAAATTCACTGAAGAGACCTGGTGCCATATATAACCCTCCTATCAAAATTAATATTGCCACTCCGTCAATATCCACCGAAGTCGTATCAAGGCCATCTGGTCTCCATCATTCTGAAGAGCGATGAGTTCCATTTTCTAATCATTCATACGTGACTATGGGGGCTGGGAAGAAACTCAAGTCCAAGGGTGTAGGATTCACTTCATGACCCTCAGACATACATTCTGAATATATAAGATCGAAGGATATTCAAAAATGAATGAATCTATATTGTGATGATGATACCATGTGGATAGATCTTCATGAAATACTACATATTCTATGAGTAGGGGTTTTAGGGCTTCTTCTGACATTATTTTAAAGGGAAATCATTATGAGGTAATGAACTATATTTGAGAGTTGGAAATGCTCATATATGCCATTGATGAATCTATTCCTACCACAAATTTTCTAAACGAAATGATAGATCATTTTACCACTGAAGAGATCAATCCTTAATTAGATGAATAGTGAACAACTATGTAGATCCTAAGGATGTAACATTCCCTTTTCTGTCAATATCTTATATTTTGCAACTTGAAATTTAGTCAAAAAACTGTTACATAGGAGAAATATCATCATAAAATATGGTTGGGTAGAGGAAAAACAACTGATGTTTTTTCACCACAGTATAGCCCTGGTGGCACTCTCTTGGAGCTATTGGGTGACCCCGTAAATCAAGAAAAATATTTCCCGTCTAACAGGCCATGTAGTAGGAAATAAGGAGGGTATTGGATTCACTGATACCAGTCTTTATAATTTATGATGCAATCCCTCCCATAAAGGAAATGAAGAAAAATCAGTGAAGAAATAAATACCAAGGTTAAGTGCTTTCTTAGTAGTGGTAAGCCTCCTTGATAATCATTAATTTTAGTGTTTATTCATGAAAATGTGTTTAAACTTTTTATGATTTCATGGGATTATTCTGTTTCTTCATTGAAAGTAACTACTGATAAGATTCAAGGAGCCATACTGCTGAGCAGACAAAAATTCTAGAGAATCTAGTGGTCCCTAAAGAGGAATTGAAGCCAACGGAAGAAGCATCTATTCCCAGAACTGCACCAATTCCGGCTCTTAGAGGAGGGGAAGCATTTGGTAAATCAATAATACTTTAAAATGAATCAAATGAAACAATATCTAACTTCCATTATGTGATACATTTATGTTCATCATTTTCACAAGAACATCTAGAAACAACTGACGTTGACCCCACAATTGTCGCTGAAGAAGCTACTCAGGATCAAAGGTTGTCAAAGGAAGGTGGTGAAGAAAACACACCAAGTGCTCCCTCGGGTGAGACTAACCAGGGATCTGAGATATCATTGGAAGAATTGACGAACCTTCTCATGATATTTGAAGAAGTATTGGAACATGTTAACATATCAAATGCATTAGAAAATTTTGGAGTTCCATGTATAGAATCAAATGGATGTGAGTTCTCATTATTCGTCCAATTAATCTTATTATGATTAACCAACTGACCATGATTTATTGAAATATTCAGTTTCATCTAAAGAAACTAATAACACAATGGTACATAAAGGAAGTGTTGATATTAACTTCAACACCACCATTTCATAAAGACATGGGCTTAGGAGGATCTTGAAATAGAAGGTCTTCTTGAGACTCACTCTAAAAATCCTGAGCATATTAAAGATAACAATCCTCATCCAGAGACATCAAACAAAATTGCTAAAACTGAGAACATTGGGGAGGATTCTTCTTAATTTGTTAACCTACTGTTAGATAAGAGATTCTGATATTCTCATAGAATTCAATTTTTGTATCTCATTAATATAATAATATCAATAATTCATTATTTACCATATAGGGATATCAACTTCAATGGCTAGATCTGGAGGTGAAGCCTCTACATTAGACCTAAAAACATTGGAAGGGGGAGAAACCATTATTCAAGAAGGAACAAAACATGCCACTTCTTAGAGTGCATTAGTCCTAGAATATACGCCTCCTTATGATAGTGATTCTGAATTGGAACTTGAACTGCATAAGGCTCTTCATCTTTCTCATAGCAAAGCTTGGAAAAACATCTAGAAGATAATATCTGATATTCCCTTTGAGGAACTACCTTCATGAATTCCACTACTTTCATCTCTATTTATCATGTAAGGTTATATCGGTTTTAAATACAATGAAATTCATACTATGGTGAAAGATATTATCCAGAGGGGGGAGCAAGAGTAAAAGATTAAACAATACATGAAAAAGCCAAACTATTAGTCAATATTGATGAGTTCCAAGGAGAACTATCACATGCTGAGGCAAATCATAACAAACTTGAAGGAACTAAATCATAAACTTAAAGAAAAGCCTGTTGATAAACTGTGCCTTCAAAAGGAGTTAGAGATCATTATAGGGGAACTTGACTAGCTTCATATCTCATTAGGAGAAGTCCAGAAGGATAGTTCAAAATCCATTTCAGATTCAATAGAAGCATTACATCATGATAAAGAGAGATAGAGGTTGGTCAAATAGATAAACATCAACAAGTAGTTGATGGGGATCAAGAGGCTGTCAAACAAATGAGGAATTATAGAGAAATCCTTTTGAAATTTCTATGATAGAGACTCCAATTTTTTGATTCTCCCATGTGATAATTTTTCATAAATGAAAACTATTTTTCCCTTAATTATTTGTGTTTTTAGTTTCGCTAACAGATGTTGATTTACCTAGGCCCTTGAGACTTGTATTCATAGTGAGTACCATGTCTCTTGTTGTTGGTAGTTTAGAGTCATGCATGTTGATATATAAAGTTCTAGTATCATGGTCGAATAGATTTGACAAAAAAGTTGGAAATTAGATCCCAAACAAGTCTCTGTGACAACGAATTGCCTTAATATTGTTTAAATATTTCATCTGGAAATCTTGATCCATGGTTTTTATGATCACAAAATTTAAAACATATATCAACATAAAGGTTGTGTTTTCCAAGAATTAAGTTACCATTATTTGAAAACCACGTTATGCGAGTGGTGTTATGAAAGGCCAACTGGGGAAAATGATGAATACCATAACAGTGACATCATTTAACTGACATTCCTGTTACGTCGGAAAATTTTGCAAGGCTACCAAAGGGCATGTGCTGCATAGTCGAACAAAAGTTCTCCTTGAAGTTTAAATTTTTTATGTTGATAGATAAGGGAAAATATGATTTGGGTGAGTCAAGACCACAGTGGGTGGTTAGGCCTTGGATTGGAATTTTAATTATGAAAAAGTGTTATTTTACACTGACATATGTCATGGATAAGATATCCATTTCTAATAAAAAATATCTGTATGAGGAAGGGATAAGATTTATCAGAAAGGGGAATTTCTGATATCATATTGTCCAGTTTTAAGTCTTTCCATGAGGATGTTGGTACTGTGAAGTTTTAAGTCATGTAATGAGGACATTGTACTGTGCAGTTTTAAGTTATGCAGTGAGGACGTTGTACTGTGTAGTTTTATGTCACGCAGTGAGGACCCTGTACTGTGTAGTTTTATGTCATGCAGTGAGGAAATTCTAATATTTAGTTTTACGTCATGTAGTGAGGACATTGGGTGGCTTTAATTTAACTTCATCAGCTCTGACCAAAGGTATGAAACTCTCCTAATTTATTGATAATTTGTTTGGAAACATACTATCACAATCATGAATGGAAGGGGAGATTGTAAAGTGTGATTTGGGTATTTATGTAACTGAGCAATGATATAGGAATAGGGCTAAAAAAATTATATGAAGTCCTTTCCATGAATGAAGTTAACATTACTTGAAAAACCCATTATGGGGGCTTTATTATGGAGGGCCAACTGGGGCATATGATGCATATCCAAATAGTTGATCTTTTGAATGACAGGCCTGTTATGTAGGCTACTTATGTAAGGACACCTAATGGCTTGTACTTCATAGTCAAACAAAATATCCCTCAAAAGTTTGACGTTCTATTGCTAAAAGCTAAAGAAATCATATAGAGACTCAAATTTTCTGAAGCACAGAGTTTGGTTTACTGTGAAAGTTACCTAAATATTGAGAGAGTATTTACAAAAAATATTTGCAGAGAATCGGAGGATTATGAATCTAATGAAGGTCTGACCCAAACTTAATAGGTTTGGTGTCTGTAATTTTAGGTCATACAACTAAGAAAAGAAAGGGAAACAATATATAATATGTGGAAAAGTGATTTGAAGGTTATTTAATATTGTATTGAACACATGGAGAGGGAATTGTATAAACCATGGTCTTGATGTCTTTTTGATTGTGGAAAAAATAATGGGAAAAGTTAATATGAATGACTGTTTTAAAATATAATGTCTTATATATTTTCATCAATGATTAAATGGGACAAAGATACTATAACCAATAATGATGTTACCATTACTTGACAAACCCGTTATGGGGTATGTCTTATGCAAGATCAACTCAGAATATAATGAATAAACAAATAGTAGCATCTTTTGACAGACATGCCTATTATGGGGGCCACCTATACAAGGCTGTTTAAGTGCACTTGATGTATAGTAATGAAATAGAGTTCTAAGATATTAGAAACCATGTCACCAGAAACCATAAATAATATTATGATGATATTAAAATATTCAAGATTATGGGTATGAAATATAGAAGTAGTTTATATCCAATTCATATGATAATTATTTTAACAAATATTGGCCCTAAGTTTGATGTCATTTACATAGATAATACTCATATGTAAAATGGTGACTTTATTTGGTTCCTATGGATTAATATTATGATGTGGAGTTTAATGTCATGCAATGGGGAAATTATATTCTGTAGTTTTAAGTCATTAAGTGAAGACATTACGAACCCCATAATAAATAGAGAAACCATATTTGAATAAAAAAGACTTTTACCCAATTCCTATGAAAAAATTAGCGATGCTCGGTTTGAGAAATGTGGATTGGTAAATGTTTCTTCTATAATATAAATGTGAAACATGTGAAAAATGTGGTGTTAAATTTCCATGAGGTTTATCATCTTGCGGTAAGGATGAAGATGAACTGGTATTGAAATAAAGACATATTGTAACTTTATTAAGGGATAAAACCCAAGTGTCACTATGTGTATTTATAGGGAAAGAATCAAGTCATACATAGTTCTTAAAACATTCCCTAGGCAGATTTGATTCTTATAAAATAAATAAAGGGTTTTTTTATCATGACCAATCCCATGATTGGAGATCTAGGTGTCTTAATGTATCTCAAATAAATGATAATCTAGCAGTATTTAGTTCTTTAAACAGGCATTCCTCATGCTAATCCAGTTTTACATGAATAAGGATGGATGTTGACCCATTATGAGAGAACGATAATTCTTAATACATAAAATGGTATAAAACCAGATTTAAAATCTTAAGGAAACACTCTGTATACATTTGATTCATATATAGGAGGAGAAAATAAAATAAAATGATTTTCTAATTGTGGATGGTACCAAAATTATAGATTTAGGCTGGTCGATGTGTCTCACTGGAAAATGAGAATCAAGCCATACATGGTTCTTCAAATAATGTATCTATGTAGATATGACTTCGACATAGGAAAGATAGGGGATCATGTTCCAATAAAGAGTAGGGATGTTGTCCATGATTTTCGCTTATGGAATCATCTATCATCAAATAGGGAAAATGTTTGTTGTAAAAAGGATGTCATGCTATTTAATATCATGGTACAAGGATTAAGATGTTAATCATATTAACGTCATGAAAAATGGATGCATATGGTTGTTATGAAGTTTAATATCTTTCAACTAGTACATCAAGGCTATGTAGTTTTAAGTCTTCCAGCAAGGACATGGTACTGTGCTCTTTTATGTCTTGCAGTGAAGACGTTGTACTATCCAGTTTAACGTCTTGTAGTAAGGACTTATACAATGCATTATAAAGTCTTGTAGTAAAGAAATTTTCACTGTGCAGTTTTAGTTTTTGAAGTGAGGATGAATGATACTACACAAAGTATTTTTTAAGAATGTCACATTGGTTGGATTTGTAATAAGGTCTCCATCTATTGAGATTAAGGCATAAGATCCATTAGAATAGACCTTATGTATTGAATAAGGTATTCCCACTTTGGATCAAGTTTTTGGAGGTCTCATTCCTGGTATCATTGGAGTCCTAAGGACCAATGCCAATTCTCCATGAAGAAATGAACGGAGGTGAACATTTCTTCCAATAGATCATGTTATTCTATTATGATATAATTCTAGATGATGAAAAGTTTGAAGTCATTTTTCATCTAATAATTCAAACCCATTGAACCATTTCTGAGACCTATCATCTGTGGATAACTGATCACAGATTTCAACTCTTAGTGAAGGAAATTTCATTTCAATTGGAAAAACCACTTCGGTTCCATATACCAGTGAATAAAGAGTTTCTTGGGCTACAACATAGGTAGTTGTCTGATAATCCCATAAAGAATTAAAAATGTTATCAGGGAATGATTTCTTATATTTATCCACCATATTCTAGAGTATATCAGATAGGGTCTTATTGAAGGCCTCTATCTACCCCTTGGACGATGCATGATAGCGAGATGATTGGTTGGATTTGATATTATGTTTCTGATATAATTTTTTTTACCTCATCAGAACAAAAATTGGTGCCATTATCCATCAAAATAGTATGAGGGACACCAAATCTGGTGATGATATTAGTTTTGAAAAAACTGACAATGCTTTTGGATCTGACTTCCTTGAGAGGTATTGACTCAGCCCATTTAGAGAATAGGTTAGTAGCAATGAGAATATACTTGAACTGCTTATCCATGGCTGGAGGATAAGGCCCTACTATATCCATTCCCCATGTGGAAAATGGCCAGGAGTATTTAGCTTTATGTAGAAACTTTGGGGGTTGATGAATGAAGCTGACCTGTACGTGGTAGGGAGGACATTTTCTACTAAAATATGTACCATCATGCGTCATTGAAGGCCAAAATAATCCAAGCTTTCGAATCTGATCGGTGAGTCTATGCCAAGACTGGTGGGAACCACAAACTCCTCAATGTAATTCTTTCATGACATCTGCAGTCTCTTATTAATCAATACATCTGAAGAGGATTCCATAAAAGCCTTGCCTGTAGATGATCTTTTGGTGGTCTGGACTATCATAAAGGATGAAATTGGCTGCTCATCATCAGATCTGTTCTTTTTTAGCCCTATCTGGTGGATGTATCCCATTTTGAAGATATTCTATGATGGATGTTCTAAATCATATGGTATGAACATATGGTTCTAAAATAGGGCTAATTTTATTAATTTCATCTATTCTGGTTTGAAAAAAATGTGAGACCACATGAAGATGGGCTATACTGATGATTGTATCATCCCGAGTTGGATCTGCCAAGGTTGTAGCAGCATTAGCTTGTGCATCTACATGAGAATTTTGTGATCGCGAGTCAGAAGAAAATGTCATATATGAGGGAATGTTTTCCATTAAAACTATGACATAATCACAAAAGGATTAAATCTTATTTTATTATAGAATATTTCATAATAATGTGTTTGATTACCAATTCTGAATCACTTTTCACCACTAAGTGATCTATTTTCACCAGAAGGGACAATGCAAAAACTGCGATGAGAGCTTGATATTCTGCCTCATTGTTGGTACCAGCTTCTGACAACCGGAAGGAATAATGCAATACTTCCATTTCTGGGGAAATAAGGACAATTCCAAAACCAAATTGGTTGGGTTTAGGGTTTTTCATTTATTTCCCTATTGGACTCTTGGAAGCACCATCAAAATAAATTTCCATGTTTGGGAATTATCCTGAAATAGAGAATACCCCTTCATCTGGAAATTTATTATTAAATGATGTATCTTCCAAAGATGGATGCTCAGTAGGGAAGTTAGACATATCTTGGAATTTTATATCATTTTGAGGCACAAACTAGATATCAAACTGTTTGGAAATAACCGCCCGCCGCACCAGACATCCTGGAATCATAGGGCCACTGAGGATAAATTTGACCATATTATTGGGAGACACCAATTGGAATTCATGATGTTGAAGGTAGTGCCTCAATTTATAACCTTCAAAAATTAATTCTAGATAGAACTTTTCAGTACTTTAATATCGAGTTTCCACATAAAGAATAGTTTGACTGAGGTAGAAAAGGTGGTTTTAATTCCCAACATCATTCTTTTGGGAAATGAAGAAACCTAGTGATCAATCTAAAGCTATCATGTAGAGAATAAGTGGTCTTACTTCAATTGATTGAATTATTACTGGTGGAGTCAAGAGATATTTATTGACGGTATCAAATGTTTGTTGGAGGTATTTGTTCTATTGGTAGGTGACTCCATTCTTCATTAATTTGGTGAAGGGTAAACACATGCCTGCCAGATTGTCGATAACGAGTTGAATATTGGCCATTTTCCTTTGGATTTATATTAATTAATTCAAATTTTGCATAGGTGACATACCAATTATAGATTTTGTTTTCTCAGAATCAACTTTTATACCACGATGGCATTAAATAAAGCCATAAAATCTTTCATGAAGTTACCCCGAAAGCACATTTCAAGGAGTTCATATTCAGACTATGTTGATAAAGTTTATTGAATATAGTCTCCAAATCAACCATGTGATTGGAATGTTTACTGGATTTTACAACCAAATCATCCGCATAACATTTAAAAAATTTCCCTAAGAAGGGTTGGAAGATATGGTTCTTGGCCCGTTGATATGTTTCACCTGCATTGTTTATGCCAAAGGGAATTACCCGATATAATAACACACCTTAAGGGTATCATAAGGCTATGGATCCTTCATCCTATGGGGATATATGGATTTTATTTTACCCAGAGTAGTCATTAATTAATGAATGAGCTTCATAGCTAGCCGTTGCATCAGTTCAAAGAGCTCTAATCATTACATGAAAATCATCTTTAAGAAAATTACGGTTAGGATCTCTGAAATAAATGAAAACTCTAATTTTTTCCATTATTTTTTTCCTTAGGAAAATGTTGGCTAGGAATTTAGGATACTGAACATCTGAGAAAAAGTTATATTTTATAATCTTATCATCTTCAGCTTCAATTTTAAATGCTTGAGTTGGGTGTGTCCTTCATGCTGCCTTCTTAAATCATCGATATTCTTCTGTAAAACCCCAATAATGGGTGGCTACATTAGGATCAAGACCTAGAATTTCTGTATAATTCCAAACAAATATATCTCCATGTTGTTTTAGAAATAAATTATACACATCTTTCTTGTCATAGGTTAAGGCTGCACTAATTAGAGTGGGGCCTGGATCTTCTTTTGTACCCAGATTTATTTCTCCGAACTCATCCATGGTGGTAGAGACACCTTCCTCAAAGGCTGGAGGAGCATCTCCAAGATATTCCTCTTCTTCTTCGTTATGTGTTTCCTCTTCTTTTTCCACATTCATAGTAGATGATGAGGAAAAAATTCTAGAGCTTGGGGATGAGTTAGTATTTGAACATCTTGAAGAAGAGGCCATCAAATCTTACGCTACTGATAACGAAGGGTTTTCCTATGTTAAAAAATAGGAAATAATGGATTGAGAATCAACATCTTTGTCTTCTTCTAGAATTGATAGAATTTTTTCTACTCTGATTGATGAAGTAGTGTCTTGTTTTAGTTTAGTGGAAGAAATGAAGACATCTCCAATTAATCTTCATTCACTAATTTGTGGATTAATAGCCTCTCCCATGTTATTAGGCTCAATTTCCATAATTTAAATCATGGGAGATATTGGATGAGTTCCCAAATTTAGGTTTAACCATTAAATTTGATCGATTGGTAGCACATAATCAGTACTAAATTGCATAAATGTATTTTTTAGGATTTTTTCTAGTTCATTTAGTGCATTAACTCTGGTTATTTCCTTTGTCATGGACTTCGTTCATTTTGTGGGGAAAACTCTACCTCAATGTATTGAGATTCACATGTTTTGAATGATGCCTTGTCACAATACAATTTCTCGATATGACCATTGAATCAATACATAAGGCACTGGTGATATGAAGAAGTTATGGCCGCATGTTGATGAAACTAAGGACTTCCCAGTAAAATATTGAAGTATGTGTCCTGATGAACAACCATGAAATGTAAATTAGACATAAGATCTCCGAACTATATTCTAACTATAATATCCCCCAGTTGTTCTTGTTCATTATTATCATAAGAATGAAACATTAATGTTGAAGGAGGTAAGTCAGATTCAGTCAAGCCCAATAGAGGAATTATATGGATGAGAATGATATTGACTCTGGATCCATTATCAATGAAGTCTCATCAGGTATCTATGTCATTGACTTTTCCAGAAAAATACAGAGGTCTGATATGTCCATTCCCCACGTCATATTTTTCTTTATTTGTAAAATATATGGTAGCATGAGATTATGCTGGATCATTCTATATACGATAAACCTCAGCAGTACCAACATCAGTTTCAAACTGTTGAGGACCTGACAATGCCTAAATGAGTGCTTCTCAATAATATTTTGACACATTCAAAGCATCCAGAATTGACAACATGGCTGGTACATGGGCCAATTATTTAAATAAATCATACATTCGGTCCAATTATCCATGTTTTCCAACATTGAGGTGTGGTTTTGTAGGTTCTTTGGTAGTTGATATTTCTGAATTAGCCATATTTTGTGTCAGATCACAAGCTGAAAATACTCTGGGCTTTGGTAAAATAGATCAACTAGATCTATTCAATTGATGAGATAGATATGGTGGATCTTTAAATCAGTATTCAAAGATAATTACGTCAGAATCGAACTAGTCTTTCCAAGAAGAAACTCTTTTTTCTTCTTGAGCCTGAAGAAAGGCCCTTCCATGAGTTTCTGCCGTATATATGGTTTGACCAGGGGTAGAGTTAAAGTGGTGATTTCTAGAATTCTCATGTCTTCCCCTATATCCTCAACCTTGACCTCTTCCTCAAGTTCACCAATTATGTATAAGTAATTCTAGAAATTTATAATTAGAATCACCATTGGAATAAGGATCCGTTAAATGGATAACATTATCCTAACCAATGATCACCTCTTCATTTGATGAAGATTACTCATGATAGGTTAATTCTTCTTGTGCTATTTGTCGGAGTGGTGCTTGTGATTTTGAAACAGATGGCATAAAATCTTCCATGGTCAAGAGAAATTTTGGCCTTGAGACGAGCTTGTCTTCTTCTGACTACTTTTTCTCCTTATAATCACTTAGTTTTATTGAGGAACTAACTTTTGATGCTGGTGGTTTTACTGTGGTAGGAGTGGTAGAAGACACAATTGGTTGTTTCAACATTTTTTGTAAAATTGGATGAGTCCGATTGGTCATTTTTCTGATCATCCAATCGTCATATTTTCTGCACATTTTTTACTTTTGACCTCTTTTCATTTTCCTTCTTCCTCTGGATCAGTTGTAGTATCACATGCTACTTAAGATGATAATATTTTCAGTTTTATTTCCCCAGAGTATACTATTTTTTACAGGAGTTCCTATAAAAGAAAACACTCTTGGATGGGATTCCCAATCATTTGGTGAAAGGGACAATAATTCGAAATATCTATATATCCTTCTTTATTTGATTTCTTCAGCCTTGGAAACTGAACCAAATTGTTTTCAGAGGATGAGATGAAGTAACCAGGAACTTGTTCAATCCTAAAAGAATAAAAATTATTTTTATTTCCTCAAACTGTTTCCACCATTGATATATTTTTGGTCAAATTGACGAGGCAGTCATTGCTTCTGATGCTCAAGAGGTAGAGCCCTTCGGTGTGATGAGGGTCTTGAGGTAGAAGTAGGTATAGGTGTCTCCTTGAGTGTGATTGTATCAGCTTATACCTTTAATATCCTCTTCCCTGAAGCTGATGGAATTACAAGAGTTTTATCCTTAATTTCTATAATAGAGTCTTCTACCTATTGAAAAATTGAATTAAGGTCTCAAAACCATCCTCTGTATTTCACAAGGGTCAATGGTGTGCGTAACTCATCACATTGATTTTCCACACAAATTGGCAAAAACTCATCTTGAGGGAGTGATAAACTTATGGATTATGTTAATACTTCACATCGATAAATGAAATATGAAACTCTTTCATTCTCCATTTTTTTATAATTGGTATGATAAAAAAATTTCATCATTGGTAGCATTGAGATAAATTGAATAAGTAATCTTTTACGGAGAACTTCCCATAAAGTAATTGATCGAGTTTGTAGACTTGAATACCTGACAATAGATTGATTGTGTAATGACTGCCAAAAACACCTAATCTTATCTTGTTCTTGTAGTTGATATGTTCCCATCATGGGATCACAAAGAGAAACAAAATGAGTTATTTTTTATTTTGGATCTCCCAAAAAATTAATTATTTGTAATGTGGTATTCAGAAAATTTTGTGGGGAGAAATTGCATCCACCCATTCAGGGTAAGCTCTCTTTTCCCGATGAACTGGTGCACATCATTCCTCCATAGCTTCCAATGAAGTCATTAATGCATCTGTAACACCCCAAGCTTCTACGGTACACTTCTCTTTGAATAATGTGATAGCGTGTGTTGTACGCAACACCGAGTTCTAACACACCATAACTAATCAAACTAGCTGTTATGAATAGTAATACCTACATTTTGAAATTATATATATTTTATATTTGAAAATGGACTTTATTTTTGGATTCGGAATATCGAATTTATCCTAAGGTGAAATTTTGGTACATTTCAGATAACTTTCATATTTTGATGAATAGTGAAAATTACTAAATTTTAATTAAAAATAACTTTTTTAATCAAAATAATTAATAGTGATAAATTATGAATTTGAGTGGTTTTAAAGTATATTTAGAATATATTTTTACCATTTAATATAATGTTGGTCATTGGACATAATTTTACAATTAAACCGAACATAAACAAGTGTCAATCTTTTGATAGTTATTATCTCTTAAAAACACGCTTTTTGTTTTGACAGCGGGAATTAATTTTAAATTAATTTCTGCCACTTATGTGTTTTGAATTTAGGAAAATGGATTTCATATTTGGAATCAGGATGTTCAAATTGTGTAAATGGGTAACTTTTATTTTTAGACATTTTGAATAATTACTGCGGTAAATATTTTATTTACCATGGTTTAGGGAAAATTCGGTAAATAAGGGTTAAAAAATAATATTATAATAATACTAAATTACCCTAAAACGTGTCTTAACCCTATTGATTGATACATGGTCTACCATGGGCATCTTTGGGTCGATTTTGGGACCCCATGGATCCACTTGTAAGTGATAATGACACTTTATTTTAATTAAGTTAAAATGAATACAAAAATGACACAAGAATATATCTTTTAGAAAAACAATTGTTACATAGGGTTATATATGTTGGCTTTTAGATTATAAATATTCATTAAAAAGATAAAAAGATTTCCTACATAATGATATTTTATTTATAATTTTTAGACATTAAATAATTTATTTTATTTATGACACAATGATGATGCAGTAATTACAATAATAGTGAAAAATTAAAATAATTGATATTATAAATACCCAAATAAATATAATATGAAGCTTTTAATGAATTAAACTAATTTTCTAGGATAATATGATATATTAGGATTGATTTAATTGACGTTTTTTGAAGTAATCAATCTGTTATGAGTTTCACAAAAATCAACTATTTAATAGTGTCAAAATTGACATAAAAGAGTTCTTAAAACAAATATTATATTATTAATTGATATTAAATTCCTAAAAATATAAGGTTCGGCCAAGAGACTTATATAATGATAGGTTCATCATTAATGTACCACTTGGGGGTCTCTTGGATGTATATAGTAAGTTTATTAATCATATTATATAAAAATACAAAGAGACATTGTAAAAGGGAAACTAATTAACTTAGAGTTAATACTTAAAGATAAGGTTAATATAAGTACCCAAACCTGTCTAAATTATATTGGTTGAGTGGTTTTAGACCTATCCCCACCTTAAACTTTGAATAATAAGCTTTGGATCCATTAGAAACCGAATATGAATTTATTATAAATTAATATTTCTAGCTTTTCCAAAGGTGCCCCTCACCCCTCTTATAAAAGGGAACTCCTCCTTCTCATTTATTCACACCTTCAAAGCCTTTTGGTTCGGCCAAACTCTGCCCAAATACTCTCCTAACATCCCTCACTACAACCTAGAGGCCTTAGATTGATCAGAAAGCCAACCTAAGGAGCCCTTTTGATCAAATCAAAAGGAATAACCCGAAGAAGAGGTAATGATTTCACCACCCTTCTCCAAGTTCATTTCTTCTTCCACTTCTTCTTCCTTTGTTCTTACCATTCTAAAATAATAACTCCAGTATCTCACACATACTGTGATGTTATTATAAATATGGTACAACCATATTCAGTATTCTATCCACCCTTTTAATAACATGTCACCATATGTGCGTACGTACGGCTTACCGTCTCCACGTCGTGGTGTAATTGTTATTCAATATAATATTATTTGGATGGGTATAATAATGATGTGTAACTCATGTAAATAATAAATATAACATGTTAATGATTCTGTATATATGATATACCATCCATTTATATATTATTTTAATATCAAAAGAATGATATTGTCGCTCGTGCGTACGTACGGACTACCGTCTCCACGAACGCGATGAGATTCATTCTCCATCGTATCCAGTCAAGTATAATTATCATTTGATGATTTAAAAATGATGTTTAAGGACTAGATATCATTCTTGATATGAATAAGATACAAAAACCATGGCTTATGTAGCAAAACATATAAAATAAAATGAGTAAGTTAACTCCCGAAACAACGATAATTCTAAGATATTATTAACAAACCAATGTTAAAAGATCATATATGATATCATATTAATATATATGATTCTTGTATAATTTAATAACAACTATTTCACCATTATACAGGAGGTTAACCTACCCCAACCAAGGAAAAGTACAAGGTAAGGGTTTACTTTACAACCTCTTCATTATCCAAGGTTGTTTATACGTAATAATCTACTGGGATCTCTTTATCATCCACATCCATGTTTCTTAAAAATGCATTTCAAAACATTTTTACTATTTACTAGAATATGAGTTAAAGTCATTTATACCCTTTTTGACTTTTATAAGTGGTTTATAAAGGAATCTTTCGGTCGTTTTCAAAACAAGGTCCTTTTTAACCTTTTCGACAGAATTAAGGTAAGAATGTTTTTTAACTTATACGGCGGGTGCGGCTATTTTCCGCCGTTATAAAATCATCAAAGTTTCCCTTACAAGCTTATAAGAATATTTTCAAAGAAAATGTTTTATTTTATATGGATCTTAAATTATTTCAAAATAAAAGGAGATATTTCTTTAAAAAGAATTTTGATTTCATCTATGTCAACATCCTTTGATGGATTTTAAGATTATTTGAAGTTGATTTATTATGATACAAAACTTCTATATTGTATTGAAGGTTTTGTGATATGTTTGAATATGGATGTGCTATTTTTATACCATTCATAGTTTATGGTGAAAGTATTGACATTTCGTATGCTAGTTTTAATACGAATGTTTATGTTATGTTTAAACCTTTTTATATGGGAATGCATTGGACTTAATATGTGACGGGTGGAGCCCGCTATAGCTCCTCGATGCATCGGTAGGTCTCATGAGACAAACTAGTGTCTTGGCACAAGGCCTTGACAAAATCTTATTTGTAGTCTTGGCACGAGGCCTTGACTATGTGGTTATGATAGTCTGGCATTATGCATTCCAACATTATGAAAGTGGTTATTGATTTTTGCGTGTGATTATTCGATTAGTAGAATATCCATGTGAATAAGTAAATGGAATTATTTCATTTTATTTATGCCATACCATGTTGAAAGTTCATATTTAAAAGGCTTTTGTTTTAGTTATAAATTTCCTTAAATGTTTATTCTTATTTATGAAAGTTTCCGCTATATTGTTATCCTTACTGGGCATTTGAGCTCACCCCTTTTCTATGATTTACTTTTCCCAGGAAGTGAGGAAGTAAATTATGAATGACCTACAGGGATATTATGTGGGGATATGAGTGTGGATTATGGAGACATTATGTTATTGTAGTAGTTTTTCATTTTATGATGTAATGTAAAACTTATGAATATATCTAGTGTTTCCAAGGCTACTAAACCAATCGGTCATTCGAGATTTGATCTTTCTTGTGATCATGCCAATGTTATGTAATTAAGGCACCGACTCTGGGTAACTGGGGTCGGGGCGTTACAGTTGGTATCAGAGGAAGTTTAGTACAAACCTTGAAAGCTAGATTTAGATAAACTCTGATTAGAGCACGTAGACCTAAGATGAACTTTGAGGATTAGTATAGAAGAACTTCCTAGAATTTTGGTATTGTAGAGATTTTGTGAGTTTTCCAAGAAATACATCCCTGTCTGGATACGAGCAGGTAGAGGCGGCTCTGGCACAGATGTACCTAGGGGTAAAACCCGAAAACACCGCTTTGATCTAGACTCGAACGGGAACTGGTGCACGACAACGGGCCTTGCTGCACTCTTGGTTACGACACTCCCGGGGGATATGCTTAGAATACCTCTCATTTTCTTTACAAATAATTTTGAAGGGATTATGAGTATATACTTCCTCAAAGAAAACATTCTTATGATAATGGATTATATCCATAAATAGTTCAATTTATGTTAAGTGTTTTATAAGTATGGGATTATGTATTTTGATTCATAAACTGATCTAGTTTATGCCATTGTTTAGAAATGGCGCCTAGTGGAAGAAATGGAAACCGTATCAATGCACGCACTCCATGTAGGGATTGCCCTCCTGCTCAAGATAATTATAGTGGGGCTGGTGATGCAACTGGTGCTGATCAGCTAATCACCATACTGGGACAACTTACTCAGGTTATGAATAATAACCTTACCCGTATGGAGCACCCTGATCCGCAGCGTGGAGGATCAATGTTAGATCGATTAATGAGGCAACAACCACAAACGTTCAATGGGAATACAAATCCCTTAGTAGCTGAGCAATGGATATTTTCCCTAGAGAAAATATTTCAGGCTTTGGGGAGCAGTGAAAGGGAAAAAGTTATCATGGCAGTTTACCGCCTCACTAGAGATGCTGATCAATGGTGGTCATTGATTCAGAACATGAAGGAAGATGATGAAGTATCAAATATGGAATGGAGGGATTTTAAAGATCTGTTTTTAGAAAAATACTTCCCTCGCGACCATCGAGCAGATATGGAAAGGCAATTTCTGAGTCTGAGACAGAAGGAGGATGAGAATGTCACAAAGTATGAGGCTAACTTTACAAGGTTAGCGAGGTATGCTGGAGATTATATTCCCAACCCAAGAAGTAAGATTGATCGTTTCTTTGATGGGTTAAAACCATTTCTCCGTCGAGCATTAGTCTCACAATCCTTTTCATCGTACGAAGACATTGTCTCATGTGCTATCAAGACCGAAAAGGAATTCTCTAAGTCTTATGACTTTAAAGCAAAGAAAGAGAAGAAGAGACCTGCTGATCAATCTGGGAATGGAAATAAGGGGAAGAAAAAAAAGGTTGAATATCCATCATGTGGTAAATGTGGGAAGAAACACCCCGGTACTTGCTTGAAGGGAATGGGAGTCTGTTACAAGTGTGGTGAAAAAGGCCACCAAGCTCATGATTGCAAGGGGAAGAAGGAAGCTACCAACATTCAGTGCTACAATTGCAGGGAGATGGGGAATTATGCAAATGCATGCCCTAAGCATCAGGAGAACTTACCTCAGAAAAGGCCAAGGGATCAAGGCCAGGCTTATGCTATCACTACTGCTGAGGTAGAAGCTCCGAAAGACGTGGTGGCAGGTAATTTAATGGTTTCCTCAAGTTTAGAAAATGCATTATTTGATTCTGGATCATCGCATTGTTTCATATCTTCCCAGTTTGCTAAGAAAATTAGATATTTCCAATTTGATTTAATAAGGGAGTTGTCAGTTAAAACTCCTAAGGGAAGTATCGTTGCAACAAAGTTTTTTGAATCAGTCCCCATTAGAGCACATAAATTTTCTTTATCTGCTGATCTCATCGTCATACCTATGATTGATTTTGATATAATCCTCGGTATGGACTGGCTTTCGGACTATGATGCGAAGATTTATTGTAAGAAGAAAGAGGTTACGATTCTTGATGATAATGATAAGGAACACCTTATTTTTAGAGCAGAATCGTCACCACCTAATTCTTATTTAGATCCACCCCCAGTAGCTCAACTTAATTCAATTATTGGGGAGGAAGAGAATGAAATAACTGTCGGTGAGGAAAGTAATGTTCAAATAGAGGATGTACCTATTGTGAAAGAATTTGTAGATGTATTTCTGGAAGATTTACCTGGACATCCTCCAGAACGAGAAGTTGAGTTTTCCATTGATTTGATTCCTGGATCAAGGCCTATATCGAAGACCCCTTATAGAATGGCCACTGTAGAGTTAGTCAAACTAAAGAAACAACTAGAGGAATTGAGTAATATGGGATTTATTCACCCTAGTGTTTCTCCATGGGGAGCCACTGTTATTTTTGTTAAAAAGAAAGATGGATCTATGAGGTTATGTATCGACTACAGGGAGATCAATGCTATAACGATAAAGAACAAGTATCCCCTACCTCGTATTGATGATTTATTTGACCAACTGCATGGAGCTCAATACTTTTCAAAGATTGACCTTCGATCTGGATACCATCAGTTGTGTGTGAAGAAGGAAGACATTCCGAAAACAACATTTCGAACCAGGTACGGGCATTACGAGTTTACTGTAATGCCGTTTGGATTGACTAATGAACCCTCTGTATTCATGGATCTAATGAATAGAGTTTTCAAGAAGTATCTCGATGAATTTGTGGTGGTATTTATTGATGATATCTTGGTATACTCCAAAACCTACGAAGATCATGAAAATCACTTGCGCATTATCTTGAAGACTCTGAGGAGGCATGAATTATATGGGAAGTTTAGCAAGTGTGAATTCTGGCTTCAGGAGATTTCTTTTCTTGGCCATATTGTCTCTAAAGATGGAATCTCTGTTGATCCTTCTAAGACCAAGGCAATCCAAGAATGGCCAGCACCTACGAGTATAACTGAGGTACGTAGTTTTATTGGTTTGGCAGGTTATTATCGACGTTTCGTCCAGAATTTTGCCCGATTGGCTAACCCATTAACGAAGCTCACACGTAAAGGGGTTAAATTTGTTTGGAAAAAAGAGTGTGAAGAATGTTTCGAAGAACTGAAGAGAAGATTAGTCAATGCTCCTATATTGACTCTACCATCGGGGAATGAGGGGTTCGTTATTTATAGTGATGCATCGAAGAAAGGACTTGGCTGTTTCCTTATGCAGAATGATAGAGTTATTGCCTATGCATCACGACAGTTGAAAATTCATGAACAAAACTATCCTACTCATGATCTCGAGTTAGCAGCAGTGATCTTTGCTTTGAAGATATGGAGGCACTACCTCTATGGTGAAAAATGTGAGATTTATACTGATCACAAGAGTTTGAAGTATATTTTTTCACAAAAAGAACTCAACATGAGGCAAAGGAGAGGGCTTGAATTACTCAAGGATTATGATTGTACGATACAATACCACCCAGGGAAGGCAAACAAGGTGGCAGATGCTTTGAGTAGAAAAGACCATGGAGTTTTGAACAATATGAGAATTGAAAGGGATCCAATTTTCATAGATCTAGTGAAGATGGACATGGGAATAACCAGGGAAGGTGAAACATCAATGCTTTTTCAAATGGTTGCCAAACCATCTTTACTAGAAAGGATTAAGAGTTCTCAGACCGATGATGAAGAATTCCAAAAGAAGATTAAAGCTGTGAATGATGGGAGATTGAGAGACTTTGTGTATGAAGATGGAATTTTGAAATTCGGGAAGAGACTTTGTGTTCCCAATATTCCTGATCTAAAAAGGGAATTGCTGGATGATGCTCATAGTTCCAATTTCTCAATACACACTGGGAGCACCAAAATGTATAGAGATTTGAAGGAACATTTTTGGTGAGACAACATGAAGAGGGAGATTGCTGATTTTGTGTCAAGATGTATGGTTTGTCAACAAGTGAAAGCTGGAAGGCAACAGCCTGGAGGAGTCATGCAACCTCTTCCCATACCGGAGTGGAAATGGGACAATGTTACGATGGACTTTGTCATGGGGCTACCAAAGACTCCTAGAAGGAACGATGCAATATGGGTTATTGTTGATCGTCTTACCAAGTCAGCACATTTTCTTTCTATAAGAGAAGATCTACCCCTGGAACTTCTAGCAAGACTATATATTAATGAAGTTGTGAGACTTCATGGAGTACCCCTATCGATTGTTTCTGATCGTGATCCCCGTTTTACTTCAAGATTCTGGAAAAGTATTCAGAAATCCCTGGATACTGAACTTCATTTGAGGACTGCATACCACCCTCAGACAGACGGACAATCAGAACGGACTATTCAAACCTTAGAAGACATGTTGATATCTTGCTCACTTGACTTTCAGGGTATGTGGGATCAATATTTACCTCTGGTAGAATTTTCCTATAACAATAGCTTCCATTAGAGTATTCAGATGGCACCATATGAAGCATTATATGGAAAGAGATGTCGTACACCAACCTTTTGGGATGACGTTGGTGAAAGAAAACTTGTAGGCCCAGAACTGGTGGAGGAAACAGTGGAAAAGGTGAAAGTAATCCAAAATCACATCAAAGCAGCTCAAAGTAGGCAGAAGAGCTATGCCGATAATCGAAGGAAGGATTTGGAATTTCAAGTCGGTGATCATGTTTTCCTGAAGGTATCTCCGTGGAAGGGAGTCATACGTTTTGGTAAGAAAGGTAAATTGAGTCCCAGGTACATCGGACCTTTCGAAATTCTAGAACGAATTGGGGTTGTAGCTTACCGATTGGCAATGCCGCCAAGTCTCTCCAAAGTTCACGATGTGTTCCACATATCTCTATTGAGGAAATAAATGCCTGATCCGACGCATGTACTCACCTATGAGGAATTAGAACTGGAACCCGATCTGTCTTATTGCGAAGAGCCCATCAAGATTCTTGATACGAGAGAACAAGTGCTGAGAAACCGGACGACGCGTCTGGTAAAAGTTTTGTGGAGAAACCATAAGATGGAAGAGGCAACGTGGGAACCCGAGGAACTTATGATGAAGAACCACCCGAGTCTTTTTATGCAGTAATACCCTAGAAATTGCAAGGACTCAATTATTTGAAGGAGGGGAGAATGTAACACCCCAAGCTTCTACGGTACGCTTCTCTTTGAATAATGTGATAGCGTGTGTTGTACGCAACACCGAGTTCTAACACACCATAACTAATCAAACTAGCCGTTATGAATAGTAATACCTACATTTTAAAATTATATATATTTTATATTTGAAAATGGACTTCATTTTTGGATTCGGAATATCGAATTTAGCCTAAGGTGAAATTTTGGTACATTTCGGATAACTTTCATATTTTGATGAATAGTGAAAATTACTAAATTTTAATTAAAAACAACTTTTTTAATCAAAATAATTAATAGTGATAAATTATGAATTTGAGTGGTTTTAAAGTATATTTAGAATATATTTTTACCATTTAATATAATTTTGGTCATTGGACATAATTTTACAATTAAACCGAACATAAACAAGTGTCAATCTTTTGATAGTTATTATCTCTTAAAAACACGCTTTTTGTTTTGACAGCGGGAATTAATTTTAAATTAATTTCTGCCACTTATGTGTTTTGAATTTAGGAAAATGGATTCCATATTTTGAATCAGGATGTTCAAATTGTGTAAATGGGTAACTTTTATTTTTAGACATTTTGAATAATTACTGCGGTAAATATTTTATTTACCATGGTTAAGGGTAAATCCGGTAAATAAGGGTTAAAAAATAATATTATAATAATACTAAATTACCCTAAAACGTGTCCTAACCCTATTGTTTGATACATGGTCGACCATGGGAATCTTTGGGTCGATTTTGGGACCCCATGGATCCACTTGTAAGTGATAATGACACTTTATTTTAATTAAGTTAAAATGAATACAAAAATGACACAAGAATATATCTTTTAGAAAAACAATTATTACATAGGGTTATATATGTTGGATTTTAGATTATAAATATTCATTAGAAAGCTAAAAAGATTTCCTACATAATGATATTTTATTTATAATTTTTAGACATTAAATAATTTATTTTATTTATGACACAATGATGATGAAGTAATTACTATAATAGTGAAAAATTAAAATAATTGATATTATAAATACCCAAATAAATATAATATGAAACTTTTAATGAATTAAACTAATTTTCTAGGATAATATGATATATTAGGATTGATATAATGGACTTTTTTCGAAGTAATCAATCTTTTATGAGTTTCAAAAAAATCAACTATTGAATAGTGTCAAAATTGACATAAAAGAGTTCTTAAAACAAATATTATATTATAAATTGATATTAAATTCCAAAAAATCTAAGGTTCGGCAAAGAGACTTATATAATGATAGGTTCATCATTAATGTACCACTTGGGTGTCTCTTGTATGTATATAGTAAGTTTATTAACCATATTATATAAAAATACAAAGAGACATTGTAAAAGTGAAACTAATTAACTTAGAGTTAATACTTAAAGATAAGGTTAATATAAGTACCCAAACCTGTCTAAATTCTATTGGGTGAGTGGTTTTAGACCTATCCCCACCTTAACCTTTAAATAATAAACTTTGGAGCCATTAGAAACCGAATATGAATTTATTATAAATTAATATTTCTTGCTTTTCCAAAGGTGCCCCTCACCCCTCTTATAAAAGGGCACTCCTCCTTCTCATTTCTTCACACCTTCACAGCCTTTTGGTTCGGCCAAACTCTGCCCAAATACTCTCCTAACATCCCTCACTACAACCTAGAGGCCTTATTTGGATCAGAAAGCCAACCTAAGGAGCCCTTTTGATCAATTCAAAAGGAAGAACCCGAAGAAGAGGTAATGATTTCACCACCCTTCTCCAAGTTCATTTCTTCTTCCACTTCTTCTTCCTTTGTTCTTACCATTCTAAAATAATAACTCCAGTATCTCACATATACTTTGATGTTATTATAAATATGGTACAACCATATTCAGTATTCTATCCACCCTTTGAATAACATGTCACCATACGTGCGTACGTACGGCTTACCGTCTCCACGTCGTGGTGTAATTGTTATTCAATATAATATTATTTGGATGGGTATAATAATGATGTGTAACTCATGTAAATAATAAATATAACATGTTAATGATTATGTATATATGATATACCATCCATTTATATATTATTTTAATATCAAAAGAATGATATTGTCGCTCGTGCGTACGTACGGACTACCGTCTCCACGAACGCGATGAGATTCATTCTCCATCGTATCCATTCAAGTATAATTATCATTTTATGATTTAAAAATGATGTTTAAGGACTAGATATCATTCTGGATATGAATAAGATACAAAAATCATGGCTTATGTAACAAAACATATAAAAGAAAATGAGTAAGTTAACTCCCGAAACGACGATAATTCTAAGATATTATTAACAAACCAATGTTAAAAGATCATATATGATATCATATTAATATATACGATTCTTGTATAATTTAATAACAACTATTTCACCATTATACAGGAGGTTAACCTACCCCAACCAAGGAAAAGTACAAGGTAAGGGTTTACTTTACAACCTCTTCATTATCCAAGGTTGTTTATACGTAATAATCTACTGGGATCTCTTTATCATCCACATCCATGTTTCTGAAAAATGCATTTCAAAACATTTTTACTATTTACTAGAATATGAGTTAAAGTCATTTATACCCTTTTTTACTTTTATAAGTGGTTTATAAAGGAATCTTTCGGTCGTTTTCAAAACAAGGTTCTTTTTAACCTTTTAGACAAAATTAAGGTAAGAATGTTTTTTAACTTATACGGCGGGTACGACTATTTTCCGCCGTTATAAAATCTTCAAATTTTCCCTTACAATCTTATAAGAATATTTTCAAAGAAAATGTTTTATTTTATATGGATCTTAAATTATTTCAAAATAAAAGGAGATATTTCTTTAAAAAGAATTTTGATTTCATCTATGTCAACATCCTTTGATGGATTTTAAGATTATTTGAAGTTGATTTATTATGATACAAAACTTCTATATTGTATTGAAGGTTTTGTGATATGTTTGACTATGGATGTGCTATTTTTATACCATTCATAGTTTATGGTGAAAGTATTGACATTTCTTATGCTAGTTTTAATACGAATGTTTATGTTATGTTTAGACCTTTTCATATGGGAATGCATTGGACTTAATATGTGACGGGTGGAGCCCGCTATAGCTCCTAGATGCATCGGTAGGTCTCATGAGACAAACTAGTGTCTTGGCACAAGGCCTTGACAAAATCTTATTTGTAGTCTTGGCACGAGGCCTTGACTATGTGGTTATGATAGTCTGGCATTATGCATTCCAACATTATGAAAGTGGTTATTGATTTTTGTGTGTGATTATTCGATTAGTAGAATATCCATGTGAATAAGTAAATGGAATTATTTCATTTTATTTATTCCATACCATGTTGAAAGTTCATATTTAAAAGGCTTTTGTTTTAGTTATAAATTTCCTTAAATGTTTATTCTTATTTATGAAAGTTTTCGCTATATTGTTATCCTTAATGGGAATTTGAGCTCACCCCTTTTCTATGTTTTATTTTTCCCAGGAAGTGAAGAAGTAAATTATGAATGACCTGCAGGGATATTATGTGGGGATATGAGTGTGGATTATGGAGACATTATGTTATTGTAGTAGTTTTTCATTTTATGATGTAATGTAAAACTTATGAATATATCTAGTGTTTCCAAGGCTACTAAACCAATCGGTCTTTCGAGATTTGATCTTTCTTGTGATCATGCCAATGTTATATAATTAAGGCACCAACTCTGGGTAACTGGGGTCGGGGCGTTACAGCATAAATTGTTTTCATAAGCATTTTTGGAATATTCGGATGAGCTAGATTCTGTGCATGTATAGCAATTGGAGCATGATCTGGTGCAACGACCAGCAAAACCACTATCGGTGGTGCAGATATTTTCCTTCAATGGAATTCATTATCTGCATCAATTTTTACTACAAATCCTATTTGCTGAGGAGATCCTACAGGATATGTAAGTTGAGGACCTGCCTGGGGGGTACGTCTAGCAGAAATTCTATTTCAAATTAACTATGTATTGAGTCTTTTCAACTCTTCATTTCCTCTTCTTTTTGTGAAAATATCTCTTCAAGTGAATGTGACTGACCTTTTATAGTGTTAAAGTGAGATGCGATCTAACCATTTCATTTCCTATTTTTAGGTTTCTTTCAGAGAGGGGTGAATTTGTTATTTGAAGGCATTCCAAGATTTTGGGAATGCCTCCGATTTCGGGTGTGAATTCCTTCTTCATTTGCATCAGTTTGTACTATATTATGGAAAAGAACTTCATCTTATGATTCCCCTAAACTAGACTCGTTTTCTTGAGGATTCTTCTATAGTGGTGTTAATGACATTTACTGACACATAATGCATTTATGGTATTCTATCAATGTTTTTGCATGATCATATTCTTTTGTGTCTTCGATGAGACTTATTTCTCCTTAATGATGAATTTCCTAGAATTTTTTGACAGATAATAACCTCAAGATAATCCTCTAATTGTTCATTTCTTCTATCTATTTGTGGTTTCTTTCTTAATCAGGGGAAAACTGACATTGGATGAGGAGGGGATTGTAGATGTGAAAGAGACCCCAGCCCTATAGGCTGGGGGCTGTTCCTGTAATGCTTCTTCAAATTACTGAACATTGTTGAATGGATTTGAAGGATGAATTAAATGAGCCCCCTGCCTTACAATCTGGGGGGATTCTGGAATTTTTATGGATGAAATTCATGCAAATTTTCTCCTGATTTTTTGGATTTTGGTTTGGACATTAGCTCGGTGCATCATCCGACAACCATTTAAAACACCTGTTTTGGATGATCATTGTGCTATTTCAGACAATTTCATTCTTTGAAACATGACATCCTATATGCATGATGCTTTCTAAATACTCTTAGATTCTTGATGTAAAAGTAACTCAAAAACATCTTTTGTTTGGGCCTGCCTTTGATGAGAGATGGTTGAGGCCTTTTCTTGAGCATACATTCAATTAAATACAAAATATATTGATTTTGGCTGACCGGGGGAATTATCATTTCAAGAGACCACTTTTGGAGAACTTTGATGCTTTTGGAGTTCAATGAAATAAAATTCTTCATGTACACCCCTTTTTTTGCTCTGTGTTTCTGTCTGGTTTTGTCTTGCATCATGTTGATAGTGCTATGTTTTTTTCGCATGCATTATCGGGTGGGAGGCTCGAAAGAGAGATAGGTGTGCTGGGACCTATCATCCCGTATTCCATGTGCATCTCGGTGTGGATTGGGAGAGTGCTCTGCCACATTGTGTTTCCAGCACGACACAACTTCTTGGCAGGGGGGCAAGACATCTCCTTCGATGGATCTCACCTTAAATGGTCTGACAGAGGGGTGACGAGGTTCTTTCTAATGCTTGTTTTTTCTATCTACATCATTTTTTTCGTAAATGATTTTTGTTTACCTTCAGGATTCAATTTATGGGAATCTATGCCCTTGTCATGTTATGGGTTTCCTCTTCTCCCAGTACATTTAAGAGGTTGTTTTTTCTTTTTTGTTTCATTAAGAGGGATTTCCCCTTACCCTTTTAAAAAATTGTTTTACCATGTATAACATATATTCATCATCCTTTACTAGATGTGTCTCCACATAGTCTGACCAAAGTGGATGCTTTGTATTAGAATAAAAATGTCCTAAGGGATGTTTGGATAATGGCCATTCCCATAAGATGTCTAATGGTTGAGAAAGTGTTTCACCCGTAAATGACAAGGCATCAGACATGACTGGCATTGTGTTTCCATGTTTCTTGAGATAGGAGGGATTTCTCATCGCTACATTTTCAATTATGAAATTGTCCTGAAAATGTGAAATAATACTATAGAGAGTAATTTTGTAGAGAATTCCATCATGTGGAGGATAACCCTGATAGATTACATCAAGGGAAAAATCTTATTACTCTTTGGTCTTCTGGCCACAAGGAGGGTTTCTATGGAACTCATCAGGAGATAAGCACTCTATATTGACCATTTTTTCATTAGGCAAGCCTTCATGATGAATTTTCCAATGTGAAACATCAGAATTAAAACTACCACTCCCAAAATCTGGTAAATAGAGGGTTGAATATTGAGCAGAAATAGATAAATGTATTTGGGATTCAAGGACTCCAACATTAATAGAAACCAAATCATAGCTTGACTCTTGATTTTCCAAATGTTTTTGGAATGTCTTCATCTTGAATGTTCTCTTATATTAATTTGGGGTCACTTCTTGGGGAATGGGGTTATCATGGGCAGGTGTATGTGCCTGCCCATGAGTTGTTACCAGAATAGACCAGTTTTATCAAATTGGAGAGGGTGTGTGTTCCCGATTATGTTGTCTGTAAGATATGGGGTTTTATGCACGATGAACCTTGTGGACTTGAACAGAGGTCTGTATATACTCCAGGATGGCATGACTTTGTGTTATCCTATGTGTGGGGAGATATTTATGTGTATGTTCCCACAATAATGTTGAAGTAGTTTTTATAATATCATAGCATACTTCTAGAATATGGGCATGGATTTGCGCATGCGCATTCAAAATTGATAATATATGTTTCATGACATTAGAGACCAGAAAAAAAATATAAATCCACTATGTATCTGGATTACGTGTTTATACATGATCATATCCTCATTTTCCAATCAATGGTTATTAGCAGTACTCATGCATGGGGGAAGAGATTTCGGTCTGCCCCAAAGTTATCATTGGAGCATTCTAAATGACTTCTTCTGGTGCTACCAAATGAGACAGTTGAAAGATTTGATGAAAATTTGAAGGTGTATGATCTTGTTGGATATTTCCTTTAATGTATGGTTGATGAAATTCTTTCAATACTAACAGAGGTGGCTTCTGATCGAATTGATGATAGTAAAAAGGTGTATGTTGCTGTTTATTGTTTTCCACCACATTAGATTGGTAGGATTCTTTAAATGCATTCAGATGAGAATGTTGACTATTTGATATCATGTAATCATGTGTATGTGCCTATTCATAGTACTCAACTAGATTTATCAGGTGGTATTGGTGGGTTTCTTCCAAACAAGCATGTTTAGTTGTACAATTTGGACGGACAAGTGTATGTACCCGCTCATTGGTTGCAATCATGTTAGATTGATGGACTTCTCTAGAGGAGGAAAAGGTGATAACCTGATCCATGTTTACCAGAGGTTGTCCTTTTAAGGTCATCATGTGTTCCGAGGTCTGAGAGACCTGGTCCGAACGTCTAAGGGCAACACCGCCATCATGTTGGGGGTTTACTACCGCACGATTTTGCTGGTGGCAATTCCTGGTGGGAGTCCTCAAAAAAGAATCCTGCATTCTTGAATTAAGGCCATGAGTTTCCTTTTGATCCACCTAACTATATTATGGGTGGAATTTATTTTTGTGTTTCCGGGATAAGGACCTGAAATGGTTCAGTATGGTTGTTGGAAGCATTTGCTTATTGACCATTGGGCATCGTTGGCAAGATGATCGAGGATTTCTATAGACCTGGGGGCCTTGTCGAGCATCCTCCAAAGTCGGGATTTTACAGTGCTAGTGATATTCCTTTACCAATGCATTAGAGGCCCATCTTTGAATATTTTGGGTTGGTGATGAACTCATTCTCATGGATGGATATCGATCATGAGCTACGGTTGGGATGTTCATAGATGTTCTCTTGGAAAAATCCATTTTTTGAATGAAGGGAATTATTAGAATAAAAACATGAAAACAAAAAAAATATTAGAGAAAAAAATTTAGATGGATACATGAATGATTAATTCCTTTGTCTGGCCTTTCTTTATCAACAGATAGGGGCCTAACGGGTGGGTAACATTTTTAACTTGGTTAAGGATTCATGTTGGGTTCACCATTTTTGTTTCTTAGTTCCTTGAAACATGTTTTCTAGTTTAAGAATAACTGTTTCTTGGAGGTTTCCATTGGATTTATTTATGGAATTGGAAACATCCAAAATTTCTTTATCTAAAGGGGACCTACTTTCCCAAGTCATGCATTCATTATGTTTTAACATTACAATACATAAGAATGTGCAATGGTTTAGAGGATGGGTGGTCGAACACATCACACCTTATTTAGGGAATTATTGTCTACTCCAAGACTCACTTTGTAAATTTATGATATTTTCCTTAATCCTTATTAATTCACTAAGTATATCCTAATAATCCCATGGAATTTACAATCCCTTACTAACATATGTAAAATTTAGAATCACCAGTATGTATTAAAGGTTAATTATTAAGGGAAGTATCCGTATGTATTTTAGGTTTTTCATCAATGTTATCCTCTAATATACTGCTTATAGATTCTTATAATCATCATTGTGATGATACTGGTCTTTAAGCTACTTAGTGTGGCACTCTAGATTTTATTAACATCAAGGAAGATGAAGGTTGGGTTTGATTTTGGGATAGGGCCCATAAAATGGGCTACCTTTGTATCCTTGTAAAAGGAATCAAAACCCCATATTTTAGTGCCACTAAATGAGACACATCATACCGTTTAAGGAATGTGATAAGGACCAAGCCATATAGTTTTATGTCATGTGGTGTGGAAAACTAAGCAGAAGGTGCTTAGTGAAAACATAGTGTGGGAATTATACTGAAACAACCCAATAACATTATAAATAATATGGGTTTCCATATTGGATTAGACCCTATTGGGAATATGGAAAAATGAGAACAGGGTGATTTATGGTATTGGGTTTGAACCTCAAGGAGGCTTCCTACGTATCCCATATAAATGGGAATCAAAGCCCACGTAGTTTGATTAGTCTCATAGATGAGTATAGTCCTCTGAGGGAAATGAGTTTAGGCTTAGTTCAAGAAAAGGATTCCTTGATGATTTGGAGTTTAATTTGGGGATTATTCTTAAGAAGGATTCCTAGATTATGGGAATTAGGGTTGGATTCTTGAGGAAGATATCCAGTGAGCTCGGGCCATGAAAGGGGTTCCTACATGTCGTAGTTTGAACATGAATTAGTGTTCATGTAGTTCCTTCGATTTTGAAAATGTTGTGACCATGATACATTTCATAGCCCATGTGATTGATGCTCAATGTGAGAAAAAATAGTATGTAAAAGATTCAACAAATGCATTCACACTTGTAAACTTTCCCTCCTCCACTGATGGAATAGGGTGCACTTATGGCAGTGAGGGTGGACGGGGTTCAGGCGACCGTGGAAGAGGGAGAGGCGATGAGCCTTCCCTTTATTCTATTTACATGGGACAAGGGTCCAATTTAAGGAGTAAGGGATGAAGGTTAGGGGATTACACCAGGATTAGTGTCCATGGTGACAAATACCAAAGAGAGAGGGAAAGGGTAACAAAATTCCTTGTTCCTATCTCTCCTCTAGTCATTGGCACCGAAGAAGATAGGAGGAACAATGATTCCACCTCCTGCATGAAATGCTAAGGGATTACACCAAGATGGTTTCCCTAAAATAGATCATGGTAGGAGAGGTAGACTTCTCCATTATTTTTAAATGAAAAATTAGTTATGAACCATATCTTCCCATACCAGAGACTTGGGGTTCCGGGTCATCACTTCGAGAAGGGAGAGGCCAAGACCCAACCCTCCCCAAAATAGAGAACATCCCAACACTATTTCTATGAGGATGGTCCATTTGACTATGGATATACAATCCCACAGACACTCCATAAATCCTAAACCCATTGTGAAAAAAATGTGGGAAGCCACTTATTGTGGAGATACAAACCAAATAGAAGACAAACTGATGTGCCTTTCCAAAAGGTATGATAAGTCAGGAGGTTTTGGTGGAGGTCTCAACTGAATACCTTTCAGACAAGGGAGACAAGGAAGAAGAATATTTTCCATGAATGGAATTGAATAAGGCGTGATGGATTATAGATTGAAGAGAGTAAGTGAATCAAAGAGGGGAACCCATGTTAGTAAGGGCACACAAGTATGGGCATGCAAGTGGACTAGTGAGGCCAGATGTTCACATAAGCGATGAAGAAAATGTTTTTTAAAACCAAGGTGATACCTCTCTATAGACTTTAAGAGTATTAACAGGTTCACCAAGAAGTGGGGCACTCAAGTTCCTGTAAGATGAATGGGCGACACACAAGTATTTCTGACTTGGGAAGGTTGAGTGCTTTAGGCACACAAGTGTTATGGTTTTCAAACACTAAAAGGACTTATGTCTAATGATCCTCCCATAAATATTCCTCTCAAGGTGTTTATGATCAACCTTGAATGTTTCTGAAGACCGGGGCGAAGTACTAGGGATACCAGAGCAATAATTGGGCTTCATGGAAATTCATCTATACAAATGGGGGCGCTAAGGGTCTATTTATATAAAAAAAAGGACCCTAGGAGAAATGAGTTGGGTGCGCAAGTAGCCTACGTGACTTATGTGGGTACTCAAGTGGTTGTACGACATATGGGGGTGCACATGTGGGCTATGTAATGACAATGTTTTGGCTATACTAGGGTGACCACAAACTCATGCCTTCGAAAATCATGATTTTTTTTCATGTATTTACCCCTATTTCATTCTATTGGAATCCCTTCATACTATATTTTGGACAATTTAACGGAATAGAGTGTCAAAAATTGCACCCTGCATGTTGACCGAGAAAATTTTTCACATGGAAAGAGGGCACATGGAGTGTAGATAGCATGTACACACCATGTATTCCATTGAAGTTAACATCCCAAATCCCCAAGCATGTGACATATATACATGAAAAATGAGGTGCATGACATATAGAAAGAATTTACACACGGTTTACTCTCCCATTAAAGGAATTAATTAAAATTTACATTTAATTAAAAAATATAGCATTGAAAGCTTATTTTATTGTTTGAAAAAAATGCATGTTTGACAATTTAATAATTATTTTAAAGTGGATTTAATGACAAGATAACATATTGTAATTAATATTTCATTATTTTTTCTTCCATTTATATTCCATGAATGAAATTAAGGATTTTTATCACCAATCAAGATCAGATGATCAGTATGTTTAAAAATAATTAATTAATTAATTAATTTATTAAATAGTAGAAGAAAATTTATAGTAACACAAATAATGAATGGGGAAGTAAATGATATAATTTTTCTTTTTTCTTAAACATTGCTTGTATGAAAGATCTTTATCATGACCAAGACCATTTTATATGCTATAATTTATATAAATAAATTAATTTCATTGGTTTTAAGTTTTTTAATATTAAATTAAATGATAACATGTGAGTAATAACTCCTTAAATTATTATGTAGGAAATACATTTCCCAGGATATTTATGTAATAAAATTTTAACCAATCCTTTAGATCCCCTCACTTATGTGAGAAATAAGTAGATGGAATTAATAGACCATCCAAATGGGTTATAGGGGGCTCAAGATTGATCCCTGAGTATGCTAACTCAACTATAAAAATATATATAGGTGGAATTTTATAACTCATTATAGGGATAACAAATGGTTTTATTCCCCTAGGCCATAGGTATGTCCAATGTACACTAATTAAATCAATTGTTAGATAAGCTACTGATCAGTCCATTTAATTTATTTATTCATTTCATTCTATGTATTATTTATTTTATTTATAAAAGTATGAAGTAAAATAAATGAATTAATTAATATGAAAATAAATAAATTAAATTAAATAATTGTGGGTAAATGTTTTATGAAACACAATTAATTAATTAAGGAACTTCCATATAATACATTCAATATAAGTATAGAATAAAATAAGATAAAATTTAAGCATTAATTAATTAAAATCCCTCATCCTATTACAAATTAAGACTAAGACGAAAATTAGATTAATGGGAATGAAACCTTATAACTAAGTGTAGTACATGGATAAATTAGTAAAACATAATTTTATTGGTGATTCATCATGAATATTTTGGGATGACTTAACTAAAATTTTATCATGTTTGTTTTCCAATGTATGTTCAATCAAAATATTAAGGCATGTATTGAGAAAATCCAAGTCAGGAGTTCAGGATAGGGAAACCCACTCAACGGATCATGGAGATACATGTCTTCATTTGGAATGAATACCTACCCAATTAACATCCATAGTGTTCTCATGGTTAATTTCTGGATCATTATGAAAAGAAATGAGGATCTTTCCCACAAAAATATAACAGAAACATGACACTATGAGTCCAATGGTGAGGGATGTAATGAATTGAAAAAATAGTGGGAGATTTAATAAATTTAATAAATTTATTAAATCTCTCCCATTTTCTAATAAAATAATTTAACAATAATTTTATATTTTAATTGTAGAATATAATTTCAGACCCATCTTCTAAATTATCACTATGATCTATATTAGAAAAGTACAACAACCTAACTAGATATAACATCCATGAATTCTAATGACTCCTTTATGTTTTAATATTCCATTTATTAAAATCTTACATGCTATAATTCTCAACCTTATCCACCTTATAAAGAGGTGAGATATGAAGAGTTACTAGTATATGGTAAAAATATGAACAACATGGTCAACGTTCAATGTTTTATGCCTTCATATATGGCTACTGAACCTAGGAAGTCATAGTAAAACATGGATTTATATAATACGCTTGACCACCTCTATGGTCCTTTTGAGGACTATATCAGATAAAAATAGTTTGATAATTATAGGGATCTATTTTAGAGAAATAATGGATTAGGTACCCTAGTAGATCCTCATGTAGTAAAACTCATTTGATACTCTGAGCACTAAGAGGATACATGGTGTAAACTACCTAAAGAAATGGGCACTGATCTCACTTTTGAATTACACACTCAAATATTCTGATGCTTTTCATTAAAATATAATATGAAAAACATTGAAAATCCTCTAACATATCATATGAATATTATTCTCCGTGTAGATAATGATACATTGTGTCAGAAATGTTATGTCATTTATAGAACAAATATAATTTCCATGTGAAGAGATTCAAGACCAATGATTCTTCACACCCATCAAAGATGAAGATGATCAAGGAGATAACCAGTGAATTGGTTGTTGTCTATTTTAAAATTGGAAAGAAGGTCTATTAGAAGAAAAAATGAACCCTTATAAGAAGATAGGAAGAATAACATGTTAAATTTTTATAGATTTTAATTTATTGAAATCTAATAATTGGGCATTGGATACAGCTTTTAGAGATCATATTTGTTTTCAAATATGGGTACCGTGTCGATTCAGAAGGATTAACCCAGGGTAAGTATATCTATTTGTATCTAACAGAAGTAAACATGATGATGAAGTTATTGAGGACTACCACCTCTTGTCGATGAGTGAAATGATCATGGTTTTGAATGATTTTTATTATGTTCCATCTATTACTAATAACATTATTTATGTATCTAGATAAAATAATGAATGATTTAATTAAATAATTTCAGAATAAATATTTCTTATTTTACGAATATAACATTCTTTATGGTATGTAATATTTAAATAATTGTTATCATGAGTTTGATTACATAATCCATGTAATGGAAATTGATAACAATGTTATTTCACATTACTCATACCAAACGCAACATTGGAATCATCCACTAGTACATGTAAATGAAAAAAATATTTATTAAATCTCATCAAGATGGATATTAAGATTCTTTTGAACTAAAACCATTTGGTGTATGTCCCAATTTTTGTATGGATATATAGTCCAATAACCATTTAAGGGGAAAGGTGAAAGGGATAAAAAATATGTTCAAATTAGTTCATACTGATTTTTGATGATTGTTTCTTATTGAAGTATGGGGTGGTTACTCATACATCATGACTTATATAGATGATTTTAGTGGATATGTTCATTTCTACATAATGAGGTACAAGTTTGATTCATTTCATAAATTCCTGGAATAAAAGAATAATTTTTTGAACCATATAGGTATGATTATTGAGAAAAAATTCATAGAAAATGGTATAGAATATTTTAATCAAGACTTCATAAATTATTTATGGGTGTTAGAGATTTAATCTCAACTCACTCATTCTAACACACCTAAATGGAATATTGTATGAAATGGAGGAACCAAACCATTTTGGATATGGTGAGATCAATGATGAGTCACTTTATTCCTCCAATATACTTTTGGGGACACACATTATAATAAATATCATACATGATAAATAAAGTGTCAAATAAAGGAGAATATAGTTTCCGATTCAAATTTTGGAAGTGAAGGAAATCCTTATTTTAGTACATACATGTGTGGGGGTTGCGAATCATTTTAATGGCCTATTATGGTGACAATATTTCACTCGGATGCAAAAAGTGTATCGTTATAGGATTTCAAAAAGAAACATATGTATTATACCTATAAAAACTCTAGAAAAATGTTGTTCTTGAAATACATCCCACATTTATGGAGGATGATATTATCTATATAATAGATAGTTTGGGTGAGATAGACTTGGATAATGTCCATGATCCTGATATACAAGAGTTGTGAAATGAAAAAATACCACAAATCCTTATCGAAGAATCATTAATTCCATAGGTAAAATTACTATATAAGAGTACAAGAGAGGTTATAGAACTAGAATGATGTTTTTTTCTAGTCACCATGGATTGTGATTCATTATTAGTTGATAATAATGATCTTATACCCTATTAAGAAGTAGTACATGTTAATATGATTCCACACAGTAAGATACCACTAATTAAAAAATGTATTCAATGTACCAACAATGATTCAGGATAATGGTATACCCGCTAATAGATATAGAGAATAATGGTTTCCAATTGTAATTCATTAAAAAACTAGACATGGTAGGATAAGTGAGTACCTATAAGGTTTGACTAGTTCCAAAAGGGTTCAAATAATGTCAAGTCATTCACTATGAGAAAACATTCTCACAAGTTGAAATGATTAAATCAAGCCTACATCTATATTTCATTATATCATTCCTTGATAATGAGATTAGTAAAATGGATTTAAAAATATCCTCTAGTAACAAGATACTTTAAGAAAATTTCTATATGAGATAACCAAAAGGGTATGTGGCTCCAATGTACTACAAAGATGTATGCAAGTTTCATAGATCCATTTATATATTAATGAAAGTATCCAAATCATGGAATAATAATTTGGATGAGGCCTTATCATAATTTTGCTTCATAAACAATCCATGTGAGTCCTGTGTCAATAAACAGTTTAGTGGGAGTGTTTCATTTTCTTAATATTATATGCTGATGAAATATTAATAATTGGAAATGAATTATCTATATTACATTCTATTGAGGCATAGTTGAATAAGTAATTCTATATAAAAGAAATGTTAAATAAAAACATATTATTGGGACCAAGATTCATCATTATAGATCATTGAGGATTCTAGTCTTATGTAAAGGTACACACATAGTTAAGATAATGAAATTATTCAGTATGAATCAATCCAATAAGGGATTGTGGAAAAATTCAGATGAAGTCATCATTAGAAGATGATATATCCTCACAGACATGAAGAAAGAAATATATTGGAATGTATTCCATTTAGATTTGTGATTGGTTCAGTCGTGTATCTAATGATATATAATATGATAGATGTTTCCTACGCATTAAATGTTGTATTATAATATAAAATTGATCTCAGTGCCTACGATTAGATGGAATTCACTAATATAATTACGTACATGAGGCATACTAAGAATCAGTTACTGGTTTATGGAAGAGATGAGAAACAACCAATTATAGGGTATTCAGGTTCTATTTTTTAAACCAATTAAGATGACATAAAGTCACAAAAATGATACATCTTCACTTTGAAATTAGGTTTTATGAGATGGAAAAGATCAATGATGGTTGTAATTGCATATTATATTCTATATTTTGAGTATATTGTGTCTTACGAGTTTTCAAAAGAAGTAGTATGGATGTAAATATTCATATAATTTTTTTCAATGATATATATATGTGATGATCCAATAATAGTATACTGGTATTATAAGGTATTAGTGGCTCCAAGATAAAAAACCAAGGTGATATCGTCATATGAAGATAATACATAATAAGTATCGTTATTTTTATATTTTTATGAGATATTTGATTTTTTTAGTGAGAAATATTCCCATGGAAGAAAACATGTTAGACCCCTACAGTAAAGCCTTGATTCAGTAGACTCATAACTATCATGTGAGGTCTAGTGGACTGAAGGACCTTTGACAGTGTCTTTAATCCAAGTGAGATTTTATTGATGTTTGTGTCATAGGATCAACTGCCTAAAAATTTATTATATGTATAATTGATAAATTCAATATTAATAAAACATCTCATCACATATTGATCATTATTTTTTTATGATTCCAATTAAATAATTTACTAGAGTATACCTCACTTTGATATGGTTATACTAGTAAACCCCTATGATGAGATTTTTTTTTTCTATGATGATATTCTTAAATATTTCTATGTGGTTGGATAACATACTATAGATGGAAACATAGTACATAGAATGTAATGTGATAGTACTCAAAAATTTTATGAGGCTTCTTCTCATTATGTTCATAGTTTGTAATAATAATGAAGAGTGAATATGAGAACAAACCCACCAGTATGAATTTGACATATTTTGGCGTCATTGGATCTTCTTATCTACAAGGGTCAATGATGATCCTTATACGTTATTATTAGTATTATTTCATTGCAGAAATTCCATACATTGATATATTTCATAAACCATGATGATGAAAGGTCATGGATTGGTTGGATATGTTTGGTGCATCATTAGTAACATGTCATTAATGGATAAGTTAAGGTATAATTTGTCCCATAAATATTTCTGGAAGTTGATATCTTGATCTGCGATCCAAATAGAACAGTCACAATAACTTCTACGTCCATAGTGAAATGAGGTTTTTATTTTATATATTTAAATATGTAATATTGAACATATTTTTGGTGTTACAGATTTTCATCCTTATTGGTGAGATATTGAGAAAAATGGATTATAATACATACTGTGAATTCATATGGGGTTATCATCATTGCAAAAATATGTTATTTCTATTTGGTTCCTTGACCCATTGTTGGATTGTAATAATGTACATTAGACAATATCTCATAATTCCAATGATAATGAATCCTAGAGGGCCACACATTAACCATTAATATTGATATCAATTCAATTTTGTTTGAATTTTAATTAGTTGAATAAAAATTATTTTCATGACTGTGGAATAATTTTCTTGACGATTTATTGATCTATAATATTAGCAAGGTAATATATTATTATTATTTATTAATAAATACTTATTTGATTTTTTGAATATATATATAAAATATTTACTCACATGATTGAGAATAAAGTCATTGTTTTATTTAATGAATAAATTAATAAATATTTATTGTCTAAATTGGGAGTAAAATATATTTTTAGGAATAAAATATTACCACAATTATTCAATAATTACAGTTGGAGTTCGAATGGATCAAAATGGTGTGTGGTGAAAACTGTTAATTAAAAAGACCAGTACATAATATTTGTTATTCTAGAAGCGGGTGTGAATCCAAAAATAATAATAATACATTTATTATTATATGTAATGGGGTTTATTAATGGTTCTAAATGTTATTTAATTGCCTCCATGAAATTAAACAATATTTTAACCAAAGTGATATCTTTATAAATAGAGAGTTATATATAGAATGACACATGGAAAATTAAAAAGAGAGAATTTTTACACAAAATGAATTCTCGCCAAACTCCTATGATATAATTATCACGAACAAGAAACAAAATAGATAATTATTCAAGGAAAAATTATGAGTGATCATGAATTTTTTTTAATGAAATTCAAATCACCATGTAAGAACATGGTGATCGAGTGGTATTGTTTAGAGATCATTGAAGCACATGTGGACCACCTCTTGATGGATTATATCGACTTTTTATCTCAATGAAACCTAGGAAATATGAAAGGGTATCTTTAGAGGATCAATATTAATAAAAAATAAATTTATTAAACCCATGTATCAATTTCTTCTCATATTAAATTAATTAATTATAATTTTTGATGTTCAAGATCCCCTCTCATTGTTTGGGGAAATGATTACTAAATGAAATTTTAATATATAAACCCCATAGGATTCTTACATTATGTAAGGAAGAATCATAAAATAAAATCTAATTATTTTTAAAAAATTGAAACTAGAATAATAAATAAAATAATAAAAGAAAACCTGTGATTTAAACCTAAATCCATGTCAAAAAACTATTATCTAATAAGAATAATTATTCCAATAAGGAAATATTGAAACGAGAAAAATAAATCAAGGGAAAATTAGAGAAAATTAAAATAGTGGAATAAATTTAAGAACTCAGAATCACACTATATTCATTGAACTCTACTCACTACATACTCTCTTTGACAACTCTTTACAACATTACCATTCTCATTCATATTAGGGTTCATTCTCCATGACAAGTTTTATAATCATTTGTCATAATCTCTAAAATATCCCTTTAATAATGATATTGAAATGAATCTAGAATAGGCCCACAATACATCATACATCTTCTAATTATCAAAACCAAATGAATAAATCCCATGAATTTATATGTCATGGAGAACATGAAAAATATTGTTGCATAACATTTCATCACTGACATCCTCAACCTAGAATAATATCTCATATTACATCAACTAGGCTAAGGACTGACACGTTTACCCTTAAACTGATTTATGATATAAAAACAATGACTTATCCCCTCATAAGTTTTATTCAAGAAGTAAAGGACGACTCAAAAGTTCCTCCCTTCATTGTAATCTTGATGATAAGCAAATTCTTGGAAACCTTTAATTGAGTTTCTAGACCCCCCCCCCTTTTCACCGAAATTTTGGATTGCATAGAGGTATCCAGAAATTATTAAAAATAACTCTAATTATATTTATCACTTTAATCATTAAAATATTTTGAGTTAAATTATTTAAATACATTTTTATAATGAATAATTATTAATATATTATACCATTTTTTTAAATGATAATTATAATTATAACATTTTATAAATTTTGAAAATAATTTTTAGATTATATTCCACTTTTTAAAAATAACATAATTCAATGCATTGAATATATTTTGATTCTTGATTCATAAGACACATGTCCCAACCACATAATTTTAACCCACATATAAGCACATCAACAACCATACCATTCCCTATAATTCTTATATTACCATTCTATCATGCCCAACTACTCTCTCCTAGTTCTCCCTTTAAACCCAGGTGTGTACCTTCATCAGATATCTTCAATATGATTTGGATATTTTGACTATCTTCCATTAAATTTTCATCAATCCCACCGTACTCTACATCATTGATTCACATTCAACCTCCCCATCCCAATTATACATCCAAACCCTATCTTCTTCCATCAATCTGATTCAAATATTTTCGATCAGTACCTCCTACCACCGATCCATTTCACCACAACCATCATTATACGGATGATTGATTCATCCCATCACAATCAAATTTTCTTGGTCTATATATGTGAATTCAATGGTTAGGCCTCACCAAATACCATCAAATCCACACCTAAAAATCTGTGATTTCTTTATTACCACTTTATTTCAACATCCATAAAGCATTTCCTTCACCAGTTTCCTACTTTACTAGAAATTATTTCATTTCAAAAGTTTAGTTCCATAATTTATTGTACCCCTAAAAACTGTGTCATTATTTTAATTTTTCTATGTTATATTGTTTCTAATTGCCTCTTCAAAACAGTCTACATCCACCGACCCCAACACAAAAAAATACCATTAAATTATAATTTCAATATTAATATAACTTGCCTTTATTATTTGTACAGATTTTAAATGATATTCACTTCCAATGGATAAAATCTTCATTATAATGTTCCTTTATCTTCTATAATTATATACTGTAATATCAATTTATTGTATTTTTTTTCAAAATAGTGATACCATATTAACTTTCAATTTGTCCTTGAATTTCTATCACTATATCTTTAATCAAAATTAATTATATTTCTTCTTTGGTCTTGTGAAAACCATCCCAATTATTTTATGGATCATCTTTATGAATTTTTATAAAATCATATTATTTGCAGACTAATCATACTATTCCATAAATGTTGTACAAAATTTGTATTCTATACTTATATAATAATATTATATACATATTCATTGTGATATAGAATCACATTTAGTTTCCATAATCTTTATGATTTTTCTAGAAAATAATTTTCCATCTTTAGAAATAAAAAAATATATATTAATAGTTTCATTCCAATACAATAATTTCATTTAGTTTAATTATCCAATATGAATTTCAGAATTTCATATTATTTATAGTATTTCAGTTTAATTCAAATTTTCCTAAAAAAAATTAGTTTCTATATTTAATTTATTATATATATATAATTTCATGAATTTCTTATATGAAAATAGAGTTTATTCAATGAATATTGCATTTATTTTATTCATATAGAAATTATAGAATTTATATTTTCGCATACACATACACATGGATAATATGTGTATATAATTTCACATGCCTCCCATCCCTCTTATAGTTTCATACTACAAAAAAATTTCTCATCCATTCCATGCCTCTTTTAGATTCCTTTTATATACTATATTATTTTATTTATACACTAATTGATTTACCAAATCCATATTTTTATTTTACATAGTTATGGTTTCTCTATCTGTTTCATCCTTAATATAAATATATTATTATTTTCTACATCAACTCCCACAAGATAGTTTCTTATTATATACATCCTTTTTCATTTTAGGGTAGTTTCATTATATTCAAAAATTTATATCATTTACATTACTAGTTTATATTAAAACTTGTTTCAATGAGTCCATCTAACTATGAAATCTATACCATGTATTTACCATATTGGTAAATTTCACCTCTAATTTTTGATTAATACATATACACATTCTTATATAATGAAATTAAATAAATAGTGACCATATTTTCAAATTTACATTTTGTATAACCATTCAATTAATCCGAATGATTATATCCATTTGTACATTTAACAATGACAATTGTGTGTCTAACCTTTTGTTAATTTTTTCCATTAATTGTTTTTAAACTACATAAAAATATATGGTGTAATGAATTTCAATTCATATTCATCATACTATCCCATTTACTCTATGCATAATTTGAATGAATTAATGATATTGTAATACAGTACACATAGTTATCATGGTACAAAATCAATATCAATTTCCATATTGTATACAAACTAAAAAAGATACACAATCATATTCTATTTACACATTCTGTATAAATTTAAAATTAATTAATTTTAACTTATATTAATATAAAATATCATTTTTTTCAAATTTTTACCAATTCTATGATTTCAGTAATTGTGCATTTATTGTATGCATTTTTGCATGTGTATTATATATGCAATTTTAATAATGTTAGTCATTATATAACATCTAAACATGTATAATACAATTTTAGTTTACTGAATTTTAAAATGTTAATGAATCAATTGTATAATGAGAGTTGTATTCTGCATTTGGCATGTAGGTAAATAACCCATTTAATAACATCATAATCCTTTTTCACTTCCTGTGTAATGAAATTGAATACAAAATTGATTCATAAAATCATTATCACATATAACCTTATCAAATATTATTTCCAAAATTTTTTTACACCCTATAATATTCATTATGTATGTTATATTTAAATTATATGTCACTATACATTTATTAAGATTGGATACATATATGATTTCTAAATTTTTTTCCATCCATTCAATGCTACCTTACAATTTTTATTTCTTATTTTTCAAATTCTCAATCAATATTTATTATATTATTAAAAATGATGATCCTTTTGGACGAAATTCTTTATTGAGTAATTAAATTATGTTTTGTAATCAGAAACACATTTAATTTATTCAAGTGACAACATTTTTTAGGATTCATTTTTCTATATATATTGATTCAATAGATATTTTTAATAACATGTTATTTTTATTTGATTCAAAATATAATATATCACATGAAAATGAATTGTGGGGGTTTATAGTTTTTATTAACATGGAAAACATAAAACACTTGTTAATATTATAATATTTTTATTTTTAATTGTAAATATAAATTTATTATCATGTAAATGAATATAATTTATAATAATAATTATTTTAAAAACCGTTAATAATTTTTATAATTTTAAAAAATTAATATTTTAACATGTTTGTAATTTATTAAGATTATTTACCCAGATTAATAATATATATATATATATATAATAAAATTATTAAAATCATAAAAAAATAAAAAAATATCAATATTTAATAAACTTAGTTTCAAGTATATTATAAAAATAAAATTTCAAAAATAATACTACATGATTATAGACTTTCAAGCATGAATTTCCAATACCTGACATAGTGCAGCTATGATTATTATTGTATAAAAATAATAATATCATGATATTTAATGCCGATAAGATTCATATCCTTTATTATCACCAATTTTTCTATATTTGAGGAGTGCATATTTGGTACTTCAACATAATAAGAGCATTGAAAAAAAATATTATTCATCACTTGTATAAAATGTATGAAAAGAAAGATATAAATATATATATATTTTTTGTTTTATGAGACACCTTTATAAATATTCCCATTGATATTGTTATTCCCAATAGAATATAGAGAAACACCTAATATAATAGTAATTCAAGGGAGGTTAAATTATTTTTGCAAAAACCATTTTTTTAAAGACTACCCCTTTTGATACATGAAACCTTTTTGTTAGTTAAATAATATAAGGATCATTTTTTATTTTACTCAACATGACACATCCACATGAAAAATAGAAATGTAAATGATATCAATATGTAGTATTTTTAAGAGGCTTGACCATGATATACGAATATAAATATATCTATCATGAAAACTGCTTCTAAATCATGGATTATCCATTATAATCGGATCACGTCTTACAATGCTTTTCCTGATTCTGACAAGTTGTGTCACCCCTTAAGAGAAATCATGGACCATAGACAATGAAAAGATTAAATCGTTTAGAATATGACATGATTCATACTTTAGGGGCATTGAAACTGAGTTTATATCTTGATGGGTTCCCCATTGAACTACCATTCAATAGATCTCAACTACCGAGATCACCACTCGAAATAGTTATCAATTTGATCCAAAAATGAATGATGACATGAATATTATTTATTAAGACCACTACCTTCCAACTAGATGAGACAGAGAAAACCTCCATCTAAATCTATGAAATGGAAAATTCCTTGAATAATAAACTAACTTGACTAGGAACATAAATCACCATCGCTAGTAAAGGATGTTCCAACACTACAATAATCGGAGTCCCCCACAAGTTATTATTTCTCTCATATTTTTCTTTTTAACTAAGCATTCATTTATTTTTATGACTTATGTAATACATTAAGAGATAACAATGGTTTCCCAAGGATCATCCTAAAACCTCTTCAACCATATTCCATAGGTGAGGTTAAAATATTTCAATGTTAGTGAATACTCCACTATATACATTATATAAAGGGTTTTTATAGTGAATTATTAAATATTCAGCTCTAACTAGTTTTCTACTTCCATCCTCCTTCTAGTTTATATCAACACAATCTTTCTCAGAATACCACCACACCCATAAATTAATTATTTTCTTCCACATCTTCATTTAGTATTGGACTTCCTGGACCCATTCAACACCTCAAAACATGAAACGTAGTTTTTTTTACTTTCTTCGATTCATTTATTCATTAGAATCATTTTGGGGCCAATCAGCTAAAATATTTTTCTCAAAATACTCATGTATAAAAAATATTTCAATGCACAAATCCACAAAATTTGCTTCTCATAGAATTTCCCTCCCACATTCTTGTGGTAATGTTCTTTAAGACTGTATAAGTTTTTTAAACTCTACTCACTCATGCACTACACTAAAATATACATAATCTTATTCTTATTATTAGTGGATATGTTCAGTAATCTCAAAAAAAAATTATCTCTCGCTATATCTACAGTTGCAATGTCTATTTCTTCATTTTCTTTTTTTCTCATTGAACTACCCAACAATTTCCATTCATAGGAAATATCATTAAATGAATTATTTTTACTATAAAAATACCATAAATTTATTGTTTATTAGACAAACTGAATTCCTATAAAAAAGTACCAAAACATAATTCCTAGTTCAAGTATCAATTATTTCCCATGAACAAATTTTTCATCTAATAGTGTATTCATATAATAACATTATTTAATGATCTATATTTCCTAAAATCTTTATAAATAAAATATTTTTTTCTTTATTCTTCAAAATCGACTCATTATTATTCTTAATTTAAAAATATATCCACTGAATATTAACTTTTTAGATCTGCATGGTTATAAAACAATTACACAAAAAAGTATTTGAAATGTGTTTCTCAACGTAGATGTTTATATTTTTAAAATTTGGAAAATATTTAAATTTTATTCTTGTAAAAATTACTATACATCCATCTCAATTCCACTAGTATTCTCATGCTACCATGAATCAAGATAGTGAAATCATTGGTGAATGGTGTAATAACATTCATCATTATGAGTTGAAAATAAATAATGAAATTTGAATTTTCTATTTTGTGGATGGATAGTTTTAAGAATTTTTATTTAGTATGGGGTACCTAGATTTTGAAAATCCAAAATTTCTGTTATCGGATGGGGGTTTTGGTCTCTTTAGTTACCAAGGTATTCAAGAATACATTATTGGAAGGATGATAGGTCGAGGTTAGTTGAAAAATATTGTCTCTTCTAGCTTTATGGTGGTCTTCCTAGTCTTCCAAGGTACTTCCTGGGTTCACCAGCTAGCTGATGGCCTCCTATCTAGTTCTGGAGGCTTAGTGGCTATCTAATGGTGTATGATTTTTTTGGAGGGTAATTATAATATATTTCTATGTTTTAAGCCTTCAGGGTTCATGGGGTTATGGGAATAAAGGGAAGGTACTGTTAGCTCACATATTATAAAATTCCATCCTTTGATCTTCCATGAATTAGGTAGTTCTCGGTGTATATCAGTGGTGGTATTAGGCATGTTTTTATTTTCCTCTTCCATTATTGAACCTTCATCACAATTCCCTTGTATTATAATTTTTTTTATTCGATGTAAATTCCCCCTAATCATGTTGGAATATATAAAAATGGAAGAGGGTTTTTTACATATTGGGTAGAGGAGGTCTTGAGATGATGTGTTTATATAATTGGAAGTAGTTTACAAGAATTGTATGTCACTAGAAGAAATTATTTTTCGGTTTTCATTAAAAAAAATTATATTAGAAAATTATAGAGTGATAGTTGTTAAGAATTTAACTTTGGTTTGTAACAAGGGTGTATTGTAGACCCTCTTGGTGTTGTTATTTGAGGTTCAGGTGATATTAGTTTGATTAGAAATTGTACTTTTGGTTATCTCATGTGTGATTAATTTAAATAACTAAATATAAATTGTTATAATTAATTTTTTATTACATTTTATATGAGGAAGTGCCTCAGGTGGTAGCACATGTTAAATGAATATAATGATTTATTTATATAATCAGGTGTGAGGAATGAAATCATGTGGTAGTGTGGGTTAGACGAGGTATGGGCGAGCTAGGCTGAGTATTAGAAGATCATGGTGAGGATGGTAACTCCATGGAAGAGGTATGTAGTCCCTTTAATTCAAGAAAATATTCCCTTTATGTATGAGTTTCCTACAACATTAATGTTTCATTAATATGGGTAGAATTAATAGGGATTGGTGGTGACCTAGGAGAAGAGATTGGTTGATGCTTCACCTCTCATGCCCATTTCAAGCGATTTTAATAAATTTGAGTGTTTTAGATCACCTATAAACTATATCTCCAAGGGGAGAGAGTTTTGTTTGAGAAGATGAGGGACCTTGGGATGATTGGAATATGAGATAGATTGCAATTAGTCCAAGTGGTTAATTCAAGGGTTAGAAAACATTCAAGAGAGGGATTGAGACCAATTACAACTTACTAGAAGTCTAATTATTTCATGTGTGATAATAATATCATCCAAGTGGAGGCCTATGTATTAGTTGGTTCCATGAGAAATATGATTCCACTAATATGGGATGAATTGTGATGAGATGTGTTTCCTCTAAGTGATGGTACAAGATATCTCCCTTAGGGTATGTGAGACATGACCTATGTGCGAGATGGTGGACTATTTGGGATATAGATTAGGGATTAATATGGGAATAGATTTCAATGAATCAGGAGGGTACCTAGTTATATGAACAATATTGATGAGGGGTAGAAAAATATTTGGAAGATGCCTTGGGGTTTGGGTCCGAGGAGCCATTGGGTAGCATTGTTACTTATGGGTGATGGGATTGGGGTGGTATTAGGGAGGTTAGATCATGTGAGGTTTATTGGACTATCTAGACACTCATACGGGTGAGGTGGTATGTGTTTCAATAAGATACTATGTCTTGAGTGACTATTGACCTGGGCTTAACTAGTAATCCATGTAATAGGATATGATCCTATGTGATATTTCTTATGGAACCATTCCTTGAGAATTCTATGGTTGAAGTTCTATATGTGACATACATTGAGTAATCATGGATGGATAAATGTAATGAATGAACCTAAAATATTCATGTATTCCATTGGAAATCTTTCTAAATTTTTCTCTAGTCGATGTATACGTATCTAATCCCAACACTTTGAAATAGGGTGGTGGTTGCAAATAAGGACTTGTCCTCGAGTGAGAATGCATGGATGACCATGTCTTGAGTTAGAGGGTGTATGTTTATAGATTATAGACCTTTATTGAGAGTCTTGGGTCATGGTAGAGGACCACCATTGTGTCTGGGTCATGGGGAGACAATATGATATCAATGGATCCTCCCTAGATTGATCTTGTAGTGGGGAATGATTTGGACATGTGACTTTTCCCAGTGTATATGTTTATTGGGTCTAGGTTATGGACACTACCAAACACTAATTCCTTGGGTATGGGATTGTAATTAGTGTTAGGTCATGGTGATATGATGAGAGAATTTTTTTCAAGTCATTGATGTAGGTATGATGAGGTTCCATGGTGTCTTGATTAAAACACTCTAACTAGATGCACAGGGGGTCTAGGTGGTCTAATTAGAACATCACATCTATAGATTTTTGGTGATATTATTATTTTCCATCATGAAAAAAATATATGATGGAATATTCTAGGATAACATGGTGATAAAAAAACTATGTTTTATTCCACACGTCCTCCACGTACATCTCAACATGAGTATATACATTTTTTTTAATTTTGGGTCCATCGTAGGATATACATAAATTCAGACTGAAGTATATCGATAGTATTTAGAGAAAACCTATGTGAGGACTATGGATGGATGTAGTTCTAGAATATATGAATTGTATTTTTTGTTAATTTTTTATTTATAATCATCCCGCTAGAAGACTAGTCCATTTATGCTGGTATGAGTTTCACATGGCAATAATTATAACCCTGCGGTTATTGATTTATGCATACATTGATTATGGGATATGTATTTCTTGGTTATTTATCCATAGGATATATTAATCTAAGTACATGTATTATTCTCCCCGTTCTATGGATTATGATATTGTCTGTAGTTTTTAACCACTTGAATATGAGGAGATGTGCTTGAGCACATATGAAGTTCCTAGTCAATACATCGATCAGTTGCCCTGGGTTAGAGAATTGAAAAACGGTATCTAAGCCTTTATTGTTATCCTAATTTGGAGAGTTGGTGTACATGTGGTCTATTATTATGTATGAGATCATGGTGGACCTCATACTCGTGATTCATGAACAAAATTCAAATAAGATGTCCTGGATAGTAGGGGAATGATTTTTTTTCATTATTAAGGATGATATGTTATTTACTATTATGGATTTACTACAGTTCTTTATTTATGGAATTTTTATCATATAAAATTGTAAATAGGGACATATATATGAATAATTAAATTAAATTTTCATCCTTCTTTGTTATTGGATTTTTAATTGAATGGGTTAGCTATTCAAAGTAACAAGAATAACATTTATAGGTTTTTCCCATTAAATTTTTTTCTATCATCCAACTTAGTCGATGTAAAGGGTTTTATATAATGGTAGATCATTTGTATCCTCAAGTAGGATTAATTATGTGGAAGAAATGTGATCCCTTTATCATGTTATGCATGAGAACCCACAGTGGTATAGTGTTGGAATCATTAGACTTGACGATAAATACCATTAGTGATCAGTATAGGCATGTACTATATAAGGAATAGTCTTAGGATATGGAAGGACTTCCATGTGGATGGGGAAACTCAATGGGTAAAAAATGAGTTCGGTGACATTGTGTCAATTATAGTTTATATTTTTTACCCATATAGATTGTTAGTGGAATTCTAATTAACTGGACTAGGTGGATCTGTGAAACTCTTGAGTGGTTGTAGAGAAAGACAAGAAAAAGGTCTTGGCGATTGGTATGCGATGTTCAGGGATAATTTCTGGTATCAAGGTTGTGTTTTTAGGGTAGGATCAGTTGGACACTTGGTCTTATTAGATCATGAGATTTTATCTAATTAGAGTGGTGAGAGAAGGATTTGATTCTAATATATTTGTAATGCTTCTCATGTGGAATGTGCCCATTTCATAGATCACGACACAAGTAAGATGAATCAATGTTTAATATAATGTCTAATGACTCTTCATTTGGATGTGATTGACATGTAGTGAGTACAGTCACTAGGTTTGGTACATGAGCAAGTTTCATATAAAATTTTACTCAATGAAGTTTGATTTTGGTTGTATGATTTGTTTTTATAATTTAGTGAAACAATTGAGATATTCTGAGGTGATGTTGGATAGTGATAAAGGACCTATGAAAGGGTTCTCAGTGAATCACTCTTCCTTGAGAAAGAGAATGATTGTTAGAGAGGCTTTTTATAAAATTTCACTGTGTCTGAGGGTAGGTATTCACTAGTTATGTGTGGTTATGAGTTCGTTTATTGATGTCATATCATTATATTATAAAACAATGCTATTCTCTATGGCATATACAACATGAAACACAACGTTTACATGAACCACTGAATAATTTTATTTAATAGTTACAATTATAACATATACCTTGAATTGGAAGGTATGAATAGGACTAACTAAATTATGAAATATATATTTATGAATCTACTACTCAATAAAAATATATCCATTAATTATTAGAAAATAGGAATCCAATTATTTTATATATCCAATTTTTTCTTTATCATCATTCATTTATTTATTTTACTAATAAGTGTGTATCAAACAACAAGAACAATTAGAACAAAAAAGGCATAAAACTAGAAAGGACAAAAGGGAATAATTTTGAGTGAATCATCTTTTAAAATAATATTATCTTCAACAAAGAAGAAATGAATGTCTAATAGAATAAAAACAATAAGGCCCATCAAATCCAAAGAGGAATGATGATCAAAAACCTTATTTTCCTCCCTCTAAGTGTACAAAAATTATATGTAATTGATGATAAGAGTCCTAAAACTTCTCAAAATATAGGATATAAACTATATATTATAACACTAGCCATGAATGACAACATGGATGATGATATAGTAAGTTCCAACCATAGAGAGACCAATATTCCAATTATTATAAAGTTGAAGATGTGTAAGCATATCCAGGGCATCGTCTAGGAGGGAATGTACTCTACCATAGTGAGAATAAAAAGTATAGATAAAATCACCCATTTAGTCCCGAAAAAACCACCACCTTTAATATCATTCACAGATCATGGGACATTAATATTACACTTACGACTATGGATTGATGGAACCATGTAACCCAATGACCATGTTTATTTGAGAAGTTGTCTTTAATAGCCACCAGAATTGGTCTATGAGGGAGAGCTTCATTCCTTTTTATTTAGAGTGAAAACACATCAAGAAGGATTAATATAGATCAATCCATCAAAGCATACCTGAGCACCGAGTCCCCACATGTTTGGATTTGTTCCTTTCTGTCCAAATTCACTAGAACCTAGCTGCGAGGATAATGGCTAGAGATTTATTCTCTGGACCAGCATTCCCCACACCATGAAACCAACAATCCTAGAAGGAAGAATTCATAAAATCCAAGGAATATATACCTAGGATGTTACCAAAGCCTCACCAAACATGACATTCCAATTCATTACTAATGATACCATTCTCTGAACTCTCATATCTATACTCCTTGAATCAAATTCATATTGAAACTAGGATTACACCATATTTTTTTAAATGTTTGTCTTTAGGTAGAGCTCAGTTCCTGATACACCATACAAAGAAGTTGAGCATAACATGTATATCATTAGTTCACAAGGATGATCCCAAGGTTTCCTATTGAGTCTCAGTGCTAGTCACCCTCTGATAATCCGAAGATGAGAAATATCTTAATGAAAATGTTGTCAAAACACATCTATCTGTTCTATTTGTATGATCAATAATATCAATGTCCAAGCATTGATTACTATCCACCATAGCACTAATAAACGCTGAAAATATCCATGATTTCCTAATTGGGATGTTGTAGACCATTCATCCTAGAAGCCAAAGGGGAACACAAACCTAGTGATTATTCCCTAAGGAAATATCACTAGTCCCCACAATACATCTAGTAACTAGTAGATGGGATTGGATTTGGGATGCAACCCAAGACCACAACGATGCCTGGATCACATTTGATCCATTTCCACCTCCACTGATTTTCACTTACATGAATCTATTTTATAATGTTCGAGCCTCTATAACCACCCATTCTAGTTTCACACACATTCCATGCATTATACCAAATATACTCTTCAAATTAATGAATAGTGAAAATAACTATTTTTGTAAAACTTTCATTTATTTTCACAAAAAAGACATAATATTATTTCAATTTTATCTAATTGGAACATATTTATTCATTAATAAGATAAATATATGTAATTATATTTGAATCATATTTATTTCTGATTTTTTAATATGTACATTTTCTGGCATAAAAAACAGTTTTCTACAAAATGTTAATCGTTTAATCATTCATTTAAATCATAAACATATTTTTGAAACTTCTAGAATTATTATATTGAAAATTTAATTACATTATTTTAATCAAGATTTCCATATTTTTTAAATCATACCCTTTTATTTTTTGTCATTATAAATAGTAAGTGTAGTAAATATTTGTCACCTCACTTAGGGTAAACCATGTAATTATGGTTAAAAATTACATGATAAAGAATAAAATAAAACTAACAAAGTTGATAAATCTAAATTATGGGTGTGGTTATACCATCATAACAAAAAATTATAATTAATTGAAATATTGTTCCATTTTTCATTGAAAATGACTTATATAATGTTTAATTGAAATATAATGTCAAAAAATGGCAATCTATTATTTTTAATATTAGTAATAATATATGATAAGTATAAAATAATTATATTGGGTTATAATGTTTTATATAAAATATAAATGGGTTTTTATCATGGTAATTCATTTTTAATATTTAATGAAAAAAATAATGACTTCAAATTCCTAGGAAATGTCTAAACAATACATGTTCATGGAGTATAAGAATCATGTGACTAAATTTAAAAAATAATAATATAATAATATCTAGATGGATTAAAGTGTAACGTGAATTTATAAGATAAAAACAATTTATGATGTTTGAAATGTTAATATTTCAATTACATTTCTTTCATGGGGTTTTCAAAGATCAATTGTGTGAATATATCATAAAATGACATGAATTGTATTTTTTGTTACATATATTTTATTTAAAAATTTAAAAGTCATAAAAATATTGAATGTAAATAATTATAATTATAAATGGTATAAACATGCTTACATTTTTAATTTATGATCCAATTTTCACAGTATATGTAAAATTATTACCCATTAATTCTGAAATTTTATTTATGCATTAGGAGTTATAATTAGTTAACAATGTTGTTAAAACACAAGATAAGAATTAAAATGAGATGTAAACTATTATATATTTTTTATTGGTGATTATATTAACTCCCCATCTTAATTATATTCTAAAACATATCATTTTAGAACCATATCAGATGCTAGACATATATTATATCACAATATTTCATGTATATCAAAAAATGACATTAATTATAATTTATAATATTTTTTTAAAATGATATAAAATTCATAAAAATATTATATTCATTCACTGGAATAATATATAGTTTAAAATTAAAATAATGGTCAATTTACGGGTCACTTTTTCTTTTATACCACCATTCTTGATCCCAAAATGTTTAAAAAATAATGATTTGATGGTGATTTTCAAAAGGGTTAGTGCAAGGATAAAACCAAGAGACAAGGGTAAAAACACCCCCTAAGATTGTAAAAATTAATATTTGAGATTTTTTATATCCATAATCCTAATAAATTCTTATTTTATCATTTTGGAATTGTTTCACGAAAAACATTAATTTATATTAACTTAATAGATTATGTAATTTTAAGAGTACTGCTCCCCCCATTTATACAAGGGAACCCCATCTAATACAATATTCACACTTAATGATTTTTATTATAATTACCTACAAAAATAAATTCATAAAATAAATAACCACATTATAGAGGTATTATTTTTGGATGCGTATGAACCATTGAGGGAATAAGGTTAAAATTAAATGTGGTTGTCCGAAGAATATTTATAGATTTTAACAAAACATTTCATTTTAATTTCATCTTATAAATAGTAGAAATATTATTCATCCCTGATGAAATAAAAAAATGTTTCTTGTATATAATAAAATTATATTATACTAATTTCATAACCTATATATATCCATTCATGCATCAAATTGGTTACAAAAGCATTATTAATGCGTTGGTGTGGACTACCACCTTTGTGCGGTGTTGTGTTTTATTTTCCATCACCATCTTTCATGGATGGTTATAAAAATAGATTTAATATATATATATATATCTGTGATATTAATGATTTAATTATAATTATATAAGTATAATGGATAATTTATTTTCTAACATTTACATTCACTTAAAAATGACAACGACGTTCATTCTAATGTATGGATTACACCCAACAGAAAGAGATGTGATTTTTTTCTCATCACCAAAGAATACAGATGGTATATTTAAGTTTATTATAATATATAATATTATATTTATTATATAATTATAATTATGTAATGTTAAAATAATACCAACCTTCATTCCATCATAATTATTTAAAAATTGAAATGTTACTCATGTGTATGAACGACTAACTATCTTGATGATGGTATCATAGATAATTTTGAATAATCAAAATTAATGGTTTCTTTAAACTGTAATATTAGTGATTAAAAATGATTATAATTATTTTATTATTATCATTATTATGGACATGAATTAATAAATATAACTATGACCACATTCAACACCCTGAAGTCATTTCGAAGTTATGAAATAAACATTCTCAGAACAGCCAACCTAGACATAACTAGTAAAGAAAGTACGTATGAAAATAAAATAAATGAAATAAATGCTTTAATGATAATGTATTAATACATTAAATGGTTATTATGAAATAAAATAATAAAATAATTTTATTATACATGAGTTAATGGACATACATGGAATGTCTACACTCGAGGTATGAGATTTTGTCTCAACATTCATTCTTCGAGGAATATTTCAATGTTATGCATAATATATTTTAATTTATGAATATAATACCACTTTTAAATTTTATAGCATGAATAAAATTTTAACAATGGTTTTTTATGTTCCATTTAAAATTATATCATCCAATTATTTTTATTATGAATGTTACCACATGGTAATGGATTTTATAACCCAATTATGAAGCATTCAATTGTACAATAACATCACTAACTTATTTATGAAATGATTAATTGTGAATTTATATCAAAAATATTTTATTAAATTTTTACTCATATTTTTATGGATTTATATGTGTATCCATAATTACTAAACGGGTTAATAATCACTTAAAAATTTAAAATCTTTGCAATGTTATTCTTTCGATTTAACCACATTTTCGTGATACATTTTATATGTCATGCTCGAGGATTTACTTGTACTATTAAATTATTTCCCAATTAATTAATTTTTAAATGTTACTTAATTTAATTAATGTTATTTAAAAATAAATATCATATTAATACTTTCTATTGAATTATTAATTTATGTTTTGGAAAAGATAATGATTTTAAGTTGGATTAATGAGGATTTTGGCTTCTGAGCGACGACACCATTTTCTCATGTGAGGATAGGGTTTTTATTTAGAAGGTTGAAGTTGGTATTAATGTTTTTAATGATGGGTTGGGGATTCTCTTTGTAGTCTTGAATTTTTTGTTTTGTTGATGAACTATTGGACCACAGAAGAATGATTTTTTAAGTCTTGATGTCATGATGGGTTCTCCCAACCCTTAAAAGGGGTTTTATGGTAATAAAAAATCAATTTTTAATCAAGTAAATTGATTATTTTTGAATATTATTACTTTATGAGATTTGTTTTCTTCATAATTCCTTTTGGTTAAGTCATATTAATTTTTTATGAACCATATATATTTTAAGATCCTCTTATTATGAATTTATTATACATGTTTACATATTATTTTTACATTTATTGATTATATAATCATCAAGAATGTTTTCTACAAGTGATACTGATATTGTATCTCCTATTATATAAGGAATCATTCACTTATATATCCAAGTTTAAAAAAAATCAAGAGTGTTATTTTCTAAAAGTTAATGATTAATAATTTCATTTTACATGATCCTTTTCATTTTTTATATGGGTTTGAAAAGTATATTTATTAATTTTTTTCTCATGGATTACTTTTGAATCCCTTTAAAAAATATTGAAAATATTGTTTATTTTTAATGTACATTGAATGAATTTATTTTCATACCTTTATAACTATTATTTTTCTGGAAGAGAAATTTATATTCTACATTGTAATATTAAATGAAAATATTTTTCTCAAAAATCTGATTTTTTTTTAATATATTAAAAAATGATAAGGGTATTTTCTACTAATTTTACATAATTGTTTTAATTATTCTATTAATGGTATTTTTATCTGTCTCAATATCCACTAATGAATCATCATGTTTTCTATAATTATGAAAGTATTTGTATATAAATTTTATTTCTATAAATGGATTATGATGATGTTTTGATGATATTGTTATAAAAACTCATTTTATTCCACAGGTAATAAAAAAAATAATAGAATGATAGTTGTTTTTTAGGAAATTATTTGGAATCATTGACAGATTTAAATGATTTATTAATTATATGGTACTTTATAATTCTATATGATGAATAAGTGATATAGATATATATTATAGGATTAGCGATCCCCATTATATCTCTTTAACACATTGGGAAATGTTCCTTTTATTTGAATCCAAGAATGAGGGACTTAACCGACGATGTTTCACCTAAAGATATATCTGGGACAATTTTATTCTAAAATTGGTTATAAAGATAAATTTCCATGATACCAAAATAATTTATTTATGATTTCTATTGGTTTTTAATGTTTCCTTTGATCAATATTAACATGTAATGGATCATGATTATTGATTACCATACCTCTTAATTTTGATAATGATTAATTTCATGTCACATGTGTAATGTTATAGGTTTTTATGTGTGTGAATTATTTTATGTTATTACCATGAAATTTTATTATTTCATCATAATCTTATTTCAAAAATATTTTAAGAAATAAGATTAATTGGTTAATTCATATATTTACCCTTACAGATCATTTGAACTCACCCTTCTTAAGTTTAGTTTTCCCCATGTTATGTAGAATGTTATTAGATGAATTACATATAGAATTCCATCTTGTGTGAATTATTTAATTCGAGATATTATAGACGTAATATGAAATAAAAAATACGGGATATTGGAAAAAATACTCACTTGATGATATGAGTATTATTAGGAATGACTTTATCTTAATTTGAGAAACTCGAAATGAAATGGATCCTGGGGTTTGTAATTGATCCAATGATTTTATAATGATGTTTTTAGTATTATATATTCGAAATTGTGTCACGTTTATAGGTATTAGAGATATAAATTTAAATATTTTTTTCACTTGACCTGTGAGTGAGGGATTAAGGTTTTTTGAGTTAGAAACAGAGGACATGGTTATAGAAATCTACTTACTATGATGTCTTCATGTGAGGCTATCATAAGATTTTGGGATTATTCCATGAGATTATATTTTTTTGGATAATAATAAATTAGTATACACAGACAACATTTTTGAGGTCTTAGTAGATTGAATACTAAAGCGATCAATGTTGAGATGTTTTTTTGGGTTTAGATGTATGTAACAATAATGTTTAACATGATGGATTATTTAGAAATAATTTAATTATATTTTACAAGATGTAAGTTGATGGGAATGATATAGCTTTTGACGTTATGTTTTTTTGGAAAATTTTATGTTGTTGAGATAATTTTGGACATATGATTTTTTATTTATAGATTGATCAATGATATACCTATACTGTTGTTGTTTAATTTTAGATATTAATATATTACTTATTTATATGAAAGTTTATTTATTTATGAATTAAAATACATTATGATAACCATTTTGGTTTTTGTTATTTTCTAAATATTGGAGTAGTAGTTTTTTATTCATTTCAGTAATTATATGCTATACTAGAAGATTATTTTCATGCTTTAGTCATGCAAAATTATCCTTGATTACTCAATATTTTACAAAAAGATGAAATTATGAGGATAATTGGATAAAGGATGAAATTATACTTTTCAATTGAGTATATTTCCTTTTTTTCTTATTATATATGGAAGTTTAATTCCTTAACTATATGAATAATCTCCTAAATGAAATATTATATCCTTTTACCATCATTTCTAATGGCTTAGTGGTATTTTAACATCTCTTTAGTTTATAGTTATGTGGTTTTTATCTTTCTCATTGTCATTAAATCTCATATGATCAATGATATATGTGACTCCCAACAATTATTTGGGCATGGATTTTTTTTGACATGACTATAATTTATATTATTAGTAATATTATCATATTTTTAAACCCATTTATATGTTATTATATATTACATTAATATTTCCCTTTCCCTATTTTGAAATGATATATTTATTTACCCTTCATTTTATATGATATTTAAAAAACTTATAATCCAAGGTAAAATACAAAATTAAAAATATCATGGTCAAAGTTTGATGGTATAATCTATTAATTGGGATATAATATATTATCCCACAAATTTAAGACAATAATTTGATTGAAAGGGTATACATCATGCACCATCACGCAAGATTGAACAATAAAATATTATTATTAAAATGTGACGGTAATAACATAAATGTTAAATTGTATAGTTTTATTATTACTAAACACATTTTTAAAGCTATAAAAAGGTTATATTTAATAGAAATATACTTAATTATTTTTTATAAATAAGTTTTCTTTTTTAGTAAAATTATTTTTTTCTTCAAAAATATGTTACCGTAAAAATTGTTTTTTACCTCATTTTAGGAGAAATTTAATAATTCTGTTATAATTATTTTATATTTTATATTTTATAAAATTATCACCAATTTTTAAATATTCATATGAAAATAATATTCGGGTGGTCTTTTGGGATTTTTTCAAAAGGAAGATTTGTGTGGGAATTGTTAAAAATAAAGATATTTGTAACATTATAATTTATTTTCATTAAAAACTATTATTATTTTATTTTAAGATCAAAATAACATATGTATGATTTAATTATAAAAAATATAGTTAATTAATATTTAATATTTTCTGTTCCTGAGTCTGTTATAAGTTTATTTTTCGGCATAAATGTATTTTGTTTAAAAATAGTTTTTTGTATAATTTTGAGTTTTAACCGTAAATTGATTTGTGAAAAATAAATAAATTCAATCATTAAAACATTTTTCAATATTTTGAATCCTCAGTTAATAATTTTGTAAATATGTCATTTTTAAATTTTGGTCATAATGAATAATAACTATACTAAATATTTTTCACCTCAGTTGTGGTATATCTGGTAATTAATGTTAAAACTAAATTTACAAGGACTAAAAATAACCCTAAAAAATGTCTTAAATCGATTATAGGAGTGAATTTTTACTATAATCATATAATATTAAGAGTCATGTATATTTTGTTCCTCTTTCATTGAAAATCAATTATATATAATTTTAAGTTGATATAATGTAAAAAATATCACACTTTTGTTTTTAATATCTATAAATTATTATGATAAGGACAAAAAAAGTTTAATTTTTTTTGTTAATGGTTATTTGATACAGAATTTATTTTTTATGATGGTTATTTTTATTAATTATAATAACTAAATATTAACTATAAATACTTAAACAACATTGATATAGTGCTTGTGAATGCAGTAGAAAAAATTGAATGATATTTAAGGATGTTAAAGTAATATTTCATGGGAGAGTTACAATGTACCATGATATTTTATGATATATATAATAGTTTATGTATTTTTATAAAGGATAAAATCTGAATTAAATTTATATCATATTTTTTTAAAATTAAAATTATTCGAATATTTTTTAAAAATACATTAATTGACTTTTATTTTAAATATAGATTATTAAATTATAAAAATAAAATAAAATATTTTAATAAGAAAATTAAGATTATAATTAGTCTTAAATATCATCCTGTTTTTGTTGATTAAATATGGTTTTCCTTATTACTTTCCATTCATTCTTGTTTTGAAAATCAAAAACACCTTATACTTAAGAAAATATATATTATACTTCTATAAGGAAAATTTCCTTAAGGAAATTTAACTTAACCTAGATTTCCTTACACATAGAAATATTTTTCTTAAGTATAAAACTCAGATTCATACCCAAAACCCCTGAATCATATAATTCTATGGTATGAAGAATTCTGTTTTTGAATCCGAATTCTGGATGTGAACTGTAATGAAGTTCCACTCTGAATTATGGATACGAACTCTAATAAAGTTTCACTCTGAATTCTGGATACGAACACTAATAAAGTTCCACTCCAAATTCTGGATATGAACTCTAACATAGTTCGACTCCGAACATCTATGAGTTCGACTCCGAACTCTTACTAGTTCGACTCCAAACATTTATGAGTTCAACTCTGAACTTTTATGAGTTCGACTCCGAACTTTTACTAGTTCGAATATGAACATTGTAAGATCATATTAGGAATTCTAGTGAAACCAGAATCCGAATTTCCTTAGAAATTCAGACTTCGGATTCCCACAGAATTTAGGTTCCGAATTCCAATAAAACAGAATCCGAATATCTCTTTAATAAAGAATCCAAATTTTATTTTGGTTAGACTATGAACTTTTATTTGCTTACATTCTGAAATTTATTTTTTATTATGATTACACATGTTTCATTACAAAACGATGCCATGCATTCAGTTACATATGTTTTGTTATAAAATAATGTCGTCCATTCTGTTTCAAACTAACCGTTGGTTTAGTGATAGGTGTACAGGTCCCTCTGAAATTTAAGGAAAATATGACCGTTGGAGGAGGGAGCCGATCTTTCCAACCGAGCCTATAAATAGGAGCTCATTTGAAAGAGTTCCATAACAAGTTGACCAATCTAGAGACCACATGCTGTTAAGGTGATTTCTAGAGAGAGATGCTTATCATGCCTTGTGCGTACCGAACTGCTCGTTCAGATTTCTTCGTGCGACTCCGAATGTTGGTGATTACATTTGAGGGCTTCCGGGGATAAGAAGACAGAGGTGCCCACTACATTGAAGTTCGAGGGATTCCTTGCTGAGGAAGACAGAGGTTCCAACTACCATGAAGTTGAGGTCTTGCGAGGATAGCAAGACAGAGACTCTGATCATTATATCGAGGTCTTACCCTGGTGTGGGTAAGATAGACTTTCATGAAAATATAAATCAAGGGACCTTTATCCAAGGTTGTTGGATACCCTTCTCTTTCAGTTAAAAGACTTATATCATGTTACTTGTAGTTTTACTACTTGTTTTTCCACTGCACTTTTTTATTGTAAGGAAAGTATAACCTTCTTATATTTCCTTAAACTTGTACTCTGATTAATTTATATTCTATATGATTTAAGGTAGAATCTCATATTTTAATCTTTAGTTAAGTTTCAATTTCTGGATCCATATTTCTGGAACCTGTTTTTCGGAATCACTTTCGATATTTAATTAAGTGCATAAAACTAGATGTTTTTAACTTCATACTTTGTCCCAATATTTCATTGGTGTTATAGGTGTTGTGAATTTTCATAGTTTAGATTTGTTAAACTTAGATCTTTCCTTATTTAAGGAAATTTTTAAAGTGTACAATTCACCCCCCCTCTTTTATTTGGAGCATCAACATCATTATTTCAATCATATAATTGGTATCAAAGGGGGTATCTGCAATACTTATATTCAAATATATGTTTTTCTTGCTCAGTTTTTCATTGATATATATTTTTCCTTGCTTAGGAATATTTTCCTTGAATCCAAACTTCTACATGTACGATTCTATCATCACCAAGAACATCATTCCGAATAGTTGGGAAGATGCATGTGTTTTCAAAATAGGTTATCAGGATGTTGTCTATCCAGAGTTACTAGTAGAATTTTATGAATCATAAAGTTTTTATGAGGAATATGGAAGATAAAAGTTTTCTTTCAAGTATTATGGAAAGACATACAAACATACTTATACCAAGGCATCAATCTTTGTGGGGCTAGCATATGAATGAGAAGCTGAATTTTGTTCACACAAACTCCCGGATGCCCAAGGAAGTTTTGTTAAGGTTAAGGCCTTAAAATATCTTGGACTTGATGATATCAAGACAGCAAAGATTTCTCATCTTTATCTTAATAATCATATTCTCCAGCTTTGGGTATAGGGATTTTTGCTTCCGAGAAAGGGAGATAAAGATACCTTGAAGAAAAGTGACATTTACTTCTTAGACTTCTTGGGGAATATAAGAAAAATAAATTTGATGAGGCATGTCCTTGTGACTGTCAAGAATATCAAGGAAGGAAACATGAGAGCTCAAATCATTATGTACCCTTCCTTATTATCAAAGCTGATAGTTCGATGCTTAGATTCTTTCTAGGTTTCTTGTATGTCTAAAGTTCGGAATTGAAAGCTTATGATTGTTAGTGATGATACACTGAAAAGAAATAATATTGATTTTCCTATGTAAATAGGTGAATTTTATAGCTTTCCCAAGGGAGATACTGAAGTCATTCCGGAAAATGTGGAGAAGGCTGAAACAAAAAAAATTCTAAGAAGAGGAATCTTAAGGAAGTGGTTGGTGATGAAAAACCCCCAAGTATAAGTAAACTCAATCAGCACCACCCAATCCAAAGAAACAAAAAGCTTACCAAATGAAGTGGATTCTAAGTGGAGGGAAGACAAATAGAATAGAAAAGAAGGGGATCCAAAGTTCGGACATGACCCTACTGAGGCTAAGGCCTTAAGTGAAAGAGCTACTGATGAGTTAGAAAAGAAATCGAAAGAAAAGAAGTTGAAGAAGAAGATGTCATAAGAGGAGATTGTTCAATCTCATTTAAATGCAACAGAGTTAGACTCTAAGAAGATTCCCATTCTAGAAACCATTAATTTTCAATCTTTACCAGAAACCACTGGTAAGAAGTACTCCACTCTAGAAAATCATAAGGATAATGAAGTTGTTGAAGAAATAGAGAAAACAGTTGCTAAAGAAGTAGAATAAGAAATTGAGGAGGAAGAAGAAGAATATGAAGTAAGTGATGATCTGTATGACTTGATCAACCAAGTAGAAGACTATCAAGAAAAGGTTGAATCTGCAAAATTACCTACTCCGGGAAAGGGAGTTGAGAAAGAAAGTAGCAAGGATGATAATAAGCAAGATGAAGAGAAGGAAAATGTTTTATCTGATAAGGAAGAATCTTATGAGAAGAATTTCCTTGAAGAAGGGGTAGAGAAGGAGAAACCATATGAAGAAAATGTTGTTTAATTATCAGAATGTGAGGAAGAATCTTCAGATGATCAACCCATTATGAAATATGACAAAGGAAAGCAAGTGCTCATGGATACACAAATAAAAGATATCATCAGAAAGAAAGAGGTTGTTGGTTCATCTAGAAGGAAGCTAGTCCAGGTTGAGGAAGAAAAATCTCCAAGAAAGTTATCTGATTCGGAGTCATCATCTCATGGTCATGATTTTGTGATGGAATCTCTAAAGAAGTTGGTGGAAAACATTCTGATATTTCCCACTATAGATTCCAGATGCCAGATGATGAAGCATATCTGGAATCAAAAGTCAGAATCCTTATCCATGGTTATGGATAAGTGTATTAATATAGAGGCTGACCATAAATTTTTTCTTATTAATTATGATGTAAAGAGGAAGTCATGATGCAAAATCACTTTGTGGTCTAAGAAAGTTGAATAATAAATGGTTGAGTATCCTAATTTTTAGATTGAATTAAAAGATGCTTTTGAAACCGAGGATAATAAGATTAAGAATCTTTAGGATGACCTGATCATTGAACAATGTTTTCGGAGTCTACAAGTGAAGGAACTGAATGAAAAGGCTAACTCCCTTTCTAAAAAATTCATAAGGGATAGAGATCTCCATATTGGGCTTGAGAAAATACTTATAACGTAAGATAAATTAGTAAAGATGCAAGAAGATTCCATCAAGGCTCAGGAAAAAGTATTGAATGATCATGATGAAAGGATAAAAGATTTGGAGAGGCAAGCTGAGGAGGATCAAAGATATTTGAAGAAACTGAAAACCTTGTTGAAGAAGCTGATCTCAAAAGAAAAGGAAGACAAAAAACCCACACCGATCTTTTGTTGTATTTTTCTTTACTTGTAAAAATTTTATTGTCTCTAATGAAATTTTTTATTGGTTCAATATTGTCTTGTTATGTACTAATGTTTTAGGTACCATATTTCATCTCCATTCCCTAAAATTCTTTTTGAAAATCACAAAGGGGGAGAAGGAAAATAAACTACTCAAAATGGGAGAAAGAAAAATTTAAAATAGAGAAGGAAAAATTTCTAAGTGAAATATTGTTAATGTAAGGGGGAGTTTCTCATTACGATGTTTTTCATTCCCATGATAATGAAAACTCCACTCCAGAAATTTGGAATACAATCCTTAGAGATTCAATGCCTAAGGGGGAGTTAGTTGTATTAACTATCATTAATGACCAAAGGGAAATAAGTTTTAATTTCAAAGTCTAAATGAAAATTTTCAAAGTCATCGTATTCTTTTCGTAAGGATGTTTGTGCTTTCTAAAAAGGGGGATATTTTTGAGTCAATAAGGTTTTCCATATGACTTTTCCATTCCTTCTTCTTTTGAAAATCACAAACACCTTATAATTAAGCAAATCTATATTATACTTCTATAAGGAAAATTTCCTTCCTTAAATTTTTTTACCTTAACCTATATTTCCTAACACATAGCAATATTTTTCTTAAGTATAAAATTTGGATTCATACCTAGAACCTCGGAATCATATAATGCTAAGTAATGAAGCATTCTGTTTTAGGATCCGAATTCCGGATGTGAACTGTAATGAAGTTCCACTCCGAATTCTGGAAATGAAGTCTAATAAAGTTCCACTCCGAATTCTGGATACGAACACTAATAAAGTTCCACTCTGAATTCTGGATAATAACTCTAACATAGTCCGACTTTGAACTTCTACGAGTTCGACTCTGAACATTTACTAGTTCGACTCTGAACTTTGTAAGTTCAGATTCTGAATTCTAGTGAAACCCGAATCCGAATTTCCTTAGAAATTCAGACTCCGGATTCGCACAGAATTCAGGTTCGGAATTCCTATAAAACAGAATCCGAATAACTCTTTATTATAGACTCCGAATTTCATTTTGGTTAGACACAAAACTTTTATTTTCTTGCATTCCAAACATTATTTTTTCTTATTCTTACACATGTTTCATTACAAAATGATGTCGTGCATTCAATTACATATGTTTTGTTATAAAAATATGACATCCATTCTATTTCTAACTAACCGTTGGATTAGTGACATGTGTACAGGTCCATCTGAAATTTAAGGAAAATATGACCGTTGGAGGAGGGAGCCGATCGTTCTTACTGAGCCTATAAATATGAGCTCATTTGAAATAGCTCCATAACAAGTTGATCAATCTAGAGACCACACGCTGTTAAAGTGATTTCTATAGAGAGAAGCTTTTCATGCCTTGTGCATAATGAAATACTCATTCAGATTTCTTTGTGTGACTCCGAATGTTGGTGATTACATTCGAGGGCTTCCAGGGATAGGAAGACAGAGGTGCCGACTACCTTGATGTTTGAGGGATTCCTTGCTAAGGAAGATAGAGGTTCCAACTACCTTGAAGTTGAGGGATTGTGAGGATAGCAAGACATAGACATCGATCATTGTATCGAGGTCTTACCCTGGTGTGGGTAAGTCAGACTTTCTTGAAAGTATAAATCAAGGGACCTTTATCCAAGGTTGTTGGATACCCTTCTCTATGGGTTAAAAGACTTATATCTTGTTACTTGTAGTTTTAATACTTGTTTTGCTGCTGCACTTTTGTATTGTAAGGAAATTATAACCTTTTTATATTTTCATACATTTGTACTCTGATTCATTTAGATTCTATATGCTTTAAGGTAGAATCTCATATTGTAAACATTAGCTATGTTTCAATTTCCGGATCCATATTTCCGGTACCAGTTTTTCGGAATAACTTTCCAGATTTACATAAGTACAGAGAACTAGAAGTTTGTAACTTCATACTTTTTCCCAATCATTCATTGGTGTTAGAGGTGTTGTGAATTTTCTTTGTTTAACTTTGTTAAACATAGATATTTCCTTGTTTAAGGAAGTTTTTAATGTGTACAATTCACCCCCTCTTGTATTTTGAGAATCTACATCATTATTTCGATCCTACATTTTCCGCATTTGAGATAATTTTAACCTTATATATTAATGTTTTACCCATGAATATTGAGAATCAATTTCCCCGATTAAAGTTAAAATTAGTTAACTATGTCGTTTAAAATCGAATATGGGTTAAAATGATACCTAATCATATATAAATTTTATTACATGATTATATAAAAACCATATCCTTTATTTATTTGAATCCATGTCATTTTGGAATAATTTTAAATGACATTGAAACATATTATATAATAATATATCATGCATTTCCAAATACACCATTTATGATATTTTTTAATAAATAATGTTAATTTATTGATTTAAAATTCATAAAAATATTATATTAGACTAATTGTTTGAGACATGGTTTTAAATATATAACATGGTCCATTTATTAGTATGAATTCCTTTTTTAGTAACGTTCTTAAGCCCTAAATTGTATAAAATATTTATTTCATAGTAATTTACTAAATGTTTAATGGTGGATAATAAAAGAGATAATGGTGAAAGTATAACATAACCATGTAAAAATAATATTTGATTCCATTATTTTTAACCATTATATAAATAAATTATTATTATATATTTTTTTATTCATTGTTGTAGGAGAAATAATTTATATTAATTTTATACTTTATTTAATTCCTAGAGTGCCCCTCCATTCAATTATAATAGGGCACCCCATCCCATATTTTCAACAAAATTAATGTACTATCAGTTTTAGAAAATACCAAAAAAATAGAAAATACATCCATAAATTCTAGAGGATTTATTTTTTGTCGTAATACAAACCATAGAAGCATGAAGGTGTAATCAACAGGAGGATTTCCAAAGAAGAGGTATAACTTCAAACTGAATGTTTCTTTTATTTCTCATTAAAACTCTAAAAATCATTTAAAAACTTGATGAAACAATGTAATCAATATATTATATATAATGATATGTCATTATGATTGTCCCATTACCTATATCAATCTCACATTAAATTAAATGGGGATGGAAAAAACCGACCGTGTTTACATGTGGACAATCATATCCATGAAGCATTTTTGTTCTGTTTTCCGTTACTACCTCTCAAATATAGTTATAATGATTTATTTTATGTATATATATGAAATTGATAAAATAATTATCAATTTTGAATTATAATATATCATTTACATTCTTATCCTTCAATTCATTTAAAAATTATGACAACATTTGTGTGTATATTTAGCTTTCCACCACGATAGAGGGATGCGATTATTTTACATTACAACATAAAATGGAAGGTATATAAAAGATTATTTAAATATATAAATTGATGAAATAATATTATTATAATTATGAAATAATTCTTAACTTTTTTCCATCAAGATCATTGATGAAAAAAAAACCTTACTCAAACGTACGTAAGACTTACTATCTCCCTGAATGTAAAATAAATCATTTTTCATAACCATATTTAATTTGTGGTATTAAGTGTAAGATTAATATACAAAATGGAAAATATGTCATGATTATTCTTATTGAGATTATAGAACCAATATACCTTTTACAATATTCAAAATACTAAAGTTATTTTTATGTTTGGAACCAATCAACTCTGAAACACCCGATGTGGGATAAACATATGATTTAATTAAATATATTATTAAATTAAATGAAATAAATGTTTTAAGGATTAGTGATTAATATTGTTAAAATTTATTAATAAATAAAATAAAATATCTATGTTTTATATATTGATGTTAACAGACATACATGAAATATCTAGACTAACGGTAGGGGCTTTAATCAAAATTACCTTTCTTTGAAGAAAAATTCAATATTATAAACATAATTTATTTTATATGGCATATATACTACTCCAATTATATTTTATATAACGATTCCTTCATAAATCATGTTATTTTATGTTTAAATTTAAATTATTTAACCCAATTGAGTTTTACATGAATGTTACCATGTTGTACTTTATTTACTAACTCAAATTCTATTCATTAAGTGATGATTATACTTATTTGACTTTGTTATACCTAGATTACATGTGAATTTATCACTGAATTGTATTCTAAGAGACATGATCAGTAATTTTAGTCCATTTATCTATTTTTGAATCTGATGGTTTGTGTAGGAGGACAAGAGAAGGTATGGAGTTTTTTTCAAACTAAAACCTAGATGCATGGAGAGTTCATGAAGTGTATGAGTTACTTTTTTTCAATTTTTTGTTCAGAGCATGGGTGTGTTTCTGATTTCTGTTTATAAATACATTAATATCTTTTTAGAGGCTTGTTAATGGGGTTCATCTTGTTTTGAATTAATTAGACGATAAATAATCCTAGGTGGATTTTTTCAGCCGAATATAAAACGTGATAATTTCATGATGTGAAAGGGTTTTGATGTTGTAAAAACCCATTGTCTAGTAAAAAATTATAAGTTGTAGTACCTTGGGGTTTCTCAAACCTAATGTAATTTCTACCAATCCTAGGGCATCCAGTGTCTCTCTCTATAGGTGTCATGATATACAATTGACAAGGATCAATTCTCATCTTCTAATATTCAATCTGTGGTGATCCGAGTTACATTATGTACCTTCTATTATAGTTCATTGATTTGGATCCTCTTGAATATTTTATCCATGAGATGGAGGTTTATCTCTTCTATTCTAATAGAGTATTATTGGTTTCTTGATGTTGAATTTATGGTGTGTTATCCTTGGAGGTGTTCACCTCTTGTGGGAGGGGTAATTGAGATCTATGATGCTGGTATATTCTAATACGATGATAATTGTCACCTTTGGGGTAGGGGATTAATGATTAACCTATTTATTTATATGAAATTGTAAATTTATTTACGTTTATCCCATTGGATGGAAATGGAACTAACCTAATAATTATTGAATAGGGTCTATAATGATTTGGCTGTAGTGATCACATGTTTTTTCATTCTACCGTGATAATGGGTTGCCTCTAGATTTTCATAATGGGGTGATATCTTTATTATGCTTGATAGCATGTCTTTTCATGCTATGGATGAACACTCTATTCTTGATGATAATTGAAAAAGAATTTAAATTTGGAATTAATTGATTTATTGTATTTCAAATTAACGAATAATTATGTTGTAGTGAATCTGGTGGCTCTTATAATTTGATGATAATAAAGATTACTAAATGAGAATGTATAATTGAAAATGATATTCCATTAGATTAATAGAATTTTTAAATAATGTGGATAAAGTATAATAATTTTATTGGTAATATTTAAAAGGAATGTTAATGATAATGGTACATATATATGTTTTTTGAAATTGGACTTCATTCTAAGAGAATGATTAGATTTTGATAGATTGTTATAGATTGTTACCTTATGTATCATATTTTTGAAACCTTTGAATAATTAATCGGTTAATTAGATATGGAATAATAACTAGTTGTTGGATAATGTTAATTTAGATCGCATGTGTTTCATATTTTAATGAGGAGGATGATTTCCATGTGATATGAGTCGTGATAGATTGTTTTGTGTGGAGGCTATATTAATTTTTTTATGGCCTGAATTACCTTATTGAAAATGATTATTTCAATATACATTATGATATGCTATTTCTATGAGAATACAATTGAAATTTTATATGGGTTATGGAGTCCTAGATGATGCTACGAGTTTGGAATGAGGGAACCTAGGATGTTAGATATGATATGTGGGAAGGGAGGACTCGATGACATGGCATCAGTTGACACCTGTAATAGTGAGATACATTAGGATATGGATTTTGAATTTGTGGATGACACCTGATATGATAGAATAGTTTTAATCCAGTATTACCTACTGAGGTGATAAATGCGGATGCTTTTATGAAATGAATATTTTAAGGGTCGATGGTCAGGTTTCTTGGTTTTCCTACAATAATATCCCCACATCATGAAGAAATTTGGTGTTCTTGGTATTACTTTTCCTCTTTTTGGTATAATAGAAATGATTTTATAGAGTAAATGGATTATTTAATGATGGTAATAATGAATTAGTAATTTGTAACCAATGTTGTCAGAGTTTATTTAATGAAAATAGTGAAAAATGTTAATCTAGATAAACCATGGAATGAGATTGGATTATGTCTAGAGGGAATATACTTCATGATGGTACTAAATGAATGTATCATGATATAATGTAAATGGATAATTTTTTTAATAGTAAATTAATTAATGAATTTAAATGATAAAAATAAAATATATAATTAATGTATCACATTAAATTCAAGTTTTCTTATAGGATATCTAGTCCCTAGTAGTGGCAGCTAGGTGTTGCAGTGATGATAGGTGAATTTTAACATAAGAATAAGTTATGACAATATAGTGCTTATAAGATATATTATATCTGGTACATTCTCTGATTTCATACACTTACCTATCCATGTTAGTTAGGTTGAATAACACGCCATGGAATCAAGGATGGTGTTTTCCCAAATATCCATGTAATAAAATAGATGGTCGACCACCCCTCTATCCCAACTCTCTTCTCTTGGTAGTTATATTTGTTTCTATACAAGGTCATTATTCTACCCATATATCATTATAGAGGATTTTGATGGAATATGGTCATTTCGCACACATGTTTTACTGGATATAGTATCCAAAAGATAATTATATGAATGGCGTTAATAGTTTGTGGTAGATTTAGGTATTTACATGTTGTATGGGTTGTGATGGATTATGGTATAACACCTGATGTATGATACATGTCATACAGGTTGATGAGGATCCTAAAAACAACTCAATTAATATATATGGTTATATGGATACGATGACGTGATACTTTGATTCATGAGGTTCATATTTGGATTCCTTTCACTGATGCCTTTAGGATAGATTATTATGGAGAGAGATGGATCATGTTGTGTGATGTTGGGGTAGAGTACAAAACCAGTGGGGATGAGAGGATGGGGAACCCTTGGGGTTTCGTTATTATACTATATTTTATCATTTATGACATGCCTATTATGTGTTATCCATTTTGAGGATTTAAACATAGTATACATATTCAGGTGACGATTTTTGTTCATTGTTGTTCACTATGCATTATATTGTTATCTCTATAATTTTCATAAGATGCTTCGAGGAGGAGCCCATTGAGAACACTATTTTCATCACCCAACATATATGTAAATTATTTTCTAGGTTATCTACATATGTTTGGAAGCTAGATTGGATATTTCTAGGTCTTGGTTATTCATGAGCAGTTAGGGCATTGTGGCCACTACCATCATTACCTTTTTTCCCTCATGGTTTTCGTTCCTGTGGTTTTAGTAATATATGATATTGAATGTCTTCACTATGGATTAATTTACACATACATATGAGAAGTATATTATTCATATATCTTTCTAATCATTATCTTGTACAAGTTTTTATATTGTGTATTTCCTCCCATTTTATGATTATTTTACACTCGGTGCTAGTCAACAACCCGAGGCCTACTAGAGGTGGGAATCAGGAAATAACCATATCCTTTCTCTCAATTATGGACCAGGTGGGTTAAAATTTGGGGTTTGGAGGTTCATGAAATGGTTTTATTGTAGGTTTGGGTTTGATTGGTATTATTTAGTTTGAAGTAAGATACTAGTGAGAATACAAGTATTGGTAGGGAAATGATGTTAGATATTTATAGAAAATAATGAAAATAAGGGAGTCCAATTGATGTGTGCGTACATAGGGCCCCCAATGATCTGATTCATAAAACATTATGTTTATTGGGCCTAAAAATTGAAGTGATACTGGTTATAGGGCATAGAACTATGAAAGTATCATGCATTTTCCTTTGTTCATGTGATTGAAATGGATATATCTTTTTTTTATATTAAATGATTAACAATATAATAAATAAATAAATAATATTAAATATTAAATATTTCAATTTTATGCGCTTTAATTATTTTCTATTTTTTTATGTATGGATTCAGGATAAAATCATTATTAGGTTCTTCTTGAATTTGTTCATTAAGATATTCCATCAGGTCATCATAGAGGTGAGGTAGAAGACGATAAAACATTGAGGATGAAACACTATGTGTTTTAGAAGCAACATATAAAAATTAACGAGGGCACCACATCTGATTAATTCATGGAATATAGGTAGGATGATATTGAGATATTTTTCAATTAAATCCAAGTTCAGATAGAGAACTAGGTATTTTTGTTAGTGTAAATTCTATGTAGAGAAGCAAGGAAGTGTTGTTCTTGTTACACCGAGATCACATGGAGTCGATCATCTTGTTGGAGTAGTTCTGAGACTACTTTCAAGTAGAATTCCATTATTTTAATATGAAGGATTCCTTCCACCTGGAAGATTTTTAATCATGAATAATTACATAATGTCCTTCATTTACCAGATTTCATCATGAATTCTTGTAGACTAGCTAGTGGTATGGTGATTTTGAGTGTCGAAAGGGGATGTTTTTTAATTCCCCGGTCATTAATTAAATGCTAACAATAGTCCAGTTTGAATTTTTAAATAGTAACTTTCATCTAAAAATGGGATACATTTTGACACAGTAGTGAAATAATTTTTTTAATGGGTCATAGATGTTCTGTTCCCATGGGCTTAAATATTCTACCCATCTACTTAGGTTATTGTTAATTGTGTTTACTTTAATGTTTGGGAGACATTACCTCATCGATGATCATTTTGTGTGTTCTATTAAAAATAAGAGCCAAGGTTATTTCCTCCCACATTGGGACTTGAAATTGAATAAAAAAAGTGGATGTAAACATTATAGGACCATGACATCAATATTTGTTATATGCCAGGTCATTGGAATTTTATAGCTGCTGCACGGAGAAGGATATCGTGTACTAATGTCATTCATGAATCACGATATTCCATGAGACTGATATAGTAAATCTCAATGATGAATCTAGATATGTGATAGGTTGGAGGAAATGGATTTATTTTATAGATGATGGTTCCATCATCTATAGACCATTAGGTGTAGGATTACCCATTGGGGCATTATGTGGTGGACTTCTGGGGAGACCCTGTTTTTTGGAAATACTCATGATGGTCTGTTTGATGATGGACCACACTAGGTTTGGGTCTAGGTAATGTATTCATTCCAAAAATTATGCCTGATATGGTTCCTCATTTGATACATATCTCTCCATTTTCAGTACATATCAGTGTGATTAATATATACGATGCTCTGAGAGGTGATTTTTTCCTTGTGTTGACATGTTCTGATGCAATGTTTGTCTCTCTATGTTTAATATCCCTGAAGGTGAAGGATGAAATTGTTTTCCATGTTCTTTTCTATAGTCATGAGATGTTTCCTACGAGAATTGGGAGGATATATCGATGGACTTCATTATAATTTTACCTTGAGAAGAGGGAGTCTATGATTCTACATAGGTGATAGTGATTCCATTTATGAAATTAAGCCACTTTACAGTGAAGAATGTTTCACGCTCAATAGATGTTTGGTTATGTCAGTATCTAGATAAGGTGGTGTGACTTCACAGAGTCCTGTGGATGATCAACTATGATTGGGATCCTTGTTTTACATTGACAGTATAGAGAGGTCTCTAAAATTGTTTTGGTTATCAGTTATGCCTTATAACATCTTTCCTTCGGTAGATGTATTGTTAGATATAGTGGACTATATAATCTCCGCAAGAAATGTTTCACTCTTGTGTCTTGGATTTTGGAGGGTTTTTGATGAGGAACATACACTTCATTGAGTTTATTACAATAATAGTTTCCTTTCCCACATTTTAATGGAACCATTTTAATAATTCTATAGCCAAATTTCCATACTCTATTGTTCTAGAATAAGGTTTGGGAGGTGATAATTCTCGTATCGAAACTCATAAAAATTATGGTAGAGATGGATCAGGTAATTAGTGAGAGGATGAATTTATGACAAGATGATCATAAATCCTATTACTATCATAGTAGTGGACCTCTATAGAATGATATTTGAGTTCACATATTCCTTAAGGTGACTCCTCTTCTAGGTATGTGAAGGATTGATCATGGGTGTAACTTTTATCCATAGTTTTTTTAGACATTTGAGTTTTCATCTAGTTTTAGAGCCATGGATTATCAAATAAATCTTCTCCTCTAAATGATCATGATACATAATTTTTTTCAAATATATAATCTCTATCATTAACTTCATGATGTCTCTCATGTCATCAATTGGTGTTATATTGATGTTGATGAAGATTTGACCTTCATGGAGTGACATGTGGATATCCAAGACAACCTAGAGAATGTGCTTCACAAGAATTATATTCCCTTGGTTCATGTCTTGTAGTGGATTTATGGAATTAAATAGATTACCCTATAATATTATTAATAGATGAAAACACTATACCCCATGTTTTTTTATGATTATCTCTTCCCATATAATGTTGATCGTTTTGTGGATGCTGGCATTTTTGGTTTATGAGATGGATCCCTCTTATTTGATTTTTTCTAAACCCTATATTTTTAAGATTTATCTATCCTAAGTACAATACATATGAGTGGGTTATTACTAATTTCTAGTTTTGAGTTTCTCCTCTAAGGAGGTGGTTGAGCTTCGTTGATAATGACATCCTTGAGAGGAATCTCACTGGGTGGAAATTTGGTTGACCCATTTTATTTAATCAGGGTATGGTTTTGAAATCTTGAGGAAGAAAATGTTTTATGATGTATCTAATATATGGGTCTTGATTCATCTAGTAATACCATTGGTTTTTTTGGAAGCCTATGGTGCTCATAAGAGCCCAAATGTAGGCCTAGATGTGTTTAGTTACTAAAAGTATGAAGCATGGAGGATTCAAAATGTGTATGGGATTCGCGTCCTGAATGAACGATTCAAGAAATGGGGTAGTGTGGAATTTAAGGCTGAAAACATATTCATGATTTGTGTTAGGATAGATAATGTGGTGCCTCATGATGTGAATTAATTCAATGCCAAATGGTTTATGGTGACAAGTTTTTTGGAAGAAAATAAAACTAGATATATACATGGCATGAATGGGTTTTACGGTATGAAAATATTTTGTTAATAGAGTATTTTTATGTTGTAATGTCTTGGATTTTCTCCAACCCTACGGACTATCTCACCAATCTCAAGCGGCCAATGATTCTATCATTTGGAATCTTTGAATCCCTTAGATAAGGATTAATTCATATATTCCGATCTTTGATTCATGGTGATCTATGATTTGTTCAAAATAGTATCTTACAAATCATTTTTTTCAATCCTATTTTATCTTCATAACATGTTATGGGTGTTTGTATCCATTATTATAATAAATTATTCTTAGTTTTTTCATTTTTGGAGGAATGGACCCCTTGGAGGGTTTCATCTCTTGCAGGAGGGGTGATCTGTATCTATGACATTGGTCCATTCTCATGTGATTAACGTTGAATCATTTGAGGTAGAGAATGAGTTTCCTAGGTTATTTATTTAGTTAAATTTTTAATGATAACATAGTACATACAACTTTATTGAAAATGAATTAAACTAATAATTATTGAATAAAATAAAAAAAATATTGGTTGTAGTGATTTCATTTTGTTACATTATACCATGTTAATGATTTTTCCACTTAATTTGCTAGACAGTGTAATATATATGATATTTTTGTTATCATGTCTTGTTATTCTACAGATTAGAAATTGTTTCCTTCATGGAAACTGAAAATGAACACAATGGCCTAATTTCTTGATTAATTTTCATAAGAATTAAAGAATAGTCATGTTGTAATTAATATGGTGTTTTTTATAATTTTATGGTAATAAAATTGGTTCAATGAACATGTAAAGTTGAAAATGATATTCCATGTGATTATTGGAACCATTAATGAATGTGAAGTATGTTTATTTTTTAGTAATAATAAAAAAAAATTATTGAGATGGGAACATATGTATGTATTTTGAAACTAATTTTACTGCTAATATAATGTTTAGATTTTGATATATTTTCAATGCTTGATTTTTTCCCATAGATGGAACCTATAAATAATGAATCTGTTAATTTCTATTGGAATTAATACTAGTTATATGAAAAAGTCAACTATTATGGTACGAGTTTCCCAATTTCAGAAGACGGAAGAATGCGTTATGATTTGATATGTGAGAGATATTTTTTAAGTCTATATTTCTTGTTTTAGTTCCAAGATTAAAATGTTTAATGTGTTTTATTATTTATAACATGTGATATTCCCTATATGTGAGCTTCTCTATGTGATGTACTATGGGATAGGAGGCCCAATTGATGTTATAATCCAATGATGGATGACATTGGGATGGTTGATGTGATATGTGAGTGGGGAGGATTGGATGATGATATAGAATTTGAAGACCATGAATGTGAGATGTGTTTCGATATGAATTTTATTGTCAGGAATGCAACCAAAGATGATGGAAAATGTTAAATTTGTTTTTACATAATTTTTTTATAATTCTAGATACATTCATGACATGAATCAATTTAATGGAAGATGGGTGGGTTTGTTGTTTTATTTACAATCCCTTACCAAATGCTTGAGGAATCGTGGTGTGATTGGTTTCATGTTTCCTCTAGGTGATATCTTGGGATGGATTTCCTAAGGAATCCAAATAATTAAATGATTATAAAAAATATTAAAAAATACATAACCCAGGGGGTTTGTGTTTTTGGAGTTAAAATAATGAAAATATGATAATCTTTATAAATGGTGGTCTTCGTTTGGATTATTCCAAGAGGGAATGGGCTTTTCAATGGACGTTATTAAATGTAACTTAAAATAATTTTACAATTTTATTTAGTCGAAAATAAATAAAATAACCAAAATTAATGAAAATAAAATAAAATAATTATTTAATGTAGCTCTTTAAATGATTATTTGGTTACAGGATATCTAGAACATAGTAGTGGTGGTCATGTGTACGAGTGATGATAGATGCAGTTGAGAAAAGGTCTCAGTTATGAACATGGTGTGGTTATGAGATGTCTTATATCCTATATATTCCGAGATTTCATATTCTACAAACCCATGTCTATTAGGGTGAGTATCCTCTAGTGGACTCTAAGAGGGGTTTACCAAACATCACAGTGGGAGGATGTATGACTGACTACCTCCTCGAGATGGCACTCTTTAATTTTAGTCAATTTTGAGGGTAGGGAAAATAGTTAGTATCCCCATATATTTGTGTAGAATGATGTGATGGATTATGGTTATTTAACCCACATATATTACCAGATATTGTATCCAAAGGATTATTATATATATGACGTGTATTGTCAATGAAAACTTGGTGTAGTTACTCGATGTATGGTATATGATGCATTGAGGTATAATACCATATATAGGATTCATGTTATTCGGGTTGTGGTGGAACTAAGAATCTACTCAATTAATATATTGGTATATGAAGATGGTGTGATCTAATGAGGTGATACACAAGGTGAATGTTGTGATTCATAGACCATGTATCTTCAGACAGTTTTATTTTGGAGGGAGATGGCCCAAGACATGTGATGATGGGGAAAAGTAGAAAAGTAGTGGGGAAGAGGTAGTTGGGAACCCTTGATGTTTCATTATTATATTTTATACTCTCTTATATGTGATATGAGGTTATAGTATTTAGGGTGAGGACACTATCATATTATACATATCTAGGTGATGTGTTAGTTTCACTGTTGTTCACTATGCTTTAGCAGGTTTTCATTATCTTTTGAGTGGGTGGATTCTTGGAGTATCCTTATGTGTATAATATTATTCTTATTTATTTATATTAATTTTTTAGGTTATCCAAAAAAGGATGGAGATTAGACGTGATAATAAAATATCATGGTTTTTTCAGGAGTTGTTTGGGATTTATGGTTGATTCCTTCATTAAAATTTGGTATATACAGTTTTTATATATATTGATATAGTACTATTTGAAATTTCAAGTTTAATCTTAGTATTTATTTATATATATGTATTAACATGTGTTTTTTATTTTATCTATCTTAATTCAATCTTCTTAATGATTTCATAGAGGGTAAATGTTTATACTTTATTCTTATTATGCCCTCTGTGATAGTCTCCATCCTAGGGCGTACTGGATGTTGGACTTGGGAAGTCACCATCTCTCTTCTATCATTAATATCTTTTGATGGGTATAGTATGGAGGGAGGGTTCATGTGTATTTCATTATAGATTTACATATGTTATATGTGGAATAAATATGTATTGAAAATATCTTACTATAATTATGATCACTCCAAAATTTATTATCTTTCTAAGGGTTTTCTTTGTCTAAATCTTCTTTTTTGACATATTTTTTATTTCATGAACCCAGATTTCCATGTATGGTGTACTTATAGCTTCATGATTGAATCTTAAAATGAAACTTCATACAATTAAGGGAATTTATAGATTCATATAATATTCTTACATTCAATGAATATTGAATCTAAATTTTCATTATCAGTAATGTCTTTTTGTCACAATCTCATTTCTTTATGAGATTGCTTATTTTCAATTTCTCTTTAGTAGAATTCAGATGATATTATTTTCTTGAACCAAAAATCTATTATTCTAATTTGTTTATTAAAGTGGTTTAATTTTTTTTATTCCAGTTTCAGCCCATTATTAGTTTAAAAACTTCACTATTGTCATTTATATGTGAAAATGCTATTATTTATCTTTTTAGAACGATAATATTTAACTTTGACATCCATGAAAAATAAAATGTTTTCAAGCATTTAATTTTTTAGAAAATATTAATTTTAAATATTTATATTATAGGATGATATAGAATTATAAAAAAAATAAATGATATTTATTATTGTTTTTATCATTCTTCATTTATGAATCTAATTAATTATAAATCCATTTTAATTTTCTTTTTCGATGTAACAATTTTTTGATGAGAGGGATCCTCATTTAAATTGGATACATTTTCAAAATCCACCCACACAAAACCTTACTAAACAAACATGATCCAAAAATCCACATTGAAATTTCAATATTCAAATTTCAAACCACCAAAATGCGGTCTTTCGAGGCTCTTAGGAAACCCCCCCATTGAAGAGACACCTCACTGCCATCATGACCTCACCGACCAATCATCCTAGAACCTTCATCAACATCTTGTTGTTACATCACTGAAGTTATCATCCCCATCCATCACCATGGTCTCACATATCATCCCTCATCATTCCATAATCTTCATCGTTCAACAAAAAACTAGATCATCGAAAACCCTTCATGAAATCATGTCATCATCCCCTATCACCAAACCACATAGAAACAAAAAACCCCAAGCAACACACCAAGAAACTCGACCACTGGAATGCACCATCATAGATTCATGAAACCATAACCAAAACTTGTATGATTGATATAGTATATTTAGATTCTAAATTAAAAGATGTGGGTTGAATTTTATGTTTAAAAATATTTGTTATTAACCATAAAGAAAACTATGTTAAAAAAAGTTAGAAAAGGTTAATTCATAGTACCTAAAATAGTTCTATAAGTCAAAAATGAATAGGTTCTAGAAATATAGTTCTTGAAATGAATCTTAAGAAAAGTTTACTTAGGAAAAGATTCTATCTTAATGCGTATATAATTTTACTTATCAGAGTAAATAAATGTATAGGAAAGTATAATAAGGTTATATATTCTTACATTATCAATATACTATGTAAATAAAACATGAAACCAAACAATGTAAAAAGTAGAATATATTTTAATTCAAATATTAGTGTATACAACAACCATTGATAAAGGTCCCTTGATTTATTCTTTAAAGAATTTGTTTTTACCCACAACAAGTTAAGCCCTCGATAAGAATATCAGAATCTATTTTTCTATCCCTGCAAGCCCTCGATCTTTAAGCTAGTCAGGACCTTTGTATTCCTATACCCAGAAGTCCTTGAACATTATGTATGTCGGCACCTATGTGTTCATATCCCTGAAAGCCCTTAATTATACTCTAGAACAATTGGAGTGGCACAAAGCCAGTTGAACACGGTGTTCAGAATGCACAAATAGTGATAGTATCTCTCTCTAGAAATCACTTCATATCATGTAATATCTTGATTAATGGAATAGTTATTAGAGCATTCTAATGAGCTCATATTTATAGTCACGACTCCAATGGTCATCTCCCTCCTCCGACAATCATATTTTCTCCCTGAATCTCAGAGGGACCTACAGACGTGTCACTCAACCAACGGTTAGTTAGAAATATATTTCGTGACATCATTTAATAATAATAATATGTGTATAGAAAATATATTATCTTAATAAAATCAAGATATCTGGAGTCTAAGAAAAAATATAATGATTTGAGTATAATCCTATAAAAAATTTGATACAATAAAACTTGGGTGTTCAGATTCGGGTTTTCAATGAGTTTGGAATTGGAATTATATTTATTTCAAAGATTAAATTATGATGATTTCAGAGTCATAATTCTGATGAATTCGAAGTCTGAATTCCAAGGAATTAGAAGTCTGAATTCAAAGAAATTTAGAGTCTAAATTTTGAGGAATATGGAGACTTAATTATAAGGAATTCAGATTCTGAATTATGTGGAATTCAGTGTATGAATTCATAATAATTAGTATTTTGAATTCCGTGGAATTTGGGGTCTGAATTCTGAGGAATTTGAAATCAGAATTCTGAGGAATTCGGAGTCAGAATTCTGAGGAATTCGGAGTCAAATTTTTGAGAATTCAATGTCAGAAAACAAGAGACTCTATATCCATGTAACTATAACATTCCGAGGTATTTAGATATGAATCCTAATTTTTTAATTAATAATAAAAAGAGTTTATTTCTGAGTGATTATAAATTGAGATAATGAAAATAAAGGTAAGAATAAAAATTTTCTTCGAGAAGGGAAATTTTCCATAAGAAAATAGTTCTTGAGAAAATGTAATTTTCTTCATGATAAAGTGTTTGGGATTTTCAAAACATATAGGAATGATAAATTAATAAGGAAACCTTATTTAATAAACAATATCCGCTTATTTTAATGCAAAAAATCCTTACGAAATCGAATATAAGGACTAAGAATTTTCTTTATGAATTTTAAAAGAAAGCTTATCTCCCTTTAGTAATGAATCATGAGGAATACGAATATATACCCCTTAGGTTTTAAAATATCTACAGATCATATTCTTCACATTATTAGAGATAATTTACCTTTTCTTTAATACAAAAGTATTCTTTATGTATGCTCACCCATAGTTTGACTCCCAATTTCATAGGGTATCATCTACTTTGTTCAATGTATTATTTTAATCAATTTTATCTCCACATTTTTTATTTTTAAATAGAAATGGAGAGAATAAAAAAATTGTACCAAAAATATGAGAACTATACATAACAAAAAAAATGAATAACAAGAATATATTTCAATAATATTCGAAAAATTGGTACAATAAGAGAAATAAAACAGAAGATGAAAATTGAAAGGAAAAATATTCATACTTATTTTTCAATAATCATGATATTTTTTATGATAGTTTTCATCTTCTTAATCTCCTTATGATCTTCTTTAATGTTCTTGAGAAAATGTTCCTGATCTAGATTTTCATTTATAGAGGCTTGATATTTTCATCCTAATATTTAAGGATTTAAATATGAAACATCAAAAACTCTTATTTTTGTTTGATCTTTTATTTGAACTCTATTCTAAAATATATTTCCCACTTCAAATTTTGAACAAATAAATTTAACTCCCCATTCAGATCATTATCTTCCTGCTTCCAGGATACTTGTTCAATGATCATCATTTCTATAAAACCTTTTGTATGATCTTTAATCCTCTAATATACTCTATCAAATTAATCCTTTAATGAATAATTAAAGTCATCAGTAATTCAAAGATCTTAAATAGTTTTCTTAAACCACTTTGTAATATCATTACATGACCTTCTATGGGAATCATAACTATTATATATATTTTTTAAATTAGCATCAAGATTGATGGTTTTTTCAATGATCTTTCTTATAGATTTAGTCTTATGATTAATGGAGTGTTGAAGCAGCAGAAACATCAAGTAAATACTCAGAAATAAGGTGATAAAGTCTACTAATATCTTCAGATACTGCACAACAATGTCCTTGACTATGGAAGATGATTCTGAATCACATTCCCTTGTAGGTGAGGATTATTTTTCTCTCCCAACAGCCTTAATCTTGTATAATTCAACAGTATGCTTCTTGACAACAAAAGTTTTCTTTGGGGTCTCAAGAAACACAAGTTTTCCTTTTTCTACATTGTAAATATTCTCTACAGACATTTAGGATTCAAACTCTCTATTTTAAACTTGAATGAATTTATCTTCATTATCCTTTCCTTCTTAGAATCTTCCCTAAGATCATCTGGTTGAACAAAGTTGTGATTGCTCTTTTCGTCATTAGACACTTTATTAACATCTTCCATACCGTATCCTATTTTCTTTGTGAACCAAGTTTCATTTATTCAGCTTGAGAAGTATGGATCAAAAACATTTCAAAGGGATTTCCTTCTCATGATATTCTTTGACTTGACTTATCTCATCATCACTTTCATCTCATTACTCCTCCTTTTCTTCTTATACTTTATATTCCTCAACAATTTCATCTTCTACCTTAGGATTTAAATCTTGTTATTTTCATTCACTTCGATCCTCTTCGCAACAAATTTTTATGGGAATGTTTTTTTTCTTCTTTGACATTGGGGTGGTGATTGCGATTCCTAAAATAAAGGAATCTCTTTGGTTTCTTTTTATTTCTGCTTTCTCATCTTTTCGGTTTCATTCTTGTTAGTCTCTGCTACTTCTACTTTCATAGCCAAGGATTTAATCTCTCTTTATGATATGTCAATTTATTTTTTGATTTACTATTGAAACCAAATTTCATCCTCCACAATGTATCATCACTCTGCAGTAAAATCTTGAAATTTCATGGCTTATAACTGAAAGGAATTATGGATGACTCTAAGCATTGGACTATGATCTTAGATTGAACTGGTGGATACATGATAATTTTCTATTGGAGAGTCTCATTCTTGATATTAGTAATCCTCATCAAGACGTACTACACCCGATTTATCTTCCTCGAGTTCTCCAAAAAATATAGATCGTAGATGTCACTCTTCTTCAAGGAGTCCTTGTCTCATTTTCATAAAATTAGAAAACCCTGTACCCATAACTATATCATCCTAACATTTAATGAGTGATGGTTTATCTTGAGTGTTTTAACATCATTTAGTATAGGGCACTCTCTTTCCTTCACCTTCTGAAAGCATCATGATAGATCTGGATTCTTGTGGGTAAAAAAATGGCTTCCCCTTCATACAAGAATCCTATAATACTTGTAGACTTATTGAAGGAAATTGAACAAGGTTTCCCAAAACATTGGAATGAAAAATTATCTCCACAAACTTCATTATAAAATCTTATAGTCTCATAAAACTCAATAATAAACTAGGGATATATCTGATCTCGTCCTTTTTTTGGAAACGCACATGATTTACAGTCCATTCCGCTCAATATTTTGCGTAATGAGAGAATTGTACTTCACAATGAACCTCTGATGTTATAACCTTTCTATGTAAATTTTCAATTATGATATTTCGTTAACTGAAGTTATTTTATTCTAAGAAGAATCTTCCAAAGACATCCGTAATCTTGGAACACAATAAAATGTGGAAGGACCCTTTTGAAGATAGGTAGTGCATTGGGGCTGAAAGCATTGAAATCCGATGTGGGATGAAAAATAGGGGGACTCTTTATAAGTGTTGAAGTGAAGATTCGTATTCTCATATTTTTCCAAGGGTTGAATCAAGAATGATATGACCTGACAGTTGAGATGAAAGATGATGAACGATTTGGTAGGTTCCAATATTTTGAGGGTTTTAATGTAAAAATTTGAATTTAAAAAAATGGAATCCATAAAACGTTCTTAAATGAAGATAAAAATACCAACAAAAAAATCAATTTCAAAATCCTACATAAGAAAACATACCTTTAGGATTTCAAGGAATCTTCCAGTAAAGAAAAATATTCTTCTTGAGAAATTTTATATTCTGGAAACTTTTATTAAGGTTAGAAAATTTTATATTCATAGATTTTGATTATGGAATTGTGGTTTCAAAATTGATAAAAATTTATTACAAAAAAAATTGGGTTAATAAAAATTTGATTGAAAAAATATGATTAAGAAAAAAAATTCATTAAGAAAAAATTTATTATAATGAAAGATGGTTGATGAAAAGTTTATTAAGAAAATTTAAAAAAAAATGATTAAGAAAAATTTGATAAAAGAAATGATAAAAAGTTTGGATAATCAAGTAAATATACTACCATTGTGAAAAAAATAATCTTAATATAATGAGATTGGTTTCAACAAAATTTTAATATGGGATATTACCTTACAGTAATCATTCCATACTTTTTTTAATATATTCAAATATATCATAGTGTAATCATTTTTTAATAATATCAACAAGTATATCTTGCACTCTAATAAATTGAAGAATGATATCTTTTTTAAAGTGTGATACCTAAGATAGTGATTGCTAATATCTAGGTGTTTTTCACAAGAGTGATGTGAATGTTTTTTTCTTAGGGAAATGACACTAGTATTATCACACAATATCTATTTTTTGGTAAAACATATTCCACAGTCTGTGTGTGTGTTGCAGACACAACACTTGAGCACAATAACATCGAGGTGCTACATATTCAGCTTCAGCAGTTGAGAGTGCTACTGAGTGTTTCCTCATTCCATGACTAGAATCTAATGAATCTATTAAAAAATTAAAGGTTCTGGATGTGCATTTTCTATCTAGTCTACATCCACCAAAACTAGCATCTAAAACACTTTTTTAAACAAAAAAATTTCAAGAAGAATTCAAAAGTCCTAAATCCATGGTTCCCTTGAAATTGAAAAGAGTTATTTTCACTACATTTAAATGAGATTCATTTAGATTAGATTGATATCTTCCACATAATCATACTGTAAACATTGTCTTTGGACAACTATATCTCATCTATAGTAAACTTTCAATCATACCTCTAAATTATGATTGATCTATCAGTTTCCCAGCTTTATCAAGATCAAAAGAATTTGAGGTACCTATTGGAGTGCTTATACTTTTAGTTTCTTCATATCCAAACATTTTGAAAATCTCTTTAATTTACATATGTTTTGATGTATAATTTTCTTCTGATTTTTGAAAATTTTGAAATCCATGGAAAATTTTTTACTCACCCATCATAGTCATTTCAAACACATATTTTATTATATTCACCAATGAATTAGTTAAAGATTGCTGAGTTGAGAAAAATATAATGTAATCAACATATATTTGAAAAATAAAAACAGTTTTATTATTTTAATTATAAAAAGAGATGGATTTGTAGTTCGTATAACATAATTGTTTTGTTACAAATATTTTTTAAGTCTATTATACCAATATCTTGGGGATTGTTTAAATCCATATAAAGCTTTGGTATGTTTGAAAATATGTGTTTCCGACGTTTTCCTCCGGGGCGTGCGCATCCGTCTCTTTAGGAGGACGCGCTGCTTTGTTGGCCCGCATTCCCGCTTTCCAAAGGCGGGTGGCATCCGCTCCTTATTCAGGGACGTCTGCTCCTTGATCGAAACAGGATGATGGGATGTCGGCTCTTCCTTCCGTGGATTCCTCCTCGGAACTCATCACCTAGTCCGGGTCTCCCTCGTAGATTTAATATGTAGTTCTTGAAACTCTTCCCAGTGCCATGTTTCCTTGGACACCGGTTAATTACACTGCTTCTGTCGGGACATTTCAAAAGGTCCAGTCAGGGCAGCAACCTTCAGTCAGGGGAGTAGTCATGTTGAGGCATCAGTAGCGTGTTTGGATGCTGGGGTACCTGGCATGTCTGTTTGTTATCCTTGGTAACAAGGCTTCTCGAGGGCATGGAGGCCCGAGGCATCCCACATCGAGCGCGGGGAATTATATGTCGTAGACACATATCTGAGGTTTTCCTCAGCTTCCCGTGCTCAACACAGGGTATGTCGCGAGTTTAACGTCTAGCGGAGACGGATCAACCCAACCAGAGCATTAGCTAGGATAGATCGGATTGAGGGATCCTCCTTGAAGGGATGTCGATACCGGGGCCAGCCCATGGATGGCTGTGAAGAAGAGCGTACCAACATGGTCTCGCCGGGATAAGATGGTCTGGGAGAGAATCGGGACGGGGGATAGTTTGATGAATGGAGTGGAGGGAGTGTGAAATGGTACCATCGCAAGGGAGACAGTGAAGTTGGTCTTGAGCCATGAAGAGGCTTCCTACGTATCCCCGTGGCAGGGAATCAATGTCCGTGTAGTTCGGGATGAGGTCGATAAACTGACGTGAAGGTGGACCTTGGCCCGATGAGCATCGTCAGCACACCGACATGAAAGTAGACCCGTGGGTCCACTAGTGGTGGGCTTCAACCTTGGGAAGGTTTCCTACGTACCATGCCTTGACATGTATCAAAGTCCTCGTAGTTCAGGGAATACAGTTTAACGTCATGCGGGATGATAGTGAACCCTGACGTGAATAAACGACGGGTGTTGGGTGTCAGCGAACCGATGTAAGTGAGGGACCTTGGTCCGATGGGAGTTGGGCTTGAACCTATGGGAGGATTCCTACGTACCATGCCTTGACATAGATCAAAAACCTCGTAGTTCGGGGTGGTCACAACGGCTTGCCGTCAGACGGGAATTGCAGTTTTGCGTCGTGCTGGACGTGAATTAGATGATGGTTGGGCTTGAACCTCGTGGAGGCTTCCTACGTACCACACCTTGGCATGGATCAAAGACCTCGTAGTTCGAATGGGAATGGGTGTGCAGTTTAATGTCATGCAGGACAAGGGGGGCATACAGTTTAACGTCATGCTGGACGAGGGAGAAACTCGACGTGAATGAACGACCGAGCAATGTGGCTCGATCCTCTTGGAGGCTTCCTACATACCATGCCTTGACATGGATCAAAGACCTCGTAGTTCAGGTGGGAAAGGGTCGTAGCGGCTTTCCACCCGACCAGAATGCAGTTTAACGTCATGCTGGACCGAGGTGAGACCCGACATGGAAGACGGGTGGGATTGAATCTCATGGAGGCTTCCTACGTACCATGCCTTGACATGGATCAAATACCTCGTAGTTCATAAGATGGGGTTGTCGGTGAACCGACGTGAAAGTAGACCCGGGGGTCCACTATTGGTGGGCTTGAACCTCGTAAAGGCTTCCTACATACCATGCCTTGACATGGATCAAATTCCACGTAGTTCGGATGGAATGCGCAGTTTAACGTCATGCTGGACGTAGGTGAGACCCGACGTGAAATGACGGGTGGGCTTGAACCTCATGGAGGCTTCCTACGTACCATGCCTTGACATGGATCAAAGACCGCGTAGTTCATAAGATGGGTTTGTCGGTGAACCGATGTGAAAGTAGACCCGGGGGTCCACTATTGATGGGCTTGAACCTCGTGAAGGCTTCCTATGTACCATGCCTTGACATGGATCAAAGTCCTCATAAATCGGATGGAATGCGCAGTTTAACGTCATGCTGGACGTAGGTGAGACCCCGCGTGAAATGACGGGTGGGCTTGAACCTCATGGAGGCTTCCTGCATACCATGCCTTGACATGGATCAAAGACCTCGTAGTTCATAAGAGTGAGGGGTCATGGTCGGTTCTCACTCTAAGCCCGTGTGAGTCATGCTCGGTGTGAGAAACAAGAGGTTGCATGGACCTGACGATCACGTCACGAAGGATGCGTCCGTGAGAAGCGAAGAGGGGCTTACGCGTTAGGCGGCCCATGGTGCTAGGACTTACTCCAGGATGGAGGCCCAGAGGGGGGTGCCTCGTTACCTATCACGCCCTCCACTGACCTTGGTAGTGGGGAAGTATGGAGATGCACGGGTGAAATCATCCGTACGAAAGGTTAGGGGCTTACGCTCTGAGGCAGCCCTTCCCCTACGAACATACGCCACTATGACAAGGAGGATCTCATTCCATGTGTAGAAGAGTTCCATTCCCGTGGAGACGAGTGGTGTAAAGAATGTTCGAGCTGGGGGGACCCTTTGTGAGGGAGACGAGATTGGGTCACAGTTTAACGTCATGTGCTGAGGACGTGGTGCTTGGCAGTTTAACGTCCTGCAGCTCGAATGAGGTGGGTTCACTCCACACCCCTAGGACTTACATAACCGGTACCCTCCGGTCCTCAAGGAAGAGAAAGTACCAGTAAGGCCATGGTTAAGGGGGGTCGTGGAATGAACCATCGAGGGGTCCATGTTAGCATGGCTATGCAAATAAGCAATAGCCGTTAGCGTGCCTATGCGAAGAAGCATTAGGCGAAGCAACGCTACGGGTGGTATTGTCCACGGGACATTGAAATCACATCGTGCAAACCTGGAGGGTCGCACGGGAAGAGGAATCGCTAAGCAGAGGAGTGTGCTTTGCGAAGTGGAGTGCCTTAGCCTTAGCATGGGGCATAGGTGTGGGTGGAAGGTTCTTCGCGAAGTGGAACAGTGTTCGCGGAGCACTGCCTCGCGAAGAAGGGGTGTCTCGCGAAGCAGGGTCCTGCAAAGCAATGTGCATCGCGAAATGGAGCGATCCTGCCTTAGCATCGGGATCACTAGCATGGGCTGGGAGTTTCGCGAAGCATAAACTCTCCGCGGCTGCCCGGGTTCCCTTGGGAATCCCCTTCCATCGCGAACGCCTTTGAGCTTCATGAAGGGAATCCCTCTTGGAAGAGGGGCTCAAAACAAGACAAAACAGAGGCGTCTCGCGAAGTAGAAATACCTCGCGGAGATCATGATTCCCGGGGCACAGAGTGCTTCGCGATTCAGGAGAGGAGAATCCAAAAGGTCGGATCGTCCATCCTCGGGACTCAGGGGGAGTCCAGTATTTATAGGGAAGGGGAGCCGCGATGCAGGACTCGTGCGCTGCCTTCGGTGCTTCACGGTGGCTCGCGAATGTCAAATGGGTTCGCGGAGGATTACCGCCTCTGGTGCTTCGCGACGGCTCGCGAACGTCAAATGGGTTCGCGGAGAATTACCGCCTCTGGGGATTCGCGGCGGCTCGCGAACGTCAAATGGGTTCGCGGAGCATTACCGCCTCTGGGGCTTCGCGGCGGCTCGCGAACGTAAAATGGGTTCGCGGAGGATTACTGCCTATGGTGCTTCGCGGCGGCTCGCGAACGTCAAATGGGTTCGCAGAGAATTACCACCTCTGGGGCTTCGCGGTGGCTCGTGAACGTCAAATGAGTTCGCGGAGGATTATCACCTCTGGTGCTTCGCGGCGCCGCCATGGTCGGGGCGCTTTGCGGCGGGGCTTCACGGCGGAGCTTCGCGAGGCAGCGCGCCATCCTTCTTTTTCGTTCCTTTCTTTCGGGCCACATTTTTGGTGCCAACAAATGCCCCCCCTCAGACTTGGAGCCGCGGAGGGCGCAGGGTCAAAGTCTGAGGGAAAATCACCAAAATTGTCGGTGGTTCGCGAAGCGGCTTCGCGAAGGGGGGCCGCGGTGCTGACCGGGGCCACAGATCCAGACGCGCCGCGATGCTCCGCACGGGTGAGGCGCGCCGCGATGCTCCGGGGTCACCGCCTATAAATAGGGGGTCCGACCTATTTTGTCTTCTTGTGCCTTCCTTGTCTTTTTGCGCTCTCGACTTCGCGAAGCTCCGTGTACTCCACGACAGTCCTCCACGAATTGAGCTTCGCGGTGAACCGCGGGTCTCCGACTCCGCGTCCGCGCCAAGCGAACCTCTGTTTGTCGGCCTTGGCCAGACTTCGCGGCTTGGTCTTGCGACCGATCTTCGCGATCCGGCTTCGCGATTCAGCTTCGTGGTCGAGCTTCATGATCCAGCCGAGAGAACTCTTTTCTGAGTGTCAGAGTTAAAATAGCCCATCAAGAGGGTGTATTGGGGGTCCTTGGAGATGCTGCTCGTCGAGATGAGATGGCCAACCGTCCAGGCTTGGGGGAGATGATCCAGAGCCACTCCGACCACACTTCTTTGACATATCTTCTCTCGGAGGGCCAGAAAGATTATCCGCAGTGCAAGAAACTGCCGTTGTACGGCTTCAGGATGAGGGATGACGTCTTCATCCCTGAGGCGAGTAGTGATGAACCAGCTTGCTGGTTCAAGAGCACACCATGCCAGCACCAATGGTTCAGGGCGGCCGATGGTCATGCGTGGGAGGACTTGACACCCGTCACCGCTGACTGTCTCTACAACCATGTGAACGATATTGATGGGAGGCCATTACATCCGGAGACGTCCCCTCATCTCTACCGTACCATGCTGAAGGTGGCCTTGCAGGATTCGAAGAAGGGATGGTCCGATGAGTGGGACCTGCGCCAGGGCGGAAACTTTACTGATGACTGGGCCTGGGCCTACTGGGTAGGCGCCTCATGCGAGGAGTTTGGGGCCGAGATGAGGAGAGTGGGGTTGTATGAAGCGGCATGGGCCTCCCAATTCCACATTTACCAACCGAAGCAGCTAATGCCGGAGTTGCTGAGTAGATGGTCATCTAGGACCAACACTTTTCACCTGCATCACGGGGAGGTGGGAATCAGCTTGTGGGATGTGCACCAGATTTCTGGGGTCCCAATCTTGGGGGCCATGTATAAAGAATTCATCCCCATTTCTAGCCTGTGGGGGGATACGGAGCAAATTTCGCGACTGGCGTCAGCACTGATGGCACTTGTCCCTGGAAAGGACAAGGAGGCAGTGAGGGATGTCCATTTTAGGAGATGGTTCAAATGATTCTTGAATTTCCCAGAGAATCGAGAGTTCCCTCCGACGCCTCGAACTTGTCCAAGGGCGGCCCAACGGGGCAAGGGGCACTCTTATTGGCGGGTCTTGGAGGACAGCCAATGGAAAACTTGGGGTTTCAGTGTCAACACTGAACAACAGCCGATAGTCAGGCTGGCGGCGTTCTTCGCGTCTCTCATCTGTGGTTGGATCCTACCGGTGAGAGATACAAGCATGGGGGTACGGCCCAGCTCGTTTATCATGGCGTCGATGTTTTCCATGGGGCAGCGGATCAACCTGGGTATCCCGATGCTCCCCAAACTGTACAGAATGCTGCGGCATATTAGCGAAGGCAAGAAGCCACCAAGGATATGCGGTCCCTTCCACCTCCTGTACGGGTGGATCGCAGCGCATATCAGGGGGATTTATGAATATCCAAACCCCATTTCGCCGCCGGGATCAAACTTTCGCCCCTCCATCCTGAATGCGGTCGGGAGCTTCCCGTTCAAACTGGCCGTTCCGATGGTGCTGAATAGGGTGTGGAGGGCGGACGAGTTCAACTTCCATACCTTCCCATTGCCGACGGGGATGCTTAATGATGACGGACGGGGAACGGAAGAACATCGGGCTTACCTCCTGGCCTTCTGAGGTGGAGTTTTGGTGGCACGAATAGATCGTGAGCCGCTCTGTGAACCGTACACTCCGTATCGGTTTGCGAGGCAGTTCTGGTGCCTCCAGCGGCTGACCCCACAGGTCTACTGGGAGGTGCGTCACGAGGAGCACCCGTGTGTGATGAGGCAGCTGTGGCTCATGTTCACACATGAAGATGGAAAGATGTGGATTGCATTGCCTCCATCCATCGCCGCCTTTGGATTAGTGAAGGAGTACGCCATCAGTTGGGAGGCCGCTTATCCGGGGGAGATGCTGAAGCAACCAACGATCTGGGTTGGTGACGGCGGGCCTCCTCTATCTCGAGGTCGGGGTCGGAGGGTAGCTAGGGCCACTCGCGGCAGCGGGGCTGCCATGGCGGCAAGACCCGCACCGGCCGAGGGTATGGCAGCAGCGGTGGATCCAGTGATTCCGGGAGAGCAGGGTCATCCGGAGGGGCGGCCACCGAGGGGATTCCGTAGGATATCCACTCAGGCTCCGGGGAAGCACCTGCGTCACATTGACATGGTAGAGGATGTCGTCTTTCCGGAGGCTTTGGACATTTGGGATGTCAACCGGCAATTCCTCAGCCCATCCGAGATATGGTCCCACCTGAATCGCCTCGGGATGGAATTACCGGGCATAGGCCCAGTTCGGGCTGGATTCCTGGCGTCTCCGGCGGAGGCAGAACAATACCTGGAAGATCTGGAAGACTACGTCCACTCCAGTGGTGTCCCTCTCCCAATGACAGACCGGGTGAGGGTACTATTGAATTAGACGGTCCCCCCACAGTTATCGGCTGCCGATCTGAGGGAGCGCTTCCCCTTGCCAGAGGAATCGGAGGACTCCTCTCGGGAGGATGAGGCTGGAGGTGGGAGCCCGCTGGAGGAAGGCGAGGTCGGAGGCCGAGGCTTAGAATCCGACGAGTTCGCGAAGGCTCTCGAGGTACCATTCCGAACTTCTCTCCTTACGATCTGTTCTTGGGTCCCTATGGACTTCTCACCAATGTTTGAGCCATGCAAGAGGAACTTGTTCGTAGGCCTCGTTCTCGATCCTTGGCGGGTGATGATGCGGGACCTTCAGAACTCACGCCTATGGCTGCGTCCAGTTCCGCGTCTGGTGGGACCAAGGTGTCCGAGGTGGCTCCTCCGGAATCTCTATACCTTCCAACAGTATACGGGGGGCCTCGTCTCGGGGTCCCGTCAGTAACAGCTCAGGAGCAGCGCTCGGAGGTCGATCTCTGTAAGTCTCCTCCACCGGTCTCCTAGTTGCCACATGTAGACCATGCCAACTAACGCTCATGTCCCTCTTTTTCGTACAGTTCTTCAACTGGGGTGGGTGGTTGCGGCAAGACTGGTCGGGATGTCTGGTGGCGTCCCTCCTAGGGGCATGCCGGTGATGGTGGTGATAGTCCCTCCATCTCATCAAGCCACGACACACATCATTTCTGGCGGGACCACCAGCAGGGCCGTACCCGAAATCATTGAGGTGGACTCTGAGGAAGAGGATCAACCGGTCGGTCCCAGTTCTATCACGCCTGCTTCGGCGCCAGGTGTCGCACTGGATTCAACACCAGATGTTGATCCTGCCGAGGATTTCTTGCGGGCGTATCCCACGTACGAGCCTGCCAATCGCGCAGACTGGGACGAAACGGCCTCCGACGAGGAAGACAACAGCATAGTCCGCCGCCAGTCGTGGAAGCTGATCGCGCGCTTTATCAAGGACACTCCCCAAGCACAATGGCTGGCCGAAATGTATAGGATTCGCTCGCGGTTGCGCGAACTGTGCACTGGGGGAGTGGATGCCCAACGTCCTCATGCACTCATCCGAGATCTTATGGCTGAGATGATCCGGGAGCATGATCGTGGGCTCAGCGTGGGATGGAAGCGGAGGAAGGCGACCAGCATTAAGAAGCTCCAGGAGGCTGAAGGCGAGGTTCAACGGATGCAGACCCGGGAAGACGAGCATTCAGCCTCTCTTGATGCACAATCTAAGCTGGTCTCATGGTTGAAGTCCCAGCTGGCAGAGGCAAAAGAGCACATGAGGCAGACCTCTGAAAAGATGGCTTCCGTTCAAGCTGATGTAGAGAGGGAAAAAGCCAGAACTGACGAACTGCGCCCCGCCGCTGCTGAGGAGGAGCGAGAGCTGATTCAGCAGCAGCAAGCCTTGGATGCCGCACGTCAACGGGTGGCGGAGCTGCAACGCTCTTTTGACGGGGTCAACCCATCCATGGGGGAAGTCAACCCCCGAGTATTGTAACAAACCCAAAACCCTTTTATTGGTACTTTCGTGCTTCCAAATTTTACCTTTGTTTTGAATGTCGTAGCATGCACGATTTCCACTATTGAATTGCCTTGTTACATCCCTACAATGTTTGTGGGACGTTTGATGGCAATTCCCCAAGCCAGTCCAGATTCCCGAATGATGGGGAAGGCTTGATCGGAGGAGGAACTTCCAGGATAGCTGAATTATCGTTTCTTCAACGTGCTCTTATGCATGAACGGGGCAACGCCAGGGGCGTTGAAATCGGTCCAAACAGATGAAAATGGGAAGTGTGAATCACGATACCCAAGATTTGGAACACTGTGGGGATGGAGTGACAATAAGGGACAATCGTTAACCTTGGAGGAGAAACGGTACCCTTACTGCGTTAGCCTGAAATGGGGACAACAAATGAGCATCGACCGCTGACCATATTCACAACGCGGGATTTTATCAATTTGTTGTCGATCAATCCTTCGAGATGTTGGCCCAGGACAGTAGGCGGACCATAGGTCGAACATCCATACTGTTAGGGGGTCCTTCCAAACATGACCAGTCTTCCGGAACGTTGGCCCAGGACGGTAGGTGAGCCGATGCGGCATGAGACCAGGCCGTTAGGGGGTTCCTTTAGACACGAAAGAGGACGAGGGTCCGAATAAGGGGCATGAAAAGCATGGAATATGGAGTGATGGTATGTCCGAACAGAATCCAACACTTAGGTAGTTACACCACCGTGGTGGGAGTACGTCCGATTGGCGTATTGGTTTGATCATGGATCATTCCTTCTTTGGGACAGGGCCTCTCTGGCAAGGGGATCTGTCACTTCCCAGTGGGGTCTTGGGGCATCCTGAACTTGTTCAAGGTAGAACCGCAGTTTATTGTCATGTGTTAAGGACACATAGACTCATGTAGTTTAACGTCATACGATAGGACATGAAATAAAAGGGAAGCGTGTGGCGCGGTAGATATAAAGACGACGTGAATGTGGACTTGGAGTCCAAATCACACCACATACCCCTGGAGGAAACTCTTCAGGTCAAGGGACCAAGAGTGAGGATTGGGTTGGGCCCGAAGCAAAGTGGCCGGGCATTCCTACGTACCCCATGAGGATGGGAATCAATCCATACGTAGTTCTAAAAGCGCATTTTAACATCATGCAGGACGATGAGCAGCCCGACCGTGTTGGTACACATCCTGCCAAAACTACTAAGCCCACGTGAGTCGTGCTCGGTGTGGGAAACAAGAAGTAGTGGTGGGAATTTCCCGACACAGAGAGGGGCTAGTTAGGGCAAAGGGACGCTCAGTGAATCCCGACCCAGTGACACTAACATGATCTTGTGGCGCACCTAGATGCACGAAGAGAAAGAGCCGAGTATGATGGAATTCCACTTGAACATGGGGAAGTGGAAATGTGTGAATCATGGTGCTCGAGATTCAGGTCACACTGATGGCGGCGTGAAGAAGTAGGGTAACTGATGACCGTATTCGCAACGCAGTATCCTGTCGCGTTAGCCTAGAATGGGGACAAACAAATGAGCATCGACTGCTGACCATATTCGCAACGCGTGATTTTATCAATTTGTTGTCCAATATCCGTGGGGACATTGGCCTGAAACGATTGAAGGGCCCTTAGGTCCAGCATTCATGGAGATCCCTTAAGCTTAGTATCCACGTCGTCTGAGGGTCCTATTGGATGTGGAAGAGGGTGAGGATCCAAATAGCGGGCTCACGAAGCTTGGTCATGGGACGAGGGGAATGTCCCTGTGAAAATCCCACACTTCAGGCTCTTTGTCAAAACACATCTGAATACGGCAACGAAACGTATTAGAGAGATGGAGCAGATTCGTTTCCCTTGGGGAGATCTTAGTTTAGGGTCGTAGAATTCGTACCGTGGGTGAGAGGAAACATAAGAGGCACATGGTGGAGTAACTCAAACACCTGGCATGAATGGGAATTGGAGGTGTGTACGGCGCGGTGAACAACCCGCCGTGAATGAGGGCACAACCCCATATCACACCGCGCAACCTCCTTGGGAGAGGTTTTTGGTCAAGGGACCGAAAGCGAAAATTAGGATGGGCCCGCGGGGAAGTGCCCGGGCGCTCCTACGTATCTCATAAGGATAAGAATCGAGCCATACGTAGTTCTGGAAATGACATGGTAGGATACCAGTGCCAGGGGAAAAGGGGAGTGCGGGCGTGAACCTTGCACTAAAAGAAGCGGAATTTGATGTATCTTGTTTGTTCTTTAAGGTGAATGGTTTTTTTTTGTGAAGCGACAGGCCTAGAACAGTAGGTCGTGATGTCGCCACAAGAATCAAGCCGTGATGGGCGTTGACAAATGGCATGGCACGTGACCAATACCCAACATGATGTCCTCTACAACGAGGTCACCACAATGTGGTGCCGTTTTTCGTCGTGCGGCCAGGACGATAATGTAACAGTTTAGGGTCGTATGATAGGACCAAGCATGCATTTTATCGTCATACAGCGCAGACGTATCAAAGGAGATGCTAGGTGGGAAATGTGCGCAGTATTATAAAACACAATTGAGAGAGACATGATCCCACATCAAATTGTACGCCATTCGGAGAGGGAAACCTTAGGCCGAGGGGCCTATACAGAGGTGAAACAGGGAGAGAGACTGGCTTCCTAAATGGGTTTTACCCGGAGACAGGGCGTCTGGGCGGTCCTACGTATCCCATGAGGATGGGAATCAAGTTGAACGTAGTCCCGAATGGATCTTAGTTTATGGTCTTAGAGCTCGGACCATGGGTGCCCCAAAGGACGCAAGATTGCATCTTTGTCCCCCTGATATGCAAAGGTGCACTGAGGGATAGCGCCAAAATTGTCGAGATTCCACCTGGACATGATGGGGTGGAAAATGATGTGAATCATGCAACCCACATTCAAGGACTGAAGGGGCTGGCATGATGATAGAGGATTACTGCTGACCATGTTCGCAACACAGCATCCCGTCGCGTTAGCCTGAAATGAGGACAAACAAATGAGCATCGACCGCTGACCATATTCGCAACGCGGGATTTTATCGATTTGTTGTCCAAAACCCTCAGGGGCGTTGGCCCGTAACGGTAGGAGAACCCTTGGTCATTGTATCCAGGCCGCTCTTGGGGGTCCCTCTGGGTGTGAAAGGTGATGGAAGCCCGAATGGAGGGGAACACGAAGCTTGAAAAGTGGAAGGAACTTGATCAAGTTGAATCTGACACTCTTGGTCCTAGACCAGAGTACTCTTAATACATGGGTGAACCACTACAAGGAATCAAGGGACTCAACATTGAGGGTGATCGAGAGATGGCAGGTTCCCGGGGGAAGGCGGCACGGTGCCCAAAACCTTGTTTCATACCTACACATCCCTCTTCTGGAGAGGGATAGGCCAAGTGGCCTATGTGACTGGGAAATCAGGAGATCTCCAAGAGGTGGGGCTGGACCCGAATCTTAGACATTCAGGTGGTCCTACGTATCCCATGAGGATGGGAATCAAGACACATGTAGTTATGACGGGTGCCTTTTAACGTCATGCAGGACAAGGAATAGGAGGGCCAACTCACAGAACGGGGTGCGCGTGGTGCAACTATTGCAAACCTGACGTGAATGAGGACGTAATCCTACACTACGCCACACGGTCCGGTGGTCGGGGTCCCAATGCTAGGACTCAAGAGAGGTGAACTTGCCAAACTCGAACTTTCTGAACTCAAGATGGACCCAAAGACAAGGGGTCTTGAACGTAGTTCCAGATGAGAGTCTTAGTTTATGGTCTTAGAGCTCGGACCGTGGATGGTGACAAATCCCGAGTAAGCACAAATGTCAACCCAATCCCTAAGCCCACGTGAGATAAACTCGGTGTGGGAAACAAGGGGGGAAGATCCTTATCGGAATACTTGGGGCGTCCATCAAAGGGTAGTCGGCGGAGAGTTTCGAAGGACCCCTTTAATGTAGCTTGTTCTCCCAACGCGCAGACGTGCACGAAGGAAAAGTACCAGGAGTTCTGAGACTCTACTTGGACACGATGAAGTGATGAAGGGTGTGAATCATGTACCCGGCATTTGGGGTTAATGGGTTGGTGTGGCGATAGAGGAAAAATGTTAATCATGATGGAAACACAGCGTCCGTATCACGTTAGCCTGAGGTGGGAACAACAAATGAGCATCGATCGCTGACCATATTCGCAATGCGGGATTTTATCGATTTGTTGTCCGAAACCCTCGGAGCATTGGCCCGTAACGGTAGGAGAGCCCTTGGGCGTAGTATCCAGGCCGTTGTTGGGGGTCCCTCCGGGTGTGAGAGACGATGAAAGCCCTGATGCAGGGATACGCAAAGCCTGGAAAGCGGGTGCGGACGTGTCCGAGTAATGCTTGGCATTCCAGGTAATAAACCAGAGTACTCTTAGGCACATTGGAGAACTGCCGAAAAAGGGACTGACGAAACAGATCAGTAGGGGGGGAACATGGCGTGGTCATTACGAGACCATCGTGAATGAGGAAATAATCCCACACCACACCATATGATCCTCTCATGGAGGAAGGATAGGCCAAGGGGCCAAGATGGGATGAAGATTCTTGAGAGATGGGGCTGGACCCGAACCTTGGACATTCAGGTGGTCCTACGTATCCCATTAGGATGGGAATCAAGCCGCACGTAGTTCTCTATATGTAGTTTAACGTCATACTGGACGAGAAGGGGAACAATGTACCCCTAAACAAGGGAGGTGTGTGGTATGGCGAAGAAGCCGACGCGAATGAGGATGTAGTCTCGCACCACACCGTAAACTCCTATAAGAGGGGACCTGGGTCGTGGCCCGGAAAGGCCAAGGGTCATGATGGTTAAGCATTGGTCAGGAAGGCCTGACCTACTTGTAGTTTAACGTCTTGCAATTAGGACGAGGTTCGGGGACCCGAGAAGGCCAAGGGGCCTGAGGCTGGGCCTCGTAAGGGGAGTCGTACGACATGGTACATGATCCCAACGCGAATGAGGACATAGTCCGACATCACACCGTACACTCCGGGTAAGATGGGACCTGGGCTGTGGCCCGGAAAGGCCAAGGGACCTGAGGCTGGGCCTCGTAAGGGGAGTCGTACGACATGGTACATGATCCCGACATGAATGAGGACATAGTCCCACATCACACCGTACACTCCAGTTACGAAGGGACCTGGGCTGTGGCCCGGAAAGGCCAAGGGGCTTGAGGCTGGGCCTCGTAAGGGGAGTCGTACGACATGGTACATGATCCCTACGTGAATGAGGACATAGTCCCACATCACACCGTACACCCCTATGAGGAATCCTGGGTCGTGGCCCGATCGCTAGAACCACCTGGGGGAAGTTTGTCACCTCAGGATGGGGCATAATGAATCACTGCACTCGATGTCTGGGACATCTCGGGGTGGACCCGAAGATCCAGGACACTGTTGACCATGTTCGAAACACAGCGTTCCTATGGTGACCCGTTGTGGGAGCAGAAAATGAATGTCGACCGCTGACCAAATTTGCAACGCGGGACTTGTATCGATTTGTTGCTTGAAAACCCTCGGGGGTATTGGCCCGTATCGGTAGGAGAGCCCTTGGGCGCTGTATCCAGGACATTCTTGGGGGTCCCTCTGGGTGTGAAAAAAATGATGGAATCCCAGTCAAGGAGTGGGTGAAGCATAGCTGTATCCATCCACGAAAGGGGAAAACACCTCCAGGGGGAAATGTGCAGCCGAGTCGAGGCTTTCTCGATGTGAGTTGGGGGAAAAAGTGTGCACCCTTCCATGTATTGACCCGAGGGGAAGATTTTTTCTTTTGTGCTAGGCCAACAGACGAAATTTCTGGGCGTTCCTACGTATCTCATGAGGATGAGAATCAAGCCATGCATAGTTCTTGAAGGCCATGCAGTTTAGCGTCATGCGGTGAGGACGTGGGAGGATAGGAGAACGGGAGTGGGAACATGGTGCGACCCTTACAATCCTTGTGAGAGCGGGGTTGCATGAGAGGGGCCAAGAAAGCCTACTCCCTGCTACACAAAGACCCTCCAAAGAAACTATTCCCAGGGGGAATAACGGAAGAGAAAAGCTTGGGGCTAGGCTCAAGACGAGGCGTCCGAGCACTCCTACGTATCCCATGAAGATGGAATCAAGCCACATGTAGTTCTAGAAATGCAGTTTAACGTCATGCGGGACGATGAGGAGAACCTCATTTGGGGATATGTACGGTACGACAAGTAATCCGACGTGAATGAGGACGTAGTCCTACACCATGCCGTACAATCCCGCAATAGGGTAAGTCGGGGAAAAACCAAGGGGGGCCTGGGGCCAAACCGCAGTGAAGACGGGGGCCAGGGGCCCAAGGAGACCAAGGGACCTGAGGCTGAGCCTTGGTCAGGAAGGCCTGACCGGCTTGCAGTTTAACATCTTGCGGGACGAAGATACAGTTTATGGTCGTGCAGGACTTTACAGTTTAGAGTCATGTTGGACCACAGTGTCCAGTTTAAGGTCATGCGGGACCGTTTCATAGTTTATCGTCTTGTAGGACGAAGATGCAGTTTAAGGTCATGCGGGACCATTTTGTATTTTAGGGTCGTACATGACCTTTACGCAGTTTAGGGTCGTGCTGGACCTTCACACAGTTTAGGGTCGTGCTGGACCATTTTTGCCCTAGGCAAAGTATCGCATGAGGAACTTGGCATTGGTGGGAGGGGTTATACGCTCTCCATCCGTGGTCACCAAAGAGTATGCTCCATTGGGGTAAACCTTATAGATGATATAAGGCCCTTCCCATTTGGGTTCTAACTTGGGCGGTTTCCTATCGGGAATCATTGGCGCTCGAAGGGCCAGTACCAGGTCACCCTGTAGAAAAGAGCGGAGACGAACCTTCTTGTCAAAGGCTCTCGCTATCTTGTCCTGATGCCTTTCCAGATTGTGCAGGGCACGAAGCCGATTCTCGTCCAGTGCCTCTAGTTTAGCTAGACGGATCTCGGCTACCTCATCTGATGTTTGGTGATCATAAACTGTAGTGCGTAGTGACGGCAGCTGGATCTCAACGGGTAGGATGGCCTCAGCTCCATACACTAGGGAATATGGGGTCACTTGAGTAGAGTTTTGAGTCGTCGTCCGGTAAGCCCAGAGGGCGTTGGGGAGCTTGTTCGGCCAACTTTTCTTGTTCTGACCAACCATCTTCTGCAGAATGTTAGAGAGGGTCTTGATGAATGCCTCAATCTGTCCATTCGCCTGCGCGTGGTAGCGGGAGGTATGGTTCGACCGGATGTCATACTTAACGTACAATTTCTTCAATTCAGCTGCTCGGAAGTTGGTGCCGTTATCGGTGAGGATGGCGTGAGGGACTCCAAATCGGTGGATAATATTGGAGCTCACAAAGTCAACAATGGAACGGGCCTTGACCTCTTTGAGCGGAACTGCTTCTGCCCACTTGGAGAAGAAATCTGTAGCAGTCAGGATGAACCTACACTGGCGGTCTGTTGCCGGTGGATACGGTCCCACTACGTCAAGTCCCCATACCGCAAATGGACAAGAGTACTTGGTGGGGTGGAGGGGCTCAGGTGGCCGATGCAAGAAGTTGGCGTGTACTAGGCATGCGTGGCATCTCTTGGCATATCCAATACAATCGTGGATCATAGAGGGCCAAAAGTACCCTAACCTCCGAATTTGATGGGACAGTTTCGGCCCAGCTTGATGGGCGCCACAGGAACCGGCGTGAACCTCTTGCATAACTTGAGGTATATCACCTCCTTGGATGCAACGGAGGAGGACACCATCGAAACTCCGCTTATAAAGGATCTGTTCAAGTCTGGGGCCGCTCCGGAGGGTAAATTGCAGCGCGCGGCGTCAGATTCGCTCGCGTTCGGCCCGGTCGTCCGGGAGCTGACCATTTTGGAGATACTCGACAAAAGGTGCTCTCCAGTCGGGGGTGGTTTCAACCACTGCGTCTGACGAACCCGGGACTCCTGATATGGAGGGTCCAGTGGTGAGATGACTTACCCGCAGTCTATCACAGTCCTCTTGGGTGACGGGGGAAATGACTCTCCGGTGGGCCACATGTATGACAAAATCATCTTGCTCGGGTTCTGCGAGCGATGCGGCTAAGCCAGGCAGGGCGTCCGCTTGGCCATTCTACGACCGTGGGACATGGGTAACCTCTGGTCGAGAAGAGAACTGGGCCATTAGGAGGAGGGTGTACTCCAACAACGGTGCAAGCTCTGGCTTCATGACGACGTAGTCTCCATTAACCTTTTTGATTACCAGCTCTGAATCTCCCTTCACATGTAGGTGGGGAACATAGATCTCAAGGGCGAACTCGAGGCCAGTGATGAGAGCCTGGTACTCTACCTCGTTGTTCGTACAACCTTCTTACAACAGGAACGAGTATGGCAGGATGGCCTGCACCGGGGTAATGAAGACAATACCCAGGACCACTCTGTTGAGCTTGGGATCGTTGAGCCTCCTACCGGTGGGGCTCCGGGAGGCACCGTCGAAATTCATTTGCCAACACGGGACATCATGATCTACTGAGAGGATCATCTCATCAGGGAAATCCATGTCTAGGGATTGATCCGCGGAGGATGGATGGGCAGCTAAAAAGTCTGCCAATGCCTGTCCCTTAATGGCCTTCTGAGGTACAAACCTGATATCAAACTGCTGGAGAATCACTACCCACCGTGCTAGTCGGCCAGGTTGCATGGGACGGTTCAGGATGTACTTCAGTGGGTCTACCCGGGAGACCAATTGCACCTCGTGGTTCTGCAGGTAATGTCGCAACTTCTACACGGCGAAGACGAGCGCAAGACAGTTCTTTTCGACAGGGGAGTATCGAATATCCGTATCGAGAAGCATGCGGCTGAGATAGTAGAGACTATTCTCAGTACCCTCGTTGTTCTTCTGGGCGAGAAGCGCACCGAGGGATCTCTCCAGGGCGGTCACGTAAAGGACCAGCGGCTTTCCGGAGACGGGTGGCATCAGGACCGGAGGTTGGAGCAGATACTTATTGATTTCCTCGAAGGCGGTCCGACACTCCTCATCCCATTCGTAGGCAGCGCCCTTCTTCATGAGCCGGGAAAAGGGCTTACAGTTACCGGCCAGATTCGCAATGAATCGGCATATATAGGCTAAGTGGCCTTGAAGGCCTCGGAGCTCCCGAATGTTGCTCAGGGGAGGCATTTGGCTGATGGACTTGATCTTCTCCGGGTCGATCTCGATACCTCGGTATCTGACAACAAAGCCCAGAAACTTCTCGTAGGTGACCCCGAAGGAACACTTCAGCGGGTTCATCTTCAGGTGACGGGAACGGAGGAAACCGAACACTTTCTCAAGATCTTTGAGATAGTCCTGGCACTGGCATGATTTGACTACGAGGTCATCCACGTAGCATTCCACCAATGTCCCGAGAATCGGTTTGAATATGCGATGCATGGCCCTCTGATAAGTGGCACCTGCATTTTTCAAACCTAATGGCATTACCTAGTAGAAAAAAGTACATTGGGGTGCCCTGAAGGCAGTGGACTCTTCGTCTTCGGGGGCCATCCGGATCTGGTTATACCAAGAATACCCATCCATGAAAGAGAGGGATTGGAACCCGGCCGTGGCGTCAATCAACAGCTCCGTTACCGGGAGTGGGAAGTCATCCTTTGGGAAGTGGCGATTAAGATCACGGAAGTCGATGCAGACTCTGATCTGCCTATTCTTCTTCCGGACTGGCACAATGTTGGCAATCCAATTGGGGTACTGGACCTCCTTGACGAATTTGGATTTGATTAGCTTATCAACTTCGGCCTCAACCATGGCACCATGAGAAGGGTGCATCTTCCTCGGAGGCTGCTTAAACCCACGATGTTTTGCTGGATGGCCCAGACGGTGGACGGCCACTTGGGGATCCAGCCCTGGAATCTCTTTGTAACTCCAAGAAAACACATCACGGTGCTGTTTGAGGAAGTCTACGTACTGCTGCCGCTCCTCGAGGGACATGGCTGCACTGATCAATGTGGGTCTCGTATCTGCCTCGCTGCCAAGGTTCACCTGTACCAATTCATCAACAGTGGTGTAGACGCCTTCTTCAAAGGCGGGAGGAGCATCCTCTAGGTCTTCCTCCCCAGCCGTGGGGGGACTTCCCGTGGCGGAAGATACTTCTGGGCTATCAAGATCCACGGGGCAGCTGGTGCTGGCTCGGGCAGCAGCGGTCATCACATCAGGAGACTCGCTTGCCATCGAGACCGTAGCAATGAAAGCAGTCGATCCTATCCCATCTGGCCTTCGGCCCAAGGGGCCCTGCTTGATGATATCGAAGTAGTGGTGACGTGTCGGCCTTATTAGGTTAATTCCAACCCGGTGGAAGAGACACGTATGGTGCACCTCCGTTGTCCTCAGCTTGACGTCCCGGTACTGTATAGGGGTAGGAGATTCCGGGATCACCTGAGCCTGGTTGATGTAAGAGTGCGAGGTGATTTTCCGTCATCGATTGGTCACGGGAACATGCCTTCCTTGCATACCCGAAACAACAAAACATTGCCCCATGACGGGGGTCGTGGCCTCCAACTGGTGGATCGGGAGGATGTAGGCGTCATCCATGCCTGCCCATGGGTCACTTGTGACCGGGGCGGGTTCATCCTCGCTTACCAAGATTTTCTTATCCTTACTTTTGTAATAACCCGCATCCAGATAGTGGGCCTCACAATAAGCGAAAGGGGACGCGTCTCCTTGGAGCACGCCTACTCGACCATTGAGCGAGTACTTGAGGCACTGGTGATACGACGAAGGGACCGCTACATGTAGATAAAGCCATGGCCTACCCATCAATGCGTTGTAGGCGGTGTCCTGAGAAACAACCATGAACTCGGTGCTGGAAATTAAGCCATCGAACTGAGTCTTCAGGCGGATCTTGCCGACTGGAGTTTGCTCTGTCCTGTTGTACCCCTGGATCCTGAGGTCAGAGGGAGTTAAATCACCTTCAGACAGACCCATCTTTCGCAGCGTCCGGGTCGAAATTAGATTGATTCCGGAACCTGTGTCAATGAGGCAGCGGCGGACTTCCACACCGTTGAAGTGGCCAGTGATATACAGCGGGCGAATGTGCCCCTGTATGGGAGGGTCCTCATCTTCACTGGAGAACGAGATAACCGCCTGACATTCGGCGTTTTCAATCGTCTCGTTATGGAAGGCTTCTGCAGCTGCTACCTCCGTCTCGAACTGGAGGGGGATCCTTAGGGCCTCGGCAAGTGCTTCGCGCATTTCAGATGACAGGCGATGGGCCTCAAGGATGGAGATCCTCGCCGGAATGCCGGCCATGTGCTTTAGAACATCGTACTTTCGTGCCAAACGCGAACCTCTGCTTACAGGAGGTCATTCGACATTTGGAGGCACAGCGGGTCCGGCCGGCTGAACCGGCGATTGACTAGTACTGGGTACATCTTGCTGCCTACCAGTAGAAGGCTGAAGAGTAATTGCCGGAATAGGATCAGACAGCGGAGGCTGGCCTGTAGCTGGGCAAGACAGACTATGATACGAATGAGGCAGCTCCCCCTGATCCAGTAGCACGAACATCGGTGGAGGTAGAGCCGAGGGTGTTGGATGGGTTTGCGCGTGCTGAGATCTGCGCTGAGCCTGCTGCCTGGTCTCGGTAGCGTGCACGGCTTGGACACAAGTGCCTGCTGATGTGCCTCGATGACTGGCACGATTGCGATTCCGCTGACGTTGACGTCGGCTGGAAACGTTGGGGAGGTCTTCCTGGCATTCCCCCTCATCGGGGGTCATATAGGGATTTACCAGCTCCACAGTGTTAACCGAAGCGTACCCTTGGCTATCGCTCGAGGAGTCATCCACCACTGGGCGGATCCTGGGAGGAATCCCCATTTCGGGGGGCATAAATTCGCCGAGGGTGAGGGATGACGATGACACCGGCGGTGCACGTTGCTTCTTCTTGCGTCGCCGCTACTTGCCCTTTTGTGAAGGGGCCGGCTGTGTAGATGATGCGGAGGCACCGACTACTTCTTTTGAAGGTTCCGACTGCTTCAGGCGCGCCCGGATGATACCATGGGCACAGACGATGGTTTTTCGAGCCATCCAATCGTCATATTTCTGGGATCTGTGGCCAGGGACCTGCTGCCACTCACCTTCGCTGTCACTGCCGATGTCTGATCCTGCAAAGACACCTGCCACTTGCGCTGGTGGTGGGCCCTACTTAACTATGTTGTTGTTGACCTGGTCTTGAAGCCAGTCCTTAAAAACATAGCATTGCTTGAGGGTGTTCCCCAGGGTCCGATGATAAGGGAAATAGTTGGGGTGATCGGTGAGATGCGCCTCTACCGGCCTTCTGCACTCAGGAAGGCGCACAATCCCTTGCTCCAGAGCACTTCGGAAGTAGCCAAGGACCTGATTTTCGTTGAACGAATAGGTCTGGTACCTTCTTTCCGGATAGGGGGCCCTGGGGGCTTGGCCCTGATGAGGGGCCAGAGGGGCCTGCCGAGCAAGCGGTGCCTGATTGTCTCGCCTAGGTGGCGGTGGCGCATTGCGCGGGGGAACCTGTCGGTTCTGAGGCGGTCGCTGCTGGGCAGGGGCCTATGCTAGAGGTGGAGGACCTCTGTGGGGTTGCGGGGGTGGTGCTGCCGACAGCAACTCCAGATGCCTCGGGGCTTCTATTTGGGCCACCGCGGCAGGTTCAGCACTGGCGGTCCTCCTGGATGGGATCATAGGGGGCAACAAACGTGCCTGACTAGCCTGTTGCATGGCTTCCTCGAGGCGCTGGGCCTTATCCGAGAAATCTCTGAACCCTCCAGGGTAGTTCTGGGTAATTTGGGAGGGTACCAGCTCTGTCTTGACGTTCCCCACACACATCGTCAGTAATTTCTCTTGAGTTAGTGGCATATCGAGGGAGTACGTAAGTCCCTTCCACCGGGCGATGAAATCCGCAACCCGCTCATCAGGCCTCTGTTTGCACTTGAAGAGGTCTGCAATGATGGTCTATCGCGTGGTGGAGCTGAACTGGTATAAGAACTTCTGGCGAAGATCCTCCCAACCAGTCACCAATCCGATAGGGAGCTGGTTGTACCAGACGAATGCCGGACCTTCCAATGTTTGTACAAAACATCAGAGTTTGGCGGCTTCTTGCTGAGCCGGGGTCCCCAGCATGGGGCCACACCTGGAAGAGAAATGATCCAAGTACTGGGGCGGGTCCCCTGTCCCGTTAAAAGTCGAGAAAGTGGGGTTCCAAAAACCTGGAGGTGAGGGCATATCATCCACCCACGCGGGATAAGGCTTGCCATCCGGTGGGACCGACACCTGCCGCGTTTCCAACGCCTCGAGGCGGGCTGTGAGTGCCTCAATAAGGTCCTCCGGGTGGGGGTCCCTGTCTTGACGGGGATCCCTAACCACAAGTGCATTTCCAGGTTCTTCAACACGGTAGACGGCTTCGGCCGCTCGTGGGTCAACTGGCTAGACGACCTGCGGGGCGACTGGGGGAACCCGGGTTGGATTCATCAGATTGCCCCATCGCTCGGGGGGGGTTGGGGGGGTTGGTGAGACGTATCGCGCCCTCTTTCCGTATGTTCCAGCTTCCGCCCAATCTGCGGCAGTAGAATGATCAGGGTTGCCTGGAGGCATATCACCGGGGGGAAATTGTTCCTGCTCCTGCTGCCCCGACCTGGGATTACCATAGTCGGGTCGCCGCTCTGCGGCGCGCTCAGCCAAGAGTTCGTCAACCAGCCTCTTCTGCTCAGCAAGCTGCTGGCGTAACACGGCCTTCTCAGGATCCTCTTCCATTTTCTGCGCAGAGGCAGATGGGTCGGAGTGCTTGACAGCTCCGACGTGCTACTTACCCTTGCCGATGATTCGACCGAGCACCAGCGATTCGGTGGGTACGGGGAGGCCTAGCAGGTTTCTCTACTGACAGGTAATTCTCCCTGATGGGTCGAGCAGCGGCGGTACGCCCTCGGGTGGTAAGTCTCTATCATGGAATTCAAGCTCATCTTCCTTATCTACAACGTCGTCCATGTGGACTGCGACCCCTCTTGAGGGCATGTCCTCGATGTCACATAACGAATCAGGCTGCCGTCGGATAGGGTCGAAAAGGAGAGCGGCATAGTGTCCCCAACCACGGACTTGCACATGGGGGGTGGCTTCCCTGACGATCTTGCGGAGTGCTTTAAGACTCTGAACTCATTTTCGTTGAAGGGCGCTCTGGTGGCCTGGGGACTCTGGGATCTGGGCCACAAGGAGTGTGAATGCATCAATCAGGCGGCACTGCTCGCCAATTTCTTCGAAGTGCTCTCGACTTCTAGGGTATACCACCCGTTCATAACGGAGGCGGAAGTGTGTCGCCCATAGGGTTCGACAAAAACACCCCACTTCTTCAGGGGTAAGAGACTCCGGTACACGAAAATTCAGTGCTGCTGTTGGCCAGAACTTCTCCGGGAAGTAATCCGCTACAAGAATACTCCAGAAGCTCCTGTGCTCGGACTCAGGGTCTGGCCCTGTGTTGCCCCACTCATCGACCGGGGGTGGCTGAGGAACCGGTAGCAGTATCGAGGTGGACCTCTGGGATAATAAGCTCGGCGGTGGAGAGTACGACAAACGAGCTGACTGGCCGCCGAATTCCGGGCCATCCTCCGAAGAGTGAGGTGACCTGGCCACGATGTCACGATATGACGGGATGATTACCACAGCTTCCGGAACAGGAGCCACGGCTACCGGCGACAGGTCATATCATCTCTCTACCGTCGTTGTCCCCCAAAATAACTCTACGTGATCTCTGGTAGAGGTAGAGGGCTCTTCTGGTGACAGAGGCGGTGATTGCGTGGTCAAGACCTTTGGAATTCCCAGGATTTATTCCTCCTGGATGTACCTGCGGAGAGAGAAGGGAATCCGGTGGACCTCAAATTCTAAGAGAATGAGGCTAATGCGTCTGGCTCCTGCCCCAGTCCTTGATATAGAGGAGTAGGGAGAAGGTTCCATCGCTGAATCGAATTCCGCTTCTGAGTCGGAGAAGCGGGCAGGTTTGATCTCCACCCGGGCCTTCCCAGGATTCTTCTTGTGGCAGCGACGACCCGCTCTTCTGCCCTGGGGCGGCTCTTCGAGACAGGGTTGATCCTCATTAGCCAGCCTCGAGGCGGCGCTGGCGCCGTGGCGGAGAGGGCCCCCAATCGAGATAGCCGGGGTGCGAGGGGCACCAGGGAAAATGTCGAACGGTACATGGGGAGGACCTCCATGAATCGTACCCATGTGGGCGGGGCCTCTGTTAGAATTGGCAGGAGCATGGGGAGGACCTCCATGGTCACTACGGGTGGAGCGAGGCTGACCTTTACTCCTCGAGTTGCTGGGGCGAAGAGGACCATTGCCGGTTGCAGAGAGGACGTAGGGAGGGCCCCCACGATGGAGAGGGACCGGATGGACAGTGCTTTCAGGTTGGCTGCCGGGGGCAGGAGGATGGACTCCATACCCTGTATAGTGGGCGCAGGAAATGTTTCCGCACTGAGCATCACTGCCACGGGGCAGGTCTTCCTGCGGGATGGGGGTAGCACGAGGCATGCCTCCATGACGAACCTCAGAGCGGGGAAGGCCCACGCTCTGTGGAGTAGTGGTATGGGGAGGACCTCCGTACGGGGTGACATTACCGCGGGTTAGCTCGCGGCGATCACCACTTGGGCCTGCAACCCGGAGAGTCAACCCAGCCTACCCGTGGGGCGGTTGGGGTCTCAATCCTGGTTGGGTGGTGTATGCAGGGGCTTCACGATGCACGTCGGCAGTGGCTCGGGCCACTGTAGCTGTCGACATTGATGCGCCTAGGCGAGCGTCCTCAGCCCGTGCCCGGTGCTGACGTCGGGTCAGGCGAGCTGGTGCAGGTGGTGCAGGGACGTAGTCTACCTGCTCTTCCTGTGGGGCCAGACAGGGGCGCTGACGCGGCCGGATGGGAGCTCTCGCCTGGGGCCCCCGGGTCGGGGCCCTGAGCGGACTGAGCCGGACGGCGCCCGCCTCTTCAGCGTAAGGCGAGGAGTCGTCAAGGCGTTCCGAAGACAAGCTCCCGAAACAGTTGAATGTTGGGGCGGGGAGTAGAGGCTCCCTGTGCGGCCTGTTAGGGCGGCGTTGACGGCGGGTCCTGGAGGCCTCCAGGTCCAGGCAGGCCATATCCCGGGTTGGGATGACCCCTTCTTCATCATACATGCGCACGAGGTTGTTGATCACCCTTCGCTGGATGACCTCTGATGGGGAGAGGGGGAGTGGGCGCCCCGTATTCCGCGATGTGGCGGCCGTCGTGGAGGTAGCGGTGCTACGTGGGGTGGCCGTCGTGGTGTAGCCCATGCCCCTGCGTGGGCGAGGAGCGGATGGTGACCGCATCTCTGTAACAGCAACCTGGTTCCTGACAAACGAAGGGATCAACTCGTCAGTACTGAGAGGAAAAAGCATTGACAGCCAGTGCCCCAACATCCTTCCATTATCCACGTCTGTAAGAAGGATCCACGCCAAAACGCTACAGAGCAGAGTGCCCCACGTTCTACTGCCCCGACTTCTTGTGAGTTTCACGACAGGCCCACTATTTGCTTGGCGGGACCAGGCACCGGATATCTGGATCCGGTGACACGTCAATCTACTGGTGTCTCGAACACTACTAATCTCTATATTGAGGAGAAGAATTTCACGTCGGGTTCACCATTTCTATTTCGGACGCTTTTCGCCGGGGCGGCGCGCATCCGTATCTGGAGGAGGACGCGCTGCTTTGTTGCCCCGCATTCCCACTTTCCAAAGGCGGGCGACATCCGCTCCTTATTCAGGGACGTCTGCTCCATGATCGAAACGGGATGATGGGATGTCGGCTCTTCCTTCCGTGGATTCCTCCTCAGAACTCATCAGCTAGTCCGGGTCTCCCTCATAGATTTAATACGTAGTTCGTGAAACTCTTCCCAGTTCCATGTTTCCATGGACGCCGGTTAATTACACTGCTTCTGTCGGGACATTTCAAAGGGTCCAGTCAGGGAAGCAACCTTCAGTCAGGGGAGTAGTCACTTTGAGGCATCAGTAGCGTGTCTGGATGCTGGGGTACCTGGCATGTCTATCTTTTATCCTTGGTAACAAGGCTTCTCGAGGGCGTGGAGGCCCGAGGCATCCCACATCGAGCATGGGGAATTATTTGTCGTAGACACATATCTGAGGTTTTCCTCAGCTTCCCGTGCTCAACACAGGGTATGTCACGAGTTTAACGTCTAGAGGAGATGGATCAACCCAACTAGAGCATTATCTAGGATAGATCAGATTGAGGGATCCTCCTTGAAGGGATGTCGATACCGGGGCCATCCCATGGATGGCTGTGAAGAAGAGCGTACCGACATGGTCTCGCCGGGATAAGATGGTCCGGGCGAGAATTGGGATGGGGGATAGGTTGATGAATGGAGTGGAGGGAGAGTGAAATGGGACCATCGCAAGGGAGACAGTGAAGTTGGGCTTGAGCCTTGAAGAGGCTTCCTACGGATCCCCGTGGTAGGGAATCAAAGTCTGCGTAGTTCGGGATGAGGTCGATAAACTGACGTGAAGGTGGACCTTGTCCCGATGAGCATCGTCAGCGCACCGACGTGAAAGTAGACCCGTGGGTCCACTAGTGGTGGGCTTGAACCTTGGTAAGGTTTCCTACGTACCACGCCTTGACATGGATCAAAGTCCTCGTAGTTCAGGGAATACAGTTTAACATCATGCGGGGACGATAGTGAACCCTGACGTGAATAAATGACGGGCGGTGGGTGTCGGCGAACCAACGTAAGTGAGGGACCTTGGTCCGATGGGAGTTGGGATTGAACCTATGGGAGGATTCCTACGTACCATGCCTTGACATGGATCAAAGACCTCGTAGTTCGGGGTGGTCACAATGGCTTGCCGTCGGATGGGAATTGCAGTTTAGCGTCGTGCTGAACGTGAATTAGATGATGTTTGGGCTTGAACCTCGTGGAGGCTTCCTATGTACCACGCCTTGGCATGGATCAAAGACCTCGTAGTTCGAATGGGAATGGGTGTGCAGTTTAATGTCATGCAGGACAAGGGGGGCATACAGTTCAACGTCATGCTGGACGAGGGCGAAACTCGACGTGAATGAACAACCGCGCAATGTGGCCCGAACCTCAGGGAGGATTCCTACGTACCATGCCTTGACATGGATCAAAGACCTCGTAGTTCAGGTGGGAAAGGGTCGAAGCGGCTTACCACTGGACCAGAATACAGTTTAACGTCATGGTGGACTGGGGTGAGACCCGACATGGAAGACAGGTGGGCTTGAACCTCATGGAGGCTTCCTACGTACCATGCCTTGATATGGATCAAAGACCTCGTAGTTCATAAGATGGGTTTGTTGGTGAACTGACGTGAAAGTAGACCCGGGGGTCCACTATTGGTGGGCTTGAACCTCGTGAAGGCTTCCTACGTACCATGCCTTGACATGGATCAAAGTCCTCGTAGTTCGGATGGAATGCGCAGTTTAACGTCATGCTAGACGTAGGTGAGACCCGACGTGAAATGACGGGTGGGCTTGAACCTCATGGAGGCTTCCTACGTACCATGCCTTGACATCGATCAAAGACCTCGTAGTTCATAAGATGGGTTTGTCGGTGAACCAACTTGAATGTAGACCCGGGGGTCCACTATTGGTGGGCTTGAACCTCGGGAAGGCTTCCTACGTACCATTCCTTGACATGGATCAAAGTCCTCGTAGTTCGGATGGAATGCGCAGTTTTACGTCATGATGGACGTAGGTGAGACCCAACGTGAAATGACGGGTGGTCTTGAACCTCATGGAGGCTTCTTACGTACCATGCCTTGACATGGATCAATGACCTCGTAGTTCATAAGAGTGAGGGGTCAGGGACGGTGCTCACTCTAAGCCCACGTGAGTCATTCTCAGTGTGAGAAACAAGATGTTGCAAGGACCTGACGATCACGTCGTAAAGGATGCGTCCGTGAGAAGCGAAGAGGGGCTTACGCGTTAGGCGGCCCATGGTGCTGGGACTTACTCCAGGATGGAGGCCCAGAGGGGGGGGGTGCCTCGTTCCCTATCACGCCCTCCCCTGACCTTGGTAGTGGGTAAGTACGGAGATGCACGGGTGAAATCATCCATATGAAAGGGTAGGGGCTTACGCTCTGAGGCAGCCCTCCCCCTATGAACATACGCCACTCCGACAAGGAGGATCTCATTCCATGTGCGGAAGAGTTCCATTCCTGTGGAGACGAGTGGTGTAAAGAATGTTCGAGCTGGGGGGACCCTTTGTGAGGGAGATGAGGTTGGGTCACAGTTTAACGTCATGCGCTGAGGACGTGGTGCTTGGCAGTTTAACGTCCTGCAGCTCGGACGAGGTGGGTTCACTCCACACCCCTAGGACTTACATAACCGGTACCCTCTGGTCCTTGGGGAAGGGAAGGTAACAGTAAGGCCATGGTTAAGGGGGGTCGTGGAACGAACCATCGAGGGGTCCACGTTAGCGTGGCTATGCGAAGAAGCAATAGCCGTTAGCGTGCCTATGAGAAGAAGCATTAGGCGAAGCAACGCTACGGGTGGTGTTGTCCACGGGACTATGAAATCAAATCGTTTTTAAACCTGGAGGGTCGCACGGCAAGAGGAATCGCTAAGAAGAGGAGTGTGATTTTCTAAGTGGAGTGCCTTAGCCTTAGCATGGGGCATAGGTGTGGGTGGAAGGTGCTTCGCGAAGTGGAACAATGTTCGCGGAGCACTGGCTCGCGAAGAAGGGGTGTCTCGCGTAGCAGGGTCCTGCAAAGCAATGTGCTTCGCGAAATAGAGCGATCCTTCCTTAGCATCGGGATCACTAGAATGCGATGGGAGTTTCGCGAAGCATAAATGCTCCGCGGCTGCCCAAGTTCCCTTGGGAATCCCCTTCCTTCGCGAACGCCCTTGAGCTTCGCGAAGGGCATCCCTCTTAGAAGAGGGGCTCAAAACGAGACAAAACAGAGGCGTCTCGCGAAGTAGAAATACCTCGCGGAGCTCATGATTCTCGGGGCACAGAGTGCTTCGCAATTCGGGAGAGGAGAAGCCGAAAGGTCGGATCGTCCGTCCTCGGGACTCAGGGGGAGTCGAGTATTTATAGGGAAGGGGAGTCGCGATGCAGGACTCGCGCGCAGCCTTCGGTGCTTCACGGCGGCTCGCGAACGTCAAATGGGTTCACGGAGGATTACCGCCTCTGGTGCTTTGCGGGGGCTCGCGAACGTCAAATGGGTTCGCGGAGCATTACCGCCTTTGGGGCTTCGCCGCGGCTCGCGAATGTCAAATGTGTTCGCAGAGCATTACCGCCTCTGGGGCTTCGCGGCGGCTCGCGAACGTCAAATGGGTTCGCGGAGGATTACCGCCTCTAGTGCTTCGCGGCGGCTCGCGAACATCAAATGGGTTCACAGAGCATTACTGCCTCTGGGGCTTCACGGCAGCTCGCGAACCTCAAATGGGTTTGCGGAGGATTACCGCCTCTGGTGCTTCGCGGCGCCGCCATGGTTGGGGCGCTTCGCGGTAGGGCTTCGCGGCGGAGCTTCGCGAGGCAGCAGGCCGGCCTTCTTTTTCGTTCCTTTCTTTCGGGCCACATTTTTGGCGCCAACAATATGTTTAGGATGTTTTTTGTCTTCAAAAAAGGAGGGTTTTCAACATAATATTTCTCATGAACTTATCCATTAAGGAAATCATAGTTTACATCCATTTGAAAATTTTTTAAATTAAAGAATGATATAAAGGCATGTAAAATGAGAATAGACTAAAGTCTAGATATAGGAGAATATACATATTTATATTAGTATTACTTATTGATGATTACATACATTAAAAACTAATTAGATTTATTTCTCACTATGATTCCATTTTTATCTCACAAATTTCCAATGACCCATTTTACACTGATTAATGAATTTTCGTTTGGTATTTAAACTAATGTCTATACATTATTCCTTTCGAATTAATTTAGCTCATCTTTCATCGATTTAATCCAATCATCATCAAATAAAACTTCATAAGTTATTTCTGGTTCTAATTTGAATTGAAATGATAGATGTTATACATAATTTCATAAGGATCCTCTAGTCCTTATAGGTTGATTTAAATCATCAGTGATACTATAACTGAGATGATTTTTAAGAAACAACTGATTTGGGTTTTGTAAAACCAGTTCATCAATGCATGGTATTAAATATTTTCGGTTAAATGACTCCAAAATATTTTCTTGAGAATTTTCCATATTATAAAAATATATTATATGAGGTTGATAATTAGTTTTTGAAAACACATCCAAAGATGAGGTTGGGGTTGTTCAAAAACAAAGGGTTCAGTTTCATTGAATTTAACAAGACACGTGTCTTCAACTATGGATGTATTTTAATTAAAAACCCTATAAACCTTATAAGAAGTTGAGTATCCAAGGAAAATTCCTTAATTTTTTTGGGTGAAAATTTAGGTAAGTCATCTTTGGTATTTAAGACGAATACATTGCAGCCATGTAATTTGATGTAAGAATGTCTAGGATTTCTAGCAGTCCACAATTCATAAGGTGTTTTGTTAAGAAAATGCCTGATTAAAACTTGATTTAGATTATAACAAGTAGTAATAATATATTTTTCCTAAAAGTGTCTAGAAATAGAATATTCACTCATCAAGGTTCTTTTTATCTCTTGAATAATTCAATTTCTTCTTTCAACAACACCATTTTTTGAGCAGTTCATGGAGATATGAAGTTATGAGTAATACATTTCTTACTAAAAAAAGTTTCAAAAACTGAATTTTGAAATTATCATCTATGATCACTATGAATAGTTATTAATGGATGGTTTTTCTCATTTTAAATTGGGATCTATAAGTTTTAAAATAAGAAAAACCATCAGATTTTGTTGCTAGATAATAGACCAAGCTAAATATAGTGTAATCATCAGCCAAGACAAATACAAAATATTTTCCTCCAATTCCTCTAGTTTGTGTTCATCTAAAAAGATCCATATGTACTTACTATAATGCAATAAAAGGTCATAATTCACTGATTTATTTAAAACATGATTAATTTTTCTTTCTATATTGAAAAAGATAAAAAACATTTAAAGAATAAAATATATGCTCTGGTAGAAGCTTAACAATTCTTTTCATTAAGATTTTTAAAAAGTTCCTATGATTATAGTGATTTAACCTTCTATTAATTAACCCATATTGATCTTCCATTGCACTATCTCAAGGTAGATCCTTGTTCTTATGGTAATCTATGTCTAGTGTGTATACATTCTCTTGCCTATAGGCAAAAAGAATAACCTCTTTTTTGGAATTGTTTACTAAAAATTTGTCATTCCAAAAATCCAGAATGTAACTATTAACACATAACTGGATTATGAAAATTATTTTTTACTTGATACCCATAACAAATTTAACAATTGAAATTAATGTTTTTCCAAGAAGAAAAATGTTACCTTTACAACCAATTTATCCTTGGGCATTATCTCTAAAAGTTAATTTTCCTTTTTTCATCTTGATAATCTTTTCAAATAACATTATATTACCATTCATATGTCGGGAACATCCTCTACCCATTTACCATATATTGGAGTTTTTACTGTCATTATTTTCTTGAAAATAAAAGACTTAGATTTTTGAAATCCAAACACTATTTTATCCAGAAATTTTAGAATTTAAAATTTTAGGAATCCACATTTTATTAGAAAAATTAGCTGTATGAAATCCTAAATCTTGTGTTTAAAAAAACCAATTTCTCTCTCAATGTCCACTAGACTGACATTTACTAAAAAATAGAGCACTTTAGGGAAAATATAGTTATTAATAAATACAAGATTCGAATGAGTATAATCAAATCGATAATGATTCCTTAAAGGTGGAATTTCGTAATACATATTGTCAAAGTTTTATTTTCCAGAGGTAATCTTTGATAGAAATATCCTTACGTAAAATATTTCTGATTGTAGTTTAATAACCATGTTCTTATCTTAAATGTTATTATTTTTACAACTAGAGTTATCCTATGAAATATTTTTCTTTGAAATTATATTTTCAACATCCTTTCCAATTTTATCCTTCTCAGAATTATCTTCCACATGATTTTAAGAAACACTTTCAAAATCATATGCTATATAATAAAAAAATTATGAATGATCTGATATATTTTTGGTTAAAATAGAAACGCTAGAATTTTCCTTCAATTGTTTTCTCTTGAGTTTAGAAATATTATTTTCAAAATATTTAGAAACCCAATACACTTCCTCAAATGAGGGTAAGACATTATGTTTTGATAAGGTTTATTCATCATCTAAAGATTCAATATTTTCATCATTAGAAAAACCTAAATTTAATGAAACATTGGTTATGGATTCAACATTGTGTACCTAATAAATTAGAAAATAATTTTCAATGTGTATTTTTATTAGCAGAACAATATTCAAATGGATATATGTTTTATACTCCGATGATTCAGCAGATGAGTTCCCACCACTGGAACTCCCTGTATCTTTAGCCTTTATGATTTTCATGGCCTTAGTCATATATTACCTTTTCATGTTTCTCTCAGAATGCATTTATTATATTTTTTTCTCTTAATCATAGGCCAACCTGACCTAATGTGTTTGGATCTTTTGCACTCATAGAATGTGACTTTCAAGTATTTGTTTTATTTACTTTCTTTCACCTTATATATATAATGAAATTATTTATTTCCCACTATCTTGCCATCCTTCGAGAAATATCACCTAATTCATTCTCAGACTGTTCACATTCTTGAGACTCATATAGAATACGAAAATTCATCGACCTAGATCTTGTCACCCTTTCCAGAGTCATGTATTTAGTATTAGTAAAGCCTACACTTCCATTTCAATTTTTCTTCTTATTAATATCAACATATCTTTCCATTCTTGCCTCATGTTTAAGAAGAGTTCGAAAACATTCATCAATATTAATATTGGAAACATACAAGTTTTCATCAATAGTTGTCCATTTTGATTCCCACTCATTTGGAAGGATAACAATTGTTTTCTCTTCATGATCTTCATCATATAGAACTTTATCTACAATATATTGATTCATTTTTTCAATTTCTATAAATCATTGTTTCACTTTTGAAACTGGTTATCCATAGGGAAAAACGAATCCATGATATTAATCTCTCAACATAGTTATTCTAGTTTATATCACTTTATATGTCTCAAAATGTGTAACATAAAATTTCTTCCAAATGAAATTGGAATCTTAGCAAGAATATATAGGACTATAATTATTTCAGGTCACAGAACATCACAAAGTATTGCGTACCTTGTAGTTTTGGTGATATTTTTATTTTATAGGTTAGTGAAGGTTATGACTTCCTTGTCTGGAATTTTTGAATCACCAGAAGGCATTAAAAAATTGTATACACCAGTGTTAATGAAAAAAGACATCATGCTATCTATACAGTACTCATAGTCATTAACCTAAAAAATTGGTGATCTGGTAGGATTTAAATTGTCGATGGAAGAAAAATTCATTCATGGCATTATGTAAAAAAATATTGTTCCACAAAACATGTAAGTAGTAAAAGTTTACCAACAAAGATAAAAATACTTAACCAAAACATAAGAAAGAAAATTTAAGCAAGAAAATATTGAACAAGGAAAACTCAAAAAAAGAAAACTTATATGTGAATGTATGTATTTCAGAGTCCTCCTCTAATACAAATTTTAGGATCGAAATTGTATATGTTGAAGCCCAGTTAAAAGAGATGGGTGAATTGAATGTTTAAAAACATTAATTTTTAACCTTAAGGAAAACAATGTTTAACAATGTTAAACGAGGTAAATTTACAATCCCTAAGATATTTTAATGAGACAAACTTTCTTTGGTTCCCGAAATATTATTTCGGAAATGAAACATAAGAAACTTTTTCATAGGAAAATATTCTACCTAAAGCGTGTAGAATCTTACTTATTAGAGTAAATACAAATATAAGAAAGTATAATAAGGTTATATTGTATTCCTTCATCAAAATATGACAGAAATAAATCATGAAACAAAAACTAGTAACAATTATAAAATATTTTATCCCAGAGACTAGGGTATCCAAAAACTTTGGATAAAGGTCCCTTGATTTATACAATCAAGACATATTGTCATACCCACTATAGAGTAAGACCTCGATGGGAATATCAGAATTTGTCTTTCTTTCCCTGAAAGACCTCATTATTTAATGTAGTTAGCACCTCTATCTTCCTATCCCCAAAAGTAATCAATCTTTAATGTAGCCAACACCTCTGTCTGCCTATACCTAGAATCCCTCGATTGTACTCAACAACAATCAGGGTCACACGAAGCCAGCTGAACAAGGTGTTCAGAACTCACAAATCTTGAGATTCTCTCTCTCTCTCTATAAATCACTTCACAACATGTAATCTCTAGATTTATGGAACAGTTATGAGCTCATTCAATTGAGCTCTTATTTATAAGCACAACTCCAACTATCGTCCCTCTCCTCCAATGGTCATATTTTTTCCATGAATCTCAAAGGAATCAGTACATGTGTCACTAAAACTATGGTTAGTTAGAAACAGATTGCATGACATAATTTCATTATAATAAAATGTGTAAGGAAATATATTAGCTTAACAAAATCTAGATATCAAGAGTCTATGAAAAAGAAATAATGTTTCGTGTCTAATCATATATAAAATTGTTTTCTCATGCGAATGTATGACTTACCGTCTCTACATTATAATACAATCTATTTTCCACCACCATATTTAATTGATGGTTATCCTAATGGGGTTAAATTTTATATATTATATTTATATCATTATTAGAATTTTTTAGATGTTGTATCCATGATCTATGTAAGTGGAACAAAACTAATGAACAAAAATACACCTTAAACACAAATTTGACATCCCTGAAAACATTAATTTTAGTAAATAATTATTAATTAATGGTTGATAAAAGGCTCTAAGTAAATCAAATAAGGAATGATGCATATGAATATGTTTTTTAACATACTTATTATATAGTATGTTTGAAAATGTATGTTGGAATTTGGACCTGAGGTACGGTTTTATCAACTCAAATTATATTTCCTTGGGACATATGTTAAGTTGTTTGTGTATCATATTTAATGGGTTGTATATAATATGTAATGGTAAAAAATATTATAAATAAAATTGTTCCTTTTGAAATAATTTAATGCATTATTGATAGAGAAATAACTTTTAGTTCTTTTATTTTATAATACACAATTATATTTAAATGTCTATTAGGTATCGTTACCATTGATAATATATTCATTGAAAATTGCTCAGATTACAATAATTAATATAGGATTTTAACAAATCCTTTTGACATATTCAAAGGAAGTAATTACCTCATCCAGTATGACTATACCCTTGAAGCCCATTTATTAGAGCTTCCAATAGAGATATCATTTCAGGTATTTTCTCTAGAACACGAAAAAAATGAGATCCAACAACTTTAGTATGAGTGAAACCATTTACAGGAGTAGTTCAAGCTCATTGAGATAACAACCCAAACCATGTTCACCAAGCATCCCCAATAAATCCCACCATCACACACTTTACCCTTTGTAAATATGATGGATTAATTAAGGTACATGTATCGATATGCTATATATGGTAATATATATTATTTTTTTGTAAATTAATAAATATCTTTTCTTCCTATTATTGTTAAATTGTTCATCATTTCTAATGCACAAGTAGTATTATTTGGTTAATATTCACATTCCATTAAGAAATCTATATCAATGAATTTATGTATTTTTATTATATATAATATTTTAATAAACATTTATTACTAAATTACTTTTATTAAATATAAATGGGAATAAAATTTTTATGAAGTATAACATATTTTTTTAATGTATGAAAACTGTTTTTATCAAAACCCATCAATTATAAATATAGGTAATTTTTTATTTTAAGAGTAAAATATAAATTTTTTTGAAAATTATTTAAACAAATTGAATATTATTTTTTGAATAAATACTTCAAAATTATTTAATTGTGAATTTTTCAAAAAAAAATTGAGAGTGGAATTTTCAGATAAAACAACTAAATCCCATAAAAATATTCAGTGTTTTTTATGATATCATAATGACCCAATAATGATGTAATTAATAAAATAAAAATTATCTTATTCCAAATAAATTTTTTCCAATTAAAATAATCTGGTATTAATTTTATTTGATTTTTTTAAATCCATTATGAATACTCCATGACATATAATAAATTGTATCATTTGAAAAAAACTTATTTGAATGTGTGACTCACCTTTACATAAGATAAACTAATATATTAATATGTTAAGTCCATGGCCTCATAAAATAATGTATCAAACTCCCATTTTCCCAAAAAAGGTGGAAACCCATAGAAATGTTTGTGGTTTTTAATATATTATTATGTTGGGTCCTAAACAAAAATAATAATAAAACCCCCATCATTTTTTATATAATCCCACACAAGCTCCCATTTCTCATCACTCAAACCACTTGATTCTCATCATATATTTTTCCTCTACTCTATAGATTCATCACATGGATCCCCTAATCTCCCAAGATTCCTCTCCCAATCCTTTGGTGTCACACATCAAAGAGATCCTCACCTTCCTATTTTCATTTCAATTAATGATCCTTGTATGAAATTACACTTTTTAATTTGAATTAATTATATTTTAATACATTAATAATAAATTAACTTCTGTCTTTTTCATGTTATTTCAATTATTAATCATTTATCTTCCCCCATTTATTCCCTTACCTAAGTCTTTACAATGTCAGAATTCTATAAGGGATATCTCTCATCACCATTTAATTCAAGCACATTCATTAATATTAGTTCTTTTAATTAAAATATAATGTATTTTCATTCATTTTTAATAATTACCCTACTATCTAAATGATGTTATTTTTTTATTCATCATTTATTACCACTCATTTGGACCCTTACTTAAGTTGTTACTATACCGAAATTCTGTAAGAGATTTTTATCTTCTCATTTACATTCATGCACTTATTTTATATTATTCTTCTTAAATTCCATATTTATAAATTGGGATATGATGTTACATGATTCCATTACTACAAATTTGATTTATAAATTATTATATATTCATTTCAATATCATTTATTCCACTTATTAACCCTTAAGTACACCCATTACTATGTTGAAATCCTGTAATAGATTATCCAACCTCTTATTTTATCAAATATCTCATTTATGTTATGCCTTTTAATTTTTCATTTTCCTATGTTTAGATATATTATTATGTGTCTATCATTCATTCCATTTATTTTTTAAGTGTTGAGAGACCCTTTTCACTCTCATCAACCCATTTTATGAATTTCTATATGATGCCAGTATGCCACCGAAATTGCACCAGGATTTTCCATGATAAGATAATTGTGTTGTGAATACTTTACCCATTACTATATCATTTTTATTCATCTATATGAATATATAAATAATTATTGGGGAATTACATGTCTTTATTCCACATCCCTAATCATGAAACAAATTATTATGTTTAATGAATCTGTGTCATATGATCAATGTGGCACACATAAGCATGAAAATGAAATTATTATGAAGGGTCCACCCTGATAGCATTCCAATGCATAGGATAATGATTAGTATCATGAAATATTATGTAAAATGAGTGTTTAATGATTCTATATTATGTGAAATGATAGTTGACTCATTGAACTTCATCTGAAATGGGGACTCATGCTACTTCATATGCAATGGGGGTTTACTCATACTACTTCATGTGCAATGGCTGTTGACTTGTGATACTTCATTTTCAATGGGTGATGACTCCTAATACATCATGTGCAATTATATTTTACTCATTCGGTTTAATTTGAAATTATCAATGGATCATGATACTATCACGTTTTATGTTGTTTCCACATTTCTATGTTATGATTATCATGTTTTATCTTGGATTTATATTCATGTTGCTTTTATGCCTCATAAATATGCATATTCTCTAACATATGCTATCATCTTCATTTTGATGCCTTTTTCACTCCCTTACATGGTTTTATATTTCACCCCTTTCTAATATATGTCCTCATGTTATCCCATGTAGTGTTAAATACTAAGGAATGTTGTGGTCATTTAAAACAAAATTCCAATAACGATATTGTATTACATATTTTAAGTTGTTATGTATTGTTTCTAATTATCCAAGACACTAGACCTCTCGATATATAGAGTTGAATAAAGTAAAAATATATTTCATAAAACATTATTAAATATTAAATAATTGTAAGGGTTGTTCTAATTCCTATCATAGGATATGTTATGTTATTTAAAAAACCCAATTAAAAACACTTAGGGAGAAGACTAATTATTTGAGAACATCACAAAATTTTGATGATCATATAAAACATGTTTTATCAAGAAAATACATCCATGAATATATACTATAGGTGGAAATGGTTCTTTTATAGTTGTACCCATGTGTAACAACTCTGAAAAAGTGTTCCGCAATTGACATGGGGTAACCTAGTACATGAATATGAGCCTAACGACAAACCTGTTCTGACAATCCTATGGAATATGAAATGGAAAATTCATAATCACATTATTAACTATTATTAAGTGAAAAATTTCCATAAATGTATTTAATATGAAATATATCATAGATTACATATATTGAATCCTAGAACCACATATGTTAAGGAGATAAATGTAATATATAAGTTATCACATTAATGTCACTGTATTCACTTTTTTATTTAATATTATAATAATACTAATCCATTTTTATATATTGGATAAAGTAGAACCATAATCAAAAAGTAAAATTTAGGGTTATTATCCAATGTTCTACGCATTGATTTATATTGGGAATGATTAGTAGAACTATTCTAACACCACCATAAATCATGGATGAATTGATGACATTGTAGACAGAAAATTAGGAAATTATTACATTCCATGTGTATAAATACTCCCCTATCAAACATAGTGGATTAAAATTCATAGAGAACATTTTTTATACTTCCAATGGTGGAAATGGGTGAAATTATGGGCATGGATTGAATTTCTCTATATAGGGCCACCATAAATTTCTTTGAGAAGGAAATCACTCTACGTATGGAGAATCACCCTCAATTATGTAAATGTTAAAGGGGGTATTAATCCTATTTTGAACCATCTTCACAATAATGTATATTATAGCCCAAATATGAAGTATATCTAGCTCTAATTAAGGAGTCTAATGAAATAACCTTTCTCAATGACATTCCAATTATGAGGGAATTCACTAATGTGGTTTATGAGGAATTAACATCTGATCCTCCTATCAGACAGGTTTAGTTTTTGATAGATATTATACCTAGGGATTTTACATTATCCAAGGCTCCATTTAGAATAGATGTTGTGGAACTTGAGGAGATATAGAAACAATTACATGAGAATATATATTATATAAAGTATTTATACACCCAACTACATCACCATGGGGTGAACCTATCCTCTTTGTTAATATGAATGATAGACAAATAAACCTTTTTGTTTATTATAATTATCTCAAAAAAATCATGATAAATAATATGTATCCTTTTATATTAATTTATGACTTGTATAATCAACTATGTGGAGCACTGTACTTATCGAAGGTTGATCTGTGTTCAGAATATTACTATGTAATGGATAAGTAGGTGGATATCCCAAAGAATGATTTCTGTACAAGGATAGGACAGTATGATTTCACAGTGATTCCATACGGACTCACCAATGATCCAACAATCATCATTGACTTAATGAAGAGTTCCTTTATATATTACCTTGAAAAAAATTTGGTAGTATTTAAAGACTATATTCTATATAATCCAAAACCAAGGAGGAACATTAAGAGAATCTGATCACCATGCTAAAGAATTTTCAAAAGGAGAATTTCTATGAAAAGTGAAACATGTTTGAGTTCATTTTGGAGAATGTCACATTCTTGGGGAATATCATCAGAAGCAATTTTATATCATTGAATTCAACCATGTCAAAATCAATTGAGAGGTGTTTGAGGCCGAAATCTATGATAGATATACCTAGCTTCAATGGGATCGCTGGATATTTTCACTAAATTTTGAGAAATTTCTCATGATGGTCAACCCTTGTTACCAAGCTAACTTGGAAGGGAGTCACATATTCATGGAATTTTGAATGTGGATAAATCTTCCTGGAGTTGAAAAGGAGGCTTATCACTACCATTATGCTCACACTACCCACATGTTGGGATCATTTAGTAATATTGAAAGGCGCTTCAATGATGGGATTTGGATGTGTGTTAATGTGAAATTCATAAGTTATTTCCTATGCCCCAAGGAAGATAAAAATTCATGAGAAAAACATTCCCTCAAATGATCTAGAGTTTTTAGTTGTGATGTAGTCATTTAAAATATGGCGGCATTGTCTCTTTGTGGAGAAGTATCTAGTATATACGGATCACAAAAGTCTAAAATATATATTCACATAGAAAGAGCAAAATATGTGCCAAAAATATTGTTAAATATCATCAAGGATTATGACTGACCAATCCAATATCTTCCTAGGAATTCTAAAAATTTGGTGGATTATCTATGGATAAAGGACCCCACAATTCTATCATTAATGAGAATTCAAAAGGATCCAATATTCTTGTATTTTAAGAAGATGTAAAAGGGAATCATAAAGAAAGTAATATCATCAATAATTTTCAAATGATTGTTCAAATATCTCTTTTGTAATGGTAAAAGGATGATCAAAAAAATGATATGGGAATTAATAAGAATGAGGAAACTACCACAAAAGATAAATCATCGTAATTTAATGTCAATGAAGAAGTATTTGTGATATTGGATTCAAGACTATGTCTTCCATTAAATCCCGAGGTAAAGAAATCACATCAAGATGATTAAAAAAGTTCAAAAAACTCTATTTATTAAGAAAATAAAAACATGTATCAAGATCAATGAGATCAATATTGGTGGGATAAGATGGAGAAGGAGACCATAGAATATACATCTATGTGTGTGGAATTTTGGCAAGTGAAGGTTGTATGAATGAAATCTAAGGGGTTGATGTAAAAATTACCCATACCAACATGGAAATGGGAAAACATCACCATAGATAGTGTCACTAGACATCCCAAGATATAGAAAAGAAATAATGCTATATGTGTTTTTATGGACCATCTTACAATAAATTCAATATTCATTGTGATTCGAAATGATTTATCACTGGATCAACTAGTATGGATATACAATAGAGAATTATTTAGGCTTCAGGGAGTACCACTGCCAATTGGGGTAGATTAAGATCCATGATTTACTTGTATGTTTTGGAAATGTCAACAGTTTTCTCTAAAAAATTAGCTGAATTTCATTATGGATTATCACTCTCAAATATATGTCCAATATAAGTGGATTATCCAAACACATGAAGACATGTTGATTGATTGCACAATGGACATAAACAGTGGATGGGACCAACAAATTCATATAGTGGAGTTATATTACAACAATATTTTTCACACAAGCATCCAAATGGTCCCATATGAATCCATTCATGGTAAGTGGTGCAGAACACCGACATGATGAGATGATGTTGGGTAATGAAAACATCTAGGTATTGAAATGATCTAGAAAATGGTGGAGAAGGTAAGGACCATCCATTAGAACATCAAATATACTTAGAGTAGAAAAAATATATATACTAAAAATCATTGGTGTGAACTAGAATTTGATGTCATAGATATGGTATTCCTCTAAATATCTCCATGGAAAAGAGTGATGTGATTTTGGAAAACTGGAAAGCTTAGGCCAAGTTACATCTATCCTTTTGAGATACTTGATCTCATCAGAGTAGTGGTCTATATACAATAACTCTTATAGAAACTATCTCAATTATATAATGTATTCCATGTGTCCATCTAAAGGAAGTAAATCATAGACCCATCACATGTACACAATCCAGAGGATGTACTATTTTAGAATTACCTATCCAATGAGGAAAAACCAGTGAATATCATAGATACTAGAGAAAACGATTAATGAAATAATACAATTCCCCTCGGTAGGGTGTTTTGGTGAAATGAAAATTTTTAGAAGAAAGTTGGGAAGCAGAGATGGTCATGAAGCAGAGTTACCATCATCTGTTTTATAGCGGGAAAAATGAATTTCTAGGGAGAATTTTTTTAAGGGGAAGTTGTAATGACCCAAACGGTTATGAACAAAATTCATCTTTCTGATTTAATTAAATGTCCTATGGATATAGAAATCACATGAAATTATTATGTTTTATTAACTCCAATTTGATTTAAATTATTTTTTATTATCATTATAGTTGATAATATAGTTGTTGAATAGTGATCATATGACAAGTATAAATAATGGGTTTAAAAAATCCTTTTGAGATAGATAAAGGAATTGATAGACTCATCCAGTGCGATTTAACCCCATAAATCCCATTTAATATAGATTTATAGAGAGATTTAATTTCTAGGATTTTCCCTAGACCCAGCCCAATTAGAGATCCAAAAACATTAGGATGAGAAAAACCATTTATGAGAGAAGATCAAGCTCATCGATATCACTGGCCAATCCATGTTCACTGAACGACACCATGAAATATGCACCACTGCACACCTCCGTCTTAGGGAATATTCTAGTGAAATAAGGGTATATGTATTAATACCAAAGAAATTGAACTGTGTGCATTTTTTTTTGAAGATAATGAATATATTTTCTTCCTATTATTATTACTTTGTAAATGTTTTCAAAGCACGATTATTATTTTCTGATTAAATTCATATTAAATTTAAAAATATATATTAATGAATTAATTTACTATTGAAATAAATAATATTTTAATAAAATATTATTATTAAATTAATTTTATAATATAGAAATGATAATATAATTTTTATGAAGAGAAACTAACTTTTTTTTAAAGTTTAAAACCTATTATTGTTAAAATACATCAATTTTCAATAAATGATTGTATTAATTTTTAAAGTAATTATTAAAATATTTAGAAATTTTATTTATAAATGAATTACATTTTTAGAATCACGATTTAAAAACTATCCAAAGTTTAATTTTTCATAATTTTCTGAGACAATAAAAGTTTCAGGTAAAAAATTAAATACTGTATAAATTTATGACGTGTTTTATGAAATTATAATGGATCAATAATGCTGTAATAAATATAATAAAATATATATTCAGAAACATAATTGTTTTATATTTAAAATAACATAATTTAATGTTTATATAATGTATTTTTAAAATCCATTATGAATCCTCCAAGACATATAATTTATTTTAAGGTTTTAAAAACATTTAATCGGAAGTGTAACTCTCATCCACATAAATAAGGGGAATATTTTTATATGTTCATCACATGGAATCATGAAGTAATGTATAAAACTTATCTTTCTATAAACAATGGGAAAAACTATTGAATGGTTTATAGGTTTGAATATTTTTTTATGAAGTGTCTAAAAATAATATTAATGAAACCCCTCCCCTCTTTTCCTATATAAACCCATCTAATCTCATATTTATCTTCAATCAGGCTTCACAAAGCTCATCCCCAATCGGACATATAATTCCTAGATTCCTCTTGCGGTACCTCCAATATCCCAAGAATCCTCTCCCAAGTGGTTGGTGTCACACATCCATGTAAGGTATGCTCACCTTCCTCCCTTCCTTTCAATTCAAGAACCCTATTTCAATTTAGAATTTTTATATTAGGGATCTTCCACCATTTTCATATATCAAGACTCATTTTTATGTTATTCCACCTAATTTTCTTATATCCTATGTTGGGATATGTTCTAAACTATCCCTCTTACTTTTCATTTCATTTCTAACTAACTATAGAACTCTTTCACTCCCATTAACCAATTTTATGAATTTCAATATGACACAGGTATGCTACTGAAATTTCTCCGTGATTTTTCATTATAAGAAAATTGTGTATTGAATACCATAACCATTCAAATATCAATTTTATTTACCATTATGCACATATAATTATTTATTGGGGTCGTATATGTATGTATTCCACATTTCCATGAACATGGAAATAATTATGATGTTTAATGAATACATGTCATATGATATATATGGAAAACTTAAAAAATGAAAATGAATTTATTATGAGGTATGAACCCTTATAGAACTCAAATGAATTGGGTAATTGGGTACTGCAATGAAACATCATGTAAAATGGGTGTTGACTCGTGATACATCACTTAAAACAAGTGTTTACTAATGAAACTTCATGTACAATGGTTTTTGGGTCATGTTACATCATGTGCAATGAGTTTTGTCTGATTCAAATTGATGTGAAATGGGTGTTGACTCATTCTAAATCATGTCCAATGGGTCATAACTCATTCTAATTCATATAAAATGATATTTGACTCATTCTATTCCATGTACAATTATCCTCATCTCATTCTAATTTCCTGTTTTATGTTGTTTCCACATTTTCTTATTATGATTATCATGCTTTATCATGACTTTATATTCATGTTTCTTTTTTTATATCCACTAGGACAAACACCCTAAGTGGGGGTGAATAAAGGTATTATATATAAAAACTCATTCCCCATAAGATATTGATTATTTTAAAGTCAAAACACACTTCTCTCTTTAACCAATAACAATATATGAACAAATATGAAATAATGCACATGACACATCAATTTTTCTTGGTTCACCATCAATGGGAAACATCCATGGAGCATAAAACAAAGATGTGCAGATGTACCAAGTACACTAAAGATCACTTCCAATTAAAAGGATTAGGCTTGATCTCTTCTATTCATTGGCTTATTAACTTTACAAGATTCTAGGACTACACACTAGATTATAAAAGGTAACTCCATATGTCTCTTTCTTTGTTTCACTACTGGTGGAAAGGATAACATTATTCATCATCCTTTGATCACAGCTCAGGCTAGGGACCCACTCACAATTTATGAAAATGTAGGTTCTTTAATTTTCATAAATTCACAAATCCTAAACTGTATTTGGATCCTCTATTGAAGTTCATTTTTCAATCATAGAGGAATTCACTTCTTCGTGTACTATTATTTAGCGGAAATTACTTTCAAAAATTATTTATGCCCCTCTGCAAACCACACGCTTCCTCCATGAACTATGTAGAACATATGATTTATAGACCACCTATTCCATGAACTACATCTACTTTTTCCAATACTTACTACCTCCACATACTGGCTTCACAATTTTCTTCCACATACTGCTTCTGCGTAATGCTTCTGTGCACATCTTCCACATACCGCTTCTAAATACCACTTCCGCATACAACATACCCTTTTGTGGAATTAATTATTTTGTGGAATACTTATTCTATGGACCTCCCTCTTCTTTTGTCAACTACAGTTCTCTTCCAACACCCATTCATCGAATTTCTTTCATGAAATACATCACCCTTCATGAAATCCATCCTCAAAATCACATTAAGACTTTGCCAAATTCCCCGAGTAAAGATGTTATCTTATGGAAATTTCTCTAAATAATATTTTCATTAGTGATCCTTATATATAAAAAATGAATTTGAAAATCTAAAAATCCAAGATTTAACAAATCTTCAATGCGTTATAGCTAACACTGCATACCGTACTCCTTTAGGGAACAGTTCTTCCAAATGTTGTCCATGTACCGCTTCCCTTCCTATTTGGTGACCAAAATCACCATCACGTTTTCAAAAACGATTCCCTTCACGGATTCTCATATCACCGCCTCATTTCTAGGAACGAAAATCCATCTCTCATATTGTAATCATTCCACGCATCATATTCATTTAACATGAATCGTTTTCCCCTTGAACTGTTCCCATATGCGTTATCTATATCAAGCTTCATGTTTCCCTTTATTTGTAGATTAGCTTCAATGTTTCACATACCACAATTTGTATTTCCCAAACACTCATTCACAGTCAATATATTGTTAATATATACATGGAAATATTTCATTTTTAGAAATCCAAACTTCCAATTTTGGGGCCCAAAAATTTGGAAAACATAGGAAAACTATTCCACCTTAAAAACCTGCTTCAGAAAAAAAAACAACCATAGTAATTTTTGGTAATATTTCCTTTTCAATAAACACAATCACACCTAAAACATACCGAGAGGTCATTGTGAGGGATTTATTACCAAAAATATCCCCTTCATGTTTGTTGAATGCACTTCCAAAATTTGGTATCTCAGTAATAATTCTTCAAACTTCATTCCACATTCTGTTCTTGCGATTAAGATATGGATCAAGGATTTACTCAATAAATACTCTAATCCCAGATGATCCATTATAGGTGTGAGAAACAAGAATATAATGGAACGTGCATCAGTGAATCATTTCATTGCATTGCAACATAACCCTTTTGATTTCATCATGATCCTAAGCTATCCTGATATGTATATTTTGATCGATGATGCCTAGCATCATCAGATGCAATACTCCCCATACATCATTGCTCCTCTTATCAGCTTCCACTACCCCCATCTCACTGATCTACCTAGAAACGTATCACCGTGTTTTGACTAAGGCATTTTTTCCTTTCAATAGTATAATTTATCCACCATTATCAAATAACCCAAAGCCATTCCTTTTAGGTATAAAACAATGTAAAGGGAAAAATTATCACATTATGGAAAATACACAGCATACATCGAGGAGAAGGGGGTCACACATCCACACTTTTTCTGTGTAGGGAGTCAACTTAACTCTCAGAGCTAATCAATGCCTTTAAAATTCTTTTTTAGGTAAGACTCTTGTCAAAAATATCAACAACTTGTTATTATTTAGACACATATTCCAACTTCAGAAGAACTTCCTCCATCTTCTCCTTGATGACATTATATTTTATTTCAATGGGAATTGTACTTATGTTTATAATAGATTTTTTCTCTGATTTATAGTATTTGAATAATTGCAATGGTTCTGATCAGAGACATCACTTCAATTCCATTACTCTAAAGCTTCTACTTCATCTTCAATTATTGGGTCTTTGCTTGAGTGTTCTCAATATACACATCTTATGATGTTCTCAATGAAATCCATTATTGTTTCTTACTCATACAAGAAATACACAAACATAAAAGATTGTAACACCTCCTGAAGTTGATATTCTATCATCTTCTAATCCGGCCTAATCTACATTTGTATATCCCAATAGTTGTAGCAAATATTTATCACTATACATCAAATCTAAATCCACAGTTCCATTGATATATTGTATTGTCATTTTCACTAAAATCATGTCAAATTACTTGGTATTTATTTAATACCATGATACTTGGAATGTGTAAAAGAAAATATCAGGTCATGTTGTTGTCATGTACACATAACTTCCAATGATTTTCATACATTATTTCATATTAACTGTCTTTAAATCATCATATTTTGATAGTTTCATCTGGGTTGAAAGTGGAGTCTTCATCTCCATGTAATTATCCCATCCAAAACTTCTCATAACATCATTGGAATATTTGGAGTCAGAATTAAATGTGATATTATTTCCTTGTGTCACCAATAGACCAAGGGAAAATGTCATTTCAATAATCATTGACATTTTGATGTCACTTTTCATGAAATGTGAAAACAATCTACATTTTACATCCTATGATCCTAAAAATATTATGTCATCAATATATACCAACACCATCATAATTTGAATACTTTAATGGTTAATATATAGGTAATAATCAACTCCACAATAATGAAAACCAATCATTTTTAGAAACTCATCTAGAAATAAATACCATGATCTTGGTGCTTTATTCAAACCATTTAAATACTTCCTCACCTGAAAATGTCTGTTCCCATATGCATGAATGAGAAAACTATATGGATGCTCAATATAAACTTAGTCTTCTAGAACCCCATTCAAAAATTCTGACATTAAATCCATCTAGAAAATGATGAACATTCGTTTCACTACTATGGATATGAATAATAGAATTTCCAATAACCCTAAAACTAGGGAAAATGTATCATCGACATCTATTCCCTCTATCTAGGAGTACCCTTTACACAATATTCTTGATTTATTTAAAATCACAACACTATGTTCATTCATTTTGTTGTGGAAGACCCATATTGTCCTGGTGAAATTCATAAATGTTGGCCTTGAAAAAATCTACCATGATTGATTATTCGCAATTTGGTCAACCTCGTAATTCATCATTTGAACCCAATTATCATCTCTAGATATGTCCCTAAAATATTTTTGCTCATCCTATGATAAGTATGATGCTTTCTGTAGATTCTTCAGCCTCCTTGTTCGCACTGTCACTATCTGATCATCAATTATGTTTTTTTCTATCAATTTTTCTTTTCTTATTGCTCGTTGTATAGATATTGATTTACCCTGATCCATCTCATTAACAAATACATCTTATGAATCATCCTCTAAAATTTGATCATCCCCATATCTTTTTATTTCTTCATAACTATCCTCTTGAGATGGACCATGTATGTTCTAATGATTATGATCATTCTCAACTTTGGTTACATCCATGCTTTCCACAAACTTCCTAGCCTCTAATTGAAGCATTTATTTCTGAATATTTTATTTTAGTAGAAAAGATACATCCCTTCAAAAAGATGGGATTCAATCATCTGATGTTTCTCCTTGTTGAGAATCAAACACTTACATCTGAATATTTGAAAGTACTTCAATAGTGGATTATTTCTATACCATGTGTCATATGGAGTCTCATCTTCTTTTGGACATTGTAACTCTCTATTTTAGGTGTAGAACACCATCATCACTGCTTCCTTCCCAAATTTCCCTCGACAGTCTTTTTCAATGAGAATTGTTCAGGACATATTGATGATAATATAATTTCTTCTATCAACTACTCCAATCTACTATACAGTTCATACCACTGAAACATCATGCCTTATCCCATTTTTCTTGAGATAATCCCTTGAATGGAAATTTGTGAAATATATTCCATTATATGTTCAGATCAGTCAGATTTTTCGATCTAATCTCTTGTCAACTTCCCATAGAAATATTTTTATGAAACTAAATTCCAATATTTATTGGTTTTGATGGAAACCCATGCCATTCTTCTAAAATCATCAGTGAAAGCAACCTAATATATCCTTCCATCAATATATCATTGTTGACGCTCCTTTCGTCACAGAATCTAAAGTTCGGAAAAGGGAATATCTGAGCTCAAAGTGATTAATCCTTTGAAGAAACATCAAAAATCGACAAAGGGATAAAAAAGGAGAACATTTCCCATGTATCGCGCAAGTTCCCTCTTGGTCGCGCAAGTACACTTGCGCGCCGCCTCAATACCTGCGCGACTCCTCATGTTCGTGCAAGGGACTTGCGCGACCTAATTGGTAACCGCCCAGTAACCGCCCGGGGTCTTCTTTTGCCTATAAATAGACCCTGTGGGCCCCCCATTCAGGATGATCTTTTTCCAGAAACTCGGATTGAAGCTCCCGACGCCCAAGTCTCTTCTCAAAGCTTCCGGAACACTTCTAAGGTAATTTCTTACCTAGAACGGAAGATCTAAAGAGAAAAAGGAAGGCCTAAGTGTTCAAACTTATCAAACACTTGCGCGCCGACTTAATTCCTCCAATATAACTTGCGCGTCCCTCTTCTGGAAGAAACTCAAGAGAATGGTAAAGGGTTTAATAAAGAGTCGCTCATGTATTTCAACTCTGGTTGAAAATCGCGCAAGTACCCCTAATGTCGCGCAAGTATACTTGCGCGACCAATACTTGCGCGCCGCCGCAGGACTTGCGCGCCTTTCAGGACTTGCGCGCCCCTAGCTTTTTGGGTGCCCATCTTGCCCATTTTTACCCCTCTTAAGCCATTTCACCCTTCCTATTCAAGATTCAGTCTTCAAGATACTCTTCAAAAGCCATTTATGGTATGATTTCTTGATTTGACATCCTTATCTGAAAGGAATTCTGTGAAATACCTCTCAAAACCCAGTGATTTAAACATCTTTATGTCACCAACGATTGAGAGTTCATTCATTTCAACCTCATCCTTTAAGATGAGAGAATCCTAACCTGGGTCTCCTTTTCAGGAATAAGACTCAGTCATAACCTTGGGCTTCCTTTTCAGGAGTAAGCCCCAAGTCCCCTAACCTAGGCTTCCTTCTCAGGAATAATTCCTAGTCATAAATCTTGGGCATCTTTCTTAAGAATAAGCCCCAATCAAGTCCTTTAATCTTGGGCATCCTCCTCAGGAGTAAGCCCCAAACCTTAATCCCTAACCTGGGTCTCCTTTTCAGGAATAAGACTCAGTCATAACCTTGGGCTTCCTTTTCAGGAGTAAGCCCCAAGTCCCCTAACCTAGGCTTCCTTCTCAGGAATAAGTCCTAGTCATAAATCTTGGGCATCCTTCTTAAGAGTAAGCCCCAAGATTAGAGTATTCAAATCTCCATGAAGCACATATAACTTTGTGAACCCTGTTCTTGGATTTTCTCCCTAAAAGTAAATCCTAAACTTTCGTCTATCTGGGCAGTCATCTATACATAAGCCCCAAAACAAATTCTTATGATTGAATCTTTTATGGCACAATTGTCTGAATTTTACCAATACCTCTTGTTTCTCACACCGAGCATGACTCACGTGAGCTTAGAGTGTAAAAGTAATTATGACATTCATCTTTGAGCCATCAATCATAAAACATCATATCCCATTCCTCGAACTACGTGGGTTCTGATTCCTTTTTCAAAACAAAGGATACGTAGGTAGCCCATTTATGGGTTCGATCCCAACATTGAAATAATCTCTGTCCTTCTGAATGACGATAAACTTCAAGTGCCCCACTGAGTGGCTTTAAAACCAGCCTGGTCATCAAAATGACCAAGAGACTTTTATATAAATGTTTTGAAAGATACCATTGACCAAGAATCTCTAAACAAATATAGATGATTCTATATTGATGAAGAACCTCGAATACATATAAAAGATTCTCTAAATTTCTTGCATATTTAATCATTGATGGTTAAAACTAAAGGAAAGCTCATTTTATACTTGGTAATGTAATAAGGATTCACGAACTTAACTTAAATCTATAAAGAGAGTCCCGGAGTAGACAATAATTCCCCTCAAAAAGGTGTGATGAGTCCGACCTCCCATCCTCTCGACCAATGAAAATTCCTAAGCCTCATTAGCCCACAAGCTAATGAGCGCCTGCCTTTGGAAAGTAGGTCCAAACGGATGTGGAATCATTGGATGTTTCCGGTTCTATGAACAAACCCATTAGAAACCGATCAGAACGTTTGAATCTCCCGTCCAGGAGGTCATCCCCGGATTCCGCGCGAAACAAAAATGGTAAACCCGGCGTGAATCCTTAACCAAGTTAAAGTGATGTTCTTCTTATCTGTTAGGCCCTTTGGGCCAACAAGGCAATCATTGACATATGATCATCCAAAAGATGCAGTAGCTGGATTCATCTTGATTATGTCTGTTACATGGAACAGGCACTCTTTTTTCAAGATCTTCTACAAAAAATGGCTTTCCTTAAATTCACCCCTGTGAATACTGTTGCTGGGAACACCTCTACTGTGAGGTCTGCTGCCGTGAAAACCAATACTGCTACTCCTGCTGGAACGTTATCCGCTCTGAGGATGAAATCACCAACTCAGCGTCTTCAACGCTGTGTTTCTAATGCACTGGTTAAGGAGTACCGTCGCAACGGTACTATCCCAACTCTGGAGGCCGCTCGTCATGCCCTCCAAGTTAACAATTCTACCTGGTCGTCCGGACAACGGCGACCAGCAATCAAGAAGCAGACGGTGCTGACTACCGTCTCCAACCGTTTCGGGTCGTTATCCCCGAAACGCAATTTCCATTCACTCCCTTACTCCGAGGAAGTGAATGAGCAGGACCCGCAGGACCTTAATTCAAAAAGACAGGAGTCCTTCTCAAGGGCTCCCATCAACAATCACCGCCAGACTCGTGCGGTAGTGCGCCCTCAACATGATGAGGGTACCGACTCCAGGCGTTCAGCTCAGGTTCCTCGAACCCGAGCAGGCAAGATGAATTGCCAGAGACGGAATCCGGTTAACAATAGGCAGGTTGTCATCCCTGCCATCTCCGGAGAAGTCCACCAACCTAACTTGGTGGCAAACAATGAGCAGGCATACACACCTGCCCGTTTTAATCCCGCTGTCCAGCAGACTCGTCTGGCAGCATCAAGCCGATCCCGCCAGGCAATTCCGGCGGAGTACTATAGGCAGGAACATACACCTGCTTATACATCAGCAGTTAGTCAGCAGGCTCGTCTGACTACATATGGTGGATCTCGTCAACCGCGTTTGGCGAAGTGTAATCAGCAGGCACATACACATGCTAATACTAATCAATCCTACCAACAGTCTCGTTTGGTAGCGCACGGAGAAGTCAGTCGGAAAGCCCCGACGACAAACAGGAGACAGACTAAACTCTCTGCCTCCACACTTGAGTACTGTCAGGATTCACTGACAGGAAAAGGAGGACAGGAGCAGGCACATACAACTATTCCAAGCCTGGAATGGACGTATATCCCTGTTCCGGAAGCTGAAGTCACCAAACATATTTTGTCAATGGTGAAAGAGCAGAAGCAAATTCCTGCTCATATTCTAGATGCTTGCCAGGATATCATAACAGCTTCAGCATCATCTCAGGGACAGACACATAAATCTATCCCTAGCAGTGGAGTGACACATCAACAATTCACTCCGGAACAGACACACACATCTGTTCCAGTCCAAGAGGGTTGTGGGGCCTACTCCCCCATATCATATGGACAACCAAGTCAGGCACATACACCTGATTTGAGCGATGATCGTCAGCCTAACCTGACCATCTTTCCTGATCAGGCACATACACCTGCTCAGAGCAATCACTTTCGTCATCAAGTGGTTTCTAAAGCGAGTAAGAAGGCATCTAAGAAAAAGATCCGCCCAGCACAGTCAGGAGATCAAAGGCCAATCTGCAACCAAGCCTTGCTCGATGCTGGAGTTCTTGAAGCCCTCAGACATTTATCTGTCGGAATTCAAGATTCTACTCCCTCAGTTCCCAATAACAGGAACATTAATCCCGAAGGTCTTCAACAGACACTTCCTCATGAAGACTTGCTTCATGAAAATTCGGTCAATCTTGAAGTTTCTTCTTCAGATGAGAACCACAGGAACCCTCTGTGTGGTCAGAAGACCAAGGAGCAAGAGATCTCATCTTTTGTTGTAACCCATCATGAAGGTCCTCCTCATGGTGATGAACTTCGCTGCGAAAGTCCTCTCCGCAGTAGTGATTCACATTGTCTCGAAAATTCTTCAGAAGGCAATGTAGTGACGATAAAGCCCTCCTATCTCGAGGCACTTGCAAACGTAAAACCAGTCATGTCTGAAGTTTTACTATCGGCAGGTGAAACTCTTTCTCCATCAGAAGATAGCTTGGGGTTCAGGTTATTCTCCTAACCTTCCCTGGGTCATTCATCTTCCAGCATGAATAGTGATTCCTCTACCAATCTTGTTGAATACGATGAAGCAACAAGGAAACACCAACTCTGGTCCAAACAGGTAGAAGAATCTTCATTTAATGATAAAGAGGAAATGCTGAACATGAGGAAAAAACTGGAAAAAGGTGAAGTACCAGTCATGTTTTGGCCTTTGGCTGATTCACAGTATGACATTCCAAAGATGTTGACGGATGATGGAATCCATGATATTCGTCTTAACATATGGAAAACTCTTTGTCAATTAAAGAATAAGGTATTATCTTACGATGAATATGAAAATCATCTTAAGATAATAGAAGGGTTACAACACCAGATTGATTTGGCATCTCTATCAGTCTCTCGGTATCCGAAGGCTGAAAAGCAACAGAAAACCCTTCAACGTTCATGCCTTGGCGCACTAATAAGAATGCGTCAGTTAATTTCCAATGCTCCATCTAATGTTCATATCAGAGGATGGGGTATTCACGGAGCACTACATTTCACAGTGCTTTCCGGTCAGCAAAGCCCGCCGAAAATGGTCTCATGCAATGTTATTGCCCATGGCCGGCCACAGTCAATGGGCTTTGTTCATAATCAAAATCTTGCTCGAGATCAAGCTTCAACTAGTTCCTCTCAAAATCAAGTATATAGAGAACAAGTTGTTGAATTGCTCCTACATCAAGCAGGCGAGAATATTGCGCAAGCCTCTCGTCTGGAGCAAACACGTCATCAAATGACAGAAGGTTCGGAAATCATCCAACGGTCTGTTGAACCAGGTGATAAAAGTGGATACAGGTTAATGCATCCAGCTAATTTCCGAACTAAGATTCTAAAGATCAAGAGAGATTTTAAAAAGATCTCAGACATAGCATGTCAAGAGACACCCCAGCTTGCCAGACTGGGGACTTCTCTAACCCAACCCTCAGAATCAACGAATGGGATTCGAGGAGTTGAGCGGAAGCAACAGGAACACCCCCAGTCCACCGGACTGGGGACTTTTTCAAATCTTCAATCCCTCCCTCAGAAAAAGTCAGTATTCTCTCGATTAGGGAATAAGCCTCAAGAGGAACGAAGAGCCAAGATGTCAGGAGATTCTCTCCAAGTGACGGTTCTCTAAGAAATTCCTGAGGGATCAAGTCAACGGAATGACATGCCTTATCATGGACATAAAAGGAGACAATATCACAGAAATGCTGATAGAAAGGATTCCATGAAATATGCATCCATTAATGTCATCACTGCCGTTGCTGCTGATTCACCAGATGAGGCTCAATCAGAGGGATCAGATGAAGAGATTCCTGCTCAAGAAGTTGCGCACACAGACCTAAATGAAGAAGGTGTGCGCACACGTAATCAAAGGCTTACCCAAAATCTGGGTATTCCTTCAAGTAACCCACTTCCCCCTCTCCGAAAAGGATCCAATAAGGGGAAAGGAAAGAATCAGGTTACTTATCACCCTTCCTCTGAAGGAGGTCAATCGCTCTCATTAGAGCAAAGGTTTGCACAACAGGAGGAAGAAATGAAAGAATTAAGAAGGTTGAATGCAGAACTACTTCAGAGTAGTCTTCTTCTTAAGAATGCTGAAGTCCGACAGCCGAAGGAATTTGTTGTAACTACTGAGATGGATCAGGAATATCCTCCTTTATCAGTACACCCACAGAGGTCTAATCCTACGGGTCAAACGCAACAACGGTTGGCAGCACTACCATTAGTTGCATCACCAACCTCCACGGCTGTCCAAGCTCCATTCATTGCACCTACCCAAAACCAAGTTCAACCTGACGTTTCTCAAAAGTTAATAACTACTATTGAGTCATTAACAGCTCGGTTAGAAACTATGGAAGGGAAACGGGCGCAAGTTCAACCTGAAAAGAAAGTTTACCCTGAATGGGTAGATTCAATTTCTCCTCCATCTAGTTTTGGAAACCCTATTTTCCCTACTTTTAATGGATCAGGTGACCCTGAACAACATTTGACGCATTACGTGTCTTGTTGTGATCCTATGATGGGAACTCCAGAGCAACAAGAAGCAGTGAAACTCAGATGCTTCGTGCGAACCTTGCAAGGACCAGCTTTTGTCTGGTATACAAGCTTGAAATCCCGGTCAGTCATCGGATGGGAGGATCTTCGTCAAAAATTCCTTCTTCAGTTCAGCTCAACTTTGCCAAAAACGACAGTTTTCGATCTTACAAATTGCAAGCAAAGGGAGAATGAAAGAGTCTCTGATTTCATTGCTCGTTGGAAGGGATTAACGTATTCCTTGAGTTTATCACTCCCTCAGGAGGAATTGTTTCCAATCTGTGTGGCAAATTTGTGTGACGAATTACGCACGCCATTGATCCCTGTGAAATACACAAGAGGGTTTAGAGACCTTACTTCAATCGCTCAACAGATTGAAGATTCCCTTATGCAGGCTAAGGTTAAATCTCGTGTAATTCCATCAGCTCCAGGAAGAAGAATGGGTAAAGCAGAAACTGCTACAGTTATGCTTAAACAGGCACCTGTACCTATTTCTACTTCAAAACCTTCATCTTCTCGAAGGGCTCCACCTCCTGAACGCCAACAACAAAGGCTGTTTCGTCCAAATGATCAAAAAGATCAATGTCGAAAACAATTTTAGGATATGAAGAGTAAAACATACTCTTTCCGAAGTGAGCAAGTTCTTGGTTACTTCATTTCAGCTCTGGAAAATAATTTGGTTCAATTACCAGTGTCGAAGAGACCAAACAAGGAAGGAGATGAAGACCGTCCCAATTATTGTCCCTTTCATCAAATGTTGGGACATCCCATCCAGGAGTGTTTTGTCTTTAAAGACCTCCTACAAAAAATTGGTTGACTTGGGACAAGTCAAATTGAAGGGTTCTTCAGCTCATGTAGCGTGTATTACCGCTACAGATCCAGAGGAAGGAGGCGAGTGGTAGGAAGTCAAAAGCAAAAATGCGAAAAAATATGATGATTGGATGGTCAGAAAGACAATCAATCGGACCCATTCCATTTTGCGAACACAATTGAAGAAGCCAATTGTGTCTCCTACAAAAGCTGCAGTAAAGCCTCCATCAAAGGACAAATCCTCAAAAGGGCAGCGCAATTCAAAGAAGAAAGAGGAATCAGGAGAAGATGAGTATGTATCAAAGCCTAAATTGTCTTTGACTCTGGCAGATTTCATGCCATCTACTTCAAAGCCACGGGCACCGTCCCACCAAACGGCACAGCCTAAACAGGCTAACTTGGCAGAGTCTTTATCAGACGAAGAATTGATCTTTGGTTCTGTTAATATGATTCAATTAATAGATTCATATTCCAGTCATGATGATCCTGAATTCCCTGTATCAAATAAAGGAACCCGAGGAAGTTCTAGAAGTTCAGGATATAGGGGAAGACGTGGATCTTTCCGAAGCCACTACTCTAATTCTACCCCTTCTAGCACTGTATATGCAGCAGAAACTCGTGGTAGAGCCCTTCAGCGAGCTCAAAATGAACAAGCAAGTTCTTCTGCCAATGGCCAACTCAGCTTCGGCACAGTTATTTTGGAAGACCGATTAAATGTTCCATCTTCTTTATCTCAGCAAGTAAATGGATCTAATCAGTCTAATTTTCCAAAACCAAAGATGTTTCCAACTTCAATACAAGATGCATCAGCTTCCAAAGCATCTGCTTCCAAGGTACCTGCTAAACCGCATATTCCTATTGGGAAACGCAGGCCTCTAGATCAAAAGTATGATATATTGAAACACTTGGCCCAAGTACCATCCAAATTATCAATTTTGGATGCTTTGAATCTATCAAGAGATCTTCGGGAAGCACTCATCGAAGCTTTGTCAAGTCCTCAAGAGTTTGAAGCTGAAATTGCTGCAGCTGAAATTTATCACATAGAGAATAATCCTGCAGAATTCCATGCAGTGATATCTTTTACTGATAAAGATGAAGATGATGTTGTGCATGGGCACATAAAACCTTTGTACCTATCTGGAAAAGTCAATGGTATAGATGTTCGAAGAGCTTTTATTGACAATGGTTCAGGAGTCAACCTCATGCCCATTCGCACACTTCGTCGATTGGGCCTCACGAAATCTGATTTATCTCCTTCTACCATGATGTTGCAAGGATATGATAAAAATGAACAAGAACCACTGGGAGAAGTTACGCTCAGAACTCAGTTTGGAGATCTTGTTTCCAATTCAGATTTCATGATTGTTGATCAAGACTCAGCTTTCAATATCTTGCTTGGAAGACCCTGGTTACATCAGCATGCAGCTATTCCGTCATCATACCATCAATGTCTCAAATACTGTTTCGATGGTCAAGTTGGAACATTATATGGTGATAAGGCCCCGTTCAAAACATGTGAGTCTCAATACATTGAGGCGGAATTTTATCACATGAAGGGAAGAGAAAAATCTACAATGAAGGAAATTACCAAAGTTAATGCTCCATATGGTTTGGAAAAAATTCCAATAAATCCATTTTCACATGTGAGTACAGATTATGTGTTACCTATCAGTCAAATTGAAAATATAGGCCCAAATCAAAATACTCTTATGGAAAGATCCATAATGTCAATTACGGCAATCGAGCCAGACAACATGGGAGAAATTGGTAACTTACCAAGCAGTGATGAAAGCATAAGTGGTGACGTTTTCATTTCGTCTGCTGAAATCCAACAAGTCTATACTTCGCTAATCAGGCCAGAAGAAGTTATAGCAACACCAGAGGTGAATGTTGGTGTCGATTCTCAATCCATCATCTCCTCTTTATTTCCCAAAGAAGACCCTTTTTCATCAATAGGGTCGGAAATGGAAGCTTCTTCTTCAAAATGTGAAAATTTTGACATCTCTTATGATCATGAGAATTTCGTTTTTTCATCTACTTTGCAAGTAGAAACGGAAGATATAACACATGATGAAGAGGAAGAGGAAGATCTTAGAGATGCTCCTCCAGCATTTGAAGAGGGTATCTCTACCACTGTGGATGAACTCAGAGAAGTAAATCTGGGTACAGAGAAAGATCCACGCCCCACTTTAATTAGTGCGGCCATGACCCTTGAAGAACAAGAGATGTATATTTCTTTTCTAAAGCAAAATAAAGATATTTTTGCTTGGAATTATACAGAGATGCCTGGCCTTGATCCTGATGTTTCCACCCATCATTTGGGTTTGCCAAAAGAACATCGAGGATTCAAGCAAGCCGCGAGAATAACACACCCAACCTATGCTTCCAAAATCGAGGCTGAAGTGGATAAGCTTATCAAATCTAACTTCGTCAGAGAAGTTCAATATCCCAAGTGGTTGGCTAATATTGTCCCAGTAAAGAAAAAGAACGGACAAATTAGGGTTTGCATCGATTTCAGAGATCTTAATCGGTATTGTCCCAAAGATGATTTTCCAGTTCCGATTACAGAACTCTTAATTGATGCGACAGCTGGCTATGAAGTACTTTCTTTCATGGATGGATATTCTGGATATAATCAGATCCGAATGGCCCCAGAAGATGAGGAATATACAGCCTTCAGAGCTCCTCAAGGTGTGTTTTGTTACCGGGTGATGCCCTTTGGTTTAAAGAATGCAGGTGCAACATATCAACGCGCCATGCATCGTATCTTCAAACCTTTTATAGGGAAATTTGTTGAATGCTATGTAGATGATTTGGTGGTTAAATCCAAACAACGTTTTGATCACTTGGCTGATTTGGAAATCATATTCCACAAGCTTCGACAACATAATTTGAAGATGAACCCCTTAAAATGTGCTTTTGGGGTAACCTCAGGAAAATTCCTCGGCTTTGTTGTACGCCATCGTGGTATTGAAGTCGATCCTGAGAAGACCAAATCAATCCTTGGTATGTCACCTCCTCAGAATTTGAAAGAATTAAGAGGACTTCAAGGACACTTAGCCTATATTCGACGTTTCATCGCCAATTTGGCAGGCAAAAGTTTACCTTTTACCAAATTATTGAAGAAAGGAGTCACTTACCAGTGGACTGAAGAATGTCAAGAAGCATTTGATGTTCTCAAGAAATACTTCTTAAGTCCACCAGTACTCATGCCACCTGTTGAGGGTAGGCCTCTTATCCTCTATGTGACAGCTTTAGAGCGATCATTGGGTGCCTTTCTCGCTCAAAAGAATGATGCTGGGAATGAAAATAGTCTCTACTATCTTAGTAGAACTATGCTTGAAGCAGAAACCCGGTATTCGAGTATTGAAAAATGCTGCCTAGCATTAATCTTTGCAGTTCAGAAACTGAGACACTACCTGCAACATCACGAGGTCCAATTGGTATCTCGTAATAATCCACACAAATTCATCCTTAGTCGTCCAATGCTTACAGGACGTCTGGCAAGGTGGGCGGTTATTCTACAGCAGTTCGACATCCAGTATGTGTCTCAAAAGGCAATTAAGGGCCAAGCTCTGGCTGATTTCCTAGCTGAACACCCTTCAGTGGAAGACACATATTCAGATATCGAACTCCCTGATGAGGAAGTTTTTTCTATTCAAGAGAGTCCTCAAACATTGGAAATGTATTTTGATGGTGCTTCTAGAAGTCCAACAGGGAAGAAAATGGAAAATCCTAAATTCAACAAAGTTGGTTTAGGAATTGTGCTCATTTCTCCAGATAAGGCAGTGTTACCTTATTCCTTTTTGTTGTGGGAAGGTGGTACCAATAATGAAGCTGAATACCAAGCTCTCATTGCAGGCTTGGAGTTAGCGCTTCAAGCACAAGTGAATCACTTAAAGGTGAAAGGTGATTCAGACCTGGTAATCAAACAAGTCAATGGGGATTATGCCATCAGAAAAGAAGAATTAATCCCTTTGTATGATTACGTCAGAGAGTTAATGTCGGAATTCCCTTCAGAACCGACATTTTCTTATGTCCCAAGATCACAAAATGCTCAAGCTGATGCACTGGCTAATATAGCCACAGCTTTAGCAGATCCAAATCGGGACGAGACAACCATCGGTATTGCCCACCGTCGTGCAATTTCACCTTATGTTCAAGTCAGAACAGAGGAAATTAATGAAATTAGTCCCATTCCTGAACCATATGGTCATACTACAGGATGGATGTCACCTATCAGGGAATACCTTCAAAATGGAACACTTCCACCTGATAGAGCCGAGAGAGAACAAATTCGGCGACGTGTGGTCAATTTTACTCTTTATGATGGTCCAAACCACCTCGAGAAAATTCTCTACAAACGTGGTTTTGATGGAGTTCTCTTCAGATGTATTGATGGTGAAGAGACAATGGCTGTCATAAAAGAAGTGCATGCAGGAGTCTGTGGTGCCCACCAGTCTGGACATAGATTGTCTGATCAAATTCGAAGACTTGGATACTTCTGGCCTTCAATGATACAAGATTGTGTTAATTTCACAAAGAAGTGTCATTCATGCCAAGTATATGCCAATTTCATTCATCAACCTCCAGAGTTGCTTCATACAGCTAAATACTCATGGCCATTTTCCACATGGGGAATGGATGTGGTAGGAACTTACCCTTCAGCTACGGCCAAGCAGTTTAAGTACATTCTTACTGCTACTGATTTCTTTTCCAAATGGGCAGAGGCAGTACCTCTCAAAGAAGTCAGTTCTAAATGCATTGTTAGCTTCATCAAGTCTAACATCATTACTAGATTTGGTGTCCCTCATACCATATTGACAGACAACGGCACCAACTTCTGTTCTTCTGAGGTAAAGAGATTGTATCAAGAATACAACATTAAGTCCAACCATTCATCTCGATATCATGCAGCGGCTAATGGCCAGATAGAGGCCTTCAAAAAGACTCTTTCAAATATACTGTAAAAGATGGTGGATAAAGATAAGAGGTCATGGCCTGATAAACTCTATCATGCTTTATGGGCTTATCGGACTACCACTCGCAATGCAACGCGGTCTACTCCATATTCATTGGTATATGGAACAGAAGCAGTCTTGCCAATTGAAGTTCAATTTCCCTCACTCAGAATAGCCATTTGTGATCAGTTATCAATAGATGAGCAATCCCAAAAGCGGTTGAATGAATTGGAACAGTTAGATGAGAAAAGATTGTGCACTTTGCACCACTTGGAAATCTATCAGAATCGAATAGCACGAGCTTTTAACAAAAAAGTTCGTCTTCGTTCATTCATTCAGGGAGAATTGGTATTGGTTCTCAGAACACCAATGATACCAAGAAAGAAGCCTCCCAAGCTTGAACCAAAATGGGAAGGACCTTATTCAATACATAGGGTCTACTCCAATGGAGCGTATTCTCTGATTTCAATGGATGGAGAACACATCACGACTCCAACTAATGCCAGATTTCTGAAGAAGTATTTTGTATAAACACAAAATATTGTTCCCAGAACCAAGACTTACAATTGGTTCATACAGAAAAGGTCCGGTATGACCTTAAACTACACCATGGTCCAGTATGACCTTAAACTACAACTTCGTCCAACATGACATTAAACTGTGTCACACTTTTTGTCCGAGATGACATTAAACTATAATACGTCCAGCATGACGATAAACTGTACGGTCCATGCATATGACCTTAAACTATTCGAACTTATGTCCCTGCAACATGACACTAAACTGTGCAGCACCAATAGTCCTAACTGCAAGACTTTAAACTGCATAGTCCATGATTTTGTCCTACATGACAATAAACTGTATAGAAGTTCCTATATTTTGTCCGAGATGACATTAAACTATATTGTGTCCTAGCAACATGACATTAAACTGTGTGGCACTTTCATCGTCCAAAATGACGTTAAACTGTGTCAGTTCCCTTATCGTCCAACATGACGTTAAACTGTCACATTGGTTACTAATATGTCCTACATGACACTAAACTGTATATGTCTGAGATGACATTAAACTATATTTTGTCCTAGCAACATGACATTAAAACTGTGTGGCGCTTTCATCGTCCAGCATGACATTAAACTGTAAAAAATCCCCAGAACTGATATCCTCATATTGGTTCACCTTAGTCCTAGCTACATGACTTTAAACTGTATAGCACCAGTTCGTCCTTGCTATATGACGTTAAACTATACAACAATGGTCCCGTATGACTTTAAACTGCATCATTCCTGGTCCATGTATACGACCATAAACTATTTGCAAATATGTCCAGCAAGACGTTAAACTGTGACGTCCTAACTACATGACGCTAAACTGTATAAAAGTCCCTCACGTCCGGAAAGACGTTAAACTATATAATCATCAAAAGTCCAGCATGACATTAAAAATGCACAATCCCCCTTTCGTCCAATATGACGTTAAACTGTATTGTCCCCATCGTCTTAACTACATGACGCTAAACTGTACAGAAAGTTCCTTTTTTTATGTCCTACATGACATTAAACTGTACATCGTTAAGGTTGTTATTTCCTCTTGTTTCTCACACCGAGTATGACTCACGTGAGCTTAGAGCGAACATCAACCATAACACTCCCTTTGGGCCACTAACCATGTGTAAGTCCCAACAACATTTTTTAGATCATTGTCCACAAGAACAACTTGATCATTAATTCATTCTTTAATTGAACTACATGGACTTTGATCCTTTCCCTCCAGGCTGGGTATGTAGGCAACCTCCCAAAGGTTCAAGCCCAAAAACAATCTCTTCACATTGGTTCACCACCATCTCATATGATGATGATTTGTGAAACCACCCCTGGAATCAATATCTTTACATTGATTCACTTTCGTCCTTGTTATATGACGTTAAACTATACAACACTTTTGTCCGGTACGACAATAAACTACAATATTCTTTGATTTCCTCATTTGAGAAGGAACCATTATTAACATTGATTCTTTTTTCAATCATGGTTTTCATTTTTTTCAAAAGACTACGTACATACATGGTAATGCCTAAACTTTTTATCTTAGGTTAAAACCATCATTGCACTAAAGTCCCCTTTTCACCCTTCACATGTACGAACCAAATTTGTACAAAGGGTAGATCTAGAACTACGTGGAATTGATTCCCATCCTTATGGGATACGTAGGAACATTCGAGTGTCCCTCGAATCCAGTCCCAAGTCTTTTGGGCCTAACCCCAAATTTCACTTTCAGTCCCTTGGCTGAAAAGTCTTCATGAAAACACACACTGTGTATTCATTATTATGGTCCGAATTCTATGACCCTAAACTAAGATCACTCATACTTTCGTCCTGCACGACGTTAAACTGCATTTCAAGAACTACGTATGGCTTGATTCTCAATCTTATGAGGTACGTAGTGAAGTCCAAGTTTCAATTCAGGACCCAGCCACAACATGATTATGGTTTTCATTGACCTATGTATCTCTATATACATTGGAAAATACCCATCTTTATGTATTATAATCCTAACCTTAAATATTTTCAGATCTTCATAACCCTTTTCATGACTTATAGTCACAAAAATGTCAAACTTCTGAGAATTCTTTTGCCTGTCTATGCAGCACGTGCCCATAGGTGGCCTTGCATAAACAGTCCACATAACAGACTTGTCAGCCAAGAGATGCTATTTATTTGACCATGCAGCCAATGCCCATAGGTGGCCCTGCATGTTTTCAACCCCCTAACGGGTTTGTTAAAAAATAGTAACTTCATTCTTGGGAAGAATGCCTCTTTTGTCCTTATTTGTCTTAAACGACAGTATGTAGGGATCCGCAAAAATAGCCATCCTTAACGTATTTTTCCCATATCCTTTTTCATGATCTAAAAGTATTCAAGTCTATGGTTTATTCTTCTTCCCTACGTTTGGGTCAGACCTTCGTAGGAGTGATATTCATCCAGTTCTTTGATATTCTTGTTTGGAAATATCTTCTCCATATTCAAATACCTTTTTCCATACAACAAACTCTATGCTTTAGAAAATTTGAATCTCCATAAACTTTCACTAGCTTTTAGCACTAGGAAAGTAAAATTTCTGGGAGTTCTTTTTCCTGACTATGCAGCACGTGCCCATAGGTGGCCTTGCATAAACAGTCCACATAACAGACTTTTCAGCCAAAAGATGCTATTTTATTTGACTATACAGCCAATGCCCATAGGTGGCCCTGCATATTTCAACCCCCTAACGGGTTTTGTTAAATAATAGTAACTTCATTCTTGGAAACTACTTCTTCTAATGCCTTTTAGCTCTTTTTCATGTCATTCCTCAGATTCAAATATTCTTAAGCCATAGTTTACATTTTTTCTCTCATACTTGAGTATGGTAATATGTTTTCAGATAAATTGTCAAGGAATTGAATCCATTTTTCGGTCAAAGCTATTTCGACCTTAAATATTAGCCCCTTTATGTCCGGCTTGCATGACTTTAAACTGCCCACACAAAAGACAAAGGAACTCTGAATAAAAGTTAAGTTCCAGCTCACTAAATATACATTTTTTTGTATGATTTAGGTAATATTGAGCAGTTAAAAGGTTCAAAGTTTGTAGGGTTATTTGTAATAATCCTAATAAAAATCAAACTATGCTTACTAAGCCCATTGGCTTAAGTAAATTTGAAGCAGGTAATGGAAGAATGCAAGTACAAATGATTGAAGACAAAAGTGTTTTTCATTGATACACAAGAGTTAGAAGGACATCCACAGACTGGAATCTCTTCTCTTTTTCAAGAATTACAGAAGATTGTCAACATAAGTCTTCATTTGATGTATAGCATCCTGAGCCTTATCAACAGTTACTTGAAGCTCGTGCACTTGACCAGCTTCACTCTTCTCAGCTTGCTGAAGTGCCTTCTAAGCATCTGCAATGGCTTTCATGCCATTCATATGAGTTTCATCCAATGATTTATTAAGCTGATCAAGTTCCCCAGTAACAGCATCTAACTGTTGCTGGAGCTGCACCTGCTGGACGACCTTTTCTTTGATTTTTTGCTTCAGATCCTTCATCTTGACAGCATAATCAGCTTCAGCCTGGGATATCGCAGCCTCAAATTCGCCTATGTTGACTGACAATTTCACTCTGGTCAAATCTTCGCGACTTGTCTGCATTTGCTCCCTCCTGAAAATAATCTGTTTCACTGCAGCATGGATCTTTTCATACCCAAAACCACCAAGTCCCATTATAACAAATTGGGATGACAATCGGGAAATTTTTGATGGTAGTTCTTCTAAAGGCACCCCCGATATGATGTTCCATATGTTGTTCCATGCCTTACGTCGTGAAAAGCTGAACGCTTTGAGCATCTCTGGATCTGATTCAACATCTTCGTCAGAAGGGGGTATGTAATCTGGAATTAACATGCTTAAGGAAGTGCCTCGTCCTGCTCTTTCCCCTCTGACTTGGGCTTCTTCACTTTCAATTCCCGTTGGGGCAGAGGCTGAAGCCTCATCTCTGGATCTAGCCATTACAGTTGATGGCCCTACATGATCAATTGAAAGATTTGAGTTGAATCTTAAAGGATAACAAAAGAATGGATTGTCTTGCAAATAAAGTACAATCACAAATATTATTATCCCTTACCCAATGGTGGTTCAGCAACATGAGAAAACTTCTCCCCATCTTTCCCGGTTTCAACAGGATTTTCAAGATGGGTCTCAAGAGAGTTTATTGGATTTAGCTCTACTTGAGCTAATGTTTCTGCAATAATAGGGTTGACATCAGTGTCCACACCCTCTTCGGGCATTGGTAGTTCAGCATCTTCTACGGAAGAAACTGCATATTATTTTACATCATGATTAGAAATATGTTTTGTTTTTAAAAGAAAAATTTGGGCGAAGGGTAACAGTCACGCCCAAGGTCTTCTAAATCACATGACAATCTAGCATGATCATAAAATTCTTCAAAAGTCATTCCTTGATTCATCATTTCATCTAATGATACTTCAGAATCTTGGTTAGTCTCACCAGTGGGAGCATTTGCTACGTCTTCTTGCTGACTTATGTCCTGCAACCCCTGACCCTGGACAACATCTTCAGTAGTGGGAGGGATACTGGGAATGGATGGTAGATCTTCTCTAGGAGCAACCAAGTTAGCTTGAGTCTGTGGTTGTTCTACAGCACCCTCCACGACCTTTGAAGAAGGATCAGTCCCTTCCCTCAAGGGGGAAATTGAAGAAGCCCCTGCAATCCTCAGAAATATGAGTAACCATATGATTATGGGTATAAACTCATGATTGTTCGAAGGACTTACCACTGCTAATGAAACGTTTAGCTAAGGATTTCCTCCTTAGTTGCCTTGGCTTCTTTTGTTTTTTTGGAGTTTCAGTTGTCTCCTTTATTGGCACTTGGATTGGCGAATGAAAGGCTATGTCCAGTGCCTCATTCATGGCATGCTGGCCTGGAGATATCTCCCCTGGTTCGCGAGGAGAATCAGCAGCAGCCCCAACAGCAGTACCACCAGGGCTATATTGTGGCGAAGGAACCCCGGTCCCTTTCTTTGCAAGCTGCAAGATGAAGAAAATAACTTCCTTAAGTAACAAAGCTTCAACTGAAATCAAGTTGCAAAGAAAATAAGGAAAGAAAACTTACATCTTCAGGAGCCACGTACTCTTGCCACTCCTCATCTCCAGAACCACCAGCCCCCTTAGTGGTGCCACGATCAATCATTTCCTTCACCCGCCTGGTGATAGGAACCGAATTATCAGTGGCATATATGAGCATTTCCAGCTCTCTGATATAAGCTCCCACTTCATTGGGGTTATCTCCGTATTGAAGGTCTTTAGAAGCTAGAAGATATCCTATCCCAGGAAGTTGTAGGCCCTCACACAAATCCAGCCAGGCGGTCTCAGTATCACAGTATAAGCTCTGCCATAGCTGAACAGCCTCTGGTCTTAGATATAAAGGCTGTGAGGAAGGTCCTACAATTTTTGATTTTAATTTCTTCCCGACTCCTGCAACTATAGATAGAGAATAAGAAAGTGAGACTTATTACTTTATAAAGTAGCAGTGATTGAAGTTATTACAATCAAATAACTCACCAGGAGCTGATGGAGTGGGTCTTTTTACTCTGGCCGGAGGATTATATCGGGCATGAAACCGCTTTGCTGCCGGTTGTGCCTCATCATCCCCATCATGATAATCCGAGGAATCAGTTCTAGAGGAGGAGTCTGTTGAACCTATTTCAGGAGGAGAAGCATCACCTTCATGAGGAAGAGTTTCTTTCTCTACAGTCCTCTTCCTCTTTCCCACTTGATATACAGGGTGATTCAATATCCCTTTAGGGTATGATGCTATCCAGTGTTCGGCATAAAATGTAGTCAGATAATGTGCCGCTTTTTCAACTGGTAGATCAAATACTGCCCCAGTCTTCTCTCTTGATGTCAGCAACCATAGTTGTCGAGCAACCATCGGATGTTGCTCTAACCTGACATGTACTGGAGGGAATACAACAATCTATTGCAAACATTTGAATTGGCGTGCAAATCTATATGGAGCATAGGCCTCGCATATGATTTCTCTATCAATCCTGGCTACTAACACGCCATCCCTGCAAGCTAGCATGTATGCCCTCAAATCCAAAGGGGCTTTCCCATCATCAACAAACCGCCCAGATGGCGGACTTCCATAAGGAAAGAAGTTGAATTCCTTATACATGCTTAGTCTTACTTTTATGTCATAACCATTGACATCTAATGGAGAAATTCCAGAGAATGCTTGCACTGACGGTCTGAAAGAGCTTCCAGGAATTTGTAATCCATTCTGTACATTGTAAGTCCTGAGGTGAGTGGCGATCCATCCCCACAAAACCTGGAATGGTCCCACTATTCTTAAAGGAGATTTACCCTGGAAGACGTGAAGTAAACTCCTGTGGATCTTTGCTAAAATGGGGGTAGCTAACCCAACCATTTTTCCCTCAGCCAACATGGCCGCAATGACGAAGGTCCCTGGCCTAACGCCTCCCTTCGAATCCCTGACCGGCAAGAGATAGATACTGAGCCACATTGCCAAGAAACCCGCCAGACGAGTTTTCTTTGGAATTCTTTGATTCACTTCATAGCCCCATTTTTCAAACTCTCCTGCTTCTAGAGTTGGCCAGAATGTGCCAGGAGCTCCTCTCTTCTCAGGTTTTGGACAAGTGGTAGGACGTCTGGGCCGGGTATCCTTGGATTTCTTTTTCTTGGATCCTTTTTCCTTTGGCTCCATCCCTTTCTTCTCAGTAAGAAACACATTCATCCATTCTTCCGGATGGATATCTTTTCTGAAATGAGTTAATGAGGTCTCTGAACTCTTGAGCTTGTGAAAGATTTTGAATAATTCTCGAGCCAAAGCAGGAGTCTTCTCTGGATCATTCCAAGTCACCTTGGGAGGAATGAATTCATCATACATATCGCCCAAGATTGGAGCTCCTGAAATCTTGTGGACATCCCACAAACTGATACCTACTTCTCCATGAGTCAAGTGGAAAGAATTGGTCGCTGGACTCCAATGGCTGAGTATCTCTGGCACGAAGATATCATGTCTGTAAATATATGTTTGCCCAACCCAAACAGCCTCATATATTGCAGCTCTCTTCAGATCCTCAATAAACTCTGCGCAAGTCTGTCGCACCCAGTATACCCACATCCAAGTTGGTTTCACACCTCCCCCAGGACGGAAATCCCAACTTTTCTTCCAGCCTTTGGATTGATCCATCTGAGCATTTCGGAAGATTGAAGGATGACAATGTGGTTGAAGCTCAGGTGTATGTTTTTTCAGATCTGGTGTGCAAGGGCTATGATGCATCACATAAGCCTTCTCCACTGTTCCAGCAGTTTGAAATGATCCTCCGCCTGAGATATTTGCTGAAGCAAAATTGGTATAATTCTGAAACCAAGAAAATGGAAGATAATTCTGTATTTCTGGAATAATGACTTCTTGCAGATGACCATGACCATACAAAGGTAGGTAAGTGCAGTGAGGAAAGTCGTGATGATATTTCTTCAGATACTTAGCCAAATCTGGAAGAGTGCTGTTTTTGACAGTATAGTAATCAGGGCCAATGATATTCATCATATCATCTATCCGCTTGCTAGCCAGTTCATCAAGTAATCCAGGTCTAAGAGCCATTGAATCTGCACAGGAGTTGAATAAATTAAACTCTTAAATGGGTTTTATTTTTCATAAAATTTGTGAAAGAATTTGAAAAAAATGGCTAAAGGCATTAAGGCGCGCAAGTATGGAGATGTCGCGCAAGTGGTACATGTGCCGCGCAAGTTTTGGTCGCGCAAGTATTACCGCGCAAGCCCTATTACCTTGAGAGTAGCGCGGCAGCGAAGTAACAGCGAAAACAAGAGACTTGCGCGGCGAGGAAGACTTGCGCGGCGAGAGCTCGAGAAATCCGGAACTTCAGATGCCATCTACGGCCGGAAAGCCGTGTATTTATAGGCCAGGGGGCCTATCTGCGCGCCGCATCCAGAGTGCTCAATGCCTGCGCGACGAAGACTTGCGCGCCGACTTCTGTGCATTGAAGACTTGCGCGCCGCACTTTTCCTTTAGAGGGATTTGATTTCCTCAGAGTCAAATCCTCATTTTCTCTCCAGATCCAACTCTGAGGGGGGACTTTTGTTGACGCTCCTTTCGTCACGGAATCTAAAGTTCGGAAAAGGGAATATCTGAGCTCAAAGTGATTAATCCTTTGAAGAAACATCAAAAATCAACAAAGGGATAAAAAAGGAGAACATTGCCCATGTATCGCGCAAGTTCCTTCTTGGTCGCGCAAGTACACTTGCGCGCCGCCTCAATACCTGCGCGACTCCTCATGTTCGGGCAAGGGACTTGCGCGACCTAATTGGTAACCGCCCAGTAACCGCCCGGGGTCTTCTTTTGCCTATAAATAGACCCTGTGGGCCCCCCATTCAGGATGATCATTTTCCAGAAACTCGGATTGAAGCTCCCGACGCCCAAGTCTCTTCTCAAAGCTTCCGGAACACTTCTAAGGTAATTTCTTACCTATAACGGAAGATCTAAAGAGAAAAAGGAAGGCCTAAGTGTTGAAACTTATCAAACACTTGCGCGCCGACTTAATTCCTCCAATAAAACTTGCACGTCCCTCTTCTGGAAGAACCTCAAGAGAATGGTAAAGGGTTTAATAAAGAGTCGCTCAAGTATTTCAACTCTGGTTGAAAATCGCGCAAGTACCCCTAATGTCGCGCTAGTATACTTGCACGACCAATACTTGCGCGCCACCGCAGGACTTGCGCGCCTTTTAGGACTTGCGCGCCCCTAGCTTTTTGGGTGCCCATCTTGCCCATTTTTACCCCTCTTAAGCCATTTCACCATTCCTATTCAAGATTCAGTCTTCAAGATACTCTTCAAAAGCCATTTATGGTATGATTTCTTGATTTGACATCCTTATCTGAAAGGAATTCTATGAAATACCTCTCAAAACCCAGTGATTTAAACATCTTTATGTCACCAAAGATTGAGAGTTCATTCATTTCAACCTCATCCTTTAAGATGAGAGAATCCTAACCTGGGTCTCCTTTTCAGGAATAAGACTCAGTCATAACCTTGGGCTTCCTTTTCAGGAGTAAGCCCCAAGTCCCCTAACCTAGGCTTCCTTCTCAGGAATAAGTCCTAGTCATAAATCTTGGGCATCTTTCTTAAGAATAAGCCCCAATCAAGTCCTTTAATCTTGGGCATCCTCCTCAGGAGTAAGCCCCAAACCTTAATCCCTAACCTGGGTCTCCTTTTCAGGAATAAGACTCAGTCATAACCTTGGGCTTCCTTTTCAGGAGTAAGCCCCAAGTCCCCTAACCTAGGCTTCCTTCTCAGGAATAAGTCCTAGTCATAAATCTTGGGCATCCTTCTTAAGAGTAAGCCCCAAGATTAGAGTATTCAAATCTCCATGAAGCACATATAACTTTGTGAACCCTGTTCTTGGATTTTCTCCCTAAAAGTAAATCCTAAACTTTCGTCTATCTGGGCAGTCATCTATACATAAGCCCCAAAACAAATTCTTATGATTGCATCTTTTATGGCACAATTGTCTGAATTTTACCAATACCTCTTGTTTCTCACACCGAGCATGACTCACGTGAGCTTAGAGTGTAAAAGTAATTATGACATTCATCTTTGAGCCATCAATCATAAAACATCATATCCCATTCCTCGAACTACGTGGGTTCTGATTCCTTTTTCAAAACAAAGGATACGTAGGTAGCCCATTTATGGGTTCGATCCCAACATTGAAATAATCTCTGTCCTTCTGAATGACGATAAACTTCAAGTGCCCCACTGAGTGGCTTTAAAACCAGCCTGGTCATCAAAATGACCAAGAGACTTTTATATAAATGTTTTGAAAGATACCATTGACCAAGAATCTCTAAACAAATATAGATGATTCTATATTGATGAAGAACCTCGAATACATATAAAAGATTCTCTAAATTTCTTGCATATTTAATCATTGATTGTTAAAACTAAAGGAAAGCTCATTTTATACTTGGTAATGTAATAAGGATTCACGAACTTAACTTAAATCTATAAAGAGAGTCCCGGAGTAGACAATAATTCCCCTCAAAAAGGTGTGATGAGTCCGACCTCCCATCCTCTCGACCAATGCAAATTCCTAAGCCTCATTAGCCCACAAGCTAATGAGCGCCTGCCTTTGGAAAGTAGGTCCAAACGGATGTGGAATCATTGGATGTTTCCGGTTCTACGAACAAACCCGTTAGAAACCGATCGGAACGTTTGAATCTCCCGTCCAGGAGGTCATCCCCGGATTCCGCGCGAAACAATCATAGTGAAATTAGTCTTCACAATTAAATATGAACTAACGCAAGAAATCCTACTGACCATATATATTTTTCATTGTATGGATTTTGAAAGATCTTCCCTTGTTGGAAGGAATCACATTTATGTGTATGATCACAAGATAATCTAGGGAGATCTCCAGATACATAATTTTTTAGTAGATATTCCTAGGATGTTTGGTTTACATGGCCAATACAATTAAGAAACAACTTATTTTGTTCTTCCTTGGTCAAAAAACACAAATCTTCTTTTCCACTAATGAGGTATAGATTCCCTTTTGTACTCTTTCCATGGAATAAAACAGATACATCTTTTTTCCATGATGACACATAATTTCTTGAAAAAGGATATGGCGTGTCATGGGTTACACAATTGAATTACACTTAATAAGTCATGAATAGAACTTCAACAAAAAATACATATATAGTCTCATGTACTTTTTCCCAGACATCGCTTTCCCATAGCCACTGATTTTCTACCCTTCATCATTTCCAAATAATATGATACCATCTTTATCGTAGATGATTCCCTTCACCAGAACCATTTTTTCTCTGATATTGGAGGTGCATAAATTATCAATGATCCAAATCCCAGTGTGATCTAATGCCATGAATTCAATCTCCTCAACCACTTCATGATCAGATATTTTCATTATGATACATGTTTCTGACATCATACTTGGTATAGAATGATACTCTTGAAATTCATCATAATATGATGGACCAACATAATCTTGTAGAGATGCAAATAGATTTTTTATTTTCAGATCATTTCATGACACATTTGTCTAGTATTTATGAACAAACAGTGTATCATTCGGCTGATTCCACTGTATTCTTAATGAGAAACATCCTACCATGTGTATGAATCCTCCATACCTGAAACAATGACCATCAACAGTGACCTGAAAAATTGAACTCTGTATGACTTCCTATGTTGGACATGTTCACTTCGGTACCTATTTTTTTATGAAACAATGATTTTTAGAGTTTACAATATTTCCACAAAAATGAAATCTTCTGAGGGGTATATTCCTGTATTGAAATATTGTACAACTAGTTATCACTTGGGTTATCTGAATCTTCAAATTATGCTTCACATAAAAATACATATTCAATATCTAAGTAAGTTCTTATAGGATGACTTCATCCATTAATACATTTTGTTTTCAATTAATACCCTTACTATCCTTATCATTTGAATTTGACTGTTGCTCATATTCTTCTGAAAACCATGCTCCACCTTCAGCAATAATATTTTCTCTATTATCTTTTTTCCTAATGTTTTTTTGAGTCAATAATTTTTCATGAATATTAAAATTTTTTCACAGATTGATGAAATCATTTCCATGTTCTGTGATACATATTTATCTCTTCCATTTTTAGTCAAACTATAGATTTATCTTTTCGGTTCATCAATTTTTCATTTGTGCTCAACCAATATTAATGAGATCTTAGGTGTTGAAGACTTTAGTTTTCTATTTCTTCATTCAGCTCATGCTAATCGTATTCTTATTGGTACATATAAATTATTCCATCACAAACCACTATGTTACCAATAATTTTTTTGGATCTCTAAACATCTAACACTCCATGAACATCTTCTCATTCATCCTAAAGGTAAACTCTTCCTTCTAATTCTCCTTAATCATTGTCACATTATTCCTTTGTCTAGAAATTTCCCACAAATTCCACCATAGTATCTTCTTTATGATCTTTTTCATTCTATAAATCTTGTTCCTCTTATTCTTCTGAAAAAATAATATTGTTTTGAAATATGATTCATCATTTCAAATAATGTTTTTCTCACACTTCTAATACCTCTAAAATTGGATGAATAATAATTTTGTGTAACATCATCATTGCCTTCATTATCATCTTTAAACTTCTTAGGACACTTTACAGAAAAATTTCCAATCCTCCCACCTCAGAAGCATGTATGTGGGAGACATTCATAGAACATTCCTTTTCCACTTTTTAGGTTTGAAGAGAGAAAATACATTATATTATCCATATTATCTTCGTCCATACTATTATCATCCTTGATATTATTTATGGCCAAATATTCCACTTCATTGTACTTCCCCTTTTCCACCACATCATTATCATCATTTCTCATTTCATATGAATCAATGGAATTATGAATGTTTTCCAATGTAATATTATTTGGATCATTATATTCCAATATTTGTACTTTCAGATTAAACTAAGATGGATTTCTTTTCAAGATAGTTGTAACACCCATATGTTTTTATGGAATATTTTATTTAAATAATTTTTATTCTTCAATTGATTTTTTTCACACAGTCATGAGTTAAAACAAAGCACAAGATGCCCTTATTATAAAATTAATGTTATAGCCTTGCTGTAAGGTTAGTGAGAATAATTATAAAAACATATGAAAATGTATTAAGAATTCATTTTATTTCAATTATTTATGAAAATATATATCAATTATATATTATTATTTTTGAGTGAATTAATTTTGGAAATGAAATGAATGAGATATATATGTGTTATATACTTAATAAAATATTTTCAATATTCATCCAATTGAAATTTTTTTCATAGGGTATGAATAAATCCCTATTTGATGTATGAAAACCTATTTTTTTAAATGTTATATTTTCAAAATTTGAATGTGGGACCCCTTTAAAATTAATATTTTCAAATATTAATAATTTTTAAATGAAAACAATAACATATTATGTTGAAGTGGGATGTAAAATTTTTATTTTGGAAAATTTTTTGATCTTTTTCTAATAACATTCATGTTTTGATTAATAGTAAAAATATGAAATTTTTTTATTAAAGACGCTTTTTTCATAAAGATAATTTATATGGATAAATTATAATATTTAATTTTTTAATACTATAAATAGATGATATTTTTATCATTCAATATAATGTATTCTATTTTCAATTATTTTTCACTGAATTCATAGGTAAAAAAATTTCAATCTATTGTAATGATTTAACATGAAAAACCTATTTTCCCATTTCATCAATGTAATTATTATTTATTTAATTACTAAAATATATGTGTTTTAAATTCTAAAAAATAGATTCCATATTTTGAATCAGTATGTCCAAATTATTTATTAGGCTCCCTTTTTTGGGTATTATGAATACTAACTATGGTAATTATTCTTATCACCAAGTTTAAAGGTAAATCAGGTAATTAAGGGTAAAAAAATATTATAAAATTATCTTAACACCAATAAAAATACTATTGGAGGACTAAATTTGACCCTTATCATCTAGTTATTGTAATAGAATCAATTAATGGAAACAAACTTATGAATATGACATGAATGTAATAAAAACTAATGAATGTGAAAATGTGTCACAATCTCATTTTATAAAAGAATATTGATTTTAATATACTGATAACAATGTGAAAATGTGTCTCCACGATGCGATGTGATTCATTAAAAATGATATTTATTAAAATAAGATTATATACATGAATTTAGATAATACATATGATATATATTATATTAATAAATTAAATTAAATGATATAAATAAATCATAAAAAGGGTAATATGAACTTATTCGAAAAAACATGCATAAGAACATAAAGTAGTTAACACCTGAATAATGAGTACCAATGAAATGTTACTAATAAAAAGAATAATATATGATCATAAATTTAATCATTAAAATGTTCATGTATTTGGATTAAATAATTAACATTATTTAAATCATTATAAATGATGTTCAAATACATATGAAGTATATTAGACCTAATGTAAGTGATAATTTTTCCAATATCATTTTAGTCGATATTGTTTATACATATGAATTTACAGGGGAAATATTTATCATCCATGTATATGTTTTCAAAATATATTCTCATAAATGGTTTTTTATTCTTATATATATGGTTAAATTAAATTTTATCCATTTTTACTTTTACTACATGGTTTTGAAGGAATTTTTCTGTTTTTTACCATATGAGGTGCTTTTTGACTTTTCTGGTAAAAGTACTTGAATAATTTTCTTATCTCATATGGAATGAACGAATTTTTACACTTTAATAATTCCTTATTTATAAGAAGATTACCCTAAACACATACAAGGTTATTTTTAGATAAAATGTTTTCATAAAAAATTATGTGTCACATTGAGTATGGAAAAAGTTTTTGAAGAAGAAAGGATATTTTTCCAAGAAATTAATTTCATGTGTTTTCTCAAAATTATTTTCCATCTAAAATGAAACTCTTTAAATAAGGATATATTTCTATCCTTGTTTTTAATATGTTTTTATTGTGTTTATTATTGAATTTTATTTAAGAAATCCATTTGTTTTCTATCAATTATGATAAAAGGATGATTAAGAAACCAATTTTATTTCATCGGTTATGCTATGGTGAATGTTTTTATGTTTTTGTGGAACATGTAAGAATTGTTTCATTATGATATGTGTGGGACCTATATCTCCCTATAATGAATTTTGAAAAGATTTATATCTCATGAGACATACATGACTTGGATGAAAAAGTAAATTTAGAATAGTAATACAGGGCTAGAACGTGGAGTGAACTGGGATCCGTTATGGACTTTTTTCGATATGACAGACACAAAAATGAACCTTGAATAATACGAAATAATTCTTTACGCCTATGTGTGTATGCAAAAAAATTTGATGTGTAATGTTATAAATATTTGGATTATGGTTCAATTTTTTTATTTATCCCATGACATGATATTATGATCTTTTATATATAGGATATGATTTTCACATGTTATGTTCTTATGATAATGGTATGAATGATATTTCCCTTGTTTACCCTATCTGAAAATTTGATCTCACCCTTTCATGTGATTCTTATCCCTATTTCAGGAAAAAGGTATTACGTATGAGATGTCAAAAAGGAGTGTAGTTATGAAAAAACAATCGAGAAAAATGTGGATGTAATATGAAACACCTATTTATGTTTCCTGGTTTCTAAAGACACTAAACCAATATGGTCCTAACGTGGGTTTGTTATGTTATGTGATAAATTTTATTCAATGTTGATTTAATATCTATATGTAAAGTTTGAGACATTATAATAGCTTCACAATCATTACATACTCAATGACGTCTCTAATACCACATATGTCTTCCAATACAACATTCACTCTATCAATGAATGCATCAATAGATTCATTTGGGTTCATTATCATATCTTTATACATATTCCACAAAACCTGCATCTTTTCCTCTCTAATGATTGAATCTCCTTCATATATACTTAAAAACGTTTTCTACATTGCATGTTATGTTTTAAAGGACATAATCTTCGTATAAATTTCATTTGATACAACTCCACTAAATGAATTGATCCCTTTTTCATAGACATCCAAATATATTCTTTTATCTTTAGATAAAACACCACTATTGATATTGGCTGATCTCCCATGCCTAGCTACTGTGTAGATATCCATTCGTAATGATCAAAAGTAGTAATGAATTTTATAATTGTATAGTAGATTTGTTTTTGTACAATATCAGAATTACTTTCTGATTTACCGCCTCGATTTCTTCTACTAAGGGAAAACCACTGACATTTATCATTTCACACTTATATCAATTGTTAGATCCACTAGGTCAAATACCCTAGGAGGGGGTAAATTAGGGTATGACTAATTATAACTCCAACCCCTTCGAATCTTGTTTTTCTATTAAACAAAACAATCTTCTCTCTTTCTACCATAGAAATATATGATCCGAAATGAAATCATGCACCGGACACAACCATTATACATGGCTCACCCTTTCTATGCTATCTTTAAGGAGTATACACTGACGATGTTCCAATGTATAAAATCCCGTAAATTTCACTACCAATTAAGAGGTTTGGGCTAGATCACTTCTATGGCCTATGGTACTACGATTACCAGATTTAGGGTCTGATCACTAAATTCCAAGGGGTTACTCCCGATGTCTCTTTCTCTAGATCAATACCAATGGAATGGATAACCATTTTCCTCATACTTTGTTCAATTCTCTTGGAAGGGATCAAATCATTGTTTATGGAATTTTAGGTCCCTTAATTCTCATGAAGCCATGCATCCTCAACTCAATATGGATGATCTATTGATGTACCCATTTCACCTTTAGATGAAATTCACATTTCCTATTACTGTTAGTTATCAGAAATTACTTTCAAAAACTGTTTAGGTCCCCTTGTGAACCACCTACATCCTCCATGAACTACATAGCGCATATGCTTTGTAGAAAACCTATACCCCTATAAAACACGACTTCTTCCATTACATACCACCTCTACGTACCACCTTCACAGACTTCTCTAGCACACTGCTTCCATGTACTACTTCTTCATACCTCTTCTAGGTACCACTTATGCGTACTTCATACATGTACTTCTTAGGAGTACCTCTTATGTGTACCACTTACGTGTACCGCTTACACGTACAACTTACGCGTACCACTTACGCATACCACATAGGATTCTATGGAATTCCCTCTTCGATGAACATCTTCTTCTCCAGACCACCATTATCCATCTCATACTATATTTATCTTCAAACACCATTTCACAGAATTTCTTTGGTAGACCACTTACCCCATCATGAAATCCTTCATCACAAACCACATTCAGATATAGAAAAATTCCAAAAGGAAAGATGTTCTCTTTTGAAAATCGTTGTCTCTAATAATGGGATTAGCACTCCTTATATAGTAAAACATATCCAAAGAATCATCTAATTTTAGATTTACTAAATATTCAATGTGGTACATCTTTCACTTTGTATCGTGCACTCACCTAGAACCCTTACTTCTTACAGGGTCTGCATAGCACTTATATTCCATCGTAGCATAAAAAATCACCATCACATTTTGAAAATGACACCCTTCACATCTTCTGAAATCACCTCCCTGTTTATGTAGATTTAAATCCATCCCATGTACCACAAGCCTCCCGCATACCTTATGCCTTCACTGCAAACTATTTACTCCACACAAACTATTCTTATACGCTTTCTTCTTCTCGCACTTTGTACTTCCATTCTTTTTTTAATTCCCTTTAACATTCCATGTACTGCCCTTCACAGTTTTCAAAAAATCCTTTATGGTTCGTATACTATTCTCCCCTACGTGGATATCCTTCATTTTAAAAAATTCAATCTCCCGATTTTGAGGAGAATTTTTTTTGAAAAACCTGGTAAACTACGCCACCTTAAAAAATTATTTGTGAAACACCAAACATATTCATTTTTCATCACATGTAATTGTCAAAAAACATAATCACACCCAAAGCATATCTAGAGGAAACATTATGTGATTATTTACCAACACTTTTATGCCTCATTGGTACTCCTATATCTTTTCATGTATTGTCTTCTTCATAAAATGAATTGTTTACACCATTACAAGGATTTATAGCTCACCCCTTTTTTATGTATGTCCTCAGGTTATCTCATGCATTGTTATGTAAGAAGGAATGTTGTGGTCATGTAAAATATGATTCCAATAAAGATGTTTTATTTCATGTTTTATGTTGTTATATAGTGTTTCTAATTTACAATAACACTAGACATACCGATATTTAGAGTTGTATTAATTTATAATTTATAGAGTAAATCATAATTAAATATAAAATAAAGATCAATGTTATTATATAATACCCTTTGACATGTGATATTATGATTATAATCATTTTAATGGAATTTATTGTTTCATTTTATGTTATTCATTCATGGTTTTAATTAATAAAATGATATCACAGACATAAAGTTTTTATGTTATTATATCATTAATTATCATGATTGTTTTATTTTCACTAAAGATAATGAAATAAAATTATGTAACTCTAAATAAAATATTTAATTTTATTATCCTATTTTCATTTCATGATAATAACCATTTTCCTATAATTATACTCATCTTGAGTATGTGAGGAAGCCAGAATTATAATTTAATGAAAACTGACTTTATTTTTCTCTTTGCCAGTGAGACCATTTTCATCATTATCAATGTTTGTAAATTTTTTTAAATAATGTATTGAATATTATCATATGATTTTTTAATGTAATCATTACCCATGTATTACCTTTTATATAATGGTAGGAATGTAATCATAATGAATTTTTTTGAATGAGATAATTTTTTAATTTTTCAAGAAATGCGTGAAATGAATATGTTATTTTAAAATATATGACATGAAATAAATTACCTATGATCACGAAAAAACAATGTGTTTAAGCATCGATTAAATGCTTCCAAGGAATTTTTCATAATATATACCCTTAATATTGGAATGTATTTATTTTTTAAAAATGTTATTTCATTTAGAGGTTCTCTTTCCAATAATTTCTTTGAAATGGAATGTTATCATTAGTAATATAATTTTTATTTCCCTGTCATCAAAGAGTGAAAATTTATTTTTTTTGTCTATATTTTTTATTTTTAGATAGATCCATGGTAGGTAAATATAAATAATACAACATAAAATATAGAAATTTACTCCATAGAGTGGGAGGAGTGTAAGATATTTTTATAAAATAAGTATATTCCTCATTATCTATTATTAAAAACAAATTGTCAATTATCTTATCTAAAGAAGAAGGATGATGAATCTATTTGAACCAATGGGTAATATTTTATGATATTTTTGAGGTATAGTTATGGTATTATTATCCAAGCTGAAAGTAAAGTTGAAAAAATCTCCATTGGATTAAAATATAATCTTCTAAAGGAGTTTTCCTTTAATGACTCTTGAGTATGAATAAATCATATGATGTGCTATCACGATGAAAATAGATATTATATTTACCAAGGAATCTAATATTGTGGATATGAAAATAAATTATCAAATAAAATGAAATTATTTAAATTATATATATAAGAATATAATATTTACATTATGATTGAAGTGTCAAATGAAACACAGTGGATGTTGTATTGAGGGGTCTAGTAAATGTTTTAATTATTCAAAGAAGATAACTGAAAAATTGAATTCCAAAATGATGGGAATAAGTTATCTAGTTACATTGACTGTGAAGAAAAACAATACAATGAATCACCAAAATTCGATTGTTTCAAATCTAAGTAGTATGGGAGTTATTATAATAAATGATAAAATTCAACTATTAAAGGAAATGATCATCATCAATAACGTATTATACTGATAATCAATGGGAAATATCACGTGATCACTATTTTTATGACAGTTATGATAAGGAAATGGTGAAATGTCTACCAACTATCAACTCTAGAACATATGATGTATTATTTGAATCTACCTATACCCACTTTATTATATCCATATAATTTTCAAAGGGTAAAAAATACCCCCATAATGATTTGATGATTAATTAAAAATGAATGCCCTTAATGTTATGCTTATTCAATATCGTGTTTGTGATTCTTATCATTTTTATGTTTTTGGGAATATAATTCCAAAAATATAGTAATTCTCCCTTCTCATGAATTTCTTGTCATTTTGGGTGTCTATTTACATTCATATCATAATGAACAAATAAATTACCGAGGAATGGTAGTCATGTTTGATATTACAAACAAACATTTGATAATTTATCAGTGTGATGATTAATAGGAAATCATGATTGAAATAAATTCTCATATATGGGGCTTGGATCCTATTTAAAATGGACTTTTCCCCAATGGTTTGGGAGAAACATAAAATCAAAAGTATTAATATTGAATGTGATTTTTTGATGTGTTTTTGGAATAATCCTATGGTCTCCACAAAATTGCGATGTTCAGTTCTCTATAAGAATCATATCTTTTTTTACACATATTTCAAATACTCTATATATAATAGATCTGACTGAGGGGTATGAATTGATGTAGAAAATATATGAGAATATTGATAAGAGATTCATTCATCCAAGTGAAACACCTTAGTGATCACCTATTCCAATTGTTAAGAGGACTAATTTATTAATGAACTCTAATATTGTTTATTGAGAATATAACAAGAACACAATCAACCAAAACAATCATGTACCCCATATTGATGACTATTCAATCAACTGTAAGCATATCAACACTTTTATAGGATAGGAATTCATTTAGGATACCATAATTGAGGGACATGAGGGAGGATATTCCTAATATAAGATCTCTTACATGGTATGGAAACAATGAATTTGTAGTGACTAAATTTACTCTTATTAATTTCCCCACTATCTACATTGATTTAATGTATTGAGTCTTTATAGATTACCTTGATCATTTTGTGGAAGTCTTCATTTAAAAAATTATTATATATTTTGTAAGAACCCGGTTTTTTCTGCAAAAGACTTTGGAATATTTTTTGATGATATTCCACAGCAGTGCCTTCAGACGGCGTGCGATTCCGAGCCCCGGTGTGACCAGAATTAAATTTTCAGTGCGTTCACACTAGAAAATCCAAATAAATATGATAAATCCTAAATGGTGCTTCAGATCAGAGATCAGAGTTTACGTATGGGTCCAGAATGTGTATTTTACCTTAGGAACGACATAAAGTATGTCGGCACGGGACGTTATGACCCCTCGCTCGCTTTCAGAATGTTAAACGGATAAATTAATTAATTAATTTATTTTTTTAAAGGTGAAACTCAAGCATCTCTCAAACGATGGATAGAATTGGAATACGGAGGGAACCGTTGAGTCCAGAACGTGTCGTTTACCCTAGGAGGGGTGTATGTTTTGCGGGCGCAGGCCGTCTATGAAAAATGGCCCCAGGGGCATTTTCATAATTTGGCGGCCTCAGGTGCTAAGTTTAATACCATTTGAACGGGGTCTCAGATTAAAATTCCAATACCACCACTATGATCGGGAGGTGGTGTTTACCCCAGGGGAGGCTTAACCTCGGCCCCATCGAGGGTTTCAGATACATGTTAAATTGGGAGTTTTAATTAATTAATGTTTTTAATTAATTATTTTCCTACTTAAACCAAACCCCTTCCCCTTCCTCCCTTGTACTCCCATGGGGAAACCCCCCTCAAGGAAGCCCCTCAGGATCCCTCTACTCCTCCACTATGGAAAGGTAGCTCCGACAGGGCAACGTCGCTGCGGTGGATCCTCTGTGAAGCTCTGGGCAATGCCCAAGAGGTAGGAAGATTTTGTTGCGTTTTTATTTCTGAACCTTTTTTTTGATTCATTTATATGGTCTAACTTTTATCCGATCGTCGATCGATTACCATGATCGCGTAGTACATTATCTGAGCTTTCCGATGCTTCTTTCAAATTCGAAATCCGATATCCGAGGCCTCCACAGTGGTCCAGCGTAGATTCGCGGGTTTTTGGGGTTCTCTGGCCGGCACGGTGGTCCAGTGGTTTCCAGAGGCGGCGGCGCGGTGGTCCGGCGAGCTCCAGGCGGGGGCATGACAACGGGTTCCAGTATGGGGAGTTGGTCAGTGGGGCGGCCTGGCAAACTGCCGGCCATGGGCGCTGGTGAGGGGCGCGATTGGGGTCGCGGCTTGCGAACCTTTTGGGGAGACCGAGACCCGCCATAGGTGGGTCTCCGCGTGGAAAAGGACCGGTCGTGCTGGCCGGTCGGTGAAGGAGGCGCCCGCGCAGTGCGCGGGAAAGCGGGGTCTTGCAGGAGGCGGCAGGCCGCGTGCGGCGGCCCACGGGTTCGGCTAGGCCGGACCCAGGTGGGGGGGGGGGGTCCCAGCGGGCCGGTCCGGCCCAAGGGGGGTTCCCCCCTCCCCCACCCCCACCCCCTGTTTTAAAATATTTGGATGCCCGTATTTCGAGCTACGGGTGTCCTTTTTGAGTGCCGTCTGTGGTAGCGCAGACCTAATAGCGAGGCAGTCTTTATTCAATTGTCCGGGGCAATTATAATTCCTAATACAGGGGCCTCGGTGGAGCAACACTTACGTCTAGGGGATTGACGTCATTCCGAGGATTCTTGTTTTGGGCGGCGCAGACGCATCCGACATCCGTTATAAGCGCTGTTAGTGGCGTTGCTACCTTGGCACCGAGGCGGGGGTGTCCATGGAGGTTTCAGGCATTGAGACTTGATTGGATTCATGGGCCCCATGAGTCGTCTTTTGAGCTGCGAGCAGCATTTAACGACTTTCTCATCGGACATCTGTTCGGGGCGTGCGAGTAGTCGATTCTGGATGTTTTTTCGAGTGGATTGAAATGGTAAACCCCCCCCCCCCGCTCTAATTTGGCATGATGGTGTGGTCCCCATGGGGTCTGTTTGGGCGTTGATGGTGATTTCCCATCTCTATCACCGGGTGACCGTTTTGGACAAGTGAGTAGTCCACCTTGTGTACTTTATCGAGAGGATCGTAATGGTGAGATCCATTCTTTGTGTTTCGGGACTGGGATGCGGGTCCCATGAAGCACTGCTCGTGTACGGTGCTCCAGAATGCATCCTTTTCCCCAAATATCCATTGTGCTCAAGTGATCAGTCTTTTTGACGTGTTTTCCCGAGGGGATCGCAATGGTGCATTGCGCCCGACTGTTTTCAGGGCCGAGGCTCGGGATCACGGGACGTCATTTGGGCGTGAGGCGGTGTTGGTGACTTTTTTGTTGGATATCATTTTGTGGTGAGTAAGTAGTCTATCTCACATGTCTTTCTGTGAGGATTACAATGGTGTAATCTATTCAGGCGATCAAATCCTCTTACGTGATCTTATTAAATTTGGAAATATGAAAGGTGCCCTGGTGGCGGTTCTTCTACCGTGTTTGTAACGTACCTTTGGCGGGTGATCGCGTGCAATCCTAGGAGAGTGAGTTTGGTGTCTAATGATATGTGGTTGGATGTTCCTCAACAGTTGAGGTGGCAGGTTGGAGTTGTTACGTTACGCCTTCGCGTTGACGTTGGGTGCCGGGTGCACGTTAGCCTTTGGGCTGGGGACATGGTATACTCTGGGAGTATACATGAGCGCTGGGAGGTACATGTGGATGTTGGTTCTTGAGAATGTTTGTGTGAATGGTCGGGGTTAACTTGGAGCCACACGTCGTGTGGGCCCCAGGAGCGTGACGTGTTCTTCTTTGCGTACATTTGAACTCTCACAACGTATAGGGTCCCTCGGTTCCTGATTGTTGACCAGTGGGGTTGAGGCTTTTCCCCTGGCTCTCTTCTTGATGGTTTAGATCAGCAGGGTTGAGTGGTTTCCCTTGGTTTTGTTCCGGAGATTGGAGGTTGCACGATACCCAGTCTGTGTTCAGTTGGCCAGTGTGGTACCCTCCAGTGGAGATGGCCAGAGCAGTTTTGGGTTGCTCACTGACTTCTAGGGTTTACCCTCCAGTAGAGACTGGGCAGTGGGTCACCCGACACTCTTAGTGTCTACCCTCCAGTAGAGACTGGGCAGTTGGTCACCCGACACTCTTAGGGTCTACCCGCCAGCAGCGACTGAGCAGTTGGTCACCCGACACTCTTAGGGTCTACCCCCAACAGAGAATGGGCAGTGGGTCACCCGACACTCTTCAGGTCTACCCTCCAGAAGATACTGGGCAGTGGTTCATCCAACCTCTTAGGGTCTACCCTCCAGTAGAGACTGGGCAGTGGGTCACCCGACGACCTCTTAGGGTCTACCCTCCAGCAGGGCTGGGCAGTGGGTCGCTCGTCGTCTAGTTCCAGGTCTACCCTCCAGCAAGGCTGGGAAGTGGGTCGCCTGTCAACTTATTCCAGTTCTACCATCTAGTGGAGCTGGGTAGTGGGTCGCCTAATGATGTATTAGGGTCTACCCTCCAGCGATGCTGGGCAATGGGTCGCCTGATGATATATTAGGGTTTACCCTCTAGTAGGGCTGGGCAGTGGGTCACCCGATATCTTGTTAGGGTTTACCCTCTAGCAGGGCTGTGCAGTGGGTCACCCGATATCATATTATGAATTACCCTCCATCAGGGCTGGGAAGTGGGACACCGGTTGACATTCCAGACTCAGTCCTTTCTTCTAGGCTAGTCTCTGACTTTCCTCCGTGATTACCGGAGCAGGACCCTTGGTTGTACGAGTCAGTGATGGAACGACCATGACATTGAGGATACCTCTCGACTGCAGGGCAGTGACGAGGCATGGTTTGACTTAACCCGAAACTCTCAAGTATGAGGGGTGCTTTCCCCCACCGAGATGCATCCTTGTGACATGACCTAAAACTATGCAAGAGAGTCAGTGCCGCTCAAAGCAGATAGTATCGAGGTGCGGTGGTTTGAGCCCCTTGAATTGTAGTTCGGGGAAGACGTGCGGGATGCTGGGCATCGATGGAGTTTACTTCTGGGACTGTTGAAACCTAACTTCCTTGGGATGAGCTACAGGATGGATATCCCCTTACGACCTTGTTTGGGCTTCTTATTGAGCATACATATTTGTAAATACCTTGTTTCCAGTACCATTTTTCACGGGTTTTGGTTACTCTCCTTCCAGGAGAGGCAAAGACGTGCATGGTATGCCACGTGATTTCTATGTCTAGCATATCATGGTTTGACGATTCTACTCTCCTGCTATAGGTAGTGAAGACTCGACGAGAATTTCATCTTCTCACCATTTCCAGCTCCTTGTTTTTGGATGAGTCTATCTCCTTTCTCTTGTTGGGTTGAGATGGACTCTTTACTGTTACTTTACTGCACTCTCAGTTGTACTACATTTCCTTCCCCTATTCGATCTACTTCTCACCCTTCGGTTTCTCCTTTGTTGCTCCCTCGAGCCTTCGGGGTATCCTACAGATTATTTTTATACTCACCCTTGCTTGGGCTTTGCCCGCACTTGGCGTGCCCTTGCAGACGCTAGACAGGTTAGTCGTGACTTCAATGGAGCATAGGAGTTTGAGAGATTAGACCGTGTGCGGTTGTCTTAGTCAGGTTCCAGGTGGGGAACCCTTCCATTTGTTTCTATTTTGTTCACCTGTTGCCGGGTTGTGGCAGGTTTTTAGTTGGGAGCATGTTTTTCCCCTTTTCTTTTCAGTTTATTTTCAGCACTTGCTTTGTACTAATTAGAGGTCGATGCACATTGTGGTTTATTTCTAGAAGTTGGCACTTTACATCCCTTTTTACTGTTCAAATTTTCATTGAGTGTGTTGTGTGTGTGTGTACAGGTACTCAAGAAAAGGCATCCCCAAGTTTTTTAGCCTTCGGCACTTGTCGCCAGCCCCTAGCCGATGGAGGCGGGATTGGGGTAGTTGCGGCTCGAGCTCAGGTAGGGTTGGGTCATTACAAAGTGGTATCAGAGGTGGTTAATTCCTTGGGGCGTTGTGAGGGCATCCCTAAAAAGGAATTGGTTGGGATTTAGGGAAACCGTTTCAACGTGTCTCGAGAGCGGCTCTCAGGCCAGGGAGGCTAGTGATGGTGCGACGACCGACGCATCCATTCACCAGGACCCTGATAACCCACTTATCGACTTGCCATGCTGAGACACTTGTTGCAGGGAAAATTGGTTTGTGCATCACTTAGGATTACGTCTTTGACTGTCATTCTGGAGTCAGATCACCATTTTTGTAATTGTTATATACATATATTCTCATCTTATCGCAACACTCCTTGATAAAATTCAGGATTCCCCTGCGAAGACAGCTATCCAAGATACTAGCTTTGGTTCATGACGATGACCCTATGAGCTATGAGGACACAGTCCAGGACCCATCATGTGAGCCCTTTCTTTGGGTGGGCTGGTAGCCGCACCCCCACCTATTGAGAAGCAGATAGCTTCAACAGAGAAGACTGAGCTTGAGTGGAGGTTGAGCGCGCTTCGCGAGTTCCAGCCGCAGAGACCCCTGAGGTTTAGTGGTGAGCCAGATGCTCATGCAGTAGAGGTGTTTCTAGAGATAGTGGTTCACCTTTTACAGGCTTGTGCACACGCCAACTGATCAAAGAGTGTCTTTGGCATCCAACCTTTTTCGTGGAGATTTTCAGCGTTAGTGGAGTCTGGTGAATCAGTTTCTTGACGAGTCGTCGCTTTCGTGGGGCGAATTCCAGTTGTTGTTTCGTGTAGAGTTTTTTCCCTCCTTCTTACGCTCCGTTCGGATTCAGGAGCTCCTGCATTTTCAGTAGAAAGGGATGATGGTGGCCGAGTATGCATCTAGTTTTCTAGACCATGCACGCTTTTACCCGAACTTGGTCCGTGACAACAACATCCGAGCGTGGAAGTTTGACCAGGGTCTCCTCCATGAGATTCATGCTGTCATAGTACCCTTGGGAATTTCCACATATTCTGAGATACTAGGGCAGGCGCTGGTGACAAAGATATTCCTCTCACGTTCTATATTTGGTAGTGGCAGCAGGCACGTTGGAGACGAGACTTCTGCCGCAAGTAGCGGGCGTCAGCGAGCAGAACCTTGATGCATGTGGATTTCTGACAACTGGGTTCTGGGGCGTGGTCGTGCACCACAATGGCGCCGAAGGGAACCAGTGCGGCCCGAAGAGATTCGGTGCTATGCTTGCGATGGGCAAGGTCACCTAGCACGGGATTGCTCGACCAAGCATGCAGAGAGCTTTGGGTAGGCAGCAGGTGCCCCACGATGACGGAAGCAGTGCCATGATCGGAGTAGTACCCAGAGAGGTGGTGCTAGTAGAGGATCGGGAGGAGATGGTAGTGGGGGATGAATTTATGAGGTCTTCTCATCACTACTAGGTGGTCCACGATAGGCTCCGGGAGCTGACAGTTGGGACCGAGGACAGCTGCAGTCTTTGGATGTCTACGATCATGTAGAGCATGAGGCGATAATAGGTACACTCTACCGCTCTCCTACTTTTTGCAGTATAATTGTTAGACTCTGCCTGTGAAATTATTTTCTTCCTACACATTTCTTGGGTCGTTACTAGGTTGACAAGGGCGTCGGGTGTAACCCTGTGTTGGTAGAGTAGAAGTTGTGTAACCTTCCTCTTTAGTCGATGGCATCGACTCCATCGCTCCCCGAGAGTGTAAGCGAGTCTTCATTGTGAGACATCGACAGTGGAACCTTGTGTGACCAGATATCCTTGGGTGTTTCACCATATGGATGTTCTAAAGGAGGGAATCACCTGGCCTTGTTCTAGGTGCGGGCGATGATTCCAATCGGGGCATGCGGCGTAATGGTTCGTTCGGGGAGATGAGCTACCCTCAAGAGCCTTCGTGCCATTTGAGAATGTGCAAAGGGATGGCGAGGTGCCCTACCACCGTTCCCTAACCCCAATGTCTGGAGTGAGTGCACGATATCTCCCATGTGACTCACCCAAGAAGAGAAGTGTGTGTTCTCGTATGCACAACATCGTAAAGGGATGACATCGCGTGAATAGATCAAATCCTTTGGTCTGTGTGCGGTGGAGTAGAGATGTGCGAGAGTTCTTCTGGGTAAGGAAGAGCCAGTTGTGGGCTTAGTACCCTGGTTTGTTCCCTGGTTTTTCTTTTCTAGGATGAAAATCTTGAATAAGGGAATGATGTAAGGACCCATTTTTTGCTGCGAAAGACCTTGGAATATTTCTTGATGTTATTACAGAGCAGCGCCTTCACATGGCGTGCGATTTCGAGACCCGGTGTGGCCGTAATTAAATTTTTAGCGTGTTCACATAGGAAACACCGAATAAATTGGATAACTTCGAAACGGTGCATCAGATCAGATATCTGAGTGTACAGATGGGTTCGTAATGGGTATTTTACCCCAGGAACGACATAAAGTATGCCGATGCGGTACGTTTGGACCCCTCACTCACTTTCAGAACGTTAAACGAATAAATTAATTAATTAATTTATTCGTTTAATGGTGAAACTCAAGCATCTCTTAAAAGGTGGATCGGAATGGAAAACCAAGGGCACCATTGAGTCCAGAATGTGTAGTTTACCCTAGTAGGGGTGTATGTTTTGTGGCCGCATGCCGTCTATGAAAAATGGCCCCAGGGGCGTTTTTGTAATTTGGTGGCCTCAGGCGATAAGTTTAATAACATTTGAACGGGATCTCAGATTAAAATTATGAGACCACCGTTGTGCTCGGGATGTGGTGTTTACCCAAGGGGAGGATTAACCTCGACCCCATTGAGCATTTCAGATACATGTTAAATTGGGAGTTTTAATTAATTAATGTTTTTAATTAATTATTTTCCTACTTAAACCAAACCCCTTCCCCTTCCTCCATTGTTCTACCCTGGAGAAACCCACCTCAAGGATGCCCCTCAAGCTCCCTCTCCTCCTCCACTCTAGCGAGGTAGCTACGGAAAGGCGACAGCATGGCGGAGGATCCTCCGTGAAGCTCCGGGAAATGCCCAAGAGGTAGGAGGTTTTTGTTGCATTTTTAATTCCGAACCTTTCTTTTTTGATTCATTTATAGTGTCGAATAGTCATCCAATAGTCGATCGATGCCAGTGATCTCATAGTACGTTATCTGAGCTTTCTGACGCTTCTTTCGGATTCGACATCCGATCTCCGAGGCCTCCGCAGTAGTCCGGTGACGATTTGCCGGTTTTTGGGGTTCTCTGACCGGCACGTTGGTCTGACGGTTTCCAGTGGCGATGGCGCGGTGGTCGGCGAGCTCCAGGCGGCAGCGCGATAGTGGGTTCCGGCGAGGGGAGCAGGTCAGTGGGGTGGCCCGACAAACGGGCGGCCGAGAAAACCGGTCGAGGGCGCATGTCGAGTGTGCGGGCGAGGGGGCGTGATGGGGGTCGCGGCCTGCGACCCCACTGGGGAGATCGAGACTCGCCACAGGCGGGTCTCTGTGTGGAAAAGGACCGGTCGTGTCAACCGATTGGTGGAGGAGGTGCTCGCATGGCGCGCGGGAAAGTGGGGGCTCGCACGAGGTGGCAGGCCGCGGGTTTAGCTGGGCCGGACCCAGGTGGTTGGGACACGGTCCCAGCGGGCCGGCCAGCTGGATCGGGTGGACCAGCCGAACCGGGCCGGTCCGGCCCAAGGGGGGTCCCCCCCCCCCCCCCCCCGTTTAAAATATTTGGATGCCCGTATTTCGAGCTACGTGCGTCCGTTTTGAGCACCGTCTACGGAAGGACGAACCTAACAACGAGGTGTTCTTTTTGATATGGTCCCAGGAAATTATAATTCCTGAGATGGGGGCCTCGGTGACGCGACACGTACGTCGAGGGGATTGATGTTATTCCGGGGATTCTTGTTTTGGGTGGCGCAGACGCCTCCGACGTCCGTTCTGAGTTCCGTCAGCGGCATTGCGACCCTAGAACCGAGGCGGAGGTTTCCAGGGCGGTTTCAGGTGTTGAGACTGGATTTTAGGCGTGGGCCCCACAAGCCGTCTTTTGATCTGCGAGAAACGTTTAGCTACTTTCTCATCAGACATCCGTTCTGCGCATGAGAGCAGTCGATTCTGGATGTTCTTCCAATGGGATTTCAATGGTGTAATCCACCTTCTCTAATTCAGCACTATGGTGTGGGCCCCACAGGGGTCGTTTGGTCGTTGACAGTGATTTTCCATCTCTATCTTTAGGTGACCATTTTGTACAAGTGAGTAATCCACCTTGTTTACTTTTACAAGAGGATCACAATGATGCGATCCGTTCTTTGTGTTTCAGGACCGGGATGTGGGTCCCACGAAGCACCGCTCGTGTGCGGTGCGCCGGAATGCATCTTTTTCCCTGGATATCTATTGCGCTCAAGTGAGTAGTCTTTTTGACGTTTTTTCCCGAGGGGATCACAATGGTGCGATGCGCCTGACTGTTTTCAGGTCCGAGGCTCGGGATCACGGGACGCCGTTCAGGCGTGAGGCAGTGTTGGTGACTTTTCCGTCAGACATCTGTATGAGGCGAGTAAGTAGTCTATCTTGCATGTCTTTTCACGAGGATTACAATGGTCTAATCTATTCAGGAAAGCAGAGCCTCTTATGTGATCTTATTAAATGTGGAAACATGAAAGGTTCCCCGGTGGCGGTTCATCTAACATGTTTGTAAAGGACCTTGGGCGGGTGATCGCGTGCCCTCCTGGGAGAGTGAGGTTAGTGTCTATAGAGATGTGGTTGGCTGTGCCTCAGCTGTTGAGGTGATAGGTTGGAGTTGTTATGTTAAACCTTCACGTTGACGTTGGGTGCTGGGTACACATTAGCCTTTGGGATGGAGACGTGGTATACTCTGGGAATATACGGGAGCGCTGGGAGGTACTTGTGAAGGTTAGTACCGGGGAATTTTTGTGCACTTGGTCGAGGTTAACTTGGGGCCACACGTCGTGTGGTCCCCAAGAGCCTGACGTGTTCTTCTTTACATACTTTTGACCTCTCGCGATGTAGAGGTTCCCTCAGTTCCCAATTGTTGACCAGCAGGGTTGAGGTTTTTCTCCTGGATCTGTGCTAGATGGTTTAGATTAGCAGGTTTGAGTGGTTTCCCCTGGTTTTATTCCGAATTCATGTGGTTGCACGATACCCACTCCATGTTCGGTTGGCCAGTGTTGTACCCTCTAGTGGAGATGGCCAGAGCAGTTTTGGGTTGCTCACTGACTTCTAGGGTTTACCCTCCAACAGAGACTGGGTAGTGTGTCACCCGACACTCTTAGGCTCTACCCTCCACCAGAGACTGGGCAGTGGGTCACCAGACACTCTTAGGGTCTACCCTCCAGTAGCGACTGGGCAGTAGGTCGCCCGACACTCTTAGGGTCTACCCCCCAGCAGAGACTGGGCAATGGGTCACCTAACACTCTTAGGGTCTACCCCCCAGCAAAGACTGGGCCGTGGGTCACCCGACCTCTTAGGGTCTACCCACTAGCAGAGACTGGGCAATGGGTCACCCGACAACCTCTTAGGGTCTACCCTCCAGCAGGGCTAGGCAGTGGGTCGTCTGTCGTCTCGTTCCAGGTCTACCCTCCAGCAAGGCTGAGCAGTGGGTCGCCTGTCGACGTATTCCAGGTCTACCCTCTAGCGGAGGTGGGCAGTGGGTTGCCTGATGATGTATTAGGGACTAACCTCCAGCGGATCAGGGTAGTGGGTCGCCTGATGATGTATTAGGGATTACCCTCCAGCAAGGCTGGGTAGTGGGTCATCCGATATCTTGTTAGGATTTACCCTTCAGCAGGACTAGGCAGTGGGTCACCCGATATCATATTATGAATTACCCTCCAGCAGGGCTGGGCAATGGGACACCTATTGACATTCCAGGCTCAGTCCTTTCTTCTAGGCTAGTCTATGTCTTTCCTCCGTGATTACCAAAGCGGGACCCTTGGTTGTACGGGTCAGTGATGGAACGACCTTGACTTTGAGGAGACCTCTCGACTGCGGGGCAGTGATGAGGCATGGTTTGACTTAACCCATAACTCTCAAGTATGAGGGGCACTTTCCCCCAATGGGACACGTCCTTGTGACGCGACCTAAAACCGTGCAGGCGAGTCAGTGCCGCCCAAAAAAGATAGTGTCGAGGTGCGGTGGTTTGAGCCCCTTGACTTGCAGTTTAGGGCAGACATGCGCGATGCTGGGCATCTATGGTGTTTACTTCTGGGACTATTGGAAACTCACTTCCTTGGGATGAGCTACAGGATGGAGATCCCCTTACGACCTTGTTCGGGCTTCTTATTGAGCACACATATTCGTATATACCTTGTTTCCAGTACCTTTTTTCTCGAGTTTTGTTTACTATCCTTCCAGGAGAGGTAAAGACTCACAGGGTATGCCACGTGCTTTCTCTGTCTAGCTTCTTGTGGTTGGACGAGTCTACTCTCCTGCTATAGGTAGCGAAGACTCGATGAGAAGTTCATATTCTCATAGTTTCCAGATCCTTGTGTCTGGACGAGTCTATCTCCTTTCTCTTGTTGGGTTGAGCTGGAATCTTTAATCTTACTTTACTGCACTCTCGGTTTTACTCCTTTTCTTTCCCCTGTTTGATATACTGTTCACCCTTCGGTACCTCCTCTATTCCTCCCTTGAGCCTTCGGGGTATCCTACTGAGTATTTTAATACTCACCCCTGCCTGGGCTTTTCCCGCAGGTGGTCGTAGTCGGGTTCTAGGTGGGGAACCCTTCCAGCTGTTTATCTTTTGTTCACCTGTTGCCGGGTTGTGGCACATTTCTAGTTGGGCACGTGTTTTTCCCCTTTTCCTTTCAGTTTCCATTCAGCACTTTCTTTGTACTGATTAGAGGTGGATGCACATTGTTGTTTATTTATAGTAGTTGGCACCTTACTTCCCTTTTTTACTCTTCACTTTTGCATTGAGTGTGTTGCGGGTGTGTGTGTACAGGTACTCAGGCAAAGGCCTCCCCGAGTTTTTTAGCCTTCGGCGCTTATCGCCAGCCCCTAGCCTATGGAGGCGGGCTTGGGGTAGTTTCGGTTCGATCCCGGGTAGATTCTGGTCATGACATATTTAAAGAGAAATAAAGAGAATGAAGATCATTTTAGAATTGTGCTAAAGACCCCGATGAAGGATTATCTATATGAAAAATTTATTAAGTGTGAATTTTTCTTAAAAGGATTCATTTTTTAGTTATATAATATCAAAATTGGATATATAAATATATAAATCAATGATAATATTTTTTCAAAGTTAGCCTTAACCAACCACTGTATCTAAGATATATATTTTTTGGTTTCAATGGATATTATCAACTCTTTGAGGTGAATTACTGATGATTTTATAATCTGTTAACCATGTTAAATAAGAAGGGAGATTTGTTCATTTGGATAGAAGAATGAGAACAAAATTTAATGGAAGTAACGATAATATTAGTTAGTACACCCATTCCTACATTAACCTACCGTGGATAAGGGATTGTAATCTATTGTGTTGCATCAAATAATTGTTTGTGATTAGTAATCTGATTGAAAAATACAGTGATAATTATTCATTAAGGAAATTGATTTTTTAAGAACAATATTCACCAACTCATTATTTGAATATGGGTATGGTAATCATTTTATTAAATATATGGATAAATTATATTTACATTGAAAGGTTTGATACATGAACTGATCGTAAATGTTTAAAAAAAAATTTCACATAGGAAGAGTTATGTATTCTTTAGAGAAGGTAGTTGGGGATTAATAAATATTTTGAAAAACCAATACAGTACGACCATGTGAAATAGAATATAATGGCAGATCCTCTTAGTCAAAATGCTTATGTCGACTTATCTATGATGAGGATAAAAAAAGATCTAAAATTTATTGAATTTCAATGGATGGGTCATGAAAACATGAATGAAGGGGGAAATTATATATTTCTAAAATTAGTGTTCACCCATATATCCAATAGAATATTAATGTGGTTCATACGTGTTGGGAAAATTGTTTCATTTGTTGACCATTAGGTTTCAATATATGTATAGAATAGTAATTATTGATGTTGTGAATGTGATTCAAGTGGCGATACTTAATTTAATTTTACTAACTTGGTAAAAAGAATAGTTTTATTATGATGATTTTTTTCATCAAATAATGTCACTTGGATAATTTCTATATGACATTCGAAGCAATTCTTGATCATTCTCATAATATTTAGTTAATGGTTGAACAAATCATAAGTTCCAAGCCATGTGTCAATAAATGAAACATTGTTGAAACATTTTTAGAAGGCCACACAATACTTGTATGGATGATGGTTTTTGAAGATCCATCTAGTGGTTTCTAATTATATGACGTGTTTGAGAAAATTATATTGATATGAAATGTCCAAGAGTGGTGAAAAATGAATAGAAGAAGAAGAGGGTTACTGATTGAGGAAGAAGATGAAAATAATTATAAGTATGATTCATTTCATGTTTAATTACTTATACGTATACTTTGATTTCAGACATGTTTTTAGATGGGGTTTATATAAATATATGGGCCTTGGGTAGTTAAGCCAACCAGCCAGGCCATGGAAGTGGCTCCCACTATAGAGTGGACGACTAAGCTTGACCCCATTCAGCCATCTAACAAGGACTAGCCAAATTCGTGTTCAAGGAAGACACATAAGAGATCCCATACGGGTGCATGATAGGGCAAGAGAAGTACACTGTAACGACCCAAAATTTCATTAATGGAAAATCCCTCTTGATCCAGTTAAATGTTTCTTTATGTTTTTATAAGATGTCAACTTCTTTAGTTTTACGTTAAGATTTGTGACCGTTACTTTTATAGCCGTTGAACATTGATCATCTGGGTAGTTTAAATATAAGGCTTTAACGAAACCATTTTTACTCAGACAAAGGAAGCGATGGCCTCATCCAGTAGAATTGCCCCTTACGAAGCCCATTTGTCGGAGCTCGGAAAGGAGGTGGCGTCTTTGGGCTTTGCCCTTGACCAAGCCCAAGCTGAGCTTCATCAAGTCAAGCTCGAACGTGATCGTCTACGGGAAAAATGGAAGTTGATAGAGATCACCACTCGAGCGATGTTATCCGAGCAACCCCAAGAGTCTGTCACCATCGCACACCTTACCCTTAGGTCTTATGCGGCTATTTTAAGGGGTTATGTAACAAATAAGTAGCACCATGTTCATGTACATTATTTTTGTATATAATAATGAATATAATTTCTAGTCATTTTTGATGCATTGTAATTAGTTATTAAAGTACAAATGATGTTTTTAGTTATTATTTAATTAAGAATTATATTTTATTAAATTAAAGGATTTTTGAATTAAATAATATTTTAATAAAATATTATTATTAATATTAAATTAATTTTTATTAAATATAAATGATCTTATAATTTTATGAATGCAATTAAAATTTTTATTAAGGTTTGAAAGCCATTTCTGTCAAAACCCGTGAATTTTTTATAAATGTCGGTTTTTATTTTAAAAGTGCAAATTCACATATTTAGAAAATTATTTAGATAAAATAAATATTATTTTTGGAATCAGGACGTCGAAATTATCCAACGGTGAATTTTTCATAATTTTCTGAGACAGTCCAATTTTTGGGTAAAAATTAAATACCTTTTAAATATATAATGTGATTTATGACATCATAATGACCCAATGGTGATGTAATAAAATACCATAATCCTTAGGTTCGGCCAATATATGTTTTATCATTAAAATAATGAGGTTTTGGGTTTGTTTGAATCACTTTTCAAAGCATTAATGGAGCCCTCAAGACTTATTCAACACTTTGCCTTTTAAAATTAATTTCCATGGGAGTGTGACTCACCTCCACATAAGCAACCCTAATTTTTTAATAAGTTCGGACCTTGGCCTTGTAAAATATTGTTTTCCTCTCTCCTTTTCCAGAAACCATGGGCAAATACCATGGGATGGTTTGTGGTTTGGATTATTTTAATATAAGGGGTCCCAAACCTAAATAATAAAGAATTCTCTCACCTTTCCTATATAAACCCACCCAAGCTCCCACTTCCTCCTCACTCAAAGCCCTTGAAGTTCGTCCAACCTCTGCCCTACTCTCTCTAGAATCCTCTCAAGGTGCCCCAAGCTCCCATGAAGCCTCTCACAAGCCTCTCTCTAGCCTTTGGAAGCACACTTCCAAGTAAGGGTTTTTTCTTCCTTTCTCTTTTTTTTGTCAATTTTCTTTAAGTTGTATTGCCCTTTTAATTTAATTTATGAATGTTGGGGTATGGTTTCGCACCTCCCCCATACTGCCCTCTTATTGTTTTAATGATGGGAGAACCCTTTCTCTCTCATTAAATGCCTCCCATGTACACCCGTTACTATGCCGAAATTCCGAAAGGAACTTCTCTCTCTTCTTTTATATTCAAGCAATACTTTTGAATCATGAATCTAAATTCCATTTCTGTTGTTGGGACATGTATATATATGATCTCCTTACTGTCCATTTCATGTAAATATGATGAGGAACCCCTTTCTCTCTCATCAACCTTTTTTATGAATTCTTATGTCACGCCGTTACGCTGCCAAAATCGCACCAATTTTCTAAGCCAATGTCTTTGTGTAGTGAATACCATGCCCATTTCTCCATCAAGGGTATTCACCTTTATGCACATATACGTATTGATTGTAAAGTTGCATGTATGAATTCCACATTCCTTTATCGTGGAAGAAATGATTATGTTTTATGAATCCATGTTTTATGATCCATGTGGCACACTTATGCATGAAATGAAATGTTTAAGAAGGGTGCGCCCTGATAGCGCTCCAATGCATTGGGTAAAGTATAGTATCATGATACGTCATGTGCAATGAGTGTTGACTCTTGCTAATTCAAGTGCAACGAGGCTTTACTCGTGCTTCAAGTGCAATGAGGGTTTACTCATGCTCCATGTGCAATGAGCCTTGGCTCATGCTAATTCAATGTTAAGTGTTGTTGCCACATTTCCATGTTATGATTATCATGCTTTATCATGCCTTTATGTTCATGTCTCTCTTATGCTCTATTGATATGCCTATTGCCTAACATGTATTGTACTCCTCATGTTATTCATTATGTACTCCCTTACTGGGCTTTATAGCTCACCCTTTTCTTATGCATGTCCTCAGGTTATCCCATGCAATGCTAGGTACGAAGGAATGTAGTGGTCATGTAAAGGAAGTTTTCAATAAGGATGTTGTATTTCAAGTTTAAAGTTTTTATGTAATAATCCTAAGCCCCAAAGACACTAATCCTCTCGATCTTCTTTGTTGTATCAAGTGAAGTTTTATGTAATAAAGCATGTTTAAGTTGTAATAAAAAGCAGGGTTGTCATAGTTGGTATCAGAGGATAGGTTTAGTTATTTTTGGGATTAGGAAACCCTAGTAAAGCCTTAGATACAAGACTAAGCATAATAAAAACATCCCTAAGTTTTGGTAAATACTAAGTAAGTGTTTTATCAAACAAATACATCCCTGTCTGGATACGAGCAGGTAGAGGCGGCTCTGGCACAGATGTATCCTAGGGGTAAAACCCAAAAACACCGCTTTGAGCTAGACTCGAACGGGAACTGGTGCACGACAACGGGCCTTGCTGCACTCTTGGTTACGACACTCCCGGGGGATATGTTTTGATAAATTCACAATCTTAGTATGAACCCTTATTAAGGGAAAAATTCCCCTAAGAATATATGTTAGAAGGAAGATCCTGAAAAGCCTGGATTGAATCCTATAGACTCATGAGTTAAAGAGATCAAAGATTATTTATAAGTCATCAACTTTTGTCTTTGGATTACCCTCTATGTGTTACCCCTAACTTTCCTTTTATTCCAGCCAATGGACGGTAATAGGAGAACTCGGGCTAACAACCGTTGTGAAGATCAGTGTGATGATTGTACTAATGAGATGCCCAATCCGATGGGAGCGGGAATCGCGAACTTTGTCACGCTTCTCTCTCAGCTAACTCAAGTTTTGAATAGAAACACTGGTCAAGAGGAACGTTCAACCCCCCCTAAGAAAGAACAAGTCGCTATTGAAAGCTTCATGAGACAAAGGCCTCCTACTTTTAGTGGATCATCTGATCCCACGATCGCTGAACAATGGATCAACTCCATTGAGAAGATATTCTCCATCCTCCAATGCTCTGAAAAAGAGAAGGTTCTCCTGGCGTCTTATCGTATGGAGGGTGAAGCTGATCAATGGTGGACATTGATCAAAAATACGAAGCCTGAGGAGGAGATCGAGGCTTTGGAATGGAAGGTATTCCGGAAGATGTTTTTCGATAAATATTTTCCACGCACCCTCCGTCTTAAGATGGAAAGGGACTTCCTTTCCCTCAAGCAGAAAGATGAAGAATCTGTGGGAGCGTACGAGGCAAACTTCACAAGGCTTGCACGATACGCTTCCGGCTTTGTCGTTACCCCCGAATGCAAAGTTGACCGCTTCTTTGGTGGGCTGAAGCCTAGCTTGCGGAAAGCATTAGCGATCCGTGACTTTGACAGCTATGAGGAGATTGTCCGATGTGCCCTTAAGGTTGAAATGGAGATCGGAGAATCACAGGGGTATCATGGGGACAAGAAGCGGAAGGTGGACTTCAATGCTGGTGGTCCGATGGATAAATCCAACGGCGCTAAGAAATTCCAGCACCCCACTTGCCAAAAGTGTGGAAAGAAGCACCCTGGGAATTGCCTTAGGGGGACAAGAAAATGCTTCAAGTGTGGAAGAGAAGGGCACCTAGCTATTAACTGTCAGCAAGAAGGACCCGCGGCTGCGACGGAGGGGAGGAACGCTCCGTTCGAACCTCAACGCGTTGTTCAATGCTTCAAATGCAAAGAACCGGGTCATTTTGCGAATCAGTGCCCTAATCCAAGGGTTATCGGAGGCAATCAACAACCTCCAAGACAGCAAAGAAGAGCTTTTGCCATCACTTCTGCCGAAGTGAACCCCGACAACGAAGTGGTGACAGGTACGCTAGTTATTCATTCAAGAATAGTGAACGTACTTTTTGATTCAGGTTCTACGCATTCTTTTATATCTCAAAAGTTTAGTAGAATAATCCCTGCACCACCACAAATCATGGAAGTAAAGATGTCGGTGAGTACGGCAAATGGGGCAATCATTGCATCCCATGAGTATAAGTCCTCCCCTGTTATAATCTGTGGATTGAATTTCCCGGCGAACCTTGTCATACTCCCTTTGGTGGAATTTGATGCAATTCTTGGCATGGATTGGCTTTCCTTATATAGAGCCAACATAAATTGTCGGGAGAGGGAAATCACACTCCATATGGAGAATCGACCCCCGATTCTTTACAAGTGTCAGGAGGAAGATGAATCTCCTTTAACTCCATCATCTCAAGCATGGATATTACTACCTTATGAGCACGCATATCTGGCTCAGATGATTGAGTCCAAGGAAGAAACCACCCTTGAAGAAATGCCTATTGTGAGGGAATTCGCTGAAGTATTTCCCGAGGAACTTCCTGGTCTTCCTCCAAGAAGAGATGTTGAGTTCTCAATTGAACTTATACCTGGGGCGCTACCAATATCCAAGACTCCATATAGAATGGCTGTGGTTGAGCTTGAAGAACTGAAGAAACAACTACAGGAGAATCTGGATAAAGGGTTTATACGCCCAAGTGCATCACCATGGGGTGCACCAGTCCTCTTCGTCAAGAAGAAGGATGGGTCAATGCGGCTTTGCATCGATTATCGTGAACTTAACAAAATCACGATAAAGAAAAAGTATCCTCTCCCAAGAATCGATGACTTGTTTGATCAGCTGCGTGGAGCACAATACTTCTCCAAGGTCGACTTGCGGTCGGGATATTATCAAGTAAGGGTGAAGAAGGAAGATATCCCCAAGACTTCTTTTCGTACAAGGTACGGGCACTATGAATTCATAGTAATGCCTTTTGGACTCACCAATGATCCAGAAATATTCATGGACTTGATGAATAGAGTCTTTAGAGATTACCTAGATAAATTTGTGGTAGTCTTTATAGATGATATTCTAATATACTCCAAAACCAAGGAGGACCATGAGGAGCATTTAAGAACTGTACTGGAGACTTTGCGCAAGGAGAAGCTCTATGCCAAGTACAGCAAGTGTGAGTTCTGGTTGAAGGAGGTCTCATTCTTGGGCCATATCATCACAAGCAATGGGATATCTGTGGACCCCTCCAAAACAGATGCAATTGAGGGATGGCCGAGGCCAACATCGGTAACTGATATCCGTAGCTTCTTGGGGTTAGCTGGATATTATCGACGATTTGTGAGAAACTTCTCACGATTGTCCAACCCTCTTACCAAGCTAACTCGAAAGGGAGTAAAGTTTGCTTGGAGTGATGAATGCGAAGAAAGCTTCAAGGAGTTGAAAAGGAGGCTTATCACTGCACCTGTGCTCACTTTACCCACAAGTGGGGAGCTTTTTGTGGTATTCAGTGATGCTTCAAAGAAGGGCTTAGGATGTGTGCTGATGCAGAATGATAAAGTGATATCCTATGCCTCAAGACAGTTGAAAATCCATGAGCGAAACTATCCAACGCATGATCTGGAGTTGGCGGCGGTGATCTTTGCCTTGAAAATCTGGCGGCATTATCTCTATGGAGAGAAATGTGAGATATATACGGACCACAAGAGTCTTAAATATATATTCACACAGAAAGAGCTTAATATGCGCCAGAGAAGACGGATAGAGCTCATAAAGGATTATGACTGTTCAATACATTACCACCCTGGGAAGGCGAACAAGGTGGCGGATGCCCTAAGTAGAAAGGATCCAGCAATTCTATCAATGATGAGAATTGAGAAGGATCCAATCTTCTTAGACTTGATGAAGATGGAAGTGGGAATCATAAAGAAGGGAACATCATCAATCCTTTCACAAATGATTGCTCAACCATCTCTTTTGGAAAGGTTAAAGGATGCTCAAAAGGATGATGCGAGAATCCAAGAAAAAGTGGAAGCTATCAAAAAGGGAAAATCCTCAGAGTTTAATGTTAATGAAGAAGGAATTGTGCGGTTTGGGAAAAGACTATGTGTCCCATCAAGTTCGGAGCTGAAGAAGGAACTTTTGGATGATGCACATAGTTCAAATTTCTCTATTCACCCAGGGAGCACAAAGATGTATCGAGATCTCCGAGAAAACTTTTGGTGGGATAATATGAAGAAGGAGATCGCTGAATATACATCAAAGTGCCTGGTGTGTCAGAAAGTGAAGGCAGAGAGGCAGAAGTCTAAGGGGATGATGCAACCATTGCCCATACCAGAATGGAAATGGGAGAACATCACCATGGACTTCGTCATTGGACTTCCAAGGACATCCAAAAGCAACAATGCAATCTGGGTTATTGTGGATCGTCTTACAAAGACTGCACACTTCATTGCTATTCGAGAGGACTTCTCTTTGGATCAACTGGCACGGATATATATCAGGGAAGTGGTACGGTTGCATGGAGTACCACTATCTATTGTGTCTGACCGAGATCCAAGATTTACCTCTAAGTTTTGGAAGAGTCTTCAACATGCTCTGAATACTGAACTGAACTTCAGTACGGCCTATCATCCTCAAACTGATGGCCAATCCGAGCGGACTATCCAAACACTTGAGGATATGTTGAGAGCGTGCTCAATGGACTTTAAAGGAGGATGGGATCAACATCTTCCTCTAGTTGAGTTCTCTTATAATAATAGTTTCCACTCGAGCATCCAAATGGCACCATATGAAGCCCTGTATGGGAAAAGGTGTAGAACACCGGCATGTTGGGATGAGGTCGGTGAACGTAAGCTGCTTGGACCAGAAATGGTCGAAGAAATGGTGGAGAAGGTGAAAACCATTCAGCAGCATATCAAGGCAGCCCAAAGTCGACAGAAGAGTTATGCAGATAATCGTCGACGAGACCTTGAGTTTAAAGTCGGAGACATGGTGTTTTTACGCATATCTCCGTGGAAGAAGGTCATGAGGTTTGGAAAGAAAGGGAAGTTAAGTCCAAGGTACATCGGCCCCTTCGAGATTCTTGATCGTGTTGGGGTTGTGGCCTATCGACTAGCACTTCCACCTACTATGGCCAAGGTGCATGATGTCTTCCATGTATCCCTCTTAAGGAAGTACATACCAGACCCTTCACATGTACTCTCTTCTGAGGTGGTACAATTAGAAGACGATCTTTCTTATGAGGAGCAACCAGTGAAGATCTTGGATCGTAGAGAAAAAGTTCTACGAAATAAGACAATGCCCCTCGTCAAGGTGTTGTGGAGAAACCACAAGTTTGAAGAAGCAACTTGGGAGTCGGAGGATATGATGAAGCTAAGTTACCCACATTTGTTTTAGTGTGGGAAAAGGAAAATTTCGAGGGCGAAATTTCTTAAGGGGGGAATGTTGTAACGACCCAAAATTTCATTAATGGAAAATCCCTCTTGATCCAGTTAAATGTTTCTTTATGTTTTTATAAGATGTCAACTTCTTTAGTTTTACGTTAAGATTTGTGACCGTTACTTTTATAGCCGTTGAACATTGATCATCTGGGTAGTTTAAATATAAGGCTTTAACGAAACCATTTTTACTCAGACAAAGGAAGCGATGGCCTCATCCAGTAGAATTTCCCCTTACGAAGCCTATTTGTCGGAGCTCGGAAAGGAGGTGGCGTCTTTGGGCTTTGCCCTTGACCAAGCCCAAGCTGAGCTTCATCAAGTCAAGCTCGAACGTGATCGTCTACGGGAAAAATGGAAGTTGATAGAGATCACCACTCGAGCGATGTTATCCGAGCAACCCCAAGAGTCTGTCACCATCGCACACCTTACCCTTAGGTCTTATGCGGCTATTTTAAGAGGTTATGTAACAAATAAGTAGCACCATGTTCATGTACATTATTTTTGTATATAATAATGAATATAATTTCTAGTCATTTTTGATGCATTGTAATTAGTTTTTAAAGTACAAATGATGTTTTTAGTTATTATTTAATTAAGAATTATATTTTATTAAATTAAAGGATTTTTGAATTAAATAATATTTTAATAAAATATTATTATTAATATTAAATTAATTTTTATTAAATATAAATGATCTTATAATTTTATGAATGCAATTAAAATTTTTATTAAGGTTTGAAAGCCATTTCTGTCAAAACCCGTGACTTTTTTATAAATGTCGGTTTTTATTTTAAAAGTGTTAATTCACATATTTAGAAAATTATTTAGATAAAATAAATATTATTTTTGGAATCAGGACGTCGAAATTATCCAACGGTGAATTTTTCATAATTTTCTGAGACAGTCCAATTTTTGGGTAAAAATTAAATACCTTTTAAATATATAATGTGATTTATGACATCATAATGACCCAATGGTGATGTAATAAAATACCATAATCCTTAGGTTCGGCCAATATATGTTTTATCATTAAAATAATGAGGTTTTGGGTTTGTTTGAATCACTTTTCAAAGCATTAATGGAGCCCTCAAGAATTATTCAACACTTTGCCTTTTAAAATTAATTTCCATGGGAGTGTGACTCACCTCCACATAAGCAACCCTAATTTTTTAATAAGTTCGGACCTTGGCCTTGTAAAATATTGTTTTCCTCTCTCCTTTTCCAGAAACCATGGGCAAATACCATGGGATGGTTTGTGGTTTGGATTATTTTAATATAAGGGGTCCCAAACCTAAATAATAAAGAATTCTCTCACCTTTCCTATATAAACCCACCCAAGCTCCCACTTCCTCCTCACTCAAAGCCCTTGAAGTTCGTCCAACCTCTGCCCTACTCTCTCTAGAATCCTCTCAAGGTGCCCCAAGCTCCCAAGAAGCCTCTCACAAGCCTCTCTCTAGCCTTTGGAAGCACACTTCCAAGTAAGGGTTTTTTCTTCCTTTCTCTTTTTTTTGTCAATTTTCTTTAAGTTGTATTGCCCTTTTAATTTAATTTATGAATGTTGGGGTATGGTTTCGCACCTCCCCCATACTGCCCTCTTATTGTTTGAATGATGGGAGAACCCTTTCTCTCTCATTAAATGCCTCCCATGTACACCCGTTACTATGCCGAAATTCCGAAAGGAACTTCTCTCTCTTCTTTTATATTCAAGCAATACTTTTGTATCATGAATCTAAATTCCATTTCTGTTGTTGGGACATGTATATATATGATCTCCTTACTGTCCATTTCATGTAAATATGATGAGGAACCCCTTTCTCTCTCATCAACCTTTTTTATGAATTCTTATGTCACGCCGTTACGCTGCCAAAATCGCACCAATTTTCTAAGCCAATGTCTTTGTGTAGTGAATACCATGCCCATTTCTCCATCAAGGGTATTCACCTTTATGCACATATACGTATTGATTGTAAAGTTTCATGTATGAATTCCACATTCCTTTATCGTGGATGAAATGATTATGTTTTATGAATCCATGTTTTATGATCCATGTGGCACACTTATGCATGAAATGAAATGTTTAAGAAGGGTGCGCCCTGATAGCGCTCCAATGCATTGGGTAAATTATAGTATCATGATACGTCATGTGCAATGAGTGTTGACTCTTGCTAATTCAAGTGCAACGAGGGTTTACTCATGCTTCAAGTGCAATGAGGGTTTACTCATGCTCCATGTGCAATGAGCCTTGGCTCATGCTAATTCAATGTTAAGTGTTGTTGCCACATTTCCATGTTATGATTATCATGCTTTATCATGCCTTTATGTTCATGTCTCTCTTATGCTCTATTGATATGCCTATTGCCTAACATGTATTGTACTCCTCATGTTATTCATTATGTACTCCCTTACTGGGCTTTATAGCTCACCCTTTTCTTATGCATGTCCTCAAGTTATCCCATGCAATGCTAGGTACGAAGGAATGTAGTGGTCATGTAAAGGAAGTTTTCAATAAGGATGTTGTATTTCAAGTTTAAAGTTTTTATGTAATAATCCTAAGCCCCAAAGACACTAAACCTCTCGATCTTCTTTGTTGTATCAAGTGAAGTTTTATGTAATAAAGCATGTTTAAGTTGTAATAAAAAGCAGGGTTGTCATATACACCACCATGAAGGGAGGTACAATGACAGAGCATATGGTGGGTACAAACTACGCCAACGAGGGGAAGATGGTATGGTTAGGTACTGTGGAGGGGGAGGAGTAATCTAGAGATGGGATGAGGTAGATTTATACGTAAATAGAATAAATCACGTGTGTCTATTTTTATGTGGGAAAATAATTAAAAAAATGTGATGGCAATCCCCGCCATCCATCACATATCGTTAGAGATGGTAGATGGACATGTCATCTCACATCCCGTAATCAAATCTACACCATCCATCCATCTCATGATGCATTTTTTTATCCTAGACAATCTGATGAACCCTTCGCCACATCCTATTTATCCTCTAGTCATCTCGATGCCACAGCTTGCCGTAGTTGAATATGATCCTCCTTGATCGAACTTCAACCATCATTGATGATCAAAACCTCATGCATTATGGTCGTATGGACTTAACAAACAAATTCATGCAAGTTGTTTTTTATTCATACAATACAACATGAATACTGAACGTGGGATGAGGAAAACATAGTTTCTAGAGGTTGTTCTATTTGACGTTCGAGGAGATTCTTTTCATATGTTCTTAATGCATGGATGTAAGGAAGATTACACATTGATATTAGGATCCCGCATTGAACATTATAAAACCAAGATATTCGGTGTATCTCTAATCTGGTATTTGAAATATTTGAGGCTGAAGATATCATGCATTCAAATATTTGAACCCGAAAACATATCAAAATGGATTTGAATGTGGAGCTATGTTCTGATCCATGCATATAGAAGGCGGAGTCCCTCGACATATTCTTTTGTTGAAAATATTGAGGATGTACATGTTTTTTAATTAATAGATCACCATGATAAATATGTTCCTTGTAGGTCTGCTATGCAATGAAAAAGAGAATTTTCCGGTGTTAATCAAGTGCAATGCACTCTTGAATCATCCTTGCAAAGAAGATAATTCATGACCTTTAGATTAAAAGACACCATGAGCACATGACAGGTTCTCTCAAACCCTTGTTATGTTTCATGAAAGAATTTGTGTTTAGAAGAACATAGGAGTTAATGGTGAAAGACCACAAAGACATGAAAGAATAAATGTGATTTAGTTAATGATGTTGGAGGTTGTTCATGGTTTATTTCTATAGAATAATTATAGCACATGATGTCAAGGGTTTGAGAATCCCTTGAGCCAATTTTCATACACACTGCCTTTGAGAGGAATAAATACAGTGCACACTAAACATATACAAACTTGGGTTTTATGTGTATGAAGAAGAATGACCCAAGAATAGATTCTACCCATTCGAGATTGTATGAAAGTAGTCAGTAGTGAATACACAGATGTATTCATCCCTGGAAATATGGATAAGAAATCCTAATAAATATTTGGTGTAAAAGGAATAGAAAGAAGTGCATGTATATGCATAACACACATACATTAAACCCAAATTGAATTTAATAACAATGTTTAAAGAATAAAAATTTGATGGAATTTAATGTGTGCATACTGGGAGATGAACCAATTTGATAGTGCATGTGTAATTTCCTAACCCACTTACTTTGAATGTAAAATATTAATACCATAGAATAGTGTTTTCCTGGGATGACCAGCTGCATGCATAAAAACATGAATAATCACATAAACATGTGAAACGACATTGATATATCCAAGACAATAGGTGTTTAATTCCCTGAAATCCATACATGAAGTGAATGGGCATTTAGACTAAATTTGGGAAGAATTAATGAATATCATATATCTGGGTTGATAGTAAATGAGCATTCATGTAGAGAGAAAAAGATGATATTGTGAAAGATAATTCTTGACTATTTATATTCATGAAGAAGTTGTGTGAACCATTTTCATACATATATGTTAGGTCAGATATTCATGAGAAAAATAATGAATCACACAGTCATGGTTTCACTGAGGACTGATCACAAAAGTGATTACAATTATTGAGCAAGGCCAACAGATCTTACCAAAGGCTATTAAATATTCTTGAACAGATACGCAGGAATCTTCAATTCCGAAAGCCTGTGGGGAATGAACATCATATAATCTACATTTAATCAATGTGAACAAATAAGGACGCTCTTCATGTGACTCGAGAGCTAGAAGAACCCTGTGTGATTCATGAGGAGAAAATGTCTTCAGTGGGACTTAAGAGGAGGCCAGTGGATTCTGTTAACACTGTGGGATACAGTATAAGGACCCTCCTATGGGACTCAGGAGAGAATCAATGGGACTATGTACTAACCATTTTAATAGATAATAATATTATAGTGTAGAATCTATTTTGGGTAGAATAACCAACACAGCAACGAGTATGTCTTTGAACCAAACCATATAAATCCTTTTGTTCAGAGCCTTTTTAGTTACAACTTCATTCAAGGAAAGGACGAGTGACACAGAAATATTAGATCAAGGTTTAACTGTCCATAGATTCTTAATTAAAAACAATCAATTAGAAAAAATATTTAAAGGGATCACACATTCACCTCCTCCCCCTCTCAGTGATTCACACAGATTTTTGAACTTCAATGGGTATTAGAGGAAAGGTCACCTCTAAAAGACCCGTGGGGGTATTTATGAAATGCATATTTTAGGAAATGAGTGAGTAGACACAAATGGATATTTATTCCAAGACACATAATAATAGGAAAAATAAATAAGGAAGTAATATGAAGTAGAATCTTAATGCTAATTGGGAGACTCCTTCTACTAAAGCTAATTTGAAATGTACAACATGTGATAATTTTTTATTGTTATTATGACTCTTATGAGTAAGTCTATTTAAGATGTAATGATGATAGATAAATTAGTGATATTATGTCTGTACATAAGGAAAACCGTATGAAAATTCCTATAGAAGTGGAAAAACATATTTTCACAAGCATTAATACCCTTCAAGATGAAAAAATTCTGATGGAAGATTATTTTTATGCCATAGAAGATACATTTTCTAAAGGTGTTTTCATATCCAACAAACTCTCAAAACATTTGATGGAAAATTAAGAAAAAATTTACCTTTTCAATGAATTATATTATAATGTTGTAGAATAATTTCAATGAATCATTTGTGGGAAATAATTTTTTGAGATTTTATTTGTAAAATATTTCAATGCATTTGAAACCCTGCACAATGTTTTTATGGTTGTCAAAGATGCTCAACTGGAAGACCAAGATATCAAGGAATAGGATATTGAAATTTCTTTGCATGAATTGAAAAATGTTTAAGAAGAATGAATGATAAATCTGAAGGATAATATGGAATTTAAGCGGAGATCAGTTGAGAATGAGAAGAACTCCCTCAACAAGAAGTGTCTAGAGATGGAGGTGAAATTAACGAATTAGAAATCACTCCAAGATGGAAAATAAAAAATTGTTGGGAGAAGATATTATTCCATAGATGATTGTATTTATGAATATGATTTCAAAACGAATATTATATCATCTTATAATCCAATGGTTTCATCCATAAGAAGGTATCCTATAACTCAGTAATTTCAATTTCCACTAAAACAGTTTCATCTGCAAGTACAGGTTTAGTGTTTTGATCCGGGAAGATGTGGATCAATAATATAATTAAAAATCTATCAAATAATATAGGATGGAAGCTATAATTATTAGTATGAACAAATCCCAAATTTATGCTCCAAATAAATAAAGTAAATTCTAGAAACAAAAATGCAGTAAATCAATCTCGACTGATACTATCATATAAAGAAATTGATTTATTGGATACTTATGGTGTTTCTAGTTTTTTGGGAATTAGGAAAATGGTTTTTAGAATAATGTTTCATCATATGAAATTTATATAAGACTACATTCAGGGGATATAGATGTGAAGAAATAAGAATCCTGAAATGCTAACGATGAATACATAGATAAAGAAGAATCTATCTATCAAGAACATATTTGTTATCATGATGACTTATATGATAATTGAAACAGAAGTTGTCATGGTTATAATGAATTATAGTTTAGTCCAATCATGAAGAATGCATACGTTTATAATGATAAAAATCGACTACAAATGCAGAAGAAATGAACAATAGTTTAACAATATTTTATTAGGATTATACAAAAAACTGAATCATGAAAACTGGAAAACAAATTATTCCCAAGAAGAAGTTTAAGCTGGATTCCAAGAATTTCATTTCATCCAAGAAAAGATGCTTCTATTGTGGAATGAAATTTCATAACATGGATCACTACAATCATACCATGATAATGAATGGAAGCAACATGAAATTAAAAATAATATCAATCTAGGATAAGTCTTTATTTTTAATAGGAAATAATAAAGATAAAATTGATAAGTTACCTAAGGAAGGTAAAATTAAATCATTGAAGAAGACATGGGGATGTTCCAAACTAGTATATGATAAGAAGGATTATTTAGTTATATGAACTGATCAATTGAAATTTGTTAAATAACTACAAAGAGATGAAGATGAAGTGCTAGATAAAGCTAAGGAGAAGGGGAAATAGATCACTCCACATGAATGAGATTTTGATTTTCAGGAGAGGTTATTAATAAATTGTAACCCAAGTCTCTCACAAGTAATCTGTGCAAGGTGAAAGAAGGAATAAAATAATGAAAAAAATGTATAGTTGTTTTACAATGTCAAATGGATATCTTGAAAATTGAAAAACATGAACTAGTGGAAGCTACTTTACTACTGGTAGAATTAAGGACAGAAAATCCACACAAGATGAAGATGAATAGATGTAATTGGTCCACACTAAAAATGAATGTTCAAAATGTAAAATGTATAGGAGACACCATCATGAAGAGTATCAAACACATTACAGCTATATGGAACGGAATTCATGTCTTGATAGGAAATTCTTAGCCTTATTGCTCCTATTAATATGTTCACATGTGTCACATCTTATCCCCTTATATTTTTATTGTATTTTTGTGCTTACAATGTATTGAATTTAAGGTGAATGTAATTTTCAATATGATATTTGAATGAACAATGTAGATAACCACCACCTTAATGAGCTTGAATTCACTATTATCGATGCTATTAAAAAAACAATAAGAAATGGAATTTAGGGTGAATGATTTTGGTAATATATATACCCCAATTGGTTATACTATTTCTAACCCTCATGATTCAGGTATTGCTTATTTCAACTCATGAAATTCTATGCTTGAATGTAAGGTAAATGGAGAAGATAACGGGAACTCTATTGTTAACCTGATTATAGGAATAGAACTCAAACATGAGTCACCAACTTGAAACCCAAGACCTTATTGTTTGGTGTGGGTAATGACTCAACCTCATCTGAGGGAATCATCACAATTGATATAGAATTACCAGTATCGCTGCCTCTAGAATCCTCTATAGTCTATGAAACAAAATAGGTAGGAACACTACATCAGAATAAACCAGATATTGTAAATTCTTTTGAGAAGAATAAATGCAAACCCAAACATGGTTCAGATGTGGGAAGTGGAAAGATAATTGGTTGTTCTGAATAATAAATTTTCACAGATAGTGCCCTCACCAGGGGGTTTTCATCTTATCCTTGGGATGACACACAATTCACCATAGTTCTGGGAAATTCCCTTGATCTATCTGTCTCGGGTATGCATGGTAAATCATACAGAACATCGTCTTTCAAACAGAATTACACCATCCTTTCTTCATAGGCTCATCTAAACCTGATGGACACACTGACAGTGGATTCTAGACAGCAACTTGGAAGGAACATAGGTGCATCATATCATGGCCCTACCTCACTTGTTTCAGGTACAATGTCTTTTCACAGAGGCATTTAATCAGTAATTATATCACAATATAATGATTGTGTTAGGACTGCGATTGTTGTGAACCTAAATACTCAACATGATGATAATCATGATTCCAATAGCACAAAAGACGCTATGGATTGACATGTGAAGGATAAATCCAAGATAGGTAGCACTAGTAGACCTCCTACTTCTAAAATAATTTAGGAAATGACCATGATCCCAATAACATATAAACAAATTAGAAGATCTACAAGACACTGTGGTTTACGAAACAAAAAAAAGAAGTTTCAACCCTAAATCTGGGTCTAAATGAAGATCCTTTTTGGAACTGTCAGGGTATTGCCAACTATGACATTCTCATTGTTTTAAAAATAATGTACATTCCCCAGTACCCTTTTTTTTATATTGCTGAACTAAAAATCAGTTTCTCTCCCATGTTATACCTCTTATGTCAACATGGATATTCTTTCCCTAGTGCAATTAAAAATTCCTTTGCGGTTGATTCCTTATGGATGTTCTTGCAATTTTCTATTCAAGGTGTCAATATATTTAACATATCGTAACAAATAGTCACATGTGATTTTTTATTAAGGAGAATCATATTTTCTTATACTTTTTTTATTCCAAGAATAGATATCAAGATACGAGACCCCTTTGGGATGATATTACTTATCTAGGTACAAGACTCCATGCACATTGGTTTGTAATTGGAGACTTCAATGATATCATCAATTTAAGTGAGAAAGTTGGTCCTTCATATGACACAATATCAATGTTATAATCCAAATCCATTATTGAATAAAACAACCTCATTGATATAAATATTACAGGTACCAAATAATACTAGTATATAAATTACAATAATAGGTTGGTCTCCTACAAACTATATAGATATTTTACAAATGTTCATACCTTAGATAAATGGGACACCATTTCCAGTACCACCCTTTACAAGCTCCAATATAATCATCATCCTATTTTGGTCAATGTCTCCACTAACACTGCTAAACATCCATGTCCATTTAGATTTATTAATTATTGTTTATCTAACAGTAAATGCACTGAAATCATAACAAAATGTTGGCTCTACACACCACAATGCAATAGTCATTTTTCCTACTGTTCCAAATTGTAGTATATTAAACAGATGCTCAATGTTTGGTGTATCTCCCATGCCAAAAATATCATTAACGATATTTTCTTCTTTGAGAATGATCTCAATCAACTTCAAAAAATAGCTTGAACTATGACTTTAGCACTGATCTGAATCATGAAATTAGTATTTCGATAATGCTCAATTATTTTCTCACATTTAAGTAGAAAATGAGGAAACAAGCTTTCAAAGTAAAATGGTTATCCAACAGTGACAAAAAAAACTATGTTCTGTAATTCCCTCTAAAGAACTCAGAAATCATGTAGACCACATGACTCATTAAAATATAGTGAATACATTTTAGAAAATGACATTGATCATTCCAACCCCATTGTTTCTTAATTTGAATCTATCATTAACGGACCAGATAATAACAAATACCTCTTACTTGAGATAATTCTGATGGTGGTTAGTGATGATGAAAACAACATTCTTCATAAAATTTCTCTTGATCTTGAAATTTAAGATAATTTCTTTAGTTTAAATGCTGATAGTGATCCTGGCCCTGAGTTATTTAATAAAGATTTCTTTCAATACTACTGCGATATTATTAATTTTGATGTTTGAAAGATTTTGAAATCCTTCTCCAACGGTGTTCTGCCTCATGGTCTAAATGCCTAGTTTCTCTCTCTATTTCCTAATATTTAAAATTCTTTTGAGATCCATATATTTAGGCCCATTTCTCTCATTAACACCCTATATAAAATGATCTCTACAATCATTACCAATATGTTTTCTTCTATCACTGAAAAATTAGTCTTCTGGAACCAATTTGTTTATATTAAGAGAAGATCCATCAAAACCCGCATTTTTCTTTCTTTTATGTGTTTCAATACCCTAAACAAAGCCAACAGAGGTGGTAATATTTCAATTAAATGCGAAATTAAAAAAGACTTTGATACCATGGAATGTAGTTTTATTTTTAATGTACATCAATATTTTTTTAGTGATACTTTTATCAATACTTTAAAAACTCTATTAAATTCGGCTTCTACATAGATCCTTATAAATGGTTCCCCCAAGGGTATTTCAAATGCAGAAATGGTGTCAGACAGGGGGACCCTCTTACTAAAATCATATTCTCCATTGTGGAGTACAATATTAGTAGTTTACTCACATGTCTGGTTGACCAAAAAAACATAAACCCATCCATGTTTTTCATTATCTGAACTCTCCCACTCACCTTTTGTATGTGGATGATATCATTATTTTCCTTCATGGAGATAAAAGAAACATTCAAACCCTAAAAAATTCCCTTGATCATTATGAGGAGATATCTGGTCAAACAATTAGCTTGATCAAATATTCTATCTTCTTTGGACATAATTTTCCCCTTAATAGGAATTCGTCATTATAAGTGACTTAGTTATAAAAGAGGGCTCTCCCCGTTTTATGTACCAAGGTGTCCACATATTTTTGGGGAAGACTCAAGTATTTTCATTTCTCTTAAATTTCCTATAAATTAATAAACCATCTATCCTCTAGGAAAGGCAAATCCCTTTATATTTCGGGCAGAATCTGCCTTGTCAAATCAACTATTATCTCTGAAATGGGTTACTCTATGATTGTATACAAATGGCCTGGTATTATTATAAAAAAATTAATACCTCAAACAAATTTGTTCTGGATAGGTCGATATGTGGAATGGAAACCTGACCCCATCCCCTGGTTAACTTGTTTCAAACCTATTTATAAGGGAGGCAGTGACGTTAAAAATCGTAACCATTTTTTGAGCCTCTTTAATCCAGCCTCACTTAGAATATTTTCTATAATAAATAAGAATCCATAGACTTTCTTAAAAATATATTTCTTCAAAAAAACAAGAAAGGAAACTCAATTTTTATTTTCTCCACTATCTGTAAATCCAAAAAAAACTCCCTTGATACCATTATGAATAACTCCAGGTGGTTGTTCAGTAGAAACACTTCAATGAACTTTTGGTGGGGTAACCGGGCTGGAACTCCATTAATTTCTAGGGTTTTCCTTGAGAAATTTCTGGATAACACCAAGCTCTCTATCATAGGTGTTCATTATTCTTCAAATTATTTTTATTCTTGATAACATTATGACTGGCATTGACACGATCACTTCTCTAACAGTGATGATTTACTTGTTTTGGAACCTAGTCACAATGGAATACTTAATTCAAATTTTTTTTACAACCACTCATTTGGTAAATCTGAATGTGATTTTGGGTGATTAAAACTTTTTGAAATCCTCAGATAAAACCATCATGACATACTCTTATTTCGTGGATGTCCCACAACATAATCCCTAATGATAATCTCCTTCAATCGTATAGTTTTCAACTCTGTTCTAAATGAATTCCCTATAATCAACATAGAGAAGATGCTAGTCATCTGTTTCATTTTGAAGCCACTACTTATGCTCTTTGGAATTATATTATTGACATTTTTTATTATATATGGTGGATGCATGACTCTATAAAATCACATTTAAAGAGATGTGTGGATATGAATATATCTATGAAAATTAAGAAAATTTCCCTTACTGTTGCCGCGGAGCTATACTACGTGATCTGGTATGAATGAAATGCTATTATTCATAATAAATGCTCATCCAATCATTATACAGGATGAATACAGATTCTCATTTCCATTAGTTAAGACACTTCGATCCAACAGGGTCATTGTAACAACATGTTGCATGACATTGGCATCGAACTATGATTGCGTATTTATGGAAACTATTTCCATCCTCTCTATACTTTTGAAGTCATTTATCATTTCCCTTTACCAGGATCAATTAAAGTTAATGTTGATGGTTCTCCCAAATGAAATCTTGGACCTTCTAGTTGTGGCACCATCTTCAAGAAACATATTGGCCAGATCATTGGTCGCTTCTATGGTAGTTGTGTCATTCCTTCCTCACTGAAATCTAAAATGATGGGTATGATTTATTCCATCTTTTTTTTCAAACAACATGGTTGGAACAACCTATGTATTTTGAGTCACTCTACCACCATTTTGCAAGTAGTTTGAAATGGTGTGATACATCTTGCATGGGCGATCACCACTCATTGGATGGGCCACATATGTGCTCTTCACAATATCAACTATATCATCAATCCTATATATCGTGAAGCAAACATGGTTGTTGATGGCCTTGCGAACAAGGGAGTCAATGAAGACATTACCTGTCTTGAAGATATTCCAGCTGACTTACTTCCATTGAATAATAAATATTGTAATTTCTTTCCTACATTTAAACTCTTGTAATTCTTTTCCTTCATAACAATTATGCATTGGTTTTCTGAGTAGGAACAATCTTCTTCTTAAAAAAAGATTATTTCATGAAAAATATTGAAATCCATGTCATCTCAATAAGTTGAACCATTAGGTATTATAATCACATATTCATCCCATGTTCTTAATTTTATTTATTATGTTAATTAAGGGGAGGTTGTTGATTGATGAAAAGATGGGATGAATGTGGGATCTTTACCTTTCCACTTGAATGTTTTTCTATTTTTGGTAAATTATGTGTAGTATTTAGAATTTCATTGATAAATCTGACTCTCTCCAATACTTTAGATAAAATTGATACACTCTACGCATTATTTCACATGTATGTTTGTTTGTGGAAGGAACTGAAAACCATGGTCATATATCTCTTGTTTTCTACACCATGTTAGCCCAAGTATACTTTGAGTTGATAAATTAAAGTGTCTTTGGTATGGGCACCATGTGACATCATCCCTCTGTTAGAAATATTCAAGATGATATTCTTTAAATATATGAGAATATGTTTTTTAACATACCCCACTAAAACATTACATTTGATTTCCAATAAAGATGAGAAAATATTTTCCCATATAATGACCCACACAAAAGGTCCCTAGGTGATATTGAAAAAAAATATATAAAGGGGAAGATTATTTAGCAGGGTGTTGAATTTTTTTTCAATAATGTGTAAATATGTGTATGGAAAGGTAATGACTAATTTTTAGATCATGATTTAAATGGGGATGCTTAATGTAATGTTTTTGAATTAGTTAAAATCCCACATTGATAATTATGACATTTTCCCACAACTAATGGAACTTGGATAATTAATATTTGACATTGGATGTCATCCTTGATAATTTTCTATAGAAATGTGGATGATTTCTGAACTGATCATTGGTTCCAAGACATGTACGAATGAATGAAACTTTGTTACAATATTTTAAGAATTCCATGATATACATTATTTCACGATGTGATTTGAACATCCATAAATTGGTTTCTTACTCTATGATGGGTTTTAGATGATTTTATTGATCTAAAATGTATATGTATGGTGAACAAATTAATAGATGAAGAAAAGAGATGTTGATTGAGGATAAATATGTATGTAATTGTATGTATGATTAATTTCATGTTGATTTCCTTATATGTATACTTTGGCATATAACCATGTTTTTATATAGGATTTATATAAAAAACTGGACCATGGTCAGTCAAGACAACCAGACTTGCTGGGGATGCAGCTTGCACCACAGAGTGGTCGGCTGAGCTTTACCCCAGACAACTAGCCAGCAAGGACTTGATAAAGGTTGTACGTGGAGGATGTAGGAGCATTCCCATAGGGGTTCATAGTAATGCCAGATAAGAATTCCCCCTTTGAAGGGCAGTAGAGAATAGGGTGGGAGAAGAGTGCGTCCACATGGTGAATACGGTATGAGGCGGTACCATGGAGGGAGGAGGAGTAATTTGGCCATTAGTCAATGCATTTTGATACATAAACCAAATGAATCCCACATCTCCATTTCTATGTGGGACATGTTGTATAAAATGTGGAGGCAATCCCCAACATCTATCTCGTCTCACAAGAGATCACAACCACACATCATATCCTGCATCCCACGATCAAATCAATTTTGTCCATCCATCCCGCCCCATGTATTTTTGAACACGGTCCATCCGATGAATCCTCGTCCACATTGTCTACAATGATCAGCTATCCCGATGCCACATCTCACCGTAGATGAATCTAATCCTCTATGATCGAACTCTGACTATCATTGATGATCAAAAACTCATGCATTATGATCATATGGACATAATAAACTCATGAATGCTTGTATATTATCATACATACAATTCTATAGGATGATCAAGTGTGGGGATAGGAAAACACAATTATCAGAGGCCAGGCCATTCAACATTTGAGGATATTATTTTCATGTGTTCCTAATGCATTCATGTGAGGAGGATTACATAATTATATCAGGATATAACATTGAACAAAAATAAACTCAGATATTCTATGTATCTCTTATCCCATATTTGAAATCTTTTTAGTCAATGATATCAGGCATTCAAAGATCATAACCCCATGAAATATCAAAAGGTATTTGAAAGTGGATCTACACTGTGATCCCCTCCTATAAAAAGAGGAGTCCCCCAAAAAATTATGTTGTTGAAAATATTGATGAACCACCTGACTATGATTAAATAGAGAACTGTGTTGAAGAGGTTTTACATAGCTTTACTATGCGAAGGATAAGAGAATCTATAAGATTTCAACAAGTTAAATGAACTCTTGAATCGTACTTACAATGAATAGAAGTTGCACCCTCTATGAAAATAAAAACATCTATCACTGGTTAGGTTATATTGAAACCCCCTTGAATTTTGGGAAGGCATTCATGTTTAGATGAATAGAGGATTAAATGGCGAAGGACAACACACACATGAAAGAACGAATGTTATTTAGTAGAAGAATCATGAGGTTGTGAATGAATTTTTAAGGATAAATATAGTGAATGTGGTAGTGGGTTTGAGAATCCATTTAGATAATTTCCACACACACTCCATATTGAGAAGAATAAATCCAACGGACAACAAAAATATACCCATTCATGTTTTGTGTGAATGAATAAGATGAACACAAGAACACCTTCTACCCAATCAGGATTGTGTAAAAAGAGGTAGTAGGGAATACACCTAGATATTTATCCCATGAAATATGAATAGGACGATCTAATAAAAAGTGGGTGTAAAATGAATTCAATGACTTGCATGTACATTCATAACGCAAATGAATTTAACCCAAATTAAATAGAACATGTGTGGGAAACTAATAAATAGAAGAGGGATGTGAATTTTTGTTTATTAAAAGAAGAACCAAGTGGAATATGGATGTTTAATTGCATTCCCACACACATTGATCCTAAAATATTGATAGAAGTGAATATTGTGTGCTCAAGTTGACAAGCTACATTAATGAAAACATGGAAAATCACATTATCATGTGAAAATTCATTGAGATACCCAAGAAAATTTGTATTTAATTCCGTTAATCTCATTCCGGATGTGAACGTGTAGTGGGAATAAATCTCAGAAGAGTTGAATATGATCCTAAATTTAGGTTGATAATAATTATGCATTCAAGATGAGAGAAAGAGCACATAGTGTGAATGATCAATATCGACTATTAATATTTTTGAAGAAAATTTCATCGCTATTTAGACACATATATGTGATGTCAGGACATCATCATCAGAAGAAAAAATTTACTAAAAATTATTTAACTGAGGACTAATCACAAAAGTGGTCAAAATTATTGAGCAAGGCAAATAGACTATACAAAATGATGTTGAAGATTTTCAAAGAGAGTCACATGCAATTGTGATTCAACAATTTGGTGGGGAAATAACATCATATCATCTACATTGAATAAAAATAGAACCATGAAAAAAGTTTCTCATGTGACTTGAGAGCTAGATGAACCCCGTGTTATTCATGGTGGAAAATAAGTCTTCAGTGGGACTTTGGAGCAGGCCAGTGGATTTTGGTAACACTATGAGATTAAGTATAAATATCCTCATGTTGGACTCTCTATTAACCATTGTATTTGATAATAACATTATAGTGGATAATTTGTGTTGGGGAGAATAACCAACATATAAAGGATTAGGTCTTCGAACTGATCTTCTAAATCCTTGTTTTCAATGACTTTACATTTTCAGCAACATTTGAGGTAAGGCAGAGAGACATAAGAAGAGTGGATATAGGCATTAACCAGTCATAGAGGTTTAATTGAAAAGTATAAAATAGTAAAAAGATTTAAAGGGATCACTGATTCACCCTTCTCAATCTCAGTGATTCACACTGATCTGGGGACTTGACTAAGGATTGTTTATATCAATATAAGCAGATGAGAAATTCTGATTAGTTTAACCTCGATTATGAAAAAAATGATAGTGTTCATGAATAATGTATTTGTTTCGTCCAAAATAATTTTTATATTACTATTGGATGAGTGTCATAGTTTAGTATAATCTATTCAGGTTGGATGTATGGGGATGTATTGAGATGTAAAGGTGTATATTTACTGGGATGACATGAATAGAGATATTTTAGTGTTTTACCTCTATGCTTGGTATGTCAATTGGTTATAGACGGGACACTAAATAATAAATGTTTGTCACAACGATTACTTATACCATAATGTAACTATGAAAATAAAATAATAGATTTTTTTTATAAAACTCCGAAAAATTTCTAAATGAAATAATTCTGTTTGGGTAGAAGATGATCACCCTAAAATTTCATCACACTTTATTTTTATTTGAGATGATTTTCCTATTAACAAGATTTCCAGAAATTATATTAAAGATGTCTTATGGTTGCATGGTGTACCATATTATGTTATATCTGATTAGAATCCACTATTTACCATGCAGTTATATTTATACACTCTATAGGATATGCATATAGAGTTAACTTTCAGTATGTGACATCATCCTCAAAAAGATTTTCAGTGGGAGACAATCATTCATTCCCATTATAATTTTCCGAGGTATTGTACTATCAATTTGAAAAGTTTTTGGGATTAATAACATACTCTAGTTAATTTTTATAAAAATAATAGCGTTCACTCAACCACTCAAATGTCTCATTATGAAGTCCTTCATATAATTAACTGTAGCACACCAATATACTAGGATGAAGTTGGAGAGATAAATATAATTTAACTTACGGTAGTAGATAAAATTTTTGTGAATTTTAGAGTCATTCAATTGAATATTTAGGAAGCTAAGAGTTTGAAAAAATAAGTTTTACTGATAATCATCTATGAGATTTTGTGTTTTAAGTCGGTGGGAAGGTGTTTATATGAATTTATACATAGAAAAATCTTTTCAGATTTGAGATTCAATAAAAGATAATCCAAGAGAATATTGTTCCTTTCTATATTATTGTTCATGTAGGGATGGTATATTATTTCGTGGAGCTTCCACCAAACAACCCTCATGTTCACGATGTGTTCGGTGTATCTCTGTTGATAATGTACATACCGAATCTAACAAATGTCCTAAACTCAGAGACCAAAACCTGAGAGCATGATCTTCCTTATGAAGAAAAACCCATATAAAACAAGATCATAGATAAAAACACTTATTGAAGAAGATATCTCACCTTCTGAGAGTTCACTAGAGGAATCATAAATTTGAAGAAGCAACATGGGAACCTAATCATATGATGAAATAAAGATAAATTTATTTTTTTATATTATTGTGACATATTTTTAGTATACAACTAAATATAATGTAGGTAAAATATAAAAACTTTGTATTTTATGTGTCATAATTTTTCAAATAAAAATAACTTCTTTGATATCTTATGTAAAATACAACATCGAGTTTTAACAAATAGAGATATAATATGAAAATATTATTATTTAATGTGATAGTTATTAGCTAGATATTAGATGAGTGATATAAATAGAATTACTAAATTATTAAAAAAAAAGTTGTTTACACATGTATAAAATAAATTCATTTTTTCAATTGATTATAAATAAAAATAAGAAATTTATTTGAATGAAAAATAATTATTTTTTCTCATGAACTATTTTTTTTTTGCACAATGTATATTTATTAGAATTTTTTCATTAATATTGGTTTTTTATTTTAATGAAATATAAAAAATTAAAATTTAATAAAATGTTTTAAAATTTATTTAATTTTTTTTCCAATCACGGGATAATAATAAATAATGTTTTATGAATAAAATTGATTTTTTTTTGTAAAATTAGGTTTAAATTATATTTTACATGCTTATTTTCCAAATTAAATAATGCCACTTATATGTATTAAATATGATACAGTGGATTATATATATTGAATCCTGATATTCAAATTTAGTTAATAAAACAATTTTTTTGCTAATGGGAATTAAAGCATTAACACAATAGGCTAAAACATGATTTTAATATAAACATTTCCATGAAAGTTTCCAATATAATATTTTATACAAATAAAGTTATAATGTTTGATTCTCTTAGTTTTAATTTGATATTATGTTTAAGATTAGGAAACAATAATGTTATGAATGAATGTAAATTTATACATTGATAATAATGACATTATTTTCAGGATTTAAATTTATTTGTTAGTTATAGTGACTATAAAATTACCATAAATTCATTCACAATGCTAATAAAAATTTTATTAAATTCCATGAAAATATATTAAATGATTTTAAAATATTGAATGTAATATAATTTCAATTATTTAGATTATCTTAGGTTTTTTTAGATAAATATGAAATATTACTACTATGTTAATAGATTATATTTGAATTCAATCTTTTTTCCTTATGTCATTTAAGTGAAAGTAAATAAATAGTGTTAAAAATGATATTTAATAAAAGTAATATCTGAATTATCTTTTAAAAAATTATATAAAAACTGAAATAGAAATGTTAAGATAATATATGTTCTAAAATTTGATCTTTTTCCATTTATGATTCAATAGTTACCATATATGTATTACTACAACCCGTTAAGGGGGGAAATTATTTTAGTGTGATTGATGTTAAAATTAGTTAACTAAGGTGATAAATGAAAAATATGGTTCAAAATACTAATTAAACCTATAAAGTATTATTATATTATAATATATAAACAACATATTTTATTATCATTAATACATATTCTTGTTGAGGCATTAATAATTTTAATTAGTTTAATATGTTTTTATATTTTTAGAAATCCCAAGAGTGTCCCTCCCCTCAACAGTAAAAGAGACGAACTATTTTCTATTATTCACTCCATATTGAGCCTAAAATGTCTAAAATAACATTCAAAAATCTCTTATAAACTTATATATAAAAAATATAGAGGTTATAGTATTCCCAAAATAATAAACTAATAATCCTTAATAGGATATCTAAAAGAGTTCTTTCAAATACATGTCAATCACCTTAAAAAGTCACATTATTTGTTTCTATATTTTTAACTCATTATAAATATGTTATATTTATCAGAAAATAGTAAATTTATTATAATAAATATAGATAATTGTCATTTGAATTTTCAATTACAAACTATACACCCCAATAAACATCAAATGAGAATTGAAGATATTTCTCATGATTATGTTCGAATTATCGTCTCCACATAACAGTACAAATCATTTTCCACCACCATATTTCATAGAGGATTATTATGAAATACAATATTTATATATGATATTGATAGCGTTACTAAAATAATGAAGATTATTTAACCATGATAATATAACATGGACCAAACCTACTAAATGAAAACAAATTTGAACAATTATACAAATATCACCCAGAATAATGACTGTAATAATGAATTGTTAATAAAAGGTTCATAAAAGGTTATGAGGAAGTAATATATGATAACATGTATATTATTATAGTTATAAATTAGATTTATAATAAACATATTTTAATAATATACGAGGTTGGAACATGTATAATAGAATTTGTGTCTAAGGTAAGGGTTAAATGTCTAAAATTGTATTCATAAGGAAATATGTTATGTTTTATACATATGTTATTTTATTAGGTGTATATATTAACATATGAAATCTTATTTTATTTTTATACTCATTTTCATGATATATATTGTTTTATTTGAATTTATTTTTTAATGGGATTAAAATAGATATGTTACCAATTTTGTGAGGGTTTTATTTACAATCTCATTGTTTATCAGGATTGATTATTATTATCTTTCAGATAAAGAATTAATATGATCTAATACTCCATAAACTCTGGATTTTTTCATCTTATGGATATTTATTGATAATATATGTTTAAATTTCATTTTTATCATCTTATGTAGTCATGATATGAAATGCTTTAATGATAATTGACTTTATATCTCTCATCAGTCAAAAAACTGTTCACATTGATATCCATGTTTTTGATAAATATTTTAATGAAGGTCTTTAATATTATCAATTTATTGTTTTAATTAATATTCATCCATGATATAAATTTTTTTAAAACTATTTAATGTAAATTTTATTATCCTTTTCTAACTGAGATACTTTTTAAAATTTTCTACAAAAGTGTGAAATAGATATTTAATTGTTAATATATATGACATGAATGAAATTTTCTATCTTCCAAATGAAAAAAATACTTTAATATTTAATGGAAATTTCCTAGTAATAATTTTAATTAAAATTTTTTCCAAAATTTTTGGGAAATTGTTATGTTTTTAAAATGCAGTTTCAATGTGAAAATGATATTTTTTTGATGAAATTTTCATGAGATCCTTTAAATGAATTCTACATCTATGATAAAATCCATTAATGTTACATGTGATTTTATAGGGAATGGTCTAGTGATTCCATACTTATTTTTTCAATTGTTGTTTTACAATCATTATGATTATATGTTTAATAAACCCATATATATATTTATGGGATGTGTTATAATGTTATAATTTATGATATTGTGTAAATTATATGAAAAAATTATGATTATGTGAAGTGTGGGGTTGTTAATGACCTCCAATTCATTTGGTAAAGAACAAATAGTCAGGAGTTCAATATGTTATGCATGAAATTTATGTCATGTTCACAGTTTTAAAAATGTACCTAGTTTTCATAAACATAATATCATTCATGGACCTTCAATTCATGTCCATATAATTATTTATGGACCTAGGTTTTATATTCCTAAAATTACTCATGGAACTTGTTTTCTTATCCATAAGTTTCTAAAAAGACCGAAAAGTTAATTCATTGAACTGGTTTCATGTCCTTATGTTTATACAATGGTCAGATTTCATTTCCATAAGTTAATGAGAGAAACTATTTCATTTTAAAAATGTTCACAGGGATTTACAGTTATTTTTATATCAAAAAACAAATTTATTATGATAATTTTATGCTATAGTGGATTGTATTCTTTAATTAATTTATTATTATTTTCTTATAAACTACCATGTATTATTCCATGACTCAATATTATGATATATGTTATGATGGGTATGGTTTTCAAAATGATATACTAATTTTCACATACTCTAATTTTCTTGTTATATTTATTTCTCACTTGTTTACCCTTATCAATCATTTTTTCTCAACCATTCTGATGTTTACTTTTCTGTGGCTATGAAGGAAGGAATTATGTAGGAAATGTCAAGGAATGGCTCTAGATAAGAATAAATTAGTGGGAGATGATTTAGTTCTCTTATTACCTACTTTTTTATGTAACCATGTTTCCAAGGGAACTATATGATCTTGATTATATCCAATAACATTATTTTATGCAATTAATATAAATATAAAATTAATATATATATATATATCTTTGTGTTTGTGTGTTAATTAAAAGTATGGGTTGATATACATAATATGCAGTACCATGAGGTATTTTCCATTGTATTTGACTATCTAAAAACCTTATGTGTTATCGATAAAAATATATCTACGAGATGTACAACAACATCCACCCTTACTAGAGGATCACAGGAACTATTAGATAAATTTAAATCTGTTTGATGTCATTACATTGAAAAGGCATATAATAATTTAGTTTATAATGATAGTGAGTTTTTGAGGATGTATTCCTTTAGAGAGCAGAGTGTTCACCAGAGGAATGTAATTTCAGGCCAACTACTATAATATGAATCATTTTTACTCCATGGTATTGCATTTTTTTTATAATAATGAATGTCATTATTTTATATCATGAAATTTTATTGATGAATTATACTTATTATTCAATATTATTCCATTCATGATGGATATTTCCTCTCCCTTATGGAGGATTAAATAACTTGGTTTTAAATATTTCAAGTACAGGGTTATAATTGTCAACTATGATGTTATATGGGACATCCTATTTTTTTATCGTGATATCTTCTACCTCAACATTGGAAAGTATTATAGAGTCATTTTTAAGGCCCAAATCCTTTTTATCGTTATTGAGTTTTGTTCCAATATTCTATATAGGTAAATACAATAATATAGTGTGAGTGGAATCCTAGATCTGACAGAGTGGGACCTATTATTCCCAAGGTTGGAATGTTATCATGAAAATGATGTATGATTTTTTTTGATATTCCATACCAAAATTTATGTGGTATGATCCATTATGAGTGAATGAGCACCCTGAGGCCATTCCTAGTGATATTTCTAAGATATCTCCCTAGATAAAGGTATAAATAACTATTAAATTTTTTTTCTAGGGATTAATCACATCTCATTAGAATCGTTTCATATAGAAATCATTGAGATGAATGAAAATAGTGTTCATATTGAGTCTCTTGAGTAAACATTATGTATTCATTCAAGTTTGGTACTTTGGGTTTCACTCGTCCTCTTCAAAATGACTGAAAATATAGGCATATATCATTTTATTTATTACTGAAAGAAAAAAATGATGATTGTTAAGAAATTTATTATTTTAATATTATTTTTTGTTATTAACCTAGGGTTCCTTAATAGTGTAATAACATTGATATGTGATCCAGGTACAGTCCACTATGTTTCACATAGGATTATATTTATAATATTGCTTTCATGAATGGGTAAATAATTTTTTAGTATTTTTTTATGCCATTAGATATATATAAAGATCTATTTGGGGTTATAAAATTGATGATTTATATCATTCATTGGTTAATATACACATTCATGAGCGTTTATGTGGATTATATATTAATGTATTCCAATATTGAAGAATAACATGTATGCCATAAAGATATGTTTCATAGAACTATGAGAGAATGATATTTTAATGGGATGTTTTTTAAATTTCAGTTTTAAATGCAATTTTTGATATTTTAAGGCCACATTATTTCTAAAATATATATCTTAGTGGATCCTAAAATTAATTAGTTGATGGTGTTTTGAGAGAAACATTGAAATTTGTTTGACATTAGAGTATCTTGGGTTTCGAATTTTATTAGGTAAATTTATCAGTATTTTTCAAAGCGTAGAAATATTATGATAGAGTTTTCCCATAAGATTTTAATGTTTTAATGCAATAAAAATTTGAATTATCATTTGGGGAATTGAATGTGAGGGTGACTTCAACTTTGATTCTGATTCTTTCGGGGTTGTGTTTGGTTTATGAATTTTTTTATGATGCCTCTGGTAAGATATTATTATGTTTTCTAATGAAAGGGGAATAACGTTGTGGCCTATGGTTCTTTGGAATTTCAAAATCATCAGAATCATTTTCATGCAGATGCTCTCGATATGGCACTGGAGATGAATTATCTAATGAATTGGTAGCACTATCTCTTTATATAGAATTTTGCTATATATTTCAATCATACGGGATTAAAATATATTTTTACTCAGAATGATTCAATAACATGATAGTGATTTAGGATTGATAATATATAGTGTTTTCTTTTTGATATTAAACACAGACAAGGAAATATGAATGTTTTCACCGATGCATTGAATATGTTGTTACAAACACAAGACTTGAAGGGATCTGTAGAAGAATGTTCTTGGATGATTTTATTCACTCATATTCACATTGATGTATGTGAAACTAAAATAAAGGTGAAATTATATTTTATGAAATATTACTCTTTGTTTTATGATTGGATTCATTATGTAAAAGAAAAAAACTGGTTATAACAATTTTCGTGGAATCCTTTTTGGTGGGGAGATCTCTATGACTGGTCTCAGTCTTTTGATGGTATCAAATTCTTACAAGGATGATTTTTTATTCAAAAAACTCATACTCATGAGTTGATGGATACATGAAATATTTATAGTCAGTCTATATACACTATGATTACCCACACGTATCATAATTTGATATGATGGTATTATGTCTTTTAGGATGAGGCTGTCCATTAATGAATTTGAAACCTAATGACATACCTTACAGAATGTTAAGGAAGATACATAAATATATTCTAGTTTGTTATATCCAATAAACATTATAGTTTGGAAGTATAATGAGATTTCTATATAATTCTTTTTTATTTTAACAAATACCTATTATAAGAAGAAGATAATTTGGGTGATAATCGATTCAATAAAAAAATTATCTAATTTACATTCTACTAAGAAGATGATTAGGGTGTAATAGATTGAGAACATTTATATATGAGTGATTATATGGTTTTCGTAGTAGATTTTACTATTGTTTCTCATAGATATGAATGATTTACAGCGATGTTTAGAATGGATTACAAGATGAAATGAGTACCCAATTGGTGTTAAGCATGAAATATCACCTCTGAAAAAAGGAAATACCATGCTAGCCATTATAATTCTTTCATATATTATTTTCCATTTTTTCTTGATTTCATTTTTATGTGAAAATAAATTTCCCTTAGTTATGTTATCTTAAAACAATGGTTATAAGGCTTTGAGTAAATTACTTCTTTTTAAAGAATTTTTTGGCATCTATATAAATCCCCTTTTAATTTGGTGTGGTTGGGGATCTATCATTGTTTGGATGGAGTCTTTTTAATGATAAAATGGAAAATATAAACATCATTTTAAGGATGTTTTAATTAGATTATAGTCTCCATAAAATATATGAAATGGAGTAATGATGTTGGGACAACATATTCCATATAAATTAGGTTTTGATGTTCCCAACACCCTTTCTTTTATTACTGATATTTTAATTCGTTTCATCAGTTTCTAGAACCATTAATTAGTTTTTTCATTTTATTCCTAAAATATTAAATGATAGATAATTTAATAGAAAATTTCTATGGAATGAAAAAACATTTATGTGATGCATTTAGATTCTTGGAGAAATAGTTGTGTCTATAATTCTTCTATGTCAATATCTTAAATGATTTACTCACATATGTAAACACAATACATAATTTAATAACCTATATAGAAATTTAATATTTTCATAACTCACCTACATGATAAATAATCTATGTAAATTGGTTAAATAGAGAAATCAACTATGTAAATTTTTTAAGTAATGAAATCAACTATGTGATTTGGATACATGGGGTAATAAAATACATGGATACAAATTAATACACAATTCACTTCAACTATATTATTTTTGTCTATGTGTGTAAAAATACTAAATAAATTGTTTTTGAATTCTTGGGGAAAATTTAGTTATGTGGAACAAATTTTAAATTGAAGAAAATAATCTATGTGATGAAGCCCTGCCTATATTATACTACAAATATAATTCATCTACATAGATCAAGTTGGCTATGAGAATTAAAATGTGAATATTTCAGCGATGTGCTGATCTGAAAAAATATAAACCATGATTCAACCTATAACAATTATTTTTTTGCTTCTCTTGAGTGATATTTTAATGCTACTATGAGACCATTAATTACTATATTACAAATTTATGTAAAAAATATTATATGAATAGGAAAATACCATGAATTGAAACATGTACAATGAAAATTTAATGGTATTTACTATTTATACGGGTTTTCAAAGAATAGGGTGTGTGTTTTTAAATTTACAAGCCCCATATTTAATGGATCATTATTGTACGATTAATATAGATGTTTTCAAAATAATTCCTTAAGACCTATGAAGTGGAAAAAAATCTATTATAATGAACAAATATTCTAACACATTATTCTATGAAGAATGAATCTATCTATAAAATAAGATATATTACATTTATATATTTTACATGATTAGAAGAATACGATTCATTATCTATAACATTGAAATTTTGATTATTTTTATAACATTTATGAAGACTGTCCTTAATATTACTTCTATTTTTATCCTTTATCTTACATTTTTCTTCCTTCTATAAATTTTATTTTAAAACATTGTCTTAAATATGTTAAAAACCGTGTTTTCTCTATTTAATTATAATAGGGTCTTGGAAAAAGAATATTGATGTTTCTCATTTGTAAATCCTTCTTTGAGCATAGTCGGATGCTTCTGTGCTCTTATAACAATTATAGGATTCTTGAAATCCTTGGGGAAATCTATGGAAATAGGATTGGTCAAGTTAAAATCACCAATATATGGATAAGAGTTTTGGTGGAGTGGACTATGGAATTTATATTCCTTGAACCGCTATAAATATATTTTTTTGATTAATCTTTTTTGGGATTTATCTCTACTAAAACATGTATTAAAAAAGGAATCTGAAGATAGTTATTTCAAACAGAGGGTGATTTTTCAATATCATAATGATTTCATAAACTCAATTCACCACATAAATGATTATCTTTTTGATATTTTCTATAGGTAATAATTTTTATTAGAGATTTTAACTATTGAGTTCTCAGATGTCTAAGTTTGAAGTTTAATGATCATCTTGAAAATAGCAACATGGACTGAATAAAGGGTAGGTCTTTAAATAGTTAAAGATCCCCATTTTAGTGATAACAATATAGTTTTCGGATGGTTGGGATGATAACATATCTGATGAACGTTGGCCTCATGTATTACCAGAAATTCCTTAAGCCATATTCAATTATATCAATAAAACATTATACAAGGGATGCAGACACCAAAAAAACTATAATTTACATTCCACAATAATGAATAATATTATTTGTGAGTAGTTCTATATTTTTTCAATGAATTCTCTCAAGTTATAAAACACTTTAAACACGGACTAATATAGTGGTTTCCTCTGAGGGTAAAAATAATGTTTTAGATCTAATGTGTAATTCTATCATGAACAAGTTTGAAACATTAAAAATGTTATAAGATGAAAGCTTCACCAAAATTAATAGTTTTATTAATGAGGTGGAAAGTAGTTTTCATTATTTTGGAGAAACTATTTCAATAGTAGATAAAGAATTAAAAATTCTTTTAATAATACCCCTATGATGGAGTGGGTTCTTGGATGCCAATAGAAAATCTACAAACATAATGAATTCTAAATTTTAAGATTTTTTTTGAACATAATGATGAATTCGAGAGAGATAGAAGATAATGATGTAGGGGATAGATTAGTTAAGAATAAAAGTGCTTATCTAAATGTCTCAACATCAACATGTGACCTAAATTGGAAGGAAATTCCAACAGCCGAGTCAACTGGTGAAGATTCGTAAATTAGTTTTTAGTCAAATATTGATCTTTCTCACATTTCTATAATATTTAAAATGTTTTAAAGTAAGAAAATTTGTTTAAAAAAATAATTTAACATATATAAGATGTATGATGGTAATACTATGGATGTAAGTAGAAATGAATGTTGAAATTTTTGACATAAGAAACCAAGTTTTCCTCCACTAAAATATAATAAGAACATAGAGAAAAAATATATAAATAATGTTGACTACAATAATAAATCCATGAAATATATGAAGGAAATAAATTGTTTCTAAAAATATTGTAGTGATGTTATATCCTCAGAACAAAAATATCAACATTAAAATTAGAATATAAATATGGTCTTCATAGAACTCTCAAATGAGGAACATTCCTTCTATTAATATGAGAATGAACCCAAATATAAAAATGAAAATTATACATGTGAAAAATTAAATGAATATTTTAAAAATCATTAAACTAAGTATCAATCTTTGAAAATGAATATTAAATATCTAAAATATTTATATATTTTGATTGATATTGAAAAAGTGGACTTAAATAATCAAAATTTGAAATTAATGACCTATATATAAAATTTCATTAGATAATGTAATAAATATGGTAATAAAATTAAAAAATTGAAATAAATATGTTAAATACTTCAATAATACACTAGTGTTTTTAAAATAGATGAAGATTGTTTAATTTAAATTTAAATAAACAATAAATACCTTAAAAATAAATTTTAAATAGGAATCCATGGTGAGAATACAATTCTTTAAAAACTAAATTTCCTAACTCTAATAGCATTAACCTCTACGAAATTAAATTTTTTCATTTTGGAGTGTTATTGAATTACTATAAAATTTATGATTTGAAAAATTCTTTAGTATTTTTTGTAGTCAAATGTGATTTTCTTTTATATATATTTTCAAAATTTATTACTCGATTTTGAGCACAATCAAAACATATTTGGGTTCCCAAATAACTAATTACTATATTTATTGGATTCCAGAAAATATGTGTAATAAAAAATAAATTTTTATTTGAATATAATAGAAAAAGGACAAAAATTATCAATGAAAATTCATATATGGACATTGGATGCTCAAGGATTGTTAGTTGAGATATATCCAACAATTATATATTTTCCAAAGATTATAGAGGCTATGTTACTTTTTGTTATAATTCCAATGGAAAAAATATACAAGTTGGATCAATGGGAAAATAATGCTCAATAATACGAAGGAATGATCTATATGAGGAAGGTTTACTAGAAAATTAGATATATATTTCTCAATAGTCTGATGATGTTAATTTTTTTGATTTTGCAAATATTTCATGATAGGGTTTTAAATATAAAATTATTAAATTTAAAGCACCTAGAACAACGATGTAATATACTCTAGATCATAATTCATAATGTATATAGAATTTGATATATTTTAAAAATGAAAAAATAAATATTGGATTTTGAATATATGATTGGGACATTGTAATGTTTATTCTTCGAGATAATATTATAAATGGAATATTGTTTCAGATTTACCTCAACATAAATTAAATAAAACGAAATCATATGATGAATTCCAAATTGGATAGAATTAGAATCCATATTTTAAAACAATTAAACATGCTTCAAATTTTATAGGCTATGAAATAGTTTATATGGTTTTGTTTCGTCCATTAATAATTTCGAGACAAAGTGGGAAATATTTTGGTTTTGTCCTAGTTTATAAATTCTGTAAAAATATTTGGGGTTTTTAATTATAAAATGTGAAAATGGCATGTTCTTATATGTTTCAGGATTTTGGTTCAAGAAGATAAAAATTCTGACATTGTTTTATTGATATGTGACTACAGAGGGGAATATAAAATGATGAGATAAATTCATATTGTAAAAAACATGGTAGTAATAATTTTTTCTACCGCTATGACACATCAAATATATGGAATTTTTAAAGTAATGAATAAGATTTCATAATTAATTGATATAAAATGTTATTTTCTTATAACATACCAAATTATTTTTGGGTTACATATATGATTATAGTATTTCATGTCATAAATTGAATTTATAATAAAACCTATATTGAATAAAACACCCTATGAGATATTTGATATTAGACCAAAAAAAGTTAGATATATTAATGTATTTGGATGTGAGTTTTATATTCTAAACACAAAATATAATCATTTTAAATTTTTTCAAAAGGTTAATTATGAAATATTCTTTATCTATTCTAATAATTCAAATTATTATAGGGTTTTAAACAAAAGATCAAATATTTTTGAAGAATCAACCCTTGTTAATTTGTGTGATAATAATCCTTTTGATCAAAAATTGATTCAAGATTATGATCTAATTAATTCCATTTAAAATATGATATCATAATCTCTATTATAAAATAAAAAGGATTAATATTTGGAACTTTATCGTATAGTAAAAATCCTTAATAGATATATACTATTGAATTAGAATCATTGTACGTAGAAAAAATATAACACTAACGAACAATCCCCTGTAAATACTAATTAGAATCTTAGATAATGGGATTAAAACCATAAAGAGTGTATCAAATATATTATAACTCTCTAAATTTATATCTAAACAATATCCAAAGAGTATATAAGATTACATGGTATATCAGAGGCTCGATTTAGCAGTTCAAGAAGAATTTATCTAGTTCTAGGGGAACAAGGGTTGAGAAATAGTTGTTAATACCTATGAATTTCCAATTATAAAAAAAATTAATTTTTAGGAATTAAGTTGAAAAGTATGGTGTGATCACTTTTCATAAGGATATATTAGTTTTTTACAGTCATAATTAAGATGAAGATATATATTATGAACAGACCATTTCATATATTTCTACTATAGAATCCATTATGATTCTATTAGAATATTTATTACATATAGATCATAAAATATAACAATTGAACATAAAATTGTCTTTGCTAAATGGTTTTCTTATAGAGGATGTTTATAGATGAAAACATCATTTATTAAAAATAACTCATCACATTACAAATTTGTTTTTAAACTAACCAAATTTCATTATGTACTTAAAAAAGAACCTAGATTTTTATAGAGCTTTAATGTTTATTTATTTTATGAAATGGTTTTTATAATGAAATGAAGACCATAATATATTTATATAAAAACATATTTAGATAGTTTATTAGTTTAGATATATGTATATTATGTTATTTTTTTATCTAAAAGTATAAATTAATTTAATGATTTTTTAAAAAATCATGATTTTTCATTAAATGAGCATGATGGATGAGTTGAATTATTTTATAGGATTTTAGAATTATCCAAAAGATTTCGAAAATGTGGTGAATTAATGAAAATATATACATGACTTACTTAAATTATTTGGACCTAAAAGTGGTGAAGTATAAAAAAATATTAAGAGTTCTAATGAAAAACATGACATAGATGAAGATGGGTAACCATAAAGAAATAGGCCATATTGAGAAATAATTAGAAGATTACTATATTTAATTATTATTAGACTACAATGTATGTTTTTAGTTTTTATTTATTCTATATTTTAGGAAAATCATAAATAATATCTTTTGAAAGGTGAAAAATGAATATCAATTTATTTTAAAACAATAATTTCCTTTTACATATTTTTTCAAAAAATCTTAATTTTAATATATATTCATTTGTGATTTATAATTTTATTGTTATATAATAGGTAAGAAAAATGCCTCTGGAACCTGTCATTTTCTAGGTAAATCTACCGTATCCGGTTCTAGTAAGAAACAACACTATGTTTCAGTATCTAATATTGAAGTAGTATATAATACTTCTCGTAGTTGTTTTGTGAAATTATCGTGGCTGAAAGAAACCTTGATGGAAATTAGATTAAATTATAATCACGTTTTAATTAAATGAAACAACTGTATTTATATCAACATTTTATTGAATATAATAAATCATCCAATAATGAAGATTATATACTTATGGAAACATTTATTGATAGGTTATTCACCAAAAAGATATATCACTCTTGATTTTATCACAACATGGAAACATTTAGTTGGTTTTTTTCTAGACACCTTTTATGTGAACATTAAGGTTATATTAAAAGAGGATTGGGATCATTCAAATTCAGTGAAATTTAATTCATATTATATTTATAAATATTTATTTATATTATTATCATTAAACAATTTAATATTTTTTATTAATATGTTTTAATACTTTTTGTGAATCAACATTGTGTATTTGTGTTATCTATTTTAATTTATGTGGTTTTTAGGAAAAAAATTGATTTCATTAATTGATTTTTTCTATTTATTATTATTCCAAATCATTAAATAACCATTTTGGTGAATATTAATTTTGGGATTTGGATCCATGACCATAAACAAGATTATCCGACGACCCTCTTTCCATTTGCATTCATATCATCTCCAATATGTTGAATTGTCTCCCTAAACTTCTGAATAATCCCATGAACTATAAACAATGTTTATTCCATGGGAAATGCAAAGTTCCTAGATAATGTAAACACTGGTTCTTATAAAAAAATCAATATTTTGTGTATTGTGAAATGTTATCTTTGATAAATAAGTCGACTTGAGCAGGTTGAAATCGACATAAATGCTTCTAAATATTGTTTTTTTGTATCAATGTTGACATTTTTTTGATGATAACAATACTATTTTCCTATTTAAGAATGTGGATAATGAAATTATTTGGAATTATGAGTTACAATTCACTAGAATAGTGATTTCATTTAATCTAGGGTAAATGGTAAGGTTGTTCGGGAATCATCAGCTGAAATGGATGATATATTTCATTTTCGTCATGAGTGGTGTATAATGTATGTTATACATTGGTTTATACTAGTTCTTTCAGACCAATAGAGGTGTTAAACTCACATATATAACATTTTATTCCTAAAAAAATTGGTGAAATATTTATAAATTTAGTGGAAGGCTATGTTCATGTTTGGTTATAATACAATTTTTAAAAGAGATAAAGAGATTGAAAATGTAGTTTTTCAAGATGTGCATGTCTTATTCATATTGATCAACAATTTTAAGATCAATATTCCAATGTATATTATGTAATTTATTAATATTTTCTATAATTTAATAGGAAACCAAAATTTTTATCTTTATAGTACATTGATCTCCCTAGAATTGAAGACGAATAATGATTATTTGAATGAGGGAGAGTTAGTAATATTCCCTAAAAAGTATTTTAATGTCCTGTATTTTGTTGAAGAGTATTGGATAGTTTTGGTACACAATTTGAATTTCCCTAAAAAATATGGTCAGGTGATTATGGTTCAGGGGGATGCATCCCAAACTATACTTCCTAGGAATACAACACTTGTTAAGATTATTTCTGATTGATAAGTATAGTTGATAATGACTTCCTTATATGAGGATGAGATTCCAGTAGTAATACCTAATGTGTAAGAGTATTCGAAGATCCTAGTTTGTGATGTTCTTTTTATATGCCAACATAATGAGCCATTTATTTTGAGAACTATTCTAGTTCATCAATAGAGGAAAATTGTGACTATTCATGTGTTTAATGTTTCTCAAGGGAGATACAAGGCTATAGTTGAAGCTCATATGATGGATCCAATTCTTCTAATACATACTTTTAATAGATAATGTTTTGGTTATGTGGTTAGTAAAATTTCAATTTATTCTAATATAGCTCACAAACCATCACTATCGCCTATTGTGCATGAGGTAACACTGTGAGTAAGTAAATTATTAGATAGTTCAAAAATGAAATCTATTTATCCTACTATAATGATAGAGTATTAAAATTTATAGTATGATTATGTTTGATTTAAATAGGAGTTGTTGTCATCAATGGAATAGATCAGACAACTCATGGAGTAGTCTATTTGAAAGGATTATTTTGATAAGTTTGTTGGGTTATCAGCCACAAAAATAGAACAGATACAAATTATTCATACATTCCATCATGTGCAACAAGCGAGTCCTATAGTAAGTTCAATAGAGAAGGATTAGATGAGTTCTCTTATAAGGGTCATGAATGAGGGGTTTTATACGAAATCATAGTTTTGTAAGAGTGGTGTAATGGTTGAATCTTAGAGATAAATGTTCCAAAAATCATATATTTGTTCAATATGATTTATCTCAATATTTTTCGGATAATATTATGACATTTAGGATATATATAAATGAAATATTTAACACTTTATGAAGTGTTATAATAATATATATTGAGTTCATAAAATTCATTCATTCCTCTTAACAATCACCCTAAAGCATTCAATTTTTTTAAATTTTCATAGAATATTTGATTAATTTTTGTCAGTGTCATGTTATATATACTCAAATATTTAGTCCCCATAGTGTGATATATTCACACTAGTTATGGTGAAATATTCCAAGAGGGATCTTATGGATGAGTACCATGATACCAAATTTTCAATTAGGAAAAAATGATTAAGAACTAAAAGATCCTTAAATGAAGTAGTGTAATTTTATTATGAGTCTCATGGGAATATGAATGAAATACTTAATTTATATTTGGAATAGTTAGTATGGTTTTTTGATCTTATATAAAAATATCTATAAACCATAGATTATTGTTAATCGTGGTGAAAAAGGCCTATAATGTTGTTCAATGGTTGTATTCAGACTATTAATAAGTAGAATCAAGTGCAGAATCCATAGAAGCTCTAGTTATTCTAGTTTTTCATACAAGACTATGGTTTGCTGTTTATAGACCTCCATGTAATATCCCTTCTATTCATGTTGATCATTCTCCTTCATGATAACCTATATTTATTCCTACCCTAATTAATACTATTTGTGATCTAGTTACTCATCCAAAGTTTTGTGATCTTCCGGATATATATAGAATTATAATTGTTATAATGGAATGTATGAATAAATAGATGAAATCTATGAAAAAAAATAATGATTGGTATGAAATTTTTAGTTGGATGAATTATGAAGAAGATTTTATTAGAATTACTATTTGGTCAATCTATAACTCAACTTTCACCCTTTCTCAATGATCCAAATTGTTTTTCATCTAGTGAACTAAATTCCTTAAAATGGATCCTGAGAAATGGACTTTTCATAATGTCCCCAACTCATAGACATACATAAATACTTGTTCTTGAGCTCTTCCAATTTGTTATCCTTAGGAGGATCGACATGTGATAAAATGATTTGTATAATATAAGATGTAGAATCACTAAGGGAACTAGTAAACCATATACATAGGGAAGAAATATTAAGAAATTGGGTTTTGTTTATGATACAACTCATATCAATCAAGAGGAGAATTAAAATTTTAATGTTCCCCTAGCTATCAAGTGATCAATAAAACATACCTCATCCAATAATCTTATAAATAATGTATCTCTGCATTCCCCTAAAATCTATGTCGTCATTATATATGAATGGTATATTGAAGGAGTTCTCAGAACCTGTGCTTAAAGGCCACAAGTCAAATCAAATATCAGTAGTAGAGATGGAGTTGTTTTAGAACATGAAAATTTGGTAACACTGTATCCAATATACCCTCCTCCTATAACTATAATTGATTCTACTTTCTTGATTCCTCAACTCGAGGGACCCAATAAGTTGACCCTATTCATAATGTTGGTTATTCTTGACTGAAATGTTGTATTTTTGGGTTTTAAGTGGATATTTGTTTTTACATATTCAAAATTAATGGAACATGTATTTTTTCTTTTATTATTTTTTCATAATGATTGTTTTCATATAATGTTTTTATTTTTTATTTTGCTAACTAAATTACATTCTAGAAATAATTCCACATTTAGTATCATCACTATAATGGAATAGTTCATTAATAAATGTTAGGAATTAACATTGTTTCCATTTTATTTCACGTTGTTTGTTAATAAAAGAAATTGGAGTAGATGTTGGAAATTTTTATCCTAATGTTAGTCATTGGGGGAGAATTACTCAATAAATACATTGGGAGGAAGATTCTATCTAGGGGGGGAAGCATTATATTTTGAAGGAAATACATAAATTCTTTATTTCTCATGAAAAATGTTGTCAAACATTTTCATATTTCTTGTTTAATGAATTATTGTTTTTTTCATCACTATAAATGGGGATATTGTTTGATTATTAATTTTTTTCCCACATAGCACAATAAATTTATGTTTTAAGGATCTCAAATATATTTTCCATATTTCTGATTAATTTTTTATGTTTATTAACTAGATATTATCTTGATTTAATTGTTTTTACTACTAAATTAATTTAATCCTAAATTCTGGACACTTTTTCTAAAATTATTCTATTTCTAGAAATGCATCTTTTTGAGGAATTTGGACATATTGAGAAAAGGATGTGTTATGGATTCAACAACTTTAATCACTTATTTAAATGATTCACCTACATAAATTGGATATGTTGTGAATATATATATATATATAAAGAAATAACTAATGTTAAAAATTTTCCAATATGAAAACTTTCTATGTAAATTGGTTATGTATAAAAATATGTAATGCAAGTTTTTTTCATTTATTAGTCGACTATGTGATTTTGATACATGGAGAAATAATATAAATGGAACTGAATGGATTTTTAATTATCTCCAGATACTTTATTTTATGATATGTGAGTAAAAATACATTATGCATCATGTTGGATATGTAATGAAAATCCTGCTACATGGAAAAATTTGTTATGTGAAAAACATCATCTATGTGAAAATGGTATAAGTGAATTTTCCTACGTAGATAAGTAGGTAATGTTGATAAAATCATCTTCCTTAACAAAAATGTGTAGATTTCAGTTACATGGTGATCCACAATCAACTACATCATGGTGTAACATGTATCTAATTTTGTTGAATCAATTTAGTGATCCTTTAATGCTATCTTGGGACCATTAATTGTTGTATTAAAACTTAAAGGCAAAAAATTGTAATAAGTGGAAGGTAAATATTTTAGATTCACGTATAAAAGATAATTTAATTTTCATTATTATTTATATGGTATTTCCAAAAAAGATTTGTTCTTTTAAATTTAATTCTTCTTATTTTATGCACCTGGTATTTATGACTAAAGGATATGTTTTTGGATGAATTTCATGAATAAAATAATAATAAATGAAATATATTGAGAAGAATAGAATTTACTTAACAATATTTTATGAAGACAAACTTTTTCTCATAAAAAATCTCTTAAACATTGATCTATTTTACAAGTGAGGAAGAAGATGCTTCACTATCTATAAATGTGCATTATCTATTTTAATTATTTAAATTTATTAATGAACTTATCAAGATTATATATATTCTTATCAATTTTTATTGAATTTATTTATTTATTTATGTTTCATTTTATAATTGTGGTGAATCTCTAAAACAAATTTTTTTCTGTTATTTTTTTAAAAGGTTCCTACAAAATGAACCATGAAGGATTTAGTTTGTAAATCTTTGATAGAGATTTTTTGAATTCTATTTTACTATTGTAACAAGTATGGAATACTCGATCATAGTCATCAAGTCCATATAAATGGGGCTTTTGAAGTTAAAATCTTAATACTCATTCAGAAGAGTTTTGATGGATTAGTTTAAGGGATTTATGTTGCCCTAAACATGATAACTACACATGAGTGAACATAATTTAATACTGTCCTGCTTTTTAGATGTATCATCATGTGGTCATCATACTTGTGGCATCAAAATAAATTCATTACGTATAATTATTTAATTATTCAGAATGAACGTTTCTATATCACTATGTCCATGGAATTTATTTTAGTTGTTCCATTCCAATTAAGTGGATGAGATATTAACAACTATAAACTAAAGGGAATAATCCTTCCCTAACATATTAATTAATATGAAATCAATAATGACATACCCAAAATATCCTACATGGTATGATGAAAATATTGTCATGATTTTTATAAATACAAATAAGTATATTGTTAATGATATTCATTCATAATAATCTTACAATATTATGTTCATTACACACACTCACCAAATGAAATTCCAATGACACGAAATCATATGGAATTATTATTGGTGGTAATATCCTTATAATCTCTCATATTGAAAATTAATATGTGATAAATTCATGAGGTAATGCCTCATCCTCTTAAGATCACTCTCACTTGACTATAGTAAAACAATGAATCCTATCATATTTAGTCATCTAAACTATAAGACCATAGATTTATGGGATATCATCATATCATCTCAAGGATCTAATCATAGTGGATAAATTAAATGACCTATTCATATGTGACATATACCCTATGAAATTATAATATTGATGACTTGTATATTTATGATCAATATGTGATATGATATGCTTAATATTTTATTACTTTAATATAAATTTCAAACTCATTACAAACTAGTTTAGTTCTAGGACACCAAATCCAATAGACTCCCACTTGGCCTAGAGTAAACTACTAATGATTTTTATTCTTCAATCTGTCACATGGATCAATATTCGACTAAAATAAGAGGTTTCATAAGGGATCCACCATGTTGTATTATTTTGAAATTATGATCACTACAATGTAACATCTTGAAAAAAAAAACAATTAAGAGACTATCATTTGAGAGTGTCTTCCTCATCTAATAAAGTGAATTTAGTTCATTGGGAGATCCACCACAATAGTATTATTAGTCTAAATTGTGATAGATTATTTATGAATCATTTCCACATATAGCTCTTAGAAAAAATTTCATATCCACACTTATTATTTTGCAACATCAAAATCCATAATGAACTCCAGCTCCAAAGGAGGATCAGAAACCACAACTTGCATCGATCTCTTCAAGCTCAGAAAACCTCCATTAATGTTGAATTTGTCTATTGACTATGACTTAATTATCTTGTTAATACAATTGTAGATGCATATGGAGTTTTTTCCGGCCACTATCTCTTTTCATTTGTTTGAGGGCATAATTTTTTGGAAAGATGAATAATTTAAGAAAGCCTAACCCCAGTAACCCGGATATTGTGTCTACTTTACTACAATAACATATCATACATGGGATACAATTCTAAAGTACAGATCATTTTAGTATTCATAGATAATAATATACAAACATTATTACCTTATTACAATGAAAATATAAAATAATATAGTTAATTTTAATATTATGCATTCTTTTCCTCATAAAAATATACAGTATTTATAACTTGAGGGAAAAACTATAGATAGAATCATATACATTTTAAGGATCATGTACAGTCAAATACATCATGACTAAATAAGGAATAAACTATATTGAAATGTAAATAACTAAAAAACTTTCCATTTAGTCTATGACTTGATCACAAAATGATCCCATTGATAATATCATTGTAGTAATATCATGGATTATAATAGCGTTTTCCTGATGGTAGTAAATGATTAATATTGGGAATCATGAACTCAATAATCATGATAGCTTTACACTTAATACCTTGTATAGTGTAATTTTAATATACTAGTATTAATACACCAAAAACCTATTTAATAAGGCTAGCTTACTAGTTTGGCTTAGGTGACCCGTTGATGCATCGATGGGCTATCTATAACTAGGCCTCACCAATCACTACATGTGTAATTCTTTCCTCGTATATTTAAAGAAAAATTCAATTCATGAACTATATAAATTAACCAAAATTATATATACTAAGAAATGGAAATGAAATATAATGATATACCACATAAATCAAATAAAATTCATCGTCAAACACAATATATGGAAATGGAATATATTTTAATAAAAAAAATATCCATGATACAATGAATAAGTGTACCTAGAATAAATTTAAAGCCCAAGGAAATACGATAAAAAGAATTTAAATGAACTAAGAGAAAGTTTGTGACCAATAAATAAATTAATATATAATGTATGACCATAAATTCATCATAAAAGTGCATTTTCTAAAAAAAATTATTTTAAATAAAAATAGAAAATTTAAGTGAAAACATTAAAATAATTTTTCATAAATAGATATCTTATAAAAATAATTTAAAGCCTTTTGAAGAAGCTAAAGAAAGTAAAACTGTTATGGTGGCATAAATGTCTGTTAATTCGATATATATTAAAAAGAAAACATTCATTTTAACATTTTACAAAGAATGTTGAAAACATCCCTCTCAAAAATAATTATTAATATTCTGTTAAAACCATTTAAAGAGGTAAGGATAAAATAACATTCCATTAATAAATCATTTTAATAAAATAAAAACGTTCCATTGAAACCAATTTTGAAAAGTATATCCATGGAAGAAATATATACACTATGAAAAGGGAAATAAGGTCGAATTTTATTTTAATCATTTATTTTCTAGATTCAAGTGAAAACTAGAATAAAATTCTTAATAAAATATGAAAACCCATTAAATATACCAATGATGTGAAAATAAATGGAGTTTATTAATTATATATTTTATGATTTCATTGATGAAAATAAGAAAAATCCTACAAAAAAATAATTTTCTAAAATAAATATATAACCTAATCATATCTTTCATGAAGTATCCCCTAGGAGGGATGAAATTGATTTTAAACATTATTCATATGGAATAAATATATATTCATATTAAATAAATCCAAGGTGGTATTATAAATAAAACATAGAAATAAATATGATCATAATATAAAAAATGTCTTAATAGAGTGTAAATTAGGATGAAATCTCTTTCCTCAAGTATGACATTCTTTATAAGTGATTTTAAAAAATAGTTTATAAAAATTAATTTATTAAATTTTTACAATATAATCATTGAATTTCATAAAATATCATTTATATACATGTTCCATTTATAATATCTTATCACCCAAATGTTAATAATATTTTATTAGTGTTATTTTTTCCTATTAATTTCTTCATTTTTTATGAGAATTGTTTATCAGTAGTTTTGTTTCATGTACATTAATTTTCATTTCCTAAAACCTATAATGTTAATAATTATATAAATATCATATATAATCATTATATATATAAATTAAATAATAGTAATAAGATTTATAAACACGAATTTTACTTTACATTGAGATGGCGGGTTGTATATACAGATGATTACTTCTTTGGACATTTCAGTGTAAAGGAAAATAGAAAGGTAAATAATAATTCAAATTTACAGAAGAAGGTATATATAAAATTATAATTATAATAGAATAAATATGTAATAAATATCATATATATTAATTCATTTTATATTTATAAGCCTCCATATAAAATGATGATGAAAAACATACTACAATGTTGAAAGGGTAAGAAGTACGTACACACAAGCGATGTTTTCACATTCTATAGGGTGAAATATAGATATAAAATGGATTTAAAATGATAATACAAACCTATAATTATATTTATGAAACATTATTTATTATTTTGGGATGGTTACAAAAAATGTAGGGAAATTATAAGAGGAAATGAATTTAAAATAATCACAAAAGACAATTTCCACTTCTTTGATATACATTAACACCTATGATATGTTGATAGTGATGTTTAAAAGAGACATGAGTATGTTATGGTCATGCCATATTTCTTAAATTAGTTTAAATGAGAGAGGGAATATGTATCCATTTATATGGGAGGAGAGAGGAATGTTTGGATGATCATGAAATATTATTAAATAAAACTTGTCTAACTCATGTCAAATATTTCTAAATTTTAATAGGTTTGAAGATAAGGAGTACATTTTCTCACAAAAGTAACCAATTAATTATATAAATATAATTTTAAATATTATTCTTTAGATTCACCCCTTAGTTAACCAATTTTAATCTTATCTCTCGTAATGAATAATTCAATATTAACGGGTTATAGTTTTACTTATAATATGAAGATTGACCCATAAATGAAAAAGGTTTCAAGTTTTAGAACATATTTTACACAAATAGTTCAAATTAAATATTTTTAATATTTTATAATACATTAATAAAATAATAGTTTCATGAATCAAATATAATTACATTTTTTACACTATTTTGTAAATTTTACTTTAAAGACATCAACAAAAAAACATAAAATATAATCATTTAACACGTAACTAATATGACCTATTAATCTATAAAATTTATGGAATACTATAATTATTCTAAATTGAATTACATTTAATATTTAAAAATAATAAATATTTTAATTTTTATATTAATTGAATAAATATTGTTTTGACATTGCATAATCATTTAATTTAACGATACTATTACTAAAAATTAAGCATAAATTACCCTCATAAAATTAAATTGATTATATTCGAAATAATATTTTATAATCATTAATAAGGTATTTGTTTCCCTATAAGAACATATTAAATAAATTAAAAACATGGGAGATACATTTTGAAATTATCTTTTAATAAAATATTCGAAATGTCATTACCTAGGTAAAATGGTTCCAAAATTCATTATATTATAATTTTTTTAGTGATATAGTAAAATTCAACCCATCAATTACACTAATGTAATGTGTTCGGTATAATGTAATGCCCGATTAAAGAAATTTTTAACCCCAAATTACCAAATTCACCCTTTAACGAGGATAAAATTTTTACCACGGATACTATTCATAATACCTAATAAGCAAAGAAATATATACTGAAAATTTAAACCACTTTATTCAAAAGCTATAAACTATTTTTCCAAATTTTTTTCCTATAAATATCATAAATATATTTAAAAATAAATCAAGAAAATTTGACAAAAAACTCTTATCTAAATAATTGTGTTTTAACTATAAATGTTGAAATCTATCAAAAGTATGTAAAGTAATTATTATAATATAATAAATTAGATTATTTTAGAAAAATGAATCTTATATTACCTTAAATCAAATATCAAAATATAATGTAAGATTCATATTTCATTAAATATAGACGATTATGACAGTTTTACAAAAAAATACATATTTTTCACGATTAAGAGAAAAATAATGTTTTAGAAATATCCAATCAATTAAACCTAAGAGAATATTGACATGATTTTTTGATAAAATATATAATTTTCACAAAATCAATCTTTAATTGTATGTCGTAATTCATTTAAACTTGGTGTGGGGTGTAAATCAAGCTATCAAAAAATTATATTTATTTAAATAGATATATATCAGAAAATCTTTGGGTGTCACATTATAACCATTTTATGTATTCCAAATTCAATGTTCCATGACTATGATTCAAAATACTATGGATATTTTTACCATATCACATTATCTATATTCCATGAAGGTTTTCAAATTATATAATTTCTCAATAGAATGTTAACAATGTTAGTGGTCTTGTTATGTAGCACTTCTTATCTAAAATCCAGAATCTCCCGCAGTTGTTCATTATAAGAAATATCTTTCTATTGTTGTTAAACCACAGATTTTATTTATAAAAAAGTATTTGGTATTTTCATTATTCATAAATATACATGGAACACATCGTGGAATCAAGATATATTCATTGGAATATCCATGAAAAATTGTACCACCCTAATACAATAAAAAATTTTAATGTGGGGAAATATATGGTTCAGATTTCCCATCTTTCAAAATATCATATAATTATTCCAATTGGATATTATTATGAAAAAATTGTCACCATATTCATACTATAGATCTCAATGTTGATTTTTAGCATAAATTTTTAATCGGCTCTATGTTTCCTTTTTTTCTTTTTGAATGGATATAACATTATCTACCATTTACTCAACATGATTAGTTATAAATATTTTTCTTCCTCCATCTTCATCCAACACATTGGACTTATAAAATTCCTTCCAAAGAATTCTTCAAAAGGATTCAACCAAATTCTCAATTTAATGCTCTTATTTAATTAAAATCCTATTAAACAAATGTGTTCATCCAAATGAAATTTTAAATCCATAGAGTAATATATAAACATTTCGTCAAGTGTATTAAGGTACCTATCATAATAACCATAATTCAATGGATGATAAGAAGTAATAAAACATAACTTTATATCAAGGTCCTACTTAATTCTTCTCTAAAACATAAAGATAAACCACAGAACATAATCATATATGATTGAGAGTGGTTCTACATGAAATATCACAATGTTGTTAATGTATAATCTGTAACATGAAAATAAATAAATTTTTTATATTGGTAATAAAATGTTCAGGTTTTATTTGGTGATCAAATATTACCCATATAATTCTACACCCTTTAGATGTTTTGGGGAGTCTGATGATGAAATCAATTATAACAATTTCCCTTCTATATTGTGTTGTGGGTAATGGTTGTAACATCACCTTATATGTCTATCTCAAAGTCTTAACATACTAGAACACTAGGAATCTAGATACATGCAAAGTTATTTCTCTTTTCATTTTATCCCACAAGATATAGAATTTTTAATATTTATAATTCTTTTATAGTTTGAGGATGAATATCGAATGATAAAATATAAACTTCTAATAAAAACTCTTTGAAAATATGTTATTCAGGAAACAAATATTTGGGATCTAAACCTTATCATTCTAGTAAACTTAATGTTCTACTGAAGATAATTCCATTCATTTTTCTTTAATTTCACGTCTTCTTTCACCACCTTCATAATCCTCTCATCCAAGGATGGTGGACTATTCATCTTATAATCATAGGATCTGTCCCATTTCCTTATGATATTATTATATACCATCCCTATATCTATAAACATTTACAAAATTAAATACTCATCATGGAAAAACTAACATTTTTAAGGAAATAGAGCATAAAACACCTTATTTTCATTCCATATGTGGTAATTTATTGAGCAGTCATAGTATTTGATCAACACAAACCATCTTCTTTGTTTCATATTCAACAATTTATATTTAAATATATACCTCATTAGTTTATAATCACTATATATATTGTACCATTCATCGTAAAAATAATTTTTTCGTATCTTCAATGAAAAAATTACCAATGTGTGCCCCCAAAAATGAGTTTAGTATATATTCTCAAGAAATTTCAATTGCTGAGTAGCATAATTTATCACAATATTTTTCTACATGAGGAAAAATCTCATCCCCTACATTTATATATCACAATATATTGAAAACCCATTTCCATTATAGTGTATTTTGAGAATATGTTCACCAACTAAAAATCCATTTAGTAAATTTAACTTCTCCCCAAATTCATCAGTTCACAAGAACTTTTCTCCCTTCACGGTCAACATAGTGAGTTTTTTAGATAATCATTAAAAGTAACTCTAAATAATTATTAGAATCCATCTAGCCCAATTAAATAATATATCATTATAACTATTATTTTTCTAGTAAATTTCTCATTATAATTCATTTTATTAAGATTCCATTAATATACCCTCACATGAAATTTTGTGACCCAATAATGAGTCTTTTTGTAGTTAAATTTGGAATAAATCCTCTACTTATTCAAATTCATCAGCTCAATCATAATTTTATCTTTCATTTACTTTGATTCTATTTAAATAAAAAACAGTATCATTTATAAAGACTACAAAAAACTAATCATGTTAATCTTTAAAGACTCAATTCATTAGTGGAATTAATATAACATGATTATCGGTAAGCCCAAATGGAATCTTTATCTATTAATAAGGAATATACCTTGTTTGAAATGATGTGTTGGGTATATCATCCATCTTAACCCATTGATTATACTATCTAGATCAATGATATTTTTTGTAAAATTTTTATTCTCCTCATAAAAGAATAAAAAATACTTAATATGAGCTAAATGATACATATCCTTGATATTGATATTTTTTAGTTATCGATAAACAATTCAATGATGCATTGAACTGTATTTATTCATAATGAAACGAACCATTGATCCTTATAGTGAAACACTACAGTGAATTGATCCATTTCCAAGATTCTTATAGGGTTACTTCTCAAATTTTTATAACTCAATCAAGGATATTATATATATATTATTTAAAAGAGGGGTAGTACTAAGTACAATATCAATTGAAATATCTACCTAATGATTTGGGGGAATATAAGGAAAATCGTCTATTAAGACATCAAAACACTCTTGTATAATATGAATATCATCAATGTAGAGTATATCCTTAACCATACGAAATAAATATCACACCTTAATATGTGGTAAAACACATGTGATGGAAGTAGATACCCTTGAGAGTTTAGGTCTATCCTCACACTAATATAATATCATTTATTGATGCATAAAATCTATTATAACTTCAATTACTCCAAAATTGAAATGATCGATATACTGAGAGATATAATACTTGCATGAAAATACCACAAATTATATTGGATGATTAATATAATTATTTAATGGAAGATCCTTCCCACATACTTTAATAATATTGGATCTATAGGCTTGATATTTGACCATATTAACATTAAAAGTTTTCACTACCAACTCAACATCATATTGATGAAGTGTTTATGTGGTGATATCTATAGATACATATTCAGAAATATAAGACTGTTTAATACCTGAATCAAACAAAATATTTTAATTTGTATAGTGGATGATATGTTTATCATTTACCACCATTACAGGATCATCCAATTAATTTATTCTAATTTAATATGTTTGGCCTTCTCCCCTTAGAATATTCTATACTAAACCTCACTAACAATTGTTAAATTGGATTTAATATTGCCACATGGAATTATTGTTTCTAAAATAGAAATGAATGGTTCCATTCATTGAATTTCTTTCAATATGCTTATAACACTTATCTAAACATTGGTAAAAAAATTCCTTCCCTTCATTCATTTTATATAATGTTTTCCACAATTATTACTTGATGGAAATTGTGTCATTCCCTTCCACTTATTTGATGAATTCCCTTTTTCATGTAACATAGACATCCAATTCTTTACTTGAATTCATATAATGATATATGATCTATAAATTTATTTCTATATCTTCATGGAACTAGTTTCTATATCATTATAAGATGAAAATTTGTTATAAATTAAAACCCATTGAATAATTATAATAATCCCATCAAATATTTATTACGAGATTACATATATAGTCTTCAACAGGATGAGGTAATATTTTAATGACAACCAAAAACATTTCCAAGCATTCTTAATATTTATACTTTTATATTAGAAAATTATTTACCATTTTTTCTTGATATTTTTCTGAGAATTACTTCATAGCTAATTTCACTGTAATGGTTATATATTCTATGTTTTCTTTTCTCCAACCTATTTAGTTTTATGGACTATTGACTATAATTTATTGGTTTCTACACTAAAATAATACATTATAGTATAATTATTCCACTTTCATTACAATGCTATGTTATGAATATATTTTTGACATTAATAAGGAATTATTTAGATATAAATGTATATGTATTCCCATTCAAATATGTATGATTATATCATATAATTCAATTGAACATAGGTGTACCATGATACAAAACTACATGTTACTTCATAAGTTAAAGGTTATTCAGTATAAACTGAATCAGTTTCCCTAATATGTCAATGATCTACTCATATCTAACCTCAAATTCTTTGATGTTCTCAGTATATAAATCCCTATATCTATTTTTGGTTTTGAGTGTCTCTCTCCCAGTAGGCACTCTCAATGGATAATTTCACACACTATATCAACTCCTAATAATCATTAATATTGAGAAATAAAATAAAAACTTCTATAATAAAAAATTTTCTCAAATAAAATAATATATTATAACTATAATTATGTCTTCCATGTTCAATTTAAAATTTTTTCCCAAGTGTTCTACTAATCTTCCTTCAATACATATTATTTTAACCCAAACATTTGTAACTCAAAGAAGGTTTATACATTATTACATTACAATAAGATACAAGGGATATCATATTTAATTAAATATTTTCTTAGATGTCTTGGAGATCTATATACATATATAATTATCATATTACATTGGAAATATAAGAACACATATTAAATTTAAATAGTTTGAATCCTTAAATTACTTCAATGAATATTTCATCAAATCCATGGGAAGGGAAAAAATATAAACTTTGAGCTCAGATTCTTAGTAATGGTTACATTCAATAGAATCTATCATGATTAAATATGGAATAATCAATAGGGAAAGGTAAATAAATGAAAAAACATGTCATTTAACCAATACATTTAGCCTAGATTCATTCCATTGGTAGTATTAATTTATTTATCTCATTTATAATAATAACTGAACTTTTAATGAAGAAAATTTATAATTTTATGCTTAATTATATTGAAAATATTGAAATTATTAACATGAAGAAAAGATTCCAAGATAATTTAATCAATGGTTATATAAACACAAAACCCCATTTTATAAGGCTATCCAACTGGTTGGGATCATGAGATATATCAATACATTTAGTGGATTTCTTACCATATAACCAACCAATCATTTAATATCCATTAAATTCCTTATATATTGAATGATCAGTTTAATTTATAAATAATATCCCTTATCAATAAATATTTATATTGAATATAGGATACACAATATCAATATTTCCCCAGTATTTAAAATAACTTTCATTGTTAAACACCATAAATAGAAATGGTATGCACTTTAAGTAGTATGTATATACATGAAACAAAGATTCTATGTATTTATGTAAAATGTAATGTATAATGAAATATGATAACATAATGTTGAATATTTATATATAAAGTTAAGGAACAAAAAATAAATCATGAGATGAAAGCTGACTACCAATTCATTAAAAAAATATTTTTTAGTAAAATAAAATATTTAAAAGAACAAATGAAAATGGAAAAGAAAAATTTAAAATCAATTTTTATAATTATTAGTCGTATAAAAATAATTGAAATATATTATAAGAAGATAAATATTTGAAAATTATTATAGTGGTGGAAATGTCTATTAAATCTATATATGACGAAAATAAAATATTTCTTTTAGATTTTTATAAATAATATTAAAAATGAGCCTTTCTAAAAACATTATAAATAATTGATTACAACTGTGTGAAGTCTCTATGATAACATTATATTTACTTAAAAAAATAATTTCAGTAAAAAAGTACTTTTGATATTTGTTTTATAAAATAAATACATTTATGAAAAATATACCCAATCACAAGAGAAATAATATATGATTCTTTTATTAAATTTTAATAGATTTATTCAAGTGAAAAATATAAAATTTTGGAATAAAATATGAAAAATCATTAAATAAAATTAGGATAAAAAACTATTTGTTTTATATGAAGGATATATTTTAATATTCCATTAATGATAATAAGATCAATCTCATGAAAACTGATATTGTAAAATGAATTCTATCCCCTTTAGTTACAATAATATTTTAAAAAACTGAATGAATGAAATTTAGTTGAATCTATAATATTAATTAAATAATATAAGTTATTTTAAAAAACATCAAATGGTATGTACATAAAAAATAAAAAAATATATAAGTGTATAATACCAAATATTATAAATGCTGTGGAAATTGAAACAAAAATAGATACCTCAAGTTTGACTCTCTGCATTAATGATGTTATGATCTTGTTTAATAAATTTAAATTTAGTAAAATTTTATTCCATAGTCATTTACATACTTATAATATCATATGTGGCATCTTCAAAACAGTTTAACTCTTTTTTGTTAATATTTTTTTATTATCATTAATTTCGGTCCAAACTACATCATTTTTTCATGATAATTTTTTAGGAGGTTCATTCCTTATATTTTAATTATGGTTAAATTATATAGACATTATTAATCATTGTATAAAAATAACATATATTCATTATAAATATATATTGAGTCATTCATAAAATATATATATAGAAAAATGAATTACATTGTTCCCAGAGATGATATGTCTTATATACACATAAAGGATGATTTAAATGTTTGATTGTGTGATTGGATAATAGTTAAATAATATTTCACCTTAATAAAATTATTATTATATAATATATATCATATATGTTAATTAAATATATCATTATTACCTTCCATGTAAAGAGGAAATTGGAAGGTGATCACATTTATAGGTGAAGGTGGTAGACCAAACATACGCATGACCAAAAATATAATTTTATAATGGATTAGAAGAAAAAATAGTAGATATTATATAATAATTATAGAAGATTAATTATTTCAACAATATAATATATATAAATTTTTTCCACATTTATAGTCATCCACGAATAATGGCGATTAAAATTGAATTTCACCACAACATGGAGATAGTAAGCCGTACATACAAATGTGAAATTATTTCACATTATTTAAGATTGAAAATTGATGGAAAAATATTTTACCATAATAAGAAAATCAAATTATATTAATGTTACTAGATTTATTATTTTAGGGTAGTTACAATATATTTATATGAAGAATAATAAAAATGAAATTTGAATTAGTCGTTGAGGATGATTATCTAAAATTCTCTAGATTTATATTAATTACATTATTGAGGACCATAGAAACTATAAATATGAAACTATAATAATGTATAGTGTATCGAAGAAGATAATTTGTTTGGTATTTGAATATAAATGTTCCTCAATATGATGTAGATGACTGATGGAAGGGGTTTCCTTTTATAAAGAGGAGATGGGAAGTTATTGAAATTCTAGAAATACTATATTATAATATGTTCATAACTCATCTAAAAAGGTTAAAAAATGATATTTATTTGAATATAACGAGTCTTTGTTCATAATATAATAATATAACTAAATTTATATATGTTTATATCTCATTTTAGTCCATATCCTTTGGATTAACACATAAGTTAAAATTTTTTAACAATAACCGTGGAAATAACATTTTTAGTATTAAAGGGTTATAATTTTGCTTATAAGGTGAAAATTGTATCACAAATGGATAAGAGATGGCATTTTGGGAAATATATTATCCACCATTTCCTATTTAAAAAATTTATTATTTTGAAATTTTTTAATAAAATATTATTTCCCTAGAATATCATTAATTTTATTTTGACACATTTCGTTTAATTTTATATTATAGTCATCAATAAAAATTATAAATTAGATTATAATAATTTAAAAAATTGTTAATACTCATTTATAAATAGAAAAGTGGGAGAAATTATTATATATAATCTCCTATTTTTCATGTCATCATGTCTTCATTTTTAAATTTTATGTCACAATTCATATGGATAGCTAGTAGGATTCCTCACTAAAATTCAGGCATGGTAATTGGTTAGAAACGATATTATATCTATATTTGATGATAAAAAACTATTACAGACATTAATGTATCCATACATGATTTTTTGTATCTTACTAATAAGGATATTCTTGATGATTATGAGACCCTCCTGAATAATTATGTACTTACTTCAAATAGGGTCATTTTGATATGGGAAGCGATCTAAGATGGCATTCATAAATCCAATTTTTTATACTAATTTTAATGGTTCATTAAATGATTTTTATTTTATTAAATGAGTTTTTAAGACTTGGATTAGTCCATAAATAATGAATTTTATTTGGAAGCTTTCTCATAAAATAATTTTCACTGATTATTTCTTGTAATCTTCTTGCATTTCATTATACTATCGGCGTCGACTCTTCATTTAACATAGAGAGGATGTATCCCATGTTTTATTGTATTATGACACTACAAAATAATTATGTATAAATATATGGAATATGTGAAGTCTCATTTTCAAATGATAATAGAATCACTTCTCTATTAAATCACTACATATATTTCCATATTTCACCTCAACTGAAACACTTATATATTCAGGCTTTTTTTGAAGTGATTCCCCTCATCTAGAGTGGGTGGAACCCCATCATATAGAATCAGTAATATTTATTCCATTCAGGATGATTTTGTGTAGATCATCAAAAAAATAAAATATGTCAACACCAACCATGTGGGAAACTATTTTAATTTTATCTTGAACTTAATGTTCTTGTAGAATCATGACATTATAGGAAACAATAAACATCACCTCAACTTCTCTATAGTCTCCTAGAAATCTCTATTTTTGGGATGGAAAAAATTAATGTTTATGGGGAATAAAAATGTATAATAGATCCCAAAAATTATGGTTTAATATTTCATGACCAACATGGTTAGGTCCTGTGATATTAATATGGGGCTTGTGGTGTCTTCACTTCTCTGGAAGCTAAAATGTATAGTATTGTAAATGTGGATTATTTTCCCAGAATCAAGGTATGGGATAAAAATTTGATTGAAAGAGACTCCATCAAAATTTTACAAGATATTCTGAATGCTGAGATCCTTCTATTTTGTAAATTTATAGGTTGGTGGATTGATTTCATCTCATTCATTGTTGAAATCAACTTCATTATTACGTATGCTTAGAACAATGTTTTTTGTGTTACATATGTATTAAAAGAAATTATGACATTAATAAAAAATTTAAATATTATACATACATACAAAAAAATAATTCTATTCCAAATAAACTTTTATATTAATTAATAACTTAATCTTACCTTGATGTTAAAATATAAAATAAATTAAGAAAAAGTGACATTTTGGAATATTTATTATATAAAATAATATAATTTATATTACAAAGGTAAAATTTCAAAATAATTTCATATATTAAAATTTGGAATTGATATTATCACATTAATACCATAAAATGAAATAATGACATGTTTTTGGAATAATTTTAATGCTTTCTATCATTATTTTTAACCCTAAATTACTTGATTTCCACTTTACTAATGTAATAAATTTTACAATGGTAAATATCCATAATGACTAAAAATAAAATGGTACAGTTTAATAAATTTAAATATCAACATTAAAAATATGGAATCAATTTTTTCAAATTTCTATTCCTATATATTTTATAAAATAACATAAAAATAAACTTGTAAAATTCTCTAAAAAACTATTCTCCTGAAAATTGTGTTTTTTAGAGTAAAAAATTATATATATCAAATTCCTGAAAAATGATTATTATAATGTGATTAATTATATAATATTAAATGAATTATATCTTATATAACTTTATCAAAAAAGAGAAAATATAATGCAACTTCCAAATAAGTTTATTAGAGAAAATAAATGAAATTTTTAGGAAAATCAGTATTTTCCTCTATTCACTAGAAAATAAATATTTTTTGATAAATACAAAAAATTCCGCTTAATATAATGCCAACATGATGATTTAAAAATTGATAAAATTTTAACAAAATAATATTTTTTTATAATTTATTTAGGATCAATGTTCTGTGCAACAGAATCTCCGAGAGTAATTTTATTGTTTTAAAAATATATATAACAAAAAATCAGAAGTTTCTCAAAATAACACCGAAAATAGGAAATAATTCTATATTTGTTTTTTCCATATTGATCTTCCTAATTTTCTTGTTAATACTTTTCCCCTTAATTATATCTAGAAACATATTGAATCTATACGAATGACTATTTATCGCAAGAACATATGCATATTTTTCTAGTCCCTTCATATGAAATCTTGTATTAAAACAAATCATAATTCTTTATAGGATAAGAATCTAATTAATAATATGTAAAATGTCATATAAATATATATAATTATGAATATGAACATATTCCCATTAATCCATTTATTAACACAAGGAACATATTCATTTCATACAAAACGAAATTTCATTATGAATTTATCAAAAAATATTCCCTAGCTTAGATTATTATTTTATTCTATAATTAGGAACACTATAACATGAATAATTTATTATCATTACCTTTATTCGTAAACCCTTATATTCATGTGATATTAAAATCTATTTGAAGGTTCAAAAAAGGAATTCTGTATTGAAATCTATTTTACAAATCACATTGGCATGATTTGTTTCTAAAGAAAGTATAATTTTGAAAAATTTATGTAGGGATATTGATAAAAACATCACATCATACTATTTTTTATTATTATTTTAGTACCCCTTTACAATATTTATTGGTTAATGGGTATTTAATAGACCATATGTGTCCTGTTTCTTCTTTAATACCCATTTGGAACAAGAGTATTTACATCAACATGATGATCCACCAAAATCTAAGCCTCGATTTGGTATATGAAATATATTATAGAATTCATTCCTACATGCCATTTGGAAGCACATGTGCCTCTGACTACATTATTATAGTTTATAAGATCATTATTATTTAATTACAATGATTCTCTATCATTACTGACTACAACACCATTTCTTTCTAGTCACTTAAACTCTGTTATACTTTTACACAGTACATTTGTCCCTAGAATAGCTTCTTCCATAGGGATTCATGGATCTGTTTACTCTATAAACATATAATAATATTCATTATGGACTTCCTCAAAGTCAATATCACTCCCACCATCACTTTTATAGATGTTAACAATCTTAAAGAACTCGAAATATCTTCCCAGGTTTTTCCTACATGGGTGGTCATACAGATAATTTACCATTGTAACCTTTTGTACTACTATATAACTAAACATTAAACCTAGGGTTGAATTTTTAACCCAAATAGGCCTTAAAAATTCTCTACTTGTACACATATGTATATTTAATAACACATGTTTTTATTGAACTTCATAATTAGTCTATAATACCATCTTCCAAATTTGTTAGTACATGGTTTAGTGTGTGTGTTTCTATCTATATTGCATCCCCCAAAATTATAATTGAAGGTTTTTTTGACCCAACACTATCTTCACTATATACAACAATATGTTGTTCTTCCTGTCACTTACATCATTCCATTATGGTATATAATGAGTCGGTATTTGGTATAAAACCCCATACACCTATAAAAGTTTTCGGTAGTCTTCATTATGATATTATCCATATAGTCAGATTTAGATTATATAATATTCTATACAAGATGGTTCTCAATTACATTTTATAATCCATTGAATTTCATAATGGATTCAGACTATTACCTTATTAGGTAGATATATCAATTCCTACAAAAATCTATCTTATATACTTCGATGTATTACTTGAAACATCTTTTTTCAATTTTTTAGGGTCAACTACCATCATATTGAACCAACTATAGTCGCATTATGGACCTTAAACTTTAACAAATAAATGGAGTTTTGGTCAATTTTACTTGTAAACGTACTTAAAAAACCAATTAGTTTTCATCCTAATTAATCAATATAATATATATGATATATCTTAGTAATATATTTCCTATTTATGTGACCAAAGAAGTGATTCCAAAATTGAGTTTTGTACGAGTTATGGGAACCACATTTTTTATTTATTTCAAGTTGTTGGTTATCATAATCAAATACATGATGAGATTTATGTATATGTGACTTACCATATCCTATTTTTCATTATTAAATAATTAATGTTCATTTAAAACATGTATATAATACTTCATTATATAGTTTATATACAATATTGTTTTTTGAAAATTACTATCATGTACTAATAATTACGATCAACCAATATCATTTACATCGACAATGTGTAGTCGTAGTCACCATTTGATAGTACTATTAATTTAGCTCCATTTACACCTAAAATCCCACCACACCTCTTGAAACATTTCTAAATAAACACTTATCTTATATTTGAATATAAATTTGATAACCACATGTTTTATTCAATACCCATTTGATATCAATTGAATGGTAAAACTCATTAATGGACATAACAGAAGAATTCAATAGTTTCCGTGACACTATGAAATTTTCATTCAAGTATCCCTTATTTCCACTTTAGGAATAGAAAATATTTTTCCCTCTCACTTCCCCCTTAATGTTACACTTCATGGAATGGTGGTGAATAAATCCTCATACATATGCATAGAATTAGTTCGATTTACATTTCCTTTCCTCTTATTTACCATATGAACAGAAGGATTTTTATGTTTAATTTTCTAACCAATTTTGAAAATTAATGTGTAGATACATGGGAGTGAAGTCACAAAATTATTCATGTGTTCATTCGCAATAATGATTAATAATATATGTGTGAGTGATTTGAAAATGAGACTGGTGAATAATTTATTAGGTATATTAAATTCTATAATTTCTAAACACAAGATGTAGCTAATAGTTTTTACTATGTGAGGACTAGCTGGTGTTATTTATATAAACATTTATGTTAATAGTGACATGGAGATAAAAATCCATTATTGTATTCATCTACCCAAATAATTATTTATAAGAGAACAAAAAATTTCATATGCATCCCTAGTGCCATGTTATTTTTTAGGTCAATGGACATCAAAGATAAAATTGAACATTTTACATATAGAATGTCATGCATGTGTTTCTCATAGACAAGTACCTCTTCTTTACTAACAACCATTGTGGATGAATCTGAAACTGGAACATCAACTCATATACATTTCATTCCGAACATTGTAAAATGTGAAATTCCCTATACTATTTGTAGGTTTTTTCATCATTGAACGATATTTTCTATTATCCAAGATAGTTCTATGTCAAATATTTTTAGTTTCCGACCATTAAATTTTATTCTACAACAATTAAGATTATATTATTATTAAATTAACAGATTAAAAAAATAAATTTATCAAGTATTAACAACACTCACTATTTGACGTAGAGTTTTTAGTGTCATGAAAATTCAAGTAGAAATGATATATATTCCTCTTATCATTACACATTAAATATAATTTTAAATCAATAAAAGGTATTTTTTTAGATATATCGTTTCCAAATGTTTTCTTTAAACTCATTAATCCATCGATTGGACTCCCTCTTTATGATTCCCACACTATTGATTCCTCAACATTATTTTCCAGATATCATCATGTCTAGTGAGGAATATATATCTTGATGTTTACATGGTTATTTTAACCAAAATCAACCCCAAGAACACCCAAATAAATGAAATTGTGCCAATAAGGGATGGAAAAAAACATAGTTATATGGACTCTTTCTAGGTCATGTAATATATGATATAATCTATATTAATGTTAAATTTATGTAATGTTTTACTAGGCATGAGTTTTCTTATTTTATAATTTATCATGTATTATTAATGTTATGTATATTTTTCATAAGGGATTAACCATGTTTAAAAAAATATTTACACGTAATTCATTTATTTAAATTCAATATTTGTATATAAATTTATATTTATAATAGATCGTGGACTTTTATCCCTAAAAAACCATGCATAAGATGAAAATAAGATAAATAAATAACTAATGTGATCATGTTATTATATGGAGATTAATTTATTTAGTGGATGATAAATAGAACTATTAATCCAAGGTAAAACTATTTATATCGAGCATGGAATGAGTTGTAACATCTCACCTATCCCCCTATGTATCTTTTGTGTTGGTTTCTCCCTGGTTCCATCTTCAACCACTTCTGCCTCAACTCCACCTTGAACAAAATATATGTGCATTGAGATGATTGTCTCATTAAATATCTTTTAAAGCATTCATTATTTGGAGGATAAACCAAAATATTGGCCAGGAAGAATTACTTAATGAAACATTGGACACACATTTTGAACCTTATAATGTAGGGAACAACGATACAGATGCCATTAATGAAAACCAACACATACATTAGTCTGCTTAATGATCATGATTGATCACACACATGTAATGAAAATGAATTTCATATAAAAATATAGAATTCATTTTAATTTTCTATTCAAAAAGATATATCATAGAAAACAGAAATTGATGAATTGTATTATTAATTAATTAATTCACATTATATTAATCCACCCGATCATCCGATATATTTCCATACGAAGTGGCTTTAATTAAAATAAATTATTTAATTTTAAATAGTTTTAATAAAAATTAGTACACCACCTTTCAATTGGAATCTTCTCATTGTGTACCTATATGAGCTACTTTGTATGGTCCTTATTACGTACAGTGAACTCACGTTATATATTGTGTATATGAAATTTTTCATAATTTCATGACATGTAGTATCATATTAATGACACATAGATCACCTGAAAATTATATTTATAGTATACTTTAATGGAATTAGAGTCTTCAATATGAAACTACTAACATTTCTTGTAGTTTCAAATATTAATCATAAATAATTAAACATTTTAAATAATTTAAAACCTAAAAATAGGTGTGCACTTTCAATTAAATTACTTATTGAGCTCGATTCTATGGCGTTAAAATGAGTAATTAATTAATTTTGATATTTCTTCATCAATAGATAATGAATATGGATTTTATAAGATATCCAAAATGCATGTATGATGCTTCATTGTATGTCCTTAGTATACACCTAGGAACTCAGTATATACATCAAATGGACATTTTATATGGTTAAATGTGTGTAGGAATGCTACATGGAATGTTACCTCATAGTTTCTCTTCATGGATATACACATCGTGTATTAAATAAAAACAATGCATTAATTACAAAACCAATCAGGCCTCAATGTTTACAGAAAAAACACATAAACTATAGAGTGTGTATTTTAGATATATTGTTTATTGTACGAAAAAACCATGTGCAACCTCTGATTGTATAACCATGATATTCATTTAATTCATGTGATATGTATTCATTACAAGATGTCCAAGATTTAGTTTGGGGATATTAGTATAATTAACACATCTTGTGGCAATGAAGTACACCCCATGTATGTTTTTTCCCTACCAGAGTTTTTTTTTCACCTCAGATGGGTTCTTTAGACATGTTATTTATTAACAATAAAATAATATGGGTTAATAGTGAGAATCAAAGTGAAGGAATAATAAATTTTTAAAATATTTGAGGAAGGAATTAAAAAAAAAAATGAAATTTATATTTCAAACATTTAATTGATCAATAATCATTTTATAATTGTAAATTTGAATGTGACTATTCTTATACAACTATTAGGTTGTGGGAACAATATAAGTTCTTATTGAGGCCTCAAATGACTGTGTAGTTTTTAATTGAACTAAAATTCCATTACTTATTGGACTTGGAAGAAAAAACCAAAGTATATTTCGCTAATGAATGATTAGAGTCATATTAAAAACAAATTTAATCATTTAAATTAAATATAAAATTAATTAAAATAAATTGGAAGAAAAAATAAATTGGTCATGAGATATTTCTACAAATAATATTTCATTAATACAAAATTCTATTGGTCTAAAATGGTTTCACATATAGGATCCAAGTGTATAATATATCTTCAAGTGATCCACACAAGATCCATTGATCTCTAAATATGGGTGATGGATTTTTGGTTGCTTTTGTGGTGGATCAATCATTTTGTGGTGTTTGTCTTGAATGATATGGTTGTTCTTTCATTATTAAAGAATCATCCTTTTACTATAGTTCTTGAGAATTTGGATAAGGGGTTAATATCATGGGATTGAGAGAATACACCATTAATTATTCTTCAGTCATGAGTGAGAACACTGGATTTCATTGTACCAAATGATTCTCCAATAATCGATCAACCCTCGCTTATCAAAAATAATATTTTATTAACATATTTTTAATTATGGTTCTAATATCATTTAATTACATAGAGGTACAAAATAATATCATGCTTGTAATTAAAAATTTCAATGTAATAATAATATTGTTTGTATGTTCTCATACAGTGAACATACTTGGGAAATGATAAATATTATATTCCAAACATGGAATTTAATATTTGTCATGAGACCTCATCTCACACTACTCATCTTCTTTTACAATTATTAATAACACAAATAAATATTATTATTAATATTTATTCAATAAATAAATAAATAAATAATATATAACATCATAATCAATAATTACCTTGAAAATAAATATTTATTTCACTTATGAGATCATTCAATTCTGAACAAAGGGTTCTTTATACTTTATAATAGTATTTATCTGAATAATTGTGTGAAAATTTAATATAATATCGATCAATAGAAAAACATATTTTGTGACTTTCCATGCCTCTCCCTCAGTGTAAATACTTAAGATTAACTAATGTCCAAGATTATTGTCTAGCAATGGGTCAAGGCACTAACGAAGAAAAATAGAAAACATTTCATCGTTAATAGTCACATACTAGTGAACACTATGTAATATAATCTATTTTTAGGATATTTCATCAATATAGAATTATACTTGCGTCATTAACCTTAATTTGTTACATATTTTTTGTTTATTATATAAAAATAAGTTTTGTTGAACACCATGGACATGAGTTTTATTTTGAAGGTTCTATTAAAATCAATTTTCTGATATATCCTTCCATAAATAGAGTGGAAAAATCCTTCCATTACATATTCATTATTGACATATTAATAATGATGTAAAAAATGTATCTTACATAGTGTGAACATAGTGTATCATAAGTTTTATCAATACATATAAGTACCATAGTCACTATATGTATTATTAATATTATTAATCCCTATGGACAACAACATATACTACCCTACTGGAATTTTGATGACAATATAATATATTGAATTCTTATTTGTGTGTTTGTCTTCATAATATCCCATGATAGATATTAAAAGGTAAGAACATCATGAGATGAAGCCACATCCTCTTACGATCACTCAAACATGATAGTCGAAAAACAATGTGCCCCATCAAATATAATCATCCTAACTATTGGAAAGATTATTTTAGAGATATCATCCTAGAATCTATATGTTATCATCATAGTAAAAAAATTAATAACATATTTGGATGTTATATATACCATATATTGAATTCCTATGGTAGTGAAGAATATATAGCCAATAGGCATGGGAGAATTAAGCACTGATAATGCAGTATTGGCATTTTCAATTTATGAGTCCAAAATTGGTAATAATTTATATGGAAAGATTATTGAATTATAGGGATAATTTTAATTCCCACATGTCTTTAGGTGTGTTTTATTTTTTTCCTTTTTGTCTCTATCGAGGTTTTAATGGTTTTCATGAGTTAGATATTGAGTTTTTTTATTTGTGGGAGAAACATGTTAGTTGTAGGGTCTATAAATGGTTACTAAAAATCAAGATGTAACAATTATATATTGATCTATTAACATTAATGGGTTTTCATGGTTGGAGTATGGTTTCAAATAACCATGTGAGAACCTGGGAAAATGAAACAGATGGTTTGTTTCCATCATGAGTTTGTTTCATGATTTATGAATGGTTTCATAAACATGGGGACATTCACTAAAAACATCGCTATTTTGTTTTCATGGGGTATAAATTGAAACAATGTTTTTTCATGGTTTATCTATCTATGTGACCTAAACATGAAACTCATATACAATTATGAAAAATTGAAAATTAAAATGATACTCTTTCTCATTCAAACCCAAATCCCACAATTATCTCTCATTAATTTGACCCAACCATTTCTGGATCCTCTAGGAGGTTCTCCCTTTGGCCATTTAGAAATTTTCATATGGTCTTGGTGGATATCTTCTATGTTTGTTCCTCTTTCCAATAATTTTATACTATTTGTAGATCTCTCCCCAATAAATATTCTCCTTTTTTATGGATGTATTATGGGTATTAATTGATGAATCTATTGTTTTTATAGGGAATTGATTATATTTCATATGGAACTAGGATTTTGAGGACCCAATCACATAATTTATAATAATAATTTTTGGAAGTAAAATAATTTTTCCCCATTATGGAGGTTGGAGTCTCTATACAATGGTTCATTCTCTTGGAATACCACGTTTTATTGAGTTTTTTTGTTTGCAATATGAAATTTGTGTATTTGATATCTATAAGAACTATTTTTTGAAGGGGTATCATTAGTGGCATGGAAAATGGTATTAAAATGGGGGTTTTCTTTTAAAACTATTATACACCTTTCATGTTTTTAATGAAAAACCTAATATATGGGTTCCAATATATAATGGGGATTTAAACATGATAGTATTTGTTCTATTATTATAGAAATGTTTTAGAACATTATATTCATGATTCACATGAATTGTTCGAGAAAACATAGAAAATGGGATCCTTGAGTGCATCTGTTCATGGACATATGAGAATATTAGTGAATGTGGCACTACAATGGTAGACAATTGTGATGTTGATAGATTATTCTAAGAAACCATATCAACAAGATTAACATTTTCCATACATAATGATCCATGAATTTATTAGTTATGTATCCCTATAAGATAGAGAGTCTTTGTTATTGGTTTTATTCAGGATTCTAATTATTTATCCTTTAATGATCTCATGTTTTTATGATTCTATAGATTGTAATGATCATTTTCCTAAATTTTTATTTCATGATTTTTTTATATTAAGGGTTTATTTGAATATAAATTTTATTAATGGAAACCAAATGTTTTTTATGAAATATCATTTAAATAAATTTACTTTATGAAATTTTTTTATTGTTACAATCGAATAAATAGTGGTATGTTGATAATATTGTATAAATATATTGTATTTTTCTAAAATAAATATTCATACTACCTATTATTTGAGAGTGTATGTATGAAAAAATGGTTTTAAAGGGTCTATGAAGAGGTAATTGTACCATTTATCTTGATGACCAATCTTTATCATTGTCTCTTCCATGTGGATTGTGATTGTAGTGAAAGATTATCAAATGGAGACTTGGTTTTGGTTTTGGATTACTTTCAAGTTCAGACATCTGGATTTGTTTTGTTATATTTAATGGTTATATAATTATTTTACTTATATATTTTACATGGATAATTTATCTCCACCTCCTATACGTGTGTGATTTTTTTTTTGTGATTTCTATGGGAAATCATTCCCATAGGTTTTTGTTTTAATACTCAGGTATTTGTTAACTGCCCGTGGTGATCAGAAATAAACCTTGAGAATTACGAAAGACTATATTGGGTGGCATATAAAGTCAATGGGGGTTAGTTTTTTGTAGTGTGATTAGTCCACAATATCAATATAAAACATTATCTAAAACATATTAACAATTATTCTAGGATTGTTTTACCAAAAAAAATTTATAAGGCCATGAAACTAGATACTCACCTAAAAATTTGGTAAGTTCAGAATTTATTTTTTAATCTATCCTACATCCATAGAATTCATAATATTAACCATGTTTACATATAAATCACAAATATATGTATAAGAAAACAAGGGTTCACGTATTTATAAAATAAAAGAAAATGTGTTTAATAGATTTTAATTTTATATTTATCAGTTTTTATTGAAACATATCTTAGAGGGTTGTGATGAAAATGATTTATATCCATCTTTATATTTAATAAAGTATCATGTTTGTGATATATTGGTTTCAAATATTCATCATGATTTATATTACATTAAATATTTGTTTTATAAATAATAATTAACACATTTTCTAAACTAAAACATTTTATTAACTATGTTGTACACATTAGTGAGATAAATTAATTCTCTCCTATTTTTTGAAATATGTAATGTATTGATGAAGTTAAATTCAATCATCATACATGTCTCAATACATCACTACATAATTTTACAAAAACTATTTTCAATTGATTTTTGAGTAGATATGATGATTATAAATTCGACCTGTATATTAATGTGTGTATTTTAAATAAAAAAATATTGATAAAAGGTATGAGTTATGATCCCTATTGAATATTTATTTTTATAAATAAAATATATTTATCATTCATATATGTTTATTGGAGACTATTTCAATCAACAATGTTTTTTAGTATGCTTAAAAATGTTGAATAAAAGTAAACAATTTCAAGACCTAATGTTTATTTAATTAAACTCCCATCTGAATAATAACAAAATAGAAAATAAAATTTAAATTACATGTGAAATTGAACCAAATGTTGGTTTCTCCACAGGTATATAAAATCTATATCAACATTTCGCAATTGATCAAGGAAATTTATTTTTGAAAAATATATACGTTATTACATGTTATATTCATTAAAAAATAGTACATATTTTTCATATATAATTATTTCTCTACAATAAAAAAATTTATAGACTACCCACTTGATTCCTAAAATCATAAATGTTTAATATAATTTTTGTAGGAAACATACATTTTTGTACTGAAATATTTTTCTCCACCTATAACTGAATCATCCATCTCTTCTCAAATATGGAATCATTTGTTCTTTTAGGTTTAAATCATAAAAATTTGGAGATTCTTGAACTCATTTTATGTGAATATTCTAGTTAGGATTGGTCCACCCAAATCACCAATATAATTTTTGAATGGATTATACTTAAATAATCTCATGCTATAAAGACTTAATTTTATTATTCTATCTTTATTGTATTTCCACTATTTAATATTCATACTTTTAATTTCATAAATTAATTTTATAGGTTTTTTAAAACCATTGGTCTGTATAAATTATAGTCAATATCTTTTATCATAAAGATGTTTAGAAATATAAATCATGACATTATTAGATTTATTTAATTTCATGTGTATGAATTTTTTGCGATGTGTGATAATTTTTTGCTGTCCTAAAATACCTTTCATTTCATGGATAAATGAATAAAAATCGTTTATTCATATTTTAGTTCAAAAATTAAAAGTTTAATATTATATTTAAAATGAATACCATGAACCAAAAAATACTAAAGAACCCTAACTTTTAATTTTGGTTCATTCCAAATCTCGTCATTTGATTCATAGTATCCACAAAAATTATAACATCCCAAGCCTAGATCCCACCGAAATATGCCCAGATCCCAGTGGGCCACATGGCCTCAAACACATCTCCCAGAATTCAAGAGGATGCTGACTAGAAACGAGGTCCTAGATGAGTTTATGCGGAGACAAGTATCTCATTATCAGATGTTTCTGATTCTTTTCCTATGGAGCATGTCATTTTTCGTTGACATTCAGTTTGTTTCCCCATATTCCCACTCTCCAAGGGTGGGCTACATCCATAAATTATTCAAGGATGTTTTCCCCTAGATCAAAAAAGGATGATGGAATATTGGTCTCTCCTACAATGGATTCCTCCTAAAAATCTGTTTCCATGTTCAGGTCACCCATAATGATTATGGAGATGTTCTTAAAACTCTTCCTAAGTTACATATCATCATGCATACATGTTTATTACACTACATACTTTAGGAAATTCCAACGGGTCATGTCAGGGAAAAAACGGTTGATTAGGGGAGTAGTCAGGTTGGATATCACTAGCATGTTTGGACGTAGAACCACTGATGCTTATGAGTCTATTCCCCTTATGATAGTGATTCTGAAAGGTACAGAAGCCCATGTGATCCCATGTCATTTTCAAAAAATTATATTCCATTTCATGTCACTGAGGTTTTCCTCATCTTCTCATGTTAACACATGGTATATCGCGAGTTTAACATCAAGAAGAGGTAGATCAGACTGATCAGAACAATATAGGAGTGAATCAGATGGGTACATCCCCAGGATGGAAAACCTGAGGGTTTTTCATTGAATGAGTGGATCCAAAATAACAATTAATATGGATCTGAGTATTCTTGTATCACTATAAAGGGGATACTATGGATTTCTATTGGTTTGGATTGAACCTCAGGGAGGTTTCCAATGTGCTCTCTGTGGATGACAGGGATCAAATCCCACATAGCTCAAAGGGTTAATGACTTGATGTGTACATATGAGACAACGACCCGAAAACATATTGGGTCTTGTGCATAGATAGCGTCCCATCGCAAGAGGTAAAATATTTGTTTAATGGTTATGGATTGTGGGGGATTATTCATGGTTAAATAACTGAATGGGTGGTATGATCCCACCGCGATGTGGCATCCCATGTAACAATCATGATGGATATGGATGGAGTTCTAAAGGATAGATTTAGTGGGGATGGAACCAATATGACGATGATGGTGATGTTGGTAATGAATCATAAATAGGCTTCCAACGTATCCTTGTGGAACAGAATCAAAGCCCGCATAGTTCAGTGGTGTGATGGGACACCTCAGGCGGTGTCATGTGTGAATGGATGAATGGATTAGACCAGAGAAAGTAGAACCTCTAGGATGGGCCATGTCTTTCCTAAAATTCACAGGTCAAGGGAGAGACTAGGATGTGTCATTGGTGATGGGATTGAACCTTAAAGAGGCTTCCTATATATCCACAAGGAATGGAATCAAAGTCCACGTTGTTCAGGATAGGGAATGAAATCGGGGTTTATGAAAAGGATAGTGACCCGACAATGTGCCGAGGGGTATGCGTGGTTAGACTCCAAAGATTTTGATTGATGCCAATAATGGGAGGACCAATGACGTGGGTCCCAGTAAAGGGGACACAAAATTTTACGAGTTTTTGGGGTTGAACATCAGGGAGGCATCATACGTACCATGCCTAAGAGGTATGTATCAAAACTCACGTAGTTCAAATTTTTACATGTTTTTAGGGTTGAATCTCAGGCAGTCTTCCTACATACCATTCCTATGGGACAGGGATCAAAACCCACGTACTTATAATGTATAAAGTTTAATATCATGCGAGATGAAAGAGGAATACAGTTAAACATCATGTGGGATGAGGGTGAACTACCATGATGTGGTCAGGATAGATGGGTGATGGTCTTGAACCTCAGCGAGGCTTCTTATATAAATTCATTAAAATAGGAAAGGATCAATGTCTAGGTAGTTTGATTAAGAGGCGCAAAGGGAATACAAAATATGGAGACATGGAGAGGGTTTCATGGTCAATTCATACTCTAACCTGTGTGATCCCTGCTCAGTATGAGAAACAAGAGGAAAAAAAGGCCCAACGATCACGTCACAAAAGGTATGTCTCCGAGGACTGGGGTTGGGATTATGCATGGATAGGGGCCCAGGGAGGAAAATATCAGGATTTTCTCTTGCATGGAAGCCCCATGGCAATAAATCCAAAAGCAATAGGGATGAGGTATTGGCTCCCATGTTCCCATTTCTCCCCTAGTATTTACCCATGGAAGAATAGAGGAGGAGGAAGGGTTCTCCCTCCTACTGGAAAGGATAAGGCTTACAACAGGATGGTTTCCCTCCACTTCAAACAGATTTTGTTACCTACATGGAGGATCTCAATCCATGTTAGGAAGATCTCTCTCTTATGGATATGAGTAGCCATAGAAAGTGACCATGGTGGGGCACCCCATACAAATTACTCGGGGTGAGGTTCTAGTTTAACATCATGTGTTGAGGATGATGATACTTGTCATTTTAAGGACATGTATCTCAAATGATGATGATTCTCTCCCCACCGATTGGACTTAGAGATCTGGTCAAATTATGCAATGGTAACAGATGGCACTGACAATGTCATATGGAGATGGGGTTGCAGAGTGATCCATTGAGGGGTTCACATTAGATTGTGGACGAAAAAATGTAATAGCCATTAGCATGCCTACTTGAAGAAGTATGATACAAAGAAATGTGACTTGAGTCACTACCCAAGGGACTTTGAAATCCCCTCGTATGATCTGGGAGGGTCACATGGGGGAAGGGTTTTTCAAGAAAAGGGGTTCATCATAAGAGACCTTGTGAATCTCAAATGCTTCGCAACGCGTAGAGACTCTGGAAAGGGGTATGCTTCATGAAGTGGAGTGTTCTAGCCTAATCATTGAGTATACATGAGTATGATGAGATCTTCATAATATATAATTGATTTTGAGAAGTAAGACATTGAAGAGAATGGGTTCCATGAAAAATGAGTAATTTTAGAGTAATGTTATTCAGGAAACATAGTGATCCTACTTTGGAATGGGGTTCACATGTTCATGGAAGGTACTTCATTAATTAAGAGTGCTTTTCCAAGACCCGAGATCCCATAGGGATCTTCTACAATTGTGATGTCATTTGGGCTTCACGAAGGACATCCTTGATTGAATAGGGGTTTTATATTAGCCCAGGGAATGGTATTTGGAGATGATAAAATAGCATAAAGAGCTCATTTTCTTAATTATTCACAGAGTAATGGGTGAATGATGAATTGGAAGCAAAGAATGTGAAAGGTCAGGGTGTCTATCCATTGAGTCTTATGGTAGCCTAGTACTTATTTGCAAGAGGCAGTATAAAGAATATAGGATGGGTCTCGACGGAATTAACCCTCAAAATTAGAGGAAAATCCATCAAGTTCCTTGGAATTGAGGAGTTCTCCATCAGTCGTTGTGTGGAGGTCAAAAAGGGATCTATCCACTTCATCGTAGTCACATTTTCTTCCATCAGCTGCTCCATGGTGGCAAAAAACCCTCTATAAAGTGTGTCATAGTCATCAAGTCATCTGTCTTCTACATTATGGTGGCTATAAAGGGGGATTTTCCAATGCTTCTTAATGATCACAAGGACAGAAGGGCTTTGCGAGGCTATACAGTGAGGATACTTTGTGAGGTAGGATTCCATGGATTTTTTTGTGGGCTTCCTTTTGCCAAGGGAAAAACGTTGCCACCCACAAATCCTTCCTAGAATGGGAGCTGAGGAGAAACCAGGGTGGATTTTGATATTACTTCTATAAAATCATGGTAGATCACAAAGCAAAATTACAATGTAGGGATGCAAAGCACGAGTCGAGCACACTGTGGAGCATGCGACATGCCGCACTTCTCAATGTTCATCTTTTATAAATAGTGAGTGAAAACCGCTAGTTTCTAAACATTGTCTACCAAATTTATGTACATTCTACCTTGATTAATGATGCTTTTCACACTCTTTGATATTGCTTTTCGAATCCAAACTCCGCAAACCAGTGCGATTCAATGATAATTTTCAAGCCCCAACACAATGATCCTAGATTTCATTGCACCACACATTGTGTCATGGACTCTGTGAGCACACACTTCGCAATCCGAGCTCTACAAGAGGGCTCCATTACTTTGCTATGGGGCTGGGCTCTGTGACCAAACATCACGGAAAACAAAGAAGGAAAACTCAAAAGTATTTAATAGAAGAAAATAACGACCAAGAAGTGGTCTAAGCTATCATTGTAGAGGCTATCCGAAGGGAGGAAATGGTGGATAACTTGTGGATTGGAAAATACATACGTAACCACTCGGATCATGAATCCTTAATAGAACTTATAAAGGAGGGACAAAAGAACTATCCCTTGTGTAAGAGAAAACCATTATACTGCATCAATCTATGGGATTATCTCTTCATCCCACATGCTATTAGGGATAAACCAACCTACTGGTTCAGTAGCACCTCATGCCAGTATTATTTCTTAAGGTACCTTGATGTCCATACGTGGCCGAAAAATACATCTTTCATTGTCTCCTACTTATAAAACCATACTCAAAATGTTAACGAGAAGGACCTATAGGATATTTTGTTCCCTCTACAGTATCACACTATCCTGAAGACAACTCAGAAAAGTTCAGCAAATAGATGGATCATTGAGTGGTACTAGTTCCAGGACATCATCTTCATAGATGATAGGCCCTGGGCCTTCTTGGTATTCGCAACCTGTGAGGGGTTTGGTGTAGAACTAAGGTGATTGGTCATGTATGTGGTATCATGGGCCTTTTCAAAGGTATATATTACCCATGATGATGAGGATCCGTCATGAATGATGGGAAATGAATATTTCCCCATCGCCATTGAGGGAGATATAGAGCATACTGGTAGACAGTAGATCCTGGAAGCCACAAGACAGAGAGTAGTAGAGCGAGGACGCTCCATTGAAGCGCTCAACCTCTATATGGGAGGGGGATAATCCACCAGAATTGTATTTTATGTTCCCTCATAACCCTGAATTCCTACTTTTATAATTTATTTTGGTTGTGTGTATGAATGTTTTTATCAATTTTTGTTGATTCATTTCCATGACATTTGTGAAATATCAAGTGATCAATCCCTAATCTCATGTGGGTCATGACCAATGTGAGAAACAAGGTATGGATGCAACATTGTTTTGTTTGAATATGGGAATCCCAACTAATCTTCTGGGATTTTAGGTCTAAATGGCCGATTCAGGATTTTGGAAAGAAAGTGGGAGGCTTGACTTGAGAATGATGTTCTCAGAATAGTCAAATTGCCTCTTTCCCAACGATCTCTAGTGCATGATCGGTGTAACACAAGGGGTGTCAGAATCAATCCAAAAGAGGGGTGTGGAAGTTTGAATCATGATACACAAAATTTGAAACACTATAGGGATGGCATGACAGTGAAGGATAACTATTGTCAATTTTCGAAGCACAATATTCCTATTACATTATCCTGAAATGGGGACAAAAAATATGGGTTGACTACTGACAATTTTTAAAACATGAGGATTGACTCGAAATGTCATCCATACACTTTTGGAACATTAGCCCAGGACAGTAGGCATACCATAGACATAGAATCTATATTGTTAGATGGGTTCCATTGGATGTGAAATAAAATGAGGATCCAAATAAAAGGCAAGAAAGGCATGTTAGGTGGAGTGATGGGTATTTAGAATGCAGTCCATCACTCTCAAAACTATTCCAATGTGATAAAAACACATTATCCGAGTGCATTCGGCTGATCTGGGATTATACACATTTCATTAAAGGATCTATCTAGTGAGAACCTAGAGTTGATCATAGTATTACGTCATGAGAATGTGGATGATAGATTCATAGTTTAACATCATATGGTAAGGACAAAGGCAATGAATGGTCCCTCAAGGGGGGGGGATGATGATATGATTGTTTTATTAGAGGTTTTACATACAAGTGGCTAGATCTGGGATCTAGACATCCAGACGTCACTATGAATCCTACTATTGTGGGAATCAAGACATACGTAGTTCAGAAAGACCAGCGCATTTAACGACATGCAGTAAATAAGAAAAGGAATAAGGATCTCTAAAGGGGTACGTGATGTGGTAATCGCAATCTTGACTTGAATGAGGGGATAAAAAAGAATACACCACATCCCATGGATCCAATAGAGTTCTCATGCCAAGGGATCAAAAAGGATAATTTTTTTTCTGGACCAGAGGTGAAATGACAGTGTGCTCCTATGTCTCCCATGAGGATGGGAATCAACTCAGACATAGTGTTCAAAGCATAGTGTGGTGAGAGAGAAACATCGGCAGGAGAAAACCTCTATGGTGGTGAAGATAGAGTATCCTAGAATCATAATGGGATATCCTGAACTTATCCTGGTTAGAATCATATTTTAATGTCATGAATTATGGATGTGGTTACCTAGAAAGGAAACACGTGGTTTGCTATATATTATGACATGAATGGGGACCAAAGTGTCCACACCACACCATGAGTTCACATTGGGATTATTAAGATCAGAAACCATAGGCGGTCTAACAAGGGTCTAGACCACACAGAAAGAGTTTCGGGGTTCCTGTGTATCCCATGAGGATTAAAATCAATCCATACATAGTTTTGGAGGACTTGTGTAGTTTAAATTCATATTTTAGTATAAAGAGTGAAATGGGAGATCCTAAATGGTGGAGTATGTGGTGAATCCTTTATAGAAAAGACATGATTGAGGACCAAATCATTCAATATCGTAACACGTAATCATAGGGTAAATCATAGGTTGAGAGACCGAAGATGGAGAAATATGGACTAGACCCAAGAAAATGTGTTCGGTCATTCCTACGTACCCCATTAAGATCAGAATCAAGCCATACAAAGTTCTCATATTAATGTTTAACGTCTTCTGGGAAGAAATGCATGTTTGGTTCAGATACAGTAGTAAAAATACTCAAAAATAGTAACACTACATGAGACATTGTTGATATGGGAAACAATGAGTAGTGACGGGATTATACTTGTATATGGAGGCACACATTACAGTAAATGGAACAATTATTGAATGACATCCCAATAATACCGACCTTCCTTCCTAAAGCACATAGATACATAGAAGGGTAAAACTAAGTGTGTTTAAGTTCCATTTAATAATTATGATGTGGAATATTTGAATCATGGATCCCGATATCTGGATCACAATTATAGTACCTTGACGATGGAGGATAACTATTAACCATTTTTGAAACACATCATCTGGCTCGCATTGTCCTGGCATGAGGATATACAAATGAAGTTCGAATGCTGACCATGTTCAAAACACATGACCTATCAAAAAAAATCTGAGGTCATCCAGGGTGTTGGCCAAATATGGAAGGTGAGCCAACGTTGCAAGAGACCAGGCCGTAAAGGGGGTCCTATTTGACATGGATAAAGATTGAGATCAAAATAACAGACTCATGAATCCTGGATATGAAATGAGGGAGTTTCCATCTATAATCCATCACTTTGGGATCTACTCAATGGCGTATTTTAGTATTCCAATGAGATGTTTCATATACACGGAGATAAAAGGTGTATTTTTTGCAAAACCTGATGTGAATAAGCACGATAGAAGTACATTCTATACCATGTGATCCGAGGGTAAAACTGGGGTCAGGGCACCAAAGGTGGAATTTTGGTTGGGCCCATGAATAATTCTCAAGGCATTCTTACGTATCCCATGAGGATGAGAATAAATATATACATTGATCTTGAACGATTAGTACAATTTATCATCATGAGACAAGGACATAGAAGAATGGAAGGAATATCCCTTAAGAGAAATACACGACGTGGCTATGATAATCCCGACATGAACAGGGAACCATGATCTCTTCACCACACCAAATTCTTCTAACATAGTTTTAGACAATGGGCCAGAATGAGGGCCAGATTTGAGGTACCTAGGGCTGGACCGATATAAAACATGATCGATAATCCCTACGTATCCTGAGAGGATGAGAATCAAGAAACATGTAGTTCTAGAATGCCATTCAGTTTAACTTCATGCGTCATGGATGAGGGGAATGGGTATGTCAATGTGTAATTTGTATAGTGTGGTGAATAAACTGACATGGATGAGGACATAAGCCCACATACACCACACCACTCATAAATTCAGGAGAGAATTGAGGCCAAGTTTTTGAGATAAAGGATAGATGAACCCATTATGGAGCCAAAAATGAATTTTTTGGGTTTCCCTACTAATCCCATGAGGATGAAAATCATGATGTACATAGTTCTCAAGATTTCATGTAGTTTAACATCATGAAAAAATGAAGAGAGGGGGTCTTATTTTAAAGTCGTAGAGATTGTACAGATAGAAGAGAGAGTCTTCCAATCAGGGGTAGACCTTGACTGAGCCCCTAATCCCTTATGAGTTGTGATTGATGTGGTAAAAAGTGTAGAGAAGATATTTAGAACACATAGAATTCCGATAAAGGGGAAACAAAGTAGTGCTTTTAACGACATGAGGTCATTAATTCATCCTCTTAATGCACAAATTCACACATAGGTATAACAACAAGAGTGTTAAAATTCCACTTGAACACAATGGTTTGGGAAGGAATGTGAATCACACAACCAATATTTAATGCTAAATGGGGGTGGCGTAATGATGGAGTATAACTATTTATCATGTTCGAAACATAGCATCCATATCATGCGACCTAAAATGGGAACCAACAAAAGAGCATCGACTGCAAACCAAATTCACAATGAGGGACTTGCGTCAAATTGTTGTTCAAAATCCTCATGGATGATGGTGCAATATAGTAGGAGAGAACTAGGTCCTAGCATCCATACCGTTCGGGGGACCTTTTGGATATTAATGATGAAGAAAACCCTAATAAAGGAAAGAATGAAGATTGTAAATGGATGAAAACATGTCCATATGAAACCCAACACTGTTGGTCCTAGACCATAGTGAATCTAGGAACATTGGTGAATTTCCAAAGAGGATTTGGGGGCCTAATTTGAGAGATGATGATCCTTGAAGATGAGTCGAGGAAATGGGTATTAAGAGATCCCAGAAAAGAGGTATGTATCGTGGATCTTTCATACCAAATATAAATGAGGATATAACCCAACAACACACCGCATACACCCCTATGAGTACTTTGGCCATGTGGTTGTAAGGAAGGGAAGGATTCTATGAAATAGGAACAGACTCAAAGAAAAAAATGTTAGGGTGTTCTTATGTATCCCATGAGGATGATGATCAATCTTTATATAGTTCTGAAGTGTTTTTTAGTTTAACGTCATACAAAATAGACATATAGTAGAACTTATTTTGTGGTCATATATCTTGGACCGTAAATGCCCAGTTGAATTTTTTGTGTGTGGGACATAAGGACCTAAAAGGTGAATCACTGTGCCCATCATTTGGGGGACCATGGAATTGAAATAATGATTGAGGATAACTGTTGGCCATGTTTGAAACACAATATCCATTTCTGGTGACCTGAAATGGCAACCAAAAAATGAGCATCAACCAATGAACATATTCTAAATGCACGACATGTATCAAATTGTTTATTTTGATCCTCTGGGATGTTAGCCCAAAATATTAGGTGAGCTAATGTGGCATGATACCAGGTTATTATAGGTTGTTCATTCAGATGTCAATGATGATGGAAACCCAAATGGAGGGACACATGAAGCGTGAAGGTACCAATGTAGTTTAATGTATTTTGGTAATGAAGATGAATGAGGGAGGGGTGTCTTATGGATATGTGTGAGGTGTGGCAATAATATCCCAATGTGAATGAGGAACTAGAGTCCATTCCACATTGCACAATCCTAAGTGAGGAGTTGGTCCACTAGGTTGTAAAGGTCGAGGGACCTGAGGATGGGCCACATATGAAAGGTCCAAGTGTTTCTACGTATCCCATGAGGATGAGAATATGTAGTTTTGAAATGTCGTGAAGTTTAACAACATATGATAAGAACGTAAGAGATCATAGTTCGAGGTCATAGATCTCATACCATTTTTTAGTTTATCATCATGAAAGATAAGGGTGGGGGTTTAACATCATCCTAGATGATTGTGGGATGTTTAATGTCTTGTAGGACAGTAATATCTTTTAAAATCATGTGGGATGGGTTCTGGGTAGTTTTACATCCTTCAGCCAGGACAGACCGCATAGTTTAATGTCATCCGGTAAAGAAAAAATAGTTTAATGACAATTTTGACTATTAAGAAAAATACATAATGAAGAATTTAGCATTGGTGGAAGGAGTAATACGCTCACCATCAATGGTGACCATAGAGTATTCCCCATTTGGGTATAACTTTTAGATGATATAAGGCCCCTCCCATTTGGGCTCTATCTTTAGTGGCTTCCTGGTGGGTATCATTGAAATTCCCAGAGCCAATACCATGTGACCTTTTCTGTGTGAGCAGAGGGAGAATTTCTTGTTTAGATCCTTGGATATCTTGTTATGATTCCTCTCTAGATTGTACAGGGCCCAAATCCTATTATCGTCAATGCTTTTTATTTATCCAGATGGTCTTCTGCAACTTTTTCTGGTTTCTGGTGATTGTAGAGAGTTGCATGTAATGAGGTAATGGAATCTTGATGGGAAGGATTTCCTCCACTCCATACTCCAGGGAATATGAGGTCACCTAAGTGGAGTTACGAATCACCATCTGTTATTTCCAGAGAGTGTTGGGGAGTTTGTCTAGCCAACTCTTCTTGTTCTGACCAACCGTCCTCTATAGAATGTTAGAGAATGTTTTTTTTTCTGAATTCCTTGATCTTACAATTTTCTTGCTCATGAAAGTGATAGATATGATTAGAACAGATATTTTACTTAGCATAAAACATCATCAACTCATCTTCTTGAATGATTGTTCCATTATCTGTTAGAATAGTGTATGGGACTCTGAATCGGTAGATGATAATAGAGCTCACAAACGCAATGATCAAATGGGCCTTGACTACCTTGAGCGGAACTGCCTCTGCCCACTTGGAAAAGAAATCCATATCTGTTAGGATAGAGCTGCACTAGCGAGCCTCCACTAGTGGATATAGTCCGATGACATTGAGCCTCTAGATCACAATGATCCGAGAGTACATGGTAGTGTGGAGGGTTTCTAGCAGCCGATGCATGAAATTAACTTGTAATTGGAATTCATGAAACCTCTTGGAAAACATGATATAGTCACAGATCATGGTGGGCCAAGAAATCCTAATATCCAGACCTAATGAGAGAGTTTTAACCATTCCTGATGAGCCCCACATGAATCATCATGAACCTCCTACGAGACCTAAAAAATATCACCACCTTGAACGAAATAGAGGATAATCATGTAAAACACACATATGATGATAACATGTTCAAGACTGTGACCTCTCTGGAGGGTGAACTGAACTTCACGACGTCAGATTCTCTCATGATTGGCTCAATCATTCATGATATTATTGTGTCGAAGATACTCAAATATATGGGGTCTTCTGGTGAGGACTCACTTCCAATACCACAGCAGCGGGACCTGGAGGTCCTAATGTGGAGGCACCGAGGGTAAGGTGGATTACATGTGGGATATCATCATAGTATGGATAGATGGGAGTTATGACTCTCCTATGATTCACATGGATAATCAAATCTTCTTGGTCATGCTCTATAATAGATGTAAAAAGGCTAGATAGGGCATCAACATGAACGTTCTATGAGAGAGGGACATGAGTAACTTATGTTTAAGAGGCGAAATGGGCCATCATTTGGCGGGTATGCTCTAATAGTGGTACGAGCTCCAAATTCATGATGAAGTATTAAACATTGATCTTCATCATGACTAGTTCAGAGTCCCCATTCAGATGCAAGTAGTGGATGTCAATCTTAATGGCCAGATCGATACAAATAATGAGAGCCTAGTACTGTGCCTCGTTGTTGGTATAGAATGATGAGAACATGAATGAATATGGTAGGACATCGTGTGCAAGCGTGATGAAGAGGATACCCAATCCCACTCTGTTTACAGTAGAATCATTTAGTCTTCTACCAATAGGGCTTCAGGAAGCACCATCAAAATGCACTTTCTAACACGAAATGGATTGATCTACTGATAGGATGGCCTCATCATGGAAATCATGACCCAGGGACTTTTCTATAATATATTGATAGGCTACAAGGACATCTTCCAATGACTGCCCCTTAATAGCCTTTTAGGGAATGAAGGTGATGTCGAACTATTATAGGATCACTTCCCACCAAGATAGACTACCTAATAAGATGGGGGGGTTCCGAATGAATATCATTGGTCCCACTCTAGACACTATATTTATCTCATGTTCTTTTATGTAATATCACAATTTTTGAACTCTGAATACCAGCACAATGAAGATCTACTTGATAGGGAATTATCTGGTATGTTTATCAGGGAGCATGCAGCTGAGATAGTATAAAATATTTTTTATTCCTTCATTGTTCTGATGGGATGGAAGGGATATGAGAGATTATTCTAGAGAAGTCTTATAAAGGACCAGCGATTTATTAGAAGTATGTGGCATACGAACTATAGGTTGAAGTAGGTACTTCTTGATTTACTCAGAAGCAGTCTAAAACTGCACATCCCACTGATAATTGGATCCATTATACATAAAAAAGAAAAATAGATTACAAATTCCCTCTTATTTGTTATGAATCGGCATATATAGGAAATGTGGACTTGAAATCCTTAGATCTCCCAAATGTTGTTTTGAGTGGACATCTAACTGATGGCCCTGATCTTCTTTTGGTCGATCTCAATGCCTCTATATCTGAAAATGAAGTAAAGAAGCTTCTCAGTGGTGAACCCTAAGGAACAATTCATGTGTTCATCTTTAGGAAGCAGGAACGGAATAAGCAGAAAACTTTATCATTATCTTTTAGATGGTCCTAACACTGGCAGGATTAAACCAACAAATATTCCATGTTACATTCCCCCAATGTCCTAAGGATAGGCTTAAATATGTTGTACAAGACAGAAAGATAGATTTCCGCACATTCTTTAGAACGAATGACATTACCAGGTTGTAGAAAGTACCTTGTGGTGCCCTGAAGATGGTAGAATAATTATCCATGGGGTCCATTAGGATCTGATTATATCCAAAATACCCATCCAATATGGGGAGATCATTATCCCAATAGTGGTATCAATCAACAGATCTGTCGTTGGAAGGGAAATGTCATCCTTCAGGAAGTGATAACTGAGATTCCAAAAGTTGATGTAGACTCTCATTTATTTATTATTCTTCATGATGGTAACAATGTTATCTATCCATATGGGGTACTAGACCTCCCTTTTGAAGATGTTTGTGATGATCTTATTATACTCGGCCATGACCAGGGCACCGTGAAAAGGGTGCATCTATCTTGGAGGTGGTTTAAACTAGCGATCATTTACTGGAAGATCGAGATGGTGGAAGATGACTTGAGGACCTGGCCCTATAATCTCTTCATAAATACAATATAATACATCATGATTCTACTTTGGGAAATCCATGTGTCACTTTTGTTCTTTAATAGGCTTAACGGTGATGATCAACATTGGTTTTAGATCTGTCTCGTCAACAAGGTTCACCTATACAAATTCCTTGACCGTGGTCGAGACACCCTCTCTGAAAGAGGGAAAGGAATTCTCTAAATACTCTTCTTCATCTATGATGAGAGTGTAATTAGAAGGAGGCGACCATTTTGAGGTGAAAAATACTTACATAACACTGCTTCCATCCTGGGAAACAATGGAAACATCACTGGGAGACTACCGTATAGTAGACACCATGGAAACAAAAGTTGTCGATTAGATACCATTTTTCCTTCATCCAAAGGGGCCACTTTTTATGAAATAAACTCAATATTGGTATGTCGGTGTGATCCATATTATCCCAGCCTAGTGAAATAATAAAGTGTCCTGTATTTTAATTTCCATGGGTGGACATCCCGATACCTTATGGGATTAGGGGCCTTTGGGATACGCTGAGGCTGATTTTTATTGGAATACGAGTAGAAATATTGGTGTTCCTTAGACAAGGTAATGTGTTTCCCCCCATTCCAGAGAAAAAAAAATATTTCCCCAAACATGGGTTTTTGTTCTCCAATCGGTGGATCAGAAAAATGTAGGTGTCATCCAAGTCTGTCCACATGTTAGTCACAGCTATAGCATGCTCAACCTCTTTATCCTGAATCATTTAGTCCTTGATATATAATAGTCATCATCCAGGTATCTAGATTCACAAGATGTAAAGGAAGACACATTTCCTTGGAGTATGCCCACATTACTTTTGAGGGAGTACTTATGGCACTGGTGATATGAAGAACGGACAACTTCTTGGACTGGGAGCCATGGCCTACCCTTCAAAGCACTGTAAGAGGCACCTTGTGAGAAAAATATGAACTTAGTGCATGATACTAGTCCACTGAACTTGGTCATCATGTGAATCTTTCCAACATGTGTCTACTGTTTCCTATTTTAACCTAGAATTTTTTAGATTAGCGGGAATCATGTTAGCCTCGGACAATCCCATCTTTTGGATTGTTTGTGTAGGGAGAAGGTTGTTCCAAGAGCCTGTGTTGACAAAAAAAATGTGAACCTCGATGTCATTGAAGTGGGAACTGATGTACAATGGATGGATGTTCAGTTATATGGGTGAACCTTCATCTTCTCCATAGAATGAGATGATGTCCTAACAATTTACATGCTCGACTTTCTCTACATGGGAGGGTTATGTGGCTGCTACCACCATCTCAAACTGGAGAGGGATTCTTAAAGAGTCTGCATGGGCTTCACACATATCCACTGACAGGTGGAGATCCTTGAGGATAGAGATCATTATAAAAATTCTACCTAGATTCTTGAGAAAATCATACCTCTATTCTAGGCGTGAACCTCTACAGATATGATGTCACTCTGTGGAAGGGGGTATGACGGGCCCAGCTTATTGAACAGGACAGTTCTAGATGGTGTTGGGAATGTCTCGTTTCAAACTAGTTGAAATGTGTGGATCCAATATCATGTGAGGTCCAAGTGACATAGGTCAATTCACAATAGAACATGTCTTATAATATCAAAATAATTGTTGCTTTGCGTGATCATTCAATACAAATAGTGCTGGAGGTGAATTTGATGAAATAATATGAGAATGATACGTGTGATAAGCTCTGCGCTGGGACTACTGTCTGGTCTCAGTATCATGAAAATCTTGGATAAAATCTTTGACCAAAGAATTCCATCAACTCATAGAGCCATGGCTCCAACAATGCTGGATTGAGATGGGGATAATTGGTGTATCTATCCACCGGAATCCATCATCCGAAACAATTTATGGGTTTACAAGCTCCACGATATTAACCGAAGCACACCCTTGATCACTTTGTGAGAATACTCCATCGTTGGCTGGATTCTGTGGGTAATTTCTATATCCAGGGGCATAAAATTTTCAATAGTGTGAGATTATGATGGCATTAGTGGGGAATATTGTTTTCCCTTGCATCATCGATACTACCCCTTCTGGTAGGAAGAATACTAGATGTCAAGACAGAAGTAGTGGCTACATGTAACAAGATTACTTTTGAAGGATCATGTCTATTCAAATGTGAAATAATAATACCATATGTTTTGGAAACTTCATTTCAATCCATCTGATCATCATATTTTGGAGACCCACGATTAAGAACCTGCTTCCATTCACCTTTTTTGTTACTGTCACTATTAAGATTCATGGACCCTAATGCTACCTATTCCAATGAAAGACACAACCTGACTATGTTTTTATCGGCCTAGTCTTGAATAAAATCTTTATGCACATATCACTGCACGAGGGTGTGCCCGATGATTTGGTGGTAAGGTTAGTAATTGGGGCGATCAGTTAGATCTGCCTCTTAGGGCCTCCTACATTCTAGAAACCATATGATTCCCTAGTCCAAGGCACATTGGATATAACTAGGTACAAGATCCTTATTAAATGATTTGGTTCAATTCCTTTTGTATGTTAAGGGGCACAAGGATCCTGGCTCAGATGAGGGATAGGAGGAGCCTCTAGAGGAGGAGGAACTTGAATATCCCACCTAGGTGGCGGTGTCACATTACACATGTGTGCCTTCTGAATAATAGATGGTCATTGTGGTGCCGGAGGATACACCTATAGTGGTGGGCCCTAGTGAGGGTGTGTAGGAGTTTCTAATGGTAATAACTCCAGCTACCTGGGGGACACTATTTGTGCAACCATGGAGGGCTCAACCTTAGTGACTCTTATCGTGAGAACAATTGGAGGCAATGGACGTGCTTTTTTAGCTTGCTGTAAGTGTTCCTCTAGATGATGGGCTTTGTGATAGAAATTCAAAAATCTCCCTGGGTAGTTTTGAGTGATTAGTGAAGGGACTAATTCAATTTTTACATTCACCACACACATTGTTAGTAGTTTTTCCTTAGTCGGTGGCATATAAAGGGAGTAGGTGAGGCCTTTATACCATGCAAAAAAGTCTCTAGCACACTCTTCAGGCCTCTACATGCACTTGAAGAGGTCCTCAATACTCGTATTCTATGTGGTGGATCTAAAATGGTAGAGAAACTACCTACGAAGATCCTCTTAACTGAATACTGACCCAATGTGAAGCTAGCTGTACTAGAAAATCATGGTTCCTTCTAGTGTTTGTATAAAGCACTAGAGTTTGGTGGCCCCCTACTGCACTGGAGTTCCCAGCATGGGTAGACACCATGAAATAAATTGGGTTTGATGGTGTAGCAGGAATCCCTTCACATTAAAGGCGGAGAAGGTAGGATTTCTATAAATAGGGGGTGATGGAATATCGTCCACCCATTCCATATATGGCTTACCATCGGGAAGGATCACAATTTATCAGGTCTTCAAAGCCTCAAGGCGGAAAATGAGAGCGACCATTGGGTCATCATGGAATGGATTTCTGTCTTGATGAGGATCCCTCATCACCAGTGCATTGGAAGGATCTTCAGCATGATAAGTAGGCCCAACATCTCATGGAACGACTGGTGGAATTACTTGTGCGGCCTCCATAGGGATAACCTCCGGAGCCGGTTGGGGAACCTAATAAGTGTCTCGAGGAGGGTTATCATGCAACTCGGGTGGATTTTTTAGAAGCATATCATTCCATATTTCCATAAACTCTTGAATCTATTATTTTTATATGGGTTATATGATCTTGGAATCTGAGAGGGAACTCCCTCAGAGGAGGTTGTACCTACTCAGGCTTCCCCAATCAAAGATTACCATATTCTGGTTTCCAATCCACATCATGTTTAGAGAGAAGGTCATTGACCATATTTTTATGTTACATGAGTTGCTATCACAATAAATCCTTTTTAGGGAAATCTACCATATTCTTCCCTAAGCTAGATATATAACAGGGTTTGATAGTCCCAACATGCCATTTACCCTTATTGGGTCCTCGAACGGGGGATAATGTCTTAGAAGTTGCATGAAGGCCCATTAAATTTATTAACTGGTGAGTAAGCCTAGCCAAAGTATCCAATAATTATGGAATCACCCAATGAGGTATGCTCTCTTCAAGGAGCTATACCTTGGTCTCTTCCTCTGATAGGTCATCCATGTTAACTACAACTATACCTGAAGACATATCATCAATATCACCTGGCATGTCCGGATTGAGCTGCATTGAATTGAAATAAAGGGAAGCATACTTCCCCCAGCCACATATCTGAATGTGAGGGGAATCCTCCTTAATAATTCAACAGAGCACTGTAAATATTTTAATTCATCATTTCCATATGGTCTGATGGAGACTGGGTGACTCAGGGTGCTGAGCCACAGGCTCTGCAGCCAAGTCCACCATGCAGCACACCTAGCCAAAATTTTCAAATCATTCAAGACTCTTATAGAATGACACCCACCGATGAATGAGATTGAATTGTGTTTCCTAGAGAGTTAAGTGATACCACATGATGTCATCCTATGTAATATATTCTTGAGTACTGAAGTTCGTGGTGGAATCTGGCCATAACGTCTTTGGGAACTGGTCTGCTACCAGGATGTCCAAAATGCTTCTCAGCTCAGACTCGGGATCTAGCCCTCGGTTTCCCCAGTCATTGACTGGGGTGATTAAGGGACCATAAATGGAATAGAAGAAAATCATTTCAAAGGTGGGAGCTGGTGGAGATCATGGACCGTGAGCTGACAAGACGCCACGTCTTGGGATATCTTCGAAGAATGAAATGACTGAGCCACCACATCCATGTAAGATGGACTAGGGACCAGAACTTCTTGTGTAGGGTATTCATTTACTGATGGTGGGTCTCGATGTTTCTCATCCTGTAATGGTCCCCAGAAAAACCTAACATGATATCTGGTTGAGGTAGAGAATGATCCTATTGACGATATGGAGGATTGCATGGTCATTCCCTAAAAAGAGGTCAATTCATCCTCCACCTTGATGTACCTTCAGAGGGATTAAGGGATACTCAGTACATCACATTATAGAAGGATGGTTCTTTAATATCTTGTTCTTGCCCAGGCCCCCAACACAAAAGATTAGGATGTGGTTACATTACTGAATCTCACACCTCAACATAATCTTAGAAGAATATGGGTTTAATCAAACTTTAAAAAACCTCATTATTCTTCCTTAGGCTGTAGCGACCCATCCTATAGACCTGGGATGGATCTTATGTATAGGGTATGTTTTTGAAATGTGGAGGACCTTCAGTCGAAATGGTATTAGGGAGGAAAGGACTTCTTCCTGGGTGAGTCATGGTGTGAGGAGAACCCAGAGAAATATCAAAGGGATCACTGGGAGGGCCTTGGTTTGTAGTTTCATCAAAGGCATGTTATCGGTGTCTCAAATTGATATTACCCACTCTTAAGATATTATATCGCAGGTTTGGGTTCAATCCATGGGTAATAGATGATTGTGTGAATTTTATTGCATATGGAATTAACATATTGAATGATTCTGAATTTAGAGTGGAATTTTTGTTTTTGATAATGACAACTATTTTGATTACTGATGTAAAGATTAATGTTTAAAGGTAAATAAAAAATGGGTTTTAATTTCGTTGATAAAATAAGTATTTTATTGGGGCTATGGTAATTATGAGGATATACATACTTATTATTAGGTTGTGTTATTCATAATAACCCAATACTCTTCGTTTCAATTTTAACAAGGTAATTATGGTCTAGTAAACTATGTCTAGAACTTTAGAAACTGACTCATTGGTCTGATAGTCAGTGTTTCACAATTCCTTATTTAGATCATTCCATTTGTGAGTCGATGAATACATCCAATGATCATGAAGGTATTCATCGTTATTCTTCCTTTGAGTCCCTGGATATCCAGTCCTTGGTCTGGCGTATAATTTTATGTGATAAAAAGTAATGATTGAATTAGATTAAGAAGAATTAAATAGAACAAACACAAACATAACAATTAATCCAAATAACAATACATTTTCATCATACACAACCCCAACACATGGGATGTTTAGTTACACATGGAAGAAAAGATGACAACAGAACCCCCGATACCTGATTTGGTCATCGTGGAGACATCAAGGAGAGTTGAATTCTTTAGTAGAATGGTAGAATGGAGAAGTAGTGGAATAGTGGTAACATGGGAGTAGGGAAGCAGAACCTCCCTCCTTTGAATATTGAATATTATCATCAGAACATGGAGGACCTACCACATAGTAAAATTGTTTTAGGAGTACACGACATGTACTGGAATGTACACGGCATGTACCCTTGTCAATGAGTTTTGATCTCTTTTTCTCTGACGGTGGGTGACCTAACATGTCATCATTGATTTTGAACATAGATCTTCCATTTAGGTGGACATACATGGAATGTATCACCACCCCACATGGCGTGTAATATGGTTCATCAGCAACCAAAAACTCTAGAAAGTCCATAAGGCATGTTGAAGTGATGTGCAAAGCGTGTAATGGTAAGCGGACAACATTGTCGTGCAGTCTTGCTCTCAGCCACCGACCACTTCTAAAAGGATGTACATGGTATTTATATGATGTACACAGTATGTAATGGCTATTAAATACTTGGTCAGGTACTTGGCCTAGCCAATCCATGTCGGCATGTATATGATGTACACAACATATAATGGCTTCTCAAACAATAGTGCATGATATTAAAAAAATTAGAGCTCAATGAAAATACATCCCCAATGAAGATATACAAAATATTATATCATCACCATGGTAGTCTCTTTCAAAAATTGGTCCATAAACCATTAGAAAAGTGTAATAAATGAAATGGGTCCCTCTTTTTCATTTTTTTATACTACATGAGGGACCACCAAGAATAAAACGGATAGTAGGCTCTCAGACCCTGTTTCTAAAATAAAAAAGTGATAGACTCCCCCACATGTAGGTTCATGTTTTATCACAAAAACATACCATGAAAAACCAACAATCCCTGTCAAAATCTTAAGTAAATAATCCTGAAAAATTATAAAATAATTATGGTTGGAATGGAAAAATAGGCTTGTGATGTGGCTTCCTATCAGGGCAGTTCATGGTTTTTAAGGGATTACGAAGATTATATGAAAGGTATGTCTCAAGGTAAAAGGGGCTGGAAAATAATCAAATGCCTCAATATTTTACGTTTGATTCGAAAAGCGTCACTTTTTGAAGATAAAATCTAGAAAATTATAGTTGTTATGCATATACCAATTATCTATCAAGAATGATGCTATAAGAATGAATATGTCATAAAGGTTTATAATACCTCTTGGGAATGAGGAAAAAGTAGAGGATTCGATCAGGTCATGACATGAATACAAAATGAGCAGTCTAATAAATTCATATAGTTAATAAATTAAGTCTAAAATTAAATTATATTGGTATTCATTTTAACAATACTTCACAAATTTAAAATTAGCATGTAACTATCACAATTTCCTTTTATGATTTTAGTATTTTTAATTTTAATTATCCAAAAACATTTCCACATTAAAAAAAGTTTCAATTATTAATGATGTATCCCATATTAGTTCAAGTGAAAATTATTAGTGTAATCAAAATACATCCCCCACACATAATACATCACATGGTCCCCCATGTTAAATACCACGTAAGTGGAGGGAAAATTAGGAAACATGGAGTAAAAACAAGGGAATTTAGTGGAAGAATAATCCTAAATTAGGAAGGAAAAAAGAAATATAGATAAATACCCCATGTAAATATAGATGCCCAAGTTTCTCTATGATACCTATGAGATTGCTTACCTGAGATACATGGTGGAGAGTATTCCCACCATGTCATCCATGTGATGGTATGTCTTCCACTAATTTTTTATCACCTTAAACTATTGACCATCCTCTCAAACAATTTCCACCACTCTATGGTGTAATACTCATGTGACTCAGAATTGTCCCAACCATCGTAACTATAGCTTTTCTATAAATAAGTGACTATGATAGTCAAAAAGAAGTACTTGATCACCAGGATTAAATTATTTTTGTGAAATCATACAGTCATGGTTTTCCTTTTTCTTCTCATTGTACAGCTTGGCATTCTCATATGCCTCCAATCTGATTTCATCAAGTTCTGATAGTTGGAGCATAAATATTTCTTTAGCTTCCATAAGATCAAAATTCAGGGACTTGATGGCCTAGTAAGATTTGTTGTATAAATCTACTGACATATGGAATTTCCTAAAATAGATAATATGGAAAATGAACATCCCAGAGGCGTCTTAATGGAGGTCAGATATGCCCACAAAGAATCGGCTAGCTTCTTGGACCAGTATTTACATGAAGTGTTCGATGTATTATATAGAATATCCTTGAGATCATGGTTGGAGAACTCCACTTTTCCACTGGACTGGGGATGATATGGTGTCCATATATTATGCTTCATGCCATACTTTTATAGTACTACTTTCATTAATGTGTTGTTGATGTGGGTCCCTCTGTCACTGATCAGTACCTGGGGAATGCCGAACCTATTGAAAATTCAATTCTCTAAAAAGTCCATGAGCACCATGGCCATTTCGTGAATTGTATTAGGGGATTCCTCCAACATGGAGACATTGTTGAGGCAGAACACGTTGTTAGTGTTCCTGGATGATGGGTGATTGGCCCTATGTTGTCACAAACCCAAATATCGACGAACACCACCTCTAGGATGGGGTGTTGGGGCATATCATACTAGCACCCCACACTACCTATTATTTTACATTGATATCAATGGGAAACAAAGGATTAGGAATATATACGAATGATGGACTGGAAAAACCCAAACTATAGGATCATTACTATTGTACGGTCTATCCCCTGATGTCCCCCAACGAGTGAGGTGTGATATAATTCTAGGACTCCTTGAACATCGGTTTATGGGATACAACATCATATCACCCCATCTCCACAGGATCATAATAATAGAGGATAATCCCAGAAGTAACTATTGACATCAGAGAAAGTCATATTCCTCTACAAGAAGGAGAGGTCAGGGAGGATGGAACATGTAGACAAATAATTAGAAATATAAGCATACCAGGGATGAGGTGATTCTTCAATGAAAAAAAGGATCCCATCAGAGAAATACTACTTGATATCTTGATCATCCTCCTTCTCAAAATGCGGCAGCTCCATGCGTGAGATGTGATCAGCAACAATGTTCTCGCTTCACTTCATGACTCTGATCTCCAAATCACATTCATGTAGGAGGAGTACCCATTAGACCAGTCATGGATTCTCATCCTTCTTATTTATCTGGTACCTGAGTGATGGATGGTTAGTATATAAAATATATTTAGATATCAATGAATAAGAACAATACCTATGAAAAATGAACACCACTGCATGAATCTTCCTCTCTATGGGAGTGTAGTTCATTCGTGCTTCGTTTAGCATCATTCTGGCATAATAGATGGGTCTGAAATTTTTTTCAAGCCTCTAGCCTAGTATTTATCCCACTACATAGTCTCTAAAATCACACATAACTTCAAATTTCTCCCCCAAGATGGGTGAAATAATCACTGGAGCTTCCATCATGAGCTTCTTTAGATGCTCAAAAGTTCTGGTTCATGCATTATCAAACTCAAAAATGGAATAATTGGTCATAAGGTAGGTGAGGGAATTAAATATATTTTATAAGTCAAAGAAAAATCCTATGTACGAGTTGCATGTACAAGAAATCTATGGATGGATCTGAAAAAAGTCAGAATTGGATGTCATGTAATGACTTCTATCTTTGCAGGGTCCACCCTTATCCCTTTCGCTAAGATACTGTGGCCAACAAACATGCCACTCTACACCATGAAATGATACTTTTCCCATTTCAAACCCAGGTTAGTGTCCTCACATATTTCTAGTATATGCTCTAGGTTCATCAAGCAAGTGGTAAATGAATTTTTTTAAATGAAAAATCATCCATAAAAACCTCCAAGATCTATTACTCCATGTCCTAGAAGATAGCCAACATGCATCACTGGAAGCTGGAAAGAGCGTTGCACATGCCAAAGCACATCCTTCAGTAAAATAACGTACTGCATGGGAAATAAAATGTTCTCTTCTCTTGATCCTCTATGGAAATGGAAATCTGATTGTATCCTAAATAGACATGAAGGAAGAAGTAAAACTTGTTCCCCACTAGTCTCTCAAGCATCTGAACCATGATGAGTTGGGGAAATGATCCTTCCTCGTGGCATCATTCAACTTTCTGTATTCCACATAGATGCTCCAGAAAGAGAAAATGAATTTGGTGATGATTTTGTTCTTTCTATTTTTAAAGCACATTGATACAACCATTTTTGGGTACCACTTTCAAGGGACTCACCCACAAACTATCTAAACTAGGGTATATGATTCCTGCATACATAAACATTAATACATCTTTATTCAAAACATCTTTCCTGGGGGGGGGGGGGGTTCAGGTGACATTGTGGTTTCCAAGATGGATTATCTCTTTCTTCAAGAACCACCTTCTGGGTGCAAATGGTACGACCCATACCCTTCATGTCTGAAATTATCCACTGAATAGCTTTCTTCCACCGCTTCAAAACCGGCAGTAGCGCCTTCTGCTGATCCTATGACAGTGCTGCACTATGTATGATGGGAAATGTCTAATTTTCTCCCAACTACCTATACATCAGAGAAGATGAGTGAGGCTTCAATTATAATTTATGTTGCCTTATAATCGAAAGTACAAGTGGTTATACATCTCCTCGCTCCAGAATTTCGGGAATAACAGCCCACTACCAGTAGTGGCTGCCCTTGAATTCAAGGAATTATTGGCCCTCTGGTGCTTCATCAACTGTAATATCTGAAAAATACAAGTCGTATGAGGTGGATAAACATACCATATCATCTCCTTTTTTCTCACGTGATCATCCATGGTGGCCACTGCATAACATCACTAATGCTCGGGTAATGATGTTTGCTTGATGACATTAAGGACATTGTATGAGACTCTTTCATCTCCCCCTAGTCTAAATTGGTCAATACCTTCATAGTGTCAAAGAAGGGCCTTCCCATAATGAGAAGCGGCTCCTGGTCTTCTTCCATGTCAGGAATGGTAAAATATTTGGGGAGGATTTTCCATCCCACCTTTACCAGCACGTCCTCCTGTAGCCCCATCAGATATTTTAGATATTGGTCGGCATAGTGAATGGATAATATAGTTGGTTTCCAGTCATTGAGCCCTAGATTCATAGAAACTTTTTAGAGAATGAGGTTTTCACTGGCCCTTAAGTAGCAGAGGGCCTTCCCAAACTCTTATAGTCTAATCGTTCATGGGATAACTAATTTACCTCGATCATGGAGATTGGGATGAATCAATTTTTTTATGACGGTTGTCCACTCCTTGGTCACTGAAATGGTGCTTAGATATTACATCCTCATTTTATTATATAGGATATCCTTCATGAATTTCATATATGTGGGAATTTGCGTAAGTTCCTCAATAAATAGAATCTTGATGTGAAACAAACTGAACACCTCAATGAACTTGTTGAACTGGTTTTCCAACATTCTTTACTTCATCTTCACCAAGAAGGGTAGGGCAGGATCGAAGGATCTTAAAACCACCTTTCCATTTCCCTATGAGACCTCTTTTGGTGGGCCTTTGAATGAGGAGGGGTCTGTAACTGTACCTTATTTTTCATCAGGGGACATAGGTTCCCCGGTATGTGCGAGTTCCGTATATTGTAGCTCCTTTACACTAGGTAGTGTGATATCATGGGCCTCCACCCTTGGGATCTACTCAATGTTACCCAGTAGTGTATCAGGCTCCCTCGATGAGAGCTGGTTTGCTAGTTGGATGATTTGGTTCTCCAGGATTTGAATGGAAGCCTCTTGATTCATTAATCTAGTCTCAGAAGAAGATATAAACTTGTTCATGAGATCCTCTAACATTGAGGTGTTCTCCTACTGAGGTGGATGGGCAGCTAGTGGAGGCGGTGGCTGCTTTGGATTCTACGGGTGAGGGTTTTGATACCCATATTCCTAGTAAGATCCCTGATGGTGATGTTGTTGCCTCAAGTATTGTCTCTGATAATAGGGATGATCGTAATTGGGTTGTCACTAGGGTCGAGGAATCTTCTACTATTGTCCCTAGCCTGTATTCTGGTGATCATGTCCTGCCGGGTTCTGGTACATATGGTACAGGTTCAACCCTCATTTTTGAGCACTATATCTTACCTCACTGGTCAATGGTCCATTTTTAGTCCTGAGGCATTCTCCGATGATCTGGTTATCACCACATTCGCTGCACACTAGATTATTCACCACATTTACTTGGGACTCACTTTTCAGATTTAACATTTCGATCATTTTGGACACAGTGTCCGACTGGGTAGTAATAATATAAGTCACTTAAATATTATTCATAACTCGATTTTTTGTGACCCTCTTGGAATTCCAATGGAAGATGTTGGAAGACATGACTTCCTAATGGTCGAAAAGCTCTTCGGGGGACTTCCCCAAAACAATACATACACCTGCAACATCCACCATAGACTTTATGTTCATCGTTAGTCCACCGTAGAAGGTCTGGACCTGAATCCAGAGTGTAAGTCCATGGTGTGGGATTTTATGAAACATATCATTGAAACACTCCCTTGAATAATACAATGAATATGAGTCTTGCAACTGGATGTTGTGTATTTCGTTTTTCAAGTTCACCACCTCAAGGGTGGGAAATATTTTGATAGGAATTCTTGGGATTACTCCCCCGATGCGGGGATAGATCACTATGTAAATCCTCTAATCTAGTCTTTAACCTCATTCCTTATATATACGGTTATGTGGAAAAGACCAATGTAATCCTTAGACACTCTGTGGTAGAGGAACATGTCGCAGATCTCAACTAAATTAGGGAGAAGGGCATTTAAATCCTCGTAGTGTAGGATGCCAAACTGAACTATGTTCTGGATCAGCTACATGATATCAGGATAGACCTCAAAATGTTGGGCCTGCACTAGCAGAAAGATGATGCCTGTGTCAACTCCATGAATAGACGGCAGGCCATACTCCATGAGAGTACGACACAGAGTTGGCTACATAGGGAGTGGAGGTGGCATGTATTGCTTCTCCTGATGGGAGAAGTATGACTTCTGAAAGATTTTCTGCAGCTTTTGGGGCTGTTCAATCTCCATAGGGGGGTTTTATGGAATCCTCTAGTCCTTCCTCATGAATAACTCCATAAAGCCTCCTTTTGGGGCCTACTCTGGCATACCAGTAGTGGGAGGCATCTGGTCCTGGTACAGGTTCCATGCTCCAACATCAGTGGATGTCTCTCCCTCATCATCGTTCTTTAAGGGTTGTGAGTTCTGGTTGATCTCTTCCACCAGTTCCCATCGATGTCTCAACATTGTCCTCTCAATTTCTAGGTCAATCGGAAGAATTTCAGATGACTCAGAACTCCTAGACCGTGTGGGGAATTTGCTCTTGGACCTGTGATCCTACACACACACAAAATAAAAACTAGTCATAATAGGGAAAAAGAAAGATAAAAAAAGGGATAAGATAATTGATTTTTGGGAATTTTTAATTTTTATTCTCACTAAATTAATTAAAACGCATTCAAATTTATGAATCAAACTGATGTCCCTAGCAACGGTGCCACAATATCGTTTGTCATTTCACCGAAGGTATGTTATCAGTTTCCTAAATGGATATTACCCACAATTAATCTTGTATAGAATAAGTGTGCGGTTGATCCCCAAGTAACAGATGAGTGTGTGAAGTTGATTGCATTTGGAATTAACTTTGTGAAGGATTCTAGATTTGGAGTGGGATTTTTGTTTTTGATTTTGACAACTGTTTTGATTATTGAGGTAATGATTATCATTTAATGGAAATGAAAAAAATGTTTTTTAATGTGGTTGATAGTAAAAGGATCATGTAAGGGATATTGTGATTATAGAGGTTATACAAACTTTTTATTAGTTTTTTCTATTCATAATAAGAGAACACACTCGGTTTCAATTGTGAAACAGATCCCATGGTCTAGTAAACTATTATTGTAACTAAAGAAACTGTCACCTTGGTCTGATCTTCAGTGTTTCACAATTATTTATTTAGATCAGTCCATTTTTTTCCAATGAAAACATCCAATGATCTTGAATGTATTCATCATTATTCATCCATTGAGTCCCTGAAAATTCTTCCCCTAGTCTAGCTCCAAATTTTTAGTGATAAAAAGATATTATTGAATAAGTATTAGAAGAATTAAATTGAACGATAAAAAACATAAAAATTAATGCAAATTACAACACCCATTCATCATCCAGATCCCCAACCCATGGGGTGTTTAGTTACAGATGGAAGAAAAGATGACAACAGAACCCTCAATACCTGATGTGGTCATTGAATAAACATCATGGAGAGGTGAATTATTTGGTAGATTGGTGGAATGGTAGAGTTTAGATACAATGGTAGCATGGTTGTTGGGCAGTGGAACCTCCCTCCTTCGAATATTAAATGTTTACATTCAATATTTGATGACATGAAACCTATTTATAGGTTTTTGGAGTCCATGGAATGTACTGGAAAGTACACAGCGTGTATCTTTTTCAACATGTTTTTCTATCTTTATATCCACCGGTGGGTCACTTAACATGCCATATATTACATTTAACATGGCATTGTCTAGAAGGTGGATGTAAACGGTGTGTAGAGCCACTCCACAAGGTGTTTAATATGGTTTATTGATCCCAAACCTCTTCTATATGGTCCACATGGCGTGTATACGTGACGTACACGACATGTAATGGTTAGACGAAAACATGTTCGTGTAGTCTTTCTCTTATCCACCAATAGATTCTCGAAGGATATACATGGCTTGTAAATGACATACCTAGTGTGTAATGGATTCAGTGTAATTGGGATAGTACATGGCCAAGTCAATCCGTGTTAGGGTACTGGTACATGAAATTTATCTCAAATTACACGACATGCATCTCAAAGTACGCACCATGTAGTTTTGGAATTTTTTATCAACATATCCCAATTTGTGACTTTATCATGGAAATAACTGAAAATAATTATGATCACCAAATAAAATCAATTTACCTCCAAAATAACTTGTATCTGGTGAAAATATATAATAAAAACTCAATAAATTATATGAAATAGTATACACAAATCTGGTACATCAGGCCGATGTGTCCAATGGATGGTTGGTGGGAGGGGGGATCCCTAAGAATCATTTGAGATGGTAGGTCCACCACCGAAGATGGTGGTATCATGAGATATACAACCATGTTTGTCTCCCTTGGCTTGATTGTACAACAGGGGCCTTCATACCAGTACAATTGAACATGGGGAAGACCTATGTGTTGGATGTCAATGAAGTAGAGTGAACCCTTGATTATTTGATTTCCATGATGTGGAGGACCTTTTTCAGCTGCTGTAAGGACATGTGGAAGACCTACATGCATATGGTTGACTGGGTGAAGAGGATATTCACATCGGTGACCAATGACAGGAGGAACAACTCCCTATATGGGATCATAGGTGTGAAGGAAACATTTGTTCTCGATGTTAGTGCGGTAGGGTGGGCCTTCACCTGGACTGATAATGGCATGGTGAGGGCCTACATGCCAAGCATGAGAGTAGAGAGGAAATTATCTCCAATTTTTTGGTGGAATGGGAATGATCTCCATGATTGATGTGATCGCCACAGGTCGGACTATGATGGGTACAAATTGTGTCGGTGACTATGAGAGTCATCCCAACCTGCCCATGGGACATTTGGGACCTCAATCGGGGTCGGGCATATAAATGACCCATTTCAATATAAATGAGAATTGGTACTATGCATTGGCAGTGGAACAGACCATCATAGCTGTTGATGATGACGCCCCCTAGCAGGCATACGCAACATTCATTCGACGTTGGCGCCAGGTTAACGAGACTCGGGTCGGTGGTGCAAGAGTGTAAATCACTTTCTCTGTGAACAATTGGACCAGGAGGTGGATCTAATGCGACCTGGTGGGAGCGCTTTATGGCAGCCTCTAGGACAAGATCATAGTTGGGATTTTCCGAGATTCCCTTACCTCATTGGATAAAGGGTGTGAGTCATCAAACCATTCTTGGGACAGACACTTGAAATTGTTTTAGGTTGTATTGGGGAGCAGTGGCTCCTTTTTTGTCTTTTGTGGGTGGTAGAAACTGTAAGGTGAAAAATCCTCTAGGTCCGAATAGGTAATATCTCTAGTTGGTATAATCCATTCTTCCTCATATCTTTGGACGAATTCATTGATCACCCTCCTTTGAATGAGTCCATATGGTGAGATAGGGCATGGGCGCCTTGAATCCATGGATGTGGGGGCCTTCAAAGAAGAGATGGAGTCATGTGGTATTGTCACTTTTGTGTTTTCTTGGCCCCTGCTTTAGTTAGTGGGTGATGATCGGTTACCTAATATAGAATTTTAGATCTTGTAACGTATGATGAATCAACCTTTAATGCTAAAAGAAGGAAGGTGAAATCCAGTTCCCCTGCATCGTTCTGTCTCCCATGATTGGTAAGAATGATCCACACTGAAAACGTCACAAACTGAGATGCCCAACAATCAACTGCCCCATTCTCTTGTGAGTTTCATGACAGGCCCACTATTTGCATGGAGTGACCTAGCGCCAAATATCTAGATTTGTTGACACGATGATCTACTAATGTCTCAAACACTTCTAATCTCAATTTGAAGGAGAATAATTCACATCAGTTTTACGATATCTTTTTGCGACTATTTATCTGGGGTGCATGCCATCGTGATATGATGCGCTGTTCATTGCCCCGCATTCCTACATTCCAAATGCATGTTTCACCCATCACTTAATCATGGATATTTTCTCCTTGATCAAAATGGGATGATGGGATGTCAGTTTCCCCTTATGTGGATTCCACCACAAAATTCACCGCCTATTCTAGGTATCCCTTAAAGATTAACAATTGTTCATGAAACTCTTCCTCGATTAAATCTCTTCATTGACTCTATTTTATTACACTACTTCTGTAAGGACATTATAATTGGTCAAGTCAAGGAAGAAACCATCGATTGGGGGAGTATTCATGTTGAACATTACTTGCATGTCTAGACACTGAAACACTTATGTGTTTGGGATTATTCCCCCTATGATAGGGCTCCTCATGGGCGTGGAAGCTAGACGTATCCCCTATCAAGTGTAGGGAATTATATTTTTTAGGCATTCCAATTAGTTATTCATCAGCATGCCATGTTAATAGTACATTTTCCATGAGATTAAAGTCTAGAAAAGATTTATTAGGATGATCAAAACACTGATAGGAGTAGATAAAATGTGAATATCCCTAGGACGGATCACCTGACCAGTTTGTTGAATGAGTAGATCAAAACTTCTAATGAAGACAGATCAGAGGATGATTGGGTCCCAATAACGGGGATGTCAGGGTTTTCCATGGTTTGATATTGAACCTCATGGAGGTTTCCTATATACCATTTGTGGATGACAATGGTCAAAGCCAACGTAGTTCAAAGGGTGATGAATGTGGGTGTAGATAAGAAAAGGTGACCCATATTTAGTTTGGGGCTTACGCGCGTATTGCATCCCATCACAAAAGGTAAATTCATTGATTAATGATTATGTATTGAGTGGGGATTATGCATTGTTAGGTGCCCGAATGGATGTTATGATACCACTGGGATGTGGTGGCCCGGGTATGAATCAGGATGGATGTGGACTGAGTTGTGAAGGGTAGCGTTAGTGGGGATGGAAGTGACGTGAAGTTGATGTTGATTTTGGGCTCGCATCTTAGAGAGTCTTCCTTGGTATCCACATGGAAGGGAATAAAATTCTACATAGTTCGGTCGGGCGATGGGACACTTGAGGAGGAGGCCCATGTGAATGGACACATGGATGGGATTCAGGGATGTAGAACCTCTGGTTTGGGAAATGTCTTTCCCAAAATGAAAAGGCTCAAGGGAAAGACTAGGATGGGATATTTGTGGTGGAATTGGACCTCAGGGTGGATTACAACATATCCCTATGGTGGGGAATCAATGTCCACATAGTTCAGAATGTGGCATGTAATTGGGGTGTACACAAAGGACATAGACCCGATGAAATGGTGCCAGTTACGCGTGATTAGAGGCCTAATAGTTTGTCTGACACTGCTAAGGGGAAGACCAAGGATGTGAGGCCCAACAAAGGGGACTCCAATGTTTACTAGTGTTTGAGGTTGAGCCTTAGGGATTCTTCCAATGTACCATTCCTTGGAGACAGGGATCAAAACCATCATAGTTCAAATGTTTACAAGTGTTTTGTGTTGAACCTTAGGGAGGCCTCCAGCATACCCTTCCTAGGAGATAGAGATCAATACCCACATAGTTCGAATATATATAGTTTAACCTCATGCAGGATGAACGATTCGTATAGTTTAATGTTATGTGGGACAAGGGTGAACTGACATGAAGTGGTCATGATTTATGGGTGATGGGATTGAACCTCATGAAGGATTCCTACATTCCTTTCATGAAAAAAAAGGCAAGGATCATAGTCCACAATGTTCAAAGTCAATGTTGGGATTGAACCTTTTGGAGGCTTCCTACATATATTTCTTGGAAAGGACCAAGATCAATGTCATCATAGTTTAATAAATATGGGCATGGGGATTACACACTAAGGAGGCCTGGAGAGAGTGTCATGGTCGATGCTTACTATATGCCCACATGAGCCATCCTTAGTGTGAGAAATAATAGGCCACAAATACCAGATGATCACTTCGCAAATGGTGAGTTCATGAGTAGTGGTGTGGGGATTATGCATGGTTGGTGGCCTAGGGATATGAATATTGGGATTAAATCTAGGATAGTGTCCTAGTGGTGATAAATCCAAAAGGAAGGGGTATGGTGTATCGAGTCGCTTGTGCCCATATATCCTCTAGTCTTTGTGCATGGAAAAATAGAGGAGGAGAAAAGGCGCTACCTCTTACATGAAATGTTGTGGATTACACCTGGATGGTGTCCCTCCCCTATGGACAGATGTCATTCCATGGAAGGAGGGTCACATTCCATGTTAGTAATATCTCACTCCCATGGAGATGAGTGGTTCTGGAAAATTTCCAAGGCGGGGCACCCCATGCACATCACACGAGGCGACGCCATAGTTTAACATCATGTACTGGGGAAGATAATGCTTGGCAGTTTAACATCTTGCAGCTAGGATGATGACATTTATCTCCCTCCTAGAACTTATATAACTAGCATGCTTTAACCCTTGGTGGTGGGAAGGCACCAACAATTCTGTATGGAGACGCGGTTGTGGAGTGATCTACTGAGAGGATCACGTTATCTTGGATATGCGAAGAAGCAAAAACCATTAGCATGACAATCCAAAAATTCATGAGACAAGGAATCATGACATGAAGCAATGTCCAAGGGTCTTAGAAATCACATCGTATGAACCTAGAGGGTCATACGACAGATGGATTTGTGATGCAAAGGGGTTCATAGGAAGAGACCTTGTGATGCTCTAATTCTTCACAAATTGGAGAGTCTCCTCAAATGGGTATGCTTCCAGAAGATGAGTGGTCTAGACTAGTCCTGGTGTATACATGAATATGAAGAGTTCTTTGTGAAGGGAATTTTCTTTCATGAAGTAGGACTTCATAGATCATGGGTTCTTTGCAAAATGAGTCTTTATGAAGCAATTTAACTCATGAAGCATAGTGGTCTTGTTGTAGCGTGGGGTTCACATGTGCGTGGAAGGTATATCATGAATAATTATTTCATTGAAAATACCTGAGTTCCCACAAGGATCTAATTCCTTTTCAATGGATTTTGGGATTCACGAAGGGAATCCTTACTTGAAGAGGGGTTGCATAATATCCCATGTAAATGTATTTATTCAATAATAAAATACCATGAAGAGATAATTTTCATAATGATTCATAGATCAGAGGGTTATTTGCAATTTGAGAGCTATGAATGTGAATGTTCTGGGTATCATTCCATTGGGTCTTTGGGAAGCTTGGTATTTATAGGAAAGAGGCGGCCCGAAGCTCATAGGTTGGGTCACGAAGGAATTTTAACTTGAAATTGGAGGAAAATCACTCTAGTTTCCTAGTCTCACAGATCTCTCCATCATCGACAGCACAAAACTCACAGAAGGCTCTTTTTAGTGTGTCATAGTTGGAGAGTCTTTTTCATGCTGAATCTCCGCATGGTTGAGATCTCTCTCAAGTGCATCGAAGTGGTGGATTCGTCCGTCAGCTACTCTATAGCGACCACAGAAGAGGCTTTTCCACTTCTTCGCGCCAATCCAAGAGATGGATGGTCCTTCTGAGGATGCTCTATGAGGATAATTCATGAGGCAGGTTTCCTAGGAATTTTTGTGGGGTTCGTTTTCCCATGGGATAATTTTTGGAACCAAAAATATCAAAAACATATACAATTAGAGGAACCAATAAACCATTAAATAGATAAAAACAGGGGAATAATGATATTATAAACCAATATTGAAATCATATAATAAAAAATATGATGATATATTTCAGATGTTTACAATAAAACATCCTAATACAAGTACACAAAAGTCATATGAAAAAGTTTCCCAAAAGTAAAAAAGGGACAAAAGTGTCTCATTCACATCGCAATCCCCAACCTAGTCTCATTCTATCCGACTCCAAACCTGCAAAAAAAAACTTTTTTAGGGTGCCTCTAATTAACATATACTACAATAATATTATAACACCGCAATCTTCAATGGTACACTTCACATTGAATAATACATTAGCTAGCATTGTACGCAACTTCAAGTTTTAACACACAACGACTAATCAAAATAGCTATTATGAATTATAATACCCAACTTTTAAAATTTTATGATTTTTATTTTTCTAAATGGACTTCATTTTTTGAATCCTAATATCAATATTATCTTAGGGTTATTTGTTTTTGTATTTTCCTGATAAATTTCATATTTTGATGAATAGTGAAAATAAAAAATTTTCATTAAAAACAAATTTTTTAATCGAAAATAATTTATAGTGCTAGATTATAAATTTGAGTTATTTTAAAGTATAATTAGATTATATTTTTATCCTTTAATATACTATATATCATTGTATGTAATTTTACATTTAACTGTTATATAAACATATGTCAATCTTTTGATAATTTTTATTTCTTAAAAACATGTTTTTTGGTTTCGACAATGGAAATTCATTTTATATTAATTTATACATCTTCTATGTTTCAAATTTGGAAAAATGGATTTTATAGTTTTAATTTGTAGTTTAAAATTGTGTAAATAGGTAACTTTTATTCTTAGACATTATGAATAATTACTTCGGTAATTATTTTATTTACCATCGTTATAGGGAAAATCCGGTAAATAATGTAAAAAATAATATTATAATAATATTAAATAACCATAAAAAGTGTCATAACCCTATTTTATGATACATGTCCGACCATGGGAATCCTAGGGTCTATTTTGGACCCCATGGAGCCACTTATGAGTGATAATGACATTTTATATAAAATAATCGAAAGTAAAGAAAAAAATAAAAAAGCATGTCTCTTTTAGTAAATCTAATTTTATATGAGGGTATATAATTGATCAATTCGACTATAAATAGTAATTAGAAAAATAAAAAGATATCCTAAATCATCATATTTTGTTTATAAATTTTAGAAATAAAAAAATATTTATATATGACACAATAATGATGCTATATTTTTCTTATTAATGATAAAATAAAATAAATGATATTATAAATGTTAAAATAAATATAATTTGAACTTTTTGATGCCATAAAATAATTTTATATGTGACTATTACATGTTAATATTGATTTAATGTCTTATTTTTGATATAATCACGTGGTTATGACTTTCAAAAAAACCAAATAATAAATAATGTCAAAATTGACATAAATATGTTTATAAGACAAATACAATATTATCAAATGATATAATTTTCCTAAAAATCGATGGATCAGCCAAAAGACTTATATAATAATATATATGACATTAATGAACCACTTGGGGTTCTCATCGAATTTTATAGTATGTTTATTAACAATTTATTATAATAATAGAAGTATACATGGTAAAAGTTAAACTATTTATGTAAGAGTTAAATATAAAAGATATGGTTTATATGGTGAACTAAAACTTCCTAAAACCTATTGGTTTAGCTTTTTTCGACCCATATCCCCCTTAACAAAGAAATAAATCATTTTGGAGCCATTATAAACAGAATATTAATGTATAATAAAATAATATTTGAAGATTTTTTTAATGTGACACTCACCTCTCAAATAAAAGGGTACATACCATTATCTCCAAATAACACCTCCAAAAAACCATTTATCTTACAAAACCTAATATAATATCCACCAAACTCCCCAAAATTCAACTTAGAGTCCTTACATTGATCAGAAAGCCAACCGATGGATCCATTTTGATCAAATCAAATGGAAACTCCTGAAGAAGAGGTAATATTTCATCAAGTTTTTATATGTCCTTTTCTTATTCCACTTCATCTTTCATTGTTATTTCCATACCAAAATAATAAATACAGTACCTTCTACATGCTATGATGTTATTATAAAAATGGTACAACCATATTCATTATTCTATCCATCCAATGAATGATAATTTCACCATAAGTGCGTAAATATAGCTTATCGTCTCCACATTGTGGTGTAGTTTGATAATTCAACACTTCATTAATTGGATGAGTATAGTAATCAATATAATTGATGGTAATAATAAATATAAAATGATAAATATTTTTTATATATTATATACCATCCACTTACATATTATTTTACCATCAAAAGAATGATATTGTCGCCTGTGCGCACGTACAGATTACCGTCCCCACGAACACGATAAGATTCATTCCCAATTGTAACCATTTAAGAATAATTTTAATTTTATGATTAAAAATGATTTTTAATAACTTAATATAATTATTGAAATGAATCAAATACATCCTATCCATAACAAAATAGACTTACGTAAAAAAACATATAAAGGAATGTGAATCAGTTAACACCCGATATGATGATACTACTGAAATGTAATTAACAAGGAAATATTAGATCATCATATATGATATCATATTTATATATATTGTTCTTGAATAATTTAATAACAATTATTTAACTATAATATAAGACGTTAAAGTACCCTCGATGAAGAAAAAATTACAGGTTCAGGGTTATTTATTCAATCTAATCATCATGATCCCGATTTCCATACTAATAATCTCAAGGTATTTTATAGGATTATATTTCTCTAATCAAGTTCCCAAGGTTTCTAACAGCCCTCCTCTGGTAAAAACTATAAATAACATAACCCAAGTAGCTCAGAGGTAGTGGTTAGTTTAATATATGGTCACTAGACATGAATAATCTAATCCCAATGAAACAAATAGTATATTAGTATTTGAAATATAGATACATACATTAACCTTAAATTATAATTGAAAACATAAATTAAAACATATTAATTTCTTTTATAAAACCATTGTTCTAAAAGATAATCTGTAGAAATTAGTTTTAATATAAAACATCGAATATTGTGGAAATATAAAAAATAGAGAAATAGTGATCTTAGATGATCATAAAGTATATGTGTGCAGCAGAAATTTATTAATACATGAATAATATGGTAGGAAATAAATTTAAATATACTAATTCTAAAAAAATCACAAAACAAACTAAAAAACTCTCGAGATACCATGACTAACTATATAATTAATTGTAATTAATTTAATAATATCATAATGGGTGAAATGATTTATTTTAGATGTCATAATCATACCATCAATGCCTTTTTTCTAGACATATTGTGTAAATAGATATGGACTCTGCCAATACCCAAGCTAGTTCGCCTCATGAGACCAATTGATGCATTAAGAAGATATAGTGACATTATCTCATCACTTACTATGTCAAATAAATTCATATATAAAATGATTGAAACATAATCATCATAAAAATTCATATTGAAACTAACAAATGAAATTTAAAAAATTACCCCTATTAATAAACATAATCATAACCCCTCAAAAGTTATATGGCGTATGATGTCAAAATGGAACATATCAAATAACACTAATCTTTTAAAATTCTAATAAAATATTGTAGTTGGTAACATAATATAATAACAATATTAAATATTAAATTTACCAATTTATTTTGACACAAATGAAAATACATTTAAAAAGTTCATTGGAATTTTTTTGATGAAAATACCATTCTCACATTAAAATGACATATTTTATAAAATACTTCCCACATATAAAAGAAAACATTTTCATTCAAAAGAATCATATATTTTTTAATGGATTCCTACATAAATATAATAGTCATGGAATTGGTAGAATCCACTCATTTCATATATGTCAAAAAATTCCAATTTCTTCCAAAATGGTTGAAAAGTATCTCATTCGGAAAACAATTAGAAGGTTCCATTCAAACAGTTTTGTAAAAAGTAAAGCATGGGTGAAAATATATTTTAAAAATACTAGGATAATAATAAAAATAGTTTAGATTTTATTATTATAAAAAATATATATGAAAAATATTTATTCCCTTTTAGAGACTTAAATATAAACACTCTTAAATAATAATGACTTTGTAAAATAAACCATAACCTCACGTTTGAATTCCATTGTATTTTATCAAAAATTTGGTATAGTATTTATTGATTTTATATACATGTATTAATATACCATAATAATATATATCATAAAATTTATTTCATATATATAATATTGTATCATTTTTTTTCTTAACTATTATTTTCTGTAAAACATTGTTTCAGTTAACAACTACATAATTTTCTATGTGTGTTTTAGATTGTTAGTTTTTGATGTTATACATCGATAAACGTTAAAGCATCTCAAGAATGATTATAATTTTATTAAATTATTTATATAAACAATAAAATAATAAAAATTCTCATCCCTAAATAACATTAATGAAAAACGAATTTTGTCACAATGTGGAGATGATATTTCATTTATACACATGAGTGATAATTTCAAATTCACATATAATGTGTTCTTCTGTGGCTAATTGTGGTTTCATTATCATAATAATATTAAATTTTTAGGATTCTTAATCTACCAAAATTATTATAAATTACATTGATTTAGAATTTTTTAAAAAAAAATTGAAAGAGGTCAGGTAAGAAATTTACATTTTCATCTCGAGACCTTCTTCAGATCCATTCTAAAGGGATATAAGGTAAATATAAAAGAGATACCATAACCTCCATAATGAGGATAATTATGTTGAGAAATGAAATGGATAGGTATTTGTTGAGATATATAGATCAATTTGGATTGAATAATTGAGGGATGAGGTTCCCTTTTATAATTGTGGTTTCGGCCACTTTCAGAATTTCTCAAATGATTAAATTATAATAAATTAATTCTCATTCAAAATGCCATGCAATTGAAAGATGTTATAAGAAACATAATTTTTTTAATCCCATAAAAAATAGAATTTATATATGTTTTTTCTGAATGATAAAAATGTTCATTTTTATTTACCTTGTGGTTAACCATTTTAAACAGAACTATATTAACTACTATTTTAATCATAAATGCCTAATGAAATTATTAAAAATTGTAAACTGACTCATAAATGTTCTATGTGTAATTTTTTAAAATTATTTCCATTAAAATGGTTGAATACGATATTTTATGATTTTAATGAATTTAATAATATACTATTTCGATAAACTATCATCCATGTAAATTTTGACGTTATTCCTTTAATTTTAACTTAAATACGTCAAGAAAAAGAGGTTATTTTAATTTAATAATTTAAAACATAATTAATATTTCATATAGATCTAAGAAATTATTTTTACAAATTAAATAATTCAAATTATAGGCATATTATTATTTTTAGAATAATTTATTTTTTATACTAATTGAATTAATATTTTAATGGAATTATAAAAGAAGTTAAGTTAATTATATAATTCATAAAAAAACGTTTCTATAATTAAAATTATTTCATTAAATAAAAAATAAAAATTAATGTTTGCTCATATATTTATTTTTCCATATATGGACACATTATGCATATTATAAGCATAGAGAGTGACATTTTGTAATTATATTTTATTTAAATAATATATAATTAATTTTCAAGGAACATATTGCACTAAAAAACTAATATTATATAATATTGTGATAATGGTGGAATAAATTTTATCTATTATAATTTGGATGAATAATGATTACCACATCACTTAGTTTTAACAAAATTTAACCCAATTTACCATTTATTAAGGTGATAATGTTTTTCAAGATTATTATTCATTTTGGCCAAAACTAACTAGGTATAAATTAAAAAACATTAACCAAATTATTGTATATATGTAATTAATTTTATCGAATTAAATATATATAAATAGAAAATTTTAATTTTAAAATAAATGTTCAAAATGCAACAATATCCACTTTTTAGAAAATTAAATTTTTAAGAATAAATCTGGATTGATTCTTTTCCCATGGATAATAAAATGATTATATTAATTTTATGATAATTGAATAAATTTATAATATAAAAATTTCATTAAAATCACTCATAAATAGTGAATAATTCAATTTTTTGTGATATATATGTATTTTATTAACAAATTTAGTCTTTTAGAAAAACATAATAATTTTTTTAATTTTTATTGCTACTCAATTTATTACCATAAAATTAATTATATAAATTTTTAAGCCAAGATTTTTTTAAAATTTAGTTATTCCCATTTATACTATATAGTTTATTGGATATGTTATAATAGTCCCAAAGAAATAGAAAGTGCTTCGTTTGAACTCATTGTTGTGTGCATTGCAAGCTATTGAAGATATTAAATTTATTCAATAAGAGAAATATTTTAAAATATTTTGGTTTTCAAATATACACCATGTAATAATTAATTGGTTCATATTAAAAAATAAATATAACAATAAAATGGAATTTTATAAGAAATACCTTACATCAAGATTTCATTTAGTTGAGCGCTCATTAACCTCTTATATAGCGGCTTAAAACCTGTCACTAAATTTTACTCGAACCATGTTAATATTTATAATATAATACATGTTCCCAATATTACATCTTATCACCTATTCGTTAACAATTTATGATTATCAATACTATTTTGGGTGTTAATTTCATTGTTTTTACATGGCTGTTTTGTTATGAAATTTTAGGATCATTAGTATAGGATATAATTAAATATTCTCGAGAATGATTTTCAATTATGAATTTTTTTTATTATATACATATTTACTATCATTATTTATAATTTTACATAAAAAAATGAATTGCATCGCTTTTTGGAGACAATAAGTCATACACGAGAATAAGTGAAAATATCATTTTTTAATGGGTATAAGTATAATGAATTGAGTGGTATATTAATTTTAGAAAATAAATTTAATGTCAAATATATTCATTAAATGTATCCCTATTACCTTCTATGTAAATAGTAAGTGAAGAAAGAATCACATCGCTTCGTGAGGGGGTACTCTAATGTACACACGATCAACATTAGCGTATTTACATCAAGATGGAAGATATAAGTTATATTTGATATTATTATTCGATGAGTATAGTTATATCAAATATATTATATATATATATATATATATAAATTAATTAAATCATTATATCCAAAATTGTGAAATTTTGATTGAAACTTAGTAACATCTATTCGCGAGGAGATAGCCCACCATACACAAAAGCTTTGATATTGTTTCCCATTTTACAAAATTAGAGATGGATATTTGTTATTAAATTAACATATTAACATGTTATAATATTTTAGATAATAGTATAATTATATTATATTTAATTAATTGTTTTTAAGGAATTCTAATGATGAAACAATATAAAAATGATCATTTCAGAATGCTACCACTTCTTCATATGACCTCTTTTGGTTTGCCTGAAAATTCTTTAGTGGATTTATTTATGATCAATCTAAGGAATTTAGGATTATATAATGAAAATAATTAATTTTGTTTCATATTTATTTTTCCAATAACAATTATTCAGAAGTGTTAATAGGAGAGTAATGTGGGTGGCCTTTTGTGTGTGTGGGAGATGACAAAATTGTATTTTTAAATGAAAATAAAGTACCCCAATGTTCTTTTACAATAAATAATCATATTAAATGACAAATTATAGAATTTATTTTGATAAAAGTTCACATTATAGCAATAAAATAGTAATAAGAATTGTTTTCTATTTTTTTAAACCTTACCTTCTTAGAGTAACCCCTTGGTACTCCCATTTTCACCATAACCGCTTTAATGAATATTTTCTATTTTCCCTATTCATTATAGTAAACGATTATTTTTACATTATCATATAATAATGATTTCTTTTTTTTCAAAATATTTAATAAATTTAACCAAATTCAACTCAAATATTTATCCTAATTTAGTTTAAAAGTTATCCTTCAAAAGTGAAAAGGTGGTTTCAAGGGATATTTTTTCAGTTTTATATTAAATTTTTAATTAAAATTGAACATATAATTGATTCCAATTACCCAAATTAGATTAAATTAATTATATTTCAACTGAAATTATTCCAAAAAAAAATTGAAAGAAAATCTTACTTGTAAAATCACTAAATGAAAATGAAATGATTAATAAAAATATGTATATTCACTATTCATTACAAAGAAAACATTTGAGAAAAAAAACAAAAAGGTGACCCTAATATTTTTGGATATGAACATTTTAAAAATAATTTTAACATTAACATATTTATTTTTAAAAAATATGAAAAATTAATTTTATCATATGTTCTCAAGTTGTGAAATAAATTTTTTAGAAGTTTTTTTCTTTCAAATGATTTTTTATTTAATTATAATCAATTGATACCCAAAGAACATGAATCAACAATATCTGTATTATATATTAGTTAAATATGTTAGTACCCAATGTCTTAATAGATAGCTTATAATGGTCACTTATGAAAAATAATTTTCCAATAGAGTATTGTTTATAATTTAAACACTGTGTTGCGTATATTGCAAGCTATAAATGAAATATAATTTATTGTAACATAAATATATTTTATTTATTATGTTTTTAAAATTTATCCATAAAATAAAATTTTTATTCTTAAAATGTTTCATGATATTTACCTTCAAAAAAAATGAGGGTGGTTCTCCTCCATAACATTGTATGTTACATATATTTCTTTTTCCATTATTTTATTCATTTAATGTGTATTTACCTATCGAATCATCTAATTCCTCAAAAATTTCCTTATAGTATCAATAATTTAGATGATTAATTCATAGTAATATAGATCATGTTATATTTCTATCTCTCTATTGGTGATAAAATTTATTTAGCCTAGCATTTACTTCCACAATAATGATATATGGAACACATCATGATCTTTAGAGAAGAATAGTGGCATTTCCAACTTGTAAGTCAAAGGTCTAATACTTTTAAAAATATAAATAGGTCATTTGTTCCTAGGTATTATCTTCACATTTTTTAAAACTTTATTAAACCCATCTATTTGGATATATTTTAGAAAACATGATCTCCCACATGAAATTACTATTATTTCTTATGACTGTTTCCCTAAATATTATACATACTTTAAACTACTTGAATATGAGCCCAAATATTATTTAACGTTTTTCTATCTTCATTATGTTTTTCTTCTAAAAGTTTCTTTTCACCAATAAAATCTCAACAATTTTGAGTATGAAATATCATTCCATATAATGCTACATACCTCAAAATTTGAATACTTGAATGGAAACGAATTCTATACAAAAAAACAACAAATTTTAAATAATAATCCCACATAACATAAAATTAAAGTGAATATTACCTAAAAAATTGTTCCAATGTTTGGATAGTCCTTTCGGATTGTCCATCATTTTAAGGATGGTATGCGGTGCTTAAATTAAGCTCGATATCAAGAGCCTTTTGAATATTATTCATGATTTTTGGTGTAAAACTTGTATAATGATAAAAAAATAATATAAATCAATTTATAATAATGTCTTATATCATCATTAATATATATATATATATCCATATGTGCCCCCTTGAGGAAAATCATCTATTATTGAAAGGAAATGTGAAAATTTTGTTAGATTATCAATAATTTTATACATTGCATCATTATTTCACATTTTAATCTTGATCAATAGAAAGAATTGATGAGCATCACCATTGAAATAAAAAAATTATAAGTAAGATTTTAATTTTGATCGCAGCCCATGGTTTGAAATATCATAACAGAGGACATAATCCATTACTAAAGTATCATTGGGTCAATATTATCACTATTTATTGGGTGATTTTTATTGTATGAAGAAATCCATATTGGGTAATAACACTATGGATCAATATGATTCTCCACTGAGTAAAGGTTATTTGTTAAAACCAAATTAAGAGACCCAAATATAACCATTATCTACGTAGTTCCAATACAAGCTATATTTACTTTCTCGACATGGAAATATCTATATTTGTTATTATTATTGAAAACCATATGTATTCTAGGAATAATTTTAAACTATTGAATCTATCTGGTTATCACATAAAATTATAAATTATAAATAATAATTTACAATTGTAATTCTACTGTAACACATAAAATAAATTAAAATTGTTTACACTATTAATCACATAATCACAGACCTGGTTTATTTAGTGACAACATTTTTTTATGATACTTCACAAAATTTATATATAAAATTTCTAATATCTAAAAAATATCATACTAGAGTATTAAAAATAGTGTATAGTAAGTCCCATTGTCAGGTACTTGGTAATTATCAAGTCAGTGCTAAAATGATGTTTTTGGGATTTAGTACCCCTAGGTACATAGGTTTTAGAACCACATCCACATATAGTATCTTGAAAACTAGGTATTGAAAGGAAAACTATATAAACACCACCTTAAAAATATATATTTTTCTATACATATCCTCAAAGCCTACAATAATGTTATGTTCTCTAAATTATATTTTATTTAATCTAGTTCACATGGTTTCTACTAATATTTCTCTTATAGTAACTATAAAAACCCTAAATCTAGTAACACGTATCCAAAATATACTTTATCACATTAACATTTATACAAGGGTTAAAATTCAAATGGATAGATCAATGATATAGTTTGGGGAAATTGGATACATAATTTATATAGACATCACATTGGGAATAGAAAATAAAAAATTATAATATAAAACATTCAGAATTCATGAACTCATTCAAATAATTATACTCCATATCATTGGCATTGAAAAAAGATAAGGGTTATATCAAATTCATATCATGTTTTACATACAATTGAAATTATCATGAATCAATAATTCATTATCAATATCAAAAAGTAAATAATTGAACAAAATTTCGACCTAATCGATAAACTGAGAATGAAATGAATCCATAGATAATATAAATTATAAAATCTAATTTATAATAATTATAGGAGAATTATAGATAAATAATATTATTATTTATTTTATTCCATGAACATAACTATCATTGATCCTATATTGTTAGGATCATTAAGAAGCCTGTTTAAAACTATGGTCAAAATTCCTATTTGTTTGCCCAATTTATTTTCCCCATGAGATCTTACAATGCATCATATGGATATATATTTTTGTGCCCCACCAATCACTACATGTCCAAATAATTCCATATATATAAAATGAAAAAATTAACTCATAAAAAAATATGTTTCCTCAACAAATATATATATTGTGTAAAGAATATGTATTTATAAATACTTTCATAGTTAATGAAATTCATTTAAATGTAAAATAATTATGTTAAATGGTATTAAATTTTTGAAACAATCATAACCATGATATGAATAATATGTATATTTAATAAAAATTTAATATCTAATAATGAAATAGTCATAATAATTTCATTTCCTAAATATAAAGTTAATAGTAAAAAAATCAATCATGAAATAACAGTGACATTGATTATACTTGAATATTGGGTTTTGAAATAAAATCATGTCCTTTGTAATATAAATGGAATGGACGTGAGATAATAAAATAAATATTCATAAAATTATTTTCATTTTAAAAAAACCAAAAATATTAATATAATCCATATTTTGGAAAAATGTTAGTGTCTAGGATGTCTTTAATCATCGAGTACCTAAAAAACATCCCTCATGATATTTTGTAAAATTATTATTATTTTAAACAAAATAAATGTTCAATTAAAAACATTTTTAAATTTCATGGATAAATTAAAATATCCTTAATAAATGATTTGAGTAAATAAAATATATTTTTTAAAACAATTTAGAAAAACATGGATATAGAATAAATATATTTGATTTAATGAGAAATAAAATACGTTTTCAAATTAAAAAACATTTTTTTTGAATCTAGTAAAAAATATTGTTATATATAAAATAAAATTTTATCAAATTTAAATATAAATATGATAATAACATTATTGGAGCCTATGAAGAATAACTGATAATATTCATTCCACAAGATAAAATAAAATTAAAATAGAATGTTAGATTATATAATAGATTCATACTGATTGGGTAACATTAAAATTATATCCCCATTAAATATTAACCATGAATCAAAAAAAAATTACATAATGAATAAATATTAATTAATTTCATATAAAAAATGTGTAGTATATACACCACATAAAATTCAATAGGTGCATCTTAACAATTATGTATCAATGAAATAGAAATTAAGATGATATCCATTAACTGAAACTTCCAATTAGTTAATAACACATTTACATTCTCTATAGTGGTTTAAAGAAATTATAACATGTAATTGAACCATATTAACATTCCTAATTTCATATACTATCCATTTTTCACATCTAACCATATTTCATTATGAATATTTTTTTAAGAGTTAATTGCTATGTTTTTTCATGAAAATTTTATTGTATAATTAAAAAATATTGATAGAATGATATATAAAAATAATATATATAATATTATTAATGTTATAAATATATTTTTCATTATATTCACCTTAATTATAATTCTAAAAAATTGGACATATACAATTGAGTGAATCACTTCATAGAGACGGTAAGTCATACATACGAATATGTAAAAATATCATTTCATAATGGGTGAAATAGTAGGAAATTGCATGATATATTAATTTTAAAATGATAATATTATTTCATATATATCACATACATTCATTAAAATAATTCTTAGTAACTTCCATGTAATGTTTAGGTGAAAAATGAATCACATCACTTCACAAGAAGGTAGTCTACTGTACACATGAGTGGCATTATCATTTTTTAAATGGAATTGAATTTAATAAAATATATGGGATAAAGTAAATATATAAGTATAAATATATCATAAATACTATATATACATATATATAAAATCCTTCATTATATCTAACTGTGAGAAGTGTTCATGTATGACAAGTTATATCAGTATGTGAGGCTATAGTCCACCATATAAATGATTGATGATTTTGTTTCCCATTTTATTGAAGAGTTGATGGATATAGGTAAAGAAATTAATATAATAAAATTTATGTAACATTTTAAACATGTTTTATTATATTATCATTATTGAATAATTTTTTATGATTTGGAAGATGTAATAATATTGAAATTCTAATTTAATAACATTACATCTTCTTCAAATGACCACTTTAGGGATTCACCATAAGTATTTGTTTTTTGGATTTATGATAAAAACTTCCTCTAGAATTTTTAGAAGGTAGTAAATAAAATGAATTATTCAATATTGGCTGAAATGTTTTCATTGATATTGTGAAAATGGGAGGTGTCGTGGTGACCTTTTATAAGTGGGGGAGATGACACACTTGTAATTTTTGAATGGAAAGAATCAAACTGATATTTTTTAAATGAAAATGGATATGAAATTGCCACTTATAAATCCTTTGATTATATTTGTTCTACAAATTGTTGTAAAATAATAATATGACATTTTATAGATCAATTTTATCCATTATAATCTTAGTTTAAACCCCAAAAATCATGTTTTCTGTATAACAATAGTGATAAAATTTTATTTATTTTAGTATTCATTGTGGTAAGAATTTAAGTTTGAATTATTATATAATACTCATTATTTTTATTAAAAATACATAATCAATTTTATCAAATTTAAATAAAATAATATTTATAGTTTCATTTGAAATTAAACTCCTAACCTTGATGAAATATTTTTTTAAAAGACAACAATTTCAAATGTAAAAAAACCAATTTAAAAAAAAAATGAACATATAATTGATTAAAATGACTCTATATTTTATTAATTATAATATAATTAAGAAAAATATTCTTTTGATTTAATTTCTAGACAAAATTAATCATGTAAATTCATTAAATAAAAAAGGCAAGTTTAAAAAAATAAATTGACTCTTCCTCCAAAAATGATACATTTCAGAAAAATCTCAAAAAACACACTAATTTAATTTTGATTTGATTATTAAAATATGATATTTTAGTCATCTTTATTTTTTTGGTGTGATAAAATTAATTTCAAAATAAATATGTAAGATTCTACAAAACTGTCTTTTATAAAATCTTTCTTTTTCTTTAAAATGGTTTTTGTATTTAATCTTAATTAATAAATATCCAATGAACATGTGTCAACACCATATTTCATATAAATTAGTTAGTATTATTCATAAATATGAACATACCATATAGGTTATAATATTTACATTTAAATAATTATATTTTAATATATTATTGTTTTTCATTTATACTCGGTGATATGTTTTTTCACACAAAAGAAAAGAAAAGAAATTTATTTTAAAATAATTTATTGTAAAATCTTATGGTGTTTTAAATTTAAATTTATTTAATTTATAAAAAATTATTTTCCCAAATAATTTATTTTTAATGCCTTATGATTTTTTATTTTAATTTTTATTTTAATCAATTTTACGTATTTAATTTAATAAAATGGAGTTAATGATTAGAATCAGAATGAAAAAAATAGGTATTTAGAATAGTTTATAATTTTTTGAAAAAATATATGTTATTGTGATATAATATGTGTTACAATGATAAATTGTGGGGTGGGGGAAGACTAACTAAGATGTATTGTTTTAAAATATATCAAATTATTACATTAAAAATTATATTTATGTTCCAATTAATGAGTTTTCATCATATATTTTCCATTTTTGAGCTACTTTCATCACATAATAATCTTCCTCAAACATTTTTAAATTTATCTTTTTAAACATATCACATAAAATATTATATAAATGGACCCCTCTAGTACCCACTCAAATACAAAAATAATATTTTCTTTTTCACTAATATAGTTCTACTTTCTATCCCTAAGAACATCCTTTCATGTTTTTGTGAATTTATTCCCAATAAGGAGTCCATAATCATTCATTATAATTAGGGTCTAAAATATATTTAAGAAATCATCAAGATATGTATTTAATTTTCATTAACTCTTTTTTATTCATTTTACCATCCAAATATTAATTAATATTATTTTACATGTTAATTTTATTTATTTTTAATCATTAAAATTTTATAAAATTAATTTCAAAATAATTGAAAAACTTATTCTTCATAATTAATTCATAATAATATATTCCTTTTAATGTTACATAATCCACCTTAGTAAATGATGTTATAAAATTTTCTTCTTAACCAATTAGGAAAATATTAAAACTAGTGTTGGAATTGAATTCATATTGAAGACAAAAATGGTCATGTTTGAGAAAACATGAGGCACCCATTAACTCATCGGTACATCCTAATAATCCCTTGGAATACGTCCACAAGACACAAGGTCTTTGTTTAAGATGGAAATCATCCTTAAATAACTTATGTGCCCAATGTGATATTAAATTCATTGTTTCTCCCCCACCTCCTAAAAATGGATAAGGAAGATATGCCCAAGTATAGAGGATGGACACAATGACCAGCCTGTGCATAATAATATTCTATAAAAAATGTGACATCAATCTCCCACTTCCACAATAACCTTTTTTACACTCCACCACCAAGGATGTTTCCTATAAATAGAAGTGAACACTGAATTCTTTGATTTATCACTCTAGAATTTGGTCAATCGCCCCCATGAACACATGAAAAACTCTTACTAGATAGTGCACAATACATGAATCCAATTTAAAAGATCATTTTAGAAATGTACCCTATGGTTTCCTCTTTAGGTGGGCCCACAATGGAAGGACCCACACTTATATCCATTTTACAAAAGCAAGTGCTTGTAAAATACACTTCTTTCCAGCAATACTTTCCCATGTCCATAATATCTTCCACTGATGCACCTTACATTTTAGTGAAAAACTCCTATATTTTGTTTTAACACGCCAAGATTTCATAGTACGCTATTTTTTTCAAAGTAATTCAATAACTTGCACTACACGCAACACCGGGTTCGAGCGCACCACAAGATTACCAAATTATCCTTTCAAAAGCGGTTATGAATAGTATTAACTGAATATTGAACTATATATAATCCTTATAATTTTATAATCAATATTATGAGTTTTTTAGATATAATTTCAGACCAAATTCATTTTATCCAGATAAAAGAAGTATTTATTTCAAAAAATGCACTTTTACCGCCATTTAATGATGTACCCTTTTTAAATCCAATATTTGAAACTTTTATATATTATATCTGACAAAATAAAATTCTTCTTTATAATCAGGACATAATAATTTAGTTTCAATAAATTTTTGGGGTTTTTATGATAACTTTCATATCTGGGTGAATAGTGAAAAATACTATATTTTAACTGAAAAAAAAAATTTCAATCAAAATAATTAATAGTGTTAAATTATTCATTTTAATAGTTTGGAAGTATAAATAGATTATATTTTTACCATTTAATCCAATGCTGGTCATTTTAAGTACTTTTACTTTGAAATTGGACATTAACAAGTTTCAATCTTTTTATAGTTATTATTTCTTAAAATACGGCTTTTGGTTTTAACAACGAGAATTAATTTTAAATTAATAAATTAAATGTCTATGTTTTTAATTTTCTAAAATAGACATCATTTTTGGATTTAGAAAATCGAAATTATCCTAGGGTGAATTTTTTGTATTTTTCTGAAAACGTTCAATATTGGATGAATAGTGAAAAAACGTTGAGTTATAGTTTAAAACCGATTTAAATAATTATTTATTTTATTTAAGTTTATTTTATTTCAATATAGATACATAATACCTATATAAGATCAATGTAATTCATTTGATTTAGTTAATAATAATTTTAGATATATAAAAATTTTATCGAACTTTTCACCATCTTTTACCCACCTCCTAGGAGAATTTACAAATTCACATAAAACAGAATTTTTCTACTTCGGTGAATGTAATTTAATAAATCCAAGATACATGGTTAATATCAAGGAGTAAAATGTGCTTCAATAAGATAAAAATAATTTTTGGTGAATAGTAACTTTTTTCTTTTATTTACCACGGTTAAAAGTAAAGAAGGTAATTAAGGGTAAAAATGATATTATTATTACCCTAACACATGTCCTAATTCTATTGGATAAGTTTAATTCGACCAAAAACAACCTTATTAATAAAATATGATCCTATTTTGTCCAATTGGATTATATTATGACATTTATTAATATTTAATTCAAATAAGAGTTAAAAGAGATAAAATCAAATTTTAGTAACGAAAACATTTTTAATATAGGGTTATACATAAGATCAATTAAATTATAAATATTAATTAGAAAGATAAAAATATTTCCTAAATAATGGTATTTTATTTATAATTTTTAGACATTAACATATTTAATTTATTTATGACACAATGGTGATGCAGTAATTACCTAATTAATGAAATATTAAAATATGTGTTATTATAAATATCCAAATTAATGTAATATGAGAATTTTTATGCATACCACTTTTTTTCTAGGTTAATATGACATATTTGGGTCGGTTAGTTGAATTATTTTCAAAGTAATAATGCTGTTATGAATTTAGAAAAAATTAAATACCAAATAGTTTCAAAATTGACATAAAAGAGTTTTGAAAACAAATTTTATATTATTAATTTATATTCTATTCATAAAAATATAAGGTTAGTTCAAAGAAATTATATAATGATAGGTGTATCATTAATTAACCACTTGGGGTTCGATTGGTAGTATATAGTATGTTTATTAACCATATAATATAAAAATACAAAGAGACATGTTAAATGTCAAATTATTTAACTAAGAGTTAAATCTAAAAGATAAAGTTAATATAGTGACTAAAACCTGTCTAAAACCTATTGGTAATGTTTTTTTTCTACACATACCCACCTTATCCTATAAATAATCTATTTTGGAGCCATTATAAAGAGAAAATTATTTTATTATAAAATAATATTTCTAGCTTTTCCTAAGGTGCCCCTCGCCCCTCTTATAAAAGGGCACTATGACTTATCTAAACTTTACACCATCAAACATTTTGGTTCGGCCAAAACCTACCCCAATATCCTCTAAACTTCCCTCCCTTCAACCTAGATACCTTACTATAGTCTAAAATCCATCCTATGGAGCCCTTTTGATCAAATCAAAAGGAAGAACCCAAAGAAGAGGTAAATATTTCATCACATCTTTCAAGTTCCTTTCTTCTTTAACTTCTTCTTTATTAGTTATTTCCATTATAAAATAATAACTCCAGTATATTCTATATACTAGGATGTTATTATAAATATGGTAAATCCATATTCATTATTCTATCCATCCTTTGAATGACATTTCACCATAGGTACGTACGTAATGATTACTGTCTCCACGTCATGGTGTAATTTCTATTCAATAATTTATTATTTGGAAGGGTATAATAATGATGTGTAATTAAAGTAAATAATAAATATAACATTATAATGATTCTACATATATGATATAACATCCAATAAGATATTATTTTAATATCAAAAAATGATATTGTCACTCGTGGGTACGTACGGATTACCACCTCCACGAATGGGATTAGATTCATTTCCAATCATATCCATTCAAGACTAATTTTCATTAGATGATTAGAAATAATATTTAAAGACTTGATATCATTTTTTATATTAATATGATACATCCCATACATAACAAATATGAGTCAAATAACAAAGAATATAAAGGAAAACGAATCTGTTAACACCTGAAACGATGATAATACTAAGATATTATTAACAAAACAATGTTAAAATATCATATATGATATCGTATTAATGAATATGATTCTGGTATAATATAATAACAATTATTTCACCACTATATAGGAGTTTAACCTACCCTCAACCAAGGAAATGTACAAGTTATGTGTTAATTTCACAATCTCATTATTATCTGAGGTTGTTTATACGTAATTATCTACTGGGACATCTTTATCATCCACATCCATGTTTCTTAAAAATTTAATTCAAAACATTCTTAATATTTTATAGAATATGGGTTAATGTAATTTATACCCTTTTTGACTTTTTACTAGATGTTTATAAAGGAATATTTCCATCATTTTCCAAACATGGTCATTTTTATCCTTTTCGCCAAAATTAATGTAAGAATGTCTTTTTTAAATTATACAGCGGGTGCAGCTATTTTCCATGATTATAAAATCGTCAAATATTCGCTTACAAGATTATAAGAATATTTTCAAAGTAAATGTTTTATTTTATAATTATGTGACTTTTAAGTGATATCAATAAAAGTGGTATTTCTCCCAAATAGTTTTGATTTCATCTATGTCATCATCATTTGATGGATTTTAAGTGTAAGAACCCAGAGCTTCAGTTTCAGGTACGGATCTCTTTTATGGGATTTTTATGAAAAAATGTAGAATCTAGAAATTTTTAGATTATACACCATGTACTTTATGAGTACACGCCATGTACTCCTCTGCTGCTCAAAGCTGTGTGTTGGGCGTGTCCGGGACACACACAGGGTTTGTAGGGATGATGTGGCGGCCTCTTAATGCAGTGTACGGAAAAACCCAGTACACGCCATGTACTCCAAAAGTACATGCCATGTACTTTCTTTTTTATTTCATTAATCGGACTGGGTTCATACCTAATGATCTTTAACGTCTTCTTCTCTGCGTAATCCCGTCCAGAGCGTCCAAGGAGGTCGATTATTCTTCGAGCCACCAATATGTCACAAGTTGTCTGAATCAAACTCTGTCGATTGCAGAAGAATCACAACAATGAGTTCTTGGTTCTTTTGTGGCCTCATTTCCTGATTCTTTCTCTCTCATGAGTTATATGAGGTTGAAATTTTTAGAATTTTTTGTAGATATACTCTGTTCTAGGATGATTCATGGGCTGAGGTTCAAGTATATCGATCTTCGAGGATCGAGGTATGTGGTTCATTTCCCCATGTTGAATTTCTTTGAGTTTTGGTTGCAAAAGTGTCAGATACCCATGTATCGGGAATCCATGGTTTAGGATTTTGATCTTATTGTTTATTTTCCCTGGATTTCTTGTTTCCTTATGATTATTTTTTGTTAATATATGCTTGGTTTCATGTTTGAGGATCACCCCACAGGTGTTTCTCCATGTTTGGCTTTTTATCGTCGTTCGGCACCATTTTCCAGTGAGGCAACCCCTATTAAAATTGCTAGTTTACTTGTTATAACAGTTTTCATGTGTTGGATGCGGTTTAAATGCTTTTGATGCATGGTAGCTATTATCCAAGTAGTTTTTTCCTTACTTAGGGCTGTTGACAGTCGATTATGCATGACTAGATTGCTCAGGGCTGTGAGAACCTGGTGCGGGAGATAAAAGCGGTAAGAGATGATTACGTGCTTCCCTAGAGGGTCAATTGGTTGTAGTTTAGTGCGCAGTACCTATGGGAATAGTAATTTGTGCTTCCCAAGAATGTTCTTATTTTACACACGCATGAAGACCAAAAGAGGAATTAGACGTTAGTGCTTCCTCCGAGAGTCTGTAGCTATCATTGCAAGACCATATGGGAATTGACATGAGAGCTTCCCAGAGTGTCTGTCCCTTGTTTGATTACTAGACTACATGGGAATGCTAGATTGATCCACCCAAAGGGTTAGTGTGAATTTTGATGGTTGGTTGTGATGAGTCCAAAAAAACCAAGGAACAAGCATGGTATTTTTACTACTTGTGTTTCGGTAGTCTTTTGAGATACCTGCTGTGTTACTTTCTTACCTTGGAATAGAAAGCTTTCCTAGTTTTCCCTGGTTGTTTAATTAAATGAATGTGGATGGTAATTGGTAGGATTATTTACTAGTGTACTCTTACTCCGTTAATGTACTTATTTTCCTTTACATTTGCTATATTACTCACGGACAGTAGGGCACAGATCTTCTGGTGGTTGCCTACTGGGATTAGTCTCACACCCTGTTTGGGTCCTGCTTTTTGGCCCAAACAGATTATATTGGTTGCAGGTGTAGATAGGGATTGTGGTCCTTCTACCTCAGGTACTTGATTGCTAGTTGGAGCTGTAGAGCATGGGACCGGGATTTGGATCGCGATGCTACTAGAGTTGTAGTTTACATTTAGTACTTTAGTTTCAGTTTTATATCATCACGTTGTTTTGCTTACTGATTTCTATAGATACATGTACCATTCTTCATCATTATTATATCAGAAATTTCTTTGACTTTTAGTTCAGTTGTTGTATGTTGTTTACTGCTTATGCTATGGTTTATGTTTATTCTTCTTCTGTATACTTTAGCAAATGAGGGCATAGTTTTCCCACAGACTCACCAAAGCCCTCGCTTCTAGTCAGCAGCCTCTGGAATTTGGGAAAATGCCCTTGAGGTCATGTGGAAAAACAGGTATGGGGCACCAGTTATGTGGCTCCGGATTCAGGTCGTTACAAAGTGGTATCATAGGTGTTATATTCTTTTCTATTACCTTACTATTTTGCGACAATAGACAGGGATATGAAGAAATGGGTAGTTACTACTTATCCGTGCCCGTGAGTAATTAACCCGTGTACAGGGAAAAGCTATATTACCTCGTAATTGAATTTTTTTAGTTTTTTCAAGTGTTACAGTTTATTATATTTCATGGTTGGGTGATGCACATGTTTTGTGCTGTTACAGTTTATAGGATTATGGTACTATTTTGTTGCAACCCGATGAGATGAGGGTGTTCCATCTCATGCACCATATAGGCACTGGGTAGGAAATCACATGTCATGCATTTTACCACGCTATCTAGGGTTCATTATAATGTCATGATGTTGTGATAGATGTCATGATAAATTATGCATTTTGTTGTGATAGTTTCTGTGATGGACATACTTGTTGTGATGATAGAGTATTGTTTATTTTATAGCATATTTTGCATGGATTCCAAGATCAGGTCTTAGAGGTGTTATGGGCCCTTGAGGATCAGAATTTTGCAGAAAATTGGATTGTTTTATTATTTTACTTGTTATATGAATTGTTATGCTGCCAAGCTTTGTTTCGCGGGGATTATGGGCCCCCACGGATCAGAATTTGGCACATAGATGTTTTTTTAGTGTTTCTGGCGTTTGGTGCAGTTTCTGAGCTACTGCACGGAAAAACCCATAATACACGGCGTGTACATTATTAATACATGCCTTGTAGTTTTTAAACCGTGTAACTAACTGTGTGAATAGAGACACGGGGTGGTGGAGAGTCTTCAGGGACAGGCCGTGTACCATATGCACACGCCGTGTAGTAGTCAACCGTGTACCCGGCCGTGTCACTAACAACACGAGATGGGGAAACTCGTGTAGTACACGCCGTGTTTTACACGAACACGCCATGTAGTTTTCTTCTGGGTACCCGACCATGTCACGAACAACACGGGTTGGTGTTATCTATTCTCATACACGCTGTTTTTTGTTCGAAACACGCCGTGTAGGGGTCAGCCATGTAGCCGGCCCTGTAACTGCTACACGGTTCGCCGAAACCTGTCCAGTACACACCGTGCCATTAGTGAGCATGTCGTGTAGTTTAGGATTAGGAGGACCGTGTAGGTTAGCCGTGTAAAGAGAATTGGGCAGGGGAGTGGAGTTAAAGTACACATCGTGGGTTGTGACAACAAGATGTGTAGCTAGGATGTTATAAAACCAGTCGTGGAAGGGTTACACGCCCATGTGGAAGGCTTAACAAACACGCTGTGTAGTTTAAATACATGTCGTGTAGCCTTTTTTTGAAAACTTAAGTGTTTCTATCTCCTGTTCCCATTTTTTACTCTTGTTTTTTTGGTCCTTGTTAATACTAAATCTAATGTGTTCTTTTGATTTCTCAGAGCTATGGCACCAAGACGTCACTCTGTTGCACGCCAGGAACCAGGCAATGACTGTACGCCTGATGCAATAGACTAGTGACTACCTGTAGTTCCGCCGATCGTTCAAAACATGACACATGTAGTGATTCCAGACACCGGTGTCGATGCTCAGTTCACGGAGGGTTTCAGGAGGTTCATGAAGACCTTCTAGGGAGCTCAGCATCATGTCCCGTCTATGGACGAGGTGACGCGAGTCTTCCAGTATTAGCATCCTCCCACATTCACATGGTATGGAGGACCTCAGGGAGAAGATTCATGGAGAGAAACCATGATTTTCATCTTCGAGCGTTTGGAGACACCCCCAGACAGAAGGTTGAAGCTCGCGACTTACTTGCTGTGAGATTCTACCAAGAGGTGGTGGGATTTATTCTTGCAGGCAGGGCGCCAATGGACTATGTCTTGGGATGAATATTGTTAGGTGGGTCTTATAAATTTTCCCAGTAAATTCCATTATTGATGAGGTCATGGCTGTTAGAATCATTGGAATTACCGTGCTATTATTTCAATCCAATCCAAAAATGATACTGAGACCGGATAGTAGGCTCAACACATATCCCATCATATAAAAACTTCTCAGCTCATCTTGTCAGAAAAACTACCACTTCCATTTATGCTTCACAATTATTAACACTCACCGCAACAACTTTAGGATCATATGTGATTTGTTTTGGATAGGCCTCATCCACCTGACTGTCAATCGATAGTAATATTGTGGGGTTCACCAAGTAAGAAACAAGATATTCCTAGAACTATAAATAAACCACTGGTTCAGATGGAAGCACCTGTCAAACCTCATTCCAAAGAGAAACATATTACCCGTAGAAATTTTCTCCTAGAATGGAAGTATGATGTTCTTAATCACATTTCAAAAATTATTTCAATTACATTTATTCTCTAGGTTCTCTTTCTATCAAAAGATATGTGATAATCTCTCACAGAATCCTTATTGACCCCCTCCATTTTGAGATAGAGGTTGCAGCCACTGATACATTCCCTGAAGAATATGATGTGTAGTTAGAATTAAATATTGTTACCTATTTCTCCAAAGAAAATGATATTTTACTTGTACATAGGAACATTACACCATTTTACATCACATTTTATTTCAATGGTCTGGAAGTCCATCATTGTATCATTGAAGTAGCTTATGGGATCAATCTCATCCCAACCTAAATGGTCCATAAGCTGGGACTTTCAAAAGCAGATCTAAGTCCCTCTGACATAAATATTGATGGTTATGACTAAACAAAGAAAAGGCCAAGTGGGAAAATATTCCTAAATAACAAGTATAGGGGCATGATTAAAAGAACTAATTTTATGTTCATCTAATATGATAAATCATAAAATGCTCTGATGGGTATACCATGGAAAAATCTTCCTACAGTAGTCCCCTTCTCATATCACCAATTCCTCAAGTACTCCCTAAACTATCATTATTGAATGATCCAAGGTGGAACATATCCTTTTTCATAATGTAAATCTTGACATGTGAACAGGACATACTAACAAATAATGGACAATCTAGATCATACTAATTACGTTGACCACACTATCATTGTGTCAAACCCCTAGATGTACATGGATGTTTCTTTAATCCAACCAATTCATTAGTCAGAGGCCACCACACTAGACAAGGTACACAACTTCATCATATATGAGATAAGGGGAACACATATTCCTAACTTCTTTTAATGTCATATGATTACCCCATACTATTACATTGGACATGCTAGTGTTGTACAAGAACATATTACCCCTCTGAGGTATAAGAATGATCATCCCATGGCTGCAATTATTTTCTAGATCTACATCATCTTCCAAGATATATGGAATTGACACCAACTAAACCGTCCCCACTGGTTTAATATCATCATGTGTGGACCACTCGATCGATGTCTGGATTGGATCTGGTCAAAAAAAATTTGTTGCTCTGGTTTCAACAATGTAAGAGTCTTTTAATGAAGATTCCACCACAGGTCAGGCCAATACTAATATTCCTCCAGGGTCAACATACATAGAATAACATCCCCCAAAAATGGATTCCTCTATCTTAGACGATGAATAATATTTTGATGGTTCCCCACCCACATTTGAGGATGTAACATCCACCATCATAAATGGGTTGGTTTAGGTGAATCATAGAACTGAGACATATATAAGTCTTACATTGATCAGTGTATCCATGCCTGTAGAGGAACAATACCAGTATATTGATTTTCTAAAGAATCATCATAATGTGTTTTCCTAGAGTTATGATGATATTCCATGGTTAGACCCTCATTTCTCTTTCCATTTTCTTTTCCTCCTGATAAGTCATTATGAGTTCAAGCTGCCTCACTGGATGATGAAACTCTCTCACAGTTCCATGGTTAAGGACAAAGTAAATAAGATCTTCAAATACAGCTCCACTAAGGATGTTAAGTAAACCATATGGTTTGAAAAAATCATTTTCAACATGAAGAAGAAGTTATAGATCATTTTCTGCATCAACTATGGGAATCTCAATTTCCACAAGCTAATAGATGATTTCCCCTTCCATTAAAGAAGGTGATGATCGATGACACTGATGGGTTGTGGGATCTCTCTTTAATTAATGGGTATTCTTTTTATAACAATATATTTATGTCCCCAAAAGATGAATAATCTACTACCTTAAAAGTTCCTCATGGTACCTTCTGTTATCAGGTTATGCCTCAAGGTTTGAAAAAGTTAAAAGACATCTATCACCATGAAATGCACCACAACATTAAACTAATCCTTAGGATGCTAGTGGAATGCTACATGGAAAATTTTGTTGTCAAATACCAACAGTGTTAGGACCAAGTCATAGATCTTGAGAATGTGCTAGACCTCCTTCAATCTCAATAGTTGAAGATGAACATCTTGAAATATAATTTCGACATGACCTCTAGAAAGATATTTGGATTAGTTTTTAGATACAGATGCATTTATATTTTCCCAGGGATGATCTTTGATGTCAAACAAATTTTCAATACTTCCATATTTCACGATCTTTGATGATTTCATGGACACATTCCGTATATAATTAAAATCATTAAAAATCTGGTTCAAATTTCATGACCTTTTCCAGAATCCTAATGAAATGTGTCATCTTCCACGCAGGATGAAGACAACCAAAGTTCATTTGAGAAGATCATGCGGTATATGATTTAGCCTCTGGTTCTGATGCCACCATCTATAATAACTTTGTGGTCCTACATGAGACCAACTCATAATGTTCCCTCAGTTCCCTTATTTCCTCGAAGAACAACAAATGGACCTAGAATGATTTGTACAATATCAGTCACATTCTTCTTTAAACAAAGTGTAGATACTCTCCTATCAAGAAGATATTCCACAAGATGGTTTTTCAATGAATAATATGTGGCACTACCCACATCATCATGAGAAAGATTTAGTTTCCCTCATGAATATTCTAATTTAAATTCTAAACTACCCCATGATGACAGGATGGTGTGCACTCTGGGTGGTTATTCTTTATAATTTTACCATTAGAGTGGTTCTATAGAAGGTCATCAATGGTATTGGGTTGGGTGATTTTTTGGCCACTCACCTGGCCCCATTAGAGTAGTCTCTAGATATTTATTTTCTCTGAGAGGCCTTTCTCTTATTGGATTTGGATATTCCATGTAGGAAGATGCAATTCGAAGGAAACTCCCAGAGTACAATGGGCTGAAGGCTCAAATAAACCATGCTCAGTAGAGTAGGTGTAGAGACACGAATCCTGTCGTACATGGAAATTACATTACTTTTTCGGAATACTTAGAACATAATAAAAACACACACACACGGACCGTAATAGTTTAGTGTCTTTGGAAACTCGGAACGTAATCTTCTAATCATGGTGAAAGATCTTCAACATCTCCCATAATGATCTTTCCTTTTTTTCTTACCGAAAACCTTTATTTATATCCTGGGGAAAAGAAAACATAAAAGGGTGAGCTCAAATTCTCAGTAAGGGTAAACAAAATAAAAATCAATCACATCATATTCATAAGAACATAACATTTTGGAAATCATAACCTGCAAAAGAGGTCATAATATCATAACATGGGATAAATCATAGTAGTGAAATGTAATCCCAATAATCATTACATAAAACATGAAACTTTGCGGAATACACACATAATCATAGGGAATCATTTCTTATTAGTCAAGACTCATTTACAAGACTATCTTAGTGGACAAAGTCCCTTTCGGAACCGAGTTCACTCCTCGTTTCAGTCCTGTTTCACTGAACCGGTATAACCTACCATTCTAGCCATGTCTATCTCATGAGATATAAAATATTTACCCAATGCATTGGAGGGAGATATAGGTCCCACCCATCTCATAATGATACCATTCTTATGTGTTCTACAAAATCCTAAATCATACATCATTGCATAACCCATGTATTAAAAATGGGATTCTTAAACAACATGACATTATAAAACAATTCATATAAGATAAAGGAATTCATAAAAATAATTCCATCACAACATAATCAAATCATTGTAATAATAGGGATATAAACAGAACCCTATATTATCTTCGATGGAAAATAATTTTGATAAAACACTTGAACTCTATTCTTGAGGAAAATATCATTTCTACTTCAAAAACACTTTTCCTTTCTTAACATGTCATTAAAATATAAACTAAAAGAAGTTGATTAAAAATAAACTTGAAAACTTGTAAAGGAAGCTTCTTGGAAATTTTTTTTTTAAATAACCATTCATGCCGTATAAGTTGAAAAAACATTCTTCTTGTACTTTTGTCGGAAAGTCAAAAAGTACCTCGTACGAAAAACAACAAAAGATTCCTTTCATATATTTTACTAAAATCTCACCGAAGGATAAAATTGGATTTAAAAAATTGTAGGTGGATGGAAATAATATTACATATTTAAGAAACATGGATGTGGATGATAAAATACACCCCAGTAAATACCAAAGTATAAACAATCACGGATAAAAATGAGATTGTGATATTTCCCTTACCTTAAGTCTGATTTGCTTCGTAAGTGTCCGAACCTCCTGTATAATGATTTTAATAATGTCATTAACTTATTACAGAATCATATTCATTGTTATGATATCATATATGGTTCACTTATGACTTTATATTACCTGTTCTTTTGTAAATTCCATATTAAAGAAGCGTTTTGGGTAAAATTGTTTCATTTATCGTAGGTATTTGGACTTGTTGTTCTTGACATTATTATTACTTATATAATTATTTACTTACTTACAGATTATAAATCAAGATTTATATATAATATATATTCAGTATATATATATTTATAATAGATAGATAAATGAAATTAAACACACCGTTCATGGAGACGGTAGTCCGTACGTACGCATGAACGCTGTTTTCCTTTCCTTATTGTCCTGAATGGAAGTAAGTAGATGACATACATATATACATAAATCCAGTATCTTTATAATGTAATATATTTCATTATTATTTATTATATATTCTTTGTAATCTTTCTTAAATGGTTAACATGGAGAATGAATCTCATCGCGTCGTGGAGACGGTAGTCCGTACGTACGCACGAGTGATGATATCATTCTCATGATCGTGGACTTGTATTGGAGTGTATATATACTATTTCATAATCAATATCACTTTAAAATAATCATATATAGTAATTATTTACACCATTAAACCCATCCAAGTAATGTGGTGGTGGAAAATAGATTACACCACGGCGTGGAGACGGTATTCTGTACGTACGCACGCGCGGTGATTTTCTTTTTCCGTATGATGGATAGAAGGTTAATTAGAGTTGTTTCATATTTATAATAACATATCAGTATATAATAAATACTTATGTTATTACTTTATCATGAAACATCTAAAGAAGAATAAGTTGAAGAAGAAACAAATTGAAAAAGATCGGTAATGGCTATTGCCTCTTTTTGACGCGTCTTTTCTTAACCTCCACTTAAAGAACTAAGGATTGTCTTTGAAGAAGACCAGGACCTCTAGGATGATACTAGGGAAGTGGATAAGATATTTTGGCTGGGTTTGGCCGAGCTTTAATGCTCAAATTGGTGTGAGGAGGAGAGGGAGGAGGTGCCCTTTTAAAGGGAGGATAGGGGCACCTTTGGGAAAACTAAAAATATTATTTTATTATAAAGTCACGTCCGGTTTTAAATAGCTCTAAATTGATATATTTCGAAGCTAAGGTAGGTATGGGTTGAAATCCTCTCATCCAATAATATGTAAACAAGTTTAGGTATCAATTGTAACCTTATCATTTAGATTTAACTTTAAGTTAGATAATTTAACTTTTACCGTGCCTTCTTGTTTTCTTACACTATAAGGTTAATAAACATACTATATCAAGCCAAAATAAGCCCAAGTTGTTTATTATTAATATATATATCATTATATAAGTCATGTTTCCCAACCATAGATTTTTATGAATTAAATAACAATTAATAATATAATATTTTTTTTAAAAACTAATTTATGTCAATTCTGACACTATTTGGTACATGATTTTTTTGAAATTCATAACAGAATGATAAGTTCGAACCAAGTTACTTATATCAACAATAACATGTCATAGGCACCTCTAAAATTAATTTAAGTCATAAAAAGCATCAAATTACATTTATTTGGGCATTTATAACATCAATTATGTCAATATTTCATTAAGAAGTCAATTACCGCATCATCTTTGTGTCATAATAAATGATAATTATTTAATCCCTAAAAATTCTTAATATATTCATATTATGTAGATAATTGTATTATATTTCTGGAGACTATTCATGTAATAAGTTTCATGAAGTTTATCACTAAATTAAAATTATTATACTTATAAGATTTAAGAAAGTGACATGTTGTCACATTCTTTGGTTTTAATAATAATTAAATTATTTTCATGGAAAAAATTCCATAAAATGAATCTAATCCGACCCTTAGGTTATATGGGTCTACGTTTAGCCATCCAATAAGATTTTTCGATGTTTTAGGGTAATTTTATAATCTTATATTTACCCTTAATTACCCGATTTACCTTTAACTATAGCAAATAAAATTTACCGTAGTTACTATTCACAATGCCCAAAAATACAAATTAGCATATTAACATAATTTGGACACACTGATTCCAAATATGGAATCCATTTTTCCAAATTCAATACAAAAAATATGCAGAAATTAAATTAAAATTAATCCCCTTGTCGAAAGAAAACGGGTTTTTCTTTAAAACATTGCAAAAGATTGAATTGTTTTAACCTATGAATTCAAGGTAAAATCATTGCTAATGACATACATTATATTAAATGGTAAAAATATATTCTATTTATACTTTAAAACAATTCAATATTTTAATTTAACCACATAAGATATTACGAGGAAAAAATTTGTTTTTAATTAAAAGATAGCGTGTTTTTACTATACATTAAAATATGAAAGTTATCGGAAAAATCTCAAAACATTATCTAATGTAAATTTTTATATCCAGATTCAAAAGAAGAATTTTATTTTGTCAAATTTAACATATAATCATGTCAAAAACTTGATTTAAAATGGGTGGACCATCAAAAGGCGGCAAAACTGCATTTGTTGAAAAAAACTTTTTTTACCCAAAAAGTTTATTTTGTTCTTATACCATGTTCTAGAAAATGTGTAAGATGAATAATAATGTTATAAAATTCAAAATTTAGTTAATACTATTCATAACAGCTAGTTCATGACAATATTATAATAATATATCATTGTTTATTAAAACCCGGTATTGCGTACAACACACGCTATCGAGGAAGGTCACGGTTGCGTGTAATGCAAGCCAAGTCAGGGTTGCGTGTTGTGAAAGAATCCTTCGTTGTTTAGTATAACAGAATCCAACCATATTTCATTTATAAATTGAATATATATATATATACTCAATGTTGCGTAGAATAACTAATATCAAAATTGTGTGTAACACGATCCAATAATAGTGTTGCGTATACTGCAAGATAATACAGTGTTGCATATAGCGCAAGGTAATCTTGTTGTAGAATACAACACAAGACATTAATGAAATTAAAAAATATTTTTCCTAAAATCTCGGGGTGTTACATTCTACCCCCCTTAAAATGAATTTCTCTCTCGAAATTCGTCGGGGTTATAAATGGTTTAATACTCGAATGTTTGTTTAATAGAAACCCACATCGTAAAAAGAAATACCAAAACATGGCTTTAAAAACTAAAGTATGTAATGTAACGGTTACCCAAATTAACTCATCACTAGGTTTCCATGTAGGATAACATAGGTGAATATATGGATATGGAATAAAAATATAACCATCAAATTCTGATGGAGAGTGGTAGAGAACATGGCTATGGAAAAGCTAGAAATCACAAAGCCATAAATTTTTGATGATCTAGGGTACCATCTGATTCATCAGATATAAGGGCACTAGGATAACATTTTTCTGGTTTTCAAGATCATTTCCCTAAAGTTGAAGATTTTTAATTAGAATAAATACTTACTTTATTTTGGTACAATCTCACTGTTGTTCGTGCTTTGAACAATTTCTACTTCATCTCATAAAGAAATGATGTTGAATTTGTTATTCATGAAGTGTTAATAGATCATGTGATAAAATGATGGGTCATTCCATCTGTTTCAAACAAAAGGTTAGAAAAGTTATCAAAAATACATAAGTCCATCTATAGTGAGATTAATCATATATGGTTCCTAAAATGGACTTATACTTCATATATCATACTGCTTAATATAATAAAACTAGTTTCTACTAAACCGGGACTTCCTGTAGGCCAGTGGTAGGCGATAAAGGCCAGTCGCACTTCGGTTGTGGGTTCGATTCCCACAGCCTTGTCTGACGCGATGGGCTGTCACCCGTCCTACAGGTTGTCCTTTTTCTAAAACTATATTACTATAACATCCCATCAATAATATCGAAAAAACTTCTATCCTTAAACAATACTAACTTATGTCCAACATAATACATTCCAATCTTTAGGCATATCCATAATACTGCAGTCCACTCTCATATTATAGTGAAAACAATTACCAGAGATTTCATATAACAAGCATGTCAATTCCATCGTTGATCCCCATATATCATAAGGTATGTCTTGTTGGTCACATTCCAAAATTTGAAGGCCTTATTCATGTATTGTCTTGAAAAATGAATACCCATTGAATCTTAGTGAAAACATGAGTACTGTGAAAAGATGACTCTTTCCACATACCAAAATCCTCAAAATTCTATATACTCAAACCATGATATCACTTAGTCCTTATATCAATCATGAGCTCATGAATACTGTCAAGCATTTAATTTTTTTTATCCCTTCATTATGCACATATCATCATCTTTCCAAAAATATCTCAATCACGTTCCATGGTTACTGGTACCATAAAATTATTGAAAACCACAATAGACTAATACAAAAGTATTCTAATAAACCATAAAAGTAACTCAACAACATTATTCTTGAATATGAATACATAAACACTTCAATCCATATTCTTCAACGATTGTCCTGGAATAATTCCTTCCTTGATTTAGAAGTAACTTTTTAGGTCAGGGCATTGAGTTGGGTAATGCCCATGTTCTCCACAAATAAGACATTGAACTCCACAACAGTCTGTCACTCTATGAACCTTTTATCCACACAGTTAACATTTGTCCCTCCATTTGAGGTATTCTTCAAGGTTCTTCTTCCCTTCTTTAGAAATCTCAATCTTTATTTCTTTATGCTCCTCAACATGCGGACATGCATAAAAGTCTATCTTCATCTTATTTGATGAATTAGGCATACCAATAAATTTCACCTTGTTAACCATATATCGTGATGACTGATTCGTCATAATCACAATATCTTTCTCTCTAGGCATTACACAATTTTGTTTCTCATAGTGACCAATTTGTCCATTATATTCAATGTTAACCGGATTCTTTCTGGTTCCCTCCATTGACTTAAAACACAAAAAGAATTCTGTGAGAGGAAAAAATCATGCTAGAGAAAACAACATAGTAAAGGGGAAGTACCCTCAATATCTAACATCTTAGGTTTAATTCTATGATCGTTACCGTAGTTCTAGGACTATATCCTATATGTATACTTATCCTTAGGGACATCCCTAGACATACCTTAGAAATATCTCTAGGGATCTCACTAACGTTTTCGCATCCTTGTTTCCAAAGGTTGACTAAACCTTTCCTCTGATACAAACTGTAGAGACCCGAAGCCTGTCGTACATGGACATTTCATTAATTTTGCGGAATACTTAGTACATAACAAAAACACACACACAAGGACCGTAATAGTTTAGTGTCTTTGGAAACTCAGAACGTAATCTTCTAATCATGGTGAAAGATCTTCAACATATCCCATAAAGATCTTCCCTTTTTTTCTTACCTAAAACCTTTCTTTATATCCTGGGGAAAATAAAACATAAAAGGGTGAGCTCAAATGCTTAGTAAGGGTAAACAAAAGAAAAATCAATCACATCATATTCATAAGAACATAACATTTTGGAAATCTTATCCTGCAAAAGAGGTCATAATATCATAACAAGGGATAAATCATATTAGTGAAATGTAATCCCAATAATCATAACATAAAACATGAATCTTTGTGGCATACACACATAATAATTGAGAATCATTTCTTATTAGTCTAGACTCATTTCCAAGACTATCTTAGTGGACAAAGTCCCTTTCTGAACCGAGTTCACTCCTCGTTTCAGTCATGTTTCACTGAACCGGTATAACCTACCGTTCCAACCATGTGTATCTCATGAGATATAAAATCTTCACCCAATGCATTGGAGGGAGATATAGGTCCCACCCATCTCATAATGATACCATTATTTTGTGTGCCACAAAATCTTAAATCATACATCATTGCATAACCCATGTAATAAAAATGGGATTCTTAAACAACATGACATCATAAAAAAATTCATATAAGATAAAGGAATTCATAAAAATAATTCCATCACAACATAATCAAATAAATGTAATAATAGGGATATAAACAGAACCCTATATTATCTTAGATGGAAAATAATTTTGATAAAACACTTGAACTCTATTCTTGAGGAAAATATCCTTTCTACTTCAAAAACACTTTTCCTTTTTTAACATGTCATTCAAATATAAACTAAAAGAAGTTGATTAAAAATAAACATGAAAACTTGTAAGGTAAGCTTCTTGGAAATATTGTTTTAAAAATCTATTCATGACGTATAAGTTAAAAAAACATTCGTCTCATACTTTTGTCAAAAAGTCAAAAAGTACCTCGTACGAAAAACGACAAAAGATTCCTTTCATATCTTTTACTAAAATATCACCGAAGGGTAAAATTGGATTTAAAAAATTGTAGGTGGATGTAAATAATATTAATAATTGAAGAAACATGGATGTGGATGATAAAATACACCATAGTAAATACCAAAGTATAAACAATCTCGGATAAAAATGAGATTGTGATATTTCCCTTACCTTCAGTCCAATTTGCTTGGTTAGTGTCCGAACCTCCTGTATAATGATTTAAATAATGTCATTAACTTATTAAAGAATCATATTTATTGTTAGGATATCATATATGGTTCACTTATGACCTTATATTACCCATTCTTTTGTAAATTCCATGTTAAAGAAGCATTTTGGGTAAAATCGTTTCATTTATCGTATGTGTCTGGACTTGTTGTTTTTGACATTATTATTACTTATATCACGATTTACTTACTTCCATAATATAAAACATGATTTATATATCATATATATTCAGTATATATATATATAATAGATAGATAAATGAAATGAAACACACCGTTCATGGAGACGGTAGTCCGTACGTACGCATGAACAATGTTTTCCTTTCCTTATTGTCTTGAATGGAAGTAAGTAGATGACATACACATACATATATACATAAATCAAGTAGATTTATAATGTCATATATTTAATAATTATTGCTTATATATACTTTATAGTCATTCTTAAATGGTTAACATGGAGAATGAATCTCATCGCGTAGTGGAGACGGTAGTCCGTAGGTACGCATGAGCGATGATATCATTCTCATGATCATGGAATTATATTGGAGTGTATGTATACTATTTCAGAATAAATATCACTTTACAATAATCATATATAGTTATTATTTACACCATTATACCCATCCAAGTAAGGTGGTGGTGGAAAATAGATTACACCACGGCGTGGAGACGGTATTCCGTACGTACGCACGCGCGGTGATTTCATTTTTCCGTATGATGGATAGAAGGTTAATTAGAGTTGTTTCATATTTATAATAACATATCAGTATATAATAAATACTGATGTTATTACTTTATCATGAAACAACTAAAGAAGTGGAAGTAGAAGAAGAACGAAATTGAAAAAGATCGGTAATGGATATTACCTCTTTTTGGCGCGCCTTTTCTTAACATCCACTTAAAGAACTAAGGATGGTCTTTGAAGAATACCAGGACCTCTAGGATGATACTAGGGAAGTGTAGAAGAGATTTTGTCAGGGGTTGGCCGAGAATCAATGCTCAAATTGGTATGAGGAGGAGAGGGAGGATGTTCCCTTTTATAAGGGAGGAGAGGGGCACCTTTGGGAAAGCTAAAAATATTAATTTATCATAAAGTCAATTTCGGTTTTAAATAGCTCCAAATTGATATATTTAGAAGATAAGGTGGGGATGGGTCGAAATAATCTCATCCAATAGAATTTAGACATGTTTAGGTTTCGATATTAACCTTATCATTTAGATTTAACTTTAAGTTAGATAATTTAACTTTTAACGTGTCTTCTTGTTTTCTTACACTATAAGGTTAATAAACGAACTATATCAAGCAAAAAGAACCCCAAGTTTTTTATTATTAATATTTCTATCCTTATCTATGTCATTTGGCCTATCATTTGATTTTTAGGAATTACATAACAATTAATAATATAATATTTGTTTTAAAAACTAATTTATGTCAATTTTGACACTATTTGGTACATGATTTTTATGAAATTCATAACAGAATGATAAGTTCGAACCAAGTTACTTATATCAACAATAACATGTAATATGAACCTATAAAATTAATGTAAGGCATAAAAAGTCTCAAATTTCATTTATTTGGCCATTTATAACATTAATTATGTCAATATTTCATTAATAAGACAATTACTACATCATCTTTGTGTCATTATAAATGATTATTATATAATCCCTAAAAATTCTAAATAAATTCCTATGATGTAGATAATTGTATTATATTTATGGAGACTATTCATGTTCGACGTTTCATGAAGTTTATCACTAACGTAAAATTAGTATACTTATAAGATTTAAGAACGTGACATGTTGTCACATTCTTTGGTTTTAATAATAATTAAATTATTTTCATAAACAAAAGTCCATAAAATGAATCTAATCCTACCCTTAAGTTATATGGGTCTACTTTTATCCATCCAATTGGATTTTTACAAGTGTTAGGGTAATTTTATAATCTTATATTTACCCTTAATTACCCGATTTTCCTTTAACTATAGTAAATAAAATTTATCGTAGTTACTATTCACAATGCCCAAAAATAAAAAGTATCTTATTAACATAATTTGGACCCACTTATTCCAAATATTAAATCCATTTTTTCAAATTAAATACACAAAAGTTTCAGAAATTAAATTAAAATTAATCATGTTGTCGAAAGAAAACAGGTTTTTCATTAAAACATTGCAAAAGATTGAATTGTTTTAACCTATGAATTTAAGGTAAAATCAATGCTAATGACATAAATTATATTAAATGGTAAAAATATATTCTATTTATACTTTAAAACCATTCAATATTATAATTTAACCACATAAGATATTATGATGAAAAAAGTTGTTTTTAATTAAAATATAGCGTGTTTTTACTATTCATTAAAATATGAAAGTTATCGGAAAAATATCAAAACTTTATCTAATGTAAATTTTTATATCCTGATTCAAAAGAAGAATTTTATTTTGTCAAATTGAACGTATAAACATGTCAAAAACTATATTTAAAGTGGGTGTGCCATCAAAAGGAAGCAAAACTTTATTTTTTGAAAAATACTTATTTTACCCGAAAAATTTATTTTGTTCTTATACCATGTTCTAGAAAATGTGTAAGATGAATAATAATGTTATAAAATTCAAAATTTAGTTAATACTATTCATAACGGCTAGTTCATGACAATATTATAATAATATATCATTGTTTATTAAAACCCGGTATTGCGTACAACACACGCTATCGAGGAAGGTCGCGATTGCGTGTAATGCAAGCCAAGTCAGGGTTGCGTGTTGTGAAAGAATACTTTGTTGTTCTTTATAACAGAATCCAACCATATTTAATTTATACATTTAATATATATATATATATATACTCAATGTTGCGTAGAATAACTATTATCAAAATTGTGTGTAACATGATCCAATAATAGTGTTGCGTATACTGCAAGCTAATACGGTGTTGCGTATAGCGCAGGGTAAAATTGGTGTAGAATACAACACAAGACATTAATGAAATTAAAAGAATGTTTTTCATAAAATCTCGGGGTGTTACAGTAGGCCTTCGGAATGTCTTCATCATACATACACATGCGATATTTCCCTATTAATTATTATTATTATCATAATGGTGAACCAATAATTTTGTGTATTATCTAGCTCTCATCACTGGTTTAGTGTTGGGTTTCACGATGGGTCATCCCCATATTGATGTGATTGGGGAATTTGATCTATTAATCAAAAATATTAATGGTGACTGTATGTTTAGGATGTTGGAGCTCATGACATTTACCAAGCATACTCTCAAACTTATGAAATAATTACCTTCCTAGGTAGAGGTGAATCATATTCCCCAATCATGGAATGGTCATGTTGATCCCCTGTCCAGTCTAGCTTCATATCTCATAGAGCCTAACAAGGAGGAATTATTCATTCATGTGGTTCAATGAAGATTTGTCACACTTTTTACTTTTGACGACGATGACACCAATAGGTAAACCAAATTAACACAAATGATTCAATATCATTTCCTCCAAATCTTTTTGTAGTTGGAGATATGTATGGTTAGATAACCACTTTAATTGAGTATCTCTAGAACAACAATCTCTTATCAGAAAGAGGCGAACATGAGTAAATTTATCATCATGATATTCAGATCATGCTCGAGAGCAGTCCTAGCTTACCAGAGAGTTTTTACAAATGTGGATTTGATAGAATTATCCTCTCTTGCATTCAAATAGATATGATTCCCCTATTTATTTAGGAATTCCTTGATGGGTCTTGTGGTTCTCATCAATAAGGGATAATGCTCTCCCACAAGATTCTATGGATGAGATACTTCTATCCCGCCTTGGTCCATGACTAAATCGATTTCTCCAAAAGGTTCCATGCGTGTCATATCCATTCCTATATCATGCATCGACGCCCCTAGACCCTCTACACTAAAATGTATGCTTGTCCCTTTGTACTCTGGGGAATCAATGTCATTGGACCAGATCCATGAGCAACATATCTCCATTTCAGGTTCATTCTGACCGCAATTGATTTCTTTTACATGAAGGTAAATGAAAAAATACTAAAGAAAGTCATGTCCTGTTCTATCTTTGAATTTTGGGGCTCCAACATTATCCATAAATTTATAGTCCCTCATGTTGTTCTCACTGATAATAGAGCCAACTTCTTGGAATATTAGTTCAAGAAATTTTATGATAAGTATGAAATTCTATCCATCCACACTTATCATAATGATGAACAAGAAATTTTATTGATTAATGTATTCAAAAAGACCATCTCTAACATTTTATAGAAGATTGTGGGGCATAACCAGATAAGTTGGACAGATAAGATCCCAAATGCACTAAGGGAGTTTCAGACAAAAACTCTCAATTCCACACAGATGATTCCATATTCAATGGTTTATATAAAATAGGATGTTCTTCCCATTGATATTTAGTTTCCATCACCTCAAATAGTTGTTTATGGCATGTTAGCATAAGACAGAGTAGTATATGTCTATCTAGACAAACTAGAAGCTCTCTATGATGAAAAGGACTAGGAAAAGAATAATAAATAGAGGCACAATAACAAGATATCTAGATATTACCACTATATAGGTCATCTCCACACTTCACTCCAAGGTGAAATGGTGTTTTCTATAAGGATTCCAATGATATAGGGTTGGAAACCATCAATGTTATAGCCCAAATTAGTGGGACCCCACATCATCTAATGGTTGATCAAAGGGTTTCCTACTTTATTGTAACCATATATGGAGAGAATGTCACTCCACCAACCAATACCATGTTCAATAAAAAAACATTTATCAAGTTCATTTTTCATCCAATGTGATGTTAAACTGTCATAGGGTCCATAATCTATGAAGATACACAAGTAGATCACATCCCTTGAACATGATGTTAAATAGGATCTCTAAGTCCAAGAATCATAACTTTAAATGGTATAAAATATCCCCTTGGTAATGTCTGTTGCGACATGGAGTACTTTTAGGTTTTCATTCACATCGGGTTATACATGATGTGCCATACACATCTCTCTGAAAGGACACCCTCCACATAATCCAAGAAACATACTGTTAAACTTTTATTGATTGTCCTAAATGAAATTAAAATGTTTGGCCCTAGATATAATATGTTAAATATAACAACATTGATGTACTGTTTAGCATGGATTTAAAAGGAATTTTCCACTTTTCCAACATGATGCTAAACATCTCAATCATACATTACATTAAACTGTGCCCCACATTCTTAGCGCATGTAATTAAGATGAAATGATCATAAGAACTATGTATGGATTGATTCCCATCCTCATGGGATACATAGAGATACACATACACTTCTTTTTTGGGCCCACCCAAAAACAATACCAAACCTTATTTCCTCATCCAACCTGATGTCAAATGGTGTGTGTGTTCTTTTTAGGAATGTGTGGTTTTGTTTGGATCCCCCTGGTTTCTATTCTCATAAGATTGCTTCATGGTGCTGCACTTTTTAATTTCACATTAAAGCCTCATCCTATGATCAGGGGTATACATCCTTAAAATAAGAACTCAAGTTTCATTGTTTCATGGTGATAAACTAAATAAAAACCCCCATCCATACAATATGATGTTAAAATATGTATTATGCATCCATTATATGTGATGAAAAATGACAAAACTAAAAGATGTCATCAACTGAGAATACATTTCCCCTTAGCACTGATCATCTTTCATACCACTTTTAAGAACTATGTATTTCATGATTCCATCTTTATGGTTTACGTATCATTGCCAATACATTTTTTTCCTTGGGACCAGCCGCATAGTCACAAAATCCACCCTTTGACCCCTTGTCCTATGTATCATTTAGGAGTATATAGTGTCTTTTATGGGCCTATTTGGTCATTATTCACATCGGGTTGCCTTATAGTTCCACACAACACATCTCCTCTTAATGAAATCTGAACATTATGACAAAAAAGATTGATTATTAGTGTCATAGTTCACATGAAAATAAACTTCCCAAAAACCACGATATTATAATTTTATCCAATATCAACCCATTTGGAACTGGCCATCTACATTCCCATCTCCCTGAACTCTGTGTGGTAATATTCCCATCCTTATGGGAGAAGTCAAGACACCAAGACAATTTTTCTTTAGGACCAGCCATTGAACCACAACCCTTTTTGGCCCTTTGGCCTGTGTTTTCTCATCAGAACAATGTGGTGTAGTCTAGATACATTTTTTTCTAATTCATTTTGGTTTATGGGGTACACACCATGGATGATATTTTCTATGAACCTCTATTTTCATTGTTCATAATGCAAAACATTAATCATTATGGATACATCCAACATACATGACATTTAACTGGGAACCTATGGCCCAAATTATATGACCATAAACAAAAAGTGTATTGTCTATGAAACATGACCTTAAACAATTCAAAAAACCGGGGACCTCTACCCAGAGTTCCATCTTGTCCTTTGGACCCTCATAAACTCGATTCATTGGGACTTATCTTCTCCGGCCTATGGATGTTCCACATCGACATGTTTTAATGTGTAGTGGTATGAGACCTAGAGTGTTGGATTCCAAACATACATTCCCCAATCCATCTCCTCATACCACACATCTATTTACCTAGATCCCCATCCTCTTTCATCCCAAAACTGACACCCCTAATGATTGGGATATGTTGTATCGACTTTCCTACTATTATTGCCCAATGACCAGAATACATTGGATAAACTTTTGAGATAGGTCTCCGGTTTCAAACATTGTCAGTTGTCGACCATCATGTGTATGTCCCCATTTTTAGTAACATTAAAGGGATGACATGTTTCGAACCAGGTCAGAAGATTTCGTCCAAAATACGGACACCATCATTTTGTTCTCGATATAACTAGTGATGATTAACATTTTACACATGCTTATGTCATAGTGGGTTTCCAACATCATTGGTGTCGTCCTTCTGTTCATCCACAAATGTTAACTGCTATTTTTATTATGGTTTGGAATTTCCCACATGACTTTTCCTTTCCATTTTTTGTGTACTCGCATGTGATGGTGAAATCCTAACATCAATCCTTGTTTCACACACAGAGCATGGTTCACATGGGATTTGGAGTTTCTATAGGGTTTGTAACCACATAGTGAATTAGTGAAACCTTAAGCTCAAGCCTCTAAGACCTTAAAATATGATACTTATGGTCTAAACTCTGTGAACCTACACTTGGAGCCTTATGGTCCAAACTATAAAACAATAAACTAAGATAGTTTCTATGGTTTTTTTCGAAAGTGCGTGGTGCGGTATGAATCTATTTGGTCCCCATTTAAGTCAGGTTTCAACTATCCACTCCATGAACATACCTCTTGAAACACCTCCTCTTTAATCCTTACTCCATGGCGTTAATATCCATATACCGTTCTTATCATATGACATTAAACTACAACATCATCGTCCTAGATGCACAATAAAAACAAAATTTCATTGTGGTTCTCTAACCCGAGAGGTCATCACCCTTGAAATGGGTCATCTACCATGTAAACAATAAAAAACTACATATTTATTGATTCCTATAGTGACATATAATCATTCCATCCTAGGATAGCCACTCAAAAAAATCTAAGATAAATATACACAAAAAATAAATATTTAATGGCCTCTCTCTACATGTGTGTGACAGACATCCACATAGAAAATTCCCTTTGATAACTATTCATGGCTTGATTCCCATACCCACTGGATATATAGTGATTCCCATGTCATATCATGTGTAGATGAAACATATTTTTACCCTTTTCTCATTGATTCACCATTGTCTTTACCACATGAAATTATACTACATGGATTTCCAGAACAATGTTTGGATTGATTCCTATCCTCATGGGATACATATCAACATTCCAAAACTGTTCCTTTGGGTCCACCCATATCATTTCCATTCTTTCACATTGGGTCACAATGGATTGAGATCTATGACATTAAACAAGTCACTCATGTCCATGCACTATTTATTTAAATTGTATGCATGTCTCTTCTAGGATATGTTGTGTGAAATGGACATCTTTGGTCCCCATTCACATGGGGCCTATTAGAACACCACACAATATACACCCTTGTGATATTCCTCTATCTATTGAACTCTATGAACTTATTCTATGAAACAATCATCCTCAATGAATAGTGTAATGATGTAACCTTAACTTGAATAGGTTTAAGATGCCACATGATATTTGTGGGAAGTTTCCATATCTTTATTAGAGAGGATAGTCCCCCTAGTATTATTCTTTTACTATGTTCTATTTAAAGAACTACTTGTGGCTTGATTCCCATCCTTATGGGATACATAGTGATTGTCACGACCCGCCCTCGGGGTCCGTGCCGTGACTACCCCAAGCCCGCCTTCCATAGGCCAGGGGCTGGCGACTAGCACCAAGGCGTAATTCCCGGTAAAAGGGAAGGCATTGCCTTTGAAAAGTAAACACACACCACAGAGTAAACAAGCGGAAAGTAAACACTAAGCAAACAGAGTACGACTGAAAGTGCGGAAAAGTAAATGGGCCAGAATACAAACCCAAACTGAAAGTAAAGTACAACTCAAAAAGGGAAAAACAGCAACTGAAAAGTAAAGCCGCTACTCCAAGCTGTCCACTGGAAATCCCACCTGAAGGGTGGGTACAGATAGCTCCTCTGCTCCACGGGTCCCGCCGTCCGCTCCGAGCACGTCCCGCCCAGTGGTCCACCTCCGGGTACCGTCCCGCTCTGCAAGCCTCAGCTAAGGTCAACGCTGTCCGTCGTCTGCAACCAACACAACGAAGTGCAGGCAAAGCCCGTGCAGGGGTGAGTATAAGCTACTCAGTAGGGACCCCGAGACCCCTGAAGGTCTCTCAAATCCACAAAGGATAAACCACGAAGAAAAGTACAATCACGAAGTAACAACCGACACTGCTTAGGTATATGCCCATACATATACCTAAGTCATCAATTCAAATACGCTCCAACCTCCGAGCCCAAGTACAACTCAGTCCACGCAGGAAAGTATACGTATAAAACATAGGAAAGCAAAATATAATCCACACAGGATTGCACAACACAATCCACACAGGAAAACAACAGGATTCAGCTCACACAGGTATACTTCTTCAGAGGACGATAAGATGATCACTGATCCATCTAAGTCGTCAGACCCACGAAGGATCGATAGGTAACTAACCCCCGCAGAAGACCCACACAGGATCGGGCTCACACAGAACCTGTAGGCGCTGGCTCACACAGAACCGCTGAGCGCAAGGACCCACACAGGATCGGGCTCACACAGAACCTGTAGCACTGATCCACGTAGGATCGCTGAGTGCTGTAGTCGTCGTCGTCAAATCCACACAGGATCTCTGTACTGTCGTCGTCAAATCCACACAGGATCTCTGTACTGTCGTCGTCAAATCCACACAGGATCTCTGTACTGTCGTCGTCAAATCCACACAGGATCTCTGTACTGTCGTCGTCAAATCCACACAGGATCTCTGTACTGTCGTCGTCAAATCCACACAGGATCTCTGTACTGTCGTCGTCAAATCCACACAGGATCTCTGTATTGTCGTCGTCGCAGTCACAGTAGCAGAAGAACAGTCGCAGCCAGCACTAGGGTTCCCGCACACAGTAAGCTCGTACGGAGGGTCCGCTCCACGAGCCGAGAGGCTGATACATCAACTGTCACGAAGACCAGAGTTGATGTATCCAAAAGTTCCGTATCGTCAACAGGAACTCAACGCAACAGACGGCGCGTCGATCGGACGCCCGGTCCGAGAGTTATTGGCATTTTCGTCTCCGGGGCCCGGTTGGTTTTTAAGGCAAAACCAACCCGACCGAACTCCACCTGCGTCCAAACCTCGGGCGGAGTATGCCAAAAGATCCGTCTCACTAAGAGGAACACTACGCGACTGACGGCACGTCAATCGGACGTCCGCAGCTCAAGATATGAGCGTTTCCGCTCCGAAGGCCCGGTTGGTTTCGTGAACGAACCAACCCGGCCGAACTCAAAGTAACCCGAAACCTTGAGTGCGATATACCGAAACGACCGTCTCGATCCAAGGATCGCGTTGCCGCAGACGGTTCGTCATTCGGAGGTCCGAGGCTCAAGTTATGAGCCAATAACCGAAACTGGTCCGTAACGGGGGGTCCGGGTCCGGGCAGACCCGGCCCGACCCCCCCCGGGCGGCGCGGCGGCCGGCGGCGGAGGCCGGCGGCGGCGGACGGCGGCGCGGCGGGCGGCGGCGGCGGCGGGCGGCGGCGCGGCGGCGGGCCGCGGTGGCGGCGGCGGCGGGCCGCGCCGGCGGCGGCGGCGGGCCGCGCTGGCGGCGGCGGCGGGCCGCGCTGGCGGCGGGGTGCCGCACGTGGGTCACGCGAGGGGAAATCAAGCCCCCCCCTGTTTGTGAAGGCGGCACGGCTTCGAGCCGTGCCTTTGCCAAAAAATGGCCCCCGCAAATGGGGGCCGGCTGGACGAACCGGGGGGGCTTTGCCCCCCCCCCCTCCTTTAATTGAACCGCCCCCCTCATTAAGAGGGGGGTTTGAAGAACCGGCCGGGGGTTTAATCCCCCGGTTTTATGACATCCGGCCGGCCCGCTGGCCGGCCGGTTTTTACCAACGGGACCGGAAATTCCGGTCCCGCCCTCGACTTCCGACGCCGGCGGCCCGGCCGCCGGTTTCCTCTTCCGCCGCGGCCCGGAACCGGCCGCGGTCTTCTCATCCCGCCGCGGCCCGGAACCGGCCGCGGTCTTCTCGTCCCGCCGCGGCCCGGAACCGGCCGCGGTCTTCTCGTCCCGCCGCGGCCCGGAACCGGCCGCGGTGTTCGTCGTCCGGCGCGGTGCGACGGCACCGCGCCCCTTTCGCCGTGCCATGAATCCTTCCAACGCGGCGCGACGGCGTCGCGTTCTTGAAGACTCTCCTCGGCGAAGCGCGACGGCGCTGCGTAAAAATAAAAGAACGATCGTCCGCGTGGTGCGACGGCACCACGCTACTTGTTTCCACCAGCATAAACAAACATGAACGATGGAGGGGGGATTCGGCCGTGTTCGTGCGGTCCGGCCCCCCCTCACGTTAAAGAAATAAAAACGAAACTTAAATAAATAAGCCACACGTTATACTTATCATTCATGATCAAGAAAAGGAGTAAGGAAACCAAAATGAAAACAAAAACCCCTACCTCGGGTTTAGGATTCAAAGGTTCGGCTACGCTCCGCGGAAGACGGCGTCGCGGAGGTCGGGTGTCGCGGTCGTCGTTCGTCAAATCCGTTGACGAAGTGCTATGCCCGAAGAGACACGACGTTGGCGGATCTTCGTTTGCCGACGAAGAAGGTCCGAGGAGGAAGAAGAGGTCCGAAGATACCGGTCGCCGAGTCGATGATCCTTGACGAAGTGTTATCGTTCTTCGTTGAGGATGAAGACGTTCTTCGTTCTTCGACAGAGCTTGAAGATGGGAAAGCTCTCCAAAGACAAACAAAGAACTCTAAATAAAATAAGACTACCTCTTATTTTATTAACACAACACAAAGAATTTCAATATTTGAAATTCAAAAAGGGGGTTTAACTCCCTTAATTAAATAAGGGTAACTTAAGCCATTAAAAGAGGGGTTAAGTACGTTGAGAGAAAAAGAAAAGACTTAGGGGTTCGTGTGGGCCCCACCACACTTAATCCTCCCAAGGGAGGTTAAGTGGGTGTGGGTCCCACTTCCAACCCCCTTAGGTAGGTTTTTTAATAAGTTAAAATAAAATTTGTTTTACACAATTTTATTTAACTTAACTGAAAAACCCCAAAACGTAACTTTCAACCCGCAACAAACGCAACTCCCGAAAAGGTCTCATTAAGCGAATATCGGCGCTGCGAGTTCATCGGTGCCCTCAGATTTCAATTCCGAGCACCGGATCAAAAGTTAGGAATTTCCGCTCGTTCGTTCACTGAACGTACCCGAGCCAAACTTCGGAAATTAATTCCGGGCACTCCGGGCCTCGGAATCAGGTGCCGTCTGAAACCGCGCTCTTGTAAAATTCTAAAGAAAATTAAGAAAAAAATTTCCTTGAATTTTACGGGTCTTTACATTACTCCCACCTCAGGGCTTTACGTCCCCGTAAAGCTACATCAAAAACTATGGAAACCAAAAGAGAGTACTGAGCACGCATCTGAGCCTCCCGCTCCCATGTGCTCTCCTGGAGATTCCCGTGCCGCCATCTGTTGCGCACAAGAGGAATCGATCGTCCATGTAGGACCCGCTCCTGGATGACATGGACCTCTTTTGACGTGGCCCGGACCATCTCTGGTCCCACAAGAGCTGCAAGATTTCTTCTTTGCCGAAAAGTGAAACCTGGTCTCATCCCCTGGATGAACCACATTCTTTGCCTAAAACAGTCAATCCTAACATGGATGATACTAATCCATACCAAGGATGACGTCGTAAGGCCTCGACGCTACTACTAAGAGATCCAACCGTTACTCTCGCCTCCAAGGGTTGAGTCACACTGTCGGCATCAGTGTGTGGTAACTGGTCTCCTCCAGTAGATGTCTCACAAGTGAGGGTCAAGTCAACAGCCAAAACTGGAACCTCTTAGTAACATTACGATAGAGGACAGGAACGAAAACATCACAAGGTATGCGTCTTTTTTTAATGCAGCTCGTAATACAAGACGCTACACAAAAGCAACAAGGAACCAGAAGTACAAAGGATGTATCCACTAGTTCTGCTCCTGTCCATCGGCTCCCAGGGCTCCATGATCGAAGGCCTCGGCTGCCTGAAGCTGAGCTCTCCCCTGCGGTCGGGGTGGACCTCCTGGTGGTGGTGGTGGTAGAGCCTCAAAGCGTCGGCCACCACCAGCTGCTCGTCCAGCTCCTCTGCCTCGTCCGCCTCCTCCCTGCGGACCGCCACGGTCGAACCTCTGCCTCTGCCTAGGTGGTTCCTCAACCGTCTGCTGCTCCTCCGCATGGCGGGTCGGGCAGTCACGAGCCATGTGGCCTCGCCCGTCGCATGCATAGCACTGTCTTCCACTCGAAAGACTGGCTCCGCGTTGTGTGCCCTGCATTGCTGAGCCAGTGCCCTGAGGTCTGGTCTGTCTGGACCCCTGAGTCATTCGCCGACTGCCAGCTGCAGATGACTCTGCCACGTGCCGTCCTGCGGTGGGTCTCTGTGCTGGTGTAGACTCAGCAAGGAAGCTCTCGATCAGAAGGGCCCGCTCCAGTACTCCTGTCTGAGTCGGTATGCTGAGGGAGATCAGCGATGCCCTGATCTCGTGTCTCAAACCCTGCTCGAAGGTCCGGGCCCGGAAGAATGGATCCCGTACCATGTCGGTCGAGTAGCGCGAGAGATCGGTAAATCTCGCCGAGTACTGGGCGACCGTCATGCTGCCCTGCCGCAGCTGTAGAAGTTCCTGGATACGCACCGCACGAAGGGTGGCTGGGACGAACTCCGAGCGGAAGATGCTCTCAAAGTCCGTCCAAAGAAGAGATGCCTCATCGTGTACCTGGAGCATCAAGCTCCACCATCGTCCTGCTGCTGCGTGTAGTAGGCTCGCAGCGAGGATCACCATGAGGTCTGCTGGTGTCCTCACTAGCCTAAACACTCGAACCACTGCCTCCAGCCAGTCCTCTGCTGCCTGAGGATCTGTCTCCCCGCGAAACCTGGGCGGTCGCTGGCGCTGAAACTCATGCAGTGCGCTGAGGCGACGTGCATCGTCAGCGGCTGCTGCTGGAAGCATCGGGGGATCGGCGGGTAAAGCTACTGCCGGTGCCACTGCTGACAAAGGGCCCTGCACCGAAGCCTCGTCGCTCGGTGGGCTGTCGTCTCGCTAGACTCTCGGAACCCTAGCTGGCTGCCGTCGTGGGGCCATCCTGAAAAGGAAACAGGTGCGCCATGGTTAGAACAGTATACCTGGTGAGCTGAATTAAGTAATCACAAAGAAAACTTGAGACTTTCATTAAGCAGATCAGTATACCCGGTGAGCTGACACAAGTAATCACAAAGAAAACTTTGAAACACACACGCAATCAATGTTTTCGTGCATTAAGTCGGAAATCAGAAGTCAGGGTCCTGGTGTACGGATACGTCGGCCGCCGCACCAACACTGGACTCCCTGGACTGATATCCACACTCAATACGCTAAACATTATTGCTTCACATAGAAAAGATCAGAGTTCGCGGTAGAACCGAACTCCTCTGATACCAATTTGTCATGACCCGCCCTCGGGGTCCGTGCCGTGACTACCCCAAGCCCGCCTTCCATAGGCCAGGGGCTGGCGACTAGCACCAAGGCGTAATTCCCGGTAAAAGGGAAGGCATTGCCTTTGAAAAGTAAACACACACCACAGAGTAAACAAGCGGAAAGTAAACACTAAGCAAACAGAGTACGACTGAAAGTGCGGAAAAGTAAATGGGCCAGAATACAAACCCAAACTGAAAGTAAAGTACAACTCAAAAAGGGAAAAACAACAACTGAAAAGTAAAGCCGCTACTCCAAGCTGTCCACTGGAAATCCCACCTGAAGGGTGGGTACAGATAGCTCCTCTGCTCCACGGGTCCCGCCGTCCGCTCCGAGCACGTCCCGCCCAGTGGTCCACCTCCGGGTACCGTCCCGCTCTGCAAGCCTCAGCTAAGGTCAACGCTGTCCGTCGTCTGCAACCAACACAACGAAGTGCGGGCAAAGCCCGTGCAGGGGTGAGTATAAGCTACTCAGTAGGGACCCCGAGACCCCTGAAGGTCTCTCAAATCCACAAAGGATAAACCACGAAGAAAAGTACAATCACGAAGTAACAACCGACACTGCTTAGGTATATGCCCATACATATACCTAAGTCATCAATTCAAATACGCTCCAACCTCCGAGCCCAAGTACAACTCAGTCCACGCAGGAAAGTATACGTATTCCACATAGGAAAGCAAAATATAATCCACACAGGATTGCACAACACAATCCACACAGGAAAACAACAGGATTCAGCTCACACAGGTATACTTCTTCAGAGGACGATAAGATGATCACTGATCCATCTAAGTCGTCAGACCCACGAAGGATCGACAGGTAACTAACCCCCGCAGAAGACCCACACAGGATCGGGCTCACACAGAACCTGTAGGCGCTGGCTCACACAGAACCGCTGAGCGCAAGGACCCACATAGGATCGGGCTCACACAGAACCTGTAGCACTGATTCACGTAGGATCGCTGAGTGCTGTAGTCGTCGTCGTCAAATCCACACAGGATCTCTGTACTGTCGTCGTCAAATCCACACAGGATCTCTGTACTGTCGTCGTCAAATCCACACAGGATCTCTGTACTGTCGTCGTCAAATCCACACAGGATCTCTGTACTGTCGTCGTCAAATCCACACAGGATCTCTGTACTGTCGTCGTCAAATCCACACAGGATCTCTGTACTGTCGTCGTCAAATCCACACAGGATCTCTGTACTGTCGTCGTCAAATCCACACAGGATCTCTGTACTGTCGTCGTCAAATCCACACAGGATCTCTGTACTGTCGTCGTCGCAGTCACAGTAGCAGAAGAACAGTCGCAGCCAGCACTAGGGTTCCCGCACACAGCAAGCTCGTACGGAGGGTCCGCTCCACGAGCCGAGAGGCTGATACATCAACTATCACGAAGACCAGAGTTGATGTATCCAAAAGTTCCGTATCGTCAACAGGAACTCAACGCAACAGACGGCGCGTCGATCGGACGCCCGGTCCGAGAGTTATTGGCATTTTCGTCTCCGGGGCCCGGTTGGTTTTTAAGGCAAAACCAACCCGACCGAACTCCACCTGCGTCCAAACCTCGGGCGGAGTATGCCAAAAGATTCGTCTCACTAAGAGGAACACTACGCGACTGACGGCACGTCAATCGGACGTCCGCAACTCAAGATATGAGCGTTTCCGCTCCGAAGGCCCGGTTGGTTTCGTGAACGAACCAACCCGGCCGAACTCAAAGTAACCCGAAACCTTGAGTGCGATATACCGAAACGACCGTCTCGATCCAAGGATCGCGTTTCCGCAGACGGTTCGTCATTCGGAGGTCCGAGGCTCAAGTTATGAGCCAAAAACCGAAACTGGTCCGTAACGGGGGGTCCGGGTCCGGGCCGACCCGGCCCGACCCCCCCCCCCCCCGGGCGGCGCGGCGGCGCGGCGGCGGGCCGCGGTGGCGGCGGCGGCGGGCCGCGCTGGCGGCGGCGGCGGGCCGCGCTGGCGGCGGGTTGCCGCACGTGGGTCACGCGGGGGGCAATCAAGCCCCCCCCCCCCTGTTTGTGAAGGCGGCACGGCTTCGAGCCGTGCCTTTGCCAAAAAACGGCCCCCGCAAATGGGGGCCGGCTGGACGAACCGGGGGGGCTTTGCCCCCCCCCTCCTTTAATTGAACCGCCCCCCTCATTAAGAGGGGGGTTTGAAGAACCGGCCGGGGGTTTAATCCCCCGGTTTTATGACATCCGGCCGGCCCGCTGGCCGGCCGGTTTTTACCAACGGGACCGGAAATTCCGGTCCCGCCCTCGACTTCCGACGCCGGCGGCCCGGCCGCCGGTTTCCTCTTCCGCCGCGGCCCGGAACCGGCCGCGGTCTTCTCATCCCGCCGCGGCCCGGAACCGGCCGCGGTCTTCTCGTCCCGCCGCGGCCCGGAACCGGCCGCGGTCTTCTCGTCCCGCCGCGGCCCGGAACCGGCCGCGGTGTTCGTCGTCCGGCGCGGTGCGACGACACCGCGCCCCTTTCGCCGTGCCATGAATCCTTCCAACGCGGCGCGACGGCGTCGCGTTCTTGAAGACTCTCCTCGGCGAAGCGCGACGGCGTTGCGTAAAAATAAAAGAACGATCGTCCGCGTGGTGCGACGGCACCACACTACTTGTTTCCACCAGCATAAACAAACATGAACGATGGAGGGGGGATTCGGCCGTGTTCGTGCGGTCCGGCCCCCCCTCACGTTAAAGAAATAAAAACGAAACTTAAATAAATAAGCCACACGTTATACTTATCATTCATGATCAAGAAAAGGAGTAAGGAAACCAAAATGAAAACAAAAACCCCTACCTCGGGTTTAGGATTCAAAGGTTCGGCTACGCTCCGCGGAAGACGGCGTCGCGGAGGTCGGGTGTCGCGGTCGTCGTTCGTCAAATCCGTTGACGAAGTGCTATGCCCGAAGAGACACGACGTTGGCGGATCTTCGTTTGTCGACGAAGAAGGTCCGAGGAGGAAGAAGAGGTCCGAAGATACCGGTCGCCGAGTCGATGATCCTTGACGAAGTGTTATCGTTCTTCGTTGAGGATGAAGACGTTCTTCGTTCTTCGACAGAGCTTGAAGATGGGAAAGCTCTCCAAAGACAAACAAAGAACTCTAAATAAAATAAGACTACCTCTTATTTTATTAACACAACACAAAGAATTTCAATATTTGAAATTCAAAAAGGGGGTTTAACTCCCTTAATTAAATAAGGGTAACTTAAGCCATTAAAATAGGGGTTAAGTACGTTGAGAGAAAAAGAAAAGACTTAGGGGTTCGTGTGGGCCCCACCACACTTAATCCTCCCAAGGGAGGTTAAGTGGGTGTGGGTCCCACTTCCAACCCCCTTAGGTAGGGTTTTTAATAAGTTAAAATAAAATTTGTTTTACACAATTTTATTTAACTTAACTGAAAAACCCCAAAACGTAACTTTCAACCCGCAACAAACGCAACTCCCGAAAAGGTCTCATTAAGCGAATATCGGCGCTGCGAGTTCAACGGTGCCCTCGGATTTCAATTCCGAGCACCGGATCAAAAGTTAGGAATTCCCGCTCGTTCGTTCACTGAACGTACCCGAGCCAAACTTCGGAAATTAATTCCGGGCACTCCGGGCCTCGGAATCAGGTGCCGTCTGAAACCGCGCTCTTGTAAAATTCTAAAGAAAATTAAGAAAAAATTTTCCTTGAATTTTACGGGTCTTTACAGTGATGTCCAAGAAGTTTATATCTATACCAACCATTGATTAATTATCTATTTTAGTCCCTTAGGCCTTGAAGATGATCAAAACACTATGGATTTAAACTATGTGACTCGTTGTGATATTCTCCTCTCTACATATGATATGTTTTCCCATATCAATCGATCCTTAATACATTCCAAGTACAAAATGATCCTTGGGTTTGTTTACATCAGGCTTATTTCCTCTAAACCACAAAAATACTCTATGGATAGACACCACCATGGTCAATGAAAATTGACTCTAAACTATTGGCCATGCTCTAGAAAATATGACCTTAATCTATTTGAAATTTCCGAATCACACGACGTTAAAGGTCGAGACATGACCTAATCATGTGACGATAAATTCATTCATGTGTCGTCCTCAACGTATGATGTGAAATGAGTGTTCATCATCCTTGATTACATTATTTAAAACTACATGGAACTTTAGGACCTCTATAAAGAGGTTCTTCCTAAATTGTAGGTTAGATATTTGTGTATCCCAATGATTTTACACCAATGTGCACTAAGTCATGATGGTGTAATTTAAAGATTAATGTCATCCTTCCAAACATTACATCACTCCATATCACTCTTTATATGGCCTCGTTATTAAAATCTTCATCCAATTTATCATGTGAGTGGACCCACTAATGGTTGTTTCCCATTCCACTCCAAATCACCTACATTCATGGGCCAATGTTCTAGAAGACATCAGATGTCAATTCAAAACATGTCCTCTATTTCGAACATGGTCAGTTTTCACCCCCTTTTTCCCCATTCCATCATAGGAAATATGGATGATGGGTTTTGAAAATAGTCCCCATTCATCTTATAGAGCGATGTCAAGAACCTGTTGTGTTACAAATTATAGTTGTCATGATTCACACTTTTCATTTCTCATTTTTCAAATTGATTCCAAAACCCTTCATGTTATACCTCTTGTGTACTAGAAATCATTTATAATTGGAAGTTGGTCATTCAAATATCCATTTTACCCATTCCCAAAATAACTTTTCTTGTACACACTTGGTGGTTATTCAGTGCTAGAATTCCCTGGGTATTCAGTAATTTTCCAAAATGCTCATACAATGTGAATTCTTATGTGTTACTCCCTAGTTTCTCACATTTTCCATAACCCATGAGGGGTGAAGGATTGATCATCAATTAATTAACCAAAGTGATCGATGTGAAGTAATTAGAACAAAAAATTGTGTTTTCAATCATTTACATCAAAAAAAACATGAAAATAAACATGTATGTGTCACGATTTTTTAAAAACATAGTCTTTATGGATCTTCCCCTACAATGGAATTCTTAAACACCCCCACTTTTGGGTGTGTGGCTTCCAAGGTCACATATAGCTTCTTAAGTTCTGTCTTCTCACCAACAGACTCATTATAAAGATCACCAACCTTGATCAGAATCCACTATCACTTATGTTGAAGGTTTGAAAATTGATGGTTTTCTTGTTTTAGCTACTATTGGGCCTCCATAATCTTAACCTGTAATTGAGTGATGAGTTACAATTGATTACTTAAAATTGATTAATGCTCATTCTCATGTAATTATAGGAACTAATTCTCTTTTTCACCCTCTTGGAAATTTTTAATACTATCACAATTCATTAGGCACATGAGGGCATTTAAGTGCTGATTTCATTCTCTTATCTTCTCAACTAGGTTGTCAAGGATAGTCGCATCAATATTATGAACATCCAAACCACTGACATAGTGACATCCTAACTTGGTGTGGAGTGACCCCATTATGATTATCCATTATGCCTCTAATGCTTCAATGAAATAATTTATGCACTTCAACACCCTACATCATGTTGTCTGTCTCTTCTCAGCTGCATCTTGCTCTAAATCATCTCTCTCCTCGGGTTCTATAGTAATATACTCTATAATTATGGCCTTAATATTAGCAGAATGATATTAATTGGGCATCATCTCAAAGATATTGGGTTTTATAACATGGGTGAGACCACTATCACTTGTTTTCTCTTCAACTGCGTCCTCTCTTCCAACATCAACTGAGATGTTGGGAGCATCATCTATGGTTGTAGCCTCCTGACCACGTTGAATCAATGTTAGATCATCCTGAGTGATTGGATTCTCCTAGGTATTGGAATTAATTAGAACAACTACTTCAGATGTCATAGACCCTTTAGTATTCAAGGCCTATAGTCTTACGATCACTGTGTGGAATAAGGAACATCAGTTATCCATGTCCCCTGATAACATATATAGGGTTTCTAAAGTAGATACTTATGAGAGATGAGTGATTATAGATCAATTTCCCGAGTCACAATAGAACTTCCCCCACAGGAGACTCTTATATTCTTGGTAAATCTATGATTGGAATGTGTTCGATATGGATAGAGGCAATAACCCAGGATATTGAAGTTGCCTCTTCACCCCCCTCAGATGGCCCACCTCTAGCCCTCTTAGCCATAACTAGCACATTTACTGGATTATCCATAGATGTAGGCCAAGGGGTGAGTCTCTCTTCACCCATCAACACATCCTCACCCCCCAAATGGGGGAACCCTTTTCAACATCAACATTCATGAACATAAGACAAGGTTAAGTTAGTGGATCCAAAATATGAAAAGAGAAGGGATCAGGAAGATGTAAGTTATGGATTACTTCAAGATTCTCGACGAGTACCTCATTGGAGGCAGCTATATTTTCACTCTCCCAAGGACTCCCTAAATGATCCACTATTCCCTAGATTTGTCTTCTAGCAGGCTCGTCATTCTTGGACTCCTCATCTTCTTCGTATACATACTCATCATATTTAGCATCATCTTATTCTTCTTATTCATCATCAACATCATCATCTTTTCCCTCATCCTTTGGTGACATGAGTTACGGTTCCTAATAATGACCAAGCATCACAATCACTAGGAGATGTGGTTTATCATGTTTTCCCCATTGGTATGAATAGGCATCCAGGGATTTTAGGTTCATATGTTGATGATGAATGTTCACCTTCTCTACCACCTGAATGAAATCGAATTGTAGAAGAGTAATCCCAATGCATTTTAGTATTCACCATAGGTCCTCGGTTGATGAATATTAAAAAAAATTCGTCTAGGAAGCCCGTATGGTCTAGAAAATGGCATCAGTAGTTGGATACTTGAGATTAATTATTCGTTTCCTAATAGATTTTCCTGATGGCCCTTGAGATCACCTTCAGGACCACCCATCCTCAGATGATAAAGGTGCAGGAACACCCTATTATGTACCATTTCTCAAGGTTCTAGCTCATTCCATCCCTATATCCTATTTGTCCTTTAGTATTCCCATTGAATGGATGCTCTCATGCTCTCCCATTTCCTTCGATCTGTAGCCCTAATCTCTAGAAGGTGTCTCCATGGTATCATCTCCAGTAATTCCACAACCCTATGTTTATGATATTCCATCGACATACCAACATTGACATATGTAGGTGAAGTGTGAATGTTTTTTCAAATCTAGAAATCGTACACATACACCACAACTGATGAAGGATGCAAGGGGGTCAATCTTTGAGAAATTTTCTATAGACATTCAAAAATAGTTTACAAAGGAATGCGAATTTACTGGAATATGGAATAACATGTGTGGTTCAAAAAATATTTTTTCATGAATCTTAGTTACTTGTACTCTTCCCCATATACTCTATTGATATTCCATTTTATCAATCAAACCTGTAATATCATCAACCATATCAAAAAATAGTGTTTGTAAGGGGATGATGTTAATGTCTTAATGATTACTAATATGGAGCTTCAACCCTTCATCATTGAGCATAATCAACAGGACCACGAAAACACTAAAAAGTGATTAACCTAGGCAGTCACCATGAGGAAGAATAGTGTTTGGGAAGTCATATCCACCGAATAAGGCAGTGAACCAGTCATCTAGGATCTAGAATGGACCACAAATTCTCTTGGGTGTACCTCCACCCAAGGTGTGTCCTAGAATACTATAAAGACTTTACAGTACAGGCACTCCGAGGTTGACCTTTTCACAAGATTCCATGATCCCTTCCATTAGAAATGTTCATGGAAAACCCCCATCCTTGATCCATCACCAGAAATAGTCAAAATCATAGAAAGGTAGTAAGAAGGTTGGTATAGTGTATATGTGGTTCCTAGATCTTTTAAATGATGAACTCCCATATTTGGTTTTCTCCTGCCACCAGGACTATATAATATGATCCTGCTTTTCCCCACTAAAATGATATCGAGAATTTATTCCCTCATATTGGCATCTCCACTATCTCATCCTTCTTGAATAATCGGATGAACAATCATTGGTATAAAATGTCATTCTAGATGTTATTGATACCCAATTTTTCCATCACCACATCCAATAGATGCATGTAATGATTGGATTTTGTGCGCTTTCCAACTATATATATTTATTCGGAATGAATTCGTCGTACTGAGGTCCCTCCAGATGAAGGGATATAATACAATGAATGTACTGATGACTGATACCATCCTCCCCATGGTGCATGTGGAATGTTTTTTTTCTCAGGAACCACCAGCTGAACAACTCTGATACCAGTTATTTCTAGCGGTATAACAGGAATTCTGATGTCCATACAACATCGAACAACCTGATATACCACAACACTACACTGAATTCCTTTATTGTGTGTCTCACCTAGTTTTCTCATGCCCATTCCCTTGTAATTTAACCCCTAAAAGTAAATTCACAGTCCTTCTACAATCCCATAGATTCACTCACCATAATACTCCAAAAAGTAGTCACATAGTGGGAAAATGATTTCGTTATCATAGGTTTGTTTCCCATGATCTTTTCATTTCTGAGATTATAGACATAGAAAATGATATACTAATTATCATTGATAGAATGGCCTCTTTCAGTAATATTTTATAGGTGGTGTCTATCTTCATGCATGACATTCAAATGTGTTGAGTTAGACTAAAATCCCGTAATGTCCATGTCATCCAAAATACCAATGTTCCATATAAGAAGACAATCGCTCATGAGGTAGTCCATTTGAGGAAGATTCATCATGACCAAGAGCATATGATTGTGTGAATGAACTCATTCTTGGAATAAATATTTCCGTATTCAAAATCATATATACCATCCATGTAGCCAAGGCAGCCACCCCCTCAATAGAAGTCTATTTTCCAAACATGTCATGCATGTTTTAAAAAAACTAATAAGGGTGAGGTGTGAATTACTATGTTTTGGAGTGAAACTCTATTCACCATGGATCAAATCAGATGGTGACCTTTGATGATATAGAAAAATAAATATTTTACATGATTTTGTGTAAGCTCATAAACAAAATGATCGAATTTGAATCTTCCATGAAAGAATCATGAATTCACGAGAATGAGGGAAAAGTAACATTTCATGTCGAATGTACATGTATAATACAAAGTCCCTCACCGAGTGTATTTATTGGCATGAACCATGCCTTCTATGCACATGAAAGATTAATTTTTGACCCGACACATATTTTTTAAACAATACATTCAAGGATGTTTCCTATAAATAGAAGGTAACCTCACCTACTTGGAGGTACCACTCTATAATTCGAACCATCACTCCATCGCATGCAAGACACCCTCTCCCATTATATCTTGTAATTCATGGTTCCATGGTATATGATCATGTGCGATAGGTCCCCTTTGGGTTCCCCTTCGAGTGGGCTCCTAATGACCTGACACTCAACCATTTCATTTTTCACTAAGTCAAGATCACAAAAGACCCTTCCTGAAAGAAATATTTTGACTCGTCCATCATATCTTATTATCATCCTCCTTCATTTTGTGAGAAAACCATATATATTTCTTTCACCCCTTCCCATAGGCTCAATAGGTTATCATTTACCATAAAAATTTTATTTGATCCATTCTTGTTGGAAACTCCCACACCCTTCATGCACCTCCTCCATGATGCTCTCATTGCTTGTTCATAATGATTTATGGGTCTATCATGAGGTGTCCAATGTGGTGTTGTCCTACCTATCACTTTTTTACATATCTACACAAGTGGAATATTATTTTTGGCATAGCCGTGGAAATTGTGACCCTCGATTGACCACTCCTCTACCCCACTCTCATTGGGAATTGATGATTCCTTCCCTTACCCATGTGTGGGTGGGTATCAGTCATGATAGTTCACTGGGTGACGAACAAGTACTACCAATTCATGTTGTAGGATGTTAATCATCCAAGAACAATCGACATCACCATGTGATGTTAAATTGAAGACTCACTCTATTTAATGCACATGGTGTTCCATGACTAGAAAATTTTCCATGCCCACTCGTTTCCACAAGAGTGAGATCATGCTCACATGGAATGAGATCCTCCTCACATAGAACTTCATCCACCCCCACAAGGAAGGGATATCATCCTAATGTAATCATACGAGCGTTCTTATATGAGGTAGCACTCATTCTCCCCTCTTCCTCATCCCGATTTTATGAATAGAGAGGGGACAGCCATTAGGATCTCTTAAGACCCCATCCCTCTCCCTTAGGGATATCTCTCCATGGACTATTTCTAACCGTATGTACCACACCATCCCTCACTAACAAATCATTCACAATATGAATATGCAGTATATTTATTGCTATTTTTATCACACTGAGCATGAGTCATGTGGTCATAGATGTTAGTATTGACTATGACATATAGGTTTTTAGGAATAAATCATGGTTTAATCCTCGACTTCAACCACCATAGGCCGCGAACAATGAATATTCACCAGAAACCTGACCTATGTGGGTTTTATGCATGTCTTTTGTATAGGATATGTAGGAAACCTCCCCGATATTCAATCCAGATATCTTCATGTTGACATCAGTCCATTCTAGTTCATAGCGTATAACGAAAAATACATGGGATACCCGAACAACATGGACTTTGATCCTTATCTTCAAAATATTGTATGTATGAATCCTGCCAAAGTTTTTTGCCCCATCATAAATTCCCATCATATTATTTCCCAATAGTCATTATGTAAATGGATGATCAATCCCACCATCCTAGAGGTCACACTTTAATTGGGTCCTAATCCTTGAATATTATTCCGATGAGTCGCCCTATTCTGTGTATCATCACCCCATTCCTAACTACGTAGACATTTATTCCCAACCACTGGGGCATAATAGAGGCCTATGTAATGTTCAATCACAAAAAACCATCACCCTCCAGATTCCATCATTTCTATTGAAATTTCCTCTATTTCAATCTTGGTTTTTACCCAGGGTGCCATATCATATTGAGATCATTCCATCCACACCATTTCTACTCATTGAATCACTAAACATCTCACTATTCAGATTCCCCACACAATGACCCTTTATCCATCCAAGAGTAGTCTTCATATGATGGTTAGCTAACCCTGTGTAAGACCCAAATCAACCATTCAATGTATTTGTTTTTTGATCCCTATCCTCTACACGGGGCACGTAGGAAGCCACCCAGGCATTCAATTCCATCTAATGGAAAAACATCTTTCCCCCTGATTCGACCTTGGTGATGTATAGATCAACCATCATGGTGTGTCATCTTTCCCTTTTTTGGAAACATAATATGAATTCTTCATCATAGGATTTCCCAATCATATAATGGTAATCATCGGTGCCTCCATCCATGGGATGTACCACATCATGTTGTGAGACCTTTTCTTTCTGAGACACACCACCTTGGGTCTTATCTTATTGGGTGTACTGTTTCATGCATCTGGTAACCCTTCTAGGTTCTCCCTCCTAGGGATCTACCTCACTGTTCCGTCTCAATAGGACATTATAAATGACCACATACCATCTCCACTATATTTTAAACTATCATCCTACCTCATTTTGAACAAGGGATGCCTATGGAAAGCCTCATAAGAAATGCCCTTAAAATAACATACCCCACGATCAATGTGGGATACCTCCAGTTTTCTTGCCCAAGAGAATCCCTCTTAGGAGAAGGATAAAATTTGACCAATGTTCAAGAATCCATAAATTACAGTAATTCCCAAAATCACTATCCTCTAAACCAAATATTTCTTCCATTACTAGACCCTTTAGAATGTCCAAACATAAGCAGCGTAATTTCCATTGTTTGTGAGGAGTAGTTTCTAGGAATGAGATTCATGAACAATGTCATAATCTATTAGGCGTACCCATTTAAGGTGATTAATATTTTGGTGGAATCCATGGAAGAAGGAACTGACATCCCAACATCCCATTTCAATCTAGTAGAAGACATTTCTGAAAAAGTAATGAATGTCAGTCAACTTTGGAAAGCGATAATGTGGGGTACAATGAATCGTCAATGAATGTGAACACATAGAGGTAACGTATCCCTAAAAATCATCGGAAAAAAACTATTATATGGTATCAATGAATAAAATATATTTTAATTATCATTATAAAATTGTAATATATAAAATTATATTGATTAATAAAATAATTTAGATTATTAATCAATATTCATATAAGGGGTATATTATAATCATTCTTTTGAAAATGATAATATAATATTTTTTAAATAATAAAAGAACTATATAAATATATAAATCACATATGTATACCACCAACATATATATTATTTAATAGTTCAATAAATAACCAAATAGAAAGGATCAAAATCACTAAAATAAACTAAGCATGGAACAATTAATACTTGATAATATATATTAAATATGAGTGCTTAATAAATAGATGTTAAATAATTGTAACATAATGAATTATTAAAAAAAATTAAATATAGTATTTTTATAAATTATTTATAATCCTATTTTAATTATATCATGAGTTAGAGAGTGATTACTCAGGTAGAAGTCCAAGGAAATGATTTTCTTATCCCAATAACTTTTCAATGAACCAAAATCATTCAACACTAGTTATTTATTCTATTTTTGGCTTATTTTATCCTTTTATTATCTCATATTATACAACCTATTATTTTATATCATGTGTTTATTAAAATAAAATTGAAACTCCACCTCTTAGGGACGTCTCAACAATTCATCCATTTCAGTAGAAGATTACGAAAACTCCTTATTTTCAATCTTAGAAAGATTTTATTTTTCATAAAAACTGAAACAAAATGAAGCATTCATAAAAATTATGATAACATATATTTTATAATCAATTTCTATATTCTCTTCTCCAAAGGCATAAAATAGGCCTTAAAATTTCATAGCTTAATAAAAAGATAGATTCATCAAATAAAAATATTCAACATCTACTTCATTTCCTTGCATGATTTTTTGAGATTTCCCCATAGAATACTCCAACTAAACATCAACGAATCGTCACATTGTTTCCTTTTCTGATGGTTTTAAAATATAAGATTTTGAAGTGTAAGCGTTTTTGTTAGACGATAAATGAATAAATGAGGTGATCTATAAGAGTAATGGATAATATTATGATGGATAGAGAAGGAAAAATTTATCACGTACTGATCGAGGATGTAGATGATATTTTTTAAAAATTAAAAAAAAATAATAAAAAATTAAATTTAAATTCATTTAAAAAATAATAATGAGATATCATATAAAAAATCAAACATATTATATAAGTCATACTAATATAAAAACAGAATAATTAAATAAAATACATAAAGAATAACATAAACAAAAATAATCTTAACCCCCTTTAATAAAATAAAAACAATTATTGGGAAGTGGTTTAGTAAAAATATCTGTAAATTGATATTCAATATTAACAAATTCTAAAGATACATCTTTTTTAATGACATGAAATCTTAGGAAATGATGCCTTATATAAATTTTCTTTGTTCTACAATGAATTATAGTATTTTTATAAAAATTAATAGTACTAGTGTTATCACATAGAATACGAATAGTATAAATGTTTGGTCCAAAAATAAAATAGAGGGTTTTTCATCCAAAAAACTAGTGCACAAAAATTTCATGCAGACTAATATTATGCCTCAGCAGTTGATAAGGGAATAAAGTGTTTCTTCTCAGTAGACCATGGAATTACATATATTCATAAAAAGTGAGATATTCTTATGGTACTTTTTTTATCTAATTTACACCCTTCAAAGTCATCATCTGAATATGAAATTAAATTGAAATCAGAAGTTTTGGGGTTAATAAAAGATTTAAAAAAAGTTACATTGAAATATGTATAAATTATTTTGATAGTAGTAATATGGGAACCATTTTGATTTTATTGAAATATAGCACAATGAAATATAGAAAAATAAATTTCTGGTCAGATAGTAGAAAGATATAACAAGAATCCAATAATACCTCTACATAATGTGTTTTCAACGGTTTTCCAACTTCATCCAAATCATTTTTTATATTGGTATACATAATATTTGTATATGTCTAGTGGTTCTCAAGTCCAAAAATTTTCACCAAAAAAATAGTATTTATTTGATTAAATGAATTTATTATTATTTTTATTATATTTGAAATCCTCAAAATAAATATAGTTTTCCCATCATAATCATTTAAAATTATTTTTTATTAGTTTTGAAAAATCATGAAAAATATTTTTAATAGTTAACCATAACATAACATCATCATCATAAACTGGAATAATATTATATTAGAACAAATTTTTTTCTTAATGTTTGTTGGATCTTCCCAACCAACAGTAAATCCATTTTTCAAAGGGGACAAACATAATCTTTCATACTATGGTCCAGGTTCTTGGTTAAAGCCATAAAGTGATTTGGTATGTTTAAATTTTTTTTGATTCTCAAAACTAGGGGTTTTTCATAATAAACATCCACTATTAAATAACCATTTAAAAATGTATATTTAAAACCCATCTGATATAATTTAAAATTCATATGAGATGCATAGGATAATAATATTATAATTTCTTCTAATCTAGCTACAAGGGAAAACATCTCATCCTAATCTCTACATTATTCCTAATTATTTCATATAGGTATTAAACTGGATTTATTCTTTGTAAGGATACCTTGATCATCTTGTTTATTCTTAAAGACCCACTTAGTTCCTATAACAGGATAATGGGTTGGTATTTCTACTTATACCCAAAATTCATTTATTTTTAACTGGTTTAGCTCTTCGTGTAGTTCTAACCTCTAACTCTCATCATTTATGGATTCTAAAATAGTTTCGTGTTCTAATTGAGATAGAAAGGAAGATAACATAGGTAGAATTACTATATTTCTTTGAGTTCTAATTCATATTCCATTATCTTCAAAAATATTTTCAATAGGATGGTTCTTTTGGGTTGTAGTCTTTCTTGGAATAACATATTCTGGTTTTTCAGTTTAATGCTCTTCAGAAATGGACTGAATATTAATAATATAAAAATGAAAATAATTATTATGGTTTTCATGTCTAATGTTATCAAAAGATCCAGTGACATCATCAATTTGATATTTCACATTATTGAATTGGTGAGTTTCATCAAACATTACAAGAACTAATTCAGAAACCATTATTGAATTTTTATTAAACACTCTATATGTTTTAGAGGTAGAAGGAAATCCAAAAAATATCCTTTCATTAGATTTTGGATATGAATTACAATGATTATCCTTGGTGTTCAAGATATAAACCATGAATCCTAAAAAAATTAATATAATTTACATTAGGTCTTCATTTTTTCAAATGACCATATGGTTTTTTAAAAAATATGATGAATTACAACTATATTTATGATATAGTAGGATGTGATTAAAGGATATTCCTTAATATAGGTAGGAAGATAGTATTAATTCAACATAGTCCTTTCTACTTCCTGAATATTTCTATTCCTTCTTTTTACAATTCCATTTCTAGGTGTTCTTGGTGCAGAGAATGTGTATTTAATACCCAAATCTGAGAAAAAGTTATTGAATTCTTGATTATCAAATTCTCCACCATGATCATTTCTTAATGAAATTGTTTTAAAACCATTTTCCTTTTCAACAATCTTTCAAAAAACATTTAAAAATATTGAAAAACCCAATTTGAGTTTTTGAATATATATCTATGTAAATTTAGTATAATAATCAACAAAAACATAAATGGAAAATTTACCAGCCCAAATTTATATCCTTGATGTAACAAAGAAATATATATTTATATGTTATAAAGGATTTTATATTGAAATTTTGTTAATATATTTGAAAGATGATTTGTGTTGGTTTCAAATTTGGAATTAATCACAAAATATGTCACTATCAAACTTATGACTATGAAAATCAGAAAATAACTATTTCTTAGATAAATTATGTGAAACATAAATATTACAATGTCCAGGTCTGCTATGCGAAACCCATGATTTATTTTTCATAGTAATTAAACAATTCAATTTTTATTTACATATCGAATTTATGTCCAAAATATAATCATTATTAGCTATTATTTCTCTAAATTTAAGTAACTTATCTTTAAACACATAACAAAAATTGATAGAAAAACAAACATAAAATCCATAATAAAAATGTATAGAAATACTTATTATATTATGCTTTAACCCTAACACATACAATACATTATTGATTGAGAATGTTTTTGGTTATCCAATAGTTCCTACTCCAATTATTATTACATTGGCATTGTCATCAAGAGTGAAAAGACCTCCATCCATTTGAGTCAATGTGTGATAATTTGATGGATCTCCACTCATAATCCTCAAATAGACCCTATCCATTTAGAACATATCATTTTTGATTTTGTGGCCAATTTCCTTCAAATATATTTAATGAAATGTTTCTTTTGGAACAAAAAAATTCTTGGGTCTAGTAGTTTTATCTAGCAGATATACGTAAATACATAAATTATTTATTTTTCCATATCATATATCAGTATATTCAAATAAAATATTTTAAATAATATATATATTAATTCAACTGATTTGACGATTTCTTGACTAAATTTTATTTATCTAAATTCATTTTATTCCACAAATGTAACGAGTTTCATTTTTTGAATTGAAGAAAAAATAATTATTATACAATTTTGATTTCTCACCATTACTTCCTATACCAAATAATTATATTTAATTACATTATTTCTAATGATTTAAATTAATATATTTTATTCTTTATAATGAAAAGGGTATCAGTCTTATTATTTTGTACTATATCTTGTAAATCATGGATATTATTTTCTGGATCAACATAGTTTCACGTATATGACTATATTGTCCAATTAACTCATGATATTGTTTTATCAAGGTATATCTTTCACCAAAAATGTAATTATGAATGTTCATTAATGATTTTCTCTTTTTTAATAGAGAATCATTTTTCCTAATAACATAGAATAGTAAGAACCTAGTTAATAATTTGATCAACTACTAGTACTAGAATAAGAAGAACAACAAGGTTATACATTTTCTTCATTTTAATTGGATATAAAGAACAAGTTTCCATTTTTCTTTGATTTCTCCTTCTTTGAATCCTACATTTAAGGATTAGTGGAGTCTTTGGATACACTCCATGTCACATTCACTTCTCTTCTCCCTTTATGGTAATAATCATCATTTATTAATATATCTTTTCTATATTTCTATTTTTATCATTTATAGGAGAAAAAACAGATCTTATATGACCTAATGTTTTTCATTAATAACATATGTATTCTCTAGAGTCTTTATCATCCATCTTAATGGATTTTTTAACCCTATTTTCTTCTTGTAGAACATTCTGAACTTCGTGGATAACGTATCCAGTTCCATTTCAAAATCCGATGAAACTAAATTATTATTATCTTTGAAATCTTTCTTTGATATTATGTAATGTTTCTAGATATTACATTCAAAGTAGTATTTTCATCCATTATAGTAATTTTATGATCTTCAGCTTTATCATTCAATTTTTCATCACACAACATTAGTGTCCCAATTAATTATGTCATTTTCAGATCTTTTATTATATATGATAGTCATGTATTAGTAGATATACCATTCCATTTAAAAGGTAGTACTCTCAGTTCTTTTAAGGATTGAGCGGATTGTTTTATGGGTTCACCAAAGTCTATAATAATATTGATAATTTATAGGAGCCTTTTATTCATCTATGTGATGCTTTCACCATTAAACATCCTACATGTGTCAAATTTTCATTTAGCTGTAGCATAACATATTTTTTTTAAATTATCTATCCATTCATAAGAAACTACAATAGTTATCGACATTTCAAATTATTTTTCACATTTCGAAACTACATTGAACACATCTAGTCCCTTAACATAGGTAATAGAATTAATATATATTGAATTAACGTATTATTACACTTCTGTTGCATCATCCCATGTTTCATGTTTACCCAGAATCATATAGGGGGTAATGATATTTGAGTAAACTCTAAATCCATCATTTTTATGAAAAATAATAATCTTTTATTTACAACAACCATAATTTTTACCATTGTAGTTTGGTGTTTTTGAAATTTACATTCCATATCAAGCTTCAGTAATCTCTCTATTTGTATAGACGTTATAATTTTTATCTTGCTATAACATTCTTCAAAAGCTCACCAATGATACCAATTATTAGGTCAGAGTGTACAATGTAATACAAAAGAGGGGGTGAATTGGGCCTTTCCATAATGTTCCACAATTCTAGATTTTAACAGCCACTATAAATTATACAAATATACATATTTATTATTCTATATGAAAATATGTAGTAGATAAACAGAAATAAAGAACACAAATTTTTATAGTGTTTTAGTGCACAAAGATCCCCATGATCACTCTACCAATCACACTCTCATCGTGCTAGGTAAATTTCACTATAATGGTCCACTTATCATAAGACCAAGAATACACAACTGGGTTCAGGAAATAGACTCCTTTACATGACAAAATACAAATCCTTATGGTACTATAATAGATAAATTAGGTATCCATAGCTTAGTCCAATAAGCTAGTACTCCACCACAACATTATAGGAGAAGTAAAAACTAAAAATAAAGAAAAAGTTATTTTATTTGATTGAAACAGTTTAAAATTCACAATTAATGTTGCACCCAATTGACAGTAAATGATCTTCTTCTTCAGAAATAATATCCTTCAAGAGATAATGATTTTGATGCGATCCAGGTTGCATATAAGTATTCAGTTTAAAATCATCAAAAAATTGGGTAGTCATAAATTTATAGTAGAACAAGATAAAACATATATGTTTCCTAAATTAAGACCTTTAATCAGAGTTTTTCAGTTTTTTGTAGAAATGTAAGACTGTCGTATCATCTCTTATAAATAAGATATATTTTCTCTAATGAACATGGTTCAATGAAACAATCCAAATCATCGTTGAATCATTCTTTATTTCTGTCCTGGCCATTGTAGTAATATGAGATGGAAATAAATACTTGAATAAATTCTCCATTAGGAACACAACATAAGGTTGAGATGCGTAGCGTCAGATTCCATTGCATAGAATTTGGTTCCTTTTTGTTGGATATGGTTCAATTATGTATCATAGGGTTCCTTTGCCTAGCCAAGGGTTCCATTTCATAACATAGGGTTCATTTTCATAGCATAGAGTTACATTTCATAGCATAAGGTTCCTTTGCGTAATGTAGGCTTACATTGCATAGAACTGGGTTAATTTTTGTAGCATATATTTCAATTACATAACTTATGATTCCTTATCAATATTTTCAAATACACATAAATATAGAGTATAGATGATACAAGACATGCCCAACAGAATATAGATTGTCAATATTTTTCCTGTCAATAAATTAAATTTCAATGTTTAATAATATATGTAGAAATGTGATATGGTTGAAGAAATATTAATATTCATCATACATAATATAGATAAATTGGTGTAAGATTAATGTCCAATTATCAATGTAATGTTAATAATTCATAGAAAATTTGATGACTACAAAAATTAATCATGAACTTTTCTGTCAATACTTTCCTTAGTCAAAATGTTCAGAAGACATTCATAGGAACAATATGGATAGAATCACAAAAACATATACCCATTAGAGAAATAATTTTTTTTCATGGATTTATAGAAATACCATAATAAGATCTTTAAAAAAATTCTAGAATAATATATCCATATCACATTAAAAAAAAATTAAATAATAAAAGTTAAATAAAATGGAAAATAATTTTCAATGAAAGTAATATTTTTATCATATAGATATTTTTTTAACAATTGATTTGTCATGATGATAAGAAATTACATATCATTGAGTATGTTAAACGAAAAGTTCATTTCATATTTGCAGTAAAAGTAAAAACACAATTGTTTTGAAAATGAAATAAGGATTACTTTCAAAAAATTTTGTAAAAACTAAAGATGGTAAAAATTTAAATATTATGTCATTTTTTAAATTTAAAAATATAATTTTATAACATTCTTATAAGACAATGTTTTGGAAGAAAACTGATTTCTAACTGAAAATGAAAATGTTTTCCGACTTTCATAAAAAATACTATAAATTAATTTAGGATTCCCTGAGTGGAAATTTGGTACTATTATATGAAATTATCTTCATCATACAGTGAATGATAATGTTAAATGGTTTTATTATATATTTATCAATAAATTACATATATTAGAATTCATGAATTATCAATCTCATTTAGAATGGTAATGTGAAATAAACCCTTACAATGATCATAATGTTGATTCTATGATTAATCAATGGAAAGATTATTTGTATCAATAGTATATCACCATAATAAAATTGGAAATAAAATATAAGATAATCAAATGTATTTTCACACATATTCATATAATATAAATGATAAAGAAGATTTAATTTAACCCTTAATAAAATAAATTGAGTTATGATATTATTTACAAGTTGTCATCTTCAAAATCAAAGACCCTTATAAGAAAAAATTGAAATTGAAACACAAAATAAAATGAATTTTTTAGGAATAATGATATTAAATATAAAAGTTGAAATATATACACCCTATAAAATAAATTTGTGCATAACATACAAATGTACTTCACAAAAAGCTAATTGTGACATAATCTTTTACCTCATGATTCATTTTTTGAACGCGATTTAACCTAAAATATAGTTGTTTTAAAAAACTTATAATTTTAAAATAGGTCGATATTCATATTTTTAATATCATATATATTCCTTTTATAACATCTTATCACCTTTTCATTAATTATAATTACTTATTTTCATTATATGATGTGTTCATTTCCTTGTTTTCTCATGATTTTTTCATAATGAATGATAAATTTCACTAAACTTTTATATATTTCCAAAATTTCCACTATAAAAATTATGGTATAAATATCATATTTATATATGAATTATAATTTTATGACCAATAATAATTTTTTTACCATAAAGGAAGTATTTTATGAGCTTGGAAAAAATATACCATACAAACACATGGCTAACACTTTCATTTTTCAGACACCACTATGGAAAGTAGGTTAGTAATATTTTATATATAAATAAGTACCATAATATAATTAAAAAATTATTTCTTGAAATATACCTATATATATCACTTTTTTTGTTGTGATAAAAAGAGATTAACAACACCTAGTGAAGGTGGTAGTCCATACATTCACAAACACTGTTATCATCCATATGTAAATGATAATATAAGAATGAAAATTATATATTATCCAAAAATAACATTAAATATGTCATTAATATCTTTATAATTTCAGCTATATCCCATATATTAATTAATTCCCCATTATTACATTCTATGTAAGGTGTTTGTGAAAAAAATGAATCGCCTCACTTCGTGAGGTAGTAGTTCGCCATACGAACGAGAGAAAAATTGTTTCCCCTTTGAAAGGGAAATTAAATTGTATATTTGATATAATGTATATAAATTTATAATTATATTATAAATATCATATATATATAATTTTTATCTATCATCATACCTAATTGTGATATGTGGTAAAGAGAAAATGAATAACATCGGTTCACAAGGTGGTAATCCACCCTAAACACAAATGATGATGTCATATTCATTTTATTTATGTGGGGGTTATTTTTAGGTCATGAACATAACATAAAAAAATATGTATATATATCGTACAAGGAATTTTATATTATCATGGTTAAATAAATATTTTTAGAGTTTGTGGATGTTATAAAATATAAATTCTCTTGGAATAATGTTTACTCTTCTTTAGGTAACCTCCATAGGTTTTCACAAAAAGCCATCCTATGTTGGATTTATAGAAAAAATAAGGCTTATAATATTATATTATACAATTTAATGTTATTTTTTTGGCTTGGGATGAACCAAAAAGGAGTGATGGATTGAAGAAGAAATGAGAGTTTGTGTCCTTTTATAATTGAGGTGATTTTTACACTTATGATTTTATAAAAATAGAAACCTGTAACCATGTTTTTTACAAGAAATTAGTCTCCAGAATGTATTATTAATCTGAATTATACATTTTAATATTGATATATGGATGTAAAATATATTTTAGTGAATTTATCAGGTTAATTTTCATTCTATCGTTTTATATTAACCCTTAGTAAATCCATATTTTCCTTAACTATGATAAATATTGTTTACAATTATCACTATAAAAATTTGAAATAAATAATTTTTTTTTCATTAAAATAATTTATTTTATTTCAATATATTTGTATAATTTTTAGTAAATCCCATTCACATAAGTGTAATAATTAATTTTTTAAATTAACCTCAAAAACATGATAAAAATAGGGTTTTCTCATAGGGAAAATATTGAATTTTTTAAATTGTTATTATATCTAAATTAAATATAAAAAAATAAAAATTAAATAATTTTACTAATAGACATACAATTGAAATAATATTTCATTAAAACCTGTTAAAAATATAGTTTTACTCTATATGTAATGGAAATTCAAATATATTTTTTCATAAAAAAATTTGTATTTTCACCACACATAAAAAAAAGAAACATTTCGCAGAAATGTTATATATTAACCCTATGATAAATTTTTTATTGTGATTCTAAAAATTAATTTTAAATTTCCAAATAAATTCTCTAATTCCATAAAATTTAACTTTTAAATTATGTATGCAAAGCATGAATAAACAGTCATTTGGAAAACCATTAGTTTTCATAAGATTTTTCTTCTACTTTTAAATGATTATTATTTTCTTTCTAATAAATGTATAACCATAATTTTGATAATTTACATAGTAAAATTCATACCTTCAAATCTAAAATTTAGGTTATAATGATATTCTATATCATAGTTCGTTTAGACTCAAGGTTGTTTGTTCCTTAAGCTATCGATGAGATTAATTTTAATGAAATATAATTCATGGGTAGGTTAACCTATATGTTTCATGTCATATATATTATCAAATAATTTTTTTTATATTTTTTTTTGTGTTTTACAATAATTATCATCAAATAAAAATACATTCATAAGAATATGTATCATAACCATTATATTAACGTCTTTTTAATCAATTATACGAGATCAATAGTCATCAAACCCGAATCTTTGAATCAGATATCATGAACAATTGTTATCAATGAATGATATCCCAAAAAACCATCCATTATTATTATGGTCACTTTAAATACATAATGATTCCATTGGAGATTACTAGTTCCCCTATCATATTCATTGACTTTACTACTTGTTTCATTATAAGTCACATTGATAATTATTTTGTTATTATAAAAAATATAATAATATATTCTAGTTGTAAGGAAGGGATTGATGTGTATTTAATGATGGTGAGGAAGACCAACACATAAGCTATACTCTATTATAATTTATACGTGTTTTTTATAGTAAAAATTATCCTTCAAAGGTAGTGTAACCACATTCAATGGTATATATTTTGATCCATCAAAGAATATTGTGATTAAAGAAAACAATATACGAACATACATAGTAGATTTCTATTGTAATCAAGGATTGGATGGATATAATATATCCATTGTGAGAAATTTTCCATCAATATATATTCCTATAAGCATGTTAACATTAAATGGATTAATGGTTAACTATATATTATAGTGTAAAGATAATCTTATAAAGGTTATGAAGAGTTTAGTCACCTCACCAAATAATCATGATAACCTATAGTGGATAAGGGTTTTTGATATATAGTGATCCTTTAAATAAGGCACTCAGTTGTTTTCTCATTAATATGAAAAAGTGATATCATAAGTATTGGTTTAATTAATGGTGACGTATAATAATTAACCGACATGTGAACTGATGATATATGTTTCAATATTTGAATTAATGGTTTAGTGTAATTATTATTAAATAATAATAATATATATATATATATATATATATATCACCACATATTTAACATAATAAACCAAATCACCAAGTAATACTATATGACTACCCATTTGGACATTAAAATTCCATATGAATTTTCACCTAACATGATAATAAAATTAACATCGACACCCACAATTGCAATACCATCATGATAACAACAAATTGAATGTGTAGTGTGAATCCAAAGTAATTAACAATGACGATGAATGATTAACCTCATGGAATATCCACCTTCACAATCAACACTTCATAAAATCTCGTAAATAACAACTGTACTGGGATGAACTAAGATAAACATGATTGGTAAAGAAACAATAGAATAATAGGTGAAGTCTAGTTATCAAAAACGATCCATATCATTTTTAGGTCCATTTTTCACTTCCATTGACATGACCACCAATTGAATGCACCATGTGAGTTTTATCTTCATGAAAACCTGTGAGAAAAAAGAACAACAACATACAAAATCTTACCCAAAACATCACAAAATCTCGATGTATGACATAAATACTCTAGAACTATTGTGTAATCACCCATAACATCTTAAATCCTTCAAAAAACCCCACATCAATTTATAATGTGTTAAATTTAGTAATAAAAGTATAATAATCATGGATTAGAATGAACAGGACCATACCGATACATACTCTTGGAAATGAAATACCTTAATTAACTCCCAAAGATGAAGTAACATTAGAATGAAGACAACCACTCTGTGTCATAATATCAAAATTTCATAAATATAGATCCTTAAAGACCAATCATAGTGTCTATTATGTAGGGTGAAACATAAATAATGCACATTTAAATAATAAGATCCTTGGATGTGAAGGAAGAAACCCAAAATCATGAAAACAAATAATAACTCAGGAGACCAAAACTATCATGAATGTGGGAATAAAGTATGATGATAAAGAATCAAATATATAATTGGATTTTGGAATTTGACATAGGGGTGCCTTTATTGTGAAAAAAATACTAAGAACATTACTAAACCAAAAGTTTAAGTGGATTAGATAAGTAGTGGTTGTGTATTTCACGTATTATATCCCCACTGTAGTGTCACAATGTGAATCCATCAGGAAAATGGAATTTATGATAACAAATATTATTAATGGTGATCAAGGATTATGATTTCCCAAAACATTACCAGCATGGGGGTGAATACTAGGTGGGTAATTCTGAGAGTGGAAATTACCATGAAACCATAACCATGATAATAATTATTTAAGATGTAATCTCCATAGATATATAAAATGATAAAATGGAAATCATAAGGGAAGATGTAAATTCATATTTCTCCCAAATTATTATTCAACCTCCAATCAATGTGAATATATATGAGGCTCAAAGGATTATATATAACTATATAAATTCTTGTAAATATTTTATATTTTAATTCTGAATAAGATGAAATTATAATAATATAACCTTGTAATATATACCATATATTGAAGAAAAATAGAAGGAGTGTTTAGATGATTCACATATCTCCAAATTCATTATTCAAAAAGGAAACATAAGAATGAAAAGAGATTTTATAGAGAAGTTTTTCTAGGATAACATGAAGAGGTATATTATATAATATACTTCTGGATTAATGGATTACTTGTATTTCAATACAAAAATTTTAAATCTAATTGGCTTATTAAACCACAACACATCAAAATACTAAAATATGACAATATCACCATTAATTTCCATAAGACATACCAAAACCTCTGAGTGAAATAATTTCGTTTGGAATGAAATTTATTAATATTCTTCAAAAGAGGGTTATAATAATTTTTATCAATAATTAGAGTATTTTTTTTGAATTTTTTTCATTAATTATGATTGATTAATTTATAATCAATTTTTCTCATATTATCTAAGGAATGGTCTCACGACCTGACCCTACCCGTGCTCGAGCCGCAACTACCCCAAGCCCGGCTCTATAGTCCAGGGGCTGGCAACCAACACCGAAGGCACAACAACTCAGGGAGGCCTTTTCCTAAGTACCTGCACACACACACGCATCACACTCAATGCAAAAGTATAGAGTAAAAGAAAAGCAAAGTACCAAATGCCATAAATAAACCACAAGTGTGCATTGACCTCTATAGTACAAAGTAAAAGCTAGAGGTAAACTGAAAGGAAAAGGAAAAAACACGTCCCCAACCTGAAAAGTGCCACAACCCAGAAACATGTGAACAAAAGATAAACAACTGGAAGGGTTCCCCACCTGGAACCCGACTACGACCACCACACGCGGTCCAAGCTCCCGAACTCCTATGCTCCACTGAAGTCACGACCATCCTGTCCGTCGTCTGCAAGGGCACACCATGTTTGGGAAAATCCCAAGCAGGGGTGAGTATAAAAATACTCAGTAGGATACCCCGAAGGCTCGAGGGAGAAACAAATGAGGTACCGAAGGGTGAGCAGTAGAGCTAACAGGGAAGAGTAAAGGAGTAAAACCGAGAGTGCAGTAAAGAGTAACAGTAAAGTGTCCAGCTCAACCCAACAAGAGAAACGAAGTAGACTCTTCCAGACATAAGGAGCTGGAAACGGTGAGATGATGAACTTCTCATCAAGTCTTCTCTACCTATAGTAGGAGAGTAGACTCGTCCAACCACGAGAAGCTATACACGGAAAGCACGTGGCATACCCCGCACGTCTTCACCTCTCCTGGAGAGAGAGTAACCAAAACCCAAGAATTGGGTTCTAGAACGAGTTATATACATATGCATATGCTAAACAAGAAGCCCGAACAAGGTTGTAAGGGAATATCCATCCCGTAGCTCAGCCCAAGAAATGAGTATCCAAAATTCCGAGAGATAACACCATTGATGCCCAGCATCCCGCACATCTGCCCCGAAATACAATTCAAGGGCTCAATCACCACACCTCGACACTATCCGCATTGGGCGGTACTGACTCGCCCGCACGGTTTTAGGTCACGTCACAAGGACATGTCTCGGTGGGGAAGGTGCACCTCGTACTTGAATGTTCTGGGGAAACATCAAACCACAACTCGTCACTTCCCCGTAGTTGAGAGGTCTCCTCAATGTCAAGGTCGTTCCATCACTGACCCGCAAAACCAAGGGTCCCGCTCTGGCAATCACGAAGGAACGCCACAGACTAGCCTAGTATAAAGGACTGAGTTTGGAATACCAACGGGTGTCCCACTACCCAGCCCGACAAGAGGGTAATTCATAATATGATATTGGGTGACCCACTGCCCAGCCCTACTAAAGGGTAAACCCTAACAAGATATCGAGTGACCCACTGCCCAACCTGCTGGAGGGTTAACCCTAATACATCATCAGGCGACCCACTGCCCAGCCCCGCTGGAGGGTAGTCCTAGAATAAGTCAACAAGCGACCCACTGCCCAACCTTGCTGGAGGGTAGACCTGGAATTAAAGACAGGAAACCCACTGCCCAATCTCTGCTGGAGGGTAGACCCTAAGAGGTCGTCGGGTGACCCACTGCCCAGTCTCTGCTGGAGGTTAGACCCTAAGTGCGTCGGTTGACCCACTGCCCAGTCTCTGCTAGAGGGTAGACCCTAGAAGTCAGTGAGAAACCCACTGGCCAGCCCTGCTGGAGGGTAAACCTGAATAAGTCGATGAGTTACCCACTGCCCAGCCCCGCTGGAGGGTAAAACTCAGAACTACTCTGTCCATCTCCATTGGAGGGTACAATACTGCCCAACCGGAAACAGAGTGGGTATCTCTCAACCACCTGACTCCGGAACAAGAACAGGGGAAACCACTCAACCCAGATGATCTAAACCATCGAGCACAGAGCTGGGGGAAAAATCAACCCTACTAGTCAATAAACGAGAACCGAGGGACCGTCTAAGTCGCGAGAGGTCAAATGTATGCAAAGCAGAACACAACACGCACATGGGTCCCACACGAAGTGTGGCCCTAAGTCAATCCCCAACCAAGCACACAAATAGTCTCAGGTACAAACCACACGTACCTCCAAGTGCTCTTGTATACTCCCAGAGTATACCTCATTTTCAGCCCACGGGATATTGTGCACACAACACCCAATGTCAACGTGAAGGCGTGAAGTAACATCTCCAACTCAAAGGCCCAGGCATGGAAGACCACATCTTATGAAACATTTATATCTTTCTCACAAGAGTGTATGCGATCATACATCAATGGTCCACTACAAACACGGTAGAAGGACCGCCACCGGGGGACCTTTCATATTTTACATTTTATAATATCATGAATGAGGCTCCGCTCACCTGAACAGATTACACCATTTTAATCCTCACAGAAATACATGCGAGATAGACTACTTACTCGCCTCAAACGGATATCCGATAAAAAAGTCTCCAACACCACCTCACGCCCGAACCGCGTCCCGTGATCCCAAGCCTCGGCCCAAAAAACAGTCGGGTGCATCACACCAATGCTAACCCCTCGGGAAAACACGTCAAAAGGACTACTCACATGAGTTCAATGGATATTCGGAGAAAAAGGGGCATTCTAGCGCACCGCACATGAGCGGTGCTTCGTGGGACCCGCAACCCGGTCCTGAAACACAACGAACGGATCACACCGTTGCGATCCACTCGAAAAAGCACACAAGATGGACTATTCACTTGTCCAAAACGGTCGTTCAGTGATAAAGATGGAAAATCACCATCAACGCCCAAACGGACCTCGTGGGCCCCGCACCATCATGCAGAATTAGGGCTGGAAGATTTCACCATTGCAATCCCCTCGGAAAAACATCCAGAAATGACTGCTCGCATGCCCCGAATGGATGTTCGATGAAAAAAGCCATGAAACATTGCACGCAGCTCGAAAGATGGGCCGTGGGGCCCACACCTCAACTTTGGCCTCAATGCCTGACACTGCCTTGGAAAGTATCGCCCGACGCCAGGGTCCCAATGCCACTGACGGCACTCAAAGCAGACTACGGATGCGTCCGCGCCGCTCAAAACCAGACCCCCCGGAATAACGCCAATTCACATAATGTAAGTGTCACACCACCAAGGCCCATCATTTCTGGAATTAAAAATTCCCTAAACCATCTCAAAATATTCCCCTCAGCCTGAAGATCGCGTCTCCATAGACGGCATGCAAAACAGACGCCCGTAGCAGAAAATATGGGCGACCGAAAACTGAGGGGGCAAGGCCCCTTGGGCTAGACCGGCCTGAACCGGCTGGTTCGGCCATTCTGGGACAGGCCACGGTCCAACCATGCAGTCCAGCTGCTGACCAGTGGTTCACACACCGATCGGCCTATGGCCGGTCGATTGGTCCGCGCGAGGACACACGTCTCGCGTGTCTTGTCCCCGCGCGGGGGTCGCGCACCGCGACCCTGCGGTCTCCGTGCCCCTGCGGCTCGGCCTCGCCGCCTGGAGCCGCGGCCTCATGCACCCGGCTTCGCCTCGCACCGGGTCCCGGCGCCTCGTGCTCGCCTGATCCTCCACCAAACACCCGTTCCGCCGACCGCTGAAGCCACCCGCGCGCCGCCGCCTCCGTCGAGCCACGCCGCCGCTCGAACCCGCCGGAAACAGGAAACCCGCGAACTTTGGCGGATGATTGCGGATGCCACGGAGCTAGGAATTTGAATCTGAAAGATGCGTTGGAATGGGAATAAATTCTAATACCCATTCATCAGATTTTTTGAAAAATCCAACTGGAAATCGATATTATTAAATATGCTCAATATAGTTGCAGGAAAACAAAATGAAATCGACAAATCCTACCTCGATGGGATTCGCCCGAAGCTTCGTCGCGATTCGTCGGAGCTGCGCCACGCTGGAGAGGAGGAGGTGATAGAGAAGAGCTTCCTACTTCGTTGTTGGGAGCTTCTGGTGCCAGGGGAGAAGGGGGAGAGGAGATGGGTGGGTTAAGTGTTTAAATAGAAAACACTTAACCACCCGTCCGTCGGCCCGAACCCGAACTCTCGACGGGGTCATGATTAAGACCCCCCTATGCGAAAAACCACGCTTTGAACATAACGGCGGTCTCAGAATTTTAATCTTCGGCCTCGTTCAAAAATTATAAAGCTGAACTCTCAATGCCTCCAAATTACGAAAATGCCCTTGGGGCCATTTTTCACAGACGGGCCGCACCCACAAAACTTACACCTCTGCTAGGGTAAACGACACATTCTAAACACAACGGTGCCCTAGGTTTTCCAATCTGAGCCACCGTTTATGAGATACTATATTTTCACCCATAAACGAATAAATTAATTTTTTAATTTATCCGTTTCTCATACCGGAAGTGAGTGAGGGGTCCAAACATCCCATACCGACATACCTTATGTCGTTCCTAGGGTAAACCCCCCATTCTGGACTCACCCGTACACTCACATCCATGAACTGGATCACCGTATAGGAGTTATCCCATTTATTTGGCATGTCCAGTGTGACGGCACTGAAAATTTAATTCCGGCCACACCAGGGCTCGGAATCACACGCCGTCTGAAGGCGCTGCTCTGAAATAACATCAAGAAATATTCCAAAGTATTTTGCAGAAAAAACTGGGTTCTTACATCATCCCCTCCTTCATGCTTTTCATCCATGAAAATCAAAACTAGGGAGAAACACAGGGTACTAAGCCCACACCTGGCATTCCCATACCCAGAAGAACCCTCGCACAGTTCTGCGCCACCGCACACAGACCGAAGGATTGATCCATTCACGCGAGTTCGGCCCTCAACAATGACATGCATAGGAGCGCACACACCCCTTCTTAGGTGAGTCACAGGGGAGACGTCAAGCACCCACACCAGCCATTGGGGTTAGGGCATGGCGTTAGGGAACCTCGCCATCCCTTTGCATATTCTCAAACGGCCCGAAGGCTCTCAGGGGTAGATCAACTCCCCGACCGAACCCTTATGTCTCACACTGTGACTGGAATCACCGCCCGCACCTAGAACAAGGCCCGATGATTCCCTCCTTCAGAATATCTATATGGTGAAGCACCCAAGGATATTTGGTCACACATGATTCACAGTCGATCTCCCACGACCAAGTATCTCTTACACGCTAGAAAGGCGAAGGAGTCGCCAAAATCGACTACAGGGAAGGGTTTCAGAACTTCTACTTTACTGACACAAGGTTACACCTGACGCCCTACGTCACCCCAGTATCATCTCAAGCAAGGAGCGGGGAGAACAAAAAAAGAAATTCCCACACAGAGTCTAACAATTATACTGCAAGAAGTATAAGAGTCGCAAGGGGTACCTATCATAATCCCATGCTCTATATGATCGTAGACATCTACGGATCGTGCCTGTCTGTGGTCCCATCTGTCAGCTCCCGAAGCCTTTCGTGGACCGCCTAGTAGTTATGAGAAGACCCCGTAAAGCCTTCTTACACTACCAGTTCCTCCCACTCCTCTTCTAGCACCTCCCCTCTAGGTAGTACTCCGATCACGGCGCTGCATCCATCAGGGTGGTGCACCTGTTGCCTACCCGAAGCTCTCTGCATGCCTAGTCGGGCAGTCTCTTTCCAGGTGACCTCGCCCATCGCAAGCATAGCACCAACTCTTTCTAGGCAGCACTGGTGCCCTCCGATGCCACTATGGTGTACGACCACGCCCCTGAGTCTGGTTGTCAGAAAGCCACCTGCGTCGAGGTTCTGGTAGCGGACACCCACTACCTACGGCAGACGTCTCATCTCAAACGTGCCTGCTGCCACCACCAAATCCAGAACGTGACAGGAAGCTCTCTGTCACCAGCGCCTGCTCTAGAACCCCGTCATATGTGGAAATTCCCAAGGGTGCTATGACAGAATGAATCTCTCAGTGGAGACCCTACTCAAACTTCTGGACTTGGATGTTGTCGTCATAGACCATGTCCAGGTAAAAGAGTGCACGGTCTACAAAACTAGCTGCGTACTTGGCCACCGTCATCCCTCCCTGCTGAAACTGCAGTAGCTCGTGAATCCGAACAGAGCACAAGAAAGAGGGGTAAAAATCCTCACAGAACGGCAACAGGAAGTCTCCCGCCGAAAGAGACGACTCCTTAAGAAACTGAGTCTCCAGACTCCACCAATTCCAAGCTGCTTCATGAAAAAGGTTAGCTACAAAACCCAATCTCTGATCTGCGAGAACCTGATCAAGCCTGAAAAGGTGAACCACTAACTCTATACAATCCTATGATACCCAAGGGTCTGGCTCACCACTGAACCTCAGAGGTCTCTGCCGCTGGAACTCACAGAGTGCGCTCAACCTGCGCTCAAGCCCCATCTGCTCTACTGAAGCTGTCTGCTGCTCAACTGGTGGGGGTGTCGCTACCAGCCCACCTGGAGAAAGGGGATCGCATGATGGGTTCTGGACTGTGGCCTTGTAGCTCACAGGGTCGTCGTCACAAACCAAAGTTGGTATCCTAGCTGGCTGTCTTCACGGATACATCCTGAAGAATATAAAGGAGTGTCGCGGTCATATGAGCATATATGTATATAACAACAACAACAACAACGATGGGGATATGACTCAAGAAGGACAGTAAAAGACTCAATCCTATGCGATTCACAACCCAATTTTCCCTGTAACAAGTGTCTCAGCATGCTGAGTCGACAAACGGGTTATCAATTTCCTAGTGAATGGATACGTCGGTCGCCGCACCATCACTAGACTCCATGTCCTGAGAGCCTCTCTCGAGACATGTTAACACTGTTGCCCTAAATCCCGACCAATTCCTCTTTTAGGGATGTCCGCACAACGTCCCAAGGAACGAACCACCTCTTATACCACTTTGTCACGACCCAACCCTACCTGGGCTCGAGCCACAACTACCCCAAACCCGCCTCCATGGGCCAGGGGCTGGCGACCAGAGCCGAAGGCACAACAACTCAGGGAGTCCTTTGCCTAAGTACCGGTACACACAAACGCATCACACCCAATGAAAAAGTGCAGAGTAAATGAAAATAAAAGTAACAACTACTATAAATAAACCACAAATGTGCATCGACCTCTACAGTACAAAGTAAAAGGTGTAGGTAAACTGAAAATAAAAGGGAAAAACACGCGCCCAACCAGAAAAGTACCACAACCCGGCAATAGGTGAACAAAAGAAAAACAGCTAGAAGGGTTCCCCACCTAGAACCGGACTACGACCACCACACGTGATCCAAGCTCCCAAACTCCTATGCTACACTGAAGTCACGACCAACCTGTCCGTCGTCTGCAAGGGCGCTCCAAGTGAGGGAAAACTCCAAGTAGGGGTGAGTATAAAAATACTCAGTAGGATACCCCGAAGGCTCGAGGGAGCAACAAAGGAGGTACCGAAGGGTGAGCAGTGGAGCGAACATGGAAGAGTAAAGGAGTACAACCGAGAGTGTTGTAAAGAGTTATAGTAAAGAGTCCAGCTCAACCCAACAAGAGAAAGGATGTAGACTCATCCAGACAAAAGGAGCTGGAAACGGTGATAATTTGAACTTCTCATCGAGTCTTCGCTACCTATATCCGGAGAGTATACTCTTCCAACCACGAGAAGATAGATACGTAAAGCACGTGGCATACCCCGCATGTCTTCGCCTCTCCTGGGGAGAGAGTAACCGAAACCCAAGAAGTGGTTTCTAGAATGAAGTATATATATATTCATATGCTCAACAAGAAGCTCGAACAAGGTCGAATGGGAATCTCCATCCCGTAGCTCAGCCCAAGAAATGAGTAGCCAAAAGTCCCAGATATAACACCATCGATGCCTAGTATCACACACGTCTGCCCCAATGTACAAGTCAAGGGCTCAATCACCACACCTCGACACTATCCGCTTTTGGAAGCACTGACTCGCCCACACAGTTTTTTGTTGCGTCACAAGGACACATATCAGTGGGGAAGGCCCGCCTCGTTCTTGAGAGTTCTAGGAAAATGTCAAACCACAACTCGTCACTGCCCCGCATTCAAGAGGTCTCTTAAAAATCAAGGTCGTTCCATCACTGACCAGCACAACCAAGGGTCCTGCTCTGGTAATCACGGAGGAAAGCCACAGACTAGCCTAGTATAAAGGACTGAGTCTGGAATACCAACGGGTATCCCACTGCCCAGCCCTACTAGAGGGTAATTCTTAGTATGATTTCGGGTGACCCACTGCCCATCCCTGCTGGAGGGTAAATGCTAACAAGATATCGGGTGACCCACTACCCAGCCTGCTGGAGGGTAATCCCTAATACATCATAAGGTGACCCACTACCCAGCCATGCTGGAGGGTAGACCTAGAATAGACGATGGGTGACCCATTACCCAGTCTCTACTGGAGGGTAGACCCTAAGAGGTCGTCGGGTGACCCAATGCCCAGTCTCCGCTGGAGGGTAGACCCTATGTGCGTCGGGTGACCCACTCCCAGTATATATTGGAGGGTAGACCCTAGAAGTCAGTGAGAAACCCACTGCCCAGCCCATCTAGTGGGTAAACCCAAAGAAGTCGCTGAGTAACCCACTGCCCAGCCCCGTTGGAGGGTAAAACTCAGAACTTCTTTGGCCATCTCTACTAGAGGGTACAACACTGGCCAACCGAACACGGAGTGGGTATCGCGCAACCACCCGACTCCAGAAAAAGACCAGGGGAAACCACTCAACCCTGTTGATCTAAACCATCAAGCACAGATCTGGGGGAAAAACTCAACCCTGCTAGTCAACAAACTAGAACTGAGGGACCCACTACGTCACAAGAGGTCAAAGGTACACAAACTAGAACACAACACGCACATGGGGCCAACACGATGTGTGTCCCCAAGTCAATACCCAACCAAGCACACAAACAGTATCAGGTAAAAACCACACGTACCTCAAAGTGCTCTCGTATACTCCCAGAGTATACCTCATTTTCATCCCAAGGGAAATCGTTCACACGACACCCAACGTCAACGCGAAGGCGTGACGTAACATATCTAACTCAAAGGCCCAAGCATAGACGACCACATGTTATTAAACATTTAAATCTCTCTCCCAAGATTGAACATGATCATACATAAAGGTTCCGCTACAAGCACGGTAGAAGGACCGCCACCAGGGCACCTTTCATATTCCACATTTAATAAGATCACGAATGAGGCTCCACTCTCTTGAACAGATTACACCGTTGTAATACTCACGGAAAACATACGAGATAGACTATTTACTCGCCTCAAATGGATATCCAACGGAAAAGTCGCCAACACCGCCTCACGCCTAAACGGTGTCTCGTGATCCCGAGTCTCGCCCCCGAAAACAGTCAGGTGCATCACACCAATGCGATCCCCTCGGAAAAACACGTCAAAAGCACTACTCACATGAGTGAAACGTATATGCAGTGAAAAAGGGGCATTCTGGCACACCACACATGAGCGATGCTTTTTGGGACCCACAAACCGGTCCCGAAACACAACGAACAGATCATACCGTTGTGATCCTCTGGAAAAAGCACACAAGATGGACTATTCACTTGTCCAAAACCGTCACCCGATTATAAAGATGGAAAATCACCGTCGACGCCCAAACGGCCCTCGTGGGCCCCTCACCATCGTGCGGAATTACGGCGGGCATATTGCACCATTGCAATCCCCTCAGAAAAACATCCAGAAACAACTGCTTGAACACCCCGAACGGACGTCCGATTAAAAAGTCCTGAAACGTTGCACGCAGCTCGAAGGATAGGCCGTGGTGCCCACGCCTCAAAATCAGCCTCAACGCCTGAAACCACCCTGGAAAGCTTCGCCCCGGCGCCAGGGTCCCAACCCCACTGATGGAAATCAATGCGGAAGTCGGATGCGTCCGCGCCGCTCAAAACAATACCCCCAGAAAAATGCCAATTCACTTAAAGTAAGTGTCGTGCCAATGAGGCCCATAGTTTCAAGAATAAAAAAATTCCCGAAACCATCCCAAACCATTACCCTCTATCTGAAGATTGTGTCGCCGTAGATGGCACACAAAACGGACGCCCGTAGCAAAAAATATGTGCGTCCGAAAACTGAGGTGGCAAGGCCCCTTGGGCTGGACCGGCCTGAACCGGCCATTCTGGGCCGGGCCACAGTCCAACCGCGCGGTCCAGCCGCTGACTAGAAATCCCCGCACCGACCGGATGTGGCGGGTCGCTTGGTCCGCGAGAAGACCCACGTCTCAAGGGTCTTGTCCCCGTGCGGGGGTCGCGCGCCGCGACCCAGCGATCTCCACGCCCCGGCTGCCTGGCATCGCCGCCTGGAGCTGCCGCCTCGTGCGGCCGAAATCACCTCACGCTGGTGCCCGGCGCCTCGCGCTCTCCTGGTCCTCTGCCGAACACCCACTCCACCGACCGCTGGAGCCACTCGCGCGCCGCCGCCTCCGTCGAGTCGCGCCACCGCTCAAACCTGCCGGAAACCGAAAACCCGCAAACTTCAGCGGATGATTACGGACGCCATGGAGTTCGGAATTCAAATCCGAAAGATGAATTGGAAAGGTTATAAACTCTACTACGCATTCTGAGGATTTGTTAAAAAATCTAACAGCAATTAGACAAGATTAAATAGGCTCAAAGAATGTGCGTTAAAAAAAATGAAAACGACAAATCCTACCTCGATGGGATTCACCCGAAGCTTCGCCGCGATCTGTCGGAGCCACGCCTCTCCGGAGAGGAGGAGGTGATAGAGGAGAGATTCTTCCTTCGTTGTTGGGAGCTTCTGGCACCAGGGGAGAAGGGGGAGAGGAGAGTGGTGGGTTAAGTGTTTAAATAGAAAACACTTAACCACCCGTCCGTCGGCCCGAACCGGAACTCCCGACGGGGTCAGGATTAAGCCTCCCCTAGACTAAAAACCACGCTCGGAACGTAACGGCGGTCTCAGAATTTTAATCCAAGGCCCCATTCAAAGGTTATAAAGTTGAACGCCCATAGCTGCCAAATTACAAAAACGCCCTTGGGGCCATTTTTCATAGACGGGCCGCGCCCGCAAAACTTACACCTCTCCTAGGGTAAACGGCACATTCCAAACTCAACGGTGCCCTCAGTTTTCCAATCCAAGCCACTGTTTAAGAGATACTGAAGTTTCACCCTTAAATGAATAAATTAATTATTTAATTTATCCGTTTCTCGTACCGGAAGCGAGAGAGGTGTCCAAACATCCCGCGTCGACATACCTTATGTCGTTCCTAGGGTAAACAACCCATCCGGACTCATCAGTACACTTGGATCCTTGATCCGGATAACCGTTTTGGAGTTATCCCATTTATTTGGCGTGTCCAGTGAGAACGCACTGAAAATTTAATTTCGGCCACACCGGGGCTCAGAATCACACGCCGTCTGATGGCGCTGCTCTGAAATAACATCAAGAAATATTCCAAAGTCTTTTGAAGCAAAAACTGGGTTCTTAAAAATGGATATGTGCCTAATGGGCTACAATTCATTGGATAAGGATAGGTTATATAAATACACACTTTTCTTATCTTAAATATTTTCTATGGATGATGAATAACTATATTATTGGAGTATAGAATGACTATAATGAATTTGTGGTTGTAATTTATGAGAATGATTTTAATTTATTAATTATTATAATGATGTTTTATACATATAGTCACCCAACAAAATTTGATTATATTGTATTGTTTTTTATATCATGAATATATATGATCTGAAACCCATGAATATATATAATTTTATAAAAGAGGAAATTTTGGTGTCTTATTTCATAAATATAAAGACACAACAAGAGGAATCAATTTTTTCCACACTAATTTTCTAAGAGGTTTTGAATTATTTTCTATTTTATAGTTATAATAATTTGCATCTTTTAATTCAATTTCTGTATGATTCATAAAGATATAAATTTTTTATATATTGAATTAGTATCAAATGTTAATTATTGTATATCGATTAGTGATGATGACCCAATAGGTATTTGATAATAATATCTGTAATATTACTGAAAAGTAATACATTTATTTTGTTAAGATAGTTTTACAAAATAATAATTTTTTTATAAAATTATACTTCATTACATTAAGATTAATTTTTTATAAAATATTTTAATATTTTTAATATCATAATATTAAAAAACTAATTTAAAGGGTTTTTGGGGTGGGTTTGAAACTATGATATATATGAATAAATATCAAGAACATATTGATTAGAATTTTTAATTAGTTTTTATGATATGCCTAGTTGTTCTTCTAAATTTATTAATTTGGGAATGAAATTTGGTTATTTTATTTGTAATAATACTATTTTTTAATCAAGCAATGAATATGTTTTAGGCCCCATAGAGGTTTATGTTAGGGTGGTTCATTATCTCCATAACTTATTTAAATATATTTTTATGTGTTAAGATCTCTTTTACAGGGGAATCATTCGAGGAAAATTACACAGGGAGGCCCTAGTGGATCACATTAGACCGATATTGATGATTATTTTATTTTTCATAATCTATAATGAGATATTGAGATAAAATGTTGTACATTTTTAATGTGTATAATATTTTTACTGATGGTTAATTTTCAAAATTTATGTCATTGATTTAGTCATAGTTCTACATTAAATGTTAGTGATGCAATTAAATTAGTTAATGAGGTGTATGGTTTATTCATTTTTTTTTAAATATTGTGGGATTCCATATGTTTCTATGTATTTATTTCCACAAGATGTTTTTATATTAATGTGAATATCTTGGATAATCTTGTAGGAATGGAAACCATATTATATGTATGTAATGGAGAACGTTTATGATTAATGTGATTTATATTGTCTAACATTAATTTTACAAGAGATGTTTTATAATTTCTTATGGTATTTGAAAATTTGTAACTATTTTGTGGCCATATTTCAGTGGAATGTGATTCAAGAGAATCATGTTATTCATTGGTTTAATTTAGATTACTTTTATGGTTTCAAGGATCCCGGGGTAATTTGTTTTTGTTATAATAATTCCTTTAAACATGATATAATAGCTATGAACTGGTGAAGGATTGTATAGAAAAAAAACATTAATCTCACATGTTTACAACAACAATAATATTTTATCTACTGTTACATTTTCATCTCAGGTGGGGTAAGATCCATATATTCAAGCATAGTTATGTTGGAAGTTAAGGAGTTTTCGAATTCGGATATTCCTTATTAGGATTGAAATTAAACATCGTTCATAGTTTTCTTGAACACATGAGATCCTATCAATAAATGATTTAGAGTTCCCTCTCATTTTGGACTTGATCATAAAAATTTATTTTAATTTCTTATATTATTTCTATAGATGACTGTATATTTTAATTTGTTACATATTTGGTTTCCGCAAAATGATTTAGAGTTTATTCATAAAATATTAAAATATAAAAAATAATACATTATTAAAAGTCACTACTAAACACATTATCAAAAAATTATGACGAATAAAACCTCATGAAAATTGATGGCACATTATTTTATCACATTGATGAAATGAAAAAAGATAAATACCTTAGACATGGGTGGAGAATGTAGATAATTAAATCTACTAATTACAAGGCCCCCAAAAGTGAATTTTTCCCAAGACACCCCCAAAAACCATCAGGGTACGAGGAACTACATAACATACTTACATTTGACACAAATGATTGACACCTGTGGAAAATGAACCCTTTACCCAAGGCCCAAAATTTGCTTATAAATCATCCATTTGGGTCATCCTTTTTACAAATAATTTTTCCATATGTCCTATTGTAGCTTTGATCTCCCTAGTACATATCTCAAGCCCTTTGAAACACTATAGGTAGTTTTATAACACCTAAATAAGAGGTAATTTAAATTGAATAGTGGAACTTATTTCATCCTACGGTTTAATGTAAATTCCACATATTCAAGGAATTCTACCAACAGAAAATAAATGAAGAATGGGATGAGGTTCCATTCCATAACCAAATACTTACACAACCCACCTCCAGGAACACATATGGTTAAAATTGAAGGCTTGGGAAAGGTATCTCTCAAGTGTAGTCACCAAGGTGGTACATCTATCATGATGCACCCAATTCACCTAGTCCTACCGAGGAAGATCACCCCTTGTATGATCCTATAGGTTCTATCCAAACCTTTTGTCTCTGTGAGCTATTCTTAAAGACTCCCCCAAATCCAATCATTGTAGGGCATATTATTCTTTCCCACCATATCAAAAATGTAGAAAGTTAAAATATCCTTGAATAACTCATAACATATAGAACCTTGGGAAAATTAACATTTGGATGTCTCCTAATTAGATTAGTATTTATACAGTCATATGTTTCCCACACTTGTCCTCCCAGAGAGTCAGTATCCTCAAGGAATCTATAGATTTGTATATCTACAGTCATGAGGACCCTTACCCCAAGGAGAATATCTTGGAGTTCTCGATATAATGGTTTTGGGTTTGGACCATGTCCACCCATTATCATATTTGAGACCCGAAGCCACTGATTCCAAATAAATAGGGTTAGAATTACACTTTCTTTTCAAGTCAACATGGAATTAGATCCTTATCCCACTATGGAACCAATTCCATGGAATCCATCCTATAGGAAGTCCATGTCCTTTCATGTAGGATGTTGCAGTCCTGATTCTCTCTAAAACTACTTCATTCATATTTATTCATTCAATAGGGTAATGAAAATAGAGTAAAGTGTCATAACCATAGAATCATCCACCATCCTCTTTCTCTTCTTCCACTAGCTATGGAAGAAATGTGTTTGGTTTTTCGAATCATATGCTTCCTCTTGTTTCTCACACCAAGCATTAATCATGTGATCTTCGAGGTATGTGATGATCATAAAACATGTATGATCCACATAATGGATTGAACTATAATAAATTTGATACCTAGTTAAAAAATCATGATACATATGAATCCCACTTAGGGCCTGAGCTCAATGGGAATCCTCCATAAGAGTAAGTCCCAATCAGAATTCCCTTAATATGGGAATCCTATTTAGGATTAATCTCCCAAACCACCATGAGTAATGAAATCTCTCATTGACTCTTTTTAAGGTTAATACACTTCATTAATAATCCCATTCATCATCCTCTCAAAGGTCCAAACTCCCCTATGAGTCATTCCTGAACTACGTGCTCTTTGATTCCCATTCATTTGGGAGGAATATGAGGCCACTCTATGGTTAAAACCCAACAAATAAAGTCAACCGTACTTATTAATGGGGAATATTACTATTAGTGTGTAATTCAACATGATAATCCATATATCTCCCATGTTCCTTATGATTCTTCAACATAAGTCCCACACCAATATTGGACTAGGCACCTTTCACCTAGATGTCCCTACCACATGACGTTATACTACACGGTTGGGTCCTTATAACATTAACGTAAAATCTATTATGTTCAATTTAAATACACATAAAATTATGTGGGTTTTTATTCCAATCACACACACACAAAAACATATATATATATATATAAATACCTTATGTGTGTTCTATCCAAACATTGAAACAAAACCCATCTCCTTAGATGATGACAACATCCATATTTTATTTTATCACCTTACGTGAAAATAAACAATAGGGTGCCACACTATGTCTCTAGTTAACAAGAATCATCATAATAAGAACAATAGAATGTATATGTATTAATAAAGTAGATAACATTTTTGGTGAGACACAAATACAAACAGATATCTCCATTTTTAAATAACATCAGAAACATACAATTTATTCTAAGATTTATACTTACTAATAATTTATTTCTAATCCTGGGTTGACCCGTATTATACTTTTAATTAATGAAAGACTCATTAAAATATCTTAAATCTATAATAATATCATGGAGTAGGAAATAATTAATCCCACAAGGGTGAGATGATTCCGACCTCCCACCCTCACGATCAATGTGAGTTCCTAAGAATCATGGGTCAAAATAATTATTGACCACCTGCCTTTGGAATGAAATTACTTTTGGATACATAACCATTGGGTGTTTTCGACTCTATGAAAAAACCCATTGGAAAATTTTGAAAAACAGAAAATCATAACAAATTAACCATTTCTATCAGAAACAAAAAGGGTGAACCCGACGTGAATACATAACCAATATGATATTATCACCTATCTTTTAAGATCATAAATTCCTCCAAGGGGGTGAGGGACGTGAGTGGAAGATAATAACACATATTTTCATTCAAATGAGATGTTGAGATGACATATATATCTAGTCTCTCATTTTTAGAACACACTTTGATCCTATGGAATCCTTCACATTTTCACCAATGAATGCACCATCTTCTACTCGGGATAGATCCTCATTCATGCGAAGGATTCCATCACTAACCCACCATCTTGAACGTTGGGTGACAAACTCACTAGGCTGAGAGTAGCATCAGTACGATATGATCATGAATCCAGAGGATTCTTGATAGGCCCTCTATCTCAACCCAAACTAGAAACCATCCAATTAATGATTACTAGTGGTCCTGAAGTAGATGACACTGACATCCATTTTAAACCATTTCGTGTGATTATACCCCAAGCACAACAATATGTACTTCTTTTATTACGTGGAATTGGATCAAGAGGACCCCTAAAGACTCATCCTAGAGAAACATGGGTGCTTCTACAAGGATCATTCCAACAATCACTACTACCAATTCAATGAAGATGTTAACCATCAACAGGATATGGTTGTTTTCCACTACCAACGATCCCATGTTCTTTAGACCAGTGCATGACAAATGTCTTATCATGGATAAAAATCATATATCAAGGAGAATATGTAAACCATTTCCTCCTTTGAATCCCACCAACCTAATATTTTTCAAGATATTGAGCAGGAACATACACCTGTATTTCTTCATTCATATTTCCGAAAAACGCGCCTAGAGGCATTCAATGAATCCCACTAACCAAACATAATGGTATCCTATAAGAAGAAAAATTCACTTACCAGCAACAACCAAGCCTTCTAGAAGACTATTCTGGTAGAACTTATTGAATTCCATTGAACGTCTTTGACAAAATAAATTTGAGCATTCATATACACCTACCACTACCCATCAAGACTACTAGTAGCCTCATCTGGCCACATCTGGAGAATTCAGTTGGAAATTCATGTAAAAAATTTTGGGATATAATTCAGTTTATTCCCCCACACATGATTAATTTCCATATCTATTGGTTGGAAAAAGGGTACAAGGGAAGGTATATACACCTACTCCAGATATATGATAGACATATATACATGTTCTGGTCCCTGAATTCTCCAATTATATCTTATCAACAATTAATGGGATGACGCAAATCCGTACTTTTATTCTATTGAATTTTTTATTCAACATCAAGATGTTGATAGTAGTACACAAGGGATGGACCCAAAACACTTTCTCCATAAATATGGGTTTTCATTAAAAAAAACTCCCTAGAAAAGAAAGACACCTATAATCTCATCTAGGAGGGTAATTTGGTTACTCCCCTCTATTATATGGATAATTGGATCTGGATCATTCAACTGCTGTAATCAGATATAATCTGACTATTGAAATGGCCACTCCAAGATTAGTAGAAACACCGTAAAATGACAACCACTTTTCCCATCAATTTACCTCAATCACTTGTAAGAAGTCACCTAAGAGGAAGCCTCATCAAACAGGATAGGAAAATCATGATCTGATCAATGATCTTGCTTTACTTGATTCTAGAGTTATTAATTCCGTCTGACATCTTTCTATTTTACCTCAATATCTTACCCTCATGTTATGAAATTATGATAGTAGTAATTTTAATTCTAAAGGTCCTCAACAATAAATTTACCATGAAACAATATTTCATTAAAAACATTGATTGATATCAAGATCCTATGTATTGATGGGATCATCAAAATCCATTTTTGTGTCCAAATGTCCAAGGAGTAATAGGATCATCCCCTTACTTAAACTGACATGGTGGGCCACCAAATGTTGGAATTTGATGCAAAATATTCCTCTATAGAAGTAATTGAAATGAGAAACTAAATTATATTATTGGATATTTAGTGAAGATAATTCCTTTTAATTGAGATGATCTTGGATACAAATTTCTTATTATGTTTGAATAGTTGTTATTAGCAGGTGAAAACCTTTATCAACTAGAAGACAACCCAGGTAGATGTTCATTCTTTGATCCTCCCTTGGGATATTATCCACCCCACATAGTATTGGAAATTGAAACCAATCCCATAGGTTATTAAAATACAATTGAGAAGCATCAACTATACTCAAACCATGTCAAGGAAACTCTTGTGAAATAAAAATAAGATCTATTGAACATAAATAATGAGTTGTCTAATGATGATATACCATTAAAATTATGTCCTTTCTCAACCCCACATTAAAAACATTTCAAATGTACTAGATGAGTATTCTCTGCACAAATTCAATCTCGACTTATAGAAAATGGGTTTTAACCTTAAAAATGGTTTTAACCTTTGATGAGTATCAAACTCAAGTTAAGATAGAAGAAAGGTTGTAACACAAAATGGACATAGAATCTCTCTTGTATTCCTGAAATCTGAAGATTGGGAAACCAAAAAGAAACCATTCAATGTGAATTCCTTGATTTAATATTGATGTTGCGATATCATATTACAGATACAACATATAGTGTTCATATAATATGATGGTGTGTGCGCGGATGATTTCATTTCACTACACTCCATAATATGAAAACCTACCAAAATCAGTATCATGAAGCTTTATTTTTCCATAATTGATACAACAGATAGAAATTATTTATTACTGATGATATGATCAGCAAGAACAGACCCTAACTGACTATCTCCAACGTCGGTCCAGAAGGGATCAAGCTATTTTGATACACATTCATCAGTAATATGAGAATATTGAGAAGGTGTCCACCCTATAAGACCCCACCCATAAAATTGTACATATGGTAGAAATACCACAATTTCCACAAAAAAACTTTTTATTTTTCAATAGCGAAAAACAATTTACCCAACCCATGTTTGAAAAGTGATCTATAAAATCATAAGAGAATCTACCGTAACATAGGCCACAATATTTTGAAAACAACCCCAATCCATTGGGATGGTGGCTTTTTTATCTGAACCCTCGGGGTTATCCAATAGAGGATGAAGGGTTTCTAAGGATGAATTTAAATAGCCCCATTCCAATAGACTTTGTGATTTTTCTCCTAATATATCCGCTCCTCAATGGGAATCTATTTTCTGCCAATTATTGAACATTCCACCGAATGAAAACTCCCAGTTCGTACTTTCTTGTGATCCAATACATTCACATGGATCATGTAAAACACAACTATTTGAATATTATATTTTTGTTACTATATTTTAAATAGTTCTTAGAGAATAGATAAAGAAGAGGACACAATATTTTTGAGGGACCATAAGATGGTGATCTCGTAGAGATATAACCAAAATGCCTTAGATCTTTTACGTGGCTATGAGTGCCATCGATGATGTAATCAGAGACACTATTTAACATAACATCGGATTACATTAGTTAGAATATGAAATTTATGTTTTTTATTTTATTCTACATGAAAAAAATTAAGGACATGTGTGTACCCAAAACCAGAGGACTTCCCAAAATATGGGCACAACCTCAAACAATCCCCCTTTACATCCTCGAAAGGCACATAATAGGGAAAAAAATTTAATGGTTAGAATATGTCTCACCTTCCCCATGAAGATGGTCAATACCATTCATTAGATGAATGACATTATCAAAAATAGGAGGATGTGAGAGAGTTGATAAGACTTAATGTATTGTTACTCAATGGAATCCTTCTTACCTGATATGATCCACAAGAAGATCTTCGACATCGACTTATAGATGGTACGCCATAGGAAATAGGGTTTTCCATATCAACTGATGAAGATAGGTAGCATCTACTCATTCTGGGATACAATTAAAAAATATATTTTCACCACACAATAATATATCTTGAATTCCCTCAATTGGGTACAAAACCAGAATAGGTTCCTGAACATCCTTACAGGGATTTCTCTATGGGTTACCCATCAAAAATACCAGCAGTGACAACACTAGTGGTCCTACCGGTCATCATACCCTCCCATTATCCATTCTCCATACTTTCTGAATTCCCATATAATCTAGAAATTCCTAGAATAATTATTAACACCATTGAGTCCCTAAAGACTCGATTTAAATCCATGGATTGAGGGAATGTGTTGATACAGTTAGAAAAGAAGGCTTACCCCAAATGGGTGGATCCTACCCCACCCCCAACAAACATTTATAATCCTACATTTCTAATATTCATTGGATTAGTAGATACATATAATCACCTGACATATTTTTACTCTTGTTGTGATCCCATGTTTGTTATCCTAGAACCAAAGTAGGTTCTAACGCTAGGGTGTTTTGGGAAATCCATACATGGGCTAGCCTTTTTGTGGTACACATGATTTCCATCATAATCGATCACAATATGGGAATATATCCAATATAAATTCCTATTCCAGTTCAGTCCAAAAATATATAAGACAATATTCATCATTCTTACAAAACTACTATCAAATGGTGAATCAAAAGGGTTACCAATTTCATTTCAAAGATGAAAGGACTATCATATTCCTTAAGCCTAATGCTACATATATAATAATTTATGAAAATATATATAGAAAATATATGTGATGAGTACCCTAAACCATTTATTCGTATAAAATAAATATGAAGGCTTCTAGACCTAGCCAAAATTTCTCAACAAGTGGATATTTCTGTCACATATGGAAAATAAAAGTCGTGAGTAATTCCATTAGCACAGTATGTGATAACATGAATTGAATAGACCGCTACAGTTAAATTTATGTATGCTATTTTACCAAATCATAATTCAAATCTCACACCATACTATTGGGATCCACCTCCTAAACATCTACAACAAAGACTTTCTTCTCATGATAATCATAGAGATAAGTGGTAAAAAGAGTTGGAGGAGACGATAAATATGGTATACTCATTTCAAAATGATAAAGCTGCTGACTACTTCATCTCATCGTTGGAACATAACGTTGTCAGGATTCCAAAACCAAAAAATCCTAGAAATGTTGATGACGCTGATTTCACAAATGATTTCCCTTTCATAAAAAGATGTGTTAGCCAATACAAGTTTATTTTTATTTTCAAAGATATCATAAAAAATACGGTGGAATCGGGGAATGTGAAATTAAAAACTTCCCCATCCCAGTTAGTATATGTCTTTTCTATGAAACAGAATGATGGAAGTGGATAGAAGAATGATAAAAGAAAGAGTACATAGATGTTTGGTGGATGGATGGTTTGAAAAACAATAACCAAACTCATGATATTCTCCGAACAATGTTAAAATAAATAATGGTTCCCTCTACCCCTTCAACTACAACACAAAAAGCTTCATCTAAATCCCAGTCCTCTAAAGGCCAATATATATAAAAAACATTCCTTGAAGGATAAAGAGAAAAAAGATGAATATTAATGCATGTAAAGTCCAAAATAATCATTAAACATAGAAGAATTCATGGTCACCTTCCCAAATGAAAACACACCTCTCTTCCAAATTGTACAACAACATTTGACACTTTAGGTAGAATATTAATCTAATAATTAGTTGATCATAACATTAATTAACATTTTTATCTTAATAGATCCCCTCTAACATTATGATTTTTTTTATGAACCGCACTTCCCAAAACAAAATTATCAATCTTGGGGAAGAGTTTGTTGAGGTCAAGGATATAGGGGAAGGCAAGCTTGTTCTAGGACCCACTACATCTTCAAAACCCCCATTCAAACATTCTATACGGACAAACATTTTGGGAAGGCTCTCTAATGAGCTCAAAAATAAAATGGGACCCCTTCCCCAATGGTTGATAGAGTTTTAACCAACATGATATATTGGATGGCCAGTTAAAGAATATTTCAACACCCACTCAATAGGTAGGCAGACCCAATCAACCTAATACAACAACAACATGAACACATTCTTCACCTATCCCAAGGGACGAACCATCCTAATTTGAAACATCGGCTCATAATATTTATGCAAAATAATATCCCACTAATTGTGAACCATAGATATATAGATCAGTAATATGAATCCTTGACATAAATAACCAATGTTCCAACTATGTTATAAATCCAAGAGTTTCTGAGACTATTAAAAAACCATGAATCACTCATCAATGCCTTAGTAATTCAACATGATTTTTAAGTAGGGGTTTTCGGTACTAAGGTATATCATGCAGAGAATAATCATGTATAATTGCATTCAATTATCTCTTTAGAAACATAAGGTGTGGATGACATCTTAAAATGACATTTCATACACATGTATATATGTCAAAGAATAAGTGACATTGATATCTGATGATCCTCTATTGATAATAGCTTAGGAGTAAACCTCATTTCAGTCCATTAACATACCAAAATTGATGTCAATTAATCCATCTTTCTTCCATACACCATGATGTAGTAAGGTTAGGAAATGGATGAAAAATAACCTCTCAGTAAGATCACACTAAGAACTCAATTTGGTGATCTTGTGTCCTGATCCGGGTTTTTGTTTTCCCGGAAGGATACCACATTCAATTTTTTGTTGGGAAGACCTTAGCTGCATTAGCTTGTGGACATTCTTTAATTATACAACCAATGTATAAAATAATATGTCAATGGTAGAATGTGACATTTTATGTTGAAATAGGCTCCATTTAAATCACATGAGACATGATACACTGATGCATGATTCTATCATAAGAGAATAAAATATTCTATTGTGGATAAAGTTAGTCGAATCAATGCCAAAAATGATTTGAAGATGATCCATGTTAACCCTTTAAAACTGTTCAATACATATTATACACTGTATATTAATCAAATTGATGTTGTGGACCCAAAATCAAGAATTAATTCAGATGATTATATAATTTAAATCATTATAGTTGACCTGGATGAAAATGGAGAAATTAAAAACTCTCCAAGTGATGGGGAAATTCTAAATTAAAATATTCTCACTCTATATTTCGAGATCTTGAAATGTCTTGTTCTATCATCCAGAATGAGAAAATATTTCCTAATGAAATGACAAAATGGATAAACTAATTCTCAGTCCACCATTCCCCATTCAGGACTCCAAGAATGATTCATGTTATCCAGTGACCTTAAATGATTCTATCGTCATCTGGATGTCTAAATGGTGGTTCCCTTATTCCCTCTGAGAAACATGTTTTATTATCTCCAACCAAGGAATAATAAGAAGAAGTGTAGAATAAGGAAGTGGAATATGGAGAATATCCCAAGGATTCCCCTCCAACATTTGAATAAGGCCTCTCTACCAATGTGGACAAACACATAGAGATAAATCTTGGTAAAAAAGAAGTTCCATGCACCACTCTGAATAGTGTTTACATGACATCTGAATAACATGATGTATAAACCTCTCAATAGTATAAAAGAGATGTGATTCCTTGAAATTACATAGAGACGCCAATACTTGACCCTAAGGTGGCCACCCACCACATATGTTTTTCAGAATACAATCAGGGATAAAATCATGCATCCATGTTGATGCACTCAACTCATGTCTCCAAAACATTGTTTGATGTGGAAAAATCATAACGTATGTTTTTATCGATGAGGTATAATATAGAAAATTGTCTGCCAAAATTTTCCATGTGATGAAGAATACATGGAAAATTAGAGTTTTCTTGGATTTAAAAGATCTCTACAAACAAAATTCTATAGATGATTTCCATGTCCCAATATAAGCAATTTTAAATCATATAAAAAAAATTTATCAATCCCTCACTTTCATGGAATGATATTTTGGGTATAACCATAATCATATGTCCCCAAATGATGAGAAATCCACAGATTTCAGAGCCATAAGGAAGTATTTTTCTATTAGGTAATTCAATTTTCCTTGAAGAACTCCAATGAAACGTACGATCATTAAATTCACAACATATTCTTGGGGAAATATGATGAATGTTACATTAATAATATAGTGATCATGCCCCGACAACATTATGAATACATGGTTGTCCAGGAAACCATCTTCTATAATATTCGATATAATAATATGAAGGTGAACCCCATGAAATTTTCTTTTGGGTTAATATCAAGAATATTTAGTAGTATCACTGTATGCCATCACAACATCGAATTTGATCCTAAGAAGGATAAATTAATAGTTGTTATGTATCCTCATAAATATATTAAATATTTTAGAGTACATCCTGAAAAACCTTCCTACATCAATAATTTTATAGATATTTTTGAAGGAAAGTGTCTAAACTTCCACAAATTGATGAATAAGGGGATGAAATATCAATGGAAAGTAGATTTCCATGAAGCACATGATATCTCTGGGAAATATCACTTGAGCCAGCCGCTGTTATTGCAACATATAAAATGAAAAATACTAATTCTCTTTGTGATGGATTTGGAATGATCACTAGGAGGTATTCATTCATTGAAGAATGATTCTGGGAATGAAAATATCTTTTATTATCTCACTTGAACCATTCATGATGCTAAGACTCATTTTTCAGATATCTTGAAGTGTTTCATGACATTTATCATTTCCATTCATAAGACGAGGCACTATCTACGGCATAATGAGGTCCACTTGGTTTACCATAATAACCCACTAAAATTTATCCTCATTCATACGATGCTGACTGGACATTTTGTATGGTGGGATGTTATTATGCAGTAGTTTGATAAAATGTTTGTGCCTCATGTAGTAGTCAAAATCTATGCCTTAGTATATTTACTCGCTATGCATCCATATGTATAAGAAACATAATTTGATATATAATTACCCAACGAATAAGTATTATGTATTTAGGAAACCCCCAAATCATGGGATATGTTTTTCTATGGTGCGTCTGAACATCCAACATGGAAGAGAATAGAATACCCTAAGACTAATAAAGATGAGATAGGGATTATTCTAATCTTTCTAGGGAAGGAAATATTTTCATAATTCTTCTGATTATAAGAGGGAGGTACCAACAATGAAGTAGAATATCAAGCACACATTGAAGACCTATTATTTGAAGATCAAATATCAGTAAACCACTTGGATGTGAAGCGTGAGATAGAGATGGTAATCCAGATGATCAATGGATACAACGCCTTCAGAAAAGAGGATTAAATCCCCTTGTGTTATTATGTATATGGTTTAATGAAAGAAGTTACCTCAAGTAAAAAATTGCATTAGGTTACATGATCACAATGTTCTATAGATGAAGCATTGTAAAATGCATCCGCAACTTTGGAAAATCCAAATCGTGATGAAATAGACATCTAAATTTCCCATCGTTACTTTTTTTCACCATTCATTTAAGTCAGAACAGATGTGATCACTGAAATCAGTTCCATTCTTGATCACTATGGTCCATCCACATGATAGATTATTTCCATAATAAACTATATTTAAGAAGGAACTCTCCCAATCTAAGAAGTTATAAGGTATAATATTCTATAGTCATCATCCAATTGTACTGTTTATGATAGCCCAAATTGTCAGGAAGTACTCTAAAAACATTGATTTGATGGAATCCTTATAGTATGTATTGGTGGAGAAGTGATTGTGGCAGTTATGGAAGATGAACATGTAGGATCCTCTGGTGCCCTCCAATGATGGTGTAGGATTTCTAATAAAATTCAAATTATTTTATTCTTATGGCCTACGAATAAAGGTTATTGAATAGAATTAACTATGAAATGTCTTCTTTTCCATTTTTATGATAACATTATCCGAATATCCCCAAATTTGGTACATATATCCAAATACACCTGGCCAATCACCAACTAGAAAATGAATGTTGTTAGACTATATCCTCTACTTATGGATAAGTAGTCAAGTTACATCCTTACTTCTATCGATTTATTATCTAAATGGGATAAGGAAATACCTCTACTAGAAGTCATGGACAAAATAATGGTTAGCTTCATCAAATCATAAATGATTACCATATTTTATGTCCCCCATACCATAGTGATGGAAAATAAAAACATTTTCAATAATGACGAGGTAGAGAATCTATATCAAGAATACAATATCTTGTCCATCCACTCATCCAACCATCATGATACGTCCAATGGACAGATAAATCTATTCAACAAGACCCTGTCAATCATAATCTAGAATATAGTGGATAAAGATAATAAGTATTAGCCAAATTTGATGTTAAAAACATATGGGATTACTGGACTATGACCCATACTACTATGCAAGAAACTATGTATTCAGTGGTATATAGATCAACATCAATCATGCACATTGTGGTTCAGTTTCCATTTCTTGGAGTTTCCATCTGCGATCAGATATCCACATATGTACAATCCCAGAAATTTTGTGATGAATTGGAAAAATTGGATGAAATAATATTTAATACCTTTGTTATCATGGAAGTACATTAGAACTATATATCATGATATTTCAAAAAGAAGGCCCAAATACATTTATTTCTTGAAAGAGAATTGTTAATAGTCCTTAGGAATCTAATGATACCTGGAATGAGGCCTCCAAATATTGAGACAATATTGCAGGGACCCTACTCCATAGAGAATTTCCACTCTAATGGGGAATTTACCTTAATCTAAATGGATGGAAATATCATTACGACTTCAACCAATGCTTCATTCATAAATAAGTACATAGCCTAATATCACAAAAATTGTCTAGGTTTTAGGACATTTAAATTCCTTGAACCATGTACGTTCTTATTTTTTGATGTTAAACTGTGTAGCTTATCTATTCTTGTCACATGATATCAAACTCCATTATATGAGGTCCTAGTCAAATAACATAAAACTCAAGACACTATTCAACCTTACCATATGACAATAATATGCATGGAACTCACTACATCCATATTCCTACACAACATTATACCCCCATGGTTTTATCTCAATGAAAAAAATAATCGGATCCCTATCCTCCTAAATTGTGTTATACATGAAAGAATTGATTGTCCATTCAACATAAACATAAAAGGAATATAAACCATTTATCCTACATCACACTATATTCCCCCTTTCTTCCTCACCACTTGAAATTAGACATCATGGTATTCAGTGAAGTACATGTGTCTTGATTTTCACTCTATTAAGAAACACACTGAAACATAGATCTCCCATCCCACATCCTTGTAGAATTAAAAATCCTCCACTCCCTACATACATATCAACACTTACTATAGAACTCTGTCAATTAATATGTATTCATGATTCATTCGAAATCATGAAATATTGTGGAATATGGATCTCCAATATTAGGACAATCCACAACCACCACAAAATCCCCATATTTCAATTTGTATGAACTAACAATATATCTGAATTATTTCAGAACATATGGATTGAAACTCAGGCAATATTTTTTTGGGCCAATATTTTTTTTTTTGAAATATAAAATACCCTTCCCTCTATCAAAACCATGATGGTGTTGTGAAAAATCATCATGAACTACATGTGGTTTGATTCCCATTCAAATGACTTACGTAGTGATGCCTGGGTTTCCAATCATGGGTCCATCTGTAACCATGAAAAATGGTCCCTCTACTCTCTTTTTATATAGGTAAAACATTCATAGGGAACATTTTATAGCACTATGTGTGGCATGATTCATTCCATAGCTATATACGTATTGACTCATGGGTCTTACACTCTTGTACAATCATAGTATTTCCATCCCTTCACATCAGTTCATCATTTTCAATGCCACATGATGATAAGTTCCATGCGAATTCAAGAAATAAGTAAAAATTGATTCGCATACCAATAAGATACATTGAAACAACATGACTCTATTAACTAACTTAACTAGCATGTAATTTAAATGACCACATCGTTTAACAATGTTACCTTTTTTACTATAGAAGAAATTTTTATCACTCCTTATTTCTCACACCAATGACAATTCATGTGGGATTATGAGTTTTGTACATGAGTTATTTTCATAAATAAGGTTCCTCAATACCCATTAGGACTATTAATGGTCCATGTTGTAAGACCTTAAATGGATCACCATATGTACTCATCACATGATAATAAACTGGAAAATCATATTAATGAACTATGTGTGGCTTTATTCGCAACTCCACGAGATACGTAACGATGTCAGTAATTTCAATCATGGGCCCAGATGAAACTTGATACAAGTAATGTTTCTATTCTCCCACGTATTAGGATGATCAGCATGAAGATATTCAATATGATACACATCCTATGTATGAGCCTATATAAAAAACCACCTTATCCCCGACTTATGAATTTAATAATGGTGGGGAACATTTATTTAAGAACTACAAGAGGATTGATTATTTCCCCAGAAAGATACATAGTGACACATGGGTCTTACACCCCAGTCCATCCACAATATTTCGTTTCATGATAATACAAATTTGTTTAAACATCATGACATTAAATTACATGGCTATTGTCCACGCTAAATGAAATTAAACAATATGATATCCAGAGAACTATGTATGGATTGATTTTCATCCCATTGTGATATGCCGTGATGAGTAGGCCTTAAAACCTTGTCCTCTCCAGAGGGTAAGAAAAAACACCCCCACTCCTACATACAAACAACATCAATATAGGATCTTTCAGTCTGGGTTCCCACATTAGGGGGTCATCCAAGGAAACTAATATACTCCCCTTTAACATACGATTATGATATGTGTAAGAGATTCTGCAATAATGACTATTATCAGTCTAGATGCTTCTCTCGTGATCAAGAACTTTTCTCCTTTAATCCATCCTCCTAATATTGCAAACTTTTAGATCTACATAAACATTTTTCAATTCCTCGAGATAGAATTTCTAATACATGAAAAATCCTTTACATGACTAAGTTGTATGCTCCCCAAGTTGTCCTTGCTTAAGTTTCACACATAACGAGACGATTATATAATGGATACCACAATTTGACAATGAAGTATTTTCCCTATTTTTCCTTGCGTAATGTAACCCACATATGTGATTTTCATCCAGCAGTAACATCACACTTTGGAGAACCCTATTCTTTACTCATGAGAATTAATGATAATATGTTAAAACCCATGATTAAATAAATATTTATTTATACTAAGAATCTATCCCATTTTCTCTCTCCCAATATGAGAACCCCCATTAATATGGTTTAAAATTTATTCTTCCATGTGTTTGACAAATATTGGTACAACCTTGATCTGAAAGGACATAAATTTCTCTAATTTACTTAGTGAAATTGTCCAAGTTGTATAACCAAAAAAATAAAGGCACCATACTTCTTAAATTTAGGAAACACCTTCATAAACAAACTATTCCCCCAATTATTTGGAAATCATCACTTGAAAATACCCATACATATTGCATAACCCCTCTATATACTCCAAGATATGTGATTGGGGAATAGCGATTCTCGAAAACCATTTATTGGATTTTAGAGATATAATGTTAGAATTATTGAGAGCTCCTTTGTCGGACAATGCAGTAAGTATCCCTGTTGGCCTTTCATATGTCACCAAAACTATGGGTTTTCCAGCCTTAGGATAATAATAATTCATGGAGTAGTACATGTCTTATTTAGTCTTACATAAACATCACCCATAATAGGTTTTTCAAGCAATGGTAACATTGTTCTTTTGATAGAACAACTCTAACAACATAATCCCTTTTTACCATAAAATTTCATGGATCTCGAGATCCCCAAGTTATAATTTAAAACATTTTCCTTCCATACCTGAATATATTATCACATTTCAAGATAAATTTCCAATAATAGGGAAACCATCAAACCATAGGTTGATACTAAATGTCCTTAAATAAAATCCACATAATGTACATGTTCCATGTATTTATAAAACATGAGAATTAAATACATGTTGCATGAAATTCCTAAAATTAGGATAATGTTCTTTCCATAATATGCTAAAATACATAGTCAATTTCATAATCATATGACATTAATCAGCATGATTCCTTCATCCATAATCATAAAGAGGACTTCTCTCATGGTATTTTCCATCTAAAAAATGTACTCTCCTTCAGACGCGAAATTTGGGTAGGATAGGTTCCCTATTCATGGAATGTGCCGACACATATATTGCCTTCATTTTCTATCATATTTTTTTTAAATAAAACACCCACTGTGTTCTTGATAAATACAAATCATTAACTACATTTTTCAATCAGCAATAATATGTTTGAATTCTTGTGAATTACTTAACCCAACTATGCATGACATGACCCCATTGGTATTTCATATGATGCTCACATAATGGGTTCTTCTTCCTAAGGATTCCGTTATTTGAATATGTAGTATGCTTCATAGTTATCCTTGCATAAAACAACACTCATAACTGGTTTTCATCAAGTGGTATATTTTTCTCATGAGAGACCTCCTATATTCTTGAAAACCATGTTTTAGATTCTGACATCACAAAATTATGTCTCAATATTCCACTTAGATGAATCTAAATAATTTCATAACACTCCTGACAAGAAAACTGTGGTAGGGAAATTATTTCATATGTTATAGATAAAGATGTTCAACCTAAAATAGTATCCTCCTTAATCAGATTCGATTGACTTTAAACAGCCCATACAGAAAGAGATATAGTTCTCACAAGATTGAAAACACAGAAATAAATCTCTAGAAAAAAGTCATGTCTCATATTGCTGGACCTAAACATTATACAGTTTCAGTAATATATATCACTAAAAAGATAAAAGAAAAAAACCTATTAGTTTGAGTTCATTAAAAGGGAATCCCATGAGAATTCCTAGTCTCACACACCAAGTCTCCTACATATTTAACATCGGAAAAATTTTGGGTGAAAACATAAAAAATATAAAATGTTTGTAGGGTTTTTCATATGAAAATATAAACAGTTAATCTATTCCCACTAGGTCTCTTGTAATAGAATAAAAAATAGAGCACCCCATCCATGTCATTAAAATCACGATTATCTAGTTTGAATATGTCATTATATGAAAAAAAACATCAAAATTATAATTAATATAAAAATTTATGGATGAAGATGTAGATAGTTGGAAGTGAAATGTTTTTAATTTATTAGCCGAAAAATACCACAGAGAAATATCCACAAAATGGAGTCACTTTTTTATATACTATAAGAGGCCTTTAAAATAACTCTTTCATTGGAAAATAGCCTCTCGAGCCCCATCACCCACTCATTGATGATTCACCAGAAGACCCACTTTTGTCTCCTCAACAGAACAAAACTTCCATCATAGGATGTTGACCGGTATCCTGAGGATTATCCTTGTAAGAACCCAGATCTTCGTTTCAGGTATGTTTTTCCTTTTTCTGGAGTTTTTAGGAAAAATGACCGTTATGGAAATTTTCGAAGTACACGCCCTGTACTTTCTGAGTACACACCGTGTACTCTTCTCCGGCTCGATGCCATGTGCTGGCAGTGCCCGGGCCACACACATAGTGTGTAGGGGTGACGTGGAGTCCGATTTTGGCAGAGTACGGAAAAGACCTAGTACACGCCGTGTACTTTGTTTTTTTAATTAAATGCATCGGGGTCATGCTTGACGGACATAACATACCCCTTCTCCAGGTTCTTTGTCCGAGAGCGACCCATACGACCGGATCATCGACGAGCTCTGCCTCACCGTTAGTTCTCATATTCAAGCACGGTCAATTGCGTTGGAATCGCAGCGGTGAGTTCTTCCATATGCTTGAGCTTTGTTTTCTGATTCCTCATCATTTTCGTGTTATCTTGGGTTGAGAGTTTTGTGTTTTTTCTCATATCTATGACTTTATAAGGTGAATCAATCATTGTGGTTCACGTATATCGATCTCCTAGGATTGAGGTGGGTAGTTTGTGATTTTTTGTAGGAAGTCGATGAGTATTTTGTGCAAATTCCTCCAATACCCTTGAACGGGGTATTGCGTGTTCCTATTTTTCCCTTGTTGTATTACCTTCTTTGCTTTATTGCTTGATTAGATGTATTTGACCATTAATATGGTAGTTTTTCCAGTACTCTGGATGTTTTCCATGCTTTTTTTCTTGTTTGGTGTTTTCTAGTTGCCAGGCCTAGTTGTAGGATTGTGGAACTATTTCTATGTTATGTTGTTGATCCTTAGATTGGTAGCCAAGTAGTTCATGAGGTTTACTTGGATGTTGCACATGCACTGATCATGTTAGTTTCACACAGGACTGTGAGAACCTAGTGTAGTAGACCACATGGAGAATAGACGTAAGGGCTTCTCCAGAGTGTCTTTTAATACTATGCGAGACCACAGGGGGAATTGACGATGAGTGCATCCTCATAGAGTCTGTAGTTCCTCTACATGGGCCTCAGGGGGAATGAGATGTTGAGTGCTTCCCCAGAGTGCCTTTAGTACAATATGAGACAATAGGGGGAATTGACGGTGAGTGCTTTTTCAGAGAGTCTATTCTTTAGCTGAACCAGAGGGTTGAGACATTGTGTGCCTTCCAGGGGGTTTCTAGTAATTATAGGTTGAACCATAGGGGTTAGGCTATGAGAGATACCGAGAGGGTTACCTATTTTTTTCTTGTTTTTGGATTTTTACTTGTGTACTTTATTTGTTAGAACTATGGATTGTAGCTGCTTGTGCTTTCATGTTTACTACTTCTTGTTTTAATACTTCCATGTATTCATTGACTGTTAGGCACAAATCTTTGGGTGATATCCTACTAGGATTGTATCTCATACACTATTTGGGTCATGCTTTTGGGCCCAAACTGACTACGCTGTTGTAGGTATAGATAAGGTCAAGATCCCTACTACATCAGGTACCTGACTTGTTGTGGAGATGGAGAGCAGGGGACCAAGCTACGGCTTGCGATGATGAGGAGTTTACATTGTTTTCCTTTTGCACTATATTTTCAGTTGTATTTCAGCATGTTGGTTTCTTAACTGATTTCCATAGACATATGTACCATGTTTCATCATAATTGTTTATACATTTCTTCCATTGTTCAGTTTAGTTGTAGTATGTTGTTTATTGTGCCGCAATTGTGTTTGGTTGTTCTTCCACTGTATACTTTACCGAATGAGGGCATTGTTTCCATACAGACTCACCAAGACCCTCACTGCTAGTTGGCAGCCTATGGCATTTGGCGAAACATGCTTGAGTTCATGTGGAGAACTGGGTACAGGGCACCAGTGGAGGGGCTCCAGATTTGGGTCATTACAAAGTGGTATTAGAGGAGTTCTTTTCTCTTTCTTTAATGTTTGGAGAATTTATCCAGGGATAGGACAGACTCGGTACTTGGTGTTAAGCTATTCTCAGGAGTAGCTAAATTGTGTACAGGGAAAAGCCATACTACCTCGTTGATTGCAGTTTCTGGTTTTGAAATTTTATGGTTGATTTGAATTCACCTAGAGTGATTCACATGACTTGTGCTGTTATTCTTTTGATATTTTGGTTCTATTCTATCGTAACCCAATGAGATGAGGGTATTCCATCTCATGCATCATATATTCACTTGTAGAAATCACATGCCATGCATTCTTTCCATGCCATCTAGGGAGAATTAGCAATTGCATGCTGTCATGATAGACTTTGTGTATATTATGCATGCGGTTTTGATAGATGCTCGATAGATTCTCTACTGTTATGTTAGAAAACTGTTTGTGTTGTTCATTGCTTAAATGAACGCCAAATTTTGATTTTTGAGGTGTTATGGGCCCTCATTAATCAGAAATTGGTGGATCATGGTCCTATTTTCTCTTGTATATGATTGAAGGAGATGTCAAGCTTTGATTTGTGGGGAGTATGGGCCCTCACGCATTGGAATTTGGCACCTCTTTGACTTGTTTTTTGAGTTTATGGGAGTTTATGCAGTTTCTGAGTTACTGCCCAGAAATGCCCAGAATAAACGGTGTGTACTTTTTGTTACACACCGTGTAGTTTTCAGGTCGTTTAATTGACCGTATGAGCAAAAACACGGTTCCATGAAAGTAACTTTAGGAACACGCCATTTATGGTAGGTACACGCCGTGTAGTAATGAGCCGTGTACTTGACCATGTCACGAACAACATGGGTCGGCGTGACCTTCTCTCAAACACGTCGTGTTGCTTTTGGAGCACACTGTGTAGTATTGTCAGGTACCCGGCCGTGTCATGAACAATACGGGATGATGTCACCTTGCCTATAGATTCTGTGTTTGTTGGGAGCACCCCGTGTAAGGTTCAGCCGTGTAGACGGCCCTGTGTTTAACAACACGGTCCGCCGAAGCCTTGTCCACTACACACTGTGTTCGTTGGGAACACACCATGTAGTCTCAGTTTAAGAAGACCATGTGGGTTATCCGTGTAAGGGACTCGGGAAGGGGAACAGTTTTCAAGTACACTCCTTGTGTGGGGTCAACACGCCGTGTAGTTTGAGGTGTACACGCCATGTAGGGCAGGAGTACACGCCCATGTCAGTGGCTTAAAAAGACACACCGTGTAGTTTTTATACACGCTGTGTAGTCGAGTTTTGTAAACTCGTGTGTTTTCCTTTCCCTATTTCTGTTATGTACCCTTCTGTTCTCTGTCCTTGTTTTCCTGATCTATGGTGTGATTTTGATCTTTCAGAGCTATGCCTCCAAGATGACCTTCACTCGTACGTCTGTCGTCAAGCAGTGATCAGATTCCAGATATGGCTGATCAGGGACTCCCTACCGATCCTCTAGTCGGGCTAGCCTTGGCACCGGCTGTTATACCAGTTGTAGGCAGGAATGCGCAGTTCAAGGAAGGTTTTATGAGGTTGATGCAGACCTTCCAAGGAGAATTGCCTCCTGCCATGACTATGGCAGACCTGATGCGGGTTTTTCAGCAGCAACATCCGCCCACGTTCTCGGGGGAAGGAGGACCTCAGGCTCCAGAGTCATGGATGGAATCCATGCTGACTATCTTTGAGCATTTCGAGATGCCTCCAGAGAGGAGGGTCAAGATGGATACATACATGCTACGAGACTCCGCCATGATGTGGTGGGACGTGATCTCACAGGCAGGTCAACAGCAGGCTATGGATTTGGAGGACTTCCAGCGTGTGTTCTACGACTACTTCTACCTAGAGACCATGAGGACCGACCGAGCCCGGGAGATCATGATCTTAGAGTAGGGTACTCTTTTTTTCATGGAGTATTCCTATCGTTTCCCTGAGATGCATCATTTCACACCCCTTCGGGATAGATGTGGGGTGTTATAGGAAAGGACGTTCAAGGATGGTCTCAGGTGGGAGATCTGCTCGTAGGTTAATATATTCTACCTAAATTCCATCTCTTCCATCGTCAACCAGGCACTGATTGCAGAGCGCAATCTGAGAGACTCTGGAACTGTGATCCAGGGTGGTTCTGCTTCCAGAGTTATTCTTCCTCTTGATGACAGCAAGAATCACTGTAGGGAGTCTTCACGCGGTGAACCAAGGAAGAGAGATACATCATCGGGTAGCCAGGTGGTATGCTACCAGTGTGGCTGGTCAGGGCAGAAGAACCCTCAGTGCTATAGAGACCCCGTGGAGTGCCGATTTTGTGGCAAGATGGGTCACCTTCAACATTTCTTCCATGTTTTCTCACCAGAATCTGGTGATTGGGGTTCTTCCATGACTCATCTTTCCGGAGCAGCACCAGCAGTTTCTCACTAGTCGGGTAACTGGAGTTCTTCCAGCTGTTCGGGCCAAGGGGGAGGTCGAGGCCGTGGCGGTCAACCACCAGTCCCTCAGCACCAGCAGGGAGGTTCAGCTCAGAGTGGTCAGCCAAGGGCGCATATCCATAGTGCAGGCCAATCTTTCTCCATGGAGAATACTTATGAGGAGAAGTAACCTGGACCTTCTATAGTTCGAGGAATGATTTTAGTAGCCTCAGTTTTACCTTAATTCCTTTTCGATATTGGTTCTACGCATAGCTTTACCTCTGTTTCTGTTGTGGAGAGCCTTGGGCTCTGCATCTTTTCTTCTGCCGACTCATTGACATTGGACACACCATTGGGGACGAGGACATCTAGTGTAAGCTAGTGTGGAGAGTGCCCTCTTGAGGTTACAGGGTATCATTTCTTATGGGATCTCTATGTCTAGATATAACATGCTATGATGTCATCCTCGGGATGGACTGGTTGGTTCCCTTCCAGGCCGTCGTCGATGGTTATCGCTGCAGGGACAATTTAATCTCACCAGAGGGTGAATCCTTTTTCATAGAGGTGAATGGGACGTTCGAGTGAGTCGGGTGGGACTCGAGCATCGTGGGCTAGGAGGGGTGACAGCCCATATTGCTAGTCTTTATCTGGATTATTAGGGGACTCCACAGTTGGAATTTCCTCCAGTGGTAGATCACTTCAAGCATGTCTTTCCAGAGTACTTTTCAGGTTTTCCTCTGGAGCATGAGGTAGACTTATTTATTGATCTCATGCTGGGAGCGGCACTGGTGTCCATTACTCCCTATTGGATGGGCACACCCGAGTTAAAAGAGCTTAAGAATCAGTTGGAGGAGTTGAAAGAAAAGGGTTTCATCCAACCAAGTACTTCTCCTTGGGGTTCGCCTATCCTGTTTGCGAAGAAGGCAGATGGTACCCTTCAGATTTGTGTGGATTATCGGAAGCTGAACCAGTTGACAGTCAAGAACTGATATCCCTTGCCGAGGATTGACGGCCATTTTGATCATCTTCGAGGATCCCAGGTGTTCTTGAAGATCGACTTGAGGTCTATTTATCATCAGTTGCGCATTAGACCAACATATATTCCTCTGATAGCCTTCAGGAGCAGGTATGGTCTATACAAGTATATAGTCATGCCGTTCGGTCTCACGAATGCACCTATAGTTTTCATGGCACTGATAAACCGAGTGTTCTATCCTTACTTGGCTTCCTTCGTCGTGGTCTTCATGGAAGATATCTTGATGTACTCTCACCCTCAACACGACCATCCCACACACCTTGAGATCGTTCTGATTACACTAAGAGAGCATCATCATTATGTTAAACTCTCAATGTTCCACTTCTGGATGGATCAGATTCACATCATGGGTCATATCTTCTCAGAGGCAGGAGTATCATTGGATCCAGAGAATGTGAGGGATGTAGTTTCCTGGGAGCAACCGAAGAATTTTTTGAGGTACGGAGTTTTCTAGGGCTGGATGGATACTACAGACCCTTCATTCAAGAATTTTCTCGTCTAGCAGCACCATTGACAGGTCTGAACAAGAAGGGGGAGAAGTTATTATGGTCAGATTCTTGTGAGTCAGCCTTTCAGGAGCCAAAAGGGAGGTTGACGACAGCACCAATACAAGTCTTGACAGAGCCAGGCAAGAGCTACATTGTTTACTGTGATTCTTCATGTATCGGGCTGGGGGCTATTCTTATGCAGGGAGATGGAGTCATTGCGTACGGGTCTCGACAGTGGAGGCCACTTGAGAGGGGCTACCCTATGCACGATCTGGAGTTGGAAGCTGTTGATTATTCCCTACGCTGTTGGAGACACAATATTCTGGGAGAACAATTTGTGGTCTCACCGACCACAAGAGCATCAAGTATATCTTCACTCAACGGGATCTGAATCTGAGACAACAAATGTGGGTTGAGTATCTTCAGTCATTTGATTTCGATCTTGCCTATACGGCAGGAAAGGACAACGTAATGGCAGATGCGTTGAGTAGGGAAACTCAGGTTCAGGCGGTTTAGGAGGCCAGCAGTGAGGGGAAGATGATGGTTATGTTCTCTGATATGCATCTAGAGGTGCACGACAGACATGGACATACTTTCCTTTCTTCTGTAGCTGTTACCACTACACTTATTGATCGAGTACAAATGAGGCAGCTATCAGACTCAAAAGGCTTAGTCCTGTAGGATAGTGTGTCATTACAAGACCCTCTTCCTGGATGGACAGTGGGCGAGGATTAGATTTTGCGTTTTCAGGGGCGCGTATGGGTGCCAGTAGACATACACAAGGAGCTGATGCAGGATTTTCATTCCTCATTTTGAGCAGTTCATCCTGGAATCACCAAGATGTATTAGTATCTTTATCGCTAGTACTGGTGGCCAGGTATGAAGATGGATGTTGTTGGTATTGTCATGAGATGCTCTACTTGTCAGTAGGTGAAGGCAGCGCATCAGTGACCAGTAGGCCTTTTAGAACAGTTACCCATTCCAGAGTGGAAATGGAATGATGTCTTGATGGACTTTGTGACCAGATTTCTGAGGTCGCCTCGAGGGAACGATGCTGTTTTGGTTGTTGTCGATAGGATCACAAAGGTTTCTCACTACATTCCGATCAAGGAGACCTTCAGTATCGATGATATGGGACGAAATTACATCCGAGAGATTGTCTGTCTGCATAGAGTTCCATGATCCATTGTTTTAGACAGAGATGCACACTTTACTTCTCGGTTTTGGCAGGGAATTCAGAAGGCCCTGGGTTCCCAGGTACTTCGGAGTACGACATACCATCCCAGACTAATGGCCAGTCCGAGTGCACAATCCAGGTGCTTGAGGATATGCCCCGATCCTGAATTCTAGACTTTGGCAGTTCTTTGGAGAAGCATATTCCTCTTGTAGAGTTCTCCTACAACAATAGTTTTCAGCGAACCATTCATATGGGATCATACGAGGCTTTGTACAGTAGGTCATGTCGATCACCGTTATGCTGGATGGAGGCAGGAGAGGTATTTTTGCTAGGACCTCGTGGATGACTACAACACAGTCCCGATAGAAGTCTTATGATGATCAGCAGAGATGACCCATGGAGTTCGAGGTCGGGGATCGGGAATTCCTGCTTGTCGCACTCATGTTGGTACATAAAAGGATTCGGAGGCAGGGTAAGCTTTCTCCGTGGTACGTCGGGCCGTTTGATGTCTTGGAGAGAGTTGGGCCGGTTGCCTATTGGTTGCAGCTACGTCAGAGGTATAGGGATATGCATGACGTCTTCCACGTCTCTCAGCTCCGACATTACTTTTCAAACCCGTCTCATGTCTTTCAACCTGAGGAGGATGAGCTTGAAGAAGATGTGTCGTTTGAGGAGCATCCTATCCGGATTGTCGATCGCAGTACCATGGTTCTCCATGGGTGGTCTGTCCCTCTTGTACATTTGCTATGGCAGCATGGGCGGGTATAGGACGAGACCTGGGAGAGGGAGGCCGATGTAAGATCACAGTGGCCGGAGCTATTCGGGGTTTCTTCTTCTATACCTATCTAGGAAATTCTGGGACAAATTTCTTAAAGGGGGAATGTTTGTAAGAACCCAGATCTTTGTTCCAGGTATGGTTTTCATTTTTATGGAGTTGTTCAGAAAAACGAACTTTTTGGAAATTTTTGAAGTACACGTCGTGTACTTTCTGAGTACACATTGTGTACTTTCTGAGTACACGCCGTGTACTCTTCTCCGGCGCGAAGCCGTGTGATGGCAGTGCCCGGGCCAGACACACGGTGTGTAGGGGTGACGTGGAGGCCGATTTTGGCGGAGTATGGAAAAGACATAGTACATGTCATGTACTCTAAAAGTACATGTCCTGTACTTTATTTTTTTCATTAAACTCACGGGGGTATCACTTGATGGATAAAACACACCGCTTATCCAGGTTCTTCATCCGAGAGTGACCCATATGGACAGATCTTCAACGAGTTTCTGCCTCTTCGTTTGTTCTCTGATTCGATCATGGTCGATTGAATTGGCATCGCAGTGGTGAGTTCTTCCTTCTACTTGAGCTTTGTTTTCGGATTCCTCATCGTTTTCAAGTTATCATGGGTTGAGTGTTTTGTACATTTTCTCATATCTACGATGTTAGAAGGGGAATCAATCATCGTTGTTCACGTATATCGATTTCCTAGGATCGACGTGGGTGGTTTGTGCCATTCTCTAGAAAGTCGATGAGTATTTTGTGCAAATTCCACCAATACCCTTGAACAGGGTATTGTGTGTTCCTGTTTTTCCCTTGATGTATTACCTGATTTGCATGATTGCATGAGTAGTAGTATTTTCCTATAAATATGGTAGTTTTTACAATACTCTAGATGTTTTCCATGATTGTTTTTTTTCTCGGTGTTTTGCCGGTTTCCATGCCTAGTTGTATGATAGTTGAACTGTTGCTATGTTATGCTGTTGAGCCTTAGATTGGTATCCAAGTAGTTCTTTAGGTTTAATTTGACGTCGCACGCGTGCTAAGCATGATAGTTTCACACAGGATTGTGAGAACCTAGTGTAGTAGACCACATGGAAAAGAGACCTAAGGGCTTATCCAGAGAGTCATTTAATTTGATGTGAGACCACATGGGGAATTGACGATGGGTGCTTCCTCAGAGAGTTTGTAGTTACTCGATGTGGACCACAAGGGGAATGATACGTTGAGTGCTTCCTTAGATAGCCTTTAGTATGATACGAGACTACATGGGGAATTGACGGTGAGTGCTTCCTCATAGAGTCTATTCTTTAGCTGAACCAGAGAGGTGAGAGTGTGTGTGCCTCCTAGGGGGTTGCTAGTACTTATAGGTTGAACCATAGGGGATAGGATGTGAGAGATACCCAGAGGGTTACCTGTTTTCTTCTAGTTGTAGGTTGTTTACGTGTGTACTTTATTTTTTAGAACTATAGATTGTAGTTGCTCGTGCTTTCCTGTTTACTGCTTCTTATTTTTATAATGCCAGGTATTCATTGACTATTAGGCACAAATTTTTGGGTGATTACCTACTGGGATTGTATCTCACACCCTGTTTGGGTCATGCTTTTGGGCCCAAACAGACTACATGGTTGGAGGTATTGATAAGGGGAAGCTCCCTTCTACTTCATGTACCCGACTTGCTGTGGAGATAGAGAGTAGGGGACCAAGCTACGACTTGTGGTTCTTCGGAGTTTACTTTGTTTTTCTTTTGAACCCTATTTTCAGTTTTATTTCAACATGTTGGTTTGTTTACTAATTTCCATAGTCATATGTACCATGTTCCGTCATCATTGTTTATACATTGCTTCCGTTGTTCAGTTCACTTGTTGTATGCTCTTTATTGTTCCGCTATTGTTTTTGATTGTTCTTCTGCTGTATACTTTACCAAATGGGGGCATACATTCCCCTCTGACTCACCATGGCCCTCGCTACTAGTGGGCATCCCCTGGTGTTTGGGGAAACGTGCTTGAGTTCATGTGGCGAACTGGGTATGGGGCACCAGTGGAGGGGCTTCGGATTCAGGTCGTTACAATCTTAATGAATGGTGGAGTTGTTTGAGTTCTCCTAGAGTGGAACTTTACTCTTTAGGATGGTGTGACACATGAATAGTATTATAATTAATATGATTATTGAATTACCCATGTTTTCCCTTATGATTTTCCTATGCTTGATATAATCCATCTCAAAATATGTCAATGTTAGTTAGAATATTATACATTGTGAGGTGTTTATGAAGCTTATTCTATCACTCCCGCCAATGAACAGTCTTATTCCTAACAGTGTGGACCAGACGGTAATCAATCTGACTGAATGCAAACATTCCAAATAGAAATGTAATCCATTGGGTTTTTGAAGGAATGTACTCAAGGGTTTTTTCAGAGATTCTATTCTATATATACCGCAAAGACCTGTGAAGTTTGATGTATAGATTATTCTGTAACTCCAAATTTGATTTAAAGTCATTCTCAGATGGAGATAGATACTCTAGGACTAATGCACACAAAGAATATACCTTATCTTCACCCTCCAAAATAGTGTCCCATTTTCTTCTTGATGCTTAATGAGTTTGTATACCAGCTCCTACCATAGACATATTCATGGAATCTAATAATCTTTAACAATGATTTAGAATTATTTATATCCTTATATGTACAACTAGAATGTGGCACATTTATAGCAATTGGTAGGCCATACCCATGAAGAGATCAACTAATTAGGAATATTCCACTCTAATATCCTTTAATTTAGTAGGTTGAAAAAATATATCTTGATAAGAAGAACCATCTTAGGTTTTCTCGGGATCCACCATATAAGGCTAAAAAACATTCTATTTCAATGTTCACCTAAGATAGATCCCCCTCAAAAGTGGGTATGTGATGAATTTCCTTTTTTTTCATGCACCTTCACCACAATTATTTCTGTTAATGGAGTTATGTTTTTAAACAAGTCACAATCAGGGAATAAGTCTTAAAAATGGTTGATTTTGTAGAAAATAAAGACTCATTCCCATTTTTTCTTTATATAGTGCCTCAAATTATTCTAATGTGATGGGGATATTTTTATGATACAATACTTCATTAAAAGACATGCTATGATTTATCATTTATTCTATTGACATCCTAATCCTTGTGTTAATCTCACTCGTCAGAAAACATAGAGAGGTTGGATCATGGACCTCTTCCGATGAATTATGACCCTATACAACCTCCTCAGTGACAACCACATGGTCTGTATTAGTCATCAAAGGATACTCGAGTGCATCACACAAATGTGAAATGATTGAAAAGTGGATATCATTCACTATCATGTGACATATTGTGAAATACCTATGACATACCATATTATTCCTCCCTCTCCAAAGTGGTAGGGATATGGATTGGATTATATGATGCACACTCAACCGTTGTTATATCTTCATTTGAGGGTGTTATTTATTTTATAAGAATATGGGCCTGGTCAGATGTTATCTCTTCAGTTATGGGAGGCTCATTTCTAACTTCCTTGAGGGAAGAAACAAAATGAGTTACAACAATACCTATATGTTTAATCACTTTCTCTGGATGCTGTAGAAATTAATGATTTCTGGAAGACTTACCTCTACTGAAAAAGTATGTTTCCATTGATTTCACTCATTCATCATCCATTATTCTTCATCTTCTTCAATGGATGAGTTACATCAACCTATCCAGAAATATGTATTATATGTCGTAATTATCCCTCCATATCATCCTCCATGGTCTATCAGCATGTAAATTAACATCTATATTTTAAGGGTGACCTTGTAAACCTGATCCAAGTACCACTAAGGCTATATCATGGTGAAAGAACCTCATATAATTTTCCCTCAGCCTGATGAAAATTAATATTGTATTCCCCATTAGAAATAATCATTTTATTGAATATAAAGGGAATGAAAAAATGAGTTTGGGGAGAATATAAATTATGTTTTCAGGATAAAAAAATTCACATCATTCCTCAAAATAAAAATGATCAATCCATTCACCAGAAAGATATTTTATCATTTCCCCACTCTAATTGATGTAGGGACCTAATTTTCATTTCCATAATGAGATTATATATCACTTTTATATGAATTTCTAACTTAGCATGATTATCCTATATGAGAATACAATGAGGGGCTCAATGGTCAACTATCCCAGGAATATGAAACTCCCTACGTAAGAGTGCCCACAGAATTTTCACCACCTAAAGACAAGTCCTACCATGTTTGGACTGCCTCTGGTCACAAATATTCTAAATACCATACAACCTTCTATGAGGATGCTCTAGTAGCCCTTGAGTTCGCAGGTATCCCAAATGCATTCTATCACATATGAAGGATGAGTAAATGAAAAAATGGATTCCACATGACAACTATGACTAGACCTCCGGGGTGAAACTTCAATTTTTGAATTTGGTGTATCCATAATGATTCTGGTGGGTGGATTATACCATGAACGAGATCGTTTCGATGAGTTGGGAACCTCGTCAAACTCACTATCAGACTCAGACAATACAACCTCTGAAAGAGATAAGAACCTTTCCAATGAGGAGGATTTTTCCTAATTTTACACTTTATCCCATACAAAAGAATAACCTTCTCTAGAACCCCATCAGGATATGATGCAATTTGGTTATCTACATACTATGATATTAGTCTATTTTCCAAATCCACCGGGTGCAGGTTAATCACCATCATTATCAACATCATGTCTTTGGGCAACCTCAAATGTCGAGATACAATCAAAGGTTGTTATAATATAATTAACATTGATGGGGATAATGTTATTGGTTATAGGAACAAGAATTGTAATGAAAATTGATAATGATAATAAGCCTCACATATAATTTCTCCATCAATCTTCCTCAACCACACACCATCCTTGATGGCTCTCATGTATGGCCTTACCTCAATGCTAGTCATCCTGTCATCAATAAACCATTCTATTGGATGATTCCAAAATGGAATGATGTGGAACTCCATAAATAAATTCATCCTTGCCTAAATTTAATGAGGTGTCAAGGAAATGGGTGGAATTAATGATACATCTCAGACATATGGCTGGAACACATTCCCAAGGACCTTGGTACTATTCTGTATAGAATATGTCTTGATATGTTCCGCGATCCATACCCAAAAATAATATAACAGTCTTGCAACATTGAATGGATCATTCCCTGTATGAATTTATCATAGGATCCTATGTATGTTTTTCCAATGAATGGGTGCCCCACCCCACTAACACATTATTTTCCATCTTGGCTGCCACAATTAATGTTCCTAACCTTATGTCACCATTAGAGTCATAGATAGGAAGAAACTTTGTGTTTATAAACATGGAAAGAAACCCCACATGAAAGGTTCTATATGGAATGTTGGGTTGGATTTCATATCCCCACTTGTCAAATTCTCTATTTACCAACATTGGATCAATGGTACCGGTTACCCTTATCTTCAAATCCTTGATATAGTTTATTGGACACTTGCAAGTGGGGCATTCCCCCTTCTTCATTAAGGTACTTTCCATCCACTCATACAGATTAAAATATCATTCTACATAGTGTCCTACATTTTAATATTTTGTGTTATTTTTAGTATCTCACATGTAGATGATGAATTCCGGAGGGTTTCATTCCTTGTATCCTTTTTATGGATGAATTAAACATACTTATCTCCGAGAATTGGAGCCCTAATGATCTGGTGAACATCCCAAAAAATGATACTGACTTCTCTATGCATCATATGAAATGCATTTTTTGCAGAGTCCACCAGCTCAGATGCTAAGGAAAAAACATGGCAATACTATATACCTAGATCTTCCCTACCGATAATACCACATAAATTTCAACATCTTTGGGATACTTTTTGAACTCTACACAGGTTTGGTGCACCTAGTATTCCCACATTCCTATGGACATATCACCCCCTCCTGAATACAATTCCCAACCAGTATTCCATCCCTTCAATTGAAATTTACGAAAAATATCGAATGATTTATGAATTATAATACATCTTTAGTTAATATATGTGTGGTTTCAGATATAGTGATCATTGGTTGGGATGAATAAATCATGTCATGAAAGATTTCTCGGAATTGATTAATGTACCCAAACTAGAAATATCAGTGATTAATATGTTCTTGTGTTCTTGAATCCCAGAGTCTAATATGTAGTTCATTGGAGTTGGTGGAGGGGCCTCCGGGAAAATGGCCATGGTCATTATGTGGTAGATAATCACTCTTCAATAATTCACAACGATACTTCTTTAGAAACCCCACTAGATTATGAAGTGTTGTATAACATATGTCATAATAATCTTTCCTCATGGTTTTTATCATATCCTCAGTACATTTAATCGCCAATTAATTAGAAAATAATTTCATCTTGGTAGCCATTGAACCTAAAAATAAATATGATGTTCATTACAGAGTAGGTAAATTTTGGAGAAGAAAATGGAAATATTATATTTTGGAAAATGAATTATTTCTTATATGATGCTTTCTTAAGTGAGTCACACAAGTGCATTTCCTAAACATAATCCCACCCAAGTCACTCACCCAAACCTATGTATTATGCATCCAAATACTCACTTTTACTATGTAGACGATGTATTTGGAAAAAATATGTAGGCAAAATCTGCATGAATGATTTGCGTGGGGAGATCCAAAATTTCTCAATTGCAAGGGTCTTTTTTCAAAATGAATACCCTATATCTAGGTTAGGTAACCTAACATAGTGACTAGAAAATGAATCATACATAAGATAACACCCAAAATGTGGAGTCTTTTGTGATGCATCAATCCATTTTATACTGTTACCTTAGGATTATGGCCACATTCTTCGATCAAATCCATTAATGGGGGGGGGGGTTGACATACCGCTTTTCACATGGATTAATATGAAACAAAGGGAAATAACATTGAAAAATGAGTAAAATGTAGATGATGAATTCTGAGAATCATAAAGAACCAAAAAGAGAGTTCCCCCAAGGTACCACAAAACAAAATCTAAACACAGGACCCTACACGACCAAACTGTGGGAAACACAAATATGTGACACCATTACAAAAACTCACCTTCACCCAAGGTCCCATATTTTCCAATAAACATTCCATTATGTGTTCATTATTATGAATGAATTTTATAGAAGTATAATTGATGATATGATCTCCCTAGTACTTCACTCAACCGTCTAAAACATTATAGGTAGTTTTCTAACACCCAAACTATAGAGAATTCAATGGGGATAGTGGAACTATTGTCTTGTTATGATATAATGTCAAATACACCTATGTGGGGCATTCCTCTAACCACTAATTAATAAATACCTACTCGAGGATTCCTTATTTAACTAGAGACTTGTGTGACATAACTCTGCGAACACCTGTAGAGTCCCATAAAAGGTTAAGAAATGTCTGCCCCAAGTGTAGTCAACGAGGTGTACCATCACCCAAGTTTCTCCCAATTCTCCTAGGCCTATATAAATTGAGAACCCATTTTGAGAGCCTAATTGGTTCAATATAACATCCAGAATGTGAAATCTATTCATGAGGCCCCCCTCAAATCCAGTCACGATAGTTTCTATCCTTAATTGGATCCATTATCTGAATGGTAACATGTTGAAACATCCAGAGATACCTCATTACCTACAAAATATTTGGGAACATTTCATCATTATGTTTCCCATTCGTATTTGTATTTCAATAGTCATACGTATCCCACACATATCTTAATAGAGGATCTAGATCCTTAGAGTTTTTGTAGATTTTTTTATCTATAGTCACAAGGACCCTTACCCCAGTGAAAATGTCTAAGAGTTTCTAGTCGGGAGGATATGGGTTTTGACCATGTCATCCCCACCTCATCCTTGATACCTTGAGCCTCTTGTTCGTAGTGGGTAGGGTAATAATTAAACAAGTTTTTCTATTCAACATGGAATCATATCAGCATCTCAGCATAGATCCAATTATAAGACATCCCACCTAAAATAACCCCTAGAATTTCATTCATGAGGTTTCATTAAATCTCTTAACTACCAACACATAATTTACCTTTGTCCCTAATATGGGCTAATGTGAATAGAGGGATGTTTCAAAACCATGACCTCCTCCACCACCATCCTCCTCCTCGTACACCAACGAAGGAGAAAAAGTGTTTGGTTTCTCAAATCATCCACTTCATCCTCTTTATCTTCCCGATAATGACTCACACTGGCTTAAAGTATAGTAATTATCATGACACCCACATGATCTACCTGAAGGATTGAAATACGAGATCTCTGATTCCTAGTAATAAACAAAATAGGATTCATAGGAATCCTACAGAGGGAATGGGTTCAATGGAAATCCTTATCATTAGCATGTGACAATAATAATTCCCTTAATACATGAATCTTACATATGATTAATAACTAAGTTAATCCCCAAAACAACCATGAGTTTAAAGATCAGTCATTATATCTTTTAAAAGGGAACCCTGTTCAGAAATAAGCCCCAAATTAATTCTCTAAAAGGGCCATAATCACCTAAGATACATGTGTGAAATTGGTGGTATTTAATTCCAATCCAATTGGGATACATATACAACATCATGAAGGATAAAAAAAAGACCTCAAATAAAACTAAGACATCATGGGACAGAATCCGATCCGGGTCAAATTCAAATTACGAATCCAGATCTCTCGCAGGTTCCCATGGATGCTTTGGCATAAGTACTAAACCAATATTTCATGAGGTACCTTCTGCATAGACATTAGAGCTACAATCCATTAAACTGTATGGTTGGGTCCTTATAAAATGACCTTAAAAGGTACGATGTTCCGTGTAACACACCGATATTTTATGAAAAATATTATTTTAATTTCATTTATGTCTTGTGTTGTAAGCTACAAAAAGATTAACTTGCGCTATACGCAACACCGTATGAGCTTGCAGTATACACAACACTATTCTTGGATAATGTTACACACAATTTTGATAGTAGTTATTCTAAGAAACATTGAGTGTGTGTATATATATATCTTCAATGTATAAATGAAATATGGTTGGATTCTTTTATACGAAACAACAGAGGAGTCTTGCACAACACGCAACCCTGACCTGGCTTGCATTACATGCAATCGCGACCTTCCTCGATAGCGTGTGTTGTACGCAATACCGGGTTTTCACTAAACAATGATATATTGTTATAATATTATTATGAACTAGTTGTTATGAATAGTATCAACTACATTTTGAGTTTTATAACATTATTATTCATGTTACACATTTTCTTGAACATGGTATGAGAACAAAATCAATCTTTCGAGTAAAATAAGTATATTTCAAAAAATGTAGTTTTTCCGCCTTTTGATGGCACACACACTTTAAATCTTGTTTTTTACATGTCTATAAGTTTAATTTGACAAAATAAAATTATTCTTTGGAATTATAATATAAAAATTTACTTAGGATAAAATTTTCAAATTATTCTGATAACTTTCATATTTTAATGAATAGTGAAAACACATTATATTTTAGTTAAAAGCTAGTTTTATTCATCACAATAATTTATATGGATAGATTATCTTTTTAATTGGGTTTAGAGTGTAATTAGAATTTATTTTTACCATTTAATCCAATTTTGGTAATTGTAATTAATTTCACTTTGAAATTGGATATAAACAAGTATCAATCTTTTGATAGTTATTGTTTCTTAAAAAACACTCTATTTGTTTTGATAACGGGAATTAATTTTAAAATTAATTAATGCCACTTATATGTTTTGAATTTGTCAAAATAGAAATCAATTTTGAATTCGGAATATCAAATAATTCTTAGGCTGAGTATTTGTTATTTTTCTGAAAAACTGCATTTTTTGATGAATAGTGAAACCACTTAGTGGTAGTTAAAAATTGAATTTTTCATTTAAATGAAATTTTAACACTTCTATGAATTGAATTTCAATAATCCGAGAGACATGGTTAATATTGAGGACTAAAATTTGGTTCAATGAGATGAAAATAATTTTTGGTGAATAGTAACTTTTTACTTTTTTTACCACAGTTAAAAGTAAATAGGGAAATTAAGGGTTAGAATGATATTATTATTACCCTAACACATGTACTAATTATACTGGATAAGTGTTATTCGAACAAAAACAACATTAGGAATACAATATGACCATTTAGGCCCACATGGATTAGATTAGGATATTTATTATTAATTTATTTAAAGAAGGGTTAAAATAGTCTAAATCAAAGTTTAATAACTAAATCATTTTTAATATAGGGTTATACATAATATAAATTCAACTATAAATATTCATTATAAAGATAAAAAGATTTCATACATAATGGTATTTTATTTGTAATTTTTAGACCTTAAATAACTTAATTTATTTATGACACAATGATGATACAATAATTATATTATTAATGGAATATTGACATAATTGATATTATAAATATCTAAATAAATGTAATATAAGGCTTTTTATGAATTCCAATAATTTTCTATGTTAATATGACATTTTATTATTGATTTAATTAATTTTTTTCTAACTAATCATTCTGTTAAAATTTTTTAAAAAATCAATTACCAAATAGTGTCAAAATTAAAATAAAATAGTTTTTAAAACGAATATTATATTATTAATTGTTTTCATATTCCTAAAAATCTATGTTTAGGACTAGATACTTATATAATTATATTTTCATCATTAATGGACCACTTTGGGGTGTCTTGGATGTATATGGTAATTTTATTAACTATATTATATAAAAATAAAAAGTGACATGGTAAATGTCAATCTAATTAACTAAGAGTTAAAACTAAAAGATAAGGTTAATATAATGACATAAACTTGTCTAAATTCTATTTTATGAGAGGAGTTCGACCCATCCCCACCTTAGATTCGAAATAAATCAATTTGGAGCTATTAATAACTGAATATGACTTTATAATAAAATACTATTTTTTGGTTTTCCAAAGGTGCCCCTCTCCTCCCTTTTAAAACGGCACCTCCTCCCTCTCTTCCTCACACCACTTTGAGCATTCCAGCTCGGCCAAACACTGCCAAATTATCTTCTCCACTTCCCTTGAAACACCCTAGAGGTCCTGGTCTTCTTCAAAGACCAATTTTAGTGCCCTAAAAGGATTTATCAAAGAGGCGCTTTAAAGAAGAGGTCATGTCCGTTACCGATTCTTTCAACTTTATTTCTTCTTCCACTTCTTCTTCTTTAGTTGTTTCATTATGAAGTAAAAACATAAATATCACTCATATACTTCTATGTTATTATAAGTACTAAATAACCCTATTTCACCATCTATCCATCCTATGGAAAATGAAATCACCGCGCGTGCGTACGTACGGAATACCGTCTCCACGAATGCGATGAGATTCATTTTCCATGATTAACCATTCAAGAATGATTATAAAGTATATATAATGAATAATAATGAAATATATGAAATAATTAATCTAATGGATTTATATATATATATATATATATATATATATATTTTTTTATCTACTTAATTCCATTCAATTCAATGAGGAAACGAAAACAGCGTTCATGCGTACGTACAGACTACCGTCTCCATGAACGGTGTATTTATTTCCATTTGTCGATCTATTATATATATGTATATTATGAATATATATTATATATAAATCATGTTTTATATTCTGGATATAATTAATCATGATCAAAGTAATCATATGAATAATTACAAGTTAAAACCTGAACGACAAATGAAATGATTTTACCCAAAACACTACTTTAACATGATTTTACAAAAGAAAGGATAATATAAAGTCATAAGTGAACCATATATGATAAAATAACAATTAATATGATTATTTAATAAGTCAATTACATTATTTAAATAATTATACAGGAGGTTTGGATACGTACGAAGCATATCAAACCTAAGGTAAGCGATAATTTTGCAAATCTCATTTTTATCCAAGATTGCTTATTCGTAAGTAATTACTGGGGTTATTGATATCATCCATGCCCATGTTGTATAAAAGTGTATTCATGTATGTTTAAATTACTTTTTACCCATTTTGACTTTTACCCCATGGTATGGATGGAATCTATCTTTTATTTACCCTACAAGGTACTCTTTGACTTTTCTGGCAAAAGTACGAGAAGAATGTTTTTTTAACTTATACGGCATGAAAGGATTTTTACAGTTTTATAAAGCCTTATTTTCATGAAGCTTCCTACAAAATATTTCATGAATATTTTCAATAAAATCTATTTCATTTAAAATTGCATGACTTTTTTGTGAAAATAAAATTATTTTGAAGGAGAAAGGATATTTTCCACAAGAATTCATTTCAAGTGTTTTATCAAAACCATTTTCCGTATAAGATGAAATTATTCCATATATGTATGTTTCACGTATAATGTATCTATGATTTACATGTTTTCGATTTTCTTATTATGAAATGATATCCATTTATTTTATATGGATTATGTGATGATGGGATGATGTTTATGAAGCCCATTTTATTCGTTGGGTTATTATGAATGATGTATGTTTATTTTGTTGCACAAGTATGAATGATTTCAATATGAGATGGGTGGGACCTATATCTCCCTATAATTCATTGGGTAAAGATTATATATCTCATGAGATAGACATGGATGAAATGGTAAGTTAATCTAGTTCAGTGATACAGGACTGGATCGAGGAGTGAACTCAATTCAGAATGGGACTTTGTAAACTAAGATGGTCTTGGAATAAATGCCTTGGCTACTATGGAAATCAAATCAAGTGCTGAATGGTTTCCACAATTAAATGTTTTATTACCATTATATTTTATCATTATTGATGTTCCATTATGAAATATTCCATGATTTATGTCTTTGCTCAAGTTTTTAATGTTTAGATTTCATGTTTAATTTTTTTCATTCAAATATTTATTGATTGTTTTATGTTCTATATGTTTCCCATACTGAGAATTTGAGCACACCGTTTTTATGTTTTATTTTCCCCAGGAAATAAAGAAAGGTTTTAGGTAAGGAAACAAAAAGGGGAATATCGTTATGGGAGTTGTTGATGATATTTCAACATGATTATAAATTTATATTCTGAGTTTCCAAAGACACTAAACTATCAACATCCTTGTGTGTCTGTTTTTGTTATGTATTAAGTATTCCGAAAAAGTAATGTAATGTCCATGTACGACAATCTTTGGGTCTCTACAATTGGTATAAGAGGAATGGTTTAGTCTACCTTTGGATACTAGGATTCGAAAACGTTAGTGAGATCCCAAGAGATATTTCTAAGGTATGTCTAGGGATGTCCCTAAGGTTAAGTATAAGTATAGATTATTGTCCTAGAATTATGGTAATGATATTAGATTAAACCTATGATGTTAGATATTGATGTTAATCCCCATTTATTATGATTTTTTCCTCTCACACTATTATATTTGGGTTTTAGAAAATTGATGGAAACAAGATGATTCACGATAATGGAAGATATAATGGACAATGGAATGATATTCTTCATGAGAAACCAAATAAAATGGGATTTGGAAGTCCAAACATCATTATTATGCCGAATCAGTAATCTCATAATATGATCAATAAACTCAAATTTGGTAAGTTTCCTGACTTGGCTAATAAGTGAAAGATGGTGTTTCATGATGATCATAGAGGAAAGAAAGTTCAATTTACCCTATGAAGATCATGTGTGAAGAGGCATCAAGGAGAATGTTTCAAAGGAACTGGAAGATTCTTTGGGTGTGCAAAAGAAGGACACAAAGCCAGTAAGTACAGAGGAAAAGGATCATTTAACACCATGGATGAGGATAATGGTATTGCTATGACATCAACAATGGTTAAATGTTTTAAATGTGGAATGTACGAGCATTATGAAAACCAATTCCCTAAGGTAAAGTCTCATGAGGAGAATCAGTATGGTCGTATGGGTACTATTTATGTTGATGATGATGAAGAGACTACAAATGATATGTGAAATAAAATAATTTTTGAAGCCCGGTCAATGGTTTAAGAAGGTAGTGGAATGATTATATGTTTATCAAGTGTAATGTTCTATAAGTGATCTCATGGTACTATGGAATAAAGAGACGTCTAAGCATTGTTATATTGTTGTCCTTCCTTATGTTTTGAAAGTGTCTGATGAATGGTACCAGTAACCATGAAAGGTTATTCAGATATTTTTGGAAAGTTGATTATATGCGCATAATGAAGGGATAAAGAGAAAATTAAATGTTCGATAGTAATAATGAGCTCATGACTGATATAAGGAGAAGGTTATATCATGGTTTGAGTATATAGAATTTTTGGATTTTGGTATGTGGAAAGAGTTAACTTTGGACAACATTCATATTTTCACTAAGGTTTAATGGGTATTCATTTTTCAAGAGAATACATGATTAAGGTATTCACATCATTGGAATGTGACCAACAAGATATATATGGGGGATAAATGACGGTATTCACATGCTTGGTTGATGACATTTCAAGTAATCGTTTTCTTTATACTATGATCTTGGACCAAAGTATTTTAGATAATGATTGGAATGGATTATGTTGGACAGAAGTTAATATTGTTTAATGATATAACTTTTTTTGATATTATTGATGGGATGTTATTGTAATGTAGTTTTTGAAAAAGGACAACCTGCAGGATGGGCGACATCCCATCCCGTCGGATAAGTCTATTGGAATTGAACCCACAACCGAAGTGCGACTGGCCTTTATCTCCTACCACTAGCCTATATGAAGTCCATGTTTAGTAGAAACTAGTTTTATTATATTATGCAGTATGATATATGAAGTATAAGTCCATTTTAGGAACCATATATGATTAATCTCACTATAGATGGACTTATGTATTTTTGATAACTTTTATAACCTTTTGTTTGAGACAGATGGAATGACCCATCATTCTATCACATGATCTTCTAACACTTCACGAATGACAAATTCAACTTCATTTCTTTAAGAGATGAAGTGGAAGTTGTCCATAGAACGACCAACAGCGAGACTGTACCAAAATCATGAAAGTATTTCTTCTAATTCCAATTTCATCAACTTTAGGGAAATGATATTGAAAACCAAAAATGTTGTCCTAGTGCCCTTATATCCGATGAATCAGATGGTAGCTTAGATCATCACAAATCTATGTATTTTTGATTGATGGATTTTTCATAGCCATGTTATCTACCACTCTCCATCAGAACATGATGGTTATATTTTTCTTCCATATCCATATTTTATCCTATGTTCTCCTACATAGAAACCGAGTGATGAGTTACTTTGGGTAATCGTTACATTTCATACTTTAGTTTTTAAAATTATCTTTTAGTATTCCTTTTTACGATGTGGGTTTCTATAAATAGTAAACGATTTATAACCCCGATGAATTTCAAGGGAGAAATTCATTTTAAGGGGGGTAGAATGTAACACCCTGAGATTTTATGAAAAATATTCTTTTAATTTCATTAATGTCTTGTTTTTTATGCTACAACATGATTACCTTGCACTATATGAAACACCGTATGAGCTTGCAGTATACACAACACGATTCTTGGATCATGTAACACACAATTTTGATAGTAGTTATTCTATGAAACATTGAGTGTATATATATATATATTCAATGTATAAATTACATATGGTTGGATTCTGTTATACGAAACAACGGAGGAGTCTTTCACAACACACAACCCTAACTTGGCTTTCATTACATGCAATCACGATCTTCCTCGATAGCCTGTGTTGTACGAAATACCATGTTTCACTAAACAACAATATATGGTTATAATATTATTATGAACTAGCCGTTATGAATAGTATCAACTAAATTTTGAATTTTATAACATTATTATTCATCTTAAACATTTTTTAGAACATGGTATGAGAACAAAATCAATTTTGTGAGTAAAATAAGCATTTTTAAAAAAATGTAGTTTTGCCACCTTTTGATGGCGCAACCTAATTAAATCTTGTTTTTGACATTTCTATAAGTTAAATTTGACAAAATAAAATTCTTCTTTTGAATCAGTATATAAAAATTTACTTTGGATAAAATTTTCAAATTATTCTGATAACTTTCATATTTTCATGAATAGTAAAAACACGCTATATTTTAGTGAAAAACAACTTTTTTTCAACGCAATAATTTATATGGTTAGATTATAATTTTAATTGGTTTTAGAGTGTAATTAGAATATATTTTTAACAATTAATCCAATTTTGATCATTGTAATTAATTTCACCTTGAAATTGGATATAAACAAGTATCAATCTTTTGATAGTTATTGTTTCTTAAAAAAACACGCTATTTGTTTTGATAACGGGAATTAATTTTTAAATTAATTAATGATACTTATATGTTTTGAATTTGTCAAAATAAAAATCAATTTTGAATTTGGAATATCAAATAATCCTTAGGCTGAATTTTTGGTATTTTTCTGAAAAACTGCAATTTTCGATGAATAGTGAAACCACTTAGTGGTAGTTATAAAGCTGACATTTTCATTTAAATGAAATTATACCAATTATTTGAATTGAATTTCTAAAATCCGATAGACATGGTTAATATCGAAGACTAAAATGTGGTTCAATGAGATGAAAATAATTTTTGGTGAATACTAACTGTTTACTTTTTTTTACCACGATTTAATGTAAATAGGGAAATTAAGGGTAAGAATGATATTATTATTACCCTAAAACATGTACTAATTATATTGGATAAGTGTTATTCGACCAAAAACAACCTTAGGAAGAAAATATGACCATTTATACCACTCGGATTAGATTAGGACATTTATTATTAATTTATTTAAAGAAGGGTTAAAACAGTCTAAATCAATGTTTAATAATTAAATCATTTTTATTATAGGGTTATACATAAGATAAATTCGACTATAAATATTAATTAGAAATATAAAAAGATTTCCTATATAATGGTATTTTATTTTTAATTTTTAGACTTTGAATAAGTTAATTTATGTATGACACAATGATGATACAGTAATTATATTATTAATGAAATATTGACATAACTGATGTTATAAATACCCAAATAAGTGAAATTTGAGACTTTTTATGAATTACAATAATTTCTTATGTTAATATGGAATGTTAGTATTGATTAAATTAACTATTTATATAACTAATCATTATGTTATAATTTTCAAAAAAATCAATTACCAAATAGTGTCAAAATTGACATAAAATAGTTTTTAAAACAAAAATTATATTATTAATTGTTATTATATTCCTAAAAATATAAGTATCGGCCAAGAAACTTATATCCTGATAGCTATATCATTAATGGACAACTAGTTGGTCTCTTGTATGTATATGGTATGTTTATTAACTATATAATATAAAAATACAATGTTACATGGTAAATGTCAATATAATTAACTAAGAGTTAAAACTAAAGGATAAGGTTAATATAATGACCTAAACTTGTATAAATTCTATTTAATGAGAGAATTTAGACCCATCACCACCTTATCATAGAAATAAATCAATTTATAGCTATTAAAAACCGAATATGACTTTATAATAAAATAATATTTTTCGTTTTTCCAAAGGTGCCCCTCTCCTCCCTTATAAAATGGCACCTCCTCCCTCTCTCCATCACACCACTTTGAGCATTCAAGATTTCCCAACCCCTGAAAAAATCTCTTCTCCACTTCCCTAGAAACATCCTAGAGGTCATGGTATTCTTAAAAGAACAATTTCATTTCCCTAAAAGGAGTTCTCAAAGAGGTGCTTTAAAGAAGAGGTAATGTCCGTTATCGATTTTTTCAACTTTATTTCTTCATCCACTTATTCTTCTGTAGTTGTTTCATTATTAAGTAATAAAATCAGTATCAATAATATACGGATATGTTATTATAATTATGAAACAACCCTATTTCACCATCTATCCATCCTATGTATAACGAAATCACCGCGCGTGCGTATGTACGGAATACCGTCTCCACGAATGCGATGAGATTAATTTTCCATGATTAACCATTCAAGAATAATTATAGAGTATATATAAGGAATAATAATGAAATATATGACATAATTAATCTACTTGATTTATATATATATATATATTTAAACTACTTAATTCCATTCAATTCAATAAGGAAACGAAAATAGCGTTCATGCGTACGTACAGACTACCGTCTCTATGAACGGTGTATTTCATTCCATTTATTGATCTATTATATATATGTATATTATGAATATATATTATATATAAACCATGATTTAAATTCTGGATATAAGTAATCATGATCTAAGTAATCATATGAATAATTACAAGTAATAACACGAACGACAAATGAAACGATTTTACCCAAAATGCTACTTTAACATGAATTTACAAAAGAACGGGTAATATAAAGTCATATGTAAACCATATATGATATAATAACAATGAATATGATTATTCAATAAGTCAATTCCATTATTTAAATCATTATACAAGAGGTTTGGATACGTACGAAGCATATCTGACCTAAGGTAAGGCATAATTTTGCAAATCTCATTTTTATCCGAGATTGCTTTTTCGTAAGTAATTACTGGGGTTATTTCTATCATCTATGTCCATGTTTTATAAATGTTTATTCATGTATGTCTAAATTCATTTTTTCCCATTTTTAATTTTACCCCATGTTAGGGAAGGAATCTTTCTTTTATTTACCCTACAAGGTACTCTTTGACTTTTCTGGAAAAAGTACGAGAAAAGGGATTTTTAACTTATACGGCATGAAAGGATTTTTTCGGTTTTATAAAGCCTTATTTTCATGAATATTACTCCAAAATATTTCATGACTATTTTCAAAAAAATCTATTTCTTTTAAAATTGCAGGATGTTTTGTGAAAAGAAATTGATTTTGAAGGAGAAAGGATATTTTCCTCAAGAATTCATTTCATGTATCTTATCAAAACTATTTTCCATATAAGATGAAATTATTCCATATGTGTATGTTTCAAGTATAATGTATCTAATATTTAAATTTTTTTGATTTTCATATTATGAAATTATATCCATTTATTTTATATGGATTATGTGATGATGGGATGATTTTTATGAAGCCCATTTTATTCGTTGGGTTATTATGAATGATGTATGTTTATTTTGTGGGACAAGTATGAATGATTTCAATATGAGAGGGGTGGGACCTATATCTCCCTCTAATGCATTGGGTAAATATTATATATCTCAGGAGATAGACATGGCTGAAATGGTATGTTAATCTGGTTCAGTGATATAGGACTGGATCGAGGAGTGAACTCAATTCAGAAAGGGACTTCGTCCACTAAGAGGGTCTTGGTAGCAATGCCTTGGCTACTATGGAAATCCAAACAAGTCCTGAATGGTTTCCACAATTACATGTTTTATTCCCATTATATTTTATCATGATTGATGTTCCATTATGATATATGCCACGATTTATGTCTTTTCTCAAGGTTTTAATGTTTATATTTCATGTTTATGTTTTTTCATTCAAATGTTTATGAATTGTTTTATGTTCTATAGGATTTACCTTAATGAGCATTTGAGCTCACCCTTTTTATGTTTTATTTTCCCCAAGAAATAATGAAACGTTTTAGGTAAGTAAACAAAAAGGGGAAGATCATTATGGGAGTTGTTGAAGATATATCAACATGATTAGAAGTTTATATTCCGAGTTTTCAAAAACACTAAACTATTACAGTCCTTGTGTTTCTGTTTCTGTTATGTATTAAGTATTCCAAAAAAGTAATGTAATGTCCATGTACTTCAAGATTTGTGACTCTACATTCCCTGTTAAGAGACCCTAAACTACATGGGTTTTGATTCCCTTCACAAGGATATGCAGGAATCCCATCTATGGGTTTGATCCCACCATGAAAACAAAACATATCGCACTAGATGAAGATAAAACATGGAGTGAGATTAGTATCTATGGATGAAAATAAACATCAAATTACCCCACTATGTAGCTATAAATATAGAATCATTCTAATAATGACCAAAAATCACTATTTAGTACAGAAGGGGATATCATTGAGGGAGAACCTCAGATACATACATATATCTTCAATAATGATGAACCTCATATATATATAAATGATTCTAAGATCAATTTAAGATAAAAATTATTTATAATCTTGTAATTACCCTTATAATATGTGGGAATTAATGAACGATAAGTTAAAATTTTTCAAATCTATCATATAGTCCTAGAGTTGGTAATAATCTCCCCAAAAGGGTGTGAGGATCCTAACCTCCCATATTCTCAACAAATGTGATTTCTTAATGAATTGTTGTTGAAAATACCTAATGATAACTTGCTTTTGGAAGATAGTAATATTTTAATAAAGAACCAATGTGTGTTTCTAGTCCAACAAAAAACAATTTGGAAATCATTTAGAAATGGGAAATCATAATGATGTCCCCATTTCCGTCGGAATCAAAAATAAAAAGAAATAAACAATAAAATCATCATTATGGTTTTATTTCATGATTACACCTAAAATTATAGTCATTTAATGAAGAAATGTTATTAGATATATAGTAAAAATTTTAACATATAAATTAGTGATTAGGATGAATTATTTTAGACAATTATTTAAGATTATATATATGAGTAAAAATGTTTAATAAGATCATTATATTACTATTGGGAATACATATTTCTAATGAGTGAATTGTAAATATAATATTGAGAACATAATTTTTTTTAAAATGATAATTGAATAACAGAAAATTTAAACAACACATGAAATAAATATTTAACATATTTTAAATAAATAATGAAGGATAATTAAGTAGAATATAATCGATCATTATACAAAAAAATTATTCAAGAAAAAAACGTTTTTTTGATGTTGAATGTATTATTATAAATTTAATTTACATATAGATTGTGACATAATTTGACAAAATTTAATTCATATATGCAATTAGGTAATATAAGTTAACAATAATTGTCAATTTCTTTTCATTTTTGAAAAAATTAGTTTCTTCTGTGAATAGTGAATGAAGTCAGCAAGCTATAAAAATTGTAAAATATTATTATATTTTTTAAATAATAATAAATTATTAAATAAAATTAAATATATAATGATAATTTTGTTATTCTAGGGCTTTTTTACATAGGGGACACTTTTTAGGAAAAAATGATATTCCACAACCATCAAGTAATAAGAATTGGGACAAAGGCCACCCGGACAGATATATAAAAGGACCCATCAGATATCCTTCAAATATAACATAAATCGTTGGGTTTACAAATGAATAATTGTATATATTCACACCCCTAAATTCCCCACCCTTATTAGTTGGATTATTGTCACTATATGGATGCATAAATCCTTAATTTAGGAGGAACTTGTTAAAATGAGGACAGACTCCACGTAAGTATCTAGTACTTCCAAAAAAAATTCAATGTCATTATCATATATGATATTAATTAATATAAGTATCAACTTTAATGAAGTTTTATTTAGATAATTATTATATTTTAAAAATTATATGACTATAATATACCTCCATGCTCTCACTCTATCATTCTTATAACATGGACATATTTAGTTTGGTTGAATCACCAACTTAAGTGATATTGTATCTTTTTCACCCTTTACACCATAAATGGGTACCAATGAATAATGTTTTTTAACAAATGTTTTCAATGATTAATATTTTTTATAATTATGTTTCAATAATCACAAAAATACAAACAAATATAATCATAAATTATAACGTATTGTTGGTAAAATCATCCAAATCATCAATATTTTGAATTCAATTCCATAAAATTGTACCTATATCATCCAAAAAAATAACATGGGAATGCGTAAATAATTAAAATTAAAATTATAAAATTTTATTTTATAATATAGGAAGGATCAAATTAATATCAATAATCAATGATCGACATTTTTACTCAAAAAATGAGTATTAAAAAAATTCATGCTACCAACATCTAATAATGGATGTAAAAAATAATAAGACAATTATTAACATAAAAAATGAATATAAATTACTATTTTAAAATTAAATGCATTTCAATATATTTTTAATTTTTTTATTAACAACTATATCTTCATTAGAGATGGGTTTAAAGTGAATTGTTGAACATCAGAAGTATTAATAAGGGTTATAGTTCCAATTTCCCTTCCAAATCAAGATTGTATATGTTTAAATTCCCAATAGGAAAATTTGTATGTTAATTATCTCTAAAAATAATATATTTCACTCTTTGATAATTAATTTTGGGTTTATATGTTCTATTACCATATCCCCCATTTAATTTATTATTTACATGAAACGGTGTTTTTATTTGGAACTACTTTTGTCTCATATTTTTTATTAAGAATATTAGTCCACCTTGTAAAAAATACTTTTTTTATTTCCTGGATGTAATTATTTATCATTTTAATGATTTATTATATTCCCATAGGATAATTTTCTATTTATTTGAAAAGGTATGAAATGAATATTTTTTCCCACTCAATCATTTTCTCCTAGCGATTTCAATGATATTAATTACACAACTTCCATTATATGTTTTCGTGATTCATATAATTAATTTCAATATTATTTTCCATTTTTATAAAACATTTTTGTATAGATAATTTAATTTTTAAATTTTTCTATCAGGATTAAAAATATATTCCTTCTAATTTATTGAATTATATTAAAAAAAATTTGGTTTAATTATGTTATTATAATGTTAGAAATATTTTCTTGATCATTTGGTATATGCAAGTATGATTTATCATTGTTTGACTGGTTGGATAGAAATTATATATCCCTATAATTTATTATTTTAATATTTATATATAATTGTGTTATTATTTAATGGGACATGTGTTGTAAGCCAAAACCATTATGTTAAGGGATATTAGTAGTTATCATAGTCTGTTATGGGATGTATATCATGGTGGTTACCATTTAAATAACGTATGTTGTTTTATAATTATGTATGTACCACATTCCAAGGTTTTAAGTCCTCAAATCATGATTATTATATCATCATTACAGAATTATATGAAATACCAAATATTTATCATTCATTACATACTCCTTCTATTATTATTTTGTGATTATGTTTCCATTCCAACACGTTGCATTTATTCTTGCACCGTTATATACATCTTTATGATCACATTTGTCATCGTTAATGATATATCTTATGTCTTACCCCATACTTACTATTTGAGACCACCCATTTCATATGTTTTAATTCCTAGGAGATGAAGATTAAAATAATAATTTATATGTCTAGAAGGGTGTCATGTATAGATAATATTTTGGTAGATGCTGATTTATAAATTTTTAATATGGAATTCTGAAATCTAATTTCCATATACACTAAACCTATATGTCCTATGTGTTTTCTTTAAAAAAATTTATATTTTAAAATCATGTTTTATGATTTTATAAGTATTTATATTATCATTAGGATTTCTTAAAATGTAAAATAATTTGATGGCATTATATTGATGGAATTTCTCTTATTTATATATATATGGTCACGAGGGGTCATTCTTTGTGTGAATAGAAGGAGTTTATTAAATTTTTGTGTTTTATTTTGTATTATTATTAGAAAATTTCAGTGATATTCAATGTTACTAAAAAGAATGTGGTGGGTTTTTAAGGATTTTTATGTATATTCCTTATACTCTATTTTGAATTTTAAAAGTTGTATTAATAGATCAGTAAAATAATTTAGGAGTGATATTTTATAATATGTTTGAAATAATTTTTAGCAAAATAATTAATCAATGGATGTGTTTATTTAATTTATAAATTACATTCTAGATTTGGGAAGGTGTGGTTTCCAATAAATTTTTTGGAATTCTGTACAATATATTGAGTAATGGGTGGGGGAGTTATTTATTTGTTTCTATAGGCTAACATTAATGATATGATATTTAGGGGGATTAGGATCCAAATTCATTAGTAGATGTTGAATTTGTTTTACTAATAACTATTTTAATCTCAATAGTATTTATTTTAAATGTATTCGATAACCATGGTTCTCCAATCAAGAATGTATTATTATACATTTAATTTATTCATCATTTCTTCATGATAGAAATATAACGACCAATAATTTACTTTTAAATATATTACATCAAAACTAAAGAACATTAATTACAAAATATTACAATGTCCTGATAAGACTGCATATCTATAGTGTCTTGACAAACTGGGAAACATAAAAAACTAGTTCATATGACATCTACATTGTCTCTTGCTTATTCCTTCATAACTATATCTCTTTTGACATATCTTACATCATACTCTTCTTCATGACCGAGGTAAAATAAACATAAGAAATGGTGAGCTCATATTCTCATTAAGGGTAAACCCAAGAGATGTAAATTGTATCATAATCATAAAATATAACAACATTACATTCAAAAATAGTATCCTATATATGAAAGAGTAAGACATCATGTCATGATATAAATCATAAAAGATCATAATGTATCAATGAACATATTAACAAAATCCATAACATATTACATGTAATTAGTGTCATATAAATAATCATAGGATACCTTTTCTTATTGGTCAAGGATTATTTCTATGACCGTTATTGTGTATAAGGTCCACTATTGAACAATGTTCTCTCCTCATTCCAGTTCTATATTTCAAAACAAAGATCATTTCACGTTACAGATATTTCTATCTCATGAGATATAAATATTTTGTCAACACATTAGAGGGATATATAGTTCTCAACCATCTCATAATGATGTAATTCTCATGTTTTCCCCAGAAAACCAAATAATTCATCATAGAATAACCCAAGGAATAACATGAATTTCTTTAACATAATCCCATCATAAGATAATCCATGTAAATCAATTGGATTCCATAAATTGAATTCAATTATAAATGTTATCAAATCATAGAAAAAGCGATTTTATACGTAAAACATGACCATATTAAATAATTCGATCTTATATGGAGAATAATTTAGATTGATCACTTGAAACTAATTCTTGAGAAAAATATCCTTTCTTCTTATAAACGTTTTAATTTTTAAAATTATGCATAATTTTAAATGTAATTATTTTCTTAGAAAATAAACGTAAAATATTCTTATGAAAATGTCACAGAAATAAGCCATTATGAAAAAATAAAAATACAATCATTCCATGTTAGTTATAATAAAACATTTTTCTCATTCTTCTTTATAGAAGTCAGAAAGTACATCATGATGAAAATGATAAAAGATTCATTTCATATTATATAATAAAAACTCCCAAAGGGGTTCATTTTATATTAAAAATGTATAGTAATAGAATTATTTTAGTGCATATATTGGAAACCGTGAATGGATGATAAATATATGCTAGTAAATTACTTACATATAAAAAATCTCAGATAACAATGAAATTGGGAACATATCCCTTACCTTTGGTCTGATATCCTTTATATGTATTTGGACCTCAAATATAATGATTTAAGTAACTTTATTGACTTATTCTTGAATCATAATAAATTTTATGATATCATATATGCTTATGTTATTACCCTTTTGTTAATAAAATTTCATTATTATTCATTATTCATGTATAAATGGAATCATTTTATTATAAATGTATTGTGGAATATGTTCTGATTCTTCTTGATAGGATATATATATATATCATTTCAAGAATTATATTAACGTAATATATATCTGTTGGTCAGAGTGGATACTCAAGAGGGGGGTGAATTGAGTTCCAATTAAAATTTCTGTTAAAACATTGTCTAGTTAAAATCCTACGATTTATAAAATAAGTTAAACTGTAGTGAATTTATACAGATTGTAAATTTTCACTTAGCTTATCAATGATAGATTAGGTCTTAGTTAGTTTAACCACAAGGTCAAAATAACTTTAGAAACTAATATACTGATTTACAATAAGTGTAAACACTTTCTAGTCTAACTATCAAAGTAGCTTCAAAATAATTCTGTATTTTAAAGTAATAGCAGTGGTATAAATATAATATATGTTATATACATTAAACATAAATAAAAGATGCACATCTGATATAACAAGAGGTTCAGTCTGAAGCTGAGACATATTCCTCTATAATATATATATAAGAATTTAATCCACACCCTGGATCGGGGTTAACAACAGTTTTACAAAAACTGTCCAGGTCCAAGACCTCTACCACTGTTATTCGTGGGAACAAAAACAACTGAAAACCAGCTGTCCAGGTCACACACGACCTCTAACCCTATCCCAGGGGGAAATAAAAGATGTAATAGTTTGAGTGAGGATTTACAGATCCTCCAGTTAATGTTCAGGAAACAGTGTGTTTGTAAAAATACAGCAGATGACACACACTGCTCGAAAAGTAAATAATAAATCACAGAGTAGAGATGTAGAGTTAGAAATGGCTCTAGTGATTGTCAATGTAGCTCTAGACTCGTTGGATAGAGCATGAATGCTTTAGAGTCCTTCTCTGGTTCTTCTGTTGAAAAATAGAGTGTCAAAGTTCAGCTTGTGTTCTACAGTCTCTTGATTCGTCGTCTGTTCTTCAGAAATGTAGTATTGCATATATGGAACTTCTTTGAGGATTGTGCAATGTGTTCTTCACAGTTGTGCTCCAGATTGTTTTTTTTAGTACAGAGCTCGCATGTATTGTAGTATATGTGTCGAGACGTGTCAAGCGCACATGTTCTCTAACGCAGATCAATATTTTTTATATTCCACGGACTCTGGCAGTAGTAATGATTCCCTTTTCATAGGTACGAGATACGGTTTCCTGTCAAGCCAACAACTAACATTAAATAACATTAATTTCATTAAAAACAACAAATATGACCATTATAATTATTTAAAATAATATTGACAAAAACTTAAGAAACGATGTCATAGTGATCAAGGAAACGATGTCTTCTTCACGGTGTCTGATCATGGTGTCTGGTCACGGTGTCTAGTCACAGTGAGTCCTTCATGGTGTCTGGGTTATGGTGAGTGGTCATGGTGTCTGGTCACGGTGTCTGGTCACGGTGAGTCCTTCATGGTGTCTGGTCACGGTGAGTCCTTCACGGTGTTTGGTCACAGTGTCTGGTCATGGTGAGTCCTTCACGGTGTCTGGACACAGTGTCTGGTCAGAGTGAGTCCTTCACGGTGTCTCCATACATAGACATAAAAATTGGTATTTGGACTAAGATAGTGATATGCAGAATATGAGTTAAGGTTACTCATTAGAGATAATATATGAGAAAATTGTGACTATGCATAACACTTGTAAAGAGTAATTAACATCCATACGATTTTTTATTATAAAAACATGATATGCACCCATTGGTGAGTTTGAAGAGCATTAGCAAGATGTGCCCTGAGATCATGATTAATTAACAGTAATGAGATTTGTGATTATTAAAACATTATTAACACATGAGGAGTCCAACAATCTCCCCCTTTTTGATGTTCACAAATCATATATAGGCAGAATATAAAAGATATGTAATATAAAAGATACTAGCATAGAAAAAACATTATAGAACAGATACTTGCAGTGTTTCTCCCCCGTTTATACTATTGTAGAACTGATACTTTTAGGGTTTTCTCCCCCTTTTGGTATTATAAAAAAGTAGAGAAAAGGAAATGAAACTTGGAAATTGTCATTAAACAAAGCATTCAAAATTCAAAGTACATGAGAAGTACAAACAGTTAACAAGAAATGAAATCCCATCAAAAAGAAAAACAGTTTGTAAAATCTTTAGGGTTCCATTTTTGTCTTTCCTTTATTAGCAGTAGGAGTTGGTTCTGAAGTAGAAGAAGGCATATAAGTGGTAGACAACAAGGGTTAGGGTAGACCATAAAAAACAGAAGGATCCAAAGTAGGAGACGTAGAAGATCTAGGATTATGTTGGTAAAGAATGACTAGTCAGATCTGAGAAAGGGCTGGGCTAATTGTCATGGTAGTTGATTCTAAGGAAGGTAGTCCAGGTCGAAGGGGTGCAGCAGCTAGAGCAACTATAGCAGTACTCTGCACATGAAGATACAGCTTCAAAAGATTGATGAAATCAGAAATGATTTAACCACCATAATGTATAGCCTTTTCAAAATCATCCTTATTCTCCAGAAATCTGTCCAACAATCTGGTGAACTCTGAAAGTTTCTGAACTTGAGCTTTAGAAGCTTGAGTCACCGGAGGGATTCTCAGATTTTCCACAAGATATCTAAAGTGATCTGTCATGTCACTTTTAGATAAAATCCGGGAAAGATACAAATCTATTTTCTTGGAGATCTCTTGTTGAGCATCATTGGCTATCTTTGAATGAATCCTAACCAAGTCGAATTCTCTATCACTGTTCTTAATCACTTCTGACAAAGAAGATAGATCCAAACCACTAAATGCATTCTATAATTCTTCCTTAATTATGGATCTCAACAGAGAATCATCCAAAGTGGGTGTGGAGGTCTGACCAGAAGCAGGTGAAGCCTTGACAGCTTCGGTTAGAACTTTGAACTGTTTCAAAACTTTTTGCAGACATACAGTGTATTCATCTGTAAGTTTATTCATGGTTTCCACAAGATCTATCATGCGTTCCAGCATCTTCGTGTTCCTTTTTCCAATCTTTTCATCAAAAGATAGTAGGTAAGGATGAACATGAGACACAATCTCCCTAGAAAGGAGGGAATCAGAAGACTCAGGAGAAACAGCAGCAGATACAGGGGAAAAAACAGGAGTAGGCTCTGATCTCAGAGATTTCTCATTCTGTAGACTTGCTACCATACTTTTCCGATTTTCAACATCGGCACTCAGCAACTTATTATCTACTCGGACTTCTTGAATATCTCGGATCATCCTTGTTTGAATATGCAAGATAATATTTTCCAAGAGAATTGATGCATCTTCTTGACATAATTGAGTCACTGGGCGAGGTTGAGTGGAGACAATTTTCTCAAAACCAGCTAACAAAGTCACGGAAAAAACATTCAAATCATATTTGGGTACAGAGGAATGAAGCTCAGGTAATGATGCAGGTAAAGGTAGAGCTTCAGATTCTGGTTGAGGGTCAAAGTCATATTTAGACTCAGATTCTGATCCAGATTGACATTGGGGCTCTGGTTCTAGTTCTAAATGAGCTAAGGACTTCAGTTGAAACAGAGAAGAAAGATCCATTCTAGATTCAGTCACTTAATGTGACTCATTAACATCATAAAAGCTTGGGAAATCATACCGAGAGTGTACAGAGAAAGTGACAGAAGGTTTAGAAGCTTCACCAGATCCAGCTTCCACAATATAAATATTTCTAGTTTCCTCCCCCTCAACTTGTGCTTCCCTTTCAGATTCATGAGATTCAAGAACATGGACAAGATCCACAAGATCATACCTAATCTCTTCAGCAAACTCTTGCCTTTCCAGATGAAAGGAAATTTCCATTCTTTCTTCAGCAGATGGAATAATCTAAGGAACCGATTGTTCCACTGGATAAGCTTCCAGACTTTCTTCTTTCTCAACATAAACAGTCTCTTCAACAAAAACTTCCTCAATGGTTGCTTGCTGTTCTGAACCGGAAAAAACTAACTTCCTTGTAGCATTGGGATGATATTCTTCCTCATGAAGAACAACTAAAGGATCCTCAGTCCTTTCCTTTTCAACAACAACTTCATCTCCTTGAGGTATTTCAGCAGGGATAACACCCCTTTCATCTTCAATAGGAACTGTTTCCATTGGAGGTATTACAGATTCTTCTCTAGGTGGAACATCAGCTGTTACTTCTTCTTGTTCTTCTTCTTATGAGTACTCAGCCACATCATCTAGTTCCAAACCAAGATCAGATAGTTTCTTAGGCTTTCTTAGATATTCAACAAGATTTAACTTTTTATACAGTTGATCACTATCCTCAAACCATTTCTTTTTCCAGGGATTCTATCTAATCTTCATCCTTCTGATGATAGGCATGGATAGGCAGAAATCAATTTCCTCTAATATTTCTTCATTCGGTCCAACCATTACTTTTTAGACTAACATGGATGAAATCATCCTTGAATAAAATAGGGAGGTGGATTTGTATGTTTCTTTGATCAGCTCACAGATATGGTTGATAACATACTTACACAGATTGATCTTTTGGCCATTCTTCAACAGGTGAATCCGAAACACATCCTGATACTCCATCACAGCAAAATCTCCTTTTCTTGGACTAACCAAATTCTGAACAAACTTGAACAAAAGTCTTGTCTCCCCATCCAGTTCAGCAGCTATGGCCCTTCGCTTGGTTCCATTTCCAGTTAGATTTTCCAAAGTGGTTTCTAGGTCAAAGATGTCAGTTTTTGGAGGACGGTCTATCTGGTAATCTTCACACACTCCTTCATGTGGAACTCATAGGCATGCAACCCACATCATTGAAGAGAAAGATCACTTCTGACCATTGATCCATCTGTTCACCAAAAAACTTTCTCCAAACTCAAAAGAGAACATCACATATTGATATAATTGAGATAAAAGCCTCGGGTAAATCGGTCTATTCTGTCCAGTGAACCATTCAGTCCATCCTTGCTCTTTTAAAACTTTTAAAACTATCGATCTGCTAGACAATAACCATTCAGGGTAAACCTCTTTATCAGGTAAAACTGTACGACATACCATGTTTGGGTTTAGAGGTCCTTTGGGAGCTATTCTCGGTATCCTCTTTTGTTTCTTAGAACGACGCTTCTCAGACGAGGGTGAAGATGGACGCTTCATCCTTGTCATTCACTAAAGGTTAGGGCGAGAGAGAAGTGAATTTTTAGGATAGAATTCATGTAAGGAGTCGAATGAAACCCTTAAGTTTTATCATTTGGGAATGTCAAACGTCATAAAAACAGAAATGCGGGAAATCAAATAGCGGTGAAATAAAAATTACCGCGATATGGGTAAAAAAAATAAAAAAAAAATCATACTTCTCATGGTGAGACAGAAAACTAGCCATTACGGTGAGACAATTTATAGTCAGCACGGTGAAACAGTGAGCAGTTTATATAGTCACGGTGAGACATTGAGTTGTCAGACCATGAGCATAAAACAGTAACTTAGAAACAGTAAGTATAAAACCGTAATGTAAAGTACAGTAAATTATTAAACATTAAGATTAGTAAGATATTCATTTATGATTAATCATACCAAGATTATGTATGATGTAGTCTAATATTTCTGAATTTAATGTTTTAGTGAATATATCAGCAAGTTTATATTCAGTACCAATGAATTCCAAAGTGATATCACCTTTTTCATAATGATCCCTCAAAAAGTGATGTCTTAAATCAATATGTTTTGTCCTAGAATGAGAAACAGGATTCTTAGAAATATTAATAGCACTTGTATTGTCACAATTTATTGAGAAATGTCTGAATTGATATCTAGAGTCTAGTAATGCGTGTTTCATCCACAAAATTTGTGCACAACAACTTCGAGCAGCTATGTATTTAGCTTCTGCAGTTGACAATGCAACAGAATTTTGTTTCTTACTACACGATGATACTAGTGACCTGCCTAAAAGATGACATGTTCCAGAGGTTCTTTTTCTATCTAGCTTACATCCAGCAAAGTCAGCATCAGAATAACTAACTAGTTCAAATTATTGTCCATTGGGATAGAACCGTACAAAATTGGGAGTATGCTTGAGGTATTTGAAAATTTTCTTTACAGCATTTAAATGTGACTCTTTAGGGTTTGATTGAAAACGAGCACACATACACACACTAAACATAATATCAGGATGACTAGCAGTCAGGTAGAGTAGACATCCAATCATTCCCCTATAAGTGGTTTGATCAACAGATTTCCCATTTTCATCAAGATCCATCTTACTGGTGGTACTCATGGGAGTGTCACTACTTTTTGTGCTATCCAATCAAAAAAGTTTTAAAAGATCTCTAGTATATTTACTTTGAGTTAAAATAATTCCATCATAATTTTGAAAATTTTGAAAACCAAGAAATAATTTAAGTTCACCCATTAAACTCATTTCAAATTCCTTTTGCATCATTTTTGAAAAATCAGTACGTAAAGAATTTTTAGAAGATCCAAAGATAATATCATCAACATAATTTTTTACTACAAAAACATCTTTAGAAATTCGTTTTAAAAAAAGATTAGGATCATATATTCCTTTTGTAAAACGTTTTGAAATTAGAAAAGTAATTAATCTATCATACCAAGCTCTTGGAGCTTTCTTTAAACCATATAAATCTTTTTATAGTTTGAAAATATGATTTGGAAAATGAGGGTTTTAAAAACTAGGTGGTTGTTCAACAAAAACATCCTCAGCAATATATCCATTTAAGAATTCATTCTTGACATCCATTTGATATAGCTTGAAATTTAGATGTGCAGCATAAGCAAGTAAAATCTTAATATCTTCTAATCTGGCTACTGGAGCAAAAGTCTCCTAATAGTCAATACCTTCTTCTTAACAATAGCCTTGTGCTACTAGTCTAGCTTTATTTCTGACTATGTTTCCGGATTCATCTACTTTATTTCTAAACACCCATTTTGTTCCCACTGTGAAAGTGTCCTTAGGTCTTTCAACAAGATTCCAAACATTATTTCTTTTAAACTGATTGAGTTCTTCATTCATAGCAATTACCCAAAATTCATCATTAATAGCATCATCAATGTTTTTAGGTTCAAGATGTGACAAGAAGGCTTTATGTTCAACCTAATTTCTAAGAGAAGCTCTAGTCTGTGTCCCTCTATCAATATTTCCTACAACATCATCTAAAGGATGATTCTTCAGAATTCTAGTTGATCTAGTAAAGGTAGGGCTAGAAATTTTAGGTTCATCAACAGGTTGGGAATCAACAGAAGCAGGTTCTGGAAAATTTCCAGAACTGGACGGTTAAACTATAGGTCCACTGCCTTTATCATTAAGGTTCAAAATAGAGAGATCATATTCAAGATTTTCAAGAGAGGTTTTAGACTCATGTGGATCAGTTTCATCAAACTTGATGTGAACAGATTCTTCCACACACTTGGTTCTATTATTGAAAACTATATAGGCTTTACTAGAGATAGAATAACCTAGGAAAATTCCTTCATCACTCTTGGATGCAAACTTATCAAGATTATCTTTGGTATTAAGAATAAAGACATTGCAGCCAAAAACAATGAAGTAGTTAACCTTAGGTTTCCTATGGTTCCATAACTCATAAGGGGCCCTCTTAAGAACAGGTTTGATTAAGACTCTATTGATAATATAACAAGTTGTATTTACACCTTCATCCCATAAATAAACAGGTTGGTCATACTCATTATGCATAGTTCTAGCAATTTATTGCAGGGTTCTATTCCTTCTTTCTACTACACCATTTTTCTGGGGTATCCTAGGGGCAAAAATATTGTGACTATAGCCATTGAGTGAGTAGTAAGATTCAAATTCATGATTCTCAAATTCATGGACATGATCACTTCTCAGAGTTTTAATCATAAGTCTACTAAGTTTTTCTACATATTTGGAGTATTTAACAAAGTAAGAGCATGCTTCAATTTTGTGAGCTAGAAAATATACCCAAGTATATCTAAAAAAGTCATCTACTAAGACATAGATATAGTGCTTCCCATTTAAGATAGAAACTCTAGATATTCCAAATAAATCCACATGAACCAACTAGAGAGGTTGAGAATTTGAGACTACTTTCTTTGGTTTGAAAGATATGTTGTGTTGCTTTCCCTTTTGACAAGGATTAGAAACTTTTTCAATTGGAAACTCAAGTTTGGGTAGGTCTCTAACTAAGTTCTTCCTAGAATGTTTTCTAAGTGAGTGTATATTGCAGTTTCCTAATCTTTTGTGCCAAAGCCAAGACTCTTTATGAAAATCATTTAAACAAGTAATATTCTGCTTAGCTAAAGAATTTATATCAACAGCATAAACATTTTCATTTCACAGGGCAGAAAATACTAAAGCATTTTTAGAATTAAAAACATTGCAATAATCATTTTCAAATTTAACATTAATTCCATCATCACATAACTATGAAATAATTAAAATATTATATTTAAGTCCATCAACAATTAAAACATTATAAATTAATACTAAGTCAGTGTTACCAATCTGGCCTAAGCCGATGATTTTCCCTTTTGAATTATCACAAAAAGTGACAAAACCTTCATCAATCCTGACTAAGCTTTTAAAGCATGAGAAGTATCCAGACATATGTCTTGAACATCCACTGTTCAAGTACCAGGTCTTCCTACAGGAGCACTTAAGGAAGGATTCCTACAAAATAGATTTAGATAGGAAATGATTTTGGTACCCAGATCTTCTTGGGTCCAGACAGGTTAGCAATCAAAGCTTTTGGTACCCAAATTTGTCTTATGGGTCTCATGAAATTTATAGAATCAACAGACTTTGAAAGATAAAACTTATTAGATCCATAACTATTAATATAACTAGTTGAAGCATATAAATGTCCAGAACTAGAATTAGCAGCATTCTGTCCAGATTTAGGAATAAATCTATTTTTAGTAAACTGCCTCTGTCCAGGTTTGTAGCCTATTCCAATAGTTTATTTTGGTGTGACTTGCTTTCCTATCATTTGAGTTAGTGTATCCTTTCCATTTTTCAATTTCTCTAAATCCTTTCTGAGTTTCTCATTAGATAATTTCAGTTCAATGTTTTCTTTAAGAAACTTAGCATTCATTTCCATTTCAATATCAAGATCAGATTTATGTTTAACAGTTAATGCATACTCTTTCTCTAAACCTTTGTATTTGTCTTTCAGCTAGTTATAGGTTTCTTCTAACATATCACAATATTAAAATAGTTTAGATTTTGACATGTTATAAGAGTCGGTATCATCTCCAGAATAATAAGAATTTAGAGGAGGAGTTTCAGCTATGAACTCAGAAGTGTTTTTCATAAAGCACATGTTGGCCTTATTCCTGTGTTCAGTTTTAGAAACATCGGATTCAGTGGAGCTATCCTCAGAAGCGCTCCAAGTAGCCTTCATAGCCTTTTGGTACTTAATATCCTTGTAATCATATTTTTTCTTGAATTTTACCTTTGGGCAGTCTGCTTTAATATGTCATTTGCTTTTTCACTCATAACAGAAAACTTCATTACTTTTATCTGGCTTTTTCCAATCCTTCTTCCAATGTCCTTTATTGTCATACTTTCCTTTGTAATTTGATTTTCTGAAGAGTTTCTTTTTCCTATAAAACTTCTTAAACCTTCTGGCAATGTGATCCATTTCAGCATCACTATTAGAAGCACTTTCATTGTATTCACATCTTGATCTCTCGTTTATAGCTTTAAGTTTCTCCTTATCCTTGTTCTTTGAAGTTAAAGATTTGAAAGCAACATACTTTCTTCTAGATTCATTTTCTTCTTCTTTGTTCACCTTGAGTTATTCCTCGTACATCATAAGCTTACCAATGAGTTCTTTAACAGGTAGAGCAGCAATGTCACATGACTCTCTGATTGAAACGGATGTGCCTCTCCATCGGTCTGGTAAACATCTCATGATTCTCATAATTTGTTACTTTGCAGGAACAACTTCTACAAGTGAATTAATTGTATTGACTATCTCATTAAACCTGAGATACATGTCCAAAATAGGTTCATCAGTTTTGATTTTAAAATTATCATATTTAATAGTACAAGTATTTATTCTCATTTCCTTATCATTGGTTGTTCCTTCATGAGAAACGCCCAAGGTATCCCAAATTTCAAAAGCAGTTTTACAAGCAGAAATTCTGTTAAACTCTTCATCTTCTAACGCACAGTATAGGGCATTCATGGCTTTACAATTATTATTGTAAGAAGTCTTTGTAGGTTCATCCCAAGTGGATCTAGCAGTAGTGGGGAGTTTATATTCTGATTCTATGGCAGTCTAAATATCAAAACCTATGCTTTCTAAATGAATTTTCATTTTAAGTTTCCAATGAGCATAGCTGGTACCATTGAAAAAAGGTGGACTATTAGTAGCATCACCCTCTAGTATATTATCCATAACTAGATTTTAGAAATACAATTTAAAGAGATAAAAAATTTAGAACTAACTGAAATTTAAGATCTTTAAAGATGCAAATAAAATCACAGTTGAGGAACAAAGTATTTCCAAAATCATTGAACAAAAAACACAAAACAAAAACTAGTCCTCTGATACCAAATGTTGGTCGGAGTGGACACTCAAGAGGGGGGTGAATTGTGTTCCAATTAAAATTTATGTTAAAACATAGTCTAGTTAAAATCCCCCGATTTATTAAATAAGTTAAACTGTAGTGAATTTATACAGATTGTGAATGTTCACTTAGCTTCTCAAATATTTATTATGTCTCAGTTAGTTTAACCACAAGATCAAAATAGCTTTTTAAACTAATCTACAGATTTATAATAAGTGTAAACTCTTGCTTGACTAACTATCAAAGTAGCTTCAAAATAATTTTGTATTTTAAAGTAATAGCAGCAGAATAAATATAATATATGTCATATACATTAAACTTAAATAAATGATTCACATATGATATAACAAGAGGTTCAGTCTCAAGATGAGACTTAGTCCTCTCAAATATATATATAAGAATTTAATCCACACCCTGGATCGGGGTTAAAAAAAGTTTTACAAAAACTGTCCAGGTCCAAGACCTCTACCACTATTATTCGTGGGACCAAAAACAACAGCAAACCAGATGTCCAGGTCACACACGACCTCTACCACTATTCTAGTGGGAAATAAAAGATGTAAGAGTTTGAGTGAGGATTTACATATCCTCCAGTTAAAGTTCAAGAGACAGTGTGTGTGTAAAAATACAGCAGATGACACACACTGCTCGAAAAGTAAATAATAAATCATAGAGCAGAGATTTAGAGTTTAGAAATGGCTTTAGTGATTGTCAATGTACCTCTAGAATCTTTGGATTGAGCAGGAATGCTTCGGAGTCCTTCTCTGGTTTCTCTGTCGAAAAACAGAGTGTCGATGTTTAGCTTGTGTTCAACAGTCTCTTGATTCATCGTCTGTTCTTCAGAAATGTAGGATTGCATGTATGGAACTTCTTTGAGGATCGTGCAATGTGTTCTTCACAGTTGTGCTCCAGATTGTTCTTTTGTTCTGTACAGAGCTCACATGTATTGTAGTATATGTGTCGGGACGTGTCAAGTGCATGTGTTCTCTAATGCAGCTCAGTCTTCTTTATATTCCACAGACTCTGGCAGTAGTAATGATTCTCTTTTCATAGGTACGAGATACGGTTTCCTGTCAAGCCAACAAATAAAATTAAATAACATTAATTGCATTAAAAACAAAAAATATTACCATTAGAATAATTTAAAATAATATTGACAAAAGATTAAGAAATGGTGTCACCATCATCATGGAAACAATGTATTCTTCACGGTGTCTCATCACGGTGTCTGGTCACGGTGTCTGGTCACGGTGAGTCCTTCACGGTGTCTGGGTTATGGTGAGTGGTCACAGTGTCTGGTCATAGTGTCTGGTCACGTTGAGTCCTTCATGGTGTCTGGTCTCGGTGAGTCCTTCATGGTGTCTGGTCACGGTGTCTGGTCACGGTGAGTCCTTCACGGTGTCTGGTCACGGTGAGTGCTCACGGTGTCTCCATACTTAGACAAAAAAAATATGTATTTGGACTAAGACAGTGATATGCAGAATATGAGTTAAGGTTACTCATTAGAGATAATATATGAGAGAATTGTCACTATGCATAACACTTGTAATGAGTAATTAACATCCATAAGATTTGTTATTATAAAAACATGATATGCACCCATTGGTGAGTTTGAAGAGCATTAGAAAGATGTGCACTGAAGATCAAGATTAATTAACAGAAATGAGATTTGTGATTATTAAAACATGATTAACACATGAGGAGTCCAACAATATCATATGTAATCATTCAATACATTTATACCAAAATTGATATCCTACATAGTGAATTACATCACACTATGGTGATGGTAGGTCATACGTATGTACGAGTGATAATATCATTGTTTTAATTACTAAATTGTGTGGAAGTGGATGATATATATATTATTATAGAATAAATATATATTTATAAATTACTATTTAATTATTATTTCCATCATTATATTAATCCAAGTAAATTGGTGGTGACAAACATATTACCCCAGGTTTTGGAAGTAGTAAGTCATATGTACATAGGCATGGTGATTTTATTTTTCGTAGGATAGATCTAAGCTAGAATGTGGTTTATAAATATCCATAATATCATCTAAATATATTAGAGATACTAGAGATATTACATAATATTTTAAATAAAAAATGAAGAGGAAGTAGAAGAAGAAATGGTATTGAGAGTGTCAGTAATGAAAATTACCTCTTCTTCGTCGAGATCCCTCTAGATATCCCTTTAAAGTCACTACAATTGATAGTTTGAGAAGACCAGAACCTCAAGAATGTGAATAGGGATGTTGAAAATGAAAATGGAAGGGGGTGAATGAACATTAATGGTTAGTGAGTTTTTATGAAATGAGGGAGGAGGTGCCATTTAACAGTTGATGTTGGGGAACCTTTGGAAATTCCAAAAATATTAAATTATAATAAATTCAAACCACAACTAAACACATAATAAATGTATTATAATCGAATATGAGATTATATAATGATTTAATAGGATAAAAAATAATTTTTAGAAATGATTTTATTACCAATTATGCCTTATCATATTCATTTAACACTTATTTCTTCTATTTTATTTTCACTATGGTAACAAAATGTTCAATATTAAAATGGTGAAATATTTACCTATTTGTTGTAAATTAGAGTAGAAATGAATTATTTAGATCAATTTCATCATTTTAATAATTATTTTATGTTTCTCAAAATGTTTTATGATTTTTAAATAATTTAATAATACATTATTTTGATAAACAATCAATAGAGTAAATTTTGATACTATTCAATCAATTGATTTTTAAAAATATAAATATAATAAGATAACTTCAATAAATGTATTATTATATTAATAAGAGTAAATTTTCATTTTGAAAATTCGTTCGATAAATTATGTATCCGAATTTATATTTATTTTAATATTTTTAATAAAATTTATTTATTATCTAAATTAATAAAATAATTACAACATCAGTTTTGTGATATTATTTTAAATAATTATTTGTTGAATAAAAATTACTAATAAAAGGATGTAATATATATAATTATTCTATATTTTATAGTAATATTTATAGTATAATATATCTTCTAGAAAATCATGTATTGAATTTTTTTTATTAAAACATCAATGTGACAAATTTAACTTCATTGTAAATAAAATATAATAAGTGCCATAATATTTATATATGGCTTCAAATAGTCAATAAATAGTCCATTTGATGATTATGGTTAACATATACAATACCAATAATATTTGATTATGTTTTTTTGTCTTTTTTGGTTATTATCTTTTTATTAAAAATTAGTTTATTGTTTTTTCATCAATTAAATAATTTATGCATCATCAATGTATAATCATTCTGGGAAATTATTTATTACATAAAAATCAAAAATAAATTTCCCTGAAAAATAAAAATATTTTAGATTTCAAATAATTATTTATAATTTAATTTTTCTTCCCTATAATATTATATTGAAATTGATTTATCTATTAAAATTTGTTTGAGACATATTTAAACTTTCATTAAATATAATAAATTAATTATCTAAATTTTATCCAAGTTGATTACAAAGGAATCCATTTCAATATAATGATGATTTAACTTGAAAAAATCCATCCAATTATATTAAGAAAACTGTTAGCGTAATTTTATTACATCTTTACGCTTAATTAGTTGATTTACATTTTTATCATGTTAATAATAATTACTGAATTTTCTATTCAAAATGAAAAAAATAAAAGAAATATATTTACATAATTTTGAATGAAATATTCCAAATATGGAATTAATTTTTAAAAATTAAAAACATAGAAATTGAAGAAATTAATTTTGAAATAATGTCAATGTCGAAATGAAAAAATAGGTTGATAATATTTAAAATGTTGGAAAAATATTAAAATGTTATTACATCTAAATCCATTGTAAAATTACTTCCATTGACACACATTAAAATACCTAAAAATAATATATTGTATTTACACTTTTAAAAAATTAAATAATATAATTTTACCATAAAAATTATTTTGATGAAAAAATTCAATTTTAATTAAAATTTAGTACATTTTTACTATTAACAAAAACATTAGTGTAATCATATAAATATCAAAAATAAATCCAAAGTAATTTTTCTATCCTGATTCAAGTGTAAATTTTTTACTTTTTTCATTTAATAATTATTAATGTGTCAAAATATTATTTTAAAAAGTGTTATCCATTAGAAGGTTGTAAAATTATCCTTTTGAAAAATATAGGGTTTTACACAGAAATTGGGTTTATTCAAACAGAATGACTAACATAACTATTTGATGAATATAAAATTATTTCATTAAATATATAACATATATATTTCATAAATTTAATTTAATAATTTCAATTCACTTAATATGTTAATAAAAAAATTAAAATATTTCTATTACATTTAGTTGGTTTTTTTATAAATAATTCGTAGCCAACAAATTTTTCCTAAATTTTCATAAGTAGGTTATTTATTCATGATTACCTCATCTATAGATTATAATGGTCATATTATAAAAACGTTGTCCCATTCTTTATTTAAACTTATAGTTTTGTGTAATGGAAGCTAATTTAGAATTAAATTTGTTCAAAGAAAATATTTCACAAAAACACCCATATCTTACATTCTACATACAATAAAATTAATATCTCACTCCAAATTAATCACATGTATAGAAAAATATGTGGATACCTATTTTTCATTACTTCCTCACATTCCCATGTAGCTTCCTCAAATTGGCGGGTTTTCTATAAAACATTAAACAAGTGAGTGGTCTGGTTTCGAAGAACGTTTCGCTAAAATCTAGAATCTCAAATGGATTTTCTTTCTAAGAATGATCTTACAAAACTGGTAAAACAAGTAATTTTATTACATGGGATGGATTAGGTAATTATTTTTTATGGAGAGATACATGTAACACATCTTTTACTTGAGAAAAATTTGGTGGAAGCAATAATCGGTACACTACCTCCCCAACAAGATCCAGAATTTCAAATGGACTGATATAACATGACAAGTTTAAACTTATTAACATATTTTGTTACACTCTTATTGGGTTATTTTTTTAAAAACACCTCACCCACATAAAAATTTAGATCATTATTTTGGCTTTCAGCACATATGTTATTTGACATTGTGGTTATTATATGTTTGGTTTAATAGATATATACATCTCTTCTATTATGTCAACTTGATTTAGCCATAACCGCTTTCTATCCCTAACTTCATTTTATCAATTTGTAGTTATTCACTTATTTTTATAAAGGGCTTCATAATGAGCCATTTGAATACTGGAATGAAAGCTATTGTGGTATGAAAATTCCACCAATGGTATTTATTAATTCCAACCACCTTTAAAATCCATAGCGAAAGTTCTCAAAATGTCTTCTAAAGTTTGAATTTTCCACTCAAACAGACTATCTTTCTAATGATGTTAGGCATTACATAAACGTAAATCTATATACAAAGCATGCTGAAGAATTTTCTAGAACATCGATGTTATCCCGAAATCCCGATTAGAGATTTTCGAATGTGGTACTCCAAGGATGCCTACAACTTCCATTATGTATATCTTGGATATCTGATCAAGGGAGAAATCCCCTATAAAATAAATGAGTTGTGACGACTTTGTAAGGTGATCATATATAACCCATTTAGCATTATGAAAATTATATTTGTTGGGTTGTCTGATGACAATGTCTATGGTGATGTTTTCCCATTTCCATTATTGTATGGTTAATGGTTGTAACATCTCTTAAGACATATGTCTCTCATCCTTAACATGCTGATAATCCAAACATCAAGAGACATATTCTGAAAAATCAATTGTTCATTCTATCCCACCATAAATACTATTTCTTCTCCCCGTACGTTTTTGTGATTCAAGGATGAATAGATAATGAATATTTGTGAGTCATGTACAAAATCTCCTTCCTTAATTCTCTAATTGGAGGAATAAAAACAATGTTTGTGAACCATATTACTTCTCCAAAATCAAGGTTGAATTGAGAAAAATTTCCCACCATCTTTTGTATCTCATCACGATCCCTTTTATCCTCCTTAATATTAATGTTTATAGATTGAATAACATTCATGTGAGAAAGATTTGACATATATCATTCTGTAAAAATTTCATGACTCATCCTTTACAAATCAATAAATATTAGATCTTATCTACTCCTTATCCACTCCAACCAAATTCTCAAGCTCATATTCGACTCCTTTTCTGTCAAAATATAGTTCAATAATATATGATTACTATAAATATAACACCTTTCACCATAAAGATAATGTCTCCATATATTTAATGAAATTATTACAACAGCTAAATACAAATCATGAGTTGGGTATTTTTTATCATGGATTTTCAATTATTGGGAGGCATAAGTTAATACCATATCATTTATAATGAGAACACATCCCAAAACCTTCCTAGAAGCATCAATATAGATCAAAATGCATTCTACACTACAAGTCAATGTGAGCATAGGTGCACTGGGTAACCTTATTTTTAGATCTTTGAAATTATCTTCACATTCCTCTTTCCACACTAACTTATCTATTATCTAGGTCGACATGGGGAGTGGGTTATACAATTGCAAAAAAATATTTCAAAGAACATCGATACTATCCATTCAAACCATGAAAACATTGGATCTAAGTTATTATTATTGGTCTAGGCCACCAATAGATAAATTTAATTTTTTATAGATCCACATATATCCCCACTCTTGAGATTATATGACCCAAAAATGAAACAGTCTAAATTGAAAATTCACACATAGAAAAATTTAGAAAAAAATTTATCTTTTCTCAGGGCCTTTAGTACAATTATCAAGTGATCTTTGTGTTCTCCCTTGGACTTCGAATAAATTATAATATCATAGAAACTGACCAGCACCGACTGATTAAGTTATTCTCTAAGGAATCTATTCATTATATCCATGATGATATAGGGGGAATTAGTATGCCCATAAGGAATCAATATTAATTTATAAATTCCATAAATTTTACAGAATGTACTCATTGGTATATCATTATTTTTTGTCTCTTAATTTATTATATCCTAAATATATTTCATTCTCGGTAACGTTTTCAGTTGTGTTTAGTTGGTTGCATAAGTCACCAATGAGGGGAAGTTGATATTTTTTCATGATTTTGATCTTGTCATATACTCAATAATAAATGCAGTGTCTCATTGATCCATAATTATTATTAACTAGTAGAGCATGTGGAACCCTTTGTGACACACTAGGGTGTATGAATCCCTTGTCATGATTATGTTGGAGTTTCATCTTCAATTCCTGTAACACAATTGGGGCCAATCTATATGTTTTTTTAATAGGCATAGAACACATTTTGAGTTTTATTGAAATCTCAATTTAATGATTTGGTCGATGACCCCTATATTAATCAAATATCACATAACTAAACTCCCTTAAAATGTGTTTATTTTTAATGGTGAGTATATATACAACCATTTGTGATAGATAAAATTCAGTTATAGGAATCAAGACCCATAAGATGCATGAAATTTTCACTGAAAGGTAATACTCATACTTACAAAAATAGATGATAATAAATTGATTTGGAATATGAAATGTCTCTTACCTTCCATATAAATTGATGTAATATCCATACAGTGAAAGCCTATACATTCAAATAATTACATCAAATTTCACTAAATTATGGATTACAAGAATTCCAAGAATCACTTTCCCACAAACATTACCAGGAAGGGAATTATAAACTTTTTATGTGACCGTCGTGACATTAGGAATTGTCATAGCTTACGCAAGATCTAATTGTTTAGGTAATATGGAGATACCCTTAAACAATTTTTTTGAAATAATGTAGTGGGTGGATCCTAAATCAACGAAAAAAATTTATACTATAGATTGGATGGTATGTGTACATTTCTCCACTTCATTATCACATTCCACAACACCAATAATGATAGCACATGAATTGACTTTGTCATTGGCCTTAATACTTTATAGCCATATATCATCTATGGTAAAACATTGATTAGGGAATGTGTTGGCATAATTCTATATTTCTTTACACTAGTACAATTAATGTGTTGGTGGTGCATTCATTGTATCCTTTTCAATATTCACATTATTAGAATTATTTTTTTCTATCAATTATGAATTAAACATCCCAATGACCTTATCTGCCACACATAAACCAATTTGTAGTCCCTTTAGGAATCATTCCCCCATGATTCTTTCCAATAATTGAGTATAGTGTAAAAGTCATCTTTTTTTAAGTGTGGACATTATATTTTTCCTTGAATTCTATTTTTCTCTTCATATCAAACCCATAGCATTGATGGGTTACTACAATCACCATGTCAATATTGATATTAGATTTAATGATTTCGTCATAGATATTGAAGTCACTTTTGGTTAATTCCATTCATGGACTTTTTTTGTGATACTAAATATTCGTCCAATTTTAATATTATGTTGGACAATAATTCTAGACATATACCAAGAATTCCTTGTAAAATTATATTTTTAAGTACAAACAGATTAATCATCTTTTTTATAAGATCAAGGATCTCTATGTCCATCTTTCATCGAATAATACAAGGAATGTACTTATTAGAAAATATGTTCATGAACTCATCCCATTATATGGATCCTATTTCATATATTTTCCTCATATTCATTATAATATTTCACCATTGATATGTTTCCCCTTATAATTTTTTGACTTAAAAGATGATATAATCATGTTCTAAATATTGTAGATGAAAAAAATATATTTTCAATGGTACTTATCTATTGTTCAAACATTAGTGGACTAGAAGACCCATTGAAAGTAGGTTGAATGTAACTCGTTATGGACTAAATAGAATGTTTTTCCTTCTATTTTTTATTTTGAAGTCATGTATGATTCATTTCTTGATAAAGTTATGTGAGAATTAAAATGGTTTTTCATTCCAACTCCTATAACATTTAGTTTATTAGGAGGAAAAGAATTAAACTTCCCATTGCTTTTAGGATTTACACAGTTCCTTCGGGTTACATCCCTTAAGTAAAACTAAGAATAACATTATCAAAAACAATAATAAAATTGTAAAACCAAATGATATAGAATAAAATTTGAATTTCAAAATTTCTAGGTTTCTTCATAGGTTATTCAAGAACATTTCTAAAAAACTAGGATTGTAACCTATACTTCAATATATCCATAGGGTTCATTATATGGTATTCTCATCCTATTTTCCAAAGGATCAATATACCTTTTCTATGATACAAACTATAATGACCCGTAATTTACATATATAGATATAAATTCAAAATTTCATAATACTCATTATAATATTAAAAAATCAATCATATGAGTGTATAGGAATAATGTGTTTAGAAACTGGGAAACATAAAATAATAGTTCATAAGACATCTACATTGACTCACTCTTATACCATCATTACGAGAATGCTTTTTCATATATATTACTAAATACAGTTCTTCAAGACTTTAGCATAAGAAGCATATGAAAGTGTGAGATCAGATACTCAGTAATGTTAAATAAGGTAGATACAAATTATATCATAATCATAAGACATAAAAACCTGAAATTTAAAAAACTTATCCTACATATGAATGATATGGAATCATGTTATTGGATAAATCATAAATGTTTATATAAAATCAAGGAAAATATTGCAACAATGCATAACATTAGAAATTGAATTTTGGGAATACACATAATCGTTGAAAATAATTTCATATTGTTCAAGGATCATAACCTCATCCATAATAGAAGGGGAATCCAATACTAAACCGAGTAAATGTCTAATTCCATCTCTGTATTACTAAACTGAGATCATTGCCCATTCCAAACATGTCTATCTCGTAAGATATAAATCTTTAATAAATGAAATGGGAGGTGATATAGGTCCCACCAATCCCATAATTATATTATTCTTATGTGTTCCACAAAAACATAAATCATTTATAATAGCATAACCCATGGGATAAAATATAAGGCCCCAACCTTAAACCTTACTTAATCTTGAGTTATTACAAGATTACACATTGATGATCTTTTTAGGTTTAGAGTTTTAGAGAATTAGATCGTAAAACTTGCATTACATTCCTCATTTAAACAAAGTGGTTACATAAAAGATAGCATTCATTTTTTTCCATCAACGGAAACATATTTAAAAATAATGCATGGATTCTTTCTTGACACATCCTTGACACTATCATCATATCGTGTACCTTTCCCTTGACCTGTGGAAAACATTTCAAAAAAATTTGGGATGAGCATAAAAATCTCAGTAAGGGTTATAAAAAATATGGAAAGGAAACATGAGTTCATATATACATAAGAATGAAATCATACATTACCCACAAAACATAGGCACTTTAACATACCTCATGAAATCATGAATAAATCATATAAATCGTAAGACATAAAAGGTAACTTGAGTCACTCATAACATTCTTACATAGGGAGTAACCATCTTGGTTACGTTTGGAATACCCACCACAGTATATTCCCTAAATCTCTTCGGAGAAACCTTAACGTTTCACTCCTTCGCGTTACCCAATGCATTGGAGAGCTATATCGGGCTCACCCGCCCTTAGATTATCATGGAACCACCCGTCTTCATAATAATTCCCAAGAACAATAACATAATCATATCACATAAAACATGCATAAAGGAAACATAAAATTTCCACATTTTAATAACAAGATATCAATAAAACACATTGATATAAAAAAACTTATTAAATCCATTTTAAATACAAAAATAAAAGTAAAGTAAAACATGGTATTTAATTTTCTTTTAAAAAGAAGGTATGTCATGTAGAGGAAGCCGAACCTCAAATAATGGTAACGGCGGCGAAGAAGTCATTATTGCCGCATACGTATGACAAAAACATTCCCTTTTGTCGTTTTGTAAAATTATTCGTATAACAAAGATTCATTTTGGATAAACATAAAATTCAAAGGGGTCTATACACTATTTATAATTCAGTTCTGTATAAAACAAAATATAACTCAATGAAAGGAGATTGAGATGAAGTCCCTTACAAAGACGGTATCCTTGGTTTAAGGACAAATCAATTACATAATTATGTGTGACAAACGAATACAGCAAATATAAGTGTATATTAAGTGTAAATAAATCAGAGGTTATTCACACATATTCATAGAATGACATATTCAAGGAGTACATGTTTATCCCAATGAATCAAAATTTGGTTAATAAGTTTCCTTGCAAAAATTCGACATCCAAACAGCGTCACTTAAAGATTCAAAAAAAGATTTGATGAGAGATAAAAAGGGTATCTCATCACTTGGACATAAAATTTAAATCACTAAGGATATATAATAATATATCCCAAAATAATTTTATGTGAATTAAAAGACATAACAAAAGAAGTCTTTTAAAAAAGATGGGGGGTAAAAGGTTCCCTTACCGACATGGGTATCTTTGGAAACATACACCTCGTGAAAGAAGGACAATACAACATTGATGTAAATTCTTATAAATGAAATTATATTACACAATGAGTAAAATAATGGGCAGTATATACACCACTCAAAGGAAATTGTGGAAAATGTTGCATAAATCTCACGGGAATAAAAGTGAGATGAAAAATCTCTTACGAAAACTCGGTAGCCTAACGACGCCACTTAAAACTTCCAAAATGGATTGATGAGAGGAAATAGGGTCTCTCATAATATCAACATTATGTTTACAGAAAGAGGAATATAAAAGAACATCCCCCAACATAACAAGGAGGAGCTTAAAATAAGTGACATAAATTAGATTACTTAAAAAGAAAGAGAGAGGTTGGATCTCTTACCAAAATTCGGCAGCCTAACGACGCCACTCAAAACATCCAAAATGGATTGATGAGAGAGAATAGGGTCTCTCATCATATGAACATAAAAATTACAGAAATAGTAATATAAAAGAATATCCCAATAACAAGAAATATGAGTTTTAAAAGGAATGACATAAAAGAGTGTACATTAAAAGAAAGAGAGGAGTCGGATCCCTTACCTCAAGTCCAACTTGTCTTGTTCGTTTCTTTATATTCCTGAATAATAAACTATGGTAAATTTATAATTTCCTAAGGAACTCCATTAAAGATTATTATTCAGTTCATATAACATATTATAATTTTATAATAATTGTTTAATAATATTAGTTCATATCAGACGTTTTTGCTGATGTTTGGTACACGTGTCAAAAATGAACATGTTTAAAAATGATTGTCCATGTAGTTATAAGTAAATAATTTACAGAATAGTATTAATTATTAAAATATCATATATATCCAGTACATATTCATTTTATACTATTCCATATTATTTGGAGATAAAAAACGAAAAGCACCGTTCATGGAGACGGTAGGCCGTACGTACGCATGAACGCTACTTTCATTTTTTATTTGTCATATTAACGGAATTAAAATTAAATGATGTATATATATATATTATAATTCCAGTATAATATATATGTTATATAGGTTACATATGTTCATTAATTTCATTCTTTATACGTTCCATGTATTGCATGTATGAGTCACATCACTTGGGGGGGGCGGTAGTCCACACTTCCTAATATGAAATTATCGCATTTACACAAGATGAAAAGAATAAAGGTATGGTTTAAATATAAAATACAGAAGAATATAGTAAACATAAATACCATATATAATTTATATAAAATACAGTGACATCATAATGGCCACCATTAAATGTGTTAAAAGAATATTGAACAATCATCATTTCATGAGGCAGAAAATCGCCAACCACAGAAACAGTATGTTCTTTAACCATTCGATGATGGTGTGTGTAAGTGTAGCTCGAATACTTCTTATAAAAACATACTAGTATATTTAGGATACTGGAGTTGTTACAAAAGAAATGAATAAAAAGAGTTTAGGGGGTTGTAGAAGAAAAATAAAACAAAAGGACACAAGTGAAGACATTACCGTAAAATCGGTTAGCTCCCTTTGGTTTGAGCTAAAAGGCTTCCTTGAGAAGGATTATGCCCAAAGTGAGGCTTCAAGGAGTTAGAGAGGGATGTGGAGAGACAACATGGGCTTGGGTTGGCCGAGACAATGGGTTTGGAAGTGTGGGTAAGGAGGTAGAGGTGGGGGCCTTTTATAAGAGGAGAGGAGGGGCACTCTTGGAATGTAAAGAAATGTTACTTTATGTTAGAATAAGTTTCGGATTTTAATGGTCCCACATTGATGTGTTTCGAGTATAAGGTGATAAGGGTTATAAAGTCACCAATACAATAGGTTTTGTACATGTGTAGGTCTTAGATTTTACATTATACTTCCATTTTATTTGAATCGTTAAATAATGAGGTCATCGCTGCATCATCATGATGTCATAAATAATTTAATTTATTTAATGTCTAAAAATTATAAAACAAATACTATGATGTAGGAAATATTTTTATCTTTCCATTTATTATTTATAGTAAAAATTCTGACTTGTATAACTCCATTTGAAAATTGTTTTAGTAAAACATCTCATGTTTGTGTCATTTTAACTTTAACATTAAATAAAAAGATATTTATTTCATTTTCCAACCAAAGTGGCTCCATGGGGTACCCAAGTTGACCCATGGATTTTCTTGGTCGTCCATGACACATCCAATGAGGTCAGGACATGTGTATAGGTCATTTCATTTTATTAAAACATTATTCTTACCTTAAACTAAACTAATTACCTCTAATCGCGATTTAAAACTTAATAAGTTATTATTCACCGAAAAATTATTTTAATCCCATTGAACCAAATTTTACTTCTTAATGACAACCATGTATGTCTGATTTTTGATGTTCAAAACACCATGATGGCAAAATTTCATTTAAACGGAAAAATTAGTTTTTATAAGTACCACTTAGTGGTTTCACTATTCATAAAAAATTGATGTTTTTTAGAAAATTACCAAAAGTTCACCCTAAGCTATATTTGATATTCTGAATTCAAAAATGATATCTATTTTACAAAATTAAAAACATATAAGTTGCATTAATAAATTTAATAAATAATTTTCGCTGTCAAAACAAATAGCGTGTTTTTATGAATCAAAATGTATAAAAAGATTGACACTAGTTTAAGTCTGATTTCAAAGTGAAATTAATTCCAACGACCACTATTGGATTAAATGGTAAAAATATATTCTAATTTCACTTTAAAACCAATTCAAAAGATAATATAATCATATAAATAAATTAGATTAAAAGAAGTTTTGAATTAAAATACAACATTTTTCACTATTCATTAAAAATTGAACTTTTTCGGAAAATATACCAAAAATTTACACAAAGTAAATTTTGATGTCCCGATTCTATAGAATAATTTTATTTTGTCAAATATAACACATATAATTGTCCAAATGTGGATTTAAAATAGTTTCTCCATCAAAAGGCGGTTAATCGACCTTTTAAAGAATATTAAAATGTTTACGCTTAAAATTGGATTCATTTTCATTTTTAATCCTCTAACATTTATTGTAAAAAGTAAAAATATTTGACAAACATATATAATAATTTTGTAGTTAGTTCTGTTCATTCCCTCCACTACAACGGCTAGGTGTTAACTACTATTTGAAATAATATTATTTTATTATTAGATTGCAACGTAAGATTCCCAAAAAACTCGTTGTTGCGTGTTGGGTAGGCCATCGAGCATAGAATCCCTTTTAAAGTAATATTAATATTTTATTCACAAATATGGATAAATATAAAAATGTCATATTCTTTATTTACCTGGGGTGTTACATCCTTCCCCCCTTTTGGGAATTGCATCCTTGCAATTTTTAAAATTGGGCTTCGAAACTTCATTGAAAATCCCACATCGGAACAAGAGTCAGTAAAACTATCACTTTAAAATAAAGAAAGAGAATTACAAAGGTCACCCGAGTTAACCCATACTAGGATTCCATATAGGAAAACATGGAAATGGAAGAAAAAACAAAGGGTCATGTTCTGAGGGAGAGTGATAGTAAACATGTCTATGAGAAAGTTAACCATAAGAAAATCACAAACTTGTGGTCGGTTAAACGGTATTTGATTCCCCAATAGGAAAAGTTAATAGACATCATTTTTTTGTTTTTTATTGAGGAATTTATTCATAAGGATACATAATTACTTATCATGTTGACTTTCAACTTTTATTAGATTTCTTACACAAACTCATATTTTCTCCAAAAGACGAGTATTTAAGAAGACATGTTCACTATAATAAACTTCTAGTCACATAGTCTTCCAAGTTAAATCATAACATTTATCTCCAAACAACATCAGTTTCTCCTAAAGTCTCGTATTGAAAAGTTATTAACCTAATCACATATCCTCCATGATAGTTTAATACATTTCCATAGATAACCCAAAATCAGCTTACTCTTAATTCATAAAATCATCTAACTAAAAATAATTAGTCAAACTATCCAGGGGCTTCACGTAGTCTAGTGGTAGGCGATAAATACCAGTCGCACTTTGGTTGTGGGTTCGATTCCCGCAGCTTTTTCTGGCACGATGGGTTGTCACACGGTCTGCGAGTTGTCCTTTTTACAAAACTATATAATTCTCAAATCATTCCCCAAAAAGAGATAAAATCCTCAAAAATAACCATAACATAATTTAACTTTAATTTTATCTCATGCCTTTCACTTCCATCATAATATATAGTAACCCATAATTACCTCAAATGTAAGGATCATATAAACCAAAATGGTTACCTTTATAATTATTACCTGAACTTACACATCGATTGGTCATCTCGTACATGATGCATTACAAAACATACCAAGGTTCAAGTGGATGATCATGACTCCTTGATAGTTGGTTTAGAACAACCATGAGATTCTTCATTGAATACCCCATTTCATCCAGTCTCTTAATCAGAGAACCACCACAGTTTCCATCAAACCTATTGTCACTTTGGTGCATGCTAGATCCATCCATTCACTAAAAATAGAAATGTCTGTGTGAGTATATCAAAAAAACCATCATGTACTAATGAGGAAGATAAACACTAACATATACTTACTCATTCACTTTATCTAATACTAGGACTCTTTATGAAATCCTATCCATTATGGTAATGTCACTTATGCTTAGAGAATACCCTAACCTCTAATGTTATCTAAACCGATCTTTGATACCAACTATAAGGCCCCAGCCTTAAACCTTACTTAATCATGAGTTATTACAAGATTACATATTGAAGATGTTTTCAGGTTTAGAGGTTTAGAGAATTAGATCATAAAACTTGAATTACATTCCACATTTAAACAAAGTGGTTACATAAAAGATAGTATTCATTTTTTTCCATCAACAGAAACATGTTGAAAAATAAAGAATGGATTATTTATTGAAACTTTCTTCACACTATCATCATATCATGTACCTTTCCCTTGACCTGTGAAAAACATTTAAAAAAAACATGGGATGAGCATAAAAATCTCATTAAAAGTTATAAAAAATATGGAAAAGAAACATGAGTTCATATATACATAATAATGAAATAATACTTTACCCATAAAACATAGGCACTTTAACATACCTCATCAAATCATTAATAAATCATAGAAATCATAAGACATAAAAGGTAACTTGAGGAATTCATTAGATTCTTACATAGGGAGTAACCCTCTTGGTTACGTTTGGACTACCCACCACAGTATATTCCCTAAATCTTTTCAGAGAAACCTTAACGTTTCACTCATTCGCATTACCCAATGCTTTGGGGAGCTATATCGGGCTCACCCGCCCGGAGTTTATCATAGAACCACCCGTCTTCATAATAATGCCCAAGAACCATAACATAATCGTATCACATAAAACATGCATAACGGAAACATAACATTTCCACATTTCAATCACAAGATATCAATAAAACACATTGATATAAAAAAACTTATAAAAACCATTTTCAATACCAAAATAAAAGAAAAGTAAAACATTGGATTCATTTTTCTATTAAAAAGAATGTATGGCTTGTAGAGGAAGCCGAAACTAAAATAATAGTCACGGCGGTGGACAAGTCATTGTCACCGCATACGTATGACAAAAACATTCCCTTTTGTCATTGTGTAAAATGCTTCATATAACAAAGATTCCTTTTGGATAAACATAAAAGTCAAAGGGTTTTATACACCGTATAAAATAAAGTTGTGTATAAAAAAAATTTGCCTCAATGGAAGGAGATTGAGACGAAGTCCCTTACAAAGATGGTATCCTTGGTTTAAGGACAAATCAATTACATAATTATGTGTGACAAACGAATACACCAAATATAAGTGGATATTAAGTGTAAAAAAATAGAGGTTATTCACACATATTTATAGAACGAGATATTCACGGAGTACATGTTTATCCCAAAGAATCAAAATTGGGTTAAGAAGTTTCCTTGGAAAAATTCAACAGCCTAACAGCGTCACTTAAAGATTTAGAAAAAGCGTTTATGAGAGATAAAAAGGGTATCTCATCACCTAGACATAAAATTTAAATCACTAAGGATATAGAAGTATATATCCCAACACAATGTTATGTGAATTAAAAGACATAACAAAATAAGTCTTTTAAAAACTAGGAGGGTGAAAGGTTCCCTTACCAACATGGGTATCTTTCGAAACATACACCTCGTGAAAGAAGGACCATACAACATTGATGTAAATACTTATAAATCAATGTATATTACACAATGAGTAAAATAATGGGCAGTACATACACCACTCAAAGGAAATTGTGGAAAATGTAGCATAAATCTCACGGGAATAAATGTGAGATGAAAAATCTCTTACGAAAACTCGGCAGCCTAACGGGGCCACTTAAAAAATCCAAAATGGATTGATGAGAGGAAATTGGGTCTCTCATCATATCAACATAAATTTTACAGAAAGTGGAATATAAAATAACATCCCCCAACATAACAGAGAGGTGCTTAAAATAAGTGACATAAAGGAGAGTACTTAAAAATAAAGAGAGAGGTTGGATCTCTTACGAAAATTCGGCAGCCTAACGGTGTCACTCAAAAATTCCATAATGGATTGATGAGAGAGAATAGAGTCTCTAATCATATGAAAATAAAAATTACAGTATGAGTAATATAAAATAATATCCCAATAACAATAAAGATGATCTTTAAAAGGAATGACATAAAAGAGTGTACTTTAAAAGAAAGAGATGAGTCAGATCCCTTAACTCAAGTCCAACTTGTCTTGTTCGTTTCTTTATATTCCTGAATAATAAACATTGGTCAATTTTTAATTTCCTAAGGACCTCCTTTAAAGATTATTATTCAGTTCATAGCACATATTATAATGTTATAATAATTGTTCAATAATGTTAGTTCATATCAGACGTTTTTGCCGATGTTTGGTACATGAGTCAAAAACGAACTTGTTTGAAAAATAATTGTCCATGTAGTTATAAGTAAATAATTTCCAGAATAGTATTAATGATTAAAATATCATATATATCCAGTACATATTCATTTTATACTATTCCATATCATTTGGTGATAAAAAATGAAAAGCACCGTTCCTGGAGACGGTAGGCCATACGTACGCATGAACGCTACTTTCATTTTTTCTTTTTCATATTAACTTAATTAAAAATAAATGATATATATATATATATATTATAATTATAGTATAATATATATGTTATATATGTTGCATATGTTCATTAATTTCATTCTTTGTACATTCCATGTATTGCATGTACGAGTCACATCACTTGAGGGGGTGGTAGTCCACACTTCCTCATATGAAATTATCGCATTTACACAACATGAAAAGAATATAGGTATGGTTTAAATATAAAATACAGAATCATATAGTAAACAAAAATACCATATATATCATATATAAAATACAGTGACACCATAATGGCCACCTTTAATGGTTTTAATAGAATATTGAACAATCATTGTTTCGTGAGGCAGAAAATCGCCAACCATAGAAACAGTATGTTCTTTAACCATTCGACGATGGTGTGTGTAAGTGTAGCTCGGATAATTCTTATAATAAAATCATAGTATATTTAAGATACTGGAGTTGTTACAAAATAAATTAATAAAAAGAGTTTAGGGGGTTGGAGAAGCAAAATAAAACAAAAGGACACAAGTGAAGACATTCCCTTAAAATCAGGTAACTCCCTTTGGTTTGAGCTAAACGTCTCCCTTGGGAAGGCTTCTGCCCAATGTGAGGCTTCAAGGAGTTATAGAAAGATGTTTAGAGACAAAATGGGCAGGTTTTGGCCAAGACAAAGGCTTTGTAGGTGTGGGTAAGGAGGTAGAGGTGGGGGTCTTTTAGAAGAGGAGAGGAGGGGCACTCTTGGAAAGTAAAGAAATGTTACATTATTTAAGAATGAGTTTCGAATTTTAATGGTCCCACATTGATGTGTTTCAAGGATAGGGTGATAATGTTTCGAATTCCACCCATCCAATAGGTTTTGGACATGTGCAGGTCTTATATTTTACATTATCTTTCCAATTTATTTAAATCGTTAAATAATGAGGTCATCGCTGCATCATCATGATGTCCTAAATAATTTAATTTATCTAATGTCTAAAAATTATAAAAAATAATATGATGTAGGAAAACTTTTAAGATTTCCATTTATTATTTATAGTCAAATATTTATCGTGTATGCCCCCATGTAAAAATTGTTTTAGTAAAACATATCATGTTTGTGTCATTTTTACTTTAACATTAAATAAAAAGATATTTATGTCCTTTGCCAACCAAAGTTGCTCCATGGGGTCCCCAAGTTGACCCATGGATTTTATTGGTCGTCCATGACACATCCAATGAGGGTAGGACATGTGTCTAGGTCATTTCATTTTATTAATGCATTATTCTTACCTTAAACTACACTAATTACCTCTAATCGCGAATAAAAACTTAATAAGTTACTATTCACCAAAAAAATCATTTTAATCCCATTGAACCAAATTTTACTTCTTAATTAAAACCATGTATGTCAGATTTTTGAAATTCAAAACACAAAGATGGAAAAATTTCATTTAACCCGAAAAATCAGTTTTTATATGTACCACATAGTGGTTTCACTATTCATCCAAAATTGAAGTTTTTCAGAAAATTACCAAAAGTTCACCATAAGCTATATTTGATATTCCAAATTCAAAAATGATGTATATTTTACAAAATTCAAAACATATAAGTTTCATTAGTTAATTTAATAATTAATTCCCGCTATCAAAACAAATAGCGTGTTTTTATGAAACAAAATGTATCAAAAGATTGACACTAGTTTAAGTCTGATTTCAAAGTAAAATTAATTTCCAAGACCACAATTGGATTAAATGGTAAAAATATATTCTAATTTCACTTTAAAACCAATTAAAAAGATAATATAATCATATAAATAAATTATATTAAAAGAGGTTTTGAATTAAAATGCATAATTTTTTACTATTCAATAAAAATTGAACTTTTTCGGAAAAAATACCAAAAATTTACACAAAGTAAATTTTGATGTACCGATTATAAAGAAGAATTTTATTTTTTCAAATATAACACATAAAATTTTCATAATGTTGATTTAAAAGAGGTTCTCCATCAGAAGGCAGTTAAATGACCTTTTAATGAATATTAGAATGTTTATGCTTAAAATTGGATTCATTTGCATTTTTAATCCTATAACATTTATTGTAAAAAGTATAAATATTTGACAAACATATATAATAATTTTGTAGTTATTTCTATTCATTCCCACCATTACAACGGCTAGGCATTAACTAATATTTAAAATAATATTATTTTATTATTAGATTGCAACGTAAGATTCCCAAGAAACTCGTTGTTGCGTGTTGGGTACGCCATTGAGAATATCATCCCTTTTAAAGTAATATTAATATTTTATTCACAAATATGGATAAATATAAAAATTTCATATTCTTTATTTTCGATGGGTGTTATATCCTTCCCCCCGTTTGGGAATTTCATCCTCACAATTTTTAAAATTGGGCTTGGAAACTTCATTGAAAATCCCACATCGGAACAAGAGTCAGTAAAACTATCACTTTAAAATAAATAAAGAGAATTAAAAAGGTCACCCGAGTTAACCCATACTAGGATTCCATGTAGAAAAACATTGAAATGGATAAAAAACAAAGGGTCATGTTCTGAGGGAGAGTGATAGTAAACATGTATAGGAGAAAGTTAACCATAAGAAAATCACAAACTTGTTGTGGGTTAAACGGTATTCGATTCCCCAGTAGGAAAAGTTAATAGACAACATTTTTTTGTTTTTTTATTGACTAATTTATTCATAAGGAAACATAATTACTTATCATGTTGACTTTCAAATTTTATTAGATTTTATACACAAACTCATATTTTCTCCAAAAGACGAGTATTTAAGAAGACTTGTTCACTATAATAAACTTTTAGAGAATGACCTAATCCACAAAAGAGAACTATATACATACCATGTCTTTATACTTTAACCAAAACCAAAACCAAAATGGTTAGTACAAGATCAGATAATCCAGAAAAGGATAACCATTTATAAAAAGAAAATCATTTCTTAATCTCCAAAATTTGTCAAAAAAATACCCAAATTTCAACAAAGAACATTCAATAAACAAATTGTCCATAAAATACAACAATGTAAACCAAACTAAGATTGAAACCCAAATATTTGAAGGATTTAGTCACATAGTCTTCCGTGTTAAATCAAAACAATTATCTCCAAACAACATCAGTTGCTCCTAAAGTCTCGTATTGAAAAGTAATTAACCTAATCACATATCCTCCATGATAGGTTAATAAATTTCTATAGATAACCCAAAATTAGCTTACTCTTAATTCATAAAATCATCTAACTAAAGATAATTATTCAAACTAACCAGGGACTTCACGTAGTCCAGTGGTAGACGATAAATAGCAGTCACACTTTGGTTGTGGGTTCGATTCCCATAGCTTTTTCTGGCGCGATGGGTTGTCACACGGTCTACGTGTTGTCCTTTTTCCAAAACTATATAATTCTCAAATCATTCCCCAAAAAGAGATAAAATCATCAAAAATAACCATAACATAATTTAACCTTAATTTTATCTCATGCCTTTCACTTCTATCATAACATATAGTAACCCATAATTACCTCAAAAGTAAGGTTCATATAAACCCAAATGTATACCTTTATAATTATTACCTAAACTTACACATCGATTGCTTATCTCGTACAAGATGCATTACAGAACATACCAAGGTTCAAGTGGATGATCATGACTCCTTGATAGTTGGTTTAGAACAACCATGAGTTTCCTCATTGAATACCCCATTTCATCCACTCTCTTAATTAGAGAACCACCACAGTTTCCTTCAAACCTATTTTCACTTTGGTGCCTGCTAGATCCATCCATTCACTAAAAATAGAAATGTCAATGTGAGTATATAAAAAAAACATCATGTGCTAATGGGGAAGATAAACACTAAGATAGTATTCATTTTTTTCCATCAACGGAAACATATTTAAAAATAAAGCATGGATTCTTTCTTGACACTTCCTTGACACTGTCATCATATCATGTACCTTTCCCTTGACCTGTGAGAAACATTTCAAAAAAAAATGGGATGAGCATAAAAAGCTCAGTAAGGGTTATAAAAAATATGGAAAGGAAACATGATTTCATATATACATAAGAATGAAATCATACTTTACCCATAAAACATAGGCAAATTAACATACCTCATCAAATCAGGAATAAATCACAGAAATCATAAGACATAAAAGGTAACATGAGGCATTCATAACATTCTTACATAGGGAGTAACCCTCTTGGTTACGTTTGGAATACTCACCACAGTATATTCCCTAAATCTCTTCGGAGAAACCTTAACGTTTCACTCCTTCGTGTTACCCAGTGCATTGGAGAGCTATATCGGTCTCACCCGCCCTTAGTTTATCACGGAACCACTCGTCTTCATTATAATGCCCACGAACCATAACATAATCATATCACATAAAACATGCATAAAGGAAACATAAAATTTCCACATTTCAATCACAAGATATCAATAAAACACATTGATATAAAAAAACTTATGAAAACCATTTTCAATACCAAAATAAAACAAAAGTAAAACATGGTATTTATTTTTCTTTTAAAAAGAAGGTATGTCTTGTAGAGGAAGCTGAAACACAAATAATGGTCACGGCGGCGGAGAAGTCATTGTCGCTGCATACGTATGACAAAAACATTACCTTTTGTTGTTTTGTAAAATGATTCATATAAAAAAGATTACTTTTGGATAAATGTAAAAGTAAAAGGGTTTTATACACCGTATAAAAGAAAGTTGTGTATAAAACAAAATATGCCTCAATGAAAGGAGATTGAGACGAAGTCCCTTACAAAGACGATATCCATGGTTTAAGGAAAAATCAATTACATAATTATGTGTGACAAATGAATACACCAAATATAAGTGGATATTAAGTGTAAAAAAATCAGAGGTTATTCACACATATTCATAGAACGAAATATTCAAGGAGTACATGTTTATCCCAATTAATCAAAATTGGGTTAAGAAGTTTCCTTGTAAAAAATTGACAGCCTAACAGCATCACTTAAAGATTCAGAAAAAGAGTTGATGAGAGATAAAAAGGGTATCTCATCACTTGGACATAAAATTTAAATCACTAAGGATATAGAAGAATATATCCCACCATAATGTTATGTGAATTAAAAGACATAACAAAAGAAGTCTTTTAAAAAAGAATAGGGTGAAAGGTTCCCTTACCAACATGGGTATCTTTCGAAACATATACCTCGTGAAAGAAGGACAATACAGAATGATGTAAATACTTATAAATAAAATTATATTACACAATGAGTAAAATAATGGGTAGTACATACACCACTCAAAGGAAATTGTGGAAAATGTAGCATAAATATCACGGGAATAAAAATGAGATGAAAAATCTCTTACGAAAACTCGGCAGCCTGACGGCGCCACTTAAAACATTAAAAATGGATTGATGAGAGGAAATAGGTTCTCTAATCATATGAACATAATTTTTACAAAAATAGGAATATAAAAGAACATCCCCCAACATAACAAAGTGGAGCATAAAAGAAGTGACATAAAGGAGAGTACTTAAAAACAAAGAGAGAGGTTGATCTCTTACGAAAATTCGGCAGCCAAAGGGCGCCACTCAAAACATCCAAAATTGATTGATGAGAGAGGATAGGGTCTCTCATCATATGAACATAAAAATTAATGTAAGATTAATATAAAATAATATCCCAATAACAAGAAAGATGATCTTTAAAAGGAATGACATAAAAGAGTGTACTTTAAAAGAATGAGAGGAGTCAGATCCCTTACCTCAAGTCCAACTTGTCTTGTTCATTTCTTTATATTCCTGAATAATAAACATTGGTCAATATATAATTGCCTAATTACCGCCTTTAAAGATTATTATTCAGTTGATATCACATATTATAATTTCATAATAATTGTTTAATAATGTTAGTTCATATCAGACGTTTTTGTCGATATTTGGTACATGAGTCAAAAATGAACTTGTTTGAAAAATGATTGTCCATGTAGTTATAAGTAAATAATTTCCATAATATTCTTAATGATTAAAATATCATATATATCCATTAAATATTCATTTTATAATATTCCATATCATTTGGAGAAAAAAAAATGAAAAGCACCATTCATGGAGACGGTAGGCCGTACGTACGCATGAACACTACTTTCATTTTTTACTTTGTCATATTAACGGAATTAATAATAAATGATATATATATATATTATAATTCCAGTATAATATATATTTTATATAGGTCACATATGTTCATTAATTTCATTCTTTATACGTTCCATGTATTGCTTGTATGAGTCACATCACTTGAAGGGGCGGTAGTCCACACTTCCTCATATGAAATTATCGCATTTACACAACATGAAAAGAATAAAGTTATGGTTTAAATATAAAATAAAGAAGCATATAGTAAACATAAATACAATATATATCATATATAAAATACAGTGACATCATAATGGCCACCTTTAAAGGTGTTAAAAGAATATTGAACAATCGTCGTTTCGTGAGGCAGAAAATCGCCAACCATAGAAACAGTATGTTCTTTAACCATTAGACAATGGTGTGTGTAATTTTAGCTAGAATCATTCTTATAAAAACATCATAGTATATTTAAGATACTGTAGTTGTCTCAAAATAAATTAAAAAAAAGATTTTAGGGGGTTCTAGAAGAAAAATAAAACAAAAGGACACAAGTGAAGACATTACCATAAAATCGGTTAACTCCCTTTGGTTTGAGCTAAAAGGCTTCCTTGGGAAGACTTTGTTACAATGTGAGGCTTCAAGGAGTTATAGAGGGATGTGGAGAGACAAAATGGGCAGGGTTTGGCCGAGAAAAAGTATTTGGAAGTGTGGGTAAGGAAGTAGAGGTGGGGCCTTTTATAAGAGGAGAGGAGGGGCACTCTTGGAAAGTAAAGAAATATTACTTTATTTTAGAATGAGTTTAGGATTTTAATGGTCCCACATTGATGTGTTTCTAGGATAAGGTGATAAGGGTTCTAAATCCACCCATACAATAGGTTTTGGACATGTGTAGGTCTTATATTTTACATTATCGTTCCATTTTATTTAAATCATTAAATATTGAGGTCATCACTACATCAACATGATGTCATAAATAATCTAATTATATAATCTCTAAAAATTATAAAAAAACTCCTATGATGTAGGAAATCTTTTTAGCGTTCAATTGAGTATTTATAGTCAAAAATATGACTTGTATAACCCCATGTAAAAATTGGTTTAGTAAAATATCTCATGTTTGTGTCATTTTTACTTTAACATTAAATAAAAAGTTATTTCTGTCATTTTCCAACCAAAGTGGCTCCATGGGGTCCCCAAGTTGACCCATGTATTTTCTTGGTCGGAACTGACACATAAAATGAGGGTAGGACATGTGTCTAGGTCATTTCATTTTAATAAAACAATATTCTTACCCTAAACTACACTAATTACCTCTAATCGCAATTAAAAACTTAATAAGTTACTATTCACGAAAAAATTATTTTAATCCCATTAAACCACATTTTAATTCTTAATGACAACCATGTATTTTGGATTTTTGAAATTCAAAACACAAAGATTGAAAAATTTCATTTAAATGGAAAAATCAGTTTTTATAAGTACCACTTAGTGGTTTCACTATTCATCAAAAATTGATGTTTTTCAGAAAATTACCAAAAGTTCACCATAATCTATATTTGATATTCCGAATTAAAAAATGATGTCTAATTTACAAAATTCAAAAAATATAAGTTTCATTAATTAATTTAATAATTAATTCCAGCTGTCAAAACAAATAGCATGTTTTTATGAAACAAAATGTATCAAAAGATTGACACTACTTTAAGTCTGATTTCAAAGTGAAATTCATTCAAACGACCACTATTGGATTAAATGGTAAAAATATATTCTAATTTCACTTTAAAACCAATTCAAAAGATAATATAATCATATAAATAAATTAGATTAAAAGAGGTTTTGAATTAAAATACAACATTTTTCATTATTCATTAAAAATTGAATTTTTTCGGAATAAATACCAAAAATTTACACAAAGTAAATTTTGATGCCCCGATTCTAAAGAGGAATTTTATTTCGTCAAATATAACACATAAAATTGTCAAAAAGTGGATTTAAAAGAGGTTTGCCATCAAAAGGCGGTTAATCAACCTTTTAAAGAATATTAGAATGTTTACGCTTAAAATTGGATTTATTTGCATTTTTAATCCTATAACATTTATTGTAAAAATTAAAAATATTTGACAAACATATATAATCATTTTGTAGTTAGTTCTTTTCATTCCCGCCATTACAACGGCTAGGCGTTGACTACTATTTAAAATAATATTATTTTATTATTAGAGTGCAACGTATGATTCCCAAAAACTCGTTGTTGCGTGTTGGGTACGCCATCGAGCATAGCATCCCCTTTAAAGTAATATTAATATTATATTCACAAATATGGATAAATATAAAAATGTCATATTCTTTATTTACCTGGGGTGTTAGATAAAATGGGTTTATTAAACATCATTCCTTCATTAGATAAACCATGTAATAAAATTGGGTTTCATAAATAACATTCCATCATATACATAATAAAATAATAGGAAAATTAGTCCTATTATTCATATAATATTATCCTATTAAATAATTATATCATATATGAAAAATCATGTTGGTAGAACACATGAAAATAATTTTTGAGGAAAATAACATTTCTTCATCATAAACATTTTATTCTCTCAAAATTCAGTGAATTTTTAAAGGAAAATAATTTATTTGAAAATAAACATGAAATATTATAAATGAAGATTCATGGATATGAGGTTTTATGAAAATTTAAAAATCCTATAATATCGTATTAGTTAAAATAATGTTTTCATCTCATACTTTTGGTGGAAAGAGAAAAAATACCTCGTAATGAAAACGAAAAAAATTTATTACATACCATTTAATGAAAATTCATAAATAGGAAAAATTTAATTTAAAATTTTATAGAATAATATATTTATTTTTTGGAATAAATTTTTAGGATTAATGGAAACGGATCATAAATATACCCAATTAAATACATAGGTATAAACAATCTTTAATAATAATGAGATTCCAAAATTTTCCCTTACATTAGGTCAGATACCCGTTGTATGTATTTGAACCACATATATAATAATTAAAATAATTTCATTGAATTATTATATAATAATAATAATTTTAATGATATAATATGCGATCATATTTTTATCAGTTGGTTAATAACATTTTTTTATTCTTTATATGTGTATTAATTACTTCATTTTCTTATGAAAATTTTATTGAATAATTTCTGATTATTATTCATAGTTTATAGATATATCATTTACATAATGATATAAGTAAAATATATATAATATTTATTCATTCTATAAATTTATTATTAAATTGACATAATGTTGAGTGAATTGTATTGCATCGTTGATGCGGTATGTCGTTCGTAGGCACGTGCGATGATAGCATTCTTTATTTATTAAATGGTATTGAAAGAGATGGTATATTTATTGATCTATAATAAATATAATATCACAATACTCATATATTGTTATTATTTCCATCATTAAATCCATCCATGTATTTTGGTGGTGAAAACAGATATCACCATGGTGAGGAGATAATAAGTAATACATACGCACATGGGGTGCTTTAATATTTTGTAGGATATATAGTAGGTGGAATAAATTTGTTACATAAACACAATAATAACTCAGTATATATATAATATTTTATTCATTACATTAAATTTTAAACAAGTATGGAAGAGGAAGTAGAAGAAGAAGTAATCTTTAGAGAGTCGGTAAAGGAGATTATCTCTTCTTCGGTGAGATCCACCTAGATCCCCTCTTAAAGGCACTAAAGTTTTTATTTTTAGAAGAACATAACCTATAGAATGTGAATAGGGAAGTTGATAAGGGATATGGGAATGGTATGGATGAACCTTCAGAAAAAAAAAGTTATGAATAAATTAGGGAGAATGTGGCCTTCTATAGTTGAGGTTTGGCGTGACTTTCGAAATTCAAAAAGTATAAATTTATAAAAATTTTAAATCACATAAAAAAACATAAATATTTGATTATATTCAAATATTAGATGATCAAATGTGTTAATAACACAACCAATAAATTTTAGACAAGTTTTTATGTCCATTTAATGCTTATAATGTTCATTTAACACTTTTTTATTCTATTTATGCTTATCTAAGGTGTCAAATACTTCAATACTAAAAGGGTGACATATTTATTTATTTGATGTAAATTTGAAAATAAATGTTAAATTTAGAATATTTTAAACCATTTAAAAGTTAGTAATTTTTTTTAAAATATTGTATCAATTTTAAATTATTTAATTATACATTATTTTGATAAACAATCAGTAGTTTCAATTTTGATACTGTACAATTAATTGATTATTAAAAATATAACAATAACAAGATAACATATAAATACTTTCTTTTTCTATTCATAAGAGTTCAAGGTAATATATAAAATTAATTGGATAAAATAATTATCCCAAATTATATTTATTTATATAATATTGATTATATTGGTATATTATCTTCATTAATTAAATAATTACTACATGATTTTTGTTTAATTATTTAACATAAATATTTGTTGATTAAAAATTTATAATAAAATAAGTTAAAAAATATTATTCTTATATATTTTATATGAATATTTATAGTATAATATATATTATATAAAATCCTATATTAAAAATGTTTATTTATTATATCATTAATGTGACAAATTTAACATCACGTTAAAGAGAAAACTATAAGTGTAATAATATTCTCCATGGGGATCCAAATGGTCAATTACTCAACCTATAAATTAATAATGTTGATATATACTTGAATAATAATATTTTTCACGTTTTTGTGTATTTTAATGGTCATTCTCATTTTAATAATTATCATTTGATTGATTTTTCATCAATTAAATAATTTCTGCATAATAGATGTATACGTGTTTAAGTTAAATATTTATTTCATAAAAACTAAAAATAAATTTCAATGATAAATAATGTAATTTTATTCTTAAATTAGTAATTATAATAAAATTTTTAATCTATATAGCCTTATATTAAAAATAATATATTAAATATAATATTTGTGAGAAAAATTTAACATTTCATAAAATAAAATTAACAAAAGGTATAATCTCATAAAAGTGGCTTCCAATAGATAAAATTTCGACCAAACAAATATTTAAGTAAAAATAATATCATACAATGATTTTTGGAATTTTTTTAGGGTTAATGTATAATATTTTTTACCCATAATTAGCTAATTAATCCTCCTAGCGTATTAATAAAAATCATTGAAGTTACTACACAAAATACCAAAAAAAAGATATAAATTTAAATGATTTTGACCCAATTATTCAAAATATATAATCTATTTTTAAAAATTCAAAACACATAATTTAAAGTAATTAATTTCAAATTAATTTTGTTATTGAAATGAGAAAACATGTTTTCAGAAGATAAAACGTTACAAAAGATTTAAATATTTTTATATTTAAATTCAATATAAAATTAATTCCAAAGACTTAGGTTATATTATATATTAAAAATATTTTATCTTTATACATACAAACCATTTAAAAATATAATTTATCCATATAAATTATTTTGATAAATAACTTCATTTTTAATAAAAATTTAGTAGATTTTTAGCATTTATCAAAACAAGAACGTTATCTGAAAAATATCAAATATTCATCCAATGTAAATTTTATATATCCCAACTACCAAGAAGAGTTTTATTTTTTTATTTATAAAATATTAATGTTTTAAAATTTTAATTTTTTAATGTTTCACTATTTAGAGGCACCCAAATTACCCTTTTGAAAAATGCTAATTTTTATACATAAAATATAGTTTATTTATACCCAAGGACTAAAATATTTTTTTGGATTAGAATAAAAAATATTTTATTAAATATATATCATATGTAATTAATTATTTTCATTTACTAATTTAATTTACTAAATTTATTAAGAAAAAATACATATATTTCCTTTACATTTATTTGGTTTATTAATTTATAAATAATTTGTAACTAAATAATTAAACCTACATTTTCATACGTTAGATCTTTATTCCCACTAACCTAATTTATAGGTTATAATGGTAATTGTAAAACAAGAGTGAAATATGGTTTGTTTATACTCTTGATATCATTCAACAGATGCTATTGAAGAATTGAAATAATTTGAAGAAAATATTTCTTAAAAACATCCATTTTTAACAAATAAAGTGAATCAACTACGAATACTACCATTGGGAGGATTTATAATGGTTATGGTTAATAATTAGACAGGTTCAATTCATTATATGGTTTTGGTCATAGACACTCCTTTTACAAGGATCATATACCATTATCCTTTATTACTCATAGCTTTATGGTAGAAATCTCGATGTTTATGGACCCATAGGTCCCACATTATTTAGCTCCACTTTCTTAGATGGATGAATCATCAATTTATGTACATGTTCTATTCATACCCATATATTATGGTCTATTACATTAACAATAATAAATCATTCTTTCAAAACATTTAATATTTCTCAAATGAATATTTAAGAAATTCATTACTTTTCTTCATAGTGGCAATCCCCATCAACATTTTGAGTTCCCATCTCATGACTTGATTCCTTTTTCTACATTAACCGACCACTGTGGTAGTGAACACATTTTCATTTTTAAAAAAATATGTCAATATTTGAAGAATTATTTATCTTTATTCTTTTATCCTTTATCATAATTTAAACTATAATATCCAAATATATAAAATAAAACTATGTTTGATAACATATACAACAAACAATCCAGATAAAAAATAATCCACGAAATGATATTATTTAAATGATATAGATATTCAATATCCTTTAAATAGGAGAGTATGTATAATATTTACTTAGTTATTAAATTTCTTTAATATTTATACTCAATACGATTTTCATTGAATAATTCCATGGAAATAAGCACTAAATATTTAGAAATGCTAACTTAATGAAAAAAGATTATTAATATATTGTGAGAGAATATTATACAAAAAATTAATTTTTTTTGGAAATTTTATATTAAAACAATAAATTTTTTTTTGAAAGGATCATGTGAAATTAATAAAATGAAAAATTTATTATAATTGTTTCCAAAAAAGTAATATTTTTCAATGAATGGTGAAAATATGGATTTTTATTAAAAAATATTAAATATTTTAAAGTTCATCCAAAGTCACATTATACATCAAATTTTTTTTAAATATTATTATTATATTTTTTTTAAAGATAAAAAAATGTTATAGTCAAATTTAGACTTTAATTTGATAAAAAACATTTGTTCACATAAAAGTTGTTTTATTAAAATATCACATTTCATCTTGTTTTAAGGGATTATTGATAAATTTTATTCTACCAATTATATAAATATAATTATATTAAATGGATTCGGTAATTTTAATCAATATAATTAATATTAGAAAATAGTTTTAACTTAATATGTTATAAAAATGAATGGTAACCATATTAAATTTTTTATTACCACTACAAAAGAAAAAAATGGGTTAATTCATGTTAAAAATAATGTGATAAGGGCTAAAATTAATTAAATAACATTAAATAATTTTTTTGTTTATGTTAATTTCACCCATAATAATCCAATCATTAAAAATATGACCTTTTGTTCCATTTAGTTAAAATTGTTTCCTTTACAATATATTATGTAATGGAAAAAGTAAACAACGTAGATTTCTTACATATAATATTATCAATGTTTTATGAAATAGGAAAAAATATTTTCATTTATTTTTTAAAATTGATATATTTTTTAATCAAGGTGATTTATTTTTAATTATTTCTGATGAAAAAATTACCTTAAATTCTTACACAATGTTGACACATTTCATGTGCAAGGATTAGAAAAAAAATCAATGATTCTGAAAACTCATAAATATTGTTTGAGTGATTTATAATGTTCCATGAATTTTTTTGATCAATATAAAATATAACGGATGTGTGAATGGTATATATTTTAAATGAATTACAATGTTGATGTCATTGATGAAAACGTAAATGAATAGTTCAAAAAATGATATTAATGATATTTTATAATAAAAAATATTTTATTCAATGATTTAAAGCATTAAAAAATTCTATATTTAGTCATGTGACTGTTATATGGTTGAACCATATCAACCATGGTTTATTAATCTGTCATTTAGCATTTTATTTTATCTTTATTATCCCCTTTAGAGTGATAAACATTGAAATTATAATAATCATCAAAAGGGTTAACAAGGGTAAAATAAACGTGATTTGGGTAAAACTCACACATAATATAGTTAAAATTATATTAAATGATAAGATATAGAAACATAATAATCATATATTATAAATTTATTAATATGTTTTTATTATTAAATGATAATTAATTTATATTAATTTAGCACAATATGAAACTACAAGAGTTCCCCTCCCCTCACTTATAAAAGTACACCTCTACAACCCTCTTACTCAGACCATTTAAATACTATAAATTATAAAATACCTAAAAAAATAACCTTTAAGCCTCCTTACCAAGATCATAGAAGTATTATTTTTGGAATAATACCTACAATAATGTACATAATCTATAAATAAAGTGTGGTTGTTAAATAATGTGCTATAACATTCAACTAAGTGTAATAGAAATACATATTATTATTTATAATTTAATTATAATCTAAAAATTGTTATATAAAAACATAATTATCTAAAATATACTATGTTTTTACTATGTTTTTTAAATAAAAGTTATCAATACCTTTATTTTATAATATCGGAAAGGAATTAATCATTCATCTGTATAGACGACCACCACCTTACAAATAGATATAGATGCCTTTTTCCAGCGCTTCCTCTCTAGGATGGATATAATGATGTATTTTATGTATATATACGATATTAGTGACAAAATTATGTTTCTATATAGTTAATATATTATATATTTTAAAAAAATTCATTCCATTGAATAATTATTATTCCATGAATGTGTACATTTGGATTACATCCTCCACTAAATGATGGGATTCATTTTTAGTCAATGAATCACATGGTTTATATATAAAGAGTATTAAATGATTTAATATGATATTAATTATAAATTAATAATTATGTAATATTATTATAATACAATACGTATTTTTTTATTTGTTGATAAATATAAACATTTCTGATGTGTTTTTACGACCTACTATCCGAAGGATTTTAACATAAGTCATTATTTATAACCATGTTTCATGGTTTGTTTCAAAATTATAATAAATGTATAATTTTTTAATAATTTAATTAATTTTTATAGATATGATGCATGTAATGTTACTTTGAATACATTTGACATATGGAAATTGTTTTGAAATTAGGATCTGAAAGTCCTCAAAACTTATAAGGAGGATATAAATGACTATGTAATTAAATATATAATTAAAATTAATGAAACAAATAGATTAATTATAAATTACGAATCCTGGAAAAGAATCATATAAATTTTAATTGTTGATAATTTTTTGTTATACTAGTGTCAACGTACAGAAAATGAATGTCTAAACATGAGGTGAATGATTTTTTCTCTATTTATCTTCATTAAAGAATGTTTTAATTTTATGAACATAATTAATTTTATATAGTGAATATGAGGTCCCTGTTATATGTTATATCATGAATCATTTATAATTTATGGTATTTTTACGTAAAATGAATGTTATTTAAAGCAAGGGTAATTGGTTTAAAATTTTCCATGTGGTAAGGGTTTCAAATCTCAATTTCAATTAATTATGTTAAAGTTATACATTAATGGAAATTTATTGAAAATATAATTCAATGAATAAAATATATATTTTTTATATTATATATAATAACCTTTTTGGTTTTACAAAATATACACATAATCACTCCATTTTTAATTCTAACTTCAATGATATAATCTTTTCTAGTATTGTTCATCTAAATATTATTTCAATGAGACATGTCTTGTAATATGCACCTACATTTTTTAGTAGGGGTATATGATACCTATTATTATATTATATCATTAATGTGTCTTTGGTCAGTAAATTTGAATTTCCATTTATGGGCACAATTTCATGAGAAATTTATTCAAATGTTATAAATGTTTTAAGGGTGTTTATGGTTTTAATTTAAATTCATTGGGAAAGAATTCATTTTATATAGAATAATTTATTTTATATGGTGTTCTGATTATTACATGAACTTATTTTAACATATTATTTCATGGGAGGTTTATATTTTGATAAATCATGTTATCTTCCATCATTCAATGGAATTTTGATTCAAGTATTACCCAAGGTGGGAGAATTTATCATCTTACACATCAATTTTTGGGTCATATTTTAATTGTTTTACCTATATTTATAAAAGTGGTTTGCACACTAACTTTCAAAATATAACATCAATAATACATTTTGTACTCATACTATTTTCTGGTCGTTCATATGTTATTTATTTCAAAGGCTTTTATGTTTTAAAGAGCTATAAAGGGGTTTTCTTTTAATTATTTTTATATTATAAAATGTTCTTTTTTAAAAGTACATGACATCATGAATATAATTTATATGATATTTAACATTTTATAGAAAAATTAAAAGTATATTTCTCATCATCTTCCACTGGGGAAACATTATATTTTCTATAAAAAATGATAAAATAGTGTATAATTTTTATTTTTATGGTATGAATAGATTTTCCCACCATCATGGACATTGTTTTATTGAATAATCATTTATAAAATTCATTGGATTTTTCAAGAAATGTATTTTTTTACCAATATTCTATCCATTATTATAATAAATTAATGAAAAATGGTACGTTCCCATGTTTTAAATGAAATATTTTAAGTTTTATTTTAAACTTATTTTGAAATATGTAAACATGCATTAATGATTCTTCTAAGTAATTGGGATTTTTTATTTATAAAACCATCAACCATTATTATAAATATATATTACGATGGTCATTTTAAGGTGTTTTGCATGAAAACCAATTATTTTCCATGTGTTAAAGAATATATAATGGAACAAAGGTTTTTAAAGGGGTTTTTAAATGAAAAACATTGTAAATAATATATTCATGAATGATACATTTATTTTTAAGGATTATGGGTGAACTTGATATAGCTCATCATGATGGGTGAGACAGATATAGCTTATATGATGGTTGATCCTGATATAACTTATATTATGAGTGATCTCGACATAGCTTTCCAATGCATTGAGTAATGATATTTTAATTAAAAAAACAAAATAAGGAAATTAATTAGGGTGGTTTAATCTTCATATAATAACTAGGATCCTTTTACTTTTGAAATTATTTAACAGAGGTTATGAATAAAATGATTGAATAAAGAAACACATTTTATTTAATCCTGAAATATGTATTTTAATGATACAATTGATTAAGATTAACATCACATGTCTCATGATTATTGATTCATAAAAATATTATATTTTTGATAATTTATAAATACTTGTTTTGTGATTTAGTATCTAGGTATTGAAAGCTATAAATTTACTTATTTTATGCTCATGTGTACTGCTTATTCCATTATATTCTTATACTCATCTAAATCACTCTGAGGAAATTTATTTGTCAAATTCTTATGTTTCTCTATATAGTGTGTTTGACCGCACCCTTCTTATAGTTTTATTTTCCCTATGTCAGGAAGAATGATGTATGAAAATGTTTCATGTGGGAATAATTTAAAATGATATGTTAAAGAATTAATGTGGAATTAGAATATCTAGTTATAACACGGGGGTGGATAGGATCCAGCGGGACATCGAGCGGATAGAGGAGGAGCTGCAGACCAACTGGGATGAGAACAAGTTTACTGTGCTCTATGACAAACGTATATTTCTGGCTGAGAAGCTGCTCGAATTGGAAAGAGCCTACCGGCAGAGATCTCGGGTCCGTTGGATTAAGGAGGGAGATAGGAATAGCGCCTTTTTCCATTCTTGCCTGAAGGAAAAAAGCAACTTGAGACTTAACCTCAGCCTGGGTAACGGGGAGTTCACTTCAGACGTGGGTATAGCTGGCCGCATGGCTCTGGAGCACTTTGAAGGAATTTTGGGTGGCGGGCGTTCTCGCGGGCAGACTGAAAGTACAAGGAGGGGGCTGGATCCATCATGGGATGCATTCCCCAGTTGGTGGAAGGTTCAGAAAACGTGCGCTTGAGGGCTATTCCGTCTGCAGCAGAGGTTAAAGAGACAGTTCTGGGGATGGTCCTGGACAGTGCCCCGGGACCGGATGGGTTTCCTGGATCCTTCTATGTAGGTGCATGGGAGATCATGGGGCCTCACGTGGTGGAAGCCATTCAGGATTTCTTCCATGGCGGCCCCCTTAACAGAAGCACCTGCGCCTCGAGGGTTGTCCTTATTCCTAAGATCAAGGACCCTTCCTGCATTAATCAGTATATGACAATTTTCTTGTGCAACATGTCCTATAAGATCCTGGCCGGTCTTCTTACCCGTCGACTCAGCAGTGTGATACCACGGCTTGTCTCAAGGGATCAGCACGGTTTCGTACATGGCCGTAGCATATAGGGGGCAGTGGGCATTGCGAACGAATTGGTCAGTGACATCAATAGGAAGACGGTCGGGTCGAATGTCATTTTCCAGGTGGATATGGATAAGGCTTATGATACTATGGAGTGGGGTTTCATAATCCGGGTTATGAGGAATATGGGCTTTAAGGAATGGTTTTGTGATCTTTTCTTCCGATGCTACTCTTCTCCTTGGCTGTCTATCTCAATAATTGGGAAGGTTTTTAGTTTTTTCAAGAAGGTACGGGGGGTGCGGCAAGGTGATCCCTTGTCTCCGAGCCTCTTTGTCCATGCTCAGGATGCGCTTTCTCGGAACCTTCATAGAGGGATGGAAGAGGGAAGGGTGTCTCCTTTTGTCTCTCGCGGTGGATCAGAGGCGGTTTCACATCTCATGTTCGCCGATGACATACTGATTTTTCTGAACGGGCGGCGACGATCGTTGCATGGTTTTATGGAGATTATGTAGACTTATGAACACTTGAGCGGACAAGGTATTAATGGTGCAAAGAGCCATGTTTTCATCTCTAATAAATGCTCAGGACAACGTTGTAAAGGGATTCAGGAAATGTTGAATTGTCAGAGGCGACAATTTCCGATGATTTACCTCGGTATTCCTTTATCATATGGGCATATTAGGATTCATGTCTTTGATGGGATTATCAGTAGAATTATGGGGCGAATCATTAATTGGAAGAGTAAGTTCCTTTCCTTTGGGGGGAGAGTTGCTCTGATCAACAGCGTTCTTACTTCCATTCCAATGCACCTTCTTTCCATCGTGAGAGCGCCGAAGGGTGTTGTGGCAAGGATGGAGAAGATTTGCACTTCTTTCCTCTGGAACGCCAACCAGGAGGGGCGATGCCATTTGGCCTCATGGAGACAGATGGAGAGGCCTATGAATGAGGGCAGGGTGGGGCTCCAGGACATTTTTAATACCATGAAAGGGTTGCAGGCGCGGCTTGCATGGGAGGTTATCAAGGGGGACTCTTTATGGGCTTCTTTCTTCAGAGGAAGGTTCGGGTGGGACAACGGGCAGCAAGATCGCCAACGTCCTGGCATGTCTAAGCTGGATAAGGGTATTCTTTCGTATTTGGAGGAGCTTCAGGCAGCTTCCCGCTGGATTATTGGCAGCGACAACGTTAGCTTCTGGAGATCAAACTGGGCAGGTACTCCTCTCTTCTTCCCTGGGTGTCCCATCCCTGAGGTCTCTTTCAAGGAGGCGTGTGGGCATCCTTCGTTTATACAGGCCGTTCTTAGCCCGGAACAGAGGGAGTTATTCGAGAGCATCATCTTGAATAACAAGGTGGATAGGTGCTGCTTTACTCGGTCAACCTCGGGCCAATTTTCTGTTCGGGATTTTAACCGGCTCTAGTCTAAAACGACGACTCTGGACGAGTGGTCCGCCAAACTTTGGTTGCAAGGAGTTCCCCACGAAAATGAGCTTTCTGGATTGGAGGATTAGGAATGATGCGCTACCGACAGACGAAAATGTTCAAAGGAAGGGCATTCCCTTGGTTTCTCGGTGTATTTGCTGTGAGCATCCGTAGAGAGAATCCATGCTGCATCTGTTCTTCCAGAGCGACTGGGATGGCCATATTTGGAGCATGTTCACCCCCCATTTCAGCGGTAGCGGGACACATGCTTCCCTCCACGAGTTCCTTTCCTCATGGTTTCACGGGGTGGGAGACAATGCGATAGAGTCCAAAATCTGGGCATGTCTTCTTTTTTCTGTCTGCTGGTCTCTTTGGGAGGCAAGGAACCAGGCGAGGTGGGGCGCTCACCCCTCGGTCCGGTTCCTCCAGATGCGGACAAGGGCGCTTTGCTCTGAGTTGGGTGCGGTCATCAAAGGTGGGAAAGCCTCGGCTTCTTCTGTAGGTTCTTCCATCAGACTTATTCGGCCGGTGCGTCGGGCGGGCTGAAAGGAAAATGGGTTCGTTGGAGGCCCCCCCTGCATGGGTTGAAATTGAACGTTGACTGTTCCTTCAGGAGCGGGATGATGCGGGGAGGGGGCCTCATACGCGATTCAAGTGGATCTGTTTTGGCGGGTTTCAGCGCCTTCTTTGGGGCCGGTAGCTCTCTGGAATCTGAAATGAGAGGCCTTCTCACAGGTCTTGATGTGTGCAAGAGGTTGGGGTTGCAGCCGAATGTGATTGAGTCTGATTCGGAGGCTTTGGTTAATATGGTCAAGGGCAGCTGTGAGGATCCATGGTCCCTCTTCTACTTAGCCAGGAGGTGCTCCTTGGGTACAAGTCAGGGCCAATAGGCTCATCATATTTGGAGGGAAGCTAACTTTACTGCTGATTCCCTTACCGGCTTGGGAAGGGAGGAGGAGCCGCTTGTTGTTTACAATATTATCGGGTCACTTCCCATGGTATGTATGTCGTTTATACTAGGGGACGCTCTTGGTTTACACCATTTCCGACCCCCTTAGGGTCTTTGGATGCATTTGTTGTGCGCCGGTGGCCACAACTTTCCTTCATAATAAAATAAAAATATGATTTTCCATGTTATTTAAGATATCAAATAAATCGGTTTGATGTTATATGATTCGATGTGTTAAAATTAGGTCTCCTATATGAGTGTCAGGGTTAGAAATAAAAAGATTAATTTTCAGAATTTGATTTCAATTTTTAGCATCAATGCTATTATAGATGGAATCAAATGAGGTTTTAGATAACATTAGAGATTATGATTTTTTTTCTTACGAGGTTAACTGATGACTTCTGGTTAGAATCAAGAGTTTATACATTTATTATGGATCATATGTTAAATCTGATAGACCTACCATTTGAGGTTTTATGTAATGCTATTTTTTATTGATTAATGATAACTAGGGAGACTTTCATTGGGCTAAGGAAAAAATAAAACCATAGGTTTAACATGAAGGATTGTTTTTGAAGAATCATATTACTTTTTTGGAATTGTTCGAAGAAAGCTAAAGTACTCCCATTGACATTAAATATTTATCTAATAATGAGGTTATTATGTTTATTTGAGATATAGGTTAATTTATTTATGTAATGAACTATTTCAAACAGTTTTATTTATTTATTTATTTTCTTAGATTAATGTATTTTTCTTCAAATGAAGGTTTATACATTTTTATCTCTTATTACCTTAAAAAAGAAATTTAAATTTTTGTTAATATCTATGGAAAGGGGGAATAGATTGTTATCCTTTTGTGGATTATTTTATTAATTAAAATTTGATAATATTTATTCATAAATTAAATATAAATACTCATCATTTTTCTAAAAGAATTTAAATAAATAGAAACCGAATGAAGCACACAAAAAATGATAAAATTAATTGTATGGATTTAATAAAATAATGTAATTATATTTCTTTATGTTATTATTTTAGATGGTAACGATATTTCTCAAATATTGTAATTTTATCATGAAAAATATATTTTATCCTATTAATTTAATTCTATATAATTAAAATCCATCTTAATCGCTTTTTGATAAATGGTTATGTGGTTGTTAACATTATCATGATCATATTCACTATCACTTTCCATAATTATTAAATTATTATTATCGTCCATGTACATAAGTTCACGTCCCAATAACATTCTCTTAGTTGGAATCCTAGGAATCTTTTATTCTTAATGAACATTATAATTCGTATTACCTATTTTTTAATAGAATATTTATTTAAATATTTTATAAAGAGGGAGTTCAAAATTGGTATGGTCAAATTTCACCCAAATAATTACAAAAATCATGCACAAAATTGAAGGATAAAATATATTAATGTTTTGGGGATATAATAGCCGAAAATTTTAAAATAAAACTATGTTTGATTTTGTATACAACATAATAATATTATCTTAAAAATTCAATGACATGATTGTATTTAAAGGTTATTGTTATATCATAGTCATTAAATTATAGAGTTTGAATAATATTAAATAAATTATGAAATATATATATATAATGATCCTACTCAATCATAACTTATTTATTAGTTATTAATAAACACTAAATCAATTTTCTACAAATTCATTTTATTCTACAAAAACTCTTTTTCATCAAAAATTGTCTTATTGGATTTTTGTGAATGATTTTTATAATTATTTACACGATGTAATTAAATTAAAATTCGTAATAATAGAATTTTTTTGACAATAATCATATAAAAATAATTTAGAAATGGGTATTGATAATTTCCTAAAATAATTTACTTTTCAATTGATAATGAAAATTTCAAAATGTTTAATGAAAACAACAATTTTATTCATGTAGATACATAGTGACATTATATTATATTTTATTAATAAAATTTAGTTCATTTTTTGTGGTAAAAATTAATAAAAAAATTTGTTATATTATAAAAATTATAAGATAAATTTCTATTAAAATATTTTTTATACAAAAAGTCATTTTTCAACAAAATTATTTTTGATGTGTTTTCAAGGCTTAAATATTAATTAAATTACACCACTCCTATGAATTTAATTTCATAAAATAAATTTAATATTTTGAAGTATAATATTTAAAATTATATAATAAGGTAAAATTTATATTTGGTCAATATGAATAGTAATCAATGTAATATTTTTTTGTTGTGGTTTTGGTAAAATGAGCTAATAATGGTTAAATATTATATGATAAGGCTTAAATTCCAATAAATAGAATGCAATAAATAATTTCTATGGGTATATTTCATTCATAATAATCCACAATTTGAAATTTTGGTCATTATTCTACTAGAACTAATTTTTTATCGCTATAATATTTTATGTAAATGATAATCTAAAAAATGTCACAATCATGATTCTAAAATTATAAATATTTTTTCTAAATGGTAAAAAATAAAATATTTCATGTTATTAATTTTTATCTTACATATTTTCTTATTTTAATTGTATATTTTTTATGTATAGTCATGAGATAAATTCCTTAAATGTTTATGCAACGACGACATAATTCTTTACCAAACTATTGAGAAAACAGGTAAATAATTTTAAATGCTCTAAAATGAGTATTTTTGTTATTTTTAAAGTGTCTGAATAATTTTATAAAATAATATGAAATATTATTGATGTGTTAATGTATTATATTTTAATTAAATTAACATCATTTTTCAATTTATGTCAATGGAAATCAATATTTATAACATAGACATTAATGATATTTTATAATAAAAATATTTTATTGAAATCTTTAAAAATCATAAATATATTATCTTCATACGAGTGAATGGGAGGTGGTTGAAAATATAATACATTGTCCATTTATTGGTCACATTATATATTATTGTAACCTTGTTGGACCCTTAAGTTTAAAACACATTGATACGACATTCTTCATCAATTAAGTAAGCATGGGTTAACACATAGAGTTAAGGATCAAAACATATTTTTTTACTTTTCAAAATTTTATTTGATTAGATTATTTATACAAATTATCATTTTAGGTTATAAGTATACCAATTTATTTCCATTTTTATATGAAAATTATTTTATATTAATTTAATTATTTATGTAAATCCATGAGTACAATTCCTATAACTTATAAAATGGCACCTCCTTTCATCTCTTCATCACAATATTGAGCACTATTGTTCAGCAAAAAAATTCAACATCCCCCTACAATCTGGATGTAAATTTTGTGCAATAATACCAACCATGGAGATATTAAGGTATATTGAAAAGAGGGTATATGTAGAATTTGAATTACTTTGGATAAAATGGTTTATAATGATTTGTTATTCTGCTAACTTCAAAAATCCTCCTAAAATTGTGATATAATAATTTAATCACATACTATATATTGAGATATTATTATTTTTAATATAAAACTAAATATATAATTTTCATCCATAAAATTGGAATGGAATCCATCATTCATGAGTAAAACAGACTACCACCTCACAAATCGATATAATTTTTTCATTCTCCCCCTATCATAGTTACATTTTTGTTTGAATCTTATATATATCATATTAATGAAATATATATCATTTCATCTAATTTCATAACTTTCCATAAATTAAAAAAATGATATAATGTCTGAGAGTACAAGTGTATGGCCACCTCGGCGAGACAATGAGTTTCATTTTCAACACCAAATATCATGGATGATTTATATAATGTATTTAAATCAATATAATAACATAAATTATATAATAATCATTGTAAAAATATAAAAATATAATTTTTATCATTATGTCATGTTATTTAAAAAATGGGAACTTTACTTTCGTGTATGTTTGACCTCTAATTTTTATGATTGCAATATAATTCATTTTTCATGACAATTTAACAATGTTATTTATTAAAATTATAATTAATGTAAAAAAAGATAATTATTTAAGGATTGTTATTATAGAGTGAATTTAACAATTATCACTGTGACCACGGTTAACAAACATAATTCATTTTGTTGTTATAAACCGAACATCCTCAAAACACCAGACATGGATATAAATGATTATGTAATTAATTATTTTATCATAATAAATGATAAAATAGTCTAATGAAAAATAAATAAATTTTAAAAAGGACATTAAATATTGAATATTTGAAATTATTTTAATATTATTTTTTAATGGACATAAAGATATGTAATGGACTTTTTTAAATTTATCTTCAACAGGGAATTTTTTAATGTTATATACCATATTCATATTATATGGTGAATATAAAGAAACATTATTTTATATCTTGAATAATTATCAATTTATAGATTTTCATGTTAAAATTCAAAATAAATCGACCAACACGATTTGACATGACCGAAAACCAAGTGGTAAGGGGTTTCACACCTCAATTTTTATTTATAGGGTCATACTACTACTTCATTGAATTTGATATGACATTATTATGTGTGAAATTAAATCTCAAAATATTATTTTGTTTTTCATTTTATATATTTTTTACAATTGTTACACATAATCATTTCATTGAATAATTCTATCGTGAATGATATGATCCTTTTAATGATTTTTCATCTCAACATTGTTTCTTTGAGACATGTCTTTTAAAAGAAACATACATTATTTCACAAGGAGTATATGATACATATTTTTATATTATATAATTAATGAATCATTGATCATTATATCCACAATTCCTTTATTTTCTTTCATTTATGAAAAAATGAATTAAATTTTATAAAATTAGCAAGGGTTTTCATGGTCTAATTGTCAATTCAATGAGACAAAATTCATGTTACGAAACATGATTTATTTTATATTTTGGACTTATTACTACATAATTGTGTTATAAAATATAATTTAAAGTTGATTATTGTTTTTATAGAATCTTTTTATTTTCCTTCATTCAATGTACTTTTATTCAAGTATTAAACATGATTCATGTGTTTATAGTCCCAATTTTTTTTGAGATATGATTTATTTAATATACAAATTTTCATTAATATGGTGTATAAAATGATTCTTTAAATATTATATAAGTCTTATTTTTATACTCATGGTATTTTATTTTCCTTTATAACTTATTTTATTCAAATTGTTTTTGGTTTTAAAGTCCCATAAAGGAGGTTTTTTTTACAAAAAGTTATTTTAATAGTTTAAATTTTTTTATCCAAAATCTTCATCTATGTTATTTATCTTATATAAATAATGTTAAATTATAAATGGATGTAATTTAAAGAATATAATTTATATTATCATTAACATTCTTGTACAATTTTTTAAATGAGAATTTCATAACATTTTACACATGGGTTACTTTAGAATCTCTTTAAAAAAGAATGAAAAAAATGTTTAATTTTAACTTTTACAAAAAGAATGGATCTCACCTCCATCATTAATATCATTTTCATTTAATATTTCATTTTAATTTTCTTTGGTTATTTTTAAGGAATAATTTTTTCTGGTATTCTAAATTTTTTTATAATATATTTTCAAAATAAAAGATTATTTTCCCATGTTTTGAATGAAATGTATTAATGATACAAACAATGGTATTTTTTCCTATATCTGTTATACATAATTTATCCTCAAATCCACTATAATTTGTAGTTTATATTACCATCCTCCTTATTTCTTTTTATGGATTTTGATGATTGTTTGAAAGACATTTTCATGGACCCTTTTTTTCATGGGTTAAACAATCAATAAAAGAATAATGGTTGTTTTCGAAGGATTTATGTTGAAATGTGAATGATTCAAAATGATTTATTTATAAAATGTGCATTTAAATTATTTTTTATTAAGGGTGATACTAATATAACATATAATAAAATGTGATCATATTCAAGTAGTATAGGTTATACAATTGATGAGCTCGATATAGGTCATCAATTTATTGTGTAATGTTCATTTGCATTAAATGTTTTAATGAGGTAATTAATTCTTATTTGTAACACCTCAAGCTTCTACGATATGCTTCACTTTGAATAATGCAATAGTGTGTGTTGTACGCAACGTTGAGTTCCAACACACACCACAACCGATCAAACTAGCCGTTATGAATAGTAATACCTACTTTTTAAAATTTTAGAGATTTTATCTCTCAAAATGGAATTCATTTTTGGATTCGGAGTATTGAATTTAGCCTAAGGTGAAATATTGGTACTTTTCGGATAACTTTAATATTTTGATGAATAGTGAAAATTACTAAATTTTAATTAAAAATAATTTTTTTTAAAAAATATTTAATAGTGATAAATTATGAATTTGAGTGGTTTTAAAGTATATTTAGAATATATTTTTACCATTTAATACAATTTTGGTCATTGGACATAATTTCAGAATTAAACCGAACATAAACAAGTATCAATCTTTTGATAGTTATTATATCTTAAAAACACGTTTTTTGTTTTGACAATGGGAATTAATTTGAAATTAATTTCTGCCACTTCAGTGTTTTGGATTTGGAAAAATGGATTCCATATTTGTAATCAGGATGTCCAAATTGTGTAAATATTTAACTTTTAGTTTTAGACATTTTGAATAATTACTTCGGTAAATATTTTATTTACCACGGTTAAAGGGTAAATTCGGTAAATAAGGGTTAACAAATAATATTATAATAATACTAAATTACCCTAAAACGTGTCCTAACCTTATTGGTTGATAAAATTCCGACCATGGGCATCTTTGGGTCGATTTTGGGACCCCATGGTGCCACATGTAAGTGATAGGGACACTTTATTTTAATTAAGTTAAAATGAATACAAAAATGACACAAGCATATATCTTTTAGAAAAACAATTTTTCATTCGGTTATATGTTGTTGGAGTTTCTACTATAAGTATTCATCATAATGATAAAGAGATTTCATACATAATGGTATTTTATTTATAATTTTTAGACATTATATAATTTAATTTATTTATGATAAAATGGTGATGCAATAATTAACATAATAGTGAAAAATTAAAATGATTGATTTTGTAGATACCCAAATAAGTATAATTTGAGACGTTTAATGAATTAAACTAATTTTATAGGTTAATATGAAATGTTAGTAATGATTTGATTAACCTTTTTCCAAGTAATCATTCTGTTATGATTTTTACAAAAATAAATTATTGAATAGTGTCAAAATTGACATAAAAGTGTTTTAAAAACAAATATTATAATATTAATTGATATTAAATTCTTAAAAATCTATGGTTCGGCCAATAGACTTATATAATGATAGTTGTATCATTAATTGACCACTTGCGGGTCTCTTGGATGTATTTAGTAAGTTTATTAAGCATATAATATAAAAATACAAAGAGACATTGTAAAAGTGAAACTAATTAACTAAGAGATAATACTTAATGATAAGGTTAATATAGTAACCCAAACCTGTATAAATTCAATTGGTTGATTGGTTTTAAACCCATACCAACCTTAACCTTTAAATAATCTACTTTGGAGCCATTAAAATGGAATATGAATTTATTATAAAATAATATTTCTAGCTTTTCCAAAGGTGCCCCTCACCCCTCTTATAAAAGGGAACTCCCTCTTCTCATTAATTCACACCTTCAAAGCCTTCTGGCTCGGCCAATATCTGCCCCAATACTCTCTAAACTTCCCTAACTTTATCCTAGAGGCCTTCCTTTAGTCAGAAAGCCAACATAAGATCCCTTTAGATCAAATCGAAAGGAAGAACCCGAAGAAGAGGTAATGATTTCACCACACTTTTCCAAGCTCCTTCCTTCTTCCACTTCATCCTTATTTTTTATTACCATTATAAAATAATAACTCCAATATATTATATATAATGTGATTTTATTATATATATGTTACACCCATATTCAGTATTCTATCCATCCTTTGAATAAAATGTCACCATACGTGCGTACGTACGGCTTACTGTCTCCACGTCGTGGTGTAATTGTTATTCATAAATTATTCTTTTGATGGGTATAATAATGATGTGTAACTCATGTAAATAATAAATATAACATGATAATGATTCTTTATATATGATATACCATCCAATTAGATATTATTTTAATATCAAAACAATGATATTGTCGCTCGTGCGTACGTACGGAGTACCATCTCCATGAACGCGATAAGATTCATTCTCCATCGTATCCATACAAGTATAATTCTCATTTGATGATTAATAATAGTATCTATGGACATGATATCATTCTGGATACGATTAAGATACAACCTATCCATGACAAACACATCGTATGAAACAAAACATATAAATTAAAATGAGCAAGTTAACACCCGAAACAATGATAATACTATGATATTATTAACAAATCAATGATAAAAGATCATATATGATATCATATTAATGTATATGATTCTTGTATAATTTAATAACAATTATTTCACCATTATACAGGAGGTTAACCTACCCAACCAAGTAAAAGTACAAGGTAAGGGTTTATTTCTCAATCTCTTCATTATCCGAGGTTGTTTATACGGAATAATCTACTGGGATATCTTTATCATCCACATTCATGTTTCTTAAAAATGTATTTCAAAAAAAAATTTATACTTACAAGAATATGGGTTAAATTCATTTATACCCTTGTTTGACTTTTTATAAGAGTTTTATAAAGGAATCATTCCGTTGTTTACCAAACAATGTGCTTTTTAACCATTTTGATAGAATTATGGTAAGAATGTTTTTTTAACTTATACGGCAGGTGCAACTATTTTCCGCCATTATAAAATCATCGAATCTTCCCTTACAAGCTTATAAAAATATTTTCAATGAAAATGTTTTATTTTATAAATATATGACTCTTAAAAGGTTTCAAAATAGAAAGAGATATTTCCCTAAAAAGAGTTTTGATTTCATCAATGTCAACATCCATTGATAGATTTTACGCTTATTTGAAGTTGATTTATTATGATACAAAACTTCTATATTGTATTGAAGGTTTTGTGATATGTTTGACTGTGGATGTGTTATTTTTATATCATTCATAGTTTATGGATGAATGATTTACATTTCGTATGCTAGTTTTAATACGAATGTTTCTGTTATGTTTAAACCTTTTCATATGGGAATGCATTGGACTTAATATCTGACGGGTGGAGCCCGAAATAGCTCCTGGATGCATCGGTAGGTCTCATGAGACAAACTAGTGTATTGGCACAAGGCCTTAACAAAATCTTATTTGTAGTATTGCCAAGAGGCCTTGGCTATGCGGTTATGATAGTCTGGCATTACGCATTCCATCATTATGAAAGTGGTTATTGATATTGCATGTGATTATTAGATTACTAGAATATCCATGTGAATAATTAAATGGCATTATTTCATTTTTTCCATACTATGTTGATGTTCAAGGTTAAAAGGATTTTGTTTTAGTTATACATTGCCTTAAATTTTTAATCTTATTTATGAATGTTTCCACTATATTGTTCTCCTTACTGGGCATTTGAGATCACCCCTTTCAATGTTTTATTTTTCCCAGGATGTGAAAAGGTAATTTATGAATGACCTGCAGGGATTGTATGTGGGGATATGAGTGTGGACTATGAAGAAAATATGTTGTTTTAGTTTTCATTTTTATGATGTAATATAAGACTTATGAATATATCTATTGTTTCCAAGGCTACAAAACTAATCGGTCTATCGAGATTTGATCTTTTTTTTGATCATGACAATGTTATGTAATAACGCACTGACTCTAGGTAAATAGGGTCAGGGCTTTATAGTTGGTATCAGAGGAAGTTTAGTACAAAACTTGGAAGCAAGATTTTGATAATATCTGATTAGAGCACATAGACCTATGATGGACTTTGAGGATTAGTATAGAATAGCTTCCTAGAATTTTGGTATTGTAGAGATTTTGTGAGTTTTCCAAGAAATAAATCCCTATCTGGATACGAGCAGGTAGAGGCAGCTATGGCACAAATGTACCTAGGGGTAAAACTCAAAAACACCGCTTGGATCTAGACTCGAACGGGAACTGGTGCATGAAAACGGGCCTTGCTGTACTCTTGGTTACGACACTCCCAGGGGATATGCTTAGGATAACTCTCATTTTATTTACAAATCATTATGATGGGTTTATGAGTATATAATTCCTCAATTAATTTTTTTTATTATGGATTATATCCATAAATAGTTCAATTTATGTTAAGTATTTTATAAGTGTGGAATTATGTATTTTGATTCATAAACTGATCTAGATTATTCCATTGTTTAGAAATGGCGCCTAGTGGAAGAAATGGAAACCGTATCAATGCACACACTCCATGTAGGGATTTCCCTCCTGCTCAAGATAATTATAGTGGAGCTGGTGATGCAACTGGTGCTGATCAGCTAATCACTATACTGGGACAACTCACTCGGGTTATGAATAATAACCTTACCCATATGAAGAACCCTGATCCGCAGAGTGGAGGATCAATGTTTGATCAATTCACGAGGCAACAACCACCAACGTTCAATGTGATTACAAATCCCTTAGCAGCTGAGCAATGGATAAATTCCATAGAGAAAATATTTCAGGCTTTGGGAGTAGTGAAAGGGAAAAAGTTATCATGGTAGTTTACCACCTCACTGGAGATTCGGATCAATGGTGGTCATTGACTCAAAACATGAAGGAATATGATGAAGTATCAAATATGGAATGGAGGGAGTACAATGATCTGTTTTTAGAAAAATACGTTCCTCGTGAACATCGAGCAGATAGGGAAAGGCAATTTCTGAGTCTGAGACAAAAGGAGGATGAGAATGTCGCAAAGTATGAGGCTAACTTTACAAGGTTAGCAAGGTATGCTGGAGATTATATACGTAACCCATGAAGTAAGATTGATCGTTTATTTGATGGGTTAAAACCGTTTCTCTATTGAACATTATTCTCACAATCCTTCTCGTCGTACGGAGACATTTTCTCATGTGTTATCAAGACAGAAAAAAAAATTCTCTAAATCTTATGACTTTAAAGAAAAGAAAGAGAAGAAGAGATCTGCTGATCAATCTAAGAATGGAAATAATGGGAATAAGGGAAAGGTTGAATATCCATCATGTGGTAAATGTGGGAAGAAACACCCCGGTACATACTTGAATGGAATGGGTGTCTATTACAAGTGTGGGGAAAAAGGCCACCAATCTCGTGATGGCCAAGGTATGAAGGAAGCTACCAATGATCAGTGCTACAATTGCAGAGAGATGTGACATTATGAAAATGAATGTCCTAATCGTCAGGGGAACTTACCTCAAAAAAGGCCAAGGGATCAAGGCCAAGATTTTTCTATCACTACTGCTGATGTAGAAGCTCCAAAAGACGTCGAGGCAGGTAATTTAATGTTTTCCTCAAGCTTAGAAAATGCATTATTTGATTCTAGATCATCGCATTGTTTCATATCATCACAGTTTGCTAAGAAATTTAGATATTTCCAATTTGATTTAACAAGGGGGTTGTCAGTTAAAAATCCTAAGGGAAGTATCATTGCAACAAAGTTTTGTGAATCAGTCCCCATTAGAGCACATACATGTTCTTTATCTTCTGATATCATCACCATACCTATGATTGAGTTTGATAGAATCCTCGGTATGGATTGTCTTTCGGAATATGATGCGAAGATTTATTGTAAGAAGAAGGAGGTTAATATTTTTGATGATGATGATAAGGAACACCTTATCTTTAGAAGAGAATCGTCACCACCTAATTCCTATCTAGATCCACCCCCAGTACCTCAACTAAAATCAATTATTGGGGAGGAAGAAAGTGAAATGACTATGGGTGAGTAATGGAATGTTAAAATAGAGGATGTACCTATTGTGAAAGAATATGTAGATGTATTTCCGGAAGATTTACCTGGACATCCTCCAGAACGAGAAGTTGAGTTTTCCATTGATTTAATTCCTGGATCAAGGCCTATATCGAAGACCCCTTATAGAATGGAAACTGTAGAATTAGTTGAACTAAAGAAACAACTAGAGGAATTGAGTAATAAGGGATTTATTCACCCTAATGTTTTTCCATGGGGAGCCCTTGTTCTTTTTGTTAAAAAGAAAGATGGATCTATGAGGTTATGTATTGACTATAGGGAGTTCAATGCTATAAAAATAAAGAAAAATTATCCCTTACCTCGCATTGATGATTTATTTGACTAACTGCATGGAGCTCAATACTTTTCAAAGATTGAACTTCGATTGGGATACCATCAGTTGTGTATAAAGAAGTAATACATTCCAAAGACAACATTTCGAACCAGATAAGGGAATTAGGTGTTTACTGTAATGCCTCTTTGATTGACTAATTCACCCTCTGTATTCATGGATCTGATGAATAGAGTTTTCAAGGAATATCTCGATGAATTTGTGATGGTATTTATTGATGATATCCAGGAATAATATAAAATCTACAAAGATCATGAAAGTCACTTGCACATTATCTTGAAGACTCTGAGAAGACATGAATTATATGGGAAGTTTAGAAAGTGTGAATTCTGGCTTCATGATATTTCATTTCTTGGCCTTATTGTCTCTAAAGATGGAATCTCTTTTGATCCTTCAAAGACCAAGGCAATCCAAGAATGTCCAGAACCTATGAGTAGAACTGAGGTACGTAGTTTTAATGGTTTGGCAGGTTATTAACGACGTTTCATCCATAATTTTGCCCGATTGTCTAACCCATTAACGAAGCTCACACGTAAATGGGTTAAATTTTGTTTGGACAAAAGATTGTGAAGAATGTTTTGAAGAACTGAAGAGAATATTAGTCAATGCTCCTATATTGACCCTACCATCAGGGAATGATTGGTTCGTTATTTATATTGATGCATCGAAGGAAGGACTTGGTTGTGTCCTTATGCATAATGATAGGGTCATTTCCTATGCATCATGATAGTTGAAAATTCATGAGAAAAACTATCATACTCATGATCTCTAGTTAGCAGTTGTGATCTTTTCTTTGGAGATATAGATGCACTACCTCTATGGTAAAAAATGTGAGATTTATTCTGATCACAGGAGTTTGAAATATATTTTCTGACTAGAAAAACTCAACATGAGGAAAAGAAGATGGCTTGAATTACTCAAGGATTATGATTGCACGATACACTACCACCCGGGGAAGGAAAACAAGGTGGAAGATGCTTTGAGCAAAAAAGTCCATGGAGTTTTGAACAATTTGAGAATTGAAAGGGATCCAATTTTCATGGATCTTGTGAAGATGGACATGGGAATAACCAGGGAAGGTGAAACATCAATTGTTTTTGAAATGGTATCCAAACCATCTTTACTAGAAAGGATTAAGAGTTCTCAGATCGATGATGAAGACTTTCAAAAGAAGATTAAAGCTGTGAATGATGGGAGATTGAGAGACTTTGTGTATGAAGATGGAATTCTGAAATTCGGGAAGAGAATTTGTGTTCCCGATATACCTGATCTAAAAAGGGAATTGCTGGATGATACTCATAGTTCCAATTTCTCTATACACCATATGAGCACCAAAATGTATTGATATTTGAAGGAACATTTTTGGTGGGACAACATGATGAGGGAGATTGATGATTTTGTGTCATGATGTATGGTTTTTCAACAAGTGAAAGCTGGAAGGCAACAACCTAGAGGAGTCATGCATCCTTTTCCCATACCAGAGTGGAAATGGGACAATATTACGATGGACTTTGTCGTGGGGCTACCAAAGACTCCTAGAAGGAATGATATAATATGGGTCATTGTTGATCATCTTACCAAGTCTGCAGATTTTATTGCTATAAGGGAAGATCTACCACTGGAACGCCTAGCAAGACTATATATTAATGAAGTTGTGACACTTCATAGAGTACCCCTATTGATTGTTTCTGATCGTGATCCCCATTTTACTTCAAGATTATAGAAAAGTCTTCAGAAATCCTTGGATACTGAACTTCATTTGAGCACTGCCTACCACCGTCAAACAGATGGACAATCAGAACGAACTATTCAAAGCTTAGAAGACATGTTGAGATCCTGCTCACTTGACTTTCAGGGTATGTGGGATCAATATTTACCTCTGGTAGAATTTTCCTATAACAATAGCTTTCATTCCAGTATTCAGATGGCACCATATGAACCGTTATATAGAAAGAGATGTCGTACACCAACCTGTTGGGATGACGTGGGTGAAAGAAAACTTGTAGGCCCAGAAATGGTGGAGGAAATGATGGAAAAGGTGAAGGTAATCAAAAATCATATCAAAGTAGCTCAATGTTGGCCGAAGAGCTATGCTGATAATCAAAGGAATGATTTGGAATTTGAAGTCAGTGATCATGTTTTCCTGAAGGTATCTCCATGGAAGGGAGTCATATGTTTTGGTAAGAAAGGTAAATTGAGTCCTAGGTACATCGGACCTTTTGAAATTCTAGAACGAATTGGGGTTGTAGCTTACCTATTGGCAATGCCGCCAAGTCTCTCCAAAGTTCATGATGTGTTCCACGTATCTCTATTGAGGAAATACTTGCCTGACCCAACGCATGTACTCACCTATGAGGATTTGGAACTGGATCCCGATCTGTCTTATTGCGAAGAGCTCGTCAAGATTCTTGATACGAGAGAACATGTACTGAGAAACTGGATGACACATCTTGTAAAAGTTTTGTGGAGAAACCATAAGATGGAAGAGGCAACGTGGGAACCCGAGGAACTTATGATGAGGAACCACCCGAGTCTTTTCATGCAGTAGTTTTCTAGAAATTTTGAGGATGAAATTATTTGAAGTATAGGAGAATTTAATACCACAATCTTCTACGGTACCCTTCTATTTGAATATTTCAATAGTGTGTGTTGTACGCAACATCGAGTTCTAACACACACCACAACCGATCAAACTAGCCGTTATGAATAGTAATACCTAATTTTTGAAAATTTTAGAGATTTTATCTCTCAAAAGGGACTTCATTTTTTGGTTTGGAGTATCGAATTTATCCTAAGGTGAAATTTTGGTACTTTCGGATAACTTTAATATTTTGATGAGTAGTGAAAATTACTAAATTTTCATTAAAAACAACTTTTTTAATCAAAATAACTAATAGTGATAAATTATGAATTTTAGTGGTTTTAAAGTATAATTAGAATATATTTTTACCATTTAATACAAAGTTGGTCATTGGACCAAATTTCACAATTAAACCGAACATAAACAAGTATCAATCTTTTGATATTTATTATATCATAAAAACACATTATTTGTTTTGACAGCGGGAATTAATTTTAAATTAATTTCTTCCACTTCTGTGTTTTGAATTTGGAAAAATGGATTCCATATTTGGAATCAGGATTTCCAAATAGTGTAAATACGTAACTTTTATTTTTATACATTTTGAATAATTACTTCGGTAAATATTTTATTTACCACGGTTAAAGGGTAAATTTAGTAAATAAGGGTTAAAAAATAATATTATAATAATACTGGATTACCCTAAAAAAGTGTCCTAAACTTATTGGTTGATACATTTCTCGACTATGGGAATCTTTGGGTCGATTTTGGGACCCCATGGTGCCACTTGTAAGTGATATGGACACTTTATTTTAATTAAGTTAAAATGAATACAAAAATGACACAAGTATATATCTTTTAGAAAAACAATTTTTACATATGGTTATATATTTTGGATTTTCGACTATAAATATTCTCTAGAAATATAAAAATAGTTCCTACATAATGGTATTTTATTTAGTATTTTTATACATTAAATAATTTAATTTATAAAAGACATAATAGTGATGCAGTAATTACCATAATAGTGAAAAATTAAAATGATTGATATTGTAGATACCCAAATAAATATAATTTGAGACTTTTCATGAATTAAACTAATTTTATAAGTTTATATTACATGTTACTAATGATTTAATTAACTTTTTTCGACGTAATAATCCTGTTATGATTTTTTTAAAAATCAATTATTGAATATTGTCAAAATTGAAATAAAAGAGTTTTTAAAACAAATATTATATTATTAATTGATATTAAATTTCTAAAAATCTAGGTTTCGGCCAAGAGACTTATATAATGATAGGTGTATCATTAATGGACCACTTGGGGGTCGCTTGGAGGTATATAGTAAGTTTATTTACCATATAATATAAAAATACAAAGAGACATTGTAAAAGTGAAACTAATTAACTAAGAGTTAATACTCAATGGTAAGGTTAATATAGTAACCCAACCCTGTATAAATTATATTGGTTGAGTGCATTTCGACCCATACCCACCTTAAACATTAAATAATCTACTTTGGAGCCATTAGAAACCGAATATGAATTTATTATAAAATAATATTTCTTGCTTTTCCAAAGGTGCCCCTCACCACTCTTATAAAAGGGAACTCCCCATTCTCATTAATTCACACCTTCAAATACTTTTTTCTCAGCCAAAATCTTCCCAAATACTCTCTAAACTTCCCTCACTTCATCCTAGAAACCTTCCATTATTAAAAAAGCCATCATACGATCCCTTTTGATGAAATCAAAAGGAAGAACCCGAAGAAGATGTAATGATTTCACCACCCTTTTCCATGGTCTTTTATTTTTCCACTTATTCCTTCTTTGTTATTAACATTATAAAATAATAACTCCAGTATCTTATATATACTGTGATGTTATTATAAATATTCTACAACCATATTCATTATTTTATCCATCCTTTTAATAACATGTCACCATACGTGCGTACGTACGGCTTACCGTCTCCACGTCGTGGTGTAATTGTTATTCAATTAATTATTAATTGGATGGGTATAATAATGATGTGTAACTCATGTAAATAATAAATATAACATGATAATGATTCTGTATATATGATATACCATCCAATTATATATTATTTTAATATCAAAAGAATGATATTGTCGCTCGTGCATACGTACGGACTACCGTCTCCACGAAGGCGATAAGATTCATTATCCATCGTATCCATACAAGTATAATTCTCATTTGATGATTAATAATAGTATCTAAGGACTTGATATCATTCTGGATATTATTAAGATACAATTTATCCATGACAAACACAGCTTACGTAACAAAACATATAAAATAAAACGAGTATGTTAACACCCGAAACAACGATAATACTATGATATTATTATCAAATCAATGTTAAAAGATCATATATGATATCATATTAATGTATATGATTATTTTATAATTTAATAACAATTATTTCACCACTATACATGAGTTTAACCTAACCCAACCAAGGAAAAGTACAAGGTAAGGGTTTATTTCACAATCTCTTCATTATCCGAGGTTGTTTATATGAAATAATCTGCTGGGATCTCTTTATCATCCACATTAATGTTTCTTAAAAATGTATTTCAAAACCTTTTTACTAATTACAATAATATGGGTTAAAGTCATTTATACCCTTCTTTGAATTTTTATAAGAGTTTTACAATGGAATCTTTCCGTCGTTTTCCAAACAAGGTGATTTTTATCCTTTTCAACAGAATTAAGGTAAGAATGTTTTTTTAACTTATACTGCGGGTGCGGCTATTTTCTGTTGTTATAAAATTGTCGAAGCTTCCCTTAAAATATTATATGAATATTTTCAAATAAAATCTTTTATTTTTTAAATATATGACTCTTAAATGATTTCAAACTAGAAAGAGATATTTCTCTAAAAAGAGTTTTGATTTCATCTATGTAAACATCCTTTGATGGATTTTACGCTTATTTGAAGTTGATTTATTATGATAAAAAACTTCTGTATTGTATTGACTATTTTGTGATATGTTTGACTGTGGATGTGTTATTTTTATACCATTCATAGTTTATGGATGAAGTATTTACATTTTTTATGCTAGTTTTAATACGGATGTTTATGCTATGTTTAAACCTTTTCATACGGGAATGCATTGGACGTAATATGTGATGGGTGGAGCCTGCTATAGCTCTTAGATGCATTGGTAGGTCTCATGAGACAAACTAGTGTCTTGGCACAAGGCCTTGTTAAAATCTTATTTGTAGTCTTGGCACGAGGCCTTGGATATGTGGTTATGATAGTCTGGCATTATGCATTCCATCATATTGAAATTGGTTATTGATATTGCATGTGATTATTCGATTAGTAGAATATACATGGGAAGAAGTAAATGAAATTATTTAATTTTTGCCATTCTATGTTGAAGTCAATGTTTAAAAGGCTTTTGTTTTAGTTATACATTTCCTTAAATGTTTATTCTTATTTATGAAAGTTTCCGCTATATTGTTATCCTTACTGGGAATTTGAGCTCACCCCTTTCAATGTTTTATTTTTCCAAGGATGTGAAGAAGTAATTTATGAATGACCTACAGGGATAGTATTAGGGGATATGAGTGTGGACTATGAAGAAAAGATGTTGTTTTAGTTTTCATTTTTATGATGTAATGTAAGACTTATGAATATATCTAGTGTTTCCAAGGCTACTAAACTAATCGGTCTTTCGAGATTTGATCTTTCTTGTGATCATGCCAATGTTATGTAATAATGCACCAATTCTAGGTAACTCGGGTCGGGGCGTTACATTAGTGGTTTCTCAGATGGATTTAACTGGGATATATTTATTTCAAACATGATTAAACAAAGGGTAATAGAGATAATTATCAATGATACCAACACATTTTCATTATATTAACTGTGGGTTTGTTATTTACTCCTCTAATCAAGATTGGAATCACATAGAAAATGATTATTTATTTTTATGAATATTCATGACTGAACCCAACAATTCAAGAGTCAAAAAACCCTAATCTAGACATTATTAACCTAGAGGTGGTGACAATCAATGAATGTCAGAACTAATATGGGAATCATTTTTCTTAATGTACTTATGCACACACACAAACAAACCATACCATATCAATAAATATGTGTAGAGGAATAATAAAAAATAATAAAACATCTTGAGGATAAACCTTTAATATAAATCCTCTAGGGAGTAAAAGTGTATGATAGTGTAAACTAAAATGTAAAAGGGGTAAAATAAAAACCCAACAAGAATGGTTTCATAAGCTTAAAATTACTAGAAATTAAACGTTGAGAGATACAAACTCTGAATCTCCAATCTCCAACCATCATATGTGGTCAAATTCTTAAGGTATCCCTTTGATACATTGTAATCACTAATATAATGTTAATATTCTATAAAACACATTACACATGAAGGAATAATCCTAAATATTTTATTTTATACATACACTATAGGATTCCTAGAAAGATGAATGAGGAGAAATAAGACACACGATAGGAGTATATTTCCGAACACAAACCAATTGGAAATCAAAATCCAATGAAATGGTGTCATATATATATATATATATACTCAAAAAAACAATCCAAAGTGATAAATAATGGGGATATACATCCCAAAACACATTATGTGAAATATTGAAAATAGTTCCAATAGGTCCACAAATAATTCCTCTAATCCGGCTCATCTGTTCGAAAAAACATCCAAGGTCATGAAACACGTCACCACCATTTGAAAATGTTGGGGGGACCTAATATCTTGGTAGGGTACCAATTCCAAAGTAAATTAGTAGGGTTCCACTCTTATTTTCAATAGAGTTCCCATTCCAGGACTTCACAGTAGGGTGCCACTGTAGTGGTCGATGACCCATACCCTAATACAACAGGAGGGTGCTCCACAGATAACAGATAGGGGACTAATTCCCTACCAAACATGATAGTTCTACATAATATATTATATAAGAACCATTTCCAACCTTGCTAGAGGGTTTCTCTATAATGGTATATAGTGGACACTTTCCATACGTAGTTGTAGGGTGCCATTTCAAAAGCCGATTGAGGACCCATTCAATTCCCATTAAGAGGGTGTCACTTAGATAGTAGATTGAGGACCCATGTCCTGATGAGTATAAGGGTCCATATATAATGTAATATTGATGACCCATGTCCTACCCAGTATTATATTTATTTTCTCATGTCTCTGATTATCTTCCCCAACACTACAACCATCAGACATCCACCAAAGTTGTGTCTTACAAATCAAATCTCACATCATATCTCAAAAGATACCACTAAGTCCATGATAATGTTCTATAGTGAATAGAAACTCATGATGTTATATTCATGATCCTAAATAGTAGTACCAATGAAGGAGATAAAGTGGTAGATGTTTCCACAAAAAGGAAGTATGGGTACAATATCTATAAGTGGTCCACATGACATGTGGTCCCACTCCCCTACCTGGTCGCGTCCCTGTTGATATATGGATCTTTTTCCATGTAGCCTTACATGTTGTGGAAGGGAACAATATGCTATTAGTCATCTACCCAGGTTCCATCCTTTGATTATTGGTCATGTTCTTGTAATATTTCTCATTCTTGTTAACTTCAGTATATAGAATGTCCTCCCTCAAGGGGTTCACACATATCCTTCTATCCATGATCAGGAACCTTGGTTATGTCTTAATACATGAAATGTTTTTGTCCATGTGCATATATGTGTACTACCAATGTACACACTAGTCTCCTAGAACTGGTTACATGGTTTTAGGGGTCCCTCATGGAATTTTATACACATAATCTTATGAAACCCAAGGGCTAGGGTTTTCTAAGGAAAATGAATGGCATTCTTCCGAACTTCATGGTGCATCTCATCTTTTATCCAAATACTATGATCTATTTTTATTATTCCCATTAAAACCTACCCTCTTAGAATAATTCCCCCGTGAATAAAATAATCATAGGAATAATGCTCCCTTTTTTATTTTTGGCCATCTGGTGGACCGAAATTAGACTTCTGTTGATCCATCCATTTCCCGTACCCACCTCAGACGTATCTTGATCTGCTTCATATCTATATAATACCATGGATACATAAATAATTATCCATAACATTGATATAATCCCTTATCCTTAACTTGAGTCACCAAAAAATCATCACATGCTAATCCAATATGAATTTGGGTGTCCGATTGGGCCTGATCCTGCCTGAAAATGTCAATCTATGACCTCATGAGCCTGTTGGAAGACAAAGTGTAGAATTAATAGAAAAAAAACATTAAATAAAGGTTCAATAATATGATTCCATCAATTTATTCAATATTTATTTCTATGTTGAGAAAGATGTCATAAATTGAATAACAAATCATAAATTGATTCATGGGATCATGAAAATCCTCAACAAGAATGTTGATATATGAATCAATATTATAAATTTCAATATATTTATAATTTCTGGCAGAATCCTAAAATTTATGATTTTTAAATATATTAAGATAATTCATCAATAAATAATGTTATCACAAATTAATGATAGAAGTCATTCCATTCATCGTGCCTTGATTCAACTAGATCCGGAGTCCCGTTGTCATGTGATCTCTATCTTCTAGTGATAGGTGGTTGAACACTCTTCATAATGATCCCATGGTTTTGTAGTTAACCTTTGATATATTAAAAAATATTTACTATATATAGGTAATTGTCCTTGTATTATATTAATGAATTCATTAAATCTTCAATTTTTAATATAATGAATGCACTCTCCCATGAGCATTTTATCTAAACACCCCACACAGATCCATTTTTAGTTACTCGTAGGTTATACCTCATTTTTTGGACTCAATCAGGGTATTTTCTTTTCAATCCCATAATCTATTTAAACTAAATCCAATATTCTAAAATGAACCATACTCAAGTGATATAATGTTTGTTAATACTATTAATGAATTAAATTTTGGAAAACTGTTCCTCGAAATCACATGCAGTCTGAACACTCAGCTACCAAAATATTTCTACATGTATTAAAAAGTCATACAAGGAAATATTTGGGTCTCAAAATGATTCGAATATTTATTATTTTTTCATTTAAAGGAAATAAAACACAACAAAAATATTGGGATGCATTGCCTACATCTAGCTATCCCCCTCCAAGGAGCTCTCTTCACCGGTTCCGTGCTACTATAACACATGAATAAAGGTAATGATCCATTAACATTGGACCATATACTGACAATCCTTGATCACCAAATGCAACACCAAAATATTTTATTCATCCTCGATGACTAGCTATCCCCAATAAATCGTGTTTTCAGGGTCATACAAGTGTCTCGTCTTGTTTTTCACGTATAAGACGTCATGCACCTGATCCAACATTGGGGGTTGGATAAGGTGGAATGCAATTTAAACAACATAATAAAAGATCTCAAATGGACTATAGAACATGAATGATATAATTCCTCCCCAAAATAATATCTAAATTCCTCCTCATATATTTAATATCAGGAAATCATGGTCATCCTACTCAAAAACCAAGGGAATATAAAGCGTATCAATGTAATATTTTTTCCTCCTCTTGAATATAATCATCAACTTATGCATCACATTGACCATATATATCTATTAATTAACCATATCGAGAACAATAAGTCATTCTTTGCCGATCATAGATCTATATATGGGTGATCTTCATGGCCTACCGTATATGTCCTAAAATGTATCCATGCTGATAGTGTAGTGGTTTCTATTATTGTATAAAAACACTATCAACGTAAAATTGTTCCCCCAACTCCAACATAAGTCTATCACACAATACCACAACATATCATCCAACACGTGGATTGTGTCCTCAGTTTTCACATCATTATTGGATTGCAAGGTTGTTCTCATCCTCATTAGATTCCAAAAATCTTCATGAAATGCACTCCACATTCGTGAAATTTACCACATATCAAGAATAGATATCTTAGAAATAGGAACCTCTTGATGGTGAATGATCTCCCACATGTAAATCATGTTCAATCTCTCCAATAAAAAATGGTCTCTAATAGAATGGAAGGGAACCAGATTCATGGGTCAGTCAACTATCACCAAGACATAGTCATAGACATTCAACATCTATGGAATACTTGTGAATAATTACATTTATATATTGTCCCATATCCACTTTGAAATATCATGAGGATACAATAAACCTTCCATAAACTGGTACACATCCCTCACATACTGATAAGTGATGAAACGAGAGAAGAAATACTCCACACTCCATCTCATTACATCCCACAAAAACTACTATTGGTGGTCTTTTTTCATATCTCATATTATTATTTTATATTTTTCATGTCTCTCTATGTTAAGATATACCTAAAAAATTTATGGTATGAGTAAACTACAAAGTGACTCCCAAAATATAGATCATCGAAACCCTCTGAGAGAATACTACTACTTCTAGATCTATGTCATGATCCACATAGATATTCTCACGGGGTCTCAAATACATCTATCCATATGTGATAAATGCATAAATATGCAGTAACATACTTCAAATAAATCTCCAAATCCATATAAAAAAACTATATAGTTCATGCCATCCTCTTGTTTTCTCAAAACTGGAGAACTGGCCAGGCTTAGACTCATTTTCTTGGAGTCACTTTTTCACAAATCTATCTAGGTAAAAAACTACCCCTTCCGTTTTAGGGTGGTTAACGGGGATGAAATAAAATAAAAGTCTACTAAAAACCTTATGCAGTACACTTATATACCTCCATCATTATTTTGTGTGTCTCCCAATAAATAAAGTCATTTATATTCATTCAGAATATATCTAATCCATGAACTAAAATTACATTCCAAAGAAGGCGACCCTTATGGATCTTGATGGAGAACATCCATATATTACAAAAAATTTGGGGCTCATTATGAAAATCATGGACCATTATAATGTGATCATCAATATCCTCTTATGACATTGAGGTATTTTCCTTTCATCAATGAAGATAATAACAAATAGGTCCATGTATTGAGGGATGATGTGGTTTATCAAATCCTTAATTTTTTATGGGGAATTAATTATACTGAAAGGAATCCCTATAAAACCATATTTTTTGTACCAACATCAGAATAACAACATTGAAATATCTGGAACATGAACTCTCAAAAATTGGAAGCCAGAACATAGATCAATATCTGAGAACAAAATCATGAATAAATAAAATTATTTCAGTCATAAAAACATTTAAGGGGTACTTATTCTTTATTATGGAATAGATATGTAGATGATAATACACAAAAATATGTAATATTTTTCATCCATTATTCAAGGAAAATAGTGGATCTGCATTGGTGAACATTGTATATCTAAAAAATGCTTATTTTGAATGTCCTCCTACTACACTAACATCTCCTAAAGATCGTTATGCCCCATCAGATATTTTGAAGAAGATATATGAGCATTCTAGTAATGTAATTCGATAAAAAATCATGTTCCAAACATAGAGGTATTCATAAAATGTACATGGGGAAGAAGTCCATAAAATCTACCATGACTGATGAAATATAGATTCCGGATGATCACTTCGTACCAGGTTCTACACTCTCCAACTAATGGGTGATGGGATTCAGCTTTCAGCTCACAAAACATAGTTATTGATCCATGATATATATATGTACATGAATATATATATATATATATATATATATATTGAAATGGAGGCTATCCTACTAGCAGTGTGAAGGAATTTTATTTTATTAGTGTATAATTCAATATGGGATAGGACAGGGAAAAAACATTCCATATAAAAAATTAAATCATAGGGATCCATTATAAAGAAAAAACGACACATGAGAACCTCTCTTTACTAAGAGATATCTCTCACTAACAACAGATAAAAGATATAGAAGTATTGTCCTTCATATACACCTCAGCACAAAGATGATTGGATAACACGACAAATCAGATATCCAACTCTCACAATATGAGTAATGATTTTGAGGAATGACACATTCCTGTGTCTACTAGTAATGGATAATTATTATAATAAATTCATATCATATATCAAATATTCTCATGTTCCACTATGTCATATAAAACCTTTTCCTGTAGTTTTCTATATCCCCATCCACCATCTCTTGGATCGTAATGTGGGCCACCTAGTGGTGGGAGTTGAAGGATCTCATGACACATCCCACAATCCATTGAAACTCCTCTTGAAACTCCACCTTCTCAACTTTCCGCTCCTCCTTCCTAAAGCCACCATGCCCCCACATAGGAGATCCATGATCAAGGTGCTACATATTCTGGGAAAATCCATCTGCTATATATCTTCCTTACTTCCAAGTCTGGTCATGAAATGATGCACAATGTGATTTTTTCAGTCAGATTAATATCATGATCCCTCCCAAAGAAGTCGTAGTCCTTTGTTTTATCCAAGACCATGTATATATGTTTGATCCTGGAAAGATCTCAGGTGTTGAAATACTGTTGACTAAAACCAATGATCTTATATAGAAGATTATCCCTATTAAATCAATTATAAGTTAATACTACATGACGTCCTTATAAATTATTGATCATTATCATCATCACGAGATCTATAAACTTGAAATCTACATAAATGCACAAGGATACCAAAACGTATAGATATCACTTCCATGACACTGTTTAATCATATGATCCTGAACATAGTCAAATAAAATCATGTCGAGGGAGTTCTGCATAAGCTTATTGAACCTTGTGACATACTCAAGCCCTTTTATCCCTCCCTATTGTATCTCCATAATCTATTGAATCCACGTCATTTTCAATATTGAGGTGTGGTACCCATTATTAAATAGTTTCTAATTGTCTAGAAAAGTGAGTATTGACTCATCATAAATAATTGTAACTATCCTCCACCAGTTACCATGTGATCAATGTAAAAGGCCATATACTAGTTCATCAACCAAATTTATCATATTCTAGATAAGACTATAAAACTGGATCATCAACACTATCCAATCCTCCACCCCTAAGGGATTTGGATCCCAATGGATCCTCATCCCCCACTCGCACTAGAACTCATGGAGGGTGTTAATATTTTTTAAATCTAATGATCACTTCACTATAATAATGAACTACTCAAAAAGTGGGGTTTGACTATCTATCCACCTTGACGAAGCATCTTGCGGTATGGACCGTAAACAGAGGCCTCAAAAATCGTGGGGTTATTTTCACGATCCAGAACCGATAACCGGGCTTGATGTCGTCACAGTGGCATCCTAAAAATTTAATCAAGACCTAATATTATTAAATGAGAATATGTAAACATATATATATGGGGATATTGATCAATATATATAGTCAGAGTGAATCCTATATTATGTGTGTAAATTTGATTCTAGAAACCAATGTATCGGTTTTCTAAGTAGATATGTTAGTATTCATGTTCTAGGTGAATTCATAAATCAACTGTGCACCAACACTATGTTCCCCAGCCTGAAATCATTACTCGAGACACATAAAAACAATTTCCCTAAATAAAAAAATATTCCTAATGGAGGTACTCTAAAAAACATCTCATGGAATGAATTTTTATGGTACTAATCTATAAAGACACAACCTAGGATGACTCAATCACCAACTACTCGAAGATGACCTCTAAAGTCTATGGGTGGAAGCAAGCACCAAAATGAATAATTAATTGGGAAAATAATTTTCTTAATGTACATATATGAACCCATATAACCATATCCACGGAGTAGTGAATAAGAATAATAATAAAAGATGGAAAATTGGGAGAATAAACCATGCGTGTAAAACCTCTAGAGAGTACCTGAGTAAAATAGTACAACATTACAAACTAAATTTAAATGTTAAAAAAAATACAAAACCAACCAAAAATATGTCCTAACCTATCAATAACTAGAATGTAAATTGTGAGATAAAACATCTCCAAATTTCATTTCTTCAACCACCACACATAGTCAAATAATCGAGGTATCCCTCTCATCCTCTTTATTCACCACCAACCATTCCCTAAACCGTATAAGACACTACACATGCTGAGAAATTCCAGCATGGGTGATTATATACATACCAAGTAGGATGCCTAAAATGTTGATGTTGGAGTAGTACATGTTACGATATGAATAGATATCTCAATCCAAAGAAAGAGAGTAGAAAAATACAATGTCTTGGATAAAAATATTTATATATATTCTAAACATACGATGTTGGAAAAATTGATAAAGGAGACCTGATACTCACATCCCATCACTGGAAAGAGATCCAATAATTCCATGAGTTCCATGAACAATGCCAAACAACTCACGTGCCTATCCAATGAAACGTCGAAAATAAAGACACACCTCTACATTTTACTGTATAGTTTATAGGCCACAATATCATAAGTATAGGACCCATCCCATAGTAATAATAGGTTTACACTCAATAATTAATAAACATTCTTTTCCCAAACACTGTTGGAGGGTTCCACTCTAGTGGATGAGGTCCCATACCTTAGAATCCTTGGAGGGTGGAACTCAATTAGCATATTGTGAACCCCTTCCATGCCTAGTAGGAGGGTTACACACTAATAGTCGATAATGGACCCTTTAAATTCCAATTAGGAGGGTTAGAATATAATATTTTATCAACCACCAATTCCCATCATTTCAATAGGGTTCCACTTATATAGATGATAGAGGACTTATGCCCTGCCCAGTAGGATGGTGCCACTAAAATGTTTGTAATGACCCTGTTCAACCACATCCATCATTAGAGGTCATATAAAAAGTGTACTTCCAAAATAATACATCAGTATATCTCACAATAAACCCCTAAGGATACCATCAAATTATTCATGGGAAACCCACTCAGGATAAGGTACTAACCAACCAATAACCATGTCCAAACTTGGTAGATACAATATGAAGAATATTTCTAATAATCACTGGGGTACATGGAGACTATGGGGACACATTGGATGTTTTGTACAACTCAACATCTTAGATATACCAAAATAATTACTACACTGAATTACCATCTATAATTACATATAATTTTAGGGAAATACTTAGTGTACCTCAGTCACCCATGGTCTTCTTATGCTTCTGGTCATGACTGTATAAAATTTCCATTGACAGTGTATTGTAGTACACAATGCATCTTCCTCCATGGGTTTCCACATGTTTCATTCTGAAAGTTCCATGTTTTATAAAAATGTGTAGATAAAAAATGTGAATATCCATGCCCGTTTCTATGGACTCAGGTAGTAAACATCATGTCTCCAGCATTGGCTGACATGGTGTGTGGTGGTTCCACACAACATATGTAAAATATAATCCTATGAAACCCATGGAACGTAGATTTATTAGGAATAGGTCATGGGTTCTCCCAAACATATCAATATGTATTCATTATTCCCCAAAAAATTTATATCTATTCCATGGATTACTGGCCAAGAATCTTCTCTTTTAATGTTTCCTTCATTCTAGAAGAAATCACAGGGGGAAGGATCTGTTCTTTGATTGCAGCCATCAGGTGTTAAGAATTTAGTCATATGTGGATATTTCCATTGTATGTTGATTCGTCTCACATATCCCATGATATAAAATATCTACTTTGGATCCCAAATGTACAATTAAATCATATACATCCAATAAAAAAATCCAAAATGCATCCATGATTCACCAATCTATTTGTCAAATGAGAATCCTTTATAAATCCAGGGGTCCGATCAGGCTTGATCCCTCCCCAAAACATTGAAATGATATCCTGTAAGACAATCAATGAAAATTGTGAAGAATGATTGGATGAAAGGAATATAAACAATTATGAGCAATCAATGGTTTTTAATTCTTGTCCAACAGAAAAAGTGGGGATATCTATGGTGATAAACATGGAATAAATTGAATAAAAAATCATAAACCGATTCATGTGGTCATGAAAAGGCTCAATATGAATGGATATTAAAGAAAGAGTATGATCATAATCCATAATTTAATAAATTTGGGGAGAGTCCACATATTGACAAGTCCTACCGTGGTTTGGAAGATTTTCAAGGACGAACACAATTTCCAACAAATGGGATATATAATCATATATGATGTGTGTTGATTCACAAGGATCTGGAGTCTCATTTTCATTTTATCTAGATCGACCATCAATAGATGTTGTTAATCTGCTCTCAATGATCATAGGGTTATGAGTCTATCCTTTCAGAACATATATGTAACACCCTTCCCCTACCTCATTGGCTTGAGGAGGTGGTGAGGGATACTTGTCCTTAAGCGATGTTCCCAAGATGCCAAGGGCTAGAAATAAATGCCGAGGGCTTCAAGATCTAATTGGGGAAGGATTTCCCTTAAGAAAAAACAATACAAACCAACCATTAACCATCAATATATGATGCTTTTCAATAAAAAAACCAAACATGCATTTCCAAAAGACAACCAAGTTGTACCACAATACAACCCAAAGCAAATAGAACCTTACATGTCTACACCACATCAGAGTACAAGCGGAAACCAAACAATAAACACTACAATCCATGACACCAACACAGCTCCACAACATGCTTCATGCTCTAATCTCCACCGAGACATCACAATGCACCACTAAAGGAGGGAGATTCCATACCTTTTCCCATGTCACGATACACAACATGTTCAAAGAGACCAACATGCCAAAGAAAGGGGTTAGTACTAAAACTCATTAGGTTTTCCCCAAATGACTTCCCTACATGTGCCACTAGGATAAAACCTCTAGCACATTTATATAAAAAAATTTATATAAAATAATAACAAGTACAACAAATTCCATAGGCCAAACATGCCCTTACCAAGACATCACACCCAAACCCAACAACCAAGTGAAAGCCAACCAAAAATTCCACATGCCATTTCATCACATACACACTAGCAGAATAGTTTACAACTTGCTTTAGAAATGCACAACAAACAACCAAAACGGTGGGAATTCCGCCCAACCAGTTCAACCATTCACACCAAATCAATCAAAACGGTGGGACTTCCGCCAAACCCATTCATCAATTCAAAACTAGCGGTAATTACCATCCACAACCATATGGTGGTTCATCCGACCACTATCCATCACCTATTATAGAGAGACTTCATGCCCACTTCCACACTACATTTCTCCAAATTTTCACCCTGAATATATCCCATCAAGGTCACCACAACATGAAATCAACCAATAACATTGCATATCAATCCACTTCAGTAAATCACCAATTTATTGAAAATCATTTTCCATGCCAAACCACATTTCAATAAAACATATTTATTGAAGTCCATTTTCATCAAACATTTTTCAAGTCAATCACGAAAACCCATTTTAAATTCTCCAATTTAAAATAAAAAAACAACATCATTTCTCACACAATAACCCTTTTTTCCAAAAAAATACTCAAATGGATTTCGAACCAACATCGCACATCAATCCTCAATTAATTTAAATAGAACAAATTAATTGTAACCATAAAATACTAGCTCTAACCATGTGGAGTCAAGAGGTAATACACGTACCTTTAGGTTTACCGAGAAACTGACCCACAAGCACCCGCACCTCAAATCCGGTGAACGCACCACCGAAACCTTTCTAGATCCCCTTCCCTTACCATCAGAAGCCTTAAAATAATCATCCAAGGCAACCAAGACCCTTGATCTACACACAGCATATGTAGATCTTGAAAACCAAGAGATATGGAGATGTAGATCTAGAGGAAAACACAACGAAACCAAGAGGAGAGACTTATCCGGGCAAAATGACCATCAAAACACCAAGGAACCTCTTCAAAATGCTTCCAAACCGAGTGGGAAAGCCCCTCCAACTCTTGAAAACAGAAGAACCTGAGTGAAGATCATGTGGGAGGAAGTTTGGAGAGGAATGAGGTAAGCCAGAGTGATCCTGAGTTTTAAAACCATATTTTATGTGGCCGCATAGTTAGCCCGCATGGTTTGGAAAACCATGCAATAAGCGTGTGCATGCTACTGCCTCGAGAGAAAGGGTTCACACTGTTGCCTCTAAAAGTTTGGCAAACCGTGTGCAGGCCGTGCGAAGCCTACTGTCTCCCCCTGCACGGTTTCTTGGAGCATCCACACAGTTTCCAATAACTGTGCTCAAACTATGGACCCATAGAGAAGCCTCGAACCTCTATAAAAACCATTCCACACTCTCTCAACCTCTTCCCAACACATCCTATGAAATTAAAACACATAAAAATTTATAAACAAAGGCCACATAACTCAAACCGGGGGAACTAAATTCTCCCCACCATTGGTATTTTTGTCCTCGGAAAGTAGTGAACCCAACCATTCCTGAAAGACCTCAGGCCACCGCTCAACCATATCTTTCTCCCACTCCCAAGACTCCTCTTGAATCTAACAATGTTTCCACAAAACACAAACTAAACAGATATTTTTACCACACAATACTTTCTCTTTCCAATCCACAACCTGCAATAGCACATGCACCAATGAAGCAACCAGTTCTAGTTCAACATGATCCCATAAAATCGCATGGTCACAATCCAGCTGATACCTTTTCAACTGTGACACATAAAAAAAATTGTGAAATGACCTGAACCTTGGTGGAAAATCCAAATGATAATATGCCACAACAACCCGCTCAAGAATAAAAAAATATATAATATACCTCGAAGATAACATTCCCTTATTCCCAATCTGACGATGTCCCAACCTAGGAGAGATCCTCAAGAAAACAAAATAACTCACCTCGAACAACAATGGCCTTCAATGTTGATCTGCATACAATTTATGATGACTCTGAACCATCTCCATTCTATTCCTGATTAAAATTATCTTCTCTATAGTTTCCTGGACAAGACTCAGTCCAACCATCAAGGACTCACTCGTTTCCACCCAAACATAGTGGAGAACGACATGAAAACCCATACAATGATTCAAAAGAAGCCATATGTATTGATGCCTAATAACTGTTATTTTATGAAAACTCAAACAACGACAAGTTCTACTCCCTCGAGCCACCAAAATCCATGACACAATCCCACATCATATCCTCCATTGTTTGTATCGTCCTCTTGGATTTACCATCCATCTGAGGGTGATACACTGTTATCATAGTCAAATGTTTCCCAATGGATTTCTATATGGATTTCCCAAAACGAGATGCAAACCTCAGATATCTATTTGATACAATCGAAACTAGAACACCATACCTCTTTACCACCTCCCAGATATAGATTTTGGACAGATCATCCACCGTATGAGATTCATGAATTGGAATTAAATGGTCCGACTTCGTTAACCGATCCACTATCACCCAAATGGAATCGTGTGTTCAAACCATTCGTGGAAGAACTATGACAAAATCCATCGCTATCTTCTCCCACTTCCAAAAAGGATTGGTAAAGACTGCAACATTACTTCTAGCATCTGATGTTTTTCCTTGACATGCTGACTAGTCAAGCATCTAAAAACAAACTAAGCCACTATTCTTTTCATAACAGCCCACCAGAACTGTGCTTTCAATGCTTTATACATATTCTAAATTCTAGGATGAACAACCCACCTGAGAAGGATGATATGCACATAGAAAATCCTCCTGACAAGCAACTGGTACGACTATCCGATTACGAAAACAAAAAACTGAATATCCATTTAGTTGCCAACCCTCAATGGTATTCCCACCATTGAGTCTCAACCCCATGGTCACACACTCAGAATCAGATATATGTGCCTCTTTAACTATTCCAGCAAAGTCAAGAATCAACAAAACTGGAAATACGACCACTCTATCTCCCTGGTCCTCACATTCCAACTGCATATCGGCTATAACCAACATCAACTGACACTGGTCCGATGATTATTTCACCATATGAGCATATGATTTTCTACTTAAGGCATCAGCTACCAAATTTCCCTTACATGGTGTGTACATTAAGTCAAAATCAAACATATGAAGATATTTCATCCATCTCCTTTGCCTCAAATTCAAATACCTTAGTGAGAAAATGTGTTTCAAGCTCTTATGATCTGTATATACAGTGAATTTATCACCAAAAAGATAACAACGACACACGTTCAAAGCTTGGACCACTGCTCCCATCTCTATATCATGAGTTGGGTAGTTCTCATGCTCCCTCAATTTCCATGAGCCATACGCAACCACATGATTCCCTTTCATGAGAATGCACCCCAACCTTGATCTCAATGCATCGCAATACACCACATACCCTTTTCCTAGTTCTGGTAAAACAAAGATTGGTGCTGGTTTAAGGAAACCATTTAGCTCTTCAAAACACTACTGACACTATTCATTCCACTGGAATAGAAGATTCTTTCTTTTCAAAGCTTTCATCAGCAAAGAAAAATGTGAAAAATCACGAACAAAATGCTAATAATACCCACATAGACCGAAGAAACTCCATACCTCAAACACTGTCTTTGGAGGTTTCCAAGAGATAACAACCTCTATCATTTCTAGATCCATTGAAACACCCCTTTCAAAAATCACATGGCCAAGAACACAGACTTCCTGTATCCAAAATCACACTTTGACAATTTGTCATACAACCTGTGATCCCTCAAGATCCCTAGCACTATCTCCAAGTGCTTCTCATGCTCCACCCATGTATTTGAATACACCAGAATATCATCTACAAACACCACCACAAGTGAAACCAGATATCTCTGAAATATCTTATTCATCAATAACATAAACACTGTTGGCGCATTCGTTATACCAAAAGACAATAAACACATATTCATAATGGACATATCTACTTCTGAAAGCTGTTTTAGGAATATCATCCCTCCTCACCTACAACTGATCCACCACTGCCGAATGAACAATCTGCTCAACTCCCATTATCGATTCCAATGACAACACCATCAAATTATATGATAATGTGCCCATGACTGGTGCCATGAAACCCGTTGCACCCTTCCATTCATGCATCTCTCCTATAAAGAGATGTATAGTGCCATCGTGTTTGTAAAATCCACTGTCCGTGCATTACAATCGATGTGGGACTTAAACACCCCCAACCAATCCATTCCCAGGATTACATCATACCAATCCATATCATGCACTGAGAAATTCTAGGTTATCTCAATCTCACCCACAAAAATACAACATTCTCAACACAAGAAGGCTCGACACTCTCTTCGACCCAGAGTAGTTTGATGTTTCAAAACCGAAGGAATAATTTCTACCCTTAAGCCCAACAACTCTACCATATGCGAAACAACAAAAAAGTGTCAGCCACCCATATCAAACAACACTTTCATCAATGTAGAATTTAAAAGAATAATACCCCGCACCGTGGATGATCCTGATTGACCATCCACCACAAATTTCTCTGTTCCGAAACATGCCTTTCTTATCACACTCTATTCTTTATTACTTTGTTGAGGCGTCGTGGTATTCTAAGAATCACGATGAAACACTTTACCCTAGTGATGGAGGGTGTGATACTGTCCCTATCCTGTTAAAGCATACGTCATTTGTGATCCCTGAGGACTGTCATGCGCACCCGACCTTGGAGCATTCTGAAAATAATACTGTAGATTCCCCATCTGCTTACAATTATGACATGCTCAAGGTTATGTCGTACAATACCGCTTGATGTGGCTCGTAGAACCAAAATGAAAACATCACGGCTTTCTCTGGGGATTCAGAGGATGATTTACTAATCCTGTCGTCGGATTATATGCCATATTCCCACCCTGGGAATATGTGTACCTCCTTCGCTTGAACCCAACGTTATAGTTCCCACTATTCCCCATGGGTACCATCATTCTTCCTCCGCCCAGAGCACCAAACGAATCCCACTCGGCCACTGAGGATCTATTCACCATCTCTGTGTAATCATATATACACAAAACTGATATCTTTGAACGGATTTCTAGCCTTAGCCCCACTTCAAAGATGATTTCCTTCAACGACGTGCTACCCTCTACCTCGGTTCAAACCTCACTAAGATCATAAACTTAGCTACATACTCCATCAAAAACATAAGCTCTTACTTCAAACTAAAGAATCATTCTTACGCTTAATTATAAACGTATGTGGGTAGAATTTTTATTAAACAATTCCTCAAAGCCTACCCACGTCATAGCCTGGTCCGTCCCCGCTTGGAATACCAACTCCCACAACTGAATGGAATGATCTTCCAACATATACGTGGACAACATCACTTTTAACTCTACTAGTGTTCCCAAGAACTCAAAAATCTTGTTCAGTCTACCCATCCATTCTTCTTCCCTCTCCAGCTCAAAATCATCGCTGAAGATTGGTGGATTTTGCTTTTAAAATTGTACCGCAAGATCCACATTCCTTGGATCATCCACTTTTTTTCCACTTTCCACAGCTTAGAAATCTTGAACTATACTCTGCACTAACTTCTGGTTCACCTAAGGCTCAGGTGCGACCATGTTCTCATCGTCCACATCTGTTTGGTCTCTACGACGCCTATCTGGTGTAACTTCTATCAAAAGAAATCAAACAAACTAGAGTCTCACTTCGGTAGACATCAATAATTCAAATTTCTAATCACATTACACAACACTATCGTAAAAGGCTTTCCACCTTTCCAGATTTACCATGTTTCCCCATTTTTGAAAACCAAACCATTTTCAAATTACCAGATTTATTCACATTTCAATTTCACACATTTGCAAAACCATTTCTCATTTCAGGCCATAAATCTTTATGCACAATGAAATATGCATCCTTGTGGGAATTTATATCTACCGTGCATGTCATGCTCATCTCATTGGCTACAACCATGACAATGAGATATCTAATGCCTATAAGTGCCTACAAAGCACTTATGTACCCAAATCCCTCGTAATTTTAATTTCATCCTAAAAGGGATAGCTATATCCTTTTATGGTATACATTCCATGTTCTGGCATTCCTACACCTTGATACCATCCCGACTCAAGGAATATACCACAACGAATGTCAACTCCAAATATGAGAATCAAATCTAAAGGACCGAACATACAGATAACACTTGTAACACCGCTCCCCTACCTCATGGGATTGAGGAGGTGGTGAGGGATACTTGGCCTTAAGAGGCATTCCCAAGACGCCAAAGGATGGCAATAAATGCTGAGGGCTTAAAGATCAATTTGGGGAACGATTTTACCTTAAGAAAAAACCAACAAACCATCCATTAACCACCATTATATGATGCATTTTTATAAAACAGCCAAACATGCATTTCCAAAAGACAACCCTGTTGTACCACACTACAACCCTAAACCAATACAACCATACATGTCTACACCATATCAGAGTACAAGCATAAACCAAAAAATAAACACTACGATCCATGGCACCACCACAGATCCACACCAAGCTCCAAGCTCCATGCTCCACCAAAACATCAAAATACACCACTAATGGAGGGAGATGCCTTACCCTTTCCCACATCACGATACACAACATCTGCAAAGACACCAACATGCCAAAGTAGGGGGTGAGTACTAAAACTCAGTAGGTTTTCCCAAAATCACATCCCTTCACATGAAACTAGGATAAAAATATTAGCACATTTATATAAAATAATTTATATAAAATAATTACAAGTACAACAAATTCCATAGGCCAAACATGCCCTTACCAAGCCATCACACCCAAACCGAGCTACCAAGGGAAATCCAACCAAACATGCCACAAGACATTTCATCACTTACACACTAGCACAACAATTTCCAACTTGCGAAGCAATAAAAAATAGGCAACCAAAATGGTGGGACTTCAGCCCAACCCATTCACCCATTCACACCAAAACAATTTAAATAGTGGGACTTCTGCCCAACCCGTTCATCCATTCACTACTAGTAGTACTTCTGACAACTACCATATGGTGGTTATTCCAACCACTATCCATCACCTTTTATAGTGAGACATCCATCTAGCTTCCACACAACATTTCAACCAATCACAACCGAGCATATAACCCATCATGGTCACCACAACATGCAATCAACCAATTCCATTGCCTATCAATCAACATCAACAAATAACCCATTTATTGAAAATCATTTTTCATGACAAACCACATTTCAATAAAACATCTTTATTGAAGACCATTTTTATCAACCATTTCTTGAGTCAATCATGATAACCCATTTTAAAATGTCCATTTTAAAATCAACAACATCACCATTTCACCCACAAAACCCCTTTTTTCAAAAATTCCCAAAATGGATTTCCAACCAACTTCACACATCAATCCAAAATTTATTTAAACAAAACAAATTACTTTTTACTAGAAACTACTAGCTCTAACTTAGTGGAGTCGAGAGAGAAGCCACATACCGTTAGGGTTCTCAATAAATGAACCCATAAGCAACCGCACTTCAAATCCAGTGAATGCACCACCAAAACCATTCTAGATCCCCTTCCCTAACCATCACAAGCCTTAAAATCATCATCCAAGGAAACCAGAACCCTAAATCTACACAAAACAGATGTAGATCTAGAAAACCGAGATATAGGGAGATCTAGATCAAGAGGAAAACACAATGATTCCAAGATGAGAGACTTACCCAGGAGAAACCACCTTCAAAACACCAAGTAACCTCTTCAAAATGCTTTCAAAACGAGTGGGAAAGCCCCTCCAACCCTTTAAAACTGATGAAACCGAGTGATCCTAGAGTGGGAGGAAGTATGGAAAGGAATGAGGCATGACCGAGTGATCCTGGGTTTTGAAACCCTATTATTATGTGGCAGCATGGTTATCCCACACAGTTTGGCAAACCGTGCCCTAACCGTGCACACGCTACTACCTCGAGTGCAAGGGTTCGCATGGTTGCCTTGCATGGTTTGGAAAACCGTGCACAGGCCGTGAAAAGCCTATCGTCTTCCCCTACATGGTTTCTTGGATCATCCATAGCATTTCGACTCACTGTGCTCAAACCGTACACCCATAGAGAAGCCTCCAAACTCAATCAAAACCATTCCAAACTCTCCCAACCTCTTCTCAACTCATCCCATGCACTTGAAACCCATAAAAATTCATAAACAGAGGCCACATACCTCAAACTAGGGGTACTACAATATATAATGAGGATTTTATAGAGGAAATTAGGTTATTAGGCATTTAATGAAATAATTAAGTCCTGAATTAATTAATATTTGGATTGTGCCCACTAATGGTTGTTCTATTCTAATTCCCCACACTAACGCATTTTAGGTCTCACCTTGGATAAAAAAATTGCAATTCAGTCTCAATGGTGATCTCATATTTTTTACCATGGTTTTTTTAAGACCCCTATAATTAATTTTAGAAACTATGTGAACTTGATGTAAATTATATTTAATATTTGTAGAAAATTAATTACAACCACACTGAGCCTTGAAATCACAAACAGTCTCAGTTCCTAGCTCTAAAACAATTTTTATATATATTCCAAATTCATATAAAGGATAATAAAGGTCTCAACATGACTCATGTGTTATATTATTGATTTATTCTATGTTGTATTGTTTATGATCTCTGTATTGATGGATATGAATTCTCTCTATTCATGCTCATTCACTTTTCTTAGGTCAATATACCCTTATGCTCCTCTTATGATCACTGATGGTATTTATGTTTCAATTATTATATTTAACATTACTCATTTTTCATTATCACACTTTTTTTCCTTTTCCACTTGTTATAAATAATTATGTTAAATGAAATGTGTCATGAAGTGTTTCATGTGTGAGTAAAGTTTTGGGAGACATTGAGAACATAATGTGTAATTTTAAAAATCGTGACATTGTTGAGAAAATAAAAATGTTATTAAATATGTATTGTAATGTAAGAGATTATCCTAATTCCCTAAAACACTAAAAAGAAAAATTACTATAGTATGTTAGTGTTCCAATAATTTAGTTTTATGTTATATTTTTTGTGTTTGATAACTTTGTCATTATTATTATATAAATCCCATAAATAAAGATTATGTTTTAACACCAGGTCTTGGAGTGTTGGATGGGGATATAACATTAATACATGAATGTGTATCCCCATTTTCTATTTCATCCATTCATCAATTATTAATTTGATAAAGTTCATACATGATGAATAATCTGTATGTAGAATATATGGGAAAAAGTATTCTTATACATCATATTTTCTCATCATTTTTTGGGTTCATGAATTATGGTTAAAAAGGGAATGATTTGAAAAATATTTTTCTCCATCACATCTGCTAAAAACATGATTTTGATGTTTCGTCAATTCCACACACCTTTCACTACTTTTTATTTTTTATAAATTGAGGAAATAAATTTCTTCAAAAATTTATTCCAATCATTAATTAAATAAACATTCAACGTAAAATATAAATAACATTACAAATCACCTTATTCTTTATATTATATTATCGTGTATCTTGGAAAACCACTAGATCAATGATTTTTGATCTCCCCCTAATCATGTAGGTGAAATAAATAATATCCACATATAAGCATTTGTCTCATCATAGCTCCATATTCTAACTTTACGACATCAAAATGTTTATGTTTATTACACTGAAAAATACACTACAAATCCTCTCATCACATTTTATTGAATTATGGATTCTAATTAGAGTTTCATAATATTGAAATCCTTCTTTAATATTTAATGAATCATCTCAAATAATGGATCATCTTCTAGAAATATTATAAAAAATATATCTAATAGATCAATAATAATTTCCATGAAATATTTATATATATTGATATTCAAGAATTTCTAAATGTCTCATATGACACTTATAAATATTGGGAAAATGATATTAATGGATTATAATGACACCAACATATAAGGAAATAAATGTAAATGTCTAAGAAAGCCAACCTATATAGAGGTAGTTGACAAAACTGAAAAAAAATCATTTTTGATATTTTCTTATTTTCTAGGAATCACAAATACAATCATATAAACTAATAGATACATTAAAATTGATGACACATAAGCCTAGCATGGAGATATCCATGATTATCATGGTCAGACATAAACTAGAGAAGAAAAACATACATTTTTCCCTATATTTTTCAAATTCATTTATCCAACTCTAGATGAAATGTACACTAAATTGATCAATGATACATATAGTGATTCCATTTCATTTCAATAATCACATATTTTGACCACAATGAAACTTATCTTGGTCAGAATTTTCCGTGCTTTGTTATTTGATGATCCAAATATAATTCATAGTATTATTTTAATTAAAAACAATGATTAATTCTATACATTTACATCATTCAAGGGAAATCCCATGAATTATTTTAAATAATTCAAATACCCATTCCTTTGTAAAAAACATCCATAATAAATTTCAATAATACCACTCTTGTCATAATCCTCCATGTATCATTTTTGTATGCCTGAAAAACAATTCCACAATCAAATCTAAATTTTACCATTTATTCAACCATCAACACATATATTCAGTAAACATACACAAGAACTTATTCCATTAATATTTTCAATAACTAGAATACTCCCTTGTTGGGGTTCAACAATAACCCCATTTTTATGTTTTTGATAACATGACACCTTGTTATAATGACCCAAAACCTTAAACACATAATATTTCATAACATTTTACACATATTAAAAAAATATAATACATGGATCTTGGGTCTAGTCTCTTTGTAGGATTATACAAATAAATAAATAAATCATAAAACATAACAAAATTATAATTATATAATATTTAAAGGGTCTCCTAACTCCAATAACACGCTTAATACAATATAAGATAAAATAGATAAACTAAAATTTAAAATGTTGAGATAGAAATCCTAGTATGGGAATAATCATTGTAATGATGCATAAAAAGGGAGGCATGACATGATATCATAAAGGGAATGATTATAATCATGGAAACATGAAATTTGGAAATACCAACATATGAGCATGGAGTAAACATAAAATAACCTTATGTGTATGGAATCATAGAAATTTTTTCATAAATCTGGACATAACGTCACAAGAATAATTTAAGCCTCACTTCCTGGTTAACATAAAACAGTTTTCTAGGATAATTACCCCCACAACAGAGTTGGAAAGGCTTACTAGTGATGCACCATGATATCTCATAATAGGAAAATACTAATCAATGCATTGGAAGGATATATAATTTCAGTTCTACTCTTCACATAATTAGTATCACACATATGTGGTTCACATGTGGATAATAAATCATTCAAAAATAATAAAATTTTAACACCCCGTGAGGAAGAACTATGATTCATGATTTTATCTTAACTAATATATGAATTTAATAGTGTAAGGGTTTCTAGGAAATGAAAGAATTAAATTTCACTAGACATTAATATAAAAAGGAATATTAGTCCTTATTATAGTGTCTTATTTTACAATAACCATGATAAGGTACGATGTTGTAAGAATAAAAACAAACAACATTGGTATTTATTTTTGGAATAAGAAAAGAAAATTTTAGAGAATATTTGAAAATAATTTTATTTTAATTTTTTTATTAAACATAGTAAGTTATATATAAAATATAATTTAATTTAAAAATCAAATCACAGTTTAAAATTTTTTACAATGGTTATGGTTTGGGTGGAATACAAATATTCAAAATCCCTTTAAATCAAGTTTCCCTAAAAGATGTAAACATTCATGGAAAATCGAAACATGTATAACCATATAAATGGGAGGGATATAAAACTATTTATATATTTAAGGGGCATAAAAAACTGATAAAGTAAAATAGAATAATATTTTGTTAAAAAATAAAAATAAAGAGAATGTGTGGCCTAAAAATAACATGGGTGGTACAGAGGATCCCTTAACTTTATTTCGAAAAGTGTTCTTAAATTGTACATAACATCTTGTATTATTATATTTTGTTATTAAATTTTTTTAATGATATCATTCATAAAATATAATTAGTTTTATAGGATCAATTTATTATTAGAAATACTTAATTATTAAATCATTTTTTCTCATGTCGGTTAGCTGAGGTGGTTTACTCAATTTGTATGTGATTCTATTGACATATTGAGCATGTTTAAGTTCTTTATAAAGATAAATTCACTATCTAAATTACAGCAGACCATTATTTTTTCAATGGAAACAACCATATTATAATTATTCTATATAATATAAGTAACATAATATAACATATAGAACATAATAAAAACATTATAAATGATGAATGTTTTAAATAATATGTATTTCTAGAAGATAATGAATATATACCGATGAAATAGTAACTCGACCATCAATATTGTAATGTGACCATTATGAATAATAATCTGAAGAAAATTATAGTAATCATAACCAAACAATTATATATAAAATTTAGGTATCATATAAATAATAATATATTATAATTATATAACAATATAAGTAAATAATTTTTTAACAAAATATTAATTTAGTGTTTGTAGTTTTTTAAAACTGAAATGTTTAATTTCAATTATATAATTATATATTTATTTAAATGATATTTTATATTTATAAAATTTATTCATAAATTAATAATTTGTTTTCTTAAGATTAATGGATAATTTTATGTGTCCGTAACTAGTTTTTCAAAGTATTATAAAATCATGTATAATTCTAAAACTGGTTCATTCCAATAAATGATGATTTTTACTAAAAATTAAAATTCTCGTATTAATAAAATTAATTTCATATATTAGAGTTAATTTTTTAATTATACATTTAAATATATGGCCATTCTTTTTTTTGAGTTTTATAAAACAGTTGAATTTTTGTGAATAGTAAAATTCAATAATTTATGATATTGAAAATATTCTAGAATTATTGAGTCATAGATTATGAATGGATGATTTAATCCCCAAAATGGGACTGTAATTCATTAGTTTAATATATTTATTTATATGGGTCAAACTATTAATAGTATGGGTAAAAATAATAAAATATTAAAAATAATAATCAAAAGATAACCCTCTCCTCCCCTATAATTACCAACCTTCAACACCCCTTCTACTCACACCTTCATAGTCATTATGATATTACAATTTCATCCCAATACTCTTAACAAGTACATACCCCATGTTTAGGATCTTTTTTATTTATAAAATGCCTAAACCATTCCCCCTAAGGATATTCTCATACAGGACAATTCTAGAGGTAAAACATATTCTTTAATTTTCTTTTAATTTTTTTTTTCAATTTCAGTTTTTATTATTCTCTTCCCATCACCAATTATATAAGTTTCATTACTAGTAATTTATAATAAATACACAATAACTTTATTATTTTAATGGAATAATACATCATCAATACCACTTATCTAATTCCTTTTATTCTAAATATGAAAACATCATTCGTGATGTGTCAATTTATGTCCATCATGGATAATACACATTCATTCCCCAATAACACCTCCAAGGATGGTAATAAAACCATTATAATAATTTAAATATATGGTGAAATTTATTTTATATCCCTTTTTAATCTTCATTAAAAAACATATATACATAATATTAAAAAACATATTGAAACCAGTTCATGATCATCAAAGAAACACCAAATTAATGTAAACTACTATATTTAACATTTTATTTAATGATTCTTACTAATACAATACAACCTAATGATATATTATATTATTTAATATTAAATATACTCATTAATAATCTATAATCTCAATTCAAGAAAATTATCCGCAAATTACATGAACTTCTAGACATGTATACATGTGAACCGACAATGAAAAACAAGAGAACGAAGTCTTTCAGAATAATGGAGTTGAACTCTATAACATATGATAATGGACATAAAAAGACATAATAAATTTATAACACATTATATAAATTTATATGTGGTTTTTTATTTATTAATTAAAAAATATAATTTTTTATCCAAGATATTAATGTGATGAAATAATTCATTTATAATGTAAGGGGATTCTCATTCCCAATTTCATTACATTGGTATATTTTTATTTGATGATAAATTTAATTATCTAAGTTCTTTTAATATTCAAAAGATATAATTTAATTGAACATACCATTTCATATGTGGGATAAAAATTCATCAGATCTGATTTTTTGACAGATGTATTGATTTATCCAAAAGAACTCATCGGTCTAAAAATGAATGTTTTTTTTCTCTTGAGATATTTTCTTCATTACTAAATATTTATAAATCTTATTCCAAGTATGTTACCCAATTTCTCTTTTGGGAAACTCACGGATAATTAATTAAATTATTATTTACAAAATTCTCATTAAACCCATTTCCATTCAATGATTTATTTTATTTCTTATGTTGATATATGTTCTTTGTGGCATGCATGATTTTGTAAATGTTATGATGTGTTAGGGGCTTCCAAAATTATGTACCTCTATAATGAAATGGTTAATGTGATGTATCTCTTGAAATAATGTGAAATATGAATGAATATGATTCTATATTAGATCATAATTATGATGTTATGGTTATTCACACATGCAATGCATTGACATGATGCTGTATTTGTTCACAATTATGTGTGTTAGTTGACCACTCAGACATTATGTTTGATTTTTATGAATTTCCATAGTATATTACATTATCTAATTCTTCCTCCCCTGATTATGATGATGATCACATGCCTATTATATAATGATAGTGTTTATTCTCAGCCTTTTTATATTGATTAATGATATTATATATCCTCTTACTAAAATTTTAGCCCCCCTTTCTTTTTTGTATATTATCATGTGAAGACTTATACTATGGAGAACACGTGGAACACTAGTAAGATAGAGAATATGTAATTAATGTTTTTTGGTTTTATTATGTAAATATTATGAATGGTCATCATTTTCCAAAGACAATAAAAATTTGGATTTGGATTTTTATAACACTTATAGGATGTTTATCTCTAAAATGATGTAATACTCTAGAATTATAAAACACGATCACAATAGTTGGTATCAGGAAAAAAATTATTTAATTATGTACATAGCATTATAGAACATTAGTGAAAGTCCCTATGATAATACTATGTATATGGATGTATCTAAGAATATTTTATTGAAATATTCTAAACATATCAGTCTCACTAAATAAAACATTATAGTTATTTAAAAAAGGAATAATTTATTTATTCATGAATTGTTGACATGAATTTTGATCAAACCTTTTATTTTTTATAAAATGGTGAGTATGGGGAGAAACCATGCTAATAATCATTATGTTGTAGTGTATAGAAATTTTCAAAATTACATCCCCAATATCTTGGAAGGTGGAGTTCAAAATATCATAGTGATACTTATCCATATATCTCATGTTATGAAAAATAACCTAAATAATCTGTATCATTCATCTTCATCTAGGAGGGATCAAATTGATATTGAATCTTTTATGTGGAAACGATCACCAACATTTAGTGGTTAATTTGATCCATCAGTTTTGTAATAGTGTGTTAAATCAATGGATAATGATATTTCTAAGATTATTTTTCCTGGGGTGGAGAAGGTGATTCCGACTACATATTATTTAGATAGAGAGGCCAACCAATGGTGGAAATTGATAAAAAAACCAAGTTGAAGGATGAAACTAACGACAAGGATAAATAAGGATTTAAAGAAATGTTTTTTAATAGTTATTTCCCTCGACCTCTTCATAAAAATATGGAGAGATATTTCATTGTGCTGAAAAAATTGGATAATCTATCAAGGAATGCAAAGTATATTTCTGAAGTATTACAATGTACGGCTAGGGATTTTTAAAAAAATGATAAAAAACTAGATATCCTCTTTAGTGGATTTAAACCACACCTCCGAAAGGATCTAGTAATTAGAGAAATTGGGAGTGATAAAGAAGTTGTGTGATGTTCCCTCAATGTTGATATAGAGTTTTAAGAATGGTCCAATTTTTACGGAGATATAAAAATTGTAATTTCAAATTGTGGGATCAAATGAAAAGACATGAATGAAATTTCAACCAGTCACAATAGAAAAATGTTGGAAGAAGAATGAATGGAATTACAACAGATGGATGAGGAATTGATTAATGTGTGTGAGAGAAGACCATGAAGTTCATGAATGTTGAATATATATAATTAATCTGAAAAATATGGTGGAATAAAAGAGACAACCACATGTGGTTCAATGATTCAATGGTAAGGAGAAAGGGAACTATGAATTCTAGTTAACTAATGCTTCAGTCCATGAGGGTAATCAGCTCGAGATTCCACTAATGCAAATGGAAAAAAGGAAATATTATGCCATATGTACAAAAACTTTAGATCATGACTATGATATCTTGATAGGAACCCTGGTTATTCATTTGAGAATATGGAATTTACTACTGGATTGTGGTCCTCATCACTCTTTAATGACTTGCATGTTTAGATGAACAATTCAAACACCACATTATAATTTGAATTTTTATTTATCTATGAGAACTAAATGTGTAATTATTGAATCCATAGTATAGAAATACTTTGTGATTAATGCTTCTGGACGGGACCTCCTAGAAAAGATTGTTTTACTTCTTTCGGTGGAGTTTTATGCTTTATTGGGCATGTATTGGCTATCTTCATACAAAGCCAATATTAAATATTGTGAAATGGAGATCACTCTTCAAAACTATAGGAATCGACCAATTATTTAAAAGTGTGAGGAAAAGGATGAATATCCATTGGAATCATCAAATCAATTATTGATATTATAGCCTTATGAGGTAAAAAATATAGTCCAAATGATTTATAAGAAGGTGATAACTATGGCCGAAGACATTCCCATGGTGTGGGACTACCCTGATCTGTCCCCTGATGAATTACATGTTGTTCCACCAAACTGAGAAGTTGAGTTCTCAAGTGAACATATTCCTAGATCTCTACCTATATCAATTAAAACTCATATAATATCCACTATCGAGTTAGAAGAACTGAATAACAATTAAAGTAGTATATAAGAAGGGTTTTATATGCCCAAGTGCTTCACCTTGTAGTGAACTAGTCCTTTTCATCATGAATAATCATATATCAATGTGTCACTACATTGATTAACATGATCTAAACATAATAATGATTAAGAGCAAGTATCCCATGGCATAGATATATGATGTTTTTGATGAGATACATGGGAAGAATTATTTTTATATGGTGGACCTTTGGTTAGGATATCACCTATTAAATGTGTGAAAGGAAGATATTCCAAATAATACAATTCAAATAATGTATTTCCACCCCTGTGTTTTGAGTGATTCCGTTTGGACAAACTAATTATCCTAAAATAATCATGGACTTAATGATTATAGTCTTTAGATATTCCCTCGACAAATTTGTGGTAGTATTTGTTGAAGATATTTTGATCAACTCCACGTGAAATGGGTAACCTGAAGATCATTTGAATAATATTCTAAAGACAGTGATAAGGGTGAAAAATTATGAAAGATATAGTAAATATTATTTCTAGATGGCGAAAGTACCATTCATGGGGAATGTTATCATAAGTAAAGGAATATCTATGGACCATTCCAAAATTAAGTTAATCAAAGACTAGATATGGACAATATCTGTAATGGAGATCCATTGATTCTTTAGTATAGATGGGTATCACTGGTGATTTTTGAAGAACATATAAAAAGTTTCAAACCCACTAAAAATCTTGACTCGGATGGGAAAAATGTTTTTCAAGGACGGTGAATGTGAAGTTACCATCAATGTTTTAAAAAATATTCTTGTCACTCTACTAGTACTCATACATCCAACAGGTGGGGAAAACATTAGGGGAAATATAGATGCATCAAATAAGGGCTTAGGTTTCTTATTGAAGAAAAAATATAAATTGACAACCCAAGCCTCAATGTGATTGAAAATTCTTGGGTTTAACCATCTTATGCTTTATTTGTAGTTGGAAATTGTGATCATCACATTGAAAATATAGCATCATTATCTTTATTGTGTGAAGTGTGGTATATATACGGATCATAACATCGTCAAATATATATTCACATAGAAGGAGATTAATATGTGCAAATGAATATGGTTAGGAATCAACAATGATTAATATTTCTAAATCCACTACCATCCAAGTAACGAAAATTAGGTGGATTATTGTCAATGTTCAATGGATTCCACATCCTTGTAAATGATGAGAATTCTGATGGATCCAATAATATTGGACATTCAAGGGATAATCATGGGAATCATTAAGGAAGGAAAATCCTAAATCCTTTATTAAATGATTTACCAACCATCCCTCATAGAGAAAATAAATTATGCTCAAATAAATATTGTGGAAATTTAGAAATAGGTGGAAGCTATCAGATATGGTTTATACAAAACATTCAATGTTTTGTATGAAGTAAATATATGATTTGGTTCAGAAATTGGTGTACCATCCATTCTAGAGAGAAATAATATCTTCAGATTTTCGAACATGTCACAACCTTCTCAATTCACCAAGGGAGGACAATGATGTATCAATATCATCAAGAGAACTATTATTGGGACAACATGAAAGAGGAGATCACTGAATTTAAATCTATGTGACAAGTATGATAGCAAGTGAAGGATTAAATAAACAATTCTAAGGGGATGATGATAACATTACCCACAAAAACATGGAAATGGGAAAACATCACTATAGACTTTTTCACTAGACATCTGATGAAATCCGTATTAAAAAAATGAAATTTGTGTTTCCATAGATCATCTCACAATGATAGACCATTGTACCAAAATTCAAGAGATCATATCAGTAGATTAGATTTCACTAATATGTATCTGAGAAGTTGTAATACTGCATGGAGTACCCCCATTGATTGAACTAGATTTAGATCCAAGATTCACCATGATGTTCTAGAAAAATATAAAATATTCTATAAACACTATGATAATTTTCAATATTGATTATCATCCTTAAAATGTTTTCCAATCAGTTAGAACAATTCAGACATTAAAATACATGTTATGAATATATTCTATGGATGTCAAAGGGGGATGCGACCAATATCATCCTCTCGTTAAATTCTATTGCAACTAAAGATTAATATCAAGAATCAAAATGGTTCCATATCAATAACATTATGAGAAATGATTTAGATAAATTTAATTAAAGCATTATGTTGGTGAATTTAACCTTCTTGGAGTAGAAATTTTTTGACGAAATAGTAGAATATGTGAAAAGAAATCAACATCGCATCAAAGAAACAAAATTTTTATAGAATATTTATGAACACAATCATCAATAGATCCTACAGTTTGAGTTTAGTGACATGGTTCTATTCCTTATACATTTATGAAAATGTAACTTGATATTTTGGAAGAATGGGAGGTTGAGTCTCAACTACATTATACTCTTTGATAATTTTTTATGTGGGATATATAGCCTATCAAATAACACTTCCACCTACCAAGTCTCATGTACATGATGTATTACATGTAACATTATTTAGGAAATAAATACCATATCCCCCACATGTACGAATTCCAAATGGTCGTATAGTTTTAAAATGATATCTCTTTTGAGGATTAGCTAGTCATGTTCTTAGAACGTAGCGATAATGTTCATCACAACATGACTAATCACCTAAAAAAGGAAAATGACAGAACCATATGTTTGAAGAGGAAACATGGAACCATATGAATTTGTGAAGGATAAACACTCTCACTTTTTTTCACCATAGCACATCAAACAAAATTTATATGGAGAAATTTTATAAGGAGGAAATAATATACCCGAGAGGCTCAGCCAGAGGATAACCCCCTGACCGTTTATTAAAATAAAAGAAAAGATAGTCAACAAAAGTGGAATTTAAAAGAAAGAGTTAGTTGTCATAATAACCATACCCATATCCACATCCATGGTAGCAAACTTCCACCGCAGTAGCTGATTCCCATTCCGAGCTGTCATAATGCTTCAGAACCTTAGCATATTTTCTTCACAAATTCATCCGCTCCATGTAAAAGAGGTCAGTATTACCACCAGAAGACCTAGTGACCAATGTTTTTGGCAGAGAGGAGTAGTTATTCTTTGACCTGTGTCGCAGAGGGGCAGTCAAAACTTCTTGGGTCTCAGTCATATTCGTCCTCCCACCTTGGACCACATCACTAAATAAAGGCTTGATCATACCACCAAATTTATCCTTGTCACTTTCATAGAAGTCCCCCCATTTCCCGGTGATGATCACACTCTGGAAATTATCCTCTGCTCCATTACTCTACTGGAAATGGTCATTGGTGGAAACATCAAGACACCTTGGATGTTCCATCTTCTCATAGATAATCAAAGACCTCGGTTGCACAACATTGGAACCAATGCCACACTCATGTGAGGAAGACCCATTCCGAAATTCATTCAAAGGGAGATATTCCCCCACATTCACTTGATCCAACACTTGAGAACTAGCAGCAGTGAAGCCCACACCTTCATCATGCACATCCATCCCTTTTTCTCCATTGGCAGCATCTGATAACCCCAGAGAACCACTCTCACAGCCAACAACATCCATCATACCATTATTCATATTCACTTCTCCCTTGCACCAATTATCCACATTTACCTTAGATAAATTCACACACAACCCATGTTGTGTGTCCTGTTCAGCTGCAATTACAACTACTAGACAACCCATTACACCAGAATCAGACCCATCCTTTGCACCACGTTGTAACACCCCATCACCCAACTACAGATCATGTCGAAGCCTACTGAACACTGCAGACACAACTGGATTTTGAGGTACCTCAACATACTTCTTCTAGGGCATTGCAGCCCGGTTCTCTACAATACCAGCAATACCAGAAACCACACCTTCAGTGGGCATCAGCCCCAGCTCGTGGGGCTTGACTACCATCTCCCTCGGGTTAGAAATTCTTCTTCCTAATACCTATGAATGACACTTTAAAGCTGTATTCCCCAATCGGAAGCATGTGTTACAGTAGTCGACCCAGGATTCAAAGACCACAGACTGCCTCCATCGAAGCTCTTCTCCCACAGTGAGCCAAATCCAGTTGACTGAAGGCCTTGCAATGTCAACCTCCACACAGATACGAGGATTTATCAGGTGACTAAAAGTTTATGTCCGAACATCAGAGCAGAGAAATCACCCCACCATATTCCCAATCGTACGGATTATTGCGGGATTTTGGAAAGGAAGAGGGAGTTGAGGGAGACTAACCCACGTCATTATGGTTGAAGGATCACGGTTCATACATAGATCAAAGGACCAGAGAAGGAGGAAGAAGCGGCATCCATTGCATCTACGAGGGGAACCAGACCAGGCTCGAATCAAATCCTCCTCCGAGGAACACTGAATCATGAAATGGTGATAGTCAAGAAGCCCAACGACAGCACAATCTTGCAAATCCCACTTAACAAAAATTAAACGGTCAATATCATCAACCGAGGGATGTCGCCGATAGAAACGGGCCACCAGTGTAAGGTCCAAATGGCATGAAGCTTCAGAGAACTCCAAAGGTGAAATCAACAATTGCGGTTCACCCTGATGATGATCAGGAACTTTTGGGCATAATGAAATTGTCGGGAAATCAGGGAGAGATCTAGGGCTTGAGAAGGGAGTGAATGATTTATGTGGGATTGGAGGTTGTGGCCTCTCCCCCTCCCCCTTCCTCCTCCTAGAAGGGGAGGGAAATCATCTCCGAGCATCATCTCAGGAGGAGGAGGAGGGAAGAATATAAAAACCATGAATGTTATCAATGAAAAATCACTTCTTATAATTATTTCATGTTGTAAAAATCACAAAAAACCACATAGAGGACATAATAAAAAAATTATAAATGATGAATGAATGAAATAATATGAATTTCAAGAAGATATTAAACCTGTATGAATGGAATATTAACTTGAAATTTTGGATTGTAATATGAACAATAGGAGTTATAATATGTCCAATAAAATAGTTACCTCATCTATGAAATTATTAATAATTTTTTTTTATCTTATAAATGATAATATGATATAACTGGATAATTGTATAATTAAATAAACCATTTTAAAATTATTAATTAATTTTTAGTAATTTTATAAACAATAAATGTTTATTTTAAATTTTATAATTAATATAAATATTTAAAAGAAAGAATATTTTCATAAAATATACTGATAAATTAATATTTGTTTGATATATCATTATAATAATATTTTATGTGACCAGAAATAATTTATCAAAGAATTATAAAATTAGGTAATATTTAAAAATTGATATTTTCCATGTAAATAATGATTTGAATTTATAAATAAAATTATCATATATAAGAAATTATTTTCATAAAATGGAGTAATTTTTTTTAATTCTACACATCTAAAAATTATAAGTGTGAATTTTTGGGTATTTTTAAATAGTTGAATTTTTGTGAAATGTGAAATACAGTAATTTATGTTATTTAAAAAATAAATGAATTATTGAGTGGTAGATGATGTATGGATTACATAAGCCATACATATTGAAATATAACTAAATATTCTAATATATTTAGTGATGTGGTTCAAGATATTAAATGGCTTGGTGGAAAATAAGAAAGTAATACATAAAATATTCAAAACAAACTCTCCACTCCTCCCAAATAAATACGACCGCTCACCACATCTTCTCATCTCCCATTCCAAGCCTTGAATCATGTAAAATTTATTAATAATACTCTCCCCAAGATCCTCCCCAGAATCCATGACATATTTGTAAAAAAATGACAAAACCAATCCCCCTAAGAATGATCTCAAGGAGATGAATTAAAGAGGTAACAATCCAGTTTCATTTAATTTTAATTTATTTTATTTTTATTTATTTTATAATATATACTAATCTCCCAGTTTAAATGTTTCATGATAACTTTATTATATTTATTATTTTTTAATTTTATTATGTTATTGGTATAATCCATTAGGAATACCCCTAATCATCTTCCTTTTATTGGTAAAATGAAAACATCATCTGGGATACATTGATTTACCAGCTTCGTGGATAATGTGAATTCATTTTCCTATACTGAAATCTTGAATGGTCCTATAACCATTATAATGGGTGAAATAGATTTTAAAAATAATATTATTACCCTTTTTTTTTCTGGAAATAACATATATTTAATGTTAAATTATAAAATAAAACTAGTCCGTGATTATAAAAAACACTCCAAATTAATCTAAATGGTTATCATTAACTATTTTATAATGATTAAATCTCAAACATAAATCCAAATGTCATATAATATAATTTAATATTAATTATTTTAATTAATAAAATAAAATATCAATTATGGAATATTATTCTCATTTTACAGGAACATCCATACATGTATACAAGCCAACCGACCATGAAAACCAACAAAACAAAAACTCTTGGAAGGGTGGAATTCAAATATATAACACATCATAATAGCTATGAAAAAACATAATAAAATTTAAATAAATAAAATACATGTATAATAGGTTATTTACTTGTTAATTAATTAATGTAATTTTATTATCAATGATGTTATAGTGAAGAATATATTCAGGCATAATGTAACGGGATTCTGGAACCCAATTTCCCTTATTTGAGTTATTCCTCTTTCATGCCAAATTTTAGTATGTATTTTAATTTAATATTCATCAAATAAAATTTAATATTCCTTCATTTTTAATTTCAGGGATATACACACTTCTAGTATGATTTTACGAAAAATGTAAAAAAAAATTCTAAACAATTATTCTTTCTAAAAACACATGATTTACTTATCTATAGATTTTTATTTTTGACTCATGATAGACTAATATTATACATATTATGTTATTAAAAATTTAATTTTAGAACCATAAGGTTTATTCATTAATTTATATTCTATGAAATTCTCATGAATCCTATTTCCTTTCCATGGGATATTTTATTTCCAATACTGATATATGTTCTATGTGGCATGCATCCATAAGTAAATGTTATGATGTGACGGGTGTGCCCAGAATTATATAGTTCCTTAAATAATTGGTTTAAGTGATGTACTAAATGATGAATGTTTCAATATAATTTAAAATTAAGCTCTCTTTTTACAATTATGTAGTTTTGGTTATGAACATATTTTATTCATGAACATGATGTTAGCTTTATTCCCAACTATCTGTTGTAGTTGACTAAAAAGACATGATGTTTCATTTTTCTTACATTACACCTTCTATGATTTTATCTAATTAATACAATAATGTTAATTATGATATGATTCTTATTATATGATGATAATGATTATTCTCACCCAGGTTATATTGATTCATGTTGTTATCTATCCTCTCCTTTGGATTTTAGCTTAGCCCATTCATTGATGTATATCCTCCATTGATTATTTATACAATAGAGAAAACAAGGATAAATAACAATCTAGATAAGAAAAAATTAAAAAATGATATTGTTTCATTATTTAAATTTGAATAATGGTGCTAATTTTACCAAGAAAACAAACCTTTGGATCCCAATTTTGTAACACTTTTATGTTGTTTACATCCAAAATGATGTAATAGGCAGGCAAGAAAAAGTGGGGTCTTTATCCATATAATTAATTGTATTATAAATATAATTTTTATACTTAAAAATTAATTTTTTTATCATTCTATGTTACTAAATAATGGGAAATGAAATGTGTCATTGATGTGGCTGTGGTAGTCCACACGTATACACAAAAAATAATATAATTTTACCTAGAATGGTATATAGGTGGAAAAAAATATATTAACCATCATAGAAAAATAATTTATACATAAAAACCTATATATTCTTCATTATCATTCTTTTTTACATTCTTTGAATGGTTATGACTAACGGAAAACTGAATCAATTCATGGAAAAAGTAGTTCACACAAACTTGTGATCGATGCATATGTTTTTCTTAGCGGTTTCAAAGGGATGAATAATTTATTTCAAATTAATATAATGAATATTGAGTACATAAATTTTACAGAGTCACATATATTAATTTTCTTTTACATGATATGGATAATATGAGAAATTAAAAGGAAAACTATTAAGAAGAAGCACCCAAGTCAAGAACATTGATTTTACATGGAATTATCCTTGGAAATGAACAGATAATAATGAATAAAGTAGGAAGAATGATTAAGATAATGGGATATAATCAATTGTTTTTTATTATTTCATATTCATGGATAAAAAATATAAAGGATTCTATACCTTCAATGGGTGGGAGTGGTGCGTTTTTTATGTAAAGGAAATTGTAGTTTTGAAAGGTCAACCACTTACAAAACTATTCCTTTAACATATTCAATGTCAAGGAAAATCATATATTTAAAATAAGGAGTGTGGAAAAAATAATATCTAAAACCATCAAATCCAATCATTTTAGAGACAACCAAGAGTGATTTAGTGGATTTTATTTTTAGTTTGACTTTACCCAAGTCTACTTTTACATATTTCACTTCCCATTCCACCCATAGAAATTAATTTAAATGTTACCAATTACTATTGATATAAAAAATTATTTGAGTATAATGATATTTTATATGATATTTTTTTCGGATATAAAATTAATAATATTAATAAAAAATAATTTTTATCATATTTCTCAAAACACATAAATTTATTTTATGATAATCATTTTTTTAAACAATAAATGTATGTGTCAGTTAAAATTATTATTGTGCATAATATTTATGCCCTAAATAAAATTATTATAATTAAAATAATTATGTTACATTAAACTCAATCCAAATAATGGTTTTTTATTAAAGAATTATTTTTTTTAGTTGTATAAAATGATGACCAGGGTTATATAAATTTTAAAAATATTTTTAAATGGATTTTATTATTAGCCAATTTCACATTTTAACAGTTAAAATATTTTTAACCCTTTATGTGGATTCTTCTATATGTGTAATTCTATGCAAAATATAAATTTTTAGAAACCACATTTCTAATTAAAAAACCATTTTTTCAAAGAACACTCAAAACTTAATACTAATTAAATTTTGGTATTCAATTTTTTTACCTATTTATATTTTTTTTAAAATATATTTATATTTTGATAGAAAATTGAAATTCTAATGATAAACATGCTTTATTTAACAATTGGATTTATTAAACATTAAGTCATTCAACTATTGTTTATAGAAATTTTCAAATTTATAGACCATTAATATTTTATATCACATATAGATATATTATATGTTATCATAATGGTCATTTAATGAGTATTAGATTAATTTACTATTATACAACTATAGTCATTTTAATGCGTGAGAAGGGTGATAACACACACAATATTATTTAATGGAATATATATACATATATAGGAATCTTGTTTTGTTACATTCTTTCCACCCTAAAAAATTTCATCAACTAATTTTCACTTCACATGTTATGGAAAAATCATATAATCGTGAGTCTATTCTATGGTCTCGTTAGCTTACCATGTTACGGCTTCATTCATCGGACTTCTACAATATACATTTACATTGTGAGATGTATTATTGTAAATAAAATTATCTCTATGGTACAAAAGATTAACTAGATTCTCCTCATAAGAGATATCATCTAATATATGTACCACCCCTAGATTCAAAACAAGCGAGGGGTCTATTATTAACTTTTTGAAAAGAGACACATGAAAAAAATGATGAACATTTTCTAGGTTTGTTGGGAGAGAATCTGATGGGATCAAGGATCTCAAAAGAGATAATGTATATGGTAATTATGATCCCTTTCTTACTAGGCATATTGGGTCACTTCCACGATGATGTATAGTGGAAAAATTCATCACAGACCTCAAACATTAGGTTCGGATAATGGTTACCATTATAACTATTTTATATACTAGTTGATTCTTTGATGTTATTTTGAATGCCCTTGGATTTATTCCAATTTTTACCAAATCAAGTCCTATAAAAATTCATTCAAAAAATTAATTCTATCATGGAGTTGTTTTATCTCCATTCTCGTATAATTATTTGTATAGTGCCCTTTTGATTTTTACTGGAATCATTTTCTTGTTATAAAACATGACCATATGATATGTTGGTCATTGACTCTCTTGAATTCCATAGGGAATGTTCTCAAAATATCATTTGGTTTTAGGATGGTAAGTTCAAATAGACTAGCAACATGAGGGTGGTAAGAAATATTTAAGTTCAACTCTATGTTTAGAAATTATTTATAACTCTTCTATAACTTTTTTTAAAACCCTAGATCTCAATACGATATAATCTATATTGTTGTTCTATTCAATGTTACAAATACTCTAATGTATATCTCTATAAAGACATAGAGTGAGAACTAATTTAAAATATATATATATAAACATATCAGTCTATCTGGTAAAATCCAACATAAAAAATAGTCATTTCAATTTCTTATTTCTATAGAAGACCAGTGAAAAAATATAAAGTGTTGTTTTCCAATCCAATTGCACATATAGGAAATGGTTTCATCAACCCTTTAAAAATTTTCCTCTCATCCTTCACTTAATGACTCACCGAGAACATTGATATGTAATATACAATCCACATTAGTATTTTCCCACCAATAATGTTCATAGATATCTTTATATATATTCAGTATTCCCAGGTGGATAGATAAATTTGAGCTATAATTATCATAAAAAACTCATACATAAACATTGGTTCAGAGGGTATACATAACCATGTCACAAATATCACAAATCCAACATAACTGACCTTGTAATTAGAGAATTTTTAGTTCATCCTGACATACACCTAATTCTATACCTCCATATCATCATTTTGATCTGTAATAGTATTCATATCATGAGAGGGCTGAAAAATAATTTGATAAATACTTTATAATTCTCGTTTCTTCATGATTCCCATGTATTACAGGATCATATCGTTCTAAATTCTCATCATATATAATTTTTAATAATCATTTTTAATTATATAATCTTCTATTTTATTTTTATATTCCGATATTTCATCAATTATAATCTCCTATAAGCTCTAAAAACCTTCATTTGTGCATGTCTATCTCATTCTATATAATAATATATTTTCGGAACATGTTTCCTGTATATATATCATAAATCTATCCATAATGATAATGAACCCCAGTATTTAATTAAATGATAACTAAATGAAACTCCAAATCTTTTGTTGGACAATAGAACTCATGAAAATTTATGTTACTTGAGGTATAGGCTATCATAATTTTCCATTTTTCATTAGTATACAACCTTATCCCTTCTTTGAAGCATTAATTTATACCAAGAAAAGTTAATAATTTATGGGTAGAGTAATTACTGGTGTTGTGATTAGACTATTTCTCAACTCCTTTAATCTCTCCTCAAATTCAGTCAAGAGAAACATTACTCTCTTATAATGGTTATAATGTTTCATGATAATGATAAGTTTCAAAAAAATCTATAGAAAAAAACAGATAGTCAAATTTAACAATTAATATCCATTAATCATTTTGGATTAAGACACTCCTCAATTACATTATTCTTTGAGGGGTCCATTGATATCAAATTTTTGATATTTATATCCCCCAATAATACCACTAACTACATAAAAACACTCATTTACTGAAAATTAAATTTTACATATCATTAATTAATGTCTTGAGAATATTACATAAATTCTCTTCACATTCCTACTTTATTTTAGAATATATATTAACATCATATATAATGACTGCAAAAAATTTGTAAAGGAAATCTCTAAATACTCATTTATTTACTTCTATGTAAATTCCCAGATCATTCAGTTGTATAAATTGAGTGAATCTGAACTCACAGTGATAGTACCTTATATGAAGAATAATCTTATAAATATTCACATTATTCACTATTTACTGTTGATATCCTGAACAATTGTCCAATTTTTAGAAGTATTGAGCTCTATTAATCTACAAAAATAATTCATCAATCCATAGAAACATATAATTATTGTCTATTGTGACCTCATTATGTTCATGATAGTCAATAGAGATATGCATCAGAGCATCCCTCTTCAAGGCGAAGAAAACCAATTCTATACGCATTGAATCAATTGGGCATATAAAACCAATTTCCAATTGTTTCGTTAATTTTTTTCAAATAATTCTAGATTAATGGGGGGAATTATATATTTTTTCATTGATATTAGTTCAGATCTAACTATTAATTCAATTGATAAAAAAACCACTCGGTAAGGAAGAAGATAGATATTTCCTTCATGAAATACATCCACAAACTCAATTTAAATGGGAGTATCATTAAGAGATTTCATCACCTCCCATTTAGTCATTTTATATATAAATGATTTATTATAAAGATAAAATGAACTTTACGATATAGAATATTTTGAAGAAGATTTATACTCATCCTCACAGTGGTTTAGAATCAATGTACAATTAATCATATAGAATATGATTTCCTTTTCATGGTAGTTGATGTGATATTTATAAATGTTAGTTATCCCATTCCTAGTATAAAATTAAATTATACTAAAGGAATTATGAGATGGTTAACTATGAGACTCATCCCATAGAATGATACTAGAGATTCAATAATTTCATGACATGAAATAAATTCTCTAATTGTAGTTTTTATAGATAATTTTCCCTTAATGTATTGTAAAGATATTTCAATTGTTATTCAAAAATACATGATATGAATGATGTGTAGTAATAGAAATAAATAGTATGTTATGTTTTCGTGAGTGAATAAATAGTTTACCTATCACCACATAATATTATAATTGAACCTTTGTAGTAGTGATGAAATAATCCATCCCATAATATATTATTATTAGAGGTTTTTATTTTCGATTTTCGTCCACAAATGAAGTCTTAATGTATTTATTTGTATGTTTTTTTGTCTTACATTTATCTAAAACACATGACAATCTTTTATGGATTGATCCGAATATTTTATTCTCTAATCATGTTTGTGGTATATTTTCTTTTAATATGACATGCATGAGATAGATTCCAATCCATTCCACAATTGATGATGTTTAAATACCCCTGAGATAGTTTCTAGTATGTTTCTTCCCACACCATCACCTATAATTATGTTGGACATTCATAGTATAATTTATTTAATCGAATGGTTCCCCAATGTTAATATCCATTTTAATTTTCTTATATTTTACCACATGATAATCACCCATTTAAATCTTTTTTTTCTGCATCCAATAATATATTTACATATTAAAATTTCCTAAATTTTCGATTATTGTGGTATTTTAATCTCCATCATATAATATAAATGACAATATATCTTTAACGAATACTGATATGGTGGGATATATACTTTGAAACTCTTGTAAAGTTCACCACATAAGAACAAACAAATTATTAATGATTTATAATGGGGGAAAAAATACCATATCCATTTTAATATTAGGAGTGCATAGGAAATAATTGTTTATAAATATCCTATTGAATTCCTACCACTCAATGGATTATATATCTTACTAACTATACATATTATAGATCAATTTATACCACTAATTAGATTCTCCATACAGGTTCAAAAAACTAGTAAAACCTTCTCCTATTTAGAGCATTGAAGGAATTAAAATATCAGTTTTTTTAATGGTATACCATTTTTAAACCACAATAGGATCAAAAGATGCATTAAATATTAGACTCCTCCATCGTATGAAGTATTATACTACATCATTCACGCTTAGATATTTTTCAATTATATTCTTATTATTATACACAAGACAAGTTATTTCAGAATGTTCAACAAGGATGTTATTAGATCCAATTTAACATGTTAGGAATTTCATTAAGGTGGTCATAGAATTTCCCATTACACATATTTTTTACAAGATTCCCAATATATCTAACAATTTTTTAACATTAATTATATAAATGGATGAGAATTCCTAGAAAAATAAAATATTTATATATAAACCATAATAATATAATTTGTAAATCATAAATGGTGGTAAATTATTAACTTATGAATCTGTATGTTTCATTCACGGTTATATAATACTATATTCAAGTTTGGTTCTATACTCAAACTACATAATTGATATTATAGATTATGATTAAATAATTTAAAATGGTTGGTAATTATAATGTGAATTAAAAAATGAAAATCCACCAGTAGTATCCAGAAAAGGATATATTTATATGAAAAAAATACAATCTCTATAAAACCTAAATTACATTATCTTATCATATTCAGAGGCTTATCCTTATTGATTTCACTAATGTCATATAATACTAATATCCAAAAATAACTAAACCATACCCCAATACAAAATATAAAAAACAAAAAGATTAAATTCATATTAACAAATAAATAATAATTTGTTTAAAATAAATACATTGAAAGGATCAATGTTATAGTGTCCAAATAGATATAGATTCATAAATACAACATTGAAAAAATAGAAAAGTATATTCTTTATTAAATATCCTTAGTTTTTTATAACACTGATAGGTCATCTAAATATTTCATTGGATAACATTTGGAGATGAATAATGAAAATGAAAATCTAGAAATATCTACAAGGGAATAAACATGGTAAGGGAGCATAAAATCAGATAAATAATAAGATATCATAATGTGAATGATCATATTAATTGAAACAATGAATTATGAAATGAAAACATAAGATAATAGAGTAAAAATAATCATATCATAAGATAATTGAATCATGTTAACTGGGGAAAATACATAAATACTGACATCATAAGAATATTCAAAGGCTCACTAACTCATTGAGATAATATATGTGGCTTGGATGACATCCCACACACAAATGTTAGCTATGATTACTGCCCAAAAAACATGATATCTCATGAGGTATAATAATAACCCAATTATTTCCAAGGATATTAATTTCAATGTCACAAATTATATGATAAAGATAATTAATATTTGTGCCATAAGATGAAGATAATCTATACATAAGTTATAAATAAGGGAAACACTTGATAAAGTACTGGGGTTCTTGATCTTGGATTATTGAATTTTATATAAATATAGAATATGTATATGTAGGATGATAAGTAATTAAAATTATTTTCAAATTTATATCTGAAACAAACATAATTATTCCCCACCAAGACTCATGGAAGAAGAATCCATTATAATGTACAAATAAGTAAGAATAAAAATGAATTAGTTTAGTGATGTTTTTTGAAATAAGTAATCGATCATTGAGAAAAAGGTATCATAATGTATTTTTAAAATAATAATTGATCCCATGAGGTTTTTCATAAAATAAATATAATTTTTTAACTCAATCCATGTTAGAAATAACCTTTTGGGGGTGATACGTGATGAGAAATTTGAATGATTAAAAACCCTTAAAACATGTTTCCTTAAAAGTGAGAATTTCGAATGAAGGTTAAACCAGGTATACCTAGAAATAGAGAGTATGTTAATATAGTTACATGTTTTTCCAATATATATAAAAAATATATACAATAATTACATGATAATAACACTATAAAAAATGTTGAAAAATAAAAACAATGTTTAACCCAAATATAACTTGGGTGATATTGAATGTCCCATACCTTTATGTCTAAAATTTTTCTAAACATGAACTTAAAGTCCAACATAATAAAATTAGGTTATTTATAAAACAAAAAAAATATCCTTGTCAAATTATCAATAGTTCTCAGTGGACTATTTATTTTTATATTGTTTTAATTTATTATATCATTTATGAACTTTTCAGTTGCCTGATTTGGGTAGGTTGATTTTAATGCTATCATATTGACTTGTTGATAAGGGTTAAATTAATCATAAAAATAAATTCAGATCCTATGTAATGTAAAAAATGTTATATATAAAATTTTTATATATCAAAATAATTTTTAAATACATCCATTATAGGTGATAATGAAAAATTGAATGGGTCATTGATATAAAGGTTGTAAACCAGACATACACAAAAACAAATCATTCAATTTTACATAAAATTGTGGTAGTTGGAAAACAAGGATTAATAATTTATGTATTATAATTTAAAATTTAAAAAAAATTATTCATATGGTCATAACTTCTACCATATTCGATTGGTGGTGAAAAAATCCAACTGCATCGCTACATGGAAGCAGTAATCAACCCAAGAACATAGATGATTCCTTTGTTTTTCTTAGTGGATACATGTGGATAAATAGTTTTTGTAAAATAAATATAATAAATATAATGTTTAAATATTAAACTGAATCCATTATGTTAAATTTTTTAAGGAAAATATTTATTGAAAAAAATTAAAAATAAATACTAAGAATTAGAAGAAGGACTCGTGTCAGGGACATATATTTTCATTAGAATTATCTTTAGAAATAAAAGGCCTATTATTAATAATTATGGAACAAGAATTAATTTCATTGGATATTTTTATATGAGGATAAAATTATAATAGTTTATTGTAGGTAACCGAATAAAAGTGTATTCCTTGAACGGATTGGATTTCCACTATTATCTCTTATCGAAATGGTAGTTTTGGAAAATAATTCACTTATTAAATTATATATTTATAATATTTAATCTCACAGACTAGAACATTTGACAAATATGGAGTTTGGAAGATGTGAACGTGTAAAATAATCTAATACACTCATTTTTGATACAACCAGGAGTGATATAGGGTCTTTTTATTTTACTTGTGTTTACTTTACCCATGTGTACATTAACCTACATAAAATATTTTTACACTTGTTAATTAATTAATATTTTATTTATTAATATTGATATTAATATATTAATGAGTATTATAATATAAAATATGATTTTAATTTTATAAAATAAAATTTCAATGACTAAGATGTGTTTATTTTTAAAGTAACACACTTATCGGTTAAAATAGTTTATAAGAGAATAAATTTTTAAGAAATGCATTACGGTCTGAGATAAAATTATTAAATATTTTTTGTGAATTATATTTACTTATTATAAATTATTTTTTTTTAATTTTATATTAAAAAATATTCAAAATAAAATAATAAAATAATATTATTTATTTAAAATAAGATACATAAAGAAAAAATTTAATTAAAGTATCCTTTTTTATATGTTTAAAAAATGTTATCCATGGGTTCTCTATCTCCAAATAATATTTTAAAATGAATAATATTATTCCTTATTTTCTTATTTACAATTTATTGAATTTTTTACATACGAGTTAATAAATATATATTGATAGAGTTGTGAAAATTATATTATTTATAAAAAAAGAAATTTTTAATAATAATACATTTTTTAAGAAATAGATCTGAAATATTTACTAATTTTTTTTGATATTATAATTTTCAAAATAATTTTAACTTAATTCATTTCTGTTTGTAAAAATATATATATCTTACATTTATAATAAAAATAAACATTTAGTGATTAAAATTTTTTATTTTTTAAAAGTGACCATGATAAACATTTTGTGATTTTAGTAATTTTTTATAACAATTCTATAATTTAATTTTTTTAAAATTTTTATTCATTGATAAATATCATATATTTTATCATAATTACATATTAATTATTATTAACATAATATATTAATGTTCCATGACAAATATTTTTCTGTGTGTGAGGAAGTATATCAAAATCATAATTCATTAATGAATTATATATATAATAGAATCCTATGACTTCATACTTTTTCAATCCAAATTATATACTTTTTTAAATAAATAAATACACATGGCCAAAAATTAATAAGATTAACTTTTTTTCACACACCATGTTTGGTATATTTTGAACGATTCCCCCATTATGATATGGATCTTCTTTTTTTATCTCACACTCTCCCTTTAAATGGGGCCAAATATATACCTTCACAACTCCCCGTTATTCACTATAACATAAGAGGGAAGAATCTATAATCCATTTCCATTATCTTTTTGCCCCTTAATTCATGGGAATAAATTTCAACATTTATCCCACCCTCGTAGTCTTTAGTATCCACGTGGTTTTTATCCATGGGATTCAACTCCTCCACAATAAGAATCATATTATCCCCCTTTATGGAGTGAAGACACCCCATTTCTATAACACCCCAATTATTATGAATTATTATTTTTTAGAATAAATAAAATGTATTCAATGTATTTCATTAGATGCAAGACAATGTTAATCTTATGTTACTAGAGATACCACGCTTTGACAAACAATGATATATTAAAATTGTTAATAATTAAAATTATCCACTATAACCTAGAAGATATAAATTGTTTATTGAATTGTGTCAAATAATATTTTAATATTAATTAAGGACATTTTATACAAAGAAAATATTTTGAAAATATTTTATTGATTTTATGAAATAAATATATATGTTTTGAGAATATTATTTCCTCAGAAAATGGATTTATTGGATTTTGTGAAAAAATAATAAAATTAATTTTCACCAATTTAAAAATTATATTTGGTAAAATAAAATTATGTTTTTTATAAATATTTTAATATTCATAATTTGGTTAATATCTAAGAGGTTTCTAAAAAGTTTTTTTATGAATAATGAAAATAACATTTTTATTGAAACCTGCAATTTCATAAAAAGAATTAAAAAGATAATTATTATTATAATATGGTATAAAAATTTAAATTAGGTAAATAATATACCTATTTATAAAATTTGGTCCGTTAGAGTAAATATATTATTTAATACGAATAATAAATTTTTTATAAATTTAAAACTTTTCACTTTAGAAAACATATTTTTCATCATTTATGCGAGATTATTTTCAAAACAAAAAATTTTCCACTTATTTGAATTTAATTGTTGAAAATGATTTCCAATTTTTTAATTATAATATTTAATATTACGTATTTTTTTCAAATTATTTTTCAACATAATTATTACTAAAAAAAGAAAAAAATATTATTATCGTCGTTAATGTTAAATCAAATTTTCTGGGGGTTAAAACAAATTTACTATGGGTTAAAATAAAATGATATGGGGTAAAATGAAATAAAAACATGTAAAACACTCATATTATGGCCATTTTAAGGAATTATAACCTATTATGTGATATTTGGGACATTTTTTGACCATTTGGATTGTGAAGAATGGGGGTACACCTTTTTCCTTTCAAAAATTACATGTTTCCCACTCACATAATTTATATAATTTTATAACCTCTTTTATTGTCATCACACATAATAATTCATTTTTGGTAAAAAATACCTAACCGAACCAATTAATTAAATCCATAAAATAATTTTATACATTATAATTTTCTCATAAATCAAATATATGAATCATTTTAGTGAAAACACAAGGAGTTTACCCGAAAGAGAGTTAATGATCTATAATGAGAATTTTTAGATAATTTTTTCTTCGGACTCATTAAAATATTTTGAAAACATAATAATATAATAATCCAATAATATTATATATAACAATATTGTATTATACTATTGGAATGGAATACATTCATATACTCTACCCTCAAAATTGAAACGATAATGTCGCTTATGTGTACTGTGAATAAATGCCTCGCAAACGGAGGTGACATGTTTTCCATAAAAACCTATATTTTTGGGAATTATATTAGATATAATTTTAATTGAATATTTTTCTAGTATAAATTTTATTATTGAATTATTATATCATGTATATCTTCTTACAATCCATTATATGGAGAATATGATAATGCTATTTGTGTGCACAACAAACTAAAACCTCACGAAGCGATTTAATTTTTTTTCAATAAAAAATATCATAGTAGTTACCAAGTTTATAGTTAATGTATATTTGTGATATATATTACATAATAATGATTGTGTAAAATGAATATATTAGTTACCATAATTTTATTTCATCCTCTGTGAAAACAGAAACAATGCTCATGCATACCGACAGCCTACTATCTACATGAGTGGTGTATATAATTTTCCAAGTATGAATTTTATAAGTTATGATAGATAAATTTATATATAATATTTATATAATGTATAAAAAAATTTAGTTGATGTAACTATGATCAACATTAGTGGACCAAAAATACCATACCAAAACATATGTTAAATATTAAACATTTAATACTCAAAAAATAATAGAATAATTAATAAATGGGTAATGAAAATTCATTAGTAGAAATTTTAATGTATGTTATATATGATTAAGGTTATATAATATATTTGTAATTATCTTATATTTAGGAGTTTCAAATATGTACTATGGAAGTAGAGACATATGGTAAGGGTTTTTTTTTCATTTTTTGTCTTATTAAAGAGATATGTTGTTTTATGCACCTGTCTTATTTTATGTGGATTATATACCACCCATTTGAAATGTTTTATCAAGAATTTATTCATTATCATAATAATTTATTCTTAATTTAAGGTTACAGTTTCTCGGGGTTTAAGGATTCAGATCTCTTTAGATCATCCATTTGTGTGTTTTCGAAGGTCGAAGTGCTCGGAGGTTGCTCGGAAGGAGTTTAAAGGCGTTCAGATAAGTAAAAACATGGATTAAAGGTAAAAAAATCATGTAACTGCATTATAGGGTGGGAAAAATTATTTCATGGGTGGTTTCAATACATGAAATGGGGATTCACAACATGAAATATTTGGGGATCAACAAATAAAAAAAGCATTTAGGAAACACATTTTTTGGAGGAACTTGGCCTTAAGGCATTACTTGACATGAAAAGACATTACACGTCGTGAAATTCAACATGTAGTTTGTTTTTAATGTTTTCCAACTACTCAGGGTTTTTCAACCAAATGGTTTCAACAGATCTCCCTTGACCCCGAGCAACCTTACGACCCTCCCTTATGTTTTTTTGGGAATTTCTTTGTCAAGGAATAATCCCTAGACCCCATCTGTGATCTATATCAATCCATATTTGATATATGGTATGCTCTACCTCTGTTCTTGATGTTTCTTCTTTCATTTTACCCTGTTTCTCTTTTACAGGTGATGTTGTGTGATCTCCATGTTTGTATTGGAGTTTCCTTATTTGTTGGATGGTGCGGTTTTTACACAGCGTCCTCTAGTGGATGTTGTTGTTGTGGGATAGGTGGTTTCAATCTATTTTATTGATCCACTATCATGAAGAAACTTCTCTAAACATTTTGAGCTATTATAGTTATTACTTATCAATTTATTTATTTTCAATCTTAGAGATATCATGATTTATCCATTTGATCTTTAGTAAATTGAAAAAAATAATTATATGAACATGATTAAAGAAATATTTATCAATCCCATATTGCTTTTTTTTGTTTTATACCTTGATAACAGTTTCACTCTTGATTTTATAGATACTATTATATCTATTCCTTTATTATATTACCATTTTTTTCTTTATATAAATTTTAAAATAACGTTAATATTGAATTAATGGATAATTAATTGGTTAAAAGATGAAGAGTAATGTTTAATGAATTTGGTTTATGTTGTTTTAATATGATGGTAATAAAATTGATGCCTCTGAGCATGTAAAATTGAATTGGTTGATGAACCTGAAGCATGTTGATTCTTGTTGATCAATGATTTAATGTCATGATAAATAATTTTTTTTATTAATTTCGTGAAATCTTGTTAAATCTTGTTGATTAGTTATTTCATATTTGGAAACTATGAAAAATGAATCGGTTAATTACAGATAGAATAAGAACCAGTTATATGATAAAGTTAATGCCTTATAAGACATGAGTTTCCCACATTCTTGTAAAGGAAAAGTGCCTTATACGTGGGATCCACGAGAGATTGTTGTGTTTGTAGGATTGATTCCTTTTCTTATAGACATGAGCTTGTTTCTATGTTTATTCATTCTACTTATTATGTGCTCTAGATACAAGAGTTGTGGTTGTGGAGATAGGGAGGACTGGATGTGAAGTGAACCTAGGATTTCTACACATTGAGGGATGTTTTGTTACATGGGGGTAGGGAGGCCCAGTGGTTGGGGAAACAATTGACTCCCAGGGTGGCAAGATAAATCAGTTTATGCATGAGGGTGTCGAGGTGGATTCCAATGACGATGGAATTGGTTGAAGTTGGGAATACACATTGATTTGAAAGTGGATATTGTTGAATCTTTTTTCTGTTTTATCTTCTTTATATTCCTCCTGGCTTGAGGTATATGGTCATTCTTACTCTACTTCCAATAGTTTTGAAGATGCACAAGGTATTCTACATGATTTATTTGTTTATCTTCTAACTCATTGATGGAACTAGGCTCATGTTATAAATGGAGAACACTTGACAGGTAGATAATCTACTCATCGTGTTGACCCTTGTGTGTTTGATATCTTATAATGATTTCTAGAATACCTCTATATATGAATAATAGGAATATTTTTAAGTAAATGAATAAATGATGTTTAACCCATGGTGTTGGAGCCAGTAGGGATGGAGTGTTGAGGTTATTGTTTCTAAGGATCTATAGACTCGGTTGGCTTATGCGTGGAGGGAATTGATCTTTGATTGAATGCTACTTAAATTTAATATGTTTTTGTTAGTGGCTAATTAGTAGTTAAATAATTAATTAACAGAAGATGAAATTGGAAAAATGATAACGTAACATAATGTATCCCATTTAATGTTTATGTGCTTATAGGATATATAGTATTTATATTGGGAACTATGAGTCGAAGAGACATTTGCTGCAGTTGAGTCGGAAACTAGTGTTTTCACGTTGTATGGTTTTGAGTTATATTTAATCATGTAATGTTTGTGTTTATATATGAAACACCACCTTGTCAGTTAGGGTTACTGAATCCCTTGGGATTCTGAGACCTGGGGTATGTTTTCCCCAATATCCTAGTGGGAGGATGTATGGCTTACTTCCCCCTTTCACCTACACTTTTCTCTTAGTAATTACATGTGCTAGTATGTACAATGATTACATTTCCCCATATATGTGTGTAGAGGGATGTAATGGATTGTGGTTATTTCACAGAAATATATGCAGGATATAGTTTCCTATAGACTACCATATGTATATGTTATATAGGCTATGATGGCTTGAGGATATTTAATTGGTGTATGTGCTATAATGGATTGAGGTAAAATAAGTGATGTATGATACACGTTATGCGGGATATGGTATCTCCCAGATACTACCTGGTTTCTTTTGGTTGTGTGGATTGTGTGGTTTTACGACTATATGTCTAAAAGAAAGGCTTTGTGTTACATTTGGTGCATGTTATTGTTCTAACCTATGTGTCTTTGGGCTATCCATTTTGGAGAGAGATGCTCTGGATGTGAGATGATTGGGAAGAGTAGAAATGTAGTGGGGATGTTGTAGCAGGGTGCCCATGATTTTATTAGTTATATTATATATTCTTTTATGAGATACTTGGTGAGAGTATCCACTGTGATGTTGGGAGAATAGTATACCTGTTTAGGTAATAAGTTTGTTTCACTTTTTGTTCGCTAGGATTTAGAGTGTTTTATTAAATTTTAGACGATATTCTCCTAGAAGGATCATACTTAATATACTTTTATACAAAACCTATGTCGTACATATGGGTATTCATGTCACTTGGAGCATATTAGTGATCAGGATGGGTACTACATGTTTTGAGGGTTTTGCAGGAATTGATTGGGATTCATGGTCATTATCGTTTTATTTATTTTCGTACATACTATTTTCCCATATCAGTATAAGTAGAATTTCATGGCATTACATACATGTACATGGGATTTCATTTATATTGGTGTATGAGTAGGAGTTGGTTGTGTTCTGTTTTTTCACTCTCTTCTGCACGTGTTTTCTAAGAGGGTAATTACTTTCTTTTGTATGCTTATTATACACTCAGTACTAGCCACTAACTTGAGGATTACTGGATATTGAACTCATGGGTAATTGTATCCCTTCTCAAATTTCTATCCCATGAGGGGTACTATTTTGGTGAGGGGTCCTAAAAGAGAGGAATCAAAGCATTGATTGAGGGATAAGATTTTGTCTAGAGTTAGGAATAGGTGAGGATTCATGATTTGGTAGTTTAATGGTGCCATTGAAGTTTAGAAAGCAATATAAACACTATAGACTCGCTATGAAATAGATATTTAGGTCTCCCTATGATCTTATACATGAACCATGATGTTTACAGTGTCTACCAAATGTTGGGATACTTTTTGTTGGGTTGAGACCTAGGAATGTATAATGACTCATTTTTTTTATCATTTTTCATGTATTTGAATGGGGTGGCCATGGGATAGTTTTACATAAAATAAATAAATGAAAAGATTTATTTAATTTTAATGTCCTCAATATTCCAGTTTAAGGAGTTATAAATTTATTTTATAGTTATGGATCATGTTTTATGTCCCTATTAGGTTCACATGGATGATGTTCAATATGTGGCATTATCAGATAGCCTCAATGTAAGGGTTGACAACTATAAAAGATCATGTAGGACACTCTGAGAGTTTCAGTGCTGGAGTCTACCAAAGTATGAGGGATCCATTTCATAAATAGTCATAGAAGACTGGTTAGATGAGGTTGAGATAGATTTTAGTTCGATCCATTCTTGGACGGTTCACTGGGTATCATTGGTTTTGATGATTCTATGAGGGCCTGTGATGAAGTGGGGGTATTTGTTCGTCAAGGATCGTGAAGAGTTTGCAGTATCTATGAAGAAGTTCATAGAGAAGTTCAGAATAATGTTTTTTTCTTCGACCGTGAAGGTGGACAGTCACCTGAGAAGATTTACATTTGGATGTGGTGAACTAGTGTGCGAGATTTCAAGATCCATTATGAGAACCTTCTATGAAATAATTCAGACCTATTTCTAAATAAGGAGTCTATGATGATTCATTTTGGGGAGGCTTTGTTTCCAGAGATGAGTGCCATGTTTCCCCGTTTATAATGATATATCATGATACTGGTTAGGGAAGAAGTTTTCGATAGGATTTTGGAACAAAAAAGGTCATCACAAGAGGAGGTTTGTTATGATTCCTAATGAATCAGAGCTGTGATCTAGGGTTCTCGGTTATTCTGGGAAGAAGAGTTTCTAATCAGTGGGTGTAGGGAATATCCCTCAATGTCCCATTTCTCTAGGGGAAGTGACTATCGGGAAACCATTAAGGGATCAGGTGATTCTTTTGGTGTTCCAATTCAGTTTCCTCCATGGAGGATGTACAACCCAAGGAAGATGCAGTAGGTTGCACCAAATATGGATCAGCAGAGAGCATATGGGGTAGGTATAGGATAGATCTAGCATTATCCCTATACTTATAGATAAGAGAACATCCATGTAGGTATTTATCGTCTAGGTTGGGGAGGCCATGGATTAGGTCGTAGTCTGCTTCATGTGTTAGCATTTCCAGTGCCAGACTAGTCAGACATTGATTGATGCACCCTTATCCTGTTTATAACATGGGTGTATGCCTTGTTTGATTCAATAGAGATTTACTCCTTTATATTAATTAATTATTAATTATTGGGGACATTGGTTATAGAGTCTTACATTGAAATTTTCATTGACTACACCAATTAGATTTTGAGAAGACAAGTTTGATTTATGTAGAAACTATGAGCTAGTGACATGGAATCACTGCTCTTGGGGAGATTTCCTCTGCTTGCGGATATGGCAATATTATTTCATCCATGTCATGGATTTATTGTATTTAGTGTAGGATATTGTGGATTTCATTCAGAGGCAGGTGATGTTCACCACCATTGATGGAGAGCCAGTAGTGTTTGTTGGAGTTAGACACCCTCAAATGGGTAAGAGGCACAGTCTATCCTTTTTATACATGATGACTGAATTATTTTTTTCAGTATAGGTTCATCTGTTAGGGTTTCTAATGGTCGTAGAAGAGCACCCTGATGTCTTTCCAGAAGTGGTTTTAATATTACCTCATCGATGAGAGATTGAGTTTGGGATCGAGCTACATTCAGACACATATCATATCTTGATGTATTAGTATAAGATGATTAATTATGACTTGAAAGAACATATTACATATCTTAATGGTCCATTAAAGTATATTTGTGTTCTATAGAGTTTTATGTCATTGGTTTCAACAGTTGATAATATAAAGAAGGATGAAATAAATTAGTGGTTGTGTGTTGATTATCATCGCTTGAACAAAGTGACAAAGAAGAATCACTATCCTCCTCCATCGAATGATGATTTATTCAATATATTTATGGGTTCATTGTAGTTCTTGATGATCATTTAATAGTAATGATATACTCAAAATTTTGTGAAGGATTAGGATATTTTGAGGGTTGATTTCTGTTTTCATCATGGGATTAATGATTTTTTTGTGAATCTGTTTGGTGTGATGAATTATCTAGTTGTTTTCATAGGGTTGATGAATTTTTTTTCTAAAGGATTTATGGGAAAATTTACTGGTGGTTTTCCATGACAATATCCACGTGTTCTCCATATATGAGGAGGAGCATACATAGCATCTATTTTCAATTTTGGGATTTCATTATAGACACCCTCTATTTGGGAAGATGCTCTAGTATTGGTTTTTGGCTAGAGAATCCATTTCAAGGGGAATTTTGTAACATATAATGGAGTAGTTGTTGATCCATTTATGAAAGAATCCATCGTGTATTTATAATACCCCAATATAGTGGCTGAGGTGTGATGTTTCCTTGGTCTTGTAGGCTATTACATTAGGTTCGTTAGTGATTTCTATTGGCAAGTGATTCCTCTAACATCACTCAGTACAAAGGATCATGCCTTATGATGGATTAATTAGTGATAGAATCCTATTGAGTATCTAAAAGAGAATTTGGCCATTTCTTCAGTTTTTTTTCTACCAATAGAATGGTTATAGTTTGGGGCTTTCAATGATTCATCACAATTGGGGTTAGTATGTGTTATAATGCAGAAAATACCGGTCATCTTTATGGGTCTCAATTGGTACACAACTAGGAGTTTAACTATTCCACCCATGAGATTGATTTGGTGGAAGTGGTGTTTTCTGTAATATTGTGGAGACATTACCTCATTGGAATTGATTTTTTTTCTTCACTAATTATAACAGACTAAGGAATAGTTTTTTATGAAAGTGACATGAACATGAAACATCATAGGTGGATGGATTTATCGCATAATTATAACATATAAATATTATATACAATAGGAAAGGTGAACTTTGTTGCCCATGCACTGAGCAGAAAGTCACGTAGTGATGGAGTGGTTCAATCAGATGTTTCTTGGAAAGTGGTGGAATAAGTTTTAGCACTACATCTTGAGATGGGAGAAGTTGGGGTAGGGGTTGTATTTTTTAGATTCTGGTGCTTTTATCTCTGGTGTAGAAGGTAGAAGAATACCAATTTTTGGGATCTTGATGTCGAGGTCTAAAGATACCAAGTTGTTTTTATTAGGTCCCATTATGGATGGTCTGAGGATGATCAACAACAACACTTGTTTCACGGATGGATATTCATTCCATTAGAATTTCATGAGATAGTTCATAGATAATTTCATATTTCACCTTATTATTAAATTCTGGCATGATTAATATGAATCAGGCATTGAGAGGTCAGTTTGAGTGGCTAGGGTTAAAGCATGCACGTTCAGATTTTGTGTCTCCATATTGAGTCTGCCAAAAGGTGAAGAGTGACCACCATGTTCTTAGTTTTTTTCTCCAGTCATTAGATGTTCTTCACTATATGTGGGAGGAAAACTCGATGGGATTTGTTACTAGTTTTTCTCATGATCAGGGAGGATATGATTCCATATGGGAGTTAGTGGATTAGCTAATGTAATTAGCCTTCATTATAGCAATCAAGGAGTCGAGCTCAGTGGAGGTTTTGTGGAGGAAATATATGGAAGAGGTGGTGAGACTCCACAGATTCTCGGTGATGATCATTTATAATAAATGTACCCCTTTTACCTCTAGGATGTGGATAGTTCTCCAATTTCATTCGGTTCTCATCTATTCCATAGCCATGATTTTCATCAGTAGATGAACAACCCGACAGGTTGGACCATCCAGAATCTTGCAACATGTTGCACCCTTATTTCCTAGATTTTATATTTTTTTGGATGAAGATCTTTTCATTCTTAGAGTTATGTTACAATAATTTTTTTCACTCCACCATTGATGTGGCACCATTTTAAGCCTTCTATGGTTGACCATTCCATTCTCCATTGTGCTGCACTAGGGTGGGAGAGTTAGCACTTCACATGTCAGAACTGGTATAGAATATGATAGATATGGTTTAAATGATTCATGAGAGGATGAAGGTATCATATGATTTTCATAAATACTATGTAGTTCATAGGAGGAGACCTCTTGAGTTTGACATTAGGGATCATTTTTTTTTGAAGGGGACTACCCATCATGGGTAGTGAAGGTTGTTTCATGAGATTAAGCTTTCTCCCATGTATTTTGGCCTTTCGAGGTGTTTCCTTATATTGGATCCATAGAATATCAGTCATAACTCCCATTGAAGATGATTCAGTACATGAAGTTCTGAATGTGTCTCATCTTCGTTGTTATCTTCATGATAACTCGGACATCATCGATTGAGCTGAGATCGATGCTGACGATGATGAGAATGTCGGTGAACCACTAGTAGAGATTCAGGACCTCAATTAGAAGGTGTTGTGTGGGTGTTCTAACCCATTGGAGCATATCTTGTGGCAGAATGGCCGCATGAATAAGAGTACATGGGAATGTGGGTCGTAGATACGTGATTAGTACCTCGAGCTATTTTATGTTTAGATCTTCTCTTATAACGTTGTTTGTTTGGCGATTGAACACATGTTATGTTAATGATCAGGATTTATATTATTATTATTTTTGACATTATCTCTTTTGAGACTGGGAGAGTGGGTGGGAGCTGTTTGTGGTTATGGCATGGTTTTTCCCCAATTACTATATGGAGGTGGTGAGCTGCAATGTTGGCAAGATCATTGAGAGGTATATCGTGGGGTGGATAAATGGATGACCCATTTTATTCAAACTATCTAGGTTGGTTTTGGATTCTTTAGGATGATAATTTTATTAATTTTATCATATTTATGGTCCCAAATCGACATGGATTTACCCATTGTGTATTTTCGAAGATTGATGTTCTTAGAGGTGGCTCAGAAAAAATTTATAGAAGTTTGGTTATGTAAAATTTTGGAAGAGGGGATTGCAGGTCATGTGACAAAATTACATGACCTCAGATCACATTTCTCTAGTTGTTTCATTGTGTGAATATGGGATTTATAACTTGAAATATTTTGGTGTTAAAATATTAAAATTGAAAATTGAGGTTACACATTTTTCAGTAAAACTCAACCTTGAGTCATTAAACGATGAGAAAGGGAATTACATGCTTTCAAATGACACAACACTATACATTTTATTTGTTTTCCAGCCACTTGAGTTTTGTAAAACACAGGGATACATTGGATCTCCTTCAACCCCATGCGACCCGATGACCCTCTCTTCAGAATTTTGGTGATGGAGCCTGATCTCCATGTTTTTAATGGTGTTACTTGGCTGTTGGTTGGTGTAGTTGTGTCGTGACATCATCGTGTGGATGTAGTTGTTATGGGAGAGGCTATCGTGATCCATTAAGTTGATCCATTCTCATGAAAAGGATGTCAAAATGTATTTCAGTAATGTAAATCTATGGTTTTCTATTTACATAAATTCATTAATATTCATAGCATGATTTATCCCATTAGATCACAAGGAAATTTCCTTAATAATTATTCAAATCAAATTAATGAAATTGGTAATGATCGCCAATCGATGTTGTTTTTTTATACCATGATAATGGTTTACATATTGATTTTATAGATAGTGTGATATCTATTCCTTTATCATATTAACTTACTATTATTGATGGAAATTGGTTAAGAACATAAATATAGAATTAATTTATAATTAATTGGCTAAAAAATAAAGAGTCCTTTTAATGAATCAACTTGTTGTTCTTCTAATTTTCTGATAATCAAATTGATGCAAGTGAGCATGTTTAATTGAATTTTTTGATGAACCTGATTCATGTGGATTCTGTTTTATATAAGAGTTAAAGGCATGAAAAATTTATTGTTTAAATAATTTTGCGATATTCTGTGATAGCTTGTTAATTAGGTTCTCTATAGTTGGAACCTATATATAATGAATCTATTAATTCAAGATGGAATAAGAACCAGTTGTGTGAGAAAGTTAATGCCATGTGTGGATTAATTATCCCAACTTATTATAAAATCCATCTACCTTTTTCTTAATAGGAATGAGATATCTTTGTGTGTGAATGATGGATTCCCTGTTTTTGGAATGAGATCTCGCTGCTATATTTGTTCATGCGGCATGGGATGTGATCTGGAAACAATACTTATGGTTGTGGGGGTAGGGAGGCCGATATGTGATGTGAGCATGGGATGGATGTTCCTAAAGGGATATATATTTATGTAGGGTTAGGTATAACTAGTGGGGTTTGGAGCATTTAGGCTTAGAGTGGTGAAATTCATCAGTTTATGCATGTGGGTTTTGGGGAGGACATCAGGGATTATGGAATAGTTTGATGTTGGGATTACCTGTTGATGTGAAAGATGGTTCTATTGAATATATTATTTTATTATATTCTTTAAATTCCCCATATTATAAGGTTTATTTTCCTACAAACCGTTCTTCTAAAAGAGGCAAAGACGTGTGAGGTATGACACTTTCGTTCCATGTTTATATTCATGAGGATAGATGAGTATATGATTCTGCTATAGGTGGAACAGACTTGACATGTATCTTATCTACTCACCGTATTCATCCCCTTATGTATGGTTTCATAAAATTATTTTTATAATTCTAGTAAATAGGGAATATGGTAATTTTGTTAAAAAAATTAATAAATGTGGTTTAACATGTGGGGTTGGTGCTTGTTAGGATGTGGTGGGGAGGTTATTGTTTCTCAGGATCCATGAGCTTAGTTGGATTTTTCATGGAGGGAATTGATCATTTATAGAAATCTAATGGAATAAAATATTTTTTTTATAATGTCTAAATAATGGTTAATTAATTAATTATTATAATGTGAAATTGTAAAAAGGGATTAAGTAACAAAATGTTCCTATTTAAATGATTGTTTTCATATAGTATATCTAGTATTATGAGTGGTAGCTTTGAGTCTGAGAGATTATAACTGTAGTTGAGTTTGAGAATATGCTTTTCCTATAGTGGGGTGGTGGGATACATTTTATCACGTAAATTTTTTGTTTCTATATGCTACCCCACCATGTCAGTTAGGGCGATTGACACAGCATGGATTCTCATCCATGGGGGTGTTTTCCCCAACATCCAAGTGGGAGGATGGATGGTTGACTTCCCCCTTTGGATCCACTCATTTATATAGGTAGTAAATTATGATTGTATAAAAAATGTTTAGTTTTCCCCATATATGTGATTAGAGGGTTGTAATGGATTATGTCAATTTCGCACACATGTTATGGATATAGTTTCATAGGGATTACTATAGGTATAACATGTATATGATGTGATTGCTTAAGGATCCTTACACAGTGTATAAGCTGTAATGGATTTAGGTATAATACCCTATGTATAGTACATGTAATTTGGGATGTGGTGGCTCCCAAAAACTACCTTGTTTCATCTACTAGTGTGGAAGGTATGGTTCTTCGACCAAGTTTTCGCAAGCAAGACATTGTGTTGCATGAGGTTCATGTTGGGGTGCTCGCCCATGTGTTTTCGGGCTAGTCTGTTTGTAGAGATATGGTCATGTTGTACGATGTTAGGGAAAATAAGAAAACAAATGGAAAAGTAGTATCGGGTTACCCTTGATATTCATTATTATGTTTTATACACATGTATTAAATACTTGGTGAGAGTATCCAGGATGAGGCTTGGATCTAAGTATACATGTTTAGGATATGGGTTAGTTTAACATGTTTTTTAGCATGCTTTAGCATACTAACTTTAAATTTGAATGAGAGGATTCAAGGAGTATCCTACTAAGTATACTGTTATACTCATCCAATGTTATATTAACTATTTTTCAGGTCACCAGGAGCAGGTTAGAGATCAGGTAGGTTACTCCATGCTTGGGGGGTTTTGTAAGAGTTGTTTGGGCTTTTTGGTCACTAGTGTTTTTCTATATTTTGGTACTTAAATTTTCCCCCATTATTTTTATTGTTTTTTCATGACATTACCTTTTTATTATTGGGATTTAATTAATATTGTATTATAAGAAGGAGTCAGTTGGTGTCTATCGTGTCTCACTATTCTGCATGTGTTCTCTTTGAGTGTAATTCCTCCAATATGTGTGTTTACTATCCTCAGAATACACGTTGCCGACCTGGGGTATATTTAAGGTGGTGCTCGGGGGTCATAATCTCTCTTCTCACATTGCTAGCCAAGGAGTGGAAACAATGTGGGCAGGGTGCTGTGACATCGCGACTAGTATTCAATTTTACAAAATTGGTAATGGTTTTATGATTAAAAATCATAATTTACTGAGAATTTTTTTGTTTATGTTTCTTATGATGAAATACTATAATCCATATTTCAATAAAATAATAAATTTTCTTATCTTTTCTTAATGTCATCTGAATAAAATTTTTAGCTCCAATTTCTTCTCCATAGGTTCTCAAGAGTTAGAAATAATGTTTTTATGAACAAAAACAATTTATTTCTCTTTTCGTTCAAAAACTATTTTTCATACAAAATCTAATTCTCTTGAAGTTTTTTTAAATTTTTTAATTTATCAAAATGATTTATTAAATAAATATTTACTAATCTATTAGTTTTGATTTTTTTTAAATGAATCATCATCTTATTTTACAAACAAAGCTTATTTGTCTTTTACCAAAAACGTTAATGGAAGACTTATTTTAATGTGTATGGAATGAAAAATATTTTCCTCCATCATGAAAAACTTATAGTTTTTTAATATTCCTTAAAAATGATTCATATTTTACTTTCAATGAAAATTATTTCAAAAACTATGGAAACTACTTGTTTAAATTCTCAGAAATCATGATTGTTATATTTTTAATGATAATAATTTTATCTAATAGTGAACTATTTGATAAATGGATAATTTTAATAAAATTGAGTATGTATTGAAATGTGACTATATTAATAGAGCTATTCCATTAACAGATTCTGAAACCATCATAACTATACTACCATTAGCAATTTTCCACCATCTTCTATGCTAAGGCATGCTTATGCCATCATCAGAGGTTTGATAATTCTAGAGATATACCACCATTAGGTGTTCGACCACGAGTCTCCATCGACCAACATAGTGGTTCTAACATTAAAAATTATATTTCATAAACAATCTACCACATATAGACATCATTCCATTATATTGGTAAAACCTCCAAAGTTCTATTACCTTTAGAGTAGTGATACCGGTAAAATATGCTATCAAGAGATTTCAACATTTGATCATTACTTCCATAAGAGGGGTTCCACCATTAGCCATGGTAATATTGTTTTTCCACTTCATTTTATTTTAATTCAACTAATGCATAGTTTATGGGATTCTATTTCCCCCATAATGTGTGTTTTGGTTATGAATCCCCATTTCAAGACGGTTTCCAATGGACATGTTTATGGATCGAGAGACATAGAACTGTTTGGTATCCAAATAGAAAAGGTTTCCGAAGGCAGGTAGTCATTAGAAATTTTTACCCACAATTCTTAAGAACTGACATTAGTTTGCAGGATGGGAATTCGGTCTCATCACTGCCTTTTGAGGAGAATAATTTCCTACTATGGGTCACTCTTATAGATTTAACATATGTTCATGAATCCTTATTAATTTACCAGGAATAATGTGGATTTCCATTGAAATTTAAAATCATTTATTATTATGTATATAGACTATAATCATATGTATCTATTCGAGGTTCGTTATAAAATTATATATTTGTTTGTATTCGAAGTTCCCCATCTATGGTATCATATCATATACTACTTAGAGATTTTTTAGTTGTTATTACGACAATTCTGGTTTTTATGCCACTTAGTGGGGCACTATGGAATTAATGGTCATCCAAGTAGATGAATGGAACACTATAATTTATAGGCATATAGGTATAAAAATATCACCCTAGAATTTATTTTTATAAATAGAGATGTATATTTACTCTAGAGATTATTGTTATCCAAGTAAATAGAGATCACTATAGAGTTTATTGGCATCTAGGGAGGTATAGGTTGTTTTCATATTGGTATTGAACTCATTAAAAGGATTTCTATGTATCCTTGTGAAATGAATCAATACCCACATAGTTCAGTGCTACTTAATTGGACATATCATGCCTTTTAATGTCATGGGATAAGGACCCGAGAATAAAACATAATTTTATTTTCCAATGACATCTAGGAAGAAGTTTCCTAGTCAACGTTTGGGGTAGTACATATACTAAAGCAACCCAAGGAACCTGGAAAGAATATGAGCTTCAATGTTAGATAAGATCATGCTAGGAATATGGTTTATAATGAACATGGTTGATTCGGTATATTGTGTTTGATCCTTACAGAGCGTACTGATGAATCCCATTTGAATGGGAATCAAATCCCACATTGATCGACAATGCATGTAGGGTAATACCAGCCTTCAAGGGAAATATGTTGGGGCATAATCCTTAGGAGGATTCCATTATAACAGGGTCAAAAAGATATTTCACAACTCCTGGAGTTTTAGGGGTGTATTAATACAATGATTATCCCTATAAGATGATTCACAAATTAAGTGAATTAGGGTTGGACTCATGAGGAGTATGTGTAATGAGCTCACACCATAGGTGAAGACTTCCTATGTATCTTATTGATGGTGGGAATCAGATTTTTCATAGTTAATTACTTTATGTGCACTATGTGGATGTTGTGATCATTTCATATCCCTAAGACCATGTGATTCATGCTCGGTGTAAGAAATAAGTGGATGTGAAAGATTAAAAAAACTGCACACACCTCCTCTACTGATGGAATAGGTCACGACTATATCGGAAGTGGTTGGGGGAATGGTGGAAGAGATCATTTCTAAGAGAGAAGAGGATGAATCAAAGAACTATACCTATCTTCACATTACAGTTGATGAGGGTCCAATATCGGGAAGGAGTGAATGAGAAGGAAGTAGAGAGGATCCAGACCGCAACATCCTACATGAATGATCATGGGCATATGCTAGGATGGATTCCCTAAACTGGGCCCCATAGTAGTTAGGTATAATTCTCCTTTATAAAAAGGGAAATGAATCATGATCCTTTCCCACCCTACTAGGGACTAAAGGATATATGTCTTATAGATGAGAAGGACATGACATATTCCAATTCCCAAAATCCAATACCGGGAACTCCCCAACATTTTCTCAGTGGTATGGTGGTATGTTACGATATACATCCAGATCCAGAAACACCTTTATGACCCTTACAATCTGGTAGGAGATGTGTGGGAAAACCCTGACCAATGATATCCAAATAAAAAAGGGACATACTCATATGTTCCACTCCCTATGAATTGATAAACCAGGAGTTGTTGGTCGATGTTTTATCATAAACAATTTCAGAAAATGGAGCTAATGAAGGATAGGCCCTCAAATGAGTGGATTTTATAGAGGATTCATGATGGGATCTAGCAGGCTGAGGGGGTGAGGTGATCCAAGAAAATTCACTCATGTAATTGGATCGTAGGTTTGTGGCATGGAAGTATACTTGGGGGGGGGGATTGGATTCAACATAGGTGATGAAAAACATGGATTACTATACATGGGTGAGTGTTGGATAATTCATTGAGTAATATTCACATGTTTTCCCTGAAGTGGGTAACAAAAAATCCTATCTAAAGATGGGAATTCGTGAAAGGGTTCTCAAATTATAGGGTTTGGGAAAATGAGTTGCAAAAGTGTTGTAAATTAATAACACTCGGAGAACACATGTCTTAGTATCCCACTTTAACTACGTCACATTAGGTGTTATAAAACTACCTTGGAGGTTTTGGAGGATATGAGAGAAGCACAAGGTCTATCAAAGCATAAATCGGGGATCATGGGAATTCAAAATTAGAAATGGAGGCATTAATGATCTATATATTGGAAAATATGGAAGCATGAGTGATGGTGACTTGGAACAAAAGTTATTAGGTTTCCAGCATGTGAGCGGCGTGTAAGTACATTCATGGTGCTGATGATTTAGGAAACATTAGGCGATCTAATTTTTGACCCAATGTAAATCTTCATATTCTCAATATATTATATCATCTCTTTTCTATGGAATTTTCCTTTGTCACATATTCATCTATGTAATGGAATGGAGTTTCAATAAAATCCACCTTTCAGGATGGGATTTGAATGAAAAAGAGGGTCAAATTATGAGGTAAAAGGGCTGAAAACCTGAAAAGGGTCAGCATGTTTTTGGGTTTTCACGCAAGATGGTGGTGCATGAGTATTATTCGTCGTATATATATATGAGCATCATTTCAGGGAATATCACAAATGATTCAAAAAATTGTACTCTCCAAACACAATTATAATCGGATGATGTATATTTTTCCGGAATATTTTCTTATTCATGGAAGTACACTAGGTACAATATAAGTCCTTTCAACCATGAGTGGCATACATGTTCACAATACATTCAATTTGGTGCCTCAAAGCCTTTTTCATATTTTTGGTATTTTTTCTACATTTTTTTAAAAAGGAAACAACTATGAAATGTATTATATATTTTTTTCTAGAAAAACTAGATCCCAAGATAATAACCACTACTAATGAATTGGAAAGTAAGATGGTTGGAGACATGATAGATGTGATACGGTGTGATTACTAAAATATATATTACACTACTCATCATTAATTGGAAAAGTATTTCAAGAAGTATCATCATGAATTTCTAAAGATTATTATATTCCACTATTTCGTTATGGTCATCTACATGAAGCTAATATACCAGATCCAATGAACTATGTCCCAGTCTTTTTGTTTTAGGACAACATGAAATTGTTTCTTCGAAAATTTCTTTTATGGGAACATATATTAATGTTGGAACGTCATCCAAATAACATGTTATGCATCACAACATGTGTTCTCTAGATATGAAGCCACGTATATTCTAATTGAATCTATACATCAATTCATCCATCTCTATAGATTCTTAGATTGATAAGCCGAAGGGTTGAATGAAATGTTGGGACATTATCCCAGAAGTGGGTGTGAATCCTCCATGTTTGAATTCATACATGGTGCACAGAATTTTTGTATGGTTTAAAGATCATATGAAAATATTTGGAATTTAAAAATCCATGTGGGTAGGGTATTCTTATGTATATATGAATGACTATTTTGTGCCAAAGCTACTGAGTTGATAGAGTCCAAATATTAATTATTTTCATATGACACATAGAGAGGTTACCATACCTTGTTTTATGTTTAAAAGATCTTCTAAGAATCGATCCTCCGATAAATGTATGATTAATTCATTCATACATAACAACAAGTAATGATGCAGAAAAGACACCATCAACGGAATGTGAGCTAGTAAAAATATCTCACAAGATAAAGACTGAAATTCCCAGAGAAAGATGGGATATTAATCTCATTGAGTGGATGGAAATATTTCTGGTGAAAAAAAATGAGAAAGGTCCCACATAAATGAGTCCAACAAAATGTCCCAACATGGAAAAGAGTTGTGCGTCTAGACCCTTCTATCCATCACTAGAGAATGTTTAGTTTGAAACATTGAGGTATAATGTAAACACCAAAATTGCTACCATGATGCATCTTGTGGGTTTGCTGTGCATGTATCTCAGTGCATATCTATTTCCTATCTGAGATAACAAGGGTGAAGAAAGGTTTGGAACATTTCTTATAGTGGAAATGCTAGCAGAGAAGAAGATAAATGGGGTAGCACCCCCAATTATAGTGAACATTCATAGGATATTGTTTCATATTCATGAAGGGAGGTCACTTGTCCTAATAATAATACCATTCCATGTTTTTTGGGGATGGATCGCGACTCACATAACAACCTATTCTATACAGAGTGGGATCCAGGTCATAAGAAGTTCATTCTGACCATTTTTAAAGCGTTCTTTGTTATTATACCTCTACCACTGACACCTCTTGATATTATGACATAGCTGGGTATGTTCAGGGGGGATCTCTTCATTCCTGATGGGAATCCACCTACAAGAAGAGTGGTTGATGAAATGAAAACTAATTTAGAGCAGAGGAAATTTATTCATGCTTATAGATATTTTATAATTGAAATACAATTGATAGTGAAATCATATGTGAGTCTTATAAACCATATAGATTCTCATGAAAATTCAAGGTACTACAACTAATTACTTTATCTCCTCTGGTGAAAGTTAGTTCAAAAAACAATCAATGGTGGCTAGTAGGTATGACTACTAAGAACCCTGGAGAAGATAAGGGACATTTGTAATATTCATGAAGTTGTTGAATAGATAAGATTGGCTATCAATTAATCTAAGAAATTTTATTCATTATACCCAAAAGGGGATCTAAACTATGATATCCCCCATGTCAGAATCAAGAGATAATGTATGACTAGATCCTCTTGTTCGGAAGGTTCTTCCTTATGTTCAAGAGAAGTTTCCTTAATTTCGGAGTTTGAGGATGAAGAGGTCCCTATATATCAAAAGTTAATTCATGAGATATACAATCCACACATCATAATCAAGTGAACTACAATAGAATCACAGGGTGAAGTTTCACCTAGGCGGTCCCATCACCATCACCTAGAAGAGTGTCACATTTCTTTTTATCATCCATCTTGTTTGATAAAAGTGATTGGGATTCCTTCCATCTCAACTGTTGTAGGATCATTCTCACAGTAAGATGGAATGTATTATGAGTATCTATGACCACAAGCGGTTCAAGCATGATATAATTTGTTTTGTAAAACGTAAAATATTTGGGAGATTTTACGTGAGGGATTTCATATTTCATGGATAGGAAATCATCCATCCTAATGAGATATTCACTTTTAGAATAATCCTAATGAAATAAGAATTCATATATAGGACATGGATATTCTTATATAGGAATAAAAAAATTCAATCCCTACCATAAAACTAGTGAACGAAATGATAGATCATGGAACCACTAAAGGTATTGAAAATTCATCTCTTGATGAACGTCTTTCTTTTATTGATATTGATGATGTAAATTTTTTATTCTCATATTATTTTCTACTTATACATTTAATTTTTTAAACTATTATTACTTTGGGGAAAATTCATCTTTAAATTGCAACTGACTAAGGGAAAATATTTTCATGTTTCATTACCACAGAATAGCCGTAGTGGTACTGAGATTGGTGTTGCTGATTCACCACATTAATTGATGGAGATATATCAAGGTTTAACTGCCATGGAGGATTATATGGTGAAAGTATTGCAGTGTTAAATAACTATTTTGGAAGATAATGATTCTAGTCCCCCCATGAAGGAAAATAAGCAAAGACACTACAGAAATAAAGTTGTTTCTAAACACATTATCAGTAATTAAATGTCTTCCTATTAGTATTTATTTCATCTTCATCTACAGAATCTATTTAAACTTCTTACAATTTCAGTAACTTTTAATATTTCATCCATTAGGTATGTTTTGAATAAGACTTTGGGAATCATAGATGGTAATTTTTCTAAAGATTATATTTCTACAAATGAAGCAACTCCATTGAGTAAATTGGAATATGGTCCAGAGAAAACATCATCTACTCTTGACACTTCTCATGTACCTACAAATGTGATAGAGGAGGAATCTACTATTCCATAAGTGATTCATGAGAATCTATACGTAACAAAAACATACTTCTATTTCTTTGATATCTCAGGTTCCTCACATGCACTAGAAAAGCCTGTGATGACTAATACATACCTGATAGCGGTCACTGAGGAGGTTGGTCATAGACTAAATACATCGTTAAATGGTCACAAACCAACCTCTCCAAGTATTCCCATAGGAAAGTCTGACACATGTTTTGGGATTTACTTTGAAGATATGATATCTCTTTACATGAATTTTGAAAAAGTAGATGAACATGTAAATATTCCCACTACATTAGAAAAATTTGATGATCCTTAATTGAATGAAATGAATGTGTGTTTCTATTTTTCATTAAATAAATATTACTACGCCTTATTTCGTAACAATAATTTGGTGCAATGTGGAGCTCCATCTAAAAAATATAATATAGTGATAATGCTGGGAAGAGACATTGATATTAATATCAATTCCACTACGGAGGAGGAGCATTCTGAAGGAAAACTTGAAATGGAAAATATTCATGAGGTTCATCTATAGTATCATAAGCCACTATTTATGAAGGAGTAAAGCATGGAACTTATTTATGTGAATTTATATCAGACTGAATCCCTCTTTATAATAGTGATTCATAAACATATCTAGAGTTCCATAAATCTCTCTTCCTTGCACATAGTAAATGTTGGAGAGATATATGGAATCTTTTCTCTGAAACATCCATCGTGGAACATCCTTCACATATCCAACATATCTTATCTCTATTCAGTATATTACGATTTAGAGGATTCAATTATAGTATAATCCATGCTATATAGAATGAGAAAATTCTATCGATGGAATAAGAGAAATATTTATACAAGACCTAATAAAATCTGGGATGCCTTCTAACATTACTGATTTCTGAGTTTCATTATCTCACGATGTGGCAAGCAATACTAAAATGTGGCCATAATTTTGACACCATTCTAAGAAGAATTTCATTTAGGTGTTTCATTTTCATTAGTAGTTAGAAAATTCTACAAAAGGACATGAACAATTCCTTAATATATAGGAGAATCCCAAAATTAAGGGTAAAATCCATCATAGATTGTAAGGAATCGCTTCGTCAAGATGATGAGACCGAGGCTGCTTGAATGATGGAACTTCTAAAATTGGTTTATGGGGTTCGTGATGACATTCAAAAAATTAAAAGATCTATTAAGGACATATTGTGATAAAAAATAATGAGACTCAAATTTAATCATGTTTCTCTAGGGACATTTTTGATACTCATTGAGGAAATTAATTTTTTATCTAGTCATCTATGTCTTCATCTATTTTTTTAATAGCAATGATGAAGCTTAATTCTATTAAATGAAATTTGAATATTAGATATTCATAATTACAATCATAAGGACAGAATGTGCTCTAATTTTTACCTAATCCATTGGTCCTTATGATAACAGTTTGAATATTTCTAGGGTGATATGTAAAACCATACAATCTTTGTGTCTTTTAACATTATAATTTCTCTATATTTCCTAGAAACTACAGAGTGTATGTTTTGCGAGCTGAGACTCAAATATTATTTAGAGTTCCATTTTTGGTTTTTCTTCTTGGTGATTTCTATGACAATTTTTATGGGAATTTTAAAGGTATGCATGTACAAATAATAAATTAACTGTTTTAGGTTGAATAGCATCAACTGATAATTTTAAAATAAGAACCCATATTAGGCTTGATGTTTAGGAATCCACCGATAAATTTTATTATAGATATTTCTAAGGGGAATCTTGAGTAATTATTTTTATGGTTAGGAAATCTATAATTTGAAATATAATAATTGATTAGGTCTCTTTAATGAACAAATTCGCCTCTGTTTAACAAACCTATTATTTGGGATATATTATATATGGCTATCTTGGGCATATGCCACATAGCCAAACTGTGGAATCCCTAGGATGACATTACTATTATTTCGGAAACATTATACAAGGCCATATGTGGTCATGTATTCCATTTTCCAATAGAAGAGTTCCCCAGAATTATTACATTATACTACTGATAAATAAAGGGGTTTATGATTTAGATTTCTCAAGACCACAATGGGTGGATTTTCTAATAAAAGTATTTGAAAATAAATGGGGATATCAGTGTCGATATAGGACACGAATGAGGATCCACTCCAACATGAATGTAGTGTATGTAGAATGGTATATTTTTCAGAAATGATCATTTTGATATTTTTTTATTCCATTTAATGTCATTCAGTAATGAAATTGGGGGTTGTACAGTTCAAAGACATGCAATTCAGACATTAGATGGGATTTAATTTAAGGTTATCATTTTAACCAAAGGTTTTATGGTTCTCCAATTCATGTTAATTCATAATAAAATGTGATACCATATTCATGTATGGACTGGAATAATTGTATGTGGTGATTTTTTGTTTTCTAAATCTAAATAATGACATGGGAAAAAGGGAAAATTCTATTACAGAAGGTCTCTTCCATGAACGAAGTTACCGCTAATTGAAAAAACCATTATGGGGAATTTATTATGCAAGTAAAACATGGTATTATGATGCATATAAAAATAGTGTCATTTTTGTTCCAGCATACCTATTATGTAGGAGAAGTTTATGCAAGTAAAGCTGCTGAATGTACTGCATAGTCAGGGAAATGAGCTCTCTATAATTATGAAATTCTACGATTCAAATAAGATGAATGTTTATTGAAATTAGGATATTCCTAAAAATGGAATTTTCATTTGATAAAATTACCCTATTATAGAATGGATATTTCCATTCATGATTTCCAATGAGTTATATGAATGGGTTCTCTACGATGCTTCGTTCATGATGTAGGAAGTATGGTGCATGTAGTTTTAGGTCATCCAACTAGGACAATAATATTATAGAAAAAATGGAGGATATATGGCACAATAGTTAAAGGTAATTCCAATATAAATTGATCATATGGAGATATAAAATGTAAACCAAAATATGGATGACTTTTAGTTCAGTAGAAAATATATGATACAAATACTCGAAAGAAGACCACATTAAACTGATGGTTCCTTCATACCATAATCAAATCATAAAGGCACAGAAGAGGCTTCTCCAAGGAATTATGTTACTACTATTTGACAAACCCATTATGGGGGATGAATTATGTTGGTCCAACTAAGGAATATACTTCATATAAATCTAGTGGAATCCTTAGGCGAACATTCCTATTATCTATGTGGATATAATGCAATTCCAACTAGGGCACATACTGTATAGTCAGACAAAAAGAGCTCCAAGGTATTAGACATTCTGTAAATAGAAAATAAAGAATGGTTATGAAGATATAAAAGTATTTAATTATTATGAGTATGACATGTGAAAGTGGAATTATTGAATTCATAAATAATGATTTTGGACCGATACTTACTAGGAATTTATAGTCCCTTACATGGATCTTAATCATTTGTATAAAAGGGGACACCTCTTGTTTCTTTAATGGGATCTATGAGGAAAGGGCCCAAAATAAGTGATCCTGCATCGATATTGATTTTATGCCGTTTCATTTATCCATTTTCTACAACATGGATCTAATACCTATTCTTCACTATGTATCTCAAATATGAGGATAATAAATCCATACATAGTTCATTGAATACCGTACATTTTAACATCATGTGGTGAGGACTTTTAATTTTCCTATGTGAAGGGAATGGGTGGATCTATTCAGTTTTTTCTCATTCATTACATACATTAGGTTTCATGACAATAAATTTCATTTGTTATTGTGTGTGTAGTTATAGGAAATATGAGTTCATATGTAATGTGTGGAATCATATTGGTCTTCCTCATATATATCTCAATCTTACCCAAGGGTTTATAGGGTTTTTCAATTTATGAAATAGCTACTCCTATGATTAAAAATTTAGACAGCACTACGTATCTCACACTGTCGACAATCAATCGACACATAGTTCTTGAATAAAGATCCATACTATTTATCATCATCTTCTGGGGACATGTAGTTTTCCATTTAAGGTATTACATACAAATCCATATACATCACCAATAATAATTGAAATACCTTATTTATGTATAGAAACTCTTTACCTAATTCCTAAGCCGACACGAGTTGCTCTCAATGTGAGAAATAAAGAGCATGAAGGGTTTCTTCTACAACACAAATGTAAACAAAATGAATGTTATTGGTATGATGACTAATTGTTGGATAAGTTAGGGTATTGTATCTAAGAATCACTACATATATTGTCGATGAAATAATCAATACACTTGTAGTTCTTAAGAATTTTCCCCATATTGATCACATTTTGACAATATTAAGATGTATTTTTATGATTTCTTGGCTAATGGATGGGCCTAAAGTAGGAATTCAATGAATCACCATGTGTCTTTTTAGAATTTGAATCAACTCACAACCCCTTGAATAGATCCTCATTCATATTTGTAAAATACATGGGTAAAAGAAGGGGTATTATCTTCCAAAATCGTGACTGGTCCCACGTTTGGGGATTCCGGGGTCACTACATATCACATTAGGATGAGAATCAAGCCATACATTGTTCTTAAAATTGTTCCCCATACCAACTAAATTTTTATGGTAGGAAGGTGTTCTTTTATATCATATTTGGGCCAAATATTAGAGATTTGGTTGTCTCTATGTATCTCATTGAAATGAGAATCATTCCATAGGGTGTTATTTTTGTAAAATTTATCATCATGGGGAAAGGAGGTGGGTGACCTAGCAAGAAAAAAACTTTGCGGCTGGACCAGGGGATAAGACCCAAGCCTCACTACATGTCCTATTAGAGGAACGAATCATGTTATACATAGTTCTTGAAACGTTCCTTGTGTATATATGTTTCATTCATAATAATTAATGTGGATTAAATATTAATCATAGTTGGACCTAGTATTGTAGGTCTAAGCATCACTACGTATCATGCAAGGGAAAGAATCAAGCCACACATATTTTTTGAAGGTTCTCCTTGTGGATATATTATTTGTACACATAGGGGGTGAAGGGATGTTTTTAAAATTGTGTATTGACTCGAGAGATGATATTTGGTTGTCCCTTCATATCTTTTAGGTGAATGAATCAATCCACACCATGTTTCTAAAATGTTCAAAGAAGTTTAATTTCATACAGAAAGGATGAAGATGGACCAATGTGAAAAGAAAGAACAATGCATCTAGACTAGGGGATAAGACCAAAGTGACACTACATATCTTGTCGTGCCACAAATAAAGCCACACATAGTTCTAGAAAGGTCCCTTATGTAGATCCCATTCATGCATAGAAAATAATGGGGATTAATGATTAATCATGGATAGGAAGAGGAATCGATTTCCAGATGTCACTACACATCATGATGAGACACGAATCAAGACACATTTTGTTCTCTAAGGATGGATCCCCAAATCTATTGAATATTTTTGTGATAATTGGGGGCTTTAAGACTTTCTTGAATATTTGTCAGGCCAAAAGTACAAGATGGAATGATAATCCAACCGTATTTTCTAGAAGGGTTCCTAGTATAAAATTAACTCATATACATGTAAATAGAAAATTCATTCCTTTATGGATAAGGTTGGTCCAAATATAATATATTTGTGTGTCGCTACATATCTCGTTGGATGAGAATCAAGCCACACATATTTTTTGAAAAGAGGTTCCTATGAATATCTAATTCAAAAACAGAAGAAATAGGGTTCATGTGCTATAAAGAGTGGTAATGTTGTGTGTAATGAATATTCATGAAATATGCTCATCATATTTGGAACCATAAATACTATCAAACTTTGGTATCTTGGGAGATTTAATAATGTAAAATGAAGAATACATTAACTATATAGTTTAATGTCATGTGGTGAGGGAAAATTGTTTTCTTCAGTTTCATGTCAATCGACTTTCACCTCATACAGTGTAGATCCACATCATAAAACAAAGAATAAGATTCTATATAGTTTAACATCATAAAACATAGACATATATGGTTCTATTTTGATTAATTTCATGAAACTAGGATGTTGGTTGTTATGTAGTTTAACATCATAAAACTAGGATGAACATTGAGTGATTACACAATATACTTTTTCCGGAACCATACATTGGATTGATTTTTTCTAAACAATCTATCCATTGAGATTAAGTAATATGCTCTATAAGATTCAAAATTATTTATGGGGCTGGGTCCTTCCTAGATTGGATCATGTTGTTGAGGCATCTTAATTGGTATCATATGTTGTTGAGGCATCTTGACCGGTAGAGTATTAATACTTAACCAAATATTTATGAAACGCTTATTTACCTACATTATTGAATCACATTACTTAATCAAGGTGACTAAATTATATTAATACTTGTTTTATATATGATTACTAATCCATTTGGCCACGATACTAATCCTATGCGTAAAATCACTATTCAGAATTTATTAATCACTAAAATTTTTGATAATCTTATTAAACTCTAAATTCCATAATGAACACATTTCCAAAAGACCATTGTTTGAAAATCATTACACATCATTAATTATTTAAGGTTTACATTAATATTTTAAAATATCCTCTTTTTCCAAAATTCATCAATATACATCCTATATTTATTTGGACATCACAAAATCCACCATTGGAAGAAATCACAATTATTTTACCTAAATGGATTACACAATGTAGTTCTGGTCTCGTTACATATACCCTTATCACCTCATCATGGGACCTAAGTGTAAGGTCTTCTAAGGTGATAGAATCTTGGGGCAACTCGGCCAACATTGCCCAAGTGGTGATTTCTATCAGCTTTAACTTCTCACGAAGGAGATTCCCTTCCGGTTTCACATGAGGATGTTAGGCTTGGGTTTGGACCAGAGCAAATCTTAGTGGTGATAACTCCTTCCCAAGTTCTGTCAGATGGGCTTCTTTCCGCCTGAGAATACTAGATGCGGCTATCAAATCTTCATTCTATATTAAATAACCAAGATCACTTGTATTTATAGACAATAATCACAATATTTAGTTTCAATGGTCACATTGACCAACTGTCATATAACCGTCGAAAACCAATGGTCTAATTATAATTATACTCATTTTATTAAATGAGATAGTTTTTTTGAGTATAAAAAAATACATAGAAAATTAGGAAACAAAATTTGTTCAAAATTTCGGGTCATTACAATCTTCCCCCTTAAGAAATTTGATCCTTTTAATTTTTAAAATTGGGCTTAGAAATTTCATTGAAAGTCCCATATCGGAAAAATAGTCAATTAAACTATTACATTAAAAGAATGAAATAGAAGTACCAAGGTCACCTGAGTTAACCCATAAAAGGATTCAGTGTAGGAAAACATAGATATGGATGTGAAAAAAAGGTTCAAGATCTAATGGAGAGTGATCGAAAACATGATTAGGAGAAAATTTACCACAAGAAGATCACAATAATATGATTTGTTAAACGGTCATTTATTACCCAGTAGAAAGCTTATACCATCAACATTTTTGTTTTACGTTCCATTTCATAATTTTGAGGAATTCATTTTCTACATAAAATAACAACATTAGGAAATATACTTACCTTCAATTAGAGTTTCATCGTCTAATAAGTTTCTACCAAAAACAATATTTTCTCCAAACAATGACCATTCAAAAAGACTTGGTCTAATAAAAATCACAAGAATCATCTTCTAGAGAATCACATAATCCCCAAAAGAATAACTATATTTTTCCCTTGTCTTTAGTCATCAACTAAAATTAAAATGATTAGTACGACATCATATAATCCCCAAAAAGGATAAACTTTTATAAACAAAATGTATATTATTCTCCAAATTTCAACAACATGTACACAATGTTCTAGAAAGACCATTCAATACACAGTCATCTGTAAAATTCTTTAGAAAAAACCAAACTATGATTGGAACCCAAAACACAAAAGTATTTAATCACATAATAATCCACAATAAATCATAACATTTATCTCCAAATAAAATCGACTACTATTAAAGTCTCAAATAAAGTGTAATTAATATAATCACAAACTCTCTTTGTTAGGTTAATCATTTTCCAGAAATAACCCAAATCACCATATGTCCACAATAAATATTTCTATTCTAACAAAAACAAAAAAAATAATCCATTACTCCTCAATTTAAATATTGTAGTATTTTTTTCCTTAGGAATATTGTATTCCAAAAGATAAAACATCATCCAAAATAACATTTATCATTTAATCACCAAATCATTTTTTTAAACAATGAATATCCATTTGAAAAAACATAAGTTTCCAAACTATACTTATTCTTTATCCATAAAAATAGAATGTGCATTATTCAGTCTGGAGGGAATAACAACAAACTCATAATGCCCATATCCTAATTGGAAGATATTTTTTTGGGTATCATAATTCTTCACCCTTAATTGATGATAAGCATAATAAAGATCAATCTTAGAGAATAATTGAGCCCCAGAAAATACGTCAATGTATTCCTAGACGATGGGGCCATTTTATAAAAGAATAAATCCTTCATGAGAAACTTATTTCATCTTCAAATATTTTAACTAAAAAGGATTTTATGTCTTAAAACCTCATGCTTAGACAGTTACATTTTTCTATAATTCCTTCATAATGATTCATAAAAAGCTTTCGATTTACAAAACATATCCCCCAAGAGTGTCGTAACCAAGAGTGCAGCAAGGCCCGTTGTTATATACCAGTTCCCGTTCAAGTCTAGATCAATGAAGTGGTTTTTGGTCTTACCCCTATGTACATCTGGGTCAGAACCCCCTCTACTTGTTCGTATCCAGACAGGGATGTATTGTCATGATAAACCACTTACTCAAAACTCACCAAAATGCCAAGAAGATTTCCTATATTTAATCATTTCTATAGGGTTCTTCCTAAAATTTCATATCCTAATTTCCATAAATAAATAAACTATACTTTGATACCAACTATAGCATCCCGAATTTTTAATACATAACTTTTCATTACATTTTACATTCAGAGGATCATTATATTGAACTATCATTGAAATTAGGAACAAAAAAACTTGAGAACAAAATAAAATATTCATCTAAACCACTTGTAAAGATTTATTAAAGGTTTATCCTATGTACATTTACTGCATCTCATATCCTGGAGATAGAAATCAAAGGAAAGGGTGGGTAGAAGGCCCAGTAAGGGAAAAAAGAGAATCAATGTACTTGTGATATCAATAAGGACATGAATACAACATAAAGACATGAGCAATGAAAGTATAGGCATATCATAATGAAAAGAACTTGAATAAAACATAAAGACATGAGAAATGGAAGTATAGTATTATCATAATGAAATTAACTTGAATCATAAATTGAATATGTGGCTACAAAATTTCATTTAGACATTCATGAAAATATCACCAAGATCCATCCCCAATGTGTCGTACAAATTACCAAGGTTATTCACCAAGGTACCGTAAAATGTGTCATATCTATATATTAATTCTTTACCCAATGCATTGGATCCCTATTGGGGTGAACCATTAATATTTCATTACATTCATGTGAGCCACATAGATCATAATCATACAGTTTATAAATAACCCAAATGGAATTAAATAAATGGGTTTCAAGTTAAAATCAGGATGTTTAATAAGATCTTAGAAATAAGATCATTATTTAATTTTTAACCCATGGAAAGGGAGTGAGGGTTATATGTATCTCCATTACAGAATCAAATATAACAACTTTATATATCAACGAACACCCATGGAAACTAAATATGTTCGGGGATTCAAAAAAATAAACAATAGAATTTCTTGATGAAGGAGATAGAAATTTTGAGATGAAATTTCTGCAGCATAAAGGCTATACAACTAGGTTTTAGAAAACAATGAGAATGAGAGGGGACAAGGGTCACCCACTCATAAATAACTCATAATACACTATGGATACTGAATAAGATCGTGTTATGGATATTTGAATGACATACCACATGAAAAGGAAACATAAAAGAAAAGAGAATATGTGATTTATTTTATGAAAAATTCGGAAGCCTAATGGCATCACATAAAAATTCAGAAAATAAATTGATGAGAGCGGAAATGGTCTCTCAACAATTAGACATGAAATGGACAGAAATGAGAACAGAAAAGGTCATACCCTCAACATAAACATTTATAAATTCTAATGCACCACATAAAGGAAGTTGTGGATTAAAAGAGAAGGGTGAATATATCCCTTACATTGAAGAGAAACTTCGAAAACATGATTTTCGAAACCAAGAGAGGCTTTAGAGAGCCTTGTGAGGACTCCTTGGGAGGTAAATAGACCATAACATAGTTGGGGAGGATTTTTGTAATGACCAGAATCTTTGGAAAAAGTTAGGATTTTTAGTTTTTCCTTCAAATCCTTCCTTAATGCTTTTTTAATGTGTGTAACATCCTAAGGAAGGTACGGGGAGTGTTCGGGGATGGGTTGGAGCCCTATTGTTTGACAAATGGGGTTACAGGAAGTGGCGCACAGCCTGCACACAGTCTACGCATGTTTTGGGATAAACTGTGCGGCTGCAGACAAGGGCACCTGTAGGGGTGCACGACAATGCGGACCAGGCCCCACGGCCCTACAGCTTTTGTCTGGGAGGCAGTGAGGTGCGCACGGTTTGCGCAAGGTTTGGGTAAACCGTGCACCTAAACCATGCGACCATGTTCTTGATAAATATAAAAATTTTCCATTAAATATCTTTTAATCCTAAATCCCTTCATCTTTCATTCCAACAGACATAAATAATGGGAGAACTCCTCTTTGAGTTACAAACCCTCTCCTCTCTCAATCTCCAGCCACATCATCATCTGGCACCCGATTCTTGACCCGTTAGAAGAATTGTAAAGTCCAAGGTAAGGCTTACAACACCTGAGTTTCCTTCCTCGGTGAATCATGGTTTCAATTTTGCAATTTTTCCAGAGGATCATATGCCCTATTTCTATGGCATTGGACTGAAACTAAGATCTCTTCCAACCAACTATGAATCTGATGTCGATATTAAGTGATCATACGTCTATAGCTCTATGGAAGTTGTCCACGTGGTTTCCATTTCAGGTTTTCCCTGATGTTAGTTTATATCATCGTGTCGTGGTTTTTATTTTGCAAAACCCCTTATTTATAATGACTGCTTCATATATTAATGACCAGTGATGTATAAAATTGATGAATCTAACCTGTATAGTGCATTTAGATGAAGTATGGACTTGGTAAGGTCCGCCCTAGGTGTTATGCCTTATGAATCGGCCCTTTTTAACATTTGAACCTTAACTATATGTCTTCAAAGTCATTTTCCATGTTAGGAAAAGGAGACAACTTGGTTAGAGGTTGGCTAGAATGAGATAGCCCGAACCCCTTGAATGAATTTAAATGTATGTTTCTTTGAGATGTGATTATGTGATATAATAAGATGGAAATGCCATGATTTATTAATGTGATATGATATAAGATGGATTGCCTTATATATTGTGATGTGAACGGTTATGCCATACTGTGATGACATTCTTGTGATAACATGTGTGTGGGCGGGAGGCATTCTGACCCCATGCCAGAAGAATCTCTATGTGTGGGTGGGAGACAATAATACCCCATTCCAGCTGACTCTTTGTGTAATCCGACGGGAGGCATTCATACTGTGTTTCAATATATCCTTTCTGGGGGGGGGAGGCATTCTTCCCAATGCCAGCTACAATGCTTTTGGAGGATAGGCATTCATACCTCGTGCCAGTGATGATTATACGTATGTGAGAAGCATGGAAGAGAGGCATGCATAGCTCATGGTAGTGATAACCAATATCTATGTACTTATACTCTAGTGATTTGTTCAAACTACCAGCTATGAGATGCATCAGGTAGACCTCCCAGGTGTCTTTCGGGAACCTGAGCTGGAGGGTTGGTTATTTACTTTGCTTTACGTACTTGAAGTCTATTAATCACTGTTAATTACAAACACCTATTTGGATTATACGTAGACACTGTTGGTGGTGTCCTACTGAGACTTGTCTTGCACCCTACCCGGGCGGCCTACGTGGGACCCGTGTAGATTTTTCTGCTGTATCAACTAGTGGGGGAAAAGGCCCAACTTCAGGTTGTTAATACATGTATGTTCCAGCTAGAGATCCAGAGCAGATGGCCGAGCTTGGTTTGAGAAGCTTATGGACTACTTTTGTTCTTTTTTCTCTTTTTGTATTACTGTATATCATGCTTTCTAGCTATTTATATGGTATCATCATGCCAAACAACCAATTATTATTATACACTGCCTATGTGGATTTTTTTATATCTATAAGGGTTTTTCTTACTTCTGTTGTTTGGTTTGTTTCCCGTTTTCTCCTTTTTACCTTTGGTTTTTCTTCCTCTATTTTTATTACTTTGCTTCTATATCATAGTGTACTCTGACATGGGGGAAAAATCTCCCCACAGACGTACCATTACACCCCCACTTCTAGTCAGCGGCCCCTGGCCTATGGGGAGACAAGCTAGGGGTCATGTGGCCGACTGGGCTCGGGGCTTGGGTTGAGGGGAAACCGGGTCCAAGATGTCACAAAGTGGTATAAGATGAGGTTTTTATTTCTTTCTTTACTATTTGTTTATGATAGACATGGAGACTAGGAACACTTAGGGACTTATCCATGAGCCGTGCTTGGGCGTCGCGAACCCATGTACGGGGTATATTCCAAGTTTCCTTTTTTATGTTGTCATTGATTCTACTATTTACTGTGGATATTGTTTCACCGTTGGGTGGTTCACATGTTTTGTGATGTTATTGGGATTTGCAATGTTGGAATTTGGATTTCATGGTTCGACCCGATGAAATGAGGGTTATACATTAGAACATGCATCATGATGAACACAATATGATTAGGTCATGAATCATTCCATGAAACTTTTAAATTTTCAGTGAGCATTTCCTATTGTTTATTTCCACGCCTTGTTAATATGTGGGAAATTGTGCTAACTCTTCTTTCAGGTTATGAATTGAGAAATAATGTGGTTTTGTTGCGTGTCACTCTTTGGTTCATAAGGTGTGTGGGCCCTCATGGATTGGAAAATTACATTCCAACTAAAATAATCATTTTCTTAAATGGGAAATTCAAATACTTAATGAGCACAAGTAAATGAGAAATGAAATCCAAGTGTGTGTCATCATTCAGTTCATTAGGAGAATGGGCCCTTATAGGCTGGGAAATGACATATCACTGTGTTAAGTTAAATGTTTTCAATTGTAGGTTTTACTAAGGATTCCTATTGGTGTTGATAGGTGATCATAGAGGTAGGAAGGCTTAGTACGTCTCCTAGATTCTAGATTTCAACCTTTAATTTTTTGGTTTCTTCTTTTGAGATGTTCGTTTGAAATTGTAGCACTATGCCTCCGAGACGTCCTCAAGTCGTGCGCGCTGAATGCGGCGACGATCATGTTCCTGAAGTGGTGGGCCCTGAGTCGTCAGTTGATCTTCCTGTCAGGCCACCCGTGGCTCCTCTTTCCATTCTTATGATTGGCGTTGATGCCATGTTCCATGAGGGATTCATCCGTATGATGCAGAGTATGGAAGGTGGAGTACGACCTGCCCCGAGTATGAAAGAGTTAACCCGCGAGTTTCAGTCACAACATCCTCTTACATTTACATGAGATGGCGAACCACTTTTTGAGGAGTCCTGGTTGGAAGCTATTCTGACCATCTTCGATCACCTTGAGACTCCACTAGATTGGAAGGCCAAGCTCACAGCTTATATGCTACGTGGGTCATCCAGGAGGTGGTGGGTTGTCATCACCCAGTCGGGACAGTAGAGATATATGATATGGACTGATTTATAGACCGTATTCTACGATTATTCCTTTCCCCAGACTTTAAGGGCTGACAGAGGTTGGGAGTTTATGAATCTATAGCAAGGGTCCATGACAATTATGGAATATCCACCCTGTTTCATTGAGATACAGTGTTTTTCTCCTACACTGGCTATAGATGATCTCACGACCACTAGGCGTTTTGAGTATGGGAGGTGGTACACTATCTGGACGTAGGTTAACGTGTATAGGTTGATGACTATTTTAGAGATTGACTATCAGGCTTTGGTCACAGAGAGAAATTTGAGAGAATCGGACAGTGTGAACGAGGGTGGTTCGGCACCTAAGGGTTCTAGTGGATCTGCTTCTGGGAAGAAGTGGCGTTTTGGGGACTCTTGTGGTGTTAGTAGTGGTCAGACCCTTTTCTCAGGTGGTAATCCAATATGACACCAATGTGGGGTGCCAGGACATATGAGGAGGTAGTGTACGTGAAATCCAGTAGAGTACAGAGGTTGTGGTAGGTTGGGTCATCTCCACCGTTTTTGCAGGACTTTTCCCAATGGGCCTAGTGAGCAGGGATCTATACCTACTTCACGATTTGGTGCTGGATCGATAGGATCACTTCAATCAGGAAGCTGGAATGCCATCTGCCGATGAGGCTGTGGCGGCATTCGAGGCAGAGGTAATCAGGTGTATGACTCTCAATGCCAGTAAGGCAGATCTGCTCAAGGTAGCCATGCTGTGAGGCAGGGCCGTGGTACTGTCCAGTTGTATGTAGTCAAGCCTATGTCGTAGGAGCAGTATGCTGGACCATCTACTATATGAGGTATTATTCTGGTTGCCTCTACATTAGTATCTTCTTTGTTTGACACATGTGCTTCAACTCTTTTATATCTGAGGTGATTATGGAGATCTTAGGCCTCGATGTTGAGTCATATCATGGTATGATCACGTTAGATACCTCATTAGGTATCTGTTCAGAGGGCGTTCATCATTGTCTGAATTTTCCCCTCGAGGTGGATGGTTACCTTTTTGTGTGGAACTTGTATGTTCTGAATTTGATAGGTTTTGATGTAATCATCAGGATAGACTAGTTTGTTCTCTATATAGCCCAGATTGACTGCTATAATCATAGGGTGGAATTTACATCACCAGAGGGAAAAACACATATGCATAAGGGAGAATGGGATCTTAGTGTGACATGATCAGGACCAGAACACAAGAGTTTAGGTTTTTTCACGACACATGTTTCCAATCATTATCTCGATGACCAAGGGTTACAACCCTGTGTTTATCATCCTGTGGTGGAGAATTTTAGTGATATCATTCCTGATGATTTCTCTAGTCTACCTCCCATGGGATAGGTGGAATTTACTATTGAGAATATACCAAGAGCAGCACCAGTGATCATTCCTCCTTGTAAGATATTACCTAAGGAACTTCTGGAGCTCAAGAGTCATCTAGAGGACCTGGAAGAAAAAAGCTTTATATGTCCCAATACTTCTTCTTGGAGATCACCAGTTCTCATTGACAAGAAGGAAGATGGTATCCTTCATCTTTGCATGGATTAACGTATGTTAAATCTGCTGACTATTAAGAACCGGTATCCTTTTCCCCAAATTTACGTCCTCTTTGATCAGCTCAGTGGAGTGAAAATGCATTCAAAGATAGATTTGAGGTTGGGCTATCACCATGTGCATGTTAGGACTTCGGACGTACCTTGAATGGTTTTCATGAGTAGGTATGGTCTCTATTAGTATATAGTCATTCCTTTTGGGCTTAAGAATCCACCTATAATGTTTATGGATCTTATGAATCGAAATTTTCACCCTTACCTTGATTCATTTGTGGTTGTATTTATAGAAGAAATATTATTCTATTCACGCTCGAGACATGACCATGAAACCCATCTTGAGATCATGACGAATAAACTAAGAGAGCATCATCTTTATGCTAAGCTCGGTAAATGCCACTTTTGGGTAGATATGGTTAACTTCCTTGGTCACATTATTTCAAAGTCGGGGATTTCAGTTGACCCTAAGAAGTTGAGTGCTGTCATTTTTTGGGAGTAGCCCAATAACTTCATTGATATCATGAGTTTCTTGGGGATTTCTAGATTTTATAGGTGGGTCATTCAATACTTTTCACACATAGAAGCACCGCTTACAGCTTTGACCAAAAAGGGGGTGAGATTTGATTGGTCAGAATCTTGTGAAGTAGCTTTTCTGGAACTGAATTGTAGACTAACGTCAGCACAAATTCTGATCTTTTCAGAGCCAGGAAGATCTTATACAGGATTTTCTGATGCGTCAGGTATTGGGCATGGAGCTATCTTGATGCAGGATGAGTGAGTCATTGCATGTGGTTCTCGTCAGTTAAAGCCTCTTGAATGGAATTATCTGACGTACGACCTCGAGCTCGCATCGATTGTACATGCAATACGATGTGGTAGGCTTGATTTGTTGGGAGAGTGTTTTATGGGGTTCACTGACCCCAAAATACTCAAATATATCTTCACTCAGCAAGATCTAAATCTCAGGCAATGAAGGTGAGTGGAGTACCTACAATTCGTTGATTTCGATCTTTTTTACACTCCTGGGAAATGAAATTTAGTAGCTGATGCACTGAGTCGGAAAACTCAATCACAAGCGGTTCATGAATGTAATGATAAGTGGAAGCTGATGACCTTATTTTTGGAGATGCATGTTGAGTTTTAGGAGGGTCAGGGTCAAACTATTCTCTCAACCTTAGCGGTGACATCTACTCTCTTGGAACTGGTCAGGGAAAGACAATTATCATATATAGAAGGCCTTGTTCTACAAGAATGTGTCGCTGATGATGCCTCTACAGATTAGACCGTGGATGAAGGTGATACTTTATTATTCCGTGGGTGTGTATAGGTCCTAGCAGACATCAGAGAGGAGCTGATGAGGGATTTCCATTCCTCAGCATGGGAAGTTCACCCAGGTATCATCAAAATGTATCGTGATTTGCAATGACAGTACTGGTGGACTAACATGAAGAGGGATATAGCCGGTTTTATCATGTGTTTTCCCAGGTCACCTCATGGAAATGATGCAGAATGTGTTATCATCAACCGTTTGATGAAGGTCACACATTTCTTACCTATGTGGGAGACCTTCACGGTTGATTATTTTGGAACATTATATGTCATTGAAATAGTGAGCCTTCATCGAGCACCTGGTTCAATGGTTTCGGACAGAGATCCGCATTTTACATCTTGGTTCTGGGAGGAATTATAGAAGGCCTTAAGTATGCAGGTACTTTTGAGCACAGTCTATCACCCGCAGACTGACAGATAGACTGAGCAGACTATATAGGTACTATAGGATATGTTACATGCATGTGTTCTCGATTTTGGAGGTTCATGGGAGAAATAAATTCCTCTTGTGGAGTTAAGTTATAACAATAGCTTCCGGGATACCATTCAGATGGCTTTCTATGAAGCCTTATATGGAAGGAATTGTTTCTCACCTTTGTGTTGGCTTGAAGTAGATGAGGCAGCTGTTGTATGACCATGTCTTTTGAAGGAGGATACAGAGAAGATACAACTTATTAGGAAGCATATGCAGACAACTCAGTCTAGACAGAAGTCCTACGGTAACAAGCACCGATGAACTCTTCAGTTAATGGTTTGGAACTGAGTCTTCAGGAAGGTCTCACCCAGGTTGGGGCAAAGACGTATACAGAATCAGTGCAAGCTTTCACCGAGGTTCATAGGACCCATGGAGGTGATGAAGCTGATCATACTAGTAGCTTACCAGCTTGCACTTCCATAGAGATATCTGGCCATGCATGATGTTCTTCATGTATCTCAGCTACAACGGTACTATTCAGATCTGACTCATGTTTTTTAGCCTCATTAGGTTGAACTGGATATGGATTATTCCTTCTAGGACTATTCGATGTGAATTGTTGACCGAAGAGTGAAGACACTTCGTGGCAGGGTTGTTCCCCTAGTACGGGTGCTATGGCAGAAAGGCCTGGTACAATAAGAGACCTGGGAGTGGGAGGCTGATATACGTTCTCAATGGCCAGAGCTTTTCGTTGATGAAACCTTTGTACCCTCTGAAGCCCAACTCATGGATGAGTTTCATTATGGAGGGGAGTTTGTAATGACCCAACTCTTTTGAAAAGGTACGGATCATTTGTTTTTCTTTAAAATATTTTTTTTAATGATTTTGAAATGTGTGTAACATTCTAAGGAATGTCTGGGGAGTGCTTGGTGTTGGTTCGGACCCCGGGTGTTTGAGAAATGGGCTTAGATGCAGTGGCGCACGGCCTGTGCATTGTTTGGGATAAACTGTGTGGCTACAGACAGCGGCACTTACAGGGGTGCATGGCCCTACGAACCAGGCCGCATGGCCATGCAGCTTTTGTCTAGGAGGCAGTGAGGTGCGCACGGTTTTCACAAGGTTTGGGTAAACCATGATCCTAAACCATGTGACCCTATTCTGGGTGAATTTACAATTTTACCCTTAAATATCTTCTAATCCTAAATCTCATCCTCTTTCATTACAATGGATCGAACTGAGGGGAGAACTCCTCTTTGAGTTGCACACCCTCTCCTCTCTGAATCTCATGTCGCATCTTTGTCCAGCACCCGATTCTTGATCCGTCAGAAGCATTGGAAATGCCAAGTTATGTCTTACCACACCTAAGCTTCCTTCCTCGGTTAATCTTGGTTTTCATTTTTCTATTTTTCCACAGGATCATATGCCCTATTTCTAGGGAATTGGACTGAAACTCAGATCTCTTCTAACCTACTGTGAATCTGAGGTCGATATCAAGCGATCCTACATCTATATCTCTAAAGTAGGTGGTCACAAGGTTTCTATTTCAGGTTTTCCCCGCTGTGAGTTTATACCATCGTGTCGTGGTTTTTCTTTTTCCAAACCCCTTATTTATAATGACTACTTCATATCTAAATGACCTGTGTGGTATGAGATTGTGAATCTAACATGGATAGGGAATTTAGATGAGGTATAGACTGGGTAAGGTCAAACATATGTGTTATGCCTTAAGATTCGTCCCTTTTTTTTTACCATTGGACCTTAATGATATGTTTTCAAAGGCATTTTCCATGTTAGGAAAATGAGATGACTTGGTTAGAGGTTGGCTATGAGGAGAAAGCATGAACCCCTAGAATGAATTGAAATGTTTGTTGCCTTGAGATGTGATTATGTGATATTATAAGACAGAAATTCCATGCTTTGTTAATGTGATATTATATAAGATGGATTGCCTTATATATTGTGATTTGAATGGTTTTGCCATACTATGCTGACATGCTTGTGATAACCTATCTGTATAAGGGAGGCATTCGTACCCCGTGACTCATGAATCTCCATGTGTGGGCGTGAAACATTCTTTCCCCGTTCCAACTGAATCATTGTGTAATCGGACGGGGGGAATTTATACCTTCTGCCAATCTATCCTTTATAAGTGGGAGGCATTCTTCCCCATGCCTGCTACAGTGCATGCGGACGAGAGGCATTCATAACTCATGCTAGTGATGATTATAAGTATGTGAGAAGAATGGATGATAGGAATTCTTACCTCGTGCCTGTGATAACCTATATCAATGTACTTATACTCTGGGGATTTGTTTAGACTACCATCTATGAGCTAAAGCAGGTAGACCTGCCTGGTGTCCTTCAGAAACCTGATCGGGAGGGTTGGTTATTTAATTTTCTTTTCTTACTTTTAGTATATTACTCACTATTACTTTCGAACTCCTGTTTGGATTACAAGTAGTCACCGTTGGTGGTGCCCTACTGAGACATGTCTCACACCCTACCCAGGTGGCCTCGTTGGCACCTGTGTAGACTTTACTGCTGCAGGTACTAGTGGGTGAAAAGGCCCATCTTCAGGTTGTTGATACATGTATGTTCTAGCTAGAGATCTAGAGGAGAGGACTGAGCTTGGATAGAGATGCTCGTGGAATACTTTTGTTCTTTGTTATTTTTTTGTATTATTGTATAACATGATTTCCAGCTATTTCTAATTTATCAGCATGCCATACATCCATTTTGTATTAGACACTGCCTATGTGGATTCTGTATATCTATCAAGTTTTTTCTTACTTCTTTTGATTGGTTTGTTTCCCTTTTTCTCCTGTTTATCATTGGTTTTGCATCCGAATTTTTTATTACATTGTTTTTATACCACTGTGTACTCATACATGGGGGTACAGTCTCCCCACTGACTTACAATTACACCCACACTGCTAGTTGGCAACCCCTAGACTATGGGGAGACGAGCCATGGGTCATGTGGCCAATTAGGCCTGAGGCTCAGGTTGAGGGGAATCTAGGTCCAGGAGGTCACATTTTGGAAATGAAAAGGATGAGGGAAAGGCTTGGTATTTATAAGAGAAGTGAGGGGACAAGTCATTAATGGCTTAGGGACACCTCATCGGTGGTATTAGAAAAAACCATAGGCTTTCCCATGGTATTTTCCCATGGTATTGGCCACTTGGGACACCTCACACCTTATCTTACTATTCATAAGTCGAATAGAGTGATTGGATACTTAGAACATTGTTAATGATGTCATTATATACCCGAAACTCAAAACTGTACTTTCACTATTTACCGAAAATTCAACTATTTTAGAAAAAACCCAAAAATTCACCTTAACCAAATATCGATGATCTGATTTTAAAAATGAACTCCATTATATGAGAATAATTTTCTAAATATTTTAAATTTAATTTTTATATAAAACACTATTCATTGAAAATTCATCTTACTTAGAAAAATCCCAAAAATTCACCCTAACCAAATATCGATGTTCTGATTTCAAAAAATTCACTCCATTTTATGAAAATAATTTTTTAAATAATCTTAATGTAATTTTTTAATTAAAATACACTATTCACCTGGAAAAACTAATACTTAACCAAATATTTATGAAATAATTATTTACCTACTTTATTGAATCACATTACATAATCAAGGTATCTAAATTATATTAATACTTTCTGTAAGTATGATTACTAATCCATTTGGTCACAAGACTAATCCTAAGCGTAAAATCACTATTCATAATTTACAATTCACAAAAAATTCAGTTGATCTTATTAGACTCTAAATTTCTTACTAAACACATTTCCAGAAGACCATTTTTGGAAAATCATTACAAATCGTTAATTATTTAAGGTTAACATAAATATTTTAAAATATCCCATTTTTCCAAAATTCATCAATATACATCCTATATTTATTCGGACATCAGAAACTCCACCATAAGAAGAAATAATAATTTTATTTACCTCAATGGATTACACAATGTTGATATGGTTTTTTTACATATCTCTTTATTACCCCAGCATTGGACCTAAGTGTAAGGTCTGCTAAGGTGATAGAATCTAGGGGTCGCTCAGCCAACATTTCCCGAGTGGTGATTTCTATCAGCTTGATCTTCTCATGAAGACGATTCCATTCCAGTTTAACATGATGATGTCCGGCTTGGGTTTTGTCTAGAGAAAAGCTCAGTGGTGCTACCTCCTTCCCAAGTTCCGTCAGATGGGCTTCGATCGGCGTGAGACTACTAGATGAGGCTATCTAATCTTATATCTATATTAATTAACCAAGATCACTTGTATATATTTACAATAATAGAAACATTTAGTTTCCAATGGTCACATTGATTAACGGTCATATAACAGTCAAAACCCAACGGTCTAATTTTAATTATACTCATTTTATTAAATGAAATAGTTTTGTTGAGTAAAAAAAATACACAAAAAATTAGGAAAAAAATTTATTCTCAATTTTTGGTTGTTACATTCTTCCCCTTATGATATTTCATTCTCTCAATTTTTAAAATTAGGCTTGGAAATTTCATTGAAAGTCCCATATTGGAAAAATAGTCAGAAAAACTATTACTTTAAAAGAATGAAAGGGAAGTACAAAGGTCACCAGAGTTAACCCATTCTAGGATTCCATGTAGGGAAACATGGATATGGAAGAGAAAATAAAGGCTCAAGTTCTGAGGGAGAGTGATAGAAAACATGATTAAGAAAAACTTATCCACAAGAAGATCACAAACTTATGATGTGTTAAACAGTCTTTGATTACCCAGTATGAACCATAAACCATCATCCTTTTTGTTTTATGTTCATTTTCATCATTTTGAGGAATTAATTTACAACATAGAATAAAAAATAATAGGAAATATACTTACCTTCAAGTAGAGTTTCATCCTTTAATAAGATTCTAGCAAGACTAATCTTTTCTCCAAACAATGAGTATTAAAAATGACTTGGTCTCATCAAAATCACAAGAATCATCTTCTATAGAATAACATAATACCCAAAAGAATAACTATATTTATCGTTACCTTTAGACATCAACTAAAACTAAAATGATTAGTACGACATCATATAATCCCCAAAAAATGATAATCTTGTAAAAAATGACTATTAATCTCCAAAATTCATCAAAAAGTACCCAAAGTTCCAGAAAGACCATTCAATACTCAATCATCCTTAACATTATTTAGAAAAAACCAAAGTAAGATTAGAACCCAAAACTCAGATGGATTTAATCACATAGTCTTCCGCAATAAATCTTATCATTTCTCTCCAAAAAAATCGTCTACTATTAAAGGAGCCACACTTAGTCAGACAAACCCCTTCTCTAAATGATCTTGGATTTGTTTTTTTAAATTTATCTAGATCCAATTTTTCCTTCCTATAGGGGGTATTTGACATCAAATGAGATCCAGGTACGAGTTAATTGAAGAACTCTACCTCTCTTTCTGGGGGAGGTCCGGGTATATCCTCAAGAAATACATCAACATATTCCTAGACGATTGGGACATTTTCTAAAAGAATAAATCATTCATGAGAAACTTATTTCATTTATGAATTTTTTAACTAAAAATGATTTTATGTCTTAAAACATCATGCATAGACAATTACATTTTTCTATAATTCCTTCCTAATGATCCATAAAAATCTTTCGATTAACCAAACATATCCACCGGGAGTGTCGCAACCTAGAGTGCAGTAATCCCCGTTGTCGTGTAACAATTCCGATTCGAGTCTAGCTCAAAGTAGTGTTTTTGGGTTTTACCCCTATGTACATGTATTCCCGAGCAACCTCTACTTTCTCATATCCATAAATGGATGTATTTTCTAGATAAACCACTTACTCAGTACTCACCAAAATACCAGCACGTTTTCCTCTATTTTAACTTGTCTATATGATTCTTTCTAAATTTTCATCTACTAATTTCCATAAATAACTAAACTATCCATTAATACCAACTATAGCATCCCACCATTTTAAAACATAACATTTCATTAAATTTTACAAACATAAAATCTTTAATGTCTAGTTCTTGGAAATTAGGAACAACAAAAATTGAGAACAACATAAAACATTCTTCTAAACCACTTGTAAGGCCTAATCAAAAGTTCATCGTATGTAGATTTACCACATCACATATACTGGATTTTGACATCAAAGGAAAGGGTGGGCAGAAGGCCTAGTAAGGGTAAACAAGAGAATCAATGTACTTGTGATATCAAAAAAAAACTTGAATACAACATAAAGACATACGCAATGCATGTAAAGGCATATCGTAATGAAAAGAACTTGAATAGAACATAATGACATGAGAAATGAAAGTATAAGAATATCATAATGAAAATAACCTGAATCATAACATTAATATGTGGCTACAACATTTCATTTATACATTCATGAACATATCACCAAGGTTCATCGCAATGGTTTCATAATAATTACTAAGGTTATTCACTAAGGTATCGTAAAACTTATCATCTCTAATGATTAATTCTGTACCCAACGCATTAGAGAACTATAATGGAGCACACTTAATATGTCTTTACATTCATGTGAGCCATATATATCATAATCAAACATTTCATAAATGACCCAAATGGAATCAATGAAATGGGTTTCATGTCAAAATCGTGACGTTTAAAAAGAGCATAAAAATAAGGTCATTATGTCATTTATAACCCATAGAAGGGGAGGGAGGGTTATATGTATGTCAATTACAGAATAAAATATATCATCATTATATATTTATGAACACCGATAAAAAATAAATAACTCCGGATATTCACATAAATAAACAATATAATTTCTTGAGAGAAAGAGATTGAAATTTTGAGATGAAATTTCTGCAGCATAATGGCTATATAACATCATTTTGGAAAACATTGAAAAGAGAAGGGACAAGGGTGACCCACTCATAAATAACTCATAATATAGTATGGTTACTGAATAAGATCATGGCATGTATATTTAAATGACATACCACAAGAAAAGGAAACATGAAAGAAAAGAGAAGATGTGATTTCTTTTACGAAAAATTCGGCAGCCTAACTCCATCACAGAAAATTTCAGAAAATAAATTGATGACAGAGGAAAGGGTCTCTAGACAACTATAAATGAAATGGACAGAGCTGAGTATATATAATTAGTCACCCTCAACCTAAACATATGTTAATTAGAAGACACAACATAAAGGAAGTTGTGACTTAAAAGAGGAGGGTGAAAGGATCCCTTGCCTTGAAGAGTAACTTCGAAAGCATGATATTCAAAGCCTTGGGAGGATTGATTGATCATTGGGAGGACTCCTTGGGAGTTAAAGAGACTATGAATTCATGGGAAGGATTTATAAATGAAAAGGATGTGGGAAGGACTTTGAATTTATAGGAGAAGTGAGAGGACAAGTCATTAATGGCCTAGAGACACCTCATCGGTGCTATGGAAAAACCATGGGCTTGCCCATGGTATTTGCCCACGGTATTGGCCAATTGGGACACCTAATACCTTATATTAATATTCATAAGTCGGAAATAATGATTTAATACTTATTACAATGTTAATGATGTCATTAAACACCCGAAACTCATAACATTATTTTCACTATTCACCGAAAATTTAACTATTTCAGAGAAAACCCAAAAATTCACCTTTACAAAATATCGATGTTCTGATTTAAAAAATGAACTCCATTTTATGAAAATAATTTTCTAAATATTGTTAATTTAATTTTTAAATAAATACACTATTCACTGAAAATTCAACTTTCTTAGAAAAATCCCAAAAATTCATCTTAACCAAATATCGATGCTCTGATTTCAAAAATGAACACCATTTTATGAAAATAATTTTCATAATAATTTTAATTTAATTTTTAAAATAAAAAAATATATTCACCTAGAAATTATAATACTTAACCAAATATTTCTAAAACAGTTATTTACCTACAATATTGTATCACATTACTTAATCAAGTTGCCTAATTTATATTAATACTTTCGTTAAGTTAGATTACTAATCCATTTGGTCATATTACTAATCCTAAGCTTAAAATCACTATTCCTAATTTAATATTCATCAAAAATTAAGTTGATATTATTAGAATATAAATTTATTACTGAAATCATTTCCAGAAGACCATTTTTGGAAAATCATTACACATCATTAATTATTTAAGGTTTACATAAATATTTAAAAATATCCCCTTTTTCAAAAATTCAACAATATACGTCCTATATTTATTCGTACATCACAAACACAACCATAGGAAGAAATCACAATTTTATTTACCTCAAAGGATTACACAATGTAGCTACAACCTAGTTACATATCCTCATATAACCCCAGCATATGACCTAAGTGTAAGGTGTTCTAAGGTGAAACAATTGTGGGGCGGCTCAGACAACATTCCTTAAGTGGTGATTTCTATCAGCTTGAACTTCTCACGAAGGTGATTCCATACTAGTTTGACACGATGACCTTCGGCTTGGGTTGGGTCTAGAGCAAATCCCAGTAGTGCTACCTCCTTCCCAAGTTCTGTATTATGGGTTTCGATCGGCCCGAGACTACTAGATGAGGCTATCGAATCTTCTTTCTATATTAATTAACCAAGATCACATGTATTTATAGACAATAATCACATCATTTAGTTTCCAACTATCACATTGACCAATGGTTATATAACAGTTGAAACCCAATGGTCTCATTTTAGTTATACTCATTATAATAAATGAGATAGTTTTATTGAGTATAAAATAAAATACACACAATATCAGGAAACAAAATTTATTCAATATTTCGGCGCGTTACATATGATGTTTGGGCATGATCCCTCGACATTATATTTATGATCTCCTTTATTTTGTATTCCATAATAATGAATTCAGTTTCTGATGTTCTAGTGATTATTGTAATTGTTATTTTATTAATGGATAAGTTTTATCTCATGTGATTATTTATAAGAAATTATTTTATCTTCATATATTCCTACCATATTTTTCATTCCTTATTTATTCTATAATAACATCTGTTTATGCATACCCATACAGTGAATCTGACAACACTATTTTTTTTTGTTTCATTTCCCTATAATGTCAAGAAGTGTAATATGATTAGTATAAAAGGGTATTCTATAGTTAATTACAAAGTTATCAAATATAATAATATATTTTATTTTATTTTTCTAGATTTAATGTGGTATTCAACAGTCTTAATATTTTTAATGACTATTAGATGATTTGATCACTCGAGATGTTATAGCTTGAATATAGTGAAAATATAATAAAGTAACCACCAACTACTGGATATGAGAGTTTTGATTGGATATGTAAACCCTCTGAGAAATCACATTTTAAATAAAATATACATGTAAATACCATAATCAACTCATGAAATCCTTTCGTTCAATTAAGAAAACACATTTTATGAATGGTTTAATAATTACATATTTAAATAAAATGCATAATGTCAGATGTCCATTTTATATTCTTGAAAATGATGATAAAACACAATTTGTTTCAAAAGTCCAATGAACTATTGAAATACCATCATTATGAAATTAAATCAAGTATTTATAACATATCGAAAAAAGATTTTCACAATTAAAATCTATTGTATGGAGAAAACCTACCTAAAAGCATTGAATAATGGTCTACGAAATTATTATTCAAATAGTGGATACTCAAAAATGGAATCTCAAATAGTAAACATAATAAATAAAAAATAATTCATCCAACCTAACAACCTAGGGATTGGAAAGAAGGGGTGCAATGATGGGGGATAAAGAAACAAAGAGGATATTGGGATTATCTAGAAGAGTATTATATACCTAGGAGTATTAGTAATGAATCATGATGAATTGAAATGAAATAATTAAGATATTAGTGATATTACATGGCTAGGGGAGATCAATATATTGATCTTGGGTTGTGTTCATGAGACAAAATAGACGGGGTGGAGGGATTTATGTATTATAAAATTAATAGGGGTAAAACTAGAAGCCATGAAAAATAATGAATTGGGAAACCCCAATATTATGGTGTTATAGTTTACCAAACCATCCCACAGCCATGTATTTTATACTAGATCTCCGATAAAATAAAATGTATTCTCCTAGGACTCTTCATTGTTTAACATTCAATTTCTAAATCATTCTGAATTGTGATGTACAATTAAAGACTGAAATACTTGGTTGTTACATGAAACCACTTATTTGTGTCTAACTCATGTGACCTTAACAAGCATTACATAGTTTTAAAAATAAAATATAAATATTACTAGAACCTAATTTTACCCAAGATAATGAAAATTAATTCTAAATAATTTCCATAGTCCCATGGAGGTTTTCACAATTCTTCCCATCATTCGAATTTTAACCTCTAGAAAATGTATGGTCAAATTAGTGGAAGATAAGAAATGAATTATATTTTTAACCTATAAAAAATATTTACTAGAAAAACTAATTTAACCCTGAAAAAACATTAAAATCCCCATGTGAGATCCACTCCACAACCAATCAGATGCTCCAAAGAAACATAGTTCTCTGACCTATTTTAAACTCATCTAAATTTGGTGAACCACTAAATACCTTTCACATACAAATAGAGATGAAATCACAAAGAAAAAATATTCAAGAATTATAAGAAATGAAACAATATTAACATCTTTACAAATCTAATAAAATAATATTATAAAATCTATAAAGAAATAATCAAATCGAAAAAAATACAAATAGAATAAGAGGTCGGATCACAAAATCCACAAAATCTAAATACAAGGAACAAAAAAATGTGTATAATATCTCATGAATATATAATATGTTTCTAAACCAATTTTTATGAGATATATATGATTTAACCATAGTTCAAACTAAAAAAACACAGTCCCATGGTGATCCCTATAATATAGCCAAACCTCGTGTCACCCACATACCAAACCAAACCAAACCATACCGCCATTCACCCATGCATATATAATGAAGTTCATATTTTTATACATTTATTATATAAACAAATTATATAATCTCACAAATTTAATATTATAATATATTTTTCACTATAAAAGTTTTTATTTATAATTTGAGTTCAATATATAAATGTTCATAATTATAGGATGTATTTTTTATATAATCAAGGTATTTCATCCAAAAATGATTCTAAACTATTATTAGGATATAAATTTATTATTATGATTATAGGATTATGGTGATACATTTCATATAATATGATTAATATATAAATCTCAAATTAAAAGGACTAAAACGAGCATGCAATCTATGCCCTCAAATCTATACAAATAATGAATGAATTGTATATACTGAACCATATATCTCAATATACAAAACCAATTGAAATGAATTTTTACATGAATATAGAGTAAATTTAGAGAATGTTTTACATAAATCATATATAAATGTTATTATTTCACTTTAATTATCATAATTTCAATAGAAACAAAATCATTATAATTTGATTAGATTACAAGGCATAAAAAGTTTGATTTATTGATCTGATCATAACATTTGATAAACATGTCCAAATAAGGTAAAATTTTGAGTAAGAGTGATTAGTACATAGAAAAAATTCATTTAAGAATAAAAATTTCTAAAATTATATAATTTTTAACCCCAAATAGATGGACATATTCGATGTTAAAAATTAGAAGGAAATCTGGTCACCCTTTTGTCTATAAAAATATTTCCTTTCCTAATAAAAAGAGTTTCAACTTATTTAGAGATTTTATTAGGATATTTTAATAAGTATTTTAAAATAGTTTTTGGGTTTTTGGTAAATTATTTGATCATAAATATATTTTAAAAGAGTCTTATCTTTATCCAAGTTTTATTTTATATTTATATTATTTCTGTTTCCCCCATTGTTCTCCATGTCAACTCCATGACAGTAGAGAACCACCCTTTGTTATTCCAGTGGTTATTGGTGATGTCTTGAGATCATTGTTCATGAATTTTGTATTTATTTTATATTATAATTATTAAATTTCTCAGGAAACCAATTTTTGTTCAGGTATCACCTAAATTTCTCTATTATTGTTTTCTTATTCTTCTTCATGTTTATTCCACTCCTTTATCAACATAATGTTGATTGTGGTGTGTCAGGGTATAATTGTGTATTTTATTTGAGTGGGTAATATATTGTATTCACATGTTTAGTTTGAGGTAATAAAAATTAATTTTAGAGGGTATTAATTTATATCTTTAATCTCATAATAGGAAAGAATATTTAGAATTATGTTTTAAAAAATTATAATGACATAATCCATAAAAAATTCTAATAGAAATTAATTTCTTATTAATATATTTATTTCAGATTTTTTATTATTTTTAATTCATATTAATTTTGATATATATATTTATATATTTTTATGCTTTATAATTTATAAAAAACCCCGTTTTTAGTAAATTTTAGATAATTATAATAGTCAGAATATTATAATAGTTCGGTTTGAGTGGCCTCCTAATGAGATCAACCCTAGTATTTCTACAATGATTCATTTAGTGTAAAACAAATTTAATTTATTAGCTATTAAAAAATCATTCTTATAAATACAACCATGGTTCTACATTTTACATGTGGACATGAAATAACTCGCCCATAAAATACACCTTGATAAATCTAAAATGAATTAATTTAGAGACAATGCATGAAATTCCACAAAAGAACAAAAACACAAAAAGAGATACAAAAAAGGAATACATAAAAACATTTTCATTGGATTTCCATTGTCTACAACTGATCCAATGTCACATATGATAAATCATAGAATATGTTTCCTCCAATGAGGGAATCAACCAAACATCTAAATAATAGATCCATTATAGACCACTCCATTAGTAAAAAATGTATCCAAGATCAAAAAAAAAATCACCCCAAACTAAAGAACCTAAAAGTGTTTTTATGAGTACGGATCATCATTAGTAGAATAAAAAAACATATCCTCTAAGGTAAAAAACAGTAAACCTCTATGATTCATAGTGGACGAACTATAAAACACCACCATAGAAAAGTAAATAAATTCTTTACATGGATGAGAGTACAATATATGCCACTCTATTCAGAGCCTATGAAGTGTTAAATCCGAATAATGAAACAAAACATGCATTCAAGAACTCTACAAATTATAATAGAACATTTTTGGAGGTTAATGTTAAATAGAACAATAAAAAATCCCTAAAATGATCATGTACCCAAAATCACTTCAATAAGTCACATAACAATAGAAAATTATCATCAAATGCTTTATTAAATAATTTTACACTATTTTAAAACCACATTAACCATAAAAAGAGTCATAAAACCAACTATGAAAAACAATACATCCTTAAAAAATATTATTTCATCAACAATAATCCAAATTGAACCCATTTCCCAATTTTATCCACAATCCCAGACCTAAATATGTTAATACAATCATTCAAAAATTGGTTTTAAAATCAAATCTAAAGAGTTTTAAAATGAAAACCCATTATATATTAATAATTTAACGTTGAAAATTTATTAAAATGAAATTTAAAAATATTTAGCTCTACAAGAAAATGAAAAAATGGAAAACAAAAACAATCCTCAAAAATACATTTTAAAAATCACTCAATTCGCATAAAAAGGAAACCCACAATTCATAATTCCCATGTGACTGAAAAAATTCACCCATTTAAAATTTTACAAACATCATATATACTTGTTTGTAAAATCAATCATGCATGAACAACATTAAAAATTAAATGTGAAATCGACCATTTCAAAATAATTCATAAAATAGTGTATATTTTTTCAAACAAGACGTGAGGCCTTATTTCAAACCAAAAAAATTCTCATGAAACCCACTTTTTTGTACACACAAAACTAATTTGAAATAACTCAATATTCACCTAAAAAAGAATAAAAAGTATTGAAATGATATCCAATCCAAATATTCTAACATATTACAAGACCTACCTGGTCAAATTTCTTATTACCCGTAAAGCTCGATAAAATCCTTTAGTCAAGAGGTATAATTAAAAAACCAACAAAGATGTGGTGATATTATTGAATAGGAATGTATTTCTAATTCCACATAGCAATCATGAAATAGTATTTATATTGTGTTGGGTATATATTCCATTGTTTTCAAATGGATTTTAGACCCTTCAAGCTGACATCATGCCTTAATTTAATTTTTTCATCCTAGAAATTCAAATATGATCCCCATAATAAACTCACACAATCCCAATTATGAAAATAGAACCAAAAACATATGCCTAAAAATATAATTCAACTAATCCTTAAAATGATAATCTATATTCAATCACAAAAAATGGACTACCCATGGAAGATTGATGCTCACAATGAGAACAAGATCCTAACAATCTTTACACATGGACATCTCAACTTCCAATAAAAAATTCTAACATGATTATAGATTGATATAGAAAAATAATATAAGGAATAATAAATAATCTAGGCTCCAATCAAATTTTAAATTAATCAGATTGATTTTCAAATTTTACCAACACATGTCTCAGTAATCAATAAGCTCGAAGGGAATTCTTGATCCTCATGGGCTGGAAACTACTGCACGAGCATCGAAGAACACACTTGGAAAATATTTTTCTATTTAATCATAGTTCAATCACAGTGGATGTATGACTAAAATATCTAGCATGATTCATTAATATGTCCAAAAATAATTCTGAATAAAACAATCTATCCTAAATAATAGTAAATAAATTTAAACAAATACAATATATTAAAAAAGAAAAAGTAGACTCTTATATCACACTCCATTACCCAATATACAACATAAAACTATTTTATACTACATTATTTATATATACGATACATAAATTAATAAGTATAATTGAATGCAGTAAAGGCCTACTTTGATAGATTGGTAAGATATCTAAATAAAACAACATGATTACTAAACTCTGTGTGACAATATTTCCTTATAAAATCCTTTAAAAATAAATACACCAAGATAGGTTAAGAATTTAAAAAACAATGAACTATAATATTATTTATGAATGAGTATAAATAATCTCATTAGTCCTCCAACCATTATACTACATGCAGACATTTTTATTATAAATCCTTTTTAATATTATTTTAAATACATTTATAATATTTTTTTTCAAACGTATTATCTTGAATACAAATATCAAAATGCATATCCATTTTATATACCTCATTTACCATTTTCCATCAAATAAAAAGAAATTAAAATACAATTCCTCTTCCAAATACATTTTTGACAAATACCATATTAGAATATTAACTTTTAAATCCATTATTAAAAATTGTTTTTCAATCCTCATTGAAACTAATTTAAAATTAAAAAATCTAATGAAAAATTTATAGATCATGCTTCAAACATTAGAAATAAAAATAGCCTCCGATAAGTTTACAAATAAATTTATAAATTAATTAACACACCAAAACAAATGACAATGTTAAACAAACATGGAACCAATTGAAAAATAAATCATTCCAAATTATTCAATAAATTGAGGTTACCGTAAAACAATGAATTGGGTATTTAGATAAAATATATATACAATAGGAACCTTAAGTCATCATAAAGTATCAATTATTCATTGGAAACTTCATATTACTCATGTAATATATTCTAGACTAGCGAAAAGATTATGAGATTGGAACTACAAAACCTATCTGATCATTGGTAACATTGTCAAACTATCTAGAGGTAAACCTAACAGGATAAAAAATATACCTTTAGACACAATAATATCCAATATATCATTTATTCTATTGGTATATAACAATTTCCACTTAATCACTCAGTACAGTGGGACATAATAAATATCTCATGCTCAATCATCTTAGAAGAAACCCACTCTAGTTAACACACTGTCAACATATGGTCTTTAAGTTATATAAACCTCTATATAGAAATCTATGAATCAAATAACATGTATAAAATGGTGTTAAGTAATCAGATTAATAAATATTTAAAAATTGTGAAATATCATCTTTCTCTTACACTGTCATATGAAATAGATCATTCTATCATTTCATTAAAAATACAAGAAATACACAAAAAACCCATTAGGGGACAGTCTATATTAAGAAATCAACAATATCCCCACCACTTATAGGTCATAATAAAAAATGGTTTTATTAAGGAATCACACATTGAAAATAAATTTTTAAACCATTAAATTTTCTGAATATCAAAAAAAATAAAAATGATCAGAATTTTGTTCTATTTTAACATTATTTATAATCCATTGAAAATATTATTTCATATATCCCAAAAAATAGTTTTCCAAAAAGTTGAAATCTTTTTAAACAAACAAAATATTTGATATACACTATTTGTAAAGTGAAAAACAATCTAATAAACACATTTAATAAAGTTCATAAAACAATTAGGGTAAAACATTATTTACAAATAATTTTATTCAAACAAAATCTATATTATCTTCTATTAAAATCCCATAAAATCTCTACTAAAATTTATGTATCAGGTAATTTCAATCTCAATTTTAAATTCAACATAAAACCATTGTTCTAATATATAAATCCTTTTAAAATTCTATATCAAAACATGTAAATTCCTACAGTCACTTGAAATGTCAAACAAGTCCTCATAGAAATCACTTTAAAAACTAAACAAACTTTTAAATCCCACAATACATTAATACAGTCCATTAAATAAACATATAAAACTTATTTTGTGCATATTGTATTAAAATAAATTAAAATCATTCCATTAATTTATAAAAACACTTCACTTTAAATGAAAAATAACATAATAAACAATTTATTACATTGAGATCCTATAAGCACATATAATACCACAATTTGAGAATTAAAACAAGAACTTATTATTCAATCCAGTTAAACATCCTAATTAAAAATCTATGGAATGGGGAAAACCTTCCTTCAATCCAACATGATCTTCTAAATATTTATATAATAGAAGAAAGGACACCTAAAATTTTGATTTCCAACCTAGGACACAAGAATGACCCAAATTTTGGGTTAGTCTAAGACCTAGTGTTTTTCATAATAGGGGGATAGTGATGGGGGGAATAAAACAATACAAAAAAGGGAAAATAGGGAATAATATTTTATCATTGGCATTTTTCTCAAAAATAATGGTGAATTCACATAGAGTAATAATGAAAAAATGATCATTGGATGAGGGGAAGGCACACTATGAAGAGACCATCAACTTGGCATATTTTTCCACAATAGTAGGGGAGAAATGTATTTATGTCTTTTAAAATAAATGAGGGAATAGATAAACCATTATAAATAAAATTTAGCTAACCCACAGTATTTACCAAACTATGTTACACCATAGAAAGGATACTGGAACTCTAAGAAAACATTGCACGTTTTACCCTAAGACCTCAAATGATTTATCATGCTATGTACTAAATTTTTAAATATAACACTCCAATTAAATACCAATATGTATGGTTTAAATATGATTAATCATAACTTTATGAAACCCATTTGAAACAAAAAAAATTCCAGAAAATTTAAATTCCTATCTGAAAATATTTTGAACATAAGAAACCCCATGGAAAATAAATTAATAAAAAATAAACACCACAATGGTATGGTGGTTTTCAAAGACATTATATTGTGACTAGGGGATCAAGAATTTGGTTTATTCATCTATGAGAATAAATTTTGGTAGTTTAGTGATAGAAAAAAGGATTAGTTCTACTTGGAGTTACTACATGTGGTTTCATTCTAATGATAAAATTGATATGATGATATGAAAATACTCATACGTTATTTATTATGGAATATATTTATTCAAGGATATGTTTTGAAAATACAAATATGACTAATATAGATTATATATTTCATCAACTACACATTTTTTGATATAGTTTAGAGAAATATTATCACATTATTCGTTATCTTAACCATTTACTTTTTTTTACCTTTTACCATCATAATTAACATTTGAATTCGATATAATATTATAATTTTTAAAAAATTATTTCACTAAAGGGAAATTTAAATTCATAATAAATGATATTGACTATATTTTATCATATATTATTTCTAAATATGATTAATTTATTGGTTAGATAAAATAATTATTCAAATAAATGTGTTTTTTTCTAAGTGATGCTATTTTAATGATGAATACTGAATAACATTTTATTAATTATAATTAATTAATTACCGAATTTATTATTACTATTTATATTTTAAATAAAAAAAAAATTAAAAAATATTAATAAATTTCAAATACATTGTTGATAAAAATACTTATAATTGAAATCATTTAAAAAATAAAAATTATTTATCACTTAAATAATTTGATATTGATACTATCAAAAAAATGATTATAAATATATGGAACACCACATTCAGTATGATTGAGATTATTGAAATATATCCATGTTTGAAAACCATTTCTATAGTATCTAAAAATGTTAAGAACATCAAAATGATTTTCATATCTAGATAACATAGTTTTTTATATGATTTTCAACATGAATGGATAGATCAAAACCATCATGAGTGTTTAGGAAATCATTTAACACATAACAAATACTACCATGATCTCTATCATCTACTAAAATAGATTACTAAAATTCATCATCAATTATGTATTTATTTTCAAAAAGTATATTTTTTCAATCCATCCCAAAAGGATGTAAATTATGTTTTAATATTAACGTGGTATCATAGGTAACTCCTTGTACCAGCTATATATCCCAAAAAATTTACCTACATCATATTTCTCAACAATCCTAACCAATTGACATCCTATGATATTAATATAAAATTTGTACAAAAATATGCTGATGCTCTAAAAGTTTGGATTCTTAAAAAAGAAATCTCATATATTGTGTTAATTGAACTAGGTCTATGAAAACATCGACATAGAATACAGATAACCGTTGTTATGGATTTTATCTAAAAAATATTAAGGTGATATTATCTGAAAACATTTTTCTTTGAATTTCCACAAAAAGTAGTTATTGTGATCGACTAAACCATTTAATTAGTGTTTTTATTGATCACTACGTGGATTTCCTATTCCATGTTTCAAATAAGAATTCCCAGATGTCTTCATTCATGAATTTATTCACATTAGAAAAATGAAATTTTTTAATAGCACATCCTATTTGGTTTTGATAACATATATCAATGTTCTTGGTTATCTTAATAGATTTTAATTTAATTATCACAAAATATAAATAATTAATAAAATTAAAATCCATAAAAAATGAATTGAATGCCGTTCATCATTGGTTTACTTCAATATCATTGGACCACATTCATTTGAGTGTATCAACTCATGTGTATTATTGATCATAAACTCAACTACCTTATAAATTATCATACCCACATTACCCTTATTATATGTGTCATTAATTTTGAGTCTTTGTTGATTAATATTACTAAGATATATCATAGATTTAATACTTATGATATTATCCATTTTATTATTCACCAAATTAAAATATTTTATACGAAATAGTTGATTTTCCTCTATCATGGTCATGTAGAATGTGTACATGTCACAGTTAATTTAAAATAAATTAATACTTATGAAAAATAATTTAATTAAAATTAAAAAATTCATCAACCTCCTAATGGTAAAATAATTACTCTGTAAGATAATCTCATTCACATTGTCTAAATATTGGGATACTTTCATGTGATTGAACCTAAACACTTAAACATAGATATCACACCAAGATATATCATTGATAATATTTTTTTAGAGAACATCATTTGTATATAGAAATATATTGTTTTTGGAACTAACTATTTATTTACATCACCATTGGAAATAATTGAATATATATTTATTGGTGATCATGCGTCATGGTCAAAACTATCCACTATACATATCTTTTGACCTATTCTAGAGTTATATGATACCTTGATTAGCATTGTATGACCAAGATTATCCACCCTCTTGATATATATGGAATTAAAATTATTCAAAAATATCTCTAGTAGCATAGAGATACACTTATTTATGATGTGTTTAGGTTGATAACAACATTGACACGTTTAGTCAAGTGAATTTAAGGAATTATTCAATTATACCATAAATTATGATCTATTTCATTACTATCCTCTAGGGACTTTCGATGAATCCCCCTAAAAACCATTCATTTATTTCGGGGGTTTTATATTCTACATGGACATAAAAAAATTGTAACCATGTATACCAAATTAATTAATCTTCCATCAATGAGAAAGTTATTCAAATAATAAATAAATCCATCAAAATATGCTCATTGTTTTCCCTATGATTATAAACATATTTCACATTTTCAAACTTCTCAGTCTTAATTTATTTAAACTTTATTAAAAAAAATTTTCGGTCTTTCCCTTTAATTATTCACCAAAACCTCCTATTTTTTTGAAATTGTTCAAACCACAACTAAATTTTTTCAATTTGTATCTTGAACATATTGTTGATTCAATTATAAATTTTAATTTTTTCATAACTTCTATGAGTTATGTTACATAATTTGGTGTCCAAGATTATGGTTCATGTAACCAAATAAAAATATCTAAGAATCAAAGTATAATTTTAATCATTGTCACTATTTATGAACATTTGATGACATCATTGATTTTTTTTGAAACACAATGTCTATTCTCCTTTTTTTATGTTTAGTATCATCCTACATTATCAAAAGGTTTTTTAATTATTCATTCAAAGAAATGTGATTTAGTGTGGTAAATATTGGCATATTATCCCTATGATTGAGGATTTCATTCATATATTTAATATTTTATGTGTACTCTACATACATCATAAGAATACCATTGTATTTTCATTAATCAAATTTTTTTTGAATAGTGCATTCTCATAATTAAATACATTCATTTATCTCTCATTATTTTTAATGTCCATCAATCATATAAATATCTATATACTTATTTATAAAACCCTTGGTGTTTCTATATCACTATTTTTTTTCATATTCACTACCCTATTATTATATTTCACATGATTTATATATTTTTATATTATGATATAACCAGAAAATTCTTTTGAAATTTATCCAATAAGACATTACGATATGTTTTTAAATTTTCATTAGATTAGGTGGATCTGTTTTTTGATAGAATTTTCTTCTACCTTCATGAATTGAAATTTACTTTTAATTTTAATAAAATTCCCCTATTTCAACCATATAAGACAATGTTTTATTATATTGAGGATCCATTTCATTGATCATCAGTATCATCCAATTGAATGTTATTAGAGAAATTAGTTGAAGTAGTCCAATAATAAATGATTGAAACAATTTTCTGGAAACATTTCATTCTATATAACTTTTCCAGATTTCATTCTTGTAAAGAGATTGATATAAAGTCAATGAAATCAATATAATAATCTTAATTATTGGTATATAAATCATAATACATCTTATGACCAATATGCGTGAACCATTTAATTACATCAAGTCTATATCCTTCTTTTGTATTTCTTTTTTCAATCCACAATAGCAACTTTTAATATTGTAACAAATCGTTTCATTTTAAGACTATTATTTATCCCCTCACATATGTCTTGATCCATTAGGATAGAAATATTTTCATGATATTTCTCTTATATAATTATAATTAATTCATTAATACCGATACAATCATGAATAATATCTTTATATATTCTATTTCATGTAACAACGTATTTTGACTTTGATGGTGATATCATCTATTGTTTCATCTTCTCCCATCATGATATCCTTAAATTGGCCAATACACAGTTGAAAATATCAAATATTTTACTTTTTTTCCAATTGGGTACCATAGAAATTATTCTAGATTATATTTATTGTCTTTATTCACATAACTAATGTATTTTACTTTTAAATGTAGGGAAAAATAATTCATTTCATCCTCTAAGGTCACATTATAACATATTTTTATACCTAAATAAACTATGTGTCCCAATTTAGGTAATTATTACACAATTAATTCTGATTTCGAACTTTTCGAACAAATGAGATAAAATATATTTTAACATCCCCTTTTTCCAATGAATAAATTCCATGGAAAAAACCATAACAATTCATTTGTTGTTGAAATTTTCCATATCCTATATAGATCTCATCAATAAAGATATTTTTCAATGAAATAAATTATAATAATTGTAAAATTTTACTTCTAATCAAATAAAAATAAAAATTAATAATAAATGATATTCCATGTAGAGAGTATCACACTACTTTCATGTGGTCTACGTGAATCAATGATGTATAAAAACATGTACGCTTGATCAAATATTTATTCACATAACTAGTTAGTGATTTTGAAAATTGATAGTGATGACGTGATTATGTGTGATAATTAAATAAATTAAACACATGGGAAAATGGTGAATACAATGTTCTTATACACATATGATAATATTTAAAATCCCCAGTGTGAAATGGTTTTTTCCCACTATACACTTAGATATTTTAATAGATATAAAAATAGATAATAGATAAAAAATGTCCTTGATCTCTAAATAATGAAATTAGAATTTCTGTCAAAAAGATAACAAATATTTTCTTCTCATGAACACATGTTCCATTGGATTTTAAATTATGTGATAACCCATTTTATTCTCCTCAGTCCCAAAATAAATATACCAAAAATTCTGCTTTGGCTGTCTCTAAGAGATTCCACTTTTATCGTTGCACACACATTAAATGTCAATATGAATCATATATTTTAATATAGGTCATCAACATGTTTTTAATTACTTTAAAATTTCAATTTTATAAGTTACACAATCCTAATCCAAAATCTTATTCCATATCTTCTTATATCTGGCAATTTTTTCAAACCATAAAAGATACAGCATCATTCCAAGAAACATAGAAACCCACTTGTATTTTCCCTATTATCTACATTAGAAACATCCCAGTTCACTATTCGGTGTTTATAATTTATATTTTATGTAGTCATTTTTTTCTCCTCATAAATAGTCACATTTTATTGACTGAATTCCACCATGAGAAATCACACAATAATTTTTCATCACAACATGGTATATGAAATTCCTATTTTACATTGGTTTACTCATTTTTACTTCTTAGATACATATTAAATTCTATGGGGAGGAATACCATTTATGATTAATTCCCCCACTATGTATGTAAACAATGTTTATAAAGGAACACAAAATACACTTTTGTGGGATCCATATTTCCATCCTATAGAGCCCCATATGATAAATTTTTCTCTTATAGGTAATTCACCTTTGTCTGCATGATTGATTAAGAATGAAATATATTGAAACCTCTACTTCCATGATTTTTATTCTATTAATACTCATAAATATCCATAAGAAAATACAATTATAGGTTAATGTGAATCATGGACAATAGAGATATTACAAAAAAATATATCATTTCATTAGAATAATCATATTTTAAAATATCCTTTTAATCCACCAAGAGGATTGATTCAATTAAAAATACCTCAAATCCCCTTTCTATCCCATGAATGAACCTCCAAATATATAATTAATAAAATTAATCCAATGTAATATTTAATTATAAAAAAATATGATAGAACATTATTTTCTTTGGGAATAATTAAACTAAAACATTTAATAATTCACTTCATGAGTGTTTTATAACATCCAAAATTCTTATTTACATCACCTAATCATTAAAGAATCATTAATCTCACTCTTGGGTAGTATATTTGTTTAAATTTATTGTCTAGGTAAGACTAAATTAGAAGTGAATGTGAACATTTCAATCATAATTTGTGTCTAGATATATCTCTAGTACATTATCATATCATTATTGAATTGCTATTAGAGTATCCTTTTATGTTGTATCATGTAAAAAAATGTTTTTCTATATTCATATTAATTATTTTTAAGTATTTTATAATAATTTTAGATTTATATGTTAAACTTGAACTTCCAATGTGTAAAAAAATTATGTTGTAAATATATTTTAAAAATTAATTAACATATTCATTCTCACCATCCAATTTAAGTTTTCTATGGGATTCCAATGTTATAATAATTTTATTATGAAATGATTTATTATTTAAAACCTATTATGATGTCTTATATTTGTTAAAAATATGAGTGGAATAAATATGGACATATGTTTTCTAAAAATATATGTAGATCACTAAATATTAGTTGAACTGGATCATGTAGTGTGAAATTAGATTTCATTCCCACCAAAGTGATAGATGGAGGATTATTGAAAAGTATATTTTATCTATTATATATGGTTATATTTTTTTTATGGAAATGGTATATGAAATAAATGTAAGAATTCATGGGATATATCAAGAATTATTATAATGGTTTTGACCCTATATTGGTTTTAGTTTGACAATTTTTTGTTTTGATTTTTCAGAATCAACTGATGAAAATATCAAAAGTAAATCCTATATAGGTTTCCTTCTTTATGGGATATCTAATTATTCCAATTGAATGGGAAAAATATAGGTGTTCACCGTATGTATCAGATATGATCCATATTAATTGGGATATGTGAATTTGGGAAGGTAAAGTAAGTGTACATGTGTTTAAACCATAGTATATTATAACCATGATGAATATAGGTGTCATCAAGTTTGGCATAGGTGTTAGTCAGCTATGATTTTGTGATATTGGCTACCATAATATGTGTAATTAGCAATAGACATGAAAATATTGTAAAGGAATCTAAATATTTGTGTTATAACCCTCTAAATAGGTGCACATTCTTGGTTATGTATGTGTGTTCCCATCTACATAGGTGTCATCCTAGGATATGATGGTGGGTTTCCTAGGCTATGTAGTTGTGATCTGAGATGCATAAAAATTCTTAAATATCATTCTATTAAAATTTATTCATGATATTATTAAAATATTATCCTTTGTTTCATAACATTCATGAATTATTCATGAATTCTCTTATTTTCATTGAACCCCAAAATGGGATACATGGTTTCAGAAATAATTGAATAAGGGGTAAAATTGAATTTAAATGGGGAATGAATAAAAATAAATTCACAGTAGAATATTTAGAGTCTTTAAAAACTAATTACTTGATGTTTATAGAAAGATATTATTTACTTATGTTTCATAATCAGCGGGAGATTAAGATTTCAGTTGAGTCAACATTTTCCCTGATACACACAATAATAATTTATGTAATTTATATAAAATTGAATGTTTACTATAGAACCAAATTCATGTATTTTTAATATATGATTGGAAAATAATTTTTGATTAGTGGAATTTTATATATTTATGAGAAACAGAACATAAAAAGGGAATTAATGAGTTGAACCAAATCATGAATGAAGATTTTGGTATATGAAATAGGGTTAAATAGTTTTTCTCATCTTTCACTATCCATCAATTTATATCTATGTGATAAAAGGTTAGATAAGTATAAGTGGAAGAATAGTGTTTACAAAATATATTGATTATGGAAAATTAATCTCATATGGAATTATATTTTCCAATAAATAAACATGTAAATGAGTATAAAAATTGTGAAAAATCTATCAAGTGATAATATTAAGATCATGGAGAGAACAATAAGGGGTGAATGAATTTTTAAATATCATCACATTTGTAGTAAGAAGAGAAATTGTTCACTACCGCACTATTAGGAGAATAAAGAAGAAGGAATCATGTTCTGAAAGGGATATTGAAACGGTTAAGGGGATTTCAAATATGATGAAATGTAAATAGTTTTTTACATATTAATTATACACTTGTGTTTATTAGTGTACATTCGGAAAGGATTAAATTTTCCTGATTTTTTTTAATGATAGGTATCCCGGACATGGTGTGAACACAACTGTTTTGATTGAACCATACAGTAGCAATCTTATTATATTTTGGTGTATAGAACATCATTTTTTCATGCTACATATATTAGATCATTGTTGGTGAACAAATTAAAATTTGTCTATATTTGTGTATGCATATTTATATTTCTCCATAGAAACAATAGGGTAAATGTATTAAAATTATATGTGGTTGAGGCTTTCCATGTGAACGAATAATTTTACCAACTATTAAAAAAGCGTAAAATATTTACCATAATAACTATGAGGTCATAATATAAACAAAAATGGGGGGGGGTTTACAAAAAATTGTGTAATTTGTAGAAATTATTCTATACATTTTCCCCAACCCTATCGATGTATTATTGTATAATTCCCTTGTGGGGCCAAACAGTTGGGAATAGGAAAATTAAAATTTTTTTGTATTTTTTTCTCATATAACTTCATTTGATTATTTTTTTTAATGTTGATGTTTCAGATGGCCATTTATCCTTATTTCCAATGTAAAATGGGAGGAATTCATAGAAGAAGAAAAAATCATGGGGAATTATATACTATGGCAGAATATAAGTAAAATATGATATTCTTTTAAATAATCCACCTATCAAGAGGAGGAAGGTATAATTATATTAGATTCTAAATATTTTCATTCACTTATTGATGTTTCAACAATGAAAGATGAGGACAATACACTAAGTAAATATGAATCCTTTTAATTTGAGAAGATACTAACGAAGAAAAATGGAATTTTTTTCTATTTATCCGATGATTTGAAATGATAATTAAACGATGAATAATTGAATCTAATAATGTATAACATGTCTCACAAGATCCAGGTAAATGTGAAGATAATTAATGTTAATAAATTAACAATTATAATATAATTATTTATAAAAGTCTCCAAATATTTAATGGATAATATTATTCCTATGATGAGAAAATAAATCCCATGTCTACCAAGGTAAAATGGGTAAAAAATTATAACAAAAATGGAATTATCTCAATAGAATTTAAAACACTTAAGAATAAAAAAGAAGAACTTATTGCACATATGGAATAGCTCCTCATATAAAACTAATTGGTGTAAAAATTAAAATTAATAATATTAAGACTTAATTATAAATATAATTCAAAAATTAAATAAAAAAGTGATATTCTTGAAAAAATTTCAATAAAACTGATGTATGAGACATCCAGAGGTAATTCCTTAAATTAATATTTAAATGATTGGAATTAATCAGGGTGTAATAATATATATAAATTTGGTGATGAGTTACTATCAACAATAAAGTAATTAAAAAATATATAATTGATAATATTAATTGTAAATATTCCTTAAATTGTTTTATCTAGTAATCCTTCAGTAGAAGAAAATGAGAGGAAGGAAATGTTCTCAATAATGTAATGGCATTGTAGTAGCTCGTAATGTCAGAAATGACTCCTTCTATGGGTTGTACTGGTTTTCTAAATTATGGTTGCACTTTAATTAATGACCTGAAGAGGTCTATAGAAGTATCCCAAAAATGTTAAATCAGAAATATTTCTCATAATAGATACAATAATGACCCGAAAAGGGTAAGGATATTAATATTGAAAACAAAAGAATATTTAGATATATGGAATATTCTTTTGTTATATATACACACATTTCTTTATTTTATGAAGAGTAAAGGGAATACATTAACTATTTTTAATTTTGTGAAAGATACGAATGTATGAAATATCATGAATTAAAAATATCATTTCAATGGCTTGAAAATGAACACCACCATGATGAAAATTGTGTGAATATATATTCATATTCTACTATTGATCGTTATTTTTCATGGAAAACATGAAATTGTTTTTAAAGAAATAGAAATGTTCCAATATGTATATTATAGGAAGAGAATATGAAAATGACGATTCTCATGGTAATATATTAATTAAAAGATAAACTAATTCATGTATGGATAATAAAATAAATAAGAATGATTAGAGAATGAATGATATATCTACCAAAAATGAAGAAATATGTCATGGTATGAATAACCACGAAAGAAAATATTTTATTGGATGTATTGAAAAAATAATCCAAAATATATTGAGCATAAGATGAATTATATAAAAATAAATTCAAATTAGAATCTCTATTCTAAATTTATGTGGGATATCAATGATGATGACCAATAAGGAAGTAATTTTTTTAATTTTTGGAATTCTTTTCATAAATCATAAAAGGAGATAAAAAATGGCAGAAGGAGAATGTTTGGTACATCATAGATAGATTAATAACTTTTAAATATAAATATAGAAAGTACCCCTATACCAATTTACTTCAATGACTTATAACTATTTGGAATAGGTAAAAAATGAAGGGGAGACACAATACACATTTTAGTTCTTCTTAAATATCACATGAGTTTGATATGAAATATGAATATTTTGATAATAAAAAGAATCATAAAAAATTATAATAATATGTTTGTTAAATCCAATTTATTAACGAGAATATATAGTATAAAAGTGTCCCAACAATACCCAATATGATGTGTTAAAAAACAGGTTTTTTTCATTGCTATAAAATATAAAATCTATATTTTAGAATTAAAATTAAAACCTAATATAGATCATTTAATGGATATTTATCTAAGATAAGGGTGGTTTAAAATCCATTTTTTATGTCAATAGTGGAATCATGTTGATTTTTTTAAGACCAATGGAAATAGGTCATGAAACATGTTGAATCATCCTAATAAGAGGATAAAGATATTTTTTCTACTGCAATAACAACATTGAAGTGTTTTCTACCTAATATTTATCATTTAAAAAGTTGATTCAACTTTTTTGTAAGAAAAATAAAATATTTTAAATTGGTATTTTGTTCCCAAAAAATGGTTCCCGAAAATTGAGAAACATTTATTGGTGTTAATAACTAAAATTTTGGTGCATTTGATTCTTCAATTTCATATATGATTATATTTATCTATAAATTTTTTAAAACTAGTAGAAGCACAAAAGAATAATCTTAATGTAGTATCACTAGTTCATATTGGTGTTGATTACTTCCTCAAATGGTATGTTCACACAAAAAATATTTTTAATATTTTTCTATTGATGGTTTGTTTTAAAATTTATTGAAATAAAACATTGTTTCATATTATAAAAAAAGTGGTTTCTAGTTTCACATGTATTAAAAAGAAAAACAATGAGTGACATTTACCTCATAGATTATTTATTTGAAAAAGAACTATCGTTTATTTCATAAATCTCAGGCTCAATAGTCATAGAGGATTTGTTAACTACTACAGTTAAACATGTTATATTCAATTTCAATGTCTCAAGGATTTTATGTAACTACTAATAAAGTAATTTTTTGAAATATTTCACATAATGAATTCTAGAATCTGGTTGTCTAAATAAAAATATTTTGTCATATAAAAATATATAAATATATCCAAAGGCTATCCAACATGTTATGAAATCAAATATATATATCGTATGTTGTCACCTTAAATATGGGGAGATAAACTAGATGAGGACTTATTCATTATCCCTAATGTGGAAGAATATAGACACACAATATTTTCATACATAAATATCACAAATTTTTAGAATAATATTCATTACGTTTCATAAAAATATATCATAGGACAATAATAGTTTTTTTATTTTGATATTAAAAACACAATTCTCAGATTTCATTAAATATATTCAACCTATTTAAAATATATCAACACACATAGTAATCCTATTTGGAATACACAACATAAAAAATTATTTTTTACCTGGGAAAGGAATCATAAAAAGGCAGACCTCACAAGATCAATATGGGTAAGAATAGGATATATAAATATATGTTCAAATGAAATAATAAGCTAAAAATTAGGTTATTTTATCTTAAAAAATAGGAAAATTTTATAACCAACATTTCATATATCTTAAACATGATTCAAGGAATAAAAAATTATACTCTTAAAAGACCTTACCTATATGATTGGGAAAAAATCATAAATAAAACATGAATCATAATATCACATCATAAATGTTTGGAACTATAATAAATATAGAAAAAATGCATATTTGATTGTTAAATAAGGATACCATCTATATAGTGTATTAACCAAATCAAATATTCATAGAAATCAATCATGTAAACATCCATAAAGAAGTGGTATTCAATGGATTTTGGTTCATTCCCCTTCCATCAAGACCATTTCATCCAATTTTGTATAAGGAAGTTAATCTAAATATATTATACATAATAATTATGAGATATACTAAATGTGAAGAAATTACAATAGGTATAAAAATAATTCATATGGGTATCAATATATTTTGTTCACGTTTTATTTATTTTTCGTTCTTTTCATTAGATCATATTTTTTTAACATGAATTTTATTCCATATTTTTGTAATCCTCTGATTACACTGGTTATATATTTCTAAGAAAAATAATATATACTGACTAATAAACTTCTTTTGGGAAGATCATGGTGATGAACAAATTTTGTGACTATATTGTTGACACTGAGTTCGTGGGAGTCAAGAAGAATAATTCATTTATTCCCATATGTGGATGCTAATGGATTGATATACACATGGTTATATGATTATCATATTATTAGTGCTTCGTGTAATCGATCTGTGGAAATGTGAGATTTAATCAAGACAAAACCACCTTTCATGATACATTTGATACCCATTATATTTATATAATATATTATAAATATAAACAAAATCATCCTTAGATATAAGAGTAAACAAAGGATTCATCACCAAATAGTAAAAAATTTCCATCCATAAACCCCTGGAATGTTATAATGTATAACATCATACTCATTATACATCTTATTAAGGTGATAAAAACTAATAAAGGATATCAACTTGTTCATTCATCCATTTGGAAAGACAAGATATAAAACATCTTCTCCATTTACGGGTGGGAAATCATTATTTTTATATAATCACTATATGTGGGAGGATATTAAGTCATATCTATCTAAACTATTAGTGTTGATCAATGTTATAGAGGTTCATTTTGTAATTCAATTTTAACTCAATATTAATCTATTATATTTTTTAATTTTAAAATGACAAAATAGTATTATGAGAATAATTTATAAGGATTGAAAGCCCTTTTGTATATCAACAAGGATTAATCAAAGCGAAAGTGTAATATGATTAGCATTAATGATCAAACCCCCTCAGAATAAGATTATATAACTTATAGAATAACTAGTTATTAGAAGCCCCATGATCACTCCATCTATCACGACCATGGTAGGGATGAGCCATAGGTTGAATAAAATATAATTAATGAATCAATTGAAACCAATATTAAACTGAAGAAGGATCATGACAAAATGAAATAAGAGATTCTGAACCTATTGATAATAAGTTTCATTATAAAATTTTCCTTGTGAAACAAAATGACTTATTTAAAAATAATTTATTAGATTGTCTATTTTGGGTCCGAATTCGATAATTCATCCCTTAAGATTAAGAATTATCTATTAGTTTTTAAAATATGTATTGAGAGGAATGTACTCATTGAATAGTGAAATTTTTAAAAATATAATGTATAAGAATATTAAATCCTATATAAATAATAAAATCCATTTTCCTTTGAATTAATAAAATATTAACAATTAAAAGAATATTAAATAGAAAATATATTTCATTTTAGACATCTTTAATCTCAATCAGCATTTAGAGAAAACAACTTTATTTTCCTGAAAAGAGAATTTATTGTGACCACCAATTGAAATAACATATTATTTGTAAAAAAAATAATATGATTTAATTTTTGATTGTTTTATATTGGAGATGTTATTTGTTGTTTTGGTTGTAGAATTTTTATGTATAGAGCATATTATAGAACAATACTATTGTTAAAATTATAAAAATACGTTAATATTGAATAAATATACAATAATAAAATGTATCAATATTTAACCATTAGAATCACTCTATAATGTAGGGCCTCAAACATAGTTTGGATCCTATGAGATTTTTTTGTTCAACTTTATTTCTAGGTAAATAAATTGTGTCACATAAGAGTCCACTATGCCATAAAAATGCAACATCCGATGAAGATAGATTACCATGGTATGAAACAAAACCAAATCTCCTAAGACATGACAATAAGCCTCAAATATATTTGGATAAAAGTTAAAAATAACAATGTGGATAATGTCGTAATGCCTAAATGTTACTTGACATTAGAATAAACTAAATGGATAACCAAATTAATTGACAATAATGAATTAGGTCACACAATGATTATTGAATAACATTATAGTTCAATTTGAAATGATGATATATAATTTAAATAATTTCATTTTGATTATTCCTCAATCTTCCTCCGATAATATGAATTTCAATGTTATGGATTTACTCAGAGTTGATTTAATGGATGTGTTTTATTGTGAAGATGTTTAAATTTGTTAATTTTTTATTTAATTTAGAGTTTAAAATCTAATTAACCTATGCAGGAATATTTTTTCATTAAAGGTGATAAAAGAACATGAAAAAATAGGATGGGGATAAAACATAGACAACATATTATAAGTCAAAACCAATACATTCTTAATTATTGATTTTTTTTATTTAATAACATTGAAGATCAAGATTCAATGAGGAATTTTCTACATAAAAATATTATTTTTAAGAATTGATGATGATAGAATCACAGTGAGAATTTAAATATTATGGTGTTAATTGAATTAATAGTAAATTTCAGTGTTTTACATACGATTCAATTCAATATTTACTGAATCACACTTCCATGTTGTGAGTAAAATATATGAAGAGCACATAAACCAAGTACTAACATTGTGCTGGTCTAAAATATTGTAATCATTGATTATGGATGTAGTGATTATTAGTCGTATCAATGATTTATTGATATGTTCTTATTAGATATTTCCTAGCGTGGTTGAACCAAGTAAAATCTCATTATACTTGGGAATTTTATTTTTTATCAATTTGTGGTACAAGTCTATTAATATTTAGATTGATTCTTTGTGTTCTAATAATGTTAGATTCAAATTGTGAAAAATTTTGATTGAATAAAATAGATATGATACCCCCAAATTGACCTCCATGTTGTGTATTGAAAACTAAAGTTGAAAAAAGTTTTTTTAGATATAGTAGAAAATTAATGGTGAACCTGTATACTGAAATATATTTTCATATATATTTCCTTAAAAATAAATGTATTACAATTATATCATGTAATGAATTATGATGTTTAGAATAATATAATGAGATCAAACTTTTGATCTTCTTGTTACGAGTTATTCTTGTTATGTGATCATAAAATATATATTAGTGATTCATTATAATGTTTAATGATAGACGATGATATATAATTGTTTACAACTGATATTACGAATGAAAATGAATTGATTGGGAATTTCTAAATAAAATATTCATGAAGGTGATTAGTATTACATTAAATAATGTAATTTAGGTTAATATCTCTAATATATTTAATGGTTATGTAAATTCAAAATGGGAAATTCTATACATTCATAAACATATATTTCATGGTCTAAAGATAACCTCCTGTTAAATTATTTATTGTTTCTTCAACTATAATATTATTTTTTTTGGATATATCCATTGAGTGAGGGATGATATGAATGATTTTGATTTAATTAATCATGTAATTCCATTTTTCAATAGTCTATATTCATTATCATTTTACATAAAATAAATTCTACATTTTATGGATGTTAAATATTTTTCAAGGAATTATGGAAACGTTTCCTATGTTGAAAATAAATAATAGTTACAATAAAGCCATAAAATCTTCGATTAATACAATATATTTACTTTGTGTCATAATTTGAAAAAACCCTTAGTAACTCAGGTGATCATATGAATAATGTATTGAACATAAGGGTATTCGATCAACTGCACGAATCCACTATGGGCTCCACAAAATATATGTGTTGGGGTACAGTGACTATACTGACCCAACCATTTATTATATTACTATTACGTAATTACAAATATAAAAAAATAATTGTATTACATCACGAGGATATAGAGGTTTAGTGTCTATATAAAACCAGGACCAAATGTAACATTTACAACATCAAATATAAACATTTAGTTAATTCCTTCTTCTCTAGCTTCTTATGGTCACTTGACCTTTCCTTAGTACAGGTAATAACCCAGAGGATATACATCAAAATTGGGTGATATAAAATCCCAGTAATAGGATAGTTAAGAACAATATATCATGGGATGAGAATAATAATAACATAGGAAATGGATCAGGAACATGAGAGGAGGCATAAATATAAGACATGAAATGCAGAAATGGAAAAAAATAAAACATCATGTAATAGTGGTTAAAAACCAGCCATACATGTGAAATATGATAGAATCTTGTTCACATAGAATTTCACATTAACTCAGAATATTCATCACTTTACCCAATGCAGTGGAGTACATTATAATTCTAGGCGCACCCATCACATTAAAACACTCATATTGCGGTATTTCACTTCCGGGCGCACCCGTCGCTTCCTAACAATATCATTATCATTCATTCGACATGGAGAATATATTTAAAATAAACATAACTAAACAACAGAAATTAATTTTTTTCATCTTATAATATCACATTCATAAACATTGCATTCCAAAAAAAGTGGGAGTAACATACATGATACAATAACTATTAACCTTGTGTGAGAAATAATTGGTGTGTTTTCGAAAGGAGAGTTCTTTTGGTAAACATATGTTTGAAATAAAATCTAGTGGTAGAAATTTACATACAGGATAAGGTAATATAATTATGAAAAAATGATTTTTAAGGAGCTATTTTACCAAAAATGGTGTGAAAGAGGGATAACCTATAGGAAGTATGTTGAGTTTGAGGATTTACCATTACCTTATAGCTGGATGTTGTATTCACAGTAATGTCCTATATAAAGAAATTATATACATTGATGAGAAATTAATGATCCTTGGTAATATGAATATGGTTAATTATGGTTTCATTGGGTTATTTTATGATCCATTTGATGAGTTATATAGTTTAAATTACATTGTTTGGTACCGTTTGTTTTTATGGTTTTCTTGAGTGGTTCACTTGAATTCATAAATTGAATTTTGTGTAGAACGTGGATAAACATCCAAAACTGATATTTATGGTTCTATGTGATATTCAAGGATTTTAAATTATCTTATGATGAATTATGTTATATACTATGTGGATGAATAATTAGATTGGAATTTATGGTGATCATTTGGTTTAATTCGGGCGGTTTTTCTTCCACAATAAACTTGTTTATTTTAATAATTAAGTAATATGTACATAAGATAGTTCTAGAACATTAAATAGTATATAATAAATATAAAATAATTTGGTTCAACAATAAAATTGGTTTCATTTCCAGATTAGAATGTAGAAAATAAAATTGAAAACCTATCATTCTTGTAGGTGAGAAATTAACACCACACGAACTACGTTTTCTTTTCAAAAAAAAAGAGGAGAGTGGGGATGGTGGATATAATGTCACATTAGTATCATAAAATTATATTATATTTATAATAATATATTTACCATAACATGTGTATGAATATACCTTGGGATATGATAATAAAAGAACATGAAGGTCAAAGGAAATTAAAGGAGAAGAGAGAGGGGAATTACCTCTTGATTTATCCTCTACAGATCCTCATCAAGGAACCTTGGATTGTTCTTTTTATGATACTAGAAGCTTCTTGGACGTGTTAGAGGGTATAGGGAATATATTTGAGTAGAATTTAGACATGGATAGATGTTTGAGAGTTGTGAAGAAAATTGGTTTGAAGGGTGGTATTTATTTTGGATGAGAGAGGGGATTTCTCAATATAAGATTCATTAATTACTTATTTCTCCACAAGACATGGAATAATGAGTATACCTTGACTAAATAGAGTAATATTTTCATGTGAATCTGAAATAATTGGGATTACATTAAAATAACATCATACATGACTCTGTAATTAGTTTATTAGCTTATTTGGTAAATTATGGTATTTCACTATTCATTAAAAAATCAAGTATTTTAGAAAAATCCCCAAAATTCACCCAACCATTATTTTGCTTTTATAATCCAAAAAATGATTTAATCTTTCAAATATAAATCTCTTAATATGATTAATTTAATTTTTAATTAAAATCATAAATTATTATTGAAAACCCTGTTTTAAAACAGTCATTTACTTATTCTAAAATATAGGCACATCATACAATAAATTGAATATAGTTTTTATAATATCATTTTAAATTTTCCAATTAATTATTGTATATAAATATTAATAAGGTTATGTTACTATTCATAAGGTTAGGTTAGTATTCACCAAAATATTTTTCCTTATCGGACTCCAAATAACTTACTGATCACAACTATGTGTGTCAGATTTTCGAAATTCCAAGCACATTATTGACAAACAAATGGTTAAAGGTCACTTAACACATAATAGTTCATTATGTTGTGATTTGATGTGTTTAAAAGAAATATTTATAAGAAAGAAATTTCAATTTATAAAAAATTTGTTTTCATATTCTCCCCCCCCCCTCCTTATGAAATTTCTCCCTCGAAATTTCATTTTATAGAAACAGGTGAGGGTACTTCTTCTTCATTTCCTATTCTGGTTCCCAAGTGGCTCCTTCAAACTTATGATTCCTCCATAATACTTTGATATGGTGGGATGTATTTTTTTGTATATACTTATCTCTCTGGTCCATAATCTTTACTAGATACTCCTCATAAGATAGATCTTATTCCAGCTACACAGCCTCTAAGTTCAATACATGTGAGGGATCATGATGGTACATGCTCAGGTGTGATGCATGAAACACATCATGATCTGGATCCATATTTGGTGGAAGTGCATGCTGATAGGCCATGATTCCTATGCAGTCAATGATATTAAAGGGGCCAATGTACCATGTACTTAACATCCCTTTCTTTCCAAATTATGTGACTCTCTTCCATGGTGATATTCGGAGGAATACTTTATCTCCAACGTCAAACTCCACGTCCCTTCGACCATTGGCAGTATAGATATTTTTCTCACTATGATAAAATTAGGTGTGTTTCTGGAATACTTGATCCTTATCTGTCATATCTTTGAAATGGTTGGTTCCAAGTAGTTTTCTTTATCCAACTTCATCACATCATGTTGGAGTTCAACAACACATTACATACAAAGTTCAATATGGAGCCATCTAAATACTCAAGTGGAAGCTATTTTTGAATGAGAACTGTACTAATGGGAGATGATTATCCCATCCACATTATATTTATAGAGAGTAGGCTCTTTTCATATCTTCAAGCATATGAATAGTTCATTAAGATTGGCCATCAATGTTGGGGTGATAGACCGTGCTGAAATTTAATTCAGTACTCAAAGCATCTTGAAGGATCCTCCAGAATTTTGATGTGAACCTTGGATCATGGCTAGAGACAATCAAAAGTAAAACTCCATGAAGTCTCATTACATCCTTTACATATATCCATGTAAGATTCTGAAGATAGATATCTTCCCTAATATCAACAAAATGGACAGTCTTGGTGATTTGATCAACCACAACCCATATCACATTTTTTCCCTTTAACATCTTCAAGAGACCAACTACAATGTAAATATTAATATCATCCAATTTACACATGGGTATTGGAAATGGTTTCTTCAACACTTTGATCTATTTTCCCTCTTCTTTAAATTTGTAACAAACCATGCACCATAAGATATATTCTACAATCCCCTTCTTCATGTTATCCATCTAGATGTGTTCACGAAGATATCGATACATCTTGGTGCCAACAGGATGGATTGTGAATGTTGAGCTATGTGTAATGACCAATAGCTCTTTATTTATCCTGTGTGATGAGGGGGCATAGAGTTTCCTTCCAAAAAAAATCACACCTTCATCATTGATATGGAACTATTACATCTTCCCTTCCTTTTCTACATTCACCTTCTTATGTAACAATCGCTTATCTATTTGTTCCTCCTTTATCCTCTCTTGGATTTATGGTTTTACAATCATTTGGGAAATTTATGAGTTATACCTTACCCTTATTATTTCCAAATCCATCCTTCAAATATTCTTGAATATATGGTCTTTCTCAATCCACAACATGGATAGAGTAGCGAGATCATTTATGCTTAGAGCATTAGCTACCTTGTTCGCCATTAGAGGATGATAGTGAATAGTGAAATCGTAATATTTTATAAGTAATAACAATATCCTTTGAAAAATGTTGAATTCCTATTGTGTGAATATACACTTTAGGATATTTTGGTCAGTGTATATTTCACAGTTGACACCATAAAGGTAGTGCCTCCAGTTTTTTAAAGAAAAAATCACAGTTTCCTATTCTAGATCATGTGTCAGGTAGTTTTTCATGTAAATATTCATCTTTGATGAGGCATCAGCTATCAAAATAACATTAATCATAAGTACAAAACCCAATGCATTCTTTGAAACATCACTTTATATCAAAAAATTGTCTCTAAATTTAGGTAGTGTGAGTACAAATGTAGTGTTCAGCCTTCTCTTTAGCTCCTTGAAGCATCCCTCACATTCTTCTGTATATACATTCATTACCACATTCCCTGTTAAAATAGTTAGTGGGATTGAAAATCATGAGAAATTTTTCAAATAATGTTGGTTGTACCCAGCTAATCTAAGAAAACTACAGATTTCTGTGACACTAGAGGGCCAGAGCCATTCCTCAATCGCCTTTTTTTGAATGGTCCAAAAAAATTCCCTAACTTGTAATCACATGACGCAATAACGTGACTTGGTTCATCAAAATGACACACTTTCAGAACATGGTGTACAAGTTCTCCTTTCTCAATATCGTCAACACAAGTCTCAGATGTTCTTCATGTTCCTCCAAGCTCTTGGAGTATATGAGAATATAATTGATAAAAAAGATGACAAAATTTTTTAGGTAATGTATAAAGAATATATTAATCAAATCCAGAAAGATTTTAGGGGAATCAGTAAGTTCGAATAGAATCACTTGAACCTCATTGTTTCAATACCTTGTATGGAATGAAGTCTTCTGAATATATCCCCTATTCACGTTAAGTTGATAATATACAGAATGAAGATACACCTTTGAGAAGTATTCAGCTCCTCTTAACTGATAGAACTTGTTTTTAATACTTGGAAGAGGATACCTATTCTTTACAGTGATCTTCTTGAGTTACCGATAATCGACACACAACTGCATTGTTCCATCCTTATTCTTTTCAAAGAGAATTGGAGCACACCAAGGTTATGTACTAGGGAGTATTAACCCTTCGTCCAGATGCTCTTGAAGCATATTCTTTAACTCCTTCAGTTATATAGGAGACATATTATGGGGACTCTTTTGGATAAGAGTAGATCTGGGTATGCGTTCTATTGGGAACTCTACCTTGCGTTCTGGGTGAATTCTATGTTACCTTTCAGGAAATAACTTGTCGTGTTTCCTAACGATGGGAATCTCTACAAAGACGGCACTTTCATTGGACTCAACCATTTGGCAAGGTATGATTCTTCATAGGGTATCAACACCTACACAATTGAAGGAATTTTCAAAGGAGATACATGACCTTCCTTTCATTTGTAGAGGACCATGGTATGGTTCAGAATATGAAAAGATATTTCCTTTTCCTCACTGTTCATACATATTCTATATAACGAGAACCAATAAATTCCCATTATCACGTCGAATTCCACCAAGGGATGTATTATGAGATACTCCAAGAGAATCATCCGAAATACACCAATAAGAGAATAGTCATACACTTGGGTTGAAATGATTTCACCATATGGTGTTTTTATAGATATCTCTATTCAAGGTTTCAGGGATTTTATTTTATAGTTATAGTAAACTTGCATGATATAAAGGAATTCATAGAACTAGAATTTAATAAGACTTTTTCCATTCTCGAGTGAATTTGAAGAGTACCTTGTATGATTTCATTATCTTGGTCCAATTCTTTAGTAGTGATGGAATAATCCATTCCCTTTTCATTTGGGTTTTGTGGAAGCTAATATTGATTACCCTCAAGGACTCAAGGTTTGATGCTTCATCTTGCATAGTAGCATTTCATCCTATAGTTATAGCATTGAACCATGAGTGGTTCTCTCCTTCCTTCCACCACATTATCCTTCTTTCTCATGTATTTTCGACACTCTTGAGCAGGGTGTACTTATTTCTCACACTTGAATAATTTACCCAACACAATGAGGTAGTTCCCGTGATGAAACTTCCCACATTTTTGACATGTGGGTTGTTGAGTTTTCTTCCAAACTTTATCAATAAATCCTCCCACATGAAACTCAATAATTTTTTTTCTTATCACCATATCCATGGGACCATTCTTAAAACACCTTCTTTGTATTGTTATAACATCGAAAAACTTCTTCATAACTCTAAAAATCTCAAATTTCAAGAGTCTTTCGAAGGTGTATTTTTACCAACTAATGAATCTATCTATTTTATATTAATTTTTACAATAAAACCCTAAGCATACCCTTAAGCATTGTGAAATTCAATTTTTAGGTTGTGATGGATTCCCCTTATTTTTTTATAGATCTCTATGAAATCTATCTCCATCATCAAAGGATGATTTCGTGGGAAATACTTATTAAAAAATGTTATCTTAAAGTCTTCCCATTCCATCTCTTAAATTTCCTCCCCTGGATTGTTTTTCTTAATCAAAGTACACCATTGATGTCCTCACCGTCTAGATGGAAAATGGAAACTATCACCTTCTCCATCTCAGAATAGTGGAGAACAAAAAAGATCTTCTCCATGGAGTTCACCCACCCTTCTGCAAATAGTGGATCAGAATATCCACTAAACGTTAATGGTTGTTTCCACATAAAACACTCGATATATAGTTGTTCCCACTTTAGTGACGGATGTTGTTCCCCATTATTTTGGATATTGTTCATAACAAGAGATAGTTGGGTAATAATATTTAGGAATTTTTGATGTCCACCTCCCAATTCATTGGGGATTTTGTTCAGGCAATTGTTGTGTTGGCCTTCGCACGAGTTGCTGTCCTGGTTTTTCCTAGTTCCCACCATTGAATAAAAATGAAATGGTTAGATCAAAACATAAGTCAACAATTTATGAATAAATAACTTATTCATTAGTAAAATTTAAACAAAAATCATAACTTATGGGATCCATATTTAAATAATCTTTTGATCTTGTTTTTACTCAGTTTGATACAAGAGGTTTTTTCTATGGTTCACTAATCCTAATTCCCAAATTAACCTAACATTACCTCTGATGTCGACAATAGTGAACCATCATTTTCATAAATTCCTATTACCACATTATAGATATAAATAATCTATTAGTATTACAGTAGGAGAAAAAATGTTTATTGTCTTGGGAAAACTAGGACCAAACATAACATTTACAACGTCGAACATAAACATTTAAATAATTTCTTCTTATCTTGATTCTTATTGGAATTTGACCACTCCTTAGTACATGTATTCACACAAGGATATACATCAAAAATGGGTGATTGAAAATCCCCATAAGAGGATTGATAAAAACAATATTTCATAAGTTGAGCATAATCATAACATAGGTGAAGGATCATAAACATGAGAGGAAGCCTAAATATAAACTTGAAATGGGGCAATACAAAAAAATCACGTCTTTGTGGATTACTACCACACATACATGTGAAAAAAATATAATATTTTTCATGAATCATTTCACATTAAATCATGTGATTTATCTATTTACCCAATGCATTGGAGCACTCTATAAATCTGGGCACTCTTTTCAAATTCAAACATTCATATTTCCATATATAATTCTGGGTGCACTCGTCCCATCATAACATTATCATTATCATGAATGCCACATAGATCATATATCAAAAATTAAAACAACTAACCCAAATAAAGAGAGGGTTTCATCTCATAATAACACATTCATAAACTTTGGGTTCCAAAAGATAGTGGGGATAACATAAATGATACAATAACCATCGACCTTGAGTGAGAAATAAAAGGGATGTTATTGAATGAAGAGTTATTTTATAAAACATTTGTTTTCCATAACATCCAGTGGTAAACATGTATATCCCAGAAAATTTAAGATAAGAATGAACAAATTATTTTGAAGGAGTGATCATACCAAAAATGGAGTGAAAGAGGGAGAACCTGAAAGAAGAATGTCGGGTTCGATAATTTCCCCTTACCAGGTATCCGAATTCTGTATTCACTTTAATGTCATGTGTAATAAAATTATATTTTTTTAATTAAAATTCCAGAAACTTTTTTATATTAATATCAGTAATTATGGATTCATTATGTAATTTTATGGGTCTTTGTATCTGTTATAGAGTTTAGAATACATTGTACAGGAATGTTTGTTTTTTTGTTTTCTTGAGAATTTCACATGTATTAATAAATAGAACATCAGGTAAAACATGGATAAGCATCACAATAATATAATTAATTTTATTTATGACATTAAATGACTATATACTATCTTATGATAAACTATTTTATATACCATTTGGATGAATCATTAGATAAAAATTTATTGATTATTGTTTGGGTTAATTTGGGAAGTTTTTCGTCCACAACGAACTTGTTTCTTGTAATCGTTTAGTAATATGTAAATAAGTTAGTTCCAAAAAATAAAAAGGATATAATACATATAAATTTGTTGATTTAAGCATAAAAATGGATTCATGACAAGATCTGATGGTATAAAAGAAAATTGAAAACATGTCGTTCTTGAAGGTGATAAATTAACACCACACGATCAACATTTTCTTTTTGAAAATAAAAAAAAGTGGAGATTGGGGTTGGTTGAAATAATATACCATTAGTATCATAAAATTATCTTATATTTATAATACTAAAGTCCTCATCCAATGTGGATGATGATGGGTTGGGAGATAATAATAAAATGACTTGATGTTCAACGGAAATTAAAGGAAAAGAGAGACAGGAATTACCACTTGAGTTATCCTCTTGAGATCCTCCTCAAGAAAACATGGATTGGTCTTTTGATGTGACCAAAAACATATTGGTTGTGGGAGAGGATCTAGGGAAGATTTTTTGGTAGAGTTTAGACATATCACGAAGCTTTAGAGGTGTGAAGAGATGAGGGTGTGAATGGTGGTATTTATAGTGGAGGGTAGATGGGATTTCTCAATATAAAAATTCATTAAATTATTATTTCTCGAAAAGACAAGGAATAGTGAGTCTTCGTGGACTAAATATAGTAATGTAATCATGTGAATCTGAAACAATTGGGCTTACATCAATAGATCAGTATACATGTCTCTATAATTATTTTTTTATTTTATTTTGTAAATTATGGTATTTCACTATTCATAAAAATTCAAGTATTTCGAAAAAATATCAAAAATTCCCCCTTTAAATTTTTTTACATTTATAATCCAAAAATGATGTCCATTTTTTCAAAAATAATTCTCTAAAGATGATTAATTTAATTTTTAATTAAAATCATAATTAATTATTAAAAAACCCATTTTAAAACATTCATTTACTTATTCTAAAATATTGGTACATTATACATTCATTTAAATATTATTTTTATAATATCATAGGAATGTTTACTATTCCTTTGTGTAAATCACTATTCATAAGGGTATGTTACTATTCATATGGTAAGATACTATTCACCCAATATAACTTTTTCTTATCAAACTCCAAAATAACTTACTAATCGCAACCGTGTGTGTCAGATTTTTTAAATTCCTAGACAATTAGTGACAAACTTATGTTTTAAGGTCACATAGAAATAACTATTTCATTATCTTGGGATTTTATGTGATTATTTGAAATATTTATAAGAAAGTAATTTCCATTTATAAAACATTGGGCTGATACATGGACTGCATGAAAAATTGTTCTTCCACAATCCTAAACAATCGATCATGATAGATTTCATAGAAATTTCTTAACCAACAACGTAGGAAACCAAATGACTACATGACCAGAAAAAGAGTTCACATTCTATATCTTCCGACTGCATGTTAAAAAATGGTTTTAGTCTAGGTAATGAAGCTACCATGTGATTTCCTAGAAACACACATTGATGTGAAGTGACCAAATGAATGAGTTGAACATATAAAAATTACTAATGTCACCATATTGACTTTGAGTGACATCATATTCACATAAAATGGCCACTAGATAGATTGGTCGACCAAAAAAACACTCTTGATTATGAACATCTAATTTTTTCAATGTTCTAATGTTTCCATGTAGTACTTGACATGGAATTATTTTAGTGACCTTGATAAAATGTTATTTATATTTTAATATAAAATATTCCAACTATATTTTGGGTATAATTAAATTCTTGGTCACTTGAATTATAATGAATCTTGAGTTCATGTCAAATTTAAGGATTCATAATGATGTATTACCAATGGATATTTTAATAGGAACACTAATTCATAGAGAATACAAAATATATTATTTGAATATATATATATATATATATATATTTTGTAAAAACATGAACAAAAACTATCTTCTTAATAATATGATACTCTCATTTCATGAATTTTTGTAATACCATAGAATACATTCCATTCAATGTATGTTATCACCAAACTAGAGGAAGAAACATATAAGGGAAGATAATTTTTTTTAAAAATAGAGATTCTAGGTGTTACTAATATAATATTTCACTTCTCTCATTATCTCTATATTCATTACATCATAGTTGTGATTTAATGTTTATATAATAAGATATATTAGTAACTCTAACCAATCATATAATATATATTATATATCATTACTATATTTCCTTTATATTTTTACTCCCGCATAAATTTTGGAAGAGGATTTTTATTATCCTAGATAAATCTATGAATTATTCTTTCATATTCTCAATCCAAGTTATGGATTATCCATTAATTTTTAATAAATTTTCTCGTTATCACGTGACTCTCAATTAGAGATTCTTAGATCATTTATTGAGACCAAACCTAATATTTTTCTTTTTCGTTATGTGTTTCTAATGAATTTCCACCAATGTTTTTAAACGTCATTAAAATCTTGTTATTCCAAATCATAATTTAATATCTCGATTTTACATGTGATATATTTATTACTTAATTATAGTAGAATATTAATAAAATATTTGTATTACAAAAAGATATTTTAAATGAGTTTAGAGGAATATTTTGAAAAGATATTTAAAATAATAAAAATAGATATACCTACTATATTAATTTAATATGTGAATTTTAATATGGAGTATTTTATTTTAAAAATAATATTAATATTTTATCATTGGATACTAATTTTGCCCCCCTCTTTAGTACTCTTCTCATAATAATAGTATGGATATGATCAGAACTACTATAAATAAGTTACATCTATTAAAAAAACCGAATGGTTTTGGGTCTATAATAGGAATATCATAAATTTGATTTTATGATCTATAAAACATGATAGTTACATATGAAATAAATGTATATCAAAACATATTTTCATAATAATAAACCAAGGAAATTGAATTTGAGTTTATAGGAAAGAACAAGATTCATGGGGATATAAATAACCAAAAACATATAAGTTATGACTTTTTATCAAAAATATAAAGTATGATTAAATTTGGTAAGGGAGAAAATAATACTAATTTTACTTGTTATTTCTTTTATAGTGAAATTTTTAGTGATATCATTCCTCAATTCCAAAATATATTTTACAAAACAGATGGAGAGATAGAAACCACACAAAAAACAAATCAGTTCTCCCTTGGATAGAATATTATTTACTAAAATTATTATAAAAAGAAATTTTTTTGAAGTTTTTTGGTAATAAATGAGGAATATAAAATTGAACATGGTCCTTTTCATTGAGGTAAAATTGAGTTTTTCATAGACATGGAAGTTATTTCAATGAATATGGTATAAAAATAAAAACTAAAGTTGAATAGGATGACCTACAGAACTGATTTTTTTATGTCAATATATAATATGATTAATATATATATAATAAATTGATCAATAATAATTGAGTAACATAAATATTTGAGTATTGGTGAATGTATCCTCATGTTATATTAACGATCACCATGATGCAATTAATTCCATAGAGAAATATATTGTAGAACATGACAAAGATCATGTTAATCCCGAATAATTGATGAAAAACGTGTTAAAACAATAACAGTAGGATAAGATCATTGATGATCTTAATATGTTTATTAATGTGAAATCAATGAATATTTAATTGATTTTGTTGGATGTAGTATCAATGATGTAATATATTTAGAATGAAATAAAAATCGATGGATAAATGAAAAATATGTGGTTGAGAATAATTTGTATGTAATTAATTAAAGGAATGATTATATATAAGTACATGGGGTGTTGATGATACTTTGAGCTCTGATAGATCATATCAAATTTGAATAAGAAGGATTCAATTTTATGATGAAACATTAAAAACTATGATAAATTTTTTTAATAAAATAATAAATAAATTGTCTCGAGAATGTTTTCAATCATCTATAGAATATCAGAATTGATAAAATTATTCTAAATAATCAGATATATTAATGGGAACAAGAAAAACTTTTTATGATGAGGTAATAATTCATTGTTAGTTATGACACATGATTTCATATTATTAATAATAAAAATTAATTTATAAATGAGATGTTATTATATTACTGAAAAGGAGAATCAAAACATGTCATTCATCTTAAAATTTATATACAATCTATATATATTTTGTTGATTATTATATCAATTGGAATATAACAATTTATTATAGTGGATAATGTATTAGGATTTACCAATATATAATTCATTGATATTTGAATATGACAGAATCTAAGATATATCCTTTGAAAAATATAATTTTTCCACTAGAAGAATAACAATATGACTTGTTTTAATGTATTCAATATGATGATAAGAGATATTCATATATCTAAAATTTTATAGTAAATTTTCAGAAATAAATGTTGATAATGTTTATGGAGTGCAATATACTAACTCAAATTTCACTGAATGCTATAAATAATAGTTGTATCTAAATTCATTATAGTGGGTTTCAAACCCGTGTAATTAAAAATATAAATATTCTCAATAAATTGAAAGGAATAATAGACTCAATGGTCCAACTATTAAATTATGAAACTCTAAAGATCACTAAATATTGGAAACATATTTATCTAGAGTTGGAATGAATAATACTGAATTCCACAATGTAGACTCTTTGTGAAATATTTTCTTAAGTGAGATGGATTTTCTAATCCGGATTAGAAGGTTCTATCATCCAAACAGGATTCTAAATTAACGGAAAGTCAATAAATTCCCAAATTAAGCGATATACTATGAATAATAATTTGTATTAATAGAAAAAAATAGGAGAACAATCATCTCATAAAAGTGTATGAGTTAATTATTCCATAGAGATAGAGACTTTCTCACATCCTTCATCAAATTAATAAAAATATCTACAAATTAATTAAAATATGAAATATTTAGAATTTAAGTATGGATCTTAATATATCTTAAATTCAGCCAAAATTTAAAAATTTCATCTAAATATTTCGTAATAATTTTATTGAGGAATATATTTAATTTTTTTCTGATGAAAACATAAAAATATAACCATAAATGTTTATGAAATCTATGAAAGAAGTCGTGAAAACAATTAATAGATTTAAAAGAATATTGGAAAACGAAATATGATCGAATATTTTTATTCTATAATTTGATAATAGAGTTGAATACAAATTAATTGAAATGGAAAACATATTATAAAGTATCAAATACTGAATGAGGTGTCTTTAGTATGAACCCCTTATCAGAATGTTGTCATAAAAATGTTGAATTATCTTTTCAAATAATTGTCAAAAATTAATTAGATATCCATGTAATCAGTTTCCATTGCAAAAAATAATATGTTTAGAAATTCATTTATACATAAAAAATCATTTAATAGCATTAGATATTAAATATTTAAATAATAAACATGGAATGAAAATAAACACTCCTAAATAATTTTATTATTTTTAAAAGAATATGTTTTACCGGGAATAAAGTAGCATATCAAGGTATATATAGAGATATAATGGATTAAAGGGTACTTCAATGAGACAAATTTATTAATAAATCTAATAAATATTTTAAAATGTTTCCACTAAAAAGTGTAAAATAATATAATTTCAATGTTATGGAAGATGATGCCAATGGTTTTTTAGAATTCATGCATTTTGAGAATTTATTTTAGAAGAAAAAATATTTATGAGAATCCATAATAGTTAAAATATATATATATAATATGGATTATAGTGAAATTTAAATATAGGATGTTCATGGTGTTGAAGGGTGTAATAATGAGGCTCCACCAAGAAATATAAGATTTAAATTTTACGGAAGTAATATTAGCGGATAAAAAACTGATAACACCTTGAGATTTTATGGGATATATTTTATTCATTTCATTGATTTCATATGTTTTACCAATCACCAAGAATATCTTGTGCTATATGCAACATTGTATCATCTTGCAATAAACAGAACACTATTCTTGTCTAGTGCTGCACATAATTTTATGTTCTTTTGAGAGAATTCATTTCACACAACACTGACTATAGATTTTGTTAAATGTATAAATGAACTAATTTTGGATTATATTATACACAACATCAAATGAATCGTTAACTACACGAAACACTAACTTGGTTTTCTTTACACACAATAACAATCTTCATTCGATGCTTGGGTCGTACGCGATACTGAGTTTCACTAAATTTTAATGGAAAAAAAAATCATCAAAATAATTTACTTGGTTGAAATATATTTTTTAATGGTTTTTATATACAAATTGAATATATTTTTATATTTTATGAGAATTTATGTATTTAAAATTAATTTTACATTCAACTGATATGTAAAAATTGTCAATCATTTGCAGTATTTTAAACAAAAACCTGTTTTTTCGACAACAGGATTAATTTTATTATAATTACTAAAAATTACATGTTTTGAATTTGGAAAAATTGAATCCATATTTGGAATCATATGGTTACAAATGAATAAATAAGTACTTTTTTATTTCTTTACATTACGAATTGTAACTTCAGTAATAATTTTATTTACCATTGTTAAAAGGTAAATATGGTAAACAAGTGTAAACAAATAATATTATAATAATATTAAACAACCCTAAAATATTCACTAATACTATTTTCTGAGGTATTTCTGTACATTTTCATCCTTGGGTCGATTTTGGGACCCCATAGTTTTACTTGGATTTGAAAATGACAATTTATAAGAATTAATTTAAAGTAATGATAATTATATCCTAAACATATATCTTTTACTAAAAATATTTCAATATGGGGTCATATAATAGATATCTAAGTCTCTAAATATTCATTGGGAATATAAAAATATTTAATACATCATTGTATTTTATTTATAATTTTAGACTTTAGATAGATATTTTTAGAAATGACAGAATTATGATGTAATGATTACCTAATTAATGTATGATTCCAATAAATGAATTAATAAATATTAAAATAAGATTAATTTTAAAAATTTGATGCCACACTCGAATTTTTTCCATTAAACTGAAATATTATTTTTGATTTGGTGCCTAATTTTTAAACAAATAACGTTTTTTATAAATTTTAAAATGTCAAGTATAAATAGTGTCCAAAACTTACACAATTCATAACTTATAACATTATATAATATATTAAATGATATTAAATAGCTAAAAATATAGGATTTGTACTTAGGGTTAATATATGTCCAAATATTTCATAAATAGAATTTTGGGGTCGTTTTATATAATATGTTAATTAAATTTACCCACAATTTATAAATAACATGATATCAAAATAAGATTAAAAATGGTAAAATAAGGGGAAAAACCACATGATAAGGATAAAAAAATATTCATAAAATTACATAAAATTTATTAGATTATGGGTATTCAAACTCAAATCATTTTATCATCTAATAAAGAATTCTTTGGATGATTTTTATTCGAAATTGTATTTATAATAAATTTATATATTGAAAAGTTTCCGAAAGAGCACATATCCTCTCTTATAAAGGGGCTCCTCATCCCTCTCCTCTTCACTCCATTTGAAGAATTAATGCTCATCCTACCCCTCCCCATATCTTATAAAAATGTCATCAGACACATTTTAGAGGTTCTATTCCTCAGATAAGTCAAACTCTATTTCCCTAAGAGGAAATTTAAAGGAGGCATGTTGAGGAAGAGGTAATATCTTATATCGGTTCTTTCAAATTTATTTCTTCTTATACATACTATTGTTTTGTTTCCTCATTATAAAGTAATAAAATATGTATCAATAATATATGTATATATTATTATAAATATGAAACCACCATATTTCACCTTCTATCTATCCTACGAAAAATGAAATCATCGCGTGTGCGTATGTATCGATCACCATATCCACGTTGTGGTGGAATTTATTTTTCACCATATCCTTAATTGGATGAGTATAGTGGTGAAAATAAAATCTATATATGATTATAATGACATTATTATGATTCTCAGATATTATACACTATCCATGTCAATACTATTCAACAATTAGGGGAATGATATCATCACTTGTTCGTACTTACAGCTTATCTTCTCCACGACACGATGAGATTAATTATCCATGTAAACAAATCCAGAGTGATTATAGAGTATATATAATAAATTATCATTAAATATATAACATAATAAGGGTATTTGATTTTTATCTATATTTTATTTATTTACTTACTTCCATTCAATTTAATAAGGAAACAAAAATAGAATTAATGCGTACGTACAACATTCTATCTCCATGAGCACTGTATTACATTCAATTCATCGATCAATTATATATATTTATATACTGAATATATATGATATATTAATCATGTTCTATATTCTGTATGTAAATAAATCATGATCTATGAAATCAAATGAATAATAATAATTCCAAGCATGTACGATAAATGAAACGATTTTTACCCAAAACATTTCTTTAATATGGAATTGAGAACGGAAGGGTAATATAAAGTCATAAGTGGATCATATATGATATACTAAATAATATTATGGTAATTTTACATGTTAAAAATATTTATAATCACACTATACAAGAGTCTCTAATACATACAGAAGATATTATACCTATGGTTTGGGATAATTTTACAATATCATTATTTTCAGATATTTTTTATATATAAGTATTTTCTGGAGATATATTTATCATCGAGGTCCATGTTTAATAAAAATTGATTCATAAAATGTTTAATATTATTATATGTATGTTTAAATTAATTTTTACCCATTATTCACTTTTACTCATTGGTATTGAAGGAATATTTCTTTTGTTAACCATACGATGTACTTTTTGACTTCTCTAACTAATGTACGACATGAATGTTATTTTTATGTTATACATAATGAAGTTATTTTTACGTGTTCTTAACTCCTTATATAGATGAAGATTCCTCCAAAATATTTCATTATTATTTTCAAATAAATTCATTTCTTTTAAAATAGCACAACATTTTGAGAAAATAAAACATTTTTAAGATGAAAGGATACTTTCCATAGGAATTAAGTTCAACTGTTTTATCCAAATTATTTTTCATTTAAGATAACATAGGGTTTTTTGTATCACTATTGTTATATTTATTTTATTATGTCTATTATGGAATAGTTTTTTGAATTAAATTTAACATATATGGATTATGTTATGATGGCATGAATTTCAAGAATCACATTGTATTTCATGAGTTATGCAATGATGAATGATTTATGTTTTTGCAGAAAATGTAAGAATAATTTCATTATGAGATCGGTGAGAACTATATATACCTCCTATGTATTGGGTAAAGATATATATCTCTTGAGATAGACATGGCTGGAACAGAAACTAAATCCAGTTCAGTAAAACAGGGATATAATGACAAGTAATCTTGGTTTAGTAACGGACTTCGTCCATTTGGATGGTCTTCGAATCAATGCATTGTCTACTATGGAAATCATATTATGTGTTTTCTAGTTTTCCACAATAACATTTTTAATTCCAAAATTATTATATCATGGTTAAGTTTTCTTTATTATTCATTACTTATACACTTACAATACTTATTTCATTTCTCAAGATTTTGATCTTTAACAATAATGTTCTTGTTTTTACATCCAAAGGCTTATGGTCTGTTTTATGTTCTCCATGTTTACCCTTACTGAGAATTTGAGCTCACTATTTCTATTTTTTAGTTTACCCATGATTTAATGAAAGGGTTTATGTAGGAAAAAATGTGTAATATCTTTATTGAAGATGTTAATGTTCATTCACCATGATTAGACTTTTTTTCTGAATTTCCAAAGACACTAAACTAATACGGTCTTTGAGAATTTGTAAGTGTCATGTATTAAGTACTATAAAAAATGAAATGTAATTTCCATGTAAATCTACCTTGGGTCTCTACAGTTGTTATCAGAGTGAATGGTGAGATAACATTTTAAAACTAGGATACGAATACTTAAGTGAGATTCCAAGAGATATTCTTAATGTATGTCTAGTTATGTATCTAAGGATAAGTATAAGTATAGGTTAATGTCCTATAATTATGATAGAGATCGAGAATAAACTAGGATTAAATATAAGATGTAAGATATTTAATTTACTCCCCCTTGATTATGTTGTTTTCCTAGTAAAATGTTTTCCTCTCATACTATTCTTTTTGGTTTTTAGAAATTTTCTAGAAACATGGGGATTCTTGTTAATAGAGAATATGATGGACAATGTAATGATATTATCCCTGAGAAACCAAGTAAAATCCATGTTTGAATGAGAAACATCATTATTATGCCTAATCATAAATATCATAATATGATAAATAATATACACATTTTTTAGTTTCATGAAGTAGATAATAAGAGAAATATAAAGCTTCATGGTGATTGTAGAGGAATCAAAGTTCAATTTTCCTCATGTAGATCATGTGGGAAGGGACATCAAGGAGAATGTTTTAGCGGAACAAGAATATGATTTTGGTGTGGAAACTATGTACACAATGCTAGTAATTGTAATGTAAAAGGATCCATTAACACAATGGAAAATGATAATTGTACTAATAAGACATCAAAAACAGTTAAATGTTTTTAATGTGGAATGTACGGGCTGTGTGAGAATTGATGTCATAAGGGAAAATCTATTGAAGAGAATCAAAAAGGTTGTATAGGTTGTATTTATATTGATGATGATCAAGGGACTACAAATGATACATGAGGTGGAAGATGATTTGATGAATAAAACGATGAAGCTCAGTCAATGGTTTAAGAAGGTAGTAGAATTATGTCATGTTTTTCTTGTGTAATTTTGTATTAGTAATTTAATGTAAATATGGAATAATGAAACATATAACGATTGTTACAAAAAAAATTTACTTTAGTATTTGAATGTATATTTTGAATGGAACTGGTAACCATTTAAGGTAATTAAGATATTTTGGGAAAGCACATGATATGCATATAATGAAGGGATAAATGGAAAACAATTTGTTTGATAGTATTAATGAACGCATGACTGATAAAAGGAAAAATTGATATCATGGTTTGAGTACATATAATTATAGGTATTTTGGTATGTGGAACGAGTTGAAATTTGACAGAAAACATGTTTTCACTAAGGTTCTATGGTAAATCATATTTCAATAGAATGCATGATTAAGGTATTTACCTGATTTGAAAGTCAACAACAAGATATATCTTATGATATATAGGGAATAAATGATGATATTCACATTCTTTTATATAACCATTTTTGTAAATTTTTTTCATTGTACTGTTAGATTGGATATATGTGTTTTGGATAATCCTAAAGGATGGAATGGATTTTGTTGGACATAAGATAATATTGTTTATGGCTACTAAGTTTATATATATATATATATATATATATATACTATTTCGGGAATATTGTAATATTATAGTTTTAGAAAAAGGATAACCCACATGACAGGAAACAACCCATCACATCAGACAAGGCTACAGGAAATCGAACCCACAACTGATGTGTGACAGGCCAGTGTCCCCTACCCCTAGCCTACGAGATGTCCCTGGTAAGTATAAATTAGTATATACTATTTAAGAGGGTTGATAGATGAATTATAAGGCCATTTTTAGAACTATATATGATTAATATCACCATATATGGACTTATGTATATTTAATAAATTATGCTAACATTTTTGTGATAGAGACAGATGAAATGACCTATCATTTTACCATATGATCTTATAACACTTTGAGAATGAAAAATTAAACTTCATTTATTTAAATAAGAGAAGATTTGTAAATTGTTTAGGGAAAGAACAATGGTGATGTTACACTTTAATCATGTAAGCATTCCTCCTTATGAAAAAATTAAATAACTTTTCGGAAATGATACTGAAAACCAAAAATTTTCTCCTAGTACCCTCTTATATGATGAATCAAATGGTCTCTTAAATCATTACAGATTTATGTATTTCTCTTAGTTAAATTTCTCCAAACCTTATTATCTATCACTATCCATCAAAATATGATGGTTAGATTTCTCTTTCATAACCATGTTTTCACATCCCAGCTATGTTCTAATATATGGAAACCCAATGATGTGTTAATTTGGGTAACCATTATGTTTATAATAGTCCTTTTTAAAATGATGTTTTAGTATTCCTTTTTACGAAGTGGGATACCATTAAAAATACTTTCATGTAGTAAACCATTTATAATCCCGACGAATTTCAAGTCAGAAATTCATTTTAAGGGGGGTAGAAGTTAACACCATGAGATTTTATGAGATATAAAATTCTTTAATTTCATTTATGTCTTGTGTTTTATGCTACAATAGGATTAGTTTTCTCTATAAGCAACATTTTATTAAATTATAGTATAGGCAACACTATTATTTTCTTGTATTGCACATAATTTTATGTTCTATTGAAAGAATTTATTTCACACAACACTGAGTATAGATTTTCTTCAATTTATAAATGAAATAACTTTGGATTATGTTATATGTCACACCAAAGGAAGCTTGCACTATAAGCAATACTGACTTGGCTTGCGTTACATGCAAAAGAAATCTTCGTCGAGAGCTTCTGTTGTACGTGATATCAGGTTTCACTAAACAATGATATATTATTAAAAAAAATATTATGAATATTATTAAACTAGATTTTTATTTTATAGCATTATAATTTATCTTACACAATTTCTAGAACATGGTATGAGAACAAAATAAATTTCTCAGAAAAAATAGGTATTTTTCAAAAAATCCAGCATTGCCACTTTTTAATGGATCACCCATTTCAAATATAGTCTTTGTCACTATAATAACTTCAATTTGACAAAATAAACATCTTCATTGGAATATGGGCATAAAAATTTACATTGTATAAATTTTTTATATTTTTCTGATATCTTTCACATTTTGATGAATACTGAAAATACGTTAAATTCTAATTCAATACAACTTTTTCATCCAAATAATATATATGGTTAAAATATATTATTGATTTTTTTAAAGTTTAATGAAAATATTTATTTTTAGTTTTAGACAAATTATGTAACTATTTATTTCACATGGAATTCATATGTAAAAAATTTTCAATCTTTTGCAATGTTTTTAATGAAAACCCTTTTTTTCAACAACGAGGTTAATTTTAAATCAATTAATGCAAATTTTGTGTTTTGAATTTGAAAAAATGGATTCAGTATTTAGAATTATAATGTTCAAATTTTGTATATACGTTCTTTTTTTGGACGTTATGAGTAGGAACTTCAGAAATTATTTTCATTACAATGGTTAAAAGGTAAACCAGGTAAATAAGGGTAAAAAATAATGATATAAAAATAATAAAATACCCTAACTCATTCCATAATACTATTTTATGAGATATGTACAACCATGGGCATCATTGGGTCAATTTTGGTTCTTCTTGGATTCCCATGGATGTGAAGATTACAATTTATAAAAATTAATTTAACATAAAGATAATTATAAGCTAAACATATATCTTATACTAGCTTGATTTTAATATGGGGTTATATAACAGATTGATAAGTATATAAATATTCATTAAAAAGATAAAAATATCTCCGACATCATGGTATTTTATTTAAAAAATTTAGACTTTATATATATATATATATATATATGACAGAATTATCATGTGGTTATTACCTCATTAATGAATGATTCTAATAAAAGTATTTATAAATATTAAAACAAGTTTAAATAGAATATTTTTATGCCTACCAAAAATTTGATCTATGAAATTATCATATTAAATTTTATTTAATGCCTTATTTTCTAATGAATAATGTTTTTATGAATTTCTAAAAAGTCATGTATGAATAGTGTCCAAAATTGACGCAATTCATAACTTAAAACATAAAATAGTTTATTATATTATATTAAATTACTAAAAATATAAGATTCATCAAAATGGTTAATATGTTTCCATATATTTCATAAATAACAATTTTAGGGTTTTTTTACATGATATGGTAATTATATTAACCCACAATTTGTAAATAATATGATATAACGGTTTGACTAAAAAGGGTAAAATAAGGCTAAAACCAAAAGGATAGGGATAAAAAAATATTCAAAACACATATAAACTATTATTGGATGAATATTATTAGAACCACCATTATCCTATATTCTAATTAAATATGATTTGGACAATATTTGGACAAAATATAATTTATAATAAATTAATATTCTGAAGAGTTTCTTATAGTGCCCCCCTCCTCTCTTATAAATGGGTACCACCCTCCTCTTATATTCAGTCTATTTTGAGAATTAAATCTAGAGAAACCCTTTACTATTTCACTTCAACACATCCCTAGATACATTATTGAGGTTATGGGCTTCTAAAAAGACAAACTCCACTGCCATAATAAGAAATTTAAAGGATGCATCTCGAGGAAGAAGTAATGTCTTTTACTTATTCTTTCAAAATTATTTTTTCTTATACTTACACATATTTAGTTGTTTCATTATAAATTAATAAAATAAATATCAATAATATAATTATATGTTATTATAAATATTAAAAAACCCTATTTCACCATCTATCCACCCTACAAAAAATAAAATTACTACGCGTGTGTATGTTCAGATTACCGTCACCACGCCGTGGTGTAATCTGTTTTTCACCACCACGTTATATGGATGGGTGTAACATTTAAAATAATAACAATATATGATTATTATAACATAATACTAATTATCTGATATTTTACACCATACATGTCAATAGAATTCAATAATTATGGAAATGATATCATCGCTCGCACGTACGTACAACTTATCATCTCCACAATGCGATAAGATTCATTCTCCTTGTTAACCATTCAAGAATGTTGGTAAAGTATATATAATAATAAATCATTAAATATGTAACATAATAATTATAATGGATATATATATATATATATATTATTTATTTACAAAAATCCATTTAATTTTATAAGTAAATGGCATCATCGTTCATGCGTATGTACAACCAACAGTCTCTAGAAACATTGTCTTCCATTCCTTTTATCGAACTATTATATATATTTATATAATGAAAATATATGATATTTATATCATTTTTTAAATCCTATAAGTATTTAAATCATGATCTATGTAATCATATGATTAATAACTTTTCCAAATGCGTCTCATAAATTAAACAATTATTACCCAAAACATTTAGTTGACATTCAATTTACAAATGAATAGGTAATATAAATTTGTATGTGAATCATATATGATATAATTAATATTATTATGGTTCTGTTACAAGTTAATAATATGATTAAATCCACTATACAGAAGTCTCGAACACATACTAAAGAAATCAAACCTAAGTTAAGGGATAATTTTGCAGTCTCATTTTTTTAAGATTGATTATACGTAAATCTTTTCTAGGGATATATTTTTTATCCATGTCAACGTATAATAAAAATGTTTTCAAAATATTTTTACTATTCTTCTACATATTTTTAAATCTATTTTTAAACATTTTTTAATTTTACTTCATGGTAAGGAAGGAATATTTCATTTTTTTACCATACAAGGTACTTTTTGACATCTCTAACAAAAGTACGAGAGTAGTATTTTTTAACATATACAAATGAAAAGATGATTATGTCCTCATGAATATATAAATACACGATTCTTAATCTAAAATAATTCATGTTTATCTTCAAATAAATTATTTTCTCTTAAAATACATTGACATTATGAGAATAGACAACTTTTTTAAAGAAGAAAGGATATTTTCCTCAAGAATTAAGTACAAGTGTTTTATCAAAATTATTTTCCATCTATGATGATATATGGTTAGGTATATTTCCTTATTATTAATTTTATTTGATTATTTATATGATGGAATTATTTTTATGATATAAATTTATCTTATATGGATTATGTTATGATGACATGATGTTTACGAAACTTATGTTATTACAAGGGTTATGTTATGCTGACTGATTTATCTTTTTGTGGAACATGTAAAAGTGATTTCATTATTAGATTGCTGATACCTATATCTCATTATATTTCATTGGGTAATGATTTATATCTCATTATATAGACATGTAAGGAAGGAAAATAAAATTCGGTTCAGTAATACAAGGCAGGAACGGAATGTAAACCATGTTCAGTAATGGACTTCGTCGATTATAATGGTCTTGGTAGCAATGCCATGGAAACTATGGAAATAATATTATGTGTTTTTTATTTTTCCACAATAACATGTTTTATTTGAATTCTATTCTATCATGGTTAGTGTTCTTTTATTATCCATTCCTTACATAAAAAAAGACTTATGTATTTTCTCTAGATTTTGATGTTTAAACGTTATATTCATGTTTTAACATTCAAATGTTTTTGGTTGGTTTTATGTTCCCCATGTTTACCCTTACTAAACATTTGAGGTCACCCATTATATGTTTTCTTTTGCCTAGGATATAAGGAAATGTTTTACTTTGGAATGAAAAAATGGAAAGATCTTTATGTGAGATATTGAAGATCTCTCAACCTGATTAGAAGATTATTTTCTGAGTTTCCAAAGGCACTAAACTAGTAGAGTCTATGGTTATTTGTATGTGTCTTGTGTTAATTATTCTTAAAAATCATTGTAATTTCCATCAAGGTCAAGCATGGTTTTGTACAAAACTACTCTAAATCAAAAAATATAAATGAGAAGTATAGATCACACTACTCAATTATCATAGGTAATACCAACCGCCTTTTGAGTGGAAAGACATGATATTTCATTGGTGAAATCATTGAGTGAATAAGTATAATATGTGGATAAAAAATAGACAATGGTTATTATATATATATATATAAATAACCCAAATTTATTGTTCATTTTTGGGTCTTTAAAAATAAATTTGATCAACGTTGAATATTGTTCTCTTATATGGAATTCCTTGTATTGAAAGTGAATACTCTGATAAAAAGAGTTTATATTAATGAAAATTTGAACATGTTGAAATCCTTGAATCCAACAAAATTATTAGTGTATCAATAAGTTAAGTGGAGATTCAAATCCTATCAAATGCATAGGATGATTTAAATCGTTAATGGAGTGATAAATGATGTGTCTTTAATAAAATAACAAATAGGATTTATTATAGAATGTTTTATTTCAATTTTTTAGAACATTATTTGTATGGAATGAATCAATAACCCCATGTATTATTTAAAAAAATATACACATATATGAGAAATATAAAATTTAAAGTAATATTTATAGATGACAATGATTATATCATTATCTGAAATAATAAAACGTTCAATGAGATTTTGTGTGTGGATAAACTCATATTTTTGATCAAATAGATAAATTCATTTGAATTATATTAAAAAATAAAACATTATGAATTTCCAATTTTACCCAATAGATAATTGTCATAATTCATTGTGTCTAATGTAATCAGACAGATGAAATAAGATTCATCTCGCAGGTGTAGTGTATAGGAGATATGATTAAAATACATGGAATTGGCAACATAAATATAGTTTTAACCCCAATAGTTATTTTATCTAAATTTTGAAAACATAAGGATATAAAAGAAGTTTAATTATCATGTTATAGTATAATTATGAAGATTCTATGGTATCTTACAGAAACAAGATGAAGTATCTTTTATGATACATGTTTAGTATAACAATTTTAGTTTTTTTAGGAAATATTATCACTCAAATGATAGTAGAATAACAAGGTATATTAACTATCATAAAATTATTTACTATTTTTGAAACAAATATAAAATAAAAATTTAGTGGACCAATAATTTTGAAATTGGGTTTTAGATTTCACTGAATATAATTTCATGTTTGTTGGATCATTAATCTATAGAATAATTTTTGTTTTTTGGATATGATAAAATGAATGAAAGTACATCATTGTATATAGTTGATAAATATTTCATTTTAGTCACTAATTAATTACTTGGATCATGTGGATATAGAAATAGTAATTTTATCTTAGATAATTGGGGTGAAAATTGTCATTTTTGGATTGCTTCAATAGGACTGTAATTGAGTTAAAAGGGACCATAGTCCATCCTTATCACATAAAACATATCAATTTTTTTTATCACCTTATAATGTAAAGGTTGAGTAGAACATTTTAATATTATACATCCTTGGTTCTCAACATCACGTGTATGACGTAACACATGATACTATAAAATAAAAAAAAGAATGAACGATTTAAGCATTTTAATATTATAAATTTTTAGTTGTTTGAGTTAAGGAATGTTATAGAATCAAGAAAAAGTAATGATTATTTTTATTATGGGGGAAATACATAATGATAAAACCATGTTCACCCACCATGATATGATATTATAAATAAATGTATTTTGAAGGAATAGTTATATCAAACATTAATGATTGTATTGCCACCATAGTATTGGGTTTCGTGCTATACTATTATTAAAATCATATGTTTTAAAATACCTATGTGAATTATATGTTTCACTATTTTTTCATGACAACTAAATCATTCTAATGAAGATATTTTAATTACGTAATCTCTACCATAATCATGACATAATTCCCTGCCAAAATTCTCTTTCCCTGATAATAATGATTAGTTTTCTTGGGATAAAAATGGAAATCACACCCTTGAAGATATTGTTACTCTATTATTTAATTGTTAGTTAGGGTTAAATGATGTAGAACGATACCCATTTCACAAAAATGGATGTTTTCACACAGTGATTATGTATAAAATATATTTTTGGAAGATAAATGGTGACCGTAATTTCTAAAGAGTGCCTAATGATTATGAAATGATTTTATAAAATAAAATAATGTTAATTATATATATTTACCTGGAGATCAGTAATTTAATGGGATTAATGGAGACAAATTTTAATGTTTTTATGAATTTAGGATTATATTTTTGTTTAATATTTAATATTTTTGGAATGGTTGGGTTTAAGTCACCAATGAGAGAGAAGAGAATGGAAAATATAGATAAAAAATAATCTGGGAGGTAACAAAATGTATTATAAAGAAAATGTTTATTTAAAAAGTGACTTATAACATAATTAAATTTCATTGATGATTGGATTGAAATGAATATTTAAAGAAAGATTTTAAGTGCTATAATTTATCATTAGATCACCATGTATATCACAAAATCCATATGGGGGAATTTAATTTACTTGTATAATTGAAACGTAGATATGTGTATCGATATAATAATTTCATGAATATCACTTTATGTTAGTGGGTGTAAGAGAGGAAGAGGTCATTGAACTTAGACGAGTAGTGAGAATGTCTTAATGATTATTGTCACAAACTATTAACCTAGAGGATAGTAAAAAGAGAAATGGACATTGATATGTGATCCTCGAATGAGGCATAGTGTGGGTGAACTATGTAAAATAATAGTGTTAGTGATCATTTCCCTGCACTTTTTTATATATATCTTGTATATTTTATAATTAAAAAATATAACGATGAATAATAGTTTCCTAAAAAGACTTCAAAAAAATCATTGAACATCAACAATAATAGTTATACTATATTTTTAATTTTTCAACATTATTTTCAATTAATCTCTCGATTAAAACATATTTTAATTCAAGAAAATGTATTCCTTAAAAACCAACTTGTTTACTTACCCATTCTATATTCATTAAATAAAAATCTTTATCTCTAAATCTAAAAAATTTATATATCACTTAAATTATTTAAAATTTCATCCACACCTGAATGGATATATTCATTGTGATATGAACCTTGTAGCATGCATCATGGAACACATCACCATGAGTTTCTACTTCAACTGGTTCATCAATTTCAATATCATGAATCACCTATATTATCATGTTAATTTTTATATTTTAATCCACATATCTCAATGAATTTTATCATTTTATTTTGTTTTAATTTTTTTATTAAATATTCTATGAATTATTTTTATTTTATCCTAAAAAAATTATCTAAATGTTGTACACATGATGAATTATATCGAGTCTATAGGTTTATCATCCATAGAGTCCAATAAATCTTAATAAGAATCCCCAATTCATATAATTGAATCATACAAAAGTTAAATGACCCATATTTAAATATAGATTGACTGTTATGTATCTTAAATGGCTCATATTTATATTTAGAATCACTCATTCATAGTCTCGATGAAACATATGATGAATCATATATAGCTCTTGTTCATTTCTTATTGTTCACCCTGAATTCAAAAACAACTAATATGTTGTTCTTAATCAATAATACATAGAATAAAAATGATTCCTATATAGATGAAAAATCACTAATACCCAATTCAATTACTCAATTGAAGGTTGAGATATTGTTAATTTGTTTATCCAATCTATATTTTATATATTTCACTTATATAGACTTCTAACCTCATCAAATATAGTTATTCAAACTCCATAACAGTTTATTCATACAAATTTCATAAAAGATTCCAAGAATACTTCAATATCATCAGTACTGGAAAATGGAATCAATATATGTACATAAATAATTTCAAATAATCACCTCTAAGACACTTTATTTAAATTTTATTTAATAATAGCCCTAATTTTTTCAATCTATTACATCTATATAAAATATAAGAAGATCAATTATATCCTCACATAATTCCAAAAAAATTACAACATCTCCATATAATAATAACTACAATAATTTATAAAAAAATCAATTCATGGGAACTTCAATCTACCCATGTTTATTTGTTAGAAATACAATTAAATTACTAATTATTCAATATGTATAGTACATATATCCTAGTATTCTGAAGTTAAATAATAAATTGTTACATAGGCATTAGATGTAAATAATCACTTCTTGAAGGAAAAAATACTTTTTTATTCTTTCTCAATTAGTTACATACTTTAAATTCAAATTAAATTTAAAACCAGAAATTGTATAATAATTTTTTCTTTGAGATTTATATTATTTCCTACATAATATCCCTTCATATCAATCCAAAAGTACCTTGTACTATCCTAGGGTAATTAAAACATAGGAATGGGATGATCTTATATGATTAGTAATGGTAATCATACAGTACAATCTATGAGTAAACAATAATAATCAATATGGAATGTTACATAAAAATTAATTGTATATTTACTCAATAACATGGCGGAAATGTGGTAAGAATAAAAGATGGTCAAATAATTCTATATATATAATTAAATTATCTTGAAAATTGGCCATGAATATTTTAACTGATCAAATAATCACATAGAATATAAATTAATGAATTCATAATGATTCAATTCATATTTCTGAACATCTAAAACATTCCATATATTGTTGTTCCACAAAGTCTAATATCATAGTGGATTGTGGAATGATATATAATATTGAAGGGGATTGTTTCTAGAAATCTATTTTATTGGGTTATTCATCATCCCAAACTGAATATAGTTTGTCTCATTAGACCTAAAAATGCATCGAGGTGCTATTGTGGGCCACTTCCATGATATAAAAAGCCTAATTCATTCTTTATATTAAATTGATAAAACATAATCAACATAGATATTCATATTTAAACAGAATATTATGAAATGTTAACACATACCCAAATCAATATAAAGAATTAGAACCCTTTCAGAGTAAATGGAGAATGCTAATACAATTTTACATCATCGATTAAACTAATCATAAATAATTCAATGAAATAATATTAATGAAATCAATATAACATAACCGTAGTGAATTATATGTAATATAAATGATTTATATCAATAATGAATAAAAATACCATAAAAATTTCATTTAAAAACATATTTGACAACAATTCTCTTTCTATTTTGAAAATCACATTCTCAATCTAAAAGATAAAAAAAAATCCAAACAATATTCTTGATAAATTAACATTGAATCTTATAAACGATTTATTAAATAATAATGTTGTCATTACAATATGAGGTTATATACATATGAGTATGTTATAATAAATACCCCATTCACATTTTTGGTAAAATTAATATAGTAATTTTGAAAACACCCGTTGAATTTGGGGTTCAAATTTTTTAATGTAAATTTAGTAGCTGACATTTCATTCAACACTAAACTTAAAAAAACCGTGATATATTATTAATATTGCAATTTAAAATACAATTATCTCATTGGAAATATATTTTTTGTTATGAATAAGACTGACTAACTTATGAAAAATATATTATTTAATTCATTTGTTAAAAGTTATTATGAAATAAATAAAAAACAAATTTAATATAAAGGAAATGACTTAATAAGAAAATATAAAATTGAACACAAGTATCACTTATAACAATAAAATAATAAATCACAATATTGTATTATATTAATGAAATATATATATATATTACTAATATTAAATGTAATATATAAAATTCAACATATGTATTTTCTAGATATGATATAAGAACAAATCCATTTTTACGCATAAAATATATGTTTTTTTAATACACAGTTTTTTATCATTTTGATGAATCACTTGTTTTAAATTTATTTTTTTGACAAATTTATAATTTATATTTGAGAAAATATAATTATTAAATTAAATAGTAATATAAATATATTATTTTATTTAAATTTTATTAATTTTCATAAAAGCTTAGTGATTTCATTAAAAGTGATAAAATATTATATTTTACTAGAAAAAACCTTTTCAACTAAAAAAATTATTATGTTAAATTATTTTTTTAATTAGTTTTAATGCATAATTAAATAAAATAATTATCATTAAATACAATTTAGTACATTTGAATCAATTTATCATTATATTTTTTTATAAATACATTTTAATTTTCTTTGTGGGTTTTACTATAAAAATTTGTTATCCAATTACTTCAATGGGATCGATTTTAATTTAATTATTGAAACATTTATTTAAGGAATTAATAATAAAGGATAAGATACTATGAATAATATTATCCATCTTATTTAAATATGATTTTTTTCCATTATGGATTGTTAATTTGGTAATTTGTTTTTCTAAATTTAAATGTAAATTGAGTAATTATGGGTAAACATAAAATTTTAAATATTATAAAATTTCCCTAAAACGTGTCAAAATTCATTGTATGTGTTAGTGTAGATAGAAATCATCCTTTCTTTGGGATTTTGAATTTTCTAAGCCATTGGTTTGAGAGTTTGAAATTTATTATAATTCATTTTCTAAAATGTTAGATATGTTGTACGCATAGTTTTAAAAACTATATCATTTTTAATATAAGGTCATACAATATATGAATTATAATATAAATATTAATTTAAAATCTAATGTGTTTATCTTCAACATGGTAATTTATTTTTAATTTTTAGGAAATAAATAATTACTTTTAAGTTTAAGAAAATGAAGTTGAAGTAAATTATTAGAAAATAATAAAATAAATATAATTTGAAATTAAAAATGTCATAAAATATTTTATTGATAACTTGAACATATTTTTGATATATTAAATGTTTATTTAGGAAGAAATATTTTCTTATCTACGTTTATAAAATTCAATGTAATGAATAGTATCCAAATTGTCATTAATGTTATGTGGGAATAAATAATATTTTATTAGATGATATAGAATTTATAAAAATATATCCATCATAAAAATAGTTGAAGTAAATATTAACATATCATACATGGTCAATTTATGGGTCATTTGTAATTTTATAAAATCTATAGTGACCTTCACATATTAAAAACACATGTTGTCACAATATGAGTTAAAGAGTATAAATGAGTGTTAAATCCAAAAGATAAGGATACAAATTGGACATAAACATGTATAAAAATAATTTTTAGAGATGATTTAGAATGTTACACATCTTATCATCTTGATAACACACATTATATCAATTTTTAATCACAAATTAGTATATATTAATTTAATATTTTCCGGGTTTCAAAGGATCATTCGCATCAATTATAAATGAGAGCCTCATCCCTAAATTATTAACAACACATTTATCATTCTAGATAATCCTAACCCTACCTAGTTCTATTAATAACATCAATATCCAAGTTCTAGAGGTCCTTGTATACATAAAATACCAACTCTATATCTTGTAATAATATATTTAATGGAATTCCATTGAAGAAGAGGGAATTCCTTTACCAACTCATTCATGTTCATTTCTTATTCAGTGTCCTCTTTATGAGTTTTAAAAAAAAAATTAATAAATAAAGTATTATATATATTTCAATATGTTATTATGATTTTTTTACTAATATATCCCATCTTTTATCCATCCTATAAAAAATGAAAACATAGCGGGCCCACAAGTACGAATTATAGTCTCATGGTCATGGTGCAATATGTATTTCATTAAAAAAATATTGATGGATATAATGATTAATATAATTGATATTAATAAAAACATTGACATTATAATTACTCTTTATAGTAATCATAACATTTAATTCCTAACTCTTTTACAATTAACATAATTATTTTGTCGCCGTGCGTACGTACGACCTACCATCTCCAGGATGCGATGTGATTCATTTTAAATCTTAACGATTGAATAATGGGTATAAAAATTTATATATTGATTAAATATAATTAACAGAAACATAATATACATATTTATATAAACTAATCATATTTTATTTATAATAAACATGAATTATATGACAAAACATGCATAAGAAAATGATGTTGTTAACAAACGAAATATAGTTAATAATGAAATACTATTTAAAAATATATATGAAGTCATACTAAGAAGATCATTTATGATATAATTAATAGGGATAAATTTTTATTATAAATTATTAAAATTCATTAATAATTATTCACAAGGTTAATTCACATTCAACTAAACCAATGTACAATGTTAGGGATTTTTTTCTCACAATTATTTTGTTGGGATACATGCCTTATAAAGTACTTGTTTCTTTTGTGTTGTGTATATACTACAAATGAATCTATATCATGTGTATTATTATGAATCTTTTAATATATATATACATATATCTATATAATTTTCTTTATATTTTGGGGAGTTTGATTCTATTGATTATAATGTTGTAATAGTTAATTTCAGAATTTTATTATTATTAGGGATTGTTTATATGTAAGTACCTATTGGGGAATATATATCATCCATGTCCATGTTTCTTAAAAGAAATTTCTATAATAATTTTAATATTATAATAAAAATGTTTTAATAGTTATTATAATGTTCATGTTTTTATAAAATGGTTTTAATGTACTCTTTTTCTCATTTTCCTAATGAGGTACTATATGTATTTTTTGAAAAAAATATAGACGAATTGTTTTTTTAACATATTTGTAATGATAATATTTTTATCCCTTCAAGAAATCATTATGGATTCTTTCTTCCTTTATAATGTTATAATATTATTTTCAATGAATATTATTTCTTGTACAATTTTTTGTTCATTAAAGTAGTGACTTAAAAGTAACATGGTGTCATTATCAAAAGAAAGTTTAAATGAATTTAATAGTGTATTTTCATCTATGTCAACTTACTTGGTCGAATATTATCCATGATTGAGTTTGATGTATTATGATACCAAAAATCATATTTTATTGAATTATTTAAGATATTTGTGACTATAGATGTGATATTTTTTTACCCTTCATGATTGGTGGTTAAAGTATTCACTTTTTTTATAATAGAGTTTTTATGTTTTTATTGTTTCACCATTTTAATATGATAAATTCAATGGACATACTAAGTGATTGGAAAGGCCCACAATATCTCCTAAATCCAATGGTAGATCTCATGAGAGAAATAATTTTGGGTTTTGGATGAAGCCATACCTATTTTTGTACGATATCTTTCCTGAAGTCATGATGATAGGATTATGATTTCTTGAATTATTCATTTTACCATTATGATATTAGTTTTTTATGTAATGAGCGAAACATTTATTAATTAAAATTCCACTTGATCTAATAATTTTTTTTATTATATCAAATGTTTTTATAAAATTTTCACTTCCTTGATTTTATGATATTGGATTTCAAATTACAGTTATGAATTATTCATGTTGCTAATACAGCCATTGAATAGTGATAACATTATTTGTATAAATAATGGGCTTTAACTGATCCAATTTACTCAGAAAAATGATGTTATAGTCTCATCCAATTGAATATGTCCATATGAAGCATATTTATCAGAGCTCGGAAAATAGGTGGTGTCACTGGCCTTCTGTCTTGACTAAGCCAAAGAAGATCATCAACATGTTATGCTCGAATGGAACTGCCTATGAATGAAGTGGAAGTTGATAGAGATCACCACCCGAGTGATGTTATCTGAGCATCCCCAAGAGTCTGTAACCATTTCACACCTAACCCATATGTCTTATGTGTGTGTTTTAATGGTTAATGTAATAATTCCTCAGCACTATGATTATGTGCATTATTTTTTTATACTAAATATATATTCATTTTATTATTGATACTTTTTAATAGATTTTAAAGAATAAATAGTATTTTTTAGATGATATGTAATTAAGAAATCTATTTTGGTGAAATAATTTAATTTTTAATTAAATAATATTTTAATAAATTGTTATTTATAAATTAAGTTTTAAATATAAAGGATCATAAATTTTTTTATGAATAAAATTGTAATTTTTATTATGGTTTGAAAGCTGTTTTAGTCGAAACTGAAGAATTTTCAATAAATATTGGTTTTTCTTTTAAAAGTAAAAAATTAAAGTATTTTTAATATTATTTAGATAATTTGAATATTATTTTTGGAATAAGGATGTCAAAATTATTCAATGGTGAATTTTTCATTATTTTCTAAGATAGTTGAATTTTTGGGTTAGAATTAAATACCGTTTATTTATATAATGTGTTTTAAGACGTCATAATGTTCTTATAGTGATGTAATAAAATAATATATATAGTATGATCTTCCTATATATGTTTAAATATAATAAATTGTGATTTTAGGTTTTTTGATTTATTTTACGAAGCACTAGTGGACCCTCCAAGACTTATAATGAATTTTAAGATTTTAAAATGATTTCATTTGGTGTGTGAATAAAATCCACATAATGAATACTAATATATTTTAATGATTGGCCATTGTACTTATAAAATAATTTTATCCACTCCCCTTTTGAAAAAACCCTGGGAAAATCATGCTATGGTTTGTGGTTAGGATTAGTATAATGTGTGTTGTCCAAAAACTAAATAATAAATAATTCCATGTCCTTAACTTTATTAACCGGCCCAAGATCATATATCCTTTTAACTAAAAGAATTTGGAGCATGAAAACCCCCTTACCTAATCTTTATATAATCCTCCCAAGGTTCCCCCATCTCCAAATAAGACTCTCTCAAGCCCCTCCAAAGACAATGGGATCACATTTTCATGTAATGGATTTCTTCCGTTCTCATTTTGGTTCAAGTTTCTTAATATTGTTATACCCTTGTATATTCAATTTCAAATTATGCGATATGATTTCGAACCTACCCTATAATTCTCTCCTTTTTTTTCAATAATGATAATCCATTTTCTCTCTCATCAATTCCACCCATGTACACTACTTACCGTGCTGAAATTCTATAAGGTATTTCTCTCACCTCATTTACATTCACAAAATAATTTTGTATTATGAATCTAAATCCCATTACATATGTTGGGTCATGATTATATATGAACCCATTACTGTAAATTTCATGTACATATTATGAGACACCATTTTAACTTCAATCAACAATTTTTATGAATTATAATGTCATGTTGTTATGCAATCGAAATTGCACCGTAATTTTCCATGCCAAAGTCATTTTGTAGTGAATACCATGCCCATTTATTTATCAATGGTATTCATATTTATGAACATTTTTTTATTGATTATATATTTTCATGTTCTAATTCAAAATTCCTTTATCATGTAATAAATTATTTAGATAAATGAATGCATGTTATGTGATCCATGTGGCACATCTATGAATGAAATTAAATGATTATGATGGGTGTGCCCTTATAGCACTTAAATGCATTGATAAATGATTAATATAATGATACATAATGTGAAATGATGGTTTTCTCATAATAATTCATGTGTATTGAGGGTTTACTAATGCTCCATGTGAAATGGTCCTTGGCTCATTCTAATATCATGTTAAATGTTGTTGCCACATTTCCATGTTATGATAGTCATGCTATAACATGCTTTTATGTACATGTTTCTATTATGCTCCATTGATATGCCTATTTCATAACATGTACTATATTATTAATGTTATTCAGTTTTTACTCCATTATTGGGATTTATAACTCATCCTTTTCTTATGCATGTTCTCAGGTTATCCAAGGCAATCCTAAGTATGAAGGAATATATGTGGTCATGTAAAAGAATATTTCAATAAAGATGTGTGTTTCATGTTTTAAGATGATATGTAATTCCCCTAAGCACAAAAACACTAGAAATATTGATATTATATGTTGTAACATGTGAAGGTTTTATGTAACAAATTATGATCAGGTGTAAAATAAAAAGAGGGGTTGTTATAGTTGCTATCAACAGATATTTTTATATATTTTTGGGATTACGATTAGAAAACAATAGTGAAATCCATAGGGATAAGACTAAGTATAATAAAAACATACCTAAATTCTTGTGAGTATTTATTAAGTGTTTCATCAAAAAAATATATCATTTTTTGGATACGACCATGTTGAGGTGGCTCTGGCACATATTTTTCTTGAGATAAAACTCGAAAACATCACTTTGAGCTAGACTCGATTGGTAAATAGTGCACAATAATGGGCCTTACTACACTCGTGGTTATATCACTCCTAGTGGATATTATTGGGTAAATTCATAAACTTTGTATGATCCATTATTAAGGAAATAAAAAAATTCCCCTAATAATAAATGTTGGGAAGTAGATCATGGATAACATAGATTAATGCCTATAAATTCATAAGTTTATGAAAAAAAAGTAATTTATTAGTCATACATTTTTTAAATTGGAGTTACCTTTATGGGTTACCCCTAAAATTCCTTTTATTCCATCCAATGGCTGGTAATATGAGGACTCCAGCTAACAATCGATACGAAGATCAATGAAACGACTATTCTAAGGAGATACCCAATCTGAAGGGAGTGGGAATTACGAACTTCGTCACAATACTCTATTAGTTAGCTCATGTTTTGAATAGAAACATGGGTCAAGATGAACATTCAACCCCTCTTAATAATTAACATGTTTCAATCATGACCTTCATGAGACAAGGGCCTCCTACTTCTAATGGATCATCTGATCACTCAATTGTTGAACAATGGATCAACTAAATTGAAAAGATATTCTTCATCATTAAATGTTCCAAATATGAGAAGGTTAATCTAGTTTCTTATCGTATTGAGGTTGAATCTGATCAATGGTGGACATTGATCAGTTATACAATGCTTTGGAGTGAGATTGAGGTGTTATAATCGAAGGATTACCGTAAAATGTTTTCTGAGAAATATTTTCCTACCAACCTTCAACATAATATGGAACAGGACTTCAATTCCCCCAAGAAAAGAAGAAGGCTAATCCCTCATATCGTACAAGGAAAAATTAATAATTCTTGCACGATACGCCTCCGACTTTGTTATTACCTCTGAATGCATAGTTTACTGCTTCATTGGTGGGATAAAATCTATCCAATAGAAAGCCCTAGATATCCACAACATCATGAGATATGAGTAAATTGTCAGATTTGGCCTCAAAGTTGAAATGGATATTGGAAAATCATGGGGATATAATGCGGATAAGAAGCATAATGTGGATATTAATTCTGGTGGTTTGATGGATAAATCCAACAGTTCTAAGAAAATACATCACCCCATTTGCCTAAGATGTGCATAAAAGCAGCACGGAAATTTTCGGATGGGGATAAGTAAATTATTTAGGTGTGGACGTGAACGGAATTTGGCCATTAAATGCCAATAAGAAAAGCCCATGGTTGCGACATAGTAGAGGAACAATCCATTTTACCCTCAACGTATTGTTCATTTCTTCAACTACAATAGACCAGGGAACTATACAAATGAGTTCCATAAGACAGGGGATTTTGGAGGCAACCAACAACCTCGACGGTAGCAAGGTAATGTTTTGTCCATCACTATCACCGCTGTGAAACCCTATAATGAAGTGGTGATAGGTATTCTAGTTATTCATTAAAGAATATAGGATGTACTTTCTGATTGTAGTTCTAAGCATTCTTTTATATCATTTATGTTTAGTAGAACAATCCCAACACCACCACATGTTATGAAAGTAAAGATGTCGGTGAGAATAAAAATTAGGAAATCATTGAATCCGATGATTATTACTCATCCCTTGTCATAATTTGTGGATGTAACTTCCCATAGAACTTCTCTATACTCCCATTAGTGGAATTTGATGCAATTCATGGAATATATTGGGTTTCATTATATATAGCCAACATAAATTTCAATGAGACGTAAACCACTCTCCATATAGAGAATCGACCCTTGATTCTGTAAATGTAATGGGGGGAGGTAGAATCTTTTTTAGCATCATCGTCTCAATAATTGATAATAATTCTATATGAGCATGCATATTTGGATCCATGGATTGAGACTAAAGATGAAACCATCCTTGAAGACAAGCCTATGGTGAGGGAATTCACTGAAGTGTTTCCCAAGGAATTTCCTGGTATTCCACTTAAAGGAGATGTAGAATTCTAAATTGTTCTTATAACTAAGGCATTGGCAATATCCAAGACTCCATATAGAATGGATATTGTAGAGATTGAGGAGATAATGAAATAACAACTGGAGAATCAGGATAATGTTTTTATATGCCAAATTGCATTACCATGGGGTGCACTAGTCCTATTCATCTTGAATAAGGATGGTTCAATGCGCCTTTACATTGATTGTCATGACCTCAACATAACCAAGATAAATAACAACAATTCCAGGCCACAAATTTGTGACTTGTTCGATCTACTACAGGCAGAACAATACTTCTCCATGGAGTATTTTTTATTGGGATATTACCATGTATGGGTGAAGAAAGAGGATATACCCTAAAGATCTTTTCGTACAAGGTATCCTCATTATTAAATCATATTAATGCCTTTCATAATCAATAATTCTCTAGAAATAATCATGAAATTCATGAATAATGTCTTTATATATTACCTCGATAAATTTTTGGTAGTCTTTATAGATGATATTCTAATCCACTATAAAAACATTGAGGAGGATGTAGAGAATCTAAGAACTGTACTAGATACCTTGAGAAATGAGAAGATCTATGAAAAGTACCACAACGAAGATTTATTGATGAATGAAGTCTCATTCCATAGTCATATCATCACAATGAAAGGGATAACTATGGATCCCTCTAAGACAACTGCAATTGAGGGATGGCTGAGACCAACATCGGTAATGGATATCCGTAACTTCCTCGGGTTAGCTAGACATTATCGCCGATTTGTGGGAAATTTTGCACCATTTCCAAACCCTCTTACAGAGCTAAATTGGAAGGGAGTTACGTTTTCATGGAGTGATGAATGTGAAATATGCTTCCAAGAGATTAAAAGGATGCTTATCACTACATCCGTACTGACATTACACACAAGTGGAGAACGTTTTTTTGGTATTGAGGGATTCTTCAAACAAGTTCATGGGAAGTGTGTTGATGTAAATTGAAAAATTCATTTCCTATGATGCAAGGTAATTGAATGTTCATGAGAAAAACTATCCAACACATGATCTGGTGTTGGATACAATAATCATTTCAATGAAAATATGGTGACATTATCTCTTTGGGAGAAATGTGAAATATACATGGATCAAAAAATCCTCAAGTTTATTTTCACACAGAAATAGTTGAATTTGGACCAAAAAAATGGTTAAAGATGAGCATAGACTCTGAATGCTCAATCCCTTACCAACCTGGTAAAGCGAACAACCTGGCAGTTGTTCTCTGTATAAAGGACCCAACAATACGATCATTGATGAGAATTGAAAAATATCTAATTTCATAGAGTTGATAAAGATTTATATGGGAATAATTGAGAGGGGAATATCATAAATCCTTTCACAATTGATTTCTCAACCATATCATTTGGTGGGTTATAAGATTCTCAAAATGATTATGTGGGAATTCATTATAGCATGAAAACGATCAAAAAATGTACATCCTTATAGTTAAATATTAATATAGAAGAAATTATGAGATTTGTATCAAGATTATTTGATACCTAAAATTCAGAGTAAAAGAAAGAACTTTTGGATGATGTAAATAATTTGAATTTCTCCATTCATCTTGGAATCACAAATATTAATCAATATATCTGAGAGAATTATTGGTGGGATTACATGAAGAATGAGATCACTGAGTATACATCAATGTTTCTAGTATGTAATAAAGTGAAGAGTGAGAGGCATAAGTCTTAGTGGATGGTGCAACAATTACCCATAACAACATTGAAAGGAGTTAACATCACCGTGGATGTTGTCATTGGGATTCCAACGACATTCAAAGGAAACAATGTTACAAGGGTTGGTATAGATTATCTTAAAAAGGTTGCACACTTCATTATAATTTGGGAGGATTTCTCATTATATCAGCTAGAATGGATATAAATTGGAGATGTGGTAAGGTTTCCTGGAGTACCACTATCGATTGTTTTTTATCGATATTCAAGATTCACCTCTATGTTTTTGAAGAGTCTTCACCATGATCTGAATACTTAGTTAAACATTAGTACGGCTGATCATCCTTAAACTGATGGCCAATATAAGTGGATTATCCAAACACTTGAGGTCATTTTGAGATCATCCTAAATGTACTTAAAAAGAGTATGGGATTCATATCTTCCTCTTTTTTATTTCCCTTTAAATAATAGCTTCCACTCAACCATCGAAATGGATCCATATGAAGCCTTTTATGGGAAGAGGTGTAGAACATTGGCATGATTGGATGATGTTGAGGAGAGAAAACTAATAGGTCTAGAAATGGATGAAGAAATGGTGGAGAAGGTTAAGACAATATTGCAGTACATTAAAGTTGTCCATAGTCGACAAAAGAGCTATGTTGGTAATCATCAACGAGACCTACATTGTGATGTCTAAGACATGTTATTCACTTGCATATCCCCATGGAAGAGAGTTATGGGATTTGGGAATAAGGGAAAGTATTTTATATGGTACATCAACCCTTTTGAGATCATTAATCATATGGGAGTAGTGGCCTATCAACTAGAAATCCTACCAAACCTATCTCATGTACATGATGTATTCCATGTATCACTGTAGAGGAAGTACATACCTGACTAATCAGATGTACTAAATCCAGAGGTGGTACTGTTGGAGAATGACCTAGACTATGAAGAGAAGTCATTGAATATCTTATATCATTGGTAAAAGTTATAAAAAAAAGACAATTCCCCTCATCAATGTGTTGTGGTGAATCAACATGATTGTAGAAGAAACCTGGTAATCAGAGGAAGTGATGAAGCAGAGTTACCCACATCTATTTTTGTGTTGTAAAAGGAAATTTTGATGGAGAGTGTTCTTATGTGTGGAAGATTGTAATGACCCGAACTATTATTAATGAAAATTACTCGTGATCTTATAAAATGACTTATTATCTAAAATGTTTATATAAAATATGAACTTCTGTTGTTTTATAATTTTGAATTAAAAATAATATTTGGAATTTTTACCATTCCTAATATAGTCATTAAATAGTGGTATCATTATTAGTTTAAATATAGGGCTTTCGAAATCCTAATTTACATAGAAACATAAACTGATGACCTCATCCAGTATAATTGCTTCGTACAAAGCTCATTTTTCAGAGCTCATAAAGGAGGTGGCATCACTGGGCATCACTGTTGACCAATCCCAGGACTAGCTTCAACACGTCAATCTCGAATGGAACCACCTATGAGAGAAATGTATGATGATAGAGATTACCACCCGAACGATGTTATATAAGCCTCCCAAAAGTATTTCACCATTGCACACCTTACTCGTATGTTTTATGTGGGTGTTTTAAGGGGTTATGTAAAAATACCCTAGAACTATGATTATGTTGATTATTTTTGTATAGAGAATATACAATCACTTTATTATTGTTACATTTTAAGTAGATTATAAAGAACAAATAGTATTTCATTAGTTGATATTTAATTATGAAATATATTTCTGATGAATTAATGTATTTTTTTAATTAAATAATATTTTAATAAATTTTTATTAATAAATTAATTTTTAAATATAAATGATCTTATTATTTTTAAGAATATAATTGTAATTTTTATTTAGGTTTGAAAGATATTATTTTTCAAATCCCAGGAATTTTTTATAAATGACTATTTTTTATTAAAAGTAATAAATCACATATTTAGTAGTTTTTTAGATTAAATGAACATTATTTTTAGAATTAGGTATTCAAAATTATCGAACGGTGAATTTTTTATTCTTTTCTGAGACAGTGAAAAATTTTGGTAGAAATTAAAGTCTCTAAAATTATATAATGTGTTTTATGACATCATACTGACCTAATAGTGATGTCATCAAACACTATAAATGGGTATATCGGCCAATAAAATTTTTTAAAATAAAATAATTTGATTTAAGGTTTGTTTGATTAATTTTACTAAGAATTGGATGACCTTCCAATACTTATAAAACATTTTAACATTTTAAGATGACTTCTATGACAGTGTGAATCACCTCCATATAACCAAGCCTAATATTTTATGAAGATAGGACATTTTCCTTAAAAATTAAATTTTTCCACTCCCCTTTGGAAAAAACCATGGGTAAAAACCATGGGATAGTTTTTGGTTTTGATTAGTTTAATTTTTGGTGTCCAAAACCTAAATAATAATTAATACCATATTTTTTCCTATTTGAACTCACCCAAGTTCCCAATTTACACATAATGAAAATCCTTTTAAATCTCTAAAAACCCCTGAAGTCATCTCTCTAGTATCCTCCCAATGTGCCCCAACCTCCCATGAATCCTCTCTCAATCCCCTCCCAATTTTGTGGGATCACACATCATAATAAGGCATTTCTTCCTTTATCATTTTTTCCATGTTTATTTATATTTTTATAATATATTATTTTCAATTATAAATAGTGGGGTATGATTTTTCACATCAACCATAATTCCCTACTTATGTTTAAATTAATAGATACCCCTTTCTCGCCCATTAATTCCTCTCAGGTACAACCATTACCATGCTAAAATTCTATAAGGGATTTATCTCTCTTCAATTTTTTTGAAGAAATTATTTTTTATTATGAATCTAATTTCTGTTAAATATGTAGGAAAATGGTTCTAAATGAACCCCTTTCTGTTCATTTCATGTACATATGATTAGACTGCCCTTTTTCTCTAATCATCCATTTTTATTAATTTTTATGTCACGGTATTTGGAAGCCAAAATTGCACCGTGATTTTAAAAACCAATGTCATTATGTAGTGAATAGCAAGCCCATTTCACTATCAATGGTATTCATCTTTATTTACATTTACTTTTTGATTATAGAGTTTGATTTATGAATTCCACATTACATTATCATGGAATAAATGATTTTGTTTAATTAATCTATGTTATATGATCCATGTGGCACATTTACGCATGAAATGAAATGATTAAGAGGGGTGTGCCCTGATAGTGCTTCAATGCATCAGGTAATGATTGGTCTAATGATAAATCAAGTTCAACTAGGATTTAATCATCATAAATCAATTGAAATGAGGTTTTACTCATCCACCAAGTTTAATAAGCCTTGGATCTTTCTAATATCATGAAAAATGTTGCTGCCACATTTCCATGTTCTGATAATCATGTTATATCATGACTTTATGTTCATGTTTCTATTATGCTCCATTGATATGCCTATTTCCTAACATGTAATGTATTCTTCCTGTTTCTCCTTGTTTACTCCATTACTAGGCTTTGTAGGCAACCATTTTCATATGAATATCCTCTTGTTATCCCATGCAATGCTAAATACGAAGGAATGTGTGTGGTAATGTAAAAGAAGTTTTCAATAAAGATGTGGGTATCATGTTTTAAGATATTTTGTAATGAATTTATGGATCAAATAAAATATACCTATCTATGTTCATTGTTCTATCATGTGAATGATTTATGTAATAAATTAATTTTTTAAGTGTGAAATAAATAGGATGGGTTTTATTTTTTATATTCCATGTAATTAATCAGCTAGAAGAATATATATGTTATTATTTATATGGATTTATTTTATTTTCATTTATTGTTTCATTATTATAATTAATATTATGTTTAAATGGATTGTTTTTCTATTATAGGACATTCCATAATGTTTATTCACATTTATTATAGTTTTTTTGTATGATTTCGCTTACTGAGAAACTGAGCTCACCACTTTCTAATTTTTTTCCTATAGATAAAATGTTGTATATTATGACTAATATTAATGGTTAATATTTAAGAATAATGTTTTTATCAATGGATTATATAATTTTAATTTTATGTTTTAATTTTAAATGTAAATTTCATTTAGGTAATATGGATTCCAATACTGCTAAACTAATTGGTCCTTTGGGATTTGAATCTTGTATCTATTCCAATATAAAAAATTGAGACACTTGATTTGGGATATTGGGGATGGGGTAGTAATAGTTGGTATCCAATAAAGTTTATTAGAAACAATGGGAACTATATTTATGAATACATAAAATCTACCTATGATATAATATGGTAAAAATTTACTTTCATTCAATTTCTTTCTATTTTATGTTACATTTAATGTTTTGTTTAATAGTTATAAATTATTTCATCTTAATTGAAACCAGTTATTTCATCTAAATAATTTATTCAATTAAATTTTATTTCAAATTGGTTTTAAATAGAAATTACAAAAAAATTTATCATTTAATACATTTTAGGTAATTGAAATAAATTTAATATAGAATTTTTTTTCTAAAAAAATTTCAATATTTTAAACGTTTAAACTATAAAAACATGTTCTCTCATATCTTCAATGGGATTCATTTAAATTTATTTACTGAAACATATGAATTATTAATTTTTAGAAGTAGGTAAAATATATTTAATAAATGATTCCAAGTTATTTAAATTGGTTTCTTTTATTTATTTGTAATTATGAATATTAGCATTAGTACTTTATTATCAACATGGTTAAAGGTAAATAGCATAATTATGGGTAACAATAATAAGATATATCTTATAAAATTGAACTAAAACATTTTACAATTTAATTTTATGAGTATTTTGTAACCATAATCATCCATTATATGAGATTATAAGCTTTTTCTGCCACTTGTATGATAGTATGACATTTATTATATTTTAAATTATGAAAAGTGAATGTTGTCATAATCGTATTTTTAATAACTATATCAATTCTAATACTAATTTATATAGAAGATATATTCCACTATAAATATATATTTGAAATATAGATTTATTATATTCCTCATTGAAATTTAATTTTAATATTTATGAAATGTTTAATTAACTTTAAATATTAAACAATAATGATATAATAATTCTTTAATTAATGTGAATATCAAATAAATGGTTATAAAAATATTAAAATAAATGTAATTTAAATAATTAATTTGGTCCATGAATTTAATATAAATATTTTACTTGTACATGATATATTATAATAATTTCATGGAATATATATATTTTTATGGATATTTTTAAATTTCAATGTATTGAATAGTATCAAAATATTCATTAATGTAATATTAAAATAAATAGTATTTTTTAAAATGATATAAAATACATAAAAACATAAAATAAGTCCAAATGATTTAGGGAAGGTTTCAAATATTAGTAATGGAATATTTATTGTTAATATTTCATTTAATAGTAACAATATAATCCTTCACTGATTAAAACACTTGTTGTCATTCGAAGAGTGAATGAGTTTATATAAGGGTTTAAACTAAATGAAAAGGGAAATAATGTGACCTATATATGTTAAAAATTATTGGTTGATAATATACCAACTCAGTATCATCTTAAATTTTAAAAATATATATTTTATACATTTTTAATTCAAAATTAAATTATAATAATTTAGTATTTTGAGGGTTTCCAAAAATTCCCCTCTAATCATTTATAAAATGGATACTCCTCCAACACTAATTCACACCACATTAATCCTTATAGATAACATATTCCCTCCTATTATTTATCAAAAAAATATGATCTAATTTATTGTAATCCCATTTTTCTAATGTACCAAATATAATTCCGTTGTGAATATGTTTAAAGAATGCCCATTAAATAAGAGAAAATTGTTTTAACAACTCATTCATGTTATTTTCTTCTTATAATAACTCTTCATGTTTTTTCCATAATAAATTATTAAATTAAAAATCATCAATATTATGATATGTTATTATTATTATGTGATAACCATATCATACCTTTTATCCATCCTATGAAAAACGAAAGCATTTTCCATTCATTCGTATGGATTATTGTTTCCACATTGTGGTGTAATTGTTTTTTCAATACCACATTATTTTAGTTGTTATAATGATGTATATAATATAGATTCATAATATATATGACATTGTGTTGATATGTTATAAATATTATACCATCCAATTCTTTACCCTTTTACCATTAAATGTATAATATTGTCACCTGTGTGTTCATAGGGCCTATCATATCCAGTATGAGATGTAATTTATTTTCCATGTTAACCATTCATGAATGATAAAAAATAATTATATAATGAGTAAATATAATTTTATTTAACATAATATCGTTATATATATGAAATAATTATATCATACTCATATGAAACATGATTTATAATACAAAAAAAGCATAAGAAAATGATATAGTTAACACCTAAAACATGGCTAATAAAAAAATATTATTAAATATTTGTTTATAATATAATATATGATGATTATATATAACATAAAAAATAATAATATGGTTTTATTATAATTTAATAACATTCTTAATCACTATAAATTTGGTTAAAGAACTCTCAACTAAATGAATGTACATGGTAATGGATTTTTGTCTCACTTTTATTTTTTTGGGTCACATACTGTATACACAAATTTTTTTTAGGATGTATATGCATCCCAGTAATTTATTTTATTGTTATGTTTATGTTTATTATTATGTTATATTCTTATCCATGGAAATTATTTCTTTCACAGGTTATATTATTCTAGTGATCATAATGTGGTTAGGGTGAATATCACATTCCCATTATTATTCAGGATAGTTTATTCATAACTATCTAATGTCTAATATTTATCAATAAATACCATGTTTTTCAAAAAACCCAAAATATTTTTATTATTATCCTATAAATTTTTAAATATTTGTTTTGATATAGTTTTTATAAAACATTTTGAAGGGAGTATTTTTTTCATTTCTCAAATAGTGTACTTCAGGATATTTTAAACAAAAATATGGAAGGAAATTATTTTTATGTTTTTAGGAATGAGAGGGTTTTTCCGCTATCATGATTCCATAATTTCATGAATCAATGTTTACATGTCTATAAGATTCATTTCAAAAAAAAATATTTTCATTTTAAAATTCAATGGCCTCTTAAATAAATGATATCAATGTAAAAAGGTGTATTTCATTCATGAATGTTTTATTTATTTTTTAGAGTATATTAATATAACTCAACATACTTATTGGGATAATTTTCTTGTTTTTGGTTGATATATTATTATGATATCTACCATATTTAATTAAAGGTTCTATGATCGGGTTGACCATGGATATTCTATTTTCACACCATTCATGGTTTATGTTTAATGTATTTAAATTTTGTATAGTCGAGTGTATATTTAATTTATGTTTCACCCTTTTCATATGAGTAATTAATTATACTTAATAAGTGAAATTTAGGGACTTCTTCAGATCCTCAATATATTATCATGTCTAATGTGAAAAATAACTTTGAGTACTTGTCAAGGATTTTCTTGTTTATGTATAGTTAATTTTTTGAATCCTTGATTATAAGATTATGATGTCTTGAATTATTCATTTCCTAAATATGAGATTATTTATGGATATTCCAATTTACTATCTGATTATTATAATATATATTTGATTATGTATATGTGCTTATTTATATGTAATTTTTTTATTCTCGTATATTCTTCCCATGTTATGCTGAAGATTTTGTTTATATGGATTTTATTTCAATTATACACCATTCTCTATTTGATATTCTTATTTATAATTGTTTCTATCATGACCCATCCCAGTGGGGACCGAGCCGCAACTCCCCATGCCCGCCTCCAAAAGGCCAGGTGCTGGTGACTAGCACCAAGTAGGAATGCTACTAACATGGGAGGCATTGCCTATAAACCTGTACACACGCACACACATCTCCAAGCCCAAAAAGATGAAAAGTAAAAACTACTAATGATTGAAAAAGCATTCATACACTAAAAACCCAACCAACAGAGTATGAAAGGGAAGTAAAGTATATAAAAGTAAAACCTTAGGACAAAATTACGAGGCCACCAAAAGAAATTCTGCAACAAAGTCCAACCTGTAGTGAATGGTACTGGGACTGCAACCCGTCGTCGAAGGAACATACCTCGGCCTGTCTGACCTCACTAAACATCATCCGGTCCTGGTTCGCCTAGAATCCTGTCAAGGGCTCACTCATCTACACAAGACATGACACGTTCGGGAAAATCCCATGCAGGGGTGAGTATAACAATACCCAGTAGGACACCCTGAAAACCAAAAAGGAAATACAACAGAGGAAAATACCACAAAGAAAGGTACAGTCAGCTCTACACAATATATGTCTACAGAGCATATAACAAGAATATCCAGATATACTCATACACAAATGACCTTTGCGATACCGCCACTAGGATCCATCTCGATTATTCCACAAAGCATACCATTGGGATAACACACTCCTAGGTCTGGAGAGAGATACATGAAGTACTCGTTCTTGGTGAACACACTCCACAAGTACCTTGGGAACATGATTCTCAGGTGAGGATCATATCCAAGTCAATGGGTGATTGCGACAACTCAATTTCAGCTAATCTGCTAGCAGAGGATTGGCGCCTTGGAAAATTTGGTCAAGTCAATACCACGAACTCTACCTAGAATTCCAGGATTGAATAGAGGATCTGGCTCTAAGTCTCATAGAGGGGATTCCAACAACTCTATTCAGGGATTTATGCTGAAGGGATCATGCTCCTGTGTAAAGGAAATGATAACAGAACATTCAGAGAAAAAGACCAAGCGTATGAACCCTAAAAAGAATATTCCAAGTCACAGAATACAAGTGGATCAAGTCATAAATAAAAGGTTACACGGTGTGTAGTATGGTTACACGCCGTGTTCCATGACCCCAAGTAATGTGTGTTCCATGACCCCAGGTAATTCCCTTGTAAATGGCATGTATCCTTCGTTCAAGCTGTAAAAAACCAAACTAAACAGCATGTAGTAAAGTACATGTCGTGTTCCTTGACCCCAGGTACTGCCCGTGTAAGTGGACCACTCCTTCGGCTTGTCTGATAGAAATCAAATACACGGCATGTAGAAGAAATTAAACTCCATGTTCGAGCACATGGGCTCGCTCCGTGTACGCTGGCCATGTGCCCGTACATGGTCTCTGCCCGTGTCTGTGCCACCTGCCCGTGTACCCGTACATTGGGTATCTCGTGTATCTCGCTGGGTCAGTCCGAGGAGGGGTGTACACGGCGTGCCCCTGGCTGTGTACATTTCCCATGCTCATGTGCTCTCGGAGTACCCACCGGGTAACCCTACCGATGAACACCGGTCGTGTAGCCCATACTATACGACATGTTGTCGGGAAATTTATAGAAGCGTTGTCTTCTTCCGCGTGCCTCAGCTGTTGCTCCAGATCTTGATCCAATGGTCAAATCATCATAAAACTACAAATTTGGGGTCATCCTGCCCCTACAAAACCGATTGCTTCTGTTTCGGGCTTCCGATCGGTCTTGAAAATGCATCTTGATCTATCTACACAAAAATGCCTGAAGAACGGGAACTTCTGAATTGCGTCGATTCTTCTGATGTCGCCGCCTTCACACCTCCTCTAGGTTTCCTTGACATTGGATCATTGATTTGGAATCGTTGCTCCAACAAAAGAATTCGCGACGATCTATATACTCTAAGAACACAAAGAATGTGAGGGGGGAAAACAAGAATCAACAAGAGGGGAGGACCTTGATCGTTGTTTGTGACGATCCGGGATTTCCACCGTTAGATTGAAAACCCAAACAATCTCTAGAATTAGAGCCTCAAATCCCTGCATGAACCTGTCACGCAAGAATGATCAACCCACGGGCTAATCTATTTGTGGATTAGTCCACATTCAACATATAAATCATGAATATGGGAAAGAGAAATCAATAACAATTATCCTACCTGGATCCCAGCATTCGTTGGTGAAGATCTAGCTGTTGCATCGTCGTCACTGACGAAATCCGTCAAGACCACCGTCGTCGCATTGGGAGGCTTCCTCCAGGGCCTCCAGAGCCAACAAGGGTTTCAGGGTTTGAGTTTTGTAACCCTAGACCCCCTGCACATGCCTTTATTTGAAAATAAAAAAAGATATAATATTTAAAAGATCTCGCCGTAGAAACAAGATTTAAATAAAATATTTTAATTAAATATTTTATTACCGTTGAGTCCAAAAACCATATTTCACCACCGACCTATGCCGGCCGATGTTAGAGATTTCCTTAGGTAAAATTGATGTTATGAATGAAACGGTGCCCTTGGATTTCTGATCAGAGCACCCATTCAGGAGTTATTTCACTTTTTCATGAAAACTGCACGCGTGCGTAATTTAATTTTTAAATTAAATTCAAACATTAGTTCTGGGCTCGATGGACCTCGAAACTGCACACCGTCTCAGATCCTAGTCTCAAAATAATCCTTATATAATATTAAAATAATACATTGAAAAATCAGGGACATTACATCACACCCACCTTGGGTATTTTACATCCCCGAAAAGCCAAAACAAGGGCTACCAAAAAAGGTGTGGGTACTGCATGCGAATCTGAGCCTCCGGCTCACACGTGCTATCCTAGAGATTCTCGTGCTGCCACAATACATGCTCCAAGGGAATAGGTCATCCATGAAGGATCTTCTCCTACCGATCCTCGATCTCCACTGGGTACTCAGCAATGGTCACTCCATCGTCGATGTCCAGCTCACCCCAGTCGATGACATGCGATGGATCATGCACGTACCTCTGTATCTACGACACATGGAAGACGTTGTGTACCCGGTCCATCTGAGAAGGTAGAGCCAAGAGATAATCCACCTCACCAACTCTACTCAGAATCTGAAAAGTGCCAACGTACCTCGGAGATAGCTTGCCGCCTCGGCCAAATCTCTACAATCCCTATCAAGGTGAGACCCGAAGGAACACATGGTCTCCTTCCTCGAACTCCAAGGGCCTCCATCTCCAGTCGGCATAAGACTTCTTCTAACTCTATTCTATCTTCATCCACTCCTGGATGACCTGTACCTTCTCTGTAGTAACTCTCACCATCTCTGGGTCCATGAGTGCTCACTCTCCTAGGTCAGTCCAGCAAAGTGGCGACCTGCAAGGTTGCCTGTATAGAGCCTCGAATGGTGCCATACCAATAGTGGAATGATAACTGTTGTTATAAGAAAATTCCACCAGTGGTAGGTGATCCTCCCAGCTACGACAAAAGTCAAGTATGCAAACTCGTAGCATATCCTCTAGGACCTGGATGGTCCGCTCTGTCTGGCCATCATTCTGGGGATGAAATGTTGTTCTCAACTGTAACTGAGTCCCAAAAGCTTCCTGAAATCCCTTCCACAACCAGGATGTGAAAAGATAATCACGGTATGAGATGATCGTGGATGGTACTACATGAATTAGAACTATCTCTTACATTTAGAGGCGTCTCAATATCTCTACTGTACCCTACTCCCGTATGGCTAGGAAGTGGTCCGACTTGGTGAGTCGATCGATGATCACCAAGATGGCATCGTGTCCCCTGGATGTATGTGGTAAACCCGTCACTTAGTCCATGGATATTACTTCTTATTTCCACTCTGGCACCTCAAGGGGCTGAGCGAAACCTGCTGGAACCTGGTGCTCAGCCTTTAATTGCTGACAAGTAAGGCACCGAGAAACAAACTCTGCCACACTCTTCTTCATTCTGGGCCACCAGAACTGACGTCAGAGGTCCTGATACATATTCTCCACGCCTGGATGTACTGCCAAAGGGGATGTATGAAACTCCCTCATAACCTCCTCTCGTAACGTCACTCATACTACCGTGTGACCTCTGAAAAGAAAAATGTGCACCCCACCTTCTGAATATCTATCAGCAAAGTCACCAGTGTATATCTGAGCATGTAGAGTCTCATAGCTAGCATCCTCGCGCTGTGCTTCCCTAACTTGTTGTAAGAGTGGAGGGGTAACAACCATCAACTTAAGGTATGTTCCCTCATCTCCATCTACGAAGGACAACTGTAAAGAGGCCAACTGCCTTGTCGCCTCATCCAGCAACAGCGAAATGAATTTCCTAGTGAGAGAATCTGCCACCATGTTCCCCTTTCCAGGAGTATAAACAATCTCAAATTTGTTGTCCTGGAGGAACTCAAGCCATCACCTCTGTCTAAAATTCATATCCTTCTGAGAAAAGATATATCTAAGACTCTTGTGATCAAAGTAGATGATAAACATCTCGCCCATCAAGTAGTGCCTCCACATATTCAATGTGAAGACTACCACTGGCAACTCAAGATCATGGGTCGCGTAGTTCTGCTCGTGTGGTCTCAACTGACACGAGCCATAGGCAATCACCGCTTACCTCTGCATCAGGACACAACCAAGCCCAGTTCCGGATGCGTCACAGATCACTACGTACTCGACACCCTCCTCTGGTAATCTCAAGAGCGGGGCACTCTTCATACTCTCTCTCAACTATTGGAAAGCCAGATGGCATCTCTCGGTCCACACGAAAGGTTTTACCTTTCGGGTCAAAGCTGTCATGGGTGCTGCAATCCTGGAGAAATCATGGATGAATCTCCAATAGTAGTCGGCCAACTGAAGGAAACACCGCACCTCCGTAACGCTCCGGGGTGGCTCCCATGCTAGCTCTGCCTCCTCTTTTTCTGGGTCCACTACTACACCATCCGATGAGATAATGTGCCCAGTAAGTGGACCTCATGTAACCAGAACTGACACTTCGAGAGTTTCCCATACAATTGGTGCTCTCGGAGTGTGTCCATAACCCTCCTTAGGTGTCTCGCGTGCTCCTCCTCAGACGCAGAGTACACAAGGATATCATCGATGAAGACCAGTACAAACTGGTCTAGATAGGGCTGAAAGATCCGGTTCATAAGTCCCATGATCACTGCTGGGGCGTTTTTCATGCCAAAGGGAATCACCAAGTACACATAGTGACTATAACGACATCTGAAAGTCGTATTCGGTATATCCTCCTCCCGTACTCGCAACTGGTGAAAGCCTGACCGTAGATCAACCTTTGAGAACCATAGTGCCCCTCTTAGCTGGTTGAAGAGGTCATCGATCCTCAGTAGTGGATACCAGTTCTTCATGGTCACCTGATTTAAGTGCCGGTAATCCACACATAGCCTCAATCTCCCGTCGGCCTTATTGTCAAACTGTACAGGGGCTACCCAGGGTGAAACGATGGGTCTCACAAAGCTCTTCTTCTGCAAGTCATCCAGCTACATCCTCAGCTCACGAAGCTCTACAGGAGCCATCCGATAAGCCGATGCGGATATCAGGGGTCATCCCGGGTTTCAAATCAATGTAGAAATCCATCTCCCGACAGGGAGGTAGACCGTGGACATCCTCCGGAAAGACGCCCTCGTACTCATCCAACACTACTGGAAACTGGAAACTCGTAACATCTGTCGTGCCAAGGGCTAGGCTAGCCAACTGATGTGACATTGGTTGTGCCCTCCTATGCATGAGTCCATCTTGGGCTACATGGGTCTCTCTTTCACCTACAAAAGAGAACCTCGTTTCATCACTGAGGACACACCTCACCCTTTTCCTAAAACAATCAATCTGGGCATGAACTGTTGATAGCCAGTCCATACCATGAATGACATCATAAGGCCCCGATGCTACCACTAAGAGGTTTCAACTAAAACTCACGACTCCAAGGGTCAGGCCACACTGCCTGCAAAGGTGTGTTATCTCTAAATCATCCCCAGTCGGTTTTTCTAAGCGTAAAGTTTGAGTCAATGGATCAACTGGAATCTCAAGGCCTCGAGAAAGATAAGAAGCCAGACAGTAATGAATAGCAATAGTGTCTATCAATACGGCAGCCAAAGTATAATAGACACAGATAGTACATCTAATCATTCTGGGAGTACCTGGGTCATAAGACTCTGCCTCCTGCAGCTGCCCCTGCCACTGTCCACCAGCTCCCTGAGCCTGGGGTGGACCTCCTAGGGGTGGTGGTGGTAAAGGGTCGAAACACTGACCACCTCAAACTACTCTCCCAGCTCTTATGCCACGTCCACCACCTCGCGGATCTACCTCCTCCACACGTTTCCTCTGCCTCAGTGGTCCATCCACCGCTCCTATGTCAGTAGAACGGCGGGTCGGACAATCTCAAGAAAGATGTCCCCTACCGTCACATGAGTAACATCGCCTCTCTCACGGCTAGCTGGATGCGCTCTATGAACCCTGAATGGCAGATCCCCTGTCCTGGGATCTCCTAAGGAAATGTCTCCCACGCCTGGGTCCCTGACGTCGGCTCCCTGCCACCGAGGTCTCTACTCCATCTTGCCCACTACTGACAACTATAAGTTGTCCCTACTCCGCCAGGAAGATATCGACCACCAAAGCCTGCTCGATCACCCCAGCATAAGTAGGAATGCTCAGATGTATGATGTTATCTCGTATATCTCTGCGCAAGACCCAGTAAAAATTCCAAGCATTAAAGTATTGATCTCGAACCATATCCAACGAGTACTGCGAGAGGTCGGTAAACCTCAGTGAATAGTCGGCCACTGACATGGTACCCCACTGTAGCTGATGAAGCTCCTGTATACATACTGCTCTTAGGGTAACCGGTAAAAACTCCTCTCTAAAGATATTCTCAAACTCCGACCATGAAAGAGTCGCCTCGTCGTGAGTCTGGATGACCAAAATCCAACATCAACCTTCTGTGCCCTGCAGAGGGCTCACTGCCAGGATCACCATCTGGCCTACTGGTGTCCTGGCCAAACGGAAGACTCTGGCCACCGCCTCAAGAAAGTCATATGCTGCTTGAGGGTTAGGCTCACCTCAAAACCTGAGGGGTCTCTGTCTCTGAAAATCGTGGAGTGTGCTCCTCCTGGACTCCTCCTCCACTGGTAAAGTGGGTGCTAAACACTTCCCCACAGGTGGTGGAATAACAGGCACGCCTCATGGTGGTAGAACTGGGGGATCTGGTCCCTATATCGAAGCTTAAACACTGAGGGGGTCATCCTCATGATCGTGCGGCTGGATCCTAGCAGGTGCGCGTCGCGGAGGCATCCTGTTTTAGATACAAGATGTATCACAGTTAGTGAGTATATCTGGAGAGATGACTCAAGAAGGACATGGAAACCACAAATCATTGCTATATGATGCATGTACCATTATTTTCCCCTATGCAACCAATTTTTTCATGTTGCGAGTTGAAAATCAAGTTATCAGAGTCCTGGTGTATGGATATGTCGGCCACTGAACCAACACTGGGGTCCCTGGCCTGAGAGCCAAACTTGAAAGACTTAACATCATTTCCCCAAACCAACTCACAGACCATCGGTCCTAAGGTAGAACTGACCATCCTATGATACCACTCTATCACAACCCATCCCAGTGGGGCCTAATCAGCAACTCCCCAACCCCGCCTCCAATAGGCTAGGGGCTAGCGACTAGCACCGATTAGGCATGCTACTAACATGGGAGGCATTGTCTATAAACATGTACACCCGCACACACATCTCCAATCCCACAAAGCTGAAAAGTAAAAATTACTAAAGATGGAAAAAGCATGCGTACAATAAAAAACCAACCAACAGAGTACAACAGGGAAGTAAAGTAGAGTAAATTAAATCCCTGGGCCAAATGTACGATCCCACCAAAAGAAATTCTGCAACAAAGTCCAACCTGTATAGAAAGGTACTGGGACTGCAACTTGTCACCGAAGGAACACACCTCAGCCTGTCTGACCTTACTGAACGTCGTCCGGTCCTGGTCCTCCTAGAATCCTGTCAAAGGATCTCTCATCTGCACAAGACACGACACATGCGGGCAAAGACTGTGCAGGGGTGAGTATAACAATACCCAGTAGGACACCCCGAAAGCCACCAAGGAAATAAAACAAAGGAAAATACCATAAAGAAAGGTACATTCATCTCTACACAATATATGTCTACGGAACATATAACAAAAATATCCAGATATACTCATACACAAACAACCTTCGCGATACCGCCACTAGGATGCAGCTCGAAGATTCCACTAAGCATACCATCGGGAGAACATACTCATAGGTCTAGAGAGAGAGACACGAAGTACTCATTCCGGGAGAACACACTCCATGTGTACCTTGGGTACATGATGCTCTAGGGAAGAACACAACCATGTCATGGGGTGATTATGACAACTCAGTCTGAGCTAATCTGCTAAGCAGAGGATCGGCACCCAGTTAAAGTTGGTCATGTTGATTCCAAGAACTCTACCTAGGGTTCCAGGAATGAATAGAGGATCCGGATCTATGTCTCACAGAGGGGATTCCAACAACTCTATTTAGGAAGTTCTGCTGAAGGGATCATACTCTTGTGTAAAGGAAATGACACCAGAACCTTTAGAGAAAAATTCCAAAGGTACGAACCCTAAGAATACTAGTCCAACTCATAGAAGACAAGTGGCTAAAGTAATAATGAAAAGGTTACACAGCACGTAGTATGGTTACATGCCATGTTCCTTGACCCCGGGTACTACCCGTGTAAACGGCCTGTGTCCTTCAGTTTGTCTGATAGAAAGCAACTACACGGAGTGTCGAAGAAATCACACGCCGTGTTCGAGCACCTGGGATCACTCTATGTATGCTGTTCATGTGCCCGTAGACAGTCTCTGCCCGTGTTTGTGCCGCCCGCCCGTGTACCAGTACACAGAGTATCCCGTGTATCTGCCCGGGTCTGGCTGGGGAGGGGTATACATGGCGTGTCCATGGCAGTGTACCCTACCCATGCCCGTGTGCTCTCGGAGTACACATAGGGTAACCCTACCGATGAAAACACACCATGTAGCCCATACTACACGGCGTGTAGTTGGGAAATTTAAAGAAGCATCGTCTTCCTCTGCGCGCATCAGCTGTTTCTCCGGATCTTGATCCAATCGTCCGATCATCACGAATCTCCGGATTTGGGGTCATCCCCCCCTACGAAACCAATTCCATCGGTTTCGGGCTTCCGATCGGTCTTGAAAACGCATCATGATCCGTTTGCACGAAAATTCCCAAAGAACGGGAAATTCCGAACCACGTCGATTCATCTACTCTCATCACCATCGCACCTCTGCTAGGTCGCCTCGACGTTGGATCTTTGATTTCGGATCATTGCACCAACAAACAAATGTGCAATGGTTGATTTCCTCCAAGAACGTGTAGAACGCAACGAAGAACGCGAGGGGGAAAAACAATAATCAACAAGATGGGCGAACCTTGATCGTTGTTCGTGATGATCCAGGTTTTCTTCAATTAGATTGAAAACACAAACAAAAAATAGCATTACAAATCTAGGATCCAAATGATTAGTTACTTGATAAAATTAAGATTTTTCATAAATTTTTCTTATTATAATATAAAAATAAATAAATTAATTCCCCTTTATCATCTTTGTTTCCTTAGATTTCTCTTCAGTACATGTTGTGACCTACGGATATACGTTAATTTAAGGGGTGAGATAAAATCCCAGTAAGAGGATGAGTATGGAACCTGAATCATTATAAAATGAGTGAGAATAATAATCATCATCATCATACCACAATAATTGGATTATAATCAACAACATGAAAATGATAATGGAAAATTTCATGGAATGCACCAATGCCTAAAAAATATTTATCATGTCTTTGTGGTCAAATACCAAAAATAATTTTGAAAAAATATAGCACCATGTTCTCGCAAAATATATATGCATAATCATAACATCATCATTGTGGACAAATATAACATCATGTTTGTGAATATTTCACATTATCTCATCAGATACATCACATTACACAATTTATTGGAGGGAAATATTATCATGGTCCCTCCCATCACATCATAACATTAACATAGTCATACATTCCATATAGAACATATATCAATCAAAGTAATATAGAGAACCCTATGAATATAAAGGATTTAATGAGAATTCTGTAAATCATATATTTGTGAAGAATTTTTTCCAAATTTAATATAGTAAATCATTCTAGACATAATACATTATTATTCTTGAGGTAATAATAAGTATTTCATGAGGATTAAAATAAAATGTTATTGATGTTGAAGTCACTAAAAACAATGGTTAATACTAGAATTGTTTTCACATGGTAGGAACATATATATACCAAAATTGAAATTTAAAAGAAATTTTATTGGCATAATATTGTCATTCTTTCAGTGGAATAGACAATGAACCAAAGAAAATAACTAGGTTCGAGATTATCCATACCTCAATTCCCTCATGATTTAATAAATGAACATAAAATTATTATATCTCTAATCCATAATTTTATATATTAACTTATAAAAAAATTTATCAATTATAATCACTGCTTTATAATTCTTAATTTCTGTTTATGAAATTAAAGTATTTTTATACAATATTTTTGTTAAAAATCATAAATATCTCATTGATTTTTCATCTTTTTGAAATCTCATATACACATTATTATAATTAATTAAAATTGAAAATAATCTACATAATTACATTATTATATATTATATATAGTTTATATTATTCATACTTGATAATAGTTATTTCTGTGTATTACGTAATGTCACTGTTGGTGGTCGACCTACCATTAACGATACATTATCGAGAGAGCATGAATGAGATGTTTAAAAATTATAAATATATATATTATTGTGATACATAATGTATTTGAATATAATTAATATAATTATAATATTGAAAATAATTATTTTTTTAGGTTTTTTTGAAAGGGTTCCTCCAAAATGAAATAGAAAAGGAAGAAGAAATAAAAAAAGAAGTGGATCAGAACATACTTAGTCCTCGATGTATATTATCTTGATCGACAATATAAATAATTTTTTATTGGAGATGGATTTCTCCAGAACATCCCTAAATGTTATATGGATATTGATATGGAGTTTTGGGGAATATCATGGGATTTGAAATGGGTAGATCATCAGTTTTCAAATGGTATGGATAGGGTTATTTATACCTGAGGGTATGGGTATTTTTAGAAGAAAATATTCAAAAAACTATTATATTACTGGTAAAAAACATAAATGTGAATTCATGAGTTTATAAATTATATATTAATATATTATAATTAGTTTAATACATTAAATCTAGTTATAATTCTTATTAATTAATTAAAGGACCAGTTTGGAATATACCTAACACTGAGGGGGGGGGGGTAAATCAGTGTTGGGGTCTTTTTAAACCAATTCCAACTTTTATCCCTGTACCTCTATACCTGTTAGGATCTTGATTCTCTTAGTCTATTTTCACTGTCACATGAAATAATGGAAAGAGGTAAAGATATGCACACAATATTTTTACAAGGTCCACCACTCAATAAGAGTAGCTACGTCCTTGCCATGCATGGGGATGACCAGTGCATGGATTCTACATTATAATATAAAATGCTGGTGCAATGGAGTGGCTAGGAAAACAATCCTCTAGCTAGCGTGAGTCCCTACACTTTGGAGGGGGGTGGGAAACAATCCTCTTTCCTTGACTGGTGAAAGCCTAGTCCAACTTGCAGCCTCTAGCTGGTTCTTTATACTGCCTATTAAGACAGTCTCTTGCAGCCTCTAGCTGGTTCTTTATACTGCCTATGAAGACAGTCTTCTCTCTGTTAAAAGAGTTTACAACACCAAATGAATCTTTCACCTATTGAGACCTATTGAATGTCACAGTGCTACTTTGTTCTTCCTCTATTCAATTATTACCTGCCTAGCAGCATGCAGGTAAACAACCACGTCTTTCTCTGCAGCAAACCTGAAAGCAGCACAATCTTCTTCCCCTTCTTCTTCAGTGCAAAACCAGCTACACTGAGATCGCTTCTACTTCAATCTGCTGTAATCACAAAATCATGTTCTGATTATCAGAACAATGAAGACCAGCTCATCTTAGCATCATCAGAATTATATTTACCTGAATAATTGTCAGCATTCTATTGGGCATACTATGTTCTTCTTCTTCTCTTCGTTCTCTTTGACACAGAATAATTAATATTCTCTAATCTCGTTCTTCAATTCTAAATAAAAACACAAGAGTGTATTGGTATGCTACCTTCTTCAGTGGTGTATATATGAATTCAGTTTCACATCTTTTTCTTCCTCACTTCATAATGCACAACGATAGTGTTAAACACCAGTCGTGTGAGTAAGGTTCAACTTCTCTTTGTGAAACCGAATGGTTCACAGTTCATTCTTCTTCTCAAAGCTTCTTAGAGGGTGCTATGCACATATCTAAGGCATACTAGAACCTCAAAATTTTTGCGCAACCTTCTAGGTGGCTTGTGCGTAAAATTCTGGCCTTGCGCGTAAAAACACCTTTTGGTGCAAAAAAACCCTTTTCGCGCAACCCTTCTATTTCGCGCAGGACTTCCCTTTTTCGCGCAACACTTTCTTTTTCGCACAACAATTCTTCTTTTCGCGCAATACTTTATATGTCACTATTTCCGTGAGTCAGAGCTCATGATTTTTCTATGTGTCGAGTCTATATAAATGAGAAGGGTTAGCCTCATATTTATAGGAAATTTTGACCCCACACGAAAAACACTAATCCGCGAGTAAAACCTCCTTTATGCACAGAAAACCTCTTTCATGCAACTTCATATTTCGTGCCATGCTTCAATATTGCGCGCACCTCATGCCTTTTCCATTTATCATTCTTCTAATCATGAAGCACCAATTGCACGCAAAATTCCTAACCACATTCCATATTGCGCGCAAACCCTTCCTTTCACGCGACATCTTATTTCGTGCAATGATCCAATTTATCACGCAGATCATGCCTTTGAATATTTTTGAGCTTCTGATCTCGAAATACCTTTTGCATGAAAAAAATAATTCCTCTATTTTGCGCATCCCGCAGATATTTCGCGCAATGATCCAATTTTTCACGCAACTCATTCCTTTGAAAATTTTTGAGCTTCTGATCTCGAAACACCTTTTGCGCGAAAACATCATTCCTCTATTTCACACATTCTGTAGATATTTCACGCAATGATCCAATTTTTCACACAACCCGAAACTATTTCGCGCAACCCGCATATATTGCGCGCACCACTTTATTTTTGTGCGCAACATGCCTAAATTTCCATGCACTCCATGCCTTTGTCATTTTTCGATGTTCTGATCTTGAATTATGCCTTGCACGCAAAAATATAAACCATATTCAATATTTCATGCTTCATACATTGACAAAAACACATCTTCATCCCCCGATTTGCAGGCCCTAAAATTTGGCAGACACTAGAAAACGACGCCACCTTATACTGTGCTTTTCTGTCGTACCCAGATTGTCCATTGATGTGTCATTTTCTCTCTTCACTACTTCCCATAACCATTCTTCTACTCTTATCACGAATCCCACTATAGTGATATTTATGCATTGATAGATCAGCTTTAGCATCGTCAGAGTTGCAATGGGAACTGAAACTTCCTTATCCCCCAGGAGCATCATTCCTTCCAATCAAAACATTATATGACTGGCATCATCAATTCTCACCCTTTCCTTCATAAGTCTTGCATCACAAGTTCTCCTAACTCATGATATGTGTGAAATACATACCAGAAATGCATCGTCTGATTTGGATACAATGTGAAATGCCTGGCTAACTCTGAATATCAAGCCCTTCCACATTTTCTCTTCTTCATAACCATCATTCTGCAAATCATATGATTCTATTATTCAAGTAAGCTCTTTCATGGTTCACATGCAATCATAAATCATTGCATTGTATTCATCAAGTCCTCATTCTTCTTCAACCGTCCTTAGATAGATGATACTTCACCATTCTGCTCCAATCATCCACAAATGGATGATATTTCTCCATTATTCATTGTTGTAAACAATGTGTCACCATTGAAACATGTTCTTTGAACATAGGATTAGCTCAACAATCGTCTGAATTTATCATCTAAGAGAATTGCTCAAGTATGAAATCCAATGCTATGATTCTATAACAATTATCCAGGTAACCTCACTTCAGCCGATCTCCATTAACTTTGGAGTTCTTCTTCATATGATTCTTCATTTTGACCAGCATTGACAACTATTGACAAAAAATACAATCTTCAAACACAAAGTGGTACCCATAATTAATTTATTAAAAGAAGAAGTGGAATGCAAACGAAATTGATATTTTAATGATTGAAACTTATCTTTAGGTTTTAGAATGTTCATTTTAGGTTTAGAAATTGAAATTGAAAAATTTTAATGTACCCATAATGAAATTAAATTTACCATTATTTTATACAATAGATAATTACAATATTAAATCATATATGATGTAATTTGAGATAAACTGGTGATGTGATAAACAATACTTTAATAATTCACATATACCTTGAAGTATTTTAGAAAACTACAAAATATCACCCTAGTATAATTTATATGTTATGATTTCAAAAAAGTTACTAATTTTATTAAAAAAATTCTAAATTTGATAATTAAAATTTCTCGTATACAAATAATAATTTTTTAAAAAAACATTATATTATAACTTACTAAAAATATGTATAAATTTTATATGAATTTTTATTCATTTATTTATTTTTTTGGATTAATAAAATCTATATTTTATTAAATTAATTGTGATATATATTGGTTATATAATTATTTTTATTTTGATGTGGAATTACTATAATAGCCATCATGTTACAATTCCAAATTGTCGGGATACTATTCCCAATGACTAGGTTACTATTCCAATGGTTAGAATACCATTACAGGGATCAAATTAACTCTTATAAATACCTCTATATTCCTTAATTAATTTTTCACCTATATTCTACTAAAGGATTTATATTTTCATTATTTATAATTTTTCCTTATTTACTATTTTTTTTTCTATTGTGTCTATTTTAGGGTCATAATTCAAGTAGATTGTCTTGATCCCTATTTTCCATTTTTTGTTTTTAGATTTTATGTTTTTCTCTAGATGGAATTTTTAAAATTTTATTTATTTTAATTGATGATTAATGTAACATTATTTATTAATTGAACAAATACTTTATTGTTTTCCCTGGATTTTATTTGTATAATATTATTTAACACATATTTATTCAAGAAAAAAGTTCACTAATAAACCCTTGGTCTTTACATAATTTCCCCCATTATAAATTTCCCCCAAAAAATTTCAACTCATATTATCAGGAGAGAATAGGAGAGGGTACATCTATTGCATTTTTTCCCCTGGTTCGCATGTTGCCTCTTCATAATTAAGGTCCCTCTACAACACTTTGATGAGGAGATTTCCCTAGTTTTGTAGAGATTTGTCAATACAAAACGAGATATTTTATTGTTTGAAATAATATGCAAGGTCACTCTCTAGTAGTAACACCTCTAGATTCAGTACATGTGAGGGATTTGGTAGGTACTTATTCAGAGGTGATATGTTTGACATGTCAGGAACTTGATCCAAAATTGGTGGAAGTGTAAGAAAATATGCCACTAATCCTATAAAATCAAGGATCATAAAAGAGACAATGTTCCATTGGGTAATATTTCCTTTCCTTTATTACCAGAAGACTCTATTCTATGTTGATATTCCAAGAAAAAAATATCCTCTATCATCATACTCCATGTCCCATCAACAGTTGTCAGTATATCTCTTTTTCAAATAAGAGAATCTTTTATATGATTCTAGATAACATTGACATTATCTATCAAATATTGTAAAAGGTGTGGTCCATGTATATTTTCTTCCCTGAATTCATCCTAACCAGTTGTAGATCTAAATATACTCCCATACAGATAATCATATGAGACCATTATAGTAATGGATTATAAGATGATGTTATTTGAGAAATAAACTAATTAGAGATTTAGAACCCCTCCTCCAACAAATTCAATTGATTAGGACCTTATAATTTCCTCAAGTGTCTGAATAGTCATATCAGATTTTCCTCTAGATTGAGGTTTATAGGCCATGATGAAATTTAATTCAATACTCAAATTGTTTTGAAGAATTTAATATAATGTTGAGGAAAAACTCGAATCACGATCAAAGATGATCAAAAGTGGTACACTATGAATCCAAACCACATCATTCACTTATATCATTAAAATTATTTCTAGTAGAAACAATCCCAAATAGCGATAATGTGGGAAGTGCTGGTGAGTCGATCCACACGAACCCATATCACATTGTTTCCATTGGACGTTTTTAGAAGACCAGTGAAAAATTACATTCTGAAATTCTTGAAATTCTAAGTAATTAAAACAAATTATTGACATTCCAAATACCTTGATATGTACTCCGAAAAATCCTTCTTCATGTTGTTCAACATTAAGTGTCATCAATATTCATCGTACATCATTTTTCAACCATTATGGATGGATAACGATGACCTATATGGAACATCTAATAGATCCTTCGTTATCTCAAGTGATACAGACATAAAATTACTCATTCTAAAATGTATCACATAATCATCATCATTATAGAACTCATATAGGATCCCATCCATTATCATTTTCATCTTATTTTTAATCTCAAAATCAACCCATTTTACCTCTATTATCTTTTTTTGGATGGATTTTATTGAAATAATTTGGGAAATGTATGATGTATTTTATTACATTATGATTCTCTGATATATAATTTACAATTAAATGAATATTGGGTCTCCCCCAATCGGCATCATGGATTCATTATCTTGTTCTTTTTTTGAAGAGTATCAGCTACACTGTTTTCCTTTTCTGAATGTTAGTGATTAGAGAAATCATAGTCCTTGATTATCCCTAACCATATCCATTGACACATGTTGTGATCCTTATGTGTTAATATATACATTATACTCCTATGATCGGTATATATCTCGCATTTATCACCAGAGAGATAGTGGAACCAAATTATTATAGAGATTATTATGGCTGCAATATTTACATCATGTGTAGTGATGTTCTGCTCATGGATATTCATCACTCGTGTGGAATAAGCCATCATATTATCATTATTAATGAGTAAAAACCCAAATAAATTCATTGAAGTGTAATTATATATCACAAGACTTTATCCATTTATTGGTAGTTTGAGTATAGGTGTACTTGTTAATCTATTCTTGATCTCCCAAAATCTTTCTTCACATTCTTTCATCCATACATACATTAAGAATTTTTTTGTACATAGTTAAAGGTCTAGAAAACCCTTAGAAATTTCTCAAAAAACATTATTAGTACACTATTAACCCAAAAAAACTACTTATTTATGTGACACTAAAGGCTCTAGTACATTCCTGAATTTCAATTGTTTTTAAACAGTCAGTAAAAATTCCCCCACTTGTGACCACCTTCCCTAAGAAAGAATTATATTGTTTATAAAGGTCACACATTCTTTACATAGAATAAATTTTCTCATAACATAATGTCTTTAGAATAATCCTTATATGATATTCATGTTATTTATTTTAGTGGGGGTAAATTTGAATATCATTGATAAAAACTACCTTAAATTTATCAAGTATGTCATTAAATTGTTTATTCATCAAATTCATGAAAAATGAAGGGGATTAGTAATTTTTAATTGAATCAACTCATATATTCTATAATTTATACGAAATATAGTCTTATAAATATCTTCTTTCATCACCTTCAGTTGATGGAATTCAGAATGAAGATCCACCATTGAGATTTTTTGATATCCTAGTATTTGATCGAATAATTCATCACTCCTTGGTAGAGTTTACTTTTTATTTAATGTGATCTTGTGGAGCTCCCAATAATCGATATAAGATGACATTGATCCATACTACCTCATAAAAAAGATCATTAGTTTAACCTATGGTGATGCACAATGGCATTTGAACAATTTGGTTAGAATTATCTTCCAAATGCTTCTGTAAATATCCCAGTTTGATTGGGGTAATCTGGTAGCGATGTTTTTATATTGGAATATCATCTTGTATGATATTTATTAAGGAATATGCCACACATTCATGGGGATGTTTGGTTAATACTTTTTGAACTACAATAGTGTATTCGCTAAAAATATTCTTTTCCTCAAAATAGATTCTCTTCTTAGAGACATCCTATTGGCCCTGGTATGTATATTCACAAGGTATCAACCCCCCAAATATTGAGCTGTTTTCTAATATATATTCATGATCATACATGAATTTTTATAGGATCATTTGGTGGTTAGTAATTTTAAAATACAATACATTTTTCCTACAATTGATGTGTGCTCTATATAGTGACATCCAATACAAACCAAGTATCTCATCAAATTCCTCCCACTGATGGATTATGATATTCACTAGAGGTATATTCACATATAATGTATGTTCATAATCATAACATCATAATTGGAAATAATTCTAGCATCATTTTTATGTATGTCACAGATTATCTCATGAGATAAATCACATCACCCAATTCATTAGAGAGTAATACAATTTTGATTCCAATGGCCACATCATAACATTAAAATAATCATGCATGCCACATAGAACATATTTCAATCAAATTTATGAGGTAAACCCAAGGAAAATAATTTCGTTCACAAGGATTTAATAAATAATAGATTTATGAATAAAAATTTGAGTTTCTAAATGAATAGAGGAAATAATAATTGAACATAATACATTATTTTTTTATGAGTCTAAAAGACGTATTTCAAGAGTTGTAAAATTAAATGTTTTGGAAAATGGAGTAACATTAAAAAATTGGTTTTCTTAGAAAACCATTTTACATGGTAGGAAAATTTATATACGTGAATGGAAATGGAAGGAAAATTTGAAAATTATATAATGAACATTAATACCATGGAGGATAAAATAATCTAAGGAAAGGAATTGGGATCGATAATCCCCTTACCTTAATTCTCAATATATTTTTTAACTTTTGGGACTTGTGAAAAATGAAAAAATATTAATTAATAAATTTACCATATAGTAATTTATACTCCATTATAAATTTATTTAACAACTAGACTTATTGGGTTATATTTTTTATTTTCAGTTAATGAAATTGAATCATTTGGTGACATATATTTCTATAAAAAATTCCCATTTCTCTTTGATTCCACTATTTTATTAACTGTAATTTATAAATTAGTTTAATTAAATATAGATGTTTATAATGTGTATAATAACATTTTTATATATTATATATAGTTTAAAATATTTCTTTATTGGTTTTGGTAATATGTTTTGGAATGGAAATGACTATATAGGAGGTTAACTGACCATTTGTGGGACGTTTTTGGGAGATCATATAGGATAAGATTAAAATTTATAAATATAGTTGAATAGTACATATATTTGGTAAATATCATTAATAAAATGAATAAATTCTTACTATTTAATTATTCTATTGTTTTATTGTGGAAGGGTTTTTGTAAAATGAAATATATGTGGGAGAATAAATTTAAGTGGGAGTGAAGTGGATCATAACATATATAAAACTTGGTGTAGCTTCACTTGTATTACACTATAAATTCATGTTGATTGGATTTGGATTACACTAGAATGTCTGAAACTATTATAAGAGGTTTTGGTGTTATGATTTAGGTATATATTATAATTTTTAATGTGTGGGGTGTTATTAATATTTATGGGAGAGGGGTTTGTTTTACTTGGGGAGTGAGGTATATTTATAATAAAATTATATATCAAAGGTAAAACATGTAATAATGAATTTTTGAAATTATAAATCATATATTAATATAATATGATTATCCTAAGACATTAAATCTAATTTATAAATTTATCTAAATTTTTTACAAAGAAGTAATGTTGAAAGAATTAGAAATTGAAATATTAAAGAATCGCATAGGGATTTAGGGTTTGGAAGGTTAATTATAGTAGTGTAAAAAGAGTTTACTATAATTTAATTATCTATTTTCAAAATTAAATATAGCATGGTTGAATCATGTTTTCTAGAATTTATTATTCCATTATTATATCATTAATTATTTAATTTCCGATACACATGTTATGTGAAAAAAATATATTTTTACAATTCATTATAAAATTTAAGTTTTTAAAAGAAAAATAAGAAAATTACACTTGTATAATATCAAAGTGTTTTTTTAAATGATTTTCATTTTATAAGTATAAAATTGTAAAATATATAGTTTTATTTTTTAAAATATAAATATATATTTTCACAGAATACAATAAAGTATATTTTTTAAAAAATGTGTTTATAATTTCTTTGAGTATTTAATGATGAAATTTATATTTTGGATATATAAAATTTATATTTATTTAATTTAATCATGATAAATATTACATATATCATAATTTATTTTTTCAAGTAAAATTACTAATACAACGGTCAGGTTAATATTACAAATGGTTAGAATAATATTACCAATGGTCAGCTTACCATTCAAATGGTCATAATAACTCATATAAATACATCAACATTAAATCATTCACTATTCAACTATACTCCTCTCAAGGATATATATTTCCATTTTTATAATTAATCATGGTTTTCAATTTTTCTATTATAGTGTTTTCAGTGGGTGTGATGATTCTTTTAAATTGGGGTGATCCCTATTTTCCAATTATTCCTTTTCTATTTCATGTTTGGTTCATAGTTATAATTTTTTCAAATTTTATTGATTTCATTATAGATTAATGAAATAGTAATTAGTAATAAAACAAATTGTGTGATGGTTTATCGATATTTTTAATGGGTTTATTATTAAAAACACACTTTTATTCAAGAAATAATTTCTACTAATAAACATTAGGATATTAAAATATCAATCATCATACCTTGCATTGAGAGGTTGAAATGAAAAAAAATGATGTTGTTTCACGATGCGGTAGTCCTCTATAAACAGGAATGATTATTTCATAACCCATTTCATGGAAAAGGGTGTGGATATAGGTCATTCCAATAACTTAATAGATTATCATTATATATTATATATTATGGTTATTATATCATCAAGGATTAATAATAATTTATAGAGGTCTAGAAAGGAAAAAAATCTCGTTGAAGGATGTGAACTTCTTTGGGTGTCCTCCATAGGCTTATACAACAGCCTTCCAAGGATGGATTTCACCCAAAAATATGGATTGTTGGATGAGGGGAGGATATTTTGGAACTTATTTCTGATGGTATTGGCTGAAACAATTGGGTTTGAAGGTGAAAATAATATAAGGGAGTGGTCGGCTTTTATAAGTGAGTTGAGTGGAACCGATTTATTATTATAAATGAAATATTTGTGTCCACCTTTTTTACATGATAAAAGGGCAAGAAAGTGATTATTATATAGAATTATAATTTTTTTTATAAATAGCCATAAAATATATTTTAGACAAGGTCTAAGATAAAATTTACCCTTACCTTTTTATTTTTATTCTAGGTAAATCTATTTTTATCTTACCCGTGGTAAATAATTGTTATTTTTTTCACTATTAATTAGTATCATTCATCTTATTCTATGAAATCCTTTATAAATGGTACTATAGTATAATACATATACTCTTCCAAATTATTATAGTGATAATTTCATTAAATATACTTTTAAGTCACATTTCTAGGATCTAAATAAATTAGAAGGAAATCATTTCAATTTTACAATACTTATATAATAAGACAGACATTGACCCCTTATCTCTTTTTGAGGAATATTACCTTGACTAATGGGGTATTAATAATCCTACTTCCAGATATCCTTAAATTTGATTAATATCGTATTGTAATATTCTTTTATTCACTTTAAATCACAATCATGGTTTCGTTTTCCTCCAAACATTTGGGAAACTACTTTTCAATTTTAATACGTACTAACATGTTTCCTTCCACAAGAATCCCATGTTATGAACCCATTATTTCTCTTCTATAATTTGTCAATTTTTTTCTCTTATATACTATTCTTCTATATATTCCTGTCGATGAAATAAAACATGAAAAATTTATTCTATATCTTGACTAAACATGATACTGTTTCCCCATATGATTAAAATGTTTAGGGTAATAGTTCCCTTTAGGATATTAACATATTCCCAACAAATAAATGATTTCTCTTTCTTTTTAGATTACATGAATTACTGTAATTTACATTCCATCTTTTATGAACCATTTCTAAAGGACATTATACACTAGAATATATCATAAAATTATGAATCATATTGTAAATTCATAAACCAATTTATATACGTATCAAAAATTTAAAATATCTATATAACTAATATCATAATCAAAAATAAATTTTATTGGATATACCTTTATTTTCATATCATTCATAATAGTTTTCAATGAAAATGTTAATTATCTTAATCATATCCCCCAAGTGTGTCAAACCAGACATGTTGTAAGGCATAATATAATGAAATAAGGTTTTGATTATGCCATTTATAATGATCCATTTACGGAGTTATTACCCCACGTCACATCATTATTAGAACCATTTCCACTTAAATTATCCATATAGGGATGCATTTTGTTATAAAAAAACATAATAACATCATTAATAAGATTAGAATTTTAGTTCACACATATCATCATATTATATAATAGGGTTACGTTCCCTAAAATATGATTTCCTAAATCCAAGAAACCAATGTTTCTACTAATGTTCCTCTGATCCCCACAATATCACCATGTCCCTAGTAAACCTGATATAGTGTCTACATTATTATAGTGGAATAAAATACAGTGAATTAAACAGTGAAGGAAAAATAGTTTAGTAGCTTTGGTAAACTATATACTAATTTAAAATTAACCTTAAATTTTAAAAAATAAAATAAAATAGTATTTTATTTGATTATTCCATTATTCCACTTAATGTATCCAAGGATATTAGTAAAACAATATTTCATGTAATCCTAGTGGAAACAAAACATAAGAATGGGGTGATCTCAGATTCTCAGTATGGGTAAGTGTGCAATGAAATAATTGAATAACTAATGAGTAATAAATATGACATAGATAAGTAACTAAAACCGACTCCATATAATCAATAACATGAGAATAATATGTAAGAAATAAAAATTGTTCAAATAATACCAATAAAAATAATCAAAAGATCTAAAAAAAGACAATTATTTTTAAAAATAATTGGTTAAACACATGGAATATCAATTCTTGAATTAATAAATATGGAATCAATAGTGTTTGATATATAAAAGAAACAATAGATATTTTTTCATAAGCATATAATATCGCAGAGGTTTGTTCAAGGATATCTAAAATCATCCATTCTTGTTCCAAGACAGCTATATAAATGGGAAAGGCCTAAAAAAATACCCAATCTTGTTTTTCTGAATAGTCATACAGATGAATATAGGAGATATAGTGCAAACCTCCAATCACATAAATATTCTAATGAATCCCCAATATAAAATTGGTGAAAAATAATAAAAAACATTTTTATTGAAAAACTAACATTCGAACAGTTAATATCAACCCCTAATCAATAATCATGATCATAATCAATTTTGATTAAAATAGTGTTTGGTAATAGAACTGTACATCATTTAATAATTTAATCAAATATCATCAAAAAAATAAACACATTTGACATAAATATATTATATACCCATTAGATTATATTTTTATAAAAGGGACTCTGTAACTGTTGAACAGATTTCCCACTATAATATAATTTAAAACCATTTTCTAAGAAAATATCCAATGGATTTTTGAAATAACCAACTAAAAATAAATTTTTTAAATCCAATTAAATATATTTTTCTTAAAAAAAATTGTAAATTATAAATAATTTGTTTTAAAAAAAAATTTAAATTTTTTTTAAATTCTATACATGATTAGTACATAAATAAATAAATCAAAATTGATGGTAATAGACAAAAGTGTCGATATGTTAAAATAAAATGATGATTCAATTAAATAAATTCAAAATTAAAATGGTTGAAATTTTATTTAATAACTTTTTGAAATGGTTTTTCGATTTAATTTTAAGAAGACATGCATTTGGTTAATTTGGTATTCTAACTGAAATTAGAAATACATCTGATTACAAATCCTTTCTCAGTAATTTTATGTCAAACATATTGGAAAATTGTACTAACACAATAAAATATTTATAGTAGTCTTGGGTAATTAAAATATATTGATTTCATGAAACAGATATCGAACAATTCTCCGAAGTGATACCGAAAACCTGAATATTCATGGGATTTTGAAATAAACCATAAACCATATGATGTCTTTTCAATAACAAGACCCAAAAAAATCATTAAATGAATCATTAAATAACATGAATATAAAATAATTTATAATATAATTTAAAAATCGCAGTATATAAACTACACAAGATAAATAAGTGATGAATATGGATTATGTCTCAGTAAAGTAAAAGTGAGGTGAAAAATAACTACCTAGCTTATGAATCATCATGTATGATATTTTTCATCCAATATAATAAAAATATAGTAATTATTTACATGATTATTAACATTTTTAGTGAATAATATTCCAGTTATTTAAAATATTTCCAAGGTATAAATGATTACATAATCAATTATGATAATGTTGGTTGTTTTGTAGATATTTGTTTTATATATCAGAAATGTCTTTGGTATATTGAATATGGTCAGAGAGTTTATTATTTAAATAGATCCATAATAATAATAAGGAAAAAAATCATATTTATACATCAATTAATCATTTAAACTCAATCAAGATATAAGGTTTTGAAAAATGAATTTTATTACAATCATAGAGATGGTAGGCCGTACATGGGCTTGGGTATCTTTTTCATTTTCAATGATCATTATGGAAAGAAGGTAAATAATATTCTATCATAACATTATGAAAATAATATTTTATATATTCCATATTATTTTGTTAAATATAATTAAATACATCCTTCATGTGTGGTGGTTATGAATAGAGATGTGCATCACATCGTGAAGGCGGTAGTCCACACGTACACAAGAAATATTATCATTTTTTATTATAAGAAAGAAAGTGATAAATAATCTTTATGAATGATAAATGTTACATTAATATCATGATTATTCCATGAATATCATATATATACATTAATTTTATACTTATCACCATCCATTTGGTGTGTTAGTCAAACACAAATCACATTGCTTCGTGAGACGGTAGTCCGCCATACACACAAATGGAATCATCATATCTCCTACGGAATCAAACATAAATAAGGGGGATATATATAATATAATGACTCATGATGTATAATTAAGTTAATAATGTCATATATATTCCTTATATCCATCATAATACTCAAAAATGAGAGGTGGTAATGAAAAAATAATGACATCAGTTCGTGAGGTGGTAGTCTTCCATACACATGAATGAAACTTTCGTAATCTATTTCTTGGATGTTGGGTGGGGGAGTTAGATAAATATAATTTAAAAAGGAACTGGTATATGTAACATAATTATGATATTACATAACCATTTCCTAATGATGCGTAGAATGAAACAAAATAGATATTCTTGTTGAATAATATTACCTCTTCCTTGGGTATCAGACTAAGACTTTCACCAAAACCTTCATAGGATCGATATCCACATATAGAAGGATACTAAAATGATAAGAGTAAATTCTTTAACTGATTTTTTATGGGGTATTATTTTCCAAAATTGTTTTATTGTGTGAATAAGAGTAGAGAGGGGTGACATTTGATAAGTGAGGTGACTGTCACTATATCAATATTTCAAAAGAAAATGGTTTACACACAATTTTTCATTAAATAATGGTAAAATGTATTATAATACATAATTATACAATATATGGTAGAATTATTTCCAAGATATATATTTAGTCATTTTTAGGTCAATTTTACCGCTATATTTTTAGTTAAACCCCCCTATAAATAATATTTTACCTTAACAATGGTAAATACAATTTTCTGTTTTTAATATATATTTTTTCCAAAAGTTATAATGACTATATTATACAATTTAAATTAATCATATTCAACGTTTCAAATCAATTATTCCAAATTTATTAACATAAATGGAAAATTTTATTTTAAAATTCATCCTGTACGTGTGATCAGAATGTGGTATTTTCAAAGAGAAAATAATGAAAATTTTATAGTGTTTTTATATGAAAATTAGTTATGAAAATTATTATAATTGAAAAATGGATAAATTTATATATATTTGAAAAAAAACTACAATGATACAAATTTAATATAATATTTAATATTATAAATAATTTAAATAATACCAAAATTATCATACACTGAATTTATGTTATTTTTATGAAAAAACTATTCAAAATATAGTAAAAACAATTTAAATTTTGTGCATGAAGCGTGACTAAACAATATATTAAAGGAATAAATTTTTTTGATAAAACATTAAATTTTCATTTAAATGATTCTTATTTTATTTATAGTTAATATATAAATATAATTGTAATAGTTTAGATAATACTATTCATTCCTGATGATTTATCATATATGTGATAAATATAATATTAAATATTTTTACTTTAATAATATTTCACATGTCATTTAAACTCGGTGTTGTCTATTAAGAAAGATAAACTCATTGTTTCATGTAACACAATCAGAAATAAGTTTTTTCATGAAATAAAAAATATTGAAGAGATTGAATTTATTTTAAAATATATATTCTATAAATTCCCACAGTGTAATATTTTCTTTTAATATTGGTGTTTTCTGTTGAGCACTATATTGAATAAAATTTTCTTATTTTAAAATTTGGTGTGTTATAATATGTGTGATTGAAAAAACACTTCCCTCCCCACTATTGAAAATAAACGAATCAGTTAGTAAAGGATGGAAACTCAGTAATTTTAAAGATTTTATTAAAATAAATTCTTTAATTTAAATTATTCACCATATTAATATATTACCTATATCCTAATTCACGTATTAATAGATTTATTGAACAACACCCAACATCTCTAGGAGACTTTTTTTAATTTACTCTAAGTCAACCTGGGATAACTTTGTATAGGAATCAAGACATTCTTCTTCCATATATCATGTCTATCTATAAAATCCCATCAACATCATTCTATTCTAACAAATCCATTGTTTAGGGGTTGTTTCACACATAATTATAATGAAATATAAATGTTTCACACATCTCTAACAAAATAAATTTAACCATTCATTTAAAAGACACAAAACTTCCAATTTGACTTTACTATTCCATTAACCATCACTCCCCCATTACAAAAGGAATTGGTTTTATCAATTCAATGACGGAAAGTAAGATGGACATACCTCAATTTCAATTTTTATGACATGATATCAATAATTGTTAGATTTATTAGAATATCAAAGAGGATGTTATTTTTTGATATTATCTTCCCCTCAAGGGACAACCGACATCATCTATTAACAATGGTGGATATTTCATTGTATGAAACTATGATTTACACAAATTTTCATGTCATAAATAGTTATTACAACACATCACAAGCACACCTAGAATTCGTTCCCATAAATACCTTAACAATTGTCTAAAAAACCAAAAACTAAATAAGAATGGGTTTTACTTGTACATAAATGATGGTAGAAAGGTGGAGAGTTATTTGTCCTACGTGTTTTTTAGTTCTTCACGTTTTGACTATTCTAGAGTTACTTTTGCCTCCATTGATGAATTTATCTGCATAAGTATATATGAGTTTCTTAGAATCCTTCTCACTCACACCAATTTTCTTATGTGGATACTTCTTCTTGTTTTGAGAAATGAATTCACATTCATCGAATATTGTTTACGAATAATTTTTTATCTGGGATTGAAAACATAAATATTTGAGATTTATTATCCTATTTTAAAATAAAATTTATCATATTCCTTTTCTATATTTGCATAATAAATCTCATTATATGAGTGGTCTGGTATACCCCTCCAAAATTAATCTTTTATTACATCAATATCATATCTACTCTATCCAACCAATATTATAACATCAAATTTATATAATTTGGGGGTGTTTTTTCCTTGAATAAGGATTTTATCTTATGTTTATAACTTTTATCCATTAATTGTTTAAAGTTCAATGGATATGAAATTCTACAATATAAATTATAGGCTTGTCCCGATATGTTCCACAACATTAATAATTTTATCTTCTCTCACATATCATTGAATGTTTTAATTCACATTATTTTTAAATATATATTATAATATTGAGATGATGCGATAGAAATCATACTTTTCCCATATACATGAAGATTTAATTTCTCAAGATTATTGTAAATAGAATTAATTCTGTGCATACTGAATTCTAATTTGATAGTATCACATACCACCAGTTATTCTGATACGATGTATGGATACATCCAAATCATCCAACCATTAAAATTATTTACATTTAAAATAGTTAATTCTGAACTTATGATTGGTTTATGATCCTCCAGGTTTCACCTTATAAAATTTTGAGGTAACATAGATTAACATTGTTCCACTTATAGTTCCCATTTATATTAAGATGATGGAGGGGTGAGTGGTGAGTTATTGGTCATTTTATATTTATAAATTCATATATTTTAAAGCATATTATTGAATTTTTAATTTATGATCCTCTTCTTCTTGTTTCGTTCATCCTTACTCAACTGACTTAGTAAATAATGGTTTTAACATCATCGATTTACAAGATTATTCTATGAAATCATACACCTTGATAGGTTCAGGTAAATTTCTAATAATTATTTTTTTCATAATATATAATGATTACAAATGCAAGACACCTCAAAAAATCTTGACGAATAGTCTAATGAAATTCCTTCTCTCTAGTTAACACAACAACCACCTCACTAAGAGTTCATTATACTGTAATCCCAATAGATTTTTATCTCTCAAATATATTTTGGATATATCCCAATGGGGATAATATACTACCTCTAAAAAAATTCTTTAATAGACCTCTTAAACTCATAATGGTAAACTTCATCAAATAATATTGTCCTATAATGCAATATATGCATTAGAATCTTACATTTTATTATCCATATATCCACCCTTCTCCTTATTTCATGGATTTCTAGGAATTCCTCAATCTAGTGCGATAGTTATAAAAATATTTTTCTCGTTAACATTCCTTAAAAAATAGGTTTTTTCAGGATGTGTCATGTTTCATTTTTCTTCTTTAATTAATAAGGAATTCCATAATGAAATAATATATTCTCCTTAAATTCAGTTAAATTATATTTGTAGAAAATATATAATGTATTTATTTCTAAATTTATTTTTTACCCATGATTTTATTTTTTAAATCCACAAACTACTATCATTAGTAATATAGTCAAAAATTTAATTTTTAAGCTTTTTGATCTCTAGTAGCATCACGAATATAATCTTATCAATGAGATAGAAGTATTCTAAAATTATCCCGACACTAAAACAAATTTGAATTTGAGTCTAGGTATTCCTTAAAATTTAATGTATTTCTTCTATCATTATACATGAGATATTTCAATATCATGATCATAAAAATTTATATAAATTCCATAACTATTAATTAAATTCAAATATTATTCCACATGAGCATGAATCTAGATATTTTGATCTGGAACTTATATCTTATTGATTAGCACATAGAACCTCTTATTTTTACCTTAACTGATGCTCTATTTTCTATAGAAAGAATAACAATTAAAGTCTATATCATTATGAAATTTAATTCTCTAAATCTCATTACATTTCAAAATCTAATTGTATTATCCAATTCACCAAAATAAATATTATGTAATTCTAAATAATTTATCTGTCTAATATTCTCTAAGTGGTTGATATAGGATGACCCATGTAGAGCTTAAGGGAGACTCATACATAGAGTAAAAAGACTCATATAAGAATGAACCCTTACTCAAACATTACAGATACATTTGTGATTTGTCCCACATGTAAATCTTGAATAACTAACATGTATCATAAATGATTCATACAAATATTGGAATAAACATGTATGATGTCTGGAAGAAACATACAAAGGATATGTTTTCTTAATTGTAACTTAGTTTGTCATCCGAAATTCTACACCCAACCGTAGTTAACCGTATGATTTTTTTACAAGAGAAAAAGGGATTCCAAAGGTGGAAAACAAGGGATATCAAATTCATTTTCCTATATGTCATCCAACTGAATCTTGAGACCATTCAGCTCCACGGGTGCCATATGATAAAAAGTTATGAATATCTGCTGTGTACTTTTCACTAGGTTAACCAAAAAATATACCTCTGTCTCTAGAGGATGACAATGGAATTTTTTTGGATAATCATCAGGATTGTATAAAATAAAAAATGGTAAAATCAAAAATAGTAGAAACATCATTGGTATCAAATGAAAGAATAGACAAAAATATCAATAACTTTGGGCAGGACGACCATGCACATCCTGGTCTTAGGTCCCACTCCCCTTGAAACACTAACAATATCACATTAGTGTCAAGAAAATAACACCCAATGTTTACCATCATGATCAACATAAAGTGAAAATAAAAAATCTATATCGATAATGACATTAAGATGATCCAGATCAAGAATGAGAAAACCCTAGAACTTCTTCGTATCGGCTATCATGTACGAGCAAGAAAGAAACTAAAACCAATTCTCTCTCTAGTTGATAAATGGTGTCTCCTACTCCATTGTGAAGGAAATTTGTTCCTTTGGATATTTACGCATATCATAAAAATACGGAGATATAATACCTTGGGAGGAAGTTGTGTTAAATAATGAAATTTATACTAAAGATGCAATAAGGATAGTACCTCTCCCAATTATCGAATCTTTATCAACTAATGTTGGACACGCATATAGACCATGAAATTGATTCTATCCGGATGATTTTGGTTGGATACATGTATTATTTGAAGCTTTTGACTATACCATATTAGCCCATGAAGCCATAGAACCCTGACCATGATGTGGCTTAGTTATAACCTGACATAAGTGCTATAATTGACCAATGTGTCCATAAATGTTTCATATATTAACATACACAGTAAATGAATATCATGTGTGTCCAAACATTCCAAACTAATATCACGTTAGGGGCATAATTCTAGCTATAGAGAGTAATGAAGAGGATGATCACAACTGATACCCACCACAACCACTCATTTGATGATTCTTCCACTTCTTTTTCTTCACATGTGATCCATTGAAGAAACCCATAAATTAAATATAATGGGTGGAGAACCTATGATTTTCATCCATATTAATATTTGACATAATATATATGTATACCATCTATACCTAGGTATAAATATTAATGGTAAACAAATCTGATTAGATATGTAGTCAGAAACCCTGTAGGTACTTCTAATCCATCAACTGTTCATTCTTCTCTATTTCAGGAGAAAAGTTGACAAAATCAGAAAACTGATTGGTGTATGTCGATAAAGAACACTATGTATACTAAAAGGAATGTATCTCTAGAGACTTTCCCAATATCTTAAACTCAGCGAAAACGTACAAGGAGAATAGGGTTCTGAATCCCTTTCAATCCAGGACCACATATCTATCTTCATGTATCATAGAATCCCACCATCACTCACTGAAACCCTTGAGACTGAATGATGAAAAAATAACATTATATTCTCATGTTTATCTATGAAATAGAGTATTTTATAGGTCCAATCCTTCTATTACACCAAATCTTGTGGTTCATTCATTCTTTTAAAGGATTGTGGCTTCTAGGACAAGAATTCTCACGATCGATCGTTCTCTCACTACTCCACCTCCTGGTAATACTTCAACCAATACATTATAAACATTTTGTTCCTCCTTATTAGCATCATTAAATACAAATATTATAGATTCAATGATATTCCTATCCACTAGAAGATTTACATTTGTATAATCAATTACTCCTTCCTAAGGATCTCATGGAACATGTCTCAGAGGCATACTACTGCACACCAAAATCGAAAGAACGCCCAGACAACAAATTAAATCATAGATTAAACCATTAGATACATAAGGTAAAATTGAGATTTAAAACAAAACCCAACACATAGTGACCTTTATCCCAACATCCCATTAGAAATTTAGTTTCATCATGAAAAGAGATGGAAAATCACTTATCGCAACATATCTCTCATGTTTACCCAACCATATCTTTAATCTAACAAATATCCCAAGACAAGGAATCTTGGGGAAAACCCCCATGTGTTACAATTTTTAACTAATAGTCCATGGTTACACTCAAAACATGATCCATGCCTGATCTATGAAATACTTGAAATGAATTCCCAATTCCCTTGGGATAATGAAATGTACCTAGGAATCAATCAACAAATAGAGGGAATGATTTGACCCATACTATAAAAACATATGGAACATATATACATATGGAAGATAAATAAATAGAGAAATACTAATAGATATATTCCATACTAGTAAGAATACAGCTAAAACAATGAACTATATATGTATCTAAAACTCCAAATGGTATGTAAAACTGTAAAAGATCATAATGAAAATGCTACTCCAAGCGATTTCATGGATGAAATCCCACCATCTCACCATCTTCTACCCAACCCAACTGACAAGGAACCTCACCACATAACTATGGAGAATTTCCTTTCCCTATAATGGAAGACATACAATGGTCTACGAACCACCAAAGTGGGGTGCAGGGTGTGAGATAATTAGTTCAGTGGGATCCCACCCAGGTGTTCCATAACCAGTCTCTATATAGAAACCCATGAGTGTTCATTTTAAGTATAACATGGCATGGTAAGAAAAAAATAATTTTTATAGAAAACTTGGAAATCATTTCTCATTTATCATAGTTCTAAAAAAAATCATGTATGTAAATTTCTAAACATATTTTCTATAACATAGTTCTCAATAAAAAATATATATATCAGGGATTAAACAAAATTCCAATAAAAATAAAATAGAAGCATAGGTATCAGCACCATGAACCACTATATCACATACTAGTAGAATAATCATACAAAAATTAATCATGATCATAGTACACATCCTAGAACATTTGCCTTTGAATGATAGGAATACTTCATGAGTAACCCCCACCACCCCAAATGACAATATCGGTCCCGTAGAACAATGGTCCATGGAAAAATAATTAAGATCTATTAGAGAACCTCCTAATAATCATAAAACATGAATTATGGGATCAGAAAAAACCTTCCACCTATGTACTCAAGGTAACCCATGTTCTCATTTTTAAAATTCATTCCAATTCATTGAAAAATTATATCATAATTATATTTTTGATCCATTGAAAATACCACTTTCTTTATATTTATCACCAACCAAGGAAAGCACATTTTATTAAAAAACAATTTTAATACACACAATTTTTTTTCACATTATATATATAAATAATTTTGTAATTTAAGAATAACAAGGTTCATCAACATAATCTTGAGAAAGAACCATCGACCTTGAACTCGGGTCAAACACACACACAACATGATCCACCATCAACGAAAAACCGATAATGTCTAAAAAGGACATGGAATCTAATAAACATAATATGATTTATATAATTTAGTAAACATTGTGTGACTGGAATGGATAGAACCAACATAATTAATGAATCAACTCCTATCACATCATACCCAACAAAGGAATGACCCCCAGAATGAGATCACACAATGTATCTTGGGAGAAGGCAACAGAAAACCCCTACTTAGATCAAAAGATATGATAAATATATCCCAACGGAAATACAATTATCTATGGAAACAAATAAGAGGAATGATAATATATACCTGGATAGATTCCCAAAACCCACAACTGAGATTGAATGCAGAATGGATGAATCTATAAGGAATGGAGTGTACCAAAATCATTTGAGAGGAGATTTGGTTTGATATAAATTGAAAGTTGTCGTTGAAATAGTCAATAAAAACCCAAATGATGCCATAAAAAATCCCTTATTATGTAATTACATGGTGGGTAATTATGTTATAGGCTATGAAGTCGACAATTATTAAGTACTCAAAGAAATACATCCCTTTGATTAAGAATTAGTTACATAAAACATTCACGATGTGAAACATATAACCAAGTCTGGTAACCATTCACAGCTTGAAATCACTCAGGACATAAATCTAGTGACTCATACACATTTGGTAACCCAATTAGTCAATGTGATATTTAACTACATCCATCATCGAAAGTACTCTAATGATAAGAGTCCAACAAATCATTGAATTTATCATAATAGGTAACCCCCCAATTCCTTCTCGTCCTTATTCCAACAATGAAAAAGGAGAGACCATGATGATGTTAAAGAAATACATGATAGATTGGTAACATGATTTTATAGGGGTCCTTCTTCTAAGAGTATATCTTTACTAATTCGTCAATGGGTAGTTCACCATATCAAGGAGTGATTGTGACAGAAAAACACTTCAATTAAAAGGGGGTATAGAGGATTCTCGTACAATCAAAAATAACCAAGGGCATACTCCTTAGACTATCTCACAGTGGTTAAAATTTTAATATATATATTCATATTTCATACATAAATTATGAATACTTATTTATGACTTGATCTGATCATATGTGGAAGAATGAATGACTGACTAAGATCATTTCAATGAGAGGACCTAATTCCAATGGTATTATAGTCTAAACATGAAGGAAAAAATTTAGATTAGTGTACATAATGATTCACCCACATACATAGGGTTTTCTAACTCATCATTTTCATATTGTTAAGGGTTCTAAAATATAAGGGTCCTCATGTAAATGGGGTTCCTTAAGGAAAATGAAATAACGAAGGGATACCATATGATATTAAAGGGTCACTCAAATACATCGGGGATACAAAAATATAAAGTACCTGATATATAATTTTTACAATATGATACAAAAGGGTTACTTTAATATATAAGGGTATGTAAAATTTTCAATTCCCTAAAACCAAAGGATATATTCGTCGATACAATAGTGTTATCAGAATTGGTATACTCTTTAACATATATAGATTACTCTAATATGTAATGGTGATCTATAAGGGATACTAATGTTCTGTGTGATATATGGGTACTCAATATATATATATTTCATCCATAAATTTAACCATGTGACATGTATGGTTTATTATAAATATAGGTTAACTCCATTATATGTAAGGGTTTCATGTATGTAAGGGTTATCTATAATACATAATATAAAAATCAATGATGTGTAAGGATTGATATAAAAGGGTTGATGGGTTACGATGTGATGTATAAAATATTTTAAAGGGTTGACAGGTTACCCTATGATTCATAAGGGTTGATACTTATGAGTAACCATAAATGATATTTAACTATTAATCGATAAGTAAGGGTTTAAAAATATTCCAAATTGTGTGTAATGAGTTGGGTACTCCATAGAACATTAGGATACTTCATGAGGGTTTCATGGTGGGTATGGGTCTTTTTAAAGTGGGTAGAGGCATCATGGAGGGTCCTCATGAGTTAGTAACATTAGTATACATGAAGAATTTTTTGACATTATGGATGAAATATCTATAAAGTGTTGAAAACTTTTTGTAGGACATCCAAACCGGGGGAGTCTAAGCTCCTCCATCCATCCTTTACCTTATATAAACATCAAGATTCATGGTGACTTTTTTAATATTTCCCCATTTATAATGATTACTTCCTCTCCATTTTTAGAAATATTTTTGTAACATCCCAAGTAAGTAATGAATAATAGAAATTTTTATCTATGTCTACTAATTAATTAGATAGTGTTTTAGAGGCTTAAAATGAGAATAAATCCAATCTTAAGCATGGAATACACTAATATTTTTAAAAGATTGTTTTACAACTTTTTGATGGAAAACCATTTTTAAATAAACAAACTGACAATTTTATAAGCTCTATTTGTAAAAATAAACTTCTTATTTATGATTGGGACATTGAAATTTACATTGGATAATATTTTTGGTATTTTTCTGACAATGTTCATTTTTTAATGAATAGTGAAAAATACTGCATTTTACATCAAAACTGCTTTTTCATCTAATTTAATTATATGGTTATATTATCTTCATAATTGGTCTTAAATTGTAATATGAGTATATTTTTATGATTTAATCCAGTGGTGGTCATTAAGATTAAATTCACTTTGGAATTGGGTATAAACTAATGCCAGACTTTTCTAAGATATTGTTTCACAAAAACCCGCTATTTGTTTTGACAACGGGAATTATTTTTAAATAAATTATTGCAATTTATGTGTTTGGAATTTGGTAAAATGGATAAAATATTTGGAATCATATGGTCCAAATTATGTAATCAATAGTCTTTTTTTTTGGACATTATGAATAGTAACGATGACAATTATCTTTAATTATCTTGATTAATGAGTAATCGGGTAGTTAAGGGTAATAAAATAATAATATAATAATAATAAAGGACACCAACATGTGTCCTAATGCTACTAGTTGTCTCATGGAAGACCATGGGATTCCTTGTGCCAATCTTCGGGACCCCATGGAATCACTTTTGTGTGAAAGTGAGTTTTTTATCTTTTTATTTTTTAAGAAAGTTAAATATAACAAAGAATGTATCACATGAGTAAAACATTTTTAATTTTTTCTACAGAAATGTTATTTTGGACTATAAAAATTCATTGGAAAGCTAAAACTATTTCATACATCATAGTAGTTTTTTCATAATTTTTAGACATTATATAAATTAAATTATTTATAACATCATAATGATGCAGCGATTACCTCATTATTTAAAGATTTAAATAAAATAAAAAGATAATGTAAAATCTAAGACATAAACTTGTCAAAGACCTATTGGATGAGTATATTTATAACCCTTATCACTTTATCCTCGAATTATTTCAATGTGGGACCTTTTAAATCCGAATCTCATTTTAAAATAAAGTAACAATTCTTTACTTTCCAACAATGCCCCTCCTCTCCTCTTATAAAAGGCCCCCACATCTACCTCCTTACCCACACCTCTCAAGCCCTTTTCTCAGCCAACCCATTCTCATTTTGTCTCTCCACATCCCTCTCTTACTCCTTGAAGCCTCACATTTGGAAGAAGACTTCCCACGGAAGCATTTGAGATCAAATCAAAATAAGTTACCCGATTTAAAGGTAGTGTCTTCTCTTGTGTTCTTATGTTAAATGTTTCTTCCCTAACCCCCTAAACTCTATTTATTAATTTATTTTGTAAAAAAAATACTATCTCCCATATACTAGGATGTTTTTATGAGATGTATTCAAGCTACACTTACACACACCAACATATAATTGTTAAAAAAAATACTGCTTCCGTGGATGGCGAATTTCTGCCTCACGAAACGATGATTGTTCAATATTCATTTAACACCTGCAAGGTGGCCATTAAGATGAAACTATATTTATATATTATATATAATATGTTTATGTTTTACTTAAGCTTCTGTATTTTTCATTTATTTCATATCATTATGGTTTCCATTATTGGTAAACACGATATCTTCATTTTTGGAAGTGTGGACTACTGCCCCTCAATGTGATTTGAATCGTTAATGCCATATGCGGGACGTATAAACGATGTAAGTAATGATATTATATATGATATTATAATGGAATTAAAATATATATTTATATAATTATTATTCCATTCCATAAAATATGAAATAGAAATGAAAGTAGCTTTCATGCGTACGTACGGCTTACCGTCTCCATGAACGGTGCATTTCATTTCTTCTCCCCAAATGTAATGTACTATTATAAGTAAATATATATAATGGATATATATGATTTATGTTACATCTAAATGATGTATATAATTTTGGAATTAAAATATACATATCTCTCATTTAGTTTTAATTCCATTAATATGACATAGAAATGAAAGTAGCGTTCATGCGTACGTACGGCTTACCGTCTCCATGAACGGTGCATTTCATTTATTAACTCTAAATGATTATGTAATATTAAAAAAGCATGTATATACTGGATATATGTGGTATATATGATATCTACATAATGAAAATATCTCTTGATATAATGGATACATGAACAACTTGTAATTATAAAAAGTTTATTTTAGACTCAAGTACAAATGATCGTTAAAACGACAGTTATTAACTTAAATAATTACATAGTGTTCATGACATGGTAATAAATGATGTAAAAGAATTAATGAACTTTAAAAAGGATCTAATGCAATTATAAATTAACTCATGTTTATTATTCATGAGATTAAAGAGCAATCGTGTCACGTCGGACACAAGGTAAGGAAACTTCTTAACCCAATTTTCGTTCTTTGGGTTAATCTCTTACTTTCAAATTATGTCATGATATTATTATTTCCTATATTGTATTTGTAATTTTTTTATGTTTACTTATAGTGAATACACATAATAGATATATTTTATTTAAAAATGATCTTTGTATGGGACTTCGTCTCAATCTCCATTCATTGAGGCATATTTTGTTTTATACACAACTTTCTTTTATACGGTGTATAAACCCCTTTGACTTTTATGCTTATTCAAATGGAATCTTTTTTTTATACGAAGATTTTTACTAAACGACAAAAAGAAAGTTTTTTTGTTATTTTGTCGTACGTATGCGGCGATAATGACTTCTCTACCGCCGTGACCATTATTTGTGTTTCGGCTTCCTCTACAAGCCATACCTTTTTTAAAAATGAAAAATAAGTACCATGTTTTACTTTTCGTTTATTTTGGTATTGAAACTTTTTTTCTTAATGGTTTTATTATATCAATGTGTTATTGATATCTTTTTATTGAAATGTGGAAATGTTATGTTTCCTTTTTGCATGTTTTATGTGATAAGATTATGTTATGGTTCTTGGGAATTGTTATGAAGATGGGTAATTCCGTGATAAACTAAGGGTGAGTGAGCCCGATATATCTCTCCAATGCATTGGGTAATGTGAAGGAGTTAAACGTTAAGGACTCTCCGAAGTGATTTAGGGAATATACTGTGATGGGTATTCCAAACGTAACCAAGAGGGTTACTCCCTACGTAAGAATGTTATGAATTCCTCAAGTTACCTTTATGACCTATGATTTTTATGATTTATTCATGATTTGATAAGGTAAGTTAATGTTCTTATGTTTTATGAGTAGAATATGATTTCATTGATTCTTATGTATACATGTACTCATGTTTCCCTTACATATGTTTTATATCCCTTACTGAGTTTTTTATGCTCATCCCATGTTTTTAAAATGTTTTCATAGGTCAAGGGAAGGGTACATGATATGATGATAGTGTCAAGGAAGTGTCAAGAAATAATCCATGTTATTTTTTAAATATGTTTCCGTTGATGGGAAAAAATGAATACTATCTTTTATTGTAACCACTTTTCATAAATGTGGGATGTAATGCATGTTTTATGATCTAATTATCTAAAACTCTAAACCTGAAAAGATCCTCAATGTCTAATCATGTAATAACTCGAGATTAAGTAAGATTTAAGGCTGGGGCCTTATAGTTGGTATCAGAGGATGATTTAGATAACATTAGGAGTTAGAATATAATTAAATAATTATCTAAAAATATTTTTTTATGGTAAAATTGAAATGATATATAATTTGAAGATTACCATGTTGCTTCACCTATAGTATTTTAGTGTTAAGAATGATTTTTCATAGAGGAAATAGAGAATCTTATCTAGGAAGTCATACAGAGGGAAATGACCTTTCAAATCAGTATCTTGAGATGGTCAGAATCATAACTAAACAGTTTGTTGAAGTGATGGATCAGTTTACTCAGGTGAAAAATGTTGATTGTTTTTATTGATGATATTTTGGTGTTTTCTAAAAGTAAAGAGGATCATGAAAGTCATTTAAGTGTTATCTTGAACACATTAAAAAGAAAAGAAACTGTATGGAAAATTCATCAAGTGTGAGTTTTGGTTGAAAAAATTTCTTTCCTTTGTCACATTGTTTCAAAAGATGGAATAACTGTGGATCTTGCAAAAAAAAGTGTTATTGAAGAATGGCCAAGAACCACAAATGTAACCAAGACCCGTAGTTTTATTGGTCTGGAAGGTTATTACCGAAGTTTTGTTTGAAATTTTTCATGGTTATCTAGTCCCATGACTAAGATAACTCGGAAGGGTTTTAAGTTTATCTGGACAAAAGAATGTGATGATTGTTTTCAGAAATTTAAAAGAAGATTGGTGAATTCTCCAGTTTTGGCACTACCTTCCAGAAATGGTGAGTTTTTTATCTATAGTGATGATACATTGAAAGGACATGGTTGTGTCATAATGCAGAATGATCAGGTAATTGCTTATTCTTCATGATAGTTGAAAACTCATGAGGTAAATTACCCTACACATGATTTGGAATTAGCTGCTTTTGTTTTCACATTAAAATTTTGGAGGCATCATTTGTATGGAGTAACGTATGAAATATATACCGATCACAAAAGTTTAAATTATATATTCACTCATAAATAATTGAACATGAGACAGAGGAGATGGCTATAATTAATCAAGTAGTATGATTATACAATTCATTACCATTCGGGAAAATCAAATAAAGTGGTCAATGCTTTGATTCGAAAAATTAATGCTTCATTAACGATGTTGCATTTGGAACGTGATCCTCTGGTTAAGGATTTGATGAACTTTGGCATAAAAGTTGATGGTGTAGGATTTCTTTCTGTTATGTTTCAGGTATCATCAAAATCTTCTCTATTAGACACAATCAAGCAACCATAGAAGCAAGACAGCGAGTTGCAGAAAAAGGTAGAGCTGGTTTAAAAGGGTAAGTATCCTTAATTCAACATTGATAATGATTGTGTTTTGAGATTTGGGAAGAGATTGTGTGTGCCTTGTGATTCACAGTTAAAGAGAGAGTTGTTATGTGAAGCTCATAGTTCTCCGTTTTCAGTTCATCCTAGCAGTACTAGGATGTACAAAGATCTGTGGGAGTATTACTGGTGGGATGGGATGAAATGAGATATTGATGATTTTACTATGATGTATTTTACATGTCAATAGGTTAAAGCAGAGTGATAGTTACTGAAAGGGATGCTTCAGCCTTTACCAGTTCCAGAGTGGAAATGGGAGAATATATCCATGGACTTCGTTGTGGGATTGCCGAAGACACCTCGAGGTAATAATGCAATCTGGGTTATTGTTGATCGCTTGACTAAATATTCTCATTTCCTTGTTATAAGAGATACTTTTTCCCTAGATCAACTTTCCCATTTGTATCTTGAAGAGAGAGTCAGGTTACATGGAGTTCCTCTCTCCATTGTATCTGACCATGATCCGAGGTTCACTTCTATATTTTGGAAAGGCCTTAAGAAGAATTTGTGTACTGAATTAAATTTTTGTACAGCTTTTCATCCTCAATCAGAAGGGAAATCAGAACGAACAATTCGAACATTGGAAGATATTCTACATGCTTGTTCGATGGATTATCAGGTAATTTGGGACCAACATCTTTCTTTGGTTGAGTTTTCATATAATAACAGTTTTCATTCCAGTATACAGATGGCACCATTTGAGGCGTTATATGGGAAGCGGTGTCGAACTCCAACTTTCTGGGATGAAGTGGGTGAAAGGAAGCTGATGGGACCAAAATTGGTAGAAGAGTTGGCATAAAAAGTTCAGCTGATACGGAAACACATGAGAATAACTCTGAGCAGGTAGAAGAGTTATGCAGACTACAAGAGGAAGGATCTCTTTTTTGAGGTAGGTGATCATTTTTTTCTCAAAGTATCACCATGGAATAGTGTGATGCGATTTGGTAAGAAAAGAAAATTGAGTCCAAGGTTCATTGTACCATATGAAATTCTTGTTAGAGTTGGATCAGTTTCATACCGAGTGGCTTTACCTCTGAGTTTATCTCAGCTACACATTGTTTTTCATGTTCTGATGTTGAGAAAGTATATGCTAGATCCATCTCATGTTTTGAGTCCAGAGGTATTCAGCTGGAAGAGAACCTATCTTATGAGGAACAACCGGTCCAGATTATTGACCACAGGGAGCAAGTGTTACGAAATAAGGGGATTCATCAGGTAAAGGTTTTGTGGAAAAACTACATGATTGAAGAAGAAACATGGGAATCTGAAAATGCAATGACAACTAAATACCCCCACTTATTCGATAAGTAAATAAATTGAAGGGACACAATTTTTTAAAGGGAATAAGGATGTAACAACACAAGTAAGTAATGAATAATAGATATTTTTATCTATATCAACTAATCAATTAGATAGTGTTTTAAAGGCTTAAAATGAGAATAAATCCAATCATAAGCATGGAATACACTAATATTTTTAAAAGATTGTTTTACTGCTTTTTGATGGAAAACCAATTTTAAATCAAACAATTGACAATTTTATAAGCTCTATTTGTCAAAATAAACTTATTATTTATGATTGCGACATTTAAATTTACATTGGATAATTTTTTTGGTATTTTTCTGACAATGTTCATTTTTTTAATGAGTAGTGAAAAATACTGCATTTTACATCAAAACTACTTTTCATCTAATTTAATTATATGGTTATATTATCTTGTTAATTGGTCTTAAAGTGTAATCTGAATATATTTTTACCATTTAATCCCATGGTATTCATTAGGATTAATTTCACTTTGGAATTGGGTATAAACTAATGCAAAAATTTTCTTAGATATTGTTTCAAAAAAACACGCTATTTGTTTTGACAACATGAATTATATTTAAATAAATTATTTCAATTTATGTGTTTGTAATTTGGTAAAATGGATTACATATTTGTAATCAGAGGGTCCAAATTATGTAATCAATGCTCTTTTGTTTTTGGACATTATGAATAGTAATGATGGTAATTATCTTTAATTATCTTGATTAATGAGTAATCAGGTAGTTAAGGATAATAAAATAATATCATAATAACAAAAGATGACACCAACATGTGTCCTAATTCTACTAGTTTTCTGATGGCCAACAATGGTATACCTTGTTCCAAACTTGGGGACCCCATGGAATCACACTTCTGTGAAAGTGACTTTTTATCTTTTTATTTTTAAAGAAAGTTAAATATAACAAAGAATGTATCACCTGAGTAAAACATTTTTACTTTTGTCTACATAAATGATATTTTAGACTATAAATATTAATTTGAAAGACACCAATATTTCCTACATCATAGTATATTTTTCATAATTTTTAGACATTAAATAAATTAAATTATTTATAACATCATGGTGATGAAGTGATTACCTCATTATTTAATGCTTTCAATAAAATAAAACGATAATGTAAAATCTAAGACCTACACTTGTCAATGTCCTATTGGATGAGTATAGTTGGAACCCTTATCACCTTATCCTATAATTATATCAATGTGGGATATTTTAAATTCGAAACTCATTTTAAAATAAAGTAACATTTCTTTACATTCCAAGAGTGCCCCTCCTCTCCTCTTATAAAAGGCCCCCACATCTACTTCCTTACCAACGCCTCTCAAGCCTTTGTATCGGCCAACCCCTGGTCATTTTGTCTCTCATCATCCCTTTATTACTCCTTTAAGCCTCACTTTGGGCAGAAGTTTTCCCAAGGAATCCTTTGAGCTCAAATCAAAAAGAGTTACTCGATTTAAAGGTAGTGTCTTCTCTTGTGTTCTTATGTTTTATTTTGCTTCTCCAACCCCTAAACTCTTTTTATTCATTTATTTTGTAACAACAACAGTATCTTAAATATTCTAGTATGTTTTTATAAGAAGAATTCGAGCAACACTTACACACACCTACATCTAATGGTAAAATAACATACTGTTTCCGTGGATGGAGAATTTCTGCCTCACGAAACGATGATTGTTCAATATTCATTTAACACCATCAAAGGTGGCCGTTAAGATGACACTATATTTATATATGATATATAATATGTTTATGTTTTACATAATCTTTTTTATTTTTCATTTATGGAATACCTTTATTGTTTCCATTATGGGTAACCGTGATATCTTCATTTTAGGAAATGTGGACTACCGCCCCCTCAAAGTGATTTGATTTGTTAATTCCATATGTGGGACATATAAAGGATGTAAGTAATGATATTATACATGATATTATAATAAAATTATAATATATATTTATATCATTATGATTCCATTCCATAAAGTACTAAATATAAATGAAAGTAGCGTTCATGCGTACGTGCGGCTTACCGTCTCCATGAATGGTGCATTTCATTTCTTATCCCCAAATGTAATGTACTATTATAAGTACATATATATAGTGGATATATATGAATTATGATACGTCTATATTACGAATATAATTCTAGAATTAAAATGTACATATCTCTCATTTTGTTTTAATTCCATTAAAATGTCATTGAAATGAAAGTAGCGTTCATGCGTACGTATGGCTTACCGTCTCCATTAACAGTGCATTTCATTTCGTACCTCTAAATGATTATTTAATATTTTAAAAGAATGTATATACTGGATGTATATGATATATATGATATCTACATAATGAAAATAACTCTGGATATAATGGATACATGAACAACTTGTAATTATAAAGAGTTTATTTTTACTCAAGTACCAATGATCGTTAAAACGACCGTTATTAACTTAAATAATTACATAGTGTTCATGACATGGTAATAAGTGATCTAAAAGGAATAATGAACTTTAAAAAGGTTCTTAAGAAATTATAAATTAACTCTAGTTTATTATTCAGGAGACTAAAGAGAAATCAAGTCACGTCGGACACGATGTACGGGAACTTCTTAACCCAATTTTTGTTCTTTGGGTTAATCTACTACTTTAAAATTATGTCATGATATTATTATGTCCTATATTGTATTTTTACTTTTTTATGTGTAACTATATTGAATACACATAATAGATCTATTTTATTTAAAAATTATCTTTTTAAGGGACTTCGTCTCAATCTCCATTCATTTAGGCTTATTTGGTTTTATACACAACTTTCTTTTAAACGGTGTATAAACCCCTTTGAATTTTATGATTATTCAAAAGGAATCTTTTTTTAATACGAAGCATTTTACTAAACGACAAAAGGAATGTTTTTTTGTTTTTTTGTTGTACGTATGCGGCGACAACGACTTCTCCGCCGCCGTGACCATTATTTGAGTTTCGGCTTCCTCTACAAGCCATACCTTTTTTTAAAAATGAAAAATAAATACCATGTTTTACTTTTCATTTATTTTGGTATTGAAAATGGTTTTCATAATGTTTTTATTATATCAATGTGTTATTTATATCTTGTGATTGAAATTTTGGAATGTTATGTTTCCTTTATGCATATTTTATGTGATACAATTATGTTATGGTTCTTGGGCATTATTATAAAGACGGGTGGTTCTGTGACAAACTAAGGGTGGGTGAGCCCAATATAGCTCTCCAATGAATTCGGTAAAGTGAATGAGTCAAATGTTAAGGTTTCTCCAAAGATATTTAGGGAATATACTGTGATGGGTATTCCAAACGTAACCAAGAGGGTTACTCCCAACGTAGGAATGTTATGAATGCCTCAAGTTACCTTTATGTCTTATGATTACTATGATTTATTCATGATTTGATGAGGTATGTTAATGTTCTACTGTTTTATGAGTAGAGTATGATTTCATTGATTCTTATATATACATGTACTCATGTTTCATTTCCATATTTTTTATATCCCTTACTGAGCTTTTTATGCTCATCCCAAGTTTTTGAAATGTTTTCACAGGTCAGGGGAATGGTACATGATATGATGTTAGTGTAATGGAAGTGTCAAGAAATAATCCATGTTATATTTTAAATATGTTTCTGTTGATAAGAAAAATGAATACTATCTTTTATTGTAACCACATTGCTTAAATGTGGGATGTAATGCATGTTTTATGATCTAATTCTCTAAAACTCTAAACCTGGAAAGATTTTCAATGTGTAATCTTGTAATAACTCGAGATTAAGTATGGTTTACAGTTGGGGCGTTATAATTTTCCTTATACATACCTTTTATATAATTTTGGATACTAGGATTTATGTATATGGAAAAAATTATTTGTGGATTAGCATAATAATGTTGATATAATTGGTTATGAAATTCTTTGATATATTATGTTCTTGTAAGAAGAACACGCTATATTTTGATTAGTTTTTAGATCCATGTAATATATGTAATTTATTTAATAATTTCGGTTATTTTGGATGAAATTAATAGTTGGGTTTAAATGAAGAATTAATTTTTTTTATTAATGATATTGTTGGATTCCATGGGTGATGAACACCCATCTTTTAAAGGATTAGGAAATGATAGATCATCTAGTGGGTTGTTCATAATTATTCACAATAATTAATTATATAAATCATATTACATTAATGTTTCAATTCATTATAATTGGTTTGTAATTAATTCCATTTACTATTAACAAATTTATAGACTACTTTTATTCGGAGAGCATTGGGTGGTCATGGACAATAAATGGCGAATGTGGGTGTGCTTTGGTATAAGAAAATAACATATAATGAGACTTTTGGTCGAAATAATACAAAACCATATGCAGGTAAATGAATGCATGTGTGTTTTTTAGTATAATTTTGGTTTTATATTTAATATATAGGAACAAATAGTGGAAATAATTCATCCTTGAATATTTGGGGTGAAGGATCAGTTAATCATAGAGAATTTTAGGTTCACTTGGTGGCTATTTACAAAGGAAAAAATAATTCTTGTTGATTTTATGACTGAGCTATGGATTTTTTCAAGGATTGGATTATTAGAGGGAATAAATGGTTAAACTACTTCGGGATAGTATCAAAATAATGAGGGATTTAGGCATATATAAATTTATTAATATAGGTGTGTATATTACTTATGTTTTAAAATAGCCAATTCTGGGTTAATTGGAGTCTTAGGGTGTCCAATGAGTTGGATAATTAATAAGGGTGATGGCCTTGAGAGCTCCCCCAATGGACATGTGTAACAAGATCTAGGAATATGTAATCATGATTCTCATGAAGGTTTGGAATTATGTTAAAAATTGATCATGGTGTAATAGGTATCATATGGTCCATGTAGATCAAGATCAGGATGATGATGTGGAACTTGTATGAGGGATTGGATCCATTCACTTATAGTTTGTGTTAGGTGGTCCAACGAATCATGAGATCAGTATTGGTTTATGGGTATGGTTGAAAATAAATTTGTATTTATTTTTTAATCATTAAGGATTATATTATATATCAGTATAGGATAGATAGAAATTCAAAATGGTTTGGTGTTCCATACCATTTATAATTTTTTACAATGTTGGTAGATTAGGATATGAGGTTATACAAATGATGAGATGTGTATAGATAATTTGGTTTATTATTGTATGTCTTGTGGTCAAGTTGTGATTTGGGATGTGGTTTGGGTCTGATGATGGTTTGGTTTATTTGAGATACATTATGGTTTGTTATTAACATGTACATTTTATTTTTTTTAATATTGAAACAAGTATGGAGGCAGTGGAATCATGGGGCCTCAGGATGCGTTTTGTGATGTTACACAACTTGGGTTCTTATCATTAAAAATTATTCCATTTGATTCCTTTGTATATATTGATATTAAATTAAAATTAAATAAAATATATATGTTTTTATAACCTGATAAAAAGAGAGTTGGGATACCATATAAATTCTAGAAATAATGGTGTCCTCGATAGGGAGTTCAAGATAACATATAACATTTTCATCCATTGGTACGACTGATCAATATCCTGGAAAATTCTATTGAATATAGTATATATGGTAATATTTGTTGATATTTTGGGATTTCATAAGAAACATATTCCTTATGGTTAGTTAGACCGAGATTTTGATATTAAATATAAATTTTTATTCCTATGGATATAAAATTAGAGAGCCTGAGATGTCGTATTGTAATTTATTATCAATGTTCAAACTAATATTGGTTCTGGGATAACGAATTGAAATTCCTTACTCTCGTCTAAGAAACCAATATCTAGATACCTTGTATGGAATTTGGTGTCTATAGTGTGTGGAATTGAAATCATAGGATTCAATATGATAGTTAAAAAAATGTAAAACAAGAATAAATTAATCATTTCTATATGATATTTGACTCTCCTTGTTTGAATAGTTGATATATTGGATTCCATATGGATTTTTTTAACATATTGTTGGGAAAAAATCCCTCAAGGTAACATTGCAGCATTTTTTGGGTTGATTGTGTTTGTTGACAAAGAAGGTTATCATGGATATTTGTCGAGTTCCCAAGATGTTTTTGAAAATCATTGTTGACAAAGAACGATGACAATGGAAAGGACGATCTAGAGGCGGTACAAAAGAGCAGTACAAGGTGGCGTCGTTTCCCAGTGTTTGCCAAATTTTTAGGGTCCAAAATTTGGAGTTTGGTGAGCATCGCGAAAAGTGGATTTCCATGAAGAGCATAATTTAATATGGCAAAGGCATGAATTTTGCGAAGATAGGATGCATGGATTGGATTCACGAAGACCAGAAGAATGGAGGCGGTGGTGATTCACGATTACATCAAGCTTCGCGAACGGCAGAGGCTGAAGCGCATCACGGCGGTGAAGGGCTTTGCGAGGGAGCTTCGTGGCGAAGGCACGAGTCGCAAAGGTAAGTTGACGGTGATTCTTCGTGACTACGTCAAGCTCCGCGAACGGATTATTGCCGTGGAGCTTCGCGATTTGGATAGAATTCCGAGAGAAACTTTGGAGCTTCGCGATTTGAGATGACGTGGCGTTGACTTCGTGCAGAAAGTTAGAGGGTCGGTGGAATCGCCTATAAATAGAGGCCGACCCCTTCGAGCGAAGTAGAGTGAATTTTCAGAGAAAATACTTTGCTCTCGATTTGTGAAGGTGGTTCACGGAGCCAGTGTGCTTCGCGAAAGAGGTGCTTCGCGGTGGCTATTGTAGCTCCGCGAAACCTGCGAGCTCCGCGTTGGCTTACATAGCTTCACGAGGGTCGTTGCTTTGCGACGGCTTGAGCATCGCGACAGAGCTTCGCGAGGGTGCTTCGCAAGTGAGCTTCGTGAAAAGGCAGGAGCTTCGCGAAGGCTTGTTTGAGCTTCGCGAAATTGGGAGCCTCGCATTGTAGGGAGCTTTGCGAAGGTCTTTCCAAGGGAATTGCCCAATGTTCAGAGGCAAAGAGGTATTCATCAGTAGATGAAAGTTGGACTTCAATAGAGCATCTATCTACAGTTAAGGATGCATTACTCCATGAAAATGAAGAGACCTACAGGTCTATAAACTGTGAGTGAATCCCTTCTGGAGCAGTGAGCTTAGGAAGAGGAAGAAGGTGATCCTCTCCACCGGCAGTGAGCCAGAGACAGAGAAATAGGGAGTGACCCTTGGGAAAGTAGTGAGATGACCCTAAACATTGTATAGGCAGTGAGCCTGGGCATAGAAGTGATCTAGCCAAAACATTGTAATCCACAGCTAGTGAAGTCTAGTGGAATTTGGTACGAACCGGCAACTTGTCGGCGTATGCTCCTTGGACGTAGCCCTTAGCGGTGAACCAAGTAAAAATCTATGTGTCTTCTTGCTTACTTCCCTGTATTGCATTCAAAGCATCATCATCACATAAAGGAAACAAGTGATCACAGTAACCATACAAGTGCAAACAAAGTGACCCTTATAACAAAGAGGTCAAGATCTAGTGGGGCAGAAAGAACATTGAAAAAGAATATCCATACCCTGATTCACCCCCCCTCTCAGGGTATATAGGCCCCTATTGGTCCTAACAATTGGTATCGGATGGATAGGTTGCTTTTATCAGATTTGTTTGCTCCGACTTGGTGTAGTCGATCTGTGTGTTTAAAGAATTTGTCTGCTCTTATCTCTGTGAGCCATGGAAAAGGGAAAAACATCCAAGAAGAAGCAGAAGTCATGTGGTATTACACAGTGTGGAAGTGTTTGTGGAAAAAGTGTGATTCAATTAAAAGAATCAAACAGTTTGCTGAAGAAAGGTTTGGATGAATCTGACAGGGAAAAGAATGATTCACTCAAGCATGATGCAGGAATGAGTGAAGTACATGAACTTCAAAGTGATATTGAAACAAGTGATGATGAAGAAGAAATAATTGAAGGAAGAATAGATAAAAATGCTGAGTTAGAGGATTCTCTTGAAGATATATATGTTTGGAGAGCCAAAACCAAGAAAGAAACAATGTGGTTCATGATTCAAAAGTCTATATGCAGCAGTATGAAGAAGAGAAGTCTGGGTTGATGGATAAAATTGAGAAACTCAAGTTATCAGCACTAGAGAACTCAGAATCAGTTTGTGAGTATAAGATTAAGATTGAAGAACAGAAAAGGTAGATTGATGGCTTGAATAGAAAAGTGAAAGATCAAGTCAAGTGCATCGAATAACCTGATATTCCAATTGACTTTGGAAACACCGAAGAATTAAAATCCAAAGATATCAGGATCAAAGTATTAGAGATTGAGGTCAACAAGATAAGAGGATTAAATCAAAGGCTTATTGACATAGTTACTGACCTAACAGAGAAGAATGATTCTCATGCCAATGAACTAAAAAAGATTACTAAAATGAAAGGAAAACAAAAGGCTGATGATTATGAAGAGAATCAAAAGTCAGATGAAGTACAGAATCTAAAATCTAGAAATGATGATCTAGTAGCACAGTTGTCTGATGAAGTTCAGAAGAATCAATGCCTACAACAAGAGAACGAATCTTTCTCTAAATCTGTTTCTCATGATAAATTGAAATTAGTGAAGCAAAGTGCAATGGTGAAAAGGCTCACACAGGAACTAGAAGATGAGGTGAGTAGTGGGAAGCTTCTCAAGAAAGAATTGGATGTCCAACTTGAATCAAGGGAGACGAAGATTAAAAAGTTGGAAGAGGAGCTAGAATCAGTAAAGAAGGATGTCGAGAAATCCAATGCTAAAGGAATGCCAAAAATGAAGGATGCCTTACACTTTCTATTTTATCATCCTTCAACAAGTGATGATAAAATGAAGAATAGGTATGTTATTTCTGAAGAGAAACAACAGACTATTTTCTCAGCTCAATGACCAGCATGTTTCGGAAAAGCTGGTATCGGATTTGATGAATCCCCTCCCGTGCAAGATAGAAAGAGAGCTATGAACAGTTCCATATGGGAAAGAAATCCTATAGGTTCTGGAGATAGGACTAAAAGGACAGATACAAGAATTAGTGGTGACATGTGCTATTTCTGTGGGACTCATGGCCACACATCACACTTCTGTTCAGAGGCTCTAGAATACATTTCAAGCTGTGAAAATAGAAACTTTCATAAATCTGAGAATAAGAAGAAGCGTCATGAAAAATAAGAGAGAATAGTCTCTCAGAGGAAAGCATTCATAAGATGCTATTACTGTGGAAGAATGGGACACACCATGAATATGTGTTAGGAAGATCAAGAGCTCAATGTCGGGGGAAGAACTCAAGATGCATCAACATCTTGGCTAAGAGATGATGAAATGAGGTATGACTTTAATGGAAGTTGTTTCATATGTTCTAATAATGGGCATTTGGCAAAACACTGCAGCAAGAAGAAGGCAGGAAAGCAAAAGGAACTCCAAAGGAGATTCCCAACTCTAGTGGTGTATAATGAGAAAGCGTACACTGGGAGAGAAAGTGGTATGTCGAAGAATATGGTTAGGGTTCCTGGAGAATCACAAGGATATGAAAAAAAAAGTGTATCAGTCACACTCACAACCACTCTCTAAGAATTAACATGAAAAAATATGGAAGAAAAAGGGAGGAAACACTACAGCTATGAATAAGAAGAGTTCACATTCAATGGAGGACTTACCACTAGTGTAAAAGAGTGTGGTGACTCAGACATCTGATAAAAGAAAGATGAACAAAGAATGCATCGAAAAATCCACATGTCGTGTTTCTCAGCGAGAAGTGAAGGAAAGAGGAAGACCCCTAAGATGGGAGAAGAAGAAAGGGAAGATGACAAACAGAGAGGTTCCTACTCAGAGAAATAATCAAGGAAAATGGAATTTTGGTAGAACCTCAAAGAAGGAAATGTGTACTAGCAGGTTTATACCCCAAGCGGTGAGAAAGGCCAAGCCTACCAAATCTACATATCAGAAAAAGGCTCAGAATGTAGGCAATGAATTCCTAGTCATATGGCCAGAACAGTTGAAGATGGCTAGGCAGCTGGAGGAAGCAAGAAAGGAGTGTGATTCCCTCCAAGAAAAAATCAAAGGGTTGACCCATCAGGATCAACCATCATCCTCATCTTGAGGATTTTGGAAGAACACCCCCTCTCCCTATGTATATAAATGCTATTAACTAATGATTCATCTATTTCAGGTTTTAGGGAGATACGATCCATGGGGTAGTGGCATCTAAGGATGCGAAGTGGAGAGGTGATTTTCTCTAGAATTTCAATTGATTCAAATCAGGTACTAGAGTTGATGAAGAAAGGGAGCAACAGAGCACAATAGGAAGTGATTGTGTTATTAACTTTATCTCTTGTTTCCTACACCGAGATTCAACTCAGTAGGCTTAGAGATTTTGTTAATGACTCAAATCTGAGTGGAAGATGATAAAAAATGATGCAGGAGGAAAAGACGTGTTATGGGTCTAAACTGTTGGGCCTAACAACTAGAAGAGTTTCATAACACAGGGGGAGCATTCTATATCCTAACCAGATGCATGATCTCAATATGATATGAAGGATGAATGTTTATGCTCATGAAGAATGATTGGTGTAAAAGAAGCAACACACGGGTTTTCATGATTATCTATTTTGTTCTAACAATGTGGTATCAACTGACTGCTTTCAGGATACCAAGAAGCTGCAAGAGAAAATTCAAGTGTGTGTCTACAAGGATGCCAAAGAGATGAGCTGAAATTGATAGACATAATATCATTGGTGATCAGGCAGCTCTAGTTCAGACAAGGGAAATAAAATCACTGCAACATGCATCTTTTCTATCTTAGGTTGAGCTGAAATGCATTGCTGATGCAGCTAATGATGAAAACTGGGTTCATCCATGAACGAATAGATAGATCAGATTGAGAAGAATCAGAAGTGGAAGATTGTTTCGAGGCTAGTAGATAAGAACGTCATCGGGACTAAATGGGTCTTTCACAATAAGATGAATGAAGATGGCACAATGATTCGAAACAAATCACAACTAGTGTGCAAAGCATACACCCCAAGAGCATGGTACTGAAGGCTATATCAGTTTTTTATGATGATTGGTTTTCAGCGTGGGGGATTTGATTACAATCTTTATTTCAACAACATCAAAGGATGGTGAGGCTGGTTAAGGAAGAAGACATAATATTTGGAAGATCAGATGAAGCATAGTTACACAAGGAAAGAATGGAACATTCATTTCTCAATCCGAGTATGCCAAGGATGCTTTGGAATGATTTGGAATGGATAATTCCAAAGAGATGAAGAGCCCGGCTTCTACCCGAATGAAATCATCAAAAGATGACAATGGCAGGGAAATAAATTTCACTGAAAACATGCAGATTATTGGAAGTTTTTTGTACTTGACTGCAACAAGGCCGGATATTGTTTTTTCCACATGTCAAGCAGTGAGATATCAGTGCAATACCAAGGAAAGCCACATGCTTGCAGTGAAAAGAATACTTCGGTATATCTAGGGCACAGTGTATTTCGGCTTAAAATATACTGATAAATCTCAGATAGAGTTATTGGGCTATACTGATGCAGACTGGGCCGGTTCAGCGGATGATAGGAAATCGACGTCAGGTGGTGCTTTCTATCTTGGTGGATTGTATATTTCCTGGCTTAGCAAGAAGCAATATTGCATTTCTTTGAGCACCGCAGAAGCTGAGTATATTGCGGCCACTCATGCATGCGCACAGTTATTGTGGATGAAGCAGCTGCTTGAAGATATGGGAGTTGAAGTGAAGTCTCCGATCGGAATCCAGTGCGATAAGTCAAGTTCTATAAATCTCAGCAAAAATCCCGTCCATCATTCAAGGACAAAGCACATTGAGATTAAGTATCATTTTACCAAGGAGAAGGTTGATCAAGGTATCATGATGTTGGAGTATGTGCCTACAGAGCTACAGGTTGCAGACATTCTGGAAAAGGCCTTACCCAAGGAAGAATTTGAAAGGCATTGACTGGCTCTGGGAGTTCAGCCAATTCCCCGCACTTAAAATAGTGGGGATGTGGAACCCCCCCCCCCCTCTCCCCGAGGTATGTTGTGTTTTCCCTACTGTGCTAATGTGTTCTCTACTCTGTTATAGACTACAAAGGAGTGACCTTTGGGTTCGTTGACAAAGGGGGAGAAAATTGTTTGTTAACGAGGGAGAAAATAGTGATTGTTCAAGGGGGAGACAGTGCGGAGAGTTGATAAATCATAATTGATACGGGGAGAAGCTGACAGGTGGAGCAGCCAGAAAGGGGGAGAAATGAGAAAGGGGGAGAGGATTTTCAAATCTGACGATGCTAGAAGTGATCGATCAAAGAATAGAAATCACGACAGCTGAGGATCGTGATAAAAGCAGAATAGTGGTGTTGGAATGGTGTGAGATGGTTTCCAGCTATCAACAATTGGTATCAACTTAATAATTCACCAATTGGTATCAGTGTGGTTCAACAACTGGTTTTATATTAAGAATTGGTATCAGGGTGGAATCGACAACTGGGGTCTGACATGAAGTGACTCATTGATGAACTTTTCATACTACTCTTGTTTCTCACGCCGAGAATTTCTAATGTGGGCTTAGAGTACGTGTTATGTGAATCCTTGAACTCTATCATAATCTCAAGAGGTGAATGGTGGTAGTAGCTGGAGGAAGACTCAGTGAGGTATCAAAGTGCAGAAAATCATCCTGAGCAGAGTTGTGAAGAGTTGTCAACAAACCCAAAGTGTGAGATTGTTGGGCAAAAATCCCTCAAGGTAACATTGCAGCATTTTTGGGTTGATTGTGTTTGTTGACAAAGCAGGTTTTCATGGATATTTGTCAAGTTCCCAAGATGTTGTTGACAATCATTGTTGACAAAAAACGATGACAATGGAAAGGACGATCTGGAGGCGGTACAAAAGAGCAGTACAAGGTGGCGTCGTTTCCCAGTGTTTGCCAAATTTTTAGGGTCCAAAATTTGGAGTTTGGTGAGCATCGCGAAAAGTGGATTTCCATGAAGAGCATAATTTAATATGGAAAAGGCATGAATTTTGCGAAGATAGGATGCATGGATTGGATTCGCGAAGACCAGAAGAATGGAGGCGGTGGTGTTTCGCGATTACATCAAGCTTCGCGAACGGCAGAGGCTGAAGCGCATCGCGGCGGTGAAGGGCTTTGTGAGGGATCTTCGCGGCGAAGGCACGAGTCGCGAAGGTAAGTTGAAGGTGATTCTTCGCGACTACGTCAAGCTCCGCGAACGGATAATTTCCGTGGAGCTTCGCGATTTGGATAGAATTCCGGGAGAAACTTTGGAGCTTCGTGATTTGAGATGACGTGGTGTTGACTTCGTGCGGAAAGTTAGAGGGTCAGTGGAATCGCCTATAAATAGAGGCCGACCCCTTCGAGTGAAGTAGAGAGAATTTTCAGAGAAAATACTTTGCTCTCGATTTGCGAAGGTGGTTCGCGGAGCCAGTGTGCTTCGACAAAGAGGTGATTTGCGGCGGCTATTGTAGCTTCGCGAAACCTACGAGCTCCGCGTTGTCTTACTTAGCTTCACGAGGGTCGTTGCTTTGCGACGGCTTGAGCATCGCGAGAGAGCTTCGCGAGGGTGCTTCGCGAGTGAGCTTCGCGAAAAGGGAGGAGCTTCACAAAGGCTTGTTTGAGCTTCACGAAATTGGGAGCCTCGCATTGTAGGGTTCTTTACGAAGGTCTTTCCAAGGGAATTGCTCAATGTTCAGAGGCAAAGAGGTATTCATCAGTAGATGAAAGTTGGACTTCAACAGAGCATCTATCTACAGTGAAGGATGAATTACTTCATGCAAATGAAGAGACCTACAGGTCTATAAACTGTGAGTGAATCCCTTCTGAAGCAGTGAGCTTAGGAAGAGGAAGAAGGTGATCCTCTCCACTGGCAGTGAGCCAGAGAGAGAGAAATAGGGAGTGACCCTTGGGAAAGCAATGAGCTGACCCTAAACATTGTATAGGCAGTGAGCCTGGGCATAGAAGTGATCTAGCCCGAACATTGTAATCCACATCTAGTGAAGTCTAGTGGAATTTGGTACGAACTGGAAACTTGTCGTCGTATGCTCCTTGGACGTAGCCCTTAGCGGTGAACCAAGTAAAAATATCTGTGTATTCTTGCTTACTTCCCTGCATTGCATTCAAAGCATCATCATCAAGTAAAGGAAACAAGTGATCACAGTAACCATACAAGTGCAAACAAAGTGACCCTTGTAACAAAGAGGTCAACATCCAGTGGGGCAGAAAGAACATTGAAAAAAAATATCCATACCCTGATTCACCCCCCCTCTCAGGGTATATAGGCCCCTATTGGTCCTAACACATATATTGTTATAATAATAGTGGTTAATTATTGAATCAAATATCCTCTTAGATATGAAACTCTGATGTAAATTGGTAACTGAAGGTGATCTAACATGGTATGTTCAAATTTCATGGTCTCCTTATTAGTAAATGATCAAATTATGTTCATGTTTATATGGTGTGGATATATATTTTTATTTTCTTTTTTATACACATGTATACGATGTTTTATATTAGAGTAACATGGTTAGAACAAACCCTTTTTTCTAACACATTTTATGGGAACCCTAGGGAATTTTCAAACAACATGTTCAAATTTTATTTTAGTATTCATGGTCAATCGGGATAGAGAATCAATAATGGTATATGTAACTGGGTGTAGGTGAGGCTCAAGGTTGTATTGGAACCTCCTTTTACTTTTGTTTCATTATTGACAATAATATATGCGATTGGCTCACTGTTTGATCATTTGGGATGTATTTATGGAATGATTATCTTTATTTGTAGCATGGATATGTTGTATCTTTCTAAATACTATGATTATTTAATTTCAATGTTACATGGCTGTTTTTTAATATTAATGGTACATATACATAGACTATATTCCCCTTAAACATTCCCTTATATACCCACTATTGTACAATAGACATTTTCATATGGGGAGGAATGCATGAGTTCTTATTGGATTCTAGATAGGATATAATTGAATAATTTTTTTCGATGTCTAACAAAATAGACTTCGAGACTCTATTCACTGTTTTGTTATTTGGGAATTTTTCTATAGATATAGAAATGTATAAAAAATTGTCAAGCACCCTTTGATGTTGAGTCATGAATATATTCCTAGTGGGATTAATATGGTACAAGTTTATGTAATTATGTTCCTAGTTTTTTATATAACCATTGAGATGTTTATTTATGTATGATGTATGGTCGTTTGAACATTATTTTTTGGGTTTGGAACAAAGAATGCATTTGAATGATTAATCTGTATTTGAATGAAACATGGAATATAGGATTTAGATGATATTCATATGCTTGTGTGTGATTGATTATGACTATTATAGGGGTTAATTTGTTTAATATGTCCATAAAAACTCATATATAAATTTCCTAATTAACTAGTTTGTGTTATTCTACATGGGGGGAACAGTTTTTACCCAATATTTTTTTAATATCAAATTATGTTGAATATATGGTGGTATGTTCTTAGGTGATCACATTATAGTCCATGAGTAAAAAAGAAATATAGAAACCCTTGGTATGTTGTTTTTGGAATGACATTAATTAATAATGGTTTGGTGTATCAGAGTTTTATAATAGTCATGGATGAAATTGGACCCTGTTTTCCATGATTGGATGGATACCCATGTGAGGGTTGAGAGAAAACCCATGTATGGTCCCTTGGGTGTTAAATAGGTAATCTCATTTGAGTCATTTATGTATCATGGTAATGATTTGATGGATGATTTAATTGGATTCATGACCTTGATGGTGGGGGGTATTTTTTGTGGGAATGTGGATAGTGATAATATATGGTCATGATTATGATGGGTAGTGTATAGGTGTACATCATTGGGTTATGGGATTACACCCAAGTGGTGGGTGATCTAGTGTTGTAAATGGAATGACTGAGAGTTCTCAGTATTGTTTGGTGGGAACTATATAGAGTGATTTTTGGTATATGAAAATTATATGAAAGGAATGAATAATCAGTTATATAGGAATTTGAGCCTAGGATTGATAAGTCTTGAATTGGGTAAGTGTGAGTCAATGTGTGTAATCAGTTGATGTAGGGGTGTCTACAGGGTATCATTCAAATGAGATTGAGATGTATGGTTGAATAAGAACATGTGAGGGTCATCTTGGAGGATAACATTTCATTATAGTATGAAAGTGAGGGTTAAAATATATTTTCATAGAAGATCCTCGATAAACATAAGAAAATACATGTTGGTTATTTGTGGTTCCAATTTGGCTATGGATTGGTGGAAAGTGTCATTTAATATTCTATTTTGATTTTTTTGGTTCTAGGGTGACACGGGTGGCACTATAATGATGTTTCAAGGATTTATTAGGTGTTTGATCGACATAGTGTAATCGATAGGGTTGTTGGGGATTGGGTGAGAATGGATCAAGAAGTGAATCATATATATAATTCCAAGAGAAATATAATAGAGTGTTATGGGAGAAATAAAATTTAATCCATGTGGTGAGGAGAACATAAATGTCCATTGGAGGTTGTGACCCAAACTGAGGTTCATTTAATGAGAATACCTAGGATGGTTAACCTAATAACATTGAAATAAGCACTGATTAGTTTCTTATATTAGTGATCAGATATGGGTGTTCCATGATTTTATATATACTATTTTCAATAAGGATCATGATGTGGGTTATAGAGATTCTTTTTTTGGTTTATATATATGATTATAATGATATTCTTATTGTGGGGATCGTCAAATCCGTCACATGTCTGTGACTTTGGTGTCACAAGAGTCATGGATAAGTGAATCTATTTAATTAATGGTTTTTATGGAACTAAGATTCTCATGGATTTTTAGAAAAACATTTTATAGATCATTTCTAAATAAAATTCATGGAAATAATATTCGGTGTTAGATGGATTCTGTGTATGGGAATTATGATTGGGGTGGAATTTGGTGACAATCTATTGTGATTCAGATCAGGTGTGCGTAAAATTACATGGGTGGGTTACAATGGTTGATTTTGTGGACTATGACCCAACTGTTAAAACATATCAATCATTAGGTTCTGAATTCGAGGTAGAGTTTTGTTGATTTTGTGATTCATCTAGAAATTAATGCATTTTAAAGGGGTTATTTGATGTTGCGTGAGGTAGTGAGGTTGATAAACTACACGGAAATTAGTCAACTGGTGAACTGACCATTGTGGTTACATATAATTTGATGTAATGGGATGGAAATGACATTGAAATCATTGTTTGAGATTTTGAAGATGCGTTTCAAGGAAAAACCCATGGATTTTTTAGGGAAAGAATTATGTATCTATCTTCATTGCATGGGATATAAATTTATACACTATTTAGTTTCGAATGTGGAACATGGATAAGTATCATATTTTTATATATATATTGGAATTTTAGATATTTTTATGGATTATCCTAATGGACGTGAAGACTTAGAGTGAGAAAGTTGTGATTAATTACATAGTTATCGTGTTTAAACATCATTATTGATTAAAAATTTTGGTCATTAATTAACGGATGTCTGGATAATTTGGATTTAAATTGGAATTCTAAGAGTTCAAAATTTTATAAAATGTGTTTTTGATATGTTGGGGTCCCAAGAGGTGTCTCATGTAATCGTGTATGTGTTTAAATAAGGATGAGGTGGAACTATAGTAAATTTATTAGTATGAAAAAAAGACCACACTATTTATGTGGCAATGTCATTCTCTAAATACATAGATGATGGTTATAGGTGAATTTTTATTGGGTTTTCATCTCTTTAATTTTCTTATTGAAAGTGTGTGAGTGAAGTGTATTTTATAGAATTATACATCCAATTAGCATGTTTTTTTCATAATATATTATATAGGTTAAATCATTTTCTATAATTAAATATCATTTTTTTATATTTCGACAAAAATGGGAAAATACCGATATATAAGGGTCCTCAAGTATAACCATCCTCATTCATACAAATTGTCATTTTTATGTGTTATCATATATTATAGAGTCCTTAAGGACCAAATGGATTATGTAATGTTTCAAAAAAATTATTTTTGTTTTTATAATATATATGAGTAATAATATAGTAATGTACGTAATATGTTAGGCTAATATTGTGATACATAATGAAAAGAGTGATACATATGGGTCTGGAAAAGTAGAAAATTATGTAATAAGAATGGTTAATTTTTTTGATATGTAAGTGTTTTAAAAATTAGTAAAATACCCAATATTTAATCGCTACTATAATATAAATGGGTTAAATATAAGGGTTACTAGAGTAATATATGAAAAATATGGGTACTTGATATATTAAATTCATGTGAAAGACTTCCTTATGACATATAAGGGTACCCTAGATACATAATAGTTCTCTAGGGCATGTGTGTTTTGAAAAACTACCAATGACACATTTTGATATGTAATGGATAACACCACAATTTGTAAGGATTTAATGTATACAATGGTTCTCTATTATTTTTAAATGATATGACCATGTAACATAATGGTTGATATGTAAGGTATGATGGGACACCCTATGATACATAATAGGTTGATTCATAATGGATGATAATTTACCCTAAGATTCATAAATTTTGATATGTATGGGTTTCCAGATATGATATGTAAAGGCTACATGATATGTATCGGTTCCATAATTTACCAAATTTAGTGTAATGATCTGGGAAAAAAACACCATATACTACACTATGTGGTATATACAAGGGGGAAGGATCATTTAATAGTGGTTGGGTACATTTTTTAGGGTCTTTAGTAGTAAGAAAAACTAGGAAACACTAATAGGATGGCAGTACTCTGGAGGTAGGCATGATGACATGATGTGAAATCCATCGATTTTTATTTTAGTCTAATGTAATATGGTATTTTATCCATTTCAATTGAGAAATATTTTCATTATTATTGATCCCCAATACATATGAATATATAGAGGTCGGGCTCCGATTTCACTCCTTGTATTTCTATTAACCTCATGAATCTATATATCTTGTGTGAGATTTTACTATTGATAAATACTAATTTCTAACCACTATCAATACTCATATAAATATTCACATTTTTTACAATAATTTTTTTCATTGGGGTTTAGGAATTTCATAACAATTCCCCCACAAAATGGTGGTATCAACTAAATAAAATATAGAATGGGTTTTGTTATTTATTTAATATTACCAAAATATTCAAACACTAGATCAAATGTAGTTTCATTATGTATGTTTTTGTTTTTATTTATTAACTATTTTTTTTTGTTTGGGTGATAGTGATAGATGAGTTGAAAAGAGGAATCATGGGTTTTATATTCAATTGATCTGTGTGGATTCTGTGGATAGTGTGTATCCCATTTCTTAAGGATTAATTAATGAGAGATTTCCTAGTTATTTTAACTTGAATATGAAAATATTTTATTGTATAATTAATCATTGTTATATTAATTATTATAGGGTTATCATTAATTTGAATAATGTTTGAGTTGTTAGGTACATGTGTTGATTCTTGTGGATCATAAAGTAATGGTTAGTCTTAAGTTATAACGGCTAAGGTTTTATTATAGGGAATAAATCCATATGTGGTTGGTGGTACCTATAATACTAAAACATATATATTATTATGAATGATTATTTGTGTCTAGAAGAGAATTTGGGTTTAGGTAAAATGGATAAATTCTAAAAAAAACTTTTTGTTGAGCCACTTAATGATGGGGAGAGGGATCCATTGAATTTCGATCATTTTGGGTTCACCCGGTCTCAACATCTATTAGGTGTTCACAATTCCAACTATTTAAACGAAGACAAATAATGATATATATGTTCAAAAAATATATTTGATTTCTTAGAAATGATTTTTGTATTATAATTCATTGATTGGAGTTTCATGATTGTTTTGGTTATTAAATATTTTTTAACATAGGACCATATGATGAATATTTGGATATGCTGAAGTTATCATTGAAGTGGATGCATTTTGAGAAATAAAGTCTATAATATGATTACGTTGGATATTTTATATGTTAACAAGAGATGTATTGTTTTGGAAATTATATGGTTAGACGTTATTTTCTAAGGTCGGGATGCATTTAGATTTATTTTTTAAGAATTTTAGAATAATAATAATATATGATATGTTCAGACTGACCCTGTATATGAAATTTTAATGGTGAGTAAATTATTTAGTATAATTTTCAATGGAATGAATCTCACAATGATATGTGACAATATCTAGTAGTTTTCTAAGACATTTTCAATATATTCCCCGCAAAAAATTCATAGGCATCATGTTCCTCGAATTTGTAAGATCATTCAGTTTGATAATTAATATCTTCCAGAATTGTGATAACTATAAAAGGAAAAGTAACTATAATGATACATAATATAATCGGTTCTTGCATAAAATCATTTAGATATTTTAAATTCATTAAATTAAATCAATCCTGGTGATCTATAATTTAATACATGAGACCTTACTCAATAATGTAAACACCATATCATGAAAACTATTACCCAATGAATGGTCTAGAGAACCTATATTAAAAAAATTTCTTAAAAGGAAAATTCCAAAATATTATAATGTATTATAAGATTTTAATTTTCCATAGATTTTTAAATCCTTTTAATTCTAGTAAAAAAATTTATAATATTTCTATAGATGTTCTTAAAGATTTTATAAGGATTTTTGAGTTTTGAAGCTTTGTTTAGTGAAATATGTTCGTATTTTTTGAAGAAACATGTTGACACATACATTTGGAGAAAAGTTAGTTGTAACAGCGCATCTCAACCGTGTGTCCCAAAGGTTATTGGGTATTGTTTGATTAAATATTAGATTGGATCCACAAAACCATTTGAAACCTAAATTTAATTTTATAGGTATGTAACAGGGTTTTTTTAAACATGAACCTAGATTTTGTGGGGTGTATGACTTGATATTGTCTCAAAAACATGTTTTACACATTTTTTGTCAAAATTTGTTCACGAAAAACATGAGGGGCGTCCTCTTATATAGTAGGTTCACACGGTGGGATCAGAGTTTCGTAAATAGTGAGATAAAACTGGGCATCCCTTAAAATGGATAAATGAACATATTCCCATTAATACTTTAACACTTCTATGGACCTCAACTATAGTAACATAGAGTCAGTGCTTACATTATTACTGTTGAATAATAAATAACAAATGACGTCCTAAAGGAAAAAATAATTTGTTAGTCTTGGTAGACTAGATACATACCTAAATTTAATTTAAATTTTAATATTTATATATATAATAAGAAACATATTTTTTTTGAGATCGTCATTACCCCTTATATCATGTCCTAACATATTAGTTATAAAACATTTCCAAGAATCATGTGTAAATGATAGATAAGTAAGGGCTGATATGTAATTCACATTGAGGGTTTAAATTCAAAAGAAACTCATATTAATAAACAAAATATATTCAATATGGAATGGTTAATACCTAAAAAAACATGAAATTTTACCAATAACATTATCATATTATGATTGGAATAAATTATGATCAACTTATTCCTTTTAAATATTATCATCAACTTTAAACTTATCCATTTATATTCAAAATAATCGAATAATCAAATGGACTTCAATAAAAATCGATATAATTATGGAATGCATAATTTATTATATCAAAAACAAACCATCAAGCTTTGGGGGAGGATATCAAGTACCATCAAGGCCTTTTTCCAATACATCTATAAAAAAAGGAAATACCTCAACCAGAAACCCAATCCAGTTTTCTTATGAGACCTACTGATGTGTCTAGCGGCTATAACATGCCTCACTCATCACAAAATATGTATAATTCATTCCTTATTTGAAAGTGATGAATCCAAATCAATAAATAAATTCTTATTTAAACTAAAGTAAAATGATAATAATTTTCCCCAATCAATTAACATAATCATAAACTGTCTAATGTAATATAACAAATGGTATAAAATTAGAACATATCTATACAAACTGATCAAAAACCATATACGAAAATATTATTAATGGTATTATTTGATTACATGATCTATATAAGATTATACAACTGATTTAAAATAGATTAAAATACTTTGAATTTATTATTCGAATATTTAATATGGAAAATACCCTTGTATAATAAAAATAATTTTTTTAATCGAAAAATGTCACATATAATAAAGAAGTAAATTACATTTAAAGTATCCTTGAAAAAATTTATTGGATACTTCAAAGTTTTGAGGCAGAATTACGGTTTGAAATTACATTCGTGACATATATGTAAAAAACATTCCTTTATATCTTTTATAGGAAAACAAAAAATGTAACATCTTTGAAAAATAAAAAGAAGATTAGTATAATTTTTTTAAATAAGTAATACAGGGTTTTAAATAGATTTTTAAAATTATTTTATATTATTAAAAACATTTATATTTTCTTTTTTTAAACACATACATGGGAGAAAAATATTCCCCAATAGAGATATAAACAAAAACAATCTTAAATAATGATGATATTTTGAAATAAACCATTAACACTTTAGAAAAATTTGAATCATAATCCAAATTAAAAAAAAATAAAAATAAAATAAAAATATGTTGATGAGATTCATGATATAATAAATAAAAAGTCTGTATTTAAACCATAGAAAATTAATCAATGGTGTGTATGACATTTGTCTCATAGAAGTAAAAGTGAGACTACAAACTATTTCAATAAGTTATAATTCGTTTAAATGTGTTGTAAACATATATATTTTCAAAATATATTGAAAATAAATTTATTATATAACCCTAATAACATTTATAATATTGTGTATCATATTTTTTCATCCATTTATTAAAAAATATTTGTTAAAATAATTGTTCTGAGTGATAATCGTTTCATTTTTCATGTAAATTTAAATTATGTATATCAAGTACATATACCATTATTATAGATTTAGGATCACCGAAATATTATGCATTGTATTAAAATGGTATATGTTAAATATAATTTTAATTATATTAATATATAAAATATAGATATATAAAAATAAATTACACTGTTTATGGAGACGGCACGTTATACGTACATATTAATATTATATTCATTTTTTGATGGGCCGAATGAAATAAAGGTAAAGAATAATGAACCATTAAAATATAATTATAATAAAATATATATCAAATATATTCATGAAATAAATATTTAAAACCATAGATGTAAATTGGTCATGTAAATTCGATTACACCACTACATGGAGACGATTTGTTTTACGTACGCACGCGCAATGTTTTACATATCAGTACGATATATGTGTGATGGAATATGATTGTACCATTATAATCATAAAATATAGATATTTTTATGTTATTGAATTAATTATTTTAGTATGTAAACAACACATGAATAAGAATTAGATGATGAAATAAACATAAAAGTGTTGGTAAGGATGGTTATCTCTTCATTGGATGAGTTCCTTTAGATCCTTCCTTAAGAGACTTAAAGTTGCACATTTGAGTATACCATAACCACCATAACATGGAAATTTAGGTGGTGTGTGAAATTGAAAGAACACGGTCGATTTATAATGCTCAAAGTTGTGTTACAATGTGAGTGAGGGGGTAACCGTTTCTAATTGAGGCGAGGGGAACTTTTGGAATTTCCAATAAAATTTAAATAAAGTAAGACTATTTTTAAACCAATGCTTTTTGAAGGCCTATAAATGAATATGTGCCAAATATTTAAATTATATTAACCCATTTGTTATTATTAATGATTATTTATTGTTTTTAATTCCATTAATAGTATATCAATTGAATAAATTATCATTATTGTTAGTTTTGATATTATTCCTTACATTGAATATGAACACATCAATATTGTAATTAATATTAGAAACAGATATTTTATAATATCATAAAAAGTATTTTTAATCTATGTAATTTTGGGATCTCCTTATATATATCAAAATATGTAACTCTTAATATTTTTAATATCATTTATTTGATTATTCACATAACTAAATAATTTGTGCATTAACATTGTGTTAGAATTTTAATTTATTATTTATTCACTAAAATTAAAAAACTAAATTACGATCATGAAAATAAATACATTATATTTTAAAATAAAATTATTATTCAAATATATCTTCCATATAAGATCACATTAAAAACATTATTGTTATTAAGTACTAGAGTGTTCCATGTTTTCCTTTTCATTAATGAAAATATTATAAAGGAAATAATCTCATCCAATTCTACCTAGAAGGTAATAAATTTGATCTTCGGATTATTATGATATATATATACTCATACATTAAAATTTAGGAAATTTATAGGGTTATTTGATGGTTTTAGTTATTTTATTTTCTACCTAAATTACACAATTTACCCTTTATCGTTGTAATAAATTTAAAAAGTAACTATTTTTATTGTTAAAAAATAAAAGGGAGCTGTTAAATATATTTTTACATAGTAATCCCAAATAATGAACCCTTTTTAAAAATTCAAAAGAAATATGTTGAAAATTTTATTTTAAAATTAATCTCGAAAAAAGAAACATAAAATAGATTACTATAAAAATATGTTTTTAAGAACAAAAAATGTACATATAACAATATGTTATATAATAATTATTCAAATATAATTTATTATATTATATATAAAATAAGATTTATTAATTAAAAATTATAAAAATATCTAAAAAATCGACATTTTATTATAAAGAAAATGGTATTTTATTTTTTATCACTCTTCGCTGGAAAATTAGATTTTTTAGAAAAATATAAAAAATTAACTATAAAATAAAATCATATAAAATGATTTAAAAAATAATAATATATTCATAAAAATAAAATTAATATACTTCCCAAAAATTAATTATAACATTCACTCGTAAATGTTAAGAAACCCACTTTTTAAGAGATCCTATTCTTAGAAAAATATTGCATTCTATAAAAATGAAATACATAATCAAAACAATTAATTAATGTATTGAAAATTAATCATAAAATTATATAATGAATAATTTGATTAATTATATTCATTCCTTACAAGTTTATTTCTTGTATATAATAATCAGATAAAAATATTTTATTAATTTTTATGCTATGTTTTTTATAACTTGTACGCTATTGAAAATAATGTTCTTTTGAGATACTAGGGTGTTCTATCCTCCCATAAATTAATTATTTTTTTCTAAAATTTTGAAATTTGAATGGAAATCATGAGTTTGACACTCAAATAATATTTGGTAGAAATCCAACATTATAAAAATTGATAATAAATCTTCTTCTCAGAGAAGAGAGAGGTAATTATGAAACTCGTATGGAGTATCATCGACCAAGTTTACAACTAGGATAACATAATTGTGATGTGAAATCATTGACATGGAAGAGAAAAATAACACCCAAGGATTGATATAGAGTGATATAGACCATTATCATGATAAATTTATACATAAAAAATCTATACATTTATAATGGGATAAAATGACATTTATTTCTCATTAATAAAAGAAAGAATAGAACATTTTTTTCCAAAATTAGTTCCTAGAGTTGGGTAACAATTTTAATGACATCAGGAAATATTCTTCCATGATCAGAAGATTTTAATCTATTATTCAATTTCCACTACAAACTCATCTTTTGGGTGATCTACGTTCTATTTATTCTTCTTTCCTGAACTAGGTAAAATATTCATTATTACTGAATAGCATTTTAAGGAATGATAATTTTCATTTTTAATTACATTATCCAAAAATTATTTATGAAATCCAACTTGGTTGTAATAAGTTATTAAATATGATAAATAAATAAATAATAATATCAAAACGACATCTAAATTCATATAATAAGTACTATATTTTGAGGCCCCTCTAAAACATTACTGACAATATTGAAGACTAAAAACAATTATGAATAATTTCACTAAATCAACATATCATTGAACCCCCGGAAAGTAGATAATAATTTCACATGTATATAAATTAATAACATATTTTCCAAAAACAAGGTAATAAATAGAAACACCACAAAACCTTATAAAAACATGTATTCTTCCTTGCTCTTAAAATGAAACATATATTATTGGATATATTCCTTAAATCTAAAAATTTATATATATCTATCTATGATATATTAAACAACTTTTCCAATACATCACTAATAAATTCTAATGTATTCAGTACAATCCAATTTATGTTGTCTTTATCAATCATCACTTTATCCCATCATCATCATGTCATCTACAGGAATATATTAAGTGTTATACTCCAGCAATCATATGTTTTTGAGACAATAAAATTAAAATTGAATCAATTTAATTGGTCATTTGTGCCCTTCAATATTTTCTCTAAAATCTATTACAAAATGTAATATGTGTACAATCCTTTTATGTTTTCAGAATTTCATTATTAATATTATTTAACAACATATTTCATGGGTCTAAATACACTAGAGAAATATTCATTCCATCATGGCTATATTAAAAAAATATTCTTGACCGTTATCCCTCAATTTAATTGATTTATATTCCCTTGATTCTTGGAAAATTTATCTATGTAGTCCCCATCATATTATAGTATAAGTATTAAAAATGGTAGATTCATTATCCTCGTTAAAATCATGATAATAATGGCCTTTTTATACACACTTAGAGAAAACACCTTTTCCTTTTAATCCTATATCAATGTGTTCATTCCACAAGTATCATATGTTTTAAAAACAATATTTATCTTCTTCCCATTATCCTTAATTTTCCATGTTATCATCTTCTTCTTTTTCATCATTTAAAATTCGTAACACATGGAGATTTATTTATCTATCAGGATAGAACATGATACTATATCCTTAAATGATGGGAAAGATTGAGATACTAGTGAACATATAATTATTTTATTATTCAAAATAATTAAATGATCACAAATAATCATTTTAATATATATATATATATATTATACTTTATTTCGTGATAACCTTTGAAATTTTTCTTCTTAAATAGAATCATTTACATCTTCTCTCTGAATTATACTCGAGAACTGTTTTTCTATATTGACTAAATTTTCATGAGTAAAATATTTTTCTAATAAGAATACCATGAAATACTTCCATTCTTTTCTCATTATTTCCACCTCATTATTACTATTTTAAATCAATGACTGTCATTGATTTTCTTCCCACGAGATATTATAAGCAACCATGACAACCATATCCCATTCATTATGTCTAAATGTAATAGATATACTAACTAAGGGAAATATCCATTACACAGATGAAAATAAATTTTTGGTCACACTAAATTATAGAGGTTTTTAAAAAATGAAGAAATCTACCATCGTTACAGTGCACTGGGGACCAGTAGGTTGCTCCATAGGAGAAAGGTTACTACGCTGAATCTATTCCAACAATCAAAATATAGTAAATATTTTTTTATCTCTAGCATTAGATCCTACTCTAGTTTCATTATATTTCTTTTGATAGAAATCCCTATATGGATTCTCTGCACTGCTATGGTTTCGATCCCTTCCTACATGATCAATTTCTCAAAAATATTGAATACATTAGATTAGATCATATTATTATGAAAGATAATATATTATATCCAAATAGTGAAAGTAGTTAACAGAAACAGAAAATCTATGTGTAACTAATCTGTAAATAATAATCATTAATTCATTGGGAATACTTCAAAAGACTATCATAGTGTTTTTTGGACAATTATTTGTTTTCCTAAATATATTTCCAAATCCTCATAATAAACTTAATATAATACTAACTTTAAACAGCCTAGTTTCAGTAGCCTAGAGTCAGTGGTTACATTATTATATTATCACTATTTATAATTAATCATATCCCAATGGACTTAATAGTTTATTACTCTTGTTATACAATATTTAAACATGAATTTCAAATCAATATGAAATCATAAAAAGAAAAAAAGTGTTTTTTAGATCATATTTCTTCCCTATATCATGTCTTTCATTATAAATGATAAAACACTTCCTAGAATGCTGTGGAAAATAATCATTTTAAAGGGGTGAGATCTAATACACAATAAGGGTATGTGTACAGTGGAATCGATAATATATTAACACAGATAAATAAATATGGAATGGAAAATAACCTAAAACATATTCTATTAACCAATAACATGAACATAACATGATTGGAATAAATGATGAAAGAGTAATTCCATATGAATAATCACATGATATTGATACTTATCCAAAAATATTCTAACTAATAAAATAATCAAATCGATATAAATAATAAATTTTTTAACTATGGAGAGCATAATTTCTTACATCTAATGAATATCATCATTTCTTTATTCTAAGACATCAAATACCATCAAGGACTTGTGCTGAGAAATCTATTTAAATTTTTAATCTCTTTAACATAACCCTATGTAATTGGAAAATAAGATCTAATGATACATCAAGAAGATATAGTGGTCTCATCCCATCACATATTTAGTGTAATTAATTTCCCATATGAGAGGGTAAAAACAAAATCAACATAATTAATCTTATTGAAACTTGAAAATGAATATTTAATAATTTTCCAAAATCGATTAACATATTCATAAGCTATCAAGAGTTATTTGTTGAATAATATCAATATATTACATCCCTAGTGAAACTAATCATATAACATACAAATTAATATTATTAATGCTATAATTATAGTCCATACCGGGAAATTCTATGATCCATGTGAACTCGGTCCTAAAAAAGTTATTAATAAAATTTACTTATAAAAATAAGTTCAGGCATTATAAGGGAGTTTAAAAATTCCTAAGCGAACAATACCAATCATGTCATCATTCACCATTAAGGTGAAACAATATATAGCATTAAATGTAATCATCGAGCATGTATCAAGGATATACGTCTTTAAAAATATATCTTCCTCTGTGTTCATCTCCCTATAAGAATGTGAAACATGCAGATTATGTTGTTGGGACTGAATCATGCAGGTGACACAGTGAAAAAGAAGATTCGATGGGACGTTCTTGGTTCACAATTTCAACACTGAGGCTACATTTTATGAATCATTGAAAATCCATAAGGTATTATTTTTATGATGGGAAGCATACAAAGTCATATAAATAATCAACCAATGTTCATCTTCATAGGATATCACAATTCCGATGTACTGAAAAAAGAATCTCTTTACTAATCCATGATATGCATGAAATACACATCCACATCCTTCTGGATCTAGAAAGCCAAATGACAAGCCATTAATATTTTCTTTGACCCACAATCTTAAAGGGGGGATCCACCACATAGACATGAGGACTATTGTCTATTTCCGCTAATATGAAACTCCCTTATGCCAAAGGTTTTTTATCACACACATATCATTATGCATCAAGACAACCTGGATGTTGGCTTCAACATGAACATCTCTATGAATTTTTAGGGTACCACTAAGAATTGAGGTAAGCTGATCCTCAAACATCTTCATGTTCTGAGCTTTCCAGATGGAATTCAGAATGATTATAGTGCCACCAACAGCATGTTATGTACTAGAGGGCATTGTCCATTATTACAGATTAAATCCAATTGATCAAAATGTGTTCAATATGTATTGGAGTCTAGGAAAAATCTAAGTCCATCATTTCTCCTATGAGATTATTCATATGTGAACACATTAAATAAGTTTAGTATGTTATCTACCACACGGAGGCATACAAGGCAGGAAAAATAAATGCACTCCACGTATATTTTCCTTTCATTGTGTGGGTAACGTGTCTTTCCTAATTATCCATATGATAATTAATATTGAAGGATAATTATATTACATATTAAACAAATTAATCAATAATTAACGTTGACATAGATTAAAATACAATGAAGATACTAGAGTAAAATTCACTTCTTTACATTGAAAATAATTCTTAAAATCTAAAAACATCACATGTAATAAAGAAACAAATTGAATTGTAATGTTCCGTATAAAATAGTAATGGATATTAAAATCAATGGGGGTGACATTATTGTGGAGAACTCCAATCATGATGAATAATTATAATAACATTCCTTCCAAACTTTTATAAAAAATTAATAATTACCTTGTTTGGAAAATAACACAAAGATTCCTTTTAAAATAGTTTTTCAAATGTGAAAATGTATTAAAATGGAATTAGAAAATCATTGCCGATTAGTAGATGAAATTTCATTTTTATAGAAAACATGGACGTGGAAGATAATTTATCACCAGAAAATACCTAAACATAAACAATCCTATATAATTGCGAGATTATCAAATAAACCATTACCACATTAGTAACAATTTTAATTGAAATCCCCAAAAAATGAAATAGATTAAAATAAATATTTAAATACAATTAATAGAAATTTATTCTTGATATTATATATGAAATGGGAAGCATGTACACCAAAAAATATAAATTTGTGGTGAATATGACATATTCTTGATAGATGTAAAAGTGGGATGAGAGACCCTAACCTCACGTTCGGCATATTTGATATCTGACCACACTTCCTTTATATTTCATATTTATTTTGTATAAATTTATTTCATAATCATACATATATATATTATACTGTATATAATATTTTATCACCAAATATGAAAAACTATTTGTTAAAATCAATGTTTTGTTTGATAACCGCTCCATTTTTCATGTATGTTTTGATTCAGATGATATTTCCCTTATAGATTTAGTTGGTTCCATCATATATAGAATACTTTTCATTATGTTAATGGAATATATATTTAATATAAAGATAATAATAATAATCCATAAATCAAGGAGATATTAAAATTAATGACATCATTCATGTAGACATAATGTAGTACTTATAGATAAACATTGCTTTCATTTTTTGATGGATGGAATAAAGGAAAGGCAAATAATAATTACCCTTTTCCTAATAATAATTATATAACATATATTCATTATTTTTATACTTAGGACCTTCAATGTAATGTGGTGATGAAAAACAAATTCCCACTATGAGGAGACGGTAAGCAGTATATGTGCACGAGCGATGTTTTCCAATTTCCTATGAAAGAAATGAAATTGAGTATCTCTGTACCATAATTCTAAAAAATATATGTAAATTGATGATACAAGAGTCATAATTTTAGGACATAAAAAACACATGAATATTAAATATAATAATAATAAATATGTAGGTGAAGGTGAATACGATTACCTCTTCCTTGACAGACCTCCTTTAGATTTGTTCTAAAGGCAATTTGGGTTAGACTTTTAAGGACACTAGTACCTCCAAAACCTAAATGACAATTTTTAAAGGGGAATTAATATTAAATGGTTGACTAAAAATTCTCAACGTGTTTTGAATAACTGAGGTAAGGGTTTCACTATTATAATTAAGGCACCAACAGATTTCGTAATTTTCCAAAATATTAAAATATAATAAGACTATTCCAATGAAAATGATTCAAATGGATTTTTAATTCACAGGGAATTAGTTTTATGACTATAAGTTATTGTCTTTGTCATTATTTATTATTTTTATTATTTATTATTAATTTAGTGAAATAATAATCCCATAAAATATCATTATTAACTCAAATTCAAAATAAGAATTTTATTGTATACAAGAAAAATATCATGTTAATCAAGATAATTTGTGATTCTTTTTAATTATCTCGAAATAATTTTACAATTGATATTCATAATGATAATTATTTGATTATTTCACTAATTATATAATTAATATATATGTGTTGTCTAATGATTTCTGTTAATTATTTCATCCCTAAAAATTAAAAATAATTTTTTTTGTAATTTATATAAATATTAAATAAAATTTTGGAGACTATTTATAGTCAAAAATATCATGTTGACAACACAATACTGAAAATATTATATTTATTAAGAACTATAGTATGACATGTTTGAAATTTCATTAAATAAAATACTAAAAAGGTCACAATATTATCCACGTGATCTCATGAAGTAATATATTCGACCATTTAATTATTATGGTTGGCATATTCTAATAAAATACAATTTCAGCGGGTTTTTTTGTAACACCTATAATTTCTAATGTAAGAACCATGTAGTGTATAACATGTATGACATTCGACACCAGGCACATAAAAGAATATATTAGGTATATAATTTATAATATATTTAAAATTTAAAATATATTATATTTATTTAATTAAACGAGACATTGAGTTATCATGCATTACGTGAAAGAGATACCTCCTTCGATGGATGGTGTTACAGGAACGACCCTGTTTTACTAAACAATAATTTATTGTTAAAATATTATTATATAATATAAGAAGATATAAACTAGACATTATGAATACTATTATAAATATTATGAAAAATTATGATTTATATAAATATTAAATTAATTATTTTAATATCATTTAATGGGAAATGGACATATGAACCAATTGGGTATAAAAAGAAATATTTTTATTTTTATGATTCCAATGAAGTTTGATCGTAATAAACATATTTAATTACAATTACTGAATAATTTTAATGAAATATATATGTCCTATATTCAATAAAATATTTTTTATATTCATCCATTAGGTTTTCTCAGAATAATGTAATAACAAAGTCTATTTTACACATAAAGACATATATTTTTATAAAGGCAATTTTACAACCCTTTAATGGATGGCCCATTTTAAATATGAATATTGATACATTAATTTACTTAATATGTAATAATAAAGTACATAATTTAAATATAAACATATGATTTATTCTAGTGTGTATTTATATATTTTTTTTGAAACATTTCATTTTTAATGAATAGTAAAAAAATACGGAATTTTTTTTCAATACATCATATTTATATAATTTAATTAACAGGATCACCAATATTATTGATTTTTTTAAGTTTAATATCATAATATGTCTATCATTTAATAAAAAAATCATTTTAATGAATATTACTTTGAAATAGATTATAAATATCATGCAATGTTTTGGACGTTTTTACTTTAAAAACCCACATTATCGTCCCACTTGTGGGATTAAATTTATATCAATTTATGCCACTACTATGATTGAAATTTTGAAAACTGGAATCCTTATTTGAAATCATAATAATTTCAAATGACCAGTATGTCCAACATAGTTTTCGACAAAAATTATCAGTGAAGGTAATGAAAATTAATTATAGTTATTAAGGTTGAATTAATCTTATTAACAGAAAAAACCAAAACCTTAAGGGCCAACCAAACCTTTAAAGACATCCAAGAGAAATTTTATGGAGGTATTTAGATCCAATACTCTCCTTTACCAAATTTGGATCACTATTTAATCAATATTAAATGTTAAAAACATCCATTGAATTAATTTTTCAAAATATTATAGGAGTGCCACACCACCTACACTATAAAAATGCATCCTCTCCTCCAACATTTTCACACCTCTGAAGCCACATTGGCTCAAAATTTAACTAAAACTATATTATAAAAATAACTCCCCTCAACCTAGAAGCCTAAAATTTTCCTGAAATAATCCATGGAATCTTTTGGTTCTAACCAATAAGAGTTTCTAGAATAAGAGGTTACAGACTTCCTCAGGTTTTCTAGTATTATTTCAAATCTCCAATTCCTAAAATATTATTATTTAATTCTTGTAAAAAGCACAAAAATCCTAAATATTCTGTTATATTTTTTATTCAAATATTTATAACCAAATCCACACACACTTCCATATATTGGGTAATGAACACATTGCTTCTCTGTACGGTGGACTACGATCACACAAAACGATGATTTTTCATTTTTCCTTTACCATATATCATTGTGTCTATTTGGATGGAAACTATTTATATATATTATATATTATATATATATTATTCTGTTATGTTTATTTAATTATTTTATAACATATATCTTAAAACATTATATTTTTTTATAAAAATGATAATATAGTTTTTTGATGTGTGCATTACCACCCCCACAAACCAGTGTGATTCATTCACATGATATATGGAATGAATTCTTAATAGTTTTAATTAAAGATATCTGACATTTAAAAAATATGTATTATATATATGACTTCATTGTGATTATGGATATATTATATATAACATTTTATTTATTATGCATTCACAAACATTAAAAGAGATAACGTCATTCGTGGATGTGTGGACTACCGCCTCCTCAACATGGTGTAACTCTTTTTTTTACTTCCCAATAATTATATATATAATTATATATGGCTAGGTTATATATAATTTATGATATAATGATAATTATGGAAAAATATAATTGTATGTTCCTTCTTTCTTAAATGATCATTGTAAAATGAAAACGTTACTCATGTGTATGCATATCCTTCTGTCTCCATGATTGTAACGTAGATTAATTTTTAAAAATCATATTTAATTAGTAGTTTCAAAAGTATAAATAATCCAAAAATATGAAAATTATGTACTTTTTATAATTATTTATATATTATATAGTTACCCCTTTTACCATAGTTAACATAATGAATTTTTTTTGACACATAAACCAAATTTCGTCAAAACACCCGACATAAAAATCATCAATTATGTAGTTGTATGTAACATGTTAGTAACTATAATAAATTTAATTATAAACAGGAAAATGGTTCTAAATAAAGTAGATAATTAATATAAGTCTGTTATACAATAATTTAAAGGTCCATCACCGAAAACAAAACGCAAGGTGATGGATTTATCTCAATTTACACTTCATTGAGACTTACTTGTTGTTATGCACATAGTTTCTTTTATATGTTGTATATAACTACCATTTAAATGAAATATCATGAATCGCCCTACTCTAACGATATTATAACAATCATTTAATTTTATTCTACCATGATCCTTATTATTTAAAACATGTTAATGTGTTATGGGACACTTTCAAATTCATAAAGACAATTTTTTCCTCAAGAATGTTTTTAATGATTTTCATTGTAATATCACCTCCTTTTGTGATTAAAAAATTTCTCTTGAAACAATAAAATTATTCATTTTTCAATAATTTATTATATATAGTTCACATACAAACACTCTGTCATATAATATCATGATTTTTTCATTATTCATTATATTCTGAGTTTTAATTTGAATTATATCATCTATGAATATTTGAGTTTAATGGTAGTAAGTGGGAAAGAGTTTTCATAACCCAATTTATTTTTAGTGTGTCATGTTACATCGTTTTTTACGTTAATATTCTATGATTAGGGTTATAATTAATTTTAATATCTATTGATTTATTTATTTATATATACATATATTTAATGTTGATTTACAAAATCTACTCATCTGTTGATACTCGCTATAAAATTATAATATTTTCAAGGGTTTAGTTTACAATCTCATTTTTTTTTGTGATTATTTACACATAAATTTTCCTTAGATGGAATTATTTTATCATTGTATCATGAACCAATTAATTTTATTCTCCTTATGTTATTCATGATCTTTATTATGTGATAGTACCAGCTTTTCTCTCGAAGGTCCTCAAAAAGGTTTAGAAAATGTATTATTTTCAGAAAACCCAACATTATCTCTCTCTTTTATCAGAGATAAATTTATCATCTAATACCCTAATTTTGTTAATTAAGTTTCAAAAATGTGTTTAAAATTATTTGGTAAATATATTTTTACTGAATTTACTTTTGAAATTGTTTTCAATGGAATATTCTTTTCACTTATATAACATGGAATTATTATTACCTTTAATAATGAGAATGGAATGTTCTTTTTACCTCATACAACTTATATGGACATCATGCTATAATTTCATTGATGTGTACATTAAATTTTCAAATTATTTATTTTAAATAAAAAACTCAAAAAATATTTTCTGCGAGAAGGTTTTTTAAATGTTTTTTCATAATAAAAGGATAATTTACTCAAGATTTGTTTTAAAAGATTTTGTTATAGTGTATTTCTATTCATTAACAACAACAAACCATAATTTTTAATGCACTTGGGATAATTTATATTAATACCAAAATATTTTAACCTCTCCATAATTTTTTATTTATTTTTTCAACTATTATTATTTGCATTCACTTCTGTGATTCATTTCTTAGTGTCCTTCAAACATTCAATCTCTTAGTATCATTGAAAATTGAATTTCCCATAAATAATCCATTTAATTTATCATAGATACAATTGTTTCATATACCACAATCCTCTTTACATTTGGTGTCTATATTGATAGTTGTTTTATTATTTGTTGAAATATTTATAAATCTTTTTTCTTTATTCAATATATATATTTGATAAGGAATTTTTTATTAATTTAATCGATTACTCGACATGAATGTTGCTTTAGACATGTGATGAAGGGTGGATCCCAAACTCTATGTAGCTCCTTGTGGATTTGATAGGTTCTCGTGAGATAAATGAGTTATGAAAATGAAATGTGTTTCAATACATATTTTTATACTATCTAGAGGATAGATCCTGACCATACGGTTTTTAATGTGCCACATACATGACATCCTGTAATTAAAAACTACCTTCATTTTGACTCATTATTTCTTATCCATGATTTTTTCACATGATAAAATCTATGGATACCTTTAACTGTTATTCTATCGATTAAATGGCATATTTCTTCAGTTTCTTACCTTTCATATTGATTTTTCATATATAGTTATTTTAATGGAATGTTTTTCTATTAGATACATATCATATTTTTTATCAATTTATGACTCTATTTTTTCTTTATATTCTATATATATTAAAGTATTTACTATTATATAATTATTATTATAATTTATTCGTTATTGTGTCAGTTATACTTTAATCTTACTGATTATTTGATATCACCATTATTATGTTACTTTCCCAAGAATCCAAGAAGCATACTACAAAAGATATTAAGGGATATACTAGATGGAATTAAGTTATCCTAGAAGTTATTTAGTAAAAAATTGTAATTAGTGAATTCATTTGTAATACAAGACAAATTTATGTATCTGGTTTACCAAGACAGCGAAACAGATTGATCTATTGATATTCAAATCCTTTTAATACGGCCTATATAATTGATAGAAAACACCGGCACTCGGCTATCTTTGGTTGGGTTGATGCACTGGGTATCAAACTGAGGTTTAATAGAGACGTTGGAAACATTATTTAGGATAAAATAGGTTATAAAATATAAACCCAAGTTCAAATTTAAAGATATGTATATAAGAACTGATAATTTTGGTAATATAGAGATTTTTTGGGTATTCCTAGAAATAAATCCCTATCTGGATACTACAAGTTGAAGTGGTTCTGGAACAGATGTACATAGGAGTAAAAACCCTGAAAAGGTGTCATTAGACTGACATGAGTTAACAACATACATGAAAATGGGCCATATTACGCACCTGGTTTAATACTCCTGGGGGATATGCTTAGGAAAATTCACATTTTCATTACAAACAACAATGAAGTATAATGAAAATGAATAAGCAAGGTTAAACCAATGCTATTTTATATTGATGATAAGGAGTCATGATTAAGACATCCACAAAATGATATTATGGTTAAACCATATAATAATTAAGGACTTATCGATAAATAAATGGGTAATGTATTTATATATTTTGGTCATATTTAAACCATTGTCAAAAGGATACATAGATATAAAACTATTTCTTGGATGGATATCATATATATTTTGTAAATTATATTAATTTGGTTGTAAAAAATGAAGGCATATAATCCAGGGGACAACCAATGAAATCCGGAAATTCTGAGGCTCTTGACCCCATGACCGAATAATGATAAGGGTTTTATTCCAACACCTATCCTATGTAAATTCATTGTTAAATTTTCATTGGTTTTCTTAAATTTTATGGATAAATGTAAATGATGAACCAATAGTATCAATTTTGAGGATTAGAGTTCAATATATGAACCATATTGTCTATGTAATATGGTTAATAAAAAATAGATATAATTTTCCATCTTTTATAGTCCTTAGGATCATTTAAATGTTTTATAGTGCTTCAGGCTTAAAATAATTCACTAATTTCACTAATTTCATATAGAAATGGAATAAAATAGAATTGGATCAAATAAAAAGAAATGTTAGTATTGTTCACAAGAAATTAAGACCTATAATGTTAGAAAATGTCCTTACATTATTTGTTATTAGAATAATTGTCTTACCATAGGAAAATCACTTAGAAATAAAATGTTCTCCTAATTCAATAATTTTCGTTAAATAAATTGTGTTATAAATCATCCTATATATATGGATTTGAAGCCCAAATTATTCTATTGATCATTCAGTTATTTTTTTGATGAAATAAATCACTCCCTATAAATGTTTACTATTTTCCTTGGAGTACGTATTTTCACATTCCACTGATGATCTACAAATTATAGACCTAGTTATATGTTCATCCAAGTGACCCTTATGATTAAAATTACCTCTTTTATGAAGGATTTTCAACGAATCCTTCTCTTGATGTGGGATTCAATAATATTAAATATCAAATAATCTATCACGAATACCAAATTTAAATTGTAAGAACTAAATTTAATTTAGTTGGGTAAAATGTAACACCCTTGATTTTTAAAGTACGAACCATGTAGTCGATAGGGTTAGTGACTGGTGAAACCAATCACATAACAGAATATAATATCTAGATAAATTATAATATATTTACTCTTTAAATAAATTCTATATATTTCATTGCATGATAAACTGATTTATTTTGTGTTTCGTGTAACAAAAACCTTCTTCGATGGCTAGTGTTACACACAAGACTGAGTTTTACCAAACAATAATATATTATTAAAATTTTACTATTTAATATAATATGATATAAAATAACATTTATGAATTTTAATAACAATATTATGAAACGTTATGGTCTATATAAATATAAAATTAATTAATGGGTATCAAATTAATGATAAGAGAATATAAGAACAAATTGGATATATAAAACAAATATTATTGTTTTTATACATTTAGAGGATATTTAACGTAATAAAAATACATAATTACAACTAGCGAAACATTTATCATAAATAAATAGTTTATATATTCAATAAATTTTCTTTATATTATTTAATTATGTTTTTATAGGAGAAATATATGAATAAACGCTATTTTATACATAAATCCCATTATTTTTATAAAGGCAATTTTGTTTCTTTTTAATCGAGTACCCATTTTAAATATGAAAATTTAAAAATTATTCAGATTAATGTGTCAAAATAAACATTATATGTCAAATTAAATCATAATAATTAGGTTAGAATGAATTTTTGAAATATTTATGAAACATTTCAATTTTTATTGAATAGATAAAAATACTGAATTTTAGTTCAAAACATATTTTTCATATAATTTATTTATAAGGATAAATTTTATTTTCATTGGTCATAAAATTTTTGATAGATAATATTTTTATCAATTTCATTCAATTTATGTCATTGGAATCAATTTTAAATTGAAATTTTTTTAAAAAACATATCATTCTGTTGTACGTTTTTACTTTAAAAACATGCATTGTTCTCCTGCCAATAGAATTAAATTTAAATCCATTTCTGCCACAACAATGATTTTAATTTGGAAAATTGGATTCCAAGTTTGGAATTATAATATTTTATTATTTTTAATTTGTCCAACTATGTTTTTTTCTAGAATATTTGTGAACGTGATTAAAATTAATTACAACGATTATGTTTAAATTTAGTTAATTCAGGGAAAACCCATAACCTTATGGAACAAAAAGAGCAATACACTTAAACAAGTCAAATTTTATGGACATAGTTCTATATTTTCCTATTTTAGATTGAATTTTTACAATTACTGGATCAACATTTTAAATGAAAACATGCATGGAACTCCTTTTTCAATATATTACATGAGTGTCACTCCTCCTACACAATAAAAATGGAATCTACCCATCCCACTTCCTCACATCTATCAAGCTACATCAGATAGACCATGACCTAGAAAAATATATTCCAAAAAACTATACCCTCACAATGTAATCCTTATTTTGTGATGAGTGAAATCCAAGGATTCCTTTGGTTCAAACAAAAGTAGTTACCGAATAAGGAGTAATAAACATCCTCAAGAATTTCAGTTTTATTTCAATTATGAAATTCTTAAAATATTATAATTTTATTATTTTATAACAACACTATTATACTCAATATAGTGGTATGTTGTTATTCTAATTTATTGACCTATAGTCATAAACACAACAATCAAATGTGTATGAACATATTTTTTAGTTTATGATGAACTACAACCTCCAGAAATAATGATTATTCACATTTAGATTATTGCATTTCATGGTGGCCATTATAATGGAAACTATATTTATATGTGACACATATTAAATTTATTATTTCATTTTTCAATCAATAATTATTTTACAACACATATCTATTTACTTTTAATTTTTTAAATTATAAGATCATTTGTGGATGTGTGGACTATGACCCCCACAATGCGATTTAATTCATTTAAATGATACATAGAATGTATAAAGAATGTTTAAATTAAAAATATGTGACATAAAAATTATATATATTATATTAATTAAAAAACAAAATTTCTTTAAATATAATATATATATTTTTCTTTATTAGGCTTTAACCCAATTTAAGAGACATAACGTCTTTCATGGCTGTGTGGGCTACCCCCGATTCCATATGATGTGATTTATTTTTTAAATCACAAGAATTATATATATAACTAGATATGACTAAATAATAAGTTATTTAAAATATATTTATCATTATGGATTGATATTATTATATTTACATTCTTTTCGTAACAAACATTGAAAAATAAGAACGTTACTCTTGTGTACGTACGACCTACCATCACTATGGTTGTAACACTATTTAATTTATCATAAACATGATAAATTAATGTGTTTATGTGTATAATTGAGGTATAAATATGAAAAATATTTCATTATTATTATTCTTGAGATGTTATATAATTTCACCTTTGAAAATAGTTGACCTACCAATGTTGTTTTTTACATATAAACCGAATTTCACCAAAACAACTAATGTAAACATAATGTATTTTGTAGATGTATAAAACATTTTAATAAGTGAGATAAATGTACTGATGTTAGGACCAATAGGGGCCTATATACCCTGAGAGGGGGGGGGGGGTGAATCAGGGTATGGATATTCTTTTTCAAAGTTCTTCCTGCCCCACTGGATCTTGACCTCTTTATTACAATGGTCACTTTGTTTGCTCTTGTGTGTAAACAATTATCACTTCTTTACTTCTTTATCTAATGATGATTCTTTGAATGCAATTCAGGGAAGCAAACAAGCAGACACAGAGATTTTTACTTGGTTTACCCCCACTGGGCTACCTCCAAGGAGCATACGCCGACAATTTTCCAGTCGTACCAAATTCCAATATTCTTCACTATATGGGGATACAAAGTTCGGGCTAGATCACTTCTAAGCCCAGGCTCACTGCCCTTACATGTTTAGGGTCATCTCACTGCTTTCCCAAGGGTCACTCCATGTTTCTCTCTCTCTGGCTCACTGCCGGTGGAGAGGATCACCTTCTTCCTCTTCCTAAGCTCACTTCTCTTGGAAGGAATCCACTCACAGTTTATTGACCTGTAGGTCTCTTCATTTGCATGAATGAATGCATCTTCCTCTGTGTGTAGAAGCTTTTTTGAAGTACAACTTTCACCCGTAGATGAATATCTCTTTTCACCGAATGTATCAGGCAATGTACCAACTTCCACATAGTCCGAGAAGCACCGCTGGAACAAAACCTTACTTGGCGCGCAAGTCAATCTCGGCGCGCAAGTCACAACAGGAGCGCAAGTCCTCCTCAGACACTTGCGCGACTCAAGCTTCCTCAACTCCAAACTTGCGTGACTCTCTTCCTTTTACGCCCAAACCAATATTGGCGTGCAACTACCAACCGGCGTGCAACTTCTAACACTAGAGCACAACTTCAACTACTGGCGTGCAAATTCACCTGGGCGACCCACACTCACCACTTGCGCGACCACCACACCTGCGCGACGAGAGCTCTGTTTTCTCAAAGAGTTGAACTCCGTTAAAAATGAGGAGGGGTGGTCCAGTATTTATAGGCAATCTGACCACCTTGCGCGACGGCGCGCAAGTCACCTGCACGACCCACTTTCGGCGCGCAAGTCCCCTGTCATTTTGGACACTTGCGCGACCAACTCCTGAACTTGCGCGAACCTCTTTACATTTCCATATTCTGTTATTCTGATCTTGAAAAACATATGGCGTGCATGTTTCCTATACTCCAAGTCCTCGGCGCGCAAGTCCTTTTGTCGATGTTCTTAAATCAAACATGGATCGTTGACCTCAGCTCTTGAACTCGACATTCCACCATGAAATCCTCTTTGTCAACAAATTTGTAAGTCATTGTTTTGCATTGTCAACAATCACTACTCAGATGTCTACTTTTTCAACAAACACAATCACCTAAAAAATGCTTCAATGATTCCTTGAGGGATTCTTTCCCAACAATCTCCCCCTTTGGGTTTGTTGACAACTCTTCCAAAACAAAGATACGTCGTTGATTCTTCAGCCTCCATTCGCCTCGTTGTGATTCTGATAGCGATCAAGGATTTACTCAACACATACTCTAAGCCCACAAGAGCAATGCTCGGCGTGAGAAACAAGAGTAAATGAAAAGTTCATCAATGAATCACTTTATCTCTAACATACACTGTTGACACCAAACTGATACCAATTTGTACTAAACTGATACCAATTGTTGATAGATTTGTTGGAAGACCAATGTTTGGTTTGGAAATAGTCTTACCACATTCCAACACCACTCTTCTTCTTTTATCACGATCCTCAGCTATCGTGATATCTATTCTTTGATCGATCACTTCTAGCATACTCTTATTTAATACTCTCCCCCTTTTTTCATTGCTCCCCCTTTCTGGCTGCTCCACCTGTCAGCTTCTCCCCGTATCAATTATGATTTTTCAAATCTCCGCACTGTCTCCCCCTTGAACAATCACTATTTTATCCTCCATTAACTAACACTTTTCTCCCACTTTTTCAACGAACCCAAAGGACACTCCTTTGTAGTCTGTAACATAGTAGAGAGCACATATCAGCATATTAGGGAAAAACACACCATACCTCGGGGAGAGGGGGGAGGTCCCACATCCACACTATTTCAAGTGTCGGGAATCGACTAAACTCCCAGAGCCAGTCGATGCCTCTCAAAATCTTTCTTGGGTAAGGCCTTTGTCAGAATGTCTGCAACCTGTAGCTCTGTAGGCACATACTCCAACTTCACGATGCCCTGATCAACCTTCTCCTTAATGAAATGATATTTGATCTCAATGTGCTTTGTCCTGGAATTATGGACAGGATTTTTTCTATTATTTATAGCACTTAAGTTGTCACACTGGATTCCGATCGGAGATTTCACTTCAACTCCCATATCTTCAAGCTGCTGCTTCATCCACAATAACTCTGTGCATGCTTGAGTGGCTGCAATATACTCAACTTCTGCGGTGCTTAATGAAATGAAATCCTACTTCTTGCTCAACCAAGAAATACATAGTCCGCCAAGATAGAATGCACCACCTGACGTTGATTTTCTATCATATGCTGAACCAGCCCAGTCTGCATCAGTATATCCCAATAACTCTGTCTGAGATTTGTCAGTATATGTCAAGCCAAAATCCACTGTGCCCTGGATATACCAAAGTATTCTTTTCACTGCAATAATGTGGCTTTCCTTGGGATCGCTTCGATATCTCACTGCTTGGGATGTACCAAAAACAATATCAGGGCTTGTTGCAGTCAAGTACAACAAACTTCCAATAATTTTCCTGTATTTTGTGATATTAACTGCCTTGCCATCGTCATCTTTCATAAATTTCATCTGGGTGGAAACCGGAGTCTTCATCTCCTTGGAATTTTCCATTCCAAACCATCTCAGGACCTCCTTGGCATATTTAGATTGAGAAATGAATGTTCCATTCCTTCCTTGTGTCACCTGTAGACCAAAGAAAAAACGTTAGCTCCCCAATCATTGACATTTCAAACTCATTTTTTATGAATTCGGAAAAATGTCTGCACTGAACTTCATCTTATCCACCAAATATTATGTCATCGACATAAACCAACACCACCATCCTTTGATTACTGTCATTATTGAAATAGAGATTGTAATCAACTCCTCCATGCTGAAAACCATGATTCTTCAAGTACTGATCAAACCTTGAGTACCATGCCCATGGTGCTTGTTTCAGCCCATACAATGCCTTCTTCAGCCTACAAACTTTGTTCTCATCCTCATGAATGAGAAAATCATATCGCTGCTCAATATACAACTCTTCTTCGAGAAACCCATTTAGAAATGCAGTCTTTACATCCATTTGGAACTCTTTGAACTTTCTTTGCACTTCAATGGCTAGGAATAATCTGATTGTCTCCTGCCTTGCAATCGGTGAAAATGTCTCGTCACCATCTATTACCTCTATCTGGATGTCTCATTTGCACATCAGTCGTGCTCTGTTCCGAATCACTGTGCCATATTCATTCGTCTTGTCATAATAGACCCATTTAGTCCTAATGATGTTTTTATCTGCTGGCCTCGAAACACTCTCCCACATCTGGTTCTTTGCAATCTGATCAAGCATTTTATTCATAGCATTAACCCAGTTTTCAACGTCAGCTGCATCAGCAAAGCATTTCAGCTCTACTTTTGGTAGGAAAGATGTCTGCTTCAGTGACTTCATTATTATTGTTTGAACATGAGCTTCTGATCACCAGTGATATTCTGTCTAACAATTTCAGCTCGGCTCTTTGGCATCCTTGTAGGCACAAACTAGACACTTTCATGTTCATCATCGGTGTCTTATTCTGAATCGTTATAAGCCACTTCTGCTCTCCGTGTGTTGATTTCTTCCTCAACACATTCATCAGGAAGTTGTTCACTGACTCATTTTTCAGTGGCTTCATTTCTTTCAGCTACTTTTCTCAGATTTTTTTTGAGACGCCTTTGATTTTCTCTTTCAGCTTCTTTGTATCCTGAAAACAGTCAGCTGATACCATATTGTTAGAGCAAATAGATAAGCACGAAATGAATTGTTATTTCTGCTTCTCCCTGTGTTTCTTTCTTCCCACCATAGGAAACACCTGAGCCGAGTCATCCAATTATTGCATTGATGGATCTTGATTCTGATTTCGATATAGAATGCTCCCCCTGTGTTACACAACACTTCTATCTGTTAGGCCCAATGGTAGAGACCCATAACCATTCTTCTCCACATGCACCATTTATACTAATATGTCACTCAGCATCGATCCATTAACCAAATCTCTAGGCCTACTGAGTTGGAACTCGGTGTAGGAAACCAGAGATAAAGCTATTAACATAATCACATCTAATTGTGCTCAGTTTCTCCCTTTCATTTTCAATTCTGTTACCTGATTTGAATCAATTAAAACTCATGATCATATCACCATTCCACTTTGCATCTTTAGATGCCACTTCCCCTTGGATCGTATCTCCCTAGAACCTGAAACACATGAATCATTAGTTAATTGCATTTATATACATAGAGAGAGGGGTTTTCCATCTGGACTCCTCGAAATGAGGATTGTGGTTGATCCTGATGGGTCAGACCTTTGATTCTTTCTTGGAGGGCATCACACTCTATTCTTGCTTCCTCCAGCTGCCTACCCATCTTCAACTGTTCTGGACATATGACTAGGCATTCATTGCCTACATTCTGAGCCTTTTTCTGTTATGTAGATTTGGTAGGCTCGGCCTTTCTCACCGCTTGGGGTATAAACTCGCTAGTACACATTTCCTTCTTTGAGGTTCTACCAAAATTCCATTTTCCTTGATTATTTCTCTGAGTATGAACCTTTCTGTTTGGAAACTTCCCTTTCTTCTTCTCCCATATTAGGGGTCTTCCTCTTTCCTTCACTTCTCGTTGAGAAACACGACATGTGGATTTTTTGATGCATTGTTGGTTCATATTTCTTTTATCAGATGTCTGAGTCACCACACCCTTTTTCGCTGGTGGTGAGTCCTACATTGAAAATTCATTCTTCTTTATCACAACTGGAGTAGATCTCCCCTTAATCTTCCAGGTTTGTTCACATTCTCTCCTTGAGAGAGGTTGTGAGTACGACAGAGGAGGTGATTGATACACCTTTCGTTCAGCTCCATGTGATTCCCCTGAGGCTCTAAGCCTATTTTTCACCATACCACTTTGTCTACCAGTTTATAATTTCTCATTATATACCACTGGAGTTGGTAATCTCTTTCTCGGGTCTTTTTCCTTCCCCGCTTTCTTCTTGTTGCATTGTCTGGCCAAATGCCCATGATCAGAACTTATGAAACATTTTCTATTAAAGGCATACCTCATTTCATCACTTCTCTGCTGAGATGTTGATGAAACTTGTTTCTTCTTCTGGAATCGATATCCTGATCTTCCTGACACATATGCATTGTGTGTCCCATCCTTCCACAGTAATAGCATCTGATGAATGTTCCCCTCTGAGAAACTCTTCTCTCTAATTTATCACGATGCTTCATCTTATTCTCAGATTTAGTGATGTCTCTTTTTTCACAGCCTGAAATGTATTCTAGAGCCTCTGAACAGAAGCTTGATGTGTGGCCATGAATCCCACAAGAATAGCACATGTCATCACTACTTTTTTCAACTGTCCTTTTAGGCCTATCTCCAGCACCTATAGGATTTATTTCACATCTGGAACTGTTCACAACTCTCTTTCTATCTTTCACGGGAGGGTATTAATCAAATACGATACCGGATTTTCCAAAACTTTCTGGTCTTTGAGCTAAGAAAATATTCTGTTGTTTCCCTTCAGAAATAGCATATTTGTTCTTCATTTTATCATCACTTGTCGATGGATGATCAAATAGAAAGTGTAAGGCATCCTTCATTTTTGGCATTCCTTTAGCATTGGATTTCTCCACTTCCTTATTTACTAATTCTAACTCCTATTCCAACTTTTGAATCTTCATATCACATGATTCAAGTTGGGAATTGAGTTCTCTTGTGATATTATTTCCACAACTCATTTCATTTTCTAGTTCTCCTGTGAGATTTTCTACCTTGTCACTCTACTCATTTAATTTCAATCTTTCTTGAGCAACGGAATCAGAACAACATGCATTCTCTTGTTGTAGAATTTTATTCTTCTGATGTAGTTCAGATAGCTCTGTAGTTAGACTCGCATTTTTAGATTTCAAATTCTGAATCTCATATGAGTTCAGATTCATCTCCTTGAAACCAGCTTTTTATTTTTCCACCTTTTCAGATCTCTTTCTCAATTCATCAGCTTGAGAATCATTTTTCTCCCTCAGATCAGTAGCTACATCAATAAGCCTTTGATTCAAGCCTCTTAGCTTGTTGATCTCAGTTCTCAGTGCTTGGATCAGAATATCTTTAGATTTAATTTCATCAGTGTTTCTAACGTCACTTGAAATATCAGGTTCTTCGATACACATGACTTGATATTTCACTTTTCTATTCAAGCCATTGATCTCCCTTTTCTATTCTTCAATCTTAAGCTTATACTCACTAACTGATTCTGAGTTCTCTCGTGTTGATAACTTGAGTTTATCAATTTATTCCATCAACTCAGACTTCTCTTCTTCCTGCTGCTGCATATAGAGTTTGGAATCGTGAACAACATTGTAAGATTTCTTTGTTTTAGCTCTCCAAACATCTATCTCCTCAAGTGCAGCTTCTAACCCAGCTCGCATATCTATTCTTCCTTCAATTTCTTCTTCTATTTCAGTATCATTCTGATGCTCATGTACTTCACTCATTCCAAAATCATGATTGAGTGAATCAATCGTTTCCCTATCAGATTCATCAAGACCTTACTTCAGTAAGTTGTTTGATTCTTTTAGATGAATCACACATTTTACAAAAACACTTCCACACTGAGGGAAATTACCATACTTCTGATTCTTCTTTGATGCTTTTCCTTTTCCCATGTCAGATTGTGATACGAGAAAACTGAATCTTCAACCACACAGATTGACTACACCAAGTCGAAGCAAACAAATATAATAAAAGAAACATATCCCTCTGATACCAATTTTTAGGACCAATAGGGGCCTATATACCCTGAGAGGGGGGGGTGAATCAGGGTAGGGATATTTTTTTTCAAAGTTCTTCCTACCCCACTGGATCTTGACCTCTTTATTACAAGGGTCACTTTTTTTTCTCTTGTGTGTAAACAATTATCACTTCTTTAATTAATTATCTAAAGATGATTATTTGAATGCAATACAGGGAAGAAAACAGGCAGACATGAAGATTTTTACTTGGTTCACCCTCACTGGGCTACGTCCAAGGAGCATATGCCGACAAGTTGCCGGTCGTACCAAATTCCATTATTCTTCACTAGATGTGGATACAATATTCGGGCTAGATCACTTCTATGCCCAGGCTCACTGCCTTTACAAGTTTAGGGTCATCTCACTTCTTTCCCATGGGTCACTCCCTGTTTCTCTCTCTCTCTCTGTCTCACTGCCAGTGGAGATGATCATCATCTTCCTCTTCCTAAGATCACTGCTCTTGGAAGGAATCCACTCACAGTTTATAGAATTGTAGGTCTCTTCATTTTCATGAATGAATGCATCTTCCTCTATGTGTATATGCTTTGTTGAAGTACAACTTTCACCTGTAGATGAATATCTCTTTGCACCGAAGGTATCATGAAACGTACCAAGTTCCACGCAGTCCGATAAGCACCGCTGGACCAAAACCTTACTTGGCGCGCAAGTCAATCTCGGTGCGCAAGTATCGGCGTGAAAGACACAATGGGAGCGCAAGTCCTTCTCAGACACTTGCGCGACTCAAGATTCCTCAACTCCAAACTTGCGCGACTCTCTTCCTTTTACGCCCAAACCAATATTGGCGCGCAACTACCAACCGGTGTGCAACTTCTATCACCGGCGCACAACTTCAACTACTGGCGCGCAAATTCACCTGCGCGACCCACACTCACCACTTGCGTGACCACCACACCTACGCGAAGGGAACTCTGATTTCTCAAAGAGTTGAACTCCGTTAAAAATGAGGAGGGGTGGTCCAGTATTTATAGGCAATCTGACCACCCTACGCGACGGCGCGCAAGTCACCTGCGTGACCCACTTTCGCCGTGCAAGTCCCCTGTCATTTTAGACACTTGCGCGAACAACTCCCAAACTTGCGCGAACCTCTTTACTTTGCCATATTTTGATATTCTGATCTTGAAAAACGTATGGTGCACAAGTTTCCTATACTCCAAGTCCTCGGCGCGCAAGTCCTTTTTCCAAAAACACTATTCTTCATTTACCGATTTTCAGGCCCTAAAATTTGGCAAACACTAGAAAACGGCACCACCCTATATTTGTTCTTTTGTACCGCCTCCATATCATCCAATCCTTTTATCGACGTTCTTGATTCAAACATGGATCGTTGACCTCATCTCTTGAACTCGAAATTCCACCATGAAATCCTCTTTGTCAACAAATTTGTATGTCATTGTTTTGATTTTTCAACAATCACTAATCAGATGTCTACTTTGTCAACAAACACAATCACCTCAAAAATGCTTCAATGATTCCTTGAGGGATTTTTTCCCAACAATCTCCCCCTTTGGGTTTGTTGACAACTCTTCCAAAACAAAGATACGTCGTTGATTCTTCTGCCTCCATTCGCCTTGTTGTGATTTGATAGTGATCAAGGATTAACTCAACACATACTCTAAGCCCACATGAGCAATACTCGGTGTGAGAAACAAGAGTAAATGAAAAGTTCATCAATGAATCACTTTATATCTGACATCCACTGTTGACACCAAACTGATACCAATTTGTACTAAAATGATACCAATTGTTGATGGATTTGTTGGAAGACCAATGTTTGGTTTGGAAATAGTCTTACCACTTTCCAACACCACTCTTATACTTTTATCACTATCATCAGCTGTCGTGATATCTATTCTTTGATCGATCACTTCTAGCATACTCTGATTTAATACACTCCCCCTTTCTCATTGCTCCCTCTTTCTGGCTGCTCCACCTGTCAGCTTCTCCCCATATCAATTATGATTTATCAAATCTCTGCACTGTCTCCACCTTGAACAATCACTATTTTATCCTCATTTAACAAAAACTTTTCTCCCCCTTTGTCAACGAACCCAAAGGACACTCCTTTGTAGTCTGTAACATAGTAGAGAACACATATCAGCATATTAAGGAAAAACACACCATACCTCGGGGAGAGGGGGGGAGGTCCCACATCCACACTATTTCAAGTGCCGGGAATCGACTAAACTCCCAGAGCCAGTCGATGCCTCTCAAAAGCTTTCTTGGGTAAGGCCTTTGTCAGAATGTCTGCAACCTGTAGCTCTGTAGGCACATACTCCAACTTCGCGATGCCCTACGCAACCTTCTCCTTGATGAAATGATACTTGATCTCAATGTGCTTTGTCCTGGAATGATGGACATGATTTTTTCTATGATTTATAGCACTTGAGTTGTCACATTGGATTCTGATCGGAGACTTCACTTCAACTCCCATATCTTCAAGATGATGCTTCCTCCACAATAACTGTGTGCATGCTTGAGTGGCTGCAATATACTCAGCTTCTGTGGTGCTTAATGAAATGCAATCCTGCTTCTTGCTCAACCAAGAAATACATAGTCCGCCATGATAGAATGCACCACCTGACATTGATTTTCTATCATCTGCTGAACCATCCCAGTCTGCATCAGTATATCCCAATAACTCTGTCTGAGATTTGTCAGTATATGTCAAGCCGAAATCCACGATGCCTTGGATATACCAAAGTATTCTTTTCACTGAAATCATGTGGCTTTCCTTGGGATCGCTCTTATATCTCGCTGCTTGGCATGTGGAAAAACAATATCAGGCCTTTTTTCAGTCAAGTACAACAAAATTCCAATAATTTTCTTATATTCTGTGATATTAACTGCCTTGCCATCGTCATCTTTCGATAATTTCATCCGGGTGGCAACCAGAGTCTTCATCCCCTTGGAATTTTCCATTCCAAACCTTCTCAGGACCTCCTTGGCATGTGTAGATTGAGAAATTAATGTTCCATTCCTTCCTTGTGTCACCTGTAGACCATATAAAAAATGTTAGCTCCCCAATCATTGACATTTCAAACTCATTTTTCATGAATTCGTAAAACTGTCTGCACTGAGCTTCATCTGATCCACCAAATATTATGTCATCGACATAAAACAACACCATCATCCTTTGATTACTATCATTACTGAAAGAGAGATTGTAATCAACTCCTCCACGCGGAAAACCATGATTCTTCAAGTACTGATCAATCCTTGAGTATCATGCCTTTGGTGCTTGTTTTATCCCATACAACGCCTTCTTTAGCCATCAAACTTTGTTCTCGTCCTCATGAATGAGAAAAAACCATATGGCTGCTCAATATACACCTCTTCTTCCAGAAACCCATTTAGAAATGCAGTCTTTACATCCATTTGGAACTCTTTGAAATTTCTTTGCACTGCAATGCCTAGGAATAATCTGATTGTCTCCTGCCTTGAAATCGGTGCAAATGTCTCATCACCATCTATTCCCTCTATCTGGGAGTCTCATTTGCATATCAGTCGTGCTCTGTTCCGAATCATTGTTCCATATTCATTCATCTTGTCTTAATAGACCCATTTAGTCCTGATGACGTTTTTATATGCTGTCCTCGAAACACTCTCCCACAGCTGGTTCTTGGCAATCTGATCAAGCATTTTATTCATAGCATGAACCCAGTTTTCAACGACAGCTGCATCAGCAAAGCATTTCAGCTCTACTTGTGGAAGGAAAGATTTCTGCTGCAGTTACTTCATTATTCTTGTTTGAACATGATCTTATGATCACCAATGATATTATGTCTATCAATTTCAGCTCATCTCTTTGGCTTCCTTGTAGGAACAAACTAGACACTTTCATGTTCATCATCGATGTCTTCTTCTGAATCATCATAAGCCACTACTGCTCTCAGTGTGTTGATTTCTTCCTCGACACTTTCATCAGGAAGTTGTTCACTGACTCATTTTTCAGTGGCTTCATTTCATTCAGCTACGTTTCTCAGATTTTTGTTGAGACGCCTTTGATTTTCTCTTGCAGCTTCTTGGTATCCTGAAAACAGCCAGCTGATACCATATTGTTAGAGCAAATAGATAAGCATGAAATGAATTGTTATTACTGCTTCTCCCTCTATTTCTTTCTTCCCTCAATATGAAACACCTGAGCCGAGTCATCCAATTATTGCATTGATGGCTCTTGAATCTGATTGGGATATAGAATTCTCCCCCTGTGTTACACAACACTTCTATCTGTTAGGCACAATGGTAGAGACCCATAACCATTCTTCTCCACATGAACCATTTATACTAATCTGGCACTCAGCTTCAAGCCATTAACAAAATCTCTAAGCCTACTGAGTTGGAACTCGGTGTAGGAAACAAGAGATAAAGCTAATAACACAATCACTTCTAATTGTGCTCAGTTTCTCCCTTTCATTTTCAATTCTGTTACCTGATTGGAATCAATTGAAACTCAAGAGCATATCACCTTTCCACTTTGCATCTTTAGATGCCACTTCCCCTTGGATAGTATCTCCCAAGAACCTGAAAACATGAATCATCAGTAAATTGCATTTATATACATAGGGAGAGGGTTTTCCTTCTGGACTCCTTGAGATGAGGATTGTGGTTGATCCTGATGGGTCAACCCTTTGATTCTTTCTTGGAGGGCATCACACTCTTTTCTTGCTTCCTCCAGCAGCCTAGACAACTTCAACTATTCTATCCATATGACTAGGCATTCATTGCCTACATTCTGAGCCTTTTTCTGATATGTAGATTTGGTAGGTTCGGCCTTTATCACCGCTTGGGGTATAAACCCGCTAGTACACATTTCCTTCTTTCAGGTTCTACCAAAATTCCATTTTCCTTCATTATTTCCTTGAGTAGGAATCTCTCTTTTTGGCATCTTCCATTTCTTCTTCTCCCATCTTAGGGGTCTTCCTCTCTCCTTCACTTCTCGCTGAGAAACACGACATGTGGATTTTTTGATGCATTCTTTGTTCATATTTCTTTTATCAGATGTCTGAGTCACCACACTCTTTTTCACTGGTGGTGAGTCCTCCATTGAACATTCATTATTCTTTATCACAGCTGGAGTAGATCTCCCCTTAATCGTCCAGGTTTGTTCACATTCTCTCCTTGAGAGCGGTTGTGAGTACGACAGAGGAGGTGATTGATACACCTTTCGTTCAGCTCCATGTGATTTCCCTGAGACTCTAGGCTTATTATTCATCATACCACTTTGTCTACCAGTGTATAATTTCTCATTATGTACCACTGGAGTTGGTAATCTCTTTCTCGGGTCTTTTTCCTTCCCTGCTTTCTTCTTGCAGCACTGTCTGGCCAAATGCCCATGATCAGACCATATGAAACATTTTCTATTAGATGCATACCTCATTTAATCACTTCTCTACTGAGATGTTGATGCAACTTTTTTTCTTCTTCTGGCATCGATCTCCTGAGCTTCCTGACACATATGCATTGTGTGTCCCATCCTCCCACAGTAATAGCATCTGATAAATGTTCTCCTCTGAGAAACTCTTCTCTCTGATTTATCATGATGCTTCTTCTTATTCTCAGATTTAGTAATGTCTCTGTTTTCACAGCCTGAAATGTATTCTAGAGCCTCTGAACAGAAGTTTGATGTGTGGCCATGAATCCCACAGAAATAACACATGTCATCACTACTTTTTTCAACTGTCCTTTTAGGCCTATCTCCAGAACCTATAGGATTTCTTTCACATCTGGAACTGTTCACAGCTCTCATTCTATCTTTCACGGGAGGGGATTCATCAAATCTGATACCAGTTTTCCGAAACATGTTGGTCTTTGAGCTAAGAAGTATTCTGTTGTTTCCCTTCCGAAATAGCATATTTATTCTTAATTGTATCATCACTTGTTGAAGGATGATCAAATAGCAAGTGTAAGTCATCCTTAATTTTTTGCATTCCTTTAGCATTGGATTTCTCTACTTCCTTCTTTACTGATTCTAACTCCTCTTCCAACTTTTGAATCTTTATATCACCTGATTCATGTTGGGAATTGAGTTCTCTTATGAGATTATTTCCACAACTCATCTCATTTTCTAGTTCACGTGTGAGCTTTTCAACCTTGTCACTCTGCTCCTTTAATTTCAATCTTTCTTGAGCAACAGAATCAGAACAACATTCATTCTCTTGTTGTTGAATTTTATTCTTCTGAAGTAGTTCAGATAGCTTTGTAGTTAGACTCGCATTTTTAGATTTCAAATTCTGAATCTCATATGAGTTCAGATTCTTCTCCTTGTCACCAGCTTTTGATTTCTCCACCTTTTCAGATCTCTTTCTCAATTCTTCATCTTGAGAATTATTTTTCTCCCTCAGATCAGTGGCTACATCAATAAGCCTTTGATTCAAGCATCTTAGCTTGTTGATATCAGTTCTCAGTGCTTGGATCAGAATATCTTTAGATTTAATTTCATCAGTGTTTCTAACGTCACTTGAAATATCAGGTTCTTCAATACACTTGACTTGATATTTCACTTTTCTATTCAAGCCATCGATCTCCCTTTTCTGTTCTTCAATATTAAGCTTATACTCACTAACTGATTCTGAGTTCTCTCGTGTTGATAACTCGAGTTTCTCAATTTCTTCCATCAACTCAGACTTCTCTTCTTCCTGCTGCTACATATAGAGTTTGGAATCGTGAACAACTATGTTCGATTTCTTTGTTTTAGCTCTCCAAACATCTATCTCCTCAAGAGAAGCTTCTAACTCAGCTTGCATATATATTCTTCCTTCAATTTCTTCTTTTGTTTCAGTATCACTCTGATGCTCATGTACTTCTCTCATTCCAACATCATGATTGAGTGAATCAATCTTTTCCCTATCAGATTCATCAAGACCTTCCTTCAGTAAGCTGTTTGATTATTTTAGTTGAATCACACATTTTCCAAAAACACTTCCACACTAAGGGAAATTACCAGACTTCTGATTCTTATTTGATGCTTTTCCTTTTCCCATGTCAGATTGTGATAAGAGAAAAATGAATCTTCAACCACACAGATCGACTACACCAAGTCAAAGAAAACAAATCTGATAAAAGAAACCTATTACTATGATACCAGTTGTTAGGACCAATAGGGGCCTATATACCCTGAGAGGGGGGGGGGGGTGAATCAGGGTATGGATATTCTTTTTCAATGTTCTTCCTACCCCACTAGATCTTGACCTCTTTATTAAAATGGGTCACTTTTTTTGATCTTGTGTGTAAACAATTATCACTTCTTTACTTCTTTATCTAATTATGATGCTTTGAATGCAATTCAGGGAAGCAAACAGGCAGACACAGAGATTTTTACTTGGTTCACCCTCAATGGGCTATGTCCAAGGAGCATACTCCGACAAGTTATTGGTCGTACCAAATTCCACTATTCTTCACTAGATGTGGATACAACGTTCGGGCTAAATAACTTCTAAGCCCAGGCTCACTGCCTTTACAAGTTTAGGGTCAGCTCACTGCTTTCCCATGTGTCACTCCCTGTTTCTCTCTCTCTCTGGCTCACTGCCGGTGGAGAGGATCACCTTCTTCCTCTTCCTAAGCTCACTGCTCTTGGAAGGAATCCACTCACAGTTTATAGAACTTTCGGTCTCGTCATTTTAATGAATGAATGCATCTTCCTCTGTGTGTAGATGCTTTGTTGAAGTACAACTTTCACCCGTAGATGAATATCTCTTTGCATCGAAGGTATCAGGCAACGTACCAACTTCCACGCTGTCCGGGAAGCACCACTGGAACAAAACCTTACATGGCGCACAAGTCAATCTCGGCACACAAGTATCGGCGCGCAAGTCACAACAGGCACGCAAGTCCTCCTCAGACACTTGCGCGACTCAAGATTCCTCAACTCCAAACTTGCGAGACTCTCTTCCTTTTATGCCCAAAACAATATTGGCGCACAACTGCCAACCGGCGCGCATCTTCTAACACCGGCGCACAACTTCAACTACTGGCGCACAAATTCACCTGCGCGACCCACACTCACCACTTGCGCGACCACCACACCTGCGCGACGGGAGCTATGGTTTCTAAAAGAGTTTAACTCCGTTAAAAATGAGGAGGGGTGGTCCAGTATTTATAGGCAATCTGACCACCCTGCGCGACGGCGCGCAAGTCACCTGCGTGACCCACTTTCGGTGCGCAAGTCCCTTTTCATTTTAGACACTTGCGTGACCAACTCCCAAAATTGTGCGAACCTCTTTACTTTTCCATATTTTGATATTCTGATCTTGAAAAACATATGGCGCACAAGTTTCATATACTCCAAGACCTCGGCGTGCAAGTCCTTTTTCCAAAAAAACTTTTCTTCATTTACCGATTTTTAGGCCCCAAAATTTGTCAAACACTAGAAAATGGCGCCACCTTGTATCTGTTCTTTTGTACCGCCTCCAGATCATCCATTACTTTTATCGACGTTCTTGAATCAAACATGGATCGTTGACCTCAGCTCTTGAACTCGACATTCCACCATGAAATCCCCTTTGTCAACAAATTTGTATGTCATTGTTTTGCTTTTTCAACAATCACTACTCAGATTTCTACTTTGTCAACAAATACAATCACCTCAAAAATGCTTCAATGATTCCTTGAGGGATTTTTTTCCCAACAATCTCCCCCTTTGGGTTTGTTGAAAACACTTCCAAAACAAAGATACATCGTTGATTCTTCATCCTCCATTCACCTCGTTGCGATTCTGATAGCGATCAAGGATTTACTCAACACATACTCTAATCCCACATGAGCAATGCTCGGCGTGAGAATCAAGAGTAAATGAAAAGTTCATCAATGAATCAATTTATCTCTGACATCCACTGTTGACACCAAACTGATACCAATTTTTACTAAACTGATACCAATTGTTGATGGATTTTTTGGAAGACCAATGTTAGGTTTGGAAATAGTCTTACCACTTTCCAACACCACTCTTCTGCTTTTATCACGATCCTCAGATTTTGTGATATCTATTCTTTGATCGGTCACTTCTAGCATACTCTGATTTAATACACTCCCCCTTTCTCATTTCTCCCCCTTTCTGGCTGCTCCACCTGTCAGCTTCTCCCCATATCAATTTTGATTTATCAAATCTCTGTACTGTCTCCCCCACGAACAATCACTATTTTCTCCTCCGTTAACAAACACTTTTCTCCCCTTTTGTCAACGAACCCAAACGACACTCCTTTGTAGTCTGTAACATAGTAGAGAACACATATCATCATATTAGGGATAAACTCACCATCCCACAGGGAGAGGGGGGGTGGAGGTCCCACATCCACACTATTTCAAGTGCGGGGAATCGACTGAACTAACAGAGCCAGTTGATGCCTCTCAAAAGCATCCTTGGGTAAGGATTTTGTCAGAATGTCTGCAACCTGTAGCTCTGTAGGCACATACTTCAACATCATGATGCCCTGCTCAACCTTCTCTTTGATGAAATGATACTTGATCTCAATGTTCTTTGTCCTGGAATGATGGACATTATTTTTACTAAGATTTATAGCACTTGAGTTGTCACACTGGATTTCGATCGGAAACTTCACTTCAACTCCCATATCTTCAAGATGTTGCTTCATCCACAATAACTGTGTGCATGCTTGAGTGGCTGAAATATACTCAGCTTCTACGGTGCCTAATGAAATGCAATCATGCTTCTTGATCAACCAAGAAATACATAGTCCTCCAAGATAGAATGCACCACCTGACGTTGATTTTTTATCATCTGCTGAACCAGCCCAGTCTGCATCAGTATATCCCAATAACTCTGTCTGAGATTTATCAGTATATGTCAAGCCGAAATCCACTATGCCCTTGATATACCAAAGTATTATTTTCACTGCAATCATGTGGATTTCCTTGGGATCGCTCTGATATCTCATTGCTTGGCATGTGGAAAAAACAATATCAGGCCTTGTTGCAGTCATGTACAACAAACTTCCAATAATTTTCCTGAATTCTGTGATATTAACAGCCTTTCCATCGTCATCTTTCGATAATTTCATTCGGGTGGCAACCAGAGTCTTCATCTCCCTGGAATTTTCCATTACAAACCTTCTCAAGACCTCCTTGGCATATTTAGATTAAGAAATGAATGTTCCATTCCATCCTTGTGTCACCTGTAGACCAAAGATAAAACGTTATCTCCCCAATCATTGACATTTCAAACTCATTTTTCATGAATTTGGAAAACTGTTTACACTGAGCTTCATCTGATCCACCAATTCACTACTACAAAAACGGGAAATAACAGCGCTAAAATCGGGCTTTAACAGCGCTAGAAAAGCGCTGTAAAGCTCAGCGCTGATAAAGGAGGGGTCCTTTAACAGCGCTTTTTTTAGCGCTGTTAAATGTCACCTTTAACAGCGCTAAAAAAGCGCTGTTAAATGTCACCTTTAATGGCGCTAAAAAAGCGCTGTTAAAGGATACCTTTAATGGCGCTAAAAAAGCGCTGTTATATGTTTCCTTTAACAGCGCTTTTTTAGCGCTGTTAAATATCTCCTTTAACAGCGCTTTTTTAGCGCTGTTAAAGGCGACATTTAACAGCGCTAAAAAAGCGCTGTTAAATCCCTGCCTGCTGCTAATAAAAAACCTGCACTATTACAGCCAGCCGAGCAGACCTGCACAAAAACCAGTATATCAACCACAGACCTGCACAAAAACCAGTATATCAACCACAAGCATGTCATCAACCGATCACAACCCAACCAAACAGTGTTCTTACCATGAGTTAGATACCATCTACCCAGAAAGCAAAACTACCTCATTACATAGTATCACAAAATATTCCTACACAACTCAGAAGATAAATACTAGAACATTCCACTATGCATTGTGTCTCCTTGGATTGCCACTTGGTTTTGACAAATCGTGCAGAGCCCGTGCTCCTTGAATCATTCTGCAATACATAAAAAGGATATCCTAACTCTCCCAACCATCACCCTTAGTAATTATGTATATTAATACAAAAAAGGTAACATATCATAAATTGGGGTACTGTAATGAGACATCAAGATTAACATTCTATATATAGGATCAATGTCTGGTAGGATTGGTTGCGTTGATACATGACTCTACCTGGACCTCAAAAATAGATATATGATCTCACTCCAGGACTTTCAGAGAGACTCCAACTATGTCTAGGACGTCCTGCTGAAGCGATCGTACTACCGTAAGTCGGAAAAGATACCAAAACCATCCTAGGAAGGATCATGGGAGCCAACCCTAATGAAATATGTCCTTGATATAGTGTTCAAAGAGATCAATCATGGTACATAAAATTATGTGTCATTTAAAGGGTCACATGCCTTGTCGCTTTACCCTGGGTAACTCCAATGTTCAGCTGCCTGTGTGAATATACATGTCATATCAATAGGAAATTACATGGCATGTTAAAAAACATATACGTGTTACCCTTTGATCTTGTGTCCTCTTATGCACCCTTGCCCTATGTTAGTACATGACGTCGATCTCGTGTGATTCTTCCTGTGTATCTGTACAAGGGATAAACTGCGTAGCTGGCTCATTAAAGACGTGTAGTGGGATATATTCCATGTAGGAAAGCCATGTAATCCACCCCAGGTTTGACTCGTACACGTCACATATGACCCATGGATCATTGTACTAAAGTGTTAACACAATCCTAAGGCGTTTGGTCGGTTTCCCGTATGTCAGTTGTTGATTTCACTTAAAAATAAATCCATTTTGAACAAAATAGAGGCACTTTGAGTGGTGTCGGCCACACCGGGCCTCGGATTGAGTCGGGGTTGACTCTTACACGTCAAATTTGACCCATGGATCATTGTCCTTAAGTTTCAACAGAATCCAAATGCGTTTGGTCGGTTTGCCGCATGTCAGTTGTTGATTTCACTTAAAAATAAGTCCATTTTGAACAAAAGAGAGGCACTGTGAGTGGTGTCGGCCACACCGTGCCTCAGATTGATGCGGTGTTGAATCGTACACGTCACACATGAGTCATTGATTGTTGTGAAAAAGTATCAACGCAATCAGAAGCCGTTAGATCGGTTTGGCGTATGTACGTAAAATATTGTCCATTTTAAACTAAATACATACACTTGGAGTGATACCGGTCACACCGCGCCTCTGATTGAGGCGGGGTTGAATCTTACACGTCACATTTGACCCATGGATAGTTGTCCTTAAGTTTCAATAGAATCCCAATGTGTTTGGTCGGTTTGCCGTATGTCAGTTGTTGATTTCACTTAAAATTAAGTCCATTTTTAACAAAACAGTGACACTGTGAGTGGTGTCGGCCACACCGGGCCTCGGATTGATGCGGTGTTGAATCGTACACGTCACACATGAGTCATTGATCATTGTGAAAAAGTATCAATGCAATCAGAAGCCGTTAGATCAGTTTGGCGTATGTACATAAAATATTGTCCATTTTAAACTAAATACATACACTTGGAGTGATACCGGTCACACCGCGTCTCGGATTGAGGCGGGGTTGAGTCGTACACGTCACATATAACCCATGAATCGTTGTCCTAAAGTGTCAACACAATCCGAAGGCGTTTGGTCGGTTTCCCGTATGTCAGTTGTTGATTTCTCACTTAAAAATAAGTCCATTTTGAACAAAACATAGGCACTTGGAGTTGTGTCAGCCACAACAGGCCTCAGATTGAGGCGGGGTTGACTCGTACACGTCACATTTGAAGGTGAGTATGCATACACGATAGTTGACCTTCTTAGAGAAGGGTTTATGGAAGAGTATAAAAGACATGAAGCAATGAAGATCATTAGAGTGTTGGAGCAAATGTGGTTGCTACAAACAATGTGGAAATCGGCTTGTGCAAAGCGACCTAAGTTACAACTTGCAAGTATTCTACTCTATTTTTTTCTGGAAGGTTTCAGTTTAAATGCATTTTGGAATGATCATTGCTAGCCATGGTCTTTTAGGTTTTTTTGACAGCCGAGGGGAAAGGGTGGGGTCTGAAGACATTGTAGGATATGTCGAAGGGTGATTTTGTGTGTGAATATGTTGGAGAAATGTTAACTCCCGCAGTTCTGAAAAGAGTCACTATTTGAAAGAAAGTCACAAGTTTAGATACATCTCAAGATGGTCAGTTTAAAGACATTTTGAGGGACACTACTAAAGACATGCTCAGATATGCACTCATCCCCCACTTTTAGATCGTTGTCTACTACAATGATCTTCCAAACAAGATATGCATTAGAACGCTCATGATACATAGAGAAATTCACTGGCCACCTTCGAGAATGATCTGAAGCACAAACCATGACAGCATTATGTTTTTAACTTCAGCACCTCAATTGAGAATGTGACACCTTTCAGGACTTGGCGCCATTGTATGTCGTTTCGTCCACTGAATGGGTCTATCCTTTTATTTAATTTTTTTAACTTCAGTCAAATATTCTAGAAAGATGTCGCGGCAGATCCTTCACCATTTTGTTTTGCTGAACATCTCATTACATTGTTAAAAAAAAGCAGGGTGTCTTGCATGGGCAATACGTTCGTGTATTGAAGATGATGCACTCCCATTTTAATGGACTAGGTTTACTCCCTAATCTCATACATAACATCTCATGAGAAAATAGATTTAACCAATGAATTGGAGTCCTATCTGGGTACAACCATCATACGATTTTCATGATTATGTGTTCCACAATAATTAAATCAATCATTAGGCTTAAACAAAATAATTAACCATGTGGGTTCGAATAAATGGGAGTGCATCATCTTCAATACAAGAACGTATTGCCCATGCAAGACACCCTGCTTTTTTTTAACAATGTAATGAGATGTTCAGCAAAACAAAATGGTGAAGGATCTGCCGCGACATCTTTCTAGAATATTTGACTGAAGTTAAAAAAATTAAATAAAAGGATAGACCCATTCAGTGGACGAAACGACATACAATGGCGCCAAGTCCTGAAAGGTGTCACATTCTCAATTGAGGTGCTGAAGTTAAAAACATAATGCTGTCATGGTTTGTGCTTCAGATCATTCTCGAAGGTGGCCAGTGAATTTCTCTATGTATCATGAGTCATTGATTGTTGTGAAAAAGTATCAATGCAATCAGAAGCCGTTAGATCGGTTTGGCGTATGTACGTAAAATATTGTCCATTTTAAACTAAATACATACACTTGGAGTGATACCGGTCACACCGCGCCTCTGATTGAGGCGGGGTTGAATCTTACACGTCACATTTGACCCATGGATAGTTGTCCTTAAGTTTCAATAGAATCCCAATGTGTTTGGTCGGTTTGCCGTATGTCAGTTGTTGATTTCACTTAAAATTAAGTCCATTTTTAACAAAACAGTGACACTGTGAGTGGTGTCGGCCACACCGGGCCTCGGATTGATGCGGTGTTGAATCGTACACGTCACACAGGAGTCATTGATCATTGTGAAAAAGTATCAATGCAATCAGAAGCCGTTAGATCAGTTTGGCGTATGTACGTAAAATATTGTCCATTTTAAACTAAATACATACACTTGGAGTGATACCAGTCACACACAAAATCACCCTTCGACATATCCTACAATGTCTTCAGACCCCACCCTTTCCCCTCGGCTGTCAAAATCACCCTTCGACTATCTGGTTATGATTTTTGACAGCCGAGGGGAAAGGGTGGGGTCTCAATCCGAGGCGCGGTGTGACCGGTATCACTCCAAGTGTATGTATTTAGTTTAAAATGGACAATATTTTACGTACATATGCCAAATCGATCTAACGGCTTCTGATTGCGTTGATACTTTTTCACAATGATCAATGACTCATGTGTGACGTGTACGATTCAACACCGCATCAATCCGAGGCCCGGTGTGGCCGACACCACTCACAGTGTCACTGTTTTGTTAAAAATGGACTTAATTTTAAGTGAAATCAACAACTGACCATCTCGAGATGTATCTAAATTTGTGACTTTCTTTTAAATAGTGACTCTTTTCAGAACTGCGTGATATGAAGGTATTTTGGAGATTTTACTGGTTCATGCATGATATGAAGGTATTTTGGAGATTTTACTGGTTTTTTTGTCCAAAGGCCAAAGAAATGTGGTCCATCATTCTTGCATGTTACTCGTACACGTCACCAAGGACCCGTGGATCCTTCTCCTAAAGGATGAAGGCAATCCGGATGCGTCTGGTCAGATTTACGTAGGTCAGTTGTTGTTTCCAATTAAAGTGGTGTCCATTTTAAACAAGAGAGCGACCCTTTGGGTGGTAGCGGTCACACCGTGCCTCGGATTGAGGCGGGGTTGACTCGTACACGTCACCAAGGACCCGTGGATCCTTCTCCTAAAGGATGAAGGCAATCCAGATGCGTCTGGTCAGATTTCCGTAGGTCAGTTGTTGTTTTCAATTAAAGTGGTGTCCATTTTAAACAAGAGAGCGACCATTTTAGTGGTTCAACATTCTTGCATGTTGCTGGTGCATATCATCTGTTAAAATGGAAAAATGACTCATTGGAGAAAGAATGTTTTATTTAATAACAATTACAATTTTGCTACGAACATTTACATACAACAATATTTTATCTTTTGATCCCCTTAACCCCTCTCAAAAATGACCACCAATTGTACATGTCCCCAAGTCAGATCATCATTGTATTTGTGTACAATCTGTCATCAGGTATGCGGCCCACTCGTTTCTGAACACATCTATATCGTCTTGTGAGTATGAGGCTTTTCGGCAGTCATAGTAGTACTGCAAAATAAAAAAATAAAGAATTAATAAATAACTTAAACGAACTAGTAATTGTTTTTGAAAATACCTCTTTAGGGATGCTAGTTTGCTGATGAAAAACGATCTCTTTCATAAATTTACAAACATAATAACCGCAATCATTATCGTTTGTTTGTTTTGGACACTGCAAAAAAATTGATCATTAGGAGAATAAATAACTTGTGTTGAGGTGTGTTTGGATAGTGAAATTTTATTATATATACCCTGATATTTGTCCAGACGTAGTACTTGCTCGGCTCCTTATGCTTAGCCCCTGTCCTCATACCATGATTTAGACGATATTGGTACACCGCCCTATCATAACAGAATCCTCAGTAAAAGATAATATATATTATATAAATTGATGTTTAGACCTAAAACGTAAGATGTAGTGTCTTACAGATTCACAAACTCCATCATGTATGGTCGGTTTGATGGATATCCTAACTTTGAATCCAGAAAGTAAATCTTCGGAGTATCCAAGTTCACCGCAATTAGCAACCAATGTTGCCTAAAAACACAAAAAGGAATAAGTAATAAAAAAAGTGAAAATATAATTGATATGCTTTAATCGTAGAGTATTACCCCTGCATGGTTGGTATTAGGAAAAGTCTGTCATCTGTAATCTTGCGTTCAAATGTTTTCAGCAAGTCCTTCACTATTGCATCCCTTTTTGATGACTCTATTTTTGTTTGGTGTGTTGATGTGATATGAGGACTAACCAGTCCAAATCTTGGCTCATGGGAAAATCCCTTCAACTGTTTTTCATAAATGCGTCTGTCAACAATATAAAATGCATTTAGTCATAATTTGCACATTAGATCAGCTTTTAGAAAATCAATTCATGGAAACATACCTCATATATACATTTACAACAGTGACGCCTAACCAACCGTTTTCAAGGATTTCATTTACATTTTCAGCAGCAACGAAATCTTGACTTTCCTCTCCGTATATATTATCTTCGAAAATCACTATATGACTATTACCATCTTTTAGCTTCGTATCCACATGAGTCTTCAATGCTAGTAAATGTGGAAAGAGAACAGGTGGTGTTATTGTGCTTTCAGAGGCTCCTTGGGATCGATTGGTCGATCCTTTAGATGGTTTCGAGCCGATGTTAGTCACCCCCTTTCCTTTCTCCGTCTATAACAACAATCATTGATTCAGACACTCTTTTCATTAATTGTTAAGGGTTTAGCTTGAAAATAAAAGGAAATAAATACCTCTTTGTCTGCATGTACTCTTACAAGTTCTGCCGGCCATGCAATGAATGTCCCAATAGCCTTTTCAACCGTATGAATATCATCGTCATCAAGTGGAATAGGTAGCATTGCATTTGGCTCATGAGCTACAGTAATCGTCACTTTCAGATGATCTTTTGAAAGTGGTCTATTATGCAGTGTGGCATCTGGGATATTGAACACTGTAGCCCTCGCTACAAGGTGATAGGTGGGTGTTGACAGATATAAATCACAATCATTATCACCCTGTAGAAGATCAGTACAGATAAATTATCAGTGTTTGTCTGATTCATATTTAATGGGAACCGTTATTAGAATATTGATTACCACGGCTAAGACATTTTTTTTAGGTGAATGGCTCGCCTCAAAGCTGGTGGGGGGTGGGGCAGGATGTTCATGCGGTGGTTCTTCCTGAGTTGTGTCCTCCCTTTGCTTCCCACCCATAAAAGTTGCTAGCAACTCTCCCTGCCATTGCAATTTTTCTTCAAGGGTTGCTATTTTTTCGCTCATTTGTTCCAATTTTTTCTCTGTATCATCTATTTTTTTCTTCTTCTCAAAATATACTCGGGGTGTCACCCCAAACCCTGCACCTCTGACACGACCGTATTTTTCCGGCTGCTTCAAAGCCGTCGATAATAGGTCTGTATCAGCTACAGGAGTAGCTGATTCCTGTGACTGTCAGATATAGGAAAAAAACTAATTATTTTTATGTAATAGCAATTTTAAACAAATCTTTTTATCATCGTGTCATACTTACACATATTTCCCACACTTTTTGTGTGTTCTCATCTATTAACTTCCCTTCTTTGTTCACACGTGCCTCCTTCCATAGCACATGACGTGGGATAGAAGTGCATTTGGTTTTAGATTCATCAATCTACATATAAACATAGAAAGATAATTATGATGTTGTTTATTGGCACCTAACAATATTACTGTAAATTTACAATACGTACCATTTTCTTTTCTAATGAAGCGTACCCCATCCTTGCTTTACGATAGGGGTATGTTGGATTTGATGCACGTTCCTTATTTTCAGTACAGAGTTTCTGTTTCATAAATGAAATATTGACAATCAAAGTGATGAATACAGGTATCCTCAAACAGCGTATTATCACTCACAATGTACCTGAAACTTCTCATCCCCACGACGGCCAATAAATGCATCCCATGCTTCTTGGGATATCAGGTGCGCATAGACAATGGGTGGGTGCGGGTTTATTTTACCTTTAGAATCTTTCAGGTGACATCTTGTTAAAATAGTACGAAAACCTCGATGAATCTTTCCTGCAAGCCTTAGTACATAATCCTTGTGTGAGTCGTCTACTATAAATGTACTCTTCAAGAGATTGAGAAGAGTAAGACACTGTTTCATCATTTTATTTGCTAGTTAATTAAAAAAATAAATTCATAATGTTACCGTAATTTCTTCCCAGATCACAGCCTTCAACCCGGACACAACATGGTGCCATGAATCTACGTCAATCGGCACGCGTTGCCGAGTGACAACTCCAATGTAACTGCTAAACATAGCCTTGTTGGGATTCACATGTTGGCCTCGTGCATTCCATCCGACTTCAAATTTGATGCCTTTGCTTTTCGCCTTAAGAATTTTGGCTAACACTGTCAAACTACGACGCACCTGTGATTTCTGCGACTTCGGTCCTTCATTCCCGACCATTTCATCGATATCAACATCATCTATATGTTCATCTACTATGATATCAACGGCATGTGCTGATGGTTGTTGGACCTCAACACTAAGAGAAGGAGCCGCAACAGCAAGAGCAGCAGCAGGAGCAGCAGTAGGAGCAGCAGGAGCAGCAGCAGGAGCCGCATCAGGAGCACCAGGAGCCACAGCAGGAGGAGGAGTATGAGTCACAGCAGTAGGAGCAGCAGGAGCCGCATCAGGAGCAACAGTATCAGCAGAATGAGCTGCAGGAGCAGCAGGAGCAGCAGCAGCCGCAGCAGCAGCTGCTTGAGAGACTTGTTCAGTCTCAAGGTTAGGAGCACCAGAATGTGCAGAAGTCATTATCTGCAAAAGTGGTTGAACAGTTCATTCAAATTACATAAATTCTGTAATGATAAGATAATAACATGAGATAACAAGATCTATATTACAAACAAAATATAACCTGTTTACTGAACTCTCTTTCTTTTTTTCAAAGGTTGAAGAGATTTGACACCTCTATCGACAATCCAAATCCCTTCATTGTGGTCTCCTCTAACATACAAAACATCATCTGCATTGGGACCGCTCTGAATTGATTGTGACGTACCACTAAAAGGATCGTCCTCAACTGAATTTTCATCGGAACCCTCAATAGTTTTGGACGATAACAGAACAATCGACCACTTTCGGTTTGCGGGATCTGGAACATAAAAAACTTGTACCGCTTGTGATGCCATTATAAACTGTTCGTCTTTGTACCCTTCTTTACTAAAATCAACTTTCACAAATCCCCATTCATCTATTTTAACACCACTATTGTTATCAATCCATTTGCATTGAAAAATCGGCAATTGAAATGTCGTATAATCCAACTCCCATATTAGTTTGATAATGCCAAAGTATGACATATTTGCATAAATTGGATTTATATCCTTACTACCAGAAACATGCATCGCTTCAGCCACTAGTGTAACTCCACTATTTTGCATGGTACTCTCTTCATCATGTTCATCCGTATAGAATGTATAACCATTAATTACATACCCACTGTAAGATAATACATACACACTTGGTCCAGCGGCTAGCCATCGAAGTCGTTCTGAAATTGAATTCGGATTTTCATCCAACTGCTTAAAAATATGGTCCTGAAACCATCCTATAAACTGGTGATTATGTGTATCTGCTAACCATTTTTCAGCCCTCGATGGATTCAACTGCCTAAGAATTTCTTTGTGAGTTTCAATATATGGAGCAACCTCCCAACTGTTATGCAAAACATAAAGATGAGCCTGCTCCCGATCTGTAATACTGATTGTTACAACTTCTCTTCCAGAAATTCCCTCACCCTCAATGCGTCCAGTGTGACGAGATTTCGGGAGACCAATGCTTTCCACATCAGATAGGTATTCAATACAAAATTCAATGGCTTCCTCAACAATATATCGCTCCACTATACAACCCTCTGGCCGACTTCGATTTTTGACATATCCTTTCAAAATCTTCATATACCGTTCAACAGGATACATCCATCTATAGTGCACAGGACCACAAAGTCGAATCTCTCTCACCAAGTGAATCATCAAATGAACCATCATATCAAAGAATGTTGGCGGGAAGAACATTTCTAATTCACATAATATGATGACAATTTCTTTTTCCATAGCTGGCAATTTCCCCGGGTCTAAAACTTTGCTACATATAGCTTTGAAAAAGAAACAAAGTTTGGTTAACGTATGACGAACATTCTTGGGTAAAATGCAACGTAAAGCTATAGGAATTAGATCTTGCATCAAAACATGGCAATCATGTGATTTCAAACCTTTTAACTTCAAATCATTCATTGACACAATGTTCTTGATATTTGATGAGTACCCCTCTGGAACCTTTACATCATTAAAGAAGTTGCAAAACTGATATCTCTCTGCCCTAGAAAGAGTATAAGCAGCAGGAGGAAGAAACATTCGATTTTCACCTTTCACGGGAGCCAACTCTTCTCGTATTCCCATGTCAACCATGTCCAACCTTGCCTTAATTCCATCTTTTGTTTTGCCAGGGGCATTTAGCAACGTTCCAATAACACTATCACATACATTTTTTTCCACATGCATCACATCAAGAAAATGTCTGACGTACAAACAATTCCAGTATGGTAATTCAAAAAAAACTGATCTCTTTTTCCAACCGATTTTCGTAAGGTTTTTCGAAAATGGTTTACCAAAAACAGTGTTCATATCTTTTACTTTCTCAAACAGCTGATCACCTGTTAGTGGAGACGGTGTTGTGCGTTTTTCTGAACTTCCATTGAATGATGTCGTCCAAGATCGGTACTTATGCCGACGAGGTAGAAATCTACGATGTCCTAGAAACACAGATTTCGATGAATGTTTCAACCTAATTGATTCTGTATCTTCTTCGCACACGGGACACCCTTGAGTTCCTTTAATGCTATAGCCTGACAAATTTCCATAAGCAGGGAAATCATTTATTGTCCCATACAACATCGCTCTCAACGTGAAGTATTCACTTTTATAAGCATCATACAACATTACACCTGAGTCCCACAATAACTTCAAATCCTCGATCAAAGGAGTCAGATAAACATCAATATCGTTACCTGGTTGTTTTGGTCCTGATATAAGCATAGATAACATGATGAATTTTCGCTTCATGCATAACCAGGGTGGCAAGTTATAATTTAGCAACATAACAGGCCATGTACTATGAGTGCTGCTTTGAAAACCAAAAGGATTCACTCCATCTGTAGATAACGCAAGACGAAGGTTTCTCGGCTCTTTTCCAAATTCAGGATACTCATGATCAATTTTCTTCCATTGAGGAGAGTCGGCCGGATGACGTAATAACCCATCTTTATTTCTTTTATCTGCATGCCACGACAATTGTCTTGCAGTTTCTTTACTTCCATATAAACGCCTAAACCTTGGAATGATTGGAAAGTACCATACAACTTTCGTAGGATTGGATTTATCTTTCTTGTATCGAGAAGCACCACACTTTGGGCATTCTGTAAGTGATTTGTTCTCCTTTCGAAACAATATACAGTCTTTCGGGCAGGCATGTATTCTTTCAGAAATCATTCCCATCGAGCGTAGCATTCGTCTAGCTTCATACGTCCGGCTTGGGAGCTCATTATCTTCCGGAAGCATGTCATTCAAGAGAGCAAGTAGTTCCGTAAAACTGACATCACTCCATCCATTGCCTGCTTTCAATTTATACAACTTCAGTACAGCTGACAATGTTGTATACTTAGTGCAAGCAGCATACAATGGCGTCTTTGCACAACTCTTTAACTTCTCAAACAATTTTGGGCAATCACGGGGTTCATCTTGAATTGTCTTTGTCATTTCCTCAATACGATCTTCATCATCATTGACATCTGTAATCACATCCTCCATACGGTCTTCTTCATTATCTATATTTGTATTCATATCTGACGATCCATAAAACGCAGTTTTATCCCAGCCAGTAGCTACATTCGCTTTTTCTCCGTGTTTATTCCAACATTTATAACTCCGATCTATTCCGTGACATATCAAATGTTCTTCCAACTCCTCTGGAGTAAGTAGTCTAGAATAACAACAACGTAAACACGGACAAAGGATTTGAGAAGGATCCTTTGTGTGATCCTTTGCAAACTTGATGAACTCTTTCACTCCGTTCTCGTACTCTATTGTTAAACGATTAGAATCCATCCAATCTTTATTCATCTTCATCCTATTTGAATCTCAAATATTAGTATTTATGGTTCAAGTACACAAAAGAAGACTTCCAAATACAGTAGAAGGGAACCACTTCCTTGGAAGGAGATCAAGTAGTCTAACCTATAATCAAGATTCATAAAAAAGAATATTAGATTCACTAAAAAGATGATTATCTATCACTTTATTAGGAGAAAAAGATACGTATGCACCTAATGTGACATCAAACATGGTTTTACACACTTTGGGATAAACATGTGTTCATGTTCAGAAACGATTATAAATAATAGGATACCCCCTTAATTTAGTATCTCAACTTTTATAGAAAATATGAGGCTTTGAATCGCGTAGAATTGCATTCAATAGGAGTTTGTAAAGAGAGTTGCGTGCATGGTAAAAAGTTGCGTGCATGGACTTATTCTTATCGATTCGAGAATCCATGGTGTCATAGTCTACACCTTTCTCCACCTTCATGTCCAGCGCATGTCAAATTATCTTAGACTGATTTTCCATTAAGTTACTCAGGATTTTCAAGGAATCAGTCCCCACAATATGACACTAAAAAGTTCTACCATAGTTCTAATTGCATGATTCTAAAATGCATGATTTCAAGTACTATAGTTGGTTTGATTCTATAGTAATGCCTAAGTCATTATGTTCTAGTCCAGACACCCCAAAAACTAAACATTCCCCCTCCCTTTGTGTGGGTTAGACCCATGCATGTAGTTTTAACTTAAAATATCTATGTACAGCTTGATTCTTTCCATCACAAGAAACATGGTGATACATAAACATCATATTTAGGGTCTATTCATGAGACATAAATTTCCCCATTGTCACTATGTCGGAGCCAAAAAGGTCTCTTCCTTTCAAAAACCATACACTATGCACAAAAAGGTCTTAATCCTCATATCCTTCCATGGCCATCGGAAATGAGCGGTCATCGTCCTAAGGTCACCTTTATTTGACTAATCACAATATGCACTGGTGGATCTGCATATGTTTCCCACTAAAAAGGCATGTCAACCAAAGACAATTTCGTCCTCAATAATGGATTTTACTACCATCAAACACCCTATGACATTTAAGTACCATATCAATCCTTGGATTCATGAACCCCTGGGTTAAAATTTACATCTACCACCCCCCCCCCTCATGCATGATTATGGTAGAACATTCTTGGTTATACTATAGTGAAAAGGGTGAATCATTTCCCCTCCTTATCAGAACAAAATGGAAACCTGCACAAAGGTCCTGGTTTTAGGACATTAAACTACACCATGCCTCAACTCTCCATTACATAAGACAAATTCTAGTAGGTTTTATACATTCCATAACAACTTGAAGGGATTCCATGAATGTTTGAAACAAATAAATAAAACTAGAATAGAATTCATACCCTTAGTTGGTCGAGGGCGTTGCGGGTTGCGGAAGGCGGCCGCGGAGGGCGACCGAGGGCGGCCGAGTGAGGCGGAGGGCGACGGAGGCGGTGGAGAGCGGCCGAGGGCGGCGGAGGGCGGCCGAGGGCGGCAGAGAACGGCGGCCGAGGGCGTTGCGGGCAGCCGAGGGCGGCAGGCGGTGGAGGTCGGCCGAGGGTGTTGCGGGCGGCGGAGGACGGCGACTGTACCGAGGGCGGCAAGCTCCGGCGAAGCGAACACAGCAGCGGTATTCGGGAGAAGAGTAGCAGGGTTACGGTTCCGCGAGAGCTTTAGCTGCGATAAAACGAGGGCACTGTGCGACCGACTTTATAAAAAAGTCGACTAAGGTTTTATCAGCGCTAAAAAAGCGCTGATAAAGGCTACCTTTATCAGCGCTAAAATTATAGCGCTGATAAAATCTAGCTTTATCAGCGCTTTTCTAGCGCTGATAATATTATGATTTATCAGCGCTAGAAAAGCGCTGATAAAGATTCCCCGTATCAGCGCTACAATTATAGCGCTGATAACGGGTCTCTTTATCAGCGCTTTTTTAGCGCTGATAAAGATAATTTTTATCAGCGCTTTTTGAGCGCTGATAGAGGTGTTCTGTATCAGCGCTTTTTTAGCGCTTATATAGGAAACCTTTATCAGCGCTCAAAAAGCGCTGATAAAGACCAACTGTATCAGCGCTAATATTTTAGCGCTGATACAGATCATATTTATCAGCGCTTTTCTAGCGCTGATAAATATTTATATTATCAGCGCTAAGAAAGCGCTGATAAAAATTAGCTTTTTCAGCGCTGTAATATTAGCGCTGATATAGGGTATCCTTTATCAGCGTTTTTGCTTAGCGCTGTTATAAGGGCGCGCTTCCCTTGCCCGTTGCAAATATTATTTCATCGACATATACAAACTCCATCATCCTTTGATTACTTCCATTACTGAAATAGAGATTGTAATAAACTCATCCATGCTGAAAACCATGATTCTTCAAGTATTGATCAAGCTTTGAGTACCATGCCCTTGGTGCTTGTTTCAGCCCATACAACGCCTTCTTCAGCCTGCATACATTGTTCTCATCCTCATGAATGAGAAAACCATTTGGCTGCTCAATATCACCTCTTATTCCAGAAACCCATTTAGAAATGCAGTCTTTACATCCATTTGGAACTCTTTGAACTTTCACTGCACTGCAATGGCTAGGAATAATCTGATTGTCTCCTGCCTTGCAATCGATGCAAATGTCTAATCACCATCTATTTCCTCTATCTGGGAGTCTCATTTGCACATCAGTCGTGCTCTGTTTCGAATCACTATGCCATATTCATTCATCTTGTCTTAATAGACCCATTTAGTCCTGATGACGTTTTTATCTGCTGGCCTCGAAACACTCTCCCACATCTAGTTCTTCGCAATTTGATCAAGCATTTTATTCATAGAATGAACCCAGTTTTCAACGTAAGCTGCATCAGCAATGCATTTCAGCTCTACTTGTGGTAGGAAAGATGTCTGCTGCAGTGACTTCATTATTCTTGTTTGAACATGAGCTTCTGATCACAAATGATATTTTGTCTATCAATTTCAGCTCAGCTCTTTGGCTTCCTTGTAGGCACAAACTAGACACTTTCATGTTCATCATCGGTGTCTTCTTCTGAATCATCATAAGCCACTTATTCTCTCTGTGTGTTGATTTATTCCTCAACACTTTCATCAGGAAGTTGTTCACTGACTCATTTTTCAGTGGATTCATTTCATTCAGCTACTTTTCTCAGATTTTTGTTGAGACGCCTTTGATTTTCTCTTGCAGCTTCTTGGTATCCTGAAAATAGTCATCTGATACCATATTGTTAGAGAAAATAGATAATCATGAAATGAATTGTTATTGCTGCTTCTCCCTGTGTTTCTTTCTTCCCTCAATAGGAAACACCTGAGCCGAGTCATCCAATTATTGCATTGATGGCTCTTGAATCTTATTTGGATATAGAATGCTCCCCCTATGTTACACAACACTTCTATCTGTTAGGCCCAACGGTAGAGACCCATAACCATTATTCTCCACATGCACCATTTATACTAATCTGGCACTCAGCATCGCGCCATTAACCAAATCTCTAAGCCTACTGAGTTGGAACTCACTGTAGGAAACAAGAGATAAAGCTAATAACACAATCACTTCAAATTGTGCTCAGTTTCTCCCATTAATTTTCAATTCTGCTACCTGATTTGAATAAATTGAAACTCAAGAGCATATCAACATTCCACTTTGCATCTTTAGATGCCACTTCCCCTTCGATCGTATCTCCCTAGAACCTGAAACACATGAATCATCAGTTAATTGCATTTATATACATAGGTAGAGGGGTTTTCCTTCTGGACTCCTCGAGATGAGGATTGTGGTTGATCCTGATGGGTCAACCCTTTGATTCTTTCTTGGAGGGCATCACACTCTTTTCTTGCTTCCTCTAGCTGCCTAGCCAACTTCAACTGTTCTGGCCATATGACTAGGCATTCATTGCCTACATTCTTAGACTTTTTCTGATATGTAGATTTGGTAGGCTCGGCCTTTCTCACCGCTTGGGGTATAAACCTGCTAGTACACATTTCCTTCATTGAGGTTCTACCAAAATTCCATTTTCCTTGATTATTTCTCTGAGTAGTAAACTCTTTGTTTGGCATCTTCCCTTTCTTCTTCTCCCATCTTAGGGGTCTTCCTCTTTCCTTCACTTCTCGCTGAGAAACACGACATGTGGATTTTTCGATGAATTCTTGGTTCATATTTCTTTTATCAGATGTCTGAGTCACCACACTCTTTTTCGCTGGTGGTGAGTCCTCTATTGAACATTCATTCTTCTTTATCACAGCTGGAGTAGATCTCCCCTTAATCTTCCAGGTTTGTTCACATTCTCTCCTTGACAGCGGTTCTGAGTACGACAGAGGAGGTGATTTCGTTCATCTCCATGTGATTCCCCTAAGGCTCTAAGACTATTTTTCATCATACCACTTTGTCTACCAGTGTATAATTTCTCATTATATACCACTGGAGTTGGTAATATCTTTCTCGGGTCTTTTCCCTTCCCCGCTTTCTTCTTGCTGCACTGTCTGGCCAAATGCCCATGATCAGAACATATGAAACATTTCTATTAAAGGAATACCTCATTTCATCACTTCTCTACTGAGATGTTGATGCAACTTGTTTCTTCTTCTGGCATCGATCTCCTGAGCTTCCTGACACATACGCATTGTGTGTCCCATCCTTCCACAGTAATAGCATCTGATGATGTTCTCCTCTGAGAAACTCTTCTCTCTAATTTATCATGATGCTTCTTCTTATTCTCAGATTTAGTAATGTCTCTATTTTCAAAGCCTGAAATGTATTCTAGAGCCTCTAAACAGAAGCTTGATGTGTGGCCATTAATCCCACAAAAATAGCACATGTCATCACTACTTTTTTCAACTGTCCTTTTAGGCCTATCTCCAGCACCTATAGGATTTCTTTCACATCTGGAACTGTTCACAGCTCTCTTTCTATCTTTCACGGGAGGGGATTCATCAAATCTGATACCATATTTTCCGAAACTTTCTGGTCTTTGAGCTAAGAAAATATTCTGTTGTTTACCTTCAGAAATCGCATATTTGTTCTTCATTTTATCATCACTTGTCGATGGATGATCAAATAACAAGTGTAAGGCATCCTTCATTTTTGGAATTCCTTTATCATTGGATTTCTCCACATCATTCTTTACTGATTCGAACTCCTCTTCCAACTTTTGAATCTTCATATCACATGATTCAAGTTGGGCATTGAGTTCTCTTCTGAGATTATTTCCACAACTCATCTCATTTTCTAGTTCTCGTGTGAGCTTTTCTACCTTGTCACTATGCTCATTTAATTTCAATCATTCTTGAGCAATGGAATCAGAACAACATGCATTCTCTTGTTGTAGAATTTTATTCTTCTGAAGTAGTTCGGATAGCTCTGTAGTTAGACTCGCATTTTTAGATTTCAAATTCTGAATCTCATATGAGTTCAGATTCTTCTCCTTGTCACCATCTTTTTATTCTTCCACCTTTTCAGATCTCTTTCTCAATTCTTCATCTTGAGAATCATTTTTCTCCCTCAGATCAGTAGCTACATCAATAAGCCTTTGATTCAAGCCTCTTAGCTTGTTGATCTCAGTTCTCAGTGCTTGGATCAGAATATCTTTAGATTTAATTTCATCAGTGTTTCTAACATCACTTGAAATATCAGGTTCTTCGATAAACATGACTTGATATTTCACTTTTCTATTCAAGCCATCGATCTCCCTTTTCTATTCTTCAATCTTAAGCTTATACTCACTAACTGATTCTGAGTTCTCTCGTGTTGATAACTTGAGTTTTTCAATTTCTTCCATCAACTCAGACTTCTCTTCTTCCTGCTGCTGCATATAGATTTTGGAATCATGAACAACATTGTTAGATTTATTTGTTTTAGCTCTCCAAACATCTATCTCTTCAAGTGAAGCTTCTAACTCAGCTCACATATCTATTCTTCCTTCAATTTCTTCTTCTGTTTAAGTATCACTATGATGCTCATGTACTTCACTCATTCCAACATCATGATTGAGTGAATCAATCTTTTCCCTATCAGATTCATCAAGACCTTCCTTCATTAAGTTGTTTGATTATTTTAGTTGAATCACACTTTTTCCAAAAACACTTCCACACTGATGGAAATTACCAGACATCTGATTCTTATTTGATGCTTTTCCTTTTCCCATGTCAGATTGTGATACGAGAAAACTGAATCTTCAACCACACAGATCGACTACACCAAGTCGAAGAAAACAAATATGATAAAAGAAACCTATCCCTCTGATACCAATTGTTCGGACCAATAGGGGCATATATACCCTGAGAGGGGGGGGGTGAATCAGGGTATGGATATTCTTTTTCAAAGTTCTTCCTGACCCACTGGATCTTGACCTCTTTATTACAAGGGTCACTTTTTTTTTCTTGTGTGTAAACAATTATCACTTCTTTACGTATTTATCAAATGATGATGTTGATATAATGTTTGGGCTAGATCACTTCTAAGCCCAGGCTCACTACCTTTACAATTTTAGGGTGAGCTCAATGCTTTCCCATGGGTCACTCCCTGTTTCTCTCTCTCTCTCTGGCTCACTGCCTGTGGAGAGGATCATCTTCTTCCTCTTCCTAAGATCATTTCTCTTGGAAGGAATCCACTCACAGTTTATAGACATGTAGGTCTCTTCATTTTCATGAATGAATGCATCTTCCTCTGTGTGTAGATGCTTTGTTGAAGTACAACTTTCACCCGTAGATGAATATCACTTTGCACCGAAGGTATCGGGAAACGTACCAACTTCCACGCAGTCTGAGAAACACCGCTGGACCAAAACCTTACTTGGCGCGCGAGTCAATCTCGGCGCGCAAGTATCGGCGCACAAGTCACAACGGGTGCGCAAGTCCTTCTCTGACACTTGCGCAACTCAAGCATCCTCAACTCCAAACTTGAGCGACTCTCTTTCTTTTACGCCCAAACCAATATTGGCGCGCAACTGCCAACCGGCGCCCAACTTCTAACACTGGCGCACAACTTCAACTACTGGCGCGCAAATTCACCTGCGCGACCCACACTCACCACTTGCGTGACGACCACACCTGCGCGACGGGAGCTCTGATTTCTCAAAGAGTTGAACTCCGTTAAAAATGAGGAGGGGTGGTCCAGTATTTATAGGAAATCTGACCACCCTGCACGACGGCGTGCAAGTCACCTGCGCGACCCACTTTCGGCGTGCAAGTCCCCTGTCATTTTAGACACTTGCGCGACTAACTCCCAAACTTGCGCGAACATCTTTACTTTGCCATATTTTTATATTCTGATCTTGAAAAACATATGGCGCACAAGTTTCCTATACTCCAAGTCCTCGGCGTGCAAGTCTTTTTGCCAAAAACACTTTTCTTCATTTACCGATTTTCAGGCCCTAAAATTTGGAAAACACTAGAAAACGGCACCACCTTGTATCTGTTCATTTGTACCGCCTCCATATCATCCATTCCTTTTATCGACGTTCTTGAATCAAACATGGATCGTTGACCTCAGCTCTTGAACTCAACATTCCACCATGAAATCCTCTTTGTCAACAAATTTGTATGTCATTGTTTTGATTTGTCAACAATCACTACTCAGATGTCTACTTTGTCAACAAACACAATCACCTCAAAAATGCTTCAATGATGCCTTGAGGGATTTTTTCCCAACAATCTCCCCCTTTGGGTTTGTTGACAACTCTTCCAAAACAAAGATACGTCGTTGATTCTTCAGCCTCCATTCGCCTCGTTGTGATTCTGATAGCGATCAAGGATTTTCTCAACACATACTCTAAGCCCACATGAGAAATGATCGGTGTGAGAAACAAGAGTAAATGAAAATTTCATCAATGAATCACTTTATCTCTGACATCCACTATTGACACCAAACTGATACCAATTTGTACTAAAATGATACTAATTGTTGATGGATTTGTTGGAAGACCAATCTTTGGTTTGGAAATAGTCTTACCACTTTCCAACACCACTCTTCTACTTTTATCATGATCCTCAGCTGTTGTGATATCTATTCTTTGATCGATCACTTCTAGCATACTCTGATTTAATACACTCCCCCTTTCTCATTTCTCCCCCTTTCTGGCTGCTCCACCTGTCCGCTTCTCCCCGTATCAATTATGATTTATCAAATCTCTGCACTGTCTCCCCCTTGAAAAATCACTATTTTATCCTCCTTTAACAAACACTTTTATCCCCCTTTGTCAACGAACCCAAAGGACACTCCTTTGTAGTCTGTAACATAGTAGAGAACACATATCAGCATATTAGGGAAAAACACACCATACCTCGGGGAGAGGGGGGGAGGTCCCACATCCACACTATTTCAAGTGTCGAGAATCGACTGAAATCCCAGAGCCAGTCGATGCCTCTCAAAATCTTTCTTGGGTAAGGCCTTTGTCAGAATGTCTGCAACCTGTAGCTCTGTAGGCACATACTCCAACTTCACGATGCCCTGATCAACCTTCTCCTTGATGAAATGATACTTGATCTCAATGTGCTTTGTCCTGGAATGATGGACATGATTTTTTCTAAGATTTATAGCACTTGAGTTGTCACATTGGATTCTGATCGGAGACTTCACTTCAACTCCCATATCTTCAAGTTGATGCTTCCTCCACAATAACTGTGTGCATGCTTGAGTGGCAGAAATATACTCAGCTTCTGCAGTGCTTATTGAAATGCAATCCTGCTTCTTGCTAAACCAAGAAATACATAGTCCGCCATGATAGAATGCACCACCTGACGTTGATTTTCTATCATCTGCTGAACCAGCCTAGTCTGCATCAGTATATCCCAATAACACAGTCTGATATTTGTCAGTATATGTCAAGACGAAATCCACGGTGCCTTGGATATACCAAAGTATTCTTTTCACTGCAATCATGTGGCTTTCCTTGGGATCGCTCTGATATCTCGCTGCTTGGCATGTGGCAAAAACAATATCAGGCCTTGTTGCATTCAAGTACAACAAACATCCAATAGTTTTCCAATATTCTGTGATATTAACTGCCTTGCCATCGTCATCTTTCGATAATTTCATCTGGGTGGCAACCAGAGTCTTCATCTCCTTCGAATTTTCCCTTCCAAACTTTCTCAGGACCTCCTTGGCATGTTTAGATTGATAAATGAATGTTTCATTCCTTCATTGTGTCACCTATAGACCAAAGAACAAAGTTATCTCCCCAATCATTGACATTTCAAACTCATTTTTCATTAATTCGAAAAACGGTCTGCACTGAGCTTCATCTGATCCACCAAATATTATGTCATCGACATAAACCAACACCATCATCCTTTGATTACTATCATTACTGAAAGAGAGATTGTAATCAACTCCTCTACGCTAAAAACCATGATTCTTCAAGTACTGATCAAGCCTTGAGTACCATGCCCTTGGTGCTTGTTTCAGCCCATACAACACCTTCTTTAGACATCAAACATTGTTCTCATCCTCATGAATGAGAAAACCATCTGTCTGCTCAATGTACACCTCTTCATCCAGAAACCCATTTAGAAATGCAGTCTTTACATCCATTTGGAACTCTTTGAACTTTCTTTGCACTGCAATGGCTAGGAATAATCTGATTGTTTCCTGCCTTGAAATCGGTGCAAATGTCTCATCACCATCTATTCCCTCTATCTGGGAGTCTAATTTGCACATCAGTCGTGCTCTGTTCCGAATCACTGTGCCATATTCATTTATCTTGTCTTAATAGACCCATTTAGTCCTGATGAAGTTTTTATCTGCTGGCCTCGAAACACTCTCCCACATCTGGTTCTTCGCAATCTGATCAAGCATTTTATTCATAGCATGAACCCAGTTTTCAACGTCAGCTGCATCAGCAAAGCATTTCTGCTCTACTTGTGGTAGGAAATATGCCTGATACAGTTACTTCATTATTCATGTTTGAACATGAGCTTATGATCACCAATGATATTATGTCTATCAATTTCAGCTCATCTCTTTGGATTCCTTGTAGGCACAAACTAGACACTTTCATGTTCATCATCGGTGTCTTCTTCTGAATCATCATAATCCACTTCTGCTCTCCGTGTTTTGATTTATTCCTTGACACTTTCATCAGGAAGTTGTTCACTGACTCATTTTTCAGTGGCTTCATTTCATTCAGCTACTTTTCTCAGATTTTTGTTGAGACGCCTTTGATTTTCTCTTGCAGTTTCTTGGTATCCTAAAAACAGTCAGCTGATACGATATTGTTAGAGCAAATAGATAAGCATGAAACGAATTGTTATTGCTGCTTCTCCCTCTATTTCATTCTTCCCTCAGTAGGAAACACCTGATCCGAGTCATCCAATTATTGCATTGATGGCTCTTGAATCTGATTTGGATATAGAATGTTCCCCCCGTGTTACACAACACTTCTATCTGTTAGGCCCAACGGTAGAGACCCATAACCATTCTTCTCCACATGCACCATTTATACTAATCTGGCACTCAGCATCGAGCCATTAACAAAATCTCTAAGCCTACTGAGTTGGAACTCGGTGTAAGAAACAAGAGATAAAGATAATAACACAATCACTTCTAATTATGCTCCGTTTCTCCCTTTCATTTTCAATTCTGCTACCTGATTGGAATCAATTGAAACTAGAGAGCATATCACCTTTCCACTTTACATCTACAGATGCCACTTCCAGTTGGATCGTATCTCCCTAGAACCTAAAACACATTAATCATCAGTTAATTTCATTTATATACATAGGGAGAGGGTTTTCCTTCTGGACTCCTCGAGATGAGGATTGTGGTTGATCCTGATGGGTCAACCCTTTGATTCTTTCATGGAGGGAATCACACTCTTTTCTTGCTTCCACCAGCTACCTAGACAACTTCAACTATTCTAGCCATATGACTAGGCATTCATTGCCTACATTCTGAGCCTTTTTCTGATATATATATTTGGTAGGCTCGGCCTTTCTCACCGCTTGGGGTATAAACCCGCTAGTACACATTTCCTTCTTTGAGGTTATACCAAAATTCCATTTTCCTTGATTATTTCTCTGAGTAGGAATCTATCTATTTGGAAACTTCACTTTCTTCTTCTCCATTCTTAGGGGTCTTCCTCTTTCCTTCACTTATCGCTAAGAAACACGACATGTGGATTTTTCGATGCATTCTTTGTTCGTATTTCTTTTATCAGATGTCTGAGTCACCACACTCTTTTTCACTGGTGGTGAGTCCTCCATTGATCATTCATTCTTCTTTATCACAGATGGAGTAGATCTCCCCTTAATCTTCCAGGTTTGTTCACATTCTCTCCTTGAGAGCGGTTGTGAGTACGACAGAGGAGGTGATTGATACACCTTTCGTTCGGCTCCATGTGATTCCCCTGAGACTCTAAGACTATTTTTCACCATACCACTTTGTCTACCAGTGTATAATTTCTCATTATGTACCACTGGAGTTGGTAATCTCTTTCTCGGGTATTTTTCCTTCCCCGCTTTCTTCTTGCTACACTGTCTGGCCAAATTCCCATGATCAGACCGTATGAAACATTTTCTATTAAAGGCATACCTCATTCCATCACTTCTCTGCTGAGATGTTGATGCAACTTGTTTTCTTCTTCTGGCCTCGATCTCCTGAGCTTCCTGACACATACGCATTGTGTGTCCCATCTTCCCACAGTAATAACATCTGATGAATGTTCTCCTCTGAGAAACTCTTCTCTCTAATTTATCATGATGCTTCTTCTTATTCTCAGATTTAGTAATGTTTCTGTTTTCACAGCCTGAAATGTATTCTAGAGCCTCTGAACAGAATCTTGATGTGTGGCCATGAATCCCACAGAAATAGCACATGTCATCACTACTTTTTTCAACTTTCCTTTTAGGCCTATCTCCAGCACCTATAGGATTTCTTTCACATCTGGAACTGTTCACAGCTCTCTTTCTATCTTTCAAGGGAGGGGATTCATCAAATCTGTTACCATCTTTTCTGAAACTTGCTGGTCTTTGAGCTAAGAAAATATTCTGTTGTTTCCCTTAAAAATAGCATATTTATTCTTAATTGTATCATCACTTGTCGAAGGATGATCAAATAGCAAGTGTAGGGCATCCTTAATTTTTTGCATTCCTTTAGCATTGGATTTCCCCACTTCCTTCTTTACTGATTCTAACTCCTCTTCCAACTTTTTAATCTTCATATCACTTGATTCATGTTGGGCATTGAGTTCTCTTCTGAGATTATTTCCACAACTCATCTCATTTTCTAGTTCTCGTGTGAGCTTTTCTACCTTGTCACTCTACTCCTTTAATTTCAATCATTCTTGAGAAACAGAATCAGAACAACATTCATTCTCTTGTTGTATAATTTTATTCTTCTGAAGTAGTTCGGATAGCTATGTAGTTAGACTCGCATTTTTAGATTTCAAATTCTGAATCTCATATGAATTCAGATTCTTCTCCTTATCACCAGCTTTTGATTTCTCCACCTTTTCAGATCTCTTTCTCAATTCTTCATCTTGAGAATAATTTTTCTCCCTCAGATCAGTAGCTACATCAATAAGCCTTTGATTCAAGAATCTTAGCTTGTTGATCTCAGTTCATAGTGATTGGATCAGAATATCTTTATATTTAATTTCATTAGTGTTTCTAACGTCACTTGAAATATCAGGTTCTTCGATACACTTGACTTGATATTTCACTTTTCTATTCAAGCCATTAATCTCCATTTTCTGTTCTTCAATCTTAAGCTTATACTCACTAACTGATTCTGAGTTCTCTCATGTTGATAACTTTAGTTTCTCAATTTCTTCCATCAACTCAGACGTCTCTTCTTCCTGCTGCTGCATATAGAGTTTGGAATCGTGAACAACTTTGTTATATTTCATTGTTTTAGCTCTCCAAACATCTATCTCCTCAAGAGCAGCTTCTAACTCAGCTTGCATATCTATTCTTCCTTCAATTTCTTCTTTTGTTTCAGTATCACTCTGATGCTCATGTACATCACTCATTCCAACATGATGATTGAGTGAATCAATCTTTTCCCTGTCAGATTCATCAAGACCTTCCTTCAGTAATCTGTTTGATTCTTTTAGTTGAATCACACATTTTCCAAAAACACTTCCACACTGAGGGAAATTACCAGACTTCTGATTCTTATTTGATGCTTTTCCTTTTCCCATGTCAGTTTGTGATAAGGGAAAACTGAATCTTCAACCACACAGATCGACTACACCAAGTCGATACAAAAAAATCTGATAAAAGAAACATGTCCCTCTGATACCAATTGTTAGGACCAATAGGGGCATATATACCCTGAGAGGGGGGGGGGGTGAATCATGGTATGGATATTATTTTTCAATGTTCATCCTGCCCTACTAGATCTTGACCTCTTTATTACAAGGGTCACTTTGTTTGCTCTTGTGTGTATACAATTATCACTTCTTTACATCTTTATCTAATGATGATTCTTTGAATGCAATTCAGGGAAGCAAACATGCAGACACAGAGATTTTTACTTGGTTCACCCTCAATGGGCTATGTCCAAGGAGCATACTCCGACAAGTTGCTGGTCGTACCAAATTCTACTATTCTTCACTAGATGTGGATACAACGTTCGGGCTAAATCACTACTAAGTCCAGGCTCACTTCCTTTACAAGTTTAGGGTCAGCTCACTGCTTTCCCATGTGTCACTCCCTGTTTCTCTCTCTCTCTGGCTCACTGCCGGTGGCGTGGATCACCTTCTTCCTCTTCCTAAGCTCACTACTCTTGGAAGGAATCCACTCACAGTTTATAGACCTGTAGGTCTCTTCATTTTCATGAATGAATGCATCTTCCTCTGTGTGTAGATGATTTGTTGAAGTACAACTTTCACCGGTAGATGAATATCTCTTTTCACCGAAGGTATCGGGCAACGTACCAACTTCCACGCTGTCTGAGAAGCACCGCTGGAACAAAACCTTACTTGGCGCACAAGTAAATCTCGGCGTGCAAGTATCGGCGCACAAGTCACAACGGGCATGCAAGTCCTCCTCAGACACTAGCGCGACTCAAGCTTCCTCAACTCCAAACTTGTGAGAATCTCTTCCTTTTACGCCCGAACCAATATTGGCATGCAACTGCCAACCAGCACGCAACTTCTAACACTGGCGCACAACATCAACTACTGGCGCGCAAATTCACCTGCATGACCCACACTCACCACTTGCACGACCACCACACCTGCGCGACAAGAGCTCTGATTTCTAAAAGAGTTGAACTCCATTAAAAATGAGGAGGGGTGGTCCAGTATATATAGGCAATCTCACCACCCTACGCGACGGCGCGCAAGTCACCTGCACGACCCACTTTCGGCGCGCAAGTCCCTTGTCATTTTAGACACTTGCGCGACCAACTCCCAAACTTGCGCGAACCTCTTTACTTTTCCATATTTTGATATTCTGATCTTGAAAAACATATGGTTCTCAAGTTTCCTATACTCCAAGTCCTCGGCGCGCAAGTCCTTTTGCCAAAAACTCTTTTGTTCATTTACTGATTTTCAGGCCCTAAAATTTGGCAAACACTAGAAAATGGCACCACCTTGTATCTGTTCTTTTGTACCGCCTCCAGATCATCCATTCCTTTTATCGACGTTCTTGAATCAAACATGGATCGTTGACCTCAGCTCTTGAACTCGACATTCCACCATGAAATCCTCTTTGTCAACAAATTTGTATGTCATTGTTTTGCATTGTCAAGAATCACTACTCAGATGTCTAATTTGTCAAAAAACACAGTCACCTCAAAAATGCTTCAATGATTCCTTGAGGGATTTTTTCCCAACAATCTTCCCCTTTGGGTTTGTTGAAAACTCTTCCAAAACAAACATACATCGTTGATTCTTCAGCCTCCATTCGCCTCGTTGTGATTCTGATAGCGATCAAGGATTTACTCAACACATACTCTAAGGCCACATGAGCAATGCTCGGCGTGAGAAACAAGAGTAAATGAAATGTTCATCAATGAATCACTTTATCTCTGACATCCACTGTTGACACCAAACTGATACCAATTTGTACTAAACTGATACCAATTGTTGATGGATTTGTTGGAAGACCAATGCTTGGTTTGGAAATAGTCTTACCACTTTCCAACACCACTCTTCTGCATTTATCACGATCCTCAGATGTCATGATATCTATTCTTTGATCGGTCACTTCTAGCATACTCTGATTTAATACACTCCCCCTTTCTCATTCCTCCCCCTTTCTGGATGCTCCACCTGTCAGCTTCTCCCCGTATCAATTTTGATTTATCAAATCTCTGCATTGTCTCCCCCTTGAACAATCACTATTTTCTCCTCCTTTAACAAACACTTTTCTCCCTTTTTTTCAACGAACCCAAAGAACACTCCTTTGTAGTCTGTAACATAGTAGAGAACACATATCATCATATTAGGGAAAAACACACCATACCATAGGCAGAGGGGGGGGAGGTCCCACATCCAAACTATTTCAAGTGCGGGGAATCGACTGAACTCCCAGAGCCAGTCGATGCCTCTCAAAAGCTTCATTGGGTAAGGCCTTTGTCAGAATGTCTGCAACCTGTAGCTCTATAGGCACATAATCCAACTTCACGATGCCCTTCTCAACCTTCTCCTTGATGAAATGATACTTGATCTCAATGTGCATTGTCCAGGAATGATGGAAATTATTTTTACTAAGATTTATAGCACTTGAGTGGTCACACTGGATTCCGATCGAAGACTTCACTTCAACTCCCATATCTTCAAGCTGCTGCTTCATCAACAATAACTGTGGGCATGCTTGAGTGGCTGAAATATACTCAGCTTCTACGGTGCTTAATGAAATGCAATCCTGCTTCTTTCTCAACCAAGAAATACTTAGTCCGCCAAGATAGAATGCACAACCTGACGTTGATTTTCTATCATCTGCTGAACCAGCCCAGTCTGCATCAGTATATCCAAATAACTCTGTCTGAGATTTGTCAGTATATGTCAAGCCGAAATCCACTATGCCCTAGATATACCAAAGTATTCTTTTCACTGCAATCATGTGGATTTCCTTGGGATCTCTCTGATATCTCACTGCTTGGAATGTGGAAAAAACAATATCAGGCCTTGTTGCAGTCATGTACAACAAACTTCCAATAATTTGCATGTATTCATTGATATTAACTGCCTTGTCATCGTCATCTTTTGATAATTTCATTCGGGTGGAAACCAGAGTCTTCATCTCCTTGGAATTTTCCATTCCAAACATTATCAGGACCACCTTGGCATATTTAGAATGATAATTGAATGTTTCATTCCTTCCTTGTGTCACCTGTAGACCAAAGATAAAACGTTATCTCCCCAATCATTGACATTTCAAACTCATTTTTCATGAATTCGGAAAACTGTCTGCACTGAGCTTCATCTGATCCACCAAATATTATGTCATCGATATAAACCAACACCATCATCCTTTGATTACTGTCATTACTGAAATAGAGATTGCAATCAACTCCTCCATGCTGAAAACCATGATTCTTCAAGTACTGATCAAGCCTTGAGTACCATGCCCTTGGTGCTTGTTTCAGCCCATACAACGCCTTCTTTAGCCTGCAAACTTTGTTCTCATCCTCATGAATGAGAAATCCATTTGGCTACTCAAAATACACCTCTTATTCCAGAAACCCATTTAGAAATGCAGTCTTTACATCCATTTGGAACTCTTTGAACTTTCTCTGCACTGCAATGGCTAGGAATAATCTGATTGTCTCTTGCCTTGCAATCGGTGCAAATGTCTCATCACCATCTATTTCCTCTATCTGGGAGTCTCATTTGCACATCAGTCGTGCTCTGTTCCGAATCACTGTGCCATATTCATTCATCTTGTCTTAATAGACCCATTTAGACATGATGACGTTTTTATCTGCTGGCCTCGAAACACTCTACCATATCTGGTTCTTCGCAATATGATCAAGTATTTTATTCATAGCATGAACCCAGTTTTCAACATCAGCTGCATCAGCAATGCATTTCAGCTCTACTTGTGGTAGGAAAGATGTCTGCTGTAGTGACTTCATTATTCTTGTTTGAACATGAGCTTCTGATCACCAATGTTATTTTGTCTATCAATTTCAGCTCATCTCTTTGGCTTCCTTGTAGGCACAAACTATACACTTTCATGTTAATCATCGGTGTCTTCTTCTGAATCATAATAAGCCACTTATGCTCTCTGTGTGTTGATTTCTTCCTAAACACTTTCATCAGGAAGTTGTTCACTGACTCATTTTTCAGTGGCTTCATTTCATTCAGCTACTTTTCTCAGATTTTTTTTGAGATGCCTTTGATTTTCTCTTGCAGCTTCTTGGTATCCTGAAAACAGTCAGCTGATACCATATTGTTAGAGTAAATAGATAAGCATGAAATGAATTGTTATTGCTTCTTCTCCCTATGTTTCTTTCTTCCATCAATATGAAACACCTGAGCCGAGTCATCCAATTATTGCATTGATGGATCTTGAATCTGATTTGAATATAGAAGGCTCCCCCTATGTTACACAACACTTCTATCTGTTAGGCCCAACGGTAGAGACCCATAACCATTCTTCTCCACATGCATCATTTATACTAATCTCGCACTCATTATCGAGCCATTAACCAAATCTCTAAGCCTACTGAGTTGGAACTCAGTGTAGGAAACAAGAGATAAAGCTAATAACACAATCACTTCAAATTGTGCTCAGTTTCTCCCTTTCATTTTCAATTCTGCTACCTGATTTGAATCAATTGAAACTCAAGAGCATATCACCTTTCCACTTTTCATATTTATATGCCACTTCCCCTTGGATCGTATCTCCCTAGAACCTGAAACACATGAATCATTAGTTAATTGCATTTATATACATAGGGAGAGGGGTTTTCCTTCTGGACTCCTCGAGATGAGGATTGTGGACGATCCTGATGGGTCAACCCTTTGATTCTTTCTTGGAGGGCATCACACTCTTTTCTTTCTTCCTCTAGCTGCCTAGCCAACTTCAACTATTCTGGCCATATGACTAGGCATTCATTGCATACATTCTTAGCCTTTTTCTGATATGTAGATTTTGTAGGCTCGGCCTTTCTCACCGCTTGGGGTATAAACCTGCTAGTACACATTTCCTTCTTTGAGCTTCTACCAAAATTCCATTTTCCTTTATTATTTCTCTAAGTAGGAACCTCTTTGTTTGGAATCTTCCCTTTATTCTTCTCCCATCTTAGGGGTCTTCCTATTTCCTTCGCTTCTCACTGAGAAACACGACATGTGGATTTTTCAATGCATTCTTTGTTTATATTTCTTTTATCATATGTCTGAGTCACCACACTCTTTTTCATTGGTGGTGATTCCTCCATTGAACATTCATTCTTCGTTATCACAGCTGGAGTAGATCGCCCCTTAATCTTCCAGGTTTGTTCACATTCCCTCCTTGAGAGCGGTTGTGAGTAAGATAGAGGAGGTGATTGATACACCTTTCGTTAAGCTCCAAGTGATTCCCCTGAGGCTCTAAGCCTATTTTTCACCATACCACTTTTTCTACCATTGTATAATTTCTCATTATTTACCATTGGAGTTGGTAATCTCTTTCTCGGGTCTTTTTCCTTACCTGCATTCTTCTTGCTACACTGTCTGGCCAAATTCCCATGATCAGAACATATGAAACATTTTCTATTAAAGGCATACCTCATTTCATCACTTCTCTGCTGAGATGTTGATGCAACTTGTTTTCTTCTTCTGGCATCGATCTCCTGAGCTTCCTGACACATACGCATTGTGTGTCCCATCCTTCCACAGTAATAGCATCTGATGAATGTTCTCCTCTGATAAACTCTTCTCTATGATTTATCATGATGCTTCTTCTTATTCTCAGATTTAGTAATGTCTCTGTTGTCACAGCCTGAAATGTATTCTAGAGCCTCTGAACAGAAGCTTGATGTGTGGCCATGAATCCCATCGAACTAGCACATGTCATCACTACTTTTTTAAACTGTCCTTTTAAACCTATCTCTAGCACCTATAGGATTTATTTCATATCTGGAACAGTTCACATCTATCATTCTATCTTTCACGGGAGGGGATTCATCAAATCCGATACCATCTTTTCCGAAACTTTCTGTTCTTTCAGCTAAGAAAATATTCTGTTGTTTCCCTTCAGAAATAGCATATTTTTTCTTCATTTTATCATCACTTTTCGAAGGATGATCAAATATAAAGTATAAGGCATCCTTCATTTTTGGCCTTCCTTTAGCATTGGATTTCTCCACTTCCTTCTTTACTTATTCTAACTCCTCTTCCAACTTTTGAATCTTCATATCACTTGATTCAATTTGGGCATTGAGTTCACTTATGAGATTATTTCCACAACTCATCTCATTTTCTAGTTCTCATGTGAGCTTTTCTACCATGTCACTCTGCTCCTTTAATTTCAATATTTCTTGAGCAACGGAATCAGAAAAACATGCATTCTCTTGTTATAGAATTTTATTCTTCTGAATTAGTTCAGATAGCTCTGTAGTTAGACTCCCATTTTTAGATTTCAAATTTTGAATCTCATATGAGTTCAGATTCTTCTCCTTGTCACCGGCTCTTGATTTCTCTACCTTTTCAGATATCTTTCTCAATTCTCCATCTTGAGAATCATTTTTATCCCTCAGATCAGTAGCTACATCAATAAGCCTTTGATTCAAGCCTCTTAGCTTGTTGATCTCAGTTCTTAGTGCTTGGATCAGAATATATTTAGATTTAATTTCATCAGTGTTTCTAACATCACATGAAATATCAGGTTCTTTGATACCCTTGACTTGATATTTCACTTCTCTATTCAATCCATCGATCTCCTTTTTCTATTCTTCAATCATAAGCTTATACTCACTAACTGATTCTGAGTTCTCTCGTGTTGATAACTTGAGTTTCTCAATTTCTTCCATCAACTCAGACTTCTATTCTTCCTGCTGCTGCATATAGAGTTTGGAATCGTGATCAACTTTGTTATATTTCTTTGTTTTAGCTCTCCAAACATCTATCTCCTCCAGAGCAGCTTCTAACTCAGCTCGCATATCAATTCTTCACTTCACTCATTCCAACATCATGATTGACTGAATCAATATTTTCCCTATCAGATTTATCAAGACCTTCCTTCAGTAAGCAGTTTGATTCTTTTAGTTGAATCACACTTTTTCCAAAAACACTTCCACACTAAGGGAAATTACCAGACTTCTGATTCTTCTTTGATGCTTTGCCTTTTCCCATGTCAGATTGTGATAAGAGAAAACTGAATCTTCAACCACACAGATCGAATACACCAAGTCGAATCAAACAAATCTGATAAAATAAACCTATCCCTCTGATAGCAATTGTTAGTACCAATAGGGGCCTATATACCCTGATAGGGTGGGGGGGTGAATCAGGGTATGGATATTCTTTTTCAAAGTTATTCCTGCCTCACTGGATCTTGACCTCTTTACTACAAGGGTCACTTTGTTTTCTCTTGTGTGTAAACAATTATAACATCTTTACTTCTTTATCTAATGATGATGCTTTGAATGAAATTCAGGGAAGAAAAATGGCAGACACAGAGATTTTTACTTGGTTCACCCTCATTGGGCTATGTCCAAGGAGCATACGCCGACAAGTTGCCGGTCATACCAAATTCCACTATTCTTCACTAGATGTGGATACAATGTTCGGGCTAGATCGCTTCTAAGCCCAGGCTCACTACCTTTACAAGTTTAGGGTCAGCTCACTACTTTCCCATGTGTCACTCCATGTTTCTCTCTCTCTCTGGCTCACTGCCGGTGGAGAGGATCACCTTCTTCCTCTTCCTAAGCTCACTTCTCTTGGAAGGAATCCACTCACAGTTTATAGACCTGTAGGTCTCTTCATTTTCATGAATGAATGCATCTTTCTCTATGTGTATATGCTTTGTTGAAGTACAACTTTCTCCCGTAGATGAATATCTCTTTGCACCGAAGGTATTGGGAAATGTACCAACTTCCACGCAGTCCGAGAAGCACCGATGGAACAAAACCTTACTTGGCGCGCAAGTCAATCTCGGCGCGCAAGTATCGGCGTGCAAGTCACAACGGGCACGCAAGTCCTCCTCATACACTTGCGCGACTCAAGATTCATCAACTCCAAACTTACCCAACTCTCTTCCTTTTACACCCAAACCAATTTTGGCATGCAACTGCCAACTGGTGCGCAACTTCTAACACCTACGCACAACTTCAACTACTGGCGCACAAATTCACCTGTGCGGCCCATACTCAGCACTTGCGCGACCACAACACCTGCGCGACGGGAGTTCTGATTTCTCAAAGAGTTGAACTCCATAAAAAATGAGTAGGGGTGGTCCCGTATTTATAGGCAATCTAACCACCCTACGCGACGGCACGCAAGTCACATGCGCGACCCACTTTCGGCGCGTAAGTCCCCTGTCATTTTAGACACTAGCGCGACCAACTCCCAAACTTGCGCGAACCTCTTTACTTTGCCATATTTTGATATTCTGATCTTGAAAAACATATGGTGCGCAAGTTTCATATACTCCAAGTCCTCGGCGTGTAAGTCCTTTTGCCAAAAACACTTTTCTTCATTTACCGATTTTCAGGCCCTAAAATTTGGCAAACACTAGAAAACGGCGCCACCTTTTATCTGTTCTTTTGTACCGCCTCCAGATCATCCATTACTTTTATCGACGTTCTTGAATCAAACATGGATTGTTGACCTCATCTCTTGAACTCTACATTCCACCATAAAATCCTCTTTGTCAACAAATTTGTATGTCATTGTTTTTCTTTGTCAACAATCACTACTCAGATGTCTACTTTGTCAACAAACACAATCACCTCAAAAATGCTTCAATGATGCCTTGCGGGATTTTTTCCCAACAACTGATAAACCTAAAAGTTTATTTGACTAAATTAAGTAATAATAATACGGCTATTAGATAGGATTTTAATGGAAGATCACCTGAAAGGAAATGTATGGTAAGGGATTTCATCTGAATTTACACTCCACTGAGACCTATTTATTGTTATGATCCTTGTCCATTTAATATGGTGTATATAAAACCTTTTTAAGTGATATGTCATGAATATCCTTAAACTCATGATATTAAAACATCCATTTAGTTTTAATCCTTCAGGATGGTTATGATTTATAATGTTTCAATGTGTTATGGGACACTTTGAAATGTTTAATTTTTATTCTCCTCAAGAATGTGTTTAATGATTATCTTTTTAATCTCACTTTATTTTTATGATTTTTAACATTATCTCTAGATAATGACTTTAACTTTGTGAACCTAATTTCATCTATATTGTGAATATTCTACAAATATGTCTCATAATATCATGATCAGTTTATTCTTTATGATATTTTGGGTTATAATTTGAGTTATTTCATCTAAGGGGATGTGAGTTAATAGTTACCATGTGAAAATATTTTTTGTAACCCAATTTCATTTCATTGGGTTATATAATATCCTCAATGTCATTAATATTATATAACCATGTGTATAAAATTTTTTACTATCTAATTATTTCTTTACTCTTCTATATTTTCATTTACGGTTGTTAAATATAATCTACTCATTAATTGATTCTCACTACAATGTAATAATATTTTCAAGGGTTTACATTACAATCTCATTTTTTCAGGATTGTTTCAACATAAATTTCCATAACAATAAATTATTTGATCATTGAATTATAAACCCTTTAATTTTTTTATCCTTTTTTTATTCATGACCATTATTATGTGATAGTTCCATTTTTTCACTCTTTGGTAATCAAAATACTTTACAAAATATTTTTTAGAAAAGCATAAATTATTTATCTCTTTAGTCAGAGAACTTGTTTTCATATAAATACAATGATTTACTAAAAAAATTCATAACTATTTTTAAAAATATTTGGTAACATAATTTATACCAATTTTTATTTTATTAATGTTTTCAAAGGTATATTCTTATCTATTAACAAACAAGGAATTTATTAACCTTTAATAGTTAAAAAGGATTGTTCTTTTTTACATTATAAGACATGAACAGAATAACATGTATTCATTTCACTAACTCCTTCTTTTAATTTTGAAAATAATTATTTTTAAAGTAAATATTTCTAAAAGAATGGGGTTTTCATTTTTTTCATAATGAAAGGAAATTTTCCTCTAGATTGATATGAAAATGTCATTTTATATTATTCATATTTATCAACTACAAAAAACCGTATTTTTTACTCTACATAGAATATGTTGTTTTGATACCATCATATCTCATCGCTTATATGATTTTTGAATTATTTTTCCAAGGACTGTATTAACAATCAACTCATTGATTCATTTGATAGTACCATTAAAATATTCAATCTCCTATAATCATTGAGCACCAAATTTCACCTAAATTTTCCATTTCATTAATCATGGATTTTACAGTTTCTTATACCATATACATTATTATATACGGTGTCTACATTGAATTATTTTTATTGTTTGGGAAAATGTTAATAAATTTGTATTCTTATTCAATATGGATATTTGATAAGGAATATTTTTTATTAATTAAATTCAGTACTCAATATGATGAATGATTTGTACATTCAATGATAGTTGGAGCCTAGAAATTATATAGATCCTAAATGAATTGATGGGTTCTCAAGAGAGAAATTAGATGTCAAAAGTATACGTTGTTTTATATGTTGATTTAAACTATCTAGAGGATGAATCATGATGGTAGAGGATTTCATGTTCCGGAGACATGAGATCTAATAATTAATCATTGCCTTTATTTTTATTGATTATTTATTTTATGTGAGACTTTCACAAGATAATATATATGGATTAATTTCGTTCTCGGTCTATTGATGAAATTGAATATTTTTTAGGTTTATTACCTTTAAATGGTAACTATTCCTTATCTATTTATTTGAATGGAATTTGTTAATATTTTTTAAATTTCTATATTTTTTATGCAATTACTTTTTAGATTGTTGATTATATGGGATGTGTGTTAAATTATTTTCCATAACGTAACTAGTATTCTAATTTATTCATTATTTCTTTAGCTATAATTTAACCTTACTGAGAATTCGATATCACCATTATTTCGTTTATTTCCCTAAGAATCCATGAACTATACAATGAATTATGTTCCTGGATATACTATATGGAATAATGTTATCCTCAGTTTTTTAGAAGAAAAAACAATGTTGTAATTAGTGTATTAATTTTTAATAAATTACTCATTTATGCATCTAGTTTAGAAATAGTACTAAACCTATCGTTCCTTTGAGATTTTTTCCCGTAAAGTCATTATAGTGTAATTGAATGAAAGCATCGACTCTATACCATCTCTTGTTGGGTCACCATATTTTCTGGTTATCTGATGGTTTGTATCATTTTGTTTTTAATGAATATTATCTTATTTTCCGATTACAATGGTAATAAAATTACTTTTTTTTCTATACATATTGTGTAAAATTTGAAAAAATATATTTAATAAATATGGATCAAATGATTCAAAATATAGAATCATATTTTCTAAATTCAAAATAGTGATGTTTTTGAATTAGTTTTAAAATTTTTCCAACAAAACACAACATAAAACAGTTTACAAGACATTTGTGTTTTAACCCAAAAGATGTACGTATACAAAAATATGGGGTAATGATGAGTAAAATGTAATTAATTATATTGTATATAACTAAAGTATATTTAATTTTTATTTATATCAAATTAAAATAATAAAGGTAGTTTTTAGAATAATGAAAAATAATGTTTTATAAAAATTTATATTTGCAACTATTCAATGGAAAAATCATCATTTCACGAAAAATATCAGAAATTAAACACAAGATAATTTTAATATATTGATTAAAATCATTATTTATTCTTCATAAAATAATATTTTTATGAGTTCAAAAAAATTATTTTAATATTCATCCATAATGAAAGGAAAACATTTTTGAAGAAACCATATTCTTGGGGGAATAAAAATGACTTCACTAAAAATAGAGTGGTTATTCCCCAAGAATTAATTAATATGTTGAAAAAGATTTAGGAAATTATATAATATATAATTTTGTTAATATTATTCATTTCTACCAATTAAATAACTATGTTGTAATTATATCATAATAATATTTCATTTTTCTTTTAATATGTGTGTTTGTGTATCTTGTATGATATCGATCATAATGATATTTTAAAATATTGGGGTGTTACACATTTATTACCCAATTTCTACTCGACATTCCCAAAAAATATCCACCATGAGTGAGATCTCTCATTTTTTACTTCTCTAGGATTGAAGAAATTATCACCATCGAAGCTCAATATTGATCACCATCAGTTACATTGATTATACCATTATATTTCTATCATTAATCTTTTTTATTTAAGATAATCGATTGTATTTATATAAATACATATATGATCTTTTTCTATCTTGTTTTCTTGGTTTTTTGTATCTTCTGTTCTAGCATTAAACTGATGCTGATACTGGATGAGTAGTTGTCTACTATGATAAGGTAATTGGAAGTTTACCTTTACCTTAAATTCATGATGACAATATCATGATCCATTGTTCCATAATCCATAAATTCATTTCATTTCCTCATAAAATTTATAGAAATTATGTAAATTATTAATACAATGAATTAGTTTGTTCTTTTACACTTAATTACATCATTAGAGGTTGTGTACCTAGACTCAAACAACCCATTATGGTGTGTGGATCATATTCCTCAGCCGTTAGACATTGTTATAAGGATCTAACACCCATTGGGTGGGTTTCTTGAAATTTTATGAACATATTCCATTTTATATGTGATGGAAGTCCATTGATATGGTATGGGTGTATGTTATATATATTAAATGATCAAATAAATTTAATGAATGGTGAATGGTATGACCTTTTCACTTTGCATCAAGTTATATTCAAACTTTATTATGGATTTATCACTTATAAATGAATTGGAAAATATAATTTAATAGATTTTTTTATGTTATGGATTGTATATTATCAATTATAATCGATTTTTTTATTGAATGGGTTATACCTGGTTTCCAATTCAGAATTCCATAGTTAGAACAATAATGTATATTAAACTAAATGAATTATAAATGCACGTATGTTTTATTGTGGGTGATACATTACATTCAATATAGAATGCCTTGTATATGATCTCCTGATAGTTGGAAATATGTTACTAAATGGATGATATAGGTGTTCCAATATGAAATTCCTTTGATGGGATCACTGAGAATATGTAATTAGGTTCGTACCTAAGAAATATAATTATTTCATACCTAGAATACATGGGATGGATTCATTTGGAAGATGATATTATGTTATTTCATGAGCTACACATAGATTCCAAACATGGAATTCCTTGTATGGTATCATAATAAAGACTATTTTAATGATGTCTCTACCACATCAAAGAACATCGCTAGATTCAATGAATATGTCGGATTCTTGAATCCCTTTGTTAGTGTTTTACAATTTAGTTATAAATGACCTGGGATTTTTGGTCCTTTATATGATTATCATTATGTAGGGATTCCGTAGTAAGGTTCCTCGGGTCCCTATACTATATCAAAACATAATAAATAATTTCTCATAGGCATTTCAACATAGAAAGAATCATGTATTCCCGACTAGGGGTCCATTTGAATTCGGATCCCAACATAGTTTATTTACATTGATGTATACATTTATAATACCTACACATAATTTATTATATTTTCCCAAACATTATAGTACTATACATCATTTTTATGGCCTACTGGTTTATACTCACACAATATTCGGGCCACCATTTCGAACCTATGAAAATAATGTGGATTTGGTGAGGGAAAATTGGAAGAACGCAACTATAGATTCAATATATTCTATACTAGAATGTATTATAAGAAAATTTGAATGTTCTATTTCTCGTATAGTTAATTATTTTTAATTGTGTGTATTTTTTTGTATTCTATAGCATATATTGTGTCATATTTCTGCACCCCATTTTTTCCCAAAATCATGGCATCATTCTTTATATATCACACTAGATACTATTTATGTTTGATAATTATCATATCAATGATTTAATTCAGTTTGGTATATTATATTTCGTCTTCTGATTTATATATTATACAATAGTGTTATTCATTCTAATTAAAAGGGTATAGTCCCCCCACCATGTCAACATAGACCATCACTGGTAGTGAGCATCCTCTAGAATACAGGGAGGCATACCTAAGGCCATGTGGCCACCGATTTTGGTCAATAATGAGTGGATCAGGCTACAGTTGTGTAAAAACTATATCAAATCATCTTTTTCATTCTTATTATCTTACTATTTTGTAATTGTAGATAGGAGACTAGGAAATATCATAATTTGTTAATGAGTACTTTTTTATGATTATCTAACCCACATACTGTGAAAAGGACATGTTTCCATGGATGATAATTCCTATTATGGATTTTTTTATTAATGATGAATTATTTTTTCTATTGGGTGGAAAAGATGATTTTTGATGTTTGATATTTTTAGGGATTATTACACATGGCCTGGTACAACAAAGAATCGTTTTTTGTGACTTTTTATTGACACCTTAGTATTTATATGTCATTCATATTCCATGCATTTCTAATTTATTATGGGTATTTACAGTGTACCTATTGCTTATTTTGTGTGCTTGTGTTCCAATATTTGAGATAGGAAAAATATTTCATGCCCTAAATGAGGAAATAAAATGCAACATAAGCTATCTACAAAAAATTAACTAGTGTTTTCCAACATATCATGATGGTGGAACCATAAATAACCAATTATCACATGTTTCATCAATGTAAATATGGTAACATGAGAAAAACATTTAGTTGATTGTGATTTAATGTATTTTTTTTAAATTATAGAGTTTATATCTTTATAGGTTGGGAATGGATATTCATCTAAGGAAATCATAATAGATTGACTCTTTCATCCTAAGTCAATGGTTGTAATGTATGATTGTAGTTAAAATGTTCAAAATGTAACTTATAGTGCGTATTCCACTATAAATTTGAAATGGTAATTCATCTAACTGAATAATCATATGAATATAAATTCATTTAACTAATGATAAATATATTAAATATTTTCCCCTACATGGGGATTCCAATTAAAACTAAATTGGTGTTTTCCTTTATAACATGTTATTAGAACACCATATATTGGAACCACTATTATTTGAAGATGGAAAATTACCAATACCATCAACAAAGATTCTATGAGTAGGGTGATTAGATGTTTTTTATTGATCCCTTATCCATATCGAGATATATCATGTCGTCATTTATTATAATCATTAAATTTTGAGGTTCTTCCATGGTATTTTAATGATACTCAACTAATATTGCCTCTTTTCGTGTTCCAATAAAGTTGTAATGACCATACTCATTATGTAGTGTGACTTGGTCATCTTGTAGTTCTACTTGCGGATCCTCGAGAAGTACTTTATTCCATTACAAGGTTAATAAATGACTATAATCCATTATAGATATTTCTCTGGCTACTTTAGTCTGTGTAGGGACATCCACGATCTTCACTAACTACATATGATGTGACATGAGAGTTCAAACAACAACATTAAACTATATTCTTAGGGGATGATGGCCCTTAGGCTGTTGAGTTAGATCGAAATACTATATTTTCCAAAAATAAGCACCGTGAAATGCCTAAAAAAGGAGGATGGGTCTTATATATTATGTTCTTTAAAAAAATCCAACCATTGGTGGGATTATCTAATCTAGGAAAATTATCATCGGGGTACATTTTGCAGTGATTTCAATACGAGTTTCTGTGATTTCATCTAACTAAGGATCTTGGTATATGAATGAGTTGTGTAATTTTTACATTTATAGTTGGGTACTTTTTCCATTATGGACTCTTTAGATTTCATCCAATATCTTAAAAATTTTTCATTGACTATTTATAGTGATAAATAATAGAGGGAATGATTATATAATGAAGGGATTATGTATACTATTTGATAGAATTTTAATTTTATCTATTTTAATATCATTTCAAGAATATTGAACCAATTAATCATCTCAGTTTTTTCCCTAAGGGACTCTATGCATGTGGGGTATAGTGGTTCACTACCTAGATAGGGAGATGGTTCCTTTGGTAGTAAATATCATCACATTGAGTATTATCATTTGAGAAACTATATTAATAGTTTCCTCTAATGTATCCATGTGAAGGACATGAAACATTAAGTCATAGTGTGGTAATGACCTAATGGAGTTCCATACATGAGGAAATATGGGCCATCTTTAGTAGTTTTTAGGACCTTTCCTCTAGTGTCCAATTAGAGAAGGCCTTCATAGGCTTGATGTTCTATAGGGGGATCATCATCTACACATCAGGAAGGGATATGTTTTAATATAGAATCCTTAGGATTTGGATGTGGATAAGTTGAAATAATCAATAATTATCATATGTAGTTCTAGTAGAATGAACATGCTCAAGGTTGTTAGGTTGTAAATTAGGACTATGGATCAGAATAGATTTATACAGTGCAACCTACACCAAAGTAACCGAGTTTCAATCCATCTATAAAGGTAAAATGTTAGAATCCTTGACATTAGTAAATACGTTATTTGATATTAGTTCCTTTAATTCATTCTTGTTTACTATTTTAGTGAAAATAATTGGTTTTCTGATCGAATATTTTTTTGGAGTGACGATTCTGCATATGTTGTTAGGAGTCTGAATAGAGATTGTGAACCTATTAAAGGAGTGTCCCCATGATATAAGTGGTAATAAATTTTTATAAATTAATTTCTACCTTAATATCATGGGATTTGATATATTTATTAGAATAGAATATTCACTGCACTATTATTCTTATATTTATTATTATTATATTAGGATATCCTTCTCACCACTTGTGGATGGTAACCATATTTATAACGGTGAATGGTACATATAAGATAGTTGAGCTGGACCATAGAGATATGATCTTGGTGGAGTGTCATCTTATATATTTTTACTTTCTATGAATGATTAGTGTGTAATAAAAACTATCAATCCTCCACAAGTTGGGTGATTGAGGGATGTATTAACTAAGTATGATTCAGGGATACCTTAAAAAATAGAGAAAAAATTCAGCATATATATAGTTTTAGGAGTAAGGCTAGTATATATTCCTCTATAGTGGATGGATTCAACTATGACAAATGAAAATGATTTAAATTTATAGGGCATGTAAGTGAATGATTTTATAAAACATATTACTTATCCATAGTGTTCACTCATTCTTCTCTCCAATCGGTGGATAGGAACCTTAGGATCTGTGTGGATTACTAGTGGTTGAATTATATTTCTATTAAGAGTTATTAGAAACATTCATGTATAGATGAACTATTTATCTTGATCCGAGTAGACAATCACTTTCTCAAAATATTGATTTTAGATTATGATTGCATCATATAAGTATTAGACCCTTCAATTTACAATGTATATAATTTTTATTTTTATATACCATATATGTTCATTTGGTACTTTTTTGGGTATCATTAATATTTTATATTCCATTATGGATTGGATAGATTAGGTTTTACACCTGTATATTGACCTATTTATGGTATTTTTCATGGAAGATATCTTGGTGCATTTTCAATCTCTATATGACAATGCCTTACATGATGACATCGTTTTCAATAGACAAAAATAGAACTAACTATATTCAAAGATCACACAAAATTGGATTGATAATGTGTACATATTGGGTATAATGATATAAGAATTGATGGTATCTAGGGATCTAGAGAATGTGAGAGAAGTAGTTTCATAGGAGGATCTTCAGAATGTCTTTGATATCCACTGTTTCTAGGGGATTGTAGGATTCTATAACAAATATATTTCTGATTTATCTGCACATTGAAAACCTCTTACTAGATTGACCACAAAATCGGTTAAATTATCATGGTTTAAAGCATGGTTGAATGTTTTTAAGGAATTTGAAATTATGATTTTCCTCAATGTCGATATTGGATTTCCCTATGCCTATTGGGGGCTATGTTTTTTATTGTGACACACTAGTTGTTAGTCTTGGATTATTTTTTATATGGGTGGAATGAGTTTAGTTAAAATTGTCTCATTATTTGAGGCCACTCAAGTATAATTACCCAATGCGTGATCTCAAAATATTAGTGATAGTTGATACATTACAATGGTTGGAACACTATCTGTCGTTCAAATGGATCATAGTATAAATAGACTATAATATTCTCAAATTAATATTCATTTAGAATGATTTAGACCTTGGAAATTGAATATTTGTTATATACCATTAATATATAGATTTTGGTATTGATTATATGCCTTGGAATGGATATCACGGAACTATTCGTATGAGTTTGAATACTCATACAAAAGTTGATTAGGAATCATGTATCAAGAGGCTTGTGGCTGTTATTTCTGAGATAAATCAATAAGAGTTTCATGGGTATCCATTTCATATATATTTATTAGTGACCTCCAAAAATTTTATTTAATGAAGATGATAAATCCTTAATCTCTTGAAGTCTTGCCCCTATGCGAATGTCTTTCAAGGGATAATCAATATCCTATATGGGTCATTGATGTGAATCTGATCTTGTATACTCAGGGGTTTTTCAGGATAACATCATATTTGAGACGTGAACTAATGTGAGAATATCATACCTCCAAATGGGAATTTCATCCAATAATCATCTATTTGTATATTGACTTACACCAAAAGTATTAATAGCCTTGTATTGAAGAGAATATAGATGGTTTAATTACTATGTGTTCTATCTGTCACTAGATGAAATTGGAACACTAGTGGCCAAATAGTATTTTACACCCATTACATTGTTACAATTGGATTAAGTCACCATTGATTTTGTGTTTTTATTATTAGAAACCCCTCAATGTCGTGATGCATCATGGGTGATCATGGACAGAATGATGAAGGTCAGACATTTCATTCTAATTATGGAGACCCTCTCAGTAGAAAAACATTGGAGCCTTTATATCTGAGATGATATACCTCTATGATGTTTAATATAACAGCGTGTTATACTTGGATTTTTGTTTTATTTATCATTTTAAAAAAGGGTTGTAGAAGGCTCTAGGTTCTTAGGAACTACTAAGTATATCTGACCACCTTCAGAATAATAATCTTTTGGATCACACAATACTATTGGTAGATGACCTGATCTAAATAGTGATTCTTTATTATGGTGATTCATGGGAGGAACAATTACTTATGGATGAGTTTACACATAATAATAACATTAAACTAAATATCTAGATGGCTCTATATTAGGTTCCCAATGGAAGGTCTTACCAATTACCTCAATATTGGTTAGAAGCACAGAGGCATGCTACTAGTATCTCTTCTCATTTAGGATACATGAGAGTCAGTACAATTAATTATATTATATATGTATATATATTGGACATGGTAGAACTCGTATGATGAAATTTTTCACTGACCTCTAGAGTTTGATGTGGGAGATCTATTCTTCTTTCATATTTCTTCAAATATTTTGGTATTCATAGATTAATAGGTAGGGTAATATATCAACAATATTTTCCAAGATGTTCAAGATATTGGACATATTTAAAATGGTATCATATAAAATATTTATTCTTTTAATGTATTGGCCCACGAATGAAAACTATAATCATTCCCACATTTTCTTTTATCATTCAAAATTTTCTTGTTTTTGATCATAAGAAACTCTATTTAGAGGTGGAGGTTTTTTTGATGGGTGCCCAATTTGTATCATCGATCATATCTTTAAGACTCTCCAATGAAGGGTAATTCCATTAAAATGGGTGTTATGTTAACTATAACCTATATAAGACCATACATGGAAGGGATATACTGATACACTTCCTTAATCATTGAAATTATTCCTGGATATGGATTGAACAACCAAACGAAAAACTCAGGAAATAATTATTTTATGTATGGGAGGTTATAATATCAGAAATATTCATAGTGGTAAGAAAACGTTTTATTAATCTATAAAAATTTTCTTTTATTAAAATATATAGTCCTAAAGTGTTCATATTATTTTTATGAGAATTTGGTCTTGGTTCTTGGTCGGTAGTTCTTATTTTTTCGAAAATATGGGTCGAGGCACATTTGGTTTCTGGTTATTAATAATCATGTTTCTCATTCTTGTAGCCTATAGGTGACATATACTAGTTTTTTACCAAGAAATTATATTCATAACCTCCTAAAAACAAACAATAAATTTTAAAGAAAAGTCACATGGTGTGCACAATATAGTTTTAGCCTTGAACCTGGACCAAGAAGGGTTTGGTGCTTTCTATAGTCTGGAACTCATGTTTCACACATAGTTTTTCAAAAAATTGACTTGATGGTAGTGAGGGGTGTCATATTTGATATTATGTGTATATAGTTAGGGCACGATTTGGAAAATATTTGATCAAACCATGAAACATTTTCAAAAGTTTGAAAATGGAAACCTTTTTTCAAGCCCTTGTCCTTTATACAACAATTTCGAATCCTGTTTCTTACTACAAACCCCCTATGTTTGTGTTCCCTCTTTCCTCCTCCTATATGAATTGAGTTTTCTTCACCATATAAAATCCATTTTGATCATCATTGGTTGAGTTGAATCAGCCTCAATAATTCAACAATTCATCTTTTTTCATTACTTTATTTTATTAATTTCCATGTAGCATAATTCCATGTGATCTCGAAAGACCTATTTTTAAGGTGATTTTCTAGTTTTTCATTTTCATCAATTATATATAGAATATTAATTTTATTTTAGATAATAATTCATCTATTTTTATAAGGTAGGTGGTCATATACATTTCTTAAAATTTATCAATGTCTATATTAGTCTGTATTGTATTATTTCCTAGAACATCAGTGCATTTCCTCTTGAATGTAAAACCAATTATGTTAATTTTGAATAAAATGAATTAAATATTCTTTATTCACCTAATTTATCCATTATATATTTTCCACCTTGTCTCCAAGAACCCCTTAGTGTGTTTGACTAATATTAAAAAAAATTACACCTTATTATATGGGTCAAACACAACCATCGATGATTTTACAAAATTTCATGAACATATTTACATTTTTATGTATTTAAAACACTTTTAAAAGTTTATATATTATCTATTATACATGAAATGTTCTTATAAATATAATTAAATTGGAATGAAAAGAACATTTAACTTCCCCATTTATTTTATATTACATTTTGATTGATTTATCCCATATAAATGAAATAGAGGACTGGGATTAATTGAACCGTTAAATTGTATGAATAATATACTACCAATGACTATTTTTTATTCTATTTAATGGGTGATACTAGGATTTTGATTCGAAATACCAGGGATGTTCTCATCCAATATATTTATGTGAATGAATTACAAATGAATATATGCTATTCTATGGGAGATACATTGGTTTTGATAGGGGATTCCATTGATGGCATCACCCTACATATTTAATTATGTTACCCAATGAGAGATAAATGGGATCCAATCTGAAATTCCTTCGATGGGTTCACTAGTTTAATGAAATTATATTATTCCAAGAGAAATAAATATATTCCCTACCTAGAATACCTTTTATATGGTAATAGGGAAAATGAAATTATATTATTCCTTGAATGTTACCTAGATTACATAAAAGGAATTCCATGGATGTTCTTAGGAAACCAACTAATTCAATTACACCTCATCCAAGTCAATGAAAAGGCATAGATTTTGTCAATATATTTTAATCATGAATTTCTTGGTTTTATATTGACACTGAAGTCTTAAATTTATTGGGAACTCATGTTGGGAAAAAATTACAATAGTTGTTATTATAGTGATTTTTCATTGGTTTTGATTTTTGAAAAACATGGTTTCAATGGTTAGTTGTAGAGTTCCATTGATATTTTTTACAAGTAATGTTGACAAATACCCCAGACAATGGAGTGGATTCCTTGGAGGTGGTAGAGAAAATTTCAAATACAACAATTCATTGTATCCCAATGTAATCCAATTTTTAGGAGTCCAAAGCTGTGAGGTTGGATCAATCATCACCAAATATGTATTTCCATGGATTCCTAAAAAATATTGCAATGTCATGAGTTTTTAAAAGATTTTATTTTCAAAACAGTAAGGATTTTTTCAATGTAATTTGGTGTCAGGAAGTTTGTCTTTCAGGAAGGTGTGGATCATTGAAAAAATATAATGAAATGTATTTCTTTAAATAAATATGAGAAGTAAAGCATCGAAAATTCATGATGAATATAAGTGTCTTCTTTGTGTGTATGATATTCTTCATGAATGAGAAATTCCCCATGTTCATCATGAGAAATGGGATCTTCATGAACGAGATGTGAGAGGTTCTAAAAAAGGCAATGATGAGGGTTGATGATTTTATAATATGGGTAAATACCTATAAAAAGGCTTCTACCCCCCCCCCTAAAATTAGTTTTCAGACCATAATGAAAAAACATATTATCAGAATTTGTGTTGGTTGTTGTTGTCAAATTTTTTGAAAAAAAAATGAAGTTAATGAAATAAATAAAAGCTCACTCAATGTTTTTTCATCTTTAAATTATTGATGATCATAAAGGCTATAAAATTTCAACTAAATGTTGTGTCCTTGGGAAGGCTTTGTGAGATTCAGAAAATTGTGTGAGCTTCAGAAAATGTGGTTACCTTATGAAGGCTGGGTGAGATTCAAAAAAGAATACACTTTCATGAATGTTGTGGGGTTCATGATGTTAGTGTATACATGTAATGTATCTGGCTGTTTCATAATGTTTATGTGATATTTGAGAATGAAATGAGAATATCTAAAGTGTTCAGGAAGTATTTCCTAGTAAATGTCTTGTAAATTTATATTAATTATGTGTATGGAAGTTCGAATTCAACAAATAATCAACCATTGATTGAGGATGTACTCATTATTTCTAATGAAGGGAACAATATTCCCATAAACTATGTGTGAATTCGTTATAGAGTATTGATAAAAGTAAGAGGAATAATATAATAATTTCCACTAGAAATGAGTCATAAAAGGAATGATTGGGGGGTGACTGTTTCCCTCAGAATTTGGAGATAACCTCCCTGATTGAATGTTCAAACATTCCAATCAGTTTCTAATGGGTTTGTTCGTAGAAATGGAAACATCCAATGATTCCACATCCATTTGGACTTACTTTCCAAAGGTAGGCGCTCATGATTTTTTGGAATGATGAGGCTGAGGAATTTGCATTGGTCTAGAGGATGGGAGGTCGGACTCATTACACCTTTTTGAGGGGAATTATTGTCTACTCCGAGACTCTTTTTATAGATTTATGTTTTGTTCGTGAATCCTTATTACATTACCAAGTATAAAATGAGCTTTCATTCAGATCTGACAATCAATGATTAAATAAGTACGACATTTAGAGAATCATTTATATGTATTCGAGGTTATTCATCGATAATGAATCATCTGTATTTATTATAGATTATTGGTCAATGGTATCCTTCGACACATATATATATAGAAGTCTCTTGGTCATTATGATGACCATGCTGGTTCTAATGCCACCCAGTGAGGCACTTGAAGTTTATTGTCATTCAGAAGGACATGTATTATTTTAGAGTAGGGATCGATCCCGCACATGGGCTACCTATGTATCCTTTGTTTATAAAAGGAATCAGAACCCACGTAGTTCGAGTAAGGGAGTATTATTTTTATGATTGATGGATCAAAGAAGGATATCATAATTACTTTTACACTCTAAGCTCACGTGAGTCATGCTCGGTGTGAGAAACAAGAGGTATTGGTAAAAATCCAAAAATTATTCCCTGGAAGATACAATCATAAGAAATAATGTGGGGCTTATATATGTATGACTGCCTAGATAAATGAATATTAGGATTTATTTCAGGGAAGAAATCCAGAAATAGGGTACATAAAGGTATATATGCTTCATGGAGATTTGAATACTCTAACATGGGGCTTACTCCTGAAAAGGAGGCCTAAATTATGAGAGGACTTATGATTGGGTTTTACTCCATAGAAGGAATACCATATTAAAGGTAAATTAGGACTGGTTAAGAGAAATTATGACTGGGGCGTACTCCTGAAAAGGAGGCTCAGGTTAATGATTATGACTAGTGCTTATTCTTGAAAAGGATGCTGAGGTTAAGAATTATGACTGGGGCTTATTCCTGAAAAGGATGTCGAGGTTAAGAAATATGACTGGGGATTATTCCTGAAAAGGAGGCCCATGTTAAGAATTATGATTGGGGATAATTCCTGAAAAGTAGTCCCAGGTTAATGAGTTCTCTCATCTTAAAGGATGAGGTTGAATGAATGAAATATCAATCTTTAGTGACATAAAGATGTGTAAATCGCTAGGTTTTGAGAGATATTCCACAGAATTCCTTTCAGATAAGGAAGTAAAATCAAGAAATAATGCCATAAATGGCTTTGAATAGTGTCTTCAAAACTGAATCTTGAATAGGAGAGGTGGAATGGCTTCAGAGGGGTGAAATGGGCAAGAAGGGCACCCAAAAAGGTAGGGGCGTGCAAGTCTTGGCAGGAACGCAGGTACTGCTTGGGTGCATAAGTCCTGGTCACGCAGGTATACATGTGAGACACATGGGTTCTTCTGTGACTGTTAAACAGCAGGTTAATACTTCAGCGAATCTTGGTTAAAGCCTTTCAAATCATCTTGAGGTTCTTCCAGAAGAGTGGCGCGCAAGTTCTATTGAAGGAGTTAGGAGGCACCCAAGTGTGGCCATTTCCCTTAAGGGCTGGCCACTCAGGAGCGCAAGTGTTGATTAGTTTCAACCCATAGGCCTTCCTCCCCCTCTATAGATCTTCCGTTCTAGGTAATAAATTACCTTATAAGTGGTTCGGAAGCTTTGAGAATAGACTAGGGCGCCGGGAGCTCAAATCTGAGTTTCTGAAGAAGAAAAATTCATATCGAAATGGGGGGCCCACAGGGTCTATTTATAGGCTGGATAAGACCCCGGGCGGTTATCCTTTTGGGCGCACAAGTCACTTGCACGACCATTAGGGGGCACACAAGTATACTTCCGCAATAATGATGGATCTTGCTCGACCCATGTGCTTTTGAATCCTTGTTCATGCCTTTGTCGATTTTTGATGTTTTCTTCAAAGGATGCATCAATTTGTGCTAAGTCATTTCCCTTTCCATTCTTTTAGACAATGTGACGAAAAAGGAGGGTAAAAAAAAGTCCCACATCAGATTTGGATCCAAAATAAATGAGGATGTGACTCTGATGAAAAGAAGAAAACCAAAGGAAAAGCGGCACGCAAGTGTTCATGGCGCAGAGGGCGGCGTGACCATGTGAGTCACGCAGGGCTGGAGCACGCTTGCTGTAGGCACGTAGGTGGGTATCCTGGCCTATAAATACGATGTCCTTTTCCACGCATAGCATTTGATTTCCGGATTCTCAAGCTCTCGCCGCGCAGGTCACCTTCGCTGCGCAAGCCTTTCGTTTTCCGTTGTTTCTTTGTCGTCGTGCTCCTGTCAAAGTAATAGGACTTGCGCAGTGATACTTGCAAGACAGAAACTCGCGTGACACATTAACACTTGCGCGACACATCCATACTTTCATGCCAACTTTATACTTGCACTCCTTAATTCAATTTCCATTTTTTCTGAAATTCCTTCACAAATTTTATGAAAAATCAACTTACTTAAAATTTAATTTACTCAACTTTTGTGCATAATCAATGACTCTTAGAACCAGAATATATGATGAACTAGCTAGCAAGTGGATTGATGATATTGTGAACATCATTGTCCATGATTATTATACCGTCAAAAGTATAACTCTTACAGATTTGGCTAAGTATCTGAATAAATAACATCACCACTTCCTCCAAAGCATTTATTTGCCTTTGTATGACTACGGTCATCTGCGAGAAGTTACTATTCCAGAAGCAAGGAACTATCTCCCATTTTCATGGTTTCAGAATTACACCAACTTAGTTACAGCAAATATCTCAGGTTGAGGAGTATTTCTAAATGCTGGAAGAGTGGAGGAGGCCCACATGATGCATCGTAGCCCTTGTACGGAAGATCTGAAACCTCATACACCTGAGCTGCAACCACATTGTCATCCTTCAATATTCCGAAATGCTCAGATTGATCAATCCAAAGGCTGGAAGAAAAGTTGGGACTTCCTTCCTGGGGGAGGCATGAAGCCAACTCGGATGAAGGAATACTGGGTGAGACTAACCTGATCAGAGTTTGTCGAGGATCTGAATGGAGTGGCGATATATGAAGCTATCTATTTTTGGAAAACATATTTTTACAGACATGATAACTTCATGCCGGAGATAATCATCCACTGGAGTCCAACAACTAATTCTTTCCATCTGAATCATGGAGAAGTAGGCATCAGTCTGTGGGATGTCCAAAAGATCTCAGGGGCTCCAATTTTGGGTGTCATCTATGATGAATTCATTCCACCCATGGTGAATTGGAATGATTCAGAGAAGACTCCTTCTTTAGCTCGAGAATTATTTAAGATCTTCCAGAGGCTCAAATGTTCATAGACCACATTAACTCATTATAGAAAGGATATTCATCTGGAATAATGGATGAATATATTTCTTATTGAGAAGAATGAGAGGGAGAAAAAGGGGAAGGAGCTGAAAGAAAAAGGATCCAAGAAAAAGAAATCCAAGTATAGGAGGCCCAAACTTCCTACCACCTTCCCAAACCCTGAGAAGAGGGGTGCTCTTCAGACATTCTTGCCAACTCTAGAAGCCGGAGAGTTCGAGAAGTGGGGATATGAGGTGAATCAAAGGATCCCAAAGAAGACTCGTATGATGGTCTTCTTGGAAATTTGGCTTAACATATATCTCTTGGCAGTCAAGGATTCGAAGGGAGACGTCAGTCCAGGGACCTACGTAATTGCGGCAAAGTTGGCTGAGGGAAAAATGGTTGGGTTGGCTACCCCCATTTTAGCAATGATTAACTGGAGTTTACTTCGTGTCTCCACGGGTAAATCTCCTTTAAGAATAGTGGGACCATTCCATGTTTTATGGGGACGGATCGCCACTCACTTCAGGGCATACAATATACAAAATGGATTACAAATTCTTGGATGTTATTTCAGGCCGTCAGTGCAAGCATTCTCTAGAGTTTCTCCATTAGATGTTAATGCCTATGACATGAAAGTGAGGTTGAGCATGATTAAGGAATTCAACTTTTTACCCTATGGAAATCCGCCAACCGGGAGGATTGTCGATGATAGAACATGCCACTTGGATTTGAGGGAATACATGCTAGCTTACAGGGATGGTGTGCAAGTTTCCATGATTGAAGGAGAAATTTTATGCGAGGCAACTGCTCCATATAGATTTTCATGTCAATTCAACTGTCTGCATCAGATTGCTGTATCTCCTCCAGTACATGGCAGGTTAGAGAAACATCCGATGGTTGCTCAGCAACTATGGCTGCTGACGTCAAGGGAGAAGACTGGGGCAGTATTTGATCTACCAGTTGAAAAAGCAGCACATAATTTGTCTACATATTATGCCGAACACTGGATAGCATCATACCCCAAAGGGGTGCTGAATCACCCAGTTTATCATGTGGGGAAAAAGAATAGGACTGTAGAGAAAGAAACCCTTCCTCATGAAGGTGATTCTTCCCCACCTGAAGCTGATTCGGCAGATTCCTCCTTTATAACTGAATCACCGGATTCCCATGATGGGGATGATGAGGCACAACCAGTGGCAAAGCGGTTTCGTGCTTGATATAATCCTCCGGCAAGAATTAAAATACACACTCAATCAACTCCTGGTGAGTTTCTTCATTGTGGTAATTTAATCACTTCCACTTTATAATGAAATAAGTCTTATTTTCTTATTCTCTATCTTTAGTTGCAGGAGCTCGGAAGAAATAGAATTTGAAGATTGTAGGACCTTCCTCACAGCCTTCATATCTAAGACCATAGGTTGTCCAGTTATGGCAGGGTTTAAACTATGGTACTGAGACCGCCTGGCTGGATCTTTGTGAAGGGTTACAACTTCCTTGAATAGGGAATCTTCTGGATTATTAAAATATCCAATACAAGGATAACCCCAATGACGTGTGGGCTAACATCAAAGAGCTAGAAATGCTCATATACGCCACTGATGAGTCTATTCCTGTCACCAGGCGGGTGAAGGAATTGATTGATCATGGTGCCACTGAGGGGACTGATGAGGAGTGGCATGATTACGTGGCTCCTGAAGATGTAAGTTTTGTTCCCTTATTTAATTTTCAACTTGATTCCATTCAATGTGTTGTTTCTTAAGAATTTTATTTTATTCATCATACAGCTTGAAAAGAAAGGAACTATTGAGGCCCCTTCCCCACTGTATAGCCTTGGTGGTACTGCCATCGGGGTTGCTGCTGAATCTCCTCGTGAACTAGGAGAAATATCTCTAGGCCAGCAGGCCATAAATGAGGAGCTGGCAACAACATTTCATTCTCCAATCAAATTACCAATAAGGGAGATTGTCAATACTACCAAAAAACCAAAGAAGCAAAGGCATTGAACGAGGAAGTCCACAGCTAAACGCTTCATTAGTAGTGGTAAGTCCCTAGAATAATCATGAGTTTATACCCATGAAAAGTTTTTTCATATTCATATGGATTTTAGGGGATTTTTCAATTTCCACCCTGAGGGAAAGGACTAATCCTCCTTCAAGGACCACAGAGGGTGCTATGGAATAATCACAGATTAGAGCTGACTTGGCTGCCCTCGGAGAAGAGCCAGTATCTGTTCCCAGTATCCCTCCTACTGTTGTTGCCAGAAGAGAAGAACCTATTTTTGGTCAGATACGAATGCATCATAATAAATGTTGAACAAAACACCGACTGACTTCCATTCTGTGACACTTCAGGTTCAACTCCTGCATTAGAGATTCTGGAGGCAGGTGTAACTAATGCTGTGATTTTATCCAAAGATGTTGTCTAGGGTCAGGGGCCGTAGTAGTTAAGTCACCAAGAAGACACATCCAATGCTCCTACTAGTGAGACTAACCAAAATTATGAAATATCATGGGATGAAATGATGAATTGTGGAATGTATTTAGAATAATTTTATGATCATGATATGTTATCAGTGACTTAGAAGACCTTGGGCGTGAGTGTTATCCTTTACCCAGTAAATATTTTTATAATTTACACTTCTAATCTTGACTAAAAATAATATACAGTTCTATCCATAGAAGCTGCTGAACTGCCAATGACTGAAGAGGGTGTATACATTGATGTCAACCCTACCATTGCAGAAACATTAGCTCAAGTAGAGCTAAACCCAGTAAACCCTCTAGAGTCCCATCTTGAAGATCCTATTGAGACTGGGAATGATGGGGAGGAGTCTTCTCAGGTTGTTGGTTTACCTTTGGGTAAGGGATAACAATATTTGTGATTGTACTTAATTTGCAAGACAATCGATTCTTTTGTTATCCTTTGAAACTAACAAAAGCTTTCAATTAATTATGCAGGGCCATCAACCGAAGTGGCTAGATCTGGAGGTGAGGCCCCAACCTCTTCCCCAATGAGAATTGGATGCTAAGAAGCACAGGTCAGGGGGAAGGAGAAGAACAGGTCACTTCCTTAAGTGCATTAATCCCAGAGTACATGCCCCCCCTGTGTTGATGATATTTAATTAGACCCAGAGGTGCATAAGGCGCTCAGCTTCTCACGACGCAAGGCATGGAACATCATATGGAAAATCATATCTAAAGTTCCATTAGAAGATCTATCATTGAATATCCCTCGATTGTCGTCCCAGTTTATCATGTTAGGACATGGAGGTTTTGGATACCAGGGAATCCATACCATGGTGAAACAAGTCATCTTCAGGACGGAGCAGGAGAAAAGTGTCATGAAGATCTTACCAGGGTGAAATTGTCAGTCAACATCCGCGAATTTGAGGCTGTGGTATCCTGAGCAGAGGCTGACTATGCTTCCAGGATGAAGGAGCTGAAGCATAAGATCAAAGAAAAAGACATCCAGAAGATACACCTTCCGCAACAGTTAGATGTTGTTACTGGGGAACTTGACCAAATCAATAATTCACTAGAGGGAGTTCAATCGAATGGTATGAAGACCATTTTGGATGCCAAGAAAGCACTCCATCAGGATGAAAAGGGTGACGTTTGTCGAGTGTATGAGCTTCATGTAGCTGCTGATGAAGCTCGGGATGTGGTTCATCAATTCAAGACTTATGTTGACAGTCTTTTGTAATTTCCTGAAAAAGAGAAAACTCTCTAATCTGTGGATGTCCCTCTAATTCTTGTGTATCAAATGGAAATAATTCTTTCATCTTCAATCACTTGTGCACGTATTTTCCTGCTACCTGCTTTAAATATTACCTAATCCAATGGGCCTAGTAAGAATATTTTGATTTTTTACTAGGATTAGTGTAAATAACCCTACAAACTTTGAATCTTTTAATTGCTCAATGTTACCTAAATCATACAAAATTTATGTTTAGTGAGCTAGAACATGACTTTTATTCAGAGTTACTTTGTCTTTTGTGGGCAGTTTAAAGACATGAACATCGGACATAATGAGTCTAATGTTTAATGCTGAAATAGCATTGACCGAATGAATTAGAATTGACTCAATTCCTTGACAATTCATCTAAAAACATAGTACCATACTCAAGTATGAGGGAAAATATGTAAACTATGACTTTATAATATTTGAACCTGAGGAATGATATGAAAAAGAGCTAAAAGTCATTAGAAGAAGTAGTTCCCAAGAATGAAGTTACCATTATTTAACAAACCCGTTAGGGGTTGAATTATGAAGGGCCACCTAAGGGCATTGGTTGTATAGTTAAATAAATAATATTTTTTGGCTAACAAGTCTATTATGTAGACTGTTTATGCAAGGCCTCCTAAGGGCATGTGCTGCATAGTCAGGAAAAAGAACTCTCAGAAATTTACATTCCTAGTTCTAAAAATCCAGTGAAAGTTTATGGAGATTCAAATTTTCCAAAGTATAGAGTTTGCTGTATGGAAAGATGTACTTCAATATTGAGAAGATATTTCAAAACAAGATTATCATAGAACTGTATGGATATCATTCCTACGAAGGTCTGACCCAAACATAGGGAAGTAGAATATAAACCATATACTTGAATACTTTCAGATCATGAAAAATGATATGGGACAAATATGGTAAGGATGGATACTTTTGCGGATCCCTACATGCTGTCATTTCAGACCAAAAAGGAAAAAAGAGGCTTTATTCCCAAGAATGAAGTTACAAGTATTTAACAAACCCATTAGGGGGTTGGATTATGCAGGGCCACCTAAGGGCATTGGCTGCATAGTCAAATAATAGTATCTTTTGGCTGAAAATTCTGTTATGGAGACTGTTTACGCAAGGACGCCAAAGGGCACGTACTACATAGTCAAGAAAAAGAACTCTCAGAAGTTTGAAATTTTTGTGACTAGAAGTCAAGAAAAGGTTTATGAAGATCTGAAAATATTTAAGGTTAGGATTATGACACATAAATATGGGTATTGTTCAATGTATGCAAAGATACACAAATCAATGCTAACCATAATCATGTTGTGGATGGGTCCTGAATGGAAATGTTGGACTTCACTACGTAACCCATAAGGATGGGAATCAAGCCATACATAGTTCTTGAACTACAGTTTAACGTCGTGTGGGACAAAAGGATTAGAGGTCTTAGTTTAGGTTTTTAGAACTTGGACCATTATAATAAATACACATTGTGTGTTTTCATGGGGGCTTTTCATCCAAGGGACTGAAAGTGGAATTTGGGGTTAGGCCCAAAGACTTGGGGCTGGATTCGAGGGACAATAAAACGTTCCTACATATCCCATAAGGATGGGAATCAATCCCACGTAGTTTTAGAAATACCCTTTTTACAAATTTGGTTCGTACATGTGAAGGGTGAAATGGGACTTTAGTGCAATGATGATTTAACCCAACATAAATGGTTCAGGTATTTCCATGTATGCACGTAGTCTTTGAAATGAAACATGATTGAAAATAAATGTAAATAATGATTCCCTCTCACGTGAGGGTGTCAAAGAATATTGTATTTTATTGTCATATTGGACAAAAGTGTTGTATAGTTTAACGTCGTATAGAAAGGTCCAAAGTGAACCAATGTAAAGATATTTATTCTAGAGGCAATTTCACGAATCAACATCCTATGAGATGGAGATGAACCGATGTGAATAGATTGGTTTTGGGATTGAACCATGGGAGGTTGCCTACGTACCCAGCATGGAAGGCAAGGATCAAAGTCCGCATAGTTTAATTAAAGAATGAATTAATGATCAAGTTTTTGTTGGGGACAACGACATAAAAAATGATGTTGTTGGGACTTACACATGGTTATTAGCCCTGAGAGAGTGTTATGGTTGAGGTTTTCTCTAAGATCATGTGAGTCATACTCGGTGTGTGAATCAAGGGGTAACAACAACCTTAACGATTCACAGTTTAATGTCATGTAGGACATATGAAGGGACTATGCAGTTTAAAGTCTTGCAGTTAAGACTATTGGTGCTGCACAGTTTAGTGTCATGTAGCAGGGACAAAGTACATTTTAATGTCATGTAGGATATATCAAAGGACTTTCTGTACAGTTTATTGTCATGTAATTAGGACGATGGGGACAACACAGTTTAACATCATGTTGGACAAAAATACGACTGTTCAGTTTAATGTCATTCAGTAAAGACAAAAGAGTACACCATTTAACATCATGTTGGACTTATTGGGGACTCTTTCCATAGTTTATCATCATGTTGGATGAAAAAGGGACGATACAGTTTAGAATCATGTTGGACGAAGGTGAAAATTGTTTAAGGTCATATGCATGGACCGTGGATGGTGCAGTTTAATGTCATGCTGGACGTAAGGGACTTATGTACAATTTAGTGTCGTGTAGTTAGGACGCCACAGTTTAACGTCATGTGAGACGAAAGGAATACAAATAGTTTAATGTCATATGTATGGACTATTGTTGTATAGTTTATCATCATATAGAAAGGACAATGAAGTGGAAACAGTTAAACGTAATGTTGGACGTATGTGAAAATAGTTTAGGGTCATATGTATGGACTGTTGATGATGCATTTTAACATCTTGCTGGACGGTGGTGCAGTTTAAGGTCATATCGGACCACAGATGATATATTTTTTGTTTATACAAAATACTTCTTCAAAAGTCTGTCATTGGTTGGAGTACTGATGAGTTCTCCATCCATCGAGATTAATGAATAAGCTCCCTTTGAGTCGACCCTATGTATTGAGTAAGGTCCTTCCCATTTTAGATCAAGCGTGGGAGGTTTCTTTCCTAGTACCATTGGAGTTTTGAGAACTAATACCAATTCTTCATGAGTGAATGAACGAAGACGAACTTTTTGGTTAAAATCTCGTGCTATTCGATTCTGATAGACTTACAAGTGGTGCAATGTGCGAAATCGTTTCTCATCTAATCGTTCCAATTCATTCCATTTCTTTTGATATTGTTCATCTGTAGATGATTGATCACAAATGTCAACTCTGATCAGGGGTAGTTGAACTTCAATTAGAAAGATTGCTTCTGTTCCATATACCAATGAATATTGAGTTGACAGAGTTGCAGTGAGGGTGGAAGTCCGATAATCCCATAAAACATGAAAGAGTTTATCAGGCCATGATTTCATACCTTTATCATCCATCTTTTGCAGTATATTTGATAGAGTCTTGTTGAATGCTTCTATCTGGCCATTGGCCGTTGCATGATACCGAGATGAATTGTTAGATTTGATGTTTTATTCTTGATACAATTTCTTCACCTCGGATGAATAGAAGTTGGTGCCATTAACCTTCAATATGGTATGAGGGACAACAAATATGGTAATGATGTTACAATTGATGAATCTATCAATTCATTTAGAACTGAATTCCTTGAGAGGTATTGCCTCTGCCTATTTGGAAAAGAAGCCAGTAGCAGTAAGAATGTACATAAACTGCTTGGTCGTAGCCGAAGGGTAAGGTCCTACCACATCCATTCCCCATGTGGAAAATAGCCATGATTATTTAGCTGTATGAAGCAGCTCTGGAGGTTGATGGATGAATTTGGCATGTACTTGGCATGAGTGACACTTTTTTGTAAAATCTACACAATCTTGTATCATTGAAGGCCAAAGTATCCAAGCCTTCGAATCTGATCAGACAGTCTATGTCTAGAATGGTGGGCACCACAGACTCCTGCATGCACTTCTTTCAGAACATCCATTGTCTCTTCACCATCAATGCATCTGAAGAGAACTCCATCAAAACAACGTTTCTAGAGAATTTTCTCTAGGTGATCTGGGCTATCATAAAGAGTAAAATTGACCACACGTCGCCGAATTTGTTCTTTCTCGGCTCTATCAGGTGGAAGTGTTCCATTTTGAAGGTATTCCCTGATAGGTGACATCCATCCTATAGTATGACCATACGATTCAGGAATATGACTAATTTCATTAATTTCCTCTGTTCTGATTTGAACATAAGGTGAAATTGCACGACGGTGGGAAATACTGATGGTTGTCTCGTCAAGATTTGGATCTGCCAGAGCTGTGGCTATATTAGCCAGTGCATCAGCTTGAGCATTTTTTGATCTTGGGACATAAGAAAATGTCAGTTCCAATGGGAATTCCTTCATTAACTCTCTGACGTAATCATAAAAAGGCATCAGTTCTTCTTTTATGATGGCATAATCCCCATTGACTGGTTTGATTACATGGTCTGAATCACCTTTCAACATTAAGTGATTCACTTGTGCTTGAAGTGCTAATTCCAAGCCTGTGATGAGAGCTTGGTATTCTTCTTCCTTATTGGTACCAACTTCCCACAATAAGAAGGAATAAGGTAACACTACATTTTCTGGAGAAATGAGCACAATTCCTAACCCAACTTTGTTGAATTTAGGATTTTCCATTTTCCCCCTGTTTGACTTCTGGAAGCACAATCAAAATACATTCCCCATGCTTGAGGACATTTTTGAATAGAGAATACTTCCACATCAAGGAGTTTAATATCTGAAGATGTGTCTTCCACTAAAGGGTTTTCAGCCATGAAATCAGCTAGAGCATTGCCTTTTATCGCCTTTTGAGAAACATACTGAATGTCGAATTGCAGCAAAATAACTGCCCACCTTTCCAGATATCCTGTAAGAATTGTACGAATAAGGATGAATTTGAGCGGGTTATTGCGAGATACCAAATGGACCTTGTGATGTTGCAGGTAGTGTCTCAACTTCTGAACTGCAAAGATTAATTCCAGGCAGCACTTCTCAATACTTGAATACTGGGTTTCTTCTTCAAGCATAGTTCAACTGAGATAGTAGAGGTTGTTTTCATTCCCAGCATCATTCTTTTGAGCAAAAAAGGCACCCAATGATCGCTCTATAGCTGTCACGTAAAGGGTAAGTTGTCTTCCTTAAAAAGGTGGCATGAGTATCGGTCAACTCAAGAGGTATTTCTTGAGAATATCGAATTCTTCTTGACATTATTCAGTCCACTGGTAAGTGACTCCCTTCTTCATCAATTTGGTGAAGGGTAAACTTCTTCCTGCCAAATTGGCGATGAAACGGTGAATATAGGCTAAGTGTCCTTGAAGTGCTCTTAATTATTTCAAATTTTGAGGGGGTGACATTCCAAGGATTGACTTGGTCTTCTCATGATCGACTTCAATACCACGATGGCGTACAAAAAAGCCGAGAAATTTTCCTGAGGTTACCCCAAAAGCACATTTTAAGGGGTTCTTCTTCAAATTTTGTTGTCGAAGCTTATGGAATATGACTTCCAAATCATCCTAGTGATTAGAACGTTGTTTGGATTTAACCACCAAATAGTCTACATAGCATTCAACAAACATCCCTAAGAAGGGTTTTAAGATATGATGCATGGCACGCTGATATGTTGCACCTGCATTCTTTAAGCCAAAGGGAATTACCCAGTATAAAAACACACCCTGAGGTGCTCTGAAGGCTCTAGATTCCTCATCTTCTGGGGCCATTCGGATCTGATTATGTCTGGAATATCCATCCATGAAAGAATGTTCTACATAGAAAGCTGTTGCATCAATTAAAAGTTCTGTAATCAGAACTGGGAAATCATCCTTAGGACAATGTCGATTAAGATCTCTGAAATCGATGCAAACTCTAATTTGTCCGTTCTTCTTATTTACAGGGACAATATTAGCCAACCACATGGCCGCACTGATTAAAGTGGGGTGTGGATTTTCTTTTGTACCCAGATTTATTTCTCTGAGTTCATCCACAGTGGTAGAGATACCCACTTCAAATTCTGGAGTAGCATCTATGAGATCTTCCTCTTGTTCTTCTTCATGTGTTATTTCTTCCATTTCTACTTGCATAGTAGATGATAAAGCAGAATTTTCATGATCAGAAGAGATGTCAAAATTTTCATATCTTAAAGAAGAAGCTTCCAATTCTGACCCGATTGATGATGAAGGGTCTTCTTTGGATAATAAAGAGGAGCTGATGGATTGAGAATCGACATCATTGTTCACCTCCGATGTTGCTATAACTTATTCTGGCCTAATTGGTGAAGAATATACTTGTTGGATTTTAGCAGATGAAATGAAGATGTCACCATTTGTATTTTCATTACTACTTGGTGGGTTACCAATTTCTCCCATGTTTTCTGGCTCGATTAACGTAATTGAAATTATGGATCTTTCCATAAGATTAATTTGATTTGGGTCTATCTTGTCAGTTTGACTGATAGGCAATACATAATCTGTACTCACATGTGTAAATTGATCTACTGGAATCTTCTCCAAACCATATGGAGCATTAACTTTGGTAATATCCTTTGTTATGGATTTCTCCCTTCCCTTCAAGTGATAGAATTCCGCCTCAATGTATTGAGACTCACATGTCTTGAACGGGGCCTTATCACCATAAAATGTCCCTACATGACCATCGAAACAATATTTGAGACATTTATGGTATGATGAATGGATAACCACATGTTGATGTACCCACGGTCTTCCAAGCAAGATGTTGAAAGGTGAGTCTTGATCAACAACCACGAAATTCGAATTGGATACAACATCTCCAAACTGAGTTCTGAGTGTAACTTCGCCCAGTGGTTCTTGTTCATTTTTATCATATCTTTGTAACATCATGGTAGAATGAGATAAATCAGATTTTGTGAGGCCCAATCGATGATGTGTACGAATGGGCATGAGATTGACTCCTGAACCATTGTCAATGAACGCTCTTAGGATGTCTGCACCATTGACCTTTCCAGATAATTAAAAAGGTCTAATATGCCCATGAACAACACCATCTTCATCTTCATCAGTAAAAGATATTATTTCTTGGAATTCTGCAGTATTATTCTCTATGTGATAGACTTCAGCTGCAACAATTTCAGTTTCAAACTCCTGAGGACTTGACAAAGCCTTGATGAGTGCTTCCCGAAGATCTTATGACAGATTCAGAGCATCCAGAATTGATAACATGGCTGGTACTTGGGCCAAGTGTTTCAATACATCTTAATTTTGAACTAGAGGTATGCGTTTCCCAACAGGAATATGTGGTTTAGCAAGTACCATGGAAGTAGATGCTTTGGAAGTTGATGCATCTTGTATTGGGATAGGAGTTGGCAATATTCCTGGTTTTGTAAGATTAGACCGATTAGATCCATTTACTTGCTGAGAGGTAGAAGATGGAACCTTCAACCGGTCTTCCAAAATAACTATTCTAGAACTGAATTTACTATTGGTAGAAGAACTTTCTTGTTCTTATTGAGCTCGCTGAAGGGATCTACAATGATTTTCTGCTGCGTATACTGTTCTAGAAAAGGTATAATTGGAATAGTGGCTTCTCAAAGATCCACAATTTCCCCTGTATCCTGAGCCTCTAAAACATCCTCTGATTCCCCTGTTTGATACAGGGAATTCAAGCTCATCGAAATCGAATCTTCGACTGGCATATGGATCTGTTAATTGAATCATAGTAATAGAACCAAATATTAACTCTACGTCTGATGAAGACTCTGCCTGATAAGCCAGCTTCGGTTGTGCCGTTTGGTGGTGCGGTGCCCGTTTCTTTGAATTAGATGGCATAAAGTCTGTCAGAGTCAATGACAACCTAGGCTCTAACACATACTCATCTTCTTATGATTCTTTTTCTTTCTTTGAATCATGCCATTTCTTTGAGAAATTTCCCTCTAATGAAGAGGGTTTTTCCACAACATTCATGGAAGAAGACATAATCAGTTTCTTTAATTTTGTTCGCAAAATAGCATGAGTTATGTTGATTGCCTTTCTGACCATCCAATCATCATACTTTTGTGCATTTTTGATTTTGACTTCTTTCCATTCGCCTTCCTTCTCTGGAACTATAGAAGTAACACATTCTACCTGAACTGAATAACCTTTCAGTTTGACTTCTCCCGAGTCGACCATCTTTTGCAGGAGGTATTTGAAGATAAAACACTCCTGGATGGGATGCCCCAAAATTTTATGAAAATGGAAATAATTTGGACGGTCTTCATCTCCTTCCTTATTTGGCTTCTTAGGCTTTGGCATTTGAACCAGATTATTTTCCAGAGCTGAAATGAAGTAACCAGGAATTTGTTCATTTCGGAAAGAGTATGTTTTTATCTTCAAGTCCTCAAATTGTTTTCTTATTTTATATATTTGATCATCTGGACGAAATGGACTTTGTTGTCAGCGCTCAGAAGGTGGAGATCTTCGAGAAGATGAAGGTTTTGAAGTAGAAACAGGTACGGGTGCCTGTTTAAGCATAACTATAGCAGTTTCTGCTTTACCCATTCTCCTTCCTGGAGCTGATCTAATTACACGAGATTTAGCCTTAGCATGTATAAGGGAATCATCAATCTACTGAGAGATTGAAGTAAGGTCTCGAAACCCTCCTGTATATTTCACAGGGATTAACGTCGTGCGTAATTCGTCACGTAGATTTTCCACACAGATTGGAAAACATTCCTCTTGAGGGAGTGATAATCTTAGGTAATATGTTAATCCCTTCCAGTGAGCAATGAAATCTGAGACCCTTTCATTCTATCTTTTCTTACAGTTTGTGAGATCAAAAACTGTTGTCTTTGGAAAAGTTGAGCTGAACTAAAGAAGGACTTTTTTACGGAGATCTTCCCATCCAGTAATTGACCGGGATTACAAGATTGTATACCAGAAAAAGGCTAGTCCTTGCAAGGTCCGTATGAAGCATCTGAGTTTTACTGCTTCTTTCTACTCAGGGGTTCCCATCATAGGATCACAACAAGATATGGAATGTGTTAAATGTTGTTCAGGGTCTCCTGATACATTGATAATAGGGAATATAGGGTTTCCAAAACTGGATGGAGGAGAGATTGAATCTACCCATTCAGGGTAAACATTCATTTCTGGTTGAACCTGCGCACGTATCCCTTCCAAAGTTTCTAACAGAGCGGTTAATGACTCAATGGTAGTTATTAACTTTTGAGAAACATCTGGTTGAACTTGGACTTGGGTAGGTGCAATGACTGGAGCTTGTACAGATGTGGTGGTTGGTGCTGAAACTGATGGTAGCACTGCCAAATGTTGTTGCACATGACCCATAGGATTAGAACTGTGAGGGTGTAATGATAGAGGATGATATTCTTTACCCATATTAGTAGCTTCAACAAATTCCCTTAGCTAACAGACTCCAGGATTCTTAAGAAGAAGACTACCCTAAAGTAGTTCTGCATTGAACCTCATTAATTATTTCATTTCTTCCTCCTGTTGTGCAAACCTTTTCTCTAGTTAGATCGATTGGTGTTCTCCAGAGGAAGGATATGTAACCTGATTCTTTCCCCTCCCTTTGTTGGATCCTATTTGGAGAGAGGGAAGTGGGTTACTTGACAGATTGCCTAGGTTCTGAGTAACCCTTTGATTTCATGTACGCACACCTTCTTCATTTGTGTCAGTGCGTACATCTTCTTGAGCATGAACCTCTTCATCTGAGTCCCCTGAGTGAGCCTCATCTAGTGGATCAGCGACAACGACATTGATGACATTGATTGATTCATAATGAATCACATCCCTTATATCAGCATTTCTGTGATATTTTATTATTCTATGTATTTCATGAGACATTTCCTTTTGTTGATTCTATCCCTCGGGAACTTCTTGACAAACCATAATTTTGAGGGAATATCCTGATAATTTAGTTCTTTCCTCTTGAGGCTTCTTCCCCAATCGAGAAAAGACCGACTTTCTCTGAGGAGGGGATTGATGATTTGAAAAAGTCCCCAGTCTGGTGGACTGGGGTTGTTCCTGCTGTTCCCGCTCAACTCCTCGAATCCTATTTGTTGATTTCGAGGGTTGGTTTAAAAGAGTCCCCAGTCTGGAAAGCTGGGCTGGCACTTGACATGCTATTTCTGAGAATTTCTTAAAAGCTCTCCGGATCTTGCGAACCTTAGTCCGTAAATTAGCTGGATTCATTACCCTGTATCCACTTTTATCACCTGGTTCAAAATACTATTGGATGATTTTTGACACTTCTGTCACTTGATGATGTTCTTTCTCCATACGAGAAGCCTATTTTATATTCTCATTTGCTTGATGCAGGATTAATTCAACAACTTGTTCTCTTTATTCTTGATTTTGAGATGAACTAGTTGAGGCCTGTTATTGGGAAAGCTTTTGATTTCAAACAAAGCCCCTTGACTGTGGCCGGCCCTGGGCAATTACATTGCATGAGACCATTTTCGACGGGCTTTTCTGACTGGAGAGCACCGTGAAATGTAGTGCTCCATGAACACCCCATCCTCTGTCATGAATTCTAGATGGGGCATTGGGAATTAACTGACGCAAGCTTCTTGGTGCGCCAAGGCATGAATGTTGAAGGGCTCTCTGCTGCTTTTTAGCCTTCAGATATCGAGAGACTGATAGAGATGTCAAATCAATCTGATATAGTAACCCTTCTATTATCATAAGATGATATTCATATTCATCATAAGATAATACTTTCTTCTTCAACTAACAAAGAGTTTTCCATATGTTGAGATGAATATCATGAATTCCATCTTCCATCAACATCTTTGGAATGTCATACTGAGAGTCAACCAGAGGCCAAAACATGATTGGTACTTCACCATTTGCCAGTGGTTTTCTCAGGTTCAGCATTTCCTCTTCATCATTCAATGAAGATTCTTCTACCTGATTTGACCAGATTTAGTGTTTCCTTTTTGCTTCATCGGATTCAAAAAGATTGGTAGAGAAATCATTGATCAAACTAGAAGAAGCATGACTTAGGGGTGGTTTGGAGAATAACCTACACCCTGGGGTATCTTTTGATTGAGAAAGTATTTCACCTTCTAGCGATGAAGCATCAGACATGACTGGTTTCTCATTTTCAAGTGCCTCAAGATAAGAGGGCTTTCTCAGCACTACATTGTCCACTGGATCATTTTCCGGGCAATGTGCATCACTACTACGGAGATGACTTTCGCAGTGAAATTCATCAACATGGGGAGGACCACAATAATAGGTTATAGGAAAAGATGAGATATCTTGCTCCTTAGTCTTCTGACCACACAGAGGGTTCCTTTGGCTCTCATATAATGATGAAACGTCAAGATCGACTGAATTTCCATGAAGCAAGCCTTCATGAGGAAGTGTCCATTGAAGACCTTCAGAATTAATGTTCCCACTATTGTGAAATGAGGGTTTAGAATTTTTAATTCCAACAGATAACTATCTGAGGGCTTCAAGAACTCCAACATCGAGCAAGGCCTAGTTACAGATTGGATCTTGATCTCCTGACTGTTTTGGGTGGGTATTTTTCTTAGAAGCCTTATTACACTCCTTGGAAACCACTTGTTGACGAAAGTGGATGCTCTGAGCTTGTGTATGTTCCTGATCATGAGATATGGGCAGGTTAGGGTGACGATCTCCACTCAAATCAGGTGTATGTTCCTGACTTGGTTGTCTGTATGATATGTGGGAGTATGCCCACACAACCTTCTTGGACTGGAACATATTTTTGTGTTTGTTCCGGAGTGAATTGTTGATGTGTCACTCCACTGGTAGGGATAGATTTATGTGTCTTTCCCAGAGATGTCGCTGAAGTTGTTATAATATCCTGGTAGGCATCCAGAATATGAGCATGTATTTGCTTCTTCTCTTTCACCATTGATAGAATATACTTGGTGAATTCTACTGCCGGAACGGGGATATACATCAATTATGTGATTGGAGTAGATGTATGTGCCTGATCCAACCCTCCTTTTCCTGTCAGTGAATCCTGACAGAACTCAAGTGTGGGGCAGAGAGTTGATTCTGCCTCCTGTTTGTTGTCGGGGATTTCCAAAAAACTTCTATAAATGCTACCATGTGAGACTATTGGTAGGATTTATTAATACTAGTAGGTGTATGTGCCTGCTGATTGCACTTTTCCGAACGTGGTTGAAGAGCTCCATCATATGTAGTCAGACGAGCCTGCTGAATAGCTGATGATGTATAAACTGGTGTATGTTCCTGCCTATAGTACTCTACCGTAATTGCCTGGCGGGATTTTCATGATGCTTCCAGACGAGTCTGCTGGACACTGGAATTAAAACAGGCAGGTGTGTGTGCCTGCTCATTGCTTGCCACCAAGTTAGGTTGGTGGACTTCTCCGAAGATGGAAGAGATGAGAACCTGCTCACCGTTAACTGGATTTCACCTCTGGCAATTCATCTTGCCTGCTCGGGTTCGAGGAACTTGAGGCGAACTCCAGGAGTCGGTACCCTCATAATGTTGAGGGCATACTGTTGCACGAGTCTATCAGCGATTATTGATAGGATCCATCAGGAAGGACTCCTTCTTATTTGAATTAAGGCCCTGAGGGACCTGCTCATTCACCTCCCTGGAATATGGGAGTGAATGGTGATTGCGCTCTGGGGATAACACCCCGAAACGGTTGGAGACGATGGTTAGCACCTCCTGCTTCTTGATCACTATTTGTCGTTGTTCGGATGACCGGTGCGATTTGTTCACTTGGAGGGCTTGTCGGGCAGCCTCCAGAGTTGGGATGGTACCGTGTTGATGGTACTCTTTAACCATCGTATTTGATACCTGGCGTTGAAGACGCTGAGTAGGTGATGTCATCCTTATATCGGATGATGATCCAGCAGGAGTAGCAGTAGTGGCATTTGAAGTAGTAGTATTCACAGGTGTGAACTTGAGAGAATCCATTCTGGAAATGTAGAAGATCTTGGAAAAGAGTGCTTGTTTGATATAACAGATGTAATCAAGATAAATTCAGCCACTACATCTTTTGGATGAGCACATATGTCAATGATTGTTTTTGTTGGCCCTCTCATTGTGTTTTAAATAGGGGCCTAAAAAATAGGTAAAACATCATTTTAACATGGTTAAGGATTCACGTCGGGTTCACCATTTTTTCCCTCAGAATTTGGGGATGACCTCCTTGATTGAAGGTTCAAACATTCCAAATGGTTTCTAACGGGTTGTTTCATTGAACCGGAAACATCCAACGATTCCACATCCATTTGGACCTACTTTCCAAAGGTAGGGACTCATTAGTTTGTGGACTGATGAGGCTTAGGAATTTTCATTGGTCGAGAGGATGGGAGGTCGGACTCATCACACCTTTTTAGGGGAATTACTGTCTTCTCCGGGACTATCTTTATAGATTTAAGTTATGTTCGTGAATCCTTATTACATTACCAAGTATAAAATGAGCTTTCCTTCAGATCTGACAATCAATGACTAAATATGTAGGAAATTTAGAGAATCTTTTATATGTATTCGAGGTTCTTCAATGATAAACAATCATCTGTATTTATTAGAGATTCATGGTCAATGGTTTCCTTCGACACATTTATATAGAAGTATATTGGTCATTATGATGACCATGCTGGTTTTAAAGCCACTCAGCGGGGCACTTGAAGATTATTGTCATTCAGAAGTAAATGTATTATTTCATAGTTTGGATCGAACCCGTAGAGGGGCTACCTACATATCCTTTGTTTAGAAAAGGAATCATAACCCACATAGTTCGAGTAAGGGAGTATGATGTTTATGATTGATGGCTCAATGAAGGATGTCATAATTACTTTTACACTCTATGCTCATATGAGTCATGCTCGGTGTGAGAAACAATAGGTATTGGTAAAAATCAGACAATTGTGCCATGAAAGATGCAATCATAAGAAATAATGTGGGACTTATGTATGTATGACTACCCAGAAAAATAAAGATTATGATTTACTTTATGGAAGAAATCCAGGAACATGGTCCATAAAGGTATATGTTCTTTATGGATATTTGAATACTCTAACTGGGGCTTACTCCTGAAAAGGAGGCCCAAATTAGGAGAGGACTTATCATTGGATTTTACTCCTTATAAGGAATCCCATATCAAAGGTAAATTAGGACTGGTTAAGAGAAATTAAGACTGGGGATTACTCCTGAAAAGGAGGCCCATGTTAATGATTATGACTGGGGATTATTCCTGAAAAGGAGGCCCATGTTATGAATTATGACTGGGGCTTATTCCTGAAAAGGAGGCCCGGGTTAAGAATTATGACTGGGGCCTATTAATGAAAAGGAGGCCCATGTTAAGAATTATGACGGGGGATTATTCCTGAAAAGGAGGCCCAGGTTAATGAGTTCTCTCTTCTTAAATGATGAGGTTGAATGAATGAAATCTCAATATTTAGTGACATAAAGATGTGTAAATCACTAGGTTTTGAGAGATATTCCACAAAATTCCTTTTAGACAAGGAAGTCAAATGAAGAAATCGTGCTATAAATGGATTTGAATAGAGTCTTGAAGACTGAATCTTGAATAGAAGAGGTGGAATGGCATAAGAGGGGTGAAATGGGAAAGAAGGGAACCCAAAAAGGCAGGGGCGTGAAAGTCAAGGCAAACGCGCAGGTACTGTATGGGCGTGCAAGTCCTGGTCGCGCAGGTATACCTGCGCGACACATGGGTACTTGCGCGGCGGTTAACCAGCAGGGTAATACTTGAGAGACTCTTGGTTTAAGCCTTTTGAATCATCTTGAGGTTCTTCCAGAAGAGTGGCACACAGGTTCTATTGAAGGAGTTAGGTGGCACGCAACTGTGGCAATTTCCCTTAAGGACTAGCCACTCAAGCGCGCAAGTGTGGATGAGTTTCAAAAATTAGGCCTTCCTCCCCCACATTAGATCTTCCGTTCTAGGTATGAATTTACATTAGAAGTGTTTTGGAAGCTTTGAGAAGAGACTAGGGCGTCGGGAGCTCAAATATGAGTTTCTAAAGAAAACAATTTCCTCTCAAAATGGGGGGCCCAGAAAGTCTATTTATAGGCTGGAGAAGACCCCGTGCAGTTATCCTTTAGGATGCGCAAGTCACTTGCGCGACCATTAGGGGGCACACAAGTATACTTGCGCGACAGTGATGGAACTTGTGCGACCCCTGTGCTTTTAAAGCCTTGTTCATGCCTTTGTCAATTTTTTATGTTTTTTTCAAAGGATGCATCAATTTGTGCTAGGTCCTTTCCCTTTCCATTATTCTAGACAATGTGGGAAAAAGGAGCGTCAAAAGTGACCCTAGGGAAAAGTGAGTTGTCTCTAAGGATTCTAATGGTGGTGATTTGTGGAATAAAAGTTATTTTTTAGGACCCGTCCCTCGGGGCCTGTGTCATGGCTACCCCAAGACCGCCTTCCATAGGCCAGGGGTTGGTGAATTGCACCGATGGCATTTTCCCTAAAACTGGGAATCCATTGACTTTATAACCTATAACACACACAACCAAGCACACCGAATGATACAGACTCAAGTAAACGGAATAGTAAATAGAGTGAGTACAGTAAGTAAAGGGGCCAGAATACATCTCCAACTGGAAAGTAAAAGATACTGAATGTTAATGTAAACTGGAATAGCTTCCGTGAACACCCACCAAGCATCCAACATGAAGGGTATGTACTGCTCTCGATCGGTCATCTCTGCAGTATGCCTCATCTATTATTCACTGTTGATCTACCTTCAGTCCTGGTACTCAAGCCCTTATTCAGTATTGTCTTTCGTCTTCACCGAACATAATGAGGTGTGGGCATAGCCCGTGCTGGGGTGAGTATAATGACACTCAGCAGGGACCCTGAGACCCTCAAGGTATCACAAAATTCACAGTGGATATTCCACAAAGAATGAAATCAACTGACAACCCAACTTAGGTATATGTCCATACATATAGCTAAGATACCATGTATACCCATCTCAATCATGAGGAAAACGCAGAGTCTAACTAAAATCCCAAAGCTCAATTGTTCCACAAAGGAAGGAATACAATGAAGGAAAGTACCACACAGGTACACCACACAGAAGAATACCACCAAGGTATTACCAGAAGGAAAGTACCACTTAGGTAAAAACTCAACTCACACCAGGTATAACATAGGTACAATAGTAGAGAGGATTAGATATAACTACTAAATCAACATACTCTGTTAAGAGGCAAACCTACATAGGATTGCTCAGTGATGACCTACGTAGGATCGCTCGGTGCTGACCCACACATGATCGCTAGGTGCTGACCCACATAGGATCGCTCGGTGTTGACTGACACAGGATCGCTAGGTGCTGACCCACATAGGATTTTTTGGTGCTATCCCACACAGGATCACTAGGTACTGACACACACAGGATCACTCTTCATTCTTCACGTCACAGCCAGCTACAGGGTTCCCATGCTAAACTCACTCGTCTCTGGGAGGGTCCTCTATTCAAGCCATTGGTCAAAACTCCAACTCCCATTAATTTCCACTAAGAAGTATCCAAATGGACCGCCATGTCATAGGGGTCTCAACGCAATAGACGGTGGGCCAATCGGATGCTCGATCTATGAGATATTAGCCATTTAGTTCTGAGGGCCTGGTTTGATTCGTGCACGATCCAACCAAACCATTTCCAAAAATTAACAAAATTTCTAGTGGGGTATATCAAAGGCACCGTCTCACTCAATGGATTCGGGTGACACTAACGATTCATCAAACAGACGTCGGGTGCCAATGTTATAGATAAATGAGCGTAAATGGGTCATAGTGGGTCTGGGTCCAGTCTGACTCGGTCGGACTGACCCTGCATGACCTGGTCTAGGCCGACCAGGTTTGGGTCGACCCGAAAAGACCAGCAGGGTTCGGCCCGGACCATTATGGGCAGCCGGCCCAGATGGGCGGTCTAGCCAGGCAGCATAGAGTCAAAGGGGCTACGAGGGTGGTGAAGCCATGGGGCGGCGTAGTGGTGCTGCAGACGGCGTAGCTGGGCCGCATGCAGCACAGTGGGGCCACTGACGGCGAGGCGGGGCCGCAGGGCAGGGCCGCGGGGCCACGAGTGGTGGAAGCCATAGGTGGATTCATGGGTTGTTGTATTCATCACGGTAGGCAAGGGTTTCGACAACTATTCTCAAGTTCCGTTAGTGGCAAACACCAGCACCAGTCATCGTCACCATGGAGGAGAAAACACCAAAAGAAGAAAGGTGGTGTGGTTGGGCCATGTTTGTTTGGCCCAAACCCTAGGTGTTTGTTCATTGCCCCGCAGAAACCGTAGCCTCCGCCCTCCCGGCCGAGTCGCCCTAGCCGAGCCACACCGCGGAACCACGTCCTCGCCGCACCGCCCCGACCGAGACACCCCGCGGCACCCGCAGACTCGTCGCGTCGCCCCGGCCGAGCCGCCCCGCAGCACCCGCGGCTGCGCTGCACCACACTGGTTGAGTCACCCCGTGGTGTCGCTGTGCCGCCCTGGCCGCGCCGCCCCGTCCCATCCACCTCGCAACGCCCGCGGCCTCTGCTCTCCTGGTCGCGCCGCCCTACGGACTCGCACCGTCATGGCACCACCCGCGTTAGAGCCTCCCTGTGGCCCCTCTGGTCCGCCTCAGGGCTCAGCCTCTCGGTGGCCCCGTCCTGCCCTTGTGGCTCCGTCACGCCGTCCGTGACCCCATTGTGTCGCCCCACCACACCACCCTCACAGTCCCGCGATCTCTGGGCTGCCCGGCCGGGCCGCCCAGCGTGGGGCAGGCCGAACCCAGCAAGCCCGACCTCATAGTGAGCCTTGCCAGACCAAGTAGGTTGGGACGGTTTGACCAAAATGGGATCAGTCATGGACGGGTCGGTTCGGCCGGGTCGGATCGGAGTCAGACCCACTATGACCCATTTTACCCTCATTTGGAAATAACTTTGGCACCTGGCATTCGTTTGACGAACTGTCAGCGGCACCGAATACCGTGGGGAGAGACAGTCCCCTTTGTATACCCCAATAGATATTTGGATAATGTTGAAAAATGGTCGGGTTGGATCAATCAAGAATATATGTGGGTCCTCGGAACTAAAAGGCTAATAACTCATAGACTATGCATCTGAATGATGCGCCGTCTGATGCATTAAGACCCCTATGACGTCGCGGTCCTTTGAGATATGTCTTCATGGGACATTATGGATGTTTTAGTATGACCAGTGGCTTGTATAGCAGACCCACCCAGAGATAAGAAAGCGTAGTTCAGGAACCTAGTAGCTAGCTGTGACGGATGTATGAAGAGAGATCCTGTGTGGGTCAGAAACTAGATATCATGTGTGGGTTAGCACTGTGTGATCCTGTGTGGGTCAGCACCTAGTGATCCTCTGTAGATCAGCACCGTGTGACCCTGAGTGGGTGAGCACCGAGCGATCCTATGTAAGTCAACACTGAGCGATCATGTGTGGGTCATCCTCTTAACAGAGAAAGATAATTCAGTAGTTACATCTAATCATCTCTATTACTATACCTATGAAATGCATGTTGTGATCTGAGTCATTACTTTTTCGTATTCTTATTTATTGCTTACATTTGTGGTAATTACTTTCGTGGTATTTTTTCCTTTTTGGAATAGTTGGGCTTTGGGATTTTGAGTTGGACTCTATGTTTCTTCATGATTGATATGGGTATACATGAAAGCTTAGGTATATTTATGGTCATATTCCTAAATTAGATATTCAGTTGATTTAAATCTTTCTGGTTTATCCTTGGAGAATTTTGTGAGACCTTGAGGGTCACGGGGTCCCTACTGAGTATTCTTATACTCACCCATGAATTTTTTATTCCTGCACGTCGTTGTGTTTGATGCAGAGGATGAACAACACTGAATGAGGAAAAAAGTACTAGGACTGGAGGTAGCTCAGAGGTGGATGTTAGAGAGAAGAACTACAGAGATGACCAATCATGAGTTGTAACTTCCCTTCAGGTTGGATTCATGGGGGACGATCTAGGAGATATTTTTCACCTATCTATCGTCTTGTGCTTTCATTTTATTGTACTTTCCAGTTGGTCTTTTATTCTGGCCCCTTTTTACTTAATTCAATCACTCAGTTTACTATTCAGTTTAATTGAGTCTGTATCTTACTGTGTGCATGGTTGCATGTGCTTAGAGGTTTCAAAGGAACTGCCTTCATAGTTTTAGGGAATAGTCCTTTGGTTCTTGTTTCCAGCCCCTAGCCTATGGAATGATGTCCTGGGGTTGTCACGGCACAGGCCCCGGGGGATGGTTCATGACAAATTGGTATCAGAGCCCGTGTGTTGACTACCCCAAGCATGCCTTCCAAAGGCTAGGGATGGCGACTAGCACCAAAGGTGTATTCCCTAAAACTGGGAAGTCATTGCCTATATAACTTGTAAGAACATGAAACCGAGCACACAACAAGATACGAACTCAAGTAAACTAAATAGTAAACATAGAGAGTGAATTATGTAAGAGGGGCTAAGAAACAATCCCAACTAGAATGTTCATGTACAACTATAATACAATACAACTGAAAAAAGAGAGAAAGAAAACTACTAGGTCGTCCTCTGAGGATCCTACCTGAAGGGTATGTACAGATCACCTCCTCATCACTCCATGTCCACCCATCTCCTCTGCATACTGACATGCTGTTTGGTCCACCTCTGAGCACTATCCAGTCCTAGTACACTCAGCTTCGATCTACGTTGTTCGTTGTCTACAAAAAATACAATGAGGTGCGTGCATAGCCCATGCATGTTTGAGTATAAAGATACTCTGTAGGGACCATGAGACCCTCAAGGTCTCACAAAATCCACAAAGGATAAATCTCAAAGAATGAAGTCAACTGTCAACCCTACTTAGGTATATGCCGATACATATACCTATGTGATCCATTATACCCATCTCAATCATGAAGAAACATAGCTTCCAACCCCAAATAGCAATGCTATGTTGTTCCACAAGGGAAGGAAAACCACAAAGGGAAGTACTATATAGGTATGCCACAAAGAAAAATACCACCAAGGTATTACCACAATGGAAAGTACCACACAGGTTCGAACTCAGATCACCACAGATATAACTGAATTTATGTAGTAGAGATGATTATATGTAACTACTGAATCACCTTTCTCTATAAAGAAGTTGAACCACACAGGATTGCTAGGAGCTGACCCACACATGATCGTTAGGTGCTGACCGAAACCAGATCTCTAGGAGCTGACCCACACAGGATCGCTAGGTGCTGACCCACACAGGATTTCTATGAGCTGACCCGCACAGGATTTCTAGGAGATGACCCACATATGATTTCTATGTTCTCACCCATACAGGATAATTAGCATTTGACCAACACAGGATCTCTAGGAGCTGACATACACAAGATCGCTCTTCATTATTCTCATTGTAGCCATCTACTGAGTTCCCACACTAAGAATGCTCGTCTCCTGGATGATTCGATCCACAAGTCACAGGTCAATACTCTAATAGATACAAAGTCCCACCAAGAAATATCTCAAAAAAATTTCATGTCATAGAGGTCTCAAGGAAACAGACGACGCGTCATACAGACACTTGGTCGGTGAATTATTAGACTCTTTGTCCTGAGGGCCAGTTGGATTTCTGCTCGATCTAACCAGACCATTCCCCATCATTATCAAAAACACCAGTGGGGTATATTAAAGCCACCTTCTCACTCAAAGTTTTCTGGTTCTGATATAAATTCATCAAATGGATTTCTGGTGCCAATATTATGGCCCATGTAACGTATAAGGTCATATCTGGTCCTCGTCCATTCTGACTCGGTCGGACTGACCTGGCCCGAACAGCTGGGTCCCAACCGGCAAGCTGGGCAGCCTAGCCTCTGGGTTCTGGCCTAGCATGCTGTGAGGGATTCAAGGCCGCGGGGGTACCGCAGGGGCGTGGGGCGGCATGGATGTGGGGGTGCCGCGTAGTTGCAGGGTGGCTCTATCGCAGGGGGTGTCTCCTGGGCGTGACACTGTGGGGGGGGGGGGCTCCGTCGGAGTGGCTGCGCCTGGAGGGCAGAGTCCGTGGGAGCCGCTGGGCGGCGTGGCCAAGGTGGTGTGGTGATGGCGCAGGGCACCTCGTGGCTGGGAAACGAGGCCTCTGGGTGGAACGGCGAGGCTGCGGGTTGGTGATGGCCACAGACGGAGAAGTTCCGTGGGGAGAAGAGGACACTAGGTGGTGGGGAATCATAACTTCATCGGTGATTCTAGTGTTCCACCAGTGCCAATCATCGGCACTTGTCACCACCACCAAATTTTTCTTCATTCATCGCGAAGGATACATCATTTAAGAAGTACAACAGAGGGGTTGTGCTATGTTTATCTTGCCCACACCATCCGCATTAGAGCGGTGGAAAGAGACTCAACAAGAAAAAGAATATCAAGAATGGGTAAAGGAAAAATTATTAAAACACCCTCCCAACAACCCTCGTCCAACTCTATTCCCAATCCTGCAAATAATTAGAAGGGAAGAACATGGGAAGTGCTAATCATATAAAAGTAAACCCCTTCCTCGTTAGTTTGATTCTTTGAAGATTGTTCACGGGGAAGAGGAAAATGTCGTTGGGAATAGTCGGATGTTGAAAGCATCATCATTTCCTCGAACTTTGGTTTGTCGATAATTAAGATGTTCCTCATCAACGAATGTCTCGTAGAAGATTTCAGAGTCGATGTTGGCGTTCTTCATTGGAGTGCATTCTCCCAAGCCTCCTTCCTCTCATTTCCCCAAAAATTGATAAGTAGGAAACATAATATATTATATTTTATATTTAGTTCATTAGCATAAATTAAAAAATGCATAATTAATTAACTAGGTTTTCATAATAATTTAACGAAATGGGTTGGCACAATTAAGTGGGGATGCTCAAGAGGATTCTCCCCACTTAATAGGGAGTTAAAGAGGTTTCAAGCCTCATGTGGTCCATACCACCATAACCATTCAGGGGAGGTTAGTTCAGGTTGTCCCCACCACCATAAACTCTCATGGGAGGTTTAGTTCTGGTTGTACCCACCTATGAAACATCCACATGGACACTGAAACAAATAAAATAAAAATGTAACAAAATTTTTATTTTATTTTATTCTTTCACGAAAAACAAAAAATTTAACATTCACCCTCGACCAACTATCACTGAGGTGATGATATCCTTAAGAAAATAATATCACTTTGAGTTTAATGGTGTACTCAGATTTCAATTCAGAGCACCGTTTCAAAAGTTAAAAAAACATTCCCGTACGTTTACTGAAAGTATCTGAAAAAAGTTCAAAAATTCATTACGGGCACTCAGGGCCTCGGAACCATGCGCCATAAATTTTAGCAGACTCATAAAATCCCCATTTAATTAAAGAAAATTACCTGGAAACTTTGGGTCATTACATTCTCCCCACCTCAGGGCTTTACGTCCCCATATGCCACATCACAAAACTAGGTAAACATGTGGGGGTACTAAGAATGAATCTGAGCCTCCCGCTCCCATGTGTTCTCATGAAGGTTTCTGTGCTTCCAACCAATGTGCCCCAGAGGTATCGACCTCCCACGAAGGTCCCATTCCTGTCGATTCTCAATATCCATTTTAACCTCCATAAAAGACACCCCATTGTCGACATCCATCTCACAGTGGTCAATGATGTGGTAAGGTCTATGCACGTATCTACTCAGCTGGGATACATGGACGATGTCATGAACCCGTTGCAACTAAGGTGGAAGAGCTAGGTGGTAAGACACCTCAGCAACATTATTGGGAAATTGTTTCCTCTAGAATTGGGGATGAACTCAGTGATTAAAGGTTCAAACATTCCAATCGGTTTATAATGGTTTTGTTCATAGAACTGGAAACATCCAATGATTCCATATCCATTTAGACCTACTTTACAAAGGTAGGCGCTCATTAGTTGCTGTTTGATGAGGATTAGGAAATTGCATTCGTCGGGAGGATGGCAGTTCAGAATCATCACACCTTTTTTAGGGGAATTATTGTCTACTCTGAGACCCTCTTTATAGATTTAAGTTATTTTCATGAATCCTTATTACATTACCAAGTATAAAATGATCATTTCTTTAGATCTGAGAATCAATCATTTAAATGTAGGGAATTTAGGGAATCTTTTATATGTATTCAAGATTCTTCATTGATAGAGAATCATCTGTATTTGTTAGAGATTATTAGTCAATGGTATCCTTACATACATAAATGTATATTGGTCATTATGATGAACATACTAGTTTTAAAGCCACTCAGTGGGGCACTTGAATTTTATTGTCATTAATAAGAACATAGATTATTTCAGAGATGGGATCGTACCCGCTGATGGGCTACCTATGTATCCTTTGTTTAAAAACGGAATCAGAACCCACATAGATAGAGTAAATAAGTATGGGGTTTATTCATGATTGATGGATCAAAGAATGATTTCATAATTACTTTTACACTCTAAGATCAAGTGAGTCATTCTCGGCATGAGAAACAAGAGGTATTGGTAAAACCAGAAAATTGTTCCATTATAAGAAATGATATTGGGATTATGTATGTGTGACTGCACAAATAGATGAAGATTAAGATTTACATCAGGTAATAAATCTGGGAATATGTTTCATAAAGGTATATGTACTTTTATGGAGATTCAGATACTCTAACTTGGGGATTACACCTGCGGAAGATTCCCCAATTAAGAGGGGACTTATTATTGGGTTTTCCTCCTGAGAAGGAAGCCTAGATCAAAAGTAAATTAATAATGGTTAAGAGAAATTTAGACTGGGGCTTACTCCTAAGAAGGAGGCCAAGGTTAAGTGACTTGGGGCTTACTCCTAAGGAGGAGGCCCATATTTGTAGACTTTGAGACTGGGGTGTACTCCTAAAAAGGAAGCCCAGGTTAAGAAAACCATGATTGGGGATTACTCCTGAAAAGTAGGTCCGGTTTAAGAGAATTATTGCTGGGACTTACTCTTAAGGAGGATTCCCAAATTAATGAGGGCTTGGGGCTTACTCCTAAGAAGGATGCCCAATATTAATAAGAATTTGGACTGGGGATTACTTTTGAAAAGGAGGACCAGATTAGTGGACTTGGGGCTTATTATTGAAATGGAGGCCTAGATTAATGATTCTATCATCTTAAAGGATGAGGTTGAATGAATTAACTCTCTAAATTTAGTTATGTAAATATGTGTAAATCACTAGGTTTTGAGAGATGTTCCACAGAATTCATTTCGGATACGGAAGCCAACAAGGAAATCATGACATAAATGGATTTGAAGAGAGTTCTGAAGGCTTAGTCTTGAAGAGGAGAGGTGGATAGGAATGAGAGAGGTGAAATAGGTAGGAAAGGCACCCAAAAATAAAGGGGCGCACAAGTACTGGTTGGCAGGCAAGTACTGTGTGGGTGCGTAAGTCCTGGCCATGTAGGTGTACCTACGCACACACGTGTACTTGCGCGACGGTCATTCCTTAGCGTAGAACATGGGTGAGGCTTGACTCAAGACTTTAATACTACCCCTAGAGACTTCCATAAGATAGGCGCGCAAGTTATGTGGATGGGGTAAGGTGGCACGCAAATGTGGATATTTTCCATAAGGGCTGGCCAACTAGGCTCGCAAGTGTTGATGAGTTTCAACACTTAGGCCTCCCCCCGTCTTAAGATCTTACGTTTTAGGTAATAAATTACATTATAAGTGTTCATATGCCTTGAGAAGAGACTTGGGTACCAGGAGCTCAAATCTGATGTTTTGAAATTTTGTTTCTCCTTTAAATGGGGGGCCCACGGGGGTATTTATTGGTAAGAGAGACCCTGGGAGAAATTTCAAAGAGGGTGCACAAGTCACTTGTGCGGCCACTATGAGGCGTGCAAGTGTACTTGCATGACCTTTCTGGAACTTGCGCGACCCAAGTGTAAATGACTCCGTGTTCATTACTTTTGTTGATTTTTGATGTTTTCTTCAAAGGATGAATCACGTTATTCTAAGGAATTTCCCTTTCCATTCCTTTAGACTCTATTACAAAAAGGAGCATCAACAAAATTCACCCCTCAGAGTTGGATCCGAAAGAAATGAGGATGTGACTCTGAGGAAAACAAGAAAACCAAGGAACATGAGCCACGCAAGTGTTGAGCACGTAGAGGAAGGCGCGCATGTGTTGAGAGCGCAGGCGTCAGTGCGCAAGGATGCATCCAGGCCTATAAATATGTGGTCATTCTCGTGCAAAGCCACCGGATCTCGAATTTTTTTCTCTCATCGCGCATGTTTGTCTCGTCACGCTAGTTTTTTGTCTTCCGTTGTTTCTTCATTGTCGCACTACTATCAATGTATATGGACTTACACAGTGATTCCTACACGCCCAAAACTTGCGCAACACATCCATACTTGTTTGAAACATTCATACTTGCACGCCAAATTTAGACTTGCGCGCCTTAATGCCTTTTCCATTTATTTCGAATTTCTTCACAAATTTTATAAAAAATCAACCCATTTAAAAGTTAATTTATTCAACCTTTGTGCAGATTCAATGGCTCCCAAGAGAATTAGAATGACTGATGAACTGGAAATCAAGAGACTTGATGATATGATAAGCATCAATGGCCATGATTATTATACTGTTTGCGAAAGCACTCTCCCGGATTTGGCTAAGTATTTGAAGAAGAATCATCATGACTTACCTCAGAGCATTTATCTGCCTTTGTATGGATATGGTCATCTGTGAGAAGTTACCAATCCATAGGCAAAGAAAAATCTTCCAATTTCTTGGTTTCAGAACTACAAAAACGTTTCTGTAGTAAATATCTCATGTGGAGGAGTATTTCTAATTGTTGGAATATTGGAGAAGGCCTATATGATGCATCATAGCCCTTGCACGCCTAACCTAAAACCTTATAATCCTGATCTGTAACCACATTTTTCTCCCTCAATTTCCCAAAACTCTCAGATGGATCAATCAATCCAAAGGCTGGAAGAGAATTCGGAACTTCCGTCCTGGAGGAGGTTTGAAGCCAACCTGGAAGTGGGAATACTGGGTGCGACAAAACTGTGTAGAGTTTGTAGAGGATTTTAAAGGATTTGTGATATATGAAGTCACTTGGGTTGGGAAAACATATGTTTACAGGCATGAGAACTTCATTCCGGAGATACTCAACCATTGGAGCCCAGAAACGAATTCTTTCCATCTGAATCATGTAGAAGTAGGAATTATTCTGTGGGATGTCCACAAGATCTTAGGGGCTCTAATTTTGGGTGATATGTATGATGAATTCATCCCTCCCAAGATGAATTTGAATGATTTAGAGAAGACCCCAGCTTTAGCTCAGGAATTATTGAAAATATTTCACAAGATCAAGAGTTTAGAGGCCTCCTTAACTCATTCTATAATGGATATTCATCCATAAGAGTGGATGACTATGTTTCCTAAAGAGAAGCAGGAGAATGAGCCTAAGGAGAAGGGATTGAAGGAGAAGGGATCCAAGAGGAAGGGGCCCAAGGAGAAGAGGCCCACTCGTACTACCACCTTCCCCAAAATAGATAAGAGGGGTGCTCCTGGCACATTCTGGCTGCCCTGGAAGCAGGAAAATTTGAAAAGTGGGGATATGAGGTGAATCAGAAAAATCCCAATAAAGTCTCGTCTGGAAAGCTTCATGGCCTTGTGGCTCAGTGTTTATCTCTTTCCAGTAAAGTAATCTAAGGGATGCATTTGTCCCAGGACCTTCGTTATTGCGGCCAAGTTGGCTGAGTGAAAAAATGGTTGGGTTGGCTACCCCCATTTTAGCAAATATTCACAGGAGACAACTCCATGTCTTCATGGGTAAGTGTCCTTTGAGAATAGTGGGACCATTCCAACTTTTATGGGGATGGATTTCCACTCAATTCATGACGTATAATGTACACAATGGAGTACAAATTCATGGAAGTTATTTCAGGCCATAAGTGAAGGAATTCTATGGAATTGCTCCATTAGGTCTCAACTCTTATGATATGAAGGTGAGGCTAAGAATGTATAAGGAATTTAATTTATTTCCTTATTGAAATCCGCCAACCGGGCAGTTTGTTGATTATGGAACAACCAGTTTGGATTTGAGGTCATACATGGTGGCCTGTAGAGATGGTGTGCTGTTCGCCAGGATTAAAAGAGAGATTATATGTGAGGCCTATCCTCCATATTGATTTGCATGTCAATTCAAGTGTTTGAAACAGATTGTTGTATCTCCCCCTATGCATGTCAGGTTAGAGAAACATCTGATGGTTGCCCAAATACTATGATTGCTAACATCTTGGGAGAAGACTGGGGCAGTGTTTGGTCTTCAAGTTGAAAAAGCGGTGTATAACTTTACTACATGGTATGTCGAGCACTAGATAACAGCATAACATAAAGGGGTGCTGAATCATCTGGTTTATCAGGTGGGGAAAAGGAAGAGGACTATAGAGAAATAAACTCTTCCTCATGAAGGTGATGCTTCCCCACCTGAAGCTGATTCGCCGGATTCCTCATCTACGACTGGCTCACCAAATTCTCAAGATGGGGATGATGAGGCACAATAAGTGGAAAAGCGGCCTCATGCCTGATATAATCCTCCATTCAGAATCTAATGACCTACTCCATCAACTCCTGGTTTTTTACTTCATTGTGGAAATTTTAATCACCATTATTTTATACTGCAATAAGCCTAATTTTCTTATTCCCTATCAGTATTTGCAGGAGCTGGGAAGAAACTGAATTCCATGATTGTATGAACTTCCTCACAGCCTTCTGGTAGACGTACTTAATATCTACGACCAGAGGCTATCCAGACATGGCAGAGTTTATACTGTGGTGCTGAAACTACCTGGCAAGATTTATGCGAGGGGCTAAACCTCCCTGGAATAGAGAATATTGTGGCTTATATAGATACTAATTACAAGGATACCCCTGATGAAGTGTGGGCTTATATCATAGAGCTGTAAATGCTCATATATGCCACTGACAATTGCATTCTTGTCAACAAGTGGGTGAATGAAACGATAGATCATGGCGCCACTGAGGGGACTGATGCTTCTGGAGATGACCAGTGGCATGATTACGTGGCTCCTGAAGATGTAAGTTTTCTTTCCTTATTTTCTTGGCAACTTGATTTCACTCAAATATTTGTTAGTCAAGGAAATTATTTTCTTCATCCTACAGCTTACAAAGAAAGGAAATAATGAGGTTCCTTTTCCATAATATATCCCTAGTGGTACAGCCACTAGGGCTACTGGTGAATCTCCTCGCGAGTCGGGCAAAATATCTCCCAGCCAGCAGGCCATGAATGGGGAGTTGGACATGGATTTCCATTCTCCAATTCAGGTATCTATAAGGGAGACTACCGACACTCCCAAAAATCTAAGGAAGCAGAAGCAATGAAGGGGGAAGTCCATAGCTAAACGCTTCATTAGTAGTTGTATGTCCTTGGGGGTAATCATGAGTTATAAACCATGAAAAAGATAGCTCATTTTCCGTGGTATTTTATGGGATTCTTAAATTTCCCCTCTTAGGGAGAGGATGGATTCTTCTTTGAGGACCACGAAGGGTGCTGTGGAACAATCGCAAATTCAGGCTGACTTGGCTACTCTTGGAGAAGAGCAAGCATATATTCCCAGTATCCCTCCTGTTGCTATTGCAAGAAGAGAAGAACCAACTTCTGGTATGTTAACAATGCTTTATAAAATATTTAATGAAACATTGATTGACTTCCATTCTGTGATACTTCAGGTTCAACCCCTGCATTAGAGATTTTGGAGGCTATTGCAACTTATGTCGCGATTTTCTCTAAAGATGATGTCCAGGGTCCGGGACCGCGGGATGAAGGTCACCATGAAGACACATCAAATGCTCCCACTAGTGAGATTAACTAGGATTATGAGATGAAATTAGATGAAATTATGGAACATGGTGCATCTTTCGAAGATTTTATAAATCATGTTAAATTACAAAGTAATTTAGAATATTATGGACGTGAGTGTTATCCTTCGTCATCTTAAAAATAACTTTTTATTTCATGTCTAATCATGATAAATTCAAATGTCCCGTTCTATCTGAGTAAGCTGCTGAACTTCCCATACCTAAGGGGGGTACAGAAAACCCTACTATTACAGAGACATTAGCACAAGTGGAGCTGAACCTAGTAGAGCTTCCTCAAACTCATCTTGAAAATCATGTCTAAGCTAGGAAAGATGGGGAGGATCCTTCTCAGGTTGCTGATCTACTGTTGGGTAAGGGATAATAATATTTGTGACTATACTTATTTTTAAAGACATTCAATCAACATTGGTTATTCTTTGAAACTAACCAAATCTTTCAATTGATTATTTAGGGCCATCAATTTCAGTGGCTAGATCTGGAGGTGAAGCCTCAACTTCCGCCCCAATGGGAATTGAATGTGAAGAAGTATAGGCCAGGGGAAGGAGAAGAACAGGGAACTTCCTTAAGTGCATTAATCCTATATTGCATTCCCCCCCGTGACAGTGATGCTGATTCAGATTCAGAAATATAGAAGGCATTTCAATATTCATGACGTAAGGCATGGAAAAACATATGGAAAATAATATCAAAAGTTCCTTTCGAAGAGCTGTCATTGAAGATCCCTCTACTGTCCTCCCTATTTGTCATAATGGGTCTTAGCGGTTTTGGATATCAAAAGATCCATTCCACGGTAAAACAAGTCATCTTAAGTAGGGAGTAGGAGAAAAATAGTCGTGATGATCTAACCAGGGCGAAGCTATCATCCAATATTAGTGATTTTGAGGTTGCGGTATCCTGAGATGAGGCTGACTATGCTGCCAAGATGAAGGAGATGAAGCAAGAAATCAAAGATAAATTGGTCCAGCAGATGAACTTTCATTAACAATTAGATGTTGTTACTGGGGAACTTGAACAACTGAACAATTCACTGGAGGGAGCTCAAACGAGTGGTATGAAAGCCATCGCAGATGCCAAGAAAGCACTCTATCAGGCTCAAAAGAGTGAAGTTGGTCGAGTGCATGAGCTTCAAATGATTGTTGATGAAGCTCGAGATTTTGTACATCTAGTTAATACTTGTGTTGACAATCTCTTGTAATTCTTGGAAAGGAGAAGAGAATCCAGTCTGTGGATGTCCTTGTAATTCTTGTGAATCAAATGGAAAATTGCTTTCATTTTCAATCATTTGTGCATGCATTTTCCCGCTACCTGCATTAGATTTTTACCTAAACCAATGGGACTAGTAAGCATAGATTGATTTTTACTAGGATTATTATAAATATACCAACAATATTTGAACCTTTTAATTTCTCAATATTACCTAAATCATACAAAAATATGTGTTTAGGGAGCTGGAACTTGACGTCTGTTTAGAGTTCCCTAGTCTTTTTTGGATAGTTTAAATTAATGCACGTTGGACATAAAATGGATAATGTTTACGGTCAATATAGCTTTCACCAAATAGGTTAAAATTGACTCAATTCCTTGACAAATGATCTAAAAACATTTTACCACACTCAAGTATGATGGAAAACATGTAAACTATGACTTAAGAAATTTTGAAACTGAGGAATGATACGAAAAAGGTCTAAAGGGAATTAGAAGAAGTAGTTCCCAAGAATGAAGTTACCATTATTTAACAATCCCCTTAGGGGTTTGAAATATGCAGGGCCGCCTAAGGGCATTGGATATATAGTCAAATAATAGTATCTTTTGGCTGACATGTATGTTCTATAGATTGCTTATGCAAGGTCGCCTAAGGACACATGCTGCATAGTCAGGCAAAAGAACTCTCAAAAATTTACTTTTCTACTACTAAAAAATCCAGTGCATGTTTATAGATATTAAAATTTTCCAAAGCATAGAGGTTGCTGTATGGAGAGAGGTAGTTGAATATAGAGAAGATATTGCCAATAAAGATCATCTAAGAACTGGATGAATTTCACTCCTACAAAGGTCTAACCCAAACGTAGGGAATAGAAATATAAACCATAGACTTGGATACTTTCAGATCATGAAAAAAAACATGGGGAAAATATATTAAGGATGGCTATTTTATACGAATCCTTTACATATTGTTGATAAGACCAATAAGGAAAAAGGAGGATTTCGTCTCAAGAATGAAGTTACCATTATTTAACAAACCCGTTAGGGGGTTGAAGTACGCAGGGCCGCCTAAGGGCATTGGTTACATTGTCAAATAATAGTATCTTCTGGCTGACAAGTCTATTATGTAGACTCTTTATGCAAGGTCGCCTAAGGGCACGTGCTGCATTGTCAGGAAAAAGAATTCTCAAAAATTGGACATTTTGTGACCAGATGTCAAGAAAAGGGTTATGTAGATCTGGAAGTATTTATGACTAGGATTATGGAACATAAAAATGGGTATTGTCCACTGTATGTAGACATATACAGATCAATGCTAACCATAATCATGTTGTGGCTGGGTCCTGAATTGAAATATTTTACTTCACTACGTATCCCATAAGGATGGGAATCAAGCCATAAGAAGTTCTTGAAATACAGTTTAATGTCATGTGGTACGAGAGTATAAGAGATCTTAGTTTAGGGTCATAGAACTCAGACCATAATAATGAATAAACAATGTGTGTTTTCATAAGGAATTTTCAGTATGGAGACTAAAAGTGGAATTTGGGGTTAGGCCCAAAGACTTGGGGCTGGATTCTAGGGACACTAGATCATTCCTATGTATCCCATAAGGATGGAAATCAAGCCCACATAGTTTTATAAGTACCCTCTGTACAAATTTGGGTCGTACATGCAAAGGGTGAAAGGGGAATTTAGTGTAATGATGGTTTAACCCAAGATAAAAGGTTCAGGTATTACCATATATGCACATAATCTTTGGAATATAACATGATTGAAAATCAATGTAAATAACTATTCCCTCTCAGGTGAGGGTATCAAAGAATATTGTATTTTATTGTCGTACAGAAAAAAAGTGTTGTACAGTTTAATGTCATATATCAAGGATGAAGGTGAACCAATCTAAATATATTGATTCAGGGGGTAGATTCACGAATCAACATCATATGAGATTGAGATAAACCGATGTGAAGAGATTGGTTTTGGGCTTGAACCTTGGGAGGTTGCCTACGTACCCATCATAGAAGTCAAGGATCAAAGTCTGCGTAGATCAATTAAAGAATAAATTAGTAATCAAGTTTTTTTTAGAACAACGACCTAAAAATGGTGTTGGGACTCGCACATGGTTAGCATCCCAGAGAGAGTGTTATGGTTGGAGTTTACTCTAAGATCACGTGAGTCATACTCAGTGTGAGAACTAAGAGGTAGCAACAACTTTAATGATGCACAGTTTAATGACATATAAGACATATGAAGGGACTATGTAGTTTAATGTCTTGCAGTTAGGACTACTGGTGATGCACTTTTTAGTGTCATGTAGCAGGGAAAAAATATTGTTTAACATCATGTAGGACATATTAAGGGATTTCTGTACAGTTTAGCGTCATGTAGTTAGGACAATGGGGAAAATACAGTTTAATTTCATGTTGGACAAAAATGGGGAACTGTGCAGTTTAATTTCATGCAGTAAAGACAAAAGAGGACATATTTTAACGTCATGTTGGACGTATTTGGGATATTTTCATAGTTTAACGTCATGTTGGACGAAAAGGGATGATACAGTTTTAGTGTCATGTTAGATGAATGCATGAATAGTTTAAGGTCATATGCATGGAAAATTGCTGTATAGTTTAACGTCGTATAGGATGATGAAAGGGACATAGTTTAACACCTTGTTGGATGAGAGAAATATCAATAGTTTAAGTTCGTATGCATAGACCATTGGTTATGCATTTTAACGTCTTTCTGGATGTAAGGGATTTCTGTACAGTTTAGCATCATTTAGTTAGGACGTCACAGTTTAACATCATGTTGGACATAAGTTCCAACAGTTTAAAGTCATATGCATGGACCATGAATGTATTTTGTGTTCATCCAAAATATTTCTTAATAATTATAGAAATGGTTGGAGTAGTGATGAGTTCTCCATCCATTGATATTAAATAATAAGCTCCATTGTAGTAGAACTTATGTATCGAATAAGGTCCATCCCATTTTGGTTCAAGCTTGGAAGGTTTCTTTCCTGGTATCATTTGAGTTCTGAGAAATAATACCAATTCTCCCTGAACGAATGAATGAAGACAAACTTTTTTGTTGAAATCTCTAGCTATTCGATTATGATAGACTTCCAGGTAGTGAAGGGTGCACAATCTTTTCTCATCTAACCATTCCAATTCATCCAATAGCTTTTGAGATTGTACATTTGTAGATTACTGATCACAAATGGCTACTCTGATCGAGGGTAGTTGAACATCAATTGGCAAGACTTCTTCCATTCCATATACCAATGAATATAGAGTTGACCGCGTTGCAGTGCGGGTGGAGGTCTGATAATCCCATAAAGCATGAAAGTGTTCATCAGGACATGATTTCATATCTTTATCCACCATCGTTTTCACTATATTTGACAGAGTCTTGTTGAAAGCTTCTATCTGGCCATTGTCCACTACATGATACCGAGATGAATGGTTGGATTTGATGGTGTATTCTTGTTACAACTTCCTCACCTCGGATAAACAGAATTTGGTTCCATTGTCTGTCAATATGGTATGAGGGACACCAAATCTAGTAATGATGTTAGACATGATGAAGCTAACAATGCATTTAGAAAAAACTTCTTTGAGGGGTATTGCCTCTGCCCATTTGGAAAAGAAGTCAGTAGCAGTATGAATATACTTAAACAGGTTGGATGTAGCTAAAGGATAAGATCCCACCACATCCATTCCATTTTTTGAAAATGGCCACAAGTATTTAGCTGTATGAAGCAACTCTGGGGGTTGATGAATGAAATTTGCATGTACTTTTCATGAATGAAACTTCTTTGTTAAATCAAAACAATCTTGTATCATTGAAGGCCAAAAGTATCCAAGACTTCGAATTTGATCAGATAGTATATGTCCGTACTGGTGGGCACCACAAACTCCTGCATGCACTTCTCTCATGACAGCCATTTTCTCTTCACCATCAATGTATCTGAAGAGAACTTCATCAAAACCACACAAGTAGAGAATTTTCTCTAGGTCATCTAGGCCATCATAAAGAGTAAAATTGACCACACGTCGCCAGATTTGTTCTTTCTCGGCTCTATCAGGTGGAAGTATTCTATTTTGAAGGTATTCCCCGATAGGTGTCATCCATCCTCTAATATGACTATATGGTTCCGAAATGGGACGAATTTCATTGATTTCCTTTTTTCTGATTTGAACATAAGGTGAAATTGTACGACGGTGGGAAATACTGATGGTTGTCTCGTCTTGATTTGGATCTACCAGAGCTGTGGCTATATTATCCATTGCATCAACTTGGGAATTTTGTGATCGTGGGATATAAGAAAATTTCAGTTCCGAAGGGAATTCCGCCATTAACTCTCTGACGTAATCATACAAAGGGATTAGTTCTTCTTTTTTGATTGAATAATCCCCATTGACTTGTTTGATTACCATGACTGAATCACATTTCACCTTTAAGTGATCCGCTTGTGCTTGAAGCGCCAACTCCAAGCCTATAATGGGAGCTTGGTATTCCGTTTCATTATGTGTACCGCCTCCCAACAATGAGAAGGAATAAGGTAAAAATGCCTTTTCCGGGGAAATGATTACAACTCCTAACATAGCTTTGTTGAACATAGAATTTTCCATTTTCCACCCTGTTGTACTTCTAGAAGCACCATCAATGTACATTTCCCATGTTTGAAGACTTTATTGAATAGAGAAGTCTTCTTCATCAGGGAGTTCAATATCTGAAGATGTGTCTTCTACTGAAGGATGCTCAGCAAGGAAATCTGCTAGAGCTTGTCCATTTATTTCCTTTTGAGACACATATTGAATATCAAATTTCTGCTAAATAACTGCCCACCATGCCAGAAGTCCAATAAGCATTGGACGACTAAGGATGAATTTCAGAGGGTTATTGCGAGATACCAATTGGACCTCGTGATGTTGCAGGTAGTGTCTCAACTTCTGAACTGCAAAGATTAACTCTATGAATGACTTATCAATAATTGAGTATTGGGTTTCTGCTTCAAGCATAGTCCGACTGAGATATTAGAGGTTGTTTTCATTCCCAACATCATTCTTCTTGGCAAGAAAGGCACCCAATGATCACTCTAAAGCTGTCACATAGAGGATAAGTGGTCTTCCTTCAACAGGTCGCATTAACACTGGTGGACTCAAGCGATACTTCTTGAGAATATTGAATTCTTCTTGACATTCTTCAGTCCACTGGTAACTGACTCCCTTCTTCATTAATTTGGTGAAGGGTAATGTTTTTCCTGCCATATTGGTGAAGAAACGCTGAATATAGGCTATGTGTCCTTGAAGTCCTCTTAATTATTTCAAATTTCGAGGATTTGACATACCATGGATTGACTTTGTCTTCTCATGATCGACTTCGATACCATGATGGCATACAACAATGATGAGAAATTTACCTATGTTTACCCCAATTACACACTTTATGAGGTTCATCTTCAAATTATGTTGTCGAAGTTTGTGGAATATGATTTCCAAATCAGCCAAGTGATTAGAACGTTTCCTAGATTTGACCACCAAATCATCCACGTAACATTCAATGAACTTCCCAAAAAAGGGTTTGATGATACGATTCATGGCACACTGATATGTTGTGTCTGCATTCATTAGGCCAAAGGGCATTACCCGATAGCAAAACACACCCTAAGGGGCTCTATAGGCTGTAGATTATACATATTCTCAAGCCCTTAAGATTAGATTATATCCACAATATCCATCCATGAAGTAAAGTGCTTCATAGGAAACTGTTGCATCAATTAAGAGTTCTATAACTAGAACTGGAAAATCATCCTTAGGACAATGCCGATTAAGATCTCTGAAATCAATGCTACTCTAATTTTTCCATTCTTCTTTTTCACTGGGACAATATTATCCAATCACTTGGGATATTTAACTTCTTTGATGAAGTTATATTTGATGAAATTATCCACTTTAGATTCAATTTTGGATGCATAGGTCGGGTGTGTTCTTCTAGCGGCTTGTTTGAATCCTCGATGTTCTTCTGGAAAACACAAACAATGAGTGGAAACATCAGGATCAAGCCCTAGCATCTCTATATAGTTCCAAGAAAATATATCGCAATTTTCCTTTAGAATGGTGAAATAGTTCTTTCATGTACACCCTCAAATGATTAATGTGATTTTGGGGTACTTAGGTGCATCAAAGTGGCTGACCATGGTCGTCTCTCAAAGGAAGAAGTAGATTTAAAAAAATTATTAAAGGTATTCTAAAAATAAAATAAAAGAGAATAAAAACACTACATTAAAGGATGGGGGTTGGTTATAGTTTAAGAATTTAGATGATGTTTTCTGGATGTAGATTGTAATCTTTTTAGTTTTTAGTTTTGAAATGAAGTTCGATTAAAATGATACAACAAAAAGATGTTTTTTAGACAATATTTAAAAGACATAATCGATCTAACTCTACCTCATAAATAATTTATTAATCACTATCATTTAAATTAATATTCACTTAATTAGGATCCATTAATTTTTTAACCCCCGAACCCTATGAGAATTAACCTTACCACAAAGATGAAGTGAATTTAACCTTAGGCAAACTTCAGAACATGCAATTGCAACACCCTGATTTGATTGGTGTTCTAAGGATAGATTATTGTTAGTGGTAAATTACGGCACATATCCATTCTATAAATGAGGATGAATTTTGTTTATGGATTATATTTTAACTCTACAAATTTATCCTGTATGGTCTTGTATTACTGATTAAGAACGCTCTCTCACAATTTACACAAAATCACGACCTCACGTGTTTTTGTGTTAATTGTTCAATTTCTTTCTTAGTTTATTACAATTTAAAAACAAAATTCATGGAGAATATTAATTGAATTACAGTATCACATTTATTCAAAATAAATGACTGAAGAAGGATAGAGGTCTATCGATTACTAAAAAGAACTACTCTTCCATGGGTGGCGTAATCATCGTAGAACCGAATTTCATTTGCAATGGTTTATAATGGGTATAACCCAATAATGATTCTTCTCAAGAATTACAGCCCAAAGAGGAATATTAATAGAAGAATAAATTTAAATAAAACATAATAAAAGAGAATAAATAAAATAAGAACAAATAAGTTTATTAAGAAAATACAAACATTACAACATGCGGAAGAAGAATAGGGCTTCGACGAAGGGATCCTTGCTTCAAGAGATACCCTTATTTAATTTCTTGAAGAATTGGAGTTTAACCTCTTCTCCTCTTCCCTATACTTCTTAATTCACGTACCAACTTCACAAAATGATAATAAAACCAAATTAGAGTGGTGGGGAGGCAAGGTTAAAAGTGGTTTCAAGTGTGAATGGGGAATCTCGGCCAAATATTTTATGACCACTTTCACCGCCCATTTGACCACCGAAACGAATGAATTGTCCTGCCTTCCAGAAGTATAATATGTGGGGATATGGGTCCCCTATATTCTCTCAAAGTTGGGTTCAATACAAGCTCATATGATGGCGTTATGTCGGAAATACAGAATCTTCTCCATTTTGACGTCTCCAGCCCACCTTTGCCTTTATGGCCCAATTACTCCATCCAAATTCTTTCTTTTGATCATGTGTCCTGAATAAAAGTTTTATAAAATTAAGTTAGGAACACGGTTACAATATTTAAATTTATAATAATAAATATAAAAATATTTATCTTCGAAATACTACAGTGCACTATAAATAGTAAAACTGAAATTTTCACAAAATTTTCAAATGAATGATCAAATCCCAAATATTTTATAAATAATCCTATTTAACACAATGTGAGGAAATTATATCATTTATTATCAATAAAATATTCAACAAAATAGTGTTTTATCAACTCCCCCACACTAACCCTTTTGCAATCCTGGGCAAAACCTCATATCAAGTAAACATCAATATCAAAACAAATTTTAAAACACATATCCTTGAGATCAAACAATTACACACTAAGAAATAAAAGATATCATTCCTCATAAAAAACCATTACTTACAGTTCATAATTTATATCATTCAATATATTTCCACTTTATTTGTCCTCCCATGCACAAAACACTTACCTCGCTTGAATTTTATCTTATCACACAAATGCCATTTTTTTGCAATGTCATTCTCATCCAAACTCATACAAGGGTCACCATAGGCTTGATAAATTCCTATATCTATACTCTATGTGATTCAAGGACATATTTTTATCATGATGACCTTTCATGGTTGTTCTATGGCTTTCGGTTGGTAGGATTATGATGTGAAAAACTCTGAGGCTGAATGAGGAGGGCTTGACTCTTTCTGAAGCAAAATTGCATTAATCTAATTTTCACTTAAATATGGTTCTTCATTAATCCCCATTGTATCAATTCAGCTCCATCATCATGAAAATTCATGGAATGTTTTCTCCATTCATCAATTCAACAACAAAAATGTCAATCTTCTCAGACATGATTTTAGTGAAAGCTCCAGATAGGCACAACTTTCGACCTCAATTAGAAGCTCCAGAAAAGGCACAACTTCACTTGTCATGAAAGCTCCATAAAAGGCACAACTTTCAATATAATTATTTTTTCAGTAGCAAACACATCTCATCAAAATTTAATTTTCCACCCAATTTATAACATAATGTGGTAGCACAACACAATATAGCTTCCCCCACACTTAAGCTCAACTTGATTATTCAATTTCACTTCAAGAGTTGGTTGGATAGGGAAAATTGGCTTGTAATGTGGCTTACCTACCATGATGTGCATGGATTTTAAGGGATAAAAGGAATAAATGATCACGGTAGGCCATTATAAAAAATGATTCTTTGAAAAATTGGCTTTAATACCAAACAAATGCCTCAATAATTTTAACAAAAGTACATCAAATGCTAATGTTTTGACAGAAAAAAATCAAATTCTGGTTAAATCAAGGATTTTTTGGTTCTATAAAGAAGTGAGGTGAATGTAAAGAATATGAAAATAATGGTTCAGAAGCCTCATAGGAAAGTGATTTCAAATATAAAGACAGTGAGATGTGGCATGGGATTCAAAATTCAGTGTACATTTCATGATATTAGTAAATATTTGAACTTGAAAGAAAGTCAATTCAGCAATCATTTAAGCTTAGTTTCAAGGGATAAATTGATTCACTCCATGATATGAATTTAATAATATTGATGAGAATCATTTCAGCTAAAAAAATATAAAAACACAAAGAAGATTCAATGATAAACAGACAAAATTTTAAAAAACACACAATTTTTTTTTTGTTTTTTTAAACTAGAAAACAATTGAAATTACTAAACTAAATGGTTCCCTCCCCCAAACATAAAATATTGCATTGTCCTAAATGTGAACCCATGAGAAGATATATGCAAATGAAATGCCGAATTTTTAAATTGGACAAATAATATAAAAGTCAAAGTGTTAGGAACATACTGATGTGCTCAATTGGTGATGGGGTCATGCAGTGTGATAAAATCCACTCCATTAGTAGGAAGTCCCTCAATGTATCTTTTCAAACATTTCACATTGACTGTAAATCTCCTTCCAGTGTCCGCTTGTGTGATCTCCACTGCACCATAAGGAAAAACATTAGATATAATATAAGGACCTAACCATCTGGAACGCAACTTACCAGGAATCATCTTCAGTTGTGAATTGTAGCGAATGACTTTCTCTCCAACATGAAACTCCCTTTGTTGGATCCTTCCATCATGAGTTTATTTTGATCTTTCCATTTAGAGCCTTGAGTTCTCATATGAAGACAATATAATCTCCTCAAGCTCTTGAATTTCCCGCTTCCTTTGGATTCTAGCTTGGTCCAAATCCATGTTTCTTTTCTTTATAGCCCAATAATCATGATGCTCAACTTCCACGGGGAAATGACACACGTTCCGAAAAACAATCCAAAATGGGGACATACCAATGGGTGCCTCATATGATTTCCTTAAGCCTGCAATGCATCATCCAACCACTTGCTCCAATCCTTCCTATTAGGCTGCACAGTTTTATCCAATATTTGTTTCAACTCATGATTTGAAACTTCAGCCTGGCCATTTATTTGGGGGTTGTATGGTGTTGATGTTTTGTGTGTCAACCCATACTTTCGAAGGAGGGAAGAAAAATTCCTATTACAAAAGTGCATTCCTTGGTCACTGATGATAGCCTTTGGTACTCCAAACCTGCAGAATATTTGAGCCTTGACAAAATCAACTACAACACGAGAATCGTCAGTCCTGGTGGCCATGGCCTCACCCATTTACTCACATAATCAACAGATTCCAAAATATTCAAAAATCCAAATGAACTAGGAAATGGACTCATAAAATAAATGCCCCATACATAAAAAATATCATAGAATATTATGGGTTGTTGGGGTATCTCATGTCTCCTAGAAATGATCCCACTGTGTTGGCAATGAGATCATGACTTACAAAACACATGGGAATCATGGAATAAGATAGGCCAATATAATCCAGATTCCAAAACCTTCATAGCTGTCTTTTGGGGTCCAAAGTGTCCACCACAAGCAACTGTGTGATAGAAATGCAAAACAGATCAAAACTCATGATCGGGAACACACCTCCTAATGACTTGGTCACTACACATGCGCCAGAGGTAAGGATCATCCCACACATAATACCTAGACTCACATTTTAATTTTTGGACCTGATGCTTCTTCAAATTTGGTGGGATTTCAGAGGAATCAATGTAATTAACCAAATCAGCATACCAAGGATGCGTACCTGAGATGGTATAGAGTTTCTCATCAGGGAAAGTGTCCCGAAGTGGTACCTAGTCCAATATGTCACCCTTTGGTGTGTGAGTAAGCCTACTCATGTGGTCTGCCACCAAATTCTATGATCCCTTCGTGTCCTTTATCTCAATATCAAATTCATAAAGAAGGATCATCCAACGGATAAGTCGTGACTTTGCATCTGGCTTCTTTAGGAGGTACCTCAAAGCTGCATAGTCAGAAAAAAACAACTACTTTAGAGCCCAATAAATATGAACAGAATTTATCTAAATCAAATATGACAGGAAGAAACTCCTTTTATGTGGTAGTGTAGTTTGATTGGGCTGAATCAAATGTCCTTGATGTATAGGCAATCACATGTGAACGTCCTTCTACACATTGAGATAAGACAGCTCCAACCGCGAAGTTGGAGGCGCCACACATAAGCTCAAAAGGAATCTCCCACCGTGGGGGCTATAAGATAGGTAGAGTGGTAAAACTTTGTTTTAGCTCATCAAATGAATTTCTGCAAGAAACATCAAATAAAAAATCAAAATCCTTTTGAATTAATATTCACATAGGAAGAAAAATCTTACTAAAATCTTTGATGAAGCGCTGATAAAATCCTGCATACCCTAGGAAAGATCTAACATCACACACACATGAAGGATATGGTATGGATGAAATGATATCTACCTTTGATATATCAACCTCTATCATATGTTTATACACTACATTCCCTAAGACAATGTCATGCTCTACCATGAAATGACACTTTTCAAAGTTCAGGACCAGATTCATCTCAATACAACGATTCAACACCCTTACCAAACTAATTATACATTCATCAAATAAAGATCCATACACTGTAAAATCATCCATAAATACCTCCATCCAGGTCTCAATAAAATCAGAAAAAAATACTCACCATGCATCTCTGTAAGGTACCTGGGGAGTTACAAAGTCCAAATGGCATCCTCCGATAGGAAAATGTGCCAAAGGGATAGGTGAATGTAGTCTTCTCCTAATCCTCTAGAGATATAGGAACCTGAAAATATCCAGAAAATCCATCCAAGAAACAATAGTGTGTCTTCCCAGCTTGTCTCTTAAGCATCTGATCAATAAATTGGAGGGGGAAATGGACTTTGTGAGTGGAATGATTTAGTTTCCTATAATCAATACACACATTCCAACTATTTTGTACCCTCATTGAAATTAACTCATATTTCTCGTTTTTAACAACAGTAACACCACTTTTCTTAGGCACAACCTGAAATGGACTTACCCACTGAGAATATGAAATGGGGTAGATTATACCTGCCTTGAGCAATTTTGCAACTTCTTTTTTAACAACCTCCAAAAGTGTTGGATTGAGTCTCCTTTGTGGTTGTCTCACCGGTTTAACCCCATCCTCTAAGAGAATCCGATTCATGGAAATGGAGGGGATAATACCTGATATGTCAGCAAAGGTCCACCGAGTTTCCCTAATGTTCTCCCTCAAAAGATTCAAAAGTTTTTCTTCATGTTCAAAAGGGAGATTGTTAGCAATGATAACAGGTAATTTCTCACCACTCAAAAAGTATGAGTATTTGATATTTGGTGGAAATGGCTTGAGTTCCAATTTAGGGGGTGGTATATGGATGGAGAAATAGAAGGAAATGAAATATGTGTACAAATAGCATCATTATCAGAATATAAATCATCAAAATCAGAGAAATAAGCATTAAATCCATCATTATACTCAACATCCATTTCATAATCAGAGTTCACATTATCAAAATCAGAGTATGATTCCATTTCAAAATCAAATCTAATAGAGTCTTTTGCATTATAAATAGGTGTGGAAGTACTCTTAGACATCGAACTAGAACCAATACTCATAAACTCTCTAAGCATAGAACAATCAAATTCCATGGGGTTTTTACTTTGTGGTTCAAAATGGGAGATAATAAATGAATAATGGTCCTCATAGGGGTACTTCATGGTGTACATAACACTAAATATCACAACTTCATCCCCAAACTCCATGGAAAGTGTACCCTCATTGACATTTATGATAGTTTTATTAGTTTTGAGGATGGGCCTACCTAAGATAATGGGGGAATGAGAACTTACCTGATCATCCTCAATGTTAAGAACATAGAAGTCTACAGGAAAGATCATGTCTCTTACCCGGACAAGTACATCCTCAAGGACTCCCGCTAGATATGTCATAGCTCTATTCGCTAACTGCACCTCTACCCTCGTCGGCTTCAACTCACCAACCTGTAAAGAAGAGAATACAGAGTGAGGCATCACCTTTATTGATGCTCCTAAATCACAAAGAGCATCATAGAAGTGAAACTCCCCTATGGTACATGGGTTGGCGAATGTCCCTAGATCCTTTCACTTTGTCGGAATTTCTATAGTTGGTGTAATGAGTGCTGACACATTCCTTCCAAGATTGATCCTCTCATTTCCCTTGAGCCCTATTTGATTGGTAAAAAGTTCTTTTATGAATTTAGAATACCTTATAATTTTCTTAATGGCTTCAAGTAGAGGAATGTTGATCTCTACAGGCTTGAATGTGTCCAAAACCCCCTTTTTCATTGCTTTTTCAACCATCTTTTTGGTTTGAAGAACCCTATTTGGAAAAAGAAGGGGTTTAGGAGGAACATCATCAATATTTTTCTTACCTTTATCTTTCTCCTTGGATTCCTCATCAGTTGGTATGGAATGTGACTTCTCTGGAGTAGAGGTGAATCCTGGTGTAATGGTAGGTACAGATGTGTTGTTCATTTTCTTCCCACTTCTCAATGTGATGGCACTAACATTCCCCTTTGGATTTTGAGTGGGTTGGGAAGGTAGATTTCCATAATTCTTACTTAAAAGTTCATAGAGGGTGGTGGCAATCTGGCACATTTGAGTCTTCAACCCCCTCAGCTCCGAACATTGACTCTTCAGCTCATTCTGTTCATTAAGAACAAGTTGCTTCAAAAGATCATCAGTATTAGAATCTAACTTTGGTGGGGGATTCCATTGTTGATGGCTTGATGATTCTTGGGCGTCAAATCTCCTTTGGGGTTGTTGGAAACCCTGCTGGTAAGGCGGAGGCTGCTGGAAGTTTTGTTGAAAGGGTGACCTCCGTTGTTTTCCAGAGCCATACCTCATATCTGATTTATCATTACTCCCTTACTTGTATATTGGAGCAAATGAATAAAACTTATTTTGGGGATATGGTTGTTTTTGCTGCTGAAATGGTCTCCATGGGAATACTACTGCACAATCCTCTGTCTCTTTTAGTTGTGGGAAACAGTCAGTTGGGTGGCTTGTCTCAGTGAAAATTCCACAAGGCCCTGAAGGAGGGGGTTGGGATGTCTTTTGAGCCAATGCAATCTGCCTCACCATAGTGGTCAATTCTTCCAACATGTTATCAATATAATGACTTTCAAGATAAGAAGGAATTACCTGATGTGCTCCCCTAACATGTGGTGTACCTCAATCGCCCAATTGTTGGGAGTTTTGTGCCATCTTTTCGATCAATGCATGTGCGGCTACTAGTGTCTTGTCCACCAATGCCCCTCCTGCTACGACATCCACCATGCTCCTCTCCATATGTGTGATTCCTTCGTAGAAGTATTGGATGAGGAGTTGCTCACTGATTTGGTGATGCGGACATCTTGCATACAACATCCTGAATAGCTCCCAGTACTCATACATTGACTCTCCGTGGGCTTTCTTGATCTCTGATATCTCCTTTCAAATGGATGCGGTCCTCGATGCTGGAAAAAATATCGGCTAGAAAATAAGTTTTAAATCGTTCCAACAAGTTACATCCTTGGGTTGTAAATAATACATCCAATCTTTCGCAGCTCCATCAAGTGAGAATGGGAATGCAATTAATTTTATTTGATCTTCAGAAACATTTCTTGGTTTAAGTGTTGTGAAAACCACATTAAATTCTTTAAGGTGTTTGTTTGGATCCTCACTAGATAAGCCATGAAATTTTGGAAGAAGATGAATTAACCCAGATTTTAACTCGAAGTCTGATTCGAGATTCGGGTATGCAATAAAATTTGGTTGATAGTTAATATTAGGTGCAGCCAAATCTCGAATGGTTATATTAAGTTAATTTAAATTATTTCAAGACAATGATTCCACTTTTATGTTTGAATTTGAATTTCTTCCAATTTAAATGTTTCCAGAAGAGAGCAATTCACCAACTGCTTGAATATTGAAACTTCCCGTAGACTGAGAATGTCTCATTCGATCCCTAAGGCTACGTTCAATCTCAGGGTCAAGATCTAAGTGATATTTGGGATTACATCGTGTCATAATTAAAATAAAAATGAAAAGAACGAAAGTGGACCATAGTAAAATAAAAATGGGAAGTTTGAGTTGATGGTCCAAAAAGAAAAGAATAGGATGAAAAAAAATGAAAACTTAACAAAGGGGAAAGATGAAAGAGAGGGGTGAAGAAAATAATAAAATGAAAAAAAAAGAAATACCTCTAAATGGTTGAATAAATTAATTTCCTTCCTGGAAATGGATCCAATTTGATAGAGTGCTGTTGTGGGATCCCTCAAATGATTAATGTGATTTTGTGGTATTTAGGTGCAGCAGAGTGGCTGACCAAGGTCGTCTCTCAAAGGAGGAAGTATATTTAAAACAAATTTATAAAGGTATTCTAAAAATGAAATAAATGAGAATAGAAACACTACTTTAAAGTATGGGGGTTGGTTATAGTTTATGAATCGAGAAGAAGTTTTCTGGAAGAATATTGTATTTTTTTTTGTTTTTTGTTTTGAAAAGAAGTTTGATTAAAATGACACAACAAAAATATGTTTTTTAGACAATATTTAAAAGATATGATCGATCTAACTCTACCCCTTCAATTAATTATTAATCACTATCATTTTAATTAATATTAACTTAATTATTATCCCTTAATTTTTTAACCCCTGAACCCTACGAGAATTAACCTTACCCCAAAGATTAAGTGAATTTAACCTTAGGCTAACTTCGGAACATGCAATCGCAACACCCTGCTTTGACTGATGTTCTAAGGATAGAATATGGTCAGTGGTAAATTAAGGCACATATACATTATCTAAATGAGTAATGAATTGTGTTTATGGGTTATATTTGAACTCTACAAATTTTTCATTTATGATCTTGTATTACCGATTAAGATCGTGCTCTCACAATTTAAAGAAAATCCCGACCTCACGTGTTTTTGTGTTAATTGTTCAGTTGCATGCTTAGTTTCTTAAAATTTAAATACACAATTCATTGATCATATAAAGTGAATTAAATTATCTCATTTATTCAAAATAAATTAATGAATACAGATAGAGGTTGATCGTTTACTAAAAAGAACTACTCTTCTATGGGTGGTGTAATCATCGTAGAAGAGAATTGCATTTGAAAAGGTTTATAATGGGTATAACTCAATAACACTTCTAATAAAGTATTCCATCCCAAATAGGAAGATTAATAGACGAAGAAATTTAAATAAAACTGAAGAAAAGAGAAGAAATAATAGAAGAAAAATGAAGTTTATTAAGAAAACATAAACATTAAAACATGAGGAAGAAGAATATGGCTTCGACGAAGGGATACTTACTTCAAGAGATACCCTTATTCAATTGCTTGGAGAATTGGATTTTAACCTCTTCTCCTCTGCCCTAAACTTTCTAATACACGTCCCAAGATCACCAAATGTGAAAAAAACCAATTTATAGAGTGGTGGGGAGGCTAGGTTCAATGTGGTTTCAAGTGTGAATGGGGATCTCGGACAAATATTGCATGCCCAATTTCACCACCCATTAGACCACACAAAAGCATGAATTGTCCGGCCTTCAAGAAGGATAATACGTGAGTATATGGGTCCCCTATCGCCTCCCAAATGTTGGGCTCAATCCAAGATCATATGAAGTTGTAATGGCCGAAATACAGAAGCTTTTCCTTTCTGATGTGTCTAGCCCACCTTTTCCTTTATGGCCCAATTACTCCATCCAAATAAATTCTTTTGATCATGTGTCCTGAAAAAAAGTTGTAGACAATTAAGTTAGGAAAACGGTTACAATATTTAAAATTCAAATAATAAATATAAAAATATTTATCTTCGAAAAACTACAGTGCACTATAATGGGTAAAACTGGAATTTTCACCAAATTTTCAAATGAATGATCAAATCCCAAATAATTTTTTAATAAACATATTTAAACCAATGTGAGGAAATTATATCATTTATAATCAATAAAATATTCAAAAAAATAGTTTTTTATCAAATGTAAATATACATCTCTTGATCTTCAAGAGTCATGGCCGCACTAATTAAAGTGGGGCATTGATCTTCTTTTATACATAGATTTATTTCTTTGAGCTAATCCACGGTGGTTGAGATACACTCTTAAAATGCTAGAGGAGCCTCCCTAAGATCTTCCACTTCTTCTTCAACATGTGTTATTTTTTTTGTTTCTACTTGCATAGTAGGTGATGATGCAGAATTTTCATAATCACAAGAGACATTAAAATTTGCACATCTTGAAAAAGAAGCTTCCATTTCCGACTCGATTGATGATGAAGGGTCTTCCTTGGGAAATATAGACAAGATGATGGATTGATAATCAATAAAATCATTCACTTCTAACACTGCTCTAAATTCTTCTGGCCTGGCTGGCGATGTATATACTTGTTGGATTTTAGAAGATTAAATAAAGACATATCTATTTGAGCTTTCATCATTTCTTGGTGAATCACCAATTTCTCCCATGCTGTCTGGCTTGATTTCCATAATTGACATTATAGAGGTTTCCATAAGAGTATTTTGATTTGGGTCCATCCTTTCGATTTGACTGATAAGCAATACATAATCTGTACTCACATGTGCTAATGGGTTTACTGGATTCTTTTCCAAATCATACGGAGCATTAACTTTGGTAATCTCATTTGTTGTGGATTCCTCCTTTCCCTTTATATGGTAGAATTCCGCCTTAATGTACTAGGATTCACATGTCTTGAATGGGGACTTATCACCAAACAATGTCCTAACTAGACCATCGAAACAATATTTGAGACATTGATGGTATGATGAAGGGATAGCGACATGTTGATGTAGCCAGTGTCTTACAAGAAAGATGTTAAAGGATGAGTATTGATCAAAAACCATGAAATATGAATTGGATACAAGATCTCCAAACCGAGTTCTGTGTGTAATCTCGCCCAGTGGTTCTTGTTCATTTTTATCATATCCTTGTAACATCATAGTATAAGGAGATAAATCATACTCTGTGAGGCCCAATCAACGAAGTGTATGAATGGGAATGAGGTTGACTCATGAACCATTATCAATGAAATCTCTTCGGATTCCTACACCATTGACCTTTCCAGATATGTACAAAGGTCTAATATTTCCATGCACGACATCATCTTCATCTTTATCAGTAAAAGATATCACTACATGACATTCTGCAGGATTATTCTCTACATGGAAGACTTCAGCTGCAGAAATATCAGTTTCAAACTCATGAGGACTTGAAAAATCCTCGATGAGTGCCTCTTGAAGATCCTTTAATAAATTCAAAGCATCCAGAATTGATAACATGGCCTGTATTTGAGCCAAGTGTTTCAATACATCATACTTTTGATCCAAAGGACTGTGTTTCCCAACAGGAACATGTGGTTTAGTAGGTGCCTTGAAAGTTGATGCTTTGGAAGTTGATGCATCTTGTACTGGGATAGGAGTTGGTAATAATATTGGAATTGGAATATTAGACCGATTAGGCCTATTTACATCATCAGAGGAAGATGGTGGGACCACCAACCAATCTTCTAGAATAACTCTGCCAGGACTAAATATGCTTTGTGTGGAAGAACATGCTTGTTCTTTTTGATCTTGTTGAAGGGCTTTACCATGAGTTTCTGCCGCATACATAGATCTAGCAGGGGTAGAATTGGAATAGTGGCCTTTGAAAGATCCACGTCTTCCCCTATACCCTGAGCCTCTGGAACATCCTCTGATTCCACTATTTGATAAGGGGAACCCAGGTTCATCGAATTCGAAACTGTGAGTGACATAAGGATCTGTTAAGTGAATCATATTAACAGAACTGAAGATTAACTCTGCATCTGATGAAGACTCTTCCTAACTAGCCAATTTAAGCTGTGTCGTTTGATGGGGTGGTTCCCATTGCTTCGAAGTAGATGGAATAAATTTTTCCCGAGTCAAGGAAAACTTGGGCTTTGGAACATACTCATATTCTTCTAATTATTCCTCTTTATTGAAATTATGCCATTTCTTCGAGGATTTTCCCTACGACGAATAGGGTTTTTCTACGACATTCATGGAAGAAGTCACAATTTTTTTCTTCAATTGTGTTCGTAAAATAATATGAGTTCAGTTGATTGTCTTTCTGACCATCCAATCATCATATTTTTGTGTATTTTTGTTTTTGACTTCTTGCGACTCGCTTTCCTCCTCTGGATCTGTAGCAGTAACACATGCTACCTGAGCTGAAGAACATTTCAGTTTGACTTGTCCCAAGTCAACCATTTTTTGCAGGAGGTCCTTGAAAAAAAAACTCCTTAATGGGATCCCCCAACATTTGATGAAACTGGAAATAGTTGGGACAGTCTTCATCCCCTTCTTTGTTTGTCCTTTTGGACCTTGGAAATTGAACCAAATTATTTTCCCGAGCAAAAAATGAAGTAACCAGGAACATGTTCATTTCAGAAAGAGTAAAAATTACTCATTAGATCCTCAAATTGTTTCTGTCTTTGATCTCTTTGATTATCTTGATGAAACGTCCTCTATTTCTGATGCTCAGGAGGCGGAGCCCTTCGAGAAGATGTAGGTTATGAAGTAGAAGCAAGTACATGTGCTTGTTTAAGCATAAATGTAGTAGTCTGTTCTTTAATAATTCTCCTTCCTAGAGCTGATGGAATTACACCAGCTTTATCCTTAGTCATTATAAGAGAATCCTCAATCTGTTGAGTGATTGAAGTAAGGTCTCGAAACCCTCTAGTGTATTTCATATGGATTAGCGGTGTGCGCAACTCATCGCGTAAATTTTCCACACATATTGGAAACAATTCCTCTTGACGGGAGTGCTAAGTTTAGGGAATATGTTAATCCTTTCCAGTGAGTAATAAAATTTGAGATCCTTTCATTCTCCCTTTTTTTATTGTTTGTATGATAAAAAACTTTTGTCTTTGGCAACGTTGAGCTAAACTGAAGAAGGATTTTTTAGCGAAGATCCTCCCATCCTGTAATTGACCAGTACTCTAAGATTGTGTACTAAAAAAAGAAGGTCCTTGTCATGACTATACAAAACTCCTAAGAATAACTTCTTCTTGTTTCTGAAGGGTTCCCATCATAGGATCACAACGAGAAACAAAATGTTTTTTGTGTTTCTCTGGGTCTCCCGAACCATTAAAGATTGGGAATGTGGTACTTGAAAAATTTGATGGGGAGAAATTTCATCAACCCACTCAGGGGTAAGCTCTCTTTTCTGGTTGAATTTGAGAAAGATTTCCCTCTATAGCTTCCAACCGATCTGTTAATGATTAAATAGTAGTTATTAACTTTTGAGAAACATCCGGTTGAGCTTGGACCTGAACAGGTGCAATGACTAGAGGTAGTATAGATGTGGTGGCTAATACTGCACCTGATGGTCGCACCGCCAATTGTTGTTGCACTTGACCCGTAGTATTAGACCTATAAGGGTGTACTGATAGAGGATGATATTCTTGATCCATCTCAGTATCCACAACAAATTCCTTTGACTGACTGACGCCATCATGCTTAGGAGGAAGACTACCCTGAAGTAGTTCTTCATTCATCCTACATAATTCCTTAATTTCATCCTCTAATTGTAAAAATCTTGTCTCTAGTGAGGGAGATTCTCCTTCTCCAGAGGAAAGTTATGTAACCTGATCCTTTCCTTTCCCCTTATCAGACACCTTTGAGAGAGGTGGAAGTGGGTTACTTGAAGGATTACCTAGGTTCTGAGTAATCCTTTGATTTCGTCTATGCACACCATCTTCATTTGTGTCTGTTCGTACAACTTCTTGAGCAGGAACCTCTTCATCTAATCCCTCCGAGTGAACCTCATCTGGTGGATCAGAAATAATGACATTGTTTAAATTGATTGATGCATAATGCATTGCATTCCTTCTATAGACATTTCTCTGATATTGTCTTCCTCCATGACCTTGATGAGACATTTCCTTTTATTGATTTGATCCCTCAGGAACATCTTGACGAACCGTAATTTTGAGGGAATCTCCCAATAATTTGGATCTTCATTCCTCTTGAGGATTCTTCCCCAATAGATAGAAGACTGACTTTCACTGAGGGAGGGATTGAGGATTTGAAAAATTCCTCAGTCTGGTGGACTGGGGTTGTTCCTACTCAACTTCTCGAATCCTATTTGTTGATTCTAAGGGTTGAGTTAAAATAGTCCCCAATCTGGAAAATTGGGGTGGCTCTTGAGTTTCTATATCTGATACCTTCATGAAAGCTCTCATGTTCTTGCAGACCTTAGTCCGAAAATTATCTGGATGCATCAACCTGCATCCACTTTTATCACCCGGCTCAAAAGACCATTGGAGGATTTCTGACACTTCTGACACTTGGTGATGTGATTTCACTAAATGGGAGGCCTGTTCAATATTCTCTTTTGCTTGATGTAGGAGTAATTCAACAACTTGTTCTATGTATGATTGATTTTGAGAGTAACCAGTTGAAGCCTGTTCTTGGGCAAGATTTTGATTACAAACAAAACCAATTGATTATGGCCGGCCATGGGAAGTAACATTGCATGAGACCATTTTCGGCGGGCTTTGATGACTGGAGAGTACAGTGAAATGTAGCGCTCAATGACCACTGCATCCCCTGATATGAATACAAGATGGGGAATTGGCAATTATCAGGCGCAATTTTCTTAGTGCGCCAAGGAATGAACGTTGAAGGGCTCTCTGCTGTTTTTCAGCCTTCAGATATCAAGAAACTGAGAGAGATGCCATGTCAATTCAGAGATGTAACCCTTCTATTATATTGACATGATTTTCATATTCATTATAAGATAATATTTTATTTTTCAACTGAAAAAGATTTTTCCATATGTTGAGATGAATATCATGAATCCCATCTTCCGTCAACATTTCTGGAATGTCATACTAAGAATCAGACAAAGGCCTAAACATAACTGGCACTTCACCTTTCTCCAGTTGTTTTCTCATATTTAGTACTTCCTATTTATCATTCAATGTAGATTCTTCAACCTTATTAGACCAGAGCTAGTGCTTCTTTGCTGCTTCATCATATTCAATAAGATTGGTAGACAATTCACTGATTAAACTAGAAGATGAACAACCCAGGGGTGGTTTGAGGAATGAACTACACCCCAAGATATCTTCTGATTGAGAAAGTGTTTCACCTGATAATGGTAAAGCATCAGAAATGATTGGCTTAAAATTTGAATGTGCCTCAAGATAAGAGGTCTTTCGCATCACTACATTGTATGTTGGAGAATTTTCCAAGCAATGTGAATCACTACTGCGGAGAGGACTTTCGCATCTAAATTTATCATCATGGGGGGGACCACCATGGTGGGTTATAGCAAAAGATGAAACATTTTTCTGCTTGATCTTTTGACCACACAGAGGATTATTGTGGCCCTCATATGAAGATGAAACTTTGAGACCGATTGAATTGTCATAAAGCAAACCTTCATGAGGAAGTATCTGATGTAGTCCTTCGTAATTAATATTCCCACTATTGGGAACTGAAGGAGTAGAATCTTGAGTTGCTATAGATAATTGTCTGAGTGCATCAAAAACTCCAGCATCGACCAAGGCCTTGTCACATATGGGCCTTTTATTTCTTGACTGTGATGTATGGGTATTCTTCTTAGACGCCTTCTTACTCAGTTTGATAGGTGTATATGCCTGCTCAGGATAAATGATCAGGTTAGGCTGAATATATCCACTCAAATCAGGTGTATGGGCCTGACATGGATGTCTGTATGATATGGGGGAGTACGCCCCAAAACCCTCTTGGACTGGAACAGATGTGTGTGTCTGTTCTGGAGTGAATTGTTGATGTGTCACTCCACTGGTAGGGATATATTTATCTGTCTTTCCCTGAGATGCTGCTGAAGCTGTTATAATATCCTGGCAGGCATCCAGGATATGAGCAGGGATTTTCTTCTGCTCTTTCACCATTGACAGAATGTGCTTGGTGACTTCAGCAGTCGGAACAGGGATACATGTCCATTCCTTGCTTAGAGTTGGTGTATGTGCCTGCTCTTGTCCTCCTTTTCGTGTTAGTGAATTCTAACAGTACTCATGTGTGGGGGAAGAGAGTTGAGACTACCTCCTATTTGTCGCCATATCATTCCGACTGAACTCTCCGAATTCTACCAAAAGAGACTGTTGGTAGGCTTGATCAATACTAGAAGGTGTATGTGCCTGCTGATTTCACTCCGCCGAACATGGTTGATGAACTTCCTTCAATGCTGACAGATGAGGCTGCTAGAAGGACTGATGAGTGTAAGTAGGTGTATGTAATTGTTTACCAGTTGTCAACACATTGGGTTGGCGTGCTCGATCACATGTAGTTAGACGATCCTACCGACTAGACGATGATTTATAAATAGTTGTATGTTCCTATCTATAGTACTCCATTGGAATTTCCTGGTAGGACTGGCGTGCTGCTTCCAGAAGAGTCTACTGGACAATGAAATTAAAATGGACGGGTGTGTGTGCCCACTCATTTCTTGCCACCAAGATAGATTGGTGGAATTATCCCGAAACGGTAGAGATACGAAACTTCTGACTCTTAACCGGTTGTCGCCTCAAGTGGTTCGTCTTGCATGCTCAGGTTTGAGGAACTTTAGTCGAACTCTTGGAGACGACACTCTCATCATGTTGAAGGTGCACTCCTGCATGAGTCTGGTGGCGATTGTTGGTGGGAGACCTCGGGAAGGAATCATGTTTCCATGAATTAAGGCCTTGAGAGACCTTCTCATTCACCTCTTTAGAATGTGGGAGGGAATGGTTGTTGTTTTCTAGGGATAATGACCCGAAACGGTTGGAGACGATGGTTATCACCACCTGCTTCTTGATCACTGGTCATCGCTTTCCGGATGACCAGGGTGAATTGTTCACTTGGAGGGCTTGTCGAGCAGCCTCCAGAGTTGGAATGGTTCCATGTTGATGGTACTCCTTAACCAGTGCATTCGATACCCAGGATTAAAGACGCTGGGTAGGTGATGTTGCCCTCAGAGTGGATGACGATCTAGTAGGAGTAGCAGCAGATGCCTTCACAGTAGAGGCATTCACATCAGAGGTATTCACAGTTGTAAATTTAAGAGAATCCATTCTTGTAATGCAGAAGATCTTGGTAAGGAGTGCCTATTTGATATAACAGTCTTAATCAAGATAAGTCTGACCACTACATCTTTTGGATAAGCACATATGTTATTGATTTTTTTGTGGGCCCTCTCATTGAATTTAAAATAGGGGCCTAACAAATAAGTAAAATATCATTTTAACTTGGTTAAGGATTCATGTTGGGTTCACCATTTTTTTTTCCTATGGAATTGGGTATGACCTTGTTTATTAATGTTTCAAACATTACAATCGTTTTCTAACGGGTTTGTTCATAGAATCGGAAAAATCCAACGATTCCATATCCATTTAAACCTGCTTTCCAAAGGTAGGCTCTCATTAGTTATAGGCTGATGAGGCTTAAGAATTTGCATTGTTCGATAGGATGGGAGGTTGGACTCATCACTCCTTTTTGAGGGGAATTATTGTCTACTATGGGACTCACTATATAGATTTATCTTATTTTCGTGAATCCTTATTATATTACCAAGTATATAATGAGCTTTTCTTTAGATCAGACAATCAATGACTAATATATAGGAAATTTAGAGAATCTTTTATATGTATTTGAGGTTCTTCATCGACAGAGAATCATCTATATTTGTTAGAGATTCTTAGTCAATGGTATCTTTCAATACATAAAGGTCTCTTGGTCATTATGATGACCATATTAGTCTCAAATCCACTTAGTGGGGCACTTGAAGTTTATTTTCATTCATAAGGACAAGGATTATTTCACAGTTGTTATCATACCCACATATGGGCTTCTTACGTATCCTTTGTTTAAAAAAGGAATCAGAACACACGTAGTTCAAGTAAATATGTATGGGGTTTATTCATGATTGATGGCTCAAAGAAATATGTCATAATTACGTTTACACTCTATGCTCACGTGAGTCATGCTCGGTGTGAGAAATAATAGGTATTAGTAAAACTAGACAATTGTTCTATTATATGAAATGATATGGGGCTTATGTATGTGTGACTGCCCAAATAGATGAAGATTAAAATTTACTTCAGGGAAGAAATTCAGGAACATTGTCCATAAATGTAAATGTACTTTTATGGAGATTTAGATATTATAACTTGGGTCTTAGTCCTGATGAAGATTCCCAAATTAAGAGGGGGACATATGATTGGGTTTTACTCCTGAGAAGGAAGCCCATATCAAAAGTAAATTAAGACTAGTTAAGAGAAATTAAGACTGGGGCTTACTCCTAAAAAGGAGGCCCAGGTTAAGGGACTTGGGGCTTACTCCTAAGTAGAATGCCCATATTTTTAGACATTGAGACTCGGTCTTACTCCTGAAAAGGAGGCCCGGGTTAAGTGAACCGTGATTGGGGATTACTCCTAAAAATGATTCCCAGTTTAAGGGAATTATGACTGTGGCCTACTCCTAAGGAGGATTCCCAAATTAATAAGGAATTGGGGCTTACTCCTAAGGAGGATGCCCAATATTAATGAGAATTTGGACTGAGGATTACTCTTGAATAGGAGGCCCAGATTAGAGGACTTGGGGAATATTCCTAAAATGGATGCCTAGATGAATGATTCTCTCATCTTAAAGGATGAGGATTAATGAATGAACTATCTAAATGTAGTGATGTAATGATGTGTAAATCACTAGGTTTTGAGAGATGTTCCACAGAATTCCTTTCAGATAAGGAATCCAACAAGTAAATCATTTGATAAATGGATTTGGAGAGAGTTTTTAAGGCTTAATCATGAAGAGGAGAGGTGGATAGGAATGAGGGAGGTGAAATAGGTTGAAAGGGAACCCAAAAAAAAGAGCATGAAAGTACTGGTGGGAGCGTAAGTACTCGGTGGGAGCGCAAGTCCTAGATGCGCAGGTGTAATTGCATGACACATGTGTACTTGTGGGACAGTCAATCCTTCAGGTAGAAATTGGGCAAGGCTGGACTCAAGCCTTTAATACTACCCCTAGAGACTTCTAGAAGAGAGGTGTGCAAGTTATGTATAAGGGGTAAGGTGGCACGCAAGTGTGGCCATTTACCTTAAGTTCTAGCCACCTAGGTGTGCAAGTGTTGATGTGTTTAAACTCTAGGGCCTTCCCCCACCCCTCTTAATATCTTACGTTCTTGGTAAGAAATTAACATTGAAGTGTTCGGAAGCCTTGAGAAGAGACTAGTGCGCCGGGAGCTCAAATCTGATGTTTTGGAATTTTCTTCTCCATTAAATGGGGGGCCCAAAGGGGTATTTATAGACTAGAGAGACCCTATGTGAAATTTCAAAGAGGGTTCACAAGTCACTTGCACGACCACTATGAGGCGCGCAAGTCTACTTGCACGACCTTGCTGGAACATGCATGAACCAAGTGTAAATGACTCATTGTTGATTCCTTTTTCAATTTGTGATGTTTTCTTCAAAGGATGAATCACATTATGCTAAGGCATTTCCCTTTCCATTCCTCTAGACTATTTGACAAAAAGGATCGTCAACAGAAACTGAAAAGGTTGTATGGACATCGGAGATAACTTTCCACCACTACCAAATATCTACAAGCCTCATCGAGTTGAGACCTGTAGAAAGGCATGGTCACCATCCTAGAACTATAGATGTCTATATCTCCCATCGGCATAATACTTCATCCTACTATGTGAAGTCTTCATCTACCCCTGGATGATCTGCACCATCTCAATGGTAACCCATACCATCTCTGGTCCCATGATTGCTGACTCCCCTAGGTCAGTCCAACACATAGGTGATCTCCAAGGATTCATGTTCAACGCCTCAAAAGGTTCCATCCCAATGATGGTGTGATAATTTTTGTTTTATGAAATCTCCACAAACAGAAAGTTATCCTCCCAGCTACGACCGAAGTCGAGGAAAAAAGCAAGAAGCATGTCCTCAAAAGGTCTTAATTGTTTACATAGTCTGCTCGTCTGTTTGAGGATGGATGGAGGTGCTTAAATGAAGCTGCATCCCGAATGTATCCTAAAACCCCTTCCATCGATGGGAAGTAAAAATTGCATCACGATCGGAGAAAATCATCGAGGGTAATCCATGTAGCCACACAATCTCTTATACATAGGGGTGTCCCAAACTCTTTACTGAACCTTTCTATCTGATCGGTAAGAAGTGGGCCGACATGGTGAGTAAGTCAACGATCAACCAAATCGAGTCATCTTCCCTAGATGTACGTATATTTCCTATCACAACATCCATTGATATGACATCCTACTTCCACTTTGGAAACTCTAAATGATGAACCAAGCCTGCTGGTACCTAATGCTCTGCCTTCACTTACTGACAAGTGAGGCACTGAGAAACAAACTCTGCTATTGCTTTTTTTTATTCACACCCACCAATGTTGTCATCAGAGATCCTGGTACATCTTTTCCACTCCTGGTTGTACCTCTAGATGGAATGTGTGGAACTCTATCATAACATCCTCCCTAAGAGACACTTGTACCATCGTACGTCCTCTAAACAGAATGACATGCTCCCCACCTTCATAAATTCCATTAGGTGCATGTACTGTCGATATCTGAGCATGACGTGTCTCGTAGTCAGTTCCCCCTAACTTCACCTCCGTAACTCGCTGAAGAAGTGGGGGACTGACTGTAAGTGACTGAAGAAAAACTGCTCCATCGCTATTCTCATAGGATATCTACAGAGTGGCCACCTGCTCTGTCACATCTCCTTGTAGCTGTATACTAGACCACTTTATGAGTTCATCGACTACAATTTTCTCCTTCCTTGGAGTATAGACTATCACAAAGTCATAGACCTGGAAGAGGTCAAGCAAGTGTTGTTGTCTCATGTTCAGGTCTTCCTGTGAGAAGATATTCCCGAGACACTTATGATCAGAGTACACTGTAAAACACTTTCCCATTATGTAATGTTGACAAATATTCAAGGAAAAGACCACGACTAATGACTCTAGGTAATGGGAAGCATATTTCTGCTCATGCTGTCTAAGTTGTCGAGAACCATAAGTGATCACCGCCCGCTCCTTCTTTAGTACACATCAAAAATATGGTCCATGTTGCGTTGCAGTAGACTACGTACCCTACGCTATTATATGGAAGCCTCAAGATGGGCTAAATTTTCAGCCTCTGCCTCAGCTCCAAAAAACTCTGATGCATTCTCTTCGACCACAAGAAGGGTATCCCCTTCTTCATCAACAATGATAGAGTTTCTGCAACACTAGTGAAATCTAGCACAAACATCTAGTAGTATCTAGACAATCCCAGGAAACTTTGTACCACCATCACACTCTTTGGTGGCTCCCAAGAACGTACCAATTCAATCATCACTGGATCAATGGATACTCTAGCCATAGATATGACATTTCCCAGAATGTGAACCTCTCTGATTCAGAACTAGCACTTCGAGAGTTGACCATAATGTTGGTTATCTCGGAGTGTGTCCAGTACTACCTGCAAATGATAGGCATGCTTCTCTTTTGTATCTTAGTAGATAATAATGTCGTCGATGAAGAGTACTACAAAATGATCAAGGAATGGCTGAAACATCATGTTCCTGATTCCCATGAACACTAATAGAGCGTTGGATACACCGAATGGCATAACCAAGAACTCGTAGTGGTTGTACCGACATCAGAAAGCCATCTTCTGAACATTCTTGTCTCGTACTATGAGATGGTGATAGCCCGATCTGAGGTCTATATTCGAGAACCACCGTTATCCCTTCAGCTGATCAAAGAGGTCATCAATCATCATATGTGGGTACTTTTTCGTCAAGGTCACCTGGTTCAGGTGCTGATATTCGACAAAAAGTATCAAGCTCCCATCTGCTTTCATGGCGAACAAAATCAGGGCTTCCCAAGGCGAAACACTGGGCCGAATGAATCCATTCCCTTATAAGACCTCCAGATATACCCATAGCTACAAAAGCTCCATGGGAACCATCTGATATGCTAGTGTAGATATAAGTGTCGTCTCAGTGAACATGTCAACGTAAAAGTCTACCTCTCCGCTAGGAGGTAGTCCCTAAACATCATCAAGGAAAACATTAGATTACGGGTCCACCACTACAGGATAGCGTGGAATCTCCAAATCAACCACTCCTAGGGTAAGGCTAGCCAACATATGAGTGATTGTATGCACTCTTCTCCGGGTACGTCTATCCTAGGCCGTAATGTCTACCTTCTCTCCGGTGAAGGTAAACCTGGTCCAATACTTGCGGACACACCGCACTTGCACCTAATACAGTCATTTTGAGCATGGAATGTACATAACCAGTACATACCCAAGATGACGTCGTAAGGCATCGACGTTGCTACTAGGAGATCCCAGCTGAAGCTCTCAACTCCTAGGGTAAGCTCACACTACCGACACTAGTGCGTAATTTTCAAATAGGCTCCCGTAGGAGTCTCTAGCCGTAAGGATCAAGCTAACGGCTCCGTCGAAATCTCCGAGATCCGGAGGAGGGCAGTGGAAATAAAAGAATGAATGGAACCAGTGTCTATAAGTACCACACCTAAGGTGGAGTAGACATAGACCATACATCGTATCATCTCAGATGCACCGTGATCGTAGGCCTCAGCTACTTGGAGCTGGGATATCCCCTGTCCACCTACTCGGGGTGGACATGCTGGGGGTGGTGGTGGTAACATCTCAAATCGTCTCCCACCGCCAGCTACCCGACCAGCTCCTCTGCCATGTCTGCCAGCTCCCTACGGACATCCTCGATCGAACCACTATCTCTGCTCGGGTAGTCCTTCGACTATCTGCAGATCATATGTACGGTGGGTCGGACAGTCACGATCCATGATACCCTACCTACTCCATGCGTAACACTACCCACTCCTGGATTCACCAGCTCTACCTCTGGTTCCCCGCACAACTGACTCTGAATCATGTTGTTTTCCACCTATAGATCTGGTCCTCTTGGACATCTGTGTCGTCAATCTGCTTCCTACTACAGAAGACTCTGCTACGTGATGACTGTTGGTGGGTCTCGCTGCTGTTGACTGCTCATTAATGAAACTCTCCACTAAAAGGGCCCACTCTAAAACCCCTGATTGTGTTTGGATGCTGAGTTAGATCATCGAAATAATGATCTCTAGCCAGAGTAACTGGTCGAAGGACTGGGCCCTAAAGAATGGGTCTCACACCATATCAATGGAGTAGCATGAGTGGTCAGTGAACCTCACTGAGTATTGAGCCGCTGTCATGAATCCCTACTGTAGATGAAGTAGCTCCTAAATTTGCACTTCTTGAAGATTTTCTGGGACAAACTCTGGCCGAAACAGGATCTTAATGTCTTCCTAGATAATCATCACCTCATCGTGAAATTTGAGCATCAATATCCACCATCTAACTGTTGCTGCCTATAGAAGGCTGGTGACAAGGATCACCATGAGATCAGCTGGTGTCCGTACCATTCAGAAGACTCTCACCACAGCCTCCAACCAATATTCAGCTACCTCTACATCCATCTCTCCCATAAACCGTGGGTGGCCTCAAGGGATGAAAATCATGCAACGTACTCCTATGGCATGTACTCTCTGCTACTGGGGATGGTGGTATTAGTGGCCCAACGAGTAATGGTACCACTAGTGACTCTGCTGGTTCCTCTTCTGGAAGAGCCTTCACCAAGGACTCTTTTCTCGGTGTGCTGTTAGTTCGTACTATATCCAGAACCCTAGCTGGCTGTCTGGGAAGAGGCATCTTGAAAATAAACAGGTTCCCCACAGTCATTAAGTTATACCTGTTGAGATGACTCTTGAGAGAACAAAGAAAACTCATGGAAACACACACGCAATTAGTGTTTTCGTGCACGGAGTAGAAAATGTGGATGTTTCATAGGTGGAAAACACATGAACTAATCATCCAATTAGAGGTTATGGTGGTGTAGAACACCTAAACTAACCTCCCATGAGAGGTTATGGTAGTGGGGACCAACCGAGGATTGAAACCTCTTGAACTCCCTATTAAGTGGGGAGAAACCTCTTGAGCTTCCCCACATAATTGTGCCAATGCCTTTCTTTGATTTATTATCTCAAATGAGTCAATTAATTAAACCTTTTTTATGTTATGCCTATGAAATAAATAGACAACCAAATTTTTTATATTTTCTACTTGGCATTTTTGGAGGAATTGGGAGGATGGAACCTGGGAGAATGCTCTCCTACGAAGAACGCCAGATTCGACTCTAACATCTTCCAAAGTACATTCGTTGACGAGGAAAGTCTTCATCATCAAAGATCCGATGTTTGAGGAAACACTGACGCCATCAACGTCCGACTATTCCCAAAGATATCGTCTATTTCCTCACGGGAAATCTTCAATGAATCAAAAAAACGAGGTAGGAGTTTACTTCTATATGACGATCACTTACCATTTTCTACACTTCTAATTATTTTGCAGGATTCTGAATAGTGATTGAGAAGGGTTGCAGTAGATCCATTGATGATTGAGGTGGTACTTGCTTGGGAGCCACCCTGAATTATGACATAGGTACAAAGTTTCCAAGGTTTGGTTGGGTACTATCGGAGATTTGTGAATGATTTCTCCAGAGTTTCAGAAACTCTATCAGCATTGACGAATAAGGGGAAACCCTATGTGTGGTAAGAGAAATTCCAGAAGTGTTTTCAAAAGCTAAGGCAGAGGCTGACTAGTGCCACCATCTTGAGGCTTCCTTAAAAGGGCGTAGGGTACGTAGTCTACTATGACGCATCAGGGACCAGGCTCAGATGTGTCCCGATGCAAGAGCGAGTAGTGATAACATATGGTTTTTAAGGGGTGGGGGAGAATTTAATACCCTCAAATGATAATGTCTTAAATGAATAACCAATATGACTCATGTAAACAAGGTGAACCTTTCTTTTCAGAAGTCTACCTCATTAGAACTCTACAGTTAAGTGTGATTGGCCAGAAGTAGTGATCAACATGGGAGACCTGCTGGGATGTTTTTCCAACGTCTGTGTGAGTGAGGACAAAGCACACTAGAAGGGACAAGTGTTGGCCTGTGGGGATTATCATTTGTCAGATGACCAATTCAGGCACATGGGTGGGCCCCATGGTGGGGGCCACGTGTCTTCGGGGCATCTGTTGGTACCTAGAGGGTCAGTACATGACGACCATGTTTAATGTGGGGTGTCTCTGTTGTCTCCAGGACCCAATTATTACATTTAGTAGCAGAGGTGGTACCCACCCTTAAGTGCAGCGCACTGCATGGGTTGAGATGCAGGGCCCACAACAAGGACATTGTGCTATAACTGGGGGTGAATTTAACACCCCCAAATGATAAAGGGTTAAATGATAAATAATATGACTCACGTCAACAAGGTGCACCTTCTCATTTGATAGCCTACCTGATTAGAACTCCATAGTTAGGTGTGCATGGCCTGAAGTAGTGGTCAGGATAGGTGACCTTCTGGGAAGTTTCTCAGGGTGTGGGTGACTGAGGACAAAGCACACATGAAAGGAAAAGTGTTTTCCACTGGGGAATGTCATTTGTTAGATGACCAATTCGGGCACATCGGTGGCCCCCAGGGTGGGGACCACGTGTCTGCGGGGAAATTGGTTGTACCTTGAGGGTCAGGACCAGATGACCATGTTTAATAAGGGTGTATGTGCTGTCATTGTGACTTAGTTTTTACATTTTTGAACCACTTACTACTACTATAAAACGGAGTGTGAGGTCCAAACAAACATAGCATGACCCCCTCCGTGGTTCTTCTTCATTGGTGTGTTCCTGGAAATGGATGATGGTGACGCAGGTGCTGATGGCAAAAGGGCTGCCCCGCGGCCACCGCCACCCACGGATCCTCCGTTTGTGGCCTCCACTGACCGCGTCCCCTGCTGTCTGTGGCCTCTGTCGTCCACGGACACCACCACTCGTGGCCTCTTCATGACCCCTTGTGGCCGCACCGCCTCACGCCTGTGTGTGTCGCCCCACGGCCGGGCCGCGCTGCCCACAACCCTCCGAGCCATCGCGGCCCTCTGAGTCATCCCGCCGCCTTGCTATTTCTGCAGCCTCTGGTGGCCCTCTGCAGCCCCCCTCGCGGACTGACGGCCTCCACGACCCTCGCGGCCCCTCACGGCCCTCGCAGGCTGGGCCACTCAGCACGGATCGGACCTCCCAACGTGGGTTAGGCCAGACAAAGTGTGTCGGGCCAGACCCAGAAGGGTGGTCTAGGTCAAGCTGAACCAGGTCGGTCCAGCCGGAGTCGTACCGGACCCGGACCCACTTCGACCCATTTACGCATTTTCGACAATATCTTTTGTATCGGGCGACCATTTGATGAACTATCTATGGAGTCGAAAACCTTGGAGCAAGATGGTCCCTTTAGTATTCCCCAATATAGTTTTCAATAAATTTGGGGAATGGTCGGGTTGGATCGAGAACAAATCCAACTGGGCCCTCGGAACTAAAAGGCTAATAACTTACAGACCGAGCATCTGATTGACACACCGTCTGTTGCGTTGAGACCCCTATAACATTACGATCCTTTGGAATATTTCTTCATGGGACATATTGGAAATTTTAGTATCGACCATTGGCTTGAGTTGTGGACCCTCCTGGAGGTGAGAAAGCTTAGCATGGGAACCCAGTAGTTGGCTATGACTTGTGGAAGAGATCCTTCGTGGGTCTATGATTGAGGGTCCCACACTGAACCGCACTAGGATTCCATGCGAGACTACCCAAGAGATCCAGTGTGCACCCAAACCTAGAGATCTTATGTGGATCAGTACCTAGAAATCCTATGTGGGTCAGCACCGAGCGATCCTGTGTGGGTTAGCAACGAGCAATCCTTTGTGTCTTAGCACTAAGCAATCATGTGTGGGTCAACACCTAGTGATCCTATGTGGTTATATTGATGATTTTAAATCCTTCATTGTTATATCTATTAACATAATAAGATGATTCACTAGATACATCTAATCATCTCTACTATAGTACATAAATTATACCTGGTGTGAGTTGATTTCATACTTGAGAGATACATTCCTTGGTGGTAATACCTTTGTGGTATTCTTCTGTGTGGCATACTAATGTGGTACTTGCCTTCGTGTTATTCCTTCCTTTGTGGAATAGTAGGGCATAGGGATTTTGAGTTGGAATATGTGTTTCCTCATGTTTGAGATGGGTATACGTGATAACATAGGTATATGTATGGGAATATACATAAGTTAGGTTGTCAGTTGATTTATTGTTTTTTGAATTATCCTTTGTGGATTTTGTGAGACCTTGAGGTTATTGGGGTCCCTACTAAGTATCATTATACTCACCCCGTCATGGGAAATGCCCATGTATCATTGTGTCTGGTGCAGACAACGGACATCACTGACTAAGGATGAGAGTGCAAGGACTGTAGGTAGCTCATAGGTGGACCTTAGATGAGGCGTACCACAGAGACGAGTGTTAGAGAGTTTTACCTACCCTTCAGGTAGGATCCTTGCTGAGTGATCACAGGAGTTGTTTGAGTTTACTTTTACTTTCAGTTTATTGTACATTCTAGATGGGGTTGTATTCTGGCCCCCTTTTACATACTATAGTCACTCTGTTTACTATTCAGTTAACTTGAGTGTGTATCTTGTTGTGTGCTTGGTTGCATGTGTTTACATGTTATAAAGGAAATTCCTTCCTAGTTTTAGGGAATACACCATCTATTCTAGTCCCCAACCCCTATCCTATGGAAGGAGGGTATGGGGTATTCATGGAAATGGCCTCGTGGGACATGTCGTGTAAAATTAGAATCAAAGTTTACAAAAAAACACTCAAACGTTTACTAAACGCACTCGAAAAAATGTTCATAAATTCATTCAGGCACACCAGGCCTTGGAATCACACACCTTCAATTTTTTCGGACTCATAAAATTCCCATTTATTTATAAAAAATACTTGGAAATTCCAGGTCATTACATTCTCCCCACGTCTGGGATTTATGTTCCCATAAGCCATAACTCAAACTAACGGATCATGTGGGTGTACCAAGCATGAATCTGAGCCTCCTGCTCCCATGTGCTCTCCTGGAGGTTCCCGTACTACCAAAGAATGTTCCCTAGAGGTATCGATCGTCCATGAAGGACCTAGTCTTGTTGATCCTCAATCTCTATTGGAACCTCCATAAAAGTCTCCAAATCATTGATGTACATCTCGCCATGGTTGATGATGTGGGAAGGGTTGTGGAAGTATCTACTCAACATGGATACGTGGAAGATGGCATGCACCAGGTGCAACTGAGGTGAAAGGGATAAGCAGTAAGACACCTCACCAACATTGATGAGGATAAGAAAGGGTCCAATGAACCTCGGAGATTAATTGACCCCTTCACAAAATCATTCCAAAACTCGATGAGGTAAGACCTGTAGAAATATGAGGTCTACATCATCAAAATCCATAGGTCTCCATCTCCAGTTGTCATAAGACTTATTCCTTCTCTATGTAGTCTTTATATGCTCCTGGATGATCTGAACATTCTATGTGGTATCCCGTACAATATCTTGTCCCACGAGTGATGAATCCCCTGGATCATCCCCACATAATGGTGTTTTTCATGGTCACCCATACTACTCCACGAAAGATGTCATCCCAATGGTGGATTGATAAATGTTGTTGTATGTAAAGTCCACCAAATTAAGGTTATCCTACTAGTTGCGACCAAAGTTGAGAACACAATCACGCAAGATGTCTTCAAGGGTCTGAATGGTCCGCTCAGTCTGGCCATCTTTCTAGGGATGAATGTTAGTTCTCAAACGAAGTTGCATCCCGAAAGCCTCCTACAACCCCTTCCCTAGTCGGGAAGTAAATCATCCATCATGATCAGATACAATGGTTTAGGGTACTCCATATATCCGCACAATCTCCTCTATAGAGAGGCGTCCCAAGAACTCTATTGAACCATACTCTCTGATCTGATAGAGGTGATAGAGGAGATGAAGGCGACACAGGCAATGGCACCACCGCGTGGCCACCGCCGCCCATGGCCACCGATGCCCGGGACTGCCGCTTCCCGGGGCTCTGCCATTCGCGGCCTCCGCCGACCATTACCACCACCAATCGTGAGCTCTGCTGTCTATGGCCTCACTGTGCCGCCCCATAGCTAGGCTGCCTAATGGCTGCCCACACCTCCCCATGGCCTTGTGTGTCGCCCTGCGGGCTTGCGCATCGCCCCATGGCCTTGCACGCCTCTATGTGGCCCTCTGATCCGCCTTACGAAATCATACAACCCAAATCCTAAAGTGGCCCTCCGTGACCGCCCTTGCGGACTCGTTGGCAGGGCCGGCCCCAGTGAGCTGGGCTACCCAGCATGGGTCGGGCCAGTCCGACCGGGTCAGACCGGACCTGGACCTAGTTCGACCCATTTACACATTTTCGACCATATCTTTGGCACCGAGCGACCATTTGACAAACCATCTGCAGTTAAAGAAACTATGGAGAAATATGGTACCTTTATTATACCCTACTAGTGTCTTGGATAATGTTGGGGAACAGTATGGAAGGATTGAACACGAATCCAACTAGGCCCTCCGGATTAAAATCCTAATAACATACAGACCAAGCATCTATTTGATGCGCCATCTTTTGAGTTGGGACCCCTATGAAGTGGAGAACCTTTTAGATACTTATTTGTGGGACTAAGTATTGGTTTGAGTATCGAACAATGGACAAAGGATCAGACCCTATCGGATACGAGCACTCTTAGTGCAGGAACACTGTAGCTTGCTGTGACTTGAGGAAGAGGTCCTTTGTGGGTCTGTGATTGAGGGTCCCACATGGAACCACACTAGGATTCCATTTGAGACTACCTGAGCGATCCTGTGTAGGTCAGCACCTAGCGATCCTGTGTGGGTTAGCACCTAGCGATCCTTTGTGGGTCACCACCGAGCGACCTTGTCTAGTTCAATACCGAGTGATCCTGTGTGGGACGGCACCGAGCGATCCTGTGTGGGTCAACACCTAGAGATCCTATGTGGGTCTGATGGTGATTGGTGACACTTTGAGGGTCTGCCTCATAATAGAGTAAGATGATTCAGTAGTTACATATATTCATCTCTAATATTTTACCTAAGATATACCTGGTGTGAGCTGAGTTTATACCTTAGCGGTTCATTCCATTATGGTAATACCATGGTGGTATTCTTATGTGTGGAATTCCTATGTGGTACTTACCTTCGCGGTACTCATTCCTTTGTGGAATTGTTGAGCTTTGTGATTTTGAGATGGACTGTGAGTTTCCTAATGATTGAGATGGGTATAGTAGAAAACATAGGTATATGTATGGGCATATACCTGTGTTGGGTTCTCAGTTTATTTGATGCTTTGTGGATTATCATTTGTGGATTTTGTGAGACCATGAGGGTCTCATGATCCCTACTAAGTGTCATTATACTCACCCCTTCACAAGCTATGCCCACACCTTATTGTGTTTGGAGTAGACGATGGAAAATTCTAACTGAGGACGAGAGTACCAGGACTGGAGGTAACTCGGAGACGGACCTTAGATGAGGTATACTACTGAGACAACCATTTTACACCTACATCTATGTTTTACCTAGTGTGATATGAGTTCGTACTAGAGTGATACTTTCATTTCTGGTAATACCTTGGTGGTATTATTCTGTGTGGCGTACCTGTGTGGGACTTACCATCACAGTACTTCTTCCTTGGTGGAACTGTTGAGCATAGAGCTTTTGAGTTGGACTCTATGTTTCCTAATTATTGAGATGGGTATACTTGATAACATAGGTATATGTATGGTCCTATAAATATGTTGGGTTGTTAGTTGATTTCATGCTTTTTGGATTATCCATTGTAATTTTTGTGAGACCTTTAGGGTCTCATGGTCCCTACTGAGTATCATTATACTAACCCCTACACGGGCTATGCCTGGACCTCATTGTGTTTGGTGTAGATGATGGAAAATGGTGAATGAGGATGATAGTAACAGTACTGGAGGTAACTCGTAGGTGGACCTTAGACGAGGCGTACCGCAGAGATGACCGTTTGACAGCTGTACCTACCCTTTAGGTACGATCCTTAGCGGGTGATTGGAGGAGATCTTCTAGTTTACTTGTACAGTCATTTTCTTATACTTTCCAGTTGGTCTTGTGTTCTATCCCCCATTTACTTACTGTACTTACTCTATTTACTATTCATTTTACATGAGTTTGTATCTTGTTGCATGCTTGGTTGCATGTGTTTAATGTTTATAAAGGCAATTTCATCCCAATTTTAGGGAACATGCCTTCTGTGCTAGTCGCCAGCCCCTAGCCTATGGATGGATGGATTGGGGTAGTCATGACACAGGCCCTGAGCCCTGGTGACATCACAACCACCCCACCGTAACATGGTCGTTTCATCCTGGCCCTCCAGGTACCACCGGATTCCCCACAGAAACGTGGTCCCCACCCTGGAGCTCACCCACATGATAGAACAGCTAATCTAACTAATGAAAATCCACATAGGCCAACACATGTCATTTCTAGTGTGTTTTGTCCTCAATCAGACACACCCTGAGAAACATCCCAGAAGGTCACCCATATTAATCACTATTCTAGGCAAAGAACGCTTTACTGTGTAGTTCTAATACGACATGATCCTGAAAAGGAAGGATCACCTTGTTGATCTGAGTCATATGATATAGTCATTTAACATGTTATCATTTTGGGGTGTTACAATCACCCCCCTTTAAAGCACAACATCCTCATTGTGGGCTTTACATCTCTACCCAGGCAATGCATCACACACCCTCTGATACCAAATGTAACAACTAGGTCCTGGTGACAGCACAACCACCCCTCTTTAACATGGTCATCGTGTCCTAGCCCACCGGGTACCAGAAGTTGCCCTGTAGACACATGGTCCCCACCTTGGGGCCCACCAATGTTCCTGAACAGGTCATCTAACTAATGAATGTCCCCACATTCCAACAAATGTTCTTTCCCATGTGTTTTTTCCTTACTCGCACTCAACTAGAGAATCTTCCAAAAGGTCATCCATCTTGATAAATATTCCAGGCCAAGCATTCTTAATTGTTGAGTTATAATCAAACATGATCCTGAAAAGGAAGGTTTGCCTTATTGAAATGAGTCATATCATTTAGTCATTATACCATTTATCATTTTAGGGTGTTACTATAACCCCCTTGGCAGCACGGTAAGTCCATCGGGTGGCACGGCCGCGTGCCGGCGAGGCCGTAGGGCGGCGCGATAAGGCCGTAGGGTGGTGGTGGTCATAGGGCGATGAGGAACGCCAACGAGGAACATATCCAATGACGAACGAATCGACGATCGAGGGAACACCGACGTCACCGATGTCTGTCCATCCCCAATGACATCATATCCTTCCTTGTGGCCTTTTTCAATGAACTGTCGAGGTAGGGGTTGTTATTATATTCATGAAATTCCTCTGTTAAATTCCTCGTTCTTGGAAAGCATGGCGAATGAGGATCCACCAAAATATGTTGATCTACGATTTGTATTATATTATAGATTTTTTCATTCTTGAATCATTTTTTTGTTGAGCCGCTTTCTACTGCCCTAATAATGAGGATGCGGGCCAAACAAACATGGCCCGACCCATCCACTTTTCTTCTTTTGGTGTCTTCTTCGTGAGGGTGATAGTGACTGGTGCCGGTGTTTGGCACCTGTGGAACTCAAGAATGGCGGCTGACACCACCACCGGATGTGGAAAAGGCAATGATGCATGGCGTCTCCCATGGCTACCACCTCCCGTGGCCCTGCCGCACCGCCCACGGCCTCTACCGCGCCACCCCACGGCCCCACCGCACCTCCCGGTGGCTACGCTGCCCATGTGGCCTCGTGGACTCCGCGTCGCTAGGATAGACAGCCAAGAGCGGGCCGGGTCGAAGCCAGCCGGTCATACTGCCAAGTGGGCTGATCCACATCATGGGTTGGGTCGGACCTAGTGGGTCGGGCCTGGTCGACCCAGGCCGGGTCAGGCCGGGTCGAACTGGACCCTGATCCACTATGACCCATTTACGCTCATTGGTCTATAACATTCGCACTGGATGTCAGTTTTATAAATCGTCAGTGGCACCCGAAACATTGTAACGAGACCGTCCCATTGGTATACCCCAATAGATATTTGGATAATGTTGGGAAATGGTCGTGTTGGATCGAGCACGAATCCAACTGGGCCCTCAGAACTAAATGGCTAAAAACTCCTAGACCGAGCATCTGATTGACGTGTCTTCTATTGCATTGAGAGCCCTATGAAATGGTAGTATTTTGGGATACTTCTTCGTGGGACTTTGTGGCAGCTGGACTATCGACTAGTGGCATGAGGAGACGACCCTCCCGGAGACAACCGAGCTAATCATGAGAACCCTATAGCTAGCTATGACGTAAATAATGAAAAGTGATCCTGTGTGGATCAACACCTAGAGATCCTGTGTGGGTCAGTAAGGAGAGATCTTGTGTGGGTCACCAACTTGTGATCCTGTGTGGGTCATTACCGAGCGATACTGTGTGGGTCAGCACCTATCGATCATGTGTGCGATAGCACCAAGCGATCCTGTGTGGGTCAATACTGAGCGATCCAGTGTGAGTCTACCTATTAATAGGGTAAGTTGATTCAGTGGTTACATCTAATAATCTCTAATATTGTACCTATGTTATACCTGGTGTGATCTGATTTCATACCTGAGCAGTACTTTCCTTATGGTAATACCTTGGTGTTATTCTTCTATGTGGCGTACTCGTGTGGTACCTGGATTCATGGTATTCCGTCCTCTGTGGAACAGTTGAGCTTTGGGATTTGAGTGGGACTCTGTGTTTTCCACATTATTGAGATGAGTATAATTGATAACTTAGGTGTATGTTTGAGCATATAACTATGTTTGGTTGTTAGTTTATTTCATGCTTTGTGGATTTTGTGAGACATTCATGGTCTCGGTGTCCCTACTGAGTATCGTTATACTCACCCCTACATAGGCTGTGCCCGAACATCATTGTGATTGGTGCAGACGATAGACAGTGGTAACTAAGGGCGTGACTACCAATATTGGAGGTATATTGGAGGTGGACCTTAGACAAGGAATATCGTAGAGATGATCGATCGAAATTTGTACCTACCCTTCAGGTAGGATCCTTGGAAGGTGTTTACATGAGTAGTTTCATTTTACATGTACATTTAGTTTCTTGTACATTCCACTTCGGAATGTATTCAGGCCCCATACTTACTATACTCACTCTGTTTACTATTCGGTTTACTTGAGTTTGTATATTTATATGTGCTTGGTTGTTTTTGTTATAGGTTATAAAGGAAATGCCTTCCCAATTTTAGGGAATGTGCCTTAGGTGATAGTCGCCAGCCCCTGGCCTATGGTAGGCGGGCTTGGGGTAGTCGCAGCACGGGCCCCGGGGGATGGGTCTTGACAAATTGGTATCAATGGAGTCAATTATACCATAGAACATAGGCCTATGATAATTTAAACAACAATAATGTTAAGTGTAGTGAGTGTTTTTATCAGTTTTGGGAATCCAGTTTTGGTGCAGTGGTTGATGTATCCATACACCAGGTCCCTGACGTCTGATTTCCAACTCAATCAACAAAAACAATGATTGTGTGTGTGTTTGAAGAGTTTTCTTTTGGATCCCTGTGATTCAGCTCACTAGGTATAACATATTGACCCTGGCATACCTGTTTCTTTTCAGGATTCCTCCACGTAGACATCCAGCTAGGGTTCTTGAGATTAGTATGCACTGATAGCCCTCTGACCGATGAGGCCTCAATGCATGGCCCTTTTCTAGTAGAGGTACTAACGAAGGCAGTAGTGGTACCATTACCCGTTGGGACACCGATACCACCATCCTTAGTAGGAGAGTGTGTGAATCGCTTGAGCGCGTACCACGAGTTCTAGCACCATATGCCATCTAGGTTTAGGGGAGAGACGAACCCATAGGTGGTTGAGGATTGGATGGAGGCTGTGGTGAGAGTCTTTCGACTTGTAGGGACTCCAGTCGATCTCATGGTGATCCTTGCTTCTAGTCCTCTATAGGTTGCAACAGGTAGATGGTGGATCTCGATGCTCCATGCTCACGACAGGGTGAAGCTCTTCTAGGAAGACTTCGAGAGCCTGTTTTGGGTAGAGTTTTTCCCAGATACTCTTCGTGTAGAGTACATTTAGGAGCTACTTCATTTGAAGTAGGGAAGCATGACTGTGGCTCAGTACTTAGCGAGGTTCACAGACCTATCATGCTACTCCACTAATATGGTATGGGGCCTATTCTTTAGGGCTCAAACCTTCGAGCAGTGACTCATGCAGGAGATCAGGGCTTTGATGATCTCACTCAGCATCCCGACGTAGGCATGGGTGTTGGAGAGATCCCTTTTAGTGGAGAGTTTTCTTTCTGAGTAGTCACCGGTTGTGAGACCCACTACCGGTCATCACATAGTGAAGTCTTCTATAGCTGGCAGCAGACAGATGACACAGAGGTCCAAGAGGACCAGGACTACAGGTGGATGACTGTACGACTTAGGTTCAGTTGTGTGGGGCACACGACACAGAGCCAGTTATTCCAGGAGCGGGTAGTGATAAATATGTGCCCGGTAGGGTCACATGGCTTGTGACTGTCCGACCCACCGTATGGATGATCAGCAGACGGTGGAAGGACCTCCTAGTAAGAGATATATATTTGACCGATGAGGTCCACAGGGAGCCGGCGAACATGGAATAGGAGCTTTCCCTGCAGCTAGTAGTGTCAGACGATTCAAGATGTTACCGCCACCACCACATGTTTGTCCACCCCGACCATAGGGAGTATGACCGCAAGGGTGATCTCAGCTCCAGTAAGCTTAGGCCTATGATCACAGCTCACCGGAGACAACACGAGATATGCTCTATGTCTACTATGCCTTAGCTGAAGTAGTCATAGACACATGTTCCAATCATTCATTTATTTCCACTGACCTCGTTCAAAACTCGGAGATTATGATGGAGCCATTGGATCGATCCTTATGGCTAGATACTCCTACAGAAGCAGATTCGACGATTACACATGGGTGTCGACAGTGCGAGATTACTCTCGAAGGAATGATATTTAGAATGGGTCTCCTAGTAGCAGCTTCAAGGCCATAAGAAGTAATACGGGGTATATACTTCTTATCTAAAGTCTATGCTCAGATTGACTGTATTAGGCACAAGGTGTTGGGTGTCCTCAAGGATGGGACCAGGTTTAGCTTCACCGGAGAGAAGGGAGACATTGTAGCACAACATGGACATTCTCGGAGGAGAGTGAAGCCGATTACTCATCATTTGGCTAGCCTTTCCCTCAGAGCAGTTGGTGGGGAGAGTCTGAGTTATCCTATAGTGGTGGACTAGTACGCGGATGTTTTCCCTTATTATGTTCTGGGTCTACCTCCTCGCAAAGATGTGGATTTTTATATTGACTCGTACCCCGAGACAGATCCGATATCTACACCAGTGTATCAGATGTCTCCCATGGAGCATAATGAGCTATGGGTATAGGTGGAGAACATGCAGGGGAATGGATTTATTCGCCCAAGTGGTTCTCCCTGGGCAGCCCTGATTCTGTTCGCCAAGAAGGTGGATGGGAGTGTGAGACTTTGTGTTGACTATTGGTGCCTGAACCAGGTGAACATGTAGAACAAGAACCCACTCCTGAGGATTCAAAAACTCTTTGATTAGATGAAGGGAGAATGGTGGTTCTCAAAGATAGATCTCAGATCAGGTTATTACTAGATCAGAGTACGAGACGAGGATGTGTAGAAGACAACTTTCACATGTCGGTATGGCCACTACGAGTTCTGGGATATGCCATTCAGTGTAACCAAAGCATTAGTAGTATTCATGGGACTCAAGAACATGATATTTCAGACATTCCTAGATCGCTTTGTAGTAGTCTTCATTGATGAAATTCTGGTCTACGCGGCTACTAAGGAGGTGCATGCCAATCATTTTTGGGTCATACTGGACACACTCCAAGAGCTCTAGATTTATGGTAAGATCTCAATGTTCCATTTCTAGATCTGAGGTTCACTTTTTGGGACATGTCATATTAGAGGCTAGAGTTGTTGTTGATCCAAAAATTATTGAGGAGGTACTTTCTTGGGAGCCACCCAAGAGTGTGACAGAGATACATAGTTTCTTGTACTTGGCCGGATACTACCAATGGTTTGTGCCAGATTTATCTAGAGTTACAACACCACATTCAGTGTTGAAGACGAAAGGTAAACCCTTAGTGTGGTCAGGGAGATGCAAACAGAGTTTTCAGAAGCTGCGGCAGAGGCAAAATAGTTCACAAATCCTGAGACTATCGTAGGAGGTTGTAGGGTACGTAGTATATTGCGACACATCAGGGACCGTGCTCGAATGAGTCCTGATGTAAGAGCGAGAAGTGATCACTTATGGTTCTCAATAGCTGAGACAACATGAGCATAACTATGCTAACCATGACCTGGAGTTAGCAGTAGTGTCCTTCTCTTTGAATATTTTGCGACATTACTGGATGGGAGAACATTTTATAGTGTAATCTGATAACAAGAGTCTCAGGTATATCTTCTCTCAGAAGGACCTGAACTTGAGGCAACAACATTGGCTTGAAATCTTCTCGTACTATGACTTTGTGATAGTCTGTACTCTTGGGAAGGGGAACATTATTGAAGATTCACTCAGTAGGTGGTCGGGTATACAACTACTCTGCAAGGCAATAGAGAAGTTGTATGCTTTTCATATATCCTTTTTGGATCGGGATGGAGTAGATTTTCTTCAGTCACATACAGTCACTCCCACAGTTCTCAATGAGTAAAGGAGGCATAGCGTGGGGACTCTAACTGCGAGACTCGACGTGCTCAGATATCCACATGTCAGGCACCTGATGGATTTTCTGAAGCTGGGTAGCATTCCATACTCTTCAAAGGATACCATAGTACCAGTGTCACCTCGGGATGAAGTGATGAGGGAGTTCCACAAATCCCCTATAGCGGTACATCCAAGAGTGGAAAAGTTGTACCAATATCTCTGACGACAACACTTCAGGCCGAGAAGGAAGAAATCAGTTGTAGAGTTTACCTCTCGATGCCTCACTTGTCCGCAGGTGAAGGTGGAGCATTAGGTACCAGCAAGCTTGGTTCAGATTTTAGAGGTTTCATAATGGAAGTGGTATGGGATATCCATGTTCTTTGTGACAGGACATCCACATACATCCTGTGGTTATGACTCTCTTTGGGTTATCATTGACTGACTCACCAAGTCGGCCCACTTCCTTCCAATTAGAGAGCAGGGTTCAGTAGAGAGCCTAGGATGCCGCTATGTGCAAGAGATTGTTCTTCTAAATAGTGTAACCTTGACAATTGTCTTTGATCGTGAGGCACGTTTAATTCCCAGCTATAGAAGGGGTTGTAAGAGGCTTTTAGGAGGAATCATCATTTGAGCACCACTATCCATCCTCAACCCGATGGAAAAACTGAGCAGACCATTCACACCCTTGAGGACATGCTTCATGCTTGCGTCATCGACTTCGGTCACAACTGGGAGGATCACTATCCTTTGGTGTTGTTTTCATAAACAACAGCTATCACTCCACCATTGGGATGGAACCTTTTGAGGAATTTTACGAGCGACCATACAGATCAACTTTGTGCTGGACTGACCCATGGGAGTTAGAACTCGTTAGACCAGAGATGGTTTGACCTACCACATAAAAGGTGCAGATCATCTAGGAGTAGATGGAGACTACATAGAGCAGGAAGAAGTCATATGCCGATAGAAGATGCAAACCTCTAGTGTTCGAGTATGGTAACCACTTCTTTCTACGGGTCTCACCCTGACGAGGAATACAGAGATTTGGTCGAGCCAACAAGTTATCTCTGTGGTTAATCAAACCCATTCAGGTCCTCAGCAGAGTTGGCGATGTGGCTTACCGCTTAGCTCTTCCACCTCAGTTTTACCGGGTGTATGACATCTTCCACGTATCGCAACTGAGGAGATACATGCACGACCCTTCTCACAACATCGACCTCAGCGAGCTGGAATAAATGATGGGGCGACATTTGCAGAGGTTCCAGTAGAGATTGAGGATTGACAAGAGTGGGACCTTCATGGGTGGTCGATACCTCTGGTGCTCATTCGTTGGCAGTATGGGAACCTCAAGGAGAGCACATGTGAGTGGGAGGTTCAGATTCGTGGTCAGTACCCCCCACTTGTTTTCATAGTTTTGAGTTGGTGATTAAGGGACCATAAATCTCTGAGGTTGGGAGAATGTAAAGACACATAATTTCCATGTAATATTTTTAATTAAATGAAAATTTTACGAGTCCACAAAAATTGATGGCACGTGATTCTGAGGCTCGGAGTTCCCAGAATGAATTTATGACCTTTTTGGGTATGTTCCGTTAATGTACGAGCAGGTATTGTATCTTTTGAACCGGTGCTCAAAATTCAAATATGAGGGCACCGTTGAACTCGCATCACCAATATTTTCTTATGGGGACCTTCACCTCATCCAGAGTATGTCGAGGGTGAAAGATAGTTTTTGATTTTTACGTGAAAGAATAAAATAAAATAAAAATGTGTAACAATTTTCATTTCTTTTATAGAAACCAACAATGTTGAGGGTTTAATGGTGCGGACCACCTGTACCAAAACCTTTGAACATAATATATGGTGGTGGGGACTACCCGAGCCTAACCTCCTATGTGTGTTATGGTGGTGGGTACCACCTGAGACTTAAAACGCCTTGAAACCCTTTGAACTCCCTCTTAATGGGGAGAAACCTCTTGAGCTCCCCACTTAATTATGCCAACTCAACCCTTTATTTAATTAATCTAACCAATTAATTAATTAATTAATCTATTTTGAAATTATTCAATCAAATATAATAGATATCTTGTTCTATTATGGGGTATACCTTTCATTTTGGGGGAAATTGGGGAGAGACGAACTATTTTGATAAAGCTCTCCAATGAAGAACGCCAACGAGGAACATCTCAAACGATGAACGAACTGACGATCGAGTAAATGCCGATGTCACCTATGTCCGTCTATCCCCAAAAGATATCATCTCCTTCCTCGTGGCCTCTATTAATGAACCTTCAAGGTAGGGTTTGTCATTGAATTCAGGAAATTCCTCCGTAAAATTCCTCGTTCTTGGAAAGCATGGAAACACAGATCAACCAAAACGAGTTGATCCACGATTCGTATTAAATTGTAGATTTTTCCATTCTTGAATCATGGTTTTGTTTTTCCCGCACCCTCCATGTTTCGGCAGTAGAAAGTGGCTCAACAAAAACATGATTCAAGAATAACAAACTCTACAATTTAATATGAATCGTGGATCAACTAGTTTTGGTTGATCCCCATTTTCCATGTCTTACAAGAATGAAGAGTTTAACCAAGGAATTTCCTGAATTCAATAACAACACCTACCTAAAAAGTTCATTGAATGAGGCCACGAGGAAGGATACGATGTTTATGGGGATAAATGGATGTCAGTGAGGTTGACATTTCCTCAATCGCCGGTTAGTTTGTCATTGGAGATGTTCTCATTTTCATTCTTTGTTGGATAGCTTTCTCCCAATAGTTCTTCTCTCCCCAATTCCACCAAAACATAAGGTAACCCACATAATAGAGAAATTTATCTATTCTGAATGATGGCATAATTTCAAAATAGCTTTATTAGTTAATTAATGGGTTGGCTTAATTAATTAAATGGGAGAGTTGGAATAATTATGTTGGGAAGCTCAAGAGAATTCTCTCCATTAAGAGGGAGTCAAAAGGGGTTCATGTTGTTTTAAGTATTCGGTGGTCCCCCCCCCCCCACTATAACCAACATGAGAGGTTAGGCTCAGGTGGTCCACACCACCATATCGTATGTTGAGAGGTTTTTGTACAGGTGGTCCCCACCATTAACAAATCAACATAGGAGGTTTCAAAAAAATAAAACAAAATGTTACACATTTTTATTTTATTTTATTTTTTCATGAAAAACACAGAAACTATCTTCCACCATCAACCTACTATTGTCAAGTTGAAGGTCCCCTTAAGCGAATACTTGTACTGCGAGTTCATCATTGACATTAGATTTCAATTCTGAGCAACGGTTCAAATGTTACAAAATCCCGCTAGTACGTTTTCTGAACAAACCCAAAAAAATGATCAGAAATCCATTATGGGAACTCCGAACCTCAGAATCACATGCCATCAATATTCTGGGACTCATAAAATTCTAATTTAATAAAAAAAACTAAATGGATATTCCAAGTCATTACATTATGATGCCTAAATATAATTTTTTTACTCATCCATGGTAGATTGTTTATAATAATAAAATTACATTATTTACTCCTTGGACATATCATAGTGAGGGTGAACCAAGTTATATCGATGTGCCTCATGCACGATTTCATTTCTATTTACACATTTCTATGGGAAAGGGGGAAAGAGTGTTTTTTTCAATGAAAATTGGTCAAAATCGGTGGTTATATTAATTTTTCATACCTTGATTAACCCCCTCCCCCTCTCAGTTAATTTAACCATGTTGGGGTAAATATTTTTATCATAGAGAACGGATAATATCATTGCTTCTCTCTTAAGGGTTTTAATGGAGGTTCTCAATCAAAAATGTATTCAAATCTTAGAAGGAAAAAATATTCAATTATGGAAGATTTAGATACATCACTACTTCTGATATTTTGGAATATATGTCTAAATATTGGGGATAAATTTTATTTAAGACACTATTGATTTTATTTCTTTTTTAGAAGATGACCAATAAGAATTGGATACTAACGCCAAAGGAATCAATGCTTTTGGGGGACCCAAAACTAATTCATTAAATACAAATGTGATGTTGTGTAATTGATGACATTATATGTTGGAAAAGTTTTAAATAATTATAAGGGTGACCCAAAAGATAATTAATAAAGGATGCATGATTTGTTGAACATGTATGAATATCTCATAATGCACCATAATGATTCATTATATGATTTCATTGACTGAGTGTAGGTTTATTTGAAATACATGTATGGTCTTAGAGAAATTATTTATTATGTAAATATTTTAAGGTGCATCATGAGAACACTTTCACCTCACTTCAATCCAAATATTTATATATTGGGTGATAAATATCCAAAGTATTGGACATTGGATATCCTACATAGTAATCGTATCACATTGTGGATGAGACATGTTGATAATAATGTGGTGGAAAAAGGGATGTCTAAAGATGTGGAATTCAGTTCCATGAAGATCCTCAATATTGAATATAGTTAAAGGATGCAATATAGATGTTTCCAAGTCATTCTTGTCAACAAATATGTAAAGGTGAAGAGGATATTTCAATGGGAAACGTCAACTTTCATGAATTCAATGTGCTATTATTGGAAATATTTCAGAAAAGTGTCCTAAAAATTAATAGAAAGATGATGATGATAATTATGAAATTATCAGCAATATGTATTCATCCAACTTCAAAGATAAGAAAAGTAAAGAAATAATTATATTCAAAAAGAAGAATGCTCTCTTAATAGAAGATGGTGGTTCCAAATAATATACGGTTGAAGTGTGGAAGGTCTACAAGGATCATGATGAAAATTTAATGGTGGATTTTTAAATAAATTACCTAATAGTGGATGAAATCAACAATGAATAAAGATAATTCTAATGAACTGATAACATTCATATCAAATTTGAAAATGTGATTTTAGGAGTGATATGTTTGGATAGCTAAATGAAAAAAATAACAAGGTGTATCATGATTTCAAGCACTATATGAAATCTAATGTATAAGGGAATTATAATATAAGAGGTTAAATTGAATGGACTAAATCATAAAATCTAAAAATGTTAGAAATAGTCATTGATTAAAAGCTCAAAATAGAATTATAGTGGGTAATTGTTCGTATTAAAAATAATATTGTAAATGATCATGTAAAATGCATATATTAGCTTGAGGATGAGGTTTTGAACCTATAAATAAATGTAAAAGATCAGGAGAAACTCATGGCAATAGGAAATTTGGATACAAATTCAAAACACATAAATATAGAGTTTATGGTTCTAGATAAACATATAAAGGAGTTTCGGGTGAAGAAAATGATTGATCAAAATGATATATAATGAATGCGGCTTGATTGAAAATTGAAATAAGTAATGGTAGAATATATATAACAAGCTCCCAATACAAGGTTGTAGATTAATTTGGGTATGAATGAGAACCTTATGATCTTTATAACACAAGAAACAACGACTGGTGGAATAGTCATACTAAAGAATGCACCCTACATTAGATGTTATTACTATAGAGAAATGGGACACTTACAAAATGTTTGTTCCATAGGTAAAAGGTTCTAAATGGAAAAGTAGAGTCAAAGGATACAATAATGATCTTATAATTCATGGATATCATTTGATGATAACTATTTCATGGGTGGAGCATTCAGACACATGGTGATATATTGTTCATCAACAATACAGAGAAATGTGCCAAAGAAGAAAATATGTGGTCCTATAAAATAGGTCAATGTTTCATCGAATGAGTTGAAATGAAATAATTTATTTGTAGAATTACAAAATTAATGTTTCCCATTATAAATTTAGCATAATAAAAAATATTTGTCAAAGTCATGGATCAAATGGAAATGATATGAACGGGTAGTGGTTACACAGAATGGTTTAACATCATTATTTCACAATGGAATATGGGTCATTTATAGTGGTAATACCTCCCATATGATTGAAAATAAGGAAATAGTTATATGAATAAGATATTTCAAGGAAGTTATTGTAATATTTGTTAATAGTGAAATCCTAATGGTAATTTTTCAGTTGAAGTGAAATTTTTGTAAAGGACATGAGATGTATAGATGTCTTGGTCATGGAAGGTATCATTCACAAAATTCTATGTTTTTTTCCATAGTGTGACTCATGTCATTACATAATCATTTGAAATAAATTAATTATTTTTAAGGAAAATATGGTTTCTTTATTTTGGAGGGAATTCTTATGAAGGAGAATCTCTACCTTATATGTGGGGAAGAAGATAAATTCTTTTCTCCCAGGAAGATTAAAATAGGTTTTGTCATAAAATTCATAGTCATTTGATACAAGTTTCATGGGATGATTTGGTGAACTTTGATTCATCCCATGACTGTAAAAGGATATTACATGATCATACCCATACATGAAATGCTTTTGAACAACAGAATGTCATTAAAAATTTATTTAAGGAAAAAATAAAAAAGTAACACAAATGTTCTTATACTAGTTCATATAGATGTGTCTAGGATGATTCATTAATTTCTATTTATGGGAAGATATATTATGCTCTCTTAATTTATGAATATATAATAATTCCACGGCTGTAAGACTTCACCCAAAAAGGGGTTCTGTTGCATAGCATGATGCCAATGGAAAGTAGAAAATATTCTTGGTGAAAAAATGTAGAACATCCAAATTGATATTAGAATAGGATTCACAAATATCTAAGTAGAGAATTATCTCTAGAAACATGGGATAAGGATCCACGTTTCAGAAGTAATTACTATGTTCAAAAAATGACGTGGTAGAGAGAATACATCAGATCATCACAAACATGTCTAGAACAATTATCATTAAGAAATGACTTCTAGTGAGGATTCAAGAAGAAGTTGTGATGACATCAGTCTAAACATCAAATAGATCAATATTTTGTACAGAAGATGATAATTCTATATATGAGATATGGTATGCAATGAATCCATCATTGAAGTATATTTGTGACTTCAAATTTTAGAGTTTTATTTCCAATATAGAGAGACACATGTTCTTTAAATCTCATAGAGGTAACAAGATATTTCTTGGATACACAAGAAAACCAAAATCATACAAATTTTTCAATAATAATATGGGAATGGAAGTTGAAAGAAACTATTTAACTATATAATATAATGAATAGAATATTTATAAAATACATGATAAGTTTTAGGAGGATGGTGATGAAGAGATTAGAATCTTAGAGAGAGTTCCATTTCGTAATACTGATTTAGAATAAGATTTAGAAAATGAAAATTATTTATAGAAACATGTATCTATATAGAGATTAAAGAGTTGAGAAAAAAATTATATATGGAACATAACTATTGATCTGAAAACACCAACGCAGAAAAGGTGGATAAAGACACTAAAACCAGCATCATTATTATCAGAAGTAGAGACTATATCTTTTTAGGAATAAAATGGAAATTACAAATCGGTTGAAGATATGAATAATGATCATCATCAAATTAAGATGAATCAGACATGGGAGATTATTTTAAGACTAATATATAATAATGTCATCAAGACTAAATGTTTCTTTCACAACAAGATTAATGAAGATAGTGTATTGATTTGAAATAATTAACAAATAGTGTGTAAAGGGTACTCTTTGATAGAAGGTATAAATGTAAGGAAACAATTCCCATATTTTGAGACTAGAGATATTCAAATTATTGATGTTTAAATAAGTGAATGGACAGTTCAATATTCTAGAGATGGATTTCATGTTATCATTTCATAAAGGGTTTCAAGATGAAGAAGTTTATATTTAGAAACATGACGGTTTTATCCTTCATAATGATTAGAGTAGAGTTTTTGTCTAAGAAATGTGTTGTATGGGTTGATGCAATCAATGAGAGCCTCATATTAAATGAATGATTAGTTTTTGATGAAACTCAGTTTTTAGTATGGTGGAGTTGATTTCTATTTATATGTTAAATTTAAATTAATCAATGTATGATGGTTCTATTGTATTTTTATTATATAATAATTGGTATTCAGATGATTCTTAGTGCATGGAGTTCAAATAAATCCTGAAAATTCCATTCGATATGACAATGATCGGTTAACTAACATTTCCCTTGGTTTATATGTTATGTAAGGGAACACATTCCCATTAATTTCACAATAAAAATATGATAAGGAAGCTTTGAGAATAATTTTAATAGATAATTCCATGGATATATCAACTGTAGTGGCTACTCATAAGAAACTATCATACGAGGTCATAAAAATTTTATTAATGTCATAGAATATAGAAAAATCATTGTCAATCTATTGTAGATTATAGGGAAAAGTCCAAATATTATTTCCATATTCCATGAACTATGATATTAAATAAATCTTAATGAAACCCCCATTTTGGAGGTGAAAATAATTCTTTTTTATATCAATGAAATGGGGTATTTTTTTTATTTCTGTACAATGAAAAACCATAATAAGAGTTATTGGGATATAAAAAAGAAGATATGACTAGTTTAGTAGATGACAAAAATTAAATTTTAGTTGGTTAATTATAACACAGTGTGATATTTATTTCTAGGATATGTAAGAAACAATATTAAATTTCATTGAGCACCAAAGAAGATGAATATAGTGAAACCACTCAAGATGGAACATATATATTGTCGATGTTGTTGCAACTTTTGACATGGGAATTATAAAGAATTATTTTTTCAGAATCCATTATGAAAATGAAAGTGGGATAAATCATTGAAAATCTCAATTATATAACTCCAAGACACTCTATGATGAAATTCAGTATCATTTAATCCAGTAGAAGGTAGTGAATGGGCCTCCAAAGTTGGACTGTGTGGATACAGAAATATAGGTTATGGAAATTATAAAAAATCCCTATGAAAAGTAGAATTTGAGTGTCATATCCTTTCACATTGAGTACATTTTACTCCCCCAACATGAAATAATGTTGATGTGGGACCCCCTGATTTTTGGTGTTTTTCCCAAATGTTTTTCTTCTGTGTTCTTAACCCTTTCAATTTCCAAAAAAGAATGAACTTTGTGTTATCTAACATAGATGGAGAATATTTTTCTACAAAATGGGGAGAAAATGTCTTCATAAATACATGCGAGGAAATAATATGTGGATAAATGTTGACGGGGAGATTTATATCTGATGATTCCATACATGATTGATCAATTTTTATATATCATGAATGATGGGGTCTGTGATTACAACTGATGAGTTGTTTTGGAATGAAGTGATCCGTCGATGAAAATTTAATGTTTTCCTTATTTCTCTTGTTGAGTATGAATCATATGGGATTATAGTGTGTGTTGGGTTATATCTCTGACCGCAATCTAAATCACAAGAAGAAAATATTGGTTCAATATAGACAAATATTTAAAAAAGTATTAAAAATGTGATCATTTCTCAACAAACCCAAAATGGAAGAATGTTTGGAAAAATCATTTAACGTAACATTAAAATGTTTTTGGGATGATATTTTTTTTAAATTAAATGTTTACATTGATAGTTTTGGATTCCCAATAGATTATTGAAAATGTATTTTTAAATGATTAAAGATAATGGAATGGATACCCTGGTGGTGGTATAGAATCTTCATATATAAGGTGGAGAATATTATGAGTGTTTACTAAAAATTTGGGGTCTAAATTTCGATGTATGACTCAATCTTTGTGACATTTGGATTTCCATAAATGCATTATATAAATATGTAAAAGGAATTAGTCTCGTGATGAATGGATTTTCATATAGGTAGGGACATTTTCAAAGTAATAAAGTGTCGTGAGGGTTGAGATTCACAATGCTCTAGAGAATCATGAATCCATATTGAAAAACAGTGCATCTATATGACTATATGAAGTGGAGAATCATGAACACATGGTGAAAAATGGTACACCTCTATTTCAACCAGAATCTTTTCAAATAGGAATTTTCTCTAGTTCTTCAAAAAATTAGATATATTTATAAAAGATATGAGTTAGTCTCTTGAAAAGGTAATGATATGGTGGGAGGCTTCTAGAACAAATGATAACACATATATAAAGCCCTATACTCCCTCATAAAAGCAGAGATAAAAACTTAATAAAAAATCTAGGCTCTAAATTTGTGAATGTGATTCGTGAATGTTGTTATGGTAAAAATGTTGAGAATCAAAGGATGTTTGGGTTGGATATGAATGTTGATCGAAAGTGGTAAGCATCATGAATGTATTGATTTATTTGAAGTCCATAATAAGCGAACCAAAGGTTGTGGTCATCGTCATGGATATTGGAGATTCAAGAAATTGTTACAGCTTCACGAAAGGATGTTTCTTCGTGAAAGATAGTTGAACTTAATTAAATAGGCGAGATTCATGATAGTTGAATGTTTATGAATGATGATTATACTTGTGAATACATGTGAAGTTTCATGATGTTTGTTTGAGATTCATGAAAGAAGTGATCATCCTGAAATGTTTTATAATGGATCTCCCTATAAAAATATGATAATGTGAAATTCATCATGTTGATTAAAGTGGCTCATAAAGAGAGAATAATCCAAAAATTTAGGTTGTAATAATTTTTGATAATTATGTTACATATATGTCCATAAACTATGTGTGAATACATTCTAAAGTAGTGAGAAAAGGAAATGAATGAAGGTGATCATCTCCATTAGAAGAGATCTATAGATGGAAAGAATGAAGGAGAGAAACATTGGATATATTGAGATATCCCAAAACATTGTACATGCAAAGAACCTTGGCATAAATGTGATATATCTTGTACCATATTTTTTTATTGATCCATTGAAGATTTTGTATATCAGTACATCATCATTATATACTCATTGGACATAGACCAGTGTAGGTGAACCATGAAAAAGTGTTCTATTTTGTGCCTGATTTTGTTTCTATTCATACATTTAAATTAGATGGATAGATAAGAGTGTTTTTTTAATGAAAAAATGTGATATGATGGGGAAGTTGTTTTAATATTTCATGCTAAGATTCACACCCCCCATCGGGGGATTCATTATAGTTGTGCTAACATATGTTGATCCCTTATAAGATTATCTTTATGTATGGATTCCCTGGTTATGTTCCTTAGGTGCCTAGCCTATATCATTAAATAATAAATCCATTGAATCATTAAATTTTTTTCTAATAGTAATATTATTATCTAGGTGTGTGTGATGAGGATGATACCAACATATTTTATATAAATTAACGAATACATTAATTATACCTACATAATCTTCATTATATTTTCAAATTCAAGATATTATTGGACCTAGTTATGGTATCCTACTAATTTTTACTCACAAAATGATTGATCCACTAGTTGGTACATGGGTAGACTTAATTGGTAGAGGTAGGGATAAAGGGAAATTCCTAGCAATGGGAGAATGTTTATTTGTACTAAGATGGAGTACGGGGTAAGTGGATTGTGATAGTTCTCCTGATGAAAATCGAGTTTGTCTTTTTTTATTTTTGTATGTTCTATATAATGTATTGTATCATGTCCATACTTCCTTTATTTGTACAATATCATGACATCATATGTTTGTTATTTCATTGGTTACTGTTCATTATTGTTTGTTATTATCTAGATGATTTACTTCATCAATTTTCAATATACTACTTTTTCATATTAATATTTTATTATTTATTGTACCCACTATAATAAAGAGTGTATATTCTCCCCTCATACCGTCATTTTCCATCACTACTAGTTGTAAGCCTATGGAATTTGGGGAGGAAACCTGGAGGCAATGTGGCCACATGGTCAGATCAATAATGAGAATATTGGGCACAAGACATAACCTTTTTATTTCATAAAAGGTAATTTTATATTGGAATTAATTATTTCAAAACTATCTTATGGTGAATAAGAAATATTTTTCTTAAAATGACTTTTTAATGAATAGTAGGAACTATAATTTTCAAATTATCTATAAAATTTATATACTAAATTTCAAAAATATTTTAAAACATTTTAATTGATTAGTTTCTTAATAAATAGAAATATAGTTTTCCAAAACAATCTATTGAATTTACAAAATCCAATATAACGATTTTATGGAGATAAATAAATATTTCCAATAAAAAACTATTTGTCGACATAATTATTAAATAAATATTATTTCAATAAATAAATTAGGAATTATATGGATTCCACATAGAATTTATTTATTTTATAATAAACCATTTTATGTCATGAAAATTAATTCAAAAATAATTTATCCATACACTTAAATTTAGTGTATAAAAATATAGTTCCTCAAAAATTATTTTTTACTCATTACATTCTATAATAAAAAAATTAAATTTTATATCTTCTTGAAATTAAATCAATGAGAATTTATTTTTTATTCTTAAAATGAATATTATAATTAGGAAATACGAGTATTTTAATTTTGTGGTGTATAATTATGATACAATGGTTAATATTAGTTAACACGGTAAAATAGTTTTTTTCAAGGAATAATACGTTTCAAAATACTGTGAATTTTTAATTAATATATTTTAAAATTGTGACGCAAATATGACATCTATAAGTATACATAAAATTATGAGTTATTAAGTTGATGGTTTTTAAACAATTTTATTAACACATATAATTAAAATTTCATCTTTCTCTAAATAAACCATTTTTGTAAAAACTATACGTTGTAACTTAAATGTAAATTTTATTATATTTAGAAACTAAATTGGATAATATGGATACCAAATTTGGATCCAGAATGAATCATTTTTTAATAGGAGTGATCTTATATTTTTAGTGATAACAGAACAAACATGATTAATTTTTAATAGTTTTCTATTAGTGTAATAATGGGTTATCCAACATTTCATGAATTTTACTAAATCAATATGAAAAATAGACCAGATAGAATAACATTATTAAGTTATTAATTAAAACATAAACATATCATTAAAATTTACTCACTGAAATCACCTAACCCACAAAACCCATGCAACTCCAATGTTATACCATTGTTATCGCTTACCAAACAAGAGTTTTGATGGGAAAGCCCCTATGTTTCACCTATAAAAGGAGCTCATTCCTTCCAATTATATCATTCCTATCTACACTAAAGGAATTATTGTTATTTTCCAATCCCACTACTTCTTTAAAAATCTTTGATTAATTTCCTAATATTTTAATGAATCCTCTTAATATTTATGGTTCACCTTATAAACCTTGTGGTTTCCAATACCTCCAGTTCATTTCAGTTGAAATTATTTTCTTATTTTTCCATTCCCACATGTTTCCATGGTTTTAATTAAACTACAATATCTCCAATTTTCCATGGTTTTTATGAGATACTACATATTGGTAAAATCCAAAACAGTTATTAATGCAATTTCTCTATTCTTGTAGTAGTTTCATAATCGGTCACATTAGGAAGAAAAATTAACATCATGCATAAAAGAACTACTATGTGACCTTTAAACATAAATTTGACAAATCTATGTTTTGGAATTCAAAAATATAACATACAAAGTTTTTTTAATGACCCTAACCTAGTTACCTAGAGTTGGTGCATTATTACATAACATTGGCATGATAAAAGGAATCATGTACCGAAATAACGTTCTGTTTAGTAGCCTTGGAATTACTAGATACATTCATATGTTTTACATTACATCATGAAATAAAAACATCAACAAAATTTTGTCCCCTTTTGGACACAAATATTTCCATAACCTATCCCTATAGGTCAAAAATAAAATACTTATTCACATCCTGGAAAAAATACAACATAGAAAGGTGTGAGCTCAAATGCTCAGTAAGGATAACAATATAGTTGAAACTTTCATAAATTAGCGTAAACATTTTCGGCAATGTATTAGACTAAAACAATAGTCATTTAAAATTAAACATCATCATAATATGGAAAATATAAAATCTAATAATTCCATTTACTTATTATCATGGATATTCTACTAGTCTAATAATCACAAGCAATATAAATAGCCACTTTCATAATGATGGACTGCATAATGCCAGACTTCATAACCACATAGTTAAGGCCTTATTCCTAGACTACAAATAAGATTTTTTCAAGGCATTGTTCTAAGACACTGCTTTGTATCATAAGACCTAGAAATTCATCGAGGAGATATAGCGGGCTCCGTCCGTCACTTACTAAGTCCAATGAATTCCTCATATTAATATGTTTAAAATGACATAAACATTTGTATTAAAACTAGCATAAAAATGTAAATACATTATACATAAACTAGGAATGGTGGAAAATAAAACATCCATAGAAAAAAATATGACAAAACATTAAATACAATGTGGAAATTGTTTATTATAATAATTAAACTTCAAGAAAGCATAAAATCCATCAAAGTATGTGGACATTGATGAAATAAAAACTTTTTTTAGAGAAATATCTCTTTCTATTTTGAATTCCATTAAAAGTTATATAGTAATAAAATAAAAAAATTATTTGAAAATTACTCTTATATGGATTTATGGGAAGCTTCTACAATGTTATAACGGTGGAAAATATCCACACCCTCCATATAAGTTAAAAAAATGCATTCTTATCTTAATTTTGTCGAAAAGATAATAAAGTTCCTTGTTTGAAAATGACTGAAAGATTACTTTCAAAACATATATGGTCAAATTAGGGTATAAATAACTTTATCCCACAGTATAGTAAATAGTAATAATTTTTTAAATTGAATTTTTAAGAAAACATGGATGTGGATGATATAGAAGTCTCAGTAGATACTTACGTAAAAACATCCTCGGATAATAAAAAGATTGTAAAATTAACCCTTACCTGGTAATTTTCCTTAGATGATGGTATTTTAACCTCCTGTATAATATTTAAAACATTGTTATTAAATTATACACGAACTATATACATAAATATGATGTCATATATAATCTTATAAAATTGATTTATTAACAATATTTTAGTAGTATTATCGTTTGAGGTGTAAACAAATTCACATTCCTTTATATTCTTGGTTACGTAAGCCATGTTTTTCATGGATAGGATGTATTTTATTCGTATACAGGATTATATTATGTTCAAAAAAATTATTTTTAATCATGAAATGAAAATTATTCTTGAATTATTACGATGGGGAATGAATCTCATTGCATTCAATGATATGGTAATCCGTATGTACGCACGAGTGACAGTATAATTCTAATGAAGGTGAAATCGTATGTAATTGGATGGTATGTCATATATACATAATCATTAACATGTTAAATTTATTATTTACATCATTTATAGTCATTATTATACCCAAGAAAATAATTAATTGTTTTAATAACAAACTACACCACGACGTGGAGACGGTAATCCGTACGTACACATGTATGGTGACATTGTCATTTATAGGATGGATAGAGTAATGAATATGGTTGTAGCATTTTTATAATTAAATCACAGTATATATAATATACAAGTGTTATTAATTTATAATGTAAACAACAAAGAAAGATGAATTGGAAGAAGAAAAGAACCTGAAAGAGTTGATGAATTATTTACCTCTTCTTCGTGTTCTTCCTTTTGATTAGATCAAAAGGGATCCTTAGGTTTGCTCTATGACCAAAGGAAGGTCTCTAAGATGAAGTATTTAATGTTGGGAGGATATTTGGTCTGGAATTGTCCAATCCAAAAGGCTTTTGATGTGTGTAATTAAGAGAAGGGGTGGTGCCCTTTTATAAGAGATGTGAGGGTCACTTTAGGAAAATATTGAAATATTATTTTATGATATAATATTTTTCGGTTTCTAATTATTCCAAAATAAAAATTTAAATTATATGGTGGGTATGGGTAGACAACATCTCATCCAATAGGATTTAGATTGGTTTATGTCATCTTGTTAACATTATTTTTAGATATAACTCTTAGTTAAATAGTTTGACATTTACCATGTATACTAGTATTTTCATATTATATGGTTAATACACATAATATAAAAAACCCAGATAACCCCATGTGGTTCATTATTAATATATATAACATTATCTAGGTTCTTTTCCCGATCCTTATATTTTTATGAATATTATATCAAATAATAATTTAATATTGGTTTTAAAAACTCAACTATGTAAATTTTGACACTATTAAGTATTTAATTTTTATGAAAGTCATAAAAACATTATCAATAAGAATATAATTTATTTAACCAATCCTAACATGTCATATTAACCAATTAAATTATTGTAATTCATCAAAAGTCTCAATTTACATTTATTTGAATGTTTATAATATCAATTGTTTTAATATTTCATTAATTAGGTAATTAATACATCATCATTGTGTAATAAATAAATTAAATTATATAATGTCTAAAAATTATAATTAACATACCATTATATATCAAATATTTTTATCTTTCTAATGATTATTTATAGTATAATTTATATTGTCTGTAACCCTATATTAAAAATGGTTTTGTTATTAAACATGGAATTTAACTCTTTTAACTCTTCATTAAATAAAACAATAATAAATGTATTAATCTAATAAATGTTGACCAATTACGATCATAGTTTATTAATAATGCTTTTTTGGTCGAATTGCCATTATACAATAGAATTAGGACACATTCTATGATAATTATGATATCATTTTTACCCAAAGTTACCCCATATACTTTCAACTGTGGTAAATATAAGTCAGAACATGAAATTCACAAAAAATTAATTTAATCTTATTGAACAAAATCTTACATACTGATATTAACCATGTCTCTTAGATATTTTAAATTCAACTCACAGAAGTGGTAAAATTAGGTTTTATACAAATTTTCAAATGCACTTAGGAGGTGGGTAAAAGATGGTAAAAAGTTCGATAAAATATTATATAAATAATCATATTATAAAATGTCTCCAATGAATTACGTGGAAGATATATAAGTATTATCTATCTATTTTGACCTTATATAAATTAAAATAATATAACTAATTATTTAAATAAAAAGTTAGTTTTAACCAATAACAAAGTGTTTTTTCACTATTCATCAAAAAATTGTAAATTTTCAGAAAAATAAAAAAAATACACCATAAGCTAATTTCGATATTCCGAATCCAAAATTGAAGTCCATTTTGAATGATAAAATATATAAAATTTCAAAAACTATGTATTATTATTCATAACGGCGATTTTGATTGGTCGCGGTGTGTTAGAATCTTGAAGTTTTGTATAATGCCAGCTATTGCATTATTCAAAGGGAACTGTATCGTGGAAGTTTTGGGTGTTACATTAATCCCTCATTCAAATAATTTCCTCCTCAAAATTTCTATAATATCACCGAGCAAATAGATTTGGGTGGTTCTTCATCATAAGTTCCTCTGGTTACCATGTTGCCTCTTCCTTCTTATAGTTTCTCCATAGAACTTTTACCAGACAAGTCATCCAGTTTCTTCGCACATGTTCTCTTGTATCAAAAATATTAAAAGGCTCTTCTAAATAAGATAGACCAGGTTCCAGTACAATTTCCTCATAGTTGGGAACATATGTTGCGTATGGCATGTATTTTATCAACAATGATATGTAAAACACATCATGAACATTGAAGAGACTTGGAGGCATTTCCAAATGTTAAGATACAACTACAATTCGTTCTAGAATTTCAAGAGGTCCGATGTACCTGGGACTTAATTTACCCTTCTTACTGAAATGTATAACACCATTCCATGATGATACATTCAAGAAAACAAGATCTCCTACCTGAAATTCCAAATCGTAACTTTGGTTATTGGCATAGCTCTTTTGCCTACTTTGAGATACTTTGATGTGGGTTTGGATAACCATCACCTTTTCCATTGTTTCCTCAACAAGTTCGGGGCCTACGAGTTTTATTTCACCAAAATCATCCTACCATGTTGGTGTGCAACATATCTTTCCACAAAATGCTTTAAATGTTCCTTATGAATACTTGAATAGAACCTATTATTATAGGAAAATTCTACCATAGGTGAATATTGATCCCACATCCCTTTAAATTCATGTTAGAATGATCTCAACATGTCTTCTATGTTTTGAATAGTCTATTTTTATTGTGAATCAGTTTGAGGGTGGTAGGTAGTGCTCAAATTATGTTTAGTATCCAAGGCCTTCTGAAGAATTTTCTAGAATCATGATGTAAAATGGGGATCAAGATTAGAAAAAATAAATAGGGGTAATCCATAAAGTCTTACAACTTCATTAATATAATGTATTTCCATATGTTTAATTGTTAAATCTTCTCTTATAGCAAGAAAGTGGGATGACTTGGAAAGATGATAAAAAATTTCCAATATTGCATAATTCTATCTAGTAGTCTTTGGTATCCCCATAACAAAGTCCATCATAATTTTATCCCATTTCCACTCTGGTATGGTAAGAGGTTTCATGACTCCTCTGAGTTATTTTCTTACTACTTTCACTTGTTGACAAACCATACATCCCGATAGAAAATCAGCAATCTCTCTCTTCATGTTGTCACACCAAGTATTTTCATTCTTATATCTATACATATTATTGGTACTAGGGAGTATAAAGAAATTTGATCTATGATCATAATCCAAAAATTCCATTTTAAGATCAGGTATATCAGGAACACAATGTCTCTTCCAAAATTTAGAAATTCCATCTTTATATACGAAGTTGATCAATCTCTCATCGTTCACAACATTAATTTTCTTTTGAAATTCCCCAACATTAGTCTGAGAAATTTTTATCCTTTATTGTAATGATGGGATGAAAACCATTGATAAAAGAATTCATGTTTCACTTTCCATGGTTATCCCCATAAACATATTTAATATATCCATGAAAATAGAATCCGTTCAAACTCTCAAAGTTTTCAAAACTCCATGATCCTTTCTACTCAAAGTATCTACCACTTCATTTTCCTTCCTCGGGTGGTAGTTTATAGTGCAATAATTATCTTTTAGTAGTTCAATCCATCTCCATTGCCTCATATTGAGTTCTTTTTGTGAGAAAATATACTTCTCACTCTTATTATCAGTATACATATTACATTTTTCAACATTAAGATATCATATCCATATCTTCAATGAAAATATTACAGCTATTAACTCAAGATCATGAGTGGGTTAGTTTTTTTAATGAATTTTCTTTTACTGTGATACATAGGCAATAAATCTATCATTCTGCATAAGGACATAACCTAGTCCTTTCTTTGAAGCATCACAATAAATAACTAACCCATCATTCCATGATGGTATAGTAAAGATATAATAATTAACTAATCTTCTAATTAGTTCATCAAAAACTTCTTCACAGTATTTTGTCCAAACAAATTTCACCCCTTTACGTGTGAGCTTTGTTAATGGGATATCCAATCGAGCAAAATTTTTAGAAAAAAAGCAGATAATAACATGTTAAACCAATAAAACAGCGTCCCTCAGTTATACTCATTGGTGTTGGCCATTCTTGGATTTCCTTTGTCTTAGAAGGATCAATATAGATCCCATCCTTAGAGACAATATAGCCAAGAAAAGAAATATCCTATTGCCGAAATTTATACTTTCTAGAGTTTCTAAATAATTCATTTATTTTAAGAGTATTTAGGATAATGCGAATGTGGATTTTGTGATCTTAATTTATTTTTGAGTATACCAAGATATCATCAATAAATATCACTAAAATGTCATAAAAATATTCTTTTTAATCTCTATTCATTATATCCAGGAAAACAGAGGGTTCATTAGTTAGCCTAAAAGCCATTACTATAAACTCGTAATGCTCATACCTGGTTCGAAATGCTATTTTCAGAATGTCTCCCTTCTTCACACACAACTGATGATATCCACAATGATGGTCAATCTCAGAAAAATATAGAGATCCATGATGTTGGTCAAATTAATCATCAATCTGAGGTAGAGGATACTTGGTCTTTATTGTTTAATAGCATTGATCCTCCTTTAGTCGATGCACACCCTCAAAGATCCATCTTTCTTATTAACAAAAAGGACAGGGGATCCCTAGGGACAAACACTACGGTGAATAAATCCCTTATTAATCAATTCCCCTAGTGGTTTTTTTAGTTACATTAATTAAAAAAATGGTTATTCTATATGGGGTATTCGATATGTTCCATGATCTAGGAATTAAATCAACAGAAAACTCAATTTATCTTTATAGAGGATGTCCAGGTAAATCCACTGAAAACACTTCAACATATTCTTGAACAATAGGTATGCCCTCTATTCAAACATTCGTTTGCTCACCCATAATTATTTCATTCTCATCCTCTCCAATAATTGAATTTAGTAGGGCTACCATGTGTGGATCTAGATAAGAATCAGTTGATGACATTTCTGTTGTAAATATAAGGTACTCCTATCACGATAAAAAACTATAAGCACATTATTATTACAATAAATGTTCACATCATGGTCTGAAAGGATATCCGGTCTGAGGGTTATATCAAATTCAATTATGGTCATGATGATGAGATCAGCAGACATGGAACATTTATATTCCCTAATGGGAACTGATTCAATTTTTTTTCCATGACACTTCCCTTAGGTGTTTTGACTGAAAACTCACATGTTAAGTAAAATTGAAAATATCTAATTTTCTTAGTAAACATGGATGATATGAAACAATTCGATGATCCGGATTCAAATAAATCATTGGATAAACTTGAGGAAACCATTAAATTACCTGTCAAAACATCTTTCAGAGAATCAACCTCAGCAGTTGTGATCGCATAATCTTGGACTCTCTCCCTTGGCCATTTTTAAGGTATGTTCCCTTGGGGTTTAGAATATTCATTTGAATAATTCCCCTTTTATATACAATTGTAGAATTCAAAATCCTCTTTCTTCCCCTTTCTATCATGAGTTTGGTGGCCTTTTTAAAAAAACTAGTAAAGACTCCCATTCCTTTCTGGAAAGTACCAGGGTGTTGCATCCCACATTTACCGCAAAATGAATATTCATCTATTCCCTTCATTCCCTTATTTCCATTTCCAGAGTGTTCAATAGTTCTCTTCTTCTCATGCTTTCCTTTAAAGTCGTAAGACATAAAGAATTCATTTTCTCTCATGATAGCATGTGAGACAATATCATTGTTTGATAAGAAGGATTGTGAGACTAATGCTCACTAGATAAATGGTTTTAACAAAAAAAATCAATCAATATAAATCTTTGGGTTATATATATAATATGTAGCATGACTTGCTTACCTTGTAATGTTGGCTTCATATTTTGTGACATTCTGATCCTCTTTTTTCCATAGACTCTGAAATTACCTATCCATATTTGCTCGATGGTCATGAGGAATGTATTTTTTGAATAATATCTCTTTAAACTCCCACTATTCAATATTTTATTCTTCATCATCTTCCTTTTTGTTTTGAATCAGTTACCACTATTGTTTTTCATCTCTCATGAGGTGATAAACTAACATGAAAACATTTTCCCTTTCACTACTCCCCACTGCGTGGAATATTTTCTCCATGGTATTTATCCATTTCTCAGCTACTTACGGATTCTTAATCCCATTGAATTTTGGTTGTAGTTTCATCATGAAGAGGTCTAAAATTGATCCTCCACATTGTGGATCAGGGTGCTCTACATGGGTAAGGTTATTATTCATAACAAGAGTGAGTTATCAAAGTATGGTGATAAGTTTATCAGTACTAGTTGCATCACCAAATCCACTATAATTATCTTGAGTAGGAGGGAAATCCCTACATATATTAAATGCATGGATATTGTTTCCATTCCTTACATTATGATCCATTTCTAAAGAATGGAGTACAATAGATTATATTATGAATCATAATACCTAATTCCATACTTATAAAACACTTAACCTAAATTGAACAATTTATTGATATAATCAATAATCATAAAAATGTTTTCTTTGAGGATGTATATACTCATGAACTCTTCTTAATGGTCTGTAATGAAAATGATAATTATCTTAAGCATATCTCCTAGGAGTGTTGTAACCAAGAGTGCTATGAGGCCTGTCTTCGTGTACCATTTCCTATTCGAGTCTAGATTAAAACTTTTTTTTGGTTTTACCCCTAGGTACATCTGCGCCAGAGTTTCCTCTACCTAATCGTATCCAGACATGGATGTATTTCTTGGAAAACTCACAAAATCTCTACAGTACCAACATTCTAGGAAGTTCTTGTATATTAATCCTCAAATTCTATCATAGGGTAGTGTTCTCTAATAAGAGTTCTTATAAATATATTTTACAAGGTTTGTACTAAACATAATCTGATACCAACTGTAATACCCTGACCCTAGTTACCCAGAGTCAGTTCATTATTACATAACATTGATATGATATAAGGAATCTTATCCCAAAATACCGATATGTTTAGTAGCCTTGGAAGTCTAGATACATTCATAAGTTTTACATTACATCATGAAAAAAAAACATCAACAACATTTTTTCCCCATTTTAACATACTTATTTCTTTATCCGATCCCTACAGGTCAATAATAAAATACTTCTTCACACCCTGGGAAAAATAAAACATAGAAAGGGGTGAGCTCAGATTCTCAGTAAGGATTAAAAAATAGCAGAAACTTTTATAAATAAGCATAAACATTTAAGGAAATGTATGGAACTAAAACAAATGAATTTTAACCATAAATATAAGTATAATATGGAGTGTAAAAAATCAAATAATTCCATTTACTTATTGTCATGGATATTATACATGTCCAATAATCAAATTAATTATCAATAGCCACTTTCATTATGATGGAATTCATAATGCCAGACTACATAACCACATAGTCAATTCCTTGTTCAAAGACTAAAATAAATATTTTGTCAAGGCCTTGTGCCAAGACACTAATTTTCTCATGATACCTACCCATACATCAAGGAGATATAGAGAGATCCACAATCACTTACTTTGTCCAATGAATTATTAATATGAAAAGGTTTAAACATAACAAAAAAATCCTATTAAAATTAGCATATGAAATGACAATAATTTATCCATAATCTATGAATGGTGTAAAAATAAAATATCCAAAGTCAAAAATATTACTAAACCTATAATACAATATGTATGTTTTGTATCATAATAATTAAACATCAAACTAGCTTAAAATCCATCAAAGGGTGTGGACATAGATAAAAGAAGAAATTTTTTAGAGAAATATCTCATTATATTTTGAAATGATTAAAAAGTTATATAATTATAAAATAAAACATTTATTTTGAAAGACATCTTAAAATATTTTAGGGGAATCTTACACGATGTTATAACTGTGGAAAATACCCACACCCACAGTATAAGTTAAAAAATACATTCTTACATTAATTTTGTCGAATAAGTCATAAAGTACCTTGTTTGGAAAACAACCGAAATATTCCATTCAAAAAATATATGGAAAAATAAGGGTATAATTTCCTTTATCCCACAGTATAGTAAATAGTAAAAAAAATTGAATTACATTTTTAAGAAAACATTGATGTTGATGATAAAGAGGTCCCAGTAGATCCATACGTAAAAACAAACTCGGATAATAAAGAGATAGTGAAATTAACCATTACCTTATACTTTTCCTTAGTCTATGGTATGTTGACATCCTGTATAATACATTAAACATTGTAATTAAATAATACACGAACTATATACATAAATATGTTATCATATATGGTCATATAGTATTTATTGTTTAATAGTATTTTAGTAGTATCGCAAATTTGAGTGTTAACTAATTCATTTTCCTTTATATACTGGGTTACGTAAGCCATATTTTTTATGGATATGATGTATTTGAGTCATATAAAGAATTATATTATGTTCATAAACATTATTTTTAATCATAAAATAAAAATTATGCTTGAATGACTACGATGGGGATTGAATCTCATCACATTCGTGGAGATGGTAATCCGTACATATGCATGAGCGACGATATCATTATATTAATGAAGAAATAGTAAGTAATTGGATGGATTATCATATATACCGAATCATTATCATTTTATATTTATTATTTACATCAGTTATACACATTATTATATCCATCAAAAAAATGAAGTGTTTGAATAAGAAACTAAATCACGACGTGGAAAGTGTAATTTGTACGTACGCACGTATGGTGACTTTTTCATTTATTGGATGGATAGAATAATGAATATGGTTGTACCATTTATATAATAACAAAATAGTATATAGAAGATACCAGGGTTATTATTTTAGAATGGAAACTACAATGAAAGAGGAAGTGGAAGAAGGAAAGAACCTGAAAGAGGTGATGAAATCTTTACCTCTTCTTCGTGTTCTTCCATTGGATTTGATCAAAAGGGCTTGTTAGGATGGCTATCTGACCAAAGGAAAGAATCTAGGATGATGTGAGGAAATTTTTGTGGATTTATGGGTGGTGATTGGCTGATCCAAAAGGCTTTGGATGTATGAATTTATGAGACTGAGAAGTTCCCTTTTATAAGAGTGGTGAGGGTTACTTTATGAAAAGCTTGAAATATTATTTTATAATAGAATAATTTTCGGATTATATTGGCACCAAAATTAATTATTTGAAGTCTATGTTGGATATGGGTCTAGAAAATCTCATACAATCGGTTTTAGATAGGTTTAGGTCATCATATTAACCAAATGTTTTAGATTTAACTCTTAGTTGAATAGTTTGACATTTACCATGTCTCTTTGTATTTTTATATTATCTGCTTAATAAACATACTATAAAAACCCAAGATAACCCCATGTGGTTAATTAATTATATAAATAACCTTATCTAAGTCCACTGGATGATCCTTATATTTTTATGAACAATATATCAATTAATAATCTAATATCTATTTTAAAAAATCAATTATGTCAATTTTGACAGAATTTAGTATTTGATTTTTGAAAGCCATTAACACTTTATCACTTAGAATAAAATTTATTTAACCACCCCAATCATGTCATATTAACCTATAAAATTATTTTAATTCATCAAAATTCTCAATTTACATTTATTTTGATATTTATAATCTAAATTATTTTAATAATTCAATAATAATGTAATTATTGCATCATCTTTGTGTCTTAAATAAAATAAATTATATAATGTGAAAAATTATAAATAAAATAAAAAAATGTAGAAAATATATTTATCACTCTAATTTATATTTATAGTCGAATTTATATTGTGTTTATCCTTATATTAAAAATGATTTTATTATTAAAATTTGAAATTAACTCTTTTAACTATTCTTTAAATAAAATAATAATAAATTTTCAATCTAATCCATGTGAACCAAAGAAGATCATATTATATTCATATTGTGGGTTTTTGTCGAATTTTACTTATCAAAAAGAATTAGGATTTGTTTGAGGGTAATTATGATATCATTTTTACCCTTAATTACAATATTTACTTATAACCGTGGTAAATAGAAGTCAAAAGTTACTGTTAACAAAAAAATATTTTAATCTAATTGAACCACATTTTAGTTACATATATTAACCTTGTACCTCTTATTTTTTAAATTCAACTAATAAAAGTGGTAAATTTAATTTTTATACAAATTTGCAAATGCGCCTAGGAGGTGGGTGAAAGAGGGTAAAAAGTTCGATAAACTTTTATATATATAAACATATTATTAAATGACACTAATGAATTGTGGTTAACATATATAGGATTAATGTATCTTTTTTGACCAAAAATATATTAAAATAAAATTACTAAATATTTAAATGAATAGTCGGTTTTAACCAATAACGCTATGTTTTTTCATTATTCATCAAAAATTGAAACTATTCATAAAATTTCCAAAAAATACACCGTAAGATAATTTTGATATTCCAAATCCAAAAATGATGTCCCTTATGAATGATAAAATTTATAAAATTTTAACAAGTAGGTATTATTTTTTATAATGGATAATTTGATTGGTTTCTATGTGTTATAATCTCAAAGTTGTGTATAATGCAATCTATTTCATTAAGCAAAGGGAAAAATACCATGGAAGATTGTGGTGTAACTATTGTGATTAGTAAGATGTTTGTTTTCCGATAGGAAAAGAAATATTTGAGGCATAGTAACATATCATTATGAATTGTAACATACACTTATTAAAAGTAATATGAACCTTATGAAAAGTAAATCTTCCAAAATAATATTAACCCCACCCATGAATGGTTAAAAAAAATTTACGCATCTTTTAAGTGACAATATGACCATAGTAAAAGTATTTTTATTTTGTATATTATAAATAATGAATTGTATTTATTTAATTCACATAAAAGAAATTTCATTTTCCTAAAATGTGTTCATAAATTAACAATTCTTTTTTTTTGGTTTGAAGATAATTTTAAAAGACATTACAAAAATTTTGAATGCACTATAAAATCAGTTTCAATTTTTAAATATATTGTTTTCATGTAAATTATGAAATTAATAAAAAATTAAATTAATATTATTTAGAAAATTATTTTCAAATAATTTTGTTTAATTTTTTATTCTACACATCAAAAAATGGTTTGGGTGAATTTTTAGTATTTTTTTGAAATAAAAGAATTTTTTGTGAAATGTAAAACACATTAATTAACTGTATAAATATATTTAAATTTTTATCCACTATTCCTGACAACATGATTGATTTTAGAACCGAAATATCATACACATAAGTAATTATTATGATTCTTGGTCATTAAACCATTACCATTTCTAATCCTGTGGAGAAATAATAAATTATAGAATATAATATTTACAAAACTGCTCTCCCATCCACTATAAATACCACTCCTCAAACCCTCATTACTTTACACCTATCAAGCATCAATACTTGTACAAACTCTACCCATATCTCTTCACTAGTCCCTACCCTACATCTATCAACCCTTGTTCTGATAAGGAGACCAAAACCTCTTCCCTAAGAAATCTCCCAAAGGAGATATACTAAAGTCGTAAATTCCCCTTTCTAATTATTTTATTTTCTTTCACGATCATTAAAATTCATTTTTTAATTCCTCAACTCCATTCACCCAAATGTTTGGATAAATCCATTAGAAAACATGTGGTTTAATGATATTTTTATAATATTATAGTTTATCAAAATCTATCATCCCCCCTCCTTTTATACTATTAATTAAGACACTATCTAAGATGGGTTGATTTATCACATTCAAGGACAACGAATTTTAAATTTTCATTACCATTTTATAGAATAGTCATGATTACATTTTAATGTATGAACCATATCATAATATATGTTTTTATCCAATTTTATGTTATGTAATCCTTAAACATACATGATATAATATAATAATACAAACATGTTCATTGTGAGAAAAACATCAAAATTAATCCAATCGTTTATCACAAATATTTTATCTAATGATTAATCATCATGGAATATAAAAAATTCAACATTTATACCTCTATAATGTAATTAAAATTATTTTTTAACAATTCTTGTTATTATCCACTTTTTATATAAAATTTCATTCATGAATACATGTGAACCGTTCATGAAAACAATGACAATGAACACTCTCGAACAACAAATGGAAACACTATAACACATCCAAATACCCATTAAAGAACTTAATAAATCTCCAATGAATCAAATTAATATATAAAGATATTGTTAAATTTTAATTAATGAATCTAATGTGATTATACTAGACGTTAAATTGAAGAAAGCGTTCAGATACGAGGTAATGGGAAAATCTCGAACCAAACTCTCTTTCTTTGGGGTTTCCCTCTTCAACCAATTTTCAGTATGGATATTCCATAAAAATAATATATTAACCATTATAATACCATTTCTAGGATATAAATTTTCCTCCAATTGATTTTTTGAAAGACACATTATTTTGAAAAATAACCCTTCTTTGAAGTAAACACACCTTATTTACTTCCCATAGATTGTTTCACTCTTCACTCAAAGTTATTGGTTCTATGTCAAAAATGATATTTCCTATTTATTTTGGGAAAAAAGTGATTTAGAATTTATTATTTATGATATAAAACCCATTTTTATTTATAGGTTATACTCTGTTCATGTTTGACATATTTTCAGTGTGCTAGGTCTGAAAATGTAAATGTTTTGATGAGACGGGTGAGCCCAGATTTATATATTGCTCTAATAATTTTGGTAAAGTGATGAATATCCTGAGATAAATTGAAATTATGATTGAAAATTATTCTTGATGTTTTCACAAAAAATTTATGTAGTTACCCAAAAATTCATGATGTTTCCTTTTTAGGCATTTCCACATTCCATGCCTTTTCATAACGTTTCCTCCCCTGATTGTGATATTATGCCTCTGTTTTGAGAATAATGATTATGCTCATACCATATTCTATTGTTTCTTGTTCATATATATCCTCCTACTAGGATTTTATTTCCCCCATTTTTTATGTATATCCTCAGGTGAATACATGTACTAAGGAGAAGTTAATATCCAATCAGAAGCTATAGAATAAGGAATGAAATAAATGTTTTTTGTTGCAAATGTTATGTATGGTCCTAGTTTACCCAATACCCTAATCCATTAGGCCCTCATTGTGTAATTTTAGTATAATTTTTATCCATAAAATCATGTAAACCTAATGTAAGAAAATGAGTTTCATTATATTTTGTATTACTGCCAACATTTACTTAATTAGGTAATTAGGATTAGTGAACCCTAAATAAAACCTCTAGTATGTGACTAAGTTCAAATATGCACAAAATAATATTTTATAAATTTTTTTTCCCATAATATATTCCATTAGAGTACATTTTTCAAATTCAGGAGATATTTATTCATGAAACACTGTCTTTTTTCCTGTGCTTTTCTATTTTATAAAATAGTGGGAATCGGGATATACTAGGCCAACAACCCATGTGAGGGCAAAAGCAATGATTTCCCAAACAATATCCACAATGAATTGGGAGGTGGAGTTCAAACATTCATAGAGATTATTACCCAACTATCATAGGTTATTAATAATAACCTAAATGATAAATAACATATTCCTTCACCAATGAGGGAGTAAAAAGATATTGAGTGTTTTTTTGGAGCAACAACCACCAAATTTTAGTGGATATTCTGATCCACTGTGTAAGAATCCAGTTTTTTCTGTGGAAGACTTTGGTATATTCATCATGTTATTCCGGATCAGCGCCTTCTGACGGCGTGCGATTCTGAGCCCTAGAGTGGCCGAAATTATGTTTTCATTGCGTTCACACTGGGAACGCCAAATAAATGAGCTAACTCCTAAATGGTATTTCAAATTAGAGATCTGAGTGTATGAATGGGTCTGGAATGGGGTGTCTACCCACAGAATGACATAAAACATGTCGGTGCAGGACTTTTGGACCCTTCACTCGCTATCAGAACATGGAACACATAAATTAAATAATTAATTTATTCGTTTTATGTTTAAACACAAGTATCTCTTAAACGGTGGGTCAGATTGGGAAACTGATGGAAATGTTGAGTTCGTAGCATGCCATTTACCCAAGGAGGGGTGTATGTTTCGAGGGTGCGGGCTGTCAGTGAAAAATGGCCCAGGGGGCGTTTTAATAATTTGACGGCCTCAGGAATTGAGTTTAATAACTTTTGAATGGGGCCTCGGATTGAAATTTCGAGATTTCCGTTGTGCTCGGGAGGTGGTTTTTACCCTTGGGGAAGCTTAATCTTGACAGCACATGAGGTCTCGGATGCGGGTCATTTTTCGGTTTAAAATAATTAAATGTTTTAATTAATATTTTTTCTTTATAAGCGCTCTTCCCCCTTCTCCTCCCACAAACCCTTTAGAACCTCCTGGTGGATGGAGTTCAATAAAGGAGACCTCCTCTCCTCCCCCAGCTCCAACGAGGCGCAGAAGGTCCGGCGAGGCGTGGTGGGAAGCGTCAGACGAAGCCCAACAAGGTATGATTTTTCGTTTTCGTTTTATTCTCTCTGCACCAACTAAGAGCCCAATTAATCAAGTCGGGTTTCTGTTGGATTTTCGAACAAAGCACATGAATGCGTATTATATTTTATGCTCTTTCTGATGCTTGTTATGGATTCCAATTCTGAGTCCCAAGTTGCCCGCAACGGTTCGGAGAAGTTTGCAGGTTTTCCGGTGGTTTGGAGATTTTTGGACGGTTTTTTTTGGGTTCGAGCGGTTCGGAAAAAGCCTGAGGCATCGGCAGCCTTGGCTCAGGCGGTGGAAGGAGCTGCAGGCGAGCCGGGATGGCGGCTGGCTCTAGGGTGAGGTGTCGGCTCACGGTCGAGCAGAGCAGGCGGCGTCGGGGTCGAGCGGAGGGGGCCGGTGGAGCATCAGCGGTCGATCACAACGAGGCGTGGAAGGCGGGGTGAGGCGGCCGAGCAGCGTCGTCGTGGCGGTTATCGGCCGTAGGTGCTGGGCGCGGAGCACGGGCGGACCGGCCCTTTGGCCAGTCATTGCTTGGGAGGACCGCGGTCTTTGGATCCCGGCTGGCAGACAGAGGACCTGCAAATGCCGGTCCTGTTCTTGATGAGGGAGAAGACCGGCCATTCGGCCGGTCTGGTTTTGGTTAAAAAAAGGGAAAAAAATAAAAAAAATATAAGGTAATAATAATAATATATTATTATTATTATTATTATAAAATGATTTATATTTTAATAAATCATAAATTGGGAGTTGGTTTCGTGATCCATCTATGGCGGCACGTGCCTCAGAAAGATAGGAATATTTTGAGATGGTTTCGGGTGATTTCAATCCCCGTGACAGGGGCCTCAGAAGCGCGACACGCCGTCAAGCGGTTGGGCGATTTTTCTGGGGATTCTTGTGTGGGACAGCGCAGACACATCTGATGTCCTAATTGTGCGCCGTCAGTAGCGTTTCGACCCTGGCATCGACCTGGAGTTTTACGTTGTTTTTTCGGGCGTTGATACCGGAGTTGAGGCGTGGGCCCCACGTCCCATCTTTTGTGCTGCGTGCAGGGTTTTGTAACTTTTTTATAGGACGTCCATTCGGGGCGTAAGAGAAGTCATTTCTGGGTATTTTTTTTGAGGGCATTGTAATGTTGCAATCCGCCCGCTCTAATTACGCACACTGGTGTGGGCCCCACGAGGGATGTTTTTGGGACTTGACGATGATTTTCCAGGTTTACCACCAGGTGTTCGTTTTGGACATGTGATTAGTGAAACTTCTTTAATTTTTCGAGAGGATCGCAATAGAGCGGGACGTTTGTTGCTCTTCTAGACCGAGGTGTGGGTTCCACGAAGCACCGCTCGTGTGTGGTACGATGAAATGCATCTTTTTCTCCGGATATCCATTCCACTCATGTGAGTAGTCATTTTGATGTGTTTTCCCGAGGGGATCGCAATGGTGTGATGTGCCCGGAAATTTTTGGGGTCGAGGCTTGGGACCACGGGACGCCATTCGGGCGTAAAGCAGTATTGGAGACTTTTTCATCGATATCCGTTGGAGGCGAGTAAGTAGTCGATCTTGCTTGTTTTTCCGCGATGATTAAAACTGTGAAATCTGTTCAGGGGAACAAAGCCTCTTACAAGATCTTATTAAATGTGGAGATGTGAAGGTTCCCCATGGCGGTTCTTCTACCGTGTTTGTAGTGGACCCTTGGCATGTGATCGTGTTCACTCATGGGAGACTAAAGTAATGTTTGAATAAATGCGGTCGGTCATACCTTGGCTGATGAGGTGGCGAGTAGGAATTGTTACATTTACACCTTCACGTTGACATCGGGTGCCGTGTGCATGATTTCCTTTTGGGATGGGATTGTGGAATCCTCTGGGAGTATACGAGTTTTCATGGAGGTACACGTTGTGGTTTTACCAGAGAACGTTGGTGTTCTTGGTTGTAGTTGACTTGCATCCACACGTCGTGTTGGCCCCAGGTGCGTGCCGTGTTCTAATTTTTCGTACCTTCGTCCTCTCACGACATAGAGGTTCCACCTGTTCACAATGGTTTAGAATAGCATGGTTGAGTAGTTTCCCCTGGTTTTTTTCTGGAGTTGGGTGGTTGCACGATACCCACTCCGAGTTCTATTGGCATGTATTGTACCATCCAGTAGGGATGGCAAAAGCAGTTCCGGGTTTACCCTCCATCAGAGACTGGGCAGTGGGTTACTCATCGAATTCTTCAGGATTACCCTCTAGTAGAGACAGGGAAGTAGGTTTATCACTGACTTCTAGGGTTTACCCTCTAGCAGATATTGGGAAGTGGGTCACTCGATGACTCTTGAGGGTCTACCCTCTAGCAGGGCTGGGCAGTGGGTCGCTCATCATCTTGTTCCAGGTCTACCCTCCAGCAGGGCTGGGCAGTGGGTCGCCTAATGATGTATTAGGGTCTACCCTCTAGTAGGGTTGGGTAGTGGGTCACATGTCAACTTATTCCGAGTCTACCCTCCAGCAGGACTGGGCAGTGCGTCGCCCGATGATGTATTAGGGTCTACCCTCCAGCAGGGCTGGGAAGTGGGTCCCCTGCTGATGTATTAGGGTCTACCCTCTAGCAGGGCTAGGCAGTGGGTTTCCTATCGAATTATTCCGGGTCTACCCACCAGTAGGGATGGTAAGTGGGACCCCTGATGATGTATTAGGGTCTACCCTCCAGCAGGGATGGGTAGTGGGTCGCCTGGTGATGTATTAGGGGTTACCCTCTAGCAGGGCTGGGCAGTGGGTCACCCGATATCTTATTATGAATTATCCTCTAGTAGGGATGGGTAGTGGGTCACCCGTTGGTATTTCAGACTCAGTAATTTACACTAGTCTTGCTTGTGGCTTTACACTGTGACTACCGGAGCGAGACCCTTTTTTGTATGGTTCAGTGACGTGATAGCTTTGACGTTGAGCATACCTCTCGACTGTGTGATAGTGATGAGGTGTGGATTTACTTAACCTGGCACTCTCAAGTATGGGGGGTTCTTTCCCCACTGAGACGCGTCCTTGTGACGCGACCTAAAACCGTTTGAGTGAGTTAGTTCCACCCAAAGTGAATAGTGTCGAGGTGCGGTGATTTGACCCTCTTGTCCTGAAGTTTGGGGAAGATGTGTGGGATGATGGGCATCGATGATGGTTACTTTAGGGACTAATGGCGACTCACTTTCTTGGGCTGACCGAGGGGATCAAGATCCCCTTACGATCTTGTTCGGGCTTCTTGATTGAGTATATGGACATATATATATATACAATGTTCCAGTACACACTCCTTGGGTTTTGGATACTATCCTTCTAGGGTAGGAGAAGATGCGCGGGGTATGCCACATGCATTCCATGTATAGCTTCTCATGGTTGGATGAGTCTACTCTCCTGCTATAGGCATTGAAGTCTCGATGGAAAGTTCATCTTCTCACCGTTTCTCGCTCCTTCTTTTTGGACGATTCTACTTCCTTTCTCTTTTTGGGTTGAGCTGATACTCTTCTGTACTCCTATACGTTTCCCTGTTTGTTCTACTACTCACCTATTTAGTACCTCCTTTGTTTCTCCCTCAAGTCTTCGGGGCATCCTACTGGGTATTTTTATACTCACCCTTTCTTGGGATTTTCCTGCACTTGGTGTGCCCTTGCAGACGAAAGACAGGTTGGTCGTGACTTCAGTGGAGCGTAGGAGTTCGGGAGCTTGGACCTGGTGCGGTGGTCGTAGTTGGGTTCCAGGTGTGGGACCCTCCCAGCTGTTTTTTTGTTTACCTGTTGCCGGGTTGTGGCACTTTTTTGTTTGGGCGTGTGTTTTCCCCTTTTTGTTTCAGTTTACCTTCTGCTTTCACTTTGTACTATTTAGAGGTCGAGGCAATCTTTTGGTTTTTTATAGCATTTGGTACTTTACTTTTCTTTTTTACTCTACACTTCTGCATTGAGTGTGTTGCGTGTGTGTGTACATGTACTCAGGCAATGGCCTCCCCGAGTTGTTTAGCGTTCGGCGCTTGTCACCAGCCCCTGGCCTATGGAGGTGGGTGTGGAGTAGTTGTGGCTCGATCCCAGGTAGGGTCGGGTTATGAAAAAGTGGTATCAGAGGTGGTTCGTTCCTTGGGAAATTGTGTGGACTCCCCTAAAAATGAATTTGTTGGGATTTAGGGCAATGGTGTTAACGTGTCTCGAGAGCGGATATTAGGCCAGGGAGTCTAGTGATGGTGCGACGGCTGAAGTATCCATTCACTAGGACCCTGATAACCCACTTGTCGACTCGGCATGTTGAGACACTCATTGTAGGGAAATTGGATTGTGCATCACATAGGATTGAGTCTTTGACTTTTCTTCTTGAGTCAGCTCCCCATTATTGTTGTTGTTGTGGTATACATATATTCTCATATGATCGCAGAACTCCTTGATAATATTTAGGATGTCGCCGCGAAGACAGCCAGCCATGATACGAGCTTTGGTTCATGACAATAACCCTGCGAGTTATGAGGACACAGTCCAGGACCCATTATGTGAACCCCTTTCTCTGGGTGGACCGGTAGCAGCACCCCCACCTATTGAGTAGCAGACAGCTTCGGCAGAGCAAACAGATCTTGAGCATGGGTTGAACACACTCCGTGAGTTCCATCGACAGATACCGGTGAGGTTCAGTGGTGAGCCAGACCCTCAGGTAGCAGAGGTTTGGCTAGATACAGTGTTTTGCCTCTTCAGGCTTGTGCAGATGCTTGCAGATCAGAGAGTGGCATTGGGAGAAATCCATTTTCGTGATGCAGCTTGGCGTTTGTGAAGTCTGGTGACTCCGTTTCATGAAGAGTCGTCGCTTTCGTGGCGTGACTTTCAGTTGTTTTTTCATGAGGAGTTTTTCCCCACTTACTAACGCTCTGCTCAGATTCAGGATCTCATGCAGTTTCAGTAGGGAGGGATGACGGTGTCTGAGTATGCGGCTAGTTTCGCAGACCGTGCACGCTTTTACCCAAACATCGTCCATGAAGACAACATCCGAGTGCGGAAGTTTGAGCATGGTCTGCACCGAGAGATTCATGTTATCATATTAACCATGGGTATTTCTGCATATGACTGGGTGCTAGAGCAGGAACTGGTGACAGAGAACTTCTTATCACGTTCTAGAGTTAGTGGTGGTAGCATACACGTTGGAGCCGGGACGTCTGCCGCAGCTAGCAGGCGTCAGCAAGCAGAGCATTGACATAGGTGGATTTCTGACAACCGAACTCATGGGTGTGGTTGTACACTACAGTGGTGTCGGAGGGCACCAGTGCAGTCCGAAGAGATTTGGTGCTACGCTTGAGATGGCTGAGGTCACTTGGTAAGGGACTGCCTGACCAAGCATGCAGAGAGCTTCGGGCAGGCAGTAGGTGCACCACCACGATGGAGGTAGTGCCATGATCAGAGTAGTGCCCTGAGAGGTGGTGCTAATAGAGGAGCGGGAGGAGCTGGTAGTGGGGGGAAACTTTACATGGTCTTCCCATCACTTCTAGGTGGTCCACATCAGGCTTCGGGAGCTGACAGTTGGGACCGTGGATAGCTGCACGCTTTGGATGTCTATGATCCTGCAGAGCAAGAGGTGATAAGAGGAATGCTCTACAACTCATCTACTTTTTGAATGTAGAATTCCTAGACTCTGTGTGTGAAATTATTTTCTCCCTGCTCCTTGATTGAGGTGTTACCAGGTTGACGCGGGGCGTCGGTGTGGCCCTGTGTTGGTAAGGTAAAAAGGCCTAGGACCTTTTATTTAGTCGATGGTGTTGACTCCATCGCTTCCGAGCGTGTAAGAGGGTCATGGTTTTGGTACATCAACTGTGAAATCTTGTGTGACCTGATATCCTTGGGTGTTTCACCATATGGATTTTCTAAAGGAGGAAATCATTGGGCCTTGTTCCAGGTGCGTGAAATGATTCCTATTGTGGCGTGCGACGTAGAAGTTTGATCGAGGATGTGAGAGACCCACGAGAGCCTTCGGGCCATTTGAGACCGTGCAGAGGGATGACGAGGTTCCCTACCGCCCTTCCCTAAGCCCAAAGTCTAGAGTGGGAGAACGATGTCTCCCACGTGACTTATCCGAGAATAAGTTTGCGTGATCCTGCGCACAACATCGTCGAGGGCAGACCTCGCATGAACAGATCAAAACCTTTGGTCCGTGTGCTGTGACACAGAACTGTGCAAGGGTTTTTCTGGGTACGGGAGAGCCAGATGTGGGCTTAGTACCTTGAGTTGTTCCCTGTTTTTTCTTTTTAGGGACGAAAATATTGAATTATGGAATGATGTAAGAACCCAATTTTTTCTGTAGAAGACATTGGATTATTCTTGATGTTATTACAGAGCAGCGCCTTCAGACGGTGTGTGATTGCGAGCCTCGGAGTGGCTGTAATTAAGTTTTATGTGTGTTCACACTGGGAATGCAAAATAAATGAGATAACTCCTAAATAGTATTTCAAATCAGATATCTGAGTATACGGATGGGTCTGTATTGGGGTGTTTACCCTAGGAAAGACATAAAACATGTCCGCACGGGACGTTTGGACCCCTCGCTCGCTATCAGAACGTGGACCGGATGAATTAAATAACTAATTTATTCGTTTAATGTTTAAACACAAGTATCTATTAAACGATGGCTCGGATTGGTAAACTGAGGGCACCATTGAGTTCAGAGAATGCCGTTTACAATAGTAGGGGTGTAAGATTCGCGGGCGTGGGCCGTCAATGAAAAATGGCCCTAGGGGGCGTTTTCGTAATTTGAAGGACTCGGGTTTTTAGTTTAATAAATTTTGAATGGGGCCTCAGAGTAAAATTTTGAGACCGCTATTGTGCTCGAGAGGTGTTTTTTACCCTAGGGGAAGCTTAATCGTGACCACGCCGGAGGTCTCAGATGCGGGTCATTTTTGGGTTTAAATTAATAAAATGTTTTAATTATTATTTTTTCATTATAACCCCTCTTACACCTTCTCATCCTCCCCTCCCTTTGGAACCTCCTAACAGAAGGAGTTCAATCAAGGAGACCTCCTCTCCTCCACCAACTCCGGTTAGGCACATCAGATCTGGTGAGGCGCGGAGGGAAGCTTTGGACAAAGCCCAACAATGTAGGATTTGTCGTTTTCATTTTATTCTCCCTACACCTACATTGAGCCCGATTAATAAAATCGTTTTTCTATTGTATTTTTGAACAAATAACATGAATGTGTAATATATTTTATTCTCTTTCTGATGCTTTTTACAGATTTCAATTTTGAGTCCCGAGCTGCCCGCAGCTATCCGGCGATGTTTGCCGGTTATCCGGTGGTTTGGTGTTTTCCGGCCGGTTTTTTTGGGGTTCCGGAGTTTCGGCAGTAGAGTGAGGTTGTGGCGGCCTTGGCTCAGGCGGAGGCAGGCGCTGCGGGTGAGCTCATATGGCAGCTGGCTCTAGGGCGAGGCACAGGCTCGCGGTCGAGCGGAGCAGGCGGCGTCGGGGTCAAGTAGAGGGGGCCGACACAGCGTCGGTGGTCGTCGGCTGCAGGCGTCGGGCGCGGAGTACGGGCGGACTGACCCTTTGGTTGGTCCCTGCCGGGGAACATTGGTGTATTTGGACCCTGGCTCACAGACAGAGGACCCTCAAATGCGGGTCCTGTTCTTCACGAGGGAGAAGACCGGCCATTCGGCCGGTCTGGTTTTGGTTTAAAAAAAGGAAAATAAAAAAATAAAATAAAAAATAAGGTTATAATAATAATAATAATAATATATTGTTATTATTATTATAAACTAATTTATATTTTAATTAATCATAAAATGGGAGTCGGTTTCACGTGCCGTCTATGGCGTTGCGTGCCTCGGAATGAGAGGAATATTTTGAGATTGTGTCAGGAGATTTTAATCCTCGAGACAGGGGCCTCGGAAGCGCGACACGCCGTCAAGCGATTGGGCACATTTTCTGGGGATTATTTTGTCGGTCGGCAGAGACACATCTGATTACCGAATTGGGCGCCGTTAGTGGCGTTGCGACCCTGGCATCGAGCTGGAGCTTTCCAGTGTTGTTTCGGGCATTGATAATGGAGTTGAGGCATAGGCCCCATGTCCCATCTTTTGAGCTGCGTGCAATGTTTTGTAACTTTTTCATCGGAAGTCCATTCGGGGCGTGCGAGCAGTCATTTCTGGGTGTTTTCAGAGGGCATTGTAATGGTGCAATCCACCCACTCTAATTCCACACACTGCTGCGGTCCCCGTGAGGGCCGTTTTGTGAGTTGATAGTGATTTTACAGCATTATCACTGGGTGTCCATTTTGACCAAGTGATTAGTGAATCTTGTGTACTTTTTCGAAAGGATCGCAACTGTGCGGTCCATTCCATGTGCTTCGGGACCGGGGTGCGGGTCCCATGAAGCACCTCTCGTGTGCGGTACGATGAAATGCATCTTTTTTCTCCGGATATCTGTTCCACTAAATTCAGTAGTCCTTTTTGACATGTTTTTACGAGGGGATCGCAATGGTGTGATGCGCCCAATAGTTTTCGGGGCCGAGGCTCGGGACCACGGGACGCTGTTCGGGCGTAAAGATGTGTTGGTGAATTTTTCGTTGGATATCCATTAGAGGAGAGTAAGTAGTCGATCTCACGTGTTTTTCAGCGAGGATTACAATCGTTTAATCTTTTCAGGTGAATGGAGACACTTACTAGATCTTATTAAATGTGGAAATGTGAAGGTGACCTGTGGCGGTTCTTCTACCATGTTTGTAGTAGACCCTTGTTGTGTGATCGTGTTCACTCTTGGGAGTGTTAAGTAATGTCTGAAGAAATGGGTTCGACCGTTCCTAGGCTGATGAGGTGGAAAGTTGGAGTTGCTACGTTTTCACCTTTGCGTTGACATCGGGTGCTATGTGCACGATATCCTTTGGACTGGGTTTGTGGAATACTCTGGGAGTATACAGGTTTTCTTGGAGGTATACAATGTGGTTGTACCTGAGAACGTTTGTGCGCTTGGTTGGAGTTGACTTGGGGCCACACGTCGTGTGGGCCCCATGGGCGTCCCATGTTCTCCATTGCGTACATTTGACCTCTCGCGACATAGAGGGTCCTCCTGTTCACGATGGTTTAGACCACCAGGGTTTAGTAGTTTCCCCTGGTTTTGTGCTGGAGTTGGGTGCTTGCACGATACCCACTCCAAGTTCTGTTGGCCAATGTTGTACCATCCAGTAGGGATGGCCAGAGCAGTTCTGGGTTTACCCTCCAGCGGAGACGGGGCAGTGGGTTGCTCATCGACATCTTCGGGTTTACCCTCTAGTAGAGACTGGGCAGTGGGTTGCTCAATGACTTCTAGGGTTTACCCACCAGCTGAGACTGGGTAGTGGGTCACCTGACGACTCTTGAGGGTCTACCCTCTAGCAGGGCTAGGCAGTGGGTCACCCATCGTCTTGTTCTAGTTCTACCCTCCAGTAGGGCTGGGAAGTGGGTCACCTGATGATGTATTAGGGTCTACCCTCTAGCAGGGCTGGGCATTGGGTTGCCTATCGACTTCTTTCAGGTCTACCCTCCAACAGGGATGGGCAGTGGGTCGCCTGATGATGTATTTCGGTCTACCCTCCAGCAGGGCTGGGCAGTGGATCTCCAGATGATGTATTAGGGTGTTCCCTCCATCAGGGCTGGGCAGTGGGTCGCCTTATGATGTATTAGGGTCTACCCTTCAGCAGGGCTGGGCAGTGGGTCTCCTGGTGATTTATTAGGGTTTACCCTCCAGCAGGGCTGGGCAGTGGGTCACCCGATATCTTATTATGAATTAACCTCTAGCAGGGCTGGGAAGTGGGTCACCCATTGGTATTTCAAACATAGTCCTTTACACTAGTATTATTTGTGGCTTTACTCCGTGACTACCAGAGCGGGACCCTTGTTTGTACGGGTCAGTGATGTGACAACTTTGACTTGGAGGAGACCTCTCGACTGTGTGACAGTGAAGAGGTGTGGTTTGACATAACCCAGCACTCTCAAGTATGACAGTCACTTTCCCCACCGAGACACATCCTTGGGACGTGACATAAAACCGTGCGGGCGAGTCAGTGTAGCCCAAAGCGGATAGTGTCGATGTGCGGTGACTTGAGACCCTTGTCCTGCAGTTCGGGGTAGACATGTGGGATGCTGGGCATCGATGATTGTTACTTCAGGGACTGATGGTGACTCACATTCTTGGGCTGACCTATGGGATGGAGATCCCCTTACGATCTTGTTCGGGCTTCTTGATTGAGCATATGGACATATATATGTATACTTTGTTCCAGTACCCACTCCTTGGGTTTTGGCTACTCTCCATCTATGGGAGGCAAAGACAGGCGGGGTATGCCACATGATTTCCGTTTCTAGCTTCTCATGGTTGGATGAGTCTACTCTCCAGCTAGAGGTAGTGAAGGCTCGACAGGAAGTTCATATTCTCACCGTTTCAAGCTCTATCTATTTGGATGAGTCTACATCATTTCTCTTGTTGGGTTGAGCTGATACTCTTCTGTACTCCTTTAATTTTCCATGTTCAATCTACTTCTCCCCTTTTCAGTACCTCCTTTGTTTCTCCCTCTAGAATTGAGGGAATCCTATTGATTATTTTTATACTCACCCCTACTTGGGCTTTGCCCGCACTTGGTGTGTCCATGCAGACGACTGACAGGTTGTTCATGACTTTAGTGGAGCTTAGGAGTTCGAGAGCTTGGACTGTGTGCGGTGTTCGTAGTCGGGTTCCAGGTGTGGGACCCCCCCAAGCTTTTTTTGTTTACCTATTGCCGAGTTGTGGCACTTTTCGGGTTGGGAACGTGTTTTCCCCAATTCATTTCAGTTTACCTTCAAATTTAACTTTGTTCTAGTTAGAGGTCGACGCACTCTTGTGGTTGTTTATAGCAGTTGGTACTTTACTTTTCTTTTTTTACTCTGCACTTTTGCATTGAGTGTGCTGCGTGTGTGTGTACAAGTACTCAGGAAAAGGCCTCCCTGAGTTGATTAGCCTTCAGCACTTGTCGCTAGCCATATCCTATAGAGGTGGGCTTGGGGTAGTTGTAGCTCGAGCCCGAGTAGGGCCGTGTTGTGACACACTAGTTGCGGAATAGTGGGTAAACTCCATGGAGAAGGTCTTTTCTATGCTTCACATTTTTGAGATGGAGAAGGTGGCACTATCCATTAATCCTCTATATGGAGAGTCCAATCAATGGTGGGATATGATTATGAACACAAATCTATGAGATGAAATTGTAGAGAGGGAATAGGAATCCATTAAGATCATGTTTTAACTAGTATTTCCCATGAACATTTTTATGAAGATGGAGAGATAATTCAAAGAGATCAATCAAAAAAAGGATAATCATTCATTTCATACGAAGATAATTTCATGAGTATTTCAAGGTACTCTTTGGGGTTTGTTATAAAAAATAATTGAAAAATGTATAGATTCAATAGTGGATTAAAACCCCACCATCTAAAGGCTATTTCAATTTGAGAAATTGATAAGTATGAATAAGTTGTTTGATGTACCCTTAAAGTGGAGATAGAGTTTCGAGAATTGTCCCATTGCTATACTAATAGGAAATGAAAAATGTAGTTTCAAGCAGGAACATATACTGATATAGGTTGGATGAAAACTCAATGACCCACATGCTTAAAATGAGGGAAGATGCATCATCAAAATTCCCTTAAAGGGATGGAGAAATGATAAAAGTGAGTGAAATAGGACACCATGCTCAAGAGTGTCGAAAATACATTTGAAGGAATGATAATGTAGTGGATGAAAGGAGAGAAAACCCAATGGTACAATGCAAAAACTGTAGGGAACAAGGGAACTATGAAGGCTAGTGCACTAAATCACCTGTCCTTGAGGGTAATCAGTGTCAACAGCCACCAAAGAAAAAGGTGAAAGGAAAGGCTTATACAATCACTACTTCAAAAGTGGAGGAAGATAATTATGTCATACAAGGTACACTTCCTAATCACTCAAGAATTTAAAAGGTATAATTTCATTCTAGTTCTATTCATTCCTTTATATAATTCATGTTTTATCAAACTATATAATCGAATCTCTGATACCATGATGTAAATATAGCTATAAATACATCAAGTGGTGCTATCATTTCAACCCAGGTGTTTGACAGTTCTCCTTATTGAATATTTGGGATGATTATTCTATAGAATCGCATAATACATCCTTTGGTGGAAATTGGAAATATATTCTTAATGGGTTTGATCTTGTTATATAGAGAACCTATCAAATTTCAGGAAAAGGATATAACTTTTCATATTCCAAACCATCCCAATCTCCTCTACCAATTCAAGGAAGACCAAGAATCTCCTTTGAAAAATACTTAAATGGTTGGGGTGTTCATTTCCTATGAAGATGAATACCTCGCACAAAAGGTTGAGTAAAAGGAAATTGTAAACCTATTAGCAATTCCCATCCTGAAGGGATAAAGTCTTTTATTTTATGAAGAGTTACCCATACATCCCCCAGATCGTGAGTTAGAGTTATTTATATAACTCATACTCTAAGGCACTCCTATCTCAATGTGTCTCTATTGGTTGTCTCCTGTCGAACTGGATGAGTTAAAGAAGAAGCCGGATGAGCATTTTTACAAAGGGTTCATGCACCTTAGTGCATAACCATAGAGTGAACGAGTGCTATCTGTAAAGAAGTTGGATGGTACAATGTGGCTATATCTCGATTATCGATAAATCAACAATGTCACCATAAATACCAAGTAACCTCTTCCAAGGATTGATGACTTGTTCTATCAGTTAAGAGGAGGTCAATAGTTCATAATGGTGTATCTTCATTATGGATTTCATCAACTATATGAGAAGAATGAAGATATTCAAAAGACTTACTTACTTACAAGGTATGATCATTACGTGTTTCTCGTGATTCCCATCAAACTTACTAATGCCCCAACAATCTTCATGGATTTTATGAATATAGTATTTATACATTACCTCAACATATTTTTGGTAGTTTTTATCAATGATATTCTCATCTAATCAAAGATATATGATGAACATGAATAACATCTAATAATATTGTTGGAAACATTGAGAAAGGAGAATTTGTACGGAAATTTTAGCATGTGTATATTTTGGATAAAAAAGTCATGTTCTTGGTAAATGTTATCACAAGTGAGGGTTGTTCTGTGGACCCTTTAAAAACAATTGTGGTTGTGGAATTTCCAAGACCTATAGTGTCACTGAAATCCATACTAATCATGGATTATCTAGGTACTACTGATGTTTTGTGATACATTTCTCAGAATTGTCAAGACCTATAGCTATATTAACAAGGAAATGGGTAAAGTATGTATTGATAGAAGAATGTGATGGACAGTTCAATGAGATAAATAGATGTTTGATCACTACAATTGTACTCTCATTACCTAATTGTAGAGAATGTTTTGTGATAATTAATGATGCTCAAAAGAAAGGAATGTGTTTTTTATTAATAAAAAATGACAATGTTTAAGTATACTCCTAACAACAGTTGAAGATACATGAGCAGAACTAACTAAGGCAAGCTCTAGAGATGGAAGCCTTGATTTTTACCTTGAAAATTTTGCGAAACTAACTTTATGGTGAGAATTGATACATATACACAAACCATAAGAGCCTAATTTATATATTCACACAAAAGGAAATCAACATATGACAAACGAGATGGTAGTATGTAATCAAGGAATATGATTTATCTATTCACTATCATCCTGGAAAGGTGAAAAATGTAGTTGATGCTCTCTGCAGAAAATAACATTCAGCTCTATCCATGTTACAGATTGAGAAAGGCAGCATATTCTTTGATATGAACCGGAAATATTTTGAAATCATAATGGTAGGGGATACAGCCAACCGTTACCATACGATTGTGCAACAATCTATCTAAGAGAAGAATACGGAGGTATAAGGGGATGGTCTAGTGTTTCAAAGGAAGGTGAATTTAGTAATGTAAGAGAATATCAAAGTATTAAATATTGATGGTGATGGTGTGATTTAGTTTGTAACATGGATTTATTTTCCTTCATCACCCGAGATAATGAAGGATCTATTTGAAAATAAACATAGCTTAAAATTATCAATCCATACTTATAGACAAATATGTACCGAGATCTTCGAGAAAATTTCTGGTGGGATAAAATTTAGTAGGATAATTATAAATATATCTCAAGGTGCATGGTATGTTAACTAGTTAATGCAGAACAGTAAAAGTCCAAAGGAATGATTCAACCATTGCATATACCCATGAAGAAATGGGAGAATGACACTATTAACATTGTCAAAGGTCTGTCGAAGATGTCAAAGGGAAATAGTGTGATATGGGTTTTGGTAGACCGACTCACCAAGGCAAGGCATTTTATTATTATTCGGGAAGATATCCTGCTAGAAAAAAATAAAAATAAATATATGAAGGAAGTGGAGAGACTACATGGTGTTCCACTCTTGATTGTATTTGATCATGATCCTATGTTCAGTTATATATTTTGGAGGAGTCTTCAACATACTTTGAGTAATGAATTAAATTTCAGCAAGGTCTTTCACCCCCAAAATGATTCCCAATCTGAAAAGAATATTCCGATCATTGAAGACATTCTAAGAGACTTCTCATTAGAATTCAATAGTTTATTGTATCAGCATCTCCCATTGTTGAGTTCTCATACAACAATATATTCCCCTTGAGTATTCAGAAGGATCCATATGAAACTGCATATAGAAACAGACATAGAACTCTGACCAATTGGGATGATATTTTAGAAAGAAAGATACTTAGACCTAAACATGTGAAAGGCATGATAGAGAAGGTTCAAGTCATATTGGAACATATCAAAGATGATCAGATTTGACAAAAGAGCTATGTTAACCACTGTTGAAGGGAAATGGAGTTCGAAAATAGAGATAAAGGCTTCCTTTCAATATCACCATGGAAGTGAGTCATGTGGTTTATAATGAAATATAAGCTATGACCAAGGTACATTGGCCCATTTGATATTATTGGCCTCAAAGGAGTAGTGTTCTATCATCATGAAATTTCACCAAATATGGAACAAGTTCATGATGTGTATCACAGATCACTACTGAGGAATTACATACTCAATCCCTCACATGTACTGAACTCAGAGGTGGTATATATCGAAGATGATATCTCTTTTGAGGAGTATAGATAAGATATTATGGACCGGAGAGATAAGGTTCAACCGAAAAGGACAAGACACTTTGTCAAACTGTTGTGGAAGAACCATACATATGAAAAATAAACTTGGGAACTAGAGGATGTGATAATGGAGAAGTACCTTCAGCTGTTTATGTAAAATGAAATTTTTCGAGTGAAATTTCAAAAAGGGGGAATGTTGTAACGACCTGAAATTTTATCAATTCAATTTAACCCTTCTTATTGTAAGGTCATAATCAATCACATTAGGAAACAAGATGCCACATCATGTTTAAATGAACAACAATGTGAAATTTTAACATAAATGATCTACTTCTGTGTTTTGAATATCCAAAATCTATCCTACACGGTGGCGATCAGTAATATTTTTGGAGTCTGATAAAACAAACATATTTTTAGTGAATATTAACGTACACTTATGAATAGTAACCTACCCTTATGAATAGTAACATGACACTTATGAATAGTAAATCATCAAAAATAATAGTCACCACACCCATGAATGACAAAAATAAAATTTAGGAATCTTATAAGTGTCAATATGACCATATTAAAAGTATTGAAATTTTTGTAAGTCATAAATAATTATATATAATTAATTAATTAGTTTTTTTAAAAATTAATTATTTTTATAATTAAAATTTATATTTTATATGGTTTTAAAATAATTTTATCAGATAATATGTAATTTTTCAAGGAATTATAAATTCAGTTTTATTTTTAAAATTTGTATTTTTCAAGTGTATTATGATTTTAATTAAAATTTAAAATAATAATATATATGAAATTATTTAAATAAAATGAAGTTTGTTTTTTTATTCTATAAATCAAAAAATGGTTGGGGTAATTTTTTTAAATTTTTCTAAAATATTTGAATTTTTTTGAATAGTAACTTACATTAATTTACTGAATAAATACAGTATAATTTAAATAAACTATTCTGAAGATCATTGGTGATGTAAGAACCCAAATCTAAAACTCACATGAACTTATTAATATTCTTGGTAATGGAATCATCAGGATTTTCTGCCAGATGGAGAAATAATAAATTAATGAATATAATACTGAGAAAACCCCTCTCCTCGCCACTATAAATACCACCCCTCACACCCTCACTAATTCACACCTATATATCATCCATTATTATCCAAATTCTACCAAAATATCTTCCATAGCCTTTCCCCCACGTATAGTGTCCCTTTTTCAAATAAAAATACAAAAACCTCTTCCACAAAGAGTCTCTCAAAGGAGATAAACTCAAGAGGTAAATTCAACTTTCTAATTATTTTATTTTTTTCAAGTTCTTTTTTTTCTGAAATATCATACCTTCACACAAATGGTATGATATCACCAATAACATACATGTACTGGAATAATATTTTGGTAATGTGATAGTTAATCATAATCTATCCTTTACCCTCCATTTATACTATAAATGAAAACAATGTCCTAAATGTGTTGATTTCTCACATTCAAGGATGATGAGTTTTTAATTTGCAATTCCATCTTCTAGAGTGGTCATGAAAAAAATTTAATGGCTGAACTAGATAATAATATAGCATTTTATCTTATTTAATGCTATGTAGTCATTATAAATTCACGATATAAAATGATAATACAAAAAAGTTCATTGTGATCAAAACCGCCAAATTAATCCAAGTGTTTACCTGTAAAATATTATATTATAATTCATCATAATGGTATATAAAAAAAATTCATCATTTAAACCTTTGGAATGTCACCAATATTTTTTATTGAAAATTCTGGTTGTGAACCACTTTTTATAAATACATCTATCCAGGAATTCTAGTGAACCATTCCTGAAAACAAGGAAAATGATCAGTCCCAAATAATGAACATAAACACAATTACTCACCAAAAGACCCATGAAAGAAATTAATAAATCCAAAATGAATCCAATTAATAAATATTTGTTTCTGTAATTTCTAATAAATTAATCTAATATGATTATGCAATACATAAATGTTATGAATGAATTCAGATACAAGGTATGGGAAATTTCTCAAACCCAACTCTTTTTCTTTGGGTTTCCCCTCTTCAGCCATTATTCAGTAATGATATGCCTTAAAAATAACTCATTCTTCCAAATCATAAATTTTATAGGATATAAATTTTCCCAATTGATTCTATAAAAATAAAAATGTTTTCCAAAAGAAATATACTTTCAAATAAACACACCCCTTTTACTTCTCGAATAATGTTTCAATCTTCACTCAAGTATGATAGTTCAATGTCAAGATTGATATTAAATTTGTTTGGAATGAAATATTTATAAATATATTCTTTATGATTTGAAAATCATTTATTTCCATGGGTTATTTTATGTTCATGTTTCACATATTTTCAATGTGGCATGCAAGATAATGTAATTGTTATGATGACACTGGTGCACGCAAAATTATATAGAGCTCCAATGCACTGGGTAAAGAAATGAATATCATGATTCAATGTTAAATGGTGTGTGAACATGATTCAATCTTTTTTTTAAAACAACTTGTGGTAGTTAATAACTAATACATGATGTTTTATTTTTTATGCATTACCACAATCCTAGTCTTTTCATAATGTTTCCTCTCATGATTATAATCTGATACCTATGTTATGATGATAATGATTATGCTCTTTATAGGATATTTTTTCATGAAATTATATATCCTCTTTTTGGGATTTTAGATCACCCCTTTTTGATGTATATCCTCAAATGACAACATGTACTAATAAGAATCCAAGAACTAGTAAGAATATAGAGAAGAAGAAATTAAATAAATGTTTTATGTTGTAAATGTAATCTGTGGTCCTAGCTTTCCCAATACACAAAACCTTTGGATCCTTGATTTGTAATTTGTTTATGTTTTTTTATCAATAAAATGATGTAAAAATAATGTATGAAAATTTGGGTCATTATATTATCCCCTCCCAGTATATACTTTTTCCTTTAATATTAATATAACGACAAAAGGGTTCTCATTGAACCCCTTCCATTTTCATATAAAAAACATAATTGTAATGTTTTCATGATAGAAATTTTAATTAATTATCACCAATATCATATTTTTTAAATGATATTTACTATCAATATAACCTTTTCCAATCCTATTATAATTTAAAAAAATGCCAAATTTTTGTACGTAAAGAGTGTGTGATAGTCCTAAAAATTGAATCCCTATTTGGATTCTAGTTAGTGGATACGACTCCGAAACATATGAATCTAGTGGTAATCTCCATAATAGTTTCCTGTTTTTTTCAAATCAATCTTTACTTTTCATTTTGATGAGTAGGGATAATACTATGAACCTATCTATACACTCTCGAAGGATAATTTTGTATAAATCATATTCTCTTTACACACCATAACAAAACATTTTATTATAATTTCTATTGTATCCTTCTAGTGGAATGTGTTGAATTAAATGATATTAGTTTTTAATAACCCATAACATTAAAATTAACCTTCACCATTACCTTATCATTGTTTCATTGATAATGTTAGTTCATTTTAAATTGATATTACTCTATATTTTATATTCATATTTTCTATTGTTTTACCATCCCCATCCTTTATCTGGATTGATTATGTCCTTGGTATGACACTTATTAGAAAGGAAAATATTAATGTTATATTTTATTGTATCTCAATATGGATTTTTATTAATTCCTCTGGATATTTAGATATTAATTTTATTAATATTCATAACTCATATATGGTTAATACAAAATTCATAATGAATTTTTCGGTGGGGTCTTGTATTATATAATGGCTCAATGAATTGGTTGATGTCATGAGGAAAAATGTTTCGGTATTTTGTGTATTCTAACCCAGTGAAAGAATAAAATATTGGTTTAATCCTTGACAACAAGAATGATTTTTATGTTTCAAAATTGGTAGCAAGAAACATGTCTTCGTCAATCCCTTAGAGGTAAATATTAAGTCGTCAAGCATTATGAATTCCATGACCAGGAATTCAAAAATTTAAATCAGTGAGATTATTTACAATGAAATTATATCCATTGATATTTATCATTCTCTTGATATTGATAATATTGAATATATAATTATAATTCATCCTTACATCATGTGTATGCATGTTATGATTAATTAAATTTTACATGTTCCCTTACAGAGATATTGTGATCACCCGTATTATGATTCCATTTCCCTGGGGTACAAAATAGTGATCTATGAATATAAATTGACGAAATAATTAAATAAGAAGTTTTCATAAAAATTTTGATACCTTATTTTCATGTTCCAATGTAACTGGGAAATTATGTATATATATGGTTACCAAAGGACATGAATAAGTTATATATTTTAGGATGTTATACGTTTTTTCTTATAATGTAATTAAGAATCCTCCATATCTCGTTTATTGGTGCGGGGGATTAAAATATGGTATCAATGTAATATTACATGGAACTATGGAAACTATATTTTATAAGAAGATAACTATCGTAATAATTAGGATAATTCCTCTAGATTCGCATGAATTTTTACCTGGATTAAAATTTTTAGTGATCATTTTTCATAATGATATGATTAAATTAATTATATTCCATTTAGATATGTCACATGAAGGGAGGAAAGTAAATTATATTAGCATAATCATTAGAGATATTTTCTTATAGATAAATTCAGTAGTTCTTTTGAATGTACTGAAAGGATTATATCATTATTTGGGTAGTTGAAATAGGTTATGATTAATAAAATTTCATGGATGGAGTAACCTACTAATATAAAACAAGGAAAAACAATCTTGGAATGCTACATGAAACCACAACATCCATCATTCAATGGGATCAATGATCCATTAGTAGATGTACAATGAATAAAGTCCCTATAGATAATATATCTTACATTAGGAAGTAATAAACATGGTAATGTTTTCATGGGATTTTATCAGCTATGGGTAGATGCAAATTAATAGTGTTCATTCATTAAAAATACTATGAAGGAGGAGGAGATAGAAAAAATAGTGTAAAAGAAAATAATGGTGATATTATTTGAGAAATAATTCCCTCAATAGAAAAAATATAATCTGGGAAGAAATAATTTTATTTTAATTGAAGGAGGAGGAGAGCATTTCTTATTAATAGACCAATTATTTTTAATTATATAGGCAGGTTTTGGACTCTAAACACAAAATGGATTATAAGATAAACTGATTATTTTATAGTGTTTAGTTAATCCTTTGAAGGTTGCTAGTATCTCACTATTTTTAATTATATGATTGTATATCATAATTTTTCATCATTATAGAAAAATATATCTACATGTGTTACATATTTAAAGTTAGTCCATATAATAAGTTTATGAATGATCAACATGGGAAAATAATTGTGGTGATGAATTACTGAACGATGGGATATCCATTACCTGAAAATTATAGAAAGAATACCATAATAATTTCTCAAATGGAATTAAAGTATGTTACTTGTGTTGATATGGAGTCCATATAACAAATTAATAAATAGACAATAAGGATGCCACTAATATCCAATGATTAAATTGTGAAGATATTATGAATTACTCAAACCAATTCTCAATTAATCTTAGGAATCCACCTTAGAAGAGGCTTGGGGGGGATATCAATCGTAAATGGTTACCACTACATTTATCAATGTTAAAAAGGATGTGATAATAGGTAAATAGATCAAAAACATATATCTATATAATTATGTGTTCGATTCTTGGTCCTCACACTCTTTATTATACTCATTATTTTCTATTAATATTAAATCATTTCCTAGGTCCCTTAGAAATGAGTTTTCAGTCATGGAACCGAAAGGTAATATAATATAAATGATGGAATGTGTGTTAGTCCACATTATGATTCATAGAGTCAAGATACCTTAAAACTTGATTGTCTTACATATTGTTTACTTTTAAATAATCATGGGTACAATTATATTTTTTATTTATAAATCAAAAAAAATTCCTAGGAGAATGGAATTATGATTTATGAAATAGGAGTGGGGTTATTTATATTTTGAGGTGTAGCATCATTATGTGAGTTATGGATCATCCTCCAATATCTCACCATAATGAAATCATTTTATCAGAAAAAAAGATAAAACCAATTGTTACAAAGGAAATCCTAATAAAAATGAATGTGCCTATTTTTCATGATTGGATTTTTTTTCTTGAAAAATTTATTTCATATCCTCTAAAGTGTAAATTAGAGTTCGTGAATGAAATTATTATCAATGAAAAACCTATTTCTACTAATCACTATTGAATAGACATAGTGTAAGTAGTGGGTCTTAATAAAGAATTATTGAAGTTGTTTTATAGGGTATTCTTTATCCCATATGTTACATCTTGGGGGTCCATATAATTTTTGTTAATAAAATAGATGCTACTATAGTGTTATAGTTCTTCTATAGGGAGATAAATTACATTTAAATACAAAATATGGATCCTATCATACAAATTGATTACTTATTCAATCAACATAATGGGGATTAATATTTCACAAAGTTCAATCTTCACTATAGTTATCACCAATTATTGGTGATGAATAATGATATAACAAAGACTTCATTTTGTATGAGTTATGTGCAATATGAGATTACAATGATGAAATTTTAATTGAGTAATTCTCAATCTATTTTGATAGATCAGATAAAAAAAGTATTCAAGTATTATCTAAATGGTTTTTTTAGTGGACTTCATTTATGATATCTTTAATGACTGTAAAATCTAAAGGGAGCACAAGAATTATTATTTGAATCATTCTTGAGGATCTATGTGATAAATAATTGTATGGGAAATTAAGAATGATTGAAATTTGGATCCATGAATTTTAAATTAATTTTTTTATTGTCTCTAAGTATAGGGTAAATTTTGATAATTCAAAGAACAACTTGTCTATGGAATGGTCAAAAAAAATTATATTACTAATATTCATAGTTTTTCTAAATTATCATGTTACTATTGATGAATTTTTTAATTTTTTTCTCAATTATACAAATCTATTAAACATATTAACATGTAAATAGGCAAAATTATATTGATAAATGGAATGTGATGATTTTTTTGAGGTGGAAAATACAATATAAACCAATGCACTTGTATTAACTATACATTTAAAATGCTAGGTACTTTTAATAAATAGTAATGCATTAAAGAAAGGATTATTCCATGACCTTTTTAAAAATCATATAGTGTATTCATATGAATCATGTTAACTTAATATCCTGGAATATAATTAACTATATATTGAACATGAATTAATTATAGTAGTATTTACCCTCAATGATACTGATTCACTCTATGGTGATAAAAGTGAGATAAATTTAGGTCATAAGAGTTGGAATTGTATTTTATCACAAATAGAACTCAATATGAAATATGTATTATATATGTAAAAACTGATAGACTATTATTTATTTATACACTTCCATCCCATGAAAGAAAAAAGGTGGTTGAAACCTTATGTAAGAAAAATCATTGAGTTCAGAAAAATAAGATGATATAAATGTGTACTATATTTATAAATCAAGTAATAATGGATATGGGAGTCATTAAGGAAGGAGAATCTTAACTTCCTTTAAAAATTATTTTCAAAACATACATACAAGATATGTAAAATAAATTACATTGTAAATAAATGTTTTCAAAAAATATATTTAAATCGAGGACTATTGGGAGATTTGTAGATAAAATTATGACGATGGTTTGTTAGTTTCAAGAAATATACTATATATTTCATCCATTTATATTCCAAAAGGGAAATGTTACTTGAATAAATCTTCTAAAATATCTACATACACCTTTTATGAAAAAAATTACTATTATTTATGTGAACATTTCTTGTGTGATGGATTGGAGTAGGAAATTGTGGACTATGTGTCAATATACATGGTATAGAAATAGGGAATATAAAAAAGAGAAAATAAAAATGGATACGTGATACCTCTACCTATACAAATGTTTATGTGGGAAATTTTAATAATTTTATTTTTCACAGGAACATATTTCACAACTCTATATCAATGATGTAGTGAGTCTTCATGGATCACCCCTATCAATTGTATCTAATCGTGACCGTTGGTTCACTTCCAAATTTTGGAAGCGATATAAGAAGGCTATCAACCCCAATATACATTTTAGAACTTTATATCATACACAAATTTATGTGATGTATGAAAATACTATTCATACATTAAAATACATACTAATATCAATTTCTTTATACTTCAAAGGCGCATGGGATCGATATCTACCTAAGATATAATTTAAATACAAGAATATTTTCCATTCAAGGATCTAGATGGAACCATAGGTGTAAATGTATAAGATGTGATTTGATACACTAATTTTATTGTAAAAATTCAGATTCAGCAATATAAAATGCCCCAAAATTTTGGAGGATACAACTAGTAAATTATTGATAATTCATTATCATATCCAAATGGATCAAGGAATATAAAAGGTCTGTGTTGATAATCATATGAATGACATGGAATTTTAAGTTGAGGTTTATGTATTATTAAAAGTGTCCCCAATGAAAGAAATTATAAAATTCATTAAAAAGTTTAATTCAATCCCAATATACATTGGGACCTTTAGAATTCTAGATAGAATTGGAGTTGTAGCTTAATCATTGGATATGACTCCCAACATTCGCAAATAAAATGACATCTTCCATGTTTCAATACAGATGAAGTACATGTCATATTAAATTTAAGTCCTCATATATGTCGGACTAGAGTTGGAATATTACATGTATAATAATGAATATCATGTCTAAATCCTCAACACTAGAGATCAATTATTGCTGGATCAAACAACTAGATAGATGAAATCCCATTAATGATATCAACAAAAATATGTGTGGGGGGAATTAGAGAATTATGCTTATATGAGGATGGAATACCCACATTATATTATTATAAAACATGCATCCCAATTTAACAAATAAAAATATTTTTGGGGGTTATGTAATACATGAGACATTACTCTAGCAGGTAAACACTACAACTTGAAAAATATTGAATAGTTCACAATTTAAAGTGTCATGATTTTTTATTATATTAAATATTAGAAATTATAATTTTTTAATTTATATTGGATAAAAAGGATTTTATATTGAGATTTACTATTGAAATATTATCTTAGGTATAATTTTTTGGAATGGTCCATAGTATATAAAAATTTTGTGAACAATGAAAAATATAGTTTTTACCAAAACTATAAACATAGGTAATTTATACCAATAATTTTATAATTTATTTTAATTGATTATAGATATAATAATTAAATGTAGATATTATAGGAATATTATTTTTAAATTAGAAAATGTATGATTGGCATTATACAAAAACAATTAATAATTTAATATGAAAAAATGTTTTTGGACATTTATTTTTAATAAATATTTTTATAATAAAATAATATTTTAAATTGATTTGGTTTTAACATAATTTTTCTCATAATAAACCATTACATTTCATAAAAACCAAAATAAATGATAATTCCGCACACCATATATATTTTAAGTATAATATAAATATTTTTATAATGATGGGTTTTTTCTCCATTAAATGTGTTAAGAATAATGTTAAATTTTTATAATTTTATATAATGATTAATATAAAATTATCTTCAAATTCATAATAAGAATTTTAAAATAAGTTAATAAGATAAATTTCATTTTCTGACAGAAAATTATGTCACATGGTAAATAATAGTTACTATAGTAGAGTGATAACCTTTCAAAGAATAATAAATTTATTAATATTGATAAGATTTAAAGGTACATACTTTTAAATTAATACTAGAATATGATATGTATACATATATAAAAATAATATAACACTAATTTAAATAATAATTTTTTTAAATGTGATTACAAAAACCTAGAAATTAATCCTTCATTTTTTATGATAATAAATTTTGTACAGATTGTATGTTTTAATGTAATTTTTTTTATTATATTTAGAAATTTAATTTGGTTAAATAGAGTCAAAATTTTTATTTTGAATGTATTAATTTGTTAATAATGATAATTTTATATTTTTAATGATAAATCAATTACTAATATTAATATTTAAATAAGATAAATTACCGTTAAAATGAGTAATATGACTTTTCTTATATTTTACTAAATCAATATGACACATACACCTTCTGCAATAAATTTCCTATTTTAGAAAGTCTCAGATAAATCCCTCTCTAATATTTCCCCAGATAAATAACCAAACTTTCTAAACCCACCAAACCCCATGTGATACAATTCATACACTTTCTATTCCGTAATTTCCCTGGAAAAGCACCTCTTCTCAACTATAAAAGGATCTCACTAACTCACATTCTCATATCCCTCTATACCCAAATGGAATTGACCAATAAATTCCATTCCATCTATAAAAAAATCCTTAACCTAGTAGTCCACAGTCTCCCATTAATTTTTTACGTTGGCACTATATTCAAGGACTCACGTCATCAAGGATCATATAGTTTTGTATTTTGGGGAAAAAATAGAAACGTAAATATAAAAAAATTTATTTTCTATAGGTTCACTTTTATTCACTTTGGAAAGTCCCTACATATAAATTATAATACACATGCCGGAATCTTTGTGAATGGAAAAAAAAGAAATGGGTGATCTAAAATGCCCTATAACAGTTATGTATAATGAAGTTCATAAATTGGAAATAATATATAATAAATATTACAAGGTAAATAACAAAAAACACATTTAATTTAATCAATAACTTCAGCATGAAACTTATTACATGATCCTAAAACATATCTATGGATATCATAACTTAATCAAATATTAACATGGAAGTCTTTGAATAAGATTATCATAAGAAACATACATATTTAATGGTGTTATAAACATACCGTAAAGGCCTCATTACATTAAATATTACTTAAATGGGTAAATCCTCAATCAAATACATATTCTAGTTTCTCTAATGAGACCTACCGATTCTATGGGTGGCTATATCATGAATCACCATAACATACTAAGTCAAATTCACTCCAAATATTAAACAGAATTGGCATAATATACATAAACATTTAGTTTTAAAAACTAGAGTCTGAAATGGAAATATTTTTCCGAATATATACACTGCACTATAAATCATTCAGATTAATATTGAAATTGGTTTCAAAATAGTACATCCCTACTAAAAAATGAAAAAAAAATCTAAGGAAATAATACCTATTGTGTCATTACTAAATATCCTTATTTCTCAAAATTGAAAATAAGGCTTGTTGTTTTCAATGAATTGAAATAAAAAAAATCATTAAATGAACTCTTGTGGAAAATAAAATTTTCAATTTGTAAAGAACATTTAAATATATAAATTTCCAAAATATTGAATTAATCATTTACCTTATAAAAAAATAGAGATTATTTTAAAGAAATATATAAATAATTTCTCATTAATGATGTTGGGAAATACTATTCATCTCATTCATGTTAATATAATAATTCCCCTCAAATTTCAGTAAAAATTCAAAAGCAACGCCTTTAGAAAACTAAAAGAATATTAATTTTAAAAAATTAAAAAATATCAAAAATTGATAAAATATATTTAATATACCATTACATATTCATATATTAATATTTAAAACATTGTTTTTTGAAAATAATGACATGTAAGTGAAAATTGTTTTGACTAAAGGGAGAATTGAATCCATTTTACATTAAAAACATTCTTCCATTCCCATGGGTTCATAAATGAGGGAATAGAAAGGGAGAAATGTTATATATATATATATATTTACAACTATATGAGAACAAAATATTGTGTGTTTATGATATAATGATAAAATATTACCCCTATTGGAGACTTTAACTTAAAGAAGCCCGAATAATAATGTCATTGTTAAATAAACAATTATCACTTTAGTACCTTTTGAATGACAACACCAATGAAAGAAAGAAATGTAAATGAAAAATAAAATAACATTAAGATAAATATATTAATGTTTTAAAATATAAAATGGGTATTATTTCCACCATAAACAGTTTTTGAATATGGCATTGGTCCCACATAATGAAATGTGAGTCGAGAAACCTTTACCTCAGTCTTAATCTCCTTTACACATGCCCAAAACTCATATATAAAAATAAAAATTTATTATATATATATTATGTAACCACAATAGTACATATTATAGAATATACAATTTAATAGTAACTTTGTTCAATAATTAACTTTTAATTCAATGGTAAAATCACTATTATAGGTAATAATAGGTTTTCTTTTCATATATGTTGTGGTTTGATAATTTCGGTACATGTACATAAATCATTATTCCATAATATAATGGATATTAAAATTGATATTGATATTGTATATATTAATTATATAATTATTTATAATTTTTCATAAAAGTTATATATAGAAAAATGAGTAAGACCATTCATGGAGACGGTATGTCGTACTTATGTGAGACCAATATTCTCAATTTTAGATGGGTAGAAAAAATGAATATTAATAGTAATTAATCAATAAAGAAATTTTATTAATAAAGATATATCAAATATATCAATTAAATCTAACCTTGATATAATTTGTTTTTAAATATAATGAAATATATGTGTCAACACAATGTGGAGGTTTCAATCCACACATACTCACGAGTGACATTATTTTCTTCCAAAATAATGGAATGTAAAAAGTGTTATGTAATTTTAAAATATTAAAATATTAAATATTTCATAAATATATTATATAAAATTGAAATCCATAATTATTTTTATCCATGATATAATGTGATGTAAAACTAAATACATCCATTTGTGAGGCGGTAGTTGTAACACAACGAGTTTTTATGGAACTTTTTTCATTTATTTTGGATATATTTTTTACAATATTATAAGTCCAATATTAATTTGAAATGGATTTAACATAGCATATGATACTTTGTTCAATGACTTGGCGTACATTACAAACAACATTGAGTTTCTACATTAAATAATTTTATTATAAAAATTATTTTAATTTCAAAATAACAACATAGCCATTAAAAACAGTTATATTAATAGTAATGAACACGTTTAAGTTTTTTTATAATGGCTATATATAAATAAAACATATTTATTAATAAATATATATATTTTTAAAGTATTTTTATATATTAAAATACTATATTCTCAAATAAAATGCATTTAATTTCTCTTTGGGAACAATAATAAAAATAATTTTAGACACATTAAAAAATTTTAATTTTTAAAATATACTTAATTTTTTAATATAGAATGTTAAAATTAGCTTTGAGTAATTTTTGCGAATTTTAGGAGAAACTTTATTTTTTGATTGATAGTGAACAATAATTAATTTAAATTCATAACTAGTTTTTCATGTAACTTATTTATAACCATAAATTATATTTTATTGCTGTTTAAAATTTTAATTATATTTTATTATTTTCAATCAATCATATTTGGGTCATTGTAATCATTTTTACATTGACATTGAATATAAAAACATAAAAACCTTCTTAATGTTTTTACATTAAAACCCTGCATTGTCAACCTAACCATGAGAATAAATTTAAATTAGTTTCTTCCACATATATTATTTTAATTAGTAAAAATGGATTCCATATTTTTATTAATAATAATTTATAATTTATATAAATGAAAAATTATTATTTCCCCAAAATATTACTGAATGTAATTAAAAATAATTATGACTAGGAAGAGAAAAATTAACTTAACAAACATCTAAACTATAAATTTAAGACCCAAAATGACCTATACACATTTATAATATACCTTTTTGGCCATATTTCGACCCCATCCACCCATTTATTTTCATTCTTCCATTATTGTATCCACATGTGACCCAATAATCATGGGTGAAATTCCCTCTTCAAATATTTACATGTGTGTCACTTATCAACCACTATAAAAAGGCATCCCATCCTCCCAATTCATTACACCTTCCAAACCAATTATGTTTGGAAAAGAACATTAAAAAACACTCATAACCTTCCCTCTCTTAGACATAGAGTCCTTTTCAAGGGAATAATCAAGTCCAGGGAATCCATTTAGTGTAAAACAAAAAGAGTTAACTGATAGAAAAGGTAACAATTTCCGACAATCACATGTCATTCATATACACTAGCTCAGATATACAAATCACATGTTCATATAATAACAACAATATCCTAAATATATTAATATGTTTTTTATTATGATTCATACCATTATTTACACACACATCTATCTAATGGTTAATGAACACACTATTTACTTGCACTGAAAACTACAACCCCAAAAAATGATGATTGTTCATTTCACAATTACCTCCACTCATGTTGAACATTATTATGGAAACTATATTTATATAATTTTTTACATTTTATTTATTTATTCATTAATTATAATTAATTATTTTATAACAAATATCATTATAAATTCAATTTGGTGTGAATACTATAATTTTGTATGAGGATGTGTGGACCATAGCCACCTGAAAGTGAAGTGATTCATTCATAAACTGCATAGAATGTACTAAGGATGAGTTTAGTAAAATTATATGATATATAGAAAATAATAATTCTGCATAGATTATAATATATATATATATATATAATTCATCTTCTTTCTTTCTTTCAATATGAAAATAAAAAACTGAAACCATGTTAATGTCTATGTATAGCATACCATATCCATGAATGGTGTATTCCATTTCACAATTATATATTATATATATTATTATAATAAAAATATATGTAATATAAATAATATTTATATCATGTATTAAATAAGGTAAATCCTTATATAATTATAAGGACCATCGTTATAAAAAATTAAGACACATGGTTTATTCACAACTCGTACCTTTTTTCGAGTGTGTATTCTTACCATAGATGAATTATATGACTCATATAATTACATTTTTGGGCAATTACATATCTATTATATGATATTTATTCCATGGGGTTGGTTTTTCATGATATACCAATTCAGTAAGGCAATTTTGCCTCAACAAGACTCATTTGAGACACATGTTTTGTTTTTCACCAAAAATTCATTTCTGATGTTTATATACATCCATTTTACATATTATATAATAAAATGTTTCTTTTAATGTTATTTTTAGCATCGTGTGATATCATTTTATAACATGTACTGTATGATTACTTGTTACAAATAGATATGAGTTTTTTGAATCAATTTTATTGCTTTCCTAGATTTTTTTTGTGTTTAGGCTCTCTTTGATGAAATATTATGATCCATATCTTATGAAATATCAGAAAATATATTATCTTATGTTTATTCTTGATATAATCATGTATTAGTAACAATTTTTCACTCTTTGATACTCAATATACATTTTAAAAGTGTTTAAATGAATATTCTGATCGTATTTCTATCTTTGTTCGGAAATCTGTTTTATTTAAAAAATGTTTAAAAAACGTTTTAAATGGGTCCTTCAAGAACATTTTAAAGGAAAAAGGATTTTGTAAATAATTTATTATTTTAAAATATTCTTTAATTTTCATCAAATGTTTTTTCAATGAAAAATGTTTTAAATCATGATTTAGGTTTTAAAAAGTGTTTTTCAATTGAGAAAGGCTATTTATATCAATAAATAATTGTAAAATATTTTTAAATATTATTTGATATATAAAATGTAATATATTAATGTTAATCATGCCTTTATGAGGAAATTATTTACTCTTTCAATTCATATTCTTTATATGAATGTATTATGTTTTTATGGAATGATGTTTATGGAACTAGTTTCTCTTCCATTGGTGACATTCTATTGAAACCCACTTCCTTTTCCAAGTTATACATTGATTAAATGATATAAAAAATGTACTCTTTTTTATATGTTATGATATGATTACATTTTCATTAAACCCATTTCATTTCACGAGTTATGATATGAACGTTAACGAATTTATGGCACATGTATTTAAGATTTAATTATAAGATGGGAGGGACCTATATCTTACTCCAATTCATTGGGTAAATATATATATCTCGGGATATAGTCATGGATAAAATGAGAAATGTACATTGTTCAGTATTATAGGTCAATAATATAGATTGATCATTGTTCATTAATATATGGATGGAATTGAGAGTCTACCTAGTACAATAAAGGACTTTTTCCAATGACATGGTCTCACCAGTAATACCAAGACTTCTATAAAAATCATTATATATGAATGTGTGTCTTACATTATTCCATTTTTTCATATGTTATTATTTCATAGATTATATTCAATATTTTATTATGATTTATCTCTTATGAACTTCGAATAATTATTCCATTATTCGTGTTTATGATCATTGATATACATGCTATGATCTCATATTTTTATTTTCCTATTCTCATTCCATTATTCTCATGATATTTCTTACAAATATCCCTAGTTTTCCCTTACTGATCATCTGAAATCACCACAATTTATGTTTCCTTCCCCCTTCTATTGAAGGAAAGTATTGTGTTTGATGTGTTTAAGAAGGGTTCTAATCAACAATATCCTAGTGGGAGATGATGTAGCTCATAAATGTGTTAGTTTTTATGTATCCATGTTTCTAAAGGAACTAGACTAGTAAAGTAATTGGGTGTGTTTTTATATATTGTTTTAGGTATTATGAACAATTTATCTAATGTTAATGTATGAAAAGATAATGTCACTATCATTAGAATTAGAGGAATGGTTTCATTATCCTTTATAAGATTTGATGTAAAAATATTAATGAGAACCCAAAGGAAACATATAATTATAATACTAATTATTATGAAAAGTATTGTAAAATTTTATGGAATTTGGTAAAAGATATAGTGAGTGTTTTACAGTAAATACAACCTTATCTAGATACTACAAGTGGATGTGTCTCTATCACACATGTACCGAGGTGTAAAAACTCTAATGAGATTTTTTGGGCCTAACTCAGGGTATTCTGGTACATGAGAACGAGATTTGATGCACACTTCGTCTGAAACACCCAGGGGATATGCTTTTGGAATTATAAAACTCATCATGAACTATAATAAATGATTTAAATATATTTTATTTATAAATAATCTAGGAAACACGTAAGGCTTCATTTATTAAAAAAGTATTCATATGTTATTCATTCTATACGTGATTTATCATGATTATGTGGTTCCTCATTATGATAACTATTTATTACTCAACACTTTTGGTTTTTTTCAATGGATGGATCCTGAAGGAACCACAATAATAGTGATTGAAATAGAAAATGAAATGATTTTCCTCTTGAGAAAAAAAATTCTATTGGATTGGGAATGCAAAATAATGTTCATATGATCACATAGCTTTATCAGGCTATGAATCATGGAGGACTTTCAAATGAGCAATGTAGGGAACAAAATTAGATTGAGTTATTTATGAGGAAATACAAGTTATCATTAAAGGGTCTTATAATCCACTTGTTTCTAAAAGTTTGATTCTTAAAACTAAAAATGTATTCAATATTATCTATTGTTTAGAGCATGAGAATGTTATTTTGGTTGTTTATAAGTAAAAGCGCTAAGAAGACAAATGGTGGACCCAAATGAAGAATATGAGGAAGAAAGATGAGAGTTAATCCATGGATATATATCAGTTCAATAACTTATTTTCCAATAAGTAAATTACTAAGATTCTTTAAAACATCATTGAAAAAGACATCCGTGATTTGATGCAAGGGAATGATGAATCTACTAGTATGTTGGAGAATAATTTCATGAGACTTGTGAGGTACGCTTCAGAAATTTGCATCCAACATGAATGTAATGTTGATAGGTTATTAAATTTATTTAATCCTATTAATAGAATAGAATAAGACGTATTACATTTTAGTAGTGATAAAGATATTTTTTGTTGTGAAATTAAGGATTAAATTGGGGTTGGAGTCACATATCAATCTCATTGTTTTCAGAAAAAATGGATGATATAGTTTAAAGGAATCTAAGGAAACCATAGACAAAATAATATTATTATTGCATTATTACCTAAATGTGAGATAAATTATAGAGGAATTTTTCTTAAGGGTTCAAGTAAATGATTTTTGTATGGAAATGAATGTCACTGGGCAATTGACAGTTGAAATTATGGGAAAAAATTAGCTAAAAAATCAAATTGATAAAAATATGAAAAGAATGATCACACCCAATTCAGTGTTACAATAGTAATGGAATAATAATTATGCTGACCAGTTCCTAAAACCAAGTGCATGTGATGACGATCGATGCTAGAAACCTCTTATGCTGAGGAACAATAGAAAATCTCATGCAATCACTATTTTTAAGGAGGTGTGTGATAATGACACGATGAATGTTACATATACCATCCACTCTAGAACATCTTGTGTCATATTAAGGTATGTATCTATTGAAATTTTCATATCTAAATAATTTGCAAGAGTGTTAAGATTCTACAAAAAAATGAAATGGAATTAGTATTGTAGACCCATAATGGTATAATGATTTAATCCCATGTCTATGATTCCACTATGGTTGATGTTTCTGGGAATGTGCTTCCTATAAATAAATTTATTCTTCCTTCAGTTTAATTTTAAGTCATCTTAGTCTTGTAATATCTTTTTCAACATAAATCCCTCATCAATTATCATGGAAGGGAAGTTACATTTGATATTTGAAACCCTCATATTATCATCCAATAATGTGATGATAAACATGAAATTCCTGTGGAGATTACAGCCAGTGTATGGGCCTTAATTTCTGTTAAAAATTGTTTTTTATCTTATATGGAAAGGGAAAAATATTAATATCAATGATATGTCTATTGTTCACGAATTTTTTGATATATTTACCCAATATTTTCCAAGCCTTACACCAAGATGTGAATTTCAGTTATTAGTAGATCTCGTACTTGGTTCAACCCTGATTTTAAAAACACCATTAATAGTGCATAGATTGAGTGGAAATAATTGAATAAGAATCTCCAATAAAACCATGATAAGATATTAATTCACTAAAATATGTCACCTTTGGGTGTATTTTTTTTATTGTTCAAAAAGAACGATGTGTAAAAGGGAATCTATATTGATTATTTGGAGTTAATGAAGACCATAATAACGATATAGTATCATTGTTCCCATATTTAATTCTTGATTGATCAACTTCAAGGAGAATAATATATTTACAAAATTTAACATCAATCTATATATCATTAATTTAGGCTCAATATGGAGGATATACCCAATATGACATTATGAACATGGTATGCTTACTTTGAATAAATATTGATTCCTTTTGGTCATACTAACTTCGCCTCTTATCTTCAAGGATATGATGAATGTAGTCTTTCGAGATTAGATCTAATAGTTTTTGGTAGTATTTATAAATGATATTATAATATATTAAACGTGAAATTAAATCATTATGATCATTTATAATTGTACAAAAGATCCTATGGAAGGTGGATATATATGAAAAATTAACAAAGTGTCAATTTTGGATGCCAAAGAGTTCATTTTTGGGTCACGTAATCTCATGATATCGAAGATATGTAGATCTATCAAATATGGAGTTTATTGATTGATGGCCTAGACCAAGCAAGGGGACCGAGATACGTAGCATTCTAGATTTATCTGTATATTATTGATAGTTTGTGGAGAATGTTTCCAGACTATAAAATAGTGTGGCCCTGTTAACATGGAAGGGTGTCAAGTTCCACTGGGCAGATGAATGAGTGGAAAGTGTCCAGGAACAGAATAGATAGTTATTTAGTGAAACTATCCTAACATTACCCTATAGTGGAGAATGGTTTGTTATCTGTAGAAATGAATCTACAAATGGATATAGATATTATCTTATGCAGAATATTATGGTTATCTCTTATGCCTCACGACAATTGATAATTCATGAGAGAAATTGCCCAACTTATTATTTAGAGTTAACAACAATATTTTTTGCATTAAATATAAGGAGGTAGCATATTTATGGTGAAAAGTGTGATATATATAACGATCATTAATGTCATAAATATATATTCAAATAGATGGAGTCGAACATACACCAATAAAGATGGTGATATTCGATAATGGATTATGGATTCTCAAAAAATTACCACCCTTGAAAAGCAAACAAGGTGGATGATTCTATGAGTCAAAAGGATTATACTAGCATATCCAATATTTATTTATTTTAAAATTATGGATATAGAAATATTGTATGAATGTGAAAATTTTATCTTTATTAAATGAATGTTCAATCCTATATCCATGGAATATTAAAAAGGAACAGAACGAATATGAAGAGTAGAAAAATAAGGATAGAAATGTTCTTAATTTTACCCTTGATCAAGATATAATGATAATGTTCAAGAACTGTTTATGTGTTCCCTCCATACCAAATTTGAAGAAAGAGTTCTTAGAGGACACTCATAGATCTTCATTCTCTATTCATCCTAAAAGTATGAATATGTATACGTAAATGAAATGGTACTTCTAGTGATATGGAATGTACATAGATATCACATTGATAATAACTTTCTCTTTCGTATTCCAAAAATATAAGGATAAAAGTCCAAAGAAAAATGAGATATTACAACCATTACCCATAGAAGAATGGAAATGGGTGAAAATTTCTACGGATTTTTTCATTGGATTACCCAAAACCTCTAAAGCGGTTAATTATATATTGGTGGTAGTCAGTCACCTTACTAAGTTAGAACTATTCATCACTATCAGATAATATTTATCTATAGATCAGCATAAGAAATTTTTATGGTTGCATAAAGTACCACATTATATTACAAAATATTAGGATATGAGGTTGATCTCAAATTTCCGGCGAAGTCTTCAAAAATCCCTTGATAAATAAATGAGTTTTGATACTACTTATCATCCATAGATAGATTTTTATTATAAAGTAACAATTCTAACACTAGAGGATGTGTAGAGGTCATGTTCTCATGATTTAAAAGTGGGTTGGGATAAACACATTACCATAGTTGATTTTTCTTACAATAGTATATTTCACTCAATAATTCAAATGGAAAATTATGAATTCCGCTATGATAAGATATTTATATATCCATCATGCTGGGATGATGTTATAGAAAGAAAACTATTGGGAACTGATGTAATAGAATAAATGGTCGAGAGATTTAAAACCATCTAGAATCCTAACAAGATTTCTCAAATCCATAATAATATTTTTTCCTATAAATGAAGACATGATTTAGAGTTTGATGTTTTTGAAAAGGAATTTCTATGAATCTCACCATAGAAGAAAGTAATCAAATTCGAAAAAAATGGAAACTAAGCCCTCGGTATATCAATCCATTAGAAATTCCGGATTATCTTGTGATGACATCCCATATCATGGAACATCCTCTTAATATCTATAAATTACATCGTCTATTACATATATCTCTCATAATGATGTGTATACCTGACCCTTCACATGTACCGTACTCATAGGTCATACCGCTAGAGCAGGATATTTCTTATGAAGACAAACTTCTTGAAATTATGAATCATAGAGGTAAAATTATACAAAACAAGACCACTTACCTGGTAATTTTTGTGGATATATCACTAGTTAGAGGAATATATTTATGATCTTGGGGATATGAAAAAGATGAAGTAACCTCTTTTATTTTTACACAAGTGATGAATTTTTTGGGAGAAATTAATTTTAATAGGGTAAAATGTAACACCCTAAGGGTTTATGGAAATTTTTTTTTCAATAAATTAATTTAAAATTATTTATATAAATTCTCAATGAAACAAATTCATTTCACATGGTAGTGACTTGTAATATGTCACACATAACACCGACTTCACATACCTTACCCGCAATAATGAGTTTCTGAGAAACATCATTTTGTTGTTTTATTTATTTTAATAAGATACATATAACCTAGACATTAACCATTTTAATATGAATTATAATAACTAATTTTAAAATATTTTTTATAATGGTATTATATTTAAAATTATGATGAAAATGAAATATAAAATTTTTCATAATTTTTATATATGTGTAAAATTAATATTTTTTCAAATGATTTCATTTTTAGGTCATTATAATCTAAATTAAGAATTTTATTTTATACAAAATTATAAATTTAAATTAATAAAATGAAGATTTTTTTTCAAATATATACATTCAAAATTATAATAAGGTGATTGTTTTGGATTTTTCTGAGAAACATCATATATTGAAAAATAGTGAAAAATATTAAATTTTAATTCCAAAATTCAATTTCAAATAATTTATATATATATAGATATATTATATTATAAATCCATTTCAATGATAAATTAGTTAATATTTTAATCTATAAACCCATTTTGTGTCATTGTAATAAACTTTTATTTGATATTGAATATAAATGCATAATAATTTTTTTTCAGTTTTACTTCAAACCCCCACAATGTCGAAACAACTACTGGATTAAATTTAAATTAATTTATGCCACATATATTATTTGAATTTGATAATGTGAATTCCATATTTGGAATTATAAAAAATTTTAATTTCAAATATGGTAAAAATTGTTTTTGACCAAAAATATTACTGAATGTGTTAAAAATTAGTTATGATGATTAAGAGAAAAAATTACTTAATAAATTTCAAATTCATAAATTATTGACTCAAAAAAACCTAGAAACCTGTCCAATATCAATTTCATGACCATATATGGACCATATGCTCAATTTTATGTAGTTTTTTATATTATTGTATGCACATGAAATATGGAAAACATTGGTGGAATTCTCTTTTCAAATATTTACAATAGAGCCACTCCTCATATACTACTAAAAGTTATTATCTCCTTCCAATTCCTCACAAATATAAAAAAACATAAGCTTATAAAATTTCAATCAAATACACTGCTCAACATCCCTCTATAATACATAGATACCTCCCCTTGTGCAAAAATCAATCCATGGAATCCCTTTGCTGAAAAACAAAAGGACTTACCTGATTTAAAAGGTAACGCTTCTCAATGATCAGATGTTTCATTTACTTACACAATATCCCAAATATCCTCATTCTATATTTATATAATAATTAATGTATAATAAATTTACTTATATGTATTTTTTATTGTTGATACCTATACTTACAGTAGAATCCATCTAATGGTTAATGAACAAGTGGTTCATGTGTACGGTGAACTACCGCCTCACGAAATGATGATTTTTCATCTTTTATTTACCTCCTCTCGTGGTATTTATTATGGTGTAATGTCTATTTATATATGTTTAATATTATATTTTTTATGTATATAATATTTTATAATTCTTTTACGACACATATCATTACACTTTCCATTCGGTGTGAATTTTATAATTTCGTTTGAGGGAGTGTGGACTGCCACCCCCTCAAAGTGATATGATTCATTCACACACAACATGGAATGTATTAAGGATTATATTAGTGATAGTATATTAAATAAATTGAAAAATAATTGCACTGGAATTAATATATATATATATATATCATTTTCTTTCTTTCTTTATTTCAATACGATAATAATAATATAAACAACATTCTTGCCTACGTACGACTCACCGTCTCGAGGAATGCTGTATTCTATTTCATAATTATATATTTTACAGATTAGTATAATAAATAAAATACTTAATATAAATGATATATATATAATGGTGTAAATTCAGGATATCATGATATAATTATAAGAACCAAGGATATAACAAATTAAGACACATATAAAGAATAAAGTTGATATTACCAAAGTAAAACATTAACATAGAATTGTTAACAAGAATGTAATATAAAGTAACAATAAATATATATATGGTATTATATAAATGTACATGGTTTGGTGATATATTATATTAAAAATATATTTATTATAATTAGGGTTTTATGTTTATGATTAGAGACAATACACAAGGTAAAGGAATTTCATCTCAACTTTTATTTTCGTTAGATAAATTCTTTATTCACCACCCATTACACTTGTTTGGTTTTTATACATAACAAGGATGTATTATATGATCATTATAATTATCTTTATGGGTTATTATATATAAATAATATGATATTTATTTCATGTGATTAAAGGTTCAAATTCTATGAAATTTTTACGATAGTTTTATCTCAATTTGCCTTCTTTGAGAAACATGTTTTGTTATGAACCAAAATTCTTTTTCGAGGTGTATATACATCCATTTTACATGTTAAATCATGAATCTAATTATATTGATGATATTTTAATCTTCATGTAATTTCATATTCTAACATTGAGATTATGATCACGTGTTACCATGTGACATGAGTTTATTAAAACAATCTCATCAATTTTCAAGATTTTTATGTTTATTCTTCCTTTAATGAAATATTATGATACATCACTAAATATATCTCATGAATTTTCTACTCCTATACATATTCATGATATCCTCATGTATTAGTACATTATTTCCACTCATTGGTACTAAAGATAGTTATGAAAAATATTATTAAGAAAAATCACAATGTATTTCTATCTTCGGTCCGAAAAATATTTTATTTCAAAAAATAAATAAACAATGTTTAAAAATTATCCTTGAAGACCATTTTAAAAAAATATGTGTTTTAAAAATGTTTTATTATTTTAAAAAAATATTTATCATGTTTTCAATGAAAAATTTATTCAAAATTTATTTATGTTTTAAAAAGAGTTTTTCAATTCAGAAAGGATATTTTCATGAAGAAATATTTTTAAAATATATTTAATGATTATTTACCATATTAGATAACATATGATAGTGTTACTCCTGAATTTATTGGTAAATTATTCAATTTTTTCAATCATAATCTTTATATGAATTGATTAGGATTTAATGTCGTGATGTTTATGAAACCTATTACTCTTCCATGGGTTAGATTCTCTTCAAACCCGCTTCCTTTCCTAGGTTATGCTTTGATAAAATGATTATTAAACATGTATTTGTTCTTAGTTTTGGATATAATTAAATTTCTCTATACCAAATTTCATTAAATTTTTTATAATATGATTAGTTATGAATTTTTTATAGATATATATACATGATTTATTTATGATATTGGTGGGAAAATTATCTCCCTACAATGTATTAGTTAATTATTTACATTGAATGAGATATACATGTATGGAATGATAAATGAGAACAGTTTATTATTATAGGTATAGAATGAGGAGTGAACATAGATCAGTAATATAGGGTTGGAACGGGGAGTGAACCTAGTTCAGTAAAGGAATCATTCTACTAATATGGAATCAATAGTAATACATTGACTATTGTAGAAATAATTATATATGATTATGTGTATGATGAAATGCCACATTTTTTTCTTATCTTTTACTTTTAGGGATTATGTTATTTATTTAATTATGAATCATATATTATGATCTATCAAGATTTATGAAGTGATTAATTTTTCCGATATTTGATATGCACTGCATGATATTTTATTATCCACGATCATGTTCTCATACCCTTATTCTTGAGATTATGCTAACATATCTCCCTTGTATACCCTAACTGGGAATCTTAGCTAACTCCTTTTTCTGTTTTGTTCCCCTAGGTTATGACGTCATTTATTATTTTTGAGGTTTCAAATAAGGGTTCTTGTTAAGAAGTACCTTGTGAGAGGTGATGTAACTCATATATATACTAGTGTTTATGATTCCATGTTTCTAAATGTACTAAACTATTAATGTGTTTGGGTGTCTATTTTTATAATTTTTTATATATTCTAAAAAATATGTGTACTGTTAATGTTCGAAAATAGTGGTGCTCTATAGTAGTCCTCCTTATACACGAGCGAAAGTTTGATTTTCTATTTGATGGTTGATTGGATGAAAGTAGTTTTTTATATTAGAATAATAAAATATAAATATATATTATATAATGTGTTATTATTTTAACAAATGTTAATAATATTTTAGAGGTTTAAATGAAGAAATTAAATGAACATGCATGACTAATAACTAGACATCTTCAGAGGAGAACCTATTTAGGTTTATAACTAAATACATATAATAATATTTATCTAATCATACCAGGAAATCTAGTTCATAGGTATGGATATAAGGTGTTTACATTGGTAAGTATTGGATTAACCAATTGAATTTTAAATTTTTTATAGGATATGATTGGGGGATTCCTTTTATAGATGGGGGAGAGGAGTAAAATAGAATGTTTGAAAAGTATAGATCATACTTACGTCATTAACATTAAAAAATGATCGAAATCATATCATTATAAAAACTTATCTGTTATAATGTCAATATTTTGACATAAAGTAGGAATTATAAAAACATTTAGGTCATTTTAAAAGATATATTATTGGTTTATTACCATGTTAAACTTGTTTTAACATTATCCATGATAATTAATTTTTACTTCTTTACTAAAAATTATGATCAAAAATTAATTTGACTATATTATATATTTTTAATTGATATGATAAAAAATAAATAATTTATTTTACCAAATCAATTAATATATGTGATATAATTTATTTTAAATTTAAACCAACAGAGCTGAGGAAGAAATGGTTCTCTAAAGGACAAATATTTTCAATTTTAAAATTATTTTTATAATAATTGAACATAGAATTGATTAACATGGCTTGAATTGGATTTATTATAATATAGTTTTACTAAATATAATTTTAATCAATTTTATGAAAAAACATTAATTTGTAAACACATTATACGATAAGGTGGATTACGAAAAAATCAATATTTGTTTCAGTTTCTTGAAAAATTAATCTTTTTAGAAAATTATCAAACAATAAATATGATATATTTTTTCAATTTTTTAGGATACTAAGATCATAATTTTTAATTTATCTTATAATATTCTAAATATATAAATTTAACAATTAATGTGAGAAGCGCACTGAAATAAATTTTTTAGAAAAAACATCATAAATCATAAAATATGTTTTACTCTTATCAAATGATTCAAATATATATTTGATGAATGCAAAAAACATTATTAAATATATATATATATATATATTTAATTAAAATAATTAAAAAATTATTAATTATTTGCTTTTTTATTATTAATATACATTTTTTCTATAAAAACTATTTTTCAGAAAGAACACTTATCTAATAATCAAATGAGTTCAACTATCAATTATAATCAATTTATAACTAATTAATTTATTTACACATGTATAAACTATAAACATTTATTAATTCTATTATTATTATTAAAAAAATTTAATTAAATGGATGTGTTATAATATAATTTAAGGGTTATTTAATTTCATTGTCGCATTTCATATAAGTTATCAAAACAAATTTTGTTATTATAAATTTTCAGGCTACTGCATTCTCTCCATCATAAATAAATTATGTACTCTATATATAATTTTAGCCTATAAATCAAGAGTATTTAATATACAATATTTGGAATCCCACACTATAAAAATATTGTTTTCAAAATTTCCCCTTGATAAAAGATAAAGGGATATATGGAGGTTATTTAGAATAACAAATAACTAAGTTTCTAAGAAGGAAAACATTAGTATGATGTGAAAATATGGACATGGAAAAAACTTCTAAATAATTATATATAGTGATAGATATCATTTATCACAATAATTTTAATTATCAATTGAATTTTTAATATCAAACACCCATAAATATATGATATGAGAAAAAGTTTGTGATTCTATTATAAATAAATTTAAATGTATAAAAAAAAATTTGATGATCATTTTGATAAATTTGAAATAGTACTTTACTACGATGATATAAAAAATAGAGAAAAATACTTTCTTGATCTTTTATTATTTCATTAGAACAATTTTTTTCCTTGGGTTTTTCTTCAATCAACATCTAATTCATTTCTTTCTCCAATAAATGAATATCCAAGATGAACTTTTTACACATGTTGCTCAAAGATTTACTTCTAATATATCATATAATCAATAAAACTATAACAAGTTATTACTACATTCTTTAATAGAACCAAATTTTATTTTCACAATGTAATATAACACACAAAATTAATATTCCTACACATTAATTTAAAATTTTTGATATTTAAACAAAAGGTTTCAGATATATAATTTATAGAATAAATAACAATATATCCAAATTCAACTCAACAACCTCAACATTTAAAAAAAGCAATATTCAATGGCTACCTCATACCCTTCTGCTTACATTTCCAAATATGTAATCAAATTCATACCAAATATTCATTTATGATAAACCTAATGGTTAAATATTAATAAAAAATAAAACATATCAGAAAATATTGTTAATATTGTAAAAATCTATTTGATCCTATAATTGTTTTCCTAAAATTAACATAATATTCATCAATAAAACCATTTGGGTAAAAATGTTCTCTTTTTAACCAATACATAACATAGACTAGTGGTAGGCATTGTACCATTTCCACCCATCGGTTGTGGTTTCATGTCCCACCATCTTTTCAGATGTGACAGTTTTTCGCCTATAATAGGGGTTGATAATTTTCTAAAAAAAATTAAATATAAATATGATAACATTCCCAAACATAATATAAAGATCCTAAAAATGAAATTAATTATAAAATCACCTATTAATCACATGGTTCTCCATAAGATAAATAATATGCTCAAATATTTAAATAACCCATAATTCCCCAGTCATCCTAATTCATATATACACTAATGGTTATCAATAAATTTAAACATATCATAAAAAGTAAAGTAATTATTCCTCAAATAAATTTTCCAGTACAACCCATACAAATCATGAGGGGTATTTACCAAATATTTCAACCAAAGTTTCATTAATCACATGAACATTCCATCACATAAAGCAAAAATAATGTGTCTATGAAATTGAACATATAATCAAACATAAAAAATCAACTCATGATAGTATCCATAAATCTTATTATTATCATAGTTGAAGGCATATTCACTTCCAAAAATTTACAAAATCCTTTAATATTTATTGATTGTCATAACTAAATTAGAATTGATAAAATTATTTTTACAACATTATTATTGACTCCCAATACAAACATAATTTTACCGATTTACATAGATTATTTTAAAAACATCATCCATTCCATTTTATATTATTTAACCATTAAGAGACGTTTTTCTAAATGATAATGCATTTTTTCAAAAATATGACACAAAAATTTATATATGGATCTCTGGGATGAAATTTATTTCCATTCATTGAACATGTAACTTTTTCCTGGGAAATTTCATGAAAAATTCCATTATTTTCCATATATAAAACAATTTTCTGTTTTATTTTGATTATTCTCCAAGATGTCTCTATGATCATTTGTTATATTAAGAAAATTAAGCCTTCCATCCACAATGGTTTCCACCACCCAATATTCCAATATATTCCATCCACCTACTCCATAGTGAGGATGGGAGTTGTTTATAGTGTAGATTGTTAATCATATACCATAATAAGTGATTAACACTAATCATGTTTATTTTAACTCTGGTCATCCAACCATTTGGTTTCTCATAACTATCGAATTTTCAATCATTTTTAACATCAAAAAATATTCGATCATGTTTGAAATGGTACTAAACCAAAATCAAAGTTTGATAAATAACGATCATAGTAGAAAACCATATAATCATTTACAAGATGATAGATTTATTACACCTTCATTTCAATCAATGAATTTTTTTAGCCTTATTCATTTATTGTGTTCATATATTCAAATCCTTAATAATGGTTTGTGTAGAAAATGTCTATTAACCCATATGGATCCTAAGGGACTATAAAAATAAGTGTTCACCAATGATTACTTTCATACACAAGTTGAATATTGAGTCAGATCCCTATATTCCCTTTTCATAATTATTACCCCTAGGTAAAAAATTTATATATCAATATCAAAATGTATTATTCAATCAAGGATATATTTCTATGAAAATCATATAATCTATACCTTAATAACCATTATAATTTTCCATGTATTAAGACATATCCTTAATTTCAATCATAATGATATATTCACTAATATTTATTTTCTTAAATCTAGATTTTGATGTTTATAATAATATTTATTTGATACACACATTAAAAATCAATACCCTAGAAGCTCAAATACGGAGAAAAATTTATTACATTGTCACTAGATACAACGAATAACATCCTCCGAGATTGAACAACATAAAAATATTTACAAACTAGATACATAATTTAATCTCACATTACAATAGACACATAAAATAAAAAGTATTATTTTCATTGAGTACAGAAATAATTGAATTAGTATATCCCATCATATAAATGAAAAAACACATCTTGGAATGTGGATGAAATTAAACTCAATCAATGGGTGAGATTAAATTCTCAATAAGAGTTACGTAAATTAGAATCTATCATTATCAAACAATAAATAATTAATATGGAATGGTATGTAACTGAACAATCGTTCCATTTAATCAATAACAATTGTATAAATAATAAAATATAAAAAATAAATGATAAAATAATTCCATAAACATAATCCCACGAGCTTAAAACATATCCGTGGATATCATAACTAATAAAATAATCACAATGACATTAATAAAAAATCTAATAATTTTGGATTTCATAATTCCATAATTAATAATCATGTTGTCAATGACTTATTCCAAGATATATTGCATAAATTGGCAAGAAATCGACCAAATACCCAAGCAAGTTTCTCTCAAGAAACCTATCCATCGATCAGTGGGATATATGGGGCCCCAAAAATCAATTACTAATTCCAATAATTTCATTATATGAAAGGGGAGATACATAACCAACATAAAAAATTTATATTTAAAAATAATAATACAAAATTCTAATAAATTACCTAATAAAAAATATAGTCATGAACAATCCTTATTAATATGGATAATGGATTCAAAATATTTTTTCTCCCATCAAACCAATAATAAATCATTCACATAAAACATAATTATTGTATAATTGTTACATAACCTTAGTCTATTATAAGTAGAATAATATTTTTTTTGTTTATGATGAATATAAATACCAAAAAAATTTGTCATTAAAAATAAAGGGGGAAATACCCTTTTCAATTTGAAAATAGAATTTGAAAAACAAAAAATTCCCAAATATTAATGAACAAATATTCTTTTAGAATAATATTTGAAATTAGTAATGAAAACATTAAATAATTTATTTTTCAGGATAGTGGTAAATACCATTCAAATCATACACATTAAAACTAATATTCCATTTAGATATCTCTAAAAAAGCCATTAATAATTCCTTTGTAAAATGAAAATATTATTCCATATAAAATACATTCAAAATTTTTTAAAGAGAGTTAAAATTTTTATTAATAAATGATTCTATAATAATAATAAATTTATAAATTTTTTTAGAAAACCAATATATGTAAGGGAGAGAATTTTCTATCGAAGAGATAAATAATGTCGAATTTCTAAAAAAATATTCTGTATATATCATGTGTTCACAATGTTTGAAAATTGAAAGGAAAAATTATAATTTACCATAATACCTACATGATATTGAAATTTATTGTTTTTATGTTATAATTATTAATTTTTCCCCCTAGAAGAGACATTAACATAAAAATCCTAAATAATATTAAGATTGTGAAATAAACCCTTACACCATTAGTAGCATTTGAATCATATCCCACATGAAATAAATAACATAAAATGAATAATTAAATTTCAAAAAAAGAAAGTGATTAAGGATATAACATATCAAATGTGTATTATATACACACCAAAAAATGAAATATGTGGTGAATATGACATGTGTCTCATGGATGTTAAAGTGACACAAGAAACCCTTACATTTGGTATGTTTTTCATACATCTCAAAATCTCCTTAAAAAAATTAGATTTATTATAAATATATTAATGATATATAATAATATATATCATATCATATATTCTTTAATTATTACATTTATCACATTTTTATTAAAAATTACTTGTTAAAAGAATTATTCTTGGTAATAATTGTATTGTTTTTCATATATGTTTTGGATAGGTAGTTTTGGTCCTTGTACATTGATCGTAGTTCCATATTATCAATAATTTTATCCATCAAATAAATATAATAAATGTTCAATATATAAGTGTAAATAATATACTCTATATTTTAGAGATAGAAAAATAATTTACACCGTTAATGGAGACGGTCGTTTATACGTACATAATGAACATGGTTTTCAATTAATGATTGGTGAAAAAAAGGCAAATAGTAATTCTACATTAAAGTATAATTATTATGGAATATATATATATATATATATATATATATGTTTCATATATGTTCACTAAATATATCCTTATTACCAAGCGTGTTAAAATGAAATAAAAAATAAAACGCATTATTTTGTGGAACTTGTAGTCCCCACGTATACATGAGTAATGTTATCATATTCCAATGGATTAAAAGGTAAGAAGATAGATTAGAACATATTATTATATAAGTATTATTTTTTAAAATATATGACAAGTAAAAATAATATTCATCATTATATTAATTCTTGAGAGATGATGATGGAAAACGAATTACATCTTTTAGGAAGGAATCAATCTAACAAACATGACATCAATGGTATTGTTTCCCATTTGATGAAAGAGTGTATGGATATAGGTCATTACATACAAAAAATCATATATAATTATATGGATTGTAATTATATTTTTATTTTATCCTATTTTATGAATATTGTAATGGGTTATAGGAATAAATACATAAATGATTCATGGTAAAGAACTATACATCTTATTTATATAAAATCGGTAGTTTTCTACAACAAGTTTTAATAAAATTATTTTTTTTATCAAAATTAGGATTCATGGTCCTAGGGATAGATATTATTAAATTATTTTTCTTTTCCAACCCAAAAAATTTTATCTGTGAAGTGGAGTGGATAGGGGGTTTTCTTTTATGAGTGGGGGAGTGGACACGCTTGGAATTTTTGAAAATAATACATTATATCTAGTGTTTTCACTTTCCAAAAGGATCCAAAATGGATAATTATAAATCCATATATTATATAACATTATAATCTGTCTATAAATAGGGAATTAGACATGTCTTAAGGTCATTTTAACCTCTTTATAATGAGTTTAGCCCCTGGTAAACTCATTTTATCCTCAAGTACAATAATAAATTTTTTCTATTTATAAGAATATTTATGAAAAAAATATGTTGAAATTATTTAAAATATTAATAAATATTAATGAAAAAATTATTCACTTTTACAAAATTCAAATCATATTAGGGGAAAATTTTAGTTTCAAATTAAACCCACAAATGTGATGAAAAATTGGCATTCTAAATGGTAATCTTTCAAAAGAATAAAAAGTTTTTATATCAAAATTTGAAATGAATTTTTTTCCAATAATATGAATTGTATTTATTATTATATAATAAAAAAAGTATATTAAAACAATTTTAAAACCAAATTTTACTTGTAAATGCTTTAACTAAAAAGTTATTCTCTAATAAATTCAGTATATTTTAGTATTCATCAATAAATTAATATTCATATAATATTAATAAAATCACATTAAGATAAATATGAAATTATGAAATATAAAATTGATGTTCAATTTTCAAAATACATTTTCAAAAAGTTCAATCTTTTTAATTTTATTGTAATTTTTAAAAATGGGAAGAAACCTCTTTTTTTATAATAATTGTGTTTTTACCGTAAAAATGAATTTATTCTTATCAAATGTTTAAAAAAATATAATATTATTTTTTAACAAAAATTTAATATATATTTTATAAATTAAATTAAAATTGATAACCAATGTTTATTAATTAAATTTATTAATATAAAAACATATTTCTCTCATTAGATTACTTTTTCGTAAAAAACTTTTCTTTTATAATCTAATGATTTCTATTTTCAATTATAATGAAATGATGAAATTTTAAATTATTTATAAATATGAACACCATTTAATATTCATAATTTAGTTAGTCATATTAGGAACAACAAATTTAACGACAATGATATCAAATATTCCATGTGTTGTGTAAGATCAGTGTTATGAGTCTTATACGATATCAAACCCAATTCAAGTCTTTTAAAATATTTAGGTGTTACACTCTCCCTCTCTAAATTCCTCCCCGTGATTTATATAGGTTCTTTGGAGTCATAAAAATATTAATGAGGCTATATAAGAATGTTTGAGTCTAAAAACCAGTCTCAATCATTTTAACTAGTTTTTTAAATTCTAATATCATAACCACATAAATAAATTATCTTAATTTCATGGCATTATTTCCAGTATTATATATTGTAAATGACTAACTAATTATCCCCACTCATTATATAAATTTTTATATATGGTTATTATAAAAATATATGGGTTCTCATTACACACATTCCTTTTTAAATCACAAAACAAATTTTAATTTCATCATTTATATAATTCTATGTCATTGTTTTCCATTTTTTATAATTACAATTTTATTTTCCCACATTAAATACTTTACCTAATATGTCATAATTCCCTAAAATACATAATTTTGGAAAGTAAGATTGTGTTGTTTTTCTTGAAATTTTTACCCCATCTAGTTATTTGGAAGTTGATGTGGTTGTAAAAAAGATGACTCTGGGGGGAATATCCATAAAATTATGGTTACATTTAAAATCAATATACAATCTATTTCATGATTTGTTGGACTAATACTGAACACCTGAACATATAGTCATGCTAGATAAGATTTGGATAATTCTCATTCTTTTTAAGATCAATAATGAATAATTTTACTACCATTTGTGTGTTCTCTTAATAAATAAATCAATAAAACTCAATTATTAACTTCTATTGATAACCATTCTCTTTGAAAGAAACCTTCCCGTTAACTTTTCATTACGCATTGGATATGGGTACTACCTGTTACATTGAAATTACTATGTAGTTTCTATCATGATTATGTATTTTTTAACCATATTTATTTATTATCCAGATATCATTTTTCAATGTTGTCCTACTCATTTACTAGGAATGTGTCTATATTCATTTTGATTGTATCTCAACCCTGTTTTTATTATTTTCAATGGAAATTTGATTGTGAGTTTTATTAATATTTATATATTTTATATGGGGAATTCATTAGACATAGTGAAGTTATTAGAGGGCCCAATATATATAAACATAATTTATATACATAGTTATTACATAAAAATTGAATATTTGTTAAATAATATAACAAATTCCAGACAGGACGGTCTAGGAACAGTTCCTTTAGAAACAGGAAAATATTAACAAATGTTTCATAATACATATTCATTTTCTCCCACTTAATACTTCATAACTAGACCCATTTTGTAAATATCTATCTTAATAACCTTCTATATGACATGGGGACAAGAAAGATAGGTGACCTAGTATTCTCAGTATGTGTAAATGGGGATATATCAATCATAGCATAATAATTATACATAATAACATAACATTAAAAAATCATATCCTATATATGAAAGTTCATGATAAGATGCTATAGGATAATTCATAAATCTTCATAAGAATCAATTAATGTAATCCCAAAATTTATAAAACAATATATTATATTTTTTATCATAAATATAAGAATAGAAAATCATTTCATATTATCCAAGGCTTATTTCCAAGACCGTCATAGCATAAAAATTCCACTACTAGAATGAGTTAATTTCTTATTCCAGCCATGTACTATTGAACCAATATCATTTCTCATTCCAGACACATGTTTCTCATGAGATATAATTCTTTAAAAAATTCATTGGAAGAATATATTAGTCTCACTCATCCCATAATTATATAATTCTTACATGTTCCACAATATTATAAATCATTCATCTTAGTCCAAGGAATAACATGGGTTTCTTTATAAATCATTCCACCATAACATAATCCATGTAAAAAATTTACTTCATTAATTGGATTCAATCATAAACACAACATACTATAATAATAGTATATATTTTTTACATGAAACATAACCATATCAATTAATTCAATCAATGATGGAATATAATTTTGAAATAACAATTGAAATTAATTCTTTAGGAAAAGATTCTTTTTTCTTCAAAAATATCTTCTTTTTCGAAAATATTGTGCAATTTTAAAAGAAAATATTTTACTTTCAAATAAAAAATAAATTAATAAATATAATACTCATTGAAATAAGTATTTATGAAAATTTAAAAAAACCATGCCATAAATGTTAAAAACATATATTTTTACATTTTTCCAAAAAGTCAAAAAGTAACTCATATTGAAAATGACAAAACATTACATTCATACCATTTAATAAAAATTCACCAATTGATTAAATTGATATTAAAAAATTGTAAAATATTGAAAGAATACTTTGGAATATATAATTTGAAAACATGGACATATATGATAAATATTCCCCATTATATACTTATGTATACAAAATCTCAGATAGTAATGAAATTTCAAAATAAGCAATTACCTTAGGTCTAATATACTTTGTATTTATATGAACTTAATGTAAAATGATTTAAATAATTTCATTATCTTATTTTGGAATCATAATCATTTTAACATCTAATATGATAATATTATCATATATTTGTTAATAACATTATTACTTTTCCATTGTGTATTAAATTTGTTATTTTCATATGCATATTTTGTATGATAAATTCTATTTCTACATCTTAAGTTATAGTTATATCATTTACATATATAATGATATTATTATAATACATATATCATATTTATTCATTAAATTCATTTATATAATCATGATTTAAGGAAGATATCACATCACATCTTAGAGACGATAGGTTATACATATACAAAATAAACTATATCGATCTCATAATTGATGAATGGTTTTGATGTGGATGGTGTATAATATTTTAGATTTAATATAATATTATAATAATAATGTATTTTTGTTATTTCCATTATTATACCAATCCAGGTATGGTGGGGGTGAAAAACATATTACACTTTAGGGTGGAGATGGTAAGCCGTACGTACCAATGCGTTGTGATTTTGTTTTTCAATGGGTGGAAAGAAGGTGGAGTATGGTTGTTCCATAATCTTAATAACATCTCATTTTATATATGATACTAGATTTTAAATTTATATTTAAATATTTCTCATGATGAAGTAGCATAAGAAAGATATTTGGAAGAATCTATAGAGGAGATTAGCACTTCATCGACATGCTCCCACAAAATCTCCTCTTAAAGGAGTAAAGAAGGTCTTTGGAGAAGACCAAAACCTCTACTATGTTACTATGGAATTTTAGAAGTAAATGGGTAGGGGATTGATGAGTTTCAGTGCACAAAGTGAATTTAATAAGTGATGTAAGAGGTTCTATTTTATAATTTAGTTGAGGGGAACTTTTGGAAACTCAAAAAATATTAATTCATAATAAACAAAATCCACATAGAAAACCTCCAAAACATCCCATAATAAAATATGAGATTAGATTGGGTTGCAATATCAAAAACCATTATATTTTAGAAAAGTTTTTATTTCAAATAAAACCTTATCATTTTGTACCATATAAATATTATTATATAATTTTGAAAATGTTTTACGATTTTTATATAACGTAACAAAACATTATTTTTGATAAAAAATAAATACTGTCAATTTTGAGACTATTTAATTCAATGATTTTTAAAAATATTACGATAACAAGTTCACTTAAAATGAGTTATTTTAGTAAATTACATAGAGTTAATGGAAATATATAAAATTTATTAGACATATAAATTATCACAAATTATATTTATATTAATATTTTAAATTTTTTTTGATATCCCCATAAATAAAATGATTACAAAGTCATTGTGGTGTAATTATTTAATACAAAATTTTGATAAATAAAAAAAGTAAAAAATTATGAGGAAGATTAATCTACTAGATTACAGAATAATTCTTAAAGTCAAATATATCATCTGTAAAATTCACTATTTAATATGATATACTTATTAAAACGGGAATGTGATAATTTCAATATTACATTAAATAAAATAATATATGTGTCATAATATCTTCTATAAAGATCAAAGTGGTCCATAACTCAACCCTTGGATGATTATTGTCGACATATACTCGACCAATAAAATATTTCATTGTTTTTGTGCCCTTTAATGGTTATTAACCTTTTAATAAGAATTAATTAATTTATTTATTTTCAATTAAATAATTTTTTCAACATCAATATATAGTCCTTTAGGGTAATTATTAATTTCCTAAAAATTTCAATTACATTACCGTGATAATGAAAAGAATTTATATTTGAAATGAGTATTTATAATAAAACATATCTTCTATAATACATTATATTAAATATGATCAAGTTATTAAAATTTGGGTGAGACATATTAAATTTTTCATTAAATAAAATTAATCAAATGGCCTAATCTGGCCAAAGTGGCTTATAAAGGACATTAATTCAACTCATGTTTGATTTAGGTATAAAAAACTCATTCAATTATATTAGTATAGCTGTTTGGGTAATTTTATAATATTATTTTTATCCTTATTTATCTGATATACCCTTTTAATGTATTAATAAAAACTAGTAATGTTACTATTCCTAATTCCCAAAAATAAAATTAAGATCGTTACATAAGATAAACATAATGATTCAGAATATGGGATCCATTTTATCAAAACTAAAACCACAGAAGTTGTAGTAATTAATTTAAAATTAATCTTGTTGTTGGAATGGGAGATACAACATTAAACGTTAAAACAATAAAAAATATTAAAATGTTTTACATATGAATTCAATGTAATATTAATGATAATGAGCTACATTATATTCACAGATAAAAATATATTCTATTTAATCTTTAGAACCATTCAATTATGTAATTTAACGATTAATATTCTTTCAATGAAAAACGGTTTTTGAAATTAAAATTTATATTTTTATTACTATTAATCCTAACATGAATGTTATTAGAAAATTAACAATAATTCCTCCGAATAAATTTTTTATATCTCCATTCCAAAGAAGAGATTTATGTTCTCATATAAGAATTATTAATGTGTCAAGATTTTATTTTAAAATGGGTTCTCCCTTGAATGATGGTAAAATTGACCTTTTGAGAAATATTGGGTTTTAAACATAAAAAAGATTTTATTCATACACTATGACTAAAATATCTATTGGATGAATATCATAAATATTTTTTGAATTATGTAACATTTCTATTTAATTAATTTCATCTATTAACAGTAATTATCAAAATTAATTGAAAAATAAAATACAAATAAATATTGATTTATATTTCTTATAAATTACGGGTCACCAATGAATTCATCATGAATTTTCATAAGTTAGTTTTATTTATTACTTATAATATAAAAACGAGGATAAATTGGTCATTTTATAATAAGGTAGTATTATGGTTCGTTTAAACTCACAATTTTATGAAACTCAACCTATCGAAGAATTGAAATTAATTGTAGTAAATATTTCATAAAAACATTCATGTTTTATATTATACCCCCCCCCCCTTAAACAGAATTTCACTTTCAAAATTTTCCATTTGGAAAACAATATGAAGATAAATCATCCTCAACATATCATCAAGATCCCATGTAGCTTCTGAAATTTGGTGGTTCTCCCATAAAACATTAACAAAGCTAGTGGTGTTATTTTATAGAACATTTCACTAAGATCCATAATCTTTATCGATTCTTATTCATAAAAATGATCTTTCTCAAACTGTATGACTTTAGAGCATAGTACATATGAAGTATTAGGCATGAAATTTCATAGGAGAGATATATAGAACACATTGTGATCTTGGGAGAGATAAAATGGGAGTTTTAATCCGTAAGCTACCTTTTCAATATGATAAATAATTTCAAAACAACTGATATACCTGGTTCTCAGCATGCCCTTCATTAAAATCTCATTATTCTCTTCTAGGGAGATATTTATAGAAACACCTTGTCACCCACTAAAAAATCTAGGGATTCTGTTCCGTTTTTAGGATAACATTGTTGTCTACTCAAAGCTACTGTATTGTATTGTTGAACATATTTTACCTTTTTTAAATTTCATCGACATGATAAGGTATTAATATTTTACATTCCCCCACTTCATCCCAAAATTTTGGAATAATTCACTTTATTCCATATTGGGCTTCATAAGGATCCATCTGAATACTAGAGTGTAATATATGGTTGTAATAAAATTACACAAATGGTAGGTGTTGATCCAAACCACCTTTTAAATCCATAGAAAAATCTCTCAACATGGATACTATAGTTCGAATTGTCCTATCATACTGTCTGTCTGTCTATGGATTATAATTAGGGTTGAAACACAACTCTGTATCTAGAGCCTACTGAATACTTTTCTAGAAAATCTAGGTAAACCTCAAATCCTGATCAAACATTGTTGATATAGCTACTCACTATAGCATTTCCACTTCCTTTATATATATCATGGAATGATGATCAATAGAGAAACTTTATCTAATATAAAGGATGTTTGCTGACTTTATTAGGCGATCAACTATAACACATATAACATTATTGCATTAAAAAAAATTGTAAAGTCCAAGGACCAATTCCATAGTGTTGTTTTACAATTTACATTTTTCTGGGTAATGGTTGTAAATTATTCTTATACATCCATATTATAGCTTTTACTTATAGAAAAACCAAGAAATGAGAGACATGCCTGACAACCTCTCTTTTCATTCCATCTCACTAGAAATACTCTTTCAGGTCCCTATTCATCTTTGTGCTTCTAGTATGAATTGAGAATTAAAACATATGATCATCATCCAAAAAATACTTCATTAATTGTCGAATGGAAGGAATAAAACCGCTTTTATTATACCATATTATTCCATTACAATCAATATTTAAATCTTAAACATTTCTAACCTTCTTTTGTTTCTCTACAAATTTCTTTTATGCCTCCTTAATCATCACTTTTATAGATGGTCAGACAATAATTTGAGAAATATAATATTTCTACCACTCTATTAAGATTTCAAGATCCATAATTTTCATATCCCTAAATATTGGATCTTTGGTGATCTTAATCATCAAAGGCTAACATGGTCCTTTAGACTCAATGAATATTCCACCTTGTTATCTTTCCTGTGGTGGTAATTGTTCTACCTCCGTGGTGGTGCATTTACTGAGAAGTGTAGAAATATTTTGACGAGGATCATCACCCGTCGGTTTTTTTATAGAGATGAGTTCTCTTCGAATTAACCCTACCTTTTGTTTCAACCCATTCAACGTCATTATCCTTTAATGAAGGTTGAATTAAACCTGTGGGAATTGTCGGTCCTTACAGGAGATTGCGTGGGGGTCAAGCACTAATTCAATTGGTCCATATATGATATAACTTCCTCAGATGGCCTCCAATAGGTTTATTAATGGATCCAAGAACAACCAACAACCTTGGTACCAATGATTCATGGACCAGCATTCCTAAGGCTGGCGCCCGTTGGCTAACGGTTTTTCCAGCGACACTTGTGGACCCTATTGGTGAAGAGGATGGGAGATCGGACATATATAACCCTTTTGGGGGAGGATTTTTTCTTGTTCCATTACTTTCTTAGAGAGTTATGTAGTGTTCATACACTCATGAATCATTGATTCATTCCTAAAGACTGTATCTATGGGATACCCTTAGTTTGCATGATTTTCATGAGCATGAATATTTTATATTCTATTGAGGTAATACTATTTTATCCATATTATAAGGATCTCTAGTGTTTATCTTCATCTAGTGGGATAGAAGGTGACTTCATTTTGGGATCAGTCATACAAATAAGGATTCCAATGTATCCTCGGGAGAGGAATCATGACCCACATAGTTATGATTTCATGGGGATTACAAATAGAATCTTACCATCTAGTAGACATGATTAGGTGGACAGTTTTATTTATAAGAACCATTTTTCAGATCTAGCCTTCTAGTAAACATCATACATATCCTATTTAGATAATGAATTAGTGTTATCATGGTTCATAATGTGTGGGACATAGGCATGGAAGCTGCCCATTTGAGGGGGCATGGTTGGGTGGACCCTTTGGGGGTAGGCACGCATAAAATATTGGGACATCTGGAAGGCATCTTATATATCTTGTTTTGATAATGAATTGGATTTCTTATAGGTCAGAATGTGTGGGGATTACACATGGATGATGCCCATTTTAGGGGGCATGGTTGTGTGGACACTTTATGTATGGGCACCCATTCGAGCTCAGGCATTCTATCATGTGTCCTACATATCCTGTTTTTAACAGGAATCAGTGTTCTTATAGTACATAATGTCTGCTGATGTTGTTATCGTCACAAACCTCTAAGCCCATGTGGGTTATGATCAGTGTGAGAAACAAGAGGATTTGATAGATTCAACAATCTGCATGCCTCCACCCCTGTTGGTGGGGGGAGATCCCAAGGTGGAAGGGGTCAGGTTGATGGTGGTCTAGGGCATGGAGCGATGAACCTTTCCAAGTGAAATCACATTAATGGTCAAGTGGCCAGGCCATAGAGGATTGGGACTTACCTCAATGGGAGGACCCTAGAGCATATTATGGGAAATGGAGGAGATTCATCCTTATCAAATGGGGGAGGAAACATAACCCCTTAAACTGATCACTATTCCTAATTGAATGGAAAATAATGTGATCACCGTTAATCCCGATAAGGGGGAGGTTCATGTCTGCATCTCAATGTTGGAATATATGTAATCATGGGAATGTATCCTTACACGCATTCCCAAAGCCCGAACTATTGTGGGGAGTTCCTTCAGGACTCAGATTACCGTGGGTATGTAGATTTAATGGGGCATGTTGATGTGACTGTTTCCCTAATCATACGGGTCTGGTGGCTTTTGAGGAGGTTTTGGCCCAGTTTTGGAGGGCTGGTTAGTGGAGGTATCAGGGAGGAATTTATGGTAATGGGTGGGGGGTGAGGTTGGAACATGATGAAACAATACCCAAAAATATCCCATTATAAATACTTGATTCTCATGTGGGATAGGGAAGGCTCCACATACCATAGTTGTATGTGGGAAGAAGGGTCATCGCCATACCGTGGTGGTACACTCTCATGGGAATTGACAACTTCATACCAAATTTGTACGTGGATCACCGTTCCACTTTGGATTACATCCACGTTCTGATTGGGTATGAGGTGCTCGGTTCCGATTGTATAGCGGTATGCTACATGGGGTAGCATACTGAAGGAGAGTTTTGGGGATTACCATTCCTAGGAAATTCATCCATGATGATCTTTAGATTTTGGATTACCATTTAACTCCTTGGTTCTATTTTTATTATTAAATTCCCCAGTTTTAGGGTTCTTGACTGGCTGTACCGGGGGAGGAAGTGGTTTAGGGTTCGTACTTCGCCGATAAAACAAAACAGAAGCTGGAGTGAGATCATTATGTCTCCCTCAAAATTTTTTCAACTATACTTCTCTCTATCAGTCCACATATTCATTTCTTAATTCTACATTGCAAATTTTTTATAACATCGGAGCAATCATATTTATTGGGAACACGAGACCATTTACAGATTCCCATTGAAATAGTATTCTGACCCGCAGAAAACTATGTAAATCGGGGTTTGTAGAGGATTTGGTTCATGATGATGGTTTCAGGAAACCTACATGTTCTCTTTTCCCACATAATTAAGGGTATTGTACAAAGATGGATTTCCAGTGTATAACTCCTTCAATGACATTGTTCACGGTTTTCCTTACTCGCTGGCCATCGCCTCACGTGCCAGCAGTTTTCGGACCATGTCACATACCTGGGGTTTGCGATTCTTCTTATCAGTGTACCTTTCTAGGGGATGGTATGTGGGCCAATTAAAAAACATGAAAACATGAATCCCATCATGTTCCATCAATGAAATTAAACTCAATTCATGTCCCTTCACCTTGAATGACTTTTAGAAATAATTTATTCCTTCTATAAAGCGATTGTAGTGGTATTTATATTCATAAAATAATTTTTAGGACCCTAAAAATGCCCCCATCAGAATTGTGTTCATTTAGAATGAAAAGGGGACTATTCTGAAGTAGAAGCAGTCCTGAAATGAAAATGGATAGAGGATGAATAGGTTTACCAAGTTGGAGAGGACCACACCTATATATAGGGGGCCATGTCATTTTTCATTTTATTTTTCTCACTGAAAATTACTCCCGGTTTTTCTTGCCTCTTTCAGGCTCGCATTCCATGATCCTTGAAAATATCCTTTTCACAAACTGCTCTATATGTTCCACAAACTGATTTCTTCACCATTTTATTTTCAGTGTACCATATTTTGGATTCTGTCAATCTGAATGTGGAATTTTAAAACATAAAATATGTATTTCGCATGAAATAATTCTACATGGTGGGCTTGTTCGCATACTAATCATCAAAAAAATATTAATACGGGCTTAAATTTATTCCATGTCTTCTGAACACAAACATAACTGAGTTTAAGGTTCCTGGTTCTTCATTATATGGAACCTTCATTTTGGAAGACAATGGTTCATGGGTATTTGCCTCGTGGTTATTTTGAGTACCATGGTTTAATGTGATGAACTGTATGAGTGTACCATAGCCGTAGGAGGAGTAGCTTCTGCATTACATGTTGTACGTAGGATTATCTTTCCTCATACCATTTCTTGGAAAAGTACTCGGAGCCTTTTCCAGAGATGTTTTAATTCCATTATCAAATTTTCTATATCCTTTACGCACCATTATTCTTTCTGATTGACTTCGTATCGGCTTCTGTATCGTCCTCTATAGGCTACAATGGATGATTTAAAAGAATCAGATAAATTAGCGAAGATGAGGGCCGCCCATTCATAGTAATAGAGATGACAATCTTAAAACCCCCATTATTCCACGTGATAACTTTCTGATAGTATTCTTGATGATAGAGCTTCTATCTTACCCGTTATCTATAAAATTTTCATTTTAGGTCTTTGGAATTCCTGCCGATGTGCACCTACTATTGCCTAACCCTGGCTTCCCTTTTGTACTCTTAGAGGCACCACCAGATAATGATCATACCAACATTTCAGTAATCGGAGAAGTCATCTCCACTCCTATTCATGAAAATGTCATCATATTGTGATGTTTGACTTGAACTTAGGGAACCCTTGGGTGTCGCAATGGTGTCTAGATACTATACATCTAAAAATACTCATCAATTATCAGAATATCTTAAGGAGGTCCTAGTTGCAGGTGTAGCCCCAAGTGGGATTTTTGTTCTATAGAATGTATCTGTGATGAGTGGGCCTAGGCATTCTGGGTGCATCAGACCTGTTCGGGGTCCCCTGACTGGCTAGAGGCAGTGGGATTACACCGGGAATCCTGGGACTCTTAGTTTATAATATTCTCTCCTGGAAAAATCCTTCCAGAATTGCTCCTCCACTGGTTTTTGAGTTCCAACATATTTTACCTACATCATGGAGAGGTGGGGATCTATCAATGAAACATATTATATCTTGTTGGTCTCCCCATCCATGGAGAAATATACGATGAGTTTCTCCAAGAAGTTGGCACCTGGAATGATACTAATAACGTGTATCATTTGACAAGGAGATTACTGTTCAATGCAACAAGATCACTGGATCATCCCCTCAATGATTTTTACCTTATCCCATGTGAAGTGTGGATAATATTATTCCTAAAGACGAACATACCGAAGCTGATGGTGTGCCATAGTCAAACCCATCCCACTCATCACTCCTTCCAAACATTGGGGTAATATAGTGACACCCTTGATGAATGAGAACATACCACAAGGGGATATAAGCATTGACCAAAAAATTAAACTGCGATTATGCTAGCGGGTTTCTCTCCCATGTTTTTAAGTGGATGGATCAAACGATACTGTGATGTATAGACTGGGTTCAGGCATGTACCATGATTATGGTGACCAAACTGGCAGAGGGTCAAACAATTAATTTGGACATTCCTACCATCACACGGATTTATGAAATGTAGGGACATATTCAAGAATGCAGGTCTCCATATCCTCTCATCAGACTGTTCCAATTATTTTACGGGTGTATGGAGGAACACATACCATGTTATAAATATTGTTATACCGCATGCTTTCCCCATTCATACATTCATCCTATCCATCAAATCATTTCTTCTATTCATCCGAGGACACTGACTATTTCTGGTGTGGTAAGGCTGTTGAACGATGCTTCTTGTTTCTCGTTATAACTGTATCCTACCTCTCAGAGATCATTGTGAGTGGACATGAGTGGTTCCTTGGAAGAATGTTCATACCTCGTCAATTTTTAGGATGGGATGCTCACAACCCATGTAGAATGAGTTTTTATTTATGATCCATAACTCCCCTACTGGAATTCCAGGTAGTTTAGATACCTTCAATAGATTGTGCTTTATCTAGTTATTTGACTAATGGGATAATCTCATCATGTGGTTATCCGCAAATTGTGGCTTAAGATGATGCATAAAGGTGTTCCTAGAGATATTATCATTCCTAACATGATAAGGGCCCCCTTTCTATGGCTATAGTATTCCCAACTATGGGTCGAATGTTACCCTGTGGGGATGCTGAAAGAACTAGTTCGGCAGGTGTAGAAACCCTAGACCATTCCTTGTATCGTTCTTTCCCCAATAACAATTACACACATTCCTTTTATTGAGAGAAGTGTAACACCTAGGCCTTCTACATTCGTCCCTTTATCAACCAATATTGATATTTTCCCACTCCTACTCTGTCCATAAGAAGGTGTTCGGTCTGTCTTCAAATGTGTTTGGGAGGGGTCAAATCAGTAAAACCAATTTCAGTGGAGAGCGATTCAGACTACTCCCCTCCTGCGAATATTTCCCAATATCTTAATGAGACTAGAACCAGTTGAGTATCGACAACCATCCCCGAGGCCGCTGTTAGTGCTCCACATTTGGCTTCAATGGCTAGGACATCTGAGTGAAAAGAGAGTCTCCCATAATTTGTGACATGCCTTTGGTCCCTCCCCACTCTTATGGTGAAGATACCTTCATTAAACCATGTGTAATAAGGGGAGGATTGATGTTCTTGTGCTGTGGTGAGAAACCATGGACTACTTATAGAGGCACAGGGCCAGTTACATTGTCTTTCCGTAGAGACAGCCATGGAAAAAATTCCAACAAGGGTGAAAATATTCAGTAGTAATTTATTGGTGCTGGAATCTGGTAGCATTGATTATCAGTACCTTCACATCCTTATTTACCAAATCTTCATTTCCTGAGAAAACCCCGCCTCTATCGAGGACAAGCTTTCCAGGTTTAATTCATCCCATCACCAAGTGGAAACATTCTGAGGTATTTTAGAGAAATTTGATCATCTGATAACTGAAGAGGTAAAGGCTCATGATTTGGTGGTGACCCAAGCAGAGGAGATGGTGGAGTAAGAAGCTCATGCAGCCAGGTTGAGGGATAAACTGGCCTATTCACACGCCAATTATGATGTCTTCCAATAGAAGTGGTGGGGCCTTAATTTTATCTTGGAGCGGGTGCATCCAATGGTCAAATACCAAACCGAAGATATAACTACATTGGAAAAAACCATCGATGGAATGCGATAGTCACTCTCCATCCTTATGGAAAGGGCGAAGAGGGTCATGTTGTAGTTCTGTCCCAGATTATAATATGCACTCTCCTACATTTTTTAATACTCTAGAGAGACTTTGAATTGGGGATGTTCGTCCATTTTTTATGATCCCAATGGATCAGATTTGGATTTTAAACACCTATTCTTTCTGTCTTACAGCCAACATTAGTTCAATCACTTACTAATTTTAAACAATGAATTGATATCAGTAAAATGAAAAAAAATCAAGCACTAATTGTTTCCTGAGACAAGGGAATCAGAGAGCATAGTTCGACTATTACTGAGGTTTTATGGAACACATCATGATCTTTTATTTATTTTTCATTATTATTATCAAAAGTTTTGCCTAATACGGCTTGGTATGGGTTTAGCATGCATAAATTGCCATTTTTGTAGGTCTCCCATTGCAGGTATTTAGACCCAATAAGCTTTACGGCTTTTCTAATGACTCAATTTATTTTAATGAATCGATACTCAAATTTTTTTAGAGATTACTTTAATTGATTCTTCCTATGGTGAGTAGAGTTTTTATATCATTCTCTGGAAGTCCACAATCCTAGAAAAAAACACTATTTCTGATTTTTTAGGTCAAACAACTTTGACTAGACTTAACGGGGTAGAGCCCTATATCCGGGCCATTAGATGGGAATGTTTTAACATCCATCAAACGCGTTTTAGGGATCTTGGTGACCCTTGACTTGATGATTATAGACATGCATGAGGCTCAGTAGCCTCTTTAGGTGTACAGTGGTAGGTAAGGACTCTCTTATAGATTAATTTTCCTATGAGTGATAGCTATTTTTGTGTGTGACATATGCAGAACCACCGGGGCTTGATGAGCATTGTGAATCAAAGGTGTCTGTAAGACATTGGCCTTCAGTTTCGATGTCTTGGTAGTATTTTAAACATTTTGGATTTATTTTTATTTTGGGGTCCATAATTGGTGGTTGGCCCGAGTAGTGTTTTCTGAGAACATTAGGGACATTCATTCCATCTCTAGGATAATAATTGTTCTAGCATATTTCTTACTTGAATGAGGGAGAGCTGGTGAATAGTCATTTTTGTTATGATTCCACCCTTTTTATTTTTAGGGGGACTTGGAATGAAAGTGATACACAAGATTTCATCTAGGATTTTTCAAAATCTAAGGGTGTGACAAGATGTGAATGTCATTTGAGCATACAGAAGATGGAAAGGACTCTCCTAGGGAATGATTTGTGTTTGATTGACGATTATTTTGGGGGGGGTGACATATGCAGAGAAATGAGGGCAATATATGCATAGTCCAGCAAGGGTTTCCACAACACACTAGCCTTCGACCTCTGATGGCCTTTGAGGATTATAGTGATTGGGAACTTTCTGAATACGGTGTGTGACCTTCAACCAGGGGTTCCCCTAATCCTGAAAGGACGCTTTATTGATGAACTTCTTCAGGGAAACCCAGATACTTGTGGGGGAACTATTCCCTCTCATGTTGATCAACATCACACATAAGGATAGGATATCTTTTAGAAACCTCAAAAGAGACCCGAGAACAACTGGGCCCATATGTTCTGATATATCTAGGATGTGTGAAAGTGGGAAAATGTAATCCATGACATTGATGGCCCATGAATCAGGAGCTATCTAATGAGGATTGGAATCCATTGGGCATAATGGGATAGGATAGGACTCTCTTAGGGATGAATTTACCTTTGGTTGATGGCAATTTTGTGGGTGACATATGGAGAGCCAGTGGGTAATGATATTCATAGTCAATCAAAGGTGTCTGCATGACATTGGATCTCAATCCCATATGGCCTTGGAGGGTTATTGGGATTCTAGATCACTCAATGAATGGATTTTAGAATTCTGAAAGAGCGTATCAAGACATATTGTGGACATTTGGGCTATGATTTACTCATGGAATGGTGTCCCTTATGTAGATATGACTCATAAGTAGGGTGAGGTATTCATTATATCATTGGGATACCAGTTCATTTAACAACACATTGCCAGGACATTGGGTTCCACTCAGGTTTGGGGATTAGTGACATTCCATTTAGGGTCGTACTACTAGGATAAATATCGTGGGCCGTTTTTTCATAATGTCACTGTCTATCTCTCACTAAAATCCCTAATCACGCATGATCTATGCATGGTGTGAGAAACAAAGAACTGTGAGGAATTTATGTTATTGTTTAGGAATATAAAAATCATAATTAGAGGGAAAATTTGACCATAAACAATTGTTATGTAGTTTAATTTTGTACAAGGATTATTTTTGCCTAGAAGTTTAATGTCGTGTGGTGATATGTGACTCCATGCAGTTTAGAGTCATGCAACGAGGAAGTTTATAATTTCAAAAAGATCATTAATAATTTTAGGTTAATAAAAATCAGGATGTTCCAGAATTCATTATATGTGAATGATGATAGAAGTTATAAACCATATCCCAATGGGAAAATTTAATTCCAAGAGATAACATGTTCATTGAAATCTAGTGGGCCTACAGAGATTGGAGGGGACTCACATGGGGAAAATTTTCCTTTTATTGACAGCCATTTTTTTGGGCGATGTTTGTCGAGCCCTCAGGGCATGATGTGCATAGACAATCAATGGTGTATGTAAGTCACTATCCTTGCATCTCAGATAGCCATGGATGATTATGAGGAACCATGTTTTCTGAGTGAATTGAGTGTGAAAATGGGAAATGTGTTATTTGAAATGAGGTAATACCCTAACTGTGATTAACTATGACCTACTAGGTGCTTTCACATAGGTCTGACCCATATGTATGTAGATAATGAGTATCTTTTGAATCCTAATGACTGAGAGTCTTGTGCGGAATTTCATAATACTATAGACTGGGCCACACATAACTATTAAAGAATTTCATAGTGTTATTTTCATGCGATAGGACCTCTCATGGACTCTCAGTACAATTCTGACCAGCACATGCGGGAAAGGGGCTTTTTTTCTTATGGCTGGGCCAAGATGCTGAATCTGAGCATCAATACATATCATGTGAAGGTGGTAATAAACAAACATGTAGTTCTAGATGATTTCTAAATATTTTTTCTCGATGTGTTAGGGATACTTGAGGGAATTTTCTTTTCACTTGATACAGGTTCCAAGCTTACCATACTCCACTACAGTTTATTTTCCTATGAATTTCTCTACAATTGATCCTAACCTCACGTGAGGTATAATTAATGTGAGATACAAAGAGTGGTTATTGAATCTCCTTCATAAGTGTGAGGTAAAAAATAATACGATTGTGGAATTTTATTTTCATTCCTAGTGGGGATGGGCCAAGATCAATGATCAAGGAATCTCTATGTAAACTTCGAGGACAGGAATAAAGCTACACATAGCTCTGTGTATATCCCGTACCAATTATTCTCAGTCTAAAGGATAGGGTCTCATTCATTCTACCCTTCATGGTTTCCATGTCTTCCATGTTATCCCATAACTGACCTTCATAAGGGAAACTCTCTCACTAATCCTATGTGTGCGTGAGTTATATTCGATGTGATAAAAAAGTAGTGATAATGGTTTCCTCTACGAATGTGGGTAGATAGGGGGTGTGATGGTGGTATTTTTGGTGGGGATAGGCCAATATTGAATTTCGAGGCATCACTATGTAACCCACAAGTGCTAGATTAATGTCGAAGATAGTTCTATGAGAGATTGTGAAATTTATTGTCTTGCAATTAGGATGTTTTATGTTACAAAGCTCAATGTCTATTGGTGAGGATGTTAGTCATAGTTTATTGTCGTGTTCTAGGGAAGAGTTTCTTATAGTTCAATGTCATGTGTAATGGTTAATTACTCATATTGTATGGTCATAGAGTTTGGTTCTTGGATATATGGGGTTTAGGACTCAATGTTTAGGGTCTTAGAGCTCAGACTTTAACATTTTGGAAAATTACTAATCAAATTTTAGGATCATACAACATGGACCATGACATTGTGGGTAATTTTTACTCATAATATATGGTCGTAGAGCTTATACCATTACATGGGGTTTTTTTTATAACTCATAATTCATGGTTTTAGAGTTTTCACCAAAACATAAAGGGAATATTTTCTATAACTTATAGTTTAGGGTTGTAGAGCTTGGACCACAACATTGGTGGCATTTCAGTTTAATTTCCTATTGCATGGACTAACACCATATATTTTAATATCATGTGGCCACAACACTTACTCATATTTAATGGTCTAGGTGTTCAGACCTTATCATCAGAGGCATTCTTTATGACTCATAGATTAGGTTCATAGATCTTAGACCCTATAATAGAAAAAAATTATGACTCATAGTTCAATTTCATAGAGATTGTACATTATCACGGGGGACAACCATTTTGACTCATAGTTTAACGTTGTAGAGGTTGGAATTTGGCATTGAAAAAATCCTTCATGAATCATAGTTTAATGTCGTAGATCTTGGAAATTGGAATTGAATACATCCTTTACAACTCATAGTTTAACGTCGAAGAGCTTGGACATTGGATTTGAGGAAATCCTTTTTGACTCATGGATTAACATCATAGAGCTTGGTCTTTGGCATTGAAGACATACCTTATGACTCATAGTTTGATGTTGTAGAGATTGGACTATGGCATTGAAGGCATCCTTTTTAATTCATAGTTTACCATCGTAGATCTTGGACTTTGGTATTGAAGACATCCTTTATGACTAATAGTTTATCGTCATATAGATTGGAATTTGGCATTGAATTCATCCTTTAGAAATCATATTTTAAAATCATAGAGCTTTTACATTAGCATTGAATACATCCATTTTGACTCATTGTTTACCATCATAGAGCATGGACTTTGGCATTGAAGAAATCCTTTATGGATCAAAGCTTAACATCATAGAGCTCGGACTTTGGCCTTCAAGACATCTTATATGAGTCATAGTTTATCATCGTAGAGCTTGAACTTTGGAATTGAATACATCCTTTATGACTCATATTTTAACATCATAGTGCTTGAACTTTTTCATTGAATATATCCTCTATGACTCATATTTCAACATCATAGAGCATGTACTTTGGAATTAAATACAACCTTTATGACTCGTAGTTTAACATCGTAGAGAATGGACATTGGCATTGAATTCATCCTTTTTGAATCATAGTTTAATGTCATAGAACATGGACTCTGGCATTGAAGACATACATTTTGATTTGTAGTTTAACATTGTAGATCATGGAATTTGGAATCGAAGACATCCTTTATGACTTATAGTTTAAAAATGCAGTGCTTGGACTTTATCCTTGAAGACATCCTTTATGACTCATAGTTTAACGTCATTGAGCTTGGAATTTTTCATTGAAGACATTCATTATGACTGATAGTTCAACATCGTAGATCTTGGAATTTATCATGATGTTACGCGTTGTATTTCTTCAATAACTTTTCATTTTTAGTAGATGTGATGAGTTCCCCATCCTTTGATATCAGGGCGTTTCCTCCATTGAAATAGACCTTGTGTCTGACATATGGTCCATCCCTCTTTGGTTAAATATTTGGGGGATATTTCCCATGTATTATCGGGTTTATGAGGACTAAAACCAGTTCTCCTTCGAGGAATGAATGGATGTGAATTTTTTTATGGCTCGTGAAATCCAGTTTTTGTAGATTTTCAATTGGTGGAGAGTGTGCAGCCTTTTTTCATCTAACTACCCCAATTAATCAAATTGTCTTTGAGATTGCATGTTTTTGGACATTTGATAAAAAATGGACACAAGAAGTGATGGAACTAGAATATCAATAGGAATAACCAACACTGTCTCGTATACTTGAGAGTATGAGGTTCCATGGGCGGTGGTGCTGTTTGTGGTTTGGTAAGACCACAAAGAATGAAGAAGCTTATCTAGCCACGATTTCTTATCCTTATTGACAATATTTTGATGTATGTAGGACAAAGTCTTGTTGAATGCCTCAATCTTACCATTGTCCATTGTGTGGTATCTGGATGACAAGTTGGCATTGATTCCATATTCTTAGTACAACTTATCCAACACAAGAGAGCAGAAGTTGGTGTCGTTGTCCGTCCATATTGTATGAGAGACAAAAACTCTTGTGATGAAGCAGGCCTTAAAAAAGATGATGATGTTTTTCACCCCGACATCAATAAGCGGTAGGGATTTGGGAAATTTAGAAATGTAGTCATTCACAGAGAGTATGAACATGAATTATCTGGCTGTAGTGGGAGGATATAGTCCCACAACATCCATACCCTAAGCATTGAATGGAAAAGAGTACATAGCTGCATGAAGAAAATATGGGGGCGGTGTATGAATTTATCATTATCTTGGAAGGAATGGTCCATTTTAGTGAATATGGCATATTCCTGTATCAGGGTGGGCCAGTAGTACCCAAGCCTCCAGATTTGGTGGGAGAGCTTGGTTGCTGTCTAGGGTGCTTCAAAATCTCTGAAATGCACTTCTTTCATGGAAGCATGAGTCTCTTCTCCATTAAGGATCCTAAGAAGGAATCTACCATGGACTCGTTTTTAGAGAACCTTCTACTCATTTATCCCATTTTAAAGGAAAAAAAGCATCTTGTATTTGGACATGCTCTCTTTTATCCCTAACTGGTGGGATTTCCACATTCCGAATGTAAATTTTAATGGGTGTCATCTCACTGGTGGAATGATCATAAGGCGTGGGAAAGGGGTCAATATCATCAATTTCTTCTGTATTTCCTAGGATGAATGGAAAGACCATATAATTGTGAGCAATGCAAATGAATCTTTCATCCCGATCATGATTGGAAAATGTTGTGGCTGCATTAACCAAATCATTGGCTTGAGCATTCTGAGACCGGGGGACATGAGACAATGTTGGTTCTGATGAGAATTCTACAATTAGTGCTCAATCCTGGATCATCAAAGGGACAAATGCTACTTTCTTAATAGCATAGTCATCATTGATTGGTTAGATGACTACCTCTGAATCACCCATTATTCATACGGGTTTGGCTAGCACTTGGAGTGCCAATTCTAGGCCTGCAATGAGGGCATGATATTCCTCTTTATTGTTCATACATCCTTCTGATACCATGAAAAAGTAAGGTAAGGTGTAATATTTTGGATATATGAGTATAACTCCTAGCCACACTTTTTTGATCTTGGGATCCTCCATCATTTTTTCTGTCGGGCATCGGGAAGCACCATCGATGTACATTTTGATGAAAAACACTTCTTCATCCTAAAATTCGACATCTAAAGGTTATTTTTCTTCTTTTTGATTGATCTTCCATAAATTATGAAAATTCATAGCCTTTTATGGCCTTTTGGGGAATGTATCATATGTCAAAATGGCGTAGGATGACCGCCCATCATGATAGTTGCCCATTTAACATGGTTAGATTGAGGATATACTTGAGTAGGATGAAGCAAGAGACCATGTGTTCCTCATGGTGCCGCAACTAATCCCTTAGCTTTTTACCTATGATGATTAGGGCTAGGAAATTATTTTCAATCTTCTAATAATGAGTTCTGACAACGATAATTGTCCGGATGAGGTAGTAGAGGCCATTCTCGCTGCCAGAATCGTTTTTCTATAAGAGGAAGCCGCCTAATGAATGTTCAATTATAGTGACACATAAAATTTGTGGTATCCCTTTAACTATTTTCATGAGAACCATATGAAATGGGAGATATCTTTTGAGGTTATCAAATGATTCTTGACAATCATTATCCCATGAATATGTAACTCATTTCTTAATAAGCATGTATAATGTTAATCATTTACCTACTAGGTTGGCTATGACCCGTCGAATGTAGGCCAGGTTCCCCTTTATACCTCTCAACTCGTTGAGGTTCCAAGGTGGGGACATGCCAAGAATGGATTTCGTCTTCTCAGGGCCGACATTGATTCCACGATGGTGTATGACCATGTTGAATAATTTTTTGAGGTAATACAAAAGGCACATTTCAAAGTATTCATATTTAAACTATGATATGTCAATTTGTTGAAGGAAATTTCATGGTCGGTCATGTGTTTTGAATGCTGTCATGTCGTAACCACCAGGTCATCAACATCACATTCGACAAATTTTCCAAAAATGGGTGTGAAGATGAAATTAATGGGGAACTGATCTCTGGCGCCTGAATTCTTTAGACAAAAAGGGAATCATTATATAAAAAACACACCTTGAGGGGACCTAAAATAGGCTTCTTGTTCATCTCTATAGGCCATCTGAATTTGATTTTATCCGGAATAACTGGCCATGAAAGTGAGGGCTTTGTACTCAGATTTTTAATTGATCATCAATTCTATGATCGGGACCTGGAATTAGAATTTTGGGAATTTTTAATTAAGGTCTATAAAGTCAGCGTAAAATCTAATCTGTCCAGTGTTCTTTTTTATAGGAACTAAGTTGGACAGGAAGATCAGATATTGGACCTTCAGTATGAAGTTGTTTTTGATCATTTTGATAACTTCAACCACTATTTTTAAAGCATGCGTTGGGTGGGAAATTCTAGCTACATGTATATAGGATCAATGATCATCTCTTAATCCCATATGATGGGTGGAGACATCAGGATTGAGGCCTAGAATCACTATGAAATTCTAGGAGAACACATCTTGATTATTCGTTAGGATGGAGGTATATGCCTCATGTTCCTCAATAGTCTTGGCCACACTGATTAAAGTGAGTTTCGCGTCATTTTTAGTTCCCGTATTTATATCCTTATGTTAATCGATGGTGGTGGAAACATCTTTTTCAAAGTGAGAGGGGGAATCTTTTAGGTATTCTTTGTCTTTTTCTTTTACTACGTTATCTTCAACATATTAGTCTTCTGATGGAGAAAGTATTTTTGAGATAACTTCTCTAATATTAGGAGGGAAATCGTATATTGCCTTAGTGTGTGAGGCATGCGTAGTTTGATGTCCCATGCATGGGCTGAGAGCATCTTTGTTATGGAATTTCCTAACAACATGGGAGTCAGCCTGCTCTTATGTTTCGTTGGGCTTGGTTTTCGTAGTAGAGACTGTGGAGAAAACAGATTCTATATCTAGACATGTACATATGCATTCAACCTGGTTGATGGGTGGTATGTACTCCGTCCAAAGTATCAAAAAAGGGGTCTATTGGAGCCATATCCAATCCATTCGGGGCATTGATCCCATCAACATAGTTGGCTGAAAGATGTTTTTCTTCTGACTTAGAGAAACATGTGTCAATGTAATGAGACTCATAGAACTCCAACGAGGATTTATCGGCATGTAATGTCATGTTATTTCCCTTAGTGCAATACTAGATGCACTGATGGTATGATGACAGAATTGGAGCATGCTGATTCATCCAATGGCTCCCTAAAAAACATTGAAGGACTTACATTTACGCACCACTAGGAACACATAATATGATATGAGATCTCAGAGCCATGTTTTATGCATGATTCATCCTAATGGTTTCCTGGTAACTTTTTTCGTATCCCATGAGAGTTGTAGTGTAGGGTGTCATGTGGTCTTCATCCTACCCTAGTCGACGAAGCATTCTCAGTGGGAGGAGGTTAACTCCAGAGCCATTATCGATGATGATCTTCAGAACATCAAATCCATTTATCTTGCTGGTCACATATAAGGGTTTTATGTTCCTCTGAATGATTGCGTCTTCATCCCTATATTTGAAGGAGATGATAGCATGACATTCCTCGGGACATGTCTCTATTTTGTAGATGTCAACCGATGATACTTTAGCCTCGAACACCCGACAAATCTGCAAGGCCTCAATGAGTTACTACCTAAGATCTACGAACAAACTCAATGCATCCAAGATTGATATCATTGATTATACTCAATCCAAATACATTAAAATATCATACTTCTGCTCTAATGTTCGGCACATCCCCGTTTGTGGTTTCTCTTTTACAGACAATTTATGGATTTGATCTTTGGAAGTAAATGGTTTGACCTCTGTAGCAGGAGCTGACAGTTCTTTAGACTTTTCCAACTTCGGCTAAATTGGTCTACCAGTACACCTTCAGATGTTCAACAATTTTTCTTCCACAGATGAATACTCCATGGAAACTAGGCTTGGGTTTCCTCTGGCAGGGGTTAAGGAGAACTCCAGTTCTTATTGTGTCTGTCAAATGGTCCTTCTGCGAGTTTCCACGATGTTAACGGCTTGCCATCTCACAGAGATGAGAATTTGACTCCTACAATGGTCGTGCCATTCAGGAAACCACTGACCTATGTTACCTCTTCCTCCTTTTCTCCAATTGGGTACAGGGAAATCAAGTTAACGACCATAGTCGTCATCAGGGAAGGGTTCCATAAAGTGAATATCATTTATGTAGCCGAAGATCAATTCTTTATCTGGAATTGTTCCTATTTAACTGTCTCCTTCAAATGGTGTCGTTTGGCGGGGCAGTTCCCATTGTACCATCTGGAAAGGTGGAACCAATTAAACCATGTGTATTAACATGATGTCGGAAACTGTCAACACTTACTTTAGCATTTGTATCATCTCATCTTCTTTCTCTTTCTTGATTCCCTACTAGACTTTATAGGACTATTACGCCAAGGAGGATGGTTGTGCTATATTATGAGGTTTTGGGGGCATAGTAGGTTGTTTCAAATGCTCTTAGAGAATGTCGGGAATTGGTTGATGGTTTTATGGGTCATCCAATTGTAAAACTTTTGCTTCTTCTTACTAGTGACTATTTTCCACTCCTCTTCATCTCCTGAGTCTGAGGTGGAATCATATACCATTTTGGATAGTGGCTAGCCCAACAACAGTTTCCCGAAATCCACCATGCTTTAGAGGATATACATGAAAACAAATAATTCATGCATAGTGTGTCCTAGTATCAGAAGATACAGAAAATTATTTGTATGGATGTCGAGAACCACATCATCGGCACACTTTGGCTTTGGCAGCTGGAGTAGATTTCAATTCTCGTCAGTAACCAAATAGCCGCTGACCTGGTCTTCTTGTAACAAATATACATTATTTTTTTGTTCGTCGAACTAATTACTTTTACCACACCATATCTCATCCTACTGAGGGGGGGTGGCTATTTGTGTCTAGGGGTTCCCGCACGATTCGTTGGGGGCCTCACAATTGGAGCTAGTGGCGGGGGTGACTTAAGAATGACACAAGCCAATTCATATTTTCTGGTTCTTTTCCAAGGGGCTGATGGAGCCACTAAGGACTTAAATTTAGTCCTTTTCAAGGAGTCTTCTATCCTTTGGAAATTGACATAGAATTCTCATAAACCAATGATGTACTTCACTGGGATGAGTGACATTCACAGTCCATCCCGAAGTTTATCGATTCACATGGAGAGCATCTAATCCATGGGGAGCGGCCGATTCAGGGAATATTAAAGTAAATTCCATCTAGAAATAAACTCTCAGAGTCTCTCATTCTCTCACTACTTACATTTCTTGATATCACTGATTTCCATCTATGGAACCATAACACTAAACTAGAAGAGAAAATATTAGAGAAGGACCTTCCAGCTTGTGATTGAATTGGCTGGAAGGCTAGTATGCCACATGAATGTTGACCCATGCATTGTTTGTATAAAGAACCAGTGTTTTAATGATCCTAGCTTCTCAAGAGTTCCCATCATTGGGTCATAGTAAGAGGCATCATGTATCAAATTCTGTTATGTTTCTAAAAATACATTGAATACTGGGAATACAGGGTTCTTGAGGTTTATTGGTGGTGGAACATAACTCACCCACATGGGGTAGGATTTTCACTCTGGTTTTATAGGATAGTTCCACCCCTCCATGGATTCTAGTTGAGCTATTAGCAGATCGATAGTTTTTAAGATCCCTTGAGGCATATCCTTCCAGGCTTGAGCTTGAGCTGGTGAGGCGTGGGCCAGGTTTGGGCAGGCCGACGTTGTTGGAATTTAGGGTGGATACCCCACTGGGAGTAACATGTGTGTGTTTACATTTCTATCTTCCCACTACCTACCTAGTGAGGGAAGTCTTGAAATCCTTCCAGGGCTAGGTTGAACAAGTCTCTGAGCTTTTCTTCATTCACCAAGATGAGTGCATGTGGTATAGGCATCACTTCTGGTAGCACCTACTGATGTTTCGCCAAGGGAAAAATCCGGTGAGATAACTCCCTTGACATTGATCATAATTAATTATCCTGACCTCTTTCATTTCTTTCTCCAGATTGGATAACCTTTTCACAAGAGTGGGGTATGCATTCTCATGGGGAGGAGGAGGCAGGTCATATACGACCATGGATTTATTTTTCTTCTTATTAGAGTTTCACGGGGGAGGTAATGTCGGGTTGACTGAGGGGGCACCCAGATTTAGTACCATGATCTAGTTCCATATATGCACACGATCAGGCTAGGTCTGGGATGGCTCTGGGAGGGAACCATCTTTTTTTATCCACTCCTCTTACGACATTTCTTGCGAGATCTAGGGGGTATACATTTACCACGTTCACTAAGGCATACCACATTGGGGGTGGTGTACTCAGTGCCAAATGGTTTGAAGGTTTTCTGCACCCTTTATTGGACATTCTCATTCCATTATAATGTATTCTTAGAGATTCTTGATGATGATTGACCCAAAGGGATCCCTGGTCCGACCTCATAACAGTCCTTTGTCTCAAAGTGTGCGACCCACGATACGGGGTAGAACGAGTAACTACTTTATCCATATTTTTTCCCTGATGGATGATGATAGAAGTCCTTCATGCAGGGATTTGAGGTAAAAATTCCACCAGACCTGTGGGCTTGGGCTTTTCCCAATCTATTTTCCGTGCGTTAGGGCCTGTATTTTTTGGCATTATGAGGGAATTTTATTTTAAAAAATCCCCCCAGCCTAGTCAGCTAGGTAAGTTCCCGTATCACGGTGATAGTCTCTGCTATTGAAACCCTTTAAATTTCACATACTCTCGCATGGGTGTAATCCACATAATACATTGGGCTACCACATATTTTTTGGCCTCTTGAAGACATGGGTACTACATTCTGGTTGTCTTCTCTGAGGCAGGTAGCCTACGAGATGCTCCTGGTCTTATGACTCAAAATTTTTTCAATGGATTGATCTCTTCGACCCAGACGCTTTTGAGGATTACATCGGGATGGTTTTTTGTTGAGTATCCCATATTTCATAAGCATGGGTTTCATTTTATTCTTTCATTTGGGTTATGACATTGCAAGATTTCATTTCCATTGGGGTATGCTGGGCGGGGAGTATGGTGAAGTGTAGAGCTCCATGTTCTCCCCACCCCAAAATATAAACTCCAGTCAGGGCATTGCTAATGAGGAGAAAGAATATGTGTAGTGTATAGAGGAATTCAAGTACATGGGTTTTCATCCACCTTTCTAATTGTGGTTTCCTTATGAACGGGAGGGATTCCAAGTTACTTAGATAGTGATTCACCCCCACATTGTGGACATGGTCCACATACCATTCCTAGGGTAGGAATATTCCTTTCATCTTTGGTAGAGTTGTTCATATATTGAAGCAAATTTCATCCGTGCATTCCCCATACATTTCACTGGGTATGTCGAAGTGAGAAGTGGTCATTGGCCAATACATCACTAGTATATTATCCCTATCTAGTTGTCTTCTCACAAGAAACATATAATTCTATTGATATCCTGGAGTCTCCTCTACTTTATAAGACCATATCAACTTCTTATTGTTATGTTTTTTCCCAGAAACCGAGTTGGTTGGAGAATAATCGATTTGTGGACTCAGCGGGGGTAGCTCGTGAAGATGATCGTGGCCTCGAGTCATCCTCTGGTAGAGAAAGAACACCACTCATTATAGACTTAGTGTCTGACGTTTCTAACTCCTTTTTGAGTGCCTTATCATATGAGGGTTTTCTAACATTCTTTCTGGTATGAGGAGGACCATCTTTCCAGCATGTATTTTCGTTTTGAGGAGGACCTTCTCTTGTGGTGCCACGATGGCGAGGAATACCATTTCATCTTGATGCCCGATCATGGGAATTTTCTTGATAGCTTATACCCTGGGGAGGACCTCCAGGATGAGATTTAGTAAGGGGAATACCTTCTTGATGCATAATCTCACTATAATGAGGTCCTTCATAGAAACTGTCATTGCGAGGAGGGCCATCGCAATGACCGTCATCATTGCGATGACTACCTTCATGTATTGATATCTTGCTGCAAGGAGAATTTCATCAGTGCACATCCTAGGGAGGGCCGTCAATATGTACTACAATGAGGTGAGGACCTTCTCATTTCTTGGTGATACTTTGGGGAGGACCATCAGAGTAACTACTATTGCGGGGAGGGCCTTCGCAATGACTATCACCACGGTGAGGACTACCACAATGACCTGATGTCTGACTACATGGAGAAGCATATCTGTAGCATATACCCAAGGGAGGACCATCATGGATGACGAAATTAAGGGGAGTACCTTTTTGTTGTCTGAGATTCAGGTCAACGAGAGGGATACCCTGACACCCAGTAAGAGATAGGCTCTGGTGACTGATCATTTGTGAACTATAGAGTAATCCCCCAAGGGTGGTCTGGGGAGGTAATTTAGAGCATCTGGTAGAGACATTATGGGTAGGACCATCTCAACTACTACTTCCACATCCATAATTTGGTTATGGAATGAAATTTTCTTGAGCATTTTTTGATATAATTTTGAGGGTGTCTAGAACCCCATCTTCTAACAGAACAAGATCATGTATGTGCTCTTCATTTTCCAGTTGCCTTTGGTGCTTTTCATTTTTCTGCGCACTCTTACTGGTAACCGGTCCCATATGTTATTGGTAATGACATTCATATAGGGGTCCCTATCTTTTGAGGTCCCATGATGTTATTGGGATACATCAAGGAGAATCTTGAGTTTTGGCACAGATATATGCTTGCCCTAGAGTAGGCACCACGTTAGACCAAGGACCCCCAGTTAGAATGAGTATTTATTTCTGATCTAGTTGTTTTTATGTCATGGTATATCACCGTCGACCCTTTTGGACTATATCAGGGATACATAAATGCTCTGGAGTGACTACATTATTTTTTGAGTGTGTCATTCCATTCGAGGAAATCACTTCATGGGACTAATTTCTTTCTTTTTCTGCTGATGCAAACATATCTTGTCAATTTTAGAAGATGTGGTATATAATCGACATCTGTTGTTCCATCATTGCTAGGATTTAATGGCATACATCTTTTTCTTGAATGAGTAAGAAGTCACATTCTGATGTCGGAGCATGAGGATGTGAGTGATACGGTCCTCCACGTGTATCAAGTAGACAGTGGCAGTTCCCCTATGCCAGGACATATGAACGATCCTATCAGCCGTTGTCTTTTTTATTTCCACTACATTTGATAGGTTGTATTCATATTCATGTTTGGGGATTCAAATCCACACTCTTTCAATTGTAATTTTTTCAAGGGTTTTTTATGCATCTGTAAGAATTTGTCTCGATTTATATTTGGTTGTCACTTGGATGGAAGACTTGAAATGCATTATCATGTGTTTGTTCCTCTGTATAGCGTGTTGCATCCCTATTTAGATGGATGTCTTGAAATGAATCAGCTTTTGTTTGTTCCTTCTTATAGATGGGTATCACCCTATTTGGATGGAGGGCTTGATGTGCATCAATAGGTTTTTGTGCCTTCATATATCCTGTTGCTCCCCTATTTAGATGTAAAACATGAAATGCATCAGCAGGTGTTTGTGACTATGTATAACACAGTGCCAAATTATTTTGAGGGTGTGATTCTTGTGCATTAGTTGGTATATGTGCCTGTGTATAGCTAGTTGCTGCCATAATTTGATGGCGATCTTGTCGTGTGTTGGAAAATATATGTATCTGCCTATAGCTAGCTACTCTGTCTGCATGATGGGACTAGAAATAACTAATAGGTATGCGCATGTGCTCTTATTATGACACCATATATCTGTTGTGGGCTAGATTGGAGAGGGAAGAGGCATATGTCTGCTATTGACTACCGCCACATTAGTACGAAGGAGCTTCTCCTTAGGAACCATGGTAATAGTGTGTTCTTGGTATATATTTGACCCCCTTTGCGGGTAGCACAAGGGCCCCGAGTCTCCTGGACTTTGGCAGGTGCCCTCGACATAAGGACCCCCTCAGTGGGAGGTGGCCTTCTTGTCCGGTGGCAACAACGACACTCTCTGGTGGGGGCCCACGGGTAGGACCCATCTGTAGTTGAGATGATGTTTTTAGTATTGACATCATTTTCTTACCTAAATTAAGGGAGGTATTCATTATCATGTTCTGGGGATAGGCTCCCAAATTAGTTTGAGATGAGCATTGGGGCTGCCTTGTGATTATGTTCTGGTAGCGGCTGAAGAGACAGTTGACAGACCATTGCCGACTAGAGGGCTTGTCTTGCAGCCTCCAGTGTGGATATAGTACCATTTTGATGGGATTCCCAAATCATTGTACTGGATACCCAACGTTGAAGATATTGGGTAGCTGAGTGGGTCCTACACTTCGTTGAGGCCCTGACCACCTGTAGGATCGCTGATGTTTGTGTTTGTATGAGTCGTTAGGATTTCATTTGGATCGAAGGTCCATTTGTGGGAACCTACAATATACGTATATGACATAAATAAAAAAAACATTGTCAAATTAAAATTCCTTTAAAAATATGCATATTTTGTGATTCATCTAAGCCACCTTCCTCTTATATTTTTTTGTGGGGCAAAGTGACCTGAGTGGGGTAAGACCACCACCATAGATAAAAATTCTCGTCAGATTGACCATTTTTTTCAAACTCTAAGGTGGTTCATTTGGTGCATACTGAGGTGAAAAAAATGGTCTGACGTGCAGTGTCCTTTTTTCTTTTATCATTGGGGTAGAACCGCCAACTTCGTTAAAGATTCACATCGAGTTCTCCATTTTTGTTCTACCTCTGAGATAGCGCATTTTGAGAATACCATGGTACACATAATTTTTTGACATGCAGTATCCCTTTTACATTTATAATTTTGGTAGAAATGCCTCCTTGGTTAAGGATTAACATCGGGTTCACCATTTTTTTTCCGCCTCTGAGGTGGCACATTTATCGGATGGAGCAGAAAAGGTACGACAAGGACCATTACTAGTCCCTTTTTTATAGAGAATATTTCTCATCAAATTCACCCAACCTTTTCTTTCAATCAGTTCTACTACATTATCCTTTAATGAAAGTCGAATTAACTATGCGGGAACTGTTGGTCCCCACAGGCGATTCTATGGGGGTCATGTACTCATGAAATAGGTCCTTATTGAATATAACTTCCTCAGATGGTATCCAACATGTTTATTCATAGAGCCAAGAATTTTCAATGGACCTGGTATCCATGACTCATGTACCTGCTTTCAAAAGGCAAGCGCTCGTTGGCAGACGATTTGGTCAACGACACTTAAGGACCCCATTGGACAAGAGGATGGGAGGTCAGGATCACTTCACCCATTCGGGGGATTATATTTTCTTGTTTAGGTACAATTTTATAGACTAAAGTTTTGTTCATACATTTGTTAATCCTTTTTTCATTCTCAATGAGTGTGTCCACAGGCTAGCCATAGTTTGCATGATCGTTGTGAGCATGCATATGATTGCAGCCAGTGAGGTGATGTTGTATTATCCATATTATAATGCGGTCTGGAGTTTATCATCATCCATGGGGGATTGATGGTGACATCATGTTGGGATTATTCCTAAAAGTAGGGAATCCTACGTATCCTCAGGAGAGGAATTAGAACCCACGTATTTCAGATTGTATGGGCTTATGAATAGAAGTTTCCCATCTGATAAATGTGATTATGTGGACCCTTTTATGTATGAGCACCATTTCTAGCTCAGTCCTTCTATTAGGAATCCTAAATATCATGTTTTTATCAGGAATCAGAGTTTACATAGTTCAGAATGTGTGGGGCTTATGTGTGGAAACTACCCAACGGAGGGGGCATGGTTGGGTGGACCCATTATTGATGTGCACCCATTCGAGCTCGGGCCTTCTGGTAGGTGCACTACATATCCTGTTTCGATTAGTAATTAGAATTACTGTATCTCAAAATGAGTGGGGCTTATGCATGGAGAATTTCCATTAGAGGTGGCATTGTTGGGTGGGCACCCATTGGAGCTCGGTCCTTCTCGCAGGCGTCCTACGTATCCTCTTTTGACCAGGAATCAGATTTATTGAAATTTACAATGTGTGATGATGTTGTGATCCTTAAAAACCTATAATCCAACATGAATCAAACTCTTTGCAAGATATAAGAGTATTTTAAATATTACACAATGCACATGCCTCCACCCCTGTTGGCGGGGGAGGGAGAACCCATGATGGAAGAGGCCGGGCCGATAGTGGGTTTGGGCATGGAGGGATGAAACATTCCATGTGAAATGACATTAATGTTCATGTGGACCTACCTCATAGGATTGGGTCCTTTACTCAGTGGGATGGCCCCAGAGCTCATTCTTAGAAGGGGAAGAATTTCATCCACATCAAAGGGCGGAGCAAACATAGACCCTTCTACTGGTCATTATTCCCCATTGAATGGAAAATAATGTGATCACCCTTAATCCCATGAATAGGGAGGTTCACCATGTAATCCAAGGTTGGAATCCGGTATATAGTAGGAATATAGCATTAAAGGAATTCCCGAATTCCACACCTTTGTTGGGTGGGCTTCGTGACTCTGCTTATCGTGTGAATGAAGACTCAATGGGGTGCACTGATGCACCTGATGGCTTGATCATATGGGTCTGGTGGCATTGTAGGTGGATTTGGCCTAGTTTCAAAGGACTTTTTATCATATGGATCATGGAGGACTGGATGGTAATGGAGGGTTGAGGTTGGAATTGAAAGGACCAATAACCGAAAACACCCCATTCAGCATACTAGTTTCTCATGCAGTATGGGAAAGGGTGGGCATACCATAGTGGTATGTGGGAAGAAGGGCCATCCACATACCAGGGTGGTGCGCGGACATGGGTATCTCCAACCACATTCCAAAGTGGTACGCAGTTCACCATGTTTCTTTGGATTATATCCACATACCGATAGGGTACGTGGCGTCGGGTTTTGTCAACCTAGTAGTACACTACAAAGGGAACCATACCGATGGAGGGTCCGAGGGATTAACCTTTGTGGTGAATTTATCTACAAGAAGTATTTGGTTAGGGTGTTACTAGAAAGACTCATGGTTGTACGATTATTATTCAATTCCACTATTTTATGGTTCGTGGCAGATTGTACCTACGAAGGATGCAGTTCGTGGTTTGTTCTTCACTGATGAAACAAGACATATGTTGAAGAGCAATATTTAATAATCCCTCAATAATATGTCATATGTCCTTCTCTATATCCATCTCCATCCTCTCTTCATACTTCCATTTTTCTCCAATAATACAGAATTAGAGTAAACATATCAATTGGGCATGCAACACCACTTTTGGAGAACCATTGAAACAATATTCTGACCAGAGGACGACTCGGTCACCTGGGGTTTGTGGAGGCTTTGGTTCACAATGAGGGGTCATGGAACCTTACACATTCGCTTTTTCCATGAACTATTGGGTACGGTATGTGGAATTGTTTCCAGCGTACAAGTCCTTCAACGACACAGTTGACAGTTTTCCTTACTCACTGGTCATCGCCTTGCTGGGCCAGTGGTTTGCGGACTGTGTCGCACAACTAGCAATTCACGATTCTCCTTCTCTACATAGCTTTCCTGGTAATGGTATGCATGCCACTTAAAAACCAAGAAATATTTAATCCCTTCAGGTTCCATATAAGAAATGAAACCCTATTTGAGTCCCTTTGCCTTAAAAGACTTGGAGAAGTGCTTGATTTTTTCTGGAAAGGGATTGTGGGGGTACTTATCTCTATGGAGGAATTTTTTGGACCCTACAGTAATGTATAGAGAGATAGTGATTTTAATCATCTCTATCCACATTATTTGATTCTTATTCTACTACTATTGTGTGAAAATATAGCTTAAAATTTATTATCAATATAAATATCACCAATTTTCCCAAAAATTTAAGTCCCTTATATCATTAATGCAAAGATTACTGCATCCAACTCCAAATCAAGAATTGGGTAATTTTGATAATTTAAATTAATTTTTCATGTGGAATAAGCTACCACCATATCATTTTACATGATAAAACATACTAACCCATTCTTGTATGCATCACTATAGATCACAAAACATTCTCTATTACAATGGAGTGTGAGCATAGGTTCAGTGGCTAATAATATTTTTAGCTCTTCGAAATTGTCATCAAATTCCTTTAAAAAACATAAATCCTTTCTATGTCAACAAGGTGAGTGGATTATATAGCCATGAAAAATATTTCAAAAAACATTTATATCAAAACAAAAAAATTCATATCTCAGTTACTATTATCGGTCTTGGATAACTTTCAATAACTTCTATTTTTTTGGGATCCACAGATATCCCCTCTCTTGAGATTATGTGACAAAAAATGAAACTTCCAGAATGCAGAATGCACAAATGGTAAATTCATCATATATTTTATCCTTTATTAGAGACATCAATTCAATTATCATGTGATATTCATGTTCTTACATTATCTTAGAACAAACTAGAATATCATCTATAATGTCTACCAAAAACATATCATGATTGTATTTAAAGACAATATTCATTTGATCCATGAAGATAGAAAATTAGGTAGTAATGCCAAAAATCCTCACTATATATTCATAGTGTCTATACCTTGTATAGAATGCCTTATTTGTCATATCCTCTTTATCGACCCTTATTTCATGATATCTTTATGAACATCAATCGTGGAAATGTTTTCAGCTTTTCATAGTTGGTTTAGTAAATCATTATTACGAGGAAGTGGAAATTTTTTCATGATAGTGATCTTGTTAATTTCTCGATAATTAATATATATTCTCATGGATCAATCATTAATCCTATAAAAATAGAACTTTTGAACCCCATTATGATGAATTAGGTAATATAAATCCCTTTTCATGAATCTCTTGGAGTTGCTACTTTATTTCATCCAACTCAATTGGGGCCATTCTATAAGGTGTCTTTGAAATAGGCATAGCACCCGGTGTGTGTTCTATTGAAAACTAAACTACTCAATTTGGTTGAAGACTTTGAAACTCTTCCAAAAATACTTCATCAAACTCAATATAATGGTTTTATTCTAAATGGAAACTTTCTCCCAAAAAAATTGAGATAGATTACAATTATTTATTGGAATCATGAACCATAATATGGAATAAATTTTCACTAGACATTCATACTCAACCTAACATTGATGGACGATCATAGATTGATCAGTAATATGAAAGGTGGCTTCCCTTCGTTTCAAATAGTTATGAGATCCATTTTGAGATAGATAAAGAAAGCCAATAATAACAAAAATTTATACTAAATGAATGATCAAAATATATTCATGAAGAAATTTCCTACAAAATTCATCTGTATAAGAATTATAATCTTTTGATGCGATAGTTGTTCCATTTGGAGTTGTCATAACTAAAATAAAATCTAATTTTTGAGATAATATTGTCATAACCGTAGAAAATTATTCAATTATAAAAGAGTTAGTGGATCCAAAATAAAATAATATATCTACTGATTTAGAGTGGATGGTAAGTGTACCTTTTACCAATTCATTATCATAATCCAAATCACTGATAGTGATCACATGTGACATTCCATTGTATTAGGCATTAATTGTTTTTTATAATTAATCATAATTAATAACCCTTGTATTAGGTCACTGTTTTGATCAATTCCTCATATCCTTTTAATTGTAGAATTGGAGTGTAGGAGCTGCATTATGTATATCCTTTTCCTCATTCACATCATTAGAAATATTTTTCCTATCACCTCAGAATTCATCTTCCCAATGACTATCTCTACCACACAAAAATGATTTACTAGTCCCTTTATGATAATTTCAAACATGTTTCTTTCCACATGTTGATAATAATGGAAAAACAAATTATTTACATTGGGGTTATTATATTTTTCTTTTAATTACATTTCTCTCTTCTTATGAAATCCATAGGACATATGGGTAACCCCAATCTCCACCTCTACATTGAGGCCACGTTGAACGATTCCCCCATAGCTCTTTAAAGTCCCATATGGATCATTCTAAATGAAGACATTGTTTTAAGACACCAATAAATCAATCAGTTTTATTATAAGGTGAGATAATAATTTAATAAACGTACATTTCATGTTTTGTAATATTTTCTTCATATGTACCAATAGATAAATCATCATTTTTCCTATGATCAAGGAACTCCGTATTTATATTTTTTTGAGCAATATAAGGAATGTACTTATTGAAAAATAAGATCATGAACTCATCCAATTCCATAAAGTAAATATCACCTATTCCCCTCATATTCATAATAAGGTTTCACCATTGAACATGTTTTCCTTCCAAATGATAGACTACTAAGATTAATTAATCATGTCATGAACGTTGGGGAAATAAAAATATCTTTTTAATGGTACTGATCCATTCATTAGCCACATGTTTACTAGGGGACCTGTTGTAGGAATGTTGATGATTCCTCATGAGGGAATAAATAGAATGTTGTTCAACTATTTGATCATTTGGATGTCCGATATGATTTATATCTTAATAATGTTGAGGGATCATAGAAACAAGGTTTTTCATTCTAACTCCAATAACATTTAGTTTCTCAGGAGGAATATCATTTCATTGATCGTCGCATTCAGCATTAATGCGGTTCCTCTGGGTTCCATCCGTTGTCTAAAACCATGAACCATATTATGAGGTACACTATTAATAATGGGAAAAAACATAAACCTGCATAAAATTTCAGTATAGCACACTTTAGGATTTATCATAGATTATTCATATTCATTTCAAAAATAATAGGATTTTATCCTATACTTCGACATATCCTTAGGTTTCTTACTATGGTTTTATCATCCTATATTCCAATGGATAACTATAACCTTTCCAATTATTCCATGTATATTGAACCTTACATTACATACATATATATTACTTTAAAATTAAATATTCATTAAGAAATATAACAATGCCACGACATGACCGTATAGGTCTTGTGTATTTAGAAACTAGGAAACCCAAACAACTCGTTTAAAATAAATCTTCATTGTCCCTCAATTATTTATTCATAGAAAGACCTCTTTTTTTACGTAACATACTTTATACCTTTATTCATGAACTGGGAAAAAGAAATATATGACTTGGTGAGATCAGATACTAAGTAAGGGGAAACAAGCGATATATCAATCATTCAATAACCATAATACATTAGAACATAACATTTGAAAATCATATTGCTCATATAAATGATTTTGATATCAAGCCATGGGATAAATCATAAAATTCAGTAAAAATAAATGAACATAGTACCATAAGGATTAACATAAGACATGCTATTTTGTTTCTTACACATAAGCATAAAAAATAATTTCATACTAGTCAAGTCTCATTGCCAATAACATCACATTAGAAAAAGTACATTATTGATCTGAGTTCACTCCACGTTCTAGCCCTGTAAAATAGAACCAGTATCATTTCCTATTCTATCCTTGTATATCTCATAAGATATAAATAATTATCCAGCAAATTGGTGTGATATATAGGTCCCCCATACCATAATAATATAATTATTACATGTTCCATAATAGCCTAATTTATACATCATAACCCATGAAATAAAATGCGTTTCTTTAAATATCATTCCACCATAACATAATATATTTAAAATAAATTGATTTCATAAATATCATTACAAAATAAACATAATAAAACCACAATAACCATAAATATATTACACATAAAACATAACCCAATTTAATAATTCCATTGTACATTGATAATAATTCTGATATAACACTTGAAATTAGTTTTTTTGGAAAATATCATTTCTTATTCAAAAATGATTTATTTTCTAAAAATGATATTGAATTTTAAACAAAAATAATTTATTTTAAAATAAGAATTATATCATGTAAATATGTCTTCTAGAAATAATTCATTATGAACTTAAACAAATATGTTCATTCCATATAAGTTAAAACAAATTTCCCATCATAATTTTGTCAGAAAAATCCAAAAGTACCTCATATAAAAATGATAGAATATTCCTTTCACACTCTAAAATAAAAAATTCGAAATTTGGTAAAATTGAATTTAAGCAATTTTAGAAGAATACAAATAATGTTTTGGAATAAATAATTAGGATACATAGATATGGATGATAAATATTCCCTAGTAAATACTTATGAATAATCCATCTCGATTAATAATAAGATTGCAAAATAATCCCTTACCTTAGGTATAATATCCTTTATATGTATCTAAACCTCCAATATAATAATTTAAATAATGTAATTGTATTATTTATTAATAATATTCATTATTATGATATCATATATGGTAATATTATCATAGGTTTTTTGTAACATTATAACTCATACATTACGTAACAACTACAATATTTTCTTACACATTTTTTGTCAAAAACGTTCTTCATCCACTTCATAAAATATAGTTATATTATATAAATAATGATATAAGATAATAAATATTATATATATATATTTTTTTTGTATTTATTCATTCAATTAATTTTTATAATGAGGATTTAATGAATATCAGGCTGAATTAATCACATCACATTGTGGAGATGGTACGATACATGTATGCACGAGCAACAATATCATTCCAATAATTGTAACGCCCCGACCCTAGTTGCCTAGAGTCGGTGCCTTATTACATAACATTGGCATGATCGCAAGAAAGATCAAATCTCGAAAGACCGATTGGTTTAGTAGCCTTGGAAACACTAGATATATTCATAAGTTTTACATTACATCATAAAATGAAAAACTACTACAACAACATAATGTTTCCACAGTCCACACTATAATCCCCTCATAATATCCCTGCAGGTCATTCATAACTTACATCTTCACTTCCTGGGAAAAATAAAACATAGAAAAGGGGTGAGATCAAATGCCCAGTAAGGATAACAATATAGCGGAAACTTTCATCAATAAGAATAAACATTTAAGGCAATGTATAACTAAAACAAAAGCCTTTTAAACATGAACTTTCAACATGGTATGGCATAAATAAAATGAAATAATGCCATTTACTTATTCACATGGATATTCTACTAATCGAATAATCACATGCAAAAATCAATAACCACTTTCATAATGTTGGAATGCATAATGCCAGACTACCATAACCACATAGCCAAGGCCTCGTGCCAAGACTACAAATACGATTTTGTCAAGGCCTTGTGCCAAGACACTAGTTTGTCTCATGAGACCTACTGATGCATTGAGGAGCTATAGAGGGCTCCACCCGTCACTTATTAAGTCCAATGCATTCCCATATGAAAAGGTTTAAACATAACATAAACATTCGTATTAAAACTAGGATACGAAATGTCAATAATTTCACCATAAACTATGAATGGTATAAAAATAGCACATCCATAGTCAAACATATCACAAAACCTTCAATACAATATAGAAGTTTTGTATCATAATAAATCAACTTCAAATAATCTTAAAATCCATCAATGGATGTTGACGTAGATGAAATCAAAATTCTTTTTAAAGAAATATCTCCTTTTATTTTGAAATCATTTAAGATCCATATAAAATAAAACATTTTCTTTTAAAATATTCTTATAAGCTTGTAAGGAATGCTCTGAAGATTTTATAACGGCGTAAAATAACCGCACCCGCCGTATAAGTTAAAAAAAACATTCTTACCTCAATTCTGTCGAAAAGGTTAAAAAGGACCTTGTTTTGAAAACGACGGAAAGATTCCTTTATAAACCTCTTATAAAAAGTCAAACAAGGGTATAAATGACTTTAACCCATATTCTTGTAAATAGTAAAAATGTTTTGAAATACATTTTTAAGAAACATGGATGTGGATGATAAAGATATCCCAGTAGATTATTACGTATAAACAACCTCGGATAATGAAGAGATTGTGAAATAACCCTTACCTTGTACTTTTCCTTTGTTGGGGTAGGTTAAACTCCTGTATAATGGTGAAATAATTGTTATTAAATTATACAAGAATCATATATATTAATATGATATCATATATGATCTTTTAACATTGATTTGTTAATAATATCTTAGAATTATCGTCGTTTCGGGTGTTAACTTACTCATTTTATTTATATGTGTTGTTACATAAGACATGGTTGTTGTATATTATTCATAACCAGAATGATATCTAGTCCTTAAAAATCATTTTTAAATCATCAAATGATAATTATACTTGAATGGTTACGATGGAGAATGAATCTCATCGCGTTCGTGGAGACGGTAGTCCGTACGTACGCACGAGCGACAAAATCATTCTTTTGATATTAAAATAATATATAAATTAATGGTATATCATATATACAGAATCATTAAAATTTTATATTTATTATTTACATGAGTTACACATCATTATTATACCCATCCAAATAATATTATATTGAATAACAATTACACCACGACGTGGAGACGGTAAGCCGTACGTACGCACGTATGGTGACATGTTATTCAAAGGGTGGATAGAATACTGAATATGGTTGTACCATACTTATAATAACATCACAGTATATGTGAGATACTGGAGTTATTATTTTATAATGGTAAGAACAAAGGAAGAAGAAGTGGAAGAAGAAATGGACTTAGAAAAGGGTGGTGAAATCATTACCTCTTCTTCGGGTTCTTCCTTTTGATTTGATCAAAAGGGCTCCATAGGTTGGCTTTCTGATCAAACTAAGGCATCTAGGTTGTAGTGAGGGATGTTGGGAGAGTATTTGGGCAGAGAGTGGCCGAACCAAAAGGCTTTAGAGGTGTGAATAAATGAGAAGTAGGAGTGCCCTTTTATAAGAGGGGTGAGGGGCACCTTTGGAAAAGCTAGAAATATTAATTTATATTAAATTCATATTCGGTTTCTAAAGGCTACAAAGTTGATTATTCAAAGGTTAAGGTGGGTATAGGTCGAAAACCACTCAACCAATAGAATTTGGACAGGTTTGGGTACTTATATTAACCATATCTTTAAGTATTAACTCTAAGTTAATTAGTTTCACTTTTACAATGTCTCTTTGTATTTTTATATAATATGGTTAATAAACTTACTATATACATCCAATAGACCCCCCAGTGGTACATTAATGATGAACCTATCATGATATAAGTCTATTGGCCGAACCTTAGATTTTTAAGAATTTAATATCAATTAATAATATAATATTTGTTTAAGAACTCTTTTATGTCAATTTTGACACTATTCAATAGTTGATTTTTGTGAAACTCATAACAGATTGATTACTTCAAACAAAGTCAATTAAATCAATCCTAATATATCATATTATCCTAGAAAATTAGTTTAATTCATTAAAAGTTTCATATTATATTTTTTTGGGTATTTATAATATCAATTATTTTAATTTTTCACTATTATAGTAATTACTGCATCATCATTGTGACATAAATAAAATAAATTATTTAATGTATAAAAATTATAAATAAAATATCATTATGTAGGAAATCTTGTTAGCTTTCTAATGAATATTTATAATCTAAACTCCAACTTATATAACCCTATGTAACAATTGTTTTTCTAAAAGATATATGCTTGTGTCATTTTTGTATTCATTTTGACTTAATTAAAATAAAGTGTCATTGTCACTTACAAGTGGATCCATGGGGTCCCAAAATCGACCCAAAGATGCCCATGGTCGACCATGTATCAACCAATAGGGTTAAGACACGTTTTAGGGTAATTTAGTATTATTATAATATTATTTTTTTAACCCTTATTTACCGGATTTACCCTTAACCATGGTAAATAAAATATTTACCGCAGTAATTATTCAAAATGTCTAAAAATAAAAGTTACCTATTTACACAATTTGAACATACTGATTACAAATATGGAATCCATTTTCCTATATTTTAAACACAGAAGTGGCAGAAATTAATTTAAAATTAATTCCCGCTGTCAAAACAAAAAGCGTGTTTTTAAGAGATAATAACAATCAAAAGATTGACACTTGTTTATGTTCGGTTTAATTGTAAAATTATGTCCAATGAGAAAAATTATATTAAATGGTAAAAATATATTCTAAATATACTTTAAAACCACTAAAATTCATAATTTATCACTATTAATTATTTTGATTAAAAAAGTTGTTTTTAATTAAAATTTAGTAATTTTCACTATTCATCAAAATATGAAAGTTATCCGAAAAGTACCAAAATTTCACCTTAGGATAAATTAGATATTCCGAATCCATAAATGAAGTCCATTTTGAAATATAAAATATATATAATTTTAAAAAGTAGTTATTACTATTCATAACGACTAGTTTAATTGGTTGTTAGAACTCGGTGTTGCGTACAACACACGCTATCACATTATTCAAAGAGAAGCGTACCGTAGAAGCTTGGGATGTTTCATTTTAAATTTTTGATGTCCCCATTTAGTCAAAAAGTTTAAAATATAGTATTTAAAAAGGGTTCACTATTAAAGTTGATAAAAGTGCAATACTGAAAATGAATTTGTTATTGCATTATATCTAAGAAACTCATAATATGGATTCTAAAATTATAAGGATTATATAAACATTAAAATTTATCTAATACTATCCATAACCTCTTTTTAACGGCTTGTTTGGTAAGTCATGGTGTGCTTGAACATTGTGTTGCATGTAGTGAAAGTTATTGAATTATTTTGAAGAACTAACACACTATGAAATCTTGGGGTGTTACAATAATAGTTTAGTTGTATTGAGTTGGATAGTGTATAATACCTAATAATCAAATATAATGTAATAATAAACATATATATTTATCATTTCCATTATTTTACCCATCCTAATTAGGTGGTGGTGAAAATAGATTAAACCACGGTGTGGAGACGGTAAGTCGTACATATGCAAGTTTGGTGATTTACTTTTTCACGAGAAAGAAATCATGAATAAAAAATTATAAGAAGAAATATTTTTGAATGAATTAGTAGAGGATATTACATTTTCTTCAACATGCTCCCTCAAAATCTCTTCTTAAGGAACTAGAGATCATCTTTGTTAAAGAAAAGAACCTCAATAATTTTATTAGGTAATTTGATAATGTAAATGGGTTGGGGATTGAAGATATTCAAGTATCAATGTGAAGTGAATAGTTGAGGTAGGAGGTTCCATTTCATAATTGAGGTGAGGGGAACTTTGGGAATCTCCAAAAATATTAATTTATAATAAATTAAAACCACATAAAAACCACCAAAATGAGCTAATTTATTTGATGGGGTTGTATAGGGTTATAATATGATAAAAAAATAAAATTTATAAAAAAATTTCTATCAATTTAAATGTTATAATTTTAATTTACAGTTATATTTTATATTTTATTCATAACTAGGGCAACAAATGTTTCAATGTTAAAAGGAAGAAATATTTACATATTGGATTTCAATTAGACCGTAAATAAATACCTTAGAATATTTTATACCACATAATAATTATTATATACTTTTTAAAATTTAATTATAAATTTTAAATAATTCAAAAAAACATTGTTTTTATAAAAAATAAATAGTGTCAGTTTTGATACTATTTAATTAATTGATTTTTAAAAATATTAAGATAATAAGTTATTATAGAAAACACTATTTAATTATATTAATAATATCTCATTAAAATATAAAAAATTCATTGTAAATATTAATTATCCCATATAATATTAATTTTAATATTTTAATAACATTAATTTGTTATCTCCATAAATAAAATAATTAAAACCTCATTTCTGTGTAATTATTTCATACAATTATTTTGTGAATAAAAATTAAAAATAAAATACTATGATGCGGATAATTATACTATTTTTCATTATAATACTAATAGTCACATATATATTCTGTACAATCCATAATTGAAAATGTTATACTTATTAAAATACGAATGTGACATGTATAACATAACATTAAATAAAACAATATAAATGTCATAATCTCTTCCATAAGGATTTAAATGGTTAATAACTATATAATTGGATGATTATGATCAATTTATACTCATCCATAAATTTAATTTCATGTTTTTCTGTTTTTAGTGGTTATTATATTTTAAATAAAAATTAGGTTTTTGATTTAACATTAATTTTTAAATTTCCTCATCATCCATATATAAATCGTCAAGGTAATTATTTATTTCCTAAAAAGTGAAAATAAATTATGATGATTAATATAATCCTATATGAATTAAAAATATTATTCATAACCATATTTATCTCTTGAATTACCTTATATTAAATATTATTTAATTATCTAAATTAGAGTGATACATATTTAGAATTTCCATAAATAAAATAACTTAAATATACTTAGCTCATCCATGTGGAATATAAAGGTTACCATTTAGACCCAAGGATGATTGAAGATTAAAAATAACTCATTCAATGATATTAAAAAATTATTACGGTAATTTTATGATATTATTGTCACCTTTAATTACTCAATTTACCATCGTACCATGTTAATAAAAATTATGAACATTACTATTCATAATGACCAAAAATAAAATAAATCTAATTAAATAATTTAGACTTATTTATTATAAATATCCAATCCATTTTTTAAACATTCAAATTTCATAAATATCGGTAATTAATTTAAAATTAATCCCACTATATAAATGAGAGAATGAGTTTTAAAAGGTAATTTTTTATAAAAGATTTGAATGTTTGGCATCGGAAATCAATGTAAAATTAATTCCAATGACCTATAATATATTAATATAAAAAAATATGTTCTATTTATACCTTCAAACTATTCTGTAATATAATTAAACAAAAAATTTTATTTCAATGGAATATTTTTTTGCAATTAAAATTTCGAAAATTTTTACTACTTATCAAAACATGAATGTTATCAGAAAAAAATTAAAAAATTCATCCAAAGTAAATATCTATATCCTGATTAGATATACGAACATTGTGTCTTTATATAAAAATATTTTATATGTTCACATATTATTTAATAATGGTTCACCATTGAATGGTGATAAAATAACTCTTTTGAAAAATATAGGTTTTCATACATAAAATTGGGTTTATTCATACTATATGGCATAAATATATAGTTAATTAATATATAACATATTTTATTATGTGTATACAATATATATTTTATTAATTTCATTTATTAATATTAATTCACTCAATTTATTAATAAAAAAATAAATAAATGATTTATGTTTTTTATAAATAATTAATTGCCAATGAATTCACTATAAATTTTTAAAAGTTTTTTATATTTATTCCCACTATCATAAAAAATATTCTAAAATGGTCATTATATACAAAGGGAATATCCTGGTTCGTTAAAACTCATGATTGCATGAAATTAACGCTATTGAGGAAATAATATTTTTTGGGGAAACATTTCACAAAAACATCAGGGTGTTAATCCAAAAAATTTATATCCCCTTGATTAATCTATTGGACTCAGGAGATAAAATGGTTGAGTATTTCATATATGCCTACCAAATTAAATAATAATATATATGTTATATAATTGATGAAATTAATGATTTCCTGTTTTATATATTGATAACCAGAATAATTTCTTGGTTAAGGCCTAGACTGAAAAGATCAAGATATCCAACAATATGAATTCCATCACAATGAATTCATATATTTCAATTCATGTAAAAATTTTAATTTCCAATAAAACCATTGATATTTTTCATGTTCAATATATTTATTATATGACATGATTGTTGATTATATTATATAACATTATGTGTATTCATATATAGATAATTTCTACTATACTTATAACCTTATCATGAATTTTAGTATAGCTGTATTATGTTTCTATATATCATGTTTACGAAGAAGTGATATATTGAAAAAAAAATCATAATAATGAATAATAATGATTAGAATTAAGGAATTATGATAATATGAAAGATATTCAAATGAAACATACTTTTCAATCCCCGAATATTCCTTCTATATTTAAGATATTATTTACAAGTTTCATTACATTTTATAAATATGTATAATAAAAAATGAAAAGAATATATAATTATTTATAAGGTTTTATTATAGATTCATAAGATATATCAATAAGGGGAAATGGAAAAGTACTAAACTAAAAAATAATTCATAATATTTTTCATATATGGTTTTTTAACATTGAAAATTTTGGAAATTACTAAGTCACTTCAACTGCAAGAATTAGATTGTGTGATGCATTATTAATCATAAATATTATTGATAGTTTTTTTGGAAGAGGATTATTGTAACCACCCAAGAATCCAAGTACATTTCTCTTTGAATAATGCAGTAGCGTGTGTTGTACGCAACTTCGAGTTCTAACACACACCACAACCAATCGAACTAACCGTTATGAATATTAATAACAACTTATTGAAATTTTATACATTTTATCGTTCAAAATGGAATTCATTTTTGGATTTGGAATATTGAAATTAGATTAGGGTAAATTTTTGGTACTTTTTGGATAACTTTTATATTTTGATGAATAGTTAAAATTACTAAATTTTAATTAAAAACAACTTTTTAAATTGAAATAATTAATAGTTATAAATTAGGAATTTGAGTTATTTTAAAGTATAATTAGATTATATTTTTAACGTTTAATTCAATTTTGGTCATTGGACATAATTTAACATTTAAACTGGACATAAGAATGTGCCAATCTTATGATAGTTATTATCTCTTAAAAACACACCTATTGTTTTAACTAAAGGAATTAATTTTAAATTATATTCTACCACTTATGTGTTTTGAATTTAGAAAAATGGATTCTATATTTATAATCAGGAGGTCCAAATTTGGTATATAGGTAACGTTTATTTTTAGACATTTTGAATAATTACTTCGGTAAATATTTTATATACCATGGTTAAAGGGTAAATCCGGTAAATAAGGATAAACAAATAATATTGTAATAATAATAAATTACCCTAAAATGTGACCTAAATCTATTGGTTGATACATGTTCGACCATGGGAATCTTTGTGTAGATTTGGGGACCCCATGGATCCACTTGTAAGTGATAATGAAAATTTATATTAATGAAGTTAAAGTAATTTCAAAAATGATATAAGCATATATCTTTTAGAAAAACAATTTTTACATAGGGTTATATACGTTATATTTTCTACTATAAATATTCATTAGAAATAAAAAATTATTTCATTTATAATGGTATTTTATTAATAATTTTTACAAGTTGAATAATTAAATTTTTTTATGACATAATAATGAAGCTGTATTTTCCATATTAATGAAAGAATCAAATAATTAGTATTAAAAATGGAAAAATAAATAAAATTTAAATTTTTTGATGAAATCCAAAAAATTTATTGGTTAATAGGACATGTTAGGATTTCTTAAAATAATTTGGTTGTAATTAATAAAGTTGTAAAACTTTAACAAAAATCACATATTAAATATTGTCAAAATTGACATAAAGGAGTTTTTAAAAAAAATATTATATTATTAACTGCTATTCTATTCCAAAAAATAGAAGGTTATGAAAAAAGACTTATATAATGATATCCGTGTTATTAGTGGACCACTTGGGGGTATCTTGGAAGTTTATAGTAAGTTTATTGACAATATAATATAAAAATACAAGGAGAAATTGTAAATGTCAAACAAGGTAACTAAGAGTTAAATCAAAATGATAATGTTAATATAGTGACCAAAACCTATCTTAAAACTATTGGATGAGTTCTTTTAGACCTATACTCACCTTAAAGATTAAATAATAAACTTTTGAACCATTATAAATCGAATCTGAATTTTTTATAAAATAATATTTCTAGCATTACCAAAGGTGCCCTTCACCGCTCTTATAAAAGGGAACTCCCCCTTCTCTCAAATTCATATCATCATAGCCTTTTACCTCAGCCAACCCCTGAAAAAATATTCTCTAAACATCCCTTACATAAACTTAGTTGCCTTATTTTGATCCTAAATCCAACCTAAGAAGACCTTTTGATCAAATCAAAAGGAAGAACCCGAAGAAGAGGTAATGTTTTCACCACCCTCTTGTAAGTTCCATTCTTCTTACACTTATTATTTATTTGTTATTTCCATTCTAAAATATTAAATCCAGTATCTTCTATATGCTGTGATGTTATTATAAATATTTAACAACAATATTCATTATTCTATTCATCTTATGAATGATAATGTCACCATGCGTGTGTACGTACGGCTTACCGTCTCCACGCCGGGGTGTAATTTGTTATTCAACACTATGTTATTTGGATGGATATAAGGACGAGTTATATTTATATAAATAATGAAAATAACATGATAAAATATCTATAAAATTCATATACCATCCAATTCCACACCATTTAGGAAATTATATTGTCGCTCGTGCGTACGTACGGATTACCGTCTCCATGACGGGATGAGATTCATTTCCCTATTCACCATTCATCGAGAATTATAAAAATATATTTTACTAATATGATTGTAATATATTACATAATAATGATACTAGTGATATATATATATATACATATATATATATATATATATCTACTTACATATATTTTATTCACTTAGTTATGTTCAATACGTTATGAAAACGGAAACAACGTTTTTGCGTACGTACGGACTACCGTCTCCTTAAATGGTGTTTTCCATTTCACATATATATATATTATAAATAATTATATTCTAAATATATATGATATGTAAATAATTTTTTACATTCTTTATGTATTTTAATCATGATCTATGTGATACAATCATGAGTAACAAGTTAAAACATGTACGATAAAGAAAGCGATTATTACCCGAAATGTTAATTTAACATAGAAATTATTATTAAATGGGTAGTAAAAAGTCATTAATGAATAATTAATGATATCATAAATATTAATATGTTTTTTTTATAATTTAATAACATACTACAGTCTTCATACCAGAATTTAAACGTACCCTTGACTATAGGAAAGTGCAAGGTAAGGGGTTTTCATCTCACTCCTTATTCACGTGAGATTCATGCCATATTGCCAATATTACATTTTGTGTCGTGTAATGACTGCCCATAATTTTATTATTTGGGTAATACATTTTAATTTATTTGTATTTACATATTCATTGTATGGTACCTCTTTCATGGGGTGTATGTGTTGTAAGTTATCAAATTGGTATGGGTTTATTTCACAATCTCTTCATTATCCAGGGTTGTTTATACGTAATTATCTACATGGACAACTTTATCATCCACATCCATGTTTCTTAAAAATGTATTTCAAAATATTATTACTATTTTATTGACTATGGGATAAATTCATTTATACCCTTTTTGGCTTTTTATAAGATGTTTATAAAGGAATATTTCTTTCGTTTTCCAAACAAGGTGCTTTTTTACCTTTTTGACAAAATTAAGGTAAGAATGTCATTCTTAACTTATAAGGTGGGTGGGACTATTTTATACCATTATAGACTCATCTATGCATCCATTACAATATTATAAAAATATTTTCAATGTAAATGTTTTATTTTATAATTATGTGACACTTAAATGATTTCAAAATAGAAAGAGATATTTCTCTAAAGGAGTTTTGATTTCATCTATGTCAACATCCTTTGATGGATTTTAAGTTTATTTCAAATTGATTTATGATAATAAAAAAATTCTATATAGCATTGAAGGTTTTTTATATGTTTTACGGTGGATGTGTTATTTTTATACCATTCATTATTTATGGATAATGCATTGGCATTTCGTATGGTAGTTTTATTATGAATGTTTATGATATGTTTAACCCTTTTAATATGAGGAATGTATTAGACATAGTAAGTGATGGGTGGATCCTGCTATAGCTCCTCGATGCATCAGTAGGTCTCATGATACAAGTAGACGTGGAATTGTCTGAGGCCCTTTCCCAAAATGAGTTATGGTTTTGGACGAGGCCTTAATCATTTTTAGACGTCTTGGCCGAGTCATTGACAAAATGTTTCAGAATTTCCGACATTATACATTCCCTCATTATGAAAATAATATTGATGGTTAATGTGTTCATTAGACTAGTAGAATACCCATCATTATATTTTATATGGAATTATTTACTCAGCTCATATTCTTTCCATAATATTATTCATGTTTATTGTTGGCAAAGGCATCTGGTTTCCATTATTCACCATGCTTAATATTTATGTTATTTTCCACTGTATTGCTTACCTTTATTGAGCGTTTGAGCTCACCCATTTCCTATGATTCATTTTACCAGGATTCCAAGAAATGTATTATGATTTATATGCAGGGTTATGCTAAAGGGAATAATGGATTTCTCAAAAAAAAATTTATTCTATGATTTATATTTGAAATTATAATGTAAATTTAATGTATGCAATATATTTTCAAAGCCTTCTAAACTGATTGTTCCTTTGGGACATGATTCCTTGTAATAATTCCAATGTATTAAAATAATGCACCAACTCTAGGTAACTGGGTTCGGGGCGTTACAGTTGGTATAGAGGAAGTTTAAAAATAACCTTGGAAGGTAGATTTAGATAAACTCTGATTAGAGCACATAGACCTAAGATAGACTTTGAGAATTTGTATAGAATAAATTCCTAGAATTTTTTTAATGTAGATATTTTGTGAGTTTTCCAAGAAAATACATCCTTGTCTAGATACGAGCAGGTAGAGCCGGCTCTGGCATAGATGTACCTAGGGGTAAAACCTGAAAACACCGCATTGAGCTAGACTCAAATGGGAACTGATGCACAACAACAAGCCATACTTCACTCTTGGTTACAACACTCCCAGGGGATATGCTTAGGATAATTATCATTTTCTTTACAAATCAATATGAAGGGTTTATGAGTATATACCTCCCAAAAGAAAACATTTTTTTGTGATTATGTATTATATCCACAAACTGTTCAATTTACATTTTCTATTTTAATTGTTTGGAATTTTGAATTGCAATTCATAAACTAACCTATTGTGTGCCATTGTTTAGAAATGGTGCCTAGTAGAAGGAATGAGAACTCTGGAAATACGTATGATCCAAATATTATGAAGGGTCATATCATTCATGGTATTAAGCCATCATTTAGAAGGGAAATAATATCCCATTTATTCTCAACATAAGAATAAATAATATCATGTGTTAGTAAGATAAGTAAATAATTATCTGAATCCTATGGATTTTAAGGGAAGAAAGGGACTAAAAGTATGGTGGAGATAACGATAGATAAAGGGAATATGGGAAAGAAGGATTTTCCTATATGTCATAAATGTTGAAATAGTCACATTGGTAAATTCTTGAAGGAAATGGGATTTTGTTTCAAGTATGGAGAAAAAGGACACCAATTACATGATTTCAAGGGTAAGAAAAAGTTTTCAAATGTAAAATTCTTTGTTTGCAAGGTGTTCAGACACTACGTGAATCAATGTCCCAGTCATAAGAGTATACCACAAATGATGTTATTGGATAATAATAAATTTATGATACTACCTCAGATGAATATGAATTACTATTTATCTTATGTTGTTTTTATATAATTATTTCATTTGAGTGTTGTATCTATAGTTGTACTGGTAATATGAATTATAGAGATAAATAAGGATTGTACTGCAGTACTATTTTATTGTGGATTTGAGATTATATGGTTCTAAGAAAATTGACTTAATAGTAAGCTACAATTTTTGGAAAAATACATGGTTGAAGGAAATGCAATCCTTAATATGGTCCTGATAATGATGTAGTGATTTTGGAATAAGATATGGTTGATTTGGATAAATTATATTGGATATTGTTGACAACCTTTAAACTGATAAATGATTTGTATATTCCATCATTGTTGGAGTTTGCAACATTTTTGGATAGAAGGATTATATCCAGTATTCTATAATGAATAAGGATGAATTAATGTAATCAATAATGTTTTATGGTAATTCTGGATGTTCTGGTGTTTTAAAAGAATTCATGATGAAGGTTTTCAGATGTTATTACATGGAAAAAAGGATCTTCATTGTGTTTAACTTCCAAATAAATTTTGGACTATGAGTTTAGACATATGTATTTTGGATACGTATAAAGTTTGGTATGGATTAAGTATGAAATTGGATACAATTGTTAATGTTATTTTTGGATTTTTATAAAAATTACAACACGCAGACCGTGTGACAACCCGTCACTTCAGACAAAGTTGTGGGAATCGAACCCTCAACTATAGTGCGATTGGGATTTATCGCCTACCACTGGACTATGTGAAGTCCCAGATTGTATAATGTAGTTTCTTTTTTAAGGGGTCTGATAGGTGAATAATAAATTCATTTTTTTGGAACCCTATACGAATAGGATAAATAGAATATTTTTTAGTTCTATTATAATTTAGAGTTAATGATGAGTTTGTGGTAGAAATTAGTTAAACGATGGAACTCTAATTGTCAAATATATATATATATGTAAAGACCCGCAAATTTCAAGGAAATTTTTTTTCTTAATTTTCTTGGAATTTTACAAGGGCGCAGCTTCAGACGGCACCTGATTCCGAGGCCCGGTGTGCCCGGAATCAATTTCCGAAGTTTGGCTCGGGTACGTTCAGTGAACGGACGAGCGGGTTTTTCTATCTTTTGAACCGGTGCCCGGAATCGAATTCTGAGGGCACCGATGAAATCGCAGCGCCGTTATTTTCTTAGAAACGCCTCTTCCGGAGTTGCGTTTGCTCAAGACGTGGTTTTTAAATTTGGCGGCTTTAAGTCAGAATAAAATAAAGTTGTGCGACAACTTTATTTTATTTCACTTAAACTGCTTGGAAGCCACTTAAAGTCACTTAAAGGCGGCTTGAACTGAGTTGAACTGGATAGGATGCTATCCAAAAATATCCTACCCCTTGGTAGGATATTTGTGCGGTGGGACCCGCACGAGCCCCGCCGTTTCTTTCGCTAAGTAACGCACCCGTGAAAACCCGTCAAAGTAACTGAAAAGTCAACCGACGCGTTTTCTTTAATTCATAACAGACCATTTAATTGGGCGGTTTATTTCGTAAATTAAATGGACTATTTCTTCGTGAATTAAATGGGTCGTTTCTTTCGAATTGATGGATCGTTTCTTAACCGGTTTCGTGTTGGCATGTTTATAAAATAAGACCAACCTAAAAATCCTTGGAAAGGATTTGAGAGAATCTTCATTCCTCCACCCTCTCCGCGAAGAACGCGAAGAACGCGAAGAACGCCGGAACCGGAATCCGACGACGCACGATCCGCGACGTCAACAGCTTTTCCGCGACCTTCTTCTTCTTCGGTGCCTCTTCTTCCGCGGCGAACCTGCGATCGGCGGTTAAAGGTGAGAATCGAAACTTCTAAATTCTCCCTTCTTAAATTTCAATAACAACGGATTTAATTAATTAAATCCGTTTGTTCTTGATCCGGAGATTGGCGACGCGACGCCGGATACCGCGACGACGCGACGATCTCCTTCTTCCGCGACGAGCGATTCCGCGATGACCTCTCGACCGACGACGACTTCGAGGTAGGGATTTATTTTGGAAATGTTACCCCTTTTAAATTTTCTCGTGAACGTTCTTGAAAATTTAAAAAGCCGGTTTCAAGCGAACAATTTTATCTTTAAATAAAATTGTTGGATCATGTGTTGATCATCTTATTCTTTTCTCCCGTTGTTTATGATTAACGCGGAGGGAGCGGGTCTAACGAACAAGACCCGGCAACCCTCCGCCGATCTTCCTTTTTGTGCGGATTTGGCGGGCGACGGCAAAAGCACGACGCAAGGGCCATTTGTTGATTCCGCAGTGGAGGACGCGTCCCGGGAGGAACAATGGCGCAGACGGGAGGCAAAACGGGCCACCGGAGCAACTCCGGCGGCCCGCGGAAGGAGGCGGCGGCGCGGGTCGCCGGCGCGGCGGCGCCGGCGACCGGAGGCGGCGGCGCCCGGCGCGCCGCCGTGGAGATCTCCCGCCGCGGCTGAAGCCGCGGCGGCGGCGGCCGGTTCCGCGGCCGCGCGGAACCAGGAACGGACGCGGCGGCCCGGCCGCGTCCGCGTGACAGGCGGCCCCCCCGCGGGGGCCGCGTTTCTCCAAATGCCGCGGGTCAAACCCGCGGCGACGGCCTGCTCGGCCGCTCGGCCGAAGCCGAGCCGGTTCGGGCCGGTTCGGCCGACCCAAGGGGGGGGGGGGGTTCGGGCCGGGTCGCCCCGGGCCCAGAACCCCCGTTTCGGGCCTTCTTCGGTCTTTCGCCCATATCTTGGGCCAGGGACCTCCGATTGACGAACCGTCAGCGGCTACGCGATCCTTGGATCGAGACGGTCATTTCGGTATATTACACTCAAGGTTTCGGAAGACTTTGGGTTCGGCCGGGTTGGTTCGTACACGAAACCAACCGGGCCCTCGGAGCGGAAACGCTCATAACTTGAGCTACGGACGTCCGATCGACGTACCGTCAGCTGTGGTAGTTTCCTCTAAGTGAGACGGAACTTTTGGCATACTCCGCCCGAGGATCGGACATAGGCGGAGTACGGTCGGGTTGGTTTTGCCCTAAAAACCAACCGGGCCCCTGGGACGAAAATGCCAATAACTCTCAGACCGGGCGTCCGATTGACGCGCCGTCTGTTGCGTTGAGATCCTGTTGTCGATACGGAACTTTTGGATACATCAACTTCGGACTACGTGTCAGTTGATGTATCAGCCTCTCGGCTCGTGGAGCGGACCCTCCTAACGAGCTCGCTATGTGCGGGAACCCTAGTGCTGGCTGTGACTTCGACGGCAGAGCAGAGATCCTCCGTGGACTGCGACGACGGCAGAGCAGAGATCCTCCGTGGACTGCGACGACGGCAGAGCAGATATCCTTCGTGGACTGCGGCGACGACTGTGCAGAGATCCTCCGTGGGCTGCGTCGACTACTGCACTCAGCGATCCTACGTGGAACAGTGCTACCGAACCTGTGTGAGCTGAATCTTCTTTTTACCTTGAGCGGTGGAGCGCTTGGGTGTAGCGGCGGACCCGTGGTACTTGACAGTGGTGATGCGCTTGGATGCAGCAACAGACCCTTGGCGGTGGAGCGCTTGGTTGTAGCGGCAGACCCGCGATACTCTACGGAGTGTGTGCGCTTGGTTGTAGCGGCAGACCCGCAATACTCTACGGAGTGTGTGCGCTTGGTTGTAGCGACAGACCCGCGACGGTGGAGACGTGCGTGCGGAGTACGGAGACCGTGTAGATGACTGAGACCTGACGACTGCTTGACCGACTCGACTTGGAGTGAGTCGACTAGCCCAGTGGACGGAGCGCCCAGTAGTTGGCAGCAGACCCACGGCGGACGGAGCGCCTGGTAGTTGGCGGCAAACCCGCGGTACTCGACAGGAGGAGTACCTCAGTAGGCTATCTGGGTGAGCGCCCGGTATTTGGCAGCAGACCCTCAGCGGACGGAGCGCCCGGTAGTTGGCAGCAGACCCGCGGTACTCGACAGGAGGAGTACTTCAGCAGTCTTAGGTTAGTGAGCAGTACCTCGGAGTCGTGACAGGACCACTGTACACTTCAGAGATGGGGCTCTTCAACATTTACGGTTTCGATAATGAAAATCCTGGTTGAGCTGAATCTTATGTTACTCTCCTTTGTGGATTATGTTGAACTATCCTATGTGGATTTACTGTTACTCTCCTTTGTGGATTGTGTTGAACTATCCTATGTGGATTTACTGTTACTCTCCTTTGTGGATTGTGTTGAACTATCCTATGTGGATTTACTGTTACTCTCCTTTGTGGATTGTGTTGAACTATCCTATGTGGATTTACTGTTACTCTCCTTGTGGATTTGAGTCTTGCTTCCTTTGTGGGTTGAGTTGTTCTTGAGATCGTGAGCAGAGCTAGAATTGGGGACTTAGGTATATGTATGGGCATATACCTAAGTCGAGTCAGATGTTACTTCGTGATTGCATCTTTCTTTCGTGCTATATCCTTTGTGGATTTCGGGAGACCTTCGGGGGTCTCGGGGTCCTTACTGAGTAGCTTGTACTCACCCCTGCACGGGCTATGCCCGCACCTTGTTGTGTTGGTTGCAGACGACGGACAGCGCTGATCGCGGTTGGGGCGTGGAGCAGGACGGTACCTGGAGGTGGACCACTGGGCGGGACGTGCTCGGAGCGGACGTGGGACCCGAGGAGCCTGGAGGCTATCTGTACCCACCCTTCAGGTGGGATTGCCAGTGGACGACACGAGGCCGCCGTCTTTTCTTCAGTTGCTGTACTTTACTTTTCAGTTGTACTTTACAGTTGGGCTTGTATTTCCGGCCCCCTTTACTTTTCTGCACTTTACTTTCCGCTTGCTGACTCTGTGTGGTTGTTACTTATAAAGGCAATGCCTTCCCTGTTTACTGGGATTTTACGCCTTGGTGCTAGTCGCCAGCCCCTGGCCTATGGAAGGCGGGCTTGGGGTAGTCACGGCACGGGCCCCGAGGACGGGTCATGACAAATTGGTATCAGAGGTGGTCGGTTCTACCGCGGACTCTGATCGTCCTTTCTTTCTATGTGAAGCAATAGTGTTTAGTGTATTGAGTGTGGTTATCAGTTCAGGGAGCCCAGTGTTGGTGCAGCGGCCGACGTATCCGTACACCAGGACCCTGACTTCTGATTTCCAACTTAATGCGCGAAAACACTGATTGCGTGTGTGTTTCCCAAAAGGTTTAAAGTCAGCTCAAACCAGGTCAGCTCACCAGGTATAAATCGTTGACCGTGACACAACTGTTCAGGATGTCACCATGCAGATAGTTAGCTGGAGTTCCGAGAGAGTTCTCGATGATGGCCCACCGAGCAGCGAGACTCCGGTGCAGGGCCCTTTTTCAGTGTTGGCACCTTCGGGTGGTGTACCAGCAGCACCACCACCCGTTAGGCAGAGGATGCCACTAGCTGACAGTGCACGCTAGCAGAGCGTGATGCACGAGTTCCAGCAGTAGAGGCCTCTGAGGATACGAGGCGAGACAGTTTTCCCAGGCAGCAGTGGACTGGATGGAGGCGGTTGCTAGAGTTCTACGCCTAGCTTGGATACTAGTAGAGCGGATGATGATCTTAGCTTCTGTTGTTTCCAGTGAGTGGCCATGAGGTTGGTTCTTATAGTAATGAGGCTTCGGTATGCGAACCGATACCTGGGATAGTACCTACGGGTAGTGCGCCAGCTATGTCACTACCTGTTGGTCAGTAGACACTACCGGCGGTACCGGTAGCAGAGAATCACAGGCTTAGTGCCTTACATATGTTTTAGCACCAAATATCCCTCAAGTTTCGAGGTGAGCCTGACTCGTAGGCGGATGAGGACTGGCTTGAGGAGGTGGTTGTGAGTTTTCTGGAGCTAATACAGCTTCGACAGTACGACATGTCGGAAGCAGAGCACTCATCGTGGCTTACCAATCAATCGTAGTACTCGTTGGTTACGTTGTGATCAGTTCCTTAGACTCGAACTTCTGAGCGAAGTGTGTCTAAGGGAAATCCGAACCATTACTTTTCCTCTATGCATTTCTACCTATGCTAGGATGCTAGAGAGAACCTTTGTGGTTGTGAACGTTAGCAGTGAAAGACAGGAAACTAGCGCCAGTCTCAGAGACTCGGGCGTGTAAAATGTTTCAGGAGGAGGAAGTGCTAAGGACAGATGAATCTGCAGGGTAGCAGACGTGGAAGCAGAGCTTAGAGAGCAGCTTGTGGTGGTGTACATTTCGACATGTTACGACCACCCGACTTAGTAGTCCCCGCCAGGCTCAGGGAGCAGGAGGGCTGGGGAGGAGAGTAGCTGCATTGCGGTCAAGGAGTGTGACCCAGGAACTCTAAGAATGATTCGGGGTACGAATTATGTCTACTACGAGATGCCATATCTATAGACATAGGAACCGATCATTCAACCCTTCCACGAATCATGTCCCAGACCTAGAGGTTCCGGGTAAGCCGTAGACTTGACCCTCACGTCTGGAGATACCTTTGGGAGGAGACTCGATAATCACACTTACGCCGACGGTGTGATTTGACCTCGAGGCGAGAGTTTCGGTTGGAATCTCTTGGTGGCAGCGTAGAGGCCTTACGACGTTGATCTGGGTATGATTCACAAATCATACCCCGGTTGACTGTTTTAGGCAAACGTCGGAATGGGTTTTCCTTGGTCGGCGAAAAGGAAACCCTGGGCAGCACATGTTAAACTCAGGCGTAAGAGGGTGTGGCCGATCACTCTTGAGTTGGTCAACCCTACCCTTGTGGCAGCAGGAGTTTTGAGTTTCAGTTCTAACCTAAAAAGGGAAACCTCTTGAATTCGAGGGGGACGAACACGTTCTTATACGGTCTCAACCCGATGAGGTTTCGGAGATGTGGCCGAGGCGGCAGGTTATCTCCGAAGTTCGATGGGCCTTTCCAGGTCCTCAGCAGGATAGGAGAGGTGGCTTATCGCCTGGCTCTACCACCTCAGTTGCACCGGGTGCACGATGTCTTTCACGTGTCTCAGCTGAGGAGATACGTGCACGACCCGACGCACATCATCGACTTTGGGGAGCTGGACGTGGACGATGGGGCGACTTTTGCGGAGGTCCCAGTGGAGATCGAGGATCGACAGGAGCGGGTCCTACGTGGGCGGTCGATTCCTCTTGTGCGCGTCAGATGGCAGCACGGGAACCTCCAGGAGAGCACTTGGGAGCGGGAGGCTCAGATGCGTGCTCAGTACCCCCATTTGTTCCCCTAGTTTTTGATGCATCTTTACGGGGACGTAAAGCCCTGAGGTGGGAGTAATGTAAAGACCCGCAAATTTCAAGGAAATTTTTTTTCTTAATTTTCTTGGAATTTTACAAGGGCGCAGCTTCAGACGGCACCTGATTCCGAGGCCCGGTGTGCCCGGAATAAATTTCCGAAGTTTGGCTCGGGTACGTTCAGTGAACGGACGAGCGGGTTTTTCTATCTTTTGAACCGGTGCCCGGAATCGAATTCTGAGGGCACCGATGAAATCGCAGCGCCGGTATTTGCTTAGAAACGCCACTTCCGGAGTTGCGTTTGCTCAAGACGTGGTTTTTAAATTTGGCGGCTTTAAGTCAGAATAAAATAAAGTTGTGCGACAACTTTATTTTATTTCACTTAAACTGCTTGGAAGCCACTTAAAGTCACTTAAAGGCGGCTTGAACTGAGTTGAACTGGATAGGATGCTATCCAGAAATATCCTACCCCTTGGTAGGATATTTGTGCGGTGGGACCCGCACGAGCCCCGCCGTTTCTTTCGCTAAGTAACGCACCCGCGAAAACACGTCAAAGTAACTGAAAAGTCAACCGACGCGTTTTCTTTAATTCTTAACAGACCATTTAATTGGGCGGTTTATTTCGTAAATTAAATGGATTGTTTCTTCGTGAATTAAATGGGTCGTTTCTTTCGAATTGATGGATCGTTTCTTAACCGGTTTCGTGTTGGCATGTTTATAAAATAAGACCAACCTAAAAATCCTTGGAAAGGATTTGAGAGAATCTTCGTTCCTCCACCCTCTCCGCGAAGAACGCGAAGAACGCGAAGAACGCCGGAACCGGAATCCGACGACGCACGATCCGCGACGTCAACAGCTTTTCCGCGACCTTCTTCTTCGGTGCCTCTTCTTCCGCGGCGAACCTGCGATCGGCGGTTAAAGGTGAGAATCGAAACTTCTAAATTCTCCCTTCTTAAATTTCAATAACAACGGATTTAATTAATTAAATCCGTTTGTTCTTGATCCGGAGATTGGCGACGCGACGCCGGATACCGCGACGACGCGACGATCTCCTTCTTCCGCGACGAGCGATTCCGCGAGGACCTCTCGACCGACGACGACTTCGAGGTAGGGATTTATTTTGGAAAAGTTACCCCTTTTAAATTTTCTCGTGAACGTTCTTGAAAATTTAAAAAGCCGGTTTCATGCGAACAATTTTATCTTTTAATAAAATTGTTGGATCATGTGTTGATCAACTTATTCTTTTCTCCCATTGTTTATGATTAACGCGGAGGGAGCGGGTCTAACGAACAAGACCCGGCAACCCTCCGCCGATCTTCCTTTTTGTGCGGATTTGGCGGGCGACGGCAAAAGCACGACGCAAGGGCCATTTGTTGATTCCGCAGTGGAGGACGTGTCCCGGGAGGAACAATGGCGCAGACGGGAGGCAAAACGGGCCACCGGAGCAACTCCGGCGGCCCGCGGAAGGAGGCGGCGGCGCGGGTCGCCGGCGCGGCGGCGCCGGCGACCGGAGGCGGCGGCGCCCGGCGCGCCGCCGTGGAGATCTCCCACCGCGGCTGAAGCCGCGGCGGCGGCGGCCGGTTCCGCGGCCGCGCGGAACCAGGAACGGACGCGGCGGCCCGGCCGCGTCCGCGTGACAGGCGGCCCCCCGCGGGGGCCGCGTTTCTCCAAATGCCGCGGGTCAAACCCGCGGCGGCGGCCTGCTCGGCCGCTCGGCCGAAGCCGAGCCGGCCGGTCCGGTCGGCCGGGCCGCGCCCAGGCCGGACCGGACCCGGCCGAGCCGGTTCGGGCCGGTTCGGGCCGACCCGGTTCGGCCGACCCAAGGGGGGGGGGTTCGGGCCGGGTCGCCCCGGGCCCAGAACCCCCGTTTCGGGCCTTCTTCGGTCTTTCGCCCATATCTTGGGCCAGGGACCTCCGATTGACGAACCGTCAGCGGCTACGCGATCCTTGGATCGAGACGGTCGTTTCGGTATATTACACTCAAGGTTTCGGAAGACTTTGGGTTCGGCCGGGTTGGTTCGTACACGAAACCAACCGGGCCCTCGGAGCGGAAACGCTCATAACTTGAGCTACGGACGTCCGATCGACGTACCGTCAGCTGTGGTAGTTTCCTCTAAGTGAGACGGAACTTTTGGCATACTCCGCCCGAGGATCGGACACAGGCGGAGTACGGTCGGGTTGGTTTTGCCCTAAAAACCAACCGGGCCCCTGGGACGAAAATGCCAATAACTCTCAGACCGGGCGTCCGATTGACGCGCCGTCTGTTGCGTTGAGATCCTGTTGTCGATACGGAACTTTTGGATACATCAACTTCGGACTACGTGTCAGTTGATGTATCAGCCTCTCGGCTCGTGGAGCGGACCCTCTTAACGAGCTCGCTATGTGCGGGAACCCTAGTGCTGGCTGTGACTTCGACGGCAGAGCAGAGATCCTCCGTGGACTGCGACGACGGCAGAGCAGAGATCCTCCGTGGACTGCGACGACGGCAGAGCAGAGATCCTTCGTGGACTGCGGCGACGACTGTGCAGAGATCCTCCGTGGACTGCGTCGACTACTGCACTCAGCGATCCTACGTGGAACAGTGCTACCGAACCTGTGTGAGCTGAATCTTCTTTTTACCTTGAGCGGTGGAGCGCTTGGGTGTAGCGGCGGACCCGTGGTACTTGACAGTGGTGGTGCGCTTGGATCCAGCAACAGACCCTTGGCGGTGGAGCGCTTGGTTGTAGCGGCAGACCCGCGATACTCTACGGAGTGTGTGCGCTTGGTTGTAGCGGCAGACCCGCGATACTCTACGGAGTGTGTGCGCTTGGTTGTAGCGACAGACCCGCGACGGTGGAGACGTGCGTGCGGAGTACGGAGACCGTGTAGATGACTGAGACCTGACGACTGCTTGACCGACTCGACTTGGAGTGAGTCGACTAGCCCAGTGGACGGAGCGCCCAGTAGTTGGCAGCAGACCCACGGCGGACGGAGCGCCTGGTAGTTGGCGGCAAACCCGCGGTACTCGACAGGAGGAGTACCTCAGTAGGCTATCTGGGTGAGCGCCCGGTATTTGGCAGCAGACCCTCAGCGGACGGAGCGCCCGGTAGTTGGCAGCAGACCCGCGGTACTCGACAGGAGGAGTACTTCAGCAGTCTTAGGTTAGTGAGCAGTACCTCGGAGTCGTGACAGGACCACTGTACACTTCAGAGATGGGGCTCTTCAACATTTACGGTTTCGATAATGAAAATCCTGGTTGAGCTGAATCTTATGTTACTCTCCTTTGTGGATTGTGTTGAACTATCCTATGTGGATTTACTGTTACTCTCCTTTGTGGATTGTGTTGAACTATCCTATGTGGATTTACTGTTACTCTCCTTTGTGGATTGTGTTGAACTATCCTATGTGGATTTACTGTTACTCTCCTTTGTGGATTGTGTTGAACTATCCTATGTGGATTTACTGTTACTCTCCTTGTGGATTTGAGTCTTGCTTCCTTTGTGGGTTGAGTTGTTCTTGAGCTCATGAGCAGAGCTAGAATTGGGGACTTAGGTATATGTATGGGCATATACCTAAGTCGAGTCAGATGTTACTTCGTGATTGCATCTTTCTTTTGTGCTATATCCTTTGTGGATTTCGGGAGACCTTCGGGGGTCTCGGGGTCCTTACTGAGTAGCTTGTACTCACCCCTGAACGGGCTATGCCCGCACCTTGTTGTGTTGGTTGCAGACGACGGACAGCGCTGATCGCGGTTGGGGCGTGGAGCAGGACGGTACCTGGAGGTGGACCACTGGGCGGGACGTGCTCGGAGCGGACGTGGGACCCGAGGAGCCTGGAGGCTATCTGTACCCACCCTTCAGGTGGGATTGCCAGTGGACGACACGAGGCCGCCGTCTTTTCTTCAGTTGCTGTACTTTACTTTTCAGTTGTACTTTACAGTTGGGCTTGTATTTCCGGCCCCCTTTACTTTTCTGCACTTTACTTTCCGCTTGCTGACTCTGTGTGGTTGTTACTTATAAAGGCAATGCCTTCCCTGTTTACTGGGATTTTACGCCTTGGTGCTAGTCGCCAGCCCCTGGCCTATGGAAGGCGGGTTTGGGGTAGTCACGGCACGGGCCCCGAGGACGGGTCGTGACAATATATATATATATTATTTTTTCTTTAAATTTTATATGAATAAATTAATTCATAAACTTTAGGTAAGGGATATTAACACTAATAATGTGTTATCCTAATACCTTATGTTTTTTTGAACCAATGATATTTTAAATTATCAAAGATTGATGGATTTGAGGCCCTCAATTGTACAATTTTTTTGTGACTGATTACCTCAATCACTACTAATAAATATTTACCTTTTTCTTCCAATTATTTGTCTATAATTTTCAACAATGTTCTCCTAATCGAGATCATAATTGTGGGGTGACTTTTCCATTCCCCTTTTCCACTTATTAATACTAAATTTTTTAATGTAATTTCCGATGTGGGTTTTCCCAAAGGTATTTCCTATTTTAAACCATTTATTTGTGAAAAGTAATTTCAAATTGTGAGGATGAAATTTATTGAATGATGGGAGAATGTAACACCCCAAGCGTCCACGATACACTTATCTATGAATAATGCAGTAGTGTTTGTTGTATGCAACTTTGAGTTCTAACACACACCACAACCAATCAAACTGGCCGTTATGAATACTAATACCCATGTATGGAAATTTTATAAATTTTATCTTTTAAAATGGACTTAATTTTTGGATTTAGAATATCGAAATTAGATTAGTGTGAATTTTTAGTAATTTTAGGATAACTTTCATATTTTGATGAATAGTGAAAATTACTAAATTTTAATTAAAAAATTCTTTTTTAATCAAAATAAATAAGAGTGATAAATTATGAATTTGAGTGATTGTAGAGAATAATTAGATTATATTTTTATGATTTAATTCAATGTTGGTCATTGGAAATAATTTCACATTTAAACTGTACATCAGAAAGTGCCAATCTTTTGATAGTTATTATCTCATAAAAACACGCATTATATTTTAACAACGGGAATTAATTTTAAATTATTTTCAAGTAGTTATGTGTTTTGAATTTAGAAAAATGAATTCCATATTTATAATTAGGAGGTTCAAATTGTGTAAATATGTATCTTTTATTTTTATGCCTTTGGAATAATTACTTCGGTAAATGTTTTATTTACCATGGTTAATGGGTAAATATGGTAAATAAGGGTAAAAAATAATATTATAATAATAATAATTTACACTAAAACGTGTTCATTCCCTTTTGGCTGATACCTGTCCAACCATGGGAATCTTTTGGTCGATTTTGGGACCCCATGGATCCACTTGTAAGTGATAATGACACTTTTTATTAATTAAGTTAAAGTAAATACAAAAATTACATAATCATATATCTTTTAGTAAAAAATATATTATAGAGGGTTATATAAGTTATATTTTAGAATATAAATATTAATTAGAAAGATAAACCGATATCCTAAATAATTTTATTTTATTTATAATTTTTATACATTGAATAATTAAATTTATTTATGACACAATAATGATGTAATATTTTCCTTATTAATGAATGAATCAAATAATTATAATTATAAATGTTAAAATAAATATAAATGAAATTTAATATGACATAAAAATTTTATGGGTTAATAGGACTTCTTAGGATTGATTAAATGAATTTGGTTTGAATTAATAATGTTTTTTATACTTTAAACAAAGTAAATTATTTAATAGTGTCAAAATTGAAAAAAAGAGTTTTTAAAACAAATATTATATTTTTAATTGATATTCTATTCCTAAAAATCTATCATTAATATACAGGACTTATATATTTATAGTTTCATTATTAATGGACCACTTGGTGGTCTCATGAGAAGTTTAGAGTAAGTTTATTGACTATATAATATAAAAATACAAAGATACATGGTAAATATCAAACTATATAATTAAGAGTTAAATGAAAAAGATAAAGTTAATATAGTGACCCAAAACATTCTAAAACCAATTTGTTGAGTGGTTTTCGACCTACACCCACCTTAAACTATAAATAATCCACTTTGGAGCCATTAGAAACCTAATATGAATGTATTATAAAATAATATTTTTAACATTACCAAAGGTGCCCCTCACCCCTCTTATAAAAGCGCACTCCCCCTTCTGTCAAATTATTACCATCAAATCCTTTTGGATCAGCCAAAACCTACCCAAATATTCTATAAACTTCCCTAAATTAATCCTATATGACTTTGTTTGATCATAAATCCAACCTAAGGATCTCTTTAGATCAAATCAAAACGAATAACCCGAAGAAGAGGTAATGTTTTCACCACCCTCTTATAAGTTCCTTTCCTCTTCAACTTCTTCTTTATATGTTATTTCCATTATAAAATAATAACTCCCATATAATTTATATACTATGATTTTATTATAAATATTTCACTACTATATTAATTATTCTATCCATCTTATGAAGGATAATGTCACCATGCGTGCGTACGTACGACTTACCGTCTCCACACCGTGGTGTAATTTATTTTTCAACAATATGTTATTTGGATGAGTATAATGATGAGTAATATGTATATAAATAATGAAAATACCATGATAATGACTCTGTAAAATTAATATACCATAAAATTCCACACCTTTATGGAAATGATATTGTCGCTCGTGCGTACGTACAGATTACCATCTCCACAACGCGATGAGATTCATTTCCACATTCACCATTCATCGACGATTATAAATATATATATTACTAATATATTTGTAATATATGACATAATAAGTATACTAGATATATATATATATATATATATATATATATAAATATTTACTTAGATATATTTTATTCACTTAGTTCCGTTCAATACGTTATGAAAACGGAAATAGCGTTTATGTGTACGTACGGACTACTGTCTCCATAAACGGTGTTTTCCATTTCACATATATATCTATTATACATAATTATATTCTAAATATATATTATATATATATAATGTTTTATTTTCTGGAAGTATTTAAATCATGATATAAGTGATACAATCAAGAATAAAAAGTTAAAACACATACAAAAAAGAAAGCGATTATTACCAAAAATAATAATTTAACATGAGAATTGTTATTAAATGGGTAGTAAAAAGTCATAAATGAATAATGTATGATATCATAAATATTAAAATTCTTCTAGTTAAATTTTATACCATACTATGGTGTTCATACATGAGGTTAAACGTACCCTTGACTAAAGGAAAGTGCAACGTAAGGAATTTTCATCTCACTCCTTATTCCCGTAAGATTCATGCCATATTGCCACTATTACATTTTTTGTGGTGTATGTAATGCCCATAATTGTATTCGTTTTGTTATAAACGTTAATTTATGTGTATTTACATATTCATTGTATGATAACTCTTTCATGGGGTGTATGTTTCATAAGTTTCCAAATTGGTATGGGTTTATTTCACAATCTCTTCATTATCTGAGGATGTTTATACGTAACTATCTACTGGGACCTCTATATCATCCACATCCATATTTCTAAAAAATTTATTTCAAAACATTATTACTATTTTATAGACTATGGGTTAATGTAATTTATACCCTTGTGTACTTTTTATAAGATTTTTAGGAAGGAATCATTCAATAATTTTCCAAACATGGTCATTTTTAACCTTTTCGACAAAATTAAGGTAAGAATGTCCTTTTTAACTTATACGGCGGGTGCATAAATTTTCTATCGTTATAAAATCGTCGAAGCTTCCCTTAAAATATTATAAAAATATTTTCAAATTATGCATTTTATTTAATAATTATGTGACTCTTAAATGATGTCACAATAGAAAGAGACATTTCTCTAAAAAGGGTTTCTATTTCATCTATGTCAACATCCTTTGATGGATTTTAAGTTTATTTAAAGTTGATTTATTATGATACAAGACATCCATATAGTATTGAAGGTTTTGTGATATGTTTTACTGTTGATGTGTTATTTTTATACCATTCAGGGTTTATGGATAAAGTAGGGACATTTCGTATTCTAGTTTTAATACTAATGTTTATGATATGTTTAAACCTTTTCATATGTGGAATGTATTGGAATTAATAAGTGATTGGTGGATCCCACTGTAGATCCTCGATGCATTGGTAGGTCCCATGATACAACTAGACGTGGAATTGGCTGAGGCCCTTTCCTGATTAGAGTTATGGTTTTAGCCGAGGCCTTAATTATTTTTAGAGGTCTTGGCTGAGGGCTTGACAAAATGTTTCCGAATGTCTGACATTATACATTCCCTCATTATGAAGATAATATTTATGGTTCATGTGGTCATTCGACTAGTATAATAACAATTATTATGTTTTATTATGGAATTATTTATTCAGCTCATATTGTTTCCATAAAACTATTCATGTTTATTATTGGTAAAGGCATGTGGTTTGAATTATTAACCATATTTAAAATTTATGTTATCTTCCGCTGTATTGATTACCCTTACTGAGCGTTTTATCTCACCCCTTTCTTATGTTTCATTTTCCTAGGATGACATGATGTGTATTATGATGGATATGTAGGGTGATTCTACAGGGATTAATGGCGTTCTCAAAGAACTATTTAGGATATGTATTATATTTGAAATAGTAATGTAAAGTTATTTTATGCAATCTATTTTCCAAGATGGCTAAACCGATCGGTCCATTGGGACATGATTCCTTGTAATCATGCCAATGTATTAAAATAATGCCCCGACTATGGGTAACTAGGGTCGGGGCATTACAATTATGATATATACTACCAATCATAGTATATTATTATTAATTAATTTAGACATCTATAATAACTATATTGATTTTATGGATGTTAGAAGACTATGATATTTGTTGTTCGAAACATATGAAGGACATGAATAGAATATAGGTGGAGTGTCTGTTATGGTGATTAGAAGCGAGAATATTGAGAAGTATTGGTTTATGAATGATGAATGGATTACGCTATGATATATATTATCACACCATAGATGGTTTGAAGAATTGATGAGTCTTGGGGACCCACATGGTGATAATGATAGATTTAAATATAATATAACTATTTGATATTATAGATGTGGTTACTAACGAAGAATAATGATTTAATATATTTCTTCATGTCATGTAGGTTCATGTAAATATTTGATTGTGGATTTGATAAATTATAAGGTAATGAGTATCAAGGTAAAATATTAGTTATTAATTCGAAATAAATAATAGTTAAATGATTTACAAATTTTGAATATATTTTCATTTTTGAGGTTTGGTCTGCTATGATTGGAAATTAACAACTGAGAATATTATTTGTTAGAATTAATTTAATTTTGATATACTTGAAAAAAAATTTAATCCCAAACATTGAATTATATGGTTGGTTAATCGAAATAATTATAAAAACATCATATATAAGTTTAAATAAATATGTATAGTATTATATATATTGATACATCCAGAATAGAGGAATAAGTGTATCCACAAAGGATTCTATTAACATATTTTATTTCATTCATGTGAGAATGTTTCTGGAAGAATAATGTGATCCATTTCTATAGCTGTATATAGAAGAATATAGAGTGAAGTCAAATAATTAATGTATATAATTGTCACTATATGGAAAATATTTACTGTTGTGACATTTTAGAAGATTTAGAATACTCTTTATATTTAGGATTTGTTCTCAACTCTTATAGAAGAATTAGATTTCATAAAAAAAGAGTATTAACATAGCATCCTTTTAGATATAATGGTGTATTTTATTTCAAAACCAATGATGATCTTGAATATACCATCATTTCTATATACTATTGAATATCCATTAATGTTTACTAACTAAAAAACCCATTACTGAAAGAGTGTGTTGAGGCAAGGAGAGGGAGTGACCTTATGATTAATATGGTGACACTCCAAAATATTTATCCCAAATAATGTGAGTACTTTTTCCATCCTAGTACAGAAAAATATTGTTGATGTATGGTCCATATATTATCCATTTTTATTAAACCATCTAAAACCCTCATTTCTTGTGTGTAACTTAAATTTATACATAAATGAATGAGTATCGGTGAGGTTGTGTGAAAAATCAATTGATGAATATGTTAAAACATGATCTTCCAGACCAAAAAACATGATACAATAAAATCTATGGATATGAAAAATAAATATTATATTTGAGAAACACACTGATTCACCTCTATCTCATGGTATATCTTGATATGAAATAATTGTTGTCATATGAAATAACATCTTTTACGGATTCAACAAGACTTAATTTACTAGTAAATATTAGTATACTATGAAATATATGTCATATACATAGATAATTAAATATTTTTATTAAAAACATTTTTCTAATTAGAAGACCTAATTTATATCATATTTTGAATTTCATGTTTGAATTACTCATGAAATATTACGACATTGAATTTTAATAGCAAGAATACATATAATGTATTATGTGATGGATCAATGAAAAATATAGACTCAATCATATGTTTTTATTTTTGTAAATATGGCCTTGTATATAATGGACAAAGATAAGGGTAGGAAATATGGATTAATTAGTGATAATTTTATGGTAAATAAAGTTTTTTGAAAAAAGAAGACCATGATACATATACTATTAATGAATATGAATTAATTGAAAATATTAATATGAATCGATTTCAAGAAGAAATTAAGATGTCTAGATTCATGAAGAAAAATAACAATGAAAACCCAACCATTAATTTTGATATTCCCACTTAGTTGAGAAAAATATTCTATGAGAAAATGAAAACGTAACTCTATAATAAATGATTCTAGTAAATACGAAGAAGAATATTTTACACCACATAAATATTTAGATAATGATGGTAGAAAAGATGGGCTAAAATTATGTGTTGAATCTGAATACAATTTTTACAATAAATGAGAATACTTTAAATCATTGAGAAGTGATGTAAAGGTAAAAAACTAATCATAATGAAATTTACTCTTCATAAATAAGAATTTATAACAGGGAAACTACGAGTTAATAAAGGATAAAATGGATCTAGAATATTCCATCACAAGAATGAACAACAATATTTTAATAAAAATAGTTATACTTGAATAAATTTTTCATGATAAAATTTTAAGAATAATATATATATCATCTATTAATAATCATTATCAAGACTCTATAAATATTATAAATAGTACATGAAGATTGTGTCTAATGAAATGAATTTTCACTTGGAGATTTTAGAAAAAAATTGAAGATTAAAAATCACGGGGGTGGGGGGTTCAACATATGAGTTGGATGTCAAACACTAAATGTTTAGGGAGACTTCAGTTTGTAGTAAGAAGAAAAAAATTAAGAATTATAAATATTATAGATAAATCCTTTTAAAATAGTAGAAATTAGTTCTCTAGGAAAGGTAACATTGTAATATTACTTTTTTATGGGATAAGATATAGAATCTCAATATTCAAATAAAATTTAGATATGTTAATTATGAATATTATTGGATCAAAATTTTTCTTGGCGCAGTAAGTAGTCATAATTGGGAAAAGTGAAGCCACCAGTTGACTCATTAGGATATGACGAGAAGACCAAGGCATCAAAAAATAGGTTCCATGGCCTACATGGATGATGGATAACATGGAATAAACCCTTATGTACCCAATGTGATGTTAATGGAATTGTTTTTCCCCATCCTCCTAAAATCTTCCAAGGATGACGTGATCAGGTAAAGAGGTTTTCACACAAAAGGAAAGACTATGTGTGAGGATCTGAAATTCCAAATGAAACATAAAACCACAGTTCTACATTGTAATTCTTACTTGATCTCACCAAGAATTTATCCTATAAATAGGCGATTACCCTTCCCTTTTTCATATATCTCTCGTGACATAGAATTATCACTCCCACATACTCAAGACATCCCCTTTCATGATCACACACAAGTCATGGATTCAAGGTATAGGATATTGCATGAATATATCCCCATGCCCCCCTATGAGTTCCCCACAATGTCTAAAACCTCTCTCATCTCCATTTTGGACTATTTTAGGCATGTGAATAAAAATATTCTTACATAAATCAATTGTCTAAGGTTGGTTCCCATCCAAATAACCTTCTTTCATTCACCACATACCCTTGGGTGCACCAATATTTTTCTTAGTCCCCTTATTTGTGTGCACATGTCCCCAATCATGCATGGACCTCTTCCTTATGTCTCCATGGGTTGTCATTAACTCAATGAAACATGTTTTATCCCCTCTTTTGTTAAACTCTAACATCATGCATACTCCTCATACATTCATCCCTCTATGATAGTATATAGAAAATTCATGGTACCTCATGTGGTTCCAGGTGTCATGGTGCCCTACCTATTTCTATATTTTATTGTAATTAAAATCCAATTTTATTTTTGAAATATGGACAACAACATAGACCACATGATTGACCTCTCTAACACCTTGTTCTTGTTAGGAAATTCTGATCAATTCCGTTCAAAAAAAATTGGTGGGTATCTGTTATGTATGTCCAAGGGGCGAGAAATGATTCCTACTTTTCCTTGTCGTAGGACATTAAACTGTCAAGAATCATCCTCCATAGTAAATTAAATTAAACCATATCCTCGCACCATTCAATGCATTGGGGGTTCCCCACCACATGCATATTCTATGCACAGTAGTCTCTATGGGAGTGAGATCATACTCTCCCTCTATAGAAGGAATGAAATCCTCGCATGGAATGAGATCCTCTTCGGGCATCCCTAGTGGTGTAAGCTCCAATCTCTATCTCCCCTATCCATCTCAGTGCATATTCCCCTCTTCAAAACTAATGGATGCACCTTTTGTGACATGATTTTATAGTATAATTATACCGAATGTTTCCCACACTAAGTATGAATCATGTCGTCTTAGAGAATACTCATTCTTGTGAACCCATATGTGCCACCATAGTTTGTAAGCCTAATGCACTTTCTGAACAACATGGATTATGATCCCTGTATTACAAACAGAGTATGTAGGAAACCTGCATGAGGTTTAATTTGGATCAATGGTAAACTCAAGGGCTCCAACCTAGGAACATACTCTTATGATTTGACATATTCACTTTATGGGAAGACATCCCTTAGATTCCCCTCTATGAAGTGTCATAATCCATCTATGATAACTTCATTCATCACTTCACCCTTATCTCAGGGAGATCTCTTTATCCACCTCCATCCATTTGGGTTGATAACCACACATAATAACTACCATATAAAAGGGCCCATAACTATGTGTAAGACTTAGACATTAGAACTACATGAGTTTTGACCAATGTCTTCTTTATAGGGTACAATGGTAACCTCCATGTGGTTCAAGATCAACACCATCATATTCAAATCAGTTCCTTCTCATCCATACCATATAAATTAAATAGTATGGGATACCAGAAATGCATGGAAATTGATCATTTTATTCCTTATAGGATACATAGGATGTCTCCCTGAGGTTCAACCCCATCATCCATTTCCATCCTTTTCCTTCCATAGAGTCATTGTGTCTCAGTATGATCGTGCCCCAACCTAGTGGTTAAATTTCCTTTGTGTCCCTATCAATGAACTCCATTCTCATGATTCACCTCCCTAGGTGTCTCACATCCCCATCCTAAACTATGTAGAATTTGATTTCTAGTAAATAGGATAAAATTGAATCCTCATAGAGGTTCAATCCCATCACACTCTTTACGTAATCCATTCCATTAGCACTTCTTGTATTTCCATCCTGATCCTTACATAGGGCACCACATCCTGGTGAGATAATTACATTTTCATCATCACTTCTCCTATAAATAAAAAGGAATATAACCATTAATAGTACTAAAAAAATACATATTCATGCAACCAAGAGTTATCCCCTTGTGAAGAGAAGCTGACAATGTGTAAACCCCAAATCACCTCTTTGATGTACATGGGTTTTGTTGGGCATAAATCCCTCAAGGTATCATTGCACCATTTTTGAGTTGGTAGTGTTCATTGACAAAGTAGGTTTTCATGGAGAATTGTTGAGTTCTAGTTATGTTGTTGATAATCCATATTGAAAAAGAGCCAATAAAAATGAATGAATGACCTTTAGGTGGTACAAAAGAACAGATTCATAGTGGCACCATTTCCCTGTGTTTGGTGAGCATAGGGAAAAGTTGATTTCATTAAGGATCTAATTAAAATATGAAAAAGGAATGATCTTCAAAAAGATGGGCCTCTTGAAGTGTATTTTGTAGGGACTAGTATAATTTTGATGGTGAGCTCTGCGATTACGACGAGCTTCGTGAACGATAGAGATGAAGAGAAATGTGTGGGAGCATTGTGGCGACAACAGAAAGGAATTGACGGAATGCTATTTGATTACAAAAATCTATGTGATTCAAAAATTACTATGGTGCTTCACGATATAGACAATGGTTCTGTGGGAATTTTGGATTATTGCGATTTGAGCTGACGTGGCGCTGACATTGTGCTGAAGGTTCATGAGTTCGTTGAATCGCCTATAAATAGTCCTCGAACCCATTGAGAAGAGTATGGAGTTCTTTGAAAAAAATTGTTTCTATCAAATTGAAAAGGAGGTTCACATAAGAAATTTTATATTTGAATTATATGAGCTTCATGGTGACTAATTGAGCTCTATGAAAGAGTTCTGTTCTGCGTTGGATCAGTGAGCTTCAAGAAGGAAGTCACTTTGCAACGGGATGAGCTCTACGACGTACTAATCTCTACAAAGGCTCGAGCTCTGCGAAGTAGTGTTCTCTGTAAAGCAGTGAGATCTGTGAAGGTGTGTTCTTTGAAAAAATGTAGGGACTTCATGAAGGCTTATTTTTTCTTTGAGAAATAGGTTTCTCTATGAAGTACGAAGCTTTGAGAAGGTATTTTTAATGTTTTTTCCCAATGATCAGAGGAAAAGTGGTATCCATGAGTGGTTAAAAGTTAGTCATCAATAGAGAATATAAATACTGTAAAGGATTTACTCCATAGAGAAAATGAAAGGACCTAAAATTCTTTACACTATGATTGGATCTTCTAAAGAATCAGTGAGCTCGCATCACTTGATAGAGGAGTGAGTTTTAAAGTTGTGAATGGTTGGAAACCAAGCGGTAAAGTGAGTTCGCTTCGAACTGGAAATCCATATTTCACTTATAGTGGATTTGGTACATCGACACATCGCCGATGCTTTCTCCTTGTCCGTAGCCCAGTGAGGGTCAACCAAGTAAAGTTATCGTTTCATGTGCATGATTTAATATTTTTTCATACACTTCAATTTTAAATAGGGAGAAGATGGTTTTTTCTAACAGTGAAACAATATCAAATGAGAAGTTGTTTTAGTTTTCCATACCATGATCCCCCACCCGTCTATGGGTATCTTGCATAGTGGACCTAATATGTTTGGATCCCTATCTTCTAAAAATGGTATCTTGGAATACTCCCAATGGTTTAATCACAGCCAATTGTAAACCATGGGGTCCCCCTTATTGGATTGAACCTCCATGATATTCCCTTAGTGGTGTTTAGATCAGCCTCCCTAATGTAGAATCATCCTTTAAGAGGAACATAATCTGGGTTCATCGTTTGGGGCATTCCCACCCATCTGATGATAAACATCAATGCCTCCATTATATGGATGTACTCTTCACAGTTTGACACATTCTCTTTATGAGACACACCACCTTAGGTCTGCTCTAATAAGGCATTTTTATCCATCCATTTGGTAAACCATCCAGGTACTCCGTCCTAGGGATCCAAATCATAGATCTGTCTTAATGATTTATTTTAATCAACATCATACAATATCTAAAATATTTTAAACTCATGGCCTACCTATTTTTAAACCTTATATTCCTGAGGAAAACATCGAAAGGCAAGCCTTCGATTTAACTATCTCTTCAAGACGTTAAACACGTGGAATTCCTCGTTTTAAACATGGAATACCTTAGTAAAGTTATTGAAGACATGAATCTAGATTAATATACCATGTGATCGAAGTGGGATTCCATGGGTTTATACACCCATGATAATCCCTCTTATAAAGAATAATACAGGTGGTAAACTTTTCTAGTGTGCACACATGCACACTGAGGCCCAATGTGACTACTTCCCTGAGAGAATGTTATTACCGTGACTAGACCCCTTGGAATGTCCCGATAGAAGTGTCATAATTATCCAACATTAAGAAATTTATGGAATTGTTAATGAGTCTCATGACCAATGTCATAATATATATGTGTGACCTCGACTAGGTGACAAATTCATAGGAGGGAGCCACAGAAGGAGGAACTGACATCCAATTATCATGTTTCGATCAAGGAGTAGACATTGCTGAAGAAGTGAGGAATGTCACCCATATTTGGAAAGAGGTAATTCGAGGTCTAATTCATGCCATCAAGAATATGTGAAAAACACTCGGAGGTGGGCATGCCATTATGAAAGTGTCAGAAACCAAATTGGTGAACCAGACATGAACTCTTCTCCACGATATGGGATCAGTAGAATTTTATATTTTAGAAGACAACTATTTCATAGTATTTAGAAATCACTTTCTAGGTCCCATAATGAAAATAGATGGCGTGGCATTAAAATATTTATAATTTTGGGCAATTAATCAATGGGAATTCAATCTTGTGACATCGTCATTGTGGATCTCTCTCTCCATCCATGGAATAATAAACAACAATTGAAAATTTAAGAGTTATTCTCACATTATCTGAATTTTTTTCTGAATCAAGTTTTTTTGGATGACACCTTCTATATGAAACCAATCCCCCCCTTGTAGATTTAGGGGAAGAACAAGAAATATTGAAGTAATCCCGAATGATTCCACCTCTTCCATGACATCATACACAACCATGTCTATCAGTCAGCCACACTCTACAGCACCCTATTATATCATCCATATAAGGGTGATAGACACACATGTTATTCTATATAAGTTGGATGGATAATTCTCATTAGGGACATGGAATTTAAGGATTCATAGGCTTATGTGACTCTCCATAATTTCCCCCCAAAGGGTTGTGCAGGGATCCAATGCTCACTACTCCAACGACCCACCACATTGGTAGTCTCCCATCGGAATGGTCCTATGACTCATGACACTATTCCAGTGAGGTAAGGGACATCTGCATCTTCCTGACCATGATAAAATCCTAGGAACTGCCAAGGAGGACACCCACTAGGTTGCAGTAGCTCCAAAAAAGCATCCCCCATACTAAATAACATGTTTTTCTATTCTTGATCTGCCAATCCAGTTATAGATAACCTTCCACAAGTGTCGGGCTCAATCACAATGTGATAACTGTCAGGGGATATTTTCCTCAACAGATTTAGTGTTCCATGCCACCCTCAATTGTTTTCATAAAATTTATTCTACTATGGAGATCAGATTAAGCAATTCCACATCTATATTGAGACCATAGATGCACCAAGGGTGGTATAGACTGACTCTCTCTATCGTCGTTGCCAATAGTAGTCTTCATGGGCCAAACCACAGTGATGATATTTAGTAAGGAGGCCCTCTTCATACCGTATCATGTCTATGAAGTTGTCTTCTACCCTCTCAGGATCAGCATAGAGGTCCTACCCTTATTCTCAAATCCCATCCATGAAAATGTCCTCCCCATATTGTCTAAATACATCCTGGAGTTCCACCCTATTCCTATGGTTTCAGAAATGTAGGTCCCCTTTATGCCACAAACTACAAAAACAATGTTCCTCCTCATGACGCTTCTGGATCAAGTGGAGGTCCTCCAAAAAGAGCAATGACAATGGTGAAGGCCCTCATTTCTAAGTTACCAACCTGCATGGAGGCCCTCCCCACACTGTAGAATACTACAGTGGAGGTCTTCCCCCCTCCAAAAACTATCAAAACACATGACATCCCTTGTACATTCATGATTAGTTTGAGGAACATCCTAATGAAATAACCACCCATCATCATAGTGGTCCTCCTTGTGTCCTCAATAGATCTAGTGGTGGTCCTCCCCTCCCTAACAATCCCAACCGCAGAGGTCCTCCCAGTGCAATTACCAACCAGTATGGATGTCCTCTCCATACCCATGCCACATAACACAGTGGTCCTCCCCTTGTCCAGTTCAACATATTCTCAGGTGCTCCTCACACCTCAACTCATCAAAGTAGATGTTCTTCCCACTACCATAGTAGTCCAAGTGAATGTACTCCCTACTTCGACAACAATAGGTATAGAGTTCATCCCCATATCCTAAAAATACAAGAGGAGGCCCTCCCAATGCAATAAAAAAGTATCATAGAGGTCCTCATACTACTGAAAAATTTCTATGTCTAGCGAACTATCCTAAGGTAGAAAATATAATTGTCAGCAAAGAAGGAATAACTCTGGGAGGCTCTATGTTGTGGTGAATCCTATTCATTTATCTGATTCTAAAGCTTAGTGGGACCCACTTATGGAGTCATTCCTTGATATTCTATATTAGAATCTAGGAAAGTAACCCAATGTGTGAATTTCTTAATCCGTGAAGGTAACATACACTAGATCACAAAATCTATTCATAGGTACATACATGTGGAGGAATATTTGACTCCCTTCAAGGGCCTATCCATGAATCCCCCCTATCATCACCAATTTCATTCTCAACCTCAACATGAGATCGCAGAGAGTAATTATAGTGCATGATAGTCAGTGAGAATCCACATGGTTCGCAACTGACATCAGCCTCCCCTGTACATGGGATAGTGGTAAATACTCTATCTTATGAGGACATTATGATGTTGTTGGTACTACCTCCAAGAGACGACCTAGTGAGCAGCGGTCTGTTATCTCACATTTCATTTTATCTACTAGATATTCTACAACTATAATGGTCTATATTAGTTCAAATTACATTTCATCAACTTTCCATAATTTAATAGTGGGGAAGAGATGCTTCAAATCTCAGTTCTAAATAGAGAAGCATGTGGCACACTCTTGTAACAGATCAGTTGACTATGATGTTAGGGTCGATTTGTTCTCCTGACTACAACATCATGGAGTCATTCACCCAAGATGAGGTTGTGTGTTTCTGCTAGACCATGTAAACAATGCATTTCTTCCATCGTGATAATCTATCGGCTTATCCAAAGAGACAAGTGAATTTTGTGGACATTGGCCATATGTATCGCATTTTTGGGATAGTAGTGCTACTCGTGGATTAGCACCATGCATCACATGAGTGTCACCAGACCTTTCATCAATGGTACCTTCATGGCTTCATTGGACAATACAATATTAATGATGTATCACCCATACATGGGTAGATTCATGGTTTAGTGTTGTATGTTTCTCTCCACTTTAGTCTCATCCTATACCAACATAACTTTCTAGAACAAATAGAGGATATTTTTCCAAGTGTATAAATGTTAACTATGAAAAAACTTAATATACGCAAGGAGAAGGATGTCGAGGTCAGGATTGGCCATTATGACTCTCCCTATGGGGTAACACAGTTCCTTGTAGGCTCTCATGCAATTATCATCTCTTTACAACTAAGTAAGATAATTTGAATTGAAGATTATTATGAATCATTTACTATGTGTCAAGAATCCAACAAGGTAAAATGACAGAATGGGGCCTCTAAACCCTCCGACCCATCTGGTGTAGTTCTGAATATAGAGGTTGAATTCACTATGGTCACTTTTCTCTAAAAGAAGAAATAATAGTATAAGTTCATTTATGATCTCCATGATGAACATGGGGCAGATCGCTGTCTAAACTACAGTGATCCTCAGTATAATCAGGTCCCTCCTCCACTAGGGGAGAAGGGGAAGAGACAATTCTAACGTGGCTAGTTTCCTCATTTTGGCCTAGAAACATGAATGAATCCCGACATGGTAGATACTATTTCCAATGGAAAATGAATGTGGTATTTTTCTCCCTATACACCTAAGTTGCACGAGATTCCTCCTTGATACCCAACTCAAGTCATTTCTACAGCAAATCCTGAGGCCATTCCATAGATCATTCCACCAGTAGTTCCACCAACTGCGCCAGAGGCTACAAAACCTACCTATTTTGTTGATAATCCAATGAACTCATTGTTGGTCAGTGATCATCATCAAGATAAGAATTCACTTCCGAACAATCAGATGGTCGCTCTAATTTCCTACTTTGAGACCCATGAGACTTGAATGGTAGAAATCCCACCTGATTGTATGATTTATTCAGTATGGGAGGATGACATTAATGAACCCCTAGATTTCAAGAATCATACCTTGTCCCCCTTCAATAGGATAGGTGACCCACTACAGTATCTAGGAAATTTTTTTCAAGGTTTGGATCCATGGTTGGAGAAATAGTGTATGAAAATGTTGCAATGCTCCAGTGAATTTTTATGAAGTTGGAAGGGACTACATTGATTTGGTACATCTAGGTACTAATTATGTGTATTGATGTTTGGTAAGATCATTTTGTGGAATTTTAGCAACCAGTTCATCTCAACAACCCAAAAGACCATTATTTTTTACCTCTTCTAGTGCATAAAATAACCATATGATCGTGTCGTATACTTTTCCCTAGGTGGAAGGGCCTCATTTATTCACTCAACATTTCAATAAACCAAGAGTAGTTGATAATTATGTGTGTAAAGAATCTCAAGACTAAATTTGTCCCTTAACTCATAACACATAATTTCTTAGGTGGATTTCGAGACTTTTCCAATGAATATCAGTTCCTATAGGAAGCCTAGTAGTAGGCTAAGAAGGAACACCCATTTCCCCTAGCTCTTGAAAGAGTGTCCTCCATGGAAGAGGATACCGTTTTAATACAAATTGAGTCCACCAAGAAAATAGAGTTTTCACTAGAATAAGGTCATTGACTACCTAATTGAGTTAAATTGCCTCAGGTTCATCATCACCCAACATAGATTCAAAAGTTGTTAACGCATAATGTGCCGCCACCAATACCTATGTAGAACAATCAGGTTCCAGCCCACTATCATTTTCTAGGCCATTGATAGGGATAAGAACCCATATTTCCTTTTCTAGATAGTACAAACTAGACCAACTCGTTCAATGAGGATCACAACCGTAGTTATTTATGTAGTGCCTTTGATCATGGGATTTTGAATCAACCAGAATACAAGATAACTGATAAGGTTGATCTCACTAAATGCCCCGACTATTGACTTTATCGCTGGTTCATTTGGAATAAAAATAAAAATTTTAATATATTCAAGGATAAGATATAGCACCATGCTGAGAAAAATTTATTCATATTGGACATTACCACAACATTTTTAACATGCATTTATGAAACACATGATAGAGACAACGAATGTGGGTGGAAACATGTATCTAAATCTGGGACAACGAAGCATGATGATTAGATTACTCGTGGGGTAGTTTTATATGCCAATGGTATCATCCATTCCCATTGTAATTGTCATGAGAATCCTAATGTTGTCATATATTCTTCCACTGCCTGTTCTGCATCCACATCTCAACCTTCAAATTCTAAGAGGTGCTTGCACCAACAATGTAAGGGGAACCATTCCCCCACCATCACTGAAGGCATATCACACTCTCAATGACATCATTACACCAGATATGAGGACCACCACAATAATTCATCCAATATTGGAAAATTTCTCATATTATGGGTGGGAATATTCCTTTCTTAATATTTTTGAGTTGGTGGATCCTTATATGATTTCCAATGACATGGAGTATCTGGTTGACACCATCATTGACATGGACATTAATATGTGAATCAAGTTAATTAAAAAACATGTTCTTTAGTAAATTTTGTACACACTACCCAGATAAGGAGAAAAGAACAGCACATAGCCCATCAGTCATCATCCTCTCAGCATGTCTTGTCTGATACGCTACCACCTCCATTTATGCGGCTCAGTCATAAAGATTCCACTATGACCATATCAAGATCATTAAATCTTTTTTGGGGATATGTCTCAATAATCTAATGGGTAATAATTAGTTATATTTCATGTTTGGAATATAGATTTTTGGGATATTCCCAGCACTATCCATAATCCACTAGTTTAGCCAGAAATGACCATCATACCTCTTTATGATGAAAAACCACATCTTGGAAGATGTGTATGCTTAACATGGATGTATTAAGTGATTATTAATATTTATAGAATTCCTAAAAATATCTCAAATCCTATGTTACTCTAATTGTCAAAAGAGATATTTGAGGACCTCAAAGAGGTATTGAAGATCCTCCACCAATTGGATATAGAGGTAGCAGCTACAGAGGCCATTCATACTAATGAATTCGATCAAACAGAATTCCATGACCTATTCTCATTCTCAATAGATGTTAAAGGTTATCCCATACATGGGAACATTCTCCCATTTCACAACATAGGCCATCACAATGGCATGGAAGTCCACCATTTTCTTTTCGAAAAATGTTCATGGATCAATCTCATCCTGACACAAATGCTCCACAATCAATGATTGATTGAAGCAGACATATGTCCCTCTAACCTTAATCATCATATTTATGACCCGATAGAGCAATGATCATGTGGCAGAAACTACATAAGGACCCATTTCAGTGGCCTGGTCACAAGTACTTTATTTATGGTGGTCTTGTAGGATAATTCCTATAATGCACTAATGTGTATACCGTAGCTCCATATTCATATAACAGTTTAATCCCCATATCACCAATGCCTTATGTACTCCCTCAAATGTCGAATGGTTGTTCTCTATAGTGACCAATGTACTTTTTCTTCTTATCAAGCACTCTATTTTTTCTAAGATTATTACAAGAGAATTTAAAAATGGTTTCATACCAATGAGGATGATCACACTGTAATTGTTTCCAACCCCTGATGGACTTGGATGATTCTTTCATCACTGCAATTCACCGTTTGGAGGCTACAAAACCAGACATGGGATATTTCTTCATCATCTCAAACAACAGGGGAAGATATGTTCCTAGATATAATTAACATAAGAATATTACCTCATAATCATGCCTAAGATAGGATAGAGTGATACCAGATCCTCTTACCCCTACAAGATATTGAGATGTTTTCCCCATGATATGAAAATATGTAAAACTTCTTTTTCCTCATATACAGGTTAGAATGACATAGACAAAACCACAAAATCCTCATTATAATTATTAGGTGTGGTCCCCTCGGTAGAAGGTCTGATGGAATTTTTTAGATAGCCTTTGTCAAATTGGTTTCAATAGTGTATTAATCTCCTAGTGAAAATTCCACCACCACTAAATCCAGAACTAGAGTTACTCCAGGGTTAGTTAAATCAGAATAATTTTCTCCTCCTGATGATCATATCACCTTAGGTGATGAAGATGATTTTGAAAATGCTCCTATCCTATTAAAAAAAGAATATCCAATATCGTCGAAAAGTTGTTACATGTGAATCATGGCACTATGAGAGATCTGTGGCGGACTCTGATCAATAACGTCATTCCGGGAGTAGAAACACCAGTGTATGTGGACTTATTAAAGAATAATGGTGTTTTATTTTCATGAATTTATGTTCAAATGCTAAGTACTGACCCTAATGTTACTATTGGACATCTTTGTCTCCATGATAGTCATCACAAGTTTATCCAGCCTCCCCAGAAGATGTTCCCATGTGATGGTGCCATGGTCGATGCTGAATTTGATAAGCTCATCAAGTTAATTTCCTTAAGGAAGATCAATACCCCAGATGGTTTGACATCATCATACCCATAAAGTGTATTAACAGACATATCAATTTATGCATTTTCATATATGATCTCAACTGATAGTTCCCAAAGGATGATTTTCCCTTTCTGATGATTGTGTTTGTGATAGACACCACTACTAGGGTTCCATGACACATACATTATGCATGTGTATTTTGAGTATAACCAGGTCTATATGGATCCCAAAGATGAGAAGTTTTTCCCCTTTAGAGTTCCATAGGGTACTTTCTGTTAGCAGGTAATTTCTTTCAGTCTAAAGAGAACTGGAGCCACCTATCAATGTTACATGCACCACATATCCACGTCAATCCTATAGATGACAGTGGAGCGCTATGTGGATAAATTGGTTGTCAAATACCTCAAGAATTACAACCATATTAGAGATAATGAAAAAATGGTTATCTTCTTCAATCCCTGTGGATTGAGGATGGACCACTTGAAATGTAATTTCAGGGATTCTTATAGAAGGATCCTTGGATTATTTGTTAGATAGAAAGGCATAAATATAGAACCATAAACAAGATTATGGATATATGTTAGATTCACCCTTTAAGAAGCCTCTTAGAGCTTCAAGGATTTCAAGGCCATAGAGCCTGTATATGGTGAATCATAGAGAATATGTCTAGAAAGCGTAATCCATTTTCTTATATAATTATTTATTTTTTTCATCTATTAGTGGTATGATGAGTTACATACCACTTTGAGGAGATCAATTGTATCTACATCTGCCTTCGGTTTGGATTCCACAAGAATATGGGAAGCCAGTAGTCGATTATGTGACTTCCAGGGAATGATCATTCGTTGCCTTACTTCCTGATAAGAAAAATTGAGGGGTATAGAATTGTTTTTACTATCCTGGTCACATGATAATTAACCCGGAATCCAAATATTCTCTTATCGATAATAGCTGTCTTGCACTAGTTTTTTCAGTGTAGAAGTGGTGACACTACCACATAATCATGAGATAAAGTTGGCTTCTTGTGTGTATCCACTATAGTATATTCGGAATCTACCCATGTTGACTAGTTTGTTAGCATGCTCGGATGTGATTCATTAGTAGTTATACATTTAATTCAATTTTTATAAAGTCATAAAAGGTCATGTGATTGAAGACTATTTGGATGCTCAACTGGAACCTTTAGAGTAGTATCTAGAACTTGAAATTCCATATGAGGACATCCACTCAGTGGATTTGTTTGTGACACATTTGAAAATTCACTTCAATGATGCCTCTAAGAGTCCCACTAGCTGAAGGGTCAATGATCCCATGATCAAAAGAGTAGGACTAGGGATTGTTTTCATCACACATACACAGATGGTCCTTCCATATTTTTCTTAATATCATAGGGTTTCACCAAAAATGAGGCTGAGTATTATGATCTCATTTTGAGTTATTATATGGATCTCAAGATTGATGTTACACTTATTTATGAGATGGGGGACTTAGATCTAGTCATAAAATATATTAATGAGGATTATATCATCTTGAAGCCCGAGATCATGCCGTTTCATAGGAATTGTCTCTATCTGATGGCCTAGTTTCCTTTTTATCGAAAGGGTAATCATGTTCCTTGATCATAAAATGGATGAGCTGATTCCCTTTCCTGTCATGATACATATCTCACAGTTCCCGTCCAAGAATATTTGTTAATTAATTTTCACATCAAAGAGTAATCACCCATGTAAAATCAGAAGATGATGAAAAAAAGGATGAAATCAACCTTACTGTTGATTCTTCTGTATTGTTTCCTCTGGATCCCACAAGAACTAAATAAACCATTGATTTGACGACCCCTTTCATTATTTCTCTCCAAAATAGAAATCTCTTATCTGGCGTAGCCTAACATCAGTGAATATGTCATTGTGTAGTCCACCTCCTCTTCTAGAAATGTCTCATACTAGATAAGACACTCTAAAAATGAGGATTTGATGGAATTATATTTTGCTACATTCTTGAATATGATATTCCCAATGTTTTGTAGGATGTTCATGTAGGGTCACGTTGTGAACACCATGAAGGGATGAATCTCTCCCACTAAATTCTTAGGTTGGTGTATATCTGGCCCACCCTGGTCCATAACTATATCAACTACTCTATGTGGATCCACATGTGTCAGATCCATGCCAATATTTAGGATTAACTACTAGAGCCCTTACACATAACAATGTATCCTAATCCCTTTGTGGTTTGGGGACTCAATGTTGTTGGACCATACCCACCAGCAATTGCTCACCAGTGTAGGTTCATTCTTACCATGAAATATTTCTTTTCCATGTGGATAGAATCTATTCCTCTCAAGAATTAAAGGATTGGTTTATCATTGATTTCATGATCTCAAACATCATCCATCGATTTGGGGTTTGACATTCTATTATCATCAATAATGAACCATTTCTAGGCATATAAGCTAAAAAGGTTGTACACATTGTATACCATCAAGTCCTACCTCAATTATTGATGCCATTCATAATAAAATGGTTAGATAGAGATGTTCAACAAGACCCACTCCAAAATTTTTATGACGATGGAAGTAAAAGGAATGAGATGTTGAAACAAAAATCTCCGCAACACTCTCTGGGATTATCGGATGATGGCTCATAATTCATCACTAATGAATCCATATTCCCTTATTTACAGAATAGATGTATTAGCCCCCTTAGAATTTTGTTTCCATCACTCCTTATGATTTTATGTGTTCAATATTTTCCAAATAGTGTAGCATATGTTCATTTGGGAGAACTGGAATCTCTCGATGAGAATAGGACTCGAACCTTTAATAATATTAAGAGGCACCAGAAAAAGGTATCTATATAATACAACATGATACGTTTTCTTCTATCCTTCCTTAAAAGTGACATTTTATTGGCTATAAGGATGGTGATGATGCCAGGAAGGAAACCATTAGTGTTTGATCCCAAATGGGAAGGCCTTACATCATTCTCAAAACTATTTCAATGATTTATACTCTTCGGTCATCAAGGAATGTGAGTTGATTACTCATCCCAAAAAATCCAATTTTCTCAAATAGACATTTTCATGAATGGGGTCTCTCTTCCTACATTATGATAAAAAACATAGTGTTTCCATTGTTTAAGGAACACGACCATAAAATACAATCACTTTCATCTAAGAAAAATGTCATTAAACTGTTTTGCCTATCCCACATGACGTTAAAAATCTATTTAAAACATATTTCATGATACTAATCTACACAAAATGCATGTGTCCTGGTTGCATGATGTCACACCCCAACTCCTGAATACTCAGAGCCGGTTCCATATAGAGGATCGAATTTGGTTCAGGCTCTGAGAAATCAGCTACTTCTGAAATACTTCTCTAATAAAAACCAATACCTGTATATTTGTAATAAAAAACGTAGGGTGGGAATATGAATGCCTAGAAAGGTGTTTTCAAATAAACCAATATATATTCTAAAAACATACTTTAAAACATTCCATATAACAGTTTTCATAAATAAAATCTATAACACATGTAACGTATCATAATAATGCTCAATTAAAACGTGCTATAAAAAATACAAGGATTCATAAAACAAATATAGACTTGCTCATTTGGATTAACAAATAAAATATATTCTAAAAATGTATGACATATGAATATGAGAGAACATATTAAATAGATAAGTGTAATGAATAATCAGAGTTTCACATAAAGGTAATAACATCAATTTTATACATAGAATACTAAATCACTGGGTGCTTAACATCTGTCATGCCATAATCTTTTTCATTTTTGATACTCATATGTAATGGATCTTAACCATGGATATTTTACTTATAAAATACCCATTTGGTTAATTAATATTCATACACATAATGATAGAATGTATAATTTTGGACGTTAATTTTTGTGTCAAGTCCTGGTGCCAAGACCTCGGGGCTAAGTGTAACTGGACCCAACGTAGAGATCCTCTGTAACTGGACTCCATCCTAGAGAGCCTTTGTAACCGAACTGCATCCCGGAGGGTCTGCTATAACCGGACCCCATTCCGGAGGGATTAATTTTACCAGTTCCCAACCCGGATCAAACTAGTCCAATACATTCCTCTTATGTTTAATAAAAAAAAGTATCCAAAGTCTCCCATATCACTTTGAATACCTAATTCCATGTCTTTTATTTGGGGTGTCCCATACCACTCCAAATAAATAAATTCTAAATTCATTATCATAAGTGACGAATAACAAAATAGATTGATTTATCAAATGAATTATTATCATTACAACTGCTTCCATAAACATTCAATGCATTATATTGAATGTTTATAATTTCAGGTTGGTATTATACATGCTCAATTCATGAACTGATAAATGTAAATGACATTGGACGAAATCATAATATGTTAGCTATTAACTAGTAATAATTTTCCCAATGACATGCATAAACTAGTAAACAATTTTTTCACGTGTGATGTTAATTTAAAACATGCATGTAATGAATGGATGGGGTTACCACATAAAATGATTCTTCCATAATTTTCAAAATCCATGTTTTATAGAAATTTATATTTATAGTTTAAAATGACCTATTTTAAATTAAGTCAGATATCATTTGTACACATGCATGCAGTGATAAATGGTCATATCTTAAGAAATGGTCAAACACTATGTTTCATAGGATATATAGTCAACAGAACATTTATTCTATGTAATGCATACATTCATGAGAATTTAATTAAGCATATCAACAAAATACTTTAACCACCAATGATTGTTTTAGGCCAACCTATTTGTTCAAACTTATAGGTTCATTAACATAACCATATATATATATATACCTAATATATGCATATGTCACACCATTACAATTAATGAATACTCCATAACATTATTTAATTGTTAATATCACCGTATTAAAACGAAACCTCATGTTCGGTTTAATGTACATAAACGCATGGACATAAATACATAAAAACTATTGTTTCTAATAATAATATATATTCATTTGAACCCGAAACATTATTCTCAACCATGTATTTATTTAATGAGTGCAAATAAAATATTTAATAATAGAAAATAGAAATAGATTAAATTCTGAGAGTATGTCTGAATATACATTAAGTGCGTAACAGAAAATAATTATAAATTAAAATAACCCTTAACTTATGTAAACATAAAATAATAAGTTATATTTGTTTATATATACACACACACATATATAATAACCGTAATTTGATCAAATTACACACTCACAAACTATATGATTTAGAAGTAAGTACTTAAAATTTAAAACCATTGTCATTTTAAAATTTTCATGTTATATAGATATATATAGTTTCTTATATATATATATATATATAAGTATAACATTTTATAACAACATGGATTGAGAAAAAAAATTAAAACACCATCAACACATAGATTTTAAAATCATAACCCAGTTCAAGAAATAATATGTTATAATGAAATATATATATATATATATATTCATATAAACATTTATACACATGTATATATGTGTATACCTTTGTAAAAAAAATAGATAAAAAAATGAACACATTAATTAAACCCTTAAAAATTATACATTTAATGAATATTGTTAAATTATAACACTTACACAAACATAAATTAAAAACGTAACATTAAATAAAATATTTAATCTCTGATATGATTTTTAATAGAAAATGGTGGAGAAAACCATCACCATAGCATAAATTTTTTGATACATAGATGTTTTAAAATAAATGGTATTTTCCCTTCCATAAAATGTTCTTTTAAAATAAATAAATATTGGAGATGAATTATAATGTACTATTATGAAAATAAAAAAAAAAGTATAAGTTGTAATAAATAAATAAATTTTCCTTACAAAACATAAGAACGTAAAAATAAATAAATGTCTGAGACAAATTTTTAACCCTTACACAAATAGGTTTCACAACACTATATAAGCATTCAAATACTAAATTTTTAAGTTCATAAGTGTATAAAATAAATTAATTATAAATTAAAATCACCATTACATGTTTTTCAGGAAATGTTGATCTAATGTTTTGAACACACCCGTAAAGCATGGCCTCCCCCTCATTTCAATTAGGCGATGATCAATGCCTTTATAACCATAAAAACAAAGTGATTATAGTGCAAGGTGGAAAATAGTACCAGATAGAGATAAAAATTTACATAAATAATATATTATCATAGCTGAATAAACATATGTGTACCACAATAACATAACTGTCACAGTATTGTCATAGATTCAACAAAATAAAAAGATTTCAATTATCTCGAATCAAAACAGAATAGACTAACCTTGTATTGTGGAAAAAAACAATTCTATTTATATTTAAAAAGTAACAATAGTTTCAAACACGGATGAAGATAAAAAAACACCTGGTCAACTTAGAATATAATTCAACAATGATCGGAAAAATTAAAAAAAGCGCACAATAAATAAAGTAGATCTGGAAAAAAACCCTATCTCATGGTAGAACAAGGATAACCAAAATTTATACTATTATTGAAACCCTAACCAGAGGCTCAGGCTCATTGATGAAGAAAAATATCAACCCCGGTTCACTGGTCTAAAATGAGGCACCTTGATTGCGTGACCTGTGACTCCCGTGCGACACACTCCCTTCGCCCTGATTGCGCCCGCGATCCCCATCACCAGACCCTGCTCAACACCCTCGTCGGCCCCGCTCGAGCACCACACCTAGCCTCCCTCAGCATCGGCTCGCGCTCACCTGTCCTGCTAATGAACCACTGATAATGGGCCTGCTGAAACCCTTCATAACGGCCCAACCACCCTCTCTCCCACTTCACGACACAACTCAGACACAGACTCCCTGAAACCCAGTATGGGATTCCTCAATTTTTTGTTATTTTAAACATAGTTTATTACTATTATAAACTTATCATTTATTTATTTAATCTCAAATTATATTATTAATAACTTTAAAAGGTCAATATTCTAATAATTCTCTTTATATTTTTGAAATTATTTTATCAATACTTTTTTAAATGTAAAAGTAATTATTATCTATCCCTTTATAAAACATTTACTCGTATATTTTTATTATATATCTTATAATGTTAATTTTAATTAAATTAATAAATGAAAAACGAATATAATTATCATAATTTTTACAAATTATATTTAATTTTGAAACATGTTAAAACAAATGATAATATTATATGATTCAAATTAACAATCAATTTTCTATTGAATTTTTAATCATTATAATGGTTAAATTATTTTTTTCTATAATTTTATTAATCCAAATTTCAAAATATTATTTCATAATCTAGAAATTATTACATTATATATATGTACATGTCTATATAACATATTTTTGAACTCATATAATAGATCAAATAATTGTTCACATAATTAAAATAGGGCGAAAATAATGTCATTAAAATATTTTAAAATAACATTTTTTTATGTCATGTTTAACCGTATATAAAATTAGAATTTTATAATATTATTTTCATTAAAATCCAATATTAATATATATATATATATATATATATCACATTTTGGAAAACAAAAAAATTGTTATATTATTATAGTTATTATTTAAAAAAATCTTATTAAATAATTTTTCGATGAGAATAAATTTTGTATAACAATAATTGTTATTTTTATACTTAAAACAAATTGTGATAATATTTTCTTTGAAGTTTATACTCTTTCCGGATAACAAAATAAGATCTCAATATTACTATTACATGAGAAAATGTTTTTTGGGCGTTACATTATTCCCCAACAAAGAATTGCATCCTCACAATTCTAAAATGTTCATACACAAACCACAACAACACTAGATGCACGTCACTCCTAAATTTCCTTTACCAGGAACCCCACCAACAGTATGGTGCTGACGAAATCAGGTGGATCTATAAGGTAGCATTTAGTTGCTCAATTTCCTTTTCCCATACACATTGTGAACTACTAGGGTCGAACCTGTGCCGAAAGCACTCAACCTTCCATAAAGATGCACAAGATGTGTGGAGGTTAGAAAGATCAGAGTGAACTAAATCCCTATAAGGCCTACGCACCATGTATTTCTAGAAAATATTGATGTCGTAATGTTCTTCATGCATACTAAAACTTAGGACTTGGAATAGGTAGGTTTCTCAATGGTCACCATCCAAAGTAGCTTCTAGAAATTTATCGATAGCTCGGTAGGTAGCGATAAAATATTTATTTTTGAAATCATATCTTTTGTCTTAAAATGTTCTAAGAAATAAATTTTCAGTATGGAAAATCTATTTTAAACAGAGTCATTGTCTTATATAAAAGAATATCAAAATAGAGAATGCAACCTCATTCATTTAGACATTATTTATAAAACTCAAGAAATTACGCAATCTCTTACCCCCTTTCATAATATACCGGAATGTATTTACTGACATCGTCTAAGATGACTCCTCAAAGATTCCACCTAATTTGTGGATTTTTATAGTTTTTAGCCAAACGGATCCCCAAAGCGGTTCTAAATTCCTCTGTCTCTTTGGTCCAGATTCTACGTGTGAAACTAGGGTCAACAGCATGTGGACATCTTGAATTTACATTAAGAGAAGCTTTTCAGGTATCCTTTTGAGAGACATCGGTATGAACATAAATCCGATGATGCAAACGTGTATCCTCGTTCTCAAGGGCTTCAAAGTCCACAAATCGACCACGGAGAATGTAGGTCAAAATTTGACATAAATGTGCTGCCCGAAGTTCACCCCCTTGCGCAGCCTCCTCAAATTCCTAAATAAAATATAAATTATTGGATATACTAATCCATTTAAAGATACCCCCAAAGTGTTTCCCTTATCATACATAGAATAGGAATTGAGCATTCATCATGTGGAAATAGATGAAACCTGCTCCATGGTGAATGTGGAGTACATGAGGAGAGTTGGATACTCGATATAGGGTTTTTCATAATAAACAAATATTTTCAAAAGTCTCATAGTTTTATACACATGATTTTCTCACTATGGTATCCAACACTTCAGTTGGAAGAGAAATAAGACTAGAACTATGGTTTTCAATCTGAAAATTAGGAAAACATCATTCTTAGTATTGCTTAAGTATTTTTTCATTGTTCATTTATGGTTTTCCTGAGTAATCTGAAATGAATCCTTTGATACCATCTATCACGCCCAAGAACCTGAATAGCCGAATCCGGTGCCACACATAGGATGAAATTATGTCCAGGATATGAGAAACCAACTACTTATGAAATACATTAATAAAAACTGATACCTGACAAATTTTAATAAAACAAAGTAGGGTGAGAATATGAATTCCCAGTAAGGGGTTCTAAAAAAAACCAATATAACTTTTTGAAAACATACTTTAAAGATTTTAATAAAAAAATCATAATGAAAAGATATAACACAAGTAACATATCATAACAACGCATAATTAAAACTGTCATAATAGAAATACAAGGATTCATGAATCATATATAGGAATACTCATTTGGAGTAACAAATACAAGACGTTTTAAACATGTATGTCATATGAATATTAGAGCACAAATTAAATAGAAAAGAGTAAAGAATAATCAGATTTATGCGTAAAGGTAATAACATAAATTTCATACATTGAATACTAAATCACTGAGTGCTAAACATATGTCATGCCATAAGCATTTACTTTTCTGATTCTCATATGTACTAGATCTTAAACATGGATATTCTACTAATTGAATATCTATTTGGTTAATTAATTATCATACAAATAATGAGGGAATGTATAATTCCATACTTTAATTTCTCTATCAAAGCCTCGTGCAATTACCTAGCGGCTAACTGTAAACGGACCCCAACCCGGAGAGCCTATGTAACCAGACTCCATCCTGGAGAGCCTCTATAACCGGACTCCATTGCGGAGGTTTTGATGTAACTGGACCCCAACATAGAGGGCTTACTTTTACCATTCCCCAACCCAAAACAAAATAGTCCAATACATTCCTCTTATGTTTAATAAGGCCATGTATCCAATGTGTCCCATACCACTTTCAATACTTAATTCAATGTATTTTTTGGGGTGTCCCATACCACTCCAAATAAATAAATTCTCAATTCATTATCATATGTGATGAATAATAAAATAGTTTTATTTGTCACATGAATTAAAACATTTACATATGCTTCTTTAAAATTTCATTGAATTAAATTCCATGTTTATAATTTTGGATAGGTATTATGGATGCTCAATTCATGTGGTGAGAAATGGAAATGACATTAGACTAAATCATAATATTTCAGCTATTACTAGAATAACAATTTCCCCAAAGACATGCATAAACATGTCAAAATTATTGGGACATGTGATGTTAATTTAAAACACGCAAGTAATGAATGGATGGGGTTACCACATAAAATGATAGGTCCTTTATTTTCAAAATACTTTATTTATTGAAATAAATATTAATTATTTAAAATGACCTATTTTATGTTAAGGTAGATGTCATTTGTACACATGCATGCATTGATAAATGGTCATCTCTTAATAAATAGTCATAGCCCATGTTGAATAACATATATGGTCAATTGAACAATTATTCTATGTAATAGATACATTCATGTGAATTTAATTAAGCATATTAGGAACATACTTTAACCACTGAAGTTTGTTTTTGGCCAACCAATTTCGGATTATGGTTAAAACATTTATCTACATACATATAACCATATATAAATACATAATATATGCATATGTCGCACCCTTACAATTAATTAATTCTCCATAAAATTATTTAATTGTTAATATCACCAGATTGAAAACCAAAACTCCTGTTAGGTTTAATGTACATAAATTCATGGACTTACATACATAAAAATTAATGTTTTGTCTAATAATATAAATTCATTTGAACCCAAATCTTTATTCTCAACCAAGTCTTTATTTAAATATTTCAAATAAAATCTTTAATAGAAAAAAATAGAAATAGATTAAATTATGTTTTTATGTACGAATATACATTATGTGTATAATAAAAAGTAATTATAAATTAAAATAACCCTTAACTAATGTAAAACTAAAATAATATGTTATATATATGTGTATGTATATACACATATAACAACCGTAATTTGATCAAATTACACCCTAAAAAACAATAGGATTTAGAGGTAAATACTTAAAATTTAAAACCATTATCATTTTAGAAATTATAGGTTATATAGATAGATATGGTTTCTTATATATATATATATATAGACAAGTATAAAATTGTAGATGAACATGGTTTAAGAAAAAAAATTCAAACCCTTTCAACACATTGATTTTAAAATCATAACCCAGTTCGGAAAATAATATGCTATAATGAATTATATATAGATTCATATAAACATTTACACACATGTATATATGTGTATACCTTTGTAAAAAGAATAGACAAAAAAATTGATCAAATTAATTAAATCCTTTTAAAATATACATTTAATGAAAAAATGTTAAAACCTAACCCTTAAATAAACAAAAATTAAAAACCTAACATTAAATAAAATACGTAATCTGTTATATTATTTGTAATATAAAAAGGTGAAGAAACCCATCACCATTGCATAAATTGTTTGATACATAGACGTTTGAAAATAAATTGTATTTTCCCTTATGTAACATAAACTCGTAAAATAAATAAATATTCAAGACCAAGTATATTGACGCCTTACACAAATTAGAAAAGGGAGAGTATAACTTGGAATAAATAAATAAAATTTCCTTACAAAACATAAGATCGTAATAATAAATATATCTTCGAGAAAAATATTTAACCCTTACAGAAACGGGTTTCACAACTCTATATAATCATTAAATCACTAAATGTTGAGGATCATAAGTGTATAACAGAAAGTAATTATAAATTAAAATCACCCTTACTTGATTTGCAGGAAATGTGGATCTATTGTTTTGAACACACCAATAGAGAGAGCCCCCCCACCATCATTTCTATTATGCGATGAGCAAGGACTTTATAGCCATAACAACGAAGTGATTTCATTGCAGGGTGAAAAATAGTACCGAATATAGAAAACAAATAGATAGAAATAATATAGTATCATAGATGAATAGAAATTTGAGAACCACAATAACACCATGGGCACAATATAATCATAGATTCAACAAAATACAAATATTTCAATTAGCTTGAATCAAAATAGAATATGATAAACTTATATTGTAGACAAAAACGATTCTGTTTATATTCCAAAAGTAACAACAGTTTCAGATAAGGATGAAGATAAAAAATATCTGGTCAACAATGAATAGAATGAAACAATGATCGAAAAAATTTAAAAAAATACCCAGTAAATAATGTAGATCCAGATAAAAAACATATCTCATTATGGATAAAGGAAAACCAAAAATTAGACTATGACTGAAACCCTAACCAGAGGCTCAGACTCGTTGATTAAGAAAAATCTCAACCCCTATTTTTTGGTCTGAAATGAAGCACCCCGGTCATACGATGTGTGACTCATGTGCGACATGCTCCCTTCGCTCGGACTGTGCCCGTGATCCCCATCGCCAGAACTCACTCATCGCCCTCATCGGCCCTACTCGAGCACCACGCCTAGCCTCCCTCGACATCGGCTCACGTTTGCCCGGACTGCTAGAGAACCCTGGTTGAAGGGCCTGCTGAAACCCTTCGCGACGGAGTCACCACCCTCTCTCCCTCTTCGTGGCGTGACTCGGATGCTGAATCCCTGAAACCCACTATAGGATTCCTCATTTGTCAGTTATTTTCAATTTTGATTTTTATTATTATATAATTATCATTTATATATTTATTATTATATAATATTTTTAAGAACATTAAATGGTCAAAAGGCTAATAAAGATATTTATATTTTATACTTATTTTATCAATAATTTTTTTAAAGTAAAAGTCATTATCATCTATCCATTTATTAAACATTTACATGTATATTTTTATTATATACCTTATAATGTTTTTATAAATTAAATTAGTAATTCTCAAATGAAAATAATTATCATAATTTTTAAAAATTATTTGTAATTTTAAAACATGATAAAAAAATGTTAATATGATATGATTCAAATTAACAATAATTTTTTTGTTGAATGTTTAATCATTATATTGGTTAAAATATTATTTTTATATTTTTATTAAACCAAAATTTAAAAAATATTTATAATTTAATAATTATTCCACTGTATATATATACATGTGTATATAACATATTATTTAACTCATATAATATATCAAATAATTGTCCACATAATTAAAATATCCCAAAAATATTGGCTACAAAATATTTTAAAATAACATTTTTTGACATCATGTTTAACCATATATATAATTATAATATTATAATATTATTTTCATTCAAATTCAATATAAATATATATATATATCACATTTTGGAAAACAATCAAAATAGTTATATTATTATAGTTATTATTTAAAATATTATTATTAAATATTTTTTATAGGAATAAATTAGGTTTGAAATTAATAGTTATTTTTATCCTTTAAAAAAAGTGTGATAATAATTTCTTTTAAGTTTTTTACTTTGTCCGGATAACAAAATAAACCCTTAATATTACTATTATAAGAGAACATGTTTTTGGGGCGTTACACATTATTATAAACTCCACAACGAACTAGTTAGTCAATTCTATATTTCCTTAAACTAAGATCCCTATCATCCATGATATAGAAAGTTAAACTACATAGCATTGATGGTCCATTCATCATGACTACAAAAGGAACATACCTCTTATCCTACACAATTCAAAAATGCTTTTTCCTACATGAAATTAAATTTTGCCCCAGTTCCTTTCAAAATGATGTAAAATAGCACATAAGTAAAATAACATGGTATGGATTTATTACCATTCTTATGGGATACGTAGTGACACCCATGAATTTAATCATTGGTCCCAAACACAAACTCTCACAAACAGTTTTATTATTCACAAAAGATTTGAAACGATGTGTGTGTTCTTCTTAGTAATGTGAGGGGTGGCATGGATCCCTTTAGTCTTCATTCATGCCAGGTTGCTTCTTAGTGCTAGATTGCATGTTTCCTCTTTAAAATCATCATCATATTGTATAATTATTATGAACAGAAACTAATAACTTTACTATCCTTTTATAAAGACAATAAATAGCATAACAAACATCATCCATTTCATATTAGGTTAAAATTCATTTTTCTTATCTAGGATATATGATTGAAAAATACATAGTTCTACAAAAATCTTCACCAAAGATGAAATTGACCCTTGGAATCACCCATCTGTCATTACATCTTCAAGAACTATATATGGGTTGATTCCAATCCTTATGGGATATGTAGAAATGCCTGAAAATCTTGTCCATTGTCCTATCCACAGAGCCCCAAGCTCAACCATTTGGCCCCTAGTATGGGATATCAACTTGGAATGTGTGGTGTGGTGTGGATATATATGGTCCTCATTTACATTGGATTGCCTCATGGCACCACACTACACATCTCCTCATTGGTGATTATGAATTATATGACCTTAAACGAATACTTCTAGTTTCCTAGTTGTATGAATATAAAATATGTAACAACAACAATATTTTAGTCTTAGAGAGTATCACCCACCTTTTTTGGCATTGGCCATCTACCAGGATAGATTCCAGAACTACCCGTGGCTTGATTCCCATTCTTTTGGGATATGTAGAAATTCCTAAATAACTTATCCTCAAGACCATCGAAAAATCAGAAATAATTTTGGCCCCTTCTCTTGGGTTTCCTCCCTGAGAATGTGTGGGGTGGCAAGAGCCTCCTTGGATTCATTCATGTCAGTTTATGGTATCTATACCATGCATGTTCCTTTTGAAGAACCCCTCTGATATTCATTTGTACCATATTTTGTTAAATATCCCAGATCTACGTAAAAATATATGGATTCGTTCCAATCCATATGGGATACACAGCGATGCCTAAACATCTTATCCTTAAGACCAGCCTTAAGATCATAAATTATCATTTTGTGCCACATGGATTGAGTTACCTATTGATAATATGCGGGGTTTTATGGATCAATTTGGTCATCATTCATGTTAGTTTATTTTCTACACCACACACATCAATGTGGGGATCCATATGTCTTAGTCACATGATGATAATATTCATGAAAATCTATCTCATACTATATGATGTTAAAATATATGAATATTTCACATGCACGTGATGTTAAAATGGGAACATGTGGTCCATACTCAATGACCTAAAACTTATTACTTATACACTAAGAAATGTGACCCTAAAAAATAAAAAATACCCCTCCTAGAACTCTATCCTTAAAGATAGATCTGATCCCTGATGGGGATGTTCCACACTGACATGCTTGAATGTGCGGTGGTATAAGTCCATGATTGTTGTATCCACAAGGACATTCCCTTAATCCATTTCAGAACATCACATGCTCATTTATATGATCCCCCATCCTCTTCCATGCTAGAAGGATCACTATAATGGCATGGATACACCTCATCGACTCACCTACCATTTGTGCCAATGTGTAGAAGGCTATGTATAACATGTTGATATAGGTCACGTGTTTCAATCATGGTAAATGATCGAACCACATTTTTTCCCATATCTAGTGACATTATATTTTTGTCGTGTTTTGAATAAGGTGAACAATTATCCTCCATCATCATGTTTCTTTATTGTGTTCCAGATATTGGGTGCATCGATATGCATTTTCCACCTCCTTATTTTCTGGTGGATCTCAAACAACCTTCGTGTTCTTCCTCCATACATATACACATGTCATGTAAGAATATCATGCATTGTACAATTCTACATGTGATGGGGAAATCCTAACATCATTACTTAATTCTCACACTAAGAAATTCTCACGTGGGCTTATGAGTTTTGGTAGGGTTTTTACACACATGGAAATGTTGTGAAACCCTATGGTTCACAATCTACAACCTTAAACTAGGAGCCCAATTTTATACACTCTTTGACTAAAATATAATTACTCCTCCATTGGTTTCCCTAGATTCTATGTTGTGATGTAGGATTCCTTAGTCCCAAATCACATCAGGTTTCTAAAATCCCTACCTTCCACATTCCACTTAGAACAATTCCTCAAGCATCCTTACCACATGATGTTAAAATGAATGGGTCTATCTTATCATATGATCTTAAAATGAAGAAAAATCATCATGGATTTAGGATTTAAAATAAAATAGATATGTGGTGTTCTAGGTTTAGAGGGAATCACCCCAAGAACTGATCATCCACAGTGCCACCTATCATGAACTATTCATGGATTGATTCCCATCCTTGTGGGATACAATGTGATTCCTAGATCAATGTTCTTATGTCTTGATGCAACATTATATCCCCTTTCCATGTAGAATAATCTTCGACATTATTTCATTATGTTTAAATGAACAGGACTCCAGAACTACATGTAGATTGATTCCCATCATTAGAGGATATGTATTGATGTATATACATACTGTTGTTGGTCCCATCCCCAAATTATTTGGTCTAGTATAAATAACCTGAAACTATATAAAATTCATCATAAGACATAAATATGATAGGTTTGATCTATTTTCCCACATTGACATTTGGTTTGATCTATAGTGTGTTATATTTCCACCATTGGGATCATTATTTCTCTTGATAGTAAAAGTTTCATGACTTTAGACTATATATATGTTCTATAAGAATGCATATGTGGTTCATGTGGGCCTCATCATTCCTCATTATTTACAAGTTTTTATGCCACCACATTATTCATTTTCCTTTTGGGTCACCCAAACCCTAAGCTAAAAATTCAATGCCCCTGAACTAAGTGCTGATGGACCATGTTCTCTTCCGGGGTATGGTGTGTACAGACTTACCTCCTTAACCCTCATTGAATTTGGGTTTTTTCATAGGACAAAAACCCACTTAACCAATTCTAATACCATCAATAATGGTATGAAATCTATGAACATATGCTATGAAATCATCATCCTCTATACATGATGTGAATCTATAACCACACCCTAAGAATTTTTAGGGTTCACCTTGATAATTACAGGATGATTCAGGTTCCATGCTAGAGAGGACATCCCTTTCAAGTGTTGGTCTCCAACTACACTATGTTCCAGGACAACATGCAGCATGATTCCCATACTTATGGGATACATAAGGAGGCCCTGGAATTTTCCCACATTCCTAGCCATAGGTTCATTAACCTTTTTGGTCCCCTTAGAGCTATTTTTGGACCAAACACTATGACCATAAACTGAATATTTCCCCGTGATTTCCCTCTATTACATATCATATGAGTTTCCATAACTTATGTCCCTAGATAATTGAGTGGAGTTTAGAGTCTTTGGACTCATTCTGGTAGGATTTATTTCCTTCATGTCACATAAACATTCTAGGAACCTACATTTACATATTCCACGTTTCCAGTAAATATGATATTAAACGATGTGAAATGTCACTATCAAATAATTTTTAAATTGAGAGACACATCTTGATCATGAAACATTAAATGTGTTATTGATGGTCCTAATTTTTCATGATGTAATACTTCCAATAATCCTAGTTCATCAAAAATAAGTCCTTACCATATAATAGGTTTGACCTTGGTTCATCCTCTTGATCCTACAAAAATTCTCATTGTCTTTGTGGACTAATTTTAGGAGTGTTGGAATCTTTGAAAACATTGTATCACTCCACCCCATGATTTTATCTCCTAGTATTCTCATTCCCATTCACTCGTAAAATTATCTCTGGAAATCATATTCCAATATTTCTACCAGCCCACATCTTCAATGGTTATGGTACTCCAAAAGGTGCTTGTGCAGTGAGTGTGGAATTCTTTAGCCACTAGTTAACTCCATAAAACTATCTTGGAATTCATAATTTTTTTTGATAAATCTATCTATTGAGATTCCCTAGAAGAATATCCAGTGTTAGTTATGTTGTACTACTGAAGGTTTTCATCATTCTTAACCCAGGATTGTGGAGAGTCTGTCTCAATGACCGGTATGGCTACTCCACCAATAACCCTAATTTCCACAACAAGAGATTGTACCTTAAGATGTAATCCTACTAAGACAGTGTCAGTATACCCAAGAGAATATGATTGTCTTATATAACCCTAATGGAATGATGTATATGGGTATTCCCAATCATCACGTCCCTCCGTGTAGTGAAGATAGCAACCCTCTCAGGAGCACTCTATTCATCGGTCAAGTCAATCGAGTTCTAAAAGTTGGATGGACTTGGTGTGAAATATTGATAATTGGAACACAAAAATAATTTTTCTGTATAAGACTAGAAAAATAATAATGAAATTCTATCCATGTTTGGAGCACTAAAGATTAGATGGTTATGCGTAAAGAACATACCAAGATTTGGATTTTCCATGCAGGAATCTGAAACATAGACACTTGAGGGAAAATTCACTTTTCATAAAAAAAGTCTATTTACAATTCATAGGGCCCCCCACATATATATAGAAATGGACCAGGTCTATCATGCACATGAAAGGAACATTATGTGTTGTTCCCTCCATTTTTCAAGAACATATCCATGTTAATTATTCTCTTCAACGCTTCCCTAGGAACATGACATTTTGGTCCCCTTTCAGTTTAGATTCTAAGTGGTGGGGGATTTATTGGCCATGAATTCCCCTTGGATCCATAAGCTATTATCTATAGGAAACCTAATGACACATGTTGACTCACTAGTAATTTTCGATAAGACTGGGTAATTTGTGCGTATGTCCTAAGGTCCTCAAAAAAGATAGGAATCCTAGCGTAAAACCCTTATGTTCCCAATGTGACTTCAAGAGAAATATTTCAAAACAGGTATCCAAAACCTACCATGGAAGAAAATTACAATTACATAGGATTTCATGCAATATAGTATCCTACACATTAGGATCATTTTCACCCAATGTGGCATCAAACCCCACATCCACGCCATCCACCATTCAAACTCCCAAAGATAATTTCTCTTATAAATATATGAGCACCCCGCACGTTTTTGAGTGACTCTACTAAAGTCAAACCAATTCTATCTCTTGTGTAATCTAACAACTTCCACGACCATTACCTTGTCATGACTACAAGGTACAATATCTTGCATGAAATGTCCCCCATGGGTCCCCCTTATATTGGGCCCATAAGGGAATAACCCTTTCCCATTTACATTTTGGACTAAGGGAGGTACAAGAAACATAACCTTCCTTCATCCACCACATACCCTTCTGCACACACATCTTTCGATCAGTCCCCGACTTATGTTTCCATGTCCCAAATCAATTCAGAACCTCTTCCATTGGACACCATGGGTGGTCTTTATCTCAAAAAAACATGTTTGATCCCTTCTTGTGTGAAACTTCAAAATATTTCAAGCACATCCACCATGAAGCCCTCCAGGATAGTACGTAGTTATTTTATGGTTCCTCATGGGGTGTGTCATGTCATGTTTCTCTTCCACTTTCATTCTTTCAAAATTATGAAAATCCCTCATGGTTTTTAACATAGGAATGCTAATGTGGACCCCAATATTGACCAATCTTACACCTTTCTCTTATTGGGAATTGTTAAATATTTTCCTTCCCCATGTATGGGTGGGTACCCATTATGTATGTCCAAGGGGCGATGAAAGAGTCCTCCTTATACATGATATGGGATGCTACTACCATATTCCATCGCTATTAGCACATACAGATAAACTGTATCCTAACCCCATGCAATTTACCTGGGGTTCCCGACCTCATGAATTTTACACACCAACATGTTTATATATTATTAAGACCATCCTAGACCTCCATGTAGAAAATTACATTGTCCACAGGTATAATGATATCCTCTTTTGTCATCCCTCATGGAGTTAGCCCCAATCTCCATCTCGTTGGGTCATCCCAGTGTGTAAACCCCACATCGCCTCCTTTGGATTCATCTTTCTCAACACAATAATCTATTATACTACAACCTCCTGTTTATCACATGGAGTATAACTCATATGGTATTAGAGAATCACACAAATTGTGACTCTATCTGGGTTTCCTCAGTACATAAGATCTATTCCTCTTCCAAACTATAGGTGTTTTGATACATGTATTCTAAACATTTTATGTAGGTATACTCCACAAGGTTTATTCATGATAAATTGTAAAATATCATTCTACCTAGTAGGGATGTACCCTCATGATGTGTCATATTCCCTTTATGGAAACTCTCCCACAGATCTGCCTCCCATAGGTGTTATAATCAATACCCCATCACTTCATCTGTCACCTCACCCTTCTCCAAGTGTGACCACATCATCCGCCTCATACCATTTGGGCCACTAGCCTTGTTTTATCCACAAGGGGTTGAAGGTATTATAACCATGCATAATCACAAAATTTTTTAACACCATGAGTTTTGATCTATATCTCTTATAGAGGGTATGTTGGAAACCTTACATAGGTTCAATCCCTATACTATCAAATTCACATCGGTTCATAATTTTACTTACCATATGATGTCATACTACTTCAGGTACCAATAAAGTGTTGAATTTGATCCATATCTTCTAAATAGGGAATGTAGGAAGCCTCCACGAGGTACAAGCCCATCATTCATTCCCATCCCAGTCTTTACTTGGAGTCATTATGTCCATGGAGGATCATTCTCCATCCTTGAGGTTACACTTTGTTTGTGTCCCAACCCATGAATTCTATTTTCACGATTCACATCTTAATGTGCCACATCACCACATCCGGAACAATGTAGAATCTGATTCCAATACACTAGGATATATGATATTTCTTATTTAGGTTCAATCCCATCGCCATCTACAAAACATTTTTTCCAACAACACATCATCCATTTCAATATTGATTCTTACCTTGGCCTCCCTAACCCATTGAGATAATGTCATTCGAATAATTTCTACTACTAGAATCACTTAGACATAAAAATATTCATAAGCCCCAAAAAATTCATATTCATCAACCATGAGTGCTCCTCCTGTGAAGGGAAAATATCCTTCTTTAAGTCCAAAATCTCCCAATTATAAAAGGTGGGTTTTGTTCCCTATTTTCTAAATATGGTACATAGAAATCCTCTATGAGGTTCAATCCCATATAATGGAAAACCTTTGTGTCCCCCTCATTGGGATTCACCTCACTGCTCTTCCCTTAGTGGTGTCGATATATTCTTTCATAAAGTGACACCATATCTTTTGTGGGAAATATCATCTGAGTTCATCATCAGATGAGTTCCCCCCATCTAATAATATACTCCATTTCCTCTATCCAAGGGATGTACCCATTTATGTTGGGACAGCTTCTCATTATGAGATGCACCTCCTCGAGTACACTCTCAATGGGTGTTCTAATACATCAATTCGATAAACCTTCTATGTGCTCACACCTAGGGATACACCTCTCTAATCCACATCCAAGATATTTTATAGTCAACCTCATCTAGTCTCCACTAGAGGTTAAACACCAAAACTTCTTCTTATTAAACTTGAGATGGTTGAGGAAATACTTGGAAGTCACACCTTCAGTGCAACCATCTTTATTAGATGTTAAACTCACATCCTGACTCATGTTGAAAATGGGATTCCAGAGTAAAACATAGAAGGGCATGCCTCTTGTATTAGATACCCCATGATCGTGGTGGGATTGGAAAGGTATCTACCCCATTAATAAGCCCTCTTATGAGGAATAATATCTGTAATCCAATGTTTCAGCGTCCAGACATGCTCAACGATCACTAACATGACTACTACCATGACCAAATGTTTTTACCATGAATATACCCTTTGGAATTTCTAGAATGAAGGGGCATAATTAACTAGAATCCACGAAGAGATCGAAGTGAGAATGTGTTTCAAAAAAAATGTCATAATATATAACTGAGTCCCAGACTAGGTGAAAAATTTAGAGAAGGAATCAATAGTAGTAGTAATTGACATCCCATCATCTAATTTAGATAAAGGAGTAGACATCACTGAATAAGTGATGAATTTAACCCACATTTGGAATGTGGGAATATGGGGTACACTACAATCTATTTAGTGGATGCCTACAACATGAAAAGGTGGGTATGCCACAACAAAAGTGTTAAAAATAATGATACCTATAGATTCATATCATACATGGAAGACTATTTAATGGGAAAAAATTATAGGGGATAAAATATGAGACTCCATGATTCGTTGAAAATAAATATGAAAAAATATAAGAACGTTAAAATTTTTATAGCGAAAACATATTCATAGATTTGGAAAACAGTAGCGAGGGAATGAAACTGATAATAAAGAAAGTACCAATTGTTTTTACTAACTCAACCCTTACAATAAATTGAAAACATAAGTATAGATAGTGGATATGAAGGAAGAAGGTGAAATTATGTTTTTCAATGAGTTGTGGAAGAAAAAAAATCACATCTTTTGATGAATGAGGCCCCTTACATCAAAGGAATGGTTGATGGAAATTTAAAATTAAATTATTCAAGGAAAATTTTTTTGAATTATCTTAGATCTAAATTGAAGATGAAAATTGTGAGGCATGATGGAATAGTTTTATACATACCACTAAAAATAAAGTGTGGAAGATAGGTGGATTCATCCCTTAATATAGAATGAATCATTGAAATGGTAGAAATAATAATGCATTAAATGATGAATCATGAACTAAAGAATTGATTATTCCAAATGAAATGAATACCAAGACTTGTAAGAAGAGTAATTAAATTCTAAACATTATGAGATCTGATAAAAATACCAGTTTTATCTAGATATAATACTGATATAGATAACAATTAATGGTTTGTTTTATAATGACCGTACAATAGCCTCAATTTATGGATATAAAAATTGAAACTCTATCAATAAGGTAAAATTCATTTAAATATTTATAATGTGGTTCCAGATTACAATGGAGATATGATAGATGTTGTGTGTTTGAGTAGAAATCATATGTTACTATGTGAAAAGAAAACAATATGACAAAGTGTATTCTGTTTTTTTTGTCATTCCTGATTGGTATTTTTTTAATAAAAAATAATTTATAATATAATTCAAAAAACTAAAACAACTGTAGTTCAATGTAACCACTTTGAATTTAATGTTGAATATATAGTTTCATGTTTTGATGAATATGTTCATACAATTTAGATCCTGATCATTATTTAATGTGATAATAAATATTTATCTAAAATATCTAGTCCAAAAATGTAAATTTTGGTGATAAATATGATATAAACACAAATATCATGTTTCAGTGCCTCTAAATAATGAGTACACATCTCATGATATAAGAAGATACTCACATGGAATGCATGCCAGTTTTTTTACTAACAATGTGATATAAACAAATAGTTTATTTCGATATAAAAAATTCCTAAAATAGAGTATCATAACCAATAAATAATTTCCCAATTTTTCTGATTATCTGAATACATAGAGTCGAATTCTAGAAATATTTTGGGGGAGCCTATGATGATCACTGATTGGAATTTTATCCTTATATAAAAAGACTACATATTATGAATATAATAAGTAATATGAATATAAAAAGGTATCAAATATTCATATAAAACAAGTAATATAATTGAGTAAATCATGTTATACAACAAGAACAATTAATAAATTTTTACTTATTTTCTGATGATTTCGTGCAAGTGTTATTGAGATAACATTATTTGTTACCGATATTAAAATTAACTAGCTACGTATAATAATGGAAGCGAGTGATATAGAAAAAATTTATGTATTAAAATTTAATCATTTTTCCAATACAATGTTTCAACTCAATAGCCATAAAGGATTTATTGACGTATCATTGGAAATTGGTAAATTCTCTTACTAAATTGGAAAATGGAGGTACACTAGTGATAAATGTTCCAATGAATCAAGAAAATTTTGGTTTGATGAAAAAAAAATTTATGGTAGAAAAATCCAATGTTTTAAGAGCTAAGGAAAATCTAATTTTTTTTAAAAACAATATAATTTTATTAAATGTAACGTGTAAAAGGATGATAGGAACAATTTTTTGGATGTGAAAAATTGGAATAAAATAAGATAATAAAATATAAGGTGACAAGGGGGAATATGTTCAAATGTAATATTTAACATTTGAGGATGTTCAAATTGCCCCTAAAAATACCTTTATAGATAACATATATCATATATAGAGAATGATATATATTGGATAAGGATAATTTGTGTTGAGAATACATCCCCCAATATAATTATTTGAGAATGTGGGAGATAAGGAAATGAAAATTCATGATAAAAAGTCACTATTTATTTTATAAAATAACACAGGAGTGAATGGAATACAACCTAAATCCATTTATTTAATTAGTGGATTTAGTGTCAATATGATAAATAATGGGCTATTTAATTGTATTTTAATTAAATTCACTACACAAAAATGGAGATTTCATAATTTTATGTGTTAATTTTTATATCATTTTTTATTGATGTTTTGATAATTAGTTTAATATTAGAGGTTAAGGATGTAATTTTCTTGATATTTTTGATGTTAAAGATGTTATGAATGTTGTTCTTCATTATGGTATAGATTATCAATAATAAAAATGATTGATAAATTTTCCATATAAGGATTATAATACATGATATCATCGAAATATACAATCTATAATCTGATCAAACATGAATAAAGTGTTTTGGAAAAAATTTGGAATATTTAAAATCATGATATTTTATGGGTGAAATGATATATAAAATAATGGAATATATATTGATAGTGATCCATATATGGTGATTCTGATAATAATGGGTGGTTCAAGATTATATAAAATGAATGGTTCACGCAACGATATATATTTTCTCACTATAATATGTATGAGTAATTAATAAGTCGCTATCATTCCCACAGTGATCTTTGTGGAATAAAATATAAAATATCTATCATATATCATGGGTTTTGTTTTTGACCATGAATCATTCAATAATAATTTTACTTAGACTGTGAGGGTAATTTTTAAAGAATGTTCTATTATTTAAGGTCTATGTAGGAGTTCATCATTACACCATGATGTTAGTATTCGAACATTGTAGAATATAAGATATGTGGATTCAAAAATTTTAACACCCTCTCATTTTCAGGGTATACATTGGTTTTAGTCTACATTATTGAGAGAAATAATTGGGTTGTAATTCATTCATAATCATGTTATAATAGAAGAATAACTTATCCCAAACATTGAATGAGAGGTTCAATGTATCAAATATTGTATAAATAATTATTCTAATTGATTTTTAAGAAAAACTATATTAAGGTAAATATTTATATATCCAATAAATAGGTATAATAAGAGAAACATAATATTCAATTAATAAATCTAGTACAATAAATGGTGACTGATAAAGGGAATAAGAAGATGGTCCATTTCAATACTGATCTATTAATGAATAAAATGTGTAGTTAGCTAATTCCAGTTTTTGAATTATCTTTATTTAGAGAATAATGTTTCTGATATGATATTTTAAAATACATAGTCTCCAAAATTAAACTAAAAAAGTTTCCTTATATGTAATTTCATAATAACAGTGAAAAAATTTGGGTATTTTGAAAAATTATTTTGATATAAGGGTACAGGGTGTCTTAATAATATATACTAATATGGAAGATACCTTCATGTCTATAAAATCATGAGGAGAACCTCACTTCAATACTGTTTCCATGACATTACCTAAATAGTGTGAAAAGGGAAGAAGAGGTAAGGATTCTATAATAGACAGTGAGTCTCTCCTAAATCATTAAAACACCTATTAAGAATCATGTTACTTCTTCATACAACCCTATATTATTTGCCTATGCTATTTAGATTATCCATTTGTGGTAAACCATTAAAAAATACTCCTCACATACATAATTTACATACCTATATTCATTTTTTATTTTTAGGGAGGTTGAGTGAAAATATAATTGACCAACAAGATGAACACTGGTTCCTACTTACTAGAAAACAATATTAAAAAAAGAGGGATTTGAAATGGTAATAAAATGTTGATTTTTGAAGAAAATTGATTACCCCACTCTCTAATAGAGTATGTAATGTTATAAACCCAATTTATTTTTTGAGGGTGAGTCTCAGGGTTTAAATAAGTTACTATTATGAAAGTACTCACCTCTTAGTTACAGTATCATAGACTTTGTATGATTAGGCCTAAGGTTAATGGCTGAGATGTCTATTCATTTACCTAATATCATAGAATATCCTATCAAGAGGGGTTTAGAGTCTTGAGGTTTTCTATGATTAATAAAAATATTCTAGGTGACCAGCCAGAGAGATAACATATGGGATATATGAGACAAGACTCTAGTATAGCACATGGGAATTTCCGTAATGACTAGGAAATGAGTTTCCAAGAAGCATCAAGGGTGTGGAGAATCTATGGTCCATGGGGATCAAGAAGAGTATTTTTATGTTGTAATTGAATTAATATTCCATTTTTCCTCCTCCAGACATGTTCAAGTAGATATTATGGGAATTGTGATCACCATGGGGTGATGATTTCAATTTAGTATCAAGGATAAAAGGCCTCGTTGGGTTTGGACATCTTATTAACTCCCTTTATGAGATATATAATCCCTCCAATGGTTTCAATGTTTTTTACCTGGTTTGATAATGTTTAGTATAGGTATAATGGAATAGGATTCTATATTTATTATTATATATGCATCAAGATGCAAGTCGATTCATTTATATTTACTACTCATGTAGTATAATAGGATATGGGGTGAGCTAAATGTGTGGGATTCATTCTATATTATTACCTTTTGATATAAATTTCATTTTTATTACATTAATCTGGTTATGTTGAGGTAGGTATTGAGGTGGTGGTAAAATGGACCCTGAGAAGAAGGCCTCCGAGATACAAAACCATGGTTTATGTCACCCATGATGATGAAAATTTCAACCTATAGTAGTACCCAATGAGATTAGAAGATTGTATATTTTTTTTGAAAAATTTTCATACTTATAAAGTGATATGATTCTCTATTAAATTTTGTAATCTCTTCTTAAATTTATTGTGTGTATAGTATGATGTATTCTGATTTTCCATTACGATCAAACTAATTGGGAACCATAGACATTTTATGTCATTTAACATCTATGGATATAATAAAAGAGAATCAGATCATGTATGTTATATTCTAAATCAATTGATATACTCGATGTGATTCAGGGATACCATATGAAATTTTACATTTATGGTCATATTAGTAGAGATATTGAGATATATTATGTAATTTTACAAATTTTAATGTGAATTACAGTGATTCTAAGACCCCATATAATAATATTTTTATTATTAGATAAGAAAATAACTTAGGGAAATATATAAAATTTATCTACAATAGAGAGAAAAATTGATAGTCTTGAATTCTATATGATATTTTACATCTACGTTCAGAACATTAGAGTTTCTGTGATTCCATAAGAATTAAAAAAATCTTTTTTTAAAATAGTTGAGAGGCTGGATTCCATCTGGATTTTTTATGTTCTATGTTTAGAATAATACCGGTTTATGAACAACAAAAAATACTCTTTTATGTGATATTGTGATGGGAATAAATTACCAAAGTGATCAAACAAGGTATGATTGGCTACCGTGGTGGTTGGATTAGCACTTAATGGCACAAAATCATTCTTCTATGATACTATTTCTATTATTTATTTCTATCTCAAAAAATGTAATAGTCTTTGAAAATCTTTTTTTTTGAAATTTATGTTTGGTATTATAGTGGATCCAAAACAATAATCCAGACATATATTATAGAATGGGTTGAGTTGAGGCTTTGGGATGTGGTGGAGCCTCCTTTTACATTTGATTTTATTTATTGTTTTTTATGTATGATTGACCTAGTGGTAAATTATTTGGGATGTTTGATTTTATGATTTCAATATCTTTTAATATATCATGGGAATATTATTTATTATTCTTAATATGTCAATAATTTTTGTATTTTACTTGGTTATTTAATTTTTATTGATGATAATGATGCTATGAGTATAATCTCCCAAATTTTATCCTCATACTCTCATCACTGGCCAGTATCATTTATATTACCAGAATGTATTGTAGATATAATAATATTAAGGTATTTTCTTCAGAGTGTTGCATAATATTTTTTTGAACAACGTGATTAGGATTGATTTGAAAGACCCAATCCAAATTAGGAGATATCATGTATATCATGACTATAAATGTCACTCCATGGTAAGGAAAATTTTCCTCTCTATTATGAGGTATTTACCTAGTTATGGAGACCACTAATCAAGTATATTAAGAAAAAAACTATTTTATATGAATTAAAAGTGTTTAAAATTATCTAAATTAATTCATTAAGCCCTATTCAAAACAATCCATTTAATTTGTGATATGTTTAATTCCAAACCATTTTATTTTTTATCACACCAAGAATAAGTTTATTTAAATGTAAATGTTTTTTTATATAGTTATCCACAATGATATTTTCAATTCTAATATGGTAAAAATAGCAACCGATAAAAAATAATCTATGGTTATAAACAATCGGGAAATAGAAAAAACATAAACAACTTCTATAGTCCACCAATATAAATCAATGCAAAATAAAGTTCTAAGAATGTTGAATAAATATTTTATTCCCCAATGATGATAATAATTTAGGTACTATAACACTAACTTTAATAGTTCAAACCCCATAATAGTAGAATCTTATTATCCATTTAAGGAGTTGGTGACAAAAACCCCTATTTAAATTGATTAGTGATTATCTCAATTTGATATGAAGAAACTAAATCATTGAACATCTTGAGAAATCCACAATATTATCTCTGGAATATTGAGTGTCACATGGGATAACATTTCCAAAAATATTTTATGACACCACTCATTACATAAAGGTTTAACATAGTAATACTATAAGAAGATATTGTGGTATCGTTTTTAGGAATGGAATGGAAGTAATAGATAATTAAACCCTCAAAGAGAATCATACATAAATTTAATGTCATTTTGGTACGATGGGAGAAACTAGAACAATCAATTATAATAATGTTAATAAATTCGAATTAGATATAATAATGATTTAATAGGATACTTCAATGACACTCAATGGGACAACTTAATAACATAATTTTCCCATTATTAATATTATTATCTATCGAAATACATAAATATAAATATCATAATTTCATGTATATAATGAAATAGATACACATAAATAACTATTAACTAGATGAATCATTCAAATACCAAAGTGTAAAATCTTCTTTAATAAACATTCATCTTACAAGAATAAATTAGTGGACTTGAGTGTGTTATATTAAAGTTTTAAATTATTTATTGTTCTTAAAATAAAGGTCTCATATGCACTTTATTATATACGTAGCTTCTCAAGTTCATACACTATTAGATTATATTCCATTAGAAATTCCATTACTGATTTAGAGGATGGTCTGAAACTCATTCAAATAATTATTCACAAGAAGAACTATCAAGGTAATATGCTACCCATAATTGAAATAACACATCTATTGTATAGATTCATTATATAAATTTTTATAATTCTACAGATTAACTTATTATAATTATAAAAAAAATTACAAACAATATTCTTATTTCTACATATGGAGGGTTAATTATTGGTGTTGATTATTATTTGTTAAACATTCTTTTTCTTGGGAATAGAAAATGTTGATGTAAATAATGGATGGTTAATATTTTGTTTTGGACATGAAAAAGTTAAAAAAAACCTGATATAAGTAGTGAATCATAAGTATGGTTTTATATATTTCCATGAAATCAACTCTAAAATATAAAACCGTATGTCATTGGAGATGAAATAATTCGAATTATGACATATTATAGAGAAAATTGATGAGTAAGTTGATAGAAAATATGATCATAACAGTGAATAAATAGAACATGGATATGGTTTCACATCATTTGAAAACTTTTTTATTGATTCTTTTTTATAAATAATTTAGTCTAACTTGCATGCACTAATGTTAGAGCCAAAGCATCATTCGAGTAATTTTAGGCACTTATTACTAGGAGAATGAGAGAAAAAACTAGTGATTCTGAGTATAAAACATTATATAGAAAAACTAAATGATTATTAAAAGAGTTTTATGAAATGATAAAGAAAATTTCTTAGATAATATCAAAAAATAATGAATAATCACTACACATTACGCACAAAAAGTGAAATTGTAAGTGCAAATAAACACAAAAAGTCACACCAATGTGTGATGAAACATTTTATAAGAGATGTGGTATATAAAAAAGTGTTAAAGGACTTGTGTTTCAAGATAATTTAATAAATATCATAAAAATAAATGGTTGTACTTTTTCAAATAGTAATATATAATGTATGGATTATCCTGGAAAACAGATTTGATGTGTTGATCATAACAGAATCAGTGAAAATTTAGATATTCCATATCAATTACATGTATATTAATGATTAAATGATGATAGATGACTTTCTAATTCTTTTTATCAAATATTTACTAGATTTTATAATGTAATTGGGTTTTATATTTTAATTGATATAAAATTATAGTTAAAACAAAATTACATTTGTACATCAAGAAAAATGAAAAAACAGACCCATGTTACATTATGATACTTTTAACTACTGACATATTTCATTTTATATGTATAATTCACAGACCACCTTTCGATGGTGCATGAAACCAATCATTTAGGCAATGTAAGAGAAATAAATATAAGTTTTAATGAGCAATTTATCTTTGATTATATGACTATTCATGGTAAATCACAATAATATTGATTTGGTGTTGGATTTTTTAATGTTCTTAATTAGTGATAATTTGGTAGAAGTTCTAATCCATTGGGAAATATAACATTGTAAATGGACACAAGATTTCAATAGATTCAACAATGGTTAATCATAATAATTTGGTGAAATATGAATTTTCAAAATGAATTATGGTGACGGAGATCAAAATAATTTTAAGATATTATACATTTTATAATATGGTGTTTTTTTATTTTTATCAAATTCAATAGCCTCTCACCCATCCATTATAAATGGAAACAAGGTTATCATTTTATAAAAGTTATAAATAAAAATTAATAAAACTAAAATATAGTTTTATAAAATCTCTAATTATAAAATCCGGAAATTGTATGGCCATTCATGGCATAATTTGTGATGTAATTGACTTTGCATTGGGGGAATAGCTAGGGAATGGGATTAATAATGTTTATTGGTCAAACTGCTATAAAATATAAGAACTTATGTGGGAATATAGAAAATATACCATAGTAAATAATGTATTTAATGGGATTTTATTTCTATTGATAAGTAATTAAAATAACTAGTTCATTGAAAATTAATTTTTTTGTTGTAATCACATGAAAACCAAATATTTATTAGAAAAACGGATGCAAGCCCTCACTTAATATTTTGGATTTGATGTACCTGATTTTCTCAAAATATTTTGTTGTGTTTTTTGGATTAAAATTACAAACAATATGTATTATATGTTCTACTAAATTAAAATATATCATTTTTCTCTTTTTAGATACATTTTATGTTTTTATGGAAAAATGAGAATTTCTTGGAAATTATTAGCAAAAAAAAGAAAATGTAAACATAACGTAAATTAAATTTACTTTATATGTACTTTTATAGGGAACACAGAATAAATTACATATTTACATTCCAAAGATCCCCTGAAAATAAAACATGCCTTTTGGGATTAATAAATCCCTGCATATTCTTATTCAAGAAGCTGTTGAGTTACTGATAATTGATTCTGAAAAATGTAGTTGCAACAGACATTTGGTCTAGCCACATGGATGTCATAGAAATGGGACTTCAGTCCATGTAATTTTAAATTTCAATAAATTTGTTCTTCGGTAAGATGTTAGTGATGTTCAACAGGGATTCTATTTTAAATGTTTCCAAGATGTTCTTCTACTAAATTTTATTTCCCCGTGGGTTTTTATACCATTAATGATCAATATCTATTAGTATTTCTTATGGTACTCTTGAAATAAAATAAGTTATTTAATGGGAAAATAAATAAATGTACAATTTTTTTTCAAATGGTCATTAATTTCACTTTTTTACTTTTTTATTGAATATATTCCCATATAAAATAAGAGGAAAAGAAATACTCATGGATCCATGCATAACTATGATAGAATGATGATTTTAGAGTCTTTTCTTCTCTCTTCACATGTTATCATTATTGATTAATAATGTGGATTATGTTGATTGATAATGTATATTACTATAACCTTTTCATATTCATGCTTATTCTTGGGAACATTTTCCTTATTGGCCAAAACATAGAAACCGAATTCATTTTTTTGATGTGATTCCTTGGTTGAGTGAAGATCATATATTGATCATTGTCTTATTTATTTAGATATTTCATAGATAATCAATATCATTAATCAATAAATGACTAATATGTATCATAGTAGAAATTCATATATCATTAACATTCTTGGTGCTGTAAGAAAAATAATTAATTATATACCAATTTCCCATGAGTGTAAGGAATGATTAACATCATAGAGTATCCAGACTGGTTTATTACATTTTATTTAAATAGTAAATCCAATCAATAATATAATTTTACATTCTAGTTAGGAAATTTAAACACCTCCAAATTTATTTTCAATTATATTCAATCAGAAAAAAATTAAATTTTATCCCCCATTAAGAGATACTTGAGAGATGACCAAGGATTATGATATACTATAGTTGACATTATATTAGAATGAAATAATATAATTTTACACTTTCAATCATCCAGAATCAATTTTGGGGTTTATTTTATAGGGTAAATTTTGTATTGAAATGAAATACTTTTTTTATAATTTAATTTTATTCACTCATTTTTAATTTTTAACTGATATTGTTTTATAAATTTTGAATATTTCAATTTTATATACACACTAGATGGATATTCATGAATACCTAATCTGAAACAAGGTAAAACAACATAAATACATTAAAAACATCATTATCTCATCCTAACTCATTTCATTTTCTCTTTATTTCCCCACATTTTAATTTTTTCCTTAATAATCAGGTTAAAATTTTTAAATTTAATGAAATGATGTAGTAGATTTGAAAAAAAAAATTATACTTGTTTTTTAAATGATATTTTTCTGAATTTTTAGGATCTTTTGACCAATGATAGTTCTTCTAAATTTGATGATGATGACTTCTTATCCGAGGACAACTCCCTTGGAAAAATCGATGCATTAAATGAACTCTAGATATGCATTCTTCACCAAATATACCATAAAAAACACAATAGTTGTAAATTTGTTATTACACATTTATCTTATAGGTTTATGCATGAACACTTATAAAACCTCTTTTCAAATTATCAAGACATAACTAGAAAATAAAAAACTCCATTCAAGAAGTTTCTACTATACATATTAGGTTTCAGTTAACTAATTAATTTACATAATAAATTTATTGTATTATAATTACCTGACTCAATGTAATAATATATATCTATAAAGATATATAAGATACATATTTCTTCAAATAATATTGTAATTGTAGCACCAATTATTATTTGAATAATTATTTTCTAAAACAATTATAAAATAATAATAGATTTTTTAATATATATATATATATACCTATTGATGAATATATTATTGAACCAATAATGAATCCTATGTCATTGGGTGATGCATTCTTAAATAGGTTACAAGTCACCAGTAAGAATCCCCACACCATCTGTAATATAGATTCATTGTTTTTTAATTTTATATAACGCCTTTTATATCTAAGAATTCCATTTAAAATTTTTTAAATCATAATTATTAAAAACATAGATGGAGAAAAAATGATGATTTATTAGTTTCGATCATTTCATGGAATAGACTACTCATTGGTTTAAATCCCACTTTGACTATAGATGTCACAAACCATACACTTCATCAAATTGAAAACATTTCGTGTCTTCTTTTGTTTTCATATATATGTATTATTTTCACCATGTGATGTGTGATATTTTAATAAATTTTTAAAATTTTTAAAAAATTAAATCAATGATGGTGTTGTATTTGCTGGAAGGATCACTAATCTTGTTTCCAAAGACAAGTGTTTGATTTCATTTATATGGCTTTATTATTTCCACTTTATATAAAAATATTATTATTTTTTAACTTTATAAGTCATCGTTCATTTTCTGGCGGTATTTTAATTAACATTAAAAAAAATTAAATATAAAATAATTTTGAATTGGGGTGGAATTGAATGAATTAATATTTACTTGGAGTGTAAAAGACCATGGTTTAAATACTCATGGCCTACTAAAATCCAAATTATTTAATATGATGGGTATTTTTTAAATATTAAAAACCACGAAAAAATAATAAAATTCCATTGGTAAAAAATTCACATTAGTGGTTGCGGGTAACTCAAATGATCAACTAGTAAATTATTCAAACTCTAGCTCGAGCGCTTGGGTAAAACTTGTACCCCGACATTCACCTTAATTTATACACATCATGTATTTATTTTTTACACTTTTTTTATATGTGTCTATTTATATTATCAAACAATTTATAAAATAATAAATGTAATAATAACTTGGGTAATTTTTAAAATCATATTATACATCAGAATTTTAATTGATATACATGTCATGTAGTCCTATTTTAAAATGGGATTTTCCCCTTCCACACCCATTCCAATGTTTTGTTTTCCTAAACCCTCAATATGTTTTTACCAAGATAGACTGAAAAATCATGAATCCACTAAACTAGCATAATTTTTCAATTAAATCCCTTGAATTAAGTTCATTAATCTGGGTCTGTAATTTTAAATCCCTCCTTTCATTGATTTCATTTTTTTAATGGAGTTTAGGATTTTTTTGAGCATTTGGATTATGAAAATAAATACCCAGGAATGATAAAAATGAATGCATGACATGTCTTCTTGGTCATGGGAAAACATATAATTTAACTCACATAAAACACGTGAATTATTTACATGTCATGTATGAAGATTACAATCCTAGATCAACATGTGTCATGAAAACATAGTGATATACCTAGTAAACCACATCTTCAAAAATGGAATGTCAATTTCATACCATCCATATACCTTACACTACACTCTCAATGTTATTTTGATGCATGAAACATGAATACATGGGTTGAATCCACATCATGGTTATGCTATGTGTACATTGGAATTAAATTTTATATAGTGTTTAAATTAATATTTTCATTAATTTTATTAATTTTATTTATGTTTCGTTATGGGTGTGAATGAAGAATATATTCCTTTCTTTGGTGTGAATCACCCTACCACATCACCATTCAAGGAACATTCCACCCTATATAGGGTATGAAAAAAAGTTGGGGCTAGAGTAGGCAATAGTAATCCTCCTCCTTCCAGAAACACTAGTACTCGAAATAGTTCCTCCATAGATATTATTTGACTCCCTTCTATAGACATCAAAATTATCATGACTAACATTTATTATAATTATCCACATCTCAATTGACAAACATTCCAGACCACCTCTATAGCACTGAATCCTTAACCATACCCTTGTTTTATTAGATGCACATATTCTAGCCAATGACCAGCTATGTTCATTTTCCAATTGCACCATCTATATGAGAATATTTAAATACTCATCATGTAAACACTCATACTTAATTTCCATGTTTTGTTATTTCGTGGATACATTTCAGTTTAATAAGACATCATGAAATATGATGTCAAGTGACATAAAGCACCCTATAAAGTTCCAACTTGGAAGGTGATCATTTCCAATGAAAATGTAATAATTTCTCTTAGTGTGATATTTCAACACTAATCCTCCCATTCTATCTCATGTATCCAACCTATCCTTCCCTAGTATATATGGACATCTCACAATGTGGTAAGATCTTTTTTGGATCCCATATCCTATGTCATTATTACTATAAGAAGAGTTCCATGAATATTTCATCATATTTCAACCATTTTCACTTATTTTTAATGATTTTCATTTTCCCACATCATGAAAATATGATATTCATTCCCATAATGTACATGAACCCTTTTAAATATTTTTTTGGCCTAAAAATCACAACTTCCCATTAATTGCCACTGCATATTTTTACACCATGATCCGTAGACATCATGGTCACCTGAATAATAGTTTCAATGGAACACTTTTAGAACACAAAATAATGGTATTTGATCCTTACACTCCTCATAGACTATTGGGTTCCTTTCAGAATATATACCACCTTATGCTTGTTTTCATGGGATGAGTCTATAATAGTTTGAGAACCTATGTACTCATATAAAATTTAACCTCCCTGAATATTGTTGATGAAGAACCTAAGGCCCTATAGGAGATGATTATTTGGTTCCTCCATCCACTACTCTAGTGCCACCACCTCCCACCATTCCCTTGGATGATCCATTGATCCATTATTGGATGGATTGCATTGATTTCTATGTGGATAATTTTGAGGTTTAGATGAAATATATTGTATAAAAATAAGTGTAACTCTAGTACAATATTTTTATTCTTATATATCATATATACTTTACCATTACACCTCCTCCAGTTCTTCAACATAATATGTATCCATTAACCACCTATGACACTGAATCCATACTAAATCACAGGAACAAAGATTTCATATATAAGGATTTCAGTATAGACATTGTCCTTAATCCTCATAGTTTTGTTTAGACTCAACAACACACTATGGAACCATTTATTATATATTCACCTAACAAATTTCCTCCTACTCCCAACCTGCCACCTCCCTACACACATTATCTATTTTTTATAATTATTATTTATATATATATGTTTCAAATCCCAATGGGATTATTAATTTACCTATAGATTTTTTACATTATATTAAAAATAAAAAATATTTTGGTATCATCATGAAATATATAAGGGATGATAAACACTATATTTTTCATCCATTGAGATATCATACACCAGGTAATTACTATTATACATCTTGATTTTTATATATTTCTTATTTAATTAATTTTTTTCCCAGTCTAGCCAGTATTATTTCTAGTAATATCCTTTTTTATGTAAAATATTTCTGATGGGGACATGTGAAATATTAATTGGGGAAGGTATTTTGACACCACACTAGGCGATACACTTTAACTGATCAACGACAAGTCATAAAATAAAATAATTTTTTTACATGGTGGAAATTTTTAATAAATTGTGAATATAAATAATAAAATCATTAGTTTCAATTTTGAAATTACATGAAATTTACATTTTTATGATACTTTAAAATTATTTCAAATATAAATAATACTATTTACTTATAATTCATGAAACTTTTTATTTAATAAATTAATTATTTTAATTCATTTTAATACTTGATTTAATTTTTATTTTTTTAACTCAATGTGTTCTATAATCTAAATATTTTATACTCATCTATATCCTTGATTTATAAAATGAACATATATTATGTTTCATTACTGATTACTTGATTTTACAATTTTTTTTAAAATAATTAAAATAAATCATTATACTAATATAAATGTGGTTTTTATTTAATATTTAGGGCTTATATTATCTAATTTTAAACCCTCCCATACATTATCCATTACTATTCTCATAGTATAAATGACTGACATTATTGGTAGCCACCTTTCAAGATTATGTTTCTAACATAAACATTACAATAAATTTAATGAAATATTATTGTTTAGTGTTAATGTTATGGAATCCACTTATTTCAAGTGTTTTCAGGAGGATCATTTTCATTGAATGTTTGTTTTTGGGTTAGAAACTATTTAATTGAAGGATTATATGTTTTTTTATGTTTTATTAAAATAAAATATAATTCGATTAAAATGTATAAAAAATTAATAAAAATATTTGAATTCCATAAAAATCATTCATTTTTTATTATTTAGATATGACATATAACCAATTTAATAAATGTTATAACGATATAGGGTGATTCAAATTTGGTTAAATTTAGTGAGAAATATATAGCGTTTTTTACTGATTTATCACATATAAAATTATAAGAGAAGAACATCAATACAATTTACATGATTTTTAAATATTAACCCTCTAACCCTATGACATTTTTTTATCACAATAAAATCATCATGAGGAGCATAACTTTTATTTCCTTCTGTATGGAGAGCTACTATTTTTCCAATGATATGGTATGCATTGAATAATATTTATATCATCAAAATGATGTATATATTTTACCCTTTAGGTATGAGTGAAATTAGATTCTAGAATTCTAAGTAAAAAGGGCCTGGGATACTAATAAAATGTTGAATAATGTTAATGAAAGATAAATAAATATAATTAAAATTTTATATCGGGCATGGTTGAGAATCATTTAATTGGACATATTTTGTGATTTTTGACTTTTTAGTTTTGAATTTATGTTTATGATTATACATAATTGAAACATTTATATGATGATTTTAATTCTATTTGATTGGATGTTCATGTGTTTCATGAGGTAAATTAAAAAACTATATGTATGGATGTTGATGAACCTGATTTGTGTGTTGATTATGTATAAAAATTAGTTAAAACACCCAAAATTTGTTAATATCATGATGGTTTCCATAAAATTATTTATAAAATTATTTTATAGTTTATCAATTCACAATCATTTAATTTGTGATCATGAAACACCAATTGAAAACCATTTATTTAGAGGAGTGATAATGATGTATATATAAATATTTTTTTATATAGAAACAATGCCACGCCATTAAAATAAAGGAAAAATGGTCTTTTGAACAATTTACTAAAACGACCTCTTGATAATACCATCGATGATTGAAAAAAAAAATTGTTCAAGATTATATGAACATTTATTATAGGACTATCTAATGGAATATAAAAAATCATGGGTTATTCTCCTTTTTTTTCTGGGAGACCTTTCAATATTTTATTAATGTTTACACATATATCATACTAGGTGCTAAATGTAATGTTCTCAAAAAAAGTATATGTAAGATGAAAATTTATACTATATCCAATTAAGTAGGAAGATATCATGAGAGGAATTTTTATAGAAACTACCATATACAATGTGAAAAAAATAAATAACCAACAATTTATATATATGATAAATTTTAATGATGAAAGGAATACAATTTCAAATCAGTATTTTGATTATTTATGATGCATCTCAAATGAGAATGGTCCCAACTCATCATGATGTTGAGACACTTGACCCCAGGATTGTTTTAATTCCAATGTAATGTTTAACAACCTTTTAATTTGAATAGAAAATGCCCTATGACCTAAATTAAATATTCTCAAATGGAGTTTTTTATCAGTTGTAGTTTTATTAAATAAACTTTGATATGTTGACATTTTCACATTAAATATATTATTTTGTGGAAGGAAATATAAGTGTTTATATTTATGTTTTTATGATATTTTTATGCATATAGGGAAGTACGATAATATTTCTATATGACATTTGTCATCATTGTGACATAAGAGAGGATGCCTTAAAACCCCTAATAAATCCCTCTATTCTATTACTATATTGAATAAAACGTTACTGTAGAAAATATAAAATTTCATTAATTTATAGTGTAATGAAAAAGAAAAAAAATATTTCATACGAATAAATAATAAGAATATAAGGTTCAATGTTTCAATATAACGACTTTTCCGTTGAGTTTCCCTATGTTAAAATATTGTTTTTGATTAACATCCTAATAATCCTTTTAAAGTATGATGTTATATTTTTTGTTAATAAATATGTATATGTTATTATAAATAACTAGTTTGTATGTCAATTATATGTTTTTAGGATTAATGGAACATTATCTTTTACATAGTTATATGAAGATTTCCAGAGGAAAAGGTGAAAAAATTAGTGTTTTAATTTTAATAAAAATGATTTTTAATTTATTTTAATGTTTTCAATGATTTTACTATGATTAAAATCATTGGTGATGATATTCAATAGTTTCGTGAATATATTTCTATTGCTACCATCGCTCTCAAACTATATATTTTTTATTTATCTGTGATTTTTTTGATGTTTTGATAGAAGATATTTATGTCTATAATAATTTAAAGAAAATATATAAAAGAGTTACAGATTCATTTTTAATAAAAAGTTTATAATTAAATATTATTGGGACTTGGGATGTTTGAAGAAGCCCTAGAGACATTGCAAGATTTCTTGATATTACATATAAATTTCTAGATTTTGGAGTTAGTTGTAAATGTAGGATAAGTCTACAATTTTTATGACTATATGGATGCATATAAGATGTATAAAATGCATAAGAAATAAAAGATTCCAAAACAATTTACAATCAAATATATCTTTTCTAAAAATATTTGTACATTTTTTTTGTTTTAACATCCTTTAGGGGGTTCAGTATGACATTCTTGAGTTGAATATAATGTTTTCGAAGATATTATAAGGATTTCATGATAGGCATTAGATACTTACTATGATTGTGAAATGGTTGATATTATTGGAAGAAATTTTTGATCTAGTATGATATCTAAATCTCATAATATACTTGAGTTATTCGTATGATGTATTTCATCATATGATGCTATAATACAGGTATATTTTTTTAATTTTCACAATAATAATTATGATAATTTAATGATTATTTATTTGGATTATATGTAATATCATAATCCAAATCTTAAATTATTATGAGGAGGTTAATATTTAAACATGTTTCAATGTTAGAAAAGGTTTTTGAGAAATTATATCCATTATATCAGGATCCACCATAATAAAATGTCCACACAATGCCCTTATATTATATCTCATGAAGTATTTTTTGAGAATAAATAAATTTTCTAAAAGATTATATTCAAATTTATAATAACATAGTTAATAAAGAGATCAATTCTATATGATGATACAATACTATAGTTGATGTTTTTATAAATATTAAAATTATATACATATTTTTGTGAATATGTGAGAGGTAATAGGGAGAGATTATAGGTATTAAAAAAATTATATCATAATGAATGAATAAAATATTATTATTGAAAATAGTCATGGAAGGATATTGTGAGAAGAAGAAGATCCTGAAATATCATGAACACAGAATCTTGTGACCTCTTTTTATGATAAATATTCTTATAACTATTTTTGTTTCTTCAAAACATTAGACACATTTCTAGTTGCTGCTAGCATGTTGTCGCTGGTGAATTTTCATTCCCATTCAAATAGCTATCTATCATAATAAAATAATATATATGTGTGTGTGTGTGTGTGTGAGTGTGATAAAAAACATACATTAGAGATGTATTCAACATTAGGAATATTAACTTCTTTAAAAAATATTTTTTCCCAATAATAATTTTTAAATTATTTATAGGATATTGTAATTGATTAATTTTGTATAGGGATTACTAGTTGTTAATAAGAAAAACAGTAATTGTTCCCCCCACCCCTCGTAGTAAATACCAATATTTAGTTATCCTCTTTAGATAGTATCAAATATAGGATTGCCCTTAAATATAACTTATTATTCTACAATGGAACACCATAACCCGATTAATCAGTATTGCATTCTAATTTTTTATGAAAAATATTTTTACTCAAAGAAGAAAAGTATTAAGACTTAACCATTATCATAAGGGTATAATTTTTATTATTATTTAACTCAACACATCACAATAATAAATTAAATTATTTCATGGTATCCATCCCACAAAGAAATATAAAAATAATGGAAAATAATGGAAATATCTAATCTCAACATTATATAAGAGATTATTATGCAAGATTATGGAATTAAGAAAATACAATGATATTTAGAAAAAATAATATCATCTATAATGGAAATAATAAGGTAATGTAAGAACGACTATAAATTAATAGACAACAATTTTAATGTCTAAGAATGAATAAATATAATTTTTTTATTATATTTTAAAAAGATTTATTGTTATTAAATGTTTAAAATATTGATAAATATATTGCAATAAATATGCTGATTGGTAAACTTATAGATACCACTAATAACAAAATATCCTCATTACAAAATATATTTATTGATGAATTAAAAAATAATTAATTGAATTACACACTCATTAAAAATGAAATGATAAAAGGGTCTTCTCATAAAAGAAATAGAAATATAGAGAAATAAATTTCTTTCATTACTCATATAGAGTATAATATTGAATTATAAAATATCAATTAATATGGATTAGAAAATATAGAATATTATTTTTGTTCCCATTATCTCTTGTGTTGATAATTCACCATAGGATGAGGCGGTATGTACAAGGAGATGTTAACATTTCTATTATTCAACTGTGGGAATTTTGTTCAATAATATTCATAAGTCCTAAAAAATGAATATAGGGATAGGTAGTCTAAAAATGCCTCATCATACAGTAGAATATCACAATAGATGAGTCAACAATAGTTGAAAGGGAAGACAAAAATCATTTCAATTTTTCTAATATTTTTATTATATATAAAATAGGGGTTTCAAAAATTGAGGATTATAATGATTGTGTGAATAAAACATCTGGAAATTCTCCTAGTACTCTGATTTATTATGAAATAAAAATAATAATAATTTATTAGATTATAATTCACGCACTGATACTTAATATACTAATGAATAATATGAGAATTAAAACAAATACAATATGAGGATAGCGATTAATATGTGTATGAGATAAATTAGAATATTGTGAAATGATAATACATGTCTAGAGAAGAATTATATTGAGATAAAAACATGTTTGGACTGAAAAAATACAACCTTACTAAAGAAAAAAAAAGAGTCCTAATAATGTAGAAAATATGTAATATTGTGATGAAATATCCTTTACCATTATCCACAGGGAATACTTGTTTGATAAATTGAAGTAAATGTTTTTTAGTGTGAAAAATAAAAATAAAAATACTATTGTATATTAAAATAAAATAACTTCATATGATAATTTAATAATATTTAGAAATATATACATTATAGTATTTCATGTCAGTGAACATGAAATTAAAATTTCAGCTATTAACTTTTAATAGATGGAAAATTTTATTTCAAAAAAATATCACAGGATAATAGTAATATGTATTATATATAATATTAGAATAAAACTACAGAACTACTCAAATATATATTTAGGAAAAAGAAAAAATTCCATATCAGTATTGAATTTATAGATTATAAGTTCAAAACAAGATTTGGTGAAATGATTATAAAACATGCTTTGAATTGAGAAAAGATATAATTCCTTATAGACATATAATTTCTTCCAACGTGAAAGGTCTTAACGACATTGTTGAGGATTTCATGTGTGGTCATAAATGGTAATATAGTAGGTATAGTATTCATCTTCCAGACATATGGATAGAGAATACACTAAGGGAAATACATTACAAATAGAATGAAATAAAAACTTTTAGCCATCAACACCAAAAAAATATTGATATAGAAAGAATAATTTAATGTCTCTAAGAAACTTGGGGAAGATGTGGTGAGGATATTAATGTTTGAAATTATTATATTGTGTTTATCCAAGAATAATATAATCATCAGCAAAAAACATGGAAGGTATATAAACAACATAATTAATTTCATGTTGTAGAAATTTTTGTATACCTCTCCCGTGTGGTGTCTTCCTGATCAGAAAAACACTTTCATGTAACTAATTTATTTATTTGATTGAATTAAAATCTCTTTAATTTTATTATAATTTATTTCATTAACTATCTTAATAGATATCGTAATGTTAATTCAAAACAATCATGTTCACCAATTCATGTTATGGTGCCATTTTTATCACGTTTCAAGAATATTTTATCGCATTAGAAGATTAATTGATGGAACTAGAATGAATAAGGGTATCCATGAGTGTTGGAGGAGGCATGAAGGCTATATTAGTCTGTTGGTATATATAACTGGACCCGGTTCTATGTAGTTGGCAACTTAGATCCAATAAGAGACCACTTCCTAGTCGATGGAGGAGCAATGGATAGTCATTGGAAATTAATAAATCCCTAAAATAAACAAGAATAATATGAAACAATTATGGGATAGTAGTATGTAGATGAGGGTGGTTTTATAGATGAATTCATCTTCAAGTGACCCACTGTCTCGTCGGTTAGGAGCACCATGTATCTAGTTTCACTGGGATAATATGTTCTATATTGTTATTATTGTAGGGAAACATGTCTAAAATGTCATCTTATTAAACATTAATTCTTCTGGGGTATTAAATAATAATCAGAATACTTATTTGGCATGGTAAATTGTGGATCAAAAAATCTTGGAAAAACTCTCTAGTTTTCAGTAATTCATCTAAAATCGAATTAGTGACGGATTTGTAGGAATCTGAAAATCTATTTCATGAGAAAATTGTCATATCTTAATGTCTTGAATACTCTATCTCTTTCTATAAATATATCATCTTAATTCATAGTAATTATTTCAAAATATTAGGGAGTGTAATTTTAATAGTTTTTCATTAAGAGTTTTCTTTATTCTGATTAAATTCATTAATGGGTATCACTACAGTGAAATTAAGGAATGAGATCATTGGATTTGGAATGAAACATAAGATGGAACTTTGAAAACATAATTGTGAGGTGTTGTGCACTATGTTGCATTTGTTGTCAATAAGGTGTCAAGGATTGAATGAATGAAAAGGAGTGTCAATATGTGAATGAAAAAGGAAGTGATGGTGATGGTGATGTTGTCAATAAGGTGTCAAGGATCAAATGGACTACAAGGAGTGTCAATAAGGTGTTAGGGATTGAATGGATGATGGATGAAGTGAAGGAAAAATGAAGTTATGGTGATGGTGATGATTGGAGAATGACCATGGAACTAAGAATCATGTCACTTAGGGGAATCACTAAGTGGCATAGGAGGTATGGTTGAAACATTCTCCATATTAAATTAGACGATTGTAGAGCTGATCATAAGTTCAAAGAACTTGTATCAATAATATACAATGCCAAAACATTGATAAACGTCCATGCATTGTCTTCACAATGCACGAGGAGATAAAGAAGTGCCATCCACAATCACTAAGGGGATGAGGAATGAAGAAGGGATCCATCCACAACCTCTAAGTGGATGATGTGAAAAGATGAAACATCCATAACTACTATGTGGATGAAGTGGTTTGAAGAAGACCATGCACTATCTCTTAGTACACGAGGATTTGAAGATGATCCAACCTCATCTATGATTGGATCATTGAAGAACACTGAAGAAAAATTTGATTCAAGTGTAATGGTTAAAGAAGAACCTTCAGGAATTCCATTGTAAGTGAAGAATATAAGTTGAGAGGAGTATAGAATTATAATGAAGAAGAGGAGGTGAAGGATAGAAGAATGGACTAAAGTAGACTTGTTCCGACTTGGTTTAACCTAGTATACAGGGTGGAGCTTATATATAAAAATGGGGCCTACCCACGAGCTAGCTACCTGAGATTCAACCCAAGGCAGATGCGGGACCACAAGGGGTTGACCGTGCCCATGAGGAGGCCTAGGTAGAGCCAGCCCGTAAGAGGCCGGGCCATGTGTTAGCCTGAGCCACGCAGAGGTCAAGCCCGCGCAGCGTGGGCGCCAAGGGCGCGCCCGTGGAGGAGCATAGTGGGCCCTAGAGTGAGCCAGTAGGAGAACCAGTGTGGGGTGGCACCGGAGGGGGGAGAGGAGTAATCTGAGCGGATTTTGGGAGGCACTGTTTGATAAACCGCGAGAATGCCGCGACTCGATTAGATCTGGGATGGAATTTTAAAGTCATGGAGCTGGTCTGCACCGTCCTTCTGATCCGCTTGTAATCACGTCTGCTCATCTAATCTCGCCACGACACGTTATAATCTTGACCGTCCTAGATCATTAAACGCTGGTCCAACGGATGAGGTGACGAACTGAGGTTTTCTTCAACCTTCGGACACATAACCTCCACCCGACGTGAACCAGTTGTCGTCGCCACTGCCGATCCACCGTGATCAACTTACTGACCACTGTTGAAGCTCAAATCAAGTGCATCATGATCGTTTTGACGAACCGAATACATGAATGCATTAAAATTTTCTTGCATGCAACGAGATGAAGAAATTCAAGGGAGCCCGAGGCAAACGATGTTGCCGAGGGTGCACTGCCTGTTCAACGTACAAGGAAAGGCTTCGCATACGTTTTTTAAATGCATGCACGTGATTTGCACACCAGGAATGAAGGATCCCATGGTTGAAAAAGAAAAAAATAATCAAATGAGATTTCCGGGATATCTCATTCACGTTTGAAGATTTTAAAAATCCGCATATCTCGGGCATTCAAAGATTTGAACCCCGTGACTTCGATCAAACTCTTTTCCTACTAAAAGAGAACCCCAAACCTAGAAGAGGTTGCTGATTTACTGAGAAAACACCCGCGAAGCTCCGTGCAACGCGAAGAAAGAACTCTCCGCACACAACCTGCGTGGCAGAGCAGCCCGGAGCCACCCGAGGCTCCGAGAGATCCTTTCACGCTACCCCTGCGCAAAAGAAGCAAGGAGGAGGCCACCCTGCGCGCTCCCCTGCGGGGCAGGGAAGAAGCTGGGTCTTGTGCATCCGCTTCCTGCAACACTTGCGCTGTAGAAAGTTGGCCGCACTTGCGCGCCCTCTGTGCCTGCGAACTCGCACGGAAGGAGGAGGCCACCACGTCACCTGCATGGTAGGAGGGAGCTGTCGCACTTGCGCGGCTGTTGTACTCAAGCACCTGCGCGGCAGAAGATGGTGTCACACCACCCATTGGTAGAAGCCACTCCCGCACCCTACACGGTTGAAGGTAGGAGTTGGCCGGATCCTTGTGTTCCCTCCTTTGAAGCGGTGCTGAAGTGGAAGGCCACACCCACTTGGGTTTGTGTGTGTGTGCATGGGTTGAAGAGGGAAGGTCGTGTGTGCATAAATGAAAAGGTGGCCCAAAGGATCACATGTGTTGTCGAAGGGTGCATTCCCAAGGCCCTATGGGTTGTGTGTGCTAAACATGTCAAGAGGCCAATACCTTATTTAGTTCACAAGTGGAGTGTGCAATCTTTGTTGAAGAAGGAAAAGAATAAGGTGTGTGTGCAAAAAGCATTTACACCCATTGAGGGTTTTTTCACACCAAGAAGAAAAGGGGAGTGCATGATTTCATGCATGCACATGAACACGTAAACAAAGTTTAAATCAGTGTGTGTGAATTTGAGAAGTCCAAGACCAATGGTTCTTGAAGATAAAGAAGGATCCATATGGAAACATTGCATGAAGATTCAAAGATACCATGGAATAAGTGCATGAAGATGACTTAAAGAGAGACTGAAGCCATAATGAAGTTAAATACATCATTTATCTGAGTTTTCAGTAGTTAAGGAGTCCAGGAAGATTGAGTGGGAATACACAGTGCAATAACATATTTCCCCATCAAGATTCATGAAGACAGAGGTTGGGTCATCCTTAGAATACAGAGATAAAGCCCGAGAATAGAAGAGGAGTCATGGACACCACAAGGGATCGGAAGAAGTGAGCAAGGCCAACAGACCTTACTCAAGGCTATTGAAGACTCTTGAAGAGATTAATGAAGAAGAGCTTTTCATGTGACTCGAGGAGCCTGGAGAAGACCCCCTATGAGACTCAGGGTGGAGAAGTCTTCGGTGGAAGCTGAAGCAGGCCAGTGGGACCCTTGCAACACTATGGGATGCAGTATAAAGTCCCTTTTGTGAGGAGATGTATAGTTTGATTCTATACCAACCATTTTAATTTTGAATGATTATAGTGGATATTCCATGTTGGGGTGTATAACCAACATGGAAAGGACATAGGCCTTTGGAGCCGAACCATGTAAATCCTTGTGTCCTGTTCCTTTACATTTACTACATCACTCGAGGAATGGATGAGAGATACAAGAAGAGTGGATCGAGGCCTTAACAAGTCATATTGGTTTAATTCATAAATAATCAATTAGTAAAATTTTTAAAAGGATCCCTGAGTCACCACCTCCCCCTCTCAGTGATCACACTTATTCGGGAACTTCAATTGGTATCAGAGCCAGGTTACGTCTAAAAGATCCAAGAGAGTCTTTATGAAGTGAAGATTTGAGGAAATGAGCGAACAACCTCAAATGGAGATATCTGCCAAGACTCAGAATAATAGAAAGAAGAAACAGGCCAAGAAGATAAAGAATAAGGTTGCTAATAATAGAGAAACACCTTCTATTGATGGTAATGTGAAAGTCACAACAGATGACAATTCCTTTTATCACTCTTCTGATGAAGCATACTCTAACTGTGATGATTATGGAACTATCAATGATCTTGTAAATGCACTCAAATATCTTTGGAAGACATTCCCCATGGAAGTGGAAATGTGTATTACTAAAAGAATCTGTGATCTTCAAGAAGAAAAATTACAGCTGGAAGAAGAATCCAATTCTATGGAAGATCAATTGACAAGAAGGGTTGGCATAACCAACACTCTCACAAAGTTGGTGAAGGCCAAGGATGAAACAATTTATCTTTTCAATGAAAGAATTGAAGATGTTAGTGAAGAATTGCAAATAAGAATTTGTGAGGAATAATTCATTGAGATGGTGTTCAAAGAATTTTTCCATGCACTGGAAAAGTGGCACAGAGTGTCAATGGTTTTCAAAGATTCTCAACTAGAAGAAAAAGCAAAAAGGGTAAAGGAGTTTGAAAATTCATTGCAAGAATTGAAGACGGCGCATGAAGACTATATGAAACAACTGAAAGAGAATTGGGAAGGAATGCTAAGATTTGTTGAGGATGAGAATAACTCTCTCAACATGAATTTCTTATAACAAGAGGTGATATTGAAAAATCAGAAATTACCCAAATCCGAAAACTCCCAGTCAGCTGGAAGGAGAAATCATTCCACTCAACTGTGCATTGAGAAGGATGATTCCAAAAGAGGGACATCCTCTAATGAAAGGGAACCATCTACTAAGAATAAGGTACCTTCCATCCCATCTTGTTCTCATGCTTCTAAATGTGTTTCCACAAAAAGTGCATGATGGAATAGTAACTCTAAACATATATGGATGAAGAAGATGATGAAAGAGAGCTGTCATGAAAATACACAACAATTAAACAGAAAGATCTAACAATCAGAAGAAGTCAAGAAGAAAATATTTGTAGGTCAATGTTGGTGCTGCAACAGGTATGGGAATTTTGAAATGGATTGTTGGTAAATTCCTCTAAATGATAAAGCACAAAGGAATCCCATGCCAAGGGGGAGGAAGCCAAAGAAGAAGAACCAACATCCACAAGTCTAGAAAAATCTGTTTACAACAAATAGATTTGGAATGTTTGATAACAACTGTGATGAAGGCAAAAGTGGTCAAAAGAATGATACATACCAATCTCAAAATGTATCCAATGCAGAAAAGAAGAAAAGATCACAGAACCTAGATAATAAAGAATAAGTATCTGTGGGAAGCAAGCTGAAGATTGTTCTCCCAATAAGATTTTGAGAAAGAAAGAGAAGTCCTTGGATTCCAAATCCAAGAAGGGTGATTCATCCAGAAAAACCACCAAGAAAAAAATGATTCTACTGTGGAAAGAAAGGTCATACCATGGATATTTGTAAACAAGCCATGGAACTAAATAGAAGCAAACTGAACTCAACAGGACAATCAATCCAAAAGAAGAAGAAGGTATTGATTGAAAATAATCTTCCTAAGAAAGGTAACATAAAATCATCAAAGGAACCATGTGGAACATCCAAATCTGAAGCCTCACTTCCAAATGACATATTAATCATCTGACCAGAAGATTCGGAAAGAATGAGAATGGAAGAAAATGCATATGCCTATGATTTTTCAAAAGGAAAACAAAAGATTTCACATGAAGACGAAGTTCAGTGTGTGAGGTGCAATAAAGCTAGTCATATTAGTAACAAATGCATGACACTCATTCCAGATCAAAATGTATTCTTCAAGAGAATGATGATTAGACCAGGAGATTCTAGTGCTCAGAAGGCACTTAGAATGAGAGGAGTCACACAAAAAGAAGTTAAAGAGGTTTTAATATCCACACCAGCCCAAACATCAATGAAGATCAAATGTGCATGTGTGAAGAATGGAGAAAGTGGAACATCTCGGTTGAGAGAATCTTCTCAACCTTATTGTTCAAAATGATGAACCAAGGAGGTTACATATTATTCCCTAATCACTGGTATATACATCTTCTTACATTTCAGGGAATTAAAGATGATGATCACTCTCAAATTGATAATGGTATAGACAGAATGGAGTGGACCCCTTGAGGGGGATCCAATCTGTAAAAGTTGATGTTTTGAGATTCATATCATCTTGTGAAAAATGTAGGTATTCCAATCACACTTTCATCCCTTGTTTCTTAATTTTATTTTACACGTCAATTAAGGGGGAGTGTTTAATTGAAGACAAAAGGATGAAAGGGGGAGCTTTATCATTACACCAGAACTTTCTAATGAGTTTGGTGAAGTATGTGCAGGATATTTCAATTCATTGATATAACTGAAAAATTTCAACCACTTTAAGCCTTAGCATGATCTCACATGTATATAGAATTGTGGATAGCATGGAATTCCTTGGTTACATCACTCTTTTTTTCAACACCGGGTTATCCCAAGTAGACTTAGAGACGATTTACTAAAGGCTCTTTGCAAAAGTTAACATGTGACACCATCCCTCTCTTAGTGATTTTCAAGAAGATGTTATTCAAAGGGATGAAGAAATATTTTGAAGAGAACCACACCACACCTTTTTATTTTGTTGGAAATAAGGGGGAGAAAATCTTGGCACACATATTGACCCATTAATATGTGCTCTAGTGATATTGACAACAAATACAAAGGTGGATATTGTTGTGAACTGTGTTGAATTTGTGTTCAATAAGGTGTGAAGGATTGAATGAATGACAAGGAGTGTCAATATGTGAATGAAAAAGGAAGTGATGGTGATGGTGATGTTGTCAATAAGGTTTCAAGGATTAAATGGACAACACAGAGTGTCAATAAGGTGTCAGGGATTGAATGGATGAGGGATGAAGTGAAGGACAAAGGAAGTGATGGTGATGGTGATGCTTTGAGAATGACCATGGTACTAAGAATCATGTCACTTAGGATAATCACTAAGTGGAATAGGAGGTAAGGTTGATACATTCTCCATATAAAATCAGACGATTGTAGAGCTGATCTTATGTTCAAATAACATGTATCAATAAGATACAATGTCAGAACATTGTTAGAAGTCCATGCATTGTCTTCAAAATACATGAGGAGATAAAGAAGTGCTATCCACAATCACTAAGTGTATTAGGAATGAAGAAGGGATCCATCCACAACCTCTATGTGGATGATGTGAAAAGATGAACCATCCACTGCTACTAGGTGGATGAAGTGGTTTGAAGAATACCATGCACTATCTCTTAGTGCATGATGATTTGAAGATGATCCAACCTTATCTCTGATTGGATCATTGAAGAACACTGAAGAAACATTTGATTCAAGAGTAATGGTTGAAGAAGAACCTTCGGTAATTCCATTTTAAGTGAAGAATATTGGTTTAGGGGAGTATAGAATTCTAATGAAGAATAGGAGGTGATGGAGAGGAGAATGGCTTTAAGTAGACTTGTTCCTACATGGTTTATCCAAGTATACAAGGTGGAGATTATTTAAAACAATGGGGCCTTCCCATGAGATTTATACCCAAGCTTCAACCCAAGACACATGCGGGACCCCAAGGGGTCGACCGCGCCCATGGGGATTCCTAGGCAGAGCCAGCCCACAGGTGGTCGGGCTGTGTGTAAGCTCGAGCTACGTGGAGATCAAGCCCCCGCAGTGTGGGCGCCAAGGGTGTGCACGTAGAAGAGAATAGTGGGTGCTAGAGTGCGCCCATAGGAGAACCAGTGTGGGTGGCATCAGAGGGGAAAGAGGATTAATCTGAGTTGATGTTTGGAGGTGCTGTTTGTTAAACCACAAGAAATCCATGACTCGATTCGATGTGGGACGACATTTTAAAGACGTGGAGCTGATCTGCGCCGTCCATATGATCCGTGTGTAATCAAGGCCGCTTATCTAATCTCTCCACGCCACATTATAATCATGACCGTCCGAGATCATTAAAAGCTGATCCAACGACCGAGGTGACAAACCGAGGTTGTCTTCAACCTCCAGACACCCGATCTCTACCCGACATGAACTAGTCGTCGTCGCCACTGCCGATCCACCGTGATCGACATCCTGACCACTGTTGAATCTCAAATCAAGTGCATGATTATCGTTTTAAAGAACCAAATACATGAATGCATTAAAAGTTTCATGCATACAGTGAGATGAATAAATTCGAAGCAGCTCGAGGCAATTGAAGTTGTCGAGGGTGCACTGCCCGTTTGACATAGAAGGAAAGGATTCGCTTGCATTTTTTAAATGCATGCACATGATGCGCACACCAAGAACGAAGCATATCGTGGTTGAAAAAGAAAAAGGAAACAATCGATATTTCCGGGATATCTCATCTCCATTTGAAGATTTTAAAACACATCATATATCGGGCATTCAATGATTCGAACCCCGCGGCTTCGATCGAACTATTTTCCTACAAAAGGAGACACCCAAACCAAGAAGAGGCTGATTATTTCCTGCGAAAAGACCCGTGAAGCTCCATGAAACGTGAAGTAATAACTCTCCGCGCACAACCTGCGCGGCAGAGCAGCCCAGAGCCACCCCAGGCTCCGAGAGAACCTTTCGTGCTTCCCCTGTGCAAAATAATTAAGGAGGAGGCCACCATGCGTGCTCCCCTGCACGATCGGGAAGAAGTTGGGTCTTGCGCGCCCACTTCCCGCAACACTTCTGCAGTAGAAAGTTGGCCACACTTGCACGCCCTATGTGCCCGCAAACTCGCGCGGCAGGAGGAGGCCACTTCATCACCTGTGCGGTAGAATGGAGCTTCCGCACTTGTGTGGATGTTGCACTCAAGAACCTGCATGGTAGAAGAAGGTGTCGCACCACCCATGCAGTAGAAGCCACTCCCACACCCTGTGTGGTTTAAGGCAGGAGTTGTCCGCATCCTTGCGTGCCCTCCTTTGAAACAGGGCTGAAGTGGAAGGCCACACCCACTTGGGTTTGTGTGAGTGTGCACGGGTTGAAGAAGGAAGGCCGTGTGTGCATAAAAGAAATGGTGGCCCAAAGGAGCACACATGTGGGCCAAGGGTGCATGCCCAAGGCCCTATGGGTTGTGTGTGCTAAACAAGTGAAGAGGCCATTACCTTAGTGTGTGCACAAGTGGAGTGTGAACACTTTGAAGAAGATGGAAAAGAAGAAGGTGTGTCTGCAAAAAGAGTTTACACCCATTGAGGGTTATATCACACCAAGAAGAAAAGGGGAGTGCATGCTTGCATGAATTCACACGCACACATAAAAAAAGTTTAAATCAGTGTGTGTGTAGTGGAGAAGTCCATGAACAGAGGTTCTTGAAGGTAATTGAGGATCCATGAAATCCTTGCATGAAGATTCATAGATGCCATGGTCTAAGTGCATAAAGTTGACTTAAAGAGAGACTAAAGCCAAAGTGAACTTAAAGACATCATTTATCTGAGTTTTCATTATTTAAGGAGACCAAGTAGATAGAGTGGGCATACATAGTGAAATAACATATTTCCCCATCATGATTATTAAATATAGAGGTCGGGTCATCCTTAGAATAAGGAGATAAGGCTCGAGCAATGAAGAGGATTCCTGGACACCACGAGTGATCAGAAGAAGTGAGAAAGGCCAACAGACCTTACTCAATGCTGTTGAAGACTCTTGAAGAGCTTAAAGAAGAAGAGCTGCTCGTGTGACTCGAGGAGCCAGGAGAAGACCCCATGTGAGACTTAGGGTGGAGAAGTCATCAGTGGAAGCTGAAGCAGGACAATGGGACTCTGGTAACACTGTGGGATGCAGTATAAAGACCCTCCTGTGGGACTCAGGAGAGGTATAGTGTGACACTATACCGACCATTGTAATTGTGAAATATTATAGTGGAGAATCCATGTTGGGCGTTTAACCAACATGGCATGGACTTAGGCCTTCGGAGCCGAACCTTTTAAATCCTTGTGTCTTGTTCCATTACATTTACTGCATCACTCAAGGAAAGGATAAGAGATACAAGAAGAGTGGATCGAGGCCTTAACAAGTCATAGATATTTAATTGATAAAGAATCAATTAATAAAAAGTTTAAAAGGATCATTGATTCACCCCCTCCCCCTCTCAGTGATCACACTGATCCGGGTACATCATGAGGAATGATTTTTTATCACAAATGAGATAAATAATGTAATATTATAAACCTCTCTACCTAAGGGGATTTGAATTGGAATCACATTCTACTATTATTTACTCTATTTTGAAGCTATCTTTCCTCCCTCATTATTTTATATATTATAAAATTAAATATCAATAGAAATAATTTATTATTTTTTTGATACTAAAACATCATTTGTGTTTAGTTATTTAATCTAATTTGATATTTGACTTATTATATAAATCTATTTAATCAATATATCACATTGTCATATTAATTTCTTAAGCCAATTTATTGTTCCAAAATCATTTAATTTTGATTTTACAGTTTTTTATTGTGTAAAAGTTTTTAAAACAGAAATTTACCCATTGTTCCAATATAATACAACCAATTTTTTGCATCCACAATATCATTGCATTCCTGTAAAAACTTTTTTCTTCTCAGAATTGTGTATTAATATTTTTAAAATCATTAAATGTTTTAATGTTTGATCTTTTATGGTCAAATATAATTCTTGTTCATATGATCCTATTTTAGTTAGCATAGTTTATTACAATTAGAAAAATCATACGTCAAAATTTCATTTTAGAATTAGTTACCATATATGTGAAATTTTATTCTGGAATACTTTCTATCTATATAACTTAAAGATAATTGGATCCCTAAAATATTAAAAACAATAAGAATAAATTAAACATGAAATCATAATAATATGGTATTGATTGAAATGAATTTAATGAGGTTTAATAATTTATAATGTATCATGAAATATTGAAATTTATATAATTCACACCTAAATTAATGAATAAATTTAAATAATTTAGATTAGATATGTCTAGATAATATTTTGAATGATTTTCTATTCGTAGAACTGAATCTATTGCTACTATGTTTACGCGATTCATTCACCCAACCAATATTCAAAACACCCTTTGTAATGATTTATCTAGGAAAATTAATTTAAATATATTATAAGAGCCCTATAATGAAATTGCGCAAAGACATTCATATCCAAACATGATGATTGGGATGTAAAAGAGATTGTAGTTGAATATCGTATCATATCCCTAATGATGTAATAAAATTTCTATAAGGAAACTATCTAAGAAAGAACCAAATTGAAACTATGATGTAAAGATGTTAATATCCTTCAAAACATCAAATAATTAATCATCCTTATGTGATTGTTAATACATCTACCAACTTTCTAATAACATGAATAATGACTTTAAGTGAAATAATATTTTCATCTTATCTATCAAACAGAATAGAAAATTATAATCCATATTAGACATGCCTCAATAGAATAAAACATGTCACATCTATATATAATTCTTCATATTCCAAATTAATGTTAAATAATCTAAATATGGGAGAAACACTCAAATAGTTACAATGTGGAGTGTTAAAAATTTCGTAGCAATCAAAGACCTCATAAATCCTCTTTCCACATTCACTCAAAGTGAAAATAATATATATACTAGTTTCAGATGTCAAAGGATTGGAAAATAATGATTTGGTATTGTTTTCTCACATCAGTAAAGTGCATATAATAATATAATAGAACCCACCTCAATTGAATTTTTTTAATATAATTTAAAATAATTCTCCATTAAATTTTAGAATTGGATTTCAAGAATAAAAAATATGAGTGACAAGAATGAATTCATATTTCACCTAATAATACAATAAATAATATCATACTAAAAAAATATATATTAGTAAATCATTATAACCTAAAACTAGCTTACCCAATATTGTTTCGGTACCAAAACATTGATTCATTTTATTTTTTATGAAATTTTTCTTTAGTGAGAATCACAAGAAGCATAATGGTACCTACATAGTTGTTTCTCAAATCCCATGTGTGGGGACCTCTCCAAATTTAATCAAATAGATATAATATAAGTACGTCACGTCTCATTCGATAATGGAACATGTTTTTAGATAGTTGGTGAAGGTACAATCTATTTGTAAAACTCAACACTTATTTTTTATTTTCTAAAGGATGGAAAAAATATTAAATTACTCAATTGTGTGATGCAGGTTATAAAATAACATATGAATATTATTTTTTCAAATTTTTTTCTTGAAAGGAAACAATTATTTAATACATATCATTTCAAAAAGTTTATATAATCAATGTAAAATCTCTCACCCTCCAAAACATAAAATTCTTGAGTACCCAAGATATTGATTCACATATTTGTTAAAGAGACCTTAGTCACTATATCAAACAATCACATTAAAACGCATTCATTATAATCTAGAATATAATCTAAAAAAATTAATTTAGAATATAACATAGTTTTTAAATAATCCATGTATGGTATGTAACTAAAATTTTCGTTTAAATCAAAAAAATTATTTTCTTCTTCTAAATATATCAAATTTATCCATACATCATTATTCATTCTTTTCAAACCAAAATTATATGAGTTAAATATTGATATTTTATTATTATTTAATAATTACATGATTAAAATGGTATTATTTCTTATCTAATAAAATTTAATATTTCAATGATTTCATATCATTTTTTAAAAATTTAGAAAATGTTCAAAGAAGAAATTCCAAATAAAATTGATAATGGTGGATAATTTGATAAAATTGAATTTGAGGATTTATGTTCTTCTCAAGGATATAATAAATCTTTTTTTCTACTTAAACACCTTAACATGAGTATGTAGATAAGATAAATCTAACTCTCTAACAAATAACATGAATTATTTTAAATAAAATTAACTTACATCATTTTTTCAGGTTGAGGGCCAGAATAAATCATTCTTCATCATTAACTATTTTATCATAAAACCATTCTGCAAAAACATGCTTCATGAAAAATGTAAATATAGAAAACTAAAGTCATAATTTTTTTATTTTTGATTTATTTCTAGTATTTTATTTTAAACCTTTAATGCCATAATTTTTTCAATCCATGTTGTTTTGGATGAAATTTTTGCGAATTCAATTTCTCAAAATGTTTTTGAAAAAGGTGTTCTTAGTGAATATTCTAAAAACTAAAATTTTTTGTGCAGGAAAATAATCAAATATAATTTATATCCATATAAATATTAAAAAAAATATACACCCTCCCCTATAAAATATCATTTTATAATTCTTGTATGTATCTAAAACTATATGATTAGTCTTAAATGATGTTGATTACCTTTCCTTTGCACCTCACATGGAACCTCTTAAAGTTAACAATTCCCATAATACTGAAAATTGGATTCCATCCATTCCCAAGGAATTATATAAATTCACACAAAATAATGTATCTAGTCTCATGTTGGGACATAATAATCATCTATTCATTGGATATATATGTGTTTCTAGAAATTAGTTAGATCATATTAGTAATATGACTATAAATAAAGAATATTTAGTACTTAATGTTTACAACTGAGAAGAAGGGATCAACTATGATGAAATATTTACACATTTTGGTTGGTTAGAATACATTATAATATTTTTATAATTCCCCTCTTACTGTAATTTCAATCCCCTTCAAATTGATGTCAAATCTTCCATTTAAAATAGTTTTTTTAACCAAAATGATTCTGTGGAACTAGGACCTATACTTGGAACATTCGATTTTCTATATCATGTTTTCAAATATATGAATATATTTGTAGTTTAAAATTAACCCTTCATGCTTGGATTGTTATTTTTAAAAATTATTTTTAATTACTGGGTTTTAAAATTAGGAATATTGATTCAACTCATTTTTTAATAAAAATCAAAATTTCCTACTTACTTTTTAAAATTTATTTTGATGATAAGATTTTGGGCACAACCAATGAATCTATTTTTTTTTGAAATTTATAATTTAATGAAAAAATATATTTGAAATGATATTAATGTGTGAACAAAAAATAATTCAATGTTTCCAAAGATCACAAGATGATAATGGTATTTTTTTAATTAAGTAATCAACACAAATAAATTCTTAACACTATTTGGAGTGGGTTATACTAATGAAATTGGTATACCCAGTAGTACAACTTGTAATATGACATCGGTTTATGATGATAGGATTATCAAAAAAAATTATTATAGAAGTGTGATTGAAAGTATACTTTACATTACTATGACTGAGATAGTCATCACGTTCATTATTTGCCTTTATATCCATTTTTTATCAAATTAAATGGAATCTTAATTAAATTGTCTAAAATTAATTATCTTTATATAAGGTGAACTAAAAATATTCATTTTCAGTATCGAAAATAAGATTAATTTGAATTAATTACATTTTTTAATATATATTTTGGTAGATATCAACTAGATAGGAACATTACAAGTGATTCATTCATGGTACTCATAAAATCCATCATATCACATTGTGGTATGTATTGTATATAAGGAACCGACCTTAAAACATTACATAATAATGACTTAAATGAATAATTCCCAATTAGGATCTTTTCAGGTTAAGAGTTTTAGATAATTAGGACATAACTATTAAATCTCAATGATTAAAAAGTAGACACATCTACTGAGTTTCCATTTTTTCACAAAATAAAAACTCTTGATCAAAAGGTTCAGGTCTAGTTCCATGTTTTAGAGAGAATATCATTTCCTTGATCCCATCCTTGACCCTATTCCATTTTATGTCCTGTGAAAAACATTTCAAAAACTTGGGATGTGCATAAAATGTTCGGTAAGGGATACACACAAAAATAAAACATTTTATCATCAATACATACATAGAATAAGCCTTTTAACATACCTCATGAAATCATAATATTTATGATTAACTAATTGAAATCATAGGACATAAAGGTAACATGAGGCATTCATAACATCCTTACGTAGGGAGTAACCCTCATGGTTATGTTTGGAATACCAATCACAGTATATTTCCTAAATCTCTTTGGAGAAACCTCAGTGTTTAACTCTTTTGAATTACCCAATGTATTGGAGAGATATCTTGGGCTAACCCGCCCATATTTTATCACGAAACCACATGACTTCATAAACAATTACCAAGAACCATAACATAATTGTATCACATAAAACATGCATAAAGGTAACATAACATTTCCACATTTCAATCACCAGATATCAATACAGCACATTGATAAAATAAAAACATTATCAAAACCATTTTCAATACCAAAATAAAAGAAAATAAAAACATGGTATTTATATTTCATTTAAAAAAATTTAAGGCTTCTAGAGGAAGCCGAAACTCAAATAATGGTCACGGTGGCAGAGAAGTCATTGTCACCCCATACGTAAGACAAAAACATTCCTTTTTCCATTTAGTAAAATGATTCATGTAAAAATATTTATTTTGAATGAAATTGAAATTCAAAAGGGTTTTATACACAATATAAAATAGAGTCATGTAAAAATCAAAAGATGCATCAATGAAAGGAGATTGAGATGAAGGCCCATACAAAGACGATATCCTCAGATTAAGGATAAATCAATTACATAATTATGTGTGAAAAATATAAAAAGACTCAATATATGTGGATATTAAGTGTAAAACATTCATAGGTCATCCACACATATCCATTGCATGACATAATCAAGAAGTAGAGGTTTAACCCAAACAATTGAAATTGGGTTAAGAAGTTCCCTTACTGAAATTTGACAGCCTAATGGTGTCACTTTAAAATTAAGAATATGGGTTGATGAGAGAGAAAAATGGTATCTCATCACTTGGACATAAAATTTACAGAAATAAGGATATGTAAGAACATATTCCCGCATAAGAAGATTTAAATTAAAAGACCTAGCAAAAAAGTCTTTTAAAAATAGGAGGGTGAAAGGTTCCCCTACCGATTTGGGTAACTTTCGAAACGTACACCCGATGAATTAAGGGTCATAAAATTAAGATATAAATATCCATAAATTAAATTATATTACACAAAGAATAAAATCATGGGAAGTACATACACCACACAAAAGTAAATTGTGGAAAATGTAGCATGAATCTCACGGGAATAAAAAGTGAGATAAATACCCCTTACCTCGTTGTAATCAATCGAGTCATATGACTAGAAGATAATAAACACCAAATGAATCACATAATACCATGAATATAAATAGGATCATGATAATATATTTTAAATGGCAGTTCAAAATACACCACATGCAACAAATAATTGGCGTACAATGGAAATCTCAAAGAATTGAAATTGAGATAAGAAATCCTCTAACCTAAAGTCTGACTTGTCTTGTTCATTTCCTTCGACTCCTGAATAATAAACATTGGTAAATTTAGGATTTCTTAAGGACATACATTAAAGATTATTATTAAATTCATATCACAGCTTATCATGATATAATTATTTGTTAATTATGCGAGTTCATATCTTACGTTTTGTCGATGTTTGGTACATGAGTCAAAAATAAACTTGTTTGAAGAGAGTTGTCTATGTAGTTATAAGAAATTCATCTCCAGAATAGTATTAATGATTTAAATATCATATTTATCCATTATATATTCATTTTATACTATTCCATAATATCTGGAGAAAAAAATGAAATTCCACGTTCATTGAGACGGTAGGTCGTACATACGCATGGAAACTACTTTCATTTCTTTGTCATATTAATGGAATTAAAACTAAATGATGGATATAAGCACACACATATATATATATTATAATTCTACTATCATATATATTCTATATAGGTAACCTATGTTCATTTATTATGTTCTTTATAAATTCCATGTTTGGCATGAACTAGTCACATCACTTGAGGGGGCGGTAGTCCACACTTCCTTAGATAAAATTATAGCAGTTCCACAACATGAAAATAATAACAATGTGATTTAAAAAATAAAATTCAAAAGAATATAGAAAAACTGAATACCATATATATCATATATAAATACAGTTACATCATAATGGCCACCATGAAAGGTGTTAAAAGAAGATTGAACAATCATCGTTTCGTGAGGCAGTAATTCTCCACCCACACAAACAGTATAGTCTTTAACCATTAGACGAATGTGTGTGTAAGTGTATGTAAGATTTTTATAATTACAACATCATAGTTTATTGAGTATACTGTGTTTATAATTGGATCAAATAATTTGAAGACATTGGTGAGAGAAGAAAGAAAATAAAAGAAAGATACTCGAGAGAAGACATTACCTCTAAATCGGGTACGGCTTTTTGATTTGAGCCGAAGGATTCCTTGGAAAGACATCTGACCAAAGTGAGGATTCTAAGAGTGAAATAGGTATGTGGAGAGATAATATGAGCAGTTTATATATGAAACAAGGTTTTGGGAGGTGGGGGTAAGGGGGTAGAGGTGGGGGGCTTTTATAAGAGGGAGGAGGGTCACTTTTGGAAAGTCTTGAAATGTTACTTTATTATAAAATAATTTTTGGATTTTAAAGGTCCCACAATGATATATTTCAAGGATAATGTGATAAGGGTTAGAAATAAATCCATCAAATAGGATTTTTACAAGATTATTTTTTAGATTTTACATTATCTTTTCATTTTATTTAAATCATTCATTAATGAGGTATTCATTGCATCATCATATTGTCATAAATAAATTTCTTTATGTAAAGTATAGCAATTATAAACAAACTATCATGACTTAGGAAATAATTATATAATTTAAATGACTATTTATAGACTAAGATATCATTTATGTAAACAAAATAAATATTGTTTTACATAGGATATACAAACCTTTGTTATATTTCTCTTATTTTTAAAAAAATAATGTCATAAATGTCACTATTACACCCATGTGACTGCATGGGCCCTCATGTTCAGTAAAATGGTTTCCATTGTAGACCATGACTCAAAAAAGAGTATTTGGACACATTTTGGGGTCATTTTATATTATTATGATATTATTTTATTACCCTTAACTACCCGGTTACTAATTAATCACGATAAATAAAGATAATTACCGTCATTACTATTCATAATGTCCAAAAACAAAAGAGCCTTAATTACATAATTTGGACCTTATAATTCCAAATATGGAATCAATTTTACCACATTCCAAATAGAAAAATTGTAGTAATTAATGTTAAAACAAATCCTATTGTCACAACCAAAGACGGGGTTTTACGAAGTAAAATTTATCAAAAGATTGATTTGTTTTTACATGTAATTTTAAGGTGAAATTACATCCAACAAACAACATTTTATTAAGTGATTAAAACATAATTAGGTTAAATTTTAAAACCAATTAAATATTAAATATAACTATATAATTAAATTAGATGAAAAAGCATTTTTGAAGTAAAATGTAATATTTTTCACTATACATTAAAAATGAACATTTGTCAGAAAAATACAAAATATTTATCCAAAGTAAAATTGATATTAAAAATTAAAAAATGATTTCCATTTTACCAAATTAATTACATTTATGTTGCAATAATTAATTTTATAATTAATTCCTGCTGTCAAAAAATAGTGTTTTTTTAAGAAACAATATCTATCAAACGATTGAAACTTGTTTTTGTCCAATTTTAAAGTGAAATTAATTACAATGACCCACATTGAATTAAATGGTAAAAATATATTTTAACCAAACATTAAACCCAATTAAAAAGATAATCTACCTTATAAATAAATTATATTAAAATGAGGTTTTAAATTAAAATACTGCATTTTCACTATTCATTAAAAAAATGAACTTTATCTGAAAAATAACAGATATTTACACAAAGTAAATTTTGATGACCCGATTATAAAGAAGGATTTTATTTTGTCAAATATAACATTTAAAATTTCCAAAATGTGGATTTAAAAAGGGTTCTCCATTAATAGGCGGTTAATCAATCTTTTAAATAATATTAGAATATTTATGCTTAAAATTGGATTCATTAACATTTTAAGCCTCTATCATTTATTGTGTAATTGTTAAAATATTTAACAAAAATATATAATCATTTTTTATTTAGTTCTGTTCATTATATCCATTACAATGGCTAGGATTTAACTACCATTTAAAATAATATTATTATATTATTATTGTGCAACGTAGGATTTCAGAGAAACTTGTTGTTGCGTATTGGGTACACCGTCGAACATATAATTCCCTTTAAAGTAATATTAAACTTTTATTCAATAAGATTAATAAATATGAAAATTTCATATTCTTTATTTACCTGGGATGTCAATTCCTTCCCCCCTTTTGGGAATGTCATCCTCCAAAATTTAATATTTGGCTCATAACCTTCATTGAAAACCCCACATCGGAAAAGGAGTAAATTAAACTATCACATTAAATGAAAGAAAGAAAAGTACAAAGGTCACCCGAGACAACATATACTAGGATTCCATAAAAAAATGGTCATGTAAGAGAAAAAAAAGCATCATGTTCTGGTGGAGAGTGATAGAAAACATGTCTAAGAGACATTTAATCACCATAAAATCACAAACATGTGATGGGTTAAACAGTGTATGATTCCCCAGTAGGAAAAGTTAACAGAAAATGTTTCTGTTTTAAGTTACTTTTCATTGAGGAATTTATTTATGAGCTTAACTAAAACATAAGGAAACATACTTACTTGTCATGTAGACTTTCATCTTTTACTAGATTTCTAACACAGACTCATATTTTTTCCAAATGATGAGTATTCAAGATGACTTGTTCGCATTAAGAGTGCTAAAATCAACTTCTATAGAATCACATAATACATAAAAGATGAAGAATATATTTCTCATATTGTTATACATTAACCAAAACCAAAATTGTTAGTACAAGATCAGATAATCCCGAAAAGGATAATCCTTTATAAAAAGAAATAAAACTCTTAAACTTCAAAATTCAACAAAAAGAAACCATGGTTCAAGAAAGACCATTAAATAAATAGATATCCATAAAATTCTACAAAGTAATCAAAACTATGATTTAAACCCTAATCTCTGAAGGATTTAATCACATATTTTTCCAAGTTAAATCTTATCATTTATCTCCAAATAACATCAGTTACTCTTAATGTCTCATACTGAAAAGTAATTAACCTAATCACATATCCTCCAAGATAGGTTAATCATTTCCCAAAATAAACTAATTCATGATTCATAAGATCATCTAACTAAAAATAATTAGTCATACTAACCATGGACTTAACGTACTCTAGTGGTAGGTGATAAATACCAGTCGCACTTTTGTTATTGGTTTGATTCCCGCAACTTCTTCCGACACGACGGGTTGTCACACAGTTTGTGCATTGTCCCTTCTCAAAAATTACATAATTTTATAACATTCCCAAGAAGAGATACATTCATAAAAAATAACCCTAAAATATTTTAACCACAAAAGTTATCTAATAACTTTCATTTTCATCCCAAAATGTATCAACAAGTAATTACTTCAAATTCAAGGATTATATTAACCAAATGGTTCTTTATAACTGTATCAACAAAAGAAAATATAGTTATTCCTCGAATAAAAGTTTCATATATCAAACATCAGTGTTACAATTACTATAATAAGTCTTCTAATATAATCTCATCATCAAAAGAGCCTTAATAATTTTACGAATTTCACCAAACTGAATTCTACCATAACTCTTGAATCCCTTATATGTTGAATACTTACTCATTCATAATTCTTCAGGATCCAATAACCATTCCTTTCCAACTTATTATGAAAAACTTCTTTCCTAAAAACAAAATCATGAATCAAATACTAAGATTACAATATTAAAAAAACATATGTTAAGAAATAATCCTTACATTTCATTGGTCATTGTTAGTTTCTTCATCCTAAATCATAATGTCATTAGGTATTGGTAAACGAATATTTGTACGATCCTGGTGATCCCATTCCCGAAACATCTTCGTAGGAAATGTGTTTGTATAATAACCACAAACACCACATATAAAACATTCAATTTATCCTTCGGAAAGGAATTATTTTCCATTCATAGAGTCGACTAGATGCTTCCGTTTTTCATGGAAGGTTCTTGCTTTATGATCATCATTTCTACATCTATAGCAACTTTTATCCCTTTGAAACATTTTCCTAGGTCTTTATTTCCACATAATTGACACATAAATTTTTGAACATTCTTACCTCTATGATTATTACCTGAAATTCCTTAGGTATTTGTTTCTTGCATATATGATGCCTTATAAAATCACTAAGGTTCAGGTGGTCAATCATGACTCTAGATATTTGGTTGAGAATAACGACAAGAGTTATCATTGCAACTCCCATATCATTCAGTTGCTCGTTCAGAAAACTGTCGAAGTTTTCTTCACATCCACTGTTACTTTGGTGCCTGCTAGATCCAGACAGTTAATAAAAACAAAAAGGTCTAGGTGAGTATATCAGTAAAATCATCATATAATACTATGATATAATTATTCATGTTATTTTAAACTCATTCACATTATCAAAAAAACTATACTCTTTCTGAAATCATAACCATTATGGTAATGTCACTTATGTTTAAAGAGTACCCAAACCTCTAATGTTATCAAAACCGAAATCTACTACCAACTATAAGGACCCAACCTTAAAACATTACATAATCATGAATTAAATGAATAATTCACATTGAGGATATTTTCAGGTTTAGAGTTTTAGATAATTAGGACATAAATATAACATCTCAATTATTACAAAGTAGACACATCTACTCGGTTTCCATTTTTTTTGCAAAATAAAAACTCTTGAATGAAAGAGTCATGTCTAGTTCCTTGTTTTAGACAGCATTACATTTCCTTGATCCCATCCTTGACCCTATTACACTTTATTTCATGTGAAAACAATTTCAAAAACAAGGGATGAGCATAAAAATATCATTAAGGGTTACACAAAGAAAGAAAACATTAGATCATCAATGCATACATAACTTAAGCATTTTATGATACCACATGAAATAAACATATTTATGAATAACTCATAGAAATAATAAGACATAAAGGTAACTTGAGGCATACATAACATCCTTACGTAGGGAGTAACCCCCATAGTTACATTTAGAATACCCATCACAGTATATTCCTTAAATCTCTTAAGTGAAACCTTAGAGTTTAACTCTTTCGCATTACCCATTACATTAGAAAGCTATCATGGGATCACCCACCCTTATTTTATCAAGAAACCTCCTGTCTTTATAATCAATTCCTAAGTACCATAACTTAATCGGCTCACATTAAAATGCATAAAGGAAACATAACATTTCCAAATTTCAATCAGAAGATATCAATACAACACATTGATAAAATCAAAAAAAAATTCAGTACAAAATTAATAGAAAATTAAAACCTTGTATTTATTATTCTTTTATAAAAATATATGGCTTGTAGAGGAAGCCGAAACTTAAATAATGGTCATGGTGGTAGAGAAGTCATTGTCACCGCATACGTAAGAAAAAAAATTCCTTTTGTCATTTAGTAAAATGATATGTGTAAAGATATTCCTTTTTAATGAAATTAAAATTTAAAAGGGTTTTATACACCATATAAAATAGAGTCGTGTAGAAATCAGAATATACCTCAATAAAAGGAGATTGAGACGAAGTCCCACTCAAAGACGGTACCCTTAGATTAAGAATAAATCAATTACATAATTAACTTTGAAAATTATAAATAAACTCAATATAAGTAGATATTATGTGTAAAACAATCAGTGTTCATCCACACATATTCAATGCACGACATAATCAATATGTAGTGGTTTAACCCAAATAATTGAAATTCAGTTAAGAAGTTCCCTAACAGAAATTAGATAGCTTAATGGTGTCACTTTAAATTTCATAAAATGAGTTGATGAGAGACAAAAAGGGTATATCATCACTTGGACATAAAATTTATAGCAATAAGGATATATAAGAACATATCCTAACATAAGAAGATGTAAATTAAAAGACCTAACAAAAAGAAGTCTTTTAAAAAGAGGAGGGTGAAAGGTTCCCTTGCCGATTTGGGTAACATTGGAAACGTACACCCCATTAAATAAGGTTCATACAATGAAGATGTAAATACCCATAAATTATATTATATTACATAAATAATATAATCATGGGATGTATATACACCATACAAAAGGAAATAGTGTCAAATGTAGCATGAATCTCATGGGAATAAAAAGTGAGATAAAAACCCCTTACCTCGTTGTAATCAATCGAGTTGTATGACCAAAAGATAATAAAAACCAAATGAATCACATAATACCATGAATATAAATAGGATCATGATAATATATATGAAATGGAAGTACACAATACACTACATGAAACAAATAAGTAGTGAACAATGTAAATCTCACGGAATTAAAAGTGAGATAAGAAATCCCCTTACCTCAAGTCTAACTTGTCTTGTTTGTTTCTTTATATTCACGAATAATAATATTTGGAAAATTTATAATTTATTAAGGAATTAATTTAATGTTTATTATTAAATTAATATCAAATATTATCATGTTATAATAATTATTTAATAATGTGAGTTCATATCGTATGATTTGTCGATGTTCGGTACATGAGTCAAAAATAAACTTGTTTGAAGAGAATGGTCCATGTATTTAAAAGTACATCATCTCCATAATGATATTATTGATTTAAATGTCATATTAATCCTGTGTATATTCATTTTATACTATTCCATAACATTTTCAGAAAGAAAATTAAATGCACCATTCATGGAGATGGTAGGCCGTACGTATGCATGAATGCTACTTTCATTTATTTGTCATATTAAAGGAATTAAAACTAAATGAGACATATATTTATTATAATTAAAGTATAATATATATGTTATATAGGTAACATAAGTTCATTAATTACATTTTTATAAATTACGTGTTTGTCATGAACGTGTCACATCACTTGAGGGGGCGGTAGTCCACACTTCCTTTGATGAAATTATCGCAATTCCACAACATGAAAAGCATAACGATGTGATTTAATAAATAAAATTCATAAGAATATAGAAAAACTAAATACCATATATATCATATATAAATATAGTGACATAATAATTTCCACCATTAAAGGTGTTAAAATAATATTGAACAATCATCGTTTCGTGAGGCAGTAATTCGCCACCCACAGAAACAATATGTTCTTTGACCATTAGACAGAGCTGTGTGTAAGTGTAGGTAGAATCCTTATCATAACAACATTCCTGTTTATTGAGGATACTGGTGTTATTATGGGATCAAATAATATGATTATAGTGGTGTGTGAAGATGGAAAATAAAAGAAAGAAACTAGAGAGAAGACATTACCTCTAAATTTGGGTAACTCCTTTTGATTTTAGCCAAAGGCATCCTTGGAAAGACTTCTGCCCAAAGTGAGGCTTCTAGGATTGGGATAGGGAAGTTTAGAGATAATATGTGCAGAGGTTAGACGATCCAAGGTCTTGAGATGTGTGGTAAAGGGGTAGAGGCAGGGCCTTTTATAAGAGGGAGGAGGGTCACTTTTGGAAAGTCTTGAAATGTAACTTTATTATAAAATGATTTTTGGATTTTAAAGGTCCCAAAATGATATATTTCGAGGATAAGGTGATAAGGGTTCTAAATCCATCCATAAAATAGGTTTTAGAGAAGTTTATGTTTTAGATCTTACCTTATCTTTACATTTTATTTAAATCATTCATTAATGATGTAATCCCTGCATCATCATGGTGTCATAAATAAATTTATTTATATAATGTCTAAAAATTATAAACAAAATATAATTATGTAGGAAATATCTTTATATTTCCAGTTAATATTTATAGTCTAAGAAATCATTTATGTAAACAAAATTAATTTTTTTTACTTAGGATATACAAACCTTTGTTATATTTCTCTTCTTTTTAATAAAATAATGTCATAAATGTCACTATTACACCCATGTGACTCCATGGGCCCTCAACTTCTGTAAATATCTTCCCATGGTCGGGATTGACTCAAAATATTGTATTTGGACACATTTTGGGGTCATTTTATATTATTATGGTATTATTTTATTACCCTTAACTACCGATTACTAATTAATCACAATAATTCAAGATAATTATTATCGATACTATTCATAATGTCAAAAAACAAGAGTCTTAATTACATAATATGGACCTTATGAATCCAAATATTTAATCCATTTTACCAAATTCAATACACACAAAGTTTAGTAATTAATTTTAAAATAATTCCTGTTGTCGCAACAAATGACGGGTTTTTAAGTAGTAAAATTTATTAAAAAATTGACTTGTTTTTACATTCAATTGAAATGTGAAATTTCTTCCAATGAAAAAAATTGTACGAAGAGATAAAAAAATAATTAAATTGAACTTTATAACAAATTAAAAGGAAAATCTAACTAAATATTTAAATTAGCTGAAAATATGTTTTGAAGTAAAATGCTGTATTTTTCATTATTCATTAAAAATGAACATTTTTCAAAAAAAAATAACAAAATGTTATCCAAAGTAAATTTAATATTCCAAATTCAAAAATGATTTCAATTTTACCAAATAAAAATCGTAGAAGTTGCACTAATTAATTTTATAATTAATTACCGCAGTCAAAGAAAATAGCGTGTTTTTATGAAACAATGTCTATTAAAAGACATACACTTGTTTGTCTCCAATTTCAAAGTGAAATAAATTCTAATGAACACCATTGAATTAAATGGTAAAAATATATTTTAAATATATGTTAAACCGAATTTAAAATATAATATGTCCATATATATAAATAAGAATAAAACGAGGTTTTTTATTAAAATACAACATTTTCCCTATTTATTAAAAACATGAACTTTATTGAAAAAATAACAAAACTTTACACAAATTAAATCGTGATGTCCCGATTCTAAAGGGAGATTTTATTTTGTCAAATATAACATATAATATTTTGAAAAAGTGGATTTAAAAAAGGATTCTCCATTAAAAGGAGTTTAATCAACCTTATAATGAATATTAGAATATTTATGTTTAAAATTGGATTCATTCAAATTTTATGCCTCTATAATTTATTGGGAAAGTGCTAAAATATTTAACAAAAATATATAATCATTTTGTAGTTAGTTCATGTTTATTCCTACCTTTACAACAGCTAGGCGTTAACTACCATTTAAAATAATATTATTATATTTTTAGTGTGCAACGTAAGATTTCAATGAAACTCGTTCTTGCGTATTGGGTACGCCATCGAACAACGAATTCTATTTAAAGTAATATTTAATTTTTATTCAAAAGTATTAAGAAATACGAAAATTTAATATTCTTTATTTACCCGGAATGTAACAGTGTACCTATATTTTTCTTTTTATAGCCAAAATTGAATTCATATCTATAGAAAATTATTACACCAAAACAATATGAAATAAAAATTTTCCCTAAGACTTTAGTATTACACATAGTCATACCCTTATTAAGTAATATAATACTTTTATAAGAAATAATTAAAAAAATATTATCCATTAATCTCTCCCTAAATTCTTCATCCTTAAGAAACATTTTCTAATATTTCACATCCAAAATGGTGGTCTAATATTACAATTTACAAGGATGTTTTATCAACATGATGGAATTTTCTCTAAATATAAAAATAATTATTTTTTTTTCAATTTCACTAGTGGTGAATTTTAAATTGTATTCCTATTATGATTTCCATTTTACCTTTGATAAGTTGAGAAATATTTTAAAATTATTTTAAATCATTATTTATCTCTATATTTTATATTTTATTTCGTTATATATTTTTTATAATCCCATTATCTCAATTAATATATAATTTATTAGAGGGTTTTATCTATTTAATTCAGTAATGTTCATCAAGAGAGGAATTTGATTTTGAACTCGAAAGCTTTTATCAATTTTTTTCAAAAATCAACATAATGTTTTATAAGAAATAATACATTATATAATTTTAATACTATTATTTAAAATGACTTTTTATTCAACATTATAATAAGAAATTATGTATGTGATCATCATATTTTTATTAAAAAACCTATCTCTCTTAATCGAAATTATTTATTAGAAAAAATTCCATATATACATGGATCTCTATTTCTTTTAATAGAATTCGATGACAAAAATAATATTGCTGGATTCATTAGTTCTATATTGTCTCTTTTAAAGGATATTCATCAAGTACTCTTAATGGAAAAAAATCACTCTTTTATAAATATGCATCTTTGAAAATGTATGGACCACATTTATTTATCCTCTTATCTTTCGTTTATTCTTTATTTCCCTCCATTTACTCTTTTTTAAATTCTTTCCTTTTTACATATCTTTTCAAAAACATTATTTTTTTCTTTAAACTTATCATAATTATTCCCCATCTCTCTTTCGTACTAATTAGTATTTTTGAAGCTATAAAATATTTTCCAACATTTATATATTTTTAATTCTATTTTTTTAAAAATATGCTTTATTTTTTATTGACCTATATTTATAAATATATTTTATGATTTTTTAAAATCTCATTCTAAAATATCTGTTATTTTTTTCAAATACTTTCATTCGTATATTATAATTTCTCACATTATTTTATTTTTATGTCATAAAAATGGGATAGAAATTATAAATTTATGGAAAAGAATTATTTTCACACAAAAGGGGTGAGTTTTATTTTATTTGGACTTAATATGGGGAGAATTTATAGAATTGTTTTCTTATATGTTATTTTTTTCATTATTTAAAACAGGGTATGTCATTTAAATTTGGTTGAAATGAATTAATCTTGTCTATAACATGTTCTATTACTCATTAAGAATTGATATTATCTTATATTGATATCATTGATTTATTTAATATATCCATAAAATATTATTCAAATTTAATATATATATTTTTATTTTAAAATTTTAAAATCATAAAAAAGTTATATATTATTGAACCTCTCACTTCCATGAAGTTTTTATGATCATAAAAGATCTCTTATATACCTACTAATTTCATTTCTGTGTTTTTCATATTACCTATTTTGACTTTATGTATTATCATTAAATGTCCTAATTGAGATCGTAAATTAAATTCTAAGGTGGAATGATGACCATGTCAAATGATTGGAACATCATCATATCAAGATTCAGGACTATAGAATCATGTTATATATCTATTGAATAAATCAAATGGATGTGAGGGTGGTATTTCATGGAGATGGAGACATGCAACCTGCCCCCTCTAACTGATACAAGGATTCCTCCTACCAATTATTTATTAGTAGTGTCATAGATCAATTAGGAGTATATTTTTTAACTGGTGGTGCTGACCCCACTAACTGGTGGAAATTATAAAAGGCCACTAACCAATATTTTTTCAGTTTTAGATAACTGACCATAGTTTTTCAAAATCCTTATTCTCTAGATTTCACATTGGCCATCTAGTGAGGTGTATCGGGTAGCCAATGTTGTCAGGACAATAGGACTAATAGTGCTTTTAGTGATGGTAAAAATGGAATAAAAGTGTTATTCTACAGCATTAATCACCATGGTTGTAACACCCCGCCCCTACCTCATTGTCTTGCGGAGGTGGGGAGGGTTACATGGCATTAAGTGATGTTCCAAAGGAGCTAAAGGCTGGAAATAAATGTTGAGGGCTCCAAGAACAATTGGGGAATGATTTTCCCTTGAGAAAAAACCAACCAAACAACCACAACTAAATTATGCATGTCACAAAACCAAAATCATACATTACAAAAGACAACTAGATGATCCATAATCTCACATTCCTACACAACCCAATACAACATCAGAGTACAATGAAGAAGACTCAACAAGAACAACATTAGCCATGACACCACTACAGCTCCACACCAAGGTCCAAGCTCCAAGTTCCACCAACACATCACAACACACCACGAATGGACGTTGATACCTTACCTTTTCCCACATCACGATACACTCCATTTGAAAAGACACCAACGTGCCAAAGAAGGGCGTGAGTACTAAAACTCAGTAAGATTTCACCAAAGGACTTACCTACACACTCCACTAGGATAAAACTATTAGCACATTTAAATAAAATATTTTAAATAAAATAAAACACAATTGTAACCATTTTTATAAGCCAAACGTGCCCTTACCAGGCCATCACATCCACACCAACCGACCAAGGGAAATCCAACCAACAGGCCACAACCATTCCAACATTTTCCCATTATAACAACAATTCCATCTTGCAAATAAGTACACAAAAAAAAACACTCATAACGGTGGAGCTTCCGTCCAACCTGTTTCATCCATTTTAAACTAGTGGCTCTTCCCGTCCAGTTATCATTGATGGTGGCACTTCCGTCCACTATCCATCACTCTTTATTATAGTGGTACTTCCCAACCACTTCCATACAAAAATTCAACCAATCACAACCAAGCATATAATCCATCATGGTCACAACTAAATCATGTAATCAACCAATTCCATTACATGTAAATTCACTTCAATAAATCACCCATTTATTGAAAACCCATTTTACATGCCAAACCCTATATCAATTAAACAACATTTTTATTGAAAACCATTTCTATCAATAATTTTCATAAATCACCCATAGCATCCCATTTTAAAATCTCCATTTTAAAATCTGCAACAAAATCATTTCACCACTAACCCACTTTTTCACAAAAATCCCTAAAACATCACCCAAGGGATTTTCCCCAAATTTCTCACATCAAAACACAATTAATTTCAATCACAAAAAATTAATTGTTATAAGGAACCACTAGTTCTAACCACATGGAGTTGAGAGAGAAGCCACCTACCTTTAGGGTTCCTGAGAAATCGACCCACGAACAACCGCGCCTCAAAACTTACGAACTCACCACCAAAACCTCTCAATATCCCCTCCCCTAACCATAAAAAGCCTCAAAAACATCATCCAAGGCAACCCCAACCCTAGATCTACATACAAAAAGTGTAGATCAAGAAAACAAGAAAGAGAGGGATGTGTATCTAGAGGAAAACATAAGAGAATCAAGAGGATAGACTTACTCGGGAGAAACCACCTTGAATCCACTTGGAAACCCCTTCGAATCGCTTCTATAATGAGTTGGAGAGGACCCCTAACCCCTGAGAGTCGAAAAACCCGAGTGAGGCTCGAGTGGGAGTAAGAGAGGAGAGAAATGAGGCAATCCTGAGTGAGACCGGAACTTATAACCAAATCTTAAAATGGCCACACGGTTTGGAAAACAGTGTGCTAACCGTGCGCACGCCACTGCCTCAAGAGCCAGGGTCTACAAGGTTTCCTCTCATGGATTGGAAAACCATGCGCAGACTGTGTGAGGCCTACTGTCTCGAGAACAAGGGTCCACATGGTTTCCTGGGGAACCTGCACGGTTTCCACTAACCATGCTCAAACCGTGCACCCCTTTAAAAGCCTTCAAACTCATCCAGAACCATTCCAAACTCTCCCAACCTCTTCTGAACTCATTCCATGACCTTTAAATACATAAAAATGCATAAAAAAGCCACATACCTCAATCTTGGGGTGCTTCATTATCCCCACCATTGGACTTTCAGTCCTCAGAAAGTAGTGAACCCGCCCATTGCCGAAAGAGATCGGGACACTGCTCGACCATATCTTTCTCCCGCTCCAAAGTATCCTATTGAATCTGACCATGTTTCCAAAAAACACAAACTAAATTGATGATTTCACCATGCAAGATATTCTCTTGCCTATCCACAACCCTCAATGGCACGTGCACCAACGAAGTATCTGGTTCTATCTCAACATGATCCCATAGAATCACATGGTCACGATCCGGCTGATACTTTTTCAACTGAAACACATGAAACACATTGTGCACTGCACTAAACTGTGGTGGAAAAGCCAAATGATACACCAACTCACCAACCCGCTCAAGAACCTAAAAAGGTCCAATATACCTCGGAGATATATTTACTGGCTTCCCAAACTGTTGATCTCCCAACCTAGGATAGATCCTCAAGAACACATGATCACTCACCTCAAACGACAACAACCGTCGACGATGATCCTCATATGATTTCTGATGAATCTGAGCCATCTCCATTCCCTTCCAGATCAACATGATCTTCTCCGTAGTCTCTTGGACAAGACTCGATCCAACCATCGAGGACTCACCTGTTTCCATCCAACATAGTGGAGAACGACACGACCTCCCATACAATGCTTCAAATAGACCCATATGTATGGATGCCTGATAACTATTATTGTATGAGAACTCAACCAACGACAAGTGCTCCTCCCACGAGCCACCAAAATCAATGACACAAGCCCGAAAAATATCCTCCAGAGTTTGTATCATCCTCTCGGATTGGCCATCTCTTTGATGGTGATACGCTGTGCTCATAGTCAACTGTGTCCCAAGGGATTGCCACAAAGATTTCCATAAATGAGATGTAAACATCAGATCTCTATCTGATACATTCGAAGATGGAACACCATGCCTCTTTACAACCTCCCGATTATAGATTTTGGAAAGATCCTCCATCATAGGAGATTCACGAATTGGGAGGAAATGGGCCGACATCATTAGTCGATCCACTATCACCCAGATGATATCGTGCTTCTTGACCGTTTGTGGGATAACTGTGACAAAATACATTGACATCTGCTTCAACATCCAAAGATGGATTGGTAATGACTGCAACATTCTTGCTGGCCTCTGATGCTCTGCCTTGACCTGCTGACAAGTCAAGCATCTCGAATCAAACTCATCCATATTTCTCTTCATACCAGCCCACCAGAACTGCGCTTTCAATGCTTTATACATCTTCTGAATTATAGGATGAACAGCCCACCTAGAATGATGATACGACCAAAAAAGATCTTCCTGAAAAGCAACTGGTACAACTATCCAATTCCGAAAACACAAGATCGAATCTCCCTTCAGTTTCCAACCCTCAATGGTCTCCCCATCATTGAGTCTTGACCCCATGGTCACAAACTCTGAATCAGATATATGTGCCTCTCTAACCAGGCCAACCAAGTAAGGAATCAAAAAACATGGAAAGAAGACCACTCTTTCACCCTGGTCCTCACATGCCAACTGCATATCAGCTACAACTGACCTCAACTACCACTGGTCTGATGCCTATTTCACCACCTGAGCATATGATTTTCTACATAATGCATCCGCCACGGAATTTCCCTTACACGGTGTGTACATCAAGTAAAAATCATATATCCCGAGATATTCCATCCATCTCCTTTGCCTCAAGTTCAAATCCCTTTGTGAGAAAATGTTCTTCAACTCTTATGATCTGTATGTACCGTGAATTTCTCACTAAAGGGATAATGACGCCACACTTTCAAACCATGAACCACTACTGCCAACTCCATTTCATTAGTTGGGTAGTTTTTCTCATGCACTCTCAACTTCCATGAGCCATACACAATGACATTATTCCCTTGAATGAGAACACACCCCAAAACTGATCCCGAATCATCACAATACACCACGTACCCTTTTCCTAGTTCTGGAAAAACCAAGATTCGTGATGATGTAAGACGACCCTTTAACTCTTCAAAACACTACTAAAATCATTCATTCCACCAGAATAGAACATTCTTTCTTTTCGAAGCTGTCATTGGTGATTCCATACGTGAAAAATGACGAAAACAAACGCCGATAATACCCAGCTAGACTAAGGAAACTGTGTATCTAAAACACATTCTTTGGCAGTTTTCAGGAGACAATAGCCTCTATCTTTTCCGGATCCACTGAAACACCCCTATCAAAAATCACATGGACAATAAAATGAACTTCCTGTATCCAAAAGACACACTTTGACAACATGAAATACAACCATTGATCACTCAAGATCCCTAGCACTGTCTCCAAATGATGCTCATGCTCCACCATTGACTTTGATTAAACCAGAATATCGTCGACAAACACCACCACAAATGAACTCATATATCTGTGAAAAATCTATTTCATCAATGCCATAAACACCATAGACCCATTCATTAGACCAAAGGGCACAACCACATATTCATAATGTCCATATCTACTTCTGAACGCTGTTTTAAAAATATCCTCATTCCTCACCCACAATTGATGATATCCCTACCTTAGGTCTATCTTGGAGAACCATTGGGCTCCCCTCAACTATTCGAACAAATCATCAATTCGTGGACGTGGATGACTATTCTTTATCTTTACTTGGTTAAGTCTACGATAATCAACACATAGCCTCAACGTTCCATCTACCTTTTTCACAAACAACACTGGCACTGCCCACATAGACGTTCTAGGCTATATAAACCCTTTGTTTTATAACTCTCCCAACTGGATTTTCCATTCCCACAATTCATCTAGTTCCAACCAATAAGACATATGTGAGATAGGGCTAGTCCCCATAAGGAGATCAATCGTAAACTCCACTTCTCTTACAAGAGGTAACCCATAGAATCCATCAGAAAAAACATCCATGAACTGATCCACCGCTGCCGGAGGAACAATCTGCTCAACACCCTCTTCCGATTACATCGAAAACACCGCCAATGGATACGATAACGTACCCACTGCTAGTTCCAAAAAACCCTTTTCACCCTGCCTTTCATGCTTCTATCCTTTAAAGAGATGTCTAACTCCATTGGGTGTCGTAAAATCCACTGTCTACGCATCATAGTCGATGTGGGAATTAGACGCCACCAACCAATCCATTCCCAAGATTACATCATAACCATCCATCTCGAGAATTGAGAAATTCCACACAATCTCATCCTCGGCCACAAAGATATAGAATTCTCTACATAATAAGGCTCGACACTCTCTTCAACCCATATGAGTTTGAAGTTTGAAAATAGAGGGAATCATTTCTACCTTTAAACCTATCAAATCAACCACACGTGCAGCAAAAAAAGAGTCTGAAGCACCCATATCAAACAGCACTTGCATCAAGTTAGAATTTAAAATAATAGTACCTCGCATCATGGATGGTCCCGACTGATCATCCACCACAACATGTTCTGCTCCGAACACATGTTTTCTTTCCACACTCTAATCTTTATTGCTTTGATGAGGCGTCACGGTATTCTGAGAATCACCTTGACCCAGTTTACTCTACTGTCGAGGGGTATACTGCTGCCCCCATCTCATCGAAGCATAAGACATCTACGATCCTTGAGGAGTGTCACACACACCCAACCTTTGAGCATTCCGAAAATAACACTACTGATGCCCCAACTGCTTACAATTATGACATTCTGAAGGTTCTTCCATACAATCCCGCTTGATGTGGCCTGTAGAACCACACTGAAAACATCCCATCTTGATATGGGGCATCAGAGGAATATTTATCAATCCTACCATCGGATTATATGTCATATTCCTACCCTGAAATGATGTGTCCCTCCTTCTATTGAACCAAGCATTAGAGTTACCACTATTACCCATGGTACCACCCTGATTCCCCCACCCGATGTTCCCAACAGATCCCGCTCAGCCAACTGAGGCTCTATTCACTATCTCCATGTAATCATCTATACACAGCACCGCTATCTTGGAACATATTTCTGCCTCAACCCCGCTTCAATGATCCATGCCTTAAATAACGTGCTACCCGCCACCTCGGGTGAAAACCGCACTAAGTTCATAAATTTGATACATACTCCGTCACTGACATCATCTCTTTCTTCAAACTGAATAAATCGGTTGTATGCGGAATTCTAAACGTATTTTGTCTGAATTTTTTGTTAAAAATTTCCTCAAAGCCTTCCCACGTCATACCCTGGTCCTTCCCAGCTTGGAAGACCATCTCCCACCACTGAAGGGATGATCTTCCAACATATACGTGTCCAACATCACTTTCAGCTCTACCGTCATTCCAAAGAACTCAAAGATCTTGTTCATTCTATTAGACCATTCTTCTACCCTTTCTGGCACTGAATCACCCTTTATGATTGGTGGATTCTGCTTTTGAAATGGAATCGTATGGTCCGGATTCCTTAGTTCATCACCTCTATTTCCACTTCCCATAGCTTGGAAATATTGCACTATACATTGCACTAGCTTCTCGTTCACCTGAGTATCAGGTGAAACCACATTCTCAGCAGCCTCCTCTGGTTGGTCTCTATGACGCCTACCCGGTGCCATTTCTATAAACATAATACAAAAACCCATGAGTCTCACTTCCGTAGACATCACAAAATCCCATTTCAAATCTCATTACACAACACTATCACAACAAGGATTTCCACAAGTTCACATTTTTTTCCACATGTCCCATGTTTCACCTTTTTTAAAACCAAACCATTTTCAAAATAACAATTTATTCACATGACAATCGCATTACATCATAAATAATTATTCCCCAATGAAATATGCATCCTAGAGGGAATTCATTTTTACCATGCATGTCATGCTCATCTCATTGGCTTTACCCACGAAAATGAGATATCCAATGCCTATAAGATTTTTCAAGACACTTATGTACCCAACTCCTTGGTAACATGAATTTCAGCATAAAAGGTTTAGCTAAATCCTTTTATGCATTACATTCCATGTTCCTACAATCTTACGCCTTTCTACCATACCGAAAACATGCATGTCATGCTCATCTGTTTTTCACAAAAATCCCCATAACATCACCCAAGGGATTTTCCACCAATTTGGAACACGAAAAAACAATTAATTTCAAGAACAACAAATTAATTGTAACAAGGAACCACTAGTTCTAACCATGTTGAGATGAGAGAGAATCCACCTACCATTAGGGTTCCTGAGAAATCAACCCTTGAACAACTGCGCCTCAAAACTAGCGAACGCACCACCAGCACCTCGCTAGATCCCCTCCCCTAACCATTAAAAGCCTAAAAAACATCATCCATGGAAAACCCAAGCCTAGTTCTATAAAAAACAACTCTAGATCTGGAAAACCAAGAAAGAGAGGGATTTAGATCTAGAGGAATACACAAGAGAATCATAAGGAGAGACTTACCCGGGTGAAACCACCATGAATTTACCTTGAAACCCCTTCAAATCACTTCCATAATGAGTGGGAGAGGACCCCTAACCCATGAGAACCCAAAAAACTGAGTGAGGCTCGAGTGGGAGGAAGAGAGGAGTGAAATGAGGCAATATCGAGTGATCCCAAAACTTATAACCCAAATTTTATGTGGCTGTACGGTTAACCCGCACGGTTTGGCAAACCGTGTGCTAACCGTGCGCACACCACATCCTCGAGAGCCAGGGTGTGCACGGTTTCCTCACACGGTTTGTAAAACCATGTGAAGATCGTGCAAGGAATACTGTCTCGAGAACAAGGGTCAACACATTTTCTTGGGGAACACGCACAGTTTCCACTAACTGTGCTCAAACCGTGCACCCCTTTAAAAGCCTCCAAACTCATCCAATACCATTCCAAAATCTCACAACCTCTTCCAAACTCATTCTATGCACTTTAAATACATACAAATGCATAAACAAGTCAACATAACTCAAAGTGGGGGTGCTACAATGGTAAATTAAAAAATCTTCTTGGTTCTTCATGAATATATAGAATGATGTCCCCAGCGGCTTGGAATATCAAAATTTTGAAAAACAATGATCTCCAATTGAATCAACTCCTAACTATTATAATTATTTAATTCTTCTCAATGTGGAAATTTTTATTTCTCGATATATCAATGGATATCTCTATTATTCTCAATATATAATCTAATTTTTAACACATTATATAGATAGATTATGGTGTATATTATTAATAGGTTTTTACTATGAAAATATTTAAATTATCATCACATTCTATAATTGGTTCTCAAAAATGAACAATTTTGTTACTCATTCCTTTGTTACCAATAAATCACAAGAGTTTTCTCACAGAAAATAATTTTATGGTATTTGTTTCTTTATCACCTCCAAAAATAAGGGATAAATAACATAAACCTCTCAACATTAGTGTAGGAGAATTTCGGGACAACTACAAGTTATATATATACGTCATATCTAAATCTAGTTTCTCTATCTTTTATATTATGCATTTTATATTTTAATAGTGATATACATAATTATGTAAATTTTATAATATCATTTATATTTTTATTACAAAATTTATCTACATCTATATTAACAGTATAATATATATTGAATTTATTAATCCATATCTCTCTGACATTAATATCTTAAATCCCAATATTTTATCAATATAATTTAAATATGAATTTACATTTTATTATTGCATCATTTTTTAAGGTAAATTCAACACCCCCAACCCACTATTACCATATAATTTGACCAAAAGATGATTCATTTAAATAAATAATAACTGAATAATAATTGATTATAGATAATAAATTCTCATAAAACAAGTTTGTAGATATAAAAATTATTAATAATTTGAGTAAATATAAAGGTTAATGTGTTAATTTTTTTAAAGGTAGCAATTCATAAGTTAAAATTATTAGATTTTAATAACATGGGAAGAAAAAAACTAGTCCTTATAATATCTTTTTTATTTATGGATTAAATAATACTATACCAATTGATTCATATATTTGTAATGATTGATACTAAGTGATCTATAGTAAAAATGATTTACTTATAAGGATACTGAAATATATATTCATTTTCTTCAAGGGATTAAAAACTCAATTCAACTTGTTAAAAGTGGGACAAGAAAATTCTAACTATTATTTGATTTTTCAAGACAAAGTGTTTTTACCACAAAAGGATTGACCAAACTTGTAAATTTATAATAGGGAAGTTTATCATGTTAGTGGTAGTGATAAATATTCCTATCATGATGGAATACACCAATACATTTTTCATGACATAATATAAATATACAATTATTAATAAATCTCACAGAGGTGTTAATATCAGTCATTGAATCTTATGAAGCGAGTTCGTGCTGATATGTGTTAGAAAATGATTGGGACTTCATGAAGTTTACATAAGTATTATATCACATTAATTTTTGTTTTTTAGAATGATATTTATAATTTTCATTTCCCACATAAATCTCATTCCCTATAATAATGTAAATGATTCAAAAATTTATTTTTAAAAACTGAATTTCCATTAAAATGGTTGAGGTATCTTAATGTATTTGATGATTCAAACTACAATTTTAATTGTATCTTGAAAAGAATTAAATTAATAATTAGTCCAATACCTATTATACCTATCCAAAAATGGGTTAGCTAAAAGGAATAATATAATCCTTGTTGACATGGCATGTTCTATGGTCATTAAGAATAAAACATCGATATTTTTCTTATTATAAGTCATTACTATAGATGTAATTATTTAGGAAATATCGTTCTTGGTTCCAAAATCTAACTTAACTCTCTATCATATATAGTTTAATAATAATCTTGGTGAAAAACATATAGTGTATTTGGGATATCATGTTATATCAAGAGGAAGGGAATCACTAGATGACGGATTGATGAGAAAGAATATAAGTATGCATTCATTAGTTAGAAACCATTTCTGAGTTCTTATAATGGTAATCATAATAATACATAAATAATTGTTTTCTTTGATGATGTAATAGTTTTTGAATTGATGATGTTATTGAGGAATCTTTTATGATTACCAGTGAGTATAATGTCAGTTATACTTTAACAATATAAGTAAAGGAAGGAACATTATAGTCTTCCAAAAACTATATAGATTATATATTTATAATTTATTATAAAGAATACATACGGTTGTAGGTGTAGGGTTATAGAATTGGAATAATACATATATTAAATATTTTATTTGATACCATAATCAAGGTGTTAAAACCTAAATATGAATTATGGGAATTAATCCCACCATCATTATTTCTAATATAGAAGAAAATATGTTGAAGAAACATTTGGACCCCAGGAATGGAATCAAGCCTATGAATGAAGAGCTGGAACAAATAGATGATAATTAAAAATGAGAACTTGGTCCAGGAACTATGGATAAAAATATCATTTGAACAAAATGCATCAATAGAAACAAACTCAATAATGATGGAAGTGTCGTAGGAAGTAAATATACCCTAGTTTTTAAGGTACATCCCTATGTAGAAGGTATTGTATTTAAATAGTTGTTTTAAATATTTTCAATTATAGAAACCATTCTAATTTTTTTGTAACATCTATTTAGTGATCCTTTTAATTCTTCTAGATGGTTATAAGGTCACCATTTCATAATGGTTAATTCAATGTGGAATTTTATACAAAACAACCTATGGGATTTTAGGTTCATTATATTGAAATTAATGTTTTTATATTTAATAATTCACTATATATTCTAAAAATCTTCCAAGGGGTTAGTACTTCATGATAGATGAGTAATAGAAAAATCATTGAGTTCAATAAGGGTTAGGTTTGAAAACATGTATAAAACACTGTGAGCAGCACCATATCACACATTGTGATAGTGTCTGTCTATAACATAAATTTTTCTTGTGATGGGAATAAAGAGTGATAATATTTCTCCACACAAACAAAAAAGTGTTTTTAAATGTATCTACATAGAGAAATAAATTTTTTTAATGATTATAAATAACAAACTATTTTGGTAATTTTTTAATTTCAAAAGAAATATATTGTAATGAACTATTTATAAGGTTTGTAAATGTTCAATTGAGAGTAATAATTACTATTATATATGTGCTAAGAATATAATCTTACTTATTTTTTAAAAATATTCTTACTAAAAGGAATTTATGAAATATAATTTGATGTATTTTTTAACTAATTGAATCAATATAACACATAGTCATTTTTATTCTATGGTTCATGTTTCATTCAAATAAAAATGAAAATATACTAATAGAAACCAACATAATTGATAGATATATTTAGAAAAACATCCTCCTATGGAAATAAAAATATGAATGAAGATGAGATAAATATAAATGTGTATTTAGATGATGATTTCTTAGAATTTCTGATCATGATATGTCTACTTCTTGTGGAGTATTATTTCCTAGGGAGAAGTGTGTTTCGTAGAACTCCAATAAATTATCATCACTGACATTAAATACAAATGAGGTAGAATATTTGGAAATATTAAAGGAATCCGGTAGAAGTTTTTGAATTAATACTCATCATAAGGATACATATGTTTGAAACATATACACATAGATTATCAACAGCTATAATCAATGTTACTTTATTCTATAAAAAAATCATAATTTCATGTAAACAAATAAAGAAATTAAATTAAATTTTCAACTATAGAAGGTGGATAATTGTAAATTAAATATATAATTTGTTCCATTCATAGAAAAATAAATTAATATCATGAAAAGTTCCTTCAAAATAGAGTTATTTGAGATCTTACAACAAAAAATGGGAGCATGGTACCATAGTCAATGCTATGGTATATAATACTTATGTTTTATCCTATATTATTTCATGGTTAGATTCATGATTATATAGTCCTTGTAATGGGGTAATATTTTTTTCATAGTTGATATATTTTTTATGTTTATGTTCAAATATTATATAATTAAAATTTATAAAATTTTACAAAAAAATGTATCATATTAATGATGATATATTATAAATTAAATAATTATTTTAGTAACATGTTTATGTCTGATTAAATCACTCTTGTTTTTATAAAAAGGTTTTACTTTTATTCTTAGTGATGATTATTTCATGATTCTTTTCATTGAGAAGGCTTATTGGATCATTTATTTATTTATATATGGTTCAAAAAGGGTGACATGAAAAGGTATTACAAATAGAAAATCCGAAGGGGGTTATTAAACTCTATAAATGATGATGTTTTATTTTTTTCAATATTATATTAAATATGATAATTATTGAAATGGTATTTATTTAAAATATAGGTGTTTATTATTAACATAACATTAACTTCTACATGTTTTTAGGGATACTGTTGGAGGTATAGGTGCAATAATGGGTTTGTGAGAACTTTTTTCAATTATCATATGTTTCCTAAAATGTTTTCAATGACATAAGTTTAAACATTAGTTTTTGTGATGGTGATCATCAGTTTCTTAAAACCCTATCTATTTTTACCTTTGATCTCAAATATCATTTTATTAATATATATTGATTGGTTTATATTTTTTGAGATGATATTTTAAAACCAATCTCATTTTGAAAAATAATATCTTGATGTTTGTGTAAGAATGTTACTAAAAATATGTAAGAAAATACCATGGATTTGGTTTTGATAAGTTTGATGTATCCCCAGATACGTTGTAAGAATGTAATAATTTGTTTCAATAAATTTTTTACTTTGGAGTTAATGTTTAAATTTAGAAAATTACAGAATCTTTATGAATCCATGGTTAAATGAAAGAATTCTACTATAGATAAGAAATTACAATATCCTGTATATGAATTTATGTACTAATGTGAACATTTAATCAATATTTTTCAACATCCATATCATGTAAGACTTATTATGTGATATCTTTGATTTTAATATGTAACATATGATTTTTTTTGTAATCTACTATGAATTTCTATATAGAAATATGATTATTTATTATAATGTACAATTTCTATGATTATATAAAGATGTTTCAGTGATCATATAATAATTGAATCTTGTAATATTTTTCTAATCAGTGTATGGAATCTTCCCTCATATGATATTATACAATGGAATTTTTTTTGAAATTTTAGAATGAAAATTATGATAAATTATTTATTCAATATTATGATTCTATGTAATATGATCATTGAAAGGTTAAAATATCATGGTATTTTTACTCATGATTCATATTATAATGTAGGGGGATGGTTTTTAACACATTTGGGCATATATTTAGGATCATTTGTCACAACACATGAATAATGTGTCCTTACATTGTTTCCGATGTGGTATTATTTAGAAAATAAATTAATCAGAAATAATATCCCAAGAGTTTTTCAAACATTTTAGGTAGTTATTAAATCATATATACAAAAAATGATTCCATTATAGTTGATGTTATCAAAAACTTGGATATGATATTTACATTGTTTTGTGAATATATTAGAATAAATTTATATAAAATAAATGGTTTCTTGAATTGATATGTCATTTTATGATGATAATCTATTTGTTGATAACACACATGAATGGATAATATGAGAATAAGAAGAATATCATGTTTTTTATAAAAATAAAATCTCAGGTTATCCATTGCTACTTTTCATTCAGATATGTATATGAGTTCTTTTTCATAATAAGTAATTTATTGATTGGTACCAGTATCTTATAGTAGGTACTAGATCATTCCCTTAGCTATAGTAATCTAGGATAAAAAATTAATAGTTATGTGTGACTTCTCACCAATATTGTTTGAATTATTAATTTATTTGTCATGAGTTTGTGAATTTCTCCTCGATTTTTGGTAATACAATCACTGAAAAATTACATAATTTGAAATTAATTGTTGGAAACATGATTACCCAACACTGTAATTAATAGAAATGAATAATGTTTTTCATGTATTTTGCATATTAAGAGAATAACTTTCATGATTTCAACACAGTTTTTTGTCCTATTTAGAATCTTCGAATGGATTTCATGAGAGGTGTAAAACTCCATGGAATGCATCCCACTTTTAGATAGTTTTTCATGTTAGGGTATATTTTAAATAGTATTCTCTCGTAGATGAGTATAGATAGGTGGTCTAATCACTTATATGGGATTTTATTAATTCATTAATGGGTTATTTTATGTTAAGGCTACCATATATTGTGCTATTATTATCATGACTGGTTTATAGGCATGTTCATGTGGGATGAGAGATAATTATTATCTATTCATAAATAGATTGGATGGATTTCCATGGTATTTGAGACCATAGGGGATTTATGCAAGTGAGGATAGTTGATGGAAGTCATATGGTTGAATAATTATTAATGCATTGATATACTAACATATGGTTCAAAATTGAGTATATCTATGGTATCCTAATGGGATGATATTTAGTTTCCCAAAAGTAAGACTTACAATTGTTCCTAAATTTTATATTTGATTTATTAATTAGATCCCTATATTATGGTTATTTAATGCTATTAAATTCTCAATTCACATGTTTTTTAGTTCCCACAATGTGTATATGGTTTATGCATTTAACTAGATTAATTTAAATTTTCTAAATTGTTTTGTAATTTTGATATTTTTAATGATCCTTAAATAATTTGGATTAAATTTTGGATTTTTTTATGAAAATGTGTCTCTAAATCACTGACCCAAAAATCCCAAAGCATATGAATTATTTTAATACATTTTAGTGATTAGAATCAATCAAATATTGAACAACCGGTCAATTTAAATGTATTGGAAAATAATTAAATACATGAACTATACATTATTATTAAAACATAACATAAAACATATATAATGGTTTGAGAATTACATTATTTTCCTAACATAACCCTTCATATAAATCACAATACATATTTTGTGATCCTGGTAAAATAAAATATAATAATGGCATGATCTCAAATGGTTATTAAGGGTAAATAATAGTTCAAATCCATTCATAAATAATCATAAACATTTCATGCAAGAATAAAACTGAAACACACACCTTGTAAAAATTATAATGGGATAATATGGGAAAAATAAATGAAATAATTTCATTTAAACATTCACATGTATATTATACTTGTTAAAAAAACGTTTAATATAAATAAATAATCCAATAATGAGGGAATTCATAATGTTGGACATCTACACTATCAATATATATACTCAAGATAGCTACTGTCAAGATCTATCCTCTAGGTAGTTTATGTATGTGGGTAAAAACCTATCTGATTTGTGTCAGTATGTGCCCTCATAACAATGTAAAACTTCTTGGAATATAAAAGAAAATGTATTTTTTTCACTATTTGCATCTCATTTCACCAACCCATACATCGGGGGTTATATTGAGCCCCACATTAACATAATATGTCCAGTATATTCTTGGTATTATGATGGTGAAACATAAACACCATAATCATTCATATTAAAATCATGTATACTAAATATGAATACTATAACCATAAACTAAAAATGGTATCTAAATAGAACATCAACAATGAAACATACTATAAATTATTGAATAAACTATGGTAAATGATATCATAAATGATCAACCTAAATTATGAATATGATATAAAATGTATTCTGAATTTGTCAAAATACTCTAATAAAATCCTTAAAAATATATTAAGACAAATACCCCTGTTTTAGATTGAATCACTTACTCAAAATTCAAACACTGATAGGAGAAGACATTTAAAAATTTATTTTTCAATCCTAGTGTACCATAACACTTTGAAACATTTAAAAGGAAATAAAATTTTTAAACAATCATGTTTGTATAAATAAATCTTTAAAACCATTTTAAAATAATGGACATTAATGAGATATATTTTAGAATAATAATATTTAAAAAATTTAAATGGATTGTATAGTTAAAGAGTCTCTTACAATAACAATAAAAATATTCCTTTTTTTTAATATTTTAATGATCGTTAAAATTGAAATAAAATGGTCTTTATAAATCATTATATACATATAAATAAATATGTATAATAATATCATGAATATTGAATTGGAGAAATCATTAACAGATCATAGCGTCTCATACAACTTTAAATAGTAATATCATAAGACCAATAATATAAAATGAAACATTAAATACTATGAAGGTAAATTTATTCAGGATATGAAATATAATTGGGTCAGTACATACACCACACATATGAAATATGTGGTGAAAATGGCTTATATCACACAAAAAATTGTAAGTGAGGTGAAATTCCCATACCTCAGTATGGATACTCTCTGTACATGTCCAAAACTTAACCATCTATTAATAATTTCCTTGTTAATGAAACATTTCAGATAATAATAATTTTTTTGTCATAAATGTTTTCACTTTTTTCTTGATCATATTACATAGATAATTATCTAATTACTTATATAATTTAAAACCTGATTTAAATATCATATATATGAAGTAAATAAATATATACATATATAAAATATATGGAATGGAATAATGTGTTCATTGAGATGGTAGGTTGTATATACACTTGAACAATGTTTCCAATTTCTTATCGTATTGAATGAAAGAAAGTAAGTGAAATGAATGTGTGTATATATATAATTAATTTATAATTATTAATTCATATATTTCATATATATTTAGTACATATATTTTTATAATCTTTTTTGAATGGTTAACATGGAGAATGAATCATATCTCATCTTGGAGACGGTAGGTCGTACGTACGCATGGACAACGATATCATTAACTTAATGTTTAATTCGTATGGAATTTGATGGAATATTATTTTTAAAGTATCATTATAATTTCATATTTATTTTTTAAATCCATTATATTCATCATCATACCATTCTAAATAATGAATTGATGAAAAATATTTTACACCATGGCGATGAGTCAGTAAGTCGTACATACACACACATGGTGATATTGTTTTTCATAAGACGTGTAAAAGAAGAAATATGGTTGTTTCATAATTATCAAAACATGTCAAAATATTTTATTTTTTGTATTTTTTATTTTAGTATAAAATTTCATTCCTAATATAATGTAGAATAAGAATTGAACATTGAAAGAGTTGGTAAAACAATTACTCTTCTCTGAGTGTCTTCTTTTGATTTGCACAAAAAAAATACATAGGATGTATTTTTGACCAAATTTTGGTTTCTAGGATGAAGTGAGGTATGTATAGGGGATAAATGAGATATTTTTTTGGATATACATGGAAATAGAGGTATGAATAAATAATAAGGGGGGGGTTTTATTTTATAATACGAGGGAGGGGAACATTCCGAAATTCCCAAAAAATTAATTTATTACAAATTGATAATCGACTTGAAATAGCACCAAGGTTATTTATTTCATGGATAATATGATTATAGATATAAATAAACCCAAATAATAAATTTTATTCATATTGACGTAATAAAATTAACCTTTTCTTTAGTATTTAACCCTTAGTTAAACAATTTTACTCTTACTCTTTGAACCTGTCTATTTTCACTATATAGTTATTATACATAATAAATAATTCCCAAAGAACCACAATTGGACCATTTATTACATATATAACATTTTTTTAGATATTTGGATGAATGTTTTATTTTTTTGATTTGTATATCGTTGAATAAAAACTTATTTTCATAAAAATATCGTTTAATTCAATTTTCGTGCTATTTAATAATTATCTTTTAAAAAATCCCTAAAAACATGATTACTTAAAAATAATACATTAAATATTCCCTAAAATTCCATAATCATCTTAAAAATACATTTATGTAATAAAATATTTTAACGAATTTTTATTTTAAAATTATTCATATCATTTATTTGATTCTTCCTTTAATAAATCAATCACTACATCACCATTGTATTGTAATTAAACATAATTATTTACTGTATAAAAATTAAAAATAAATTATAATGATTTTGATAAAAATTTTATATTTCTAATTTATTTTTATAGTCTAATTTTCCTTAAAAATAACAATATATTAAAAATGATTTAGTTATTTAAATTTTGATTATGAAATTTTAAACTTATCTTTAAATATAATATAATAAATATATTATTCTTAACCAAGTGGAATAAAAATAACATAATTTCAACAGAATATTGATTTTAACTGAAATACACTTATCAAATAAAAATATGACTTGTTTTATGGTAACATTTAAACAATATGATATATGGTTTACCTTTAATTACCTGATTTTCCAATAATAGTTGTTAATAAATAAATAATTTATAATGTTACTATTTACCAAAATAAGAAGTTGATCCCATTTGATAAAAAAAATTCATAATAATTTAAACCATTTAAATCTATTTTTTGAAATTCCATTCAGTGAAGTGATAAAATTATGTTTCCTATTAATCTCTCAAATGTGGCCACATAGCGGGTAAAAGAGTCTTTCAAATGTTAAATAAATTTTAATATCTAATTCAATTATAAAAATTATTCCAATAACCTACTTTTTATTAATATCATTATTATTTATCTATGGTGACTTTAAAACCAATTTAATGTAAAATAATTATGTAAATGAAATTTTTTTTATAAACAATGCATTATTTATCACTATTCATTGAAAATAGAAAAATTTCAGAAAAATACCAAAAATCCAACCTAAGATAATTTTAATATTAAGAATTCAAAAATTATTTCTATTTTACCAAATTCAATTTTTACTAGTGTCTATAATATTTTTTTATTCACCAAGGGACATGAAAAGTAGCTCCTTAAAAAAATTGTTATAGTTATATTACTATTTTACCGAAACCTATGCATTTATTTATAAATAGGTTTTATTTATATGAGAACAATATAAATAACATTTAAATTTTATTTATTACTCTTCATAGTACTATATTTAAAGGAAAATTTTTTAATATATCATTAAATTAATTATAACACTAAATTGTTGTTCCACAAGAACTTAATGATGCGTGTAACGCAAGCCAAGTTGGTGTTTTGTGAAATAAAAGTTATTGAATTTAATTAAAAAGATAACATAATGTGACATATTGGGGTTTCAAATTATCCCCTCCTTGGATAAATTTATTCATAGAAATATATAATTTCTCTTTGGAAATAAAAGGCTGATACAAGAAAATACCATTATGGAAAACTCACAGTAGAAATACATTAAATAAAATTTACTCTTAATAAAATGGAATTGGAAATGTGAAGGTCACATAAAAATTATCCTTTGGAATAGAATAAAATTAGTGTAATTTAGAGATATATCCATTGAAGAAAACGTAGATATGTATAGTGACTAAATGAGGTCCTCAATATAAAACAAGTAATTGATAAATGGAAATTTGAGGGCCCAAATGGGATAAATATATTATGATTTAAAATACAATCAGATCAATAAAGATATAGGTATTAGGGTAACACATTTTAGTTAATTTTTCTAGAGTTTAATGATTATTTTACTCTCCAGATAATAACTCGATAAAATATACATTATATTATTCCTTGTATCAATGTTATCTTTTGGTAGCAGTTTGATGTATTTTCAATTAATTTCTTCACATGGAGATATATATTCATGATGATTCATTATGAATGAATAAAATTTAATGAATCATATGGTGTATTAGTATTTCATTCATCAATAAATGTTTTACTAAAACTATAAATGTTAGCACATGATATCTTAAAAATCATAATTAAACCCCAAAAAATAATAACCAATGATCAACTTATCCCACTATAACCTTAAGACGTTTCCAAAATAACATTATCCAAATTAACAGTCCAAAAATGTCACTATATATCAAAAATAAATATTAACATCAGATTCCATAAAAAATATAATGTAAATCTTATTGTCACATACCAAATAATTGATCACCATTTAATCCTTAATGAAACTTCTTATGATTACAAACCTTAAAGATTAAGTACTACAATAATGTCCGTATATATATCATGAATCTTAAAACCATAGAACCATCTATATAATAATTCACAAATCCAAATAAAAACAACCTTTATTAATCCACTTCACTCTTAAACCACAAACTACGCTTCAACATCTTTTTCCATAATACCACTTTCAACACATTTTTATTTTGTAATGTCATCATTATTAGTAGAATAACCATTAATTTATAACCATTCTTATTATGAAAATTGACCAAAACATAAATCAAAATCTTCAAAACACTAATCATAATGATATAATCATTGAGAATCATATATAGGATCTCTAAAGGATCCCATCTTCATATTTATTTATAAGACCCTAGGGTTAAACTATTTTATCCATTAACAAATCTAAAATATGCTATCCTATACATAGAATTATAATCAGTATATATCTTAGGTTTTTGTTCCCTAATCTATGCTTTATGAAAAAAATTCCCATGGAATTTTAAAAACCTCATCAGAAACGAAATGTGGTGCCCTAACCCCGGAAACACATAGCTGGTACATTATTTTAATACATCTGCATGATTACATGGAATCAATTCTCGAAGGACCTATTAGATTAGAAATCTTGGATAACATATTACATACATGAACATTTAATTATAATTTAAAACATAAAATAAAACAAAGATAATCATTTTAGAATGAAATTAATCACCTAGATTAAAACAGAATATCAATCATAATACACTTATTAACATCCTGGGAAAATAAAACCTATGATATGGGTAATATCAGATTCTCAGTAAGGGTAAACAATATAGTGGAAGATTCCAAAATATGAATAAACATATAAGGAACATATTAAACAGAAATTCAATCCATTTAAACATAATATTGTGAATAAAATGGAAATAGTAATTAAAATAATTCCATATAAAAATTCACATAGATATTATACTAGTCGGACAATCATATGTAATATCAATAACTAATCACATAATGAAGGAATTCATAATGTTGTACATCTACACTGTCAAGATATATCGTCAAGATAGTTACTATCAATATCTGACCTTATTAAAGTATTTTCATAGGGGTAGAAACCAATCTAATTTGTGTTAATATCTATCCTCCTAATAATAGTTAAGCTAATGGGAAAACAAACGTGACATATTTTTTCCAATAATTTCGTCTCATGACACATACTTATTCATAGAGGGGTTATAAAGGTCCCCACCCATCATTTACTAAATCCAATAAATATTTTATATGAGAATTTTGAATCAAACCAAACATAATCATTCATTTGAAAATCTATTATATGACATATGAATACATTAACCATAACCCAAAGGTGGTATCTAAATAGCATGTCCATAATCAAAATGATTATAAAATATTCAATAAAATATGGTAAATGAAATCATAACTTATAATCCTCAACTATGCAAAATATCCAACAAATGATGTTGACGTAGATGAAAATAATATAATAAAATCATTACAACAATATTCATACCAATACCAATTTTTAAATCTAAATCATTTATTCCAAATCCACACACTTGTAAAAGATGATAATTAAATATATATTTTTGAAAAAATGAATCACATTTCTCTTTTAAATGTTTTGAATGAATAAAAATTTCAATAAATTCATGTATTTATAAATAATTCCTTAAAACAATTTTGAAATCATTGACATTAATGTGAATTTTTTTTAGATAAGAAATATTAAATACATTTAAATTTTTCTTTTAGTTAAATAGTATAACACATAATCTATTAAAAAGATTAATTTTTAAAACATTTCAATGAAGTTCAAAAGAGACAGAAAATTTTCATTACAATACATTATAATCATATAATAAAATTTTATGATAATATCAAGAATATTGAAATTGAGGTATTCATTATATAGTCAAAGCGTCACATACCACTTTGAACATTTAAATCATTATCCCGGTATGTTAAAAATAATAATTAAATATCATGGAGATAAATTTATTCATGATATGAAATATAATATGTGTAGTACATACCGTACACAGAAGAAATTGGTGGTGAACATGGATTATATCTCTCTAGAATTAAAAGTGCCTTAGGTCTGTTACTCTCCATATGTGTCTAAAACTCATGTATAATGGTTCTAGAACCTATTATTCACTTCTAAATGAATCGTAATAATATTTATTGTATCATTTTTCAATCATTCATGACATTATAATAAAATTTATTCATAATATCAATGTTAAGTCAACATTTTGGGTAATAATCGCTTTGTTTAGCGTACATGTTCTGAATTTTTATTCTTGATCATATAACATAGATAATGATTTAAATTACCAACCGAATTTAAATATTTATTTATAAATCATATATAGTATGTATATAAATATATATATATATATAATATGGAATGTAATACACCATTCATGGAACCCTTACGATGTACGTACACATGAAAAATGTTCGTATTTTCTTATCATATTCAATAAAATAAAGTAAATGAATTATATGTACATATATATATATAATTAATGGAGAATAATTATTTCATATATTTCATACATATTCATTACAAATATATTTTTAGTAATTTTTTAAAGGATAACGTGGATAATAAATCTCATTGCGTCGAGGAGACAGTAGGGGCGTACATAACCAGGAGTAGCAATATCATTCCAATAATGGTTTATTGGAATGAAATTGGATGATATATTAAGTATAAATAACAATTATCATTTCATATTTATTAATTTCATAATTTATATTCATCGTTATTCATATTGAAATAAATTATAGATGAAACCCAGTTTACACCAAGGCGTGGAGAAGATAAGTCATATGTACGCATGCATGGTGATCTTTTTTTTGTAAGACGGGTACAAGGATTATTATTGTTGTATCATTAGAATAGAAAAATCATAGAATATATTCTATTCTATAAATATTATTTTATTTTGGATTAATCTTAGGAAATTTAATTTGAAGATGATAAAGAACTTTGAAAGGGCTGCTAAAACAATTTCCTCTTCTTTGACAGTCACCTTTTGATTTGGACAAAATAACTCCTTATAAATCCTTTATCCCAAAATAATGGAATCTAGTATAATTTCAGGGATTTTGGGGGGATAAATGCCTATATTTTTTATACACCACATGTAATTATATTTGACAAACCAATTGAGGAGAAGAGCCTTTTATAAGAGAGGAGAGGGGCACTTTTTAAAATTCATGCACATCTAATTAATTTTAATTTTATATTTGATTTAATATAGTTAAAAATGAAGTAATTTAGAGGATAATATATGTAAAATATAATTCCTCTCAAAAAAGTATTCAATTTTAAGACACAAAAGTAACCTTTTCTTTTGGATTTAGCCCATTGTTAAACAATTTAACTTTTACTATCACAACTTCTCATTTTACACAATATGGTTAATATAGTTTTTATAAAATTCCAAACGAATTCCAATTGGATAATTTATTAAATATTTAACATTATACTAGTTAATAAAATGAAATAAAGTTTTTTTTAATTGATATGATTTAATAAAATATTATTAATTTCAAAATCTCATTTTTGTCAATCTTGACATTATTTATTAATTAAAATTTAAAAAAATTATAAAAACTTTATTACTTGAAAAAAATACTATAAATATTATATAAAATGACATAGTCATCCATAAAATATTTTTGATGGAATAAAATATTTAAAGTGAAATTTATTTTGACATTAATAATATAATTTATTTGATTATTCCTTTAATAATGCAATTACATCATCATGATTATATCACAGTTAAATTTAATAATATAATTCCTAAAATTCTAAATATTTTATTATGATTTAGATAAAAAAATTATATTTATAATTAATATTTATAGTTGAATTTATATTATGTATATCCATATGTTAAAAATGATTTTTTAATAATATTTTTGAGTATGAAATTATTAAATTATCCTTAAATAAAATATAATAAATTATTTTTTATTAAACAAGTGGCCTAATTATAATAATCATGAACATAGGTTGATTATGGAAGATAAAACATCACTAATTAAATTATGAAAAATTTTAGGGTAACAATTAAATATTATAAAAAATCCCATTATTTACCTGATTTACCCTTAACTCAAGTAAATAAATAAAACATAACTAATGTTTATACTCTCAAAAAAATTGAGTTCGTCCTATTAGATAAATACATTCATAATAATTAAAAACATATAATTCATTTTTTGGAAATTCCATTCACATCAGTTGTATAATTATGATTAATATTAATCTTGCAAATGTTGCTAGAATGTAGGTAAAAGTGAGATTCAAAACATCAAAACATTTTTATATTAAATTATTTTATAAAAACATTTAAAATTAAAAATATTGGAGTAATATATGTATTATTTATCTATTTTTCATTTAAAATAATTATAATGTAAAATAATTTTTAAAATGAAAATGTTGGTTTTAAACTAAAATGAAGTATTTTCACTATTCATCAAAAATTTACTCTTTTCATAAAATAAACAAAATTTTCCCTAACCTAATTTTGATGTTCCAAATAAAAAAATAAATATTAATTAACAGAATTAAATTTCAATGAGGGTTTAAAATTTATTTTATTATTTTTCACAAAAGTACATGAAAAATAGTTCCTTTAAGGAAATAGTATTTCTAAGCATATAACTATTTTATATAAACGTATACATTTTGTTATAAATATTTTTTATTTTTGTAAAAAAATTATAAAAAACATTTAAAATTTATTTATTACTGTTCATATTACTATATTTAATGGATAAGTTATAATTATTTATTTTAAATATTTATAATACTAAAGTGATGTTTCATGGAAACTCAATATTCACTGTAACACAAGCTATGTCAATGTTGGGTTCAATAAAAGATATTAAAATTAATTGAAAATATAATGTCGTATGTAATCACGGGGTGTTATAGTGTTAAGAGATGCTAAATGATTTTTAATTTATTTTCTTCATTTTATATATGAAAATTGGGTGTTTGGAATGATTTGAATAAGATATTGAATTTTATAATCACTTATGTTGAAATAATAGTTTTTAAATTAAATTTTAAAGCCAATGTTAATGGTTTATCTTGGGAAAGGAAACATCGTGGTGCATACATATAAGGTTTTTTATTCTGACACCCTACTAAAACCACTTTTTTTAGTACACTAATTGGGTCTCAATATTTCTTGTACTATATAAGAAGAGTTAACCCCATGGGAGGCTTTCAAAATATTCATATTATAGTGGTTTTTTATGTTTTTTGATGGTGGTTTATCCTAATTCACACAGTATAACATCTTTAGTTTTAATAAATTTATTTTTAATTCCTTAGTATCTTCAAAAAATATGTCATACCTGGGTTTTTAGTTTTATTTTTTTATTAATGGGTTGTGAATTATATTTTCATATTTCTATATTGCGATGAAATTGGTTGGTTCTATGTGGGGGAGTTAGAGGCGAGAAAAGGGATTTATTTTATAAAAATTATATAAAGTGGTTTTATATTTTTTTTCATATTTTTCACATTGTCCTCCAACATATGAAGGGATTGTACCAGATAATATATTGTTATTATAATTTATTTGATGGGTGAGATAATTCCACATATTATTATTTAATTCCATTGAACTTATTTCCAACTGAGTGAATCGGGATTCCCCTCAGTCCCTATCATGTTCTAACTCCGGTGTTTGATGGATGGACAACACGATATGGCTCATTTCAAAATGGAAATTGATCCTTGGTTTTAAAGGTGGAAATGCATCTTAAATACCCCTTTTGGTTATCTATTAAACTAGTGTTAAATCATTTGAAACATAAGTGGTAGATGCAGGTTGAGTGTTATGGCACTTTCCTTCGTTGATACTGGATTTTCTTGGGGTTGTTTGGTAGTGAGACTTGAACTATGAGTCTTCAATGTTGGTTTTCAGTGTGTATTGGATTGTGTTAATAGAATTCGTGATTTTATGATGATTAATATTTTTTTGGTATTCCAATGGGATTTGAACTGATGTCACATGGGGTGCTCACATGACCTAGAATGAGGCACACTATACCTACACTCTATGATCAGGTGCCAAACAATTTTTCTTAAAAATTGTATTTGAAATTAAGTTAGGTGAACCTATATTTATATTTAACAATTTCAGTAAATTAAAAAATTATAAATCATAAATAATCACACAATACCAAGAAGAATTTTTTTTTCTGTTTTTGAGGACTGGAAACGTATTTTACAATAATCATGAAATAATTTCAATAGGATAAAAATTATTTTTTTTCAAAACCACATTTCGGTAAGAGAAATAATATATATTTTGAAAATAAGAGAAGTTAAATTTAAAGGTCTAATGTGATAAAACATTATTTTATTTCAAAATATATAGGAAAATATTAATAGGTGTGAAACATATGGACAATGAAGAAAAATTTTCATTAAGAAAAATGAGAATTATACTTAATAATGTCATATATTTACATATAATAAGTTAATCATATAGGTTTATTGGAATAAATTGTTTTTCTACCCAGGGAAAAGGATAAATTAAATTAACTAATAATATTGTGGGAAAACATTTCATTGAGGTATTATGTTCAATATGAGAGATTATATCTCAAAGGAAGGGGTATTTAGTTAATAAAACCCATTACATCATCGTTGTTATTTAAAATGAAAACACTTGTATGTTAAAAAATGAGATAGATATAAAAAGAACATATATATTATGAAAAATTATGAAAAAATAACTCCATGTCCAATATATACAAAATAAGAAAGTAAATAGGTTATGAATATGCAATAAATGTCAATAAAAAATATTTGATGAAAGAACCCTTACCTTAGATCATGCTTAGTCTAATGTCATATAATCTTATATAAAACAAAAATAAATATCATTATAACCTATATATGATATCTATTCATACCTATACCCTTTTCTTAAATTCAATTTTATTAATTTATTAAAAATATATTGGTTAGTTATATTTTATTTTTTTCATATATTTTTATTATCATAGATTTCTTGTTTAGGAAAAGATTCAAAAGATGGTATCAAATATTTTTTATAGTATAAATTTAATACATTATATATCATTATAGGTACTATAATTTGTTTTTTTATGTTTTTTAATTCTCTAATTACATTTCATTTGTACTTAGATACAATTCATGACTATGAAGTCAGTGATGAGGTTGATTCAGTAATTTTAATGAATGAGGGGTGGTTTCTTAGTAATGAGTAAAATATAATATTTAACATTACAAAAAAAAAATTATTTTCCAATATCAATAGTAATTATTTTTTCTTATTTTACCGTGACGGAAATTTATTACATTGTTCTCTTTGGGGGTTAAACTGACTGAAATATAAATAAACTATACTCAATGGGAGAGTATGATTATAAAAGTGATTCATTTGGATTAATGTAATTACATTATATGAATAATGATATTATTTATATCATTTAAAATTTTTGAACCACGTTATATGGGAGTTTGATAAATAATAAAATTCTAATCTGAAAAATGAAATATAAAACATTCATATTGGTGGTTCTCCAGACATATGCATAGGAGACATAATCATTTTCTATAGAAAAAGATGATGATATAGAATATATTTTTATTTTATTAACTTTATAATTCTTTTTGTATCATATGAATCCCCTAAATATTTATTTAGTAAAACACTTATAATGTGGAGGAGAAAAAATAAAGCATACCGTTCATGGAGTTAGTAGTCTATGTATATGCATAAGGACATCTTCATTTTATGATTGGTTTTGGAGGAATAAATAAATTGGATATTACATTATTATGAAAACATTTAAATGTATTACTAGTAATGATATTATCAGACATTCACGGATAGAATATGTTTAATGGGAATTTTAATAAATGAAATGAAAATGAATGAAAAGAGATTATTTGAGATTATAACCAGACTCTGTGGAATATCTCCATTAAAAAATGGATTAAGTAATTGAGAGTTTATATTTCATGAATAAAATAACCACTATAATGTTTATAGATGTTTTTCTAGTTTTTTTGAATGATATTGGATGAATCCAACATGACTAGGGTTTGAATGGATGTGAGGTGGTGATTACTCCATTATCAAGGGAGAACAATATTTTTGATATCTTAATTTTTAATTCAATATTGATAGCTAAAATGGAACTAATAATAGAAAAAATGGATTTAAGAATGGTTGAGGTGGATTCAACTGAAAACATAATTCTTCAATGATTTTTTGACACGATATTATGTCATTTATGGATATATTTTTAAAATTTTCCATTTTTGTTTCTATCATGGTAAATATTTTTTACCTAATTGAAAGAATATTAATTCATAAAAATAAAATTTCCCTTGATAAATAATTATTACCTAATGATTGAAAATATAAAATCTATTTTTTAAAAATAGAAGTCTATGTGTTTGAGAAATTAATTTTTCCATTACCACTTTTAATACGTAAAAACATGTTTTTAGAGAATGTTTATTTTAAGCATAAATGTTATTATTATGGAAAAATTACTTATTGAATTCATTTTAATGAAATTTATTAGTTTATTATTAAAAAATTAAGTGAATTTAATAGAAATACAATGCAAAATTTTATATAAAAATTTTAATATAATGAGAAGATAAAAAACAGTTTATATTTAATAAATATTATTGAATTTTTAGAATAATAAAAAAGGGTTATGTAAATTAAAAATATTAATTCATAATTCATAATTTTACTCTATTATTATAATTTTTTCTTTAAAAAAATTTATTAGTTTTTATTGTTTAATTATATATATAGAAATTAATTATACGATTTTAGTAATCATTAAATTTTTTACTAGTCACTTAAAAAACAATTATTTTAAAAATTAGAAAAAAATAACCCAAGGAAAATATTTTTATTAAAAATATTTAAAAGTAATTTAAATAGTTTAAATTAATACTAACATATATAAATATTCAATAAATTTATAAAAATGTAACAAAATCAGTTTTCTTAGGAAATTACTTTTTAAAAATTTATTAATTATTCTTACTCATATTTCCTATCAATTTATAATTAGATTTGTGTTAATATATTATTCATATTGAAAATATATCATATCTATAATATATTTCATGTATTTAAATATTTTTCATAAAAGTCCAATTTTCTGAAAAAATATATTATAATGTTTATAATGATGTTGTTAACTTTGATAATGCATTATAAAATTAACATTTTTTAAAATATAGAAATTTGAAATTGGTAAAATAAATGTTATGAATAACATATTGAATTAATAATTAAAAGTTTATATCATCATAATTTCTAGTTACACAGACCCTCGTGATATATATATAAGATCTAATCATGAAGTAATCCCTAGTGGCTATCATGGGTGGTGATTCTTGTACCACAGGTCTCATGGAATTTTAAGAGAGGCTGCATTTATCTCATATATGATTTTCTTTATTGTGTAATTACAAGATATTGTCTTGGGCTAGGACTAAGAAATACCATAATGACACTACTCCATTTCCAAGATCAAAAAAATTGTCTTCCAATGGGATACATATTTTACCTATTTCAATTTCATTCATATTTCTTTACAGATTTCATAATATGGTTACTACCATTTATAATGAAAAATATAACAGCAATATTATTATAATTAAAATTATAAATTTTATTTAAAGCTAAATAAATTTTTTAGTATTGTGTATCATGTGATGGAATATATCAAACATAATTTTTAATTCAAGGAAAATATTTAATAATATCATATGGTGTTACACTTTCTCCCCTTTAAATAAATTTTAATATTTTAAATTTAATTATTGTTTTCTAATGATTGAAGATAAGGGTTCAATAAGAAACTCAATATGATTTTTTTCTGAGATATCAACCTCACAATCTTAAATACTATGACAACCATAATTTCCCATAAATTAATAATTTATCGTGATATATTCTCTTGAATAAAAAATTTATTCTAAATATGTTACCATGGATAGTTATATATGTTTCTATAGATGCACTTTTTATATATTCATTTTAATGGACCAATTCCAATAAAAATAGAAAATTAAAAATTGAAATGATATTTTCTCATAAAATCCTAGTAAATGACCATATTCATATGAATAATAAATCCCTGCATGTCTTCTACAATGACCCATTTATCTCAACCTATGATAATTTTGGTTCAACTATGATATAATTAGATCAATCAATTACTCTTTAAATTTAGTCATGGAAATCCATGGTCATATTCTTATTATTTTTTCAATCATATATAGTTATATGTTACAAACATATATTAGATTTTAATACTTCATAATACTTTATAAATCGAATTTGAATTAATATGGTAATATACATTTGGATTTTCTATTTAATTGTGTATTCCTAGATCAACTTGTGATGCCCCAAATAAATATTGAATTGATAGTAAACTTTCCATTTTTAGGAATATTTCGCAAAGTTGTATCTAGGCCATAACTATACCCACATTCCATTATGCAGACATAGATGTAATTTCAAGGAAAATCAAATAAATATATCGTTAAAAATAATCCAAGATATTATCATATATTGACTGGTCAGTTGGGTTTTATATAATTTAATTTAATAATAATCCCCATAAATAACAGAAATAATCCAAAAATATAAAAAAACCAGACTATTATACCAACTAAGTCACATTGTACCCATAATCAACGATCTGATGAAAACAGACTTTCTTCAAACTATATCATTTATACAAAGTGAGATGGAAATTTCATTCATTAATGTCGTTTCCATCTGATAAATATCACATGTGAAAAATTATTATAAAATCCCAATAATAAAAGGTTTAACAACATTTATGAACATAAATTAATTTAAAAATACTCCTGAATATTTCTCCATCATAAAGCCACTACAAATTCCCATCTAGACATATCATAGGTTATAATCATCTTTAAACTTGGGGAATAGAAAGATAATAATGGGATGATATGAAATGATCTATTATATAAAAACTCATCAACATTTAATAAGTTTTTATATCATACTATTTTCAAAAACTCTAGTATAGTATATTTATATAATAAAAAAGAATATAAAAGAACATCCATTATTTACAATTCATGAAATTAATAGATGTAATATCAATTAAACAAATTTAATTAAAGGTAAAATTGAACTATAAAATAAACATTATCCAACTAGAATAATCATATGTATATAGAAATTTGGTATGTCATTAAACATAACATGATATTGAATATTGTTACAAGCATAACAACAATAAATATTTTTAACCAATCCACTAACTTCCCGCTCAAGAAACATGTTATAAAGAATGATACCCTCAGTATGTTAATTTTATTTAAAAATAAATTTATCTATACCATGTTCACCTAATAAACATGTTAATAATGATATATGTGTCTCATTCATAACATAAACCTATTCAAAAAATAATCCAATATAACATTCATATAAAAATCTAATAAATGATGCAACCAGCATCACATTCAGAAAATAATCCAATGAAAAAATTATTTCCATTTGATATTTGGACATAAAAATTGTAATAAAGATACTTACAAAATGTCAAAATATGAAAATTTTAAACATAGTTGAAAACATCATGTTCACACAAATTAAAATTGATCAATGATGTCCACAATTCATTCACAAATAAGACATGTGAAAAAATATATCTACATAGTGTTCACACGTAATATCGTAATCCCATGTGATATAAAATCATAACAAAAGCATTGGAGTGTAATATAAGACACCAACCATCTATAATAATATTTTATATAATTGTGTTTAAAAAATATGAATAAAATCAAAATTTAAAAAATACATAATAAAAGAATGAAAATGTGACTTGTTTCATGAACAATTACATATATCATTATATAATATATAAAAATAATAAAGTTGTATTGTATTATAAGAATATATCCCCTATGTACCATAAGAAGTATTAAAGCTATTAAAATAGAAGAAAAATAATTCCTCGATGTCAATCAGCATTTTTAAAAATAGAAGGGATGATTTGATGAAAAGAATGATTTTTAGGAAAAAATATGTATCTGTAATGAAAAGGTACAAATAATATTTTAGAAAATATTTTCATTATTATCATAACACAATGACGTTACGTGTCACTTTCAGGTATTATTTTCCAAAAAAACGGTGTGATTTTTTTTTTAAAAAATTGATTTTAAAAAAATAACCATAAAATATGGATCCTTAAAAACACTTTATTTAGTTTTAAAAGTAATGAAGACTGTAAGATAGAACAAATTAAAATCAAAAGAAAATTACTTTTATATTTAAAAATACATTTCTATGAAATCCAAAAATATAAATAAAGATAATAAAACATCCATTTAAAAAGATTACAACATAAATAATACATTTAATTGCGATAAAAAATATTAGTTTTACAATTACAATGGATAAAAGTAGTGGGAATGGAAATTATATACATAGAAGAAAATTTATTATTAAAGAGAATGATAATTACTCTTAAGAATTAATTAGGGATGAAATACCCTGAGGTGGAAGATTTTTTTTTAAAAGTATCATTATTGATAGAGATATAAATGTAATAAAAATGAAATGTAAAGGTAGATTAATCAATTCATTGATGTAGCATGTTCAAGATGAGATATTATTACACTAAGAATGGTTCTTTGAGAAAACAAATAACCCATACAACATCAATTTCTTTTAAATTAGAACCCAATTAAAGGTAGAACACGAGTAAGATTTATAAATACCTTTTATTGAATGAATAATATGATCAAAAAATAAATGTCCAATATATAAACCATTAAAGGAAATAAGTGGTGAAAATAAATCATATCTTAATAAATAATAATATAGATGAAAAAAAGCGTACCCTAAATCTTTCATTGAAAATTATTATCCAACCTATTATTTATCTAAAATAACTACCTTAATCACTTATTTTAGAACATTATTTATACATATAAACGTTTTTAAAATTATTTATTAACATTTAACTAAAATATATATTTAGATATATTTTATTTTCATCATCAAAATTTATTAGCATCAATAGATTTTTCTGTATTAGTTTCATAATGGTGGTGTCAATTATTATTAATATATTCTAATTTTATCATTATTATATAATTACAGGTAATGGAATATATATTTTATAATTATTTATAATTTATTAATTTAATTAAATAATTATTTATGTTATAATTCATGGAGAAAAACTTGATAATGAGCTTGTATTATAAATTTTAACGAATGAGGGGTCATATCTTAATAAAATGTTAGATATTACCATTAAAATTCCATAAAAATGAATCATCATATACATATTATTATCCAATATCACTGATAATTATGTTTTCTAGTAGACCCATGATAATAAAAAATTAACTGTTTTTTGTAGGGTGTTAAACTAAACCAAACAAGAACAAACTATAATATATGTTTACATTTAAGAAAAGGATTCTTTAGAAAAAATATCAATATTACCAATTTATAATAATAAATTTTTTATGTTTCAATTCTTATTAAATATTTTAGAACTATATTTAATAAATAATACATAATATAGTGGAAAAATAATTTTTTTCTTTCATAGAGGCAATAGTCCGTACATACGCACATCTGACGTATTCATTTTCTATCAATCATAAGAATGATAAAAAATAGTGTATAACATGATAATATTAATATATATATATATATATCATATTTATCATTAATTAGACTTTAAAATCCTATCAAATAAGCTATTGGTGGAAAAATATAGCTCGTCTTTCATGGAAGTGACAGTTCGTGTCTTCGCATGGAGATGTCTTCAAATTTCTAATGGTTTTGATGGAAGATAGAAAATTAATTTTTCATTATTATAATAAAATATAATCGTACTATTAATACTTATGGAATAATTATTCAATTCATATAAAATGTCTGTTGGGTAATAAAATAACATAATGAAAAGGGAATAGTTAAGGGGAAAATAACAATTTTACCATACTCATTGGAATATCACCTTTTAAACATTTATCAATGCTATGATATGTGGTTTTTTATATGAAAATCCCACTATAATGTACTCAAAAGTACTGGGAGTTATTAAGATGATATTTATTTAATCTATGATGATTTTTAATTAAGATATGTAGGGTGGATATTGTAAGAACATGGATCTTCGTTCAGGTATGTTTTCCCTTTTTCTGGATTTTTTAATAAAAATAAATTTTCTGGAAATTTCAGAAGTACACGCCGTGTTCTTTATTAGTACACGCCATGTACTCTGTTCCGACTCGAAGCCGTGTGCTTTCCGTGTCTAGGTCACACACATGGTGTGTAAGGCTGAGGTGGAGGCTGGTTAATTCAGAGTACGGAAAAATTGAAGTACACACCGTGTACTAAAGAAGTACATGTCGTTTACTTTCTTATTTTTTTCATAAAACAGACGGGGGTCACGCCTAACCCCTATTTTAAACTTCTTCACCAGTTTTCGTCCATCCGAGAGTGATCGTACGACCGGATCTTCGACGGGCTCCCACCTCACCATATGTTCTCCGATTCGAGCACGGACGATTGTGTTGGAATAGTAGCGGTAAGTTCTTCCTTATTCTTTAACCTTGGTTCTTGATTCCCCCTTGTTTCTATGTTATCGTGGGATGAATGTTTTGTGCATTTTCTCAGATCTACATTGTTCTAAGGGGAATCTGTCATCGAGGTTCACATATATCGATCTTCTAGGATCGAGGTTGGTGGTTTGTGACATTCTGTAGAAATTTGATGGATATTATGCACAAATCCCACCAATACCCATGAAAGGGGTATTGCGTGTTCCGGCTTTGCCCATGTTGTTCACCTGCTTTTCTTTTTTGCTTTAGTATAGGTTATTTCTTATGAGTATTGTAATTTATTTTGTTCTTGGGTTGCCTTTCCATGCTTGTTTTTCCTGTTGGGCGTTTTTCCAGTTGTTATGCCATGTTGTAGGATAGTGTAACTATCTCTTTTTTTGTTATTGTTGAGCCTTATTTGTTAGCCAAGTAGTTCTTGAGGTTTACATGGACGATGCACGCGCGCTGAGCATGTTTAGATACACTCAGGACTATGAGAACCTATAGTAGTAGAAAAAAGGGATAATTGATGGAAGGGCTTCTCCAGAGTGTCTTTTAATTACGATGCGAGACTATACATGGAATTGGCGTTGAGTGAATCCCCAGAGAGTCTATAGATCCACGATGCGGGCCACAAGGGGAATTAACGGTGAGTGCTTCCCCAGATATTCTTCTTAATTACATAGTTGAATAAGAGGTGTGAGACTGTGTGTGCTTCCCGGAGGGTTTCAAGTACTTAGAGGTTGAACCATAGGGGTTAGACTGTGAGAGCTACCTAGAGGGTTACCTGTTTTATTCCTATTGTTGACTGCATACTTGTGTGCTTTACATGTTAGAACTGTGGATTGTAGCTTCTTGTGATTTCATGTTTACTGCTTCTTTTTTATTTACTACCATATATTCATTGACTGTTATTCACAAATCTTTGGGTGATTACCTCCTGGGATTGTATCTCACACCCTATTTGGGCCATGCTTTTGGGTCCAAGCAGACTATGTTGCTGCAGGTATAGAAAAGGGAAAGCGCCCATCTATGTCAGGATCGTGACTGCATCAGGAGCTGGGGAGCATGGGACAAAGCCGTGGCTTACGATGCTAAGGATATTACATTGTTTTTCTTTTTCACTTGGTTTCAGTTGTGTTTCATCACGTTGATGTGTTGCTGTTTTCCTTAGATACTTGTACTTGCTGCATCATTGTCATAATTTTTATATATCTTCATTGCTTATGTTGTTTGGCTTATGTTGTTATGCATTTTTTTACTGCTTCCACTATTTATTGTTGTTTCCTTATCTTGTATACCTTACCGAATGAGGGCATAGTTTCTTCCACCGACTCACCAAGGCCCTTGTTGCTGGTCGGCAGCCTCTGGCATTTGGGGAAACGCGCTTGAGGTCATGTGGCGCACCGGGTATGGGGCACTAGTGGAAGGGCTCCAGACTCGGGTCGTTAAAAATTGGTATCAGGGGAGTTCTTTTCTCTTTCATTACTGTTTGGAGACCTTATCCAAGTATAGGACGGATTCAGTACTTTGAATTAAGTTTTGCTCGGGAGTAGCTAACCCGTGTACAGGGAAAATCCATACTACATCGTTAATTGCAGTTGCTGATTCTGAGATTTTATAGTTTATCTGATTTCACCGAAAGTGATTCATATGGCTTGTGCTATTACTGCTTTGATATTTCGGTTCTATTTCTGTCGCAACCTGGTGAGATGATGGAATGACGTCTCCTACATCACATAGAAACTTGTTGGAATCACATGCCATGTATTCTTTCCAGGCCATCTAGGGTGCATTAGCGATTGAATGCTGTTGTGATATACCTTGTGTAGATTATGCATGCTGTTGTGATAGTTTCTTGGTAGATTTTATGCAGTTATGTTAGAACAATGTTTTTTTGTTCTTTGTTTAATGTCAACGACAAATTTTGGTTCTTGAGGTTTTATGGGCCCTCACAAATCGTACTTTGGCACTTTTTCTCCTTTGTTTTTAGTGTTCTATAATTCTGTGCAGTTTCTGAGATACCACCCAGAAAAACCCAGAATACACGACATGCACTTTTTGGGAACATGCCATGTAGTTTTCAGGTCGTTTCACTAACTGAGTGAGCAGAACATGGTTTCATGGAAGTAAATTCGGAAACGCGTCGTGGACGGTAGGTACACGCCATGTGAGTTCTGAGCCGTGTACCCAGTTGTGTCACTAACAACATGGGTCGGGGAAGCTTGGGTAGAACATGTCGTGTCCATAAGGAATATTCCGTGTAGTCTTTTCCAAGTACCCGGCCGTGTCATGAACAACACGGGCTGGTATTACCTTCCTTTCCACACGTCGTGTTTGTTCAGAACATGCCATGTAGTCTTGCCCAGGTACTCGGCCATGTCACGAACAACATGGGACGGTGTTGCCTTCGCCTATTCACGCCGTGATTGTTCGGAGCACACTGTATAAGTTTCAGCCGTGTAGACGGCCGTGTACTCACCAACACGGATCATTGAAGCCTCCTCTAGTTCACACCGTGTTTGTTTCGAACACGCCGTGTAGTCTCGGGTTGAGTCAGACCGTGTGGGCTAGCCGTGTAAGGAGACTCGGGAAGAGGAATAGTTTTCAAGTACACGCCGTGTGTGGGGGTCAACACACCGTGTATTTTGAATTGTACAGGACTTGTAGGGTGAGAGTACACGCCCATGTCAGTGGTTTAAGAAGACACACAGTGTCGTTTTTATACACGCCATGTAGTCCTGTTTTGAAATCTTGTGTGCTTTTCTTCACCTGTTCCCATTTTGTAATATTGTATTCTCTGTCCTTGTTTTCTTGATCTGAGGTGTGCTTTTTATCTTTCAGATCTAAGCCTCCGAGACGTCCTCCCGTCGTACGTCTGTCTTCAGGAAGTGATCAGACACCAGACAAGGCTGATCAGGGACTTCCTGTCGATCCCCCAGACGAGCCAGCCTTGGCACCAGTTGTTGTACAAGTCACGGGCACTAATGCACAGTTCAGGGAAGGTTTCATGAGGATGATGCAGGCCTTCCAGGGAGCACCGCCTTCTGCCTCATCTATGGAAGACTTGACTCGGGTCTTTCAATAGCATCATCCTTCCACGTTCTCAGGGGGGGAGAACCTCAGGCTACAGAGTCATGGATGGAAGCCATGATGACTATATTAGAGCATCTAGAGACGCCTTTAGAGAGGCGGGTCAAGCATGCCACCTACATGCTCTAAGACTCCGCCAAGAGGTGGTGGGACGAGTTCTCACAGGTGGGTCAGTAGCAGGCTATGGCTTGGGAGGAGTACCAGTGCGTCTTCTATGACTACTTCTTCATGGAGACCCTGAGGGCCGATCAAGCCCAAGAGTTCCTGAGTTTAGAGTAGGGTAATCTATCTGTCATGGAGAATTCCTCCCGTTTCACTGAGCTAAATCATTTTACACCCCTTCGGGATGAGAGTGGGGTGTTCTTGGCGAGGAAGTTTGAGGATGGAATTAGGCGGGAGATTCGCTCGCAGGTGAACATCTTCCATCTGACTTCCATTACATTTATTGTCATCCAGGAACTGATTGTAGAGCGAAATCTGAGACACTCTGAAGCTGTGAGCCAGGGCGGTTCTGCTTCTAGAGCTAGCTTTCCTTCAGATGACAGCAAGAAATGCCGTAGGGAACCTACACGTGGTGAATCGAGGAAGCGAGACGCATTATCCGGAAGCCGTGTGACATGTTACCAGTGTGGCCGAAATGGGGACACGAGGCCGTAGTGCCAGAGAAACCCCATGGAATGCCGATCTTGAGGCAAGATGGGTCACCTTCAGCATTTCTGCCAGGTTTTCTCACCAACAGCAGGTGACATGGGTTCTTCCATGACTCCTCATTTTGGAGCATCCCCACCAGTTGTTCACTAGTCGGAAAACTGGAGTTCTTCCGGCCATTTGTGCCGAGGGGGAGGTCGAGGCCGTGGCAGTCATCCACTAGTTCCTTAGCACCATCATGGAGGTTCATCTCAGAGTGGTCAGCCTGGGGCACAGGGCCGCGGCACGGGCCAGTCTTTCACCATGGATCAGACTTATCATGAGCAAGATCCCGACCCTTCTACTGTTCGAGGTACGATTTTAGTATCCTCAGTTTTATCTTCATCCTTTTTCTACACTGGTGCTACGCATTGCTTTATCTCTGTTTCTATTGTGGAGATCCTTGGACTCTACATATTTTCTTCTGCTGACTCATTGACACTAGACACACCTTTGGGAACAAGGAAATCTAGTGTACACTAGTGTAGAGAGTTCCCTCTCGAGGTGGAAGGGTATCTTTTCTTATGGGATCTCTATGTCTTAGAGATGACAGGCTATGATTTCATCCTTGGCATGGACTGGTTGATTCCCTTCCAGGAAGTCCTTGACTGTTATCACCGCAGAGTCAGTTTCATTTCACTAGAGGGTGAATCTTTCCTTCGTAGTGGCGAATGGGACGTTCGGGCGAGTCGGGCAGGACTCGAGAATCTTGGGCTAGGAGGACTGACGGTGCAGATTGTTAGTCTTTATCTGGATGATCAGGGGACTCAACAGTTGGACTTTCCTCCAGTGGTGGATCGCTGCAAGGATGACTTTCCAGAGGACTTTTCGGTTTTTCCTCCAGAGCGTGAGGTAGACTTCTCTATTGATCTCGTGCCAGGAGCAGCACCGGTGTCCATTCCTCCATATAGGATGGCCACACTAGAGTTGCAGGAGATCAGGAAGCAGTTGGAGGAGCTACAGGATAGGGGTTTCATCTGACTCAGTACTTCTCCTTGGGGTTCGCCTGTTCCGTTTGCGAATAAGGCAGATGGTACCCTTCGGTTTTGTATGGATTATTGGAAGTTGAACCAGTTGATGGTCAAGAACCGATATCCCTTATTTTGGATTGATGACCTTTTCGATCAGCTTCGATGATCCCAGGTGTTATCGAAGATCGAATTGAGGTACGGTTATCATCAGTTGCGCGTTAGACCATCAGATGTACCTCTGACATCCTTCAAGAGCAGGTACAATCTTTACGAGTATACAGTCATGCCTTTCAGACTCATGAAAGAACCTGCAGTTTCTATGGAACTGATGAACTGAGTGTTCCATCCTTACTTGGATTCCTTCTTCATGGTCTCCATGGACGATACCTTGGTGGACTCTCACACTCGACACGAACATGCCACACATCTTGAGATCATTCTGAGTACACTCAGAGAGCATCAGATTTATGCTAAACTCTCGAAGTGACACTTCTGGATGGATCAGATTCACTTCTTGGGTCACGTCATCTCAGAGGCAGGAGTATCTTTGCACCCCGAGAAAGTGAGAGCTGTAGTTTCCTGGGAGCAGCCAAAGAACATTTTTGAGGTACGGAGCTTCTTATGGCTGGATAGATACTACAGATGCATCATTCATGACTTTTCTCGTCTAGCAGCACCTTTGACAGGTCGGACCAAGAAGGGGGCGAAGTTCTTATGGTTGAATTCTTGTGAGTTAGCCTTTAAGGAGCTGAAAGGGTGGTTGACATCAACACCAATACTAGACTTTCCAAAGTCAGGCAAGATCTAAGCTGTTTACTGTGATGCTTCAGGTATCGGGCTGGGAGTTGTGCTTATACAGGGAGATGGATTCATTGTGTATGGGTCTCGGAAGCTGAGGCCACATGAGAGGAACTAACCTATGCATGATCTAGAGTTGGAATCTTTTGTTCATACCTTGTGTTGTTGGAGACACTATCTTCAAGGATATCACTTTGTGGTCTTCACATACCACAAGAGTCTCAAGTATATATTCACTCAGTGTGATCGGAATCTGAGGCAGTGCAGGTGGGTCAAGTATTTTAGTCTTTTGATTTCGAGCTTGCCTATACGCCGGGAATGGGAAACGTTGTGGCAGATGCGTTGAGCAGGAGAACTCAGATTCAGGCAGTTCATGAGGCCAGTAGTGAATGGCAGCTGATGGCTCTATTCGTTGAGATGCATTTGGAGGTGCACGACAGATGGGGAAAGACCTTTCTATCTTCTGTAGTTGTTACCTCCATTCTACATGATCGGGTAAAGATGAGGCAGCTTTCAGACTCAGAAGGCTTAGTCCTGCAAGAGAGTGTGTCCGGAGAGGACCCTCTTCCTGGATTGAAAGTGGGCGAGGATGAGATCTTGTGTTTCCAAGGACGCGTATGGGTGCCAGCAGACATACGCGAGAAGATGATGCGGGATTTCCATTCCTCGGTTTGGGCAGTTCATCCTGGCGTCTTCAAGATGTATCAGGATATTCATCCCCAGTTCTGGTGGCTAGGTATGAAGAAGGATGTTTCTGGTTTTGTCATGAGATGTTCTACTTGTCAGCATGTGAAAGCAGAGAATCAATGACCAGCATGCCTTTTACAGCAGTGACCCATTCCGGAGTGGAAGTGGAATGATGATGCGATGGACATCGTGACCGGGTTTCCGAGATCACCTCGAGGGAACGGTGCTGTTTGGGTGGTCGTCGACAGACTTACGAAGGTTTCTCACTTCTTTCCGATCAAGGAGACATTCAGTGTCGATGATCTGTGACGACTTTACATCAGAGAGATCATTCGTCTGCATGGATTTCTGCATTCTATTGTTTCAGATAGAGATGCGCGCTTTACCTCTCAGTTCTGGCATGGACTTCAGAAGGCATTGGGTACACATGAACATTTCAGTACATTTTACCATCCCGAAACTGATGGCCAGTCTGAGCACACGATCCAGGTGCTTGAGGATATTCTCCGAGGTTGCATCCTTGACTTTGGCGGTTCTTGGGAGAAGCATATTTCTCTATTATAGTTCGCCTACAACAACAGTTTCTAGGAGACCATTAAGATGGAACTATTCGAGGAATTGTACGGTAGGCCATGCTGATCACCATTATACTGGCTGGAGGCAGGAGATGCATCTTTGCTGGGACCTCGTCTTGTATAGGAGACTTCAGAGCAGATATAGATGAGTCAGAAGAGGATGGCTACAGCACAGTCTCGGCAGAAGTCATATGCTGATTAACGGGGACGACCTCTGGAGTTCGAGGTCGGTGATCAGGTTTTCTTATGTGTCACACTGAGTTTGGGACATAGAAGGATTAGGAGATATTGTATGCTTTCAATGTCGTATGTCAGGCTATTTGAGGTCTTGGAGGGAGAAGGACCGGTCAGCTATCGGTTGCAACTACATCAGAGGTATCGGTCCATGCACGACTTCTTCCACATCTCTCAGCTCTGACCCTACTTTTCAGACCCGTCTCACGTCTTTCAGCCCGAGGAAGTCAAGCTTGATGTGGATGCATCATTCAAGGAGCATCCTATCCGGATTGTCGATCATAGTATGAAGGTCCTCTATGGGAAGTCTGTTCCCCGTGTACGAGTGCTATGGTAGCACGGGCGAGTACAGGATGAGACCTGGGAGAGGGAGTCCAATGTATGATCGCAGTGGCCAGAGCTGTTCAGGGGTTCTCCTTCTCCACCTCATTAGGGAAATTCAGGGATGAATTTCATTAATGTGGGAAGTTTTTAAGAAATCAGATCTTCGTTCAGGTCTGTTTTCCCATTTTCTGGAGTTTTTAAGGAAAATAAATTTTCTGGAAATTTCAGAAGTACACGCTGGGTACTTTATGAGTACACGCCGTGTACTCTGTTCTAGCTCGAAGCCATGTGCTGGCCGTGTACAGGCCACAAACACTGTGTGTAAGACTGAGGTGGAGGAGGGTTAATTCAGAGTACGGAAAAATTGAAGTACACGCCGTGTACTCAAGAAGTACTCGTCGAGTACTTTTTTTCATTAAATAGACTGGGGTCATGCCTAACCCCTATTTTCATCTTCTTCTCCAGTTTTCATCCGTTTGAGAGTGACCGTACGACTAGATCTTCGACGAGCTCCCGCCTCGTCGTCTGTTCTCCGATTTGAGCACAGTCGATTGTGTTGGAATCACAACGGTGAGTTCTTCCTTCTACTTTAGCCTTGGTTCTTGACTCCCCATCGTTTCCAAGTTATCGTGGGATGAACTTTTTGTGCGTTTTCTCAGATCTACGTCAACTTAAGGGGAATCTATCGTCGAGGTTCACATATATCGATATCCTAGGATTGAGGTAGGTGTTTTGTGCCTTTCTGTAGAATGTCGCTGGATATTATTTGGAAATCACACCAATACCCATGAATAGGGTATTCCGTGTTCCGGCTTTTCCCCTGCTTTTTTCCTGCTTTTCTTGTTTCTTTAGTAGAGGTTATTTCTTGTGAGTAGTGTAATTTATTTTGTGCTCAGGTTTCATTTCCATTCTTGTTTTTCCTTTTGGGAGTTTTTACAGTTGTCATGCCTTGTTGTAGGATAGTGGAACTGTCTCTTTTGTTGTAACTGTTGAGCCTTAGTTGTTAGCCAAGTAGTTCTTGAGGTTTACTTGGACGATGCATGCGTTCTGAGCATGTTTAGTAATACTCAGGACTGTGAGAACCTAGAGTAGTAGACCAAAGGTAGAATTGATGGAAGGGATTTTCCAGTGTGTCTTTTAATTACGATGCGAGACTATAGGGGGAATCGACGTTGAGGGCTTCCCGAGAGAGTCTGTAGATCCATGACACATGCCACAGGGGGAATTGACGTTGAGTGATTACCTAGAGAACCTTTAGCACGATACGAGAATATAGGGGGAATTGATGGTGAGTGCTTCCCCAGAGAGTCTACTTAATTACATAGTTCAAGAAGAGGGGTGAGACTGTGTGTGCTTCCAAGAGGGTTGCTAGTACTTTGAGGTTGAACCATAGGGGTTAGACTGTGAGAGATACCTAGAAGGTTACCTGTTTTCTTCTTGTTGCTGACTTATTACATGGGTGCATTACTTGTTAGAACTGTGGATTGTAGCTGCTCGTGATTTCCTGTTTACTGCTTCTTGTTTATTTACTGCCATGTATTCATTGACTGTTAGGCACAAGTCATTGGGTGATTGCCTACTGGTATTGTATCTCACACCATGTTTGGGCCATGCTTTTGGGCCCAAGTAGACTATGTTGCTGCAGGTATAGATAAGGCCAAGCGCCCTTCTACGTCAGGATCATTACTGCATCAGGAGTTGTAGAGAATGGGACCGAGCCGTGGCTCGCGATGCTGAGGAGATTACTTTGTTTTTATTTTGCACTTGGTTTCCATTGTATTTCACCAATTTTTTGTGTTGTTGTTTTCCTTAGATAGTTGTACCTGTTTCATCATTGTCATCATTGTTATATATCTGCATTGCTTCCATTATTTGGTTTCTGTTGTTATGAATGTTGTTTACTGATTATGTTGTTTATTTTTGTTTCCTTATCTTGTATACCTTACTGAATGAGGGAATAGTTTCCCCACCGACTCACCAAGGCCCTCGCTGCAAGTCAGCAGCCTCTGGTGTTTGGGGAAACGCACTTGAGGTCATGTGGCGGACTGGGTACGGGGCACCCGTGGAGGGGCTCTGGACTCTGGTCATTATAGATATGGATAATTTTATAAAGAATTTGATTATAATTTTCATAAAATATAAATTTTAAAATGAATATTCAGATGTAAAATGGGGAAAATAATTTACAATAAAGGAGTGGGATGAAGTTCATGGTTAATCAAACCTCTACCAAACTGTTGAAAATATTCTTTAAAATGTTTTTTACTCTTTTACACTTATATCTCTGACTTTTACCATTTTTTTACCGTGGTAACTATTTTTTTCATTCAATAAAATAATATTATTATAAATACAAAAGTAGAATTATTATATCATTTAGAACTAATTATTCAAAATAAAAAATAAAAAATTTCAAATAAGTTTTATTTTACAAATAAATATTAATTATAACATTAGCTCATATAAATGATAAAAACATATTTTTATAAAAAATGGATCATTAAAAAATGAATATTATGTTTTGGAAATAATTTTTAATGTCGTCAAACCATAAATTTTATTTTTATAATTACCTAATTAATTTCATAGTTTTTGAAATTTTTATGGCTTTACATTTATTTATTTTAAAATACTTTATTTTGGAGATTTTGGAATGTTTTTTGTCAATATTCATGGTTATTACACACAATATGGGGAAACCCATGAAACTACCTAATAAATGGGTATTTTTAGTTCATTTCCCTTATTAATGGTCATTCTTACATTGGAATAAATGGTTAATTAAAAACTATTCCAGTCATAGGAGAAACTTTGCAGCCTTCATGTGGTGATTAATGGCTTGTGCATGAATTGTGAATGGTTCGAAGAAATCATGAAACATGTGTTTTAGTGCGTCTGTATTTTATATAGACATGGTTTTTATGGTTGGTTCATGGTTACCAAATGCATGTGAGAAAATTTTGTGATTCCATTATATTCTTTCATACAGTGGTATACAATTTTCATATAGTTTGGTAAACTATTCAACCTAATATTGTAAAATTCCAAGAATATGTAAAACTAGAAAATCATACTCTACCAACCTAAAAACATAATCTTAATTAATAATATATATCTCCCACTAATCCATGTAAAATTAAGGGGTCCCAAACCCCTATTATTATTATCCTCCTTCTTGGTCTAATGCCACTCCATCAATATTTTTTATGTTTTCATGGTTCTTGGCCTATTTTTCTTATATTCTCTTTTCACCCTATTTTTTCTCATACCATTCATATGATTTTTCTCTCCTAATGAATCCCATGGTTAAGGAACGGATAATGAGAATTTTTTCCTTCGGATTTACGGTGTTCTGGTTGTCTTTTCGATCTATATCATTCCATTTCTGATGGATTTATTTTTTTCACACATTATTTACACTTCGTTCTCTTTCTGTATCCATACCAAAACATTTCATGTTATGACTATGCTTTCCTAAATAAAATTTAATTAATATAATAATTATTCTAATTCCCAAAAAATAATTATTATGACTTTAAATGTTGGTGTTTTGAAAAAACAAATTATGGTTTCTATGGTTTTTTATATTTATCCATGTTTTTGTAAAAATTCTATGTATTATGGGTGTTTTAGAAAATTTCAAAATTGTTTTCTAGAAGTTTGTTTCAGTTTTATGAGTTATTTGACTTTTAGTGTAATTTTCTACAATTAATTGGATAATTGAATAATTTGTTTTATGTATTTTGGTTTCCCATTATAAATTTGGATGATTTTATGAAAATATATTATTCTTTTTTATAATGATTGTTATGATCCTTGAAATTCAACATTAACATTATCATGTATATATATATGGAATATATATTCTTATTTTTATTAGAAAGGGGTAAATATATTGATGTGTTCATTCATAAATATCGAATTTACATTGATTTTATTCTTGATAAGACATCAATATTATTATATGGTTTTATTGTTCCAGGATTTCTCTAGAAAATGATAACTTTTTCCTATAATTAATAGAATGTTCTGTATTATAAAAATTTGATTTAATAATAAACATTCATTAATGATATTTTGGTACCTTAAAATAATTTTTGTTGTTTTCCAATGAATTAAAATTCGGTTTTGAAGAAAAAAAATTCAAAAAAATATTTGGATTTTTAAATGTGAATGATAGATTGGTACAATGAAAATGTTTTCATAATAGTGTAAACATATATATGAGACCTCCAATTTATGGTGGATGTTTTTATGGATTATTTTACTATTGGAGGGTGGGTGTGGCATGAATATTTGTATATATTGGTAATACCTGATAAGTTAATGCACATTGACCACTACACCTTACCTTTACATAGTTAATGTGATTCTATAAATCATATAGAGGTTTGAGAGACATTTTCTCTATAGTCATGATTAAACATCCTAGATTCCTCATGATATATGAATTTCCATGTTGGGATTTGGAACCATCCATTCTAGGTTTGGGCATCCCATTGGGTATAAACTATGAAATGCAACAACATACCATTATATGGTTCTAATATAATAACATCCAGTTTATCATATCGATATGTTTAGGATATTCCCATGATTATAAACTCTTAATTTCTATATTAATTTTTTATACCTTTTGTATTATGTTCTTTTTTTATTTATATGTTCAAGAAATTCCATCATCTTTAGAATTTTTCATTTTTCAATACCATGTGACTTTTGTGTGTGGAATTTATCTCTGATACTGAAGTAGTCTCCTATGTTGTGATCCATTATAAGGGTTAATTTTTAATGCTTAATTTTGAAACTGAAATGGTTTAAATTAATGTTTTAAAAAAAGAATTTTAAAAATATAATTTATAAAAGTGTTTGGTTGTTTTATAAAATAATTTAAACCAGCTATTTATAAACACTTTCAAACTAGTTTTTACGTACAATATTGGGAAAGAATATGCATTGATTTTTTAGTTATTAACTACATAGCTATGGTATGTTCACTCCCTACTAAGGATACATTGTGTCAATAGACCCAGGTTGTTTTATAGGTTTAGGTTTAGTTATATTTCACTAATGGAGTGGGATGGTAATTGTGTATCGATGGTGACCAAGAGGACACATAGAGAATGTGTCTTGATTTTCACTATTTTAGACCATATTTTCTTCTTGTATCTATATCTCATTTTGGTTCCACTATTTTTATATTATTTATTTAAATAGTTTTTGTATTTTGGTTTGGATTGAATAATATTCTCTATGTTATGTTTATTTTCAATCGGATAAATAAAAACCAAAAATATCTCTTATGTTTCCCTAATACTTCTCTCTGGACCATGAGGAAATGGGTTTCCCTTAAATATTTATCACATGATCATTTGGGTATATGTTTTATTGATGAACTGGTTTTTGATGTTATAATATTATATTTGGGTAGCCCTTTTCTTTTAAAGATTCAGGTAATATGGATATCAGATTTTAGGGACTCATGAGGTAGGTGTGGTAAGAGATTGATAAACTCATATTCATCCTGTGACTCGAATTACTTGGGATAGTTTTGAAATGAGACATTATTATTTTTTATATTATTTTTTTGATGTATTTGTTCAGATTGATGGGTTTTCTTGTATTGTGGAATGATAGTGAGAGTAAATTGGAATCATGTGGCGATCTTTCATTATGTCTTAGACTATGTTCTTAATGAGTTCTTTGTTCAATATTCTTCGTGCAGCTATTTCACTCTTAGTTCATTGTCGTCTAAAACATGTTTCAGAATCACACATGAACACTACTACTAAACATTAAGAGATTCTTTTAGTGATTCTATTGGTAGGTTTATGATTTGAATTGGATTTCTAGAAATTAACTATTTTTTTTAATTTTTAACTATCAAGGGGGTTTCTTTTGTCATAAAATCATTATTTTCAAATATGTAGTTGAATTTGTGTTCTTTATTAAATTTAAGTGTAATATGAAAATAATTTTCATTTTTAAAGTGGTTTAAGTGGGAATATATATTTAGAAGTGGTTTTAGGATTTGAAATTTCATTCAAAATAGATTTTACTTGTATGAAATTGTTATAAAAATATCTGGTTGTAATTTTTACATGGAAATATATAATAATAAAATATGTTGTATGAATCTATTTTTATTTCTTTTTTAGGAGATTAGTATTTTTTTTAATCCTCTTTATTGATGGATTGGAATTTGGCTTGATCCAAATTTAATATTTTTCATGTTATTTATAATATTCCTCCCCTAATGGTCCAAAGGATTTCAAATTACTCTTTTATTATTTCTAACTCTTCCTAGTATCTTAGTTGAGTCGTACTTCTGATTTATACCTAATAATTTCCCATATTTTAGGTGATCGAGGTCACTTTGATAAATTAGTGTGGCTAGAGAAAATTTGAATGATCTTTAAGTCCTTGGATACACCAGAATCGATGTGGGTCTATGTTTTCCTGGGTCTTTTCTAGGGACCAAGTATTGATCATTAAGAGGAAATTAATTCATTCACATTACAATACGGTAAAAACTGGAAAATTAAAATGAAAATTTTCGTCTAATTTTTTATTTTTTAGGTAGTGAAATTAATTAATATAATATAGATTATAGAAATTTAACAAATACAAAAGATGATGTCGAGTTATGTCGGCCACATCGTGGAGATGAAAATATTTTCATTAGGATTGGCATTAATAATTTATTTGTAATAATATATATTGTTGAAGGGAATTCATCTAGATATCTATGAATAAGATATTTAATCCAATATATTCTTGTTTAAAAATCTGGTTGATGAAATGTTTTTAGTAGATTTTCCCTCCAGAGGGGAGTATTTTGTGGCGTGAAGCTCATTTTTCTTTTATTAATTTAAGGGATACCCATCTAGTGGGAAAATTAAATCATAGAAACATATCCCTGTGTAATTTCATTTATCTAATTCTGCTTCTCATGTAAAGGGTTTCTCATTCCTGTTCTTCCAGTGCGGCCAGAAAAATGAATTATATGTTGTCACACAATTAATCATAGAGAAAAATACATTGATGTTTCTTAATGGTAAATCGTTGAAAATATTTCATTATGGGTCCTTAAAAAATTAAAATATTTCTATAATCACTCTATACCCTAATATCCTAGTAGCACTGACCTTTTGAGGTAACATATTTTTTGGTGTTTTCCATAGTTTTTTTCTTCATTCACCCCTTGTTTTATCCTATTTCCTCTTCTATTTATCTCTCATACCTGAGGAATACCCTCTACAAATTTTAGAATCTCGTGTAAAGTACTGAGCTCTCGTGTTCTTCTAGTGTGTCTTGTTTTGTAACTCTAAGCCAAGTATGTGGAAACAATTTTGACATTCTATTTATGTGGTTGGTTGGGAAAACATTGGAAAATTTTCAGGGTGGAAGCTAGACTTAATAAAGAGAAGTATATACTAAATATATGCCCTTTTATCCTCCCCTCAATGATATTGTTATGGTAAACCTCATTTTGGTGTTTTCCCCTACTTTAATTTTCTCTTCCCTCAACCCTTTTTATCCTTTTCCTAATATATATTTTTCATATTTTTTCTTTTTAGTGATATGGGTGACTCAATATTAGAAAAACATGTGGGGAGTAATAGTTCATATATAATTAATTATTATATTTTGATCTACTATTTCATTTGTGATTCTTTTGATGAAACTAATTCTCTTGTTAGGTGTGATCTCTTACGAGTTTATGATATTTTAAATTGTTATTATAGTTAAATTCAAAATTATGGGGAGATCCACTAAGGATATCTATAAATTTATCATGAGTTGGTTTGGAATTAATTATGGTCTTAAAGGGGAATCACTAGAGTTTTTGGTTTCTTTTGGTTCTGGTTTAGATTAGATATTTTTGTAAGGGGTTATTTAATTTGGTTTTAGAGTTTTGGGTCAATTTCTCACCTTAAACATGGTGCCTTTCTGGGGGTCGAAATTTTTATAGGGGTCAAAATTTTTATAACCCAAATTTTATTTTCCTTATTATTGAATTAATTTTTTTGTGTTTAACATTATCAATTATTTTTAGGTTGAATTACAAATATAATTCAATGTTTTGGTGTTTTTGGTTGGTTTTTGGAACTATGCACAATTATTTGGATGGTTATGGTTGAAACCGTGTTAATACCGGATCAAAGGGTATTATTTAGTTCATTTCATTTTTCCATGATTTATATCCTCACGTAATGCCTGGTTGAGTCAATCCCAAGTGAGTCTTAGGAGAGACCATGTATTCTTATATTGGTTTTTCAAGGATAGAACATGATTTGAACATTTTTAGTGGAATCCCTGAAATAAGTAAGTGAGTTTGTTTATATTTTAGATAGACCAATTTTTCATGGATTTAGAATGGTTTCTAGTATTTATTGCTAAAACATGAGAATAATCTTTTTCCTTCAATAAGAGGGAGCATGGTTGGCACATTGTTCATAAACTGTATGATGTAACCATGCTACATTCCCAAAATCCCTAATTGTGGAAATTCATATTTTACCCACCTAAAAATTATACATCAATTAAGCCTATCCCTCCCCCACTCTTCCTTGGAACATTATGGGGTCCCCAAATATGACTCATTTTCTTCATACTTCTTATATTGACGCACCTCCACAAATAGTTCAAATGCTTTAATGGATCTTAGCCCCTAGTTCTTCCCTTCCCTTATTCAACTCTTATTTTTATTCCAATATTGGTCTGGTTGTCAATTATTCAATCCCTGTAGTAAGGGTTTTCAAATTTGACTTTTTTTATGTCATGGATTGTGATTCTTCTCGGAGACCATATTCCGTCCATTTGTGATGCTTTCATTCTTTTTTAAAATTGTTAAGGTATGTTTTTTCATCCATTAGATTCTAAATCATTCCATCTGATGATTGAGAATTCTTAAGAAATTAATTTTTCTCTCCAAGATTTTTATTCCCATAAATAAATTTATATGGTTTTATATATTGTTGGTTTGTAAAAATGGGGTTTTCACTAACATATTTATATAGTTATACATACGTGTGTTAAATGAATAAGAATTTTAAGAATTTGATGAAATGAAAAAATGTTTTCTCGAGGGTATTTTAAATTATTTGTTGGTTGTATAATCTTTTTTGGAATTTTTATAATTTGGGTGCAAATTTGAATTATTTGTTTATGGTTTTTGTTCCCCATTTCATAATTTGTGTCATTTTAGATGAACTCTTATACATTGTGATAATTATTCTTATGATCCTTTAAATTGAAATATTAAATTTATCACATATTTACATATAGATGTTACGGTGATATGTTTATATCCATGTTTGAAAGACATATAGATTTGGGAATTTTCATAAATAGAAGATCCATAAAATTTATTCCTCATAAAACCTAAGTCTTCACAAATGATTTAATGGATTCAGTGTGTTTCAAAAATAAGGATTTAGTTTATATTTTATAAATCTAAAGGCCCTTTTGGGTTCTTGGATATATGATTTGATAATAATATATATTTAATTTCATTTTTGGAACCCTAAAATCAATATTGCTTCATTTATTTAAATTTTATTTAGTTCTTGAAACATATAAATTAATACTAGTAATTTTTTTTATTTTCAAATGTGAATTACATGTGGGTACTTTCTAGATGTTTTCAAGGAATTAGACCCTTGTATATAAGTTCTCTATATTTAATATGTTCTTCAAATGGATGGAGTCAATGTTAGATGGTGGGTGTGTCATATATGTTATTATATATTAGTTATGGTTGGGATTTTATCTACATTTACCGCTTCACCATTACATATCTAATAAAATGTAATCCTAGACGTCATTTAGATGGTTCAGATATGTTTAATATTTATTTTTTATTAGATGGACTAGATCCAACATGGTAGTTGATGGCTATGGTGGTTTGTTCCATTAGTCAGGCCAGTATAGGGAATCTAGTTGGTTATACACAGCAGATCGCATTGATACAGTAGCATGTTTTTTATAATAGATTACAGATATGGTAACCTCTTTTGTTTTTTAGAATACTTCCATGATTATAAAAGTTTTATTATGATTACTAGTTTTGTACATTTTGTTCAATGTTCTATTTTTTTAATATTTAAGAAGTTTATTCCTCTTTAAAACTGTTCATTATTATTTGTATTGTGTACTTTGTGTGTGTATTAGATCTTTATTTATGACTCACACACCTAGGTTGTTTTTTTCCTTAGAACTATTATTGATTGGCGGATTTTTAATAAATAAACTATTTAAAATAATGTTTAATTCTTTTGAAAAAATTGAATTTGAGAAAGTGTTTTGTTGTTTTATAAAAAATTTTAATCCAAATTTTTACATGTATTATCATACTAGTGTTTATAGACTATTTTAGTAAAGAAAATACATAGACTGTGTTGTACTTATCTATAGAATTTTTTTATAATGACACCCCCTTGTGACACTCGACATCGATAGACCTCATATATTTTTCATTTTTAGGTTAAATTATATATTATCATGGATTATATTGGTTTTTTATTCACCATTACTAATCGGTCGCATTGAGAGGTCAATTGTTTTTTGTTATATTTAGACCTTATTTTGTATCTTGTATCTGGATCTAATTTTATTTATATTGTAGTTGTTTTATTAATTCATAGTGTTTTGTGTATTTGGGTATGTTATGTGTGTTTTGTTTTCATTTATGTTCATTTTTATTGGGATAAATAATCCATAACGATATATCTCGTGATTCCTGTATTATTATAATTAACCATTAGGGATCAGGGACACCTTATGGGCCTTGATGTTGACGAGTTTGGGTATTTGTTTTGGGGATGACCTATTTTGGTTAAAAAAAATATGTAGTTAATTTTATTATAAATAATATTTTAATTATTATCTAAAGGTTTTATATATTATAAATACAATAACTAATTTCACAATATGAAAATTTAATTAAAGATAAGGACAAAAAATTATTTTTCATAGAAACATATTGCATAATTTTTAAAATGTTAAACACTATTTTTATAAGTTAAATGTAGGATTATTATATTCATAATTTATTCCCATAAATAAATATTTGATGAATAAAAATTTTCTATTGTTTTTTTATGTTAAAAATAATTCTTTGTATATTCATAAAATCTATTGTTTTAGTAAAAACTATATTTCTCACAATTCACCTAAAAATATATTATCTAAAAATTAAAAACATTCCCTCTAGTATAATAACAATATTATAAATACAAAATAAAATTTGGTTTTTGAGAAATTTAAATTTTAAAATTTATCTTTTAAATAATAAATAATAATATTATCAATTTATTTTTAATAAGAAAATAACTCGTTTGAAATATATTAACTATTTTTACTCTTATTTCTTATCAATTAAAAATTAAATTGTTTTTGGTATATTCTTTATATCAACAATATATAATATCCATAATATATTTATATTATTTAAAATCAAAAAAAAATTATAGAAACTAAATTTTTAATAATAAAAGCTTCTTGTAAATTTTGTCAATTAATTTGTAAATTAATATTATTTTTATATAAAAGTAAAAATATAAAATGTGAAAAGTGTACATCATAATTATTTTATTAAATTAATAATTAAATTTTTGTTTCATCTTAATTCCTATTTAAATGTAACCATATGATATCCACATAATATATAATCTTAAGTTCTGCTCGGGTGATAATTAGAAGTAGTGATCCGCGAGCATGGATATTGTGAAAATTTCCACAAGATTTAATTTCCCTTTCATGTGATTTATCACATAATATTTTTTTTGGTTCATAATAGCCTTCATCTTGGAAAAAATATATTAAATTTACCACATTTTAATCTTAAACAAACGAGCTTCAAAACGTATACTTATTCTACCAGATGCCATTTATTTATTTATTTGTACATTTCAAATTATATTTACATGATTTAATTACCTATAATTTTATATATTTATTATCATATTCAAATTTAATTATTTTATTTTAATGTACCATTGTTTATTTTTTTTAATTTGAAGTAATTTATTCAAAATTAATTTAATTAAAGAAATATATATAGTAAAAAATATTCATGTTAATTAGAAAACCTTGTGACCCTAACTGAATGGTTTAACATGGCTTCTAATGGTTGGTTAATGATGGGAACATGGTCATGTAAACCATGTGACCATATCTTAAACAAAAAATATTCCCTCTTAGATAGGTTTTGTTGTTACCTAACGTTATTAATTTTTTTGCTATCATTTTATGTTGATTTTTTTAAAATTAAAATAAATATGACATAATGATTCAAAATTTTTAAAGTGAATATATGTTTAAAAATATGAATCAATTATTTCAAATTAGATTTCATAATTTGAATTGAAATGGGTTTTACATTAAAAAATGGATGATTTATTTTATTTAAATAACTTTGAGAATATTAATTTGATTTTCATGTTGAATTTTGGGGTTATAAAAAATAAGATTTATAATTTATTAATGGTTTCAGAGGTGGGTTTTAATTTTTTTAGTTATTTGGGTTGGTGATTTTATTTTAACGTCTTTATATGATTCAAAATATAATTTTCATTGATTTGGAATTGTGTCTCCTTATTATCATTTTTATACCCAGAAACATCTAAATTTACAATGGAGAGTTGGTCTCAGGGAGGATATTCCCCATTGTCTTCATGTGATTGTTATTGGGTGAGTTCCATTAAGTATCATTATAATAATATTCTTATATTTGATAAAATGAGGATTTATCTATTCCTTGTTTATGTGGATGACATAATTATGGATTTTTAATTTCTACGTTTTGTGGGGAGATTTCACACGAGATCATTCAAAATGAGAAACACCTTGGGTGTATTTCATGATTGACAATGATAGATGTTCAACTAGATAAGATAACACATTTTATGGTGTTTGTTAGACTCTCTTGGGATGACAATGACTTATATCCCTAGAATTGGGCCCTATTTTACCCCTCCTTATTTTAGAACCTAGTTTGGATCCCCTAATTATTATGGGTATTCCACACTTATTACTTGTTCTGCTACCCTTTTCATTCCTTAGTATGTGGAATTTTTTTAAATATCTAGACAAATCATCTAATTGATGTTTTCTGCTTATTAAAAATGTTCATCTAATTGAAGGTTTCTACTTGAGTTAATGTTTTTAGTGTTAGGGTTCTAGCATTTTCTTATATTATATGTATTTTATTTTTTATCCTCATTTATTGATGATAAAAAATTTAATTCTTTACATGTCTCTAATCGAGTGATTTTTTGAAGAGTGAGAGTTTTTTATTATTATGCTTTTTGTTTCAATTTTTTCATTTTATTGGGTTCCTTGGGTGGTATATTCATGTCGTTTTTAGTAGTGATATTTTCTAATGCATATTTTTTTAACCACCTTGGTACTTAATTCCTTAAAATAATAGGGATGGTGTTTTTATTTCTATGGTTTCATTTAACAACTGGATTTTTTGTGTGACTTTTGGAGTTATGATTCATATCATTGGTTGTGGTTCCATTCAGATTCATATCTGTTTAGAGGTTATTAATAGGGAGGTTCTCCCTTTAGGATGGGAGTCTAGGTCTCTTTGATTAATTTTGAATTCCATGAATTTGAATTTGAATAATGTTTTATATTGGAGTTAATTATCCGACCACAATTTTAATTTTACTTATTTATTTACTTATAAATGATTTATTGATTTTACTATTGATATTTCATTCATTTTTATGTGATAATATTTTATTTTAGAAATTTAATTCAAGGAGAAAAGTTATTGATATCCATGTGGAAACCCTTATTTTGAAACTATAACCATAATCGAGCAATTTTGAATGGTTTGTGCATGGTTTTTCAAACCATTCATTCTCCAGGTTCTCCCTGGTGATAGGATCTTAGTTGGAACATGTTTCAGAAATAACAATAGATCAACCATGTGGATCGCCTAGTTTTCCTTAAAATAATATTTCCAAAATTTTCCCTCCAATAATTAAACAAAAATGTGGTCTCACAATATATATACTTACATGATTCATTATTCATTCTGAGGAAGGATCTCACATATGGATCCTCTCCTCGCTTATCCCTTTGATTTACATCACTGCCGTTATTGGTTTTGAGATGGATCATCTATGTTTCAGTTACCTCTACTCCTCAACCATTTTCTTATCACCCCCACTCATTTTTAATCTTTCCCTCAGTTAAAAATATTTTGGAAAAATAATAAGTTGGTTTGTGTCCTTAAATTAATTTGATCTATAGGGTGTTGTCACGGCCCGTCCTTGGGGCCCGTTCTGTGACTACCCCAATCCAGCCTTCCATAGGCCAGGGGTAGGCGACTAGAACCAAAGGCGTAAATCCCAGTAAAAAGGGAAGGCATTGCCTTTATAAAAGAAAATAACACAATAGAGTACAAGAAAAATAAAGCACTATGTAATGTAGTAAAACAACATGCTGAAAGTACAAGGGGCCAGAAATACAAGCCCAAAAGAAACGTACAGCTACTACCGAAAGAAAAGTACAACTCAAAAGGAAACAGCTGAAAGGTGACAATCTGCTCCTGGATCGTCCTCTGGCTTCCTACATGAAGTGTAGGTACAGATCTCTTCCTCAGCACTCCACGTATGTCCATCTCCTCCGGGTACCAACTCGTCGTGAAATCCACCTCCGGGCACTGACTCGATGTGATATCCACCTCTGGGCAACGACTCGTCATGAGATCCTCATCCGGGTACCGTCATGCTCTAGAAGCCTCATCCACGATCAGTGATGTCTGTCGTCTGCAACCAACACAACGTAGTGCGGGCGAAGCCCGTGCAGGGGTGATTATAAGATACTCAGTAGAGACCCCGAGACCCCCCAAAGGTCTCCCAGAATCCACAAAGGATAATCCAAAAAGGAAAGATACAATCATGAAGTAACAACCAACTCTACATAGGTATATTCCCAAGATATACCTGAGTCATCAATTCCAGTTCGGCTCCAACATCCAAGCCCAAGTTCGATCACGTCCACACATGATAGTACAAATCAACCCACACAGGAAAGCACAACTCATTCCACATAGGAAGCAATTCAATCATATCGAAGATAATGATTGAAAGTCATGATTCATCTCAAACAGGTATACTTCTTCGTAAAGTGATAGAGATGATCAGATATAGCCACTGATTCATCTAATATGGGACCCACTTAGGATACTAAACCAGCTAAGTTGTTGGGCCCACATAGGATACAGACCAGCCACTCTGCCAGACCCACGTAGGGTACAAGAACGGATTCAATACTGCCAGAACCATGTAGGATACAAGAACAGTAGTCATCGCCGTCGAAGCCACAAGGGATTTTAGTACGGTCTTTATCGTTGCCGAACCCACAGAGGATTTTAGTGCAGTCTTCATCGTAGTCGAACCCAAGGAGGATTTTCTTATGGTCCTCATCACTTCCGAACCCATGGAGAATTTCAGTGAAGTCGTCATCACTGCCGAACCCATGGAGGATTTTAGTGCATTCGTAATCGCTGCCAAACCCATGGAGGATTTCAGTGCAATTATCATCATCGTCGTAGTCACAGCGAGCTCTAGAGTTCTCGCAAACAGCATGCTCGATTCTAGGAGGGTCCGCTTCACGAGCCAAGGGGGTCAATACATAAACTGACACGTAGTCTAGATTTTATGTATCTCAATGTTCCATCTCGGCAAGAGGAACTCAACGTGACAGATCGCGCGTCAATCAGACGCCCGGTCTGAGAGTTATTGGCTTTTTCGTTCCAGGGGCCCAGTTGGATTTAAAGTAAAATCCATCCCGACCACACTCCAACTGCGTCCAAACCTCTAGCGGAGTAAGACAAAAGGTCCGCCTCACTAAGAGGAATCCATCAAAGTCGATGGCATGTCAATCGGACATCCGAAGCTCAAGTTATAAGTGTTTCTGCTCCGAGGGCCCGGTTGGATTCGTGTTCAAAATAACCTAGCCATACCAAATGTTCTACAAAACCTTCAGTATAATATACTGAAACGACCGTCTCGATCAAAGGATCTCATCTCAATTGATTGTGCATCGATTGGAGGTCTGTAGCCCAAGATACTGGTGTTTGAACGGAATTGTCTGAAAATAGGGGGTTTGGGGCCCAGACCGTCCCGACCCAAGACCCCTTGGGTCGGCCCAAAGTGGGAAGACCAGAAACGTGTTCGCGTCTGGCCCCTTAGGGCATGGCCCGGCCCAGTGGGCGTGGCCCTGCCCAACCGGCGCGGCTCGGCCTCAGCGGCACGTTGGCCTGGCGCAGGCACTGGCCGAGCCGTTGCGGAAAGGGGGAGGGGGGGTGGATGCCCCCCTTGATTGACACAACGACCCCACATGGGGGACACTCCATTTCCAATTGGGGGTTACGACCCCTGGGATTCTCGGAAACAGGCCGGTTTGACTGGTCGGTGAGTCACCGCGGGACCAGCCGGTCCCACCCCCTGTGCACCAGCGGCCAGCGGCTCTGGCCACCCTCTCCTGCTCCGCCATGGCCACAGGTCATGGCCTCGGTCCGATCAGCATGGCACGACGACGCCACGCCCCATTTCCATGGCCCCGCTCCAGTCACGACATCTTCGTGGTTCTCCGGTGCGGCACGATGGCGCCGCGCCCCTTCGCCACGGCCCGACTCTGGCCGCAGCTTCATTCGGCCTCAACGACGTGGAACAACGGCGTCACGCTTCTTCGCCCGTTACTCTGGCTTTCTTGTGGTACCATTGCATCGCGCTACCTTGTTCGTGCCTCAGTACAACATCAAAGGCGGAGGAGGTTCGGCTATGTTCGTGTGGTCCGACCCCCTCCGGTTATAACGATAACAGGTGGCTCAAGGAAATGACAATAGACAGCTTGGAATTATTCACAAGCAAAAACAATCCATACCTCAAGGTGTTGTCGAACGAGAATAGTCGCGGGAATAGAGGTCGTGGAAGACGGCATCACGTAAGAGGATCGTGGGCATCGCGGAGAATAGGGTCATCGGCGTCGCATAACACGGAGTCGCGTCGTCGATCTCCGAGGAACCAGCATTCTTCTTCATCCTTCGTCAGAGGCCGGCGTTCTTCATTGGCGACGGTGCGTTATTCGCATTCTTCAAGGAGGAAGATGAGGATTCCAAGGCTTGAGAAATTCCTCTTCAAACCTTCTCACACAATGATATAACCCTTAATGAAATATTACATTGTCTTATTTAATTAACACACACAAGCCAACATTCAATTCAAAATTCAAAATGAAATCAAGAATTGATTACATTGAATAACACAATTCAATTCATTAATTAAGAGAGTTGACTTGGCATTTAATAAGGGTTGCGGGTGTGTTACAAAAATAATGGGGGTTTGAGTAAGTTGATAAGGTGGGGCTCGTGTGGGGCACACCTCACTAATATCCTATCATAAGGGGTTAGGATATAGTGGGTCCCACCTAAACATCCATATGTAGGTTTAAACAACTTATAACATAAAATAAAAATTGTTGCATAACTTTTATTTTATTCATTAGTTAACACTTTTTTTAAATAACCACACCCGAGAAAATGCAACTCCAGAAAAGGTGTTCCTAAGAAATTACCGGTGTTGCGGTTTCATCGGTGCCCTCGTTTTTCAATTCCGAGCACCAGTTCAAACGATAGAAAAACCCGCTCGTTCGTTCACTGAACGTACCCAAGCTAAACTTCAGAAAATGATTCCGGGAACACCGGGCCTCGAAATCAGGTGTCGTCAAAAACTGCATTCATGTAAAATCCCTAAGAAAATTAAGAAAAAAAATTTACCTTTAGTTTTACGGGTCTTTACATTACTCCCACCTCAGGGCTTTATGTCCCCGTAAATATACATCATAAACTAGGGAATCAAAAGTGGGTACTGTGCACGCATCTGAGCATCCTGCTCCCAAGTGCTCTCCTAGAGGTTCTCATGCTGCCATCTGATGTGCACTAGAGGAATCGACCGCCCACATAGGACCCGCTCCTGTCGATCCTCAATCTCTGCTGGGACCTCCGCAAAAGTCACCCCATCGTCAAATACATGTGTCGGGTCATCCACGTATCTACTCAGCTGAGATACCTGGAAAAAGTCGTGCACCTGGTGCAATTGAGGTGGATGGTTCAAGCAGTAAACCACCTTGCCTACCCTGTTGAGGACCTAGAAGGGTCTGATGAAGCGCGGAGATAGCTTGCCTCCATGGATAAAACTCCGTAATCCACATCGAGGTGAGACCCATAGGAAAATGTGGTCGCCATCCTTGAACTCTAGTGGTCTTCGCCTCCTGTAACCATAAGACTTTTGTCGGCTCTGATCTGTCATCATCCGCTCTTGGATGACCTGGACCTTCTCTAGTCCTACAAGAGCTGCTAAGATTTCTTCTTTACGATAAGTGAAATCTGGTGTCATCCCTTGGATGAAACATGTTCTTTGCCTAATACAGTCCATACTGACATGAATGATACCAATCCATTCCATGGATGACGTCGTAAGGCCTCGACGTCAATACCAAGAGATCCAACCATTACTATCACATCCAATGGTCGAGTGACACTGTCAGCAGTAGTGTGTGGTCACTAGGTCTCCTACAGTAGGAATATCGAAAGTGAGGGTCAAGTCAACAGTTTTAAACATGAACCTATTTGTATCAATTTCATAAAAAGGATAGGGAATAAAACGTCACAAGAACCTGTGTCTTTTATTACTGCAGCTCAAGGTACAAAGACACAAAACATCAATAAGGCCATTAGCAACATGAACCAAAGCCTTCATTATAGGAGTTAGTCCCGTTCCTATCCATAAGCTCCTGGAGCTCCGTGGTCGTAAGCCTCAGATTCCTGAAGATGAGCTCTCCCCTGTCCACCCATTCCCGGCGGTCGGGTGGTCTTCCTGATGGTGGTTGTGGTAGGGCCTCAGAGCGTCATCCACCTCCAGCTGCATGGCCAGCTCCTCTGCCTCGTCCTCCTACTCCTTGCGGACCTTCATGATCAAACCTCTTCCTGGGAGGTCCCTCTACTGCATGCTTCTCATAAGCAGGACGATTCGGGCAGTCTCGAGCCATGTGACCCTGCCCGCAGCATGCGTAGCACTACCTGCTCCTTGTGTAGATGGATCTCCTTCGTGTGCCCCGCACAACCGAATCTACATCCTGATATTGCAAATATGATGGTATGTCCCGCTTGGACCTCTGTGTCACCTGTCTACTGCCAGTTGTAGAAGACTCTTCTACGTGATGCCCTACTGTAGGTTTCGCTGCTGGTGTAGGCTCATTTTGAAAGCACTCTATGAGAAGGGCACACTCCAGTACTCCTGCCTGGGTCGGAATTTTGAGGGATATCATCGATGCCCTGATCTCATGCCCCAGTCCATGATCAGAGATCCATGCCTGGAATAATGGGTCACGTACCATGTCTGTCGAATAGTGCGAGAGATCGGTAAATCTCACCGAGTACTGGGTGACCATCATGTTGCCCTGCCACAACTGTAGTAGCTCCTGAATGCGCACCGCATGGAGGGTGGCTGGGACGAACTCTGAGCAGAAGAGGCTCTCAAAGTCCGTCCAGAGGAGAGAAGCCTCGTCATGCACCTGGAGCATCAAGCTCCACCATCTGCCTGCTGCCGCATGCAGGAGGCTCACTGAAAGGATAACCATGAGGTCAGATGGTGTCCCCACTAACCTGAAAACTCGAACAACCGCCTCCAGCCAATCCTTGGCTGCCTGAGGGTTCGTCTCCTCGCGGAACCTGGGAGGTCTCTGATGCTGAAACTCGTGTATTTCACTAAGGAGACGTGCACTCTCAGTGGCTGGGTCTGGTGGCATCGGTGGCTCGGTGGGTAGAGGTACCACTGGTGCCTCTGCTGTCAAAGGGCCGTACACCGAGGCCTCGTCGCTCGGTGGGCTGTCGTCTCACACAAAGCTCGGAACCCTAGCTAGATGTCATTGTGTGGCCATCCTGAAAAGAAACAGGTGGGCCACGGTAAAACAGTATACCTGGTGAGCTGACACAATGTAATCACAATGAAAACTTTTCAAACACACTTGCAATCAATTTTTTCGTGCATTGAGTCGGAAATCAGAAGTTAGGTTCCTGGTGTATGGATACGTCGGCTGCCGCACCAACACTGGACTCCCAGGACTGATAACCACATTCAATACCCTTAACACTATTTCTTTACAGAGTAGAAAGATCAGAGTCCTGAGTTCTACAGTAGAACAGAAATCTCTGATACCAATTTGTCACGACCCATCTTCGGGGCCCATGTCGTGACTACCCCAAGACCACCTTTATGGGCCAGGGGATGGTGACTAGAACCAAAGGTGTAAATCCTAGTAAAAAGAGAAGTCATTTATTTTATAAAATTAAATATCACAACAGAGTACAAGCGGAAGAAACCACTAAGTAGATCAGTAAAACAACGTGCTGAAAGTATAAGGGGCCATAAATACAAGCCCAAAAAAAGGTACAGCTACAACCAAAAGGAAAGTACAACTCAAAGGTAAATAGATAAAAGGTGATAAGCCGCTCTTGGATCATCCTCCAGCTTCCTACATGAAGGGTAGGTAAAGATATCCTCCTCAGCACTCCACGTCCATCCGTCTTCTCTGGGTACCGACTCATCGTGAAATCCAACTCCGGGCACTGACTCGACGTGATATCCACCTCCGAAAACTGACTCGTCGTGAGATCCTCCTCAGAGTATCATCCAGCTCTACAAGCCTCAACCACGATCAGTGATGTCTATCGTCTGCAACCAACACAACGTAGTGAGGGCGAATCCCGTGCAGGGGTGAGTATACGATACTCAGTAGAGACCCTGATACCCCCAAAGCTCTCCCAGAATCCACAAAGGATAATCCACAAAGGAAAGATACAATCATGAAGTAACAACCAACTATACATAGGTAATTGCCTATACATATACCTAAGTCATCAATTCCATCTCAGCTCCATCAACCGAGCCCAAGATTGATCACGTCCACACAGGATAGTACAACCCAATCCACAGAGGAAAGCACAACTCATTCCACATAGGAAGCAAGTCAATCATATCGAAGACAATGATTGAAAGTCAATATTCAGCTCATACAGGTATACTTCTTCGTAAGGTGATAGAGATGATCAAATATAGCCAATGATTCATCTAAGCTGAGACCCACGTAGGATACTAAACCTGCCAAGCTGTCGGACCTACATAGGATACAGACCAGCCACTCTACCAGACCCACGCAGGGTACAAGAACAGAGTCAATACTTCCAGACCTACATTGGATACAAGAACGGTAGTCATCTCCGTCGAACCCACGGAGGATTTCAGTATGTTCTTCATCGCTGCTGAACCCGCGGAGGATTTCAGTGCAATCATCATCGTCGTCGAATCCACGGAAGATTTCAGTACGGTCGTCATCACTTCCGAACCCACAGAGGATTTCAGTGCAGTCTTCATCGCCGCCAATCCCATGTATAATTTCAGTTTATTCGTCATTGATGCTGAACCCAAGGAGGATTTCTGTGCAGTTATCATCGTCGTCGCAGTCGCAGCCAGCTCTAGGGTTCATGCACACAACATACTCGATTCCGGGAAGGTCCGCTCCATGAGACATGGCGTTCGATACATAAACTGACACGTATTACGGATTTGATGTATCCCAAGGTTTCATCTCAACAAGAGGAACTCAATGTGACAGACAACACGTCAATCGGATGCCCGATCTGAGAGTTATTGGTTGTTTCGTTCTAGGGGATCGGTTGGTTTTTATGTTAAAACCAACCCGAATGCACTCCAGCTACGTCCAAACCTCGAGTGGATTAATCCAAAAGGTCCGTATCACTATGAGGAATCCAACAAAGTTGATGTCACATCAATCAGACGTCTGGAGCTCATGTTATAAACATTTTAGCTCCGAGGGCCAGGTTGGTTTCGTGTTCAAACCAACCCGACCATACCCAAACTTCTCTGAAACCTTGAGTGTAATAAACCGAAATGACTGTCTCGATCCAATTATTTCATTGCAACTGACGTTGCATCTATCGGAGTTCTGTAGCCCATGATACAGGTGATTGAACGAAATTGTCTGAAAATAGGGTGTTTTGGGCCCGGACCGACCCGGGCCAAGACCCCCTGGGTCGGCCTGAACTGGGTCAACCCGAACCTGTTCCGGGTCCGGCCCCGCCATCGTCGCCCGGCCCAACCGGCACGGCCCGGTCCCACCGGCGCGGCCCGGCCCGGCCTGAGCGGCTGGTTGGCCTGGCGCGGGCGCAGCCTGTATGGCCAGCTCGGCGCTGGCCGAGCCGTTGTGGAAAGGGGGGGGGGAGGATTCCCCCCTTGATTGAAATTTTGTCCCCACGTGGGGGATGATACTTTTCTAGCTGGGGGTTATGACCCCCGGGCTTCTCGAAAACTAGCCAGTTTGACCAGCCGGTGATTCACCGTGGGAACAGCCAGTCCCGCCCCCTATGCACCGGCGGCTGGCGGCTCCGGCCGCCCTCTCCTGCTCCGCCGCAGTCAAAGGCAGCAGCCTTGGTCTGACCAGAGCTACACGACGACACCGTCCCCCTCTGCCGCAGCCCCTCTCCAGTCGCGGCCTCTTTAGAGGTTCTCCGGCGCGGCATGACCGTGCCATGCCCCTTTACCACGGCCTGACTCTAGTTGCGGCTTTGTTCGGCCTCAACGGCGCGACGCGATGGCGCCGCGCTTCTTCACCCATTCCTCTTGCTTCCATGCTATACCGTTGCACCACGCTACATTGTTCGTGCCTCGACAAGTAAAACATCAATGGGGGAGGATGGTCGGCCATGTTTGTGAGGTCCGAGCTCCTCCCGTTATAACAATAACAGGCGACTCAAGGAAAGGTCAATGGACGGCAAGGAATAATTCACAAGCAAAAACAACCCCTACCTCAAGGTGTTGTCGAATGAGAATGGTCGCGGGAAAACACGTCGTGGAAGACAGAGTTGTAGAAGAGGATCGTGGGAATCGTGGAGAAGAGGTTCATCGGCATCGCGAAACACGGAGTCGCATCGTCGATCTCTGAGGAACCAGCGTTCTTCATCATCCTTCATTAGAGGCTAGAGTTCTTCGTCAGTGACGGTGGATTATTCGCGTTCTTCAAGGAGGAAGATGAGGATTCCAATTATTGGGCAATTCCTCTCCAATCCTTCTTGCACAATGAAATAGCCCTTAATGAAATAATACTTTGTCTTATTTAATTAACACACACATGCCAACATTCAATTCGAAATTCAAAATGAATTCAATAATTGATTACATTGAATAACTTTATTAAATTCATTAATTAAGAGAGTTGACTTGGCATTTAATAAGGGGTGTGGGTGTGTTACAAAATAATGGGGGTTTGAGGAAGTTGAGAAGGTGGGGCTCGTTTGGGGCCCACCTCAATAATAACCTATCATGAGGGGTTATGATATAGTGGGTCCCACCTCAACTTCCATATGTAGGTTTAAACTAGTTAGAACATAAAATAAAAATTATTGCACAACTTTAATTTTATTCATTAGTTAACCATTTTTTTAAATAACCACACCCGAGAAAACGCTACTCCAGAAAAGGTGTTCCTAAGAAATTACTGGCGATGCAGTTTCATCGGTGCCCTCGTTTTTCAATTCCGAGCACCGGTTCAAAAGACAGAAAAACCTGCTCATTCGTTCACTGAACGTACCTGAGCTAAACTTTGGAAAATGATTCCGGGCACACCAGGCCTCAGAATCAGGTGCCGACAAGAAACTGTGTTCCTGTAAAATGTAACGCCCCAAACCTAGATACCCAGATTCAGTGCATTATTACTTAATATTGGCATGATCACATGAAAGATCAAGTCTCAAAAGACCGATTAGCTTAGTATCCTTGGAAACACTAGATATATTCATAAACTTTACATTAAATCAATAAGTAAAAAACTAAAACAACATATTATCTTCATATCCCCTCATACTATCCAAACAGGTCATTAATAAAATACTTCTTCACATCCTGGAAAAAAACATTGAAAAGGGAGATCTCAGATGCTCAGTAAGGACAACAATATAGCGGAAACTTTCATAAATAGACCTAAAAGTTGAAGGCAATGTATAACTAAAACAAAAGCCTTTTAAACTAGAATTTCAGCATAATATGGCAAGGATAAAATGAATTAATGCCATTTAATTATTTACATGGATATTCTACTAGTTTAATAATCACACGAAAATATTAATAACCAATTTCATAATGACGGAATAGATAATGCCATACTATCCTCACCACGTAGCCAAGGCATCGTGCCAAGACTACAAATAAGATTTTGTCAAGGCCTCGTGCAAAGACACTAGTTTTCCTCATGAGACCTACTGATGCGTCGAGGAGATATAGCAGGATCCACCTGTCACGTACTAATTCCAATGTATTCCTCATATGAAAAGTTTGAAATATGACATAAACATTCGTATTAAACTAGAATACAAAATGTCAATAATTAATCGACAAACCATGAATGGTATAAAAATATCACATCCACATTCAAACATAACTCATTGGATACAATATGGAAGATTTTATTGTATCATATTAATCTCAATCAAGATTAATGAAGGATATTTATATAGATGAAAATAATCGTGAAAACTATTAGAGAGAAATATCCCCCTTTTTCTTGAAATCATTTAAAAGTCACACTATTTGTCAAGAAGCCATTTAAAAATAGATTTTGAATCAAAGTGTCCCATACCACTTTGAAACTTTTAAAAGTAATTTTAATTTTAAAACATTAATTTCCATATAAATAAAATTCTTTAACCCATTTTTAAAACATGGACATTAATGAGAAATATTTAGAAGAATAAATCTTTAAAACACTTAATAATGTCTTTTAGTTAGAGTTTCTAAACAAAAGAGAGACACTTGAATACAAATAATAGAGGTGACAAAAACATTATAATATCATGAGAATAAAGGGATTCATGATATACTATGCCAAAGTACATTATATACACTATATAAAAGTGATTTGGTGTATAATAACAAAGGAGTCTCAATGGAATGTAAATTGAGATGAAATCAATCATAAAAATTGTATCCTTAGGTTAAGGATAAATCAATGACATAATAATGTGTGAAAAATATAAATACACTCAATATGATTGGATATTCAGTGTAAAACAATCAAAGGACATTCCCACATATTCTTGTAAAAAGAACAACAAAGAACTAGATGTTTAACTCAATAAATTGAGATTGAGTTAAAATTACTCTTATCAAGTTCATACCGATGACTTGAGAATTTCTCAATGGAGTGATTATGTGTATAAAAATTATATCCACAGAAATGGGAGTGTAAATTATGACATAATAAAATGAATAGTTATTCCACACATAATCTTGGAGTAAAATAATCAATGAAGTTTTCCTAAAGCCGAATGAGTGCAAATTGAAATTTCAAATTACCTTATGGATTAGGTATCGTAAGAAACATACAACCATGAATGAAAGATAATAAAATGATGATGTAAATACCCATAAACGAATGTATATTACAGAATGAATACAATCATGGGAAATACACATACACCACATGCAATAAATAAGTGGTCCACAATGGAATTCTCACGAAATTAAGAGTGAGATAAGGAACCCCTTACTTTGAACTTTTTCCTTGGTCGATGGTAGTTTACCCTCTTGTATAATAGTGAAATAATTTTTATTTAATTATACAAGAATCATTTACATTAATATTATATCATATAGTATATTTTAACATATATTTGTTAATAATATCATAGTATTATCGTCATTTCGGGTGTTAACATACTCGTTTTCCTTTATATTCTTTGTTACGTAAGCCGTGTTTGTTATGGATAGGTTGTATCTTATTCATATCCAGAATTATATCAAGTCCTTAAACATTATTTTTAATCATCAAATTATAATTATACTTGAATGGATACGATGGAGAATGAATCTCATCGCGTTCGTGGAGACGGTAGTCCGTACGTACGCACGAGTGACAATATCATTCTTTTGATGTTAAAATAATATATAATTGGATGGTAAATCATATAGAGAGAATAATTATCATGTTATATTTATTATTTTCATGAATTATAAATCATTATTATACTCATCCAAATAATATTTTATTGAATGACAATTACACCATGACGTGGAGACGGTAAGCTGTACGTACGCACATATGGTGACATGCCATTCACAGGATGGATAGAATGCTGAATATGGTTGTACCATATTTATAATAACATCATAGAATATATAAGATACTGGAGTTATTATTTTATAATAGACATAACAAAGAAAGAAGAAGTTGAAGAAGAAAGGAACTTGAAAGAGGGTGGTGAAAACATTAACTTTTCTTTGGGTTCTTCCTTTTGATTTGATCAAAAGGGATCCATAGGTTGGATTTCTGATCAAACTAAGGTCTCTAGAGTGTAGTGAGGGAAGTTTAGAGAGTATTTGAGAAGGTTTTGGCCGAGCCAAATGGGTTTTAATGTGTGAATTGTTGATAAGGGGGAGTTCCCTTTTATAAGAGGGGTAAGAGGGACCTTTGGAAAAAAAAAGTATTATTGTATAATAAATTCATATTCGGTTTTTAATGGCTCCAAAGTGGAATATTTAATGGTTAAGGTGAGGATGGGTCTAAAACCACTCAACCAATAGAATTTCGCAGGTTTGGGTCATTATATTAACCTTGTCTTTAAGTATTAACTCTTAGTTAATTAGTTTCTCTTTTACAATGCCTCTTTGTATTTTTATATTATATGGTTAATAAACTTACTATATACATCCAAGAGACCCCCAAGTGGTCTGTTAATGATACAGCGATCATGATACAAGTCTCTTGGCCGAACCTTATATTTTTAGGAATTTATTATAAATTAATAATATAGTATTTGTTTTAAAAACACTTTTATGTCAATTTTGACACTTTTGGGTATTTTTTTTGATAAATTCATAACCACATTATTACATAGAAACAAATTTATATAATCAACCCTAATATGTCCTATTAACCTATAAAATTAGTGGAATTCATAAAAAGTCTCAATATAAATTTATTTTGATATTTTCAATATCAATTATTTTAATATTTCATTAATTATGTAATTACTGCATCACCATTGTGTCATAAATAAATTAAATTATTTAATGTCTAAAAATTATAAATAAAATACCATTTTGTATGAAATATTTTTATCTTTCTAATTAATAATTAAAATAGAATTTATCTTATGTATAACCCTATATTAAAAATGTTTTACTAAATAAACATTGATTTTAACTCTTTTAACTCTTCTTTGAATTAAATAATAATAAATGTCCTAGTCTAATACAAGTGGACCTAAATGATAATATTTTACTCATAAGGTTGTTTTTGGTCGAGATACACTTTTCCAATAGAATTAGGACATGTGTTAGGGTAATATTAATATCATTTTTACCCTTAATTACCCTATTTACTTTTAATCATGGTAAATAAAAGTAAACAGTTACTATTTACAAAAAATTATTTTCATCTCATTGAACCAAATTTTACTCCTTGATATTAACCTTCCCTCTCAGATTTTCTAAATTCCACTCACAGAAGCGGTAATATTATTTTTTAGGAAAAATTCTGTTTTTTAACTACCACTTAGTGGTTTCACTATTCATCAAAAAAATGAAAGTTTCTAGAAAAATACCAAAAATTACGCCTAAGATATATTTGATATTATGAATTCAAAAATGATGTCTATTTTACCAAATTCAAAACATATCAGTTGTATTAATTAATTTAAAAATTAATTACCGTCGCCAAAACAAATAGCGTGTTTTTAAGAGATAATAACTATCAAAATATTGACACTTGTTTATGTCTGGTTTAAATGTGAAATTACATCCAATGACCAACATTGTATTAAATGGTAAAAATATATTCTAAATATACTTCAAAACCACTCAAATTAATAATTTATCACTATTAATTATTTTGATTAAACAAGTTGTTTTTAATCAAAATTTTGTAATTTTCACTAATCATCAAAATATGAAATTTATCAGAAAAGTACAAAAATTTCACCTTAAGATAATTTCGATATTAAAAATTGAAAAATGAAGTCCATTTCAAAAGATAAAATTTATAAAATTTCAAAAAATAGGTATTACTATTCAGAACGGCTAGTTTGATCGGTTGTGGTGTGTTAGAATCTCGAAGTTGCGTACAATGCACACCATTGCATTATTCAAAGGGAAACGTACAATGGAAACATGGGGTGTTACATTCTCCCCTCCTTCAATAAATTGTGTCCTCGCAATTTTTTTTTAAAATTGGGATTGAGAATATAATGGAAAGACCCACATCAGAAAAAGAGTCAATAAGTCTATCACTTTAAGAGAAAGGAAGAGAGGTATAAAGGTCACCCAAGATAACCCATACTATGATTCCATGTAGGAAAATATGGATATGGACGATAATATAAGTGTTATGTTCTGATGGAGAAGGATAGAAACCATGATCAGGAGAATGTTAACAATAAGAAAATTACAAACTTGTGTTGGGACAAACGGTCATTAGTCTCCTAGTAGGAAAAGTAAACGGACAATATTTTTTGTTATAAGTTACATTAAATAAGGGTGAGGAATTCATTTATGATATTGACTAATAACATAATGAGATATACTTACTTTTTTAGTAGAGTTTCATTCTTTAATAAATTTTTACCACTAAATCATTTTTTTTGAACAATGTGTATTCAAGAAGACTTGGTCACAATTGAAGAGCTAGAATAAACTTCTATAGAAATACATGATCCAGGTAGGATAAAATATATATTTACCTTGTATTTAGAGATTAATCAAAACCAAAATGGTTAGTATAATATCTGATGATCCCCCAAATGGATATTCTATTAGAAAAAAACACTAGTCTTAATTTCTAAAATTAAACCATCAATTCCCCAAAGTTTAATAAATACCATTAAATAATAAATTGTCCTTAAAATCCTTTAATATAATCCAAACTAATATTGATACCCAAAACTTATATAAATGTATTCTTCCATGTTAAATTGTATCTCCAAATGACATTAATTACTCTTAAAGTCACATACTTAAAAGTAATTAACCTAATCATTTACATAAATAGCCCAAATCACTATAAATCCACAACAAAAACATAGATAAAAATACACCATTACTCCTCAAATGAAATCCTATACTATTCTATTTTTCTTGGGCATATAGTGTTCACAACAAACCGAACAACTTCCAAAACTACATTTATCACTTAATCACAAAATCATTTTCCTATACTAAGGGTATTCATTTGAAAAGACATAAGATCTCAAATCAAATTATTATTGATCAATAAAATCATTTAACAAAAAATAATATTCACACTAACTAGGGACTTCACGTAGTCCATTGGTAGGCGATAAATCCTAATCGCACTTTGGTTGTGGGTTCGATTCCCGCAGCTTTGTCCGATGTGATAGGATGTCACACGGTCTGCGGGTTGTCCTTTTTCAAAAACTATATTTTATAACATTACCAAAATGAGATAAATTCCTCAAAATAACCATAACATAATTTAACAACAACTCTTATCTCATACCTTGCATTTTCATCCCAAATTATAATAACTTATAATTCCCTCATACCCAACGATCATATAAAACCAAATGGTTATTTATAACTATATACACAAGAGAAAATATAATTCTTCCTCAACTATCATTCTCACATGGAAAACATCAGGGTTAAAAATACAAGAGAAAATTATTCCAAAGTAAACCCATCAACAAGGAGCACTAATACATTTTAAACATTTCTCCAACCATTTATTTCTATATAGCTTCTTCTTTGACCATGAAAATATCTTATAGAATAGGTCATTCTCTTGGGTAATGGCTAGGTCCTCTAAATTTACGGCAAATGACTGTAAATGGATTCTTGGGACCATTTTTATCTTCTTCCATAATACTCTTCATTTTTATTCGGAAATTCTTCACATTATGTCTTTCCTTCCCGCACGTAAAGCATTTCTTTATCCCATTGAGAAACTTTCCTGGGTGTCTCCTTCCACATTTCCTGCATGATGGTAATTGAGGAATCCTTTTTCCATGGTCTCCATTGCTGTAGCTCTTATCATTCATCACCTTTTTCTTCTTTGTTGAGTCCGGGAATTGGTTAATATATATATTGTTGATCATTTTTTTTGAAAATTGATTTGGCATAAAGACGATATCTTTTACGACTATCAACATTCCATTTTTTTGCTCATTTCCACCACTATTCCCACCTTGTACATCATTCTCAAAGTAACTATGACTTCCTTAGAATCCATCCATTGACTAAAACTAGAATGAATTGTGGAAGTAACAATAGTCATAAAATCATTTATAGATTAACATGTCACAATATTCTCAATTTGAAACACATTAGGATTAACCAAGGCCATTTACTCTCATATTATATATATAATACTTCAAATCGGTTTGTAAAGAAATGTAAATTATCCTAATCATATCCCCCGGGAGTGTCGTAACCAAGAGTGCAGCAAGGCCCGTTGTCGTGAACTAGTTTCCGTTTAAGTCTAGCTCAATGCGGTGTTTTCAGGTTTTACCCCTAGGTACATCTGTGTCGGAGCCTCCTCTACCTGGTCGTATCCAGATAGGGATGTATTTCTTGGAAAACTCAAAAAATCTCTACAATACCAAATTTTAGGAAATTCTTCTATACTAATCCTCAAAGTTCATCTTAGGTCTACGTGCTCTAATCAGAGTTTATCTAAATATAGCTTCAAAGGATTGTTCTAAACTTCCTCTAATACCAACTGTAACACCCCGACCATAGATACTCATATTCGGTGCATTTTTACATAACATCGGCATGATCACAAGAAAGATTAAGTCTCAAAAGTCCGATTAGTTTTGTAGCCTTGGAAAAACTATTTATATTCATAAAGATTACATTACATCAATAAGTGAAAAAATACAACAACATATTGTCTTCATAACCCATCATACTATCCCTGCAGGTCATTCATAAAATACTTATTCACATCCTGGAAAAAATACATTGAAAGGGGTGAGCTCAGATGCTCAGTAAGGATAACAATATAGCAGAAACATTCATAAATAAACAAAAAAATTTAAGGCAATGTATAACTAAAACAAAATCCTTTTAAACTTGAAAATCAGCATAATATGGAAAGGATAAAATGAAATAATTCCATTTAATTATTCACATGGATATTCTACTAGTCTAATAATCACATGATAATATTAATAACCACTTTCATAATGACAGAATGCATAATGCCAGACTATCATCACCACGTAGCCAAGTCCTCGTGCCAAGACTACAAATAATATTTTGTCAAGGCCTCACACCAAGACACTAGTATGTCTCATGAGATCTACCAATGCATCGAGGAGCTATATCGGGCTCCACCCGTCACTTACTATGTCCAATTCATTACTCATATAAAAAGTTTGAAATATGACATAAACATTCGTATTAAACTAGAATACGAAATGTCAATAATTATTCGACAAACCATGAATGGTATAAAAATATCACATCCATAGTCAAAAATAACTCATTGGATACAATATGGAAGATTGTATTGTATCATATTAATATCAATCAAGAATAATTAAGGATATTGACATAGATGAAAATAATCGTGAAAACTATTAGTGAGAAATATCCCCCTTTTTCTTGAAATCATTTAAAAGTCACACTATTTGTCAAGAAGCCATTTAGAAATATATTTTTGAATAAAAGTGTCCAATACCACTTTGAAACTATTAAATGTAATTTTAATTTGAAAACTTTAATGTCCATATAAATAAATTCTTAACACCATTTTTAAAACATGGACATTAATGTAACGCCCCGACCCCAGTTACCTAGAGTCGGTGCATTATTACATATCATTGGCATGATCACAAGAAAGATCAAATGTCTAAAGGCCGTTTAGTTTAGTAGCCTTTGAAACACTATATATATTCATAAGCCTTACATTACATCATAAAAATGAAGACTACAACAACATCTTTTCTTCATAGTTCACACTCATATCCCCACATACTATCCCTGCAGGTCATTCATAAATTACTTCTTCATATCCTGGGAAAAATAAAACATTTAAAGGGGTGAGCTCAAATGCCCAGTAAGGATAACAATGTAGTGGAAACTTTCATAAATAAAAATAAACACTTAAGGAAATGTATAACTAAAACAAAATCCTTTTAAACTTGAACTTCAACATAGTATGGAAAAAATGAAATAATGCCATTTACTTATTCACATGGATATTCTACTAATCGAATAATCACATGCAATATCAATAACCACTTTCATAATGATGGAATACATAATGCCAGACTATCATAACCACATACCCAAGGCCTCGTGCCAAGACTATAAATAAGATTTTTCCAAGGACCTGTTCCAAGACACTAGTTTGTCTCATGAGACCTACCTATGCATAGAGGAGCTATAGCGGGCTCCACCCGTCACATATTAAGTCCAATGCATTCCCATATTGAAAGGTTTAAACATAACAAAAACATTCATATTAAAATTAGAATACAAAATGTAAATACTTCATCCATAAACAATGAATGGTATAAAAATAACACATCCACAGTCAAACATATCACAAAACCTTCAATAAATTACAAAATCTTTGTATCATAATAAATCAACTTCAAATAAGCGTAAAACCCATCAAAGGATGTTGACATAGATGAAATCAAAACTCCTTTTAGAGAAATATATAATTATATATTGAAGTCATTTAAGAGTCAAATATTTATAAAATGAAACATTTTCTTTGAAAATATTCTTATAAGCTTGTAAGGGAAGATTCGATGATTTTATAATGGCGGAAAATAGCCTCACCCACCGTATTAGTTAAAAAAACATTCTTACCTTAATTCTGTCGAAAAGGTTAAAAAGCACCTTGTTTGGAAGAAGATAGAATGATTCCTGTATAAAACTCTTATAAAAAGTCAAACAAGGGTATAAATGACATTAACCCATATTATTGTAAGTAGTAAAAATGTTTTGAAATACATGTTTGAGAAACATGAATGTGGATGATAAAGAGATCCCAGTAGATTATTACGTATAAACAACCTCGGATAATGAAGAGATTGAAAAATAAACCCTTACCATGTATATTTCCTTGTTTGGGGTAGGTTAACCTCCTGTATAATTGTGAAATAGTTGTTATTAAATTATACAAGAATCATATACATTAATATGATATCATATATGATCTTTTATCATTGACTTGTTAATAATATCTTAGTATTATCGTTGTTTCGGGTGTTAAATTACTCATTTTATTTTATATGTTTTGTTACGTAAGCGGTGTTTGTCATGGATAGGTTGTAACTTAATCATATCCAGAATGATATAAAGTCCTTATATACTATTATTAATCATCAAATGAGAATTATACTTGTATGGATACGATGGAGAATGAATCTTATCGCATTCGTGGAGACGGTAGTCCGTACGTACGCACGAGCAACAATATCATTCTTTTGATATTAAAATAATATATAATTGGATGTTATATAATATATACAGTATCATTATCGTGTAATATTTATTATTTACATGAGTTACACATCATTATTATACCCATCCAAATAATAATTTATTGAATAATAATTACACCACGATGTGGAGACGGTAAGCCGTACGTACGCACGTATGGTGACATGTTATTAAAAGGATGGATAGGATACTGAATATGGTTGTACCATATTTATAATAACATTACAATATATATAAGATACTGGAGTGATTATTTTAGAATGGTAATAACAATGAAGGAAGAAGTGGAAGAAGAGAGGAACTTGGAATAGGCTGGCGAAATCATTACCTCTTCTCCGGGTTCTTCCTTTTGATTAGATCAAAAAGGATCTTAGGTTGGATTTATGACTAAAGGAAGGCCTATTGGATGAATTGAGGGAAGTTTAGAGAGTATTGGGGCAGATTTTGGGTGAGCCATAAGGCTTTGAAGGTGTCAATTAATGAGAAGGGGGAGTGCCCTTTTATAAGATGGGTGAGGGGCACCTTAGGAAAAGCTAGAAATATTATTTTATAATAAATTAAAATTCGGTTTCTAATGGCTCCAAAGTAGATTATTTAATGGTTAAGGTCGGGATGGGACTAAAACCACTCAAAAAATAGAATTTAGACAGGTTTGGGTTACTATATTAACCTTATAATTATGTAGTAACTCTTAGTTAATTAGTTTCACTTTTACAATGTCTCTTTGTATTTTTATATTATATGGTTAATAAACATACAATATAAATCCGAGCTGCCCCCAAGTGGTCCATTAATGATACACCTATCATGATATATGTCTCTTGGCTGAACCTTATATTTTTAATAATTTAATATCAATTAATAATATAATATTTGTTTTCAAAACTCTTTTATTTCAATTTTGACAGTATTCAATAATTGATTTTTTTAAAATCCATAACACAATTATTACTTCAAACAAGGTTAATTAAATAATTCCTAACATTTCATATTAACCTATAAAATTAGTTTAATTCATAAAATGCCTAAAATTATATTTATTTGGGTATCTACAATATCAATCATTTTAATTTTTCACTATTATGGTAATTACTGCATCACCATTGTGTCGTAAATAAAATAAATTATTTAATGTCTAAAAATTATAAATAAAATACCATTATTTAGGAAATTATTTTATATTCCTAATGAATATTTATAGTCTAAAATTAAACATATATAACCCTATGTAAAAAATGTTTTTCTAAAAAGTATATGCCTGTGTCATTTTTGTATTAAGTTTAACTTAATTAAAATAAAGTGTCCCTATCACTTACAAGTGGCACCATGGGGTCCCAAAATAGACCCAATGATGACCAGGGTCGGACATGTATCAACCCATAAGTTTAGGACACGTTTTAGGGTAATTTAGTATTATTATAATATTATTTTTTAACCCTTATATATCGGATTTACCCTTTAACCGTGGTAAATAAAATATTTACCGAAGTAATTATTCAAAATGTATAAAAACAAAAGATACCTATTTACAAAATTTGGACATATTGATTCCAAATATTGAATTCATTTTTCCAAATTCAAAATACAGAAGTGCTAGAAAATAATTTATAATTAATTCCCGCTATCAAAATAAAAAAAACGTGTTTTTAAGATATAATAACTATCAAAAGATTGATACTTGTTTATGGTCGGTTTAAGTGTGAAATTATGTCCAATGACCAAAATTGTATTAAATGGTAAAAATATATTATAAATATAGTTTAAAACCACTCATATTCATAATTTTTCACTATTAATTATTTTGATTAAAAAGTTGTTTTTAATTAAAGGTTTGTAATTTTCACTATTCATCAAAATATTTAAGGTATCTGAAAAGTACCAAAATTTCATCTTAGGCAAAATTTGATACTCCGAATCCAGAAATGATGTCCATTTTGAGAGATAAAATTTCTACAATTTTAAAAAGTAGGTATTACTATTCATAATGGCTAGTTTGATCGGTTGTGGTTTGTGTTAGAACTCGATGTTGCGTACAATACATGCTATTGCATTATTCATAGAGAAGCGTACTGTAGAAGCTTGGGGTGATACATTATCCCCACTTTCAAGTAATTTCGTCCTCGGAATTTCTAGAATACTACCACATGAAAAGACTCTGGTGGTTCTTCATCATAAGTTCCTCGGGTTCCCACGTTGCCTCATCCACCTTATGGTTTCTCCACAAAACTTTTACCAGACGCATCATCCTGTTTCTCAGTACTTGTTCTCTCATATCAAGAATCTTGATGGGCTCTTCGCAATAAGGCAGATTGGGTTCCAATTCCAATTCCTCATAGGTGAGTACATATGTTGGTCCAGGCATGTATTTCCTCAATAGAGATACATGGAACACATCGTGAACTTCAGAGAGACTTGGCGGAATTGCCAATCGATAAGCTACATCCCCAATTCGTTCTAGAATTTCAAAAGGTCCGATGTACCTGGGACTCAATTTAACTTTCTTACCAAAACATATGACTCCCTTCCATGGAGATACCTTCAGGAAAACATGATCACCGACTTGAAATTCCAAATCCTTCATTCGATTATCAGCATAGCTCTTATGCCTACTTTGAGCTGCTTTGATGTGATTTTGGATTACCTTCACCTTTTCGATCATTTCCTCCACCAGTTCTGGGCCTACATGGTTTCTTTCACCCACGTCATCCCAAAAGGTTGGTGTACGACATCTCCTTCCATATAACGCTTCATATGGTGCCATATGAATACTCGAATTGAAGCTATTGTTATAGGAAACTTCTACCAGAGGTAAATATTGATCCCACATACCCTGAAAGTCAAGTGAGCAGGATCTCAACATTTCTTCTAAGGTTTGAATAGTCTGTTCTGATTGTCCATCTATTTGAGGGTTGTAGGCAGTGCTCAAATGAAGTTCATTATCCAAGGTTTTCTGAAGAATTTTCCAGAATCTTGAAGTAAAACGGGGATCATGATCAGAAACAATCGATAGGGGTACTCCATGAAGTCTCGCAAATTCATCAATATATAGTCTTGCTAGATGTTCTAGTGGTAGATCATATCTTATTGCAATAAAATTTGCTGACTTGGTAAGACGATAAAAAATGAACCATATTGCATCATTCCTTCTAGGATTCTTTGGTATCCCCATGACAATGTCCATCGTAATATTTTCCCATTTCCACTTCGGTACGGGAAGAGGTTGCATGACTCCTCTAGGCTGTTGCCTTCCAGCTTTCACTTGTTGTCAAACCATACATCTTCACAAAAAATCAGCAATCTCCCTCTTCATGTTGTCCCACCAAAAATGCTCTTTCAAATCTCTATACATTTTTGTGCTCCCAGGGTGTATAGAGAAGTTGGAACTATGAGAATCATCCAGAAAATCCATTTTTAGATCAACTATATCGGGAACACAAAGTCTCTTCCCGAATTTCAAAATTCCATCTTCATACACAAAGTCTCTCAATATCCCATCATTCACAACATTAATCTTCTTTCGAAATTCTTCATCATCGGTCTAAGAACTATTAATCAATTCTAGTAAAGATGGTTTGGCAACCATTTGAAAAAGCATTGATGTTTCATCTTCCCTGGTTATTCCAAGGTCCATATTCACAAGATCCATGAAAATTGGATCCCTTTCAATTCTCATATTTTTCAAAACTCCATGATATTTTCTGATCAAAGCATCTTCAACCTTGTTTGCCTTCCACGTGTGGTAGTGTATTGTGAAATCATAACCCTTGAGTAATTCATGTCATCTCCTTTGCCTCATGTTGAGTTCTTTTTGTGAGAAAATATACTTCAAACTCTTTTGATCAGTATAAATATCACATTTTTCACCATAGAGGTAGTGCCTCCATATCTTCAAAGCAAAGATCACAACTACTAACTCGATATCATGAGTAGTATAGTTTTTCTCATGAATTTTTAACTGTCGTGATGCATAAGAAATAACCCTATCATTCTACATAAGGACACAACCTAGTCCTTTCTTCGATGCATCACTATAAATAACGAACCCATCATTCCCCAATGGTAGAGTCAATATAGGAGAATTGACTAATAATCTCATAAGTTCTTCGAAACATTCATCACACTCTTTTTTCCAATCAAATTTAACCCCTTTATGTGTGAGCTTCGTTAATGGGTTAGCCAATCGTGCAAAATTCTGGACGAAACGTCGAGAATAACCTGCCAAACCAATAAAACTGTGTACCTCAGTTATACTCGTAGGTGCTGTCCATTCATGTATTGCCTTGGACTTAGAAGTATCAAAAGATATTCCATCTTTAGAGACAATATGGCCAAGAAAATAAATCTCATGAAGCCATAATTCACAATTTCTAAACTTCCCATATAATTCATGTCTTCTCAGAGTCCTCAGGATAATGCGCAAGTGACTTTCATGATCTTCATAGCTTTTAGAGTATAGCAATATATCATCAATAAATACCACCACAAATTCATCTAGATATTCCTTGAAAACTCTATTCATCAGATCCATGAATACATAGGGTGCATTAATCAATCCAAAAGGCATTACAGGAACCTCGTAATGCCCGTACCTGGTTCGAAATGCTGTCTTCGGAATGCCTTTCTTCTTTACACACAACTGATGGTATCCAGATCGAAGTCAATCTTTGAAAAGTATTGAGCTCCATGCAGTTGGTCAAATAAATCATCAATACGAGGTAGGGGATACTTGTTCTTTATTGTTATAGCATTGATCTCCCTATAGTCGATACATAACCTCATTGATCAATCTTTCTTTTTAATAAAAATAACAGGGGCTCCCCATGGAGACACACTAGGAAGGAATAAATCCCTTATTACTCAATTCCTCTAGTTGTTTCTTTACTTCAACTAATTCTATAGTGGCCATTCTATAAGGGGTCTTCGATATAGGCCTTGATCCAGGAATTAAATCAATGGAAAACTCAACTTCTTGTTCTAGAGGATGTCCAGGTAAATCATCCGAAAATACATTTACAAATTCTTTCACAATAGGAACATCCTCTATTTGAACATTTCTTTCCTCACCCATAGTCATTTCATTCTCTTCCTCCACAATAATTGAATTTAGTTGAGCTACTGGGGTGGATCTAGATAAGAATTAGGTGGTGACGATTATTCTCAAAAGATAAGGTGTTGCTTATCATCATCATAAAAAATCGTAACCTCCTTCTTCTTACAATAAATCTTAGAATCATAGTCCGAAATCCAATCCATACTGAGGATTATATCAAACTCAATCATAGATGTGATGATGAGATAAGAAGATAAAGAACATTTATGTGCTCTAATGGGGACTGATTCACAAAAAATTGTTGCAATGATACTTCCCTTATGAGTTTTAACTGACAACCCCCTTGTTAAATCAAATTGGAAAATCTAATTTTCTTAGAAAACTGGGAAGATATGAAACAATGTGATGATCCAGAATCAAATAATGCATTTTCTAAACTTTAGGAAACCATCAAATTACCTGCCACCATGTCTTTTGGAGCTTCTACCTCAACAGTAGTGATATCAAAATCTTGGCCTTGATCCCTTGTCCTTTTCTAAGGTATGTTTCCCTAACGATTAGGGCATTCATTTGCATAATGTCCCATCTCCCTGCAATTGTAGCACTGACCATTGGTAGCTTCCTTATTCCCTTTACAATCATGAGCTTGGTGGCCTTTCACACCACACTTGTGACAGACACCCATTCACTTCAAGCAAGTACCGCGGTGTTTCTTCCCACATTTACCACAGTATGGATATTCAACCTTTCCCTTCTTCCCCTTATTTCAATTCCTAGATTTATCAGCAGATTTCTTCTTCTCTTGATTTTCTTTAAAGTCATAAGACTTAGAGAATTCCCTTTCTGTCTTGATAGCACATGAGACAATGACTTCGTACGATGAGAAGGATTGTGAGACTAATGCTCAACAGAGAAATGGTTTTAACCCATCAACGAAACGTTAATTATTAATTCTTGGGTTACGTATATAATCTCCAGCATACCTTGATAAACATTTAAAGTTAGCCTCATACTTTGCGACATTCTCATCCTCCTTTTATCTCAGACTCAGAAATTTCCTTTCCATATTTGCTCGATGGTCACGATGAAATTATTTTTCTAAAAACAAATCTTTGAACTCCCTCCATTCCATATTTGATACTTCATCATCTTCATGTTTTTAATCAATGACCACCATTGATCAGCATCTCTAGTGAGGCTGTAAACTGCCACGATAACTTTTTCCCTTTCACTACTCCCCAAAGCCTGAAATATTTTCTCTAGGAAATTTATCCATTGCTCAGCTACTAAGGGATTTTACTCCCATTGAACATTGGTGGTTTTTGACTCATGAATCGATCTAACATTGATCATACACGCTGCGAATCAGGGTGATCCATATGGGTAAGGTTATTATTCATAACCTGAGTGAGTTGTCCCAGTATGGTGATTAGCTGATCGACAACAGTTGCATCACCATCTCCCCTATAATTATCATGAGAAGGAGGTCAATCCCTACATGGAGTGCGTGCATTGATACGGTTTCCATTTCATCCATTGGGCGCCATTTCTAAACAATGGAACAAAATATATCTCTTTATTAATCAAAATACAGAATTCCATACTTATAAAATATTTAACACCAATTGAACTATTTATGGATATAATCCATAATCATAAAAATGTTTTCTTTGAAGAATTATATACTATTAAACCCTTTATAATGATTTGTAAAGAAAATGAGAGTTATCCTAAGCATATCCCCCAGGAGTGTCGTAACCAAGAGTGCAGCATGGCCCGTTGTCGCACACCAGTTCCCGTTCGAGTCTAGCTCAAAGCGGTGTTTTTGGGTTTTACACCTAAGTACATCTGTGCCAGAGCCGCCTCTACGTGTTCGTATCCTGATAGGGATTTATTTCTCAAAAAATCTCACAAAATCTCTACAATACCAAAATTCTAGGAAGTTCTTCTATACTAATCCAAAAATTCATCATAGGTCTATGTGCTCTAATCAGAGTTTATCTAAATCCAGCTTCCAAGGTTTGTACTAAACTTCCACTGATACCAACTGTAATGCCCCGACCCCAGTTACCTAGATTCAGTGCATTATTACATAACATTGGCATTATCACAAGAAAGATCAAATCTAGAAAGACCGGTTAGTTTAGTAGCCTTGGAACCACTAGATATATTTATAAGTCTTACATTACATCATATAAATGAAAACTACAACAACATGTTTTCTTCATAGTCCACACTCATATCCCCACATACTATCCCTGTAGGTCATTGATAAATTACTTCTTCAAATCCTGTAAAAAATAAAACATTGAAAGGGGTGAGCTCAAATGCCCAGTAAGGATAACAATATAGCGGAAACATTCATAAATAAGAATAAACATTTAAGGAAATTTATTACTAAAACAAAAGCCTTTTAAACTTGAACTACAACATAGTATGGAAAAAATTAAATAATTCCATTTACTTATTCACATGGATATTATACTAATCGAATAATCAAATGAAATATCAATAACCACTTTCATAATGATGGAATGCATAATGTCAGACTATCATAACCACATAGCCATGCCCTCGTGCCAAGACTACAAATATGATTTTTCCAAGGCCTTGTGCCAAGACACTAGTTTGTCTCATGAGACCTACCAATGCATCGAGGATCTATAGCGGGCTCCACCTGTCACATATTAAGTCCAATGAATTCCCATATGAAAAGGTTTAAATATAACATAACCATTCGTATTAAAACTAGCATACGAAATGTAAGTAATTTATCCATAAACTATGAATGTTATAAAAATAACACATCCACAGAAAAACAGATCACAAAACCTTCAATACAATACAGATGTTTTGTATCATAATAAATCAACTTCAAATAATTGTAAAATCCATCAAAGGATGTTGACATTGATGAAATCAAAACTCTTTTTAGAGAAATATCTCTTTCTATTTTGAAATCTTTTAAGAGTCATATATTTATAAAATAAAACATTTTCTTTGAAAATATTCTTATAAACTTGTAAGGGAAGCTTTGACGTTTTTATAATGGTGGAAAATAACCACACCCGCCGTATAAGTTAAAAAAACATTCTTACCTTAATTCTGTCGAAAAGGTTAAAAAGCACCTTGTTTGGAAAACGTCGGAATGATTCCATTATAAAACTCTTATAAAAACTCAAACAAGGGTATAAATGACTTTAACCCATATTATTGTATGTATTAAAAATGTATTGAAATACATTTTTAAGAAACATGAATGTGGATGATAAAGAGATCCCAGTAGATTATTACGTATAAACAACCTCGGATAATGAAGAGATTGCGAAATAAACCCTTACCTTGTACTTTTCCTTGGATGGGGTAGGATAACCTCCTGTATAATGGTGAAATAATTGTTATTAAATTATACAAGAATCATATACATTAATATTATATCATATATTATCTTTTAACATTGATTTGTTAATAATATCATAGTATTATCATTGTTTCGAGTGTTAACTTACTCGTTTCCTTTTATATGTTTTGTTACGTAAGTTGTGTTTGTCATGGATAGGTTGTATCTTAATCTTCTATAGAATGATATAATGTCCTTATATACTATTAGTAATCATCAAATAAGAATTATACTTGTATGTATACGATGGAGAATTAATCTTATCGCGTTTGTGGAGACGGTAGTCCGTACGTACGCACGAGCGACAATATCATTATTTTGATATTAAAATAACATATAATTGGACGTTATATCATATATAAAGAATCATTATAATTTTATATTTATTATTTACATGAGTTACACATCATTATTATAACCTTCCAAATAATAATGTATTGAATAACAATTACACCACGACGTGGAGACGGTAAGCCGTACGTACGCACGTATGGTGACATGTTATTAAAAGGATGGATAAAATACTGAATATGGATGTACCATATTTATAATAACATCACAGTATGTATAAGATATAGGAGTTATTATTTTAGAATGGTAATAACAAAGAAGGATGAAGTGGAAGAAGAAAGGAACTTGGAAAAGGGTGATGAAATCATTACCTCTTCTTCGGGTTCTTCCTTTTGATTTGACAAAAAGGGCTATTAGGTTGGCTTTATGACTAAATGAAGGCCTCTAGGATGAAGTTAGGGAAGTTTATAGAGTATTTGGGAAGTGTTTGGCCGAGCCAAAAGGCATTGATGGTGTGAATTAATGAGAAGGGGGAGTGCCCTTTTATAAGAGGGGTGAGGGGCACCTTTGGAAAATATAGAAATATTATTTCATAATAAATTCATATTCGGTTTATAATGGCACCAAAGTGGATTATTTAAAAGTTAAGTTGAGGATGGGTCGAAAACCACTCAACCAATAGAATTTAGACAGTTTTGGGTTACTATATTAACCTTATCATTAAATATTAACTCTTAGTTAATTAGTTTCACTTTTACAAAGTTTCTTTTTATTTTTATATTATATGGTTAATAAAATTACTATATACATCCAAGAGACCCCCAAGTGGTCCATTAATGAAACACCTATCATGATATAAGTCTCTTGGCCGAACCTTATATTTCTATGAATTTAACATCAATTAATAATATAATATTTGTTTTAAAAACTCTTTTATGTCAATTTTGACACTATTCAATAATTGATTTATGTAAAACTCAAAACAGAATGATTATTTCGAAAAAGGTTAATTAATTCTTTCCTAACATGTCATATTAACCTAGAAAATTATTGTAATTCATAAAAAGTCTCAAATTATATTTATTTGGGTATCTACAATATCAATCATTTTAATTTTTCACTATTATTGTAATTACAACATCACCATTGTGTCATAAATAAATTAAATTATTTAATCTCTAAAAATTATAAATAAAATACCATTATGTCATAAATCGTTTTATCTTTATAATTAATATTTATAGTCGAAAATCCAACATTTATAACCCTATGTGAATTTTTTTTTCTAAAAGATATATGCTTGTGTCATTTTTGTATTCATTTTAAATTATTTAAAATAAAGTGTCCCTATCACTTTCATGTGGCACCATGGGGTCCCAAAATCGACCCAAAGATACCCATTGTCGGATATGTATCAAAAAATATGGTTAGGACACGTTTTATGGTAATTTAGTATTATTATAATATTATTTTTTTACCCTTATTTACAGGATTTACCATTTAACCGTGGTAAATAAAATATTTACCGAAGAAATTATTCAAAATGTCTAAAAATATTAGTTATCTATTTAAAAAATTTGGAAATCCTGATTCCAAATATGGAATCCATTTTTCCATATTCAAAACATAGAAGTGGCAAAAATTAATTTAAAATTAATTCCTGCTGTCAAAACAAAAAAACGCGTTTTTAAGATATAATAACTATCAAAAGGTTGATACTTGTTTATGTTCGGTTTAATTATGAAATTATTTCCAATTACCAACATTGTATTAAATGGTAAAAATATATTCTAAATATATTTTAAAACCACTCAAATTCAAAATTTATCACTAATAATTATTTTGATTAAAAAAAAAATTTTAACTAAAATTTAGTATTTTTCACTATTTATCAAAATATTAAAGTTATCCGAAAAGTACCAAAAGTTCAGCTAAGGATAAATTCGATACTCCGAATCCAAAAATGAAGTCCATTTTGAGAGATAAAATCTCTAAAATTTTAAAAAGTAGGTATTACTATTCATAACGGTTAGTTTGATTGGTTGTGGTGTGTGTTAGAATTCGATGTTGCGTACAACACACGCTATTGCATTATTCAAAGAGAAGTGTACCGCAGAAGCTTGGGGTGTTACAATTAATGAGAAATATTTAGGAAAATAAATCATTAAAACACATAAAAATGTATTTTAGTTAGAGTTTATAACCAAAATAGAGACACTTAAATACAAATAATTGAGGTAATCAAACTTTATAATATCATGAGAAAAAATGGATTCATGATATACTATGTCAAAGTACATTATATACACTATATAAAGGTGATTTGGTGTATAATAACAAAAGAGTCTCAATGGAATGTATATTGAGATGAAATCATTTATAAAAACCGTATACTTAGGTTAAGGATAAATCAACGACATAATTATGTGTGAAAAATATAAATACACTTCAATATTATTGGATATTCAGTGTAAAACAATCAAAGGACATTCACACATATTCTTGTAAAAACAACAACAATGAATTAAATGTTTAACTCAATAAATGGAGATTGAGTTAAAATTACTCTTATCAAGTTCATACTGATGACTTGAGAATTTATCAATGGAGTGATTATGTGTATAAAAATTATACCCACAGATAGGGGAGTGGAAATTATGACATAATCAAATGAATAGTGATTCCACACATAATCTTCGAGTAAAATAATCAATGAAGTTTGCCTAAAGCCGAATGAGTGCAAATTGAAATTTCAAATTACCTTATGGATTAGGTAACTTAAGAAACATAAAACCATGAAATAAAGATCATATAATGATGTTGTAAATACCCATAAATTAAATTATATAACACAATGAATACAATCATGCGAAATACACATACACCACATGCAATAAATAAGTGGTGAACAATGGAATTATCACGAAATTAAGAGTGATATAAGAAACCCCTTTGTACATATCCCTTGGTCGACGAAAGGTTAACCTCTTGTATAATAGTGAAATAATTTTTATTTAATTATACAAGAATCATTTACATTAATATGATATCATATATGATCTTTTAACATTGATTTGTTAATAATATCTTAGTATTATCATCATTTTGGGTGTTAACTTACTCGTTTTCCTTTATATTCATTGTTATGTAAGCTGTGTTTGTTCGGGATAGGTTGTATCTTATTCATATCCAGATTTATATCAAGTCCTTAAACATTATTTTTAATTGTCAAATGATAATCATACTTGAATGGATACGATGGAGAATGAATCTCATCGCGTTTGTGGAGACGGTAGTCCGTACGTACGCACGAGCGACAATATCATTTTTTTGATGATAAAATAATATATAATTAGATGTTATATCATATAGAAGGAATAATTTTCATGTTATATTTATTATTTACAATAATTACACATCATTATTATACCCATCCAAATAATAATTTATTGAATGACAATTACACCACGACGTGGAGACGGTAATCTATACGTACGCACGTATGGTGACATGCCATTCAAAGGATGGATAGAATAATGAATATGGTTGTAACATATTTATAGTAAAGTCACAGTATATAGATGATACTGGATTTATTATTTTAGAATAGAAATAACAACGAATGAACAAGTTGAAGAAGAAAGGAACATGAAAGAGGGTGGTGAAAACATTACATCTTCTTCGGGTTCTTCCTTTTTATTTGATCAAAAGGGCTCTTTAGGTTGGATTTCTGATCAATATAAGGCCTCTAGGTTGTATTTAGGAAAGTTGAGAGAGTATTTGGGCTGGTTTTGGTCGAGATTAACGGCTTTTAATGTGTGAATTAGTGATAAGGGGGAGTGCCCTTATATAAGAGGGGTGAGGGGCACCTTTGGAAAAGATAAACATATTATTTTATAATAAATTAATATTCAGTTTCTAATGGCTCCAAAGTGTATTATTTAATGGTTAAGGTATGTATGGGTCGAAAACCACTCAACCAATAGAATTTAGACAGGTTTGGGTCATTATATTAACCTTATCTTTATGTATTAACTCTTTGTTAATTAGTTTCACTTTTACAATGTCTCTTTGTATTTTTATATTATATGGTTAATAAACATACTATATACATCCAAGTGACCCCCAAGTGGTCCATTAATTATACACCTATAATTATATAATTATCTTGGCCCATCCTTATATTTTCAAGAATTGAATATAAATTAATAATATAATATTTGTTTTAGAAACTCTTTTATGTCAATTTTTACACTATTGGGTATTTTGTTTTTAATAAATTCATAACAGCATTATTACTTCGAAAAAAATTTATATAATCAATCCTAATATGTCATATTAACCTATAAAATTATTTTAATTCATAAAATGTCACAAATTACATTTATTTGGATATTTATAATATCAATTATTTTAATATTTCATTAATTAGGTAATTACTAAATCACCATTGTGTCATAAATAAATTAAATTATTTAATGACTAAAAATTATAAATAAAATACCATTATGTAGGAAATATTTTTATCTTTCTAATTAATATTTACAATCGAATTTATATTATGTATAACCTTATATTAAAAATGTTTTAGTAAATAAACATTGATTTTAACTCTTTTAAATCTTCTTTGAATTAAAAAATAATAAATGTCCTAGTCTAATAAAAGTGGACCTAAATGATAATATTTTACTCCTAAGGTTGGTTTTGGTCGAGATACACTTGTCCGATAGAATTGGGATATGTGTTAGGGAAATATTAATATCATTTTTACCCTTAATTACCCAAATTATTTTTAACAGTGGTAAATAAAAGTAAAAAATTATTATTCACAAAAAAATATTTTCATCTCATTGAACCAAATTTTACTCCTTAATATTATCTTTGTCTCTCATATTTTCAAAATTCCACTCACAGAAGCGGTAAAATTAAGTTTTATGAAAAGTTTAGTTTTTTAACTACCACTTAGTGGTTTCACTATTCATCAAAAAATGAAAGCTTCCAGAAAAATACAAAAAATTAGGGCTAAGAAATATTTGATATTATGAATTAAAAAATGATTTATATTTTACCAAATTCAAAACATATCAGTTGAATTAATTAATTTAAAAATTAATTCCCGTAGTCAAAACAAATAGCGTGTTTTTAAGAGATAATAGCTATCAAAAGATTGACACTTGTTTATGTTTGGTTTAAATATGAAATTACATCCAATAACCAAAATTGTATTAAATGGTAACAATATATTCTAAATATACATTAATACAACTCAAATTAACAATTTATCACTATTAATTATTTCGATTAAAAAATTTGTTTTTAATTAAAATTTAGTAATTTTCACTATTCATCAAAATATGAAAGTTATCCGAAAAGTACCAAAATTTCACCTTAAGATAATTTCGATATTATGAATCCAAAAATGAATTCCATTTCAAAAGATAAAATTTATAAAATTTAAAAAAGTATGTATTACTATTCATAACGTTTAGTTTGATTGGTTGTGGTGTGTTTGAATCTAGAAGTTGCGTACAATGCACGACATTGCATTATTCAATGGGAAACGTACCATGGAAGCTTGGGGTGTTACATAAAATCCCAAAGAAAATTATGAAAAAAAATTCCCTTGAATTTTATGGGTCTTTACATGTGTGCATTCTCATCTTACAACATTACTCTATTCATTTTGAAGGCCTTTATTCCTCTATGCATGTTACACATAAGTATTTTTAATCCATTCAATTCTAAATAATTAAATGAAATAAGTTAATCATCATAAATTGATTCATGATTTATTAGTCAAGTGTATTGTGTTTTTATGTTGATTTTATTGGCCCTATGGGCTTTATAATTTGAATAAATTGATATTTTAAAACATATAATGTTCTTTTAAAATTATATATCTATTATAATTTTTAACAATTATATAGCCCCTTTTAAAAACAACATGCTGTTTTAAAATTGGGTTTGTCCCTTTATATATTATATATTTTTTTGTGATTAAATTGGTATTTTTTATTGTTTTCTAAATTTCTTTTGGTTTGATAGTTTTGGATGGAAATTATTATTCTTTGATGGGTGGACTTAATTATATCATTTTTTAATTTCTTTTTCACCCTTATGGATGAACATACATACATTAATTTTAATTTACAAACCTATATATGTGAATGAACAGACACAAACATAGATATAAATATATATATATGTGAATATATATATATATCTGTGTGTGTGTGTGTGCGTAATCTTTATTGGGATCCTTTTCTTAATTCTTGGGATTAAAAAATTTTAATTGGTATCTAACATGATTTTCAATGAACATATTAAATGTTTGGTTCTAAAGACATGATTAAGGCCTATTTTGACCATTTATAAATTGTTTGATATTTCCCTAGGGTTTTTAAATGACTATAAAATCCACAATTATTTCTTTATAAATATTTTAGAATCCTAAGATTTTACAAATGGATTACTGAGTAATTTGGTTTTATATAACAATGTCACTAAATTGTTTTTATTATTTATATAGTTAGTTATATTTAAAATACCATTAAGTCCCATAACCAATGATAACATAGACATCGTATAGTGATTGTTAATGTTAGTATATATTAAGGGTCATGATAATGTCCAATTGATATTGAAAAAAAAGTGATGGACTCATGCAATAGGGTCAAACCCATTGAACCACATTTATCAGAACATCCTACAGTGATGAAATCACTAGGATTTACACTGAACAATCCCAAGAATATATTCAAAGATCAACATCATTATATAAACCTTTTACAAAAGAAGTTAATTATTGTCGATATCACAAAAAGAATCCATGTTAACCAAACCACCCCAATTAAGTCCCACTGTTGCACACCATACCCTTCAGGTGTATGTAGGGATAATAAAGGGTTCCATGTCTAGACTATAAAAGAATTCATTTTTTTATTTTAAATTAAAATTTTTTATTACATTTTATAATTAAATTATAAATGATTAATGAGTTTAAATAAACTTTTATTTTGATATGAATAAATGAAAACTATATTTTTAAGAATTATATATAGATTCAATTAAAACCAGATTTAGGATAAATTCAAGAATAAGAAAAATTAATTTCATTTAAAAAATTATTCTAATTAATAAAAATTATTTTTATGTAATTTCTATTTTAATGTAATTATGTATAACAAGTCATTATAAGGGTCTGAAAATGGTGATCATGTTAAGAAAATATTTTACAATAAATAGTGTTTTCATTTAAATGATTAAATTATCATATTAATCGAAAAATAATTATAAAAAAATATAAATTTTTAAATGAAGATTTTCAATTACTTAGGTTTTTATTATTTTCAGAGACATATGATGTTTTTTCGAAAAAATAAATATGGTATAAATATACAGTATGTATTAAGACATCATAATATCTGAATATATGTTAAATAAATAATATAATGAGTGTCCAAAACAAAACAATTTTCCCCCTTAAAACTTCTATATTGTTTGAGTTATTTAATTAAACATATAACCCATTAATGAATCCCTCGAAAACTATATTATATTTTTAAGGATTTTAAATCAATTATTTATGAAAATGAATTATTTCCACATCTGAAATCAAATTATTTTTAATGGGATTGGTTTATAGCCTTATAGAATAATTTAATATACTTTTAATTGGTATAAACCATTAGAAACACAGTGGTATGTTTTGTGCTATTGATAATTTGATTATATAGAGTCAAAAACCCATGTTTAGAAATAAATAATAAATTATAGTCCCTTTTTCTATAAATACCCACTGAACATCCCTCCCCACAAAAATAAATTTACATTGAGAATTAATTTACTCACCCTATTCATTTATAAATCCCTCATAATATGTTCCCCGATTCATAAAAATCATTTCCAATGATTTTAAAAGTTCCATTTCTAGTTAAGGTATCCTCCCCTACTCCTATTTATTCAAGAACATCCTTTGTATAAGGCCTATTTATTTCCAATTGATCATGTGGGAATATGATTCTACACATACCTTTTATAATCCTTTTGATAAGTTAGTAATGAGAATCCAATTTCCCTCTCCTTAAATCCTTCAATGAATATTTATATACACCCATTAAGCATTCAAAATTTCCCTATGATTTCCCTTGAATAACATTTTTGTAATGAATACCCATCCCCATTTCCACTCTAAGATATTAAACTAGTTATACATATCGATACGGGACTTCTATATATGTAAACTAAACATAACAATCTTGGGGTAAAATGTAATGAAATATGATCTTATGTTTTATGATTTTTGTGGTTATAAAACTCATAAATATGTTATAACAGTGACATGGGGGTCTTGAATTATATATCCATCTAATGGATTGCGTATTTTTTTATCTCATGGAATACCATTCATGGATCATGGGAGTATATCATAAGTACGATAAGTGATGGATTCTTTTTGGGAATCCTTTAAATATACTTATGATGTTAGGTTTTACATTATTGTGACAATAATATGATCCATTCATGTCATCATCTTGTATCATACATTGAATATCATTATTATGATTATTATACCCTTACTATAACCATTATTTACTTCACGAGTCATAAGAATTAATTTCATAATTTTATGCTTTGATTATATCCATACTGAAATTTTTATCATATCCATTTATAATGAATTTCCCTAGGGTATTCCCTGGAGTATTAGAAGACCCATAGAATTTAAGGGCATGTGATAGAGTTTTAAAAAAAATTCACCCATGCTTCATTTTGTTGTTTATCTTCCTAATTTCACACATACACTAGGCCACATGATCAGCTTAGATTTACTATGTGTTTCCTTGGGTAATAAATCCTGAAATAATATGAATAAAATAAAAGGGTTTTCATAGTTTCCATTAGATGAAAGGAAATTAATTTTTAGGGATTAAGAATAGGAAACATTAATAAATTCCTCATGGATAAAATATTTATAAGAAATCATAAGTAAATTAGTTAATGTATTGAATTTGTGGATTTCAAGAAATAAAATCCCTATATGTAAACAAAAAATAGGATGTGGATCTGTAATATTTTTTCCTAGGGGTAATAAAACCAAATCGGGAACATTGGGATTTGACTCAATCATCACATGGTGCACTAAAAAGTGGCCTTGATGCACATAAGGTTTGACACTCTCATGGGATATCATTATGTTAATTAACAATTAATTTATGATCCATTTTGAATAGAAATAAATGGCCATAAAAGATTTGGTTAATAAATTGATCGTGGGTAAATTTGATTGAATCCTACATATCCATAGTTTTACGGAATATATTTTATTAATGAGTTATCCCTTGTATTATTTTACATTCCCTTTTATGTGTTGAATAGTTTGAATATATCTCATTACTAAGTCTATGTTGGATAAAAGTATCTTTTAAAATGATAATTAAATGGTTAATTATAGGATTATCATCCATGATGTAATATATTTGTTCATATAATTAATGTATAGTAAAACAATTTCAAACAACCCCTCTAAATATTTATTTTAAGACGTCAGTAAAGATTAAAAATGGTTCAATTATTACATTCGATGAATATAACTCAAAACCTATCAAAATTTCAAGGATAAGATTCCTAGAGAATATTATGATACTCCATTTAGTGAAATTCAATGATATTCTAGGAATGTAATGATATTCCTTGTTTAGATTGAACATAAACCTTTAATAGAATGAAATAACCCGATAATACACAAATTGCCAATTTATTCTGAATACGATCAAGGAGGAGGATGAATATCCTTTGCCAACATCATCTCAAATGTCGATATTATTTAATTATGTGAATTTGTATCATTCAGTTGTCATTGAAATTAAAGAAAATATTACCCTTGATTTCATGAGTATTATAAGAATATTTGTTGATTTGTTTCTTAATAAATTTTCTAGTCTTCCTCCAATCCATAAGGTTGTGTTTCCAATGAAGATTATATATTTACATTTTTCAATATTCTATAATCCATATCAAATGGACACTATTGTACTAAAAGAGTTGAATAAGAAATAGAAGGATGATCTAGATAAAGGGATTAAATTCATACGTACTTCACCTTGGGGTTTATTGGTACTCATGGTCAAGAAGAATGATTTTTCAAAATAAATTTGAATTGATTATTGTGTGATCAATGTGATCATACTAAAGAAAAATTATCATCTTCAAAAAACAATTATTTATTTGATAAGATCTGTGGATCCCAGTACATATCTAAGGTGGATCATAAATTGGTATATTTTAAATTAAGCGTAGAGAATGTGGATACCTCAAAGAAAAATTTTCATACAAGTTACATTCACAATGCGTTAATACTGATTCCATTTGGACTTAGTAATTCTATAATAATCTACATGTATATAATAAGTAGTGTCATCATGGATTACCTCAATAAATATTTCTTAGTCCTTATTGATGATATTTTTATCTACTCTAAAATCATGGTTTAAAAAATTGATCTTTGGAACATTTTACATAAGACTATAGAAAAAGACTATTTGAATGTAATGTACTATACATAATTTTTTATGGATAATGTAATATTAATGGAGAATTTCATTTATAAAAATGGATATTCATGGAATCATCAAAAATAAATTCAATTGATGGATTTAAAAAACCTTAATCTATGATTGATATTCATAGTTCCCTTATATTGGCTAGCCACTATCATTAGTCACTGACAAACTTATCATTATTTTCAAGGACAATAACCGAGATAACACATAAGGGTTGTAGTTATTCTAGAATGATGAATATAAAGAGTGTTTTAAACATTTAATGAAGAGTCCAATCACAACACCCAATATTACATTTCCAACCAATTGGTGTGTATTTTTGATCTATAGTGGTGCATTTGAAAACTGATTGGGTTGTGTGATCATGAATGATGAAAAAGTGAGAGAATATGCCTCCGAAAAATTAAACATATATAATCATAAAAAATCAACACATTATATACAATTTAATGTTGTGATCATCATGATGGATATTTTTAAATGTTATTTACATGGGGATAAGTGTGACATATATATGGATCAAAACTTCCTCAAATATATATTTCAATCAAAGGTGATAAATTTGTCCCAATGAATGTTGATAGAGATGATCATGTTATATGATTGTTTATTCTATTACCATCCTGGGAAGAGGAATAAAATATAATATTATATTAGTTTAAAGGATTTAGTATCATTATCCATGATTAGGATTGAAATGGGTGCAATATTATTCAGAATTAAATGTTTTGGAATGGGAATCATAAAATTATATTTATACTACCTTTCTCAAATAAATGCCCAACCGTACATTTTTTAGAGGATCAAGGGGGAACAAAAAGATGATGTAGAGCTAAAGATAAAGGTATAAAATATTATAGAACTTCAAAAAATAAAATATAGAGTTATAATGTTTGTAACTATGATATGTTTCCGATAAAAACCATAGATGAAGAGGGAACTTCTGGATGTAGTGAATAGATCATCCTTCATTATTCATATATGAAGTACTATGATGTATATGGATCTAGATAATAAATTTATAGTGGGATAAAATTGATAGGGTGATTTTAAAATTTTGATCTTAATTTTTGGTACAAAATCATGTCATGTTTTAAAAATTGATGTCTAAGGTTAGGATACAACCATTACCTATACTAGTATGGAAATGGGAACACATAACCATGTTATTTTTCATAGGACCGCCTAATAAATCTAAACAAAATCACACCATATTTGAGGTATTATATCTCTATAAAAAATTTAGTATGGATATGTATTGTAAAAGTGACTGTATAAAGATATTATAAAATAATAATGGTTCTTTTCATCATGAAATATCATAGTGAACAGAGATTGAGAAAAAATTCATTACCTTGAGTCCCACTTGTCACATGGGTCATTATCATACTAAAAAATTATCAACTCTTAATTATCATAATTATTGATAACATTTTTCAGGTTTATAATTACTTTTATTTCACTTATTATAATGTTATTATAAAATACATAAAAAATTAATTTTATGTCATTTTTTTTGAAAATATTCTGTTTATTTGTCAAAAATAACTTCCCAAGGTTAATTATGGTCAAAGTGATTATACGGAGTAAGAACATTCACATTCTTCAATGATCATTTTGGAAAGATGGTAAGATGCACATTAATATAAGGAATTAATATTATATCATATATAAAATATTATTTATTCATATAAACATACAAATATAATTCTATTATCTTAGAAGGAATCACATGACATCAATTAGGTGGGGGTCCACACATCCATGAACAATGTTATCACTTTTTCAATGTGTGAAATGGTTTTTAATGAAAAAGATATATTATACTTACATATAGGTATATTGGTAATTAATATAATATTTATGTATTATATGTCACATATTTTTTTCGAACTCATCCTTAATACATACAATTTAGTGTTTTAACATGTCATATCACTTTTAGGAGGCGGTAGTCCACACTTCCACAAATGAAGATATAATACTTAGACCAACTGTATAGAAAGATGGTATGTGTTAAATAATAAATAAGGAGGAAAAATAAATTATAAATATTATATATCACATATAAAAATCAATTTTTCCCCATAATTCCCAACCATGAAAGGTGATGAAGGAAAAAACAAACAACACCATTTTCTACGGTGGTAGCTCTTCAAACATTGAAATGAAAAATTCATTAACCATTAGATAGGTGTTTGTGTAAGTTTATTTCCAACCCATAAAATAAAAACATATCATTTTATTGAATAAAAAAATGTTTTAACATTATTATGTATTGATAAAAATAATATTATGTGGATAAAAAAATAATACATAAATTGACATTGAAGAACGCTACATCTTTTTTCAGGTATGTCCTTTTGATTTTCATCAAATGAATTATTGGTCAGATTTATGAAAAATATGACGCCTGTAGGGTTATTGGTGGGATTTTTTAAGATTATATAGGTAGGGTTTATCCAATCCATAGTTTATTGATACGTTTGAAGAAGTGAGAGGTGAGGGTCCCTCTTTAATGTGGAGGGAAAGGACACACATTGTCTTTTTTAAAATAATTGTATGTTCCCAATGTATTTATTGTTCCCCAAGTATTAATTTTTTCATTTGATTAAAAATGTACCATTTTGTGAACATATAGGTTGAAGGTAATAAATATGACCATATTATTTTTTTTAGATAAGTGTAGGGTCATTTTCACACCGTATTTTCCATGTATAGTAATTAATTAAGCTTGTTTTTTCTTAATCACTATAATTAATTTTAATTACATTCCCTTATAATTTTGATCAAACCCTATATTGAACATATTATTCATTAAAAATTATTTTGATTCATAATATGTAATACAATTTTCCAAATTCAATAACATAAGTGGTAGAAAATAATTTAAAATTAATTCCACATAGGGGATGCGAAATTTGAATTTTAAAGAAATAAATATTCAACAATTTGATAAGTTTTTATATATAAATTTAAAGTGAAATTGTTTCTAACAAAATAAATTTGTTTAGATGATATAAAATTGAATTAATTGTATTATAAAACAAAATAAAATTATAATTTAAAATTATAAATAAATTGTATGAAAAATAAGGTTTGAACAACTAGTTATTATTATTCACTAGTCATTAAAATAAGATTGTTACCCAAAAATAAAAAACAAATTCACCCAAAGTATGTTTTAATGTTTATATTAAAAAATGAAGGATATTTTAACATATAAATTTTATAAATGTTTAAAAAATTATATTTAAAATGGTTACTCTTTGAATATTCTATAGAACTACACTTTAAAATATACATCTTTTTATAATTAAAATTGGATTTATTCTTTTTAAAATCCTATAAATCATATTAAGTGAATGGAAAAAATTTACTAAACATGTGTAAACATAGTTTATTTCATATTATACATTCCATCAAATATAATTTCTATATGATAACTACCACATAAATAATAATATTAATAATATATTATTTTTAAATATAACTCAGTCTTGCGTTAAATGTAAGGATTCAGAGAAACTAATTGTTGTGTGTGGAGTATATGATAAAAAAATATAATACCTTTTATGTTAAAATTAATATCCAGTTCATAAAATAAATGTAACTATTTTATCATTACCATGGATGTTACACTTTTATACATTAAGAAATTGATTCCTCAAACTTTTATTAAGTTATCAAATCATTCACTAATAAGAATGATTCTCGAAGAGATGGACTACATCAAGGCTCAAAATTTGAGATAAATATAGTGTATACTAATTTCTCATTGAAATAAGAAATAGGATGTCTTAATAGGATAAACGTAGAGGAAAAACCAATAAAGGGAAACAGATGCCACATTCTCTAGGATTTCATATTGTCCAATGAACCTTGGACTCATCTTCCCATTCATATGAAAATACATCAAACATTTCTATAGAAAGAAATTTAGAAATTAATAATCACTTACCATGAAAGAATGATCATTCATCATGTAATCGGGAAAACTCTTTTACCTACTATTAGATTCCCTTCTATGTTTCAAAATAAACTAAAAATTATTTGTCATTTCCTCCTCCATATATAGTCCAATAAAATTCTTTTATCCTATATCATCCCACAAAGATGTTGAGAAACACTTATTTCCATATAATTCAATGAAATCTTATATCTGTATACTAGAATGAAAACTATTTTTGTATGAAAAATAAACCAAATAAGGAAGCCTATCCCAAATTCCTTGGTAATCTATTGATAAAAAATGAATCATATCATCCAACATATGAATCATCTGCTCTGATTTTCCATCAGAGTGAGGACGAAAAGGAATACTAAATATTATTTTAGTACCCAATGACTTCTTATGTCCTATCTAAAAGTGGGACACGGAGCTATGATCACTGTTCGATATAATGGATATATTTACTACATTTATCTAGATAATATACATTCTATAAAGATTCTATAAATACATTGTATCTTAAAATGGATGAAAATGTGTATATTTAGTTTATCTATCAATAATTACCTAAAACACATTATTAAATTGAAAATAATTCTAAAATACTACCATGAAAACTATTGATATATTCTCCGACATCCAATTCAGTATAATATATAGATTAATTATCCTACATGGTAACTATCTCTTTACATTAACATTCTGACAATTCAATAATTTCATGGTAAATTTGGAAATATAACATTTCATTCCATCCCACTAGAAATAATTCAAAATATATCTATACATCATAGTTATACCAGAATGAAGAAGAAAATAGGGAACCACGAGTTTTTTATCAACTCTTTCCCCATTAAGGAATCACAAGGGACACATAATATTTTTCAAAAGCATAGATCTCCATCTACATAAATATTAATATTTAGAAACATACAATTCTTCAGATATTCTACCTTATATTTTAAATATTAATCCACCTTATGATCCCTCTTAATTATTTTTGACAATGTCGACTACATATAAACATTAAATAAAACTGAGGTTATCCATGCATCCCCAACATCTAGGGAAAAAAATTCAATTCCTTTACCAAATGGTTATGTTCCATGTTTTACATGGTTAGTGTAACATTATTTTTAAGAATCAAATCACCAGCAACCTTGTTCTCTTTTTCCAGATTATAATTAATTGATCCATATTAATATTTTATTAGTTAAATACATAATCTATATCTCATGTTCCATTCATTCTTTGTGAGTATATACTTCAATATTTTTTTAATAGTATTCATATCATACTTTTCTACATAAAAATTAAACCTCCCAATTTTTATTAAAAAAAATATGTAATTCTAAATCTTGTGTAGGGTAATTCTACTCAAGGGGTTTAAAGTAACAAGATTAATAAGAAATTATTGAATCATTTCACATTATAACTCAACCATGTCCTTTAAATGAAGAAATACTATAGATGATAAATTAACTATTTCTGGAAGGTAAGTCCAAAATTGTAGCACTCATAAATCTTCTTTTTTGTTCATAAAAACAATAATCCCATTCATTTATCCAAAGGCTCATAAATCATATTCGAGTTAACATAGTCAATGGGAATCTAACTAATAAAAGTTTTCACCAAAACACTAGTAGTAATCTATTGACCCCAAAACACTATGAATCTCAATGATATTGGTTGGTATACTACATTATTTATCAACATTAATTTTATTATGATCAATAGTTATTCATTATATTGAAATAATGATTCCAATGAATGTAATTTTTTTCAATTAACATTCACACATTCTAAATTAACCATATAGTTTCTATTAACTTATGGTCTGCAAAACAACCCATAGATTCATTTGATGTTTCTCATTATATTAATAAAACACCAAAATTTCATCAATAAATATAACAAGAAAAATATCCATGAACTCATCAAAAGTTCTATTCATAAGATCCATGAATATATCATGTTCATTGGATAACTCAAATGTAATAAATATAGGTTTATATTTTCCATATATTGTTTGAAATGTTTTCTTCTTAATGTGAGCATCTTTTACATTCAACTGATGGTAACCATAACCTCAAATCAACCATTGAAAAATATTTCACTCCCTGTAGCTGATTAAAAAATCATCGATATAATTCAAATGATACATGTTCTTTATAGTGATTTTATTCATGGCACGGTAATAATTAAAAAAATTTATTACAAAATCATTCATTTTAAAAAAACACAATATGAGAACCCCATAGTGATGATCTAGGGTTGATGAATCATTTATCTAATAAATCTTGTAATTTCTTTTCAACTCTAAATTCTCCACTTGAATTGATCAATTTTATAATGTGGTTATAAATTGCCTTAGAATTAGGACTAAGTCAATAGTAAACTCGACCTATTGATCAAGAATAGCACAAAGAAATTTGTTTGAAAAAACATAATATATTAATTCACTTCTTGTGGATAACTAATTTTAATAGTTTAATTATTTTAAAAAATTGGTCGTAACTAACATTAATTTTTATATCTTTTCAATTTCTCAAAATCCTGGTATGTTATCAAAGGTATCCAATCATTTTATACATATTTCATAGAATTTTAATCATACTTAACAGTATAAGAAACATTAATTCCATACCTATAATGATATCAAATTCTACTAAGATGAATTCAACAAGAAGTTAATGAAATACCATCCCACCGATAAAAAGAATAAAATTCCTATAAATCAAATTTTTGTTGATACTTCCACGAATTCTTTTACCAAGAGTTCTATGTTTCATTCAATATACGATATTCAAAATATTCTATAAAATTTCTCAAAAATGAAAAAATGTGAAGATTAAAAATCAAATAGGGTATTTTGAAAATATAACTAACATACCTATAACCAATTTATTTTACATCCCTAAATTAGTTGTGGTAGTGGAAAATTTCCTTTCTACGTGTTTTTTTTCTAATAATGAAAATTTAAATCCAATGAAACTAAATTAAAACATGAATTTTCATGACCCATCCTTGGGGCCCGTGCCATGACTACCCCAAACCTGCCTCCCATAGGCCAGGGGCTGGCGACTAGCACCTAAGGACTAAATCCCGATAACTGGGAATACATTGCCTTTATAAAAGTAAACAAAAACATCACAGAGTACAAGCGGAGGTAATACACTAAGTACAAAATAAGGTGCTGAAAAGTAAGTGGGCCAGAATACAAACCCAACTAAATGTACAGCTACAACTGAACGAAAGTACAACAGAAAAGACAAACAGCTGGAAGAAAGGAAGAAGCTCCTGGGTCGTCCTCCTCGGATCCTACCTGAAGGGTAGTTACAGATAGTGCATCTCCTGGATCGTCCACCACGGATCCTACCTAAAGGGTAGGTACAGATTACCCCCACAACGCTCTTGCTCGTCAAACTCCTCCGAGTATCATCTCGCCATGAAGTCCACCTCCTGATACTTACTCATCATGAGGTCCACCTCCGTGTATCGTCCATTCTTTGAACACTCAGCCTCCATCAGCACTGACCGTCGTCTTCAACCAACACAACGATGTGTGGGAATAGCCCATGTAGGGGTGAGTATAACGATACTCAGTAAGGACCTCGAGACCCTCAAGGTCTCACTAAAACCAACAAGGATAACCACAAATAAAATCTCAACAGATAACCTCTACTTAGGTATATGCCCATACATATTTCTATGTTATCAAGTAACCCATCTCAATCATAAGGAAACACAAAGTTCATAGACTCATCTCAAACCAGGATTTTCATTATCGAAACCGTTACTGCTGAAGATCCTCGTCTCTTGAGTGTACAGTGTTCTTGTCACGACTCCGAGGTACTGCTCACTAACCTAAGACAGCTGATGTACTGCTCCTGTCGAGTACTGCGGGCCAGCCACCCAAACACAGTAGTGCTTCCCTCCGGGGTATGCTACGCAAACACAGAAGTGCACAACCCCTAATAGCCTACAGAGGTACTGTCCAGACGAGTACCATGGGTTTGCACCAAAACAAGTAGTGCTCCGTCTTCCATGGGTCTACACCCAAACAAATTAGTTCTCCGTCCACTGGGCTAGTCGACTCACTCAATGTCGAGTCGGCCAAGTAGTTTCCATGTCTTAGTCGGCTAAACAGTCTCCGTACTCCGCACGCTCGTCTCCGGGAGGGTCCGCTCCATGAGCTACTAGTCAATACTACAAGTATCACAAATACCCACAAATAAGTATCTCAAAGGACCACCTCGTCATAGGGGTCTCAACGCAACAGAAGGCGCGTCAATCGGACGCCCGGTCTGTGAGTTACTAGACTTTTCGTCCTAGGGGCCTGGTTGGTTTCGTGTGCAAACCGACCCGACTGTATCTCAACTGTACCCCTAAATCTCATAGGGTATTCACATATGGACTGTTTCTCAATGTGAACACCAATGCCGCTGATGGTTCGTCAAACAGACGTCCGGTCTTAAAGCTATCATCTTTTTCGTTCCAGGGGCCCGGTTGGATTTCGGGTACAATCCAACCCGACCACTATCCAACTGCAACCAAAACTCAGGAGAATTATGAAAAAAGTTCCATCTCATCAAGAGGAATCCAAAAAAGATGACGTCACGTCCATCGGACGTCCAGAGCTCAAGATATAAGTGTTTCCGCTCCGAGGGACCGGTTGGTTTCGTATCTAAACCAACCCGGCCATACACAAAGTTCTTCAAAACCTTGTGTGTAATATACTAAAATGACCGTCCCAATCCAAGGATTGCATCGCAGCTGACAGTGCGTCGTTCGGAGGTTCATATCCCATGATATGGGAAAAAGACTGTAAGAGGTCTGGAAATTGGGGTTTCGGGCCCTTTCCGACCCGGCCCGAGACCCCATTGGTCAGCCCGAACCTGGTCTGGGTCCGACCCGGCTGGTGCGGCCCAACCCAGCTTGGGCGAGGCCCGGACCGGCCTGGGCGCGGCCCGACCCGGTGCGCTGGCGGTCCGCTGGCCGGGTGGCTCGACCCCCCCCCCCCTTTAATGAACCCCCCCCCCCCACGTGGGGGCTGCGCGTGCTACCCAGCCGGGGGTTTCGAACCCCCGGTTCTCCCCCTGACTGGTCGGCCCGCACCGGCCGGTTGGCTGCTGCACCACAGGAACAGCGCGGTCCCGTGCCCCCTGCTCCGACGCCGGCAGCTGGAAACCGGCAGCCACTCCCTTCCCCGCCGCAGCCCTGGTCCGTCTACCGTGGTGCGACGGCGCCGCGCCCCTCCACCATGACCTCACTCCAGCCGCGGTGTTTTCGTGATTCTCCAGCGCGGAGCGACTGCGCCGTGACCTTCTTCGACTTCAATGTCGCGCTGTTAATCGATAGAAAGCTGTCTAATTTGAAACAAGGAATGATGATGAAAGAATTCACGAATAACAACAACAATAAATCCCCTACGGTTTTTCCGCAATCAAAAGGAAATTCCAAACCCACAAACAAAAACTTTTGCGGATCAACATAATAATGTGTTGATCCGCATTCTTGTTTTAGAAGGTAAACAATCATGATATTATTAATATTCTCCAATTAAACCCCTACCTAAAACGTAGTCATCGAATGAGGTTTGTCGCGGAAAGGGACGTCGTGGAATGATAGGTCACGGAAGAAGGATCGTCTCATCATGGAGGAAATATTCGTCGACGTCGCATCATCGATCTCCGAGGATCCGACATCATTGTCAACCTTTGTCGGAGGTCAGCGTTCTTCACGTTCTATGTGTTCTTCGCTTTCTTCGACGAAGAACGAAGAACATCAAGACGTCCCTTTTTCTCCTGAAAACTCAACACAACAAGATCCAACCATAATAAAATATGACACCTTCTTATTTTATTACTCAAGCCTTAAGTTTGAAATTCAAAATTGAATCCAACAATTAACTCAATTAATTGCAACATTTTAAACCGCCCAATTAATAGAGGTTTTTAATATTTAATTAAACGCACGAGTTGACTTCATTTATAAAGGGGTGTGTGGGTGCGTTACCTTAATTAAAAAGGGGTTGAGGAAGTTGAAAGGGTGGGGCTCGTGGGGGACCCACCCCACTAATATCCTACCTAGCGGATTAGTCAGGATGTGGATCCCACTCAACCACTTATCTTAGGTTAACACTTCCTTGAATAAAAATAAAATCCGTTTCACATTATTTTATTTTATTCTTTAGTTATCTCAATTAAGTAAAACTCCACCCAAGAAAACACAACTCTAAAAAAGGCGTTCCTAAGAAATTATCGGTGCTGCGATTCCATCAGTGCCCTCAGATTTCAATTCCGAGCACCGGTTCAAAAGTTAGAAAAACCCGCTCGTCCGTTCACAGAATGTACCCGAGCTAAACTTCGGAAAATGATTTTGGGCACACCGGGCCTCAGAATCAGGTGTTGTTAATAACTGTGCTCTTGTCAAATTCCAAAGAAAATTATGATAAAAATTACCATGAAATTTTCGAGTCCTTACATTACTCCGTAAAGTATTAACACAAACTAGCGATTTACGAAAGCGGTACTGAGCATGCATCTGAGCCTTCTGCTCACATGTTCTCACCTGGGGGCTCCCGAACTGCCAGTGAAGCACACCCAAGGAATCAAACATCCTCGTAGGATCCGCTCCAATCAATCCTCGATCCCCATTGGAACCTCCGTGAAAGTCACCCCATCACCAACGTCCAGCTCCTCAAGGTTGATGATATGCATTGGGTCAAGCATGTATCTCCATAGTTGAGATATGTGGAAGACATCATGCACACGGTGCAACTGGGGTAGGTAGGTGAAGGGGTAAAATACCACTCCTACCCAGCTGAGGAACTAGAAAGTTTCATTGAACCTCAGAGATAACTTTTTTCCTCGGACACATATCCGTAAACCTCATCGAGGTGAGACCCGTATAAGGACGTGATCATCATCCTCGAACTCTAGAGGTCTCCAATTCCTGTTTGAAACTAGAACTCAAAGCTCTGGCTACCGTGAGGGTAAGGTTGGCCGACTTAAGAGTGATCGGTCACACCCTCCTATGAATGAGTTTATCCTGTGCTGCCTGGGGTTTCCTTTTCGCCGACCACAGAAAACCCATCCCGACACCGTAGTTAAAAAAAATCCTTTTTTCCTAATACCGTCAATTTGTGTATGAACTGCGATTGCCCAGTCTATACTCAAACCAAATTCGTAAGGCCTCGACACTGCCACCATGATATTCCAACCGAAACTCTCGCCTCAAGGGTCTGACCACACTGTCGGCGTAAGTGTGATTATCAGGTCTTCTCTCACGGTATCTCTAGACGTTAGGGTCATGTCTATGGCTTACCTGAAACTTTAGGTCCGAGAAAAGATTTGTGAACGGAAGGACTGATTCATATCAACCTCGGTTACTACGATAGCTATTAGTGGAGACAGACTGTCCCTTAAATCATTTTTAAATCCATTGGGTCACAATCCTTGACCGCATGCAGCCGCACTCTTCCTCTACCCTCCAACTCCCTGAGCCTGGAGGGGGAACCTAAGGGGGTGGTTGTATCATGTTAAAATGTACACCACCTCATGCTTCTCTCCTAGATCTGCCTCCATGTCTGCTACTTTGCAGACTCATCTCTCCTTTTCACTTCCTCTAATTGAAACATTTACACGTCCATCTCTCTGAGACTGACACCAGTTTCCTATTTCTTACAGCACTGTGCAGTCTTCATCTGCGCCTGGATGATCTGCAGCTTCTTTTCCTATTATCTAAAAGAGATGCTAAGATTTATCCCTTTCCAAAAAGAGAAACTTAGTCTCATCCCCCGGATGAACCATTCCCATTGTCTAATACAGTCAATAATGACATGAATGATGCATTCTTTCCATGGATGATATCGTAAGGCCTCGACGTAACAACCAAGAGATCCAAATGTCACTCTTGCTTCCAAGGGTCGAGTCACACTGTCAGAATCATTGTAAGGTCACTGGGTCTCCTCTAGTAAAAATCTCTAATGTGAGGGTCATGTAAACAATTTTTAACCAGGACCTCTCAGTATCAACCGAACAAAAGGATAGGAAAGCAAACACCACAAAGATAAGTCTCTCTTTATTACTGCAGCTCATAGTACAAAGACACAAATACAACAGCAACATTGGACTAGAAGTACAAAGAACAAAAGTAATCCACTAGTTCCGCTCCTGTACACCTGCTCCTGGAATCTACTGCCTTGTCCACTACTCGGCTGTTGCTCAACCACCCACCACTGCTTCTGCCTCTGTGGCTCCTCCAACACCCGCGGATCAACTGTGCGGGGGGGTCGGACAGTCACGTGCCATGTGACCCTTCCTGCCGCATTCATAACACTTCCTTCTCCTCATACGGATGGCTCTAGTCCTCTTGGACCTCGGCATCATCAGTCTACTACCTACAGATGACTCAGCTATTGATGGAAAATCCTAAGGCAAAAGGCATCATCTCCTGAACACGCTCGGGGTGTAGAGCTACTGGTAAAAACTCCACCCTGAAAAAGGTCTTGAAGTCTCCCCATGTGAATTTCATCTCGTCGCAAAACTGGAACAAGTGGCTCCACCACCTGGCTGCTACTGCCTGAAGGCGGCTGGCAGCAATGATTACCATGATGTCTGCGGGTGTCCCCACTAGCCTGAAGTCTCTCACCACAGCCTCCAGCCAATCCTTAGCTGCATGCGGGTCCGTCTCTCCCCGGAACCTAGTTGGCCTCTGGTGCTGGAACTTGTGCAGTGAGCTCAAGTGGTGTGCATCACCTACTGCTGGGGCTGGTGGCATCGGTGGCCCTGCATATGGTAGTACCGCTGGTGCCTCTACTGGTGCTTCTACTGCAAGAGGGCCCTGTACCGAAGCCTCGTCGATCGGAAGGCTGTCAGTACGCACGTCCCTCTAGGCTCTAGATGGTCATCTGAGAAAAGGCATCCTAAAGAAACAACGTGGCATGGACAAATGATTTATACCTGGTGAGCTGACCTAGTTTGAGCTGTTTGAAGGGAAAACTTTTGAAAACACACACACAATTAATGTTTTCTTGCACTGAGTCGGAAATCAGAAGTCTGGGGCCTGGTGTATGGATACGTCGGCCACCCACACCAACACTGGACTCCCTGAACTGAAGACCACACTCGTTACCCTTAACACTATTTCTTTATAGAAAGAAAATATCAGAGTTGTATGTTCTGTGGTAAAACCGACTCCTTTGATACCAATTTTTCACGGCCCGTCCTCAGGGCCTGTGTCGTGACTACCCCAAGCCCGCCTTCCATAGGCCAGGGGCTGGTGACTAGCACCTAAGGTGTAAATCCCGATAACTGGGAAGGCATTTCCTTTATAAAGGTAAACGAAAACATCACAGAGTACAAAAGGAAGTAATACATGAAGTATAAAAGAAGGTGTTGAAAAGTAAGTGGTCCAGAATACAAACCCAACTGAAAGTACAGCTACAACCGAACGAAAGTACAATAGAAAAGAAAAACAGCTGGAAGAAAGGAAGCAGCTCCTGGGTCATCCTCCTCGGATCCTACTTGAAGGGTAGGTACAGATAGCGCAGCTCCTGGATCATCCACCATGGATCCTACCTGAAGGTTTTGTACAGATAGCGCAGCTCCTGGATCATCCACCACTGATCCTACCTGAAGTGTAGGTACAGATAACTGCCACAACGCTCTTTCCCCGTCAACCTCCTCGGAGTATCGTCTCGCCGTGACGTCCACCTCCTGATACTAACTCATCATGAGGTCCACTTCTGAGTATCGTCTAGTCTTCGAACACTCGGCCTCCATTAGCACTGCTCGTCGTCTACAACCAACACAACGAGGTGCAAGCATAGCCCGTGCAGGGGTGAGTACAACGATACTCAGTAGGGACCACGAGACCCTCAAGGTCTCACTAAAACAAACAAGGATAACCACAAAGAAGATCTCAACTGTTAAACTTTACTTAGATATATTCCCATACATATACCTAAGTTATCAAGTAACCCATCTCAATCATGAGGAAACACAAAGATCATAGACTCAGCTCAAACCAGTATTTTCATTATCGAAATCGTAACTGCTGAAGAGCCCCGTCTCTGGAGTGTACAGTGTTCCTGTGACGACTCTGAGGTACTTCTCACTAACATAAGACTACTGAAGTACTCCTCTTGTCGAGTACCATGGGCCAGCCACCCAAACACAGTAGTGCTTCCCGCCAGGGTATGCTACCCAAACACAGTAGTGCACACCCCCTAATAGCCTGCAGAGGTACTCTCTAGACGAGTACCGCGGGTTTGCACCCAAACAAATTAGTGCTCTGTCCACCATGGGTCTGCACCCAAACAAAGTTGTGCTCCATCCACTGGGCTGGTCGACTCACTCCAAGTCGAGTCGGTCAAGCAGTCGTCAGGTCTCAGTCGGCTACACGGTCTCCGTACTCAGCACTCTCGTCTTCGAGAGGGTCCACTCCACGAGCTAATGTTCAATACTATAAGTATCACAATGTCTCATGAGGAAGTATCTCAAAGGACCACCTCGTAATAGGGGTCTCAACGCAACAGACGGTGCGTCAATCGGACGCCCGGTCTGTGTGATTCTAGCCTTTTCATCCCAGGGGGGCCGGTTGGTTTCGTGTGCGAACCAACCTGGTCATATCTCAACAGTTCCCAGAACTCTCATAGGGTATACTCATAGGGACCATATCTCAACGTGAACACCAATGCTGCTGACGGTTCGCCAAACAGACGTCTGGTCTGAAAGCTATCATCTTTTTCGTTCCAAGTGCCCGGTTGGATTTCAGGTACAATCCAACCCGGACACTATCCAATTGCAACCAAAACTCAGGCGAAGTATGCCCAAAGTTCTGTCTCATCAAGAGGAATCCAACAAAGTCGACGGCATGTCAATCGGACGTCCGGAGCTCAAGATATAAGCATTTCTGCTCGGAGGGCCCGGTTGGTTTCGTATCTGAACCAACCCGGCCATACTCAATGTTCTCTGAAACCATGATTGTAATATACTGAAATGACCGCCTCTATACAAGGATCGCATCGTAGCTGAAAGTGCATCGTTCGGAGGTCTGTATCCCATGATATGGGAAAAAGACCGTAAGAGGTCCTGAAATGGGGGTTTCGGGCCTGGACCGACCCAGCCTGAGACCCCCTGGGTCGGCCCTATCCGGGTCGACCCGAACTGGGTCCGGGTCCGGCCCACATGGGCGCGGCCCGACCCAGCCTGGGCGCGGCCCGGCCCAGCGCGCTGGCGGTCCGCTGGCCAGGTGGCTCGGCCGAAACGGCTGAGCGGTTTGGGGGGGGGAGGCGCTTCCCCCCTGTTTAATGAAACGCGGCCCCCCTCATGGGGGCCTCTCCTGCTTCCCAGCTGGGGGTTTTGAACCCCTTTTTCTTTCCCTGATCGGCCCGCCCACACCGGTCGGCCGACTGCTGCACCACGGGACCGGCGCGGTCCCATGCCCCCTGCTCCGACGCCGGCGGCCGGAAACCGGCCACCTCTCCCTGCTCCGTCACGGCCTTGGTCCGTCCGGGGTAGCGCGATGGTGTCGCGCCCCTCCTCCGTGACCCCTCTCCAGCCACGGTGTTTTTGTGATTCTTTGGCGCGGCACGACAACGCCATGACCTTCTTTGCCTTTAATGGTGCTGCGCGACGGCTCCGCGCATCCTTGTCGTATGATCCCGCGCGGTGCGACAGAACGACGCCACTTTCCTTTGAACCACAACAACACAAGGATAAGGGAGGAGGGTTAGCCGTGTTTGTGCGTTCGAACCCCCTCCCGTTAATCGATAGAAATTGGTCCAATTTGAAATGAGGAATGACGGCGAAATAATTCACGAATAACAACAACAATAAATCCCCAATGGTTTTTCAGCAATCAAAAGGAAATTCCAAACCTGCAAACAAAAACTTTTGAGGATCAAATTAATAATGAGTTGATCTGCATTCTTGTTTTAGAAGGAAAACAATAATGAGATTATTAATATTCTCAAATTAAACCCCTACCTCGAACATAGTCGTCGAACGAGGTTTGTCCTGGAAAGGGACGTCGTGGACAGAGTGGTCGCGGGAGGAGGATCGTCACGTCGCGGAGAAAAGATTCATCAGCGTCGCGTCATTGACCTCAGAGGATCCAACATCCTTGTCGACCATCGTCGGAGGTCGGTGTTCTTCGTGTTCTTCACATTCTTCGCCTTCTTCGACGAAGAACGAAGAACTTCAAGACTCCCCTTTTTCCCCCAAAAATTCAACACAACAAGCTCCAACCATAATAAAATAAGACACCTTCTTATTTTATTTCTCAGGCCTTAAGTTTGAAATTCAAAATTGAATATAACAATTTACTCAATTAATGGCAATGTTTTAAACAGCCCAATTAATAGAGGCATTTAATATTTAATTAAATGCATGAGTTGGCTTCTTTTAAAACGGGGGGTTTGGTTGTGTTACCTTAATTAAAAAGGGGTTGAGGATGTTTAAAGGGTGGGGATCGTGTGGGCCCCACCCCACTAATATCCTACCTAGAGGATTAGTTAGGATGTGGGTCCCAGTCAACCACTTAGCATAGGTTAGCACTTCCTTGAATAAAAATAAAATCTGTTGCACAATATTTTATTTTATTTTTTAGTTAACTCAATTTAGTAAAACTCCACCCGAGCAAACAGAACTCCGGATAAGGTGTTCTTAAGCAATTACCGGCGCTGTGATTCCATCAGTTCCCTCAGATTTCAATTCTGAGCACCGGTTCAAATGTTAGAGAAACCCGCTCGTTCGTTCACCGAACGTACCCAAGCTAAACTTCGCAAAATGATTCCAGGCACACCGGGCCTCGGAATCCAGTGCCGTCAGAAACTGCGCTCTAGTAAAATTCCAAACAAAATTAAGAAAAAACATTCCATAAAATTTCCATGTATTTACATGAATTATCATAAATACCCATCTCAATGAGGCTAAAACACCTTACCATTAGATGGATATTAGTTACCATATTCATTGATTCTATGAGATTCATTTCCTTCCATTAACAAGAAATGTGAACAAACATTCCACATAAGTAAATCCATATTTCTTATATGAATATTCATTATGAATCACAACATTAATTCTTCCAATCCATTAATCACTCTAATGTCCATTATAAAAATCATAAAAAGGGTGTGGGGATAAAAATATATATAAGAGATATAAATATATGGAAACCATTAGTCCTTTGGGAAACATTAAAACTCATGAAAAAAACTTAATAAAAAACCTAACCTTTTGTCCTAAAATAAGGAAATATCATTTATTTTATCTTTTGAAAATAAATCATCACTAGGAAATCTCGTTAAGGAATATATACAATACATTGTGGTACCAGGGGACATCACCACTTTAAATCCTTATAGATCCTTTAGATGTGGGAATAAGTATATAGAAAACATACAATAACCTTTTCTTTAAAATATAATCATTACCCTATGTAATGGATTTTAATTTGGGTGCACCCATCAGTTAAGTTATGAGACGGTAACTAGACGCTATCTGGGTGTACCAAACATTTATAAAGTCTAAGAACCACAAAATGAAATAAAACATTTAATCATTTGAAAAAAACACTTTTGAACTCATATGAACAATAATTTAAAAAAGTAAAGATTTTCTTTTCATTTATAAAAACATGAAATCATGGAAAGGAAGAAAAAAAATAATCTAATGTCCATAACGGATGAATAGTCAGTGTCACCGTGTACACTAATAATAGAACATTATATTTTCCATTTTCAAACATTTCCATATAAAGAATTTATGTAATCCCCTTTTTAAATAATTTGAATGAAATAAAATTTCTTTTATAATCCTTTTATACTTATTTAAATAAATATAAAAAGTAATATCATGATTTTTGAAATGGAGTAAAGGATAATATCTTTAAACAATTAAAGTGTCCCACACTTATTTAAATATTTAAATAGTAATCAAAATGAAATAATAAACACTAATAAAAACATTAAATAACATTGTAATAGATATAAAATGAATTTGGAATGTCAAGGGGGCATTATATACATTTTATAAAAGAATAATGGTGTAGAATATCAAGAAATGTATTACTGAAAGTAGATTGTGATGAAATACCTTACAAAGAGGTCCACTTTTCATGTTGGTCTTCATCTTCAAGTATAAAAAACATTTGTTTATTATATACATTCTTGATAACAGTTTTAATTTTTTCCATTAATTTCATTTCACTAATTAAAATGTTCTAAACAACCCCTCATATAATTATTATTATATTGGATGGTTTCAAAAAATTTGGTTTATGTGTGAAAACAAATTTTGGTTGGCCAACAATGGTCAAAGGGGTAATTATAAAAACATACCCAAAATATTAATAATATTGACATAATTATCATATATATACCTAATATTATCTTTTTTAACCAATAATGTATGACATTTATGAAAAATTAACCAATATTACAATCATGGAGATGGTAGGCCGCACATACGAATGATGAATGTTTCCATATTTCAATGATCATTAGGGAAAGAAGTAAGTAACAAATATATTAAAACAATGATAATTATATCATATATACCATATTATTGATTCATGTGTACATATATATATATATATAATTCTTCTGATTTAAAAATAATTACATCACATTGAGGTGGCAGTAGTCCACATGTCCATGAACGACATTATATCATAATCAGTGTGTGAAATATAGCCAAATAATTCAATATATTATAATTAAATAAAGGTAATTATATCATGAAAATTATTTCTCTTCTATTTATGTCAAATATTTTTAGGTAAATGCATCCTTAATTTTTTCCATGTACTATTTGAACATATCACATTGCATTGCGCATTCGGTAGTCTAAACTATCCATATGAAATTAATTTACTTACACAAAATGGAAATCAAAGAGGTATGTGTTATATAACTACCAGTTAATACTAATTACATCATAAATATCATATAATATATATATATATATAGTTTCCATAAAATTTCTCATCCATTAGTGGTGGTAAAGTAAAAAATGAACAACATTATTTCAAGAGGTGGATAATCATCGTACAAAAGAACGTTAAGTTTATTGCCCATTAAATAGATGTGTATTTCAGTTAAAGTAAAACCCATTGAATTATACTATATAACTATATTTGGGAAATATATTTTATTACATAATAATTGAATAATAATAAATATTAAGTGGTGAAAATGAAATAAAACATAAATGTATATTGAATAATGTTACCTTTTTTTGGTATCTCTTTTTTGGATTACACAAATGTAAATATTGGTTGGATTTATAAAAACGGTGTTCCCTCTAGGGGGATGTTAGGGATTATTGGATATTATATTGGAAAGGGTTTTTCATAAAAAAGCGTCTTTAAATATGTTAATAACTGGTAGGTGCGAGTGTCATTTTATAGTGGGGGGGAAAGGACACACTTTTCATTTTTTAAAAGAAATGCATGTTTACCAAGTATTACTTGTTCTAAATGTGTAAAGATGGACTATTTTTAAATATAGAGCGTTAATGTCCTATTTATGTCCATATAATAGTATTTAGATAACTTTAGGGTCATTTTTACACCTTATTTTCAATGTTTAGTCTTCAATTTACCTTGTTTTCCCTTAATCAATATAATTAATTTTAATTACATTCACAGATAATATTGGGGAAAAACTAATTTGATCTTATTATATATTATAGATTATTGTTATTCAATATATGGAATTAATTATGCCAATTTCCAATAATAATAGTGGTAGAAATTAATTTAATATTAATCCCACAAAAGGGATGTGACAATAGTTTTAAAAATTAAAAAATTCAACCGCTTACTATTTTTTTATATCTAAATTCAATGATAAATTGTTTATAATTACCTAAATTATATTAAATGGTATAAAATTTATATAATGATACTAAGAACCCAATTTTAAATGAATATTGTTATAAAAATATATTTTATGAAATGCATTTTTGAACTAATATTTAGTACTGCTCATTATTCGTCAAAATATGAATGTTCTTAGGAAAAAAATAAAAAATTAACCCAAAGTAAATTTTTATATTTATAATTCAAAATTGATGTTTATTTTTTAATATAAAAATTATAGAAGTATAAATAATTATATATAAAATGGTTTCACCATTAAAAGGTGGTAATACTACCTTTAAAAAATATATTGATTTTTATGCTTAATATTGGATTTATTTTTATTTTTGACGTATCAAAATTATTAGATGAGTATAAAAACAATTAATAATCATATATAACCATAATATACTTATTTGTTTTATTACAACTAATAAAATCATAGGTAGATAACAACCACATAAGATAATAATATTAATAATATATTATTTTTCTATATAACTCAGTCTGGTGTGAAATAAAAATTTCAGAGAAACTCATTCTTACATTTTTAGTATGTTATCATAAATAGTACCAATTTTATGTAAAAATTAATAACTAATTCATCAACAAAAAATAAATATTATACCATTGCCTGTAATTTTACACTTTCTCATATGTTATCCGCATAATGTTATGTCTATCGCATTGGATTCCCACTCGAAAGATCTTCTATTATATTCTTTTATTTATTTACTTATCCTAACATCATTAGAATTGTTTTGTGTGTGCTATTAATCCATGTTTTTAGTATATTTTCCTAATCTTCTATATTATTTTGATTTAGTCAAATCCAGGGGTCTGTACTATATGATTGTTCATCTAACAACATATGGAAGATTGTCTATGACATTTTTCTATTGTCTCATTGATTTATAATTTTCATTGTTGTGTAATGTGTTTCTTCCCCTCACTATATAACCCCGAAATGAATTTTTATTTAAATTTTATTATTAAATTGGAATTTAAACGCCCTATTGGACCCTCTTAATACATTTTTATGTTAATTACATCAACTTGATCAACCCATTCGGTGTTTTATACATATGTTTGTCTTCCCATTTTCATATTATTATCCGGAAAAAAACATTGGTGTGTTGGGTATGACATTTTCATCTTTTATTATTAATTGAAATTGAAGAAATGAAATTATATGATTGGATAATAATGTTCATCTTGGATATTTATAATTTAATATCAAATGATTAATTCAATGAAACCTAAAATTTCCCTTTTTCATTATTTAATGAAAATTTAAAACTATAAATATATTAGGATAATGAATTATCAAGGATATCACATGTATCTAGTAATTAATTAAACATAAGGTACATATTAGAATTTTGTATATTTTTTATGTTATAGGAGTGGTAACACATCATCCATCCCTGAATTATTGATGAAATTCCTTAAGCACTTCATGGAAAATGGCCCTATTTATTGGGAATGATTCCAACAGAGATTCCCACCATGGAATTTGGTTAATGTCATATTTATACATGAGTTACTCAATATATTGTTGATTAATCACATGGATCATTTTTCATATTTATATTTCCATGAATAAAATCATTATATTTAGATGATGAATTCACATAGGAGGCACCATGGATTCTTCCATGGGACCTAGTTATGATTTTATTGGGAATTACTATGTTGAAACAACATGGACTAGGTTGGGCATTAATCTAGATGATTGATTTGGTTGTACCCCTTGGAAAATAATAATCAACCTTAGCGTTGATTCATGGTTTACGTGCTAGGAGATAGATCAATATTTTAAAGTTATGCCTGAATGGCCCGAAGGCCTTCTTTTTTTATTGATTTTGATAACCCCCCATTCAAGTGATGAGGTGTAATATTCTAAAGTTATGGATTCCTTGATTCATCTTGGATCCTAAATTACTATTACTATGACCTGGAAACCATAGTTTCACATTGGGTCTGATTTAATTATTACAAAAACTATGACACTTTGTTTACACATGATATAACCTATAGTATTTCAAGTCCCTAGTTTAGATATCAACAATATATGCTAACTCATGTATGGATGGTGGAGCATATCATGAGGAATCCAATCCCAAGATGATTAATATTGCGTCTATGTTATTACACTTCCAATTTCTATATCTACACACTTGTAATTTTATATTCATGGACTGGATATATAAATTTTTTTCTACTGGTGTCTAAGTAAATATATTTCACACCTTATTCAGGCATGTGTTTGGAACTCAAATAGACTTAATGGATGCAGGTATGGAAAAAGGTAAGTTCTCATTCATGGATTCTCGATTGATTATATCCAGGGTGTTTGGGATTATAGGACAAGACCTTGTATCATGATGTTCTTGAAGAAAGAGTATTTGGTTTTTGGTTTTTTTAATATACATGCATGTACAAATTCTTACCTTTGATATATATCCACTTAATAGTCATCATTTTATATATGGTTCAACATTTGTATTTATGTATTATTATTTTTTATATGATTTACCTTCATTGATATATTTTCACAATTATGATTCACGTATTTATTCATTAATTATAACCTCAATGTTATGATGATTTGAAGGGTATAGTAGCCCCACCATACCATCATGGAATATCATTTCTAGTTGAAATCCTTTGGAATATGAAGTGTCATTCTTGAGGCCTTATGATCCACATGGTTTGGTAACATATGAGTGAACATGGTATGGGATGATACAAATTTGTATCAAATGATTTTTCCCATTTCTCTTACATTTTGGTTCATTAGATAAAGGACTAGGTTGTTTCATAATTTAGTAATGATCGTGTTACTATGAGTAGATAACCCACAGATAAGGAAAAATCCATATTACCTATGATGGGAATTGATGATCTGGATTATTCTTATTACAGTTTCACTCATTTCACCATTGGGTGATGAACATGGATTGTTATTTATTATTATTGTGGAATTTATTTTTACACTTTTCTATGTATGGAATTGAGTGAGTTTATCATGCATAATACATGAACATAAGGATTTTATGTCATTCATTATTGCATTCCATGTTTTCATACTGTGTACATTTTCTATTGAATATTTTTTATGCCATCATAATATTATTTAGAAATTGTGGAATCACATCCTATAAAGATAAAATAATTTTCATAATTAAATTGAATACATCAACTTATATGGTTTATCCCTATATATCATATTGATGGTGATTTAATTCACTATATAAAACATGTTTGGGCCAGGGACCATTCATCAAATGAGTTGAAACATTAGTTTATTTCAAATAAATTCATTCTAATTGAAATTTAATGAGTGTGTATATCCCAATTAATTAGGAATAATGTTTCTATATAATTGAACTATCTTAAAATCTGAGTTCTAATTTCATGTAGTACCATTTTCAATTTATAAATAATAGTACATTATCACATAGAAATGATATATGCATCTAACTAGACCTTGAAAAATATATATACATATTGATATATATAATGATATATTTAATAACCCTTGAGAATTAAATTTAAATGGAAAAGGATGTCATTAAATAGGGTTTCCAATTTCATCTAAAAGGTTGTTTTCCACCATAAATTTAAATCAACACAATTTATACCTAAAACATAATATAAAAAAGGGAAATTGACCAATTATCTACATTTAAGTTGTTAGAAGATAGCATATAGTGATTTACCATTGTCTTATATGACACATGATAATGGATTTAATACTTTGAAGAGGGGTGTGACTCTAATAATAGAGGTATTATACTAATATTATTCTTATATCTATGATTTATGTTTTTGTTAAATAATATATGTGGTCTGTTCATAAAATTTGTAGAGAAATTCCACCATGAATTCCTCATTTCAAGCATCAAGAAGGTGGTGATAACCACTGTCATATTTTTGTAAAACCCAACCTACCTGTAGCTCTATAAGAAGAATATCATGTTATACCTAGAATGGACACTCACACCCTGTTTTGAGAGGGATTCCACTGGTTTATGAATACATATCAGGGGGCCCAATGATGTATCCCTGCAATATAAGAGTTGATGTGAGAGTTTTTATAGGAGAATTTTTACATGATTCCATGGGACAGAACTCTATTGAATGATAGGACATGGATAGAGGTCATTGTATCTATAATTGTGCATCTATAGACACCTCTATATAAGAGGGTCAGGATTTATTATAACATGATTCGTAGTTATTCAATGAATTTGTGATATATTATTAACTAGTTATACCGTTATTAGGATATGGTTTGGGGAGACTTCTAGACTTCATTCTTCGACTCTTTTGTTCTAGAGATGTTAATAGTTGATAGAGCTAGGAAATTACTACACTAATAATAAGGATAACTTCTAAGTATGGATTATTCATATCTCTCTATGGAGCATCAGTTTTTTTAAAATTCTTTACTAATTTTGAGCTTTCAAGAGTGAGATTATTTGAGGGTGAGATTAGGTATTCTATCTGATCTCGGGTAAATGTTTTCTGACTGGATAAATTATCAATAATTTTTAACAGTTCCATTATCACCAATGAAGACATGGGAGAAACCAACAGTACCCGGAATGACAATTTAGCGGTATGGTAGGGTAGTTTCCCAAAATGTGGTTGGAAATTTCAGTTTGTGGATTCATTAAAGAGTAGTGGCATATAGATTACCTACACACATATTTTTTTAATTCCATTACTGTTTGTGATATAGAAACATTAATCCAAAGTTCGATGAAGAAATAGTTGAGTTCCAGTCAAATAGATGAATAGGGGACCTTTAGAGGATTTTCCAGACTATTCAATCCATTTATTCTGAATGTGCAGATGAACCACTTCAACATTTTTAGATCAGATTATTAGCTCCATGACTGGATTTAATATGGAACACCAATTATCGTACAGGTTTCGGTGGTGGAAATGGTCAGGGATGATAGAATCAGGGTACATAGCACCATATGAGTGGACCCACTCCTTGTAGATAGGTTGTAGTTGATGACCACGGATCCCACCAATTATATACAATATAGAATATACCTAATGAGAAGGGTTTCATCTTATCTATAGTTATAGGTACATTCTTTGTATGCCTTAAACTAGTATCTTCTATTTTTGATACAAGAACTTCACACTCTCTTTTTCGACGTGGTTATCATGGAAATCCTTTTCATGGGAATACGTATTTCTATGGATTATTATAATAGACAGTCTATCTGGAATATTATTTGGGATTGTATTGTACTTCAATGAATACCCCATAAGGTCAGAAGGTACAATTTATTAGGAGACCTCTTCATCCTTGATATGAAGGGCTTTTATAATATCCTTCTGATGGACTTGTTGGTCCCTTATCCTAATTATATGGACTATTATCACTATAGGGTATCATTTAGATAACTCATGGGAGGTAATTTTATATTCAAGGTTGAGTTGGATATTTGGGAAAGTAAAATTGGACCAGAGATTTGAGTGCTAGGAGGAGTGATACCCTAGACATTGATCATTTTTATGGATGATCACCAAATATATCATGCTAATTTACCTTCTTTGGATGGTAAATTTGCGGATTTTCCATGAAAAACTTTCTATACTAAATCTTGAGAGAGAGGTTGATTTTACTATCAAGCTAGTACCAATACCATCACTAGTATACATTCCTCCATAAAGGATGGATACTAATAATTTGTAAGAGCTCAATATATACCTTTGGTAAATTGAATATAATGGTTTTATTTATCCCATTACTTCACCCTATTACTCACCTATACTTTTTACCAAGAATGTGAATGGTACCCTCCATATTTGTAATGATTATTGAAGGTTGAACCAACATATGGTAAGGAACCGGTATCCATTTCCTCATATAGATGACCTCTTTGACCATCTCGGAGGAGTGAGGGTTTTCAATTAGATTAATTTGAGATTTTGAAACCTTCAGGAATGACTTTTACCTTTATAATCACATTGTACAACATTTCATTATATGAATGGTATTTATAAGTATCTGGTTATATTGTTTTGTATGTAATATGATTACTCCATTTTAATTGATGTGATAAATCATTTTTTCCATCCATATTTGGATTCATTTGTTGTAATCTTCTTGAATTTAATAATCGTGCATTCTCATAATCGATATTGTAACGACCCGAGAAAAAACCATGTTTTGATTTTTGACAAGTTTGCTTTCCAATATCACCCATTATGTGAACCAACAAACAACTAATAAGGTAATATTAATAAAATGCATCAAATGGATGAAAACACCTTTTATTAAAATAAGCAACATCTTGGAAACAACATCCACTGACTGAACAAGAAGATAAATTAACCAAAAATCCCAACTAAGAACCCGATTACAATAATGGGGAGACTGCTTAAAACCACTAAGAGCCCAAGAATGCGGTACGGGTTTCAGGAATTCATAATAATAAACATGAGGATGGCTGAAGCCACTGCAACCGTGCTATGCACCAGGGGAATCACACGAACCATCTATGTTTCTTCTACAGTCACCTGGAGCAAGCGACACCCCGAGACCAGACCCTTTTATAAGCACCCTAATCTGACCTTTGAACCCCAAACGGCTATAAATTTGACCATTGGTTTCCCCAAGAATCTAATGTTTTATTTTGACCATTGGAAATAAGATAGTTTACCCCAAAAGGATAGGAATTCTAATTGTGTAATTTTCTTTAATGTTTAAAAGTGACATCAATGATAATTTAATCAATTTATTTCTTATTTTCCCAAAAATGCGAATTATGTTTTATGAAAAATTAATATTATTATTCACTACACTTATTTTCATGATTTGAACAATTGAAATTTTAGGCTGTAATTATTTTAAAGCTAATGGGTTTTTATTTTTTCTAAAAATGAATTAACCCTTGAGTTATATATATATATATACATATTGCATCAAATCAAATAATTGTTTTTCTCTAAATTAAATTTAAGGGCTAATTTTAATACAAATGTTTATAGCTTGGATAAACAGTTTTAGAAACTACGTCAAGTTATGGTTTCTTTTACTTATGTGTTTCGTGGTGATGATATTTATATCGACACACTTTTATGTATGATTAAATGTAATTACGTTTAGTAATAATCATTAATTACGAAAAATTAAGGTAGTTAGCTAATAAAGGAAATTAAAATATACATATATATATGTGTTATGTTTTGATTACCCAATGCTTTTAATCGTTGTTTTTCATAATGATATTTTATGTAATTAGTAATTATGGTTTAATAATAATAATGATGATATAATAAGGTTAATAAAAATTATTGATGTTTCATGAATAAAATATATAGAAATACCTAGATTTAAATAGTAACACATTTTGATTAAATCAATATATAATTTTTATTGATGAATGATTTTTATTAAAAATAATAAAAGTTGGATTAATATTTGATTTTTTTTAATAAAGACAATATTATAATAGGTTAAAAGAAATAATTTTTTTAAATCAATTTTTTTTAAAAATTGTTGAAAACCTCGTTTTTAAACACCGCTTCAACCGGGGTTCGTCCGATCCTCTCCCCTTCGATCGTGGCCATCGATTTCTTTTAATACTGTGCCGATCCTAAGTCATCTGATCTTCCCGGTGTAATCCTGGCCATCTGCTGTTTTCTGGATTTCCTTCTTCCCTCGCGTTCAGTTTCTTCTTCTTCCTTGTGTCGTCGAACCAGTATGGGTAGGCTCCCCGTTTTTCTTCGTCTAGGCCGGTGAAGTAGACCGACTGTCTCCTGATTTCCACGAGTCAGCACCTACCCCTCTCCTTGGATGCCCTGGGCCGACGATTTCCTGAATTCCTCTTCTTTGGCTTTGATTTTTTTAAAACCCTGTTGCACCGAAGCAGGGTGATTTTGCACCGAGCTTCATGATCTCTCTGACCACCAGACGTCGTCGCTGCTTTGTTTCTCCTTCTCTTCTCCGAGCTAAGGTATGGGTCGAGTTCCATTTTTAAGTCTTTGTTTATGATTTGGTTTATATGCATATATATATATATACGTGTAATATATATATGTATAACTTCTGTTTTTACACTCTCAGTTCTCTTGCCTCATTTGCTCCTTCCCTCCGAATAGGTAAGGGGAAATCCCTGTTGCTGTTTCTTTTTCTCTAGCTTTGATACACTATGTTTTATATTCAACTTACATATACATATGTGTGTATAAATTTACATAAAGGCCTCAGGAACTGGTTATCACTGTTTTCATCTTCCAGAATTCGACCAGGTTAAAGGATGTTTTTGGGGTTTAATTTTTTTTAAAAAAATTTGGTTTTAGTGATACAGACTTTGTGTATATATATGTATGTATATACATTTAGATACACATAAGTATAAGAAGATATATGAAAATATAAAAACTTTTTTTGTGGTTATAACCCTGATTTTTCCTTTTTCCTATAAAAAAATGGAGATTTTGAGTAAATGAATGAAAATGTAAAATTATGAAAGTGAGTGAAGTATATCATTAATGTGTATATACATTAATAGGAACATGGTGTTCATGTTTTTTAATTTATTACAACATATCATGATGAAGTTTATGGGTTGGTTTGATTTCAAAATTATTCTTGAAATTGAGAATTTTCATTTATCACTACTCTCGATAAATCAGGATTTTGCTTTGTGAAAATGGTTAGTACGAACTCCTTAAACTTTTACAAGTTCATACATGTATTCATTGGTATGTACTCATGTTTAAGAAACAACCTTGTTGTATGTGAGGCTGACTTTCTGTCAATAATGGTTTATGGAAATTATGTCCACCCCTTTTTCTTCTTTTATGGAAAAGAACTACCTATGTTTTTACCAAATAAAAATTTTGTTTAAGGGAAAACACGAGAGATATTTTTTGAGTATGGTTTAATTTGCTGAACCCATGCATATGTGTAGGTATACATATCATTATGTTGTCTTCAATTACAAATTCTCTTATGATGTTTGAAAACTTTATAAGGAAAAGGGGGTTTGTTATTTAAAGTGCTAATAAAAGAGTTTACACAATTATATACATGATTTCCCCAAGAGGGACTTGATTACGCACATTGTAACCCCATCTACCTGTATTAAACACCCATGATATCCATTTATCATCATATGTTTAAGTTATGAACGACTATGATTTAATTGAGTATTATGATGTTATGTAATGTTAAGTGTTATGTTCATTTTCTTAAAACCCATGTTTTCAAATATTAAGATATCTTGATATGTGCACAAAGCTTTAACATGCATGTCATAATGTTTTTAATGATTAAAATGTTTTCATGTTATGAATACATATGTGAAAATGGGGTTTAATTAAGAATGCATGAAATCCTATGAATGAATGATCATGTCATGATATGTGAGGGATGTATAGGACCTACATGTGACGGGTGAACCCGGAATTATATAGCGCAACAAGAATGATATGAAGGGTGCGCCCGGAATTATACAGTGCTCCAATGCATCGGGTAAAGAAGGAGTCTCATGAGACGATTATATGCGACCATCTTGGTAGTTAGCCATGGCTTGAGCTATCAAGGAAACGGGGTGGGCAATGAGCCTTGACCCGTTAAGTATGTTATACGGTCTTGACGAAAGGTCTTGACAATGTCCAGTATTATACATTCCCTCTGTATGTAATGATAAAGGTCAACCAGGGGTTAGTTCAACTTACAGGACAACCCCTAGTTGAAAGATCCCATGACTATGAAAACATAATTTATTTGTCAAGAACTGTTTTTCATGTGGTAAACTGTTAGAAGAACTGTATACTCTCATGAACCATGTTATGCACGTTTTCCCTGCTTAATCACCGAATTCTTTTTAGAATTTAAGTAACCTTGTTTGAATATTATGCATTGTTTATTTTTCTTATGTTGCGCTCTCTGATCATGTTTACTTTGAAGTTTATACGTACTTCTCAGTGAAAGTGGTTTTCAAAGATGTCGGATTTCATGTTTCTAAGAAAATGTCTCATTTTTAGCAAAGTGTTTTATTCTCTTCGAAAGGACTTCTTTGAGAAAGAGTTTTCATAAAACGTTTTTAAAAAACCCCTTACTGGCCATATTTTCCCACCCTAAATTTTTTTTTAATATTTTTCAGGCATGGTTGGTACTAATGATGTTAATCAGAAGCAGCTGGTTTCCCAGAATCCTGAGCCTCACGATCTTCTGTAGTAATGGGACATGATAGTTAATTTGTAATGATGTAATGTCAAGTATATCATGTCTCATTAAGGACCCTGGGTTTGGGGTCGCTAAAGTTGGTATCAGAGGATGGGTTCAGGCAACTCTGGAAAACCAGGTGATATAAATGTATTACTATGACTAACTAAGTAAAAATGTTATAACTTTCAGATGGCTGAGGTACCTACCGACCTTTTGTAACTTCCCACTGAGGCTCTAGAGAACATTATATCTCTAGCTAGCCGTGAGAACTTTCTGAATTATGCCCAAATTCGCATGACATGTAAGCACCTGTACGACGTGTCAAACTCACCTAGGGTGCTTAGTCTTCACCGGGGATTAGGGATGGATTATATCCTAATGACGATGACCCAATTTCACTCTTATGCACGTCGGGGAAGGTATCGCGAAGGACACTTCCGAGTGTTAAAAATTGGCGAGGAATTTGGAACAATGCTTGATAACCCCTTTCAAGAAGCTGCTGCTACTGGAGACCTCCGAGCGGCTTACCTGTTCCAGATTTTGCACTATGGATTCTGTGGCCAGTTAATGGACTTTGGAGAGTTGGAAAATGAGTCCACCTGTGTGTCTCTTAGGGAAGAAGTGTATACCTATGTGTCCCAACTCCATACCCATCACGCTAAACTCAGGAGGCGTTATAAATGTTCCCATGAGTTTAGTCCTTTATGTTCATCTTGTGTGTGGTTTGAAGAGTTAGGATGTTTTGCCACTCTTTGTGGAGTACGTCTTGTAAACTCAGACTTTTCCATGTAAACATTTTCATAAATAGAAGTTTCTTTTTTTCCTGTCATGTCTCAACCTTATCAATGTTGTTAAGAGTTTCCCTTCGATGTTTGCTTTCAGATGGCTGGTCAAACAAACTTCTCATCCCTACCCGATGAGCTAGTAGAAGTCATCTTAATCAAGGCATGCACGGTGGATTATCCATCCTTTTTCCACCTACGAGGGTCCTGCCAGCATTTGCTCGATCTAGAAAACGGTCCAGAGATCCTTCGTTTATGTCAAGAGGATGATCGTGTCTTTCACCTCATTTCCATGGCTCTACTCCCCTCCTTTAGGTTAAAGGGAAGATACTTTTAGGGCATGTTCAAGTGTTTCACTCTGGCACAGAACTTTTCTGCCAGAGCGTGCTTCCTCGTGGCTGCCCAGGATGGCCAGCTTAGTGCAGCCTTCATGTTCCAAGTATTGAATCTCAGTCTCCTCAACCGCATCATCCCTCTCAACTACCTCGAGCATGATGTGGCTAGAAGAGTCATCAAGGAGTTTATATACTCGGACGTTTCAGAGCTTTGCATCGCACGAGCCTCCCTTTGGAAGCCCGTGTGCAGTACACACGAACAAGAGTTCAAGGATTACTGTTCGAGGTACATCTGGGCTAGGGAAATGGAAGAGTTGTGTTCCAACATCTGTATCCCATTAACCGAGCCAGATCAACTGTTTCGGTAGTGTTCTACGTATGGGGTTTCAGTTTTCTCTTTTTATGATAGAATTGCGAGGTCGCAATTCTTTAAAGGGGGAAGTGATGTAACGACCCGAGAAAAAACCATGTTTTGATTTTTGACAAGTTTTCTTTCCAATATCACCCGTTAAGTGAACCAACAAACAACAAATAAGGTTATAATAATAAAATGAATCAAATGGATGAAAACTCCATTTATTCAAATAAGCAACATCTTGGATACAACATCCACTGACCGAACAAGAAGATAAATTAACCAAAAATCCCAACTAAGAACCTGATTACAATAATGGGGAGACCGCTTAAAACCACTAAAAACCCAATAATGTGGTAGGGGTTTCGTGCATCCATCATAATAAACATGAGGATGGCCGAAGCCACTACAACCGTGCTGAGTACCAGGGTAATCACATGAACCATCTCTGTTTCTTCTTTAGTCACCTGGAGTGAGGGACACCATGAGACCAGACCCTTTTATAAGCACCCTAATCTGACCGTTGAACCCCAAACGGCTATAAATTTGACCGTTGGTTTCCCCAAGAATCTAATGTTTTATTTTGACCGTTGGAAATAAGGTAGTTTACCCCAAAAGGATCGGAATGCTAATTGTGTAATTTTCTTTAATGTTTAAAAGTGACATCAATGATAATTTAATCAAATTATTTCTGGTTTTCCCAAAAATGAAAATTATGTTTTATGAAACATTAATATTATTATTCATTACACTTATTTTCTTGATTTGAAAAATTGAAATTTTATGTTGTAATTATATTAAAGATAATGGGTTTTTATTATGTCTAAAGATGAATTTACCCTTGAGTTATATATATACATATACATATTGCATCAAATCAAATAATTCTTTTTCTCTAAATTAAATTTAAGGGATAATTTTAATAAAAATGTTTATAGCTTGGATAAATAGTTTTGGAAACTACATCAAGTTATGGTTTCTTTTACTTATGTGTTTCATGGTGATGATATTTATATCAACACACTTTTAAGTATGATTAAATGTAATTATGTTTAATAATAATCTTTATTTAAGAAAAATTAATGTAGTTAACTAATAAAGGAAATTAAATTATACTTATATATATTTGTTATGTTTTGATTACCCAATTCTTTTAAACTTTGTTTCTCATAATGAAATTTTAAGTAATTAGTAATTATGGTTTAATAATAATAATAATGATGATATAATAAGGTTAATAAAAATTATTGATGTTTTAAGAATAAAATATATAGAAATACCTATATTTAAATAGTAACACATTTTGATTAAATCAATATATAATTTTTATTGATCAATGATTTTTCTTAAAAATAATAAAAGTTTTATTAAAAATTGATTTTTTTTAATAAATACAATATTATAATATGTTAAAAGAAATAATTTTTTTAAATCAATTTTTTTAAAAACTGTTGAAAATCGCATTTTTAAACATCGCTTCATCCGGGGGTCATCTGATCCTCTCCCCTTTGATCGCGACCGTCAGTTTCTTTTAATACCACGCCAATCCTAAGCCGTCCGATCTTCCCGGTGTAATCCTGGTCGTCCACTGTTTTCTGTATTTCCTTCTTCCCCCACGTTCCGTTTCTTCTTCTTCCTTACGTCGTCAAACCAATAGGGTTAGGCTCCCTTTTTTTCTTCATCTAGGCCGGTGAAGTAGACCGGCTATCTCCTTCTTTCCACGAGTCGGCACCGACACCTTGCCTTGGATGCCTCGGGCCGACGACTTCCCAAAGTCCTCTTCTTTGTCTTCTTTTTTTAAAACCCTATTGCACCGAAGCAGGGTGTTTTTGCACCGAGCTTCTTGATCTCTCTGACCACCAGATGTCGTCGCTTCTTTTTTTCTCTTTCTCTTCTCTGAGCTAAGGTAAGGGTCGAGTTCAGTTTTTAAGTCTTTGTTTATGCATCGGTTTATATGTATATATATATATATATGTGTGTGTGTGTAATAAATATATGTATAACTTCTGTGTTTACACTCTCGGTTCTCTTGCCTCATTTGCTCCTTCCCTCCGAATAGGTATGGGAAAATCCCTGCTGCTATTTCTTTTTCTCCAGCTTTGATACACTATGTTTTATATACACCTTACGTATACATATGTGTGTATAAATTTATATCATGGCCTCAGGAAACAGTTATCACTGTTTTCATCTTCCAGAATTCGACCACGTTAAAGGATGTTTTTGGGGATTAATTTTTTTAAAAAAAATTCGGTTTTAGTGATACACACTTTGTGTATATATATATGTATATACATTTAGATACACATAAGTATAAGAAGATATATTCAAATATACAATTTTTTTTTATAACCCTGATTTTTCCTTTCGCCTATAATTTTTTTGGAGATTTTGAGTAATTGAATGAATAGGTAAAATTATGCAAGTGAGTGAAGTATATCATTAATGTGTATATATACATTAATATGAACTTGGGGTCAATGTTTTGTAAATTATTACAACATAGCATGATGAAGTTTATTGGTTGGTTTTATTTCAAAATTATTCTTGAAATTGAGAATTTTCATTTATCACTACTCATGATAAATCAGGATTTTACTTTGTGCAAATGGTTATTATGGACTCCTTAAACTTTTACAAGTGCATACATGTATTCATTGGTATGTACTCATGTTTATGAAACAACCTTGTTGTATGCGAGGCTGATTTCTGTCAATAATGGTTTATGGAAATTATGTCCACCCATTTTTCTTCTTTTATGGGAAAGAACTCCTGATGTTTTTACCAAATAAAATTTTTGTTTGAGGTAAAAAACGAGAGATATTTATTTGAGTATGGTTTAATGTGCTGAACCCATGAATATGTGTTGGTATACATATAATTATGTTTTCATCAATTACAAGTTCTCTTAGGATGTTTGAAAACATTATAATGGAAAGGGGGCTTGTTATTTAAAGTGCTAATATAAGAGTTTACACAATTATATACATGATTTCCCCAAGACGGACTTGATTACGCACATTGTAACCCCAAATGACTATATTAAACACCCATGATATCCATTTATCATCATATGTGTATGTTATGAAAGACTATGCTTTAATTGAGTATTATGATCTTATGGAATGTTAAGTGTTATGTTCATTTTCATAAAACCCATGTTTTCAAATGTTAAGATAACTTGTTATATGCACGGAGCTTTAGCATGCATGTCAAAATGTTTTTAATGATTAAACTGTCTTCATTTTATGAATACGTATGTGAAAATGGGGTTTAATTAAGAATGCATGAAACCCTATGAATGAATGAACATGTAAAGATATGTGAGGGATGTATAGGACCTACATGTGATGGGTGCGCCCGAAATTATATAGCGCAACAAGAATGATGTGATGGGTGCGCCCGAAATTATATAGCGCTCCAATGCATTGGGTAATGCAGGAGTCTCATGAGACGATTATGTGCGACGGTCTTGGCAGTTATCCGTGACTCGAGCTATCAAGGAAACGGGGTGGGCAGTGAGCCTGGGCCCGTTAAGTATGTCATATGGTCTTGATGAAAGGTCTTGATAAAGTTCAGTATTATACATTCCCTCTACATGTAATGATAATGGTCAACTAGGGGTTAGTTCAACTAATAGGACAACACCTAGTTGAAAGCTCCCATGACTATGAAAACGTAATTTATGTGTCAAGAACTTTTTTCCATGTGGTAAACTGTTAGAAGAATCGTATATTCTCATGCACCATGTCATGAACATTTTCCCTGCTTAATCATAGAATTCTTTTTAGAATTTAAGTAACCTTGTTTGAATATTATGCATTGTTTATTTTTCTTATGTTGTGCTCTCTGGCCATGTTTACTTTGATGTTTATACGTACTTCTCTGTGCAAGTGGTTTTCAAAGATGATAGATTTCATGTTTCTAAGAAAATGTTTCACTTTTAGCAAAGTGTTTTATTCTATTTGAAAGGACTTCTTTGAGAAAGAGTTTTCATAAAACGTTTTAAAAACCCCCCTTACTGGGCATATTTTCTCACCCTATGTTTTTGTTTAAATTTTTCAGGCATGGTTGGTACTAATGAAGTTAATCAAAAGAAGCCGGTTTCCTAGAATCTTGAGCCTCACGATCTTCTGCAGTAATGGGACATGATAGTTAATTTGTAATGATGTAATGTTAAGTATATCATGTCTCATTAAGCACCCTGGGTTTTGGCTCGCTATAGATATGACCATTCCAAATATCATGATATTGTGATGAATATACAAAGATATCCCCACCTATTATCCAAGATCACAAAATTAATATTTTGGACCTATATGGTGAACTTCCTTATTCAGGTCATTTTAGAGATAAGAGTATCCATTGAACCAAAAAGGTGATAGTTGTAGTTACCTTGTAGAACCCCAATAACAACTTTTTCCATCAATTTTTATTAGATTTGGTTGGATGTTATTGATTATTTATTTAGTAATTCTCATTTCTAGAAGCACGTATTTTGGTGATGACTAATAAGGCCAACAAATTTATATGGTTAGAAGCATGTGAGATAGCCATTCTTGAGATGAAATGTAGACTAGATTTAGAACTGATCCAAATTATATAACATCTAGGAAAAAGTTACACCATTTATTATGATGCCAAAGGATTATTGTTAGGAGAATTTCATATGTAGAATGACAATGTCATGGAATACTGATCTCATCAGTTGAGCCAACATGATAGGAATTACCCAATTCACGATCTTGAGTTGGAATTTGATGTCCATGCTTTGTGTTGTTGGCCACAACATTTTTATAAAGAGTAGATTGTGTTTTTTGAATACCATAAGATTCCCATTTACATATTTACATCACATAGATTAAATCTCAAATGAAGAAGGTTGTTTCAATACCTAAAATCATTATATTATGAGCTTTATTAAAATCTTGGGTAGGGAAATGATGTAGTTGATCCTCTAAACTAATTGAACTGTACACAGGCTATTTAGGAGGCATGAAGTTAGTGGATGTTGATATCCCAATTTTTGGATATTCTCATAGAGTTCAATGAGTATCATAGTTATCATACCCAAAAAACAATGTAAGTGACCTCTTCAATTATGGAGAGAGTGATTAGATGAAAATTATCATCTTTTGAGGGACTAAAACTAATTGAGAGTGTTTGAGGAGAGAACCAGCTTCCATGAAGTATTTTTTTCAATGATGAGATGTTGATCATCTGTGGATAGATCTGGGTCCCCAAAAAAATATTTAAATAATTGATGAGAGAGTATCATTCTTATACTTGGGTGGTACACATTAGACTTTCTATGATATATCATGAACTATGTTGAAAAAAAATGTTTTCAGGGATGAGATGGGGGATAGATGGAATTGTTGCTAGGTGTTCCACCTATTAGCATGTAAAAGTGAAACACCATTGACCCATAAGGATTCACCATCCCTATTTAACCCCTAAGTCGTAATGGGATAAGAACACCATAGACTTTGTGGACATCTTACCAAGATCCCCTCAAGAAAATGATGTAGTAAGGGTGTTTTTTAATAGGATCACGATTGTATATCGCTTTTTACCTATAAAATAGTCCTTTTGTATGGATGATCTTAATATTATATATATCTTAGTGATTATTTGACATCATGTAGTCTCACTGACTATGGTAATGAATATACATTCCCATTTCACATATGAGTTATGATAATGGCTGTAAAAGGCATCTGGTGCACTTGTACATTTGAGAATCACATACAAACCTATGACTGGGGGGAAATCCTACAAAACAATATAAGTGTTTGTGGACATGCATAGATTGTGTTTCTAAGATTTAAGAGGTACTTGTTAAAATATATACCCTAATATGAAACCACTAACAATTATAGTGTTTAAATAGAAATACAGATGGATCATTATGAGGCCATATATGGTATTCCATTCCAATCACCTATATGCCAGTTAGAGGTTGGAGAGATAGTTCTACTTTCTACTTAGATGTCAACTCGATTAAGATACTTCGAATAAGTTTCAATGGATCAGAAAATTATTGGCTATAACTGAATCTATTCAGAAGTCATTTTCCAATATCAACCAATGACATATGATGTTTGAGTTCAGTGATTGAATAATCATATAAGTGTTGACTAGATTATGGAATCTATGTTTTACATGGAAAGGAAAGTTTTAAACTCATTATATTGGACCTTTGAGTCTTTAGAGAGGGATAAAATACTTATTTATCATAATGAACTTCATTATAAATACATATCTGACAATGAAATGACACAGGTTTCATCGTTGCATCATTACAATTCATTATCCACCAAAAAAATTATTCTGATGAGCTTGAGATAGAGATATATGTATCCATTGTGGAGTATAATATATGTATTGTATACTAAAACTCTGAGGCTCTCCAATATTTTAATGTTCCATTGGTATGGATGTTATAGAACGATGCACATGTAAAGTAAGAGATCTGGAATAGATATTATAACATATATTCGTAGTTTCCTAATAATTTCTAAATTTATTGTTTGTTACCCTTAAAAAGGAATATTGAAGAAGATTGTTCGTATATGAGGTGGCTATAATATTCTAAATTTTAAAAGAGTTACACAACCTCTTTAATTTTAGTATATTCCCCTAGTTCTGTCCAAATTTGTATTTATTATGGGGTGTTAGACGTTTCAAACGCATCTGGATCTTGTTCGGAGCTCAAAGATATGTTTTTTATAAAGAACATAGGTTTATATTTATAAAATGATTAGTTCTAACTGTGAACCTCAAACCATGAAGCTCAAGAGTTGTTTCATGGTTTGTAAAATTTTGATCTTTCAACCACATGAGATTGGAAATTCTATACAGCTTGTATCAGAGGTTATTTACATGTGATATGAATTGTTAATCTAACCATTCACCTATCATATGCAAGGGGGTACCATGGATATTGATTGGTGCACAGTTGGCACAAGGTTTGTCCAACCTTGTGGCCAAACCATTTGACCTCATAAAGTGGTGTGAATTTATAATTTTTACCTTAAACCCTTATAACATAGAGCATCATTTTCCTCATCCTTCCAATGTGTAGAGAATACTTCTTATTATTTTAATCTCTCATATTCCTTAAACTAGGAATTGAGTTTTCATCCACATATAGGGTCAAAATCATGTTTTTTATCACGTTGAATCATCATAAGTAAGAGTTTAAATACTCTTCCTTATTTTCTATGTTAATCTCTATATCATTTAAATTATTTTTATGTGATCTAATATAAACTATTTTAGGGTATTTATTTATTTTACTAAGTTAGTTTTCTTAGTAAAAACCAAGGTCCTGTAATATCTGAGTCTTTATGAAACGCCATAAGGTTTTTAGTATGTGACTTTTCCCCCAAGTATCAATATTTATAATTGTTACTATTAGGATGCATGAGATTTTTAATTACACAATGGATCTGAAATATATTTTACCAATATTTTAAGTTTATTTTTTTTGTTAAATTACCTATTAGACCCTATAATTATAGTTTTAGGTCATGTACCTCAACTTGACAAATGCCTTGGGTTTTCCATTCCAATTTATTTGTGCCCCATATACATTTAAATAACCAAAAAACTCATTAATGTATTTTTTTTATAATTTCTCTTGTTTTTTGATTAATTTAAATGGATGAATGAAAACAATATGATTGGGAAAGCATGTTTTTCATGTCCCTTATTAATTTTAAATCAAATTATTAATTGTATGACACCCTAAAGAGACCCTTTTTATTGTTGAATGAAATGGTAAATGATTTAATTATTTTTATCAAATTATTTTTTATGGTCATCACATGGTTGTGGTTATTTCAATAAATTTTTGGATCCTATTACAATTATATATATATTTTTTATTATCGGAGTGGTCAATATTGTACCAGAATTGGATTCTTAAGTTAATTAAAAAAGAACATAGAGGATTATACCTAGATTAATTGGGTAGGTTTCCAAGGGATATAATCCCCAAGGGGTTTATTTAATTTTTTATTTATATTTTATTTACAGGGAGTGTTACTAATGATTCACTTCTCTCATATTCTGATATTTAGAATTCCAAAGATACAATTATAGGATTTTACAATTGTCGTTTGTCTAATGGTGCCTCAAATTATTCCCATGGGCCCTAGTCATGCGTTTCCATGGATTTACTATGAAGTCTCGACATCAAATTAGTTAGAAATTATTCAAGTGGAATTCCTCATATTTACCCCATTGATTACAGTCAAAACCTTATCTACGCTACACTGTTTTTTGTGCTATTAGAAGGTGAACCCTTCTATGATCAAGGTTTCCTAGTACCATGTGGATCCTACACTAGTATGTTTATGAATTATATTCCGTAGTTTCAATTTTGATATAATTTTATGATTAAATAAACTAGTACACTTTGTTTGTACATGCTATACCCTAATTTCTTGTTGGTACCTTGTGTATAAATTTATAGAACATATCGAACTAATTTTGGTCGATCGGGAAACCCATGTGTAGTCTATTCCCAAAATGATTATTATTCCCCACATGTTATACCATTTTCAATCTCTATATCTTCACACCACTAATTTTATATTCACATAATGCACCATTATATATTTATTTGGGGGTGGTATACAATGTATATCTCCCACCATTTTCGGAATACCACTTAGTACCTGAAGAGACTTCATGGATATAGATATAGACTACGGAAATCGACCAATCATGGTTAATTAATTAATTATATAATGGGATCATATTATTGAGTGATAGAGCCTTGTAACATGATTCTCTTAGAGATATCATTATTGATATTTTGTTTCATTTTGACATACATGTATTTTCATATTTTTTCATTGGTATTGTTAAATCACGGACACATAATTTTTTATTTAGTGACATTTTTTTGGATATATTATTACTATCTATATGATTTTCCTTCATTTTTTGTTTTCATTATTATTCTGGGTCTATTTATTCATTTTTTTCTAAAAAAATTTCTACTCTAATTATAATGGTATATTCTCCCCAATATATAATAGTGGATCCTTAACGATATATACAATATCTTTCTTATAGGGAAGTATGCATAAGGCCTTTTTACCTACTGGGTTTGGATACATATATGTTAATTGGGTCCCATACATTACTTAAATAAGTAGATGAACTTTTTATATGAGATGTTTGTGTCTATCGAGATCATGATACAAACAATGTTCTCCAAACCTCCAATGAAAGTTTTACCTTTGCACACATTTCCCTAATGGAGTATAGGTGTGTATTTAGGGTTTATGAATCAAGACTCTAATAGTGTGAGTTTTTATATTTCCTTTTAGATTAAATAATAATTATATTTATTAATTTTTATTATTACTCTATAAATGAATAATGAATTTTATAAAAGAATATTTTCATATGAAGAAATAAAAAATGTATTTTTCGGATATATATATTTAATATAATAACTATTTTTGATAAATTGAAGTGTTTTTAATAATAAATTTTATTTTATAGAAAATTTTATTAAATAATATTAATTTGAATATAAATGATAATATATTTTTATGAATATATTATAATAATTATCAGTGTTGGAAAACTATTATCATAAAAAAATAATTTAGTAAATAAGTATTTCGATTTAAACATATAAATTCTCATATTTAATGAATTATTTTGATAAAATAAATATTATTTTTAAAATTATCTCTTCCTAATTAGCATAAAATTATTTTTTTGTAATTTTATGACACCTTAATATTTTTGTGTAAAACATAATTATTGTGTGTATTATGACATCATAATATCCCAAAAGTAATCTTTTAAATACTATTATAAGTATCTAGCACCCAAAAAATGATTAAAAGATAAAGTAATTTGTTTATTATGTTATTTAATTAATTTTAAAATCTCTTAATGAATCTTCCAAAAAATAAATTATTTTTTATGGTACTTAAATCAATTATCTAGAAACACGACTCACTTGTGCATCATCAATTGCCTTATTTTTTTATTTTGGTTATTATAATTATAAAATATTGGGATCCCCTATACATTGGAAGAAACAATGTTTAAAAACTATGAAATGGTTTGTGGTTTTGTTAATTAAATCATATAGAGTTCAAAACCTATTTTTATAAATTTATAACGAATTCCCCTCTTTTTCTATAAATAATTACCCAAACTCCCACTCATCCTCACTAAAAACTGATTGAGTATTAATTTAATCTATATAAATTTCTATAAATCCCTAACAAGGTGTTCTGAACATCTTAAGAATATTATTAAAATAATTTATAAGTTCCCCCTCAAGAGAAGGGATCCTCTTATCTTCTTTAATCATGCACTTCCTTTGTATTATTCATTTTTTATTTCCAATTGTTTATGTTGAAATATGTTTTTACACATACCAATTACAGTCCTTATGATTTAAAAGTAATTATAGACTCATTTTACTCCGATTAAATAGTTCCATAAAACATAATGCACACCCATTATTTTTTAGATAATGTCTAATAATTTTCTCTCATAAATATTTGAGCACTGAATACCCATTCCCATTTCTACTTAAATAAAATCAAATAGATATACCTATACATCCTTGATTTGGGACATCCATGTATATTACCCACACTTGTTAACCATGGGTTTAATAGTGATGAAATATTTTCCTATTTTTTTATTATTTACGTGTCTTGAAAAAGCATGTACAAAATATTAATGTGATGAGTGGGATAAAAATTTTATAGCCCTAAAATGCATTGAATTTTTGTTATCTCATTAGATACTATGTTCTGTGCAAGGAAGGTTATACTAATAAAACTAATTTATGATATCTTAGTGGTTATCATTATATTGTTCTTGTGATGCCATCTTTTATTTTTTTTACCGCATTCATATGTTTTCTTGATATTATAATCTTATATCTTACCTAAATTGGTATGTTATTGTTCTATCAAAAATTAAATACTCATAAGAAAAGATAATTCTATATGGTGAAGCATTAAAAAACAATATATGCAAGTACAATCCATCATAATATGCATAATCATCTTATAAACAAGAAAATGGATAAATATATGTAGGGTGAGAAAAAAAGTATACAGAGTAGGAAATTAAATTTCTTTTGTGAACTTATGAAATAACCATACTATTGAACCAAGGATAAAACAATCTAATTAATTGAAACTAAATATTTTAACAATCCATCCCAACTTCACCAAGTCATGCTCAATAAATAACAAAATTAAATTATAATGTCATAATAATAAGTTTATCGATAAAGGGTGTACCACACCACTTTCACACTAATTTTTCACTCTCACACCCCAATATAAAATGTCATAAAACACCCATATTATTCATATAACATATACTACCACCCCACAACACTATCACATTGAATGATGACTATAAACACCTAGGACCCTACCCCAGAACATGGTCAGATCTCATCTATATCATAGACACCAAGGTCATCACATCAAATCCATAGCTAGAGTAGTTGGGTATCGCGATCCTTAGTAACATCAACATAATTTCCTCATCCTACTATACAGAACCCTCACCATAAGTCTCCCCAAGGCACGATCTTATCAAATCTCATCCAAAACACCTAGGCCACCACCCCATAGAATGGACATATCATATATTAATTTAAAACACATGGGACATCACCTAGTGTATTAACATAACTCTAGTGATCACATATAATGAATTTATACTCACTTGGAAAATAGAGTAGGAAATAATAGGTATCCGACCATTAATCCTATTTATAGTGATTTTGATAAAATTAATATTCGTGTAAAAATATGGTTTCTCATACATATTTCTTGATGTGAGTTGGTTGAATATAGGAATCATAGAGAATATAAAACAATAAACATATATCTTATAAATTCCCAAAATTTTGTTTTATAAAAAAACACTAAACAAATAACAATGCTCCTAATTTTTTTCATCCTCTTACTAGATAACACTACAGAAATCATAGGACACATCTCATGAAACCAACTAATTCCATTATCTAGAACATTCGTTTAATTATTTACCAACAATCATATTTAGTCACAAATGAAATCATTTATTTTCAATTTTTTATTTACATTGCATTAAGAAATCCAAAACCCAACCATTTTAAACACTATATACAATATATTCAATCAATAAATGTGTTTTTATAATAAAGAATCCACACATCACAAGAAGGTCATCATTACCAACAATTTGTCACCACTCATTTCTTAAACAATAGCTAAAAAAGCTGACAGGACACCCCCTAAAAATTATATCCTAAAAAACCTTGTCCCACATCCCCAAACGAAAAAAACTTGAACCTCCACCTCACCCAACATATATAATCACACCCTCACCTCTCCAACCCAAATTCATTTCCCAACAGACCACCACCTCACCGCCCCAAATGCACGGCCAAACAAATCATCACACCGTAGCCACAATAGAATGACTGAACAAATCACACATAACCCCACACAAAATATCATCCACAAATAGATGTCCCACATAGTTAAAATATATCAAAATAAATCAAATATAATTTTATACTTTTGAAAATGGTTCTTTTATCACAATTCAAATTATTTTGGTGGATTTATCCAAGAATCTGTAAGTCATGGGAAAACCATTTTATTTTCCAAATACAAGTGGTGAACCAATATCCATATTGGTGTGATATCACAACTAATGAACAAAAAGTGGCCCAAAACATGTGTCAAAGCAGTGAAAAAAATCTATATTGACTATATTTTAATCAATCTATTTAGATTGTACAATTACAATATCATAATAATATGAAAGTTGTAAAAATATGTCAATAATTTCAAATTTAATATAAAATACAATTAACTAATTAATTCATTTTTTTACGCAATAGAAAACCATTCCTCATAGATAAAAATTAGTAAACCCCTCCAAAAAGATACAAAAAAGTTATAAATAAGGGATTCCCTGCCCTAATGAATATTATTGATCTCACATCACAATTCACGGAGAAGAAAATCTATATGGAAAATATACCCATTAAAAAAGATCATATATAAATCTAAACCACATTAATATATTATAATGAATTAAATAATAATAAAAACCCAAACCCAATATGCCCCACAATTGAAAATCTCTAAGAGAAGAACAATATGAAAACTATGGGAAAATAAGAGAACACACAATGGATCACTAATGGGGATCCATTTGAACCAATAGATCTATGTTAGAGGATGAGGTTGAATGATTATCTAAAATAACCTAGTTGTATTTAAAGATGTTCAAGGGGTATATCCAATTTAATAAAATCAAAAGATCAAAAGGATTAAAAACATGGATCTCACATAAGTATCATTACGTAACACATTCCTAATGTGAATTCCACATGAATTCTGCAAAAAACAAGTTCCTTCAAAATTTATATCACCAATCTCTTTAATAAATTACATGTTATGAATTTATTTAAATATGTGAATCTATTTCATGGGTTACCTCTTCGAATTATAAATGATTTGAAACTAGCCCGTGAAACAAGTTGTGAACCCGCAATTCATGTCATGTACCCCATTCATGATGTAAATATTCTTTGGTAGCTCTACTGCACTATCATCCACCATGAATCCTCCGCAATACTCATTTAAAAACATCTAACAACAAAAAAAAGTAAAATAGTCTAGGAAGATATGAGATTTTAGGAAAAACCATATGAATGAAATATTATGTAGGATTCAAAAACCACATTTACCAAGGGGTTTTTTAATTGATATCTTTTTATAATGTCAAAATTTTCATTTAGAGTTCAAACAAAAAAATATTAAATGTTAATAATTACTGTGTGTTGTTATATTTGCAGTTAATAATAAATTTTTCTATCATTTACTTGTGTTGAGATTGATAATTAGAGCTAAAATGGTGTATTTTGTTAAAAATGGATGAAGTGGAAGAAATAACACTCATGTAGATGGACAAAAATGCATGTGGAGATGTGATGAAGAAAGATGTGGAGTTCAAGACTTATATATTCCATAAAGGAGTTAAATAATGTGGCATTGGTATATTTGAATGGTACCATGGTGACCAATACACTATAATAGTTTACATTAAATAATCATTTCTAATGAGATCAAGGGAAAACCCTACAGACCATTCTTGGGATAGAGCCACTCGTAACACTCAACGGACCGTAATGTGAGCTTTATCATAGTGATATTTCTCATTATTTTTTGAGGAATGGTTTATATTACCAATTACATAAATTATAAATCCGAATTTCAAAACATTATATTAAATATTCTTAATGATTTATTAACTATGATGATAAAAAGTACACCATGGTTGTTTTGTTTCCCATTTCATCATATTAATGAGAATATTTGAACATTTTTTAAATTCATAGCTCAATAAATATTGTTATCCTCCCAAATACAACACCACTATATATTTATATGAATATTCATTCCAATTAAATGTTTTATCAACAAATAAATTGTGTCTTTCATATTTAAGGGAAATTTAAATATTCATTTGTTTCCCCAAAATTATAGTTGTATTTTTTGCTTCATTAAACTCTATAAGTCATTTTTTTGTTAATATGAGTTAAAATATGATTCATTACTTTAAAATTACATATTTATAATATCTTATTCAATATTTTTTAATTTATCATTGTGATATTATTTTTTCAAATCTTTTTGTAATTCTTTCAGCCATGAATTGAATGTTGTCTAATGGGCGAGGCATCAATATTTGAATAATAAGGTAACATATTCTCTTATATTTTGGGTTTTAAAATATACATTTTGATAAAGTATCAATTTAATTCATCAAATCTATGACATTAATTCCCATTCCATATTCTAAAAAAAATTATTATTGGAGGAACTACAATGTGGTTAACTGAATAATCATATTAAAATTATCATTGATATATCTCATACATGGAATATTCAGTATAATGAACTAATGATAATTGAAATCATTGATGTGGAGGTCTATTTTTTATTTTGGTAATACTAACCAAATTGAAAATAACGAATTTTGTAATGTTAGAATTATTTTATAGACAATATAATAAATAAATTAATTAATGTAATACTTATAATCCTTTTTAAATGTTATTTGATAAAAACTCCTTACTAATTTTTAAGAAAACTTATCTATTATAGTTTTTAATTTTCATTTATGAATTTTTTTAAAAAATATCATATACTAATGGGTTAGGTTAAACATTAAAAATAAATAAATCATAAGAGGTTGATAAATATTTTTAACAGGAAATACGTAAAGCTCAAATTATTTTATACACATGAGAATAGTGAATAATTGAATGAAAAAAAATAAATTCTAAAAATTCAATAATCACTGAAGATTGTGAATCTTGTACAACTAATAATGTTTTTGATGATTTTTCTATGGATTAATGGTGATCTTAAGATATTATAAATTTTATTGATTAATAATTTCTTCATATACTGTATTTGATTCTTTTATTATTTTAATGTTAAGAGGTTGTGTTGGTTTTGTTCATTGAATAATTTTCATTACATGATTACAATACACAAGACACTATAAAAAATTAATGACTCTTGGTACACACATGAAAATAACACTAATATTGAGTGGTTCTTCATCTCATGTTGATGTTTCACTATGATAGAGACTCATCATTGTATATCATTACCTTATTCATTTAATATCCAATTTAACAATGGAAACCTGTAGGAAAGAGAAACAATGTGAACTTAGAAATAACAATCATGGGTTAGAGATTTACTATCCATCGATGTGGCTTATCTATAGATTATTTATAAACCTATTGAAGTGATTTTTTTGTAATAAACTATAAAATTATCACATTGATCTATAAAATAGTTAAATTTATTAGAGTACATAGTGTAGATTTACAAAAACACCAATAGATGTTTATTGAAATATGTAACACTATCAGACATAATAATGTATATTTATATGAAATATATTTCATATTATCCCCACTATAACTCTATGATAGTGAAAAAATTGGATAATGTTTCAACTGGAAAAATCCATTAGATAATGGGGTATCTCATAGAAGTGTATTTTTATATTTTCTTTCCAATAGTGTCAACATAAATTTAAATATTGACATCTAAAACATGACTAAAGTGATGATGAATGTGTATTTGAATCATGTAAAATATTTTAAGAGATACTAAGATATATATAACAACATAGACATGATTTTTGAATCCAAATATAAATGTATATATTTTATTTACATCATATTATTTTTTTCTTGATTGATTATTCATTTGAATGTTTCATAATGACAGACTAACATCATCAAAAGAGATATTCAAGATGAATCTATCATAATGGAGGGATTTTTTTAATTATAAAGAGCTTGAACAATAAGAGGAATAAATTAATTGATGTGTACTACTTTATTGGCATCTCAAGTGGAATCTTTGACAAATATTTTTGATAATTTATATTTTTTGTGGTCCCAACTTAATCATATTGAAAATCTCAACTATCAAAAAAAATCATATTATTGTTAAATATTTTGAGGTCCTAATGCATAAAATGAATGGAAAAATATATCATATGATAATAATATTCCTTAAAACGACAATATGTGCTATAAAATTTCTTGTCTTTAGATTCCTATGATTTTTACACATGGATATGACATCGTTTTAGAATAATATTCAATAAATTACAACAACACATGCATAAGGACCATAATATTTTAGTTCCCTAGGTTACTAGGTACATAATATTAAAATTGGGAGAAATATATTTAAAATATCCAAGAATGATATTATCCTTTAGCACTCTTCACATACATACCCTACTAAAAACATTGTTTTATAACCTGGGGTAATGAAACAAAAGAAATGGTGAGATAAGATTTTCAATAAGTATAAAATGGGTAGATATATAAGAATTACATGAACACAAGTGTATTAGAACATTAGAATAAAATATAAATAGAAAATAATATATATTAAGGATACCTCTATTGAGTAACATCATAAATTTTCATAGTTCATAAGATATAAATCATAGTTAAGTCTATGATCATGATCCAAGAGAGTATGACAATGGAATTATACATGGAATTATGGAATAAAACTAATCAGAGATGAAAATTTCAAAGGTATTCTAGGAATACTTGAATTTATATCATTGTGTAATGGGTCAACCTCCAAAACCATCATAGTAGACAATATTCACTCCCAAAATAGTTAGAATAGAAAATTCCCCTTACTGATCCTGTTTCACTCTCTATTCCACCCATTTAAATTTCATGAGATATAAATAATTACACACTATATTAGAGATAGATACAGGTCCCACTCATCTTTCATTATGACATGAAAATTTTATTTATTTATAAAAATGACTCCCTCATATAAAAAATTAATTCATATGTGTACCAAAAGATAACTTAACACTTATCTTATCATAACCCGTGAAATGAAATGGGGTTAATAAACATTAAATCATATTATAATCTATGGAAAACCATAGGTTTCATTATCATTTTATCAAAGAACTACAAATTAAAAAATAATTTTCTTTCACAAAAATTTTATTAAGGTATAACATATGGAGTGGAAATGGTTTTCAAAAACAACCCTTCATCATAAACATAAATTGATTAGGGAAAAATTAATAATGTTACTCTGAGATAATATCCCTGTTAAAGAAAAGGATACATAAAATTATTTTATATTAGGTATAAATGATTATGAAATATAAATCATAATGAAAATTTCATGAGGATAAAATTATTATTTCGAAAATTGCTCTTTAAAATTTAAAATTCAAATAACATTTCATAAATTATTTACATTGAAAATAAATATGCAATCTTATGAACGATTTTTTTAAAATCATTTAAAACTCTTCTTAAACAAAATATTCATTTCAATTGGAAAAAACTTTTGAAAATATAAATCATTTTTTAAAACCCTTTCATTTAAATTAAACATGAAAATATATAAATTACGATTCAAAGAAAATAATGGTCATAATTGAGGGAAATTCATTTAATTCCATACATGTTGAAACACATATTATTTTCATTTTTTTATTAAATAAAATTAAGAATAGTTTTGAAAATGACTTGAAGATTCATTTTAAAAAATTATCTATAATTTAAAAAATTGGTAAACATTTATCAAAAAAATCATCAGGATAATGAAACAATTTTTTTGTAAAAGATAACTACAAAACATGGATTGGGATGAAATTATTTTTTGACTGAAGAGAGATATAATGATGAATTTTATTTAAAACATTTTCTTGAAATCATTATGAAAAAATAGAGTTAAAAAGGAGAAATAATATATTCTCATGACATAACAATGTGATAATAATAATCATGTGTTTCCTAAGAAATGGATAATAACATTTAATCATTGGAAACATATCTGTAAAAACCCAAAAAATTATGAGATTGTAAATGAATGTGTGTACCATGTTGGTAACATTGAATTGGCATCCTCGTGAATGAATAAAATTAAATGAAACCTAATATATGGTGAGAATAAATAAATTCATTATTTTAATTTAAAAGGGTATTTATATAAACCTCATAAAATTAGATAGGCTCACAACAGAACATATTACTAAAGGAATTTAAATTAATATAAAAATACCTTATCTTTAAGGAAACCATTTAATAGTAAACCCCATGAAAGATAGATAATGACATGGATCTATGAATAGTATTATGTTACTAATAAAAATAGTAAAATATATTCAAGTGATGTATATACACCACATAAAATAAATAACTGTTTAATATAGAATGTGTTCTGTATAAAAATAAATGTGAGACGGAAATCCATTTCCACTTTAGAAATCATTGAAATCATAATCCCTAATATAGAACTAAATAAAAGTAAACAATATATATAATGAAAATAATAGGATTCATAATATAATTTAACAATATGTGAATCACATACACCGTAAAAAACAAATTATTTGATTATTATCATATGTCTCCTATAAATAAAATAGGGGCTTGAAATCCTTTACCTAATTTTTCAAATTCCCTTGTACATGTTCAAACCTCTTTTATAATAAATAATAGTTTATTATAAAATTTTTATATAACCATAAATATTTATATTATACCTTATATTATTTATGTATTACCATTAATTACATATTTATTAAAAATTCCTAATAAAATTTTTGTTTCAGTTAATAGATAGTTTTTACATATATGTTTTCTGGGTTATTTTTTTCAAATTGTATTAACAATTGTTACATAATCTCCAAAATAAAAATAAAATAAAATATTATTTATTTATCAATTATTATTTTATTACCAATCATGAATGGTGGTTTAAAAAATTAATGTATGTTATGAACATTGATATGATGGTTGATACATAATGTAGAACAACTTTTCCATTTTTCAATGATCATTATAGAGAGGAGCTACATATTTTTTTCTCATTTAATAATTATAATAATATCACAATTACCATATTATTAGTCAAATATACATATACATAACATCCATATGCTATGGCCGGAAAAATATGGGGTCAAATTTCTTTGTGGAGTCGGTAGTCCACATGTACATGAAAGACAATATCGTCTTTCAGTGAGTGAAAAGTATAGAAATAAAATTATATATTATATTTTAATAATGAAAAAAATTTCATAAAGAAAAAATATTATTTAATTTTTATAAAATATATTAATTAAAATTATCCCTATTATATTCCGTTTAATGCCTTTGTGAAAAAAATGATTCACATTACTTCATAAGGCGGTAGTCCGTCATACAAATGGGTGACGTTATCATATCTCATATGGAACGGGAATTAAAAAATGGAATATGTGATATAATGAATCAAAAGGAATTTTTTTTTCATAAATACAACATATATATTATTTATAACCATCATCATACCCAACTATGAGAGGTGTTATTTGAAAAATGAATGACATCGGTTCACAAGTTGGTAGTCCTCCATAAAAATTAATGACAATTTCATAACCCATTTGATGGAAGTGGTGATATATATTGGTAATTACATTCAAATAAGAAGATATAATTATATATAAAATAATTAGATTATTATATCAGTATGGTTTCATTATATTTTAACTAGTTGGGGGAAGAAATAAATAAAAACACTTGTTTAAAAATGATACCTATTCTTCGGAAAACTACTATATGTTTTCTCAAAAATACAATAAATAATAAATTTATAAGATGATATTAAGGATATTTTTATTTTTTTCGGGTATTGTAAAAATGGTTTTAATGTCTGGATAAGATAGGATATGGGAGACCATTTATAAGTCAGGTGAGTGGAATAATTTTCATTTTTAGAAATATAATGGTGTAACAACATGTTTCACATTCCCTAGGGGTAAAAATGTGTATTGTTGAGATTGAGGCATTATAGGGTTTAGTTATGTCCATAAAAAATGTTTTATATTTTTTTCTAGTCCATTTTAATCCTTATCTTTTAAGATTAACCTTCTATAATCCCTTTTTCAACTTAACAGTGGTAAATAGTTTTTTTCCATTTTAACTATTGATTATAGTAAATAGGTATGTTTAACTTCTTAGATAATATAAATTATTATGATTCAAAAAAATTAATAGATTTTTTTTAATTTCATTCACATTGTATTAAAATGGTAATATAAAATAAATCCCACAGACGCGATGAAAAATTGGGATTTCAAAGAAAACATTATTAAAAAATTATATTTTTTTATATAAAAATTAAATATGAATATGATTCCAATTTAATAATAGGGATTAATAGATATAAAATTATATTAATTAAAATTTAAAACAAATTTAATATATTGTTTAACGTTTTAAAAATAATTAAATTAATATTTTGTTTTCAATAAAAATTCAGTATTTTTCACATTTCATCAAAATAGTCATATTTTCAGATAGTTCTCAAAAATTATCCAGAATATAATTTTGGTATTATGATTAAAATAATGAATGTTTTTTAAAAAGATATTATAAATCTTTCAAAAATTATTTTTAAAATTATTGTACCAAAAAGGTAAAAAATTATTTTTCATTAAAAAATATTTTTTAAGCATAAAAATTGATTTATTCTTATATATTTTCTAGAAAAAAACTATAAGAAATGTATATTTTCTCATGAATATATAAAATATAATTCTTCTTAAAATATTTAAAAAATTATGGGTTTAATTTATTGATATAAAATTTTTTTATGCGCATAAAAACATTTTTACTGAAAAAGATTTAATTTATTTTCAAATACTTTTTATTTTCATAATTAATTAATTAGTCACCAAATAATAAATTTTATTTGAATTTTTAGACCATATATATTTATATTTTATTTAATATAAATTGTACCTTTTATTATAATCTCTAAGAGATAACTATAAAAATATTTTAATAGTATGTCACAGTTCAATTGAACTTGGTGTTTCTTGTTATGAAATCTAATCTCACAGTATTGTATAATGAAAATATTGAAAAGATTAAATTATTTTGGAAAGGATATTTCATCAAATCTTACTCTATTAAATTATACTCCCCATAAAATAAAATTTACCCTTTAAATCAATCATATTCTACAAAGGATTTAAATTTAAATATTCCCTCCTAGAAACCAATATCTTAAAAAGGATTAATAAAACATCTTCTTAAAATGAAAGAAATATATGATAAAATGTTATCTGGAATAACCCATAGTAGGTTTCTAATTAGGATAAAATTTGTGGGGAGGGAATATATATACATGGAAGAAAAACATAATTTCCAAATAATGTTGTAGAGTGGGAGAGATCATTGATAATAAGAAAATGATTGATCATTTGATAATAAAAAATCACAAAACCATGAATCAAATATGGTTGAAAAAGATAATTTATATAGTCATTAATGACATTAATATGATATTATTTTATTTAAATATCATTTCTTAATGTATAATAATTTACACGATATGATATATTCACTCTATTTAATTCCATTTCATAAGCCCAATCGCAACCTATGTTTATGACCTGATCAATCTCAACTACAAAACTTAATCCAAGAAATGAAGTTTTTTTAACGAGTGATGTAATATGGAAATATAATATTCCAAAATAATTATAAATCATTCACTATACATCTATTTATCATCAAAAAAATGGATACCAAAAGCTATCTAATATGACTAAATATTTGTATGATGAGAAAACAATTAGTGTATAGAACCCAAAATAGAGTTCGACTTAAGCCATTTTAAAAATTGTTTACATTATGGCCCATCCAAAAGATAAAAAGATCGTACTTTAAAATTAATGTCACTAAATTTCCAAAATTAACTTATCATTATTACACCAAAAAACATAAATTATCTTTTAATTATCAAACAACAAATATGTTAATACATTTATCATGTATTATTGAAACATTGTAATAACCAAAAATACCATAAAAAAAATTAAAATATACATGGTTCCTCAATTATTTAATAAAACCATAATTTAGGAATATATTACATAGTTCTAATATTGATCTCAACTCCATCAATAATATCCTAAACCACTTTTTCAACAAATAATTTATTATGTCTGAGTTCTTCAATACATTCCAATTCATATTTTCCATATCAATCATCTCTTTATTAAATCTAAACACAATTTTCTCAACATTAAAAAAACATTAATTTTTATGTTTTTATAATATTGTTTTTCTATAAAATATCACTTTTTTCGTTAAATCACTTTTCTAGGTCATCAAAAAAATTCATAAATTCATTGTATTCATTAACAAAAATATATACTTAACATTATTTATATCTGTTTGAAAATTCATGAATGTCAATACAGATAACCATTACTCATTCGAATTAATTCTTAAATCATTAAAAATACTTCATCTTATTGACACATAATGTCTCTTTCCTTTCATATTTCATTTGTTGTCTCATCATAATAATTTGTTTATCCACCACTTAAACCACCATTCAGATTCTATTCAAAACACATCCCCCTAAGAGATAAATTTTTATAATTCACATACATTCAAAAATTAAAACATTCATTAATGAAAATAAATTACTGAGACCAATATTTATATCCATTGCATTTACTAAACTTTTCCTTTTTAATTGACAATCACTTTATTTATGTCCTTCTCTACTACTTTCAAAACATATTGTTGTTCCACTAATAAATCCACTTGGGAAATTATTCTCACATTCTACCAAAATAGGAAACATTTTATTCTTTCTTATATGGTCTCTCCGCCCAAAAATCTCTCAGTGAACTCCATGTTTTTCTTATTTAGTGAGTTTATATTACGTTAAAGCGGAAGTTTTTAATAATATATCACGATTATTGAATTGGAATAATCAAAATATACCTCAATTAAGTTTTCACTACATTTGATTTCTCATCAACACATTATATATTACATTAAACATTGATATAGTTCTCTCCCATTCTCACCTTTGAATAAAAAAATTATAGTGTCAGAAATAATAATTATATTTGTTACCTATATACGCATTAGATATTACTTATAATATGTCAAAATCATGAAACCTTTTTTTAATCAATGACACCTTATATTTATCTTAGTTCATTCACTGTCATTATATATTTAAATCATTCAGAATTATTCATAAATAGTTTTTAAATTTCAAATAAAATATCTCAAGAGATTTTAAAAACCAATTTGGTAGTAAGGCCCATTTTCATGCACCAAGTAAGGATTGAGTGCAGATCAATTAAAGGTTTTACAAGTTATTACCCCTAGCTACTTACGTGATAGAGCTACATCAACTTGTAGTATCTAGAAAGGGATGTAACTACTTTGAAACAACGAACACTATCCTTTAAAAAAATTAATTGACATTTTTCAAAACATTGACCCATCCTTGTACTTATCCAGAGAAACATCTTTATACATGTCCTTAGAAATATCACTAGTTTTCTCACTAAATTTTTCTCATCCTCATTTTCCATGGTTTATTAAATCTTTATTTCTTACCAACTATAATGTCTCAGAATTTTCTTACTTGGATATTATATCGTTTTATAAGAATATTAAAAAATTAAACAAACAAAATCTTGATGACTATAAAAAGTTTAGTGCCTTTGGATAGTATATACATAATAATCTAATTTGGTGATTAATATTATACATATCCCATAAATATATTATTCCTTTGTAGTCATCAACATAATAGCCTACATTAGTACTTTATTAATAACCTAGGGATATGAAATACAAAAAATCTTTATATCAGATTCTAGGTTTGTTGAATAGGGAATATACATGATCATAACATGAACATATGTGTTTATGAAATTTTTCATAACATATAAATACAATTCTATTTATATCAACAATAATAATATTGAGTATTGGAATAAATATATTTCATTTAAAATAAATTACTCAAACTAAAATAAATAAATATAATCCATGATATCAAAAAATGGGCAGAAGACATGGAATATTCCCCTAAAATAACTTAGAAAATAATTTACAATGTAATCAATTATCCCTACCTAGGATATCATAGTGGAACAGATACACCCACAAACAATCACAGTAGTCCGGGATCACTCTCAATACTATCACGGAGAAAAAATTTCATTTCTAAATCATGACTGATCCCCATTCTAGTTCTATTTATATTTTAAGATACATATCATTACCAAATGCATTGTAATGAGATATAGGTCCCAAACGTCTTTCATTATAACATAAAAACTATACAAGGTTATAACATAACCACCATCACCTAATTAAAATCATTCGTATTTATGCTATAAGATCATAAAAAATTCATTTTATCAGAACCAATTAAATTAAATGGGTTTAAAAAACATTTAAAAACATCATAACGTATGTAATAGTAACAGGTGTATAATCCTTTCATCATTTCAACATAGCGTATCCCTTGGAAAAAAGAAGTGGGTTTCATAATAATTTTATCATGGTATAACCCATGTAAGAGAAATGGGTTTTATAAACTTATTGTCCCGATAAACATAACCCATTTATAAAACTAATAACAATGGTATCCTTGGACCGTATTCATAGTAAATAATAAGTTACATCAAATGATTTCATCATAAATGGGAATTTATTTTGAAATATAAATCACTTGGAAAAATTTCTTTCAAAAAATAACCTTTCATTTAAAATACCTCTTTAAGACAAAATATTCGTAAAACATTGTGTAAATTATTTTTATTGAAGGTAACCTTTTCAAATTATAAAGAAATCCTTAAAAATAATTTTATTCAATTATTTTGGAAAATAATATTTACACATAAAAAAATAATTAAAACTTAAATCTTTTTTATAATTAATTATTTTTTAAATAAAATTGAAATCATATAAAGGAATATTTATTTAAAATAATTTTCTCGGATGTGGTAAATTCAATTCAAGTCGTACATGTTAAAACAAATATTCCATTCATATTTCTGGTAAAATCCAAATGTATATTTTTTGAAAATTACATGAGTATTCCATTCAAAACATTTTGTAAATACTCAATCATAGATAAAAAAGTATTTAATAAATCATTTTTTTAATTATAAAAAACACTTTTGAAAACACTATTAGAAAACATTTTTTTTAAATATCAATGTTTTTTTAATAAAGAGAGTAAAAAGTATAATTTTCTTTTAAACGTTATTTTATACTCTTTCTTACAAAAAATGGAAAATGAAGGAAAAATATATTCTCATGACATAACTATAGGGGATGAAAATTAATCATTTTATTAACACACCAAAATTATTATAGAATAAAATTTATTCAGTATCATGACGTAAATAAATGTACAATTGTTTAAGGTAATATAAAAACTGGACAGTTTGTAATATATTTATTATTTTAAATATATTTATTCTATTATATGGCTTTTAATGCACGATACACCAAGTTAATATTTATTTATATGCAACACTAATTTCATCGTTCAATATATGAAACACATTTATTATATTTTTATACATACAAATATATGCTTTTCTAGTAATACACGCATTTTCGAGTTCCTTCTTTAGCTTTTGTTACATGAAATATCGAGTTTTATCGAAATAGAATATACTATTTATATTATTATTTTATATTATTCTATTTTCACCTAGCCATTTGAAGGGAGGGAATTAATTAGACTAAATAATTTACGAAATTATGGTTTAAATATCTTTATAACATTAATCCTTTTTTGAATAATTGATTGGAAATGAAAATAAATACTAATTGAATATGAAGATTGTGTTTTTCTGAATAAACTATTTTTAGGCCGACCAAGGAGTTTTATCATTATAAATTAAATTCATAAATATTATTGAATTATTTTAATTAAATTTATATATTATATAATAAATAATATTTTTAAAATCAATCAAATAAATTCTATATTCATAAAATAAGAACAAATCCCATTTTAATGAAAAAATATGTATTTTTTGAATAGGCATTTTTAACAATTTTTAATAGAGACATGTTATAAACTTAATTTATGAAAATATTATAAATTTCATTTGAAAAATATAAACTTCATTTTAGAAATTTGAATTTCCAAATTATCATAGGGTGACTTATTTGTATTTTTTTCGAGATTTGTCAATTTTGTTAAATAGTTAAAAATAGTAAATGTTAATTGAAAATTTCCAATTAATCTAAATAATTTATAGGGTTAAATTATATTTTTAATAGTTTTAAAGTATAAATATATAAATTATTTCTATATTATTCTAATTTATGTAATTTTAATCAATTTCACATTGATCATGTATATTAAAACATTTCTATCATTTTATAATTTTCACCATTAAACCAGATTGCATGTCCCTTCTATGGGATTAATTTAAATTTAATTTATACCACCAATGTTATCTTAATTTTTAAAAATTGATACTATATATTTAATAATAATAATTCATATGTTTTATTATGTTTAATGGGGTTTCTATGAGAAAATATTTGGCAATGAAATTTGAGTTAATTAAAATGATAAAGGTAAAATGAATTTAATTAGTGTCTAATCATTTATCTTAAGAGGTAAATGAACTAGAATGTAGTGCCCCGACCCTTCTGAGAGTCTGTAAACTATTTTAATACACTAGCATGATTAGAAGTATTCATTTCCCAAAAGACCAATCTGTGTAGTAGTCTTGGAATATAGATTACATACCTGAACATTACTTTACACTTTCTAACATACAACAAAAAAAATCATTTGAGAATGCCTTTGTTTCCATAGATTAACCCAACATCTCCAACATAAAACACTTATTGGGATCGTTGTAAAATAAAACATATGAAAGGGGTGAGCTCTGATGCTCAGTAAGGATAAAAAATTTAGTGGAAGCTATAAAACATTATGGAAAGATGTGTAATAAAATAAAATAGCTTTTAAACATAAACTAGAACAAAATATAGAAAAAAAATCATACATTACCATATAAACATGCACATGGATATTATACAATTCAAATAATCACAAGTAATAACTAATATCCTAATGAGGGAAGGTATAGTACCATACAAAAATTTTTGTGTCAAGGCCTCGTGCTAGGACCTTGGTGATAACGGTAACCGGACCCCAACCTAGAGATCCTCTGTAACCGGACTCCAACCCAGATAGCCTCTATAACTGGACTCTAACTTGGAGAGCCTCTGTAATCAGACTCCAACCCGGAGAGCCTCAATAACCAATCTCCAACCTGGGGGGTCTGCTATAACTGGACCCTAACCTAGAAGGCTTAATTTTACCGGTCCCCAACCCAGAACATAACAGTTCAACAAATTTATCATATGAAGGGGTTGAAATATAACATAAAAATTCGTATTATAAATAGAATACGAAATTTAAATATGTTAACGATAAACCATGAATGGCATAAAAATAACTCATCCACAGTCAAACATATCACAAAATCTTAAATACAATATGGAAGATTTGTATCATAATAAATCAACTTTAAACTAGTGTGACATTTATCAAAGGATGTTGACATAGATGAAATCATAACTATTTGAGAGAAATATATATTTCAATTATTATATAATTTAAGAGTCACAAAATTATAAAAAAAATTATTTTGGATATATTCTTGTAAGATTTTAAGTGAAGCTTTGACGATGTTATAACAGCTGAAAATAGCTGCACCCACCGTATATGTTAAAAAAATAGTCTTACCTTAATTTTTTCGAAAATATTATAAAGTACCTTGTTTGGAAAATGACGGAATGATTCCTTTATAAACATATTATAAAAAGTAAAAAAATTTAATAAATGAATTTATCCCATAGTCTAGTAAATAGTAAAAATATTTTGACATACATTTTTAAGAAAACACGAATGTGGATGATAAAGAGGTCCCAGTAGATGCATATGTAAAAACATCCTCAGATAATAAAGAGATTGTGAAATTAACCCTTAACATGAAATTTTATTTGGTCAAGGGTACATTAATGTCTTGTATAATACTTAAATCATTGTTATTAAATTTTTCAAAAACCATATACATAATTATGATATCATATATCATCTTCTATTAATTAATTGTTAATGATATTTTAGTATTATTATCATTTTGGTTGTTAACTGATTTGTTTTACTTTATATTCTTTGTTACATGAGGCATTTTTTTTATTGATAGGATGTTTAATATTCATATCCATAATGATATCAAGTCTCTAAACATTATTTTTAATCATAAAATGAAAATGATTCTTGAGTTGTTACAATATGGAAAGAATTACATCGTGTTCGTGGAGATGGTAATCCGAACATACGCACAAGCGACAATACCATTATTTTGATATTATAATCACATATAATTAGATGGTATATGATATATATATAATAATTATCATGTTATATTTAATATTTACATCAATTATACATCATTATTATACCCATCCAAATAATAATGTATTGAATAACAACCACACAACGACGTGAAGACGGTAAGCCGTACGCACACACATATGGTGACATGTCTTTCAAAGGATGGATAAAATAATGAATATTGTTGTACCATATTTATAATAACATAAAATTATATATAGGATACTCGAGTTATTGTTTTATAATAGAAACAAAAGGTATAGAAGATATGGAAGAGAAAAAGAACTTCAAAGAGGTGATGGAATATTTAACTCTTCTTCAGGTTCTTCTTATGGATTTCATCAAAAGGGCACCCTAGGATGGCATTCAATCTAATGTATGTCCAATAGGATTAATGGATGACAGTTTAGAGGATATTTTGGAAGGGGTTGGCTGAGCCAAATTCCATTGAAGGTGTGAATTTGAGAGAAGAGTGAGTGGCCTTTTATAAGATCGGTGAGGGGAACCTTAGGAAAAGATTTAAATATTATTTTATAATAAAATCATATTCTGTTTATAATGGCACAAAATTGATTTATTTCCAATATAAAAGTTGGTATGTGTCTAAATCCTCTAAACTAATATGTTTTTGACCCCATTTAGATGATTATTTTAACCGTAGATTTTAGATTTAACTCTTTGTTAAATTGTTTGACATTTACCATGTCTCTTTGTATATTTGTATTATATGGTTAATAAACATACTATAAACATTCAATAAAACCCCTAGTGTCTCATTAATGATACACCTATCGTTATATAAGTCTTTTTGTCGAACCTTAGATTTTTACAATTATTATATCAACCAATAATATTGTATTTTATTTAAACACTCATTTATATCAATTTTGACCTTATTTAATAATTTCTTTTTTCATAAATTCAAAATAACTTTATTGCTTCAAACTAAATACATTTAATCAATAATATCATGTCATATTAACCTATAAAGTTATTTTATTTCATTAAAAGTCTCAAATTATATTTATTGGGTTATTTATAATATCAATTATTTTAATCTTCTGTTAATATGGAAATTACTACATCATCATTGTGTCATAAATTAATTTGATTATATAATGTCTAAAAATTACTAATAAAATACCATTATTTAGGAAATATTTATATCTTTCTAATTAATATTTATAGTCAAATATATCTTATGTGTATCTTTATATTAAAAATGGTTTAGTTATTAGAAATTGAATTCAACTCTTTTAACTCTTCTTTAAATAAAAAATTAATAAATGTCTTAATCTAATCCAAGAAGACCAAAGTGATTCATATTTTATTACTAAGGTTGTTTGTGGTCTAATTATACTTATACAATAGAATTATGACATGTTTTAGGGTAATAATAATATCATTTATACCCTTAATGTCAATATTTACTTTTAACCATGGTAATTATAAGTAAACTTTACTATTCAACAAAAATTATTTTCATCGTATTGAACCACATTTTACCTACTCATATCAACCATGTCTCTCGGATTTTTGAAATTCAACTCATAGAAGATGTAAAGCTATATTTTATACAAATTTATAAATGCTCTTAGGAGGTGGGTAAAAGAGGGTAAATAGATCGTTTAAATTTTATATATCTAAACTCATTATAAAATGAGTCCAATGACTTACATTGAACATATATATGTATTATGAATCTATTTTTATGTAAACTAATTTTAAATAAATTAAATAATTATTTAAAGAAAAATATGGTTTTAAACAATAACTTAGTGTTTATCACTATTCATCATAAATTGAATGCTTTCAGAAAAATACCTAAAATTTACCCTAAGAAGAATTTGATATTCCAAATTCAGAAATGAATTGTATTTTTCAATTTTAAAAACATTGAAGTTTCATTAATTAATTTAAAATTAATTTCTCTTATCAAGACAAAAAAGTGGGTTTTTAAAATGTAAATACTATCAAAAGATTGACAAGTGTTTATGTCAAATTTAAATGTAAAATTACTTTTAATGACCTAAATATTATTAAATGATAAAAATATAATCTAATTATACTTCGAAAGCATTAAAATTCATAATTTATCTATAAAAATTATTTTGATTAAAAAAATATGTTATTGTTAAAATATAGTATTTTTCACTATTCACCCAAATATGAAAGTTGTCAGAAAAACCCAAAATATATGTTGAAACTAAATTCGTATGTCCCGATTCTAAAGAAGAAATTTATTTCGTCAAATTAAATATATAAAAGTTTCAAATATTGGATTTAAAAATGGTTTGCCATTAAAATGCATTAAAATTGCATTTTTTTTTCAAATGCATCTTTTATCTGAAAAATTGAATTTGTTCTTACATTATTTCTAAGAAAATCATAATATGGATTCTAAAATTATAAGGATTATATAATTTTTGAAATTCAGTTAATATTAATAATTACCTCTTTTGAAAGGCTAGTTTGGTAAGTTGTGGTGTGCTTGAACTCAGTGTTGTGTGTAGTGCATGTTATGAAATTACTTTGATGAAATAATGTACTATGAAATCTTGGGCTGTTATAATTCTTCCCTCTTTTAATAAATTTTGTGCTCTCAATTTGAAAATTTTCATCAAAAATAAAACCTTGAAAATAGAAAATACCTTGGTGGGAAAAACCACATCAAAAATTGGGATGCTAAAATTTAGTCTTAATAAGAGGGAAAGGGAAAAGAAAATGTCACCAACAAATTATGATATTGATTAAGAGAACATTGGTGGAAATTGGATTAACATATTTGGAGGGAAAACATAAATATTTATAGGGGTGATTGAGGTCATCAATCCCAAAAATATTGGTTTTAAGATCTCTCCCATAAATATTAAGAATTAATTTATACATATAATAAGGGGGAATATATATATATATACATACTTGACATGTACTGTTTCTTCCATCAACTAATTCCCACCTCAAACTCATCATTCACTCCATAAGATAATAAAATTCAAAAATATTCTATTTATCCAAATCATATAGGGTTAAAAAAAATAATTTATATTCATTTGTCAAACTATTTTAAAAAACACTCTAGTTTTGAAACCAGAACATCACGTAGGCCAGGAGTACATGATGCACCCTTGTCGCAATCGATTGCGGGTTCAAGTATCGAAACCTTGCCGGACGCGGCGGTTTGTCACCAGACCACCGTGGTTGTCCTTTTTATGAAAACCAAAAACATAATCTCTAGAAATGAATTAACTATAACAATAGTATCTAATGTCAAACTTAATCAATTCCAACCCTTAGGCTTTTCCAAAATACATCTTTCCAATCTCACAGTCCAAAATTAATAATGAAGGTAAACATAATGAAGATCCTTTTTCCATGTAATAACATTTTTATACCTTCATCATGTATTATTTTAAAACACGCTAATGATCTGAATTATCATATAGCTTTATCGATTAAATTCATTCCCCTTTATTGGATGTAGAATACTAGATATACTCCTTATGTCCAAAATTTTGTAAACTCTAACAATGATGGAATATATATATCATTAATCTGTTTCAAGGTTGTCAATAATATCCAATATAATTTATCAAAATCAAGAATATCTTCTTCCAAAATCACTACCTCAGTATCATAATAATATCAAGGATTATCTTTATCTAAACCATATATTTTCCAAAAAAATTAACCTATCATTGAGTCACTTTTCTTGGTTCCACACAATCTCATACCCTTAATGAAATAGTACTACAGTAAAATCCGTATATACTCTATAATTATTATAACAACAACATCATTGATACAATACTCAAATGACATAATTCATGAATATCAATATAACAACACTAGTAATTACTCTTCATCTATAGTAATATCAAAACATGATTATTATCCAACCACATCATTTTTCATATACTCTGATGAATTTGACATTGGTTCACGTAGTGTCCCAACTTCTTGCAGAGGAAGCATGGTACATTTGAAACCTTTTTCTTACCCTTTCTAACTGACTACAAATAATTTTTTTAATAAGATAAACCCCCTTTTAAGGGAAAAGGGAAAACCCATTATATCATTAAAGACAAAAAAAGTCAAAAGTCCCCAACGGTCCAAAATTCAAAGACCAGACAACCCACACTACATGAGAAAATCCCCTCCATGCTTCAAAAATATGAAATCAAGCTTCCCCCTTCCACTTCTTATCAGCTAGATGTCCCATGAAACAATCCATGGGCCTGGAACCGATGGTCATAGTCATACCCTCTCAAACATCCAAATTAGAAAATTAGAGGTACAATGGAAACACTTTTCCTTAAACCTATTCTGGAGAAGCCCCATGTAAATGATTTGATTGCAGAATCCTTGAACCTTAGAACACTGAGTCCACAACATAAAAAACTCACCGCAATGGTGTACCACCTCCAATTCACACATCAAACCAATACTGCCTCCACAGTCTTCAAAAAAATTCAAAAAAAACTGCGAGCAGCCAATCCAAAATAAATCATGAACCCAAATGCCAGAGAGCAGAAACTCCATAGTAGATCTAGATCCAAAACCTGGATCATGCACCAGAACCATCACTAGATACTAGAATCAAGGCTGGAGCGCCACCTCTAACCAAACCCCAACCGGTCGCAGACACCCGATGAACAGAAGTCTCACTAGATCCCCACCTCCAACCAAACCCCAATCATGTACTCGGTGTACTCTTTCTCTACACTTATAAAAAACTCACATTATCTTCAAGCATTTACCAAGGCGATTATTTCCACATTTATCACATATGGGAAAATCCTTCTTTCCCCTCTTCCGTTTATCAATATCTCTCTCTACCATCCTATTCTTCTATTTCTTCCCTTAAGGTCCATAGGACTGAGAGGAATCATTACATGTCTTATTAAAACATTATATTAATTCTTCATATGTTGAGAATGCATGACATGCTATTTTCATTCTAAATGTTTGATTAATACCATGAATGATATGATACTTCTTACTCTTTGGATCATACATATTGCTGGAGTTCCCATTACTTCTACTGGGATCCATTTCTATACAATGTCATACACTATATTAGTTTATGAATCGCAATGAATAATTACAATCTTGTAAAACACCTAACATAAATTGAACAGTTTATAGATATAATCCGTAATAATTAAAATATTTTCATTGAGGAGGTATATACTCAATAATCATTCATAATGAATTGTAATTAAATTGAGAATTATCTTAATCGTATCCCCTAGGAGTTTCATAACCAAGAGTGCAGCAAGGCCTGTTGTTGTGCACCAGTTCTCATTCGAGTCTAGTTCAAAGCGGTGTTTTCAGGTTTTACCCCTAGGTACATCTATTCCATAGCCGCCTCTACATGCTCGTCTCCAGACTGGGATGTATTTTCTTGGAAAACTCACAAAATCACTACATTACCAAAATTCATAGAAGTTCTTCTATACTAATCCTCAATGTCTATATTAGGGTAATGTGTTCTAAGAATTGTTTATCCAAAACTAGTTTCCAATGTTAATTCTAAACATTCTATTATACCAACTATTTCGCCCTGACCCTAGATTCTTAGAGTCAGTGAATTATTTTAATACATTAGAACCATTACAAGGAATCAAGTCCCTAATGACTGATCAAATTAGTAGTATTCAAAAATATATTACATACATGAACGTCACATTAAACTTTCTAACATATAACACAAAAAAATATCCTTTGATAATTCCACTTTTCCCATAGCTTAACCTTGCATCACAAACATAAAACACATATTGGGATCCTAGGAAAATAAAACATAAGAAATGGGTAAGCTCATATTCTCTGTAAGGTTAAATAATATAGAAAATCTACAAACATTTAAGGCAAGATGTGTAATAAAAACAATAGCCTTATAAACATAAACTTGAACATAATATGGACAAACTAACTCCATCATTACCATATAAACATGCACATGGATATTCTAATAGTCAAAAAATCGCATGTAACAACTAATTTCATAATGAGGGAATTTATTTTACCAGAAATTAATTTTTGTGACAAGTAATCCTATCAGGACCTAGAGGATAATTATAACTGGACCCCAACCCAGAGAGCCTCTATAACCAGACTCCAACCTAGAGAGCCTCTATAACCAAACTCCAACACAAAGAGCCTTAGTAATTGGAATCCAACCCAAAGACCCTCTTTAACCAGAATCCTACTCGATTGGTCAGCTATAACTAGACCCCAACCATAAGGGATTTTTTACTAGTCCCCAACCCAGAACATACATGTCCAACACATTCATCTTATGAAGAGGTTGAAATAAAACATAAACATTCGTATTAAAAGTATCATATGAAATGTGAATACATTAACCATAAAACATGAGTGGCATAAAAATACCTCATCCACGGTCAAACATATCCCAAAACCTTTAATACAATATGGAATATTTGTATCATAATAAATCAACTTCAAACATGTGTTACATTTATCGAAGGCTGTTGACATAGATGAAATAAAAAATATTTGAGAAAAATTTCAAATTTTATTTTGAAATAATTTATGATTAATATAAAATAAGGAAAACATTTATTTTTAAAATATTCTTATAAGATTGTAACGGAAGCTTCTACATTGTTATAATGGTGGAAAATATCCTCACCCGCCGTATAAGTTAAAAAAATATTTTTACCTTAATTTTTTTGAAACTGATATAAAGTACCTTGTTTGGAAAACAATGGAAGGATTCCTTTATAAACATCATATAAAAATAAAAAAAAGGTATAAATGAATTTATATCATAGTTTTGTAAATAATAAAAAGTTTATGAAATAAATTTTTATGAAAACTAGGATGTGGATGTTAAAGAGATCCTATAAGATACTTACTTAAAAACAACCTTGGATAATAAAGAGATTGTGAAATTAACCCCTACCATTTACTTTTCTTGGGTCAAGGGTACATTAAACTCATGTATAATAGATAAATCATTGTTATTAGATTTTAAAAAAACCATATATATAATTATGGTATTATATATGATCTTTTTAGAAGTTTTTGTTAATGGTATTTTAGTATTATCAACGTTTCAGGTTTTAACTGATTAGGTTTCCTCTATATTCATTATTAAATGAGTAATTTTTGTTATGTATGGGATGATTCATATTCATATCCATAATTATATCAATAATTTAATTAGTATTTTTAATCATCATATGAAAATTAGCCTTGAATTGTTACGATGGATAATTAATCTCACCGCGTTCATAGAGATGGTAATCCATACATACGCACAAGCAACAATATCATTTTTTTGAAATTAAAATCATATATAATTGGATGTTATATCATATGTAAAGAATCATAATCATGTTATATTTAATATTTACATCAATTATACATCATTATTATACCCATCCAAATAATAATGTATCGAATAACAATTATACCAAGACGAGGAGATGGTAAGTCGTACGCATGAATGTATGGTGACATGTCATTCAAAGGATGGATAGAATAAGGAATATAGTTGTAACATATTTATAAAAACATTACAGTATATATAAGATACTTGAGTTATTATTTTAGAATGGAATTAACAAGGGAACAAGAAGTGGAAAAAGAAAAGAACATGAAATATGTGATGAAATATTTACATCTTTTTCGTTTTCTTCCTTCTGATTTGATCAAAAGTTCTCCATAGGTTGGCTTTATAACTAAAGGAATAATTTTAGGATGAAGGTAGGATAGTTGAGATTCTATTTGGGTAGGGTTTGGCAGATCCAAATGGCTTTGAAGGTGTGAATTTGAGAGAAGGGTGAGTAGGCTTTTATAAGAGTGGTGAGGGGCACCATAGGAATAGATTGAAATATTATTTTATAATATACTCATATTCGGTTTATAATGGTAAAAAATTGATTTAATTTGATGATAAAGTAGGTATGGGTCACAATACTATCAAAAAATAGGTTTTAGAGATGTTTTGGATACCATTTTAACCATACCTTTTAGATTTAACTCATAGTTAAATTGTTTGACATTTACCATATCTGTAAAGACCCGTAAAATTCAATGGAAATTTTTTCTTAATTTTCTTTGAAATTTTACAAGAACTCGGTTTCTGACGGCACCTGATTCCGAGGACCGAAGTGCCTGGAATAAATTTATGATGTTTGGCTCGGGTACGTTCAGTGAACGAACGAGCGAGAATTTCTAACTTTTGATCCGGTGCTCGGAATTGAAAACCGAGGACACCGATGAACTCGCAGCGCCGATATTATCTTAAGGAGACCTTTTCCGAGGTTGCGTTTATTTCGGGTTGAGAGTTAGTTTTTGGGTTTTAGAAAAAGTTAAATAAAATTTGTAGAATACAATTTTTATTTTAACTTGTTGTTTTTTTAAAACCTCCCAAAGAGAGTTAGGGGTGGGACCCACAACCACTTAACCTCTCTTGGGAGGATTAAGTGTGGTGGGGCCCACACGAACCCCAACTCCTTATCTTCTCTCAAAACTCCCTTATAACCCCCTTTAATTGATGTTGAAAACATTGTTTAATTAATTAAGGTGGGTTGATTTGAATTTCAAACCATTGAAATTAAAGTTGTTGTTTGTGTAAATAAAATAAGCCTTAACTTATTTTATTTTGTTTAGCCATCTTGAGAGGATTTGGGAGCTCCTTCTTCTTCTCCAAACATTGACGAAGAACGCGAAGAACCTTCGGGCTCTGACGAAGAACGCCGCTCCTCTCTTCTTCGTAGCCGGTTGTTTCCGAAGATCAATGACGCCTTCCGTGTCAACGAAAGGGAACGCCGCTTCCTCCTCGGACTTCCTTCGTCGTCTTACGAAGATTCACCAACTACGTACCTCTTCGTCAACGGAATTGACGAACGTTTACCGCGACGCCCGACCTCCCCGACGTTGTCTTCCGCGGGTCTTTGACGATCATCGATCTTGAAACCGAGGTAGGGGTTTATTAATTGCTTTTGTTCTTGATTTATACCCGAGAATATTTCTTCGTGAAATTTATCCAATTGTTAGCAATTAACGTGAGGGGGCCGGACCGTACGAACACGGACGAACCTCCTCCTTTTCATATTGATTTTGTTGTGGATTGAGACGGGTGAGGCGTGGTGCCGTCGCACCGCGCAGGATCTTACGACAAGAAATGCGCGGCGCCGTCGCGCCGCGTTGTAAAATAATGAAAGTACGCGACGCCGTCGTGCCGTGTCGAAGAGAGTTGAAGGCGCCGCGGCCGGAGCGGGGTCGCGGCGGTGGGGCACGGTGCCGTCGCACCGCGCCGAACGACGAAGGCCGCGGCCGGTTCCGGGCCGCGGCGGGATGAGAGGACCGGCGGCTAGCCGGGCCGCCGGTGTCGGAAGCCGGAAGGGGACCGGCTTTGCCGGTCCCGTTGAAGAAGAACCGGCCGACCAAGTCAGGGCCGACCGGAAGGGGAAAAAACGAGGGAATTTAATTCCCCCGGCCACCTTAAATGCCCCCCATTAAGAGGTGGGGGTTCGGTTTCATAAAGGGGGGTAGGCAGCCCCCCGTTTTCCTCAAGGCAAGCCCCCACGAGGGGGGCCGATTTTCTCCAAAGGCGCGGCTTCAGCCGCGCCGCCAGGCAGGAGAAGCGGGGGATCTGCCCCCCGCGCGTGGCACCCGAGCGGCGCCAGGCCGCGCCGCCGCCGGCCGGGCCGCGCCGCCGGCCAGGCCGGGTCGGACCCGGGTCGGGTGGACCCTAATCGGGTCGACCCGGTTCGGGCCGGACCCCGACCCCCCGTTTCGAAACGACTTCGGTCTTTTGGCCATATCTTGAGTCACAGACCTCTGATTGACGAACCGTCAGCGTAAATGCGATCCTTGGATCGAGGCGGTCGACTCGGTATATCGCACTCAAAGTTTCAGAATACTTTGAGTTCAGCCGGGTTGGTTCGTTCACGAAACCAACCGGGCCTTCGGAGCGGAAACGCTCATATCTTGAGATACGGACGTCCGATTGACGTGCCGTCAGCTTTGTTGTGTTCCTCTTAGTGAGACAGATCTTTTGGCATACTCCGCCTGAGCTTTGGATGCAGGTGGAGTATGGTCGGGTTGGTTGTGCCTTAAAAACCAACCGGGCCCCTGGGACGAAAAAGCCAATAACTCTCAGACCGGGCGTCCGATCGACGCGCCGTCTGTTGCGTTGAGTTCCAGTTGACGATACTGAACTTTTGGATACATCAACTCTGGACTTTGTGACAGTTGATGTATCAGCCTCTCGGCTCGTGGAGCAGACCCTCCTGAACGAGCTTGCTGTGTGCGGGAACCCTAGTGCTGGCTGCGACTGTAACTACTACTGCTACTGCTACTGCTCCTGTGACTGCGACGACGACAGTACAGAGATCCTGTGTGGATTCGACGATGACTACATCACTCAGCGATCCTACGTGGATCAGTGCTACAGGTCCTGTGTGGGCCCGATCCTGTGTGGGTCTTTGCGCTCAGCGGTCCTATGTGAACCAGCGCCTACAAGTCCTGTGTGGGCCCGATCCTGTGTGGGTCTTTGCGGGGGTTAGTTACCTATCGATCCTTCGTGGGTCCGACGACTTAGATGGATCAGAGATCATCTTTATCGTCTTTCGAAGAAGTATACCTGTGTGAGCTGAATCCTGTTGTTTTTCTGTGTGGATTGTGTTGTGCTATCCTGTGTAGATTTCGTTTTGCTTTCCTGTGTGGAATACGTTTACTTTCATGTGTGGACTGAGTTGTACTTGGGCTCGGAGGTTGGAGCGTATTGGGATTGATGACTTAGGTATATGTATGGGCATATACCTAAGCAGTATCGGTTGTTACTTCGTGTTTTTATCTCACCTTTGTGGTTTATCCTTTGTGGATTTTGGGAGACCTTCAGGGGTCTCGGGGTCCATACTGAGTAGCTTATACTCACCCCTGCACGGGCTATGCCCGCACTTCATTGTGTTGGTTTCATACGAAGGACAACGTTGATCTTGGCTGAGGCTTGCAGAGCAGGATGGTACCTGGAGGTGGACCACTGGGCAGGACGTGTTCGGAGCGGACGTCGGGACCCGAGGAGCAGTGGAGCTATCTGTACCCACCCTTCAAGTGGGATTTCCAGTGGACAGCTCGGAGTAGCAGCTTTTACTTTACAGTTGTTGTTTTCCCTTTCGAGTTGTACTTTACTTTCAGTTTGGGTTTGTATACTGGCCCATTTACTTTTCCGCACTTTCAGTTGTACTCTGTTTTCACTTAGTGTTTACTTTCCGATTGCTCACTCTATGGTGTTTGTTTACTTTTCAAAGGAAATGCCTTCCCTTTTTACTGGGATTTACGCCTTGGTGCTAGTCGCCAGCCCCTGGCCTATGGAAGGCGGGCTTGGGGTAGTAACGGCACCGGCCCCGAGGGTGGGTCATGACAAATTGGTATCAGAGGAGTTCGGTTCTACCGCGAACTCTGATCTTTTCTATGTGAAGAAATAATGTTTAGTGTATTGAGTGTGGTTATCAGTCTAGGGAGTCCAGTGTTGGTGCGGCGGCCGACGTATCCGTACACCAGGACCCTGACTTCTGATTTCCGACTTAATGCACGAAAAAATTGATTGCGTGTGTGTTTCAAAGTTTTCTTTGTGATTACTTTATATCAGCTCACCAGGTATAATGTTCTGATCGTGGCGCACCTGTTTCCTTTTCAGGATGGCCCCACGACGGCAGCCAGCTAGGGTTCCGAGAGTCGAGTGTGACGATAGCCCACCGAGCGACGAGGCCTCGGTGCAGGGCCCCTTGTCAGCAGTGGCACCGGCGGTAGCTCTACCCGTCGAGCCACCGATGCTTCCAGTACCATCCGCTGACGATGCACGTCGCCTCAGCGCACTACATGAGTTTCAGCGCCAGCGACCACCCAGGTTTCGCGGGGAGACGGATCCCCAGGCAGCCGAGGACTGGCTGGAGGCAGTGTTACGTGTGTTTAGGCTAGTGAGGACACCAGCAGACCTCATGGTGATTCTCGCTGCGAGCCTACTGCACGCAGCAGCGGGCCGATGGTGGAGCTTGATGCTTCAGGTGCATGATGAGGCATCTCTACTTTGGACAGACTTTGAGAGCATCTTCCGCTCGGAGTTCGTCCATCCACCCTTCGTGCGGTGCGTATCCAGGAGCTTCTTCAGCTGCGGCAGGGCAGCATGACGGTCGCTCAGTACTCGGAGAGATTTACTGATCTCTCGCGCTACTCGACCGACATGGTACGGGACCCATTCTTCCGGGCCTGGACTTTCGAGCAGGGTTTGAGACACGAGATCAGGGCATCACTGATCTCCCTCAGCATACCGACTCAGACAGGAGTACTGGAGCGGGCCCTTTTTATTGAGAGCTTCCTTGCTGAGTCTACACCAGCGCCGTGACCCACTGTAGGGCGGCACGTGGCAGAGTCATCTCCAGCAGGCAGTCGACGGATGAATCAGGGGTTCAGACAGACCAGACCTTTAGGCAGACGACCTCAGGACACTGGCTCAGCAGTGCGGGGCACACAGCGAGGAGCCAGTCTTTCGAGAGGCAGGCAGTGCTACTCGTGCGGCGGGTAGGGCCACATGGCTCGTGACTGCCCGACCCGCCGTGCCGAGGAGTAGCAGACGGTTGAGGGACCACCGAGGCAGAGGGTCGACCGTGGCAGTCCCCAGGGAGTAGGAGGACGAGGCAGAGGAGCTAGCCGAGCAGCAGGTGGTGGGCGACGCTTTGAGGCTCTGCCACCACCACCACCACCAGGAGGTCCACCCCGACCACAGGGAGCAGGCGGGTAGAGACAGGCACAGCTCCAGGCAGCAGAGGCCTACGACCACGGCGCACCCGAGATGATTGGAGGTACTATCTGTGTCTATTCCACCCCTGTTGCAGTACTTATAGACACAGGAGCGAGTCACGCTTTCATAGCCGCTGCCCTTTTTCGGAGCTCGGAGATTCTAACAGAGCCGTTGGCTCAATCCTTACGGCTAGAGACTCCTACGGGAGAAGACTCGATGATTACGTACTGGTTCCGGCAGTGTGAGCTTACTCTAGGAGGTGAGAGCTTCGGCTGGGATCTTCTTGTAGCAGCGTCGAGGCCTTACGACGTCATCTTTGGCATGGATTGGCTATCTACGGTCCATGCGCAGATTGACTGTTTTAGGCGCAAGGTGCGATGTGTACGCACCGACGGGAGCAGGTTCACCTTCACCGGTGAGAAGGGAGCCTTTTCAGCACAGGATGAACTTCCACGGAGGAGAGGACATCCCATTACTCATCAGTTGGCTAGCATCATCCTTGGAGCAGTTGACGTGCAGAGTCCTGGTTTTCCTGCAGTGGTGGATCAGTTTGCGGACGTTTTTCCTGACGATGTTCCAGGGCTACATCCTCGTAGAGAGGTAGACTTTTATATTGACTTGAACCCCAGGACATCCCCGATATCCACTCCAGCATATCGGATGGCCCCCGCCGAGCTTCAGGAGCTACGGGTACAGTTGGAGGACTTGCAGGGAAAGGGGTTCATCCGACCCAGTGTTTCACCCTGGCCTTCCCCGATATTGTTCGCCAAGAAGGAGGACGGGAGATTGTTACTTTCTGTTGACTATCGTCGCCTGAACCAGGTGACAGTGAGGAACAAGTATCTGCTACCGAGAATTGATGACCTCTTTGATCAGCTCAAGGGAGCACAGTGGTTCTCGAAGATAGACCTCAGGTCAGGATATCATCAGCTCAGAGTCAGAGATGAGGACGTGCAGAAGACGACCTTCAGATGTCGGGATGGCCACTATGAGTTTTTGGTTATGCCTTTCGGCATAACCAATGCTCCAACAGTGTTCATGGCCCTCATGAATAGGATATTTTAGCCATACCTTGATCGGTTTGTCGTGGTATTCATTAACAACATTCTGATTTACTCTACGACTGAGGATGAGCACGCATACCACTTGCGAGTTGTACTAAACACACTCCGAGAGCACCAGCTTTATGGTAAGATTTCGAAGTTCCAGTTCTGGATACATGAGGTCCACTTCTTGGGACACGTTATCTCTGAGGCAGGAGTTGCAGTGGATCCGGCGAAGATCGAGGCTGTGTTAGCATGGGAGCCACCCAGGAGCGTGACTGAGGTTTGGAGTTTCTTGGGGCTAGCTGGATACTATCGGAGATTCGTCCCAGACTTCTCTAGAGTTGCGTCACCACTCACAGCTTTGACGAAGAAGGGGAAACCCTTCGTGTGGTCATACAGTTGTCAGCAGAGCTTCCAGGAGCTGAGACAGAGATTAACCAACGCACCTATCTTGAGGTTTCCTGAGGAGGGAGTAGGGTACGTAGTCTACTGCGATGCATCAGGGACCGGACTCAGATTTGTTCTAATGCAGGAGCAGACAGTGATCGCCTATGGATCACGTCAGTTGAGGCTGCATGAGCAGAACTACGCTACCCATGACCTGGAGTTAGCAGCAGTGGTCTTCACTCTGAAGACATGGCGACATTACCTGATGGGCGAGCGCTTTACAGTCTTCTCTGATCATCAGAGTCTCAGGTATATCTTTTCGCAGAAGGACCTGAACCTGAGACAGCGGTGATGGCTCGAGTTCCTCCAGGACTATGACTTTGAGATAGTCGATACTCCTGGGAAGGGGAACGTAGTAGCCGATGCCCTCAGCAGGAGGACGGGCATTCAGCTACTTGAGGAGGCGACGAAGCAGCTAGTCTCTTTGTAGATATCCTTCGTGGATAGAGATGGAGCAGCCTTCCTTCAGTCTCTCACAGTCACCCCTCCACTATTGCTGCGGGTCAGAGAGGCACAGCGTGAGGACGCTGACTGTGAGACACGGCGTGCACAGATATCCTCGGGACAGGCACATGATGGTTTCCCCCTTGGAGCAGAGCATGACATCCTTTTCAGAGGACGTACCACGGTACCAGTCGCTTTGCGAGAGGAGGTGCTGAGAGAGTTTCACACTTCTCCTTTGGCGGTACATCTTGGAGTGGCGAAGATGTACCAGGATCTCAGACGACAACACTGGTGGCCGGGCATGAAGAAGGAAGTGCAGAGTTCGTTTCTCGATGCCTCACCTGATAGCAGGTGAAGGCAGAGCATCAGGTTCCAGCAGGCTTGGTACAGCCCTTGGAGGTCCCGGATTGGAAGTGGGACGGCATATCTATGGACTTCGTGACTGGACTTCCACGCACTTCCAGAGGTCACAACTCCATCTGGGTGATTGTTGACCGACTCACCTCATCGGCACACTTCTACCCATCAGAGATCAGGGCTTAGTGGAGAGCATGGGACGTCTCTACGTTCAGGAGATTGTGTGGCTCCACGGTGTGCCATCATCTATCGTCTCCGATCGAGATGCTTGCTTTACTTCCCGGTTTTGGAAGGGGTTACAGGAGGAATTCGGGACGCAGCTACATCTGAGCACAGCCTTTCACCCTTAGACAGATGGTCAGACGGAGAGGACCATTCAGACTCTCGAGGACATGCTCCGTGCATGTGTCCTCGACTTTGGTCGCAGCTGGGAGGACCACCTACCCTTGGTGGAGTTTGCATACAACAATAGCTACCACTCCACCATCGGGATGGCACCGTACGAGGCGTTGTACGGCCGACCTTGTAGATCTCCTTTGTGCTGGACAGACCCTGGGGAGTCAGCACTTTTGGGACCGGAGATGGTCCAGGCCACGACAGAGAAGGTCCAGGTCATCCAAGAGCGGATGAGGACAGATCAGAGCCGGCATAAGTCATACACTGACAGGAGGCGGAGGCCACTGGAGTTCGTGGATGGTGACCACGTCTTATTGCGGGTCTCACCTCGACGTGGTATTCAGAGATTTGGCTGAGGCGGCATATTATCTCCGCGCTTCATCGGACCCTTCCAGATCCTCAGCAGGATTGGCGAGGTGGCTTATCGCCTGGCTCTACCACCTCAGTTGCACTGGGTGCACGACGTCTTCCACGTATCTCAGCTGAGGAGATACGTGCATGACCCGACACACATCATTGACCATGGGGAGCTTGACGTTGACGATGGGGCGACTTTTACGGAGATTCCGGTGGAGATCGAGGATCGACAGGAGCGGGTCCTACGTGGACGATCGATACCTCTAGTGCGTTCAGTGAACGAACGAGCGAGAATTTCTAACTTTTGATCCGGTGCTCGGAATTGAAAACTGAGGACACCGATGAACTCGCATCGCCGATATTTGTTTAAGGAGACCTTTTCCGAGGTTGCGTTTATTTCGGGTTGAGAGTTAGTTTTTGGGTTTTAGAATAAGTTAAATAAAATTTGTAGAATACAATTTGTATTTTAACTTGTTGTTTTTTTTAAAACCTCCCAAAGGGAGTTAGGGGTGGGACCCACAACCACTTAACCTCCCTTGGGAGGATTAAGTGTGGTGGGGCCCACACGAACCCCTACTCCTTGTCTTCTCTCAAAACTCCCCTATAACCCCCTTTAATTAATGTTGACAACTTAGTTTAATTAATTAAGGTGGGTTGATTTGAATTTCAAACCTTTGAAATTAAAGTTGTTGTTTGTGTAAATAAAATAATCCTTAACTTATTTTATTTTGTTTATCCATCTTGAGAGGATTTGGGAGCTCCTTCTTCTTCTCCAAACATTGACAAAGAACGCGATGAACCTTCAGGCTCCGACGAAGAACGCCGCTCCTCTCTTCTTCATAGCCGGTTGTTTCCGAAGATCAACGACGCCTTCTGTGTCAACGAAAGGGAACGCCGCTTCCTCCTCGGACTTCCTTCGTCGTCTTACGAAGATTCACCAACGACGTACCTCTTCGGACATACCTCTTCATCAACAGAATTGACGAACGTTTACCGCGAAGGCCAACCTCCGCGACGTTGTCTTCCGCGGGACTTTGACGATCATCGATCTTGAAACCGAGGTAGGGGTTTATTTATTGTTTTTGTTCTTGATTTATACCCGATAATATTTCTTCGTGAAATTTATCCAATTGTTAGCAATTAACGCGAGGGGGCCGGACCGTACGAACACGGCCGACCCTCCTCCTTTTCATATTGATTTTGTTGTGGATTGAGACGGGTGAGGCGCGGTGCCGTCGAACCGCGCAGGATCTTACGACATGAAATGCGCGGCACCGTCGCGCCATGTTGTAAAATAATGCAAGGACGCGACGCTGTCGTGCCACGTCGAAGAGAGTTGAAGGCGCCGCGGCCGGAGCGGGGTCGCGGCGGTGGGGCACGGTGCCGTCGCACCACGCCGAATGACGAAGGCCGTGGCCGGTTCCAGGCCGCAGAGGGACGAGAGGACCGGAGGCTAGCCGGGCCGCCGGTGTCGGAAGCCGGAAGGGGACCGGCTTTGCCAATCTGGTTGAAGAAGAACCGGCCAACCAGGTCAGGGACGGCCGGAAGGGGAAAAACGGGGGAATTTAATTCCCCCGGCCACCTTAAATGCCCCCCCATTAAGAGGGGGGGTTTCATAAAGGGGGGCAGGCTGCCCCTCGTTTTCCTCAAGGCAGGCCCCCACGAGGGGGGCCGGTTTTCTCCAAAGGCGCGGCTTCAGCCGCGCCGCCAGGCAGGAGAAGCGGGGGCTCTGCCCCCCGCGCGTGGCACCCGGGCCGCGCCAGGCCGCGCCGCCGCGCCGCCGGCCAGGCCGGGTCGGACCCGGGTCGGGCCGACCCGGTTCGGGCCGACCCGGGGGGGGGGGGGGGGGGGGTCGGGCCGGGTCGGCCCGGACCCGGAACCCCCGTTTCAAAACGACTTCGGTCTTGTGGCCATATCTTGCGCCACTGACCTCCGATTGACGAACTGTCAGCGGCAATGCGATCCTTGGATCGAGACGGTCGATTCGGTATATCGCACTCAAAGTTTCGGAATACTTTTAGTTCGGCCAGGGTGGTTCGTTCACGAAACCAACCGGGCCTTCGGAGCGGAAACGCTCATATCTTGAGCTACGGACGTCCGATTGACGTGCCGTCAGCTTTGTTGTGTTCCTCTTAGTGAGATGGATCTTTTGGAATACTCTGCCCGAGGTTTGGATGCAGGTGGAGTACGGTCAGGTTGGTTTTGCCTTAAAAACCAACCGGGCCCCTGGGACGAAAAAGCCAATAACTCTCAGACCGGGCGTCCGATCGACCCGCCGTCTGTTGCGTTGAGTTCCTGGTGACGATACGAAAATTTTGGATACATCAACTCTGGACTTTGTGACAGTTGATGTATCAGCCTCTCGGCTCGTGGAGCGGACCCTCCTGAACGAGCTTGCTGTGTGCGGGAACCCTAGTGCTGGCTGCGACTGTGTCTACTACTGCTACTGCTACTGCTCCTGTGACTGCGATGACGACAGTACAGAGATCCTGTGTGGATTCGACAACGACTACAGCACTCAGCAATCCTACGTGGATCAGTGCTACAGGTCCTGTGTGGGCCCGATCCTGTGTGGGTCTTTGCGGGGGTTAGTTACCTATCGATCCTTCGTGGGTCCGACGACTTAGATGGATCAGAGATCATCTTTATCGTGTTTCGAAGAAGTATACCTGTGTGAGCTGAATCCTGTTGTTTTCCTGTGTGGATTGTGTTGTGCTATCCTGTGTGGATTTCGTTTTGCTTTCCTGTGTGGAATACGTTTACTTTTCTGTGTGGACTGAGTTGTACATGGGCTCGGAGGTTGGAGCGTATTCGGATTGATGACTTAGGTATATGTATGGGCATATACCTAAGGAGTATCAGTTGTTACTTCGTGTTTTTATCTCACCTTTGTGGTTTATCCTTTGTGGATTTTGGGAGACCTTCAAGGGTCTCGGGATCCCTATTGAGTAGCTTATACTCACCCATGCACGGGCTATGCCCGCACTACGTTGTGTTGGTTGCAGACGAAGGACATCGTTGATCTTGGTTGAGGCTTGCAGAGCAGGACGGTACCTGGTGGTGGACCACTGGGCGGGACGTGTTCGGAGCGGACGGCGGGACCCGAGGAGTAGTGGAGCTATCTGTACCCTCCCTTAAAGTGGGATTTCCGGTGGACAGCTCGGAGTAGCAGCTTTTACTTTACAGTTGTTGTTTTCCCTTTCGAGTTGTACTTTACTTTCAGTTTGGGTTTGTATACTGGCCCATTTACTTTTCCGCACTTTTAGTTGTACTCTATTTTCACTTAGTGTTTACTTTCCGCTTGCTCACTCTGTGGTGTTTGTTTACTTTTCAAAGGCAATGCCTTCCCTTTTTACTGGGATTTATGCCTTGGTGCTAGTCGCCAGCCCCTGGCCTATGGAAGGCGTGCTTGGGGTAGTCACGACACGGGCCCCGAGGGTGGGTCGTGACAATATCTCTTTGTATTTTTATATTATATGGTTAATAAACATACTATAAACATCCAAGAGAACCCAAAGGGGTTCATTAATGATACACCTTTCATTAAAAAAGTATTTTGGCAGAACCATAGATTTTTAAGATTATTATATCAACCAATAATATTATATTTATTTTAAAGACAAATTTATGTAAATTTTGACATTATTTAATAATTGATTATTTTAAAACTCCTAAAAATATTATTATTTCGAACTAAATACATTTAATCAGCCCTATAATGTCATATTAACTAATAAAATTAGTGGATTTCATTAAAAATCTCAAATTATATTTATTTTAATATTTATAATATCATTAACTTTAATCTTTAATTAATATAGTAATTATTGCATCATCATTGTGTCCTAAATAAATTTAATTAAGTATTTTCTAAAAAAATAAATAAAATACCATTATGTAGATATATTTTAATATTTATAATTAATATTTATTGTTGAATTTATCTTATTTGTAACCCTAAATTAAAAATTTCTTAGTTATTAAGCATTGAAATTAACTCTTTTAACTCTTCTTTAAATAAAATAATAATTATTGTCTTAATATAATACTAGTGGAACAAATAGGTTCATATTAAATTCTTAAGGTTGTTTTATTCTAATTATACTTATCCAATATAATTAGGAAATGTGTTAGGGTAATAATAATTTCATTTTATCCTTAATTACCCTATTAAAATTTAACCATGGTAAATAAATGTAAACAGTTACTATGCACCAAAAATTATTTTCATCTTATTGAACCATATTTTACATAATTATATCAACTGTGTCTCTCTAGTTTTTGAATGTCAACTCACAGAAGTAGTAAAATTACGTTTTATTCAAATTTTGAAATTCTCCTTGGAGGTGGGTAAAAGACGGTAAAATGTTCGATAAAATTTTATAAATCTAAACACATTGAAAAATAACTCTAATGAATTACACTGAACATATATAGGTATTATGTATCTATTTTTACCTAAAATAAATTTAAATAAAATAAATAATTATTTAAATAAAAATTCAGTTTTAAACAATAACTTAGTGTTTTTCACTATTCATCAAAATTGAATGTTTTCAGAAAAATAAAAAATATTTACCCTAAGATAATTTTGATAATCAGAATTCAAAAATGAATTCTATTTTACCAAATTAAAAACATATAAGTTGCGTTAGTTATTTTAAAATTAATTCCTGTTATCAAAATATAAAAGTGGGTTTTTAAAAAGTAAAAACTATCAATAGATTGACATGTGTTTATGTCAAATTTAACTGTGATATTACATATAATGACCTACATTATATTAAATAATAAAAATATAATCTAATAATACTTCCAAACCATTCAAATACATATTTTGACACTATAATGTTTTCTGATTAAAAAAGTTCTTTTCATTTAAAATATAGTATTTTTTATTATTCACCAAAATATGGAAGTTATCAAAAAAACAACAAAAATTTAGTGAAACTAAATTATTATGACACGATTCTAAATATAAGATTATTTTTTTAAATTTAATATATAAAAGTTTCAAATATTGTATTTAAAAATGGTTTACTATTAAAACGCGGTAAAATTGTATTTTTTGAAAAATAATTTTTTTATCTGAAAAAAATGAATGTGTTCTTACATTATCTCTAAGAAACACATAATATGGATTCTAAAATTTTAAGGATTATTTAAAGTTCAAAATTTAGTTAATATTATTCATAACCACTTTTTTACGGCTAGTTTGGTAAGTCGTGGCACGCTTGAACTCAGTGTTGCGTGTAGTGCAAGTTATTCAATTACTTTGAAAAAATAACATACTATAAAATCTTGAGGTATTCCATAGAACCCCTTCCAAAAACCATTTTATAGTAATATCTAGAACATATACCCTTGTTGAGAAAAAATGGTTCATTATTTCTGGTACATTATGAGCGTTTATCCTTCCAAAAACGATTACCTTTTAGTATTTACAAGATTGCTAATTCTCCTCCGCTATAAAAAGGCACTCATCCCTGCCACTTATTCACACCTCTTAAGATGTTTTAGTTCATCTAAAACCTTCCCAAATATGATCCCAAAATACTTAATATCATTCTATAGTCCTATCATTATGAATAAATAAAACAATGTAATTATTTTGTTGTAATCCAAAACGAGTTACCTGAATAAAATGTAACATTCTTCAATAGGCACTTTTTTTATTTATTTCTCCACCCCAAAAAATATTATTATATCATTACTATATAATAAAATTAGATTATAAAATATACTAATATTTTTTTCATTTTTTATGGCCTAAATATTAAGACCCTTCCCTCAAATGGGAAACAAGATCATTGTTCAGGTGTACGGCAGTCAACCACCTCATGAACTGATGTCATTTGGTCTTCCATTACCAACATTCAGAGTTGATAATAATGATGGATTCACATATATTATTTGATATATATGTTGTTTATAATTTATTTAAACTTATGTAATTATTGTATAACATATAATTTCATTCATTCCATTTATTGGAATATAATAAAATTCTATGTGTACGAGTGGACTACCATCTCTAAAAAGTGATCTGGTCCATTCAAAAATTACATTAAATGTATAATGGTTGTTTTTAATAACAATATGTGACCTTTATGACCTAAAACTGTGAATGGAAATGTAATATACATATATATAAGTCACTTTAATTTTCTTATTATAATAATATATTGGATATATTGTTTACACATATGTACGACCTACTGTCTCCTGGAACATAATTTTAGATTTTATATCACTAAATATCTTGGATTAATCTAAATAAATTTATACTATATATATATATATATGACAAATATATCATATTTTACATTAGTTTCATTACTATATTGTGATATATGTAAGAGGGAAAATAAATTACAAGTTAAAAATACTTGAAAAACAAGGAAATTCACACATAAAACAATGAAAATAATGAATGATTAGTAAGAAAAGGGTGATAAGATCTTATTAAAGGATCATATAAAATATTTTAAATATTACTATTATTCTGGTATAGTTTAATTACATGATTAATTCTATTATATAGATGGTTAACATGTGTTCAACTCAAAGGGATCATAAGTTATAGTATTTCATCTCAATTTCATTTCATTGAGGTATATTGTAATGTTATGCACATAGTTTCAATAATATATTGTATATACATCCCTATAAAATTTAATATCATAAATAATTCATTGTTATGGTTTTTTAGTTTCATTTTTAATTATTTCTCCTATGTGTATTTTAACATAACGTTGCCATGTGGTTAAGATATATCATTAATCAATTTATTTTCATTGTATTTCTGATGTTCTTGTGACCTGGTTCGAGGTTTCTTGGACATTTCTATTGGTTGATTATGTTTTTCTATACTAGTGAAATTGGTTGTATTGGAATCATGTAGTGGGGTACTGGGAACCCATAAACTGGCTTTTGGAAATGGAAAAAATTATTAGCATTTTATTTTCATTGATTAATATTTTTTCCTTATGGTCATTAATATTCTATGAATATGTTTAAATTTACATATGAAAATATATTGATGTATTTATAATTTTTTATGAGTATTAATAATTTATACACATAATCTATTCATTAATTATTTCTTACAATAATGTTACAATCATTTTAATAGATTATTTCATAATATAAATTAGAACGAGATTGTTTTTCTTAAATGTACATTAAAGAAAATTATATAATCAATTTTTAATAATCCTTTTAATTTTATTTCCCAATGGTTATTCGTTATCTTTTCTATATGATGGTACCATTTTCCAACTCTTTGTTGCATAATGTTATTTGAAAAATGTTTTAATAAAAAAGGACTTCATTTCACTCTGAGATCGAAACATTGTTTTCTAGAAAAACCATATTGTCTAAAAATATATTGAAAAACTTTTGAATTTTCATTATAAAAACTATTTATTGAATGAAATTTTTATAAATTTTTTCTTTTTAAAAAATAAAAATAAAAACTAATATTCTTGTCTCATTTAGAATGAGGAACTTTTCTATACTTTTAAGAATGAAAATAAAATGTTATTTTTACCCCACATTGATTTATCCATCATCATTTATTTGATGTTTCATTTTTAATTTTCTGAATATATTTTTAAATAATTTTTTTTCAGATATATTTTGAACCAATATTATTTTTCAAAAATATTTTCAAATGGAAAATGATATTTTCCTCAATAATATTTTTAAGGATATTTTTATTGTTTCTCTATTAAAAAAACAACCCTTATTCTTAGACCAATAGGTATATGTTTTACAAATACCCTCATTATTATTCTACTATATGGATTATGATAATTTTAAAAAAAAAAATTTAATTCACTTAATTTAATTATTATTTAGGTTATTTACATTCCCTTGAGTTATTGACTTTCTGGTGGCCATTGAACATTAAATTTATGATAAATATCAACATTTTTTATCATGTATATTATTATGTCCTAACCCGTATACCATTTTTAAATAAATATTTTATATTGATGGGTATTTTAATACCTATAGAAATATTGATAAATCAGTACTCTTTACTCAAAATAGATATTTGATAAGGAACTTTTTTGGTAAATGAAATACATTAATATATATAAGAGGAATGCAATGGGATAACGGTAATGAGTGGGTCTTGTACATTATATAGCCATTTGATGCAATAATAGGTTCTCATTAGATAAATAAATTTAAAAAATTAAATGGGATTCCAGCTGTAGTTTAAATCCATGATGATAAAGGCCTCGATGCAATAGATTTTCATGTGGCTCAAAGATGACGTCAAATAATAATCATTTCCATCATTCATATTGTTTTATTATTATCCATGAGTTATTCACTATGAAAAAATATGTGAATTCATTTCATTATATATTTATACTTGAAATGGCATGTGTGTTCAGTTAATTTCCTTTCCATTTTGATTATTCCTTATCTAGTTATTTAAATGGTATATATTTTCAAATATTTACTATGATATATCCCTACCATCCTCATCTCTTTATTTTAAAATGAGTGTGTGAATAAATTCATGATAACATTTACATATTTATATTACATTATCTAGTTATTTTAATTGAATTTCAGGTCATTTATTTACATTAAAATATTATTTATGCCTTATCTTTTTATTGGAATGGAATTTATGTTCAATTATTTACCTTTTCGTTTTATTTTTTCCTTATCCATTTTTTGAAAATTACATTTATGTTTAGTTATTTAACTTTCCATATTGATTATTTATTTTTGATTCATGATAGCTTTGGTTGTACATAACCCTTACTGAGAATTATAGATCATCGTTATTTATTTCCATTCCCCTAGATTCCATGAAGTATACTGAGATATTTATGGATAAATATTCTAGTTATAATACGGCTATCTTCAAAAGAAAAAAACATATGTTGTAATTTATCATTCATTTATAATAAAATACTCATGTATTTATCTAGTTTACCAGGACAACTAAATTGAATATCTCTTTGATACATTATTTCCATGTATATTACACTAATGATGAAATAGAAGGCACTAGCTATAGGGCCTCTAGGGTCATATCACTACAGTTGGTATCAAAGGATGTTTAGTACCACCATTGGAAACTAGCTTTTGGAAAATATATATTAGGAGACATAACCCTAAGATAAAAATTGAGGATTATCAAAGAAAAACACATTTTGTCATTATCTTAAGATTTATTGATACCAGAATTGGATTATGATATTAAGGATGATCATAATTTCTATTTCTTAAACATCACTTTTATGGTTTTAGGTAAAGGGATTCTACCAAGATTAAGGAAATTTTGTAAGATATTTCTGGTGCTAAATTTTTTTAGGTTGGTCAATATTTTAGTGGAAAATATATTTGAGTAATACTTCCTTTAAAATTTATAGACATTGGTTTAGGGGTATTGATAAACATTAGGGTAAATAGTGTCTTCAATTATATTTTAAAAATTGCTAAATAAGATTATTAATTATTGAGAAAATATTTTTTATATTTGAAACCATCTAGAAAATTTTATTTAGTAATTAAATTTAATGTATGTGCATTATATTTTTTAATGTAATTATATTTATATTAATTAAGTTTAAAAAAGAGACAACCCACATATAGGGTTACAACCTGTCGCATCTGGTAGGACGTTGGGGCTTGAACCCACGACAGAAAGATGATAAGGGTTTCATGCCTACAACAAGCAGTTGTGATGTCCTTGATAAAATAACATTGATTATAGTAAGAAATGTTTATAGATAAATTTTATTAATAAACATGTAGATTTAGTTGTTAGGATTATATTATAATGTATTAACTATATTGTATATGGAAAAAAACTAGAGGCCGATGAAAAGAGATGTCACTTTTTATCAATATTATAATATATTATATATAAATTTTAGTTTTAAAAAAATAAAAATTAATTATTTTAAATTCATTTCATGTATTAATAGATTAACCACAAATTGATTTAATCACAATAAAAGAATGATATTGTTTATTTTTCCTTATATTCAAATGTAGTAAAACAATAACTGTCACACACCAACCTGTGTCGACCCTGAACCGGTCACCCGAGCTGGCCCGCGACATGGCCTCAAGCGCGCCTCCCCGTACGTCAAAGGCTGCCGACTAGCAGCGAGGGTGTAAGGATAGTCAGTGGGGAGACTATACCCTCTTATCAGAGTGTGCAGAACAATATAACTGAATAAATAATAACAATGGAGAAAGAAGACTAAATAAAGAATAAAGCAGCTGAAAACAGATTTTTGTACAACTAAACAAAAGTGGTAAAAACCAGTTTATACAATGATGAATGCATGACATGTACATGGTACTATGGAAAGAAGTAAACAAAACAGCATGCTATACAATACAATGCAGAAATAAAGTAAAAGACAGTTATGCCCATCAAGGAACCTCCACGAGCATCCCGAGCTCCCGCTCGGTCCTTTGCTCCTAACTCCAGATACAAGGAATAACACAGTCAGGAGTCCAAGGTCCTGCAACCAAGAAAGTCTACTCGGGTACCCCAGTGCAATGGCGGCCCAAGTAGGGTGTGATATATAAATCTCAGCAGGCCGGAACCACAGGTGTATAGCCCACTATAGACAATGATGTATAATTAAACATTGTGTAGGTATTTCCAAACAATAACAGAAAAATATAAACAATCAACACCCATTCAGGTTCCAAAAAGGACACCTAATGGTAATATCTGCTTCGACCCGTAGCCGGAATAAGAAACTGTTCAAACACAAGTACATCTGTTCAAGCATATAAATACCTCTTATCATTTTGCTCATTTATACTCTTTTTATTCACTTATCATTTCCAAGGATTCCATGTTCCTTAAGCAATCACTTAACCTAGAACAAGTTTAAACTCATGTTGTAAATCCATTCATTCTTATCCTTCTTTATTTGATCACATTTCACTTGGGTTTTAATCACATATTTTGTTCCTTTCATAAATCATTATTATCATTCTCATGGTGTCAAGCACCATTGGGGAGGAACGCCATGTCCAAACCCAGATTTTAAGTCGATCTAGAACGCCATGTCTAGGACCCAAAATCTCATTCGGTGTAGATCCCCATGTCTAACACCCTATATCACAAGCTTGGATAACCATTGGGGAGGAACGCCATGTCCAAACCCAAATTTTAAGTCGATCTAGAACGCCATGTCTAGGACCCAAAATCTCATTCATTTATCACTTAATTAATCAATTGAAAAAGTTCTCATTTCATAATTAATTCTTCACATTTAATTATCCAAATCAGTCATCAACATTTCATAATTAATTCTCGTAATTAATTATCTTTGATCAACTTTCTGGAATATAATTAATTCATATAATTAAATATCTTTCAAATCCAACATCAGTTCATGACTAATTTCCCCCAAACAATTATCTTATCAAAACAAAACAAAACTCAATTACAATACCTCAACCCATAACCAATCCCCAATATAATCATCGTAGATAATTTATTTAATTAAAACTCAGTTTAAAGGGGGCCATTCAACACATGAAATTAATTTAAATACTTGACTGCATTAATTAAACAACAATTAATTTAAAGACTTAACAACATTAATTAAACAGCAGTTAATGTAAAGACTTAACTGTACAATTTAAATAGAAATTAATTTAAAAACTAATAATGGTGTACAAAAAAAATTAATTAATTAATTAATTAATTGTTTTAATGAATTAATGAGTCAAGAAAAGGGACCCTACCTCAATAAATTTGGCCGAGCCAAGCTTTCTAACTCATTGCAGTCGTTCGCGCACATGCGCTTTGACATAAGCGCACACACACTCAGGGTCCAACGCACATCCCGAAAAACAGAAGTCGCACCCAAATATTAGTGTGGTAAAGACCTTCGCACAATAAAAAAAATCATCAAGAACTCAGATAAATTAATCAACCTTAATTTAAGCGGTGCGAAACAATTCGCAGGTTTAAGACACTCACCCAAAACATCGGCGGTAGGACGAAATCAACTCAGACCACCTTGCCTTTAGCGGCGATCACCGGAACACGAACCATAGGAACCCGTCAATTAATTGCGTACCCTAAAACCAGATAAGAAAACCACAACCGGTCGAACCCAATTAACAGGTTTCGGTCAAAACCAATTCGGACTACGAAAAACCAACGAATCGTCAAAGAGATGTTGGAGATCCCATCTAAGGACTATACCTCGATGAATCGGCCCCAATCAATGGAGAAATCGGACCAAAAAAATCATCGTGGAAGGGAGGAGGGTCGTGTTCCGGGCTTCGCCGTACGCTGCTGCAGCTCGGCCGGGCGTGTGCACTGCTGCAAGGAAGGCGGAAGTCGCGCCGAACCATGGAGGGAAGGAGATGTCGCGCCATGGAGGATGCTCGGCCGAGGGAGGAGAGGGAGCTGCGCCGCGTGGAGAGGGAGAGAGGAGGCCGGCGATTAGGGTTCCAGGAGAGGGGCTCCTCCCGCGAGAGAGAAGACCAACAAAAAAAATTAAACGGGGGGACCGCCCCTTTGATAGAAAGAAAAAAAAAGGAAAAAATGAAAAAAAAAGAAAAAAATAAATTCATGATTTGATAAGAATAATAATAAACATACTACTATTATTATTATCATGTGAGCCATAAATTAGCTTCCAAAACCTCCATTAAAATAAAACAGTCCAAACTCCCCCTTTAAATTAAAAAAAACGCTTCATCATAAATTATAAACCCTTCATTTATTTCACTGACCATTAATTAAAAATAACACTTCAACGTTAAACCGTAACACCCCCTTTAAATTAATTTGACCGCCATTTAATTATCTTCACGCATTAATTAATTCGTCATTAATTAATGCAAGGTCATTAATTAATTAGCTCAATGCATTAATTAATTTGCAATTAATTAATGCTAGAAAATTAATTAAATCACAAAATAATTAATTTATTCCTGACACATTAATCAATTCGCAATTGATTAAATATACACGTTTCAACTAATTAAATAAATCCACTTAAATTTGATTTAATTAAATTACAAACCACCCGCACATCTTTACTCGCACGGTCTTACAGCTCGTGCGCAGTCTGTGCGCCCTCTACCGGATACCTGAGGTATCCCACATGACAGGACCGTATGATTTAATCAACCGCACGCAGTATGACCCCATCGCTTTAAATGGTTCCAACACTCGGAACCTCGTTCTGAACCTCGGTTTTAAAACCAACCTGCTGATAAACGAAAAAGTTCAAAAACCTTCATATTTTATCATTCTAAAAACACAGTTCGTTACAATAACTCACCATTAGAAAATAGATAATTAAAAATTATCCAAATATCTTACGTTTGTTTACCAATAGTATTTTAAATCATCATAGGTTTACAAAATTATGACCTTGAAATTTCCATTGATTATTAACATTTTTTATCAATTTCCTCGCTCACTACCTATAAATACTTATGCCTTTCCACCTAGAATATATTATCACATTCCATGAATGGTAACCTACATATATACCTAGTTACATGGTATTCCATTTGATTGTTGTACTTACCATTATCTCTTTTCAGGATGATTTTTTCCAACCCATCTAATGATGTGGGAATTCAATGAAGTCATTTTAAATTATCATTTCGTTTACTACCAATATCAACTTTAAATTACATGGATGTAATTTATTTATGGTAGGGAAAATGTATCACCCTAAAACTATAACAGAATAAAATATTATTCAATAGCATGTATGATATGAAACAACAAGAGTAAACATTAATATGACATGCAGATACATTGTAATATATTTACTATTTTCAATAAAATCAATATATTTTATATCTTTTCATACACACTACACCATGTTACGATTTATTAAATGTAACACCGTGTTAGGATTACACTACACACAGCACATAGATTACATTGTGGTGTAAGAAAATCTATATTTTTGTTTTGTTACACATTTTGTTGAGTTCTTTTAATGGATTGTGTGACACTCAAGACATTGTTTTACATTATAAACCTGGTTAATTATTTTAACCACTTCTGTTATTTTAATTTAGAAAAATGTATTCCAGATTTTTAATATTTATAATTTATAATTTATATTACTATAATATTCATTTTTTATGGAAAATATTAGTGAATGAAATTAAAATTTATTACAGTAATTAATGTAGAAAATAGATTTTCTTATTAATTAATATTTATTCAAAAGGGGAAGAATTAGCACGAAAAATTCCCAAACCACATTTTATCGATATATTTCTATAATATTTCTTCTTCTCTAAAACACTTCTATTATTGGTGTCATATTATATAAGGAATATCTCTAAATAGTGTTTACTAATTATTATTTACAATAATGTCACTCCTCCTCTACTATAAAAATGCACTCACCCCTCCAACTAATTTATAAATCTAATGAAACTTTCTTAATGAATTCCCTACCCATATAATCCTTGAACATCCTTAATAATATACTATAATCCAATTTTTTTATGAAATTAGACTTCATATGTTCATTAGTGTAAACAAAATGAGTAACTTGAAGATGATACAACATTCTACAACAGGAACTATTGTTTTATTTATTTCTCTACCCATTAAATTATTTTTATATATTTAATAATAATAATATAATTATCCTAAATATTCAGATATGTTTTTTCTTAAGGTTAATACATAAAACTTCACACCATTCATTCAAATGGGGTACACAATCATCATTCATGTGTACGGAGGACAACCGCCTCACGAACCGATGTTGTTCATTCTTCCATTACCAAATTTTAATGTTGAGAATAAATACTAACTTATATTTTATATATGATATATTTGATAATTATAATATATTTGTGCATCAATCATTTTAATATTACACATACCTTCATAATTTCCATTTTTGGGGAATATGATAACATCCTTTTTAGACGTGTGGACTACCACCTCCTCAAAGTGATGTTATTGTTTCAAACATTTCATATAATGTATTATGGATTATGTAATGAATAATATGTGACATATATGAAATAATTATTATACAATAATTATAATACAAATATATATTATGTACTATTTATTCATTATATATGATATAAAAATGGAAAATGTATTTATGAATATATACGACTAACAATCTTAATGAACAATGTATTCCATTTCCTATCAATAAATATTATATATTACTGTAAATACTTATATAATGAAATATTTGATAATTTTATCATGTTTTTGTTTTTCTAAATTTATTAAATCTTAATCTATGTAAGGGGAAAAAGAAAGTACATGTGAATACATACTTCAAAAAGATGGAAAGTAACACCTTAAACCATGAAAATAGAAAATAATTATTTACTAAAGGGTGATAATATGTTTTTAAAAGATCATCTATTATATTTTAAATTTTAATATAGATATTTTTATAAGTTAATAACATTCCGAAAACCATTATACTTGATTTTAAGGGGTTTTCTACAAAAATGGAGTGAAAGGAAAGGGATTATGTCTCAATTACATTTCATTGTACCATATTGTAATTCTATCCACAAGGATTATTTTATATAGTTAATATAACACCCAGTTAATTGTAATTTCCATACTAATTCATTCAGCATTATATTTTTTTTTCAATTTGAAATATTTATTCTTTGTGTATTTGAATTTAAATTTACCATTTGGTAATTAATCTTCATAACTTTATTCATTTTTTTATTCATATAATTTTCTTGTTGTGGTTAATATTTTTGGATTATATGTATAGTGGCTTTTGAATATCTATTAATATATTTCCATTTGTTTTATTTTTAAATAAATTTGATACTCATAATTGATTCATTAGTTAATTATTATTACATTGACACAAACATTTTAATGTTTTACTTCAGAATCTCTTACTAATCAATATTGTTTATTAATGAAGTTAAATGAAAGGAAATTATTTGATCATTGTTCCACAAACCAATTATTTTTATTATAATATGATTATTGAATATATTTTTAAAGATATGGTACTATTTTTTACTCTTTTATATATAAAGGTTTTAGTAAATTTTTATAATAAAATCTATCATTATTTTACTCTTGAATTGAAAATCAGTTTTCTTAAAAATCCATGTTTTAAGAAAATTTAAAAAATGTTTACATTATCCTTTTAAAAATGATTCATAAAAATAAATTTTTACCCCAGTTTTTATTTTTAAACAATGTCTTCAAGGGAATATTCTTATCTTTCTTTTTTCTAAAAAAAACATTTCTAACATTTTTACAATGAAATAATAATTTCATTTTTAATATGTATATAATTACATGTAATAATTTATTTGAAGATTCCTTTTCAATTTTACAAAAATATTTTTAAATAATTTTTTTAAATTTGATTATAATCAAAATGATTCATCAAAAGTATTTTGAAAATTAAATATATAACTTTCTAAATATGTTTCTAAATATCATTTTATTGTATTTCAATTAATCAATAGCAAAAACAATTATTCATAATGTAATGAGTATATGTAGTACTAACACCATAATTATTATTACACTATATTGATTATGAATATTTTGAACAAGTAAAATATATACATTTACATCATTGAATAATTTTTATACTAATTAACATCCCCCCTGAGTTATTCACTTTCCAATGACCATTGGACTTAAACATTCCATAAATATTAACATTATTAATTATGTATATGTTTGTTTACGAAACTATACACCATTTTTACATTAGATGTTTACATTGACAATTATTTGATTATATAGGGAAAAAATAATAAATATTTATTACTTACTGAATAAGGTTATTTCATAAATAACATTATTTATTAATTAAATTGATTATAAGTTATATGATGAATGCATCCGGCTGATAGTGACAGGTTGGGATGATACATTATATAGACCCTAAAAGAATCAACAGGTTCACATGAAGCAAATTAGTTTGAAAATTTATTTGGGATTCTATCTATAGTAAAAATACCATCTTGGAAAAGGTCTAGATAGTATATGTTTTCAGGTGCCTCGGAAATTATATCAAATCATTAAGTATTTCCTTCATTTAGATTCAGTTATTGTTATCCTTAAAATTTTCACTATGAAAAATTTATTGATGCATTTCATTAGAATTTTATTGTTTAAATTGAATTTGTGTTCAGTTATTTACCATTCTATATTGATTATTACTTATCCTGGTATTTATATGGCATGTGTTCTTAATTATTTACCATACCATATTGATCTTTCTTTTCCCAATTATTTGAATGTAATTGTTTTAAACCATTCACATTTCCTAATTATATATGCTAAATACAGTTATTTAAATGGTGTTTACATTAAGTTATTTAAATTTCCATATTACTTATTCCTAATCTAGGTATTTAAATTGAATGTGTTTTTAGTTATTTACCTTATCATAATGATTATTTATTATTGAATCATGATAGCTTCTATTGTACATAACCATTACTATGAATTATAGGTCACCCATATTTTGTTTCTTTTCAACAAGATTCTATGAACATTACTAATAATGATATACAAGGATATTCTAGATTGAAAAAAATTATCCCTGATAGAAGAAAATATGATGCATTTTGTGTATTCAATTTTTATACAAGACTCATGTATGTATCTAGATTACCAAACTAATAAATATATTAGTCATTTGAAATGCGATTTCCTTGTATTTTATTCTTTTTATATTTTAGAAGGACTGGAACTGGCCAAATGGGGATATGTGTAATGGCTCGGACCTCTCTAGTCTATTCTGTTGTAAAAATTTGGTGTTAGTGGTCTTATGGGAGGTCAATGTGACTTTTCCCCAACACATTGCCAAATTTCTTGTCTAGTGAATAATGTAATGGTATCTTTATGTGAACAGTGTCATTGGTAGCCTTAGGTGAATAGTGAAACGGTAACCTTATGTGAACAGTGCCATCAGTAGCCTTATGTGACTAGTGAAAGTGTAACCTTATGTGAATAGTGTCATCAGTATCCTTAGGTGAACAGTGCAATAGTAACCTTATGTGAACAGTTCCATCGGTAGCCTTATCTGAATAGTGCAACAGTGGCTTCTTTACTTTGCCAATTTTTTTGTTCATCAACATTGTTTCCATAATGGTGATGTTCCAAGGGTTTCCTCTTTTCTTTTAAAATTTTATGTTCATGACCAATGTTTCCAGAATGGTGAGGTTCAAATGGTAGACTCCTTCCTTTCCCAAATTTTGAGTTCATGAACAATTTTTCCATAATCGTAAGGTTCCAATCGTAGGCTCTTTATTTTTTAAATTTTTTAGTTCATGAAGAGTGTTTATAGAATGGCATGGTTCCAATTGTAGCCACTTTCCATTTCCAAATTTGGATTTCATGAATAGTGTTCCCCAAATGGTGAGGTTCCAACGATACCCTCTTTCCTTTTCCATTTTTTGAGTTCTTGAACTGTGTTTCCAGAATAGTGAGGTTCCAATCGTAGCCTATTTCATGTGCCAAATTTTAAGTTTATGAACAAATTTCCCAAAACGTTGAGTTCCCAATAGTATCCTTTCTCCTCGGAGAAGTATTGATTTCATGAACAGTGTTTCCAAAATTATGAAGCTCGAATGATAGCCACTTTCCTTTGCCAAATTTTTATTTCATGAATAGTGTTTCCTAAATTTTGAGGTTCCAATAGTAGCCTCTTTCCTTTGCCAAATTTTTAGTTCAGGAATAGTGTTTCCAGAACGCTGGGGGTCCAATGGTAGCATCTTTCCTTTGCTAAATTTTTAGTTCATGAATAGCGTTTCCAGAACAGTGAGGATCCAACAGTAGCCTATTTTCATTACCAAATTTGAGGTTCCTGAATAGTGTTTCCAAAATGGTGAGGTTCTAATGGTAGCCTTTTTCCTTTTCCTAATTTCGTGTTCATGAATATTGGTTCCAGCTTCCTACAGTTTTCCCCTTTGAAGTTTCCTTTGACTTAAAATTCATTTAAAGCCTCATTATAAGGAATCTAAGGCTGATTCAAAGGGCATAACTCCAATATTAATTTTCTTAAGGGTTGGGATACTTTTACTTGGTCGAACCGCATAGTTTAATGTGATCCTCTTTTAATGGAAAATCCAACATATCTTAAATCGTTTCTCCATTAAAGCTTCTAAAAGGATGAGGTATGTTGCTTCCTAGTACTTCCTCCTTATTCTAGGGTGTGAGCTTCTCGAACCTTTCATTCCATATCGTAGGAGTGTTTCGATCAAACATTCATCCTTAGATTGGTTCCCCTATGTTTTTAGGCCACCAAGCAATATCGATCAATCTTAGATATAAGGTATAATCTATAGTAATTCTTTAGGGGCTATCTCCTTCTATTTATCTTTTATATTTTATTAAATGGTATCTTTATGATCCTAATAGAATTTTCTTTGGTGTTTTCTGGTCTAGTAGTATCTTTACATCCTCAAGGGGGATATTGTTTTCTTAGGGGAGGAAATCGTTAGACATTGTGTGGCTCATTCTCTTATAAAGAATGTCAAGAACCATTTTAGGTATGGGATTCGTTGCATCTCTCTCATGTGAAACTGTATAGTTAGCATGTTTTATCCCACATCATCACAATGAAATTAACATAATAAATATTTGAACCGGATAAATAAATTAATATCGATCATATATTATTTCCTCATGTTTTTCTATATAGTTTTATTTCTATTATTTCTTTGATTATCTTTTTGGTCTTGATGGAAATTGTTAAAGAATGTAAAGTCAGAATTAATTGATTATTGTTTTGATAAAGTTAAAGTGGCATGTGAATGAATCAGATTGTTTTTGTTGTAATTTGATGATAATCAAATTGATTTCATAAGCCTGTTTAATCAATTTTTCACGTTATTTCTTTTGGTTTCTGGAAGTTGGAACCTATGAATAATAAATCGGTTAATTCAAGATGGATTAAAGAACTGGTTCTATGATAAAAGATAATTTATTGTAGGGTACTAAGTTAACCTTTTCCTTGTGTAAGGGCCAAGAGACCAATTGATATGACCATTGTTTTCCGGATTCTTTTGTTGTGATGTGAGGCTGGATGACTGTTGTGATATATGGGGGCATGAAGGACTATTAATCATGGTAGTTTTTGATTCCTAGAGTTGAGAGATGCATCTGTTTAAGCATCTGGGTGTTAGGGACGACACCAAGAATGATGGAATGGGTTGTTCCTGAATGTTTGGATGCTTGCTGATCTCCTTGGTTTTTAATCTAATTTACAATCCCAACTACTCAATGTAGCTGGTATCACTTAACCTCCTTCCAAAAGGGGAAATTCTTCCCAGGGTATTCCCTGTGTTTTCCCTGTTTAGATTCCGGAGGGAGGATGGGTATATGCTCTTCCTATAGGCGGTAAAGACGCGACGTGTAGTTTGTCTACTCACCATATTGAGCCCCCTTTTGTATAGTAGCATATAATTGTTTACTATAATGCCTTGGATTATGGGAAATTAATGATGTAAATAATTGATGGAATAAATAATGTTAACCACTGGGGTTAGATCTTGCTAGGACGCAATGATGAGTTTATAATTTAAAGGGACAGTGGACATAGGGTGTGATTCTAATGAAATGTAATGTGGAATTGTTAATGTTTAATTAATGATTAAATAATTATTTAATGTAATGTGCAACTGATAATAAGGGAATAAATTAATGTAATATAGCTCATTAAATGGTTGTGTTCTTCTATGATACCTAGTCTTAGATGTGGCTACCGAGAGTATGAGAAATGTTTGCTACAGTTGTGTTTAAGACTAGTTTATTCCAATAGTGTGGTGGTGAGCTATAATATATTCCATAATTTTTGTGTTTCTATATACTACTCCACCCTATCAGTTTGGGTAAATGACACCCTGGGGATTCTGAGCCCTAGAGGTGTTTTCCCCAATATTCTAGTGGGAGGAGAGATGGTTGACTACCCACTTTGTCCCCACTCTCTTCTCTTGATAGCTACATGTATGGTAGGCGTATCAGTTAGAATTCCCTGTATATATGTGCAGAGTGATGTAACGGCATGTGGTTATTCACATACATGTATTCCGGATATAGTTTTGTATGGACTACTATAGGTGAAATGTGTATAGTTTTTGATGGAATGAGGATCCTTAATCAGTGTATGGGCCGTAATGGCATGAGGAATAATACCATTCGAATGATACATGTTATACAAGATGTGTTTTCTCCCAAAAACTACTTCGTTACTTGCTTAAGTTGACGTGGTGGTTTTTTTGCACGAGGTGCAAGTTGTAGTGCTTTGCCCAAGTGTCTGCGGAAAAGACTTTTGGAGAGAGATGCTTAAGACATACGACATTGGGGTAATGAGGCAAAGTAGTGGGGATATAGTAGTGGGATACCCTTGATATTATTTATTATATTATATACTCTTGAAAGTGTTACTTTGTGAGAGTATCCATGGTGAGGCTGGGAAATAGTATACCTGTTTAGGTGACGAGTTAGTTTCGTTTGTTTTTTTATGTTCTTTAGCATGAATTCTTTACATTTGCAAAAGAGTCTCTAGGGATGATCCTAATGTTTATACTCTTATACTCCCCCTATGTATATATTAACTATTTTTCTGTTCACATGGAGTAGTTTGGATATTAAGCTGGTTTCTACTAGCTTGGGGTTGCAGGAGCTATTTGGGCTTCATGGTTGCTGTTGTTTTTACTTTCTTTTGGGTACTTGAAGTTTTCCCCTTTCAATTGTAGTGGTTTATCATGAAATTACATGTGTGTACATGGGATTTCATTTATTTGGTTTTCTTACATGGATTAGGTTGGTGTTTGTCTTATTATTCTCTTTCTAATGTGTTCTCTTAGAGGGTAATTCCTCCCATCTGTGTGTTTGTTATACCATCAGTGATAGTCTCTAACATGGGGACTACTGGAGGAGGGAAGTGGGGGTCATTATCTCCCTTGTCACATTGCCGACCAAGGAGGTGTACACTTAGTGGGGATGGGGTCGTGATAGAGTGGTATCATAGGTCTAGTTGAGAGATTTGATGGAGTTCGGTGTTAGGAACATCTGAGGTTGCATAGGTTGGTAGGGAGAGAGTGTTAGTCATGTTTAGAAAGTGATGTAAACACTGGAGACCGACACAGACTTAGGAATTTAGGTCCCCCTATGATCTGATGAATTGTCCTTTAAGTCTACAATGTATACTAAATGACATGATATGAGTTGAAGTGTAGAGTCATAGGAAAGGATCATGCATCATTCATCATTGTGCCTATGTTTTAATGGGTACACCTTGGAATAGGGTAACCTAAAATGAATAAAAGGAAACAATTTATTAATTAATTATGGGTCTTATTTATTTTAGGTTTAGGTGCTCTAACTATTTGAAATTTTACAGGTATGGCTCTAGGTCAGCATTGTCTTCAAGATCGCATAAAAGATGTCCAGAAGGTTATGCCAAAAGATCGTCGTATGGTAGAGATTGACGAAGACAACACTTGGAGGAAGACACTCTAAGAGTTTTAGCCCAATAGTCTACAGAAATGCGAGGGATCCATTTCAGATGCAGTCACAAAATACTGGTTGGAGGAGGTTAAGATAGGCTTTTGTTCGATCTGTTCTCAGAAGGAGCACTATGTGTCCTTGGTTATGACGATGCCAGTGGGGAAGTAAGGATGTGGTGGTTGTTATACCCGGTGATCACGAGGAGTCAGCTATCATATGGGAGGAGTTCCAAGATAGGTTTAGAGTCGATTATTTTTCTTCGACCGTGAAGGTTTTCAATCACCATGAGATTTTTCCCCTTCAATAGGGGAGCTTCAGTGTGTGATAGTTTGGAATCCATTTTCAGAACCTTTTAGTATATGCATCGGACCTGTAGCCAGATGAGGTGGACAAGGAGAGGAATTTTGAGGAGGCTTTGCATCCAGAGATCAAATAGCAGTTCATACCATTTATGTGGAATACATATAATGAGGTGATGTTGAGGGCAGAGTTCTTTGAGAATATATTTTCCAAAAACAGATCATCACTAGAGGGGATTCTTCATTATTCATCATGAATTACAGATATGGTCTAGGGTTCCCAGTTTTCAGGGTAGAAGACTTGCTGTTTTGCTGGGGGTAGGTCCCTACCCTCAACATCTTGTTATTCCGGGGGCGGGAACTCTCAGGCCTATTCCAATAGATCATGAGCATGATTTTCTTATGTGGTTCGAGGTCATCAGCATAATGGGTGCCTGAAAATTTAGAGCAGTCATCGTACACCAGGTTATCTGCTCTAGGTTCCTCCATTGAGGAAGTTCCAGCCGAGGCAGCAGTAGTAGGATGAAATAGTTTTAGATCAGCATAGGGTAGATGGAGAAGTTAGAGGAAATCTATAATATGCTCCCTTCCCTTAGAGTGTAAAGAAAAGTCATGGTGGTTGTCAACATCTGGGTTAGAGAGGTCTTGTAGGAGGTCATGGACAGCTTCATGCTTTAGCGTCTCCTGCACCAGGTGAGCTAGACGTCATTCGAGGTTCCCCTTTTTTGTTTTATACATTGGGGTATTCCATGATAGATTCGAGAGTGAAACACTCCTTCGTATCGCCTAACCTTTTTCATGCTTTGGAAATTGGCATAGAGAGGTTTTCAGTGCCCTTGGAATTAACTACGCATGTTGAAGGTCGAGTAGACTTGTTTGAAGTATATAGAGACTATAATCCAGTGCATGGGAAACAATGCTCTTGGGGAGATTTATGATGTTTACATATACAACCATAAGATTTCATACATGGAATGGATTGGTTTTATTCAGTGAAGGATATTGTGGATTTCTTCTGTAGGTAGGTTGTGCTCTTTGATGGGGATAGAGAGCCAATGGTGTTTGTTGGTGAGAGAGACCCTCAGATGGGTCAGAGGTGGGTTCTGTCTTTATCATCCATGATGGATGAACTGATGTAGGGTTCAATATAGGATTAGTAGTTGGTGTTTCCTAGGGTCTTACAAGAGTACCTGGATTTCTTTTTTGAAGAGGATGTAACATTACCCCCTCGATGAGAGATCGAGTATGGGTTCGAGCTACAACCCTGAGTGTCTCGTATCCCTATGCCTCAATATAATATTGTCCCTTCTGAGTTATGATAGCTACATATTCAACATGATGTTTTGTTACAGTGTAGTTTTGTTTGGCCGAGTGTCTCGCTGTGGGGTGCACAAGTTTTGTTCATGAAGAATGTTTACGGCAGTTTGCGGTTGTGTGACAATTATCGTCTCTTAAACAATGTGGCAATGAAGAATCTATCTCCCCTTCCACAGATTGATGATTTATTCAGTCAAATTAAGGGTTTATGTTGGTTATCAAAGATCGACTTATGGGCAAGATAACATCATATAGTTTTAAATAATGAGGATATCCTGGAGATTTCTTTTTGTTGTCATCATGGGAATTCTGAGTTTGTTGTAATGATGATCGGCGTGAAACATTCTCCATATTTTTTCATGGAATTGATGAATGATGTGTTCCATGAGTTCTTCGAAATGTTCATGATTTTTATCATTGATGACATCCTTGTGTTCTCCACGTCTGAGGAGGAGCTTGTAGATCATCCACATGCTTTTTTGGGAGTTCTACGTCAACATTAGTCATTTGGGAAGTTTTAGAAGTGTAAGTTTTGGGCCTGAAAAGTCTTTTTCATTAGTCATGTGGTGTCCTAGTAGGGGGTTGTTTTGGATCCATCAAAGATAGAAGTAGTTGTGTCTTGGGAATCGCCCAAGACAGTGTCAGAGGTGCGATGATTCCTTGGTCTCTTCGGATACTACTGGAGGTTCGTTACCAATTTCTCTTGAGTTGTAACTCCTTTCATAGCTTTGACCTGGAAGGATAAGAAATTCATAAGGACTGATCTATGATAGTAAGCATTCAGGTATCTAAAGGAGATGTTAGTAAGTGCTTCAATTCATTGTCTTCCTGCAATAGGAGTTCAGTTTGATGTTTTCTTCTGTGCTTCGTATCTAGGGTTATGTTGTGTTCTGATGAAGTAGAGATCTGTTGTTTCTTATGGGGATCCACAGTTGTTTCCCCATGAACATTACTATGCCACCATTGATCTTGAGTTGGCATCCATGGTGTATTCTCTGATGTTGGGGGACATTACCTCATTTGCAAGCACTTTCTGGTTTTCATCGATCAAATTAAATTGAGGTATGTTTTCTGCCAGAGTGACTTGATCATACGACTACATCGGTGGATGGATTTCTTATAGGAATAAAACATTGAAATATTGTATACCCTTATAAAGTTGAATTTTCTATCCCATGCGATGATTCTAAATTCACGTAGTGATGCGGTGCGTGAATCTGGTTAATCCTTGGGAGTAATGAATGAATTGTAAGTTGTACATATCGATATGGGAGTAGTTGGGGGAAAGGGTTGTCTTTTCCAGATGATAGTGCAGTCATATCTAATGCAGTAGGTGGAAGAATACTAGTTAGGGGATCTATAGATTGATGTTTGGAGACACCGAGTTTTTTGTGGAAAAACCCATGTTGGTTGTTCTGAGGACGAACACCACTGAGTGTTATATCATGGCAGTAGATTTGTTCTTTTGCCCATTCGTGAGACGGGTCATAGACAGTTCCATACTTCACCAAAAGCAGTGTATCCTGGAATGAAAAATATGTATCAATACTTTAGAATCTATTTTTGTTGTCCTGGGCTAGAGCATGTAGTTTTGGAGTTTGTGTCTTGATGTTTGGTCTTCTAGAAGGTTAAGGTCGAACACCGTGTTCCTAGTGGTCTTCTACATCCATTAGATGTTCCATAGTGGAAGTATTGGGAAATATCAATAGACATTGTTACTAGATTACCTAGATATTAGGGAGGACCTAACATGTAACGACCCAAAATTTCATTAATGGAAAATCCCTCTTGATCCAGTTAAATGTTTCTTTATGTTTTTATAAGATGTCAACTTCTTTAGTTTTACGTTAAGATTTGTGACCGTTACTTTTATAGCCGTTGAACATTGATCATCTGGGTAGTTTAAATATAAGGCTTTAACGAAACCATTTTTACTCAGACAAAGGAAGCGATGGCCTCATCCAGTAGAATTGCCCCTTACGAAGCCCATTTGTCGGATCTCGAAAAGGAGGTGGCGTCTTTGGGCTTTGCCCTTGACCAAGCCCAAGCTGAGCTTCATCAAGTCAAGCTCGAACGTGATCGTCTACGGGAAAAATGGAAGTTGATAGAGATCACCACTCGAGCGATGTTATCCGAGCAACCCCAAGAGTCTGTCACCATCGCACACCTTACCCTTAGGTCTTATGCGGCTATTTTAAGGGGTTATGTAACAAATAAGTAGCACCATGTTCATGTACATTATTTTTGTATATAATAATGAATATAATTTCTAGTCATTTTTGATGCATTGTAATTAGTTTTTAAAGTACAAATGATGTTTTTAGTTATTATTTAATTAAGAATTATATTTTATTAAATTAAAGGATTTTTGAATTAAATAATATTTTAATAAAATATTATTATTAATATTAAATTAATTTTTATTAAATATAAATGATCTTATAATTTTATGAATGCAATTAAAATTTTTATTAAGGTTTGAAAGCCATTTCTGTCAAAACCCGTGAATTTTTTATAAATGTCGGTTTTTATTTTAAAAGTGCAAATTCACATATTTAGAAAATTATTTAGATAAAATAAATATTATTTTTGGAATCAGGACGTCGAAATTATCCAACGGTGAATTTTTCATAATTTTCTGAGACAGTCCAATTTTTGGGTAAAAATTAAATACCTTTTAAATATATAATGTGATTTATGACATCATAATGACCCAATGGTGATGTAATAAAATACCATAATCCTTAGGTTCGGCCAATATATGTTTTATCATTAAAATAATGAGGTTTTAGGTTTGTTTGAATCACTTTTCAAAGCATTAATGGAGCCCTCAAGACTTATTCAACACATTGCCTTTTAAAATTAATTTCCATGGGAGTGTGACTCACCTCCACATAAGCAACCCTAATTTTTTAATAAGTTCGGACCTTGGCCTTGTAAAATATTGTTTTCCTCTCTCCTTTTCCAGAAACCATGGGCAAATACCATGGGATGGTTTGTGGTTTGGATTATTTTAATATAAGGGGTCCCAAACCTAAATAATAAAGAATTCTCTCACCTTTCCTATATAAACCCACCCAAGCTCCCACTTCCTCCTCACTCAAAGCCCTTGAAGTTCGTCCAACCTCTGCCCTACTCTCTCTAGAATCCTCTCAAGGTGCCCCAAGCTCCCAAGAATCCTCTCACAAGCCTCTCTCTAGCCTTTGGAAGCACACTTCCAAGTAAGGGTTTTTTCTTCCTTTCTCTTTTTTTTTTGTCAATTTTCTTTAAGTTGTATTGCCCTTTTAATTTAATTTATGAATGTTGGGGTATGGTTTCACACCTCCCCCATACTGCCCTCTTATTGTTTGAATGATGGGAGAACCCTTTCTCTCTCATTAAATGCCTCCCATGTACACCCGTTACTATGCCGAAATTCCGAAAGGAACTTCTCTCTCTTCTTTTATATTCAAGCAATACTTTTGTATCATGAATCTAAATTCCATTTCTGTTGTTGGGACATGTATATATATGATCTCCTTACTGTCCATTTCATGTAAATATGATGAGGAACCCCTTTCTCTCTCATCAACCTTTTTTATGAATTCTTATGTCACGCCGTTACGCTGCCAAAATCGCACCAATTTTCTAAGCCAATGTCTTTGTGTAGTGAATACCATGCCCATTTCTCCATCAAGGGTATTCACCTTTATGCACATATACGTATTGATTTTAAAGTTTCATGTATGAATTCCACATTCCTTTATCGTGGAAGAAATGATTATGTTTTATGAATCCATGTTTTATGATCCATGTGGCACACTTATGCATGAAATGAAATGTTTAAGAAGGGTGCGCCCTGATAGCGCTCCAATGCATTGGGTAAAGTATAGTATCATGATACGTCATGTGCAATGAGTGTTGACTCTTGCTAATTCAAGTGCAACGAGGGTTTACTCGTGCTTCAAGTGCAATGAGGGTTTACTCATGCTCCATGTGCAATGAGCCTTGGCTCATGCTAATTCAATGTTAAGTGTTGTTGCCACATTTCCATGTTATGATTATCATGCTTTATCATGCCTTTATGTTCATGTCTCTCTTATGCTCTATTGATATGCCTATTGCCTAACATGTATTGTACTCCTCATGTTATTCATTATGTACTCCCTTACTGGGCTTTATAGCTCACCCTTTTCTTATGCATGTCCTCAGGTTATCCCATGCAATGCTAGGTACGAAGGAATGTAGTGGTCATGTAAAGGAAGTTTTCAATAAGGATGTTGTATTTCAAGTTTAAAGTTTTTATGTAATAATCCTAAGCCCCAAAGACACTAAACCTCTCGATCTTCTTTGTTGTATCAAGTGAAGTTTTATGTAATAAAGCATGTTTAAGTTGTAATAAAAATCAGGGTTGTCATAGTTGGTATCAGAGGATAGGTTTAGTTATTTTTGGGATTAGGAAACCCTAGTAAAGCCTTAGATACAAGACTAAGCATAATAAAAACATCCCTAAGTTTTGGTAAATACTAAGTAAGTGTTTTATCAAACAAATACATCCCTGTCTGGATACGAGCAGGTAGAGGCGGCTCTGGCACAGATGTATCCTAGGGGTAAAACCCGAAAACACCGCTTTGAGCTAGACTCGAACGGGAACTGGTGCACGACAACGGGCCTTGCTGCACTCTTGGTTACGACACTCCCGGGGGATATGTTTTGATAAATTCACAATCTTAGTATGAACCCTTATTAAGGGAAAAATTCCCCTAAGAATATATGTTAGAAGGAAGATCCTGAAAAGCCTGGATTGAATCCTATAGACTCATGAGTTAAAGAGATCAAAGTTTATTTATAAGTCATCAACTTTTGTCTTTGGATTACCCTCTATGTGTTACCCCTAACTTTCCTTTTATTCCAGCCAATGGCCGGTAATAGGAGAACTCGGGCTAACAACCGTTGTGAAGATCAGTGTGATGATTGTACTAATGAGATGCCCAATCCGATGGGAGCGGGAATCGCGAACTTTGTCACGCTTCTCTCTCAGCTAACTCAAGTTTTGAATAGAAACACTGGTCAAGAGGAACGTTCAACCCCCCCTAAGAAAGAACAAGTCGCTATTGAAAGCTTCATGAGACAAAGGCCTCCTACTTTTAGTGGATCATCTGATCCCACGATCGCTGAACAATGGATCAACTCCATTGAGAAGATATTCTCCATCCTCCAATGCTCTGAAAAAGAGAAGGTTCTCCTGGCGGCTTATCGTATGGAGGGTGAAGCTGATCAATGGTGGACATTGATCAAAAATACGAAGCCTGAGGAGGAGATCGAGGCTTTGGAATGGAAGGTATTCCGGAAGATGTTTTTCGATAAATATTTTCCACGCACCCTCCGTCTTAAGATGGAAAGGGACTTCCTTTCCCTCAAGCAGAAAGATGAAGAATCTGTGGGAGCGTACGAGGCAAACTTCACAAGGCTTGCACGATACGCTTCCGGCTTTGTCGTTACCCCCGAATGCAAAGTTGACCGCTTCTTTGGTGGGCTGAAGCCTAGCTTGCGGAAAGCATTAGCGATCCGTGACTTTGACAGCTATGAGGAGATTGTCCGATGTGCCCTTAAGGTTGAAATGGAGATCTGAGAATCACAGGGGTATCATGGGGACAAGAAGCGGAAGGTGGACTTCAATGCTGGTGGTCCGATGGATAAATCCAACGGCGCTAAGAAATTCCAGCACCCCACTTGCCAAAAGTGTGGAAAGAAGCACCCTGGGAATTGCCTTAGGGGGACAAGAAAATGCTTCAAGTGTGGAAGAGAAGGGCACCTAGCTATTAACTGTCAGCAAGAAGGACCCGCGGCTGCGACGGAGGGGAGGAACGCTCCGTTCGAACCTCAACGCGTTGTTCAATGCTTCAAATGCAAAGAACCGGGTCATTTTGCGAATCAGTGCCCTAATCCAAGGGTTATCGGAGGCAATCAACAACCTCCAAGACAGCAAGGAAGAGCTTTTGCCATCACTTCTGCCGAAGTGAACCCCGACAACGAAGTGGTGACAGGTACGCTAGTTATTCATTCAAGAATAGCGAACATACTTTTTGATTCAGGTTCTACGCATTCTTTTATATCTCAAAAGTTTAGTAGAATAATCCCTGCACCACCACAAATCATGGAAGTAAAGATGTCGGTGAGTACGGCAAATGGGGCAATCATTGCATCCCATGAGTATAAGTCCTCCCCTGTTATAATCTGTGGATTGAATTTCCCGGCGAACCTTGTCATACTCCCTTTGGTGGAATTTGATGCAATTCTTGGCATGGATTGGCTTTCCTTATATAGAGCCAACATAAATTGTCGGGAGAGGGAAATCACACTCCATATGGAGAATCGACCCCCGATTCTTTACAAGTGTCAGGAGGAAGATGAATCTCCTTTAACTCCATCATCTCAAGCATGGATATTACTACCTTATGAGCACGCATATCTGGCTCAGATGATTGAGTCCAAGGAAGAAACCACCGTTGAAGAAATGCCTATTGTGAGGGAATTCGCTGAAGTATTTCCCGAGGAACTTCCTGGTCTTCCTCCAAGAAGAGATGTTGAGTTCTCAATTGAACTTATACCTGGGGCGCTACCAATATCCAAGACTCCATATAGAATGGCTGTGGTTGAGCTTGAAGAACTGAAGAAACAACTACAGGAGAATCTGGATAAAGGGTTTATACGCCCAAGTGCATCACCATGGGGTGCACCAGTCCTCTTCGTCAAGAAGAAGGATGGGTCAATGCGGCTTTGCATCGATTATCGTGAACTTAACAAAATCACGATAAAGAACAAGTATCCTCTCCCAAGAATCGATGACTTGTTTGATCAGCTGCGTGGAGCACAATACTTCTCCAAGGTCGACTTGCGGTCGGGATATTATCAAGTAAGGGTGAAGAAGGAAGATATCCCCAAGACTGCTTTTCGTACAAGGTACGGGCACTATGAATTCATAGTAATGCCTTTTGGACTCACCAATGCTCCAGCAATATTCATGGACTTGATGAATAGAGTCTTTAGAGATTACCTAGATAAATTTGTGGTAGTCTTTATAGATGATATTCTAATATACTCCAAAACCAAGGAGGACCATGAGGAGCATTTAAGAACTGTACTGGAGACTTTGCGCAAGGAGAAGCTCTATGCCAAGTACAGCAAGTGTGAGTTCTGGTTGAAGGAGGTCTCATTCTTGGGCCATATCATCACAAGCAATGGGATATCTGTGGACCCCTCCAAAACAGATGCAATTGAGGGATGGCCGAGGCCAACATCGGTAACTGATATCCGTAGCTTCTTGGGGTTAGCTGGATATTATCGACGATTTGTGAGAAACTTCTCACGATTGTCCAACCCTCTTACCAAGCTAACTCGAAAGGGATTAAAGTTTGCTTGGAGTGATGAATGCGAAGAAAGCTTCAAGGAGTTGAAAAGGAGGCTTATCACCGCACCTGTGCTCACTTTACCCACAAGTGGGGAGCTTTTTGTGGTATTCAGTGATGCTTCAAAGAAGGGCTTAGGATGTGTGCTGATGCAGAATGATAAAGTGATATCCTATGCCTCAAGACAGTTGAAAATCCATGAGCGAAACTATCCAACGCATGATCTGGAGTTGGCGGCGGTGATCTTTGCCTTGAAAATCTGGCGGCATTATCTCTATGGAGAGAAATGTGATATATATACGGACCACAAGAGTCTTAAATATATATTCACACAGAAAGAGCTTAATATGCACCAGAGAAGATGGATAGAGCTCATAATGGATTATGACTGTTCAATACATTACCACCCTGGGAAGGCGAACAAGGTGGCGGATGCCCTAAGTAGAAAGGATCCAGCAATTCTATCAATGATGAGAATTGAGAAGGATCCAATCTTCTTAGACTTGATGAAGATGGAAGTGGGAATCATAAAGAAGGGAACATCAACAATCCTTTCACAAATGATTGCTCAACCATCTCTTTTGGAAAGGTTAAAGGATGCTCAAAAGGATGATGCGAGAATCCAAGAAAAAGTGGAAGCTATCAAAAAGGGAAAATCCTCAGAGTTTAATGTTAATGAAGAAGGAATTGTGCGGTTTGGGAAAAGACTATGTGTCCCATCAAGTTCGGAGCTGAAGAAGGAACTTTTGGATGATGCACATAGTTCAAATTTCTCTATTCACCCAGGGAGCAGAAAGATGTATCGAGATCTCCGAGAAAACTTTTGGTGGGATAATATGAAGAAGGAGATCGCTGAATATACATCAAAGTGCCTGGTGTGTCAGAAAGTGAAGGCAGAGAGGCAGAAGTCTAAGGGGATGATGCAACCATTGCCCATACCAGAATGGAAATGGGAGAACATCACCATGGACTTCGTCACTGGACTTCCAAGGACATCCAAAAGCAACAATGCAATCTGGGTTATTGTGGATCGTCTTACAAAGACTGCACACTTCATTGCTATTCGAGAGGACTTCTCTTTGGATCAACTGGCACGGATATATATCAGGGAAGTGGTACGGTTGCATGGAGTACCACTATCTATTGTGTCTGACCGAGATCCAAGATTTACCTCTAAGTTTTGGAAGAGTCTTCAACATGCTCTGAATACTGAACTGAACTTCAGTACGGCCTATCATCCTCAAACTGATGGCCAATCTGAGCGGACTATCCAAACACTTGAGGATATGTTGAGAGCGTGCTCAATGGACTTTAAAGGAGGATGGGATCAACATCTTCCTCTAGTTGAGTTCTCTTATAATAATAGTTTCCACTCGAGCATCCAAATGGCACCATATGAAGCCCTGTATGGGAAAAGGTGTAGAACACCGGCATGTTGGGATGAGGTCGGTGAACGTAAGCTGCTTGGACCAGAAATGGTCGAAGAAATGGTGGAGAAGGTGAAAACCATTCAGCAGCATATCAAGGCAGCCCAAAGTCGACAGAAGAGTTATGCAGATAATCGTCGACGAGACCTTGAATTTAAAGTCGGAGACATGGTGTTTTTACGCATATCTCCGTGGAAGAAGGTCATGAGGTTTGGAAAGAAAGGGAAGTTAAGTCCAAGGTACATCGGCCCCTTCGAGATTCTTGATCGTGTTGGGGCTGTGGCCTATCGACTAGCACTTCCACCTACTATGGCCAAGGTGCATGATGTCTTCCATGTATCCCTCTTAAGGAAGTACATACCAGACCCTTCACATGTACTCTCTTCTGAGGTGGTACAATTAGAAGACGATCTTTCTTATGAGGAGCAACCAGTGAAGATCTTAGATCGTAGAGAAAAAGTTCTACGAAATAAGACAATGCCCCTCGTCAAGGTGTTGTGGAGAAACCACAAGTTTGAAGAAGCAACTTGGGAGTCGGAAGATATGATGAAGCTAAGTTACCCACATTTGTTTTAGTGTGGGAAAAGGAAAATTTCGAGGGCGAAATTTCTTAAGGGGGGAATGTTGTAACGACCCAAAATTTCATTAATGGAAAATCCCTCTTGATCCAGTTAAATGTTTCTTTATGTTTTTATAAGATGTCAACTTCTTTAGTTTTACGTTAAGATTTGTGACCGTTACTTTTATAGCCGTTGAACATTGATCATCTGGGTAGTTTAAATATAAGGCTTTAACGAAACCATTTTTACTCAGACAAAGGAAGCGATGGCCTCATCCAGTAGAATTGCCCCTTACGAAGCCCATTTGTCGGAGCTCGGAAAGGAGGTGGCGTCTTTGGGCTTTGCCCTTGACCAAGCCCAAGCTGAGCTTCATCAAGTCAAGCTCGAACGTGATCGTCTACGGGAAAAATGGAAGTTGATAGAGATCACCACTCGAGCGATGTTATCCGAGCAACCCCAAGAGTCTGTCACCATCGCACACCTTACCCTTAGGTCTTATGCGGCTATTTTAAGGGGTTATGTAACAAATAAGTAGCACCATGTTCATGTACATTATTTTTGTATATAATAATGAATATAATTTCTAGTCATTTTTGATGCATTGTAATTAGTTTTTAAAGTACAAATGATGTTTTTAGTTATTATTTAATTAAGAATTATATTTTATTAAATTAAAGGATTTTTGAATTAAATAATATTTTAATAAAATATTATTATTAATATTAAATTAATTTTTATTAAATATAAATGATCTTATAATTTTATGAATGCAATTAAAATTTTTATTAAGGTTTGAAAGCCATTTCTGTCAAAACCCGTGAATTTTTTATAAATGTCGGTTTTTATTTTAAAAGTGAAAATTCACATATTTAGAAAATTATTTAGATAAAATAAATATTATTTTTGGAATCAGGACGTCGAAATTATCCAACGGTGAATTTTTCATAATTTTCTGAGACAGTCCAATTTTTGGGTAAAAATTAAATACCTTTTAAATATATAATGTGATTTATGACATCATAATGACCCAATGGTGATGTAATAAAATACCATAATCCTTAGGTTCGGCCAATATATGTTTTATCATTAAAATAATGAGGTTTTAGGTTTGTTTGAATCACTTTTCAAAGCATTAATGGAGCCCTCAAGACTTATTCAACACTTTGCCTTTTAAAATTAATTTCCATGGGAGTGTGACTCACCTCCACATAAGCAACCCTAATTTTTTAATAAGTTCGGACCTTGGCCTTGTAAAATATTGTTTTCCTCTCTCCTTTTCCAGAAACCATGGGCAAATACCATGGGATGGTTTGTGGTTTGGATTATTTTAATATAAGGGGTCCCAAACCTAAATAATAAAGAATTCTCTCACCTTTCCTATATAAACCCACCCAAGCTCCCACTTCCTCCTCACTCAAAGCCCTTGAAGTTCGTCCAACCTCTGCCCTACTCTCTCTAGAATCCTCTCAAGGTGCCCCAAGCTCCCAAGAAGCCTCTCACAAGCCTCTCTCTAGCCTTTGGAAGCACACTTCCAAGTAAGGGTTTTTTCTTCCTTTCTCTTTTTTTTTGTCAATTTTCTTTAAGTTGTATTGCCCTTTTAATTTAATTTATGAATGTTGGGGTATGGTTTCGAACCTCCCCCATACTGCCCTCTTATTGTTTGAATGATGGGAGAACCCTTTCTCTCTCATTAAATGCCTCCCATGTACACCCATTACTATGCCGAAATTCCGAAAGGAACTTCTCTCTCTTCTTTTATATTCAAGCAATACTTTTGTATCATGAATCTAAATTCCATTTCTGTTGTTGGGACATGTATATATATGATCTCCTTACTGTCTGTTTCATGTAAATATGATGAGGAACCCCTTTCTCTCTCATCAACCTTTTTTATGAATTCTTATGTCACGCCGTTACGCTGCCAAAATCGCACCAATTTTCTAAGCCAATGTCTTTGTGTAGTGAATACCATGCCCATTTCTCCATCAAGGGTATTCACCTTTATGCACATATACGTATTGATTTTAAAGTTTCATGTATGAATTCCACATTCCTTTATCGTGGAAGAAATGATTATGTTTTATGAATCCATGTTTTATGATCCATGTGGCACACTTATGCATGAAATGAAATGTTTAAGAAGGGTGCGCCCTGATAGCGCTCCAATGCATTGGGTAAAGTATAGTATCATGATACGTCATGTGCAATGAGTGTTGACTCTTGCTAATTCAAGTGCAACGAGGGTTTACTCGTGCTTCAAGTGCAATGAGGGTTTACTCATGCTCCATTTGCAATGAGCCTTGGCTCATGCTAATTCAATGTTAAGTGTTGTTGCCACATTTCCATGTTATGATTATCATGCTTTATCATGCCTTTATGTTCATGTCTCTCTTATGCTCTATTGATATGCCTATTGCCTAACATGTATTGTACTCCTCATGTTATTCATTATTTACTCCCTTACTGGGCTTTATAGCTCACCCTTTTCTTATGCATGTCCTCAGGTTATCCCATGCAATGCTAGGTACGAAGGAATGTAGTGGTCATGTAAAGGAAGTTTTCAATAAGGATGTTGTATTTCAAGTTTAAAGTTTTTATGTAATAATCCTAAGCCCCAAAGACACTAAACCTCTCAATCTTCTTTGTTGTATCAAGTGAAGTTTTATGTAACAAAGCATGTTTAAGTTGTAATAAAAATCAGGGTTGTCATATAACACTATTTTGTTGGTAGTGGATCATTTAACAAAATCATCCTACTTCATAGCTATCATGGAGTCAAGCTTAGTGGATGTTTTGTGGAGGCAGTATCTAGAGGAGGTGGTGAGGCTCCACAATGTCCCGAGGACGACCATTTTAAATTGAGATACTCATTTTACCTCTAGGTTGTGTAGAGGTCTTTGGCATTCTTTTGGTTCTCATCTATGCCTTAGTACTACATTTCATCCTCAGGCAGACAATCAAACATAGTAGACCATATAGACATTGAAGACATGTTACTCTATTGTGTCCTAGATTATGGAGTTTCATGGATGAGGAACTTACCCTTGGTGGAGTAATCTTACCACAACAGTTATCACTCCACCATTAGTATGGCCCCTTTAAAACCTTGTGTAGTCAACCTTGAAGTTCTCCATCATGCAATACTAGGGTCGAAGAGTCAGCAATTCTCAGATCGAAAATACTGCAGAATACAGCAGATATGGGGTTTAGTGATTCTTGAGGGGAAGAAGACATCGTTGGATCATTATAAATCATATAAAGATCAAAGGAGGATACCCTTAGAGTTTGATTTGGGGATCATGTGTTTCTATTGGTGACTCCCCGTCATGGGCAGCGATGGTTTTCTCATGGGAGTAAGCTTTCTCCTCGGTTTGTTGGTCCTTTCATGGTTTTTCCTTGTTTTGGATATGGGGCATACCAGATTGAACATCCCCCATAGATGATCCAGATACATCATGTTTTCCCTGTATCACATCACCATCGTTATCTTCATGATGACTTGCACGTCATCGATTGTTGACAGATCGATGTCGATGATGATGCAACCTTCAAGAAGCGGCCTGTGGAGATCCAAGACCTCAAAGAGATGGTGTGGGATGGGAGTTCTATCCCCTTGGTTTGTGTCTAGTGGTGACATGGTGTCCTGGAGGAGGGTACATGGAATTGTGAGTCACAGATACATGATTATTACCCAGAGTTGATTGATGTTTAACTTTTTTCATTTAATGACATTCATTTGTGGTTGTAGACCATTCATGTTTTTGAGATGCCATTATTTTGGTTACTTCTTGTGGCTTTCTCTATTTTTAGATGTATCACGATGGGAGGTTTTTTGGACCCCATTTTAGTTTCCTTTTAGGTTGGTTTTAAATTCTCAAGGATGGGAATTTTTTATAGGTATCTGATGTAATGGTCTGGACCTCTCTTTTTTCCTTTGTGAAAATATATTGTCTGAGGTGTTCTAGGAGGTCAAGGTTAATTATTCCCAACACTTTTCCAAATGATTAGTTCTATGAACTATGCATCTGTAACCTTATGTGAACTGTGTCATTGGTAGCCTTAGGTTAATAGTGCAATGGTAACCTTATGTGAATAGTGTCATCGGTAGCCTTATTTGAAAAGTGAAATGGTAACCTTATCTGAACAGTGTCATCGGCAGCCATAGGTGAACAGTTCAATGGTAAACTTATGTAAACAGTGTCATCAGTAGCCTTATGTGAACTGCGCAATATTAGCCTCTTTCCTTTTCTATATTTGGAGTTCATGAACATTGTTTCCATAATGGTGATGTTCTAATGGTAGCTACATTCCTTTTCCAAATTTTGAGTTCATGAATAGTGTTTCATGAATGATGAGGTTCCAATGGAGGCCTATTTCCTTTTCCAAATTTTGGGTTCATGGACATTGTTTTGAAAATGGTGAGGTTCCAACCGTAGCCTCTTTACTTTTCCACATTTTGATTTCAAGAAAAGAGTTTCCATATGGTGAGGTTCCAACATTAGCCTATTTCCTTTACCAAATATTGAGTTTATAAACACTATTTCTAAAACGGTGAGGTTCCAAAGGTAGCCTCTTTATTTTACCAAATTTTGAGTTCATGTATAGTGTTTCTATTATGGTGTTTCTCCAACAGTAGCCTCTTTCCTTTCCCAAATTTCAAGTTCATGAGTAGTGTTTACATAAGGGTGAGGTTCTAAGGGTAGCCTCTTTCCTTCGTCAAATTTTGAGTTCATGAATAGTGTTTCCAGAATGGTGAGGGTCCAACGCTATCCCATTTCCTTTTCCAAATTTTGAGTTCAGGAATAGTGTTTCTAGAATGGAGAGGTTCCAATGATATCCTATTTCCTATACCAAATTTTTATTTCAAGAAATGAGTTTCTAGAATAGTGAGTTTCAAATGGTATCCTCTATCCTTTTCCAAATTATGAGTTCATGAACATTATTTCCATAACGGTGAGGTTCCAAATGTAGCCCCTTTATTTTACCAAAATTTGAGTTCATGAATTATGTTTCTAGAAAGGAGAGGTTCCAATGGTAGACTCTTTCCTCTTCCAAATATTAGGTTCATGAATATTGTTTCCAGAACTCTGAGGTTCCAACGGTAGCCTCTTTCCTTTTCCAAATTTCATGTTCAGGAATAATTTTTTTTCTTCCTACAGTTTTCCACTTTGACGTATCCTTTGACGTAAAATGCATTTAAAGCCCTGTTTTAAGGACACTTAGGACAATTAAAAGGGCATAAATCCTATATTAATTTTCCTATGGCTCATGATGCTTTTACATAGTCAAACTGCTTGGTTTAATTCAATCTTCTTTTAATGAAAAATCCAAAATAACTTAAACATCTGCTCTATTAAATTTTCTAAAAGGGATGATATATCTTCCTCCCTAGCTCTTCTACCTTCTTCTCAGGTGTGAGATGCTCGAACCATTCATTCCTCCCTGTAAAATATGTGTTGTCAACCATTCATCCTTGGATTGGTTACCCTATATTTTTTATGCAACCAAGAAGTATCAAACAATATTCGATATAAGGTACGATCTATAGTCATTATTTTGGTTTCATATACTTATATTTCTTCTTTACCTTTTATGGCATGGTATCTCCATTTTCCTAATATACATTTCATGGGTGTTGACCAATTATGGTGGTGTCTATCCATCCTCAGGTTGATATAGTTATCATGGGGGTGGAGAACGTAACCCATTGTGTGACTCATTGTCATATAAATAATTCGATGAACCATTAATGTTAGGTGATTAATTTCTTCTCATTTATGTGAAACTATATTGTTGTCATGTTTTATCCCACTAGCTCACAATGGAATTGAAATAATAAATATTTGAACCAGATAAAAAACATGATATCGATTTTATGTTATTGCCTATTGTTTTTCTAGATAGTGTGATATCTATGCTTACTTTGTTTAGCTTTTCTTTTTTGGTGGAAATTGGTAATGAATGTAAAAACTAAATTCATTGATAATTTTTGTATAAAGATAAAGAGGCACGCGAATGAATCTGATTGTTGTTTTTGAAATTTGACGATAATCAAATTGATGCAGTAAGCATGTTTAATAAATTTTTGATAGATTAATGTTTAGGTTTCCCAATTTTGGTAACTAATAATAATAAATTGGTTAATTCAAGATGAATTAAATAACTAGTTGTTCGATAAAGATAATTCCTTGTAGGGTTCTGAGTTACCCTCCTTTGGGATTATGGTCCAGGAGCCCAATTGATATTTTAGTTCTTTTCCTATTTTTTAGGTTGTGATATGATAATGGATGGGTATTGTGATATGTGGGGGCATGAAGGCCTTTTGTTTTTGGTTTCATTTTATTCCTAGAGTGGAGGGTGGCATCAGTTTATGCATGTGGTTGTCGGGGAGGACACCGGGAATAATTGAACGTGTTGGATGTGAATGTTTGGATGCATACTGATCTTGTAGGTTGTTTATCTGCATTACATACATCAATACTCAAGTTAGCTGGTTTCACATACCCTCCTTCCAAAAGGGTTAATGTCGCACTAGGTATGCCAAGTTCTTTCTGCATTTATTTTTCTAAGGGAGTATAGGTCTATGATCGTGATATATGCGGAAATGAATCGATGGGTAGTTCGTTTACTTACTGTGTTGCGCCCCCTTGTGTATAGTCACCTAGAATATTTTTATATAATTCCTGGTAATATTGGAATGTAATTCTATAAATAAATGACTGAATAAATGATGTTAACCCAAAGGGTTGGAGCATACTAGGAGGCAATGCTGAGGTTAATATTTAATGGGACAGTGGACTTTGGGTGTGATTCTTATGAAATATAATGGGGAATTTTTAATAGAAATTAATGATTAAATAATTAATTAATGTAAAGTGTAATTTATAAAAAAGAATTAAGTAATGTAATAAATCTATTTAAATGGTTGTGTTCTTATAGGATACCTAGTCTTAGAAGTGGCATCTGGGAGACCGAGAGACGTTAGCTGTAGTTGAGTCTAAGACTAGGTTATGCCTATAGTGTAGTTGTAGGCTATAGTATATTCTGTACATTTTGTGTTTCTGTATTCTACTCTACTCATTCAATTAAAGAAACTGACACCCCAGGGATTATGAGCCCTAGCGTGCATTTTCCCCAACATTTTGGTCGGAGTATGAATGGCTGACTACCCCCTTTGGCCCCACTATCTTCTATCAGTAGTTACTTTTTATGGTAGCCACAATGGTTAGTTTTTCTTTATATATGTGTGTGGAGGAATATAATAGATTTTAGTTATTAATACACATATATTATGGATATATTTTCTTATGGACAACTATAGGTGTAACATGTATAGGTTGTGATGTCTCGAGGATCCTTACTCGGTGTATGGGTTTTAATGGATTGATGTATAATACCCTACATTTGATACATGTTACATGAGATGTGGTGGCTCCTAGAAAATTCCTGGTTACATTCTTACGTGGACGTGGGGGTTTTGTTGCATGAGGTTCATGTTGTGGTGTTTTTCCTAGGTGTTTGTGGGCAAACCTTTTGGAGATAGATTCTTTAGATGTGAGACATTGGGGAAAACTGAAAAACCAATGGGGAAGTAGTAGTGGGGTACCCATGATATTATTTATTATATTATATACTATTGTATGTGTTACATAGAGAGAGTATCCATAGTGAAGTTGTGAACATAGCATACCTGTTTAGGTGATGAGTTAGTTTCACTTGTTTTTTACTGTGCTTTAACATTATTTCATTACTTTTTCCAAAGAGGATCTGGGGAGGATCCTACTGAGTATACTGTTATTCACTCTATGTATATATACATTGTTTTTCGGGTCACTTAGATCAGGGTAATGATATGGCCAGTTTCTATTATCTTGGTGTTGCAGGAGCTATTTGGGCTTCATAGTTGCACTTGTTTTTACACTCTTTTGTATACTTACTATTTTCCCCATTTAGTTGTTGTAGTTTTTCATTAAATTACATGTGTGTAAATGGGATTTCATTTATTCTATTGTCTATGTTGGAGTTGGTTGGTATATTTCTTATCTATCTCTTTCTCTTGAGTCCTCATAGAGGGTAATTCCTTCCATTTATGTGTTTTCTATACCCTTTGTGCTTGTTGAAAACCAGGGGATACTGGAGGTAGGGCTCGGGGGTCATTATCCCCCTTCTCAGATTCCCAGACTAGGAGGGGTACACTATGTGCAGAGGGGGTCATGAAATTTTGGAACTAAACTTTTCTTGAAAAATTATCATAATATTTCATTATTTGAAACATAATCATAAAAAATCTGGACAAATGATGAGAGTGTTACATAATGTCTTTACCACTTTGGTAAACTTGAATTGTTATCCATGTGAAAGAATTACATTTTTTGAAACATAAAATTCCATGAATAAAAAATTTCAAGATATTAAATGACATAGTGACTGTATAGAAACCTCATATTAAAATATTGGTTCATAAAATAAAATAAGTCTCATGAAAAGTAAACTGAGACAACAATTCCTTACTGATTTGGTAAAACTTAAACCATAAACGCCATGATAACCACAACATAAAATTTTTACGTAAATTCAAAAAATGGTAAAGGTATCCTAAAATATATACAGTATAAGTATATTCATCACTTAAAAGAATCATGTGTTTAATATTTCATCTGTCTCATGGAAAAATAAAAGTGTAATTGAAATCTATTACCACTTTAGTAATCTATTGAATCTTAATACCCAACAAAATAAAAATAAAAAATGAAACATTTTATGTCATGAAAATAATTATATTCATGATATAACTTGTAAAATGTTTAGTATATAAAACACACTAAATAACATAGTGGTGAATTTTCAAATATCTTCATAGAATAAAATAAAGACAAGAAATCCCTTACCTTAAGTATCAAATTCCTTCAAACATGTTTGAACCTTCTATATAATAAATGTAAGATTATTTTAAATATATTATTGAACAATAATTATATATATTATACCCTATATGTTATCTTATGACCATTCATTACACTCTTATTACCAAATCCTTATTAAAATCATTTTTTTGATAATAAGAGCTTTGTTTTTGGTATATGCTTTTTTGGTCTTATTACTATGTTCATAGTTAAATAATATCCATAATTATAATACAAACATTATTATAATATTAATTTCAAAATAATACATTTAATAGTAATCATGAATGATAGATTTTAGAAATAAAGTGTATTATGATCATGGAGATGGTGGGCACTACCTACGCGTGAGTAACATTACCATTTTTCAATGATCAATATATAAAGGATATAAGTGATATTTTATCATAAATTAATTATAAAATTTCAGAAATATAAAATTATTTCTTTATATTTACTTATAAATATGATCCATTAGGTTTTTTTTGAAATGATATATTCACATTGCTTAGTGAAGGGAGTACTCCACATGTACAGGAACAATGTTATCTTCATTATGTGGGTGAAAATGTGATAAATAAAATGATATATTATATTTTCAGGATTCATTATTATTATTTTCATTTAATTTAATTCACATATAATCAGTAGATGTATCCTTGTTATCTTCTATGTAATTCATTTTTTAAAAATGAATCATAAGGATTCGTTAGGTAGTTTTCTGATGCACACACGAGCGACGTTATCGTATTCCCTATTAAATTAAAATTACAAAATTATATAGGATTTAATGACCCAATATTTATTATTATGTTATTAATATCATATATATATATATATATATTATCCATCGTATTACTCAATCGTGATAGATGGTCATATAAAATAATGACACCAGTTCGCGAGCTGGTAGTCCACTATAAACACAAATGATGATATCATAACCCCTTTGGTGGAATTTGGAATGTTTTTAGGTTTTTAAAATAACATAAAAACATGTAATTATATTATATATACTAATTTTATTATGTTGTCATTTCTTAATAATAATTTAATGTCGTGGAGAAGGAAATAAATTAAAAACACTTGTTGATGAATGTAACCACTTCTTCGAGTAACCATCATTTGTTTACACCAAAATCTTTACAAGGATTCATTTTTGCCAAAAATAATGATTCATGGATGATATAATGGTTTTTATGATGTGATATTTTCAGATAATGTCTTTAACAAGATGATTTTTATGCTTAGAAGTAGATAGGAGAGTCGGTGGACTTCAATAAGGGTGGTGAGTGTCACATTGGCCATTTTTGAAATGAAAAAGGGTCACCAACTTTTTCACATTAAAAATGATAAAAAAATATTATTCTAAATACTTATATATGATAGGGTATAATTATTGATATAAATTATATTTTATATATTTTTTCAGGTCATTCCAACCCTCTTTGTTTTAGGATAACCCCTAAAAACCCATTTTACCTTAACGAGGTTAAATAATTTCAACATTTTTTACAATTAATTAGGTTAAAAATTTATGTTGAAGATATTATATAGTTAAAATTATGGTTTTTAAAAATATGGAAGCCATTTTTCAAATTTACTTTCACAAAAGTGGGAAATTTTAATTTAAAATTAATCCTGAAGAAGTGACGAGAAAGTTGGTTTTCAAAGATAAAATGTTCAAAAGTTTACAAGGTATTTATATAAAAATTAAATATGAAAATTATTGCAATTAAATAAATTGAATTAATATGTATATAATTTTACTAATTTTAATATAAAAATAATGTAAAATATAATTTATCTTTCTAAATAATTTAATAGAAAATGTTGTTTCAATTAAAGTTATATATTTTTCACAATTAATAAAATTAGTAATATATTCTGGAAATTATGAAAACAAAAGAATAATATAATTTTAAAATTATTATTTCAAAAATTAAATTAATTTTCCAAATAAATTTTCTAATTCATCATAAAAATATTATCAAAATAACTGCACAAAATATTAGAAAAACATATTTTTAGAAAAATATATGTTTATGCAAAAATTTGCATTTATTATTATTTATTATCAATAAAAAATAATATTAATGTTAAATTTTATATTCAATATATTATATATATATTTCTATAAAATATTTCACCAAAAGTTTTTGTTAATTAATTGAGAGGTAACATTTTGTTTTCATAAGAAATTGTGTTCAGAAAAGATATTTTATTTATTTTTGAATAGTTTTTTATTTTCATTTTTAATTAATTTTACACCTGTAAATTAATTTTACATGTTTTTTTAAACCATGTATTTTCATTATTTTTTCAATAATAATCATACACACCATTACAATGTCTATTAGGTAATAATTATAATGTCTTAATTAAATTTCAAACTTTATTTAAACCCAGTGTTTCATGTAATGTAAGTAAAACTTGGTGTCATGTGTGAAAAAAATATGAAAATGACTAAATTAATTTGGAAAAAATAAAAATCTCAGGGTTTTACACAATAAATGGAATCAAAATACATATAATCAAGTTTTTACATTTTGAAAATAAGCTCAAAAAAATATTGGATATAACCAATAACAAAGAGGCTATAAATAAAATCAAATAAATAAACCATAAAAATATCCACCACAAATAGAAAACCAAAATCATATCCAACAATTATAACGCCCTCAACCTCAAAAAATTATGTTCTTTTAGAAATTTCATCCTCTAACACACCCACTACACAAACCCCAAAAATAAAATATCAATGATATGGTAGAAGAATTCATCCAAAATCATGATTTGTGGATAAAAACCAATAATAAATCAAATAAAAATTAATAATATAATCCTTGAAACCTTGTGAATCAAGTGGGAAAGATATGTAGTACCATTTCAAATCGACTTCTAAGTACACTACCAAATAACACATAGAATAATCCGAAGGTTATACTGAAGGCTATTAAATTATAAAGTCGGTGAGAGGTGGATAATGTCACGAAAATAGATATTGAGATGAAGGGGTAATATAAATGAAAAGGATATAAATGTGTTAACTATAAAGAAGATAATTATTAAGATAAATATGATGAGAAATTTCATATGTAGAATGGAAAAAAATTAAAAACCATATTCAAGAGAAATCCGGGAGGAGGTGTACAAGAATATAGAACCACATCAATTGACTCTAACATTTTAATTAGGGATTAAGAAAGTAGGAATTAAATGAAAATACATAAATCTAATATAAATTTTCAAATATATATATATCAACTTCCCTTATACTAAATTTCTTTCATAATTCACGGGTTATTCTATGATTATGATGGAGTTTCTATAAATCAAGAAGAAGCTAAAAGTTATGGGAGTAATAATTCATAATGGAGATTGTTTAGTACTATTTAAAAATATGATTCAACTAAATAAGGGATATCATTTGATAAATTTTATCCCATATACTATTAGTTTGTCACATTTAGGAAGGTTCATTATGAATCATGATAAAATTTCAATCTCATTCCGCTAATTGTTTATCAAATATTAGGACTAGATAAACTGAATCCAATATGAATATTACAACAACATGTGGACTGATCCGTAATGTAACCCGGATAATTTCTTGAAGTAATTTCTATTAAGGATGTGAAATTAATTTTTTAAATTGATATTTAGAGCCCTAAAAATTTAGGATATTGAGTTTTTTTCATTATTTTAGGGAGCCCATTATTTGAAACTAGAAATTTTTTTATCAATGTCGTCTAACCAATACGCATTTTTAAACATGGGGAATATGAAATGACTTTTTATTGTAATAAAGGTATAAATTTTAGAGATTAATTAGGATGCATTCATGTTTTTTTCTAATAAATAACATCCATCCATCAAAAACCAATAACATTAATAAAATCAGATGATGATAAAATTCCATCATGAGATTCTTCAAATAATGTGAGATGAAATATGTGTTAGATATGAAATAAAAGAATAATGTTTATAGTGGAAATAAAACATATCCTCATATTAATAACTTCATTTAATCTCATCAATCATCAATCCACTTATTCTTGAATATATTTCAATAACAAGTACATTAATATAAATATTGTATGGAGAGTACAAAATATTCCAAATGATCGTAAACACATAATTGAAAATTGAACAAGGAGAAAAGATGATAAAAGTATTAAAGAAGAGTGAAAAAATGAATTCAATTGTGGTATTTCTCATAACAAGGGAATTAGATGATCTATTTTTAAACAAAAACTTATATTGGAAAAAGGGTGTAAAAATGGCACAAATTCATAGGAGACTTACAACACAAATGAAGGATGTGGTTAAGAAGGAATTATTAAAACTTCTTAATGTTGTAATTATCATCTTAATTGAAACATGTATTGGTTATTACCATTTCATGTTATTCCAATAATTGGGATTCATTACTTTGATAATTTATGATTTCAATGAGATGATTCAAACATAGATAGAAATTCATTGAAGAGTGTGTCTTTATTATAATAAACATAATTAAGCAATGATAAAGATAACTTTTCACATCCATATATAAAATAATAAATGGAATGGTTAGTTATCCTCAAGTTCAATTACACTTATATAAAAACATTATTTACAATAGAACCCCATTTGACCTAGTTGGTCGATCAATGTAAAGATCAACATTCCTACAAAATTATCCCTCTATTTTAACATGGTATTTGGAATGTGTAATTCACCAATGAAATCTAAATTTTTCAGGAAATATATTTTCCATGACATTAAAAATAAATCTCTAAATATTATTATGGATGATTTCATGGGATATAAGATTTCCTCTATGGTATACCAATATAACCTAGACATGATTCTCAAGGGATGTGATGAAAAATGACTTCTTCTTAACTTGAAAAAATAACACTTTTCTTGTAAATATTTAATTGTATTTGGGAATAAAATATCTATAAAAATAATTGAGGTAAATCCCATAAAGTTAAAGGTTATGTAATAGAATCTATATCTAACTATAGTGAAGGAGATCTGATTCATTCTTCAGAAGATAGAATTTAATCACCACATTTTCATGTACATATGTAAGACAAATTTCATACTCACTCATCTTATATGGAAATAGATTTTTTATCCATACAATGTGAATAAACCTTATCAATCTCCCCTTAATAAAAAATAATTCCCAGGAATAAAAACTAAAACGATTTAATTATTTAACACTTAGATTCTAATTAACCACGTCATCGTTTACAACTAGAATTCTATCAAGGCTCATCGATACATGCAACATCCATGATAAAAACATTTTTTCCCAAAATATGTGAAAAATAAATACTTATTAAAAGACTTCTGAAAATAAAAAAAATTAACCGAAAGTGTAATTAAATTTTGACATAAATACAAGACAATTAAATTAAAATCCAAGGATAGTGATGAAAATACAAACAACATATCAATAATGAATAACCTAGATAAATTCATATAATAATCCATGAGAAACTCTCCATGTGACCTACTATCTCCAACAGATACCAAATAAAGGGGGAAAATGAAAATCAGGGTGTTCCTTTATAAAATGTGGATCCCCATCCATTACTTGTATTATGAAAAATCAAGTCTACATATGTATAATAGAATATATAGGGTGTGAGGAAAATCATGATATGATGCCATGATAAGTATATATAAAATTTAACATTACAACCTATTATATATAGTTTGAAAATATTATTTTTAAATTGCCACTTTATATCATTATAATAACCATTTTAAAAACATTTTATAAATATTTTATAATTTTGGGAAATCCAGATGGATTTTGTGAGAGTTTTTGACCGAAAAAATATTGACGTGTATCTGTTTATTAGAATATCAATGAATAAAGTTGTATTTAATAAAAATATAATTGGTGAAAACACATGTTAAAGATTACCAATGTGATGAATTGATGTTTGGGAGTATGGTTGATCATAATAGTGATGTCCAACATGGTCTACATGTTCAAGAGGGGGTCCAAAAAAATCTTAGAGAATGTATATCCCAACACAGGCCACGACACACACTAGGTTTGGTTGTAGTAAAGAGGTAGAATAAGATTGGGGAAATACTACACCCCTATCATAAGGAAAGCTGAGATGAAAAGGCCCAAACCAGGTAAAAAGATATGGACTACACCATTGACACTCCCCATAATAACACTTCGTTCACCTATTCAAAAAGTATGTTCTCAAAAGAGATTAATTGATGTTGTGGTTTGGGATTTACTTTGTATGGATTTTTACCAGATGAAAATCTGATTTACCACATCCATTGTGTATGTAATGGGGATTTTTATGTCACTATCTGATAAAAGAGGATGTCCAAAATGTTAATTTCACATTTACTAAATTCATGGTCAATAAGTGATAGACAAAAGTATAAAAGAGACCAAAAGGATTTCTTCACAACCACGGTGGAGGATATGATGGTCTAAATGTTGTTCTAAATGAATAAAAATCAGTTGAAGGTGATTAAAAACATGGTATCTGAGGTTTTTATGGTAAAAAAAATATGAATTCTAATCTAAGACCTGGTCTAAGGCATGTCTAGTTGTAACATGTGAGAATTTGGTGAATTTTTTAGTGAGATGATTTTATATTTCTTGAGATATTCCATAATAACAATCCTTTATAATAATCCTTGGTTATAAAATTAATAGGAGGAGTCTATAGTTGTATATTTGGTGGAAAAATTATGGAATTATTCCAAATGTAATAGAAAATAGAGAAAACACATGATTAGTTTTTTTGCAATAGTTATACTACGAATTCAAGAGAGAAACTGGGGATTTAATGTGTTGTTTTTGGACCTAATTACAGTGACTAAAGGTTTTTATTTTTTGAGTTAAAATCCTATTTATTTGAAGAAGGATGATTGAAAGAAATTCATGGGACTATATATACCATGAGAATAAATACATTTAATAAAACTCTAATAATTTTATACCATATATTGACTCTAAGAATATGATTTTATTTAGAGTATTCAACATAATGTAAACCATGTAATTTAGTAAATGTGCATCATTTGAGGATGAAAATATCTCATTGATTCTATTTTATGTTTCCAGACCAATCGACTTGGAATAATCAACAGTTTTTTTTATGTTTTTGATAATTAAATAAACTTAAATATCTGTTGATCTATCTATTAATTGAGGAAAACATCAAGAAATAATGTGATAACCAGGTTTTGTATTTATAATTGTGACATTTTTTATAACATTTTTTTTATCATTTATAGGATACTAAAAGTTGTGTGTGGACATAGGGACAACTATATATTGAAACTATTGTTGAAAAATAGTGGATGGATCCATTTTAGTTGGAATAACCATCATGGTAAACAGTAGGTATGCATGGGTTAAAAACCATATCAATATTTTGAGTTGTGATTTTTCTTTCATTTATACTTGTGTAAAAAGATTATGGGTTTATAATGACTATATAAAGAACCATTAATGGTTTTAGAGGTTGAGTTTAAAATAGAAAAACACATAAAACATGATAAGTACCACTAATTCAGCTCTACCAATATCAGTTATCCAACCAAATAGAATCTTAATAAAGTGGTCTTATAATGGGTTCCATATACATATACACGATAAGTTACAATGAAATGAAGAATAGTCATTCTAGTAATATCAATGTATGTAAAATAATTTTTGGAACAAATTTCCATAGATGGGGGAATTTAATACATCATTACCTCCATTCTCTCATCCTTCTGGAAAGTGAGAATTCAATAATTGGTTTTCAACCCAATTTTAATAATTATCACATGAAAAATTATGATATATGAAATATGGTGATGAATATAAATGAAAAAAAAATCTATTTTTTATTCTTTTTTTATTAAAGGTCCACAATAATATAAGGGTTATTTCAACTAAAAAGGATATATGGGATAAAATGAAGAGTATCTGTGAGGGAAATGTCAAATTTCAGTATAACAAGTTCAAATTTGGAGTATAATTTTTTTGAATATTAATGTAGATGAGTATGAATATCAGGAAAGTTATTTAACATGGATAAATTAAATACATAAAAATTTTCATGGATTTGGTGGGAAACATGTATACTCCAATACTCTGAAAGATATTATGAATATCATTCCTAACCAATATTTTCCAAATATGTCATATTTATTTGATTGAGAAGTTTTCTTATTATATGAGCAACAAAACATTATTATTGATAAGGAAATGGGGATTGATGTTACATTCTTGAAGATATATAGAGTAGTAGTTGATTGTGAATCTATGCGGAATGGGGGAATAAATATATTGGAGACATAATAAATTATTATGATGATGTATATCTCAATCAGATTTTTTCTATCATTTCAAAGAGATTATATAATGGAAAATGGAAGTTCAATGGTATGAAAATATTTACTTTCTTTATTTGCAATAATATTGGTCATATTTGACTTTTTATAAAAGGAATAGGTTGAGGTATCTGAATTAGATGTTGAATAATAAATTTTTGGATGGAACAAAAAGGATAATAAAAATATAAAATATAGTAGAAAAATTATAATATACCATTTCTTTGTTGGAGAATTATCTAGAAATTTTGAAAATGATTTCATTATTTCATCCCATATGGAGAAACATTGACATTCACTAAGTAGAAGTGATTACAAGTAATAAAGAATAGATCCTAAGTGGGAACAAAAAAGAATGTTGTAATTTTTTGTGTAAAAAATTTCACAAACCCCAAATGATAATTACAGTTATAGAATGATAAAAATTAAATGGGTACAAAAATTGAGGGATATTAGTAAAAACATAAATTTATTGTTAATTATGAAAAAGATATTTTGTTTAAAAGGGATTCATCCCTTATTGAATATTTCAAAAATACAAAAAAAATCCTTTTGAACAATAATGAATAATATATTTTCCAGAAATGATGTTGAATACATTAGAAGTGGGGTTATTTTATACACATTCTAAATTTTTTATCTAAAACATATTTGAATAATGATAGATAATATTTTGATAAATATATTTACATTAGTGGATAATCCTATCATTAACATCATTTCTAGAACAAGGTAATCATACTCTTATTAAACTTAAATAAATTTCATTTCTAATCATGCATGTGATCAATGTGAATCTATTAAGAATGAAAGGAAACCCACTATATATTAGAAGGAAATTAATTTTAAAATAAAAATTTAACCATAGAAAAGTAATGATCATACATAATGAAAATACCATTTCATGTGATATTCTTTATGTTATGTGATGTTCATACATAAAGCCTACTCATGTCTGTTCAATATGTATTTACCTAAAATGATTTAAACAAAATGGGGATGTTTTTGTGTGTATATTGAAATGAAAAATAAATTAATGAATTTTTTGTTAAAATAAGTAGATATGGCCGTTGAGAAGACACATACAAGTGATATGTTGAAGAGGAGTGAATAATGGGAGAAAAATGAAAATATTTTATAGACACTTCAATTATAAGGATGAAAATTTGATTTAAAACCGAAGTTAATGAAAATCGATTCAAACTTGAATAATTTTGATATTGTAAGGAAGGAAGGAACTTGGTTTACATGAATATCTCCAAAAAAGGGTTTCCATTCAGGGTAAAATAGGCCCCTCCTTATTTCATTGGTATTGTGTTTATAATGTTCTGACATGTAGGGAATTATAGTATTATTAGGAGGAATTAATTTTTAGAAAAAAACATGATGATTTTTTCTTGTATTATTCCAGCATGATAATGTGGATAGGAAGTCATGCCATGATGAGGAGAACCATTTGGAAAAAACTTTTCCAATCTATATTTTTAAGGTAACATAGGGAACAATGGAATGAGTTATGAAAACCCCACACATTCAATCCATTTTTAGGAAACTTTGATCCTATTTTTCAAGGGGAAGTTTTGGTTAATATTTCTGTGAGAAAAAAGGGAGAAATAATTCATGCTCTTAAACTATTCATGATTTTTTGTTGTGATGGGTTAAATACATTCATTTAGAATTTGTTTATAGAATCCATATGATGAGAAATAATATGTTCTTATTAGGATGTTATCATATAATGAGTTTTGATAGAAAAATTGTAACACCGTGGTAATATCCCTCTTATTTTCTACAAAAAGTTAGCCTATATAGATATAGATTAGATCAATCAATGTCTCTTCACAAAGGAACTATGTGATATTACACCTCACTTTTATGGAAAAAATGAAGGATAATATGTTTATGAGAAGAAAAGTTAAATAAGACCCCCCTATTTATCCTTTTCATTCCATTATAAATAATGGTTAGTAGGAATATGTGAGTTGATTATGTATTGATAACAAACTAAAAAAGTGGGGGATTATTAGAAATTACAACATATTTGTATTGGATTTGTTATAAATATGATTTCTTATGTGATTATAAATGTTTTAATATCAATGAATAATGGTGTATTTATTTATAATAGAATTATAGACAACACACATTCAAAATGACCAAAGTGATTAAGTGATTCTTGAGAGGATGCGTAATACCAATAAAATTGGACTACAAGGTTTACATGGCCAATTAATGGGCCAATGTAATCTTGGATAATTTACATCTAAAAACAAGTAAGGCCATACCCAATATGTGGATATGGTGAGTATGTAAAATAATCCATGTTTATGAAAATGACAATAACATGTCACTAAGTTTGAGATACAATTCCCATAACTGGAATATGGATAAGGACCACACATGTTGTGGTTCCCTAAGTGAACACTTCATTCACCTAAAAAATATGGTTGAGCATAAAATATACATAATTAAAACCATGAATTGTTATTTCATGTACTATATTTTTATAATATTAGGACACTCTTGACCATGGGTTTAATGTAATAAATGGTTCTTGTGGTATCTTATTGTGAGAAACATGGATCCCCAAAATTGGTGTGTCATTCTGATGGAATATGTGGTCAATTGGTGATGACTTATATTCAAATGTATTCCAAAAATTATACCACCATAAAAATGTTTAATGAATTTATGGTTAATATGTGGTTCATCCTGACAAAAGTACCTGTTAATGGAGATCACTCCCATTGTCTTCGATGTGTTGATGGAAAATAAACAAAATATACAAAATGACAAGGTACCAGAAAAGTCAGATTGTGACCTATGAGACATTGGTCACTTAACACTGGTGATGATTAGATTGTTTTTTGTTTCTTCAATAATAATTTTTTCTAATTTTAGTCTATGATTCAAGTATAAATCAGAGTAGTTTTTAGTATAAATGTTTGTGTAATGAATGTGTAATAATTCTATAATATAAATTTAGAGTAGAATCCTGAGAAGTTATATTATATTATTTATGGGGAAAATCACGGTGACTCATTGAGAAGTAATGGTTTATATAAAAAATATAGAAATTAAATGTGTTTATTAGGTTGGTCACATGGCCTCTCTATTAGAAAATTTAGTATAAAAAATGAAAAAGGGGTTGAGAAATATGAGATAAAAATAAAAATGTGATGATTTTTTCCATTTCATTGGAGATAAAAATTTCAAGATGGTGATTTTGTGATGATTAGAATTATTGAAGTAGATCTCATGATGAAGTACGTTTATATTAACTAATGCACATAAAAACCCAAAGAATGAGGTGTAAGTTTTGATTCCAATGATCTTAGCATCTAAATCAACTGTTGAAATCCTTGAAGAATAATTTCACTTACAGAATTATTAATCATTATATTATTCGTGGATTATTAAGAGGAATAATGATCCTTAAGTGTTTTATTTCTATCTCTTTAACATAGTTTATCGATACATTGAATCATTCAGTAGTTATTAGAAATTTTTCATAGACACATGGAATTATTTTTCATGTAATTATTTTTGTGAAGTTATAGATGAATATGTGTTGGGTGACTTTTCAATATGGAAAGGAGTATGAATGTGTTATGATCCCTGTAAATATAAGGTCTTGTGCATTCAATTTATTTATTACATAAAAATAATTTTTGATATTTTATAATTGTTTTATTGAGTACATTCACTAATCTATAATGGTTTTCTAAAAAGTTAGAAAAAAATAAAATTAAAAAAGAACCACTAATTCACCCCTCCCTCTCTCCATTATCCAAATAGTTCAAGAACAAGAAAATAGTAAATATATAATACACATTCCATAAGTCATCACTAAAAAGACATAAAGTATATTAAAAAATGGGAATCATGCCATAATAAACATCATAATATCAAAAAAGGCAAATGGGTTCATAACGAGTAGCATCACTAAAAATAAAAACATCAACATTTGTTTGACTAAACTTTTGCCTAAAAAACTATGACTCAATTTTGGAATACTTGTGAACATACGTGAACCTAAAAAATTCAAGGACTCTCATAGCCTACCTAGGTTTCTTGTATCAATCCCTTTCACTCATATTCTACTAGGTCGACATATCATATCCAACAAACAATCAACACTACGGTAGAACCATCCCACATCACCTATATAATCTCATAATTCATTATGTGATACACCATAATAATATTGGAAAAAAATATGCATATTCATTAATTTTATAATATCATAAACATTACACTTTCAAAGTATTATCAATACAGATCAATTTCGATAAAAACACATTATTTGAAAGCCATTTTTAATTAAAAAACCAAATAAATATATTATTCCCTACCATTATAGTGTACAAAAACTAGTTTTAAATTAAATACAAGTAAAAACCCAATCTGTTCAAACACACACAATAAAATATCATGGAAAAAGTACTAATCATCCATTAACAACTAAAAATATATCAATTTTTACATATTTTATCCTAAGGGAAACAAATAAAACCAGTTTTGATAATAGAAAGGTGTGTTTCAAAGATACTCCTACATCAAAATTGGAGTAATATCACTTACTTACCTTAAAACTACAAGAGATAATACGTCATCTTCATAGAACTAAAAGACCAATTAATTCCAATAAACCCATTCCTAACACTGTGTTTGGTCCCCTTGGGAATCTAGTAAAAATAGTCAATAAAATTAAATATGAATAATGTTTTAAAAAATTAATAGAATACCAAATCAAAATGAAACTCGGAATTTCCTTGTAGATTTCCACATAAATCAGTGAATAATGAAAAAATGGATTAGGGATATTTAATGGGTGCATATTTTGGGGTAAACAATTATTTAATATGGAACAATATATGTATAGTGAGTTTTATAATTTGATCAGAGAAAAAATTAAATTCTACATCATTAAAAAATTGGTAGTAAGCTCTATGACATGGTCATGATGACCATGATGTGAAGACCCCTTCACTATGAATTCAATATCATATCCTTTTATGATGTAGTATGGGAGGTTCCAAATATGTATAGGTGTTAGCCCCCCCATAGATCCTCTCCATGGAACAATCTTTTAGGAATGATGTGTGGTTTCCTCTTACCTACACCCCCGTATTGTGACCCTCTAGGATTGGTGTGAAGGTATAGATATGGAAAAAAGGTATTTTTTTATATCTGTGAAATATTTGGATACATTTACATGACCATAACATAATGATTCCCAAGAACCCTCTCTATGTCAAGTAGGTCATTTTCAAATAAATGGTGACCTAAAATGGTATATTTCTTGTAAAAATTTAGAAAAAAATAATATCTAAATTAAAACAAACAAAGTTAAGAAATAATGAAGAAAAAAACCAATATAAATTTTAATTCATTAAAATTACTTGTATATGTTACAATTATCACTTCCATTCCATGATTTATCAATGGAATTCCATCAAGTCTCATCATCATAAATGAAGTGAGGTTAATTCCCCCTCTCATTGCTTCCTTCTCCCATGTCATGTAATAATCACTACGATAATTCAATATAGAACATTCTAAGGGGATATATTTTCCCGGAATAACATTGTTACTATAATCCTCAATAATGATTGGCTTCTCCATAATAGTGGTGTTGAATTCAAACACCATGATCTCACAATCAACTATGCAAGAGGGGTCTGAATGATATTTGATTAGTAGTTTCATAATAAAACTCATCATGAATGGAGGAAAAAAACAATAAATAATTATTAATATGAAACCTTCTGAAGATACTCCATGTTCTAAAATGGAAAATCATAACATGACATAAAATGCCCTGCTTACCTAGCCAACAATGTCACGGTAATGGAGATATCTTGAGAAACACACCATCACAAACTGCCAACCCTAGTAAATGATAATGATGGTCGACATTGAATTTATAGATACTATGAGCTATCACCAAACTCGTAGAAATCAACTAAACCTTCTATTTCATTCCATAAATAATTTTAATATTCCAAAAAGGAACACTGACCACGTTCCAACCAAAAAATATGATCCTCAAATGGTGACGTCCTTCATGATGTCTAATGACTATTTTTACATTGTATCTCAACCAATATAAGGTGAATCATTCATTATCATAAAAAATGTAGTGTAAAACCTCAATGAATATCCTCATGGATTTTAATATCGTTCTCAGTTTAACCATACATTGGAGGGTAATAGACTGTTATCATCTTTAACTGGGAAACCATCTATTTATGATGTCATTTCTAAAAGTAAGATGTGATTAGTGGGTACCATTATAAAATATGGAAAAAGATGATCCATAATTCTTTTTTAACATCCCATACATTCATGTTCATAATATTATAAACATTTTAATTCTACTTGATAGGATGAATGTGGTTTTATTTCAATTATCTATCTATAACAACCCATATCACATTAGTCCCAAAAGGATTATGGGTAAATTCAATCAAAATTTCCATGGAAATATAATCAAATTTCTATAAAATAATAGAATGTTCATATCATATCTCCTATGAAACTTGATTCTCAGCGTTGATTATATAACAAGTGAGGCATTACAACATGAAATATTTTATGTCCCACTTCTTCCCAAACCACCTAAATCATCTCTTAAGGTCATTGTAAATTTTCTTATCCCTAGGGTGAATGGTACAATATTATAGGTATCCATGATTTAAAAACACCTTTTTGGTCATTAGAAAACTACAAGACTCTTTATAAAATAAATTGAACCATATAGGGATTGTTTCCAAACACATTATGTATCTCTATCATTTGTTATTCTAACAGAGCATAAAATATTAGGGTCTAGAAGCTAATTTAACTGGAACATATTATCCACAAATGATTATTCATACACAAATGAAAACCCCCCTAGGTCACCCTAATAATCTATAATCTATTGTATCCTTGAAAAAAAATCATGAATATCAATTAATTATTTGAATTAATATTCTACAAATTGGTAAGGTAATTTCATTTTCAATGCATCATCTACTACAATAAATTTATCTAGGAAGTAGACTATATCAAAATAAAAAATTTAAATATACTCATTCCATAATATCTATTGAATGTTGAGGTCCCCCAATATAAATATATGCATTAAATTATTATCAATAGGATATACCATAAACCAATCCCAAAGTAGGTAGTGGTGTAAGGTATTTAGAGCATACATCACTTCTTCTGATTCATGCTCATGGATGGGGTGTATTTTCTCATAGGGAATAAGTTGTGATGTATTTAAGACATTATATTATCTTGATGCATTAAAACACACCCCAAACATGTACCCAAATACAATCAATAGAGAACATAGCCTTTACAGGCTCTAGAAAAATTCAGACTAAAGAGAACAATAATCTCATCATTATATCCTTAATGGGCCTTTGAAATTTCTCATTCAAGTCAAACTACATTCCATTATATGTATAAGTTGTCAAGAGAAATTTTATCCTTGTCAAATTGTACATGAACCACCTACAGAACCCAAATAGACATAGAAATATTCTTATATCAATAAAATTATTCTGGATTTCTATGTATATCACTACCTTAATGTTTTCAATATCAATATAGATACATGTATAGAAACCCCATGCCTACAAAAAGACTCTTATATCTATAAATAGAATGTAGATAGGTTTTTTATAGGTTATTATCATTCACAATTCCCAGAAAAACACCAGAAATGGAAATCATGATCCTCCCATTTCAAATAAATTACTAAGATCTTATTAAAAAATACCACAATGGAGGTGTTAATAAAATTGTTGATGATTTATTTTATCAACTTATTGAAAGTAAAAGGGAAATTAGTAAGGCTAAATGACATAAATAAGTACTCATAATCCCTATAAATAATTATAAAAACTATTTTGGGAAGATTTACTTCAATAACACATAATATATTGTGTATTTCTCAGATTCTGATTTTTTAAAACCAACATGATCCACTAGGGTTGACAAAAATGTATAAAATTAAGTTAGATGAGTATTTATTATTCAAGGACACCTAATTATGCTTCTGGTAATCAATTAAAATCTAGAGTCTATCATACAAATTCTTGGAAAATAGAATCAGTTACATCAATGGGGATAGAAAAAGGGGAATAAATCCATCTCTCTTGAGATCCCCTATTTGATATTTTAATACGTTTAACCTAAAAGGATCTATACAATGTGATGGTTTGGAAATGGGGTTAGTCAAAAATTGTTTTCTTTATGGGGATCTATAATTTTTTCTTAGGAAAAACCCCTAAAAATAATCCAAAAATACCTCATATTATTGAGAATTTTACATCATTGTATATGAAAAATTATATCCAAGAGATATATAAACAAATATTATGAGATCATTACCAAATTTTGAGCAATTGTTCATACCCTACCAAAATATGGTTTATACTAACCCTAAAAGATATCAGTTTTTCTTTGAGAAGAATTGAATTTATGTCTATGAAAATAATACTCAATAGAATCCTTAATCCTATTCATCTATCACATACTAATATTGAGATCAAAAAAACTTATTTGAAGACAAAAAAATCATTTGTATCCTAAATATCAGCTATCATAACCTTACAAATAGATAACTGGACCAATTGGTCATTTTTATTTATTAATTAATATGAACGATCCGTCAAAAATAAAATCATATATTCTCAAAATTCCAAAAAAAACCATAAGTATATATTATATAACTTCATGGTATTTACCAACATAAATCATCTATAAGACCATAGTGGGATAATTAAATAGTGTAACTTGAACAACCCCCACCCAGTATTAGAGTCTCTTAACCCATATATTACTATATAAAAGAACCCATATTTAGGTTTTCTATGATATTTCACCATCAATTGAGATTCTCCATTTATCTATGAGAAATGTCCCACTTCCTTTAAAGCATCTAACTACACCTAAGAACCCTTCTTGGAAGATTATTTGACACTAAAACTAGATTATGGACACTATAAGAAACACTAATGGCGACCCTAATATCCACTATCGTGGCCTGACCAAGGGTTCTTCTAGTAGTTATATAATAACCATTGATTTTAAGATATATTTATTTTTAAATTAATTTTATCATTTTGTTTTCATTCAATATATGAAAAAAATATCTGAAACACACCATGATATATTACTAAATTATTTATATTCAAATGTTATAGTTATAATATAGTTTATAAATTGTAGGTAATAATAAAAATAAGATTGTGATTAAAAATATCTTTATAGATTTTTCATAATTTTAATGTACTGATTAATTCTTAATTTAAAATTATTTAATATTCATTACTTCCTTTTCATTTATTTAAATAATTTTGTCTTCAAAAAATGGGATTTATTGCATTTTTTGACTGGAAATTATAATACATTTCAGATACTATTAGAAATTTTATTTTATTAAAACAATATCATTTTATAAATCTTCAATTCAAAATTATCCTAAAGTGATTTTTTTTATTTTTCCAAAAAGTCCAATTTTTTAGTGTACATTACAGAAATAATGATTTTACATGAAATTATAATTTATATAAAAGTATTCACAAAATCACATCCTATTTTTTACTTTATTTTAAAAATTCATTAGTTTCTTTTTATTAAAAATAAATAATTAATTTCATTAAAGCTATAATTTTTCAAATATTTGGTATAAAAATATTTTGAAACATAAAAATGCATTTATCAGGAAAATTATTTTTAATCATGTTATACATGATTGTTTTAAATTTAATTTCCAAAATATGTTGAAACTGAATCTTAGAAAATTGATTCCATATATGGAACCTTAATTTATAAATATTTAAATAATTTTTTGTTCTTTTTAGTCATTATTAATAGTAACTTTATAAAATTAATAATGTTAGTTATCATAGTAATGTATTGAATGGGTTTAAAAGATTAAAAAATGATATGGGTAAATATAACGTTAAAAGTTGTGAAAATAATATTTTGTTGTCATATTTCAACAATATGTTTTACATTTACTAATATTATCAATTCTAGATCCATTTTACTTCAACAAGATATAATTATATTTTAATATTTTGAAAAATTCTAAGTGTGTCTTCTCCATCCCTTGTAAAAGGACACCTCATCTCATCTCTCCTTACACATTATTAACCTTTTATCTCCAAAAACCAATCCAAAACATTTCATCAAATCCCACCCTATTTCCTAGTGGTCTATACATTTACCATAGTATTATCTTTTGAAAGATTAAGTTTTATAGTAAAGGAGGTTTCTCAATGAAGATGTATTACTCTTAACTGGGTAAACCCAATTAAATTTATTCATATACCTTCAATAAACATGTTTTTTCAATCATAAAATTTTTATTATAAAATAATAAATATATAATGATCTTATTATTATTATTAATATCAAACAATTTCCCTCCTCATTTCGAAAAAATGGGAAATCAATGTTTCATTGGGACTACCACTTCAACCATGAAATGTGATTCGATTTACACTTCAATAACAAATGGATCATAATAATGATAAATTTAAGTCATATAGATTATATTGAAAATTTAATATAGATTTATGAAATGTGAATAATTATTTACCTTCATTTTTTCCATTCTTGGTTATGTGGAATCATTAATCTTATGTATGAATGGACTACGATCTCTATGATGTGATGTAATTAGTCTTTCACCACCGCATTATATGAATTGATTTAAAATTTTATAAGATTAATAAAAATGATAATTATTTCATGATTGAAATTATGGATATTATTAGAAACCATGATTAGTGTACCAGAACCACAAACCTGAAATATGCATGAAAAACTACTCACTTATCTCCCAAATGTTCATTTTAATGATGAATTTCTTAATTACAAGATAATTAAAAATATTAATGTTCAACATATTTATAATGTTGTGAATTAATATGGTTCTACAATAACAATAAAATAAAATTATATTAATTATATTTTAGTATTGAATGCATAGGATGAAATATGGGAGTTGATGTATGTTAATTTTGTTACAATCTCATTTCGTTTTCAGATTATTGATGGTAAATTTCCTTTAAAAGAAAAATATTGATCTTATTCTTCAAACCTGATATATTTTAATATGAGTTTTTTGTTCATGAAATTTCCAAATAATACTACCACTTCCATCAGTTTTGTTATTAAAATAACCAAGTAAACATTTTTAAGAAAAACATACATTATTTCTAATTTGGCGAGGAATAATTATATTCAATGTCCACATTCTCATTAAAATGAATAAAATAATTTTCATAATATTATAAATTGATTTATTAAATTCAATTTTATTCATATTTTACATTATATATAATGTTTTGAAAATAATCATCTTGTTTTTTCGAATGATGTACTTTTTAGCAAAGGTGTGAATAGAATATTTATCTTAATATATACCACATGAATGGATTTTTCCACCATTAGGTATACTATAATTCAAATATTCCATTAAAATATTCTATGATTCTATTAAAATTAAATATTCTCCCTAATATTCTGATATTTTTAATATTTTTATGAATTGATTCATAAAAAAGGGTGTTATACAAAATAAATTTTCCAGTTAGCTTCTAAAAGTATTTTCATCTATAAAAAAAATTCATTGATGTTATATATTCTTCTATAGGGATATAATCCAATGTTATCATCCTAATTATTTCACTACATGATGATGACTGTGGTGATGCAACAGTTTTGAAATATATATTTTTTCCACAAGTTAAGTAACGATGAAATGATTAATGATCTCATGTCCTTTTGATATACATTTGATTAAATTATGATTATATAATTTCTAAGTTTGTTATATCCCACCAATTATTTGGGTAATGTGATATATATATATCATGAAATAATTATAGTAATCATAGGTGTGATTCAGAATCGATTTGTTCATATTTTTATGTGTGAGTATGATTACTTACTACTATGCTAATAGGATTGTGTAAGAACGTGATTAAAAATATAAATGTCCACAATTTTTTTTGTGTATGTATGGCCAAATCTATATATGATCACATTATTATGAGTTATAATGATTTATAATGCCTCTCTTCCCAGTAATACTATTTCATATAATTATGATTCTATATACTAGGTTATAACTCTTGAATGATTATTATTACATTAACCTCCTTATTAATAAGGATTCTGGATTTTAATTAATTTTAGAATTTAGGAAATAATACTATCTGGTTATGTATCTTTAATGTTGAGAACATAAACTTTATTTTGTTATCACACCATAGTGATCATATTATGCACCCTTATAATTGATATCTCCCATATTTACCCTTACTAAGTGTCGGAGCTCACCATTTATTATTTTTTCCTTTCCCATGTTTTAATCTAAGTATTTATGTGTGGTATATCTATAATGGTTCTAATAATACGTTATTTTTTTGTGATGATGGATATCATTTAAAAAATAGGTTTATTTTTTATCTATTCTCCACTGAAACCAAACCATTAGGGTCATTGAGTGTGTATAAATGTTATTTGTATTGATTATTTATCTAGAATTATGTTGTATTTATATATGTAAAAATTAACCAACTATATTTGATATTAGTTCATGATATAGTTTTTTTAGATTACATTATGGGAAATATGACAATTGAATCTAAGAAGACATATACTGAACAAAAAGTGATATAGGATGAACCTAAAGTGTCATTGATAGTTAAGAAGGATTCATAAATTTAGAAATATTAGGAGTGAATTTTTTATTATTTATTTCTATGTTTATTATATTCCTTAATATGTATGTTAGATGCATTTGGGTTTTTTAAATGTTTTGAACCATAAGAAATTGTCGTAAAAGTTAATGTGATAGGTGATGTGATAACCATTCTCTTTAGAAAAAATATATTTTCTTATTAGATGCAACATATTATTACTATTCCCAAACAATTATACCAATATATATGTAATAAAATGAAAAGTTTTGGATTATCAATTCACCAAGAAGGGAGAAACATCCCATTTATTTTTTATATGATAATATACAACATTATTCAATATGTCATCAAATATGCTAGTTACTGCAAAATTGATAAATGTAATTGGAAAAATATTTTGTATTATTAGGTTCTTAGATTATAAAAGAGTTTTATTAGTATCCCATAACATATTTAGTGAAGCTGAACAATTTTTTAATCTTTCCAAGAACACGATAAAAGATAAATAAATAAACTCTATGGAATGGGAGGAGTTTAATATGATATTTTTCAATATAAAATTTAATCAAAATATTAATACCAAGATTGAATGGGACATTCATGAGTTGAAATCAATGTTTGGTGAATCATTTAATACCAATGAAGTAAAAAGTAAAATAATTTTATGGTGTTCTTCTTGGATTATATTCAACCTATCAAGAAACGTTGATGTATTTTTGGAATCCTATATCAAAATATTCATAATGTGTTAAGAAAAAAATATATAGTAATTATGAAGAAATATTAAATGTGATATGAAGGAAGAAATAGATTGTATGAACTCTAATTATACATCTAGGTTCAGTGGAAAGAATAAATAATTGGATATTCATAGAATCATTAATGATAAGATTATAAGAAGAACATAATTTCCAAACACCCACCTGTAAAAAAATTTAGGGAAATAATTCAGGAAATTTTCATAATGGAATGAGTAAATTATTTAATTCATGAAATTATATCCATTGAGTTAGTGATTTTTTATTATGGAGGAAAGGGACATTAAATGAAACATAATGTATTAATCATTCAACCAATAATGTTCAATGTTCCAGATATAGGGATAATGGGAATTTTAAAATCAATTCATTAATCCAAGAGTTAATAAGGATGGTTGGCCTCAATAACCAATTGATAAAGAGGATTAATGGAAGTAATTTTATATCAAAACTAATGTTATTTATGAGAAATTTGTGTTAAATGACACACTTTTCATCCATTCTATAACTAAAAGTTTGTTATTTGATTCTGCTTCAACCCACTCATTTATTTATTAAGAATTGTCTAAAATTATTGCATCTTGACCTCAATTAATATATATTTTTTTATAATTAAAAATACATAGTGGTAAAATGGTAACATATCATGTCTATTGTTCCTCTCTTATATAAGTGCTTTTTAATATTAATCCAATAAATATTGTGATTTTCGATCTAAGTCAATTTATTCTTCTTTTAGGAATGGATTGTCTTCCTGTATAAAAAATCACATATAATTTATTGATGAAGGTAAGTCATGTTTGATATTAATAAATTATCCTATGATTTTATATTGGTTCATGGATGTACATGAACATACCATGGGAATTAATTCAATTGTTTTGGTTATACTACCAGTACATAATGTATATTTATCACAAAAAAAGGGAGGAACTCAAAATTAAAAATATTCCTATTATTAATTATTATGGTAATGAATTCATAGAATACATTCATATCATTCCCCTAAATCATGAAGTATATATTTCAATATGAAACATATATGGTAATACACATATTTCAAATAATGCTAATAGAACGACCCAAATTGTGTTGCAATAATTCAAGAAGAAACATCTGTAGAATATTTATAAAGGATTCATAATACTTAGTGTGTCTCCATGTCATGAACCTCTACTTTTTATTAAGATGAATGATAGGATAATGTGTATTTTAATTTATTATCATGAACTTAACATGATCACTATAATGAAAAATTATCCTTTACCCTGTATTGATGAATTTTTTGATAAACTGCGTAGAGCTCGATACTTTATCCTGATTTACATTCATTATAGATATAATCAATTGAGACTTAAGAAGGTGGATATACCCAATACAATATTTTTTATGACATATGGTAATTATAAATTTATAGTGATTCCATTTAGACATACAAATTACCATTCTATTTTTATATATTTAATGAATAGGGCATCTTAAAATTTCATCAGTTGTTTTTAGTACTATTTTAGTATTATTTTATTTTATATTGCAATAATGAGAAATTTAATGAAGGTAATTTTAATATTGTATTGAATACCATTAGGAATGTGACGTTATATTACAAATTCAAAAATTTTGAATTCTAGTTAAAATGATATTCATTCTTGTGTCATATATTCTCAAGAAATGTATATATGTGGATCCTTCAATGATGGATGTTTTTGAGGAATGTCCTAGGACAACCTGACAACTAATATATGTATTTTTCATTGGTTTTATGAATAGTATTGAAGATTTGTGAAGAATTTTCCAAGGATATATAATCTAAAAAAAGGTGGACATAGAAGGTATCTATGTTCCTTTAAACATATAAATGTCAGGAAAAAATCAAAATCTAATAAAAAAGTTTTATACTGAACCTACAATTACATTACCATTTAATAGAGTTGTATTTGTAATCTATAATAATTTATCAAATAAGTTATTGAGATGCATCCTCATGTATAATAATATGGTGATAGCATATGTATTCTGACAATTGAAAACTCATGATAAAAATTACAGGAATCATGATTTTATTTTGGCAGTAGATCTATTTTTATTTGAAAATATGGATGAATTAACTTTTTCATGAATGTTCTGATATATTTACAGATCATAAAATTAGGATGCATATACTCACACTAAATGAGATAAATTTTTTCCATTGGTGATTTTTTTTATTGATTAAAAATTATAAATAATCAATTTATTACCATAATAAGAAGGTGAATAAGGTGAATGGTTCTCTAAGGTGGAAAACAAAATGCATGTTTTTCCTTGAAAAGGATTGATGATATCTAATTTTTATGGATTGGTAGAATATAGATCATTAAATCACGGGCAAGGGGTATATGTCATATCATTCCCGTATGAATTCTCAATCATCAATCAATGTAATGATTAACTCATGGATGAAATAGGATGTAAAACTATAGAAAAATGTGATAAATTTCCCTATGATCAAATATGATGGTTATGTAATGATAAGGTTAGAGAACCATGTATGTCCCCCATCAATACTATACATAGAGATGGTGATATTCTATGAATCTTATAGTTCATCACTCTATATTCAACCAAGATATACGAAGATTTATATATAAATATATATATATATATAAGTATAATTCTCGTTTGATAACCTGAAAATGGAAATTTTAGAGTATGTATATCAATTCCTGGAATGAAAGTAAGTTAAGGATGAAAGACATAAGTCTATGGGGTTGTTACAACCATTATTCACATCTAAATAGAAATGAAAAAAAATTATAATGGATTTCACCATTTGACTACCAAAAAAATCTTAAAGGAACAATGTTATTTGTGTAGTGGATGAAAAACTAACAAAATTATCATATTGAATTTAAATAATTGAAACATTCCTTCATGAAACACTTCCTGTAAAGACCCATAAATTTTGTGGAAATTGTTTTTCGTAAATACATGGGTATTTTAGAAGTCTGTGAAAATTGACGGTTCTTGATTTTGAAGCCCAGTGTGCCCAGAATCAATTTATGATGTTTTTTTCAGGTACATTTAGTAAACGTATGCGTGGGATTTTATAAAATTTTAATCGGTGCTCAGAATTGAAATCTGAGGGCACCGTTGAACTCGCAGTGCCAATATTTTTTTATATATAATTTTACTTCAATGACAGTGGGTTGAGTTTAAAAGATAGATTTCAGGTTTTCATGGAAAATAATAAAATAAAGTGTGCATCGCTTTATTTTATTTGAACCTTCATATGGAGTGTGATGGTTAAAACCTCCTCAAGGAGGTTGAAGGAGGGACCACTGCACCTTAACCTCCCATGAGAGGATATGGTTTTGGGGCCCAGAGAACTCAACCTTCCATGAGAGGATTAATGTGTTGGTTACCACCTGGGATTTTAACCCATTGAAACTCCCCATTAAAGTGGAGAAACATTCAAGCTCCAATTAATATAGGGGAGCCTCTTTAACTCCCCTTTATTTAATTTGTTCCCATCTCCCCTAATTAATTCATGACAACTCTCGTGAATTAATTAGGGGGTGAATTTCAATTTAATTCTTGTTTTTGAATTTTTGTGGCAACAAAATGTTAAAAAACTCAATATAAATTTTTTTCACTTGGAATTTGGGTGGAGGTGGGAAATATGTGAGCTTGGGAGGATTATAATTTTCCAAATGAAGAACGAATAATGTGTTTTTTCAAAAAATAGCGCCAACAATGATATTTATTTGACATCTTCCTCGGACACCTACTGACGTGGAGCGTCTTCCACAGTCGACGAATCTCGGGTTTGTAATCGTGCAGCAGACATGACGAACGATGATTCTCTTCGTCTACTTTCCACAACTCCATTAACAAACAACAAATGACATTTAAAGGTGTGGGTTCATTCTTGGTTAATTGTTGCATGTTCTTCGTTTTCTATCATGGTTTAGAATTAAAATCCACTTGATATCACCATAACACAGAGGGTGTGGGCCGAACAAACACGGCCCGACCCCTCCTTCTTTATTATTGATTTTGAAGCCCAATGTGGCATGAGTCCGGTTTGAGTGTTTCTCGACGACATAGGTTACGAATGGAAGGCGTCATCACGAGGAGAGTGAAACTTCTTCCAGAACGAGAAACGGACCACCGAAACTCATCCGGTGACCTGCGAATGATTCATCGTCGGTAATAATAAGAGAACATCACCAGTTATGAAGAGATGGGTGGTGGGCGCCCCGAACAGCTAGATGGATGGCGGTGGTGAAACCACGCCACCGGAGGACAAGGCTGTGGCCGACGAGCCTCAGCGGTGCAGCGGTGGTCGACACAAGGTTGGTCGCGAAGGAAGCATGTGGTCGGGGCCGTCGAGTCATCGGATAAAGCGTGGCACAACGACGTCGCACAGTGGAGAAAAAGGGGATCGCAGCCTCTAGCCGCGGTGGTGAAACAGAATACGGTGCAAGGCCGGCCGTGAGGAAGAACGGCAGCGTGATCCGTCGGGTCGTCGGAGGTGGCACGACACAACGCCGCCACAGAGAGTCAGCTGGCCGCTCGGCCAGTTGGGAGGAACGGGACCCAGCTGGTCCCGCATGACGCAGACCGGTTACACGTGGCGCCAGTTGTCCTCCACCCGAACGACATAGCCGTTTAGGACTAGAGGACACAGCTTACCCCTGGATGCGGCTAGGGTGAACCCCACAGGCCGCCGGGCCAGACCCCGCGCATGCCGCTGGGCCGGACCACACACGGGCATGACCTAGTGGACCAGTTTAGACCCGCGGACTAGGTCGGAACCTAGTCCAGACACTGGCTGGACCGGGTCAGTATGATTGTGTCGGACCGGACCCGAACCTCTTTTGGCATGTTTTCACCTTTTCACATATTACTTGGGTTATGGGTGTCTGATAGATGAACCATCTATGGATACGGAAAGCATGGAGAAAGGGGGTTCTTTTGGAATACCCCACTTGAGGTTTAGACGTAATCGGGGTATGGTAGGGTTAGATTAAACCTTAATCCAATCGGGACCTTGGAGAGGAAATGAAAATAACTCACAGACCGGGGGTCTGATTGGCATGTAGTATGTTGCATTGAGACCCCTATGGAAATGCAGACCATTGAGATACTTTTTCTTGGGACTTCATGGTAGTTGTTGTATCAACACTCGAATTGAATAGCAGACCCTCCCAGAATCAAGAAAGCCTCCTGCGGAACCCTGTTGCTGGTTGTGCACAGACGACTGTTCCTGTGTCATGAGTGGGTTCGACAGCACTAATGATTGTTCCTGGATCTAGTGTGTGTTCGATAGCTCTGAAAATAGTTCCTGGATCTCGTACAAATATGATGGCTCAGACTACTGTTCCTGGATCCTGTGTGAGTTCGACAGAATAACTTTTCCTGGATCCTATGTGTGTTCGAAAGTTATGAATATTGTTCCTGGATCCTGTGTGGGTTCGATAGAATAGATGATTATGTTTCTACATCTGATCATCTCTATCTCTCTACAAAAGTTGTATACCTGTGTGATTTGAGTCAGTAACTTATTTGTTTAACTCATTATTAAGATGGATTAATTGATAACTTAGGAAAATGTATGGGCATATACCTATGTGGGTTATCTGTAGATTTTGCAGATTGTGGTTTATCCATTTTGGATTTGTGACACCGTGAGGTTCTTAGGGTCCATACTGAGTATTGTTATACTCACCCCTACATGGGCTATGCCCACACCTCGTTACGTTAGATTCAGATGACAGACAGTGCTGACTGAGGCAGATTGTACAAGGACTGGACGATACATGGAGGTGGACCTCACGACGAGTCGATACATAGAGGATACTGACAGACATCGAGTGATGAGGAGGCTATCTGTACCAATCCTTCAGGTGGGATCCATGGTGGACGATCCCAGAGCACCTTTTTCACCTTTTAGCCATTTTTTTCCTTTTCAGTTGTACTTGTACTTTACTGTTGGGATTTTATTTCTGGCCCCAATAATTTTTAGTACTCTCTTGTTATATTGTTTTTCATAGTGGTTCTGAATCCACCTGTGTACACTGTTGTGTGTGTGTTCGGTTATAAATGAAATTACTTCCCAGTTTAGGGATTTACATCTTTGGTGCAAGTATCCAGCCACTTTCTTATGGAAGGCGGGGTAGGGGTAGTCATGGAATGGGCCCTGAGGGTACGGGTCGTGAAAAATTGGTATCAGAGGAGTTGGTTCTACCACATATCTTAGGACTCTGATCATTTCTATGAAGCAATAGTGTTAAGTGTAGTGAGTGTGGTTTTATTATTCGGGAGTCCAGTATTGGTGCGACGACTGATGTATCCATACACCAGGACCCTAACATCTGATTTCTGACTCAGTTCACGAAAACACTAATTGCATGTGTGTTTTGAAGAGTTTCATTTGTTATATCTTTGGATTCATATCAACAGGTATAACTTATTCACTATGGCGGACCTATTACGTGTTATAATGGCCCCATGCAGGTATCCAGCCGGGGTTCTAGGTTTTGTACGAGATGGCAGTCCACCGAGCGACGAGGCTTCGATACAGGGCTCTATCACAATAGAGGCACCAACGGTACCACTACCCATTGGTCCACCGATGCCACCGACCCTAGAAGAAAGGAGTGCACACCACCAGAGTGCGTTGCATGAGTTCCAATGCTAGAGGCCGACCAAGTACATGGGTGAGACGGACCCGTAGGCAGCTGAGGATTTGCTGGAGGCTGTGGAGAGAGTCTTAAGACTAATAGGGACACCAGCAGACCTTATGGTGTTACTTTCCACGAGTCTCCTTCAGGTAGTAGTAGGTAGATGGGGGAGCCTGATTCTCTAGGTTCATGAGGATGCGACACTAGTCTGGGCATAATAGGAGAGCCTATTTTAGGAAGAGTTTGTCCCATCCACCAAACATGCGGTGTGGATACATGAGCTACTGCTTCTACACCAGGCTAGCATGACGGTGGAACGGTACTCACCGAAGTTCCCAGAACTCTTGTTTCAGAGCTCGGAGATTCTGATAGTGCTGTTGGGTCGATCCTTACAGATAGAGACTCCAATAGGAGCAGACAAGATGATCACACATGGGTGCCTGCATTGTGAGCTAAATCTAGGTGGGGAGAGCTTCGGCTGGGATCTCCTCGTAGCGGCATCGAGGCCTTACAATTTCATCTTGGGTATGGATTGGTTATCTACAGTCCATGGTCAGATTGACTGTATTAGGCACAAAGTGCGGGGTGTCCACATGGATGGGACCATGTTCACCTTCACCAGAGATAAGGGAGACTTTGAAGCGTAGGACATTCTTACTCGGAGGAGGGTGTAGTAAATCACTCATCAGTTGGCATGCCTTACCCTCGGAGAAGTAGATGTGGAGATTCTGAGCTATCTTGTAGTGGTAGACTAGTACACAAATGTTTTCCCTAACAACGTTCTAGGACTACCTCCTCCCAGAGAGGTGGATTTCTACATTGACCAATACACCAGGATGTCACTTATATCTACACCAGCATATCAGATGGCTCCCACTGAGCTTCGTGAGCTGCGGGTACAGCTGGAGGACTTTTAGGGGAAGGGATTCATCCAACCCAGTGTTTCTCCCTGGGCAGCCCCGATTCTATTCATCAAGATTGTGGATGGGAGCTTGAGGCTTTGTGTCAACTACCATTGCTTGAACTAGGTGACCATGAAGAACAAGTACCCACTCCCGATAATTGACGACCTCTATGATCATCTTAAGGGTGAACGATGGTTCTCGAAGATAGACCTCAGATCAGGCTATCACCAGCTCAATGTTCGAGATGAGGATGAGAATAAGATGGCCTTCAGGTATCGGTACAGTAACTATAAGTTCTTTGTTATTCCCTTCAGCGTATCCAACACTCCAGTAGTGTTCATGGGACTCATGAACTGTATCTTCTAGCCATACCTCGATCGCTTTGTCATATTCATCACTGACGACATTCTAATATACTCGAATACTGAGGAGGAGCATGCCAACCATTTGCGGGTAGTAATGGACACACGCCGAGAGCACCAAATTTATGGTAAGCTCTCGAAGTGCCAGTTCTGGATCTGAGAGGTTCAATTTCGTAGACACGTTATCTCGAAGGCTGGAGTTGCAGTGGATCCATCGAATATTGAGGAAGTACCTGCTTGGGAGCCACCAACGAGTGTGACGGAGGTTCGGAGTTTCCTAGGTTTGGCAGGACATTACCGGACATTTGTACCAGACATATCCAGAGCTTCATCACCACTATCATCCTTGTTGAATAAGGGGAAACCCTTCATGTGGTCAGAGAGATTCCATCAGAGCTTTTAGGAGCTGAGGATGAGGCTGACTAGTTCCCCTATCTTGAGGATTCTAGAGGAGGTTATAGGGTATATAGTTTACTGTAACAAATCAGGGACCTAACTCGGATGTGATCTGATGCAGGGGAGAGTAGTGATTGTAACACCCCAAGATTCCACGATACGTTTACCATTAAATAATGCAATGACGTGCATTGTACGCAACTTCGAGATTCTAACACACCAAAACCAATCAAACTAGCCGTTATGAATAGTAATACCTACTTTTTCAAATTTTAAAAATTTTATCTTTCGAAATGGACTTCATTTTTATATTCGTAGTATCGAAATTTTCTTAAGGTGAAATTTTGGTAATTTTCGGATAACTTTCATATTTTGATGAATAGTGAAAATTAATAAATTTTAATTAAAAACAAATTTTTTAATCGATATAATTAATAGTGATAAATTATTAATTTTAGTGGTTTTAATGTATATTTAGAATATATTCTTACCATTTAATACAATTTTGGTCATTGGATGTAATTTCACATTTAAACCATACATAAACAAGTGACAATCTTTTAATAGTTATTATCTCTTAAAAACACGTTATTTGTTTTGACGACCTAATTTAAATTTTAAATTAATTAATGCAACTGATATTTTTTAATTTGGTAAAATAGACATAATTTTTTAATTCATAATATAAAATATAGCTTAGGCCTAATTTTTCATATTTTTCTGGAAACATTCATTTTTTGATGAATAGTGAAACCACTAAGTGGTTGTTAAAAAACTGAATTTTCCATAAAACATAATTTTACCTCTTCTGTGAGTGGAATTTCGAAAATCCAAGAGTCATGGATAATATTAAGGAGTAATATGTGGTTCAATTAGATGAAAATAATTTTGGAAGAATAGTAACTTTATACTTTTATTTACCACGGTTAAAAGTAAATAGGGTAATTAAGGGTAAAAATTATATTAATATTACCCTAACACATGTCCTAATTCTATTTTACAAGTGTATCTTGACCAAAAACAACCTTAGGAGTAAAATATTATCATTTTTTTCCACTTGTATTAGACTAGAACATTTATTATTATTTAATTTAAGAAGAGTTAAAAGAGTTAAAATCAATGTTTATTTACTAAAACATTTTTAATATAGGGCTATAAAGAAGATAAATTTGATTGTAAATATTCATTGTAAAGATATAAATATTTCCTACATAATGGTATTTTATTTATAATTTTTAGAAATTAAATAATATAATTTATTTATGAGACAATGGTGATGCAGTAATTACCTAATTAATGAAATATTAAAATAATTGTTATTATAAATATCAAAATAAATGTAATTTGATACTTTTTTATGAATTAAATAACTTTTCTAGGTTAATATGACATATTAGGATTGATTATATAAATTTATTTGGAATTAATACTGCTGTTATGAATTTATCAAAAACAAAATACCCAAGAGTGTCAAAATTGACATAAAAGAGTTTTTAAAACAAATATTATATTATTAATTTATATTAAATTCCTAAAAATATAAGGTTCTCCCAAAAGACTTATATCATGATAGGTGTATCATTAATTTACCACTTAGGGGTCTCTTTGATGTATATGGTATGTTTATTAACCATATAATATAAAAATACAAAGAGACATTGTAAAAGTGAAACTAATTAACTAAGAGTTAATACTTAATGATAAGGTTAATATAATGACCCAAACCTATCTAAATTCTTTTGGTTTCGTGTTTTAAGACCCATAACCACATTAATTTTTTAATAATCCACTTTAGAGCCGTTATAAACCTAATATGAATTTATTATAAAATAATATTTTTAGCTTTTCCAAAGGTGCCCATCACCCCTCTTATAAAAGGGCACTCCCCCTTCTCACTAATTCACACATTCAAAGCCCTTTGGCTCGGCCAAACCCTGCCCAAATACTCTCCCAACTTCCTCACTATAACCTAGAGGTCTTATTTTCATCAGAAATCCAACCTATGGAGCCCTTTTGATCAAATCAAAAGGAAGAACCCGAAGAAGATGTAATGTTTTCTCCACCCTCTTTCATGTTCCTTTCTTCTTCAAATTATTATTTCTTTTGTTATTTATTTTATAAAATAATAAATCCAGTATATTATATATACTGTGATGTTATTATACATATTTTACAACCATATTCAGTATTCTATCCATCCTTTGAATGGCATGTCACCATACGCGCGTACGTACGACTTACCGTATCCACGTCGTGGTGTAATTGTCATTCAATAAATTATTATTTGGTTAGGTATAATAATGATGTGTAATTCATGTAAATAAAAAATATAACATGATAATTATTCTGTCTATATGATATACCATCCAATTATATATTATTTTAACATCAAAAGAATGATATTGTCGCTCATGCGTACGTACGGACTACCGTCTCCACGAACGCGACGAGATTCATTTTCCATCATATCCATTCAAGTATAATTCTCATTTTGATGATTAAAAATAATGTATAATGACTTTATATAATTCTTTATATGAATAAGATACAACCTATAAATAACAAACACGGCTTACATAACAAGGAATATAAAGGAAAACGAGTAAGTTAACAACCGAAATGACAATAATACTATGATATTATTAACAAGTCAATGTTAAAAGATCATATATGATATCATATTAATGTAAATGATTCTTGTATAATTAAATAACAATTATTTCACCATTATACAGGAGGTTATCCTACTGTCGACCAATGACAAAGTACAAAGTAAGGGGTTTCTTATCTCACTCTTAATTTCATGAGAATTCCATTGTTCACCACTTATTTATTTCATGTGGTGTATGTGTATTTCCCATGATTGTATTCATTGTGTAATATACTTTAATTTATGGGTATTTAAATCATAAATGTATGATCCTTCTTTCATGGTTGTATGTTTCTTAAGTTACCAAATCGATAAGGGAATTTTAAATTTCAATTTGCACTCATTTGCCTTTAGGCATACATCATTGATTATTTTACTCCAAGATTATGCGTGGAATCACTATTCATTTGATTATGTCATAATTTCCACTCCCCTTTCTATGGATATAATTTTTATACACATAGTCACTCCATTGATAAATTCTCAAGTCATTGGTATGAACTTGATAAGAGTAATTTTAACTCAATCTCCATTTATTGTGTTAAACATCTAATTCATTGTTGTTGTTTTTAATAGAATATTTTTGAATGTCCTTTGATTTTTTTACACTGAATATCCAATAATATTGAGTGTATTTATATTTTTCACGCATAATTATGCCGTTGATTTATCCTTAACCTAAGGATATGGTTTTTATGAGATATTTCATCTCAATTTACATTCCATTGATACTCCTTTGTTATTATACACCAAATCACTTTTATATGGTGTATATAATGTACTTTGACATAGTATATCGTGAATCCCTTTATTCTCGTGATATTATAATGTTTTGATTACCTCAATTATTTGTATTCTAGTGTCTCTCTTTTGGTTAGAAACTCTAACTAAAATACATGTTTATGTGTTTTAAATATTTATCCTTCTAAATATTTCTTATTAATGTCAATGTTTTAAAAATGGTTTTATGAATTTAATTATATGAACATTAATGTTTTAAAATTAAAATTACATTTAAAAGTTTCAATGTGGAATGGGACACTTTGATTCAAAAATCTATTTTTAAATGGCTTCTTTACAAATAGTGGGACTTTTAAAGGATTTCAAGATAAAGGGGGATATTTCTCTCTAATAGTTTTCATGATTATTTTCATCTATTTCAATATCCTTCATTATTCTTGATTGAGATTAATTTGATACAACACAATCTTCCATATTGTATACAATGAGTTAGGTTTGACTGTGGATGTTATATTTTTATACCATTCATGGTTTGTCGATTAATTATTGACATTTTGTATGCTAGTTTAATACGAATTTTTATGTCATATTTCCAACTTTTCATATGAGAAATGCATTGGAGTTAATAAGTGATGGGTGAAGCCTGCTATAGCTCCTCGATGCATTGGTAGGTCTCATGAGACAAACTAGTGTCTTTTCAAGAGGCCTTGACAAAATCTTATTTTTAGACTTGGCACGAGGCCTTGGCTACGTGGTGATGATAGTCTGGCATTATGCACTCCATCATTATGAAAGTAGTTATTAATATTTTCATGTGATTATTCGACTAGTATAATATCCATGTAAATAAGTAAATGGCATTATTTCATTTTATCCTTTCCATATTATGCTAAAGTTTAATTTTAAAAGGCATTTGATTTAGTTATACATTGCCTAAATTTTTATGTTTTTTATGAAAGTTTCTGCTGTATTTTTATCCTTACTAAGAATCTGAGCTCACCCCATTCAATGTTTTTTTCCTGGATGTGAAGAAGTATTTTATAAATGAACTAAGGGGATATTATGAGGGGATATGAAGACAATATGTTGTTGTAGTTTTTCACTCATTGATGTAATGTAAACTTTATGAATATATCCATTGTTTCCAAGGATACTAAAGTAATCGGTCTTTCAAGACCTGGCCTTTCTTGTGATCATGCCAATGTTATGTAATAATGCACCGACTCTGGGTATCTAGGGTGGGGGCGTTATAGTTAGTATCAGAGAATGTTTTGTACAATCATTTGAAGCTAGATTTTGATAAACTCTGATTAGAGCACGTAGAACTAAGATGAACTTTGAAGATTAATATAGAAGAACTTCTTAGAATTTTGGTATTGTAGAGATTTTGTGATTTTTCCGAGCAATACATCCCTTTCTGGATACGAGCAGGTAGAGGCGGGTCTGGCACAGATGTACCTAGGGGTAAAACCCAAAAACAACGCTTTGAGCTACACTGGAACGGGAACTGGTGCACGACAACGGGCCTTGCTGCACTCTTGGTTACGACACTCCCGGGGGATATTCTTAGGATAATTTACATTTTCATTACAAACCAATTTGAAGTATTATATATATAAGATGAGAGTAAATTAACTTGGTTAATCCTAATGTGTTTCAAATTGAGAATATGGTGACATGTTAATCTCTAAATGATTTTATGACTACTGTTACTCACACAATGTCTTATGGTTTTAGTCAATGGATGGATTCCAAGGAAGTCATAGTGACATTGAGATTGATGTACAAGGTGGGAACGGTGGTGGAAATGAGCAACAAAATGGAATGTTGATAGGAATAAAATATATCTACTTTATGCCAAATCAATTTTCCAAAAATATGATCAACAATATATATATATTAACTAATTCCCAGACTCAACAATGAAGAGAAATGTGATGAATGATAAGATCTCCAACAGTGGAGACCTTGGAGAATGGAATCCTCAATTTCCATCATGAAAGAAATGTGGAAGGAGACACCCATGAAAGTGTATCAATGGGACAAAGAAATGCTTTGCGTGCTGGAAGGATGGACATAATGTGAATAATTACCGAAAAAAATGAAGAGTACTATGGAAGAAGATAAAAATGATCCCAAGAATCCATTTACAGTCATTTGCCGTAAATGTAGGGGACCTGTCCATTACCCGAGTGAATTCCCTATTCTATAGGATATTCTCTTGGTCAAATAAGAAGCTATGTTGAAATAAATGTTTGGAGAAATGTTTAAAAAGTATTAGGGCTCCTTGTTGATGGGTTTAATTTGGAATAATATTCTCTTCTATTTTTTAACCATGTGGTTTTCCATGTGAGAATGATATTTGAGGAAGAATTATCTTTTCTCTGGTGGATATAGTTATAAATAACCATTTGGTTTTATATGATCGTTGTGTTTGAGGCAATTATAAGTTATTATAATTTGGGATGAAAATAAAAGGTATGAGATAAGATTTGTGGTTAAATTATGTAATGGTTATTTTGAGGAATTTATCTCATTTTGGTAATGTTATAAAATATAGTTTTTGAAAAAGGACAACAGACAGACCGTGTGACAACCCGTCTCGTCGGATAAAGCTATGGAAATCGAACCCACAACCAAAGTGCGATTGAAATTTATCACCTACCACTGGACTACATGAAGTCCCTGGTTAGTGTGACTATTATTTTTAGTAAAATGATTTTATTGATCAATAATAATTTGATTTGGGATCTTATGTCTTATCAAATGAATACCCTTAGTATTGGAAAATGATTTGGTGATTAAGTGATAACTGTTATTTTGGATGTTGTTAACTTTGTTGTGAACAATATATGCCGATGGAAAATAGAATAGTATGGGATTTCATTTGAGGATTAATGGTGGATTTTTATCTATGTTTTTATTGTGGATTTATAGTGATTTGGGTTATTTATGGAAATGATTAGGTTAATTACTTTTTAGTAAGTGAATTTAAGAGTAATTAATGTCATTTAGAGATACAATTTAACGTGGAAGACTACATTCTTATAAGTTTTGGGGTTCAAATTTATTTTGGATTATATTGAAGTATTTTAAGGACAATTGATTATTGAATGGTATTTATTTAACATTGGGGTATTGATGGTTTATGTTTGGAAATTAAGATTAGTGTTTTTATTCTAATGGAATATCCATTTGGGGGATCATAAAATATTATACTAATGATTTCGGTTTTGATTAATCTCTACAGAAAAGGTAAATATATAGTTTATCCTACGTGAATCATTTATTTCTGTAGATGTTTATTCTACCTCTTCCATTGTGACCAAGTCTTCTTGAATACTCATTGTTCAAAAAAATGAGTTAGTAGTAAAAATTTATTAAAAATGAAACTCTGCATAAAAATTATGTATATCTCTTTATGTTCTTAGTCAATATCATAAATTAATTCCTCGTCCTTATGTAATGTAACTTGGGAAAAAAAAATTGTCCGTTTATGTTTCCTGCTAGGAGACTAATGACCGTTTTTCCCAACACAGGTTTGTGATTTTCTTATTTTTAACATTCTACTGATCATGTTTTCTATCCCTCTCCATCAGAACTTAACACTTAGTTTATCATCTATATCCATATTTTCCTACATGGAATCCTAGTATGTGTTATCTTGGGTGACCTTTATACCTCTATTCCTTTCTTTTAAAGTGATAGTTTTATTGACTCTTTTTCCAATGTGGGACTTTCCATTATACTCTCAAGCCCAATTTTAAAAAAACAATTGTGAGGACGCAATTTATTGAAGAAGGGGAGAATGTAACACCCCATGCTTCCACGGTATGTTTCCCATTGAATAATGCAATGGCGTGCATTGTACGCAACTTCCAAATTCTAACACACCACAAGCAATCAATCTAGCCGTTATGAATAGTAATACCTACTCTGTGAAATTTTATAAATTTTATCTTTTGATATGGACTTCATTTTCGGATTCTTAATATCAAAATTATCTTAAGTTGAAATTTTTCTACTTTACGGATAACTTTCATATTTTGATGAATATTGAAAATTACTAAATTTTAATTAAAAACAGCTTTTTTATTAGAAATAATTAATAGTGATAAATTATTGATTTGAGTAGTTTTAAAGTATATTTAAAATATATTTTTACCATTTAATACAATGTTGGTCATTGGATGTAATTTCACATTTAAACCAGACATAAACAAATGTCAATCTTTTGATAGTTATAATCTCTTAAAAACACGCTATTTGTTTCTATGACGGGAATTAATTTTTAAATTAATTAATGCAACTGATATGTTTTTAATTTGGTAAAATATACAACTTTTTTGAATTCATAATATCAAATATATCTTACGCCTAATTTTTTGTATTTATCTGCAAACTTCCATTTTTTGATTAATAGTGAAACCACTAAGTGGTTGTTACAAAACTGAATTTCTCATAAAACATAATTTTACCTCTTCTGTGAGTGAAATTTATAAAATCTAAGAGACACGGTTAATATCAAGAAGTAAAATTTTGTTCAATGAGATGAAAATAATATTTGGTGAATAGTAACTTTTTACTTTTATTTACCACGGTTAAAAGTAAATAGGGTAATTAAGGGTAAAAATGATATTAATATTACCCTAACACTTATCCTAATTCTATTGGACAAGTGTATCTCGACCAAAAACAACCTTATGAGTAAAATATTTTCATTTTGGTCCAGTTGTATTAGACTAGGACATTTATTATTATTTAATTCAAAGAAGAGTTAAAAGAGTTAAAATCAATGTTTATTTACTAAAACATTTTTCATGTAGGGTTATACATAATATAAATTCGATTGTAAATAATCATTAGAAAGATAAAGAGATTTAATACATAATTATATTTTATTTATCATTTTTAGTCATTAAATAATTTAATTTATTTATGACACAATAGTGATGCAGTAATTACCTAATTAATGAAATATTAAAATAATTGATATTATAAATATGAAAATAAATGTAATTTGAGACTTTTTATGAATTACACTAATTTTAGAGGTTACTAAGACATATTATGAGTTATTATATAAATTTTATTCAAAGTAATAATGGTGTTATGAATTTATCAAAAACAAAATACCCAATGGTGTCAAAATTGACATAAAAGAGTTTTTGAAACAAATATTATATTATTAATTTATATTCTATTCCTAAAACTCTAAGGTTCTCCCAAGAGAATTATATCATGATAGGTGTATCATTAATGGACCACTTGGGGGTCTCTTGTATGTATATAGTAAGTTTATTAACAATATTATATAAAAATACAAAGAGACATTCTAAAAGTGAAGATAATTAACAAAGATTTAATACTTAAATATAGGATTAATATAGTGAAAAAAACCTATCTAAATTCTATTGGTTGAGTGGTTTTCGACCAATCCCCACCTTAACTTTTAAATAATATACTTTTTAGCTATTATTAACCGAATATGAATTTATTATAAAATAATATTTTTAGCTTTTCTAAAGGTGCCCCTCACCACTCTTATAAAAGGGCACTACCCCTTCTCCCTAATTCACAAATTCAAATCCTTTTGGTTCATCCAAAAACATCTCAAATACTCTCTAAATGTCCATAAATACAACCTATATTCCTTATTTTGATCATAAATCCACCCTAAGGAGCCCTTTTGATCAACTCAAAAGGAACTACCCAAAGAAGAGGTAATTTTTCCACCACCCAATTTGAAGTTTCTTTCTTCTTCAAATTATTCTTTATTTGTTTTTTCTATTCTAAAATAATAACTCCAGTATCTTATATAAATTGTGATGTTATTATAAATATGGTACAACCATATTCATAATTCTATCCATCCTTTTAATGGAATGTCACCATACGTGCGTATGTACGACTTACCGTCTCCACGTCGTGGTGTAATTGTCATTCAATAAATTATTAATTGGATGGGTATAATAATGATGTGTAATTCATGTAAAAAAAAACATAACATGATATTATTCTTTCTATATGATATACCATCCAATTATATATTATTTTAACATCAAAATAATGATATTGTCGCTCGTGCGTACATACAGACTACCGTCTCCACGAACGCGATGAGATTCCCTCTCCATCGTATCCATTCATGTATAATTCTCATTTTATGATTTAAAATATTTTTTAAGGACTTGATATAATTCTGAATATGAATAAGATACAACCTATCCATAACAAACACGACTTATGTAACAAATAATATAAAGGAAAACGAGTAAGTTAACACCCGAAATGACGATAATATTATGATCTTATTAACAAATCAATGTTAAAATATCATATATAATATCATATTAATGTAAATTATTCTTGTATAATTCAATAACAATTATTTCACCATTATACATGAGTTTAACCTATCACCGACCAAGGAAAAAGTACAAAGTAACGGGTTTCTTATCTCACTCTTAATTTCGTGAGATTTCCATTGTTCACCACTTATTTATTGCATGTGGTGTATGTGTATTTCCCGTGATTGTATTCATTGTGAAATATACATTCATTTATGGGTATTTACATCCTCATTTTATTATCCTTATTTCATGGTTGTATGTTTCTTAAGTTTCATAATAGATTAGGGAATTTGAAATTTCAATTTGCACTCATTCAGATTTAGGCATACTTCATTGATTATTATACTCCAAGATTATGTGTGGAATCACTATTCATTAGATTATGTCATAATTTCCACTCCCCTTTCTATGGATATAATTTTTATACACATACTCAATCCATTGAAAAATTCTCAAGTCATCGGTATGAACTTGATAGGAGTAATTGTAACTCAATCTCCATTTATTGAGTTAAACATCTAATTCGTAGTTGTTGTTTTTACAAGAGTATGTGTGAATGTCTTTTGATTGTTTTACACTGAATATCCAATCATATTGAGTGTATTTATATTTGTCACACATAATTATGTCTTTGACTTATCTTTAACTTAAGGATACCGTTTTTATGAGAGATTCCATCTCAATTTACATTCCATTGAGGCTCCTTTGTTATTATACACCAATTCACATTTATATGGTGTATATAATATAACATGACATAGTATATCATGAATCCATTTATTCTCATGATATTATAATTTTTATATTTCCTCAATTATTTGTATTCAATTGTCTCTCTTTTTTTTAGAAACTCTAACTAAAATACATTTTTAAGTGTTTTAAAAGATTTATTTTTCTAAATATTTCTCATTAATGTCCATGTTTTAACAATGGTTTTAAGAATTTATTTATATGGACATTAAAGATTTAAAATTAAAATTAATTTTAAAATATTCAAAGTGGTATGGGACCCTTTGATTCAAAAAACTATTTTCAAATGGCTTCTTGACAAATAGTGTGAATTTTAAATGATTTCAAGAAAAATGGGGATATTTCTCTCTAATAGTTTTCACGATTATTTTCATTTGTTTCAATATCCTTCATTATTCATGACTGAGATTAATCTGATACAATACAATCTTCCATATTGTATCCAATGAGTTATGTTTGACTGTGGATGTGATAATTTTGTACCATTCATGGTTTTCGATTAATTATTGACATTTTAGGTGCTAGTTTAATACGAATGTTTATGTCATATTTCAAAATTTTCATATGAGGAATGCATTGGACATAGTAAGTGATGGGTGGATCCCACTATAGCTCATTGATGCATCGTTAGGTCTCATGAGACAAACTAGTGTCTTGGAATAAGGCCTTGACAAAATCTTATTTGTAGTCTTGGCACGAGGCCTTGGCTACGTGGTGATGACAGTCTGGCATTATGCATTCCGTCATTATGAAAGTGGTTATTAATATTTTCATTTGATTATTAGACTAGTAGAATATCCATGACAATACGTAAATGGCATTATTTCATTTTATCCTTGAAATATTATGCTGAACTTCAAGTTTAAATGTATTTTTTTAGTTATACATTGCCTTATATTTTTTTGTTTATTTATGAATGTTTCTGCTATATTGTTATCGTTACTGAGAATCTGAGCTCACCCCTTTCAATGATTTTTTTTCAGGATGTGAAGAAGTACTTTATGAATGACCTGCAGGGATAGTATGAGGGGATATGAAGACAATATGTTGTTATAGTTTTTTATTTATTCATGTAATGTAAACTTTATTAATATATATAGTGTTTCCACGACTACTAAACTAATCGGTCTTTCGAGACATGATCATTCTTGTGATCATGCCAATGTTATGCAATAATGCACCGAATCTGGGTATCTAGGGTCGGGGAGTTATAGTGATATCTTAAGGTTATCATCAGTTGAGACAGCTTGAGAATAACTACGCCACCCATGACCTGGTGTTAGCAGCAGCAGTTTTCGCCTGGAAAATGTGTCGGCACTATCTGATGGGATAGATTTCCATAGTCTACTCTAGACACTAGAGTCTCATGTATATCTTCTCTCAAAAAGACTTGAACTTGAGACAACGATGATGTCTTGAGTTCCTCTAGGACAATGACTTCGTGATAGTCTATACTCCTGGGAAGGGGAACGTTGTATAAGATAAAATTAGTTGGAGATCCGGTATACATCGGCTAGGTGAGGTGATAGAGAATCTGGATGATTTAGAGATATCATTTGTGGACCGATATGGATCATCATTCCTACAGTCTCTTATAGTCACTCCTCCACTTCTTCAGCGAGTCCTGGAGGCACAGTTTGGAGACGCTGACTGTGAGACATGATGTGATCAAATATGCACAGGGTAGGCATGTGATTGATTTTCAGAAGGTGGGGAGCACATAATCCTCTGCAAAATACATACTATGGTTCCATTTTCACTTTCGGATAAAGTGTTGAGGGAGTTCCACACATCCCCTCTTGCAATACATCCAGGAGTGGCGAAGATGTACCAGGACCTTCGACGACAGCACTGGTGGCTAGGTCTAAAGAAGTCAGTAGCTGAGTTTGTCTCTCTATGCTTCATGTTTCAGTAAGTGAAGGTGGGGAATTAGGTACTAGAAGGATTGGTTCAGACTTTAGAGGTCCCAGAGTTGATGTGGGAAAGGATATCCATGGACATCATGATGGGTCTTCCACGTACGACCAGAGGAGATACCTCTATCTGGTTGATCGTCGACCGACTCACCAAGTCATCCCACTTTTTACTGATTAGAGAGAAGTGTTCAGTAGAGATCATAGGATGTATCTACGTTCAGGAGGTTTTTCGGCTTCAGGGAGTACCTTCTACTATTTTCTCTTACTGTGACACAAGGATTACTTCTAGGCTATGGAAGGGGTTGCAGGAGGATTTTAAGATGCAGATTCAACCGAGCACTGCCTCTTATCCTCATATAGATGGTCAGACCTAGCGGACCATTGAGACCCTCGAGGACATGCTACATGCTTGTGTCTTCATCTTCGGTCACATTTTGGAGGATCACTTAACTCTGGTGGAGTTTTCATACAACAATACCTATCACTCCACCATCAGGATGGCACCTTTTGAGGCCTTGTGTGGTCGACCATTCAGATCGCCGCTGTGCAGGACAAACCAAGGGGGAGTCATCAATTTTGGGACCAGAGATGGTACAGGCTTCCACAGAGAAGGTGAAAATAATCCAGGAGCTGATTAAGATTGCACAGAGTAGGCAGAAGTCGTATGCTGACAGGTGACAGAGACCTATGGAGTTTATGGATGGCAACCACCATTTTCTATGCATCTCATCCGGATGAGGTATACAATGATTTGCCTGAGGCAGCATGTTATCTTTGTGATTCATCGAACTTTTCTAGGTCCTCATCAGAGTAGGCGAGGTAGTTTTCCACCTAGCTCTTCAACCTCAGTTGCACCGGGTGCATGGCGTTTTCAAAGTATCCCAACTGTGGAGATAAATGCACAACCCTTATCATATCATCAACCATGGGGAGTTGGACATCGATGATGGATAGACTTTTACAAAGGTTACAGTGGATATTTGAGGATTGATAGTAGCGGATCCTTCGTGGATAGTCTATTCATCTAGTGCACGTACGATGTAGCACAAGAACCTCCAGGAGAGCACATGAGAGCGACATGCTCATATGCTTGCTCAGTACCCCCACTTGTTCCCTTTGTTTGAGTTGTAGCTTACGGGGATGTAAATCCCTGAGGTGGGAAAAATGTAAAGACCCAAAAATTCCATGGAATTTTCTTTTTGATAAATACATGGGAATTTTATGAGTCCTCAAAAATTTACAGTGCTTGATTCTGAGGCCAGGTGCGCCCGGAATCAATTTCAGAATTTTTGTTCGGCTACGTTCAGTAAACATACAAGCGTGTTTTTATAACTTTTGAACTGTAGCTCAGAATTGAAATCTGAGGGCATCTTTGAACTCACAACACAAATATTCACTTAAGATTACATTCACTTCAATGGCGGTGGGTCGATTTTAAAAGATAGATTTTGGGGTTTCATGGAAAATAATAAAATCAAGTGTGCATCACTTTATTTTATTTGAGCCGCGATTTCGTGTGTGGTGGTTGAAACCTCCTCATGGAGGTTGGAGGAGGGACCACCACACCTTAACCTCCCATGAGAGGTTCTGGTGGGGGGGGGCACCCAAACTCAACCTCCCATGAGTGGATTAATGTGGTGGGCACCACCAGGACGTTTAACCCCTTGAAACTCCACGTTATAGTGCAGAAACCCACAAACTTTAATTAATATAGTGGAACCTCTCAACTCCGATTTATTTAATTTTTTCCCCTCTCCCCAAATTAATTCATGCCAAATCACATGAGTTAATTAGGGGGAGCCTTTTAATTAAATTCTTCTTTTTAAATTTCTGTGCCAACGAGATATTAGACAACTCAATCTAATATTATTTAACATTGTATTTGGGTGGAAGTGGGGAAAGAGGAGAGATTGGGAGGATTAGAATTCTCCCAATGAATAAAGATGAACACCAGCGACAATACTTCTTCAGCTTCTTCCACATACACCAACTGATTTGGAGCTTCTTCCATAGCTGATGCAGCTCATGTTTGGAAGCGTGCGGCAGACGTGATGAACGAAGATTCTCTTCATCTACTTTCTATGACTCCGTCAATGAACGACAAAAGACATACAAAGGTAGGGTTTCAAGCATTGTTAATTTTTGAGTATTCTTCATCTTCCATCATGATTATGAATTTGAATCTGAATGATGTCACCCTAACATGGAGGGTGTGGGCCGAACAAACACAACCCGACCCCTCCGCCTTTCTTATGGATTTTGATTCCCAAGACGTCATGGGACTGGGTTGAGAATTTATTGTTGACATTAGTTGTGGATCGATGGAAACATCCCAAGGAGAGTGTAACTTCTTCCAAAATGAGAAACGGGCCACTGAAACTCGTCAGGTTAATAATGAAAGATTCATCGGTGGTTGGAAACGGCGAACATCACCGGCGATGAGGAGAAGGGAGACCAACAATCCGGCCGACCACATAGACAGTGGCAGTGCAACTGCGCCGCCGTAGGACAAGCCCAAGGCCGATGGTCCGTGGCGGTGCATCGGTGGTCGTCGCATGTCTAGCTGTGAAAGAAGCCGGTGGCCTGAGTAGCTAGGTTACCGGAGAAGGCGCGGCACAACCGCACCGCACGGTGGAGAAGAGGGGGGACGAGGCCACTGGCCGCGTCGCTGCAATGGTGACTAGCACAAAGCCGACCGTGAGGAAGGCCAGCGGCCCAAGCCGTAGGGTCGGAGGACGGGGCACAGTGCAACGGTGCCACAAGGTAGTCGGCTGGCCGCTTAGCTAGCCGGGACGAGCGGGACCTAGCGGGTCCCATGTGATGCAGACCGGTGCCATGTGGAGCCGGTTGTCCTCAACTTGAATAGATCAGCTGTTCCAGATCAATGAACGTGGCTTCCCCCTAGATGCAGATAGGGCAGACCCCATGGGCCGCTGGGCTGGACCCAATGTGGGCTGCCGGGTTGGACCCAGCGCGGGCTGCCGGGCCGAACCCAGCCCGGGCAAGGCCGCCCTCGCGGACCGGGTTGACCTCACGGGCCAGGGCATCCCCATGGACCGGGTCAGACCCGCGGACCGAGTCAGATCCTAGTCCAGATCAGGGTCGGGCTGGGTCGGTCCGATTGGGACGGACCGGATCCAGACCCATTTTGGCATGTTTTCACCTTTTCTCCCATAACATGGGCTACAAATGTCTGATTGATAAACTGTATACGACAATGGAAAGCATGGAGAAAGACGGTTCTTTTGGAATACCCCAATTGAGGTTTGGACATAATTGGGGTATTGTCGGGTTGGATTGAACCTAAATCGAACCGGGCCCTCGGAGCTAAAATGAAAATAACTCACAGAACGGGCTTCCGATTGACGCGCCGTCTGTTGTGTTGAGACCCCTATAAGAAGGCAGACCTTTGAAATAATTCTTCATGGGATTTCATGGAATTTGTTGTATCAACACTCGACCTGTGGAGCGGACCCTCCCAGAATCAAGCATGCCTTGTGTGGGACCTTGTGGCTGGTTGTGCACTGACGACTGTTGTTGGATCATGTGTGGGTTTGACAGCACTGACAATTGTTCCTCAATCCTATGTGGGTTCGACAACATTGAAGACTATTCTTGGATTTCGTACGGCTCAGACAGCTCGGACTACTATTACTGGATCTTTTGTTGGTTTGATAGTTATAACTTCTGCTCCAGGATCCAGTGTGGGTTCGATAAAATAACTATTCCTGGATCCTGTGAGGGTTCTAAAATTTTGAATTCTGTTCTTGGATTCTGTGTGGGTTCGATAGAATAGATGATTCAGTGGCTATATCTTATTATCTTTATCTCTCCATCAACTTTGTATACCAGTGTGAGCTGATTTAGTAACTTTTTGTTTTCCTCTTGATTGAGATGGATTACTTGATAACTTAGTTATATGTATGGGCATATACCAAAGTGGGGTTATCTATTGATTGTGTACTTTTTGGTTTATCCTTGTTGGATTTTTTGAGACCTTGAGGGTCTCGGGGTCCCTACTAAGTATCATTATACTCACCCATGCCTGGGCTAATCACGCACCTCGGGGTGTTGGATACAGACGACAGACAACGCTAACTGAAGCTGGGTGTACGAGGACTGGACGATACCCAGAGGTGGAACTCATGACAAGTTGATACCTGGAAAAGACTGATAGACGTGGAGTGCTGAGGAGGCTATATATACCTATCCTTCTGGTGGGATCTGTGGTGGATGATCCAGGTGCTGCTTTTCACCTTTCAGTCATTATGTTCCTTTTCAGTTGTACATGTACTTTACAGTTGGGCTTGTATTTCCTACCCCATTACTTTTTAATAGTCTCTTGTTATACAGTTTTGCATAGTGGTTTTTTATCCAGTTGTGTACTCTGTTGTGTTTTCTTTCATTTATAAAGGCAATGCCATCCCAGTTTAGGGATTGACGCATTTCGTGCTAGTCGCCAGGCCCTGGCCTATGGATGGTGGGCTTGGGGTAGTCACGACACGGGCCCCAGGGGACAGGTCGTGACACTTCCAAGGATAAAAACTATGTAATTTTTAATGTTTCCTATAGTGTAAAATTATATTCTATTTTTTTTGGGATTTTACGTTCAACTGAAGGTTCTATAGAAATATTTAGTATGAATTGAATACAAGTTTGATTAGTAGTAAATAATATCATCGTCAATGAAATGGTAAATCTAAGATGAATATAAAAAACCATGAAGAAATTTTGATAATATGTTTAATGGATTTCAATGCTGGTTGGGATCAACACATTTCATTTTTAGAGTTTTCATACAACAACAGATTCCACTCATGAATTCATATGTATTCTTAACAATCCATCTATGGATGGAAGTTCAGAAATTTAATGTGTTGTAATGACTTGGGAGATCAAAATATATTATGACTTGGTATATATGAATAAATAAAAAAGATTTTTATATCCATTCAGTAGGACATCAGGGAAGCTCAGATTTGATAGAAAAATTGTGTTGATAATCATCTATGTGATCAAGAGTTTGATGTTGGTGCTATGTATTCTAATGGATATCACAATGGAATATGGATATGATATTTGAAATGAAGGGAAATATAATCCCCAGATATATCAATTCAATCAAAATTCATGAACATGCTGGTATTATACCATATCATTCGATTCATAAATAGAATATCTCTCAGGTTTATGATGTGCCATGTATCTATTGAAGAAGTAAAAACTAGATCCATTAAATTTACAAAACTCAATGGACATAAAATTGGAGAAAAAGAACTATTATGAGGAACAAATAGTTGAAATTCTACACTGAAGAGAGAAATTGTTGCAGAATATTCCCACTCACCAGGTAAATTGTTTTTGTAGAAATTATAAATTTTAAGAAGCTATTTGTGAACCTAAGTAATTTATGAAGGAAAATTATCCTCAATTGTTTTTATTATTGTGAAGAAATTTTAAGGACTTAATTATTCTTAAGGGTAGAATGTAAAACATTAATATTTTATGATATATTTATATTTAAATAAATTTAACTCCTTTGATATATTTCGTTACATACAACATTTATTTAAAAACAATTGTGATGACATATTAAATTATTATGATTTAAATGTTACTATTATAACGGATTCATTAAATATGTAGTTATAATATGTATAATATAATTAAGATAAAATAGTTATATAGGTTTTATATAATTAAAATTTATTTATACAAAATTAACACAAATTATTTTATTCAAATTATATAATTTTTAAATTTAGTAAATCAAAATTAGCTTATGTTTTAATTTTTTGGGTTTTTCTTAAAAGATTATTTTTTAGTGAATAGTGAAAAATATCTGATTATATTGAAAATTGTTTTTTCCAATCAATAATATAAATATAAACAGTTTTATGAATTTATTTCAAAATATAATTAATAAATTTTAAATAAATTTAATGTAATAAATGTCATTGGAATTGAAATTATTCTATATTTTGGTATAAAATCATTTTATTACATAAAAATGCATTTTTTTAGGAAATGATTATTCATCATACTTTACAGATTTATCAGAAAATCATCATCTTATTATTTTAAATTTTTTATTTTATAAAATTATATCTATATATGTAATCATAATTTTTAAATTTGGTAATTATTCTACTTTTATTTTCTTCCATTATGAATCATAATTTTGGTAGAACTTTCAGTTTTCACATGAAGAGATAAAATGGGTTAAAAGTATAAAACCAAAATGATAAGTGATAAAATGAAATAATTACATGTATACATACCAATTTATAGCTATATCTCAACCCCTTATCATAAAATATTAGAATATAATTAATTCATGATCCATTTTAATTGAATAAAACATTATTAAATTTAAATTTTTTGAAACATTCATAGTTTTTCTACTCCCGCACCATTAAGAGGACACCACATATCCACTCTTAATAAAATATCAACATCCTATAATCTCATTAAATATATACTCTAATATATTCAAAAAATATCATACCACATATTATAAGTATTTTTAATCATAAGACCATCCTTTCAAGGATTAAATAAAAATTGTATGAGGGTTCTGAATAATGATGATATATTATTTACTACAAAAGATCAATTTTATTTATTCTTACACCATCACTAAACCTATTTTATCCATAAATAATTAATATTATAATATCAATAATATACTAATCTGTTATGACTATTATTGAATAATAATTCTCCCCCTTTTGTCAAATGGGAATTGAAATTATCGCTCATGCATACGTGAGGACTATCACATCACAATGTGATGTGATTTGTTTTACATTTCTTCATTGTGGATAGAATTAAAGATTATTTAATGAATAAATATTATATCAATTTTATAATTATGATTATTTAATGATGAATTTTTATTTACCTTTCTTTGAATCAAACCATCATAATGTTGAAACATAACATATGTGAACGTATGGAACACCATCTCCATGATGCGATGTAATTAATTTTTCTAAACTAATTTATAAAAATGTTTAATAAAGTTTATACGATGAATAAATATCATAATTATGTCTTGACTAAGATTTTTTATATTATGATACCATTTCCAACGTGCAAGTACCAGAACTATCGAACAGAATCATGCATGGAAAATAGACCCGTTTTCACCTAAATGTTATTTTAAATAAATAAATTTTTAATAAAAGCATAATTGGGTATTATAAGGAATGATACATTTTATGATATGAATTAATATGGTTATAATATATATATAATATAAAACATTATTTTTTATACAATAATATTGACTGTGTATAAAGAAAGATGATACTTGAGGTGATGGATTTATGTTATAATCCCATTTTCTAAGATTAATTATATAAAATATTTATTGAGGAAAATTATATGGATGTTACCCTTTTAACTCCAAATATGTTTCCCCTATGGTTATTCATAATATTTTTAAGTAACAGTCTAACTTTCCACTCTTTGTTATATAAAATGTTCGAGAATGTTTTTTAACAACAATTGTTTTTATTTATACATTAGTTGAGAATATATTTATTCCATGTCCATATTTTTATTATAACGTTTTAAATAATGTTGTTAATTTATATAATGATTTATTAAATTCATTATTGAAAATATTTTACTCTCAAAAATGGTTTTTGAATAATATTCTAGTCTCTTTCAGAATGATGTATACTTTTCCATAGGTGTTAATGAAAAATAATTTTAATGTATAACATATGAAAAAGAAATTATTCATCATCAAATCTTATTTTTTTTTGATTTTGAATTAAAATATTCAATAGTTTCATTGATATATTGTTTTCATAATATTCTATTATTTTTTATTTTTTAAATAATAAATTGTAATATGAAGTCCTTATTTTCCTCAAAAATATTCAAAATCTTTTTAATTATATTTTCATATATGAAAATATCCTTTTAAGTTACTTCTTATTTACTCAGGAAATCATGTAATGATACAATCAATTTTCTTTCTCAGGATAGTTATTGATTATGATAATGAAATCGCAATGAAACCTATTTTCTTTTACATGTGTCCTTCTATGAAAAATTTTAAATGTTTTCATGGCCTTGTGGGATAAATCTTAATTGATTATGATTATTTAATTGTTACATTAGTCATAGACCCCCAAAAAATTATGTAATATGATAAAAATATCTTATATGATAATGTTGTATAATCATATTTATTATTTTAAATATCTTTTTTAATATTTTAATTTGTATGTATGATTGCTTCTATATATGATCACAGGATTATGAATGGACATGAATACAAATAGATATGTTCAAATTTTGATGTGTGAGTATAATCTTATATAGTTATGTGCCAAAAATTGTGATTAAACATGGTTGTGAAAAGATCTGTTGAAATGATTATTATTACATTTTCATATGATCCCACATTCCTATGTAATGACTGTTAAATGAAATTTAATAATCCAACACCCATATTCATCGTGATTCAGCACATGATTTTATTATAGAGTTTATGATCTAATATTTTTATGGTATGAATATTTTATTTTTAGAACACGAATATTATTATGTTATCAAATCCTTACGATCATATTATTCTCCCTTATGATTGATATCTCCCATGTTCACCCTTATTGATCTTCTGAGCTCACCCATTCATATTTTTTCCTTATATAGGTTTTGAAGTAAGTATATACATGTGATATATTTAGAAAGCATCTAACATGAAAATATATGTGTGTGATGATGAAAATATTTTAAGAAATAAATTTATTACGTGTCTAATCTACAAATACACTAAACCATTAGGGTCCTCGAGTGTGTGTAAATGTGATTTTTTTGAATATTTATCACAATTGATATAATTTTGATTGATGGTATGCTTGGGCCTTTACAAGTCCTACATTGTGTGAAATACTTTTCTACACCAGAAAAACACTATTAACCTATAGGAAAAGGACACCACAAGAAAACAAATAGAGGGCCACTAACTACACCCTCCACAATATTGATATCTCTACACATGATTCCACTTTTGACTTATGGTAGAAATATTTTTCCAGCTATAGTTAAAGTAACCCCACTCAAACATGTATTTACTTCCTTGTAGATTTCAACCATTGTGGACTTATAAAACAATTCATCACATGTTGATAATAAAATGAGAATAATCCTACATTTAATTCCAGTATTTGATCCCATAAATAATAAATTGAGAATTAATACAACTATTTCAATTCAATTCAGGGTAAAAATATTCCATCTGAGGGAAGTGGGTAGTATACTCTGTAGTTAATCATTTACTCTCATAAAAATTTCCAAATTACATAGTTTTCCAATTAAAAATGGATCTTTATAAAAATTTTATTTAAAATTATTATTTAATCCACTTTACTAGAGATCATCATACATTTTAACTCACTCAATAATGTTTCTTCTCCTACACCAAGGTCCCTCTAGCATATACATGAGGGAAAATTATGTGAGAGGTTTTAATATTCTATAGAAAGCCAAATATACACCCAATCTCCAACATCAGTTCATTTGTCTCTTGGGTTCCTAGATTAGGCAAAAGGTTATGTGGATTCATTCTAGTAAATTTTTTATCATCATCCCCTATCTGAATTTGATCTCATTAACCCTATTTCATAAATGTCTCAATAGTCATAATTACTAATTCTATAATGGTATTGTCTACATTTGGGTTAGCCTATGAGGTATGCTCTACAAATCCCTCTCTATAGTTATATAGGGACCATCTAGGTCACATGATCTATAAAAAATCAATAATTGAGCTCATTTAATTCTTTAAATAACAATATATGAGTGATAGTGGCATAAAACCACATCCATAATAAAAAAATAATAATAATAATTCATATTATATATCTTAAAAATATATGAGAACCAATCTTGCTTCCAAAAAAATTTGACCACCCATTGTAACTCAGTGTTAAACAGAAAGAATACATGTCATTATGCATCCCCATACAATTGAATGAAACCCCAAAAATTCTATATCTATACTATCATGGTACCCTAATAGTAATAGGGTATTTTATACAATTTTATAATGAAATATCATGGTATGAACTAGCCTATCCCCTAAAAAGGCCAAAGGTGTGTTCTTGATCACCCTCGATGGGAAACACATACTAGGGAATCAAAACTAATCAATTTAAATTATTTTTCATATTATAAATAATTAATTACAACCCAATCTACATCCAAAACATAAATTAATATCCATATCTATATTGGATGTCTATATTAGTAATAAATATTTTTCCAAATAAGGGAAATGCACGAAAATATTATTAGTATAAAAATAATCAATCGTCACCTTATAAAAAAATATAAACGATCGTGATAATATAAATATAGAATAGAAAAAAATAAATCATGGAAAATTAATTTTGTTATACAAACCATATTCAAAATTATTAACCTAGATAAATTTCCAAAATAATCTATAAAAACTCTACCGATAACACATGATCACAACAAAATACCAAACTTTGAGAACAAACTATATGATAACACCATGAATATTTATAATATATTTAACATTAATATTTAATAGTACATTTTTGAAAACATTTATTTGAAATAAACACTTTATTTCGTAATAAAAAATATTTTGAAAACATCATATAAATACATTGGTTTTAAGTAAAAATAATAATTTTTATAAGATTACATTAAAAAGGAATAATAAAGATAAATATTAGAGAAACATGGAATAACATTCATCATAATATAAAAATAAAGGAAATATGACCCTAAATCATATCATGGATAGACAAGAACAACATCAACAAAGGTAGATATATCATTTAAAATAAACGTAACTAGGACTCCCTCAATATTGTGGAAAACTATATTAGCATACGTATCACACATCATATTGATCGAAAAAAACACAAAATTTTTCAGGCTGATAAAAACCTAAACGTGTCGACCCATGTTTTATATATCGATGACATAATTATGCTCCTTCATGGAGGAAAAAGAAATTTTCTGAACCTAAGAAATGATTAATCTCACTATGAAGAGATCTCTCGTCAATCCATTAATTCGAACTAATCATTTGACTTCTTTGGAAAAAAAATTTCTCCTATTTGGAAAGGTAAAATCATTTAATATCTTGGAATCAATGAAGGATTGATCCATTTTACCTACTTGGCAGTTCCTATATTTTGGGGAAGGCCTAAACCCATGTATTTCAACGTTGTTGTTGAAAAAAATTTCAACCAACTTTATTCCTGGAAACGTAAATCCCTATCCATGGCTATAGGATATGTCTACTGAAATATACTATTACCCCATAAATGGATTACTCCCTGATGATCTATAAATGACCTATTATTCATCTTATGAAAATTAATTTTTAAATCAAAAATTGTGTTTGGACTGGTAGTATTCTTGAAAGGAATCTTGTTACAATCCACTGATCTACCTAATGTATCCCACTTGAGAGAGGTGGTCTAGGTATCAAAAATCTAAAGATCTTTAATGAGGGGCTTCAAGCTAGACACTCTTGGAAATTTATCATTAATAAATATTATGCCATATAATTAAAAAGAAATAAATTCATAGGGAAGTTAAAAATGTGAAATTTGAGCAATCTAATCACTTCGATATGGCCTTCCCTTAGAAATTCTATTACCAGCATCATGCATAACACCATATGAATAGTTAGTTCAGATTCCACCACAAACTTCTGTCTTGGAAACTGCACTATCACCCCCCCCCCTCATTTCCCAATTAACTTCTAATTCCCCTCTATATAACATCAACATCACCATAAATGAGGTGATTAAATATCATAATTTAAATCTTCCATATACCATTATGCAGGTTATTGATAATTACCCCTTCTCTGACACTGTTGATTTCTTTATTTGGGAACCTACCAATAGTGGTATCCTGGATTTCAAAAGTTTCTATAATCATAAATTCACTATCTTTGATCCTAGTTATTATTGGTTGAATCTTTTCAAAAAACATTGTCTGAAACCCTCAAGAATTAACCTTGTTTGGCATATTGCTCAGAACTGTATTCCTAATAAAGTTGGTCTCCAGTCCTTTGGTGTACAACTCATCTCTAAATTTCACTTCTTTCATCAACATAGAATGGATACCATGAACCTATTAGTGTCATGTTCTATAGCTTCTACCCTTTATAATTATATTATAGAAATGTTTGACTACAGATGGTTATTTTCTGAGACTATTTTCTCTTAGCTATAACGTAGAATGGAGCTTGATAATTCACAACATATAATGAATCTTTTCGTATCTGTTGTTGATAAGGTCCTCCATGTGATCTGGTTTGATATAAATGGTATTATTCACAAAAAGTACTCAATCATTCTTAATGTAGGTCAGACACTGATTCTTATCACTATTAGGGATTTCCCCTCGCTTCAGAAATCACATTATGATAACTTTGTTGGAGACTTCATGATTCTACAATGTCTTGGAATCAAAGGTATATACAAAAAACTGAGGCACTCATTTGAGGTATTTTAAAAATCCCCGTTTCCTAGATAGATCAGAATTAATTTTTATGGAGCTTCCAATGGAAATCAAGGACATGTGATATGTGGAGCCATTTACAAAGACATTATTGGACATTGTTGTGGTTCTTTCATTGGTAGTTGGAATATTGCCTCCTCCTTGTAAGTATAAAATTTGTTTATGATTGAGGTTGTTGAATTTGTTAAACTAAAAGTTTGGACCAACATCTGGAATGAAAGTGATTCCAACACGATTGTGCAAGTGATTTAAAATGGGGTGGTTCACCATGCATGGACGATTACTACAAGTTGGATGATATGCCTTGACACACTTTTGGAGATCAGATACATTGTCACCCATTCCTATCATGAAGAAAATAGGATTTATGATGGTCTTTAAAATAAATGTATCAATGATGACATTACGTGGATAAATGATATTCTAGATGACCTTATCCCTCTTTATGAAAATGATTGTAATAAAATCCCCTCATTCAGACTCATGTGGTTACTTTCGTTCCATTTAATAAATTGTGTCTTTTTATTTGACCAAGGCATTACCTTTAAAAAAACTAGTACTCCCTCAAAGTACACAATCAAACATATGGGACATATACATTTAGGGGATATGTCATGTTCTCATAGATTCTATAGTATCCATTCCTTTCACTGTCATGATACTCAAAACATATTACGTACAAAAAAGAACAATCTACACCATTGCTTCACCCATCTACACCTCCCACACACACCCAATATCTTATATATGCCAAAAAAATAAACTACAAAAAACATGAAGCATAATCATACCTATAATAAATTAATAACCATTCTCGTTTAACAAAAAAATTAACCAACTCCAATTTTTCAAGAATATATTTGGAAAATTACTTTTAATATAAGGATCACTATGACATATTTTATCAAAAAATTAGAGTTAAAAAATTTATTAGTTTTAAAATAAGTCCAACTAAACACCCTATTTTTTCGAATAGGAAATATAAATAAAATATAAAATTAATTAAACATATATATAAACTCAAAAAATAAATATTTTAATCAAGAAAATAAAAATTATGTCCAAGAACTATGTGTATTCTAGTAGAAAGTTGAGTTTTATAGAGACACCAGCCTCAGAACATGATTAATTTTGATTCTTGCATAGAACAAAGTGCTAGATAAGAAAAGGGATCCTTATTAACTAAAATACAAGTGAATTAAATTAAACCCCCATTTCTATCATTTTTTCATCCTCCATAATAATCATGGTCATGGATACAATATACTAAAGGATAAACAAGTGTTTAGAAAATAATAGAAGAGTAAGTCTATGAGAACCCATGATGAAGCTTGGATATTTCCACATAAACCCAACCTCAACCACCAATAGTGAAATAGTCAATGAATGAGGATTTATTAGGGTTAAAAATCATCTGGATTTTATGAAATTATAGAATGATAATGTTATAACGTTTTATGGGAAGGGTGGTGAATTTCACTTAATTAATAATCGGGGCAATAAGATTGATGATGTTGTAATGATGAACAAGTAATGTAACCCCCTCTCGTTGGCATATTATTTAATAGGAAGTCCCAATTATGTAGAGGGACCATTTCCCCTTTAGATCCCCTCCAAGAAGTAGAATTTATTTTTCAATCATGGTTCCATGTTCCCTCCACTACTATGATGTGGCCCTATGAGATGTAATGTGGAGATTATAGATAAAGGGGTGGTTTTTTTAGATCCCAATCCAATATGGTTCAATGATTCCTCCATCCCCTCACCAAAGTGTAGGGGTACCTTTAAATAATTTGGGGACATGGAAAAATCATGTATTTTATTAAATATTTTACGTATCTGTAAAAACCAAAAAATATGTTATTATAAAAATAAGAATAAAAACCAATCAATATAAAATGATATACATGAAAATGACATGAATATGTAAAAATTATAGCCATAATGTTATTTTTTCCCCAAAAAGTCATCAAATATCATCTTCCATAAAAGGGGTGGCTTTTGATCCTTCATTATGGATTCCTGACCCCATGTCCCATGGTTTTCAATACCACAATACAATAACAGAAGGAAAAAATGGTATATTTAAAATATAACACATTGTTCATATATTCTACATTATAAATAGGTTCTATATAATAGCAGTACTGAGTTATAACTCCATGCTCTCATATTCAACTAATACAGATGGATCCTGATGATATTTAGTCATATGGGATACTAAAATTCATAATTAATGGAGTTCAAATGAGATATAATGGCTATCGGGTATTCCTACTTCTTGAGATGCTCCATGATCTCAAATAGACTAACATGATATGATGTCATATTGTTATGATTTCTAGACCGATGATATTTTTTTCAAGGAGACATTCCAAGAAACACCTGGGCACAAACTATAAAATTTAACTAATTATGATGATAATTAAAATTGTTGTTATTGTGACTTTAACCCCTATCCCACCACTTCAGATTCAAATGAAATATAATTACCCCTTCCATAGTATCCCAGAGCTGTCACCTTACAAGGATACATTGGTATAGATAATATATTTGAATCCAAAAGGATCGATCAGTTAATCAGTTTTGGAAACCATATTACATACAATAAATTCACATTATAATTTAAAATATAATATACACAAATAATTTTCGTTGAGTATTCCATTAATCCCATTAGAGTATCCCTTCATATAGAACACAAATCACATCTTCATGTCCTGGTTTAAAATAAAACATTATAAATGGGTGAAATCAAATTTTCTATAAGGGTAAGCGTATAAATGAATCTATAACTATATAAGGCATTAAGAATATGAAAAGTTAAATAACTAAAACAAATTCCATTTAAAACATAATCTTGAGTATAATATGGCAGGAATAAAAGCTGATCAAATAATAACATACAAATAATCAAATGTGAAATATAATTTCCCATAAATATTCAACTATTCAAATAATCACATTTATTATCAACAACTAAACTAATAATGCGGGAATTCATAATGTGGTATATCATAAAAAAATATTCACGGCTTCATCCATGGAAACATACATAATCAGGTAAGACATTAGCCGAAACCCAATCTAATTTTCCATATTAAACCCATAGATGCATGGAAGAGCTATAGTGGACCCATCCCATAACATACTAAGTCCAATGCATTCCTCATATGAAAATGGTGAAATATAAGAATAATAAACATTGTAGTTTGTTAAATGTCAATAAATTAACGGTAAATGAGGAATAGTTTCAAAATAGAACATACATAGACAATCTCATCATAATCCCTTCAATAAAACCTAGTGGATTGTATTATAAGAGATAAACCTCAATCAAGAATAATATCCAACTAAGGATTTTGAAATATATGAAATTCTCTAATAAAATTTTTAAAAATTTCATGAGTTAATGTCACCTTTTTAATTTGAATCTTATTTTTAAAAGGATACACAGTTTTAAAGGAAACTATTTTAATTGAAAAGATTATATTTAAATAATCCTGAAATATTCAAGGCATTGCTTTTTCTTGAATGAATAAAAATACCCTAATTCTTTATATGTTCATAAATTATTCCATCCATTTTTTTCAATGATATCATAAAGTACCTCATTTGGAAAACTACAATAGATTTAAATCAAAACATATTATTAAAAGATGATCATAGGTAAAAAGACATTAAGTATTTTTAGGATAATATCATAAAATTGGTATTTTTTATGAAATATAGACAAGGATGTAAATTATTCCCTAGTAGATACTTATGATGTTGAGCTTTTTTATGTTGGGTCTACAACCTCTTTATTATTGAAACAAATTTAATGTATTTTTTTGGAAGAATACCATTCCACAACATATATTCTTGATGGGAATTAAATCAGAAAATATAGATCTATGGTCACATATTTATGTTCCAAAAGCCCTTTGGTGAGTATTACTATTATTGTACCAAGAATGCTATAGTACAACCGCTGCTACAGTTCAGGCCACCATTATAGTATCATCGATGCTAATGTTCCACCACTATTATAGTAACACTATAATAATACTACCATAACCTATGCCCAATAGGGTAGTAACGCCCATTTGTGATGTAGTATTATGGGGTTCTTACCACTGACCTAAAACCCAAGAACACCTAGTAGAAAATCATGTATAAACAATCCTGAATAATAATGAGATAGTGAAATGGACACCTATCTTAGGACTGATATCCTCTGTACATGACCGAAACACCTATATAATAAATTTATGGTTATTTTAAGTCTATCAAAATACGATATTAATTTCTATAATACCATATATTATATTCTTATAAATTCTCATTACCTATTTGTTAACAATATTCCATTGTTTTAACTATTTTGGGTGTCAATTGCATAGTTATTTTCTTATGTTTTTACTTATTACTTGTTATTCATATTAATTATATCTTGATTTAATTATCCATAGAATGTAAACAAAGATTTCAATATCATATGTATTTATAAAAACAAATTTAATTTTGATATTGGAAATGAAATGTGTCGTTCATAGAGATGGTAGGTCATACGTACACATGAACACTACCTCCATTTATTTGGAATATTAATATAATGATGAATATTTTTATTATATAATAATATATATTTCATATATGTAAAATATTTTTGTTAAAATAATCACTAATACATTCCATGTATAGTGTGAACGAATGAAATATTGTTCATGATAAGGTGGTCCACACGTCTACAAATGATGTTATCATATTTACAGAAAATTGAAATCATGAAGGTGTGTGTAATATAATAAATCTAGAAGAATAATATATTATAAATACCATATATATATATTATTAAATTATATTTTACATCATAATCTCCTCCTGTAAGTGGTGGAAATGGAAAAACAAACAACATCATTTCGTGTTCTAGTAATTCATCTTACACACGAACGAAAATCTCATTAGCCATTAAATGGAACTATGTGTTAGTATAGGAAGAACCCTAAATATAATAACATTTTTTTATATTGAATATAATTTTTTATTATATAAACATATAATAAAAATAATATATGGGGGTTTAATGAATAAATAAATTAATGATATTTATTGATGAATATTACCACTTCTTTGGGTGTCTCCTTCTAATTTTGACAAAAAGACTTTCTTGGAAGGATTTCTACCCAAAGTATGGATTCTGTGATGAAATGAGTGATTTTGGGAGGAGGTTCAAATTGGTTTTATTTGAACTAAATATGTTTTAAGGGGTGAATAAAAGAGAAGAAGATGTTACCTTTTATAAGAGAGGGGACGAGCATACTTGGAAATCATCAAAATATAAATATACAATAATTTTATAATCCAAATGGATAAAAACATATTTATTAAGAAGATATGATGATTTTGTGTTTAAATATTTTTTTACAATAAAACATAGATATGTTCTAAATATTTTTTAATCCTTATCTTTTATTTTTAACCCTTATTTGACCTTTTTAATTCTTATTGTGATATCATATAATTTACACAATGAAGGTTAATATAATTATTATAAACATAACCAAAATAATAAATGATTCATTGATGAAATTATCGGCCCCATACCAATCAATTTGAATAAGTTTATCTTTCAATTAATTTTATATATTTTAATAAAATACTATTTTTTAGAATATCAATAAGGAAAAATTAGACATGATTCATTTCCCTCCTTTAAAAAAATATAAATACACAAGATAAATTCAAAACAAAATCAAGAATAAATCCCTAAAATTCATATATCCTCTATGAAAATATTTTGTGACATTAATTATATAAAAATATATTTTTTTTAATTTTTTTAATAACCATTATTTGATATTTCCATTAATTGATCGATTACATCATCATCTTTTTGAAAGAATTTAATTTAATTATTGATTCTTTAAATATTAAAAATAATTTATCATGATGAATATAAAAAACTTATATTTCAATTGAATCTTTATATTCATATTTATCTTTTATATTACCCTATATTAATAATGATATAGTGATAAAAAATATGAGTGTCATGTCTTTGACTTTTCATTAAATAAAATATAATAAATTTCATACACCCATACAATTGAATTAAAAGGTTATAATCTTTGTAAAAATTTATAATGGTTGAAAATAACTCATTAAATAAAATATGTAAATTTTTTAGGGTTATTTAATAATATTTATAACATTTTTTTACCCTTAATTACACAGTTAACTTTTAACCATGGTAATAAAAAAATTAATAAAGTAAATATTCATAATTACATAAAATAAAATAAACTAATTTAAATATTTTTTAACAATTTATTGCATATATGGACTCCACATTAAAAAATTAGAAACAAATAAATGGAAGTAATTATCATAAAATTAATCCTTTTGATTGAATGAGAAACATTTTTTAATGTTAAAACCTCCAAACAAATGAAATGATTTTATATCTACATTCAATGAGGAATATATTAAAAAATCATTTTTTGTATTAAATTATAGAATATTGGTTTTATTATACAGAAAAACTAATATGAAATACAATCTAACAGCATAAATAAATCCGGAGAGAAAAATCAATTAAAATGATGTTTTTTTCACTAATCATCAAAAAATGAATCATATAAAAAAAATTCAACCAATGTTGATTTTGATAATATTAATTTAAAGAAGAATATTTTTTCAAATATAATTTATAATAGAATTAAAAAATAGGTTTAAAATAAATGTTCTATCCTAAGGCATTGGAACTACATTTTATTGAAAAAATATTTCTTTTATTAATAAAAATGGATTAGTTCATATTACTTGTCTAAAAAACATTGAGTTTAAATGTTATCCATTATATTGAATATTTTATATATATTTCATCAATATAATCCAAATAGTGTTATTTTTGTTTTTTTGGTATAAAATACTATTGTGGGCATTTAAAATAGTTTTTATAAACTCATTTACTTTATTTTAATTTTGTTTATATATTTATTACTGCTTAATTGGTACCCAATAAATTAAATAATATATTTTAATATGTTATTAAATCCTCTTCAGAACCACCATTTTAACTATTATGAGATAATTTTAAATAACAATACTAATATTATATCATGGTTCGTTTAAGCTTGGTGTTTCCTACATCGTAAGCTATCAAATAAATTAAATTTAAAAATATTTATACTGGAATATCATGGGGTGTTACATTCATCCATACCTCAATAAATTGAGTCCTATTAATTTGAAATTTCACTTCAAAAAATATTTGTTTCTTGAAACTTAATTTTTGGGAAATAGATATTAGATATTGTGTTAATAAAACATTCTCTTTATGAAGGGAAAAGGAAAAGTGAAGGTCACTACAAAATTGTGATTTCGAATATTAAATCATTAGTGAGAAGTAAAAACATGGACATGGAAGATAAATATAACAATAATTTTTTGATATAGAGTTCTATAGAACATGAGAATTTGAATGTTAATCATTTGAAAACAATAATTTTGTGATGAGTTAAAAATGATAATGATTTCTTGATAAGAATATTAAAAAAAATTCATTCCAAATAACTTTATTATAGTTGAAGGGTTATTTTACTATACAGATAATCACATAATTGATTTATTTCCTAGTCATACTGATAAAATCAAACATTGGTTGCGATTGTATATATTTTAAATTCATTTCATTCACATGATAATGAATTTTGAAGATGGAATTTTAAAATGTGAAGTACTTATATGATTCATATGATCCATTAGTTATTCCTTCAGAATATAAATATTTACGAAAACCAAAAGGGATAACATATAGTATCCATTAAATCATACTTTAACCTCAAATAATATATCATGTTCAATATAATCCATTCCATCCTTAAGACTTTTCTAAAATACTTTCTCCAAATTAACATTCCAAAGAGGACTCTAAATTTCCAAAATTAATCGTAACATAATATTCCCCAAACAATTCAATTTTACTCTTATTATGAAATACAAAATATTATATAACCAAAAAACCTTTAATGAAAATGTTCACTCTTTAAAATCATTAATTAATATGTTCTACAGTACAATCCTTATTTATTCCATAATTCATAGGACAAATAAATCATTGATAAAATAATAAAATGAAATAATTCATTTGTCTAAGAATAATCACATTATTAATTCCTCTTCATATGTGATAGTAGCATAAGATTTACCATTATCTATTATCTTTTTTTTGGGATATTATTTTGTCCAATGAGACATTTGTTTGTACAGTGTTTCATCGCATTGGATTTTAAGAATAATACAATAGAATCCTTTTTCATACCCTTTAAATCATAAGAATAGTTTCCTTTCTCTCTATATTTGTGAAAATATCCAATTCCCTTTAGGAAACTACCAGGGTGTTTCTTTCCAAAATTATCTCATATGGGAAAATAGTTCTTTCTCTTCATTCCTTTGTCCATATTTTTCTAAATTAACTCTTTTTATATTGATTCCATCAAAATCCATAATACTTTTATAAAAAAATTTGTGCCTCAATATCAGATGAGGATATGTCCTCTTATGATTTATTTGGGAAACTAATTTCCTTATAAATATTATCTTCATGCCATATATGAAATGATCAATGTTATTACTTGGATTATGTGAATTTTTGTGGTTCACATTCCTTCTACTATACACCATTTATAAAAAATGAAATACACAAGAATAGATAAAGGAATTATGAATCATAATGTATAATGTTTGAAATAGTGAATCACATAACCTAAATTGAAAATATAGGTATAACCTATAACTAAATCATAAGATATGATTATTTGGATATATTTCCACATTTTCTTATACAGTTTTACTTTATAATAAATGTATTCTTTAATCTAGTTCCCAGGGTTTCTACAAAACATGATCTAATACTAAACATAATAACCATGAACCTAGAATCATGGAGCTGGTGCATTACTTTATTACATTCTCATAGATACAATATATTAATCCAAAAGGATCTATCCATTTTCTATTTTTGGATACCTTATTATATACATGAAATTCACATCATAATATAAAACATAAAATACCCAATAAATATTCTTCGAGCATTCTATTTATCTATTTAATGCAACACTGTAAATCAAAATCCAAAAAAAATCTTCCTATATTGGGGAAAAATAAAACATATGAAAGGGGCATGATAAAATCCTTAACAATGGTAAGTATACAGTGGAATCTATGAATAAATATGGAATAAATAATCTAGTATGGTAAATAACTGAAAAACATGACATTTAAAAAATAATCACGTGCATAATATGGAAGGAATAAAAGCAGAACAAAAAATACAATATCAATAATCACATGATAAATATATAGGCCCATGGATATTATATTATTCAAATAATCACATTTATTTCTAATAAATGATCACATAAAGAGGGAATGAATAATGTTGCACAAAATAAACATGTTTGCTTCTCTCTCGCGATGAAACCTTACATAATTGGGTAAGACATTATCTAAAACCAAGACAAGTATGTCTCATTAGACCTACCAATGCATCAAGGGAATATATAGGGTCTTTTCTATTACATAAGAAGTCCAATTAATTTACCATATAAAAAGGGTGAAACCTAAACAACATAAACACTATAGCATACAACATGTGAATAATTTAACCATGAATGGTATCGAAATTGCACATCCATGGTCAAACTGATCATACACCCTTCAATAAAATGTGGTATATAATTTCATAATATATCAACATAAATTATTCATAATACCCCACTAAGGATGTTATTATAGAATAAAATACTATAATTAAATCATAAACAATTTCATGAGAAAAATACCAATTTTTACTTTGAAATAATTAATTTAAAAGGATGTGAAATTTTAAAATAAAAAATGTTCTTTAACAATAATATTTGAAACATGTAATGGAATATTCAAGAAAATAATGTGTCATGATGGCGTAAAAATACACTCATATCGTATATGTTAAAAACATTCGTTATATGTTTTTTTGAAAAAGTCCAAAACTAAATCTTTTGGAAAATGGAAAAAAACCCCTTTAAGAACCATTTATAAAAATTTGATCACAGGTAAAACATATTAAAACATTTTTAAGATACTAGTAAAAATATATATTCCCCATCAGATACTTTAAAATAAACAATCTCCTATAATAATGAGATTAAAAAATTTACCCTTTTAATAGGTCAGATTTTCTCAATGAATGTACAAAATCATGTATAATAAATATATCATTATTATACACAAATCACATAACCAGATTAATTTCTATAATACCATATATTATGTTTTTATAATTTCCCATTAACTTTTTGTTAACAATCTTCCATTATTTTCACTATGTTGTGTATTAATTGCCCTTTTTTAGTATGTTTTGACTTGTTAGATGTTGTTCATATTAATTATATCATTATTTCATTAAATCCATAATTAAAAAATTTATTTAAATATAATATATATTCATTAAATATGTATATATAATAATCAACAAAATTTGGATATAGGAAATGAAATTCACCTTTTCTGGTGCCAAAAAATCGTCTGTATGCATGAATGCTACTTCCATTTTTTGTATTAAAATAATGATTTAAACTATAACTCCAGTACCATATTAATTGCATATATGTCACATATGTTTATTATAATAATCCTTAGTACATTCTATTTATAGTGTGAATTCACGAATGAATTTCGATGAGGTAGTAGTCCACACGTCCACAAATGAAGTTATCTTATTTACAAAAAATTCTAACTATGATGGTGTGTGTTATGAAATAATTATAAAATCATAAATACAATGTATATAATATAAAAAATATTTTCAATCATAATCCTCTACAGTAAGATGTGGTAAAGGAAAAAACTATCAATATCATTTCATGAGGCGAGAGTTCATCATAAAAAATAATCTTATGTTTGTAACTAATTAGAAGGAAGTATGTGTAAGTTAAGTTTAAAAGATTAATATAAAACATATCAATTTATTGAGGATACTGATGTTATAATATAAACATTTAATAGAATTAATTTAAGGGGGATTAAGGGAGAAATAATATAAAAATGTTCATTGATGAACGTTGCCTCTACTTTGGGTATCTCCTTCTCATTTTCACAAAATAACAACTTTGATGGATTTTCTCCAAATTTAAGGCTACTATGATGAACAAAGTGATGGTAATAAGAGATTTGGACTTGTTTTGACAGAACAAAATAAGTTCTAATGTGTAAATAAAATAGAAAATGTGGTTCCATTTTATAAGAGACGGGAGAGGTACTATTAGAAATTATCAAAATATTAATATAAAATAATTTTCTAATATAAATGGATAAAATATTTTTAATTTAATAAATAATATTATTTTAGGATGAAATTGATTTATCAAATAAAAAATTTATATGTCCTATATAATTTTTTAATCCTTATCTTTTAGCTTTAACCCTTATTTAACCCTTTTAATTCTTACTGTGATATCTTGTAATTTACACATTGAGGTTCATTATAATTAATAAAATATGAAAAATGAACAATAAATTATTCCTTCATAACATACAAAACATAATACTAACTACGTGGCAAAATTTTATATTTTTATGAATTTTACATCATTTAATAAAATATTTTTTATTTTAAAATACAATTTATGTCAATTTGGATACTATTCATATCTTGAATTTTTAGAAAAATATCAATAAACAATATAAGAAAAAAATAAAACCATTAATAAATCACTAATATATATAAGACATAAATTTTTTTTGGGTCACATTAGTTATATTAATTATATTTATTTTAATATTTTTAGCAAAACATAATTGACATGTCCATTAATTGAACAATTATTTCATCATCATTGTGAAAACCATTAATTAAATTATTGATTCAATAAATATTAAAAAAACAAGTTGATGATAAAACTTTTATATTCAAATTGACTATTTATAGACTTATTTATCTTCTAAATAACACTTTATTAAAAATGATATAGTTATTAAGAATATGTCTATGAAATCATTGGCTTTTCATTGAATAAAATATAATAATTGTAATAATCTCATCCAAATGGATTGAAAGGGTTATAATCTCTTCAAAATGATTATTTAGGTTTACACCCAGTCACCCAATAAAATTTCGACATGTGTTGGGTTATTTTTATAATATTTATAATATTATTTTTAACCTTAAATAATCGATTAACCTATAACCAAGTTAACAAACAATTACTAAATTTACAATTAATAATTATTAAAATTAAGAGAATATTATTTACATAATTTGTAACCTCATAATAAAAATATGGAATCCATTTTTCAAAATTAAAAACCTATAAGATGTGGTAATTAATTTAAAATTAATTTAGTTGACTGAATGAGAATATTTGATTTTAGAGTAAATACATCCAATGGATTGAAATGTTTTTAAATCAAAATTCAAAGTGATATTTTTTACAGTGACCTTAATTTTATTATGTGATAAAATATCGATCTAATTATACACTAAATACTCCCTATAATATAATCTAATAATGAAAATAAATCAGATAAAAACAAATATATAAATTAAAATACAATATTTTTTCAATACTCATCAAAAAAAGAATCATGTGAGAAAAAATATGAAAAATTAAGAGAAAGTAAATTATTACACTCAACATTTAGATAAGAATTTTTTTATATAGAATTTTTTTATATGTAAAAACTAGTATTAAAACAAGTGCGCCCTCAAATTGTTGATAAACTACATTTTTTGAAAAATACATATTTTACCTATAAATTTGGAATTTCTCTTATATCTTATCTAGAAAAAACATAGGATGAATGAAAAACATAATATTAAATATATTATAATTATATTTTATTAATATATTCTAAATTATATTCTTTCATTATTTTATTGGGTTCAGACACACGTGTGTAACTCAAATAGTTTTTATAAAAAAATATTATATTTCATTGGTTTTTATATTTAATTATATTTAATTGGTAACCAATTAACAAAATAATATATTCTCATAAGTTAGTTAATCTTATTCATAATTAAAAATTTAATAGATTGGAGATAATTTTAAATAACAATATTAATGTTATATTATGGATCATTTAATCTCAGTGTTCCATGCAATGTTAGATATCAAAGTGAATAAATTAGAATAGTCGCATGCCATAAAATATTGGTGTTCCAAATGAACCATCTCTATCATATAATAAATAAAACTAGGTCTCAACAATTAATACTCACCCAAATATAATCTACAATTATGAGATTGCAAAGGTTATCTATAAAAATCCTCAGTGGGTGAAATATTTACTGATTATTGCTAGTTTTATATATGAGAACATAACAAATGGATAGTGATTCCCCCATGATCCACCAAAATTGACCAAACACAATCAAAGAATATCCTCAATGTTCAATATATCCTCTTCAGTTTGAATATCCATCTATACATGATACACCATTTTCAAATTTAGATGGTAACCCATCAATTCATTAAGGAATTTCTAGAAGTGAGAATTAAATCATATTTCCTAATAATAAATACCTTAAAAAAATTTATGTATCCTACCACATTCTAGATATATATGTTATTGAACTCATCTACATTAGTCGACTGCATGATAGGATGAATGTTGGTTTATTTCATCAATTGGTCTACAACCAATAATATTTCATTCCCCTAACTAGGATAGTGTAGTATGTTTATCATAAATTACATATAAATATAATCACATTTATTTAGTAGTATAATAATTTGTTTTAATATAAACATAGGTCTCAGATTCTTGTATTTGGTTCTATTGTATGTGAGGCATCATGACACAATATTTTTAATATATTATTTCCTACCAAACTCGTAATATCATCACATAAGTTCATACTACTTCAACGTAGCCTCAAGGAGAAAAAATGAAACTATATTTGTGTTATCCCTATGAAAACTCCTACCTACACATTAATGGAATTAAAATCATCCTTTTGAAAAAATGGTTCTACAAGGGATAGTAAGACAAAATGCATATGGTCTACCCACATTATATAGTTAAACTGATGTATATGCAATGTGGGTCCGCTAACTTATTGATCTAAACTCGATAATCAAATGATTACATTCCTTCACACATAAAAAAACCACCTTCCCGTATTCTTCTTCGAAACTCAACTACATATCATTAAATAAACTATTAAGATACATTCAAAATTTTATTCTTTCACAGTCTCGGATCATAATTTTCCACATAATACATATGCCTTTGTATTCCCTTACTTTTGGAGTAGGCTATATAAATATGAATAGCCTGGATATACACCACCCAAATTCTATGTTAGATGTTCAGATATCTCTTTGTGAAGATATGTGAAAAAAATTTATTACCATAATAACCCATAAACCCCTACAAAAAAATGTAGTCAAGGAAAGTACTTAGATCTTGTTACATGTAACACCCTATGATTTTATGATTTATTTATTTAAATTTTTTTTTTAAATTTTCACATCACGCAACACTAAATATATATTTTGTTTATTATTTTAATGAACTATGATTGGATTAACTTATACGCAACACCAAGGGATTCTTTCATTACATGAAACACCGACTTGGGTTGTGTTACATGCAACATAATGTTTTGAAAAAATAACACTTTAAAATATTAATTATTTAAACGATGTAGTTGTATCCTATTCATTAAACTCGTAATATGATTATTAATAACTACCTTTAAAATATTAGATATAATGGTTTTTAATAATAAAAATATAATTTTTGGTAAATTCTTTATATGTTTAAAAGTATAATTTTATTAAACGAAATTATCATCATGTTCTTGAATTAAAAACAATAAAATTAATATTAGACACTAATATAAAATTTATTTTATAAATTTGATATCAGTGTTAACTTTGGAATTTCAAAATGATCATAGTGTAAATGTTTAGTATTTTTCTAAGATGTTTCCATTTGTTGACAAATAGAAAAAATATATTTCATTATAGATAGAAAATTCCTTTTCGAGTAAATAATTATTATACTTTCAGTTGATTTTTAAAGTGACAATATATCAGTAATAAATATATTAATCAAATTTAGTTAATTTTAATCATTTTCATAATTAAATTATACATAAAAACTTATTTAAAATTTTAATGTCTCTTTTACCATAATTTTTGCCACATATGTGGGATTAGTGTTAAACATATTTTAGTCACTTATATGGATTAAATATAGAAAATTTTAAATACATGGTTCTAATAAATATTATTTTTTTGTCTAATAGGATAAATTTAATTATTTTTGAACAGTATCTTTAGTATTTTTTAATGTTAACTAAGGGAAACATGGATTATTAAAAGTAAAAATAATATTATAATGTTATTAAATTACCAGAACACTTTTCCAAATATCAATGGATATGTGGGTTTCGACTCAAATCAACCATATAATGAAATTATTACTATTTTAATACACTTATGTATGAATATGGAATTTATTTTATTTTCAATATTAGTTAAAAAATTTATACTCTTAATTTTAATAAGTAAATTGTTTTTAATACTGGGTTATACATAAGACAAATTAGATTATAAACATTAATTTAAAATATATAATAATTATATATATAATGATATGTTATTATTTTTATTTTGTGATAAAATAATTTACATAAAATATGACATAATGATGATATAGTAAATGTTTAATTAATAAGAGGATCAAATAAATAATATTAATAATATTAAAATAAATATAGATTGAATTAATTAAGGTTATATATAAAAATTATAGGTTAATATAACATGTTATGGGTTTCATTAATTGTTTTGTTATAAATTATCATTATTTATGTATTTTATATAATGACATAGTTGTGAATAGTGTCAAAATTGATACTAATAATGTTTTATAAAATTTTGTTTTATTAAATTATCTAAAAAACAATGATATATTTAAAAAAGTGATTATGAGAATGCCTAAAATGTCATATAGTTTCCATTTATGGAAAATTGACCTCAATTATGTAATAATTTATATCTTCTTTTTATTTAATATATTGTCACCGCAGTTAAGATTACAATAGAATAATTAAGGGTAAATGAAAATGGTATGATTTAAAAAAAACCAAAACTTGTAAAAATATATTGGATGAATACTGTTAGAGACTTAGAACATTACGATATATTATTTGTTGATTTATATACACATTTCCATGAAAATAAATTAAAAATTATTAAAATCAAAGATACTTAAAATGGACCACTCCCTTGTATTTAATATCATTTATGTGTTCTCATATATATAAAATCAATGAATGAATGAATATAAATGTATATTTTTATGTAAATGAATTTTTTCCATTATTTAATTTATTTTTAATTTTCAGGAGTTATATAATTACATTAAATACGTCTTCAATAGTAAAAAATTTAATTACTTATCAAAAAATATAATAAATGATTCTAATAATACTTATTTTGAAATATTTTGAATTATTTAGTGTATATAAAGTATTTAATAGAACTATATGATATATTATATATGTTTTATTTAATTATATTTGAATTCACACTTTTTTTTATGAATTTGATGTCAAAATAATTGAATAGTACTAAATTCGATAATAAGGATATCTTATTGAATTAATTTAAAATTAAATTATTTAAAACCCCAAAAAATTATATAATCACAATGGGGTATTATAAGGTAAAACATGACTTATAAGTTTCATTTTGGTTTTTATGTATTTTGGTCTGTAATAATCTTTTTATATTTTAATATTTTGGGGATTTCTAATAGTTCCCCCACCTCAATTATAAAAGGGTACCTCTTCCCTAATTTATTACCCTCACTTTGATCCTTCACACTCTATCATCCCATACCCATTTACCATATAAATCTTCTTAGTCACATAATAGAGGTTCTAGACTTCTAAAAGTACATACTCTATTACTTTTAAGAGGTGATCTAGAGGGAACTCGTCAAAGAAGATGTAATCTTATCAACCAATTATTTCAAAATTATATCTTATTCTACATCCTATTAATTATTTTTTCCATAATAAAGTAATAACTCTAGTATATTGTATATTATGATAATTTATTTTTACTATAGAAAAAACATATTATACCCTCAATACATCCACAGAAATGTGAAATAAACATGCATGTGTATGTATGGCTTACTATCTGCATGTTGTGATGTAATCTAATTTTCATCACCACATTACTTGGATGTGTATAATTATGGAACTAGTAACTATATATGATGATTATAACATCACATTTATTATTTAATAATATATAATCCATCCATTTCAATATAATTTCATAATTAAGGGAATTATATAGTCTCTCATGCATACATTTCCCATATCATCTCCATGGTGTGATGTGACACATTCTCCCAGATTTACATTAAATAATGATTATATAAATGTATAAAATGAATAATTTGATAAGATTTTATAAATTATATAAATATATTCTATATTTAATAACTAAAAACTTATACTACAAAATATGCGTAATAATATAAATCAACTAACATATCAAAGAAGTGTTATATTCAAATATTTCTAAATTGTTATTAATATGATCACATATAATATCCTAAATATAAATATGGTTATATAATAAGTAAAAAAAATTATTTAGTCTAGTATAATGTAGTGTCTCATTCATTTGAAAGAACCTAGACCTACGCTAATGGATAATTTCGCAATCTTATTATTATCAAATACTTCTTAAAAATATGTATTTATTTGGGTATATTTATTATACATGTCCATGTTAATTTAAAATGTATTAAAATATAATCTTACCATTATTCTACAGTTTTTTAAATTCATTTTAACCCACTGGTATGTTTTTAATAAGTTGTTTGAAATGAATCTCTTTCATTTTCCCTATGAGGTTCTTTTTCACTTATCCTACAAAAGTATGAAAAGAATAAATTTTACATATATAAAATGAATATATTTTTCCAATTTAATGATTTAATAAGGACTTGATTATTTCCATATATTATTTCATGGTTAAATTAATTAAAAATGATGTGTTCTTATATTTCATGAAATTTCAATAAAATAAAATTATTTCAACGATGAAAATATATTTTCCTCAAGAACTACTTTAAATTAGTTTTCATGATTCATTTATATATTATCCAAGTAGTTTCAAAGAAAAGCATTATGAAAATGTTTTATGTTTTAAAAATATTTTTTTATGGATGAGTAGTTTTTAACAAATATTTATGTTCTATGTGATCTTTAAAAATACTTTACCATATATGATGACATAAACTTTTATATTTCAAGAATACAATTCATATTCTTTATCTGAATGATTTATATTTTGTTTGCATGAGGTTTAAGAAAACCATTTCTTTTCATGGGTTATTCTTTTGAGGAAATTATTATGAATAATTAATCTGTTCTACGAGTTATGATATGATTAAATGTTTGTGACACTCATTCCATTTCTTTGGTTATGATATTATTCTCTTTGAACTTGTGGAAGATGTGATTATGATTTTATTATGAGATGGGTGTTACCTATATCTTCCTATAATGCAGTGGTTAAGGATGGATAACTCATGAGGTACGTATATTATGCGTAAACCTGATTCCATGTTCACAATTCTATTTATGGACCTGGTTTTCATGCATATAATTTTATGTATGGACCTAGTTTTTATGTCCATATGTTTACATAAGGGCCTAATTTCATGACCTTAATTTAATGACTAAAATAGAAACTATTTTTATATATTCACATTGTTACATGTTTATGTGCTTGAAACAATTTCATTCTTATGTTAATGTTATTATTTCGTTGAATTGTTTTTTACTTCGTTATGATTCATGACTTATTAACTGCAAATATTTATTCTAAGATTCTTTAATTTTATATTTTTATAAGAATTGTATGATCATCAAATGTTATGCTCTTTTTTCATACCATTATGTTATTCATTCTCTTACATATCTTCCATGTTTACCCTTACTAAGCACCTATGGTCACCCTTTTTTATGTTTATTTTCTCAAGGATATGAAGAATGGTTAAAAGTTTGATATTTTAAAAAGGGACTAGTTATCATGAAATAGGTAGGAGAATATGTAAATGTGTTATGAACCAGTTTTTTATGTTTCCAAGTTTCAAAATACACAAAAATAATATGTTATCTGGGGGTTTGTTTATGTATTCTGGAATTATAATGTCATATCCTTGTACATCAGTCTAGGTTTTCTATAGGTGGTATCTGAGTGAAGATTTTGTTAATAGTTGGAAAATAGGTTGGGAAAACATAGTGACATCCCTGGTGATAGTTATAAGGATATTTATATGATTTCTCAATGTATTAGGATAAAGTTTTATATATAAATATAACTATGTGTTATTTTTTTGGTATCGTATAAGTAATTTTTCATTATTATGTGTTTCTTTGCTATGATAATTATTGCTCACAATATGATTTCTGGTTCTAGTCATTGTATGTAACTTGAAGGAAAAATGATTACATTAAAGGATTCATATGTGGAAAGTATGGGAATTATAAAAATCAATTTTCTATATATAATTCTCATAAATATAATTAAGAGGTGTTGTGAGTATTGGTTGCATTACTGAGGACAAATAGACCATAAATGACGTGTGAAATTTATGTGATATTATAGTATATTAATTATATTAAAAATGAGATCCATGATATGCTTTAGATTCAGGAACCGTAAGACATTATTTTTATTTCATATTAAATGAATGATTATGATGATGAATTGATAGTAATGGTGTATGAATAACGTTTGATGATTAAAGTGTTTATGTAATGGTATTCAAGAATAATTTTCTAGAATTTCACTTATGGTATTATGGATTATGGGAACATATAATGATTAGTCCAATTTAGTTTTTACTTAAGGATTTAATGGAGTATTCTGAATGGTGTTGTATACCATGAAAATTGATTGAGGTAATGAGGATATATTTTTAGGAAACACATGATTAAGTGATGGATAACACATAATATGTTCCAGGTGATGATATAATGTTATTTTTATTAATATATTTTTAATATGAATATGTAAATTGGATGGTAATGATTTTAATGGAATTGATTAATAATTTGTTGAAAATTGTTTTATGCTATCATAGATGGTGTTTGAAACTTTTTTTACTTAATGAATACATCAAATAAAAATTGGAATATGAAATATGCATGATTTAAATAAGGATATATGGTAATTTAGGTTATTTATATGTTTCAAGATAATACATGATTAATGTAGTAACAAGATTGGAATGTGATAAACAAGAAGTGGTTTATGATATATGGGAGATAAATGCTAATCTAATTTAGTTCATCTCTTTCTAATGTTTTGGGTTTAAATAATTTGGTTAGATTTTAGGCTTATCCATTTAAATAAATTTTATGTTAAACATTGGATATGTTTGTAAGATTAAAGTCATATATCATCATATTTTGATTAACATATATTTTATAACATGTGATAACCATATTGTTGATGATATATAGAATGACCAATTGTTCTTATCATGTTCTGATAATGCTTCAAAAATGACAATTTCAAATTTATTTGATAAAATATGAGATTAATTGGAAATTGTTATAGGATTAAAAAATATGACGTTATGCTGAAATCAAGTATGTATGTATTCTATGGAAAATTATTCATCCTTTAGAAAATAATTATTTTATAAAAGTTTGATCTATTTTCATATTTATTACTAATATTGATGACATCTTCCATGTTTCTTTAGTTTATGGGTTTTTATTGTTAACCATCTCTGTATCACCCAAATTCTTATAAAGAATGATCATTATCAATTTCTACGGTCATTTACACTTTTCCTCTATGCCCAAATCATCACCTATGTTCTCATATATGGAAACGTAATTATGAGTTATTTTGGGTAACTGTTAGGATTTAACTTTTATTTTTAAAATTATGTTATTATATATGTTTTTATGATATGTGATTCTATGAAAGTAACTTTATTTTGTTAAAAAATTAATAACCCAGGAAACTTTTGATGGTGAAATTCATTTTAAGGATGGTAGAATGTATCAACCTGATAATTTGTGAATTAGTTTTTTCAAACTAATTTAATTTTTTTTATAATTTCACTTCACATAACACTAAATATATATATTTTTTATTATTTATAATATCTATACTTGGATTGCGTTATATGCAACATGAAGAGAAGCATGTGCTACACACAACAATGACCTATCATATCTTACATGCAACTCATAGTTTCCATGAAACAAAAAAACAATTATAATTATTTATATAATATAGTTATATCCTAGATATTGAACATGTAATATTAATAGTAATAATTAATTTGAAAATATTATTTATATTGGTTTTGTTAATGAAAAGTTTTTTTTGGTAAAGTCTTTATATATTTCAAACTGTTATTTTCTATAATGAACTGATTTCCAAGTACATATATTTAATACATTAAAATTTATTTAAACACAATTACAAATTATATTTGATAAAAATGCTATATTTTTTTAATTTAGAATTTAAAAATTAACATAGAGTGAATTTTTAGTATTTTTATGAGATTTATCATTTTTTATGAATAGTGAGAAATACTATAATGTTGATAAAAACTACCTTTTGGATTAAATAATTATTATATATTAAATTTATTTTCATTGTCAAAATTTATCAATTTAAATATATTAATCCAATATAAGAAATTGTAATCATTTATGAATTAAAATTAGATATAATAACTTATTGATATTTTGAACTTCTCTTTTACCCTCCTTCTTGCCACATATACAGAAGTAGTGTTAAAACTAATTTAGTTACTGATATGACTTGAATTTGGAAGAATGGAAATAAATGGTTATAATTAGAAGTGAATTTTTTTTCTAATAGGAGGAGCATAATTTTTGGTGAATTGTAACTTTAGTATGTTTTTATTTACCTCGGTTGATGGTAAATTTGATAATTAAATACAAAAATAATATTATGATATTTTAAAATCACCCTAACACCTTTCCTAATATCGTTGGATATGGGGTTTTTGTCTTAAATAAACCATATAATGAAATTATAACCTTTTTATTCCACATAGGTATTGATATGACATTTATTTTATTTAAAGATAAGTTAAAAATATCATACTCATAATTTCAATAAGAAACTTATTTTAAAATAGGGTTATATAAAAGATAAATTTGACTAAAACTATTCATTTAAATTAAAATAATTTTTTCTACATCAAGATATTTTATTTATAATTTTTATTAATAAAATAATTAACTGAAAATGCGACACAATGATGATAATGTAATTATTTAAATAATAAAAGGTAAAATTAAATGATATTAAAAATATTGAAATAAATATAATATAAATTTATTAAGGTGCTCCAAGAAATATATAGCTGAATATGACATATTATGAGTTTATTAACTTTTTTGGTTCCAAATTATCCTTCGGTAAGGATTTTTATGATGGAAATGTTTTGAATAGTGACATTTCTTACACTACTAATATTTTATAAAATAATAATTTATTAAATTAACTAAAAAACATTAAAATATTTATAAAATAGAAAAATATTAAAATAAGGTATAAAATTTTATAAACATTCCCTTTCTAGAAAAATTCACTCTTAAAAGTAATAATTTATGACCTCGTAAAATTTAAAATGTTGTTACCATAATTAAAATTATAATATCATATTTAAGGGTAAATCAAAATGGCATGGATTAACAAAAAAACATGTCCAAAAAATATTGGATGAATATTATCAGATTATTATCACATTATGGTCAATTTTGAGTTCTTTAATAAACTCTTTTCCAAGAAAATTAATTTTATATTTTTTAAATCAAATATATTTACAAAGTATCACTCTATTGTATTTAATATATTTTATTTGTACACAGAGGTTAAAATTTAATCAATGATAGAATAAAAATGTCTATAATTATATAAATTCTATTTTTTTCATTATAGAATTTTTTTTTTGAATTTTTAGAGTTTAAATAATTTCATTAAATACATCATCAGTGCTAAAAAAGATTTTTTTAGTTAATAAAAAAGAAGAATAATTAATTTTAATAATATTAAATATGATATAATTTAGATTATTAAATGTTTATCTAGAATTTCATAGATCTAGAATAAATATTATATATTCTTAAAATAATGATATTCTATTTCCCAACCTGTCTTGATGTATTCAAAGTAAAATTAAATGAATTGTATTAAATTTCAAAATAATGATATCATATTGAATTAACTTCTTTATAAAATAATTTAAAAATAAAAATAAATTTTAAATTATCATAGGGGGATTGAATATGGGTGAACTATGTCTTCAAATTTTCATTTATTGTTCGTTTGTAAGAATTTAGATCTAGAATAATATTATTATATTTTAATATTTTTATCATTTTCAAATATTCCCTCGTCTCAATTATAAAAGGGAATATCTTCATTCACATATACACTTCAGTTTGAGCCTTAAATGTCACGACCCGCCTTCACCAAAAGAGGGAAGGGTCAGAAGATTAGTAGGCCCTTCCTTCTTTTGGTGAAGGCGGGTCGTGACAGAATGGTATCAAAGTAAGGTATAGTAAAAGCACATCGATGTTTGGGTACCCCGCGCCACTTTCCCACCAGGTATTGAAAACATCCTACACATCAAACCAATCTCGCCATTCTCACCGTAGTACCACTACCAAACCTCGCCCACAGTCACCTGGGCCACAACCTCCACATGTAACAATTCCCGCAAACACTTGGGCCAAACCAACCGCTGCCACGCCCGAAGACACCTGGGCCTCATCCCGAAGATTCTTGGGAAACAACCTACCCGCACACACCTAGGCCAACCACCACACTACACTACTCTAAGATTCTTGGGCCAATAATGGACTTCAGGCCATCACAACCTGCTTGAAGGTACTTGGCCTATCCCGGAAAGGGAGCAGAAAGGGGCTAATAACCAGCCAATAGTAGAAGTTTTGGAAAAAACACCCTCTCCCATGAAATGGGGGTGTTCGGCATTACGAGCTCAACTTGGGTGGTGCACGAATAAGAAACACAAAAACTACAAGTATATGTATAGGTAACAAGAACTCACCCAATCTAGGTTTTTCTTCATCCAGCCTAAAGAACTCAATCAGCACCCATTCCCAAGTCAAAACTCATACCATACAAAAACCATTGTCCCATACTCATTCTCATGTTCAGTAATAACATTAAGTAAATTTCTACACCTTCTGAAGAGATTAGCAAGCATAATCACGAGCCAAGGGAAGAGTACAGTGAAGCATCAACTTAAAAATTCACACCTTGTTCTCTATTAAAGTCACAACCACAAAAAAAGGATAAGTGAGATCCCTTAAAGTACTGGAACCAAGGAAAAACCCAAGATACTACCTCATGTTCCAAAACCCAGGAGCCAGTGGTTTCTCAAAAACAGAGGATTCCACTCCAATTCGTGATATAAGAAAAGTAACCACACGACCTCAATTTTACAACCAGCGAAACCATAGAAACAGAGGATCTCATCCCCACCCACATCACCCAGCAATCAGCCCGTGAACGAAAAACCACCAAACCACTATCACCAACACAAAGCAAGACCATGCTGGTATTTTCAGATTTAAAATATTTAACATACTCCATGATTCCAATTCTGCTTTAATTTAACCGGTGTTCTCACAGAAAAGGATTGATCCAAGTGCTTTAAATTTATTTAGCTGATTATATGTAATAAACCAATTTCCTCTACACATCCACAAGAAGTAAGGGTTTATTAGCACACAGATAAAGACCACCAATGGACATGATTTTCAGTAGGCGTAAGCCCGTACCAAACCGAAATCATTAATCATGAAACAGAAAAACAGAACAGCGGTCACACCCTTCCCCTTCATTCATAGAATCCATTTATTATCTTCATTAAGGTTTGGTTCATCCAAATCTATAGATGCAATAGAATACCCACCCCGCAAGATACATGTAAAGGAGAGATGATGGTAAAACCCTACTTGATTGATCAATGATAAAAGCTTCTCTTCACATGCGATTTACCTGGGTGGGGCCTCGAGAACTCAAGCACGAGCAGACGAAACGATGGGAGGGTGATCAAGAAGAAGAAACCCAGGGATAACCTTTTAGTTTATTAGGGTTTGGGATGGTTGAGATACTAAGATAAGAATTCTAAACCGCAGAAGGATCGGGGTCGTGGGATGACCACACAGCCCCACACGTCATTAAAGGGTCCCCGCTTTAGGGGTGGTTTATACCGACACACATACCTCATCAAAATCTTAATTAATCGTCATTTATGGGCGTTACTGGGCTTTAAAACAAGCTTAAAGGGGTCAAAATAGGGTTTAAAACCCAATTTGCGCAAAATGGAGGCACCAGCCACCTATAGCCGAGAGCTACCGGTGGCTGACAGCAACCAGTAGTCGTGCTACCGGTGGGCTGCAGCCACCGATAGACCGACCTACCTGTAGGCCGAGCTACCGGAAGGCTCCAGCAATCGGTAGACCGAGCTACCATTAGGCTACATATACGGTTAGACCGAGCTACCGGTAGGCCGATATACTCATAGGCATGCTACCGATAGGCCTGCTACCGGTAGGCTAAGGCTACCAGTAGGCCTACAGTTATGGGTCAAAACTTCACCGAGAAGCCTTCATAACATTCCCAGACTACCCAGAACACCCAACATCATATTTTTACAAAGTAATGGACCCCCAAAAACTCGGGCCATTACATCAGATACCTCTCAAACTATTCTCGCCCTAGAGAATCATAATAACCATAAGGAAATAGAGGGTCCGAACAACCACCTCGAAAGATACCTCTCTAGAGCGAACCCCATTATTAATTAAAACACCTTCCCTTAAGAACCAATAAACATACCATGTCAAACTGCCCAATCATTTGGGATGGGGAGTATCTTCCCCAATGTCAAGATACTATCCGCTTTGGGCGGCACTGACTCGCCCGCACGGGTTTAATCACATCCACATTAATGCGTCTTGATTAGGGGCTGGGTCCTCCCCTCCCCATAGCCAGGACTTTTCACATACATTCAGAGGAACGAAAAACCACATACTTCATATCCAACAAGGTAAAACTCTCCACCACAAGTATAATTAAAACAGTAAGAAACCCAAAACATCTTAGGGTGCTAGGAATGCATCTGTGCTTCCCTCTCCCAAGTACTCTCCTCATGCCCACCATGTCTCTATAACACACATACCAAGGGAATGGTTCTCCCATGAAGCACTTTCTCCTCACGATCCTCATTCATCACTGGTCTTTCCACAAAGGTGACGTCGTCCTCGATGTCTAGCTCTCCCCAGTTGAGGACATGTGAATCATTGTGCAGATACTAATGGAGCTGGGACACATGGAAGGAGTCATGTATCCTCACTAGCGGTGGTGGTAACGCTAGCTGATAAGACACTTCTCCGACCCGCCACAACACTTCGAATGGTCCGATGAACCTGGGAGAAAGCTTACTCCCCTTGACGATCCTCAGTTGTCCACGCCGAGGGGAGACCTTCAAGAACATGTGGTCTCCAACCTCAAACTCCAAGGTCCTTCTCTTGGTATCTGCATACGACTTCTGTCGGTCCTAGGCCACCTTCATCCTTTCCCGTATAAGCTGGACCTACTCTGTCATGTTCTGCACCACCTCTGGGCTAAGGATGTCTGCCTCTCCGACTTCGGTCCAACACACAGGTGAGCGGCATGGCTTCCTGTAAAAGGCTTCAAACAGGGCCATACCAATGGTAGAGTGATAGCTATTATTGTATGAAAACTCTACCAGAGGCAAGTGTTGCACCCATGATCCCCCTGAGTCCAGAACAAATTCCCGCAGCATATCCTCCAAGGTCTCGATGGTGCGCTTTGTCTTTCCTTCTGTCTGGGGATGGAAAGCAGTGCTAAGACGTAGCTAAGTGCCAAAATCATGATGAAATCCTCTCCAGACTCGTGAGGTGAACCCTGCATCCCTATCCGATACTATGGACCTCGGAACTACATGCAACCGCACCACCTCATCCATGTACCTTCATGCCAAAGCATCCACTGCACTTGACTCCTTAATCACCAGAAAGTGATCTGATTTCGTCAACAGGTCCACTACTACCCATATGGCATCATATACCCCTTGATCCATGGGTAGTCTTGTGAAAAACTCCATCGATATGTCCTTCCAATTCCACTCGGGGACATCCAGAGACTACAGAAGGCCACCAGGAACATGGTGTTCAGCCTTCACCTACTGACACACAAGGAACTTGGCCACAAACTATACCACTGCTCGATTTACTCCGGGCCACAAAAACTATCTCTTTAGACCCTGGTACATCTTGGAAACTCTAATGTTCACTTTTAGTGGTGAGTTGTGGAACTCACTAAGAACCTTGACATGCATCGCCTCTAGAACAAACAGCTTTCCTCAGAAAAGCATCTGGTTCTGACCATCCTCAGTCCACCCCTCCGGAGCATTACACAGGTCAACTCGGTAACACATCACTTCGCACTCTGGGTCTCCCTACTATGACTCCTCCAATTGCTGCAACAGAGAAGACTGAACTGTCATCTGATACAAAAAACCTCTACCACCGTACGTCCTCGAATCCAGGTGCAAGGCATCCAACTCCTCCATCGCCTTCCAGGCATCTACCGACTCTCGTACCACATCCTTCTACGACCTCCTACTCAAAGCATCGACCACTACATTCCCCTTCCCATAAGTGTTGGAAATCTCGAAGTCGTAATCCTAGAGGAACTCCATCCACCTTCATTGCCGCAAGTTTAGGTCTTGCTGGGAGAAGATATACCTCAATATTTTTTGATCCGTGAAGACCACAAAGCATTCTCCAATGAGGTAATGTTTCCATAACTTTAGTTAAAAAATGACCTCTACAAGATCCAGGTTGTGGGTGACATAATTACGCTCATGAGGGCGTACCGTCCTAGACCCATAAGAGATAACTCCTTGTTGCTGCATCAACACACATCCGAGGCATTTCCCTAAAGCATCACCGAACATTTCATATGCCTCCCCTTCTTGTGTTAGTCTCACTAATGGGGTACTAACCAACTTCTCCTTCAGATAGTTTATGGCTGTCTCACACTGCTCACACTAAACGAAAATATGGTCCTTCTTGGTCAAGGCTATCAAAGGGGCTGCAACTCGGGAGAAATGGGGTACGAACCTCCGATATTAACCCGCCAGCCCAAGGAAACTACGATCCTCTGCCACATTCTTGGGTGCTTCCCATGAAACAACTATCTCAACCTTTGATGGGTCTACCGCTACCCCCTAGTCGGACACTACGTGCCCAAGGAAGTGCACTTCTCGTGTCCAGAACATGTATCATGACAACTTCCCATCGAGCTGGTGCTGTCGGAGGACCTCAGAAACCATCCTCAGGTGCTCCGCGTTATCCCCCTCTGATCTTGAATAGATCAGGATATCGTCGATGAACACAACTACGAACCGATCTAGGTACTCCCAGATGATGGAGTTCATAATCCCCATGAACACAGCCGAGGCGTTCGTATCACCGAAAGGCATGACTACATACTCGAAGTGTCCATATCTGCACCTGAAGGCTGTCTTCAGGATGTCAGCCTCTTTCACCCTCAACTGGTGATACCCAGACAATAGTTCGATCTTTGAGAACCATCCTGCCCCATTCAGCTGGTCGAAAAGAACATCTATCCTCAGAAGAGGGTAGTGATTCCTGCTCATTACCTGATTCAACCTCTTGTAGTCTATGCACAACCTGAGACCATCATCTTACTTCTTTGCGAACATGACGGGAGCACCCCACGGTGACACACTTGGTTGAAGATAACCCCTCTTCATCATATCGTCAATCTGAATCCGCAACTCCCGTTGCTCCGAAGGTACCATGCGGTAAGGAGCCATCGAAATCGGACGAGCACCAGGCTGTAAGTCTATCCCAAAATTGATATCACGTCGAGGGGGTTGAGTCATTACCTCCTCCGGAAATACGTCCATAAACTAGATGACGATTTCTAGCTCCTCTACCATCTTAGCATCTACTGACTCTACTAAGAGATCGTCTAACAAGGAAACGAGGGGGTCCTCTCGCCTGCTGCCCTTCTAACTGCTCCACTCGCCGGTGAAAGTAACACGCCATCCACCCATGTCTGGGAACATAACCCATCCTTGGAAGTAGTCGATGATGGAACCCATAGAGAACAGCCAGTCGATGCCTAGAATGACATCGTATATCTGTATCTATAGCAGTAGTAAATTCCTTACCGACTGATGTGGCCCTTATAGCATCCCGCCTTTTTATAACATAAACATTCATTACATTACATTACACAGAACTGAGGATCTTTAAGGTTTAGTGTCCTGGAAACCAGGAACATAAAACATGAAAAAAAAACATTCTTGTTAAACACATGAAAGGATTCTCCTTAAGTTCATTCTAGGTTCATTACTACATCTCATAACTTGGGATCATACATCAAATTAATGGGTGAGAAGAAGGCCCGGTAAGGGAAACAAGAGAAACATTTTACATGTGGAATTGAGATACTTCAATAAGGTCATGAAAAGATCTTTAAGGCATGAGAAAGAAATCATGAGATATATCATAATAAAAATAACATTTTTCATAACATGAAGATCTTTATGCAACATTTAATATAGACAATCATTTCGTTTCACCAAGGTTCATCCCCAAGGTGTCATTAAAAAATACCAAGGTTATTCACCAAGGTATCAGTCTAAATGGTCATCTCTAGTGATTAAGTCTTTACCCAATGCATTGGAGCGCTATCTGGGCGCACCCTTTACATGTTTTTATAATAATGTGAGCCACATATATCATCATCAATCATTTCATAAACAACCCATATTGAATAAAAGAAATGGGATTCATTTCATAATCATAATGTTTTAAAAAATTCTTTAAAGACATGATCTTTATGTCACTTTAAACCCACGGAAAGGGAAAGAGGGTTTCATGTATGTAAATCCCAGAATTTAAAATAGAAAATTTTGATATATATGTGAATACCCATGTAGAAATAAGAGCTTTGATTATTCACTTAATAACATAAAATATTTTTGAGAAAAAGAGAGAGGCATTTTGAGATGAAAATTCTGCAGCATAACGGCTACGTTACAGGGTTTTAGAAAATGTTGAAAAGAGAGGGGACATGGTTCACCCACTAATAAATGATCTATAAAAACAGTATAGGGACAGAATATAAAGGATATGAATCATGGTAATGAAATTTTAAAGACATACCATTTGAAATGAAAAACATTTGAGTAACACAAAAATAAGATATCTCTTATAAAAATTTGGCAGCCTAACGGTGTCACTTAAAATTCAATAAATATGAATTGACAAGATCAAATAGGGTCTCTCATCATATGATCATAAAATATCAGTATGATAGATATATAGATCATACCCCAACATAAAATAGGAACTTGAAAGACTTGACATGAAAATAGAACTCGAAAAATGAGAAGGGTTAAAGAATCTCTTAAAAATTCAGCAGCCTAACGGTGCCACTTAACCATTCATAAAAAAAATGATGAGAGTAAGAGAGGAACTATCATCATATGAACGTGAAAAGGGCAGTAAGAGGAATATAAAATAACATCATCCCACATAAGAACATGGAGCATAAAATAAATGACATAAAAGATATTACTTGAAAAGAAAGAGAGAGGTCAGATCCCTTACCTTAAACGTAACTCTTAAATATCAATGGTTGGGACCTTAAGAGGCTTGCGGGAACCTTGGGAGGACTCCTCGGTAGGTAAGGAGACCATAACATCGTTGAGAATGATTTTGGAGTCGAAAGGATTAGAGAATGGCTTGGTATGTATAGGGAAAGTGAGGGGACAAGGCATTAATGGCTAAGGGACACCTCATTGGTGGTTTTGGAAAAACCATGGGCTTTCCCATGGTATTTGTTCATGGTATTGGCCACTTGGGACACCTCATACCTTATATTAATATTCATAATTCGACCATATTGATCACATACTTAATACATCATTTAATGATGTCATTAAACACTCGTAACTTAAAAACTGTATTTTCACTATTCACTGAAAATTTATCTTTCTCAGAAAAATCCCAAAAATTACGCCTTAACCAAATATTGACGCTCTGATTAAAAATATGAAATCAATTTTATAAAAATAATTTTCTAAATATTTTTAATTTAATTTTTAAATAACAACACTATTCACCGAAAATTCATTTTTTCAGAAAAAACCCCAAAAATTGCCATAACATAATATCAGTGTTCTGAGTTCAAAAATAAAGTCCATTGTATAAAAATACTTTTCTAAATATTTTTAATTTAATATTTAATTAAGAAACACTATTCACCCCAAAAAAACTAATACTTGAGTAATAATTTATGAAACCGTTATTTACCCATTTTATTGAATCGCATTACTTAATCTAGGTGTCTAAATTATATTAAAACATTCTTTGAGTGAAATTACTAATTCATTTTGTCACATTACTAATCCTAAGCATAAAATCACTATTCATAATTTACTATTCATCAAAAATTATGTTGATCTTATTAGACTCCAAATTCCTTACTAAACACTTTTACAGAAGACCTTTTTTTGAAAATCATTGCACATCATTAATTATTCAGGGTTTACATAAATATTTTAAAAGATCCTTTTCTTAAAAATTCATCAATAAATGCATCCTAAAATTATATGGACATTTGAAATTTCACAAACATTTCTAAAGGAAGAAATCTCAATTTATTCATCCCAAAGGATTACACAAAGAAGCTAGGGTCTTGTCACATAGCCCCTTATAACACCAGCATATGACCAAAGTGTAAGGTGTGATATGGTGATAGAATCTAAGGGAGGCTCAGATAAAATTTCCCTAGTAGTAATCTCTACTAACTTGAACTTCTCCCGTAGGTGTTTTCGTTCAAGCTTGACAGACAGGATTTCGGCTTGGGCTTGGTCCAAAGCAAAGCCCAAAGATGCCACCTCCTTCCGAAGCTCTGATAAGTGGGATTCATAAGGTACGTGTCTACTGGATGAAGCCATCAACTCCTCTTTCTACATTAACCATTAACATATCTATTAAATCATTAAGAGTATGTTAATATACTACTCAAAAAGTTTGGGTCGTTACATTCTTCCCCCCTTAAGAAATTATGTCCCCGAAATTTATACATGAGGCCTTGTCGAAAAGGTGAGGGTACTTTTGCTTCATCATTTCCTCAGGCTCCCAAGTTTCTTCTTCATATTTATGATTCCTACACAACACATTCACAAGGTGAGGAGTCTTGTTTCGTAGAACCTTGTATCAATGGTCTATGATCTCCACTGGATGCTCCTCATAAGAGAGGTCATGTTTCAGTTGTACCACCTCTGGGTTCAGTACATGTGAAGGGTCGGGTATGTACTTCCTCAAGAGAGATACATGGAAGACATCATGAACTTGAGGTAGGATTGGTGGAAGTGCTAGATGATAGGCCACTACTCCTATGCGATCAAGGATTTCATAGGGGCCAATGTACCTAGGGCTTAGCTTCCCTTTCTTCCCAAACCGCATGACTCTCTTCCATGGAAAAATTCGGAGGAAGACTTGGTCGCCAACACCAAACTCTATGTCCCTTCGACTATTGTCAGCACAACTCTTCTGACGACTCTGAGCAACCTTTATGTGTTTTTGGATGGCATGAACTTGTTCTATCATCTCTTGCATGCGATCAGGCCCAAGAAGCTTTCTTTCACTAGTTTCATCCCAACATGTAGGAGTTCTACATCTCTTTCCATACATAGCATCATAGGGTGCCATATGAATACTCGAATGCAAGATGTTGTTATAGGAGAACTCAACTAATGGAATTTGTTTATCCCATCCACCTTTAAGTTCCATTGAGAATAATCTCAGCATGACTTTGAGTGTCTGAATTGTCCTTTCAAATTGGCCATCAGTTTGAGGATGATAGGCCGTACTAAAATTCAATTCAGTATTCAGAGCATGTTGAAGACTTCTATAGAATTTTGATGTGAGTCTTGGATCACGATCAGACACGATGTATAGTGGTACCCCATGCAGCCTCACCACCTCCTTTATGTATATCTTGGCAGGTTGATCCAGAGATAAATCTTCCCGAATAGAGATAAAATGGGCGGTCTTGGTGAGATGGTCCACAATAACCCATATCGCATTGTTTCCTTTGGATGCTTTCCGGAGACCAGTTACAATGTCCGTAGTGATATTATCCCACTTCCATACTGGTATGGGTAGCAGCTGTAATACCCCCTTAGGAAGTTGTCGTTCTGCCTTTACTTTTTGACACACCAGGAACCTTGTAGTGTAATCACCAATCTCCTTCTTCATGTTATCCCACCAATAATGATCACGAAGGTATCTATACATTTTAGTGCTTCCTCTATGTATAGTGAAAGTAGATCTAAGATCTTCATCCATCAGTTCTTTATTTATCTCCAGAATAGATGGAACACATATTCTTGTACGAAATTTCAATAGACCTTCTTGATCAATATTGAAATCAGGGAAATTCCCATCTTTTACAGCCTCAAACTTCTGCTGCAGCAAAGGATCTTCTTTTTGAGCCTTCTTGATATTCTCTATTAATGATGGTTGAGAAATCATTTGGGATAGGGTTGATGATGTCCCTTTCCTTATAATTACCATGTCCAATTTTACTAGATCAATAATAAAGGGATCTCCTAGGATCCTCATTGTTGCCATAACAATAGGGTCTTTCTTGTTAACGCATCAGCGACTTTGTTTGCTCTTCCAGGGTGATAATGAATTGAAAAATCATAGTCTTTAATAAGCTCCAACCATCTCCTTTGTCTCATGTTCAATTTATTCTGTGTGAAAATATATTTTAAATTTGGTGGTCAGTGTATATATCACATTTCTCGCCATAATGATCATTCATCCATATCTTTAGAGCAAAAACAACTGCCTCTAGCTCTAGATCATGCGTAGGATAATTCTACTCATGAATCTTCAACTGTCGAGATGCATAAGAAATTACCTTGACATTTTGCATGAGGATGCACCCATGCCCTTTCAGAGATGCATCGCTAAAAATAATGAATCCTTCTCCGATAGAGGGTAGTGTTAACACAGGTGCAGTTACCAATCTCTTCTTCAGCTCTTGGAAGCTTTCCTCGCAGTCCTTTTTCCAGAGGAACATAACCCCTTTTCGAGTCAACTTGGTTAGTGGATTAGAATGTCATGATATGTTTTTTACAAACCTCCTATAATATCCCGCTAAACCAAGGAAACTACAAATATCAGTTACTGTTGTGGTTTGAGGCCACTCCTCCACAACCATTGTCTTTATAGGGTCAACTGAGATTCCTTCATTGGTTACGATGTGCCCCAAGAAAGCCACTTGTTGTAACCAAAACTCACACTTGATGAACTTTCCAAAGAGCCTCTCCTTCCGTAGAGTTTTCAAAATAACCCTCAGATGATCTTCATGCTCCTCATTAATTTTTGAATATGTAAAAATATAATCAATAAAAACTTCCACAAAGTTATCAAGGTACTCCTTAAAGACTATTCATTAAATCCATGAAAATAGAAGGAGAATTAGTCAAGCCAAAGGGCATTACAGTAAACTCATATTGCCCATATCTTGATCGGAAGGCAGTTTTTGGAATATATTCCTTCTTCACCCTCAGTTGATGATAACCAGATCGAAGGTCAATCTTGGAGAAGAATTGAGCCCCACTATGTTGGTCAAATAAATCATCAATTCTTGGAAGAGGGTATCTGTTCTTTACTGTGATCCCATTCAGTTATCTATAATCAATGCATAGCCACATTGATCCATCATTCTTCTTCACAAAGAGAATTGCTGCTCCCCAAAGGAGACACACTCGGTCGGATAAACCCCTTCTCCAACACGTCTTGGAGTTTTTTCTTTAACTCTTCTATCTCCACATTTTCCATTCTATACGGGGTCTTTGATATCGGTTGAGATCCATGTACGAGTTTAATGGAGAACTCTGCCTCTCTTTTTGGGGGAGGTCCAGGTAACTCCTCAGGGAATACATCCATGTATTCCTGAACAATTGAATCATCTTATAATTGTATTCTCCCTTTTCCTTCATCATCATCACCGATTAACTCCATAAAGAAAGTTATAGGAGGTGATTCTAGATAGGGATCAGTTCAGGATATCTCTCATTAGAATATAATTGTAGGTCGTTTATTCAAGACTACTGAGATTTCCTTACTTCTGCATTTGATCTTAGCATTATACCTTGAGATCCAGTCCATCCCTAGTATAATGTCGAATTCCATCATGGGAATGACTAATAGATTTACGATAAGATTGTGCACACCAATTTAAACACTAATGTATCTAAACACTGTTGATGCATGGATAATACCACTTGGAGTCTTGACTGACAACTCTACCTCAAAAAGTTCATGGATTGATTCTATATTCTTCACAAACATGGAGGAAATAAAGGAATGTGTAGAACTAGAATCAAACAAAGTAGTTGATAGTTTTGAGAGGATAACAAGAGTACCTACTACCATGTCATCCGGAGCTTCAACTTCAGTTGTTGTGATAGAAAAAGCACGACCTTGCTCCACTGGCCTTTGCTGAGGTTTATGGTGATTCCCCTACACTACCCTTGGATTTGGACAGAGATTAGCATAGTGCCCAAGCTATCCACACTTGATGAAATGGACTTCGGGTAAGCCCAGAACCATCTTTCCTTTGTCGTTAGTGTTGGGAAGTTGAGGCTTCACCTCACTACGACAATTATGAGCAATATAGCCTCCTCTTCCACACTTGTATAACTTTCCACTTTCGATCAAGCAGTTCCCCAGATGCTTCTTCCCACATTTATATCATGTGGTAAGTTGATTTTTCTTTCCACCTCTTCCCTGATCAAAAGTATTCCCTAGACTGGGCTCCAACGATCTCTTCTTGTCGTTTGATTTATGAGACCATTTTGTTTCACCAAACTCTAGCTCGACTTTCATTTCACTCCACACGATCTCCTCAAAGCTATCGTAGTCCCGGTTGGCTAGATTATTCCGCAGATGAGGTCTCAATCCATCGAAAAATCTGTCAACCTTCCCACTTGGATCCAAGACAAAGCTAGAAGTATATCGTGAAAGTCAGGTGAAGTTCATCTCATAGCTTCCGACAGATTCGTTCTCCTTCTGCTTCAGCTTAAGAAACTCTTTCTCCATTCTCGTTCTCATGGAACGAGGGAAATACTTATTAAATAATATTCCCTGGTACTCTTCCCACTCCATAGCTTCCATATCTCCTCGTGGATTCGTGTTTTTGACCAGTGACCACCAATGATCAGCTTCTCCCTCTAGGCGGTAAACAGCAGGGGTGACTTTTTCTTGGTCCGAACAAAGGAGTACAGAAATGATATTTTCAATGGAGCTTATCCATTTTTTTTGCAACCAATGGGTCAGTAGATCCACTGAATTATGGTGGTCATTGATGCATGAAGGACTCAACAGAATGTTGTTCCCTTCATGGTGAGATCGGCCTCTCATCTTGATTCAAGTTATTACTCATAACTTGAGTTAGTTGGTTCATCATTCTCATGAATGTTTCCATTCCGGCTTCCATCGGAGGGTCGTCAGCACATGGTGCATTGCGGTCACCATCTGCATGGTTCCTCCTATTTCCCGACATTTTCTAAAAGAATAAAACCTTAGTGATAAATTTATTTCATTTATGAATCTTTTAACTAACACTTCATTCTGAGACAATTACATTTCCCTATAATTCCTTCATAATGATTCATAAAAAGCTTGTGATAAACCAAACATATCCCCCAGGAGTGTCGTAACCAAGAGTGCAGCAAGGCCTGTTATCGTGCACCAGTTCCCGTTCGAGTCTAGCTCAAAGCAGTGTTTTCGGGTTTTACCCCTATGTACATCTGTGCTAGAGCCGCATCTACCTGCTCGTATCCAGACAGGGATGTATTTGTTTGATAAACAACATACTCAATACTTACCAAAATACTAGGAAGTATTCCTATATTTAAAATTTTATATAGGGTTCTTCCTAAAGTTTTTATATCCTAATTTCCACAAATAACTAAACCATCCTTTGATACCAACTATATCATCCGGCCTTTTTATAACATAAACATTCATTACATTACATTACACAGAACTGAGGATCATTAAGGTCTAGTGTCTTGGAAACCAGAAACATAAAACATGAAAAAAAAACATTATTCTTGAAAACTTGAAAGGATTCTCCGTAAGTTAATCCTAGTTTCATTACTGCATCTCATAACCTGGTATCATACATCTAAAGAAAGGGTGAGCAGAAGGCCCAGTAATGGAAACAAGAGAAACATTTTACATGTGGACTTGAGATACTTAAATAAGGTCATGAAAATAACTTTAAGGCATGAGAAAGAAATCATGAGATATATCATAATAAAAATAACATTTTTCATAACTTGAAGATGTGGCTGCAATATTTAATATTGACAATCATTTCGTTTCACCAAGGTCCATCCCCAAGGTGTCATTAAAAATTACCAAGGTTATTCATCAAGGTATCAGTCTAAATGGTCATCTCTAGAGATTAATTCTTTACCCAATGCATTAGAGCGCTTTCTGGGAACACCCTTTAAATGTCTTTATTATCATGTGAGACACATATATCATCATCAAAATTTCATAAACAACCCATATATCATAAAATAAATGTGTTTCATTTCAAAATCATAACGTTTTAAAAACTGCTTTAAAGACATGATCTTTATGTCACTTTAAAGCCACGGAAAGGGAAAGAGGGTTTCATGTATGTAAATACCATAATTTAAAATATAACATTTTGATATATATGTAAATAACCCTGTATAAATAAGAGCTTTGATTATTCACTGAACAACATAAAATAATTTTGAGAAAAAGAGAGAGGCATTTTGAGACGAAAATTCTGCAGCATAACGGCTACGTTACAGGGTTTTAGAAAACGTTGAAACGAGAGGGGACATGGGTCACCCACTAATAAATGATCTATAAAAATAGTATAGGAACATAATATAAATGATATGAATCATGGTAATGAAATTTTAAGGACATACCTTCTTAAATGAAAAACATTGAAGTAAGACAAAAAATGATTTCTCTTATAATAATTCGGCAGCCTAACGGCGTCACTTAAACATAAATAAAAATTAATTGACAAGATCAAATAGGGTCTCTCATAATATGATCCTAAAATATCTATATGATAGATATATAGATCATACCCCAATATAAAATAGGAACTTTAAAGACTTGACATGAAAATAGAACTTGAAAAATGAGAAGGGTGAAAGAATCCCTTAAAAATTCAGCAGCCTAACGGCGCCACTTAACCATTCATAAAACTAAATGATGAGAGTAAGAGGGGATATCTCATCATATGAACATGAAAAGGGAAATAAGAGGAATATAAAATAACATCCTCCCACATAAGAACATGGAGCCTAAAATAAATAACATAAAAGAGATTACTTGAAAAGAAAGAGAGAGGTCAGATCCCTTACCTTAAACGTAACTCTTAAAACTCAAAGGTTGGGACCTTGAGAGGATTGAGGGAACCTTTGGAGGACTCCTTTTGAGGTTAGGAGATCAGAACATCGTTGAGAATGATTTTGGTGTCCAAAGTATGAGACAATGGGTTGGCATTTATAGGGAAAGTGAGGGGACAAGGCATTAATGGCTAAGGGACACCTCATTGGTGGTTTTGGAAAAACCATGGGCATGCCCATGGTATTTGACCATGGTATTGGCCACTTGTGACACCTCATACCTTATCATACTATTAATAATTCATCCATATTGATCAAATACTTAATACATCATTTAATGAAGTCATTAAACACCCGTAACTTTAAAACTGTATTTTCACTATTCACTGAAAATTTATTTTTCTCAGAAAAATCCCCAAATTTCACCTTAACCGAATATCGATGCTTTGATTACAAATATGAACTCCATTTTATAAAAATAATTTTCTAAATATTTTTAATTTAATTTTTAAATAAAAAACACAGTTCACTGAAAATTCATTTTTTCAGGAAAAACCCCAAAAATTACCATAACATAATATCGGTTCACTGAGTTCAAAAATAAAGTCCATTTTATAAAAATACTTTTCTAAATATTTTTAATTTAATCTTTAATTAAAAAACACTATTCACCCCAAACAACTAATACTTGACTAATAATTTATGAAACCATTATTTACCCATTTTATTGAATCACATTACTTAATCTAGGTGTCTAAATTATATTAAAACTTTCTTTGAGTGAAATTACTAATCCATTAGGTCACATTACTAATCCTAAGAGTGAAATCACTATTCATAATTTACTATTCATCAAAATTTATGTTGATCTTATTAGAATCCAAATTCCTTACTGAACACTTTTTCAGAAGACCTTTTTTGAAAATCATTACACATCATTAATTTTTTAAGGTTTACATAAATATTTTAAAATATCCTTTTTTTCAAAATTCATCAATAAATGCATCCTAAAATTATCCAGACATTTGAAATTTCACAAACATTGCTAAAAGAAGAAATCTCAATTTATTCATCCCAAAGGATTACACAAAGAAGCTAGGGTCTCGTCACATATCCCCTTATAACAACAACATATGTCATAAGTGTGAGGTGTGCTATGGTGAGAGAATCTGATGGAGGCTCAGATAACATTTCCCTAGTATTAATCTATACTAACTTGATCTTCTCCCGTAGGCATTTTCGTTCAAGATTGACACCCTGGAGTTCGGATTGGGCTTGGTCCAAAGCGAAGCCCAAAGATGCCACGTCGTTCCCAAGCTCTGATAAGTGGGCTTCATAAGGTTTGACTCTAATGGATGAAGCCATCGAATCCACTTTCTGCATTAAGAATTAAAATCTCTATTAAATCATTATGATTATGTTAATATACTACTCAAAAAGTTTGGGTCATTACAACCGTATCATCAGTCTGCATCCTCGAAAAACACATAACAAGTTGGTCTGACCTCCGACTAGTGTGCTCAGCACTAGGGGAACTGGAAGTATCATGGAATCTAGGCCCAAATCATGGGTCAGACCGGGTGCAACAAAGGAGTGCGAAGCTCTGGTATCGAACAAGGCATAATCAAGGGTACTGAACAAACAGATCATACCTCGGACAACCTCTGGTCCCGCTGGAACTACTGCCTCTGCATCGTGCAACTGTCCACTCCCAGCTCATCTTCCCCTTGGCTGTCAGACGCCTCCTCGACCACGCCCTGGTCGGGGTCCCTGAGGAGGGTCCTGATGTCGGCCTCCCCCTGCAACGTCTGACCTCAGAGGAGCGGGAGCTCGCTACCCCTTCTACTAATATTGAAAGGGCCTAGTTAGAAGCTGCTGTTGAGGTAGGTGCTGATCATGTTCGCCGCTACCATCCTGAACATAGTCCAGGAATTTATTCTGGAGATGTCCATGGCTCCCATAGACGAAGCACCTCTGTCCTGGCCCCGAAGGGAAAGGGCGAGGACTGGGGGACCGGAAATGGAACTGTTGTGGCCTGATCCCTACTGGTCGGAACCAAGAGGGTGCTGATGCTGGTGGTCTGGTGCTAACAGCCTTCTGCATCAATGATCCCAGGTGGATCCCCAATCATGTCACACCTCCTAGAGAATGCATCCTCTCTACCACTTCGGCCTTCTTCTGGAACTCCATGTATGTCGGGTGGGTGAAGGGGGTAACAGCATACTGGGGGGAGGGTCAGAGCGCCTCCTCTAAAAATCTCTCCCGAGACTCCTTATCTATAAAGAGTTCCAGGGAAAATAGGAGGAGGTCCTTGAAATTGATCCCCAGCTCCCTTACTGACATACTCCCCTACTGGAGGGAGAGTAGCTCTTGTCTCTTTTATGCCTTCATCGTAGAAGAGAGGAATTCCACCCAGAACTCATTCTCAAAATCAGCCCATGCCACCTCAGCCTCTCTCCTCTCTCCCAGGTAGAGTATCCAACAATGAAGAACTACTCCCTACATCTGGCTGATGACCAGAGGAATCCAGTACTCAGGCGGAGCCGGAATCAGGCCAAAATAAATCACCAACTCTTCTAGCCATCTTTCCGTCTTCATGTCAGAGGGGATACCCTCATACTTCTCGAGGGTCTGCCGCTGGAAGGCTCGAAGCATCTTCTACCACTGTTCATCCTCCTCCTCTCGATCTGCCCTCTGCCGATCGGCCATGTCAACCTCATGGGCCTCGATCACCTGTACAACTCGTGGTCATCACCCGGGTGTCATAGCTGCAAGGTAAACAAGGAATTCCTAATCCCATGTAGTGAAGAATATTTGTTCTTAAAACTTCTTTACTTCTTATTTATTTCAAATTCCCAAAACACCCTAGAAACACGAGAACACAGGTCATTATGATGCATGTACATTTCCTAGGGTCTGTACCCCACAATCTTTGTGGCCTCACATGGTTGTTGGTATGTCCAAAATCCTTGCATCGGATCACAGGGGGCCCTAAAATCTCGTTTCCTAGCCGGTCTTCCCTGGCCTAATTCATGCACCAAGATCACCCAACATTGTTGCCCTACCACCCCATGCAATCCTTATTGTGCCTAACTTCAGAATCCATCCTATCTCTCAAATATCCGCCTCTGATACCATTCTATCACGACCCGCCTTCACCAAAAATAGGGAAGGGTCAGCATATTTCCAGGCCCTTCCTTCTTTTTGGTGAAGGCGGGTCATGCCAATATGGTATCAAACTAATCTATAGTAAAATTACATCGATGTTTGGGTACCCCACGCCACTTTCCCACTGGTTATTGAAGACATCCTATGCATCGAACCAATCATGCCATTCTCACTGCAGTCCCACTGCCAAACCTCGCCCGCACACACCTGGGCCACAACCGCACATCCCGCCCGCAGACACCTGCGACACAACCACCACACGTAAACATACCCGCAAAAACCTGGGCCAAACCAACCACTTCCATGCCCGAAGATACCTTGGACTCATCCCGAAGATACATGGGAAACAACCTGCCCACACACACCTGGGCCAACCACCACACTTCCCTGCCCAAAGATTCTTGGGAAAAGAATGGACTTCAGGCCATCACAGCATGCCCGAAGGTACTTGGCCTATCTAGGAAATGGAGCATAAAGGAGCTAATAACCAGCCACTAGTATAAGTGTTGGGAAAAACACCCTCCACCATGAAATAGGGGTTCTTAGCACTTTGTTCTCATCTTGGGTGGGGCACGAATAAGAAACAGAAAAACTACAAGTATATGTACAGGTAACAAGCACTCACCCAATCTAGGTTTTTCTTTAGTCAACCTAAAGAACAAAATCAGAACCCATTCCCAAGTCACAACTCATAATAAACCAAAACCATTGTCCCATCCTCATTCTCATGTTCAGTAATAACATTAAGTATGTTTTTTCACCTACTTGGGAATTTAGCAAAGAATAAGCACAAGACAATGGAAGAGTACGATCAAAAATCAACTTAAACATTCACACCTGGTTCTCTTGTAAAGATACAACAAAAAAAGAGGATAAGTGAGATCCCTCAACATAATGGAACCAGGGAAAACCCCAAGATACTACCCCATTTTCCAAATCCCAGGAGCCAATGTTTTCTCAACAATAGAGGATTCCACCCCAATTCGTGATATAAGAAAATTAACCACACGACCTCAAATTTTACAACCAGCGAACCCATAACAACAGGGGATCCCATCCCCACCCACATAACCCAGAAATCGGTCCATGAACGAAAAACAACCAAACCACTACCACCAACACAAAGCAGGCCCATGCAGGTATTTCCAGATTTAAAAGATTTAACACACTCCATGATTCCAATTTCGCATTACTTTAACCGGGGTTATCAAAGAAATGGATTGATCCTGGGGCTTTCAAATTATTTATCCAATGATACGTAATTAACCAATTTCCATTACACGTTGAAAATAAGTAAGGGTTCATTAGCGCATAGAGAAAGACCACCAACAGACATGATTTTCAGTAGGCGTAAGCCCACACAAAACTGAAATCATTTATCATGAAAGAGAAAAACATAGCAGTGGTCACACCCTTCCCCTTCATTCTTAGAATCCATTTATTATCTTCATTAAGGTTTGGTTCAAACAATTCTATTGAAGCAATAGAGTACCCACCCCGCAAGATACACATAAAGGTGAGATGAAGGTGAAACCCTACATGATTGATCGATGATCGAAGATTCTCTTCATGCATGATTTGCAGGGGTGGGGCCTCAGGAACTCAAGAACGAGCAGATGAAACGATGGGAGGGTGATCGAGAATAAGAAACCCAGGGAGAACCTTTTAGTTTATAAGGGTCGGGGATGGTTAAGATACTGAGATAAGAACGATAAATCACGTAAGGAGAGGGGTCATGGGTTCACCACGCGGCCCCACACGTCATTAAAGTGTCCCCGCACTACGAGCAGTTTAAACCGATGCACATAACTCATCAAAAACGTAATTAAACGTCATTTATGGGGGTTACTGGGCCTTAAAACAATCTTAAAGGGGTCAAAATAGGGTTTAAAACCCAATTTATGCAAAAACGAGGTGCCAGATACTGGTAGCCGAGCTACCGGTTGGCTGCACTGACCGGTAGAAAGAGCTACCGGTAGGCTAAGCTACCAGTACGATACGGCTACCAGTAGACCGAGATACAGGTAGGTCGAGCTACCAGTAGGCTATGGCTACCGGTAGATAGAGCTACCGGTAGCCAAGATAACGGTAGGCCAAGCTACAGGTAGGCTACGACTACTGGTACCCCAAGCTACCGGTAGGCCGAGCTACTGGTAGGCCTGCTACCGGTAGGCTAAGGCTACTGGTAGGCCTACCGTTAGGGGTCAAAACATCACCAGGAGGCCTTTATATCTTTCCCAGACTACCCAGAACACCCAACATCAGATTTCTACAAAGTAATGGACCCCCCAAAACCCGGGCCATTACATTAATCCTTTGTTATCCTCTAAAAATATCCCTTATAAAATTCAATATTCTGATTATTGAGGTTTTGGTCTTTTCGAAATACTATCTCTAGTTCCTTTAAGAGGAAATCTAGAGGGAGGCCGTCAAAGAAGAGGTAATCTCCTCTTCCGATTCATTCAAAATTATTTCTTCTTATAAATACTACCCTTTAGTTTTTTCTATTCAAATGTAATAAATACAGTATCATTTATTTGTTGAAATTTTATTATGATTATGTAAAAACCATATTCCACTTTTTATCAATCCAATGAAAAATGAAATCAACATGCGTGTGTCCGTACGACTTGTCGTCTCCTTGACATGGTGTAATATATTTTTCATCACCAATTTACACAAATAGGTATAATGATGGAAATACTATCTATATATGATAATTATAACATGATATTTATTGTGTAATAATATATACACCATCTATTTAAGAACTATTTCACAATTAAGTTAATGATATCGCTGCTCGTGCGTACGTATGACCTACCATCTCCACGACATGATGTGAATTTTATCCATGATCACCATTAAATAATGAATATATTAATTTATAAAATGGATATTATAATATTATTTTATAAATTATATAACTATATTCTTTTATTATGAACCAGAACATATATGATGAAACATGTGTAACAAAATGAAGCAGTTAACATCAGAAAGAAGATTAATGATGAAATATTATTAAATGGGTGTTAATATGATCATATATGATATAATCAATATAAATATTTTCATAAAATTATTTAATAACTATATCAAATCCATTATATAGTAGTTTTTGATACATACTACGAAACACATTCCTATGGTAAGGGATAATTCTGTATTCTTATTATTATATAGAATTGTTTATATTTAAGTATTTACTGGGGTATATTTATAATCCATATCCATGAATCATTAATATGTATACAAAAATATTTATACCATTACTCAAAAAAATTAAATTAATATTTACACATTTATAAGTATTTACTAAGTTGTTTTAAAAGAATGTTTTTTCATTTTCCCTATGAGGTGCTTTTTAAATTATCTATAAAATGTATGAGAAGAATTATTTTTTAACATATATGGTAGGAATAGATTATTCCACTTTCATGATTTTATAATACCTTGAGGATTCTCTTATTGTATTTCAAGGTTCATTTTTATGAATATTTTTCTTCTAATATTTCAGGACATTTACTTAAAAGAAAACAATTTCAATGATGAAAATAAATTTTACCCAATAATTCTATTAAATAATAATTCATGATTAATTTGTATGTCTTCCAAATGGTTTCAAATAAATGTTTTTTGACAAATTTTTTTATTTTAAAAATATATTTTTTAATAAATTTCATGTTCCAAGTGATATTTTAAAATAATTCCCTCTCTAAGATGACATACTTTGTAATAATTCAAGAATGTAGTTCATATTATTTTTCTGAATGGTTTACATTTTAATGGATTGATGTTTAAGAGACCATATTTATTTCATAGGATATTAGATTGATGAAATGATTACGAAACCTATAACATTTCCATATGTCCTTATATAATTTCATTTTTATGACACTCATTACATTTCTTTGGTTATGATATGATTTTTTGTGATCTTGTGGCATATGTTTGTATGATTTTATTTTGATATGGGTGGGACCTATATATCCTTTTAATTTTATTGGGTTAATAAAGATAACTCATATAGTATTTATGTTATGCATGATCTTGATTTAATGATCACAAATTTTTGCAAGGACCGGGTTTTCATGTCCATAATTTTATGTGTGGGCCATGTTTTCATATATATGTTTATTTAATGTTTTGATTTCATATCCTGAATTTAATAAGTAATAATGTTACTATTTAAAATTTTTCCAAAAGATACAAGATTATTTGTATGTCACAATTTCATTCTTTTGAAAATTCTATTATTTTCTAGATTATTTTCATTATTTCCTTATGAGGCATGTCTTATGGACTACAAATATTTAATCTATGACTCATGCATGTGATCTTTTGATATGTTGGCTATGCTCTTGATATGTTATGCTCATGTTTCCCTACCCTTATATTTTTATTTTTCATACATATCTTCTATGTTTACACTTACAATGTGTCTAAGATAACCCTTTCTTATGTTACTTTTCCCTAGGAAATGATCTAAGGTAATAAGTTTAATATTTGAAAAATAGTTCTAGTTATGAATAAATAGCTTGTAAATGAACTAAATTTGTTATGAATAAGTTACTTATTTTTCCATGTTTCCTAAAGCACTGACCTAATAAGGTATTTGGGAATAGGTTTATTAATTCCAAAATTATGATATATTATCCATGTGTGTCATGATTGGGTCAATATACGACACCACCACTAGTTCAAGGTCATGTGTAGGGTAACTCTTATCTTCTATAAATTAGGTAATCTCCATGTGTGGCCTTTTAGTTGGGTAACTCTTCTCCTTGGGAATAATTGTTGAGAGATTGATTCCAATACATGATTTCGTTCCATCAACACACACCCCATATTAATAATTGAAGCTTAAAAATATAGTCAATAACATTTAATAAAAATGTTAACAATAATGACTAGATAAAACATTAAGCTGACCATTAAACCCTTAGTGGTCCTTATGAATTTCTCATCTCAAGAAAAATTCACCAATATCCAATTCAAAGATATCATTGTAAAAAATACATTTTCAAAATCCTATATAAACTACTTTAATGACCATTCTAGACCTAGAAATATTATAATATGAAAAAAAATCATTGTAAACATTAATCACATCTAGAATCTTCTCAAGATCCACAAAGATACCTATCGCAGACACATCATTTCAAACAACATTACCTCCAATATCTAGAATAGGATAATTAGAAAGCTCATAATATAGGTGATTATCATCCATGGTTTTGAAAAAAACATCAATATAATACTCATCGTACAATATTTTCCTCAAATGGACTAAGATACCCATTAAGAATACCACCATTATGGCATTAAGGAAACAATGTGAGATTAAATTAATCATGGCTATGAAAACTTCATGAGAATTATTAATGTTAAATTACATAACTATGTACTGATAATGCATATTCTAACACTTGATATTTATTTTTTGAATGTTATTTTCCCTTAACATTAGATGTCAGTACCATGAAGGGTGGTAATTTTGGAAAACTACATATTTACACTACAAAATTTATTCATTTTTAATGATCTTATAATTGATCACCCATTAATCAATGAAATTCAAGAGTCTAGAAACTACCCTTTTTTGATAATGGGATCGATGATTCCCGTTATAAAACAAATGGGATAATAATTTTTTCCCCTCAACACCCTCTATTTGAGATTTTAAATTCTCTATATTATAGGGAACCATCTGGTATAATAGTAAGGAAATAGAATTATCACCATGGAGTAATTCAACTGATAAATATACTTCCTAAAAAATAAAGCAACTCCAATCAATTCCCATGGTACCTATCTACAACTTTGATAATTAGACCAGCTATACAAAGCTCAACTACCATACAGAGTATTCTAAACAATAGATAGTTAATAATTATGTTATCTTATATAATAATCTCATTCCTTAACAACCATGGGCCTGATTGACAATAAAATAAATTATTTCTAACATCTAGAGAATATAATTAAACTCTATGGGGATATTTTTTGATCTAACAATTAGATAAGATAATTTAGTAAATACCAACAATGAGTAGAAAATATACAGTTCCAAAACAGGAAAATCTCAGATGACCTCAATGTTAAATATCACATCCTAAAACTCAGGTCATACAGACCCCTACTCATTATTCATTCCTAAAAAATGTAGAAAGTGTTGGTATTAGAATCGATGGAAATATGTGGTAAATTTCATTCTAATAACTATTTATAAATTCAGAATCAAAATATAAGAGATTTAAAAAAATAGAGTGATAAAATAAAATTAAAATCTTTATTAATAGCGGGATTTAAAAAATTGAAGAAAACACACAATTAATGGTAATATAGTTCGATAATATTTAATAAAGATATACTTATGTCTCCATTCCTTAAGATCATTGAGTGTTTTTTTATTAAACGATTCATTTTAATGGATGTTAAGAGATCCAAACCCTTTCTTTTTAGCTATTTTCTGAAATAAATCTATTTACAAGTATGTGACCCTTGGTTTTTATTAGTTTCACTATTAATCCAAAATTAAATTAATATAATTTTAATTTTTGTGGATACGGACCCAAATCCCCGAAATATTGATGGCATTATACACAGACCCCCTTATACTCAATGGTAGTGAGAATTCAAGGAATAAAGAATATAATTTTTATATGAAATCCATTTCATGAAAAATCATAGTCTCTCAACATGTTTATAACGAGATGGATTTTTAGGAAGAGAGAAATGATTATATAAGATCTTTAGATTGATTAATATGAATCAAAGTGAGCTCAAAATGATCTTCAAGGTAACTATTTCCCTCTTAGTTCCCATTGTGGTGTATTTATGGCCTTAAATGTTGTTAGGGTTGTTTTTTAGGTGATGGAGGATTAATAGATAATATTGAGACCGAATAAAGGCATGAAATATCCATGATAATAGATATTTTTATCTACCCAGATCATACTAGATAACTTATTGTTGCCCCCATCCATCTAGTACCACTTGGACCAAACTAATATTTTGTTCATTCCCCACCAGCTTGCTCGTGTGGTCCACTAGATAGCCACATGAAACTAGATAGAACATATGATCTATCTAGGTTCCAAATGTCATCTTATGGCACACATCAGGTACTGTAGTTACCATATTGTGGCGATCATTCAAAACATCCTCCGCACTCTTATTGATCCATCTATTTGGTCTAATTTGTTCATGAAAATTTTTCTAAAATTGAAATACTGAAATTGATAAAATGAAATTTTTATAATCATAATTTGATGTTTTTAATGATTAAATAAAACTAATAGAGTGGTATTCATAAAATTATCCCCCTTTTGAAGATAAAAAACAATCAAAATTTACTAATATAGGGAAAGACAAGATGTTTGTTTTCAAAAGATATATTAAAAAAATAAATAATTAAGGGCAAGAAAAATTTTAGTTTAAAAAAATTTGAAAATTTTCCCCAATATTAGAACATTATTGATAATTTTTTTAAAAATATTGTACCTTTAATTACAAATAAAATGATCTTATCCCCCTATGTGGTTATTATATATTGATTATAACATTAACATCTTCTTGGGAATCCATATTCAAGGAAGAAAATATTAAACACTTTAAGATTAAAAAACATTTGAATCCTATAAAAATATAGTTCATACAATAAACATACCTTTAATATCATCAAGGTTTTATACCAATTTGAGATTAAAATTAAGGTGATGGATAAGGGTCGGATAAACAAGGATAATGAATTTATTATAAATTATTAATATATTAAAAAATATATTGATTGTTATTAATATCATCATTAATGTATATATAACAGATAAAAACCTAATATTTCTCAGAAAATATGAAATTTAGATTTCCATAAAATAATATTTAAAAAACATTAAATATTTCTAAAATTATAAATTTAATTTTGAAAAAATATCACACTATATGTTGTTTTTTGGAATGATTGACCTTTGAAAATTAAATGGCTCAAAAATATTTTTTAAAAAATTATCACTCTTGGAACATTTAAAATTGAAAATTTTTCTTCCAACCAAAAATTTATGCATACTTTTAAATTTATAAGGGGATATCGAAATCATGTTAATTATAAGTTAAAAAAATAGAAACACACGTAGAGTATTGTGAAATATATCAATCAATTCAAGACATAAACTAAGGAATATAATTTAACATATCTCATTGTGTAAAATAAACTAAAAATATTAGGATTTCTAAAGAAAAATGAACTAATTACAAGTGAAAAATTCATAGATATTTTTTAATAAAATTAAAATGATCAACTACATTTAATTTATTTAAGATATAGTATAAAAAATTATTAGTCAAATAATAATCTAGCATGATATCTTTTTTTCGAAATAGTTTCTATGAAAACATTACATATCTTCAATCTGATTTGTGAGAGAGTGATTAATTTGATTTTTTAAATATAAATCAGATGCATGTTTTCACACTTATTAGGGACATTTTTATAATTTTATTTGTAATATATGAGAATATGATTCTTCTAAATTATCTTTGATCAATAGCTTCATGAAATAATATATTTCTATTTTTACATATAAATAGATACCAAATTTTTCTTCTTACTTCTCCATGAGACAGGGGATTTTTCACGTATGCCGAGAGTCGCAGTTTTATTTTTCAAATCAAGATAGAACTATCCAAATACTCATAAAAAATAATTATAAGGTAAAAAATAGGTATATTTTTGGATTAATTAAATCATTATTTTTGTTTCCTTTCAGACTCATGAAAACACTTTTGAGTATATTTAATGGGATTCATTTAGATTAACATGAACATTGGTAAAAATTCATTTTGTCCGAGTGTTGTTTTCAATAATACATAATGTTTTTATTTAAAGAGGGAGATTGTTGAGAACAATACTCTATCTCTTTATGATTATTTGGATACCCAAAAATATTATTATTTTATTTTCTAATGATTTTATTTTATATGTAAATTTCAGGAAATTTTTATTTATTGTTTATTTCTAGAATAAATATATATGTTCTTGAACAACATAAATTAATTATTAAAGTATTCACATTAGAATGTTATGGGAACACTGTTCATGCTCTATATATTTGGGGATTTCTTAAGCGTGTTCTGGAATCATTGTTCAGACCCTATGTGTGGAAACGTAGCGTAAAGAAAGGAACCCACTGTTTACATTACAAGTTATCAGAAAATTATGGTCAGTCAACCATACGTTGTCAAAAAATTATGAAAAGAACCCTACATTAGGAAAGAACCCTAAGTTTGGGATATTAGAAATGTATGAATGGAGAACTGTACGTATGTGTTAAAGGTTACGTTTGTTTCTCAAAAGTATGGACCACCAACTTTACTTTTGTAAACAACCTTATGTTTCGTAGAAAAGTATGGATCATGTACCATTTGTTTGGAACCTTTTAAAAGTATGGATCATTTATCATACATTCGAAAGTTGAAGAGAAAAGTATCGGTGGAAAACCCTACATTTGTGATCAACCATATGTTGAAAACCTTACATTTGAAGGATACGTCATCAAACATACGTTTATGATCTATGTTCTGTTTAGAGGATGCATACTGTACAACTCAACCTTAAGTTTGGCATCGGAGAATTTAAAGTTGATATTATTATTCAACGATCTACAAGCAAATTATCATGCTGATTTTATGCCATATTAAAAGCTGATTTTAAAGCACGTCTCTGACGAGTTCTGATCCATTTAAGGATAGAATTAAAAGGATATTTTCATGGAGAATTAAAAAGGAGAGTTAAGACTACATTGTAAATTCAAATGTTTGAATAACATGAGTAAAAATGTGAAGATTGTGGATATGATTTTTGTAGAGAAAGTATTCTTATATATGTTTTATTTTAAGGTTTGTGTAAGTGAGAACTGCAAATTATGATCAAGAACACAAGATTAGATACATATATCAAAATACGAGATCTACTATATGACATTTAGAAGGGAAGAAAAAATAGAGTTAATCACGATCTATATTTCTGCTGATTACGAAGTGTGATAAAAGCATTGATTTTTAAAGAAGAAGATACATCACCAAATATTCACTTATTCGTCATTGAAGATAAACTCGGAATCTGATGCTGCTAAAGTTGAAATTTATATTTGTATATCTACTGCAACAGGATTGAATCAGAATGACTCTTTCTTGAAGATCATTCATTTTGAAGAGGACGATCCATTTACTGTCGATTACATTCTGTTGCAATAGTGAAGAAAAATCATGGGAGTATTTTCATAGAACAAATACCTTTTATCTTTAGTGAACAACTTCTAGTTTTAAGCTGTGTAGGTTCTGTGATTGAACAAGAAGGTTGTGTTTTTCCTTAGATTGTTAAGGTTTCAACTGCATGCACTCAGTTGTTGATAGTTTTGTTGAGATGAGGACCAGATTGGGAAAATCGCCATGCTCGTAGAGTAGAGAGTTTGTGGAGTATACTAGGGGCCTTCTGTTCCCCGAAGCACAATATATTGTGTGTCCCCGTATTTCATATTTCTACTGCATTAATCTATCTGATTAATGATAAGGGACAGAACACGATCTCATGAATATTTTTGAAAAGATAAAATTCACCCCCCTCTTGTGTATATATGATATAATCTCGATCTAACAATTGGTATCAGAGTTTGGGCTTTTGATAAAGATCTAACAAGCTAAAAGCGATTAAGGATTATACTTAAAGGAAGATGACTGATACAATAAAGGGAATGTCTATGGTCAGAGCACTGTACTTCAATGGAGAAAACTAAGGATGTTGGAAGTCGCAAAAGATTATCTATCCAAAAAAACTTGGATACAGATTATATTCTATGATACTGAATCCATATAAATTACATGAAAAAACTGAGACATGGAGTGCAGCTAAAAAATAAGAATATGATATGACCTAGAAGGCAATGAATGCAATTATATATGGTCTAGGACCTGCAGAATTTAACAGATTATCTCAATGCCCGACAGCATATGGGATGTTGAAAACTATTGTTGTATCTTATGAAGGAACTATCATTATCCGGGAAATGAGATATGCTACTACTAAGTTTAAATTTGATTCATTTAGAATGGATGAACGTAAAAGTAATACTCAAATTAATGGAAGGATGACAGAGATTTTCAATAATATAAAATCTTTGGGAGACCCAATAAAACAAGATGAAAAAGCTTTAAAAGTACCAAGAGTACTACCTACAAAATGGAATGGAATCTCTCCTACAATAAAAAAAATCAACACCTGTCAAAAACATAACTATGAGATAAATTATTGCAACAGTAATGATGTATGAAGCTGAGATGCAAGATGATGAAAATGAGAAAAAGGTGTTTATCAAGAGATATGAAATTTCCTTGAAAGTGTAATCAAAAATAAAAAAGTTGATGAAAAGTGTAAAATTTAAATCAGAAATTTCTGATTTATCAAATTTTCTTGTGGATCTAGCTCAGATAGGAAGAAAATTCACCAAATTCAATATAAAGAAAAAGGGCTTCAGAAAATCCATCAAAAAAGAAGACAATAAAGTTAGATATTATGAGTGCAAGAAAATGGGGCACATCAGACCTGACTAACCACAGTTAAAGGAATACAATAAAAAGAATTTCTTAAAAAGGAATGACTATGAGCATAAGGACAAGAAATAAATGAAAGCTACATGGAGTGTATCTGAAGACTCCTGTAGCACTTATGAATCAGACGCATAGATGGAAGAAGTAAATATGAAAGCCAAAATTTTTTTATGGTAGAAACAGATGATGTACAATTTTACTAAACTTATGAATCTAGTTCTGAATCTAGTTAATCTAATGAAAAAATGAAAACTTACTGCAATATGCTTGAGAAAAAAAGATTCTCTATTTGAGAACACGAACATTAATAATGTTGTTTCTGATGAAAGAGATAAAATTCTAAATAAATTTATGGAGTTAAATGATAAGTATAACTCAATTAACATTGACTATACAGATCATGAAGCTAAAATAATTACTCTTCAAATAGAAGTAGAAACATATAAAAGCGTATCCCTTATTTTTACCAAAGTAGATAATTTCTTGAATGAAATTCTAGGAAAAACTGTTATTAATAAAAAAGATCTGGAATTGGCAGTAAAGTTAAAAATTCTAAGCTGTATAAGAATTATTTTGTTCCAAGATCAAAATGATTAAATAGTAATTAATGTGGAATAAGGGGATATATTTCTAAATTTTTTTTGTAATACAACCACAAATAATTGGTATTAAGAAAGATTTTGTTTCAAAAAAATTATTTGATTATTTTGATTTTGGAAAAACAAATAAAGTATGGATTCCCAGATCCTTGCAGGCTGACACAACTATACCTAATAGAATATGGGTACCAAAGAAGCCTGTTTAAATTCCTTTACAAAAAGCAGGTCACTGAAGCAAAAAAGGACATATCATATATGGACATTGGCTGCTAAAGGCATATGAGTAAAAACTCATCGAATTTCTCTACACTCGCTCAAAAAGATGGTGGACTTGTCACTTTTGGTGACAATGTAACAGGGAAAATCATTGGTATTGGAAACGTTTGAGATATAGAAGCTATCTCAGTCAACAAAGTACTTTATATACAATGATTGAAACACAATATGATAAGTATCCCTCAAATTTTTGATGATGGTTATAATATTGATTTTTTTAATAACTGTTGTACTATTTTTAAAAATAAACTTCTTCAATTTAGAGCACCAATACTGATAATGTATGCACCTAGGATATAAATTCCTTGTGTAAATAACAAGTAAATTGCTTAAATTTTATGTTGAATAAATCTTGGATCTGGAATAGGAGAATTGGATATTGTAATATATATGTATTACATAAAATATCTAAGAAACAATTAGTTTTTGATCTGCATAGTCTTAGATTTGAAAGTGACAGATTTAGTGATGCATGTCAACTTCGCAAGGAACAAAAATCATTCATCAAATATATTAACTAAGATTCTACAACTAAAGATATAGAAATTATCCATATGGATTTGTTGGACCTTCAAGGGTAGGAAGCTTGACTGGTAAATTATATGTATATGTTTTAGTTGATGATTATTCTTGATTTACATGGATTTTCTTTTTGAAATTTAAAAATTAAGCCATTACATTATTTAAAAGTATATGTAAATCTTCTCAACATGAAAATGGTTTTAATATAATTTCATTAAGAAGTGATCATGGTGGAAAATTTGAGAATCGGGAATTTAATTCCTTTTGCTAACACATGCGTATTAAACATACATTCTCTGCACCAGGAACACCTCAACAAAATAGAATTGTTGAAAGAAGAAATTGGACTATTCATGAAATAGAAAGTACTATGCTCAATGAATACAGTCTTCCTAACAATTTTTGGGAAGAAGCTATGAGCACAACATGCTATAAAATGAATAGAGTTTTAATTAGAAAAATTTTAAAAAAGACAACATATGAACTTTGGAATAATACAAAACCTAAATTAAATTACTTTAATGTTTTTGGATGCAAGGTTTACACCTTGAACACAAAGTACAGTCTTGGTAAGATAGATCCAAAATCTAATGAAGGCATTTTCTTAGGATATTCAGCTACCTCCAAATCTTATATAGTCTATAAAAAGAAGACAAGGATTGTTGATGAATCAGTTCATGTGAAATTTGATGAATCTGATCCCTTTGAGAAAAAGGATTGATCAAATAGATGAATCTAGATCAGATGATAACATGAGACTTGAGATCTTGATAAATTATTTTGAATAAGATATAAATGAAATTCAGTCCAGTTTATTAGAACATGATTCTGAAGAACCTATAAGTGTTCTACCTAGACAGACCATGACCCTAATGAATTACACTTTAGAAACTATAATAGGTGACATGGACACATGAATAAAAACTAGAGGAAAGATATAAAATCTTGTAGAATTATCTGCATTTCTGTACCAACTAGAACCTAAGACAATAGAAAATGCTTTAGATGAAGAAAGGAAAATGATATCAATGCAAGAAGAATTAAACTAGTTCAAGAGAAATGTTTTCTGGGAATTAGTTTAAGGACAACAAAATTTTCCAGTGATGGAAAAAATGGGTCTTTAGGAATAAACAAGATGAAAAAGGAATAATAACTATAAATAAATCAATACATGTATCAAAAGGATATAATTAGGAAGAAGGTATAGAATATGATGAAACCTTTTCACCTATATCTGGCTTAGAAGCTATTATAATCATTTTAGCCTATGCATCACATCTGACTTTTAAATTATTTCAAATGTATGTTATGTCTTCCTTTTTTAATGGTTATTTAATGGAGGAATTTTATGTTGATAAAACTCCTGGTTTTGAAAATTCTCAAAAACCAGATTCTGTTTTTAAACATACTAATGCTCTTTATGGCCTTAAACAAGAACCTAGATCATGGAATGAATGATTAAGATCTTTTCGTTTGAAAAAATATTTTACTATTGGAATGGCAGGTCCAATAATATATATGAAAACTATATGTTCTAATATTTTATTGATTCAAATTTATGTTGATGATGTAATTTTTAGATAAACTAATAAATCCCATTTTCATGAGTTTTAAAATGTAATTCAAAAATAAATTGAAATTAGTATGATGGGAGAATTAAATTTCTTTTTAGGACTTCAAATTTTCAAAAAGATTATAGAAATTTTTTGAATCCAAGAAAATAAATTAATGATTTACTTATGAAATTTGGAATTGAAAATAGCAAGACATATACAACTCCTATGTGTACTAATATAAAACTTGATTTTAATGAAACTATAAAGTCAGTAGAAAACATGTTATATTGAGGTTTGGTTGGTAGTTTATTATATCTTACTTCTAGTATGCCATATATAATGTATTCAGAATATCTTTGTGCTAGATTTCAATCAAATCAAAAAGAATCTCATTTAACTACTATTAAAAGAATTTTTAGATATTTAAATGGAACTATTTTTCAATCTCTACTTTATCCCAAAACATCTGATTTTAATTTATTTTCATATTCAAATGCAGAATTTGGGAGTTATATATTAGATATGAAAAGAAGTTTGGGTACTTGTCACTTTTTTGTGAAATCCTTACTGTCATGGTCAAGTAAGAAACAACACTCAGTTTCCCAGTCAACAGCCGATGTAGAAAATGTTTCTGCTGGCATTAATGGTGAACAAGTGTTGTGGATAAAAAACACTCTTATGGATTTTTGTCTAAATTTTAACAATACACATATTTTATGTTATAATACTAGTGATATAAATATTTCAAAAAAATCTTATTAATCATTATAGGACTGAGAATATTGATATTATACATCACTTTTTAAGAGATCATGTTATTAAAAAGGATATATTTTTGGAATTTTTTAATACTGAAATTCAATTAGCAGATAATATTACTAAACCACTTCCCACTGCAAGGTTTGATTTTATTAAGGGGGAGCTCTATTTATTTAATTTTAAATAAAATTTTGTTTTTATTAATTTAAATTATGTATTTTTAAATATAAACATGTTATTTATTTTTATATACGCCGTGGAAAAGTTTTATTTGTTGTTAGAATCTACGTCATGATTATTGAAATCATGGGAATCAAAGCTGTCACAACCTTTCGAATTTTATACTGTTTCATTTCCATCAAAACCCTTTCAAACCCATAAAAACACACCATTACTTGTTAACCATAATATTCGAACCTCTAAACCCCTAACCTTCAAACCATCAAGGATTTTCTCAGAAATTGAAATGACTAAGATAGAAGAAGAGGCTGAGACCGGCAATGCCAAGAAACAGTGCTCAGAAAGAAGGAAAATCCTATAGGGAAAGGTGATTGATTTAAAATGGCTATTTCAGACAAACTTGTTGTTAAAACAGGACATGTCATTTCAGAATCTCGAACATACCTTCTTTAGTGAAAATACATAATTCTTGTATGATAAAGAGCATTAATATTTCTTTAAATATGTTTAATTTAGTTTGGGAGATGATTATGACACCATGATGGATAAGATAGAGGATATATAATTTTTAATCTCTTCAGTTGAAATTAGTCAGATACTGAACTTCCCTAATGAGGGAGTGTTTCATTTTGATTTGAAATGTATAGGAGATTTTATTCGTTAATCTTAAGATATAATGTAATTTCTGTTCGGCTATACTAACATAATTAAATTGTTAGTTAAGGATTTGGAACCAGATCAAAAGACCCTTGTGAAATTTGTACAAATAGGGACAGCACCCAGAATTTCTAAAATGGGAAAGATACTATGTCCTGACATGTATTTTGTGCCCAAGTGAAGTAATTGCATTTGTTGTCAATAACTTGTCATGGAGTGCTATCTGATGAAGTACATCTTGAAGATTGATGATTACAGAAGCATTACATCTGACGATTGTTGAGCTGCTCTTTAAGTTCAAAGAACTTGTATCCTGATGATACAATGTCACAACATTGATTGAAGACCATGCATTGTCTTCACAATGCATGAGGAGTTGAAAGGAGTTCCATCCACAACTACTAAGTGGATGATGTGCTCTAATGAAGTCCATGCACTATCACTTAGTGCATGTGAACTTGAAGAAGATCCAACTTGATCTCTGATTAGATCAATAAAGAACATTGAAGATCTATGTGATTCAGGAGTTCGGTTGAAGAAGAAGAACCTTTGGGAATTCCATTCCTAAGTGATAAATAAGTGTTGAATAAGAATGATGAATTCTAATGAAGAAGAAGAAATAAAGAAGAGGAAGAATGGCTTGGAGTGGCACTTGGCATGTTACACTTGGTCACTTTGTTTAACAAAGGACTTAGTGTTTTTGTTGCAAAAAAAATAGGCCACCAAGGAGGCCAGCCGAGGGTCATCACCCAAGGCACATGTGGGACTCAAGGTCACCACGCCCATGGGGAACCCTCAAGGCCAGGGCAGCAACCTTGAGGCAGGGGGCGCACCCAAGGACACCGCATGGGCGCCTAGGGAATGCCCGGAGGAGCGCAGAGGGGCCGTGTATAAGCCCCGAGTGCACGCGGTGGTGAAGCCCGCGCACCCGTGTGTGCATAGGGGGCGCTAGGAGCGCGCCCGCAGGAGCAAGAGTGGGCACAGAGCGCGCCCACAGAGAGAACCCGGTGCGGGGTGGCACCGGGAAGGAGGAAGTTCAATTGAGCGGTGGAAGGGAGCGCTTATTTGATAAACCGCGTGAAAAATGTCCGGCGTTTCGATGTGGGACGCGGGATTTTCCCGCGGAAGAGATCCTGGCCGTCCGAGCCATCGCGCGCTTGATCTACGCCGCACGATCCATCTGCGGCGCCGCGATCTAATCCAGGCCGTTGAAGATCTGATCCGACGACCCCGGCATCCTCCTCAACCTCGAGCCATGCTGAAGCCTCCCCGCAAGCCCCGCTGAACCAGGTGCCTTCCCGACGACGGATTTTGAGTTCTCGGCTGTCTCTCTCGAAGCCAAAGGCACCCTCGTGCTCGTCTGGCCATAACGAACAGGATCATGCCTAAAAATGACCATGCATGCAATGTTTGGAGGATTTCGGTTGAGGCCGAGGCAAGAGAAGCTGCCGAGGCCACGTGGTTGGTGTTTTTTCATGGGATGAGCCTAAACCGAAGGCTGTGCATGCGTTATGAGTCGCATGCACGTAGAGGAACAAAACATAAAGGGAGCCCGCGTGAAACCGAGAATAAAAAACAAGATTTGGAAATATTTTTTGAAGATCCGAAGATCTCGGGAGTTTGAAGTTATTTCATGCGGATAGAACCGCCTCTCCTCTGCCTATATAAATGAGGCCGAGCCCTCGAGAATGCTTGCTGATCCTTTCTCGAAAATCAGAAGACCCGTGAGTGCCTCTGCCTCGCGAACAAAGAAGGCACCGCGCAAAACATTGCGCGGCTGTTGTCCCGAAGCCACCTGAGGCTTTGAAGTGTTCCCTGCGCGCCTACTCCCTTGCGTGACAGGAAGAACCTGAGGTCGCATCCTTGCGCGCCCGAGGTTGCATCCCTCTCTGCCCGCGGACTTGCGTGGCATGAGGTGTTTGCGCGGCCGCTTGTGCTCTTGCACCTGTGCGCCCGAGGTGTTGCACTTTGCACACCCGAGGTCTTGCGCGGCCTTTGTGCACCTAAGTGCTTGCGCGGCTTGGTGCCTTGCGCGGAAGGCAGTAAAAGCCACCACAACTAGTGTGTGTGTGCCAAGTGGAGAAGAAGGCCCTACGGCTGGTGGGTGCAAAACAAGAGAAGGCCGAGGACCTTTGTGCTTTGGGTGCAAAAGGAAGACCACACTTTGTGTGTTTATAAATTGAAGAAGAAGGACAATTCAAGTGTGTGCACTAAAAGAATGAGTACTGTATGTGTGCACATGTGAAGAAGATCAAATTTGAGAAGGATAGGAGTACACACTTATGTGTGTGAATACAAAAGAACTAATCATTCTAAGTGATTGGGTTTTTAGTGAGCAAGACCACCAAGATCTTTTGAAGACTGTTGAAGCTACTTGAAGTTTTGAACAACACCTTTGAAGAAGTGAAGTGGAGCCATGATGAAGATGATGCTGTGGAGTTGGGAGGTTTAACCAACTTGTAATTGGAGGGGTAACCAGTTACTGTGTAATCATCTTTTGGCATAGTGAAGAATCCGTGTTGGGGGGTGTAACCAACACGGAAAGGAGTAGGTCTTTGTACCGAACCTTGTAAATCACTGTGTTCTGTGCTCTCATTATTACTGCACCACTAAAAGAGTAGATCTATGCTTTAACCAGCTGCAGAGGTTGAATTGATAATCCAAAGGGAACAATTCATAAAAAGAAAAAAGGTATCACTGATTCACCCCTCCCCTCTCAGTGATCACAACCAATCCAGGCATTTTAAGTGGTATCAGAGGGAGGTTCCCTCGGTAAGGATCTACTTCTGAGAAGATGGACAATCTGAATTCTGTTAATAGTAGGGGTGTTCCTACATTCGATGGAAAGAATTACCACAGCTGGAAGAATCGGATGTTACCCTACCTTCTATCTCTCGGCCTTGAAGTTAGAAATACAGCCTTATTTGGATTCCCTCCTCTTGCTAATGAAGCTGCTATGACACTCGATGAGAAAAGAAATATGGAAGTTGATGGTAAAGCTCAAAATTCCATTCTTATGTCACTCTCAGAAAAGGTATACACAAAAGTCATGGGACTCAAGAATGCTAAAGAAATTTGGGACAAATTGGAAAGTAGTTATGAAGGCAACATGAAAGTCAAGGAAGCCAAATTACAGATTTGGAGAAGTAAGTTTGAAGATGTCAAGATGGGAGAAGAAGAAAATATTGATGATTATTTCACAAGAGTCAATGAAATTGTCAGTAACATTCGGGGCTTTGGAGAAAAATTGGAGGACTCCACTATTGTTAAAAAGCTAATGAGAAAGTTTCCTGACAGGTTTGACCCCAAAGTCTCAGCATTAGAAGACAGAGATGATCTCTCTCTTGATGAACTTCACAACATTCTCATTGCATATGAAATGAGGAAGATCCCAGTATTCAAGAAGAAGATCATGGATGAGATGGCTTTTGAGGCCATGAGACAACTCAAGATAAAAGGTGACGAAGTCCTAGAATCAAGTGATACTGACAATGAAGAAAAGAATGAAGATCTCAACACGATTATTTCTCTTTTTTCTAAAAGGTTTGGAAAAACTAAATTTAGGGGAAAAGGGAAATCACCATCGAGATGTTTCAATTGCAATAACATTGGACACTTTGCTGTAAACTGCCCCAAGTAGAGATATAGTGCTCCAGAAGATGAAGATGAGAAGTCACAAAAGAAGAAATGGAGTAGATACCCAAGAGAAGGTAACAAATCAGGTGTAAGAAAGAAAAGGTTCGTTCCAGGTGAAAGAAGAAGCTATGTAAGCAAAGAGGAAGAATCTGACTCTACTTCAGCCAGTCAATCAGCAGAAGAAACGAATTTTATGGCTCATGTGGAAAAAGGGTTTGATACCTGTAGCAGTGAAGATGATGAAAGTGAACGAACAGAGCTTGAATACATATTGAAAGATGAATTAGAGGCTTGCCTTGAGCAAAACATTAAACTCAAGAAAGAGAAGAAATTGTTACAAAAGGAAACTAAAAGAATGACTGAGGAGTTGGAAGAATGTATGAAGAAAGAGACAATGGACATTGACGAAATCAAGAGACATAAACTGAAGGTAGCTGAGATGGACAAGATAGAAAAAGATCTTGAGGAGAAACTTCACCTCAAAGAAGAAGAGCAATCAGTGACACATTCCAAGTGGATTGAAGCACAGAATAGCTTGACAAAGATGAGAGAAGACTTCAACAAGGCTGTTGAGGTCAAGGCAGAATCATCTTATACTGGTGCTCAGAGGCAGGTCAATTTACCACTATGTAAATCTCTAAATACATCTGTTAATTCTAACAATGCAGGTTCAAAGATAAAATTGAGACAAACATGGCATGAACCAACCTGTGTAAAATCATCTTCAATGGAAGAAAGGAATTCCTCAGGAAGGACTACTCAAATCTTGGACAGAAAATTACAACATGACTCTTATCAACAAAGAAGGTCAAGGTTCAGAGGCTACTGCTGGTGTTGTGGTGTGTTTGGACATAAGGCCTATGCATGCTGGTATAACATGTCTCGTCCAAACATGAGGCATGAGTCAAGGGGGAGACATCCTGAAACCCAGAGTGTTTTGCAGAAAGCATCAAAACCACCAACTCAGAACACATTTGACTGCCTGAGTGAAGCTTGTGGAAGATGTGACCAACAAGGTCATAGAGATGATAAATGTATGACAACTCTTCCTAAACAAAAAGTCAAAGACATGAAAGGGAAAGGCATTCAAGAAACCAATGATGAAATCACATGATTTGCTGAAGTGGCTCTAAAAGCCAGCAGTAAAACCAAGTCATGGATTCTTGATAGTGGATGCTCATCCCACATGACTGGTGATACAAAAATTCTAAGCAACATTGAAAGTCATGAGGGAGGAACCGTGGTGTTTGGAAATGATCGTTCTCTGAAAATCAAGGGAGTTGGAAAGGCTATGATTGCAACAACAAATCTAAAATCCAATGATGTGTTGTTTGTTGAAGGATTAAAGCACAACCTACTGAGTGTAAGTCAATTATGTGATGATGGACATGAGGTGTTGTTCCAGAAGGACTCATGCATCATCAAGAGTTCAAAGGATGGAAAAATCACCACTCAAGGAAGAAGAACCACTGGAAATCTATTTCAAATTGGTGATCCCATCAATTCTTGTTTTCTTAGCTCTAAAGATGAAAACAACCTCTGGCATAGAAGACTTGGCCATCTTGGTCAAAGGAGTATGAGTAAACTTCTGAAGTACAATGTTGTACGAGATCTACCCTAATTAAAGAGAGAAAGAGATGAAGTCTGCGACACATGTCAAAAGGGAAAACTGACCCATAGGTCACACAAAGGAGTTGATATCATGTCTACTAGGCCTCTTGAACTCATCCATACAGACATATGTGGACCGATGAGACAGAAGTCTACAAGAGGAGATTTCTATTTTATAACCTTCATTGATAATTACACACGGATGACCAATGTCATGTTCATGAAACACAAGTCAGAGGCAATCACGATGTTCAAGACTTTCAGAAGGCAGGCTGAGAAGGAACTAGAGCTCTGCATCAAGAAAGTAAGATCAGACAATGGAAAAGAATATACCGGTGATGTCTTTGAAAGCTATCTGGTCAAGCATGGAATCAAACATCAATATAGTACACCATATACTCCACAACAGAATGGAGTGGCTGAACGAAAGAATCGAAGCATAGTTGAAATGGGGAGGACTATGTTAGTTGAGCATGATATCTCTAAGTTTTTCTGGAGAGAAGCAGTATGCACTACTATACACATACATAACAGATGTCTCCTGAGACCAGAAACACAAACGACAGCCTATGAAATGTGGTTTAACAGAAAACCAACTGTTAAATATTTCAAAGTCTTTGGCAGTCCCTGCATCATCAAGATTAAAAACATCAATCTGGGAAAGTTTGATGAAAAAGCTGAAGAAGGAATCTTTATGGGTTACCTACCTAATGGAAAAGGCTACAGATGCTGGAATAAGAGGTTGAATAAAATAATTGACTGCAGTGATGTCATAATAATTGAAAACAACACCAAACCATACACTGTGAATGATGATGACTCAAAGAATGACACAGCCTTGGAACAGAAGAATGCAGAATTACTTGAGCCAACACCAACTGCTGGTGAGATCAACTCTGAATATACCAGTGATGAAGATGAAGGTAATGAAAATGGAAGAAGAAGATACAACAAATTGAAGAAGCATGTTGACACAGAAAATGTCCTTGGAGACCTACAGTCCTCAGTAAGAACTAGAAGAAGATTGAGATTGGAAGATCAGACTGCACTGGTTTCTCAAATTGAACCTCACACAGTGGCTGAAGCAGTTGTACATGAGGAATGGATACAAGCTATGCATGAGGAACTCAATCAAATTGAAAAGAACTCCACCTGGGATCTTGTGCCAAGGCCCAAAAATAAAAATGTTATTGGGACAAAGTGGGTGTTTAGAAACAAACTCAATGAAAAGGGAGAAGTTTCCAGAAACAAGGCCAGACTTGTATGCAAAGGATATTCACAAATGGAAGGAATCGACTTTGAGGAAACCTTTGCACCAGTTGCAAGACTGGAAACTATCAGAATGTTCTTAGCAGTTGCAGCACATAAGCGGTACAAGGTCTATCAGATGGATGTGAAATCTGCATTTCTAAATGGAGATCTTGAAGAAGAGGTGTATATTGAACAACCAGAGGGATTTTTGCTAGACAAAGATGGTAGTATGGTGTGCAGATTGAGAAAAGCCTTGTATGGATTGAAGCAGGCCCCTAGAGCCTGGTACTCAAAATTGGATGGTTGTCTTAAAGACATGAAATTTGTCAAAGGAACAGTTGACAGTAACCTCTATGTCAGAGAAATGGCCAATGGTACCCTCATAGTCATTATCTATGTGGATGATATCATTTTTGCTGGTAACAAGGAAGGACTATGTGAAGAATTTGCTGAGCAGATGAAAAGAACTTTTAAAATGTCGATGCTTGGTCAAATGACATATTTTCTAGGATTTCAGGTGGAACAAAGACAAAACTCCATATTTCTTTCACAAGAAAAGTACGCAAGGGACTTAGTGAAAAGGTTTGGAATGGAAAGTTCAAAGGAAGTCTCCACACCCATTTCTGTCGGAACCAAGCTATGCAAGGATGAAGAAGGCAACAATGTTGATCAGAAAGAGTTCAGAAGAATTATTGGCAGTCTACTTTATCTCACGGCTTCAAGGCCAGATATAGCATATGCAGTGACTTTGTGTGCCAGATTCCAAAGTGACCCAAAAGAATCTCATTTAACTGCAGCCAAAAGAATCCTGAGATATGTTAAAGGAACCCTCAACTATGGACTCTTATACAAACACAGTGCAAACATACAGTTGTTGGGATTCACAGATGCTGATTGGGCTGGTGATTGCACTGATAGAAGATCCACATCTGGTGGAACCTTCTTTCTGGGAGAAGGATGTTTTAGCTGGTACATCAAGAAACAAAATTCTGTAACATTGAGCACAGCTGAAGCAGAGTATGTGGCCGCTACACATGCATGAACTCAAATGATTTGGATGCAGGTGCAGCTATCAGATTTGAGGATTAAAGCTGAAAAACCATTGAGGATCTTATGTGATAATCAAAGTGCAATTGGGTTGTCTAAGAATCCTATCCAACACTCCAGATCCAAGCACATTGATATAAAATATCATTTCATCAATGAAAGGGTCGCCAGTGGAGACATCAAGCTAGACTACATTCCTACTCAAGATCAGGTGGCAGACATTTTCACCAAAGCTATGCCTACGGAAAGATTTGTTGAATTGAGGCTGAAACTTCATGTTCAGCCTTCTACTCTCACTTGAGGAAGAAAAAGGTCCCTCCTTATTCCCTAAATTTTTGTATTCTTGTAGTTACATGTAGGGAATTGAAGGAGATGAGTGCATCCCCTGAGGGGGAGCATTGGTAGTTGAAGATGTGCAGGTTCCAGAAGCTCTATACTATGAGTATGGCTTTCATTCATCCCTTTGCATTTGTTGGCCAATAAGGGGGAGAAATCATCAGGCACACGACATTCTCTCAGTGTGCTTCGGAGTATTGACAACCAAATACAAAGGGGGAGATTGTTGTGCCCAAGTGAAGAAATTGCATTTGTTGTCAATAACTTGTCATGGTGTTCCATCTGATGAAGTACATCTTGAAGATTGATGATTACAGAAGCATTACATCTGACGATTGTTGAGCTGCTCTTTAAGTTCAAAGAACTTGTATCCTGATGATACAATGTCACAACATTGATTGAAGACCATGCATTGTCTTCAAAATGCATGAGGAGTTGAAAGGAGTTCCATCCACAACTACTAAGTGGATGATGTGCTCTAATGAAGTCCATGCACTATCACTTAGTGCATGTGAACATGAAGATGATCCAACTTGATCTCTAATTAGATCAATAAAGAACATTGAAGATCTATGTGATTCAGGAGTTCGGTTGAAGAAGAAGAACCTTTGGGAATTCCATTCCTAAGTGATAAATAAGTGTTGAAGAAGAATGATGAATTCTAATGAAGAAGAAGAAATAAAGAAGAGGAAGAATGGCTTGGAGTGGCACTTGGCATGTTACACTTGGTCACATTTTTTAACAAAGGACTTAGTGTTTTTGTTGCAAAAAAAATAGGCCACCAAGGAGGCCAGCCGAGGGTCATCACCCAAGGCACATGTGGGACTCAAGGTCACCACGCCCATGGGGAACCCTCAAGGCCAGGGCAGCAACCTTGAGGCAGGGGGCTCACCCAAGGACACCGCATGGGCGCCTAGGGCACGCCCGGAGGAGCGCAGAGGGGCCGTGTATAAACCCCGAGGGAACGCGGTGGTGAAGCCCGCGCACCCGTGTGTGCATAGTGGGCGCTAGGAGCGCGCCCACAGGAGCAAGAGTGGGCACAGAGCGCGCCCGCAGAGAGAACCCGGTGCGGGGCGGCACCGGGAGGGAGGAAGTTCAATTGAGCGGTGGAAGGGAGCGCTTATTTGATAAACCGCGTGAAAAATGGCCGGCGTTTCGATGTGGGACGCGGGATTTTCCCGCGGAAGAGATCCTGGCCGTCCGAGCCATCGCGCGCTTGATCTGCGCCGCACGATCCATCCGCGGCGCCGCGATCTAATCCAGGCCGTTGAAGATCTGATCCGACGACCCCGGCTTCGTCCTCAACCTCGAGCCATGCTGAAGCCTCCCCGCAAGCCCCGCTGAACCAGGTGCCTTCCTGACGATGGATTTTGAGTTCTCGGCTGTCTCTCTCGAAGCCAAAGGCACCCTCGTGCTCGTCTGGCCATAACGAACAGGATCATGCCTAAAAATGACCATGCATGCAATGTTTGGAGGATTTCGGTTGAGGCCGAGGCAAGAGAAGCTGCCGAGGCCATGTGGTTGGTGTTTTTGCATGGGATGAGCCTAAACCGATGGCTGTGCATGCGTTATGAGTCGCATGCACGTAGAGGAACAAAACATAAAGGGAGCCCGCGTGAAACCGAGAATAAAAAACAAGATTTGGAAATATTTTTTGAAGATCCGATGATCTCGGGAGTTTGAAGTTATTTCACGCGGATAGAACCGCCTCTCCTCTGCCTATATAAATGAGGCCGAGCCCTCGAGAATGCTTGTTGATCCTTTCTCGAAAATCAGAAGACCCGTGAGTGCCTCTGCCTCGCGAAGAAAGAAGCCACCGCGCAAAACATTGCGCGGCTGTTGTCCCGAAGCCACCCGAGGCTTTGAAGTGTTCCCTGCGCGCCTACTCCCTTGCGCGACAGGAAGAACCCGAGGCCGCATCCTTGCGCGCCCGAGGTTGCATCCCTCTCTGCCCGCGGACTTGCGTGGCAGGAGGTGTTTGCGCGGCCGCTTGTGCTCTTGCACCTGCGCGCCCGAGGTGTTGCACTTTGCACACCCGAGGTCTTGCGCGGCCTTTGTGCACCCAAGTGCTTGCGCGGCTTGGTGCCTTGCGCGGAAGGCAGTAAAAGCCACCACAACTAGTGTGTGTGTGCCAAGTGGAGAAGAAGGCCCTACGGCTGGTGGGTGCAAAACAAGAGAAGGCCGAGGACCTTTGTGCTTTGGGTGCAAAAGGAAGACCACACTTTGTGTGTTTATAAATTGAAGAATAAGGACAAGTCAAGTGTGTGCACTAAAAGAATGAGTAGTGTATGTGTGCACATGTGAAGAAGATCAACTTTGAGAAGAAGAGGAGTACACACTTATGTGTGTGAATACAAAAGAACTAATCATTCTAAGTGATTGGGTTTTTGGTGAGCAAGACCAACAAGATCTTTTGAAGACTGTTGAAGCTACTTGAAGTTTTGAACAACACCTTTGAAGAAGTGAAGTGGAGCCATGATGAAGATGATGCTGTGGAGTTGGGAGGTTTAACCAACTTGTAATTGGAGGGGTAACCAGTTACTGTGTAATCATCTTTTGGCATAGTGAAGAATCCGTGTTGGGGGGTGTAACCAACACGGCAAGGAGTAGGTCTTTGTACCGAACCTTGTAAATCTCTGTGTTCTGTGCTCTCATTATTAATGCACCACGAAAAGAGTAGATCTAGGCTTTAACCAGCTGCAGAGGTTGAATTGATAATCCAAAGGGAACAATTCATAAAAAGAAAAAAGGTATCACTGATTCACCCCTCCCCTCTCAGTGATCACAACCGATCCAGGCATTTTAATGTACATAATGTATCTTCTTCTCAATGATGTAAAATTCAATTTGCCTAATTGCATTGTGAGGTACCTGAGTTACTTCTGTCAAAGTGAAGCTATAATGAATTTCTACCCTTTTGGTAGATTCATCTCAAAACTCTTGTTCAAGAAAGACATGGTGAGACTGGTTGATGCTAGAACTCATTGTCACTATAGTAATATTTTTAATGCTGGTAATTTAAAAAAAAATTTATTTCTAGAGTACAGTAAAAGGAAAAATCCTCCCATTAGGTGGTGATGAAGAACTAGAAGAAGATAGAGCTCAGGATTAGCCTGAAAAGTAAAAGGAAATCAATCTACACCCAGAGTTAGCTCTCTTTCCAAAGGAATGATTTTTTAAGTTGAGACTGTTCTAGAGTAATCAAGTCCATATGCAATTTAATTAAAAATAATAAGAGATTTTACTGCTTAGGAAGATTATGATTCAAATGTTTTAATCTCACAAAATTTATTGAGTTACATATTTGTAAGAAAAACTATTTCTGAACAATAAATGGAAGTTATTGTTGAGAGTTCAGAACTAGTGGAAGAACCACCGATTCAATATAGAATTCAAATAGAATAAGGAGAGACTTAGGAACAAGATTTGGCTGTTACAGATATTGAAGCTGAAAAAATTGATGTTGAAAGAACATAACCAGAACCTGAAGTTGAAATTGAAAAAGAGGTTGTGTCTGGAGTAGATGTGGCCAGTCCTCAATTAGCTGAAGATGAAATTATTCTGGAGAATCAAATATAAGAAGTTATTACTAATTTATAGAATGGGAACCCTTTATATGTACACACAGAAGTTCTTCAAGAGGATTTTTCTGTGGAAGAGTCTGGAAAAGACTCAGAGGAAAAATTTGTGGACCAACTAGTTAGACCTGATAAACAGAAAGAAGATGTGGAATCCTTAACCCTAGTGTTAGTAAATCACATTCACTATGAATTGGAGAATCAAGCTCATATACCTATGAATCAGAAAACTTGGAGGTTGAAGAAATATACAGGGAGTTGCAGAGAGTAAAGCAAGAGAATGTTGCTCTGAGGAGAGCATTAGAAAAAGAAAAATTAAAATTCCAGACGCTACAGAATAGTACAGTTTCAATGAAAGAAGTTGACATTTTTAAGAAGGATATGTTGAAAGAGGTTTCATAATTAATGTCTGAAATGGTTATGATGTCAGATTTGTCAGATCTGAAATCATTTATGGAGACAATGTTGGCATCTGTCAGGATCGATGAGGCCAATGGTTCAGATACTTCACCTGATTTTATCAGAAGATTTAAGGCAATAACCACTGTCTTAGTTGATATGAATGACTAGTTGCATGACTTGCAATGTAATAGTGCTCCTATTTCAGTGCTTATAGACAAACAATGGTTTTTAGTTGAACAGTTAACCTCAAATGATTCAGGAATCATATCTTTCATGGTTAAGTTAACAGAGAAGTTGTCTTTTTTTTGGAGAAGGAAGAAAGACTACATGAGGTTTCGGAGTCAACTTAATTGAAGACATTCATATGACTCAAGAGAATAGGGATCTAATTGTTATGATTTGTGATGTAATAATGAGGAGACTATTGGAGCAGCTATCTGAAATCATGGAAGTAGATTAAATGAGATAGACCCTATCTAAACCCTGAGAAACCCTTGATTCCTATATTTATCAAATTTGTACTTTTAAATATTTTCAATGACAATCTGTTTCATTATATATTTGTTTTTTTGTTTATTTTACTATCATTGATTAGATATTCTAGTAATCCAAATTCACTATTTCATAAATAGTTAGATATAGAATTCACTTTATTTCAATGCTACATTAATATGTGTTATATTCCATATTGTGTCATTATTTTTTATATCACAAAAGGAGGAGAAATTTGGATAAACACAATAGTTTATTTTAACTCAGTTTTTTTACATGTTATTTTTGGAAGATATTTGAATAAAAGTTATCTTAAAAAAAACTCTTTTTATTAAAAGTGAAATACAATTATTTTTACATTAAAATATTTTAAGAGTGAGAAGTTTGGATACATATTTTTTGAAATAGTTTTTTATAAATTTATTTTTATTTAAGGGGATATATTTTTCATTACTTTTTTTCAATTTTGATAAAGGGTGAGAAATTTGTTATTATGATTATAGATAACACAATGTTCATTTATTTTTTTGAAATAATCTTGTTAAAATTAAATATTTCTTTATCTAAGCAAAATTCTATACTATATGTAATTAATTTTAAAAATTAATTTCATTTATTATATTATGGGTTTTGTGATCATCAAAAATGGGAAGATTGTTGTACAAGTGTTGTTTTCAACAATACATAATGTTTTTATTTAACGAGGGGGATTGTTGAGAACAATACTCTATCTCTTTATAATGATTTTGATGCTCACAAATACCCTTAATTATTTTTAATGATTTTATTATTTATGTATATTTTAGGGATTTTTTAATTATTTTTCATTTGTAGAAGAAATATTTATGTTCTTAAACAAAAAGATTTAATTGTTAAAGTATTCGCATTATCATGTTCTGTAAACACTATTCATTCTCTATATATTTGGAAATTCCTTAAGTGTGTTCTAAAATCACTATTCATACCCTACATGTGGAAACGTAGTGTAAAGAAAGGAACCCGCTATTTAATTTACATGTTATTAGAAAAGTATGGTTAATGAATCATACTTTATCGAAAAATTATGAAAAATAACCCTACATTAGGAAATAAACATACGTTTGGGATATTAGAAAAGTATGGAAGGAGAACCATACCTAAGTGTTAAACGTTACATTTGTTTCTCAAAAGTATGATTCAACATATTTAATTTTGTAAACAACCTTATTATTCTTAGAAAAGTATGTATCATGTACCTTTTTTGGAATCTTATAAAAGTATGGAGAATTTATCATATTTATGAAAGTCGAAGAGAAAAGTATGGATGGATAACCCTATGTTTGTGATCAACCATACGTTGACAACCTTACGTTTGAAGGCTATGCCATCCACCTTAAATTTATTATCTATGTTATGTTCAGAGGATGCATACTGTACAACTCAACCTTACGTTTGGCATCAGATAATTTAATGTTGATATTATTATTCAATGATCTGCAAGCAAATTATCAGGCTGATTTTATGCCAGATTAAAAGTTAATTTTAAGGCGCGTCTTTAACGAGTTTAGAGCCGTTTAAGGATTTATTTAAAATAATATTTGCATGGAAAATTACTTGGAGAGTTATGACTACTCTATAAATTCAAATGTTTGAATTATGCGAGGAAAAAGGAGAAGATTGTGGATCTGATTTTTGTAGAGGAAGTATTAGTTATATCTGTTTTATTTTAAGGTGTGCGAAGGTATGAACTACAAATAGTGATCAAGAACACAAGAGTAGATACATCTATCAATATATGAGTTCTGATGTACGACATTTACAAGAGAAGAAAAAACATAGTCAATCACTATATACATTTCTATTTATTAAGAATAATGATAAAAGTTATGTTTGTAAAAGAAGAAGATACATGATAGAGGATTCACTTATTCGACATTGAAGATCAATTGCGAATATGCTGCTGCTGAAGTTGCGATTTATATTTCCATATATACTGTAATGGGATGGACTCTGAATGAATCTTTCTTGATGATCATTATTTCTGAAGATGACAATCCATTTACTGTCAATTGCATTATGTTGCAATTGTGAAGAACAATCGGGAGAGTATTTTCAAAGAACAAATACTTTTTATCTTGAGTGACCAGCTTCTCGTTCTAAGCTGTGTTGGTTCTGTGATTGGACAATAAGGCTTTGTTTTCCTTAGATTGTAATGTTTTACACTTCTTTCACAAATTTGTTGAAAGGTATGTTGATATGAGGACCAGATAGTGAAACTTTCCAATCTTGTGGAGTAGAGTGTTGGTGGAGTGGACTAGGGGCATTCTGTTCCCCGAACCACTTCATGTTGTGTCCCTGCATTTCATATTTCTGCTTCATTAATATATTTGATTAAATATAAAGGATAGAACACGATCTCGTGAAGATTTTTGAAAAGACACAATTCACCCCCACTTGTGTATATTTGATATAATCTCGATCCAACAATTAATACATGAAACATGTTGTCTGGCTAACTAGTCATATTGTAGAAAAGACACCAAATAATTAATCTATACATCTAATTACACACGTGTATAATGACATCATGGAAATTATTCTTATAGTATATACTCATTAGATTAATAAGCATGTTAACATTCTCCATTACAAAACACGTTAAAATATTTTTAATGCATTTACTTTGGCTAAGAAACGTTCCATTCAAATATTATAAATTTTAAATCCATGTTAAAAAATTATATTTTTCAATAATGTTAATTTCAAATTGCATTCACGTTAAGATAAAAATTCTTTGAAAATAAATTCTTTGATCGAACCAAAAATTCAATCACCAATATATATATATGAACAGTAAAAATATAATTTTAGATATCCATAAAAACACAAGGTGTAATTAAAATTACCCACCATAGAATAATTTTTTAAATAAAATTCGGATAACATATCATACCAATCTAAATGGGATTATTTCAAAAAATAATTTTCTTTTCTAAAATTTGAAACATGATTCAGATATTTATAATCCTCAAAATTTGGGGGTTGTTTCACAAAAAACGTTTTCATAAACATAACCATTTAAAAATTTACTTTTATAATCTATTTGAAAAAGTAATAAATTTAAATTAGATATGAATTCCAATATGATCCTTATAGAATCATTTCATGATAAATGGTAATATGTCTCAACATAATCAATTCCTTACTTGTAGTTATATCCATTAATTGCAAGGCATGCATTGTTATGGGTGATATGACCTTGTTCATTAAATTTATTTCTAAAGTCTCATTTGGTTCTAATAATGGGATGACCACTAGGCCATTACAGAAGATTCAAAAAATTACATTGTGTAAATTGATTTAGTTCTCTTTATATGGAATTAACCCATACTAAAACATTAATAATATAAAAAAATTGGGTCTCTAAGTGTTACAAAAGAATCATAGTGTTCTACTGCATTTAAAAAGGGACTCCAAGTATGAGTATTTGATTTTAAATCATCAATATCATTTTCCAGAGTATAGACTTCAGACATGGCCCCTATATTGGGTAAAAGACTAGGTTTTTTATCATATTCAATATATATAGTAGGTTTTGGTTTATATAAAGTCGATTTATCATGATTCACCTCAACATCATCACACTCTGGATGTGGCTTGGTATAATTATTAAAGAATTTGATTTGAATTAACACCTCAATTGGCATAGTATATTAGGTCCACAAGGCTGAATACCCTGAGAGGGGGGGTGAATCCGGGTATGACTAAATTAAAATTAAATCCCGTAATGATCTTGTTTCGCTGTTAACCAAAACACTCTTCTCTCCCATTCATGTTGCACACTATAAACAGAAAGTAAACAAAGCACAAGAAAAATCAATTTTTACTTGGTTCATCGCCAAGGGCTACGTCCAAGGAGCATACACCGACTGGTTGTCAGTCGTACCAAATTTCACTAAACATCACTAGCTATGGATTACAAGGTTCGGGCATAGTCACTTTTTCCCAAGCTCACTTCCTTTACAAGGTTTTGGGTCAGCCCACTACTTTCCAAAGGGTCACTCCCTGTTTCTCACTCTCTCCGGCTCACTACCGGTGGAGAGGATCACCTTCTTCATCTTCCTTCACTCACTGCTCTGGAAATGATCCACTCATAGTTTATAAAACTATAGGACTTTTCATTTTCATGAAGGAATCCATCTTCTTATATATTTTGATGCTTGGTTGAAGTCCATCTTTCACCCGTAGGTGAATCTCACTTTGCACCAAAGGTATCAGGAAATCATCCAACTTTCACACAGCCCGGAATAACCATCGTGAATCAACACTTACATGGCGTGTAGGTCTAACCTGGCGCCCAAGTCTTGACGAGCAGGTCACTACTGGTGCGCAAGTCCACCTCAGACACTTGCGTGACACAAGATTCTTCCACTCCAAACTTCCGTAACAAACTTCCCTTTGCACCCAAACCAATAATGGCGCGCAACAAACAACAATCATCCTTCTTCAAATCTGGAGCACAAGTCCCACTTGCGAGACATACCACCACTTGCACGACCACCAAACCCGCACGACAAGAGATCTAATTCTTCAATGTGTTGAACTTTTTTAATAAATGAGGAGGGGTGGTCCAGTATTTATAGGAAATTTGACCGCCCTGTGCGACGGTGTGCAAGTCAACCCTCGGCGCGGAAGTCTCGGCGCGCAGGTCTCTTCTCCTTCAAGTCACATGTGCGACCCACTAACAAACTTGCACGAACCACTTTCTGTTTCCATATTTTGATGTTTTGATCTAGAAAAACAACATGCGCACAAGTTTTCAATCCTCCTAGGCACCAGCGTGCAAGTCCTTTCTCTTGGGCAGCAAGTCACCTGTTCGACCACCTCAATACTTGCGTGACCCTTATCCCTTTTCCATATTTTGATGATCTGATATTGAAAAACATATGGCCCACATGTTTTCAAACCATCAAGTACAGAAAGCGCAAGTCCCTTTTCCAAAAACCACTTATCTTATTTTGTCGTTTTTCATGCCCAAAAATATCGCAAAAATTGGAAAACATCACCACCTTGTATCTGTTATTTTTGTGCCCCTCCAGATCATCCATTCCTTTTTCTAAGTTCTTGAATCAAACATTGATAGTTAACCATAGCTATTGAACTCATCATGCCACCATGAAATCACTTTTGTCAACAAATTTTTATGTCATGGTTTTCTTTGTCAACAATCACAGCACAATTGTCCACTTTTTCAACAAACACAATCACCACAAAAATGCTTCAATAATACCTTGAGAGATTTTTTCCCAACAATCTACCCCTATGGGTTTGTTGAAAACTCCTCCATAAAACCATACATTATTAATTCTTCAGCCACCATTATCCTCATTGCAATTCTGATAGCGATCAAGGATTTTCTCAACACATACTCTAAGCCCACATGAGCAATGATGGGCGTGAGAAACAAGAGTAAATAAAAAGTTCCCCAATGAATCGCTTCATCTCTTAAACCAATTTTTGACACCAAACTGATACCAATTTTCACAAAACTGATACCAATTGTTGGAAATAGTCTTCCAACACCACTCATCTGCTTTTATCACGATCCTCAGTTGTCGTGATATCTATTCTTTGATCGATCACTTCTAGCATCGTTAGATTTAATACGCTCCTCTTTTCTCATTTCTCCCCCTATCTCGCTGCTCAACCTGTCAGCTTCTCCCCATTGAAAAATCACTATTTTATCCCTCTTTGTCAACGAACCCAAAGATCTGTCCTTTGTAGTCTGTAACAAGGTATAGAACACATTTTAGCACATTAGGGAAAAACACATCAGACCTCGGGGAGAGGGGGTGGTTCCATATCCACACTCGTTTAAGTGTGGGGAGTTGACTGAACTCCTAGATCTAGTCGATGCCTTTCAAAAGCATCCTTGGGTAAGGCCTTTTTTAAAATATCTACAACCTGTAGTTCTGTAGGCACATACTCCAACTTCACGATTCCCTGCTCAACCTTCTCCTTGATAAAATGATACTTTAACTCCATGTTCTTTGTCCTTGAGTGATGGATGGGATTTTTTCTAAGATTTATGGCACTTGAGTTATCACATTGTTTTCTGATCGGAGACTTCACATCAAATAACATATCTTCAAGCTGCTGCTTCATCCACAAAAACTTCATCCAAGCTTGAGTGGCCACAATATACTCATCTTCTGCAGTGCTCAACGAAATAAAATCTTGCTTTTTACCTAGCCAAGAAATACACAATCCACCAAGATAGAATTCACCACCTGATGTTGATTTTCTTTCATCCATTGAACCGGCCCAGCCTGTATCAGTATATCCCAATAACTCTATTTGAGATTTGTCAGTATATGTCAAACCAAAATCCATTGTGCCCTAGACATACCAAAGTATTCTTTTTTACAGCAAGAATATGGCTTTCCTTGGGATTACTCTGATATCTCGCTGCTTGGAATGTGGAGAAAACAATATCAAGACTTTTTGCGGTCAAGTACAGCATGCTCCCAATAATTTTCCTATATTAGGTAATATTAATTGCATTTCCATTCTCATAATTTTATAATTTCATTCGGGTAGCAACCAGAGTCTTCATATCCTTGGAATTCTCCATTCCAATCCTTCTCAGAACCTACATGGCGTATTTGTATTGAGAAATGAAAGTTACATTACTTCCTTATGTCACCTGTAAGCCAAGGAAAAATGTTATCTCTCCAATCATTGACATTTCAAACTCATTTTTCATGAATTCAGAGAACTGTCTACACTGAGCGTCATCTGATCCGCCAAATATTTTGTCATCAACATAAACCAACACCATCATACTTCGATTACTACCGTTGCTGAAATAGAGATTGTAATCAAATCTCTCACACTGGAAACCAAGCTTCTTCAAGTACTGATCAAACCTTGAGTACCATGCCCTTGGTGATTGTTTCAACCCATACAATGCTTTATTCAGCCTATAAAATTTGTTCTCATCCTCATGAATGAGAAAACCATCATGCTGCTCAATATACACCTCCTCTTCTAGAACACTATTAAAGAATTAGGATTTGACATCCATTTGAAACACTTTGAACTTTCTTAGCACTACTATGGAAAAAAATAGTCTGATTGTCTCTAGCCTTGCAACCGGTGAAAATGTATCATCAACATATATTCCTTCTATCTAGGAGTATCCCTTACACAGTAGTCGTGCTTTGTTCTGAATCACTGTTCTATCTTCATTTTTCTTATTGCGATAGACCCATTTAGTCCTGATGACATTCTTGTTTTGCTGGTCTTGAAACAATCTCCCACATCTGGTTCATCTCAATGGGATCAAGATCTTCATTCATTGCCTGAAACCAGTTTTCATCTTCAGTTGCATCGGAAAAACATTTCGTCTCCACCAGAGATAAAAACAATGTTTGCTATAATGATTTCATTCTTCGATTCTGAACTGGAGTTGTCTGATCGCCAATGATATTTTGCCTATCAATTTCATCTCGACTCATTGGATTCCTTGCAGACACAGACTTGACACATTCTTGATCATCATCAGTATCTTCTTCTGAGTCAGCATCTGCCACTTCTACTCCCCCTATGTTGATTACCTCATCATCACTTTCATCCAAAAACTGTTTAATGGGTTATTGAGAATTCTGTTCATTTTCAACTATAGTGACATCATTTCCCTCAACAATTTTTCCCAACCTTTTGTGGAAGCATTTATAATCTTTGCTTTTACCTGAGTAGCCAATGAATATCCCCTCATCTCCTTGTGACTCAAACTTCGTATGATTTTCTTTCCTGAGTATGAAACACTTACAAAAATTCAAAAATATTTCAACATTGGCTTCATTGCATTCCACATTTCATATAGAGTCCAACCTTCCTTCGGACATAACAGAGACATGTATGAAATATAGACCGATGTCAAAACGGTTTCCTTCCAAAATTTATATGGTCGTTCCTTTTCAATAAGCATCGTTCTGGCCATATAGTTGATGATCTGATTTCTCCTCTCAACCACTCCATTATGTTGGAGAGTACTCACTAATGAAACTTGATGCCTTATTCTGTGTTTCTTGAGATAGTATTGAACTTGACTGTTTGTGAATTCTGTTCCGTTATCAATACGAAACTTCTGAATTTTTTTCCAAGAATCCTTTATGATTCCCTCCAATACTACTTTATGCAAGTGAACCCCTCTGCCTTATGGGTAACAACACATATCCAGGACATTCTACTATAATCATCAATGAAAAGAAGATATTAACTTTTCCCATTTATAGCTCATGGTGACATAGGTCCACATACATCCGCATGCACCAGTTCGAGCACTCTTGCTGATTTCTGTTCCTTTGGCATGTATATCTTTCTGATGATCTTCCCTTGTTGGAAAGAATCACACGTATGAGTGCGATCACGTGATAGTTTGGGAAGGTCTCTAGCAGCATCACACGTTATTAGATCGTCCATGGATGGTTGGCATAGATAACCAAGTCTCTTATTCCACAGATGATTTTCTTTCTCTCTGGATAAAAGGCATGTATCTTCTTCCCTACCTACAAGGTAATGATTTCCCTTTGTCGATTTTCCCTGCAGAACAACTGCTCTATATTTTCCTTTCACAACCTATATCTTCTTGGTAAATCGGATAGAATGCCCAGAGTCACATAGTTGACTGAATCTAAGCAAGATGAGACTATGACCCTCTACTACCAAGACATCAGCACGTCTCATTTCTTTCCCCCAAACATGAATTTTCCTGAGCCAACAATCTTTAGACCTTCACCGTTTCCAAATTTTTCAACTCCTTATTTTTTATATTTTATGCCTGTAACAAGATCCTTATTAACTTTCATATGAGATGTGAAACCACTATCAAGGATCCACACACCAGATCGATCTGATTCTTTAAGGGAATTCTCTTCCACCATGACCTTCTCATTTTTCTTCTTCTTATTCCATACTTTTTCTTTCACACTCGGCAAGGATTGAGGCTTATTATCTTTCTCAAAGTATGATGGACCATCTTTATCTTGAAAATAGGAAAATATATTCTTCATTTTAAACTCACCTATCGGTTTATTGATCTGCTGCTTGCGAACGTTTTGATTCTACTTTGGCACATTTCACTGAATGGTCGAAGTGCAGTACCTAGCCATGTGCCCAAATTCTCTGGACCAAAAACAGTTTCCTTCAAAATATATTCTGGAAAACCATTCTCTGTTTGGCATCCACCACTTTTCTTGTTCCCTTCGATATCTCTTGGATATGGAACACACATTCTGTGAATGTCCCATCTTTCCACAACAATAAGACCTGATATAAGGTGCATTCCTTCGTGTTAATTATGTACTTCGAGTTTCCCCTTGGGATCTCTGAATATTCTGATTTATCTTGGTGCCCAAATCAACCTTCAATCTGGGGATGGGTTCTTGCGGTCTGACTTCAATGGCCACAGATTTTTTCTTCTGATCAATCCATGAATCAGACTTAATGTTTGAGCTCAATTGCTTCATTTTTTCTACTGAACTACTAGGATCATCTTTTATCTTTTCAGTCTTCGGAATTATCTGCTTTCCCAAGAATGTATTGGGAATCAAGGATTTTCCAGGTCTTCAACTTTCCTCCACAGACCGACAACTTCTTCTTCAAGATCTTCGATATTCTTGATGTGATTTTTCACTTTTTTGTTCAAGCCATCGATCTCCCTTTTCTGTTCTTCAATCACGGGCTTACACTCACTGACTGATTCTAAGTTCTCTGGTGTTGTTGACATGAGTTTTTTAATTTTTTCCAACAACTCAGACTTCTCTTCTTCCTGCTTTTCCATATAGAGTTTGGAATCACAAACAACTTTATTGGATTTCTTTGTTTTGGCTCTCCAAACATCTATCTCCTCAAGAGCTACTTCCAACTCAGATTCCATAACAACTCTTCCTTCAACTTATTCTTCTTATGCATCAGTTTCTTCCTTTTACTGAGAACTACCGAAGACCGCCACCATAGAACTTTCTCCTCGTTTTTTGCAGTTCTCTATTTCCTCAACCTCTTCAACCTCAGACTCATCTGAACAGTCTATTACTTTTGAATGGAGATTCTTCTTCTTGATGAAATTTATCTTGAACTGCTTCTTCCCGTTCACATAAGCTGAAGATTTCTTCTTGGGAATTTCAACATCATCTTCATCATTATATTGTTGAAACTTTTTGGGGCATCTTGCTGCGAGATGTCCAACCTTTCCACATCTAAAGCATGCAAGAGGTAGTTTCCCTTAGAACATTCCTTTTCCTCTTTGAATATTTAAGGAGAGAGGAATGGCATTACCTTATATGTCTCTTATTCTTCTTGAGAGTCTTCAATGGTGAGATTTTTCAAGGCCTAGAATTCCACCTCTTTGGATTTCTCCTTTTCCACATCATCATTATCCTCATTTTCTCATTTCATATGCAATAAGAGTGTTGTGTAGGTTATCCAATGTTAGCTCTTTCGGATCATTATCTTCTAGCACTGAAACTTTTGGATTGACCCGAGGTGGAATTTTCCTCAAGATGCGCTTCACAATTTTTATGTCGTCAATAACTTCTCCAAGACCTCGCATGTCTTCCACTACAACGTTTACCCCGTTGAAGAATGCATCAACAGACTCATTTGGGTTCATTCTAAAATCTTCATACTTATTCCACAACACTTGATGCTTTGCCTCTCTGACCTTTGTATCCCTTTTATATATATTCAATAACATTTCCCACATGGAATGTGATGTTCTACAAGACATCACCTTTGTATATATAGGATGGGAAAGGTCACCCCCTAAGGAATTGATTGCTTTGGAATCAGCATCCAACTCTCTATGATCAGCTTCTTATAATGCACCACTGTTGATATATGTTGTTATACCATGCATTGCTACTGTTAATACATCCATTCCCAAAGATCGAAAGTAGTGTTGCATCTGATTATACCATAGCTGAGAATTTTTCTCATCCAAGATAGGAATTATTTTATGATTAGTGACCTCCATTGAGGGAAGAATTAATATCAACCTTTCCCTCTAATACCAATTTTTAGGTCCACAAGGCTGAATACCCTGAGAGAGGGGGTTAATCAGGGTATGACTAATTTAAAAATAAAGCCCCTTCTGATCTTGTTTCAATGTTAGGAAAAACACTCTTCTCTCCCTTTATTTTTGCACAATATAATCAGAAATTAAAGCAAGAATAGGACACATCAATTTTTACGTGGTTCACCTCCAAGGGCTACGTCCAAGGAGCATACGCTGACTGGTTTTCGGTCATACCAAATTTCACTAAACTTCACTAGCTGTAGATTAAAAGGTTCGGGCACAGTCACTCTGTCCCAGGCTCACTTACTTTACAAGGTTTAGGGTCAGCTCACTACTTTCCCAAGGGTCAATCCTTGTTTCTCTCTCTCTGGCTCACTGCCGGTGGAGAGGATCACCTTATTCTTCATCCTTCGCTCACTGCTCTGGAAAGGATCCACTCACGGTTTATAGACCTCTAGGTCTCTTAATTTGTACGAATGAATACATCTTCCTATATATGTAGATGCTCTATTGAAGTTCAGCTTTCACCTGTATATGAATCTCCCTTTTCACTGAAGGTATCGGGTAATCTTCCAGCATTCACAAATCTCGGAATAACCACCATGAATCAACACTTACTTGGTACGCAGGTATAACCCAGCATGAATGTCTCGACGCGCAAGTCACAATTGGCACGCAAGTCCACCTAAGACACTTGCGCGACACATGATTCTTCAACTAAAAACTTGTGCGACACAATACCCTTTATGCCCAAACCAATATTGGCATGCAACAAACAACAATCGCCCTTCTTCAAATTGGGCGGGCAAGTCAACCCTCAGATTACAAGTCTCGGCACGCAGGTCTCTTCTCCTACAAGTCACTTGCATGACCAACTTCCAAACATTCACGAACCTCATTTCTTTGCCATATTTTGATGTTATGATCTTGAAAAACAATAGGCACACAAGTTTTCAATCCTCTTAGGCCTCGACACGCAAGTCCTTTCTCTTGGCGTGCAGGTCACCTGCACGACCAACTCAATACTTGTGCAACCCGTATCCCTTTGCAATATTTTGATGTTATGATCTTTAAAAAAATATGGTGCGCAAGTTTTCAATCCATCAAGTACACGATGCGCAAGTCCCTTTTCGAAAAACCACTTATCATCATTTGTCGATTTTCAGGCCCAAAAATTTGGCAAACACTAGAAAACAGTGCCACCTTGTTTCTGTTCTTTTTGTACCACCTCCAGATCATCTGTTCCTTTGTCAAATTTCTTGAATCAAACATTGATAGTTAACCAATACTCTGGAACTCGGCATGCCTCCATGAAATCCCCTTTGTCATCAAATTTGTATGTCACATTTTACTTTGTCAACAATCAAAGCACAGTTGTCCACTTTGTCAACAAACACAATCACCTAAAAAATGCTTCAATGATACCATGAGTGATTTTTTCCCAACATAGTCCATTAATTGAAAACACATTATTCATTAATTTATTTAGAATACCTAAGAAATATTCCTTCTTCTGGTTCAGTTTTGGATATTTCATTGTTAAATAGTTTTTAAAAATAAAATACTTACAACAAACAACTATAAAATAATCAAATTTATGTCATTTAGTGTTTCAAATATTATACTTTTTCAATTGAAGAATGGATCTCTTGATAATAGGGTTAATGGTAGAGCATGAGGAAATGACCATTTTGGATTCATTAATTACAGTTATAGAAATTTCATGAGAAGTTCAATTATTTCATTAAACAACCCCTTTTTGTAAAAGTGTTATATGAGAATAAAAAATGTGGAGATAACCTGGTGATATTAAAAATCATCAAAAACATTTATCTTTAAACTCTCTAAATTATCACTCTAAATGGATATGATCTCAAACCCACTTTTGTCTTACCTTCTTGGAATATTTAATGAATTCATTACAAGACGAGGTTTATTATGCTATGAAATAAACTCAAGTGAATCTTTTATAATCATCAAAAGTTATAAATGAGTATGATTTTAATCAAATACTATCCATATGGGTAGGACCAAAACCAATAAATGTGTATAATTACAATATATTTCGATGTAGACACTTGTATATTATATTTAATGGATGTATTATTTTTTACCTAATTTTCATTGTTTATACACAATGTAATTTGGGAATTTATCTTTTTAAAAATCTCATACTATATTTGTTTAGTTACTTTTTATAAGTTATTAAGTGATAAAATGACCAAGGTGTATATTCTGTATCCAAGAATCACACTTTTTTACACTCCAAAATTTATCATTTTGGATTGAAAGGGATTTGATATAAATAACATAAACAATTTGAAATGTAGAAGGTGAAAATAACATATTTCTAGTGGAATCAAAAACCTATCAAACATAATCTTCAAATGGAAAATTAAAACCACTATCATATTATTGACCAATGAAAAGAAAATTATTCTTCAATCCTTTAACATATATGATTTTTTTAAAAAGAATTTTTTTTGAAAATACAATGGTACTTATAGAAATTATCTTACTCCATATGTTATCACTAAACGTTACATGCTTGAAATATTTTTGCTGAAGGTTTTTATAATCAATGTACTCACCAAATGTATTCCCCAAGAACCAAATATCCATGTACAATGTTGTATTGATATTTTGGATCCTAATAACATGATTTACAAGACCCCCCCACCCCTCACAAAACCTTTCAACCCATTTCTCACCTAGTTCTCTTTCTCGCCTCTGCATCAATGAAAGTCCCATAACTCGCAACTACTCATCCCTTATTCTCACTTGAATTGCTTACAAATATTTCAAACACTCCCCCAACTAGATTTCATCGTTACCAAGGCACCGATATTCCACTCGTTGGTCCCCATCTAGAGGATGTTTCTATTTCTGTGTTTCATTCTCTATATGACTCCCTCTCACTCTTCCCTAAGATCCCCTAGACCATATCTATCTAGGATTAGTTCATGGGACCTCGTATCTCACATATAATAAATATTACTTCCCCATATCTTCCCATATTTATAAATTCCCATTATTAGTAATTTTTGGTTAGCAGAATACCCCACTTACTCTCTTCATGAATATAGTTTTATCCTAGGGGATATTTTCTATAATGAGGGTATCATGGCTAAATCGAAAATTATTCTACATTATCCCCACTTATAAGTATGAATTCCTAAAAGAATGTCCCTAAAGATCCAGGTCATAAAGAAACTGCCACATAAAAATGATTATGTGTCCACTAAGGATTCACTCATGCCACATTTATCCTCAGTTAGTGGTTTATCTCAAACATTATGTGCTTACACTCCACTTCCACAATGCCCCTCTCCTCAGATCAATAGGATATATGGTGGGTTTTTTTGTGCACTTGAGATCATTATAATTTGTTGCTTGACTCATGTGTGGAACACATCAACTTTAATGTGGACCAAAATTATACTCCCCCGAAATAAATTCTCCTTAGAGTTGGAGAGTCTTTATCATGGTGGAAAAAGATCTTACCTTATTCCGTAGTTCATTTTCTCATGATCATTTATTGACAAGGTCTGTCATATTCACCACACAGAATGGTTGGTATATCCACCAGGAATCTCATAAGGTATATTCCTCTACTAAAATCTCCTCTTACACACAACCAAGTTATTTCTCATAGTCTATCATACCCCCTCGTCTTACCCCCTTTATGATTCCTCACCACTAATTACTATTTGAATGACCCACCTGGCCCCTCCATCTCTAATCGACCCTCATGTGTTATGTTCCAAAGAAACATTTTCATCCCCTTCCCTTACCTCCACCCTAACAAATCCATCTACATGATTGTCCATGGTGATCTACATTGTATCTTATTACTCTATGGTTAGTATTATCTTCTATACACTTGAGATCCCCCAAATATTTTTCAAGGTGCAGATGAACATCATAGTCTTCCCGTTTATTCTACAAAGGATGATTCTGTATCATCTAGCTTCTCCGCCTCCTCCTCTCTAATTTATTATTTTCATTATCGAAATACCCTCAAATTATCATGGAATCAAAATATCGGGTACCTACTATGTTAATTCTTATGTCCCATCCATGTAGTGTTTAAACCATTTCCCAAACTAAAAATCAGATAGCCTCTTTATTTTTAAACCATAATTCATCCCCAGTGGTAAGAACCAAATCCAAAAACTACATTCATTTATGATCTCTTTTATCCTATTGAATTTGTGTGGCTTGGGTTACTAGGTTAAAATGGATTTCATAGGTATGATCATCACAAAAGAAACTTTTCTTTAGTTTTTCTTATTAAAACCAAAAAAACCAAAAATATTTCGGATTTCACAAGAATAACAAGTGTCATGATTTTCTTCACACAAACCCCCACAACTAACATTTATTTATCTTATGAAAAACTTATATTATTTTTATTTATGTGGAAGATTATGACCATTCATCAATTCTAAGGAAATCACATGAGTACACTATTATTTCATCTCCTTCATTAATGCCAAATGTGATTTGTAGGAAAGAGAATCGTTGTGTCTTGCTCTAGGGTCCTTCATACTGGGTGACATGTTATGGATTATTGGAAGGAATATTAACTATATTTTGGATCCCATGAAAATTAAATGATGCAGTTCATTCTCCCAAAATGAATTTAATGATTTTGTAATGTTTATTTTCACACTGGAATCCTAGATTTGGGATACATATGAGATTATTTAAAATTGTTCACAAAAAATTAGGGGTGTAAATTCACCGGGTGTATCCTTGATCAATGCCTCGTGAATATTCATGAAAAATCCTCCTTCTAATAAGTGAAGGTAACTAATCTTGTTTGGTATCTCTCTAAATTTACTCCCATACTTTCTAATTTTTCACCCATAAAAGAAATATGTGTCCAGTTATATTTCTATCCATAAAGGATATCCATTACATGTAAATAAAAGGTGGTGAAATAATCATTATCCAAAAAAACTTAAATAAATTCCCGGATCGGTCCCCCAAAAAAACATAGGCATTGAAAGGAATATCTCTAATCTTAGATAAATAATCAACAACATAGATTCTAGGACCTGGATTTGATAAATAGGTATATTGAGGGTCTATTCATAAAAATATTTGGGATTAGTAGTCACTCAGTAACCATTACAACAAAAATAAAATTCTTAAAGAAATTCACCAGAAACACGAATGTTTGGATCATGGGAAATTGAAAACAAAAAGTCATATAATAGGACATCGAAACAAAATGTATCTTCAATATTATATTAAGTAAAATAAGAAGATCAACATACCTAATATTCTTATGGTGAAAAACAGATTCCTTAATAATTGTGATTTGGTGGGAGGTATATATCATTCGAACAACATAAATCTTCATGGATGTTTCAACCTTCTCATTTAATGACGATACCCAAGAGGCGAAGAAGATATTTTTTATTATATCCCTATTATAGTTCCTAAACTTGGTAATTAGTATTTTGAAAATATTAATGAAGATATGGAAATCCAAAAGATAGTCTATTAACTCAACCTAAAAAAATCTCTAGGCCTTAACAGCTTCTCAGAATCCTTTACTACATCCTCATGTGATCTGGGTATGAGTAATTTTGTGGAAGTGGTGAAGGACTTATTTCTAGGGGTAGTAAACCTAGTGTGGCATATTCTATTACACAGTAGCTCATCCCTAATATTAAAGAACCATCCAAGATCAAACAATATATGCATATTAGTATGTTTTGTTTCATTTCTAATGTGTTGTCCTATGTAATCAAAAAAATAAAATCCTTACATAATACTGAATGGATTTTCAATGAACAATATGGTATTTTGATGGATAAAATAATCCATGGTGTTATAGTCTTGGATGAAGAGATGTTCTATGACATCAACCAAAAGGTTCATGTCTCAAATAGTAGTATAAACATTGATATGGATAAATCCTATAATATGGTAGAATATGATTTAATTTTAAGGTGATCTCATGCATGGTCCTTTCTCCATATTCCTATGACATCCTTTTGGTTTCCTGATTCAACACAACATCACGATTCATCAATGACATTCATGTTGGATTGTTAGTCAGGGAGACATCCGTTTATAGAACCCCATCTAGGCCAGTATGAATCTCGGTATTCCAAGGTTCCCTACATTAAAAATAACATTTTGGAATGTAATTATGTATATGATCATAATCCATTTTTTCTTTCACAAGGTTAAAAATCACATCTTCTCCTTATTGATCCATCCTACAATCCCTAAAATGTTTTTTCACATGTTCTTCATCAGGAAACTTCTCTATGGAAGATTATTGAAGAATATTGTCTACTTCAACTAATCCTGAAAACTAGTTTGAGTGTCTTTCATGACAGGAGTTCCATATTAGGTTTAAATTCTTCATGTGATGCATTTAGAACCATTCATTATCCATGGATGATCATTTCAAGGTACATATATTTACTTAATGTTAATGTGCACCTATTTTAGTGATCCTGTGGTAACAACCCTCAGCCCACTTGTTCATATAAGGTTAATGGGGGTGTAAATTTTGGAACTCATTTTTTAGTTTTCTAGACTATATACCCATGATGTATTATGTGTGTATTTCCTCAATATTTGGTCTAATGGTGTGAATAATAATGGAATCACGAAGGAGTGATTTTTTGTCCCTTTATTAGGTAGTTGGTTTTTTTGGTGGATGATGAATATAGCTTTTCTGGATTAGAGAACTTGCACCAGGTTTTCCATTGATTTTAGGACCCTTAGAATATTCATTAATCTAACTCATATTCTCAAGAACTGGGAATATTCTCCCTCCCTTAGATCCCTTTTGGCCTTATGAACCCACCACACCACTTCCAAGAGTGTCCCATAGGGCGTACAAATTCATTGGTACCCTCAAGATAATTTTTTTAATCCCAAAACCTATATATCAAGTAAAATGGGATATATGTGGGTGGATGAAATTTTAATGATCCTATAGTATCCATCATCCATTAATTTACATATTCCATTATATGGGGGGATTTTATCCATGAAGAAGAAATTGAGATGATTAAAATTCTTTACTATTGAAGCGATCAAATGATTAATCATGTTTTGGTTGAAACAAATTCTACAACAATCCATAATTATCTACATAGCCTCTTCTACATCCCTTGGTCTATCTCCTATTACATTAGTAAATGTAGGGTCCTTAATAAAAATTTAATACAATTCCTCCACATCATTCAGGTGGTGAATTTTTTATGGAATTATTTTATTACATGGCCACTCATGGAGTATTGGTCACTTTATTATAGAGTTTGGGTTCCATTCCCACTAAAATCGTGGACATACACAGATTATATTCCATAATTTTCAAATATTCCATACTTCATTAATTACTTTTTTCCATTACATGTTTTATATTATTGATCCTATCACAATATTTTCAATAAAACATATAATAATAATTGGATTTCAAGTACCATGTTTCTCCAAAGGAAATACTCTTGTGGCATTCCCCCCAAAAAATAATTAACAGACTAATTTTTTTAGAAACCACGATTTGGGTGAAAAAAAAAATATCAAAATTATATTTTGGAATTCAGTTTTTAAAAAATAAACTAAATATTAGAATATATATGAATGGATTTGGACCTTCTCAAATGATAAATGTTTCTATTTAATTCATAAATCAAGTTCATTATTTTTCTAAAATAATATAACATTTTATAATGTTAGGTACCTACAAAAAATATTGTAATATTTTTAATTATTAATTTTTTTTTCATTATTAGAGTTACCAATCCCATAACTTACTTCCAATTATCATTCAGAATACAAAATAAAATTTAAATCATTCTTACTTATTGTGATTTTATAAATATAATTTTTGAGGTCATTGATTTTATTTTTAAATTTCTCAATGTTGGGTTATTCATTTATGCAATACCATTTACCATTAATTAATTAATTTTTCAAACATTCATTTCAATACACAATTAAATTGAATATTATATTTTTATTTTCCTAATTTTTTTAGACAAATTTATTATCCATTATATTTTCTACAATTACTTTCTCAGTTTGATTGAAAACATGGCCTTTTTCAAAAATAACATGATTTTATTTATTTTCAATATCATTAAATTGTGTGGTAAGTTTAATTATGCCTTCCAATAATTCATCTCTATCATATCACATATCATAATAATTTAAATGACAATAATAGAATGTGTAATTATTTACCTCTTGAACCACTTTAATTTCCCACATGAATCATTAGGGACATCCATTGATTGATTCTGTTGAAGAAAGTGCGGCATCAATTGCACTCAATGTTAACACCTTCAAAGCCTTATTTATTTAATTTTTCTCATTTGTATTATTTTTTGATATTGGGGTACTATAGTGTTTCTGTGTCCATTTTATCTCTCATACAATATTACCCATGGTATACTTTCATGCATCATCTTCATGTCACAATTTTAATACCTCTTACTTGTGGATAATTTTTTTTATCTTTACTTCATGATAACACAACTCATCTTTACTTCTAGAAGATTCATCGTTGGTATCATTGAAGGATACTATCATCTTATCTTTTACTAAGAATCCTTATACACGTTTATTTTTGTTATAATCATATTGTTCGTGGGAGACATAATGATCTCTTCAAATATCATATTTTTTATCTTCTTCTATTATTATATTATTGTTTCATTGGGTTCCCATGAACATGTAAATCATTAAAGGATCTTCTTCACAATAATATCAATGAAATTACCTTCACCTAAATACTTCCTTCAAATTAAAATATTATTTAAATGAGTAAAATTTTTAGTTATATCTTTTTGGGATGCACAATCATGATTTTAATGTAATAGAGGAACATATGAAGCATAGTATCCTTAATATTTTTAGTAAATTCTCACGTAAAATGTAATAACCTCAAAATATCTTGAGTTTTTTTACAAATGAAAACTCTGTTAAATCCATTTATTCCAAACTCATAATCTTTAGCTTTCATGGATTTTCATTCAAGCCCAAATATGATATGTCATTTAGATTCCATTTTCCCTCTATTTTCATGGATGTGGTATGTCCATGCATGACAATTATTCAAACTGAATATCACATAAAACAAAGAGATCTAGAGATTATAGTTTTTCAAAAAATATATTTCAATATATAAATGTTTAAAGATTTGGAGTTTCCCTCTACATTACCTTGTACATTTATGGAAGACTCATTGTTTAATATATCATTAATTACATTTTTTCATGGTTTTAAAGTCAAGGTTGGATCTAAAAGAAATTTTGTTTGAGTAAAAATGGAATGATTGTTAATATTTTATTTTTTAAATCAATTTAATAATTAAATAATATAAAATATAAGATTAAAAATTCAAATTGAAAAATAAATAAGAACATATTAGTGTATTATAAATATAATAATAAAATAAAAACAAAAAATTAATGATGTAGTGTGGAAATAATCCACTAAATGAGACTTATGAATCATCCCATCATGATCCTATAGAGTTTTCATTTTAATCAAATTTTTTTAATTTTCATTAAAATAAACTCAAACCATAGATTTTCTGTGGGTGTATCAAGAAAACCATCTAAGTTTTCTTGTCCCTTGGTTTCTAGTGTTGTATTCAGAAACCCAATTACACATCTATCCTTTTAATGCTTGTGAATAGAAACCCCAATCCCCCACACTTTAATGTTTTGTAAACCAACCCCATCACACTCAATGGTAGTGATAAACACTAAAAAGATAAAAAATAATATTCCTTATATATGTAATCCATTTTTAGGACACTCTCAAAACATGTATAAAAATACAACAAGAATGTGTGGGAGTAAGATTGATAAATGTTAAATAGATCAAAATGATAAGTAAAATTAATTAAATTGATCTGAAAATTTATAATCAATGTAAATATAACCCAATAATATCTTAATAGGGTTAATATATATCCTCCAATGTCTTTAGGGACATTATAAAGGTTTTGGTGGTCAAATAGAGTCATTGGGGTCGAATTAAGGGATGCAGTGTATACTATAACAATTGTATTTTCCAACCAAAATTCTTATGAATAGTCAGTGGGTGTCATCGGTGATTCGTTGGTAAATAATTGGGTAGATGTTAATACCTAGAGGAGGTGGAAATTAAATACATCCTCTATGCCACTCGTGATCCCTCTGTTTGGTCTGCTATGATTATGAAAATGTTCCAAAAATAAAAACGTTGAAATCCATGAAATGAAAATGTTAGAAACATAATTTAGTGTTTCAGAACATTTAAACTCCCTATGTGATATATATTAATATAGAAAGATCACTCCCAACCGAAAACAATCTATACTCATAACCATAATAAATAAATCATCTTAAATGAGTTAAATGAGTGGGAAGCACCAATATAGAATAATACCAATGTCATTGAATAAGAAATAAATACCAAATCTGAAACTGTAACTGGAAAGACCATACAATAATTTTCTCTACATTAAACATTGTAAAACCACCAATATTATGGACTATTCTGAGCCTTATTAACTGATTAAGAATCCCCCTTCACATGAGAGTGAGATGATGTTCCCTTAATAGAACTACAATGTACGTTAAAACCCTTGGTTGTAGAGCATAAAAATTTTGTGCTCTTCTATTGAACCCTATAGAAATGTTGCTGGAGACCCAAACCTCAACAATGGTGGTATTACTAGGTTTAGGTAATTATTTTTTTCCCTTGGTTATCCACACTAGATGTAGAATAATCACTTTTTCCCAAAGGATACCACTAGTACAAAATCAATGGATCGTTGTGAACTCATGATATGACCTCAACATGTTTCTTTTGGATTCCTCTACATTATTTAGGATGAACTATGGAAGCCTCAAAATGTAGATGAAACCCCACTTAAAATATTATACCCCTCCATTTCATCCTCATCCATCACGGATTTATCTTATACTTTTGGGAAGGTCATTAATTAAAGAAGAATAATTTCATACCAAATTTAAAGATTCAATCCATTCTCAACAAATCAATCTTTTTGATTTTTACTTGTGACCATCAAATATTTTGAGAATAATTTGATAGATATGGTTCTCATATAGGGAAATCAAATCACATAGAATGGTTCTCTCCATTATGTTTAATCACATGTAGGATGGACCCCATTTTTTTAGAATCTTGTGACTTGGACATTTACCATATATTTTTTAAGAAACATTGTAACACCCCAAGCTTTTATGATAAATATTATTTTTAATTTCTTTGATATCTTGTGTGATACATTAAAAAAACTATATTGTGATATACACAACACCATATTATCTTGTAGTATAATAAAACACTTTTCATGACTTGTGTTGCACGCAAGAGCGACCTTCCTCGATAGTGTGTGTTGTACGCAATACCGAGTTTCACTAAACAATGATATATTATTATAATATTTTGATCTAGAAGTTAAGAAAATTATTAACTGATTTTTTAATTTGATAACATTATAATTCATCTAATACAGTTACTTGAATAAGATATGAAAACAAAATCAATTTTTCGATAAAAGAGGTATTTTTAAAAAAATGCAGTTTTACCGCCTTTTGATGGGGAAACCATTTTAAATATAAATTTTGACAAGTTTATAAGTTCAATTTTACAAAATAATATTCTTCTTTTTAATTAGGATATAAATATTTACATTGGATAAATTTTTGATACTTTTCTGATAACATTCATATTTTCATGAATAGTAGAAATACGCTAAATTTTTCTTAAAAAAAACTTTTTTCATCAAGATAATTTATATGGTTAAATGATAAAATTTAATGGTTTTAAATTATAAATAGAATATATTTTTACTATTTAATGTAAATTTTTTCTATACCATTAATTTTACATTGAATTCACGGGTAAAAACATTTCAATCTTTTAAAATGTATTAACTTTTAAAAACACATTTTCTTAACAATGGGATTAATTTGAAATTAATTACTACACCTTTTGTGTATAGAATTTTGAAAAATGGATTCCATATTCATATTAAGTGGGTCAAAATTATGTTAATATGTCACTTTTATTTTTTGACATTATGAATATTAACTATAGTAATTTTTATTTACTACAATTAATGGTAAATCAACTAATTAAGGGTAAAAATAAGATTATAAAATTACCCTAACACATGCCAAAATTCTATTGTATGAATAAAAGTCGACCCATATCACATAAGTCTCGTAATATATTAATTTCAAAGACACTTTACCATGAAAATGATATAATTATTATTAAAACCAATGAAAGTGACAACATGTCACTCACTTATATCTTAGAAGTGTAATAATTTTAATTTAGTGATAAACATCATAAAACATGAAATATAAATAGTCTCTATAAATCTAATAAAATTATCTATATCATGATACTATATTTAGAAATTTTAAGTATTAAATATTTATCATTAATGGTGACACAATAGTGATGTAGAAATTTAATTATTGAATGAAATATCAAAAAATATTTTTAAAATATTAAAATAAATAATATATGAACTAATTAATGTTCTCAAAAACTTTTATTAATTAATATGTAATTTTAGGATTATATTAAATATTTTTGTTCGAATATATCTTCTGTGTGGATTTTATTTAAATTCAAATAAATGAATACTGTCAAAATTGACACTATTGAAATTTTATAAAAATAACATATTATAAAATTGTTTAAAAATCATAAAAATATTTAGAAATTATAAATTGAAATTTATATGGTCTAAAATTTCATAAATTATCCAATTATAGACAATTAAAAACACATAATAGATTATTTATAACAATTTAAAATTTATAGTATTATTACCACAAATAAAATTAAATAAATTAAATAAGGATAAATCTAGTTGATAAGGTTTAAAATTAATTCCCAACATTTTTAAATTTTATTGGTTGATGATATTACAACCCTATCTCATATAATCTTCTAATTGAGTAATTTTAGTATGTTTTTATGTGGGGTTTGAATTTATTATAAATTAATATTTTTAAGGTTTCCAAAAGTGCCCCGCTTTTCCCTTATAAAATGGAACCTTCTCCCTCTGCTCCTCACAACGTTTTAAGCCTTAAAGCTCAAAAAAACCTATCCATTTATCTTCTCCACTTCCTTAGAAAACTATTATAGGTAGTGGTCTTATTCAAATTCCATCTTTAGTATCCTTTGAGGAGATTAATAAGAGGTGCATCGAGGAAGAGGTAATATCCTTTACCGATTCTTTCAAATTTATTTCTTATTTTACATTCTATTATTTATTTGTTTCATTATAAAGTAATAACATCAGTATAAAAAATATATAGAAATTTTGTTATAAATATGAATCAAACCTATTTCACCATATATCCATCCTACGAAAAACAAAATCACTCCGCGTGGGTACGTACGGCTTACCATCTCCACACCATTCTGTAATCTATTTTTCCAACACCACCTTACATGGATGGTTATAATGGTGAAAATAAGAACTATATATGATTATAATAACATTTTAATAATTATGAGATATTATATCATCCACCACAATTCCATTCAATAATTATGGGAATGATATCATCGCTCGTGCGTACGTACGGATTACCGTCTCTATGACGCGATGAGATTCATTCTCAATGTTAACCATACAAGAATGATTATAAAGTATATATAATGAATAATAATTAAATATATGGCGTAATAATTCTACTTTATTTATGTATATATACATGTATTTCATCTTCATACTTCTATTCAAGTCAATATGGAATGGAAAACAGTGTTCATGCATACGTACGACCTACCGTCTCCATGAACGGTGTATTTCCTTCCATTTATCGATCTATATATATATATATATATTATTCTGAATATATTATATATAAATAATGTTTTACATTCTAGAAGTATGTAATCATGATCTATGTAATCATATAAATAATTACATGTCAAAGCATGTACGACAACTGAAACGATTTTACCCAAAACACTACTTTAACATAGAATTGACAAATAAACGGGTAATATAAAGTCATAAGTGAATCATATATAATATCATAAATATTATTATGGTACTATTTCAAGTTAATAATATGTTTACACCCACTATACAGGAGTCTCAGATACATACGGATGAAATCATACATAAGGTACGGGATTATTTCGTCTCACATTTATTTATGTGAGACATATGCCTTAATCACCATCTATTTCTTTTTTATGGTGTTTATGCTTCCCATGAATGATTTATGATTTTTATTATTAATGATATGATATTTACATATGAATTTAATTTTCTTTATTTTATGATAGGTATGATTCCACCCATCATAAATGGTAAGGGATAATTATTCCAATCTCGTTCTTATCCATGATTGTGTATTCGTAAGTATTTACTGGGGTTATATTTATCATCCATGTACATGTTTTCTCAAAATGTTTTCATAAAATCTTTACTATTCTTATATGTATGTTTAAAGTGATTTTTAACCTTTTATTACATTTACCATAAGGTTTGGAATAAACCTTTCTTTTGTTTACCATTCGATGTACTTTTTTACTTTTCCTACAAATGTACAAGTAGAATGTTTTTTTAACTTATACAGAATGAATAGATTTTTACAGTTTCATAATGACTTATTTTCATGAATCTTACTCTATAATATTTCATTATTATTTTAAACAAAATCATTTTCTTTTAAAATTGCATGTAATTTTGTGAAAAGAAAATGATTTTGAGGAAGAAATAATATTTTATTCCAGAATTCATTTCAAGTGTTTTCTCAAAACTATTTCCCATCAAAGATGAATTTATTTAGTATGATTTTGTTTCAAGTATAATGTCTCTATTATTTATATGTTTTTATTTTTCTTATGATAAAATGGTATCCATTTGTTTTGTATGGATTATGTTATGATGGGATCATGTTTGTGAAACCCACTTTATTCATTGGGTTATGATGAATGATTTATGTTTATTTTGTGGCACATGAAAGAATGATTTCATTATGAGATGGGTGGGACCAATATCTTCATTAAATGAATTTGGTAAAGATTTATATCTCATGAGATAGACATGGCTGGAATGACAAGTAAAATCTGGTTCAGTAATACAGGGATGGAACCATGAGTAAACCCAGTTCAGTTATAGACTTTGTCCACTAAGATGGTTTTGGCAGCAATTTCTTGGATACAATAGAAATCATAACATGTGCATAATGGTTTCCCACAATTAAATGTTTTATTACCATGATATTTTATCTTGGTTAATGTTCTTTTATAATTTATACATTATTCACTTCCCGGATTTATTTCAGTACTCATTATTTTGATGTTTTAGGTTCATGTTCTTACATTCAAATGTTTAGGGATTGTTTTTTGTTCTCCATGTTTACCCTTACTGAGCATTTGAGATCACCCTTTTTATGTTTTCTTTTCCCAAGTATATAAATAAAGGTTTTATGTAAGAAAACCAAAGGGGAAGATATTTTTGGGAGATGATGAAGATCTTTCACAATGATTAGAAGATTATGTTCCGAGTTTCCAAAAACACTAAACAGACAAGGTCTTTGGGCATCTTTTGTGTCATGCAATATGTTTTACAAAAAAAAGTAATGTAATGTTCATGTAATTAAAGATTTGGGTCTATATAGTTGGTATCAGAGTAATGGAGTTAGGAATGAATATGATCCTTGAGAACACTTATGTGTGAGCATTGGACGAATCATGGATCTCTGCCCAAGGGCTTCATGAGGAAATGTCTTCCACTGGGGATGAGGGTATGTCCCACCTAGTAGTTGAAGCCGGACATGGAGTGCTCTGATAGGTATCAATTCTAGACCACTGAAAATAATTCCAGACCTCTAGAGTTGGCATCAGAGCAAAGGTTTAGTTATCCTTTGGAAACTAGGATGCGAAAACTTTAGTGAGATCCCTAGAGATATTTATAAGGTATCTCTAGGGATGTCCCTAAGGATAAGTATAAGTATAGTTTATAGTTCTAGAATTAATGTAACAATCATAGAATTAAACCTATGATATCAGATATTGAAGGTACTCCCCCTTTATTATGTTGTTTTCCATGTATGATTTTTTCCTCTCACACTATTCTTTTTGGGTTTTAGAAAATGGGTGGGAATAGGAATATTCGCGTTAATGGAGGATATGATGGACAATGGAATCATATTCCTCATGAGAAACCAAATGAAACGGGATTTGGAATTCCTAACATCATTATTATGCCTAATCAACAATCTCATAATATGATCAACAATCTGAACATTAGTATGTTTCCGGACTCAGATAATAAGAGAATGATGGAGTTTCATGATGATCATAGTGGAAAGAAAGTTCAATTAACATCATGTAAATCATGTGGTATGAGGCATTAGGGAGAATGTTTTAGAGGTACTGGAAGATGGTTTGGGTGTGGGAAAGAAGGACACAAATCCAGTAATTTCAAAGGAAAAGATTCAGTTTACACCATGGACAAGGATAATGGTATTGCTAAGACATCAACAATGGTTAAATTTTTAAAATGTGGAATGTACTGGAATTATGCGAACATATTCCCTAAGTGAAATCTCATGAAGAGAATCAGGATGGTCGTATGAGTATTATTTATGTTGGTGATGATGAAGATACTACAAATGATATATAAAATAAATGAAGTGTTGAGGAATAAAATGATGAAGCTTAGTCAATGCTTTAATAATCTAGTGGAATGTTTGTATGTTTATCAGAAGTTAGGGTGTCCATGTAATTTAATGGTACTACGGAATAAAGAATCATCTAAGGATTGTTACACTGTTATTTTTTATAATGTATTTGAAATTATATGTTGAATGGTACCGGGAACCACGAAATGTTATTCAGATATTTTTGGAAAGTATATGATAGGCGCATAATGAAGGGATAACGAGATAATAATATGTTTGATAGTATTAATGAGATCATGACTGATATATGGACAAAGTGATATCATTTTTTGAGTATATAGAAATTTAGGGATTTTGATATGTGTAAAGAGTTAACTTTTGACATCATTCATGTTTTCACTAAGGTTTTATGGGAACTAATTTTTCAATAGAATACATGATTAAGGTATTAACATATTTTTAATGTGACCAACAAGATATATCTTATGATATATGGGGGATAAATGATGGTATTCAAATTCTTGGTAGATGACCTTTCTAGTAGTCATTTTCTTTATACTATGAGATTGGACAGAAGTATTTTTGATTGGCCTAAAGGATGGAATGCATTATGTTGGACATCCGATAGTATTGTTTCGGGATAGATATTTTTAATATTTCATTTGGAATGTTGTAATAATATAGTTTTAGAAAAAGGAAAACTCGTAGGATGGGCGATAAACTGTCGCGTCGGATAAGGCTGCGGGAATCGAACCCACAACCGAAGTGCGACATGACTTTATCACCTACCACTAGCCTACAAGATGTCTCTGGTTATTAGAAATTAGTAATCGGTATGATAGATTAATTATAAGTCCTTTTTCTGAATCATATGCGGTAAATCTCACGATATATGGACTTATGTATATTTAATAATTTTTGCTAACCTTTTTTTTGATAAAGATATATGGAATGACCTATCATTCAATCTCATGATCTGATAACATTTTAAGAAGGAAAAATTCAAAATAATTTTTATAAATAAGAGATTAACTGGAAATTGTTCATGGAATGACCAATGAAGATATAACACTAAAATCATGTATGTATTTCTCCTTATGCAAAAATTCGTCAACTTTTGGGAAATGACCTTGAAAATCATAAATATTATCCTATTACCCGCATATCTGATGAATCAGATGGTACCTTAGATCATCACAAATTTATGGCCTTTTGATTGTTGTCTTTTTCATAGCCATGTTCTCTAGCACTCTATGTCAGAACATGATTGTTAGATTTCTATACCATATACATATTTTCACCTATATTCTCTTATATGGAAGCCTAATGTTGAGTTACATTGGGTGACAATTATCTTTCTAACATTACTTTTTTTAAATTAAGTTTTAGTAATAATTTTTATGATGTGGGTTTCTATGAAATAAACTTTCAATTAGTAAACAATTTATAATAATGACGAATTTTGAGGGCGAAATTCATTTTAAGGGGGGTACAATGTAACACACTGAGATTTTATTAGAAATATTATTTTTAATTTCATTGATGTCTTGTGTTGTACACTAAACCAAGAGTAAACCAAGATTATCGTGAACTATACACAACACCGTATTATCAAGTAGTATACACAAACACTTTTCTTGGCTTGTGTTGCACGCAAGAGAGACCTTCCTCGATAGCGTGTGTTGTACGCAATACTGAGTTTCACTAAACAATTATATATTATTATAATATTATGAATTTTCATTTATGAATAGTATTAACCAATGTTTTAATTTTATAACATTAGAATTCATCTTACACATTTTCTATAATGAGATATGAAATCAAAATCCATTTTTCTATAAAAGAAGTATTTTTTAAAAAATGCAGATTCACAGCCTTTTGATGGCGCACCCATTTTAAATATATTATTTGAAAAGTTTATATGTTAAATATTACAAAATAAACTTCTTATTTTGAATCAGTATATAAAAATTTACATTGGATAAATTTTTGATACTTTTCTGATAACATTCCAATTTTGATGAATAGTAATAATACGCTAATTTTTTTTATAAAAACAACTTTTTTCATCAAGATAATTTATATGGTTAAATGATAAAATTTAATGGTTTTAAAGAATAAATAGAATATATTTTTAACATTTATTATAATTTATGTCATTACCATTAATTTTTCATTGAATTCATACGTAAAAACATTTCAATCTTTGACAATGTTTTAACATTAAAAACATATTTTCTTAATAATGAGATTAATTTTAAATTAATTAATGCAACTTTTTTGTTTTGAATTTTGAAAAATGAATTCCATATTTGGATTCAGTGGGTCACAATTAGGTTAATAGGTTACTGTTATTTTTTTGACATCATGAATAGTAACTACGGTAATTTTTATTTTCTATAATTAAAGGTCAATCTGGTAATTTCGGGTAAAATAAAATTATTAAATTCCTCAAACACCTTCCAAAATTAATTGGATGAATAAAAGTCTACCCATATATCGTAAGGTTCTAAATAGATTCATTTAATGGACTTTTGACCATGAAAATGATATAATTATTATTAAACCCAATGAAAGTGACAACATGTCACTCTCTTAAATATTATAAGTGTATTAATTTTAATTTAGTGATATACCACAGACAACTTAGAATATAAAAAGTCTCCATTAAGCTAATAAAATTATCTACATCATGGAAATTTATTTATAAATTTTAGGGATTAAATAATTATCATTAATGATGACACATTAGTGATGTAGAAATTATTATATTGATTGAAATGTAAAATAAATGGATTTAAAAATATTAAAATAAATATTATATGATCTAATTAATGTTCACCACAAATTTTATAGAAGAATATGACATCTTAGGAATCTATTTAATATTTTGGTTTGAAAATATCCTCTGTGTGGATTTTATTTAAATTCAAATAAATGAATAGTTTCAAAATTGACACGATTGATATTTTATAAAAATAACATATTATAAAATTGTTTAAAAAAATATTTAAAATTTATAAATTGAAATTTATATGGTATAAAATTTCATAAACTATCCAATTATGGAAAATTCACAATACATAAGTAATTATTTATAACAATTTCAAATTTACAGTATTATTTCAACAAATCAAATGAAATGGATTAAATAAGAATAAATCAATGTGATAAGGTTTAAATAATTTTAAAACATGTTTAAATTTTATTGGATTATTATATTACAAACCCATATCATCAAAACATCTAATTGAGTCATTTTTGGTGGTTTTTATATGGGGTTTAAATTTATTATAAATTAATATTTTTGAGGTTTTCAAAAGTGCCCCTCTTTTCCTAATAAAAGGACACCTCCTCCCTCTCATATTCACAACATTTTGAGCCTTCATCAGTGGAAAAAACCTGTCCAATTATCTTCTCAACCTCCCTATGAACCTACTATAGGTACTGGTCTTCTTCAAAGACCAACTTTTGAGTCCAAATAGGAGGTTTCAAAGAGGAGCTTCGAGGAAGAGGTAATATCCATTACCAATTCTTTCAAATTTATTTCTTCTTATACATCCTATTATTTATTTTTTTCATTATAAAGAAATAAAATTAGTATATATAATATACTTATATTTAATTATAAATATTAAAAAACCCTATTTTACCATATATCCATCCTACGAAAAACAACATCAATGCGCGTTCGTACGTACGACTTACGGTCTCCACGCAGTGGTGTAGTCTGTTTTACCAACACCAACTTACTTGGAAGTATATTATTGTGGACATAAAAACTATATATGATTATTATAACATGATTAAAATTATGATATATTATATCATCCACTCAAATTCCATTAAATAATTATGGGAATGATATCATCACTCGTGCGTACGTACGGATTACCGTCTCCACGACGCGATGAGATTCGTTCTCAATGTTAACCATTCAAGAATGATTATAAATTATATATAATTAATAATAATGAATTATATTACACAATAATGATACTGTATTTATGTATATATACATATATTTCATCTACTTATTTCCATTCAAGTCAATAAGGAAAGAAAAACAGCATTCATGCATATGTACGGCCTATCGTCTCCATGAAAAGTGTTTTTCATTCCATTTATCGATCTCATATATATATATATATATTATATTATAAATAAATAAATATATATATATATATATATAAATATATCATGTTTTATGTTCTGGAATTACGTAATCATGATCTAAGTAATCATATTAATAATTACAAGTCAAAACACGTACGAAAAATGAAACGCTTTTAACCAAAACACTGCTTTAACAGTTAATTGACAAATGAACGGATAATATAAAGTCATAAGTGAATCATATATTATATCATAAAAATTATTATGGTTCTGTTTCATTTAGATAATATGATTAAACCTACCATACGAGAGTCTCGGAGACAAACAGAAAAAATTGGACATAAGGTAAGGGATTATTTCGTCTCACTTTTATTTCTGTGAGACATATGCCTTAATCACTATATATTTCATTTAACATGTGTTTTTTCTTCCCATGAATTATTTATGAATTTTATTATTAAGGATATGATATATATATGAATTTATTTTTTTTATTTTATGATATGTATGATTCCACCAATCATAAGGGATAATTTTTCCAATCTCATTCTTTTCCGAGATTGTGTATTCGTTAGTATTTACTCGGCTTATGTTTGTCACCCATGTCCATGTTTTCTCAAAAAAATTTCATAAAATTTTTAATATTCTTACAAGTAATTTTATAGTCATTTTTACCCTTTTCTGACTTTTACCACAAGGTTTGGAAGGAATATATCTTTTTCTTACCATACGATGTACTTTTTGACTTTTCCAGCAAAAGTACAAGTAGAATGTTATTTTAACATTTACGGAATGAACAGATTTTTAAGGTTTGATAACAACTTATCTTCATGAAGATTAATCTACAATATTTTATAATAATTTTTAACAAATACCTTTTCTTTTAAATTTCATATGATTTGGTGAAAATAAATTGATTTTGAAGAAGAAAGGATATTTTCCTCACGAATTCATTTCAATTGTTTTATCTAAACTAATTCACATCCAAGATGACATTATTTAGTATTATTATGTTTCCAGTATAATGTCTCTATTAATTACGTGGTTTTATTATTCTTATGATGAAATGGTATCCATTTGTTTTGTATGGATTATGTTTTGATGGGATGATGTTTATGAAACCCATTTTATTCTTTGTGTTATGATGAATGATTTATGTTTATTTTATGGCACATGAAATAATGATTTCATTATGAGATGGGTGGGACCTATATCTCTCTCTAATACATTGGGTATAGATTTTTATTTCAGTTGATAGACATGGCTGGAATGGCAAGTAAAATCTGGTTCAGTAATATAGGGCAGGAACGATAAGTAAACCCGGTTCAGTTATGGACATTGTCCACAATGATGGTCTTGGTAGAAATGCCTTGGCTACTATAGAAATCATAACATGTTCTTAATGGTTTTACATAATTATAAGTTTTATTACCATGCTATTTTATCATTGTTAATGTACCTTTATGATCCATTCCTTATGCAATTCCACGATTTTGTCATTACTCAATATTTTGAAGTATTATGTTCATGATCTAACATTCAAATGTTTAGGTATTTTTTTATGTTCTCCATGTTTACCCTTTCTAGGCATTTGAGCTCACCCTTTTTTTGTTTTCTTTTCCCCAGGATATAAAGAAAGGGTTTAGGTAATAAAACCAAAGTGGAATATTTTTATGGGAGATTTTTATGATCTTTCACCATGATTAGAAGATTATGTTATGGGTTTCAAAAGACACTAAACTGACACAGTATTTTGGAATACTTTTGTGTCATGTAATATGTTTTCCAAAAAAGTAATGTAATTTCCTTGTATGTCATGCTTTGGGTCTCTATAGTTGGTATCAGAGCGAAGGAGGTAGGAATGAATCTGATCCTTGGGTACTCTCATGTGTGAGCATTGGACGAAACATGGCTCTCCGCACAAGGGCTTCATGAGGAAATGGATGCCACTAGGGATGGTGGTATGTCCCACACAGGAGGTGTAGCCGCCCATGGAGTGCTCTAATAGGTATCAATTCTAGTCCACTAGAAATAATTCCAAACCACTACACACATGGAGTGGTTGTTTTCGAACCACGTGTGGGTTGACATAAACCAACACAATCAGAGTAAAGGAAAAATGACATGTTACTATCATCATAATTGATATTTTAGGAAACACTTTATTTCCTTAAATATTAAGAATCTAGTCATGTCTAGATATTATAAGATATGGTCCATTCATATATCAGTGTTATATGTAATGGAGGGTGTATTTTTAGATTTGGTATGACATTGAAACACAAATATATCTAAGGGTGTACCACATGTATGAAACATAGGAGCTAACACATAGTTCCCTAATGGATTGAACAATATGATGACTTGATACAAAAATTGGATACATAGGTATTATGATATTACTGTTGATAATGAGGTAATATATTCCCAAAATTGTCTTAAACAGATAATTCATACATAAAGTACCCCTATATAGATCTATAACTTATGTATGGATGTTTTCTCCAATATAATGAATAAATATATATTCTTTATGCTAATATAATATAAAAAATTAATATATTTTAATGTTATGTGACCAAATCTTGGGTGGATTGTTGTTTAGTGTCATTTGATATAGAACATTATGTGGGTTGTCTTTTTCTTAGTCCTGCCACATTTTCTAATATACAAAATGTTTTCCTAATATATAATTTTGGAGTTATGTTTAAAAAAGGTACCATGTTGGGATTTAATTTTACATTTTTGTTATGTTTGAAATTCTGAATTTCATAAAATATTCTCTATCAGTAAACATCAAGAAACACATATTAATTAAAAAGTGTCATAGTTTTGGGGAAATTAGAGTGGATAAAAATTAATTTAGAGGCCCAAAACATTTGGATATAAGATTAATGCTATTTATTTCTATTTATTTGAGTTAGTTTTCATTGTTCATTAAAACCTTTGTTCTAGTAATAATAATCACTGATTTCAGTTAGTTTCCATTGGATTGATTCATGGAAATGGAAACCTAAAACAATTGTCTATCCATAGGGGACCTACATTCTAAAGGTAGGTAATCATTATGTATGAACATTACGAATCTTAGTAATGTACATTGGTCAAGCAGATGGGAGGTCATATTAATCACACCCTTTTGGGGAAATTATTGACTACTCTTGGACAATCTTTGTAAATTTATGATATTTCTCATGAATACTTATTAATTCACCATGTATATCATAAGTTTCCATTGGAATTTTCAATCACTTATTAACATGTGTAAAATTAAGAATCATTTGTCAAAATTCAAGGTTCTTCATTAATGGATATATCTATATGTATTCGAGGTTCTCCATCAATGGTATCCTTTCATATAATATATCAAGATTTTTCTCATCGTCGTTATGATGATACTGGTTTTTCATCCACTCAGTGGGGCACTCTGGAATTTGTTTTCATCAACAGAGATGAAGGCTTGTTTTAATATTAGGATCATACCAATAAAATGGGCTACCTACGCATCCTTGTGAAAAGAATTAGATCCCTTGTAGTTCGGTGCTGCTTTATGGGACACATCATACCTTTTAAGGTCATGTGATAAGGTCCTAATTGTACAGTTTTCTGTCATGTGTTATGGGCATATAAGATAAAGGCTCATAGTCAATGTTTTTTTGTAGGACTTATGCTAAAATATCCCAATGAACTTGGAAATGAGTATGGGTTTACATGTAAGCATAGATCCTATTAGGGAATATGGCCCATGGAGATAAGGGATGATTTGAAATGTTGAGTTTGAACCTCAATGAGGCTTTCTATGTATCCCATGTGGACGGAAATCAAATTTCAGTTAGTTCGATAAATCTTTTAGAAGAGTATAATCCTTTGAGATAAATGAGTTTGAACATAATTCTTGAAAAGGATTCCGTGATTACATAGTGGCTTAGTTTTTGTCTTATTTATAATGATGGTTTCCATATTTAGGGAATTAGGGTTGGATTCCTAAAGTGTATATCCATTGAGCTTGGGACCTGAGAGGGCTTCCTACGTACCCCAATAATGGTGGGAATCCAAGTTCTCGTCATTCATTCACAATCATTATTGTACAAATGTTGTAATCATCATGAATCTCTAATCCCACATGAGTCATTATCAGTTCGATAAACACAATGTTGTGACATATTCAACAAATACACCCACACATTTCCTCCTCCTCTAGTGGATGAGGGCGCACCTATGGTTGGTATGAAGCTGAGTTGACCCGAGAAGACGGTAAGGCAAAAATCCCTCCCTCTATTAACTTTACATTAGACAGGGTTCCAATGAAAGGAAGAAGGGATGAAGGTTAGGGTGTTACACCAGGATGGCTTCACATGGTGAAAAAGCTCAACAATGTAGAGGGAAAGGGCAATGAGAGTCCCTGTGTCCATATCTCCTATAGTCATTTTCACTGAATAAAATAGGAGTAGAAATGATGCCACCTCGTGTAAGAAAATATTGGGGATTATGCCTGGATGGTTTCCCTATAATAGATCATGGTAGGTTAGGGAGACTTATATTATTCTTGCATAGGAAATCATGTGTGAACTGTACATTCCCTACCAGATACATGAGGCTCCGGGTCATCTCTTTGAGAAGGGAGAGGTCATGACCTAAACCCTACTCTAAACCGGGAACTTACGAACATTGTTCCTGGGAGAAAGGTTCATGTGACTGAGGATATACAGTCCCCTAGACACTCCATGAACCCTAACCCCATTGTGAAACAAATTTGGGAAACTTGTACTATGGATATAAAAATCCAAATAAGAGACATGATGATGTGTCCTTCCCAAAGGTCTGATAAGTCAGGAAGATTGGTGGAGGTATCAATAGAATCCATTTCATACAAGGGAGCCAATGAAGAAGAATCCATTCCATGTATGGATTTGAAGATGTCTTTATGGCTTGTGGACTGAAGACAGTATGTGAATCAAAGAGGGGCACCCAAGTAGAGAAGGGCGCACAAGTATGGGTGCTCAAGTAGACTTGGTCGACCCGATATTCACATAAGATATGACAAAATTGTTTAGTAATACATGGGAGATACCTTTCTCAATCATTCAAGAGTATTCACAGGTTATCCTCGATGTGTGGTGCTCATGTTCTTGTAGGAGGAATAGGCATCATGCAAGTAATTCTGATTTGTGGAGGTTAGGTTCTATAGGTGCGCAATTGTTATGTTTTTAAAACACTAAATGGACTTATGTCCAATGATCTTCCCTAAAATCTTCCTCTCATGGTGTTGAAGAAATACATTTAATGTTTTGGATGACTGGACATTGTACTAGGGAGACCAGAGCAGCAATTTGACTTTTGAAAAATTCATCCATACAAATGAAGACCCCTAGTGTCTATTTATAGGAAACAATATGACCTTGGGAGAAAGGAGTTTGGGAACAGAAGTAGGTTACGTGACAAATTTTGGGCATGCAAGTAGGCTATGCACTGACACTCTTATAGTCTGAGTAAGGCGACCAAAAACTCATGCCTTTTCAAATCTTTATATTCTTCATGTATTATCCGTTTTATTTCTTAGGTATTTTCCTTTGTCATTTTTTAGACTCTTTGATGGAACTGATTTTCAACAAAAATCCCCCCCCCTTAGAATTGGATTTAGAATTAAAAAAGGATGCTATACTTAGGTAAAGAAATGATGTAATAGGAAGAGTTTATTGGGACAGACAAGTGTTATTTGTGTGAGACAACTGGTCACACATGTTTTCCACACACAGGATTCTATCATACAGGGTGACATAGATCACCTATATATATGGGCTTCACTTCCACGAAATTATTTGAGAATTTTGAAATTTTAGCTCTCCATGCGCAAGTCTTATTTCACATAGACACTTTTATTTCATCGTGCTTGTTCTGTATGGTTTTAGTGGCATGATTTAAATGGGGCGCCATACTTGCACACCAGTTTATACTTGTACGCCTTAATTCCATCGGTAGGTTTTTATTCAAAACCCAAAAATGAACTTACATAGAAAAAAATTTCTATCTTTTTGCAGGTTCTATGTCTCCCATAAGAATAAGAACTACTAAAGAGATTTCTAACAAGAGTATTGATGAAATGATGAATGTCGTCGGCCATGACTACAATGAAAAGTGTGATTCCACCCTTCCAAGTAAAGGAATATATTTGAAAAAGTATAATTTCAAATTTCCACGATGCTCATATCTTCCTTCGTATAGCTATTGCCATTCAAATGATTTTAATATTCCATATCCGAAGAACAATGTCCCACATTCTTGGATTCAATATTACACCATCTTGTCATCGGCCAATGTTTCTATTGGGGGATCATTTTCTAATGTTGGGACAGTAGATAAGGCTAGTATTATGCATCATAGTCTATGTGCACTGTGTTTAAAGGTTCATGCACCCATGCTGTCACCACACTATTATTAATCCATCTTTCAAGATTCCTATACGGATCAGTCCAATGGATTGAAGAAAAGATGGTATTTCAACCCAGAATTTGGTGTAAATCCCATGTGGATGTGAGCATACTGGGTTCGTAAAACCTGGGAAAAATTTACATAAGACTTGAAGGGCGTCAGGATTTATGTGTTCCTCTAGGTTGGGAAAACATATGAATGCAGGAATGATGATTTTGTGCTAGAATTAGTATGCTGAAGTAGTATAGAGGCTAACACCTTCCATTAAACACATGGATATGTAGTCATAATCTTGGGGGATGTTTACAAGATTTCTGGAGCTCTAATCATTGGAACCAAGCATGATCAGTTTATTCCTCCCAATGTGACATGGAATGACTCAGATAAGACACCTACATTGATTCATGAGTTGATGAAAATATCTAACAACATCAAAAATGCGACCACCTTGATTTTATTCTCTAGGAGAGATATTATTCTATAGGAATAGATGTAAATATTTTTTATAATGAGAAGGAAAAGGGGCCAACTTACACTCGTATGACTAGCTATCCAATTGAGTATAAGAGAGGTACCCCTGACACCTTTTGGAAAACATTGGAGAATGTAGAGTTTGAAAAATGGGAATATGAAGTCAACCCAAAAATTATTGCTATGACACATCTAGAAGGTTTCTTGTCCATGTGGATCAGTGTCTATTTGTTACCAGTCTAACCCTCCAAAGGAGGTGTGAGGCTAGGAACCATTATTATTGAAGCAAAGATGGCATAGAAAATGATGGTAGGGTTGGCCAATAATGTTTTTGGCATGATTCATATGATTTTATTTCACATTTACAAAGTTAAATCTCCTTTTAGAATAAAGGGACCATTCTTGGTGTTGTGGGAATGGATCGCTACTCATATCAGATCTTCTATTCTACAATTTGGGGTACATGTTTTGGGATGTCCTTTCTGACCATCTGTTCAGGCTTTCACTGATATTTCACCCATTTCTCTAAACTCTTATTACATCAAGTCTTGATTGAGAAATCATTAGGAGCTCAATTTTATTCTTTATGGGAATCTTCCTCTGGGGTGATTATTGGATGATGGGATATCCCGTTTGGAATTGAGGGAATATAAGCTATCATATAGAGATGGCGGGTTAGCCACCAAAATCGATGAAGAAATCATATGTCAAGCATATTGTTCTTATATATTTTTTTGTGAATTCAAATGTCTAAAAAATACTATTTTCATTCTTTTTCATGTTAGATTAGAGCAAGACCTAATTGTTTATTGAAAACTATGGTTGTTGACATCTGGAGAGAAGACTGGGGAAATATTTAATTTACCTATTTCTACTTCCGTAAGAAGATGAACTATTTGGTATTCTGAAAAATGGGTTGCATATTACCATAAAGGGGTACTAAATAATGTTGTCCCTCGAGTGGGGGTAAAGAGAATTATCTAGAGTGAACCCCTTTGTATGGAAGATAACACCTCGTCATCCGGGGCTGACTCATGAGAATAAGTTAAAGTAGGTGAAGAGGTTTCAAATTCACCAAAGTTACCATGTTCCAGATATAACCCTCCTACATAAATTAAGAGTGCCACTCCATCAATTCCTACCGAAGTTATATCGAGGTGATCTGGTCTCCATCATTCTGAAGGGCATTATTTTCTATTTTCTCATCCCTTTTCCGTGATTGTAGAGGTTGGGAAGAAACTCAAATCCAAAGTTGCAGGATCCTCTTCAAAGCCCTTTGACATACACTATGAATACATGTGACTTGAGGTTGTTCAAATATGGTAGATGTTTTACTATGATACAGAAACTATGTGGATGGATCTGTGTGAAGGAGTGCATATTCCAGGAGTAGGGAATTTATGGGCTTCTTATGAAAATATTTTTAAGGATCATCCCAATGAGGTGAGGATCAACATTCAAGATCTGGAAATGATCATCTATTACACTGATGACATAATTCCTACCACCATGCAGGTTAAGGAAATTATAGATCGTGGTACCATCGAAGGGATTAGTCTTTCATTAGATGAATAATGTAAAGACTTTGTAGATCTTTAGGATGTATGTTTATTTTATCTCACACTCTCTTTTGCTTTACAATTTGAATTTTAGTCAAAACATTGTTACTTAGGGGAAATATCATCTTATCATAAAACTGGTTAAAGGAAAGGCAATTGATGTTCCTTCACCACAGTATATCCCTAGAGGCACTAGTCTTCGAGCTACCAGATCACCCTTCGAATCGGGAGAGATATATCTCAGCCAACATGCCAAAGAGGAAGAAATAGAGAGGGTATTGGGATCTCCAATACATGTCTTTAAAGAAGATTATGCCAACCCTCCTTTAAAGGTGAGGAAGAAAATTCACAGAAGATATAGATCCATGGTTAAGTACTTTTTTAGTAGTGGTAAGTCTCCCTGATAATCATGAATTTCAGTCTTTATTTAGTAAAAAGTGTTTACACTTCGTGGAATTATGGGGGATTATTCTATTTCTTCAATAAAATAAACTACTGAGAAGCTTCAAGGAACCATAGGGGGTGCAATTGAATGGACATAAATTCCTAAAAATCATATAGTTCTTAAAGAGGAATTGGGCCCTAAGGAACCAACATATGTTCCCAGCATTTCTCTCGTACCAACTATCGTATGAGAGGAGGCTTCCTGTAAATTAACAATACATCATAATCCATCAGATGTAACAACAAATAACATCCATCCTATCAAATTTTGTGTTTATCACATGCTCTGAAACATCTAGAAACAACTGATGCTGACCCCATAAAAGTTGCTGAGGAATCTACTCGGGGTCAAAGTTTTCCATATGAGGGTTACGAAGCAGGCACACTAAGTGCTCCCACGGGTGAGAGTAACATAGGATCTAATATATAATTGGATGAAATGATGAACCATGGAATCTCTATTGATTAAGTATTAGAACATGATAATATACCAAATTATTTAGAATATTTTGGAGATCCTTTTATATAATCCACTGGGTGTGGGTTTTCATTATTTTTCCTGTTAATCTTTTTATATTTAACTTTCTAACCATGGTTGGTTAAAATATACTTTTCCATCTAAATAAATTTCTTCCACAATGATACATGAATTAATTATTGATATTAATATCAATCCTATCATTATAGAGACATTAACATGGGTGGATATTGATATGGAAGATCTTCCTAAGATTCTATTTGAGGTTCCTGGTCATATTAAATATAACACACCTCATCCAGAGATGCCAAAAAAAATTGCTAAAACTAAGAATATTGTGGAGGAGTCTTCTCAGGTTACTGACTTATTGTTATGTAAGATATACTAATATTGTTATTGCATTCATTATCTCTTCTATATAAATGTAACCATAATTAATGATTTACCATATATGGTTCTCAACTACAATTTCTAGTCCTGGAGGTGAAGCCTTTGAATCAGCCGAAATAATATTAGAAGGGAAACAAATCATTGTTTAAGATGGAGAAAAATAGGGAATTTCTTTAAATGCATTAATCCCAGAATAGATCCCTCCTTATGATAGTGACTTTGAATCGGACCCATAACTACAAAAGTCTCTTCGTCTTACACATCGCAAATCATGGTAGAATTTAGGGAATATAATATTTGAGATTCCCTTAGAGGGATCTCCTTTGAGTATTCCATGACATTCATCTCTGTTTATCACGTTGGGATTTGGCATGTTTCGAAAACATTGAAATTCATACTGTTGTGAAACAGATTATTCGATGGAGGGAACAAGAGCAAAACCTTCGGCAATATTTGAAAAATCCAAACTATTAATCTACATTGAAGAGTTTCAAGCCGTGTTTTCCAAGGTTGAGGCAAATCATACTGCATAGTTGAAGGCACTAAAGTAAAAAATTAATGAAACGACTGTTCAGGATCTTCATCGTCAACAGGAATGACATGTTATTACAGGGGAGCTCGACCAGCTTCACAACTCATTATGGGAAGTCCAAAATGAAGGTTCACAAGCCATTTACAATGCTAGAGAAGAAAATCATCATACTGAAGAGAGAGGAGTAGGTCAAAAAAATAGGCTTCAACATGAAACTTCTGGGGCCCAAGAGGTTGTCAATCAAATGCGGAATTATAGATAAATCCTTCTATAATTTCTGATTTCTGACTAGAGAGAGACTCCAATTTTTGGATGTTTGTCTATAAAAATCATCATAAATGAAAATCATTTTGTGTTCAATAATTTGTTATTTCACTCTCACTAACTGCTTTTGTTTTACCTATGCCATTGGTATAAGTAATCATAGTTTGATTTTTGCTACGGTAATATGGACAACCCCACAAACATTATATCATTTGACTCTTCATTGCTCAATATTGCATAAACCATAATGAATGTACATTTACTTAGTTGGGAATCGAAATTTTTTCGATGTGACCTTTGCGGATTTTCAATCTAGTGAGTACCACATATCTAAGTAGATTAAAATCATTCACAGTAAATAATGAATGTCTAGGGTTTATGTTCGAATATATTTGACCATAAATTTTTGAAATTAAATCCCAAAAATGTATCAGTGACTAATAATTTCTTTAATATTATTTGAATATTTCAAAGGTGAATCTTGAGCCGTGATTTTTATAGTCACCAAAGTTAAAATTTGTATCAAAATAAGAGGATTATTATACAAGAACGATGTTACCATTATTTGAAAAACCTGTAATGGGGGTTATAATACACATGGCCAATTGGGGCATATGCTCCATAGCTAAGTAGTGGCATATTTTGGCTGAAAATCCCATTATGTAGTCATATTATGCAAGGGCACCTAAGGGCACATGATGCATAGTCGTGCGAAAGAGTTCTTATGAATTTAACATTTTACTGCTGATAAAAAAGGGATAATAAAATTTGGATACCCAAGACCACAGTGGGTGGATTTTCCAAGGAAAGTGATTTTATGAATAAAGGTCCATTTTATGCCAACATAAATCATGAACTGGGAAACTACTGTGTAGTTTTAATTCATGTAGTGAGGATTTTGTGCTATGCAGTTTTAATTAATTCACTAAGGAAATTTTACTATGTATTTTTAATTCTTGGAGTGAGGAAATTATGTGGCATTATTCATGTTCTTTATCTTCGACCAAAGATATGAGACTGTACAAATTTCATAATTATTTTCTTGGAAACATACTACCATGTTCAGGTATGGAAAAATATTTGTAATCCCTGATTTTTTGAATTTCTAGATCTGAAGAATGATAGGAAAATGGCATAAAGGCATTAAAAGAAGTTTTTTTCAATAATGAAGTTAAAATTATTTGGCAAACCCATTATGGGGATATATTATGCAGGTCTAACTAGGGCATACTCTGTATATCCAAATAGTGGAATCATTTGACTAACATGACCATTATTTAAAAAACTTATGTGAGGCCACCTAAGGGAACATACTACATGGTCAGGAAAAAAAGTTCTTAATAATTTTAAAATTCTATTTCTAAAATCCAATGAATGTTTATGGAGATTCAAATATTCTGATGCACATATTTTGGTTCATAAATAAAGGTACCTGAATATATATAGGGTATTTTAAACTAGGATTTCTAATGAATTGGAAGAATATGATTGTTACGAATGGTTGACCCAAACATAAGAGTTATGGTGTCTTTAGTTTTAATTCATACAAATAGGACTAAAAAATGTAAAGAGTATAAGATATGTGGCCATGTGATTTCAAGGTTATTTTATATTTCATTTAACACATGGACTGGGAAATGTTTAAACTGTGGTCATGAAGAATATCATATCGAAAGAAAGATAATGGGACAAATATACTTAAATGACTATTTTAGAATACATATTCTTGTATATTGTCATCAATGATTGAAGTGTACAAAGGAAATATGACCAAGAATAAAATTAGCATCATTTAAAAAACTCATTATGGGGTTGTATTATAAAGGGCCAACTGGGACATATGCTGAATAACTAAATAGTGTGATATTCTGACTAATAGACCCATTTTTTAGGAAACATATGTAAGTCCACCTAACGACACATGCTGTATAGGCAGGAAAAGAATTATCAAGTAATGGAAACTCTGTCACTAAAAACTGTAAGAAATATTATGAAGATATGAAAATATTCATGACTAAGAGTGTGAAATATGGAAGGAGGTAATGCTCAATGCATATGAAGAATATTTGAATTAGTGTTGACCCTGAATATGGAATCCCTTGAATAGATCTGATTCATATGTAAAATAAGGAAATTCCTTGTTTATCATTTAATTCAAATGGTGATGTGTAGTTTTATTTCATGGAGTGTGGACATTGAACTATGTAGTTTGAAGTCATACAGTGACGACATTGTACCGTGTAGTTTTCAGTCATGTAGTGAGGACATTATACTGTGCAGTATTAATTCATGAAGTGAGGACATTAATAACCCTAAAATAATTTGAGACACCTTATTTATATAAATAATCCTTTTACCAATTTCCTAATCCCATGTGAGTTGTGCTTGGTGAGAGAAACAAAGAGCAGTAAGGGATTCTTTTATAATACAAAGTTAACACATATGAATAATATGGGTGTTATTTTTCCATGCAGTTTAGTTTAATGTGGTAAGGATGAAGATGAACTGATGTGAAACCAAAGACTTGTTATAGCTAGAATATGGAATTAAACCCATGTGTCACTATGTGTCTTGATGAGGGAAATAATCAATCCATATGTAATTATTTAAATATTCCATATATAGATTTTTATTCTCACATAAATAATAAAGGGGGATTTTTATTGTGGTTGGGCCAAAGATTGGAGATCTATAAATATCTATGTATCACATATAGATGAGAATCAAGTCATACGTATTTCATTAACCATTCAATTCCCACACCAATCAAGTTGACATGGGAGATAGGGTATTTAATACATTTTAGAAGAATGAATAAATTTAAGACACTAGATTGTGTGAAAATAAAATCATGTATCTTAAAAGAGCACTATGTATAGATCTTGTTCATATATAGGAGAACAAAAAGGTAAATAAGAAATTTGTGATTGTGTCTGGGAATATGATTAGAGATAAAGGTATATCTACACATCATAAATATATGAGAATCATGCCACACGTAGTTCTTGAAACATGTTCCCTATGCATATCAGACATAGACCTAGGTAAGTGTAGGACTTATGTGCTGCTAAGGAGTAGCAATAATGTCCATGATTCTAGCTTATGAAAGATAATAACATAAAATAGAGAAGACATTAACCATTCATTTTAATGTAATTTAATGATGACAAGTGGTGTCTTGTAGTATAACGTCATGCAACAAGGAAAAAGATGCTACAGATTTTAATGTCATGCAGCTTGAACGCTTATGGTTGTTATGCAGTTTAACATCTTACCACTATGACTTTGTACTGTGTAATTTTAAGTCTTGTAGTAAGGACATGGGGGTGTGCAGTTTTCAGTCTTCCAATGAGGAAAAATGTGTGAAACTACAAAAAGTATTTCTTTATGAATCACACATTGGTTGGAGTTGTAATAAGATCTCCATCTATTTAGATTAAGGCATATGCTCAATTTCAATAGAACTTATGTATGGAATGTGTTCCTTCCCACATTGTCTCCAGATTTGGAGGTTTATTTCTAGGTATCGTTCGAGTCCTGAGGAGAAATACCAATTCTCTTGAAGAAATGAATGGAGGTGAAAATTCTTGTCAAAATCACGGATTATTCATTTCTAGTAGACTTCTAAATGATGAAAAGTATGCAATATTTTCTCACCTAATTGTTCCATCTCATTAAATTGTTTATGAGACTTCTCATATCTAGAAAATTGATGACATATTTCAACTCAAAGTGAAGGCAAATGCATTTCAATTAGGAAGACTTATTATTTTTCATATACCAATGAATAATGAGTTTCCTGAGTGGCAGCACGAGTAGTAGTCCGATAAGCCCATAAAGAATGAAAATGATTATCATGACATAATTTAGTATCTTTATCCACAATATTATAGAGTATAATTGTTAAGTTATTATTTAATGCCTCTATCTATCCATTGGTCGCCACATGATAGAGAGATGAAAGGTTGGACTTGATATCGTGACCCTGATTTAACATTTTTACCTCATTAGAACAAAAATTTGTTCCATTGTCCATAAAAATAGTATGATAGACACAAAATATGGTAAGGATATTAGTTTTTACAAAACTAACAATGCTTTTGCCTCAGAATTCATTGAGAGGTATTGCCTCATCCCATTTAGAGAAGAAGTTTGTATAAGAAAGAATATAGTTGAAATTATTAACTTTGGATGGAGGATAAGGTCCTACTACATCCATTCCCCACGTAGAAAATGTCCAGGAGTATTTATCTGTATGTAGAAACTCCAGGGTTTGATGTATGAAGTTGGCATGCACCTGGAAGGGATGAAAGTTCTTCGTGAAATTTGTACAATCTTGAATCATTAATGGCCAAAAATATTAACACCTTCATATCTGATCAGAGAGTCTATGGACAAATTGATTGGCACCACAAGCTCTTGAATGCACTTCTTTAATGATGTCAATATTTTTTTCTCCATCAATACATCTGAGCAGGATTTCATCGAAGCCTCATTGGTAATGGAAATTTTGGTTATATGCACCAACATAAAGAGTAAAATTTGCTGCTCATCGTCGAATCTGTTCTCTTTCATCCCTATCAGGTAGAAGTACCCCATTTTGATGATATTCAACAATGAGTGTACGCCATCTTATGGTATGACCAAATGGATTGGAAATAGGGTAATCTCATAAATTTCCTCTGTTTTGGGTTGAACGAAAGGTGATACCACACGATGATGGTCTATATTAATTATTGTCTCATCCAGATTTAGATATTCCAGGGTTATAGCTACATTATCCAATGCATCAGCTTGGGCATTCTGTGATCGTGAGACATAAGACAATGTTGGCTCTGTGGGAAATTTGGAAAATTAACCCTTTTACCTAATCAAACAAATGGATTAACTCTTCTTTTCTAATAGAATAATCCCCATGGATTTGTTTGATTACTAATTCTGAATCAACTTTCAGTTTTAAGTGATTCACTTTCACATGAAGGGCCAATTCCAAGACATCAATGAGACCTTGATATTCTGGTTCATTGTTGGTACAAACATCAAACAATAGGATGGAATAATGCAATGCTTCCTTTTTTGGGGAGATAAGTATAATTCCTAACCCAAATTTTCTGAGTTTAGATTTTTACATTCTCTTCCGTATGGGACTTCGAATGAACCATCAAAGTAAATTTCACATGTTTGGGAATTATCCTGAATATTGAATAACTCCTTGTCAATAAGTTCATTATAAAATTATGAATCTTCCACAGACGGATGTTCAGTAAGGATGTCAGCCAGAGCTTGCCCTTTTATTTCTTTCTGAGGCACAAACAGGATATCAAACAGTTGCAGAATAACCACCCACCATGAAAAATGCCATGTAATCATAGGATGACTGATGATAAATTTCAGTGGTGTTTTTCAAGACACCAATTGATCCACATGATGTTTCATGTAGGGCCTCAATCTTTGCATCACAGAGATTAATGCCAGGAATCACTTTTCAATACTTGAAAACTAGGTTTCTGCATCAAGCATAGTCTGACTGATATAGTAAATGTTGTTTTCATTCCCAGCATCATTATTTTGGAAATGGAAGGCACCCGGTGATGACTCTATAGTTTTCACATAGAGAATAAGTGGTCTTCCTTCAAAAAGTGGGATTAATACCGGTGGACTGAAGGGATATTTCCGGAGGGTATCAAATTCATAGGTAATCATCATTCTTTTAATATGTGACCACCTTCTTCATTAATATGGTTATGGGAAAACACTTACCAGACATATTGGAAATAAAGCACCGAATAGAGCCCAAGTGTCCTTGGAGTCCTCTTAATTATTAAAAGACTCGAGGAGGTGACATGCCTAGGATTGATTATGATTTCTCAGGTTCAAATTCAATACCACTATAGTGTGCAAAGATGCCAAAGAAAAATTATAGAGGTTACCACGAAAGCCCATTTTATGGGGTTCAACTTCAAACTATTTTGCTGATGTTTATTGAATATGATCTCCAGATTAGCCAACTGATTGGAACGTTGTCTGGATTAAACCACCAAATCTTCCACATAAAATTCAACAATTTTCCTTAATAAGGTTTTGATGATATAGTTCATGGCAGGTTGTTATGTTACACTTGCATTATTTAAGCTAATGGGAATTACCCTATAGAAAAACAAACCTTGAGGGAATCTGAAGGCTATAGATTCTTCATCCTATGGGGACATAAATATTTAATTATAACCAATGTATCCATCCATGAAGGAAATATCTTCATATCCAGCTGTTGTGTAAATTAACATCTCTGTAATCAGAACTGTTAAATCAACTTTTGGACAATTCTGATTTACATCGCTAATATCTTTGCAAACTCTAATTTTCCAATTTTTATTTTTCACTTGGACAATGTTGGCCATCCATTTGGTATATTGTACCTCCCTAACAATGTTATCCTTTATAAGCATATCAAATTCAGATTCAATTTTATAGGCATGAGTTGGGTGTGTTCTTCTTATTGCATGCTTGAATATTTCATGTTATTATTGAAAACACAAATGATGGGTGGCTATATTAGGATTATACCTAGAATTTCTGTATAATTCCATGCAAATATATATATCAATGTTTCTTTATTAATGAAGTATTTGCCTCTTTCTCTTTAGAGGTAAGGGCCGCACTAATTAGAATGTGGTGTGGATCTTCTTTTGTACCCAAGATTAATTTCCCTAAGCTCATCGAAAGTGGTAGAGGCACCATTCTCAAATGTTATAGGAGCATACCTAAGATCTTCCTCTTCTTCTTCAATACGCGTTACCTATTATATTTCTACTTTAATAGTAGGTGAGGAGGAAAAAAATCCAGAGTTTGGGGATAAGTCAGCATTTTATCATCCTGAAGAAGAGACTGTCATATCTGACCCTACTGATGATGAAGGGTAATTTTGTGGTAACACAGAGGAGATTAATGATTGGGAATCAAAATAATTGTCTTCTACTAACATTGCTACAACTTCTTCATCTATGATTGTCAATGATGGGGCCTGTTGTAGTTTAGCAGATGATATGAATACATCTTCATTTATGCTTTTGTCACTGCTTAGTGAATAAATAATATCCCCATGTTACTAGGCTCAATCATTGAAATAGACATTATTGATGTTATTAGATGAGTTATTTGATTTTGTTTTACACTTTCAATTTGATTGATGGGTAGAACATAATCTATACACTAATGTATTAATGGGTTTTCTAGAATCTTTTCCAATACTTTTTGAGCATTAACTCTAGATATTTCTTTTGTTATTTACTTCATTCCTTTTGAGTGATAAAAAACTGTCTCAATGTATTCAGATTCACATGTTTAGAAAAAATCATCGTCACCATAAAATTTCCCAATTTGACCATCGACACAGTATTTATAACACTGATGGTATGAAGAAGGTATGGACACATCTTGATGTAGACATGGCCTTCCAAGAAAACTATTTAAGGCTAAGTCCTAAAGAACAACCATGAAATATGAATGAGACACAAGATCTCAAAATTGTGTTATGAGTGTAATTTCACCAAGAGGTTCTTTCTCATTTTTATCATAAGGTTTCAACATTAAAGTGGAAGGAGAAAAGTTAGATTTATCTTGTCCTAATCGATGAAGTGTATGAAAAGGAATGAGGTTGAATCTGAATCCATTATCAATGAAGGCTCATCAGATGTATATGTCAAAGAACATGATAGATAAATACAAACCTATGATATGTGAATATACAAAATCATCATCATCTTCATCTATAAATGATATGACTTTATGATATTCTACATGATAATTCTCTCTACGGTAAACCTCAACAACATCCCCATCAGTTTCAAACTATTTAGGACATAAAAAAGCATCAATAATTGATTCTAAAAGATCTTTTGATAGATTCATGGAATCCATAGTTGATAAAATTCCCAGTACATGGTCCAGTTGTCGCAAAAATCATACTTTTGACAAATAAGTTTACGTTTCCCAGCACGGAGATGAGGTTTTGCAGGTGCTTTGGATATTGATGCTTCAGATTTAGATGTACCCTATGCCGGGACAGAAGTGATAAATACTCCTTGCTTTGGTAGATTAGATAGACTATGACTATTTACTTTATGAAAGGATGATGGTGTGACAACAAATCGGTTCACCAAAATAATATTGTCATAACTAAACTTGTCTTGCATCGAAGAAACTCATTGTTCTTTTTGAGCCCACTGAAGGGATATCCCATGAGTTTCTTCTGCATATATGGTTCGAGTATGGGTATAGTTAAAAAGGAGGTTTCTAGAATTCCCATGTCTACCCCTATGCCCTTGAACTTTTCCTCTTCCTCTCATTCCTCAATTGGTTACAAGTAACTCTAACTCATTATAATTAGAATAACCATTGGAATAAGGATCTGTTAAGTGGATAAAATTAACAGAACCAAAGACCAATTCTCTATCTGATGAATATACTACTAGACAGGTTAGTTCTGGTTGTACAATTTAGTGGGGTGGTGCCCGTGCTTTTGCAGCATATGGCATGAAATCATCTAAGTTAATGGACAACTTTGGCCATAACATGAGATCTTCTTCTTTTGACTGCTCTAGGTCTTTCTGATCATCTCAATTCATTACAGATTGACCTTTTGATGAAGGTGGGTTTTCTATGGAAAGAGTGGTGGAATAAAATATTAGTTGTTTCAACTGTGTTCATAGAATGGAATGAGTTCGGTTGATCATTTTTCTTGAACATCAAATCACCATATTTCTACAAATTTTTTCTTTTAACTTTCTACTATTCGACTTCATCCTCTCGATTAGTAGTAGTAACACATGTTACTTGAGTTGAAGAACTATTCTATTTCACTTGTATAGACTCTAAATTTTTTATGAGGTCCTTAAAAACAAAACACTCCTGAATGGGGTTCCCCAACATCAAGTGAAATGGACAATAATTCATAAGATCTTCATATCATTCTTTGTTTGGTTTCTTAGGATGTTGAAACTGAAAAAAATTGCTTTCCAGAGCTTAGATGAAGTAACTGGGAACTTGTTCATTCCATAAGGAATAAAAATATTCCTTTAATTACTCAAATTGTTTCTAACATCTATATAATTGATAATCTTGACATGGTAGTCAATTTCTCTGAAGCTCTTGAGGCAGATACCTTTGATACGAGGATGATTTTAAAATGGAAGTAGGAACATGTGATTTCTTGAGTGTAATGATAGAAACCTCTCATATCCTTGTTCTCCCTCCCAGATCTGATAGAATTACATGATTTTTATCCTTAGTCTCTTTTATATAATTTTTTATTTGTTGAAAAATTGATGTATGGTCTTGAAACACTCATGTTTATTTTATAGGGATTAATAGTGTGCTTAACTCATCACATAGACATTCCACACAAATTGGCAGAAACTCTTCTTAATGGAGTTCCTGACATAATGAATATGTTAATCATTTCCACCACACAATGAAATATCAAACACATTCATTCTCCCTTTGTTTGCAATTGGATGAATCCAAAACTGTTATCTTTGGTAATGTTGAGATAAACTGGAGAAGTAATTTTCGACAAAGATCTTCCCATTTAGTAATAGATCGAGATTGCAAATTTGTGTACCATATAAAATCAATACCTGATAGTGACTACACAAAACACCTGAGCTTTACTACTTCTTTTGGTTGAGGAGTCCCCATCATAAGGTCAAAACAGGAAACAAAATGTGTCATGTGTTGTTATGGATCTACCAAACCATTAAATATTCGGAATGTAGTATTCAAAAAATTCTCTAGGGGAGGAATCAGGTCCACCCATTCAGGGTATGCTTTCTTTTTTGGCTAAACATGAACACGTGTTTCCTCCAGAGTTTACAATAATGTTATTAATTCCTCAATTATTTTCATAATAATTTGGGGAATATCTGGATGAACTAGAACCTGTGCAGGTACAATAGTTGGAGCATGAGATCATGCAACGACCGACAAAACCACTAGTGGTGGCACAGGTATTTGCCTTGGATAACCCACGGGAAGATGCCTATCAGGATGCATTTGATCATGTCATGACTATGTACCCAATAGAGATATTTTATTATCTGTATCAGTAGTAACTAAAAATCCTCGTTTTTTAGGAGCTCCTCCATTATATTCATGTTGAGGACCGGCCTGGGTGTACGTCTAGCAGAAATGTTGCTTTGTAGTAACTCTGTATTGAGTCTTTTCAAGTCCTCCATTTCATATTCTTGCTATGAAAATATCTATTCAAGAAAAATATATTGACTTTATCTAGTGGGAAATGAGATTAATATGAATTTTACCTTTCCTCATGTTAGATGACTTTCATAGGGGTGGGAGTTGGTTATTTGATTGCATACAAAAATTCTGGGTAAGCCTTTGATTTTGAGTACGTACACCTTATTCATTTGATTCATTGTGTACCGTATTATGGATATGAACTTCATATTATGATTCCCCTGACCAAAATCATTTTATGTATGATCAAATTTAATGGTGTTAATTAATTTTACAGATGCATAATTCATTGATGGAATTCTGTCAGTATCTTTGTAAGATCTTCTCCCTCTGTATCTTCAATGAAACTCTATTCTCTTATATGATTGATTCTCATTAGCTGTTTGATAGAAAGTAACCTAAATAGAAACCTTGGATAGTTCAGTTGTGTGCTCTATTTCAAGCTTCATCCCTAATTAGTATAAAACTGAATTCCATTGAGGGGAATTTAGATGTGAAAAAGCCCCTAGCCTTTCATGTTGGGGCTGTTACTATTCATATTCTTCAAAATTATTATCTTTGTTAAATGAGTTTTATGGTTTAATTAACTGAGACCCTATCCTTGAAAGGTGGGGTGATTCTTCAACTCCTATAGATGAAATTCATGCCACTAATATTCTGATTTTGTGAATTTGGGTTTAGACATAAGTTGTGTGCATCATTTGAAAACAATACAAAACACCTGTTTCAAAAGATCGTTGTTCTATTTCAGAAATTTTTAATCTATGATGGGTGTCATCTTCTAAGTAGGATTCTTACTGTATATTATTAGATTCTTTATGTAAAAGTAACTCAACAACTTCTTTTCATTGGGCCTAACTCTGTTGAGAGCTGGTTGAGGCCTGTTCTTGAGCGTACATTTGATTACATATAAAATATATTGATTGTGGCTGACTTTGGGAATTAATATTCCATAAGACCACTTTTGGAAATCATTGTTGATTATATAGTGTATTTAAATTACATGATCCATTATTACTGCATACTTTGATACAATCAAAATATGGGGTATTATAAATTAAATGGCATAGCCTCTTTAGAGAATTGGGGCATGCACGCTTAAGGGTTCTATGCTATTTTTCCTCATTTTGAAGTCGGGAAACTAAGAGAGATGCCAAGTAAATTTGGGGTTACAACCCTTCTATTACGTTAACATGATTTTGATATTAATTAAATGGTAAAAAATGGTTTTCAAATAATGAAGAGTCATCCATAAGTTGAGGCAGATATCATGAATACAATCTTCTGTCATTAATTCTATAATGTTATATTGAGAATTTTCCAAAGGCCAGAACATGACTGGTATTTCACGTTTAGCCAATTGTTTCCTCATGTTTAACATATCTTTATCACCTTTTATTAGATATTTAAAAACTTGGTCAGACCAAAGTGGACACTATGTTTCAGAAGGAGAATGGCCCAAGGGAGGTTTGGAGAAAGACCATTACCTTAAGATGTATTCGGGTTAATAAATTGTTTCTCACATCAATGGAAACACAACAGACATGAATGGCCTTGTGTTTTCATGTAACATGAGATAGGATGTCTTTCTCATTACTACATTATCAATTATATAATTATCTTGATAATACAAAAAACTAATGCCGAGAGGAAATTTTGGGGAATTTCCATCCGGTGGAGGATTACCATGGTGGATGATAGAAATTGATAAATCATCATGGTACTTGGTCTTCTGGACACATGGAGGGTTAATGTTGATCTCATCTATAGATAGGTTCTATGGATTGACCGAATGTTCTTGTATAAAGACCTCATTATTAAGTGTTCGATGGAGAAAGTCAGAATTACAACTTCCACCCCCATAATTTGGTAATTTGAGGATATGATCTTGATATACAATAGATAAATGTCTAAGGGAATCATGAACTCAGACATTAATAGGAGTTTGATTACTTCTTGAATCTTTATTTTCTAACTGTGTTTGATGATATTTATTTTTGGATTTTCTCTTATACTTAATTTGGGCCACTTTCACATAAACGAGGTTATCATTGGCAGGTGTATGTTCCTACCTTGAATTGGTTACTGAACAGACCGATTACCACCAATTGAAAAGGGTGTATGATCTTGATCTTGTTGTCCATATGATATGGCGGAGTATGCCCCATCACCCTCCTGGACGGGAACATAGGTGTGTATCTTCTCCAGGATGGAATGCTGATGTGTTATCCTATGTATAGGGAAAAATTTATCTATTTATTCCCTGGTACTGCTAAATTAGTTGTTATAATATTCGAGCATGCTTCCAGAATATGGGTAGGTATTTGTGTCATCCCTTTCACCAATGATAAAATGTGTTTGGTGACTTCAGCTAACAGAATGAGAATATACATCTTTTCCATATTGGGAGTAGGTTCATGGGCCGAAACCTATCCTTATTTTCCTATCAATGGGTATAGATAGTTCTCATGAATGGGGATAGAGAGTTGGGTCTACCATAGATTTCACATTAGAGCATTCTTAATGACTTCTATAGGTGCTTCCAAATGATACTGTTGGTAGGATTTATGAACATAGGTTGGTGTATGTGGCTTATGGCTATTTCCTGTCAGGTATGGTTGATGGAATTCCTTCAATACTAGAAGATGAGACTGCTGGAACAATTGGATATTATAAGTAGTTTTATGTTCCTACTGGTTGTTTCACATCATGTATTATTGACAACCTTCCTTTAACTCTATAAGAAGAGATTGCTGGTAGAATTGGGGATTATAAGCAGGTGTAAGTTCTTGTTTACCTGTTACCACCACATTGGACTGGTGGGCTTCCATAAATGCAGGAAAACGATCCTACTGACTAGCGAATAACATGTAAGAAGATGTATGTTCATGTTCACAGTACTCTACCGGCATTATATGGAGGGATTTTTGGGTTTCTACCAGATGAGTTTGGGGGAGAGAAAAATTAGGATGGACAAGTGTGTGTGTTCGCTCGTTGTTTGCCATCAAGTTAGGTTGTTGGAGTTCTTCAGAGGGGGAGAGGTAAGAACATTCTCCCTGTTGAATGGATTTTTTCAATGGTAGTTTGTCTTGCATGCTAGAGATTGAGAGACTTGGTCCGTATGTCAAGAGGAAACACCCCATCATGTTGGGGGTTCATTATTGCGTGATTCTACTGGCGGTGATTGTTGATTGGAGTTGTAACGCCCCGACCCCAGTTACCCAGAGTCGGTGCCTTAATTACATAACATTGGCATGATCACAAGAAAGATGAAATCTCGAAAGACCGATTGGTTTAGTAGCCTTGGAAACACTAGATATATTCATAAGTTTTACATTACATCATAAAATGAAAAACTAGTACAATAACATAATGTCTCCATAATCCACACTCATATCCCCACATAATATCCCAGCAGGTCATTCAAAATTTACTTATTCACTTCCTGGGAAAAATAAAACATAGAAAAGGGGTGAGCTCAAATGCCCAGTAAGGATAACAATATAGCAGAAACTTTCATAAATAAGAATAAACATTTAAGGCAATTTATAACTAAAACAAAAGCCTTTTAAATATGAACTTTCAACATGGTATGGCATAAATAAAATGAAATAATGCCATTTACTTATTCACATGGATATTCTACTAATCGAATAATCACACGCAAAAAATCAATAACCACTTTCATAATGTTGGAATGCATAATGCCAGACTATCATAACCACATAGTCAAGGCCTCGTGCCAAGACTACAAATAAGATTTTGTCAAGGCTTTGTGCCAAGACACTAGTTTGTCTCATGAGACCTACCGATGCATCGAGGAGCTATAGCGGGCTCCACCCGTCACATATTAAGTCCAATGTATTACCATATGAAAAGGTTTAAACATAACATAAACATTCGTATTAAAACTAGCATACGAAATGTCAATACATTCACCATAAACTATGAATGGTATAAAAATAGCACATCCATAGTCAAACATATCACAAAACCTTCAATACAATATAGAAGTTTTGTATCATAATAAATCAACTTCAAATAATCTTAAAATCCATCAAAGGATGTTGACATAGATGAAATCAAAATTCTTTTTAAAGAAATATCTCCTTTTATTTTGAAATAATTTAAGATCCATATAAAATAAAACATTTTCTTTGAAAATATTCTTATATGCTTGTAAGGGAAGCTTTGAAGATTTTATAACGGCGGAAAATAGCCGCACCCGCCGTATAAGTTAAAAAACATTCTTACCTTAATTCTGTCGAAAAGGTTAAAAAGGACCTTGTTTTGAAAATGACCAAAAGATTCCTTTATAAACCACTTATAAAAGTCAAAAAGGGTATAAATGACTTTAACTCATATTCTAGTAAATAGTAAAAATGTTTTGAAATGCATTTTTAAGAAACATGGATGTGGATGATAAAGAGATCCCAGTAGATTATTACGTATAAAAAACCTTGGATAATGAAGAGGTTGTAAAGTAAACCCTTACCTTGTACTTTTCCTTGGTTGGGGTAGGTTAACCTCCTGTATAATGGTGAAATAGTTGTTATTAAATTATACAAGAATCATATATATTAATATGATATCATATATGATCTTTTAACATTGGTTTGTTAATAATATCTTAGAATTATCGTCGTTTCGGGAGTTAACTTACTCATTTTCTTTTATATGTTTTGTTACATAAGCCATGGTTTTTGTATCTTATTCATATCCAGAATGATATCTAGTCCTTAAAAATCATTTTTAAATCATCAAATGATAATTACACTTGAATGGATACGATGGAGAATGAATCTCATCGCGTTCGTGGAGACGGTAGTCCGTACGTACGCACGAGCGACAATATCATTCTTTTGATATTAAAATAATATATAAATGGATGGTATATCATATATACAGAATCATTAACATGTTATATTTATTATTTACATGAGTTACACATCATTATTATACCCATCCAAATAATATTATATTGAATAACAATTACACCACGACGTGGAGACGGTAAGCCGTACGTACGCACATATGGTGACATGTTATTCAAAGGGTGGATAGAATACTGAATATGGTTGTACCATATTTATAATAACATCACAGTATATGTGAGATACTGGAGTTATTATTTTAGAATGGTAAGAACAAAGGAAGAAGAAGTGGAAGAAGAAATGAACTTGGAGAAGGGTGGTGAAATCATTACCTCTTCTTCGGGTTCTTCCTTTTGATTTGATCAAAAGGGATCCTTAGGTTGGCTTTATGATCAAACTAAGGCCTCTAGGTTGTAGTGAGGGATGTTAGGAGAGTATTTGGGCAGAGTTTGGCCGAACCAAAAGGCCTTGAAGGTGTGAAGAAATGAGAAGGAGGAGTGCCCTTTTATAAGAGGGGTGAGGGGCACCTTTGGAAAAGCTAGAAATATTAATTTATAATAAATTCATATTCGGTTTCTAATAGCTCCAAAGTTGATTATTCAAAGTTTAAGGTGGGGATAGGTCTAAAACCACTCAACCAATATAATTTAGACAGGTTTGGGTACTTATATTAACCTTATCTTTAAGTATTAACTCTAAGTTAATTAGTTTCACTTTTACAATGTCTCTTTGTAGTTTTATATAATATGGTTAATAAACTTACTATATACATCCAAGAGACCCCCAAGAGGTACATTAATGATTAACCTATCATGATATAAGTCTCTTGGCCGAACCGTAGATTTTTAGGAATTTAATATCAATTAATAATATAATATTTGTTTTAAGAACTCTTTTATGTCAATTTTGTCACTATTCAATAGTTGATTTTTGTGAAACTCATAACAGATTTATTACTTCGAAAAAAGTAAATTAAATCAATCCTAATATATCATATTATCCTATAAAATTAATTTAATTCATTAAAAGTTTCGTATTATATTTATTTGGGTATTTATAATATCAATTATTTTAATTTTTCACTATTATAGTAATTACTGCATCATCATTGTGTCATAAATAAAATAAATTATTTAATGTCTAAAAATTATAAATAAAATATCATTATGTAGGAAATAGTTTTAGCTTTCTAATGAATATTTATAATCTAAAATCCAACATATATAACCCTATGTAACAATTGTTTTTCTAAAAGATATATTCTTGTGTCATTTTTGTATTCATTTTAACTTAATTAAAATAAAGTGTCATTATCACTTACAAGTGGATCCATGGGGTCCCAAAATCGACCCAAAGATGCCCATGGTCGACCATGTATCAACCAATAGGGTTAAGACACGTTTTAGGGTAATTTAGTATTATTATAATATTATTTTTTAACCCTTATTTACCGGATTTACCATTAACCATGGTAAATAAAATATTTACCGCAGTAATTATTCAAAATGTCTAAAAATAAAAGTTACCCATTTACACAATTTGAACATCCTGATTCCAAATATGGAATCCATTTTCCTAAATTCAAAACACATAAGTGGCAGAAATTAATTTAAAATGAATTCCTGCCGTCAAAACAAAAAGTGTGTTTTTAAGAGATAATAACTATCAAAAGATTGACACTTGTTTATGTTCGGTTTAATTGTAAAATTATGTCCAATGACTAACATTATATTAAATGGTAAAAATATATTCTAAATATACTTTAAAACCACCCAAATTCATAATTTATCACTATTAATTATTTTGATTAAAAAAGTTGTTTTTAATTAAAATTTAGTAATTTTCACTATTCATCAAAATATGAAAGTTATCCGAAATGTACCAAAATTTCACCTTAGGCTAAATTCGATATTCCGAATCCAAAAATGAAGTCCATTTTCAAATATAAAATATATATAATTTCAAAATGTAGGTATTACTATTCATAACGGCTAGTTTGATTAGTTATGGTGTGTTAGAAATCGGTGTTGCGTACAACACACGCTATCACATTATTCAAAGAGAAGCGTACCGTAGAAGCTTGGGATGTTACATTCTCCCCTCCTTCAAATAATTGCGTCCTCGCAATTTCTAGGGTATTACTGCATAAAAAGACTCGGGTGGTTCTTCATCATAAGTTCCTCGGGTTCCCACGTTGCCTCTTCCATCTTATGGTTTCTCCACAAAACTTTTACTAGACGCGTCGTCCGGTTTCTCAGCACTTGTTCTCTCGTATCAAGAATCTTGATGGGCTCTTCGCAATAAGACAGATCGGGTTCCAGTTCTAATTCCTCATAGGTGAGTACATGCGTCGGATCAGGCATGTATTTCCTCAATAGAGATACGTGGAACACATCGTGAACTTTGGAGAGACTTGGCGGCATTGCCAATCGGTAAGCTACAACCCCAATTCGTTCTAGAATTTCGAAAGGTCCGATGTACCTGTGACTCAATTTACCTTTCTTACCAAAACGTATGACTCCCTTCCACGGAGATACCTTCATGAAAACATGATCACCGACTTGAAATTCCAAATCCTTCCTTCGATTATCGGCATAGCTCTTCTGCCTACTTTGAGCTTCTTTGATGTGATTTTGGATTACTTTCACCTTTTCCACCGTTTCCTCCACCAGTTTTGGGCCTACAAGTTTTCTTTCACCAACGTCATCCCAACAGGTTGGTGTACGACATCTCTTTACATATAACGCTTCATATGGTGCCATCTGAATACTCGAATAGAAGCTATTGTTATAGGAAAATTCTACCAGAGGTAAATATTGATCCCACATACCCTGAAAGTCAAGTGAGCAAGATCTCAACATGTCTTCTAAGGTTTGAATAGTCCATTCTGATTGTCCGTCTGTCTGAGGGTGGTATGCAGTGCTCAAATGAAGTTCAGTATCCAGGGATTTCTGAAGACTTTTCCAGAATCTTGAAGTAAAACGGGGATCACGATCAGAAACAATCGATAGGGGTACTCCATGAAGTCTCACAACTTCATTAATATATAGTCTTGCTAGACGTTCCAGGGGTAGATCTTCTCTTATAGCAAGAAAATGTGCTGACTTGGTAAGACGATCAACAATAACCCATATTGCATCGTTCCTTCTAGGAGTCTTTGGTAGCCCCATGACAAAGTCCATCGTAACATTGTCCCATTTCCACTCCGGTATGGGAAGAGGTTGCATGACTCCTCCAGGCTGTTGCCTTCCAGCTTTCACTTGTTGACAAACCATACATCTTGACACAAAATCAGCAATATCCCTCTTCATGTTGTCCCACCAAAAATGTCCCTTCAAATCTCTATACATTTTGGTGCTCCCAGGGTGTATTGAGAAATTTGAACTATGAGCATCATCCAGCAATTCCCTTTTTAGATCAGGTATATTGGGAACACAAAGTCTCTTCCCGAATTTCAAAATTCCATCTTCATACACAAAGTCTCTCAATCTCCCATCATTCACAGCTTTAATCTTCTTTTGGAATTCTTCATCATCGGTCTGAGAACTCTTAATCCTTTCTAGTAAAGATGGTTTGGCAACCATTTGAAAAAGAATTGATGTTTCACCTTCCCTGGTTATTCCCATGTCCATCTTCACTAGATCCATGAAAATTGGATCCCTTTCAATTCTCATATTGTTCAAAACTCCATGGTCTTTTCTACTCAAAGCATATGCCACCTTGTTTGCCTTCCCTGGGTGGTAGTTTATCGTACAATCATAATCCTTGAGTAATTCAAGCCATCTCCTTTGCCTCATGTTGAGTTCTTTTTGTGAAAAAATATACTTCAAACTCTAGTGATCAGTATAAATCTCACATTTTTCACCATAGAGGTAGTGCCTCCATATCTTCAAAGCAAAGATCACTGCTGCTAAATCGAGATCATGAGTAGGATAGTTTTGTTCATGAATTTTCAACTATCGTGATGCATAGGCAATAACTCTATCATTCTGCATAAGGACACAGCCAAGTCCTTTCTTCGAGGCATCACTATAAATAACGAACCCATCATTCCCCGATGGTAGAGTCAATATAGGAGCATTGACTAATATTCTCTTCAGTTCTTCGAAACATTCTTCACACTCTTTTGTCCAAACAAATTTAACCCCTTTACGTGTGAGCTTCGTTAATGGGTTAGCCAATCGGGCAAAATTCTGGACGAAACGTCGATAATAACCTGCCAAACCAATAAAACTACGTACCTCAGTTATACTCGTAGGTGCTGGCCATTCTTGGATTGCCTTGGTCTTAGAAGGATCAACAGAGATTCCATCTTTAGAGACAATATGGCCAAGAAAAGAAATCTCCTGAAGCCAGAATTCACACTTTCTAAACTTCCCATATAATTCATGCCTCCTCGGAGTCTTCAAGATAATGCGCAAGTGATTTTCATGATCTTCGTAGGTTTTGGAGTATACCAAGATATCATCAATAAATACCACCACAAATTCATTGAGATACTCCTTGAAAACTCTATTCATTAGATCCATGAATACAGAGGGTGCATTAGTCAATCCAAACGACATTACAGTAAACTCGTAATGCCTGTACCTGGTTCAAAATGCTGTTTTCGGAATGTCTTCCTTCTTCACACACAACTGATGGTATCCAGATCGAAGGTCAATCTTTGAAAAGTATTGAGCTCCTTGCAGTTGGTCAAATAAATCATCAATACGAGGTAGGGGATACTTGTTCTTTATCGTTATAGCATTGATCTCCCTGTAGTCGATACATAACCTCATAGATCCATCTTTCTTTTTAACAAAAAGAACAGGGGCTCCCCATGGAGAAACACTAGGGCGAATAAATCCCTTATTACTCAATTCCTCTAGTTGTTTCTTTAGTTCGACTAACTCTACAGTGGCCATTCTATAAGGGGTCTTCGATATAGGCCTTGATCCAGGAATCAAATCAATGGAAAACTCAACTTCTCGTTCTGGAGGATGTCCAGGTAAATCTTCCGGAAATACATCTACAAATTCTTTCACAACAGGTACATCCTCTATTTGAACATTCCTTTCCTCACCAACAGTTATTTCATTCTCTTCCTCCCCAATAATTGAATTAAGTTGAGCTACTGGGGGTGGATCTAAATAAGAATTAGGTGGTGACGATTCTGCTCTAAAAATAAGGTGTTCCTTATCATTATCATCAAGAATCGTAACCTCTTTCTTCTTACAATAAATCTTCACATCATAGTCCGAAAGCCAGTCCATACCGAGGATTATATCAAACTCAATCATAGGTATGACGATGAGATCAGCAGATGAAGAAAATTTATGTGCTCTAATGGGGACTGATTCACAAAACTTTGTTGCAACGATACTTCCCTTAGGAGTTTTAAGTGACAACTCCCTTATTAAATCAAATTGGAAATATCTAATTTTCTTAGCAAACTGGGAAGATATGAAATAATGCGATGATCCAGAATCAAATAATGCATTTGCTAAACTTGAGGAAACCATTAAATTACATGCCACCACGTCTTTCAGAGCTTCTACCTCAGTAGTAGTGATAGCATAAGCCTGGACTTGATCCCTTGGCCTTTTCTGAGGTAAGTACTCCTGACGCTTAGGGCATGCATTTTCATAATGCCCCATCTCCCTACAATTGTAGCACTGAACGTTGGTAGCTTCCTTCTTCCCCTTGCAATCATGATCTTGGTGGCATTTTTCACCACACTTGTAACAGACTCCCATTCCCTTCAAGCAAGTACCGGGGTGTTTCTTCCCACATTTACCACATGATGGATATTCAACCTTTCCTTTCTTCCCCTTATTTCCATTCCCAGATTGATCAGCAGGTCTCTTCTTCTCTTGCTTTGCTTTAAAGTCATAAGACTTAGAGAATTCCTTTTTGGTCTTGATAGCACATGAGACAATGTCTTCGTACGATGAAAAGGATTGTGAGAGTAATGCTCGACGGAGAAATGGTTTTAACCCATCAAAGAAACGATCAATCTTACTTCTTGGGTTGCGAATATAATCTCCAGCATACCTCGCTAACCTTGTAAAGTTAGCCTCATACTTTGTGACATTCTCATCCTCCTTCTGTCTCAGACTCAGAAATTGCCTTTCCATATCTGCTCGATGGTCGCGAGGGAAGTATTTTTCTAAAAACAGATCTTTGAACTCCCTCCATTCCATATTTGATACTTCATCATCTTCCTTCATGTTCTGAATCAATGACCACCATTGATCAGCATCTCCAGTGAGGCGGTAAACTTCCATGATAACTTTTTCCCTTTCACTACTCCCCAAAGCCTGAAATATTTTCTCTAGGGAAAATATCCATTGCTCAGCTACTAAGGGATTTGTATTCCCATTGAACGTTGGTGGTTGTTGCCTCATGAATTGATCTAACATTGATCCTCCACGCTGCGGATCAGGGTGCTCCATACGGGTAAGGTTATTATTCATAACCTGAGTAAGTTGTCCCAGTATGGTGATTAGCTGATCAGCACCAGTTGCATCACCAGCCCCACTATAATTATCTTGACCAGGAGGGCAATCCCTACATGGAGTGCGTGCATTGATGCAGTTTCCATTTCTTCCACTAGGCGCCATTTCTAAACAATGGCATAAACTAGATCAGTTTATGAATCAAAATACATAATCCCATACTTATAAAACACTTAACATAAATTGAACTATTTATGGATATAATCCATAATCATAAGAATGTTTTCTTTGAGGAAGTATATACTCATAATCCCTTCAAAATGATTTGTAAAGAAAATGAGAGTTATCCTAAGCATATCCCCCGGGAGTGTCGTAACCAAGAGTGCAGCAAGGCCCGTTGTCGTGCACCAGTTCCCATTCGAGTCTAGCTCAAAGCGGTGTTTTCGGGTTTTACCCCTAGGTACATCTGTGCCAGAGCCGCCTCTACCTGCTCGTATCCAGACAGGGATGTATTTCTTGGAAAACTCACAAAATCTCTACAATACCAAAATTCTAGGAAGTTCTTCTATACTAATCCTCAAAGTTCATCTTAGGTCTACGTGCTCTAATCAGAGTTTATCTAAATCTAGCTTCCAAGGTTTGTACTAAACTTCCTCTGATACCAACTATAACGCCCCGACCCCAGTTACCCAGAGTCGGTGCCTTAATTACATAACATTGGCATGATCACAAGAAAGATCAAATCTCGAAAGACCGATTGGTTTAGTAGCCTTGGAAACACTAGATATATTCATAAGTTTTACATTACATCATAAAATGAAAAACTACTACAATAACATTATGTCTCCATAATCCACACTCATATCCCCACATAATATCCCTGCAGGTCATTCATAATTTACTTTTTCACTTCCTGGGAAAAATAAAACATAGAAAAGGGGTGAGCTCAAATGCCCAGTAAGGATAACAATATAGCGGAAACTTTCATAAATAAGAATAAACATTTAAGGCAATTTATAACTAAAACAAAAGCCTTTTAAATATGAACTTTCAACATGGTATGACATAAATAAAATGAAATAATTCCATTTACTTATTCACATGGATATTCTACTAATCGAATAATCACACGCAAAAATCAATAACCACTTTCATAATGTTGGAATGCATAATGCCAGACTATCATAACCACATAGTCAAGGCCTCGTGCCAAGACTACAAATAAGATTTTGTCAAGGCCTTGTGCCAAGACACTAGTTTGTCTCATGAGACCTACCGATGCATCGAGGAGCTATAGCGGGCTCCACCCGTCACATATTAAGTCCAATGCATTCCCATATGAAAAGGTTTAAACATAACATAAACATTCGTATTAAAACTAGCATACGAAATGTCAATACTTTCACCATAAACTATGAATGGTATAAAAATAGCACATCCATATTCAAACATATCACAAAACCTTCAATACAATATAGAAGTTTTGTATCATAATAAATCAACTTCAAATAATCTTAAAATCCATCAAAGGATGTTGACATAGTTGAAATCAAAATTCTTTTTAAAGAAATATCTCCTTTTATTTTGAAATAATTTAAGATCCATATAAAATAAAACATTTTATTTGAAAATATTCTTATAAGCTTGTAAGGGAAGCTTTGAAGATTTTATAACGGCGGAAAATAGCCGCACCCGCCGTATAAGTTAAAAAACATTCTTACCGTAATTCTGTCGAAAAGGTTAAAAAGGACATTGTTTTGAAAACGACCAAAAGATTTCTTTATAAACCACTTATAAAAGTCAAAAAGGGTATAAATGACTTTAACTCATATTCTAGTAAATAGTAAAAATGTTTTGAAATGCATTTTTAAGAAACATGGATGTGGATGATAAAGAGATCCCAGTAGATTATTACGTATAAACAATCATGGATAATGAAGAGGTTGTAAAGTAAACCCTTACCTTGTACTTTTCCTTGGTTGGGGTAGGTTAACCTCCTGTATAATGGTGAAATAGTTGTTATTAAATTATACACGAATCATATATATTAATATGATATCATATATGATCTTTTAACATTGGTTTGTTAATAATATCTTAGAATTATCGTCGTTTCGGGAGTTAACTTACTCATTTTATTTTATATATTTTGTTACATAAGCCATGGTTTTTGTATCTTATTCATATCCAGAATGATATCTAGTCCTTAAACATCATTTTTAAATCATCAAATGATAATTATACTTGAATGGATACGATGGAGAATGAATCTCATCGCGTTCGTGGAGACGGTAGTCCGTACGTACGCACGAGCGACAATATCATTCTTTTGTTATTAAAATAATATATAAATGGATGGTATATCATATATAAAGAATCATTAACATGTTATATTTATTATTTACATGAGTTACACATCATTATTATACCCATCCAAATAATATTATATTGAATAACAATTACACCACGACGTGGAGACGGTAAGCCGTACGTACGCACGTATGGTGACATGTTATTCAAAGGGTGGATAGAATACTGAATATGGTTGTACCATATTTATAATAACATCACAGTATATGTGAGATACGGTAGTTATTATTTTAGAATGGTAAGAACAAAGGAAGAAGAAGTGAAAGAAGAAATGAACTTGGAGAAGGGTGGTGAAATCATTACCTCTTCTTCGGGTTCTTCCTTTTGATTTGATCAAAAGGGCTCCTTAGGTTGGCTTTCTGATCAAACTAAGGCCTCTAGGTTGTAGTGAGGGATGTTAGGAGAGTATTTGGGCAGATTTTGGCCGAACCAAAAGGCTTTGAAGGTGTGAAGAAATGTGAAGGAGGAGTGCCCTTTTATAAGAGGGGTGAGGGGCACCTTTGGAAAAGCTAGAAATATTAATTTATAATAAATTCATATTCGGTTTCTAATGCCTCCAAAGTTGATTATTCAAAGTTTAAGGTGGGGATAGGTCTAAAACCACTCAACCAATAGAATTTAGACAGGTTTGGGTACTTATATTAACCTTATCTTTAAGTATTAACTCTAAGTTAATTAGTTTCACTTTTACAATGTCTCTTTGTATTTTTATATAATATGGTTAATAAACATACTATATACATCCAAGAGACCCCCAAGTGGTACATTAATGATGAACCTATCATGATATAAGTCTCTTGGCCGAACCTTAGATTTTTAGGAATTTAATATCAATTAATAATATAATATTTGTTTTAAGAACTCTTTTATGTCAATTTTGACACTATTCAATAGTTGATTTTTTTGAAACTCATAAAAGATTGATTACTTCGAAAAAAGTCAATTAAATCAATCCTAATATATCATATTATCCTATAAAATTAATTTAATTCATTAAAAGTTTCATATTATATTTATTTGGGTATTTATAATATCAATTATTTTAATTTTTCACTATTATAGTAATTACTGCATCATCATTGTGTCATAAATAAAATAAATTATTTAATGTCTAAAAATTATAAATAAACTATAATTATGTAGTAAATCTTTTTATCTTTTTAATGAATATTTATAATCTAAAATCCAACATATATAACCCTATGTAACAATTGTTTTTCTAAAAGATATATTCTTGTGTCATTTTTGTATTCATTTTAACTTAATTAAAATAAAGTGTCATTATCACTTACAAGTGGATCCATGGGGTCCCAAAATCGACCCAAAGATGCCCATGGTCGACCATGTATCAACCAATAGGGTTAAGATACGTTTTAGGGTAATTTAGTATTATTATAATATTATTTTTAACCCTTATTTACCGGATTTACCCTTAACCTTGGTAAATAAAATATTTACCGCAGTAATTATTCAAAATGTCTAAAAATAAAAGTTACCCATTTACACAATTTGAACATCCTGATTCCAAATATGGAATCCATTTTCCTAAATTCAAAACACATAAGTGGCAGAAATTAATTTAAAATTAATTCCCGTTGTCAAAACAAAAAGCGTGTTTTTAAGAGATAATAACTATCAAAAGATTGACACTTGTTTATGTTCGGTTTAATTTTAAATTTATGTCCAATGACCAACATTATATTAAATGGTAAAAATATATTCTAAATATACTTTAAAACCACTCAAATTCATAATTTATCACTATTAATTATTTTGATTAAAAAAGTTTTTTTTAATTAAAATTTAGTAATTTTCACTATTCATCAAAATATGAAAGTTATCCGAAATGTACCAAAATTTCACCTTAGGCTAAATTTGATATTCTGAATCCAAAAATGAAGTCCATTTTCAAATATAAAATATATATAATTTCAAAATCTAGGTATTACTATTCATAACGGCTAGTTTGATTAGTTATGGTGTGTTAGAACTCGGTGTTGCGTACAACACACGCTATCACATTATTCAAAGAGAAGCGTACCGTAGAAGCTTGGGGTGTTACAGGAGTCCTCAGGAAGCTCCCATTTATTATTTAATTGATGCTATGAGTGACCTTTTGATCCTCCTCCATGTTGTACGGGAGGGACTGGTTATTGAATTCCATTGATAAGGACCTGAAATGATTGAAAATGGTGGTTGGCATAGTCTACTTCTTGATCATTGTTCATTGTTGGTCAGGTTATCGAAGATTTTTATTAAACTATAGGGCCTGACTAGAAGCCTCCAATGTTGGGATTTCACCATGCTGGCGATACACCATTAACAACACGTTGGAGACACAACATTGAAGACACTGGGTGGGTGATAAATTCCTTCCCATGGATGAGGATCTACCTTGAGAAGTAGATAGTATGTTTATAGACGATGTCTTGAAGAAAACCATTTTTGGACTAATGGAAGTTATGTGGAAAACATGAAAAACCATAACCTCCATTAAAACGACATCTTTTATATGAATATATGTTTGACTGATTCCTTTATCTACATATCCTTTATCTATTAATAGGTTCCAGATAGGTGGGTAAGATTATTAACATGGTTAAGGAATCATTTGAGGTTCATCATTTTTGTTTTTTAGTTCCTTCAAATGTGTGTTCTAGTTTTAAGAATCACTACTTTCAGGCGGTTCCCATTTGATTTATTAATGGAACAAGAAACTTCAAACAATTCTTTATCCAAAAAGGACCTACCATCCAATGGTATGTGTTCATTAAGTTAAAACTTTATGATACATTGGAATGTACATTGGTCAAGAGAATGGGAGTTCGGACACATCACACCCTTATGGGGGGAATTATAGTCTACTCCAGCACTCTCTTTATAAATTTAATATATTTTTCATGAATTCTTATTAATATAAAAAGTATAAAAAATGTTTCTACTGGAAATTCCAATAACATTTTAACATGTGTAAAATTTATAATCATCAGTATGTATTCATGGTTGTTTATTAATGGAGATATAAGGAGGTATTTGAGGTTCTCCATCAATTGTATCAATTTATATACTATTTCAAGATTCTTTTTATTATCATTATGATGATACTGGTTTTTAAGCCACACACCAGGGAACTCTGGTATTTATTGTCATCCAAGGAGATGAAGGCATGTTTTGATATTGGGATTGTACCCATAATATAGGGTAGCTATGTATCATTGTGAATAGAATCATAACCCTCGTAGTTCGATGCCACTTGATGGGACACATCATACCTTTTAAGGTCATGTGATAAGAACCTAACCAGATAGTTTAATGTTATGTGGTAAGGACGCCTAATCTTAAGGAGCTTAGTCAATGTTTGGGGTGGAACATCTGCTGAAACATCCCAATGAACATGGAAATGAGTATGTGTTTCCTAGTAAGATAAGATTCTGTTGGGAATATGGACTAAGGAGAATAGGGTTAATTTGAAATTATGGGGTTAAACCTCAAGGGGGCTTCCTATGTATCCCATGTGATAAGGATCAAAGCCCACATAGATCAATAAATCACATCAGTGAGTATAGTCCTTTCATAGAAATGATATTTGACTTACATCCTGTAATAGTTTCCATGATGAATTATGGGTTTAAATTGGGGATTATTCCTAAGTAGTATGCCCATATTATGGAAATTAGGGTTGTAATGATGAAGAGGATATCCATTGAGCTTGGGCCCTAAGAGGATTTCATAGATTTCCCAATTATAGTGGGAATCAGTTTTATCATAGTTCACTCACCATGGGTATTTTTAAAAATTTTGTTACAAACATGAAACTCTAAGCCCACATGAGTCACACTCTGTGTGAGAAAAAAGAGGTTGTGAGTGATTCAAAAAATACACCCACACTTTTCCTCCTCTTCAGGTGGATGAGGGAGAACCTATGGTAGGGACGAGGCTGAGTTGAACTGAGAGAGGGCAAGGCGACAAGCCCTCCCACTTTTCAATTTACATTATAGAAGGGTACAATGAAAGGAATAATGGCTGAAGGTTAGGTTATTAAACCAGGATGGCTACCCATGGGGACAAATCTAAATAGGAGAGGTAAAGGGTCACAAGATTTCCTATGACCATCTCTCCACTAGTCTTTGGCACCCATGAATATAAAAGGAGAAATTATGTTACCTCATGCATGAAAATCTAGGGGAATTTGCTAGGATGGTTTCCCTAAAATTAATTTTATTAGGGGAGGGAGACTTCGCATATGCTTTCATGGAAAAGAAAGTGTAAATCGTACCTTCCCTACCAGAGACCAGAGATTTTGGATTATCTATTTGAGAAAGGAGAGGTCAGTACCCAAACCCTTCTCCAAACCAAGAACATGCCAACACATTTCCTGGGAGATAGTTCCCTTTGACTATGGATATAAAAACCCACAAAAAATCCATGAATCCTAACCCCATTGTGAAAAAAAGGTGGGAATCCTCAGACTGTAGATATACAAACCCAAATAGGAGAAACGATGATGTGTCCTTATAACGACAAAATGTTTCATTAATGGAAATCCCTCTTGATCTAGTTAAATGTTTCTTTATGTAAAACGTTTATATAAAATGTCAACTTCATTGGTTTTATATTAATAATTGTGACCGTTACTTTTATAGTCGTTGAATAGTGATCACATGATTAGAATAAATATAGGGCTTTAACAAATCCAATTTACTCAGACAAAAGATGTGATGGCCTCATCCAGTAGAATTGCTCCATATGAAGCCCATTTGTCGGAGCTCGAAAAAGAGGTGGCGTATTTGGGCTTCACTCTTGACCAAGACCAAGCTGAGATTCATCATGTCAAGATCGAATGTGACCGTCTATGGGAAAAGCGGATTTTGATAAAAATTACCACTCCAGTGATGTTATCCGAACCACCCCAAGAGTCTGTCACCATCGCACACCTTACCCTTAGGTCTTATGCGGCTGTTTTAAGGGGTTATGTAAAAAATCGCTAGTACTATATTCATGTACATTATTTTTTTATATAATAATGAATATACATTCTTGTCATTATTGATACATTGTAAATAGTTTTTAAAGTGAAAATGTTGTTTTTAGTTATTATTTAATTAAGTATTCTATTTCATTAAATAAAGGGATTTTTGACATAAATAATATTTTAATAAAATTTTGTTGTTATTATTAAATTAATTTTATTATATATAAATGATCATTAAATTTTATGAATGCAATTTTAATTTTTAATAAGGTTTGAAATCCATTTTTGTCAAAACCTATGAATTTTCGATAAATGTCAGTTTCTATTTTAAAAGTGAAAATTAACATATTCATAAAATTATATAGATAAAATAAATGTTATTTCTAGAATCATGATGTTGATATTATCCAACAGTGAATTTTTCATAATTTTCTAAGACAGTCAATTTTTTGGGTAAAAATTAAATAATATTTAAATATATAATGTGTTTTTTGACATCATATTTAACCAATAGTGATGTAATAAAATAATATAAGCTTTATGTTCGGCCAATATATTTTTTATCATTAAAATAATTTGATTTTGGTTTGTTTGACTTACTTTTCAAAGCATTAATGGACCCTTCAAAACTTATTAAACACCATGTATTTTTAAATTGTTTTCCATGGGAGTGTGACTCACCTCCACATAAGCAACCCTATTATTTTAAAACGTTTGGACATTGGACTCATAAAATATTGTTTTCCTCTTCCATTTTCCAAAAACCATGGGCAAAAACCATGGGCTGGTTTGTGGTTTGGATTAATTTAATATAAGGGGTCTCAAACCTAAATAATAAAGAATTCCCTCACCTTTCCTATATTAACCCACCCAAGCTCACACTTCCTCCTCACTCAAATCCTTTGTATTTCGTCCAAAATCTGCCATACTCTCTCTATAATCCTATCAAGGTTCCCCAATCACCCAATAACCCTCTCTCAATCCTCTCTCAATCCTTTGGAAGCACACTTCCAAGTAAGGATTTTTTCTTCCTTTCTAATTTTTGTCTAATTTTCATTAATTTGTTTACCCATTTAATTTCAATTATGAATGTTGGGGTATGGTTTCACTCCTCCCTCATAATTCCCTCTTTATGTTTGAATGATGGGATACCCCCTTCTCTCTCATTAAATGCCTCCCATGTACACCTGTTACTATGCTGAAATTCCGAAAGGAACTTCTTCCTCCTCGTTTACATTCATGAAATACTTTTGTATCATGAACCTAAATTCCATTAAAATTGTGCGGACATGTATCTATATGACCTCATTAATGTCCATTAAATATAAATATGATGAGGAACCCCTTTCTCTCTCATCAACATTTTTTATGAATTCTTACGTCACGTTGTTACTCTGCCGAAATCGCACCGATTTTCTAAGCCAATGCCATTGTGTAGTGAATACCATGCCCATTTCTCCACCAAGGGTATTCACCTTTATGCACATTTACTTATTGATTATAATGTTTCATGTCTGAATTCCACATTCCATTATCATGGAATAAATGTTTATGTTTTATGAATCCATGTTTTATGATCCATGTGGCACACTTATGCATGAAATGAAATGTTTAAGAAGGGTACGCCCTTATAGTGCTCTGATGCATTGGGTAAAGTATAGTATCATGATATGTCATGTGCAATGAGTATTGACTCATTCTAATTCAAGTGAAATGAGGTTTTACTCTTGATTCATGTTCAATGAGGATTTACTCATGCTCCATGTGCAATGAGCCTTGGCTCATGCTAATTCCATGTTAAGTGTTGTTGGAAAATTTCCATGTTATGATTATCATGCTTTATCATGACATTATGTTCATGTTTCTCTTGTGATCTATTGAAATGTCTACTGTCTATAATGTATTTTACTCCTCATGTATTCCATATTTATCCCCTTATTGGGCTTTATAGCTCACCCCTTTTCTTATGCATGCCCTCAGGTTATCCCATGAAATGCAAAGTATAAGGGAATGTAGTGGTCATGTAAAGTATGATTTCAGTAAAGATGTTGTATTTCATGTTTTAAGTTGTTATGTAATTATCCAAAACCCCAAAGACACTATACCTCTCGATCTTCCATGTTGTATCAAGTGAATAGTTTATGTAATAAATCATGTTTATGTTTATATTAAAAGAAGGGTTTCCACAGTTGGTATCAGAGGATAGGTTTAGTTATTTTTGGGATTAGGATTAGAAAACCCTAGTAAATCCTTAGAGACAAGACTATGTATAATAAAAACATCCCTAAGTTTTTTTAAGTACTGAGTAAGTGGTTTATCATGCAAATACATCCCTGTCTGGATACGAGCAGGTAGAGGCGGCTCTGGAAGAGATGAATCCTAGTGGTAAAACCTGAAAACACCGCTTTGAGCTAGAATCAAACGGGAATTGGTGCACGACAACGGGTCCTGCTGCACTCTTGGTTATGAGACTTCCAGGGGATATGTTTTGATAAATTCACAAGCTTTGTATGAACCCTTAATAAGGGAATTAAAAAATTCCTCTAAGAAAATATGTTAGAATGTAGATCATGAATAGCCTAGGTTGAAGACTATAGAATCATGAGTTAAGGAAATGAATGTTTATTTTTAAGTCATCAACTTTTATCTTTGGTTTAACCTATATGTGTTACCCCCTAAATTTCATTTTATTCCATCCAATGGCTGGTAATAGGGGGACTCGGGCTAACAACCGGTGTGAAGATCAGTGTGATGAATGTACTAATGAAATTCCCAATCCAATGGGAGCGGGAATCATGAACTTTGTAATGATTCACTCTCAGCTTACTCAAGCTATGAATAGAAACACGGGTCAAGAGGAACATCCAAACCCCCCTAAGAAGGAACATGTCACTATCGAGACCTTCATGAGACAAAGGCCTCCTACTTTTAGTGGACCATCCGATCCCACGATCGTTGAACAATGGATCAACTCCATTGAAAATATCTTCTACATCCTTCAATGTTCTGAACAAGAGAAGGTTCTCGTGGCAGCTTATCGTATGGTGGGTGAAGCTGATAAATGGTGGAAGTTGATAAAAAATACGAAGCCTAAGGAGGAGATCGAGGCATTGGAATGGAAGGATTTCCGGAAGATGTTTTTCGATAAATATTTTCCATGCACCCTCTGGCTTAAGATGTAAAGGGACTTCCTTTCCCTCAAGAAAAAAGAAGAAGAATGTATTAGAGCATACGGGGAAAACTTCACAAGGCTTTCACGATATGCTTTTGGATTTGTCGTTACCTTTGAATGCAAGGTTGACCGCTTCTTTGGTGGGATGAAGCCTAGCCTGTGGAAAGCATAAGCGATCCGTGACTTCGACAGCTATGAGGAAATTGTCTGATGTTCCCTCAAGGTCGAAATGGAGATCATGGAATCATAGGGGTATTATGGGGACAAGAATTGTAAGGTGGACTTCAATGTTGGAAGTCTGATGGATAAATACAATGGTGCTAAGAAGATCCAGCACCCCACATGCAAAAAGTGTGGAATGAAGCACCCTGGAAATTGCCTCATGGGGATGAGGAAATTATTTAGGTGTTGAAGAGAAGGGCACCTAGCTGTTAACTATCATCAAGAAAGACCCGCGGCTATGACAGAGGAGAGGAACGCTCCGTTCAAACCTCAACGCGTTGTTCATTGCAACAAATTCAAAGAACTGAGGCATCTTGCAAATCATTTCCCTAATCCAAAGGTTTTCAGAGTAAACCAAAAATCTCCAAGGTAGAAAGGAAGAGCTTTTTTCATCACTTCTATCGAAGTGAACCCCGACAACGAAGTGGAGACAGGTACGCTAGATATTCATTCAAGAATAGAAAGAGTAATTTTTGATTCTGGTTCTATGCATTATTTTATATCTCGAATGTTTAGTAGAACAATCCCAGCACCACCACAAACCATGGAAGTTAAGATGTCAGTGAGTACGGAAAATGTGGCAATCATTGCATCCCATGAATATATTTCCTCTCATGTTATAATCTGTGGATTTAATTTCTTGGCGAACCACGTCAAACTCCATCTGGTAGAATTTGATGAAATTCTTGGCATGGATTGGCTTTCCTTATATAGATCCAACATAAATTGTCGGGAGAGGGAAATCACACTCCATATAGAGAATCGTTCCCCAATTCTTTACAATTGTAAGGATGAAGATGAATCTCCTTTAGCTACATCATCTCAATCATGGATATTACTACTCTATAAGCACACATAACTGGCTCAGATGAATGAGTCCATGGAAGAAACCATCCTTGAAGAAATGCCTATTGATGGGGAATTCACTAAAGTGTTTCCTGAGGAACTGCATGGTCTTCCTCCTAGAAGAGATGTTTAATTCTCAATTGAACTTATACCAAGGGCGCTACCAATATCCAAGAATCTATATAGAATGGCTGTCATGGAGCTTCAAGATCTAAAGAAACAACTATTGAAGAATCTGGATAAAGAGTTTATACGCCCAAATGCTTCACCATTGGGTGCACCAATCCTCTTCGTCAAGAAGAAGGATGGGTCAATGTGGCTTTGCATCAAAAATCATGAACATAAGAAAATCACGATAAAGAAAAAATATCATCTTCCATGAAATGATGACTTGTTTGATCAGATTCATGGAGCACAATACTTCTCCAAGGTAGATTTTCGGTCGGGATATTATCAAGTAAGGGTTAAAGAAGGAAGATTTCCCCAAGACTGCTTTTCGAACCAGATACGGGAACTATGACTTCATAGTAATGCATTTCGGACTCACTAATGATCCAGAAATATTCATGGACTTGATGAATAGAGTCTTTAGATATTACCTTGACAAATTTTTGGTACTCTTTATAGATGATATTCTAATATACTCCAAAACGAAGGAGGATCATGAGAAGCATTTAAGATTTGTACTAGAGACTTTTCGCAAAGATAATCTTTATGAAAAGTTCATAAAGTGTGAGTTCTGGTTGAAGGAGGTCTTATTCTTGGGCTATATCATCACAAACAATGGGATATCTATGGATCCCTCCAAAATAGATGCAATTGAGGGATGGCTGAGGCCAACATCGGTAACAGATATCTGTATCTTCTTAGGGTTAGCTGGATATTATCGATGATTTGTGAGAAATTTCTCACGATTGTCCAACCCTCTTACCAAGATAACTCGAAAGGGATTAAAGTTTTAATGGAGTGATGAATGAAAAGAAAGCTTCAAGGAGTTGAAAAGGAGGCTTATCACTACGCTCGTGCTCACTTTCCCCACAAGTGGGGAACTTATTGTGGTGTTCAGTGATGCTTTGAAGAATGGATTAGGATGTGTGCTGATGCAGAATGATACAGTGATATCCTATGCCTCAAGGCAGGTGAAAATCCATGAGAGAAACTATCCAATGCATGATCTGGACTTGGCAGTGGTGATAGTTTCCTTGAAAATGTAGCAGAATTATCTCTATGGGGAGAAATGTGAGATATATACTGACCACAAGAGTCTTAGATATATATTCACAGAGAAAGAGCTTAATATGCATCAGAGAAGCGGGATAGAACTCATCATGGATTATGACTGTTCAATACATTACCACCCTGAAAAATCGAACTAGGTGGCAGATGCCATAAGTAGAAAGGACCCGGCGATTCTATCAATGATGAGAATTGCGAAGGATCCAGTCTTCTAAGACTTGATGAAGATGGACATGGGAATCATAAATAAGGGAACATCATCAATCCTTTCACAAATTATTGCTCAACTATCTATTTTTGAAAGGTTAAAATATGCTCAAAAGGATTATATGGTAATTCAAGAAAAAGTGGAAGCTATCAAAAAGGGGAAATCATAGGAGTTTAATGATAATGAAGAAGGAATTGAGTGATTTGGGAAAATACTATGTGTTCCATCAAGTCCATAGCTGAAGAAGGAACGTTTTGATGATTCACATAGTTCAAATTTCTCTTTTCACCAATAGAGCACGAAGATGTATCGAGATCTTTGAGAAAACTTTTGGTGGGATAATATGAAGAAGGAGATCGATGAATATACATCAATGTGCTAGGTGTGTCAGAAAGTGAAGGCAGAGAGGGAGAGGTATAAGGGTATGATGCAACCATTTCCCATACAATAATGGAAATGGAAGAACATCACCCTGGAAATTTTCAATGGTCTTCTAAGGACATCCAAAGGCCACAATGCAATATGGGTTTTTGTGGATTGTCTTACAAAGACTGCACACTTAATTACTATTCAGGAGTATTTCTCTTTCAATCAACTGGAATGGATATATATCCGGGAAGTGGTAAGGCTTTATGGAGTGCCACTATCTATTGTGTCTGACTGATATCCAAGATTTACCTCTAATTTTTCGAAGAGTCTTCAAAAAGATCTGAATACTGAACTAAAGTTTAGTACGGCCTATCATCGTCAAACTGATGGACAATCCGAGCGAACTATTCAAACACTTGAGGACATATTGAGTGCTTTCTCAATGGATTTTAAGGAGGATAGGATCAACATCTTTCTCTGGTAGTGTTCTCCTATAATAACAGTTTCCACTCGAGCATCCAAATGGAACCATATAAAGACCTGTATGGGAAAAGGTGCAGAACACCGGCATGTTGAGATGTGGTCGGTGAACGTAAGCTGCTTGGAACAGAAATGGTCGAGGAAATTGTGGAGAAGGTGAAAACCATTCAGCAACATATCAAGGCAGAACAGAGTCGATATAAGAGTTATGCCGATAATCATCAACGAGACCTTGAGTTTAAAGTTGGAGACATGGTTTTTCTACGCATATCTCTGTGGAAGTAGGTCATGAGGTTTGGAAAGAAATAGAAGTAAAGTCCAAGGTACATCGGCCCCTTCGAGATTCTTGATCGTGTCGGGGCTGTGGCCTATATACTTGCACTTCTACCTAACATAGCCAAATTACATGATGTCTTTCATGTATCCCTCTTAAGAAGTACATAACAGACCCTTCACATGTACTCTCTTCTGAGGTGGTACTGTTGGTGGATGATCTTTCTTATGAGGAGCAACCAGTGAATATCTTAGATCATAGAGAAAAAGTTCTACAAAATAAGACAATGCCCCTCGTCAAGGTGTTGTGGCGAAACCAAAAGTTTGAAGAAGCGTCTTGGGAATCGGAGGAAATGACGAAGCTAAGTTATCCACATCTGTATTAGTTTGGGAAAAAGGAAATTTTGAGGGAGATATTTCTTAAGGGGGGAATATTGTAGCGACCTAAAGTTTCATTAATGGAAATCCCTCTTGATCTAGTTAAATGTCTCTTTATGGAAAATGTTTATATAAAATGTCATCTTATTTGGTTTTATGTTATGAATTGTGACTGTTACTTTTATAGACGTTGAACAGTGATCACATGATTAGTATAAATATAGGGCTTTAACAAATCCAATTTACTCAGACAAAATAAGTGATGGCCTCATCCAGTAGAAATGATCCATATGAAGCCCATTTGTCAGAGCTTGGAAAATAGGTGGCATCATTGGGATTCGCTCTTGACCAATCCCAATATGAGCTTCATCATGTCAAGCTCGATCATGACCATCTACAGGAAAAGTGGAATTTGTTATAAATTACCACTCGAGTGATGTTTTTCGAGCCACCCCAAGAGCCTGTCACCATCGCACACCTTACCGTTAGGTCATATGCGGCTTTTTTAAGGGGTTATGTAACAAATCGCTAGTACAATGTTCATGTACATTATGTTTTGTATATAATATTGAATATATTTTCTTGTCATTATTGATACATTGTAAATAGTTTTTAATGTGAAAATAGTTTTTTTAGTTATTATTTAATTACGATTTCTATTTTTGTTAAATTAAGTGATTTTTGAATTAAATAATTTTTTAATAAAATATTATTATTATTATTATTAATATTATTATTAAATTAATTTTTTTATATATAAATTATCATATATTTTTATGAATGCAATTTTAATTTTTATTAAGGCTTAAAAGCCATTTTTGTCAAAACCCATCAATTTTCGATAAATGTCAGTTTTTAATTTAAAAGTGAAAATTAACATATTGAGAAAATTATTTAGATAAAATATATGTTTTTTCTAGAATCAATACGTCAAAATTATCCAACGGTAGATTTTTCATAATTTAATGAGACAATCAATTTTTTGTGTAAAAATTAAATACTGTTCAAATATATAATGTGTTTTATGACATCATAATGACCCAATAGTGATGTAATAAAATACAATAAGAATTATGTTAGGCCAATATATGTTTTCAAATTAAAATAATATGATTTTCGGTTTGTTTGACTTACTTTTCAAAGCATTAATGGACCCTTAAAAACTTATTAAACACCATGTCTTTTTAAATTGTTTCCCATGTGAGTGTGACTGACCTCCACATAAGCAACCCAATTAATTTTAGAAGTTCGGACTTTGGCATTATAAAATATTTTTTCCCCTTCCCTTTTCCAAAAACCATGGGCAAAAACCATGTTATGGTTTGTGGTTTGGATTAATTTAATATAAGGGGTCCCAAACCTAAATAATAAAGAATTCCCTAACCTTTCCTATATAAACCCACCCATGATCCCCCTTCTTACTCACTCAACGCCAATGGAGTTCATCCAACCTCTACCCTACTCTCTATATAATCCTCTCAATGTGCCCCAATCTCCCAAGAATCCTCTCTCAAGCCTCTCTCAAGTTTTTGGGAGAACACTTCCAAGTAAAGGTTTTTTCTTCCTTTCTCATTTTTGTCTAATTTTCTTTAAGTTGTTTGCCCATTTAATTTCAATTATGAATGTGGGGTATGGTTTAGAACATCCTTCATACTTCCCATTTTATGTTTTAATGACGGGAGACCCCTTTCTCTCTAATTAAATGCCTCTCATGTACACCCGTTACTATGTCAAAATTCCAAAAGGAACTTCTTCGTCCTCATTTACATTCAAGCAATACTTTTGTATCATGAACCTAAATTCCATTAAAATTGTTGGAAAATGTATCTATTTGACCTCCTTACTGTCCATTACATTTATATATTAAGAGGAACCCCTTTCATTCTCATCAACCTTTTTTATGAATTCTTACGCCACGTCGTTACGCTGCCGAAATCGCACCGATTTTCTAAGCCAAAGCCATTTAGTTGTGAATACCATCCCCATTTATCCATCAAGGGTATTAACCATTATGCACATATACTTATTGATTATAAATTTTCAGGTATGAATTCCACATTCCTTTATCTTGGAATAAATTATTATGTTTTATGAAGCCGTGTTTTATGATCCATGTGGCACACTTTTGCATGAAATGATAAGATTAAGAAGGGTGTGCCCTTATAGCGCTCCAATGCATTAGGTAAAGTATAGTATCATGATTCATCATTTGCAATGAGTATTGAATTATGATAATTCAAGTGCAACGAGGGTTTACTCGTGCTCCATGTGCAATGAGCCTTGGCTCATGCTAATTCCATGTTAAGTGGTGTTGCCACATTTCCATGTTATGATTATCATGCTTTATCATGAATTTATGTTCATGTTTCTCTTGTGATCTATTGATATGCCTACTATCTAACATGTATTATACTCCTCATGTATTCCATGTTTATCCCCATACTGGGCTTTATAGGTCACCCCTTTTCTTATGCATGTCCTTAGGTTATCCCATGCAATGCTATGTACAAGGGAATTTAGTGGTCATGTAAAGGAATTTTTTCAATAAAGATGTTTTATTTCATGTTTTAAGTTGTTATGTAATGATACTAAGCCCCAATGACACTAGAACACTTGATCTTCCATGTTCTATCAAGTGAATAGTTTATGTAATAAATCATGTTTATGATTGTATTAAAAGTAGGGTTGTCACAGTATTTCCCAAAGGCTTGATAAGTCAAGAGGTTTTGGTGGAGGTCTCAATAGAATCCCTTTTCAGACAAGGGATTCAACGAAGAATATGATATTCCATGGATGTCTTTGAAGAATGATTAATTGAATTTTGACTGTACAGAGTAAGTGAATCATAGAAGGTCACCCAAGTAGAGAATGGCGTGCAAGTGTGTGCATGAAAGATGACATGGGGGAAATGATATTCACTTAAGTGATGAACAACATGTATGGAAATACTTGGCCGAGACATTGATCAAGCCTTCAAGAGTACTCACAGGTGATCCTAGAAGTGGATTGCTCAATTTCTTGTAGGAGGAATAGGCCACGCGGAACTATTTCTGATTTGGGGATGTTGGGATCTTTAGGTGTGCAAGTTTTATGGTTTTGAAACATTAAAAAGAATTATGCCCAGTGATCCTCCCTAAAATCTTCTGCTCAAGGTGTTGAATGACAACCTTTAATGTTTCAGATGTCTTGAGAAAATTACTAGGGAGACCATAGCAGCATTTGTGGTTTTTGGAAATTTTTCCGTACAAATGAAGACCCCAAGTGTCTATTTATCGGAAAAAATAGGACCTCAGGAGAATGGATTATGGGACTACAATTAGGTTTCATGACAGATTTAGAGCATGCATGTAGGTTGTGTGCTGATGCACTTTTGGTCTGACTACGGTGACCCAAAACTCATTCCTTTCAAAATTTTGATTTTATTCCTGTATTTTCCCCTTTTAGTTCTAAGGTATTTTCCATTGTCATTTTTTTGACTCTTTGAGAGAATAAAGTGTCAACAGAATAATTTTATGAAGGATCCAAGTGTCATTAAATAATTTAATTTAGTATGAATAATGAAAGATGAAATTATTATAAGAATACCCTATGAAGACCACGTTTTTATATGAGGTTTGGGAATTATTTCTTAGTGCATGTTCATGGTTATGTAATCCTATACTATAGAGATTTCAAGATGATCATGATTATTTGTTGGTTATGCTGAAATGATTGAATCATAATATTATGTAATAAAGGGAAGAGGCATGACATGATAAATAAGGGACCCAATATTATGATACCATTTTAGAGAGAATTGGTGTTTTCCTACCATCATGGGATTATGTGTAAAGATTTATATACATGTGGTGTTTCTATATGGATTCAAATATCATTCAAGGAAATATGGCTGTGATGTATGGGTTGGTTTAGGGAGTTTATGGACTTATAGGATAGACAACATTCTATTTATTTTAATATTTTGTTACTATGACTTAGATGTTCATGAGATTAAGATCATGTGATAAGGACTCTTATTTACTAGTTCTCATTTTGATTTATTTCATGTGAGAAATATTATTACCTAGTATTAATGTCAATTAGGAATATAAAACATGTTGTGACTGAATGATATCTCTCACACTAAGATGAAGTGGGGACATACATGGCATTTAACTTATAGACATGTCTAATAGTCTGCACATTGCTATGTTTCATGTAACAATAAGAATCTAGATTCTCATAGTTATAATGTAAAATTTTATATTCCCTCTGGATAAAGATATTTTTTCAAAAAATTATTCTTATATATAAAAACATGACATGAATAAAGACAGTATACACTGAGAGGAAATTGAGTTTGGAGAATTTTTGGTTGGTCCTACGATTAATAATTTGGGAATAAAAATATATCCCTGGGAAAGGGAATCAAGCCGCATTTAATCCTTATATGAATGTTTCTATGAAAAAATATGGACCATTTAAAGTAGAGAGATGTAAAATGCATCACTTCCCTAGGGAGAGAAGGGAATATTATGTCATGTGAGAATCGGTATAGGATTCACCACCTAGACCTAACCATTGCATGAATGGATTACATGGATCGACATAAAATGTATGATGCTCAGGTCAATATATATCCCAAGATAATAAATATTATGAAACAAAAAGTTAATCCATTTTGAGGTAAGATTATGTTTGTTCAATATGGTTAATAATTTGGTAACATGCTCTAAGAATTCCTAAATGGCTTTGGCTCAAGTGAAATTAATATGGGTCCCACAAACATACCATCCATGCAAACTTGATTGGTTTTATGTAGTGAAACACATGTCTTTTGGTTAAAAACCATGTGATTAGTTATCAAATACCTTACATTTTAAAATCATACTACTAGGTCAAATAATTATATAGCTTAAGTACATATATCTAGGCCTTATGTTCTATGACATTTATATTCATACAACGAATAATGTTTTCAGTCCATAATTGAATTATTCAAATTATATGGTGAGAAACCATTAATTGTAAGAAATAATGATATTATATTTGTCCATTTTGATCAATGAATATGATTAATTATAGTAAAACATGTTTAGAGAATAAAGTATGTCCCACTGTGTGTGTTTCCTCTATAATATAATTAGATTTCAAATATCCAATATCAGTTATCTTTAGAGGAATGAGTGGATATGAAAAATCTTTGTGAATTCTCATGTGATTAATTTTTTATTTATTTAAAAGTAATGTTTTTTAGACGTTATATATCTATTCACCACAAATTTTTAAAATACTATGTTTTTTGACTGAATTTCATACTCCTAATACAAACTTTTCATCATGTAAGAGTAAGTTTTTTTTCTTTTTTCCATCTATAATGTGTGAGGGAAACTGAATCTTATAATTATGTTATCCTTGAGGAAGCTATTGATATCTTTTTTCCCGAAATCTGTGATGAATATAATCTTATCCAACTTGGAGTGGATAGTTGTCTCGGTAAGGATGTACTTCAACATCATCATCATTGTAGTTGGGGTACAAGAACCCCTAACATGTATTACCCAGGAAGAAAATGGAAAATATTATTTAGCTATATAAAGAAATTTTGGGGGATGTTCGAACTTATTGTCTAGTATTTGACTAGCATGGAAGATTATTCTAAATTACATGAAGTCTTCCATCATTGATTTCCAAAATTATTTATGTATTATGATTTGATTTAATATATTTGATCTAAATTGATGGAAACTAATGGTTTCATCATGGAATTACAACATCCTAGGGAGGTTCTCTACTCCTTATAAAAGTTTAGGATGATTCTCACAATGCCTCATTCTTAGAGAGATTTCTGGAAATTCAACCCAGTGTAGAGGATTATGTTTATCAAAAATTATTGGTATTGTTACTTATTATATCAATCAGAACATTGAATTATTATTTTGGGATGTTCCATTATGGGAAGAATCCATCAATTTATAGTATTAGTTGACAAGGATATGAGATTTCATTTGTTTTGGGTATTGTTATTAACAGTGATTTCCCCCATGACACTCCTTGTAAATGGAGACCCAAACTTATGATGTGTAATGTTGATGACTATCTCATCATAGTTTAGAGGATTCCAGGTTGTGGTTTTATTGTAAATTACCTCATATTAGGTTTTTTATTAATTGGATATATGAGATAGTGTTATATTTTAGGGTAATTTTCCTATAGTCCCATATATATAATCAATAAATGGGTCTATTTTTTTCTTGATGTCGTATTCACAATTTTTGGGATAGGAAATAAACTCTTTTTCACCTTTAATTTATAAATGATCTAGTAGTATCAACATGGGAAACTCCAAGCATGTGATGAGAGATTTATATTTTCCTTCTTTTCAAAATATAATTTTAATAGAATAAATGAGTATAGTAATACAGGTATGGATTGGGAGATCACTGGAATCCTCAAGACCACATTATTATTCTTCAGTTTTTCTATCCTTCATAACATTTGAATTCTAGGAGAACAATCAATGATCATCTCCCATATTTGGTAAGCATCATGTATAGGTAAAACCTCTTTTTTAGGGAGCTCTGTGTTCATTAGTGACTTCTCTGTGAAAATATTTGTAATGAGGAAACCATCCAATTCTATACCATTAGAATCATTTTAATACATTGACTAGATATATCAGGACATTACAATGACTTCCGAACATTCTAGAATCTATATTGACATTGTAAACTAATAATATATTTGAGAAGGTATATACAATAGAAAAGATGGACCTTTTTTGTGATATAGGTAGTTACTCAACTTTTTCACTCCAAAAATTAATGAAAGAAAGTTTTTCTTAGTTTTTTGGTATTGAGTATCATATTCTAAAATGGCTTCACAAAGATAATAGAGATCATTCTTCTAGCCTACGTCATTCTTATTAAAAAGGAGTATAATATATGATCGCTCTAGGGTTTTTTCCTAAAGGATTATAGTATTCTATTACACTGATATAATAAACATTGTTGAGTATAAAAGTTTTTATATAAGATCATCAAAATAATTCTCATAATCTTCATCTAACTAATTGGTTACTCCAATCAATATAAACATTCTGAACAGTTGGAATTTATTGGTGAGGTTTTTTATGAAATGTATGATACAAGAAAGATACAAATATAATCCTCTAAACCATTTAAGTATTAAAAGTATAATTTTATTGATTATATTCGTGGTATTATTGATATCGTCATTGATACCATGATTTAGTACCATGAAGTAATGAAATTGTTATGATTTTACTATGAATTCGAATTTTTCTGGGATCATTTTCTAGTTGTCTTACCATACATAGTTGATAATAATATAAATATTGGATATATTAACATTAAGTTGTGGATATATGACCACTAAATCATCAACATATAATTATTCTATATTCCCAATGATGTATGTGAAGATGCATCATATCGAACATTGATATGTTTCACTAGCATTCCTAATGACAAAAGGAATTACATGATAGAAATATAACTCTTGGGGTTCCATGAAGGTAGTATACTTATCATTGTCTTGGTCCATTAAGATATAGAATTATCCTAAATAGATATAAATAATTTAGAGTGTATATAAACCTAAATTTGAATTATTTAGTATTAATGTGACCAAAATGGGTAATTTTCCTTCTATAAAAACAAGTTTAGATAACTAAAATCAATGAAAACATAGATTTTTTCATACTTCTTCTTAACAAGGGAAATATTGGAGAACCATATACAGTGTTTAATTTCTTAAATAAACATTTCCTTCATTTTGTTTTCAACATTGTATTAAACTAGTGAATAAAGGGTTGGTTTCATCCTCTTGGATGCCTATTTAGAGACATGGCGGTATTCTGAAAACCCAAAATGATGAGAAGATCCATGAGGATCAAATAAAAATATTTTCTATAATTCCATGAAAAACAATCATGGTTCAAATTGTGGAATGGATTATACATATCATTTTTCTCTATCCTCATGATAGAACTTATTATAATAGTCCATTAATCCTCATTTATACAAAAATTCACCAATCTAAGTTCAATGATGGTGGTTGATATTCCTTCACCAAATATTATAAGGAAATATCAGATATATTCTACAACAACTTATTTAAAATTGAAAATATATAAATAATAATATTAAGTTGAATTATATGATCATATATAATATATGGGGGGGTTTATTTGATATGGATGATAATGTAGTGGTCTCTTAGATATCATCCCATTTCTCCCCGTTATGATTCCAAGTAGATTATGATCTTGTGTGTCACAGATATCTTAATCTTCCTCCCCACTATTATCTAATGTAGTTTATGTATTGAAGTCACTAAATTCAAATGATTATTTTGGAAAATTATTATTAGTTGTATTATTATATTACTTAAAATCACATATATCTTTAACATGGTTGTGTCTGAGTTATGTGAACAATATGATGTGAATGGGGGGAAATAAACCAAAGATCGATGATTCGCTTCGTCTCTAAGGATTCATATCCACTTCTTAAATGATTTCAATAATATTGGATAAGACTAAATACTATATAGACTTGAAAAAAGGTATATAATCTCAGGGTCTATGTTGATTTGTATTAGGGGAAAATCAGACTCTTCTTTCCATGGTGGTGATTTATCTATGAGGAAATTATACATAATGATGTATAAAAAGTATTCAAATAAAAATTAAATCAATTTTTTATTCCAAAATCATGATTTTTTTCCTCAATTTGGTTGATGGAAGGAACATAATATTTTTAGAGGTTACTCCATGGTCTTATTGGTCCAACCTACAAGTAATTAGAGAATTTATCTAAATGGTGTTATCTACCATCAGCTACATTACATCCCTTTTATAAAACTCAATGTCTATATAATAGTATTTTCATAGATCATGGGGGGAATTGTATCATCCCAAGTAAGTAATGAATAATAGATATTTTTATATATGTCTATTAATGAATTAGGTAGTGTTTTAGAGGCTTAAAATGAAAATAAATCCAATCTTAAGCATAGAATACACTAATATTTTTAAAAGATTGATTTACTGCCTTTTGATGGAAAACCATTTTTAAAGCTATATTTTGACTATTTTATAAGCTATTTTTGTCCAAATAAACTAATTCTTTATGATTGGGACATCAAAATTTACTTTGTGTGAATTTTTGGTATTTTTCAGACAATGTTCATTTTTTAATGAATAGTGAAAAATACTACATTTTACATAAAAACTACTTTTTAATCTACTTTTTTTATATGATTAGATTACCTTTTGAATTGGTTTTGAAGTGTAATTAGAATATATTTTTACCATTTAATCCAATGGTGGTCATTGGAATAAATTTCACTTTGAAATTGGACTAAAACTGGTGTTAATCTTTTGATACTTATTGTTTCATAAAAACACGCTATTTTTCATGACAGCGGGAATTAATTATTAAATAAATTAATGTGACTTATATATTTTGAATTTTTTAAAATAGACTTCATTTTTGAATTCGGAATATCAAATATAGATTAGGGTGAATTTTTGGTAATTTTCTGATAAACTTCAATTTTTGATGAATAGTGAAACCACTAAGTGGTACTAATAAAACCTGATTTTTCCATTTAAATGAAATTTTTCCATCATTGTGTTTTGAATTTCAATAATCCGACATACATGGTTGTCATTAAGAAGTAAAATGTGGTTCAATGGGATTAAAATAATTTTTTGGTGAATAGTAACTTATTAGGTTCTTAATCGCGATTAGTAGTAATTAGTGTAGTTTAGGGTAAAAATAATGTATTAATAGTATGAGATGAGCTTGACACATGTCCTACCCTCATTGGATGTGTCATGACCGACCAGGAAAATCCATGGGTCAACATGGGGACCCCATGGATCCACTTTGGTTCAGAAATGACATAAATAACATTTTATTTAATGTTAAAGTAGAAATGACACAAACATGAGTTATTTTTCTAAAAAACTTTTTACATGGGGTTATAGAAGTCATATTTTTGACTATAAATATTCATTCTAAAGCTAAAAAGATTTCCTAGATCATAGTAGTTTTTTTATAGTATTTAGACATTAAATAAATTAAATTATTTATGACATCATGATGATTCGGCGATGACCTCATTATTTAACGATTTAAATAAAATGTAATGATAATGTAAAATCTAAGACCTAAAAATGGCCAAAACCTATTTTATGGGTGTATTTAGAACCCTTATCACCTTATCCACTAAACACATCAATGTGGGACCTCTTAAATCCGAATACCATTTTAAAATAAAGTAACTTATCTTTACTTTCCAAGAGTGCCCCTCCTCTCCTCTTATAAAAGGCCCCCACCTCCACCTCCTTACCCACACTCCCAAAGCCTTTGGCTTGGCCAACCCCTGCCCATTTGGTCTCTCCACTTCCCTCCCTTACTCCTTGAAGCCTCACGTTGGGCAGAAGTCTTCCCAAGGAAGCCTTTGATCTCAAACCAAAGGGAGTTACCTGAGTTTAAGGTAATGTCTTCTTCTGAGTCCTTTTGTTTTATTTTGCTTCTCCAACCCCCTAAACTCTTTTTATTGTTTTCTTTTGTAACAACTCCATAATCCTAAATATACTAGGATGTTTTTATAAGAAGGATTCTGGCTACACTTACACACACCTACATCTAATGGTTAAAGAACATACGGTTTCTGTGGATGGTGAATTTATACCTCCCGAAACGATGATTGTTCAACATTCCATTAACACCTTCAAATGTGGCCATTAAGATGAAAATATATTTATATATGATATATAATATGTTTATGTTTTCCTTAATCTTTTGTATTTTTCATTTTGGGAATACCTTTATAGTTTCCATTATGGGCAAACGCGATATCTTCATTTAAGGAGGTACGGACTACTGCCCCCTCAAAGTGATTTGATTCGTTAAATACCATTTGTGGGACGTATAAAGGATGGAACTATGATATTATATATGATATTATACTGGAATTATAATATACCTTTATATAATTATGATTCCATTCTATAAATTACGAAATAGAAATGAAAGTAGTGTTCATGCGTACGCACGGCTTACCGTCTCCATGAACGGTGCATTTCATTTCTTACCTCTAAATGATTATGTAATATTATAAATGAACATATATACTGAATATATATGATATATATGATATATTCATCGTGATTATAATCCGGGATATAATGGATTCATGAACAACTTGTAATTATAAAGGGTTTATTTTGACTCAAGTACCAATGATCGTTAAAACGACCGTTATTAACTTAAATAATTAAATAGTGTTCATGACCTATAAATAAGTGATATAAAAGGAATAATGAAATTGAAAAAGGTTCTTAAGAAAGTATAAATTAACTCAAGTTTATTATTCAGGACATTAAAGAACGATCGAGTCAAGTCGGACCCGAGGTATGGGACTTCGTCTCAATCTCCTTTCATTGAGGCATATTATGTTTTATACACAACCTTCTTTTATATGGTGTATAAACCCTTTTGACTTTTATGTTTATCCAAAAGGAATCTTTTTTATACGAAGCGTTTTACTAAATGGAAAAAGGGAATGTTTTTGTCGTACGTATGCGGAGACAACGACTTCTCCGCTGCCGTGGCCGTTATTTGAGTTTCGGCTTCCTCTACAAGCCATACCTTCTTTTTAAAAGAAAAATAAATACCATGTTTTAATTTTCTTTTATTTTGGTATTGAAAATGGTTTTCATAATGTTTTTATATAAATGTGTTGTATTGGTATCTTGTGATTGAAAGGTGGAAATGTTATGTTTCCTTTATGCATGTTTTATGTGATAAGATTATGTTGAGGTTCTTGGGAATTATTATTATGACGGGTGGTTCTGTGATAAACAAAGGGCGGGTGAGCCCGATATAGCTATCCCATGCATTGGGTAACGTGAAGGAGTGAAAAGTTAAGGTTTCTCCGAAGAGATTTAGGGAATATACTGTGATTGGTATTCCAAACGTAACCAAGAGGGTTACTCCCTACGTAAGAATGTTATGAATGCCTCAAGTTACCTTTATGTCTTATGATTTCTATGATTTATTCATGATTTTATGAGGTATGTTAAAATTCTTATGTTTTATGGGTAAATTATGATCTCATTCTTATGTATATATGTACCCATGTTTCCTTTCCATATTTTTATATCCCTTACTGTGATTTTTATGCTCATCCCATGTTTTTCTTGAAATGTTTTTCACAGGTCAAGGGAATGGTACATGATATGATGATAGTGTCAAGGAAGTGTCAAGAAATAATCCATGTTTTATTTTAAATATGTTTCCATTGATGGGAATTAAGAATACTATCATTATGTAACCACTTTGTTTATATATGGAATGTAATGAAAGTTTTATGATCTAATTCTCTAAAACTCTAAACCCGAAAAGATCCTCAATGTGTAATCTTGTAATAACTCAAGATTATGTAAGGTTTAAGGCTGGGGCCTTATAGTTGGTATCAAAGGTAGGTTTAGATAAATTTAGGAGTTATAATTCTATTAAATGATTGTCCAAAAATATTTTTTTTGAAATGATATAGCATTTGAAGATTATCATGTTGCTTCATCTAAGACATGTTTGTTCAGAATGGTTTTCCGCGGAGGAAACAGGGAAGCTGTGCTAGGAAGGCATACAGAAGGAAATAACCTTCTGAATCAGCATCATGAGATGGTCGGAATTGGAAATGACCAGTTTGTTGCAGTAATGGTGCAGTTGACTCAAGCGATAAATGGTGGTGGTGTCCATACACGAGATCCTCCAGATCAACCGCAGAGTAACATGTCAGTGGTGGAACATTTCATGAGGAAACATCCCCCATCATTCAGAGGAGCATATGACCCTGTGCAAGCGTAAGGGTGGATTAAAGCACTAGAGAAGATTTTCGATTTCATGGGGTGTTCAGACATTCAAAAGGTTAGTCTTGTTATTTACCGTTTGGAGGGTAAAGCAGATCAGTGGTGGTCGATGGTTAAAAATATCTGGGACGCTGATGAGATTGATGCTCATGACTGTGATGAATTCAAAGGTATGTTTCTTGAGAAGTATTTTACTAAGGCTGTTCGACCTAGGATGGAAAAGCAATTCTTGGAATTGATGCAAGAGGAAGACTCAGTGGCTACCTATGAAGAAAGTTTCACTCGATTGGCAAGGTATGCTCCAAATTTTATCCGAGACCTTGATAGTAAAATCAATCGTTTTTACTCAGGATCAATGCCAAAATATCGAAGGGAATTAGCTTCTTGTGAGTTTAAAAGTTATGAAAAGCTTGTTCGATGTGCTGAGAAGGTGGAAATGGAGTTTTCCGATGATCAAGTGTTCTATAACAACCAACAGAAGAAGAGACTGAGCTGGTAGGAGAAAGGTAAGAATTCTTCAAAAAAGTCTGATGGTAAGAAAAATAAGTTTCTAGTTTGTGATAAATGTGGAAAAAGGCATGCTGGGGAATGTCTTCTGAATTCTGGAAAGTGCGACCGATGTGGTAAGAAGGGACATAAGGCTCGTGATTGCACTGAAAAGAATCAAGGTGAAGGTAAGACCAAATTTGATTTACAGTTAGTGAAATGTTTTAAGTGCAATGAGATGGGTCACTATGGAAATGAGTGTCCGACAAAGAGATTTAGTGATGGGAAGCAGTTAGACTACAAGCAGAAAGGGGTGGTTAAATCCTTTGCAACTAGTTCAGAAGATGTCGGGCCATCAAATGAAGTTGTATCAGGTATTTTGTTTGTTTTTTCAGATTATGCCAGTGTGTTGTTTGATTCGGGGTCTACACATTCTTTCATCTCTGAAACCTTTTCTAGTAAAATGGGAATACCATCTCAAGAAATGACTCCTGAACTTTTGGTAAAAACACCTGGGGGGAATTTTGAGGCAAAAAGAATTTATAAGAATCATCCTATCCTTATCTGTGGAAAAAACCTACTTGCAAACCTTATTGTTCTACCTCTAGTAGAGTTTGATGTTATCCTGGGTATGGATTGGCTCTCTATTTACCATGCTAAGATTCACTGTAGAGCTAAAGAAGTTTCTTTTCAGAAATAATTTCAGTTTGTGTACAAGAATGAACCCTTACTGTTGATAACTTATCAAGAGACCAAGATACATGTAAAAGATGGAAATGAATGTTACCTTGAACACATCGTTGAAAATAAAGGAACTGTTCAGATTAATGATGTGCCAGTGGTAAATGAGTATCCTAATGTTTTTCCTGATGAGTTTCCAGGAATAATACCAGATCAGGAAGTTGAGTTTATAGTTGACTTAGTTCCTGATTCTAAGCCAATTTGAAAACCCCCTTATCGAATGGCTCAAATTGAACTTTTAGAGTTGAAGGAGAAATTGCAGGATTTTTTAGAGAAAAGTTTCATTCGACCTAGCACATCTCCATGGGGTGCTCCTGTCTTGTTTGTTAAAAAGAAAGATGGTTCAATGAGACATTGCATTGATTATAGAGCCTTGAATAATATCACTATTAAGAACAAATATCATTTGCCTCATATCGATGATTTGTTTGATCAGCTCTAGGAAGCTCAGTATTTTTCAAATATTGACTTGAGATTGGGGTACCATCAGCTGAAGGTAAAGGAAGAAGATGTTCCGAAGACCACGTTCCGTACAATATATGGCCACTATGAATTTTTAGTAATGCCTTTTGGGCTAACCAATGCACCTGCTGTATTCATGGACTTAATGAATAGAATTTTCCATGAGTTCTTGGATACGTTTGTGGTGGTTTTTATGGATGATATTTTGGTGTTTTCTAAAAGTAAAGAAGAGCATGAAATACATTTAAGGGTTATCTTGCAAACCTTAAAATAAAAGAAATTGTATGGGAAATTCATAAAGTGTGAGTTTTGGTTGCAACAAATTTCTTTCCTTAGTCACATTATTTATAAAGATGGGATAACTGTTGATCCTGCAAAAACAAAAGTTGTGGAAGACTGGCCAAGACCCACAAATGTAACTGAGATTCTTAGCTTCCTTGGTTTGGCAGGCTATTACTGAAGGTTTGTTAGAAATTATTCACGGTTATCTAGTCCAATGACTAAGCTAACTCGGAAGGGTGTTATGTTTATCTAGACAAAAGAATGTGATGATTGTTTTCAGGAATTGAAAAGAAGATTGGTGAATGCTCCAGTTTTGGAACTACCTTCCAGGAATGGTGAGTTTGTTATATACAGTGATGCTTCATTGAAAGGACTTGGTTGCGTCCTAATGCAGACTGATCAGGTAATTGCTTATGCTTCACGACAGTTGAAAAATCATGATTTAAATTACCCTACACATGATTTGGAATTAGCTGTTGTTTTTTTGCATTAAAAATTTTGAGGCATCATTTGTATGGAGTAAAGTGTGAAATATATACCGATCAAAAAAGTTTAAAGTATATATTCACTCAGAAAGAATTGAACATGAGACAAAGTAGATGGATAGAATTAATCAAGGATTATGATTGTACAATTCATTACCATCCGGGAAAATCAAATAAAGTGGCTGATGATTTGAGTCGAAAAAGTAATGCTTCATTAGCAATGTTACGTTTGGAACGTGATCCTTTGTTAAGGATTTGATGAACTTTGGCATAGAAGTTGTGGGTGCAGGAAGTTCTTCTGTTTTGTTTTAGGTATCAGTGAGATCATCTCTATCAGGTAGAATCAAGCAAGCACAGAAGCAAGATAGTGAGTTGAAGAAATAGGTATAGCTGGTTCAGAAAGGTAAGTTTCCTGAATTCAACATTGATAATGATTGCGTTTTGAGATTTGGGAAGATATTGTGTGTGCCTTGTGATTCACATTTGAAGAGAGAGTTGGTATGTGAAGCTCATAGTTCTCCATTTTCAGCTCATCCTGGTAGTACTAAGATGTACAGAGATCTACGGGAGTATTACTGGTGGGATGGAATGAAAAGAGATATTGCTGATTTTACTGTGAAGTTTTTGACTTGTCAGCAGGTTAAAGCAGAGCGGCAGTTACCGAAAGGGATGCTTCATCCTTTACCTGTGCCAGAGTGGAAAAGGGAGAATATATCCATGGACTTTGTTATGGGATTACCGAAGACATCTCAAGGTAATAATGCAATCTGGGTTATTGTTGATCGCTTGACTAAATCTGCTCATTTCCTTTCTATACGAGATACTTTTTCCCTAGATCAACTTTCCCGTTTGTATCTTAAAGAGATATTCAGGTTACATGGAGTTCCTCTGTCCATTTTATCTGATCGTGATCCCAGGTTCACTTCTAACTTTTGGAAAGGCCTTCAGAAGTCGTTGGGTACTGAATTAAATTTTACTACAACATTTCATCCTCAATCAGATGAGCAGTCAGAACGAACAATTCAGACATTGGAGGATATGCTATGTTCTTTCTCTATGGATTATCAGGGAAGTTGGGACCAACATCTTTCATTGGTTGAATTTTTATATATTAAAAGTTTCCATTCCAGTATACATATGGCACCATGTGAGGCGTTATATGGGAAGCGGTGTCGAACTCCAGCTTTTTGGGATGAAGTGGGTGAATGGAAGTTGATGGGACCAGAATTGGTAGAAGAGATGGCAGAAAAAGTTCAGCTGATTCAGAAGCACATGAGAACAACTCATATAAGGCAGAAGAGTTATGAGGATAACCGGGGGAAGGATCTATCTTTCAAGGTAGGTGATCATGTTTTTATCATGGTTTCTCCTTGGAAAAGTGTGATGAGATTTGGTAAGAAAGGAAAGTTGAGTCCAAGGATTATTGGACCAAATGAAATTCTGGAAGGAGTTGGATCAGTTGCATACCAGGTGGCTTTACCTGCGAGTTTATCTCAGGTACACAATGTTTTTCACGTTTCGATGTTGAGAAAGTATATGCCAGATCCATCTCATGTTTTGAGTCCAGAGGTAGTTCTGCTGGAAGAGAACCTATCTTATGAGGAACAACCGGTCTAGATTCTTGACCACAGGGAGAAAGTGTTACGAAATAAGGTGATTAATCAGGTAAAGGGTTTGTGGAAAAACCACATGATGGAAGAAGCAACATGGGAATCTGAAAATTCAATGAGGGATAAGTACCCCCGTTTATTCGATAAGTAAATAAATTGCGGGGAAGCAATTTTCTAAAGGGGGGAAAGATGTAACAGACAAAGTAAGTAATGAATAATAGATATTTTTATATATGTCTATTAATGAATTAGATACTGTTTTAGAGGCTTAAAATGAAAATAAATCCAATCTTAAGCATGGAATACACTAATATTTTTAACAGATTGTTTTACTACCTTTTGGTGGAAACCCGTTTTTAAAGCTATATTTTGACAATTTTATAAGCTATGTTTGTCAAAATAAACTTATTCTTTATGATTGGGACATCAAAATTTACTTTGTGTGAATTTTTGGAATTTTTCAGACAATGTTCATTTTTTTAATCTAATTTATTTATATGATTAGATTATCTTCTGAATTGGTTTTGAAGTGGAATTAGAATATATTTTTACCATTTAATCCAAAGGTGGTCATTGGAATAAATTTCACTTTGAAATTGGACTTAAACTGGTGTCAATCTTTTGATACTTATTGTTTCATAAAAACACGCTATTTGTCATGACAGCGGGAATTAATTATTAAAATAATTAATGTGACTTATATATTTTGAATTTTTTAAAAATAATTCATTTTTTAATTCGGAATATCAAATATAGCTTAGGGTGAATTTTTGGTAATTTTCTGAAAAACTTCAATTTTTTATGAATAGTGAAACCACTAAGTGGTACTTATAAAAACTGATTTTTCCGTTTAAATGAAATTTTTCCATCATTGTGTTTTTAATTTAAAAAATCCGACATACATGGTTGTCATTAAGAAGTAAAATGTGGTTCAATGAGATTAAAATAATTATTTGGTGAATAGTAACTTATTAAGTTCTTAATCGCGATTAGTGGTAATTAGTGTAGTTTAAGGTAAAAATAATGTTTTGATAGTATGAGATTAGCTTGAAACATTTCCTACCCTAATTGGATGTGTCATGGCCGAACAAGACAAGGCATGGGTCATCTTGGGGACCCCATGGAACCACTTTGGTTGGGAAAAGACATAAATAACTTTTTATTTAATGTTAAAGTAAAAATGACACAAACATGAGTTATTTTACAAAAACAATTTTTACATGGGGTTGTAGAAGTAATATTTTTGACTATAAATATTCAATAGAAATATAAAAAGATTTCCTACATAATAGTATTTTTTTTATAATTTTTTGACATTAAATAAATAAAATTATTTGTGACATCATGATGATGCATCGATGACCTCATTATTTAACGATTTAAATAAAATGGAATGATAATGTAAAATCTAAAACCTACACATGGGAATAACCTATTGGATGGGTGGATTTGGAACCCTTATCACCTTATACTCGAAACAAATCAATGTGGGACCTCTTAAATCTGAATACCATTTTAACATAAAGTAACTTATCTTTACTTTCCAAGAGTGCCCCTCCTCTCCTCTTATAAAAGGCCCCCACCTCTACCTCCTTACCCACACTCCCAAAGCCTTTGGCTCGGCCAAACCCTACACATTTTGTGTCTCAACTTCCCTATATTACTCCTTGAAGCCTCAATTTGGGAAGAAGTCTTCCCAAGGATGACTTTGACCTCAAACCAAAGGGAGTTACCCGGTTTTAAGGAAATGACTTCTTTTGAGTCCTTTTGTTTTATTTTGCTTCTCCAACCCCCTAAACTCATTTTATTATTTTCTTTTGTAACAACTCCAGTATCCTCAATATACTAGGATGTTTTTATAAGAATTATTCTAGCTAAAATTATACACACCTACATCTAATGGTTAAGGAACATACGGTTTCCGTGGATGGTGAATTTGTGCCTCTAGAAACGATGATTGTTCAACATTCCTTTAACACCTTCAAAGGTGTCCATTAAGATGAAACTATATTTATATATGATATATAATATGTTTATGTTTTCCTTAAGCTTCTGTATTTTTCATTTTGGTCATACCTTTATGGTTTCCATTATGGGTAAACGCGATATCTTCATTTAAGGAAGTGCGGACTACCGCCCACTCAAAGTGATTTGATTCGTTAAATACCATATGTGGGACATGTAAAGGATGGAACTATGATATTTTATATGATATTATACTGGAATTATAATATACCTTTATATAATTATGATTCCATTCTATAAAATACGAAATAGAAATGAAAGTGGCGTTCATGCGTACGTACGGCTTACCGTCTCCATGAACGATGCATTACATTTCTTACCTCTAAATGATTATTTAATATTATAAATTAACGTATATACTGAATATATATGATATATATGATATATAAATCATGATTATAATCCTGGATATAATGGATTCATGAACAACTTGTAATTATAAAGGGTTTATTTTGACTCAAGTACCAATGATCGTTAAAACGACCGTTAATAACTTAAATAATTACATAGTGTTCATGACATGGAGATAAGTGATAAAAAAGGAATAATGAAATTCAAAAAGGTTTTTAAGAAAGTATAAATTAACTCATGTTTATTATTCAGGACATTAAAGAACGATCGAGTCAAATTTCGGACCCGAGGTATGGGACTTCATTTCAATCTCATTTCATTGAGGCATATTTTGTTTTATACACAACTTTCTTTTATATGCTGTATAAACCCCTTTGACTATTACGTTTATCCAAAAGGAATATTTTTTATACGAAGTGTTTTACTAAAGGACAAAAGGGAATGTTTTTGTCGTATGTATGCGGCGACAATGACTTCTCCACCGCTGTGACCGTTATTTGAGTTTCGGCTTCCTCTACAAGCCATACCTTCTTTTTAAAAGAAAAATAAATACCATGTTTTAATTTTCTTTTATTTTGGTATTTAAAATGGTTTTCATAATGTTTTTATATCAATGTGTTGTTTTGATATCTTGTGATTGAAAGGTGGAAATGTTATGTTTCCTTTATGCATGTTTTATGTGATAAGATTATGTTCAGGTTCTTGGGAATTATTATGAAGACGGATGGTTCCGAGAAAAACTAAGGGCGGGTGAGCCCGATATAGCTCTCCAATGAATTGGGTAACGCGAAGGAGTGAAATGTTAAGGTTTCTCTGAAGAGATTTAGGGAATATACTGTGATTGGTATTCCAAACGTAACCAAGAGGGTTACTCCCTACGTAAGAATGTTATGAATTCCTCAAGTTACCTTTATGTCTTATAATTTCTATGATTTATTCATGATTTGATGAGTTATGTTAAAATTCTTATGTTTTATGGGTAAAGTATGATCTCATTCTTATGTATATCTGTACCCATGTTTCCTTTCCATATTTTTTTATCCCTTACTGAGCTTTTTATGCTCATCCCATGTTTTTTTGAAATTTTTTTCACAGGTGAAGGGAATGGTACATGATATGATGATAGTGTCAAGGAAGTGTCAAGAAATAATCCATGTTTTATTTTAAATATGTTTCCATTGATGGGAATGAAGAATACTATCTTTATGTAACCACTTTGTTTATATGTGGAATGTAATGAATGTTTTATGATCTAATTCTCTAAAACTCTAAACCCGAAAAGATCCTCAATGTGTAATCATGTAATAACTCAAGATTAAGTAAGGTTTAAGGCTGGGGCCTTATAGGAATTTTTGCGATAAAGTACAATTATTTTTCTGTTGATTTAATATTTCAACCACTAATATCATAATGATGGTATTTTCATATTCTTATAGAGCTATGAAAATCATAGTAAAACATTGTAGGTGGTGCCTTTTATGATCACACTTTATGTGTTTTTATTTTTTCAAAATGGATATTAAAGAACAAGGAGTGTTCATTATTTTATGTCAAGATATTGAACAACGATTTAATAAGTATCAAGGATGTTTTATAAAAAAATCACATGCATTCTAAATATTGTTTGGTGAATGGAAATCGAAAGTCACGTCATTGAAGTCAGTATTTGAAGACTATTTTCATATCTTAAATAATGAGAGGATTAGTATCATTATAAGAGATAAAGATAATTTATATTATAGGAAAAATTAGTTTCAATATTTGCGTTCCATGGAGGAGTTAAAACAACAAATTCTATAACTCTATGATAATATTGATGATGAATTTTTAATTTTGAAGATAATGATAATGATGTGTTGATTGTGATGATTTTGATAATGAGGTAATGATTGAATAGAAATAATATGATCCTACATGATTTTATTAAATCACCATGATGATGTTTCCCAAATCAAATAATTATTACTATGAATAATACTGATAATTTAGCAATGTTCTAGTGTTTTTTTCGAAAGCATATTATCCTTAGATATATCAAAACAGAATTGAAATGGATTGGGTTTTTGAGAATGGATCACTATCCTGCATAAGAAATTTTTTCCCCAATGTAAACATCATATCAAATTGTATAAAAATAATCTATAATATTTATGGATGAAACCAAGATAGTTCACACATAATTCCATACCAACATAAGATTATTCCAATTGGACGAATCAAAAAAATTTAGAAGATTTGTTTTCATAAACATTGTGTGTCAGATGGTGAAAGAAACAACTATGTTCACAACAATGCACATAAGGAACATCTATTATCTATGTAAACACCATTCCATAGTTTAAATTTTATAATTTGATAATCCTAAATTTTTGTTTTTAGAATTTAATATTATAAATTATAAATTTTAAATCTAATTTTTCAAGTCTATATAATATTTAGAAAAATAAATAACACTATTAAACATTATTTTGCTTGTAGTTATTTAAGATTATGATTCCATTCATTCCTGGTGAATTGATCTTAAATGAAAAAAAAATATAATGAACATTTATATTGTGATTCATGAGTAATAACTAAGGTATAATAGAGTAATTATTTGTGGGATCATTCCATACCATAAATAGAGATTCCATTATCAAAAATTTTGAATGCAAGCATGCATAAAATAATGTTCAACTAAAACGCATATAGATATCATGGATAGAAAGAGTAAGAGTTCCATGATTTGTGAAGAGTGATAGACATGAAAAATATATAAGTTTTAATTTATAAATTTCACTAATCTCAATTGTAGATACAAGAAAATATAATGGATGTATATTGATAAACATATATATAAAATTTCTAATTTCTAAAAAATCAATGTTTTTGAATATAGTTTGTTTGAAATCATAAGAAATATATATATTTGAATTAATGTGTCCATTTCATATCATGAATACATAAATGGAAGATTTTTTGGAAGAAACTAACAGTAATTCATTATATTATACACATATATATTTCTTGTTGTCGAAGAGAGGAAGAAAATAGAGAGAGATATGGCACTATACCACATATTAGAAACAATATTTTATCATGGAAAGGAATGAGATATATAGCACACCATTATATTATGAAGAATAATTTTTTCTCAAAGAAATATTTAAGAGGGATAATTATTTTACGTTTTTTTCACAAAAAATGAAAAATAACAGACCATAAGTACAGGTCTATGATGTTTATTTATGTATTGAATGAATTCTTTTACCTAAGTAAGAAATTTATCTCATAGAATATCTTCTACATGTATGAATAAAAAGTTAGGTGCAGTAATATTTTTATACTATAGAATAATATTTCATTTTGTGATGTTATGAAATTAAGAGACTAAGATCAAAAGATTCATGTAACACATAAACAACTTACATAATTATAAATTAGAAATATTTTATTTAATTTTTATATAAATTGCTGAAATTTTAAATTAAATAATTCAAAAACAAAAAATTTTGTGATGAAAAAACATGATTTTAAAATATATTCTATGTTCATTTATTGATAATTGGTTTATAGTAGTGGGATTTGTGACCATGGAGTAATCTATCCCACACAAAGGAATAGCCTTCTCAAATAAATTTGTGGACATTATACATAATTTTGAATTAATTGTGATAATGCTTGAGCATATTTCATGAAATAATGAAGTTGAGAAGTGAGAATGTGATATCCATTCACGTTAATAAATTCTATAGGTAAAATAATAAAAAGGGATAAAAGGTGTAAATATTTTTTAATGTAACTAAGACTAATTATCCTTCATCTCAATTTTGAATTCATACATAATGGGTTCCATCAATTACTAAATGATCTGGGTTCATGTTTGATTAGAATATACAGTTTAATGTTATTCTATAAATAATATTATAGTTTCCATTTTCCATATTCGTAATGATTTCCATGTTTGTAAAGTGTCATTATTTAAAATTATAATTCCATCTCAATGAAAATTATAATGAACAGGATCTATAAAGAGAATATTAAGTTAAATATATTGTCCCTCTTGAGTAAAGAAGAAGGATATTTTTTCTTTGTGGAATGATAATTATGGGTAGGAATGAATATAAATTTAGATCAACTTAGTTCCAAAGAGATGGATAACATATTTAACCCTTAATAATCATGGGATTCAAGTGATCACAATGTTAGTGAAAATGAATTCTTCTTCTATACTCAATAGGATCCAGTAATTAATAGTGATGATTATATATCACCATGTTCGTATGATTTATCTTTAGATGAATTAATAAATTTGAAATATTTATTTCCAAAAGAATTAGTTTTTTATTATGTTTTTATAGTTAGTAGGAAGATATCACCCTGCTTGAGGTTGAATCATAAGAAATAAAGAATCATTAGGGAGAAAAGATTCCATCATGAATAAATATCCCTATGAAAGTTGGATGAAAATAAGAAACAAATATTCTAATTGAAGGCAAGTTATCCCAATTTGTACAAAAGTGTCTCAATACCATCCATGAAAATGATTAAGCCTCAAAATAATTTCATTACAGAAGATCCATAAATTATATAATAATATGAAAAATTAAATTTGATGCTAAGAATGAACATTTTGATTTTAACTCTAAGAGGATTGAGGAGATATGTAATTTTTTTTAAAATTCATGTTTCAGGATCATTAAATTAAAATATTAAAGGAGTTTTAATTTATATTTAAGGCTATTTAAAATGAGATTTATAACACCCCAAACCCACACACTTGGGTGAGGTTATAAAAACATTACTTTTTTATTTCTTCCCATGTATTAAAAAGTAATTTTATGCTGAGGAGGCTTAAATAAAATAATAAATATAAAATTGAATTATATAATAAAAATAATTATTCACTACCATATCATAGATCTTTTTATTATAGACTGTTACAGAATTATGAAGATCTAATGAAAAAAATCCTAACACTAATTCTGGTTGGTTGGGGATTAACTACACCATGACTTTAGAGGCAGTGAATTGATTCTTGAAATTTTATTGACATTGAAAAAAATTCTATTTAAAGATATTATTACTTCAAATAATTTCTTAATTTATGAATTAAATTTAAATAAAATCAAAAAGTAAAGATATCGAACACAATAATTTTTAGTTGTTCAAGGAATAAAATTACCTATTACACTCCATCAATGATTAACTCCAAGAGAATGGTGGTTTTCACTATAGAAGTCATTTATTCAGGGACATCCAATCCATTTACTAGGTGCAATATGAATGAGTGTGAAAATTTGAAAAATATTATGATATCTAGATATTTAACCTTGGATACATCATGGCTTCATAAACACTGAACTTCATGGTTCATTTACTTGAAAAATTAAAACAATAATTGAGAATTAACAGTGATATTATATATGAGGATTAGTGTTGCATGATACAATAGATAGAAGAGAGAACATCTCTATGAGATATTATAAAAATAAAATGAATCTTTAGTAGAGTCATTATAAGTAACAAAGATGATCTTGATAGTGAAACATTAGAGCTTGGATCTTCTTCCTCATTGTCACACAAAATAGAGTAGAATGAAGAGAGATTTTTTGAGAGTGATAAGACTATAGTTCAAGAGTCTCTATTCATAACTCTTTTTCCTTTTAGATACACACAAAATCATGTATAACTTCTCATTTGAAAACAAATAATCTATTCATAAAAATCCATATTGGAATTAAATTCTACACACAGTTTTATTTTTAATTAAGTCAAAAATATTTCATAAAAACAAATAATTATTTTACTTATTTATTCTCTTGGTAATTATAGATATTTTTAATCATTTTTACAATAAATGTGTAATAAAATAGTTAATTCATGCTTGAAACCAATAATATCCCCTGAAACCACACCATTGATAACAAATAGATTATTTCATGTCAACATAAAATATTCTTGATCACCATGTAGCTGAAATCCACTGATTTTAATTCACCTAGACAAGTAATCCTTATATACATTATTCACATAGATGAATTATCCATATACCAAAATTTACATTTTCCTTATTCACATAGCCAAATTTATTAATTTAGGCTTTTTTATAATGTAATCTAATGAATTTTGTGGCCATTTCAAAACATGTACCCAGTTTCACCAAATGCCAAAATCCTAGAGACAATTACTTCATGTAACCAATTCATATAGTAATTTTATCTATAGAGTTGAATGATCAAACATGCGTTTAATCGATATTGAAAATTTTCTTATTTCCATTTTCAAAATGTAGTGGCTTCATACAATAATTTCTTCCACATACAAGATAGATGTATTAGAATTATTTATTTAGATGTTTCTTCACATAGTTTAATACATCATGTAGTTAATTATTTATACTTAGGAAAATTTTCATAAAACATCAAAAAATTGAAAATTTCAATATAATGTGATACAATAAGTATTAAATGTTATGAAAAAGTAAAAAGAAAAAAATATTATCAATATATGAATGTATTTTGAGAAAATAAAAATATAAGTACATGGGATTTGTTGAAAAACATCAGTAGTCCCATAATCTCCCCATTTTTATACATTTTAAAAATTGTATGACATGAAACATTAAACATTTAAAATTATTATAGGATTTTATAGAAGACTAAATAAATGTTATATTTCATTTAAAATGTTTTGTTCATTATTTTCTTCTCAAAATTAATGAGGCACTTCTTTCACTTTGAGGCCTTATCCACCTTGGGTAAACTTCTTCCCCTTTATTAAACTTATTCCCAATTCTTTCATTCAAAGGGAATAGTAAGGTGACTAAAAATACTGTAAATTTAGAACATATTATTATGAAATGACTAAGTAAAACGGTAAATATAATTAAAATAATGGAAAGAGTATAATTTCTATAAAAATAAGAAACTAATTCATGAATTTTTTTATTAAACCATTAAATAAAAAAATCACTAATAAAGACATAAAAAATATATAAAGTGATTTTCTGAATTATAAACATATATATATATATATTGGAATTCACTAAAAATTACAAATAAAATATATTAGTAAGAATACCTAGGCTTGTGGATAAGTTAAAACTGAGATGGAGGTTTGGGTGGAGGTATCTTGAAAGATGCAGAGGTTTGAAAGGGAGTTTGAGGTTCTATCACATATGGAAATACTAATTTTACAATATCAATAGTAGAAATGGCCTTGTATCCAACTACATAATTCTATATTGTATCATCAATAGGGGTTATGTGAAATTCTTCTATATTTTCTAAAGAAACAATAAAATCATATGTACTGGGAGTAAAAAACTACATTTTCCTTAGATGTCCTGAAGATGTACCACATTTATCATATATTTCAGAAATCAAGGCAGCATCCACTATGTATTTCTACTTTCTATAAATAATTTTTGGAAAATCAATTGAATAATCTCATTTTATGATACATATAACGGTATCTAGAGGAGTTGTCTTAAGAGTCCTTCCTCTATAATAAAATAAAGCACATGTAGAAAAATCAATCAAATTGATGACATCTTATTTGTATATATACTGAATAGAATTAAGTTGCAATATTTTCATCTAGGAAACTATTTATAACTATTGTTTGACATTACCCTAAATATTTCATGATGAAAAAATAAAAAACATTAACATGCACAAAATAGAGGATTATGATGAAAACTATATGAAAAAAACTTAATGATTTGAAATTATATTCAATAGTGTCTATCCAAAATAACCATTCACACTAATTAGTATTTTATTCATAGATTACATATTACTTTCCACATTGTACCATTACAATGACAACACTTTACCTACCTTCTAAAATCACTAAATTGAGGTTTATATGCTAGAATTATATTATTATAAATAGTAGACTTAGGTGCAATTGGAACATGTGTTGTAAGGGAATTCACATCTTGCTGCCTTGAGGGAATAAAAAATATTCTTTGAGACATAAGATTTTTTCTTGTATGGGAAAATTTAATAGATTGGGTTTCCTAAGATATTATGTAACAAGAATCCTTTTCTGAAGAGTTAGAGTATATCTCTTCAACAGTATCATAAACCTTTACTGGAAGAGTTTTCATGAATTGAGGATTCCTTATTACTAAACTATTTGACCTATAAAAAAACTTAAATTTTTTGGAATCATCCCTGATATATCTCAATCTTACACCAACTAATTAATTATGATATAATTCCATGTCATTTAGTTACATATTTTTCATAAATGCAATATTTCTAAGAACATTATTATTTTCCATGAGCACATTCAAAATATATATCATTAAATATTACATCATGACAGTTGTGAACAAGTCACACTATCAATATTGGATATTAGATACAGTGTATTTCATGTTATAGGATATATGATCCAATTTATCCTTGATACCTAGAACTATATAAATTTATGAGATGATTGTTGAAGAGTACTGAAAACTCTTAATAAACTCATATTCTCTTATCAATTCACTTCGTATAGTGTGTATGCTATATTTTATCTCTATATTAAAACATAGAATCTTCTCAAGTAAATTCTGATACATGTCATATTAGACCATATAACGACTACGAATCTTGTATCTTTGAGATGAAACTAAAACACCAATATCATGCAATTCAAAAATTGTATTATATAATTATCTATGTATATCTACTTGAGCATTTATTCCCTTAAAAATTTTAACATTCACTTTAGTGGTATCTTATTTCATAGGAGGAACTAGGTAATTTTTTTATCAATTTTATTATAGTTTTTATGATCCCCATTAACATGTTAAAATATGATTTTAAAACTAAAAATTATTATTTTTTCCTAATATCATCCATAGAAGATATGAAATATCACTTAAACCCATTATAATATCGTTTAATATTATCTAATTAATTCAAAATATCACAGGAAAAAGGTTTTCATTTCAGAACATTGAGATTTTACTCACTATTGGTGCATCCTAATGCACAAGTGGAGAAGAAACCTCTAGAGTGTGGGAATCAACTCCAGCTTCTTCTAAAATGGTAACTTCACCTCCATCTCATGTAGTTTTTGATATTGGAATGATTGGGTCACTTTCCTAATGCATAACATCATCTTAAACTCTTTTCACATAAGATGACACTTTGGGTACAGTCTCAACAAGCATTTCTTCTTACGCTAAAACAACAATCACAACAACCAATGCATTATGTAGAACAGACACATAAATTCTAATAACATCCACATATTATCCAGGTAATTACTCATAAATAGTATATATGATAACCAAAAACTAAGGCTCTTGTATGTAAATTATTTTCTCTTATATGTCCCTTATAGGAACTATCTAAATAGGTGTTTCATCCTTTGGTGGTTAGGTATGGTACCACTCCCCCTAATGTTCCACTTCCTATCAAACTTGGCTTAAAGTGTTTGAAGATTCATACTAGTAGTATATAATAGTCTTCAAGAGTATAGAAGGAAGGGTATCACTTATATTTAATTTCAAAAACACTACCTCATTGAGATCCACCTCTTTTTTAATTAACACCATTGACATAATCGTTCTAAAAGTATAATAGTTTAACATTTATTTCCCGTTAAAACAATTTATTAAATTATATCATATAAAATGGTAGATTAATCTTTTCATTTTTAATTTGGACATATAATATGTAAATTTCCTCAAATAATACCTTTTCTATTTAACCAATTTTGGATTTACGTCAAATTATGAATTTAGAAAATTAAATTAATAAATAAAAAAATAGGGGATAATTTTTTTTCTAATATACCCAACAATGAAAAATTAATAAATAAAAAATAATGAAATTTTTAAAAAAATAATATATTCAGAAAATGATTATAAATAATTAAAATACTAAGAAATTAGTAATTAATGTAGAAAAATTAAATTCAACGGAATAAAATAAACTTATTTATATTCTAATGAATTAGTTCCTATTTGATAAAATCAACAAATTATCTTTCAAGAGGCTTAGTAAAAATATATTCTTCCTAATTCTTAGTAGAGATCAACACAAGTGTAATATCTTGTTTGTGAGTGTGATAGCTAATGAAATGATTCCATATTTATATATGGATTGTTCTAAAAATATTTATCATACTTTATGATATTTTGATGCCACTAGTGTTATCAAATTTGATTGATACTCAAATATAATTGCCTCAAAAACTCCATCAAGGTGTCGTTCATCTTTATCACTTGTGAAAAACATTCACCAATATATATATATATTATTCTTTCATAGTAGGCAATGTAGATACTTTTTTATCATACAATACTATTATATGAGGGATTTTCCTAGGAAATGGAATATTCTTGTAGTAATCTTCTTATCTTGTCTATAAAAACATATATCTATAGTCAAATAAATAATCAAATTAAAATAAAAAGTTTTTATAAAATGTAATTGAAAGTTAAGTGTTCCATTTAAATAAATTATAATTTTATTGGAATCTTTCTAATTTGATTCATTGGGATTACCTTGAAATATAGTACATAAGCATACTAAAACTAATTTCTTTCCTACATGAATTCTAATATTGTATAATTATAATTACTTTTCTATATACCCAATTTTCAATTTTTTTCTCATTTGTATCCATTTATATATTTTCATTATATCTTATAGAATTAGTATGTATAATACCACACTCATGTCCAAACAATTTATGTATGTTCGGTGTATATTTACAATGATTAAAAACATTCCCAAAGACTTTCTAATAAATATGACACCCCAAAATATATTTTATATCATCCATTATTACCATTTAAATTTATTTTTTCGTAATCCTTTAGAATTAATTAACCAAATTCTTATTTAAAAACCAAAAGGAAACATCATACAAATATAAATAAACTAAAAAAATATTTTATAATAAATTTTTCTTAAAAAGAGTAAGATATACCACTCATACCTATAATCTATTTGATAAATGAAAACAACACAATCATTCTTACAATAATCTTGGTTCTTTATTAATTTTATAATGATCATTGGTATGTTTGAAAAATTGATTTGGAATATGAGGATTTCCCAAAAAAAAGGTTGTTCAGCAAAAACTTCCTCAATAAGAAAACTCTTTAATTGAGATTATTTTACATTGATATTATAAAATTTGATATTTATATATGATTCATTGGCTAGGATAATCCCAATATATTATAATATAACAATAATCCCAAATTTCTCTTCATAATTTATATCTTCTTCTTTGTTATAAACATTAGAAACTATTCTATAATTATTTTTATTATTCACTCTATGATTATCTTTTTTATTCCTGAAAATACAATTTTTCTCTATAGCAGGATATTCAGAGGTTCTATTTCTTAATTCTCAATATTTGTTCCTATTGAACTATATTATCTCTTGTTATATTGTTAAAACATATATCTCATCAACTATGGATCCCTCTATATATTTAAATTATGGTTGAGATAAAAATTTATAAAATTCTACAATATTTATGAAATTATTCAGGTCTTATTTCCTTCATATAAACATCCTATTACAGTTTATATAAGATGGTTTTAAGGGTTCTATACTTTATTGGTAGAAAACATTTGGGTTCACTAGTATCTATCCTTTTAGAATTTAGTCCATAAAAATAATGTTCCAAATCAACATTCTTTTTATTTTAAAAAAGTGGTCTATGTCTCTTGTTTTTAAAATAATTACTTAGCTCATCACGGTGACACATGTTTTATCAAAAGGATCACTTTAATCATATTTTTTATGATTTGATTCCTCAATAATCTACCAACTATTTTTAAATACACTATATGAATTGGAAGTAGTATAATAGCGAAGTAATATTTCTTGATTTGATATTGGATGAAATTTGCTAATATTTTCCTTGATGTTTAAAATTTAATTCTTATTTCAAACATCTTAAGGTATCCAACATTTTTCATTACATTAATACATACCTCATACGTTTTTATATTAAAAATCGGTCCAAATACAACAATATTAATGAAATAACATTTTGTATTCATATATTTACCCCACAAGTGAGTGGGAATGTTATATTCAGCTAAAAGTATCCTATTTTTTAATTACACATCCCTATTTCTCTTATTAACAACACAAATTTGTTGAGTATTCCTCGAGGTAGAAAATATATTAATGGTACCTTGTTTTGAAATAATATAAATTGAACTCGTAGTTTTAAAATTCCCCACCAAGGTCACTTATTAGAGAAATATTTTTGTCATCTTTCTCATTTTAATCCAATATAAAAAAACAAATAAATAAAAACATCACTCTTAACTATTCAACAAAATATACAAGTAAATATTGATAAATAATCAATTAATTCATATGAAACAGATTTAATTCTTCATATTTATGTTTTATATGGCCCCCAAAATCATTATAAATATTTTCTAGGGGTCTAGTAGTAGAAAAAACATAAATTACTTTTAAATATGACTTGTTATTCTTTCCCATTTGGCATCACATAGTGTATTTTTATTCAATTTCAGTTGAGGTAAATATGAAAAATAAATACATTTGGAATAATTTTCACAAATAATATACATTATAATATCACGATATTCTATTATAGATCCATGATTCATTAATGTCATCATTTTTGAAATTTACATTTTTCTAATCAAAAAATTTAAATCTAATGTATATTAGTTCTCTCTTGTTGGATTCAAAAATTTATGAATTGTTTCATTGAAAATGAAACATGAATTGGTAGAAAAATATATAAAATAAAATTGGTCACAATGTTGTGGAATAATTACTAGAATTTAATACAATCCTTATATATATATATATTAGTTAATGAGGAATGAGATTTGATTATTAAATAATACTACTATAATAATGGTGCCTTTATAATTTTCAACAAAATTAACATAGCCTCTATCAATTTATGATAAGGAGTGCAAATTAGAGAAATATACACTCATATGTATTGTGCATCCATTTTTCATATAAAATTTTATATTTATTTTCTTTGTAATAATTCCCTATGAATGAAAATAGAAAAAATAGGTAACCCTGTTATCTTACACCCAATGATTTTGGTATCCATACATTTAGAAACCACAATCTATTTGTGAAATCCATTAAATCATGCACTAAATTTTGAAAAACATTTTTAAATAAAGTAATTTTAATTCCAATGAAATTAGTGTTTCATAGACTACAATTATTATATTAGATCCATACTTCTACACTTTTTAAAAATTATTTTTGGAAATATTTTTATTATTATAAATATGCCCAAAATAATTTTAGTGAAACTTTATTTTTTACCTTTTCTTCCAATAAAAAAATTATTTTTCTGATAATTATTATTTATAAGAATTTCATTCAATTAATGTTCACCATTTATGAAAAATATATCAACATTGAGATATTGGACATCCTTTTGAATTTTTTGAGTTTTTACCATATTTAGGACTAGAAACAACATAATTCTCCATCTTTTATATAAAATCTAAAATTTCTTTATTTAACTCTTATTTTTATTTAAAAAATTACATAAAAGTTTTTTTGAGTTTTTATCATTTTAGGGATTCATATTTGGTTTTTATCATGGTACAATATATGTTTTATTAATCATAAGTGACATTTTTATTTTTAAAATTCAGATTCATTCCCTTAATAATAATAAAAATGTACCGCATCTATGTGTTCCATAAAACACATATTAATCTTTTTATTAAAAATCTATGCTTCTGATTTTGAAGAAATATCATAACATAAATCTTCAGAATCACTACATACTTATTTTATGGATTTATTGGATATAATCATCTATCTGCAACTATTGAAATACTTTTTCTATCAATTTTTTGTTGTCTTCAAACAGAGGGAAGTCTGGCTTTATGTGCCTAGTCTTCTTACTCTCATAACTTATAACATAATTAGAATTCCCATGATTCTTATTATACATATTATAGATTTTCTTGAAACCTAATCTCTTATTATATAACTTTTTATACAATCATTAAAATGATAAATTTTACTGTCTTGTGAAGAACTATTTGGTGTGTCATTATATTTTGACATATCCATTTTTATATCATTTATTTTCTTATTATATTTTGATTTTTAGAAATTAAAATAATCATTCTCCTTCTTAAGGAGTTGATATTTTCCAAATTTTTTGTTCACCTCATCCTCATACACCATAATAGTTCCAATAAGACTTCTTATATTGAAATTCTTAAACTATATAGTTTTTCTAGTGGCATTCTAGATTCTAGTGCTTCTGGGTGGTAGAATTGTCCACATTTTCATAACATGATTTGGTTCTAGAATAGGTGTTCCTAATGAAAAAAATTTATTTCAAACCCAAATATATCTTATAAATACCTTCATAATACAATAATATAGTGGTCCATATTTTATGAGCTATTTTACATTTTGAAACATTATAAAACTCATATAGACCTTGTACACATATTATAACCTTTATAGTTTTAGAGTTTAGAATATAACCAATTCAGAATATAACCAATTCAGAATCAGCATCCCATGTTTGAGGATGAATTTTGTGAGTTGGATAAGGCTTCACATATTTTAAATAATCTTATACACAAAGGTTATTCAAATAGATTATCATCAACAGATTCTAATAACCATAATTCTCATCATTAAAGTATGGAGACCTTATCATTGACATAATTTATCCATTTTTAATCAAATAAAACATATTTTAATTGAAAAGTACACTTCAGACATTCAAATTTGGAACCCAAAAGTCACATACTTGGATTCTAATTATTGGTTGAAGAATGAATTTACTATGTCTCATGAGGCTACTTAATTGAGTTCTTGAAATTTTATTGAATTATAAAACAAACTTATTTAAATATATGATTCTTTTTTGTAATTTCATATCCCAATAATGAAGTATAAATAAAATAAAAAATTAAATAAATAGAAAATAATGATTTAAAGTGGTTTAGAGAACAAAAAATACACTATTATACTCCACCACTTCTCAGCTCCATGATCATGGTGATTTTAAAAAAAAAGCCCTTTTAGTAGGGACTACCACCCCATTTTTCAAGGGACAAGATGACTATGATAAAGTATTAAAATCATGGAATTATTTAATAATATTTCTAATAGACACTAATTATGATTTACAAACACTAGCCTATAATGTTCTTTTACGATGCTCATTCACAACAAAATTGGGAATATAAAAAGATTTTATAGATGAGGATCAAATTTGCTTTATGAAACTAATAAATGATAAGAAATACCTATGAGAGATGATAAAAATAAAATTCCACAATAAGAGAGTATTTAAAGGAACTAATTATGATATTGATATATAAGCTATAGATATATTATATTATTATTCATTGTGTAAAATATATTAGTACACATAGATGTTTTTGTGTGTTCTAAATGATAGTTTAATAACTTTTATTTTTTAACTCTAATACTCTCTATATGAATACATGAAAAATATTATAGAAATTATCTTATAAGTACATATAATTATATCCGTAAAACCTATTTTTCTATTATATTTCATATTCCATTTTATTTTAAAATACCAATGTAATAGTACTGACCAATAAATTAACCTTGTACATTTTTTTCTGTTGATACATACAGATATTTATAATCATTTTACCATAAATAACTAAACCAACAATTCATTCTTTCATTGAAGCATTAGTTTGCAATAAATGTACACTAATGGTAATAATTATCATGTTTATAGTCAATATAGTATATTATGGATCACCACATATTATATATATATATATATATATATATTAATTCACACATCAGGTTATTATATGTAGTAATTATTCAAAAAATTTAATAAAACATGTACCTCATCTTTCATATACCTACTTCACATATCCAAATTCCATCATGTAGGGTTCTCACTCATGTAGCTAAATTTGACATAGCTAAATGAATTACATAGCTATTTGGAACCACATATCCAAATTCACCCTTTATCCAAATAACATTGTTGATTACTATATGTAACTGGTCCTCGTATCCATATGATCTATTTAGATGATTGGTCTCATAGGTGCCTCATCGATATATGTTACTTTCCCGTAGTTGTTTTGATGAAGTATCCATTTAATGTTTGTGTTTCCATCATGCATGAGATATCACAATGTTTTTGTTTTCCAAGATTTCTTAATGCTTCGTGTATCTCTTTTTCTATTCGACATATTTTTTTTTTGAAAAATTAAAAAAATAATTTAATCGATTGATCTAAAATAAGAATAATACATGATGAGAACGCTTAACAAAAAAACATCATGAACATGTGATGGGTATTTGAGATCATTTAATGTTAAAGTTAAAGAATTATGTTGGAACAACATAAGAAGATCAACAATTCTAAATTTTCACTTGGTTTCATTTACTATTAAAAACACTTTTAATGCTACAACTACTTCACTCAAGATATTCCTAAAATCCTAATATCTCTTAAAAATTGGTTTGACCTTTGAAAAACAAATTGATAATTTTTTTGTGAGAAAATTGTTTCCATACTATTGTCTTAAAATATTTATAATACCTATTTCTAATGTATATTAAAACACCTTAAAATCATATTATATGAAATAGGATACTTTAAATATGAAAAATTAAATTTTCAATCATAAAACTCACAAATTCTTTTAAAATAAAAATAGTTTTCATGAGAAAGAATTAAAAACATAATTAATGATTAATATTGATCCTTTAATTATTTACTTAATTGGATTCTATAAAACATTTATATTTAAATAAAAAACATTTTTAATTTTTAAAGTAAATAAATAATGTTTTGAAATGGGAATTTTTTAATTTTGAAATTTTTTCAAAGAAATATATCCATATAAAATCAATATTTTGATTTTAGAAACTAAAAAATTTAAATCTTGAAAAAAAAACATAAGGTGGAATGAACTATTAAAGGATATATATGTTATACCTATCACATTGTAGAAAATTTCCATTAGTTTTGGGTTAACTCCACATTGAACGCCATGTTTTCAATTTTTGAGTTCCATTTTCTAATAAAAGAAATTTTATTTCATAAAAATAAATTCATATTGATCAATTCAAGGATGGTATATAAAAATTTATAATTTTTTTCATTAGATAAACATTCTTAAATAAATATATACCTTGGACAAAAATATTATAAAACGGATAAATAAATCATCAGATTTAAATCACAAAAAAATTAATAAAATATTTATGGGAAAAACATTTAATAAATATACAATAATTTATACACATATTACATCCATGAAAATAATTTTATTTTCAAAATAATACATATTTTAAAAAACTACAAAATATCTATGTTAAATAAAATGTTCTAGTAATGAATAGATAAATTTTTATATGAGATATTATTCTTCAATTACCATCATGAAATAAAATCTTTCTGAGGAGTTCTATTTCCAAAATTCCAAATAAAATAGATCTTTGAAAAAAATTAACATTTTTTTAAGTTTTTTTTAAATAGACAAATACTGTGAAATACAAATATTAAAAAATAACAACAGATTCCTATAGAAATAAAATTTTATTATTAGACTCTTTCAATTAAATTTGAAAAAAATCATGTATGATAGAATATTAAAAAATTATTATTTTATAGCATTTATCCCTTGAAAATATTTTTAATTTTCTAAACAATAATTGCAAATTGAATTTTTTGGATATACTAAAATAGAAATATGAGAATGTTTTGTATCATTGGAGCATATGTTTAAAATTATTTTCCCCTTCCCTTCACTAAACCATACTTAATGTATATCTTTGAACTAATTTATTATAAAGGATTTCATTCTAGAAGAAAATATCTTATGAAATGGATTCACCTTATCACTACCTCACTCTATCTCCCTCCCTCATCCCTCTCATTGACTCTATAACATAGGAAAACATAATTATTGTTTTGAAGGGAACGTAGTGGTGAACACACGATGGAATGAAGCCATTTTGGAACTAAATTTCAATTTGTTTTTTAGATATATTGTAATATTTATTAATTATTTATAATCTGTTAGATGATGAAGAAATGTGAGTGTCGTTACCTTCAAACAGAAATGGGATTGTCCATAAATTCAATAAGTCCACCAAGTCTATTAAATTATTTATCCCTACTTTGTGAACTATTTTTTTATTTGGTTAAAATAATTTAAAATGTATGAATATATATATCATTAAAGGCCATGAAATTGTTTCATAATGGAAGAAAACGAGGTCCTTCAAGATTTTTTTTTTAAATCCACAATTTTAATAAAGATCCCACTTCTATGACCTGTTAAATTGAAATTATAATAAATATATGAAACCTTTAACTATTTTTTTCTGTAATTTATGTGATGTGGAAAGAAGATGATTACCAAAGCTATAACCATGAAATTATGAATTTTTTTCTACATTTGATTGATCATTAGTCCTCATTCATATCCACTATGTGTTTCCCTTGATTAATATATCTATACATATATATAAAGTTGTGTGTGTGCTTATGTTTCTCTAATAATAGTTAATTGAAAAGGGATAAGATAATCATTGACCATTACATGTGAATTTTTATTTAAGATTAACCTTATGAGAGTGTGAAACATCCTTAGTGTGATGATAAATCTTGGTGTCTACCCTGATGTAGCTTTGAAATTCACTACATTATCTTTAAGATGGTTTATGAAATTCAATATTTACCTTAGGTTTTAACAACATGACCAATACACGAACAAGTTGATCTATGAACCCTTACTTTATAATCATTCTATAAGGCATGTAGAATTAACATACACGATATTGGTAATTAGAGAAAACCTTACCCAAGTGCAGGATTTCATTCACAAAATGATTTACCCTTACCCCTAAGTGAGAGTACGTTTTCCTCCAAACTACCCATCATCACACTTCCTTATTTAAACATATTTTCTTCACCTCCCCATATTGTACCAAATTAGTAATACTATTTCATGAACCATGTACATGTAGAATTTGTTTTACCAAAATCCTTGGGGAATAATTTACGTATACCAATTAATTGATTATATATTTACAATTTTAATTGAAAAAACCATTACATTATAATGAAATCCATGTAAATCCATTAAAAATATATGTATTAATGAAATCTTATTTTATAATTTTAATCTTGATTTGAATTGTAATAATATTCCAACCAAATATCAACTAAATATATTTATTTAAAATTTATATTTTTTAAAATAATATTTATATTTCTCAATAAATGTTATATTTCTATTGGAATATAAGTTTATCAAATAATTCCAAATCAGTAGTTATTAATTTTTTTAACATATTAATCTTAAGATAGAAATCATAATATTTTGAATACAAAATATGTATATTTCTTTTGAAATTAAAACATATTAAGAAAAATATCAATTTTAATAAACCTATATATACATATTATTTATTATTAAAAAAAATAAATATATATTTAATTAAGTATATTAAAATTATTAATAATTTATATTAACGTATTACATAATTTATGGTGTTTATTTTAAAAATCATTTTATTCTAAGAAAGTTTCATTATGGAGAAAAATATCATAGTTTGTTTTAGTATTTAGATGAACCATTTAATAATAAATAATTTAAAAAAATTATACTCGTATACCATTATATAAAAAAAATTCATTTCCAATATAATTTTTTAGGAACATGAGATTAAATTTGAGTATCAGGAAATTTAACAAGATAGGTCTTCATAAGAAATCAGTGAAAGGGAAGATATTGTAACAGAATGTAATATGGAGTATTATCTTATTAGAAAGCCTCTATATAATGGAAATGAACTCATAACATGATATGATGATATTTGTTAAATAACCTCAAGGAATTATGTACCATCAAAATCCAAATCGATAGTTTTTACAAAATATGTATTAACATATGAAGAAGGCTGAATGAAAAAATATGTAAATATATGCCTAAATAAACATGAATATAATACTTCCTCCACATCCAAGGTGGATAAAATAAAAAATGTGGATGTTGGTTAAAAATGAAATCTAAACCAATGGTGGAGAAATTCTAAAAACAACATGTTTTCACATCTAGATAGTATGTAGTGTATATAAGGATATCCAGTGTTAGGGGTCATTTTTTGTCTTGTAAATGGTATATAAAAAATGAATTAGTTTTTTTTAATATATTTTCATATAATGATCAAAGGATGCATTTTTCAAGTTGATTAAGCGATAAAATATTCAATATTCGTATATTAAGATGAAAATTATATATACCCTAAATAGAATTGAAGAGCCTGAAAAGATATTTCACGATTATAATGGAAGTGGTCAAAACATTTATCCATGTTCATATCTATAAATTTTAAGAACAAAAGGACAAACAAGAGAATAAAATCTGATAAAATATGAGATCATTTCTACATTTGGTAAAATCTCATGAGAACAAATCAGAAATACTACTAAGAGTATTTTTTAGGTGTTATAAAAAAAGTAGAAATAGATACCCATGGGTAATTGCTCTATAAAATTAAAAGAAAGTGATACATTTAAAATAACTAATGTGACCAAAATCACTCTCCATAATCCATGTGGAATCCCTAAAGAAGCAGTCAATGTACCAATTGACTATATAGTTATTTGGGTTGGAAATTTATAAAAATAAATAAATATGGAAGAGAAAAAAAATAATTCCAAAGGGATAGAAGATATTCCATATGAAGAATTAAACCTTCATGAGAGGTTTTTAAGAAATGAAAACCCTTTTAGTATTGAAGGAAATTTTTGAAAATGATAAAAACCAATAAAAAATCTCAAAGGTTGGATAACCATACAGAAAACACAAGAAAAATCCTAAAAAGGATAAAGATTTAATTATGTATGATGTTAGGAAGAAAAGAAATATCTCCACATAAATAGAATAATATAGTGATAATATCCATGATTCCATAAACAATGTCCGATGTAAAAATCATATGTGGAAGTAAGAAGAATAGAGAAATGTAAAAGGGGAAATATTCATAGCCACGTAGTTCACATTAGATTTAATGAGGTCCCATCATATTCTTATAATAATTGGGTTATATAGTTTTCCCTATAGTGAAGGTTATTAAAGATGAAGCATGTTATTAGGGGTATAACATGAGAAGGATAAATTTATGTTGATATTGGGAAAACAATATGAATAAAAAACACATAAATTTTATCTCACATGTGTTATCGTAAGGAGAAACCTATGATAAGATCTTCTTCAATGATGTTATAATGTGTCACCAGTCAATGTGGAAAAAATTATAACTATGAATTATTGAATGATCTATATATTTTTAAAAGATCAAGTGTTAAAGAACATCATCCTTAGTGATGGTATTCTGGTTTTTGAATCTGGATAGCCAAAAAAATTTCTACTATGCTACATCTCATCATAGATACCTCTTGAAATTAAAATTTTTATGTCACCCACAATTTTGAAGCTTATTTATATTTACTAATTAAGGGGGGAAAAGTAATTTCTAATGTTAAATTTTCCAGAACCACTAATATATGTAAATATATATTTTTATAAAATTAAAGAAAATGTGTCAATGAAGAGGTGTTTTCTAAATCTATCATCCTAATATAGAAAACAATATTAAAAATCAATGGTTATAAATTTCATTATCCAATGTCACAAAACTATAATATTGTTTTTTTGAAAATTCATTTCTTTTTTCAAAAAAACCAATATATTTCCCCATGATTTTTTTCATCCTCTGTACTAAATTGTCTGAAATAATTCTAGATGATTTATTTTATGAGATATTTATATCAATATTTGTTTCAATAAAATTTTACATCATTAAATTTATTGATAACATATTGAAAAGGTGATTATTATGTCATTTAAAATTTTACAAAAATCCATTTGGTAAAGGGAACATTGATGTTTAAACAAAACACTATTATTTTCATACATGTTCATCGTTCAAATAAACATAGAGTGGGTTGGTTGATGGTATATTAACCAAGAATCAGTTTAAAAAATATTAACATTTACAATAAAATTTTCTTTTAGATAAGGATGAGAGAAAGTGAAATAAATGATTAATGAGATGGTGGAGAAAATGATATAATGCAGATATCGCATATTGAAAAGTCATTTGAAGGAATTAATAACAAAAATAGAGAGATAGATTCATGATCCCACTTTTTCTGTTTTTAATTTTTTTCAATAGTTTTTTAAATAACATGGAGATTTAATTAAGTGTTGTGAATATATTTAATAATAGGTATACAAATATCTTAGAAGTTAAATGAAATAAATACCAATTATTATGTAATTCAAATCAAGTAAATGGAAATTGAAAGTAACATCCTAAAAGTTTATATTTGATATTTCTTTCTTGTATTATTAGAAAATAGAGTAATATTAATTAGATATATGATGATTCATTAATAGTTTTGGGGAAACATTTAATATTTGAGTTCCATGGAGTAGTTATTATGATGAATTCTAAATCTCTATGATCACAGTGGAGATAATGTACTAATTATTAATTTAATGGTAAATATGTATTGATTGTGGTGATGGTAATGATGATGTATTGATTTAATGAAATGATTATGAAATTTTTGAATAGTGTTGACACACTCTGATAAATATGTTTTGAACACTTTGGATTTTTGTGAATAAGGCTGATATTTTCTCTATGACTAAGAGTTTGCATAAGAATTCTTTTTTTGAGAAGATATACAAAAAATGGTAAAGTCATAGATATAAAAGAATGTATCCATTCCCTATATAAATATTATTTACAATAAATAAACATTATCCATACTTCAATAAACTTTATCTATGTTATGTTATAGTGCACTATAATTTGTTTAAATATGATTCCAAACATACATAGGCAGCATCTTGTTCAACTCAGTAGGAAAGTGGAAATGTGTTTTTTTATAAAGATTTTGGGTGGAAATATATAAGTATTATCTGAATATTCATAAATCCATGTAAGGATAACCATTAATCTACATAAACATCACAAGCTAGTGAAAATTCAAAAAATATACAGTTTAATTTCTTGTTTTAAAATTTAATATTTGAAAAAATATAATTTAAATCAAGTGATACAAGGATATTTTATCTTCATTGAAATAAATTTATCAACTAGATATTTTGATATATGAACTTATTTTATTGTAGAACTTAGATTATAAAAGGTGAATAGGACATAAATAAAATTTAATATCATGAGTTTTTCTATCATGATTATTCAAGAATTATGAAAATTAGTGAGATAAATTATTTTTGGAATTACTCCAATATGAAAATAGTGATTGAATGATTATAATTTCCATATTTAAGCATATATTTAATGAAAATATTGATACATGAAAAAATACTCTAAATAATGTGAAATAATTAATAGACTTTGAATAATGATAAATATGATAGTTTATCTAGGATTTAATGCATGTTGTTTATGTACAATGACATGCAGTTATATGTTGTTATAAAGGAGGTGTAGTGAGAAATAAAAATCAGATATTATAGGTTTTCTAACTATTAAATGTTTGAGAATATAGGGAGTATAAAATTTTAAAAAATATAGATAAATGAATCCATGTATTTATGTGCATTTATGAATAGGTAAAAGGAAGAATGTGAGAAACAATCATCACCTGTGTATATTAATCTATGTATATATATTACAGTTTTTCAAATACAGGAAAGGGAGAGTCCAAACCAATATTAGAAATCCTATAACCCACAATTTTTCAATAAGGAAAGGAATGAGACATTCAAAAAACTATCATTATTTTAATAATATTTATGTTTCAAAATATTTGGAAGTTAGTGATCAAGTGCATTTTGTAATGCACTGAAGAAAAATATGAGGAGAGAGAAAATAGAAATTTGTACAGTTCAATAATCCATATAATGAAGTCTTTATCTTACGTAAGAAAAACATCACCATTAACTCATGATGTGATGAGAAATAAAGAGTTGTGTTTATTTCCATTTTAATATATTATAAGAATATGTTCATTAATTTTGTTAGGAAAGTGAGATAATATTATAATATGATCAAGGAAAAAAATAAATTGCACATAGAATTCTAAATTAGTCTATGTCTAAGTTATTTCCAAAACCATTATCATTAAAATATATAGTATACATGAGTGCATGTGATACATTAATTAATTTTAAAGTCATGTAATCACATAATTTTCATGGATAAACCTTTCCTACTTATATATAATAGGTTGAAACTAGTGAGTTCTGTGGTTATGGATGATTCCATCTCACCCAAATGACCAGCCTTATCAAATTGAGTGGTCAACCTTCAACATAACATTATCTCTTGTGTGGTTCTGTTCATAATTATATCGTGATATAATAATGTCAAGACCTAATAATTTGTGATCAATTCACCTTAACCAGTGATTGAAGTAAAAAAGTAAAGAATGATAAAAAGTGCATATTCGATTTAAAATTAACCAAAACCGAACTGACCCAACCCCCCCCCCCCCCCCCCCCCTCACACACACACACACACTCACACTCATCATTGTTTAATAAGTCTCTAAATGGTCCCCTCTATCTTGAAACACCACAACGAAACTTTTTACAAAATACAGTATTAAGATAGATCTTACCTTGTGTATTTTTCACACTCTTATCATACCCATTAATTGTAATATTGTTTTGAGTTAGATGTTATTCACTATAACCCCAGATTTAATGGTTCTAAGCTATTATAATTTTGATATGTGGACAATTATAAACTACATACCATTGAATATCAGTTTCATTCATATTTCTCAATATATAAAATGGATTGATATTACTACGTATATATATTTCATGGTTTTTCTCCATTATGTAAGTGACAATGTAGAACTCATCATGATATGTTTATGAACTATACGCCTTGTCTATAGTGAAATTAACCACAAACTCTTTAGGGATTTAAATAGCCACAATAAATGCTTCTTTTTTTTCTAGGAATAGGTTAATAGAATTAATAATATATATATTCTAGAATAATGAGAAGATGTATTGTGTCCTCATACATATTTAATAAAGTTTTGTTATTCCATTTTTTATTTGGTTCTTTGTATTCGGGTTTATAATTCATTTATCATAATATTAGAGAAAAATTTCTTTCTATAAATAGGGGTTCATTTTTATTGTTCATTGGCTTGGCTATACTGGCCTTCCTATCGTCTATAATTGACTACAAAATCAAACATTTTGATGTTGATTTTCATGTATGATGGGATATGATTATTAAAGGGATTGTTTTGGATCGTATTGATACATACTTTGCCCTCATTTGAGTGCTTTTATATGAGTTTATATGAAATATATAGCCTCAAATAAAATGTTTCCTTAATATTAGAGTTACTTTATCCTCTTCACCTATGACCTACATGACCATTGTGTCATCTTTCCAGATTATGGATAGACAGTTTTAAGTGACTCCATGTTGAAAGTTTCAACCCCCCTTATTTTGATGAAATTTTTATGTCTAAAGAGATTTTCCAGGATCAGGTGACCAAACATTGATCACGATGGTGATGATACTCAATTTGAATATGATGCGATAAATGATTCACATATATCTAAAACGAATGTGGTAGTGTTCCCATGTTGGTTTAGGACTATTCATTACAATTATACAATGTAAAGTTCGACTCATAATCACTTCTTGACACGGAATGGGGATGGAATAGAAAATGAGGATCTTGAAGGATGGAAAACATTCATTCAATGATGGAAATGAAAATATGCCAGATGTAGAATCTAAGAAGATGAGGATCCAAGTGAAAGATATGGGGACCCAATGCCATACTTGGACCATGATAAGGATTATTTAGATGGATTTGGATCCTGTAGAGAGATGCATGGGAACCTCTTGAGTGGGAATATTCTGGTTCTTGATGGGGGAAACCAAGGCCCCAAAAAGATTACATAGACGCCCCAAAGTCAATTGTAACCTGATTTTCTAGAAAGTCAATGTGTAATGGAACATAGTTTAATCTAGGTGGATATTCATTGGTTAAAGATGAGTACTTAGTTTCCGTAAAGTATCACATTCAGACACCTTTTGAGGATGGAAATGTTCATATAGGTGGAGCTGAGGTGCAGTAGAATGAAATGGATGATTTAACCTCTAAAATGGAGGGAGGGAATTTAGGAGTAAGGAGGGGGTAAAAATTGAAACTAATTAATTATTCCAATGAGGTAATAGTTTGGATATCAGGAAAATATGACTATGTTATTGAAGCTTCATTGGCAACAACGGTTGGCTTGCAGCGGGTATTAGATGCAAAGGCCACAGAAAATTCATGGGACATTCTTATGAACTCTGAGGATGAAATTCTAGAGAAGGTGTTGAACATTTTTGGATCTAGTGATGATTCATAAATAATGAATGGGAGGCCAATTCATGTGTACACAACCATGTGAAAGGGTGATAGGATAGACAAGCAACCTCTAATTCTAACTAGAGTCTTCAATGAGAATAAGATAATGTTAAAGGATTTCTTTCGATTGTGGGACAAATTGGCATAAAATTAGAAAATACTATCAATGATTAACCAGTTAAAAAGGAAATTAATAATTCCTTGAAAATTTATTGGGATTATGTGTCTAATAGATTAAATTTGACCTTTAATAATTCAGTTTCTTTCTTTAATTATTTTTCCTTGGTTGATCATGAATGTTTCTCACTTTTTCTACAAATGCATTTTATAATAAAAAATTTAAATTTTTTTAGCATTATATCATTAAATCATATCACTAAAAAATCATAAGAATCGTCTATGGTTTATATATTTAATTAATATAAATACTATTAAAATATCATTAATGTATTCTCAATGAAAATTTAATTTCCATTTTCAAATAACTTCTTTAAAATCTAAAAAATTCAAAAATATTAAAGAAAATATTTTAATTGAAAATAACATTGGAGACTTATAAATAAATAATAAAATAATTTATCATTCTTGATAGTGGGGTATTTTGTATATTTGATATCAGTTAACAAAAAATATTCCTTTAAACCTTATAAAAATTATCCAAAAATTCCATATTTAAAAAATTACAAGAATATTCCCTTATAACAATTTTTTAAATTAAAACATAGGTAAATTTGAAATTAAATAATCTTTAAAGAATAATAAAAACATTCTTGAAAAAAAATTAGAAAACATTGGCATCTAATAGAAATTAATCTCAATCGAATAGGGATATAATATAAGTTTTTTCTTAAAGTGATTCTTTTGGAATATTAAGATGATAATGGGATGAAAATGGAAAGAAACTTTTAATTTCTAGAAATATCTAGAGAATAATAAAATTCAATATTTTCTTGAAATGTAGATCATAATATTTCATCATAAGAAGAATAATTCTAAACAATCCTAATAATGGTGAGATGATGGACCACTTATTTAATGTGAAAGTGATTCTCTAAAAAGAATTTTAGAATTGGAAAAAACATCCTTGAAATTTACTGAATGCTTCCATACTTGATCCCATAGTGTAAATTGTTTTGAAGGGTTCAATTTGACTAGTTGTTGAGCTCGAATGGAGTAATGGATTATAATTTAAGGTCTTTTTAAGTCAAGCTACCGAATAGAGATAGCTATGGAGATTTTGGAGAACAGCATAGTCTTGCATGCAAGAATGGATATTTTCCAAGAAATAATTAATGTTTTGAATGAATGAATGGAATCTTTTACGCAATAATAAAATCTACTGTGCCACCCATCACACAAACATTTTATGCCCCAAATGCGAGGTCATCATCTACCCCTACCACCCAAAAAACATCCAAGTAACGTGCACACAAGTTTCAAGATCTCTTCAAGATCGACATGTGCACGCAAGATTTATACACACCAAATTTGATGTCTGTCAAATATGTTCTGTGATGTCCTTGGACAACGGTTAAGTAATGTGAGCGTATATTTTTGTATGTGTGTGCAATATTATTATCTGCACGCAATATTATTACGCACCCAATGCGATGTCAAATGCCCCTTTATGGGTGCACCCATTCTCGGTGGTGAAAAAGATCACTTCCTCGCCCGGAATCTTATGTGAAACTACACCTAGGTTTTCCTATTATTACATTTTACCCCCATCACTTTGAGGTATGTCTCAGGAGGTCGGCCTCTGCTCTACTGCACGTAAGACCGACTCTTCCGTGATTGCGCTAAATAATGGAACCCTCCATATGAGATCATCTGTGAATGGTCTCATATGGTTCTTCCTTCACACATTCCCACAGTGGTTTGATCCACATAAGACCACTTTTCTTCCTACATCATTTTTGCGTGAGATTTTCATCTTGCGTACAAGAATCCATTTTTGGGTGAAAAACAATCATTCTTGCATGAAAAACATCCAATCTTGCGTGAAATAGTACAAAGGTTCCCAAATATTGTGTACACCTTTGCCAAATAGTCTAATATGTCATTCTTCCAATCCTTCACATAACACATATTATGTACAAAAGTATCCAAGCAAGCGAGTGATGATCCATAACGCCGGGGCTGCACCCCTGATCGAGATCATCATCGGGCTTCGGGCCTGGCCCTATGACCTGGTCCCTTCTCTATCGTCATAGACCCCAATAAAAAATGGAGAGTCACCCCTATGATATTTTTTTACAGTTTTCAAATATTATACATATCACCCATATGAACATAAACATTCCACCTGTGGAATACCATACTTTTATATACTTCTCTACACTCAATAAAATGGCGTGAGTCGTCACATTCCACTTTGACCATTTCACATTTCATTATTTGATATTCTCAAAATCAATTCTCTAAGTACCTTGATTAGAACAATTCCTCATGTAACTCATCCAAACCGCCTCACCTAACTCATATTCCAAGATCCACTAGAATGGTCCACTCTTGCTTAATTAACAACACTAGCCATTTCTAGTAACCTTATCCCCAAAAATACTATCTATATGGCTACAAACATTAGTATACCCTATATGAATAATATAGTATGCACCATTATCAAATCAATAGATGCCTTAGGCACCAATCATGAGAATCCAATAGTCCTATCTATATGACTTGAAACAATAGTACACCCTATATGTCAAATACATAATGGATCTTGATCCAAAGATGAGATGCCTTATGTGCCAATCATAAGATGCCTAATAGTCCTATCTATATGACTTTAAACTATAGTACACCCAATATAAAAAAAATAGGATGCCTCTTGCACCAAAGAAGAGATGCCTTATAAGCTAAGCATAATATTCCATTAGTCCTATCTATATATCTTTAAACTATAGTACACCCTATATGAAAATATAGGATGCCTCCCTCTCTAAACTAGATATGACTTATGCACCAAGCATAATATGCCAATAGTTCTATCTATAGAACATTAAACTATAGTACACCATATATGAAAAATATAGGATGCATCTTTCTCCAAAAAATATACACCTTATGAGCCAAGAATAAGATGCCAACAGTCATATCTATAAGACTTTAAATCATATTACACCTTATATGAAAAATATTGCACGACTCTTGCTCCAAACAAGAGATTCCCTATATTCCAAGAATAATATTCCAATCATCCTATCCATGTTACTTTAAACTGTAGTATTCCCTATATGACAAATGTATGATGCTTTTTTCTCCAAAAAAGATATTCCTTATGCGTTAAGAATAAGATGCTAATAGTCCTTTCTATATGACTCGAAACTGTAGTACACCCTATATGAAAAATATAGGATGACTCTTTATCTAATAAATACATGCCTTATGCACCAAGAATGAGATTCCAATAGTCCTTAATACACAACATTAAGCGGTATCATTCCCTATCATTTAGTAGTAGTATTCCTCTTGTTCCAAATAAGAGATGGATTGTGTGACAAGCATAAGATACCTCATTCCATGATTACACTAGGATAATTTCAAGAGAGTTGTAAATTGTTCGATCATTCCATCTCTCCACCTCAGGACTAATTTTACATTCATTTGTATCTTCATCGTCTTTCATGTCTGAAGGGACCCACTAATGGCATGGTCCCTTTCCGCTTTAGGTAACCTACTATTATGGGCCAATGTACCAGAAAACATTGGAAGCAAATTCGAGTTTGGACCCATGTTTCAAATACGGTCAGTGGTTAGCCCTCATCTGTTTGTTTCCATATCAGGCAAAAATGATGTGGATGTTTTGATTTGAATATGGTTAGTAGTTATCTCCCTTCGTCGTTCCTCACCCATTGTGTTTCTAATGTTGGGAACCTGATTCACACTTTTCATCTCAATTTTTTTGGACTGATTCCAATGCCCCTGGTGTAATTACTCTTGGGCACTAGCGCATTTGTGTAAGCCTAAATTATATTCCTCAACCTGAAAATTTGTTGGGATTTCCTCATGGCCATACATGTAGAAGGCATCATGGGATACTTTTATGAAAAAGAATCATCCACCATTCCCTCTCTATAGAGGCACCTGGTCAGCATCCATGTGTAATCCACATTCACCACTACCGTTCATTAGCGGCACATTAAAAGCTTACTTGTGTAAGACCCATTCATTGGTTCTGCTCCACAGTCGCACCATAGGTTTTCTAAAAGCTTAATCCTCATTCACCACCCATCGTGGACGCACCATTGGGTCATGATCATCACGTATGATTTTTCATATTGTTTCTCACACCTAGAAAGACTCACATGGGCTTAGAGTAGCCATCGACCATGGTATCCTCTTTGGTTTGACTTACTATGTAATCCACATCCCTCACCACTGAACTACATGGACATTGATCCTTGACCATTCTGAGCAAGGTACCTTGGATACCACCTAGAGGTTCAAGCCCACCACCCATCGGTACCACCCACTTCATTTTAGTTTGTCCTCGTCCTGCATGATGTTAAACTTTATTCCCCTTTCATCCCGAATGTTGTTAAATTGTATGCATTCAGACTACATGAGGTTTCATCTCTACCTCCTTGGAAGGGTATGTAGGAAGACACCTAGAGGTTCATCGCCAAAGACCGGTATACCCATTCGAACCACAAGGTTTTTGATCCCTGACTCTTTGGCAGGGTACGTAGGAAGCCTCCTAGAGGTTCAACCCCAAATGCTGGTAAACCCATTCGAACAACGTGGTTTTTTATTCATGTATCCTAGATAGGATACAAATGAAGCCACCATGAGGTTAAATATTTTCCATTTCTCCACCGAATGACTTGGACTTCGATTCCTTTCTACAGGGATACGTAGGAAGCCTCTCTGAGGTTCCATCCCAACAGCACTATCATCTTCACATCGGTTTCATCGCATTCCTCCCATCCACTTCACTCAACCATATATCATCCATGATGATTCTTTCCAATGCCAACACATACCTCTTATATAATGACATTAATCCAGTTTCATCCCATTTTAGCACCCGGGTAGCTAACCATGCATAAGCCCCGCCCAATAAATAAACATCCGACCAAAGTATCCCTCTTGTGATGGGCCGTTAACCATGAATAATCCCCATCATGTCTCTAGGTCATTTTACGTTGTGTACACCCCAATTCAAGGCCTCACCCCTTCAAATGATGTGGGTTTTGATCCCTATCATCTACATAGTGAATGTAGGAAACCCCCACGAGGTTCTATCCCAGACATTGGTAAAACATGGTGGTCCCTATTCTTTAGTGAAATCTCCCTGATCCACACTCAGTGGTGTTAACATAAACCTTCACAGTGTGAAATATTCCCTTTTATGGGACACACCATTCTAGGTCCACTCTAATTGAGAATTTTATCCTATCTATCTGGTGTTCCCCATTCCGGGGTTCACTCTTTCTGATCCTCCCTCAAGGGTGTTTAGATCATCCTTGACTGTGTGATATCATACCGATGTGGGACACCCCACCGTGGATCCATCAAAATTGGGTATTCTGATACATCGATCTGGAAAAAATTTCAAGTGATACCTCATAGGGATGTACCAATCTATTCTATCTCTAGGGTATATATTGATCACTCACAATCCATCTCTATAATATATTAAACTCACGGCCTACCTCATGTTAAACATGAGATGCCTCTGGAAAACCACTGAAGACATGCCTTTGGCATAACCTTATCAGCAAGATGTTGGACTCATGACATACCCTATTTTAAATATGGGAAGATGAGAAAACCCTCAAAGACCCGCCTTCGACATAAGACACCCCACAACTGATGTGGGGTGCCTCACGTTCTACGCCCTTGAGATTCCCTATTATGAGGAAGAATACAGGTTCCTGAATGTACACGCATCTAGAGATTCCCTAAAATGACTAATGTTTTCATCTAATCTGATTGAAGGTTGCTACTCTATCAATACCCCATTGAATGTACTGACAGAAGCAGTGTAATTATCCATCATCCACAAATATTTGGCATTGGTAATGATATTCATGAACAACGAATCAAATCTATGAGGGAGACCCCAGCTAGGTGATGAGATATGAGGAGGAATCCATGAATGGAGAGACCAGAATCCCTTCATCCCATTTAGATGACCCATTAGGTCCACTCAAATTAGATTAGGACATTTATTATTATTTTTTTAAATAAGAGTTAAAAGAGTTAAAATCAAAGTTTCATAACTAAAACATTTTTAATATAGGGTTATATATAAGATAAATTCATCTATAAATATTCATTATATATATAAAACAAATTTCTACATAATTGTATTTTATTTATAATTTTTAGACATTAAATAATTAAATTTATTTATGAAACAATGATGATGCAGTAATTACCATATTAATGAAATATTAAAATAATTGATATTATAAATATCCAAAAAATGTTATTTGAGACTTTTTATGAATGCCACTACTTTTATCGGTTAATAGGACATATTAGGGTTGGTTAGATAAATTGTTTTGGATGTAATAATGTTGTTATGAATTTAGAAAAATCAAAATACCAAATACTGTCAAAATTAACATAAAAGAGTTTTTAAAAAAATATTATATTATTAATTTATATTCTATTCCTAAAAATATAAGGTTCGGGAAAAAGACTTATATAATGATAGGTGTATCATCAATGAAGCACATGGTGTTCTCTTTAAATAATATTATCAGTTTATTAACCATATTATATAAAAATACAAAGACACATGGTAAATGTTAAACTATTTAACTAAGAGATAATTCTAAAAGATAAGGTTAATATAGTGACCCAAACCTGTCTAAAACCTATGTTTTGGGTGGTTTTCGACCCATACCCACCTTATCCTTTAAATAATACACTTTTGAGCCATTAGAAACCAAAAATTATTTTATTATAATATAATATTTCTAGATTTTTCTTAAGGTTCCCCTCACCCCTCTTATAAAAAGGCACTCCCCCTTCTCTCTAATTCACACCATAAAATCCATTTGGATAGGCCCAACCGTGACCAAATACCTTCTCAAATATCCTCCCTTTATCCTAGAGGCCTTATTTTAGTCATAAATACAACCTAATCAGCCCTTTTGATCAAATCTAAAGGAAGAACCCAAAGAAGATGTAAATATTTCATCACCTCTTTCAAATTCCATTCTTCTTCCACTTCCTCTTTCATTGTTGTTTCCTTTCTAAAATAATAACTAAAGTATAATATATATAATTTTATGTTATTATAAATATGGTAAAACCATATTCATTATTCTATCCATCCTTTTAATGACATTTCACCATACGTGCATACGTACGGCTTACCGTCTCCACATCGTGGTGTAATTGTTATTCAATAAATTATTATTTGGATGTGTATAATAATGAATTTTAATTTATGTAAATAATAAATATAACATGATAATGATTTTTTATATATGATATAACATCCATTTATATATTATTTTCATATCAAAAGAATTATATTGTCGGTCATGCGTACGTACAGATTTCCCTCTCCACGAACGCGATGAGATTCATTCCCCATCGTATCCATTAAAGAATGATTTTCAGTTGATGATAAAAAATAATGTTTAAAGTCTTGATATCATTCTAGATATTAATAATATACATCCCATCCATATAAAATATGACTCACACAACAAAGAATATAAAGGAAAAAAATCTGTTAACACCCGAAACGACGATAATTATAAGATATTATTAACAAATCGATGTTAAAAAATCATATATGATATCATATTAAGGTATATGATTCTTGTATAATTTAATAAAAATTATTTCACCATTATAAAGGAGGTTATCCTACCCTCTACCAAGGAAATGTACAATGTAAGGGTTAATTTCATAATCTCTTTATTATCTGAGATTTTTTTAATATAAGATTCTACGGGGACATATTTACTATCCGTATCCATGTATCATAAAAGTTTTTTAAAAGGGAATATTTTAAGGGACTTTTCACTAAAACATCAATTTAAAATGTTTTAAATATTTATTCTTCTAAACCTTTCTCATAAATGACCATGTTTTCAAAATGGTTTTAAGGATTTATTTGTATGGACATGAATTTTTTAAAATGTTATTTCATTTAACAAGTTTCAAAGTGGTATGGGACACTTTGATTAAAAAATATATTTTGAATGACTTCCTTTAAAAATTGTGTGACTTTTAAATAATTTCCTGAAAAAGGGATATTTTTCTCAAAGACTTTTACTGCTCATTTTCAAATATGTCAACACCCTTTAGAGGATATTATTATTTATCGGGGTTGATTTATTATGACACAAATAATCCATATTGTATTGAAGTATTTGTGATATGTTTGACTGTGGATGTATTATTTTTGTACCATTCATGGTTTATGGATAAAGTATTAGCATTTCATATGCTAGTTTTAATACAAATGATTATGTTATGTTTAAAACTTCTCATATTGGGAATGCATTGGGCATACTAAGTGATTGGTGGAGCTCGCTCAAGCTCCTCGATGCATCGGTATGTCTCATGAGATATACTAGTGTCGTGGAAAAAGGCCTTGAAAAAATATTATTTGTAGTCTTGGCACACGGCCTTGACTATGTGGTTATAAATGTTTGGAATTATTCATTCTATCATTATGAAAGTGTCTATTGTTATTTCATGTGATTATTCTACTAGGATAATATCCATGTGAGTAAGTAAATGGAATTATATTGATTTATATTTAACATATTATGATTAATTTTATGTTGAAAAGGATTTTTTTTGTTTTATACATTGCCTAAAATGATTATTCTTATATATGAATGTTTCTGGTATATTGTTATCCTTACTAAACTTTTGACCTCACCCCTTTATGTGTTATATTTTTTCCAACATGCGAAGAAGTATATTATTACTGACCTGCAGGGACAGTCTATGGGATCTTGGGGTTGTCTATGGAAACAATGTTGTTGTAGTTTTCCATTTTATGATGTAACTTAAACCTTATGAATTATCTAGTACTTCCAAGGATATAAAACGAAATTATCTTTCGAGACATCATATTTTTTGATCATGCCAATGATACGTAATAATTCATTGAATCTGGGTAACTGGGGGCAGGGTTTGTGGTTGGTATCATAGGAAGTTTCGAACAAACCTTGGAATCAAGATTTAGATAAACTCTGATTTGAGAACATTACCCTAAGATAGACATTGAATATTAGAATAGAATAACTTCCTATAATTTTGTTATAGTAGATATTTTTTCTGTTTTCAAATAAATACATCCATGTCTAGATGTGAGCAGGTAGAGGTGGCTCTGGCAAAGATGTACCTAGGGGTATAACCTGAAAACACCACATTGAGCTAGACTCGAACAGGAACTGGTGCACAACAACAGACCTTGTTGTACTCTTGGTTACTACACTCCTAGGGGATATGCTTAGGATAATTATCATCTTCATTAAAAACCATTATAAAGGGTTTATGATTATATACTTCCTCAAAGAAAACATTTTTATGATTATGGATTAAATCCCTAAATGGTTCAATTTATGTTAAGTGTTTTACAAGTTTTGATTTATCTCTTGTGATTCATAATCTAATAAAGTGTATGTCGCTATTTTGAAATGACACCTAGTGGAATCAATGGAAACCATATCAATGCATGCACTTCATGTAGGGACTTCCCTCCTACTCAAGATAATTATAGTAGAGCTGGTGATACAACTAGTGTTGATCAGCTTATCACTATACTGGGATAACTCACTCTGGTTATAAATAATAACCTTACCCGTATGGAGCACCCTGATCCGCGGCGTAGAGGATCACTGTTAGTCCGCTTCATGAGGAAACAACCACCAATATTGAATGGTAGTACAAATCCATTAGTAGCTGAGAAATAGATAAATTCCTTATAGAAAATATTCCATGCCTTGGAGAGTAGTGAAAGGGAAAAAGTTGTCATGGTAGTTTATCACCTCACTGGAGATGCTGATCAATAGTGGTCATTGATTCAAAACACAAAGGAAGATGATAATGTATCAAATATGTAATGTATGGAGTTTAAGGAGAGTTTCTTAGAAAAATAATTTCCTCGCGACAATCGATTGGATTTGTACAGGTAATTTCTTGAGTCTGAGGTAAAAAGAGGATGATAATGTCACAAAGTATGAAGCTAACTTTATAATGTTAGAGAGGTATGATGTAAATTATTTATGTAACCCAAGTAGTAATATTGATCATTTCTTTTATGGGTTAAAACCATTTCTCCATCGATTATTAGTCTCACAATCCTTCTCATCGTACGAATATATTTTCTCATGTGCTATCAAGATAGAAAAAGAATTCTCTAAGAATTACAACATTAAAGAAAATCAAGAGATGAAGAGATCATTTGAACACTCTACAAGTGGAAATAAGGGGATGAAGGGAAAAGTTGAATATCCATCCTGTAGTAAATACCTGAAGAAAAAACATGGTACTTGCCTGAAGGGAATGAGATTCTGTTCCTTGTGTGGGGAAAAAGGCCACCAAGCTTGTGATTTTAAGGGGAAGAAAGAGGTTTTAGATTTTGAATTCTACAATTGTAGAGAAAGGGGGAATTATGTGAATGATTTTCCTATGATTCAGGGTAACTTACCTCATAAAGGCCATGCGATAAAGGCCAATCTTATGCTATCACAACTGCTAAAGTTGATGCTCCGAAATACGTGGTGGTGGGTATTTTAATGGTTTCATCAAGCTTAGCCAATAATTTATTTGATTCCAGATCATCGAATTGTTTCATATCTTCCTAGTTTTCTAGAAAAATTAGATATTTCCAATTTGATTTGAAATGGGAGTTGTCAGTCAAAACTCTTAAGGGAAGTATTATTGTAACAATGTTTTGTGAATCGATCCCCATTAGGGAATATAAATGTTCTTTATCTACTAATCTCATCATCATACCCATGATTGAATTTGATATAATACTCAGTATATATTGGCTTTCAGACCATGATCCGAAAATTTATTGTAAGATGAGGTAGGATACGGTTTTTGATGGTGATGATAAAGAACACCATATCTTTAGAGAAGAATCATCACCACCTAATTATTATCTAGTTCCACCCCCAGTAGCTCAACTAAATTCAATTATTGGGGAGGAATATATTAAAATATCTATGGGTGAGGAAAAGTCTAATCAAATAGTGGATTTACCTATTGTGAATGAATATATTGATGTGTTTCCAAAATATTTACCTGGACATCCTCCAGAACGAGAAATTGAGTTTTCCATTGATTTAATTCATGGATCAAGGCCCATATCGAATCCCCCTTATAGAATGGCCACTGTGGAATTAGTATAACTAAAGAAACAACTAGAGGAATTGAGTAATAATGTATTTATTCTCCCTAGTGTTTCTCCATGTGGAGACCATGTCCTTTTTTAAGAAGAAAGATGGATCAATGAGGTTGTGCATTAACTATAGGTAGATCAATGCTATAACCATAAAGAACATGTATCGCCTACCTCGCATTACTGATTTACTCGACCAACTTAATGGAGCTAAATACTATTCAAATATTGACCTTTGATCTGGATATCATCAGTTGTGTGTGAATAAGGAAGTCATTCCGAAAACAGCATTTCAAACCAGGAGATTATGTTTCTTGGCCATATTGTCTCCATGGATGGAATCTATGTTGATCCGTATAAGACCAAGGCAATCCATGAATAGCCTGCAACGATTAGTATAACTGAGGTACACAGTTTTATTGGTTTAGCATGTTATTATCAAAGTTTGGTCTAGAATGTTTCCTGGTTGGCTAACCCACTAACAAATCTCACGTGAAAAGGGGTTAAATTTGTTTGGAAAAAAGGGTGTGAAGAATGTTTTAAATAATTGAAGAGAATATTAGTCAATGATCCTATATTGAATCTACAATCATGGAATGATGAGTTTGTTATTTATAGTGATTCATCGAAGAAATGAATTGGTTGTTTCCTTATACAAAATGATAGAGTTATTTCCTATTCATCACAACAGCTAAAAATTGATTAGCAAAACTATCCTACACATGATATTGAGTTATAAACTATAATCATTGCTTTGATGATTTAGAGACATTATCTTTATGGTGAAATTTTTTAGATTTATTATGATCACAAGAGTTTGAAGTATATTTTCTCAGAGAAAGAACTCAACATGAGGCAAAGGGGATGGCTTGAACTACTCATGTATTATGATGTCACGATACACTACCACCCAGGGAAAGAAAATAAGGTGGAAGATTCTTTGATTATAATCGATCATAGAGTTTTGAACAAGATGAGATTTGAATGGGATCCAATTATCATTGATCTAGTAAAGATGGATATGAGAATAACCATGGAAGGTGAAACATCAATTCATTCTCAAATGGTTGACAAAACAACTTTATTAGAAAGGATAAAATATTCTCATGCTGATGATGAGGAGTTTCAAAAGAAGATTAAATATGTGAATAACCGGAGATTGAGTGACAACATATATGAAGATGGAATTTTGATATTTGGGAAGAGAATTCGTGTTCCAGATATACAAGATAAAAAAAGAGAATTGTTGGATGATTCTCATATCACCAATTTCTCTATACACCATTGGAGAACCAAAATATATAGAGATGTGAAGGAACATTTTTAGGGGGACAACATGAAGTGAGATATTGCTGATTTTGTGTCCAGATGTATGGTTTGTCAACAAGTAAAATATAGAAGGCAATATCCTAGAAGAGTCTTTTAACCTCTTCCCATACCTAAGTGAAAATGGGATAATATTACGATGGAATTTTTCATGGGACTAATAAAGAATCCGAGAAGGAGCAATGCAATATGGGTCATTATTGATCATCTTACCAAGTCAGCACATTTTCATTCTATAAGATAATATTTACCACTTGAAATTCAAGAAATACTATATATTAATGAAGTTGTGAGACTTCATGGAGTCCCCCTATTGATTATTTCTGATCGTGATCCCTGTTTTACAAGATGATTCTGGAAAATTCGTCAGAAAGCCCTAGATAGTGATCTTCATTTGAGAACTGCCTACCACCCCCAAACTGTTGGACAATTAGAAATTACTATTAAAACCTTTGAAAGACATGTTGAGATCATGATCACAACACTTTCAAGGTATGTGGGATCAGTATTTACCACTGGTACAATTTTTTCTATAACAACAGATTCCATTCGAGTATTCAGATGGAACCATATGAAGCATTATATGGAGAGAGATGTTGCACACCAAATTGTTGGGATGATGATGGTGATAGAAAAATCGTTGGCCAAGAACTTGTGAAGGAAATTATGTAAACGGTTAAGTTAATCCAAAACCACATCAAGGAAGTTCAAAGTAGATAGAAGAGATATGGTGATGACTGATAGAAGGATTTGTAATTTAATGTAGGAGATCATGTTTTATTTAAGGTATCTCCATGTAAGTGTGTTATGCGTTTCGGTATGAAGGGAAAATTGAGACCCAGGTACATTGGACGTTTTGAAATTCTAGAATGAATTGGGGTTATAGCTTACTGTTTGGCAATGGAGCCAAGTCTCTCTAAAGTTCATGATGTATTCACTTATCAATATTTAGAAAATACATTCCTAACCCAACGCATGTACTCTCCTAGGAGGAATTAGAACTTGAACCTGGTCTTTCTTATTGAAAATAGGTTATCAAGATTCTTGATACAAGAGAACAATTTCTAACAAAACTGACGACTCGTCTAGTAAAAGTTCAATGGAGAAACCATAATATGGAAGAGGCAATATGGGAACCCGAGGATCTTATGATGAAGAACCACCCAAGTCTTTTTATGCACTAATATTCTAGAAATTTTGAAGATGAAATTATTTGATGGAGGGGAGAATGTAACACCCCAAGCATTTATTTTATGCTTCACTTTGACTAATAGAGAAGTGTGTGTTGTATACAACTTCGAGTTCTAACACACCACAATGAATCAAACTAGTTGTTATGAATAGTAATACCAGCTTTTTGAAATTTTATACATTTTATCTCTCAAAATGAACTTTTTTGTTATTCAGAATATAAAAATTAGATTAGGGTGAATTTTTGGTATTTTTCTAGAAACATTCAATTTTTTATGAGTAGTGAAAAACACGGAGTAATAGTTTAAAACCGAATTTTTATTTAAATTATTATTTATCTTATTAAAATTTATTTTAGTTCAAAATATACACATAATACCTATATAAGTTCAATGGAATTCATTGGATTCAGTTTATAATAATTTTAGTTATATAACAATTTTAATGAACTTTTTACCGTATTTTAACCACCTCCTAAGAGCATTTGAAAACATACATAAAACTTAATTTTGCCACTTCTGTGAGTTAAATATAAAAAATACGAGAGACATAGTAAATATCAGTATGTAAAATGTGGTTCAACAAGTTGAAAATAATTTTTGGTGAATAATAATGTTTTACATTTATTTACCACAATTAAAAGTAAATAGGGTAATTAAGGGTAATAATTATATAATTATTACCCTAACACATGTCCTATTTCTATTGGATAAGTTTAATTCGACCATAAACAACCTTAGGAATAAAATATGATCCTTTTGGTATAGTTGTATTAGATTAAAAAATTTATTATTATTTCATTTAAAGAAGAGATAAAAGAGTTAAAATCAAAGTTTAATAACTAAAACATTTTTAATATAGGGTTATACATAAGATAAATTTGACTATAAATATTCATTAGATATATAAAAGTATTTCATCTATAATGTTATTTTATTTGTAATTTTTAGTCATTAAATAATTAAATTTATTTATGACACAATGATGATGCATTAATTACTTTATTAATAAAATATTAATATAATTGATATTATAAATATCCATATATATGTAATTTGGAAATTTTTATGAATTCAAAAAAAATTCTCTATTAAAATGACATATTTGGGTTGGTTAGATTATTTTTTTCAAATTAATAATGTTGTTATGCATTTACCAAAAACAAAATACCAAATAGTGTCAAAATTGACATAAAAGAGTTTTTAAAACAAATATTATATTATTAATTGATATTCTGTTCTTAAAAAGCTATGGGTCTGTCAAAAGACTTATATGATGATATTTTTATCATTAGTGGACCACTTGGGGTTATCATGTAAGTATATAGTACGTTTATTAACCATGTAATATAAAATTACAAAGAGACATGGTAAATGTAAAACTATTTTACTAATAGTTAAATATAAATTATAAGGTTAATATAGTAACCCAAACCTATCTAAAACCTATTGGTTGGGTGGTTTTTAACTCATCCCCACCTTATCTTTTAAATAATATACTTTTATGCAATTATAAACCGAAATTGATTTAATTGTAAAATAATATTTCTAAATTTTCTTAAGGTGCTCCTCACACCTCTTATAAAAGGGAACTCCCCCTTCTCTCTAATTCAAACCTTCAAAGATATTTGGCTCATCCAACACCTTCCCAAATACCCTCTCAACATTCCTACCTTAATCATTGAGGCCTTATGATTTTTAGAAAGCAATACTAAGGATCCCTTTTCATCAAATCAAAACAAATAACCCAAAGAAGAGGTAAATATTTCATCACCTCTTTCCAGTTCCTTTCTTCTTCCACTTCCCCTTTATTTGTAGTTTACATTCTAAAATAATAACTCCAATATCTTTTATATACTGTGATGTTATTTTAAATACGTTACAATTATATTCATTATTCTATCAATCCTTTGAATTAAATTTCACCATACGTGCGTATGTACGGCTTACGGTCTCCACGTCATGGTGTAATTGTTATTCAATACATTATTATTTGGATGGGTATAATAATGATGTGTAATTGATGTAAATAATAAATATAACATGATAATTATTTTGTATATATGATTTAAAATCCAATTATATATTATTTTAAAATCAAAAGAATGATATTGTCACTCGTGCGTACGTACGGATTACCGTCTCCACTAATGTGATGAGATTCATTCCCCTGGTATCCATTTAAAACTAATTTTAATTTGATTATTAAAAATAATATTTAAAGACATTATATAATTCTTAATATCAATAAGATACATCCCATCCATAACAAATATGACACGCATAACAATGAATATAAAGTAAAACAATTCCATTAACACATGTAACGACAATATTACTAAGATATTAATAAGAAATCAATGTTTAAAGATCATATATGATATCATATTAATGTATATGATTCTTGTATAATTTAATAACAATTATTTCCCCCTTATACAGGAGTTTATCCTATCCTCAACCAAGAAAAAGTACAAGGTAACTGTTAATTTCACAATCACATTATTATCCGAGATTGTTTTTACATAAGTTTCTACTGGGAAATCAATATTATCCATGCCCATGTATCATAAAAGGGTTTTCAAAGGGATTATTTTAAGGGAATTTTTTCTAAAACATCATTTTAAAATGTATAAAATATTTATTCTTCTAAACATTTATCATTAATGTCCATTTTGTCTAAATATTTTTAAGGATTTATTTGTATGGACATGAATGTTTTTAAATTTTAATTATTTTCCAAAGTTTCAAATTGGTATGGGACACTTTGATTCAAAAAAATATTGTAAATGAATTCCATTAAAAATTACGTGACTTTTAAATGATTTCATGAAAAAGGGATATTTCCCTCAATGATTTTTACTGATCATTTTTAACTATGTCAACATTCTTTATAGGATATTATTCTTGATCGAGGTTGATTTATTATGATACAAATCTTCCATATTGTATTGAAGGTTTTGTGATATGTTTGACTGTGGATGTGTTATTTTTATACCATTCATGATTTATGGATAAATTATTTACATTTTATATTCTATTTTTAATAATAATTTTTATGTTATGTTTAAATCTTTTCATATTAGGAATGCATTGGACTTAGTAGGTGACGGGTGGAGACCGTTATAGCTCCTCGATGCATCCGTAGGTATCATGAGACAAACTAGTGTCTTGGCACAAAGCCTTGACAAATCTTATTTGTAGTCTTGGAAAAAGGCCTTGACTATGTGGTTATGAATGTCTGGCATTATTCATTCCATCATTTTGAAAGTTGATATTGATATTTCATGTGATTATTCGACAAGTAGAATATCCATGTGAGTAAGTAAATGGAATTATTTTGATTTAGATTTTTCATATTATGATGATGTTTATGTTGGGAAGGAATTAGTTTTAGTTTTATACATTTCCTTAAATTTTTATGATTATTTATGAAGGTTTTTTCTATATTGTTATCCTTACTGAGCATATGAGCTCACCCCTTTCTATGTTTTATTTTTCCCAGGATGCGAAGAAGTATATTCTGACTGACCTACATGGATATTTTATTGGATCTCAGTGTTGTATATGGAAACAATGTTTTTGTAGCTTTCGATTTAATGATGTAATGTAAACCGTATGAATGAATATATTACATTCAAGGCTACTAAACTAAACGATTTTTCCAGACAAGATCATTTTTGATGATGCCAATGATACGTAATAATGCACTGATTCTAGGTAACCAGTGTTGGGGTGTTTCGAATGCACTATTAATTTCTACACATTAATTTAAACAAATAAATATTTAATTCAACATACATATATATTTTTATATGTTCTCACTTATGTATTTTATAATGTGTAATATAATGAAATATTATATTCTCAATGTTAAGAAAATACCGTGAAAATATATACATAAGTAAAGAAAGCTTAAAACGTGTTTAGAAAATCTGGCACTTCCTGGTTGAAAATATGAAAGGTCATTAGGGATTGAACCCATACTTCACTAGGTGGTGAAGCCGAGATGGCCTTCAACAATTCAGGTGACCTCAGTCTAGTTTTTTTTTTCAAAATCTTGCATATGGTCTTCAGAAAAACACCGGAATTTGTTTATGAAATTTTGAACATAAGTATTTACCAAAACGATCAAGTGCATTAACACTGGGTAATTATTTTCAAACAGAAATTTGAAAAGGGTGTTTCAAAATATATTTACACAATTAATATTAATAAGTTTTTTATAAATAATCATCAAAGGTTTTTAAACCCCTTACTGGGCATCGTTTTTCCACACCATACATTTTTGAAATGTTTTTTAGATGCCTCTTTAAAATCCAAAGTTGGTCATCTTAGTTGTAGCACATGTGGAAGCCAGGTTGACCTTTCATTTTGTTTTAATCTCTTCTGTAACTTTTATGTTTTTTATAAGAATGTATCTTTTCTTCAGATCCTAGACTAGTATAAGGTCCTCTTATATGTAATGGCTATGGATGGGTCTTTACACTTGGTATCAGAGGAACGGTCTAGAAAACTTTGGAGATTAGATATTGTCGTGTAACGGTAGTGTCTAGATGTATAGTTGTCCTAGTTATATTAATTTTGAAGGCAAAAAGACATAATTTTTTTAGTTCGACAATCAAATTACGGGGAAGCAATTTTTTTTAGGGGGAATAATGTGACAACCCAAAAATTCTAAACATATTTTTATTTTTAAAAAAATTTATAAAATGGATTTATTTTAAATTTATTCATTTTTAAGTTGATTTTCATTAAAATAATAATTGAAATTAATTTATTAAAAGTATAGTTTTCAAATTTATACAGTGCATAAATATTATTTTATTTTGTTTAATAAATATTTTAGAATAACTACATCTATTGAATAGAATTTAATTTTATTAATATGGTAATTTAATATAATATTCTAAATGATAATTAAATATGAATATAGTTAATTTGATTATGTTTTTCAAAATATAATATTTATATGTATATTAGTTTTGAATTATAAAGAATAATTAATATAATGTAAAACTAATACTATTATAAAATTAAAATTTTGTTTTAATTATATATTGAGTTTTTACATGACATTTAAAATTATTATTTTAAAATATTTTATGTTGTAATAATGATGTTAAATATTTAAAGTAACACTGTTTTGTAAAAAATGAACTATTAATTTCAACACATTAATTTAAACAAATAAATATTTAATTCAACATATGAATAATTATATTATAATTATGTGTTTTTTTAGATATTGAAAAAATGATATATATATATAGAGTAATAATTATTATATTAATAGAATTATAAATGTTATGACCTTTTTTAACGTGTAATGGTATAAATATTTAAATATTAATGTTTAACATGTAATATACTATACCCATATTACAATCTTAATAATGTGGTAATGATGGGATAATTGGTCAAAATCATATTTGAAAAGTGGGCAAAGGGAAATGAGAAAGGCAACACTAAAAAAATGAAATGATAATGGATTAAAAAAAGAAATTAAAAATGGGATTAGGGTTTGGTCTTGGGGAAATAGGGGGCATCATCATGAGGGTCACCTCAAGGGTGATGGGTTTGAGTCGCATGCCGCATCCAGAGGTGTCGCACAGGTTGATCGAAACCACGGTCAGTCGATGATATCACACCGAGAACGGATGTAGAGTCCGACCGTAGATCTAGCATCAGTCTCAACTGAGCAGGAACCGGCTACCGGTGAAAGAATACCTATGTGGTGTCGGTAGTTTTTAGGTGCGATTATGGATCTACAGTGTTATTGAACCATGCCAAAGGTTCGATTCAAGCATATGTTTTCATTTTCGGTTCTTCTCCAACCTAAATAGGTAGGGTTTTCTAGCCCAGACCATCTTTGGATGTATTTATTGATGTTTTTTTAATTATAGTTTTGTGTTCATTATCGACTTTTGTGGTCCGATTTATTTGATTATATTTGTTTTTTATGTGGATATTTTTTCATTCTTGAATCTTTTGTCCAATTGATGGCTCATTTCTGTGGAATAATGAATCAGTTTGTTTCTGTGTTTTTTTCAATTCTGTTTTTATGTTCCAACTTGTAGAGAATATAAATTAAAATTGAGCTTTTGGAAAAATATATTCTTCTGATCCACACATGTAAAAAAAATTATTCATATGAAATTGTTTATATAAATGATTACACTATCTATATAAACTTAGAGGTCCCAACGAAGGAGGGTTCATCCTGCAATAACTTCTTCCAACGACTCTGCCATGGTAGTTTTGATGGATCATTTTATTTGAAGGTAAGGGATATACTATCAATTGCTTTTCATATTTTGTTGTATAATTTTTTTGTCTTGCACAAGGAGAACTATTTAATTTACACATCTTTTTATCAAAAATTTTTATTAATGTAAGTGAAATGGTTTTCTCGTCTATTTTTAATAAAAATGAAATTATGAGATTATGTAACTTACTGAAAATATTTTTTTTATGAAGAAATATTTTCAATTTTTAATTTATGTCTTGTAAGGGATTGTTTTCTACTTATCAATTTATTTTTATGATTATTTATTTTTAATAGATGAATTGTGTTTATGGTGTTTTATGTTATATAGTCTATTTAATTTTCCATAAGTATTTCTCTTCATTCTTTAATCACCACTATTTCTACAATGCTTCTAATGTATGATTAATTTAGTGTATATATTTATACACACCATCAAACCCATTTTTCTATGTCAACTTACGGTTAAATCCTGCATTTCCTTCTAGTGTTTTATTTTTGTGTTTTTTATCCATTGAATTTCATTATACTTGTTATTAAGGGTATTTTATACCGTACTTCTACATCCTTGCTTAGTGTATCCAAGAATCAAAATCATAGTAATGGAGTTAATATTTATTTTCCCGTTTTTTAATATACTCTTTATGTTCTGGTTCTGTGCAAGGTTTATTATATAATTATTTGTTTTAAATCACTATGACTAATTGATTCAAAGAAGTGTGACATATTAATATTTATTATACAAATTATGAATATATATATATTTTCATAAAAGGAATTTTCAAATGGGTGTATATATATTTTTATATATGAATGAATTCATTAATATCATGCTTATAATTTTATCGTTGATTTATCATCATGTTTGTAAAAAAATGCACGTAACACGTCATCAAATTTTTTTAATATTATGGGAATCACGTTTTCACCTGTACATGGCCCCGCGTTGTGAATTACAATGAACCATGTTCCATTCACTATTAGATCATGGTTTAATATAATTTTTTAACGTTTAATTCCAAGAACAACAAGTACATGGATATCATTGAAAATATTTTATTTTAAAAGAATCCTTTAAATTTTTACAATTAATTATTATGATCAATTATGGAAAATGTATTTCATGGAAAAATGCTGGAATATGTGGATAGTTTACATAGTGGTTATGGAAGGGGTTTGGGTTGTAACCAAAGTCACAAATTTTATGAAAGTTCATATACCTACATATATATGTTTATATGTTCTCACTTATTTATTTTATAATGTGTAATGTAATGAAATATTATGTTTTCAATGATAAAAAAATCCAGAGAAAATATATACATAAGTAAATAAAGCTTAAAACGTTTTAAGAAAATTTAACACTTGCTGGTTGAAAATATGAATGGTCATTGTGGATTGAAACCATCTTTCATTAGGTGGGTTGGCCCTGATAGCCTTGAACCATTCAATTGACCACAATCTAGTGTTTTTTTAAAAGGTTCCATATGGTTTTCAGAAAAACACTATATTTTGTTTAATCAATTTTGAACATAAGTATTTACCAAAACAATCAAGTGCATTAACACTGTGTATGTATTTTCAAACAGTAATTTGAAGAGGGTGTTTCTAAATATATTAACACAATTAATTTTGAAGAGTGTTTTATAAATAATCATGAATGGTTTTTAAACCCCTTACTGGGCATCTTTTATGCTCACTCTACATTTTTAAATGTTTTTCAGATGTCTCTCTGAAATCCAAAGGTGGTTTTCCTAGTTGTAGCATGCGTGGAAGCCAAGTTGACCTTTCGTTTTGTTTTAATTCCTATGTAACTCTGATGTTTTTTATATGCATGTATCTTTTCTCCAGAACCTAGACCAGTATATGGTACTCTTTTATGTAATGTCTATGACTGGGTCTTTGCACTTGGTATTAGAAGAACAGCCTAGATGACTTTGAATATTAGATATTTTTATTTAACAGTTGTGTCTAGAAGTCCAGCGGTCCAAGTTATATTAATTCCGAATACAAAAATTCTGAATTGTTTTTATTTCGACAAACCAATTGCGAGGACACATTTCTTTTGAGGGCGGAATAATGTGACAACCCAAAAATTCTAAACCTATTTTTATTATTAAAATACTTTATCAAATGGATTTATTTTTAATTTAATCATTTTTAAGATGATTTTCATTAAAATAATAATTGTAAATAATTTATTAAAAGTATAGTTTTCAAATTTAATCTATAATTAAATATTATTTTATATTCTTTAATAAATTTTTTAGAATAACAACTTCTATTGACTAGAATTTACTTTTATCAAAATTGTTATTTAATAGAATATACTAAATGATAATTATATATGAATATTGTAAATTTTTTTTGATTTTCAGAATATAATATATATATGTATATTAGTTTTGAATTGGGTAAAATTATGAATATAATGTAAAAGCAATACTGTTATAAATTTAAAATTTTACAATAATTATATATTAGGATTATACCTATCATTTAAAATTATAATATTAAAATATAGTGTGTTTGAATAATGATGTAAAATATTTAAAGTAACATTGTTTTGTAAAAAAATGCACTATTAATTTCCACACATAAATTTAAGAAAATAAATATTTAGTTTGACATATGAATAATTATATTAAAATTGTGTGTTTTTTTAGATATTGAAAACATTATATATATATATATATTCATAGATTAATAATTATTAGAATAATATAATTATTAATATTATGACCTTTTTTTAAATTATAATGGTATAAATATTTTAATATTATTGTTTAACATGTAATATACTATACCCATATTATAATCTTAATAAAGTGGTAATGATGGGAGAATTGGTCAAAAGCATATTTCAAAAGTGGGAAATGGGAAATGTGAAAGGGAAAAATAAAAAAATGTAATGAAAATGGATTAAAAAAACAAATAAAATACAGGATTAGGGTTTGGTCTTGGGGAAATAGGGGGCGTCGTCATGAGGGTCTCCCCATAGGCGATGTGTTTGAGTCACGCACTGCAGATGAAGGTGTCATGCAGGTCAATCGAAACAGAGGTCCATCGATGATGTCACACTGAGAACAGATGTAGTTTTTGACCGCAGATCTTGCATCAATCTCAACCGAGTAGGAACTGACAGCTGGTGAAGGAATACCAATTTGGTGTCAGAAGTTTTTAGGTGCGATTAGGGTTATCCAGTGTTTTAGAACCACACCAATTGATCGAGTCAAGCATATGTTTTCATTTTTTGTTCTTCTCAGACCTCAATAGGTAGGGTTTTCTATACCTATACCTTTTTCAGATGTATTTATCGATATTTTTTTAATTATCATGTAGTGCTCATTATTGACTTTTGTGGTCTGATTGATTTGCTTCTGTTTGTTTTGTTCTATTGATTTTTTCTCTCGAATATTTTTTCAAATTGATTGTTAATTTCTATGGAATAATGACTCTATTTGTTTATATTTTTTACAATTTTGTTCCTAGGTTCCAACTTGCAGTGAGTACATATTAAAATTAAGCTTGCAGTACAATCTACTCATCTGAACCGCACATGTAAAAATATTTTATTCATCTAAAATTGTTTATATAAATGATTATACTATCTATATAAACCTGGATGCCCCACCAAATAGGGTGCATCCTGAACTACATTTTTCCGGTGACTCTCCCCTGGTAGTTTTGATGGATCATTTTATTTGAAGGTAAGGGATATACTATATATTTTTTTCCGCTTATTTTATTTAATTTTTTTCCTGTTGAAGGAGAACTATTTAATTCAAAACCTTTGTTTATCAAATTTTCTTTTAATTTAAGTGAAATGGTTTTCTCGTCAGTATCTAACAAAAATGAAATTATGAGATTATGTTACTTTCTAAACATGTTTTGTTTCTGAAGAAACTATTTCAAATTTTAATTTAAGTCATATAAGTGATTGTTTTCTACTTATCAATTTATTTTTAAGATTATTTATTTGTAAGGGATCAATTATGTTTATGGTGTTTTATGTTATTGATTCTATTTGATTTTCCATACGGATTTGTATTCTTTCTTTAGTCACCATTATTTCTAAAATGCTTCTCGGGTTATCTTCATTGAGTGTATATATTTATACTCACTATCAAACCCATTTTTTATGTCAACCTATTGTTGATTCCTGTGTTGCCTACTGGTGTTTTAATTTTGTGTTTTTCAACCTATGACTTTCATTATACATGTTGCTAAGGGTATCGTATACCCTACTTCTACATCCTTGCTTAGTGTATCCAAGCATCGAAATCGTAGTAAGGGAATGAACTTTTATTTTTGTGGTTTTTATTATACTCTTCATTTTCTGGTTCTGTGAAAGGTTTAGTATATAAGTATATGTTTTCAATCTATACGACAAATTTATTGAAAGCGGTGTGACATATACGTATTTATTATAAAATTTATAAATATATATATATATATATGAATAAAAGGAATTTTCATATGGGTGTATATAAATTTGTATATATGAATGAAATGATTAATATCATGTTTATAATATTATCGTTGTTGTATCGTTATGTTTCTAAAAAATGAACACAACATGTCATCAATTTTTACTACTAATATGGGAATCATATTTTCACCTATACATGGCCATGCGTTGTGAATTACATTGACCCCCATTTCCTTCAGTATTAGATCATGTTTTAATATAAAATTTTAAGGTTTAGTTCCAAAAACAACAAGTACATTGATATCATTGAAAATTTTTTATTTTAATTGAATCCAATACAATTTCATACATAATTATTATTATAAATTAAGGAAAATCCATTTCATGGAAAAAGGAAGGAATTTGTGGACAGTTTACTCAAAGGTTTTGGAAGGGGGTTTGGTTGTGACGAAACTCGCCAATTTTTTGAAATTTCATATACATACATATACATTTTTATATGTATTCACTTAAGTATTTTATAATGTGTAATTTAATGAAATATTATGTTTTAAATGTTAAAAAAACACCAGTTAAAATATATATATAATTTAAGTATGCTTAAAACGTTTTTATAAAATATGGCACTTGATGGTTGTAAATATGGAAGGTCATTAGGGGTGAACCCATCCTTCACTAGGTGGCTAGGCCCAGAAATCCTTCAACAATTCATGTGACCTCAGTTTAGTGTTTTGATTTCAAAATCATGAATTTCGTTTTTAGAAAAACATTGTATTATGGTTAATCAATTTTGAACACAAGTATTTACCAAAACGATTATGTGCTTTAACATTGTGTAAGTATTTTCAAATAGTAATTTGAAAAGGGTGTTTCTAAATATATTTACACAATAAATTTTAGAGAGTGTTTTATAAATAATCATAATAGGTTTCTAAATACCTTAAAGGGTATCTTTTTTTCTCACCCTATGTTTTTGAAATGTCTTTCACATGTCTCCTTGAAATCTAGAGGTAGTCGTCTTAGTTGTAGCGCGCGCATAAGCCAAGTTGGCCTTTCGTTTTGTTTTATTTTCTTCTGTAACTATAATGTTTTTATAATCATGTGTCTTTTCTCCAGAACCTAGACTGGTATATGGTCCTCTTGTATTTAATTTCTATGGATGTATATTTACACACATATCATTAAGCCAACTTTATTGCTGGTGGTCATCTAAATAAAGGAATAACTGTTGTTGAGAAAAATATTATATAATAACTTACTTGAGGAGTTACTCTATTATTCTGAACTATGTTTTTATAAAATAACTTATCATAGAATCCTATAATTTTGGATAATTTGCAATAAATTTTACTTCTCTATCCAATTAGGTTCGCATTTCCTCTTTAAAAAATAATTAATCTTCATAAATAATGAGATTGTAATATAAAACTATTACCATGTTGGTAAAATTTGAATCATAATACCCATTAAAGTTATAAAATTATATGGATATATATATATATTCCATAATTATTATGATGAGAATAATAATATACATTCATGGGTAGTATACACCCCACACTAATGAAACCTATGGTGTATATAGCATGTTTCCCATGGAAATAAGAGTGGGATTGAAATCCCATTCTTCAAGTCCAGGCATTATTGATGCATGTTAGAACGTACTATATAATTAATTTAGGTATTATAGAAATATTTTTTATAACCATAATAATATATATCATACCAAATATGATTTACTTATAAACATTTAACACCATTTTGATAACAGTTCTTCATACAGATAAATGTTATGGGTGGTAAGTGTATTGTTTTTCATGTATGTTTTAGTGCATTAGATTTCATCCATGCATATATATATTATGGTTTCATATTCTCCAAATTGTTAATAATTATATAAATATAAAATATATTATTTATATAATTATTATTTTTAACCTTAAAATTTATAGATAAAAAATGAATAACACCATCCATTGAAATTTTAATTCGTGCGTACACATAAACGATGTTTCGATTAAAAAAAAGAAGGAAATGAAAGAAACATAGATACTAAATAATCCTTATAAGAAAATATATATATTATCTATTATTATTACCATCCATATCATATTGAAAGGAATAGTGTATCACATAACTTCATGGAGGAGGTATTTCACAAATATTCCAAAGCGACGTTATCGTTATCCAACAGATTAGGAGGTAAGATGTTAGATTTGTTATTATAATTCCATATGTGTATGTAAATCATCAATAATATATATACGTGTGTGTTTTTTAGTTAAATCCATAATTATATATATTTTCTAGTGGTTTTTATGGAGAACGAATTACATCGATTCGTAAGGCAGAAGCCAACCATACGTACAATCGACAATTTCATTTCCCATTTGATGGAAAAGGATATAGAAACCTGTTCTTCTATTAAAAGAACAAAATTTAAGAATATCGAATATTATTATTTTTTTATTCCATAAATTTTTAATAATATTTTAAGGAGGTTTAAGAAGAAATAATAAAAAACATTTGGTTAAGAATGATATATCTTCTTCATACAACATATTTGGGTTTTCACCAAATTCCTTACTATGAGGGTTTTATAGTAAACAAAATACTATATGTCATGATAAGGGAATTAAGGATTATATTTTGGTAGGTATTCTATGAACCGAAATTATTTTTTATGTTTGGAAAAAATATTAAATGAATTTCCCTTTTATTTTTGAGAATGTGTGTCATTTTTTGTATCTACCCAAACCTATTCAATAATGGGATGTCACAATCAAGACATGTGTGTCAAAAATTTATGAATAATGTATTGGAGGAAACATATTGTTGATAAAAACAACCAACACAAATAAATAAACATGTTTTAGACATGTTATTATATTAATATATATGTGTCCTTACTTTTACTATTATTGTATTCACCATAGTAACTATTTTTTCACCAATTTAATTTGTCCATTAAGATAAAAAAATATTATCTATATTATATACCATTCACAAAATTATTCTAAATATTAAATCCAATTTATAAAATAATAATAGGTTGTGTGTGTAAAATATATTTTAACACAAGGGCATCGAATGCGCAAAACAATATTTTAACATTAATCATGGTTATTATTTTTTTTCTATTTTCACTAATAATTCTGATAAAAAACAAAGTTAAAGATATAAAATATTATTTATTGCCATATTTATGAAAATAAAATCCATTTTAACAAATTTATTTTTTATAAGTGATAGAATGTAATTAAAAATTAATCAAATAAGTACGATAAAAATGTGGTTTTCCAAAGAAAATGATTTCTTAAATAAAAAGTGTTTTTATATAAAAAATAAACATAAAATTGTTTCCAATGAAATAATTTTAATTAATAATAATATATTTGAAATAATTTTAATTTTAAGAAAATTTTAAAAAAATTGAACATTGTAAATGTTTCAAATTAAAAAATATTTTTTAATAATAATTTGTAATAATTCTCTATTCCTCAATAAATTAGTCATTTAAAAACATTACAAACCATTAACCCAAGGATAATTTTATAATTTTAATTTAAAAAATGAATTTAATTTTTTAAAATAAATTTTATACTATTCGTAAAATATATTAAAATAATTTCAAAAAACTCAACAAACCCTCCTTTTATAAAAAAATGTTTCTAAGATAAAAACGATATATTCCTATCCCATTATAATAAAAAATTATTAAATGAATGATAAAAAATTATTTAAAATTTAACATAAAATTTTCATTAAAATCATTTAGTAATATTTATTAACATAATTTATTATCTGAAAAACTCATTATGAACAAAAAACGTTTTCCAGGATAATATTTCTAATACATTCAAATGATTTTTATTTTCATTTATAATAAATTGATAACCAATTAATTAATTTTATTAAGGTGTAAAAAATATAATTTTTATAATTCATTTATTACTATTTATATCAACCAATTTAATATCAAGTTTATAACATTATACTATGATATAGTTTTTTAAAGATTGACATTGTGTGTAATGAAAGCTATTGATGAAATTAAATTTATTTGATAAAAATATTTCTTAAAATATTGACGTTTTATATTCTAACACCCATAAAATTTATTTCACTATAAAAATTTCATCACTATTATAAAAATAATTTACGGTACTTTGCTCTCATCATATCCTCAAGTACCCATGTAGTTTCCTTAAACGGATGGTTTCTCCAAAAAAAATGTTGATCCTATGAGTAGTTTTTTCTATATTACATAGTATCTAGGATCCAGAATCATCACTAGTTATTCCAAAAAAGATGTATCTTTCTACTATAGTATTTATTCTATGTTCAGTACATGTAAAGGATCATGTTTGTACTTTCTTGGGAGAGATACACAGTAAACATCATGAAATTAAGAGAGATTTAGTGGAATCACCAAAAGATAGTCTATTATCCATTCACAATCTAGTATCTCAATTTGGCCAAGATAACTGGGCATAAACATTACTTTATTCCCAAAGTTTATACCCTTATTCCATGATGAAATTAAAATAATTAATTTTTCACCAACTTTGAGCTGATGGTCTCACGGATGATTGTCTCCATAATTTTTCTATCAACATTGGGCTGCTCTTATTTGATGTTGAATGTCTATAACCATATATGTAATTTATGAAGCTAACTCAAGTACCTTTAGTTTCCTTTCACTAACATTTTCCCTGTAAATTGTATTTTTTCACTTCTTTACCTTTAGGGTTTCATAATGTGAAATAGAAATTAATGAGGGAAAGATATTTTTATAAGAAAACTCATCTAAATGAAGGTGTTAATCCCATCAACCTTTAAAATCTATATAAAATTTACTTATAATATCTTTTAAGGTTGTAATTGTTCTCTAATACTAATCATCTATATACGGATAATTTATAGTTCTAAAATGTAACCCTATATCCATATCCTATTGAATAATTCTCTAGAACATCGAGATAACCTATATATCATGATCAGATACACAACATAACCAATTTATAAATTTATATCATGGAAGGGATATATAGAGAGAATTATTATCTAGTGGAAATTATGTATACTTGATTCATAAGGTCATCTACTATAACCCAAAGAGAATTATTTTTTCATTCATTTTGGGGATTCCGATGAAAAAAATAAATTTTTATGTTCTCCAATTTCCATTATGGTATGGATAGTGGTTGTGGAATCTAATTAAACTATTATCGCTAAAAATTAAAATGATGAATTCCAAGAACAATGGTGCATACTTTTCAATATCTCACTTCATGTTTCCCCAATAAAAAAAACTTGCAAATAGTCCACATATTTTTTCTTCAATGATGAATAAATAATAAAGAACTATAAACCTTATCCAATAGATACATTAAATATGATATATATGGAATGAATATAGGGTTCCAAAACCTAATAATTAAATCACCATAATGGTTTAATGTGGGATCATTTATGAACATCCTATGCATATTTAAATCTGTATTATACACCTCTTTAATCATCACATGGATAGATAATTGAACACTTGTTTGAAAAATATAGGGTTTTTTCCCATCTTTCACAATTTCTAGTTTCATATTTTAAAAACACAAAAAATATTGGATCATTTTTATCCTCATAATGGATAAGTTATCTTGATCCATTAAATTAAAAGCAGTATCCACCTTATTCTCCTTCCTTGGGTGGTAATGTATTGAACAATAATTGTCCTTAATCAACTCTAACAATATTTTATAGATCATATTCAACTAATTCTATGTAAAAATATACATTAATATTTATTTATAGGTATATATATCACACATTTCTCTATAAATATAATGCCTATTTATCTTCAATTAAAAAATATTGTATCTAACACAAAATCATGAGTTGGGAAATTTTTCTCAAGAACCACAAATTTCATGAGCCATAAGCAATAACCATATCATTCTTCCTGAGAACTCATCACAATCCTTTTTTTATTCATAAATATAGATTAAAAACTCCGCACCATTTTTGAGTTATGTAACCACCGCTTCACTGACTGACCTTTACTTCATTTCGTTGATCTTTTCCTCACAATATTCTATCTAAAGAAACATGGATCCAATCTAGGTCAACATGGTGAGTGGGATAGAAAACCATGAAATGATTCCACAAATAAGAGATAACATATAGCCAAACATAGAAAAAAATGACTCTCAGTCACTGTGGCTGGTCTACGCCAAGATCAATAGCCTTCATCCTGGATGAATCAACTGATATACCAACTTTTGAAATTATAAAACACAAAAATGAAAAATTTTGTAGCCAAAATTTACACATGGTAAATTTTTAATACAACATCTATTTATTATGGTATTCATCATAATTATCATGTTATCATCATACACTTACTTTCTATTTAAATATATAACAATATCATTTATAAAGACAACTAATAAGTAATCAAGGTAATATATAAATACTAAATAAATTAATTCCAATTATATTGTGGGGGTAATTATAATGACATAATTGTGTAATTACATATTTATTATGTCAATACCATGTGTTGATTATTTTCTTGGTTACATCCTTCTTTTCTGGCCTTCAATTTAAAATATTTATAATTAATTCCAACGTATGAAAAGTAATGATCTTTTTCGTCTCTTGATAATCAATAGAGAGTCACATAGATCCAAATTTCTTCTTGAAAAAAGAATAGGTGCATCCTAAGGTGACATACTTGGGGGATTAAATACCTTCTAAATATTTCCATGGATTTTCTTATATATTTACTATAACTCAATCAGGTCCATTATATACATTGTCCTTGAAATTGGTGTTGAACATGTTATAATTTATATTGAGAACACAAAATAATTAATCATTGGAAGCCTATGAAACTATTCAAGAAATACATCATCAAACTACAACACAATAGTCATATCTTTGATGGGAACATTTCCCCCAACCATCTAATATATAAAACCATTTTTGATTGAAATCAAGACACATACAGTAGATGTGACTACCAACATTAGTTAATATTTATCATCACATGGATAGATGATTTTAGTTTCTTTTAGAATATCCAAAGTGATTTCCCTACCTTATAAATTAATATCATCTTTATATAAGGAAATAAAATTATATAAAAAAATAACATCAAATTCAACAATAATAATATTTTAATTATGTATATTCTTATAAAAATAATCATTATATGGGACCTTTCATAGTCTAGGAGGTCCCGTTTAGGTTACATAATAATATTATTAACAGGTTCCCCACATTTAATACAATGAACTATAAATGGATCCCTATAATGAAATTTATTTCCATCCATTGAATTCCTTACTTTTCATCAACAATACAATTTTTATGCTTTCCTTTCCATACAAAAAATATTTTCCAATTACATTGAGTCATTATCCTATGTTTGTCATTCCAAATTAATGACATGAACTAAATTGAGACTTCTTTCCTCCATGGTCTCCACCACCCAAGCTCTACGTGAACTCCATTCTTCTATTCTTATGAGAGCCCGAGATTTGGTTAATTTTTAGGTCATTAACCATATATCATAATAATTTATTAGTAAAAATAAAAATATATTTGACTCCATTAATCATCAAATTTTTTCCCATAATAATCACATTTTTCATCCCATTTACTGTTGACATGATTCATCTGGGTAATATCCATTTACTTAAAATAAACAGCACGGTGTGAGAAACATTAAAAATAGCAAAAAACCACAGAATAAAAAAACACAATTAATAATATGTCCTAATCATGATGCCTTATTATCAATATATGAAACCTAAGGTATAAAATATTTCATTAATGATCATTATTATTTCAATCCATCATTATGGTTTATAAAGTGTTTCTAAATTTCAAAAACATATCCCAAGGGAGTGACAATCAAGATTTGATGCAAAGCCATTTTTAATACACACTGTGGCAATAAAGTCAAATCCCCATGCTACAATTTCAAAGTAATTACCACTAATTAAAACTATTATACATCCACATCAACTTATATTATTCAAATATTGACGAAATACCATATAAACAACTCACTCAGTCCTTCACTAAAATTCTAGGACATTTTCATATACATTGAGTTATACATGGGATTCTCACTAATGTTTTATATTACTATATACCAAAGGATAACCAAAACATGATCTAATAAAATATATATATATCCAAAATTTTCATAAATATGTATTAATTCTTAGAATATTAATATTCATTACATAAAAAAATATCCATAATCTAATTATATAGTTTGAGTATCTTTTTAAATAAGGACACATAAACATCTAGTTCATAAGTGAACTATATAATATCCAAATAATTTCTTTATAAATTCAAACCATTATATATATATCTTACATAATAAATTTAATCATAAGCTAGGGAATGTAAATATATGAATGGGTGAGCTCATATTCGTGGCAAGGGTAAACAATGGAGGTAACAATGATCAAATTAGCATAACATGAGCCTAGGGGTATGAGAACATGATATTAACATGTGAAAACAGTTTCTTGCCTATAAATTATCTTATTATTGATTCATTTCAATAATATTTGATTTTAATAATACATTAATAATAAATAAATCAACAAAAATGAACTGTGATAGCTTAACATAATCATGATGCATAGATTGTGGTATACACACAGGCATAGAAATTATTAAGTTAAGGATACCTACCAAGAATTTCAAAACACATTATTATTGGAATAAAAACCTATTTACATACTTATATCATTCTATACACTTCTCTAATCCATCTTTTGATATCAGATAACCTCACATGTACCCTATTTTGGGATTGATAGGGCCTTTGGGTACCGTTTTTTAGGAATTGAATAACCTGCTGACTACCTGTTAAGATCATAGAACATTAATACATACCCAATTAATTAGATTAAAATATAATTATTGGCCAACCAATATCGTAAATAAAATCAACATATGTGTGAAACAAAATCATTCACCATGTTATTACCCATGAAAATTAAATGGTTTACATAAACATGTTATCACAGCATAACCTGTGGGAAAGAAACAGGTTTCATCAATATTGTCATCATAATCATAACCAATCCATAAAATGTATTAATGTGTTATACTTATATCATATCGTTAATAAATAATATTTGACATCTGATTTTTTATCATTAAGTATTATAAATAGCACAAAAATGATATTAAAACATTATAATGGAAAATATCTTAACAACTTTAAAATCACATATTTAAAATAAAAAAATTCTAAAATATTAAAGAAGTTGATTTATTTTAAAATAAACATGGAATTTTGTAAATTAATATTTAAATAATTTAGAGTTTGTAATATATGTAAATTTCATACATACCATGTAATTTTAAATAAATCATTCCATTCATTCTTTTGTAAACAAATATTAAAGTATGTTATTCAGAAAATGATAAGAACATTCCTTTTAAACCATTTCAAAAAAATTTAAACATGGGAAAAATGAATTTAAAAAAATTATAATGAATAGTAAAAACATTATCAAATTTATTTTTGGAATCATATATATAGAATAGAAATGATTGTACACTAAAGAGATAAATAAACTCGGTTTTCCCTTCAAAAGGTTATTTTGAATCTTTAGTGCATAAAGAGAGTAAAATTAAATTATAACATTTATGGATTAGAAATAATCAATGTGTAATAATATTGATGTTTTCATTGAGTGATTTATGATATTATTTGACCATTAGTAGAATAATCATAAATAATATCGATAAACAATTAAATTTTATCATAAAACCCATACCGCATAAGTATATTTTGAATTGTAAGCCTCTTAAAGGAATAAAACAAATATGGATATGTATATACCATTAAATTTATAGATGTAATAATAATATATATTTATTGTAAACATATACACCACAAAAAAGAAAAAATTGGTGAATATGTATTACTCCCCAACTAAAATAAAAGTGAGACCAAAATCTTTTACCTCAAGTCTCAAATATATTCTTATAAGTTCAATCCTGCATTATAATTTATACAGGATTACTGAAAAAATATATTAATTAACCATAATAATATGTATAATAACATATATTATTTAGTTAAAACCTTTTACCTCAAATTGTTTACCATCAATTTATTAAAGTCACTATTCTAGGTGATAATGTCCTCATTTCTCATATATATTTTGGTTTGGTAGTTTTGGTCCTATAATATTGATTATGGTTCCATCACATCCAAAATTTTAATAATGATATAACTATAATATATATTAACTATATACATATTTATATTCACCCATAAAATATAGTGATAGAAAAATTATTTACACCATCTATGAAGTGGGTAGGTTGTATATACGCATGAGGGTTGTTTCCATTTCTAAATGGATGGAATTAAAGAACGGTACATTATAATACACCAATTTATCATAATATTTATATAATATTAAAAATATATAATCATTTAATATATCTTTATTACCAACCATGTCAAAATATAATGAAAAATAGTTCACATCGCTTCTTTGAAGCGGTAGTCCACATATATGCACAATAGAGGTTATCGTTTTCAAAGTGAATTGATTTTAAGAAGGTTCAATTGATATTATAATTAAAGAAGTATAATTGTTTTATAACTATAATATAAATATATATATATTAAATAAATCATTATATCTATCTGTGAGAGGAGGTGAGTGGAAAATAATTACATATGTCTGTGAGGTATTAGTTTTCCATACACATGATCAATGGATTCCTTTCCCATTTGGAGAAGAGAATACTGATATAAGTTACTACATTAACATAATAACATAATTTTATATAAAATATAATTTTTCTATTATTTCTTCATAGTTTATTAATATTATAAGGATGTTGAAGAATAAATAAAATAATATCAAATTGGTTAGTAACGATTCATCTTCCTCAAAAACCCTATTTGATTTGCACCAAAATAATTCTTTAATGGGTTTTAAAATAAAAAAAAATATCCATTATTATGTGGTAAGATAATTATAGAAGTGCTTTTATTATGTTTTGGCTCACCCATAAATTTTTTGTAATTGTGAAGTGAAGAAGAGAGGAGGTTCCGATTTATAAGTGGGAAGGAGTGGTATTTTTGTAAGTACCAAAATATATTCAATAATTTGAAGTCACTCTCAAGATCAGTGCCTATAAATTAATAAATAATTAATTTTAGGAAATATATGGTCTCTAAACACTTCCAAAACTAATTGGTACACATGTTCTAAAATTTTAATTCTATTATCCTCTATGTTTACTTAATTTTAACATTTTAGTTTTGACCATGGTAACTATATTTTTTAACTAGGTAATAAATCCTTTAATCCTAAAAATAAATAGATAAATATTGTATAATTTTTACCCTATAATTAAATATATGGAATCAAATTATTCAAATTAAAATAATATTTTTCTTGAAAATTAATTATAACACAAGAGCATGTAATGCTTAAATCCCCCATCATAACCTTAACGAAGACAATTAATTTTTACTATTTGTACTATGCATTATGAACAAAAATAATTAAAAATAATTACCTAATATTAATTATATTTATTCCAAATATATAATACATTTTACAAAATTCAATTTATATAATTGGAATAATTTAATTTCATATTAAACCCTCATGGGCATTGAAAATGCTATTTTCCAACGAAATGGCTTTCTAATGTACAAAAAGTTTTTATATAAATATTCAACATAAAATTGATTCCACTACCATTAATTTTTTTTAATAATATTTTAATATACCTAATGTAACTTTTAAATCAATTTTATAATAAAATGAATCTTTAAAAATTCTTTAAATGAAAATATAATTTTAAATTACATTTTGTAATTTTTCAATATTAATAAAAAAATAAAACTTTCAGATAATTATCAAAAATTAACTCAAAGGTAAATTTGAAAAAAAAAATTAAAGAACTAATTTTATATTTACAAAAAAAATCTATTAGTGGAAAAATTAATTTCAAATTCATATTTTAAAATGTAGTGAAATTGATTATTAGAAAAATAAAAATTTTCAACATAGAACTAAGTTTATTCTAATGCTATGCCATGAAAAATTATTAGATTAATGATAAAAAATTAATTGAAAATGTAATATATAAATTTTATTAATATATTTTAAAAATTGTGGTTAATTTAGTTTATTATGATAAAAATACAATTCATGACTAAAAATGGGTTTTCAAAAAATCTGTTCTATTATAATCTGATGAAAATTATTTTCATTTCATAAAAATTAATAATCAATTAATTTATTTTATTCATATTTAGACCAAGTAATTTTTAGAATTTATTTAGTTTTATTCATACTCATTAATTTAATGGCTAGGTTATAATGGTGTACTGTGTTATGGTTTATTAAATCCCTATATAGAATATAATGAAACCTATCAATGAAATTGAATTTAATTTAAAAATAGATTTCACACAATATCAGGTTTTTATAATGAAATTTTATGAACTGGCTTAGGTGAAGGTAATGAATCCTCCACAGGTTCCTTGTTTCACTAGTATTTATTGACCCACCTTTTCAATGGATGATATGATGAATCTATCACTTATAATATTTTTACATGATATGGGGTTATAATTGAATGATTTAGTTTTCCCTAATGCATGGAATGTGATCTGTTGATTTATTTACTAGTTAAATTGTAAAAAAAAATTGATATCCATTCCTACATAGAATTTTCATCACTTATCTTTCATCCACTAGTAATGTGAATGAAATATGGGTCACCTATGATATTTTTTCCCAAATTATCCTTCTTAGAATCAAATCTGTTATGGGGTACATCGTTGAAAACAAATATTTCTTGGATATTATTCCCCATCATCCAATGGAAGGTGAAGTAAATAAAATGTTCATTTTTTAATACATTATCAAGATTCCTATCCTCTAGATATTTTACAAGGATATAATCCACAGTTGTGAAAAAAAACCTCAGGACCCACTCTTTCAAAATAAAGAGGTTTTATGCGTTTGATACTCATAATTTATGTGTTACATCCCTCCACCCATATTTATAAGGGAACTATGTCTAATACCATTATGGTAGGGGGTACATAATTATATTTTTTTATATTTATTTATTAATAAAGTGTTGGTTAAAAATTTATTCTGATGATTTTAGCCTCTAATCTATTGGATTTCATTACATGAACTACTGGTATTATAGGAGATTTATCCTTAGAATATAAGATATCATCCTCCATGAATTGTGATACAGATTCAAAGTCATAGAAACCACTATGGTACTTCATGAGAATTAATGAAACATATATATTATAGTGGATATTTCTAGGTAGATCTCCAGTATATATGCCTATGGGTGATTCAAGATCTAGGAGTAGGTCAATCAACTCTTCTTAGCGGTGAAATACATAACCCTCTTATTTTCAATAATTTTCATAGGAGAGATTTCTATGATAATTTTATTCTTTAACGTTGAACTAAAATAATTATTAAACATATTATGAAATTCATCAATATTTTAATTGGACTTATCCATCCTATTTTAAAAACAGATGAATAATGTTCCTTTTAGGATTCTCAATAAGAACACTTGTTTTCTGCATCTTTTTTCTCCATCATTACAATCATTAGAACTCATTGAGACCCAATATAAGTATGGTGAATCTATAGGTATACCATTTAAATGTGGTTAAGGAATGTTGTATTACAAAAATGGCTGTATGTGGTGGGGAATACAACCAATCAAGGGAAAACATTCCCATTTCCACACAAGTGATGTTGATCCCAATTTTTGATTTCATTATGTTTTTTATTAATAAGAAATTAGTAAAAATTAGGATTGAATTCAATAAGTTGAAAATGAATTATAAGATCATAAAACATTACTTGGTGAACCTAAACATGAATAAGGACATCCTAAGATATTTTCACTTTGATTAAGTGACTAAATATTGTAAGATATATTTAGGAAGTTAATACTTCAATTTAGGTTTCATTGTCTATTAGGAAAATATATGAATTAATTGTATTTGAAGCATTATGATATGTATGCATGATCAATGGAAAATTATTTTTGAATTTTTTTTAATTATAAATCATAGGATTATAGTATAATTTTGAAAGTTTATATACTAGAAAACCAGCATTGGGTAAAGGTTTTGAAAATACTAAAGGATTATTTATAGATGTTAAGGTTTATGTCAAGGAAATTTGGAATGTCTAAATTTTTTTAAATAATAGTATTTCATATGTAATGTTAATCCAATAATGAATTATTAGGAAATGTTAACCATGACGTTCCATAAAGGTATTTTAACTCATTTAGAAATATTCTGATGAATTTATAGAATTTTTATCAAGGTAGTTTGGACATGTGTTAGGGTCATCATTGATATATTATACCTTCTTACGAGTTATTCTGCTCACTATATAAAAGTAAATTGGGATCTAGATAATGTTAATCATGAAACTATGTATAGGTAACCTAATTTTACTAGGTTCTAAAAGATATTTATTCAATTTATATTTTTGTTAAATGATTATTGAATAAGATGATGTGAATTTTGTGTGATCATGGAAGAAATATCAAGATGCTAATTATCCATGATTCTTGTTAAGATGAATTTAATGGTGGATAATAAAGATGTAATAGTATTATAAACATGTTACATGGAAAAAATGAAATTATACTCAATGTGTATGGTTTAGTCATATAATTTCATGATGTTAGAATGAGATCTATGTAATGATAACCTAATAAAAATGTAAAGGTAGCCTCGGTTTACAAAGAACTACCAAATGGTAAAATGGCTTTATATTTTGAAAAAAAAGGAATATTGAATATCATGATACAAGTGTTGTGAGATAAATTTTAAAATTATATGTTTCTAATTAGATATGATTCTTTCAGAAATGAATTTGGTGGATTAAAATGAGGATGGATGAAATACCAAATATATTTTTTGAAATGACTTGAGAATGGTCACACTGAAGAAGAGGATGCCACAAGATTGAGAAGATCCTTGTTATTATAAAATAATAATATGTTTATCACTATGTAATAGAAATGAGAATTTTATTTTAATTAATTCCCATGGGAAAATTGAAAGACCCATTCAATTCAATGTATATTAAAAATGGGGTGAGACAGACAACTAAATCATAATAGTGACTCTAGTGGCCAAAAATGACTAAAAGATATGAACCATGCCTTTGAGCTCAGTATATCAACTGTGTGTTTTACCTATAATAAATTTATAGTTTTTACATGAAATAGAGACGATCATGGTGACGTTCATGGAAGAAAAATAGCATCGTCCATTCTATGGACTACTCTTGGTAACCATTTTTAAATTTCTTTGATGGTGGACACTGTTCAGTGCGTATTATAAGGAACTAAACACACCATGTTTTGTGTGATTCTTATTGTAGTGTGGAATGAAAAAATGAAATAGTATGAATGATTTTCCATGAGGTATTTCATAAAAATATAGATAAATTTAGGTTGGTTCAACACTATTAAGGAATGATAGATATCACATTATATTACTATATTATCATATGTAGTTATGATGATTTTAAATTCAAAACGTAATTATAGAAGTAGTGAATAATAGTATAAATATTTTATTTTGTTCGATATCAAGGAAATTTTATTATGATATTTCAACTAAATGAAAATGTGATATTATGTATGATAAAATTATGGATTGAAATATGATGATTTTTGAAAATATTGAGATTCATGGAGATAAAATTCATCATGAGGGAAAATTTTCATGAAACTGTGAAATATATAAATTTCAAGAAGAAGATATCTGTTTTGTTCAAGAGTGTGGTGATTTTTTACCCATTTAAAAATTGATGAATAGAATAAATATAGTGATAGATTTCGTGATATATTAAGGGTTCACTACATTCAAACTGGAGAGGAAAAATATGTTGGAGTTCATATATGATTCTATAGATTATCTCATGATATAAAGGGAGAGTAAACCTTTATTTTTCTTACACATTATATTTTGGAGAAATAATTGGTGAACCCATTGTAATTACTATTGAAATTGGATATAAGATCGAATACATTGAAGTCTACAGGAGGCACTTAACCCCAAGAAAAATAATTTTTTATGAGGCACAAAAAAATATCTAGTAATCTATGTGATAATACCTTGTTTTATGATATATCTTGAATAGAATGATAGTTAATTCATTATACCAAGTCTTTTCTAGGATATCTAGTCTATGGAAATACCCTTCCCTTAATTAATATTAATTACAAGGGAATATTTTTGGGTGTGGGATAATAAAAACATTCCATTAGGGTGTATTCATCCTATAAAAATTAAAACCTCAATAATAAATATCATATTACTTATTATCTACATTATTACATTCATCACAACTATATCTACCAAAACAAATATAAGAGAAAGAATGAGATAAATTAACACCAGCAGTGACTTGATAAATAATCATAATGGTTAAATTGGTTTAAAATTTAATCAACATGAATTTTCCCCCTCCCACTTCTCATTTTTTAGTGAACCATCTTCAATCAAATTAGTTGGTATCAATGATATGGCCATACTGATATTATATATTCTATAATCTCAATGTTTTAATTTTGTTTTAATATGAATTCTATAAAAACTTGCAATGAATTGTTGGAGGAGTTTGACCAAGTACAAGTGGTATTTCTTTTCCAACCCATAAATTGGGAACGATGGGGAAGAAAGAGCATAAAATGAGGAATAAAATATCCCTCTTATATAAAGAGGATAATATATCCATTTTTTATTCTCTTGTTTATATAATGATAAATCTTGGATAGAAGGAGGATTTATAGTAGTTAAATCTACTATTAGTGACATGGGTATCATTTCTACCTTTTTAGATTTAAAAAAACATTCTTGAAGATGAGATAACAAATATGTTTTTACCTGGCAGACTAATAAGATATCCAAGCATTCTTTGGTGAGAAATATTTTCTAATAATTTTCATAATAAATAAATATCCACCATAATGGAAATCCTATATATTTTCTGGATAGATATTATCATTTATTCTTCTAAAAATTTAACATGTATACAGACGAATATTTTCAACATTAAAGAAGAATCTATAATCCCATATATCATACTAACTCAAATTTTAAATGGAATTCTTGGATTTGTAATTTTATTATCATAAATATAATCTATATAAAATAGGGAAATCTTTTTATGGAATAATACAAGCTTTTCTAAATCTATACAAATTGATCGAGACAAAAGGTGAAAAAAATATGAAGATTGATAAAAGGTTTCTTATTTTTTAGAATTAGCATATCAATTAAATTCTAAAAAGGAAAAATTTGATAATCCACTTTAATAAAATATCATTTCAAAACAATAAGTAATAACATTCAACTATTCACAATAACAGATCAAATTCCAGAAAATAAAAGATATTGACTCTTTTATATTACAGAAGCTTAAAATGAATGGACATCATGAGACTTATTTTAATAAGATCAAAAATGAATTTTATGATTAAATATAACCAGTTGATGATAATAAAAAAACCGAAATATGAAATACCATGAAATTAAAATTATATAGGTGAATTGGAATAATTTTTTTGATAAGTCTTTATAAGATATTAATAATAATGTTGCCTCCACCAAAACATCTATGGGGGATATTATTATAAAATTCCACTCTATAGTGGTAATATTATCTTCATATAATATACATATCAATATCTATCATCTATAATGAAAATTGTACAACTCAAATCATAAAATTAAATTTTTTTAATTATACTTTTATGTTCAATTAAAGTAATAAATAAAAACATGAAAAAATGGATTGTAAAATTTAAAATAGATCCCACCACTACATTTATGGTTTATGGTAGAAATAGTAAATAGTTTTCTCCCCAATATAAGATAAGCCTTCCAAAAATAATGACACAGAATGATATCTACTATGGAAAATCAACATTGAATCTATTTCATAAAAGGAAATCATGATTTTTGGGTAACTATAAATGTGCCAACAAGTTTGTGCATAATTAATTTGATTATTGTAAAAAATAAATTTCATAATTTTAATGGGAGCCTATATCAAAGGGGTAAATCAAATGAAAATCAATCACCAATATATAATAAATAAAAATCTATATTATAGAAATTAGTTTTGAAACATTGGATATCTCTGTGGTGTTTAAATTATTGGTTCTCACAAGAGTGGAGGATGGATAACAAAAATTGAAATGTATGATTCAAATATAATTTAAAATAATATAAAATAGAAACTAATGAGATTAGATAATCCATTCTTTGGATGAAATATAGATTAACACCCTACGAATAAAACTTCTATGAGTATAGTAGTGGATAAAGTTTACTCATCATTTAGTCATACGAAGGATAATTGTGAACTTCACAATAATCAAATAAATTCATAGATGGATTATCCAAAAAAATAAAATAAAAATTTCTTTTCCTTTTGAAAAAGAGGACACATCATGGATACTCTAAAACAATCCATGAGTGTGAGATTTGAATGAAACATGATGAAATGAAATTAATTTATTGGAAAAGGGAGATATTAAAGGACTAAATTAGTGAGGATCACATCTAGGAACATATATTGATAAATTAAGAAAATTAATCTCATGCCAAAGAAATGATTAGTAATTTAATCCCCTAATTTAATATAATCAACAAAAATAGATGATTCATATGAAATAGAAAGTGAAAAATGTAAATATATGATTCCAAATTATGTATAAAATATATTTCAATAGTTGTTATAAACAATTAATCTCTGAGGTTTTACGTGAAAGTTTCTTGATTTTTGTAAATAGCTCGGTAGTTCGAATATTTCAATGGGAAATATTAAAGAATATAAATACTACACAAGTAAATAATGTGTCTTTATTACTAATGATAAAATGAATATCTCTCACCAATAGAGAAAAATTTTTCCTATACTACCTGATGTAAATGTTAACATAAATGAAAATCATTCATGAATAATCCTTTTTGGGTAGAGAAAAAAATAGTATTTTGGGTTAGCAGAAAATCTCGGACCTTTTTATCACTATAATGTAGAAAATAAATTTCCATGTTATTTAATAAGATATTTTTAAATAATTTGTTTACTATACCTATAGAAAATTAAAGATTAATGTAGTTTCAATGAAAATAATTACTGAAAAATGTGTACTTTCAAAATTAGATAGAAAAAATGAAATTAGTGGAGCTAGAATTAATATTCCAAATATGATAATGTTTCCATCTTGGTATTATTCATCAACAGGTAGTCCAAATAAAATCCTAGGATAAGATCTACCGTTATGAGGTAAATATGTAATACAACCCTTTATGGGGAGGCTACATTATGATCTTATATAAATACTAAATTCATATAAATATAAATTTTCATGAATGAGCTAGTAAATATTCATTGAATATAAATGTATGTGAACTCTCCCATACTTTTTTAAAGAGTTGATTGAGATGTAAAGGGGAATAAATTGATTTGATAAGTGATAAATAGTAGAGTAAATTTAAATGAAATTAATGGATAGTTTCTAATCCTTTATATATGTAGTTGAATGTTTTTGAAATTTATATTTAGATGAGTATATGAACTAAACTTGTTATGGAAAGGGATATAAAATTATCAATTGATATTTATTTAGTTTTTTCTAGAATACATTTTTAAATCCTTTTAATGAATAATGTTATAAATTTTTATATTTTTTAATAGTTTGTATCGTATTAAATTATTTAATGGAAAACATTATTGTTAAAATCAAAAACACTTTTTTCAATATAGATCTTGGCTCAAATGGACTTAGAGTGGAAATATTGATGAAAAATTTCCACAGATTAAATTGATATCATTAACCCTCTATATATTTATTTATTTTTTATCAATTATGGGGAGGGATGAAAATTCTAGAAAAAATGATAATGTGGGAAATAAGAACAATCCCATGAGTATAGTAGAAATAACAAATCGAAATTCATTTTGTAGCATCAGTATTGAAATAAAACATGAATGGGGATATTTTTTACCATAATTTGAGTTTTTGTTTTATTTATCTTCGATATACATGAATTATAAATGATGTTTTATTTCAATATGTATAAATATAATTAGAAGAGCTAGAATTTTAGTTATAGATCACAAGATTAGAGAAGAAGATCCCAAGAGAGTATCAATTGTATCCAGTGAATATTTTTTGGAAAACATTTCTTCAAAATATATTTTTAAATATTCTTATCAATATTTATATGAAGAAAAGTAGAATTATTTAACTCTAAAGAAATATGAGATTTATTTATGCTTAATTTTGTAGTAGGTTGAAATTATTGGTAATGATTAAATATAAAACCACTATAGTTTTTTTAATAATGATATACAAGAAATAATTTTATTGGATGAATTTTATTGAAAGGATTTGAGATTTTTTGGAATAAGTGGTTGATTATATTGATGAATTTGGGAATGTATCAAATTTTAATTACAATGTAATGTTCTAAAAATTTAACTAATTATGAACTAATAAATAAATGTAATCATTAATTTTTATAAATATATTTATTTCACTAGAAAATGATACATTGAATATCCATGAGTTTCATCAAGGGAGTCTAGACTTGTGTCAGGGTCATTATATATTAATACTAGTTACATAAGGTTTAGACAATTTACAAAATTTATGTAATATATGATCTATATAAAGGTTATAAAGGACCATTATAATGGAATCCTAAATTTAAAAAGATCTACATTAAGGTAAAATGGATTTATATTTTATCAAAATGAGGATTTAATATGACAATGAAAATGTTGTGTGATCAATGTGGAAATATCAACATTCTAATTAATGATGACTTTTGAAAAGATGAACTCAAATGTAAAGAATTAATATGGAAGGTATAAAATCTTTATCTTGTACAATATCATGAGGAGTGACCAACCGATGAACATGACACCTTATAATTGAGATGTTCTAAGTCACTATAAAACTGGGTGAACTTGATCACTCTTCCATGGTAATGTAATTTCATGTGATTTACATCTTGATGAAGAATGGAAAGACGCATTAGGAATTTTTTATTTATAAAATTGGTAGCTACATAATCCCACATCATAATGGTGACCACAGTGGCAAGAAAATGACTAGATGTTTTGAACCCCCCGCCCCATGGATCTAAGTATTTTTACTAGATTTTTACCTTTGAGAAAAATTTTCTAGTCTATTGTACAGATAAAATCATTTTGATTCTCGTGCAAGAAAAAATGGAAAAACCAATATCCTGGATTACGCTTTGGAAACATTTTAAGATTTATTCACCCTTGAAGTTGTATGATACCTAACATTATGAACTCTACATCATATCACAAACTATGTGGTTTCACTATTCCTATAGTAAAAATGAATAGATTAAATAAATGGGTGTCATTTAGTGTAACCATTTTAATGTTTCTTGATTGGAATTAATTTTTTCTACAATCTACAATATAAATGATAGATACAAATCAAATTATATTAATTCAATATCACATTTAGATATTAAGATATTAAATATTTATAAAATTCGTAGAAATAATAAACAAGAGTAGAAATCCATGATTTTATTAGATATCATGGAAATGATAACCTAAGTTTTCATGTAAATTCTAATGATCTATTATCTATGGTAATTCTTATGGTTATAATATAATGATGTTTGAAAATATCTTGTTTTGTGGAGATACACTAAATATTGAAGAAAATTATTCACACAACTATGAAATATATATATATATATATATTGAAAAGGAGAAGAACAATAAAAAATTTGAGAGTGATCCAATAATACTCCCATTAAATAATTGAGGCGTTAAAGAATGATATTGAAGTAGAACAATTTTTTCATGAATGGTTCATTACATTCACACAGAATAATAATAAGATAAGTGAGTTTTGGTATTTCTTTATAGATGATATTAAGGCCGTAATTGTTAGATCAGGACTTTAGTTTTCATATATATAGAATTATAATGAAAATTTGTTTTATCCATTCAAAAGACTACCAACTAATGAAAGAAGAATAAATATATTTACATATATATGAGAGACATAAAGCACATTATATAAAATATATTACATTAAGAGGTGTAGAAAGAAATATTGTAATCACTAAGAGGATATTTGGTTTGATTCAAGAGTTTTAATGGATAGTTGGTTCTTGAATTGTACCCATTTGTTTCTATGATAATGAGTCCAGATCGAAACCCTTTTCCATTTAATTCTCGATAATAAGAGTTGATTTGGGTGCATTGGATAATAAAAAAGTTTCCCTCGGGACATAGTCATCATATAATGAGGAAATGCACATTAGATAATATCGTGTTAATTTTTATTTGGTTTAATTAGTTCCTTTCAAGCATGTTTACTAATAAATATTAGAATAAAATAACAATGATTTCTATACATTGAACTAGTAAATATTTAAAGAAGGGAATGGTCTAAAACAGTTTAAAAATTTATCCAATCATATCCAAGCCTACTCTCATTATTTAATATAACCTCATAAATAATATCTATTTCACCTTATTCCATTATTGATTCCATCCAAGATGCAATGGACCTCATGGAGACAAGGTTATCTAGTAAAACATATTCATGAGATAAGGCTATAGTGGGACCCACAAGTGCTACCTTATATGGTTGAATCTTAAATACCAATTATTGATATAAAGTTATATATTTCTTAGGGTATTCTTCTTAAAAAATTGGATTCAATAATCCCATTGGGAGAGAGTCCTGATACACTTTTGTTTCATTAGGTTTAGATAAACCAATACCTTGCATCCAGACCTGGTCCGGTGGTTATATTCTATTCATACTAGTTGATAATTTCATTCCCATTAAAAACATAATACATGGGATATGTCATCCTATAATTGGATGTTTTACTAAGTGGGAATATTTTATATGATTATTTTGACATTTATAATATTCAAAAAAAAATTATATTAGGAGAATATTTATTTTACAGAAACCTGGTCGACTTCCTCAAGTTGAGGGTGGGTTGTGGATGCAGTTGAACCCTTCTATTTCACTTTTATTAGATAATAGTCAAAGGGTGGTGAATTAGAATTTAATTTATCTACGATATTCAAATGTTTCATCTGGTTCCAATTATAGACACCACATAATATAGTATATACCATGAATTAATGGAATGAATCCACATAAAGTCCATCCATATTAGGGTCACACTCTAAATTATTTCGGATGTTGATCAAATTAACATTTACTAACACTTGTAATGTAGGAAAAAAACATTTCCTTATCCTCTCTGTATTGGTAATTGTATTTTTATCCCTCATAATATAAAATAAGGTTAAAACCATTGTCCTCATTTAAATCTTCTTTATTAGTGATTTATTTGGCCTGTGACCCATTAAAGTATTTGATATTTATCATCATTGAATGATGAAATTGTGGGTCGTTATGGACTTCCACTGAGTGATTCTAAAATGAATATGATGGAGCATATAGAGATATTATTTGTTAGTGTAATTATACAACTAAAATATCATATATCCATCATTTCATTGTTGATCCGAGGGGTGATGGTAGTGTTTGAAGAAACTCACAAAGCCTTATAAGATTGGGTTTCCTTTGTCTTATTATGTGGTTGTTGCTACAGTGGGGTTCTTGATTTTTTGGGACATTAATTCAGCATGGCCCATATGCAGCCCATTAGTTTGGTGAGTTATTCTTACCCTTCTGGGATACTTTTTCCTTATAGGCTTGGATTCCCAAAATCAATATTCCTTCTCAACATTATTATAATATTGATGTAGTAGTAGGTTAATGGATATCTATTTTTTGTATAAATTTCTTCCTAGGTTTTAGAAATGATGTGATATCATTGGAAAAACCAAATGGAATATACAAATCCGTATATTGAGAAATAGACTAATGCAATGACATTTATTATCACAAATCATGGTGAGCTAGGTTGACCAATAAGAATATTGATGTGTAGATCATTATAATCTCTCTAGACTATAATTTATATGCCAGGTTGATCAACCTCATTTATCAGGAAGAGTTCATTCATTCCATTGGGAAATCATATGAGAGGATATCTCATGGATTTGCTAGTATAGCATTTTGGGCCTTTGATATGTCAAATTAATGAACCCACTTGTAGGGTTCTCTCATTAACATAATGTTGTAAGCATATTCCAAACATGGAATATACAATTGGGATAAACTAATATTTTCAATAGGTTATGATGTAATTAGGGTATGTGTTCAACTTTTAGTGATTATAGATTTTATTAATGGGAAGTTTCTATGGGATAGAACATGACCAGAATATTTTCTTAGTATTTATCATTCCTAATGTTCATTTAATTAGCCTCATCATTGAATAGGGGTTCATCGACCTAGTATAATCATAATATTTTTTCCTTAAACGTTTTCAATGTAAGTGAGGTTATTTTGAGACTCCTCATTTTTATATGATGGTTAATGATCTATGGGAGTTATCTATGATGATTTTTTTCCCCAATACATCATTAAAATGGGTAGATAATTCAGTATTTTGGGATGAGAGAAGTTTTTTTATCAGCCTTGAACTCTTGAAAACCCCTCAAAATGATGGAATTCTGGAAGTGGTGTGTTTATGGGGAGTAATTTAGTGTCAAAATAAGGAAGCATGGTGGGGAGTTACATTAAAATGAGGACTGTGAGGAGGGCCTTCATGGTTATTGGGTAAGATTTCATGAGGATAACCTTTAGGATTGAAAGATCATGAGTAGTTTTAAAGTGTTTGACTTTATTACCTCTTGATATATGTGAAATGGGGAGGAAAAAAATAGTTCTTACTATTATGAGGACCTTAGTGGTAAATAATGCTCTAGATAGGACCAAAAAAGATGCTTATGTAACTATCACAACGATTAAATCCATGAACATTACTGATTTATTTTGTTAATAAGGTGTAACATGATCATTATTGAGCTATTACTTAGATATGATATAGATAATCAAGTATTTTAACATTGAATGAGGATGCGATATAAACTTTAATATACATGTGGTTCCCTTGAAAATATAACCTAAATCATGGTTGGTTGATATCCATGGTCAATAATTCGATCAGGATTAGATTCAAAAATTCTGGGAAGTATAATTTGGGAATTGAATCCCTCTCAGGAGGCCCCCTAAAATTCATTAGAATATATCGATGAATCTCTTGGGATGATAGTGAATCATCCACAGTTGGAGATGTACCCAATAAATCAATGGATAAGGTTGAAACAGACCCTAAGGAATGCCCACCTGTAAGCTAAGATGGACCCTGCACATGTCAGAGGACTTCCAATCAATGAAGATAAGGTTTTGGGATTTCCAGGGTCTTGGGAACTCTCCCACAGTCAAATCCCTAAAGCATTTTATCATGTCCAATAAGCCCATGTTATTGGGTATTGCGGAACCATGAATTATTTTTTCTTAATTCTTTTCCATTAATTGGAATGCTATTGAGTATTCACTGGTTGGTACCAAATAGACAGATAATGGGAATAAGTCCTTATGGGTCCTTAAACACAATAATATCATCACTGATTCTTATCAGATTGATCAACAGTCTATAACTTTATTTTGCTGCCATTAGTCTAATTCTATATGTGTGACTTTTTTCTATTCCTTAAATCAATACATCAGAAGGATATCATTATAGAACACTTTACTCTCCTTATCTAAGAATATGTCTAATAGGTGGATCCTGCTTGGTGACTTTAATACTACTCTGAGGCCAGAGGAAAAAATAGGAAGTAACTTCTACAGAGCTTCATACAAGGATTTTAATTACTATATTGATTAATGTAGGCTGAATGAAGTTCCCATCTCAAGTGCAGAATTTACCTGTATCAGATATACTATTAATGGGAGGCAGGCAAGTAAGCTGGATAGATGCCGGGTGTAGATGAATGATGGATGTGACATAATGGAGGTTTCCATAATAACCCTTTCAAGATTACATTCAAATCACAATCCTATTCTTTTAATCTCTATTTTAGAACTTCGAGGTCAGCCACTTTGCCATTTAAGTTCAACAATGCATGGTTGGTTGTACCAGGATGCAGGGAAATAATAATGGAGACATGGAGAATTGATGTCGTAGGATGTTCCTTGCACATTTTTATCTCTAAGATGAAAATTGTCAAGGACAGACTCAAAGAATGGAGTGAATGATCCTTCTCCAATGTTGACAATGATATCAAACGGGATGAATCCAATCTGTTAGCATGTCAGCAATGAAATATGCACCAGGATGTCCCATCACAAGAATAGATAAAAGATGCCTCTAAGGTTGATAATCTATTGTCTCTTAAGGAAAATTTGGACCAGAATGAGTTAAACATCAAATGGTTGTAGAATGGGGATATAAACTCAATATTATTTCAATGCATTCATAGGGAAAAAAAGATCAAGAGAACTCTTAAGGAACTTATGATTGATGGAACTTTTCTCACATCAAAAAATGAAATTGCTAAAGATTTGACCCATCACTTTGAGAAGTTATACTCTAATACGGGCGTGAATAACTTGAGCAAGATAATCAGATGTGTTGAATCAAGTCTGGATGGCAATTAGAATTAAAAACTCAGTGAGATTCCTTCTGAAAAAGAGATCCATCTGGCATTATTCTCCCTTAATATGGATATTTTTGCTGGTCCAGATGGATTCACTAAAATATTCTTTATTTTTTATTGGTATATTATCCATGTTGAGGTAATTAATGATGTTGGGGAATTCATTCAACACTCTTTTATGCCTTTTGGAATCAATTCTAATTTTATTTCTTTGATCCCATATAAAGAAAATGAAATGGGTATCAATGACTTTAGGCCTATTTCTATGGGTAATTCTATTCCTAATGTAATTAGTATGGTCATGGGAACTCTATTAGGTGAAGTTTCTAGGAATCTTATTTCTGCAAATCATTTTGGCTTTGTACCTAGTAGAAATATTAAAAATTGTCTCTTTACTATATCAGAATGCATTATCATTATGAAAGGTAAAGTACAAAATGGGAATATGGCCTTAAAGGTTGGAATATCAAAGGCTTTTGACACTATATGGTGGGCCTTCATCTTCACTATTCTCAAGATTCATGGCTTTTCAAGGAAATTTATTGACATGGTCTCCTCCATTCTGAGAAGTGATAGTCTCTAAATTCTTGTCAATGGATCCCCTATGGGATTCTTTCAATGCACCAATGGAGTCAGGCAAGGTGATCCCTTATCTGGGCTCCTATTCATTATGGATAAATACTTTCTTAGTGTGTGTTTGAATGATCCTGTCAATACATGATTCTATCAAATAATGAGAGATGGTATGAACTCCTTTTCTCCCTCACACTTACTTTATGGTGATGACATACTTCTATTCTATAAGGCCAATAGGGGAACTATCTCCTGCATCAAGAGTATCTTTTCACATTTTGAAGTGGTTGCATTCCAGGTAATAAGTCGGCATAAATCCTTTGTTTTTTTGGATAAGGAGTTTGAATTGTGAAACAAAATATGATCGCTCGTAAACTTGGGGTTAAAAGATGGGAGTGTCCCTTTAATTATCTGGGGATCCCTCTGTTTTGGGGAAGGGTGAAATGTGTTCATTTGGTGGGAATTTCTCTAAAAATTAGCAATCGGATGGAAAGTTGGAGAGGAAATACTATGTCTCAGGCTGGTAGAATTTTCCTTGTAAATTTTTTTTCCACTTCTTTGTTTTTATATTATTTTTCTGTTTATAGATGGCCAAGAGACCTTCTCAAGGAATTGAGTTGATTGATTCATAATTTTATTGGGACTGGTTCAACACATCAATGAAAAAATATCACTGTTTCATGGAAATACTGTATAAAACCAATGAACATGCGAGGAATGGGAGTTGAGGATATCAGAATATTCAACGACTCCCTACATCAAAACTTCACCTGGAGACTTTTTTCCAAGCCTGATTTTTTCCTTGAATTTCTTGATGGCATGTTTGTTGAAAGATTGAAAAACAGTAAATGTATGTATCTAAAATCTTCAGTTTGGTCTTCATTTAGAATCACATATTCTAGGATTATGGCTCAATCTATATGGATGGTCTGTCATGGCTCACATTTGAATTGCTGGAACCCTCCATGGATATCCTCTCCTATTAAGGATTCTTCCATCATTCCACCTACTTTGAAAAGTCTGGCTATATCTGGCCTTGAGGGGAATACGGTTGGTTATGACTTTATTCCTAGTGCTCTATATGTTGATATCATTAATTTTTCCTATGTTGACACTGATGTTTGGATCCGGAAACCATCACTTAATTGCTCCTTCTCTAGTAGGGACTACTACAAACTTTTGTGTGGTATCCCAACTGGCATACCTTCATGTGTGGAGGCTGTTGAAAGGCCTAATATTTTACCAAATGATGTCATACTAATCTACAGAATCTATACGCACTATTTACCTATCCAATCTGCTTTGTAGAATGCAGGTATCAGCTATACTTCATTGTGCTTCCTCTTCCTTAATGGTGATGAATCCCATATGCATTTTTTCATCCAATGCAATTTTTCTGCTCGTTTATGGAGTTATTTTCAAGAAACATTTCAATGTTGTCTCAATTTATGCTCTATCGGATCCCTGTTTTTCTGTGTCCTCCAGTATCCATTCAATGATAAATTGAAATCCTTACTACTTTCTACCACTACCTCGGTTATATATTACATATGGGAGTCTCAGAATAGACTGGTCTTCAATAATGGCATGCCTAGCTTTTGGAAGGGGTCATGGTGACTCATCGAAGCATTAATCTTGCTTCGATGAATCAAACAGTTTTCATGAACAATGATATTTCGGATTTTCTTCTTTTGATTACTCTTGGTGTTAGTGTCAGGGAATGGAATACAAGAATGGTGAAGTACATTCGGTGGATTCTTCCCATCTATGATTGGTTAAAGTTAAATGTCTATGGGGTGGCATTTGGTGCACTGGGTCCTGCTGGGTGTGGCGGAGTCTTCAGAACCCATCGAGGATTCAATAATGTCTTCGTCTTCCACTATGTTGGGCATGATCATGCGATTGAGGCAGAACAATGGGAGATGATTAAGGCCATCAGGTACATGGTTCGTTATGGTTGGCATAGAGTATGGTTGTAATCGGATTCTTCAGTTGCTGTCCAGATTTTGAAGGATCGATCCTGGAATGTTCCATGGAGGATGTTGTCTTCTTGGATCTCTTGTCTGAATCTTATTGAAAGGTTATGCCTTGATGTCTCTCATGCTTATAGTGAAGCAAACCAGGTTACTGATGCCCTCTCCAAAAGGGCTATCATGGAAGTTAGATCCACTTTGTCTTTTGTTCTACCAAACTACTGTGATATTTTAGTTAGGAATGATTTTGATGGGGTTTTTCACACCAAGATTTGTAAGGATCCCCTTTTTTTAGTTGCTCTGTACTTTTTATCTTTTTTTATAATAATTTGTTGGGTGCAGAACTTTGCCTATCTCTCGGACCTTTTGGCTATTTTTTTCCTTATAAAAGATTTCAAGATCAAGGATATTATCCAACTTATGGTCTTCATTCCATATTGAATTATACTAAAATGCTTCCTAGATGAGATCAACAATATATTATTTCTCATCAATAGATTTCACTATGATATGTATGACAACCCTGCTTTTTATTACAACTTAAAAAAGATTTATTACATAAAACTTCACTTGATACAACAAAAAAGATCTAGAGGTTTAGTGTCTTTGGGGCTTAGGATCATTACATAAAAACTTAAAACATGAAATACAACATCTTTATTTAAAACCTCCTGTTCATGACCATTACATTCCTTCATACTTAGCATTGCATGGGATGACCTGAGGACATGCATAAGAAAAGGGTGAGCTATAAAGCCCAGTAAGGGAGTACATATGGAATAACATGAAGAGTAAAATACATGTTAGACAATAGGAATAATTAATATATCATAAAAGAAACATGAACATAAAGGCATGATAAAGCATTATAATCATAACATGGAGATGTGGCAAGAACACTTAACATGGAATTAGCATGAGCCAAGGCTCATTGCACATAAAGCATGAGTATACCCTCATTTCACATGAAGCACGAGTAAACCCTTGTTGCACTTGAATTAGAATGAGTGAACACTCATTGCACATTATGTATCATGATACTATAATTTACCCAATGCATTGGAGCGCTGTAAGGGCGCACCCTTCTTAAACATTTCATTTCATGGATAAGTGTGCCACATGGATCAGAAAACATGGATTCATAAAACATAATCATTTATTCCATGATAAAGGAATGTGTAATTAATACAAGAAACATTGTAATCAATAAGTAAAGGTGTATAAAGGTGAATACCCTTGATGGAGAAATGGGCTTAGTATTCACTACACAATGACATTGGCTTAGAAAATCGGTGCGATTTCGGCAGCGTAACGGCGTGACATATGAATTCCTAAAAAAAGTTGATGAGAGAGAAAGGAGTTCCTCATCATATTTACATGTATTGGAAAGCAAGGAGGTCATATATATACATTTCCCAACAATTGAAATGGAATTTATATTCATGATACAAAAGTATTGCTTGAATGTAAAAGAAGAGAGAGAAGTTCCTTTCAGAATTTTGGCATAGTAACGGGTGTACATGGGAGGCATTTAATGAGAGAGAAAGGGGTCTCCCATCATTAGAACAATAATAGGGAAGTATGGGGAGGTGTGAAACCATACCCCAACATTCATAACTGAAATTAAAAGGGCAATACACCTTAAAGAAAATTGACAAAAATGAGAAAGGAAGAAAAAACCCTTACATGGAAGTGTGCTTCCAAAGGCTAGAGAGAGGATTGTGAGAAGCTTCTTGGGAGCTTGGGGCACCATGTGAGGATTCTAGAGAGAGATGGTCAGAGGTTGGACGAACTCCAAGGGATTTTAGTGAGGAGTAAGTGGGAGCTTTGGTGGGTTTATATAGGAAAGGTGAGGGAATTCTTCATTATTTAGGTTTGGGTCCCCTTACATTAAATTAATCCAAACCACAAACCATACCATGGTTTTTGCCCATGGTTTTTGGAAAAGGGAAGAGGAAAAAAACATTTTATAAGGCCCAAGTTTGAACTTCTTAAAATAATAAGGTTGCTTATGTGGAGGTGAGTCACACTCCCATGGAAATTAATTTAAAAACACAAAGTGTTGAATATGTCTTGAGGGGTCCATTAATGCTTTGAAAAGTAAGTCAAACAAACTCAATATCACATTATTTTAATGATAAAACATATATTGGCCGAAAATAAGGATTATGGTATTTTATTACATAACCATTGGGTCCTTATGATGTCATAAAACACATTATATATTTAAACAGTATTTAATTTTTACCCAAAAATTTGACTGTCTCTAAAAATTATGAAAAATTCACCGTTAGATAATTTCAATGTACTGATTCCAAAAATAACATTTATTTTATCTAAATAATTTTCTAAATATGTGAATTTTTACTTTTAAAATAAAAACCGTCATTTATCGAAAATTCACTGGTTTTGACAGAAATGGTTTTCAAACCTTAATAAAAATTCTAATTGCATTCATAAAATTATAAGATAATTTATATTTAATAAAATTTAATTTAATAATAATTATATTATTTTATTAAAATATTTTTTAATTCAAAAATCCATCAATTTAATAAAATATATTTCTTAATAATAACTAAAAACGCCATTTGTACTTTAAAAAAAATTTACAATGTATCATAAATGACTTGAAATTATATTCATTATTATATATAAAAAAATAATGTACATGAATATAGTAATACTTATTTGTTGCATAACCCATTAAAACAGCCGCATAAGACCTGAAGGTAAGGTGTGGGATGGTGACAGACTCCTGGGGAGGCTCAGATAACATCGCTCGAGTGGTAATTTCAATCAACATCCACTTTTCCCGTAGACAGTCACGTTTGATCTTGACATGATAAAGCTCAGCTTGGGCTTGGTCAAGAGCGAACCCCAAGGATGCCACTTCTTTTTTGATCTCCGACAAATGGGCTTCGTTTGGGGAAATTCTACTGGATGAGGCCATCGCTTCATTTGTCTGAGTAAATTGGATTTGTTAAGGTCTTATATTTATACTAATCATGTGATCACTGTTCAACGTCTATATTAAAAATGGTCAAAATTCTTAACATAAAACCAAAGAAGTTGAAATCTTATAAAAACATTTTTCATAAAAAGACATTTAATAAGATCAAGAGGGATTTTCCATTAATGAAACTTTGGGTCGTTAGAATATTCCCCCCTTAAGAAATTTCGCCCTCGAAATTTTTCCTTTTCCCACACTAAAACAGATGTGGGTAACTCAGCTTTATCTTTTCCTCTGATTCCCAAGTCGCTTCTTCAAACCTGTGGTTTCTCCACAACACCTTGAAGAGGGACATTGTCTTTTTTCATAGAACATTTTCTCTATGATCTAAGATCTTCACTGGTTGCTCCTTATAATAAAGGTCGTCTTCTAATTATACCACCTCAGAAGAGAGTACATGTGAAGGGTATAGTATGTACTTCCTTAAGAGGGATACATGAAAGACATCATGTACTTTGGCCATAGTAGGTGGAAGTTCTAGTCGATAGGCCACAGCCCCAACACGATCAAGAATCTAAAAGGGGCTGATGTACCTTGGAATTAACTTCCCTTTCTTTCCAAACCTCATGACCTTCTTCCACTGAGGTATGGGTAGAAACACCATGTCTCAAACTTTAAACTCAAGGTCTCATCGACGATTATCTACATAACTCTACTGTCGACTCTAGGCTACCTTGATATGCTGCTGAATGGTTTTCACCTTCTCCATAATTTCTTCGACCATTTCTGGTCCAAGCAGCTTATGTTCACAGACCTCATCCCAACATGTCGGTGTTCTGCACCTTTTCCCATATAGGGCTTCATATGGTGCCATTTGGATGCTCGAGTGGAAACTGTTATTATAAGAGAACTCAAACAGAGGAATATGTTGATCCTATCCTCATTTAAAGTCCATTGAGCACGCTCTCAACATATCCTCAAGTGTTTGGATAGTCTGCTCGGATTGGACATCAGTTTGAGGATGATAAGACATACTGAAGTTCATTTCAGTATTCAGAGCATGTCGAAGACTCTTCCAAAACATAGAGGTGAATCTTGGATCTCGATCAGAAACAATAGATAGTGGTACTCCATGCAACATTACCACTTCCCTGATATATATTTGTTCCAGTTCATCCAAATAGAAATCCTCTCAAATAGCAATGAAGTGTGCAGTCTTTGTAAGACGATCCACAACAACCCAGATTGCATTGTTGCCTTTGGATGTCCTTGGAAGTCCGGTGACAAAGTCCATGGTGATGTTCTCCCATTTCCATTCTGGTATGGGAAATGGTTGCATCATCCCCTTAGACTTTTGCCTCTCTGCCTTCACTTTCTGACACACCAGGCACTTTGATGTATATTCAGCGATCTCCTTCTTCATATTAGCCCACCAAAAGTTATCTCGGAGATCTCGATACATCTTTGTGATCCCTGGCTAAATAGAGAAATTTGAACTATGTGCATAATCCAAAATTTCCTTCTTCAGCTCTGGACTTTATAGAACACATATTCTATTCCCAAACAGCACAATTCATTCTTTATTAACATTAAACTCCGAGGATTTTCCCTTTTTGATAGCTTCCACTTTTTCTTGAATTCCCACATCATCCTTTTGATCATCCTTTAACCTTTCCAAAAGAGATGGTTGAGCAATAATTTGGGAAAGGATTGACGACGTTCCCTTTTTTATGATTCCCACGTCCATCTTTATCAAGTCTAATAAGATTGGATCCTTCTCAATTCTCATCATTGATAGAATCGGTTGATCCGTTCTACTTAGGGCATCTGCCACCTTGTTCGCTTTCCTAGGGTGGTAATGTATTGAACAGTCATAATCCTTGATGAGCTCTATCCATCTTCTCTGGCGCATATTAATCTCTTTCTGTGTGAATATATATTTAAGACTCTTGTGGTAAGTATATAACACACATTTCTCTCCATAGAGATAATACCGCCAGATTTTCAAGGAAAAGATCACAACCTCCAACTCCAGATCATGCGTTGGATAGTTTCGCTCATTGATTTTCAACTGCCTTGAGGCATAGGATATCACTTTATTATTCTATATCAGCACACATCCTAATACCTTCTTCGAAGCATCACTAAATACCACAAAAATCTCCCCACTTGTGGGTTAAGTGAGCACGGGTTCAGTGATAAGCCTCCATTTCAACTCTTTGAAACTTTATTCACATTAATCAATCCAAGCAAATTTTACTCCCTTTCGAGTTAGCTTGGTAAGAGGGTTGGAAAATCATGAGAAATTTCTCACAAATCTTCGATAATATCCAGCTAACCCCAAGAAGCAACGGATATCTGTTACCGATGATAGCCTCAGCCATCCCTCAATTGCATCTGTTTTGGAGGGATCCACAGATATCCCATTGGTTGTGATGATATGGCCCATGAATGAGACCTCCTTCAACCAGAACTCACACTTTCTATACTTTTCATAGAGCTTCTCCTTGCGCAAAGACTCTAGTACAGTTCTTAAATGCTCCTCATTGTCCTCCTTGGATTTAGAGTATATTAGAATATCATCTATACAGACTACCACAAATTTGTCTACGTAATCTCTAAAGACTCTATTCATCAAGTACATGAATATTTCTAGAGCATTGGTGAGTCCAAAAGGCATTACTATGATTTCATAGTGCCCGTATCTTGTACGAAAAGCAGTCTTGGGGACATCTTCCTTCTTCACCCTTACTTGATAATATCCCGACCGCAAATCCACCTTGGAAAAGTATTGTTCTCCACGCAGCTGATCAAACAATTCATTGATTCTTGGGAGAGGATACTTGTTCATTATTGTGATTTTGTTAAGTTCACAATAATCTATGAAAATTCGCATTGACCCATCCTTCTTCTTGACGATGAGGACTGGTGCACCCCATGGTGAAGCACTTGGGCGTATAAACCCTTTATCCAGATTCTCCTGTAGTTGTTTATTCTTATCTTCAATCTCTACAGTAGACATTCTATATGTAGTCTTGGATATTGGTAGAACCCCAAGTATAAGTTCAATTGAGAACTCAACATCTCTTCTTGTAGGAAGACCAGGCAGTTCTTCGGGAAACACTTCAGCGAATTCCCTCACAATAGGTATTTCTTCAAGGATGGTTTCTTCCTTGGACTCAATCATCTAAGCTAGATATGCATGCTCATAAGGTAGTAATATCCATGCTTGAGATGATGGAGCTAAAGGAGATTCATCTTCCTCCTGACACTTGTAAAGAATCGGGGGTCTATTCTCCATATGGAGTGTGATTTCCCTCTCCCGACAATTTATGTTGGCTCTATATAAGGAAAACCACTCTATGGAAAGAATTGCATCAAATTCCACCAAAGGGAGAATGAAGAAGTTCTCCTGGAAATTAAATTCGCCGATTATAATAGGGGAGGACTTATACTCATGGGATGAAATGATTTCTCCATTTGTCGTAATCACCGACATCTTTACTTCCATGATTTGTGGTGGTGCTGAGATTGTTCTACTAAACTTTCGAGATATAAAAGAATGCGTAGAACCTGAATCAAAAAGTATGTTTGCTATTCTTGAATGAATAACTAGCTTACCTGTCCCCACTTAGTTTTAGGGGTTCACTTCGGTAGAAGTGATGGCAAAATCTCTTCCTTGCTCTCTTGGAGGTTGTTGGTTGCCTCCGATAACCCTTGGATTAGGGCACTGATTTGAAAAATGACCCGATTATTTGAATTTATAGCATTGAACAACGTGTTGAGGTTCGAACGGAGCATTCCTCTCCTCTGTCGCAGCTGCGGGTCCTTCTTGCCGATAGTTAACAGCTGGGTGCCCTTCTCTTCCACAACTGAAGCATTTTCTCGCCCCCTTAAGTCATTTTTCAGGGTTCTTATTTCCGCAATTTTGGCAAGTGGGGTGCTGGAACATCTTAGTGCCATTGGATTTATCCATCGGCCCACCAGCATTGAAGTCCACGTTACGCTTCTTATCCCCATGATACCCATTTGATTCTCCGATCTCTATTTCGACCTTGAGGGAACATCGGACAATTTCCTCATAGCTGTTGAAGTCACGAATCGCTAATACTTTTCGCAAGCTAGGCTTCAGCCCACCAATGAAGCGGTCAACCTTACTTTCGGGGGTAACATCAAAGCCGGATGTGTATCATGCAAGCCTTGTGAAGATTGCCTCGTACGCTCCAATGGATTGCTCATCTTTTTGTTTGAGGGAAATGAAGTCCCTTTCCATCTTAAGCCGGAGGGTGCGTGGAAAATATTTATCAAAAAACATATTCTAGAAATTCATCCATCCCAATGCCTCGATGTCCTCCTCAGGCATTGTATTTTTGATCAACGTCCACCATTGATCAGCTTCACCTTCCATATGATTAGCTTCATAGAGAACCTTCTATTGTTCAGAACATTGGACGATGGAGAATATCTTTTCAATGGAGTTGATCCATTCTTCAGCCATCGTGGGATTGGATGATCAACAAAAAGTATGAGGCCTTTGTCTCATGAAGCTCTTGATAGCGACTTTTTCTTTATTAGGGTGGGTTTAAAGATCCTTTTGACCCGTGTTTCTATTAAAAACTTGAGTTAGCTGAGAGAGAAGCATGACAAAGTTCGCGATTCCCGCTCCCATTGGACTTGGCATCTCACTAGTACAGTCGTCACACTGATCTTCACAACTGTTGTTAACCCGAGTCCTCCTATTACCGGCCATTGGCTGGAATAAAAGGAATGTTAGGGGTAACACATAACGGGTAATCCAAAGACAAAAGTTGATGACAAATAAATAAATTTTCATTTCCTTAACTCATGAGTCCATAGGCTTCAATCTAGGATTTTCATGATCTACTTTCAAACATATATTCATAGGGGAATTTTTTGTAATTCCGTTAATAAGGGTTCATACTAAGAGTGTGAATTTACCAAATCATATCCCCCGGGAGTGTCATAACCAAGAGTGCATCAAGGCCCATTTTCGTTCACCATTTCCTGTTCGAGTCTAGCTCAAATCGGTGTTTTCGGGTTTTACCCCTAGGATACATCTGTGCCAGAGCCGCCTCTACCTACTCGTATCCAGACAGGGATGTATTTTCTTGATAAACCACTTACTCAATACATACCAAAACATAGGGATATTTTCGTTATACTTAGTATTATCTCTAAGGCTTTACTAGGGTTTTTCTAATCCTAATCCCAAAAATAACTAAACCTATCCTCTAATACCAACTATGACAAACCTGCTTTTTATTACAACTTAAACATGATTTATTACATGAAACTTCACTTGATACATCAAAGTTGATCGAGGGCTTTAGTGTATTTGTGGCTTAGGATCATTACATAAAAACTTAAAACATGAAATACAACATCTTTATTGAAAACATCCTTTTCATGACCACAAAATTCCTTCGTACACATGGAATAACATGAGGAGTACAATACATGTTAGACAATATGAATAATCAATAGATCGTAAAAGTAACATGAACATAAATCCATGATAAAGCATGATAATCATAACATGGATATTTGGAAACAACACTTAAAATGGAATTAGCATGAGCCAAGGCTCATTGCACAAAAATCATGAGTAAACCCTCATTGCACATGAATCACGAGTAAACCCTCGTTGCACTTGAATTAGCATGAGTCAACACTAATTGCACATGATGTATCATGATACTATACTTTACCCAATTCATTGGAGCGCTATAAGGGCGCACCCTTCTTAAACATTTCATTTCATGCATAAGTGTGCCACATGGATCATAAAACATGGATTCATAAAACATAATCATTTATTCCACGATAATTTAATGTGGAATTCATAGATGAAAGTTTTTAATAAATATGTAAAGTTGGATAAAGTTGAATACCCTAGATGGAGAAATGGGCATGGTATTCACTACACAATGACATTGGCTTAGGAAATCGGTGTGATTTCGACAGTATAACTGCGTGACATAAGAATTCATAAAAAAGGTTGATGAGAGAGAAAGGGGTTCCTCATCATATTTACATTTAATGTAATGTAAGGATGTCATATAGATAGATGTCCCAACAATTTATATGGAATTTAGATTCATGATACAAAAGTATTGCTTGAATGTAAAAGAAGAGAGAGAAGTTCCTTTCAGAATTTTTGCATAGTAACTGGTGTACATGGGTGGAATTTAATGAGAGAGAAAGGGGTATCCCATCATTAAAACAATAAGAGGGAATTATGGGGGAGGTGCGAAACCATACCCTAACATTCAAAATTGAAATTAAAAGGGCAATACAACGTAAAGAAAATTGACAAAAAATGAGAAAGGAAGAAAAAACCCTTACTTGGAAGTGTGCTTCTAAAGGCTAGAGAGAGTCTTGTGAGAGGCTTCTTGGGAGAATGGGGCACCTTTGGAGGATTCTAGAGAGTATGTCAGATGATGGACGAAATCCATGGGATTTTAGTGAGGATGATGTGGGAGCTTGGGTGGGTGTATATAGGAAAGGTGAGGGAATACTTTATTATTTAGGTTTGGGTCCTCTTACATTAAATTAATCCAAACCACAAACCATCCCATGGTTTTTGCCCATGGTTTTTTTCAAGGGGAAGAGGAAAAAAATATTTTATAAGGCCCAAGTCCGAACATCTTAAAATAATAAGGTTGATTATGTGGAGGTGAGTCACACTCCCATGGAAATTAATTTAAAAAGGCAAAGTGTTGAATATGTCTTGAGGGGTCCATTAATGCTTTGAAAAGTAAGTCAAAAAAATTCAAAATCACATTATTTTAATGATAAAACATATATTGGTCGAACATAAGGATTATGGTATTTTATTAAATCACCATTGGGACATTATGATGTCATAAAACACATTATATATTTAAACGGTATTTAATTTTTACCCAAAAATTTGATTGTCTCAGAAAATTATGAAAAATTCACCGTTGGATAATTTCGAAATCCTGATTCCAAAAATAAAATTTATTTTATGTAAATAATTTTCTAATTATGTGAATTTTCACTTTTAAAATAAAAACCGTCATTTATCGAAAATTCACGGGTTTTGACAGAAATGGCATTCAAACCTTAATAAAAATTTTAATTTCATTCATAAAATTATTAGATCATTTATATTTAATAAAATTTAATTTAATAATAATATTATTATTTTATTAAAATATTATTTAGTTAAAAATCCCTTAATTTAATAAAATATACTCTTTAATAATAACTAAAAACACCATTTGTACTTTAAAAACTATTTACAATGTATCAAAAATGATTATAAATTATATTCATTATTTTATACAATGAAATAATGTACATGAACATAGTAATACTTATTTGTTACATAACCCCTTCAAACACCCACATAAGACCTAAGGGTAAGGTGTGCGATGGTGACAAACTCTTGGGGTGTCTCAGATAACATCGCTTGATTGGTAATTTCAATCAACTTCCACTTTTCCCGTAGACGGTCACGTTTGAGCTTGACGTGATAAAGCTAAGCTTGGGCTTGGTCAAGAGAGAAGCCCAAGGATTCCACCGCTTTTTTGGGCTCTGATAAATGGGCATCTTATGGGGAAATTCTACTGGATGAGGCCATCGCTTCTTTTGGCTGAGTAAATTTGATTTGTTAAGGTCCTATATTTATACTAATCATGTGATCACTGTTCAACGGATATATTAACAATGGTCAAAATTCTTAACATAAAACCAAATAAGTTGACATCATATAAAAACATTTTTCATAAAGAGGCATTTAATAAGATCAAGAGGTATTTTCCATTAATGAAACATTGGGTCGTTACAATATGAATATAGTGCTAATACATGTGTGGAAGAATATAATATTGAACATGTATTGTCACTTATTTGTTTTTTACATTTCATGAGATGTTCTAGAATATCATCCTTCTCTTAAGATATTTTTAGAGTATTCCAATTATCACTAGTGGTATTTTATGTTATATAATCCATCTCTTAATCGATTTCCAAAACATTCCAATAAGATATTAAGGTATCGAAAAGGATTTGAGCCTCCATTTGAGAACATTATAATGTATTTTGATAATATAATATAGTATTGGAACTGATATGTTCCTTATATGATGTGATTGTAAGGATATGTCAACAATATCTAGTTAGAATGAGAATATATTCCTAAAACCATTCTTCATTTCATACATTGATATACTAGAGATCCTCTAAAATTGAGAAGATAAATGAACCTATCCTTGAATAAATTCTAAGACTTATTAGAGAATTATTTTGATAATGGGGGAAGGAATATAGGCATATCTCTTGGTGGGATCCAAAATATACTGGTAGCTCTATACTTTTTTTTCCATGATATACTATCAATATTGAGAGGTGTGTGTAAGAATATAATTCTACACCGTTATTTCATCTAAGATATATTAATGTGATTATTTTAAGGGAAAAAATATTAAATATGTCCTAATTTCCTTATTTCATTGTAATATATGACAATTCCTCCTTCTTGGGGTCGTATTCCGAGCGACCTAGACCATTTCCCCTCAGGTGGCCTCCAAAATATATTCTTGAGGATATAATGTTGTATGGAATTGGTGGTGGAAATGGATAATTGCAGAATTCCACCTGGAATAATATTGAATATTCATGGGGATGTTGATGAAATCCTCCTCCACCTCTATAATTTATGGGATATCATAATTTTCATCCATGTATGAAATAATATTATAGATGTTCGATATTATGGATTTGAACATGTTCTTCATTATGGTCTTCTATTAGAAATAATTTTTTTGGGTATTATCCTCCTATATGATCTCACATTATTCCACAAAGTTTGGGTTGATCCAATTGAGATGGTACTCCAAGATCATATTTCTTATCACTATGAACCAGAGGTGTTGGGTTGGATCCAATGTCATTCGGGATAGTGAATCCAAAATTATCATCACTACAATGGAATAAGTCATATGGGATAGTGAATCCACAATTATAATCACTGCTAAAGAATAAGTCATATGACTTGAATTATGGGTAGTAATATAATGTGGATCTTAATAGATACAATTTTAATATACCATAAAATTGATTTCAGATAATTTTTGGATATACATGGCCACTCGGATCAAATGGAACATTATCGGATTCGAACAAATTATAGAACATTTTCAAAGTTATAATCGATAAAAAACAATAAATAAAAACATTTAAATTATTAATCACAAGTGAAACATGGTTGATTGATCACATTTATGGGTAAAATATGCATGTTAGATACCCCATTCTATTAATGATGTAGTCTTATAGAAAATATCTTTTTCGTTTTTGGGGACCTTCCATCCAAGGGTAGTTGGTTTCTGGGATTTTTACCAGTGATGATTTAAAATGAGCATCACACAAGATCATGGGTGTTCCGGCTAATCCAACCATATTAGAAGTAATTATTTCATACAATAAGACACACTTATAGATTTATGTTATGTTTTTGAATCTTTTCCAAATCCCATCAAAGGATTCGTTGCCTTCATGCTAGATATTTATCGAGACCATGTATTTACATGAATACACACACACACACACACACATATATATATATATATATATGTATATATATCATTGTATCCCTATTAACATGACCACTTGTATGAATCATAGGTTCCACATCGATGTTACCATTTATATATATTAGTGGTTATTCATATTATTTCTATGATTTAATAATTCTATATTTTTTTGATACACAATAAGGCACTATGGTGTTTATCACCATCAATAGAGAAGTCAGATGTTTATGGTGTTGGGATCATTCCCAGGTAAGGGGATTCCAATGGATCTCTATGAAGAGATTCAAAAACCATATAGTTCGGTACTACATAATAGGACATGTTATACATTATAATGTTGTGTAACATGGACTATCATGGTTCCATTTGTGCTCATGTTTTCATGACTGTGGGTGTTGGTATTGAATCTCAAAGAGGTATCCTTTGTATACTAATTAATAGGACTAATAGACCATATGCTTTTGGATTGAAAATTTTGAGGGAGTGTGACTGAACTATAGAACATAGTTTAACATCAAACAATAGGATTTGTTTTTTTAAGGAGATAATATCCAAAGTTTTATTGGGGCTTATGCATGGACGATGTAGATAGTAATCCTTATATGAAATATATCCCTTTTAGTATGATGGATTTTATGTAACATTTCACTTTGAGTATGATGAATAGAATATAATAAAATCCATTTTTAAAATATTTATTATAAGGAAAATGAACACTTGAGGATGATCTCATTAATGATTAAGCATTGTAAGGATGAGTGGGGGCATACACACGAGCTACCCTTTTAATATTTGTTGGGGAATACACCTAGTTGGATACCATTTCATGAATTTATCTTTTAAATTGATTTTTTATTGTTATTAAATAAGTAATGCTAAAATGGCTTGGGATTATACTGAGACTATAATATCATTCCTACATAGATCATTGGAATGACCATGGACAACAACCAAAAACAAGGGCTTCCAATATAAGAATTCTAAGATAGGGGAAGATTCACCAATGGCTTTAAGAAAAGGACCCTTATTACCAAGAATATACATGATTGAAATCCCATGGGGGATCTATAAATAAGATAGGAAAAAGATCTTCCTTGCTCTCTTGGAGGTTGTTGGTTGCCTCCGATAACCCTTGGATTAGGGCACTGATTTGAAAAATGACCCGATTATTTGAATTTATAGCATTGAACAACGTGTTGAGGTTCGAAGGGAGCGTTCCTCTCCTCTGTCGCAGCTGCGGGTCCTTCTTGCCGATAGTTAACAGCTAGGTGCCCTTCTCTTCCACAACTGAAGCATTTTCTCTCCCCCTTAAGTCATTTTTCAGGGTGCTTATTTCCGCAATTTTGGCAAGTGGGGTGCTGGAACTTCTTAGTGCCATTGGATTTATCCATCGGCCCACCAGCATGGAAGTTCGCGTTACGCTTCTTATCCCCATGATACCCATTTGATTCTCCGATCTCTATTTCGACCTTGAGGGAACATCGGACAATTTCCGCATAGCTGTTGATGTCACGAATCGCTAATACTTTTCGCAAGCTAGGCTTCAGCCCACCAATGAAGCGGTCAACCTTGCTTTCGGGGGTAACATCAAAGCCGGATGTCTATCATGCAAGCCTTGTGAATATTTCCTCGTACGCTCCAATGGATTCCTCATCTTTTTGTTTGAGGGAAAGGAAGTCCCTTTCCATCTTAAGCCGGAGGGTGCGTGGAAAATATTTATCAAAAAACATCTTCTAGAAATTCATCCATCCCAATGCCTCGATGTCCTCCTCAGGCATTGTATTTTTGATCAACGTCCACCATTGATCAGCTTCACCCTCCATATTATTAGCTTCATAGAGAACCTTCTATTGTTCGGAACATTGGACGATGGAGAATATCTTTTCAATGGAGTTGATCCATTCTTCAGCCATCGTGGGATTGGATGATCAACTAAAAGTATGAGGCCTTTGTCTCATGAAGCTCTTGATAGCGACTTGTTCTTTATTAGGGTGGGTTTAAAGTTCCTTTTGACCCGTGTTTCTATTAAAAACTTGAGTTACCTGAGAGAGAAGCATGACAAAGTTCGCGATTCCCGCTCCCATTGGACTTGGCATCTCACTAGTACAGTCGTCACACTGATCTTCACAACGGTTGTTAACCCGAGTCCTCCTATTACCGGCCATTGGCTGGAATAAAAGGAATGTTAGGGGTAACTCATAAAGGGTAATCCAAAGACAAAAGTTGATGACAAATAAATAAATTTTCATTTCCTTAACTCATGAGTCTATAGGCTTCAATCTAGGATTTTCATGATCTACTTTCAAACATATATTCATAGGGGAATTTTTTGTAATTCCCTTAATAAGGGTTCATACTAAGCGTGTGAATTTACCAAATCATATCCCCCGGGAGTGTCGTAACCAAGAGTGCATCAAGGCCCATTTTCGTGCACCATTTCCTGTTCGAGTCTAGCTCAAATCGGTGTTTTCGGGTTTTACCCCTAGGATACATTTGTGCCAGAGCCGCCTCTACCTACTCGTATCCAGACAGGGATTTATTTTCTTGATAAACCACTTACTCAATACATACCAAAACATAGGGATATTTTCGTTATACTTAGTATTATCTCTAAGGCTTTACTAGGGTTTTTCTAATCCTAATCCCAAAAATAACTAAACCTATCCTCTAATACCAACTATGACAAACCTGCTTTTTATTACAACATAAACATGATTTATTACATGAAACTTCAGTTGATACAACAAATTTGATCGAGGGCTTTAGTGTATTTGGGGCTTAGGATCATTACATAAAAACTTAAAACATGAAATACAACATCTTTATTGAAAACATCCTTTTCATGACAACTAAATTCCTTCGTACACATGGAATAACATGAGGAGTACAATACATGTTAGACATTAGGAATAATCAATAGATCGTAAAAGTAACATGAACATAAATCCATGATAAAGCATGATAATCATAACATGGAGATTTGGCAACAACACTTAACATGGAATTAGCATGAGCCAAGGCTCATTGCACAAAAATCATGAGTAAACCCTCATTGCACATGAAGCACGAGTAAACCCTCTTGCACTTGAATTAGCATGAGTCAACACTAATTTCACATGATGTATCATGATACTATACTTTACCAAATTCATTGGAGCGCTATAAGGGCACACCCTTCTTAAACATTTCATTTCATGCATAAGTGTGCCACATGGATCATAAAACATGGATTCATAAAACATAATCATTTATTCCACGATAATGTAATGTGGAATTCATAGATGAAAGTTTTTAATAAATAAGTAAAGGTGCATAAAGTTGAATACCCTATATGGAGAAATGGGCATGGTATTCACTACACAATGACATTGGCTTAGGAAATCGGTGTGATTTCGGCAGTATAACTACGTGACATAAGAATTCATAAAAAATGTTTATGAGAGAGAAAGGGGTTCCTCATCATATTTACATTTTATGTAATGTAAGGATGTCATATAGATACATGTCCCAACAATTTATATGGAATTTAGATTCATGATACAAAAGTATTGCTTGAATGTAAAAGAAGAGAGAGAAGTTCCTTTCAGAATTTTTGCATAGTAACTGGTGTACATGGGTGGAATTTAATGAGAGAGAAAGGGGTATACCATCATTAAAACAATAAGAGGGAATTATGGGGGAGGTGCGAAACCATACCCTAACATTCATAATTGAAATTGAAAGGGCAATACAACGTAATGAAAATTGACAAAAAACGAGAAAGGAAGAAAAACCCCTTACTTGGAAGTGTGCTTCCAAAGGCTAGAGAGAGTCTTGTGAGAGGCTTCTTGGGAGAATGGGGCCCCTTGGGAGGATTCTAGAGAGTATGTCAGATGATGGAAGAAATCCATGGGATTTTAGTGAGGATGATGTGGGAGCTTGGGTGGGTGTATATAGGAAAGGTGAGGGAATACTTTATTATTTAGGTTTGGGTCCTCTTACATTAAATTAATCCAAACCACAAACCATCCCATGGTTTTTGCCCTTGGTTTTTTTCAAGGGGAAGAGGAAAAAAATATTTTATAAGGCCCAAGTCCGAACATCTTAAAATAATAAGGTTTCTTATGTGGAGGTGAGTCACACTCCCATGGAAATTAATTTAAAAAGGCAAAGTGTTGAATATGTCTTGAGGGGTCCATTAATGCTTTGAAAAGTTAGTCAAACAAATTCAAAATCACATTATTTTAATGATAAAACATATATTGGCTTAACATAAGGATTATGGTATTTTATTAAATCACCATTGGGACATTATGATGTCATAAAACACATTATATATTTAAACGGTATTTAATTTTTACCCAAAAATTTGATTGTCTCAGAAAATTATGAAAAATTCACCGTTGGATAATTTCGAAATCCTGATTCCAAAAATAAAATTTATTTTATGTAAATACTTTTCTAATTATGTGAATTTTCACTTTTAAAATAAAAACCGTCATTTATCGAAAATTCACGGGTTTTGACAGAAATGGCGTTCAAACCTTAATAAAAATTTTAATTTCATTCATAAAATTATTAGATCATTTATATTTAATAAAATTTAATTTAATAATAATTTTATTATTTTATTAAAATATTATTTAGTTAAAAAATCCCTTAATTTAATAAAATATACTCTTTAATAATAACTAAAAACACCATTTGTACTTTAAAAACTATTTACAATGTATCAAAAATGATTATAAATTATATTCATTATTATATACAAAGAAATAATGTACATGAACATAGTACTACTTATTTGTTACATAACTTCTTCAAACACCCACATAAGACCTAAGGTTAAGGTGTGCGATGGTGACAAACTCTTGGGGTGGCTCAGATAACATCGCGTGATTGGTAATTTCAATCAACTTCCACTTTTCCCGTAGACGGTCACGTTTGAGCTTGACGTGATAAAGCTAAGCTTGGGCTTGGTCAAGAGAGAAGCCCAAGGATTCCACCTCTTTTTGGGCTCTAATAAATGGGCATCTTATGGGGAAATTCTACTGGATGAGGCCATCGCTTCTTTTGGCTGAGTAAATTCGATTTGTTAAGGTCCTATATTTATACTAATCATGTGATCGCTGTTCAACGGATATATTAACAATGGTCAAAATTCTTAACATAAAACCAAATAAGTTGACATCATATAAAAACATTTTTCATAAAGAGGCTTTTAATAAGATCAAGTGGTATTTTCCATTAATGAAACATTGGGTCGTTACAATATGAATATAGTGCTAATACATGTGTGGAAGAATATAATATTGAACATGTATTGTCACTTATTTGTTTTTTACATTTCTTGAGATGTTCTAGAATATCATCCTTCTCTTAAGATATTTTTAGAGTATTCCAATTATCACTAGTGGTATTTTATGTTATATAATCCATCTCTTAATCGATTTCCAAAACATTCCAATAAGATATTGAGGTATCGAAAAGGATTTGAGCCTCCATTTGAGAACATTATAATGTATTTTGATAATATAATAAAGTATTGGAACTGATATGTTCCTTATATGATGTGATTGTAATGATATTTCAACAATATCTAGTTAGAATGAGAATATATTCCTAAAACCATTCTTCATTTCATACATTGATATACTAGAGATCCTCTAAAATTGAGAAGATAAATGAACCTACCCTTGAATAAATTCTAAGACTTATTAGAGAATTATTTTTATAATGGGGGAAGGAATATAGGCATATCTCTTGGTGGGATCCAAAATATACTGGTAGCTCTATACTTTTTTTCCATGATATACTATCAATATTGAGAGGTGTGTGTAAGAATATAATTCTACACCGTTATTTCAACTAAGATATATTAATGGGATTATTTTAAGGGAAAAATATTAAATATGTCCTAATTTCCTTATTTCATTGTAATATATGACAATTCCTACTTCTTGGGGTCGTATTCCGAGCGACCTCGGCCATTTCCCCTCAGGTGGCCTCCAAAATATATTCTTGAGGATATAATGTTGTATGGAATTGGTGGTGGAAATGGATAATTGCAGAATTCCACCTGGAATAATATTGAATATTCATGGGGATGTTGATGAAATCATCCTCCACCTCTATAATTTATGGGATATCATAATTTTCATCCATGTATGAAATAATATTATAGATGTTCGATATTATGGATTGGAACATGTTCTTCATTATGGTCATCTATTAGAAATAATTTTTTTGGGTATTATCCTCCTATATGATCTCACATTATACCACAAAGTTTGGGTTGTTCCAATTGAGATGGTACTCCAAGATCATATTTCTTATCACTAGGAACCGGAGGTGTTGGGTTGGATCCAATGTCATTCGGGATAGTGAATCCAAAATTATCATCACTACAATGGAATAAGTCATATGGGATAGTGAATCCACAATTATAATCACTGCTAAAGAATAAGTCATATGACTTGAATTATGGGTAGTAATATAATGTGGATCTTAATAGATACCGTTTTAATATACCATAAAATTGATTTCAGATAATTTTTGGATATACATGGCCACTCGGATCAAATGGAACATTATCGTATTCGAACAAATTATAGAACATTTTCAAAGTTATAATCGATAAAAAACAATAAATAAAAACATGTAAATTATTAATCACAAGTGAAACATGGTTGATCGATCACTTTTATGGGTAAAATATGCATGTTAGATACCCCATTCTATTAATGATGTAGTCTTATAGAAAATATCTTTTTCGTTTTTGGGGACCTTCCATCCAAGGGTAGTTGGTTTATGGGATTTTTACCAGTGATGATTTAAAATGAGCATCACACAAGATAATGGGTGTTCCGGCTAATCCAACCATATTAGAGTAATTATTTCATACAATAAGACACACTTATAGATTTATGATATGTTTTTGAATCTTTTACAAATCCCATCAAAGGATTCGTTGCCTTCATGCTTGATATTGATCAAGACCATGTATTTACATGAACACACACACACACACACACACACACATATATATATGTATATATATCATTGTATCCCTATTAACATGACCACTTGTATGAATCATAGGTTCCACATCGATGTTACCATTTATATATATTAGTGGTTATTCATATTATTTCTATGATTTAATAATTTTATATTTTTTTGATACACAATAAGGCACTATGGTGTTTATCACCTTCAATAGAGAAGTCAGATGTTTATGGTGTTGGGATCATTCCCAGGGAAGGGGATTCCAATGGATCTCTATGAAGAGATTCAAAAACCATATAGTTCGGTACTACATAATGGGACATGTTATACATTATAATGTTGTGTAACATGGACTATCATGGTTCCATTTGTGCTCATGTTTTCATGACTGTGGGTGTTGGTATTGAATCTCCAAGAGGTATCCTTTGTATACTAATTAATAGGACTAAAAGACCATATGCTTTTGGATTGAAAATTTTGAGGGAGTGTGACTGAACTATAGAACATAGTTTAACATCAAACAATAGGATGTGTTTTTTTAAGGAGATAATATCCAAAGATTTATTGGGGCTTATGCATGGACGATGTAGATAGTAATCCTTATATGAAATATATCCCTTTTAGTATGATGGATTTTATGTAACATTTCACTTTGAGTATGATGAATAGAATATAATAAAATCCATTTTTAATATATTTATTATAAGGAAAATGAACACTTGAGGATGATCTCATTAATGATTAAGAATTGTAAGGATGAGTGGGGGCATACACACGAGCTACCCTTTTAATATTTGTTGGGGAATACAACTAGTTGGATACCATTTCAGGAATTTATCTTTTAAAATGATTTTTTATTGTTATTAAATAAGTAATGCTAAAATGGCTTGGGATTATACTGAGGCTATAATATCATTCCTACATAGATCATTGGAATGACCATGGACAACAACCAAAAACAAGGGCTTTGTCACGACCCGCCCTCGGGGTCCGTGCCGTGACTACCCCAAGCCCGCCTTCCATAGGCCAGGGGCTGGCAACTAGCACCAAGGCGTAAATCCTGGTAAAAAGGGAAGGCATTGCCTTTGTAAAGTAAACAAACACCACAGAGTAAGCAAGCAGAAAGTAACACTAAGTAAAAACAGAGTACAACTAAAAGTGCGGAAAGTAAAAAGGGGCCGGAAATACAAGCCCAACTGTAAAGTACAACTCGAAAGGGAAAACAGCAACTGAAAAGTAAAGCAGCTACGCCGAGCTGTCCACTGGAAATCCCACCTGAAGGGTGGGTACAGATAGCTCCTCTGCTCCTCGGGTCCCGCCGTCTGCTCCAAGTATGTCCCGCCCAGAGGTCTGCCTCTGGGTACCGCCTCGTCGTATAGTCCACCTCCAGGTACCGTCCAGTCCTCGAACACTCGGCCTCTGCCAGTACTGGCCGTCGTCTGCAACCAACACAACGAGGTGCGGGCATAGCCCATGCAGGGGTGAGTATAACGATACTCAGTAGGGACCCCGAGACCCTCAAGGTCTCACTAAAACCAACAAGGATAAACACAAGAAGATCTCAACAGATAAACTCTACTTAGGTATATGCCCATACATATACCTAAGTTATCAAGTAACCCATCTCAGTCATGAGGAAACACAAGGATCATGAGATCAACGGATAACCACTACCCAGGTATATGCCCATACATATACCTAAGTTATCAAGTAACCCATCTCAATCATGAGGAAACACAAAGGTCAAAGTCTCAGCTCAAACCAGGATTTTCATTATCGAAACCATAACTACTGAGGAGCTCCGTCTCTAGAGTGTACAGTGGTCCTGTCATGACTCCGAGGTACTGCTCACTAACCTAAGACTGCTGAGGTACTCCTCCTGTCGAGTACTGCGGGTTTGCAGCCAACTACCGGGCGCTCCGTCCGCTGAGGTCTGTCGCCAAATACCGGGCGCTCACCCAAATAGCCTACTGAGGTACTCCTCCTGTCGAGTACCGCGGGTCTGCTGCCAACTACCAGGCGCTCCGTCCGCCGTGGGTCTGCCGCCAAATGCCGGGCGCTCCGTCCACTGGGCTAGTCGACTCACTCCAAGTCGAGTCGGTCAAGCAGTCGTCAGGTCTCAGCCGGCTACACGGTCTCCTTACTCTGCATGCTCGTCTCCGGGAGGGTCCGCTCCACGAGCTACTGGTCGATACTCCAAGTATCACAAAGTCCCGCAAAGAAGTATCTCAAAAGTCCGTCTCGTCACAGGGGTCTCAACGCAACAGACGGCGCGTCGATCGGACGCCCGGTCTGTGAGTTATTAGCCTTTTCGTCCCAGGGGCCCGGTTGGTTTCGAGAGCGAAACCAATCCCGGCCGTATCTCACCTGTACCCCGAACTCCCATAGGGTAAACTCAAAGGGGCCGTTACTCAACGTAACCACCAATGCCGCTGATGGTTCGTCAAGCGGACGTCCTGTCTGAAAGATATTAGCTTTCCCGTTCCAGGGGCCCGGTTGGATTTCGAGTACAATCCAACCCGGCCATACTCCGACTGTAACCAAAACTCGGGCGGAGTATGTCAAAAGTTCCGTCTCGTCCAGAGGAAGTCAACGAAACAGACGGCGCGTCAATCGGACGCCCGATCTGTGAGTTATTGGCATTTTCGTCTCCGGGGCCCGGTTGGTTTTTAAGGCAAAACCGACCCGACCGTACTCCACCTGCGTCCAAACCTCGGGCGGAGTATGCCAAAAGATCCGTCTCTCTAAGAGGAACACAACGCGGCTGACGGCACGTCAATCGGACGTCCGTAGCTCAAGATATGAGCGTTTCCGCTCTGAAGGCCCGGTTGGTTTCGTGAACGAACCAACCTGGCCGAACTCAAAGTAATCCGAAACCTTGAGTGCTATATACCGAAACGACCGTCTTGATCCAAGGATCGCGTTGCCGCAGACGGTTCGTCATTCGGAGGTCCGAGACTCAAGTTATGGGCCAAAAACCAAATCTGGTTCGAAACGGGGGGGTCCGGGTCCGGGCCGACACGGGCCGACCCCCCCCCCCCCCCCCCCGGGGCGGCGCGGCGGCGGCGGGCGGCGGCGGCGGCGGCGGCGGGCTGCGGCGGCGGCGGTGGCGCGGCGGTGGCGCGGCGGCGGGCCGCGGCGGCTGGCGCTGGCGCCGCTTAAGGAGGCCGCGCGGGGGAATTTTATCCCCCGCTGATTGAATAGGCGGCGCGGCCTTGTGCCACGCCAATTTCATGAAACGCCCCCCCCCCCCACCCGCACGTGGGGGCCGGCTGGACACGAACCGGGGGGCTGCTGCCCCCCCCCCCCTCCTTTGAAGAAACGCCCCCCTCATAAAGAGGGGGGGTTTTAGTATTGGCCGGGGGAATTAATTCCCCCGGTTTTAAGTCATCCGGCCGGCCAGCTGGCCGGCCGGTTTTTACCAACGGGACCGGAAATTCCGGTCCCGCCTTCGACTTCCGACGCCGGCGGCCCGGCCGCCGGTCTTCTCTTCCGCCGCGGCCCGGAACCGGCCGCGGTCTCCTCGTCCCGCCGCGGCCCGCAACCGGCCGCGGCGTTCGTCATCCGGCGCGGTGCGACGGCACCGCGCCCCCTTTGCCGTGCTTGAAGTTCACTCAACGCGGCGCGACGGCGTCGCGTTCTTGTTGCTTCTTCCAAGGTGCGCGCGCGACGGCATCGCGTAAGTTGAACGTACAATTATCCGCGTGGTGCGACGGCACCACGCCACCTTGCTTCCGCCCGCAAGATTAAACAACATGAACGATGGAGGGGGTTCGGCCGTGTTCATGCGGTCCGGCCCCCTCACGTTAAGCAATAACGCATCTTAAAATTAATCAACATCCCCACGTTAGTTATACGATCCACGAGCAAGAAAGAGATAATTAAATATTAAATCAAAATCCCCTACCTTGGTATAAGGTTCGAAGATCGTTCTACGTTCCGCAGAAGACGACGTCGCGGAGGTCGGGCGACGCGGTCGTCGTTCGTCAAATTCAACGACGAAGAGGCGCGTCCGAAGAGGTACGTCGTTGGCGAATCCTTGTACGCCGACGAAGGTTGTCCGAGGAAGGTGCGGTGTTCTCTCTCGTTGACACCGAAGACGAAGAAGAGCGGAGCGGCGTTCTTCGTCGGAACTTGAGCGTTCTACGTCAAGTCTTGAGGAAAGTCAAATAAAAAGGAAACAACGAACTCAAGAACCCTTACCTTGATAGTCGCACGTTGACGGAGTCGTGGAATATCGGTGTCGATTCCTTTGACGTCGGAGGAAGAGTCGTTGTCGAAGGCGTTCGTCGTGGAAAACCGTCGCGGAAGAGATGACGCAGAAGAAGTACGTCGCGTCGCGGATACGGCGTCGCGGACGGATCGTGTTCTTCGGCGGAGAAGTTCTTCGTTGAAGAACGACTTTCTTCGCGTTCTTCGTTGAGTTTGAAGAAGAAGAAGAGGAGCTCTCTACCTCTCAAGAAGACAAACGATCAACCCAAAATAAAATAAGCTACACCTTATTTTATTTTCACTTTTCCAACCTTTCAAAAATTCAAAAGTTGAATTCAATTCATTAATTAAATCTAGAGTTGACAAAATTAAATGAAGAGATAGGTTGGAAAGAAATAAAGTAGGGAAGAGTTACGTAATTAAGAGGGGGTTTAGAGGGGTTAGGGAATTTGAAAAGAAAAAGGGGTTCGTGTGGGCCCCACCACACTTAATCCTCCCAAGGGAGGTTAAGTGGGTGTGGGTCCCACTTCCAACCACCTTTGGTAGGTTTTTAATAAGTTAAAATAAAATTTGTCTTACACAAATTTTATTTAACTCAACTGAAAACCCCAAAACTAATTTTCAACTCGCAACAAACGCAACTCCCGAAAAGGTTTCTTTAAGTGAATATCGGCGTTGCGAGTTCATCGGTGCCCTCGGATTTCAATTCCGAGCACCGGATCAAAAGTTAGGAATTCCCGCTCGTTCGTTCACTAAACGTACCCGAGCCAAACTTCGTAAATTAATTTCGGGCACTCCGGGCCTCGGAATCAGGTGCCGTCTGAAACCGCGCTCTTGTAAAATTCTAAAGAAAATTAAGAAAAAATTTCCCTTGAATTTTACGGGTCTTTACATTACTCCCACCTCAGGGCTTTACGTCCCCGTAAAGATACACCAAAAACTAGGGAAACAAAAGAGGGTACTGAGCACGCATCTGAGCCTCCCGCTCCCATGTGCTCTCCTGGAGATTCCCGTGCCGCCATCTGTTGCGCACAAGAGGAATCGATCGCCCATGTAGGACCCGCTCATGTCGATCATCTATCTCCACTGGGACCTTCGTAAAAGTCGCCCCATCGTCAACGTCAAGCTCCCCATGGTCAAAGATGTGCGTCGGGTCGTGCACGTATCTCCTCAGCTGGGATATGTGGAAGACGTCGTGCACCCGGTGCAACTGAGGTGGTAGAGCCAGGCGATAAGCCACCTCACCAACCCTGCTGAGGACCTGGAAGGGTCCGATGAAGCGTGGAGATAACTTGTCGCCTCGGCCAAATCTTCGAATACCACGTCGAGGTGAGACCCGCAAGAAGACGTGGTCACCATCCTCGAACTCTAGTGGCCTCCGCCTCCTGTCAGCGTATGACTTCTGCCGGCTTTGTGCTGTCCTCATCCGCTCCTGGATGACATGGACCTCCTCTGACGTGGCCCGGACCATCTCTGGTCCCACATGAGCTGCAAGATTTCTTCTTTGCCGATAAGAGAAACCTGGTCTCATCCCCTGGATGAACCACATTATTTGCCTAAAACAGTCAATCCTAACATGGATGATACTAATCCATACCAAGGATGACGTCGTAAGGCCTCGACGCTACTACTAAGAGATCCAAACGTTACTCTCGCCTCCAAGGGTTGAGTCACACTGTCGGCATCAGTGTGTGGTAACTGGTCTCCTCCAGTAGATGTCTCACAAGTGAGGGTCAAGTCAACAGTCAATTGGAACCTCTTAGTAACATCACAAAAGAGGACAGGAATGGAAACATCACAAAGGGTGCGTCTTTTATTATTGCAGCTCATAATACAAGACGCTACACAAAAGCAACATCAACATGGAACTATAAGTACAAGAGACGTATCCACTAGTTCCGCTCCTGTCCACCTGCTTTACTGTTGCTCAAGCATTTGTCGCTGCCTCAACCTCGGTGGCTCCCTCCAAGCCTGCGGATCGAGGAGTCGGACAGTCACGTGCCAGGTGACCCTTTCCGCGGCATGAGTAACACAACCTGTTCCTTGCACGGCTAGCTCTGTTCCCACTCTGGTTGCCCTGCACCACTGGTCCTAAAACCCGAGATCGCCCAACTGCTAGTCTGGTCCTCCTGGACCTCTGCATCATCTGTCTACTGCCCACAGATGACTCGGCTTCTGATCGAAAAACACGCGGTAAAGGCGGAATCTCCTGTACACGCTCGGGGTGTAGAGATACTGGCACAAACTCCACCTTGAAGAAGGTCTCGAAGTCTTCCCATGCGAAGTTCATCTCATCGCAAAACTGAAACAAGTGGCTCCACCACCTACCTGCTGCTGCGTGTAGTAGGCTCACAGCGAGGATCACCATGAGGTCTGCTGGTGTCCTCAGTAGCCTAAACACTCGTACCACTGCCTCCAGCCAGTCCTCTGCAGCCTGGGGATCCGTCTCCCCGCGAAACCTGGGCGGTCGCTGGCGCTGAAACTCATGCAGTGCGCTGAGGCGACGTGCATCGTCAGCGGCTGCTGCTGGAAGCATCGGGGGCTCGGCGGGTAGAGCTACCACCGGTGCCATTGCTGACAAAGGGCCCTGCACCGAGGCCTCGTCGCTCGGTGGGCTGTCGTCACGTTCGATTCTCGGAACCCTAGCTGGCTGTCGTCGTGGGGCCATCCTGAAAGAAACAACGTAACACGATCAAACGATTATACCTGGTGAGCTGACCTGGTTTGAGATGTTTTAAGGGGAAAAACCTTTGAAAACACACACGCAATCAGTGTTTTCGTGCACAAAGTCGGAAATCAGTTGTCAGGGTCCTGGTGTATGGATACGTCGGCCGCCCGCACCAACACTGGACTCCCTGAACTGAAAACCACACTCGGTACCCTTAACACTATTGCTTCACAGAAAGAAAGATCAGAGTCTGCGGTAGAACCGACCACCTTTGATACCAATTTGTCACGACCCGCCCTCGGGGTCCGTGCCGTGACTACCCCAAGCCCGCCTTCCATAGGCCAGGGGCTGGCGACTAGCACCAAGGTGTAAATCCCGGTAAAAAGGGAAGGCATTGCCTTTGTAAAGTAAACAAACACCACAGAGTAAGCAAGCGGAAAGTAACACTAAGTAAAAACAGAGTACAACTAAAAGTGCGGAAAGTAAAAAGGGTCCGGAAATACAAGCCCAACTGTAAAGTACAACTCGAAAGGGAAAACAGCAACTGAAAAGTAAAGCAGCTACGTCGAGCTGTCCACTGGAAATCCCACCTAAAGGGTGGGTACAGATAGCTCCTCTGCTCCTCGGGTCCCACCGTCTGCTCCAAGTATGTCCCGCCCAGAGGTCTGCCTCTGGGTACCGCCTCGTCGTATAGTCCACCTCCAGGTACCGTCCAGTCCTCGAACACTCGGCCTCTGCCAGTACTGGTCGTCGTATGCAACCAACACAATGAGGTGCGGGCATAGCCCGTGCAGGGGTGAGTATAACGATACTCAGTAGGGACCCCGAGACCCTCAAGGTCTCACTAAAACCAACAAGGATAAACACAAGAAGATCTCAACAGATAAACTCTACTTAGGTATATGCCCATACATATACCTAAGTTATCAAGTAACCCATCTCAGTCATGAGGAAACACAAGGATCATGAGATCAACGGATAACCACTACCCAGGTATATGCCCATACATATACCTAAGTTATCAAGTAACCCATCTCAATCATGAGGAAACACAAAGGTCAAAGTCTCAGCTCAAACCAGGATTTTCATTATCGAAACCGTAACTACTGAGGAGCTCCGTCTCTAGAGTGTACAGTGGTCCTGTCACGACTCTGAGGTACTGCTCACTAACCTAAGACTGCTGAGGTACTCCTCCTGTCGAGTACTGCGGGTTTGCGGCCAACTACCGGGCGCTCCGTCCGCTGAGGTCTGTCGCCAAATACCGGGCGCTCACCCAAATAGCCTACTGAGGTACTCCTCCTGTCGAGTATCGCGGGTCTGCTGCCAACTACCAGGCGCTCCGTCCGCCGTGGGTCTGCCGCCAAATGCCGGGCGCTCCGTCCACTGGGCTAGTCGACTCACTCCAAGTCGAGTCGGTCAAGCAGTCGTCAGGTCTCAGCCGGCTACACGGTCTCCGTACTCTGCATGCTCGTCTCCGGGAGGGTCCGCTCCACGAGCTACTGGTCGATACTCCAAGTATCACAAAGTCCCGCAAAGAAGTATCTCAAAAGTCCGTCTCGTCACAGGGGTCTCAACGCAACAGACGGCGCGTCGATCGGACGCCCGGTCTGTGAGTTATTAGCTAGCCTTTTCGTCCCAGGGGCCCAGTTGGTTTCGAGAGCGAAACCAATCCCGGCCGTATCTCAACTGTACCCCGAACTCCCATAGGGTAAACTCAAAGGGGCCGTTACTCAACGTAACCACCAACGCCGCTGATGGTTCGTCAAGCGGACGTCCTGTCTGAAAGATATTAGCTTTCCCGTTCCAGGGGCCCGGTTGGATTTCGAGTACAATCCAACCCGGCCATACTCCGACTGTATCCAAAACTCGGGCGGAGTATGTCAAAAGTTCTGTCTCGTCCAGAGGAAGTCAACGAAACAGACGGCGCGTCAATCGGACGCCCGGTCTGTGAGTTATTGGCATTTTCGTCTCCGGGGCCCGGTTGGTTTTTAAGGCAAAACCGACCCGACCGTACTCCACCTGCGTCCAAACCTCGGGCGGAGTATTCCAAGAGATCCGTCTCTCTAAGAGGAACACAACGCGGCTGACGGCACGTCAATCGGACGTCCGTAGCTCAAGATATGAGCGTTTCCGCTCCGAAGGCCCGGTTGGTTTCGTGAACGAACCAACCCGGCCGAACTCAAAGTAATCCGAAACCTTGAGTGCGATATACCGAAACGACCGTCTTGATCCAAGGATCGCGTTGCCGCAGACGGTTCGTCATTCGGAGGTCCGAGGCTCAAGTTATGGGCCAAAAACCAAATCTGGTTCGAAACGGGGGGGTCCGGGTCCGGGCCGACCCGGCCCGACCCCCCCCCCCCCCCCCGGGGCGGCGCGGCGGCGGCCGGCGGCGGCGACCGGCGACGGCGGCGGCGGGGGCCTGCGGCGGCGGCGGGCCGCGGCGGCGGCGGCGGCGGCGGGCTGCGGCGGCGGCGGTGGCGCGGCTGGCGCTGGCGCCGCTTAAGGAGGCCGCGCGGGGGAATTTTATCCCCCGCTGATTGAATAGGCGGCGCGGCCTTGTGCCGCGCCAATTTCATGAAACGCCCCCCCCCCCCCCCCCCCCCCGCACGTGGGGGCCGGCTGGACACGAACCGGGGGGCTGCTGCCCCCCCCCCCCTCCTTTGAAGAAACGCCCCCCTCATAAAGAGGGGGGGTTTTTAGTATTGGCCGGGGGAATTAATTCCCCTGGTTTTAAGTCATCCGGCCGGCCAGCTGGCCGGCCGGTTTTTACCAACGGGACCGGAAATTCCGGTCCCGCCTTCGACTTCCGACGCCGGCGGCCCGGCCGCCGGTCTTCTCTTCCGCCGCGGCCCGGAACCGGCCGCGGTCTCCTCGTCCCGCCGCGGCCCGCAACCGGCCACGGCGTTCGTCATCCGGCGCGGTGCGACGGCACCGCGCCCCCTTTGCCGTGCTTGAAGTTCACTCAACGCGGCGCGATGGCGTCGCGTTGTTGTTGCTTCTTCCAAGGTGCGCGCGCGACGGCATCGCGTAAGTTGAACGTACAATTATCCGCGTGGTGCGACGGCACCACGCCACCTTGCTTCCGCCCGCAAGATTAAACAACATGAACGATGGAGGGGGTTCGGCCGTGTTCATGCGGTCCGGCCCCCTCACGTTAAGCAATAACGCATCTTAAAATTAATCAACATCCCCACGTTAGTTATACGATCCACGAGCAAGAAAGAGATAATTAAATATTAAATCAACATCCCCTACCTTGGTATAAGGTTCGAAGATCGTTCTACGTTCCGCAGAAGACGACGTCGCGGAGGTCGGGCGACGCGGTCGTCATTCGTCAAATTCAATGATGAAGAGGCGCGTCCGAAGAGGTACGTCGTTGGCGAATCCTTGTACGCCGACGAAGGTTGTCCAAGGAAGGTGCGGTGTTCTCTCTCGTTGACACCGAAGACGAAGAAGAGCGGAGCGGCGTTCTTCGTCGGAACTTGAGCGTTCTACGTCAAGTCTTGAGGAAAGTCAAATAAAAAGGAAACAACGAACTCAAGAACCCTTACCTTGATAGTCGCACGTTGACGGAGTCGTGGAATATCGGTGTCGATTCCTTTGACGTCGGAGGAAGAGTCGTTGTCGAAGGCGTTCGTCGCGGAAAACCGTCGCGGAAGAGATGACGCAGAAGAAGTACGTCGCGTCGCGGATACGGCGTCGCGGACGGATCGTGTTCTTCGGCGGAGAAGTTCTTCGTTGAAGAACGACGTTCTTCGCGTTCTTCGTTGACTTTGAAGAAGAAGAAGAAGAGCTCTCTACCTCTCAAGAAGACAAACAATCAACCCAAAATAAAATAAGCTACACCTTATTTTATTTTCACTTTGCCAACCTTTCAAAAATTCAAAAGTTGAATTTAATTCATTAATTAAATCTAGAGTTGACAAAATTAAATGAAGAGATAGGTTGGCAAGAAATAAAGTAGGGAAGAGTTACGTAATTAAGAGGGGGTTTAGAGGGGTTAGGGAATTTGAAAAGAAAAAGGGGTTCGTGTGGGCCCTACCACACTTAATCCTCCCAAGGGTGGTTAAGTGGGTGTGGGTCCCACTTCCAACCACCTTTGGTAGGTTTTTAATAAGTTAAAATAAAATTTGTCTTACACAAATTTTATTTAACTCAACTGAAAACCCCAAAACTAATTTTCAACTCGCAACAAACGCAACTCCCGAAAAGGTTTCTTTAAGCGAATATCGGCGTTGCGAGTTCATTGGTGCCCTCAGATTTCAATTCCGAGCACCGGATCAAAAGTTAGGAATTCCCGCTCGTTCGTTCACTGAACGTACCCGAGCCAAACTTCGTAAATTAATTTCGGGCACTCCGGGCCTCGGAATCAGGTGCCGTCTGAAACCGCGCTCTTGTAAAATTCTAAAGAAAATTAAGAAAAAATTTCCCTTGAATTTTACGGGTCTTTACAGGCTTCCAATATAAGAATTCTAAGATAGGGGAAGATTCACCAATGGCTTTAAGAAAAGGACCCTTATTACCAAGAATATACATGATTGAAATCCCATGGGGGATCTATAAATAAGATAGGAAAATGAGGAATTTAATATTATCATGTGAATACAAGATTAATTTTGTATGGGCTCGCATTCATCACCCAGTTACGTGATTCCAGAGGCCATGAAGGAGGAATGTATGAATGGAATCCAATGTAGCCGGAATGTATGAGATGTACTCAACCATAATTATAGGGGGAATAATCTTTAACCAAGTATAAGAGATTGGTTTGAAATATATCTAGTGGATAACCCAGAAATATATTGGGTGTATCTTTTCCTAGATACATAGTCGAGAAAAATGTACAACCTTTATAGAATGTTGATAAAAATAGTCTTCTGAGTAAATAACTAGAGGGATGTTTTGACATCATGAAATGTTAAAGAAAATATGGTTCCCTTCTTGTTGGATAAGGAGAATTGTTACCCAATCAAATAATATTGGGATAATTATCTCTTTGTTGGAAAATCTTGGGTGATGATCTACCCTCGTTCTGTTTTCATGGGTTGAGAATGGAATGAAGTGAAGTTTTATTGATCACACAAGTATGTTCTCTATCCTAGTCTAGAATAATTTGGGTTGAAGTGATTTTACTTGGAGTATTTTGTGTCTTAAACCTTCACCTAACACAATCACCCAAAAACATTGTTATCTATCTTAGTTTTTGACTAAAAAATTTACTATAAAAGGTAGTGAAGACCTGGGTGACCGTAGATCAAAATATACATTCATTTTCAAAAAAACCATTGACAATAGAGACTCAATGGGACTATGTATAATTCAATAAAATTACTATGGAACATCATGGTTGTGAGAATATGTATGTGCTCGCAGGTGGATGGGAATGATATATTAGCACTGACGATTTATCATGAAAATCCACTAATGAAAGATGAAAGCATAAAGGAAAAGAGAATGATGGTGAATTTGTACAAGTAGAATACGGATCCCCCACTACGGTGTTCTAGGAACCCTCATGAGACAAAAAAATGGCCACTAGGGTGAGATTAATGGTAAGATTTAACGAGGTCACACATGCATTGGAACTTTCATGGACATTAGAAAAACTCCATCATAAATTTATAACATTAAATGATAATAACTAGTGATTTATAAGATTATTTTTCTTATTCAAGTTATCATATATAAGCCTACAAAACAAAATATTCCCCTGGATATTTGGTTTATTCAAAGAAGTTTTCTACTAAGGATTGAAAGTTCTTAAAAGACCCTAATGTGTGTTTTCCAATTTTGAAATCCCTTTTCATCAATAATTGACGAAATACATGGAATACTCACAGTGGGAGATTCTCATTACCATTTCACTAGCCATGGAATCATTTTTATAGAATCTTTATCCACTCTTGTATGAGAATTCTTGCCAAAAGATGAGATCCAAATTTATTCTTCATCATGTATAAATAAACATTTCCATAATCACTTAAATTGATTCATCAAGGTGTGAATATTTCATGGATTCAGGGGAAAGTAATAAATCATTTCCTATATCCAGCATCCACCAAATTAAAAAGCCTTATTACAATGCTGTATTTTTAATAAATATTTATATGTCCAACAAGGTGTTTCCCTGATTTAATAGTTATTAACTCAATTACCCAACATTGAGACTCCTTAATTGAGTATTTAATAATTCATGTCTACCCAAGTATGATAATGATCTTGTAGTTAAAAAACATGATATCAATATCATAACCTCAATTTTTGTGGGACCACACCTTGACATAGAATACATAATGGTACGACATTTCCAAAACATGTTAGTCGAAAGGATGATCAATCCTCTATGAGGATAGTGATTGACCAATATTTTCATTTATTTGTTAGTTATTGATTGTTTTTAATGCCACACTCAAGTGGTATTTAATTAGTACATCATTATATAGACATCACATATTATGTTGATTGTAATTTTAGTGAGAATAAATTATTTCATAATGGAAAAGGACCATTTATATAAGGATAAAGTATGTATAGCTTATATCTAACTCAAGGATAACATGGGTCATCCAATTAAATATTTATAAGGAGGTTCATACATCCCCCTCTTTAATGTTAATAATGGTAATTCATTCCATTACTCATAAGAGAGTTTATTATTGTTTTCTCTACATTCATTTTGGATTCAATGTCACCAATATTTCTAGTGGATGGTGTGCTTAATTATTATATCCCCACATTACCACATTCTAAATGTTGTCATCATCTATTACTTTCAGTTGTAATGTATTCTCCTTTATCAAAATTAGATGATGGGATTTTAGTTCTTCCTTCCATGGATTCCTCCTTAGATCTCATATCCTAGTTTGGGTCTCTCTCAATGATTTATGTCATGTTTTTTAAACTCATTCCAATCACCATATCAAGGTGGTTTCTTGTTTATTAGGATTATTTTATCTCAATAGGTAAACAACCTTCGGTCATCGTATATTGAAAAATTGGTCACGTTGGGGGGTTTTCACATTGGGTGGGTTAGGAACCTATAATGCCTTCCAATTTTAGGGGTAATATCATGTCGATGACGATGTAATTGAATAAAAGACAAAATAATTTTCACCTCATTAATCAAATGTTTATTTCATCGGGTAGGGATTATTGATTGTGTCATGATTTTAAAAAAATTGTGTAGTCAATCATAGTTTTAATGTCTTATGAGAACATGTTGGTGGTGGTTTAACTTATTGCGAGGATACGATGGGTTAAAGATTAGCATATTATGGGGATAGAATGGGTTATGTAGTCCATCCTTATAAGGGAAGATTTCACAATTTAAATTATGTGGGGATTTAACCACAAGGATGAATATTATGTACCATGTTTAAAACATAGGGATCAAAACCCACGCTTTTCGATATCATGATATAAGATTGTGTAACAGGACTACTCCATTTATTCTATTGTTTTATGGTAAGGATTATCATAATTTTGAAGGAGCGTCAACGACAGATGTTGTGGGGATTACACATGAAAGTTGTTTGTTGATGGGGTTTCATACCACACGGAGGAAGGAAAGTGTGGGGATTACAAGTAGAAATTTACCATTGTGGGTGTCTAATCCAATTGTGGATAAGGATGGTGTAGGTATTATGCATGAAATTATCCCACATGTAGGGTTTCCCCCTAGAAGGGTAGGTGGTGGAATCCCATGATCAAAGTACATATGGAATCATATGTTCATCACACATGGTAAGGCTACAATTCTACGTCATGTGATTAGGATTTTGTCATGTAGTTTGACATTGTATGACTATTATGTGGAGCTTGGTAGTTTCGCATCATTTAACTTGGGAACTGATGGGGATCACTCCTAGAGGTGTTACCATGACAAGGTGGTAAGATATTCTTTATAAGGAATAACTTTTGGGATATGTTCGTGGTTTCCTTGACGATTCCACATCTAGGGCTTATCTGACCACCACTCTTGAACCTCTTTGTGAGGAATGGAATTGGAAAATCAATAAAGGAGTGAAAATCAGAAGTCCCGACATTAGGGTGATAATGTTTATGATAAAAATGAATTAGGGTACCTTTTCTCATGAGAAAGAGGTAGGTTAATTAATACACATTAAGAATAGGGAATGCCGGGTCGATAATAGAATGTTCTTCTATGATAATTTCTTATATTATGTGTAAGAGTTCTGCGAGTAATGGGATCCAAAACAAGTAAACTAAATGGATTCTTAAGGTATAATTATGTTTAGGATTTTGAGTTTCATGTAGATCATGGTTGTGTGAAGGTAGATTCTCTTACGTAGAACTCACAGGCAATCAATTGTTTTGTATGAGGATCACACCACCATAGGGAAATTCATTTATAGTCTCATATTAGATATATCACACATGTACTCCATATTTTAGGGAACATGATTTTTTTTTTGAGGTCATATAAGGGTGGGGTTGAGGTTATATTAGTATATAAAATCATCATCCAATGCTGTGAAACTTCATTTAGTGTGGAATGGGGTTTCACGCTTCTATGTCCTTTTTCATTGGGGTTTGGCTGCACAACCTCCTCAGTTTAATATTACCTTACTCTACAATAGGATGGTTGTGTGAAAAGTTACATATAATGATCTACTTTTTTTCAGGTCAGCCTTTGGTGACAGGGGCCTTCTCACACAACATGTGGGAGTGGCCATCAACTTTCACATGAAACTCCTTGATTATGAAACAGATATTATTCTACACAAGGATCCTTCTCTTAAAGGCTCCTTTCTTACCATTTAAAACATGGGGTATCCATCGAACTTAGCATCAACTTTGGTACAAAAATCCTTTGTGCATGGAAAAATATATTTTTCACATTCCCTTTTAAATATGTGGGAAACATACTCATCATCTCTGGACTGATAGTTTTGGCTATGACACATGTTTGGTTCATTTAGAACTAAACTTTTTGGGTTAGAGACATGTTCATGTTGATAAAAATTTTTTTTTTTTTCAGAATCAGAGCTATCCCGGGACTGAACGTTTGGGTTTCAAGGAAGACACTAAATAGTGTGGTTAATTTTTGGGATTTTGGATAGAAATCTCCCTAAGACATGAATATGTTCTGGGAACTTTATGAAATACATTCGACCTAATATTATAAGTAGTGGATTGGAATCATTTCACATTACTATGTCATTTTCCATAATAATCCATATATCATTCATGAAACTCACCCCTTTTCAAGAAATCCCGATCTTTAGTCATGAATTTCATACAAATCTCTTTCACGAAACAACTTATTCATTTCATAAGATCCTTTTCAAGAATAACATTAAAATTTGTGTGACAATGAAAAAATTTCATGACCATAACCAAGAAATTAACTCTTCATCCTTGTATCCTAAGAATATTCATGGACTGCACAACCCTACTATCCAAGTCATTTTCAATGTTGTTGTTGTTGCAACTACTACTTAAAGGGATGAGATAGTGGAGAACCCCTAAATTACATCAATAGGAAGACTGATATCTAATAATCAAGAACTCATAGGCCTACAAATCGAAGACCGGTGAGGCTATCTACATAGAACTACTTTCCACTATAAAATATAAGGCTGACTGATGGGCTACATATCTAACCATCAAAGTGAATATGTTGTGTTTTTTTGGTTCAGTTGTCATGATGATGTTTCCCACTAGAACGTCACTTATTTAGGTATACGTTATTAAGATAATGAGGACACTGTCTTCTTCACAATGATTTTACATACAAGAATGGTCACTAGGGAGAAGCTAGATAATGAGGAGTTCTTGGCTCGTTATGTGAGCGTATTCCAAAAACAAATATAGCACAACATCAAGGGAAGTTATAAGGACTTAGATTTGTGGGTCATAGGTAACATCAATGTGGAGTGGGCATGGGTGTACTAGATATGCTTCTCTTATTTGGAATATGGGATGATATATAGCACATTGGACATTATGAGGAGGATTTGACATCCCAGTTTAATGTGCATAATCATCAAAAACTACTTTCAAACCTTCTTCGTCCCTGGTCTCTAGATACCAACACATTCATCCTCTATCATGATAAGGTGAGAATAATCCTATATGACCGAAACTACTTCGACAATGTCCCATAAGTTGGATTCCAATATGATGAGTTCTATTAAGTGTTTAATTCTTAGGGAAATATGGATATTATCCCTCTTATAATACAATACAATCATCATGCATTGATCAATGCACTGAAGTATCATCCCCCCTTACACTATGGCTTCATGTTCAAAACATGGTGGGGATGTTCCTAAACAAATTTCCAACCCTAAAAAGGTCAAGGTAGTTGGATTCGTGTATAGAGTCATACTAGATGAGGATATAGATATCATACTGGCTGATCCTAGTTGAGCGGGATTATGAGAAGTGTGGATACATCAATCAATAGGTCTGGTAGTAGGAGGACCACTACACTGTATTTTTATCCACCTTTATTAGAGGTAGGGTTATTCTAATGAAGGATGTGTTCATGTAAATGTGTCCATGGATTCTAATCACTGTGGATATAACAGAATTCAGCAACTAAATGAACATCAGGGTAACAGTGTTGGGCCAACTATACAGCTAGTTGGGCCACAAGGAGAGGGTTAACATACCTAGTTAGATATATGATCCATTCCAATTATTTTATGGGTGAATCAAAATTTTCATTGATTACCATGAAATTTTGAATATCATTACTCCACCAAAGGGTGTTTTACATCCTTTTATTCTCAATAGTAATGGTGTTCAACTGGTGTCTCTTAGTGAATTTGGGGTCACGGTCGGCATTAGAAACATCATGAACTTCTACTTCCACCCATTCTAAAACCCATTTGGTGAGATGGTGGACAATATGGAGGTGACCATTGAGTAGCGCGAGTAACTCTAAAACATTATAGATGGATTATTGGTGTACAATATAGATAGTAAAACTATTATAATCCATCAACTACATCTCCTTTTTCTTGATAGTTCGGAACCATCGATCAGTCAAGAGATAGAGTTTACATGGGAATCACTGAGGAGAGGTATCCTTGTATCCTTATTCAGATATGGTGGATATTAATGAGTGAAGTAATGGGGTGTAATAAAAGTTTCATTGACCATTTTCAATTCCATCCTCCCTCGGGCATATTTCGGAAACCTGGTAGATGTATACCCAGGTGCGATTTTGTATCAGCACATGACGGTAATCGCACCAGCAAGTGAGGTGTAGGGGAAGCTGGGAAGAAATCATTCTATTATTTTGGGGTCTATCCAAAGGTAGGGGAACTATATAAAGTTTAAATGGGTTATTTTCATGGCATTGTTTCACCCCCACCTCTGAAAGGGGAGTGCCTTCATCAGAAGTTTTCATTGGAATAGGCATAGGGATCTCAATCTTAAATGAGAAGATCTAGGGAGGCCCCTAAAAATAATCAGAATAAATAACTACATATATCCTATTATACATATTTCCCCATTTATTTGGTGGACTAGGGGATTTTTTGGATGAACCAAACAGTAGACCCTCTTTTTATGAAGAGGACTAGAGAAGGGAATGAGCTGCTGAAGGTGGGGCTTTCCAGGATCACTTTCCCGGTTCACCTCCATGTGAAGTTTGTGTACCTGCAATCCATGGACAAATTTTTGTTCCAATGTGGGGTACCTTATATTAACTTTGCCTCATTGAAAGTGATGTTTGGTGGTGAGAATGATCCCCAGGAGACAAAATATACCAAATAATTAGTGTAGTTGGCATAAAATAGTGGTTAAGATTCAAATGGTTTATGTGATGAATAATCATGGTGGTCGATCACTGGTCATGTAACTCCCCAGGAAAGTAGTTAGGTCACCCATATGAAGGATAAACTAACTAAGATTATTTTTGGTGAGGTAATCCTAGATAATTTACTCACTTTTCTATTCAAGTTATTCAGATTTTCTTTTATCTATAGGCTCTTGTTGGGGTTTTCCTAATGCAGAAGAATGATGAGGGTGAACAATAGGTCCTAACAATATGGGAAAAGGTTTCTGTAGTATATATTGGCAGGAATGCCTAATAATAAGTTCTTGAGGCCACTACAACTAGAGGCCCTAACATTCAATTAGTGTTGGTGGCTTTAGAGCCCCCAATTCTCATAGTCATCTATGGAGGACAGTACACAATAATCCCAATGTTGGCATCTACCATTGTTGAGGTAGATAACATGGGGATGTTCATTATTAAGACCCCTATACCTTAGTGTAATACTAAATCTAAATAAACCATGACCTTTTCAAAAATTCATATAGTTTTCTGTGTTATTAAATCAATTTTATTGTTTAACTTCATCCATCTTCCAATAAACAAATAGTGAGGGGCTCGGTGCATGCCTTAAAAGTGTCAACTATTGTCGATGGTTCTCTAATGGTGGTACTCTCTATCGATGCTCTAAGAGTAGACCTTGACAAAATTATTTCCGTATGAAAGTCTTTTTTCTCTTATATAATCCATGCATTCCTAAATTTTCATCACTACTCAAATTCAATGAAATTATCATGCTTCAAGAGGTGATCAAGAGGGTGTTATCTCAACAAGAGTCCATGGTGGGGGGATCTGGGTAACATCCGTAAAATAGCCAGGACAACTCTAGGGGATCTAGCCATCTAGGCAGCTCTAGAATTTATCTTAAGAGGGAATCCTTTCACATATGTATGTGAAGCCTGTAATGGGCGATTCTTGAGGATAGTGGATGTATTGTCTCTATGGAAGGGTCATAGGAAGATGTTTCACCTCTAAATATGATTCTTGGCCCATTAAAGTGGATCTCAATGAGGGAAGCATCAACCACTATCCTCATTTCCTTCTTAGAGTATGTTCCCACTCCACATGAGGGAATATGAGATTTTTTTCTATCGATGATATAGAGATCTATATCATCAGGAAAAGGTAGTGTAGAAGCATACAACACATCCTAACCAAAACACTATAGCCATACCTTGTGATATTAAAGGGTTCCTTTCACTGATGGATATTTGACATGGGAACCATAGGGGTGGACTCACACTCTCTACATGCACATGTATTTGACTTCCTTTCAAAGAGGTTGCATTCATAGAGTAAATAATTTAATTTCCCCTAGTACAATGAAAAATCCAATGTCACCATGAATCTCTAGAAGGTAGATAAAGAACATAAACATTTGGAGGAGTAGGTGAATGATCACATGGACATCATAATTTCCCATGTAAATAACATTATTAAATTGAATTCATAGCTAGTGGAAGATAAGGATTATGTAGATTAGGTGGTGTCCTAGATATCTAAGTACTAGGATAAGGTTAATTGGGTACAGATCAAGGTTGATGAAATTTACTACATTGCTATGGAGGAGGAGGCAGAGCTCGTCGGGCTATAGTAGGTCATCAAGGCTGGGTTCTAGATATTTTTTGAGTTGGAGGACTCTATCATAAGGGAAGATCTATTGGAAGAATTATCCCTTGGGAATTGGAGAGGCTCTAGTGAGTGGATGACCAAGGAAGACTACTGATGTTTATTTTTTAATTCCTCATCTATATGGATAAGTTTCTTTTGGGGTAATTTACTATTTCACTTTAATCACACTCACTATACAACCAATTATCAATCAATAAACCCTAATAAATCATACTCAATTTAATAAATACGGGAAAATAATGTGATTGGGGTTTATATGAGAGTTTTAGAGAACCGTCAAACAGATGAGGTCTAAATTTGTTGATTGACCCTTGGAAGTGTCAAGCATGAGGAGGGATATGGCTAGAGGATGGGTCTCTATAAACAATGAATATTATTTCTAAACACACACTAGTAAAAAAAATGGGTTAACACATTGTGGTTTTCATTATTAATGAAAAAAAGGACTAAATGGCATGAATCAATAATCCCCCAATTTTAAACAGAAAGAGGTTGGCATGATGATATAGGCTAATTACAAACCATGTTCAAAACACAATATCCATTGTCATTTTAAATATGATGGGGATGAAAAAATGATAGTCGACTACATACCATGATCGAAACATGGGAACATTCTAAAAAATACGATGAATTTTGGAATGTGTACCTTGGATAAATGGTCAGTCATTGTGTAATGGGACAACTCCATAAAAAGAGGTGCACTCAGAAATGGAGGAATATTGAGATCAAAGATAAATGATACATGAAGTGTGGGGTGAATTGATGGAATGTTTGAATGGAGTCCAACACTCTCAAAATTACCCCATCATGGATTTGAGAACATTTCATACGCATAACAGTCCACACAAAGGTCAAAAATTTCATCATTGGGGAACATCTTATTTGATGTTGAAAAATGGTTTAATCACTTCAATAATGATTTAGGTAACCATCGCTAAAAGAGGAAATGGATTTTAGGACAATGGCCTAATATGTTATTTAGTTTTACATCATATATTGATAATGATAGACTCACAAAATAATGTTATATAGTGAGGAAGTTGGGAATGAGGTTTTTGTTTATATGGTGAGAATGATGTATCTCATAGTTTAACATCATAAGATTTAGATTTAAATTCATATAGTTTATACTCTTGTGATTAGGATGTTTGGATCATAATTTTGGGTTATAGAGTTCAGACCAATTAAAAACAGTTTAATGTCGTTATGCTTGGATCATAGGGTTGTGCATATCAAATGGTATATGTGTGGGAAGAGGAGAGGTAACCTGATTCCATAGATGTTCCAAGGATGCACTGTCACACATAATACCCTAGGGACATATTTACATAGTTTAAGGTTATGATACTTTAACCTAGGATCCATGTTAATGTTCTATGAGTTTGAACCAATTGTGGGTGGATTAATATCATAATGATTGGGACATGGTTTTTAAAATAGTTTAGGGTCTCAATTATTTGACATAATGGGGGATCTCTCCCAAAAAAGACTTTTAATTCTTGTGGATTCATAATTTGTGGAAATAGTGGACATAGGAGGCCAAAAAAGAATCTCAGAATAGTCGTAAACTGTTTTGGGTCATGATGATTGGACTATAGGGATATGTGTTTTTGGTGTAATGTGTGTGGTGTAGGGGATTGGTAATCTGAAACTAAAGGATTGACATATGCGGAAACATAATCCCACACAATAGTACAATGAGACAATAGGCATGTAGATAATGGTTGTGATTCTTGGACCATAGGGTGGGAATCCCAAAAGGATTTGTGTAGCACATAGGAGGAAAAAATCAATGTAAATAATGTGAAAATAAGGCCTAACACTACAGAAAACATTATTGAGGAGACTTTCACATAATTTAAGGTTATGATTCTAGGACATGGTCTTCTCGTTTAGGGTTGTTTGGTTTAGAAAAAAAGGGGGAAATTTCTAAGGGTCATAATTCTTGGACTATGGTGGAATGTGCCTCAATATAGTGTTCATTGCACTGAAGGGAGGTGATCCAATGTGAATTTGGGGACAAAGAGGAACGGATTATGATGAAAAATCCAATTAAAACTTATGTATAGTTTAAAGTAAAGATGTCTTGTCTTAATATCTTATTTTATGCTCCTACAGTTCAGAATTTTTTAAAAAAATTAAGAGCATAATGCTTTGAGGAATGGTTTTAGGTCTCAAAGGAACCTGAGTGACATTGAAATGTGGTTACCTAACATGAATTGAGGGGCCTAGGAGGGCACCTAATACCTCAAAAAACTCCTATTATTACAATTTTATACTCTTTAAATTCATGATTCTTAGATTATCGGATCTTAGTTTACGGTCATTGAGTTCAGAACATGGTCTATTCTTTTAAGGTCACAGATTTGAGACCATGGGATCATGGAATAAGTTCATTGAGTTTGGATCATGGGATCTCAGATTAGGGTCATAGATTTTAGAACATGTGATTTTTGTTTAATTTTATTGAATTCAATCAATGGGACCTTAATTTGAAGTCATTGAGTTTCAAAACAATGTCCCTTAATTTAGGTTTATTGATGTTGGACTGTGGTCTCTTAGATTAAGTTCGTAGATTTTTGACCATGTGGTGGTCATGTATCACAACATTGTTTAAAGAGAACATCCTCTCAAATCCAAATCCTATATGATCCATGATCAACACATAAAAAAGGAGGGGTATGGAGTTCAAATTTTTTGTAAGGGTGAAAAAAATGGGAGGAGAAAGTGATTGATAAATCTTTCAAGGTAAATTTCAACCTTTAAGAAGTTGATTTTAAAAAGGGACATACAATTGAACATGGAAAAATATTTAACCCTTATTGAAACATAAGTTCTATAGGAATATTAGTCTAGGACGGGGAGAAGAAATTCAGGACTGAACTATGACTTAATTTGAGACATGTGAACTTATATTTAATACAGAATATCCTTGAAGGAGTGAGCCAAGGATTATAAGTGAGATAGTCTGGAAAAGGAAAGATTCTTCTAGGGATCTTGTTTAGATTGGGAAGAAGATGAATAACCTAATCATAAAAGGTGTGATGTATATAAGTGGATATAGTGAATTTATTATAGGTAGTATTGAGTGCTCTGGGATCTACTCTACCACATTATCGAATGCACTATGTGACCATGCGTGTATTTGAAAATCAAGACAAACCTAGAGGGGAAAGAACTCACAATGATTCTAAGGAATGGTTGTGCCCAGGAAGTGATTTTATGGAATCAATGTGTGTCCCATGAGAATGGGAATCACGCCACGTGTAGTTCTGAAAGGGAGGTGTGATAGGAGACCAATATCAAAGTGGTTAAATCCTCCATATGGTGGATATCAAATCATCACATATTATGATGCATCCCAGTTGTATACAAGGAAATGTTTATTTATTATCCCATACATATCATTTGATAAATCAAGTTTTCAATTTTTTTAAGGAGATAGTTTAATTCCATGTTCTAAGGAAGTTATTTTTTCTTTTCCCTTTCGTATATAATGCATGATGGTTTTATAAATGTTGATTTTTTTCAGTCATCTCATTCATATCATATGATGTATCCTTGTTCTATATGTGGAAATATCAATATTTTATGTCCTGTAATGGGAATTTTTTTCTTCTTAGTTTTAATTCATATAACTCAGACTATGGTTGGTATTGGTTTAAATTAATAAACCATAGACTTTGTGGGTTTTTTCCAGTTTATATTCATATAGCTTTACGAAAGAGGAGAACGGGTGCCTCATCAGGGCTTGTGCATCACAAAAGATTGATAACCTGGTGTGAAATTAGTACAAAAGGGATCTTATACCACAAAAAATATTAAAAAATTGTTCCCTGAGTTGACCTCATGCTGTTGAGAAAGAGAGGATCCTACCAAGATTTGAAGAAGAGTTTTGGGAACATGTTGAAATATCTGGGTGTCGCTACATATCCTATGAAGATGAAAATCGAGACAAATGTACTTCTGGAAGGTAGTGTGGTAGGATACCAACAACGGATGGGTATAACCTCTTGAATAATGATGCTGAATCATCTCATATTTGTAAATAAGGCATCCAAAATGTATATGAGGTTAAGACACTATTTAACATTGCGTAATGAGTACATTTTCAATGATTACGCATTGATCTACCCACTATTTTCATCCTCATATTAGGTTACTAGGTAAAATTTTCCCACTAGTGGGTCATAGAAAATTAATGGGACTTATACATGAAGAGTTGGTCTATGAGGGAATATTAGGTTGATAGCACCATGGGTAATTTTGTGGTGAAATGTTTTGTTGTGATTCGAGGCATAAGGTCTAAAATCACTACATATCCCATCGCAATAGGAACCAAGACACATTTAGTTCAAGAAATAGTTGGGGTTATAAACGTTCTGAATCACTAAGGATGAATGAATCCAAGCTAATGAGAGGCCAAGTAGGCTGAATAAACATAGTTAAAGTTTATAATTATTTTTCCCTGCAGATAATTTTGAAGTCATTCTTCTTGAACTATTGGAACAAAGTTTATTGTCATGATTTATGGACATAGGGGTGTTTCCTTTGAGAGAATATTTTTGCCACAAAATATTTATAACATAATGTGAATGGGGGGTATGTAATACCACATCCCACATAAATACCTTCAAAATATGGAACATAATTTATGTTTATAACACTTGGACCGAAATAAATTTAGAAAATAGTCTAAATTCATGATTCTTAAACTGGTAATATGTTTGGATCATTGGTATTTGGGTGATATATAATAGGTAAAGGAAAACCAATAAGGATAGAATGTAGGCCCACATAACCCATAAATACATCAACATGAAATGAAAATAGCTTGATGTCATAATTATTCAACCGTAAGTGGGTTTATGGTTCTAAAGTGTCTGCAAATACTTGGTTGCGAACAAATGTGTGGGGTCTAGGAATCACTACATATCCCATAGGAATGGGAATCAGTCAGCACATATATTTGGAAAAAAAGTTGTAGGAGACCAACATCAGAAGTTTGGGTCATCCTCTCTAATGAGGGAATCATATGATCATTATACATTTTAAGGATACGGTTTATCATCGTGTGATTGGGATGTTTACATTTTAGTCTTCTTATATTTTTCATATGTGGAATCCTGGTTTTATTTTTGTTAATTTTTTATCACTACATATATTTTATATGGGTAATCCTAGTTTTATATTGGGTAAGAGCATGATTTAACTTTTTGTCCTTGGGACATCATGATTTTCAGCTTAAAGTCATAAATCTCGGACTATGGTTGCTCCTAGTTTAAAGTGATGGTTCTTGAACTATAGCAGGACAGAAATAATTTATGTAAATTCATCTTTAACCATGAATCATTTTTTAATGTCATAGAGTTCGGACTAGGGTTATTGTAGTTTAAATTCACATTATTTTGAGCACTTTGAATCAGTGTGTGTTTGAATTTCATGGACCAATAGGCTCCTTACAAGAAGTACTTCTTGAGGAGAATGGAATTAGTGAGAGGTTTGATACACTCCCTATCCATGGTGATCAAAGATTATTCTCTATTATAATAGTTATTATTGATTATGTATTTTTCCTCCCACTTGGGCTCCAAATTCGGTTGATTTTGTTAGGCATTATTTGTTTTCTGAGAGTCAGTACAATGTCACCCTTGAAGAAGGAGTGAAGGTGAAACTTCTTATTTAACAATATCTCTAGAGTATTTGGTTCCCCTATACAATGTGAACGGATAACCACTTATTTTCCTCATGGGATTATAGCTTAGATAGATGGAAATCTTCCATTATATCTGGTGTATTCTTGTGATAAATATCTTTTTAGTGAAATGGTATCTTAACCTCAAAGGGAGAAAATTTCTATTTTCTATACACTCGGGAGTATAGGGTCACATAGGTTGAATTCTGATTCATCATTTGATGGGAAAAGAGGGTGTCTGGGTGCTTTTAAGGAAAAAACATTTTGTTTGGGAAAACCATTTTCTATATGATGTTATAGAGGGTCTTGTTGAATGCCTTAATCTTTACATTTTTCTAAGCATGGTAGTGGTGTGTATAGTTGGAGGAGATATTATACTTAACATAAAATATATTTAACTAAACATCCTGGATGTTGATATGATTATCATTGAGAATAGTGTGAGGAACTCTAAATTGATGGTAGATATGGGAGATTATGAACGCAATCAGAGACCCACTTTTTACTTCCTTGAAGGAAACACTTATTTTCATTTGGAAAAGAGGTATATTTTTTACAAAATAATCAAGAACAATCGAACTGTCACTTTTCATTACAGTCCCACAATGTTGAGTCCCCATGTTTAAAAGGGTCTAGAATACTTGGTGTTCTAGAGAATCTATAGTAGTTTATGAAAAACTTTGTCATGGATTTGACAAGTGTAACATCTATTGGGGGAATCAATGTAGTTATCAACCATGGTGGGTGAGAAGTTTCACACCCATTGATTCTAGTTGGATAGATTCAATACATCCTAGTGGAAGTCACAAGATCCGACATGGAACTCTTACATAACCTAATGTATCTCATCACCTTGAATGAAATACTGGATAATTCCATTGAACCCATATCCATAGAGGGTTTTCTATTGGTTAGTCTGACTCTAAGGGTGTAATAAGCTACACGCTAGAAGATTCACCCATACTAGGCTCGTTCAAATGAAATAATGTCATGTTGGATAAACTTGATGAAGGGATTTATCCAATCAAGTGTATGTTTGGGGGTTGGTGGGACCAGGGGCCTCAACATAGTGGATCCAGAATCCAGTTCGATGAACTATTTCATTCCATCATCTAAAGTGGTGGGGGAAATGACTCTCTTTATTTTAACATGAATTAATAGGTCATCCTGTTCAGTCTCTGCAATAGATGCAGTGAAAAAATTCCATGGTGTTGGTTGAACCATTATGTGACCAAGGGACATGACTCACCTTTATCTAGGAAGGTAACTATCCCCTCAAAGGATGGGTATGTTCCAATAGAGGCATAAGATATTGCTTTCAGACAATATATTCACACATACCATTCTTGATGAATAACTCAGATTCTCCATTCACATGTAGATAGGTGGAATCATTAATGAGGGACAACTCTAGACCAGCAATGAGAGTATGATTCGCCAACTCATTGTTGGGGCCTCCTTCTAACAATAATAAAGAGTGAAATAAGATGGATTAAGATAGGGTGATAAAGATGATACCCAATTCTACAGTGTTAAGACTGAGGTCAATGATCCTTTTATCAGTCGGTCTCCATAAGGTGTCATCGAAATGAATCTTCTAACATTACATAGCCTGATCCACTGAGTGGAATGTTTTATCTAAGAAATCAATATATACGGGAAATTTTCTAGGGTAATGATGTTCATATAGAATATTTTCCAATATATGGGCCTTAAAAACTTTCTATATGACAGACTTGATGTCAAATTGATGGAGTATCACTCCCCAGAGTTCCAATCATCCCTTCAACATGGGAATATTTAGGACATACATTAGTGTGTCTACTTGGGACACTCTCTATATTTCATGACTATTCAAATACAATTTAAACTTCTACACTTCAGAAAATAGCATGAGGAAACTCTTCTCGATGACGAATATTTGGTCTTTGTATCGAGGAGCATGAAAATAAGAAAATATAATATGTTTTACCTGTCTGGTTTTTTTCTAAAATGGAATCAATGGACTGTTCAATTTTTTTCACATAGAGGATCAAATGATTTCATAAAATGGTTGGAATCTGATCTAGAGGCTATAATATATATTATTGATATCCTCAAATGTGGTCTACCACCCCTCATACCATTGGTAAACAGATCATTTCTTCCTGGTCCTTGATAAATGATTAAACATTCTGGACATTTTTTAGAATAATTGGTTTATATATTCTATGTTTTCATGGGGGCCCTGTAATACCTATATATTTCTCAGGTTGAGTCATATTATTGATAGTTATAATGTTTTATGGGTAAATATTGATGCCTCTATATCTTACAATGTTGATGATAAACTCCCTTGAGGAAACCATAGATATAAACTTCAAGGGGTTCAACATCAAGTGTTAGGAGCATATGAAGTTGAATACTTCATCAATATCCTTGATATGGTCCTAAAGCTCTTGTAGGTTGACCACCAAAACTTTTATGTAGAATTAACCCAATTTCCCTAGCATTTACATGAATATATAGTACATGGCCTGTTGATAAGTGGCCCTAGTTTTATTCAAGTCGAAGGGAATCAAAAAAATGTAGAAAGTCCCTAGGGGATAAATAAGGGTTAGGTAATTATCATTCCCAGGGTCCATCGAGAAATTATTGTACTGGGAATATACAATCATTAAATTGGGGGTAAAATCCTGATTTTTCATTGATCAACAAATTTATTAATGGATCGGGAAAATAACCCCTTATACAATGGTAGTTGAGGTCCTAGAATTAAATTAGGACTCATGTTTCCCCATTTTTATTTCAGACTGGGATGATGTTGGACATACATCTTGGGTACTGGACTTCCTTAAAGAAGTTGTATTTGGTAAACATGTCAACCTCATCCTCAACCATATCATTAGGATATGGGTGTCTCTTTATGGGATGTTTTATAAAGAAGTGGGAACTCACATAGAGGAAAAGAAACTGAATGGAGACCAAAGGGTCCATCCCTGGAATCTATTCATATCTCTAGGAGAAGAAATCGCGATGGTGTTTTAAGAATGTAACAAATTACTACAAATCATCTGAAGACATGGATACACTAATCAACATCTTCCATAGATTGTACCAATTACCAATGATTACCTTGGTTAACTCATTAATGGTGGCAGAGAAACCCTCTTTAAATATTGGAGGGGCATCTTCTAAATCTTCTTTTCCATCTGAGATACGAGAAAAAGGGAGGATGCGGCTCTTCTGAGCCCATAAAATCATGGGGATCACTTGTATCACCTATTGCATATATAAAATCCTCAATGAGGGGTTCCCATTCTTCATTTCATATAGTGACAGAAGCTGTAAATCTAATTCAATCTATCTTCTAATAATGGGGTCCACCCTTAATGTCAATGAAATAGAGTTTAGTGGCTCTTCTTCATGTCATCCATTCATTGAGGAACATGTTGAAATACTGTGGATCGGTGGACATTTAGAAAACATCTTGGTACATTATATGAGTAGGGGATTCAAGTACCATCTATACATGTCCAGTGTAGGTGTATGATGTAATTTTTGGGTGGACCTTTTTCTTAGGGATGTTGAAACCCTTTTTCATGGTGATAATGAAAATCCACACCATGTTCGGTATTGTGGGATCCAACTGATGAATTGAAAAAATAATATAATCTTTCAATTATACCCATGGATTAGTTGTATTGTTATTGATATCATTAGGGGCCTTAATGAACTCATGACCCTCGATCTAAACCTTATTACCTTCCATTTTTATTTAGAAAACGTTTAGATAGAGGGACTTATGGGATTCGAAGGGGACTCATCACCATGGAGTACCCCTACTTGACCATTGATGGAATATTTAATGAACTTTTGTTATAAATATGGAACTACTGCCTGAAAATAAATCTATTTTATTCCCAGCGTCACATTTTTGTCAGCATCTTATGAGACTACAATGAATTCAGTGATTAATACCAGGCCACCATACAGTGTCTTCGACCAATCATTTCTAAACCGTTTTTGATCACTCTTATTTTAACCCTAAATTCTCATGTTGGAGGGAGTCCAGTCTAATTCAGTTAATCCTATCTTATGGGGAATTTGGTTTTGTATGAGTTTGATCCCATAACCATTATCTACTAGGTGGTGGTGGGTTTCAAAATCATTAAACATGAAGGTTTTGGGGGTAGTGGAAGCATGTGGTGGGCCATTACCACCATTATATATTTTCATGATTGATGATCAACCTAAAATTTACCCAATGATAAATTTCAGGATCAATGGAATGACTAAAATAAAATAGAAATGTATACAATTTTAGCACCAGAGAGAGGAACATCACAGATAATTTATAAATAATTTAATCAACTAAAGACTTACAATTTTTTAATTCTTTACTCATTGATGAGTCTGAAAATAGATATACATTGTATTTTCATTTATTTTTATGAATCATGAGAATATTTCCTCTAGTGGTCCTCAACACGTGTTACAAAAATCACTAAACATTGTCATTCGAATCTATGTATTCTAGCCTGGAAGATCCTATTGTTTTTTTCGTCCACCTATGATATCCATGAGATTATATTCCAAATAATTCCACTTGACCACTCCAAACATGAGATTATTATGTAGAGTAAGATCACTCACTATTATTGGGAAGCGCTCTTTGAGATGGGAGAACACTAGGACTTGAGTGGATTCTCCAAATTTTTTGTTCACAACCAAACAAATGAATTGGAACTATTTGAAAATTATATAATCGGGTATATATATATATATGGTTAAAAATAAATAATTTCAAAATTTCCCCTTTTTATTTATTTAATACCCTGTAGAACCCCTTATCTATAATGAAAATATTATTATTTTTTCTCGACATGAACTTAATATACGAATTAAAATTAAATATTATTTTTTAAAATAATATTCAATAGGTATTATTTCTCACTGGACCACTAAATTAGGTCTTCTATTCCTCCAAAACATTTATTGATCCATCAACAAGGAATATTTTTTTATTAAACAAATATCACTACATTATTCACCAATAAATAAATATTATATTCACTACATCGAAAATAAATATACATTAAATATTCCACTCACATTATGTACTCTCAAATAATTAGTGAGAAAATACATGTGGTCATGAAAACATGAATAATTATTAAACCATTTACAGTATAAATATATATTAGACTTTTTAAATACTAAATAATGATATTTTATTTAACTGAGATTTTGGATACACGTAACGTGTGACCCTCTAGGCCTCTTTCTCAGTGGCATTAGGAAAAGCAGCCAAAGTCCATGTTTAGTGTCTAGAATCAATCCAAAGCATCAATAATGAATGAAATTAATGTCAAAGTGACATAATAACTCATATGGATTCATAATGTATAATATGATCTCCTTATCATTATATCTCTAATCAAATAGGTTTCATGATGGTTCCATCAACCTATGTGCTCGATTTATCTTTCATAGACATCATGTGAATTGATCATTCTTATATAACACCATGGCCAAGGATTTATTTAGGATATATCACTTCTATAAAAGGGTCTACGATATGACCGTCTATTAAAGAAGAGAATGGGAATTCTAATCTCAGATTATTCATTAATTTAATATTATGCATGAGGAACCCAATGTATCCAACCTTGTTGAGAAATATATTTCATTGTTGTGTTCATCAATACAAAAAAGAATACGATTCATAATAAAAATTAATAATATTTTCAAATTCTAAGGATTTGCGCACACATCTATAGATAAGAACATCCAATGAAACATATAAATGTCGATTTCCTACTGGCGGATCTCAATCTCATAATATCCTAAACTAGTTATTACCATGGGGGTACACCATTAGAAGGTGAATTAAGGTACTATGAGTCTCCATCACTCATACACTATATCTTTTGTGACCCTCAAATGATTTCCTCTAGCTATAGAACATTTATTTAAGAATTGTGTCACAATACATCTATTTTCTCATCATAACAGGGAGCCGGTATGACCTTTTAGTGCCAAAAATAATCATAGGGAATTATCAAAAACTATGTAATTATGAAGAACAATGATGATAAGATATTAAATTTATTAAAATTTAATACTATGAATACATGCTATCATAAAGCACATAGAATTTTTTCTAGGTAACCAACTCCAGTAGACTCTCGTTTTCACTAGAGATAACTAATAACAACCATCAGTCTTCCGGGTATCACATGATACTCATGCTTCTACTGTGATAGGAATTTATTAAACAAGTCAACAATATTCTCTTACCTGGGTAATATTTATACTAAAACTTCACCCCTCTGATGAAAATACATTAATAGGTGATACTTTCAAAGTATATGCTTTGTATGTTTGTGTGACCTTGTATCTATTTCATGATCCATTGCTACAATATTATTTACAATACAATGTGATATGGTATTTAATGATACATACCATATAAATCTCCTTGAAAAATATTCATATCCAAATGGATTACTTTGATATAGTAGAAGTAGCTGTATACTCGGACTCAACAGTAGAATCAGTGACAACTGGCTACTTTGGACACTTCCAGCTCACAGATCATCCATTGGGATAGAAAATATATCATGACTATCACTTCATCTCATTATTTTATGTCTAAAAACTAGTATTAGAATAACCTCATGTGAAATAATTCTAATCTCCTTCATACACTTAGAACATATCTTTAATTATTCTGAGATGCTTAAGGACAGACCTACCCTAAGACCGATATTATTTTCTTGGATCTTCTTAATATCCTTTTACCAGGATAAATTAAAAAGAAACCTCAATTCTAGTACACAAAATAGAAAACATTATTGATTCTATATCTGAATATTATGGGATCTTACTCAATTTCCCTTTCTCTTGTTGTGTCTAAGGATACATTTTCTTTGAAAGATGTAAACCATAAGACACTAGAACCAATCCCCTCTGGGATTGTTCCATATAAATCTAATTAGTATTTGGTCAACATATATACATTGACATAGTCAAATAGGCCCCTTGGATCTATCATGAATGATATTGATCCCTACAATATCAGCTACTTCAAAAAAGTCCTTCATAGAGAAACACTTCTTTAACCTGTCCGTAATAGAATGTAAGATTATTATGTCATTTACAACAATTATTATATAATCTACTTATACTAATAGGATAAGAACAGTATTTCCACATAACCTTTTATAAAAACATGTCTCACATTCATTCATTATAAAACCAAAATCATTTTTAGATTAAAATAATTGAATGTAAAATTACCTGGATGATTAATTTTATCCCTAAATGGATCTCTACGACTTAAAAATCATTATTGAATAGCCTATAGTCCCAACCCAATCTATTTGTGTCATAAAGACATCTACCTGAAGGTTCACATTAAGGAATTCAGTTTTGAAATATATATTCCAAATCTCAATGTCATTATAAGTTGTTATAGAAAGTATAATTATGATGGATTTTCATGGAAACTGTTGAATAGGTTTTATCATAGTAAATTCCTTAATGATGTTTAAACCCTTTTCAACTAAACTTCATTTAGATGTGTTTATTGTACCTTCCACGTCTATTTTTTTCTTGAATACTCATTTCCACCTAATGGGATTTACCTCACCTAGAACATCAACTAGAACCCAAAAATGGTTCTAATACATAGAATACATTTTAGAAATCATGTATTCCTTCCATCATGAAAATTCTGATCCCCCTACTACCCCTTTGTTGAATATAGGATCACCATTGTCAACCAATAATGAGTCTCCATATTTGATGACCAAAAACCATATCTCTATAGTTCAATTACCTATCATGTGCTCTTATATAGTTTATGTGCTTCAAGAATAGCTTCTTCCACCGTGATCTCTAGAATCTATTCTTGTACTAACTTTTTTAATCATGAACATCAACTTCATCAAAATAAAACTTATCTGGATCCAACATATTTCTTATTTGAGGGGTTGTATAAGTATTAACTATTTTTTATTTGGATACCCGGTAAATATTCACTTTATTCCTCTAGGTGATAGTTTTTTTCCAGATAATTTCTTAACAAACATTCCAAAACCACATACACATGTATCCAACAAAATGGGTTACTTTTAACACCATAACTCTAAAGGAATTCCATTTTCCACTTTAGTCGGTACTCAGTTTAATATATATGACACAATTTTAAATGAATTTTCCCAAAATCATAATGGTAGCTTTGCATGACTCGTTATTCACCTTACCATGTCTGAAAATATTTAGTTCTTACTTTCCCTGAGACCATTCCAATGTGGTGTGTAAGGTTGAGTGAGTTGAGATATAATCCCAAAATCTCATAGAATGTCGATAAAATAATTATTAATATATTAATCACCTATATATAATTTAATATTCATTATCTTATTTCCATGTTAAATCTCTTCTTCATTCCTTAATCCCATGAATTTCTCTATAGACTCAAACTTATACATCATCAAGTAGAAATAACCATATCTACTCAGGTTATCAGTTAATGTTATCAAGTGACAATTCCTAGCACTAGAATCTATTTGAAATGCTCCAAACACATTTGTTTTTACTATTCCTAGAATTGTTCTATCCCATTCACCATATCGACTGAATAGTGGTTTGTTCAATTTTTCTCATAAAAAAAATGTCATATTTAATGTGGTTTTATAATAGACTACTCTAAAGAACCAACTTCGCATATCATTTTCCAACACAACTCATTTTCATATCTATGTTAGTGATACCATAGATTGGTGTTATATGAGTCATGTAGACATTATTTGTTATCAAATTACAATACGTTGTTTTCATAATTTATTACATAATGAATATTATTTAAATCATTCAATCCATAACATCTTTTCTACCTATAAAATAAAAAACATTTATATCTAAACATGTAAATAAACCCAATTTCATACAATCATGATATAAAAATAAGGTTCATTGAATATATTTTATTATAATAATAATATTATAAATCCAAAATCTTTTTTGTTGGTAAGATAAGGATTTAGTCACCACTGGCTAGAGTAGACAACCTCGCACCATTAACATATCTTAAATACACCTCACCCATAACAATATTTCAAAGTCTACTCAGTACCTACATTTTGATATATATATGTGTGTGAAAAACATTTCATATCTAATAACCAATGTGTAGATATAAAATTATTACACTTGATAATGAATGCACCATTAGCTTCCCCTAGCTTCTGGGTGTAGTTCTTATTCAATTGGTCATGATTTCCACATGCAAAATATACTATCTCATTTTCTAATCCCCACCTCTGGGTATTCTTCTTCATGGAAGGATGGTTCTCAATATATTTAATATTTTTTTTATTCATGGGCCACTAATCCTTGTTTATCCATTTTATTCACCATATTTACTGTTGGTTTATCAATCCATGTGTCCTTATACACTTTCATAATTAAAGTAATATGTTTTTAAATAATCTTCTCATTATTTTACTCATTGTAATTAATTGTAAAATTTGATAATTTATTGGGTAGTGATGGAATTATGAGATATATATTCAACTCTTCATAGAATTTAATACCTAATATGTCTAAGTTTCCAATTTAACTAATAAGATTGACGGTAAGAGTCCCAACTGGCACCAAATCTCCATATTTAGTTGTAAAAAAATTATTAGAGATCTTATTTCTCTCTTGTCTTTCCTTCTCTTTATAGAGAAACTAAATGTGATAAATCATTCTATATGAATAATGTCCTCATGTTTCTTCAAAATATCATAGTTCATGGATGATAGATTTAAATATTGAACACCTATACCATCATTCAAATGTTTCTCATATAGAGACAACTCATCTTCAATAACCCCATCTCTAGGTTCATGAGGAATTGGTTCCCCTAGAACATACAATTTCCTTTCATGGAGAAGGTTAATGTGTAAGTGCCTTTACAACTCTTGGAAATTTGTGCAGGTGAGAATGATAAACTTCTCAATTATTGATCATGGTGGTATGTTTGATGTTATTTTTTTCTACACGCAAGGTGAGTATAATCATTAAAATTTATGTGATAAAATTTAGATAAATAAATAAATATTAAATTTATTAATATCAAATTATTTTAGGGAAACCTAATATCCCTCACCATTGTATTTAGAGTATCATGTTTCTTGGACATCCTAGTTTAAATAATCCATATTCACTTTCTAATTACCCAAACATTTTTTCGTCACACAGTTTGAATGGTTTTACGTAGTCATTATGAATGAAAACTACATTAACTAACAATTTATTGATCTATTGGATGGACACACCAATCTTGAAATCCTTAAATTGTATTTCCTCAACCCTCTCTCTAAATTTCAACTTGTCTTGATTTTTCAGTCAATACATTATGTGAACTAAGTTAATTTATCCAAAAATTTCATGTTTTAAATCCCTGATAATTGAAAGCACCACAACTTTGGTTGGGCAAGAACTTTTTACTGTGGTTCTACTTTAACGTATTTAGTGGAAGGATATACCAACATAATAAATATTATTTATGGATTTTATCCCTTTATTCATAAATTTAATATTAACTTCATTATCACATTCCTGTAATTATTAAATGGATTTACTTAAGTGATTGACCATTAAATAAATAATATTTACAGATAAGACAACTTATATCAGTTCAATCTTGCATCCACATCAATTTAATTAATTTGTGTGATTGAAAAACATATATATAATGAAATAACCATACATCTTTATAGATATAAAATTATTATGTTATATGATCAGGATCATTTACTAATGGTTAGTTAATTTTATGTTTGATAAACTAATTATTCACCTTGGGAGGAAAACACCTTGAACCAATTAAGGGTCATGATACAGATTTACACCTATCTATATATAAATCTCACTTAGATTAGTTTTATCTCGGATCCAAACTTTAATTGCCTCCACTATCTCATGAATATCATCCATTAAATATTCTTATAAACACAAGCGAATGAGAGAAACAAATGGGTTTACATAAAAGAAATCATGGGGATGCAGTGCCACACATAATAAGAGGAGAGAAGGTACATAGACCAATAATTTATCCAAACAGATCATCCATTAATTGATATCCATGTCCCCAAAATTTTTAATTATTAAATTAATAATACTATAGAAAAAATTGAAATGTTCAAAGTGTGATAGAACACACCAAAAAAGCAGACATCATTGTGAGTACCCATCTGAATCTATCCAACATATATTATACTCTTATATACAATGCTCCTATAATATATAGCATACAATACATATCATGTAATTTTATGACGTTTACTATCCACTTAATGATTGCATGGATTATATAATTTTTTATAACATGTCATTCTTCAATGCATGTGGTGTAATATATGTTATACTAATGAAAGATGGTATTGAAATGCCTGGATCGGTTGTGATCACTGAGAGGGGAGGGGTGAATCAGTGATAACTTTTTCTTTTTATGAATTGTTCCCTTTGGATTATCAATTCAACCTATGCAGCTGGTTAAAGCCTAGATCTACTCTTTTAGTGGTGCAGTAATAATGAGAGCACAGAACACAGAGATTTACAAGGTTCGGTACAAAGACCTACTCCTTGCCGTGTTGGTTACACCCCCCAACACGGATTCTTCACTATGCCAAAAGATGATTACACAGTAATTGGTTACCCCCCCAATTACAAGTTGGTTAAACCCCCCAACTCCACAGCATCATCTTCATCATGGCTCCACTTCACTTCTTCAAAGGTGTTGTTCAAAACTTCAAGTAGCTTCAACAGTCTTCAAAAGATCTCGTTGGTCTTGCTCACCAAAAACCCAATCACTTAGAATGATTAGTTCTTTTGCAATCACACCTTAAGTGTGTACTCTTCTTCTCAAGGTTGGTCATCTTCACTTGTGCACACACAAGGGCTAAGCCTTGGCCTTTTCTTCACATCTCACACACACAAAATATGGTATGGCCTCGGGTCTTCTTTGGTGCACACCCACTGCCCACAAAAGAGGCGCGCTAGGTGCAAGCCGCGCAAGTCCAATGAAACACAAAGTGGCGCGCAAGGTCTTTGCAAGGGGCAGCCGCGTAAGCCTTGGTGCAAAGCACCTCAACCGCGGGCGCGCAAATCTTCTTCTTGTCACGCAGATGAGTTGCGCGCAAGGGACTCCTTCGGGACCTCGGGTGATCCCGAGAACTTCAGCCACGCAAGAGGTATTTGCGCGGAGGCTTCAAAACTTCGCGAGGCAGAGAGATGCGCTCACGGGACAGCAAATATCCAAATGATCAGCAGCAAATCCAGAGGTCTCGGCCTCTCTTTATATAGGCGGAGGAATCCTCAAAACATCCGCGGGATATAAATCTTGATCCACCGAGATTTTCGGTTCTTTGAAAACTTCAACCGCGGGCCGAGAATCTCGTTCTTTCTCTCTGCACAACGCGGACTTCTTCTCCTTCTCCTTTATCCACGTGCATGCGTTTTAAAACGCATGCAAGCCTCTGTTTAATCCATCCCATGCAAAACATGAACACCGTGTGGCCTCGGCACTTCGTTTGCCTTCGGCCTTCATCGAATTTCTCCACTGGTAGTATGCATCCTCATTTTAAGGCATGGTTGTGTTCGGTATGCTCAGACGATTCCAATGGACGTCTTGGTTTCGAAAATGGTGGCCGGATGCTCGAGAACAGGTGGTCGGATGGCCTCTGGTTCAGCGGCGTCGCGGGAGTTGCCTCGGCCGAGCTCGAGGTTGAGGATGAGCTCTCGGCCGTAGGATCAGGCGTTTGAATATCCTCGGACGGCCGCGATCAGGAGATCTCGCGCGGGATGCGATGAGCGGCTGTGATCAGCCGCGCGATGAGTCGGACGGCCAGGATGCGCTCCGGGTGAAAAATGCGCGTCCCACATCGAATCCGCGGCCGGTTTTTCCGCGCTTTATAAGCCTGGAGCTCCCTCAACCCGCCAGTTGAATCTCCTCCCCTCTCGGTGCCGCCCCACACCGAGTTCTTTAGCGGGCGCGCTCTTGCGCCCACCCTCTGCTCCTCGCGGGCGCGGTTCTAGCGCCCACTATGCTCCCTGCGGGCGCGCCACTGGCGCCCACCTTGCACACTGCGCTCCTCCGGGCGTGCCCCTGGCGCCCTTGCGGTGTCCTTGGGTGCACCCTGCCGCCCTGGCTCGCCCCACGGGGTTCCCCCGGGCGTGGTGCCCTAGTGCCCATGCCTTGGGGTTGAACCCCCCAAGGTGCCTTGGCTGGCCAATTTTTTGGCAAAGGGACAGAATAGGACATTGTGAAATACAAAGTTCTTCTCCATATAAAACATGCCAAATGCCAAGTGCCACTTCAAGCCTTCTTCCTCATTTATCCTTCTTCCTTTCTTCTTCTTCATGTATTCATCACTTATGAATGGAATTTCAAACGGTTTCTTCTTAATCTTCTTCATCTCCTCTTCCATATGTGTTCAATACTTAGGAGGGACTTCTTGAAGGTTTTTCATCTTCAACCGAACTCCTGAATCAAATAACTTCTTCAATTCTCTTTGTTGATTTAATCAGAGATCAAATTGGAACTTCTTCAAATTCTCATGCACTAAGTGATAGTGCATGGACTTTATTAATCCACTTCATCCACTTAGAAGTTGTGGATGGATCTCTTCAACTCCTCATGCATTGTTAGTACAATGCATGGTCTTCTAATCATGTTGTGACTTTGTATCCCGTTGATACAAGTTCTATGAACTTAAAGAACAGCTCCACAATCGTCTGATTTAATGCTTCTGAAATCATCAATCTTCAAGATGTACTTCATCAGATGGCACACCATGACAAGTTATTGACAACAAATGCAATTACTTCACTTGGGCACAACAATCTCCCCCTTTGTATTTGGTTGTCAATACTCCGAAGCACACTGATAGAATGTCGTGTGCCTTGTGCCTGATGATTTCTCCCCCTTATTGGCCAACAAATGCAAAGGGATGAATGAAAGCCATACTCATAGTATAGAGCTTCTGGAACCTGCACATCTTCAACTACCAATGCTCCACCTCAGGGGATGCACTCATCTCCTTCAATTCCCTGCATGTAAGTACAAGAATATAAAAAATTTAGGGAATAAGGAGGGACCTTCTTCTTCCTCAAGTGAGAGTAGAAGGCTGAACATGAAGTTTCAGCCTCAATTCAACAAATCTTTCTGTAGGCATAGCTTTGGTGAAAATGTCTGCCACCTGATCTTGAGTAGGAATGTAGTCTAGCTTGATGTCTCCATTGGCGACCCTTTCTTTGATGAAATGATATTTTATATCAATGTGCTTGGATCTGGAGTGTTGGATAGGATTCTTAGACAACCCAATTGCACTTTGATTATCACATAAGATCCTCAATGGTTTTTCAGCTTTAATCCTCAAATCTGCTAGCTGCACCTACATCCAAATCATTTGAGTACATGCATGTGTAGCGGCCACATACTCTGCTTCAGCTGTGCTCAATGTTACATAATTTTGTTTCTTGCTGTACCAGCTATCACATCCTTCTCCCAGAAAGAAGGTTCCACCAGATGTGGATCTTCTATCAGTGCAATCACCAGCCCAATCAGCATCTGTGAATCCCAACAACTGTATGTTTGCACTGTGTTTGTATAAGAGTCCATAGTTGAGGGTTCCTTTAACATATCTCAGGATTCTTTTGGATACAGTTAAATGAGATTCTTTTGGGTCACTTTGGAATCTGGCACACAAAGTCACTGCATATGCTATATCTGGCCTTGAAGCCGTGAGATAAAGTAGACTGCCAATAATTCTTCTGAACTCTTTCTGATCAACATTGTTGCCTTCTTCATCCTTACATAGCTTGGTTCCGACAGAAATGGGTGTGGAGACTTCCTTTGAACTTTCCATTCCAAACCTTTTCACTAAGTCCCTTGCGTACTTTTCTTGTGAAAGAAATATGGAGTTTTGTCTTTGTTCCACCTGAAATCCTAGAAAATAGGTCATTTGACCAAGCATCGACATTTCAAAAGTTCTTTTCATCTCCTCAGCAAATTCTTCACATAGTCCTTCCTTGTTACCAGCAAAAATGATATCATCCACATAGATAATGACTATGAGGGTACCATTGGCCATTTCTCTGACATAGAGGTTACTGTCAACTGTTCCTTTGACAAATTTCATGTCTTTAAGACAACCATCCAATTTTGAGTACCAGGCTCTAGGGGCCTGCTTCAATCCATACAAGGCTTTTCTCAATCTGCACATCATACTGCCATCTTTGTCTATAAAAATCCCTCTGGTTGTTCAATATACACCTCTTCTTCAAGATCTCCATTTAGAAATGCAGATTTCACATCCATCTGATAGACCTTGTACTGCTTGTGTGCTGCAACTGCTAAGAACATTCTGATAGTTTCCAGTCTTGCAACTGGTGCAAAGGTTTCCTCAAAGTCGATTCCTTCCATTTGTGAATATCCTTTGCATACAAGTCTGGCCTTGTTTCTGGAAACTTCTCCCTTTTCATTGAGTTTGTTTCTAAACACCCACTTTGTCCCAATAACATTTTTATTTTTGGGCCTTGGCACAAGATCCCAGGTGGAATTCTTTTCAATTTGATTGAGTTCCTCATGCATAGCTTGTATCCATTCCTCATGTACAACTGCTTCAGCCACTGTGTGAGGTTCAACTTGAGAAACCAGTGCAGTCTGATCTTCCAATCTCAATCTTCTTCAAGTTCTTACTGAGGACTGTAGGTCTCCAAGGACATTTTCTGTATCAACATGCTTCTTCAATTTGTTGTATCTTCTTCTTCCATTTTCATTACCTTCATCTTCATCACTGGTATATTCAGAGTTGATCTCACCAGCAGTTGGTGTTGGCTCAGGTAATTCTGCATTCTTCTGTTCCAAGGCTGTGTCATTCTTTGAGTCATCATCATCCACAGTGTATGGTTTGGTGTTGTTTTCAATTATTATGACATCACTGCAGTCAATCATTTTATTCAACCTCTTATTCCAGCATCTGTAGCCTTTTCCATTAGGTAGGTAACCCATAAAGATTCCTTCTTCAGCTTTTTCTTCAAACTTTCCCAGATTGATGTTTTTAATCTTGATGATGCAGGGACTGCCAAAGACTTTGAAATATTTAACAGTTGGTTTTCTGTTAAACCACATTTCATAGGCTGTCGTTTGTGTTTCTGGTCTCAGGAGACATCTGTTCTGTATGTGTATAGCAGTGCATACTGCTTCTCTCCAGAAAAACTTAGATATATCATGCTCAGCTAACATAGTCCTCCCCATTTCAACTATGCTTCGATTCTTTCGTTCAGCCACTCCATTCTGTTGTGGAGTATATGGTGTACTATATTGATGTTTGATTCCATGCTTGACCAGATAGCTTTCAAAGACATCACCGGTATATTCTTTTCCGTTGTCTGATCTTACTTTCTTGATGCAGAGCTCTAGTTCCTTCTCAGCATGCCTTCTGAAAGTCTTGAACATCGTGATTGCCTCTGACTTGTGTTTCATGAACATAACATTGGTCATCCGAGTGTAATCATCAATGAAGGTTATAAAATAGAAATCTCCTCTTGTAGACTTCTGTCTCATCGGTCCACATATGTCTGTATGGATGAGTTCAAGAGGCCTAGTAGACATGATATCAACTCCTTTGTGTGACCTATGGGTCAGTTTTCCCTTTTGACAAGTGTCGCAGACTTCATCTCTTTCTCTCTTTAATTTGGGTAGATCTCGTACAACATTGTACTTCAGAAGTTTACTCATACTCCTTTGACCAAGATGGCCAAGTCTTCTATGCCAGAGGTTGTTTTCATCTTTAGAGCTAAGAAAACAAGAATTGATGGGATCACCAATTTGAAATAGATTTCCAGTGGTTCTTCTTCCTTGGGTGATGATTTTTCCATCCTTTGAGCTCTTGATGATGCATGAGTCCTTCTGGAACAACACCTCATGTCCATCATCACATAATTGACTTACACTCAGTAGGTTGTGCTTTAATCCTTCAACAAACAACACATCATTGGACTTTAGATTTGTTGTTGCAATCATAGCCTTTCCAACTCCCTTGATTTTCAGAGATCGATCATTTCCAAACACCACGGTTCCTCCCTCATGACTTTCAATGTTGCTTAGATTTTTTGTATCACCAGTCATGTGGGATGAGCATCCACTATCAAGAATCCATGACTTGGTTTTACTGCTGGCTTTTAGAGCCACTTCAGCAAAGCATGTGATTTCATCATTGGTTTCTTGAATGCCTTTCCCTTTCATGTCTTTGACTTTTTGTTTAGGAAGAGTTGTCATACATTTATCAGCTCTATGACCTTGTTGGTCACATCTTCCACAAGCTTCACTCAGGCAGTCAAATGTGTTCTGAGTTGGTGGTTTTGATGCTTTCTGCAAAACACTCTGGGTTTCAGGATGTCTCCCCCTTGACTCATGCCTCATGTTTGGACGAGACATGTTATACCAGCATGCATAGGCCTTATGTCCAAACACACCACAACACCAGCAGTAGCCTCTGAACCTTGACCTTCTTTGTTGATAAGAGCCATGTTGTAGTTTTCTGTCCAAGATTTGAGTAGTCCTTCCTGAGGATTTCCTTTCTTCCATTGAAGATGATTTTACACAAGTTGGTTCATGCCATGTTTGTCTCAATTTTATCTTTGAACCTGCATTGTTAGAAATAACAGATGTATTTAGAGATTTACTTGGTGGTAAATTGACCTGCCTATGAGCACCAGCATAAGATGATTCTGCCTTGACCTCAACAGCCTTGTTGAAGTCTTCTCTCATCTTTGTCAAGCTATTCTGTGCTTCAATCCACTTGGAATATGTCAGTGATTGCTCTTCTTCTTTGAGGTGAAGTTTCTCCTCAAGATCTTTTGCTATCTTGTCCAGCTCAGCTACCTTCAGTTTATGTCTCTTGATTTCTTCAATGTACATTGTCTCTTTCTTCATACATTCTTCCAACTCCTCAGTCATTCTTTTAGTTTCCTTTTGTAACAATTTATTTTCTTTCTTGAGTTTAATGTTTTGCTCAAGGCAAGCCTCTAATTCATCTTTCAATATGTATTCAAGCTCTGTTCGTTCACTTCCATCATCTTCACTGCTGCAGGTATCAAACCCTTTTTCCACATGAGCCATAAAATTCGTTTCTTCTTCTGATTGACTGGCTGAAGTAGAGTCTGATTCTTCCTCTTTGCTTACATAGCTTCTTCTTTCACCTGGAACGAACCTTTTCTTTCTTACACCTGATTTGTTTCCTTCTCTTGGGTATCTACTCCATTTCTTCTTTTGTGACTTCTCATCTTCAACTTCTGGAGCACTATATCTCTTCTTGGGGCAGTTTACAGCAAAGTGTCCGATGTTATTGCAATTGAAACATCTTGATGGTGATTTCCCTTTTCCCCTGAATTTAGTTTTTCCAATCCTTTTAGAAAAAAGAGAAATAATCGTGTTGAGATCTTCATCCTTTTCTTCATTGTCAGTATCACTTGATTATAGGACTTCGTCATCTTTTATCTTGAGTTGTCTCATGGCCTCAAAAGCCATCTCATCCTTGATCTTCTTCTTGAATACTGGGATCTTCCTCATTTCATATGCAATGAGAATGTTGTGTAGTTCATCAAGAGAGAGATCATCTCTGTCTTCTAATGCTGAGACTTTGGGGTCAAACCTGTCAGGAAAATTTCTCATTAGTTTTTTAACAATAGTGGAGTCCTCCAACTTTTCTCCAAAGCCCCGAATGTTACTGACAATTTCATTGACTCTTGTGAAATAATCATCAATATTTTCTTCTTCTCCCATCTTGACATCTTCAAACTTGCTTCTCCAAATCTGTAATTTGGGTTCCTTTACTTTCATGTTGCCTTCATAACTACTTTCCAATTTGTCCCAAATTTCTTTAGCATTCTTGAGTCCCATGACTTTTGTGTATACCTTTTCTGAGAGTGACATAAGAATGGCATTTTGAGCTTTACCATCAACTTCCATATTTCTTTTCTCATCGAGTGCCATAGCAGCTTCATTAGCAAGAGGAGGGAATCCAAATAAGGCTGCATTTCTAACTTCAAGGCCGAGAGATAGAAGGTAGGGTAACATCCGATTCTTCCAGCTGTGGTAATTCTTTCCATCGAATGTAGGAACACCCCTACTATTAACAGAATTCAGATTGTCCATCTTCTCAGAAGTAGATCCTTACAGAGGGAACCTCGCTCTGATACCACTTGAAATGCCTGGATCGGTTGTGATCACTGAGAGGGGAGGGGTGAATCAGTGATAACTTTTTCTTTTTATGAATTGTTCCCTATGGATTATCAATTCAACCTCTGCAGCTGGTTAAAGCCTAGATCTACTCTTTTAGTGGTGCAGTAATAATGAGAGCACAGAACACAGAGATTTACAAGGTTCGGTACAAAGACCTACTCCTTGCCGTGTTGGTTACACCCCCCAACACGGATTCTTCACTATGCCAAAAGATGATTACATAGTAATTGGTTACCCCCCCAATTACAAGTTGGTTAAACCCCCCAACTCCACAGCATCATCTTCATCATGGCTCCACTTCACTTCTTCAAAGGTGTTGTTCAAAACTTCAAGTAGCTTCAACAGTCTTCAAAAGATCTCGTTGGTCTTGCTCACCAAAAACCCAATCACTTAGAATGATTAGTTCTTTTGCAATCACACCTTAAGTGTGTACTCTTCTTCTCAAGGTTGGTCTTCTTCACTTGTGCACACACAAGGGCTAAGCCTTGGCCTTTTCTTCACATCTCACACACACAAAATATGGTATGGCCTCGGGTCTTCTTTGGTGCACACCCACTGCCCACAAAAGAGGCGCGCTAGGTGCAAGCCGCGCAAGTCCAATGAAACACAAAGTGGCGCGCAAGGTCTTTTCAAGGGGCAGCCGCGTAAGCCTTGGTGCAAAGCACCTCAACCGCGGGCGCGCAAATCTTCTTCTTGTCACGCAGATGAGTTGCGCGCAAGGGACTCCTTCGGGACCTCGGGTGATCCCGAGAACTTCAGCCACGCAAGAGGTATTTGCGCGGAGGCTTCAAAACTTCGCGAGGCAGAGAGATGCGCTCACGGGACAGCAAATATCCAAAGGATCAGCAGCAAATCCAGAGGTCTCGGCCTCTCTTTATATAGGCGGAGGAATCCTCAAAACATCCGCGGGATATAAATCTTGATCCACCGAGATTTTCGGTTCTTTGAAAACTTCAACCGCGGGCCGAGAATCTCGTTCTTTCTCTCTGCACAACGCGGACTTCTTCTCCTTCTCCTTTATCCACGTGCATGCGTTTTAAAACGCATGCAAGCCTCTGTTTAATCCATCCCATGCAAAACATGAACACCGTGTGGCCTCGACACTTCGTTTGCCTTCGGCCTTCATCGAATTTCTCCACTGGTAGTATGCATCCTCATTTTAAGGCATGGTTGTGTTCGGTATGCTCAGACGATTCCAATGGACGTCTTGGTTTCGAAAATGGTGGCCGGATGCTCGAGAACAGGTGGTCAGATGGCCTCTGGTTCAGCGGCGTCGCGGGAGTTGCCTCGGCCGAGCTCGAGGTTGAGGATGAGCTCTCGGCCGTAGGATCAGGCGTTTGAATATCCTCGGACGGCCGCGATCAGGAGATCTCGCACGGGATGCGATGAGCGGCTGTGATCAGCCGCGCGATGAGTCGGACGGCCAGGATGCGCTCCGGGTGAAAAATGCGCGTCCCACATCGAATCCGCGGCCGGTTTTTCCGCGCTTTATAAGCCTGGCGCTCCCTCAACCCGCCAGTTGAATCTCCTCCCCTCTCGGTGCCGCCCCGCACCGAGTTCTTTAGCGGGCGCGCTCTTGCGCCCACCCTCTGCTCCTCGCGGGCGCGGTTCTAGCGCCCACTATGCTCCCTGCGGGCGCGCCACTGGCGCCCACCTTGCACACTGCGCTCCTCCGGGCGTGCCCCTGGCGCCCTTGCGGCGTCCTTGGGTGCGCCCTGCCGCCCTGGCTCGCCCCACGGGGTTCCCCCGGGCGTGGTGCCCTAGTGCCCATGCCTTGGGGTTGAACCCCCCAAGGTGCCTTGGCTGGCCAATTTTTTGGCAAAGGGACAGAATAGGACTTTGTGAAATACAAAGTTCTTCTCCATATAAAACATGCCAAATGCCAAGTGCCACTTCAAGCCTTCTTCCTCATTTATCCTTCTTCCTTTCTTCTTCTTCATGTATTCATCACTTATGAATGGAATTTCAAACGGTTTCTTCTTAATCTTCTTCATCTCCTCTTCCATATGTGTTCAATACTTAGGAGGGACTTCATGAAGGTTTTTCATCTTCAACCGAACTCCTGAATCAAATAAATTCTTCAATTCTCTTTGTTGATTTAATCAGAGATCAAATTGGAACTTCTTCAAATTCTCATGCACTAAGTGATAGTGCATGGACTTTATTAATCCACTTCATCCACTTAGAAGTTGTGGATGGATCTCTTCAACTCCTCATGCATTGTCAGTACAATGCATGGTCTTCTAATCATGTTGTGACTTTGTATCCAGTTGATACAAGTTCTATGAACTTAAAGAACAGCTCCACAATCGTCTGATTTAATGCTTCTGAAATCATCAATCTTCAAGATGTACTTCATCAGATGGCACACCATGACAAGTTATTGACAACAAATGCAATTACTTCACTAGGGCACAACAGGTATTAATATATAACCAATATGAAGAAATAAAATAAACTTATATATATATATATATTAAAACCCATAATGTTGGGTTTCTAATAGACCTAATGACCACATGAAAGTACATGTCGATAAGGTTTTTATAGTATAATAAATAAGTTTTAATTCTGTATAATATTTTATAAACATATAATGGGTTTAGGAGAGATACATTGTGTGTACGTCTCTCACCATCTACTATAGAATCACACATAGGGACATTAGATGTAAATCATGCCTTAGAAAATTTGAGTTTAATGAATTTATAAAGGACTACATGGTGTGTGGTCTACAAGTTACATGCTCTCCAGTTAGGTAGGTCATGAATTGAAATGCATGGCCCATTTCAGAATAAAAAAGGACTACCCACTATAGACATGGGATACATGGTGTGTACTGTGGATGAATATCCACTAGGATGGCATTACAAAAAATTGTTTTATGATATTATATTCTACATGTATAATCAATTAGCATGGTCTTAATTAATTATGAATTTATTCCTAGTGCACTGAACACATGTACATGGTTTGTAACTCATTGTACAGTTCTTGTACTCCTGGTTCCAGAATGCTTGACACCACTAAATGAGATATTAAATTTTATTTCATTTAAAAAATTATTAATTTCCAATATATCTATGGTAAAAAAATCAGAATAGGTAGATCTCTCAAATTAGATTAAATGAAATATTAAACAATAATTGCAAAAAAAATTAAAAAAGTTTACATTATTCGATGATATTTAAATAATTATAAATACATATGTGAAGGTTCTAATACCACGTTAATGTTGTTTTAATAGTGTAAGTATGATATTGGTCCTAACGAAGATTTCTTTTTATCATCATCGATGATCAATATGAGATTTACAAAATGATAATCATTATGATCAACTGAATTTAATTAAAGAAAAATGATAGTGGATAAAACAACGGAACCAGAGAGAGCTTCCTAACATATTATTTATTATTATTTTAATAAATTAATGAATATATTTTTTATAATTAGTTCCTCATTGATGACTATGAAAAAAATCTATGTTGTATCATCATCGTGTTGTAGGAATCAAGAGTAGATTCCATCCAGCAGTGATCCGCGCATATCCTAAAAAACAATAATTGTCAATATAAGAATGTTTGGGTGCTAGAATGGAAGATCCTATAGCTTGTTTCATTGGATTTTATTTCCACTAGAATAACTTCCAAATCATTCTCCCAGATCATTCTAGACACTATAGTGGGAGATGGAGAATGGTCTCTCTACGTTCTTGGATTCATTCTTCGAGAAGGGAGCTCTCTAGGCCTTTTGAGTAATCTCCAAATTTTTTGTTCATAACCTAAAAATTAAATTTTATCTCTTTAAAATTTAAATAATTGGGTTTATATATCTCTAGGGTTGGAAAGAAATAATTGAAATTCTAATTATTTTTCATTTAATACATCTATCTATAATAATAATAATTTTATGATTATTATTATTTCTTGACATTATCATAATGTGAAAATTAAAATGAAACATTATTTATTAAAATAATATTCAAAATATTGTATTTCTTTATAGACCATTAAATTTGGTCCTCTATTCTTCCCCAATATTTATCAGGTCCTGAATAATAACTATTTATTTTCCAAATATATTTCACTAAATTATCAGGAAAAAAATATTATATTACCTAAATATAAACTAAGTATATATTATATATTTCTCTAACATTATATTCTCTCAAATAACTGGTGATAGAATACATTTTATGAATAAAAATTGAGTAATTATTAAACCACATATGGGATTAATTTTTTTTCAACTTGTTTCTTAATAAATAAAAATATATTTTTAATCTAAATTATGTATAAACAAAGTTTTTAACCCTCTATGCATCCTTCTAATTGGTGTTTGGAGAAGAATACTAAATTCCAAGGATGGACTCTACCAATATTCCATGTAACCCTTATAGAAATCAGTTAATGGAAAAAACAATATAATAAAACATAAAAATGGATACAATATAATATATTACATATATCTTGATATCTATAATCAAGAAGGTTAGATGCGAGTGCCATCAACCTATGTTCATGATTTCCCTTTATATTAATTACATAAAATTAACTTTCCTGTATAAAACCATTCCAGTGGATTTTTTAGGCTATATCATTTCCATCAATGGTCCTGAGATATCAACTTTTGTTAAAGAATAGATGGGAAAATTTATTTATTGCATTATTTATTAACTAAAAATTACTCGTGACAACCCCAATGTATCCTACAAACTCAAAAACATATTTAATAATTGTTTTATTTAATATGTGAAAGTCCATTATTCATAAAACTAAATAAGAATAATCCTAAAATCAAGGGATAAATACACATGTCCACAGATAGGAACATCCAATGACACATATAAATGTTGACTTCCTACTGGCTTCTCTCATTCAATTAATATCTTACACATGATATTACCAAGGGAATACAACATGAAAATATTCCTAAAATCATAAGAGTATCCTCCTTTGATAGACTGTTCCATTTCTATCCCTCAAATGATATCATCCGACTATGGAACACAAATTTAAGAATATTATCATAAAACTTTTGGGTCTCATCATATCAAAGAACTACTATGTCCTTTTAGCATAAAATTTACTCTTAGAAGATTATCTCATTAAATGTCACATATGAGAAATTACATGATATGATTAGGAGATTATTAATATTCAAAAACATGAATACATGTCATCATAAAGTACATAGATGTTGGTTCTAGAGCACCATCTCCAATAAAATGATCATGTGATGTATAGTGGTTGTATAATACCCTACATGATTATGTGATAATATTTTATTGAAAATGATATTATGGACCAACATTCCTCTTTTTCATCCTACTATAAATTGTGGGCCTTAACGGCAACTTCATTAGCTTCAAACTACAAAGGTAATTTCAAAGCATTAACAAGGGATTTTTTATTGCAATATAACCTAATGTATTGAAAGTATCATGGGTAGGATGGAGAGGTTCTTTAAAACAACATATTTCCATTCTAGGGGTATATTGTTTCCAAATTAGGGTTTATCATTGGCATTGAAAGGGTCATGGGAAGGACGGAGAGGTTATTTAAAACAACATATTTCCATTCTATGGGTATATATTTTCCAAATGAGGGTTTATCATTGGCATTGGGTATAAATTATTATGCTAGATTAACCACTGAGGTTTAGAAAATGGTGGTAGTATTATATTATTAGATACCAATTCAACTGTTAATAATTATTGATTGACTATCAATTAGCAGAGGTTGGGCTCTGGTTGTACGTGTCTAATCATGGAGTGATCACCGCTAAGTTTCATGTCCAACTATTATAGTCACCTCTAGTGGCATACCGAACAGAGTGGTCAAAGAGAGTTTCCCTTGGAGAAAAACATTTAAATATTTTATTTAGTCTTAGTGACATAAACATATTGATTTGGAGCAATACCCATCGTGTTCTGATTGTTTTTGTGTCCTCTACCTTGGATTTGATGTCTTTAGCTAGAGGAACTAGAGGTGTTTGAAATGAATTCCTCATTGTCGAGTGGTGGTAAATGGTCCATTTGCTAAAAAAATCACATATTAATACTCCCACTCATCATTAGTGGGGTAGTTCATGGTTGGGTGTACCCTAGGAATATATCTTAACTTGGGATGTATAATGTTACAAAGAGTGTGAGATGGATTTGGCACTATATAGGGATCTAATTTCACTTCATAAATTGATTTTTATTCTTCTATTAAAATTAATATTTTGGAATATATTTATAAGTATCCATAAGAGGAGATATGTTGATAACTTGAGGTTCCGGATTTATCAAGAACAAAGGGATAATACCTTGAGCACAAGACACTACCTTGCGATCCAATATGTCATCATACTTATGCATCACACATATTGGAGCCTACTACCATTTTCCAGAGTGTTAATGATCATTGTTGAAGTAGGTGGACACATGTGTTTCCTAATCCAAAATATATCTCCACATGAATAATACAAAATCCACTTGGTCTTGGATCAAATATTTAAACTTGAATCATTCCTCGATGGTGATTTTGAGGATCTTGTGCTGTGGAAAATAGTAGGGTCATCTAGTGAGTCCATTATCATTTGGTATCTCCACTTTGGAAACATCAAGATTACATTCACCAGGGAAAAAATTAAATACCTAAGTAAATATGAATCAATCAATTTGTAAGTATTATTCCATCTATCTGGTAATTTATATCTAGGATTTTGGCCTTTATATGGTGGTGGATTCACATTCTCTCATAGAGGTGGCTATGCTTGGAGTGGTTGTACCTAGAAGTTTGTTTCTAGGTATGTTTTTTCTATTTAAAGATACCCTTAGTGAGGATCATATTTAAATGGGAATAATAAGTTTACAGGATTAGTAATATACGCAAGCACAATGACGGAAGTCTCTATTTTCAGAGGTCTTATAATGGGAACTAGAATGGGAAATTAGAATAACTATTGTCTAGTCCACTACAAGGATTCATTTAGATACTGATCCATTTCAAATAATTGTCATAATCCACCATGTTAGTTCATTAATATGAGGTTAGGGACCATCTCATTCCAATATTTCTCTAGGAACATCGTCAGGAACTATTCATAGGATAACCGCTTATCGAGTGAATACATGGGGACATTCATCGACAAAAAATTTGGTGACTCACTCATAATTCTTTTTTTAAACTGAAATAGGCCATTGATACCCTTATTTTATATGGTGGAATATAACTGGTTGAGTAATCTTCATTACACATCCACCCAAATGGAAATTGAACCTATAGTCAGCTGGTTATACTAGAAAAACATAGGCCCTTCTAGGGGCTTGATGAATCATCGGAGCTTGAAATCCTAAGGAAAATCTACAGTTTCCAATATTACATTGAACCATGAGATATAGTGGTCTATTTGTTCTAACAGGTCACCCAACCAATTAATTGAGGTAAACTACTATTAAAAAATTCATGGGATGCTCGTACATTGTCCACCCATGCCGAGTATAGTTTTCCATCAGTCGGGATTTCCACTTACTGTGTTTCCATGCCCTTCGGGAGAGTAGTGAGAGAAGCTATCATGTCATCCATGTGAGTTTCTATAGCCACAAATTTGTGGACAAGGTCATCAACTCAAAGAGAAATATTTATTTGATCTTGAGTTGGATAATATTGTTTCTTAGGTGGGGTAAGTGACTCATACCTTGTTCATTGTTCATACCGTCTATCTTCAACCTGGACTAGATGTGTAAGGCCACCATATTCTAACTAGGTTATATGATTAGAGATGACCACATTACCTACTAGAGGGGATAAATGTTCCCTTTGGCCATTGTGAAAGTCTGGGAACATCTCATCAATAATATTAGTTGTGATCCTTTTGTATTAATTAATCTATTGGAGCAAGGAGAGTTCCATGGGTTATATCTCTACATTCAGTATGACTTCAGATGGCTCAGAGTTTTTTTTATATCCATTTAATTTGTACATGTTCCTATGGGTGGGAAGAAACATCTCGTTTTAGGTACTTCTAAGGACCAATGCATGTCTCCGCTGACAAGTGATGACACCATATAAGGGGTCCTCCGGGAATTTTGACATCTCTTGAGGTAGATTTTCCCTATCATGACATGTCATAGTAGTAATATACCTCTATTCCACTATCTAGTTAGTGATGACCATATTGAACATGCGGGAGGTAATTTTTGAACCCTCACATTCAGAAGAGGGGAAGGATGTATGGTCTCGCTACTGTATCAAGATATGACTGAAGTGGAGGGAAACATATCTTTAGTTATTTTCAAATTCTTCATGATAACCTTACCATAATTCCAATATTATTATCTAGGATCTTATTAATATCCTCCTACCATGATAAATTCATAGGAAGCATCAATCCTAGTAAATAATATAACATACATGATTGATCCTATAATTGAATCATATGGTATCTAACTCATTATATCTTTCTCTTATTGTGTCTAAGGACACATTTTCATTGAATGATGTAAACCATATAACACTATAACCAATCCCATCATGGATTGTTCCATAATAAATCTCATTAGTATCTGGACAACATATGTAAATTTACATAGTTCAAGAGACCTTGTGGATATATCATGAATGATCTGGATCTCGAGAATATAGTCTACTTCACCTAAGTCCTTCATGGAGAAACGAATTTTTTACTAGTCCTTAACAGACTGTAACATATGTATATCATTTTTAATAAGTAATATGTCATCAACATATACTACTAGGATAACACCTACATTTCCACAAAACTACTGGTAAATACATGTATCACATTCATTATTAATAGAACTAATTTCTTTTATATCTTTATCAAATCAATTGTTCCATTACCTAGATTATTAATTCAATACATAAATGGATCTATGAAACTTGAAAATAATTTTCACATCACCTGGAGTCAAAAAACCTTTTATTTGTGTTAGAAAGACATCTACTTGAAATTTCCATTAAGGAATTATGTTTTGATATCAACCTTCCACATCTCATAATCATTTTAAGATTTATAGAAATTATAATTATGATGGATTTAAACATGGAAACTTGTGAATAAGTTTTATCATTGTAAATTCCATGATGTTGTTTAAACCCTTTTCCATTAGACTTTCAATAGAGGTGTTTACTTACCTTCCATGTCCAATTTTCTATTGAATACCCATTGCCACCCAATGGTATTTACCCAACTAGCGCATATACTAGAAGCCAATATTGGTTCTGATAAATATAATACGTTTCAGAATGCATGAATTCCTTCCATATTAGAGATTCTGAGATCTCTACTGCCTCTTTGTAGAAGAGAGGTTCATCATTGTCAATCACTAATGTATCACAATTTTTTTGACCATAAAACCTTATATCTCTGGTTCTCATACTTCTCTTGTTCTCTTATACGGTCCATGTGTTCTCTTACATCTCTTATGATCTTATATATTTGATTGGTCCTTCTCCCATTATCCTTTTTTCGAATGTTCTCCTATCAAGAAAGACAACTTATTTGGAGCCAACCTATTTCTTGTCTAAGGGGTTTTACAGGTGTTATCCCTTTTTTTATTTGGATACGTTATAAATATTCAATGTGTGCCTCTAGGTTCTAGTTTTATTCATGATAATTCCTTAACTATATACTCAAAACCCCATACACGTTTATAAAAAAAATTATTTTCTTCCACTCGATAACTCGAAGGGAATTCTATATTTCACATTAGTTGGTACTCAGTTAAATGTGTATTCCAAAGTTTCTAATTCATATCCCCAAAAGCATAATAGATTATTTTCACGACTCATTATCCTTCTTACCAATTCTATCAAGATACATTTCTTTCTTTCACTGACACCATTCCCATGTGGTGTGTTAGGTTGAGTGAGTTGAGATAGAATCCCAAAATCCCATTGAATTTCAATAAAATATTAATCAATATATTCACCACCTCAATCAAATTAAATGATATTTATCTTCATTCCATTATGGTTCTCTACATTATTCTTTAATACCTTTAATTTCTTAATGGACTCACACTTATACCTCATCAAGTAGACATAAAAATATCTACTCAAGTCTTTAGTGAAATTTATGATGAGAGAATACCTAGATCTAGAATCAATTGGAAATGTTCTAAACACATCATTTTGTACCAATCCTAGAAGCATTGTGTCCCTTTCCCCTAATCAACCACATACTGGTTTGTCCATTTTTCCTAATAAACTAGAATTACATCTTTCATGTGGGTTTTTTGTTCATGGAATTTTGGACCGCTAGGGACCTTTTGACTTGTTTATATCATTGATGTCATTGCGGTTTCTCCCATTTACCCTTAAATGGGGGCCTATCTTAATAAAAATTAATTTTCAGTCTTTCATGAGGTTTTATCTGAGGCAATTATAAATAACCATCTTGAAATAGAATTTTCTAATGCATCTATTTTTCCGATCCAAGATAGTGATGCCATATAAGGGTGTTATATGAGTTGTGTAAATATGATTCATTATCAATTTAAAATTCTTGGTTTTCATAATTTATTACATAAAGAATATTATTGAAAGGTCTCAAACCATAATATATGTTCTCTTTATAAAAGAAATATCCTTTACTCCCAAACATGTAAATAAACCCAATTTTATATAGGCGTGATATAAAAATAATGATTCTAGAATCAATTGGTATATAATAAAAATATGTCAAATCCAAAATCATTCTCATTGGTAATGAAATGTTTTACTCACTAATGGCTAGAGTAGACATCCTCACAGCATTAACATATCTAAAATCCACCTCTCCCCTAGAAATATTTAAAAATATATAAGGTTCTACATTTTTATATATATGTGGTAACCAAAAGTCATATCTAGTACCCAATGTGTATATATTAAAAGATTACCCTCGATAATGAATTCACATTTAGCATCCCTTTTCTTCTAGTTGTAGTTCCTCTTACAATGATTTAGATTTCCACATGAAAATCATACTATCCCAGTTTCCTATGCCTACCACTGGGTCTTCCTCTTCGTGGAAGGATGTTTCTCAATATCTTTATACTTTTTTTTATTTATGGGATAAATTTCCATATTTATTATTTTGTTATTCACCATATGTATTGTGGGTTTGTCAAGACCCATGTCTTTATAAACATGGATAATTAAAATAATATGTCTTAAAATACTCAACTCATTATTTTACATATTGTAATTAATAGTAAAACTTGATATGGTATTGGGTAGTAATGAGATATTGAGATCAATATGCAACTTATCCTAGAATTTAATCCCTAATATGTCTAAGTGTCCAATTTATCCAATAAGCATGACAAAATGAGGCCCAAATGGAATATAATCTCCTTGATTAGTTGTAAACAAAGAATTATATATCTCATATCTATCTTATATTTCTTTTATTGATATAGATACTAAAGGTGAGACATCATTGATTATGGATCATGTCCTCAGGTTTAATCAAAATATCATTGTTCATGGATGATAAAATTAAACACTGAACATCTATAGCATCATTAAAAAATTTCTCATATATAGACAACTCTTTGTCACTAACCTCATCTCTAAGTGCATCAAGAATTTGTTCCACTAGAACATACAATCTCCTTTTATAGAGAAGGGTAATATTTAAGTTATTTTTCCACTCTGGGAAATTCATACAGGTTTAAAGTTTATCCTTGTCAATTATGGATCCTAGTGATATGTTTTTCCATTATATTTTTGTTTCTACAAGTATGTTAAAAGAAATATTATAAATATATCAGAAAAATAATTTAGATAATTAAATAAATATTAAATTTATTAATATCCCACTATTTTTTTGAAACCCAATATCCCTAACCCTTGGATTTTGAATATCATGTTTCTTGGACATCATATTCAAAAGGATCCATATTCCCCTTATCATTACCCAAACATTAGTTGGTCATGAATTTTTAATGATTTTAGGAAGTCATTCTAAATGGCAACTGAATTAAATAACAGTTTATAGATCTGTTGAATGGAAACCCCAATTCTAAAACCCTTAAATTGGATTTCCTCAATCCCCCTATCTTAGATACACTATTTCATGGTTTGGAAGTCAATCCATGATGTGAACTATGTTAATTCAACACGAAATTTCATTTTTTAATTCCTAGATAATTGAAAGAACTCTAAATTTGGCTGGTCAAGAAATTTTAACTATGGTTAGATTTTAACTGATGTAGTGGGATTCTATACCAACATAATATATATTATTTAAGGATTTTAACCTTTTATGAATAAATTTAAAATTAAAATCATTATCACCTTCCTGTTATAATTAAATGTGTTTACCTAAGTGATTAAACATTTCATAAATAATATTTACACATAAGGAAATTTATTTTATTCCTATCTTGAATGGTCATCAATTTCTTTAATTTACGTGATTGAAAAAAAATATAACTAAATAACCATAAAAAATTATAGAAATAAACAAATTAAGTGACCTTATCAAGTGATTTTACAAATCTTTATTTTATTTAGTGGTTTCTAAACTAAATTTTTACCTTGGGAAGAAATCACCTCGAACCATTTAAGGTTTGTGTTACAGCTTTCCACCTATCCACCTATGCATATCTCTTTGATTGGTTTCATCTCGACCCCAAACGTGAACCACATCCACTATATTGAGAACTTCATCCATTAAATATGCTTTTAATAACACATAGATGAGGGAAAAAGAGGTTTTCAAAAAAGAAACCATCGGAACGCAGGCCCTTAAAAAATAAGGGGAGATAGGGAAATTGGGAAAATAATGAACTTTAATAATAAATTCAATAAACCCAATCACATAAAAAGTTCCGATCTATATTCATTACCATCCACATGCATGCATAAAAATTGCACATTTAATAAAAATAACCTTCAATTCTAAATCAATATTATTTTTGTTAAATTCTATATTAATCAATTAATTGTCATAATTAATGAATAAATTACACTATATTCATTATAATCTAAATTTCATTGAAATTAGAATTGATCATAATTGTAAAATAATTAAATAAATTTATCTAATATTATCTATTTATATAAATATACTTTAGAGAAAAGACAGTGAGTACCCATCTGAATCTATCCAACATGTATTATACCTATATGTAGTTTACTCTTTTAACATATAGAATACCAGAATAATCATGTAATTTTATGAAATGTACTATCAACATGATGATTACATGGATTACATGATTTTTCTATAACATGTTATGCTTCAATGTACGTGGGGTAACATCGGTCATATGACTCATAAATGTTATAAAAATATGAACATTATGAAGGAATTAATTAAACATATATATATATATATATATATTAAAACCCTTAAAGTGGTGTTTCCTATAGACATAATTACCAAAAGCTAGTACTTTTCAGTAAGGATTGTATTATATAACAAATAAATTATAATTCTATATTATTTTTTTATATGTATACGATGTTTTTAGGTGAGCTACATGGGGTGTATGCCTCTCACCATATATTTGAGTCCCACACCTAGGGATTATGCATGTAAATAGTGCCTTGAAAAAATGATGTTTAAGGAATGTATATAGTACTAAATAGTGTGTGGTATCCCGGTTACATGGTTTCCAGTTAGGTAGGACATGTATGGAAATACATGACCCTTCTATGGTTTAAACAGATGACACACCGTAAACATGTGATATATGGTGTGTACTCTGGCTAACCATGCTCCAAGATGGCTCATCCAACATGTGGCGTAAGATAATAAATCCACCATGTAAAAAAATTTCCATGTTTTTAATTAATTTTGAATTAATTCCTAGGGAACTCAACACAATTACATGGCATGTAACTCCTATTACACAGCTTATACTCCTAGTTCCAGAATTCTCAGCACCTCTGAATGAGATATTCTATTTTATTTCATTTATAAAATTAATAATTTTAGTTAGATCTATGAAAAAATAGGAATAATAATATCTCTCAAATCCGATTAAAAGAATGATAAAACATTAATTGAGAACTAAATAAAAATGTGTAAATATATTTATGGTCATGAAATAATTATAAATACTTATGTGAATGCTCTGATACCACTTTATGGTTCTATGAATAATTGAATTAAGCAATTGGTCATGCCCAAATTTTCTTGTTATCTTCATCGATGTTAAATCTGATATTTACCCAATGATAAGCTTTGTGATCAATGTAATTGAATCAAAGAAAATATACAATGGATAAAACACTATAACTAGAGAGATGATCATAACATATTATTTATAATTGTTTTAATCAATTAAAGAATTACATTTTTTGAATTATTTTTTCATTTATGAGTATGAAAATATATCGATGTTGTATCATCATTGTATTCTGGTAGTCAATAGAAGATTCCCTCTAGCGGTGATCCCCACATGTCCCAAAAATCTCTAAATGTAACTGTAAGAATATTTTGGTGCTAGCATGGAAGCTCCTATAACTTGTGTCATTGTCCTTTTATTTCAACTAAAATAATATTCAATTCATTCTATTTAATCACTCTAAACATGATAGTCGAAGGAGGAGGGAGATCTCTCTGCATTCTTGGATGCAATCTTGGAGAAGGGATATCGCTAGGTCTTAAGAGGAATCTCCAAATTTTTATTCACAACACGATAATTGAATTTTATCTCTTTAAAAATAATATAATTGAGTTTATATATAGCTAGGGATATGAATATAAAATTTTATATTCCCCTTACTTTTTATTTAATCCACGTGTCTATCCGAATAATATTGTCATTATTATTTCTCGGCATGTTTATAACTTGTAAATTAAAATGAATTATTATTTATTCCAATAATATTCAATAGATATTATTTCTTAATGGACCATTAAATGTTATCATCCATTCCTCCATAATATTTATTTGGTCTTGAATAATAAATATTTATTTATTAAATATATATCAATAGATTATTGGACAGAAAATATTATAATCCCTAAATTGAAAATAAATTTTTATTATATATTTATCTAACATTATCTCCACACAAATAACTCGTGATAGAATGCATTCGATGAAGAAAAGTGAATAATTATTCAACCACTTATGTGGTTAATATTTATTCAACTTGATTCATAATAAATACTAATATATTATTTAACCTAGATTCTGGATACCCTTAGTGTGTACCCTGTATGACTCTTTCTTAGTGGCCATTGGAGAAGAATCGTAATGTCTAAGGTCAGCCTCTAGCAATATTCCTAGCAACGCTTATAGAAAGTACTCAATGGTGAAATAACATTATACCTAATACAGATTCTTATTGTGTAATATAATACCTTTATTATGAAATCTATAATCAAGAAGGTTGGATTTTAGTGCCATCAACCTATGTGCTTGATGTATATTTATTTTAATTCATGAAAATTAAACTCAGCTAAATAAAACTATGTCCATGGATTTATCTAAGATATATTATTTCCATCAATTGTCTTGAGATATCAACTTATGTTAAAGAACGGATGGGTAAAATATTTTCTTACATTATCCACTAATTCAATATTACTCATGACATACCCAATGTATCCTACATCTTTAGGTACATAAGTAATCATAGTTTTCTTCAATAAAACAAAGGACACGACTCATAATACGCATTAATATTAATGATAAAGTTAAAGTATCAATACATATGTCCATAGGTAGGAACATACATTGACACATATAAATGTTAACATCCTATTGGATTCTCTTATTCAATTAATACCCAACTCTAGATATTACCAATGGAACACACCATGAGAATTTGCCTAAAAATCTAATGAGTATCCACCATTGATATAGTGTATCATTTGTGTCCCACAAATGATATATTCCATCTATAGAACATAGATTTAATAATAAAATCATTGAACTTATAAGTCTCATCATATCATGGAACTGCTATGTCCTTTTAGTGTGACATATACTCTTAAGAAATTATCAGATACTATATTACATAGAAGAACATTGATTATATGATGTGGTGTTTATTAATATTCAAAAAAAATTGATATATGCTATCATACATTAAAAAGGGGTTGTATCTATGGATATATCTACAATAAGAAAACATGTTATGTATATTGGGTGTATAATCCCGTACATGAGTATTCCATAATATTCCTTAGAAAATTAGATTATGGACCAACATTCCTCTTGTTTGGCCTCCTCTTAATAGTCGACCTCAGTGGAAGCTACATCATCTTCAAACAATAGAGGTATTTTCAAATCATCAGAAAGGAACTTGTATATTTTTTATAGGTCTATGAACTAAAGGATTGAAAGGATTTTGGGAATTATGGATATGTTATTTAAAATCGCATTTCCATTCAACATGTATAAATTTTCTAATAGAGGGTTTCTCTTTAGCATGGGTAGTGGCGGATGATTCTAGTTGAACCACGTTAGTCTAGAAAGTGTTGCTGATATTCTATTATTGGCTAGTTAGCCAACTATGAACAAATATTGAATGAATTTTATTTAATTAAGGTTGGACATTGGTTGGACCTGGCTAATCACAGAGTGATCACATCTATGCTTCATGTTCACTAACAAAGTCTACTCTAGTGGTGTACCTAACAAAGTGGTCCTAGAGGTTTTTACTGGCTGAACTCTATTTAAATATTTTTTATAGTCTAAGTGGCATGAACATCCTTATTTGAAGAATTTCCCTTAGTGTTCTGATAGTTATTGTGTCCACACCCTTTCATTTTATATCATCAGTTATAGGAACATGATGGGTTTGCACCTCATACCTTATTGTTGAGTTGTTTTAAATAGTCAATTATATCGAGGAAATTCATAGAGTCATCCTCACATTCATCATTAGTGGGGTAGTTCATTGTTGGTAAGACCCTAGAAACATATCCTAACTCTGGAGGTATAATGTTACCAAGAGTGTTAGATGGATTTGGCACCGGTTTGGGGATCTAATTTCCCTTCATACATTGATGCTTATTCTTATAATACATTTAAGATTTTGGAAAATATTTCTATGTAGCAATTGGAGGAGGTATGTTGACCATATGAGGTTCATGATTTCTCAAGAAAAATTTGATAATACCATGAATACAAGCCATTACCTTGTGATAAAACCTATAATCATACTTTTACATCACAGATCTTGGAGCATGATTCCATTTTACAGAGCCATCATTATCACTATTGCAGTCTATGGAAAAAATATGTCTCCTACTCTAGAATATCTATCCACCTCAATAAGCCACAATCCACATGGTCTAGAAGCCAATATTATAACAAAAATCATTACTTGATTGTGATTCTAAGGATCTTGTGGTGCGGACAATGGTCGTGGTGGCCAGTGAGTCCATCATTGTAATGTATCTTTCACTATGGAAACTTCAAGATTACATTATCTAAGGAACAAATGAAATACCTAAGTACCTATGAATCACTTAATTTTAAGTCTTATTCCTTCTATTCGGGAATTTCTCCCTAGGATCCTATCCTTGATGGGGTGGTGGAGCCAAAATCTCTCATCAAGTAGGTTGTGCATAATGTGGTTGTACATAGAGGTTTTTTACGTAAAGTTGATCCTTGTTTGGATACACTTAGTGGGGATCTTTTGTAAATGGGGACAGTATGTGTACCAGCTCAAAAAATGTATTCATGCATAATGATGGAAGACTCTGATTTCATAGATCTTATAATGGGAGCTGGAATAGAAAATTGGAATAACTATTTTCTGCATAGATTTGTCTATAAATAGATACCTTTCAAATAATTCTATGAATCATCATGATTAGTACATGAATATGAGGGTAGGGGCCAACACATTCCAGAATTTCTCTATTAACATCATCAACAAATATTCTTAGGATAACCGCATATCAAGTGAGTAAGTGAGGACTTTCATAAACAAAACATTTGGAGAATCACTCATAATGCCTTTTTTACACTTCAATAGGCCATTGATACTCTTATTTTCTATGGTGGAACTTAACCGGTAGAGTAATTTTCATCATACATCCTCCCACGTGGAAATGGAACCTATGGTTAGCTTGTTGACCTAGAAAAGAATAGGCCCTTATAGGGTATGGATGAATAATCAGAGACTAGTAGCTTATTTCTAACCTATAGTTCCCTAAATTTCACTAAACCATGCTCAAAAGTGGTATATATGTTCTAATGGGTAACCCATACAATTAAATGAGGTAAATTTTGATTACTAAACTGAAGGGATGATCTTACATTGTCCACTAGTGTTGGTTATTGTTTTCCGTCAGTTGGAATTTCCACTTTTTGTGTATCCACGACCATGGAGATATTAGAGATAAAATATATCGCGTCATCTTGGTGAGTTTCTATGGATACCAAAGTTCTAATAGGTTCATGGACTCATGGATAAATATTTCCTAGATCCTAAGGTGGATAATATCATTTCTCAGTTGGGGTCGGTAAATCATACCTTTTTCATTTTTCATACCGCCCAGATTCTGCCCTAACTAGATATGTAAAAACACTATGTACTAACTTGGTTATCTGATTGGGGAGTACCATATTCCCCACTAGAGTAGAGGCAAGTTCCCTTTTGTCATTTTTAGGGTATGGGAACTTCTCATCAATGAGATTGGTGGCGATCCTTTTGTATTACTTGAGCTATTGGATATAGGTGAGTTCCATGGGCTCGATCTCTACATTCATTATGACCTCAGATGGGTCAAAGGGTTTTTCATGTCCATTGACATTGAACATGTACCTATGGGTGTGAATAAACTTATCGTTTGAGGTATTTATGAGGACAAGTGCATGTCTCCCCTGAAAAGTGATGACACCTTATGTGGGTCCTCCTAGTATTGTGCCATCCCATAAGGTAGATTTTTTCTATCATGTCCTATGTTAGTAATCACATACCTTTGTCCCTTTTTCATGTTATTTATGACCATATTAAACATGGTGGAGGTAATAGTTGAACTATTACTTTCGGAAGATGGGCCGGATGGAAGGTCTCGTTGCTGTAGCAAGATAATACTGAAGTGGAGGGAAAATACTTCACCCATTTTCGAATATGTACCTATAGAAATGCCTCTTTCATTATCTAGTGGATCCTAGTAAGCCTCCAACTATAGTCTTCATGTATAGTTTTTGTAAGCCATATGACTGAGGGCATTGATCTATCGATATCACTATGATATCATCCTTCTTGCACTACAGGTTGAGGTAATCGAAGTTCTCATGGATCCCTAGGTTTCTCATATTTCAACCAAAAAGGACATAAAATGTCTCCCAAATAATATGATGGAAAACCACTTCATTTTCCCCATTAAAGGACTTCATGATGACAAATTATTGATTTGAGGTTGTTAGGATTACCACTGATAGTTGGTCAATAGAAAGAACCTCTTATAGGCCCACTTACTCTGGGGAAGGAACCTGCTCTTAGTCGACCCAAACCCTGGTTGGTGTAGGCTTGGATATGGGTGGAATCACTAATATAAAAATAATTTGGTAATTATCTACCATAATATGTAGTTTCACATAAATCCCATAGTCAATGCATGCTTTAACATCTCTTATAGAGGGATCCATCATTATGATCATGTCCATATAGGATTGGTTGGTCACAAATGTGTTATGTGAGATGGTGATAGCATCCCACTATGGCACAATGGACTTCTCACCATAATCTAAAGGTGAGAGGACCAGTTTGGGATATACCGAACATTGATATGGGGGTGAATCAGTGTTGGATGCTTTTTAGACCAATTCCAACTTTTTTCCCTCTATCTCTTGACCTATTAAGATATTTATTCTCTTATTCTCTTTTCACTGTCTCATGCAATAATAAAAAGTAGTGAAAATATACACCCGATATTTTTACAAGGTTCACCACTCAATAAGAGTAGCTACCTCCTAGACAGGCTTGGATATGACCAGTGCCTGGATTTTCCACAATGAAGTGATATGCTATTACAGTGTAGTGGATAATAAAGCAATCCTCTAGCCAATGTGAGTCCTTGTACTTTAGAGGGGGTGGGAAACAATCCTCTTCCCTGTACTAGTGTTGGCCTAGTCCAACTTGTAGCTTCTAGCTAGTTGTTTATACTTCCAAAGGAGATAGTCTTCTTCCTTTTTTATGAGTTAGGTTCTGGTCTTGGTTTTCTTTAGTGCTCTTTACTTGATTTCTTGCAAACCAGTAGGCAAGCAATTCTTCCTTCTTTCATTCTCTTATTCTCTAGTGCATCACCAACTACACAAGACTTCTTATTTCATCTTTTTAGGGGAAAAACCAACTGCACTAAAACATGATCTCTCTTCTTTCCTAGAATCACATATGTTGATGTGATTATTCATACAGTAAAGATCGGTTCAATTGGTATCATCTGTATCTAACTTCCCTAAGTAATTTTCAGCATTCAATTGGGAATACTCTATTCTTCTTCTTTATCTCTTCCTTTAAATTGACACAATATAATATGGAATGGTACTATAGTTTCTTAATCTATTTCTTCAATTCTCAAAACCAACTTGTGAGTGTGTAAGTATGAAACCTTCTTCCTTTGAGCGGATTTGTGTTTAGTTGAACATCTAGTTGTTCTTCACATCGCAATGCAGAAAGAGGGCGATAAACTGTAGTCGTGTGACTGTGTTTCAACATCACTTTGTGGATCCTAATGGTTCACAGTTCTTTCTTCTTCGCAATGCCGATTCAAGAGTACTATGCACATATCAAAGGCCTACTAGACCTCCGTCTTTTGTGAACCCCCTTTTGGATGACATGTGCAAAACATTAATGACAAGCACGCAACATTCATCTTTTTTTGCGAAAGACCTCTTACATGAAACTTCTATCTTCTGTGAAAATTATATCTTGCGCGCAACTCTCTTCTTGCTTGCAACTATTCTCTTGCGCATATCTCTATTCTTGTGCGAAACATCTTCTTGTGAAAAACACTATTTATTTTGCGAACATTCTATTTCATAATATTTTTTCAAACCTCAGAGCTCGAGATTTCACTATGTGTCATGCTCACACAATGGTATTGTGTATCCTCTTATTTATAGACCTCATTCACCCTTGCATGGAAAAATTACGATGCATCGTGCAAGATCCGGACACATCACGCAAAACCCCTTCTAACATCACCTTAGTCACGTAAGTCACACATCGTGTAAAAACATATTTGATGTCTCCTTGGGTCCGTATGTCACGCATCGTGCAAAACCACATTTGACATCACCTTGTACACATAAGTTTCATTCACTCCAACCTCATATTCTATGCACATCTTAGAATCTTTCACACACTTCATTACTTTTATCATTTTTTTATGTTTGGACCTCAAATCATGCCCCATGTGCAAAACCCCACTTTATGTTGACTTTGGGGTGTAAGCCTCTTTTTCACCAACCAATTATTTCACACACTTATTGAATATTTCATGTTATTCCCTCCTTTTTCATTTTTCAATGTTTGTATATCGAATCGTTCTTTGCACGCAAGATTCCATACTACCTTTAATCTTGTGTGAAAAAATCAATCTAGCGTGAAAAACCACAATCTATCACACAAGACTCTCCTTTGTGAGATTTTGATGTTCGGATCCTATAGCACCACTTAGACACAACATACTGTGCCATCCTCAAACATTCACACAACATACTTTTCCAAAACACATTTTTTTGTCTCCTGATTTTTGAGGCCCTAAATCTTGGAAAACACTGGATAATGACACCACCTTAGACAACTATTTTGTGTTGCCCCCAGATCGTTTGTTCCTTTGTCATTTTATCTCTTCACCATATCACATGACCATTCTTCAGCCTTCATCACGAAATCCACAATCGTGATATGTATCCTTTGATCGAGAAGATTTGGCATTGTCATATTTTTAATGGGAAGTACTGAAACTTCACTATCTTCCAACAACATCATTCTTTCCAATCAAAAATTCATATGACTGGCATCACCTTTAATCCCCCTTTCTTCATAAGGCTTTCATCACATGTTCTCAAAAATAATGATATTTGAGAAATAAACATCCAAAAAGCATCGACTGATTTTCAATGAAATGTGAAATTCATGGCTACCTCAGAATGCCAATCTCTTCTACATTCTCTATTCTTCTTAAACCATCATTCTATACATCATGCAAATCATATGATTCTATTATTCAAATAATCTCTTGCATGGTTCTCATGAAATCATGAAAATGTATAGGGTCTTATTCAAATCATATTTCTTCTTCAATCATCCTCAGATAGATGATACCTCACCATTCTTCATTGTTGTAAACAATGTGTCACCTTTGACTCAAGTTCTTTTAACTAAGGATTATTGCATCAATCGTCTAAATTTTCAACTACATAGAGAATTTAACATGCATGGCATCCAATGCTGTGACTTCATAACAATTCTCCAGACATATTCACTTTAATCAATCTCTATTCACCTTGAAGTTCTTTCTTCATTTTGAGCATTATTGACACCATTTGACAACAAATAAAAATTATACACAAGGTGGTCCAAACAAAAGGTTTCAACCTAGAACCTGAAATATATCCATATTATTATGTTGAGGAATATATGAGGTAAACTGGTGATTATGCATATATAATCAATATGAGCCCCTAGAAGGGGGATATAATATCCTCCACCTATTGTTACTAGTAGAGGGATATGGGGATCCTATAAAACTTAGCTTTTGGAATTCTAAGTCTCAATTCCTGGCATCTTCTCCATACTCTTGTTGTCAGGTCAAACATTCCCTCATTAATTCCGTTTTCATTTTGGACTCTAATAGGCCAATCAAGACATGACTCTTCCTAGGGTTCCACCTTCGAGAAAAGGTGTTCGACCTCCTACCTCGAGATAGTTCATCATGGTGGGGTATTTATTTGGAATGGGGGGACACTGTGTTGGTTTTTTATAGTGTGGGGGACTAATTCATTGGTTGATAAAGAAGGTAGAATCTCTTCTTTATTTGATTGGGTGGGGAGGACCTCCTCTTTGTTTGATGGGAATACATGGAGGACCTCCATGCTAATTAGTGGGAGAATAGGGAGTTCCACTATACATATTGTTCATGGAGCAAGGAGGACCTCAACACTGATTAGTGGTAACATGCAGATGACCTATATAAAGGTTGGTGATGTTTTGGGGAGGACCACCAAACTGACCTTCCATGTCATGGGATGGAGTATAATGGACAATTGCAGTGCTGATGACTAAGAGAGTCTACCTAGCTGACCTATGAGGTGGATGGACTCTTGATCCCAAGGGGTAAGACAGATTTATATTCACGTTTTTAGGTATTTGGTGCAATAATGTTGTCGTGGAAGGGGATATAGGATCTGTATAAGATTCTCCTTTTCAATAAGAGTCATGGGTCTTCCCCCAATTTCATCATCAAGTGATCTAGACTGGGGCCGGTGGAGTGGGGATAAAGTCATCCCACTCTTCGGTCTATTACAATGAACCATGCATCCACTAAAGACACACGGTGGGATCCCCCCTTGGTGGATCCTAAATAATGTCCACATAAGGCGCATCTCAAAAATCCCCATCTTCTTCAGTGTAGAGGAGTGATATTTTTTGGATATCCATGCAGATTCTCCCTAAGGGGATCCCTATTAGAATGGGGGTTGGTTTCCCCCAATGTGTGCCTTATGGGAAGTTGTTTCAATGAGGTGTTGAGGCCTCAATGTCATAGTGGGCCATATCCCTTGTGGTAATGACCCCTTCCTACCCGTACCAATGAAACCTGGTTTAGATCAACCTCATCTAAATGATATTAGAGGGTGATATGTGTAATAGGAACCCAAACCATGATGTATAGGTGGAATTAATGGTAGGGGTGTAATCATGTGGGATTTCCACATGAAATTTTCTCATGACCCATTGCCTGATGAAACCTCATCATCGAATTCGTCTAGTTGATTCATGTAAATCTTGTGGCTTCAACAATTAGCACAGGTATGATGAATGAGATTCCAAATTCCCCTATTTCATCCTTTTCTTCCTAACTCTTCTAAGGATTTGTGATGATGATTTCGTTATCCATGGATTCTCAATGTCATCTTCCCCAATCCATAAGTGAGTTTCAGGTTGAACCCTCCATTTTCATGGTGGGTCCTGGAACAAAATATCTAGATCCAATGACATGAAAATCTATCATTTATTTAAATGCATCGAGTCCTAATAGTTGAGGAGAACAAATTCATGTCTGGTTAACAAATTCTATTTTTGATTCACTCATTGGGGAAGCATTTTCATCTGACCACCTGATGAATCGAGTGTTTCTTTTCTATTTCACACCATTCCAACATTCCGAAGGTAGGGGAATTATATCATGTTAATCAGTGATGAATTATCCTTAAATGAAAAGGTATGTTGGGTTTTCGGTTCCACCTTTTAGGGATTCCTCTTTAGAGATGGTTTCCTAGTCTAGGCATGCCTCATAGATTTATGTCAGGTTTGTGAAACTCATTTTTGTTTCAATCTTACGTGGACACTGGTTAATTTTATTACATCTTCCATGATAGTGATGTAACCTTTGATTGGGGGTTGTAGCATCATTGGTAATGATTGTCATGTTTATATGTTGGGCAGGATTGTTACCTAAAAATTATTCCACTTTGGGTGGAAAATAATTTCTGAGGCATCAGAGTCATGAAAACCATGGTATCCCATGTTGATTACAAGTTATTGGACACATGAAACATAATTATTATGAGGAACTTTACCTAAAGTATCCCATATTTGTTTCATGAGGTATGGGTTATAGATCAGTTCATTAGTTTATCATCTTTTTGTTATGGGAAAATGGTTAATATTTAATAGGTAAAGGTTTGGTTTATGTTTAATATCTTATAGGGACAAGATGTGGGATACTATATGTATCGCGGGGATAGGGTGGGTAATATAGTGTGTCCCATGGAGGAAATATTTCACACTTTAATGAAGAATGGATCAAAACTCAAGTAGGTATCCTATGTACCCTATTTAAATTATACGGATCAAAACCAATGTAGTTTGATGCTTCAGTTTAAGATCGTGTGATGGGACAAGTCCGTAAAGGTTATCATCATGCAGTTACGATGCTAATGTCATGGAAGGAGTGTCAATGATAGATGGATTGGGGATTATGTGTGAAATATTATAGTGGAATTTGTTTCATCTTACATGTATAAAGGCATTTTTGTGGCTTACACATGGATGATGACCATTTTGGGTGTCTCATATTCTAGTGGGAAAGGATTGTGTGGGGAATATGGTTGGAATTTTCACTTTGGTGGTGTCTCATCATATGGTGGGGATAGCTGGTGTGGGGATTACTCAAAGAAGATAGCCATGAGTGGATTTTCATCCCATGGTGTGGAAGGTGGTTTCTTCCCATGATGATAGTACAAGGTGAATCCTATGTTCATCACATAGGGTTAGGTTATAGTATTATGTGATGTGTTGAGAACATTTTCATGCGGTTTAATTTTGTATTCCTATGATATGGGGCTTTTCGGTTTTATTTAATACAGATCAAATGTGTATGGTGATCACATCTCGATGGTGGATCATGTCCATATGGGAGGAGATTATTCATAAAGAATTCCTACCATGATTAGTTCATATTTTCTCTTAAATATTCTAACACTAGAGATTATATGAACACCACTCATGTGACTCTGGGTGGGGCATGTCATTGGATCCACTCTAGGGGAATGGAAATATAGAGTCCCGAAGTTATGCTACCTACTATTAGGATAAAAATGATTAGGGTACTAATCTTACTAGATAAAAGTATGTTAATTTGAATACAATAATCATGAGGAACATTGGGCCAGGGACAAGAAATATTTTATGAAGATTTACTTCATTGCGCAAAAAAAATTGTGTAAGATAGGGGTGATGTAACAGGTATAACATGTGGATTCTTATAGAATAGTTGTGTGAATTATTTTGAGTTTCATGAAGATCAGGGTTGTGTAAAGGTAGCTTCTCTTATGTGAACCCATCTAGCCTTAGGTGTTGTTGTGAAAGGGTCACTCAACCATAATATAGGTCGTGTTTGGGTTCATATGTGGTCTATCATACATGTTATCTACCTTTTAGTTTCCAATGTTTTTGGTGTTTCATGATTTCATAGAGGAATGGAATTTTCATGCACAATTCCATCAATTAATATTTTTAGAGAACCTCACAAGGTGGTAGGTGGTTAGGTTATAATTATTTCCAAAATATTTTTCCTATGTAACATAACATTCCTAGGTGCATAATAGGATTTTATACATCTTAGTCCTTTTCCACTAGGTCTTGGAAGTGCGCCCTTCTTAGTTTTATGTCGCCATTCTTGCACAACTAAATGGTTGTGCAGTGGGTCTTCCAAAATGATCTAGATTTTTAATCACATGTCGTTGGTTTTTGGGGACTGAGTGCACAACATGTGGGACTCATTATCATGTTTCGCAAACAATTTCTTGGTTACACAACTAAAAGTCTTCTGCACAATCCTCCTTTGTGTTTATGTTCCAATGGTCCTATTTCGACTTCCAATATCTACATAACATAGTTCCTCCTATTGAATGCATTTGCTTTGTGTGTGGAACAACATTTTTAAAATGAATATTTTTAAATGCCCACACAACATTGTCATTTGCGAAAAAAATTTACTTTGGAATGGATCACATGTTTGGTTCATTTAAAACTATCCATTGGGTTTCTAGACATGTTTTCAGAACCAGTAATTTTATGGTCAAGATCCAGTAGTGTTATATGAAATTCATTTAGTTTTTAGATGAGAATGGAGTTGAGATTCCATAGATTACAATGCCTTAGATATCCCAAAACCATGATGATGAAACCACTTTCCCTTCCCCCATCACAGGTCCATTATGGATTTTTTATTGAGAATATGAGTGAAACCATTGTACTATATTCACTATTTTTATAACTTTATTCAAAAATATTTGTCATATCATATTCAATATTATATAACAAATCACTATCCCCTATTTATATTCATGAAGTGACATGTTTCCTTTGGGATCTTATTGTTTCACCTTAGAATGTTCTTCCTCTCATGGAAGAATAAATTTTGGTTTTTTTCAAAACTGAGGAATTTTGTAACACCTGGTGATTTTGTAAATTATTTTTTGAATTAATTTAATATTTTTTAATTTTTTAATTCCATTAAATAATGAATACATGTTGTGTTATATGAAATTAATATATTTTACTTTCATTTAAGGATATTTCATGTTAATTATTTACTACATGAAACACATAGATTATTATGTGGTGCATCCTATATGAATTTTTCCAAACTACTATATACTATTAGAATTATAATTAAAATATAATTATTGTTACCACCTAGCCGTTGAAATGGAAATTAAAAATAAGAATAACTAAATAGTTACAATATTATTTACACAATTATATGAAATTAATCCTTCGGTAACCAGTTACTATAATTGAATGAAACAAAAAATTGAAAATAAAGAATTTACTTTTCTATGAAAAATATTTTTCAACGTAAAAAAACAATTATATATATATAATTTTAATAAAATAATTTTGATTAATGATTTCAATAAAATTTATATATTATATATTCAATAAATATTTTTGGTACTCATCCAATATATATTATAAGTACAAGAAAATGATAAACCCATCTTTTTTAGTAAAAATATATATTTTTCTAAAAGAAAATTTTACCGTTTATTAATAGTGAACCCATTTTAAATATTATTTTTGAGTTTTTTTTAATTAATATTTTAAAAAATAAATTTTATTTTTAAAATTAGATATCATAATTTCCCTTGGGTGAGTTTTTACTGTTTTTATGGTGTTTCAATTTTTTATGAATAGTGAAAAACACATTGTTTTAATTCAAAACCTCATTTTTATATAATTTATTAATAGAGTTAAATTATATTTAAATTGTATTTTATAATTTAATTTTTAAATTTTATATCACGTAATAAAATCTGGGTAATTGGATTCAACTTTACATTATAAGTGTATATGACAACATTTCAAACGTTTAAACCTTTTTTACTTTAAAGATCTGTTTTGTCGTCTTGTCTATAGTATTGAAATTAAATTAATTTTTGAAACCACTGTTATTGGAATTTGGAAAAATGGATTTAATATTTTTAATAATCACAAAATTTAATATATAATAATATCAACATAATTTTTGACCAAAAATATTATTTATAAGTGATTGAATTAATTACAGTGATTAAGATACAATTAGCTTAAGAAATGACTAAATCTTAAACATAATGGAAAATATTACCTATAAAGTTTTACAAAATCCATTTTCTATCCATACTTCATACATATTCACCATTTTATATAATTTTATACATTATTGGATCCACTTTATATGGGAAACATTTGGGTGGAATTCCGTTTTTAAAAATTTACAACAATGTCACTCCTCCTCCACAACAAATAGGCACTCTACTGTGCAACTTATTCTCACCAATAAAGACCTTTGGATTGAAATAAAATCTGATAAAATAATCTAAAAACATCCCTCCCTCCATACTATATTCCTACCATTATTGATGATGACATCAATGAAATTATTTTGGGGGAAACAAAAATGAGTTCAACAACAAATATGCAACAACCTACCCCAAGTTTGTTTGTTTTATTATCATTATTCGCCCCCAAAAATATTTTCATACCATGATTATGTAATAAAATAAGTATAATAAATATACTAAGATTTTTTAATATATTTCTTTCACCTACAAATACACAAACAATAAACTATTATGTAACGAACATACCATTCTTGTGTATGGAAAACTACCGCCACATGAAACGATGATCCTTATTTTTTCCATTACCACCTCTCGTGGTTTGGAATTATGATGGAACTATATTTTTATATTATATATAATATATTTATGATGTATTTATGATTCTTAAATTATTATGTAAAAAATAACATCATTCAATCCATTTTATTGTAAATATGATAACTTCATTTGTGGACGTGTTGACTATCACGTCCTCAAAGAGATGTGATTCATTCACACACTCCATGGAAGGTAATAAGGGTAGGTATAGTGAAATCATATGATATATCTTATATAATAGTGATAAAATAATGAAATTATTTATATTTTTTTAATTTACATCCTTTTTTTCAATACGATAATAAAACATAAATAACACTCACACGTACATACAGTCTATCGTCTCCATGGATAGTGTATTCCATTTAATATTTATATATATTATAGATTATTATAAATACATATATAATTAATATATATGAAATTTATTTAATTTATTACATTATATAAATAATTATATCATTATCTATCTAATATTATCAAGAAAAAAATGCCAAAATATATACAAAAAATAATGCAGATATTACCCAAAATTTAACATTAACATGTAGTTGTTAATAAACCGGTATTAAAAATACATAACCAAACCATATATAGTATTATATATAATAATTTTTTTCTTTGGTATGTTTTTAATATACATATATTTATATTGTAAGATTTTGGAATGTGTATGTAAAAAGTCAAGACTTAAGGTGAGGTAATTTCATCTCACTTTTTTATTTCCATGAGATACATGCCACATTTGCCAATAAATTATTTTCTATGGTGTATATACATACATAATAAATTTTATACAATTATTTTCATTTATTTAAACATATTAAATGGATTTATTTTATTTTATTATTTTATGGGGATCATGGTTCTAAATTTACATAAGTACTAAGGGTTTTCTCGTCTCACTGTTATTTCTATGAGAATTGTCTCTTATTCACAAATAATTTATTTTTTTGGGTGAATATAATTCCCAGGAATGTATTATATTATTAATAAAATTAAATTTATGGGTATTTACATATCCATGTGATTATCCTTCTTTCATGGGGTTTATAGTTCAAATGTTACAGAATCCGTAATGTAATTTTGTTCTCTATTTTCCCTATTTGATACACAGGTATTTTATGAAACAATATTATTTTTCAAGATGTATATACTGAATTATTAAATTTAATATCATAAATATTATTATTTTAATGATAAATTAATTTTATTTTCATTTAATTAGGATTATCATTCAATGTTTCCAATCATTAAGAGCTTATTTCAACAATCACATCACTTTTCGTGTCTGTTTATTATTATGAATTCATTGATGAAATAATATGATCCATATTTCAAGAAAACTCGTGAATTTACTTATCATATGGTTTTCCATGATATATTAAATTATAAGTTCCATTTTTTGACTCTTTATTAATTAACACATTTATAAAAGTGTTTTTAAGAAGATCAGAATTTATCTCTCCCTTCAGTTGGAAATATGTATTCCTTCAAAACCTTAATTTCCAAAAGTTATTTAAAAAATATCTTATTATTTAAGAATATTTTTTCAAATATTCCTTCAAATTTTAAAATTAAATTCATAGAAAAACGCTTCTAAAATGATTAAAACATTATTTATGTGTTTTATAATTATATTCTAAGAAAAATGTTTTCAAAATGTTCTAAATATTTATTTATATCTTTTCAAAGTATATTAAAAAAAGGTGTTCAAAATGTTTTCAATATTTCCAAATAATTTTTGAATTTATTTTTAATAAAAAAACAAAGAAAAATTCTTATATAATTAAATATTTTTCTATTTCTTTAAGAGAAAAAGATTCTGAAAATGTTTTCAATATTATTTTATATGTTTTAATGGAAAAGGTTCCCAAATTGTTTTCAAACTTCTCTTATAAGTTATCAAAGAAACGTTTTTCAAATCTTTTTTAAGATTCTTTTTAAAAATTTCAAGGAAATAAGTTTTCCTCATGTTTTCCAAATACCTTTATATGATTTAATTTTTATTTCAATGAAATGTATTTTTAAAAGGTTATTTGTTTTATTGGGTGATATTAAATGAAAATTTATTTTCAAAATGATATTTCAAAGTCCTTATCCATCTAATATGACATCATTTTATATATTCAATGATTTACTATGGATATTATCTATGGATACCAATCATATTATTTTTATAAGTTGTTTATGTTTTGATATATTTATGTTTATAAAATCCATTTCTCTATAATGGGTTATACTATGATAAATGATTATTAAATCCACTTACATTCATGAGATATTATAGGATGAAATAAATATGATTCCTATCTATATTCCATAGTTTATGATATGATTAAATTTTATTGATACACATTTCATTTCATGGTATATGATATTATGCTTATTAAACATGTCTCTTTTTATGGTTTATGATAATGTAAATGATTTAGGGAACATGTATGTATGATGTCATTATGATATGGTTGGGACCTATATTTCTTTCCAATACATTCTTTAAGGAAATATATATGAAGAGATAATGATGGGAAAAAAGTTGATAGGCTTGATCCACAATGGGAAATACTTATGTCTTAATCCAATCTTGGAAATAGGTGTATCTTGATCCATAGTGGGAAATCGGTGTGTCTTGATCCATAGTGGGAAACAGTTGGGTCCGGTTCAATAATGGGAAATAGGTGCATCCTGATCCACATTTGGTAATAGGTTTTTCCCGGTCCACATTGTTGATGGTATTAGTAGTTAACCAAGACACATTAAATAGGTTTTTTATATTTATGATGGTGTCACATGTATATTATTTGACCATATAGATCATGATTGATTTATTATGATTTATCACCCTTATTATTCTTAGCTTATTAACTTCCCATCTTTATTCCATGACTCGTGTATATGATCTTTTATGTGTAGGGTATGATCTTCAAATTTTATTCTCAGGTTCCTATCCCCCTATCTTTATGTTTAAATTTTATATATAATTTATTTACCCTTAATAAGAATATTATATCACCCTTTCATATGTTTCATTTCCCTTGTATATGAGGAATAGTTTTAAGATTGAATTACTAAAGGGTGTGATCTTTTTGGGAAACATTGAAGATCATTCACCAAGTTAGAATAATCTATTTCTATTTTTCAAATACCCTAAGGTATTATGGTACATAGGAAAGTAATTATGTAATGTGATTAATATTCATATAAATTTATATAATATCAATTTTTTAATCCTATGTCATTGTAGTTCATATCAAAGGAAAGGTTTTGTCAACATTTGAGAACTAAGATGTGAAAATAAAAGTGTGATACCTAGGGATATTTCTAAGGATATTTATAGGTATGTATCTAAATATAAGAATAAGTAGTCATATATTTTAATGTAGGATTAATGTTTTTGGCATCTACTAAGTAATTTTCCATGATTATGTGGTTTTCTATTATGATAAGTGTTTCTCAAAAAATGAATTCAGATGTAATTCAATGGTAGGAACTAGAAAGAATTTGGTTAACTGTAAATGTTTCAACTCTGGAGTATAAGGGAATTATACAAATAAATGTCCTTAGTGAAAATACCATGATGAAAATAAGTATGGTGGTACAAGTATTGGATATATTACTGAAGAAAAAGAGACCACAAATGATATATGAAAGGTATGGGAAGTTCTTCCAGTATTGTTTACATTAATCCTAAGAATCATGATTAGATTTTGGTAGATAGACCTAAATTCATTATTCATATATCATATTCTCAAAACATAGGTATTGTGGAAAAATTTAATGAATCCTATGTAATTATTTCAGAATAAATATGCATGATTTAAGTTTATATGTTTAGGAATTCAATGATTTGGCATCATAAAGTCTATAAAGATAGTTTGTAGAGGTTTTTTCTTATATGTTTTAAAAAAAATTCAAATGATAATGATGAAATTGAAAATTGATTTAATGGAAAGGTTAAATTAATGGAAGGTAACCCATAACATGTTCATGAGGATTAGAGAATGATATTTTATATGGATAAAGAGATGATGATATGGATAAAGTAAATTTGATAGTATTTATGACATTTGAGCTGATAAAAGATGGTTTAAAAAATTGGATTATGTGAACATGGATGAAGCTTGAACCTTTTTTATTTAATTAATATATCCATTAATAATCGAAATAAGGAAGCATGATTGGTTTCTAAAAGGATTTAAAGTAATTTAGGTTATTAACATGTTTCATGAGAATATAAAATGAGGGTGTTCACATTTTTGGAATATGGAAAACGAGAGATATGTTTTTATATATGGGGGATCAATGTTAAGATGATTTAGCGTCCTAATTTGTAATGTTTTTTATTTTTATATTATGGAACGGTTATGAGGTTAACCACTTATGGAATGGTTCATGTTAAACATCTGATATGGTTTCTGATATTAAATTATTTTCTCATTGTATGAGTATTTATTTATGTTTGATAACCTATGATAACCATTTTGATGTTAGGATAATAAAAGTAATATGGAATAAATTATTGTTCTAGTTTTGGATCTCATTATTTGTTAATGCTTCAAGAATGAAAAATTAACATACATTTGTTGTAATAAGAGATGAAGTGTAAATTGTTTAAGGAAAAACATAGGTTGATATTTTTCTTAAATCAAGTAAGTATATATTCCTATAAAAATTCATCAACTTTACGAAAAATGGTCTTGAAATAAAATTATTTCAAGTTATCATTATTTTTGATGATATCAATTACCTTTTTCAATCCTCTTTGGTATGTGATATTTGGATTATTAACATTATCGTAACCACATTCTCTATCACTCTCCATTAGAACATGATTGATAGATTTATCTTCTCTATCCATGTTTTCTCTTTCCACCTATGTTCTATAATATGGAAACCTACTTGTGAGTTAAATTGGGTAACTGTTATGTTACCAACATCCCATTTTTAAATGAATTCATGGTATTCATTTTTACGATGTGGATTTCTATGATGTAAACTTTCAGGTTTAAAACCTTTGGTGACATGGAAGAATTTTTAGTGAAAATTAATTATAAGAGGTTAGAATGTAAGACCTAGATAGTTTGTGAAATTTTAATTGAATTAATTTATTCTTTTTGAATTTTTTTATTTCAGTCAACAATGAATATTGATTTTCTATATGATATAAATAAGATTAAATTTTTTTCATGTAACACCAAGTTAAGCTTGAAATATAATATATGTAGACTATCATCTACTACATGTAATGGTTTCTATGTCTTGTGTCACACAGAGTGCCGAATTATTTTGATAGCTTGCATCACATCAAAGGTTGAGTTTATCCAAACTATAATATACTATTAATATTATTTTTAAAATATAATTCTAGCTACCACATAGTTTTTGAAATGGATGTTACAAATAAGATTAACTAAATTTTGAAAATATGATTTACACGTGTATATAAAATTAATCCACTAGTTAAAAATTTGTATTTGTGAATGAAATAACTATTTTAAAATGAAGAAATTTCTTTTCTAAGAAAAATATTTTTCTATGTAAGAACACAGTTTTATTTCAATAAATTAAGAAAAGAATTTTTGAAAATTATTTTAATAAAATCTTATATTATATATTCAATCAATATTTTTTATACACATTCAACAGATATTATATTTATAATACATATATTAATCCAAAATTATGAATAGAAATATGTATTTTTCTAAAATGTGATTTTATCGCATTTTATTTGTTAAACCATTTTTAATCTAATTGTTGATTTTTTTTTTATTTTAAAAAATAAATTTCAATTTTTTTAATTGGAATATCAAAATTTATATTGGGTTGATTTTTGTTATTTTTCTAAGAGGTTTCCCTTTTTATGAATTGTGAAAAACACTATGTTTGATTTTACATCTTCTTTTTTGTCTGATTTATTTATAAAGTTAAAAACTATTTTAATTTTATTTTAAAATTTAATTAGTTAAACTAGTAATATATTGAATTTTTTTTGTAATTGGAATATGTTTCAAATTGAAATTTTGTACGACAACAATTCAATATTTGGACCCTTTTTACATTAAAACACTTCTTTCTTGTCCCATCTGTGAGAATGAATTTATATTAATTTATGCCACTTATATCAATGTAATTTGAAAACATAGAATATATATTTTTAATCATTGTAATTTTTAGTTAATAAAATAATTTCAAATTTAATTTGACAAAAAATATTAATGAAAATGATTAAAATTAGTTACAATGTATAAGAGAAACAATATCTTGACAAAGTACTAAACCTTAAACGTAAGGGCTAAAATGACATATAGAATTCTCAAAAATCCAATTTATGGAAATATTTACACCATATACTCTCTTTTATATAATTTGGATTTTTATTGCATCAAATTTACTTGTAAAACATGTGGGTGTAATTTCCTTTTCCAAAATCATTAAGAAGGCCACTCCTCCTCCACTATAAAAAGGAACTCAACCCTCCTACATATTCTCACCTATCAAGCTATTTTTATCTCCCAAAATATGATAAAAAAGCTCCCAATACCCCCCATCTTATAATCCTCCATTTGGGATGAAATTCATCCAAGGAATCCCTTTGGATCAAATAAAAAAGAGTTACCCAAATAAGAGGTAACATCCTTCCTCAATATCCATTATTTTATTTACATTCTCCACCACCGTAACTATTCATATTCCAAGATTATATAATAAAATATGTATTATAAATATACTTATATGTTTTATTCTAGTTTATATTTCTACAATTTTACAAAATTCCATCGAATGGGTAACGAACTTACTGTTCTTGTGTATGGAGAACTACCACCCCAAGAAACGATGTTGTTCGTTTTTTCATTACCATCTCTCATGGTCTGTCATTATGATGGTAAATGTATTTTTATATTATATATATGATAATTATGATGTATTTATTCTATTTTTATTATATAAAACATAACTTCCTGATTTCCATTTTCTGTTAATATGAAATCATTGTTTTTCTATGTATAGACTACCGCCTCCTCATAGCGATATGACTTGTTCACACATTACATAGAATGTATTAAGGATTGATTTACTGAAATTATATGATATATATTTAATAATAATATAAAATAATTATTATATATATATTATTTATTTACATTATATCTTTCAATGTGAAAATAAAACAGAAACATTATTCATTTGTACATACGACCTACCATCTCCATGAATGGTGTATTCCATTTCATATTTCTATATTTTATAGTTTATTATAAATAAATATCTACTGAATATATATTATATTTATATAATTTTTAATTCCTTTAAATAATTAAATCATGATATAGTATGATTATCATGAATAAAAATCTGAAATGTATATGAAAAACAGAGCAGATATTACCCAAAACGTAACATTAACATGTAATTGTTAATCAAAGGGAAATAAAAATTCATAAAAAACAATATATGGTATTATATGTAATAATATGGTTCTTTTTTTGATGTATGATAAAATAATATTTATTATATAGGTGGTTTGAACGTGTATTATTAAATTCAGGACTTCAGTTATGTTTATTTCATCTCATTTCTTTCTGTTAGATACATGTGATATTCACCACTTGCTTATTATATAAAGTTTATATACCATTCTATGACATGTTATATCATTAACTTTAACTTTTAATGATATTAAAATATTTATTTATGTTATTATTTCATGAGGATCACAATATTAAAGTTACTCATGTAGTAAGGGATTTCACATCTCACGCTTTATTTTTGTGATACTTTTTCCTTATTCACCACTGACCAATTTTTTGTTGTGTATATACTACCCATGAATGTATTTTATGATTAGTGTAGTTATATTTATTGGTACTTACATATCCATGTAATAATCTTTATTTAATGGGGACTATGATTCAAATGATAATAAATTTTTAAAGTAATTTTCGTCTCAATTATTCCCCTTTGAGACAGAAGTTTTGTTTTTGCACCTATATTATTTTACAAGATATATATACTACCTTTTAATATTATATATCTTACGACTGAATATATTCATGATATATCAAGTTTTATATAATTTTATATGGAATTTGATTCACTGTTACTAAGTGGTAAGAGTTTAATGTAACAATATCAGTGTTTATTAGGATTTTTTATGATTATTCTTTCATTGAAGAAATATTGTGATCAATATATCAAGAACAATCATAAATATTCTAATCCCTTATTTATTCATGATATACTCAAATATTAGTTCCATTTTCACACTCTTTGTTATATAATACATTTAAGAAGATGTTTGGAAGAAGATCTGACTTTATCTCTCTCTTTGGTCAGAAATCTATGTTCTTTCAGAACCATTTTTAGAAAAATGTTTTCAAAAATGTTTTTGTATTCAAGAATATGTTTGAAATGTTAATTTAATTTTTTTAATTATTTTTAAATAAAATTTGTTTCAAGCATTATTTATATGTTTTCAATATATTTGTCAAAGAAATAAGTTTTCATAATTTTGAAAATATTAATTCATGAGTTTTCAAAGTATTTTTAAATAACTGTTTTTCAGAATGTTTTCAAGATTTAATTATTAGTTTTAAAATTATTTTCAAAGAATTATTTTTTCGAAAAAGTTTCCAATATTTTATTTTAATTTATACATGGTCATTCAAATTTAGAGGTTTTAAAAAAAATTGAGCTTCTTTTATAAGGATCCAATGAAATTATTTTGAAAATATTTTCATGATTATTTTATATGTTTTCAAGGAATAATTTTTCAAAAAACATTCAAGAATATTCTATAAATTTTCAAGGAAAAGGGTTTTAAAAAATATTTTAAATATTTTTTTATATGTTTTTACGTAAAAATATTTTAAAACTATTTTGGTCCTTTATATTTTTTCAAGGTGGTATGAGAGAAAACTATTTTGAAAATGTTATATATTTTAAGAAGTGTTTTTCAATGAGATTTTATGTTCCATGTGATCTTTTAAATTCATTATCTATCTAATATGAAATTATTATATATTTCATATGGTTTACTAGTAATATGATCCTTGGATACCATTCATATTTTTTTGAGTGTTGTATGTTTTTATTGTTTGTTGTTTATGAAACCTTTTTCTCTTAAATACATTATGGCCTCAAAAATTTACATGAACCATCCTTCAATTAATGGGTAATTATATGAAAAAATGGTTATTAAACCTATCTATTTTCAATATTTAATGATATGATTAAAGTATTTTGATACCTATTTCATTTCATGGGTTATGATATGATGATTATGAAACACATCAATTTTTTTGGGTCATGATAAGATTAATGGTTTATGGAACATGTATGTAATGTTTCATTGTGCATTGGGTGGGACCTATATCTCCCTATAATGCATTGGGTAAATATATATATTATGAGATATAATTATGGGAAACAAGTCAACATGATTAATTTATAATGGGAAACAAGTGTATCTTAATCCACTCTAGGAAACAGTTGTGTCCTGATCCATAATGGGAAACATGTTCATCCTAATCCACAATGGGAAATAAGTGTATCTTGATCCTTAAAGGGAAATGGGTGTGTCCTGATCCACTATAGAAAATATGTGTGTTTGGATCCACAATTTTGATGATCTTTGTAGTTAACCTTGACCCATGATATGTTTTTTTATATTTTTTATGGTACCACTCTTATGTTATAGGATGTTATGGTTCAATGTTGATTTGGGAAAATTTATTACCCTTATTATACATGTCTTATGAACTTTTAATTTTTATGATACGACTCATGTATATGATCTTTGATATGTAGGATATGATCTTCAAATGCCATTCTCATATTCTCATAAATTTATGTTCATGTTTTTCTAACATATCTCCTTTATTTTACCTTACTAAGAATTTAAGATCACCCTTTAATATGTATCAGTTCCCTAGGTTATGAAGAAAGGTTTTAAGTATAAGTACTAATAGGGAATAAATTTTCGGGAAACACTTTTGATCCTTCACATAGTCAAAAGAATATGTTCCATTTTTTCAAATAAACTAAACTATTATATTCCTAGATCATGTACATTTTTAATGATTTGAATATTCATCTAAATTGTTGTAGTATCATTGTATGTAAATCCCAGAACACTATAAAATGAATCATGTAATTTTGGGTACTCAAGTCTCTATTCACTTATACCCAACGTAGGGATCCCTTCCCATGCATATCCTATATTAATTGGGTTTATGTATTATGGATTAGTAAATTTTATAGTATAAACTTGAGTTTATTTTGATATGATACCAACATAAACTAATTGAAGAGAATCATTCTCAATAAAAGGAAGTGATGTGAAAATGAAAAATAATGATTTATTTTTATTAGGAACCAAATATAGGAACAATTAAGATTTATATAGCTATTAAGTGGATGGAAAGTATAATAATTCATGAGACCATGTAGTTTGCTGAAGGAGAACCCCCATCTGAGACAACAGAAATTGATTTCCAAACTAATTTTACTACAACTATAACTCTGGATATTGGAACTATTCGAGGCAATTTGGATACAAATACATATTCATTATATGTATTTTTAACTATAATTATTGTCTAAATTATTAAGACACCACATTTTCCCTCCCAATTGATTCCCTTTAAATATCATCCCACTCTATATCATGATTATGATCAATTATCTACATAATTGGCTTATCCCAAGGATGCATATTATTTTTCATCACATATTTTTTCTTATCCTTGTATTTACTTTTTATATTAATATTGTTATATTATCATTCAATAACATTTATTACAAAATCAAATTACACAATTTGATTCACTCAAGATGAACCATTAATTAATTCCCTTTTTAATTTTTGATTCTACTCTATTCAAATATGTATTCGGAACTGTAATATTATCCAAATTGTTTGTACATGGAAATCCTGAATTACGACTTCAAATATTGGGGTTCATTTATTCACTCCTAGGGAAGTTTTCATACATTTTCATTGATTTCTTTTTTATTTTTTACATTTTTAAATCATAATTTAATCCTACCAATTTGGTTTTAAATGGTGTGGAAAATATTTGATTTTAATTGTGGGGGTGGATATATTGGGAACATTTAGTCCCGGGTGTTGAAATATATGGATTAAGAATCAGTTTTCAGAGGAGAGTTAATTTTAACAAGAGTTCATTTAGAAAAAAAACATGATAATAAAAACAATGTTTTAATTAGAAATAATTTGAAAAAAAATTTATTGTTTGTTAATTAGATAAAACTTGAAATGGTAGGTGAGTTGAATTTTTATTGAAATCTTTTTTATGAATTTATTGGTTGATTTCACAAAATTCATGTATTCCATGATTGAATATAATCAATAATTTCATTCTCCATAGTTATTATAAAACTAATTTTATAGATTCTTTGCAAAATAGGTTTCTTGAAAAAATTCAGTACATGCACCAATAATATGAAAAACCCCTTAATTTCATTAAAAATGATGATTTTTCAAACTACGTTGATTTTATTTAAGAATTTTTTTTAGTTTCTTTAAAAATTATCTAAGAAAATACCCTAAATCTATCCCTAAGTGTTTATAATAGATTTCATAAAAACATTATAGGAAAGTTACATTATAATATATTTTGTCTATCCATTCTTATTTTATTTACTATAACTTTATGTTGGTATTTTTAGTTTTAAGAGAAAGAATATTAATTCATGATATTTATGGATGAGTATTCCATGTAAGTTGATGACTTGTGAGTTGTTCTTAGGTGATTAAAATATTAAATAAAATATATATTAAATTTTTCTAATTTGTTCCTCTATTATTTTGGTTGAGAAATTGAAGTAATGGTTTTCATTTTCAATACTTTAATGATCAACTAAACTCGACTTATGATCTTGTTACAACTATTATACATAGTTTTATTAGGTTATCAAAAAAAAGTGTTCGAAGGGTGTGATTCGTGTTCCCTAGGAAATTCTATTTAGGAAAAAATGAAAATTATGAAAAATGGGAAAGGGAGGAATAAAAATCATTTCATTACTATTGAATAAACCAATATGGAATTTATTACATAATATAAAAGTTATGGGAGATTATGTATTTTAAAAAAGGTGAATAATACATTTATTCGAGGAGTTGATTAAAAATATATGAATTTTGTTTCATAAATATTCCAACCTTTTGAGCCTCCTAATTTAATTTCATAAATCTCAATGATCAAACAATTATGTCTCAATGTCCTTTGAACCTTATAGAAAGTATTAATGATTAATATGGTTTGATTTATCAAAAATAGATATTGATATATTGTAAAATTTTGTGATAGAATGTGTGGGATTGATATTTACCATAATGATTGTTTTTCATTGATCTTTAGTGTTCATTAGAAATAAAATTCTAGAGAGGAAAATCACCAAAATATTTATGGATATCTAAGGAATAGATGAAAATGATCATGGAAAGGGATTTTCATTAGCTTAAATTTCAATAATGAATCATGATTAGATACCTTTTATGAATATGACTATTGAAATTTGATAATATTTAGATAACTATTTATTTTATTGGATGATTGATATTGTTGACTTATGGTTAAGTATTTTTATTCCTTTGAGATTTTTATTAATACATTTTTCATGAGGAAAAACATGATTTAGTACAAGGGAATTTTATATCTCATTTTCATATGAATTTTTTTGTCAATATTTATTGGTTAATTAATTTTAAATGTGGCTTATTTTTTTTATTTCTCATTTATATGTGTTGAAATTTCATGTTACAAATAAAATTTAGTACTTCATAAAAAAGGTGAGGTGGAAGAATAAAACACCAAAGAGTTGCACTAAAATTATCATTGTTTTATGATGAAGAAAAATGGGTATTTTGAGACTTATAAATATCATGGAGGAGATAAATAATTTTAAGCATGGATTATAAAATTTATCCATATGGAGATATTTTATAGATACCAAAGCATTTTAAACATATTATTTCATAATTTTAGGCATAATTAATCAATTATTACAAGATAAGGTTCATAGAGGCTAGTGTATTTGGAATATTTGGTACAGAAAACTGAAAATAAGGTACTTAAATTAAGCAGATCTTAATTTATCATCCTTAATTATCTCCATACATCCTTTTCACTCTAGCATATAGATATAATAACCCGGGGAATACATGAAAAATGGGAAGATCTAAAAACCCAAATAAGGTAATAAACATATAAATAAAGTATAGCACATGGGTTAGAAGGCATAACATGATGACATAAAAATGGAATGAACAGAGATAAGTAAGCACAACATGTGTAACATGGGTCCATGCAATAATGATATCGTATGAATTTGAAAACAACATTAAACATGAAGTAGGAATGAGTCCAGGTTAACCACAAACATTATTTCACATGATTAGCATGAGTCAAGGCTGACCACCAAGACCGTTGCACATGATTATCATGAGTAAAGGATAACTAACAAAACCATTCCCCATGATGTCTCATGATACAAAACATTAAACAATGTGTTGTAGTTCAATATAGGCCCACCCATAATAACATTTTCATGCATATTTCTTACATATAAAGAATCAAACATAAACATCAGAGTTACTCATAGAATGAGAAGGGTATCGTAATCATCTTAAAAGGAATAACAAAAGGTAATATCATAATGGTGTCCATGAAAGGAAATATTTCAATAATATATGGACATTAATAATATAAAAAAGTCAAATATTATGATAAATGAATTCAAATTTAATTTTATACATATACAAATATTGTTTCATAAGAATTACCAATTGGGTACATTAGTGAAATTTACGAGAACATTTTAATGATTCATGAAAAGGAAAATTAATAATTTTTTGTATAAAACCAGAAAAAAAAGGATATTTTTTCATTATAAAATGATTTATTTTATAAAAATAGTGTTATCTTACAACAGATTATAGATGGTACATGGAAATGGGTATGAAATCAGGAATTTCTCTTTAATTGAACTTGCTTATCGAGAAGAATTAATAAGGTAACCCTTAAAAAACATGTATTTCCCCTAAATGAAAAATGATAAAATATGGATACAGGATTTTCGAATATATATAGAAAATTTAGAGTAACTAAATAATAATAAATAATTATTAAATAGAGGTAAAAAAGAGAGAAAGGGTAACCTGAAAGAATAAATTGGGGTTCAGGTAAAATCCCATACCTTATGTGAAAAAGTGTTCTACATTTGATCTTAATTTCATAGAAAATAAAATTAAATCGATTAATTAATTAATTCATTACCATTTCTAACTTTATTTTATTTATTATAAATTTATTAATTTTATTTATGGCCTTTTTGATGAGTTATACGATACAATTTTATCAATTGGGAGAACTCATTTCCTTAGTTTTCACGATAGTTTTACTTGTATACATGTATGGAAAACAGTCTAAATTATAATTGTTATCCATAATTAAAATTATGTGTTTTTAATGAAAATAAATGATATTAAATGTCATTATTTATCATTTCTTTTCCAAATGTGAGGATGATTCAATGGATAAAAAATTAATTATATATGTTTATATTATTTTGGAATTTTTTCGATCATCGCGAACTCATTTTGTTTTATTAATTAATATTATATATATACACTAGTTGTAGAACATTAAATATAATGACCCATACATTAAATATATTGTTATTAATTCACAATTTATGAATACTTATTACAACATATAACAACACCATGATAGGACCGTATAGGTATAGTGTCTTTAGAAACTGGGAAACATAAACAACTGGTTCATAAATAATCTACATTGTCTCCTGCTTATTTCATCATATCTAGAGTCCCTTTTGGATTATCCTACTTAATACCCTTATTCCTGGCCCAGGGAAAAGAAAACATACAAAAGGGTGAGCTAAAATGCTTATTAAGGGTAAAAAAGGAAATATTAATCATATCATATTCATAAGAACATAACATTTTGAAAATCTGAACCTACAAAAGAGATCATAATATCATGAAATTGGATAAATCATAGTAGTTAAATGTAATCCCAATAATCATAACATAAAACATGAAACTTTTTGTCATACACACATAGTCATAGGAAATCATTTCATATTAGTCAAGACTCATTTAGAATACCATCATAGTGGACAAAGTCCGTTACTAAACTGAGTTCACTCCACGTTCCAGTCATGTATCACTGAACCAGATTAACATACCAATTCAGCCATGTCTTTCTCATGAGATATAAATCTTTACCCAATGAATTGGAGAGATATATAGGTCCCACCCATCTCATAATTAAATCATTCTTATGTGTTCCACAAAATCATAAATCATACAACAAAGCATAACCTATGTAATAGAAATGGGATTCTTAAGCATCATGCCATCATAACATAATCCATATGCGATATAGGAATTCATAAAAATAATTTCATCATAACATAATCAAACCAATTTAATAATAGGAATAGAAACAGAACCCTATATTATCATAGATGGAAAATAATTTTGATAAATCACTTGAACTCCATTCATGAGGAAATATCCTTTCTACTTCATAAACATTTTCCCTTTCTCAATATTTCATAATAAAATAAGTTAATTGAAAATAGGATTCAAAACTTGTAAAATAAACTTCATGTAAATAATGTTCTATGAAATCATAAAAATCCATTCATACCATATAAGTTAATAAAAACATTCTTCTCATATTTTGGCTGGAAAAGACAAAAAGTATCTCATACTAAAAAAGAAAAAAGATTCCTTTCATATCTTTTACTAAAAATTCACCAAATGGTAAATTTGGATTTAAAAAAATTTAGGAGGATAGAAATAATATTACATATTGAGGAAATATGGATGTGGATGATAAATATGCAATAGTTTATTGTGAAAAATAAACAATCTCAGATAAAAATGAGATTGTGATATTTTCCTTTACCTTAGGTCCGATATGCTTTGTACGTATCCAAACCTCTTGTATAATTATTTAAATAATGTCATTTACTTATTCCAAAATCATACTCATTGTTATGATATCATATATGGTAATATTCTTATCTTCTTATTAGTAATATTCCATTGCTACTTGTTATTCGGGTGTTCATTGCTTTATGTTCTTATGCGTGTTTTTTCGAATAAATTTTTATTCCTATTTGTAGGATATAGCTACATCATTTATAGAATGATATTATTATAATATATATCATATTTATTCATTCAATTCGTTTATATAATCATGTTTTAATGAAGATCATGTAGAACAAATCACATCGCATCGTGGAGACGATAAGTTGTACGTACACACGAAAGATGATATCGTTCCCATATTCATTGAATGGTATTGGAGTGGATGGAATAATATCTCAGAATTAGTATAATGTTATAATAATCATATATATTTATTATTTTCACCAATATAGCCATCCAAGTAAGGTGGTGGTGTAAAAACAGATTACACCAAGGCATGGAGACGGTATTCCGTACATACGCATATGCGGTGATTTCATTTTCTATAGGGTTAATAGAAGGTGAAATGGGGTTGTTTCATATTTATAATAACATATCAATATATGAGTGATACTGATGATATTAATTTATAATTGAATAAATAAATAATAATAAGTAGAAGATGAAATAAATTTGAAACGATTGGTAAAGGATATTACCTCTTCTTCGGCGTGCCTCTTCAAAACCTATTCTTAGGGCACTAAATATGGTCTATGAAGAATACCAGGACCTCAAGTGGATTTTTTGAGAATTGGAGAAGATATATGGATAGGGTTTGGCCGAGCATGAAGGCTAAAGAAGGTGTGAAGAGTTGAGGGAGGAGGTTCCCTTTTATAAGGGATGAGAGGGGCACCTTTGGAAACAAAAGAAATATTAATTTATAATAAACTCAAACCCCACATAAAAACCTCCAAAAATGACTCAATTAAATGATGAGATGATATGGGGTTGAAATATTATCAACCAATAAAATTTATACATGTTGTGATTTTATTTTAAACCTTATCAAATTGATTTATCCTTATATAATCTATATAATTTTATTTTTGGTAATAATATTATAAATTTTAAATTGTTATAAATTATTACTTATGTGTTGTGAATTGTCAATAATTTTATAATTTATGACATTTAAGACCATAAAAATTTAAATTTATTATTTTTAAATATTTTTGTGATTTTTTTTAAAAAATATATTATATTGTTTTTTTTAAATAACAATTCTGTTAATTTTGACACTATTCATTTATTTGAATTTTAATAAAATCCACACCGAGGATATGGTCGAACCAAAATATTTAATAGATTCCTGACTTGTCATATTCAACTATAAAATTCATAGATCACATAAAATAGTTCATATAATCTTTATTTTAAAATTTTAAAACCATTTATTTGATATTTCAATCAATAAAATAATAAAAACATCTCTATTATTTCATCATTATTGATAATTATTTAATCCCTAAAAATTCTAAATAAATTCACATGATATTGATAATTTTATTATATTTTAGGATACTATTAATGTAATAAGATTTATAAATTTTATCACTAAATTAAAATTATTACACTTATAAGATATAAGAGAGTGACATGTTGTCACTTTATTTGGTTTTAATTATAATTATTTCATTTTCGTGGTCAATAATCCATGAAACTAATCTATTATGACTATTAGGTGTTGTGGGTCAACTTTTATTCGACCAATATAATTTCTTCAGGTGTTAGGGTAATTTTATAATATTATTTTTACCCTTAATTACATAATTGACCTTTAACTGTGGTAAATAAAAATTACCGTAATTACTACTCATAATGTCAAAAAAATTAAAAGTAAAATATTAACATAATTTTGACCCACTTAATCCAAATATAGAATCCATTTTTCAAAATTCAAAACACAGAAGTTGTAGTAATTAATTTAATATTAATCATGTTGTTAAGAAAACAGGTTTTAAAAGTTAAAACATTGTCAAAGATTGAAATGTTTTTACATGTGAATTCAAAGTAAAATTACTGGTAGTGACATAAATTATATTAAATGGTAAAAATATAATCTATTTATACTTTGAAACAATTAAATTTTTTCATTTAACCATATAAATTGTCTTTATGAAAAAAGTTGTTTTTATGAAAAATTTAGTGTATCTTTACTATTAATCAAAATATATTAGTAATCATAAAAGTATCAAAAAAATTTAAAATGTAATTTTTTATATCCTGATTCAAAAGAAGAAGATTATTTTGTAAAATTTAACTTATAAACTTGTAAAAATTTATATTTGAAATGTATTTCCCATCAAAAGGCGGTACAACAACATTTTTTTAAAAATACTTCTTTTATCTGAAAAAATGATTTTGTTTTAATATATAATTATACAAAATGTTTAAGATGAATTATAATGTTATAAAATTCAAAATTCAGTTAATACTATTCATAATGGCTAGTTCATAATTTTATAATAATATATCATTGTTTAGTGAAACTCGGTATTGCGTACAAAGCAAGCTATCGAGGAAGGTTGCTCTTGCGTGTAACGCAAGCCAAGAAAGGGTAGCGAAAGATTCCATTGGTGTTGTGTATAACATACTACATTAAAAATATATATTTCTCATAAAATCTCATGGAGTTACATTCTACCCCTCTTAAAATGAATCTCTCCCCCGAAATTCGTCACTTTGTAACAAATAGATGAAGATACGTCTCCCTCATTTTATCCTCAAGTTCAATGTAGATTCTTCTAATTGGTTGTTCCTCCAGAAAACATTAACCAAGCGAGTGGTCTTGTATCATAGAACTTTTTCACTACAATCCAAAATCTAGATCGGTTTTTCTTCATAAGAAAGATCTTCTTCCAGCGGTACAACTTCTGAGGTTAGTACATGTGAAGGATCAGGAATGTACTTTCTCAGGAGAGATAAATGGAACATATCATGAACTTGAGAGAGAATTGGTGGAAGTGCCAATCGGTAAGCTACCTTCCCAACACGATCTAGTATTTCATAAGGACCAACATACCTAGGGATCATCTTTCCCTTCTTTCCAACTCTCATTACTCTCTTCCAAGGAGATATTCGTAAGAACACTTTATCACCCACTTCAAACTCTAGGTCTTTTCTTCGGTTGTTGGCATAACGTTTTTGTCGACTCTGAGCTTCTCTTATGTGTTGTTGAATAGATATGACCTTTTCTGCCATCTCATCCACAAAATCAGGTCCTAATAGCTTTCTTTCCCCAACTTCATCCCAGCAAGTTGGAGTTCTGCATTTCATTCCATAGAGAGCTTCATAATGAGCCATCTGAATACTAGAGTGAAAGATATTATTATATAAAAATTACACCAAAGGTAGGTGTTGATCCCAACCACCATTGAAATCCATAGAGAAAGATCTCAAAATGTCTTTTAGTGTTTTAATTGTCCTCTCAGGCTGACCGTCTTTCTGAGGATGATAAGCAGTGCTGAAACTTAACTTTGTATCTTGAGTATGCTGAAGGCTTTTCCAAAACCTTGAGGAAAACCTCAGATCCCGATCAAATATAATAGAAAGCGGTACTCCATGTAATCTTACCACTTCCTTTACATATATCATGTCAATATGATCAAGATATAAATACTCTCTAATAGCAATGAAGTGTGCCGAATTCGTAAGACAATCAACTATAACCCAGAAAGAATTATTGCCTTTGGATGTTTTAGGATGTCCAGTGAGAAAGTACAAAGTGAGGTTTTCCCATATCCATTTTAGTGTGGGTAATGGTTGTAACATCCTCTTAGACTTTTATCTCTCAGCTTTAACTTGCTAAAAAACCAAGCATCGAGAGACATATTCAGAAACATCTATTTTCATGCCATCCCACCAGAAGTACTCTTTCAGGTCCCTATACATCTTCATTCATCCATGGTGAATAGAGAATTAAGAAATATGAGCCTCATCAAAAATTTCGTTCGTTAATTATGGTATGGGAGGAAAACAAACCTGATTCCTGAACCTTATTATTTCATCACAATCAATGTGGAATTCAGGAACATTTCTCACCTTCTTTTGTAACTCCACATCTTCGTTATGTGCCTCTTTACTCTTCACATGTATATATGGTTGAACAATCATTTGAGAAAGATAATATTTTTCCCCTTCCATTATAATTCCAAGATCCATCCTTTTTAAATTCATAAATATTGGATTTTTTGTGATCCTCATCAGGGATAAGATAGCATGGTCTTGTCGACTTAATGCATCTGCCACTTTGTTTTCTTTCCCAAGGTGATAATGAATTGAGAAGTCGTAATCCATAATCTTCTCTAACCATCTTCTTTAGAGCATATTCATATCCTTTTTTGTGAAAATATATTGTAAACTTTTATGATCATTATAAATATCACACATTTCACCATAATGATAATGCCTCCAAATATTTAATGTAATGATTACCGCCGCTAACTCCAAATCATGAGTTGGGTAATTTTTCTCATGGATTTTCAACGGTCGTGAGGCATAAGCTATCACAATATCATTTTGCATGAGAGCACACCCCAATCCATTCTTGGATGCGTCATTGTAGATCACAAATCATTCTCCACTACAAGGAAGTGTGAGCACAGGTGCACTGGATAACCTTCTTTTTAACTCCATGAAATTCTCTTCACACTCTTCTGTCCAAACAAACTTAACTCCTTTTCGAGTCAACTTTGTTAGTGGATTAGATATTTGTATAAAATCTTTCACAAAACGTTGATAATATCCAGCCAAACCAAGAAAACTTTGGATCTCAGTTACTGTTGTTGGGCTTGACCATCTTTCGATAACCACTTTTTTTGTTGGATCCACTGATATCCCCTCTTTTGGAATTATGTGACCCAAAAATGAAACTTTTTGAATCCAAAATTCAGACTTGGTAAATTTGGCATAAATATTCTCCATTCATAGGGTCTTTATTACAATTCTCAAGTGATCTTAATGTTTTTCATTTCTCTTTGAATATACATGAATATTTTCTATAAAGACTACCACAAACTAATAAAGATAGTCTCCAAAGACTCTATTAATTATATCCATGAAGATTACATGGGCATTAGTAAGACCAAATGGCATCACTATAAATTCATAGTGTCCGTATCTTGTACTGAAATTCGTCTTTGGTATATCCTCCCTTTTAACCCTTAATTGATGATACCCGGAATGAAGATCAATCTTGGAAAACTATTGAGCTCGACGTAGTTGAAAAAATAAGTCATCAATGCATGGGAGAGGATATTTGTTCTTGATAGTGATCTTGTTATGGTCTAGATAATCAATGCAGAGTCTCATTGATCCATGTTTATTAGTAACAAAAAGAACAAGTGCTCCCCAAGGTGACGCACTAGGGTGTATGAATCCCTTATCAAGATTCTCTTGGAGTTACTTCTTTAATTCCTGCAACTCAATTAGGGTCATTCTATAAGGTTTCTTTGAAATAAGAAAAGAACCTGGTACGAGTTCTATTGAAAACTCAACTTCACGATTTGTTGAAAGACCCAAAAATTCCTCTGGAATGACATCATAAAACTCCCATACAATGGGAATATTCCTAATTATGAGTTTCCCTCCAACCATTTGAGATAAATAACCTTCATTTATTGGAATCATGACCCATAAAATGGAAGAAATTTCCTTTGGAAGGTTATGTTCATCCTTGCATCGATAGAGGATAATAGATTGATCAGGAATATGAAATGTGACTTCCCTTCCTTGGAAATTGATATGAGCTCCATATATGGAAATCCAATCCATGCCATGAGTCACATTAAATTCCACTATATGAAGGATCACATGATTTGCAGGAAGCACTTTCCCACACACTTCAATCGGAGAAGAATTGTAAACTCTTGATGCGACTGTTGTGCCATTAGGGGTTGTCACAGCTAACTCAATATCTAATTGATGAGGTAATATGGCAATACCCTTGGAAAATTCTTCAGAAATAAAAGGGTTGGTGGATCCCAAATCAAATAAAACATTTGCTACTTTAGAGTGGATGGTAAGTGTAACTTTTACCACTTCGTTATCGTACTCCACATCGCCAATAGAAATTACATGTGACTTTCCTTTGTCTTTGTCCTTAAGAGTTTGTTGATGTCGATCGTCATCAATAAACCTTGGATTAGTTCATTGGTTGGCATAATGCCCCATTTACTTGCACTTGTAACATTAAAGTATAGGAGGTACTTCTGTGTAGCCTTTTCTTTGTTCACATCACTATACATCTTTTTCCCATCACTACGCCATTCAAATGCCCGATGACCTTATTTTCCAAACTTAAAACATTTACTTATCCCTTTAGTCCAATTCCCTCCATGTTTCCTTCCACACTTTGAGCATAAGGAAAAACTCATCTTCTTTTAATTTTGGTCTTTAGATTTTCCATTGAATTAGATTTTCCACTTCATATCAAACCCATAAGACTGATGGGTTACTCCAATCTCCATCTAAACCCTGAGGGCACATCAAACAATTTCCTCGTAGCTATTGAAGTCATTTATGGTTAACACCCTTCAAAGACTTTATTTTAAGCCACTAAAGAATTGATCGATCTTACTCTCAGGTTGGATAATAATCCCAGAATCATACCTTTCATGTCTTGTAAAATTTTCTTCGTAGGTACCAACTGATTCATCATCCTTTTTCTTTAGTTCAAGAAAATCCATCTCCATCTTTGTTCGAATAATATAAGGGATGTACTTATTGAAAAATATGTTCTTGAACACATCCAATTCCATGGACTCAATTTCATCTCTTTGTCTCGTATTCTTGGTAAGATTCCACCATTGATCAGCTTCACCTTCCAAACAATATACTTCTAAGATGACTTTATCATGTTCAGAACATTGTAGAACAGAAAATATCTTTTCAGTGGTACTAATCCATTGTTAATTTACTAATGGATCATAAGACCCGTTGAATGATGGTGGACGCTACCTCATGAAGGATTCAAAAGAATGTTGTTCCATTCTTTACTAGTTTAGAAGCCCTACATGATTCATAGCTTGAGAAATTTTTGTGAGCATGGCTATAAGATTTTTTCATTCTAGCTCCCAAAACATTTGGTTGCTCATGGGGAAAATCATTGCATTACCCGTCACATTCAGCATTAACACGGTTCTTTCGGGTTCCAGGCATTGACTAAAACCAAGAATCATAGTGTGAGAAACACTAATCATAACTGGAAAACCACATAATCAAGAATAAAATTTAACACTTTAGGTCTTATCATAGGTTATTCATGGCCATTTCTAAAACACTAATATTGTGTTCTGTGCTTATACATATCCATAGGGTTCTTACTAAGGCTATCACATCCTAGTTTCCAAAGGTTGATTATACCTTTCCTATGAAACCAAATATAACGGCCCATAATTTACATACATTATTATTACTTTAGAATTTATGAATGATTATTACAACATATAACAACCCCATGATAGGACTGTATAGGTATAGTGTCTTTAGAAACTGGAAAACATAAACAACTGGTTCATGAATCATCTACATTTTCTCCCACTTATTTCATCATATCTAGAGTCCCTTTAGGCATATCCTACTTAATACCCTTCTTCCTAACGTTGGGAAAATAAAACATACAAAAGGGTGAGATCAAATGCTCAATAAGGTGAAAAAAGAAATATCAATCACATCATATTCATATGAACATAACATTTTGAAAATCATAACTTGAAAAAAGATCATAATATCAGGACATGGGATAAATCATAGTAGTGAAATGTAATCCCAGTAATCATAACATAAAACATGAAACATTTTGGAATACACACATAATCATAGAAAATAATTTCGTATTAGTCATGACTCATTTGCAAGACCATCATGGGGGATAAAGTCCATTACTGAACCTAGTTCACTCCTCGTTCAAGTCCTGTATCACTGAACCAGATTAACTTTCCATTCCTACCATGTCTATCTCATGAGATATAAATATTTACCCAATGCATTGGAGGGATATATAGGTCCCACCCATATCATAATGAAACCATTCTTATGTGTTCCACAAAATCATAAATCATACATCATAGCATAACCCATGTAATAGAAATGGGAATCTTAAACATCATGCCATCATAACATAATCCATATACGATATAAGACTTCATACAAATAATTCTTTTATAACATAATCAAATCAAGGTAATAATTGGGATTGAAACAGAACCCTATATTATCTTATATGTAAAATAATTTTTGATGAATCACTTGAAATCCATTGTTGGGGAAAATATCCTTTCTACTTCAAAAACATTTTTCCTTTATCAACATTTCATACTAGAAGAAAATTGAAAATAAACATGAAAACATGTAAAACAAGCTTCATCAAAATAATTCTCTATGAAATCATAAAAATATATTCATGTCGTATAAGTTAAAAAACATTTTTCTCATACTTTGGTCGGAAAAGTCCAAAAGTATCTCGTACTGAAAACGAAAAAAGATTCATTTCATATCATTTACTAAAAATTCACCAACAGGTAAAATTGGATTTAAAAATTTTTCATAGGATAGAAATATTATTATATATTGAAGAAACATGGATGTGGATGATAAATATTCCCCAATAAATTCTGAAGAATAAATAATCTCAGATAAAAATGAGATTGTGATATTTTCCCTTACCTTAGGTCTGATATGCTTTGTACGTATCTGAACCACCTGTATAGTGATTTAAATAATGTCATTGAATTATTCCAGAATCATAATCATTGTTATGATATTATATATGGTCATATTCTTATCTTCTTATTAGTAATATTTCATTGTTACTTGTTATTCGGTTGTTCATTGCTTTATGTTCTTATGTGTGTTTTGTCAAATAAATTATTATTACTCTTTTTAGATTATAGCTACATAATTTAATTAATGGTATAAGTATAATATATATCATATTTATTCATTAAATTCGTTTATATAATCATGGTTTAATGAAGATCATGTAGAAAAAATCATATCGCATCGTGGAGACAGTAAGTCGTACGTACGCACGAGCGACGACATCGTTCCCATAATCATTGAATGGTATTTGAGTGGATGATAGAATATCTTAGAATTATTATCATGTTATAATAATGATATATAGTTATTCTTTACACCATTATACCCATCAAAGTATTGTGGTGTGGAAAACAGATTACACCACGGAGTGGAGACGGTATTCTGTACGTACGCACGCGTAGTGATTTCTTTATCTAAAGGATGGATAGAAGGTGAAATGGGGTTGTTTCATATTTATAATAACATATAATTATATGAGTAATACTGATTATATTAATATTTTATGAAACAAATAAAGAAGAAGAATTATAAGAAAAAATAAATTTGAAAGGATATTACCTCTTCATCGACGCGCCTCTTCTAAACCTCCTCTTATGGCCATAAAGTTTGCCTTTGAAGAATTCCAGGACCTCAAGTAGGTTTCTATATAATTTGAGAAGAGAAATGGATAGGATTTGGCCAATATTGAAGGCTCAAAATGTTGTGAAGAGGAGAGGGAAGAGGAGTCCTTTTATAAGGGAGGAGAGGGGCACCTTTGGAAACATAAGAAATATTAATTTATAATAAATTCAAACCCCACATAAAAACATCCAAAAATGAATAAATTCGAATATGAGATGATATAGGGTTGTAATCTCATCAACTAATAAGATTTAGACAAGTTGTGAATTTATTTTAAACCTTATTAAATTGATTTATCCATATTTAATCTATTTAAATTTATTGGTGGTAATAATATTCTAAATTTTATATTGTTATTACTAATTACATAAGTTGTTTGAATTGTCGATAATTGTATATTTTATGAAATTGTAGACCATTTAAATTTAAAATTATAATATTTAAATATTTTTTTGATTTTTAAAAAATTTTATAATATATTATTTTTATAAAATAAAAATAGTGTTAATTTTGACACTATTCATTTATTTGAATTTAAATAAATTCCACACAGAGGATATATTCAACCCAAAATATTTAATAGATTCCTAACATGTTATATTAATCTATAAAATCAATATATCACACTTAATAGTTCATATATTATTTATTTTAATATTTTTAAAAACATTTATTTGATATTTAAATCAATAAAATAATTTCAACATCACTATTATGTTATCATTAATGATAATTATTTAATCCACAAAAATTATAAATAAATTCACATGATGTAGATAATTTTATTAGATTTCTAGAGACTATTCATTTTCAATGTTTTATGAAGTTTATCACTAAATTAAAATTATTACACTTATAAGATATAAGAGAGTGACATGTTGTCTCTTTCCTTGGTTTTAATTAAAAAAATGTCATTATCATGGTCAATAATCCATGAAACGAATCTATTCCGACCCTTAGGTGATATTGGTCGGTTTTTATTCATCCAGTCGAAGTAACCTATTAACATAATTTGGACCCACTTAATCCAAATTTGGAATCCATCTTTCGTAATTCAAAACACATAAGTTGTATTAATTAATTTAAAATTAATCTCGTTGTTAAGAAAATGGGTTTTAAAAGTTAAAACATTGTCAAAGATTGAAATTTATTTACCTATGAATTCAATGAAAAATTAATGGTAATGACACACATTATACTAAATGGCAAAAAATATATTTTATTTATACTTTAAAACCATAATATTTTAACATTTATCTATATAAAGTATCTTGATGAAAAAGTTGTTTTAAGAAAAATTTAGCGTATTTTTACTATTCAACAAAATATGACAATTATCAGAAAAATTTCAAAAATGTATCCAATGTAAATTTTTTTATCCTTATTCCTAAGAAGAATATTATTTTGTAAAATTGAAATTATATACTTGTCAAAAATTATATTTAAAATGGGTGCCACATCAAAATGCGGTAAAACTGCATTTTTTGAAAAATACATATTTTATCCAAAAATTTGATTTTGTTTTAATATCTCATTTTATAAAATCTGTATAATGAATTATAATGTTATAAAATTAAAAATTCAGTTAATTATATTCATAAAGTCTAGTTAATAATATTATTATTATATATCATTGTTTAGTGAAACTCGGTATTGTGTACAACACAGGATGTTGAGGAAGTTTTCTCTTGCGTGTAACACAAGACAAGATAGTGTAGTGAATGATTCCTTTGGTGTAGCGTATAACATAAGAGATTAAAAAATATATATTTCTCATAGAATCTGAGGGTGTTACATTAAATATGTTATATTAAATATATTTTATTCTTTTATAAACATAGATATGGTTTAATGACCATCCCATAATGTGGTTATGTAAATTGAAGACTCTTCATCCTTGAATACGATAAATAAACACATCACATATGACGTTGTCATTTTTGGAATATGAGGAGAGGGGAAGAGAAATGATTATTTTTTCCCCATAAACAAAATCAAATTCTAGTATATAAATATACAGGAGTAATAATTTCACATGTATAGTGGTAAGTGATTATATAATGGGAATAAAATAAAATTGAAAATAAATTAAATGAAAATAAGAAATAGGTATATTACCCATTGAATTATTCTCCTTGATAACCTCCTCGAGGAACTTGAGTAACATATTTTTTGAGACCAAAGGATCATAGGTGTAGGAGAGAGGCTTGGAAGAGGATTGGGTAGAACTTTTATAAGATTTAATTATATGGAGGTGTGAAGAAATGAGGTGGTGAGGGTTGTATTTATAGTGGAGGAGGGGGGTGTTATTTTTTTAATTTATTTATTTGTTTATTATTTTGGATCAAGATAAGAAATACTGTGGATTTTTGTTATTTAGTGAAATAACTAGTGGGTCCCTAAATAATTAGTTAATAATAATATCATAAATGAATCATTGAAAATAAAATGATAAACTTGTAAATGAACAGTATATCTTAACATGTGATTTCATAGGTTTCAAAATTGGTTATTCATAGTTATAGAATTTTCCTTAGGGTTCTTACTAAAGTGATAAAGTCTTAATCTACAAAAATAACAAGATTGTACTCTAATACAAACTATAGAGACCCTATCCTTTTACACATATTATTACATTATTTTATTCATAATTAACCAATAATTATATTATAAGAAACATAAATTCTACTAACTTTGGAATATTATATATATATAATAGGAAACATGGGACTAAAATTAAACATATTTTTATTTATCATAAATAATGTTCTCTTAACTTCCTTTGATCTTATAAATCTACATGTGATAACCATGGGAATACATAAGCATAGGGATGATCTAAAAAACCTAGTAAGGGAATAAAGAAGGAAATAACCCATATCACATGGGTTAGAAGGCATAACATGATAACATAAAAAGGAATGAATAGACATAAAGATGCATAACATGTATAAAATGGGTTCATGTAATCATGGTATCATAGGAAAATGAAGAATCATACCAAATTAAATATGAATGAGTCAAGGATAACATCCAATTCAACTACACATGATTAAAATGAGTCAACTCTAACCACAAAGACTATTGCGCATGATTAGCATGAGTCATGGATAACCACCAACACTATTACACATGGAATATCATGTGACTAAACATCAACTAATGCATTGGAGCGATATCGTAGTGCACCCATCATAAAAATTTCTCACTTATAGATTTCTTAGGAAGAATAAATAATAAACATAAGTGTTAACCCTGGAAATAGATGGGTTTAATAATGATGCCAAAAGGAATAACAAAAGGGAATATCATATTGGTGTCCAAAAAATATTGGATTTATATAATATATGGACATTAATAGTGTAAAATAGTCATATATCATGATAAATTATATCCAAATGAATTGATTAAATTTGAAAATATATTTTTTTAAATGCTAAAAAATAACCACATCAGTGTGGTTAAGGGGAAATTTTAAAGAGTCTTTATAACTGAAATTTCATAATTATTTATATAAAATAGAAATTAAATGGTATAGTTTCCCATTAAAAATGAATTATTTTATAAAAAATGGTGTTTTAAAATTTTCTATGTATGGTTATTGAAAATGTGTAGGAAATATGGATGTTACCTTTAATCTTGATTTCTTATCGGGAAGAATTGACAAAGGAAACCTTTATAAAACATGTCGTTTCCCATCAAATAAGAATTATTTGATATGGATACATGATTTTGGAACATATAAAATTTACTTATAATAATTATATAAAAATGTATAATAATTTCATTGGGGTATAGAGAGAGAAATAATAACCTGAAGGAAAAAATGGGGGTTCGAGTAGAATCTCATACCTTTTGTTCGAAAGTGTTCTGTAATTGATCCTAATTTCCTGAATAGTCAAATTTAGTTCATTAATTAATTATTTCATAATATTATTAGTTATAAGGTTTTATTTATGAGTTTTATGGTTCAATTTATGATATATAAGGTTTAATTTTATCATTCGGGAGTGTTCCTCTCCTTGGTTTTCATGATCAGTTTACTTGCATACATGTATGGAAAATCTTGTAAAATTAGAATGGTTTTCCAAAATTAAAATTATATGATTTTAATGGAATTAAATAATATTAAATGGTCTTATATATCATTTTTTTTAAATATTTTTCAATGTTTCATCAGATTAAACATTAATTATAGTCATTTAGATTATTTTGGCATTTTCCCGATCATCACGAACTAGTTTTGTTTTATTAATTAATATTATGTATATACACAAGATACAAAACAATAAATAATATGTAATAGATATATTATAATATTTTTTAAACATAATATTTATTTATGACCATCCTTTAATGTGTTAATGGAAATTGAAAACTCATCATCGATGAATGTGATAAATTAGTAAATCACGGGCGATGTTTTCATTTTTAGAACAGATGGAGAGAGGAAGATAAATGATGATAGGTTTCTCCATAAACATAATAAAATTATAGTATATAAAATATAATGGATTTATCATGTCACTTTGATAATGTTATGTGAGGATATAATAAGAAAATAAATGAAATTTAAAAGAAATTAAAAGAAAACGAAAGAGGTTTTTACCTCATGAATTCTTCTCCCTGATAATGTCATTGAGACACTTGAGTTTGGTATTTTGTTGATCCCAAACGATCTTTGACATGGGTAGAGAGTATTGGTAGATTATTGGTCATATGTTTTTCATTATTAGAGGCCTTATAGGTATGGGGAGAAGCGTTTGTGATGGGTTGTATTTATATTGGAGGACATTGGTGTTTTTTGATTATTTTATTCATTTGTTTGTAATTTTGGCTCAAGACAACAAATAGTGAGTATTCATGAGAATAATTAAATTAAATAAGTCTTGTGAGTCCAAAATAATGGTATCCTACATCATTAATGATGTTATAAGTCTTCTATTTGGATTAATATTTTAAATACTGAAATTATCATTTTCCACTATTCATCAAAAATTCAACAGTTTTAGAAAAATCTGAAAATATCACTCTAACCATTTTTTTGTGTGGATTTAAAAAATGAACTATATTCAATAAAAAATTTAAATCTGATAAATTTAATTTTTAATTAATATCATCATTTAATCGAAAAATACTGATTTTGATATTATAAATCATTTTACAACTCTTTGAAAATTTAATTAATGTCTCCAAAAAAATTATAATCATAATACAAAAAAATATTAATTTACGAATACTTTTTATGAAAATAAATTTTGTTTTAATAATTATATTATCAATACAATTTTAACTACAAATTTGTGTTTTATAAAAACCAACACTTAATTTATCATTTATCGACATTTATTTACCTAAACTATGTTATATTTATATCATAATTTATTTTATAACATTCCTAAATTTTATTAATTCTTTAATTGATGATTTTACTATTCTATTGTATGGTTTAATATTCATATGTTTCAATTTAATATTCCAAATGTCAAGTAACTTTTACATTGGTAGATGTACCGTAATTTTTGAAAAAGCCTCTTATTTCATCCATTCTATATTTATAATGTTTTTTGTGTCATTTATGTGATTTTATAGGATATATACTATATTAAATAATTAAAATAAGATAATTTACATGGATAAAATTTTGGGTTATTACATCTCTTCCAAAAGATAGTATATTTTACATAACATTCCAAGGAGAGAAAAGTGAATGCCTAGGGACCATTCCTCATACCGAGCAACCCATTTCAAAGATGTTGATATATATTATCTAATATTGAGTTATTTTATTAAATTTCATGTAACTATTTAAAAAATAAATTATAAGTAATAAAAAATCAATGTTAAGATTTTCCCTTTGAAATTCATGATTTTTATTCACCACTAGGAGAACTGGTTTACCACACATGGGTTTTTTATTTCAGTATATAGATAATAATATCTGGTCATTTTTTAAATTCATGGATAAATGTCTAACATTATATTTTCATTACCTTATCATAAATATTAAAACCCCTTGTTTAATTTAATTATTTAATAAATATATTTTAGTTAATTTATGTAGTAATAATAGACATATTCATAAATTTGTTGGAATGTTTAGAATGATCTTGAATAGAACTAAATTGATTAATTCCTGAATGGATAGAGTACTATATTTTATAAAAAAAATTATTTTAAATTTCTACTTAAATTATGTTTCCATAAATTAAACGACATTTTTAAAATTTACATATTTTTTTCTATTTGGTCTATCTTTTTTGAATATCAATTAAGCTAATAATACAAAACAGATAATTACCTTCAGGTTCACACATATTCTTTATGGTGATGATGTCAAAATTAAACTATTATATGGTAAGTATATTAGTGAAGGATAATGAAAAATAAAAAATTCTAAACATTTATATCCTTAAGTGGTAACAAAGACAACTAGGCCTACCAATTAGTTTTTCATTATCATTTATTCGGACTATCAAGGGGAAGGATGTTAAAAGACATTCTTGATACCGAAGTGTTTATACTATAATTATTACATCGAATATAACAAGAGATGATATATTTAAAATATCTTAGATTGGATCATCCCCTAGATCATATGTAATTAATTCATGTGAAAAAAATATTCAAATATTACCTCATTCTATTCATGAAGTCACCCAAAGTTATACTCATTATTGGTATTGTGGATCCAAATGAGATCCCATTAGTGTTGGTTTTTTCATTAGGAGAGCCCAAACTAAAACTCCCTGAGATGTATCCATATGGATAATATTAAACTCCTCTAATGATTTATATACATCCACTATGTTCTTTCATGACGAATCATATAACTTATGATTTTCCTTTATCAACTAAAGAATTTCACCCTATAAATAATGACATGGGAGGATGAGAGAACTCAATTTTTTTCTATCATGGTCTTGATAGAATAATCCACCTTTCACTTATTGGAATGTCTCTAAAAATTATAATAACCATCATTTTATGAATTGATATATCATATGTATTTATATCTGGGTTAAATAAAATTATTGGAAAAAGTCCCTTAAAATTTATTAAATCAAAATAAATACCCCGTATCACAAAATATTAGGAAAACTATTATTTCAAAACTAAATAAGTAATATGTAATATATTTAAATAAAATTATAATTAATTTATTTTTATTTTAAAGATATTGTTTCAGAAACGAAATCATTAAAATTGATTTGTATCCTCCCATAAAATAATTGTAACATGAATGAAAAATATTTTTTGGATTAAAATAAATAATATATTCATGAAACATGTGGATAGTATTCATTTATTAATATAATAAATAAATACATAAATGTATAACATTTCTATAATTAAAATTTATATAAATTTTCAATCATCTTAATATACATAGTATATAACCCTCTAGGACCATTTCTTGATAAAAATATGTAAAATTCACTTAATGCTTGAGAGTAATGTCTATAAATACATCAAGTAACCCATACATAAAGAAGTGATTTGAATAGAAAATTATGATAACCTTCCAATAAATTTTATAATGTAATTTAAATCCTTTTAAGGTAAAATATCATCCTCTATGATACATAATTGTTTCATAACACTAAATTCATGATTTATTAGATGACTAGCATGGGTTACATCAGCAATGGGCCTATAAATTAATGTTGTAGATATGGTATGGGAATGAGTTGTTGGGTCATTTGGACAACCTAAGGACCTACAATTCTGGGCCTATGGGAAAATGCTAACATCGGGTTTCATGCCCTCTTGACCTTTAGTCCTTGTAATGCGATTCCTCTACCCATAACAATGATTGGGGTTTTTTCGTTTAATAAGAAGGGGGGCTTCATGGCTACCTGTTCAAAAATATTATATCACTTATGACACACATTGATTATGCTACCTCAATTTGATCATATGCTGTTATGTTTTTCCTCCATACATTAATATATGTGATTCGGGATATAAATTAATAATAATATCTTCTTTAACTACAAATGTACACATTCATATATTTGAATAGTTATTGAAATATAAAACATGTCGATTTCCAATTCGAGGGTTTTCCCCCATAAAATCCAATATTGGAAGTCTCTATGTGGTAAAATCATGAGAATAAGTTTTATGCCTTATGGGAATCCAATATTGGATTTTTCCCAAATCATCTTTATCTTTTCAAAGATATGTATCCATACCATATAGAATTAGTTTAATAATGTCATCATAGCATCTCTAGGTTTTCATTATAGTTGGGAACTGTTATAACCCTTCTATGTGACAAATACTCTAATGATATTATGAAATTATAGTTATATCATGGAATAATCATGCTATGATAAGATTTATTTTGATATTATGATAATAAATAGAAAAAATTATATTGTTTCTAGGGAACTAAATCTAATTGTTATCTGCTTAAAATAATTCTTATACAAACAAAATTTAATCCACTGTCTCTCACATGATATACATGATTTTTCTAAGATATGTTTTTAGTCAATTTCCCTAGCACAATTTTCTCTAGGGTAACTATTTTAATTGAGATTCAAACCATTGAGAAAATCCCTCAAATGATGATACTTCATCCCTTAATGTGGCCTAGGATCCTTAGTAAAAAAATCACTGATATACTATTATCATAATGCATTTCAAGATTTTCTATGATAAAACACTCACCATGGTTTAGTGAATATCAGTACATTGTGGGAAGTGTTATCATGTGGTATATGGTTCAACATCATAGTGAGTATGAAGTAATGATATATGATACACTACAAATAAACAAGACCGTTGAAGGGGATTTTAATTTTCATTTTTATAATCACCACTTAATAAGAACTGAAGGGAAGAAAAACGTGAATCACAGCACCAGCTACATGGGAAACAATGAGGGTGTGGTAATGATGGAGGATAACTTTTGACCATATTTAGGACACAGTATCTATATTATGTAACCTGGAATGGGAAAAAACAGTCGATGGTAAATCGATGACCGTATTCATAATGGAAGACCTATCTCAAAGTGTCATTAAAAATATTTTGGGATGTTGGACCAGGTTGGTAGACGAGCCATGAGACTGAAAATTTGTACCATCAGGGGGTCCCTTCATACATGAATGATAAAGGATACCAAAATAAATGGACACATAATGTGTAAAAATGATGACATAATGTATCAGCAGGCAGGACAAGGTCCATTCTCAATGGAGTCACATGGGGTGGTTGTTGAAAACTCTGCATGAATGAGGACCAAATAGACCTCAACCACCCCACATACCCATGGGAAAAACCAAAGATAAGAGGCCAGAAATATGAAACTCTTTACAGATGTACCATAGATAAAATTTCTTGGTGATCTTACTTATCCCATATGGATATGAATCATGCCATACGTAGTTCATGAATGAGGTCAAGAAAAATGGACAATGCTAAATGGGGAGATATCCTTTAAAATGAGAAAAATTATTATTGTTATGCAGTTTACTATCATGCAAACTTAGACCCTAATAATATTAGTTTAAGGTAATGGATTTCAGACAAGATAATGTTTCATCCAAATGAGAAATGTGTAGTGTGGCGCCATAAGGAATCCCGATAGGATTGGGGAAAAAGGAGATCCAAACCATGCCGTACACCCTTGGGAGAACACCCAGACCAAGAAACAGGTGAAAAGGAACATGATAATATGGTTAGACCTAGGGGAAAAAAGTTTGGGTCTCACTACTTATCCCACAAGGTTGAGAATCAATCAAAAAATATTTTATGAATGTCATACCATTTAACATCGTGGGTTAAGGATCTTAGGGATCTTATTTGTGGTTGTATGTCTCGGACTCTGGGTGAGGATTTTGGAGAAAACAAATGTATAGGATGGTGGCATAAGGAAACCCATCATGAATGAAGACCAAAGAGGTCTCAGCACCGCACCACATTCTCCCTCAGAAAAACATGTGCATAGTTTAAAGTCATGATTCTTAGACATGAAATGTGAACTCCATGTTTTAGTTCATAGAGTTCTTGACCTAAAGTTGGGATGAATCTTCCATTTAGGTATAAACTTTTCCCATATTACTAAGACAATGTGATCCATGGTCGGTGTGGGAAATATGGGGAATGGAAGATATTTACCGCATGTAGAAGCACAGGGTAGGGGAATGGAGGGGCAGAGTCAATGACAACCCCATAACACTAGTCTTCCCACTAAATGTATAAAGGTGCATGGAGGGTAATATATAGAGGGTTAAAGTTCCTCATAGACATAACCATGTGGAAATGTATTTGAATCATGGAACCTGATATTTTGGACACAATGGCATTGACATAATAATGGAGGATAAATGCTGACCATATTTGAGAAACAGTATCTATATCGTGTAACCTAGGATGGGAACTAACACCTGAGGGTTGGCTACTGAGTGTATTCAAAAGACGTAACCTTCATCAAATTTTACATCGATATCTTTTATGATGTTGTTTAATGAAAATAAGTTATCAATGTGGTTGAGCATCCGTACCGATAAGGGGTCCCTTCATATTTTAAAGAAAATGAAGACTCAAATAAAGGGACACATGAAGCATGGAGATTAAATGAGGAAATGTACCTATAGATTCCAATACTCTAGCCTCTACACCAATCACATATGAGCACATTAATGAGTCTTAATAGAGGTCTATGGATATATTTAATGGCCAGTGACTCTAGAAGACTAGTGGAGGAAAGAGACAATGTAGGTTAAAGAACCGGGGGCTGGACCTAGAGAAAACATGTCTAGGCATTCATATATATCCAATAAGGATAGAAATAAAGTCATAGGTAGTTCATGAAGTTCCATTAATTTTAACGTCATGCAGTAAGGATGGGGTTTTGATACAGGTCATTATTGTGCATATATGACATTGGGGAGTGAATGATATCCCAATGAGGATATATGTGATGTGGTAAAGTAAAAGTGATGTGAATGAGGAACAAGGAGGTATGATATCACACTACACACTCCCAAAAGATAATTCAAGACAAAGGGGGTGAAAGGGTGAAGGAGATTGAGGATGGAACCAATGAAAAAACATTTGGGGGTTCCTATATATCATATGAGGGTAGGAATCATGCCATATATACCTCTTCATGTTCTGTGTATTTTAAATTCATTCGGTAAGGATAAAAGAACTAGTTTAACATAATGTGGGATGGGGAAGCTTTTATATCATGACGGAAAAAGTGGCACATTCCATTTAAGGTCATGAAGAAAGGACTGTGGGATCTATGTAGTTTAATTTCCTGAAGGCAAGACATAGCGGTTTAACATCGGGTGAAATAGGAGGGATCTTAATTTAAAGTCATATAACTCCAACCATAAAAGAATTATAAATGGTCTGAAATGGTTGGGGAACATAAGGCAGGACCTAAAAGCAAAATTTACAAGTGTTTCTACATATCATGATAGGGTAGGAATCAAGCCACACATAGTTCTTAAATGTCATGAAATTTAAAATCATGTGGTAAGGATGAATAATGGAATGAATGCTCTACAAAAGGGGGTGCATAGTGTATCCATTGTAAAACTGAATTGAAAAAATTACCCAAGAGGTCCCATCCACAACATGTGTCGTCCCCAGAGCGAACTAAGTCCATGGGGCCAAAAGATAAGAAAATATTTCTGGAACCTATGGTTTTACCTGAAGAAAAAAATGAATGGGCATTCCAATGTAACCCATAAGGATTGTAATCAATATATACATCGTTCATTAATTTTATGAAGTTTATATTGAAGTGGGAAGTATGAGATAGTGGAAAATTTCTAAAAGATAGTACATGTGGCTGTTGTAAACCCAATGTGAATGAGGACCAAAGAGACCTTAACCACACAGTATGCTCTCCAAAGAATTCATGCAAGAATGATTGAAGGATGAAAGGATCTATGGAACCAAGGCTGCACTGAAATATAAAACAACTAAGAGTTCTTATGTATCCCATAATTATGGGAATTAATCCATATGTAGTTCTTGAAGTCCCGTACAGTTTAACATCATGTGATAATGATAAAGCAAGGGAGATATCTCTTCGAGAGGAACATGGTGCGACAGTTGTAAACCCAAAATTAATAAGGAACAAAGTGGCCTCATATTAGTCCACATGATACCAGGAAATAACATAGGCCAAGGGGATAAACAAATAGATCATACTGGGAATCTTGGGGAATGGACCTGAAGACAACATGTCCAGTCATTCCAACATATGCCATACAGATGGGAATCAATACATACAATGTTCTTAAAGATCAATTTAGTTTAAAATCTTGCAATAAGGATGAGATAACTCTGTACAATTTAATATCTTGTTGAACATGAAAAATGGTTCTTCCAATTTAATTCCATTCGAGACATGCATGTAGTTTAACATCTTGAAAGACATCTTGTAGTTTAATGTCACACAAAATGAAAGAGATGTTGTTTTATGGTATTAGAACACAGACCATGAAGTACTATGTTTATATTTTGCAGTTTATCATCATGCAGGATGGGAAGTCACTCATGTGAATTACTGCATGAGGAACATGGCATTGGTGGTGTAGTAATTTCTCTCCATCCACGGTGATCAATGTGTATGCAGAATTTGGGGGGACCTTGTGAATGATGTATGGTACCCCCATCTGGGTTGTAGCTTTGGTGGCTTCATACTAGGTACCATCATAATTATTTGGTACAATAATGTGTCTCCCTATAAGAATAAGTATAGGAAAAAATCTTCATAAATTCTCTATCTATCTTATTCTGACGACTCTCATGATTGTACGAGGCCTGTATCTTATTCTCGTTGAGGGCCTCCATTTCAAACAAACGGGCTTCTTCTACTATGTATGACATCATCTGATCATAGATGCCTATAAAGAGTCATGTAAACTGATTCTTGATGAGTAGGACTGCTTCTGTTCCATACACCATTGAATATGGGGTAACCTAGGGGGAATTTGGAGTTGACATCAGATAATCTTAGAGAGCATTGGAGAGATTTTACGGATAAATTTTCATGTTCTAAACAACCATATTTTGAAAAATGTTATAAATGGTTTTGTCAAATTCTTTAATCTATCCGTTCTCATATGCATGATAGCGAGAAGTGTGGTTGGACTAGATATTTTACTTTACATGAAATTTCTTCATCTCAGATTCTTAAAAATTAGTGTCGTTACTTGTGAGGATGGCGCAAGGGACACTGAATCAATGTATGATGATTGATATCATGAATTAAGAAATATAATGGGACTTTAATTCCTTTAAAGGAGTTTCTTCTACCCACATTGAGAAGAAATGTGGGGCGAGTTGATTGAACTTCCATTATCGAGCTATTTCGGGTCAATATGGCCCCACAACATTGATCCCCTAGGCCACCAAGGGCCATGAATACATGGTAGTATAGAGGGACTCTATAGTATGATGCGCAAACTTTTCATGGATTTTACATGTGTTTAACCCCTTGGGTAACTCGAAATAGTCATGAACCATGGTGGTCCAGAAGTAGCTCATCCATCAGATATGGTGGGAGAGATTCGACCAAGCCTAATAAGCTCCGCAGAAACTGACATGGACTTTCTACATAACCTAGGGAACATCATATACTTGAATTTAATTAAGGATAACTCCATTGAATCCACATTTTTAGAGGATATCCTCATGTATGTTTTCTCTATTGAGGGTGAACTGCACTGCACACTGACAGATTCACACATGTTCAGCTCTGTCAGTCAAGAGATTTCCATGATGGAGGAACTCAGCAAAATGATTTTTCCAACCAGGGATATCTTATACTATGGAAGGGGGACTTGGTATGTAATAATTGATGGTAACATGGTTTAACTTTTGGAAATCATCTTTGGATAGAGTAATTGTATCGATGACCCTTCGATGCACAACATGAATAAAATAACATCCTGGTCAGACTCTACGAGAGTCATGACAAGGCTAGTCAATGAATCAGACTGACCATTATATGATCATGTAACTTCAGTTATTCCTTGCTAAGAATGGAACTGGGCATTCATCTTGATACTGTGCTCTAACACGGGAGAAAGTTCCACCTTTTTAATGACGTGCTCACTATTGATCTACATGATGGCCAGCTCAGATTCCCCCTTCACGTGTAGGTGGGGAACATCAATCATGATGGCTAGTAGCAGGTTGTTGATCATAGAAAACTACTTTACCTCATTGTTAGTGAATCCTTCTGACAACAAGAACAAATAAAGAACAACAACATGTGTTTGTGTGATGAAGATGATGACCAGTCTTACTTTACTAAGCCTAGGATTTCTGAGCCTTCTGCCAGTGGGGCCCTGTGAGGCACCATCAAAGTGAATCTACCAACACAAAATTGCCTAACCCCCCCCCAAAGGATGGACTCATCTAAAAAATAAATATCCAATGACTTCTTTGTGGGGGCTGGATGGGAAAAAAGAACATTTTCTAGAAGCTAAACCTTAACATCATTCTGTGGGATGAACATAATGTAAAACTAATGAAGGATCACTTCCCTCTAAGATAGATAGTCTGATAACATTGGCCAGTTTAGAATATATTTCATCATAGAAACATGTGAAACTAGTTTTATCTCATGATCCTGTAGATAAAACCACAACTTCTACACTGTGAAAATAAGCATGAGAAAACTCTCTTCGATAGAAGAATATTTGGCCTCTGTGTTGAGGATTATGGAGATGAGATACTGTAAAATGATCTTTGTCCATTCCTTATTCTCCTGAAAAAAGGGTTGTTGATTGATCATTAAGGGGCAGTCACATAAAAGATCTATAACATTCCAGATAATAGTAGCGTACACCACTTGATTTCCTCAAAAGTGGTTTGGCACTATTCATCCCAATGATAGGCAGAACCATTCTTCATGAGGTGTCAAAATGGATTAAATTATTGGTCGAGATTCAAATTTAATCTTCCTATATAGGATATTCATCCTAGAATAACTTGGAAGTATTGGAGTCTACATGGAGGAGGCATCTGACTAATCGCCTTGATCTTGTCTAGAACGATCTCAATGCCTCTATATCTGGTGACTGGGCCGAGAAGCTTTCTAGAGGTAACACCAAAGGCACACATCAAGGGGTTCATCATCAGATGGATGGAGGGGAGGAAGCCAAACTCTTCCTCAAAATATCTAATATGGTCCTATCATTTTCGGGGTTTGACCACAAAATCATCCATATATCTTAAAACCAACATTCCTAGGACCGGCCTAAATATTTATTGCATAGAACATTGTTAATTAGCTCTTGAATTCATAAAACTAAAAGGCTATACCTGATATCATAAGGTTCCACATGATTCTAATAAGGTGGCATATTCTTCATCCTTAGTGGCCATACGGATATGTTTATACTCCGAATATCCATCCATGAAGAAGAGTGATTGAAAACCATTAGTTGAATCAATCAACAGAAGTTTCATAGGAAGCGGAAAATCATTCTTTCGACAATGAAGGTTGCGATCTCAAAATTCAATAAAGACTCTGATCTAACTTTTCCTAGTCCATATGGGGATAGTATTGACCAACCCCCGGGGGTACTAGACTTCCTTGATGTAGTTTTCTTCGATGAGCTTATCAAATTTGGCATCGACCAAGGAACCATGGGAAGGGTGCATCTTCCTAGGAGACTGTTTGAACCAAAAATGACTTATCAAGAGACCATGGTGGTGGAAGATGACTTTAAGATCTTGTCATGGAATCTAATCATAGCTATAATAAAATACATCATGATACTAATTCAGAAAATCCACATACTATTGTTGCTCTTTGGTAGCCATAGATGCGTTGATTAGGGTAATCCTTGGCTCGACCTGGGTATTGAGGTTCAACTGTACCAAATCATATATTGTAGTAGATAATCCTTCTTCGAATGTGGAGGAAGCATCTTCCAAATCATCCTCATCATATAAGGTGATAGGACCATTGGACGAAGCAATTCTTCTTAGTTAGCTCACCCTGGAGGAATGTTGAAGCTAGCCTAAGCAGCGGTAGAATCTTCATAGGGACACTCTTTAACTGTTGATACCATGGAAAAGAAATTTTTCAACCCAATTCCATATTTCCTTCAACCCAAGGTGCCATTCGTGAAAATATCAAATCAGTAGGGGTGTGTTATCCTGAGTCCATTCAACCTAGCCTGACAGAATAAGCATGTATGTCATATTGTTGTTTCCATGAGGAAAACATCTCGATACCTTACATGGGTCATGTGCTATATAATTACTCAATCCTAATCTATGTGGGAGTATGACATGATCTTTTGGTGTTCCTTGTACCTGGGAATGCGCTTCCCCCATTTCATAGAAACAACAAATCAGTGTCCTATATACAGGGTTGTGGACTCTAGCTGGTGAATATGGAGGATAAATGCGTCATCCAAGTCTTCCCATGAGTTTTCCAAGGATCAATATGCTCGATCTCATTGGTTTGAACCCACTTGTCTATTCTCTTGTAATAGTCAGTGTCTAGTTGGTGGGATTCACAAGATGAAAAGGGTGGTTCATCACATTAGAGCACATCCACTCACTATTAAGGGAGTACCAGAGCCATTGGTGATATGAGTAGGGAACTAATATGTGCATATGGAACCAGGGTCTACACATCAACGCATTGTTGGTGATGTCTTGTTAGACAACCATGACCTCTATATTGGTAACCAAGACATCAAATTGGGTCTTTAAGAGGATCATTCCACATGAAATATGCATGGTCAAGTCATAACCATGAATATTTAGGTGAGAGGGACTCAGATCTGTTTCAATGATTCCTAGCATACATAGCATCCAAGTTAGGATATGATTGACCCCAACATCAATGTTGAAAATACAGTGGTGTATATCAACTCCATTTAACTATACAATAATTTACAGCAAATGAATGTGGTAATGTATAAGAGAACCTTCATCTTATCCTGAGAATGAGATGATGGAGTGGAATTATTCTCATTCAAATTCCTCAGAATTGAAGACATCCATAGCCATTACCTCTTTTTCGAAGTGGTGGGGGACTTTCAGATCCTCCTCGAGAGTTTTATTCCTATATGTGGATAGGTGGAGATCTTCAAGGATTGATATCACTACAAGAATATTGTAAAGTTTATTTTGAAGATCATACATCTGTGTTGGACACACATTTCTGTCGGCAGGGGGTTCCTCTGTAAGAGATGGTTTTATGGGCATTACTGGTTGAACTGGTGAACTCTAATAGGTTATAGGGATATCCCACTGCTTGTTTGCTGAATCACACAAGACAACTACTGATTAATATAATATGACTAATGTTCACCCATAGAAGAGAATGGATGACTGTATCAAGTTCTCAACAGATTTTCATGAATGAGTAACATGAACCATGGTTGTTATAAGCCTGATGAGTGGAAATGAGAGGACTATGCATGTTGAGCTCTGTGTTGAACCTACTTTCTGGTCTTAGTGAAATGTACGGAATGGATGGAAGCACTGGGATGAGTATTCTGATGGATCACATATCCATGACAACATTGATGATGGTTCTAACTAGGGACATTAGGAGGATAATCATTGTTCTCCTCGTATCTAGGGACCATGAAAGGGTTCACCGGTTTGAATATATTCACAAGGAATAATCCTAATCATTACTTGATAAATCCACCAATAATTGTCTGATCATGGGGGTGAATCGCATATCTAATGTCCTTAAGTCTTTAAGAGTGCAAGACAGCTTCAACACTGGCATGGGGTTTTCTTTTCTTTGTTTAATTGGCTCCTGATATTTTGATAAGTAATAGGATGAGATATAGACACTGAAGTGGTAGAAATAAAAAAAGAATGGAAACTTTATAAGGCTCTAGCTAGTTCAAATAGGCACGAATGAAACTGTGGGTGTGAGTGACTAGCCTTAGGGACAACAAATTGTCATACTTCTGAGACCCATGATTGGAGACCAACTACCATTCACCCTTGTTGTCATTGTCTGGCTCTACATAGATACATGCCACCTATTGTGTGGTAGGACCCAATATGACTAAACTTTTGTTGACCTGGTCCTAGAGCCAGTTATTAAACATATAGTACAACATGACAGTATTTCAATGAAATTAGTGATAGGGGAAGTAGTTGGGGTGATCAGTGATATCAATGTCTTGGGGTCTCATGTATTCTGGGAACATCTGGATTTCCTGATCCATGGCTCACCAAAAATAACTAGGGACATGAGCTTCTTCAAACTAGTAGGTCAGGTTTCTCTTATCTATGAAATGTGTACTTATAGCCTGGCCCTAATGAGATGATAGAGCCTTACGAGGATGTTGAACATGATTATCTCCCCTAGGTGGCATTGGTGCTTCCCACGGTAGTTCCTACCAATTCGGTAGTGGCCAATGTTCATCCTGAGGTTGGGTTTGTTGATATGGCCCTCGATGAGGCTACAGATGCGGTACTATCGATGACAATTGTAGTGGTCTGGGGGCCTCTACCTATGTGATGGAAGCATCCATATATTTGGAGTCTCTTTATTCAAGAGCTTTGGGAGGAAATGAGAATTCATGTCTGGCCTACAACAAGGATTCCTCTAGTCATTGAGCCTTATCAGATAAATCCTAGAATCTGCCTAGGAAATTCTATGTGATTAGGGATGGGAAAAGTTCAATATTCATGTTCCCCATGCACATCGTCATCTGTTGTTCCTAAGTTAGTGTAATATTGAGTGAATACATGAGGCCATTCCACCTGGTGAAAAGGTTTCTGACACACTCATCTAGTCATTGTTTTCACATGAAGAGGTCAAATGTATTGGTCTTTTTCATGGTGGGGTTGAACTGACCAAGAAAGTTTCTACGAAGATCCTCCCTACTAGCTATAGACCCGATGGCTTACTAGTTTTAGTAAACAAATTCATTACCTTGTGGTGTTTGTATGAAATGCTCGATATTTGTGGCATCCTGCTACCCTAGAATTCCCAGCATGGGTCCACATCTTGAGATGAAATGGGCTAGATGTTGAAGTGAGACACTCATCTTGTTGAAGGGGGAGAAAGTGGAGTTCTAAAAATCCAAGGGTGATGGCATATCATCTACCCATGTCGAATATATATTTCTATAATCTTATATTTCCACCTACCGAATTTCAATGGACCCAATGAGAGAGATGAGAGTATCCATTGGATACACCTGTAAAGGATACCTATCTTGGTGATGATCCATAACCACCAGTTTTTTTTGGGTTCTTCAACACAATAAAAAATATCAGCAGCACATGGATCTATTGGAGTTACAACCCAAGGAAATTATGGTAGAATGGATGATGGATCCACTATGGGAATAACCTGAATATTGATATGAGGATCTTTTTTAGGAAAAACTTGTAGATATGAGTCTCGAAGAATATTCTCTTGAAGCTTCAGTAGATTTTTCAACACATACTACATATTTGTTTCATAAACATCAGGATCTTCCATATCTGGATATACAATATGTTCATGATCAATGATAAGAACATCTCCATGAAGACTCTATGGTTTCCCATGCTTCCCTAGTGGAGGTTGGATGGGATCATACTGAGGATCACCTTAATTTGGGAACCATTCTACTAGTCTCTGAGTGAGGATATCATGAATGATATTCTTCTGTTCCATAAGATTTCTAAAAATCATGGACTTTTTGGTATCATCTTTAGTCTATTGTGTCGAGACAGATGGGTCAGAGGGATTAATGCTCCAAGTGTGTCATTTTCCCTTGCTGGGGTCCTGAATGAGAGGTAATGACTCAGCAGGTTTAGTCAGGCCAATAAATTTTATTTTCTGGTGAGTGACAACACTAGGGGGTGAAGTACATGTTTTTTTATTCCCATGGGTATGTTCTCTTCAATGAGCCTTATCTCGGTACCATTCACATTATGTATATTGGGTCCTTCGATGTTTATTGTGACTACACCTGGCGGCATATCCTCAATATCACCTAGAATGTCAGGATGACAAAGAATCAGGATGAAATTGAGAGTCGCATACTGTCCCCAATCATGGATCTGAAAATGCGGGGATGCATTGAGAATAATACTTTGGAGCACAACAAAGCTCTGAACGCATCGTTGTTGGAGGGTCGAGTGATATCCCGGTGATGCAGCGTGTTGAGTGATGATAAGTGTGGATAGATAAACCATGCGACATAGCTAGATTATTTAATCATAATTCTCAAAGCACATTGAAAAAACCAGCCGATAGTGAAGGATGTGTAAATATGTCACCTAGAGTCTAATAGAAACACAATAATTAAACTTTAGTGAGGGACTCTATGATTTTTAAATATGGGGTCCCGATTTTCCAGAACATCTCAGGGAAGTTGTCTATAATGAGAATTTCCCACAAGGTTCTCCATTCTGAAGTAGTATCTGTTGTCTAGTTATCCCATTCCTCAAATGGGGGATGTTGACGGAACAGTAAAGGCACTTATGAAAACTATAGTAGTTGTGGTCCGGCCGATAGAGATAATGGTCCACGATCTGATAGGATATTTCACACTAGGTCATCTTATGATAATAGAAAAAAAAATATCATCATGTCCCTATAGGATGGAATTTCAACCACTGCTTCTTGTATGAAGGTGGTGATCACTAGTGGTGGTCCAGGATGGTTTCCATCAGCTACCCGTGCCTAGAAAAACTCAATGTGATCTATCAGGGAAGAGAATGATCCTGGTGATGATAGAGACGAATGAATGATGGGACACTTGAAATGAGAAAATTTTCCCTCCTCTTATATATTCATGTTGATGGATTTGGGGATCTAGTGCATTTCACTTTCCAGAAGGATGAAACTCACATGTTGGGTTTCTTTACTAAACTATGATTCAAAGGACATGGATGAAGGGACTATCATCGAGTCACATTCTGCTTCAGAATCTTAAAATTGAACTGGATTGACAACGATCTGTATTTTCATAGAGTTCTTATTCATTGGAGATGGCTCACCCTCATGCCCCAGGACGGCTCTTTAGGGAAAGGTAAATATTTGACACTGGGGAAACCTCCATTTGGGTTTATGCTGGAGTGGGGAGGTCCTCCGCCTGATCTGGATGGTATATGAAGAGGGCTTACATACCAGTTGTCATTGGAGTAGGGATAACCTCCACTGGGAATGTGGGGAGAGTGGGGAATACCTCCACTATGGTCATTGATAATAACATGGGGAGGATCTCCACATCGGGTATAAGAGTGGGGAAGACCTCTACTCAGTTGATCTGCAGGGCGAGGAGCACCTGGGAATATGTTAAATGGGGTATGGGGAGTACCTCCATGTTGAGAAGATTGGGTATGGGGAGGACCTCCATACTGATCACAGATACACAGGGAGGACCTCTGTGGTTGGGAGTGATGAAACGAAGATGACCTCTACTGGAGTTGGAGATAACATGGGGAGGATCTCCATGCCATATGTCAATAATATGGGGAGGGCCTCCATTTGGATTGATGATGGTATGAGAGGACATCAGTACTGGATTATCATGTCATGATTTGTCCTATGATTTATAATAATCGCCCTGGTGACCGAAAGAGTCAACCCAACCTACTCATGTGGCGGATAGGGTCTCACTCAAAATCTGAAAATGGAGAATCTCTGATCTGCAATAGTAGGGACCTGATAGAATGTGACAGGGGTGGCATGGGCCATGAAATCAATAAATTAGGATTCCCCCATTTGGGAATTCTCCAAATCTTCTGCGGATAATTGGTCATGGTTCATCCAAACCATGGCCGGAAATGTAGGGGTATAGTCCACCTATTCCCAGACCTGAGGGATATTATGGTGGTGTTGACACATACTAGTGGAATTCCTATTTGGTGGCACATAGAAAAGAGTTTTAGCTGGGATGACTCGAGAATCCCACAACTCATTGGCATTGAGGAGTGAATCATGGGAGAGTTTCTGAGAGTGGCTCCTAAAACGGTTGAATGTGGGAGTGGGGAGTAGTTTATCCTTTCATGGCTCTTTGGGGTGGTGATGGTGAGGCACAAGAGCCTCCAAATCATTTTAGGACCCCAGGACACCCTGAGAGGGGGGGGGAATTAGGGTGGCAACATTTTTTTTAAGAGATGGATATTGTTCCAACATTGGTAAGAACTTATTAAACCTTTATGATGAAAAAGATCAAAAAGAAAACATTCACATGAAGATAGATGACACAACACTTTTTACTTGGTTAACCACTAAGGGATAAATCTAAGGAGTATACAAAGACAGGTTGTGGGTCGTACCAAATTCCACTATTCATCACTAGTTGTGGATTACAATGGTTCAGGAACTGTCACTCTGTCCCAGGATCACTACCTTTACAAAGGTTCAGGGATAGCTTACTCCGTCCCTCGGGTCACTCTCATTGACTCCCCCAGGCTCACTGCCTTTGGTGAAGTCCCACTAAGTTTATAGATGTGAAGTTATCTTCATCATTTGCAAAATAATTCTTCCTCTATTGTATGTAGATGCTTTGTTGAAGTCCAACTCTCACCAGTAGACCAATCTCACTTTGCACCGAAGGTATCGGCCAATCTTCCATCTTTCGTGTTGCTTCAAAAATAAGGTCATACTTAAGCAACACCTAGCGCACTTCCCCAAGCTGGAGCACAAGTTTCAAAGATAGTGTGAAAATTATAACTATCATGCAATTCTACCTCAACCACTTGCACGAAACTCACTTCTACAACTTCAAACTTGTGCGAGTGACATTCCTTTTCACCCAAACTAGTTTTGATGCACATCAAACAACTGTCACGCAGCTTATACTTGTGCAACCCACAACCACTTGCACGACCACTACACCAGCACGATGGGAGCACTGAATTTCTCTAACTCTTAACTTCGTTCAAAATGAGGGGGGTGGTCCTCTATTTATAGGCAAAAAGGACACCACGCATGGTGGCGCGTAAGCCTCCTCTCGGTGCGCATGTTCTGACGCGCAGCTCCAACCACCATAGCCTCTATCCCGCTACTAACTTGCATGACCAAACCAATACATTCATGACCCTCTTTCCATTTCCATATTTCGAAGTTCTGATCTTGAAAAACATATGGCGCGCAACATTCCAATCCTCCTAGGCACCGACGCGAAAGTCTTGTCTCGGCGTGCAAGTCACCGGCGTGACACATGTCCGGCACGCAATTCCCTTTATCAAAAAAACATTGTTTTCCCCCTTTTGTCAAATATGAGTTCCATAAATTTGGAAAACATTGGAAAATAGTGCCACCATCAATACTATTATCTGCTTGAACTGTATGAGTACTTTGCTGGAACACATTATGATCTTCCTCTAAGGATTGACAACAAAAGAAAACCATTCTCGAATTCATGCATAGATGACCATGGTCCCAACAATCTCCCCCTATGAGTTTGTGGAAAATTAGTAAATAAATTCAATAGATCACCATCCTCATGAAATCCAAAAATTCAAGAATCAACTCAACCAACACTCTAAGTCTACGTGAGCAATGCTCGGTGTAGAAAACAAGAGAGGATGCTTGAATTGGGTTCCTATGTTTTGAAATTCTCAATAATGCCCAAGAAATTCTCTTATAGTGTCACAGAAGAATTACATGTCCAATGTATTCATTCTCATACTTCTCATCCTATCACTAACACCTTCTCATAATATCACTAACATTGAATATCATTGTGTCACAGAAGCATTACATGCCTCAATTTATTCCTTTCTCCCAAATTGACAATAAACCTAAAGACCGGTAATTGTTCCTTGTTCCGCTCAAACCACACTCCCCCTAGATAGTATCTCCCCCACAAACCTGCATCACATCGATAAACAGATTAAAACCAGTTATCATAACTTGTGAGAGGGGATTTCTATAACCACCGTATGCACTGGAAGGTGGATGAACACTGAGGATCAACCGATGCTTCACAAATACAGCTGTTGACAGTGGCTTGGTCAAGATATCATCCACTTTCTCATCAGTTCCCACATGATCCATTCTAATCACACCTTGTTCAACTTTCTCTTTGATAAAGTGATACTTAATTTCAATATGTTTTGTATGATAATGTTGAACCGGATTCTTTGTAAGATCAATTACGCTCTTGTTATCACAGTAAATTGCCATTGGTTGCTTCACCTCATCACCAATATCTGTTAATTGATTCTTCATCAATAGAAGTTGATTTCATGCCTTTGTGGCAGAGATATACCCAGCTTCATAAGTACTAAGAGAAGTACTTTCTTGTTTCTTGCTAAATCGGACAACACATTTATTCTCAATATAGAATGCTCCACCACTGGTGGAATTTTTGCCCACAACCTCGCCAGCCCAGTCAGCATCAGAAAATGCAGATAATTCATTGTTCCTTCCTGCAACAATGTATAAGCCACAATTGTGAGTGCCTTGAATATACCTCATGATTATTTTTACTGCTGCCATATGTTCCTCATTTTGATTACTCTGAAAGCGGGCTGCAAGACATGTGGAAAAGAAAATATCAGTTCGTATCATTGTCAAGTACAGTAGGCTCCCAATGATCCTCCTATACATGGTGGGAACTACAGAGGTCCCATCTTCATGCTTTCTATGTTTAGTTCCAACTACTATCGGAGTTGACATCGGTTTGGAGCCTTTCATATTAAACTTCTTCAATAGCTCTCTTGAATACTTTTCATGAGAAATGAACGTGTAATCCTTCATTTGAATCACCTATAGCCCCAACAAATATGTGAGTTCCCCAATCATAGAAATTTCAAATTCTAATTTCATGTGATTAGAAAATTCCTCCACTGATTTCTGCCTGCTGCCACCAAATATGATGTCATCAACATAGACTAGAACAATGAACTGATCTTTTGGAAAATTATTCACATATAGATTGTGATCTACTCCTCATATTTTGAATTCCACCTTCTTGAGATATGAGTCCAGTTGGGAATACCATGATCGTTGTCCCTGATTTAAACCATAGAGAGCATTCTTTAGTTTGCAGACCATTGTTTCATCAGTACCAAGAAAAAAACCCACTGGTTGTTCAATGTAGACTTCTTCATCGATTACAGCATTCAAGAATGTTGTCTTGACATCCATTTGATATACCCTATATCCTCTTTGGAGTGCCATGGCAAGGAAAATCCTGATAGACTCCAGTCTAGCCACTGGATCAATGGTTTCTTCAACATCAACACCTTCAATCTGGAAGTATCCTTTACATATTAGTCATGCTTTGTTTCTGATAACACTTCCATGCTCATCAAACATGTTCTTGAAGATCCATTTTGTACCAGTCACATTGTGACTTTCGGGTCTCTGGACAAGTTCACATGTCTGATTCTTGTCAATCTGATCTAACTCTTCATTCATGTCTTTCACCCATGATTCATCCGTTGTAGCTTCTTCAAATGAGGATGGCTCCACAACTGACAGAAATGCAGATTGGGTGTTATTTCTCATCCTCCTTGTTTGTTTGGGTGCACTCATGTCCCCAATTATGTTATATGGATCAATCTCTACTCTATGATTTCTCCTATGCGGTTCAGGTGCATTCTCTCCAGCCACAGTTTCTTCTACAGGTTCTTCATCTGAGTCAATATCACGATGTGACTGATAAGTGTTTTGTATAGCTTCCTCTATTTATGTATTTTTATTTTCTCCATGTTCACTTTCTTCCTCAATTTATATCTCATCAGCATATGACATCCTTGAATCATTTTTGGTTTTTTCTTCAATTATCATAACATCGCTGCTTTCTACAATCCTTCTTAATTACTTGTGGAAACACTTGTAGGATTTTCTGTTCATTGGATACCCAAGAAAAATTCCTTCATCAGCATTGTCACCAAACATAACTTGATTTCTTTCATTATTTCAGATGAAAAATTTTCTTCCAAATACACGAAATTATTTTAACGAAGGATTCCTTCCATGCCACAATTCATATGGTGTCTTCGTTTCTCCCATATAAAGCCCTGTTCGATTCGGAATGTGCACTACAGCTTCAACAACTTCCTTCCAGTAATGGCGAGAGATACCACCCTCAATAAGCATAGTCTTGGCCATATTGTTGACCTGTCGATTCTGGCACTCAACAACTCCATTTTTCTATTGAGTTCTCACAGCAGCTACCTCATGTTGTATTCCATGTTTTTCTAGGTAATTCTCAAACTCAATGGACGTTTATTCCCCTCCATTGTTAGATCGCAACACTTTGATTTTTCGTCTGGTATCATTCTCGGTGATTCGCTGATATTTTTTCATACAGTTAATCACTTGTTGTTTTATGTGAATGAACATAACACATTCCATTCTACTATAATCATCAATGAAAAGGATAAAGTACCTCTCTCTATGAGTTCCAGCAACATTTATCAAACCGCATACATCTGTATGAATTAGATCAAGAAGATTAGATGCTCATTCTTCTTTGGCTGATATGAACTGCATAAAATATTCCCACAAATGAAAGAATAACAATACTTTTCACACTCACACTTAAAAATGTGGATATCCATGAAAATATTAAGCTAAGATATCTTTTCCATGTCTTGTTGGTTAATGTGCCCCAACCTTCGATGCAACAATTTTTTTTTCTTTAACAGACAAATAGCAGGTGTTCACTTTTTTGTCAACCTGATATATGTTTCCATCTGTTCTATAGACTTTCATAAGAGAATTACCTTTTTTCCCTTTATAGTGAAACCTTTTTGATTGAAATTTAATATGAGCCCTGAATCACAAGGTTGACTCACACTGAGGAGATTGTAATGTAGACCTTCCACATAAATAACTTCAGTCTTCATTAGATCTCCATTGGCGAGAGCAGTATTCCCACTACCTTTAATCTTCAAAGAACCATCATTACCAAACCTCACTATTCCATAAACCTTCATTTTAATGTTCTTCAAAAGGACATCATTTCCCATCATATGGGATGACCATACACTATCATGAATACAAGTGTTGATGCTCGTTGTAGCTTTGAGGGAAACTTCTGCAAGATTGGATTTCTTGATCTTCTTCTTTTCTTTCCATGAGATATTGGATTGAGTATAGGATACTAATGGCCTTCTAATACTTTCCTCCACATAATCTAATTCGTCATACCCATAATCTTCGTCTAGAGTGTAAAAACATTTTGTGAGAACAATACCATCATGAGGGTGAGAACTGGCCTGTTTCTGAGAGTTGTATGAGTTTCTCCTATCGTAACTCTGCCTATAATACATAGCTTTATGGTCAAAGTTATAACAATGAAAACAGTAATAATAGAATCTCTTTCTTCTATAAGATGGAGGATATGAAATCTGTCTCCTTTGTTGACTTCCCATATCTTCCTCGTTCATATAACTCCTTACTTCTTCACAATATGACATGGTATGGCCCAAATAACAACAGAACTAACACTTCGTGAGAGGAAATGTCTTCTCACTTGGATTTCTCCCCATACCTTATTCTATGGGATAATAGTATTAGGGCTTCTTTTTTCATGAGGCTCAAGGATATTCTTCTTTTATTCTTTCAGATTGAATTAGTGTTTTCTGTTTCATCACAACAGAAGACTTTCCCACATAACTCACTTTAAGCTTGCCTTTATTTTTATCACCTTTATTTACAAAATTTTATGATTTTTCCTCACAACCAATTCCACTTTTTCTCATGTAGGTAGGGCTTTAATCATTTAAAATCTTTTCAACTCCATTAGAGCCACATTTTGATCTCTCCAATAGCTCGACATCTAAGAACCTTCCAAACTATATTTTCTTTCTTGAATCTTTTGAAATTGAATCCTTTTCATGTTTACTACTAATAGTAACAACTTCCTAATCAAGAATTTCAACAGTCTTGGTCTTTTAATCTAGTCTGGAGGTGAGTTCATTGATGACGTTTGCCTAATCATCAATTCTTAGATTCAGATCCACTACATCATCATTTCATTAAAGTGATTTATATTGTACTTTCACCAGTTCTTCTAATCATTCAATTTCTGCTTCAAGTTGATCAACATATTCAGTTGATTCTTCTATAATTGATTTCCACTTATTGCAACTCTTACATTTAATCATGAGCTTACTAACATCATCTTTAAGTTGCAACTTGGGATCTACACTAGTTTTCAACTTATTTTCTCCACCAGTATCTTTTGATTTTTTAACAGTGGCCACCATGGAAGCATGGTTCCCAGTTTTAAATTTTTTTCTTCTTCATCAAATATTCCAATATCATTATCTTCTACTTCACAGAAAAAACTATTCCTTTGTATCTTCTTCCCAGATTTTAAGTATCCCTTTTGAAAAACCTTTCCTGAGGCTTCTCAATGACTTATGCTTCAATTTCGTCATCATAAAACATTCATTGTCACAAAGAGGCAATGTTCCTGACTCTTCGACAACAAAAACATGCCAAAGGTAGCTTACCTTTGAATTTACCTTTTCCCTTACTTAGCTTCTTGGCAATTAGAGAAAGAATTTCCTTTTCCTCTTCATATTCACCACCACAATCTTCTGAAATTTTCAGTCTTCAATGGATTTGAATGCCATTTCCTTGCTTACACAAGTCGTGGCATCTTCAGGTTTGACTCTCATATCATATTCCACTAGACTACTTAAAAGATCATCCATAGATAGTTTAGATAGATCTCTTTATTCAAGTACTAACACATTTTCATTCTACATAGGAGGAAGTCTTCTCAAGATTTTCTCTACGATATTAATGTCTTTTTTCTTCTTCTCTAAGACCTCTAATTGCTCCCATATCTTCAGTAATTCGATTGATGAATGAATTTGCATTATCATTAGGATGCATATTTAGATCATAAAACCTATTGTGTTGGACTTGTATTTTTGCTTCCTTAACTTTGATATCTCCTTCATAAATATTTTCAAATTTATCCCACATGGACTTTGCTGAGGTGAAACTCATTAACATTATATAGATCTGATTAGAAACGGTTGCGGTGAGAGCATTCTGTGCTTTAGCATCAGTATCTAGAATTTTCCTATCGGCATCAGTCATAGCCAGCCATGTTGGATCAGTGACATGTATACCATTCATGGTGGAAAATATAACATCCATTCTGAGGGAGCTTAGATGAGATCTCATTCTATTCTTCCAAATCTAAAAATTACTTCCATCGAAGAGAGGAACTCCCCTGACATTGACTGCATTCTCCATGATGAAAAGGGAAAGATTCAACACAAGAAACATTTACACTCTGATACCACTTGTAGGACCCCAAGACACCCTAAGAGGGGAGGGGTGAATCAGGGTAGAAACTTTTTCTTTCAAAGAGATGGATCTTGTTCCCACGTTGGTAGGAACTTGTTAAACTTGTAGGATGAAAACGATCAGAAAGAAAACATTCACATGAAGAGAGATGACACATCACTTTTTACTTGGTTCACCACTAAGGGATACGTCCAAGGAGCATACACCGACAGGTTGTCGGTCATACCAAATTCCACTACTATTCAATAGTTGTATATTATAATGGTTCGGGCACCGTCACTCTGTCCGAGGATCACTACCTTTACAAAGGTTCAGGGATGGATCACTGCATCCCTCAGGTCACTCCCTTTGACTCCCCCTGGCTCACTTCCTTTGGTGAAGTCCCACTCAGTTTATAGACATGAAGGTCTCGTCATCATTAGAAAAAGAATGCATAATCTATTGTATGTGTATTCTCTATTGATGTCTAACTCTCACCATGTAGACCAATCTCACTTTTGCACCTAAGGTATCGGGAAATCATCTAGCTTTCGTGCAGCTTAAAAAATATAGTCTTACTTCAACAACACCTAGAACGCTTCCCCAGGCCGATGCACAACTTTCAAAGTCAGTGCACAAGTTATAACTAGTGTACAAGTCTACCTCAACCACTTGCATGACACTCACTTCTACAACATAAAACTTGCGTGACTCACATTCCTTTTCACCCAAACCAATTTTGACGCGCATCAAACAACTGTCACGCAACTTATAATTGTGTCACCCATAACCACTTGCGCGACCACTACACCTGCCCAATGGGAGAACTGAATTTCACTAACTCTCAAATATCATTCAAAATGATGAGGGGTGGTCCTCTATTTATAGGCAAAAAGGACACCCTTCACAGTAGTGCACAAGCCTCCTCTCGGCGTGCAAGTTCTGGCTTGTATCTCCTACCGCCCAAGCCTCTGTCACGCTACTTACTTGCATGACCAAACCAATACTTATGCGACCCTCTTTCCTTTTCCATATTTCAAAGTTTTGATCTTCAAAAACATATGGTTCAAAATTTTCCAATCCTCCTAGGCACCGGTGAGCAAGTCCTTTCTCGGTGCACGAGTCACTTGCGCAACACATGTCTGGCGTGCAAGTCCCTTTACCATAAAACATTGTTTTCCCCCTTTTATCAAATTTGATGTCCATAAATTTGGCAAACACTAGAAAATAGTGCCACCTTCAATATTGTTATCTAATTGACCTATAAGAGTACTTTGCTGGCACAAATTTTGAACTTCCTATGAGGATTGACCATAAACACAAACCATTTTCCAATTCATGCATAGAAGACCATGGTTATAACAAAAATTTCATTCCATATACATCATTGGGATGACCCCCTCTTATTAATAATGTCATATAAGAGTGTCTATCTCCCTTATTTGGATAAATTAGGATGGTGAGAATAGGAGTGGGTTCCTGATAGTTGTGGTTATGGACGACGTTGTGGAGGAGGTGGAGCCATATGAAAATGATGCATTAGAATTTCTCCTACCTTTGTGTTTGTAGGGGGAGGCAACTAGTTTCTTGTATCTAAGGTCCTAAAAATAGGAATATTCGATTATTAGTATGGATAATTGGAATGTAGTGCTCAGTGCCACAATGCCATTCAGTCTTCCATGAATGGATTGAGAGATCCATGCTGACGATGCCACATGCCAGAACTCCACAGGATCAACTACCCAAAATTCTAGTGAGTTCCATGACAGGTCCACAATTTTCTTGGTGGGACCTATCTCTAGATATCTAGATCTGGTGACACGATTATCTACCAATGTCTCGAATTATACTATTCCCCTTCATTGTAAGAGAAATGATTCACATCAAGTCAACCATTTTTTCTATTTCTGAATGTGTCTAATAGGGACAGCCACCCATGTGTGTGTGTGCCGACAATGAAAATAAATTTATTGTACCCCACATTCCTTCTTTAAAATGGCATGTGACATTCATCACTTATTCATCAATGTTTTTTCCTTGATATAAATATAATAATGGGATGTCTGTTCCCGCTTCCAGGGATTCCTCCATAGAATTTTTCACCTAGTCTAGGTCTCCATTATAGAATAATACATTGTTCATGAAACTCACCTAGGTTCCATATCTTTGTGTTTTCTAGTGAAATACAATTCTTCTGTTAGAAAATTCCAAAGGGTCATGTTAAGGAAGGAACCTTCAGTTAGCAGAGTAGTATTGTTGGGAATTGTTTGCATGTCTTGATGATGGAGCATTGATCCACCAAATATCTCAATTATTATAGGGATTATTAAGGGTGAATATGTCTGATGCATCAAATGTCAATTGTAGGGTACATATGTTGAAGACATGTCTCTGAGGTTTTCCTCGACATTCCATGTTTAACATGGAGTATATCCCAAGTTTAATGTCTAGTAGAGAATGATCAGTCTGATCAAAACACTCCCGAATGTGGATAATATTAGTATATCCCTTGGAGGAAACACATAAGGGTTTACTATATGTATGGATCAAAATTCCTAATTAGGATGGACCTGGGAGGTCATTTCCCAAAAGGGAGGGTTTTACATAGTGAAAGATTATCTAGATTCCACAATGGATGGATTAAGGAATTACACCCCAAAATGGTGATGCCAAGGTTTACCATAGGAAGGGATTAAGCCTCAGGGAGGCTTCTTACATACCATATTTGGAGAATAGGGACCAAAAACATTGTATTTTGAAGGGGTAAATTTGGACTTACATATAGTTAGATACCCTTCAAAATAGGGGAACTCTTGGTCGAATGGATTTGATGAGCGGGTCTTACACATGGTTAGCTCTTCGAGTACTATTTGTAAGAGTGAGGAAGTTGGTGGCATGATCTCACTTGGATTTGGCGACCCAGGTAAGAATTAGGATGTATGATGGAGGATTTTAATGGAGTAAATGAGATGAAAAGGATGGAAGATACATGATGATGGTGGTGTTAGTCTAGAACCTCAGGGAGGATTTTTACTTATCCCAGTGGCTAGGAATCAATTTCTATATAGTTTGGGATGGGGTGATAAGACACCTATGGGGGAGATCATGAGAAATGGTGTTCGTGGATAAGTAACTGAAGGAACTAGAACCTTCAGATTGGGGAATGTTCTTCCAAAAACACAACGGCTCGAAGGATATATCATGATGGGAAATGGATGATGGGATTAAACCTCAGGGAGGCTTCCTACATACCTCATTTATATGATAGGGATCAAATTCCACATAAAACTAGAAGGGGGACTGAAATCATGGTGTACACAAATGAAAGTGATCTGGAGACATCCTAGGGGATTATGTGTGGTTAGAGGACCTTCTCAATAGGGGAACTTCTGGTTGGATGAGTATGGTGAATTGTGGGGATTATAAATTGATTGATTCCCATGTGCATCAGAAAAACTAAAAAGAGTGAATAAAAAAATGCACACCAAAAAGGGAAGATTCCACATCGGGAGGGTACATCCCAAAACGAGAGAACCATATTTTACCATTGGTTGGGATTGAACCTCGAAGAGTCTTCCTATGTACCCAAAATGGATCGAAAACTCTATAGTTTGGAGTCTATAGTTTAAAATAATGTGGGACTAGTGAACTGACATGAAATGGTTGGGATGAATGAATTTTTAGGAATGAGTGTCTTAAGCATCTAAAAGGATTCCTAGGTAACCAATTTAGAAAACATGGATCACATTCCATGTATTTAGTGGGAGAGGGGAATGCGTCATATGTAGGGCTAGTAGCCCAAAGTCGTGTTGGGTATTACATCCACACAGAAGATAGATATTCTTTATCTCCTTTGACCCCCATGGGCTCCCTCCATCCAAGATGATTTCTGTCTGCCTATTTAGCATCATTTCCCTAATATCATGCCTACAGGAATTTTGAAATAATCGTTACATTCTCCATCTGGTGAGATGAAATGTTATATGGCCAGAACATAGCCTTTATCAACCCCTCTAGCAAAATCTCTCACAGGGTACCCCACTGGTAACTTCATGTGATCCAGATTGAGACAGTTTAAGGAGTGTTAATGTAGCAACCCCAATTTCTGGTATGTAACCCTTTCCTTTTAGATTTCATGTGTATAAAATTAGTGGGTGAATATGGGGTGATTTTGCAGAGAGTTTGGATTTGGTTGGGGAGAAAAGGGGGGGCTCATGGGCTGCACATAGTTTTCCGAAACCATTGCGCAAAACCAAGTGCAGCTAGAAACCACATCCTATAAAAGTGGATCTAGTTATTTTCTCAATTATATATGGTCTTTTTCATCCTATAATGTCCCTACCCAAAATTTCACTTCTTCAAAATACAAATAAGGTTCTTCCATTAATCCATAAGTGATTAAAAGTCTTTCCTTGGAAATTTTAAGGCTGGTTCTTATGTTAAGTGCACGTTCATTATCATTTTTTTCACTGTTTCATAGATCTACTTCTCCTTTATTATTTTTTTGTTAGATATACACACGTTGTGGATTGATATAAGATTTTTTACACCAAATTAGGTTCGATATAATTTATTCATGATAGGGTAGGTGATCTATGTTTGTTTCATGGAATCTTGACCCAGATTTTTGAGTGTTCATTGTTCGTTTTCATTTTCTGTCGAAACGATCAAGGTAGTTGGCTTAACTATATACTAAAATTTCTGTAAATATTTGTAATTACATAATTTTTTTTGTGATATAAATTATGAATTGGCTATAAAAAATTATTGGGAACCCTCACTAGTGATGGATTAGGGGATTATAAAATTCTAGAAAGTTGGGGCTTCTTGAAATTAGATTTTGTTCTTGATTTCTAAATGGGGATTTTAAGTTGGGGATTTTCAAAAATTTTAGTAAGATGATTTGATTTAAATATTTTCAATAATGGTTGGAGTTCATTGAAATTATTTTGTTATTAAATTGTCTCATTGAAATGTTTCAATAAACTGATTGTTTTTATTGAAATAGATGAAATTGTTAAAATTGGAATGGGTTTTGGGAAAATATGGTGTGAATATTCATATTTAATTAAGAGGAATGGTTGGAATAGGACCTTCTAAAATGTTCCAAAGGTGTAGTCGAATAGGGGATTCAATTAACTTCTCACGACATGGTAGATCGATGAGAAACTGCTCATGAGTATGGATTTTTCATAACAAAGAAAGCATTATTAGAATTTTACATATATAGAATTAAATGATTACGCCAAGATAGATATTTAGAAAGGTTTTTAAAGATTTTTTTTATTTTTTACATGGAAAATAACTTTCTATAAAATTGGTTAACATGTTTTTTGTTTATATTTATTTATAAACTGTTTTGAGAAGTGTTTATATTTTCTTGTAAAATATTTTTTGAAATTGTCGTGTATCATATTTTTGTTAAAATGTTGCTAAATTTTTAATCCTAGTGGAGTTAGCAGGGAATTAATTGGGGAAAACCTATAGAGTTTCATACTTACCCCTTCTTTGAAACTTTAGTGCTTTTAAAAATTTCATATTCCAGGATGTGGGAAAAGGTAGAGTATCGAATGTTTTTAGAACTACTTCATGAGTTTTTGGGATATTTGGTGATGGTGGAGCTTGGAACATATGGATTATAGACTTTTGATTTCATTTTGGTGTCTCTTTTAGTTATCTTACACTTTTTCATATATTTTTAGTTGTCTTTCGTTTTAGCACATTTTCCGTTCACTTAGGTATAATAGAAATTGATGAGTTATCCTTCTTTTGATCATGAATCATATAGTAATTATGGGTTGAGGTTTGTTTGGTTTGTCATTTATTATTAATGGGTAAGTCTTCTAGATATTTTATTTTAAACACTCCGCCATTATTTTCTAGCCTTTAGCATCACTAATATGTCTCTTAAGTCCTAGTAATGATTTGATGTATTCTCAAGACAATGAGAATATGTGGGACATTAAAAATGGTATCATCTTGGTTCTTTTATTGTGGAACAAATTGTCATAATTTTTCTTGGTCTTGGAGTTGAAGGTACTTATTTTTTATTCCATGCATTTTGTTCTTATAAATTAGTAGGATTGTCAGGAATTCTAATGTAGAGCATAAAAATATGTGGCTAATATTTTTATGTTGAATTTCAAGTTATTGGGGAGTTTGGTACATAAGGGTTTTGGAGACACTAATAGGATACTGTAATCTCATTGTCATATGTTAGCTAATTAGATGAACATGACATGTATTTTAGAGGAATTAATTCCCACTATGATTATGTATCTCATTTTGAGTAATGACATATGACTTGAAGTATGATTTTTATTTTTGAAAAAAAAATTGAGAATCATTCTTTTCAAATGAATGGCTTTAAAAAGGGTATGATTCATGTATTTTGTATATGGTTTCATTTTTTAAAAAAAATAGTTTTTTTCAAAAATTGTTAAATTTGGATAAAAATGATGTGATAGTTTGTGTGATATAAATTAAAATGCTAATCCTTCTATTCCTAGAGAGTGAGACTTTCAGAATTTGTTGTCTATTTAGAAAATGGAACCTGGTTAGTGTCATAAAAATATAATGGAGCAATTTGTGGAGAATATGGGTTCACCTGAGCCACAGGTGATCCATGAGATAGTTCAGAGTATTGTCGAAGCATTTCAAGCTATGGACACTAGGAATTAATGGGATGAACCATGAAATCTAGATAATTATATCTAGTTTCAGAAGCAGAATCCACCCATTGTAACACACCAGGTAAATAAAGAATATGACATTTTTTATATTTATCCATATTTGTGAATAAAATATTAATATAACTTTAAAGGGGACGCTATGCTCGATGGCGTACCCAACACGCAACAACGAGTTTCTTTGAAATCTTACGTTGCACTCTAATAATAAAATAATATTATTTTAAATGATAGTTAACGCCTAGATGTTGTGATGGTGGGAATGAATAGAACTAAATAAAAAATGATTATATATGTTTGTAAAATATTTTAACTTTTTACAATAAATGTTAGAGGATTAAAAATGCGAATGAATCCAATTTTAAGCGTAAACATTCTAATTTTCATTAAAGGGTCGATTAACCGCCTTTTGATGGAGAACCTATTTTAAATCCACTTTGTGACAATTTTATGTGTTACATTTGACAAAATAAAATTCTTCTTTAGAATCGGGACATCAAAATTTACTTTCTGTAATTTTTTTGGTATTTTTCCGAAAAAGTTCAATTTTTAATGAATAGTGAAAAATGTTGTATTTTAATTCAAAACCTCTTTTTAATCTAATTTATTTATATGATTAGGTTATCATTTGAATTGGATTTAAAGTGAAATAATAATATATTTTTACCATTTAATCCAATAGTGGTCATTGGAATTAATTTCACTTTGAAATCGGAATTAAACTAGTGTCAATCTTTTGATAAATTTTGTTTCATAAAAACACGCTATTTGTTTTGACAGTGGGAATTAATTATTATATTAATTAATGCAACATATATGTTTTTAATTTTTTAAAATAGACATCATTTTTGATTTTGGAATATAAAATATAGCTTAGGGTGAACTTTTGGTAATTTTTTTAAAAACTTCAATTTTTGATGAATAGTGAAACCACTAAGTGGTACTAATAAAAACGGAATTTCCGTTTAAATGAAATTTTTCCATCTTTGTGTTTTTAATTTCCAAAATCCGAAATACATGGTTTTTATTAAGAAGTAAAATGTGGTTCAATTGGATTAGAATAATTTTTTGGGGAATAATAACTTATTATGTTTTCAATCGCGATTAGAGGTAATTAGTGTAGTTTAAGGTAAGAATAATGTTTTAATAAAATTAAATGACCTAGACACATGTCCTACCCTCATTTGATGTGTCATGGCCGACAAAGACAATCCATGGGTCAAATTGGGGTCCCCATGGAGACACTATGGTTGGAAAATGACATAAATATCTTTTTATTAAATGTTAATGTAAAAATGACACAAACATGAGATGTTTTAATAAAACAATTTTTACATGGGGTTATAAAAGTCAGATTTTTGACTATAAATTATCAATGGAAAAATAAAAAGATTTCCTAAATCATAGTATTTTTTTATAATTTTTAGACATTAAATAAATTAAATTATTTATGACATCATGATGATGCAGCGATGACCTCATTATTTAACGATTTAAATAAAATGGAATGAAAATGTAAAATCTAAGAGCTACACATGTCCAAAACCTATTGGATGGGTGGATTTAGAACCCTTATCACCTTATCCTCGAAAAAAATCAATGTGGGACCAATAAAATCCGAAACTCATTCTAAAATAAAGTAACATTTATTTACATTCCAAGAGTGCCCCTCCTCTCCTCTTATAAAAGCCCCCCACCTCTACCTCCTTACCCACACTGCCAAAGCCTTTGGCTCGGACAACCTCTACCCATTTTGTCTCTCCACATCCCTATATAACACCTTGAAGCCTCACTTTGGTCAGAAGTATTCCCAAGAAAGACTTTGAGCTCAAACCAAAGGGAGTTACCTGATTTTAAGGTAATGTCTTCACTTGTGTCCTTTTGTTTTATTTTGCTACTCCAACCACCTAAAATCTTTTAATTCATTTATTTTGTAACAAATTTAGTATCTTAAATATACTAGGATGTTTTTATAAGATATATTTTAGATACACTTACATAAACTTTTGTCTAATGGTTAAAGAAAAAACTGTTTCTGTGGTTGGCGATTTTCTTCCTCACGAAACGATGATTGTTCAATATTCTTTTAACACCATTAAAGTTGGCCATTATGATGTCACTGTATTTTATATATGATATATATGGTATTTATTTTTACTATATGCTTATGTATTTTATATTTAAACCATACCTTTATTCTTTTCATGTTGTGTAAATGCGATAATTTCATATGAGGAAGTGTGGACTACCGCCCCCTCAAGTGATGTGACTCGTACATGAAATACATGGAACGTATAAAGAATGAAATTAATGAACATATTTGACCTATATAAAATATATATTATACTGGAATTATAATATATATATATATCATTTATTTTTAATTCCGTTAATATGACAATGAAAAAATGAAAGTAGCGTTAATACGTACATACGGCCTATCGTCTCCATGATCGGTGCTTTTCATTTTTTATCTCAAAATGATATGGAATAGTATAAAATTAATATGTACTGTATATATATGATATTTTAATAATTAATAGTATTCTGGAAATTATTTATTTATAACTACATGGACAATCATTTTTCAAACAAGTTCATTTTTTACTCATGTACCAAACATCGGCAAAAACGTCTGATATGAACTAACATTATTAAACAATTATTATAACATTATAATATGTGATATGAACTGAATAATAATCTTTAAAGGAGGTCCTTATGAAATTATAAATTTACCAAAGTTTATTATTCAGGAATATAAAGAAACGAACAAGACAAGTTGGACTTAAGGTAAGGGATCATACTCCTCTCTTTCTTTTTAAGTACACTCTTTTATGTCAATCCTTTTAAAGCTCATATTTTTTTGTTATTGTGACATTCTTTTATATTAATCTTACTTTATTTTTTATTTTAATATGGTGAGAGACCCTATTCTCTCTCATAAATCCATTTTGGAAGTCTTAAGTGGCGTCGTTAGGCTGCCGAGTTTTCGTAAGGGATTTTTCATCTCACTTTTATTCCCGTGAGATTTATTCTACATTTGCCACAATTTCCTTTGATTAGTGTATGTACTACCCATTATTTTACTAATTGTGTAATATAATTTCATTCATGAGTATTTACATCAATGGTGTATTGTCCTTCTTTCATAGGGTGCATGTCTCGAAAGATACCCATGTCGGTAAGGGAACATTTCACCCTCCTCTTTTTAAAAGACTTCTTTTGTTGTGACTTTTAATTCACATACTATTGTGTTGGGATATGTTCTTCTATATCCTTATTGATGTAAATTTTATGTACATGTGATAAGATACCCTTTTTATCTCTCATCAACTCGTTTTCTGAATTTTGAAGTGACATCGTTAGGCTGTCGAATTTTAGCAAGGGAACTTCTTAACCCAATTTTGATTCTTTGGGATAAACTTGTACTCCTTGAATATGTCATCCTTTGAATATGTGTGAATGAACTTTGATTGTTTTACAGATAATATCTTCTTATATTGGGTGTATTTATATTTTTCACACATAATTATGAGATTGACTTATCCTTAATTTAAGGATACCTTCCTTACAGGGGATTTCATCCCATTTTACATTTCTATTGAGACTTCATTGTTGTTATTCACCAATTCACTCTTATATGGTGTATATACTGTCCTTTGGAATATTATATCATGAATTACATTATTCTCATGATATTATAATGTTCTGATTAAATGTTATGCCTCAATTATTGTATTCAAGTGTCTCTCATTTTGTTAAAAATCCTTTAACTAAAATATGGTTTTAAATGTTTTATTGATTTATTATTATAAATATATCTCGTTAATATCCATGTTTTCAAAATGGTTTTAATGATTTACATATATAGATGTTAATGGATTAAAATGTTAAAACCTTGAATGTGGTATGGGACACTTTGATTCAAAGATCTCTTTATTAAATGTTTTAAATGGTTTCGAAAAATGGTTTTTAGAATGGATTTATTATTTCAATATCTTAAAATGTTATATTTTTATTGTAATATGGGAATGTTATATTTACTTTATGCTTAAGTTATGTGATAATATTATGTTATGGTTCTTGGGCATTTTTATGAAGACGGGTAGTTCCGTGATAAACTAAGGGTGGGTGAGCCCGATATAGCTCTCCAATGCATTGGGTAACGTGAAGGAGTGAAACGTTAAGATTTCTCCGAAGAGATTTAGGGAATATACTGTGGTGGGTATTCCAAACGTAACCAAGAGGGTTACTCCCTACGTAATAATTTTATGAATGCCTCAAGTTACCTTTTATTTCTTATGATTCCTATGATTTATTCATGATTTGATGAGGTATATTAAAGTACCTATTTTTTATGGGTAAAGTATGATTTCATTATTATGTATATATGAACTCATGATTCCTTTACATATTTTTTATAACCCTTACTGAGCTTTTTATGCTCATCCCAAGTTTTTTTAAATGTTTTTCACAGGTCAAGGGTAAGGTACATGATATGATGATTGTGTCAAGGAAGTGTCAAGAAAGAATCCATGCTTTATTTTTAAATATGTCTCTATTGATGGAAAAAAATGAATACTATATTTTATGTAACCACTTTGTTTAAATGTGGAATGTAATGAAATTTTTATGATCTAATTCTCTAAAACTCTAAACCTGAAAATATCCTCAATGTGTAATCTTGTAATAACTCAAGATTAAGTAAGGTTTTAGGCTAGGGACTTTTAGGTGGTATCAGAGGTTGGTTTAGATAACTTTAGAGGTTAGGGTATTCTTTATGCATAAGTGACATTACCATAATGGTTAGGAATTCAGAAAGAGTCATAGTTTTAGATAAAGTGAATGGGTAATTATATCTTAGTGTTTATCTTCCTAATTAGTAAATTATGGTTTTGTTGATATACTCACATTGACCATTTTAGTTTTAGTAAATGGCTGGATCTAGCAGGAACCAATGTAATAGTGGATGTGAAGGAAACTGTGACAGCTTTTTGAGAAAGCAACTGAATGATATGGGAGATGCAATGAGAACTCTTGTGTTTATCCTCAACCAACTATCTGGATTCATGACTGGCCACCTAAAACTTGGTTATTTCTATAAGGCATCATATATGTGAGAAACAAATCCCTACGGAACTACGGGTAATAATCATAAAGGTAAGTATGTTCAAATACCTATGTGTCAAAGATGTGGAAAGAAACACCTAGGAAAATGCTTCAAAGGGATAGAAGTATGCTATAGATGTGGAAATGAAGGTTATAAAGTAAGAACCATCCATGGAAAAAGGAAGCATCCAGTTGACTCGAGGAAAGGGAAAGAAGTTCTTTCTAAGGGATCAATTTAATGTTTCAAATGTGGTGTGCATGGTCATTATGCAAACAAATGTCCTATGAAGAAGTTTCGTGAATGGGATCACCAAGATCGTACAAATATTCATTTACCAATACCTAATTTCATTCTGATTGAGGATGAAGAAAATGACACTGACCAATTAAAGGAAAGAAGTATTTCAGAATAAGTTGGAAAGGAATGGTTAATAGATCGTGAAGAATGTTGAATGAGTAAGAATTCAACATATAATGGCTTCAAGAGTTATGTTGAAATTCTTAAGAGTATTAAGTCTCTATTGATGATGGGGTTACATTAGAATACTTTTTATAGTATGTGTAACCCTGATGTTTAATATATGAAAATATTATTCAAGGAATAGTTATCTATTCTTTTGTGGACATAGTTATAAAGAACCATTTGGGTTTATTTGATCCTTACTTTTGAGGTAATTATGGGTTACTATATGTTATGATGGAAGTGAAAGGAATGAGATTAAATTGAGGATAAATTATGTTATGGTTATTTTTGATGATTTTATCTCTTTTTTGGAATGATTTGAGAATTATATAGTTTTGGAAAATGGAAAACACACAGACCGTGTGACAACACATCGCTTCGGAAAAAGCTGTGGGAATCAAACCCACAACCAAAGTGCAACTGGTATTTATCACCTACCACTAGACTACGTGAAGTCCTTGGTTAGTTTGACTGATTCTTTTTAGTTAGATAATTTTATGAATTAAGAGTAAGTTGATTTTGGGTTATCTATGAAACTTTATTAACCTATCATGGAAGATATGTGATTAGGTTAATCACTTTTCAATACGAGACATTAAGAGCAACTGATGTTGTTTGGAGATAAATGTTATGATTTAACTTGGAAGACTATGTGACTAAATCCTTAAAATATTTGGGTTTCAATATTAGTTTGGTTTACTTTGAAGAAGTGTATGGACAAATTGTTTATCGAATGGTCCTCTTTGAACTTTGGGTTTTGTTGGACAAATTTTGCAGATTAAGAATAGATTTTCTTTTTATAAAGGGTTATCCTTTTCTGGATTATCTGATCTTGTAATAACCTTTTTGGTTTTGGTTTTGGTTAAAGTCTAAAGACATGGGAATTATATAGTTCTCTTTTGTGTATTAGGTGATTCTCTATAAGTTGATTATAGTACTCTTAATGCGAACAAGTCTTCCTAAATACTCATCTTTTGGAGAAAATATGAGTTTGATTAAGGAATATAGTAAAAGTTGAAAGTCAACATGATAGGTGATTATGTTTCCTTATGAATAAATTCCTCAATAAAAAGTAACTTAAAACAAAAATTTTGTCTTTTAACTTTTCCTACTGGGGAATCGAATACCGTTTAACCCATCACAAGTTTGGGTTTTTCTTATGGTTAACTTTCTCCTAGACATGTTTACTATCACTCTCCATCAGAACATGACCCTTTGTTTTTTTCTTCCATGTCCATGTTTTCCTACACGGAATCCTAGTATGGGTTAACTCGGGTGACCTCTGTATTTATCTTTCTTTATTTTAAAGTGATTGTTTTACCGACTCTTGTTCTGATGTGGGACATTCAAGGATGTTTCCAAGCTCAATTTTAAAATTGCAGGGATGCAATTCCCAAAAGGGGGGAAGGATGTAACACCCCAGGTAAATAAAGAATATGACATTTTTATATTTATCCATATTTGTGAATAAAATATTAATATAACTTTAAAGGGGATGCTATGCTTGATGGCTTACCCAACATGCAGCAACGAGTTTCTTGGAAATCTTACGTTGCACTCTAATAATAAAATAATATTATTTTAAATGGTAGTTAATGCCTAGCTGTTGTGATGGCGGGAATGAATAGAACTAAATAAAAAATGATTATATATGTTTGTCAAATATTTTTACTTTTTACAATAAATGTTAGAGGATTAAAAATGTGAATTAATCTAATTTTAAGCATAATCATTATAATTTTCTTTAAAGGGTCGTTTAACCGCCTTTTAATGGCAAACCTCTTTTAAATACACTTTGTGACAATTTTATGTGTTATATTTTACAAAATAAAATTCTTCTTTATAATTGGGACATCAAAATTTACTTTGTGTAAATTTTTGGTATTTTTCCGAAAAAGTTCAATTTTTAATAAATAGTGAAACATGTTGTATTTTAATTCAAAACCTCTTTTTAATATAATTTATTTATATAATTAGATTATCATTTTAATTGGTTTTAAAGTTAAATTAGAATATATTTTTACAATTTAATCCAATAGTGGTCTTTGGAATTAATTTCACTTTGAAATCGGACTTAAACTAGTGTCCATCTTTTGATACATTTTGTTTCATAAAAACACGCTATTTGTTTTGACAGCGGGAATTAATTATTAAATTACTTAATTCAACTTATATGTTTTGAATTTTGTAAAATAGAAATAATTTTTTAATTGGGAATATCAAATATAGCTTAGGGTGAATTTTTGTTAATTTGCTGAAAAACTTCAATTTTTGATGAATAGTGAAACCACTAAATGATACTTATAAAAACTAATTTTCCATTTAAATGAAATTTTTCCATCTTTGTGTTCTGAATTTCAAAAATCCAACATAAATGGTTTTCATTGAGATGTAAAATGTGGTTCAATGGGATTAGAATATTTTTTTGGTGAATAGTAACTTATTATGTTTTTAATCGTGATTAGAGGTAATTAGTGTAGTTTAAGGAAAGAATAATATTTTCATAAAATTAAATGACCTAGACACATGTCCTACCCTCTTTGTATGTGTCATGGCCGACCCAAAAAATACATGGGTCAACCTGGGGACCCCATGGAGCCACTTTGGTTGGAAAATGACATAAATACCTTTTTATTTAATGTTAAAGTAAAAATGACACAAACATGAGATGTTTTACTAAAACATTTTTTACATGGGGTTATACAAGTCATAGTTTTTACTATAAATAATAAATGGAAATACAAAAGGATTTCCTACATCATAGTATTTTTTTATAATTTTTAGACATTAAATAAATTAAATTATGTATGACATCATGATGATGCAGCGATGACCTCACTATTTAACGATTTAAATAAAATGGAAAGATAATGTAAATTATAAGACCTACACATGTCCAAATCCTATTGGAAGGGTGTATTTCGAATCCCTATTACCTTATCCTATAAACACATCAATGTGGGACCATTAAAATCCGAAACTCATTCTAAAATAAAGTAACATTTATTTACTTTCCAAGAGTGCCCCTCCTCTCCTCTTATAAAAGGCCCCCAACTCTACCTCCTTACCCACACTTAGAAAGCATTTGGATCAGCCAAAATCTTCCCATTTTGTCTCTCCACATCCTTCTCTAACACCTTGAAGCCTCACTTTGGGCAGAAGTGTTCCCAAGGAAGCCTTTGAGCTCAAACCAAAGGGAGTTACCCGATTTTAAGGTAATGTCTTCACTTGTGTCCTTTTGTTTTATTTTTCTTCTACAACCCCCTAATATCTTTTTATTCATTTATTTTGTAAAAAATCCAGTATCTTCAATATACTAGGATGTTTTTATAAGAATTATTCGAGCTACACTTACACACACATTATTCTAATGGTTAAAGAACATACTGTTTCTTTGGTTGGCGATTTTCTGCCTCACGAAACGATGATTGTTCAATATTCTTTTAACACCTTTAAAGGTGTCCATTAGGATGTAAATGTATTTTATATATGATATATATGGTATTTATGTTTACTATATTCTTCTTTATTTTATATTTAAACCATACGTTTATTCTTTTCATGTTGCGTAAATGCTATAATTTCATATGAGGAAGTGTGGACTACCGCCACCTCAAGTGATGTGACGCGTACATGCAATACATGGAACGTATAAAGAATGAAATTAATTAACATATGTGACCTATATAACATATATATTATACTTTAATTATAATATATATATATATATCATTTATTTTTAATTCCATTAATATGACAATGAAAAAATGAAAGTAGCGTTCATGTGTACGTACGGCCTACTGTCTCCATGAACGGTGCTTTTCGTTTTTTATCTCTAAATGATATGGAATAGTATAAAATGAATATGTACTGGATATATATGATATTTTAATTATTAATACTATTCTGGTAATTATTTACTTATAACTACATGGAGAATCATTTTTCAAACAAGTTAATTTTTGACTCATGTACCAAACATCGGAAAAAATGTCTGATATGAACAAACATTATTAAACAATTATTATAACATTATAATATGTGATATTAACTGAATAATAATATTTAAAGGAGGTCCTTTGGAAATTATAAATTGCCCAAAGTTTATTATTCAGGAATATAAAGAAACGAAGAAGACAAGTTGGACTTAAGGTAAGGGATCCTACTCCTCTCTTTCTTTTTAAGTACACTCTTTTATGTCATTCCTTTTAGAGATCATATTTCTTGTTATTGGGATGTTATTTTATATTAATCTTACTGTAATTTTTATTTTAATATGATGATAGACCCTATTATCTATCATCAATCCATTTTGGTAGTCTTAAGTGGTGACATTAGGCTGCCGAGTTTTCATAAGGGATTTTTCATCTCACTTTTATTCCCGTGAGATTTATGCTACATTAGCCAAAATTTAATTTGAGTGGTGTATGTACTTCCCATTATTTTAATCATTGTGTAATATAATTTCATTCATTAGTATTTAAATCAATTTTGTATTGTCCTTCTTTCATGGGGTGCATGTCTCGAAAGATACCCATGTTGGTAAGGGAACCTTTCACCCTCCTCTTTTTAAAAGACTTATTTTGTTGTGTCTTTAAATTCACATAATATTATGTTGGGATATGTTATTCTATATCATTATTGATGTAAATTTTATGTCCAAGTGATGAGATACCCTTTTTATCTCTCATCAACTCTTTTTCTGAATTTTGAATTGACGCTGTTAGGCTGTCGAATTTTTGCAAGGGAACTTTTTAACCCAATTTTGATTCTTTGGGATAAACGTGTACTCCTTGAATATGTCATCATTTGAATATGTGTGAATGACATTTTATTGTTTTACACTTAATATCCTCTTATATTGGGTGTATTTATATTTTTCACACATAATTATGAGATTGATTTATCCTTAATTTAAGGATACCTTCCTTACAGGGGATTTCATCCCATTTTACATTTCTATTGAGACTTCATTGTTGTTATGCACCAATTCACTCTTATATGGTGTATATACTGTCCTTTGGAATATTATATAATTAATTACATTATTCTCATGATATTATAATGTTCTGATTAAATGTTATTCCTCAATTATTGTATTCAAGTGTCTCTCATTTTGTTAAAACCCCTTTAACTAAAATATTGTTTTAAATGTTTTAATGATTTATTCTTATAAATATTTCTCGTTAATATCCCTGTTTTCAAAATGGTTTTAAGGATATAAATATATGGATATTAATGGTTTAAAATGTTAAAACCTTGAAAGTGGTATGGGACACTTTGATTCAAAGATCTCTTTATTAAATGTTTTAAATGGTTTCAAAAAATGGTTTTTAGAATATATTTATTATTTCAATATCTTAAAATGTTATATTGTTATTGAAATATGGTAATGTTATATTTCATTTTTTCTTAAGTTATGTTATAAGATTATATTATGGTTCTTGGGCATTGTTATGAAGACGGGTGGTTCTGTGATAAACTAAGGGCGGGTGAGCCCGATATAGCTCTCCAATGCATTGGGTAACACGAAGGAGTGAAACGTTAAGGTTTCTCCGAAGAGATTTAGGAAATATACTGTGGTGGGTATTCCAAATGTAACCAAGAGGGTTACTACCTACGTAAGAATGTTATGAATGCCTCAAGTTACCTTTTATGTCTTATGATTTCTATGATTTATTCATGATTAAATGCGGCATGTTAAAGTGCCTATGTTTTATGGGTAAAGTATGATTTCATTATTATGTATATATGAACTAAAGTTTAATTTCCATATTTTTTATAACCCTTACTGAGCTTTTTATGCTCATCACATGTTTTTCTAAATGTTTTTCACAGGTCAAGGGAATGGTACATGATATGATGATAGTGTCAAGGAAGTGCCAAGAAAGAATCCATGCTTTATTTTTAAATATGTTTTCGTTGATGGAAAAAAATGAATACTATATTTTATGTAACCACTTTGTTTAAATGTGGAATGTAATGCCAGTTTTATGATCTAATTATCTAAAACTCTAAACCTGAAAAGATCCTCAATGTGTAATCTTGTAATAACTCAATATTAAGTAAGGTTTATGGTTGGGGCCTTATACCCATCATCCAGGGTTATTCAGAACCTGAAAGGGTAGAGGTATGGATGAAAAGGTTGAATCATATATTCAATTTCATTTGAACACCAGCAGAGCTAAAAGTCAAACCAGAAACTTATATGCTCAAGGATATTGCACACTGGTGGTCGTATTTAGCATTGTATGATAAACTGGATCAAGGCCTTAGTTGTGAGGATTTTGAGGAATTGTTCAAAAAACAATTCCATCCTTACACATTTAGAATACATAGAACAATTAAATTCCTCAGCCTATAGTGAGAAAAAATATTTATCACTGAATATTTATCTAAATTCATGAACTTATTGAATTGTAAGTTCTAGCTAGTAAATCCTTGAAGGCTTGCATATGCGAATCAGGTGTAAGGTAAGAAATTCTCTTAATTATTGTGGGGCTATGTATTATGAATTATAGAGAGATAGTGAATAGGGGGACATTGGATGAATATAACATCTAAAAATATTGGTAGGTGTAAGCATGATCATACCTATTGGAAATTGTGGGAACTCGAATGTTGGGAGAAAGAGAAATAGGGACACCTATTTCCATAGTGGTAATTGGAATCAGAATCAAATAGTTGGATTAGTGAATCTTCCTCCAATACAAAATAACCAGTTTTAATGTTTCAAATGTGTTTTCTTTGACCACATGAATAGAGACTATACTGCAAAACCAAGATCATGCCCTAACTACAATAAGATGGTATATCTTCAGTGCTATTATCACAGTGCTCTGAGGTTGGGTTCTAGAGAGACATATTAGGTGCCTCAAGCATCATATGATTCAACAGAATGGGGTTAGTATAATTATAATATTTAGTATAGAAGATCTAGAAATTGTGATTCTAGGAACACCATGACTCCTCAGCAAGGGAAATCTCCTAAATTCAATAAGGAGAAAAGTTAAAAAACGAAGCAATTGTATGGATCTAAGCAGGTGATTGTGGATGATCAGGCTAAACTATATATGGTGATAATTATGATTCTATTTAATTTTACTCTTATGAAAGTGTTGTTTGATACTGGTGCATCTCACTCCTTCATTTATTCTAAAGATGTTGATTTTCTATGTTTGAAAATTGAGATGATTCCCTCTATGATAAAACATCAATCCTCTCTCAGTGAAAGGTAATATTGAGCATTCTTGTGTATATCATGTTCTATAACTGTTGATGGAGGTGAGAAAACATGGTATTTCTTGTTGTTAGATATGTATTTATTTGATGTAATCCTAGGTATGGATTGGTTGAAAACATTCAAAGCTCACATTGACTATTATAACAGAACATTTACTTTTACAACTAAATACCGCATTGTCAAGAATCTATTCAGAGGAAATGGGTTGTAATGACCGTTGCAGCAGACTGGTTGGCACCATCGGTCGGAATGATCTCATATCAGTTGATTTCACAAACTTTGGCATCAGTGGAAGAGATAGAGGATAGTAGTTTTCTGAATTCTTGGGATCAATTTCTATATTTCATTCTCAATAACTTCTCAGGGTTACCACCTCTAATGGATGTGGATTTTATTATTGATCTCCTTATGAGGACTAGTCCTATTTACCTTCCAAATTATTGTATGGAACCAATGGATTTGAGGAGTTGAAATTGTGGTTGGAGGAGCTGGAAAGAAAAGGTTTAATTTATCAAAGTAAATCATGGTGGGAAGCACTGGTATTGTTCATGAAGAAATAAGATGGAACTCTAGGACTGTACATGGATTATCGTAATCTTATCCAAGTTACGATAAAGAATATATATCCACTTACATGAATTGAAGACATGTTTGACCAATTCAGGGGAGCTTGGTGGTTCTCTAAAATTGAATAGCAATCAGTTTATCATCAATTTTATGTTCTAAAAGAACATATTCTAAAGACAGTTTCCGAAAAAGATATGGCCAATATGAATATGTTGTCTTGCCTATCGGTCTAACGAATTTACCAGTAGTCTTTATGGAATTGGTGAATCTGATATTTTAGAGATATCTGGATTCTTCTGATGTGGTTTTTTGAAATGACATATTTATGTATTCAAGGACAAAGTCTGAGATTGAGAAACACATGAAGACCATGTTAGTAATCTTGAGATATTATCCTCTATATGCAAAATTTTCAAATAGTTTCTGTTAGATACAAGATGTACGCTTTCATTTCCATGTGATTTTTTAAAGGGTTTTCAATAGATTCTAAAAAATATTGAAGATATTATATCATGGAAAACAGTGAAAAATTTCTTCGAGATACAAAGAATCCATAGTCTATCTGGTTATTATCAACATTTTGTTCGTGATTCTCAAAAACAGCATCACCTATGAAAGAATTGGAAAATAAAAATGTCATTTTAGAATGGAGCGAGGAATCCCAAATGTATTTTCAAGAGATGAAAGTTTTTCTTACAATAAAACCTATTTGGTTTTTCAAAAATCAAGATAGGAGTATGTGGTCTACTGTGATGATTTGGGATCTAGTATGGGATGTGTTCTCATCCAAGGATACCATGTTATTTCTTATGGTTCATGGAAGTTAATTGTTTAAGAGAAACAATACCCAAAACATGACTGGGAGTTAGTTGTGGTCATCTATGAATTGAAGACTTGGAGACACTATGTATTTGGTGATAAATTAAATTTCTTCATGAATCATAAGATCTTGAATCATATTTTATGACAATGAGAATTGAGTCTATGGAAAAGGATATGAATGGAGTATCTTTAGATGTTTTATTTTCACTTGATTCATACAAAAGGATAAGGAAATTTGGTGGTTGATGAATTATGTAGGATTTCATATGATCAGTTGGAAAAATATGATTCAAAAGATTGGTAGTTGATGTATGTATTAGAATAAATGAATGTATAATGTGAATACTGAAGAGATTTTGTGGTTTTATTTTCAGTTTATACGGTTCCTAATTTGGTAACGATGGTAAATGGGGCACAAACATCTGATGCAGAATTCATGGTTATGAGTTCAAAACTCAATGGTGGGGAGACCATTGATGGTAGGAAACTTGATGGGAGTTTGGTTTTGTGGTTCTGATATCGGATGATCGTACCTATGGTTTCTAGGAACAACTTCTTCATTCCTACCATCAATCCAGATGGTCTGTACATCCAGGTATATAGAATATCTATAAGGCATTCAAGTCATAATTTTGCTGGATAGGTATGAAATGAATCTTGGATGAGTTGATTTCAATGTTCTTAACTTGTCAGCAAGTTAAGGTAGAGAATCCATGGCTAGGAGGTATGTTACTGTCTTTACTGATTCTATTGTAGATATGAGACAATATAGTGATGTATTTTCTTATAGTTATACCATTAATGGTTCAAAAACACAATGCTATATGGGTGATAGTGTATCAGCTCACAAAGTCGTGTCCTTTCATCCATATTCGTAAAACTCATACGATAAAGGATCTATCCAAAATTTATAACTAATAATTGGATAGGATACAAGGAATAGCCATATCAATATTATAAGATAGATATATGAGGTTCAAATTTTGTTTTGGGAAATCCTTATAGAAATCCATTGGGACTTAGTTGACTATGAGTACAGAGCATCATCCTTAGACTGATGGGAAATCGGAAAGGATGATACAGATGTTGGAAGATGTGCTGAAGGCTTTTGTAATAGATTTTGGTGGCTAATGGAAAGAGAACATTTCATTGTTGGAGTTCTCATATAATAATAGTTATCAGGACTTTATATATATGGACCCTTTCGAAGCATTGAATGGGTATCCTTTTCATTCTCCACTTTTTTGGGTGAAAACATGTGAGACCTCATTAGTTGGGCCGAGCCTTGTCCATGAGATGATGGAGAAGATCCAACTAATCAGAAAGAGGATGGAGATGGATAAAAGTCATTAAAAAGTTTGTGCAGATCATCACTGAAGACCATTGTTGTTTTTGGGGAGTGATAATGTGTTTTTAAGGATCTCCCTAAGTCTTGGACATCGTTATTTTGGGATGCATGGAAAGTTATCTCCTAGATACATTGTGCCTTTTGAGATACTAGAATGAGTTGGAGAGGTGTAACATCAGTTGTCATTTCCACCACAGTTCTGTTCAGTTCATAATGTGTTCCACATATCTGAGTTGAATTGTATCAGCTTGGTCATGACCATGTGATCACATGAAATCAAGTTTACCTAGATTTGGATGCTTCCTTGGTGCTTATCCCGATGTAGATTGTGGATAGTAAAGATATAGTCTTCCATGGAAAAATCATTATTCTAGTGCAGATTTTATGGAAACATGGTAAATTTTAAGAAGAGTCTTGGGAACATGAGAAGGAAATTAAATATCTATGGATGTAATTCTTTCAAGGAAGCGATCGTTTTCTACTTTCTAGGGATGGAAGGGCCAATGGTAGAGAGAATGTCGCACCCCAGGTTTCTCGTTTGTAACCATTTATTTGTGATTTTCATGTGTTTAAAAGTGATGGGTGAATATAGTGAGATTTATGATTTCTTTTGGAGTGTGTTGGGGAAAATAGGGGGTACATGTACTGCACACGGTTTTCCCAAACCGTTTTACAAAACTATGCGTAGCCAGAAACCACTTCCTTAATATGTGGATATGGTTCGTTTTGCACTTATATATGCTCTTTTTCATCCTATAATGACACTAAAATGATATTTTGATTCTATAAAGGCCAAATAATGTTCTCACATTGATCTAGAATCACTCCAATGTATTTCCATGGCAATTCGAAGGACGATTCGTGTGGTAAGTGCCCATTCTTCAATGTTTTTTCCATGGTTTCATAGATCTACTTCTCCATTATTCTTTTTTCATTATATTTACACATTTTGTGGGTATATTTAAGATTTTTTATCAAACATCAGGTCATATCTGGTGTTTTCATGATAAGTGAGGTGATCTAAAGTGGTTTCTTGGAAACATGACTTGTATTCTTGAGCATTCTTCGTTCGTTTTCATTTTTCATCTAAACGATCGAGATAGGTGGCTTCACTCCAAACTCCCCTTGATGGAATTCTTATTAATTCTTTAAAATATAGTTTTTTTGGCATTATTAATTATTAATTCTCTATTAATCATTGACTAGGAAGCCACTTTAGTGAATGTTTGGGGGATTATGAAATTCTAGAAAATTGGGAATTCTTGAAATTGGATTTTGTTCTCGATTTTAAAATAGAGATTTTAAGTTGGGGGTTTTATGGAATATTTTTAAGTTAAATTAATTTTTAATATTTTCATGAAATGTTTGAGATTATTGAAATGATTATTTTTTTTAAATTGGATGGATGGAATGTTTCAATAAACCGACAGTTTTTATTGAAAGGGATGAGATTGTTGAAATTGGAATGGTTTTTTGGAAAATTTGGTGTGAATATTCATATTGAATTATGTGGCATGGTTGAAATAGAACCTTTTTCTTGTATAATGATCCATAATAGCACATGGTATTTAATTACCTTGTGACGTCTTTGTAGATCGATGAGAAAATGCCCGTGAGTATGGATCTGTCATAACGTACCATGCATTGTTGGAATTGTAGAAATGTGGAATTAAATGCTTATGCCAAGAAAGATATTTAAAAAATGGTTTTGGATATTTATTTTATTTTTTACATGGAAAATAAATTTCTAGAAATTTTGATAACATGGTTTTATTTATATTTACATATAAACTGTTTCTGAGAAGTATTTCAATTTTCCAATAAACTATTTTTGGAAATTATTTTATACCATAGGATTTATATAAATGTTCTTATATTTTACATCCTAGTTAAGTGAGTAGGGAAGTCATTGGAAAAGAAACATTTCTTTTTATAATCACCCATGCTTTGTCACTTTGGTTCTTTCTCATATGTCATATTTCGATAAGTGGGAAAAGGTAGAGTACCGTAAGTTTTTAGCACTACTTCATGAATTGTTGGTTTCTTTGGTGATGGGGGAGCATGGAGTCAGTGGAGCATGGATTATTTTGGTTGTTTATGTGTCTTATTTAGTTATCTTAAATTATTTTCATTGACTTTTAGTATTATTTTTTCTCATTTTGGGTTCACTATGCTATAAAAGAAATTATTGAGTTGTATTTATTTTGATCATCCATCATATAGTTATTATTGGTTGTTGTTTGTTTGGTTAGTCATTTATTATTTATGGGTAATTATTACCCCAATACTATGTAAAACCCTTCAACATTTATTGCATTACTTTGGAATATTGGGAATGTCTCTTAAGGACATGTAATGATTCATTATATTGTCAAGCCAATGAGAATAGGTGGGTCGTTACAGATTCTCTCCCCATCTAAAAGTGGTCAAATTACATAGGGCCAAAGTCAGGTCACCTATCTTTTAAATAGATCATATCTTCATCTAAAATTCATCTGGAATTGGTTCTAGGTTTAGGACATACTGAATTCCCTCAGAGATCAAAAATAATAAGGTTTATCATGTTGTTTTCATTGAATACAAACAAAAACCATCCAAAATCAAGGACTTTAGCCATAGAATGAATATGCATGATGGTTTTCATGCTGACCACATCTACCGCCATATCTAGATATTTTTGAATAAAAATATGTCAGTGGATATGGTACACACTTATGAGAAATTTATCACCATAAATGTATCCCATCGAGGTATGAGTATTCATTTCTCATTTTTCTATGGGATTTTTGATTCATGAAAAAGAGAAAGTATGTGTCAAGGTCGTAATAGGTTCAATCTGGGGAATTCTATTTCATATATTGGAAGGGACTTTAATTTTATATATAAAACAACATAAAAGAAAGGTCGAGGGATCTACCCCTACATAGGGAGCCTAGAATTTTCTCGGTTCATGGCCAGTAAGGGGATTATGGAAACAGGGTTAAAAGGGGACCAATTTATTTGGTGTAATAACCCAAGAGGTGTCTATTGCTCATGGTGCCATCACAACTGCAGTTTTTTTCCAATTTCCAATCCATGTCATCCTACCGGAAAGCTAAGGTGAATCACCTAGTTTGGGGAATATTAGACCAATATCCCATGTTGGTCTCCTTACCTCCTATTCAATAAAATTATTATAGATTCAAGTTCTAATAGTAGTGGACCAGCCTACCGGGTTATAACCAAGATTTTAGTGATTCATGGAATGGTTCAACTCAAGGGAATGCTTGGATAGGGATGAACAAAATATTGAGATGCCATAAGAATGACCATAAAGCATGGGAAAACTGCGATACGCCCAAGGACTAGGAATTTGATGAAATCGCCAAGGATATCTACAATATATAATCAAGTATGAAAGAAGAATGGAAAAAATATGGTGTTTGAGGTTATCCATAAAAAAAGATAGGCTAGAGGATATAATTTTGAGACAAGACCATGTGGCTTAGGATTCCTCTAGATCAAAATGCTTGCGCGATGGAAACCGGAAAACTTATTACTTCCATGCCTGAAAAAGGGATAAAATGATTTTAGCGAAGAAAAAAATATTGATGAAGGATGGATCCTATTATAAGGACAATTATGTTGTTGGGAAAATGTCTCAAACAGTTTTCAGTGATCTCCTAGATGCTCCTAATAATCATATGCGTGATGGATATCTTAGAAGCCACATTGGGATTTTGGATGTTCTCAAAAACCTTGTAACTATCCAGGATAGTATGATTTTAGAGACAACTCCTGTAGAGTAGGAAATTTATAAGGCCATGTTTGGTCTTCATCTAGAGAGTGGACCAATTCTGTACAACTTACCTATTTCTTTTTACAAATCTTCTTGGAAATTGGTTAAAAATGATATTTTTATGGCTATTTGAGTCTTCTTTCATGGGTGATCCTTACCATGTGTAGATTTTGCAACTACCCATGACTTTATAACCAAGTCCAAGGCCCCATCCTCACACTCCCATTATATTACAATGATTATGTTCAGTTTTTCATATAAAATCTTGGTTATTATCATCAATATAAGGATATCTTTTTATGTACCACATTGGATATCTTTAGAGGATTGTTTTTTGTTAAGGGTTGATCCCTCTAGGGGACATTTCTGTGGATCAAGAAATGATTCATGGTAGTAACATCTATCCCTATTGATCAAATATGGCTATCAAATTAGATGTCATTAAATATTATAATATAATTTAATGGAGATTCATCAATATGATTCCCATATGTATGGGCTTCTCCCATTGGGCCTCTTATCATAATTTCAGGAGTTTCAGCTCCTCATGGATGGTTGTCACTTTAATGGGGAAAACTTATGGATTCATTAAATCTACTCACAAGATAAGGATTGGTGGCCCCATATCCCCAACTATATTCATCCTCAACCACCTCATCAACAGGAGTGTGCTTAGTGGAGATATCCTCCCCTTTAGGAATAGGTTTAATATTCTCTCCATCTCCTATATCATATTTGAATATGATATAATTATTTTCATTAATGTTGATAGGAGTTCAGTGTGTTCCATTAACAAGATCGTTAATTACAATTTCCATTGGACTTTTCATGTAATCAATAAAACCAAAATAGTTCTCTTTATCTCAAGTAGATGATTGCCGAGTTATGCCTCCTCCTTAAGCCACATTCTTGAAATTCAGAGAGGATTCTTTCCAATGGAATACCTATGTACAAACATTTCATGAATAATACTCTGCATCAGTTCCTTTGAACAAATTGATAGTAAAATATCAAGAAGGATCATCAACTAGAAAAACTATTTCCTTTCCTTTTAGGGTCACATTACGCTGGTTAAGATTCATCTAATTGTTGTTCTTTTCCACTATTTTGATTCTATCAAAGTTTTAATGGGAATTTGAAAAACTATTGACAAGAACCTTGATGGTATTATTTTGGATGCTCTGTATGAAGGGAAGCGGCTCTAGACTTCCTGGACTAGAATGGAAAAGTGTATTCCTAAATGATGGATTAAAGTGTGGCACCTTCAGGATACCCTGCACTGTAAGCATGTGAAGTTGGTGTGGGAATTATTTGAAGATTTCACCCTATTAGTAAGGGCTATGTCCATGTGATGCAGAGATGACATAGATTTTGTGAACTGTCATAGGTCCCCCTTTTAGTAACTGAATTTTCCCCTCATTCCAACCCTACGGACCTTCTCTCACTAGATTATAGGGAAAGGTGAGATCTCTTTCTAGCAGCACAATTGGGATATCTCAAAAATTGGTTTCTCAAGAGGTCTTGATTATTGAATATCAATCAAGGAGGCATGAAAATACCCATCTTTTATGATGGTTATCCTAGATAAATATCATCAATCTAACTTCAATCTTATTGAGATGAAATCTGACCCAAATAAGTATATGTTTAACCCCTCTACCACAGGAGCCTTTTCCTCAAGATATTTTTGGAGCATAGTACTATCTCTTGGAGATCATGATAGCTAGAATGAAATCCTATAGTGCGATAAAATCATTCTAAGAAAAACATCCTCTCTGGGATAGTCATGAAATTATCTATTCCTAATGATGATAATATTCAGAGGTTCAGAATTTAACTTGTCTCATGGTGCCACTACTGAAAAAGCCACAATGGTGGAGAATGTGCACTATATTTTCTTTTAATTATATTGGGAACATGCCATATGAATCTTATTTATGGAATTCATTGACATTTCAACATGGGATCCCTATGATCATCCTTTCTTGGAATGCTACTATTAGGGGGTACGTGATACAGGGACTGAATGGAAAAATCAATCTATTGTCCATAGTTCTAGCTGTTAGTGTATATGAAAACTGAGGGAAAAATCACACTACGAAGATACAAGTTCTATAGATTGGTCCCCTATAATAAGAACAAGGATCATGGTTATTGATTTGGTCCATCTTCTTAACAACTAGCATCATGCCCCATGCTCAGGATACTTCATGTGTGAAACTCCTTAGACCAGCCCATATGCAGTGCATCACAAGTTCAGTGGGCTCGTTGGTCTCCTCCTCTCATGGGATATATATTAAACAATAAAGAATATAGTGTATCTGGAAACATGAAATGTGGGGGTGGTTCCTCAATAAATTGGATCAGATATCATGGTTTTTATATCCTACCATGTAAGAGTGGAATATCTCTAGGCATAAGGCAAGGTGATGCTCACTGGTTTTCACCTATACAACCAAAGAAACATCCCTTATGATAGAAGTTGAAATAGATTCTATCAATCTTTATAACTCCCTAAATAGAATTGTTATGATCCCATGGTCTATATCATATATCATCAGAAAGTTAAAAGGAATTATTAATAGCAACACTCAAGTGTCTCACACCTAGAGTGAGGGAAAAAGGCTGCAGATCATCTTACTTCATTGGTAGTCTGAGACATCAGTATTTCCTGTTTTAGAAGAATTAAATATTTAGAACAAGTTTATACTGTCGTTGTAAGAGGGGATTCCCTCAGACTTCATTAATTATGATCTCCCTAGGTTATACCATTGTTGTGTTTTTGGTTTCCTTCTTCCTTGCTTTCTAAATAAATAATTAAATAATTGATGGTGGGTCCACATTGATAGGGGTTTAATGAAAGATTCATTACCTTTTACTTCTATCAACTCCTCTCACTTGATCCATACTGATGATCATGAGAAGCATGATCCATTTATCTTGGATTCACAAGTGAATATTTTTTATTATGTGGATGATAAAATATATGATGTTTTGTTTTACACATAATATATAGATACTTGTATGATATGGGTGATGGAGGTAAATTGGTAATTTTTTATAGTGATTCTCATCAACCACAAAATGTTGAACAGTTTTTATTGACATTTTTAATATAATAGAACATGAACAAGATGGTGAAAATTATTTACTCATCACAATAGAGTTTAATAACAATGAAGATGATAAATATGAATATAATTTAATGTATAAATTTGTAATGAAACTATATAAAAAATTCTCATTTATAAGTGTTTCATACATATATAAATTTTTTCATTTTTTCCCTTTTTGCAGAAATATTTTTCATCTGATTCTTTTCATAAATAGTACATATTATAAATCATCTGAATTACATGAGTAATGATAAAAAATAATTTGATATATAATTTGATCAATATCTTAGAGAACACCACCACTACTATCATCTTTAGTTGATCTGAGTGAATCTACTATACCTAAGACTTCTAGTTATCCAACAGATTCCCCAGATGTTATTGGTAAACCACCATTCAATGCACCTCCAATGATGGAGTAGTTTACCATCCCTTTATCTAGTATGTATTGGAGAGTTACCATTGTCAGTATGAATGTAATTGTTTTAAAAATATTTACATTATGAAGTTTTTAATTCATTTATCAAAAATTTAAAGATAAAAATAGGATACATAAAAATATGAACACATAAGATTTATGGGACTTAAAATAATTTAAAATTATCACTTTAAATTATGATTAATGGGTTCTTATTAGTGTTGTTTTTGAGATATCAAGACAGATTCTTGGGAAGTTGTCTTGCATGGTGGTGAGATATCCTATTAATTAAAAATATTTGAGGCACATTCCCACATCTTGGATAAATTATGAGTTTGAAAACCAAGTTAATGATATATTAATTTAATATTCATTGATATATAATTTAAAAGGAATATGTAATATTGTTAATATACATAAAAATTGTTATGTTTTTTTATTTCTAGATATTTTATCATTTGGATGTCCCTGACTCTATTTCATGTGTGAGGTCCCAGAAAAATTTGTGGATGATACGGAGATATTTTAAATAGAGATTATGGAATTATTTTATTAAAATATATAAGAACCAAAAGAAAATTATGAGAAAGTTTTTGAAGGAACCTCTCATGAGTAGTGCAATTTGTTTGTTGATTTTAAAAAAGATGCATCTCATGAGGTAATTAAATATTTTATAGTATCATAATAAAATTATATGTTTTATAATTTTTTTTTTATTTTTTTGGAATTATATAAAAAATAATACGAATCGTGAAAATAAATTCACTCTTTATATCTCTAGGTCACATTGTTTTTCTAGAAAATGAAAAATCTTGGACGTATTTCATCCATTATTATTAATATTATTTTCTTACGTATAAATATATTTTTTAATAACATGTATATAATTCTTTATAAATAATAATTAATTAAGTCACATGATTAGTTATATATAGATGTTTCTTAACGTTCATAGGAAAACTAACAGTAGTTTTGTAAATGAACCTCCAAGAGAGGTTGGAGTAATAAATTTTCGTTAATTTTTTATTTTATTTTATTACTATAAAAACATAATAATGATAAATAAGTGAAAATAATAAACAAGAAATATATCAAATTAAATGGGGCCCACTATCTGCATCAAATAGTGCCAATTAAATCTATTTTCACCATTTGATCAATGTAGGCAGCCCAAATTACTTGGGTTAAAGGAATTTTTTCTCTTATAATTTTTTCGCTCTTATTTTTTTATATTAATAAAATAACATTAAATAGTAATGATTTTTTTTAATTATCTTATCTTATGAATTTTAGATTATTTAAAAAACATATTTTTAGTTATTTTGTATTATTAGTTTAAAAATCATGAATTTTAAGATGTGATCCCTTAACAATCATATTCGGTTTCCCATAATGATGTAGCTATAATCATTTTTTAGAAGGATTATCTCAGAAATGTATGAGGGATGAGATCTGGGCCTACTCCATTAGTTGCCTTTGGTAGTGCGTCATTGTCATTTACTAATACACTAGGTGGGGGTTTGAGTAGGGTCATAGATCTAAAATCATGTTGACAGATAGAAGGTTGAAATAAAATTTTCAATGAAATAAATCTTATATGAATACAAAGGATTTTTTGTGGAAGAAATACAGAAGGACATAGTTTCTATATTTTAATGGATGAAAAGAATAGCCCATAAATAAATTTAAAGCCTCATGTCACATCCTACTGATGTAAATTCTAATCTCAATCCATGACTCAATAATCAACATTAAAAGAAATAAAACATTTTTAAAAACAATTGGGGAGTTTAAAACCAAGAAAATTGTGTCATATGGCTATGAAATCATAAGAAAATGACCATAGATAAATTTTTTAATTGTAGGAACTGACGTCGGGTCAATATGAGTAACAGTTTTCCCAATATTCCCATAAAACAAATTTACTATATTAAAACACTAAAAAATACCTGTAACTATCAAACCTATAGAAATATACCACATATTGAAATGAAATCAATGAAAAACTATAGTTGGATTATTTTTTATCTATAAAAGTAAACGACACACCCATCTATTGTGAGGTGTGGTGGGAATGACTCAATAATGAGTTTTAAAAGATACCAAAGTCTTCAAAAACATGCATCAGGGGGTCAAACCAAATAAAATAGAATCATATTTTCATGAAATCCTAATAAAACGAACTTAGATTTATTTTTGAAATCTAAGAAGTAGCTTCATGTCAATCCAAGTTACAATTTTCCTTGGATTCCTATAAATTCTTTTTTATTTTCTTTAAAACACAAAATTGAGCTTTTAATTCTCAAACCCATAATAAATGAACTCAATTTGACATGAAATCTATGGAAACCTTCCATTAAATTATTTTTGACATGTATTAGAAAAAAAAATCCATATGAAATGAAGTGTACTCTAAATAAGAGGTTTTAAAATATATAGATGTCTTAAAAATGTATAATGGGGTAAAAACATGAAAACAACAATGTATGGCCATAATATCATTAGAAAATGGATGAATATTATTATCTGATATGTACTAACTAAAGCCACATCAATATGAGTTATGGGTTTTATATGTTTCCAATAAACACATTTTTAGTATTTTAAAAGCACTAAAATGTGTGTGTAATGGTAAAAACTATAATAAATTACCTCATATAAGTGAAATCATGGTAAAACAATTTTTATTTATTTTTTACAAGTACTTGAAAATAAAATATCCATACAACATGTATTATTATTAGAATGACTCAATAAGTGATTTGAAAAGATATAAAAATCATTAAAAATGTGTGTCTAAGGGTAAAAAACAAGAAAATTAATCATATGGTGGTTCCATCGTAATAAAATGGAAATATATTTATTTTTTAAATGTAGAAATTGGTTCCATATTAATCTATCTTATAGTTTTCCCAGGAGGCCTGTAAACGTGTTTTTAGTATTTTAAAACACTAAAACATACGTGTAATGGTAAAAACAATAGGAAATGAACTCATATTGATATGAAATCATGTAAAAACAATTTTTTACTTATTTATGATTTTTATGAGCAGAACACATGTCCATATGACATGTTCTGTTCTTAGAATAACTCAGTAAGTGGTTTTAAAAAATATAAAAGTCTTTTAAAACATTCTCCATTGGAGTAAAACCAATGAAAATTGTTTACAACCATATGAAAAATAATATAATAGTGAACATAGAATTATTTTTTAACATTTGGGAATCGACACCAAGTCAATCTGAGTATTAGATTTCCAATGATACTCATAAATTTTTTTAGTGTTTTAATACAATAAAACATGAATTTCATTGTAAAACCCATAATAAACAGCCTTATATTGATGGGAAGTCATGTAAAAAATTGGAATTATATTTGGTATGTATGAGTAGAAAAAACATTCATCCCATGTGTATTTTTATTGGAATGAATCAATATATAGTTTTAAAGGAGATTGAAGTCTTTAAAAATGTGTTCTAAGGGGTCAAACCCAAGAAAATGGCATCAAATGCCCATTAAACCATATTAATGTAATTTTTGATTTTCATTTAAAATTTAGGAACTATAACCATGTCAATCAGAGGTATGGATTTTTCTGTATGCCTATAAATGTGTATTTAGTATTTGATGACACTATAATGTTCATGTAATGGTCAAACCCATTAAAAATACCAAAAATTAAGGTTATATAATATTAAATGAACCGTTAATTTTTTTCTTGAAATTATTGAGTATAAAAAATATCCATCTTATATGTGTTATTCATAGAATTACTCATTAAGTCATTTTAAAATATATGAACTTATATAAAAACATGCTTCAGGAGGAAAAAACAAAGAAAACATTGTCATTTGGTCGTGAAATCATTGTAAAATTATTGTAGATTTATTTTAGTAATGTAGGAATATATATAACTTCAATTAGAGTTATTAACTTCTTAGGATTCCCTAAAAAGAGTTTTTAGTGTTTTAAAATAATAAAATGTTCTTGTTGTGTTCAAAATGATGTGAAATCAGTTTGGATTGTTATGAAATCTTCTAACAACCACCATTGAATTATTTTTTAAATAAAGGAAATGTTTCCATATCAAAGACTTTAAAAAAAATTAAGTAATTTCAAGCACACCACACGTCAGTTTAAAAATTAATAACATTGTTATATACTTATTTATTTTTAGTTTCAAGTGTTTATCCATATCATAAATATGTAATATTATGTTTTCAATGTTCTCTTCAAGATATATTATATGTTTTATATTAAGATATATTCTTTTTCATTATTTTATTAATGTTTTTTGTGAAAAAATCTGAATATTTTATCTGTGTATTATATGTTTTATTTTTTTTATAAAATTTTGGGTTTGTATTATTGGTTCAAGATGCTAGAAGTAGTTTGAAGGTTGATGATTCCGATATGTGACATTCTATAAAAGGTAGTCATAAAGGTAGTTAGTTTTTATGGTATGGTTAAATATTATCAATGATTCTACTATAATTATGGTTTAATATATTCGGTTTTGATATCAAAATTCTTGTTATTCCGTTTTATGACATGTTGTGGTTACTTTTACATATGATTGTTGTAACTATAGAGGTATATGGATATACCAGAGGATGTGGGATATATGTATTGTCCGTGAATTAATAGTTATTGTTAAAAATATTCTATATGTATATATTTATTAATGAGATTATGGGTTGATTGGTCGTTGTATATATATGACTTTGGATATATGATTGTGTATTTTTAATGATTTTATTATGAATTTATGGGTCACTTTATTGAATTAATGAGTTTTTTATATCTATTTTATTTTTTAGTAAATATTTTATAAAAATATAAAATTTTATTTAGCCTCTTCAGTAGTGGTTATAAAAAAACCTCTAAATAGATGTTGTTTTATATATTTAGCATCAGTTCATGAAAACTACATCTCAAAATAAAAACTTCTAAATTACTTAGCGGTGGTTATGATATTTTCACACAATTAATTTTTTGTAACTTTTTATTAAAATTCTCACCTCCAACATAATAAATACACTCTGCTAAGTACATAAAAAACTAAACATACCTATCAACTAAAAAAACTTCAAATAATTATTTTCAACCATAAAATACATGGTGGACTACATAATTTCTACTAAAAATGTTGAAACGGTTTAAACTACAACCAATACATAATAGAAAAACCAATGCTATGATTGACATTTTTTATAGTAATACCATTCCAAAAAATATCACATGATTATTATTATGTTAACTTCGACTACGTAAACATCAAATGATAACATGATGATTAAATAAATTTTCAATGGTGTTTAAACATTTCACTTAATCAGTGGGAGGAATCAAAATTCATTTCACATTTCAAAGAATTTAAAACTATTGGAGTATAAAAGGCTACTTTATTCCATAATGGAGGCCTATATAAATGAATTGAACATGAATATTGTCTGGTGAGAAATGTATTATTTTTTTATTATAATAAAATAAATAAAAGTCATTGTATAAATGATGATAGAGATATACATGGTTATTTATTATTAGGGAAATAAAATTTAAGGAATAAGGCCATGAAATGGAGTGGTCATTCTTGGTGGAATGTTATTAATTAATCCGATTTCATGGTCAATTAGACAATCCTCCCTTCAAATGTGACGATTAATGAGATGGAATTTAATTTCACATGAAATTTTCTTTTTGTTTTTTGTAAGCTAACATTGATTTCAGCAATATAGAGTTAAATAATATTTCATTTTAGAATAATAAAATTGAGCACATTGTAATATTTTGAATAATAATTAAAGAAGAGCACCTATAGATGATTTAAAGGTTGTTTTTCTTTATAATTAATTATGTAATTGAGGTCTATCTTTTTATTTCCCCAATTAAATTTATTTTGTAAGGATAATTGGAAAAATATTTTTATAAATGATTATCAGACAATTGGTCATGCAATAGTCGGGCAAGAACTATCTATTTTCCACACCAATGGGGAGTGATTCAACCATGTGAAAGGCAGCTCAACCATATACTTCACATGGAATGGTTTATGAAGACTAATATTGAGTTCACGATATCAATAACTTCACCTTATCAATTCTATCTCAAATTCATGATAAAGGGGTACCTTTATCAGTGATAGAAAGTTTCTTGGATAAAGGTTTATTTAATCAATGATAAATATCTCAGAACAAATATTCTTATTGCACATGTCTTATTTTTTTGAAGAAAAATGAAGTAGGAAAAATAATATTATTAACAAAAAGTAGGATACATGGGCCTCAGTACATTTTCATGATTCATATAAAGATTTCATTACATCGAGATTACATAATACAGTATACACATGCTGGTTATTTTAATATTATGGATAAAAGATGCAAAAAAATTTAATGAAATAATTCATATAAAAATGACCATGAGACATTAATTGTTAAAATAATTAAAATATTATGAGTAGTATATTTAATAGAAAATCCAGTTTTATATTGAAGATTAAATACTTCAATATTTTGAATTGAGTTGGAAATAATATTTTTCATATATTTAGTGAATTGAGTAGAAGAAAATATGAAATATATTAATTTCCTCAAATTGATAATTCTGATAATATAATTATGTGGAGTAGAATACTAATGTATGCTTGTCTTAGGTTGTTGAAAAAGAAAATTTCAAGATTTCCTAGTTCATTATAGTGGCTGACCAGGGTTTTCTCACAAGAATATCTTTCTCAGTTGTTCACATACATAATCTATATAACATAATCTATTTCATTTTACAATTTTTAAATAATCTAATAATTTATTGATATTTAAAATTCAAATTAAATGTTAAAACGTATACGAACATGAAATTATAGAATGTAATTATTGATGATTGAACTTTTTCCAGGGGTTAGATAAGACAAGTTCATTTATTATTTATTTACGGTTTAAATTAAATTTGATGATTCATTTATTTAAACCTTATTAATGAACTAATTTCCCCTGATTTATTTATTTTGTGACTTTAGTATATGACTGGCACACCGAACCACACCTCCTCCAATAGTCAAATAGGGTAACACTTCAATAAAAAAATGAATGTGTAAATTGTTAAAGAAAACAAAAATAAAAAGGAATGAAAAGAAAATTCTAAAGTTAGCCACATGTCCCAAGGCCTCCTCTACAATGGTGTTGTTTAAATCCTCCTTAATCATGGGTGAACTCCTATTTATATAGTCCAAGGGTTTTCGCCCTTCGGTCTTCAAATTCTAGATCTTCAAAGTCTCAATTTACGATTTCTTATAGATTCTTTCCACCAAAATATTCATCATGGTAATACAATTTAATAGAAATATTTTGGAATAGAATCTTCATGAATTATTTTCCAAAATAACTTTTACTCTTCTACAAAAAAATTCAAATTTATCATCACTTTTTATTTAGATAAATTTCCAATTAACTTCAATATTTTATTCTAGATGAATGTATCATATTTATTCCCCAAAAAATTTTCATGCATGGGATACCTTAATGGATTAAAATATTAATAATATTCAACCTAATAACACCCCCATTTAATTTAATTTCCATTCAAATTGTGATAACACCAATTTCATGTGTTTTGACAGATTCAGGATCAATTCATTGAGGTAGGGTCCCCATAGTCTTCAAAAATAATTGTCCAACTTGAGTGAATATTTCAGACCCTTGGATGGCCAAATTTAATCCTAATTTAGAAAATAAACATGAAATAAGTAAATATATTAATCCATTAAAAAATTAATCACCTAAATTGTATCTATATTGTAAAATATAAGTGTGAATTACCAAAGTGGTTATAATCTGTCAATATTTCCAAATTAAGCAGTTTTCACATTTAAGCTCAAAATGCCATATAAATCCATAAAATGATGTAAATAATGAAAATTGATAAACTTATTTCAATTAAACCATTGAATTGCAAATAAAAATGATGAAAATATTATCTCTATTAATTCCCATACCCATAAAAGTTTCTTGTCCTCAAGCATAAAATCTCAACATGGAATTAAAAGGGAACCAATGTTACCAATACTCAACATTCAAAGGAATAAAATCAAAAAATTATCAAGGATCAATCAGATTTTCATGTTCCATAAAAAATATCTATTTAACTTCCAATTATTGAATGAAAAAAAAAATCAAATCATGCATTTTATTTTTCCCCATTGAGAAATCATGGCTCTTCTCCTTTCATTCATTCACTCTCCTCAATTTATTGTTATTAAACCGGACTAATAGTTATCTACCTATCTTTTGAATCTTTTCTCCCATAACTCATGGTACAATTAAAGTGTAGTTATGATCATATCTTGAAAACATGATCCTTATCCATATTCTTGTAAAGGAAGTATGTTCTCCACATTTTAATGAAAAAAAACAAATATAATCATTAGGACTTGAAATAAAGGTTCAAATCACTTTGTGTATTAAGATTGCTTGGTAAATGAATGCAATAATTTAATACTAAAAGATGGAGGTTTTAATATTAAGTAAAATTCATGATTAATCAATTGAAAACACAGGATGAACCTCACTCAAATCCCCATTAGAATGTAAAACACAACACAATGCCATTTTTATGACATGGTATATGAGTCAATAAATGATTACAATGATCGATATCATCCAATTTATCCCCATTTTGGAAAAAACACCAAAAAAGGAGCACCTTAATGTATTTATTTATTTAACAAATTTTGTAAAACTCCAGAAAAAAACTTCTTTATTTTCTCCTTTTTTAATTTTTTTACGGATAACCGGATGAAGTGAATGAAGCATGATGAAATGATGACTCACGCCCAATTTTATAATAATAAACTTCCCAAAATGACGACCCAGACCTCACGCCACCGAAAAATGATACTCATCTCAATGAATGCACATGAAAGGACCTTCCCCCATACTTAAACTTCAAATATCCATGAAAAATACTAAAAGTGTGGTTAGGTAAAGAAAAATCATCTTGTAATGGGGAATAAACCTATAAGGCAATTCCTGGAATGTATGGGATAATGAAGGATAAATATAATGGTGGGTATTAAGTAAATATACGGCTAGAAAAAGTAGTTCCTGAATCATTTTAAATGTGTTTTTGCAATATCATAGCTTTGACAAGTTTCAATACAAGTTCTGGTAGGTGGCATATCCCAAGAACAATCATGAAATATGCTCAAGTTAAAATAGGAAATATTTAGTATAGAAATCCTCTTGGGAATGGGAATATGATATTATACAATCAGTCATGATTTGATTAATAATAACCAATTAATTCAAATAAATTTTAGAAAATCTAGACATGAAAAATGGTAGGGAAATTTCATTTATATGAATTAATTAATTCCCTAAAATCATGAGTCCTCATTTCAATATCCATAATTCATATTAATCATCCAGTTCTCAATTTTACTCATTCAATATCATTAACATTGAAATTTAAAACATGGCATCACTGGATTCTTAAAAAACTCATGTCTCCAAGATATGTCAAGTAAAGTATTAATTCAAGTGTGGTGATTTAATTCTAGTTTAAAGAATATAAAAATGTAAGGAGTTAGGAAGTTAAAAATTTGAAGTGAACTCCCTTTTTAAATGAAAGTATTTTTATTTTTGGGTGTTCCCTTCTACCATCATGAACCTACAAAATAGAATTACTCAATTAAGTGAAAATATTATGTCATTAATGCTCCAATATATAAGAGGTAGTTTGTAACATGCGGGATAAATTCCTATGACTGAATTAGAAATATAAATATATAACATTTAAAATGTGATTACTAGAAAAAAGTAATGATTAATTCTTGGTACGATCCCCCAAGTGGGTCATTTCTTCTTTTACTACCTCCAGAAGGTAGTACGAGCTATTATCCATAATCCGATGGTTGGTGGATCTTATTAGACATGAAGTAACACATGTGGTTCTTCTGAGCATTCAATTCTTTGTTTGTGTTGAGGATAATTACATGTATAAAGTACACCTTATCCATCCACCTCAAAATTTTGTATCACATGCATGGTGGGGGTAGGATGAAGTATGAATCCCCCTCCTCTTATGTTGCTACTCGTGAAACATCTTCTTAAAGATCTAGTGGTTTCTCTAGATATGCTGTATAAAAGGAATAATCAATGGGACATTCAGAATTTAAATTTTATGTATTAATTTCAAAACCATCCCTTTTACGGTTGGAAACATTTAGATATTGTTCTTCAAGAAAATCCACTAGTATATCTTCATGGGATTCCTCAAGTAAGTGATCAATTCCCTTAGGGAGCTCTAGGTGATCCTCAACAGGGACAATTTCTTATTCAGAATCTTCCTCTAGTGTGATGCAAGGATTGATCAAGTCAGAAAATTCAAAATCATAAGGAGTGATACTCAAATCAGATTGAATGAAATAAAAAAAATATAGAGTTCATGAATGGATCATCTCCTTATGCTACTTTTGGTTCAATCACTTCTTCAATGATAAGTTCCTCTTTGATTCAATCTTCAATTGATGGAGGTAGGTAGTCAGGCTCTTCCAATATTTCTTATAATTCTACCACATGGGTGGATTCTTCATCTTAAAAGTCTATAGAGAGGTGCATTGGTTATTTCTCTCCTACATTATATGGACTTGGGAGATCATGGTATATTTCAATTTCTTCCCATTTGTTCCAATATTTATTCTAATTCACAAGATCCCCCCTTGTAAAGTAGTATAAAATGATTTTTCATATATCTCCTCCATAATTGGAAGAGATAGGTGTAATTTATCTTTAGGAACATCCTCTATTAACCCCTCACATTCTTAAACATCGAAAACCAGTGGGGAAATTTATTCCATAGCTTGCTCAGGATCTTGCCCTGGGTCAAGATCGTGTTGCTCAATATGTTCTCGAACATAGTCGATTGATATATTCATTTATCTTTCCAAGTCATACATATTATATCTAACCCTATCCAATTGGGTATTTAGATCTCTATAATCCACTTCTGGTCTTTGATATTTCACCAGTGACTAATCATCCCATGCATAAGAATTTGAATTTGAATACATAATGGAAATTGATTTTTTTGTAGATTTTATTAAAATAATGAAAAATATCTAAAATTTTAAAATTGAAAATGTAAAATAAAAAAATAATTAGATCCCTAGAAACGGATCCAGTTTTGACGCATGCCTATCACAGGGTGTGGCAAAAGAAAATTTCTAGTTTTCCTAGTACAACATAGTTGCTGACCAGGGTCGTCTCATTTGAGTAGCTTTCTTAGTTGTTCACTTACTTAATATATATCACTTAAACTAATTATTTTTACTATTTTTAATTAATCATAAAAATTGAGGAAATTTAAAAGTTAAACTAAATGTTGAAACTTATACTAACATGCAATTTCAGAATATAATTAGTGAAAAAAGAACTTGGTCCAAGGGTTAGATAACACAGGATCATTTATTATTTATTTATTGACTAAATTAAATTTAATAATAAATTTATTAAATCCACATTAATTAATTACCTTCCATTGATTTATTTAGTGTGTGATTTGAGAATAAATCTACCACAAAAAACCACACCACCTCTAATAGTCAAATATGGTAACACTTTAATAATAAAATGAATATGTAGCATGTAAAAGAAAACTAAAATAAAAATAAAATAAAATAAAATTCCTAATTCATTATCATGTCTCTATGCCTCCTCTATAATGGTAGTGTTGAACTCCTCCTTCATCATGGGTGAAATCCCACTTCTATAGACTAAGGGTTTCCATCCTTTCGTCTTCAAATTTCAGAACATCAAAATCTCTATTTAAGATTTCTTAAAGATTCTATCTACAAAAATATTCATCATTGTAACACTATTTAATCTCATAATATTGGAATACTGTCTTCATGAAAGATGTTTCAAAATATCTTTTACGCTTCTCCAAAAAAATTCAAATTGATCATCACAATGTATTAAGAGATATACCCAATTAACATTGAGATTTTAGTCTTGATGAATGTTTCTTCTTTTTCCCCAAACTTTTAGCATACATGGGTCACCTTAAGGAATTCAAATCTTCATAAAAATAAACATACTAATAGCCCATTTCATTTTATTTCCATTCCAATCGGAATCCCCCGAATTGGATGTGTTTTACTGATATATGATCAATTCTTTTAGGTGGGGTCCATGCAGTCATCCGAAATAATTGTCCAACTTGAGGTAATTTTTTGGACCCTTGGATGGCCTAATTAAATCCTGGTTCAGGGAAAAAAGATGAAGAAACAACATATAGAAATCCCATAATCAAGGAATCACATAAATTGGATCTATATTGTAAAATATAGGTGAAAATTACTAAAGTTATTAAAATAATTCAATATTTCTACATTAAGGAGTTTTCACATATAAGCTCAAAACACCATATAAATCAAAAATTGATGTAAATAACACAAAACTGATAAATCTTTAGTGATTAAATAATTTAATTACATATAAAATGATGAATATATTATCTCTATAAAAGTAACATATTCTACTTATTGAAGTGGTTTACATGGCCTAATTTCACACAGTTGATATTTTTTTTATAGTGGAAATCTAAGTATTTCGGTTGAGGAATAGGATATGTCAATTTATGAAATGGATATGAATTTGAAGGGAGATAATGCGGTTGTGTTTGTTTATATGAATCCTTAATGAAATATTGATACAAATATAAAAAAATCATTAATGAACTGGTGGTACCATTATAAACAATGTCAAATCTATAAAGTGGATGATACCAACCTCTCACTAGTGTATGAATTATACTATACTTTTAATCACTAAAAATTATATTTATAGAAAAATTCATGAAAAAACTCTTTGTTAATTATGAAATAGAGTAGGTTCTGATATCAAGTCAAAACTGAGAGAAAAAATCTCTGTATTTCAATTTTTTTATTATCTACACTACATATTCATTTGATTTTGGCCAACACATATCATATACATTCCTCTTAACTATATAATTTGTTCATTTGTAATAGTTTATGACTAAAAAACAATGTATAATATTAGTAAAATTTATTCACCCCTAACCCCTACCTCCCAGTGTCCCTACATGATCCATTTGGGCTCTATTAGTGGCATAAAATATAATATTTGTTCACATACTATTAGATCTAAACCATTCCATGTCATTTTTACAAGATCAACATAAAGTAAATATTTTATTTAAATAAATAAATTCATCAAAATGATGGATTATTTTTCATATCTTTTAAAATGTTCCAAAATGTTTCATCATAAACCATATAAATTTGGAAAGAGAAATATTCAAAATGATTTACAAAAATCTCAAAGAAATAATACAAGGATCATTCACAATTTAATGTGTATCAAGGTGAGAAGCGTGAATCCAAAAAATCCCTTTAAAGTGACCCTTTTTAATATACATGTTCAATATAAAAATAATAAGAGTAATATAAACACATTAAAGTAGTTGAACACTTCTTATCTAGGTTTGAATCGTATATAAAGAATTTTCTGATTGATGTAATCATGTATATAATTATATTTTCTATGTAACTTCTTCAAGGAAAAATACAATTAGAAAATGATGTTGAAAAATAGAGTATGCACTAAAAACAAAATTCAAATGCTGGAAATCTATCGAAGAACTATTGGAAGCAAAGAAATAATTTGTGATTATTTAAAATGAAAATATATTAATTATTAAATAAATATATAAAGTTGATTTATTTTATAAATAAGGAAAAAATATTCTACTTCAAAAAATTCATTCTTTTGAAAAGATATAGAAAAATAACAGTAATGTCAAATATTCACAAGTATAAATAAAATCGAATAAGATCAAGGACCCTCGTAGTTTTATAAAAATAGTAAAATAATTCATGAGAAATTCATTGATATGGGGAATAAGGATATTAAATAATGGTTTAGATTTCTTAAAGATAGTAAGAACTCCCTAAAATGTAACAATCGTGTAATTGTTTTTAAAATTGAACAATCAATAATATATGAAAAATTGCAATAAATGACTTACATTATTAATAAAATTTAAAACACATGTTTGTGAGAATGATTTGAAAAAAATTGTCTCTGGTGAAGTAATACATGCACATGAAAAAGTGTTCAATATTTCCATAAAGATCAAAATTAATTAACATGAAGACATAACTTTCTCACTCAAAGATATAGATAAGTTGGAAGAAAAAAAAATACCATGCTACATTAATAGTTTATTAAAATGATCCATATTTTAGAAGAAACACATAAATATACTCTCAATTTTAGGGAAACTCAATCATAATTTAATAAAAAAATAATCAATCACCTTGTAAGCACTTTAAATTAATGTAGTAGATAAGATTATGATCCGATAAATAAATTAAGAAAAAATGTAAATGAAGCCTATCATTAGTTAAAATGAAAAGATTTACCTATATATAAAATGTATTGAATTAGAAGATAACTTGAGAAATTTAAAAGGTATACATATATAAAATTACCAACCTACTAATAAAAAGGATTCTTCCATACAACCATATAATGATATTGTTGTTTTTAAAAAGACACTTATCAATGAAAAGGTATGTATAAAACTATTCCTTGATCAATATATTTCAAAATAATAGAAGGTGGTAACACTTACCTTGTTGATATTTTTTGTACTAATGTAGTCTAAACTATTAATGAATGTTATATTTTAAAATTTGGGAACATATTAGAAGTCAAAAAATCAATGAAATCCAAAAAATAATCAACGTAATAGGAAAGGACCTAAAAAATAAGAAACTAACAAGATAGTGCATATCAGAAGGATAATATACCACTAAAGCAATAAGATGATAAATCAGTACATACTTGTTTTATAAAAATAAGAATATTTTTTATTACTTCTTGTGTTCCAAAATGTTTTTGAATCATATTTAAATTTTATGGCATAATATTTCTATATATGAAGACTATATAAGGCCTATATTTAGGGAGAGTAGAGAAACAGTGAAAATAAAATGTGCAAAATATAATATAATTTCATAGAATAATATGATTTTGTATACTATAAACAGATTTTAGTTCCTTAAAGGATTATTTGAGAATTTCGATATAAGTGGTCAAATATAAAAAAATATTGGTGTGCACAATCTAGGTGTAATGTTATTGCACAAATAAATAGTGGAACACAACATAAATATAAGAGGGTCAAAATTTATATAGATTAATTTTACATTAGAGAGTAACTAGTAAATAATGGTTTTTGAAAAATGAAGTGACTTGGAAAATTACTCCTAATAAAACTAAAAAGAATGATTCCAAGGATTTATTTTCATCCAAGATACAATTATTCTACTATGGAGAAAAGGGACACACCGTTGGTCATTGGAAGAAAGTAATGGAAGTAAAAATAATGAAAATATATGAGAATGAAAGAGTTGAATCAATCTAAAAATTATATAGTAGGAATTGTTTAGGGATTAAATAAATTTCGAAATTTATATTTAGTTGGTATCCCAAAATGGGTAACATAATGAATGTGAGGGAGACATGTGGTGATTTCAATAAATCAAAGAATTTTAAGAAGGAATTCCAAACTATTTTTCCAGAAAAACTAGAAATAGTTAAAAATAGTGAATGATGGGTATATTTTAAATTATAAAGCTAAATAGGTTTTTTACATGAATATAAATATTAATTTTATAAGAGATTTTTAGAATAGAGAAACTCAATCATTTTATAAAATATATGTGGAAGGTGAAATCTTAGTATACATAATGGAACTAACTATATAACTCCTCTGAAAGAATAATAATAGATTCTAAATAATGAAAATATAGCATTAGGGGAATCAAATTCATTAATAGAATATTTGAAGATGAAAAATATACAGAAGTTGAATATTAAAAAACATAATGATTAAGTGATGTCTAGAAAATATCAGTATATGAATAGTAAATGTAATAAATGTATAAATACCTTTAGACACTTTATAGTTACAGGGAATTAACTCTATTGGTTGTGATCAAATTATCATAATTTTTATTATTATTAAGAAACTCTATAGGGTTCCACCTTATTCCCTTGCCTTTTTGTTGTATTTATGTGCTTACAATACAGAGAATTGAAGGTGATGTCATTTTTCAAAGGTATAACTAAATAATTAAAGTAATACAGCCACAATGATAAGAGAAACATTGAATAACTATTCATGATTTGATGAAATCCTAAATTGTAACACACTGGAGGATCAATAATAGAGTTCACCACTTGGGGGGGTCTTACATGATGAATATGCTACAAATATTTATTCCATGAAAATCTGATTTCTATGATCATTTCTATAAAGGTAAAATTTTGAGGGATATGAATCATGAAGAAGTTATCTATATAACCTCCAGAATGAGATGATTGGAAATGGTATCACATGAAAAAATGGATAATGGGGAATATTATGGCCTTTATAAAAACACTCTTTCTTTCTATAATGATTTTTCTATATAGACATACAGTATATTAAATAAACACTCACATCTAAGAAATCATTTACTATCATCCTTTTTTTATAAGTGGACTGTATGAAGACTCAATGAAAAATGGAAGGAGTTATTCCCAAATAATTATTTTATCAAGAAGATTAAGGAGAAATGGAGTGTGATTCCACCACTTAATATGGTTTTTAATTTTTTTTAATATGGTGGAGAATAACATTGATTATATATCATAAAGTTTTATTGAAAAAAATTAAATGGGAAGAATATATTGGATATGTGAATTTTTGAGGATAAATGGTTATTTTTTTGTTATTATAACATGATAAATATTAGTCAATATATAAATGAATATGGAGTTCAATCATGGGATTTGATTTTCCATGTTAATTTTCAATCAATTTTTATATCTTCTGGGGTAATTACTCAACTATATGGGAGCCAGTCCAACTAGGACACCCATGGAGGTGAGTATAGTGGTGGAAAATCTTGTACTAGGTAGGGAGGTGAGGACACATGGGTTGGTGCACAATAGGAAAATATGATATTATCATCTTTCATGTCATATGTGTTGTAGGTGTTTGGGGAATAAATCCATCATTGAGAAGAATACAAGACCACAATGGTTGGGTGGTTTGAGTAATTATGTGAACCTAATATATGGCCATGTATGATGTGGGATTACTGCATATCTAAAATTATTAAAACTTTCAAAGGATACAAATATAATGTGGATTTTCTGATCATGTTGATCCATGTCATTTGATCTCTAGCATGTGTCTTTTTTAACCTCTCGATGATCAGAGCAAGCGAGGTTGGTTCTGATCACTATGCAGAATAACTAAACTGTACATAAAAATTAATACTTCAAAAATGGAAGGAAACATGATGTGTTAAATAAGATCACATGGTTGATAGTCGATGTTGTGAGTATTGTACTAAATTAATGTGTTTTTTATATAGCTTGATACACCTGGGATGAAGCATTCATGTGATGCACTAAATGATAAGTGATTCATGTGATATGAGATTGGTCAAAAAGCTTTTCAGGTGGCCATAAGGTGGAGAAGGTTTCCATTTATGTGAGGTTGGTACACGATTAGATGAGTATGACATTTGTGGGTAGACTATGATATTGTTAATTTATGTCTCGAGGTCAGACTACCAAATATATTTGACTAAAAATAAGATATGTAATGAAGGCCATGTAACATGTAATACCACGAGGTACATCTGGGGTGAATATATGTTCTCCAGATGAGTTATTGGATAAGGATTCATCAATAAATTTTTAAACAATCTAAAATATGTTGAAAACATGACTAAAACATAAAACAACCATAATGTTTTATTTGGATATCTGTTTGAGCTCCACTATATATAAAATAAAATATTTTTAAATAATTTATGTTATAGTGACTAGGGTAGCATTGGTCAACATTTTTTTTGGTTATAAAGGACCATAAGGCCTCCAAAATGAGTAAATTTTTAGTTGCCTTAATTTTTGAACATTTTGTACAGTTTAATCATTGTTTAAGAGGGACTTCTTATCTTATTTCAGTGGAGGATCAATTTATTCACTATTCATTCACTCATTTGGAAATTATGGGGTTCAAATTTTATCAGTTTTTATATTGTAGTATTATTTATTATTAAATATATATATATATATATACATACATATTTTTATGTATTTACACATAAAAAATTAATTACATAAATTAATTTGGAATCATATATACATATAAAATATCTTTCTAAATAAATTTGTGTTTGTGTTTTTATTTATATATATGAATATTTATATACCTACATAAGATATTTATATGTGTGCATTAAAAAACTGATATATATTTTTATATATATTCTAATATATGTATATAAATATTAGTATATAATATATGTAAATAAATAAAAATATGTATAATTATATTTATAAAGTCCCACATATGTAATAATATATATATATATATGTACATATGTTCATATATATCTATGTATTTATTTATAAAGACACACACACAAATCATATTTTATAAATAAGTGTATTTTAAAAAATTATAGAGATATATAAAAATATATGATCAAATATTAGAATAAAAAAAAAAGAAGTCATAGTAGAAGTTTATTAGTGGTGGTTATAATAATTACTTCTAAACTGTTAACAATAAACATAATTTATAATGTAGAGGTGGTTTCATATAATTGATACTATATTTTTTTATTTTAATATATAGTTGCATTTTTATTTAATCCGCTGCAAAATCCTAAAAAACAACCCCCCCCCCAACCCCACCTAATCCCATTCAGACCCCCCCCCCCAATACCCCTTCCTCGACCCCTACTCCCCGATGATAAATTCCCCTCCCTTGCCTCTGATCTCCATCAACCTAGCCCCCTACTACCAGATGACGATAGTCTCTCCTCCTCTTTTCCTCATGACCCTAACCCCCCATTTCCCTAAAGATGACCTCCACCTCCCCCCCCCCTGATCCCCGTGACCCTGACCTCCTTACTCCTTGATGATGACCACGTAGTGAACCCACTACACCTCGACGCTGACCCCAAACATGAGTATCTATTCCAATTTTCTGGGTTATTGCATCCCCCGATGGCAGAAACAGTTCTAACCCCCTTCTTCCCACAACCCCATAATCCTCCTACCTCTGTCTCGACCTGATCCCCCAACCCATGTCAGTTAATATGTAAAAATTCACTATACCCATCTCTACAACCTCCATATTTTTTCCCTCTCTCATAGGATTAAATTTTACGATCCTTGACATTGTGGTGGTATGTCCTTATTTAAATGTTTGTTTAAATATCTTAATGTTTCATAATGGAATGATTACCAAGAGTGTGAGGAGTATTGGGGGTGTTTAGAGATTTTGGGGCATGAAAGAAAGGTAAATATGGAATTATAGTGTATGTTGCAGGTTTGGTGCCTAGATAGAGATAACTGTGTTACCAAACAATAATAGCCAGCAGTAGGGGTGTGCGGTTAGGTAAAACTATGCAATGGGGAAAGACAAACTGTGTGTACTTGTACAGATGCATTATGCATGTTTAAAACATGGTTTTCAAACCATACAGAATCTTTAGGTAACCATTTTACATAGACCCCTCTTGGATATATGTTGGATCATTGTTTCCATAGGGTTTGGAAAACCATACGGCTAAATCATGTTCCCCATTAAAAAGTGAAAAATTACCAAACATCCTCCTCAAAATTTTAAGACCGTCAACCGATTTTCTTCCTAAATATTCCCCTTGCAATCCTAGGGACATACCTAATCCCTAAACTCTTCACAAGGGTGTTTTTCCTTTGATTCATGGTCACTTAGAGTGTCGTTGGGTGTTGATCAAATCCCCGGGTAATTATAAAACTCCTCTTGATTCTCCTTTCTAGAATAGTTCTGGAATATTTGTTTTTATTATTCTGAATCCCTAAAACCCTATTTTCCAGGTGGATCTTAGGTTGGGGATTCAATGGGTGATTGAATTTGGATCAAAGGATAAGGTGTAAGGTTTGTTCATCTATGAATTAAAGGTAGGTGTTATATAAGTTATATTCTTTAGTATTGATATTGTTTTTGTGCATGATTGGTTGTGATTTTTCCCCTCGTCCTCTTGTTAAGTGTTTGGTTCCTTTAGTAATATTGGTGTAAATGGTAGGGTAGATGATAATTTTAACCCCTCATGATCACTATGGGATTCACTGAGGTTGATTAATCCAATTTGTGGCCACCCATGGGGTGCTCCAATATTCCTGAACATGCAGAATTGAAATTTTAAACAAAAAATTTCTTTGAGATAAGTTGATCCCACAATAAAAATGTTTATATGATTAGATGAGTTTAAAAGGGAATAATTCCACTTGTGTCTAGACCATAGAAATGTCTTAAGGGATAGTTTGTCTTAACATGAAATGTATTGGATGTAATATATTATTTTTTCTAAGTTACTTATGAATTTTTCATGAAATTATTAAGTGGGTTAAAGCATGTGGTATTATGAATGCATTAAATGGCTAATTATTATGATTTTATAAATATGTTAAATGACGTATCATGTGGTAATTGATGAATAGTAAATTTGGATAATGCTTGGGAATTGTTGAATATTTATAAATGGTTAAGTCATAAGGATTGTAAATGGGTTAATTAAGCTATGTAATGAAAATGGTAATTGTTTCAATGGTTTCAGGCTTCATGTTAATTCTACACGTCAAATTACAATGAAATGTGAATGTTATGTTTATTGATTCTGTATGGTTTTTGATAATATATATGTGTTAAACAGCTAAATAATAATATAAAAAAGTCTTAGTGGTGTGTGGGTTATTTACTTGAGGTTTTTTTCCCATGATTTGGGTTAGACTTGGGATCTAAACCCTGCCTTTAGAATGCATGGGTTAGGGAGTCGAACTGAGCCACTATGCCACTAATAGTTGCATTACATGAGACTACCTAGACCGAGGCTTAATTGTAAGTGTGATATATTCTATTATGAAATTTTATTCCCTAGTGAGATAGGGAACTTGAATTATTCTTATATGCATGATAAATTGATTGGCTTAGTCCATAATTCAATTATTTAAATACTTTACCCATATAGAATGTGATGAAAATGAATTTAGTAATAAACATGGTATAACTTATGGAAATGGAATTAATGATAGAAATGGAATAAGTTAATATTCTTCCCTAAAGGTACCCAAGTTGTCTTTTTTTTACCTTGTCAATTATTTTTTATTTTCATGAACTATCTATTTAGACAGGATATTTTAAAGACACTGTTATTAGTGGCCTACATAATTTTACTCACACCCTACTCAGTTCATCGTTTGGTACATGAGTATATTTCATTGTTCAATGTCATGACATGGAAAATGGCCTTATAATTGGGAGTTGAGTTTGTATTGGGATGTGCATGGATGGGGATCCGAACATATAGTCAAGGAATATTTTTTATACAGTTGTTTCTATTTATTTTTGGTTTTCACTCACTTTGGAACTATTATAACAACATGAAATATTTATTATTGGGTGGTGGTTTGTATCCTATTTGGGGAAATGGTTTGTAATTAATGTTTTTGGTTTATTGGTATTGGTTCCATTAACACATATTCTATATATTGTGTATTTCTCTAATAAAGAGGGTATATTATCCCTACGTAATTTATTAGACCATCACCTCTAATTAAAAACCCCTGACATATGGGGAGGGACACTTCTTGTCATGTGGTGACCTAGGTCATGGCACCAGTTTAGTGGATTCCTAGTCATGGATGTTACAAACAGTTAGCAGAGATAGGTTTTCTTCTATTGTCTTTCTCTTTTGGGTGGTAGAAGAGAGATTTGGATGTGTCAGGCCTGGGTAATGAGATCATTCATGGATGTATCTAACCCTTGTATGCAGGAAAATCCCAAGTTTCTTAGGTGGAAATTTCTTAAATGATGTGTGTTGTTACGATTGAATGATATTTTCCCATTGGGTGATGCACTTATTGTGTGATGTGACTATTTAATGATATTTTTCAAGTGGTTGGAATGGCATGATGTTATGGAATTATTCATCACTATAGACACTTGTGTATATATGTGGAAAGCATCATGATGGGCACAAATGGTATGGGTGTGTGAGAAGTGAAGGGTAGGGTGAATTTTCTATTCTGTATGAAATTGAAGAAAATAATGACTAATAGAGATGATAAAAATGGGTAAATTGAAACCATACTAGAGAATGGATAATGAAATTGTTAATAATAAAGGGTGGTAAATGATTTAAAATGTTGTTTTTGAAAAATTTCATATAAGAAAATGTGCCATGAAGGATGATTTACATTGTATATGTGGAAAGGGTTTAATAAGGGTGTCTATTGAAAGACTTTTGACTATGTAATTTTGTTTTTCCCATGTTCACCATGACCTATAATACGGATAGTCTAGGGTAGAGTTCTAAGTGTGATGAGTTTTCATTGGGATACTGTATACGAAGTGGGTTGATTTGGAAACTAGAGGCATTATATTTTGGAATATTTCGGATGTATTCTACTATGTGTTCTATGATTTGTTTTTTGTATTGAAGATCAATACCACCATGATGATGTGTTCTGGTTAGGTGATAGAAGTATATTGCTATGAATGATCCTCCAGAAGTGAAGTTGTGAACCCAAGAAATTTATTTTAACATATGAGGGGAGATATTTTCTGAAAACTTCCCTTATTTATTAAGATGATGTAAAGGGACCCAGGTTGGGTTGTGTTGAATATGTTTTAGATTACTATAGAGTTTCAACTCTAGAACCCTCTAACTTTTAACCATAGATAAGACACTCATGATGGTGTAATACATGATGCAAGGGAAGGAAAAACTCGGGTGGGACAACTTAGTTCAAACTAAGTAAGAAAAGTGTATGTTATAGAAGGAATTCAAATAAATGTTTCTGGAACACTTTTATCTAGATACCTAGAGGTAGAGGAAGGCTACAATTTTTATGAGTTTATCTCAGGGAACTATGGAAGTGATGGATTTTTCTATCTATTTCATGAAGTTGTAAATTTTTATTCTAGCTATAGAAGGATATGTGGAATAAATGGAATGGTATTTCCAAGATGGTCTTAGACAATATATAATGTCCTAGGTGGATATCTTCTATTTAAATGGAGTTTTTTAAGTAGTAGATCATGCCATTATTTTTGAAGGAAATCTCATGGAGGATCATGGTATTTGATGATTAGTCTCTATTGGGTATTCCAATGGGGAGGCTTATGATGGTAGGATTGTAATTTTGTGATTTTTAACGAGAGCAGTGGTGTGATTGCTAGTAAAAAATAATGGAATTGTACTCTTATGTAAAGATCTGGTTTTATTCAATCAATGTGGTAGGCCGAGCCATGTGCGTGGTCAATGTTCCCAAACACCAGTTGAGTTCTGAGCATGTATTATGTTGGGGAATGTGTAGAGGTGCTTTGGGAACTCTCGATAGATGGGTACTAATGGAGGGTTTAGGGCACTGCATAGTGAATTAAGTTTGTTTGTTAACCCATATCAAGCAGGCAGTTGGACCTCTTCTGATCGTACTGGTTGAGGTGGTGGGTGTTGTACATTGGGGTGAGTGTGTCTATACCAGCAGGACAGTGCAGTATTGGTAACTCATTTAAGGTCCCAGGGAAGAGGAATGATATAAATTCATGTTTTCAATTCTACAACTAGAGGTGGCGAGATGAGGACATCAACTGTTTGAGTTACGATCTATGTAGATTCTACGCTTTTTTGTGATTTATTTGATATAAGTTAACCACATTTTTTATTCTTGTAAAGACCCGTAAAATTAAAGGCAAAGTTTTTCTTAATTTTCGTTGGGATTTTACAAGAACACAGTTTCTAACAGCACCTGATTTCGAGGCCCGGTGAGCCCGAAATAATTTTCCAACGTTTAGCTCGAGTACGTTCAATGAACGAACGAGCGGGTTTTTCTAACTTTTGATCCAGTGATCGGAATTGAAATCTGAGGGCACCGATGAAACCGCAGTGCCCATAATTACTTAAGAAGAACTTTACTAGTGTTTCTTTTGCTCGGGAGGAGTTGTTAAAAATTAGGGAATTAAATGTTAGGTAAAATAAATTGTCTACAAATTTAATTTATCCATGGTAGTTTAATTCTCTCATGGGAAGTTTTTGGTGGGGCCCACAACCACCCAACTTCCCATGTGAGGTTATGAGGGTGGTGGGGCCCACACGAGCCCCCATCTTCTCAAATTCCCTAACTTCTCTAAACTCCCTCTTAAGTGTGTATCCCTTAAAAAATTCCCTTTAAATTTGTGACCTTCCCTCTCCCCGCATTTATTCAATCACAACTCTTTAATTTAATTAAGTGAGTTGTGCATTTTGAAATTTTTAATTTTGAAAAGCATGGAATAAACAATTAAAATAAGGGGTGACCTTATTTTAATTGGGTTAGATTGTTGTGAGAGGATTGGGGAAAGAAATCTCTATGTCTTGAAGTTCATCTTCTCCCTCGTCGAAGAATGCAAAGAACGTCGAGCCTTCGACGAAGAACTCTGTCACCGTAAAGGGGGGTTCATCGTACCATCTTCTTCCCTCTCTATAGCCGGTGAGAGATGCCATCCTCGGTGATCGATGACGCGATGTCGTGTACCGCGATGCCGACGACTCTCTTATCCATGATGTCGACGACTCTTACAGAGTCTTCTTCCGTAACGTTCTTTTCCACGAAGATCCTTTGTTCAACGACTTCATCGAGGTAGGGGATTAATTTTCATTGTTCGTGAATACTTTTATCGTCATTCATCGTTTTCAAAATTGGGCCGCCTGTTATCGCAATAACGAGAGGAGTTCGGACCGCATAAACATGGGCGACTCTCCTCCCCCCTTGATGTTTGAACTTGTTGCGGCACGGGCAAAGGCAGCGCGGTGTCGTTGCACCGTGTGGAAATAATGAAGAATGGGAGAAGAAGCGTGGCACCATCACAATGCACCGTTGAGGTCGAACAAAGCTGCGGTGCCATCGCGCCATGCTGGATATCCTTGAAGAGGCCGCGGCGGAGGGGCGCGGTGCCATCGCGCCGCGCCGGTCGGAAAAGGCCATGGCCTATGGCCGTGGAGGTGCGGGGAGCGGCGGCCGGCTCCAGCCACCGGAGCAAGGAGGGAGGGACCCGTAGGGGGGTCCCATGGTGACTCACCAGCCGGCCAAGACGGCCGGTTACCGTGAAGGCCGGGGCTCGTAACCCCTGGCTGGCCGAAGGAGTGCCCCCCATGTGGGGGTTGCGGTTTGTCAATAAGGGGGGAAGCCCGCCCCTCATGTTCCGCTCATCTCAGCCAGCCGAGCTGGCCACGCCGGCCGCCCAAGCGCACCAGGCCACCAGCCCCCCTGGCCGGGCCGGGCCCTGTAGGCCGGGCTAGGCCGGACCGTGCCAGTCGGGCCTGTCTGACCCAGGGGGTCCCGGGCCGGGTCGGTCTGGGCCCAAAACCCCCATTTTCGGACCTCTTTTGGTCATTAGCCCATAACATGGGTGATAGACCTATGATTAACACATTGTCAGATTCAGTTCGATCCTTGGATCGAGGCGGTCATTTCGGTATATTACACACAAGGTTTTGGAGAACATTGGGTTCAGACAGGTTGGTTCGAACACGAAACCTACCGGACCCTCGGAGCGGAAACGCTTATATCTTAATCTCCGGACGTCCGATTGATGTGATGTCGACTTTTTTGGATTTATCTTAGTGATACGGACCTTTTGGATTACTCCTCTTGAGGTTTGGACGCAGTTGGGGTATGGTCTGGTTGGTTTTGACATAAAAACTAACTGTGCCCCTGGAACGAAAAATCCAATAACTCTCAGACCGGGCGTCCGATTGATGCGCCATCTGTCACATTGAGTTCCCTTTGATGTTACGGAACATTTGGATACATCAACTCTGGACTTCGTGTCAATTGATGTATCAGCCCTCGGCTCATGGAGCGGACCCTCCCTGAACGAGCTTGTTGGGTGCAGGAACCCTAGAGTTGGCTGCGACTGCGACGACGATGAAGATTGTACGGGAATCCTCTATGTGTTCGACAGCGACAACTACAGTACTCAGCGATCCTATGTGGATCAGTGCTTACCGATCCTATGTGGATCAGATACTATGTGGGTCAGCGCTCAGCAGTCCTGTGTGGGCCAGCGCATACCGATCCTGTGTGGGTTAGATCCCGTGTGGGTCATTGCGGGGGTTAGTACCTATCGATCCTATGTGGGTCCGATGACTTAGATGAATCAGTGGCTACATGTGATCATCTCTATCGTCTTACAAGAAAGTATACCTGTGTGAGCTGAGTCTTAACATCCAATCTTATCTTCGATAAGATTGACTAGATATCCTATGTGGATTACGTTGTGCTTTCTTGTGTGGATTGGGTTGTGAATTCCTATGTGGAATAGGTTATGTTTCCCTGTGTGGACTGGGTTGTACTTGGGCTCGGATGTTGGAGCCGAACTGGAATTGATGATTTAGGTATATGTATGGGAATATACCTAAGTAGTGTAAGATGTTACTTCGTGATTGTATCTTTCCTTTGTGGATTATCCTTTTTGGATTCTGGGAGACCTTCGGGGGTCTCAGGGTCCCTACTGAGTAGTGTATACTCACCCCTGCACGGGAAATGCCTGCACTACATTGTGTTGGATGCAGATGATGGACAACGGTGATCGCGTTTGAGGCTCGTGGAGCGAGACGGAACCAGGAGGTGGACCACAGGGCGGGACGTACACGGAGCGGACGGCTAGACCCGTGGAGCTATGGAGACTATTTGTACCCACCCTTAAAGTGGGACTTTCAGTGGACGGCTTGATGTTGTGGCTTTACTTTTCAGTTGATGTACTTCTTTTCCAGTTGTACTTACTTTCAGATTGGGTTTGTATTCTGGCCCACATAATTTTCCGCACTTACTATGGTACCCAGTTTAGCTTAGTGTTGACTTCTTCTTGCTTACTATGTGTGATTGTTTATTTTATAATGGAAATTCGTTCCCTTTCATATCTGGAATTACGCCTTGGTGCTAGTCACTAGCCCCTGGCCTATGAATGTCGGGCTTGAGGTAGTCACGACACGGGCCCCGAGGACGGGTCATGACAAATTGGTATCAGAGGAGTTCGGTTCTATCACAGAACTCAAGAATCTGATCTTTTTCTATGTGAAGCAATAGTGTTAAGAGTATTGAGTGTGGTTATCCATCTAGGGAGTCCCATGTTGGTGCAGCAGCCGAGGTATCCATACACCAGGACCCTGACTTCTGATTTCCGACTTAGTGCACGAACACATTGATTGCATGTGTGTTTAATGTTTACTTTGTGATTACTTTGTGTCATCTCACCAGGTATACTGTATTAACCATGGAGCACCTGTTTCTTTTCAAGATGACCCCACGATGTCAGCCATCTAGGGTTCTGAGTTTTGTACGTGACGACAGCCCACCGAGCGACGAGGCCTCGGTGCAGGGCCCTATTACTGCGGAGGCACCGGCGGTACCACTACCCGCTGAGCCACCGATGGTACTATGCACAGCCGCTGAGAGTGCACATCGCCTTGGTGCACTGCACGAGTTTCAGCGTTAGAGAACTCACAGGTTCGACTGGGAGACGGACCCTCAGGCAGCCCAGGATTCGCTGGAGGCGGTTGTACGAGTTTTCCGATTGGTAGGGACACCAGCAGACCGCATGGTGATCCTTGCAGCGAGTCTCCTACATACGGAAGCAAGCAGATGGTGGAGCTTGATTCTCCAGGTGCATTACGATTCATCTCTCCTCTGGACGGAATTTGAGAGCCTCTTCTGCTCGGAGTTCGTCCCAGCCACCCTTCGTGCGGTGCACATCCAGGAGCTACTACAGCAACGGCATGGCAGCTTGATGGTCGCCCAGTACTCGGCGAGATTTACCGATCTCTCACGCTATTCGACGGACATGGTACGGTACCTATTCTTCTCTGCCTGGACCTTTGAGTAGGGATTGAGGCATGATATCAGGTCATCGCTGATCTCCCTTAGCATTCTGACACAGGAAGGGGTACTAGAGAGAGCCCTTCACATTAAGAGATTTCTTGATGAGCCTACACCAGCAGTGAGGCCTACCACAGGGCGGCACATAGTAGAGTCTTCTGCAACTGGTAGTCGACGGATGACACATGGGTCCAGGTGGACCAGACCCTCAGGCGGACGACCTTAGGACACTGGATCAGAGGTGCGGGGCACACATCACAGAGCCAGTCTTTCGAGAGGCAGACAGTGCTACGCATGCGGCGGGCAGGGCCACATGGCTCATGACTGCCCGACCTTCCATGCGGAGGAGAAGCAGACGGTTGAGGGACCACCTAGGAAGAGGCATAAGGTCGACTATGGCTGTCCGCATGGAGCAGGAGGACGAGGAAGAGGGCTGGCCTAGCAGGTGGTGGTGGGCGACGCTTTGAGGCTCTACCACCACCACCACCAGGAGATCCACCACGACCACAGGGAGCTGGAAGGCAGAGGCAGGCACACCTTCAGGCAGCGGAGACCTACAACCATGGCACGCCCAAGATGGTTCGAGGTACTATCTGTGTCTATTTCACCATTGCTGCAGTTTTTATAGACACAGGAGCGAGTCATTATTTCATTGCCATTTCCCTTGTTCGGAGCTCGGAGATTCCGACAGAGCCATTGGCTCGATCCTTACGGCAAGAGACTCCTACGAGAGCAGACTCGACGATTATGCATAGGTTCTGGCAGTGTGAGATTACTCTAGGAGGGGAGAGCTTCATCTGGGATCTTCTTGTAGCGGCGTCGTGGCCTTACGACGTCATCTTGGGAATGTATTGGTTATCTACAGTCCATGCTCAGATCGACTGCATTAGGAGCAAGGTGCGATGTGTTCGCATCGATGGGAGAAGATTCACCTTCACCAGTGAGAAGGGAGCCTTTGCAGCATAGGATAGACTCACTCAAAGGAGAGGAAAACCCATCACTCATCATTTGGCTAGCCTCATCCTAGGAGCAGTTAACGTGCGGAGTCTGAGCTTACCTGTAGCGGTGGATCAGTATGCGGACGTATTTCCCGACAACGTTCCAGGACTACCTCCTCGCAGAGAGGTAGACTTTTATATTGACATGTACCCCAGGACAACCCTGATATCCACCCCAGCATATCGGATGGATACCACAGAGCTTCAAGATCTACGGGTACAGCTGGTGGACTTGCAGGGAAAGGGATTCATCCGACCCAGTGTTTCACCCTGGGCTTCCCCGATTTTGTTCACCAAGAAGGAAGACAGGAGCATGAGACTGTGTGTCGATTACCATTGCCTGAACCAGGTGACTGTGAGGAACAAGTATCCGCTACCTAGGATTGAAGACCTCTTCGATCAGCTCAAGGGAGAACTATGGTTCTCAAAGATAGACCTCAGATCAGGCTATCATCAGCTCAGAGTTCAGGATGAGGATGTGCAGAAGACAGGATTCAGGTGTTGGTATGGCCACTATGAGTTCTTGGTTATACCATTCGGGGTAACCAATGCTCCAGAAGTGTTCATGGGCATCATGAACATGATCTTTCAGCCTTACCTGAATAGATTTTTGGTGGTCTTCATCGACGACATATTGATATACTCGACGACTGAGGAGAAGCACGCCTATCACTTGCGGGTTGTACTGGACACACTCCGAGAGTACCAGCTTTATGTAAATCTCTTGAACTGTCAGTTCTGGAAACGTGAGGTCCACTTCGTGGGACACGTCATCTCCGAGGTGGGATTTGTGGTGGATCCCATGAAGATCGAGAGAGTGCTAGCTTGGGAGCCACCGAGGAGCATGATGGAGGTACAGAGTTTCTTGGGACTAGCTGGGTACTATCAAAGATTTGTGCCAGACTTCTCTAGAGTTGCGGAACCACTTTCAGCTTTGACGAAGAAGGTTAAACCCTTCGTGTGGTCAGAAAGATGTCAGCAGAGATTCCAGGAGCTGGGACAGAGATTGACCAGCGCAATATATTGAAGCTACCGGAGGAGGGAGTAGGGTACGTAGTTTACTGTGATGCATCAGGGATCGTACTCAGATGTTTCCTGATGCTGGAGCGGGCAGTGATCACCTATGGATCACGTCAGTTGAGGCAGCATGAGCAGAACTACGCTACCCATGACCTGGAGTTAGTAGCAGTGGTCTTCGCTCTGAAGATGTGGTGACACTATCTGATGGGAGAGCACATTACAGTCTATTTTGACCACCAGAGTCTTAGGTACATCTTCTTGTAGAAGGACATGAAGCTGAGACATCGGTGATGGATCGAGTTCCTCCAAGACTATGAATTTGAGATAGTATATACTCCTGGAAAGGGGAACTTAGTAGCCGATGATCTGAGTAGGAGGGCGGGCATTCAGCTACTTGGGGAGGCGATAGAGAAGCTATCCGCTTTGCAGATATCCTTCATGGATAGTGATGGAGCATCCTTTATGCAGTCACTCACAGTTACTCCTCTTCTACTATAGCGGGTCAGAGAGGCACAACGTGGGAATGTTGACTATGAGACACGATGTGCAAATAAATCCTCAGGACATGAACCTGATGGATTCTCTGTGGGAAGAGAGCACGTCATCCTTTTTAGAGGATGTACCATGGTACCATCTGCTTTACAGGAGGAGGTACTGATGGAGTTTCACACTTCCTCTTTAGCGGTACATCCAGGAGTGGCGAAGATGAACCAGGAATTCAGACGATAGCACTGGTGGTCGGGTATGAAGAAGGTAGTGGCAGAGTTCGTTTCTCGATGCCTCACCTGTCAACAGGTGAACGCAGAACACCAGGTACCAGCAGGCTTGGTACAGCCTTTGGAGGTCCCGATGGTAAAGTGGGATGGGATATCTATGGACTTCGTGACTGGACTTCCACGCACTTCCAGAGGTCATGACTCCATTTGGGTGATTGTCAACCGACTCACCATGTCGGCCCACTTCTTACCCATCAAAGAGCATGGCTCAGTGGAGAGCTTGGGATGCCTCTAAGTTCATGAGATTGTATGGCTTCATGGTGTGCCATCATCTATCATCTTCGATCGAGATGCTCGCTTTACTTCCCGGCTTTAGAAGATGTTGTAGGAGGCATTCGGGACGCAACTACGTCTGAGAACCACCTTTCACCCTCAGACAGATGGTCAGATGGAGAGGACCATTATATCTCTCGAGGACATGATATGTTCATGTGTCCTTGAATTTGGTCGCAAATGGGAGGATCACTTACCCTTGGTGGAGTTCACATATAACAACAGCTACCACTCCACCATCGGGATGGCAACATACGAGGCATTGTACGACCGACCTTGCAGATCAACGATGTGCTGGACAGACCCTGGGGAGTTAGCACTTGTGGGACCGGAGATGGTCCAGGCCATGAAAGAGAATGTCTAATTCATCCAGGAGGAGATGAGGACATCTCAGAGCCGACAGAAGTCTTATACTGACAGGAGGTGGAGGCCACTGGAGTTCGAGGATGGCGACCACGTTTTCTTGCGGGTCTCACCTCGACGTGGATTACAGAGATTTGGACGAGGCGGAAAGTTATCTTCATGCTTCATCGGACCATTCCAGGTCCTCAGCAGGATAGGAGAGGTGGCTTATTGCCTGGATCTACCACCTCAGTTGCACCGGGTGCACGTCGTCTTCCACGTATCTCAACTGAGGAGATACGTGCACGACCCGACACAAATCATCGACCATGGGGAGTTGTACATTAATGATGGGGCAACTTTTGTGGAGGTCCAAGTGGAGATCGAGGATCAATAAGAGTGGTTCCTACATGGATGGTCGATTCCTATAGTGCGCATCAGGTGGTAGCACAAGAACCTCCTGGAGAGAACTTGGGAGAGGGAGGCTCAGATGCGTTCATAGTACCCACATTTATTCCCCTAGTTTATGATGTATCTTTACGGGGATGTAAATCCCTAAGGGGAGAGTAATGTAATGACCTGTAAAATTCAAGGGAAATTTTTTCTTAATTTTCTTTGGGATTTTAGAGGAATGCAGTTTTTAACGGCACCTGATTCTGAGGCCCGATGAGCCCTGAATAATTTTCTGAAGTTTAGCTCGGGTACGTTCAGTGAACGAACGAGCGGGTTTTTCTAACTTTTGATCCGGTGCTCGAAATTGAAATCTGAGGGCACCGATGAAACTGCATCGCCAGTAATTACTTATAAAGAACTTAACTGGAGGTGCGTTTGCTCGGGAGGAGTTGTTAAAAATTATGGAATTAAATGTTAGGTAAAATAAATTGTGTGCAAATTTATTTTATCTATGGTAGTTTAATTCTCTCATGGGAAGTTGTTAGTGGGGCCCACAACCACCCAACTTCCCATGTGATGTTATGAGGGTGGTGGGGCCCACACAAGCCCCCATCTTCTCATATTCCCAAACTTCTCTAAACTCCTTCTTAAGTGTGTAACCCTTAAAAACATCCCTTTAAATTTGAGACATTCCCTATCCCCGCATTTATTCAATGCCAACTCTTTAATTTAATTAAGTGAGTTATGTATTTTGAAATTTGTAATTTTGAAAAGCATGGCACAAACAATTAAAATAAGGGGTGACCTTATTTCAATTGGGTTAGCTTGTTGTGAGAGGATTGGTGAAATAAAGCTCTAAGTGTGGAAGTTCATCTTATCCCTCGTCGAAGAACGCGAAGAACGCCGAGCATTCGACGTAGAACTCCGTCACCGCAAAGGGGAGTTCATCATACCATCTTCTTCCCTCTCCGAAGTTGGTGAGAGGCGCCATCCTCGGTGATCGACGACGTGACGCCATGTACCGCGATGCCTACGACTCTCTTCTCTGTGATGCCAATGACGCTTACAGAGTCTTCTTCCGCGACGTTCTTTTCTATGATGAACCTTCGTTCAACGACTTCATCGAGGTAGGGGATTAATTTTTTTTCATCATGAATACTTTTGTCTCCGTTCATCATTTTCTAAATTGGGCCGCCTGTTATTGCAGTAATGGGAGGAGGTCGGACCGCATGAACACAGCCGACTCTCATCCCCCCTTGATGATTGAACTTGTTGCGGCACGAGCAAAGGCAGCGCGGTGCCGTTGCACCGCGCAGAAATAATGAAGAATGGGAGAAGAAGCACAGCATCGTCACGCCGCACCGTTGAGGTCGAACAAAGCCGCGGAGCCGTCGCGCCATGTTGGATAACCTCGAAGACGCCGTAGCTGGAGCGGGGCTACGGCGGAGGGGCGTGGCGTCGTCGCGCCGCGCCGGTCAGACAAGGCTGCGGCCTATGGCGGCGGATGTGCAGGGAGCGGCGGCCGGAAACGCCGGCCGCCAGAGCAAGGAGTGCGGGACCCGTAGGGGGTCCCGTGATAACTCACCGGCCGGGTCGAATCCCCTGGCTGGCCGAAGGAGCATTCCCCCACGTGGGGCCACGGTTTGTCAATCAGGGGGGCAGCGCGCCCCCTGAGTTCTGCTCAACTCGGCGAGCCGAGCTGGCCACGCGGGCCGCCCGAGCACGCCAGGCCGCCGTCCGCCCGGTCTAGGCTGGGCCGGGCCACACAGGCCGGGCCGGGCCACACAGGCGGGGCTGGGCCATGCCCAAATAGGCCAGACCCAGACCCGGGTTGGGTCACCCCAGTTCGGGCCGACCCAGGGGGCCTCGGGCCGGGTCGGTCCGGGCCCAAAACTCCCATTTTCTGTCCTCTTTCGTATTTAGCCCATAACGTGGGATACTGACCTCTGATTGATGCACCGTTAGTTGTGATGGGATACTTGGATCAAGACGGTCGTTTCGGTATATTACACTCAAAGTTTCGGAGAACTTTGGGTTCGGCCAGGTTGGTTCGAACACGAAACTAGTCGGGCCCTCGGAGTGGAAACGCTTATAACTTAAGCTCCGGACATCCGATTGGCGTGACGTCGACATTGTTGGATTCATCATAGTGAGAAGAACCTTTTGGATTACTCCGTTCGAGGTTTAGACGCAGTTGGAGTATAGCCGGGTGGGTTTTGACTTAAAAACCAACCAGGACCCTGGAACGAAAAAGCCAATAACTATCAGACCGGGCGTCCGATTGATGCGTCGTCTGTCATGTTGAGTTACTTCTGACGTTACAGAAGTTTTGGATACATCAAATCCAGACTTCTTATTATTTGATGTATCAGCCCTCGGCTCGTGGAGCTAACCCTCCCCAAATGAGCTTGCTGTGTGCGGGAACTCTAGAGCTGGTTGTGACTGCGACGACGATGAAGACTATATGGGAATCCTCCATGGGTTCGACAGCGATGACTACATTACTCAGCGATCCTGTGTGGGTCAGTTCTTACCGATCCTTCATGGATCAGGTCCTGTGTGTGTCAGCACTCAACGGTCCAGTGTGGGCCAGCGCAAACTGATCCTGTGTGGGTTAGATTCTGTGTGGGTCATTGCGTGGGTTAGTACCTATCGATCATATGTGGGTCCAAAGGCATAGATGAATCAGTGGCTACATCTGATCATCTCTATCATCTTACGAAGAAGTACACACATGTGTACTGAGTCTTGACTTCCAATCTTATCTTCAATAAGATTGACTTGATATCCTATGTGGATTATGTTGTGCTTTCCTATGGGGATTGGGTTGTGAATTCCTATGTGGAATGGGTTATGTTTTCCTGTGTGGACTGGGTTGTACATGGGATCTAATGTTGGAGCAAAACTGTAATTTATGATTTAGGTATATGTATTTGCATATACCTAAGTAGTGTCAGATGTTACTTCGTGATTGTATCATTCCTTTGTGGATTATCCTTTGTGGATTTTGGGAGACCTTCGGGGGTCTTGGGGTCCCTTCTGAGTAGAGTATACACACCCCTACATGGGAACTTCCTGCACTACATTGTGTTGGATGCAGACGACGGACATCGCTGATTGCGGTTGAGGCTCGTGGAGTGAGACGGTACCTGGAGGTGGACCACAGGGCGGGATGTACGCGGAGTGGACGGCTGGACCCGTGGAGTTGTGGAGACTATTTGTACCCACCCTTCAATTGGGACTTCCAGTGGACGGATCGATGTTCCGTCTTTACTTTTCAGTTGTTGTACTTATTTTCCTGTTGAACTTTACTTTCAGTTTGGGTTTGTATTCTGGGCCACTTACTTTTCCACACTTACTATTATACCCAGTTTTACTTAGTGTTTACTTCTGCTTGCTTACTCTGTGTGATTGTTTAATTTATAAAGGCAATGCCTTCCCTTTTTTTATCTGGAATTACGCCTTGGTGCTAGTCGCCAGCCCCTGGCCTATGGAAGGTGGGCTTGGGGTAGTCACGGCACGGGTCCCAAGGATGGGTCGTGACAATTATTTCCCATTTTTTTGTGTTGGGTCTACTGGTGGAACATATGTGTGGATTTATGTCAATTGAAACAATGTTATGGGTTCATGAAAAAGATAGTGCATAGTGTAAGGGGCGTTCACTTAAAATTATTAAGTACTGTTTCTTATGGTACTTTTCTGTGCTGGAGATATTAGGATTTGGTCTGATTTTTGGAATGGATTGTATAGTGTTATACCAAACCCATATTGACTATTACTATTGCAGATTAACATTCATGTCTCTTGAGGGATACACTTATTTCCATCATGGTGAATGAGATGATTAGGTTGGCCATGCAAGGCCATTTGGTAAGTATTTTGGTGAACTCATAGCCCTAGAATCCTATCTTAAGATTGATGATGAGGTAGTATAGGAGTATAATATTCATCTGGTGGTGGATCAGTTTGAGGATGTGTTCCCAAAAGATTTATTGGGGCTTCCACCTCAAAGGGATGTTGAGTTAAGGATAGATTTTTTCTCTGGTGCAGAACCAGTTTTTATTCTTCCATATAGAATGGAACTAGAAGAACTCCAAGAGCATAAAACCCAGTTGTAGGAATTGTAATATGAAGTGTTTGTTTGTATGAATAAATCCACAAGGGGATCTTTTGTGATGTCTGATAGGAAATATTATGGATTGCTGAGGTTGTGGGTTGATTAGAGGAAGTTGAATCTGATGACAGTTAAAAACTGATACGCTCTTCTTTGAATCAATGAATTGTTTGACCAGTTGAGAGGTTATTCAGTGTTTTCATGAAATGATCTGATGTCAGGGTATCATCATTTAATGGTGATACCTTATCATGTACTATGGACTTACTTTAAAAGTGGGTATGAGTTGTATGAGTTTGTTATCATGCCATTCAAGAAGACTATTGTGCTATCAATGTTTATGGACCTAGTGAACGAGATATTTCTCCCATACCATGATCAATTCATTGTCATTTTTATGTCATCTTGGTGTACTCCTAAACACAAGGTTATCATTCATAATATCTTGAAATCATCTTTAGTACACTAATAGATCATAGGATATACACCAATATATCTGAATGTCATTTCTGGATTGACAAGGTTTCTTTATTGGATCACATTATCCCTGAGGGAGGTGGGTCAGTAGACCTAGAGAAATTTTATGTAGTTGTATCTTGAGGTAATCCCACGAATGATTCTAATTTTCAGAGTTTTATGGGTTTTCTATATAAGTAAAAATGGTTTATTAGACACTTTTTGTATATAAAGCACCACTTTCAGGACTGTCAAAGAAAGGGATCATATTTGAGTGGACCATGGCATGTGAGAATTCATTCCAAGATTTAATGAAGTCATTGACAACCACATAAACTCCAGTATTACCCGATTCATAAAAAGGGTATATCATGTTTTGTGATACGTCTGGTCTGGGTCTTATGGTTGTGTTGATGCAAGATGATCGGGTGGTCATGTATGGGACCCAATAGTTGAGATGTCATGAATGAAATTACCCAAAACATGATCCTGAATTGGTCATGGTGGTTTATTCCTTAAAATATTGGAGGTGTAATTTTTTAGAGGGAGGATCACGGTGTATTCATGTCATAAAATCCTTAATTAAATCTTCTAAAAAATGTGGTCTGAATCTCTAACAATGGATATGGGTTGAGTACATGTTGTATTTCAACGTCGAGCTTGTTTACACACTGATAAAGGGAACAATGTTGCTAATTCCTTGAGTTATAAGACTCCAAATTGGGTGGATCATGAATCTAGTTCTGAATCAAATATGATGGAATTGTTTTTTTGAGATGCACGTAGAGGAACAAAATGGCCAAGGACAGATGAACCTTGCATCTTTGGTAGTTGAGTATATTCCCTTGAGCCATATTATGGAAGGTCATTACAAGGATCATGAATGTTTGGCGTTGAGGAAAAGTTTTAAAGGTGGAGAGTCACCTTCTAGTTGGACCATTAGAGATGATGAGATCATTTATGTTTGAGAATATGTGGTTTTTTCAACATGTATGTGAGACAAGTTGATGCACGAGTTTGATGAATCAATGTGGGTAGAGCATATTGTCTTGACTAAGATGTATCGTGATCTTTGTTGGACGTATTGATGGAAGAGAATGAAGAAATAGGTCACAAGTTTCATTACATGATGCCTTGCCACTCAAGAGGTGATTGATGAACATAATTAGTCAGGTGGTTTATTATAGAATTTTATCATTTTGGAATAGATGTTTGATTATGTGAAGATTTATTTTAGAGTGGTCCTTCTTAGGACATCACAGAATAATGATTCGATCTTGGTAGTTGTGGACCGGTTGAATAAGGTGTTTCATTTGTTATCGATTCAACAGAATTTCAACATGAATCAGTTGGGTTATTTATACATTTGGGAGATAGTATAGTTGAAAGGGGTTCCACGTACTATACCTTCAGAACGTGATCTGAGTTTTACATCACATTTTAGTGAGGGATTGCATAAAGAAATTGGTACCTAAGGGTTTTCAGTATGTATTTTCACCCAAAGACAGATGACACGTTAGAGCATACCATTCAGGTAATAGAGGACATGTTGAGGACTTTTGTCCAATATTTTTTTGGATCGGGGGAAAATATCTTGGAACATGTTGAGTTTTCTTACATGAATAGTTACTAGACTACAATTCAGATGGAATAATTTGAGGTGCTTTATGGTATTCCATTTAGATCTTTGTTGTTTTAGTTAGAGGATGGGGAATTAGACTTTTTGGGAACGAGTATCACGTAGGAAACATGATAATAGATACAGTTTATTCAGAATAATACAGAAATATATTAGAGTATGTAGATTTTATATGTGGATCGTCAATGTATACCTCTTGAGTTTTTGGTGAGTGGTCATGTCTTTCTTTGGGTGTCTCCAAGGTTGGTTCACCATCAGATTCCGAGATAGAGTAACAATGAAACCAAGTACATGGGACCATTTGAGATTGTGGAGAGGATCAGACTAGTGGAATACTGATTGGCTCTTCCATTGTGGTATAGTGGTATGAATGATATCATTAATGTTTCACCACTTTGACAGTCTCACCCTACCCCATCAAATGGGATCAATGTTGAGGATGCTAAGCTTGAGTTTGATGTGTCCTTTGGGGAGCATATGGTTCATATTATGGATCATATTGATATGGTCTTGCGGGTAAAGATTGTACTATTATATAAAGTTCTTACTACTATAATATGGGACTATAGTTCTTAAAATGTCCTTTAATAACACTAGAAATTTCCTAACTACTGGAGTGAGATTAATAGCACTAGTTTTTTAACAGTACTTCTAAAAGTGAGGATGAAGAATCCCTTTATCAGTTCATTTTTAGTACTAATAATGGAATCCTTTATTGACACTTAAAATAGAACTACTAAAGGGGAATAATTATTTATGATACAATAGAACACTACAGTACCAGTGCAGTGTGTTGTAGTAGTACACCACTGCAAAAGAACACCATGAAATCAAAAATATGTAGTAAGAAAAAAAAATTTAAATGAAATAAAATTAACCACACATATATTATAAAAATATATATATTATACACATTTCAAACATTAGTATATACAATTAAATTAATAAAAAAATTACATAAATTCAAAAATAGTATTATTCCTTTGTATTTTGATCATAACCCATTTTAGAGAAAAAAAGATGAACCAATATAAGAAAAAAATTCTTATTTTAGTATTAATATAATGAAATAAATTAACATTATGTCTAAATTTTAAACCAATCTTTGACTCATACCGGGAAAACTCATTATCAGATTGAGTTGTGGTTGATTATTGCATGTCAGACCATTTCTTTTTCATCCTCCAAAATTATCTCACTGAAAATTAATTAAATAAATATAATATAAAATTAATATTTAAATTGAATAATTATTAATACATATAATGATGAGAACAATATAGCAATATTTTCCCAATTTTTGTGATGTGATGTGTTTTTTAAACTAAAAAGACACTTATATATAGAAAAGATGCACTTTTGGTTGTACTGGTCATGTCGTGTGTCAGATTGAGGTTTGTTTGATTCCAACACATCTCAAATGACATATAGATCATTTTTATAAATTATCAAAACAATCTGAATTTGTTTCCTCAGTTTTGAGTATGTAATTTTTTTTCCTAAAATGTCATTTTAAACAAGAAATATGAACCTTAACTCATACTGATCAGATAATGTATTGGTTTGACATGGGACTAATTCTTACACATCCCAAAATACTTATGAAACGATTTCCTAAATTATCAAAAAAAATATGAGTGTTTTTTTTCTATCTTCAGTGAATGAAAATTTTCAAATAAAATGTTTATTATAAACTAGTAATCGACATATTGTGTCCTATCGATAACATCATGTATCAGATTGAGTTTAGGATAATTCATATATGTCATAAATGATTTCTGGATCATTTCCATAAATTAAAAAAAATTATATAAATCTCTTTCTTGTTTTGAGTGGGTTAGTTGAACTTTTTACTAAAAATGATGTCAACTGTAAATAAAAAGATGCACATGGAGTCATATTAGTCACACTATGTGTCAAATTGAGGTTCCGATTACTCTTAATCTTCATAAATTACTTTTGGAAAATTTCCATAAAATATCAAAATATTATAAATTCTTTTTCATTATTTTGAGTATGTCAGTTTTCTTTCTTATTATAATTGATATCAAGTTGAAATAAAAAGACCCACTTTTAGTCATATATGTCCCACCATGCATCATATTGAGTTTTCTATGTTTTTTTCACATCAAAAAAATGATGTATGGATATTTTCATAAAATATAAGAACAATATGAATTTGTTTTCTCTATTTTGATTAGTTTAGTTTTCCTTTTTTCTAAAATTGATGTCAATTTTAAATATAAATATGCATTTAGAGTCATACTGATCACAAAATGCATCAGATTTAGGTTTGGATTATTCCCACACAACCCAAAGGTCTTATGGATCATTTACATAAATTATAAAAATAATTATAATGTGTTTTATGGGTTTTGATTATGTCACGTGTTTTTTAATAAAATGTCATTTTAAACAGGAAACACATACATGGATTCATTTTGATCACATCACGTATCGTTTTTAGGTGAGACTGATTCTTACACATCCAAAATGAATAATTAATCTATGTTATCTATTATCAAGAAAATATGAGTGTGTTTTCTTGGTTTTTAGAGAGTGATGATTTTTGAACTAAAATGTCGATTTTTAATAGATAACTGACACATATAGTAATATCGGTCACATAATGTACTATATTGATGTTTTTAAAAATCCAAAATTTTAGAAATGACTTAAGGATGGTTGAACTAAAATATAAAAATAATCCGAATGTGTTTTCTCAATTTTGAGTAGGCCTGTTATCTTTTATAACAAAATTCATGTAATTCATAAATAAAAAGACGCACATGAAGTTTTATTAGTCACACTATCCACCATATGGAGCTTATGATGATTTATAATCATAAAAAATGACATATGAACCATTTCACAAAAATATAAAAACAATCCAAATGTGTCCTCTCAATTTTCAGTAAGTCAGTTTTCATTTTTACCAAAATTGATGTCAATTTTAAATAAAATGATGCAGTTGGAGTCGTACCAGACACACCATGGATCATATTAAGGTGTGGATGATTCCTACATACAGAAATTACTTATGGATTTTTTACCTAAAATATCAAACCAATATGAATGTGTTTTCTCAATTTTGAGTAGGTTAATTGTCCTTTTTACTAAAATTGATGTTATTTTTTAATAAAAAAAATGTACTTGAAGTATTACTATTCATACCATGTTTCAAATTGAGGTGTGAATGTTTGATAAATGTTCCAAACAGAATATGGATCATTTTTATAAATTATAAAAAAAATCTATTGTATTTTCTTCATTTTGAGTATGTGAATTTTCTTTTTTACTAAAATTTCATTTTAAACTAGAAACACTCAATTGGACTCATACCAATCACATCATGTATAAATTTGATATGATATTAATTTCTATATAGAAAAAATTATATATGAATTTATGTACTAAATTATGAAAAAAAATATTAGTGGGTTGTCTCAGTTTTTATCGAGTGACATTTTTTGAACTAAATCGTTTATTTTAAATAGATAACAGATATATTGAGTCATACCAAGAACATCATACATCACATTGTTGTGAAATTCATATATATAGATAAAAAATGACTAATGGATCATTTATATAATGTTTCAAAGAATCGTGAATGTGTTTTACTGATTTTGAATACGTTAGATGTATTTTTTACTAAAATTGATGTCAATTATAAATTAAATGACGCGCAGGGAAACATACTGATCACATTGTGTGTCATATTGAGATGAGGTTTATTCCTATATTATTAAAATGACATATGTATTGTTTTCCAAAATAAACAAATCAATTTTAATGTTTTTTCTTGGTTTTGATTACATCACTTTTTTTTACTAAAAGATAATTTTAAACTGTAAACATGCACTTTGACTCATACTGATTACATCGTGAATCAGTTTTATATGAGACTGATTTATACACATCAAAAATGACTTGTGGATCTATTTTATAAATTATAAAGAAAATATGATCATGTTTTCTCAATTTTCATTGACTGAAATTTTTTGAAGTAAACTATAGATTTTAAACTGATCATGGACACATTGAGTCATAACGGTTACACAGTGTGTCAAATTGAAATTTGGGTAGTTCATATATGTATCATATGACATATTAATCATTTACCAAAAGTATCAAAATAATAAAAATATTTATTTGGTTTTAAGTATGTCAATTTCTTTTTTACTAAAATTAATGTCAATTTTCAATAAAAAACACTTTGAGTTATAGCAGTCACACCATGGGTCGATTTGAGGTGTGGCAGATTCATACATATCCCAAAGTCTCAAAACGCCCTAACTAAAAATGTTACCACATTTCCATTTTCATTTTATGTTGAATTAAAAATTTTCATATATATTGAATCGATATTCTTAACTAAAAAACGTTTCTCATTATTGAAAGATATGAGAGCAGTGGAAGCTCATATTCCTATTATACCCATCATTTTCAATATAATAGGGACATGATTTTCCTCTAAAATTCTATAATTCAATAATGATAATGGTTTCTTGGATAAGAACATTGATTGAATATATATTCAACATTTCTAATTTTGAAAACAAAGAAAATGAAAATAGAAAATGAGGTGACATAGGAAGAAATAATAATTTTATATTTTGTGAGTCTTATTTTAGATTTTTGAAAGAAAAATAAGACATCCCAAATTTTCTATAAGAAAAACTAAATAAGTATTATCCACAAATGATAAGGAAATTAACTTACAAAAATTATATAAAATGATGAAAAAATTAATTAAATAAGTTTTAGGAATTCACCTTTTACTGATGGTTATTTTCAATTTTTACACATTTTTATAATGTCATTATCCTAGTTTTAGGATCGATGTCGACACCCTCATGAGAAGGAGTAGCTTAAAAAAACCACCCCAACTCGAAAAAAGTAATTAACAAGTACAAGAAAAAAATTATTTTATGATTAATACTAAAAAGAAATAAATTAAACATAAATATGAAATAATACATTAATTCTATGGATAAGGAATCTACTATGAGAACATTGTTATCCACATGGATATGTTGATGGTAATGAAAGAATACTGATGAGAAAATGAAAATAAACCAGGCCAAAAAAATTAATCTATGAGTGAGGAGGATGAGAAGAAAATAAGAAATCTTGGATTGAAGTTTTGAATCATCCGAGAGAAAGTGAAGATATCCTATTGGGTACATAAAATATCCATTTTGTACAATAAATAAATACACATAAGATATTCATTATCACAGGAGAAAGTCAAAGATGATTTTAATAAGCTAAATTCATCATCTGATTTTATCAAGTAATTTTAGTATTATTTTATAAAGATGGATAATTGAATTTAAAAAAATAAATACTCAACTATTGTAGGTTTTATCCTTGAAATTATTCCATTGAGGGAAGTTAATGATAATTTTCATACTCATCATCTCTTCTTCTAAAGAGTTTTCATTGCATTTTTTTGTCTGGAACTCATTTTCTTTCTTTTTTGGACATGCTCCTATGATGTATGAAATACTCAAAGAAGTAGTTCTCTATATGATTAATTCTAATAAAAGTTGTATAATAAACATAAAAGATATGGGGGATGAGTCCTAAGAAATAAATTTGAATAATAATTGTTTGGGAGATGAAACTAAGGTGGATGGTAGTAATACTCCATTGTGTTTTAAAAAAGGGATAATGCCTCTCATTTTTGAGAATTACATGGATTATAATAAGAAATTATTAATGGCGGAACCCAAAAGAAATGTTAAATAATGATATTTTTTAGTTGGATTAAAGTAAAATAGACATAGTGTTTATTAGATGTGTGATAATAGATATGATGTGATTTCTAAAAAGTATCAATGAGTGTGTTATCATTACATAGGTGGTTATATATTTATAATGGATGGTAGTCGTACTCCATTATATTCTACAAAAGGGATAATGCCTCTCATTTTTTATTTACATGGATTATAATAATAAATTATCAATGGCAGAACCCAAAGGAAATGTTAAATAATGATATTTTTTGATGGATTAAAGTAAAACATACATTGTGTTTATTAGATGTGTGATAATAGATATGACATGATTTTTAAAAAGTATCAATGAGTGTGTTATTCATATATATTATTTATATAAATAAATATATACCATATAAATATATGCCCATTTTTTATGTATGATGATTCTATTGATACAGATCCAATTCCAATATAGAAATGGGAGGGTCTGATTGGTGTGCATCCAGTAGGAATTAAACCTACGAATTTTACAATTATGAGTTGGGAGCTTTCACAATTCATCCATGGAATATAAAATATATTTATGGATGGAATCGATGCAGTATTTACAGACAAAAGTATTCAGTTATTGGTGAAAAAGAATCAATATACTTCTAATGTCGAATCAGGATCCACTAGGACAGAAATCAAGCATTGGGTCGAACTATTCATTGGTGTCAAGGTGATATATATGAATAGTTATTGACTCCCGGGAAAGGATAGAAGAGTGGGACCTATGACTAGTATGGGACATGCAATGCATTACAGACGTATGATCATTACGCTTCAACCGTGTCATTCTATTCCACCTCTTAGAGAAAACGAAAAGAACTGAAATAAGAATATGCATGGCGATACATTTATAAAAAACTTCTACCCCGAAAACGCGTAATGTTGCCATAGACATTCAAGTGAAATCCAATCCACAAACGAATTTGATCTATGGAAAGTATCGTTGTGGAAAAGGTCGTAATTCTAGAGGAATCATTACCGCATGGCATAGGGGGGGAGGTCATTAGCATCTCTACCGTAAAATCTATCTCCAACGGAATAAAAAAGACATATTTGGTTGAATAGTAACCATAGAATACGACCATAATCGAAAAGCATAAATTTGTCTCATAGACTATGGGGATGGTGAGAAGAGATGTATTTTACATCCCAGAATGGCTATAATTGGAGATACCATTGTTTCTGGTACATAATTTCTTATCAAAATGGAAAATTCCCTACCTTTGAGTTTTTTTTTGAATTATTGATTTACGTAATTGGAAGTAACCAATTAGGTATAAGATGAAGAAACCTAGAAATCGATCACTTATCCAATTTTGGAGTACCTATATAGGATAGACCTTAACAGAAAATTAAAGAGTCACGGAAGCAAGTGATTGAGTTCGGTAGTTTCTCATAATATCCAATTATTAATTCTATAGATGATAGTAATAGGGAGAAGCCAAAAGTTTCAAGCACCGAAAAAACCGGAAGCACCCCCTTGTTTCAAAGAGACGAGGAAGACTTATTCACATTTCATTTGATGGTTAGAGGAGAATGGAAAGCAGTGGAAATTCTAAAAATGATTCCCCCAGGGAAAAAGAGAGATATGTCTCCTACGTTACTCATACATAATATGGAAGTATCGACGTAATTTCATAGAGTCATTCGGACTGAATGCTACATGAATAACATAAGAAAGATGACGGAACGGGAAGACCAAGGATGAAGATATCTTTACATGAGTGTCGGAAGATTTGGATTCCGATATATCCTTATGTGGTACTTCATTGTACGATAGATCAGATCCATATGTATAAAACCCATATACATCCAGAAAGTGGTATACTTTGGAAGAAGCTTGTACAGTTTCGGAATGGGTTTTGATCCAAAAACATTTTCTTGTGTATTCTTGATAAAACAACATTTATATATAGATGTAGGAGGATCTATTTGGGAATTAAGAAGTACCTTTGAAATATCTTCATCTGCAAGGAATTCTCAGTGTGAAAACACAGAGACAAGTGGCAGATCTTTGAATAGGAAAAAGAGTGGATCTACGGGGTCCCAAAAGGGGCTTATTCGAAAAAACCCCTGTTCTTTGGAAGCTCTATCTCGTGTCTGGTACTGCATGGTTCCACTCTGCAATAACTCCAAATCATTCTCTGGAAGCTCATCATCTTCTTCATAAATGATCTGCATGCCCCGAAATTTGGATCCCTCATAGTGAAATCCCAATGAATTGAGTTCGATAAAATCTAAAAGAAAGCCCCCAAGGATCCAAATTCTTGGAGTCCAAAAATTTTGATTGCATGAATCCTCCTCAATTATCTATTGTGGGTTAAGGTCTCTTTCCCCTTCTTCAAACTCCGATTTTTATTTTTTATAGAGAACTCTTTGATCAATGATAGAACAAGATCCATTTTTCATATCGAAGAGGTTCCTCAGTTTGGGCCAAAGCAATGTCACTCCTCGATAATTATCAAACGGACTGTAATATTTTTCTGTCCGTGAGGATCCCTTCAGAGCGCCTTTTATTTCGAATAATTGGCCATGAACTAGTTCAGAATCATTCTCAACGAGTCCATAAGAAGTGTTCCCATTTATTTCATCAGGTCTGGGTAGAGACCAAAGATCTTGAGCGAACCATCAGGTAGAACAACTCAAAAGATAAAGAAGTATCGTAAATATTTTCATGCTCATTCCATGTCCGAAGTAAAATTTGTACAAATAAAAACCCCCTTAATTACATGATTCCTTCATATATACATAGATAGAAGATATTTTAACAGAGAAATGACTTAAAAGTACATTTTGTGCAACAACCCTTCCTGTCTGATAGAAAAGGATTCCATGATCCTGAACGGATCTAACCTGGGATCGCAAATACCAAGTTTGTCTATGAAGAGCAGATCTCATTGTATTACAGTCTATAATTGATTTATTCTTTGTAATATGAATTTATAGGGCCTCATTGGTAAGTGCTACAAGATTAGTGCATTGGAACCCTTGGTGATGGACCAAAATCAATTTATTTGGAACGTTTTATTTTCAATGTTAAACCCCATAGTATATGTTAGAGTGAAAAACTGCCTTCGTTGTTGTGGAATAATAAGCCTTAGTATCTTAATGATTTGGAGCTGTTAGAGTGGGATCCACTTTTTGGGGTTTATGAGTCGAGGCAATAATGACATTTTTTCTAGTAAAATTATTTCAAAATCCCTAGAGAGAAATTTCACTAATAGGCCGAGGGATAAATAATTCGACTCATTCACATCCAGATCATGAATGTTTGGTATCCATATTATGCATGGAGACATTGCTTTTTCTAATTCGAATTGAAGGGTGATATAAAATCAGTCTATTTCTAGCATTATATCCATAGTTAGCGCATTCATCATAGTATGAAGATCCAGCTCCGTCTCAAGATCCATATCATCAACACTCTCCATATCATCATCAATCTCCATATCGTCATCACTCTCATGGATCTATAATGAAATATACGATCATAGATCTATAATGAAATATACAATCAACCAACATTTATCGAATTTGAAAAAGAGTCAAAAGAAATGGTTCAATCCACTTTTTTTATTTATTGAATCGAGAGATCCATGAATCGGGATCCTAATTCATATAGATACAAATGATCCAATGGGAGCAATCAATTCCATGAACATTTCGTTTCCGAGCAGAAGAGCCATTGGATAGTATTTTTTGATTGCTAACGTATACGATATTCGATGGATGGTGGTGGGGTTATCGACAAAAAATATTTGTCCAAGTCACTTCTTTTGTCCAAGTGGATTCTCTTGTCTAACTCACTTCCTTTTTTCATTGTGAGTTTTGGGAATATCCCCATTTATAGGTCTGAGATCCACATCTATGAAAAAGGTCCAAATGAAATCTACAATCCGTTGTTAGAATCTATATGTATTCAAATCGTTCATTTGAAACAGTTGAAACACTTCATGGATGATCATGATATTTCCCAAAATTCTAAATTATTGATCCATGGAGGAATGAGATCACCTTTTATGTTCAATAAGATACCAAAGTTGATGATTGACTCATAATTATTCTATACTCGAAATAATCACAGTCAATCCTTTGAAAACACATATTCCTATTTCTTCTCAATGATATTCCACGATCAAGACAATTGGCTGAATCCCGTGAAACCATTTCATAGAAGATCATTGATATCTTCTTTTTATAAAGAAAATATAATCTGATTATTGATGATTCAACATAACTTCAACTTATATTGTTGTAAGAAAAGATTCCCTTTTATGTGGAAAGAAGGGCCCGTATCAATAATGATGAATTGACGTATGGAAAATTACTTTATATCCTGTTCATTCACAACCAAAAATTTTCATTGTGTGTCTGTAAAAAACATGCTTTTTTTGCAAGAGATAGACTATTTCACCAATCAAGTCACATGTACCATACATATTCATACCTAATGATTTTCAAAAAAGTGGTGATGAAACTTATAGATTGTAAAAATCATTCCATTTTCCTCATACTGGTCCATTCACTCATATATCTATTGACTCAATTGCATACATTTTTGGAACACCTCTAAAAGATGTACACAAATTCGTCCATTTTTAAAGCACTTCTTGTCAACCACTTTCAGATATGAATCTATCTGATGATTATTCAGAAGGGATTAACTTGCATCTGTATCTCCATTTCAATTAAAATATGAGTTTGATCCCTATTCAATGTTCTGAGAAAGACGTACCATCCAAAAATAGGAAAAACAGAGTCTTTGTTTAAGTCAATGTCTTGAGAAAGGGAAGAAGAATAGAAGCTTTCCACGAGAAAGTTCTTTTTCAACTTTATCAAAATGGAATCTTTTCCAAACATATATTCCATGGTTCCTTACATCGACAGGGTATAAATATCTGTATTTGATATTTTTAGATCCTTTATCAGACCTATTGCCGATATGAGGTAGAATTCAACAATTTGTATCCATTTTTCATGATATGATTCATGGATTAGATATATCATGGAGATTGATTCTTCAGAAAAAATTGGGTCTTCCACAATAGAATCTGATAAGTGAGATTTCAAGTCAATGTTTACATAATATTCTGTCCAAAGAAATGATTCATTGAAAGAATAAGTCATAGATATCGACGTATCTGAGATCTCCAAATGTTCAGGAGTTCCTCTATTCCAACCTTATCCTTATTTTTTTTGCTGGCTATCTCGTTCATACACATCTTCTCTTTGTTTCCCGATCCTCTAAGTTACAGACAGAGTTCGAAAATCTCAATTCATTATGATTCTATAATTGATGATGGAGTCATAAAAACTTCTGGATAGTTATCCTACATCTGAAATGAATTCATTCAGGTTCAAAAAAATCATTCAAGTTGTTCTGGAAAATATAGGAGATTCATTAAAAGAAAGAATACATGGTTCTTCTATCGGAAACATGTTTTTGGGTGGTCCCACTTACAGGTTCAAATTCTCTAAGAAATATTGGAACATCCATCTCATCAATATCATCGATCTCATCATAAGTATCATCATACCAAATCCCATCCATCGAATCACATTTTCGAGAAATACGAGAGATCTAAGTCATACAAGTAAAGATCTCTATTCATTGATAAGATAAAAAACATTAACGGTGATTGGATGGATGATAAAATAGAATCTTAGCCCGCGAATAGTGATTCTACGGATGCTGATGAAAGAGAATTATTGGTTCAATTCTCCACCTTAACGATAGAAAAAAGGATTGATCAAATTCTATGGAGTCTGACTCATCGTGACCATTTATCAAAGAATGACTCTGGTTATCAAATCATTGAACAATCATGAGATATTTATTTAGGATACCTAGTTGACATTCATAATAAGAATCTCATGAATTATGAGTTTCATACATCCTGTTTCGCATAAAGATAGATATTTCTTGCTCATTATCAAATAATAACTTATTCATGAAAAACCTCATGTGGGGCTAATCGTTTTCATTTCCCATCTCATGGAAAACCATTTTCGCTCCGCTTAGCAGCCCTATCATCCCCCTCTAGGGGTATATTAGTGATAGGTTCTATAGGAACTGGATGATCCAATTGGGTCAAATACCTAGCTACAAACTCATATGTTCCTTTTCTTATGGTATTTCTGAACAAGTTCATGGATAAAAAAATGTTTTTCATATGGATGAGAGTGATGTTGATATGGAGAGTGATGTCGATATGGAGAGTGATGATGATATGGACCTTGAGATGGATCTGGATATTCTTACTATGATGAATGTGCTAACTATGGATATGATGCCATAAATACACCGATTTTATATCACCCTTCAATTAGAATTAGTAAAAGCAATGTCTCCTTGCATAATATGGATTCAAAACATTCATGATCTGGATGTGAATGAGTCGAATTCCTTATCCCTCGGCCTATTAGTTTACTTTCTCTCCAGGGATTTTTAACGAAGTTTTTCTAGAAAAAATGGCGTTATTGATTCGACTCATAAACCCTAAAAAGTGGATCCCTCTCTAATAGCTCCGAATCATTTAAATACATTCATTAAGATACGAAGGCTTCTTATTCCACAACAACGAAATCACTTTTTCACTATAACATATACTAGGGGGTTTTACTTTGAAAATCAAATGTTCCATACAAATGGATTTGGGTCCATCACCATGGGTTCCAACACACTAGATCTTGTAGCACATACCAATGAGGCCGTATCAATTTGTATTACACAGAATAAATCAATTATAGACTATAATACAATGAGATCCAATCTTCATAGACAAACTTGGTATTTGCGATCCCAGGTCAGATCGGTTCAGGATCATGGAATCCTTTTATATCAGATAGGAAGGGTTGTTGCACAAAATGTACTTCTATGTCATGGACCTATTCAAATATCTTCTATATATATGTATATGAAGGAATCATTTAACAAAGGGGGTTCTTATTTGTACAAATTTTACTTCGAACATTGGAAAATGCGTGAAGAAATTTACGATACTTCTTTATCTTTTTAGTTGTTCTGTCGGATGGGTCACTCATGATCGTTGGTCTCTACTCTGACCTAATGAAATAAATGGGGTCACTTCTAATGGAGTCATTGAGAATGATTTTGATCTAGTTCATGGCCTATTATTAGAAATAGAAGGCGCTCTGATGGGATCCTCACGGACAGAAAAAGATTACAGTCCGTTTGATAATGATCGAAGAGTGACATTGTTTCGACCCGAACTGAGGAACCTCTTCGATATGAAAAATAGATATTATTCTATCATTGATCAGATATTTCTCTATGAAAAATATGAATTGGAGTTTGAAATAGTGGTAGGATCCCTCGACCCACAATAGATAATAGATGATGATTCATGCAATCAAATTTTTTGGGCTCCTACAATATGGCACCCTGGGGGCTTTCTATTAGATTTTATCAAACCCAATTCATTGGTATTTCACTATTAGGGGGCCAAATTTCAGGGCAAGTGGATAATTTATGAAGAATAGGATGAGATTCTAGAGAATGATTTGGTGTTCTTGCAGAGTGGAACCATGCAGTACCAGACACGAGATAGGGCTTCCAAAGAACAAGGGTTTTTTCGAATAATCCCCTTTTGGGACCCTGCAGATCCACTCTTTTTCCTATTCAAAGATCCACCCTTTGTCTCTGTGTTTTCACATCGAGAATTATTTGCAGATAAAGTGATGTCAAAGGTACTTCTTACTTCCCAAAAAAATCCTCTTACATCTATATATAAACACTAGTTTCTAAAAAATACCCAAGAAAATCATTTTTGGTTCAAAACCCCTTCCCAAACTGTACAATATTCTTCCAAAGCATATGGATTTCTAGATATAGATGAGTTCTATACAGCTGGATCGGATCTATAATAGAATAAAGTATCGCATGAGGATATATTGGAATATAAATCTGCCAACACTCATATTAAGATATCTTCATCCTAGGTCTTCTCGTTCCGTCATCTGGCTTATGTTCATCATGTAGCATTCAGACCGAATGACTCTATTAAATTACGTTGATACTTCCATATTATGTATGAGTAACGTAGGAGACATATCTATCTATTTTCTCAGGGGAATCTTTTTTAGAATTCCCACTACTTTCCATTCGCCTCTGACCATCAAATGAAATGTGAATATGTATTCCTCCTCTCTTTGAAACAAGGGGGTGCTTCCGGTTTTTTCGGTTCTTGAAACTTTTTCATTCTCCCTATTACTATCATTTCTAGAGTCAATAATTGGATATTATGAGGAACTACTAAACTCAATCACTTTCTACCGTGACTCTTCAATTTTCTGTTGAGGTCTATCCTGTATAGGTACTCCAAAATTGTATAAGTGATCGATTTCTAGGATTCTTCATCTTAAACCTAATTGGTTACTTCCAATTACATAAATCAATAATTCAGACCGCACTGAAAGGTAGGTAATTTCCTATTTTTATAGGAACTTCTGTACCAGAAATAATGGTATCTCCAATTATATCCCCTATGGGATGTAAAATATATCTCTTCTCACCATCCCCGTAGTGTATGAGACAAATGTATGCATTTCGATTAGGGACATATTCTACAGTTACTATTCTACCAAATATGTCTTTTTCATTCCATCAAAAATTGATTTTACGATAGAGAAGCTTATAACCTCCCCCCTATGCCTTGTGGTAATGATTTCTCTGCCATTACGACCTTTACAACAATGGTACTTTCCATATATCAAATTCGTCCGTGGATTGGATTTCACTTGACTGTCTATAGCTCCATTACGTGTTTTCGGAGTAATAGTTTTTTATAAATGTAACTCCATGCATATTCTTATATAAGTTCATTTCATTTTCTCTAAGAGATGGAATAGAATGACCCGGTTGAAGCATAATGACCATACATCTGTAATGAATTGTATGTCCCATACTAGTCGTAGGTCCCACTCTTTTAACCTTTTATGGGAGTCGATAACTCTTCATAGCTATCACATTGACACCAATTAATATTTCGACCAAATTCTGGATTTCTATCCTAGTGGATCCGGATTCAACATTAGAAGTATATTGATTATTTTCCCCCAATAACTGAATACTTTTGTCCTAGTGTTCTTGGGCCTTAGGTTAAGGGGTCCCCCTCTACCCAGTTTGAAAGAGGTCTTTTCTTTAAATAATAAATGAAACTTCATCCCCAACCTTTAAAAAATTATTAAAATATAAAATTGATAAATATTTTTTATTAATTATAATTTAGATATTGTTAATAATTAAAACAATGATTAAACATTTGTGGAAATTAATGTTGAATTCAGTAGTATAGGGGGAGCACATGATGATGAGGTAGACTCAGAATAATACATTTATGGTGACAAAATGAAGAGGGATTTTCAACTACAAGAAGTATAAGCAAGGATGAAATCAATGAATAAAATTTCATTAGTGATCGGACAGTTTTGGTGAAAACTCAATGGAGTACAACATCATAATTGAGGATTGGACAAGCACAATGTAATTTTTTTTGTGGATCATATGAGTTATGATATCAAGATTTCTATGATTGGGGAAAATATTCTTTCGTTTAAATCCAAATCAAGATAATTATAGAACATTAATTTCTCTATCAAAATATAAAATATAGGTTTCCAGGTTATTTTCAATGGAATATTCCAAACCAATGACTACATCAACCACTATATGGATGATTTTTTCAAAAAAAAATTGAAAAATGGTAGATGTTATGTAATATAGGTATTTGGAGCCTATTATAGCTCACAACAACATGACACAACATTGGGTTTGATGTATTTGATATCTCATGGTACCAATGTTTTCCCAAGGAGAGCCACATGCTATCGGGGGATATGATACTTCAATATATCTAAATAATAATGAATTTTGGGTTGTTTTATTATAGGATACAACAATTGAGGTTTTTGGAATATATGGATGTGTGATGAGAAGGTTCAGTGCATAATCAATGGAAATTAGTGATATCAAAAAACCAAGATTTCATTCAATCCTTGGTTTCGTTTTACCATTGAATCGCTTGAGCCTTAGACTCGATCCTTGGAATAGTTGGATCCTCTATTCTAGCCAAGATTTGATCTTGGATTTGACAACAAGGAGCACTGGTAGGAGGAGGCTTCTATGGAGGTCTTCAGATATTATAATATGGTACACAATGGTTTGTAATTATTATATATATTTATAAAACATATAACAATAATTTTTATAAAATAATAATTTTATAATTTTTAGAATATAAAATTCTTTATTATAATTATATAAATAATTTTTTAAAAAATAATTTTTATATCATTATATTTTTAAATTATTATGTATGTATATATATATATATATCTATTTAATAAATATATATAAAAATATAAAAATTGTCCAAATATTTATTATTTAAATATATATTTAATTTTTTACTTATAATTATATAAATACATTAAAAACAAATTTCATTTTTTATTAATAATTATAAATGTACAAAAATAGTAAATATAAATTTATAAATATATTTATTAATAAATAATTTTTGACAAATATATTTTTAACATTATTAATGAATATTTATTCTTAAGTGCATGCATGATAAAAATGAGTATAATTGAATAATTAAGAATGAGTACTAATTAATCAACTTTATTGAAAAATTGGATATGTTTTATTAATTAAATATAAATCATTAAAAAATGGATATATATTGAAATATAGATGAATATTTAATATTGAGTGTATTATAACATAGTAAATAAATATATGTAAATTAAATAATATAAACTCCTTAACGTCCTAGAAAAATATTTGTGTGTGTGTTGTATATAAAAATGCATTATAGTTTTGTATATGTGAAAACAATATAACACATGTTTGATCTATGTTAAATTGAAAAATAAAACGGTATTCAATTATGTAAATTACTCGATGCAATTAGTTAGTGATTTTAATTAATATTAATTTTTATTATAAAATATTAATAATTATATATATTAATATTTAATGTAATGTATAAATATTTTGAATTTTTAAAATCATATTTATATATATTCATATATATATCTATATATTTAATACGTATTATTTATTAACATTATAAATAATTATTTAATCAATATAAGTTTTCATACTTTTCTCAATTTACTAATTTTAAATTTTTATTTGTTTAATTTTCATTTTACATATATCTATATATTTGAAATATATTATTTATTATTATTTATAATTTATATATATTATAACAAATTTATTCATTTTTATTATTAACTATTATTTAATAAAAAAATTAATATGTTTTTTTAAATAATTTTTATTTTTAATTTATTTAATTATTTCATATTATTTTGACTTTTATTAGTACTCAAAAGGCGTTGATAAATGATTCCATTATGGGTGAATAAAATAAAGAAATGATAAATTGAACTCATTATCAGTGCGAAAAAATGCACTCAAAAGGGATGTAATTTGTTAGCGCTAAAAAAGATAGAATAAAAGGTTCCCTTTATTAGTGATTATTTAAGCGCTAATAAATAGAACCTTTATCGGTGCTTTTTTATAATTTTGGTAAAGGTCATTGCTAATAAATACCTATTTTTTTGTATTGTTTCTGGGAACATGGAAATGTTTAGGAAGAAACATGCAATAGGGAGTCATCTATGCTGGCCTAGTGGCCCGATCTATTTTCTTTGGAAGCTCAGTAATGCATGAAGGTGAAACTCGAGGACGATTTATTATAAGGTGGGGAGGTTGTAAGAACCCAGACTACATGGAGATGTTTCCTTATTTAAATTTTGTTTTGAATAACTTAATTTTCACTAATGGAATGATTACCATGTGTATGAGGAGACATGGGGGTGTTTTGGGGGATCGGGACATGAAAGAATGTGAAAATGGCCTTCCAATCCATGATGCGTGGTTGGAACATGTTTAGAGATAACTGTGTGTGCAAAATGTGCTAGCCACGAGGAGGTTTCATAGTTATGAAAATATGTTCAAGGGGGAATCCAACTCGTATGGTCTTGGATGGAGGCATTCTTCATGGTTGGTGCATGGTTTTTTCAACCATACGGAATCACTAGGTAACCATGCTATTTGGACCCCTCTTGGGCAGATGTTAGTGCAAAATTCATGCACAATTTTTAAAAACATGTGGCCAAACCATACACACCATTAAAAATAGAATAATTAGCAAACATCCCTCATGATTTTAATATCCTCACTCATTTTTCTTCCCCATTCTTCCCCTAGAAACCCTAGTGATGAGTCTAAGCCCCCAAATCTTCCCAAGGGTGGTTCTCCAATGATTCTAGGCCATCTAGAGTGTCTTTGGGTGAGGATCAAATCTCCAGGTATTTCTAATGCTCCTCTGGCTTCTCTTTTACGTATTAGTTCTAGTATAGTTGTTTTTATTTTTCTACATCAATAAACCAATATTGTTCTGGTGGATCATATTTTGGATATTCAAAGGGTGGTTGAATTCATATCCAAGGATAATATTAAGTCTGAATTCATCTCCATATTCAGGGTAGGTTTTCTACTATCTATATCCATTTTCCTTGATGTTGATTTTTTGTTTTCTTGATAGTTCTTTTTCCTCCCTCTCTTATTGTGTGTTTGGTTCCTTTATTATTTTTGGAATAAATTGTTTGCTACATGACTAATTTATCCACTCCAGATCCTAGTGGGATTTGTTCAGGTTGATTAAACTAATTTACGACCACCCGTGTGGTGTTCCAATATTCTTGAAGATGGATAATTGAAATGTAAAACATAGAAGATCCTTGAGGTTAGTTGATCCCATGTTAAACATGTTCAAATTATTAATTGAGTAAAAATGTTAATAATTCTATTCATGTCCAGATATAGTAAATAGATTAAGGTATTTCTTATCTTAACATGAAATGGGTTTGATGTAGTAATGTTTTTACGCTAACAAACATATTAATTTGATTGAAATGCTTAAGTGTGTTAAATAATGTGAGATTATGAGCATGTTAAATGGGAAATTCTTGTGAGTTAATAAATTTGTTAAATGGGTTAACATGTGGGAGTTGATTAATAGGTAGTTTGGATAATGCTTGGGAATTGTAGAAATGTAGGCATAAGGGGGGAAATGGGTTAATTGTCCTATGTAATGAAGATGTAAAATGATACAATGGGATAAAGCTTGATGTTAATCCTACATGTTAAATGACAAAAAAATGTGAACATTAAGTTTATTGATTGTATAAGTTTTTTATTAGTTACATGTGGTAAATGGATAAATAAGAATGTTTGCATGGCTTGGTGGTGCGAAGTGTATTGACTTGAGGTTCTACACACATGGTTCATATTGGACTAGGGCTATAAACCCTACCACTAGAATGCATGGGTTCGGCTGTTAGACTCAGTGTCTATGCCCATAACTGTTGCATTAGATGAGACTACCAAGACTAAGGATCCAAGGTAAGTGTGACATATTTCATTGTGAGATATTAATTCCTAGTGGGATAGAGAACATGATTTATTCACATATGCATGTTAAATTGGTTGGCTTAATCCATAGTGTAATGAAGTAAATGCCTAACCCATATAGCATGTGATGAAAAGGAATTTAGTAATGAAGATCATATAACTTATGGAGATGGAATTAATGATGGAAATTGCCGAAGTGAATATACTTAACTAAAAGAACCCAAGTTGTATTTTTTCCCTTATCATTTGTTTATTATTTTTCTGAACTATCTATTTAGACTGGATATTTGGTACACACTGTTGGTGGTGTCCTATTGAGTTTTACTCACACCCTTTTTAGGCTGTTAGTAGGTAACAGAGTTGATTTCATGGTTGCATGTCAGGATAAGGGAAAGGATTCATTTAACGGAGTATAGTGGGATTATGATACTCATTGATGAGTATATGGACTTATATTCAGGGCCCATTTTTGGATTCATCTATTTTTATTTATTTTTGGTTTTCACTCTCATTATAATTGTTATCATAACATGACATATTAATTGTTTTGTGTTCTTTCATACCATGTTTGGTGAAATGGTTAGTAATTATTAATTTTTGTTTATTTTTATTCTTTCCAAAATCTCATATTTTCTATTTTGTGGGTTTATCTAATAAACAAGTTATAGTCTCCCCACATATTCTATTGTACCCTCAACTCATGTAAGTAACCTCTGGCCTATAGGGAGGTGTGCTTGAGGTCATGGGGTGACCGAGCTCGAGGCCCCGGTTTAGTGGCTTCTAGATATAGAACATTGCACAATGAACATATTCCATGTTGTCTAATCATATTAATGTGATGGTTAATATTTATTCATTTATGATATTTTTTTATTTCAAGTTGTAATGAATCATTTTTATGTTGAATCTTTGTTATGCATAATCAAAACCATTACCTGGTTAATGACGATGTTGGTTGATGATTAATTTTTATTGTACCAATTTTATTAAACATTTATATATTTATATATTAATTGCAAATGGAGAATAATAACTATTCAATACATAGAGATAAATGATGGATACAATTACTTTTAGAACACACCTTGGTATATCGAGGGTTTGGAATACTTTTTAGATCATCCAATTTCAAATTGATCAGTTGATGGTAAAAAAAATATGTCCTGATTATAAATTCATGTGATGGTTGAACATAAACAAAGTGTATAATAATTTAATATTAAATTAGTTTTATGCTTTATTTGTATGTTGGATTTGGAATGGTGAAAATAATGTTATGTAAATTTAAAACAATGAAAATATTATTAAAGAATCCCAAAGCTTCCTTCCATATGATAATTCAGTTTGAAATTTTTTAAATGAGGCATTTGGATGTGTAGTATATAATGTACAATGTTTTAGTATATCAATAGAAATTTTATTTCATCATAAGCAGGATAATTTTTCTCAGAACATCGATGAAAAAAATAATAGTTTTATGGATTATGTGAAGATTAAAAATAAGAAATGTATAAAGGGTGTTCCAAGTATTCATTTTTAAAGTTTCTAATTAAGTTATATCATATGAAGTATCTCTATGTAATTAATGAAAATTAAATTTCCATGTTTTCCTATTTTCTTCATTATACATTTTGTGAAGCTATGATCAATACATCATTCTATGAATAATGAAAATCATAAAAAATAAGAATTAATTACAAAAAGATATATGCATGTGTGCTCTACTTATTACATGATTTACTTGGGAGAATATTTTTGATAAATAATAATGCATTAGATTACATACAAGTATATGGAAGTCAATGAACAATAATGAGAGTATAAATAAATTTAAATCTTGGAGGAAATAGAAGAAGAAATATCCTACAAAAGTATTTCATTACTTTATTCTGAAACCATGATTGTAAATATTATTCTTGTCATCTAAGACTGCATATGATATGAAGGTAAATTATCGATATATTAATAATGATAGATTGGTGAGACATCCAAAATAATAAACATCATGCAATATTTTCAATTCATTATATCCATATTTCTCTTTGGATTCTATGAATGTATGATTGAGATTGGATTCTGATGGATTTAATCCTTTTGTAGCTTTATGAACTAATTCTAGAATTTTTCTAATTTTTTTGATCCCCTATAATCTAAATCCATGTATTTGTATTAAGAATAATTATTTGATTATTTTTATTACTCTTACTAGAAAGAAAATACCTATAAATAACATTTATGTGTACCTTAATACTATAATAAAAAAATTGAGAGAATTATGGGATGATGGCATGGAAACATATGATCCTTCAATGATAAAACAATTCAAAATTAATTTTGATATAATTTGGACAATTAGGGACTTTCATGGACTTTGAAACTTATCTATTTGGAGCACTTATATTAGTATTACGTTTTCTAATTTCTAAATAATTTTTTGAACCTCAATGAATACTTCATAGTATAAAATAGTGTTTTATGTGTCACCCTTGATTTCTTGAGGTTTCTTATAAATTATGTTTCAACAAGAAACAATTCAATGGATATATTTAATTGATAAATCAGTTGAATTTATTTACTAGTTTATTAATCTTGGGAAAATTAATTAATTTCATTGTAGAATTTGGAAGATTTAACCTGTTTAAAGAAGGTAGAAAATTTGTATGAGTATTGTATTCAAAGTAAATAGAATAGAAAAGTTTAATAAAATAATCATGTTTTCAAAAAAAATTGGATTTTTATTTGATGCATCATACTCTTCTTGTAATTCATATTGTGAATAATGACTATGATAATATAATTTTTTTCATTGATTAATGAGAAGTGTAAATCAATATATCACTTTAGAGCTCATAAATATTTAGAATCAATGAATATAGAACATGGTTTGAGAAAAAATTATAATGTTAAGTATCCTATAGCTATTTTTACATTAAAAATCATGAGAAATATATTTCCCTTCAGACATTAGAGAATGTAAAAGTTTTAAATTGATATTAAAGTATCATTTCAAATTGAGTTAACAAAAATCATTAAATGTAACATGTATAAAAAAGTCAAGACTCACATATTCTAATGGGGAAATTTTTGTTATTAGCATTGCATAATATGTTTCCTAAAAAAAGTAATTTCATTTATATTTGAGTTATCTAACTTTTTCAAAGATCTTTTTGAAAAAAAGAAAAATCCAAATGAGCTTGATAAACATCAAGAAATAATTTCTTTTACACTTTTTAATTTTTAAATGTTATTTCCCCTTCATTATTCGCAATCATGATTCATTAAAATGATCATTTGGTTGACGAATCTAAAATTGGTGGGCCAGTACACTACTGATGGATGTATCCCAATCATAGGTAATTTTATATATTTTCATTTTCATTAGTGAGTGAAATTTTATTAATAATTTCATAATATATTTTAATATGTTCCTTATCTTTACATCAAAGACATAGGTTATTTCAAAAAAAAATTGAGGAATGATGCTCGAACAGAATGCTCTTTTGATGAATGTTACATAGCCTAAGGTTTATAAACTTCTGTTTTGTGTATTTGGATCAGATTGAGATGATATTAAATCATCTTGGAATTTTTTATGATGTTTATAGTAATTATCATTCTAAAAACAATTCATAGGTATTTCCAACTATTGGATGACCAACTAGAAATCGAAAAAAATTTATGAAGAGTAAATTTGAGTTTATATAAGAATAAAGACATGTTCTACTCAATAGTATTATTTCACATCCATTTATTGAACCATTATGATTGGAAACAAAGAGGTGACTAAGGGGTCGATTTCAGAATGAGTTGGAATTAACAAAATTTATTAATAATGATGTTAAAGAATAGTTTTCCGATCGTGTCAGTATACTCATATTCATATTATTGATTTTTAGTTGTTTTCCTTTATTAAATGTGACACCTTATATATTATTTTCTAGAAAATTAATGTTGGTAATATAGATGAAATATAAAATTAATTGATGTTTTTGGATCAGGTTCTTCTAAGTAAACTTAATAGATTCGATGCCTACAATACATATGGAATTAGGTTTCATACAATTTATTAGGAAGAAGACTTGAAATGTCAAATAGTGGTGTATTTACACTTCCATAGGTGTGATACTATGTAAATTTTATTAATAGAATTGAATTAAACTATTAGGTTCATTTTTTAGTTGTCTTGTTCAAATTAATGTGGATCAACAATGATAGTGGTACAATGAGTGATTTGTTAAATTTTTATTCTGTCAACTTATCTTATTGTATCCATATGGGTGAGGATGTGGAGAATGATCTATTCATATTATACTCACAAGTGAAGATAGATTATTATGTAGATGATGAAATACATAAAGGATAGAGTATTGTTTTACACATAAAGCAGAAAGGTTAGTATGATATGGGTGATTAATATCCATTCGTACTTTTCGATAGTGAACATCCTCAAGAAAAAACAAAGAACAAGGTTTTCTTTAAAATATTGAAAAAATAGAACTCGCATGGTTGGGATAAAATGAAGTACATGTAGCAATGGATGATGATAAAAATGAAGACAATAAAGATAAATAAAATTGAATGTATAAATTGGTAGTGAAACTATATTATAATTTCTCCTTTATAATTGTTTCCTAAATATATACATTATTTTATTTTTTCCTTTTCCGTAAAAATAATTTACTTCTAGGATTTTTCATACATTTAATATATTCTGAACCATTTGAATTATTGTAATGTTGAGAGAGAGAAAATTCAAGATCGAATCAGATCAAGATCTTAGAGCACATCACCAATACAATCAACTTCAATGGAACCGAGTTAATTTTTTATACCATAGAGTTCTACTGAGCCATCATCTTCCAATGATGTTGTTGTTATCCCATCATTTGATGCTCCTCGAGTGATGGAGCAATTGGTCACCCATCCATCTAGGGGAAGTTGGTGATTTACCATTCATGGTATGTATATTGTTTTAAAAAACTATTTTTCATATTAATTGATAAATGCATTTGTAAACCAAATAAAGATAACAACAGAATATATACATATGAATATTTAGGATATCCGAGACTTTAAATACTACATGTTTATCTTTACATTTAATTAGTTTGGGGTCCCTACCAGTGATGCTTCTTGAATCTATGGACATATTCTTGGTAAACATGCTTATGATATGTGGATTTTTCTTATTAATTATAAATATTGGAGACATATTCCCATATCTTGAAAAAATGATGTCATTTATAACCATATAACGGTAATATTAAATTAATATTATTTGATAACTAATTTAAATAAATGAGTAAAACTATTAATAAACTTATAAAATGTAATTTTTTCATGATTTTTATACATTTTGGTGCCCCTGACTCCATTTCACAAACATGGACTCTGAAAATTTTAGGCATGAAATGGAGATATTTTTAATGGAGATTATTGTACCAATTTAATGACACATCTCTCAACTCATGATAATTTTTTTTGAATATTCTTGAAATTATTTCTCATGATCTGTGGAAAAATTCTTTCAATATTAACAAAGATGCAGTTCACGATGTAGTTGAATATTTTATAGTATCATAATAATATAGACACTATACAATTATAATTTTAATTAATTGTGATATATTTTGTTGGAGTCATATAAAATTATTTCGAATCAAGAGAAATAATTCATTCCTCATATTGTTGGGTCTTAATGTTTTTCAAGATAAAGAACAATCATTGATGGAATTCTTGTCTATATAAATAGGTCAAAACAATTGTTATGGGATATAAGACTATTGGTATAGCCTATAATAATGGTTTTATATACGGTTGGATAATTTCATATTGATATATCTCTATACCAAAGGTTTTTAGTGAACCATTGGTATAGGGGTAATTGAATTTAAGATATACCAACAGTTTGGATGGAACAGTTGCTATAGACCATCCTAATTCAACAAGTTATAGCTGCCCCACCCTACCCAAACAGACACTAAAAAGCACCAGAAATCAACACTCTACCCAAACAGCCACTATAAGTCACAACAGCACCACCAAATTGATAAATTACCTACAAAGAAACATCACCAACCATATAAAAAATGATAACATTAGAATAAAATTAATAAATTTAACCATGGATAAAAAACATTCAAACCATCACATATATTCACTCAAAACTAATCATCAAACATCCAATTCTATAAATATTTTTCAAAAATGTAAAGGATCAATATTCCCCCCATCACAATCACTATAACGGTCACCATCACCATCACCATCATTATCGCCATCATCACCTTCATCATCACCATCACCCTCTCATTCATCCACACTGCCATCCTTATCATCATCCTCATAGTAATACTTATCGTCATCCTCACCATCATCCCCACCCTCAGGCTCACCATCGCCATCAACAAGAATTTTGTCATCTCATCCACTAATTGTACCACTTCCCAGTGCACTATATAACATATGTATCATCTTCATATATACATCAGAAGACATAGTGGTATCAAGATGATTTTATGGACATAAGTCTTACATAGATTTTATATATTCATTATTCACCCTTTGAATCAGTTCATGTTCATGCATAACCATTTGTTGGGCCTCTTCTTCTAGGGAATGATCATGTGTTGCTCGTGAATGAAATTTTCCCAACTTGGTTCTACCAAAACTATAACATAATGTGGGACAATATAAAGTCAAGATATTACTCTTCCCTAGTCAATAGTGTACTCTTTCATGGTTCTCATCACCCAAAACCTTTTGTAACTGATCGTTTGGCCCAAATGTTGTAGTCTCTTTCTCATAATGGTCTTCTAAAGCACATTGTTACATATATAAATAGACTATTTAGTTTAAAAAATTGATATAATTATTTTAAATCAAAATAGTAAAACATATAATCTGCTATTGTGTCAGCTCATTTACCGCACTTTCGTCTTTCTTCATTTGGCTCATGCATAATGATTTTTAACGAGACACGGATCCTTAATATTTAAAAACCACCATATGCAATAGAATTTAATGTATAAAAACATACATGAACATAGTTTATTAAAATTTAATATCATATCTAAAATCAAATGGATATACTCGATGTTGCAGTATGGTTTGATATAATGATTCATTACATTGCACTTGTATGATATGAGTTGGTTAAAAAATAAATTTTATATAACAAGTTGGGTGAATTGAGAGTATGAATAAATAATTATTTCATAAATTAACATAATTTGGAATTTAAGGATTCTTTTTGTATAAATTATTTCGTGGAATATAAGGCTAATGTAATTATAGAATAGTGGTAATGGTATGTATTTATTGAAAAAAAAACTAATCAAGACTAAATATATTTATAATATAATAAAATTAAATGGTGAAACATATGGTTGATTTGTTCCTATTTGGTCTGCTATGTTTCTATGATTTAATTTGAAGGGGTTAAAATAGGGAAAAGTGAGGTAATTGTTTCATTGATGGATATTTATGACAATATGTATTTAATATTTATGTTTTTTTATTAAAAACACCTGAAATAATAGGATTTATTTTTTATTTGGTAAAATAATGTTACTTTTTAGTTCAAATGAGATTATGTAAGGTTAGCTTGGTTTTGATCCTTATTGTTCCTATTCAGTTTTACATGGTATAATTTTATTTTATTCTATTTAATTAAATTTGGTTTAATTGTTTTAAATTTCTAATGATGATATATGATGTCATTATGTTCAGCTCATTTTTTCATCATAATTCAATTCGGTTTTTTGAGATTACATTTAATTATTTTGATTCGCCTATATTTTTTTATAACCATTGATTTCAGTTTGATTTAGTGTGTCCATCCCACATATGATACAGTTTGGTATATGTTACTTTATATTAATTTTGTTAAGTTAGCTTTTATTTTATTTATTTCAATTAAATTTCATTTATTTTAGTCTGATTTATGTCATTTTTTATTCACCTTTTTGTATCATGATCAGACTAGTACATTTAGCTTTTTTATTTTCATGTAAATTTCATTTCAAGTTAAGTTGGATCAATTTCATCAAATTCCTGTCATTTAATTTTGGTATTATTAATTTTTTTCATTAATAATTTAGTTCTGTTTAGGATTTGTTGGTTTATGATGAATGTATTAGGACTTTTTCAATCATTATTAGTTTCTATAGTTTCAAATTCATTCAATTATGGTTTATTCAGTCCTATTTAAGACATTTATATTCTATTTTTCTTGATTAAAATTATGATATTTATTATTTAGTTTTTTTTATAATGTTGAAAATTTTTGTTGTGTTTAATTCAACGTAATTCTTTACTCCTGGATTTAATTTTTTGGAACAATTTTTTTGGGTTTTATAGTCCTATTTAGTTTGATTCAATAAAATTAAATTCTATTCTTGTTTAATTTCCTTTGTTTTTTTATTTTGGTTTGGTTTTTTTCATGTGAAATTGTTTCAACTTAGTTTATCATTGTTGGTTTCTATTTTATTCACTTTGTATTGCTCGTTAAAATTTTATTTTTTTATTTGGTATGGTTTGGTATGTTAGGTTGAAGTAATTTTCTATATTTTTTATTGTATTATCATCTATTCACTTCAAACTAGTGGATATAGTAATTTCATACGTTGCTTTTGAGTTTTAGGAATATTTTCTTCTGAAAAACATTTATGTCTGAGTCATTTTGAAAGATGATTAATTAGATCTATTAATGTTATTGAATAATTTAATATTATTGAATTTATCATGGGATAGGATATAATTATATGTTTCAAGTAAATTTGAGGGAGTATAACCTGATCAGAAAGTGGTTGTTTGAAAGTTGATTCTTATGGTGGATGTGTAAGTTATTTGTTATAGATGTTTTATATTCGATAACTATATAATCATGATGTTTTGTGATGAATTTATTATCAATTTATATTTAGAGAGTAATATTTTAAAGTAATTTTAAAGATGTTTGGAGAAGGATGAGACGGTTAGAAGATGGTTTGAGAAGGATGAGAAGGGTTAATCTCCAACGGTTTTGGATTTATAGATTCGTGATATTTAGAAAAGCCTCTATATGTAAAATTAATGAATAAAATACATAGGGGTAATCTAGTATAGTATATAAAGGTTACCAAATATTCATACTTTTTCAATTTTATGATATGTAAAGGATTCTATGACAATTAAGAAGTTTCATTCTGGATAATATTCCATGGTTTCCAATATTATTAACATTATATAATTATAAAATTCTCATGCATAATGGTTTATAGGGGGGATATGTATTGTTTGATGTGAAATTTAAAAATAAAATATGATATCATTAAATGTGAAATGTAATGGTACATTGAAGTTTTATGTAATATTCAATTTTCTCTAAGAATATTAAATGTGATTAAAATGGAAAATTCATCATATGTAATGGTAAATAGGCCCCACTTTGAAAACAAGAAAATTATTGATATGTAGTAAAATGTACAAGAGAATAATCAAGCATGCATAAGAGTAACTATATTAGATAAATTTAAACATAAGATTAAATTATATTATAACAAATAAAATAATATTAATAACTTATCCAACCATGAATTATAAGATACAATAATGTTCCCTATTTAAATTTATTAATAAATATTTTGTTTAAGGAAAAGGTGAATTCGATAATTTATTATTAATTGATGGTTGTTAATTTGTTATGTTATTTTTAGAGGATAAATACCATTCATCCTACAATTTTAGTTCATCTTACTGGTTGGATTATGTGTGTTTTCTATACTGTTAGATTGGCTGTAAAGAAATTCAAAAGAAGTAACATATTTTGACAATGACCAATTTTTAATTCTAAAGACAACACTAGTTCAATGTTTTTTTATTTTACCTATTCATATAACATCCTGATTTACAACATTTAGTTTCATGATATTTTAATATATTTTAAATAAATTCCCCTTTCTTTCTTATCAAATAAAAAATTAATAATAATAAAAGTAAAATTATAGATTAGTTGGAACCTCCATGAAAGGAAATCCCTGGGACATCTATCACAACATTCTAAGGGGATAAAACCTGAATGCAGGTTCACAACAAATCACTATTTTTTGACCAAAAAAATTTCCAATATAACCTAATTTTATGGTGTTAACCATTATGATAATTTGAACATAATTTATCAATGTACAATTTTTATTATGTTAGATAAATGTTATGAGAGTTGTGACTAGTTGAAACATTATATAAAATAATATCCTATATTTATAAAAAACAAGTTGACACAAATAAATCCTTTGTTGGAACAAAAATATGTGTAGAGGAAACAATTTTCAAAGAGCACACCAATGCCAAAGTGGCGGCATCACGAAACTCCTTCGTGGATCCCCTCAACAATATGGTCGGTTCATATCTGAGGCCCCCTATGTGATCACTGTAGATTAAAATAGGTGGAAGGCTCCGCGGTTATGACATAATTGACGGGGATCTTCATTCCGGGGAGGCAACCGGATTGCCTCTGTTATCCCTAGAAAATTGATAGAATACTTGGTGAGAACCATGGATGGAATTAAGGAGGCCTCTAAGTTGAGGAGGGGAAGACAGTCGACTCCGTAGTTATGACAATCTTGAGGCAATCTGCAGATGATAGAAAAGTGCCATGTGGATTCACAACGTGTTGTAAGAGTTTTGTGCCGCCTCTTGCCAATAAATACTATACATCCCTCTGACCAAAAAAATGGATACCCCAACCTTTATCATTATCAGTTCTCGAATTGCGGAGAACCCTCTACTTTTAGAATCATTGAGAAAAATGAGCTCTTGAATGTATTTGAGAATTATGAAATACCTTTTTCTTAGCTCAAATACAACCTCTCTTGAAGTGGAGATTCCCTTGGCGGATATCACGGACCCCTGTGAAAGAAAGAGATCCCTAATGGAACCTAGTTCTTCGCCAAGCACTCATTCTTTTCAAAGTACCACCCATGCACATGTGAACCCCATGCTAAGGCCGGGTCACTATGCTTTGCGAAGTACATCGCTTCGCAGTTCCACGCTTTGCAAGGAACCCATTCTCTGCGAACTCCTACTCTGTAAAATCACTTGAACATCATGAGCCCCCCTTTATATGAATGTACATCACTTGTATAGGATAGGACACTCCACTCCACAAAGCATACCGCTTCGCGGAGTCTGTCCAATTTGTGGGGCACCATAACTTCACATGGTCCCTTATTATGAACCTCTTTGCTTTGTAAACCCTTCTCCCATATGACCCTCCATGTTTTTACGAAGTTATTTCAAGGTCCCATGGTTCTTCACATTCCATTTCATAGCCTCATTCTTCTTCAAATAGGCATGTTAACAGATGTTTCTTCTTTTCATATCCAGACTATTGTGAGCCCCTCAATGGGTCACTCTGTAACACCACCTCACCATGGAATTGCAGATGCCTTAACTTCCCCAAGGGTGGGTGTGTATCATTTATATAAGTTCTAGGGTTGAGGAGTGGATCCTCATCCTCTAAGTTGCAGGATGTTAAACTAAAAAGTACCATCTCCCTTTGTTCCTGACATTAAATTATAGCTTCACCCAGTGAAATATACATGGTGTGCCCCACCTTAGACATTTTCCAATCCCACTAGTCTCCATGAAAGTGAGATATTCCTCACAAGTAATGATATCCTCTTCGCGAGAGTGGATTATATGTGCATGTAAGGGAAACCATCTTTGTGTAATCCCATAGCCTTTATTGTGGGAGGTGGTATTATTTCTCCTCCTTTCTTCTTCGGTGTGAAAATACTTGAGGAGATATGGGATAAGGGACCTTTTTTACCCTATTCCTTTCCACATGGGATTTATCGCCATTATTTCTCCATCCTGGAGTAAGTCCTAATATCCACCTCTTTGGGCTGCTAACAATGCGTAAGCCCCACTTCATTCCTCATGTACGCACCTTTCATGACACGGTCGGCTGGCCTTTGTCGTCTCTTCTTTGTCATACTGAGCATGACTCACATGATCCCAGAGTAAGGATCAACCATGGAATCCTCTCTAAGTTACTTTGGTGTGTAATCCCCAAGCCCCCCTTACAAACTACATATACTTTGATCCTTGACTTTCCAAGAAAGGTATGAAGGTAGTCTTCTAGAGGTTCAATCCCATCACCTATCGGTTCTAACCGTCTTCATGTCGGTTCACCCCCATCCTGAATGATATTAAACTGAATGCCACTTTCTGTCTTTCATGATTCTAAACAGTACTCATCCCAAATGACTTGTGTGTTGATCTCTTTCCCCAAGACAGGGTAAGTAGGAAGCCTCCTTGAAGTTCAACCCCAACCAATGTTAAATTGTTGTAGTCCCCAGTCAACGATAAGTCAATGTAGTCCCTAACCAATTGTAATCCATTGTAGTACCAATATATTGTTTGCTTTTGTCCTCCTATTTTTTTGGATCCATTTCTCTGGTCTTCCCCTTGGGCGGCAGACCAACGTTTGGGCCGCTAACCATGCGTAAGCACTAGAATCATCTTCTGGTCACTTTACTTCGAGTATACCCCGATCTTATGCCTCGTCCCGAACTACGTGGGTTTTGATCTCATCACCCAAGATAGGTTACATATGAATCATCCCTGAAGTTAAAACCAAACACTAGTAAGATCTGGTGTCCCCTTTGTTGGGACCCACATCCTTCGATCTTCCTTTAGTGGCATCAGAACAACTCTTGGGCTACTGACCAAACGTAAGCTGCAACATGTCATCGGGTCTTTGTCCTTTACATACACCCCTATTCCAATCCCATTCCTAAACTACATGGACATTGATTCCCTACCACGGGGATACATAGTAAACCTCTTGGAGGTTCAAGCCCAATATTACCATCATATTCATGGAGGTTCCATATCATCTTCCTCCCACATCATTAATTCATCCATTATCCATCCTGATTGGTACCTGGGCCGCCACATCCTAGTGATATCACATCATCCCCTTAGGCTGCTAACCACATGTAAGTCCCCACCATTATCATCAAGTTGGTTTCCTCTGTGCACACCCCAATCCAATTCGTCACCCCTCCAAAATATGATGGTTTTGATCCCTACCTCCCTGAAAAAGGTATGTATGATGCCATCTTATAGTTCAATCCCAATCAATAGTAAACACTGGTATCCACTTTATAGGGACCCAATAATACTTGGATCTATCTGCATTGGAATTTCTGATCCACACATCAAGTAAACCACTTATGTTCTCCCCCCGGGGGATGCACCCATATGATCATGTCCTATCAATGTTCTGGTCATTCCGATATGTCTCCGCTAGATGTTAAACTCGTGGCTTACCCAATGTTAAACATGGGAAGATGAGGAAAATGTCAGAGACATGACTGCGGAATATAATTCCCCTCACTCGACATGAGATGCCTTGGGATTCTACTCCCTTGAGATTCCATATCATTAGGTGAAGAATCCCAGACGCATCAGTGTTTCAGCGGAGACCCGGAGTAGGTGATGAATTATGAGGAGGAATATATGGAGGGAGGAACCAACATCAAATTATCCCATTTCAATCAAGAAGAAAGCTTACATGAACAACTGATGAATGTCACCTGCCTTTGGAAAGTGGGAATGTGGGGAAACATGAAGCACTTCCTCAACAGACGGATGCATGCCCCATCGAATGTTTTAGAAACATAAATGGTGAACCTGGCATAAACCTATTCTCCCCAATGTGGAGAATTGTAGAGTTTGATACATCTGTGAATAAACATGTCACAAGATCCTGTAATCTGGTGTTAGGTCCCACCATAAAAATATTGGGCCTATCATGAACCCCACCAATGATTGGGGTAGTTGGACATTGGACATCCCAATCTTCGATATTGTCAACATGGATCCTTCTACCAACCATGGGAGATGGGATGGAACTAGGGAACTAGGCATAGATTTCCTTCTTTCATCACTAATGGTTTAATCTTCCTACTTTGTAGGACCTAAGATGATATGAATAGAAACATATCATTTCCCACATACTGATGCAAGGGTTTGGGAAACAACAATGTGGTAATCCCACATGGCCCCATTTCATCTATGATGGCCTCTGCATCCATGGTTTTTGGGTTCCCATTCCCTATTTCACCATTAGAACTCATTCAATAGAGAGAGATCAATGACCTTGTCTGTTGATACGTAGAAGAAGGGATTATCCCAACATGGGATATGGCCAGAAAAGGGCTCGAGGATTTTTCACCTCACCATCATCACCACCCCCAAGGGTCACGCATGGAGCCACTGCTCCCCACTCAAACAAAAAATCGTTTCAGGAGGCTCTCCCAGGAACGCTCTGACAACTCGCTACCTTACACTAATAAGGTGAGGGGAGTCTGGGTTATCCCAACTATGATCCCATCCTAAGGGATGACAAGGAGGGCTCCTACCAGGATTCTTTAGCACCACCACCTGTCCCTAGAGGGTGCGGAGTAGGTGAATTATACACATGCACCAATGGACCTATTTTGGTTAACCCGACCACGATGTTGGGAGAAACATGAGGATGGTGACCGCTAGGTGGCATCATAATCAATGGAAACAGTGGCCCATTACACCGCCAATGTGAAGCAACAATGCCCCATTTATACTAAACTAGGGTACTTATATTCCCAACCCGGATCGAGGCCCCAACCTCCACATGGGCATGTTGGGATGAATCTCTTGGTCGCTAACATAGGTAGCGATCATCGTGGGCCGATCCACAGCAATGGAATCCATCATAGATGTCCTCCCCTTTCCACCACCCATTAGAGTACAGGTCCTCGGAACTCCCAAGCTCGGCGGGGTGGTCTATCCCAAGCCACCATCAGTCTGAGCGAAGGCCCTCCCCACCACACTAACATCCAGCACCGAGCTTTCTTCCAAACCCATGATCCCAGGTATGGAGTCGTTCCTCCAGTCACCGATCACCGATGTAAAGATCATCCTCTCCCAATCATCCACTAGCATGGGGGTCTTACCCACATTATTACTAAAACTGACGAATGACCTCCTCATCTTGAAAATTAGTGAAACTTAGGTCTCCTGCTTCAATGGATTCCAATGTGGTGGTCTTCCCCACATTCATTTTCACCAGTACAGGGGTCCTCCTCATACCATCACTGCTATGGGAAACAAGCATTGAGGTACTTTCAATGCTTCCACCAGCTCTAGTGGAGGTCCTACCCACTCCAATGCTTCCTAGGGGGATTCTCTCTATGCACTAACCAGCAAATGTGGAGGCCCTCCACATGTTCCTTTTGACATTTTTCCAGGTTCTCCTCGCACCCCAACTCACATAGGTGAAATTCATCTCGGCCCCAACACCAGTTCGGCTGAAGTTCCCCCTCACACTGAGAACCTACCATGTTCTAAAGATCATTCCTAGGGAAGTAGGGTGAGTTTATGCCAGCAATGAAAATACACTAAGAAATTTCATACAAGAATCAAACCTATCTATTTTTCAGACTCTGTGGTGGAATGAAATTCTGTAATGGAATGCACACCTTGAACCTTGATGTCAGGGGCCGAGGTAGGAACATGGAATATAATACTCATCCTTCATGAATGTGAGGTCCACTGGATTCCTTCCTCCCTTCAAATATACATCCCTGGAGGGGGAATATTTTGCCTCTTTCTGGGGCATGTCCATGAAATCCCCCCAATCATCAATAGGATCACTCTCTACCTCAACTAGAGATCATAGAGAGATGTCTGGGGACCCATAGGGGATGAGCAACAACATGGACCATTTTCCATAACTATATCCCTATGTTGGAAACCATGTTCATAATTTTTTCCTATCGAGATATTTTGGTGCAGTCATTGCATTCTTGGAAGACAGCCCAAGATGCGGTGGTTTGTCAACTCGCTCGTTGTATTCTCCACCGGCCAGTCTACCATCTCAATAGTCTGTTTCGGTGTTGTTACCAGTTACATATCCACCACCAGTCGATCAATGGGGAAACCCAGGGCTGGACCCCGAGTCTGATCTATGATGCTTTTGGGACATCCTTATAGTGGTCCATCTCCCAGAGATGTCTGGGCCAATTGCAACTGCGAACATCAGTGTGCTGAAATCAGTTACCTAGGAGGAAGTTCTGATCTTTTTCCAAACCCTTTGGGAGATTCACCTCCGCCTCCATCATCAATGGGTGGCCTACCCCATGATTCAGGAACTCTTTGAAGATATTGGCCAGTAATTCTGTATAGTCAACTTGGTCGTGTTCCCTGTGGATTAGCACCTTTAGTTGCCCTGTCACCATCGTACCATCAAGCAATGATGAATTCAAATATATAAATTTCAACGCAAAATTATCAAGGAGGATTCACCCCAAGTTCAAATATATGTTTGGGGGAAGAATGAGGCCCTTCATTTCAATTCATTCAACCGCAAGTCCGACTTTCCAGCGATACTGAGGATATGCCTTCAAGAACATTCACAGTTAACATTATTGACCTATCAGAGTGAGTGAACAATTTAGAGCTCCTTGAGGAGAGCTTACCCACCATGGGAGTGCCAAACCCATTTGATCCAATGGGAAGGATAACTCTCCCATGAATAAATTTATTGGTTCTTCCTGTACCTACTAAGTCATTAGCCATCGGTTGGAATCCCAAAAAGGGAAAAGAGAATATTGGGGTCATCAAACCCTTTAACCTCTCTGGCTCAGTATAGAAGATGGAGGAAAATCCTGAAAAGGACGCATTGTGTCAACAGCATGGAGAGCATAAAAAGATATTTGATGACTTTCTCACTGAACATGTTTTGGAGCGATGACCAGACTATGGTAACCCTCAACCGGGGAAGAAGGGGAAGCTACACCCCCCAGAGATTTTCCTTCTGCTGAACCTAACCACACTTCCAACAAAAACCGGGTATATTCTATATTTTATGGAACGAGGGTGTGATACGATTCTCCAAATCTACTTGAATTGCATGATGACCTTCCTCAGGACCCATCTCAGGTGCGCCCAGTCACTCTACAGGTCATCCCACCAGCAATAACATGATTCTTTGGGCCTTCTAATCATGTTGAAAATCCTAAAAACTCACTGGTGGTCAAGGATCCCCATTAGGGTTGGAACCCCCATCCAAATTACATGATGGAAGCACTCATTTCCCTCCTCGAGGATTTGAAAACCCGATTGATGGAAATTCCGCCTAATAGAAAGCCATATATAGCATGGCTAGATGATATGCCTGCACCGCCGAGGTTTGGAAATCCTATATTTTCCCCCTTGAATGGGATAGGAAATCTACTATAGCATCTAGAGAACTTCATCTCAAGGTGTGGACCGATGATGGGAACTCCATCACAACAGGAGGCTGCTAAACTCGACTGTTTCATACAAACATTAGAAGTTCCCACATTTGTTCGGTACAGTCAGCAACCCATTGGGTCTGTAGATGGCTGGGAGGATCTTCATAGGAAGATTATTTACTAGTTCTATTCTACCACCCAGAAGATGAGTATTCCAGACCTCTTCAAGTGTAAGTTGAGGACTAACAAGCATGTTGCGGACTTTTTCGCCGAGTGTAAAGGCCTTACCTACTCCCTTGATATTCAACTAACGTATGAATAGCTGGTGACAATGTGTGTGGGAAATTTCAAAACTAAACTGGTCCCTTACCTCATTATGCAAACCTACCCAGGGAGATTTTAGGATTTATCTGAAAAAGACAAGCGTCTAGAAGAATCCTTGAATTAGGCCATGTAGGCACATCTACCACCTCCTGAAGGGCCACTACGGCTAAGCCCCCCACGGTACCCCAAATAGAGGACCCCGGAAAGCTAGAGTTATTACTAGTGGAGCCACCTATACCGCCTTTCCTAGGGCCACCACCTTGGGTGTCCTTCGGCCTAGCATTGAACACCTCAGAATTAGAAGTCTCTTCCACATAATGTCATGTTGTTGCCTGGGAGAGATAACTAGGTTCCACCTCCTCGATAGGCTCCTCATGCTCCTCATTAGGGAAAGGAAATCAGAGCCCCCTTCTTTGATATATGGAAGCGGACAAACCCATTTAATAAGGCCCAGGTCCCCATTTATTTGCAATGTGCCATGGAATAGCTAATTCTATGGTTGAAGGAATATAAGAGACCTGAAGAGGTAAATCTTACTGATCCTCTCAATTACATCCCCTATCACCAGATTTTAGGTCTCAACCTCAAGTAGTGTTATATGTTTAAAGACGGGCTTCAAGACTAGTTTGATAACAAAATAGTCAGGTTAGGATCGACCCTAACACAGGTGGAATGTGTATTCATACATCCTGATAGCAGTAGTGATAGCAAAGGTGAGTGGTAGTTGGTTCTTAACTGTAGGTATCTAAAAAATTATGATTGGATGGCTCATAAGGATGTCTCACGTGCCCAAGGTATTATCTGTGCACATCTGAATCAACCTAACCCTTTAGAAGACACCTTGTCACCTGCATCCACTACTTCTTCATCGACTGCTCAGCCATTCTCTTCCTCGAAGGGTAGGCATTGGTGGAGCACAAGAAAAAAAAATACCCCACTGAGGCCATGGTCGTCCCATACTCTTGGAAATTTTATGCCCTTAGAGTTGGTGAATTCATCCATAATCTACCCAGTGATGGATGAATATTCTTGAGATGACCAAGGGAATGCTTTAGTTAACACTGTGGAGCTGGTAAACCCCTATATGATTCCCGGCGAGGAGGAGCACCAACCAGATCCTCCTAATGTCCCAAGCCAAAGCCAGCGTCGATGGATGAAACGCACGGACGATTTTCACCTATCAACCATTCAAAGTTCTGGTGCTATGCTAATGTGTATAGCAGCACTCAGTTCGAATCCTCGCTGATGATACTTTGAAATAGTTGTTTGTTTTTAGTTGATTGTATTCTGATTGGGGGGGTTTGTTTGCAGAGATTAATTGAAATGACTAATTGATTATGATTGATTTAACAAATTGATAATTATTGGGGTGAGTTCATCATTAGGTTAGTAAATCTTATGATATCCTTGAGCTTTTCTTTATATTGCATTTAAATTAACACCCATGTCATAAGTTGACGTTGATTTGAATTACCAAGTGTTAAGGCTTTAATCCAAGCCTTAACTTAAATTAGGGTTCTAATCTTGATCATATCTTGTTTATGGTAGTTTATTTATGGTTCCATTAATCCATGGAAACCACAGGTTAAACAAAACAAGTCATTAATCCATGACATGCTAAGCCCAACATACACAATGTTAATTCAACGAATACTCATCGAGCGAAAGCTCTCAATCACTTAACATACCTAAATTAAAACTAAATCCAAGGATAGATTTACTCAGACGTTAAGATGGTTATTAATATCATAATATATGTTTAAGTTGTTGAATTATAATGAGAAGAAAAAGAAAGGTACAAGATAATAATAGTGCGCCGAACACACACACAAACGATGAAAAAAATTAAAAATGGATTTTCGATTGAATGAGGAAGCAGAAGAAGGGAAGGGGATTCAACTGAATTTAAATTATTTTAAGAACTTAAATATTAAACTATAGAAGGTGGGTGAGAATAAGAGATATTGAATAAGTAACATACATTAAAATAGAATTACAAAGAAAGAGAATTACAAGATTAAAAAAATGAAGAACCTGAAAGTAAGTGAAAACAAATAATGGAGGAAGGGTTTCTCAATTGAAAACTTGAGTATGGAAGGCCCTCCAAAGCCTTTGGCAAGGCTTTGGTCATGCCAATATGTTATCCTATTTTCTTAAATGTCAACCCCTCCCATGGAAGGAAGGGGAGAGTATTTATAGCCCACAGAGTGGACTGTTTGCATTCCCAATCTGTCCCTCCACTTTCAACGCCACATTGTCTAAAAAGATTGTTGAATCTCAAGAAATCTTTGTATTAAATGTTGTATATAATAATGTTTTACAACTACTCTCAAATTTTGGAGTCATTTGGATTTAAGTATCAAAAGTTATGTCCGGTTGATTAAACAAAATTAAACTCTCCATTTCAATCCAGTCTTTTTGAAGTTTAAAATGTGAAAGGGTTTTTGAATAGTAAGATGCCTTAAAATATGAATTATTTCTTCAAAAAATTTGGCCACATATATATCCTATTTCACACTCCAAAACCTCAGCTCTATTGGATGTTTGAATCAGGATATATGTCAGGAATACTATACTGATTTTATTTCTCTTCCAGAATGGTGGGCTGGACTTCAAAGCTTCATTTGGGCCCCTTGTTCTTAGAGTTGGGCACTGAAATTTTTTTCCTGGACTCCTCAAATTGTCCCCCGAACTATGGTGGAGAATACTAGAATTTCAACATCTGTATTCATCCCAGTAAATCAATCTTAATGAATAGTGAAGTTTCTTCATAGATTCTTTGGTCTTGTTTGTGAGTACCATATGACCCTTCAAATGGCAGACTTAGCTCAGGGTACCTTCTATTGAAATGTTTTATATTTAAAGGAGAATCCTACATAACAACAACCACACAATTTGGATCATTATAATTATATTTATTATCAAAATAGTAAACTCACTAAATTGGACTACTTCTAAAAATGCAAAAAAATTATACATAATATTAAAACATTAATATCTCACACAAATTATGCACATTTCATATAAAATAAGTAAAGGGAGTATATAATAAGTCATGAAAATATTAATAACATCAAATCTCCCACACATAGTCTTGTGCATGTCCTCATGTCCAAAAAACACGACAAAATCATTTTTACTCACCATCAAATATTAAAATTTTGTTTTCTCCAATCAGGGGAGGTTGAGATGATTTCACTCATCCATTTTTAATTCCACCACATGTTGTTACAGAAGAAATGTTCCAAAACTAATTCATTTTTTTCATGCTAAAATTTAGAAATGGAAAATGTGGACACTCAAAACTCACACCTCTTGAGATGATAAAATTCATTTGTGGAGGTTCACTCTTTCACCCACCAAAAGTGAAAATCCTAGAGTTTGAAAGAGATCTCAACATCAAATACCTATAAAAAGTTCACAAGAATCAAGAGGTATTTTTAAGGGGTTTTTCTGTGCCAATGGGATGATAGGAATATAATGTCCACGAGAGAGAATAAGAGGGTTAAAACACCAACATAGAAAAAGCAATGCACATTTTTTTGAAATAAAACATGGAAGTAAATGAAAACACATATTTACAAGGGAATGATTATGTGAATAAAGACATAATAGTGGAAGAAAATATGAATGTAACAAGAAGATGAAATATTTACAAAACACAAAACTTCTCCCAAAAATAATATAATGCCAGTGTTCCTTTTTTTTCTTTTTTTTCTTTTTTCAAAAGTTGAACATGGAAAAGATCTCACACTCATAACCCAACCCATGATTGATCTCTTCATGACACTAATTATAATAGTTATAACATGATCAATGGTTGAGGAAGTGTGATTTTTTACCTACCCAAGACACAACCCATTTTTTCATCTTTTTTTTATTTGTTTTATTTGTTTTTTTTCATCATTTTTTTAACACTTGTCAATAAAATTTACAAAATTACATTAATGGAAGTTCATTACATTCCCCCAAACACACTTAATGACAACCTCACCCCCACCCTGACAGGGATTCTTTCCCTCAAGTAGAGGATGACTCGTTAAAATTCAATAATAGGGTACCCAAACAATGAAATCTATTCCCCCCCACACTTAAATTTCAAAAAATTATGCAATGAAAATACATGTTGATATTGGGTGGGAAAAGGTATTGGGCTTATAATGTGGCTATCATGGAAAAAGTTTTCATAGGCTCGAAGCGGATTTCAAAAGTAGGAGTAACGTATGGTTAATGAGAGGGCATTTGGATATTGTGATTCTCATGTGTTTCATAAAATGCTTCTATCATATTAATGCACACTAATGTAGGAAATTCAGCTCAAATTCCACAAACTCAAGAATCACAAATGGTGGTGAAAACATAAATTTTGAAAAGATGGCCATAGGTGGCCTTGGCATGAAATAAAATGTTGTTCCTCACAGTTTGGGAAAATAATTTTCCAAATAAAAAATTGAGCATTCAAAATGTGTTGTTTTTAACATAAAATTAATTATCCAAAGTCATAATTAAAATAAAAAATTTTGGAGATGAAAACAATCCTGTTGACTCCCAAAAAATGTTTGGACAAAATTTCAAAACTCAATGGTGAGTAAGCATGACTCTTTTGGTTTTTGTTTTTTCATTTTTTTATTTTTTTAGTGTTTTTTGTGTTCTTTAGAATAAACATCCACACAAAAGAGAAAGAGAAAAAAAAGGGTTTGAAAAAAAGTTGTAAAAAATAAAGGAGATAAGAAGAAGAAGAAAGAGGTAGAGAGATGAAGAGATAGAGAGAGAGTTAAAGGTAAAGAGGTGCCCCCTGGTTTGGATTTGGTAGGTCGCCATCTCCATCTAGTGCTTGGTCGATTGGAGAAGTTAGAGATTCAGTGGAATTCGATGATGATCTAGGATTGTGTGTCCTTTCATGGTGATGCTTTAACTGATGTCCATTAACCGTGAATGTCCTTTTTGAAGAAGCATCCAAGACTTGCACTACACCAAATGGGTAAACATTAGTAACAATAAAAGGACCTTCCCAATGAGAATTAAGCTTACCTGGGTGAAGCCAAAATAGAGAATTGAAGAGCATTACCTTTTCACCTTCATGGAATACCTTTCTCAGAATGTGTTTGTCATTGAGTACCTTACCCTTCTCTTTGTACAGATTGGAATTCTTATAGGATTCAAGTCTAACCTCCTCCAGTTCAGCCAATTGCAACAATCTTTCTTCACCAGATTTTTGATAATCAAAGTTAAATGTTTTCACAGCCAAAAAAGTCTTATGTTGGATTTTAACTAGTAGATGACATGATTTACCAAAAACTAGCCTAAAAGGAGAAATCTCAGTGGATGTTTTATAGGTAGTTAGATAAGCCCAAAGTGCATCACCAAGTCTTTCAGGCCAGTCTTTTCTGGTGGGTTTTATAATTCAATCAAGCACTCTTTTCACTACTCTATTAGAAAGTTCAGCCATGCCATTTTTTGGGGGGTGATATGCAGTTCAAGTTTTATCTATAACCCCCTTCTTTTTCAAAATAGATTCTATTGTTCTATTATAGAAATGTGTTCCTAAGTCACTGATCAAGGCACGAGGTGTGCCAAATCATTGGAAGATGTGGGTTTTGAGGAACTCGGTAACAGTATGAGCATCATCCTTCCTAGTGGTTTTGGCCTCAACCTACCTTGAAACATAATCGACTGTAAAAAAAATGTATGAGAATACATTGGAAGGGGGAAATGGTCCCATGAAATCAATACCCCAAACTTTGAAGATCTCACAGAAAATTAAAGGCTTTTGGGTCATTTCATTTCTCTTTGAAATTGTTCCAAACTTTTGGAAAGTGGGACATGATTGACAGAACTCATGTGAGTCCTTGAAGAGTGAAGTCCATAAGAATCCAGAGTCTAGAACCTTTTTGGAGGTCCTTTGTGGTCCAAAGTGGCCACCTCCGGGACGTGAGTGACAGAATTATAAGATGGAAGAATGCTCATTTTCTTCAACACATCTCATAATTACCATGTCTACCCCGGTTTTCTAAAGTTTATTTTCTTCCCAAAAATAGAATTTTGAATCACTTTTCAACTACATTTTTTGTTCATTTGAGAACATTTTTGCAAAAACACAAGAAACCAAGTAATTTACAATTGGGGCATACCATGGTATTTTTGGAGTGAGAGACGAAAGGTTCTCAATGGGGAATTCAGGATCAATGATTTCTGAATGAGAAGAATTATAAATTCTACTCAAGTGATCAGCCACAGTGTTTTCTTTTCCAGGTCTATCTTTGATTTCAATTTCAAACTCTTGGAGCATTAGGATCCATCTTATTTGCATGGGTTTGGAATGACTTTTCCTGAGTAAGAACTTTATATCATAATGGTCTATGAAGATGATGATTTTGGATCTTAAGAGATAGGGCCAAAATTTATCTAAGGAAAAAACAACTGCTAAAAGTTATTTTTCAGTGACAGTGTAGTGATATTGAGTTTCATCCAATGTTTTTGAGGGATAATAGATGACATGGGTAATCTTTTCTCTTATTTGACCAAGAACAGCCCCAATGGCTCTATCAGAAGCATCATATATTAACTCAAAGGGTAAGGACCAATCTGGGGGTTGGATTATCAGGGTAGATGTAAGAGTGGTTTTGAGTTCAATAAAGGATCTCTTGCAAACCTCATCAAACTGGAAAGTGACATCGTTTTGAAGCAACCGAGTGAGTGGGAGGGAAATCCTACTGAAGTTATGAATGAATCTCCGATAGAAACCGGCATGACCGAGGAATGAACTGATGTCTCGAACAGAAGTGGGTTCAGTAAGTGATTGGATCTCTTCAATTTTGGCTGGATCAACTTCAATACAATATTTTGAAACTATGTTCCCTAGAACAATCCCATTTACAACCATGAAGTGACATTTTTTAAAATTTAACAAAAGGTTGCAGTTGACACACTTTTGGTGGACTAGAGAGAGTGAATTCAAAAAAGATTCAAATGACTCACCATAAATGGTGAAGTCATCCATGAAGACTTCCATGAAGTGTTCAATGAATTCAGAAAATATACTCATCATACACCTCTGGAATGTTGCAGGAGAAATACAAAGTTCAAAAGGCATTCTTCTATATGCATATGTTCTAAAGGGTCATGTGAAAGTGGTCTTTTCTTGGTCCTGAGGTGCGATTGGGATTTGGAAGTAACCAGTGTGTCCATAAAAAAAGCAATAGCTTGACTTTCTGGATAATCGTTCCAGCATTCGATCAAGTAATGGAAGCGGGTAGTGATCTTTTCTTGTTTCAACATTCAATTTCCTATAGTCGATGCACACACTCCATTTGTTCTTCACTCGAGTTGTGACTACCTCTCCATGTTCATTTGTGACAACAGTTATCCCACCCTTCTTAGGTACAACTTGAATTGGACTAACCCATTCACTATCAGAAATTGGGTAGATAATACCAGCTTGAAGAATCTTGGTGATCCCTTCCCTAACTACCTCAAGTATGAGTGGATTGAGTCTTCTTTGTGGTTGTCTAATTGGTTTTGATGTCTCATGCAGAAGGATGTGATTTATGCAAAGGGTAGGGTTGATTCCTAGTATGTCATCTAGGGTCCAACCTAAGGCCTTTTTGTTTTCCTCTAACACTTGAACAAGTTTGGACTCCTCGGTTTCAGTAAGTGTGGAAGAGATAATGACAGGATATGAGTGATCATGGAAGAGGAATTCATATTTCAGGTGTGAATTAAGGAGTTTAAAATTAGTTTCATCATTCATTTTTGGGTTCGGAAACTTAAAAATGGAGGATGGGACTTCAGTTGCTTCAGATTAATTTTTCCTAATACTGTCCATGGTGGAGCAGTTTTGATCAGAGTTGAGATGGGATTCAAGAGAGTTTTCAAGATCCTCTAAATTGATGGAGTCTATGAATGACAGGTCCACATAAACTTCACCATTTATGACTTGGTTAATACTAGTGTAGATTTCACAACATCCTATCTCTTCATAATAGGATGAACATGATGTAATGTGGTTCAATTGACACTTAGAAGTGTCTACAGAAGCAAGGATTGAGAATGTAGAGTGATCCCCAGATGGGTACCGCATGGCTTGGAAAATGATGAACATGACAAGTTGGTCACTGAATTCCATGGATAAGATGCATGAATGGACATCAATTTTGGTTCTCACAGTCATGAGGAATGGTCTTCCTATAATTAGTGGAGATCGAGAAGAGTTCGTCTCACCTTCCGTGTCAAGGACATAGAAATCAGTTGGGAAGATAAGATCATTTACTCGAATAAGGACATCCTCAATTATTCCATCAGGACTGGCTGTGCTTCGATTGGCTAATTGAATGACAACACCCATTGGATGTAAGGGACCTAGACCAACGTTGGAGAATATGGATTTGGGCATGACATTAATTGAGGCTCCTATGTCTATGAGTGCATCATCAAAGTTGGAACTTCCAATTTGGAATGGAACCGTAAAGGTCCCTGGATCTTTTCACTTTATTGGAATAGACTGCTGGGTGGAAACATTTTCAAAGGTCTGAAGTTGCCTCTTGTGGGTGCACAATTCCTTAAGAAACATGGCATACATAGGAATTTGTTTTATGGCATCTAAGAGAGGAATGTTTACTTCAAAACTTTTAAACATGTCGAGCATTTTAGGATCAGGTTCAAAGAACTTCATTGGCTTGGAAAAGGCTTGAGGAAAAGGAATTGGGTTCCAAAGTGGAATTGAAGGATGTGAAAAAATGGTTTTAGGTTCCTTTTCAAGTTTCTTTTTCTTTTCGTTTTCTAGGTAAACATTCAAATGAGGGTTATAGGAAATATCTTGAGGCATAGATATGTGATTTCAAGATCTAAGTGCAATTGCACTTACATTACCCTTGGGGTTCGGTAATGGTTGAGCAGTGAGTTGGGATGAATTGGATGGCTATTGTTGACTAAGGTGGGATGCAAGTTGACCAATTTGGGTTTCAATGTTCTTGTGGCTAGAACGGGTGAAAGAGGAAAGATCTTCCACTGCACTTTCCCATGGTTGTTTAGAAGAATAGGATTGTCCCAAATTGGGATTACCTTGATTTTTGTTCCTGGAAAAGCCATTTTATTGGTTTTGGAATTGAGAAGGCTCACTAGGATAATGGAATCCATGAGGAGGATTGTTCCTTTGAGGTAGAGGAAGAAAAGGATAAGGTTGTTGGAAGTTACCAACGCCTTGACCATATTGAAAATGGTTTGGGTTTTGAGGAGGGAATTGAGGAGGATGAGATATGGTATTACCATACCAATGGCCTTGGTTATAGGAAGAAGAGAAGGCCTTTGAGTGAGGTTGGTTGATGTTTCTAACAAACTGACCTGATAGTTGAGGATTGTTGTTCCGCTGAGCATATGCTGCATTGAGCTCCATTGGTCCAGATGAATCGGATTAATCCTCTTGAAGTTGTGGACATGTGTCAGTTGGACGAGATGGAGAGTTACATATTCCACAATTTTTGACAGGTCTAGGAAACATTGATTGTGGAGAAGACGAGGTTGGAGATTTGGTAGCCACAACTAGTTGTCATACATGACCTGTAAGTTAACTCGTCCACTCAGTCATCTTGTTCATCTCAATTGATTGATTATCTTGGGCTTGATTAACTTGAGCATGGGCTCATGTATGTAATTATTGTCTGTTTGTAGCAATGTTACTTATGAGATCTCTTGCTGTTGTAGGAGTTTTATCAACAAGAGCATCGCCACTTGCATCATCTATGAGAGTTCTCTCCATATCCAATAACCCCTCATAGAATTATTGGATCCAGAGTTGGTCAGGGATTTGGTGGTGTGGGAAGGTTGCAACAAGCTTTTTGAACCTCTCCCAGTGTTCATGGAGTGATTCACTTGGGAGCTGTTGGATACCACTTATTTCCTTGTGGATAGAAGCAGTACGAGAAGCAGGAAATAATTTTTCTATGAAAATTCGCTTCATGTCATTCCATGTGGTTATGGAACCAGGAGGTAGGTAGTAAATACATGACTTGGAAGTGTCATCTAGGGAGAAAGGGAAGGCTCAGAGTTTGATTTGTTCTTCAGAAACCCCTTGAGGCTCTATGGTAGAGCACACCAGTTGCAACTCTGTATGGTGGATATGTGGATCCTCACCGGCTAGCCCATGGAAATGAGTGATAAGATGAATCAAACCTGGTTTGAGTTTGAATTCAGATTCTATTTTTGGATATTGGATTCCAATAGGTTGGTAATTCATATCAGGTGCAACATGTTATTTAAGGTTTTGTTCCCTAGGATTGGCCATTTCTAATTCAACTGGTTGGACAAGGACTGGTTCTTGAATAATTTGATTATCTCTTATGTTCCTCCTATGTTGGCAAAGTGTTCGATCAATTTCAAGGTGAAACAAATTCGAGGGATTGTTTGGAAGGCTACGGTGCATTCAGAGAGATTTTGGAATAAATAGGAAGATGGTTTTTTCTTTGTATTTTTTCCGTTTCTGATTTTTATGAGAAGACGGGGTTTTCTTTGTGTTTTTTCCAATTTGTTTTTTGAAAAATTATGTTTTTTTTGTTTTTTATTACAATAACCAGAAACTAATGACTAATTAAAGCACCATCCCCGAAAATGGCGCTATTTGAAACGTACGGCCGATTGTCGCCTATCGACCGATCAAAGTTCAGGTGCTCTGCTAATGTGTATAGTAGCACTCGGGTCGAATCCTCGGGGATGATACTTTGAAATAGTCAATTGTTTTTAGTTGATTGTATTCTGATTGGGGGGTTTGTTTTCAGTTCTTAATTGAAATTAATAATTTATTATTATTGATTTAACAAATTTATAATGATTGGGGTGAGTTCATCATTAGGTTATTTAAACTTGTGACATCCTTGAGCTTTTCTTTATATTGCATTTAAATTAACACCCATGTCACAAGTTGCGCTGATTTGAATTCCCAAGTGTTAAGGCTTTAATCCAAGACTTAACTTAACATAGGGTTCTAATCTTGATCATATCATGTTTGTGGTAGTGTATTTATGGTTCCATTATTCCATGGAAACCATACATTAAACAAAAAAAGTCATTAATCCATGACATGCTAAGCCCAACATACACAATGTTAATTCAACGAATACTCATCGAGAGAAAGCTCTCAATCGATTAACATACCTAAATTAAAACTAACCCCAACTATAGAGTTACTCCTCTATTAATATGGTTATTAATCTCTTAATATTTGTTTAAGGTGATGAATTATAAAGAGAAGAAAAAGAAATGGACAAGATAAGAGTAGTGCGCCGAACACACACACAAATGATGAAGAAAATTAAAAATGGATTTACGATTGAATGAGGAACCATAAGAAGGGAAGGGGATTTAACTAAATTTAAACTATTTTTAGAACATAAATATTAAACTACAGAAGGTGGATGAGAATAAGAGATATTGAATAAGTAACTTGCATTAAAATAGAATTAAAATGAAATAGAATTACAAGATTACAAAAATGAAAAACACGAAAGTGAAAACAAATAAAGGAGGAAGGGTTTCTCAAATGAAAACATGAGTATGGAAGGTCCTCCCAAGAATTTTTCAAGGATTTGGTCGTTCCAATATGTTCTCCTCTCCTCTGAAATTCCAACCCCTCTAAAGGAGAGAAGGGGAGTGCATTTATAGCCCAATGAGTGGACTGTTTGCATTCCAAATCTGTACCTTCATGTGAATCGCCATGTTGGCTAAACAAAAAGCCGAATATAAAGCACTCTCCTTATTCAAAGTTGTATATAATAAAGTTTTCCGAATACTCTCAAAATTTGGAGTCATTTGGACTAAAGGATCAAACGTTATGTCCGACTGATTAAACAAAGATAAAATTTCCATTTCAATCCAGTCTTTTTGAAGTCCAAAATGTGAAATTGTTTTTGAATAGGAAGATGACTTCAAAGACTAATTATTTCTTCAAATAATTCTTCCTTCTATATGTTCTATTTCACACTGCAAAATATCAGCTCGATTGGATTCTTACATCATGAGATATGTCCGGAATACTATACTGCTTTTATTTCTCAGCTAGAATGGTGGGCTGGACTTGAAAGATTCATTTGGGCCCCTTGTTCTTAGAGTTGGGCTCTAATATATTTATCCTGGACTCCTTCAATTGTCCATCGATCTATGGTGGTGAATAATTGAATTTTGACTTCTGTAGTTATCCCAGTAAATCAATCCTCATGAATAGTCATGTTTCTTCACAGATTCTTTGGTCTAGTTTGTGAGGACCATATGACCCCTAAAATGGAAGAATTAGCTCATCGTACCTTCTAAGGAAATGTTTTATATTTAAATTAGAATCCTAAAAAACAAGAACAACACAATTTGGATCAGTATAATGATATTTATTATCAAAACAGTAAACTAACTCAATTGGACTACTTCTAAAAATGCTCAAAAATTATACTTAATATTTAAACATTAATATTTCACACAAATTATGCACATTTAAAATAAAATAAGTAAAGGGAGTATATAATAAGTCATGAAAATATTAATAACATCAATGGAGCCGTGGTTATGAGAATCTTTAGGATTCCTCGATCAATAAATCCAGCTAGGGCATGCATGCCACTGAAACCAGACAACAACCCGAGCATAGAGCTTAGCATGCGCAGCCTTCTCATATGGTTTCACTAGGTCCACCTTCACCGCTGTTTGTGCTACATGATCTAGTAGAGACACCATGATCATGATATGATAATCCATGTTCTGTTTCCGATTGGCCTCAGTCATCTAGCCCTAATCTGAGATTCGCTCCACGTGTTTCAACTTGTGAGCAGTGGGACATTCCCAGAACCAGTCGGTCGATGGTTCATCTAGAAGGGTCCGTTATACCCCCTGCCATAGAACAAACTCTTGTAAGTATAAGTTCACAATTGGAATGGAAGTATGATATCCATATTCACCTTCCCAACATTCATGCATGGATATCTATCCTCTAGGTTCTTCGCCTAGCAGCAGATATGCGTTAATAACTTGCCGAGGATTTAATAATACCCCTCCAATTTGAGATGGAGGTAGCAGTCGTAGAATCCTTCCATGCTAAGTAATTCCACCATACTGAATGTTAGGAAATTATCTCTTTCTCTGAAGAATACGATGATTCTTCTATACAGGTGCATATCCTCCCATTATACATTACTGGCCATTTCAAAAGATTCATGGCTCTCCATTGTCTTTCCAACACAGGGTTGGGGATCAAAATCATCCCGGCCTGGACACTCTGAAAGATGGGGTTGTTCGAGGATGATCTGAGTCCATATGACCTTAAAATTCAAGGTTATGAAAGGATGGAACAAAAACCATTTGACAATATCAATGTGATGAATGAGATTGGTGGCCTAGTTTCAAGCACTGAGTTCTTCGTTGTCTCATAGGAAATTGCCTACAACGCATTGATGGGTAGGCTATGGCTCCACCTACATGCAGTAGTCCCTTATTCATATCACCAATGCCTTAAGTACCCCCTTAATGGTCGAGTGGGAATACTCAAAGGTGATGTGTCTTTTTTCCCTCTTGTGAAGCCTACTAACTATACTTTTGACTATTAGAAGAGAAAGGGCACGAAAATTCCAGATAATGTGGTTGAACATGCAATGGTTGTGATCGACCTGTGGACAGAACCAGATGATTCCTAAATTTTCTGGATCCACTGATTGGATGCCACATCCCTAGTCATGGGGAAATGCTTTGTTTTTTCTATAATGATGGGTAAGCACATTCCCAAGTCAATGGGATGATGGAATATCACCTTGTATACCTATACGAATTAGGATCAAGTGATCCAAGAGCCCCTAACCCCATAAGGTTTCGAGATGTATACCCCATGGAAAATGCAGTACCCCATACTTGGTTGTTTCACCAGGATGGGAGAAAATAGATCAATTCAATGTGCCACTACTGATTTGATATCATCAAGTGTGGCCCCTTGGGATGAAGGAAAGATGGGATCGAGTCGTTAGCTTTCGTCACCGTGGTCTGGGAATTACAGGAGCTCCCCTAAGTAGTGTCTACTGCCACTCAGGCTGGCACTGATGTCCCATCAGGATCTGCCGAATCAGAAGAATCTCCTCCCACCAAGGATCCCTCCTCCGTGAATGAAGAAGAGTATTTGGAGGATTCTCTTCCTACAATTGAAGGTGGTGTTTCCACTATGGTCGATGAATTAGTATATGTGATCCTCAGTAATGAGACAGATCTGAAACAAACCATGATCCAAGACGCTAGGCCTATCGAAGAGCAATAGCGACACATGGACTTCCAAAAGCAGCATCTTGATGTGTTTGCCTAGATTTATGAAGATATTCCAGGACTATATCCTTATGTCTTCATCCATCACCTCGTTCTTCCATCAAATAATCATTGGTTCAAATATCCAACCAGAAAGATGCACCCTTCTCACGGTGACATGGTCGAGGATGAGGTTGATAGGTTCATCAGAGCCAACATTGTCAAGGAGGTCCATTACCCTAGATGGTTATCCCACATTGTGACCACTAAGAAAAAGAGCATACATATCATAGTCTGCATCTAATTTTGGGATCTTAACAGTCACTTCTTAAATGATGATTTCCCCCTTCCTAAGATGAAACTGTTCATTGACGCCACATCTAGGTTCCAGGATCTCTCCTTCATGGATGGGTATTCCGGTTATATCCAAATTCGAATGGCCCCATAGGATAAAGAGTTAACAGACTCCAGGGCACCACAAGGTACTTTCTGCTACCAGGTAATTCCCTTCGGTCTAAAGAATTTAGGTTCCACCTATCAGCGTTCCATGAATCACATATTTAAGCCGATCCTCAGGACATTTTTGGAATTCTACATAGAAAATCTAGAGGTTAAATCTCTAAAATTATTGGACCATATCATAGACCTCAGTAAAGTGTTCAGATTCCTCTCATACCACCATCTAAAGATGAACCACTTGAAGTGCGCCTTCAAGGTCACCTCTAGAACATTACTCAGCTTCAATGTTAGGTATATAGGAATTGAGATCGATCCAATGAAGAAAAAGGACTTAATTCAAATGTATCCTCTGAGAAACATTTGGGTACTTCGAGGTTTTCAAGGCCACTTAGCCTGCATATGCAGATTCATTGAAAATATAGATGGTAATTGTAATACCTATTACCATTTATTGAAGAATCAAGTCAATTATCAGTGGGATAAAGAGTGTCAGAATGCTTTTGAGGAAATCAAGCAGTACCTATTACAGCCTCTGATTCTGATGCCACCTATTTCTAGAAAGCTGTTGGTCCTTTATGTGACCACTTTGGAGTGATCTCTCAACACCCATCTCACCCAAAAGAACAATGAGGTAATGTAGAACAGTTTATATTATCTCAGTTGCATGCTCCTCGATACAGATAACAAATATTCCACTATCCAGAAGAGCTACCTTGTACTTATATTCATAGTGCAAAAATTGTGACACTACTAGTAGCACCCTGAGATACAGCTAGATTGTTGAGTGAATCTGTTTAAGTACATTTTGAACCACCCCATGTTTACCTGCCATCTAGCTTGGTGGGTAGTCATCCTTCAATATTTTCACATCAGGTTTGTCCCCTAGATGGCTGTCAAAGGACAGGCAATTGAAGATTTCTTTACCACCCATCCTACTCTCATAGAAAAATATTTCGTTCTTCATTTCACATATGAAGAAATCCTTTCAGTAGATAAAGACATTCTATGATGGAAAATTCACTTTCATAGTGTATCTCAAATCCCTACTAGAAGAAGACTCAATAAAGTGGGTCATGGTGTCGTCTTCATCATGCAAGAAAAAGTTGTTCTTTCATACACATTCTTATTATCGAAAGGCTATACCATCAATGAGGCAGTGTTCCATGCTCTCATTACCAGTCTTTATCTGGACCTCAAGATTGACATTCCCCACTTGTATGTGATAGGGTAATATGAGCTAGTCATCAAACAAATCAATGGTGACTATGTCATCAAAAAGAAGGAGTTTTTTCCACTGTTGGAATATACCATCCCACTAGTGACCCAGTTCCCATCTCGGTCGGAAGTTCCTCATGTCCCTCAGTCCCATAATGGTTGATATGAAGCCTTTCTTACCTATGATTCATCTTTTTTAGAACCTGATTGTAATTATTTAATTATCGACGTGGTGCATCATAGATTCATTTCTCTTTCTACCCCAAATGACGATGATAGACTTCATGTAATCCAACATACCTTCAGTGCCTCTACTTCAGGACCCCCCATGTCCCCCTTCACAACATTTTATGTAACTCCTGACTGGAGGTTCCCCTTTATAGAGTATCTCGAACTTGGTAAACTCTTAGCAGATCGATCTGATCATGAGATAATTCGATGACGCGCATTGTATTTCACCATCTAGGGGGTTCCCAGTCTTGAGAAGATACTCTATAGCCACTAGTTTTATGGGTTTCTCCATCATTGTTTTCAAGGAGGTGAAATTTCTCAGGTCATGCATGAGGTTCAAGCCAGTTCTTGCGGGGATCATCAGATAGAGCCGAAACATTCTCACCAGATCTGGATATTGAGGTATTTTTGGCCTTCCATGATCTTTGACTACATTGAGTTCACCAAGAGGTTCCATGCATGCCCAATCCGTGCTAATTTTTTGGCATTGGCCACCAGAGCCTCTCCACACTACTATGTAATCCTACCCCTTTACGATATAGGGACTCAATGTCATAGGACCATATCCACTGGTGACAGCTCGCCAGTGCAGATTCATCCTAACCAATGCAGATTTTTTTTCAAGTGGGCAGAGGTATTTCCTCTTTAGGAGATCAAGGCATGTTCTATCATTGCATTTGTGTGCTCCAATATCATCAACCAATTCAGAGTCCCTCGGTCCATCTTCATTGATAATGGATCAAACTTCCAGGTAGCTAAACTAAAGAATTTTTTTTCCATGTATGACATTAGTAATAACTATACCACCCACTATCATGCGCATGAAAATGGGAAGATTGAGGCCTTCAACAAAACCCTATCAAATATTTTGCCGAAGATAGTGGGTAATAATGAGAATAGTTGTCCGGATAAACTCCCCAATGCTCTCTAGGATTATCATACAATGACTCACAATTCCACTCAGGTGACCCCATATTCCCTGGTGTACAAAACAGAGGCCATCATACCCTTCTAGATTCAGTTTCATTCATTGTACACAACAATCTATGATTAGAAAACACCAGATAAGGTATCTGATATCCCTCTGGTTTAATTAAAAGCACTCAAAGAGAATAGGCCTTGTGCCCTGCACAATCTGGAGAGCATTAGGAAAATATAGCCAAATCATTCGACAAGAACATTTTCCTCCGCTCTTTTTTACAAGGTGACATGTTGGTATCCCTAAGAAGGACAATGATACCTAGTAGAAAACCAATAAAACTAGAGACCAAGTGGGAAGGACCTTACATCATTCACATGTTTCGCCCCAATGCAGAGTACTCCCTTGTTACCATGAATGGTGAGGTTATTACTCCTCCCAACAATTCTAAATTCCACAAGAAGTACTTTTCTTGAGTAATTTATGGTCTGAAATGACCTTAAACTATTCTTTCCTCTCCATACATCCTTAAACTACACAATCTCTCCAAGCTGAATGACGTAAAACTACCCAACACTCATATCATGTGATGATAAATTGCAAAAATGGTCCATGCTCTATGACCTTAAACTATGATCTCCCCGCTTCTTCACCACATGACGTTAAACTGCACAACATCTAAAGAAATACATGTGGCTCGATTCTCATCCTTGTAGGATACATAGGAATGCTCAGATGATTCGTCTTAGAGTGAGTCACCCAAATTCTTCTATTCGATAACCCCTCAGGGGTATAGTTCTCTTGGATGATCGCACACAGTATAGTGTTGAATTATTTGGCCCCCATTTAAGTTAGGTTTACGATGATCACACCATGTTCCCCTCTGGTTCTTCTATTCTCCCATGTCCTGACCACACGATGTTAAACTGTATGGCCCTATTAGAACTATGTGTAGCTTGATTCATGCCCCTGCATGATTTGTAGGAATTCCCAGACATCTCTTCCATAGGCCCAACCCCAGACATAAGACCTTGTCTTGGTTCTATCCCCTTATCCAATATGATTCTCTAAACACATGGTGAGGTGTAAGCTTTGATTGCATCCATTTACGTCCTGTTTTTCATGATCGCACCTTTTATCATCTTCCTCTGGGTGATCCACTTTTTTTCATTCTTACTGTGTGATGTTAAACTTTATAGGCATATTCACGCTTCATGTGTCCCCTTTATTTGGGTTTCCATCAACGTTCGCATCTAAAAGGACCCACGAACAGCATTGATTCTAGGACACAAGGCTCTCCTGCCATTTCAGGCCAATGTAATGGAGGGTCTTGAATGAAAATTTGATACATGTCCCACATTTTGAATGTGTTCAGTTGTCAATGGTCATTTGTTGTTCCCATTTTAGGTCGCACAATATGGATATTGTGTTCCGATCATGGTCAACTAACATCCTACATTGTTATCACCACCCATATATGTCCCATGTTTTCGTTGTAGTGTTTCATTTTGTCCTTCTATACCTTCGAAAGTTAATCCTCGAGTAGGGAAGTAAGTCTAGTTGGGTTTAACCCCACCTGATCACATTCCCTTAAATTCATGACCTTATATGTTCGGGAGAACCTGATCCCATTCCTTCATTCCCACACCGAGCATTGATCATGTGGGATTATGATCTTGAGTAAGGTAATACCCACATAAATGGTGACGTATTCATGGTCTGAGCTCAATGACCTTAAATTGAGATCACTATCATCCTCATCACACAATGTTAAACAGTATGATCTATCCCAACTGAAGGATGTAAAACTACTCAATACTCGTCCCATGTGATGATAAGCTGCAAGCTGGCTGGGGCTTCCCGTATGTGGCCAAGACTCAGGTCCCTCAACCTTTCTGGCCCTCTAGCCAAATTTCTCATTTAGGTTTGTGTGGTGTGGTATGTACTCCATGTCCTTATTCACGTCAGTCTATTTTATTCACACCACACATATCCCCTTGAGACATCCCTCCTTCATCCATTGTCCATGTCGTAAGGTGTTAAACTGCATGGGTACCACCACACTTTACGCATCCCATCATTTGGGTTTCTATCACCTTTCACATCCGAAGGGACTTAGAATAGTATGTATGTTAGGCCCCATGGCTCTCCAACCATCTCGTTCCAACATCCCCAAGGATTTTGGACAAAAATTTGATACAAGTCCCGCATTTTGAATATGGACAACAGTCGATGCTCATTTTTTGTTCACATTCTAGGTCACACGATACAGATACTATTTTGAGAACATTGATAGTAGTTATCCTTAATAACATTGGTCATTCTAGGGTCTCTCAAATGACAGTTATGATAATTCACCATTTCCACCTATATGTACCATGCACATGACATTAAACTAGTCTGCTATGGTCCGAACCCTGTGACCATAAACTATGTTCTACCACGTCCTTATCTCATGATGTTAAACTGCACGGAATCTCGAGAACTACATTTTTATTGATTCTCATCTTTATGCGATATACGGGAACATATAGACATTGTGTCTTCAGGTCAAGACTAGGTTCATCTATCCCTTCTCTTAGCCTGTTGGATCGAGTTTTCTCTGAGAATTCTGAAAGGTGTGGTGTGTGTGGTCTTATTCCCTCATTTACGTCATGTTATTCTCCATGCCATACACATTCTTCTTTGAGGTCCCCCCTGGTTTCCTTCTTCATTATTGCATGACGTTAAACTACATGACATCTTCCATAACTACATTAGGATTGATTCTCATCATCATGGGATAAATAGGAACACCTGGATGTTCATTCTTCGGGTCCAGCCCTATTGGCCCCCTGCTTGAGTCCTCTAAGAGGGGTATTTGGTGTGGTATGAGCTTATATCATCATCCACATCGGTTTTACAATAGTCACACCAAGTACCTCCCTCTTGAGGTCTCTTCATACCCCATTCCTCCAATCATCTTCTCGAATAATCTACTATAAAATTGTTCCCCTATACCCTCTTTGGAAATTCACAAATGTTCCCAGGAGAACTCTCGTTCAGGACCAAGAGTATTGGATTCTATATAGAAATGTTTTTTCACATGTTGATGCTTCTTGTTCCCCTTTATTTGGGCTTTCCATCATCTTTCACATCCGAAAGGACCCCTGAACAGCATGGATACTAGGCCCTAGTGCTCTTCTACCATCTCGGGCCAACATCCTTGAGGATTTTGGAAAAAAATTTGATATGAGTCCTGCTTTTTGAATATGGTCAGCGGTCGACATTAATTTGTTGATCCCATTTTAGGTTATACGATATGGATGATGTGTTTTGAACACAGTCAATAATCATCCTCCATTGTTACACCACCTCTTTTAAGCCATAAATATTTTTTTCATGATTCACATCCTTTTCCAATCCATCATGTCCAATTATGGTTTTGACACTCTGGGTGCTATCCCTCAGTGCATGTTTTCACGTTAAGTGGATGAATCCACATTAAGGTGTCATTCTAGGCTCCACACAATTTCCCCCTTTCTCTATATTTCATTTTTTTAATACTTTCTCCACCCTTATCTCCCACATTGAGTGTGGCTCGCATGGGCTTGGGGATTTGGTCATGCTTTACACCCATTTGGAAGAGTCTCACTTCCTACAGTCCTAGCTCTACACCCTTAAACTACAATCTCCCTATGTCTGTGTCGTATGAAATTAAATTTCATGACAATTTCTTTGAATTATATGTTTCTTGATTCATGCCCCCACAGGATACGTAGGAATGCCCATACATTTCATTCTCAGTTCCAGCTCAGTCTCCAAAAAATTATCTTGTCTGCTCGGCCTCACGGACCAATCTTTTACAGGACTTCATGGTGTGGCATGTATGGGATTATTCCCTCATTCATGTTTGGTTTTCAATATCCTCACCACATACTCCCCTTTTAGGATCTATTCTCTCCTACCTCTTGTCATGCATAACATTAAACTGCACTCTCATAAATATGTATGGCTTGATTCCCATCCTCATGGGATACATTGGAACACCTAGACATTTCTTCTTTGGGTCCATCCCCATATCCTATTATCTGTTCTGGACCCTCATCCTGAGGCTTCTCCTCTAGGGTCGCGTACGATGTTCTGTGTACGTAGTCCTTATTCACCTCAGGTATGCTTTATCACACCTTACTCATACCATATAAAACAGTGTACTTATACATGATTCCAAACCATATAACCTTAAACTATTCATCCTGGTCCCACATGACTTTATAAATTTTCATCTTTTCCAAACCATGTTAAAATTCATGGGTTGGACCTATCATACAACCTTAAATAATGACATTATCATCCTGGCCATGCGATAAAAAACTACACCACAATGTGATGACCACACTCAAGGGGACATCATGTTTAGTATCGTTCATCCACCATTCGATTTACCATGGCAAACATAGGGATTTATTTCTTGCAGCGATGCCTGGATTCTCCATCCTAGGGTCATTGCATCAAAACAAACACACACATTTCATTAAAATCTAAAGAACAAACAAGGTCCTTCAAATGTCGTTTGTTTTTGTGAATGGGCCAAACCTGAACAACAATATTTTACATGGAATTGGTACCCTACCATGAAATATTCTATAATTACGTATAGCTTGATTCCCATCCTCATGAGATACGTTGGAATCCCCAGAAATTTTGACTTTGGGTCCGTCCCCAAGTATCTCAAATCCTACATTCTTTTGGCCCCCCTTGGATCGAACTCCTTCGAAAGCATGTGATTTGGTGACTAACTCTTGGGTTCTCATTCAATTCTGGTTTTACAATAACCACACCATATATCTCTCTTTTTCTTCCAAGCCTGGTCTGAGTTCTACGACCATAAACTATGATCTTCCTACAAGAACAATGTGCTGTGTTTGGATACCTCGCCACCCTATACACATTCTTTTAAACCAATTCCCATCTTAATGGTCTACAATATGATTTTAAACAAGATTTTTTATTCCCAGTACCATTGTACTCTGAAAAGGAACTGATTCCATCTGTCTAACACATCTCATTGGTGTACTCAAATGTGTCATTGAAAAGAGACCAAAGTGTGGAATTTCAGATGGACATTCCCTTGTCTCATGTTCATGGTTCATGATAACTTTAATTGGATCACCATCCTCTTACACATCTAAAAGGACCACCTTTATAGCCTGTTCTGATTCCACATTGGATGAGCTACTTTCTTGGGCCAACTCCCTAGAAGACCTCAAATGACATTTTGGGACATGTCCTTCATTTCAAACATGGCCAGGAGTCGATCCTCATCCATCTTTCCCCATGCAAGGATAATATGAAATGGATGTTGTGTTTCAAAAATGGTCAAAAGTTATCCTCTATCTGCATGACACAATTATTGCGATATAGATCTAAAACACCATGATTCACTACTTTCTACTCCCTTATGTTCAACTAGAATTCTAGCACACTTGGTTTTACACCTCCATGTATCATTTTTCATTAAGAAGGCAGGTCAGTAGTATTGGGACATCATTTACATAGCATTCCATTTCCCCTCATGTGTGCCTCCCTATACTAGGAATGTCCCATCGTTAATACTTGTTTCCCAAATCGATCACAACTCACTTGGTCTTAGTGGGTTTGGTAGGATGTGTACTGCTGTAGTCGAACAACACATGCATGTCGTAACACAGGACGTTAAACTGCAATTTGAGAAATATGTATAGCTTTATTTCCATCCTAATGGGGCATGTAAGAATGACCAGACACTTTGTATCATGCCCAGACCAAATTAGGCCACCTCTGGTCTATGGTCTCATGAATCCCACTGGGAACATGTTTTATGGTGTGGACCTCATCCTCGTTCACGTCGGGTTTACAGTTACTGCATCATGTACCCCTTCAGATATTCCTGCTATTGTCCTTGTCACAGGATGTTAAACTGAACAACATCTTCAGAACTATGTATGGATTGATTCCCATCCTAATGGGGTATGTATGAATTCTTGAACACTTTGTCTTGGGCCAATCCAAAAATTTTCCATCTTCGGTCCCTCAACATAAGATTTTCCACCGAGATTACATAGTGTGGTATGGAATTACTTGGTCCTCATTCACATCGGGTCTATAATGGTTGTACCGTGTACTCCCCCTTTTGTGGTCTCCCCTACCACTCTTTGTCCTACCATATGAAATTAAACTACATGGATCATCCAGAACTACATATGGATTGATTCCCATCTCCATGGGGTACATAAGACTGCCTGAGGACTTTCCTTAGGGTCCAGCCCCAAGTTTGACCACATCAGGTCTATGGTCTAAAGAAAAATCCCATCAAGAACTTGGGGTGTGGTGTGGACTCTTAATGTATTACATCCCATATATACATTCACCGCACCATGTGATTACTTTCTGGGTAAACATGTCCTCGACGCATGACTTTAAACTATGGGTTTACCCTGAAAAAATACATGGTGCCCCAAGATAATTATGGGTTGCATCTGCTTCCTCGCTAGAGAAGATTCCCCTAACCTACACTGGTCTCAGACAGTACTCTTATGAAGAACTATGTCTGGCTTGATTCTCATCCTTAATAGATATTTAGCAACACCCAAGAATTTTTCCTTAGGCCCAGCCCTAGGATCATCGTCATCACCATACGACATTAAAATATGTGTCTTTCATACTCCTTGGCATGATGTAAAACTATAAGGCATGCAATTTCCTCACCAGATAGGTCATATATAGAAGTAGTTTTTACCCTGGTTGAGACCGATGCACCATCCTAATGTGTTTTCATAACGGTGGATTAATTTTGAAAGTGTGGGACTCCATTCGTACAACCCATCACTCCACCCTCCATGCTTTGTGTTCCCTTTATTCGGATCCTCATCCTATTTCATGCCCTAAAAAAATCCCTAATAGTATTGATACTCTTCCTTTGGATATCCTACAATCTGAGGATATTGTTCTGGAAGACCAATGGATGAAATTTTGAGTTATTCCTTTTGTTATGAACATGGTCTGTGTTCATCCCTCATTTGTTATCCCCATCTTCGGATAACTCAATTAGGATGTTGTATATCGAGCATGGTCAACAGTTGAACATTCATTTTCATGCCATCGTTACAATGTTGTGAATTTTGAGTTTCATGATTCACATCATTCAACTCTCCTGTGTTCAGATAGATTTTAACACCCCTTGAATTACCCAACTCGTGTACTATAGAATGTTGAGAAAGTGAAAATTTGACACCTCCAAGAACATCATTCTCTCGATAGGCCCCCATCTTTCTTTCCTGAAATATGGACTATTTATTTAGACCCCAGATGCCCAGATCCTGGTTGGCACTCCCATATTCAAATGGAATAATGATGGGGTCATTCTTTGTTTCTCACATCGAGCACGACCCACGTGAGCTTAGGAACTGGTCGCTGGATATTTCACGAATGTGATGGAAATGCAGCAAACCAAAACAAATATAAGAACTCACGAATGCAATAAACATAAACAATTAAATCATGAAATTATGTTTATGAGTTTACACACATTACAGTGCCCAAGGATTGTCCCCTTAAATAGATGGGTTGACCTCTTCAATGCAGTATCCCAACTACGCCACTCTCTGGCATGTGGCGTCAAGGATCCGCTACCACCAGTTAAGATCCCGCTCCTCCTTGATGGAAATGGGGAATAGTTCATCATCCTCAATCTGGGCCTGACCATCATCAACTTGGCTAATATACATCACTTCAGAGGATCGTCTCGTCTATTCTTCATCCTCTACCAGTTGGGCCTTCAACAGCAATATGATCCCCGATTGCGTGTCGAGGAAAGAAGAACACTCATTCTATCACTCCATCAACTGTTGGATCTCAATTTTGGCCTTCTAGAGCCTCTTGATGTTCACGGACATCCTCCACTTCCATCCCACTCTGATTTCATGGTCATACTTATGTATCTTCTCTACCATGAAATCTCGGATGATCATATGAGGATATTGGGCATCCAATACTCCAGCACAAATTTTTCACAACCAGGAACAAATCATTCCCTTCTAGTCAATCCATTTCACTTGAAGTTTCTCTCCAATGAAGTGCTTGATCATATTCCATGACCAAATATGGATAGCCTTGATTTACTATTCATCATAAGTCATCTCATCCTCACCCTTGGGGTCGGCCGGTTAATATACATGGAATGCATCCAAGAACACATTAGAAGAGTCATCATCCGGTGTTATATTGTGTAGGCCAAGTCACATGTCATTTTACTGATCCCAGTTGTCAGATTCCAACTTGGTGATTTCAGTTTTGGTCCTAATAATGGTCCCACCGATGATCGGGAGGAATGCGGCTTGGTCAATATGGGTGTCTACTTCCAGGACAACTATTGTTTCCCTTGGAAAAGCATTGCTAGGGTCCCTAGTCATCATCACTAATGCATCCCATTACGTTTGAATAAATTTTCATGTGGGACTACATAGACAGTAGTTGACATGATCAATGGATTACAGTTACGGATTCTGTGTGTAACGTCTCGGCTCGACTTATCATCGAACTGGAGGCCAGACAGGTAGGCCACCTGGCCTCAAGCACGTCTCCCCGTATGCCAGAGGCTGTCGACTAGCTGTGAGGGTCTCAAGAGGTGATAGTGGGGAGGCTATACCCACATATCAGAGTAACACAGCAATATTATCAGAGTAAATAATATTCAATAGTGGATGTAGAAACAATTGAATGGTAGAAGAAAAATACATGTAATAACCATTTTATAAAAGGCGGAAAACCCCATTTCACAATGCATGAGTGTACAGATGATTATACAGTTATGAAAGCAGGAATCAATACAACATGATTTACAAAAAATACAAAAATAAAGGGCAGCAAATCCCGAAGGTGATCCCCTGAGCATCCCAATATCCCGCTTGGTCATTTCCTCCTAATTCCTTGGGTACAACCAGCACAGCACAAAACCTAGGTCCCGCAAGTAAGAAGGTCTACTTAGGTACCCCAGTGCAATGGCGGCCCGAGTAGGGTGTGGGATATAAATCCTAGTAGGTCGGCACCACCAGTATCAAACCCAATCTAGACAGTGTAAAAAAATTAAATAGTGAGCAGGTATGGAGAAATTAGTAAGCATAATTACATAAGTAAATAACACACGTCCAGGTTCCCAAGGGACACCTGACGGTTATACCAGCTTCGGCTCATTGTTGGTAAAGTAACCTGATCATGTCACCATATATATATATTAATAAAATAATTTATATTATATATGACATGGGGTAAGAATGCCTCCCACCCATTAATCGAGATTAATGGGCAAGAGGAAAGAATACCTCTCGTCCCTATAGGTCAACTGAAAAAGGGGTAAGATTTCCTCGCTTCCATAATAGAGAATAGCGGGCACGAGGTGAGAATTCATCTCATCCCTAAATCAACTGGAAAGGGGTAAGAATGACTCCCTTCCATAAATAGATAACATCGGGCATGAGGTAAGAATGCCTCTTATCCCTATAAGTCAACTAGAATGGTGTAAGAGTGCCTCCCTTCCATCACATTCATTCAACAGGAATGGGGTATGACTGCCTCCAATCCAGACATGTAATCATCAAGAGAAGTCAACTGGCAAGGGGTAAGAATTCCTCCCTTCCAGACATGTACTGTCACACTGGCATGGGGTATAACTGCCTCCCATCCAACCACCTATCTGTCACTAGGTGGCCTCAGCTTGCACTCACCTTTATTATCATTCATTATGTGGCATTAGCATGTGCACACTCACAATACAAACATGTCTATAGTATACTGATTATGAAATTACCTCATAAGCATTCAAAGAATCATACCACACACATGTAAGTGAACACATTCACAAACATACTTAAGGAAACCCATCTTAAGTATCTAAATCAAGATATTCACATATTCGTTTTACTAACATAAGTCGTGCTCATTACGTTATCCTAAGACATGGTCGTACCTCACTAGTTTGTTCCTCCCTAGTTTCACCATTCCATCTTAAAGAATATTTTTATCATTCATTAACCCTTTGATACCTTCTAGGGGTAACAAGACATTTAGTATTAAGTCATCCCACTAGGGTTACCATCCTACTCAATTTTCCCAACATGGGAAATTGACACAAACATAAGCATCACAACCATTTCATTCTATTTGTCTCAACAAAGCAAGTTCACATACAAAGAATCAAAGAGGAACCAAAAAAATCCACCAGGAAAGCATAAAAATTCTATCACTACTTTTTATCTTGAAGGCAACACACCTCTGATTGAAGGGATTTATTATTAAATTGTGAGTTTAGTTAGCAAGAAACCATTTTTATCTTATTCCTACAACTCACACTGTTTTCACAGAAGCATTTATTCAAGACTAATTTGTAGAATTCAAATACTGAGACCATGCAGAAATAAATCTTTACTACTTTACTTTAAATTAATGGGTAAGGAGAGGGGCCCTACCTCCAGGTGGATCCATCCGTCCACTCCGGATTTTGGCGCTTTCTAACTAAGAGCCGATGTTGCTCCCCCATGATACATATGTGATTTCACATATGACCTAGGCCTACACAGGCAAGCAGCCTAAGCTCTGGTAAAGAGAATACAACCCGAACCTTCCAACGCACTAAGAAAAACATACCAGCACCCTTTAGAACAACTAAGGCATTAACTTAGAAGTTGTGAAAACAAACCACTAGTAAAACCCTTACCTCGGAATCAACCCGGCGGACCGAGACCACCACAACCCACCTCGCCTTTGGCGGAAGATTCCCAAACTCAAACCCAAGGGTCCAGAGACAACCTTGGAACAACCCTAAAATGATGCAAAAACAAGAATCAAGAAACCCCCAATCCCTACGGTTCGGCCGAATCCCACGGGTCAATGGAGATTCCAAAATCTGGAAAGAAAACAAGAGGAGAGGGAAGGAGGGAATGTACCATGGAGGATCAGAGAATAAACTATGAGAAAATATGAAGAAAATAGAGGAAGGAGGAGGCCATAGGAGCTGGGCATTGTGCGGCTCAAAGGGGGATCTCCCTGGGTGCTGCGTGCGGGTCTGGCAGGAGAGGAAGTGAGGGAGGGATTTGTTTTTAAGTTTTTCTTTTATTTTATTTTAAATTTAATAAAATTCGTTAAACAGACCGGCCTGCATAGTTTGGTCCGCACAGTTTTCCAAACTGTGTGCAAATGGTGCAGCACCCTCTGCCTTAGAGAGATCCCTCGCACGGGCTAGGGGCATGGTTTGGGAAACCGTGCGCAGCCCGTGTGAAATCCAATAACCCCTTGAATAAGGCCACATGGTTTTCCTGCAATGGGCCACATGGTTTGGTCAAAATATGCGCAACCCGTGCTCCTTCCTGTACCTTTTAAAAACCAACCTCTCTCTTGGGACTAAAGCTCCCAAGACCTGTCGAGAAACTAGGGAAACCTTGTGGGCCTTCTCCGAAGCCCAAACCCCCAAAAAAGCATTCCAACTCTCGGAATTCTGTTCCGAAGCTCAGTCTTAAAAACAACCCATTCAGTAAGCGAAAAATTTCAAAATCCTTTGGGTTTTAGTCTGGTTCAAAATGTGGGTCATTACACTGTGAAGAATACATATAGAGATCAAATAATTGGTCTCACCCTTGAGATGATTCCATTTGAACCCCATGGTTTGGCCCATAATATACGGTTCTGAAATCTGAAGATTATGGGAGAACCACCTAGGGTAGCATAGCCCTACTAGCTACAGTAATCGCCATCGGCAAAATTATAGATCTCAAAGTTCCTACAACAACTTCTATTATTGCACAGGATTGGGTTTTGCATATGAGAACCTCATGCACAGGTCAATTGTTATATGGGAAGTCCTAAATGACCTGTATGAGGATCACAAGAAGATTTTTTAGGGTTTACCTCAAGTGCCTCTGCAAACCTTTCCAACTCCGGGTCTAAGTTGGAAACCTCACCTTCTTCCTGAGGGCTCCCTCTACTAGCCTCTTCCCCCCAAGAGGACCCTTATAATTCTTCTAGTAGTGGGATCAGATCCCTCAGGTCAACAAGAGATAGCTTTGAATGGACTATTCGATCGAGCAGCTCTTTTACACAATCATTCAATGGACGCGGAGCACCCCAAGAGTGCACAAAGTCCTCCATCTCAAAGATGTACTCCTCCCCCTCCACCTGCAATACCGAAAAGTTGTCCCTATAGGGAACAATCCCGAAAAAATCAATACCAAGATGGTTTAGATGGTTCCACATCTAGGAAGGGTTGAGGAATATTTTTTTGACATACCATATGTCTGAAGCCTCCAGGAGGATATAATCCTATGTAATATCTATGAGGCGTAGCCACATCCCTAGATCCTAAGTGGCTATCCTGTGGAACCCCCTATGTGGCCTCCCCTCCACCTGATTTTTCTCTTCTAGGACCATTGGGCCAGCCGCTGCCAATTGCCTCTCGGTTGTTGTAGGCCTCACTACTACTGCTGACATGCCACCACGGGACGTTCTTGCCACCTATTAGCTTTAACATTGAGTTTGAGGAGGTACCCCATCACTGGTATATATGGTATGCTGCTTCAACACCTCCCCCGGGTAGGTTTCCTCCCAACTCTTGGTATACTCCTTCACTATCAGGTAGACAGCTATGGGCGAAAGAATATCATTCATCATCATCGCTTCCTCCTATGTGAACATGTGCCACATATTTTGCATCACACATAGATTTTCTTTATGGATTACAGCCATCTGGACATGTGGGGTGCGCCTCTTCATGCACCGGAACTGCCTCACGAAGTGGTGCGGGGTGTTTGTCTCACATAGAGTCTCGCGGTAAACCTTTTCCTATAGGAATCCATATATAAAGCCCAAGAGGAAGTAACAATGCTCTGTAATTCCCTAGACTTCATCATTGAACACTCATTTTGGAAATAGGAATGAGTGGAAGATGAACTCATCCACCTTCCAGTCCCGTTTCAGCACTAACCACAGGGTCATCTTGGTCGGGAAACTCCCCGCTACATTCTGAATGGCTAGTCAGAAGTCCGACCCAAGATGAGAAATGGGGTTTGAGTATTCGAATGCACCCAAATGTGCCTCTATCCACCCATACATGAGATAGAACGGCCCGCACACCCTATGTGTATTATTCCCTTCACTAATAATAAATAGTTCTTTGTACACATTATCTAGCATCTGGATCCCAAGATTGATCTTCTCCCCCGTCTCCAACGTCGATTCCATGAACAATGTGCTCGGTTGTACGCCCATGTTCATTTCCCTAACTATATAAATCCATCCACCAATGAGCACAGAGATGAACACAGCCAACCTGACCACTAGTTTTTGCTTAGTGTTAACACTAAACCCCCATTTCTTCCACTGTATTTACTCCAAGTGTCATCAATATGAGTGCTCTTTTATATTATGGACCCCCTTTGGGAAAGTGGGAGGCATCCCAGGAAACTTCTCATCTATAGTATAATTCAAGAACCACCTGAACCACATATTAAAGTAGACATCCCTCACCAACTTCTTGTCATCTCTTGGAAAAAGGTCCATCAACGCCTTTTCTAGCGGTGAAATCTTCTCCTGATTATCCCATGTGTTCACAGTGGGGAGGAACACATCATACATCGATCCCAATATTGGGATCCCGGAGATTTTTTTGGAAGTCCAAAAGGCTGATACCAACCTCCCTATAGTGAAGATGAAAGGTGTTGGTCCTTGATGACCACATTCTCAATAACTCTAGCATCAGCTACAATGGCAAGTAGATGTGGAATTGGGAGACCCATGGCACCTCATTCAGGCTCACTCGCCTTATTTGTGCCTAAAACTCCTCACCGAAGGCATAAACCCAGTAATCCTAGGCCCAGTCATTTGTGAAATTACAACCCTGGAACATAACCCACTCATCGGTCCACCCCTTTTCTGGGTTCCCCAAGGCTGCCTTTAGGAATTTTTGGTAATGCGGGGGAGATACCTCTAGCTGCAATTCTTTAACATCGAAATTTTTCACCTGGTTATAAATTAATTCTTCATTAATGGGTGTAAAATTCTCCCATGTATGATCATCGTCCTCCCTTAACCACTTGCGCATGCACAACGTACTCCTGAACCAGTAGGTTGGCTCATCCCTACACACTTCTTGAAAGAAAACGTCATCTCCTAGTCCAAAGCCATATAGAGGTAGCCTTTTCAGAGAGGGTATTTCTTTTAGTTGTATGAAAAAAGCTCCACAAGGGACTCATAGTCTGAATGGTTCTACACGTATTCCTCAATCCCTAGGATATCATCCATCACAGCTCTCCCTGAAGCATCCACAGAGACCCCCCTAGCAGCTTCTTGGTGGGCGATTTCCTACTCCACTTGAGAGATTTTTTGTTCTGGATCATGAAGCTCGATCACGGAGCTCAATCACAAAGACATGTCATAGAGACCTGCCACAGAACTCGCATACAAAAGACACAGAGTGCACGGTTGTAGATTCTAAAGACTTGATTTATGCCACAAAGCAAGGAGTTCTTAGTTCGCAAATAGTAGTCGCAAAACGTGCGGATCTTTGCGAATCGAAAGAACAAGAAAGAAAACACTGAGGAAATTAAGGATAAAATAAGGTTCATCCTCCCCTATTTATAGGATAAGACCTTTGAGCTTCATTGAAAACTTGTCTAATGCAAGCTTAAGGGAATTATTAACCCACAAATACTCTTTCTACATCATCACCCTGCTTCACGGTATTCCTATGAGATTCACCAAAAAAATGTCGATTTACCCTCATACATAGACCCTAGTTTTCTTCTCAAATACATGTCTAAGGGGGGACATTTTTTGACACCAAAATATGTCTAGAGGAATCAATTCACAAATATCACACCAATTCCAAAGGGGCTGGTTCGCGAAGCTCCTTCACAGAGTGCCTCAACGCCATAGTAGGCGCAAAGCCGAGACCCCTATACGATCACCACGGACTAAAATATGAAAAGGGATTTGTGGTTATGATTCAATTGACAGGGATATTCATGCCACAGAGGGAAAATAATCACCTCTTCAATCCCTAGGAAATTGATGGAATCCACCACAAGTGCCATGAGGGGAATTAAGGAGGCCCCTACACAGAGGAGGGGATGATGGGCGACTTTGTGGTTATAATAAACTTGATGCAATTTGCAACCGATCTCAAATCCACACATGGATTCACAATGAGATTTCAGAGCCTCATGCTCCCTCTATCGTATAAATACAAGAATTACCTAAGTCCCAAATGATGGATACCCCGACCTTTCTCCTTCTCAGCTCTCTAATTATGAAGAAACCTATACTCTATAATGTATTGAGAAAGATGAGTACTTCAAGGTATTTGAGCATTGTGAAATAAATTTCATTAGCTCAAATACAACCCCTATTCAAGCATAGATTCACTTTGTGGAGCCCATGAGACCATGCGAATGAAGGAGCTCCATAAGGAAACATGGGTCTTCTCAAATCACTCATGCTTCGCGATGTACCTTCCATGAGCTTGTGGACCCCATGATAAGGTAGGGTCACTATGCTTCAAGAAGTGCATCACTACACAGTGTCTAACTTTTTAAGGCACCCATGCTTCATGATGTTCTACTCCACAAATTCACTTACACTTATTGAAGAACTATTCACATGAATGTTCACACATGCCTAGGATAGGCCACTCCACTAACTCCCACAAAGCAAGGTTTCTATAGTGCCACCCTTTATCAGTGCTAAAAACCCACTGATAAGGGGGGGGGGATTTATCAGCACTAAAAAAGTGCTTCTAAAGGGCACTTTTAATAGTGCTAAAAAATCATTGTTAAAAGTTCCCTTTACCTGGGCTTTTTAAGCACTGATAAAGCCCCACCCCCCCCCCCTTATCAGCACTTTTTATGAACTATTAATGAGCCCCCCTTATCATTTTTTTGTAGTGCTCATAAAGGGGGGATTTATCAGTGGTATTTTTTCCTAACTCTGATAAGGATTATATTTAAAAAAATTGTATTTCATAAAAAATAATATATTGAAATATAAGTATATTTACATTGATATAAATATAAACAATATTTTTTAAATATGTTTTATATCGATTTGATATGTGGTAGACACAAAATGGATACCCAGAGTTGAAAGTATGGCTAGTTTGAGAAGGTGTTACAATGTTCATATTAGGGTAGGTCTAGTTGTAATCTTCCATTTGATATGTGGTTGAGGCAAACGAGACACTTTGATCAAATGTTATGAAAAAATGGACACTCTGAGCCAAACTTATGACCGTCCGGAGGGATTTGGGGCCTTTTTGGGCCTCGAAGAATGTGACAAGGGGTTCTAGTGGTCACCAGAGTATATAAGTTTTCGAATGATTTGATCTAATGTGTGGTAGAGTCAAAAGGACCCTCGGATAGGAAGTTATTGTCATTTTAAATTTTGCAAAACTTGTAGTGCCTAAAAACCTATGATACTCGTAACTGACTAAAACATGCATAACTCTTGCTCTAGGAGTCCGTTTAAGCATTGCGACTAGTCAAATCGATTCTCTTGAAATGAGTTACGAACACATTCTGTCAAAACCATGATAAGATAAAATTAAGTGAAGATATATTATTTATACCACTCCAAAAAAACTCCAACTTCAAATGGCCATATCCTTTGCATCGGCTGTCCGTTTGAGATCCAACACATATTAAATCTAATGTAGCGAACAGATCAAGGCATCAGGTTGACTTGAACATAGTTATACTCTAGTATGGGACCCCAAAAATCCCAAAAACCCACCAGAAGGCCTCTAAAACCCAGTTTCTGTGTCCGAACCCCTGTTAATTTTTTGAAAAAGGTCACAACTCCCGATGCTTGTATCTTTTTGGCCTCCAAAACATTTCATATCATAGTTAGTTTAATGAGCTTTGATTTGACTATTCACGAAGCTAAACTAGGCTCCCAGAGCATGTGTTATGCCCATTTTAGTGACTATGCGGTTTGATAGATTTTTCAAGCCCCCATTTCTAGCTCTTTTGCTTGAATGCTATTTTTTCTAATAGATTTAATTTATGATCTACCTATCTGTTCAGCATCCATCACATATCAAATTTCATATTATTTCATTATCTTTTATTTTACCAGTCATAGAGCTAGAACGGACTCTCAAATCATAAGTTTTCATCATTACCCTAGGTTGAGGGGTTATTTGACTTTCTTACTATATTTACGGGTTATGAGGGTTTCTCCTTCTTACCCATATAATGTGTACGTGTGTGTATATATATATATATATTTGTGTGCTTTTGTATTGACAAAATGATATATATTATCAATATATTCTAAACATATGTATATACATATTAATATATAATATATGTAAATATATATAAATATGTATAATTAAACATACAAATATAAAAATAATATATGTGTGTGTGTGTGTGATGTATATATGTATTTATTTATTTATAAACTCTCATAAAAATCATTTTTTATAAATGAATTCAAAACAGATCTTATAAATATATTTTAATATTGGAATAAATATATTAATATATAATTTTAACTATATATATATATATTAATATACATGTATACAAATATTAATATAACTAAATATATATATATATATTAACATAACTATATATATTAATATAAATATATATATGTATATATGTGTATATATATATTAATATACGAGTAAATATAACTATATATATGTATATATATATAAATAAATATATATATTAATAAATGAAGAGAAAAAAAATATTGTGGAGTGGTAAAGGCTTACGGTGTGTAGGCAACAGGTCCCGAGTTCAAATCCAGGGGGATGCAGGTTGGGCACATGGGGGGAATAATAACTAGCACATTTAAAGGGGGGTGGGGTGCTTTTAACGGGTGCAGGTGAGGGTGGTTGATGGGGGGAATAAGGTGTGGTGGTCAAGGTGCTGTTAAAGGGGGTGGAGGAAATGTTGAAGCCTCCCTGAATTGAATTTTTTTTTAAAATTTTTAATGATTTTTTAACTTTTATCAGTGCCTTTCGGAACACTGATAAAGGGGACCCCTATATTCACCTCAATTAACATTGCTTTTTTGGCGTTATTAATGCCCATTTCTGGTGCTGATAAAGAGCGTATTAGCTATAGTGACTCCACGAAGCATTCTGTTTCACAGAGTCCCTCTACATTTTGGGGCACCATAGCTTTTCAATGTCCCATCATGTGAACCTCTTTGATTCACAAACACCTCTCTGGTATGACCCTCCAGGGTTGTAAAAATTTATTTCAATGACCCTTGGGTAGTGCTTTAAATTGCATTGCTTTGCCTCATGCTTCATCGTATAGTCACACTAACTACTATTTCTTCTTTGCATAGACATGCTAACGTCATCCCATCAATGTATCACTCCACAACACCACCTCAGCATGGAATTATTGATGCCTTCCCTTCTCTAAGGGTGGGTGGTTATCAATTATGTATGTCCTAGGGTTGTGGAGTGAATCCTCATCGTCTGAGCTGCAGGAAATTAATCTGTCAAGAATCATCGCCCTCAGAACATGAGGTTAAAATGTAGTCTCACCCTATGCAATATACGTAGGGGGGCACGCATTAGACATTTTTTGTTCCCACTAGTCTCCATAGGAGTGATATCTTCTTCACATGGAATGAGATCCCCCTCACAGGAGTGGAATCTATCCACGGGGAAGGTAAACCATCTAGGTGTAAGCCCATATCCCTTCTTGTGGATGGTTGTATTCTTGCTCCCCCTTTCTTCTTCAGTGCACAAGTGCTCGAGGAGATATGGGAACAAGGAACTTCGTTACCATGTCCTTATTCCCTTGGTATTTATCCCCATAAGGCCTCCATCCTGAATTAATTCCCAATATCACCTCCCGGGACAACTAACCATGCATAAGCCCCAATTAATTCCTCGCGTATGCACCTTTTGCAATGTGGTCGTCAGGTCTTTTCCACCTCTTGTTTCTCACACTGAGCATGAATCATGTGGGCTTGGAGTAAGCATTGAACCTGTAATCCTCTCCGGGCCACATTAGTGGGCAAGCCCCAATCCCCGCTATTCACTGTGTGGACTTTTATCCTTTCCCTTTCCATGAAAGGTATATAGGAAGCCTCCCTGAGGTTCAATACCATCACATACTGGTCCTGACCATCTTCACTTCAGTTCACCCTCATACTGCATGACGTTAAACTGTATTACCACTTTTCATCCTACATGATGGTAATCTATACTAGTCCCAAACTACATGTGTATTGATCTCTATCTCTGAGACAGGGTACATCAGAAGGCTCCCTGTGGTCAACCCCAACCAACGGTATGTTTTTGTGTTCCCCGACCAATGGTAAGACATTGTATTCCCCAACTAATGGTAATCCATAGTAGTACCAATATATGGTAAGTCGTTGTACTCCCATTTGTTGGGATCCATTTCTCTAGTCCTCTCCAAGGCGTCAACCCAACTTTAGGGCCACTAACCATGTTTAGGACCCTACATCATCTTTTGGTTGTTGTCCTATTATTACACACCAATCATATGACTCTTCCCAAAATATGTGGGTTTTGATCTCTGTCTCTTAGAAAAGGTATATAGGAATCCTCTCGGAGGTGCAACCTAAACCATGGTAAACATCGGTATCCTCTTTCGTAGGACCCACATCCTTGGTCCATCCTTTAGTGGCGTCAGACACACTCTTAGGATGCTCACCACACATAATCCCCAACATGTCTTCAGGTCATTATCCTTTATGTACACCTTAATTCCATGCCCCTTGCTGAACTATGTGGACTTTTGTTCCCTACCATGGGGATATTAATGAAACCTCCCTAAGGTTCAAGACCATCACCTGTGTCCCATCCTGGTCTCTCCATCGAACCTCTTTGTTTCAGGAAGGTCATTCCCAAATACAGAGGTTATACTTCCTACGGGTCCAATCGATGTGTCCATCCTCACGAGTTTCCTCCTTAGGTGTCCAATCACCCCCACCGAACTATGTGGACATTGATTCCCTACCACGGGGATACGTAGGAAACCCCTCAGAGGTTCATGATGAATAAAACTATTATCTACATGGCGGTTCCATCTCATTCTCCACCCACCTCATTCAACCATCCCTTGACCATCCTGATTATTACACGGGCTGCCACATCCTGGTGAGATCACATAATCCCCTCGGGATACTAACCACGCATAAGCCCCTCGCATTATCTTGAGGTTGATGTCCTCCACACACACCCTAGTCTTATTCTTCACCCCTCTGATCTATACAGGTTTTGATCCCAGCCTCCCGGGACAACGTACGTTGGAATCCTTCCTAAGGTTCAATCTCATCCAATGGTAAACTCTAGCGTCCCCTTGGTGGGGACCCAAGAATCCTTGGATCCATATTTATTGGAAGTTTTGATCCACCCATCCAATAAAACCTTTAGGTGCTCCCTCTTATGGAAGTACCCATCGGATCCACTCCAATCAGTGTTCTTATCAGTCTAATCCATCTCCAAAAGATGTTAAACTCATGTCATACCCTGTATTAAACATGGGAAGCTGAGGAAAGCCTTAGGTACATGCCTATGGCATATAATTCCCCAAACACGATGTGGGATGCCTCGGGCTTACTCCCCCTTGAGAAGCCCTATCACAAGGGGAAGAAACTTAGATGCATTAGTGTTTTAGAATCCAGACATGCTAGCGATTTCCAACATGACTACTCCCCAAATCAAAGGTTGTTGCCTAGACACGACCTCTTAGAATGTCCTGGTAGAAGAAGTGTAATTAACCAGCATACAAAAAAATATTTCACGAGGAGGACATTCACGAACAAACTCTTAATCATTAAGGGTTACCCAGACAAGGTGATGAATTCCAAAGAGGAATCCATAGCGGGAGTAACTGACATCCCATCACCCCATTTTGATAAAGGATAAAATTTCCCTGAATAAGAGACAGATGTCACTCACCTTTGGAAAGAATGAATTTAGGGAAACAGGAAACACATCCTAGACAAATAGAAGCGTGCCCCAGCGAATGCATCTAAAATAACCTCTAAATCCTTTTTCAAAGTACTTATATAATAATAGGAAAACCATGAGTAAATCATCTAATGTATGTTCCATTAAAACCCACCACATAAGTGATTATTAGAGATGAGAGTTGGTTTCTACCCCTTTGGGGAAATTCCTAGGGGTCTTTTATTTCTTATTTCTTGTTCCCTAGTGGTGGATGTAACTGTCCATTATTATTATTGATTTTATTATCATCAATTAACATCTAATGAATCAATATAATAAACAATTAATGAAATTTTATATTCAATAATTATTTAAATAGAAAAATTATAAATGAGTGTCGTACCTCCTTTAGATAATAGTACGACATCGTAGTCTTCCCCTTAATAAGGAGGTATTTCCTAGAATAATTGTTTTTAATTTCATCTAGATGATTCATAAAAAAATCAATAATACAAGACTAAGTATTAATGAAAATCATGTAAATTTACACTCAAACACCTCAAATTTTATTAATACCTTGAACTCGGTTCTCATCTAATGAGAAATCATTTCTCGATAATATAATACTGCACTATCATTCATGATAGGTATGGCCTCTAAATATCAACCAACTCTAGCACTCTATCCACTATATAACTCTTTCTTATATGCTCTCCACATCTCACCTAATTCCATGAGTCATTCAATCCTAATAGCCTCACCATCGGGAAAATTATAATGAAGTTGTCACCAAAATATTAATTAATATAAATACATTAATAATATTACATTAAATTCAATTATTTTTCTAACCCATATTTTTTCCCACACATTATCCTTTAATTCATTAGTATGGTGTCTCTAGGGGAGTGTCCTGATGGGAATCATATCATTGTATTTGGAAATATTCTCCATAAAACACTTATATTCTCTCCCTATTTTTCCAATCATTTGATTTTCCTCATTGTACTCCACCATTATCTATGTGTGGATCTTCCACATTGTACACGTCCATGTATGTCCATGATAACTAGTTGAAGATATATCTATTAAATAAAAAAATATTATAACAATACATATTATATTGAAAATAAAGTATGGTGAAAACAATTACTGGTGTTCTATAAAAAAACATGAGGTAGTATAATCAGTGTGTTCAACTGGTTCCCTAGGCTTTGATGGAATGAAAACCTATATAGATTGAGTGGGATGAAATATCTTATATGAAGGCTATAAATGTTTCAGTGTGGAAGTAATAGGAACATGAATATATAATCATAGGGACAAAGAAAGAGAAGGAAAAGAAGATGTGATATATTTCTGTGGAAATGCATAATATGGATGGAGAGTAGGATCCATCATCGTATAAGGGAATGATATCTAATAAGGATCAGATGAGAATGGTGGAAAAAACATAGGTGGGATAAATATCCCTTGTTCCTATAAAGAAATTGTGGTATTAGAAGGTGTTATAGATGGTATGTCAGAGGAAGAGACAAGGTTTTATCAGGTACGCTAAGTGGTGTGTGTAGCTTTAGTACCCCCCCCCCATATTGCATGGATGAGCACGAGTAACACTAGGCTTTTTGATGAATAAAATTATCATTGGTGGTGGATCCTAACTAAAACATGAGAAATAATAATAGGACATTATAATTTATTGATATATGTTAGAAATAAAATATTCAAAATAAGAACCAAAGGGGGAATTCCCATCTCTCTCATTCAGTGACTATTGTTTATCATCATTTTATTCCATATCTCATCATTGTTATTCATTTCATGCATTTGAAAAAAAATGTGGAATTAATTATAAATCCATAACTAATGTGTAATACAAATGATAAAGAATACGAGACATGTCTAAATTACTGAATGCTAATTGGAAAACCAAATAAAGGAAAAATTGTGATATAACAGAATAATTTTATATTTAGTGGGAAGAATATTAAAACATAAAAGACATGCTATAGATAAATAACTATGTTCAAATTCAAATGTTTATCATGGGTATGATATAGTTTTATTCAATTTTCAATTTGTTCCAATTAAATTATTCTTAATTTATTAGGTTTATTTTGGTCAATTTATAAGTCCATTCGTCCATTTTTATAGCTTAAGTAATTTCGTTCATATTTTGGGTTAGGTCATTTTTCTATTTTTTTGTAAGGTCATTATTTTCATTATATTTTATTTTCATTTTAATTGATTTAATATATTTTAATTCAATCCATCATAATTTTTGTTCTAATTTAATTGATTCATTTTTTTGGTTTGGTAGTTTCTAATGTTATTCAATTAAATATTATAAAATTCAACCCAAAGATAACTACAAAAATTATATATAAAAATGAACATCAAGGTCATGTTAGATAGATGATTATTGTAATAAATAGTAAATAAATTTGAATAGTACCAACTTTAAAACCCAAATTTAAGATAAAACAAAATAAACAAGAACACAAATGGATGATTCTATATATTTCCAAACACCACTTTAGGTTCATAATCAGCATTGAAAATTTAACTATTGGAGTTATAATAAGTAATAAATTGATTGGGTTCAATGGGAGCGGGGATGGTTTTAATTCCATCATCACCATCATTAAAATTATGTCATTGGATTGCATCAATAAAGACAAAAAATTCAGGTCATGGATGATCTTTCAAATAAATCATGATTATTAATTGATACCAATATATATGGCTCGTCAGTAGAAATTTTACAATACATGTAAATAACTCATAGTCCATAATCATTAATAAATGATCCATGCCTCTACATCATGTTGAACAACTTTCATTTTATCATAGTGACTCGACCATGAGAGTAATAATCAAATATTAGTATTTTCTCAATGACTCCATAATAAGATACATATTCAAATGAAGGTCTACTATATGATTCATGGGAATAATTTTTGTTTTGGATGTTTCCATAACCCCATCATGTTGTGTTCTCATGTACATTTCTTATTTAGTGATAATAAATATATACACATTCATCACAATTTATTTCCATTCACAAACAAAAAATTTAGTAAAAAATTCCAAATATCTAATTTCCTCATAGACATAGTTAGAAAGAAAACTCAATACCTGAAATATAAATAAATACTAAAATAAATTAAATATTAATTTTATTAATTTATTACATTTATACTTAAACCTTCTATTTTAACAGGGCATAAACTTATTTTATATGGAATGTCTCTCTTCATATCAACGATAAATTAAGGTGGTTTCTATTTATCAATTCTTTATGTTCCATGGTCAATAAAATAGAAATATTTTAACAGATATGTACAATTACATGAGACTAGATAACATATAAATTTTCAATTTACTTACATGATGTAATAACTGAAAACAAACATTTAAACAAAGATGTGTAATGTTCCATATCATGCTCTTCAAGGATAAATGTGGTCAATTTTTATAATCTGTGAATTCCCACTTTTTCTGGATGTGATGGAAAAATGGGTTAAATATTCTCATTATTTTATTCTTCATTTATAATTGGTTTGATCTGTCTCGTAGTCACATCAAACAAAGACACTATATTGAAATTCGTACATTCTTATGCCAAGTAAAAATTCATAATAGAAACTTTGGAATGATTCATGTTCCAGAAATAATACTTTAATGTGTATATATTTCTTTTAGTTGGAAACATATAACATAAATAAATTGGCCCCCTGTAAATTTTTTAGTTTAATTATGGAAAGTTATATGTAGGATGTTTGTGAAAAATGATAGAGGAATATTTTCTCAAACTTACACAAAATTAATGGTTCCTCTCCCAATTTGTTTTCAATAAATTATTACAAAAGTTATTATCATAATGATCTCTGTAAAAATGGAACAAATATATAACTAGCAACCATACATAATTGTATTGAGGATGAGGGATTGATATTGGAATCAACTCATGTAGAAGGATATGATAATCATTAGCCGTCAAAGTTTCTACATTCTACTCTCTTCTGTTGACCCATTTTGATATGTTTTTTTAATATCCGTCAAGAAATATAATAGTCTCTAGTACTTTGAGAAATTGATTTATTTTTTTTAGGTGTCATCACATAATAAGCACATGGAACATTCCATTTATTTTTACTATTAATCATAGGATACAATTATAGTATGATACTCAAATCCACCAAGTCGCATTGAGATCATATATCAAGTTTTTAATTTCCATTGACAATTAGAATTATTGAAAGAAACATTTCACATATATTATTTACATTGTTCAATAAATCTAATAAATGATGTAACAAATTGGTTGACCCATAATGAAACTCAAATAAGATAATTTTATTCTTCCAATTGTAACTGGTTTTAGGGGAAATTTCCTTTATCATTATTGATTTCATATAACCCTTACCAAATGATAAACTAAAATCTTGAAATTCACTAAGCACATTAGTCCTAAAAATACACTAAGGTGGACTATCAGTATACATGGTATTTTCAAACATTCAATGATTATTCCTATTTGGATGATCCATTGGAATGAATCGTCGATATCCAATAAAAATGAAATTATAGTGATATTTAAGTCTTTTAGATCATGTATTCTTCATAAAAAGGACATGATAGTTTTCCCTTTGTTCTCCATATATACATCATTTGATAAGTTGCAAATTCATTTATTGTCCATATATGTACAACACAAATCTAAAATATGTCTTTCTAAAATGCATCATATGTGCGGACACCCACGTTACAAATATGTTTTAACAATTTTATTAATGGTTTGATATATAAATTTATATCATTTCAAGGATCAAAAGTTCTAGATATTAGTGTACCCATAAATTTGAAAGGTTTTATCATAAACATCCAAATAAGAAGGTTATAAATTTGAATGGAAATTGAGAAAGCATAATATGATGTAAAAATCATCCCAAATAGATTAAAATTATCACATGATAGACCCAACAACACATTACACACATGAGATATGAAATTTGGATATTGAGCCTCAACATTCCCTCCAATGAAATCCATTTTCTAGATGAATGAAGTCATAATTATCCTTTTTCTCTTGGTATCTTTCTGTCACTTTTTTTTATATTACATCACACATGAAAATATTATGGAGTCAGGGAATCAATGGATAGTACCATATTACTTTTTTTGGAACACAAAAATTGTTCCATCAGCAATTGGATTGTCACGAACCAGCCCGGGTCGACCCTGAACCGTTCACCCGAGCCGGTCCGCGGAAAGTCCCGAGGGGCGTTCCCGATCCCCCCGGGATAGAAGCAAGTGCCAGGCATTGAAATTTTTAATCGTTGGGAACGATTTCAGACCAAACCAAAAAACAGGATCAAAGAAATAATATAAACTAAACAAAACAGACAAAGTACTAACGTCATAAAAAAAAACTACTCCACGACATACCTCCACGTGACCTCACGGGTCACCACCCAACTACAATCCAACGTCACTCCACCACAGAGCGACTCATGCCAGGAAAACCTGAACAAAAGGAACCTGCAACTGAAATGGTAAAAGATGGGCATGAGCACAAAAAGTTCTCAGTCGGTGAGCCCCACAACAAATCCCAAAACACTACCAGTAAATAAATAATCTACATATTCCAGGTTTGAACTACAATGTATAAAAGTAAGCTCTCATAAAGTTTCACTTAAAAATCAAAACACGAGACATTTCTCTTATTCATTTTCGAAAGTTGGATTCCTTTCATTTGTTTTAAACTCATTCTAATAAGAAAATAAGTGTTACATTTTCAAATCTTACACAGAGAATAAATTATTTACATTTGAAAACCATTTTCCCAAAATCTAACAGTATAAGCTGTGAGGAAAACTGTAAGTAAACAAGCAGGGAAAAACAAGTGCAAGTAAAAGTAAACCCGGAGTTATAAGCAATAACCATGGGCGATCCTAAACATCCCTAGAAAAACCTTGGACGTACTCGGGTTCAGACTACCTGACGGCATGGTACTCTATAGTCAATAACCAACTGGCCGCCCTAACAACCAACCAGTGGCACGCCCCACAAGGCCTTACCTACCAAGGGGGGACTAACCCGTCTAATCGGGGTTATCCAGCAACTGTCACTCGATTCACTAAAGGATGCCCAGGAACCCACGGTGGTTTTAATAACACTGTGTAAGTGGGAGACCCTCGCATGCGTGACTCATCTCACCGCATTTGTCAACCCCTTACACGGACATCGCTACACGACAACCCTCAAAGGGAAGTCCCCCTATAGAGATTCCCTCATAAGTACGTGTATATATATATATATATGAATAATCACTTCACATTTAATAAAGTGCCAACCAGGTTGTCATATCATTGACATTTTGACCATTTAATACAAAAGAATTTCTAAAGGGATATGACACACGCCATTTCATTGAAAACCAGAAACACACATAGAACTTTATTTAAGAAACTCAAATCAGCATATTAAACCTAGAACACATTGGTTTCACAAGTAGAGTCATTTTCCAATACCCAAATGCACCCCCACTTATTTCAAGAGCCAAACGGGCCTTTAATCACTTTTTGAAGGAATAATATTTCTCAAATGAAATCCAAAATTTTAATCACGCGTCAAAAAAACATTTTTCAACAACCAAGAACCACACATAAAGTTTCCAAAATCAAGTTTAAAGGTCATACGACATTTCCCATAAACAATACACCTGCCATTTTACACACACCAAAACCGTTTCAAAACACACTTCAACATGATTTTCACATTTCATAAAGAACTCATTTAGGAATATCACCAGGAAAGCACACAATTAAAACCAAGAAAAATACTTCCACTGAAATGGTAGAAATAAACAGAGCAGATCACCACACTATAAATAACTACATAATAATACTTTTAAATTTATTGAAACTTAATAAAAAGACAAGGAATAAATAAATTCTAAATTTAAAGGTAGGTGCAATGGGAGACCAACCTCAGCTTGAAATACAAACGCATGGTGTGTCGCACCTCGCACAAACGCACAAACACACGCACGTTGACGACCACAGTATCGCGAGGTTATCTCGCCAACACGCTGCATTAAACACACAACAATTAAAATCACATAACCACCGACTAATAATAATTCATATAAAAAACTAATATATATATATATATCTATATATCTATATATAGATATATATATATATATACACAAAAATATATAAATGTTGATATAAAATAATTCGGGTAAGAAACGAGGCAAACCTCACCTAAAATCGCAAACCGAACACGACGACGTAGAACACCCCGCGCAGGCTCATATGCGCTCGCAAGCCGAAGACCTCTACGTTGCGGAATTAATCCTCCAATGCGCTTCACAAAAAAACAATTAATCAACCAACCACAAAATATAAATATATATATATAATCACACGACACAAAACTCACCTCGGCACAGAGACGCGCTCGACCCACGGGGTCGTGCAGCAATTAAAGGGGTGGCGCGCACAGGCAGGGAGACCGTCAGAGGTTGTGCGCTGATTATCGGGCGCGCCGCTGCCTGGTGCAAGACGATGGCGGCTGGCTGGGCCACTGAAAGGCGGTGCGCGACCTCTCAACGGTGTGGCGGAGCCAGTCGGAGCGCCGGAAAGGACCGGGGAACGCCGGCAGGCGGTGCCGAAGCGAAGCAAGGGTGCCGACGGAGATGGGGAACACCGGCGGGGTCGCCGGAACAGGGAAGGGGTGCCGGAACGACGCCGGACAGCAAAAGCGGGTCACCAGAAGGAGAGCCGGAGAGTGCGCCGGGATGCCGGAACGGCGGCGGAGGTTGCTGGCCTGAGCGGGGCTCGCCGGAAGGGTTAGGAGGGGCGTCGGAAGGTGGCCGAGGGCTGCTGGCCGGCAGGGGGGGCTCGTCGGAGGTGCGGCAGCCGGAACGGGAGCTAGACGGGGGGTGCGACGAGGTCGGGAGGCCGGAAAAAGGCTCACCAGAGGTCGGGAGGCCGGAGGGAGGGTAGGGTCGGGGTTCGCGCGGGGATGTTCTCCGGAGGAATCCGGGACAGGGGGGCGGAGGCCGGTGGTGCGGACCACCGGAGAGCGGGGGTGCGGGCAGCCGGCACCGGTAGGAGGTAGAGGCAGAGGCCGGGATGAGGGGAGCGGGACAAAGGTCGGTGGTGCGGTGCCAGACGCAAGAGTCAGGAGCAAGGCGGGCCGGCGGCTGGAGGGTGCGGGGTCGGCGCGGCGATCCTTGGGGGGGGGGGGGGGGTTGTTGCGCGAGGGAGCGGTGCCGGATGGGAAGGAGGCCGGTGGTCGGGCTGGCGGAGGAGGGTGCGGCTCAAGGGGGAGGCCAGTGGCCGGGCGACGCAGGAAGGAGGCAGGAGGGGGGCCGTGCGGGGAAGAGAGAGAGAAGGGGGGGGGGATGCGGGAGAGAGGGGGAAGAAATTAGGGTTTCGGTTTTTTTATTATTAATATATATACATTTGATATTAATAATAATAATAATAACAATCATAATAATAATAATAAAACTTTATCATAATAATAATAAACTTTATAATGATAATAATAATTAAACATTTTAATAATAATAGTAAACTTTATAATAATAATGTTAAAACTTTATAATAATAATAATAACAATAAAATAATGATAATAAATAAAAGTTAGTTAATTATAATAATAATTATTCTGGTAAAAATATTTAAAATAATAAAATCATTTAGAAATAACACACACATATATATATACACACATATATAGACATGTATATATATATATACCTATATATAAACATATACACATAGATACAATATGTATATATATATATGCATATATAGACATATATATATACATACTTATACACATATATAAACATATATACAATAAAAATAACTTCAATAATAATAACACAACATAAAAAGTAATAATAATAAAATGTCAACATAAAAATTTTAACATTAAAACGTCGGGTGAACACACGGTCACCCGGACTGAACGCACGGTCACCGCTAACGATGCGGTGACCGCGCACCAGCGCGAAACTGCCAACACAATTAAACTACGAAAAAAAATTAAACCGGGTCCAAGAAGGAAGTAAAAAAATAAAGGTACCTGTGGTCGGGGTGTGACAATTCTCCCCACCAAAGACACTTTCTTCCCCCAAGAAGTCACCAAGCCAAAAGTTGGTCAAGATTCAGGTCTATGCCCAAACGGAACTAAAGGAACCGAAGAGAACTGAGAATCTCGGGATAACCTTACTCTACATAGGTCACACCCGACCCATTCAATAGAAAACTAATGTACGAGGTTGAGGGGAGAACACGAAGGGGTTCTCGCCACCACGATAACTCAACTAGTTCGAAAATGTTTTCACTCCAAACATACTACCATAAGGAGGCGGGTCTAGTGCGGGAACTCATATCCAATCCAAACCAATTCCTATAACACAATTAAAACAACACCTCCGTCGAAACGCTGAACCCTAGACTAGAATCAACAAACGTCAACACCAGGGAGAACCCACAGAAAAGACTTAACCAGACATTGAGTTGGAAACATGACCCATTGGAACGCACGAAACATAACCACATCAACAACATAACTAAAACAAGGTCAACCCATACGAGGGTCAAACACACTTTTAGGAAGGACACCCGATTCAGAATATTACATTCACACGACAAGTCCACGTAGATTATCATAGAACAAGTCCATCGCCACTTTATAGAAAAACAATGCATTTACAATGCTGTTGGAACTTTAATAGCAGGAAAACAAATATGAAAATTTTTTTAATTGATCCACCGTCAATACGGAAGACAGAACCCGGACCAAGGCTTCACAACCCTGGGAACTCCTGACTGTGCGCGAACTTCACCCCGAGACCTGTGGCTGGGGCTCTGATGGTTGAAGCATCTCCTGCCTCACAGTCAGGTACTGACACTCTCCAATCACTGTGTCCTCTTCAAGCGACTCTTCCTGCAAAACTTCTCCAGATGACCGAGACAACCGCATCGATGACACGTCTTCGGAGGGTTGCGACAAGACGACATTAAATGCCCGAAACGACCACACTAATAGCATACCATCGAACGATCTGATGAACTGGAAGCTGGGACAAAAGGGGATAACTCCTTAGGAATAGGTATCTCTGGCGCCTTTTCCTCACCAGAGGGGGAACTCTTACGAACAACAGGGGACGCTGAAGTATTAACCACCCACACACCAGAAACTAACTCAGCCAAGAATGCTTCCTCTACCAGCTTCTTGAAACAAAGGTCTTGGGAAGGGAGGACTCGATCCTTGATCTCTGGACGAAGACCCCCGATGAAAAGAGAGGCCTTCATGAGTTCATGCGACGCCACTTCTGGAGAAAAGGAAATCAGTTCCTTAAAATGGTCAACATATGCCTTCACCGTCCATTGGCCTTTTGAATATGCACAAGTTCTCTCTTTTTCTCCAGCTTCACTTCCTCAGGTACAAACCATTGGATGAAAACTGTTTTAAATACATCCCATGTCATTTCACCTTGCGTTGACGGTGGGTTAACCATCTTCCACTGGTCTAGAGCTGGACCCTCTAACAACTCCATAATTGCACAAACCTTAACATTATCGGGAGTTCCCAATGTTCTAAAGACATGATCCACTGCCTCGAGCCATTCCACTGCCTCTAACAGACCATGATCACCATGGAGAATAGGCAAAGTCTGAGAAGGACCAAAAACTGGGCATGACTTATCCGAATCCTTAGAGACCTTTCTGGGCGGCATTTCCTGAGCGACATACAAAACACAAGGCCAAGACCAAAATCAAACCGAAGAAACATCAATAAAAGCGCCTTCATCAAAAAAAATCAGCACAAAGACCAAACAAACACAAACACAACCCAAAATAAAATCTCCTTTTTAAAATCCCCTTTTTATTTTAGACTTTAAAACCACCCTCTTTGAAGACTACTTTCCAAAGCCAATCCACTTTCAATCCAAAAACATTCCAAAACTGTTTCCCCTTTAAAACCAATTTAGAAATCAAGGTCAAGCCTTTATTTTCAAATACACACCCAGGTAATCTCATGAACCGTTGCACATGTCTTCATCCACTGTCCAATAATACTCACACCAACATGCATTTTTTTCCATGCATTCTTACACATGTGAAAACGTTCATAAAGAGGACATGGGGATTCACCCCGAACCATTCTTGACCAACTCCAAGCAATAACGAATTTGAAATTCAAGAGATTTCAGTTTTAAAACCCATTTCATACATTTAAAGTCTTTTAAAAGAAACCTGTCCAATTTTTCAAAAACCATTTTCATTTCCAACAATGTACTTACACAGACCAAAATAAAAGCTGCATCTAAACTTACATCAACCACTGGAGTGAGGGACTAGTAGTCACGCTCAACCTGGCGACATGGTAGTGGGACATGTCCCAAGTCAGCGTCGACCACTAGGAGGAATTCAAACTGTGTACTCAGACTCCACATGGGTCACTACTCCATGTGAAATCACGATGTAACGCCAGCTTGCCTCCGTTGTGATATCTCAATCCAAGACAAACTAGAAATGGACAAGGACAAAATTTCTGGACTACCCCTGGGGACTCAAGGTGCGGAACGAGCGAGGGTTCATGACGTCCTTCCCGTACCTACCTCCCGAGTCCCGACAGTCCTAATCTCCACCTACCAGACAACCCAAATAACAAGAACCTCCTCTGATACCATTTTGTCACGAACCTCGACCCATGCTGGTTAATGACATGGATTCTATTGGGATGTACCATGTTTTTTAAAATCATTTCATCCATCTTTTTTCACTTAGAAGATGATAAAATCTTTTAGTAAATCATGATTGTTTTATAATGTACATGTTCCTCAACAAACATCCATGACTTAAAATGGTTTTTTGTAATATCTCCATCATCTAGAACTAAGTTCTTCAAAAAGGTATGAAAATAATTGATGGAAGTATAAAAAATTTGATACATGGGTTTTTCGTGAAATAGTTAGATTAAAAATTCCATCTTTTCCATTTTACTACATTGCTGATATACTATAGTCATTGTAGCATCATTTAATTTTTTCTTAGTATCAACAAAATGATTTTCATTACATGCATTATATGTGCTCATATCGAAGACTTCTTGGGTTAGAATCCTTTCTCAAAAATTATGAAGAATAAATAGAAACAATTAGAGTAATAAATTCTCTAGTCTGGTCCTCTCATTCACATCATAAACATTTTGATATTTCATTTTCTCCCAATTATGATACCACCCAAAGAAGATTGATTGAAACCCATATTTTGTTATACAGTTGCTAACTTATTCATTTCATAACCAAGGTCTTAATACATAATTATAACATGGTAAGTGTTTATGACCAATATCTGAATAATTGTAAATTAAAAAAATATTAAAAAGCACTCAAACTTGTTTTGAAAATCACTTGAGATCTGATAAGTTTTATATATTCAACATCTATTAATTCTATAAAAAAATGTTATATGTCATTTCATAAAGAAATAAAATAAGATTGATGTTAAATATAATATATATATATATATATATAAAGAAACTATAATTGTTCACTTTATATGAAACCACAACTAACACCCTAAAATATATGATAATAATAATATAAATGACAAAAAATACTATATATATTAAAAATACTATAAATATAAAACCATGGTATTGAATTCAATTAAATGAAATAATATAATAGTTCTAGGTTGGGGCGTATATCCTTGGTTTAACATAAATAGATATAGTGTACAATTAATATAGAAATAAAATAAAGAAATGGAGAAGAAAAATACTAGTCAATATCAATAGAAATCATTCTACAATGTATTCCATCCTCATTAATATTGAAATGTTGAGTGTTCATGAATCTCATAATGTGTTATGGTCTTCATGCATATTGATCCATTCGATATTCCATCTTGGATGGTAAGAAATCTTTAAAATATCTCAAATTAATTTCATGTGCCATTGATGTATATAATTCAATATCACACTTCTTGGAATTCATTTCAATGCCACAATTCTCTTGATTAATTTCTTATTTTTTTCCATGTGTATTGTTAAAGGGTGAACATTCTCAATATTGGAATATATCAACACTTATCTTTAATATAATCCATTCACATGATCTCCATTGACATAAAATTGTTAAATGGTTTTGAAATGGAATATTGTGAGAAGCACATACATATTTGTTTAGACCATAAGAAAAAAATAATGTTATTCTTAACTCAAAATCAATTTTTGTAAAATTATATTTTTATGATAAATTAAAATTGTAAATATGAAAAGGTAATTTGATATTTGTTTAGAACATCAATGGAAAATAATTTTAAATTTCAGTTCTAGGATTCAACACTTCTCCATATCTTATATTATACCCATAAGAAATATTTAGATTATAGAAAATGACTCATTCATATCTATCCTTTTAAAAATACACTTATATAGAGTAAATTTGTCCAAAATTTATCAAAGAGAGACTCTAATAGTTTTGAAGGATGTCATTTCCTCATGGAATGATGACCCTACTTTTTTATAGAATTTCCCATATACTTGTAAGTGTAAAATTAATCTTTTTCAGTAAATATGTTTTCACATTGTGTCTCCCTTATTAATTGCAATGTCACTCATATATAATTGATGATTAGACTAACTTCTATTAGTCATTTCTAAATGACTCTTACACATTCCCTATAGTGTTTTCCCTCTTCCTTTTTTATTTTTTTGGATATTATAAAATATAACATACCTATAAATCAACCTTATATCTAGTCCTTTATCCAAAATTGTTATTATTATTGATTTTTTAAAAATTAATTATTATAATATTGATTCAAAAAACTATCAAAATGATTACATCATGACAAAATAAAATATATAACAAACGTTGGATTTAAACTGTAGAGATTAAAAATTTCCAAATGTATTGTATTTGTTAAAAATTAAAGGTAAGTAGATTTGATAATTTTATAAAATTACAAAAAAAATTCTACAATTGTGGCTCATTCATCGTCCATATTATTTATAATACCATCACATCAATGAAAAAAATCAATGTATTTTACAATTATATTTTCATGAAACTCATTATTTTACCTAAATCAATTTAAGATAATATCATTAAATTTTAATATCAAAATCAACCAATGAACACTTTCTTGGTGATAATAATGAAAAAACAATCTTAAATATAAATTAAAATTTCATGATATAATCAAAATATTTACATAAAATATCTAAAATTAAAAATATTTAATTTATCTTGAGTTAATAACAAATAAAAACAAAATGTTTCCCATTATTGGTATATTTTTAAGATACCTTCATTATATTCATCAACAAATATAAACCTAGACTATTAAATAATATCTATATTACAAATGATCTATGAAATCCCAAAATAAAAAATTAAAATATTTATAGAACGCCCATATTACCATGTTAAAAAACACAAAAAATAAAGATTGAACAACTAGAAAAATTAATAGATTCTAATTCAATATATGTTTGGACAACCATAGTTTCAAAACCCAGAAGTAGATTTGAACATATCAGATTAAATTAAATGTGGAGAAACTGAATCTACTATTTTTTTAGACCTAGAATAAAAACATTGACGTCTAATAATGTAACTGAACGATTTTGAAGTCATATATTTTGTAATGAAATAGAATGGATGTAAAAAATGATGATATGAGAGATCTCAACCAACTAGGATGAAACACGAACACCCACTTCTCGGGATCGGGGGCTTTGGGTTGAAATGTTGGGGGAGGAGGAGCATATGTGGTATTTGGGGAATGTCTATTCCAACAGTTCATTAATACCCTTGGTATAGCGCTTACATACCAATGGTTTTTAAAAAATTATTATACAATAACCTATACAAACTTTTTTTTATAAATTATTGGTGTAATACAATATTTTTGGATAATATACTAACATTAAGTAAAAACTTATGATATAGGCATAAAAAATAAGGTTATCCTAATTGTTGTAGAAAACCATGGAAGAATAGGTATTATTTCCAGTATTGAATCTTGGTTGAATTTTATCCACTATTATTTATATTATTTTATTATAGGTCAACTTTTTTTTATATTTTTATTAAGTGTAATGAATTAAATCACTCAATGGGCCTAATATTTATATTGATTAATGTTCATCAGAAACCCAATGGATGTTTTGTTAATGAACCAACCAGAGAGGTTGGATTAAGTAATCTTCATTACTATTTAATGTTTTTTTATTAGTAAAAAATAATAAATTGAAAATAAATTATAGCAACAAAAACTCTTTAAACCCAATTAAATGGGGACATCAACATGGATCAAAGGGTGCCAATAAGAAATATTGGAATCATTTTATCCATCTAACTGGACTAATTTAATTAGGTTTAACGTGTGTTTGTTCTTATAATTTATTTTTCACTATTATTTTTTCATAATAATGAAATAAAATTAAATATTAATTGAAAATTTATGAATTAGATAATATTATGAATATCATATAAGTTAAAAAATAATTGCTGATATTTTTTATTAACATGTTAAGATTCAAGAACCCATGGATGTGAACCATTCATAACTTTTAACATTATCCCAGAACAGTGTAGTTGAAATCGTGTTAAGGAAGAAGAATTGGTTGTGTGTGTGGAGGTGCATTATGGGATTACTTCACCTATTATGTTTAGTAGGTTATACTAATCATTTAAAGTTACACCCAATGCAGGTTCGAGTCGTGTTATTCATCAGGAAGAACAATGTGAAATTTCAAGGTTGAAAGCAAAATTGTAAGAATGTTACACTTTTAGGAAAACACAAGATCAATGGATGTTGTAAAGGAAAAATAATTTAGTGTATGTATTACAAAGGATAACGAGCATTATCCCCATGTAAATGTCTATACTAAAAGGTTATCCAACAGAGTTAAATTCTAAAATCTATAAATCATTCTCTCATTTGAAAAGAACACATAAAACATGCAAGAATAAAACTAAAATGGAACTTTTATATTGAAAAAATGAACTTCAAGTTATACTGACCACATCATGTGTTCCATTTATTGGTGGTAAATTATTATACATAAAAATAAATTATAGATCATTTTTCTAATGTTTGAAAACAATATGAGCTATTTTTTAAATTTTGGATATGTGTCATATGTTTTAATTTAAAATTAAACTTATATTATAAACATGCACTCTATGCCATACCTCCTACTTCATGTGTATGATTGATGTTCAGTCGATTCCTGAACATCATAAATGAATAATGGATCATTTTCCAAATATTTCAAAACAAGATGATCTCATTTTCATTACTTTGACAATGTAAACAATGTTTTAAACTAAAATGAAACTTTAATATTGAAAAAACCCCCTTTGATTCATATTAACCACATAGTGTGTCAGATTGATGTGACCTCAATTCATAACATCACAAATGAACTATGGATTGTTTTCCAGATGTTTTAAAATTATAGCATCGCGGAATTTTAATACTTTACTATTAAATCATTTCAAAGATAAACAACATAATAGTATAACACTTAGAGGATCCAAAGTTTTAGTGTCTTGGGAAAACAAGGACCATACATAAAAAATACAACATCAAGCATAAACATTCCTTTAATTTCTTCTTTTATAGCTTCTTATTGGCACTTGTCCTATCCTTAGTACTTGTAGACCCCTGAGGATATACATCAAAAGGGGTGAGCTAAAAATCCCAGTAAGAGGATAGATAAGAACAATATATAATGGGGTGAGCATAATCATAACATAGGCAAAAGATCATGAACATGAGAGGAGCATAAATAAGAGACTTGAAATGTGGCATTGCATAAAAATGAAACATCATGTATTAGTGGTTAACTACCACATATACATGTGAACCAAGATAGAATAATGTTCACACATCATTTAACATTTACTCATGAGATTAATCACTTTACCCAATGCATTGGAGCGCTGTATAATTTCAGGCGCACCCGTCACTTTGAAACATTCATAATGCGCAATATAATTCCGGGCTCACCCGTCACATCATAACATTATCATTATCATTCATTCCACATAGAACACATATCAAATAGTTAAATAAATAAACCATGGAAAGGAATGATTTTCATCTCATAATAACACATTCATAAGCTTTGGGTTCCCAAAAGAAAGAGGGAATGACAAACATGTTACAAGAACCGTCCACTTTGAGTGAGAAGTAAAAGGGGTGTTCTTAAAGGAAGAGTTCTTTTGGAAAACCATTTGTTGGACATAAAAAATAGTGAAGAACATGTATAACCAAGAAAAGTAAATACAATTATTAACAAATTATCTTTAAGGAGTAACCATATCAAAAATGGAGTGAAAGAGGGAGAACCTGAAGGATGAAAGTTGGGTTCGAGAATTTCCCCTTACCTTGTACCCGAATGCTTCCTTCACATTAATGTCCTGTATGATGACATTATATTCATTAATTAGAAATCAAGAACCATTTATACATTAATAGGTTTATTTCTGGTTTCATTATTCCATATTATGTTCCTTTGAATGAATTATAGAGTTTAAAAAACATTATTCGGGGATATTCGTTTTTATGGTTTTTCTTTGGTAGTTCACTTGTATTCTTAAATTGCTGTTTTGGTAGAGCATGAGTAAACATCCAGAAATGTCATTAATGATATTACAGTATTTTTAATGATCTTATAATGAATTATATCATATCCATGTGGATGAATCTTTTTATAAGATTTAAATGATGATTATTTGGGTTAATTTGAGCATTTTTTGGAACACAACGAACTTGTTTTATCATTTCACTTAGAAATATGTCCATAGGTTATTTACAGAACATTAAATAGAACATAATACATATAGAATATTATGGTTCAACCATAAAAATGGTTTCATGACTTGATCTGAAGGTAGAAATGGAAGAAGAAGGCATGTTGTTCTTGAGGGTGATAAATTAACACCTCACGAACAACGTTCTCTTTAATAAAATAAAAGAAAGAGGGAAAGGGGGTTGGATGATATAATATACCAGTAGAATCATAAAATTACAATATATGTATAATAATAGAGTTAAAAAAACTATTTGGATGAATATATGTGGGGAGAGATCAAGAAAGGAACTTGAACTTGAAAGGAAATTAAAGGAGAAGTGGGTGGGAAATTACCTCTTAAATCCTTCTCTTGAGAACCTCCTTAAGGGCCTAAGAATGGTCTTTTGATGAGACCAGAATCTCTTGGACGTGGGGGAGAGGCTAGGCGAGATTATTGGGAAGAGCTTAGACAATGCTTGAATCCTGAGAGGTGTGGTATGGCAAGAGGAGGGGGAGGGCTTATTTATACATGAGGAGGGAGGTGTTTTTGGTATAAAATATTAAATAAAATAATATATCAAAAGTTATACTTCTAATAGTAGTTATTTGACATCCTAAATCATATATTAATATAATATAATTCGTTTTAGGATTTAATTATTATTTATAATCCAAATTCATAAATTTATTAAATGGAATGTGAAAAAAAGAGAAAAAGACACTTTAAGAAATCACCTTTTGACTTTAGACTTTGGAAAGTTCTTTTTAGGTTTGAGAATTAGATTTATTGTATTTTAAGGAACCAATTATAAGTATTAATATAATTTGGCCGAAACTAACGTTCTAGAATGTTTATGTCATCATTACAACATTAATGATGCAATTTATTATACATCGTTTATGCGAAAAACTATATTTTTTACTATTCATCTAAAAATTTAAGTATTTCAGAATAAACCCAAAACATTAACCCTACCATTTTTCAACGTGTAGAATCCAAAAATGATGTCCATAATTCAAAAATAATTTTCTAAATATTATTAATTTAATATTTAATTATAATCATAATTTACTTAAAAATACAATTTTTAAAAGTTAAAAATGATTTTATAGTGCTTTCAAAAAATTACGTAGGGTCTTATAAAATTTTCTAAAAACTATAAGACATTGATTCAATAATTTATGATTACATTTTAGAGAAATAAATATTCTTTTTAAATTAATTAATTAATTATAATTAATTATTTATGACTTACAAAATACTAAAACGTTTACTAAGGTCAAATTGTCACTTTCAAAGACATCTAAATTTTATTTAATTATTCATAGGTAATGTTACTCTTATGTTGGATTATTTATTATTCATAAGGGTTATATTACTATTCATAATGGTATTTTAATATTCATAAGGGTAGGTCACTATTCACCAAAATTATTTTTGTTTCATTAGACTCCAAAAATCATCTTGAACACAACCGTGAATGTCAGATTTTCAAAATTCAAAACATAGAAGCGAAAAACTTATGTTTAATGGTCACTTATCACTTAGTAGTTAATTATTTTTATGTTTTCATGTTATTTTATGACATATTTATAAGAATGGAATTTCCATTGAAAAACTTTGGGTCTTTACAAAAGTAGCCTAAGATCATTTTCTTAATTTTGGCTATAGAATATGTGTTTAAAGGTAAAAAATTACACTTTTATAATGAAAACACACACTTTGAGTCGTACATCCCACTATGTGTATTCTATGATCATGAAATCATAGATAAATTATCAAATATTTTATTTTCTAACATAGTAATTTAAGGCACATCATTAAAAATTATGATTTTCATGGGATTCCCATAAATACATTTTCAGTGTTTTGAAATACTATAATGTGAATGTAATGGTAAAACCATAGAAAAAACCTCAAATTTATGTAAATTCATTGGAGAAGAAATGTGGAATTATTTTTTACATGTATGTAGAGACAAAAAAATCCATCTGATGTGTGATGTTCTCAAAATGACTCAATATAAATTTTTTTTAAAGATACCAAAGTCATTAAAAATTTGTGTTAGGGGATCAGAACAACACAAATGATATCAGATGGAAATGAAATCATAGAAAAATTCATATAGATTATTTTTTTAATTATATAAATAGTATAAATTTCATTCTTCATTATGTTTTTCTTATGATTCTTGTAAACATTTTTTTAGTGTTTTAAAATAGAAAAATGTGCAAGTAATGGTCAAAACCATATAAAACTACTTCACATTGATAGAAAATTTTATTTTAAATCCATAATTGAATTAGTTTATTATGTTTATACTGAGACAATACCTCCATCCAACATGTGGTGTTCATGTAATGACAAAATAATTAGTTTTAAAATATACTAATGTCTTTAAAAACATGTTTCAAGGGGTCAAAACTATGAAAACAATATCAGATGTCTTCAAAATCTAATAAAAATTATCATATAATTATTTTTTAAAGGTAGAGATAAAAAAATTTCATTCCATGTTATAGTTTTCCCGAGATACCTGTAAACACACTTTCAGTTTTTTAAAAAACTAAAACGTTCATGTAACTGTCAAAAATATATAAAATGACTTCAATTGATGTGAAATCATGGTAAAACCACCATGGATTTATTTTTTGAATGTAAAAATAGACAACACATCCATATGATGTGTGGTGTTCATGAAATGAATCAATAATCAATTTTTATGGATACCAAAGTTTGTAAAATCATGTGTTAGGGGGTCAAAACTAGATAAATTATTTTTAATTTCTATAAAATCAAACGAAAATGAACATAGATTGCTTTTTTAAATGTAGGAACATACTGAAAATAATTACGAGTAACATTGTTCCTTAGATACCCAAGTGTAATGTTTTCAGTGTTTTAAAAAATGAAACATTCATGTGATTTTTAAAATAGAAAAATGAACTTAGAATGATTTGAATCTTGGAACAACCATTATTGAATTATTTATGATGATTATTCCTAGAAAAAATGTCCAACCGATTTTTGGTGTGCTTAGAATGACTCAAAAAGTGGGTTTTAAAGGTACAAAAGTCTTTAAAAACATGTTTCAGGTAATAAAAACAATGAAAATGATGTTGGATGACTATGAATTCAGTGGAAAATATGTTGAATTATTTCTGAAATTTTGTAATTGACAACATGTAATTCCAATTTAGGATTTTCCTTAGATGCTTGTAAATTAATTTTATGTGTTTTAAAACACTAATATCTGACTGTAATAGTTAATACCATATAAAATGTCATCACATTGATGTGAAATAATTTGGGAAACCAATGCTAAATTATTTCCAATGTGGACATGTAGAAAAAACATTGATTTGTCATGTGGTGTGCTTCAAATGACTCAATAAACAGTTTTTGAAGATACCAAAGTTTTTTAAAACATTTTTCAAGAGGTTAAAAGTATAAAAACAATATAATATTGCTGTGAAATCATAATAAAAGTACATAAATTTATTTTGGAAATGTAGAAATCAATAACATGTCCTTCTGAGTATTCATTTTACTGGGATTCTGGTAAATTCATTTTCTTTTTTTAAAAAACTAAAACTTCAATAACAGTATAACCCATAAAAAATGATCTCATACTGATTTAAAATCATGGAATTACTATTTTTGAAATATTTTTTATGTTTATGCATATAAACCACATCCACCTGACATAACACCACGAAATTTTAAAGTATAACAATATATTCAATAGTGTTTATAACATGCGACACCAAACACATATTGAAAAATAATACCATGATAATTTAAAGTATATTAAATATTCTAAATAGATTTTATGAATTCTATATTTTTTAATTCATATGGAACTGAGTTACCTTATGTTGTATGCAAGAGCGTATTTCTTCGAAAAAGTACATTACATGCAACACTAAGTTTTACTGAATAATGATATATTATTAATTATAATAAGATATAAAATAGCCATTAAATTAGTAATTATGAAAATGGGTAAATAATTTATGTAAATATAATTTTTACACATATTTAAAATTAATTCATTTTTTATATGTTAATCATAATTGAATATGAAAACCGGTTGAATACAAAAAGAAAATATTATTATTTTCACATTGTTGCTTTACCCTAGTAGATTTAATAAATATCAATTAGTGGGTTATATTAATTTAATATATATATATATATCATATATTAAAAATAGTATTTTTATGTTCATTAAATATATTTTATAAGAATAAGATAAGAACAAACCAAATATTACACTTAAAAACTATATTTTTATTAAGCTAATTTTACAACCTTTTAATATGTAACCCTTTTTAAATCTAATTTTTGACCCTTTTAAAAATTTATTATTTATAAAATAAACATTATATTAGTCATAAACCATAAAAATTAGGTTATATTGATTTTTTGTAATTTTCTTTGATGTTTCATTTTTGTAGTGAATAGTTAAAAATACTGAATTTTAGTTCAAAAATTGTTTTTCCTCTAAGTAATTTATAAGGTTAAATTATAATTATAATTTATTTTATAGTTTAATTAGATAATAATTTTATCAATTTATTAAATTTATGTAATTGGATAAATTTTACTTTGAAATTGAATGTATAAACATATCAGACTTTTTATTGTTTTCTTATATTAAAAACACACATTGTCGTCTCACTTGCGGGATTAGTTTTAAATTAATTTTTTCCACAAATATGACTAGAAAATGGAAAATGGATTCCATAGTGGGAATAATCATTATTTATAATTTATAATATTTCCAATTTTTTTTTTCACCAAAAACATTATTGAATGTAATTTAAATTACTTACAATTATTAAGGTAAAATTATGGGTTACAAAGGGAAAAAACCTTTAACATAAGGTCCCAAATGACCTATACACATGAAAAACACACATTTTATAGTGATAATTATTCCATTATCCTTACATTATTGAGGTTTTTTATTATTCTTTTGTTATTAAAAAATGTGGTTACACCAATCATTTTTTCCGAAATACCAAGTGAGTCCTTCTCCTCCCTTATAAAAGGCCACCACCTCTCCCCATTCCTCACACGTATCAAACCACTTAAGATTGTAAGAGATAATACCAAATAGATTCCCAAATTATCTCCTCTAAACCATGAATCCTTTATTTATTTTAGGAAGCCTTTCAAGGAATAACTTTGGTATAAACTAGAAGGAGTTAATCTATTTTAAGGTAACTTTTTCGAACGATCACTTTTCGTTCACTTTCTTATCCATTGTGTTTAATCATAATATTCCCTAATTACATAACAACAATAGTATAATAAATATACTAGTATGTTTTATGTTTTTATTTCTACCTACACTGACACACACCTCTATCTAATGGGTAACGAACATGTTGTCTCTATGTACGGTGAACTAATACCTCATGAAACGATGACTGTTCATTTTCCCTTTACCACCTCACATGGTGTCTATAATAATGAACAATATATTTATATATTATACATATAATATTTATATTTTCTTTATTAAACTTTCATTTTTATTTGAAAAATAACTTTATTCATTCCATCTTTCATGAATACTATTATTTCGTTTGAGGGAGTGTGGACAACTACCCCTCAAAGCCATAAGACTCCTTCGTGCCACACATGGGATGTATTAAGAATGCTTTTATTAAACCAATGTAAAATATATTGCATATATATGATACAGTAATTATAATATAAATAATTATAATTAACTTTTCATTCTTTTAATACGGTAAGGAAATGAAAGTAGTGTTCATGCTTATGTACAACCTATCATCTCCATGAATGGTGTATTTTATTTAATATCTATAAACTATATATATTATTATAAATTATTATGTACTGGATAAATAAGATAATTAATACCAGTTTTAAATTCTCTAGATGATGAAATCATGATCGATGTAATGGTATAATCAAATAACAAGTCAACAAATACTTGAGTAAACTATGAAAATAACACCAGAAATATTAAGAATAATGAAAGATTGTTAACAATTGAGTACTAAGATATTATAATAATATTATACAAGATATTGTTAACATGAGTATGTTTATGGTATAATTTATTAAAATATTTTAATTCACTATAAAAAAAGATAAATACCACACAACCAACAGGAAGGTTAAGGTAAGGAAATTTCATCACAATTTACATTTCATTGAGAATTATTTGTTATTATGCGCCTATTCACTTTTATTTTGAGAATATACTTCCCTTTACATGTTATATAATGAGCCCCATTATTCTTGTGATATTCTATGTTTCATTTAACATCATACCTTTCTGAATATTATGATTCAAATGTTTAAAATTTGTATGGGATACTTTGGAATGTTTAAATATTTTTCTTCTCAAGATCATTCTTAATGGTTATCTTTGAAATCTCACAAACTTTTGAGATTTTTAACTTTATCTTGAAACAATCACTTTATTATAATATTTTTTCATTGTAATTTTAATTTAATATCAATATTATCCTAAAATGAATATCACTATTGTTGAAACTGTATACCATTTTACATAAGTTGTGTACTTTTACAGTTATTTGATTACTTGGGAGAATATTGATAATTATGAAGTCTTTATTCAATAAAGATATTTTATAAATCATATTATTTATTTAAACTATTGAATAGGAAGAATTACTTGGAAATAAAATTATGGGGGGATCCCACACTTTATGTAGATCCTCGATGTGTTTACAGGTTCTCATGAGACAAAGAAGTTGACTAAATTTAATGGGTTTCTATCGATTGTTTTAAACTATATTGTTTAAGGTATTTACAGTATTGGTTTTCATGTGACTTAGAAACATTATACATTATGAAATCAATTCCCTCATTTAGTTTTAGTATTATATATCCTTGATATTTTTCAGTGACATATCTATGGAAACATTTCCTTTTCAATTCATTGATTTGATGGCTTGTATTTTAGTTTCATACCTTTTTGTATTGCTTTTCCATTACCTAGTTATTTTAATTGAACCGTTTATCAGTTATTTACCTTACCATGTTAATTTATTCTGATTGATTCATTATTTATTCTACTGTACTTACCCTTACTGATCACTTGATCTCACCATTATTATGCTTCCTTGCACCAGGTTATGAAGAAGAAATCATTGAATAGACACTCAAGGATGAATTTTATTTCATTTCATTTATGTATAATGTTTTTAATTTATATTTCCTAATTTAATATGGATATTTTGAAAGTAATATGATTTCCCAATACTAATAAATTGATCACTCTTACAGGATTTGATTCATTGTAATCGGGAAAATGTAAAAAAGACAGTGCGTTGGCCTCGAGTGTCTAGGGTCATGGAGTTATAGTTGGTATCAGAGGAAGTTCACTAGAAAACATGGAAAATATAATTAAAAAAATAAATTAGGGTATAAAAACCCAGATATACATTTATGATAAGTATATAAGAACATCCTATAATTTTGATAAGGAATAGATTATGGTGGTATTCCTAGAAATACATCCCTATGTGGATACTACAAGTGGATGTGGTTCTGGTACAGATTTACCTAGGAGTAATAAATTCAACAAGGTTTTCTGAGATTGACTTGGGCTGACCTGGTACACAAAAATGGGCCGTACTATGTACCTATTTTGACACTCCTAGTGGATACTCTTAGGATAGTTCACATTTTGTACACCTACCATTATTAAGGATTTTAAATTAAATATTCCCCCAAAGTAACCAAAGGTTATTATTCTTGGATTCATGATGAGTAAATTTATATTGCATACTATACAGTATTTATAGATAAAAAAATTTCATAATATTATAGAAAATTCAGTATATGTTTTCATTATGAAATGATGCCTATAAGGAATAATGTTATCAGTACTCATGGAAAATTTAGAGATTAACCTGTAGAGGAAAAAATACAGCAGGTATTTGAATTGAGAAATTTATGGATATATTTGTGAAACTTAGTCACATTACGATAAATAACATTTCCCAAATGGAGATACCTATTCCAAGAATAATTTCTCATATACTTGATTGATCTATGTGAAAAAATCCTTCATCATTTAGGGGTAATTCAATTCCAATTGTAGATGAGTGATGGATTAAGTCCCAGGAGAAGATATTTACTACCATGGAATGCATTGAAAAGGATACTTTTACACTTGTGTTCTTTTCTCTCTAAAGTTATGATTCATAGTAGTGATATCTAATACAGAATACAAGGGAGGAAGAATAAATTGAACTCATTGAATGGAAAACTTTTAAGGATACCTTCTTTTATAAATACTTTCCTCATGATCAACAAATTTACATGAATTGGATGTTTCATGTTTTTAATAAAAATGTAGAATAAATTGATTAAAAGTATGATAATATCTTTTCCAGTTTAAGAAGGTGTGATTTGGATTTCATATGAAACATATAATGTAATATTGTTCATTTCTATGAAGGGCTTAATCAAAATATCTAAAGGGCAACAGTTTCATAGACTTTTCCTTCCTAAAACGAAATAATTTCATGTGATGTCTATATAAATAATTAATTATCCAAGTAATAAGGATTTAAGGGATTCTTGGAGAATAATATGTCATCTGAACACCATGAAAAAGGTAATGAAAAAAAATATGATAGGAAACAAGGATTTTCCAACATTTTATGATTGTGGAAGGAATCACCCTGGTAAATGCTTGAAAGGATTGGGAGTTTCTTACAAATGTAGAGAAAATATTCATCAAGAAAAATAATGAAATGGAAATAAAGAAAATGCTTCTATTCAATGTTAAGACTACACAGAGATGGAGAAATATGAAAAATAATTCCCCATGAATCAACGGAATATACCTCAGAATAAGATAATGGATCAAGGTAAGTCATATATTATTAACACAACCGAGGTGGAATTATTAATGTACTTATGTATTTGGATATATTAAATATGTTGTAAAATTATTTTTTTAGGATGTTCTCATCATATGATTTATGAAAATATAAGGATCGTACATTGGTACTTTTTTGTTGCGGGTTTAAGATCATATACTGAATGGTAAAAAGAAAAGTTATTCAGTAGAAAGATAAAAATTTATAAAAGCACATGATTTACAGAAAGACTACCATTAATAGGTTCCAAATTTTGAGATAATGAGGAAGAAATGATTAAGGAATGTATCCGATAACATGTATCTTACTTATCGAATAAAGAAGAATGCAAATATTCAATGAGGTTTTATGGTGATTCAATTTATTACCATATTTCAAGAGGATACATGATCAATTTATTCAAAAGTTTGGAATATAAAAATTTAGAGATACATCATATTGATTAAAGGATAATGATAACTTCATTTTGGAAATTTAGTGACTTTCCATCAGAAGTTATTGGGTCATAATCTGTTGGAAGGGTTAACTATTAATCAAATGGTTTAAGATTATCATTGAATGATATTTTAGAGTTTAATGTATTACTTCACCATAAGATGCATAATATGATAAGAGATGAAGTAGAAATATATCAAGGCGTAATCAATGGAAAATATTATTTTTATAGAAACATATATTTATGTATATTCTTATACAGTGAATGAATTTATTAACTATAAAAAATGATGTTCAAACCAAAAATATTGTCCTAGTACCTTCAATTATGATAAATTAAATTTCCCTTAGATCACCACAAATTTATAGATTTTGGATTTTTAACATTCTTCTAACCATGTTCTCTAGCACTCTCCCTCTGAACATTATTATTAGATTTTTCCTCTTTATCTATATTTCTATTTCCCACTTACGTTCTTCTACTAGGGAACCTAGTTACATGAACATTGTACTTCCCTTTATCTCTTATAAATAAAATTTGATATTAAACCTTTTTATAATGTGTTTCTGTCAAAAAAAAAGATTATTTTGAACCCCCTATATTTCTGATATAAATTTTAAATTGTGAGGACACAATTTATTTAAGGTGGAGATAATGTAACACCCTAAAATTATAAAGTACGTCTTTTTATTGAATAGTGGTTATAACACGTGACACCAAGCATGTAAGGGAAAATAATACCACAATATTTTAAAATATATTTAATATTTTAAATATATTTTATATTTGGTAATGCACTTGACACCAAGTTACCTTGTGTAACACGCAAAAGTGACATTCTAAAAAATCACTCATCATACACAAGATAGAGTTTTACTGAATAATTATATGTTATTAAATATAAAAAGATATAACCAAGAAATTAAATTAGTATTTATGAAAATGGATAAATAATTTTTGAAAATATATGGTTTAAAAAAATTTATAAATTAATTCATTGGTTATAAATTAATTAGAAATGAATAAGAAAACTAATTAAATATAAAAATAAAATATTATTATTTACAAAAAACTATTTTACCCTAAATTATTTTATTAATAACAATTAGTGGGTGATATTAATTTAATAAATATATCATATATTCAATATAATATTTATGTATTTCATCCAATATATTTTATTATCATAAGATAAGAACTAAGAAAACATTACACTTAAAAACCACTATTTTTATAAAGGAATTTTTACCACATTTTAATGGAGAACCAATTTTAAATTCTATTTTCACCCATTTATAAATTTGATATGTAAAAATAAAAAAATATTTGGAATAAAAACATAAAAATTGGGTTTGGATATATTTATCGTAATTTTCTGTGCAGTTTTATTTTTTATGAATAGGTAAAAATAAATAATTTTAGTTCAAAACATCTTTTCATATAATTTAATTATAAGGATAAATTACAATTTTAATTGGTATAAAGGATAATTAGGTCATAATTTTATCAATTAATAAAAAAAATCATTGGGATCAACATTACATTTAAATATAATGTAAAAACATATCAACCTTTTGATCGTTTTAACATTTAAACCTAGCATTGTTGTCATGCATAAGAGATAAATTTTAAATTTATTTCCACCACTTATATAGTTAGAATTTATATAAATGGATTCCATATTTGGAATCAGAATAATTTATAATGTCTAATAAGACCAATACTGTTTTTGACCAAAAATATTATTGAATGTAATAAAAATTAATTACAATTATTAAGGTAAAATTAAGCTTAATAAAGGAATAATTATTTATCTTAAGGGACCAAATGACCTAGAAACTTGTCCAAATCCCATTTTCTAGCCATATTTCGTCTATAAACATTCCATTATTTATTGTTTTTGGTTTTTGAATACTTATTTTATGTATAAACGTGGCTACACATAACTTATTTTTAAAAATAACAAGTGAGTCCTTTTATACCCTCATAAAAGGCCACCACCTCTTCCAATTCATCACACATCTAAAAAAACATAATTTTAGTAAAGATCTTCCCAAATAGGTTCCCAAAATACCTTTCATATACCTTCAATCATCAATTTTTTCATAAATCCTACCAAGTAATCCCTTTAGTATAGACTATAATAATTTACTCGATATTAAGGTAATATTTTCCAATGATCTATTTTCATTCACTTTCGTATCCATTAAGTATACTCATCTTATTCCATTATTACATAATAAAAATAGTATAATAAATGTACTAATATTTTTTTATGTTATTATTTTTACCAACACTTACACACACCTACATCTAATGTGTAATGAGCTTATTGTTTCTGTGTGTTGTGAAATACTGCTTCATGAAACAATGGTTGTTCATTTTTACCTTACCACCTCTCATGGTGACTATTATGATGGAAACTATATTTATATATGTTATATATTATATTTATAATTTATTTATCTTATTTAATTTTTATTTAAAATAGAATTTTATGATTTCCATCTTGCGTAAATACGATTATTTTGTTTTAGGAAGTGTGGACTACTGCCCTCACAAAGCGATATAACTCGTTCATACCATACGTTGAATGTATTGGGGATGATTTTAATAAGACTATGTAAAATATATAAAATAGTTATTATACTAGAATTATTATATAAATATTTAAAATATAGTTTTCAATACTTTTATATGAAAATTAAATGAAAGTATCATTCATGCATACGTATGGACTATCGTCTCCATTAACAGTGCATATCATTTCTTATCTCAAAACATTATAGAATATAGTAAATAATTATTTACTAAATAAATAATATATTTAAGTCATGTTTTAAATTTTTTATATGATTAAATAATTATCTATGTAATATTATAAAAAAATAAAAACTCAAAACATACTAGAGTAAACTAGGAAAATAACAACCGAAATAGTGAAAATAATGAAATATTATTAACAAACGAGTAATAAGATATTATAAGAAGATTATTTATGGTATTATAAACATTATTATGGTTCTGTTAAAAGTTATTAACATATTTTAAACCTCTATACATGAGGATAAATACAACACAACCAAAATGATAGTTAATATAAGGCAATTTCATCTCAATTAAAATTTCATTGAGACTTATTTCTTATTATGCACCATTTCGCTTTTATTGGCTTTATATTCTTCATTTATATAGTAGCATCATGAATCCAATTATTCTCATGATATTCTATATTCCATTTGGAATCATTCCTTTTTTGATATTATGATTCAAATATTTTAAATTGGTACGAGCCACTTTGGAATTTCTGAAGATTATACTCCTCAAGATTGTTCTTAATGATTATCTATACAATATCACTTCATTTTCTTATTACTATCTTCTTCTTAAAAAGATAATTTTATCATAATCATTTTTCATTAGAAAATTAATTGTATATCCATATTCTCATTCAATGGATAGTATTATTGTGTAAATCATATACCATTTTACATACGGTGTACACTATTATAGTTATTTAATTATTTGGGGAAATATTGATGATTTAATACTCATTATTAGATATGGAAATTTGATAAGTAAAATTATTTATTTTATCTACTTTATATGAGTAATTATTTTGATAGGAAATAAAGGGTGGATTCTGAGCATTATATTGTTCCTCAATGCATCGATAGGTTCTCATGAGACAAATAAGCTTGCCAAATTAAATGGGTTTTTGTTCCTAGTTTTAAACCTTCTAGTGAATGGTCTATACGGTATAGGTTTTCATGTTCCTTATAAATGAAGTCCATTTATAAAACGTTTCCCTTATTAAGTTATAGTATTATTCAGCCATTAAATTTGGCATCGATATCTCTATAGATGCATTTCATTTTCTTTTCCTTGATTAAATGGCATGTGTTTAATTTTCATACCTTTTTATATTTATTTTTGCAAATCTAGTTAATTGAATGGAGTGTGTTATCAGTTATTCACCTTTACATGTTAATTTATTCATATTTATTCATTATTTATTCCACTTTACTAACCCTTACTGAGCATTCTATTTGTCCATTATTATGTTTCATTTACACTTCTTATGAAGACGAAATATTTTAATAAGCATTCATGGATGTAGTTTATTTAATTTTATTTATGTATCATGTTTTTAATTTCTATTTACAAATTTATTTTGGGTATCATGTGTGTAATATGTCTTTTAAAGAGGGATAAATTGATCAGTCCTTCATGATTTATTTCCTTGTAATCATACCTATATAATAAGATAATACATTGACTCTCATATTCTCAGGTTAGCCCATTACATCTAATGTGTTGTGTGCTCTAAATAACTCAATAAGCAGTTTTTAAAGAAATTAATGTATTTAATAATGTGTGTCTGGGGATCAATACTATGAAATTCACATCAGATAGATATAAATTAAAATAAAATGATTGTAGATTGTTTTTGGAAAAGTAGGAAACTCTGACTTTCCATTTCGAGTTACAGTTTCTATGGGATGCCTATAGACATGTTTTTAGTTTCTAAAAACACTATAACATACATGTGACAAAAAAACACTGAAAACAACCTCATATTGATATCAAATCATGGGAAAATCACTATTTAAATATATTTGATCTATATGATTGTATAACACATCCATCAGACGTGTGGTGTGTAGGGAATGACTGAATATGTTGTTCTAAAATTTTTAGAAGTCCTTAAAAACATGATTAATGGGGTTGAAATTATGAAAATGACATTATATGGAAATGAAATCATAGTAAAATGACTGGGGTTTATTTTTGAAATGTAGGAACATAAAACATGCCATTATGAGTTACGGTTTTCTCAAGATACACATAAATGGTTTTTCATTGTTTTAAAACACTTAGAAATGATTTTAATAGACATACCCATAATAAATGACATCATATTAATTTGAAACCATGGGAAAATTTCTTTTTAATTATATATAACTTGTACGTTTAAAGAACATGTCCATATGACTTATGATGTGCTCGAAATCACTCAATAAATGAATTTTGAAAAACAGTCTTTAAAAATGTGTATCATGGGTCCAAATTTGGAAATTGATATCATATGGCCATAAAATAATAGGACAATGGCCGTAGATTTATTTTTGAAATGTAGAAAATAAAGACATTTCATTCTTCATTTATTCTTTTCAAAGGATTCTCATAACATCATTTTTTAGTTTTTTAAAACACTGAAACATGTTTGTGATGGTAAAAAACATAGAAATGAACTCATATGCACATGAAATCATTAGATAATGATAATTGAATTATTTTTTAAATATAAGACATTTTCCATATCAATGTCATAGAATTTTTATATTATGAAATTTTTAAGCACATTGTATGTTGACTTAAAAATTAATTAGATTTTTATATACTTATCACTTTTTATATCCATGTGTTGAATGATATCTAAAATATGTAAATTTATGTTTTTAAAGTGTTATACATGATATATAAATTTTTTTAAGCTAAAACTTATTAATTTTAATTAAAAAATAACAAATGTTATGTGTAAATTTATGAATATATTCTATGTTTATTCAATTTTGTATTTCATTTCTTAAATGTTATATTATTTATTATTGGTGAATGATCTTTGAGGTAAGAAGGATCATGATCGTTCTGGTTTATGACATTATTTAGAATATTGTAATTAGGGTTCTCAATTTCTATGGTATGTTTAAATATTATCAATTATTCTACAGTAATTCTGATTTATTATTTTCAATTGTAATTTCTATATTATTGTTTGTTTTAGTCAATGACATGATGTTGATGTATATGGAAACAATTGAGGTTCTAGGATGGACCTATATTATCCATTTGTTGTTATTGTTAGTGAAAATATTTTAAATGTATATATTAATGACTGGGGCTATGGGTTGACTAAGGTTATGAGTTAACTGATATTATGATGATTAAGGTTGTGTATATATATATATATATTACTCTATATTTATTATGGTCTACGTATGATGATTTTATTTTGAATTTCGGTTTCATATTATTTTATGACAGAGTTTTATGTTTATATTTTTTATTACATATTTAAAAACTAAAATTTTTAGTAATATATCTATAGATGGTTTATGATTACTAATGCTAAATATATTTGTATGAATTTATTTAGAAGTGGTTATCTTGAATCACTACTAAACATAACCTCCATTAAAGTATCTATCGATGGTTATGTTCATTTTCACTATTTTTTCCCATGCATTTAAAAAACTGAATTAAAATACTCCATAAATGTTAAATACAAAAACTATTTTCAAAAAAGAAAAACTACCACTAAATGATTGATGACCCTTAAATAAATAGTGGTTTCTATAGCCACCACTAAACGATGTAGTGGTTGTTTAAAGTACCACCAGTAGTAAACAAACTTTTGTCAATACCTCTATTTTTTGTACTGATATGTGGATAAAAATGAAATTAAATATATATAAATTAATAGAAATATCAAAAAATAAATAAGAAAACAACATAGAGACATGGTAAAGGCATATGTGCATGGGGGTGGAGATCTCCTATTTTAATTAAAATGGAGGTCCACATGGCAGTGGGTGTGAGGATTTTGAATGTGTCCCTTGCTCCTTTTCCTTTGAAATAAACATCTAATGTTATGATGATAAAGGGTATGGGAGGTATAGAACTGATAAATGTCCAGAGATACCAAGATGAGTTCTGAAAAAAATATTGTTTGAGTTCTGATAAAAGGACGGTGACCTCGCTATGAATCTCTCATCAATTAATAGTTTTCTTGAAATTTATCTATGTTTTTGTTAGAGCTGACAAAAGGGGTCATTTATTAGTGATTTTTTTATCACTAATTAAGGGGACTTTATCATCTATTTTCTGAGTGTTAATAAACATTCCATTATTTTAATGGTTCTTATGTTATTAACACTTTTTTAGCACTAATAATGTTTTTTTTCTTGTGCTAATAAAATCTGGTTCTTCAAAATAAATTTTAATAATGGTTGTGTGAAAGGGGTTCACCCATCTTCACAAACAATAAATATAAATAGAGGGGCCACACCCTCAAATTTCAATTGTATCTATATTTATTTTATGGTGATGCTATTCTGGATTTCATTCTGAACATATATTTCCATCTTTTAAGATGGTAAAATATCAACTTAAAACATTTAATTGTCTAATTTCTTTTAGTTATTTTCTCTGTATGATTTATTTGATTAATATGTATGGTCATATGAATGTATATTTTTTATTTAGTTATATTATTTAATTAATGTTTGATTTATTATTGTTTGTATGATTTAATTTAAATTAATTGATTTAAAAAATTTAAATATAGTGTTTACATAATTAAAATTTTATCTAGAAAATATAATATGTATTTATTGAAATATTATTTTTTAAATATATATATATATATATATTAAATTTAAATGGTGAATAATTATTTATGAATATATCTATATGTATATATTATTATATATTATATTTAATGTAACATGATTTGAAATAAAATACTTCATACACATAGTTAAATAAAGTGAATATAGCTAAATATTTTTTGAAAATTATATTATGAATAGTTATTTATATTAAATTCTTGCTATTATAAGTGTTATATTTAAATTTATTTAATTATATAATATAATAATTAATATATATATATATATATGTTAATTTTGTTTATTAAATTTATCAATATTGACTATTAAGAATATTTTTAGTAGTTATGTTTAAAAAATAAAATTTTTATTTGTGAAACTATAGTTATCCACAAATACATATATATATAATTATATTTTAAATTTTTAATATATAAATTTGAACATATTTTAATGTGTATATATATGTTTTACTATTTGAGTATAATATTTTAAAATTCATATATTTTTAATTTAAACTATGAATAATTATATTTGAATATATTTGTGTGTATACATTATTAGATATTTTATCTGAATTAAAATAAATTTAAATTATAATTTTCGATACATGTAGATAAATTAAGTTAATCTAGGTACATATATATACACTAACATTGAAAATTTATTATTTTGGAAGGCTGAATTACTTCAAAAATTGTATATATTCTTATCTAATTTTATTATATTGAATGTAACATAAGTTTACAATATTTTAATGGTTATTTTGGTGTAAATTATTTTAATTTTGTTAATTAAATTTAGAAAAATTTACTAATAATAATATTTTTTAGTAGTTATATGTATTTATATATCTATGTTATATTTTTTTGAATATAATATTTGAAAATGTATATTATACATTTATTTAAAATAAATCATTAAATAAAAAATGGATATATATATATATATATATTATTTTCAAAATTAAATGTAATTTATGTCATTGATGACATGTGTTTCATTTCTCTATCTAAGTATGTAAGGACCTCAATGTCCATGTAAAAATGTTGTGTATCCTAAAACTGAAGTCCCATTTACTTTTATGTGAGTAACATTGTAATTAAAGGGTTTTTGATAAGTGGAATTTTTGTCTGAAGTGTTTTTTTTTGAACCATGTCAGAAAGGATACTAATAGTTGTTGAAATTTGAGATAATAGAGGCATTAGGAGTAACCTCTAGTTTTTGGTTAGTTTATCAAATATTAGTAAACCAATCCATAAAAAAATCAATATTATGTAATCGTTATTTAGTCATAACTAATTTAAACATATTCAATATTTTAGGATGAAGTATATAACGTATTTTTAATAAATTTTTACAGGTAGTATGTTTTTCTTCAATATGTTTCAATGTGTGGTAATTTATATGGGTCTGGGCTTTAGTTGTAGTTATCCACCTAAAATAGTGGAAATTATTTATTAATGTGTGGGATTGGATGAAGTTATTAAGAAGATTCATAGTCATTTAAGAATTAGGAATGATCAATCAGTTACATCAATTACATTTCTATTTCATCAATATCCAAATAGTCTATAGAACATTGAATATCCTCTTCTTGATGAAGATGTCTATTAGGTGCATGCATCATAATTTTTTAGGAAAAATAACATTAATGGATTAATGTACTTAAATGTTTTTATTTATGATATTTATAAGGTGCGACCTACTACCACCAAACCATGTTATGGGATTTCTGTTGAAGTCATTACTTTAAAAAAAATTTATTCATTTCCTTCCCATATGAATCTATCAATAGAAAAAAATTATGAAAAAGAAGATAAAAATATAGAAAGAATATTAGACCAACATTTATACTCCTAGTTTAATGAATTTTACTTTATTTTATTAGGAAGAATATAGTGATTCATCAAGAGATGATGTAAGAGAATATTATAAGGCTAATGAACCTTTTGAGGATTCGTGGACAGATAAGCAACAACTAGCTTGTTGTAATCATGATATATTTTTTAATTCGTTAGTAGAAGGAGTGTTTCATTCAAAAAAAATATTGGGATTTTATTGAACCGCCTGATAAACTCCTTGGCATTATAATATGTAGATCGGCATCAACTAATGACACCACAGATGTTGGGAAGGAGTTTAAAAGTAAAAGTTCTTTCAAAAAGATTATAAAACAAAAAAATAGAGAGATAAATTTTTCATTTGAGGGGGATGAGTACAAAAAGGAAAAATATCTAACTTGGTATGAAAAATATGATCCAAAATGTAAAATATAAATATAGATAATATATGATAAGTTTTTTACATGTTGTAAGATAACCTAATTTGAAGGCCCACATACTTGTGTACATCCAATCTTGTCGTAGGATCACTCATCACTTAATGTATATTTTAAATAGACTGTTATGATAGATATTATAGGAATGTGTCAGGATATTCATATTTCCCATGTCTAGAAACAAATACAATAGATGTTAAAATACAATATATCCTATGGAAAATCATGTAATTAAAAACCAAAGGGAATTGTAAAAGCTTATAGTGATTGGGATGAATCATATGTTGTGTCTTTACAACTAATTTTATTGTTGTATCTCAATAGTTATGTTATTTATTATTTTGAAAAAATTGATTATGTCTCCCTAGATAGTCAAGTTGATCAAATAATGGTCATGTTCTGTTGGAATTTTTGGGAAGTTATACCATGTATTGCTACTTTTTCATATTGTAAACAATTTATTCCAGTTGATGGAACATCTCTTTATTGAAATTATATAGGTGTTCACTTATTATACCAAAAAGGATGGAAGTTTCTTTCCTCTACCTATTTCATTTTCCACTTTTCAAAAGAAGAATTTTGAATCCTTCAGTTGGTTTTTAACTTATGGAATATTAGTGTATTCGTGACACATAAAGCCAAGGAGTGTGTCATATATCCAATAACTATTGGGATATTATACTGGTTGTTAATGGTGATCATATTTTATGGAGAGATTCGAGTGATTATCAACAATATTCCATTACATACATTTTCAATAATGTTAATAAGTAATTTAGAGATGAGGAAATAAATAAGGTGATCAGAAAGTTATGTATTTTTTCATAAACTAATAGTTTATGTGAAAAAATATAGTATCATTATAAATAAATTATTCTCTTATTGTTTCATTATATTATCCCCAAAAATGAATGTTAGATCAATAATATGAAAAAATGTGGAGGGATATTCAAGATTTGTATGATTATATGATGTTTATTTCAAAACAGGAAATGGTCATCAACATATGTTTGCGGAAGGTTATACGGTCATATTACCATTAATATTATAGATTTTATAAGTGGGGTATTCAAGGGTGTTCATAAAATATCACTAATATGGTTATTATGGGATAAATTTTATATATGTAGAATGTAATTTATTGAAATATCCATGTTGCCTAATCCGAGGAAGGAAAATGGTATGCGTTTTGGTCATAATTTCCACATAGAAATTGATGATGTGCTTCTTGACACATAATCATTTTGTTCTCAAACCTTTGACGATGTTGGGAGCCTTGTTTAGGTAACAGAGTTCCATGAACCACTCTCATTAAACATTGGTTGAGTGATAGTGGTCATATTGGAAAGTAGGTATTGTAAATTAGGTTATTTTTAGGAAATTAGATATAAATTTGCACATATCGTTTCGGCTTGTGCATCAGGGAACATATCCTAAAAACCAATATTTACCTGATGTATCATGTGATAACAATAGTTTATTGTTATAGTGGATAGTGTATGCATATTTGTGGATTTAATACTGTTCAATTTTTTTTGATCAACCAAATGTGGTCCTGGATATTACCAGTTTTCGTATTTTGGAATTTCAAATTATTAATTCTTTTATTTATAGATTTTTTCATTTATTGTTTTAATTAGAAATATGTTTTTTTGATATTTACTACTTTTACCTTTCCCATCCATCAATCAACTGTGGTTCCTGATATTAAAATGTTGCACCCTAGGTGATGACCAAAGCCTGCTCATATCAGATGGACTAGCCTCAATAATGGGGAGTGGGACTAAGATGCATCATTTTCCAAATATATATTAATACAATTATATTGTGTCCCCGAGTGGAAGGATTAGGAGAAAATTCACACCATCTTTTATCAAGTTTATGTATTTTTCATGAATTTCTACATTTTTTTATATATTGCCTTTTTAATTAATGGATTATTTTATTTCTTTCTTGTTTCATTTCTAATTTATTTATTATCTATTTTTTTCATTTATGGATTCAATCAAAATTAATTTTGTGATATTTAAACTATTATAAAACTAAACATATGGTGTAAATTTATAACATGAGGTTCAAAATCTAAAATAATTTTATTTAAATATATTATTAAAATCACATGTTTGATAGAATATATCATGCAGTTTATTATACTATGCATAATTTTCACCATGGAATTTAAAAATAAATTAAACATGATAGGTCATTAAAATAATAAATCGATCAAATAAGTCAACAAAATTAGTCACATCTATTTTTTACATCATTTTTTATCATATTTCTTAATTGTGAATACAAATGATCTACCAGATTATTCTTCAAGTAGTTTTTTAAAAAATATTTTACAAATTTTATTAAATAATTGATGTGCCCAGAAGACATCATTAAATCCTCTGATAATTTGAAATTATAAATTTAGATTTTCTCTAACTACACTACCTACAATGGTGTAGTAATGTGGAAGTACATGGTCGATCCCACAAAGAACAGAAAAAACGATTTAATACATTCAACCAAAGGTTAGGTCTTCCCAATTTTATATTGATTTTATTAAACTAATGATGAATAATAATTAATTAAAATGAATGAATAATGATATAAATGTTATAAGATAAGGGGTTTATGGTAAATTCTTGGGTAAAGGAAAATCAAAAACCTAAATCTATCTTGGGATAGACCTTTAACAAATGGTGTGATGCAGTACAAAGGACACCAATTGATCTTGGCCCAACCAATTGGATCAACCTAATATGGAATCTTATACATGGTCTAGAATAATTGATAACCTAAGCACATGAAGTATGGATTATAGGTTGAAATAATCAATGACTATTTTTCTTTATCCTGATAAACTTCATCTAGTTCATGTTTATCTGATTACACCTCTGATGATCGGGGTAGATGTAGTCCAATGTGATTCATAATTTTTTTAAACATGGTTTTAAGAAATAGTGTTAAAATTTTTTATTTAGATATTTATTTCATTAAAACATACCACTACTCTCAACCCATAACCCTAAGTGGACTAGTCATGCATGATAGTGTTTAATTAAATCATGGAATCAAGTGGCATGCTCGACGAAAAAAATAAACAATTCAAAATCCATTGATATATAATCTATATTCCATAGGGATGATAATATATGAGATTGAATGAGAAGGAGAATTATTAAAATAGAGATATTTCCATTAAACTAAAAATATTTCAACATTTCATTAAATAAAGAATAGAAAATTAGAAATCCATAATGAAAAAAAAACATTCAAATAATGGTGGTTCAGAACTCTAAGGAAGCCTTATAATAATCAAGCATCTCTATGAATATAATTGAATTGAAAAAAACTTGGATGGAACCAATATATGAGCTTAAATATAATCCATGGTCTTACTTAGGTTAAAATTGACATTAAGTGGTCAATCCTAGGTCAAAATAAATAACTATCATCAAAGGTACATCAAAAATTATTATGTTTTTGTCAAATTTGATCCACTATTGAAATTTATTATTCACGATTGAATGATTCATGGATAATTTTCATGGTGGGTAGAAATATCTAGAAATTCATGGCATGTGTCACAGCATGATACATATAGGTCATGTTGTGTCAGATGTGAAATTCCGTTAGAAAAGGTTTCTTCTTCATCACATTCTTATAATGGTTCATGGATTGTATAATTTCATGAATTGTAATGAGTTCCTGATGTGTAAAGTATGTTTCAATATCTGGAAGCTCTGTTTTCTCTAGTTATTTAGTTTTGTGCCTCTAAAAACATTTTATATCATCCAACATCATGGTAAACCTTCATTCAATGGATGTATTGGACTCTTTGGATTCAATATTCAATATTAACTTTTCCATATTTACATTTTAGTGCTGCTCCACTTTTCAATTTGATGTGAAGTGAATTTATCATCTAAAAATTTCACTTCTTCCTCTCTATTATTCCAATTATTGTTCCTACATAAGAATATTGAAAACATAAATAACTTTCATGAATATCATATTTAATAAATTAATAATCAATGAATTTTTAAATAAAAACCCCTAAAAATATAGATGGAAAATAGATATATCAATTAATTATAAAAATTACTGATGATATAAAATGTATAGATAGAGAGCCATCTATTTCTCACATTCTAAGATAGACATATTTCATAGCTGGTCATTGATGTATGTCAAATTCCTTCTTTGATTTTATGGAGATCTCATAATTTACATCCTATTTCAACACCTCGTTCCATCATCCCTCATATTCATCATGCTGGGTTCTATAGTGCGGTGATATATGAATTCACATTCAAAAATCATTGATTCAAATCTAATCTCATAAAGAGATAGAGTCTAGAGACAAAATACATTTAATTTTGAAGAGGGAGATATTAATATTATTCATGATTATGTGTCCATTATGTTTAGACTTATAACATCATATTACCCACATTTAGGTATTTATATTCTCTTATTTCATTTACCTCTTTATGTGGGTGAATTTTTAGACTCTTGAGGATAAAGAGAATTTTTTGGGGAAATGAATTAAGATTTGGGGATCTATGTTTGTTTTAATTATGGATTCTGAGTATAAATTTGTTTATGTAATTGTAGGGTTTTACCTTTGTTTATATAAAACTTTTGTCATTTTGATATTTTTAGAAGAATATGGATTGTTTACTGTCTATTAAGATATTTTACACAGTGTGATGATTACAGATCATGAGTTATTTACATGTTGTGTAAAGTGTTCAAATAATTTATTTTTTACCAAGGTCGTTTCTTGAACTGGTACAATTGATGAAAGTTTTACACTTCTTAAATTGGTTTCATGTTATATAATGTTTAAAACCAATATTTGTTATCTGAAGTGATGCATTTTTTTCAAGAATTTTAATTAGGAATTCACATATGTGAAAGGTTTTCATGGAATGTAATTTTCATGGTCTATACCATTTAGGGAACTTAATGGGTGATTAGTTATTTCATTTGGAAGAATCCTCTTCTCTCTCAATATAGGATCAATCCTAGGTTCATTTTAGGTCCTCTTATACTTCCAGATCACTTTGTTCAGTGATTTATCATCAGTTTAGTTACACTGAAACTATCCAATTAAGTGATCTACCTTTCTCTTTTATGACCTTGATCGCATTGTACTATGCTTTCAGATCTGCTAATCTTCATTTTTTTCCTTCTAGATCAACTGTGTGATCTTCTTATATAGTATTATCCTTTTTTGGATGTGTTTCATCAAATGAGTGATATTTTATGTTTTTTATCTATCGTTTAATTCATATCATTTTTTGTGGGATGTGGTTATATGATAAGGGAATCACTCTTAGGGACTCTGTTGTTGACCTTGTGTTCCTTTCTTATTGGTGGATCCCTTTATATGGGTGTACATCTAGAATTTAATGTAAGTAGTTCTATCTCTATCCTATGTTTAATGAAATGTATTTATATGGTTTTTATAAATTAGTTTATAAATGAATTATAATGATTAATTTTTGTCTATTGAAAGGGGTTTTTTAGAAAAGATGGTTTTCCCCTCATTTTTGTAAAACCAAGGGTATTTTCAAAGTATTCTGAAATGTATTTATGGAATGCATTCCAAAAGTGTTTTTTATGTTATGTATTAAAAAATAGATTATATGGGAAGCCATGTGTACTTAGGTGGATGGTGTGAAAATAGGCCTCATCTATTAATATTGTCCAGGTGTCCAATCATTGGGTCTTCCTCATCTCCTTGTGCCCATTGATCTAGGGAATTGATAGTCCAATTGGGGGTTCACTTTCTGGGTTGTTCCTATACTCTCTATATTTGATGAATAAATATATAGACTTAATCCATGAAATTTTCTATGTCTATGTATGGTTTTTCTATCTTTCGTGACCTGTAGTGATACTTGGCGTAATGTTACCTATACTTTTTCTTGAACAACTTTTAGCTAGTACTTCTAGGGATTTGATACGATATTTGATGTAAGATTTTGTTTTGATTTACTACATTGATATATATGATATTATTTATTAGTATTTTACCATGATTATTTTTAAGAAGTGGAAATATGGAAAATAATTTTTTTTATCCCTTTGATATAAAAATTATTTATCAATTTATCATACCTTATTTTCTATAAAGTTGATAATGTTAATATTTTTTGTACAGATACTTATTATGTAACACCTAGGTGGGATCCTACTGAGTCAGTTAGCTCACACCCTGCACACACCTTCAGCAGTGGATAGACCATTGTATGTCTTTCAATGCAGGGAAAGGAAAGTCACTGTTGTGAGGATACAAGGTTTCTGTCAGCTGGTATTGGGTAGTTGGTGGTGAGATGGTGGGATTTTCACAAACTATAGCATATAGTTGTTGTTTTTTTCCTTTTTTATATAAATTTTCTATTAGATATTGATTAGCAGCATTTGGGTTGTGTCTCTTCTATTTTTTCCTTTTTTCTTATGACATATATACTTGTTTCTTCTTCTTATATTTCATTCTTTCAGGTGTATATATATATATCACGTTGTCTACTTCATGATGGAAAAAATCATTCCTTATGTTTTTTTTGATTCCTGGGTTCTAGCCATCATCCCATGGGGATTGGGAACACCCTTTTGGTATGTGACAATTTAGGTTGGGTACTAGTTTAAGAAGGTATCTCGGTTGGTTTCATCATAGTTTCGTTTCATAGGTTGTTTTTTCCTCAATATTATGTGTCTTGGTATATTTGATATACTAGAGATATGATTTTTGGGACTTGATAGGTAGTTTGTGTTGAGTTCCTAGCTATCAATTTCCATGATGAGACTCAAATTACCATGGGATGTTGTGATTTGTGTATCCTATTTTGAGTTCTTGATCTTAATCTCATTTCCCTTATTATTTTATAGTTTATGATATATTATCAAATTGTATGATATTTTATTATATTTTGGTGTGTAGTCATATGCCTCTTTGATATCTTCAGTGGGTTCCTTGGGATTATGAAGCATATGCTCCTCAACGAAATCTTCCTCTTTATCAGAATCTTATAGAGGATTTCATGTGGGTAGTTTATAAAGTTGATCAAAATGTATTAGAAGTATATAAAATAGTTTTTTATGTATAAAAAAGAGATAGAGGATAATGTTATCAATAATGGAAGTTCTTACCTAAAAACCCATTTTCTTTTAAGGGTAATAATGAACCTCAAGAGGTGGAGGACTAGTGATAAATGATCAATCAGATATTCAACATCCTGGATACACTTAATAATTACATGTTGAAGTGTGTTATGTTCAGACATGAGGGTCCCAGAAATAATTGGTGGTATTCCATGGTATGATAAGATATAAAAGTTGGTTTGGACTAGAATGGTTTTAAGAATCTCTTCTTGTAGCTATTTTTTTCCATAGTTTCTATAACTGGATAATTCTCTAAAGTTCCTCTCTAAACAACATGGAGAGGATTCAGTGTCATCATTCCCCAATCAATTTTCTGAGATAGTTAATTTCTCTCCATATCTACTGAAGAATGAATAGCTAAAGGCTCAAAATTACCTAAAGGTTTTTGAATATAATACCAAACTGTAGGTAATTATACTATTGTTTTATCCCTATGTGAAGATAGTAGACCGGGAAATGATGGTAGATATGAATATAACAGGAAAGGTTGGATATTCTTTCCCTTCTCATCCACCCATGGGAAGCTTCAGTAGCACATAAGAGAAAATGAAGAAGTGTAAATATCACCATTGGATTGGTGGAGGTGGTTCTTAGCATCAATCCCCATCTATAACTTTAGTTGTAGCTAGTAGTGTTCCAATGACTTTATAATGGTGTGGAATGGTTAGGCACATACGAAATTATTTTTCTACAACTACAAATATGTGTAATGATGTGGGAGTTAGGGCCATATATAGGGTTTCTATTTGGCTATGTTTATTCCTCATGTTGGCCCAGGATCATTGGTTCCAAAAGCCAATGTGGCAAAGTTAAATGCATCAAATACCATATAGAACTAGCCATAGTCCTCAGAAATGAAGCACCTTCATTTAGTAGATGAGTTTTAAGTGGATGTAGATGTGGGTATGGTTACATTGAGGGTTACTATCTTTATTTCATTTTTAGTAACAATTACTTTTTTTGATTCTGGTTCTTCCCACATATTCATATCTATCCATTTTGTTTATATGATTAATCCTCTAACCGATATCATGTCATTTATCAAGGACTTTCAGACTCATCTTAGGATGTTTAAATTAGTGGTTTTTAGAGCCCTTCTTGTTTGATATCGATAGTTAATGTAGCATTTGTTTGGGTTTTCCTCATTCTCAGTCAGTATCAGTTCGACATCATCATCGGGATGGATATGCTTGTTGATAATCATGCGGAGTATGATTTTAGTCATTAGTGTGTTTCATTTCTGGTGGGATATGGGAGTTGTTAGGTGTTTTATGGTGAGTGGTATCCATAGTCTAGTAGTTCAGGATTATCCCACCAATATCTCATGAGTTTTTTGTATGTTTTTTCTATTGATCCCAAATAAATTTCTTCTATAGATTATATTTCTATTGTTGTTTGGGATATTCCTAAAATTTTCCCAGATGATGTCTCTACATTTCTTCTATATAGGGAGGTAACGTTTATGATTGACATGGTTACAGGTAGACAACCAATTTTAATACCCTCTTAATGTGTGGAATAGGAATAGCTTAAATAGATCATTATTTAGTTGGATGAAATGATTTAGAATTTTGTTTCTCCCTATTTTTTCTCCTTAGAAACCCTCTGTGATTTTTCCTAAGATGGTAGATAGTTTACTCAAATTCTGTGTGAACTATCTGATGTTAAATTCATTAATGGTTAATAATAAGTATCCTTTTTATCGTGTGGATGATTTTTTTTATCAGTTAAATAGAGGAATGTTGTTTTTGAAGATCGATTTTCAGTTGGGTTATCATTAGCCCAGAGTGTGGGAGACTAATATATAAAAGATGGAATTCAGGAGGTTCTATTGCCATTATGAATATCTTGTGATGTCATTTGTTCTAACTAACAATCGAAAAGTTTCATAGATTTGATAAATTAAATATTCCATTATTATCATGACACTGTTGTGGTTGTGTTAATGAAATATATTTTGGTTTATTTGAGATATGAGAATGAGCATGAGCGACATTTCAGTTCGGCTCTATTTAAACGAAGGAGACATAGTTTGTATGGACAGATTTTGAAAATAAATTTGTGGATCCCATAAGTTAAGTTTTTGGAAATGTTATCTATGAGAATGGATTTTTAGCTTATGCGGAGGAGGTGAAGGATTTTTTTTATTGAAGGATCTATGGAATTCCTTTAATATTCATAGATTCCTTTATTGTGCTAGATATTATTGATGGTTCATCATGTATTTCTCAAGTTTGGCATCACCTTTGACGGATCTTTCTAGAAAAGGGTTGAAATTTATTTGGCTGAAAAGTTTCTATCTTATTTTGAAGAGATGAAATGGCTTCTAACATCAGCTCATATTCTAATCATACCTGATCCCATTAAGGGTTATGTAGTGTCCTATAATTCTTTCTGGGCTTTTTAGGGTTTTTTTGATTATATAGTATGATCATGTGGTGGATTAAAAATCTCACCATATTTGAAGGCATGATAATTATTACCCCACTCATGGTTTATAACTTTGTGTTGTTATAATGCACTTAAATTTTGTTGGGACAGTCTTCTGGGCTAGAGTTTCATGGTCTTTTCTGACCATAAGATTTTGAGCTATATATTTTCTCAGAAGGAAATGAATAATTTATAGATATGGTGGTTGAAATACCATTGCCCAATTAACATCGATATTTCTTACAACCCGGGGAAGGTGAATAACATTTTAGACACTCTTAGAAAGAAACTACAATCACATGATCTTCTAGAATAAAAGGATGAGTTGAATCATATGGGGATCTTCACTCAGTTAATCCTGGATTCTCAATAGGATGTTTCAAGTATGGTTACGGATTGTTTTTATTCATCAATATATGTCCATGATTCTATTCTATGGGATGAAAAATAGGATAATGATTTCAGATTAATTTATGAAACCCTATATGATGGGGAGATCAGTTATATTTGGTCTTCCTCCTTTGATGGTATTATACATTTTGTGCATTTGTTTTTCATCCAATCTTTATTGAGTATTTCAATTTTGTTATTACCATATATCTTTTTGGTATATTCATCTAGGAACTATATGGATTTATTATAAAATGGGATGATGATTCTGGATCCCAGGTATAAAAGGAAACAGTGTAATTTAGTTTCCCATTACTACACTTTCCAACACATAAAGGTGGGGAATCTACAACCTTACGGGTTCCTCCAACCTTTTTTGGTGCTTGTTTAGAAATGGGATGAGGTGTCCATTGATTGTATTTATTGGATTACTGTAGACTCCTCAAGGGAGGAATTCTATTTGTGTGGTGATTGATCGGTTGAAAAAGTTATCTCACATCATTCTGATCAGGGACGCCACAAAAGTTAATGATCTTAGTAAGATGTATATGTAGTATATTGTGAGGTTAGATGGGGTTCCTTTTTCTATTATTTTAGATAAGTATCCCATATTTTATTTATGATTCTAGATGATTCTAGGAGATTATGGGGACTCATATCAAGATAAGTATATCTTATTATCCCCAGACAGATGACCAGATGGAGTGCGCTATTTGTATCTTCGAGGATATTATCTATTCCTATATCTTGGACTTTGGGAGATCATGGGATTTCCATCTATGACTGGTTGGGTTGTCTTAAGAAAAATAGTTACCAGTCATTGATTATAATGGAGCCCTCAAGGGTTTGTATGGTCACCTGTGAAAATCACATTGTTTTTTAGGATGTCGGTATGGCCTCTTGGGTGTGACCGAGTCTCATTTTAGAGATTTTAGTGAGGATTTAGGATATACGTCGTCATCTGGTTATAGTGATGTTTTAGAAAAAACCATATTTGGATCGACAATGTCTTCCTTTATAGTTTTCCATTGTTGATTGGGTTTTCATGAATGTTTCTCCACATTTGGTTCATCATCAGATTTTAAAATCGGGAATGTTAGCTCCAAGATATTTTATAACATTTGAGGTCGCTAAGTATCTTGGGAATGTTTCTTATTGGTTGGAATATCTAGTTCAGCTAAAAGTTATTCATGAATTTTTACACATATAACATCTCAATAAATGGAATCTGGATTCCTCTCATGTTCTGAGTTTAGAAGATATTTAGTTAGAACTATAAATTTCCATTGTGGATCAACTAGTAGTGAAATTTGATTCTCATGTGATAGTATTTTGTGGGAAGTAGATTCTATTAGTCAGAGTGTTATTTTGACATGGATTATATTCTCCGGAGAATTGGGAGCATGAGGAGTTGATATGGTATTTGTAGCCTCAACCATTTACAGATATCATTCTTACACATGAATTCCTGATGATGGAATGTATTATAGTGGGGATTTTTTAACATCTTAATACCCAATTTCAATTATTTCCCTTCTCTCCTTTCATTTTCCTCATTATTTGTGTGCTTTTTGGGATTCCTGGTCATATAAATATTTTTTTGTGGAAAATGAACTAAAGTTCTTGGATGTATATTTTTTTTGGAACTAATGTATTCTTGGTATAAATGTGATAAAGGATTCGTTTGGTTCTCCTTGAGTTTGGAGAACACCGATGTTGGTTTGGTATTTTTATTAGATATGGGTTTTTTGTTTTCTACTAGTCAATTTCACCCCATGTAATAATTACATATCATGAAATTTTTGAATTCCATGTAAATTGTTCACATTGTGTATTGTTCACTAGGAAGATTTTTTAAACCATTACAAGGAGTGAAAGGTTTACACACTGGTAATCAGCTTCAAGTAGTGTAATGCTTGAAGTCGGTATTATTAATCTAGGAAAACATGTTTTTTATGGAACTTTTATTTGAGAATTTAAATGACATAAAGGGTTTAAAGGCTGTGTAATTATTTTTGTATGTGATTTTTATGGTGTTTCATGGGTGATTGATTATTTCATTCAGACACAACCTCTTCCCTCTCAACTATAGAGCACTCATACTAAAATTTAGGGACCTCCACTTCTTCCAGTTCACTTTGATTACTGATTTTTCATCTTGGTTATTATGCTTAAAATCTACAGGTAATTTATCTTCATGTTTCATCATTTCCCTTGATCACAGCATCACTGTTCTTCTATGTTTTTTGATCTTTTAATATTATGGTGTTGTTCCTTCTATATCTAATATGTGATCTTCTTTTAGGGACAATAATTCATTGGTTTTGGTGTGTTGGGTGCATGGTCTTTTATATTTTCCATTATCTACCCATTCTTCCATCTATTTTTTTTGTGATGAGATTATAAGACATGGGAATCAAGCTTAGGGCATCAAATTTTGACATAGTCCATTGATACTTTTGGGGGGTTCACTCATGGGGTGTTCCAATACTCCCAAGGCCTATTGATATAGGGACTTGATAGACCAACTGTGGGTTTACATTTTGGGGTTTTCCTACTCTCTCTAGATTTGATGAATATATCTAGATACTTTATGCATGTGATTATCTATGACTATGTATGATTTTCCTAGCTATTCTGACCTATATTAATCCATGGAAGCATGTTACTTTTTCTTTGGCTTGTAATATTTTTTATTACAATATCATGGATTTGATTTGATAAGTGAAACATGAATTAATTTGATTTCACTGATTTTATGTATATATATGGTTTTGAAACTATTTTATTAATCTTATTTTTGAAATGTGTAAAAGGGGGAAATTAAATTTTTTTTACCATTACTTTGATATAAAAATAATTTAATTATTTATCATTCCTTTTTTTCATTAAATTTGATCATTTTATTATTATTTTATAGACACTTGTTATAGAACAACAAAGTGGGATCATACTAATCATGTTAGCTCACACCTTACACACCCCTTCGGTGGTTTATAGACCTTTTTATTCCTTTCAATGTAGGAAATGAAAAGGTGTTATAGTGAAGTAAATAGCTTTTTGTCAGCTGGTTCAAGGTAGTTGGTGGAGATATGGTATGTGTTTCCAACACTATCACCTGGAGGAGTTGTTTTGGTTCTTGATTTCAATTATTTTTGGACTTGTTTCATTGAGATTGTTTAGATACTTTTTAGTTTTTTCACTTCTGATGGTTCTTTTTCGTTATGACACATATACTTATTTATTCTGTTGCTGTTTCTTTCCATCACGTGTATATATTAGTCTTTTTTTCTACCTCAGGTTTGGAGAAATTGTTCCATCTAGTTTTTATTTGTGCCCAGTTTCAAGTCACTATCCCTTGGGGATCAGGAACGCCCAATAGGTTTGTGGAAATTCAGGTTGGATACTAGTTTGAGAGGGTATACATGTTAGGTTCTTTACAAGACTCCCTGTCAATGATGAATCTATGAAGGGATGAGTTGGAACAAATTGGATTGATGTTGTTCACAAACAGTTGGGCATTGAGGTTCAGGATGGTGGAAGATCTATCATCGAGTTCTGATTATGCATTCTAGGGATAGATGATCATTTTTCCATCTAGTTGACGATAAAGAAAAGATCACCATATTGGGATTTTCACATGAATATTTTTGAGACTTAATGGAAGCATGATATTCCTCAACCATTCTACTATATTTTTAAATTTTGTATATTTACAATTACTGGAGGATTTAGATGAGAAATGGAGTTATAGTTTGGGGACTTCATGTCTTGCATATATATACAGAGATCTATGTAGCACACGTCACATCGATAAGATGCATATTACAATATTATTTATTCTTATATAGATATGGATATGGGAATGCATCCCTCTCTTAGCTCTGTAATCCTGCAATCCATGGTCATCTGATATTTTATTAGAGTTCCCACATAGGCATTGGTATGTTTTCCTTCCTTCTTATTTGAAAATCAAATGTATAAGTTTATAATATGAAAAATAACTATAAAAATTTTATCCATAGTTGGATTCAGAGCCATCAATATTCAAATTCATCCATATATTATATCCACACTTACATTCTCATGTTGGACATTTTTTGACATGATGACATACGTTATTATTAATTATGTAGTTAAATTATTATTTTGTATAGTTTAAGTCTTAATTTATTAATATATTAATAATCATATTTGATCTTTTATGTTTCATAGATACCATATATTGAATCTATCATCTTCATTCCCCAAACATACCATACGATGATGATTTCTATAATATCATGTGTTATACATATGATTCATTTGTGTATTGTTTAGTAGCATCATAATGATAGAGTTATGAGGCAGTTCGGTTTCTATCTACTCGTTCCAGCATTTCCAAGTCGGTGGCCTTCACTTAATTACCAAAATATGTTAGGTAACTGAGACTTTTACTTGATTTGATATTATGGATAATATATTTAGATGTTAGATAGATTACATGAGTCCAGGTTATGATGGGGACACACAGTGAATTTTTATTTCCCATATCAGGTGGATTATGGGCCCTGGTACAGTATGTCCCTAGTGATATATCTTAAGTGACATAGAAAAGGCTTTCATGAGTTGTTAATAATTATACCTTATAATTTTCAATGTTTTTTTATTATGTTTATTTAACTACATAATTTTCTTTTGCAGGATGCCCATATCTCTCAACTCTTTCACGTATCTGATCTTGAAGTGGGAGGTGCCTTTGACCATGCCTTCTTCCATTTTGCAATGATAGATATAATTTTCCTATGGAAAATATTTATCATGGTATTTTTGTTGATATTCCAAGTGATGATATGGGTGTTGATCATAATATTGATTTTTTAGGGGTGACGACCTGGTTTTAGATGATGATGTCGCACATGAGGAGGGTGTTCTTCATGATCAACCCATGATTTTCCTGTTCCAATTACATATGATCCACAACTATATCGAGAGGCATGAGAATTGAAATATTCTATTAACGTGTTAGTTTTTGTTGTAGAGATAGAGTCCGACTTCCCAATGACACATGAATTATTTTCTTCTGATCCACATATCTCAACTGCACAACAACTATCCTCTTCACATATTGGGGATATTTTTAGTCATCAGCCATTATACCTGGATCTAGGATAGGGTATAGGTGGGAGACTCTAGATTCACCTCATGTTGCTAAGGTTTATGTGGCGGTATGTTCCATAGATGATTCATAGGATCTGCATACATCAAAGAATATACACAAAGAGACACGACATGAACCCATTATATATAAACATGGTTGTCATGTGAAGGAGATCCCAGGACACCAACGAAGATTAGATTGATACAAGTCATCTATTTTTTAATTCAATATTTGTACATTATTTAAAAACATACCAATATATTGTATTTTGTTTCATAAAACAACAAATTGATATAATTGGAAATTCAAACAAATATTTTTGAATTATTCAAAAAAATTAAAATTAATTACTAAATTGGTAATAATAATTATTAAAATTTATTATTTATATTAATACTTCTTAGGGTTATTATCTATATTATTTATAATAAATAATAATTTTAAATTTATTATTAAATATTAATTATATTAGTATTTTGAATTCAACAAATATTAGTAATATAAACAATCCATATTGTTTTATTTATTATATAAGTATTTAATTTTTAATACAATATTATATATTAATAATAATATAAATATTAACTAGTAAATATTCTTTCAATACTAATTATTTCATGTATATTATTTTACAATAAATATAAGCTATAATACTATTAATAATATTAATACCATAATAATATATTATTATCTAATAATAAACAATAAAATTTATAATAAATTAATATATTGCCTATTGATAAATGACTAATAATTATATCAAAAAAATTATCAATTATTTATTTTTTTGAAACTTCGAGCCACCTGTTTGGGCCTACAGGCCACATGGGCCTTTGAGGCAGCAATGGGGTAAATGACACATACATGTTGGGTAGGTGGTGATGTAGGCACGATTGAATTAGGTTCTTAGGGTCATCCAATGGTGGGCCTATATTCTATGTAATGGACTTCTTCCACAATGGGCCATTTTTTCAAAAACATATATGTAATAAACCGGTCGGTTGGGTGGGTTATCCCTTTGGGAGCTATGACCTACCTTTCAGGCATGTGTGTGTGCGGTGTGTGTGTGTGTTTGTGTTTGATTGTAATTATACACCCAAGAACCTAATATAATTTAATTATTAACATAATAATAAATAATACAATTGATAATTAAAAAAATATTTTACATATTAATAAATTACTATTATTTTATATTGACAAAAAATTCATAAATACTTATAAATAATAATTCTCTAAATATTATTAATATTAATAATAAATATTTTTTTATTAATTATATAAATAAATAATAATAATAATACATCATAATATATTAAAAATAGTATAATTATTAAACAAAATATATATTTTTCATTAAAAATTATTTTAGTTATTTTATTAAACAATAAATAATAGTTATAGAACTTTTAATTAATTATTAACATAAAATTGTATTATTAATTAATAATAAATAATACGATTTATAATTAATTAATATATTAATTATTAATAAATTACTAACAATTGTATAAAAAATAATAGAGATTTATAAAAAAATTATATATATATATGTTATAAACTAATATTATAAAAAATATAGATATATATATATATAGGCTTGAATGGGGTTCACACCACATTGTTCATGGCCAAGAAACGTGAACCATGTTCATAATTCTTTTCTAAATAGAGATGTGTGAATAGGGTTCATGCCTCTTTATACAATTATTTAAAATAGAATAACAACCGTCCAATTTTTTTATTTTTTTGAATTTGTAAAACTCCTTTAAAAACTCTAATTTTCCACATTTTAAAATGATGAGAATAATTTGTATTATTCTGTGAGATTTTATGGATGTTAAACTCCACAAAAATCTCTATTTCCAAGTCGATGAGGCTACCTAAATATATCGAGTCTCCAATCCAAATATGGTAGTCTTTGGTCAATGTGTTTCAACCAAACTACACCTCCATACTGATACAAACAACAACAATGAAAAATAAGGAAAAGGAAGTAGATTTAAATATGTAAACATGCATGGGTAGGAACATATGGACACAAAAACACACAAAAACACATACACACAAATATATATATATATGTGAAATGAAAAGTCTGAAACATAAGGATTATTAGGCCTATATAGATACCTAAGTGATGGAAGGGGAGAATAATTCAATCATCTTGCCATATGGAGACCTATGTGTCAAAGAGAACTGAAATTTCCATTGTCTTCTTGATGATTCCATTCCTCAGCATGGAGTAGGTCACCTTACTATTGATTGGTATTTCTATCCACCTTATCATTATCTTTCCTCTCATCATCACCCCCACTCTAACCTCTCTTGATCCTCTACATGAAATGAGCCCCTCTATTCAAAGGTCACTCCTTCACCTTGCTTATAAATTGGATAATCCAAATTTTACTAACTAGGGTGTTTGGGGTTATCTGTTTTGGCTAGTAATAGTGATCTTCATTGTCCATATCAAGTGACCCACACAAATATGTCAAATTGAGGTAGTTGGTTTATAAGTAGGGGTGTTTCCCCTATCATAGGAAATTGGATAATTCATATTATTCTCTCATGAACTTGTTAGAGGTTTTATTCATGATTATATTAATTCATTAGATACGCATTATTATTATTTAGTTTCTCTTTTAATAGTTTTAATTGATAATATAATTTATTAAAACATTTATTAATGTATTTTGATATGTTTTCATTATTATTTTGTGGATATGAAAGGTCATTGATGGATTTATTAATTAATATATTGAATGATTTATATGGATGCATTGATTTAATGAATTATATTATAATATTTAAAAAATGAAATTTAAAATACCACATTAATGTATATTTTTAATAAAATTAATTATTGAGATCATCAAGATTGAAAATAAAATGATAAATTTAAATTATTCCTTTGAAATTGTGTAATACTAATGAATTTAGTTTTCAATTTTTTATGAAAGATTTAGGATATAATTAATGTTTTTAAATTATATTTGAAATAAAAAATTTTGATTTACTAATTTATTATTATAAAATTTGATAATATTTGGTTAAATTAGTTTTTATAAAAGTTTTTTTGGAAACATTAGGTTCTAAATAAAATTTACTGAATCATATTTCATTATAGTGACTTTATGATATTCCAATAAGTTTATTATATGATCTAAATTCATTGGATGATTTTCATTCATATTTTTCACATGGCATATGTCATTTTAAATATCATTGAACAAAAACATAACCTTGATTAAAAGTATAGATATAGCTGTAGCATAATTAGTGAGGGTTTAATAATCCATTTTACATCTTGCATGTAAAATTTATAATTATATTTTAGGTAATTGGTTAGAATTGGGTTATTATAGATAATTAGTAGATATTGTGTGGGTTATCTCAACATTTATTGGTTTCATGGTATTTTGTGTACTTTCAATTAAAGTATCTTAACAATATAAGAACTTTTATCATTTCTAAAGAATAATATAATTCTTTTGATTATAATACATTTAATTTGGTTTTTAGAAGCTATAGATTTAATGTATTCATTTTAAATAAATATTATTGTTTTTTTTAAAATAGGTATTTTAATGAAAACTCCATTTTTTCATTTACTATATTATAGTGATGAATTTTTTAATTCGGATAATTTTTTTATGATATTAATAATTTTTTCTAGAAAATATGAGTGGCATTTAGTTTGAATGAGTTGTAATTTGTATGGATTATTGTTTTCTTTAGAGATGTGTTTAATAATAGAGGAAAAAGTTTTTGGGTATACGATGAATTGTTCTTTATGTATGTGAAGTACTTCAAGAATGTTGAATTCATAATTTTTCTTTTAATTCATTTTTTTATTAGTAAAAAATTATTTATTGAGGCCCAAACAAAGAGGGAGAGATATAGAGGGAGGGAAAAGAAAAGGGAGAAGGGGCTCATGGGGTCTGAATAAGTGAAGGCAAAGGGTGTCCCCTAATTCCACCTCTATGCCTCCCTAGGGGAGGGAACCGGTAGCACTATACATGATAAGGTGAGGATAATGGGAGGATCTGGATACTAGGAAGTCCGCCAACCAATTTCCTTAATTCCATGTATGGAGAGTCTCAGTGGTGTTCGAGAGAAGAGGTTTGCAATTGCAGGTGATATATGTAATTTGTCAAGGGTTAGGGGAGACTCTATTAAGGGAGATCTAGATGGACCTAGAGTCAGTATCCACTGTATTTAGGGGGATATACCTTGAATTGAAAATCTCCATCCCGATATGCAAGGCCCTTGACTCTACCATCAAAGAGTCCCCATTCCCATAGAATGAACTGAAAGCCATGATAACTGATCTAGATAGGTCACCGACCGCTCCACCTCCCCTCATAATTCCCTTGTTGCACGCACCATAATAGTTCAAATTAATGACCTGAACAGGGGAGTCTATCTCACCCAGGACCAAGACTGTAGTGGATGGGAAGGGGGTTGGGCGATGTCAGAGAAACACCTTAGGGTAAGAACCTCCCCATGCCTACTGTGGAGGGTAGCCTGATCAACGATGAGGCATGTGGTTTTGAAGACAAGGCCATGGGAAGAGATATGAATATTGTTGAGACACAGAATATTGTGCGCCTTATAAATACACTAAAAACCTACATCGAATAGAATGAAGTGTCCATTTTCCTCCTTCTTGTTCATATCCCAATAGAACTAGCATTGAAAGAAGCCATCATGTATCTCAAAGCCGCCTAAGACAATGATTAACTGACCAAGTGAACTCCAAACACACCTAACCCAATCACCCTAAACTAAAAGATGAAGAGAGGTCTCTTTATAAGAGGTTATAATATCAATAACATCTCGACATGATTGGGATAACTCTGGACTTGATATCCATCTCGATAAGGATTGCAATGGAGCGAGCCTTCCAAACCCGAAATTTGAACATGGTAGGGATGAAATTTCACCATAGGATCATACCCTAGTTGTTTGAAACCATCCACGCTTCCACGGACCTTCTGTACTCCTTGGATGAGAACCTACCATCCGAGGAGGCCAAGAAGATGCATCTGTCAGTAGAGCCATCTAGATAATTTTTGTTGATGGTACCTTCCTTTATGGGGTTGAGAATTGATATTATAAATGGCGTGGAGACTAGCTTTGAAGGACATGTTGGGGGTTGGGCATCTGAGGAAACCCAGAATTCCGGCCCCCCAGTTCCCTTCCTAGAAGTTGGATTCACCCCATGTAACACCCCAGGTAAATAAAGAATATGAAATTTTTATATTTATCCATATTTGTGAATAAAATATTAATATTACTTTAAATGGGATGCTTTTCTTGATGGCGTACCCAACACGCAACAATGAGTTTTTGGGAATCATACGTTTCACTCTAATAATAAAATAATATTATTTTAAATAGTAGTTAACGCCTAGCCGTTGTAATGGCAGGAATGAACAGAACTAACTACAAAATGTTTATATATGTTTGTAAAATATTTTTACTTATTGCAATAAATGTTAGAGGATTAAAAATGCAAATGAATCCAATTTTAAGCGTAAACATTCTAATATTCTTTAAAAGGTCGATTAACCGCCTTTTGATGGCGTACCTCTTTTAAATCAACTTTTTTATAATTTTATGTGTTATATTTGACAAAATAAAATTCTTCTTTAGAATCAGGACATAAAAATTTACTCTGTGTAAATTTTTGGTATTTTTCCGAAAAAGTTCAATTTTTAATGAATAGTGAAGAATGTTGTATTTTAATTCAAAAACTCTTTTTAATCTAATTTATTTATATTATTATATTATCTTTTGAATTTGTTTTAAATTAAAATTAGAATATATTTTTTCCATTTAATCCAATAGTGGTCGTTGGAATTAATTTTACTTTGAAATCAGACTTAAACTAGTGTCAATTTTTGATGAATAGTGAAACCACTAAGTGGTACTTATAAAAACTGATTTTTCCGTTTAAATGAAATTTTTCCATCTTTGTGTTTTGAATTTCTAACATCCAACATACATGGTTGTCATTAAGAAGTAAAATGTGGTTCAATGGGATTAGAAATTTTTTTTGGTGAATAGTAACTTATTAAGTTTTAAATCACGATTAGAGGTAATTAGTGTAGTTTAAGGTAAAAAATAATGTTTTAATAATATAAAATGATCTAAAAACATGTCCAACCCTCATTGGATGAGTCATTTCCGACCAATAAAATCCATGGGTGAACTTGGGGACCCCATGGATCCACTTTGGTTGGAAAATGACATAAATAACTTTTTATTTAATGTTAAAGTAAAAATGACACAAACATTAGATGTTTTACTAAAACAATTTTTACATGGGGTTATACAAGTCAGATTTTTGACTATAAATGATAAATGGAAATCTAAAAATCTTTCCTACATCATAGTATTTTTTTATAATTTTTAGACATTAAATAAATTAAATTATTTATGACATCATGATGATGCAGCGGTGACCTCATTATTTAACGATTTAAATAAAATGGAAAGATAATGTAAAATCTAAGACCTACCCATGTCCAAAACATATTTTAGGGGTGGATTTAGAACCCTTATCACCTTATCCTATAACAAAAACAATTTTGGACCATTAAAATCCGAAACTCATTCTAAAATAAAGTAACATTTCTTTACTTCCCATGAGTGCCCCTCCTCTCCTCTTATAAAAGGCCCACACCTCTACCTCCTTACCCACACTTCCAAAGCCTTTGGCTCGGCCAAACCCTGCCCATTTTGTCTCTCCACATCCCTATATAACTCCTTGAAGCCTCAAATTTGGCAGAATCCTTCCCAAGGAAGCCTTTGAGCTCAAACCAAAGGGAGTTACCCGATTTTAAGGTAATGTCTTCACTTGTGTCCCTTTGTTTTATTTTCCTTCTCCAACCCCCTAAACTCTTTTTATTAATTTCTTCTGTAACAAATAAAGTATATTTAATATACTAGGATGTTTTTATAAGAATTATTTCAGCTACACTTACACACACCTTCGTCTAATGGTTAAAGAACATACTGTTTCTGTGGTTGGCGATTTTCTGCCTCACGAAACGATGATTGTTCCATATTCTTTTAACACCTTTAAAGGTGGCCATTATGATGTAACTATATTTTATATATGATATATATGGTATTTATATTTACTATATTATTATTTATTTTATATTTAAACCATACCTTTATTCTTTTCATGTTGTGTAAATGCGATAATTTCATATGAGGAAGTGTGGACTACCGCCCACTCAAGTGATGTGACTCGTACATGCAATACATGGAACATATAAAGAATGAAATTAATGAACATATGTGACCTATATAACATATATATTATAATGGAATTATAATATATATATATATATATATCATTTATTTTTAATTCCGTTAATATGACAAAGAAAAAATGAAAGTAGCGTTCATGCGTGCGTACGGCCTACCGTCTCCATGAACGGTGATTTTCATTTTTTATCTACAAATGATATGGAATAGTATAAAATGAATATGTACTGAATATATATGATATTTTAATCATTAATACTATTCTGTAAATTATTTACTTATAACTACATGGACAATCATTTATCAAACACGTTCATTTTTTACTCTTGTACCAAACATCGGAAAAAACGTCTGATATGAAGTAACATTATTAAACAATTATTATAACATTATAATATCTGATATGAACTTAATAATAATCTTTAAAGGAGGTCCTTAGGAAATTATAAATTGACCAATGTTTATTATTCAGGAATATAAAGAAACGAACAAGACAAGTTGGACTTGAGGTAAGGGATCCTACTCCTCTCTTTCTTTTAAAGTACACTCTTTTATGTCATTCCTTTTAAACCTCATATTTCTTGTTATTGGGATATTATTTTATATTACTCTTACTGTAATTTTTATGTTCATATGATGAGATACCCTATTCTCTCTCATCAATCCATTTTGGAAGTTTTGAGTGGCGTCGTTAGGCTGCCGAATTTTTGTAAGAGATCCAACCTCTCTCTTTCTTTTTAAGTACTCTCCTTTATGTCACTTCTTTAAAGCTCCTATTTGTTATGTTGGGGGATGTTCTTTTATATTCCAATTTCTGTAAACTTTATGTTTATATGATGAGAGACCCTATTTCCTCTAATCTATCAATTTTGGAATTTTTAAGTGGTGTCGTTAGGCTGCCGAGTTTTCGTAAGAGATTTTTCATCTCACTTTTATTCCCGTGAGATTTATGCTACATTTGCCACAATTTCCTTTGATTGGGGTATTTACTTCCCATTATTTTACTCATTGTGTAATATACTTTCATTTATGATTATTTAAATCAATGTTTTATTGTCCTTCTTTCACGGGGCGTATGTTTCGAAAGATACCCATGTCGGTAAGGGAACCATTCACCCTCCTCTTTTTAAAAGACTTCTTTTGTTATGTCTTTTAATTCACATACTATTATGTTGGGATATGTAATTATATATCCTTATTGATTTAAATTTTATGTCCATGTGATGAAATACCCTTTTTATCTATCATCAACTCATTTTTTGAATTTTGTAGTGACGCCGTTAGGCTATCAAATTTTTGCAAGGGAACTTCTTAACCCAAATTTGATTCTTTGGGATAAACATGTACTCCATGAATATGTCGTTATATGAATATGTCTGAATAACCTCTGATTTTTTTATACTTAATATCCACTTCTATTTGGTGTATTTGTTTGTCACACATAATTATGTAATTGATTTGTCCTTAACCCAAGGATACCGTCTTTGTAAGGGACTTCGTCTCAATCTCTTTTAATTGAGGCATATTTTGTTTTATACACAAATTTAATTTATACAGTGTATAAAAACCATTGACTTTTACATTTTTCCAAAAGGAATATTTGTTATACGAAGCATTTTATAAAATGAAAAAAGGGAATGTTTTTGTAATACGTATGTGGCGACAATGACTTCTCCGCCGCCGTGACCATTATTTGAGTTTCGGATTCCTCTACAAGCCATACCATCTTTTTAAAAGAAAAATAAATACCAAGTTTTCCTTTTCTTTTATTTATTTTATTGAAAAGGGTTTTCATAATTTTTTTTATATCAATGTGTTTTATTTATATCTTGTGATTGAAATGTGGAAATGTCATGTTTCCTTTATGCATGTTTTATGTGATACGATTATGTTATGGTTTTTGGGAATTGTTATGAAGACGGGTGGTTCCGTGATAAACTAAGGGCCGGTGAGCCCGATATAGCTCTCCAATGCATTGGGTACGTGAAGGAGTGAAAAGTTAAGGTTTCTCCGAAGAGATTTAGTGAATATACTGCGGTGGGTATTCCAAACGTAACCAAGAGGGTTACTCCCTACGTAAGAATGTTATGAATGCCTCAAGTTACCTTTTATGACTTATGATTTCTATGATTTATTCATGATTTGATGAGGTATGTTAAAGTGCCTATGTTTTATGGGTAAAGTATGATTTCATTCTTATGTATATATGAACTCATGTTTCCTTTACATATTTTTTATTACCCTTACTGAGCTTTTTATGCTAATCCCAAGTTTTTTTGAAATGTTTTTCACAGGTCAAGGGAATGGTACATGATATGATGATAGTGTCAAGGAAGTGTCAAGAAAGAATCCATGCTTCATTTTAAAATATGTTTCCGTTGATGGGAAAAAAATGAATACTATCTTTATGTAACCACTTTGTTTAAATGTGGAATGTAATGAATGTTTTATGATCTAATTCTCTAAAACTCTAATCCTAAAAAGATCCTCAATGTGTAATCTTGTAATAACTCAAGATTAAGTAAGGTTTAAGGTTGGGGCCTTATAGTTGGTATCAAATGTCGGTTTAGATAACTTTAGAGGTTAGGTTATTCTCTAAGCATAAGTGACATTACCATAATGGTTAGGATTTCAGAAAGAGTCCCAGTTTTAGATAACGTGAATGAGTAAGTATATCTTAGTGTTTACATTCCTCATTAGTACATGTTGGTTTTGTTGATATACTCACATTGACATTTCTGTTTTAGTGAATGGATGGATCTAGCAGGCACCAAAGAGACAACATGTTTGAAGGAAACTGTGGTGGTTCTCTGATTAAGATATTAGATAAAATGGGGGATTCAGTGAGGAAACTCGTGGTTGTTCTAAACCAACTATCAAGGAGTCATGATAAACCACTTGAACCTTGGTATGTTCTGTAATGCATCATGTATGAGATAACCAATCGATGTTGAAGTTCAGGAAATAATTATAATGGTAACCATTAGAGTTTATATGATCCTTAATTTTGAGGTAATTATGGGTTATTATATGTTATGATTGAAAATGAAAGGCATGAGATAAACTTGATGTTAAAATATGTTATGATCATTTTTGATGATTTTATCTCTTTTGGGGGAATGATTTGAGAATTATATAGTTTTGGGAAAAAGGACAACACGTATACCGTGTGCAACCCATCGCGTTGGACAAAGCTGTTGGAATCGAACCCACAACCAAAGTGCGACTGGTATTTATCGCCTACCACTGGACTACGTGAATTCCCTGGTTAGTTTGATTTTTTTTAGTTAGATGATTTTAGGAATCAAGAGTAAGTTATTTTTTTGGTTATCTATGGAAATGATTAACCTATCATGGAGGATATGTGATTAGGTTAATTATTTTTCAATATGTGAATTTAAGAGCAACTGATGTTATTTGGAGATAAAAGTTAATTTGTACCTTGGAAGTCTTTGTGATTAAATCCTTCAAATATTTGGGTTTCAACATTTTTTTGGTTTACTTTGAAGAATTTTATGGACAAATTGTTTATCGAATGGTCCTCTTTGAACTTTGGGTTTTTTTGGACAAATTTTGGAGATTAAGAATAGATTTTATTTTTATAAATGGTTATCCTTTTCTGCATTATCTGATCTTGTACTAACCTTTTTGGTTTCGGTTTTGGTTAAAGTCTAAAGACATGGGAAGTATATAGTTCTATTTTGTGTATTAGGTGATTCTCTAGAAATTTTTTATAGTACACTTAATGTGAAAAAGTCTTCCTAAATACTCGTCTTTTGGAGAAAATATGAGTTTGTGTAAGGAATCTAATAAAAGTTGAAAGTCAACATGATAAGTGATTATGTTTCCTAATGAATAAATTCCTAAATAAAATTCAACTTAAAACAAAAATGTTTTCTATTAACTTTTCCTACTGGGGAATCGAATACCGTTTAATCCATCACAAGTTTGTGATTTTACTGTGGTTAACTTTCTCCTAAACATGTTTTCTATCACTCTCTATCAGAACATGACCCTATGTTTTCTCCTCCATGTCTATGTTTTCCTACATGGAATCCTAGTATGGGTTAACTCGGGTGACCTCTATACTTATCTTTCTTTATTTTAAAGTGATTTTTTTACCGACTCTGGTTCCGATGTGGGACTTTCAAGGATGTTTCCGAGCCCAATTTTAAAATTGCGAGGACGCAATTCCCAAAAGGGGGGAAGGATGTAACACCACAGGTAAATAAAGAATATGACATTTTTATACTTATCTATATTTGTGAATAAAATATTTATATTACTTTAAAGGGGATGCTATTCTCGATGGCGTACCCAACACGCAACAACAAGTTTCTTGGGAATCTTACGTTTCACTCTAATAATAAAAGAATATTAATTTAAATAATAGTTAACGCCTAGTCGTAGTAATGGCGGGAATGAACAGAACTAACTAAAAATGATTATATATGTTTGTCAAATATTTTTACTTTTTTCAATAAATGTTAGAGGATTAAAAATGAAAATTAATCCAATTTTAAGCGTAAACACTCTAGTATTCTTTAAAAGGTCGATTTACTGCCTTTTGATGGAAAACCTCTTTTCAATCCACTTTTTGATAATTTTATGTGTTATATTTGACAAAAAAAAATTCTTCTTTATAATTGGGACATCAAAATTTACTTTGTGTAAATTTTTGGTATTTTTTCGTAAAACTTCAGTTTTTAATGAATAGTGAAAAATGTTGTATTTTAATTCAAAACCTCTTTTTAATATAATTTATTTATATGATTACATTATCTTTTTAATTGGTTTTAAAATAAAATTAGAATATATTTTTACCATTTAATCCAATAGTGGTCGTTGGAGTTAATTTCACTTTGAAATCGGACTTAAACTAGTGTCAATCTTTTGATACATTTTGTTTCATAAAAACATGTTATTTGTTTTGACTGCGGGAATTAATTATTAAATTAATTAATGAAACTTATATGTTTTTAATTTTTTAAAATAGACATCATTTTTGAATTTGTAATATCAAATATATCTTAGGGTGAACTTTTGGTAATTTTCTGAAAAACTTCAATTTTTTGATGAATAGTAAAACCACTAAGTGGTACTTATAAAAACTGATTTTTCCGTTTAAATGAAAATTTTCCATCTTTGTGTTTTAAATTTCAAAAATCCTACATACATTGTTGTCATTAAGAAGTAAAATGTGTTTCAATGGGATTAGAATAATTTTTTGTGAATAGTAACTTATTAAGTTTTTAATCGCGATTAGAGGTAATTAGTGTAGTTTAAGGTAAAAATAATGTTTTAATAATATTAAATGACCTAGACACATGTCCTACCCTCATTTTATGAGTCATGGAAGACCAAGAAAATCCATGGGTCAACTTGGGGACCCCATTGAGCCACTTTGGTTGGAAAATGACATAAATATCTTTTTATTTATTGTTAAAGTAAAAATGACACAAACATGAGATGTTTTACTAAATCAATTTTTACATGGGGTTATACAAGTCAGATGTTTTACTATAAATAATGAATGGAATGATAAAACTATTTCCTACATCATAGTTTTTTTGTTATAATTTTTAGAAATTAAATAAATTAAATTATTTATGACATCATGATAATGCAGCGGTGACCTCATTATTTAACGATTTAAATAAAATGAAAAGATAATGTAAAATCTAAGCCCTACACATGTCCAAAACTTATTGGATGGGTGTATTTAAAACCCTTATCACCTTATCCTTGAAAAAAATCAATGTGGGACCATTAAAATCCGAAACGCATTCTAAAATAAAGTAACATTTCTTTACTTTCCAAGAGTGCCCCTCCTCTCCTCTTATAAAAGGCCCCCACCTATACATCCTTACCCACACATCCAAAGCCGTTGGCTCGGCCAACCCCTGACCATTGTGTCTCTAAACATCCCTCTATAACTCCTTGAAGCCTCAATTTGGGTATAAGTCTTCCCAAGGAATCCTTTGAGCTCAAACCAAAGGGAGTTACCCGATTTTAAGGTAATGTCTTCACTTGTGTCCTTTTGTTTTATTTTGCTTCTGCAACCCCCTAAACTATTTTTATTCATTTATTTTGTAACAACTCCAGTATCTTTAATATACAAGGATGTTGTTATAAGATGTATTAGAGCTACACTTACACAGACCTTCGTCTAACGGTTAAAGAAGATACTGTTTCTGTGGTTGGCGATTTTCTGCCTCACGAAACGATGATTGTTCAATATTCTTTTAACACCTTTAAAGGTGGCCATAATGATGTCACTGTATTTTATATATGATATATATGGTATATATGTTTACTATATTCTTCTTTATTTTATATTTAAACCATACCTTTATTCATTTCATGTTGTGTAAATGCGATAATTTCATATGAGGAAGTGTGGACTACCGCCCCCTCAAGTGATGTGACTCGTACATGCAATACATGGAACGTATAGAGAATGAAATTAATGAACATATGTGACCTATATAACATATATATTATACTGTAATTATAATATATATATATATATATCATTTATTTTTAATTCAGTTAATATGACAAAGAGAAAATGAAAGTAGCGTTCATGCGTACGTACGGCCTACCATCTCCATGAACGATGCTTTTCGTTTTTTATCTCCAAATGATATGTAATAGTATAAAATGAATATGTACTGGATATATATGATATTTTAATCATTAATAATATTCTGGAAATTATTTACTTATAACTACATGGACAATCATTTTTCAAAAAAGTTCATTTTTGACTCATGTACCAAACATCGGCAAAAACGTCTGATATGAACTAACATTATTGAACAATTATTATAACATTATAATATGTGATATGAACTGAATAATAATCTTTATAGGAGGTAATTAGGAAATTATAAATTGACCAAAGTTTATTATTCAAGAATATAAAGAAACGAACAAGACAAGTTGGACTTGAGGTAAGGGATCCTACTGCTCTCTTTCATTTAAAGTACACTCTTTTATGTCATTCCTTTTAAAGCTCATCTTTTTTGTTATTGGGATATTATTTTATATTACTCTTACTGTAATTTTTATTTTCATATGATGAGAGAACCTATTCTCTCTCATCAATCCATTTTGGATGTTTTGAGTGGCGTCGTTAGGCTGCCGAATTTTCATAAGAGATCCAACCTCTCTCTTTCTTTTTAAGTACACTCATTTATGTCACTTCTTTTAAGCTCCTATTTGTTATGTTGGGGGATGTTTTTTTATATTCCTCTTTATATAAACATTATATTGATATGATGAGAGACCCTATTTCCTCTCATCAATCCATTTTGGATGTTTTAGGTGGCGCCGTTAGGCTGCCGAGTTTTCGTAAGAGATTTTTCATCTCACTTTTATTCCCATGAGATTTATGCTACATTTTCCACAATTTCCTTTGAGTGGTGTATGTACTGCACATTATTTTACTCATTGTGTAATATACTTTCATTTATGAGTATTTACATCAGTTTTGTATTGTCCTTCTTTCACGGGGCGTATGTTTCGAAAGATACCCATGTCGGTAAGGGAACCTTTCACCCTCCTCTTTTTAAAAGACTTATTTTGTTATGTATTTTAATTCACATATTATTATTTTGGGATATTTTCTTCTATATCCATATTGATTTAAATTTTATGTCCATGTGATGATATACCCTTTTTATATCTCATCAACTCATTTTCTTAATTTTGAAGTGACGCTGTTAGGTTGTCAAATTTTTGCAAGGGAACTTCTTAAACCAAATTTGATTCTTTAGGATAAACATGTACTCCATGAATATGTCGTTTTATGAATATGTGTGAATAAACTCTGATTGTTTTAAACTTAATATCCACTTATATTTGGTTTATTTGTTTGTCACACATAATTATTTAATTGATTTGTCCTTAAACCAAGGATACCGTCTTTGTAAGGGACTTCGTCTCAATCTCCTTTCATTGGGGAATATTTTGTTTTATACACAACTTTCTTTTATATAGTTTATAAACACCTTTGACTTTTACGTTTATCCAAAAGTAATCTTTTTTATATGAATCATTTTACAAAACAACAAAAGGGAATGTTTTTGTCATACGTATGCGGCGACAATGACTTCTCCACCGTCGTGACCATTATTTGAGTTTCGGCTTCCTCTACAAGCCATACCTTCTTTTTAAAATAAAAATAAATACCACGTTTTACTTTTATTTTATTTTGGTGTTGAAAATAGTTTTCATAAGTTTTTTTATATCAATTTGTTTTATTGATATCTTGTGATTGAAATGTGGAAATGTTATGTTTCCTTTATGCATGTTTTATGTGATACGATTATGTTATGGTTCTTGGGAATTATTATGAAGACGGGTGGTTCCGTGATAAACTAAGGGCAGGTGAGCCCGATATAGCTCTCCAATTCATTGGGTAACACGATGGAGTGAAACATTAAGGTTTCTCCGAAGAGATTTAGGTAATATACCATGGTTGGTATTCCAAATGTAACCAAGAGGGTTACTCCCTATGTAAGAATGTTATGAATGCCTCAAGTTACCTTTTATGTCTTATTGTTTCTATGATTTATTCATGATATGATGAGGTATGTTAAAGTGCCTATGTTTTATGGGTAAAGTATAATTTAATTCTTATGTATATATGAACTCATGTTTCCTTTCCATATTTTTTATAACCCTTACTGAGCTTTTTATGCTCATCCCAAGTTTTTTTGAAATGTTTTTCACAGGTCAAGGGAAAGGTACATGATATGATGATAATGTCAAGTAAGTGTCAAGAAAAAATCCATGCTTTATTTTTAAATATGTTTCTGTTGATGGGAAAAAATGAATACTATCTTTATGTAACCACTTTGTTTAAATGTGGAATGTAATGAAAGTTTTATGATCTAATTATATAAAACTCTAATCCTGAAAAGATCCTCAATGTGTAATCCTGTAATAATTCAAGATTAAGTAAGGTTTAATGCTGGGGCCTTATAGTTGGTATCATAGGTCGGTTTAGATAAATTTAGAGGTTAGTGTATTCTCTAAGCATAAGTGACATTACCATAATGGTTAGGATTTCAGAAAGAGTCCTAGTTTTAGATAAAGTGAATGAGTACGTATATCTTAGTGTTTACCTTCCTCATTAGTACATGATGGTTTTGTTGATATACTCACACTGAGATTTCTGTTTTAGTGAATGGAGGGATCTAGCAGGAACCAAAGAGACAACAGGTTTGAAGGAAACTGTGGTGGTTCTCTGATTAAGATACTAGATAAAATGGGGGATTCAATTAGGAAACTCATGGTTGTTCTAAACCAACTATCAAGGAGTCATGATCAACCACTTGAACCTTGCTATGTTCTGTAATGCATCATGTACGAGATGACCAATCGATGTGGAATTTGAGGTAATAATTATAAAGGTAACCATTAGAGTTTATATGATCCTTACTTTTGAGGTAATTATGGGTTATTATATATTATGATGGAAAATGAAAGGCATGAGATAAACTTGAGGTTAAAATATGTTATGATCATTTTTGATGATTTTATCTCTTTTTGGGGAATGATTTGAGAATTATATAGTTTTGGAAAAAAGACAACACGCAGACCGTGTGATAACCCGTCGCGTCGGAAAAAGCTGCAGGAATCGAACCCACAACCAAAGTGCGACTGGTATTTATCGTCTACCACTGGACTACGTGAAGTCCCTGGTTAGTTTGACTAATTGTTTTTAGTTAGATGATTTTAGGAATCACGAGTAAGTTAATTTTGGGGTTATCTATGGAAATGATTAACCTATCATGGAGGATATGTGATTAGGTTAATAATTTTTCAATATGAGAATTTAAGAGAAACTGATGTTATTTGGAGATAAAAGTTAATTTGTATCTTGGAAGACTTTGGGATTAAATCGTTCAAATATTTGGGTTTCAAATTTAGTTTGGTTTACTTTGAAATATTTTATGGGCAAATTTTTTATCGAATGGTCCTCGTTGAACTTTGGGTTTTGTTGGACAAATTTTGGAGAGTAAGAATAGATTTTCTTTTTATAAAGGGTTATCCTTTTCTGGATTATCTGATCTTGTACTAACCTTTTTGGTTTCGGTTTTGGTTAAAGTCTACAGACATGGGAAGTATATAGTTCTCTTTTGTGGATTAGGTGATTCTCTAGAAGTTTATTATTGTACTCTTAATGTGAAAGATTCTTCCAAAATACTCATCTTTTGGAGAAAATATGAGTTTGTGTAAGGAATCTAATAAAAGTTGAAAGTCAAAATGATAAGTGATTATGTTTCCCTATAAATAAATTCCCCAATAAAAAGTAACTTAAAACAAAAATGTTGTCTATTTACTTTTCCTACTGGGAAATCAAATACCGTTTAACCAATCACAAAATTGTGATTTTATTGTGGTTAACTTTCTCCTAAACATGTTTTCTATCACTCTCCATCAGAACATGACCCTATGTTTTCTCCTCCATGTCCATGTTTTCCTACATGGAATCCTAGTATGGGTTAACTTGGGTGACCTCTGTACTTATCTTTATTTATTTTAAAGTGATTGTTTTACCGACTCTTGTTCCTATGTGGGACTTTCGAGGATGTTTCTGAGGCCAATTTTAAAATTGCGAGGACGCAATTCCCAAAAGGGGAGAAGGATGTAACACCCCAGGTAAATAAAGAATATGACATTTTTATATTTATCCATATTTGTGACTAAAATATTAATATTACTTTAAAGGGGATGCTAAGCTCGATGGCATACCCAACACGCAACAATGAGTTTCTTGGGAATCTTACGTTGCACTCTAATAATAAAATAATATTATTTTAAATAGTAGTTAACGTGCAGTCCTTGTAATGGCGGGAATGAACAGAACTAACTACAAAATGATTATATATATTTTTCAAATATTTTTACTTTTTGAAATAAATGTTAGAGGATTAAAAATTCAAATGAATCCAATTTTAAGCGTAAACATTCTAATATTCTTTAAAAGGTCGATTAACAGCCTTTTGATGGCGAACCTCTTTTAAATCCACTTTTTGATAATTTTATGTGTTATATTTGACAAATAAAAATTCTTCTTTAGAAACGGGACATCAAAATTTACTTAGTGTAAATTTTTGGTATTTTTCCGAAAAAGTTCAATTTTTAATGAATAGTGAAAAATTTTGTATTTTAATTCATAACCTCTTTTTAATCTAATTTATTTATATGATTATATTATCTTTTGAAGTGGTTTTAAAGTAAAATTAGAATATATTTTTACCATTTAATCCAATAGTGGTCGTTGGAATTAATTTCACTTTGAAATCAGACTTAAACTAGTGTCAATCTTTTGATACATTTGGTTTCATAAAAACAAGCTATTTGTTTTGATAGTGGGAATTAATTATTAAATTAATTAATGAAACTTATATGTCTTGATTTTTGTAAAATAGGCATCATTTTTGAATTCGGAATATCAAATATAGCTTAGGGTGAACTTTTGTTAATTTTCTGAAAAACATCAATTTTTGATGAATAGTGAAACCACTAAGTGGTAACTATAAAAACTGATTTTTCCGTTTAAATGAAATTTTTCTATCTCTATGTTTTGAATTTCAAAAATCCGACATACATGGTTTTCATTAAGAAGTAAAATTTGGTTCAATGGGATTAGAATAATTTTTTGGTGAATAGTAACTTATTAAGTTTTTAATCGCGATTAGAGGCAATTAGTGTAGTTTAAGGTAAAAATAATGTTTTAATAATATGAAATGACCTAGAAACATGTCCTAAACTCATGGGATGAGTCATGGCAGACCACGAAAATTCATGGGTCACCTTGGGGATCCCATGGAGCCACTTTGGTTGGAAAATGACATTAATATCTTTTTATTTAATGTTAAAGTAAAAATGACACAAACATGAGATGTTTTACTAAAACAATTTTTACATGGGGTTATACAATTCCGACTTTTGAATATAAATAATAAATGGAAATATACAAAGATTTCCTAAATAATTGTATTTTTTTATAATTTTTAGACATTAAATAAATTAAATTATTTATGACATCATGATGATGCAGCGGTGACCTCGTTATTTAACGATTTAAATAAAATGGAAAGATAATGTAAAATATAAGACCTACACATGTAAAAAACCTATTTGATGGGTTAATTTCGAACCCTTATCACCTTATCCACGAAACACATCAATGTGGGACCATTAAAATCCGAAAAGCATTCTAAAATAAAGTAACATTTCTTTACTTTCCAAGAGTGCCCCTCCTCTCCTCTTATAAAAGGCCCCCACCTCTACCTCCTTACCCACACTTCCAAAGCCTTTGGCTCATCCAAACCCTGCCCATTTTGTCTCTACAAATCCCTATATAACTCCTTGAACCCTCACTGTGGGCATAAGTCTTCCCAAGGAAGCCTTTGAGCTCAAACCAAAAGGGGTTACCCGATTTTAAGGTAATGTATTCACTTGTGTCCTTTTGTTTTATTTTGCTTCTCCAACCCCCTAAACTCTTTTTATTCATTTCTTTTGTAACAAATCCATTATATTTAATATACTAGAATGTTTTTATATAAATTATTCGAGCTACACTTACACAAACATTCGTCTAATGGTTAAAGAACATACTGTTTCTGTGGTTGGCGATTTTCTGCCTCACGAAACGATGATTGTTCAATATTCTTTTAACACCTTTAAAGGTGGCCATTATGATGTCACTGTATTTTATATATGATATATATTGTATTTAGGTTTACTATATATTTCTCTATTTTATATTTAAACCATACCTATATTCTTTTCATGTTATGTAAATGCAATAATTTCATATGAGGAAGTGTGGACTACCGCCCCCTCAAGTGATGTGAATCGTACATGCAATACATGGAACGTATAAAGAATGAAATTAATGAACATATTTGACCTATATAACATATATATTATATTGAATTATAATATATATATATATATATCATTTTTTTTATTTCCATTAATATGACAAAGAAAAAATGAAAGTAGCGTTCATGCGTACGTACGGCCTACCGTCTCCATGAACGGTGCTTTTCGTTTTTTATCTCCAAATGATATGGAATATTATAAAATGAATATTTACTGGATATATATGATATTTTTATCATTAATACTATTCTGGAAATTATTTACTTATAATTACATGGACAATCATTTTCCAAACAAGTTCATTTTTGACTCATGTACCAAACATCGGCAAAAACGTCTGATATGAACTAACATTATTAAACAAATATTATAACATTATAATATGTGATATGAACTGAATAATAATATTTAAAGGAGGTACTTAGGAAATTATAAATTGAACAACTTTTATTATTCAGGAATATAAAGAAACGAACAGGACAAGTTGGACTTAAGGTAAGGGATCCTACTCCTCTCTTTCTTTTAAAGCACACTCTTTTATGTCGTTCCTTTTAAAGATAATCTTTCTTGTTATTGGGATATTCTTTTATATTAAACTTACTGTAATTTTTATGTTCATATGATGAGATACCCTATTCTCTCTCATCAATCCATTTTGGAAGTTTTGAGTGGCACCGTTAGGCTGCCGAATTTTCGTAAGAGATCCAACCTCTCTATTTCTTTTTAAGTACTCTCCTTTATGTCACTTCTTTTAAGATCCTATTTGTTATGTTGGGGGATGTTCTTTTATATTCCTCTTTATGTAAACTTTATGATGATATGATGAGTGACCATATTTCCTCTCATCAATCCATTTTGGATGTCTTATGTGGCGCTATTAGGCTGCCGAGTTTTCGTAAGAGATTTTTCATCTCAATTTTATTCCCGTGAGATTTATGCTACATTTTCCACAATTTCCTTTGAGTGGTATATTTACTGCCCATTATTTTACTCATTGTGTAATATAATTTAATTTATGATTATTTACATCAATTTTTTATTGTCCTTCTTTCACGGGGCGTTTGTTTTGAAAGATACCCATGTCGGTAAGGGAACCTTTCACCCTCCTCTTTTTAAAAGACTTCTTTTGTTATGTCTTTTAATTCACATACTATTATGTTGGGATATGTTCTTCTATATCCTTATTGATTTAAATTTTATGTCCATGTGATTAGATACCCTTTTTATCTCTCATCAACTCATTTTCTGAATTTTGTAGTGACGTCGTTAGGCTGTCAAATTTTTGCAAGGGAACTTCTTAACCCAAATTTGATTCTTTGGGATAAACATGTACTCCTTGAATATGTCGTTCTATGAATATGTGTGAATAACCTTTGATTTTTTTACACTTAATATCCAATTATATTTGGTGTATTTTTTTGTCACACATAATTATGTAATTGATTTTTCCTTAAACCAAGGATACCGTCTTTGTAAGGGACTTCGTCTCAATCTCCTTTCATTGAGGAATATTTTTTTATACACAACTTTATTTTATACGGTGTATAAACCCCTTTGACTTTTACGTTTATCCAAAAGGAATCTTTGTTATATGAAGCATTTTACAAAACGACAAAAGGGAATGTTTTTGTCATACGTATGCGGCGACAATGACTTCTCCGCCGTCGTGACCATTATTTGAGTTTCGGCTTCCTCTTCAAGTCGTACCTTCTTTTAAAAGAAAAATAAATACCATGTTTTACTTTTCTTTTATTTTGGTATTGAAAATCGTTTTCATAAGTATTTTTATATCAATGTGTTTTATTGATATCTTGTGATTGAAATTTGGAAATGTTATGTTTCCTTTATGCATGTTTTATGTGATACGATTATGTTATGGTTCTTGGGAATTGTTATGAAGACGGGTGGTTCCGTGATAAACTAAGGGAGGGTGAGCCCGATATAGCTCTCCAATGCATTGGGTAATGCGAAGGAGTGAAACATTAAGGTTTCTATGAAGATATTTAGGGAATATACTGTGGTGGGTATTCCAAACGTAACCAAGAGGGTTACTCCCTACATAAGAATGCTATGAATGACTCAAGTTACCTTTTATGTCCTATGATTTCTATAATTTATTCATGACTTGATGAGGTATGTTAAAATGCCTATGTTTTATGGGTAAATTATAATTTCATTCTTATGTATATATGAACTCATGTTTCCTTTCCATATTTTTTATAACCCTTACTGAGCTTTTTATGCTCATCCCAAGTTTTTTTGAAATGTTTTTCACAGGTCAAGGGAAAGGTACATGATATGATGATAGTTTCAATGAATTGTCAAGAAATAATCCTTGCTTTATTTTTAAATATGTTTCCATTGATGGGAAAAAATGAATACTATCTTTATGTAACCACTTTGTTTAAATGTGGAATGTAATGCATGTTTTATGATCTAATTCTCTAAAACTCTAAACCTGAAAAGATCCTCAATGTATAATCTTGTAATAACTCAAGATTAAGTAAGGTTTAAGGATGGGGCCTTATACCCCAACCAAGAATCCAGAGGGAGAGGTCCTAGAGAAGGGGTAAGTGTCTATGAATAGAGGCTCATAAAGGATACGGTTTCCTTCCTGTGTCCCTAAAACCATAATCGTACTTCATTCTGATGAAGAAACTCCAAAGGGATTTACCCTCTATCACATCCTATGTAATCATGCCCTATAAAAAAACATTCACTCTTCAATGATCCTAACATTAATTCTACTAAGCTACACGAGATTCGACTATCTTTCCCAAGAGGCCTAATGGAACCTTCCCTTGTTATGAGAATCCCACAAAAAATTTAGAACCCTCTCAATTTGGGAAATCATATCTTTGGGGACCTTGTTAAAATCCATGATGTGCATGGAATTTGAGGATAAAACACAGTTGATGAGGGTGATCCTGCCACTGAAAAAGAGAAATTGGTTTTATCAATTGATTAATATGGATGACCACAATGTTTGATATATCCTTGATGTGCTGAATATGAACTATGTCGGGTGCTAAAGAAGAACCTTGATAATTCATGGGAAAGTTCTTGTCGTGGATGTCAAGGATAGCTTAAAAGTTAATCCTTAGCTACCCTGAGAAGTGAGAAGAGAAGAATATCCCACTCTTCTCCATATTGATGATACACCCGCTCCACTCACAATACTCTTCCATTGACCTTCCAAACATCCTAATATATAAGTTTCACCTATTAATGATTAACATTGAATTTTCCTTGAAGAGTTGATGAAGAACCCTAGTGAAGTGAGTGACACATTGAAAGGAGAGAATCCCCCCAGCCTAAGTTGTGAGAGAAATTTACCTACTAAGAGCATCTTGGGAAATGATGAAAAGGTTAAGAGATAGTGGGTTACCATGCTGCAGGTCCCTAACTGATTTGATGAACCCACACTACCGCCCTCCAAATAGAATATTGAACCATGGTGAGATGAAATAGCGAAATAATAGATTGAAATCTCTCTCAGAAAACTCCATGCATTGCATGAACCGAATAATGAATCTACATTCCATGTGATCATAGGCCTTATTCATGTATAATTTTATAATCACATTTGACCCGGTCACTTTCTAGTTGATATCCAAGACCATTTCGTGAGCAATCCCGTTTGGTCCTTGAATAGATCTTCCCCTAATGAACACATATTTCTCGTTTTCAATCCATTCATGAATGAACCCAAAGATTCGGGTGTTTACAATGGTGTCCAGAACCTTGTATGACACTTTACAAAAGATACTTGGGTAGTAATGGGAAAGAGAAGAAGGGGATCCAACCATGGGAATCAGGATCATCATAGTTGTACTAAAGACATAGGGGAGGTTCCCCTTAAGGAAATATTGAATATCCTACATGAGATAACCCTTGATAATAAATAATTCATACTATGAAATGACATTTTTTAAATAAAGAGTTGAATTTCGGTTATTTCATGAGTTAAATTATAAATTTTCATTTTATAGTGAGGGAAATTAATAATTATTGAATAAATTCTCATTTTAATATATTAAAATTATTATTTTTTTCAAATATGCATAAAAATTTATCTAATGTAATATTTAAATTGGTTGTGAAATGTTTATAAATTAAATTTATGGATACATTTTTTTTGGGAAGTTTTATTCAAAATAAAATGTTTTAAGGCTTTTGCTGAAGAAACATTCAGTGTTTATTTCGTTTCAAATTTTTTCTGGTAAATAAATTAGTTTCATTATATTTCAAGAAATAAATGTATCTTTTATTGGCCCATTTTTTTGTAATTTCGTGTTTGGGTGAGTATATATTTTTTAATAAATAATTTTTTGATATTATAATTTAAAAATCCTTTTATTTTTTATTAATATAATTGGGTTTTGATTTGTTTGGTTATATGAAAAATGTATTATTTATGATTTAATTCATTATGAAAGTTTTTGGTTTAGGTTATTTTTTTATTAGGTATGATTATGCTTAGATATAGATTGTTTGGGGGTTATTGAATTTAGTATGTAAACTCTTGTATTAAATTAGTTATATGTTGTTTGAGGGGTATAGATTGGTTCAAAATTGATTTGTAGTTAAAAATAATAATTGTGGTTTAGACCATGTGAAAAATGTTTAAATGGAAATATTGGGTATATGTTTGATATATTTTTCTTGTGGTTTATGAAAATAGAATATTTATTTGTAGAATTCGAGTAAATGTATGATTGTTTACAAGTAAAAAAGTTATATAATGAGTAAATCTCATTAAAACATGTTTCCAGAAGCTAACTCACACCTATAATTGGTGGGTTTTAGTCTGTAAAGTGTCTCAAAAAATTTTAAAGTTATAATTACAAAATATAGGCATCAAATGGGTATTTATAATATAATCATGGTATAGAAGAAAAAATGAATGGTTGTTTTACATTATTTATCTTCATTAAGATATGTACACAATATTATAATTATTTTTATTAATAATTTATCATTATTAATGGTTTGTGTGTCACCCAATAAAAGTTATAAATTAAAATAAACTTATCTAGGACACATAAAGGATTAGAAGATAGTATAAGAATTTAATAAATCTTAATATAATCTCCCCTAATCATACAAATGGTATGGATTTTATTAAGAATGGAAATACTCTTTTTGATATACCTGTGACATTTTTGACTAAGGTATATGGAACATATCTTATAGTGATATGTGCCATTGTAATAAGTGTAATAAAAAAATTTTGTATCTCTATGCTGTGAAATCCAAGCTAATAGAATTTTTTGGAATGTTTATCAATGAGAAGTATTTTTTGTGCTTTAAGGAAATTAAATTTAGGTTTTACATATTATGGAATATTTGAAATACACATATGATTGATAACTCATAAATATTTGAAATAATGGTTCATCAGTGGGTTATAGTACAAATATTTTTTTTTGTATTCCTATAATACATAGTTTGTATTAATCTAAGGAAAAAGTGAGTAATATGAAATCCAACTTCACTTTTTTCTTCAATAATAGTTTCATCCATTCATTTTATAAAATTCTGATCTCCTTGAACCTGTTTCAAAATCAGGTGATTATGTGACCATGTATGTTCCAAGGAAATATATTTTTACACAAATTTAGTATGATAGGAAAAATGAAATGAAAATAATGAATAATAATTTCGAAGGGAATTCATCCATCTAATAATAAATAAAAAATCCAAAATATTTATTAACAGTTTCTTGTCCCACACAACATCAAATAGAGAACCTGGACCATGATCCACATGTTTACCTGAGGTTTTATATTTTCATTTCACCCTTATGTAAAAATGATATCTTCTAAAAACCATAACTGATTACATTCAAATGTCAGGTTCCCCTTATTAGAATTAACTATAACCTTGTCCTTCAATTATTAATATATTATGTGTGTTTATTTATTTATTTTAAAAAAATTATATTTTGTAAATCTAATAGGATTAATATGAACTGAAAATGGATGCATGCTAATCATATGAAAAAAGTGTATGAAGATGGAGTTAAATACTTCATCAAGTTTGTAGCATAGATTATATAAAACAATCCTACAATCCTTTGAATTAGTGTACATTATTTTTATTCAAGACAAATTAATCCTGAAGGGTTAATCAGATCCCTACTCCTATATCTCTGGTGTTGATTTCTTAAGGTGGTGATGATTGAGGCTATGGTCCCACCATCGTGGTGGAAGTAGGGAGTGATCATCTTCTTCCTTCCTCTTCTAATCCTCATTCCTTTCCCCTGTTAACTAACCCCGACTTCCTACCTTATTTCCCTATGATTTCTCATTTCCCTGTGGTTCATGACCTTCTAAATGGCTTTCCCCAGCTCAATATTTTCATGAAATAATTAAATGAACCTTTGGATATTCACAATACAAAACATGTATATATATTATGGAACTGTCGTCCCCTGGTCGGTGCCTTTGACTGATTTGTGTTTGAATCATGGGGTCTTCAAGATCACGTGGTGGTGGGTCTTCATGATAGGTGATACATGATGATTCGATTTTCTTTAGAGGGTGACTCGATTGGTGCATGGTCTAGTACTCCTTCAACTCTCAAAAGATGTGTCTTTTATCTCCTTCACTGGTCTTTCAAGTTAAACATGAAATATGTGGTGCCGTAAATTGGGGTATGGGTACGTTTTCCGGATTTTCCATCACCTTTCCAGCATCTATTGATTATATATATGTTGGGGAACTTGATAGGATGTTATCTGTGTTCTGATAGTCGTACAACTATTTTTGTCGCCTGATCTCCCCTCAAGCCTGTATTTAGGTCGATGTTTCAAAGCCATTGACCGAATGGATTTGGATCTCGGTTGGATAAGAATTCAAATGAAAGAAATTGGTGGTATTTGAGTCATGGAATGTTTTTTTCATGAACTTTCATTAGTTAGGACATCAAATCTCCTAATTACATTATAGAAAAAGAGACTGACAAGTTTTATTCCCTACCTCAAGACAACCAGTTGGGTCAGAGGTGCAGGTGGACCCCGATACCAAACAAAAATTTATATATGTTGTTGGTTTAGGATGGATTGAGGAGGTGTGTGGGGTTGTCCTAGGGGACATAGGACACCTCATGCCACAATTATTCCCTGGTGAAGAGAACAAGCTTATTTGGGAAGTCTATTATCAGAAGGTTCCAAAAAAATTAGGAGGGGATCAGATCATACAGTTTTTACGTCCAACTATAGTGCCTCTATTCGCAGTGAAGGGTGAAAAATATATGGATAAAGGGTTGTGGATCATGGATGTCATTACCAGTTTGAGTCACGATCTTGGTATCATCCACTTTCCTACTCCATATAGGTTAGGGGTAGTTGTGCAGGTGTGTGGAGAGGATAGGGAGGCCTCCTTTGATGCTAATCTGGTGAGGCAACTAGTTTCATCTAGTGTTATCGATGAAGCTGAGGTGAACATGGAATTCTATGGTGTGCAAGGTATAGGTATAAATCCTCATGGTTGGGGATAGGAGGAAACTAATAAGCAACCCCAATTAATGGGATGTGGATTCGTGCAGCCCATAGGTTCAAATATGCTAGTTCAGTTCTTATTGGCTAGAATATCCTATGGTGAAATGGTTAAGTCTATAGGTATGGTTATCCACTCCCAAAATAGGTTTTTAGTGCTAGGAGATGAATAATTTAATTCTTTTGAGGAAGGAAATGAAGTGGATGGTACCCATGGTGACAAACCCCCTATGAGTTTGGAGGTTTCACATTAGGATAGGGATTCTGATTCGAACTCCCCCATTGAGTCCAAGAAATTGGAAATTGTGGAGGACTATATTAGATCCTCTTAAAGGAATGTAAACAACACTATCATCAATTAATATAGGATTATCAACAACTCTCTCAGTCTACAATGAAAGAAATATTAATATTTCATACCTGGTCATTATGTTTCTCGATCCCCAAAGTAAACGCAAGCTACCTATGAAGGTTTCCATGCTGGTGGAGGAAAACACTACTAAGGATATAGAATCTAGAGCATGTGAATATTTGGTATCTTACTTGGTGCATGCTGAAAATTTGGTTTTGGAATCTGATTTCTACCTGAGTCATAAGGAATTTATGGAGTCTAAAGAGTGAGAAAGCATCATCAAATGCAATGAATATTTATTTGAAAAGGTCCTTCAGGTCATTACTACATAACATGAATTTGATAAGCTGGTTGAAAGGAATATTCAAGTAATTTATACCAAGGAGCATAGTTATTGGATCCTAAAACATATTGGCATACTAGAATGTGGATTCAACAGGAATAATATTTCTATGGAAGATCTCACTCAAATATTGAAAAATATAGAATAAAACATTGATAACTTTCTCAAAGATGATCTTGATGAGAAGGCTACAGTTCTATAATAGGGTCTCCTCAGAGGTAAGCTATCTAGTTGGATTAAATTACAATTCTTATATTTTTCTATTACATATTAGGTTGGGTGATTATCTTTTGTGTACTTGACTGGTTTCCCACTTTTCTATAAAAGTGATTTTCTTAGTAAAAACATATAATTAGTGAAAAATTAGTCCATAAGAGTTATAATAACATTATATTTTTTGTGGAATTGATCAAAGCTATAAACGTTGGACTTAATATGGTGAAAACTACGAGTGCACAATGATTGGGTTGAAAATGTGTTTTACGATTCATTTGATATGAATACCAGTATAAACGAAAATGGAGATATTATTTAAGAAATTAAAATGAAATTGAATATAGCCTTCATGATTTTTAATTGTTGCCTAATAAGTAAAATAATTGTTCTAAGAGACCATTGTGTACCAGTTTCACTAAATTAAAAACATTGTCTGTTATATTGATGCTATATAATTTGAAATATAGTAGTAGATAGAGCAATGCTATCATTACTGAACTACTAGGTCTCCTAAATAATATTCAACTAGATGAATATGAAATCCGTTATTGAACATATGATTCTAAAATAATGATATATTCAGTGGTAATAATCTATAAAAAATACATTCTTTCCCAAATGATCACATATTGTTTCATAAGGACCATGAATGTCTTGTAAAATTAGCTATGTTTGGAATAAATCATTATAATAAAGATTAATCAAGTCCTTAAAAAGTTTTATGGCACTTTATTATCATTCTATGGTTTAGAAAACTAAATATATGTTAGGAAACTGAAAGAGAATTTACATGGTATATACATACAAGAATTAAAGATGGTAAACTGCGTTATTTAGGTGACTCTACTCAGTGGATGAATATTGATTATGTGTATCTTGGATTTGGAATTGATCTATAAAATTTATGGCTTTTATTATCTACACATAGAATAAATCCTTTTGGTGTATAGATTGTTGCTCACAGTATATGGGTACTTATGATGGTAGATTATAACTTGTTTTTAGGATTACGCATGAAGCATAAATACCCTATGTTTCCTTTTCTTATATTTGGACCAAAACAACATGAAAATGATATTGATGTCTATTTATATCCATTTATTGAAGATGAATGTGATGTGGGATATAGTTGTTATAATTTATGATGCTTATGAAAGTAAATAATTCACATTGAGGTCCATATTGTATGGGATGATAAATGACTTTCCTCCTAATGTAAATTTGTTAGGATATATAATTAAACATATGTTTGGGTGTCCCATTGGTGAATAATGAACGCACATAGTTTGGTTCAATCATTCCTCGTAGGCTATGTTTTTAGGAAATCATAAATGTTTACCTCGATGACATAAATATTGATCCAAGATGATTATATTTTTTGGGAATAACAAACATGGTACAACACCATCTCCACTAATGAGTGACGAATAGTTTGATAAGGTAAAATATATTAACACTGTTATCAGTAAATAATTTTTAAAAAATATTATGAAATTAAGTAGTAAAAAAAGATCAATTTTCATTGAATTTCTATAATAGAATTCATTGTATGATATAAATATTATTGATTTAATTCATATAGAAATAAAATGTTTTTTATAGTGTTATTATAATTTTAATAAGTGTTATTGAAAAAATTATGGCATCAAGGCTAGGTTAAACATGATTGATATGGGTATAAGGGAAAAGTTAGCACCGTTAAAGGGTAAAAGTGTGACTTTTATTCCTCCAAAAACATATACTCAATCTATACAAGAAAAGTTTCAACTTTTTATTTTATTTAATGTTGTAAAAGTTCCATATCTGCATTAATCAATTATCAATAATGTCATTTCAATGAATAATTTGATGTTATAGGTAACAAAATCACATGACTATGATGTTTATATGAAATATTTGATGCTCTTAGCTTTATATTGCATTTTTCTAAAAAAATAATCCCATAAAATAACTAGAAATCTCATCTATTTCAAATTCATATATAGTAAAATCATTGACTTAGATATGTTTTAAATCCTGAATAAGGAGGTTGATGTTAAATTATCAGAATTAGATATGTTCTTCCTTCCATAATTCATTGATATAATAGTATACATGATGTTTCACTTGGTAAGAGATGCTCAACTATATGGACCATTCCATTATAGAAGGGTGTTCCCTATTAAATGGTATATAAAGATTTTTAAAGGGTACATAATGAATCAAATTCATCTATAAGATTGTATTTTAGAATGATAAATTGTTGAAGAAACTCTTAAATTATGTAATGATTACCTATAACTTATTGATGGTATCAGTCTCCCAACATTTCATCACAGTCAACACCTTATGAGATAATGTATTTCTAAGATATGTTTTTACAATTATCATCATAGAGAAAGAGAAAGATCGCCATTAAATTTTATATAATAGAGAAGATGTTGATCTATTAGTTGAATCCCACAAATCAATTTTTGGACATTTGAATCCACCATGGGTTAAAGCCTGAATATCAAATAAATATAATAAATAGTTTATAGGATAGTTCTGAGATTATATTTGTAAAGAATTCTTTGAAAATATGAATTTACTAAAAAAAGGAATTATATGTATATTCAGGGGACCAAATGAAAATGATATATCTTATAGTAGTTTTTTAACTAATGGTTGTATATTCTCTATAAAAGAACATGGCGATCATGGTACAATGAAAAAAAATGGATTGAATCATATTATAGAAGTAAAGAAAATATCTTGTTCTAAGGAAATAAATTCAATTTATATGAATATGTCATAATTTACCGTCATCAAATAGATACATGAGTTGGATTATACAAAATCTCATGTATTTCTTTTTAATATAAAATGAGTTGAAAAACGGATTTCAATGAATGTTGATGAAATCGGATTCATGCAGGTGAATTCTAGTGTGAAAGGATATAAAGATGAGCTATTCAAAGTGGAGTCACAATAAATGCATGTATTTTATGTCTCAGATCCAGAAAACTAGAATTTGTCAATTTCTCTACATTTGACAAAAACAACTCTAGGGTTAGATGAATTATCAATCAAGGATGGCCAAATCATTATAAATCACATCCAATTAATGGTTTTCCCAATGTAGATAATTTATTACACATAAGATGGGACCATAAATAGGTGATTTTAATTCTCGATATATGATCTAATTCCATTAAACATTTTCCAAAAAATAAAGTGTTTTCAAAAAGAAGGTTAAAGTGTTTTCTAATATACAATTTTTTTTCTACATAATATTATATGGTCTCAACTAAATTTAAAAAATATAAATGAAATGTTTGAATGCTCATACAGGCAGTGATTTTTTCACATAAATATGTCTATAATCATAGGGAATGACATAAAGTTAATGCTAAAATTGTAGAATTTTTTGGTGATCAACAACATGTTGATGAAAAAACAATAACAACACAGAATCACTAAATTGAGTAAAATCATCAATGTAACAAGAAAGGGTATCAATTTTTATGTTGGATAGAATCAACATAGAAAACCTATTGACCCCAAAAATTAAATGTTCATTAGTTTTGTTAGAGTTACAATGGGTATGAATGTGGAAAATGAAATAGATTTTTGGATCCATGTCAATCTTGTAATAAAGTAAACCATTTGGAAATATATTAAGTTAATGTTATGATATACCTTCTCTATTTTACAAAAAAAAATAATGAAACATTGATTTATGTTTCATTATTACTGAAAAAGTTTGTTTATTTTAAATGATTTTAATAAGAAATATGTCTTAATGGTCAATAAAAAATCCCATAGAGGGCTTCCATACACTTTTTACTAAGTTTTATCATAGGTTTTCTGAGGGGAAAGTAAATAACTTCCCACCAGTTACTTATGAAAAAATTATAAATTAAGAAACATGGAATGCTTTCATCAGTCATCTCAATGAAAAACAATTTCAAGTTCATTATAGTCAACAATATATTATTTAAAATTAATTATTTTATCCAATTTTATTCAAATAATAATAATTTATGAAACAATAAAGGAGTGATGATAATAAACAATGTTCATCAAAACCAATGTACCAATATCAAAAAGTAATGTTGGGGTATGCTTACATAGATAATAAAATGGTATGTATTTTAAATCTACATCAAAAAATTTATGTGATATGATACAACATAGTTTCCTTAAATTATATAAATATTGATGAATTAAAATATGAATCCACATCAATCCAACATCATGTTCTATAGAAGGAGGCTTGGGTAAATAAAGAGGGTAAACTGGTTGATTAAAAGACAAAATCTGTATTTTAACATTTTGGAAGTATGAAATAATAGTAATTAATTTTTATTTATAGTTGTATTACATAAAAATATCTACTTATGATCATATTTTTTTATATGGATTAGAAAAAAGAATAGGTGGTGACTAGACCAGAAGAAAAAACTTATTTTGATAGATTTGAAGAAAACAGAATAATGTGGTTTCATTAGAGGTGTTGGTTTTAGATTGTCTCCTAAATTATATGTTGAAAAGGAAAACCAAAAGAATATTCAAATCATGTGATGAAATAATTATAGACTAAAATTTATTTTTTTCAATATAATATTTTTAAATCTGGTTTCGTCGACTAATGTATGTGAGAGGATCAAAATGAACCGGTAGTTTAACAAATATTAGTACGTGAAAAACCAAATGACCCCACTATCTTTGTGGTAAGTCATTCCCCTAAACCTGCTAACTTACCCAAGGTAATCAATTTTTTAATTACTCTTTCTCCTAAATGTGAATCAAAAAGATTCTGATAAAATTATATTTCTAAAAAACTATAGGTTAAATATTAATATTATTTATATCTATCATCACCAATGAATTACCTTTTTTAGGGGTAAAATTTATAATATATCAGGAGATTTTTTATACAAAAAAGAACCCCCAAGATATCACAGGAGAGTGGGGATTTAAGTAGATCAAGAGTCGAGTGTTGAGTTTCGTATTCCACATGATGATCATGATATTTACATGGTCAATGATGTTATTGTAGCTTTTGTAAAATGTGTATATAATCTTATAAAGATATATGAGGTATGTCCTTAGTAGTTTTTTTAAATAAAACCCTATAAAAATTGATGATAAAATATCTAAAGTGAGGTATGGTATTACAGAAGGGTAAAATGATGGTACGAAAGTATGTTGGATCAAGCTAACCCGGTGAATTGACCATGAAAACAAAAAAGACCTTTCAAGAGTACCTTCTCCCTTACAATTCCATTGTAACATATATTATCATTACAACTACATTCAAACACCACATTCAATTATGGAGATGTATCCTACATTCAATATAAAGAATAAATATTTGGACCTATCATTACATACATTTTTAGTCATGAGATTTTAAATGAGATTATCAGGTTTGAATGGTAAGGCGTATTAATTTTGAATACATACATAATGTCCTTTTCCATTATACATCTATCCAAAAAATGATCTACTATTTTCATTAAAGTTAATAAATATTAATATTTTCTATAGGTTTTTATAATACTAATATATAATGGAAAAACCTTGCAAATCCAGATTCAGATTCATTAATCTCTATATCATTTCTGTGGATGAAATTTATTTTGATTTGACTGAATTTAATAAGAAAAAAGATGGGATAAACAAGAATTTTTTGAAGAAAATAACATATGAAAAACTCTTTTTTATGCATAAAATGTTGGGGTAAAACTCTTCAATCTTATCATATAAAATATATTTTTATTTTTTCAAGTATTTTTTTCAGTATTCATTAGATGTTGATCACAAAAAAATTGGATACCCCAAATATTTATTTTTTGGATCCCATGCATGGATTTATTTCAAACTGACCACACATGATGTTGATTTTCAATTTTTAATTCGCTGCAAACTACATTTTATACATAAAATTAGAATTATAAGTTTTATTTTTTGTTTTAATTAGAATTATATTATTATAGGGAGATCTATAAATATAGGCTAAATCATATTATGCTTTTAGTAACTATTTTTATTAAGCCTATGTATTACATCAATTACAAAATGATTATGGTATGTTTAGAAATATATAAATATCAAAACATTTACTTATTTTGGTAAATTTTTCTATAGAGTTCAATGAAAGATAACAACAATAACAATATATATTATCTTTGAAAATTTATGAATGATATCATATACCATAATAATACTAACTTCCCAAAATAAGTTATTAGTGAAGGTAATTAAAATTTTCATTAAAAATATTTATTAATCATTTTTTTCTCTATATTTTCTCATTAGTACCAAAATTTCAAATAATATACATACTCAAAATAAAATGTAAATTTAATTAGATATGAGTGGTAAGTGTACATGTTTTCATAATATTTGTATATATAAAATTTAGGAGATTTCCTACTATCATTATGATCTAATACTGGCTATGACCTTAGAGATACACTTAGGATGTGAATCATTAGTATCAGAATTATTATATAATACTTTTGATGTGTTTCTCAAGGAGAAGTATAATAGAGGAAATTGATTTGTTTTGAAATGAATGGGAAGAATACTACATGTCAGAATGTATATAGGCACCATGAACAACTGACATCGTAATACTTATTAATTTAATTTTCTCATCATCTTAAATATATTTTTAGTTAATATCTAATACTGATTTCATTAAATTTACACTTTAGTTAAAATCACACATCACACAATAAGAAAAAATAAAAACAAAATCAATTTTTTATACATTAGAAAAATGATCCATTAGTCATTTTTTGATATGTTGGAATTGATCACAAATCAATTTGATGCCCTATATTTTCATTATGACTCAAAATGCATGTTTTAAATGAAAAAGATTATTTTTAGTTTAAAAATCATGTCATGTCACCAAACCAGAGAAAATAATCTTGTGTTATTTTCCAAAATTATGAGAACAATCCATAATTAATTTCTGATGTATAGGATTCAATCACAAGTCAATCTATCATCTGGTGTGGTCAGTATGACACGAAGTGTGTGATTTCAATATAAAATTGTCATTTTTGATCGAAATGAATGTGACATGATCAAAACATATAAAATGAGCCAATATTATTTTTATAACATAGGAAAAATTCATAATTCATGTTTTATTAGGTTGAATTAACAGCATTCCAATATGAAAAATGATGTGGTCGGTATTACTCAAGGAGTGTGTTTTAAATATAAAAGTCATTTTAGTTTAAAATTAATTTCACCTCTCAAAAATGAGGAAACAAATTTGTTTAAAACATTATTAAAATGATCTATAATTCATTTTCTATGTATAAAAATCGATCATACATAAATCTAACACCAGATGTGGTCGGTAAGACTCTAAGGATATGTTTTCAATATAAAAGTTTTATTTCAGTTTAAAACATATGTCAAATTCTCAAAAAACAATAAAACGAGTTCATATTGTTTTTAAAATTTTGTAAAATGATCCATAATTCATTTTTTAGGTTCTGTAATTGACCACACATCAATCTGATAGATGAAGAGGTTTGTATGACTTGAAGTGGGTGTCTATAATATAAGTGTCATTTTAGTTCAAAACATGAATGTCATAGCTAAAAAGAGGTAAATATCTCAAAAAAAATTCAAAGTTTATTAAATTGATCCATAATACATTTTTGAAATGTATTAATTTACCACATGCCAATCTGACACATAATGAGGTTTGTATGACTCAAAGTGCGTGTTTTTAATATAAAAGATCCATTTTATTTTGAAACGCATATCACATAAAAAACAAGAATATTAAATTGTATTATTTTCATACATTGGTATAATGATCAAAAATTAATTTTTGTTTCTTAGTAATTGAACAAACATCATTTCGATAGACAATGTAGTCGGTATGACTCGAAGTGGGTGTTTTCAATATATAAGTGTTATTTTAAATTAAAACGTGTATCACATGGCCAAAATAGAAAAAATTAACTCATATTGTTTTCAAAATTTTGGAAAATAATCTATATTATATTTTTGATTTGTAGGAATCATTTACATGTCAATCATACATGTGGTGTCATCAGTGTGACTCAATGTTTTTTTTCAATATAAGTGTTATTTTAGTTTAAAACTTACATAGCATACAAAATACCCAGAAAATGATCTCATATTGTTTTTAAAAATTATGATAATGATCCATAATTAATTTTCACTATGTATTGATTGAATAAACATCTATTTTATATACTATATGGTTAGTATGACCTGAAGTGGATGGTTTCAATATAAAAGTTTCATTTTAGACAAAAATGTGTATCACATACCCAAAACAAATAAAAAAAGCCCATATCATATTAAAATTTTAGTAAAATGATCCATAATATATTTTTGACATGTAGGAATTGACCACGCATCAATCCAAAAAGCAATTGGTCAGCATGACTCAAAGTTGTGTATTTTAATATATGTGTCATTCTATTTTAAATCACACCTCAAATAGCCCAAAAAGAGAAAACTAAATCATATTGTTTTCTAACATTAGGAAAATAGTATATAATATATTTCAAAAATATAGGAATAAAACAAACATAAATATGACACATGATTTGGTTGGTATGGATCAATGTATGTGTTTTCAATATAAGTTCTATTTAAGTTTAAAACGCCCCTCACACAGCCAGATCTATCATTAGTTCAAAAATTATTTTTAACGTCGTTTTTTTCATGTCAGTTTTTTCAAACAGACATAAAAATATCTTAATATTGATTTTTCATGTTTTTTATTATATAACCAATTTGAAAATCAATTTTCACTTCTATTTCACACCGTTTAAATATTAATGGACGTGAAAAATCAATTATCATGGATTTTTCACATCAGTTCTATGTAACTGACATGAAAATATGATATTCAGGACTTATTCACACCATTTATATCGTATCCAAAATGAAAAATGATTGTAAAAATTTATTTTATTTCCCAATATTCAATTTTACTAGTCTTGGAACTCAAACTGAGTGACGAATCAAACCTTATGGCCATTGGAAGTTGATCATCTCTAAACAATGTCTTAGATAATTCCAACTTCTCATTCAAATAACTTTTTATCCGTAATTCTATTTGACCTATACGACTATTAAAATCCAAGATTAGTAAATGAAATAAATTTTTTAACATTATTAACATTGGTTTTTTTAAAAATGACGTGAAATTTTTCCATTTATTGTTGGTTATTTAAAAAAAATCTACTGTTTAAAATTAGTTTTCCATGTCGGTTACTATAAAACTGATGTAAAAAAGTTATTTTTAATTCCATTTTTCTAATAACCAACTTGAAAAAAAAAATTAATATATTTTCAAAATCTATATTAAAAAATTGACATAAAATATTATTTTAATATCCTTCCAAGGATGAATTTCAATTTTTTTACAGGGATGTATCAAAAAAATTTATTGCCACCTAAAATTATTAATATATTTTTTTTCTTTTACAGTCTAATTTATATTTTTTCATGATACCCATATACTAATTTAACAATCAATTATTTCTACCATCATCGTTCCACCGACTCGACTCATTTAATCTTCATCGTGAATCCACTATTTCATCTTTCCATGATCTTGTCAAGGTATTTGTAATTATTTTCCCCTAATTTTTGTTTTTTGTTATTATTTGTCTTAATTGATATTCCATTAAATGATTATTATTTTATTATAATGAATAATATTTATTTGTATCATGGTAAAACTAAAATTCTTCTTTCGGATTCTAAAATTCCTTCTAATATGATGTTGTTGGGTTATTTGATCTTTCCATGGAAAAATATTTATATCCAGCTTCCATCGAACATAACTTTTGATCTGTAACTTAGTTTAATATTTATGACTATCCAAAATAAATATTATGAAATTATATAAATGTTGGTATACATTTTTCACATTGGTGTTTTAAAAAAATCTGTTAAATATGACATTTAACGTTGGTTTTTTAAAAACCAATGTGAAAAGTATATTACTGACATCGTTTTTGAAAAAGGGATGGTCTTTCATTTCAGTTTTTAAAAAACTGACATGAAAAATCTTTAAAAAAATTAATGTAAGTTATTAAAAGTGACATTAAAGATCAAATTATTATTGTCACATTCAAATAGGTTGCCTTAAGAACTGATTTTAAAAAGCTAAAAAAATGTAAAAATGTATTTTTCTACTAATTCATGAAAAAAAAATCGAATTATTTTAATCCTATAGTGCAATGATCCATAATTCATTTTTGACATGAATGAATTGACCTCATGTCAATATGAAACATGATGTGGTTAGTATGACTCAAATTTTGTGTATTCAATATAATTACCATTTTATTTTAAAATTCACCTCATATAGCCAAAACCAAGAAAATGAGCTCAAATTGATTTAACCAATAATAAAATGATTCATAATTAACTTTTAGTTGGGTTACAATCTACCACGTGTCAATTCATCATACAATGTGTTCATTATGACTCAACGTGTGTATTTTCTATATATGTCTCATTTTAATTTAAAACACGCCTCACATAGCCAAAATAAAGAAAAGGATATGTTATTGTTTTCAAACATTAGTAAAACATTTAATAATATATTTCTAATGTGTAGTAATTGACTCGATGTCAATCTGACACATGATTTACTGATAATATCATTACTTTATATAGTAACTAATAATATAATTAATCATATGTGGATTATATAACATTTAAAATATAATTTGTAAATTTATTTATTTAATGTTACTAAAATAAAGGTTGGTTTTATTTTAGGGATAGAAATTTATATAAAGGATGATTTTTTGGAAAGATTTTGATAGTTTTAACTTTGTATATCAGTTGTAATTTTTTTGGTTTAATTATAAATATGATATTAATGTAAATAATTTTCATATACATTTTTAATTTAAATGATAGTGAAATGTGTTATTTTGATTCCAATATGGTGTATAATATATTTTTATTCCTTTTTATGTATTCTTATTTGGTTTGATTTTGTTGGGTTATTGCATAGTTGTTGTAGGGTCATACCTGTGTAACAGCTAAAATGGTTGTCATCAATGAAAGATGAAGCACTGATAAATAGTCCCCTTATTAGTTATTCATCTACCACTGATAAATGTTTCCATTTATCATCACTTCATCTAGCACTAATAAATGTACCCTTTATTATAACTTCATCAAGAATTTATAATGGTACCCTTTATCAGTGCTTCATCTAGAATTGATAAATGACACCCTTTATCAATGAAAAATACAAAGATCCCATAATGGTACCCTTTATTAGTTATTCCAAAAAAAAGATTAATGTATACATTATAATTGATTTTTGAAAGCATAGATAAAGGGTACATTTATCAGTTCTTTTTCAACAACTAATAATGGTGTAGGGATTTTAATATGATTTAAATTGATAGTTATTTTAAGTGGTGGAAAACATCATTTTTAGAACTATTAAAGGAATGTTGTGTAGTAGTACCTCTATCTTCCCACCCCCCATCACCCCACTATGATCTATCTCCCCCTCCCTAGAATGAGCTCTTATATTTTATTTACATTTATCCTAGTTCTTGTTAGATATTTTTTTCTTCTTTGGAGGAGGAATGACATTCGGCAGAGGCTCAGTTGGATAGTTGTTTTATGGGATGAAATTATATGCATATGAAATTAACCCAATAATAAACATACTATATTATTTTACTAACTTGCTTAGGTTTTTGAATTACTAATTATCTAATAAGGTTATTCCTTAGGGTAATTTATTTTTGGTTTGAGTTATAGCTTTTTAACTATCTATTCTTCATTAATTACCCATAATACATTCTATTTACCTATATATGGATTATGAATTAATTGATTAACTTTTACCAATATGGAATCTAGGTTACATTGAGTCCCAATATATTATATTTTATTTATTTATTCATTCCTTCTTCTCATTCACATCATACATGCAAGTCAATAGCTTAAAATAATCCATGTTTCTTAAAATTATACAATAATCAATTGAAAATATTCTAAAATGAATGAATAAACAATGATGAAAAAAACAAAAACAACAACACCAAATTTTACTTGGAAAATTTAAATTAAAAAAAACAACGACAAACAGGGGAATTAAATTTCACTATGAGATGAGAGGTTATTATTTGTTTAGAAGGATTCAACACAACACATACACACACAAAAATTCATCTGACATTTCACTATGGCTTCACCTTTTCACCCTCAGCATGCTAATTGATGGGCTATGTTCTCAGACCTTCATCATCAGTTCTTTATTAATTTACTTCGTTTGTGTGTTTGAATATAGATTTTCAACACCTGAATGTAATCAGAGTGGTCTATAACATTAGGGCTTCACCCCTTCACCTTGGAATACACAACGATGGTTTTTTATCATGGGCATTAGACATAAGATCGAAAGTTCCATCACTCAATCACATTAAATTTTAGTTTTCGCACCATGAACTATTCTGGACGAGTAAAACAATATTTTTGTCAGAAAACCAACATAAAATGTATACCATACACTATAAAAAAAAATTATATTAATGGATGTTTTTTAGAGGGTGATTCCACTCTAATTTTATTTCTCAAAGAATCTAGCAAAAAATATACCAAAATTATTCTAAAAATCATTTAGATGGAGGATTTATAAAATAATGCGAATATATGTAATTTCACAACTACATATAAGATATTTGTATATACGTAAACCTATTTTTCAGCTTTATAAAATATATGATGGTGACAGCATTATTTTTAGACATTAAATTTATCACCGCTAGTTTAATGGATGAAAAAATATATTCTAGTTGATACATTATGACCTAAAATCGAAAATGGATTATAGCAACTAATATCAGTCTAAAAAATAAATTTAATATGAAATAATTCAAAAAATATATTTCTATTACATCATTTCAATACAATGTAAATTTACATTGAAACATTCCAACACATTACAATTAAATTTTATATTTTTAATTATTTAAAACTAATTACAATTTCCAAAAATAAAAATAATTAATTCAAATTATAGGAAATCATCTACCTTGATGATCCCAACCCCATAGAAAATAATAGTATACCTATTACAAAGAAAAATAATAATTTTAGTCAAAATAAATAAATAAATAAATAAATACAAAATTATATAGTAATTCATAAAAAAATTGGATAATAGAGTACATAAATAAATCACATTACAAGGTTTCATAATAATATAAGCATTTTTGAGAGTGTGATGTATGATTTGAACTAAAATATTTAACATTTAAATTGTAAACATATATTTTCGGTCATACCAGTCACATGGTGTGTTTGATTAATGTGTGGTTAATTCATATACATCGTAAATGAATCACAGAATTTAATTATTCAATTACCCTGAAATTTTGAGTGGTTTTATCACTTTTAATTATGTGAAACGTGTTTTGAACTCAACTATCACTTTTAATCTAAAAAACATGCACTCAGTAATACCTGCCACAATATATACTAAATTGATATATGATTAATTTCTACATATAAAAATTGAATCATAGATTATTTTCCTAAATTATCATGATAATTTTACACATTTTCTCATTTTTTATTATGTGAAACTCATTTTTAACTGAAATTTGACATTGAAACTAAAAAGACACATCCAATCAAACCAACCACATCATTTTTCTGATTGGTGTGATAATAATTCCCATAGGTCACAAGTGAATCATAGAAGTTTTTACTAATGTATCATGAAACAGGATTTTTAGTTTTTATTATGTGATAGTTTTTTTGAACTATAAAATCACTTTTAAGTTGAAAACATACACTTTTTTGTAATTTCATTATCACTATGTATCAAATTGACATGTGACTAATTACAATATGTCAAAAATTAACCATGGATTATTTTACTAAAGTATCACAATAACCCAAGCATGTAGGTTTCATTTTGAATATATGACATACTTTTTTAACTAAAATGTCACTTTTAAATGAAACCATGCACTTTAAAATGTATTGCTCACACCATGTGTCATATTTATATGAGGATGAATTATAAGGGTGGAAAATTATTCATGAATCATTTTTTGATATTATCAAACAAAATTGAGTATGGCTTCTCATTTTTGAGTATGTGATGCACATATTAAACGAAAATGTCACTCTTAAAATGACAACACAAACTTCCTGTCATACTATCCATGTCGTATGTCATATTGATATGTATTTAATTCTTATAGGTAACAAATGACCTATGGATCATTGTCTTAAATCATCATGAAAACCCAAGCATGATTAATCTATTTTGATTTAGTGGTAGGAATTTAGAAATAAAATATCACTTTTTAATCGAAGGAAAACACTTTCAGTCATATCAAACACACTGTATATTAGATTAATGTGAGGTTAACCAGTACTGATCACAAATGAATCCAAAACCTCTATATTAAATTTTCATGATAATATGATTCTGTTTTCTCAATTTTTAGTGTATGCCGCATGTTTTGAACTAAAATGTAACTTTTAAATTTAAAACATTCACTTTCCATCATAACATTCATTGGGTATGTCAGATTGATATGAATTTCATTCTTGTAGGTCACAAAGGAACCCCAGATTGTTCTATTAATGTATCATGACATTCCACATGTGTTTGTTTGTTTTCTATATGTAATACACATTTTCATCTAAGATTTCAATTTCAAATAAAAAACAAAATTTGAACATAGGAAACTAAAATAAATAATTTGAGATAAATAAATTTCCATGAATGAATATGGGGACATGAAAATATAAAGAATAGTGTCAAATTTTCAAGCAACTGTATAATTATAATAAAAAAATAAAAAATAAAAAATACTCTATTAAAATTTTATTTAAAAAATATAAATAATTAAAATTTCTTATTAACATGCCACATATATAAATTTTTATCTAATTCTCAAAACCAATTTTGGTGTTATGTGAATTTCAAAATCCAAATAGTAATTTTATCAACAGTAATCACTACATAAAGAACCCGGATCTCTTTTAGGTATGAATATATTTATTTTTCATATTTATTATCAATAATGATAATTAATATGAAAATGTTATATTTTTATATAAAAATGAACTCATGTCTCATGGATTGGTTATTACAACTCATAAAAAGTACCAGTTAGTTATGGAAATTATTATACCAGGATGATAGGTGTACCCTTTTTCTAGAAACAATAATATTTTAATTCAAACATGCATTCAATATTCTAGGTCATATGGAAAGAATATAATTTTATATAACTTAAATAAATTTCACCAATAAAAATCACATAATACTTCTTCATGATGTTTGTAAACATTCTGACCCCATGTATGCTTTTCATTAATTCCATAAAAACTATTTTCCATTTCAAATATGTGGATTTTCATAAATCTTGGTTGTAATATAAAGATATATAAATACAAATGGATGATAAATATTTTTAAATTAAATCATAATTAATTGTGGAAATACCACTTCAAGGATACTATATTCTGAATGAAATGTGATTTATATCATCAATTTAGAAATGTAATAACTATAATCAATGTGATTACTTTGTAAGGGACACTTTCAAAACATTGAGAAATATAATTAATTTGTTTTTATATATTCTTTTTTTAGTGAAATGTTAATATATATATCCTAACTAAAATGTTCAAATAGAATATCTGTGATTACTGAGAGGGGGAGGGGTAAATCATTGATCTTCTCTTTTTATGTTTTCTTACATAAGAAACAACCTTCACCACTAATTAGTGAGGTATTACTCTTTTAGAAAACAATCACTCACATAGAAAACCATGTATTTAGAACTGTTACTACACAATAAGATTAGCTAGTCCTTTTTATGATTTGGAAGTGATCCTAGACCACACAAAACAATTGAAAACAATCTATTAGGTGGTTACAATAAAAATTTTATATCCTATCAATTTTGTAGAATTATTTCTAATAGATAGTGCATGTGATTTTCACCCTAATAAATGATATAAAATGTTCTATAACAACTTTTACAACCTGAACCATGCTAGGGATTGAGCCGCAACTACCCCAAACCAACCTCCATAGGCCCAGGGCTGGTGACCAGCATTGAAGGCTCAAATGACATGGGGAGGCCTTTGTGTATGTACATGTATGCACACACACATCTATATCAATTAAAAAGTGTAGTGGGAGTAAAAGTAAAAGAAGCAAATACATAGGAAAATAATTCATGTAAAACCACAAGAATGCATAAGATTATGGTAGTGTAAACTGAAAAGTAAAGAGAAAAAATAAACTTCCAACTAGAAAGATATACCAAACAGACAAAACTGGAATGTAAAATTCTAAGGAAGCCCATCTCTTAATCTCCATGTTACGACCTCCATACATATTCCAAAGTACCATGTATCAAAAAACTACTCTATAGCCACCACCAACCTTTCTATATTCTTCATAAACATTACATGTCTGTGAAAATACAATTTTTGGGTGAGTATATATGTACCCAGTATGATCCCCAAAAAGATGAAGGGGGTAGTAAGAGATACAACAGGAATATAAAGATTGTATATAGTACATAGGATACAATGAAAGAGAATAGCTCAACGAAAACCAATATAGGTAGTAACATTGTCCAAAAACATGGGGATCATTATTGTGAGTAGATTAAATACATGTCAATTACATTCCACTACCTGTAGGATGGTAAAATCATCCAACCACATGAAGCTAAAATGGAAAGTACATGGAATACCCAGTGTGACATCGTATCTCATGGAAATACAGTAACCAAATCTAATGATATGGATACAAATATGTATATATATTCTGATTAAAAAGTATCCCAAATAATAGATTAAGGGGATATCCATATCACAACTCAACCCAATAAGAAGAGTGGCCAACATTTCTAAAATTCAATCAATGATGCCACGTATCTCATGCAACTGCCCAGAAGTAACTGTTCAACTTAAGCTATGCCTCGGCACTATGATGCAAAGTCAAGGGTTAAAAAACTCTACATAGAGGACTTGTGCTATAGTATTTTGGTGGTGTAATTACTCTTTATGTATATGTAGAGGACAAACACCCAAGATTATGGGGGGCTCCGCTCTAAAGGTCGAGGAACGGCACCCTTGTGCAACAAGATGGTTCCACTCTGGTCATTGAGGACCCACACCCTATCACATAGAGGTTACACTCATGAAGTTATATGACTAATGACCATAATTATTAGGGTTATAATATATAGGTTGAGTACTCTTTCCTTTGTGCGACAGGGGGTTCCACTTATCTCATCGAGGACCCACACCCTATCTGATTGGGGGGTTTAATCAGAAAAGTAGAGGACCTATACCCATGATGATGGGGGGTTACACTCTATATGTTGAGGACCCATGAAAGCGTTCCAAGTGGGGTTCCACTATAGTTATAGAGTACCTACGCCCTGTCATATATGGGTCCAAACTCTAAAAGTAACTATAGAGGACCTACACCCAAGCTGATAGGGGGTTCTATACTACAAGAAGCCTCTCATGATTCTTCTTGATCACTATCATTTTCGAGCATCACCTTACCAGGAACCGTGACTAGAACATTCCAAAACATATCCCCTAATCCATAACTAATGGAACCATCACATTCTATATAGAATAATTCTTGGGATAGGCTACTCACAGGCCAAAATCTGAGCTCAAATGAAGGATATACAAAAGCATAATTTTTTTTCAAAAGGATTCAATGGGTACACCGTGTGTGAGGGGACCCATGGGATGTGTGTCCCCACCCCACCACCAGGTCGTGTCCCTAGACAACACATGGCTCCTGATCCATGTAGAAGAACACAGTGCATGAGTGGACTACACTGCATGTCCAAGCAACCTATGATTGGGACCTGCCCTTATGGTCATGTTTGTGTAAGTAGGTTCACTATTTTGTGATTGGTCGTGTCTTTTTACTTTACCTTGTGTCCATGTACTTAGATAAATAGTTGTGTGCCTGGCCATTACTCCCTCAGGGATTCTAACCCATGTGATCCATCACACAGCTCATCCACTAGGGATGAGGTACGTAGTGTGTAGGATGGATACATGCCATGTCATTCATATAATATTATGAAACCATAGCCATTGTAACCAAGGGGATATATGTTGTGTGTTTATCATAGTACTCAGTGTGTAATCAGTTTTTTTACAGATTCTCATATACTCTTACCATGCTTCGATTCATGCCATTTCTCCATTGATCCTTCCTTGTATTCACCAAAAATTATTGGATCTAGGTATGGTTCATTGGTTGTGGCCATTGTTCATTAGAAATCGGATTATAGAGTTCGTTAGTGATGTGTCGCATGTTCTAGGTTCCCCTAGACCTTACAACATTAAATATTAGGCTACCAATCATTCAAAAAATCATACACAACCCACAACCATCCCAGATTTGTGCATGATTCCTAGATTTGTCCTTTTCTTGTGACTCATTCATGATTCTGTGGGTCCGATCATGATTGGTACTTCCCGAAAATGTCAAACCAGTACTATAGGGACAAACCGGTGAAGAATGAAAATAAATCAAGGGCTATGGTAAAAGGAAAAATCGTTAAAAAATCATTGGACAATTTTTCTTGTCCAATGATCAAGAACAAGGAAATTCCAGTAGTAAAACATTGAATAACCCAATAAAATTTGTATGTGGGCACATGAAAAGGGAAAAATTGGAATAAATCAATAAAATAGATCGATATCCTCAATATATTTAATCAATAAGGGAATAAACCAAAAATTGACGAGTCCTACATAGAGACTAGAACATTCATTGTCAATGAACATGCTTTCCAATGATTTAAGGACGCCATTTCATTTGATTCACTCCATTCTAATCTGACTTGGCATTTTTTCATCATCCAAGATGATTCACCAATGGAATAAGGGAACAAGTTCTAGAATCCTCCTTGGGTTTATATGGATAACCCTAGAGAATTCTCCTTGGAATTCTGGTTATAGACATTTCATTTAGGTCAAATGAGTTAATTAATTAATTAATACATTGAATATACTTCCACTGGGAGAGATATCTAAATTCCCAATGTTGGCCTATTAGAGGTCGCACCTAGGTAAACAACACTTATTGGACATGAAAATGGTATTGGGTTTTTTATCCAATCTTCAGTTTAAGATTTATCTCATTTTATTTAAGAAACATCATGTGTGTAATAAAATATATAATTAATATTTTTATAAAATTAATTTTGACCACACCGGACCTCAGAATCACATGTTGTCTCAGGTCCAAGCTCTAGGAATATATATAGAAATATTTCATTGTTTTAAAATAAAGAAAAAGGATCTATGAATCATTCCATCTTTCAATATTTTCATCCCTAAAAAAACTAAATAAAATACATGGGATACTAAGCTCATATCAAGATCTTCTACTCCCAGAATCTCTTATTCACATTCACATTCTTTCACAACATGTTAACCAATGGGTGGTCACTCCATGTAGAGTCCTCTTCTATTGATACTCAATAACAATTGGGTGCTTCACAATGTTTGATCCATCGTTGATTTCCAGCTCTCCCCAGTCGATAAAATGCATAGATTAATCCACATATCACCTAAGCTATGACTTATGGAAGACATAGTGATCCCACTCCAACTATGGGGGTTGGGAGAGGCAAAAATATAAATTTCCAATCCTATTTATGATCTCAAACCACCTGATGAACCTTGAGGATATCTTGACTCTCTGACCAAACCTCTACAATCCTCTTCATGGGTAGACTCTAAGAAAAACAAGGTTCCCTGCATGAACTCAAAGGGTCTATAACATCGATATTTGTAATATTATCATCTACTTTGGTCCATCCTCATCTGATCATGGATTACCAGGACCTTCTTCATTATCCCTCACACCATCTCTAGGCCCACATGAGATGTCTTATTTATCTCTATCCAGCACAAGAGTGACCTGAAGGGTTTCCAGTAAAATTCCCATGTTCATTGTAGAGTAGTCTCTATTTTTTAAAAAAAATATACCAAGATAAAGTTATACTCCTAGCTCCAAACAAATTATGACACCCAAGCCCTCATAATATCCTCCAACACCTGCATAGTGTACTCGGTCTGCCTCTCCTTATAAGGTTAAAGGTTATACACATCCCCATTTGGGTCATGAATTCCTCTTTTAGGACTCTCCAAAATCGTGATGTAAATCACACATCTTGATTGGAGATAATCAACAAGGTAACTCCATGAATAAAAACGATATCTCATACGTTAAACTTCCCCAAAATCTCCACTAAACTTTATTCCTAGGTATCAAGAATGTGTACCAAGTTCGTGATTTGGTCTACTATTACTGATATGGAATAATGGATCTTTGTTGTTCATGGTATCCTGGTCAAAAAATTCCAGGGATATACCATCCCACATCCACTCTAGGATTTCAAGAGGCACCAAAAAACATTCCAGAACATGGTTCTCAACCATCACCTGCTGGTAGGTGAGGTACTTAGGGAAAAACTCATTTATACTTCATCTGATGTTGGTCAAGAAAAACTCTCATCAAATGTCTCTATAAATATTTCCCACACCATGATGTATAGCTAATTAATAAGTGTATAACTCTTTCATCACCTCATTTCGCATTGTAACAGGAACCAAAATTCATCCCTAGAAAAAATTTATGTGATTCCCTCATTCAAAATATCCATATCATGAATCCTATATGGATATTTTCTGAATTGATACCACACAGTCGATGTATCCTTTCTAGGAATCTCTCACACACTCGATAAGTGGATGACTCAACACTATTGACTATAGAAATGGTATACCCTCCTACTCTATTAGGGTCATCTACAAGGAATCTGACTGCTTAGAAGCCCCTTTTTCAAAGCGAGCATGGGACTTCCTACTAAGGGAATCTTCTACTATGCTTCCCTTCACCAGATTATAGACTATCATGATGTTATAGTCCTATAAGTACTCAAACCATCTCTTCTGTCTCCGGTTCAAGTCTCTCTTTCTGAATACATACCAGAGACTCTGATGGTATGAGTAAAACATAATGTGAGCTCCTAGAATTTAGTGTATCCACATTCTCATGATGAATTCTATAGCTACATGATATAGATTGTGAGTCATGTAGTTATACTCTTGGGATCTATACTACCTCGAATCATATTTGGAAATTTATTTCTAATCCATCAATACTCAACAGATCCCATCTCTTGAGGAATTTCAATACACTACATACTCTACACCTTCCACTAGTAGTCTCAAAAATAGATCACTCATCTACCTTAGCCTCAAATCATAAAGGCCCTATGGAACATCCTAATCTAGGTAAAATACTTCAAATTCCCTGTTAGGATAGACAAAGGGGAAAAATTTCTAGATACTACTTTAAAAACACTCTTGTAGTACCCTACCAAGACAAAAAAGCTTTCTTTGTTTGCTCCAAAGAAAATCATGAAATATATATTTTCTGGTTCAGTGGCTAAACAATGCTAGGAAATGAAGTTCCCCACAAAGTGGACCTCATGATTCTAGAACCAACTCTTCGAGGAATTTCTATAAATCTAGTGCTCTCAAATAAAATTTAGAAACAACCTCACGTTCTCTTCAAGTTCCTCCTCTAATACAGAGTAGATGAGTATGTCATTGATGAATACAACCATGAACATGTCCATGTAAAAATATAATACCTAGTTTATCAAATCTATAAATATAGTGAGGGAATTATTCTCACCAAAGGGAATCACCAGGAACTCATAGTGTCCATAGCGACATTGGAATTTCTTCTTTGGAATATTAGCCTCATGAACCCTTAACTTGTGGTATATAGACCTGAGATTGGTCTTTGAGAACCATCTCACACGTCATATCGCAACAAAGAGTTCATCAATCCTCATAAACAGGTACTTTTTATTTATCATGGTCTAGTTCAAGTGGATGATAATTCATACAAATTCATAAGCTCTTATTCGACTTTTCCACAAACAATAAAGGGAGGAATCGGTGAATACACTAGGATTTACAAATTCCTGCCTCTATAGACCCTCCAACCACACCATTGGCTCTTGAAGCCGACTATGGTCATCCATTGTGCTAACACAAAAATCATTTCATCCCATTTATAATTATAAAAAGAGTTTCATCCCACAGTGGGGAGGTAAACCTGGAATGTCATCACACCCCACCATCATTGGAGGGATCTAAGAGCTTGTAATATCCATTATTCCTAGGGTAATAATAGAAAACTAATAAATTGGTTATAACAACCTATGAACAAGCTCATCCTATTTGGTTTGGGGATATGTACTTTTCAAGGGGGACTCCATACGATAACATAGAAGAACTACCAAACACACAGGTAGTAATCATATGAAAATGGATGGTTGATGACAAATCCATAATGATGAAACATCATATGGTTTCACTGCCACTATGGATAGATTTTGGGTGAGGATATCTCCCCTCATAGAGTATGTTCATCCCATTGGTAGGAACATGCGACCAATGATCTTATATTTAATGCCTATGTCAAAGAGTTGATAAATAGGAATCCTTTGGTATCACTAGGTCTTGAACAGGGGATGCGCAATGGGAAATGTGGAATTTTACATTTTTATAAAAACTATAGATGAATTGGTAGTGACATAAGTCATTCCTTTAACCAGACCTAAGCCTCATGTCCCAAAGCATCATCTACTGAGAGCACATCTTTTCCCTATACTTCTTGCTCTCCTCAACCAAGGCCTACTCTGACACCCCATCTCATTTTCACATCCCAATCACAATAGTCAATGGAAATCTTCCCACACACCTAGATACTATCCAACATTGGATGGAATTGACTCTCCTGTATAGTTTGGAATCACTTCAAAGAACGTGTCTCAGTGGGGGAAGAGTACCTATTCCTTTCATGTATGATTCCATGATAAAACATCTCCACCAAAGAACTCTATTGATGCCCAAAATAATCATGTTTAGGTATCTCCATTAGAATCAGCATTGAAAGTGGTAAAATCCTAGTGGGATATCCAAACCACATGATCGGGAATAAACTCATCTACCTAAGAAGGGAGTCTGGCTCAACATAAAACTTAGGTGATCCCTATCTCTATAACCTATAATGAGAACTCAACATGAGTTCATCTTCTACTATTACCATTGGATCCTCCTACCTATTTATTAATATCACTGGTTGTGATTGAAACCAACCAATTGGTCAGGATTTTCATAAGCCTAAAAACTCAAATCACTAACTCAAGACAACCCTCCTCTGCCTAGGAAACTGGATCATTGTGAAACCTTAGTGGTGTCTAGTGCTAGAAATCGCGAGGTGTGATAAGCCTACACACACCCTAAACATGCTCTACTAGGATGATTTTATACTCAATATATGGATGTACTACAAAATTCACATCTGAAAGAATAACTTCATGGGATGGACCCTAAACTGAGGCCTTATTTCTCATCAAATCATCACCATGATCTAGAACTAATAACCTATATGGATAGAATCATAGAGGAATATTGATATTTATGAAGACATACCATGGTTTTATGAGAATATATATATATATATATATATATAATATGGGTGGTTGACTTGTAATGACCCGGATTTACCTAGGCCATTCCCTTGTGAAAGTCCAGTGCTTTTGGAGTTCTTGGGGGTCATAGTAGTTTGTTTCGAGAGGTCGACAAATAAATCATGTATCACAAAAACAGTGGCATCATGATGGTGGCACACTGAGACAGTGGCATGGTAATGTTGGTGCACTGAAACCATGGTACCATAATGGTGGAACACCAAAATAGCGTCACACAAAAAGGTGGAACACCATAACAGTGGCACCATTATGGAGGCACAACAAAATGTTGGATCACCCTTTGTCAAATTTTCAGGTTTCTCTAGATTCCTATCATTTTTCCATTTGACATTCCCTTTAAAATACAAGAAAGTCAATACCTTGTTTTAAGGGATTTAAGGCCGATTCAAATCCCATAACTCCTATGTTAATATTTCTGAATGGTTGGGAATCCTTTACATAGTCAAAATGTGTGATCTCTGATAGATCTGATCCTAATGGAAAATCCAACCTATCTTAAACCACTACTTCATTAAATCTTCTAAAGGGTCGAGATATATTTCTCCATTATTCTTCATCCTTTTTTCCCTGATGAATGACTCTCGAACCATTCCTTCCTTCTCGTATTAGTCTTGCGTAGTGTTATATACTTGGATCATCTCTTCCCTTTAGTTTCTTCCTGATGTATATGCACCACCTATTTTGGTGGAACCCATATGTGTTGATACATATTCAATATAAGGTATGATCTAACACATTTTTTTCAGTTCCTATCCTCCTATTCCTCCTTTTCATGTTATGGTATGAGTTCTCCATGTTTCTAATAGAGTTTTATTGGGTTTTGGTTGGTGTGGTGGTGTCTCTGCGTCCTCGGGTTGATGTAGTCTTTCAAAAGATGTGATCATGATCTCTTGTGTTGGTCGTTCTTGTGAAAAGAACATCTAAAACCTTTTGAGGTAGGAAATTCATAGATTATATATTCTTTTATGGTCAACTATAGAGTTATCATGTTTAATCACACTAGATTACAATGTAATTAACATACTAGATATTTTAATCAGATAAATAAATTGGTATCGATAGTATTATTTGGCCTCTTATTTTTTCTAGATAGTGTGATATCTATGATATATTTGTTTAGCATTTCATTCTTGATAGAAATTAGAAAACAAAATAACAACCATATTAATTTTAAATTAATTTTATAAATATAAAGATTTATTTTTTTGAATCTGGTTGTTGTTGTGGTAAACTGTTGATAATTGAATGGATGCAGTTATGCATGTTTAAAAGAACCAACTAATTAAAGATGGATTAAATAACAATATGTTTAATAAAATATAATTACTGGAAGTGTTCTTTGTTAACCTCTTGGATATAAAGGCCAGGAGAGTTATGATTGGATATGTTAGTGCATGTTGTGTGATAAATCTCGATGCCTTGCTTGGGGCTGAGAGCCTAGTTACTTGTTGATTATTTTCTTACAGCTTTTGTTGTGGTGTGATCCTCAGATGTCTAAGACTAGGAATCTATTGTGGTGTGTGGGATAGGGAGACCCAGGGTTTGGGATATATTTGACACCTAGGGTAAAGGTATGGTTTCGTTTATGCATATGGGTTTCAGGGAGGACACCAGAGATGATGAAACAGGTCACTTATGAATGTTAGATTCTTGTTGAATCTTTTTGGTTGTCTATCTTATTTGCTTTAAATAGTTATTAAGGAGTCTAGTCATGCTTACAATCTACCTAAATGAGGAAAAGATGTGTGGGGTATTCCACGTACTTCCAGTGTTTATCTTCTCATGGATGGATGGGTCTATGATCCTACTATAAGTGGAAATGTTTCTAAGGGTTGTCCATCTACTCACCATGTTGAGCCCCTTGTGTTTGGTAGCATATTTTTTCTTTTCAATAATGCCTATAATTATGGGAAAGTAATTATGTTGTCAAAAATGACTGAATAAATTGTGTTAACTGATGGGGTTAGAGCTTATTGGGATGAAATGTGGAGGTAATATTTCTGAGAAGTTGTAGACTTGGTTTGGTTATTCCTGGAGGGAATGGAATAATGTGTGTTGCTAATGAAGTGTAATGTGGAATTGATAATGGTTAATTAATTTTGAAATAAATAATTAATGTAAATTGAAACCAATAAAAAGGGATAATTTAATATAATGTTACTTTTTAAATGGTTGTGTGTTTATCGGATACCTAGTCTTAGTATTGACATTCAGGAATCCAAGACACATTAGCTTCTAATGAGTCTAAGACTAGGTTATTCCCATAGTGTGGTTATGAGATATATTATATTATATATTTTTTGTGTTCCTATAAGCAACTCCACCCTGTTAGTTAGGTAAACTGACATCCTAGGGATTTTGAGCCCTAGGGAGTGTTTTCCCCAACATCCTAGAGGGAGGACGGATTGATGACTTCCCCCTTTGTACCTTCTCTCTTCTCTCAGTTTTTACCTTTTCTGGTAGGCATGACCTTTATTTTTCCTCATATATGTGTGTAGAAGGCTATAATGTCTAGTGGTTTTGTCACTCACATATAATCTGGAAATAGTTTCCTACTGACTAGTATAGGTATAACTTGTACAGGATATTATGGCTTGGCCGTCCTTACTCGGTGTATGGGTTGTACTAGCTTGAGGTGTAGTACTTGATCTATGATACATGTTATGTGGGTTGTGGTAGATCCTGAGAACTACCTAGTTACTTTTGGTTGTCTGGATGGTGTGGGACTCACCCAGGGGTCTTTAGGAAAGCCTTTTTAGAGAGAGAGTCTTAGGAGTTTTGATTTCTAGGCAAAGCAGAACACCTATGGGGAAGTGGTAGTGGGGTACCCTTAATATTCTCTATTATATTACATACTCTTTTATGTGATACTTGGTGAGAGTATCCATAGTGAGGATGGAAACATATTATACCTATTTAGGTGCTGAGTTAGTTTCACTTGTTGTTTATTAGGATTTCACATGATATCTTTAATTTTTTATGAGGAGATATGGGGAGGTTCTTTTTGAGTATACTGTTATACTTAGCCTACATATATGTAAACTGTTTTTTAAGTCACTTAGAGAAGGATGGAGACTGGGATGGTTACTACTAGCTATTAGTTGGAGGAGATGTTTGGGATTCATAGTCTCTACCATTTTAATTTCTTTTGGTACGTTCAGTTTTCCTCTTTTAGTTTTCGTAGTTCTTGTATTATATTACATATGTTTTCTTGGTTTTCTTTATATATTACAGTATAAGTTAGAGTTTTTTGGTGTCTTTCTTATCTCTCCTTTTTTCATGTGTTCTATTAGAGTGTAATGCATCCCATCTGTGTGATTATTATACCCTCGGTGATAGTCACCATCCTAAGGCCTACTCGAAGCAGGACTCGGGTGTTACTATCTCCCTTCTCACATTTCCAGCCTAGGAGGGGTACACTTTGTGTGAAGTTGGTTATGAAAAAGTGGTATTATAGGTCTGGTTGAGGGATATAAGGGAGTTTTGAGTTTGGAACAGGTGAGGTTTCATGTGTTTGTAAGGAAATGGTGTCAGTCAAGTTTAGTAAGTGATGTAAACACTGGAGAATAGATGAGACACATGTATTTAGGGCCTCTTGTGGTCTGAAGCACAGATCATTACATTTACAATGGCTACTAAACAAGGTGATACTTGTTTTATGCTAGAGACTTGGGAAAATATCATGAATCATTCTTCTTTTCACTTGCATTTGAATGCGTAGTCTATTGTATAGGTTACCCTAAAGTGAATAAAATAAAACAGTTAATTAATATTGAGACTTCCATATTCTAGGATTAGGAGCTATAAATATTTCATATTTTGTAGGTATGGATCCAGGTCAATGTCCTCATCAGGTTCGCACAGTAGATGTCCAATAGGCTATGCTAGTAGATCACCGCAGAGTGGAGGTCGAGGATGATGACACATAGAGGAGGATACTCTGAGATTTTCAGTGCCATAGTCTACCTAAGTATGAGGAATATGTTTCAGTTCGTGTCATGGAATACTGCTCAGAGGATTTTGAGATAGCATTCAACTCAATCTGTTCTTGTATGCAGCATTTCATATCATCGGTTGTGATGATGTTATGTGGGGTAGTGAGGCAATGGTGGTTCTTATTCTTAGTGGATCGTGAGTAGTCAGTGATATCGTGGGAGTAATTATGAGACATGTTTAGAGTTGAGTTTCTTTATTCGGCTGTGAATCTGTTCAGTCTCCAAGAATTATTACCCTTTAATAGGGGAGATTGAGTGTTCAAGAGTCTATAATCCATTTCAGGAACCTTTATTGATATGTTTCGTACCTATTTCCATATAAAGAGGATAGGGAGAGTCATTTCAAGGAGTCTTTCCATCCATAGATCCAGTTCCAGGTCACCACGTTTATTCTGAAGATATATCATGAGGTATTGGTGAAGGAATATGTCATTTAGAGGACATAATCTAGATAAGGAGGACAACGAATAGTTTTTGTTCAATCGTGGGTAGGTCCCAGCACCCAGCATCTCGTTACACTAGGGGCAGAGGCTCTTAGACCTATTCCATGGGATCATGCATTTATTTTTCATATGAAAGTTGAGGTCATCAATAGTGATAGTTCCTGACCATTCAAAGAGGTTAACATGAACCATGTGTTCCGCTCTAGGTTACCTCGTTGAGGCAGTTCCAGTCGAGGCAACAGTATCAAGGAGCATCGGCTTTGTATCAGTAGAGATAATATGGGACAAGCCTAGAAACACCCTAGGATGATACCAATCCTTAGAGAGTATATCCCGGTCCTGGTTTTGGTCATCATCATGGTTAGAGAGGCTATGGAATAGGTAGTGGTCATCTTCATGCTTTAGCGTTGCCAGCGTCGGGCGAGCCACACATCATTCAAGGTACCCTTTTATTATTTTCTACTTGGATTTATTCCTTGTTTTACCAAAGAAAGGCACACTCCTTTATGTCACATACCCTTTTCTATGCCTTAAGACTTGAGTTAGAGAGGCTTCTAGTGCCCCTGGTGTAGACTATGATAGTTGGAGGTCGAACTGACTTGGTTGAAGTATGTAGAGACCGTGATCTGGTTCTAGGGTATCACTACTCTTGTGGAGATTTCCAATGTTTATAGATAAAACCATATGATTTCATTCTCGACATGGATTGGTTGTATTATGTTCAGGCTATTGTGGATTACATCCGGAGTCAGGTGGTGTTCTTAGATGCTGCTGGAGAGACAATAGTGTTTTTTGTAAAGAGAGGCCCTCAAATAAGTCATATGTGTGTTCATTATTTGGCAGCCATGATGGATTAATTGATTATGAGTTCATTAGAGGTTCAGTAGTTGATATTTCCTAGGGTCGTGGAAGAGTATCGTGATGTCTTTCTGGAAGAGGTTGTTCCGTTACCCCCTCAATGGGAGATTGAGTTTGGGATCGAGCTACAGTGAGGTGTGTCTTGTATATCTATTTCTCTATATAGGATTCCACCTTATGAGTTGCAGGAGATGTGCATATTTCTTGATGGTATGTGGAAGTGCAGTTTTGTTCATCCGAGTGTGTCCCCGTGGGGTGCAACAATTTTGTTCATGAAGAAGGAAGATGGTGGTTTTCAGTTTTGTATTAATTATCATCACTTCAACAATGTGATAGTGACGAATTTCTATCCTCTTCCATGTATTGATGATTTATTTAATCAACTAAAGAGTGAATGTTGGTTCTCGAATATCTATTTTCATTCCCATTATCATCAGATGTGGGTGAAGGATAATGATATTCCAAATATCGATTTTCATTGTTGTCATGGGCATCACGAGTTCTTGGTGATGATGTTTAGTGTGACAAATTATCCAGTTGTGTTCATGGGTTTGATGAATGTTGTGTTCCATGAGTTCCTATATATGTTTTTGGTGGGTTTCATCAATGAGATCATTGTGTACTCCACATTGGAGGAGGAGAATATAGATCATTTGCATGCCGTTTTGGGAGTTCTTCGTCGACAACAAATGTTTGGGAAGCTGTCGAAGTGTGATTTTTTGGCCCGAGAAGTTTGTTTCATGGGGCATGTTATATCCTAGAAGGGAGTAGTTTTGTGTCCATTGAAGATAGAAGTTGTTGTGCCATAGGAAGCACCCAAGATAGTAGCAGAGGTGCGAAGTTTCCTTAGTCGAACAAGCTAAAAAAATTGGTTCATAGCTGATTTCTCCCAGGTTGTAACTCCACTGACATCGTCGACTAAGAAGGACCCGACATTTGTGTCGACTAATTAGTGTCTGGTAGCTTTTGAGTATCCAAAGGAGAAGTTTTTCAGTGATTTTGTTCTTTTTCTTCTAGTATATGGTGTTGAGTTAGAAGTTTTCTGCGATGCTTCTCGTCTGGGGTTAGGTTGTGTTCTAATGTAATATAGATCGGTCATTTCTTAGGGGTCTCAAAAGTTACACCCCCCACATAAATTACAATTCCACCCACAATCTCGAGTTAGCGATGGTTGGGTTTTCTATAAAATTGTTGATACATTACCTCATCTATGATTGATTTGTGGTTTTCATCGATCATTAGAACCTGAGGTATGTTTTCTCCCTGAATGACTTGAACTTGTGATAGTTTCGTTGGATGATGTTCTTATAGGATTTTGATTTTTAAATTTCATATAAACTTAAAAAGTGGAATGTTGTAGTCAACGCGCTGAGCAGGAAGTCTCATAGTGATGCGGTGCATGAATTAGGTGATTCCTAGAGGGTGATGGAAGAACATTCATCATTACATCTGGATATGAGAGAATTTAGTGGAAGAGGTTTTCTTTTAAAGATGATGGTTTAGTCATCTCTGGTTCAGAAGGTATAAGAGTCCTAGTAGGGGGATCATGAGGTGGATGTCTAGAGAGACTATGGTCTTTTGTGGTGAGTCACCTAAAGGTTGTTATGAGGATGAAAAACACCAAGTATTGTTTCAAGGAAGGAATTTCAATACTTTGATGATGTGGGTGATGTTTCTTAGGGAGTTCCATTGTTTTCCTTTAGTGGTACATCCTGGTGTGACGAAGATGTACGAAGCTTTGTGGAGTCATTTTTGGTGGCATGGGTTGAAGCATGCAGTTGCAGAGTTTGTGTCTTGATTTTTGGTCTTCCAGAAGGTGGAGGCCATGTACCATGATCCTGGTGGTTTTCTCTAGCTGTTAGATTTTCCTAAATGGAAGTTGGAGGACATATCGATGGAATTTTTTACCGGTTTACCTCAAGATCAGGGAGGCTATGATACTATATGGGTGGTAGTGGATAATTTTTTTAAATAGTCCCACTTTATAGTGATCAAAGAGTCAAGATCAGTGGAGTTTATTTCAATATAGTATCTATAGGAGGAGGTGAGACATCACGGAGTCCCGAGGATGATCATTTCTGATCGAGATCCTAATTTTACCTTTATGTTGTGGAGACATCTCTAGCATGATTTTGGTTCTCAGTAATTCCTTTGCACTGATTTTCATCCATAGAAGAAAGGTCTGACAGAATGGACCATCCATACTCTTAAAGGCATGTTGCGCTCTTGTGTCCTAGATTTTGGAGGTTCGTGGATAAGGCACCTTCCCTTGGTAGAGTTCACTTACAAAAAACATTTTCACCCCACTATTTGTATGGAGCCGTTTGAATCCTTGTATGGATGACCATTACGTTCTACATTGTGTTGGACTGGGGTTGAGGACTCATCAATTATTGGGCCAGAACCAGTACATAGTACAATAGAGGTGTTTCTGGTGATTTGTTAGAGGATGAAGGTAACACAGGATCATTATAATTCCTATGCTAGCCATAAGAGGAGACCTCTAGTGTTTGATTTCATGGATCATGTGTTTCTGAAGGTGAATACCCATTGGGGGTAATGAAGTTTTGTTCATGGGATTAAGCATTATCTCTTGTTTTTTGTGCCTTTAGGGTTGATGGATTATGTTGGATTCATGGCATATTAGGTAGCACTTCCCCCACAGAGGATCTAGATACATGATGTTTTTCATGTGTCACAGCTCCATCGTTGTCTTCATGAAGACTCTCACATAACTGATTGGGGTGAGATCGATGTTGTTGATGATGGGACCTTTGAGGAGAAACCTAAAGGGATCTAGGACTAAAAGGATAATGTGTTTTTTGGGCATGCTATCCTCTTGGTTCATGTCTTGTAGTGGTACGGTGTCATGGAAGAGAGTACATGGGAATGTAAGTCGCAGATATGTGCTCAGTACCCCAAGTTGATTAATGTTTAACTCTTTCCTTATAACAATGATTGTTTTGTGGTTTTAGACAATATTTTATTAAGAGATGGATTTTTTTTTCTTGTTGTTTATTTCTCTCTTTTGAGAGGTATCTCCCCTAGGAATGTTTTTTGGAGCTATTTGTGGTTTCTGCGTAGTTTCACTTCATTCCTCAAGGAAAGTGTTTGATCTATTCTTAGTGGTGAGAACCTTGAGAGGTATCTCAAAATGTGGTTGTTCGGACCCATTCTCATTTTTTCCTTTCTGGGTTGGTTTTGAATTCTTGGGGAAGAGAATAGTTTGAGAGGTATCTGATATAATGACCTAAATTTCCCGAGGCCATTCTGTTGTGAAAATCCAGTGCTTATAGAGTTCAAGGGGGTCACAGTGGTTTGTTTCGGGAGGTTTCTAAAAAATCCAATTGCACCAAATTGTTTCCCCAAAATGGTGGCACCGTGAAGATGGCACACTGAGATGGTATCATCGTAATGGTGGCACACCAACACGGTCGAACCATAAGGGTGGCACACCGAAATGGTGGCACCATAACGGTGGCACACCAAAACGGTGGCACCGTGATGATGGCACACTGAACAGTGGAACATCCAAATGGTGGCACATCGAAATGGTGGAACAAAAAAATATTTTCACTGTAATGGTGGAACCATGATGGTAGCACACTGAAATGGTGGCACACCAAACAGTGGCTCACCCTTCTTCAAATTTCTAGTTTTTCCATCTTCCTATAGTTTCACCCGTTTGATGTTCCCTTTAATATAAATTCATTCAAAGCCTGGATTTAATTTATTTAAGGTTGATTAAAATCCCATAACCCCTATGTTAATATTTTCTTATGGTTGGTAATCCTTTACTTAGAACGCATGATCTTAGACAAATCTGATCGTAATGGAAAATCTAGTTTATCTTAAATTGATTCTCTGTTAAATTTTCTTAAAGGGTTGACATATCATCCTATTATGTACTTACTCCTTATTCCTTGGTGCGAGATTCTTTAACCTTTCCTTCCTTTCCATAGGAGCCTTGTGTAGTGTTGTATCCTAGGATCTTGTCTTCCCTTGAGTTTCTTCCTACTGCATGCGCACCCCCTGTTTTGGTGAAACCAGGAAGTGTCGATCTATATTCGATATAAGTTATGTTATACCAATTTTCTTCTAGGTTCCTCTCCTCATGTTCCTCCTTTCCATGTTATGAAATCTCATCTCCATGTTTATAATAGAGTTTTATTGGGTGTTGGTTGGTGTGGTGGTGTCTCTGCATCATCGGGTGGATGCATTCTTCCATGTGAGGTGATCGTGATATGTTGTGTTGGTTATTATCATGCAAAGAATGTATGAAACCTTTTTAGGTAATGTATTTCTATATTCTCTATTCATTTACATGAAACTATATATTTATAATTTTTTATCGAACTATATCACAATGGCATTGACATAATAAATATTTTAACTGGATAAATAAATTGTTGTTGATCGTATGTTGTTGCATCTTTTTTTCTATATAGTGTTATATTTAGACATTATTTGTCTAGAATGTCATTCATGATGTAAATTGGTATCTAAAATAAAGCTAAGATTAATTTTAAATTAATTAGATAAAGATAAAGTTGCATGTTTTCAAATCCGATTCTTGTTGTAGTAAACAGTTTATAATCGAATGGATGCAGTTATGCATGTTTAAATAAAATGGATAATTCAAAATGGAATGAATAATTGGTTGTTTTATAAAAGATAATTCAATATAGGGTTCATATTTTCCCTCTTGCGTGTGAATTCCAAGAGCAATATTCTTAGAGCTATGAGTTCTCTTTGTGTGTGAAATCTAGATTCCTTGACTGGGGCTGAGATCCCAGTTGCATGTTGATTTTTTCCCTGCTGATTCTATTGTGGCATGAGCCTAAGATGGCTAAGCTTGGGAGGCTTTTGTGGTATGTACGGTTGGGGGCCTAGGGGTTGGGGTAGTATTTGAAACCTTGAGTGTAGATATGCATTGTTTTATCCATGTGGGTGTCAGAAAGGACACAGGAGATGAGGAAATAAGACAGTTATGAATGGTGGATTCTTGTTGAATCTTGTTTATTTTTTATCTTATTTACATTCCTCATTGCTTAAGGAAACTATTATTGCTTACCCACCTTCCAAAGTAAGAGAAGACCCATCAGGTATGCTATGTTCTTTCCGTGTTTATCTTCTTGAGGCTGGATGGTTCAACGATCATCCTATAGGTGGAAAAGGCTTGACGGGTTGTCCATCTACCCACCATTTTGATCCCCTTGTGTTTGGTAGCTTAGTTTTTATTTTCTAGAATTCCTAGAATTATGGGAAAGTAATAATGATATTAATAAATTATTTAATAAAAGACGTTAACCCATGGTGTTGGATCTTTCTGGGATTCAATGCTGAGGTCATATTTCTAAGAAGTTGTGGACTTGGTTTGGTTATACTTGGAGGGAATGGAACTTGTTGTGGTGATAATGAAATGTAATGTGTAATTGATAATGGTTAAATAATTAATTAATGTAAATTGAAACTAATAAAAAGGGATAAAGTACTATAATGTAGCTCTTTAAATGGTTGTGTGATTATAGGAAACCTAGTCTTAGCAGTGGCAATCAGAAGACCAGGAGATGCTAGAAGAATTTGATTCTATGACTATGTAATGCCCATAGTGTGGATGTGAGATATAGTATATTCTATATTATTTATGTTTCTATTTTTTAATCCACCTTTTCATTTAGGGAAACTAAAACACTGGGGATTCTGAGACCTAGGGGTGTTTTACCCAATATCCTAGTGGGAGGATGGATGGTTGACTTCTCTCTTTAGTCATTCTCTCTTATCTTGCTAGTTACCTATGCTGTTATGAACGATGGCTAGTTTTCCCCATATATGTGTTTAGAGGGTTGTAATGGCTTCTGGTTATTTCACACACATATACTTGGGATATGGTTTCCTTTGGACTACTATAGGTATAACGTGTATGGATTGTGATGGCTCAAGGATCCTTTTCGGTGCATGGTATGTAGTGGATTGAGGTTTAATTCCTGATGTATGATACAAATTATGTAGGCTATGGTGCCTCCGAAGAACTACCTGGTTACTTCCGGTTGTGTGGATGGTGTGGTGCTCACCCAGGTGTCTTTTGGCCAGCCTTTTGGAGATATATTCGTAGGATGTGTGACATTGGGGAGAAGCGGCATGGGGAAGTGGTAGAGGGGTACCATGTATATTCTCTATTATATTATATACTCTTGTATGAGATTCTTGATGAGAGTATCCATGGTGAGGAAGGGAACATAGTATACCTATTTAGGTGTCGAGTTAGTTTCTCTTATTGTTCATTGTGCTTCAGCATTATTTATTTTCTTTTTTACAAGAGGCCCGTGGGAGGATCCTACTGTTTAAATTGTTATACTCACCCTGTGTTTATGTAAACTATTTTTCAGGTCACTTTTATCAGTTTAGAGACCTGGTTGTTTACTACTAGCTTGGATTTGGAGGAGATGTTCAAGCTTCATAGTCGCTATCGTTTTACTTTTTTTGTACTTGCAATTTTCTCCTTTAACTTGTAGTAGTTCTTTCATGAAATTTCATAATTGTACTTGGATTTATTTTTATATTGTAGTATTATTTGTAGTTTGTTGTTTTCTATATTATCTCTCTCTTTCACATGTGTTCTCATATAGGGTAATGCCTCCCATCTGTATGATTTTTATAACCTTGATGCTAGTCACCAACCCGGAGCCTATTGGAGGCGGGACTCAGGTGTCACCATCTTCCTTCTCACATTTTCGTCCTAGGAGGGCTACACTTTGTGGGGAGGGGTCATGACATGACACAATAAGGATAATCAAAGAATAAATCCTCTATAATTCTTGTATCATTTATCCCTATGACCAATGTCTTGGAATTCTGAGTCGACAAGTAGATAGTCAAGGTCCTGGTGAATGGATACACTGACCTCCCATACCATGATTCGATTCCCTAGATAGGGAGAAGTACTTGTGAAAATTTGACATTGTTTCCCTAATCCCAACCTAATAATCATAGTTGTACTACATCAAATATCCTCCAAAGGATCAAAACAACTTTAATACTAATCTGTCATGATCCAACCTAAGTTGAGGCTCAAGCAGTAACTACGCCAAGCCCGCCTCCATAGGCTAAGGGCTGGTGACCAGCGTTGAAGGGATAACTATTTCCAGGAGGTATTTTCTTAAGTGCATGTATGCACACACACAGACATCTCAATCCAAAATTGCAGTGGGAGTAAAATTACAAGAATCAAATACTATGGAAACAACCATGTGAGCAAAAACTCAAGATAGTACATGTGTGTGGTAGTATAAATAGAAAAGTAATGGGGAAAAATAAATTCCCATCAGGAAAGATTTCTCAACCTGATGAAACTGAAAAGTAAAATTCTGAGACAGCCATACTACGTATCTTCAAGATGTGACCCCCATACATAACCCAAAGTACCAAGTATCCCAAAGATGCTCTGTAGTCATCGTCGACATGTTCATCATCTTCATAAGACAATACACATGTGAGAAAATCCCATGAAGGGTGATTATATACATACCTAGTAGGAAAACCTGAAAGATAAGGGGGGGAAAGTAAGGGATACAGTCGGAAGATAAAGATGGTAAATAGTACACTGGATACAGTGAAAGGGAATAACTCAACCCTAACCAATAGAGGGAGTGGCCTCAACCAAGCATAGGGGGATTAACACTGTAAGTATCCGAATAACATGTCAAGTCTACTCCATCCATATTAAAAGATTAACTCATCCAACCATGATAATATAAACACAAAAATCATGTTTCATACCCCACGTATCTTCATATCTCATGGAAAGAGAGTAACAAAATTGAAAGTAATGGATAGAGATAGGTATATATATTTTGAATCAAGAAAATCCCAAACAAGAGATTAATGGGATATCCATTCCATAGTTTAGGCCAATAATAAGAGTAGATAATAGTTCCAAAATTCCATCAATGATTCCTAGAATCTCATGCATCTTCCCAAAAGTAATTGTGCAACTTCTTCATTGTTCCACGTAGTTAAGCAGTCAAAAACTAAAAGTAGAGGACACACACATTATTATGTCAGGGGGGTTCTACTATAAAAGTATCCATAGAGGACCCACGCCCAAGATGATGGGGGGTTCCACTCTAAAGGATGAGGCTTGATGAGAAAGGGGCGTTCCACTATGGTCATTAAGGACCCACAACCTATACAATACGGGGATCCTCTTGGAATGGTAGAAGAATGTAACACATGATAGTTGGGGTTTCACTCTATAGGTTGAGGACACGCACCTTTGTGAGATAGTGGGGTTCCACTATGGTCATCGAGGGTCTTCACCCTATCCAATAGGGGGTTACACTAAAAAATATAGAGGACCTGTGCCCATGAGGATGAGTGATTCCACTCTATAGGTCATGGACCCACACACTAGTGTGACAAGGGGTTCCACTCTCATTGTCAAGGATATGTGCCCTATCTTATAGGGGGTTCCACTCGGAAAGTAGTATTATAAGACCCATGCCCAAGTTGATGGGGGTGTTCCACTCTACAAGATGCCTCCAGTGATCCCACTTAATCACTATCATCATTGAGAATTTCCTAACCAAGCACCATGACCGCAAAATTACACATCATATTGCAAAATCCATAACTAAGTGATCTAGTGTGTTCTATGTGGAAAATAATTCAAGATATTCTACTTACGAGACCAAATATGAGTTCATATGATGGAGATACATAAGATTAGTGTTTCCCCAAAAATAACCAAAGGGTACACATCATGTCAGGGGACCCACACAGTGTGTGGTCTAACTCCACCACCTGGACATCTCCTTTTCTATCACACAGCTCCCAATCCCTTTAGAAGTACACTCCACATAGGTCAACCACACGGTGTGTCCAGGAAACCATAGATCAGAACATGTCCTTTTAGATATTTGAATGATAAACCAAACAATTATGAGTCCTACCTAGATATTAGATCATCCTTTTTTGAAAAAATGTGGTTACCAATGATTGAAATCCATTTTGGAATTTAATGCACTCTGATCTTCTCTATATTGTGTTTCTTCATCTTCCAAGGTGATTCTCTAGCAGAAGGTGGGGAAGAAGCTCTCGAATCCTCCCAAGGTTTATGCCTCTAACCCTAGGGAATTATCCATGGAATTATAGTTATAAATATTTAATTTAGTTAAAATTAATTAATTAATTAATTAATCTACTAAACGTACATCCATTGGTAAATATATTTGAATTCCCCATGTTGGAATTTTTTTAGGTCATGCCTAGGGTAAGTGCCATGTTCTATAATTAACCATGGTGTCAGACTTTTGATTTGATAATATTTTTAAGATTTCTCTAAATTTTGTTAAAAAACAACTCATATAAAATATAAAACATTTTTAATATTTTTATAAAATTAATTTTAGGCACACAAGTCCTCAGAATCACACATTGTCTCAGCGCCTAAATGTGGTAATATATATAGACATATTTCAATGTCTTACAAGTAAAAATAATATGACTCTATAACAACTATAATAATCTTCACCAATAAGTGTTAGTACATTTTCATTGTGTTTCTTGAACTTTATTGATAACTTCTCATCTTGGATGTTCTTATTTACTTTCGTTCATGTTAGAAACCAAGAACATATTCCTAGACTTTTGTAGAAACTATCCATCTAATGTTTTCTCCTTCTAGTATTCACGGTCTGATGAAACTCAGTCAGGTGCCATGTTTATCATATCAACTCTATTTTTTCTATCACTCCAATTTTATCTATTTCTCCTTCTAATTTTGCATTTTAATCCTCTTCACATATTCATCTAATTGATTCTCGACAACTTCAATATGATACCAACTAATTGGAATATTTTTTTTGGTATCCATTTGACTAACACCACTTCAATCTATTCACCTAATGGAATCTCCACATCAACATCCCTTTTCCTAGCTACCAACAATTAACAAACACTCCTCAGTGCACCATCCCCCTTTATATTGGTATAATTACTTTGAAAATTAGGGTATACTTGTGAATTTACATTAAAATATACCTCTAAAACATAGAACATCCCACTAAAACCTTTTAAAACAATGAATTCCTTCAATTTATCTAGATTTTTGGAACTTTCCTTAAAAATAGGTGTCAACCTAATTCATCAAAACTTCCTAATATTTGAACACGAATCAAAGATATTTCCTTTATGATTTTTTTCAATGGGGAAAGACTAAATTTTTAACACCACATTTAATAAATTTATAGATATTTATTAAATCCCTTTGAACCTTTAATCTAATACATATTCATAGCATTCTTCAAATCAGTGAAACTCTAATTGATCTCCACACACAACTTCAGTAGGAACTTTCTCGGAAGTCTTTTTCCAAAATACTCTTTTATTTGATGACATAAATAATAAAAAAGTGACCAATGAAATCACTTGGAAAACTCTGACCAATAAACTTCATATGGCTACATATTTCTGATCACATCAAAAACAAATTTATTTTTAATTACTCAGATACTTATTCATTTTTTATCATGAAATTTTTACAATAATTGATGATAGACTTCATATATGAGAAAAAATAATTTTACTCATAATGTTGAGAAAGTTCCATCTGATGATCCTTCACCAAACCTACAGTTAAAAGAACATACAACCATATCCAAACTATTGAACAATATTGGATATCTACATAAAAATATATTTCATGTTCTCTATCTGATAACATTTCATAGAGGCAATTGTTCCACACTCCTTCAAACATCATCAGATCGACCGACTTTATAAACATCTAAATGGTAATGCATTGTAACAACAACTCAAATTTTCAATGATATGGGTATAATTATCTATGATTTTATATTAATCAAATATGATGATATCTATTCTATTTTTACATTGATAAGGTTTATAAAAAATCTATTTAAGACACATTATCATGTGCTTATGTCATTATTGAAGGTTCCATACATAGTGGAAGAACTATTTGGGGAACTACCAACTTGTATCTTTATTGTAATTGGTGATATATTTGAGATGTAAATGATGATCATTTTTTTGAATAGTGGAATTGAATCAAATATTAATTGACGATTGATACAAATTGTAGTATCATTACATATTATTTATAATATATATAAATAATTAATGAATTACCTTGTGATGAATTAATTCTTCGATGATGGATCTAACAATTCCTCTATGTTATAACATCCTAGTTTTATAAGAATCAAGAGTATATTCCATTCAGTGATGATCAACACATGTTCCTTGAACCTTGGAAAAATCGTCGTAGGAATCTCTGGATGCTAGCATAGTAGATTATGACGCTGGGGTCATTCTCCTTTCATCGCTTAGAGAATTGATTGAAGAAGGATTTTCTTGGATCTCTTCAGGATAAATATTGGTGGTGGAGGTGTGTTGATCTTTATTCTTGAGAGTCTTTTTATAGAGGGAGATCTCTAGATGATGAGAAGATTCTCTCTGGATATCGGTGTGCACAAAAAATGAAATGAAAACTGCTAAAAAATAATATAATTGGGTTTATATACCGCTAGGGTTAGAAAATCACCATTTTATATGTGATCTTATTTTTTTAATTCCAAACGAACCTAATGTTAATAATAATATTAATAATAATAATATCATTTATAGACATGCACTAAACTCTCGAATTAAATTAAAAATTAGTTATTAAAATTATTTAAAATATATATTATTTCTCACCGGATCATTAAACTCAGTCTTCCATTCCTTCACAATATTTATCTAGCCCGGAATAATGACATTTTATTTTAAAAATAAATATCATGAGATTATTTTATAACAAATAAATAAATATTATATTCACTAAATTGAAAATAAATATTAATTAAGTATTCTTCTCGCAAAATATTCACTCAAATAACTGGTGAAGAAATATAAGTGACTAAGAAAACATGAATAATTATTAAACCACCTGTGGAAATAATATTTATTCAACTTGTTAAATAATAAATAATATTATTATTTAACTGAAGTTTTGAATACACTTAATATGTGACCCTTTATGGCTCATTCTCAATGTAATTAGTTTTTGTTTCCCAGAGTCCAAAGTTAGTGTCTGGTAACATGTAAAGGCACCCATAGATGAGTAGGTTAATTTCATATCAACATTAAACCACATAAAAACAATTAGTCTGTAATATAATCATCTTATCTTGATATCTCTTAATCAAGAAGGTTGTATGTTGGTTCCATAAATCTATGTGCTCAATGTCTCTTTATTTGACTTTTTGAAAAGTGAACTTTCCTAAAATACACCATATCAATGGATTTATGTAGTATTTATAATTTTTATCAAAGTGTTTGAGATATCAAATTCCATTAAAGAACAAAATTGGCAAATAATTTCTCTCATTATTCATTAATAAAATATTACATGTGACGCACCCAATATATCCTACTTAGCCGCAAACATATGTCATCATGGTTATCATAAATAAATCAAAGTATATGATTTATAACTTCCATTAGTAATAATCATAATGTCTAAGGATAAATACACACATCCGAAGATAGGAACATTCATGGACACATATAAATGTGGATTTCCATCCGGCGGGTCCCATTCACATAATTTCGTAAAATGAAAATTACCAAGGGAGTAAACATTAATAATGTGTGTAAAATTACAATGAATATCCACCAATGATAGCTTTTATAAGTTTGTACTCCAAATGATTTTATCTAGCTATAAAACATATATTTAAGAATACTTTCAAGGAACTTCTGGGTTCTCATCATAGCAGCGAACTGTTATAACCTTTTACTGTGACAGTTATTCTTATGAAATTATCACATACTATTTCATATAGAATAACAATCATGATGTGATAATGATTTGATTAATATTAAAAATAACGAATAAATTTTATCATAAATAACACATAATTTATTTCTAGGTAAACAACTCAAACAAACTCCCACTTATACTAGATACAACTTCAAGGAACCGTTAGTTTGATATCTCTCACATGGTATGCATTATTTTGCTGAAATATGACTTTAAACAAGGTGAATACCATTTTTTCTTCAATATAAACTCTTATTACTACAAATTTAACTCTCTGAGACAAAATCCCATTGGAGATGATACTTCCAGAGTACATTCTTTGTTCATTGGTGTAACCATGGGTCTTTTGAAAGATCCAAAACTATAGTATTATCACAATACAATGTAATAGGTTATTTACTTCAAGGTATTGTATCAATATCCTGGAAAAACTTTCAAATCTAAATAGATTCATTAGTTTCTTTAGAAACCATTATATATGTGGACAACACTGTTGAATTGGTGAAAAATGGATACTTTGAACTCTTCCATCTCAAATTACCTCTATTGAGACAAAAATATCATGACTATGACTTTAGATCATTCTGATTAGTTTTAGAACTAGCATGAGTATAACTCCTAATTATTAGTGCCTCATCTCCCCCATACACCATGAACATATCCTTAGTTCATCTATAATACTTAAGGATAACCTTAATAGAAAACCGGTGATGTTCTCCTTGATTTATGTGATATCTTCCTACTAGGATCAGTTCCTAGGAAACATCAAGTATAGTAAATATCAGGGCATACATTTTTTATTATATCACTTAAGTGTATGTGGTCTTACTCATTCAATAATTCCCTTATTGTGGTTAAGGGAATTTTTCCTTAAAAATATTTATACCATGTGACACTGAACCCAATCCCTTCTGGGATTGTTCCATACTTTATCTATTTAGTATATGGTCAATGTATGTACCTTAACTTATTCAAATAATCCTCTTGGATCTATCATGAATGATCTTGATCCCTAGAATGTAGCAGAATTCACCTATGTACTTCATGAAGAAACACATGTACAACAAGTCATTAAAAGATTATAAGATAGGTATGTGTTTTTCAATAAGAAATATGTCATCATAATATAATACAAATATAAAGATTGAATTCCCACTAAAAAACTTGTCAACATATGCTCAGATTCATTCTTAATGAATATATAATATTTTATAGCTTCATCAAATAAAAAATTCTTGGACCTAGATTCTTACTTCAATCCATAAATGGATCTCTACAACTTTCATATTATTTTCATCACTTGGACTCAAAAACCCTTTTAGTTGTGTCATGTAGACATCTTCTTGAAGGTTCCCATTAAGGAAATATGTTTTTACATCCATATTTCAAATATCATAGTCATGGTAAGTTGTTATATCAAGTAGATTTCTAAGGGACTTAAACCTGGAAACCAATGAAATGGTGTCTTCATACTCAATACCTTGATATAGTTTAAACCATTTAAAAATTATACATTCTTTATAGGTATATATTATACCTTTAATGTCCATTTTTCCCTTGAATACCCATTTTAACCCAATAGGATTTACATCAACTAATGGATCAACCAGAACCCAAACATGGTTATGATACATGGAATACGATTCAAAATTCATGGAATCTTTCTGTCCTTTATCTTATAAGATCTCTAATTCCAATTTTTAGGAGAGAGTATCATTATTTTCAACTGATAATAAGTCAACATCTTTGGTGACTAGATATCCATATCTTTGTAGCTCTATTACCTATTTGGTTATTCTATACAATACTTGTATTTCAGAAATAACTTCTTCTATGGGGACCACTAGAATATGTTATTATACAAACTCTTATATATCCTGAGAATCAACATAATGAAAATAAAACTTTATCACCTATACTTCTTGAGGAAATACTTCCTCTCATGATATACGGCTTGTCTTGCAACATTCATTTCATTTATGAGGGTTTTTATAGGTAGTATCACTTGGTTTTCTTATGATACCCTATAAGGATACACATTCTACACTAGTGTGCTAGTTTTATTTTTTAAGGACTTAACAGTCACCTCGCAACCCCATACATGTATATGTGATAGAATTGGTTTTTTTACACTCCATAAAATGGATGAAATTACACTTTCTAATTTATTTGGATCTCATTTTAGCATGTATTTCAATGTTTATAATGCATATCTCCAAAAGGAAAATGGCAGATCATCAGGACTCCAAATCAACCTTACCAAGTTAAGCAAGCTACAATTACTCCTTTTACAAACACTATTCCACTATGTTTAGTAACGTGGATTGAGTAAAGATAGAATCTCAAACTCCAATAGAAAGTTAACAAAATCTTGGTTAAGAAATTCACCACCTCAATCTGATCAATGTTTCATTATATTATTTCCATGTAGATTTTCTACATAATTCATGAATTCTTTGAATTTCTCAAAATACGTAGACTTATACCACATCAAGTTGACATATCCATATCTACTGAACTCATTAGTAATAGTTATGTGTAAGAATTTAGGCCTCGAGATTCTATTGGAAATAGTCCACACACATTAGGGTGTACCAATCCTAGATGTTCCATGACCCTTCAACCGTATCCACTGAATGGTGGTTTGACCATTTTACATTGTAAACAAGAATAAAATATTTCAAGTGGTTTTATTAGCATATATTATAAATAACCATCTTGATATATATTTTTAAAATGCATTCGTTTACATGAAAAAGATAATGATGCCACAACTAGGTGTTATATGAGTCACACGAACATGATTCATTGTGAATTTTTGAAAATTAGTTTTCATTACATAATAATTAAAGACCGTTATTTAAATGTTACAAACCATAACATATGTTTTATTTATAAAATAATCAGTTTTTATTTATAAATTTGAAAATAATCCCATAAGTATCAAGGAATTATACATAGATTATGTTCTTGGTAATAGTTGGTACATAATAACAATCTATTAAAACCAATATTATTCTTCTTGTAAATGACTGGCATGGGTCTCTAATAGAAAGAGTGGAAATCCTTGCACCATTGGTATCTCACAAATATATCTCTCCTATTGAAATATTTTAGAATCTAATTGGTTCCTATATTTATAAATAGATGTGAGCACCATAAGTTTTATCTAATACTTAATGTGTCAATATTGAATGATTATACATGATAATGAACACACATTTAGTTTACTTTTTCTTCTGGGTATAGTTCCTATTCTAGTGGCCTTAAATTCTATATTCAAAATATATTGTTTCCACTTCCATACCATTCCTCTAGATATTACACCTCTTTGATGGATGGTTCTTGGAATATTAGGACTCATTATTACCCTTGGGCCCCTTTTCCTTGTTCTTTATTGTCTTATTCACCATAAGGAATGTGGGTTTGTCATTCCCCATGTCCTTTTCCACATGGATAATAAGATTAATAATCTCTAAAGGACTCTTTTCAGTATAGATAAAGTGATAATTAGCAATAAAATTAGAGAAGAACTTGGGTGGTAAGGAAAGTATGAGATATATTCCCAACTCATCTGGGAATTTAATCCCTATGATTTATAAGAATTCAATTACTATAATAATATTAACTATGTGAGGGACATATTCCACCAACCTCCATGCTTAGTGGTAAAAAAATTAAATATATCATATCCCACTTTTCTCACCTTATAATGAAAGATATCATGAAGGAGAGACATCATGTTATACACATATGTGTCCTCATTTTTCATTAAAATCATGTTGGTCATGGATAATAGCATGAAACACTGAACGTATGTGGCATCATTTAAATGTTTCTCAAAGATAGAAAAATATTCCTCGCTAGCCTATTTACTATACACTATACGAATAAGTTCTCCTAGAACATATAATTTACTTTCATGGTGTAGGATAGCATGTTAGTTCCTTTTCCAATAATGAAATTTTGTATCAATGATAAGGTTATCATTCTAAAGTATATATCAAAATGATATGTTTGAATTAATGACTAATATTGTTTCAACAAATAATAAAAATGGAATTTTAGAACATCGTCTAATAAATTAGATAACTAAATAAATATTATATTTATTAATCTCCCAAAATTTTATTGAAGCCCAATGACCCTCACCATTGCCTTGAAAATATACCGTTTTTTTGAAATTCTAGTGGAAAGGACCCATATTCCTCTTATAATAACCTTGAATTTGGTTTTTTGAGCAATTTTAAGGGTTTTAGGTAGGAATTTTAAATTACAAATGTATTAACTTGTAGTTACATGATCTGTTGAGTGTAATCACCAATACTGAAATATTTAAATTGTATTTCTTCAACCCTTGAATCTATGTTACACTAGGTCCTTGTTTGATAGTAAACCCTTAATATAAACTATGTTAAGTCATCCCAAAACATCAAGTAAGAATTCCCTGATAATTGAAAGCACCTCAACATTGGTCTATCAAGAACTTTGAACTATTTATTAATTTTACCTTAAGTAGTAGAAGGTTATATTATCATTATATATATATATATAATTTAGGGATTTTAATATTATTTGAATGTTTCCCATTCTATCATTATTACATGTATATTAATATTAAGTGGATTTACATAAGTGATTAACCTTGCCTTATATAAAATTTACACATAATATAATTTATTTTAGTTCTATCTTGCATCCTCATTAATTCATTAATTCATGTGATTGAAAAAAACATCCATTAAGAAATAATCATACAATATGAAAGAATAAAAAATAAAGTTATATGATCAGAAGCTTTTACAAATGGTTAGTTAATCTAGTGGATAATAATCTAACCATTGAACTATGGGGAATAAAACTTGTACTATTTTATGGTTCATATGGAATCCTTCAATGTGTCCACCTAGGGTCTCTCTTATATTGATTTCATCTCAACTCTGAGCATGAACTACCTCCCCATTCATAGGATATTTATCCATTATATATGCTTTTACTCAATCACTGGGTATGGGAACCAAATGATTGGTTAAGAAGTTTTCATAAAAAACCATAAGCACACAAGCCCATTCATAATGAGATGAGGGATGAAACACAATCCAATAATTTAATTTCATAATTAAATTTAATCTAAACTATCAGATATAAAGGCCTGGTATAGAATCATGATCATTCACATACATGCAACAAATTACACATTTAATGAAAAGTACTATTCAATTCTAATGATTATTATTTAAGATAAATAGTGCTCGAATATGTTAATTATATTTTTTAATTAATCAAATATTTTATCATAATCATTATCCAAAATATATTTATATTATCATCCATCGTTATTTTAAAATTTTAGATAAATTTATTTAAAATTAAAAATTTAAAAAAATGCACCTTCGAGGTAACACGGTGAGTAACTGTCTAAACTATCAAATGTTTATTATATTGATATACTTTTAACTCATGTGATAAGTGAAATGTATATATTAACACATAATTTCATGTTCTATACTATCAACATAATGAAAACATAGAACATAGTGTATTTACATAGTGTGTTATGCTTTAATAAACTTATATTAATTACTATATTATGACTTATATATGATATTAAGTTTCAAATATTATGCTGATATTAATTATACATTTAATATGTGTGTGTGTGTGTGTGTGTGTTTGTGTGTCTATGTGTGTATATATACATAACTTTTTACATGGTGCATACTATCAACATAATGACCACAAAGAACACATGTTGGTATGTTTTAAGTATTAAAATAAATCCGGTTTTAATAATATGTATTTTATAAAAAATGTAAAGAATGTATATTCTAGTTACAAGTCAAGTATTACTCTCATTATCTATTTGTGGCACGTTTCTGGGGGCTCAGCAAGTAATTAGGTCATGGAAAATTATGTGGTACATGACATGTACATTGGATAAATGGAATGTGGTCTCAGAGTTACACGGTCACCCGTCATATAGATCATTTAATCAAATACATGGCCTCTATTTGACTAACGGAATACATATTATGTACGGATGTTACAAACTATATAGTTCGGCTGACTATGTGCGAGGTTGGCCTTGTCAACACATTGTGCATTTAAATACACACCCCATGTAATAAATTAACACATCTTGAAATAATTCTGAAATAATTCATGGTTTATTAACCATTAGTACACATCATGTACCAATGGGATACGTGGTGTGAACTCATGTGTCATCCGTATATAATCCTTGACACCTCTAGATGTGTTCTTTGAATTTATTTAATTTATAGAATTAATTGATTTCATTATATTTTTGATAAAAATAGAAATTAGTGTATATATCATGATTTAAATTATATAATTATTAAACATGAATTTAAAAATAACAAAAAATTAATAAAACAATCAATTATATTTAAATAATTATAAATAATTATGTGACCTATCTTATACCATTTAAAGGATTCGGGCATAGCGGAAGCACTAGATAAGGAATTCCCATGTCGAATTTTTGTTGTAATCGATTATTAATCTGATATATACACAATGACAAACCCCTTGATCAATGGAATTGAATCATATATTAATTTACAATTTATAACACTAAAACCAAAGCATGATATCATCACATATTATTTATAATTAATTTAAATAATTAAATAATTACTTTGGGCAGAATTCTATCTTCATTGATGGATATGAAGATATCCTCATGTAGTATCATCAATGTGTTTTCTATATAAATAGTATATTCCCACTAACAGTAATCCACAAGTGTTCTACAAACCTCTGAACATCACTGTATGGATCTTCGGGATTAAGAATGGTAGATCATAAAGCTTATTGCATTCTCCTATAATCACCCAGAAATTTTCCTGAATAGGGATTCTCATGGATTTTTCTAGACATTAATGTGGCGGTGGAGGAGAAACAATCTTCATTATTAACATATTTATAGGAGAGGTAGCTCTATAGATATTTAGAGGATTTTCTCCATATCTCATCGTGAACAAAAAATCAAGTGGAAACCCCTAATGAAAATAATATAATTGGGTTTATAAACTGTTAGGGTTAGAAAATAATAATTATGCATGTGACATTATTTTGTTCTTAATTACATTGGAACCCATTGATGGTAATATCTCTTTTAATGATAATTATAATTATAATAATAATAATAATATAATTTCTTGACATGTGATAAAATTGTGAATTAAATTAAATATTATTTATGTAAATAATATTCAAAGTATATTATTTTTCACTAGAACATTAAAATCATCTTTCTATTCCTCGATAATATTTATTAGGACATGAATAAAGACTATTTATCTAGTAAATAAATCTCCCTTCGTTATTCACCAATAAATAAATAAATATTATATTCACTAAATAGAAGATAAATATTTATTAAATATTCCACTCACAAAATATTATCTCAAATAATTGGGTATGGAATATATGAGATCATGGAAACATGAATAATTATAAATTTATATTTAGGAATAATATTTATTCAACTTTTTAAAAAATAAATAATATTAATATATAACTAAGGTTTTGGACATACATAGTGTGTGAACTTCTAGGCCTCTTTCTCAGTTGTATTAGGAAAAGTATACCAAATTCCAAGGAATCGAGAAAGAAGTTGATGTTTCAACGACATAAAACCACATACGTATTCTTACTATGTAATATAATTCATTTATCTTTTTATCTCTTAATCAAATAGGTTGTATGATGGTGTCATCAACTTATGTCCTTGATGTATCTTTCTTTAAATTTCTAGAAATTTAACGTACCTACAGAACACCAAGGACATGGATTTATTTAGGACTTATCATTTCCATCAAATGGCCTGAGATATTAGTTTTCATTAAAAACTGAAGATACAAATCCATTCTTTCATTATTCATTAATTAAATAATACTTGAGTTACACCCAAAATATCCTACTATGCCGTGAATATATTTCACCATGAATTTCATCAATTTATCAAATTTCATGACTTGTAACATCTATAAATAATAATCTTAAATTATAAGGACAAATACCAATACCCAGAAATAGGAACATCCAATGACACATATAAATATAGATTTCCAACTGACGGGTCCAATTCTCATAATTTTCTACACTAAAAATTACCAAGGGCATACACCATGAGAATGTGCCTCAATTTCCTATAAGTATCCACCCTCTATTTCTTATATAATCTTTTTTCCTCAAATTATTTCATCTGGTTATATAAGATAAATTTAAGAATAATTTTTTCACTTCTAGGTTCTCATCATAATTGAGATCTACTATGCATTTTAGTGTAAAAATTACACTTATGAGATTATCATAGACTATTTCCTGAATAAGAACAATAATTATGTTATAATGAGTATATTAATATTTAGAAAAATGAATATAGGTCATCATAAAGTGTACATAAGTTGGTTCTACATAACCAACTCCAAATGTTATTGAGTTACATCTCTTCCAATCCATCTCTTTTTATTTTTTATAGTAGGAATGACAACTCTATAGACATAGTGGTAGATTATATTGATTTATATTATTATGGAAATATTAATATAAGGGAATAACTAGATTGTTTTTTTATGGGGAGGAATCATCTCTTGGAAATAAAATGTGTAACCATTGGTTTTCCTCCCAACCATTGAGGTTGAGTAAATTGCATTAACATAGTCCATTAAAGATTCCATATTTCTAAACAGTTTGATTGTTGATCTCAATTTATGTAAAACTTTTATTTCCATTATTTTTGTATCACATTATTCCCTATATATCTCTAATAAAAAGTATGTTAGAGTAGGTCCAAGAAAATAGATGTTTGGTTTCATTTAATTATAGATGTTGTTGAATGTGGAATAGTGTGGTTTAAAACATATACATGGATGATAACCCAATTGATAGTTTTACTAGGGTTGTGTATTTTTTCAATTTCAACAATTGTTTATATATTATATACATTTTTCCTTTGGAATAACATTTTGGATCAAGAACATAATCCTTCTGTTGTTTTAGTTTATTTTGAAAATGCTGGAGATTTATTTTATTTTATCATGTTAATTGATTTCCAAAATGAAAATAAGTCTTCGTTTGTTTATTGTTTGAATTTACCATGTTAAATATTTATTTTATATTATATTTTTTCATTTCCTTCTATTTTAATTATTTTTATCATCATAATTAAACCATATGTTTGCCATATATTTTGATGATTACCTTTACATGACACCCCTGAGGACCCTTATATAGTCCTTGAATTGAGAATTTTACCTTTACATGAGGTTCCTTTTACCTGGATGTAATTCCTACTACCAGAACATGGGTAAAGCTTTTTGTTCTGAGAGGGACTTGACACCCTTACATAACCAAGGTGACAATGGGTTAATAGTTATGCGGATTTTCTATTGTTTGGTCTGTCTTTATATATACTCATTTCTACCCTGATGTAAATCACTAATGCTTAGTACCTTTATGTGAGCCACTCATGGTAACCCTTGCATGAGCTACTTATGCTTACCTTTACACAGTGTTGGTTTAGGAAAATGATACTTGCATAGTTTTTATAAAACCATTAAGTGGTGTCTAAATTAACTTCACATAGGGGTTATTATTACCTTTATATGACTTGTTCCTTTTTTATTTTTGACCTTTTAGGATTTTTAAAATTTTAGCCATTCATTTCATGAATTTTTTTGAGCTATTGCAGTATCCCACTGCTCTCATGGGTATCTCTTCCCATCCATATTAATATGAAAGTGAGATTCATTCGTTGGTCCTGAGAAAGGTGATTGATTTAATTCTCGAGGAGGAGAGATCTTCATTAAGAGGAGGTCAATTGTAGCTAGATCCACTATTACTTTTCAAACACATCATTTCCATAACCTTTGAATATTGAATCTTGCACTAACAATGGGCACTAGTGGAGACCTTGTAGCTAGTGGTCATGAGGTACTATTGGTGTCAACGCTATTAGAGATACCTAAAGAACCTTTAGTCCATTTTTTTTAATCCTTCTTGAAGTAAGATGTTTTTTATTCTTACTATCTATTTTGGACACCTCCCTTGTTGTGACATTATCTCACTACCATAGATCACATAACATATAGTACTACTTTTATCAGTTCTAAACATAATGTACTGAAAAAATTGAAAACTTTATCAGCGCTAGCTCAAATATCTAATAAATTTCACTTTTATTAGTGCTAAAAAACACTGATAAAATTGTACCCTTTATTAGCACATTTGATATCACTGATAATGGTTATCCTTTATCACCGATTTTCTAGAACTGATAAATGATTTCTATAACATCTAATAAAAATTATAATCTATATATAAAATTTTCATATTTATATTATAAAATTAATTATTAATTGTTTATATTAATTAAAAAATGTTTATAGTTAATATAAAAATGATATATCAATTATATTTTAAAATTTTAAATAATTATATAAATATAAATTTTTATGTATTATTAATATGTGATATTTGAACTTATATATATATATATATACATAACTATATATTTAGGATGTAAATATGTGCATGTGTATGTTTATGTATTGTACATGTGTATATGTGATTGTGTGGGATGTATTATTCATATTTTTAATATTATTTCACATGTAAGGTATATTTTTTTATTTGATATTTTTGGAATTTATTCAGTTTTTACAATTTATAAACATTTAGTTTCTAAGTATTATTTATAGTAGTTTTGTAATTATTTGATTAATATTTATTCAATTGTGTTTAATAAAGTTTCAACATTTTAAAAAACATTTAAATTTATAAAATTAAGTAATTTGAACGCTTTTTTTAATATTTTTTCATATTTTTACATGTTTATAATCCACGTAGTTAATCATATGAAATCATTTTTTAAACTAGTTATGTCTATTAAATTTTATTTTTTCATTTTAAATATGATTTCATTTATTATTATTTATTCATTTTCAATATTTACTGTTATTTATATTTGTTTGAATTTAATTATTTTATAATATTTATATACATAAATTTATTTACTATATAATATTTTCAATTTGTTTGTAATTTATAGGAATAATATCTATTTTTTATTATGTTTTATCATTTAAAATATCTATGAAATTTATATAATTAATCATTTTAAATGAATTTTTTAATATTTTTTAAATTTAAAAAATTAATTTATTTTTATTTTTAAATTTTATTTATTCACTTTTATTGTCATTATATTTAATATTATTATTTTCATTTTTTTGTATTTATTAGTTTTTAATAATTTTGGAATATGATCATTTTTTTAAATTTATACATATTTATTTAATAAGTTTTAATATTTTCAATACATTGGTAAATTATATGATTAATATTTATTCATTTTTATTTAATAATTTTTTGTATCAATCATATGTTTAAATTTTATATAATTTATTCCTATAAATTCATTTTAATTTTATTATTTTTTTAGTAAATATATTATTTATTTATAATAATTTTGTTATTTATATTATTAATAATATATTATTATTCATTTTTTGTACATTTAATTACTATAGTTAATGACATGAATTAATTTTTTAGAATATTTTTTAAAAATTATTTAATTTTATTTATTAATTTTTAAAATTCATTCATTTAATATTATTAATTCCTTTTTAATATTTGATAGTTCTTATTATCTTTGGGATTTATTCAATTTTTAGAATTTATTTATATATAATTATTTACTAGGATTTAATGTTATTAATATGTTTTCAATTTATATGATTAGTATTTATTAAAATATATTTATTAAGCTATATTGTTTTTAAAATGTTTGAAATTTATATAATTTATTAATTTAAAAGTATTATATAGGGTTTTCTTCATTTTCGTTTGTGTTTACAACCAATGTAATTAATCTTTTGAACTATACATAATGATTTACTAGGTTTTAATTCTATTATCATGTTATAAATTTATATGATTAAGATTCATTTAATTTTATTTATTAAGTTGTAATATTTTTAAATTTCTTGAAATCTATACAATTAATTCATTTAAATATAATTTTTAATTTTTCATTACTAATGTAACATATTATTTAATTTTTTTAAAATTTACACATATTTAATAGAAATTTATTTAATATATTTGTATTTAATTTGTAAAAGCATATAAAAACAATATTTATCAGCAATAATAGCATTTATCAATTCTTTTTTGCATTAATAAAATTATATCTTTATCAGTGCTACAAATTGTTTCCAAAAAATATCTTTATAAGTATTAGAATTATTCTGTGGATATAGATTATTTTCATTTGTTAAAATTTATTCACACTGATAAAACGTATCTTTATCAATTCCTTTTGGGAAGCACTGATAAAACCCTCCCTGATTTTTTATATAAACCGCTAATAAAACTTTCTCTTTCTCACATCTGAAGCTCTAACGGTAGTCCACCTCTTCTACCACTACCCCCTTGAACTTCTTGTATGAATCAATTAGTTCTCAAACTTTCCATGCATCCATCCCCTTTTAAGTGGATCTATTTTCTTATCTAGGTTGAGAACATCATGGTGTAATCCAAACAACATGAGAAATGTTTTTCCACTACATTAATATCTTGTTTGGCAGTGGCGATTTGGGGATAAATAAAATGAAATTTATAAATTCTAAATCATTTCCCCAACTTTGAAATGTAATATTGGATAAATAGATATCCCTCAGGGAGAATCCAATAAAAATAATTTAATCCAGGATTGAAGATTTCAAGTCACCCAAAATTAGAGTGATTTGAAAGGAAATAAATGAAAGAATGCTACATTTTTCAAATTTTCTTTAGTACCATTGTTTATAATTTTTTGTATTGAACCTTTACCCTTATCCTATACCAATTGTTTTTTTAAAAAAATATTTGTGTCATTTAACATAATTTGACTGTGTGTGGGTCTTTTATTTCATTGTATTATTTCTCATATCCCCACATTAATTCATTCAGATCACCATTGGATTTCCTTAAGTCATCATTTTAATTTTTTTAGTTGAATCTATCATTTAATACCACTGAGACAGACCAACACTTGTTTTTCCTCGAACCCCAATTTATTTCAAGAGTTTATTCAAAATCAAGGTTCTCAAGACCATTTTATTGGGCCCTATCAACATTTTCATCATATGAAAAAAAATATCAACTTTGTATCTGAAGAATCTTATTACTAAAACACCACCTGATCCACTAGGTACCAATTGAATAAATGAATAAACATCAACTCCTCCCACTTATAGATTTCAAACGCTTTCATCTTTTTTGAGATCTTGTTTGATTATTTAACAATATGAGATATCATTGAATTAATCAAATGTGAGATCTTCTTTGTCAAATTTGTTCACTCTAATTGGATGGACCTCCTGACTGAATGTGGATGTAGATGAAAGGAATGTATGTTCTAAGTAGAAAATTTTCCTACATTTCATGTAAGGTGGTGACTTTATATGATAAGTAGGAAGGGTTTTTACAGTGCACATATGGCAATATACTCTAATTTCTAGGTCTCCGTCCAGCTCCCATGGATTAAAATAAAAACATGTTTTCTCATTTTCTTCCATTACCAAGCATAAAAACCTAGATCCTTTTTATATTTTTATTTTCATGAACTTTTATGTTAAGATTCAATTACTATGAAAAATAACTCTAATCAACTCCCCCTATTGTTTTAATCCAACCTAGAATTTTACATAAACCATTATTGTTCTCTGTTTTTTGCAAAAGATAAACGTTTTATTAGATTCTACGTAACTTTATAGATATAATAAATTCTTTTCCTAAAATAATTTCCACCACTATAAAACAATATCAATACACATCATTTGGATCATATTATTAAAGAACAATGTAATTATTTAGCTGAAATTATTCATCAAGAATGATCTTTTATGGGTTCTATGCTCATACTTTTGGTTTATTTATATTTATTTATTTATATTTTGATATTTCTGAATCAAATAGGGTGTATATGAATCAAAAATATATTTTTTCTAATTGTGTGAAAAAATAGTTTGAGGATGGGGTGAAAGAGATCATCATGTTTGAAAAATATCTTGCATATTTCCCTTCACAAAACACTTTCCATGTTTATATTATTTTTATTCAAAGAATAATTAGTCCATAAGATTTGGAAGAAAACTTGATCTTTCTCAGAATATATCGAAGTTATAAATATATGACTAAACATCGGGAAAATTTATTGTAGATAGTGATTGGTATAATATTGTGTTTTATTGACGATCTATTATGTTTATAATTGTGAAAATGATCGAGAATATACTGAGTATATGAATATAGATGTGAAAAATGATGAATATCATGTTGAAAAAATGAAAATTATAGTTATAGATAGACTTCATAATATTGTAAAATTGTTTTAGAAGTTAAAGAGTTGTGAATAGACTCCATTGTACACTTATTGTACGAAATATATAGCATTGTCAGCCGTACTAATTCTATATAATATATAATCTAGTAACAAATGATGTGAGGGAAGATTTATTAGACTACATTATATCTTGAATGATATTCCCCTAATATATATTGATCTTCCATTCCAAACATATGATGTTAAATGAACACAACGTTCTATGGGAATGATCTCTAAAAGAATACATTCCTATAAAAATTACTATATGCTATTTTGAAAGAACCACGACTCACTAAAAAATTTCCAAATGTGTGGTGCATCTTGATATAAGAAATAATAATTAAGTCCTTTAAAAGTAGTATTATACTTTCCATTCATTCCATGGTTTAGGAACATGTGTGGTAGTGAGGAGACTATAACGCAATTGATGTGGCATGTAGATAAAAGAAATAAATATGGGAATATTCATCACCTAAAAGACTCCACTCAGTGGAAGAAAATTAATCATGAGTATCCTAAATTGGGAAATTATCCAATAATCCTTCATCTTATGTTATCTATAGATGGACTAAATATTTTTGTCATATAATAAACACTCAATGTACATGTTTTATTATGTTGGTAAATTATAACTTTTCAACATTGTTATGCATGAAATGAAAATACATTATGTTATCTCTGATTATATTCGGACCAAAACAATGTGGTAACGATATTGAGGTTTACATAGCTCCATTGTTCAACAATTTGAAATTATTGTTCAATTAAGGTGTTACATTCTATGATGATTTTAAAAATAAAGATTTTCCATTAATAGTAATATTGTACTTAGTGATAAATGACTTTCCTACTTATATATATTTCTCATGATATAGAATTAATGGAACTCAAGGGTGTAGAATTTTTGAACAAGGTACAAAGTCAATTAGTTTGAAACATTCATCAAATATAGTGTTCATATTACATCGTAAGTTTCTACCCTGGTGACATAAAAAATATTCTTGGATGATATCATTCGATGGGATTTGAGAGAAAGTTATAAAATTTTCTCTACTAATATGATATAAATTACTTGAGAATGTAAAATATATAGACACTACTTTTGGTAAACCTTTTTCGAAAAACCGTACAATACTTGTCGGAAAAAGAGATCATTTTTTTGATAAATTTCTATACTATAATTGTTGGTACATCATTAATTTTCTTGATGTTATGAATGTTGAAAGAAAATGTATGTGATGGTGTCATTGGAATGTTACTAAATGAAACCAATGAAAAAATAATGGAATTAATGATAGGCTATACATGATTGACTTGTGGATATAATATGAGTTTGTGCTAATATAGTAGAGAATGTAGTTTTCTTCCTCCGGCTACTTAAACTCATTCCAGACAAGCGAGATATCATATTTGAAACTTATTGAATGAGACAAAGGTTATAGAGTGGTATTCAACAAATATATAGATATTGTGTTAACAACTAATTTAATGTTGAAGGGTATGAAATCACATGACTTTCATGTTTTTGATGCAAGATATAATTCGTATATCTCTATGTTTCATTTTTTCCAAGAATCCCAATCAAGTGTTAAGAAATTTTTATTTATTTTTTAAAGCTATCTGTAGAAAATTTATCGAACAAAAAAATTTACAACTATGGAAAAGGAAATTGATTTCATATTATGTGAATTGGAGATGTTCTCCCCACCAACATTGTTTGATATGACAGTTCACTTCACAGTTCACCTGGTTTGATATATTTGACTATATGGTCCTATACATTATAGATGGATGTAACCCATTAAATGACATATGAAGATTTTTAAATAGTATTCAAAATTTTTAATTCAACAAAATGGTTTTTTTAGATGAATATGTTTTTAAGGAAGCTTCTGAATTCTGTAACAACTACCAGTACAAAGTGGAAAGCATTTGTCTACCAAAATATTATCACACCCGGAAACTTGTATGTAATGGAATTTCTAGAATATATGTTTTCAAAATTATAATAAATGAGTGGGATCAGTCTCACCTTTATGTTTTTTCTTAATAGGTTAGAGGTTATATATATATTGAAACCCAGAAAAATAATTCTTATGATTTTTAACCATCAAGGGATGAAATATGGATATCAAATACACAGAGTCAACAGTTTATAGGATTTTTTTCAGACCATATTATTAAAGAGTCAACTACAAATATAGATGTAATTTTAGAATCACTTTGATGTACCTCTAGAGGGAAAAGTGAACATGAATTATCTAATAATGGTTATGTAATTAATGGTTATAAATTCTATACAAATGAACAATATGAATGCAACACCCTAAAAAATAGTGAAGTTACACATGTGGGTGATGTGATGCATGTATCTGGTACTAATGAAAGAAATTTAACCCATATGAATATTTGATACATTTCATTATCAATGAAATATGGTAGTGGGATTATACTACATTTCAAGTGCCTATTTTTTAGTGCATGTGGGTGGATTATAGGATTATAATTAAAATAATAGAATTTGAATTCATGAATGTGGATTTTAGTAAGTAAGGGTAAAATATATTAAGTGGTTATGATCTCATCATAGGTAGTACATTCATTTTTTGTTCATGATTCTAAAAACTAAAATTGGTCTATTATTCTATAATCAACCAAAACCACTCAAGGGTCGAATTTCAATTAAATATAGGATGACCCTTTCGTTGGGAAATTAAAATAATCTTATAGTGGTCCCAATGTAGATGGGGTCTTGTATGTCATAGGAGACCGCAATTAAGGGATTTGGATACACTGTAGAGGGGTAAAATCCCTTCAACCTTTTAAAAAATGGAGTTCAATAATCATGTTATATTTTTTAATATACATTGTTTTATATAATATTGTAATATTTTCAATGTTTTATTTATATAATCTAAATTAAATATTCATCCATTTCTGTAGATAATGACTTCTAAACATGTTGGTGCTCTTATTACTAAGGAACAAAAGGTTTCTCAACATGATGATACTTCCAATGTAGGAGAACATCAAGCTTCTACACATGTCAATGCTACCAATACATAGGAATAGCATATTGATGATGTTGACACTGAGGAAATGGTAGATGATGATCAACTTGTTTCCTAGAAAAAATAAGATTGTCGTAGTGTCACAGTGTTAACAAAAATTATTATGGTGAGAGAAAATTTCATCAAATTCAAGGTTTGATAGAATGCATGTGTCCAGCCTGTTAGCCCCAATAAGGTTGTTTTTAGTAGTTACATTGTTCTCACCATTATAATGTACATGTCTATTGATGTATATTTTTTCATAATGTTGTGTCAATGCCTAAGGAACAAATTTTTTAATATATTATGGTAACATTATTGTATAATTTAATTACATTTCTAAAAAAATGAAACATTGGTTTACTCTTCCTTATCCCTCGTAGAGTGCATTTATAGTACATGGTTGTCAAATGAAATTTTTATTAATTATTCATGGAAAGGATCATAGAAATTTATATACATTTCTTCTGAAGTATCATCTCAAATACATAGGATGGAAAATAAATCCACACCAACAACATATGTACACACACATGATAAACCAAAAAATGATGAATTCATTTATTTTCCATCATGTGGAGTCATATTTTCTAGTACATTATGATTGGTAATAAATGGAATGACAATATGTTTATTAATCACTTTGATTAAAAAAAATTATTTATGAAACAATAGCTAGGTGCTGAAAATAAGAAATATACAACAAAACCAACATACCCATAGCGTAATGCAAAGATGTTGTACATTTCACTTGAAAAAATGGTATGTACTTTAAATATATAGTAATACATTTATGAAACATGAAACAGCAACATAATTATGTTCTTTATTTATATATATAGATTGATAAATGGAATTTCAAATCCACTTCCATCCCATGTCATGTTTTACAGAAGGAGCATCGAGTAAATATAGACAATATACTAATAGATGAAAACACAAAAAAAAAATTATTGGAATCATGCGTATGAATGATATAATAAAAAAATATTTAAATCAGTATTACATTACAACGAATAATTATTTTCATATATTTTTATCCAACATTGATATAAGTATCATCCTTAGTTTTACTTGATGAATAAAAACTATTAGTGGCCTTGAAGCGACCAGAATAATATTTTCATGTCAGAGGTATGGAGTTTGGGGTGACTCCCAGAACATATTTTATGAAATAAATTAATTGGTGGTAAAGATAGAAAAATTGAAATGATATAGGAATTATTAGATTCTCTAGAATAAAAACATAATTAGTAGTTATTGTTTTTAAAAAATGTTATGGGAAGGAATCAAATAGAATAAATAATACAACAAAAACCACTATGTGAATATCCCCCCCCCCCAACCAAACATACCACCAACAACTCGATTAGCCCTCCCCCATAGGCGGATGTATTAGAACAGATAATAAACATTTTCATAATTATTTCTAAGAAATTTGAATCAATACAATAATAACTTTCTATTACTGAAATTATATTGGGTGAAAATTGTTGCGATTTATATCTATCATCACCCAAACATAAAATTTTTGTGAGGAGATAATCTACACACACACAAAATAACTTTTAATAGGTTATATGAGAGTGTGGACTCACATTGATCATGATTCGAGCATCGAGCTTCCTGTTCCACTTAATGATTTGTATGCACATATGGGCGAGCATTCTTTTGGGACTTTCATAGAATGGTCATTTTAACTTGTAAGAATTCATATTGATAAGGATTTATTACTTTCTATTTTTTTTTTTGGAAAAACATTTATCGATTAATGAAAAAATGTATAACCTGGTGAATGTTATATAGATCGAGAAAGGGAATGGGAGAAATAGAATCCTAGATCAAATCAATATAAAGGATCAAACAACCAATCAATAAGATCTTTATAATGTAAATTTTCCCCACTTAATCAACTTCCACGTTTACTAACATCAATGGTTCATACATATACAACATTAAAAACTGGTGATACTGCTGTAATTGATTTTGAAGAACAAATATATGGAGATTACATTTCAAACTACAATGGTCTTGAGAATGTAAATGAAATAATCAAACATGAATTCCATGGAGTCTCAATTGTAATTGTATACCTGAGGTTTGTTTTCATAATTTATTTCTCTAATAGATTGTCTATTATGATAATTATGACTAAATATTATTCATATTTTTTGCAGGAATATATATTGGTACTGCTTGAAAGGAAAATCCTATAAATAGAAATTTGGACTCATTAGTCCTCAAAACACTTCTATAGAACTATTCTCATTGGAACCAATGTATTATACAGTAATAGTAGTCAAACTGGAAGTAATGTTTGGAAGAAATATTACAGAATGTAGACTCATCTTAATACCCACAATATAGGAGTAAAACTCTACAATTTAATCATACCAAATATATTTTCATTGATTTCATTACTTGTTCTTTTTTATTTTTTTTAGGAATCATTGGTTACTCATTAAAATCAATTTAGATACTCCAAATATTTATTTCCTAGATTCAATGCATGGATACTCAACAAACTAACCATGCGTAATGATGTTTATCAATTTATAATACACTACATGAAACATTTTACAACTAAAAATTAATTTATACATTCTATATTATGTTTTAATGAAAATTATATAATGATGTGGAGGTGTTTAAATTTCATCTAAATAATGGCATGAGGATAGTCCATGAGAACGAAAAATATTATCAATTTATACAACTTGATAAGTATTAGAGTATATATAATAAAATTTCATTGCCAAAACATATATCAAAACAAATTACATATTTTCCTCAATGTTTCTACAGTTCCTGAGACAAAAAATGGTAAAATTTGTAGTTATTATATTAGAAGATTTATAAAATATACTATATTCCATCCAAATCTCAGCATCCCAGATAGGTATTTCTCGTGATAATTATAAATTCATTTAAAATATTTACCAATACTTTGTTTATTTATATTTTTTCAGTAATATCAAAACAATCGGTAGTCCTTCTATTCACAAGAGGAAACAAATTTGTTTAAAAATGAATGGAAAAAATATGTAGTGTCAGAATCTATATAGTCATCACGAATAGGTGTATTCCTATTACTTATTTAGTTAATTTTCACATCATTTTATCTACTTTTTTAGGGTTAAATCCCTTATCATTTTTATCTGATACTAATTTTTTAAATTTTCATAGAGATACTGAAGAAATGAATTCATCTATAATTGTTTTTTCTTCGACCATTTTATTTTCTGGTATGAGAAAAAAATGATCTAGGAAAAAATAATTATAGATAATGTCTTCAGCAAGGATGATGCACCCACATACTATGATCATGCACTCAATAAAGATGATACACTCATGATAATTCACTTTTATTTTTATTATTACATGAATTAAACATTTTGGGTTATCAAACAACAATATTGATAGATAACCATGTGTTTTGAATTCATTATATAATAAAAATACATGGTGTTGTGTGTAGTATTCAACCGTACCTCAATCAGATATGTGTTATTGTCAGTATGGCATGAAGTTTTTGTTTTTAATTTAAAATTGAATTTTTTTTCAAAACATATGTTACACACTCAAATTATGAAAACACATTCACAATGTCTTTATAATTTAGTCAAATGATTCATAATTCATTTGTGATTATATTAATCAATCACACATCAAACTAACACACAATGTGACTGGTATAACTCATACTATGTTTTATCAGTTTAAATTGACATTTTTTTGTAAAAAATCCGTGTGACATGATCAAAACTGAGAAAATTAATTTGGCTTGTTTTGATACTTTAGTACAATTATCCTTAAATCATTTGTGACATGTATAAATTAACCACACATCAATCTAATGTACGGTATAAATGGTACAACTCTAAGTGTGTTTTTTATTTAAAATTATCATTTTACTTCAAAAACATTTAACATAATCAAAACCCAGAAAGTAAATTTTGATTTCTGTTGATTATTTAGAAAAATGATCTATATTCTATTTCTGACATATTGGAATCAGCCAAATATTAATTCAATATACAGCGTTACAGTATGAATCAAATTTTTTATTATTTTTTTAAAATTGATATTTTATGTCAATATTATTTTCACTCAATGAAAATCAAGTAAACATGCTTGGATTTTATTGAAACATTAGTAAAATGATTCATATGTCATATGGGACCTGTAGGAATAATTCTCCAATAAAAATAACACATGATGTGACTAGTATGACTCAAAGTGCATGTTTTTAGTTTAAATTGACATTTTTTGTAAAAAAATGTCTTGTAACAAAATCAAACCAATAAAATAATTCAATTTTTTTTTTGATACTTTCGAAAAAAACCCCTTAATTATTTTTTTATGTTTAGAAAAAAATCACACATCAATCTTATGCACGGTGTAACTGGTATAACTCCATGTGTGCGTTTTTATTTAAAATTGATGTTTTAGTTCAAAACAAACAATGCGTACTCAAAACCATGAAAAAGAATTTGAATTGTTTTGATAATTTAGGAAAATTATTCATATGTTGTTTTTGGAGTCTAGGAACCATCCACATCTCAATATGATACACAATGTTCCTGATATGACTCAAAGTGTTTATTGTCAATTTAAAATTGGCAATTCAGTTCAAAATGTGTGTCACTTACTACAAACTAAGAAAAAACACTCATATTGTGTTGATACATTAGTAAAATGATTCATATGTAATTTTTGATGTGTAGGAAATAATGTCCCATCAAACTGAAAAATTATGTAACCGGTACGACTAAAAATGTGTGTTATCTATTTAAATTGACATTTTAGTAAAAAAGACATGTGACATAATAAAAACCAAACAAACACATTAAAATTGTTTGGATAATTTATAAAAAAGATCTTGATTTCATTTTTTATATGTAGAAATCAACAACATGTCAATCTGATGTACAGTGTAATCAGTATGACTCCAAGTGTTTCTTTTTATTTTAGTTTGACATTTTAGTTCAAAATACACATCACATTCTTAAAATTGAGTAATACATATTTTTTGATACCTTATGAAAAAATAAATAAGTCATTTTTTATTTGTTGGAATCTTCCATACCTTAACATAACACATAGTGTTCTAGGTATAACCCCAAGTGTATGTTATCAGTTTAAAATTAACATTTTAGTTCAAAATGTGTGTCACTAACGAAAAAATTAGATAACCCACTCATATTGTATTGATAATTTTTGAAAATTATTCATAAGTCATTTTGATGTGTATGAATCATTCTCACATCAAACTGACACACTATGTGAATTGTATGACTCAATGATCATGTTTTTAGATTAAATTGGCATTTTATTAAAAAGGACACATGACATACTCAAAAGAAATAAAATGCATTTGGAATGTTTTGATACATTAGTAAAATTATCCTTTGATCATTTTTGATATATAGTAATCAATAACACATCAATATGATGCACAGTGTGACTGATAAGACATCGATCATTTCTGTTTTATTTAAAATTAACATTTTAGTTTAAAACAGATGTTACATACTCAATGCTGAGAAATTACATTCATATTGTTTTAATACTTCATAAAAAAATATCCATAATCTATTTTTGATGTGTAGGAATTAATTAAAACTTAATATAATACACATAGTGCCCGATAAGACTCAAAGTATTCATTATCATTTCAAAGTTGACATTTTAGTTCAAAACATTTGTCCCTCACTAAAAACATAGTAAACACACATTGATTGTCTTGATACTTTAGGAAAACAATTAATATGTAAATTTAGATATATAGGAATCAATATCACATCAAAATAACACAAGATGTAATTTTTATGAGTCAAATTATATTTTCTCTATTTAAATTGAAAATATAGTAGAGAAGACACATTACTTAATCAAAACCGAGCATACACATTTGGTTTATGTTGATAAATTTTGAAAATTTTCATTACATGATTTTTGAAGTATATGAATCAATTTCACGATAATATGACACACAGTGCGACCAATATGAATCCAAATGTATCTTTTTATTTAAAATGACAATTTAGTTCAAAACACACATTAAAAGATCAAAAATGAGAAAAAGAATTCATATTATTTAGATGATTTTGGGAAGTTATTCACATGTTATTTGTGACATGTAGGAATTGGTCCTGCCTCATTATTATATACAGTGTGCCCGGTATAACTCAAAGTGTATGTTATGAATTTAAAATTGAAATTTTTCTTCATAACATGTGTCACTAACTGAAATTGGAGAAAACATACTCAGATTTTACTTATACTTTAGGAAAATGATTCATTATTAAATTGTAATGTGTAGGAATCGATATCACATCAACCCAACACATGATTTGACTAGTATGACTCGATGTTCATGTTTTTAGATTAAATATATATTTTAGTATGAAAGGCATGTAAAATTTTAAAAATTAAGAAAAACATTTTTATTGTTTTGATACTTTCGTAAAATACTTTTTAAGCCGTTTATAACATGTTGTAATCAACCACACTTCAATATTATGTACTGTGTGACCATTAGGACTCCAAGTGTGTATTTTTATTAGAAATTGACATTTTAGTTCAAAACACATGTCACATACTCAAAACAGATAAAACACATTATGATTGTTTTGAAAGTTTCGAAAAATGATCCATAAGTCATTTTTTTGTAGGAAATATCCACATCACAATCGGATACATGGTGTTCCAGGTATGAACCAAAGTATCTATTCTCAGTTTAAAATTGTCATTTTAGTTCAATATGTGTTTCACTTGAAGAAAAATGTGAAAAAATTCTTGGATTGTCATTATATTTTAGGAAAATGATTCAAAAGTCAATTTTGACATGTAGGAATAAATCTCACATCAAACTGACACGTGATGTGATCGGTATGACTCAAAGTGCATGTTTTCAGTTTTAATTGAAATTTTAGTAAAAAAGTCAGGTGACATACTCCAAACTGATAAAACGCATTCATATTGTATTGATACTTTAGGAAAACAATCGTTAAGTCATTTGTGACATGTACGAATCAATAGCAGGTCAATATGACGCATGGTGTGGCTGGTATAACTCCAAGTTTTAATTTTTATTTAAAATTGACATTTTAGTTAAAACACATGTCACATACTCAAAAATGATAAAACGCATTTAGATTGTATTGATACTTTGGATTAATGATTAAATAATTCAATTGTGATGTGTTGGAATCACTCTCATATCAATTTGATATGCTACGTGACCTGTATGAATCAAAGTGTGTTTTTTAGTTTAAATTTACATTTTATTAATGTATTGTTTCATATTTATGTTTAAATTATTTATTTATACTATTACTAACATAATAATTTTTTTTATAAAGTTGTAATTTTTTTAGTTTTAGTTGTTTGATTGATAAGTGATAGCAGGATCAGAATCTTTTGAGAGAGGGTTAAGGACCAAAGACAATGAAATATTGATGTTTTGGAATGTTTGTGGTAAGTTGTATTTACCAATGTAATTATACAAACCAATATGTTTTAAATTCCAATAACAGTGTTATTTACTTATATTTGTAATATAAATTAATTAAAATTAAATTTTCAATTTGGTGTTGTAGTGAGCTATAATTTTTTCACCACGTTGTAGTAGCATGGTCATTATCAATTCTAATTTCGGTCTGATAATGAATCACTTTAATCCATGTTTTTTTAGCACAAATAATGGGGTATTTTATCAATGTTATTGTTAGAATTGATAAAAGTTGTAGGATTTTAAGGGAACTTATGATAACAATATTTTTTTATTAATGATAAAACCCTTTTTCCATAGTGTTATGTGGTAGATCTATAGTAGTCTCCTCTTGTTTTTTGGCTCAGTTTCTTGTGTTTCTTGTATATCTTGTCTGTGAATTAATAAGTAGGATAAGATGGTGTTTTCAGTGTGGAGTACAACAAAAGTTCTCTAAACCACATTGAGATCCTGGATTTGTTTTCTTTTTTTATTTCTTTTTTTCCCATCATGGTTGCTCAATTTTTATCATCAATTATTCCTTACTTCTTACAATATTGATGCTTATACATTGTGCATGATTTGAGTACTTGAATATAATCATACCCTTTCATACTCCTATCAATAGGAAATTTTAGTTAATAAATGACAAACATCCCTTATCTTGTTAGATATTTGGGTAATACAAATCCTTAAGAGAAAACTGTACATAATTTTCCAAAAATGGATTTTCCCATATATTACTATAAAAATTTATTTTTTTAATTGGTTTAAAAAATATATATAAATGGGATAGGGTTACCAATTTTTTTTTAAAAGGGTAACCAAGAAGTGTGAATGGGGTTCACACTTCTACCCCTTCCGCCAATGAATCTTGAATTGTATTCATGATTCCTTGATAGGGCGAAGGAAGAGTAAACCTCGTTCATGCTTTGTTTGTAGAATAAAAAGAGGATGTGTGAACAGGGTTCATGCATCGTGATGAGGATTTCTTATAAAAGGGATTCCCCCCTCCAAATCTTATTCTTTTCCTCTAATTTTTGTTGTGAGGCTCTATAGGATTTATTTCTCAACAAATATTTTCATATTTTTAAAAAATGAAAAATTTCTACTTAAAATCCTAATGTTATGAATGTTATTTATTTTTTGTGAATGATTTATTTATTATTTAATATTTGTTAATTATGGAATGTATGGATGTATAAATTTGTGTTTTTCTGTGATTTAAGGTATATGTAATGTTTAGAAAATTTAAATAATGGTTTTATAAAATTGAAATGTTATATAAAAAATGTAATTTATATTTAGATAAATAATATTTTTTTAAATGTATATATTCTATAGACTTAGGTGGTAATTATCTATATATATTATTAAGAAATGTTAGTTATATAAAGTATCATATTTAAATTTATTAAAATATATATGTAATATTATTCTTGTTAATAGTATACAAAAGATTTATTATAATTAATAATTTTAAATTATATTGATTATAAATAATTATTCTTCCATGTAATATACTATAAAAACAATTAACTATATTTTGAAAAGTATAAAAATGAATAATATTAGTATATATACATATTCAATTTTATAAAATTAAAAATAACACAAGTGTATAGTAATTATATTACTTTTAATTAAATTTAATAAACATTATTATTAAATATATATAAACATAGAAACATTGAAAATTTAAAATTTTGGAAATCTATTGTAGTTATTTATTAAATATTACATCTTGTTATATGTAATGTTATTTAATATGTAGAGTACAATAAATATATTAAAAACCATATTTAGAGTAATGTGTGATGAATGATCTTGAGATGACCGACCAATGTATAATTGAAATTTTTTATATTTTTGGGTATGTGGTGAAATACTTTGTAATTATTCCATTTTATTTTATGTGATGATGATCATCCATTCATCCCTCTCAATGTATGTATGTACCAGCATTTCTGACTGAATATGTTATGTATTTCATACCCCTAAACCCCCTCACTCACTTCTGAATAACTTTTTAAAAAAGATGTTCGATAAGAAGTTTTTGAAAAAAGGGGTTGCAAACTTGGTTTTTGATAAGAGTCATTGTTGTTTGAAAGGAGACTACTACTAGATGACATATGTGATAATGGAGACTCTAGGATTTCACATCTAGATTTTGGTTAGTTTATCAAATAATGATAAAATAATCTATATAATAAGTCTCAAGATCACATCAGGGTTATTTATTCATATGTAATTATAATTTATGAAACATTTGATGATGTGTTATAAAAATATATAATGTTTTATAAAATTTTCACTAATAATAATATCACCATCAATATTCATCAATAGTGAGTTTATTTATATTGATCAATGTTTTAGTTATAGTATCTCATATGTAACAATGACAAATATTCATGAAAATTTGATTGAAAATATATGTATTTGTATATATTATTTATTAAATATAGTACATAAAGGCACAAGATTTATAACATAAAAAATATATCAAACAAACATGGTAGGAATCTAAAATTTTTACTGATCTTAAGATGATTGTATAATTTATGATTGAAATTTCATGTTTATATTTTTTTATTCGATTATTCAATTTGTAATAATTGGATGATCTTGAGATGATCAACCAATGTATGATTGAAAATGGATTTCGGGTTTTTTAGTAATATAATATGTATAAAGTTTATTTTATTTTCCTTTTTTATGACCTATGTGTCATCCCTCTCTCTATGTACGTAAGGACCTCCATGTGATCATTAAATTTTTTATGTATATGAAACCATTAGACCTCATCACTTTCATGTGAGTATCATTATAATAAAAGGGTGTTCTTCAAGAAATATTATGGATTGAAGCTGGATTTTTACAACATGATTGAGAATAGAGTGATGGTAGATGAAATTTGAGCTAATAGATGCACAAGAAGACCCCTTATGTTTTGAAATGATGAGTTAATATATACTGAGTAGTGTTTTAGCTATATATTTCCACCTGAAAGAGTATAAAATCATAATAATTGTCTGATAGTGGATGGTGTTCTCCATAAAATTCATAGTCAGTTAAAACTGAGGGCTGATTAATCAATTACTTCGTAAACATATTTACATCTTTAATATCATGAACGTTTATGGAACACTGAGTACCCTTTGGTCAATGATGAGGATTTTATGTATGCATTTATTTTATTTAATTAATATTGTAGTAATGGTCCGATGGAATTGTATGTGGTGGTTTGTGATACTGTTTTGGTGAAACCTACAACTATAGAACCAGGTTTTGGGAGCTTTAAATAATCAAATCCTTCCCAATGGTCTTATTCATTACCTCTTTATATGAATCCTATGATGGAACTCACTTATGAAGAAGGTGATCAAATTTTAGAAGGAAATTTTGGGGAGATCCCTTTATGCACTACTGATAAAGTGAATGAAAGTTTATCAAAGGATGAAGTATCTCTTGAGGAATTAATAGATGATGTGGGTGAGGGTGATGTGGGGAATGAAACTTTTTTAGGTTCCTATAATAGACAGGAATCTATGGGAGAGTGATGTGTGGAATGAACCTTTTGAGGTACCTATGAAAGACTATCATCCATGGAATCCACCGGTCAGTGGTAATCAGCCTTCAATATTGAGCTCCTTAGTTAAAGGAATGTCACGCAATCAACATTTTGATTGGGATTTCATTAAAATATCTTCTAAATTTCCTAGAATTATAGGGAATATATCAACATCAACTGATATTTCCATCTATGTCGGGCATGGGTTTGAAAGTTAAAGTTTCCTAAAAAATGTTATAAAACAATATCATGTAGACGGTCATTTCATATTTTTGTTTGATGATTCAAAGAAGAAAAATATCTCATTCGTTGTGAAAAATATGGGCTAGAATATATATTCTGATTAAGGGAAATATATGATATTTTTTTCATGTTGGAATATAACCAAATTAGAAGGCCCAAACACTTGTGTGCATCCAATCTTGTCTCAGGATCAATCTTCACTTGATGCAGAGTTTATATCAACTGTTATTGTGGAGATGAAACAAAAAATTTGGAATGTTTCTATTTTCTTTGTTCAAGAATTAATTCAATAGTTTCTTAACAATAAGATATCCTGCAATAAATCTTGGAATTCAAAACATAAGGAAATTGTAAACATGTATGGTGATTGGGATGAATCTTATGAAATGTTTCCACAACTTGTGGAATTATTGTCTCTCAAAAAACAGATTATTTATCATTTATAAATTTTTGAGTATGTGTCCCCCAATCACAGAGTTCCTCAATCAAAGGTGAAGTTCAATAATATTTTTTGGGCATTAAGTCCATACATCCCTTATTTTTCCTATTGTAAACAATTCATTGAGGATGATGGAACATTTCTTTATGGTATGTATATATTTGTTCTACATATTACTACCACACGGGAAGGTAATCATGCTCCTCTACCACTTGTACTCTCTATTTTTGACAAGGACAATTTTGAATCCTGGATTTGGTTTTTTTACATGTATACTCATTCATGTAACAAAAAACCAGGGAGTGTGTCTGATATCTGATCGCAATGGAGCGATTATTGAGGAAATAAATAGTGAAGGAGTTTCAGGGAGAGATTTGAATTCTTATCATTTATATTTAATTATACATACTCAAGTAATGTGAAAAATAATTTTAGAGATAAGGTAATAAAGAAGGGGATCCTTATGTTCAGTATGTTTTTCTAAACATACTTCTTTAAAAAAAATATCCTTTTTAATATATTATTCTCTTATGGTTCAGCATATGGGCCCCCACAATAAAGTTTTGATCAACTTCATGAAGATATTTGAAGGGATAATGAAGATGTTTATTAATATCTGATGTTGATTACAATGTAATAATGGCCATTAGCATTTGATGTTGGTAGGATATATGTCCATATGACCAATAATTTAGTGGAGTGCATAAATGGGGTCCTCAAGGGTGTCTAAAAACTTCTGAACATAGGGTTAGTGAAAGAGAAAGTTTATAGATGTGTGTACTACTTTGTCGAACTAACCCAAAAGGAAAATCAGATGATTTAAAATGGAAATCATTTTAGACAACATTTCAAAAGTGACATTGTTCAGATACTACATGAGGCTTCAAGATGGAGTGTTCTAACCTTTGATTAGGAAAAGATGAGATTTCAGGTAACATAGTTCTATAACTAGCCTACATGCACTAATGTTCAATTTCTTATGGGCATGTTTGATAACAGGTACTATGATTACGGAAATGTTCAGGCATTGAGATATCTCTGTGCATATGTTATTGTATCTTGTGCTTTGGTAAACATATCATGGGAGCCCTATGTTGACATGGTGTATCACATGAGCATTATGGGTAACTATTATAGTGCATCTTGGATGTCTATTGGTGAATCTAATTTTATATCATTGCCTGCTAATCGGCTAACTATCATCCCTGATATTTCCATGTTTCGTAAGTTTGTTTTGTTTTCATTTATATTTTTCAATTTCAGTCATTTTTAAATTATTGGCATGATATTACCAGGTTTCACCCCCAGGGAAGAACAAAGTCTAATCAAATAAAAAATAATATGGATTGGCCTCAACAACTGGTAGGGGGGATACACTATAGCATTTTTTAGTTGGAAGGAAAAACACATAAGATATGTCCCCAAGTGGCAGGATAGAGATCCACTTCCAGTCGTCAATGATTGACTTTGTATTTTTCATCAATGTGTATTTTTTGTTTTTTATGTGTATGTTTTAGTAATGAATCCTTGTATTTACGACATACTCTATTTATAATATGTTTCAACTTTGGTTTGTTTAATTTCTAGATTATATCCGAAATATTTTTATTATACTATAAATATTAAAAAAATAAACACACAAAGAAAATGAATGTATCATAGAGCAACGTGTTCTATAGGGTTTTTTCATCACTACTATTTTATATAAAAAAATAGAATAAATTAAACATCATTGGATATCAATAAAATAGTAAATTCATCAACTAAACCAACATCACTGATGAGGCGTTATCGTGTGCACTCTCAAATTTATTTATAACTAAGTGCATCACAGGGGATGACCTAGGTCATTCTCTTGAAGAAATTTTGTGGTCAATCAATCACTAATTCTAATTCAATTTTTTATATTTTTATTATTTAAAATACAAAACTAAATTAAATTGTGGTTTTAGAAATAAGAATGTATGATAAAGGAAAGTAAACATGCAATGCATAATGCAGAAAAAATGATGTTAGAGGGAAAAGTGATATTCTCGATAGAATCACCCAGATTAAACCTTCAATGTCTCATTATTAGTTTGAAATTTAATTAATGAACACACTCCATCATATGTGTGAATATCCTCTTCTATATGTGGTTTTGAGTATACAGTGCTCTCAACGTCACTGAGAAATCGCACATCCACCTCCTCGATCGAGGGAAAATGTTATAGAAGATAAAGTTAAGTCTCGGGTGGCAAGTTGAGACACAAAGGCGCATTACCTACTAAGATACCCCTTTATCAAACTCTAATAAAATAAGAAACAATAAAAATTAATGTGAAATAACTTAGTTTTAACACTGGTTTGATCTTCTGGGAAGTTCCTCGGGTTAGTTACTCATAATCACGAGTATAAGTGATAGTTGTGGAAAAGAATGGGGTGGAAAGAAAAAAGATAAAAAATGATAATGAGATAAATATAAAAATAAAAATATATTAATAATTAATAATAATATTAAAATGGAATAAAACTAAAAAGCAATAGAAATTTTCCACACAGAAGAGTCAATGCTTGGAGAAGGGGTGCGGATACATATTTATTGGGATAGGAGGTGAAAGAATTCTCTCCAAAATCATCCTCCAAATTTTATTGCGTGTATGTCCCATTCAATGGATGAATTGGTAATGGTTTTATTCATAAAATATGTTTCATATTGTCTCCTATGTATACCCTCAAAATTTGAGCTTCATTGGCGATCATATTTAGGGGTTATTTTTTATTTAATCTGATACATTTAATCTATCCATTTGACTTGACAAATTCCAATTCTTCAACTTCCCTGGCCATTATGACATTAAAACTGGTCAATTAAATCCTTAAATCTTTAATAAATGTTATTCCGCGTGTAATTTATCATACCTACACAAAATATGAGACACTTTGGATTCAAGGTCGCGATGTTATGAAATAATTACTTAATGGAACCATTTCTGCCTAGTGAGACGTTTCATCTTTGACCTGTTTGTAGCATTAAAATAATGCTTTAATGAGAATATATTGACTTGAAATTAATCATGGATGCATATCATTGACTCCTCTATCATATAATGATTGAGAAATCTCATTTGTATGTGTTTAGACCAATTTATGTGTCCATTATGGAGGTGGTGTCCATGCTGTCCGCCCAGCAAATTTCCCAAATTAAATGATTTTTTTGCCTCTAAATGCTCGAATCAGACTTACCTCATGAAAAAATAGTTTTTTCAAATAAATAAATTATTTTAAAAAATAATCACACATTTTGGAATAATAATGTAAATTTTTTTCCCTAAATACCCCTAAGATAAAAAATAGTCAAAATTCTAGATTTAACTATTTTTTTGTATTTAGGCTCCAATTACCACTAAAATCTAAAATAGTGACAATTACCCATAAAATAACACTATGGTGGGATTATAAACAATTATTTATAGTATAAATTTTTTGAAAATTTGATCTTCTTCACTCCCCCACTCATTCATTGTACTCTTAGAAAATCATCTTACATCCAAATAAAAATACACACAACAATCAAAAATGAGAAAATATCAATGATCTTATCCAAAATATAATTACATCATGTATCATCTATGAAAAACAATTATATGTGATTTTTAATTCAATCACTCAAAGTTTACCAACCTTATAAATCAATCCATGGCCCAATCGCAACCTACATCCCATTGAATTTTTTGTCACTCTTCACTAATGGGAAATTGAATCTAGAGTTACAATCATACTTGGAAATTGGGTGTATCACTATAGGATTATAAATATTCTCATTCATCCATTGAATGAAACATGAAAATGAATTAAATAAAGATGGATTTAATTAACGGTTCAAATGATTTAGTGGCTTAGGGTTGGTGGGAAAATGATTGAAAAAGTTTCAGGCCAAAAAGAGGAAGTTGGACTCTTAAGTAAAATGCATGATTAATTCATGTGAAACCCCATGAAATTTCTCTCTCAATACCACTTTAAAATGTGAAAAACAACACCACCCCCTTTTATTACATGGTACATGAACTATGAAGTGATTAAAAAGAATTATATCATCTATGTTTTCCCTCATTTTTTAAGCTCTATAAAGGCACAAATTTAATTTTTTTTATTTTTTAATTTTTTTTCATAGAGGAGGAGATGAAAATTGAATACAATGAATGAATGACAATTCATTACCTTTATTATGGATAGGTACATGATTCATAAAATAATTTAAAATGAGTAATTCAAGCTTGTCCCCAATTTTTCATTTTTTAGGGGAAATGGATGAAACAAATAAAGCATAATGAAAGGATGACACATGCCCAATTATCTTGTTATCCACTGACCAAAATATTGACATACACTTTGAACCACCAATAATTGATAAAAATACCAATAAATGAACATGAATGTCCCATCCCCTACACTCAAACTTGAAATGTCCATGAAAAAATACTAAAAGTATGGGTAGGTGAGGAAAAATTGACTTGTAATGTGGCTTAATCCTATAAGGCAATTCATGGAATCTAAGGGATTTTAAAGGATTAATGTAAAGGTGGTCTCAAGATAAAATGTGGCTAGACAAATATATGCTTCAATCATATCAAAAAAAATTAATGAAATCCAATTCATTGAAAGTGAAAAGTCACAAATTCTTGTTCTCCCACAAAATCCATGTTTCTATCAGAAAAGTGTGGGAATTATGAAGAATATGTCAAAATATTTTAGAATTTCTCACAGGCTTGGAAAAATATTTTTAGTTAGTATTTCATGGGCATGTATTTCCAAAATTAGTCAAACTCATAAAAAAGAGTGAAAATCCATTTCAATGAAAAATAATTCTCATTCAAAATCATTTAAAATATACTATTTTAAAAATAATTTCAACTATTTCAAAATCAATTGTTGTTTGAAAAGTGATAACAATATTCACTATATATAAAGAATCCTAAAAATATGATAAAAAAATGAAAATCACACAAGATGAACTAAGATGGTCGGCACTCCCCCCATACATAAATTTTACTACACCTCATTTCAACTTAATAGAATATAAATATAAAGGTAGAAAATACAAGGGAAGGAAAGATACATCCTAATAGTATTTTTGAAGTGGATTCCGTGAGTTAAGCTCTTAGCTACTTCCAATATACCTAGAAATCATGAAATAAAATAAATAATAAGAAAAATAAATAATAAATAAGAGAAAGAGAAAAGAGGATAGAACATGGTATAAAACCCCTTGTGGGTGCAAGGATTTCGCTTCCCCTAGTCAGGAAATTGCAGCGGATTATCCACAATTAGAAGGTGGGTGTAGCTTATTTGGGATAAACCACCACATGTGAAATTTTCCAATTTCTATGAATAAACACTGAAAGTGGAGAACCCCAAAGAAGATATGATAGTTACGAACCATGAAGAAATAATTAAGAGAGAAATTAAGGTCCATAGTGGGACAGAAAAAAAGATAGGGGTGCTCCCTGTTTACTTCCATGGTGTCCTCCTCCCTATGGTAGGCCAGTTGACATAGAGGAGTTAGTTGCACCACATGATTCTCTAGCTCTTATTCATAATTTATCACTACGTTGGTGGTCTCTTCAATAACATCCAACACTTGCTTCATTTTTTGCTTTATCAAAAATTTCAAAGAAACAGACTTCAGAAAAAAAAAATTAGCTTGAAAAATATTAAAACATGAAGAATTAATAAAGAAATCTTCCCATTCATGTAATTCAACTTGGTTATTGATCTCTTCAGTCATGACTATTAGAAACTCAATCTCAATAGGTTCATCTTTTTCATTATCTTCCCTATCAAGAGAGAGATATAAAGTTTCTAATGTTTCATTATCAAGGATTGGAGGATCATGTTACAAGTTATCTTCAACAAAGCTATTCCAGGAATCTTCCAAAAAATGTTGAACACCCATCAGTGAATCAGCTGGAATGTGTACTTCTGATACCTCCTCGATCAATGGTTGAGTGCGGGATGATGTGATTAGTTCCTTAAAAATTCTTCCTTACCCACCTCAGGTTATTTAACATAAAAAATTATTGGTGAAATCTCTTCCACCACTCGTTCTGGATTAGGCTCTAGCTCAGGTTCGGGTTGATCATGGGATGTTTATACATATTCAGTAAGTCATTCTATTTGGATATCTATGTTTTGAAATTTATCAATAATACTTTGAAACTAATCATCAAGATTATAACAAACATTTTTTGGAACCTGTGATTGTTTAGTCCATGAATAATAATTTGAATTAAAATACATCATGAACCATGATGTTTTTTAATGTTTTTATTAAATTTCTGATTTTTTTTTGTTTTTTTTAAATAAAAGAAAAATTATTTACAAAATATTAATAAAAATGGTGTGTGAATACCATTTGGCTTACCGAAAGTGGCACCAATTTGATGAAGTGTTTTTGTGTGTTCTCTCAAAAATATTTATAACTAAGTGCAGCACAGGGGCTGACATAGTTCGTTCTCTTGAGGATATTTTGTGGTCAATCAATCACTACTTGTAATTAACTTTTTTTATATTTTTATTATTTATATGACAAAACTAAATGAAATTGTGGTTTTATAAATTATAATGCATGATAAGGGAAAGTAAACACGCAATGCATAATGCAGACAAAATAATGTTAGAGAGAAATGAATTATTCCCATGAGAATCACCCAGATTGAACCTTAATAGTCTCATTATTAGTTTCAAATTTAATTAATAAACACAATCCATCATATGTGTGAATATATTCTTCTATATGTTTTGGTGAATATACAGTGCTCTCAATGATTGTTGAGAGACCGCACATCTACCTCCTCGATTGAGGGAAAATGTTATAGAAGATAAATTCAAGTTTCAGTGGAAAGTGGAGACACAAAGGATCATTTCCCACTAAGACCCCCCTTGACCTAACTCTAATAAAATATGAAACAGTAAACTTTAATGTAAAATGAATTAGGTTTAACACTAGACAGATCCCCCTGGATGTTCCCCGGGTTAGTTACTCATGATCATGAGTATAAGAGATAGCAGTGGAGAAGAATGTGATGGAATGACAAAAGATAAAAAATTTAGAATGAGATGGAGAAGAATAAAGAAATATATAAACAATTTATAATACTATTACAACAGAAGGAAACTAAAAAACAGTATAAAATGTCCACACATGAGTGAAAATTCTTTGAGAAGGGGTGAGGATATATATTTATAGGGATAGAATATGAAAGAATCTCTCCAAAATCATCTTCCAAATTATTCCATGAGGATGTCCCTTTCAATGGCTGAATTGGAAATATTTTTCCTCATAAAAGGTGTTTAATAATGTATCCTCCATTCACCATAAATATATGAGCTTCATTGGCCATCGTATGTAGGATTTATGGTTGATTTAATCTGAGATATTTAATATGTCCATTTGACTGGCCAAATTCCAATTCTTCAACTACCCTGGCCATTATCACTATGAAACCTGTCAATTATCTCCTTCCATCCGTAATAAATGTTGTTCCACACATAATTACTCATCCCTCTACAAAATGTGATCCATTTTTGGATTCATGGTCATGATGTTAGGAATTTATTACTCAGTGGAACTCTTTCTTCTTGGTGAGACGTTTCATCTTCCACATGATTGGAGCATTCCAATAATGCTTTAATGAACATATTTTGACTTGAAATTCATCATGGACGTGTATCATTGATTCTGATATCGTATAAAGCTATAACCATCTCATTTGAGGTGTTTATACCGATTTATGTATTTGTTATGGAGGTGGGTCACATGTTGTCCGCCCACAAAATTTCCCAAGTTAAATGATTTTTTTGGGCCCCTAAATGCTCGAATCAGCCTTCCCTCCTGAAGAAAAAGATGTAGGAAATACAATATGGATTTAAATAAATCACAAAATTTGGAATATTAATGTAATTTATATTCCAAAAATACCCCTATGATAAAAAACCTGTCAAAATTCCAAATTTAACCACTTTTTTATTTAAGCTCAAATTACAAATAAAACCTAAAAAGGTGAAAATTATGTAACACCCAGAGATTTTATGAAAAAAATATTCTTTTAATTTCATTTATTTCTTCTATTATACAACACACCAAGTTTATCTTGTACTATATGCAACACCGTATTAGCTTTCAGTACACGAAATGCTATTCTTGGATCGTGTTACACACAATTTCAAGTTTGTTTTATAATAGTCATTCTACGCAACATTGAGTGTATATATATATATATATATATTCAATGTATAAATTAAATATGGTTGGATTATGTTATAAGAAACAACGATGGATTTTTTCACAACACGCAACCCTGACTTGTCTTGCATTACACGCAATTGCAACTTTCCTCGATAGCGTGTGTTGTACGCAATATCAGGTTTCACTAAACAATGATATATGGTTATAATATTATTATGAACTAGCCGTTACGGATATTATTAACAAAATTTTGTAATTTTATAACATTTTTATTTCATCTTACACATTTTCTAGAACATGGTATAAGAACAAAATAAATTTTTCAGGTAAAATACGTATTTTTCAAAAAATGCAGGTTTGCCGCCTTTTGATGGCGCACCCACTTTAAATCAAGTTTTTTACAAGATTTTAAGTTCAATTTTATAAAATAAAATTATTATTTGGAATCACGATATAAAATTTTACCTTGGATAAATTTTTCATATTATTCTAATAAATTTCATATTTTAATGAATAGTAAAAACACGCTATATTTTAAATAAAAACAACTTTTTTCATCGTAATAACTTATGTGGTTAAATTATAATATTGAATGGTTTTAAAGTATAAATAGAATATATTTTTACCATTTAACATAATTTATTTCATTATCCTTGATTTTACATTGAATTCGTAGGTTAAATATATTCAATCTTTTGCATTGTTTTAAACAAAAACCCATTTTCTTTCGACAACAGGATTAATTTTAATTTAATTTCTACAACTTCTGTGTATTGAATTTGGAAAAATGGATTCCATATTTGGAATCAGTGGGTCCAAATTATAATAATAGACTACTTTTTATTTTTGGGCTTTGTGAATAGTAACAACGGTAAATTTTATTTACCATAGTAAAAGGTAAATTGGGTAATTAAGGGTAAATATAATATTATAAAATTATCCTAATACTTGTCTTAATACAATTGGTTGATTATAATTTGTCCTAAGTCATATTTGGGTCGAAATGGAATCCATTAGAACCCACTTGGAGGTGATGAAGACCATTAGTTAATTTTATTAAAAGGAAACTGAAATATGTCTCACTCAACTTTAATAATTAATGTATTTTTAATATAAGTTTATACAGAATATAAATTCGGTTATAAATACTCGTTTGAAAGATAAAATGTTTTTATTTGTCATGGTAATTTATTTTTAATTTTTAAGAGTTATTTAATTACATTATTATCGTATACATTAATGATGTAGAAATTATTTATATTGTGAAAAATCAATAATATAGTTTTCATTGAAATGTTAATACATATCAAAAGGACCAAAAATCTGCAAAAAAACTTATTATTAGTGTATATATAAACCCTAATAATCAACTGTCCGAATTTTTGACCATTTGGATCCTTATTGAGGTGATTATGAAACTTATATTATTTTATTTTAAATGATTCCAAAGTTGTCACCTTCATAATTTAATAAATATAATAATTTAAATACTGTGATTTTAAGATTATAAATTAGAGTGAAAGTATTATTGTGAAATTTAATAGATTTATCTTCATCATAGGATTTTATTTTTAATTTTAATGCAACAAATAAGTATATTAAATAATTATAAAAAAATGTTGTAGTAATTATTTTATTTAGAGATAAACCAAATAAATGGTTTTAAAAATAATAAAATAAATATTATATGATCTATTTAATGTGCAAAAATAATTTTATAGACACATATGACCTTTTATAAATCTATTATAGATTTTATTTCGAACATATCTTCTGTTTATATTTTATTTAAATTCAAGTAAATGAATAATGTTAAAATTGACTCTATTGTTATTTTATAAAAATAACATATTATAAAATTGTTTAAAAAAATCACAAAAATATTTAAAAATTATATATTTAAATTTATATGGTCTAAAATGTTATAAAGTATCCAATTATGGGAAATTCACAACAAATAAGTAATTATTTGTTATAATTTAAAATTTAGAATGTTATTGCCACAAATAAAATTAAATTGATTAAATACTGATAAATCAAGTTGATAATGTTTAAAATAAATTCCTAACATGTCTAAATTTTATTGGTTGATTATATTACAACCCTATATCATCTAATATTCTGATATGAGCCATTTTAGAAGTTTTTTAGTGGGTTTTGGATTTAATATAAACTTATATTTCTTATATTTCCAAAGGTGCCCCTCTCCTCCCTTATAAAAGGGCACCTCCTCCCTCTCTTCCTCACACCACTTTGAGCCATCACACTCGTCCAACCCCTGCCAAATTGTCTTCTCCACTTCCCTAGAAACATCCTAGAGGTCCTGGTCTTCTTTAAAGTCCAATTTTATTTCCCTAAGAAGAGGTCTCAAAGAGTCGCTTCAAAGAAAAGGTAATGTCTGTTACCGACTCTTTCAACTTTTTTTCATCTTCCACTTCTTATTATTTAGTTGTTTAATTATGAAGTAATAACATAAGTATCACTAATATACTGATATGTTATTATAAGTATGAAACAACCATATTTCACCATCTATCCATCCTATGTAAAATGAAATCACCGCGCGTGTGTACGTACGGAATACCGTCTCCACGCCGTGGTGTAATCTATTTTCCACCACCACCTTACATGGATGGGTATAATGGTGAAGATAATGAATATATATGATTATTTTAAAGTGATTTTGATTCTGTAATATTGTACATACACTTTAATACAATTCCACAATCATGGGAATGATATCATCGCTCGTGCGTATGAACGGACTACCGTCTCCACGACGTGATGAGATTCACTCTCCATGTTAAACATTCAAGAATGATTATAAAGTATATATAATAAGTAATCATGAAATATATGACATAATAACTCTACTAAATTTATTTATATATATATATATTTTTCTTCTACTTAATTCCACTCAATTCAATAAGGAAACGAAAACATCGTTCATGCGTACGTACGGCCTAACGTCTCCATGAACGGTGTATTTCATTCCATTTATCGATCTATTATATATATGTATATTCTGAATATATATTATATATAAATCATGTTTTGAATTCTGGATTTACGTAATCATGATCTAAGTAATCATATGAATAATTACAAGTCAAAATATGAATGACAAATGAAAAGATTTTACCCAAAACAACACTTTAACATGAATTTACAAAAGAATGGGTAATAAAAAGTCATAAGTGAACCATATATGATATAATAATAATGAATATGATTCTGTAATAAGTCAATGACATTATTTAAATCATTCTACTAGTGGTTTGGATATGTACGAAACATATCGGACCTAAGGTAATGGATAATTTTGCAAATCTCATTTTTATCCAGGATTTTTTATTCGTAAGTATTTACTGGGGTTAATGAAATCTTCCATGTCCATGTTTTATAAAAGTGTTTTCATGTATGTTTAATGTCCTTTTTACCCATTTTTACTTTTACCCAATGGTATGGAAGGAATCTTTCTTTTATTTACCTTACAAGGTACTTTTTGACTTTTCTGACAAAAGTACGAGAAGAATGTTTTTTTAACATATACGGCATGAAAGTATTTTTACGGTTTTATAAAGCCTTATTTTCATGAAGCTTACTCCAAAATATTTCTTGACTATTTTCAACAAAATCCTTTTCTTTTAAAATTGAACGACATTTTGTGAAAAGAAAATGATTTGGAAGAAAAAAGGATATTTTCCTCAAGAATTCATTTGAAGTGTTTTATCAAAACTATTATTCATCTAAGATGACATTATTTCGTATGTGTATATTTCAAGTATAATGTCTCTATGATTTACATGGTTTCACTTTTCTTATTATGATATGATATCCATTTCTTTTATATGGATTATGTGATGATGGGATGATGTTTATGAAACCCATTTTATTTATTGGGTTTTTATGAACGATGTATGTTTATTATGTGGCACAAGTAAGAATGATTTCATTAAGATATGGGTGGGAACTATATCTCCCTCCAATGAATTGGGTAATGATTTATATCTCATGAGATAGACATGGCTGGAATGGTATGTTAATCCAGTTCAGTATTATAGTACTGGAATGAGGAGTGAACTCGATTCAGAAAGGGACTTTGTATACTAAGATGGTCTTGGAAGCAATGCCTTGGCTACTATGGAAATCATTACATGTGCTTAATGGATTCCACGATTACATGTTTTATTTCCATTCTATTTTATCATGATTTATGTTCCATTATGATCTATGTCTTATGTACTTCTATGTTTTATGTCGTTGCTCAAGATTTTGATGTTTAAACATTATGTTCATGTTTTTAAGTTCAAATGTATATGGTATGTTTTATTTTATCCGTGCTTACCCTTACTGAGCATTTAATCTCACCCTTTTTAGGTTTTATTTTCCTCCAGGATTAAAAGAAAGGTTTTAGGTAAGGAAACAAAAGTGGAAGATCTTTATGGGAGATGTTGAAGATCATTCACCATGATTAGAAGATTATGTTCCAAGTTTCCAAAGACACTAAACTATTACGGTCCTTGTGTGTCTATTTTTGTTATGTATTAAGTATTCCTAAAAAGTAATGTAATATCTATGTACGTCAAGCTTTGGGTCTCTACAGTTGGTATCAGAGGAATGGTTTAGTCAACCTTTGGAAACTAGGATGCGAAAACTTTAGTGAGATCCCTAGATATATTTCTAAAGTATGTCTAGGGATGTCCCTAAGGTTAAGTATAAGTATAAGTTATAGTCCTAGAATTATGGTAACGATATTAGATTAAACCTAAGATGTTAGATATTGAAGGTAATCTCCCTTTATTATGTTGTTTTCCCTAGCATGATTTTTGCCTCTCACACTATTCTCTTTGGGTTTTAGACAATGGATGGAACCTGAAGGAACCGTGTTGATCAATGCAATGGACAATGAAATGATTGTCCTCATGAACAAACAAATGTTATGGGAGATGGAGTGAAAAATCTTATTACTATTCTTACATAAGCTATGAATCATTCTGGACATCCAAATGAACAGATCCGGGAACAATATTCTATTGTGTCCTTCATGAGGAAACGTCCACCTTCTTTCAGTGGGTATTCTGATCCACTTGTTGCTGAACAATGGATCAGTACCACTGAAAAGATATTTTCAGTTCTTCAATGTTCTAAGCAAGATAAAGTCATCTTAGCAGTATATTGTTTGGAAGGTGAAGCTGATCAATGGTGGAATCTTATCAAGAATACGAGGCCAAGAGATGAAATTGAGTCCATGGAATGGGAAGAGCTCAAGAACTTATTTTTCAATAAGTACTTCCCTCTTATTCTTCGAACAAAGATGGAGAAGGAGTTTCTTGAACAAAAGAAAAAAAGATGATGAATTTTTTGGTGTATACAAAGCGAATTTTACAAGGCTTTCAAGGTATGCATCTGGCTTTATCATCCAACCTGAAAGTAAAGTTGATCGATTCTTTAGTGGCTTAAAACCAAATCATCGAAGGGCATTAGCTATAAGAGACTTCAGTAGCTATGAAACAATTGTGTGTTGTTCTATCATGGTAGAAATGGAAGTTGGTTTTACTTATCCATATCATGGTTTTGACAATAAACAAAAGATGGAGTTCAAGGAGAAATCTAAGAATAATGGTTAAAAGAATATGAATGTTTCCTTATGCTCAAAGTGTGGAAAGAAGCATGGTGGAGATTGTCTTAAAGGGACTAGAAAATTTTTTTAAGTGTGGAAAAGAAGGCCATCGAGCATCTGAGTGTCGATGTAATGGAAAACGGGTTTCTAATGATGTGAATAAAGAAAAGACTGCAGAGAACACACCATCAACACTTCAATTCTTCAAGTACAAGGAAATGAGGCATTATGCTAGTAAATGCCCTAATCCAAGGGTTAGTGATGATCGACATGAGAAACCACTTAAGTTAAAGGAAAAAAGGGAAGTCACATGCGATCACTATTGGTGATGTTGAATATGACAACGATGTGGTGGAATGATTAAGTTTTTATGTAATGGGATTCCAAAATAATGTTGTATATAGTATCGTGGAATATTGGAATATTTATGTATTGGTCTATTGTGGATTTCAATAATTTTATGGTACCGATAACCATGGGAAGTGATTGAGATATTTTTGAAAAAAAGATGATATGCGCATAATGAAGGATAAGGAGAAAATGAAATGTTTGAAAGTATTCATGAGCTCATGACTGATATAAGGAAATAGTTCTATCACGGTTTGAGTATATAGAATTTTGGGGTTTTGGTATGTGGAAAGAGTTAACTTTTGACAGCACTCATGTTTTCACTAAGATTCAATGGGTATTAATTTTTCAAGAGAATACCTGTTTCGGCCTTCGAATGTTTGGAATGTAACCAACAAGACATATCTTATGATATATGGGGATCAACGATGGTATTAACATTCTTTTTATATGAAACCTATGGTAATCGTTTTCACTGTAATATGAGAGTGGACTACAGTATTATGGATAAGCCTAAAGATTGGAATGGATTATGTTGGACATAAGTTAGTATTGTTTAAGGATAGAAGTTTTTTTGATATTATTGATGAGATGTTATAGTAATGTAGTTTTAGAAAAAGGACAACCTGTAGGATGGGAAACATCCCATTGCGTCGGACAAGGTTGTGGGAATCGAACCCACAACCGAAGTGCGACTGGCCTTTATCACCTACCATTGGCTTACAGGAAGTCCCTGTTTAGTAGAAACTAGTTTTATTATATTAAGCATTATGATATATGAAGTATAAGTCCATTTTAGGAACCATATATGATTAATCTCACTATAGATGAACTTATGTAATTTTGATAACTTTTATAACCTTTTTTTGAGATAGATTGAATGACCCATAATTATATCACATGATTTGCTAACACTTCATGAATGACAAATTCAACGTCATTTCTCTAATAGATGGAGTGGAAATTGTCCAAAGAACGACCAACGGTGAGACTGTGCCAAAATCACGAAAGTATTTATTCTAATTTCAATTTAATCAACTTTAGGGAAATGATCTTGAAAACCAAAAATTTTGTCCTGGTTCCCTTATATCCGATGAATCAGATGGTACCTTAGATCATCACAAATATATGGATTTTTGATTGTTGTCTTTTTGATAGCCATGTTCTCTACCACTCTCCATCAGAACATGATGGTTAGATTTCTCTTCCATATCCATATTTTCACTTATGTTCTCCTATGTGGAAACCCAGTGATTAGTTAATTTGGGTAACTGTTACGTTTCATACATTAGTTTTTAAAGTCATATTTTTTTATTCCTTTTTATGATGTTCATTTCCATTAAAGAAACTTTCAAGTAGTAAACCATTTATAACCCCGAAGAATTTCGAGGGAAAAATTCATTTTAAGAGGGGTAAAATGTAACACCTCAAGATTTTATGAAAAAAATATTCTTTTAATTTCATTGATGTCTTCTATTATACACCAAACCAAGTTTATCTTGTACTATACGCAACACTGTATTAGCTTGCAGTATACGCAACGCTATTCTTGGATCGTGTTATACACAATTTCAAGTTCGTTTTATAATAGTCATTCTACGCAACATTGAGTGTGTGTATATATATATATATTCAATTTATAAATGAAATATGGTTGGATTCTGATATACGAAATAACGAAGGATTCTTGCACAACACGCAACCCTGACTTGGCTTGCATTACACGCAATCGTGACTTTCTCGATAGCGTGTGTTGTACGCAATATCAGGTTTCACTAGACAATGATATATGGTTATAATATTATTATGAACTAGCCGTTACGAATATTATTAACTTAATTTTTAATTTTATAACATTGTTATTTCATCTTACATATTTTCTATAACATGTTATAAGAACAAAATAATTTTTTCGGGAAAAATAAGTATTTTTCAAAAAAAATGCAGTTTTGCCGCCTTTTGATGGAGACCCACTTTAAATCTAGTTTTTGACATGTTTATAAGATCAATTTTAAAAAATAAAATTATTATTTGGAATCAGGATATAAAATTTTACCTTGGATAAAATTTTCATATTATTCTGATAACTTTCATATTTTAATGAATAGTAAAAACACGCTATATTTTAATTAAAAACAACTTTTTTCATCGTAATAACTTATGTGGTTAAATTATAATATTTAATGGTTTTAAATTATAAATAGAATATATTTTTACCATTTAATATAATGTATTTCATTATCCTTGATTTTACATTGAATTCGTAGGTTAAATAAATTCAATCTTTTGCAATGTTTTGAACAAAAACCCGTTTTCTTTCAACAACGGGATTAATTTTAATTTAATTTCTTCAACTTCTCTGTATTTAATTTGGAAAAATGGATTCCATATTTGGAATCAGTGGGTCCAAATTATATTAATAGACTACTTTTTATTTTTGACTTTATTAATAGTAACAACGGTAAATTTTATTTCCCATAGTAAAAGGTAAATTGGGTAATTAAGGGTAAATATAATATTATAAAATTATCCTAATACTTTTATTAATACAATTTTATGATTATAATTTGTCCTAAGGCATATTGGGGTCGAAATGGAATCCATTAGAACCCACTTGGAGGTGATTAATACCATTAGTTTATTTTATTTAAAGGAAAGTGAAATATGTCTCACTCGACTTTAATAATTAATGTATTTTTAGTATCAGTTTATACAGAATATAAATTCAGTTATAAATACTCATTTGAAAGATAAAATGTTTTTCTTTGTCATGGTAGTTTATTTGTAATCTTTAATAGTTATTTAATTACCTTATTATCGTATACATTAATGATGCAAAAATTATTTATTTAGTGAAAAATCAATAATATAGTTTTTATTAAAAGATTAATACATATCAAAAGGCCCATAAATTTGCACAAAACTGATTATTAGTGTATATATAAACCCTAATCATCCACTGGCCGAATTGTTGACCATTTGGATCCTTATTAAGGTGATTATGACACTTATATTATTTTATTTTAAATGATGCCAAAGTTGTCACCTTCATAATTTAATAAATATAAAAATTTAAGTATTGTGATTTAAAGATGATAAATTCAAGTAAAAGTATTATTGTGAAATTTAATAGATTTATCTTCATCATAGAATTTTATTTTTAATTTTTATTCAAAAAATAAGTATATTAAATAATTATATAAAAATGTTGTAGTAATTATTTTATTAAGAGATAAACACAATAAATAGTTTTATAAATAATAAAATAAATATAATATGAACTATTTAATGTGCTCCACAAATTTTCTAGATACATATTAACTTTTATGAATATATTAAAGCTTTTCGTTCGAAAATTAATTCTGTATATATTTTATTTAAATTCAAATAAATGAATAATGTCAAAATTGACACTATTGTTATTTTATAAAAATAACATATTATAGAATTGTTTAAAAAAATCACAAAAATATTTAAAAATTATAAATTTAAATTTATATGGTCTAAAATTTTATAAATTATCCAATTATGGGAAATTCACAACAAATAATGAATTATTTGTTGTAATTTAAAATTTTGAATGTTATTACCACAAATAAAATTAAATTGATTAAATAAGGATAAATCAAGATGATAATGCTTAAAATAAAGTCCTAACATGTCTAAATATTATTGGTTGATGAGGTTACAACCCAATATCATCTAATATTTGGATATGAGTAATTTTGGAAGTTTTTAAGTGGGTTTTGGATTTAATATAAACTAATATTTCTTATATTTCCAAAGGTGCCCCTCTCCTCCCTTATAAAAGGGAACCTCCTCCCTCTCTTCCTCACACCACATTAAGCCTTCAAGCTCGGAAAACCCCTGCCAAATTCTCTTTTCCACTTACCTAGAAACATCCTCGAGGTCTTTTGCTTCTTCAATGACCAATTTTAGTGCCCTAAGAGGAGGTCTCAAAGAGGCGCTTCAAAGAAGAGGTAATGTCCGTTACCGATTATTTCAACTTTATTTCTTCTTCCACTTCTTATTCTTTAGTTGTTTCATTATGAAGTAATTACATCAGTATCACTAATATACTGATATGTTATTATAAGTATTAAACAACCATATTTCACCATCTATCCATCCTACGGAAAACGAAATCACCGCGTGTGCGTACGTACGGAATACCGTCTCCACGCCGTGGTGTAATCTATTTTCCACCACCACCTTACATGGATGGGTATAATGGTGAAAGTAATGAATATATATGATTATTTTAAAGTGATATTGATTCTTTAATATTATACATACACTTTAATACAATTCCACGATCATGGGAATGATATCATCGCTCGTGCGTACGTACGGACTACCATCTCCATGACGCGATGAGATTCACTCTCCATGTTAACCATTCAATAATGATTATAGAGTATATAGAATAAGTAATAATGAAATATATGAAATAATAATGCTACTGGATTTATGTATATATATATTTATTTCATCTACTTAATTCCATTCAATTCAATAAGGAAACGAAAACAACGTGCATGCGTACGTACGGCCTACCGTCTCCATTAACGGTGTATTTCTTTCCATTTATCGATCTATTATATATATGTATATTCTGAATATATATTATATATAAATCATGTATTACATTCTGGATGTAAGTAATCATGATCTAAGTAATCATATGAATAATTACAAGTTAAAACACGAACGACAAATGAAATGATTTTACCCAAAACGCCACTTTAACATGAATTTACAAAAGAATGGGTAATATAAAGTCATAATTGAACCATATATGATATAATAACAATTAATATGATTCTTTAATATTTAAATGACATTATTTAAATCATTATACCAGAGGTTTGGATACGTACAAAGCATACCGGGCCTAAGGTAAGGGATAATTTTTCAAATCTCATTTTTATCCGAGATTGCTTATTCGTAAGTATTTACTGGGGTTATTGAAATCGTCCTTGTCCATGTATTATAGAAGTGTTTTCATGTATGTTTAAAGTAATTTTTACCCATTTTGACTTTTACCCAATGGTATGGAAGTAATATTTATTTCATTTACCCTAGAAGGTACATTTTGACTTTTCCGACAAAAGTACGAGAAGAATGTTTTTTTAACATATACAACATGAAATGATTTTTATTGTTTTATAAAGCATTAATTTCATGAAGATTCCTCCAAAATATTTCATGAATATTTTCAACAAAATCCTTTTCTTTTAAAATTGCACAACATTTTCTGAAAAGAAAATGATTTTGATGAAAAAAGGATATTTTCCTCAAGAATTCATTTCAACTGTTTTATCAAAACTATTTTTCATCTAAGATGAAATTATTTCATATTTGTATGTTTCAAGTATAATGTCTCTATGATTTACATGATTTCACTTTTCATATTATGAAATGATATCCATTTTTTTATATGCATTATGTGATGATGGGATGATTTTTATGAAACCCATTTTATTTATTGAGATTTTATGAATGATGTATGTTTATTTTGTGGCACAAGTAAGAGTGATTTCATTATGAGATGGGTGGGACCTATATATCCCTCCAATTCATTATTTAAAGATTAATATCTCATGAGATGGACATGGCTAGAAAGGTAAGTTAATACGGTTCAGTATTACAAGACTGGAACGAGGAGTGAACTCGATTCAGAAAGGGACTTTGTCCACTAAGATGGTCTTGGAAGCAATTCCTTGGCTACTATGGAAATCATTACATGTGCTTAATGGATGACACAATTACATGTTTTATTCCCATTCTATTTTGTCGTGATTTATGTTCCATTATGATCTATGCCTTACGTACTTCCATGTTTTATGTCGTTGCTCAATATTTTGATGTTTAAACATTATGTTCATGTTTTTAAGTTCAAATGTATATGGTATTTTTTATTTTATCCATGATTACCGTTACTGAGCATTTGAACTCACCCTTTTTAGGTTTTATTTTCCTCCAGGATTAAAACAAAGGTTTTATGAAAGGAAACAAAAAGTGGAAGATATTTATGGGAGATGTTGAAGATCTTTCACCACGATTAGAAGATTACATTCCACGTTTCCAAAGACACTAATCTATTACGGTCCTTGTGTGTCTGTTTTTGTTATGTATTAAGTATTCCGCAAAAGTAATGTAATATCTATGTACGTAAAGCTTTGGGTCTCTACGAATTACCCATAAAATAACACTATGGTGGGATTATAAAAAATGATTTATAGTATAAAATTTATAAAAATGTGAGCTTAATCAATCACGGACCACATATATTTGTTTACCTATTTCTCATCATAATGAGAAATTATACATGCTAATTGTCTATCTTATTTTGCTTATTGTAGTTTTTTTAAATAAGTTCCTAATTTATATATAATTCCATATAAAAAATTAACGATGATATCATTTTTTCATATGGAAGGTCCTCCATTGCTCACATCCTAGGATACTCATCTTTCATGACTAGTTTTAGAGGGACTTCTGGTGCCTCATTTGAGTGTAGGGAAATCTTATCATTTTCATCATGCCACACCACCTCCCATTATCATCCCTCGTATTTTCCATGCTTGGTTATATGGAATAGTAATGTGCAAATTCACCTTTTTCAACCACCATCTCTTTGCTACGCTCATGGAGATATGGAGGAGAGAGTCACATATGTTTCATTTTATAAAGGGGATATGACTATTACACTGCAGGATGTGTCCATTATGTTGGGCCTCCCCATCTATGGTGTGGCTATGACAGGCTCAGTCAGAGAATATTGGTTCGAGATTTTTCATAGATTACTGGGTATTGAGGTCCAGGATGATTGTAGGTTCATCGTTGGTAGTAGATTATGCATGCCCTTATTAGACCATCACTTCTCACAACTAGACTTGGATGTCGATGAGATCACCGTGCTATGATTTTCATTTGATTATATTTTGAGGACGATCAGGGGCACAAGTTTTGTTGATCACTCCACTACATTTTTACATCTGATGTATTTACCATTCCTGGAGGATTTGGACCAGTCCAGCCAATATAGTTGGGGGTATGCTTGTCTTGCATACACATGTAGGGAGTTGTGTAGTGCTTGTCTCATCGATAATATGCATATCACGGGATGAGTTATTCTTTTACATATGTGGATATGAGAGCACATCCCTCACATACCTCTATATGCTCGTGCACCATTTCCTTGAGATATTGTAGTATAGTCTCTATTTGGATGATGGTATGTTATGTAAAGACCCAAATCTTGACGTATATGGACATTACATTATTTTTGCGGAATACTAAATATATGAAAAAAACAGACTCCCAAAGACTGTATTAGTTTAGTGTCTTTGGAAACTTGAAATGTAATCTTCTAATCATGGTGAAAGATCTTCAACATCTCCCATAAAGATCTTCCCCTTTTGGTTTTCTTACCTAAAACCTTTCTTTATATCTTGGGGAAAAGAAAACATAAAAAGGGTGATCTCAAATGCTCAGTAAGGTCAAACATAGAGAACATAAAACAATCCATAAAAATTTGAATGCAAAAACATGAACATAAAATCTATACATCAAAATCTTGAGCAAAGACATAAATCTTTGATGTATGTAAGGAATATGTCATAATGGATCATCAATCATGATAAAATAGAATGGGAATAAAGCATGTAATTGTGGCAACCATTAAGCACATGATATGATTTCCATAGTATCCAAGGCATTGCTTCCAACACCATCTTAGTGGACAAAGTCCCTTTCTGAATCGAGTTCACTCCTTGTTCCATTCATGTATCACTGAACCGGATTAACTTACCGTTCCATCCATGTCTATATCATGAGATATAAATCTTTACCCAAGTAATTGGAGGGAGATATAGGTCCCACCCATCTCATAATGAAATGATTCTTACTTGTGCCACAAAATAAACATACATCATTCCTAATAACCCAACGAATAAAATGGTTTTCATAAATATCATCTCATCATCACATAATCCATATAAAATAAATGGATATCATTTCATAATAAGAAAAGTGAAACCATGAAAATCATAGAGACATTATACTTGAAACATACACATATGAAATAATTTCATCTTAGATGGAAAATGGTGTTGATAAAACACTTGAAATGAATTCTTGAGTAAAATATCCTTTCTTATTCAAAATCATTTTATTTTCACAAAATGTCATGCAATTTTAAAAGAAAAGGATTTTTTGAAAATAGTTATGAAATATTTTGGAGGAATCTTCATGAAATTAAGGATTTATAAAACTCTAAAAATCCCTTAATGTCGTATAAGTTAAAAAAACATTCACCTCGTACTTTTTCTAGAAAATTCAAAAAGTACCTCATAAAATTAATATTCCTTACATACCATGTAGTAATAGTCAAAAATGGGTAAAAAGGACTTTAAACATACATGAAATCATTTTTAGAAATAGATACATGGATGATAAATATAACCCCTTTAAATACTTACAAATATACAATCTTGGATAAAAACGAGATTGGAAAAGTTATCCCTTACCTTAGGTCTGATATGCTTCGTACGTATCTGAACCTCCTCTTTTCGACGCACCTCCTTTAAACTTCTTCTTAGGGAACTACGGTTAGTCTTTTGAGAAGACCATAACCTATATGATATAACTATATAGGTTGAGAAGAAGAATTGGCAGGGTTTTTCCAAGCTTCAAGTCTCAAAAGGGTGTGAAGAGAAGTGGGAAGGGGTTCCATTTTTATAAGGGATGAGAGGGGCACCTTTGAAAATCTTAAAATTATTAATTTATAATAAATCATACCCCACATAAAAACCTCTTAAATGACTCATATTCTAAGATTAGATGAGATAGGGTTTTAATCTCATCAACTAATAAAATTTAGACATGTAGGGAATTTATTTTAAACATTATCAACTTGATTTATCGTTATTTAATCTACTAAATTTTATTTGTGGTAATAAGATTCTAAATTTGAAATTGTGATAAATAATTACTTATGTGCTATGAATTATTCATAATTAGATAATTTATGAAATTTTATACTATATAAATTTCAATTTATAATTTTTAAATATTTGTTTGATTTTTAAGCAATTTAATAATAAGTTATTTTTAAAAAATAACAATAGTGCCAATTTTGACACTATTAATTTATTTGAATTTAAATAAAATCCACACAGAGGATATATTCGAACTAAATTATTTAATAGGTTCCAAATATGTCATAGTACTCTAGAAATTTAGTGGATAACATTAAATAGTTCATATAATATTTATTCTACTATTTGTAAAACCATTTATTTGATATCTCTCTTAATAAAATAATTACTACAACATTTTTGTATAATTATTAAATATACTAATTTGTTGCATAAAAATTAAAAATAAAATACTAGGATGAAGATAAATCGTACATATTTCATAAGAATACATTAAGTCACATTTTCCTTCTAAAACACCCAAATTTTAAAATGTTATATTTATTAAATTATTAAGGTGACAACTTTGACATCATATAGAATAAAATAACATAAGTGTCATAATCCCTTTTATAATACTCCAAACGGTTATATATTTGGTCATTGGATTTTTATTGTGTATATATACACTAAAAATAAGTTTTTTTCTGTTTTGTGAGCCCTTAAATATGTATTACTATTTCAATAAAAACACTATTATTGATTTTTTACTAAATAAATAATTTATGTATCATTAATGTATAAGCTAATAAGGTAATTAAATAACTCTTAAAAATTACAAAGAAATTACTATGATAAAGAAAATAATTTTATCTTTCAAATTAGTATTTATAAACGAATTTATGTTATGTATAACCTTATATTAAAAATTCTTTAATTATTAAAGTTTGAGTGAGTCATATTTCACTTTCCTTTAAATAAAATAAACTAAAGGTCTTAATCACCTCCAAGTGGGTTCTAATGGATTCCATTTCGACCCAAATATGACTTAGGACGAACTATAATCATCCAATTGTATTAATACAAGTGTTAGGGTAATTTTATAATATTATATTTACCATTAATTACCTAATTTACATTTTACTATGACAAATAAAATTTACCGTAGTTACTATTCATAACGTCCAAAAATAAAACGTAGTCTATTAATATAATTTGGACCCACTGATTCCAAATATTCAATCCATTTTTCAAATTAAATACATAAAAGTATCAGAAATTAAATTAAAATTAATCATGTTGTCGAAAGAAAATGGGTTTTTGTTTAAAACATTGCAAAAGATTGAATTGATTTAACCTATGGATTCAATGTAAAATCAATGATAATGACATAAATTATATTAAATGGTAAAAATATACTCTATTTATACTTTAAAACCATTCAATATGATAATTTAACCACATAAATTTTTACGATGAAGAAAGTTTTTTTTAATTAAAATATAGTGTGTTTTTACTATTCATTAAAATATGAAAGTTATCAGAATAATATGAAATATTTATCCAAGGTAAAATTTTATATTCTAATTCAAACGAATAATTTTATTTTGTAAAATTGAACTTATAAACATGTCAAAAACTATATTTAATGTGGGAGAGCAATCAAAAGGCGTCAAAATTATATTTTTTGAAAAATACTTATTTTACCTGAAAATTTTATTTTATTCTCATACCATGTTCTAGAAAATGAGTAAGATAAATAATAATTTTATAAAATTCAAAATGTAGTTAATACTATTCATAACAGCAATTTCATGATAATATTATAACCATATATCGTCATTTAGTGAAACCTAGTATTGCGTACAATACACGCTATCGAGGAAGGTCGTGATTGCGTGTAATGCAAGCTAGGTCAGGGTTGCGTGTAGTGAAATATCCCTTTGGTGTTTCGTATAACATAATTCAAAACTTATTTCATTTATACATTAAAAACAATCTATACTTAATGTTGCGTAGAATAATTTCCACAAAACGAACTTGAAATTGTGTGTAACATAAGCCAAGAATAGTGTTGCGTATACTACAAGCTAATACGGTGGTGTGTATAGTAAAATCTAATCTTGGTGTAGTGTATAATAGAAGACATCAAAATAATATATCTCATAAAATCTCGGGGTGTTACATTCTACCCCCCTTAAAATGAATTTCACCCTCAAAATTCGTCGGGGTTATTAATGGTTTTCTACTTGAAAGTTTCTTTAATTGAAACCCACATCATAAACTGGAATACCAAAACTTATCTTTAAAAACAAAAGTATGAAATGTAACGGTTACCCAAATTAACTAATCATTGGGTTTCCACATAGGAGAACATAGGTTAAAATATGGATATGGAAGAGAAATATAACCATCATGTTCTGATTGAGAGTGGTAGAGGATATGGCTATGAAAAATCCAACAATCACAAAGACATAAATTTGTGATGATCTAAGGTACCATCTGATTCATCATATATAAGATCAATAAGAAAACATTTTTGGTTTTCAAGATCATTTCCCTAAATTTGAATAATTTTTTATTTAAAAGAAAAAATTACTTGATTTTGGTACAATATCAACGTTGCTCGTGCCTCGAACAATTTCCACTGCATCTATTAAAGAAATGAAGTTGAATTTGTCTTTCATGAAGTGTTAGCAGATCATGCGATTGAATGATAGGTCATTCCATCTGTCTCAAACATAGGGTTAGCAAAAGTTATATACATAATTACATCTATGGTGAGATTAATCAGATATGGTTTCAAAATGGACTTATACTTCATCTATCTTCCTGGTTAATTAAATAAAACTAGTTTCTACTAACCAGGGACTTCCTGTAGGCCAGTGGTAGGTAATAAAGGCCTTTCAAACTTCGGTTTTGGGTTCGATTCCCGCAACCTTGTGCGACGCGACGGCTTGTCGCCCGTCCTACGAGTTTTCCTTTTTCTAAAACTATACTATTATAACATAACAAATGTTCTAGCCTTAAACAATACAATCTAATATCTAACTTAATCTATTCAAATATTTAGGTTTATCCAAAATACTTCTTTCCAATCTCATAGTATAAATATAATAATTACTTGAAATGTCATCTACCGAGCATGTGAATACCATCATTTATCATACGATATATCTTGTTGGTCACATTCCAAACATGTGAATACATTAATCATGTATTCTCGTGAAACATGAATTACCATAGAACATTAGTTAAAACATGAGTGATGTAAAAAGTTAACTCTTGCCACATACCAAAATCCCAAAAATTCTATATACGCAAACCGTGATATCACTTAGTCCTTATATCAATCATTATCTCATGAATACTATCAAACACCTCATTATCTCTTTATCCCTTCATTATGCGTATATCATCTACTTTCCCAAAATATCTGAATAACCTTTCATGGTTACCGGTGCCATTCAATGTATACTTTCAAATACATTAGCAAAAACAATAGTGTAAAAATCCTTAGATGATTCTTTATTCCATAGTACCATCAACTATACAACATAACTCTTGATAAACATAAATCATTCCATTACCTTCTTAAACCATTGACAAAGCTTCAACACTTCTTTCATCTCATATGTCATTTGTAGTCTCCTCATCATCATCCACATAAATACTACCCATGTGACCATGATGATTCTCTTCATGAGATTTTCCCTTATGGAATTGGTTTTCATAATTCCCATACATTCCACATTTAAAGCATCTAATCATTGTTGATGTCGTAGAAATACCATTATCCTTCTCCATGTTGTTAACTGAACCTTTTCCTTTTCACTTACTAGATTTGTGCCCTTCTTTTCCACACCCAAAGCATCTTCCAGTTCACTTGAAAATTTCTCCTTGATGCCTCATCCCACATGATTTACATGGGGGAAATTGAACTTTCTTTCCTCTATGATCATCATGGAACTCCATCTTTATCTTATTAGCTGAGTCCGGAAACATACCAAAGATGAGATTATTGATCATATTATGAGATTGCTGATTAGGCATAATCATGATTTTTGGACTTCCAAATCCCGTTTCATTTGGTTGCTCATGAAGAATATCATTCCATTTTCCATCATCTCCTCCATTATCGTGAATCTTCCTGTTTCCAGCCATTTTATAAAACCCAAAAAGAATAGTGTGAGAGGAAAAAAATCATGCTAGGGAAAGAAACATAATAATGGGGGATTACCATCAATATCTAACATCTTAGGTTTAATTCTATGATCATTACTATAATTCTAGGATTATAACCTATACATATACTTATACTTAGGGACATCCCTAGACATACCTTAGAAATATTTCTAGGGATTTCACTAAAGGTTTTGCATCCTAGTTTCCAAAGTTTAACTAAACCTTCACTCTGATACCAAATGTAAAGACCCAAAGCTTGACTTACATGGACATTACATTACTTTTGTGGAAAACTTAATACATGACAAAAACAGATGCCCAAGGACCGTATTAGTTTAGTGTCTTTGGAAACTCAGAACGTAATCTTCTAATCATGGTGAAAGATCTTCAACATCTCCCATAAAGATATTCCCCTTTTGGTTTTCTTACCTAAAACCTTTCTTTATATCTTGGGGAAAAGAAACATAAAAAGGGTGGGCTCAAAATTTCAGTAAGGGAAAACATAGAGAATATAAAACAATCCATAAACATTTTAATGAAAAAACTTGAACATAAAATCTAAACATCAAAATCTTGAGCAAAGACATAAATCTTGGAAGTACGTAAGGCATATATCATAATGGATCATCAATCATGATAAATTATCATGGGAATAAACCATGTAATTGTGGCAACCATTAATAACATGATATTATTTCCATAGTATCCAAGGCATTACTGCCAAGACCATCTTAGTGGACAAAGTCTCTTTCTGAATCGAGTTCACTCCTCGTTCCAGTCCTGTATCACTGAACCGGATGAACTTACCATTCCATCCATGTCTATATCAGGAGATATAAATCTTTACCCAATGTATTGGAGGTAGATATAGGTCCCACCTATATCATAATGAAGTCATTCTTACATGTGCCACAAAATAAACATACATCATTCATAATAACCCAACGAATAAAATGGGTTTCATAAACATCATCTCATCATCACATAATCCATATAAATGAAATGGATATCATTTCATAATAATAAAATTAAAACCATGTAAATCATAGATAAATTATACTTGATACATACACATATGAAATAATGACATCTTAGATGGAAAACGGTTTTGAAAAAACACTTGAAATGAATTCTTGAGGAAAATATCCTTTCTTCTTTAAAATCATTTTCTTTTCACAAAATGTCGTGCAATTTTAAAAGAAAAGGATTTTTTTGAAAATAGTTATGAAATATTTTGGAAGAATCATCATGAAATTAAGGTTTTATAAAATTGTAAAAATCCCGTCATGTCGTATAAGTTAAAAAACATTCTCCCCATACTTTTTCCAGAGAAGTCAAAAAGTACCTCGTAAAAGAAATATTCCTTACATACCATGTAGTAAATGTCAAAAATGGGTAAAAAGGAATTGAAACATACATGAAATAATTTTTATAAAATAGGGAAATGGATGATAAATATAACCCCTGTAAATACTTATGAATAAACAATATCGGATAAAAACAAGATTGGAAAATTTATCCCTTACCTTAGGTCTGATATGCTTCGTACGTATCTGAACCTCCTCTTCTTCGACGCACCTCCTTTAAACTTCTTCTTAGGGCACTAGGGTTGGCCTTTTGAGAACACCAAAACCTATATGATATAACTAGATAGGTTGAGAAGAGAAATTGGCAGGTTTTGGATGATCTTCAAGGCTCAAAAGGGTGTGAAGAGAAGTGGGAAGGGGTTCCCTTTTTATAAGGGAGGAGAGGGGCACCTTTGGAAATCTTAAAATTATTAATTTATAATATATCTAACCCCACTTAAAAACCTCCAAAAATGACTCATATTCAAATATTAGATGATATAAAGTTTTAATCTCATAAATCAATAAAATTTAGACATGTAGGGAATTTATTTTAAACATTATCAACTTGATTTATCCTTATTTAATCCATTAAATTTTATTTGTGGTAATAAGATTCTAAATTTGAAATTGTTATAAATAATTACTTATGTGCTTTGAATTATTCCTAATTAAATAATTTATGACATTTTAGACTATATAAATTTCAATTTATAATTTTTAAATATTTTTGTGATATTTAAACAATTTAACAATATGTTATTCTTATAAAATAACAATAGTGTCAATTTTGACACTATTCATTTATTTGAATTTAAATAAAATCCACACAGAGGATATATTAAAAAAAATAATAGGTTCCTAAAATGTCATAGTACTCTATAAAATTAGTGGATCACATTAAATAGTTCATATAATATTTATTTTACTATTTGTAAAACAAATTATTTAATATCTCTCTTAATAAAATAATTACTACAACATTTTTGTATAATTATTTAATATATTCATTTGTTGCATAAAAATTAAAAATAAAATACTAGGATGAATATAAACATTATATGTTTAATAAGAATACATTTAGTCGGATTTATCTTCTAAAAAACCCAAATTTTAAAATGTTATAGTTATTAAATTCTGAAGGTGGCAACTTTGACATAATATAAAATAAAATAATATAAGTGTCATAATCACTTTTATAAGACTCCAAACGGTCATATATTCGGTCATTGGATGGTTATGGGGTATATATATACTACTAATAAGTTTTGGTCAGGTTTTTGAGCCCTTTAATATGTATTACTATTTCAATAAAAACAATATTATTGATTTTTTTACTAAATAAATAATTTTTGCATCATTAATGTATAAGCTAATAAGATAATTAAATAACTCATAAAAATTACAAATAAAATACCATGATAATGAAAAAAAATTATCTTTCAAATGAGTATTTAGAACCGAATTTATATTCTGTATAACCTTATTTTAAAAATACTTTAATTATTATAGTTTGAGTGAGACATATTCACTTTCCTTTAAATAAAATAAACTAAAGGGTTTAATAACCTCCAAGTGGGTTCTAATGGATTACATTTCGACCCAAATATGACTTATTACAAACTATAATCATCCAATTTTATTAATAAAAGTGTTAGGGTAATTTTATAAAATTATATTTAACCTTATTACCTGATTTATCTTCTACTAGGGTAAATAAAATTTACCGTAGTTACTATTCATAATGCCCAAAAATAAAAAGTGGTATATTAATATAATTTAGACCCACTAATTCCAAATATGGAATCCATTTTTCCAAATTAAATACAGAGAAGTTTCAGAAATTAAATTAAAATTAATCTCATTGTCGAAAGAAAAATGGTTTTTGTTTAAAACATTGCAAAAGATTGAATTGATTTATCCTATGAAATCAATGTAAAATCAATGCTAATGACATACATTATATTAAATGGTAAAAATATATTCTATTTATACTTTAAAACTATTCAATTTTATAATTTAACCACATAAATTATAATGATGAAAAAAGTTGTTTTTAATTAAAATACAGCGTGTTTTTACTATTCATTAAAATATGAAAGTTATATGAATAATATGAAAATTTTATCCAAGGTAAAATTTTATATCCTGATTCCAAATAATAATTTTATTTTGTAAAATTAAACTTATAAACATGTCAAAAACTAGATTTAATGTAGGTGCGCCATCAAAAGGCTGCAAAACTGCATTTTTTGAAAAATACTTATTTTACCTGAAAAAATTATTTTATTCTCATACCATGTTCTATAAAATGAGTAAGATGAATAATAATGTTATAAAATTAAAAATGTAGTTAATACTATTCATAACAGCTATTTCATGTTAATATTATAACCGTATATCTTTGTTTAGTGAAACCCGGTATTGCGTACAACACATGCTATTGAGGAATGTCATGATTGCGTGTAATGCAAGCCAGGTCAGGGTTGACTGTAGTGAAATATCCCTTTGGTGTTGCGTATAACATAATTCAAAACTTATTTCATTTATACATTAAACGAAATCTATACTTAATGTTGTGTAGAATAATTTCCACAAAACGAACATGAAATTGTGTGTAACACGAGCCAAGAATAGTGTTGCGTATACTGAAAGCTAATACGGTGTAGTATATAGTACACGCTAATCTTGGTGTAGTGTATAATAGAAGACATCAAAATAATATATCTCATAAAATCTCAGGGTGTTACATGTTATTCCTTCCTTCTAATATCTAACTTAATTGTATAACTTTATATTAGGAAATGTAACTACTAAAGTGTTATTTATATGTGGAGTTAGACACATCAGCATTCAGATACAACCAGTCATGATGTCCACACATACAAACTTATGCTAGACAGCCTTCGTCCAGATGATATAAGTGGTGATTATTTATATTTTTAAATATTTATTATTTATTGTACATATCATCATTTATTAATAGATTATTAATTTTTTCTTTTAGATAAATTGATCTCCATATACTGATGATATCATCCTGAGACTTCCAAAGTATTGTAGGTTGATTCTTGCTACCGGACCATGTATGGTTTATCTAATTCATTTTCATATTGGTGAGTGGAATCAGACTGATAGATTTTTGAGGCAATTCTGATTCCTTCAGTCCATTCCTAACCCGACCAATTAGTTACCTTCACTTCATTTCTTGAAGATGTGAGGGAAGCGAGACATTGATTGATGGTGGTATCATGCCAGATATATTGATCTATGGGACAGATGACACAACTCTTGATTACGAGGGGCATGAACAGTATCTATGTATTTATTGGATTAGCTGGATTATGTGTCCTGGTATTGCAGGTCCACATTCATATTTCTTACATGACAAGGACAAGGCTTTCTTGATTTGGTAATCATTCTTCCATACACTTTTTAATAGACTATTTATTAACATTACTTAATAGCAAAATTTCTATTTGGAGAATTCTCATATCACTCGTCTCATTCACAACTCTAATCCAGTACATGTATGCACATTTGACAAGACATATTTTCCCAAATCTATGACAGTGTTGATTCTTTACATGGAGAAGATTTATCATGTCATTTTATTTAATCCATTACATGATGCTGAGGCTACTGAGCCTAGTATAGATGTACCAGGGGTGATGACCCTATTATAGATGATGATGTTTCACAGGAGGAGGGTGTTTATCATGATCTACTGGATGCTCCAACAGCTACTCAGGCACAGCTAGAGGCAGATATAGAAGTTGTATGTTCTGAGATAGATTCTTTATTAGGCCCTAGTTTGTAGAAATCTGCAACATAACAATCATCATCTTCATATATTGGTGAGATTTCCAGCCAGCATCTACTATCCTTAGAGGCAGGATAGAGTATAGGCGGTGAGACTGTACATCCAATGTCTGTCACATAGGAGGATGTAGAGTCGGTTGTCGATGATGATATACAGGAGCACCGTAATCTATAGCATAGATATAGAAAAACATGCCATGGATGAATCCAATATACATTTGGGTGTGGGGTAGAGGAGCATCCAGCCCAAAGACATAGATTAGATTGATAATAGATTGACGATACAAGTTTTATGTACCTTACTGTTATCATTTATATTGTTCTATTTTTTTCATTAAGTTTCTTACGATTGTTAAATTATTTATAAAAAATCAATAATTACTATTTCCTATTCATAATAATACGTAGATTTATCATCTATATATGTATAATAAATAATTTTCTGAAATTCATTATTAAATATTAATTATATTAATTATTTTGAATTCAATAGATATTATTACATTTTAATAATAAATTTTAGATGATTATTTGTTTTATATAATATAAATTATAATATTACGTATTAATATAATAAAAAACCATCTTACATTAATTATAAAATAGTTATAATATTATTATATATGATTAAATATCAATTAAATATTCCTAAATATTACTAAATATCAATAAATATTACTAGATATTTCTAAATGTTAATAAAATTTCATAAATATTAATATTCACTTATATTTAATAATATCTATTAATATTTATGATTATTTATTTAATAGTTAGTTATTATTCATTAATATTTTTTAATAATTGTTAAATTTTATTAATATTTATATAACCTCTATTAGTATTTAATAAATACTTATTTATATTAATTAATATTTATGTTCTTAATAAGAGGTTTGTACCCTCATATTGTTTAAAAAATTATTAAGATTTATTACTATTAACTTAATATTTACTATTATTTAATTTATATTTATTAATATTCATGAATATTAATTAATTTTTTAATTAAATTTTATTATTCATTAATTAAAATTTTTAAATATTAAAAAATATTTGGTTGATATTTATTAACATTTTTTCGTATTTTATTAATATTTTTGATTATTTAATTAATATATATTAATATTTTTTTATATTTATTGAAATATCGATGATTTTTTAATTAAGGTGTATTTGTAAATATTGATGATTTTTTTAATTAAAAATTTTGGAGGAAGTGTGCACCCTGTTCACGCTTCCTGACGAGGGGACAAGCATGAACAAGGTTCACACTTCTCAGATCCCCTTTTTAAAAATACCCATTTGTAAATAAAAAAAACTATTAAAAAATCACACCTAAAATTATGTCATTGATTATAATATTTGTGTTTTCAGCTTGACAATTGGAAGAGAGAAAAGTCTAGTTCATTATCTATAATGCATAGGGTCTAGGAAACCTCGATTACAGAAAATATGAATATTTAGTAATCATAATTTGAATACTCAAAGTACTGGTTGACAGGTCGATATAGCACGAAAGTAGCAAGAAGACCTCACAATTGGTTTCCAAAGACAGAGAAAAGATTAATATAAGTATAATATGTAAGATAGTAATATTAAGGATGGGTGTTGTGAATCGTTTCCTACAAATTGTGTTGCATGGGTTGTACATGGAAGACAAATGGCATGTTAGAAGTATTATGATAGCCCCGTCCCCGGGCTGCTGCTGCTGCTGTTGTGACCTCCTCCATTATCATCATCTTCTTATGTGGGTAATTTAATAAACACAGATATTTCATAACATAAATATATCATTAATCTCAGACTCCCCTCACCACCCAAAATATTTTATCAATTGTGCGCCAATCTTTATATTATCACACAAGAAATATATTTGGATGCATACAAAAGGGAAAATGAGTTCTCGATTCTCATCCTCTGTCATTTTCACCTGATCAAAAAGTTACAGGTAAGAAGTTATACATCAATTGAGAGGGGATAGGAGTAAAGGATTCATAGTTTTCTTCAAAAAAGATAGAGGTTTTATGAGTTTCGTTTTTCTTTTTTTTCTATGTTCAATTTTTTTCTGGTTTGGAGGTGGAAGGACATTCGGCATTGGTGTTTGGAACCTTCCTGGTTGGTGCACTATGTAACGCCTCCTCAATAAGAGAATCACATGATTTCTCTTTCGATGAGGTTTTTTGAATGCGGGCCAAGAGCACAGGAATTAATTCACACGGTGACATGCTTTTGACGCAGAGACATTAATTGATGTGGATTCTTTTTCCTATATAATGAGGCAGCGACAAGGAATTTCAGCACACCAGCATCAACAACACTGAGAGAAAATCCCATTTGGTGATCACCTTTCTTCAATAATCATCTTTATTTCTCTCTGCCTTTTGATCCAAACTTTTATTCTTGAGTATTACTTTTGAGATCCCTTTCATTATGGGGAGTCCATACCATGTACCTCTTGATTTTAGTGGATCCCTCTTTCAGGACTAGGTCCCATGGTTTTTCCCTTTTAGGTTTTCCACATAAAAATTTTCAGTGTCAACTTTATTTTTCTGAACCTATTTTTGTCGTTCCGCATCCTCTTTTATTTGGGGGGGAGATTTTATTTCTGTTGCACGTTCGCATTTTCTATTGTTTGTGCGTTCATCACTTTCTCATTTTTTCCAACATCTGGTATTAGAGGGATTGGTTTTTATTTCATATTTATTATGGAGGCCATTTACAGTCTGATGATTCTGTTGAATGGTACCAACTACCATATGTGGTGACTTAAAATAAAGGATCTTCTTTTTGTCAAATGAATGTATCTTCTAGTATTTAGTACCCAGAAGTCGTTAAGGATGTCAGATGAAGAATGGGAGTTCGAGCGTGATATGGTTTGTGGATTCATTCACCAATGGGTTGAAGACAACGTGATGAGCCACATTGTCCACATCTCTCACACCAGAACTTTGTGGGAGAAGCTTGAGACGACCTACGCTTCCAAGACGGGAAAATAATAAATTGTTTCTTCTCAAGGAAATGATGAACTTGAGGTACAGAGAAGGTATATATATTTCTGATTATTTAAGTGAATATAAATGATGTTTTGATCATTTTTCTGGTATGGGTATCAATTTTGAAGATGTGAATTTAGCTCTTTTGTTGCTTAACACTTTACTCGATTCATGGGAGAATTTATGTATTACTCTAGCCAGTTCTTCTCCTAATGGTGTTGTGACATTTAGTTTTGTCAAGTCTACTATTTTAACTAAATAATTCAGTAGACTCACTCAGGAGAAATCTTTTTCAGTTCCTTTAGTCATAGATAACAGGGGGAGAATCCAGGATCGGGGGAAGAGTAGTCGAGGTAAGAGCAGAGGTAGATGAAAATCCTGACCGAAGCATAGATATTTTAATGACATCATTATAGTAATAAGGTGATTATCCAATAAAAAAATATATTTTAATTACATTTTAATGGTATTAAATGTTCATTTTTGATCTTATGGGCCTGAGTTAGTGCATTTTCATTATGAACATCCATTCTCATTATTTGTGCACTTCATGCCTAATATACACCAATTTAGGCCCAATGAGTCATCTGATTATAAGGAATGTGATTATCAATATTTTAATTTGATATTTTCCGAAGAATATCTACACTTAAATGTGAACATTTTTCATTCAGGGATCAATTGATTATTCATAAACAATGATGGAGATATTTGGAGATGAATGGAAGCAATTCTAAGAGACAGCAGATTGGAAACCATCCCACTTATGAGACTGTGGGGCCCAACATACATGCCCAATTAATCCCATATTTTGTGGTATTCTAGATGACATGTATAGGAACAAATAACTCTCCATAATTAAATTCTAATTCGGCATCTATGGTGGTCATTAAGGCAGCCCAAGATAGAGATACAATTCTGGGCCAGATTCTGCGGCCTAGAAAAACAGACCACTAATTTAATCATATCTCGGAATCCACATCTCCAAATAGGCCCACATTTTACAGGCCGTTAGAAGACATCTGGAGAACCATTTTCTTCCACTATTACCCACTTTGATTAAGCCATATAGAGGGTCATCCAAACATGTCTGTTCGGTGGATGAAATCTGGCTGCCACCTCGGGTCAAATGTGGAAACGTCCAAATTCCACAAGCTTTCCTCCACGTATGGCCTACCAAAATTAATTGAGATGAATTTTACTGTTGGAGGATCGACCCAAGGGCTCAGAAATTCCTATTTAAGGTAGTTGTGTTGGAGTATTGAAGGATATTTGGTGCTTTGTTTCATTGTAGTGTTATGCTGCCGCTTTGTGTTTGTAATCACATTTCTTTCTCATGTAAGTTGTTTAATTCACCTTAGTTTCTTAATAAATGTTCTTTGTTTACTCTTATTATGTTCTCTACTTATCAAGTTTATACCGTTGGTTCAAGTTGTGAATTTATTCACACCATACTTTGTGATATTTATCACACAACGGAGGAGTGATATTTTTTTGTTGTTGTTTTTACTTCTTCAATTCCACCTTTGTAAGTCTAGTTCCCGCTTCTGTTGAAGACATGTCATCAATGGAGGGATAACCCACTTATGGGTTGATCCAAGGGAGTAGAAAGTGGCTGTATTAGATGTTATTTATCACCTCATTAATGTATAATCACTTCTTTAATTGAGATTTTTATTTGAGGATTTTTAAACTCCATCGTCCTTGTTAAATTTAAGGCCACACACTTCAAGTGCTAATACGAACATGTACCTTGAAGTGCTCAAAACCTTGATACTTAAAGTGTATAGGTTATTATTATTAAAGGGTTTAGGAATTAAACCAGTAAGTGATGATGTTTTTTTATCTTTTTAAATGAACCCATCTCAAATTTAAGAAATTGAAATCATTAAAAAGAAAATACGTCCAATCCAACCCGAGCGATAACCTAGGATCAACTCATTCTTTTAATTTGAATTCACTTAAGTATCTTAGAGTTCACTTAAACCCATCTAAAATAAACCCAAAGATTGCCACTTCATAGCCAAAAACAGTCCTTATAATGTGCGTGTCTATAGGTTACTTCTTAGGTCTCTGTGGATTCGATAACCCAAGCTAGACTAAAAGGACCGTTCTACCTTCATCTCTTGGGTAAATTTGAGCGAGAATCAAATTTTGGCGCCATTGATGGGGACCCAATTAATTCATCTAAACACCAATTCTATTCTCTCCCATTTCATCTTTTCTTATCCAAATTCTCTTATCTTGTCCCTTTCTCGTTTTTTTTCTTTTGGCGCATGTCTGCCTACACCCGCGATCAATCAAACCGTCTTGTTAGGGTGAATAGTCCTGGGGTTGGGATGTCATGTAAACCAAGGGAACTCTTTCCATTAGATCCTAATCTTCCTAATACTATAGAGTCCAAAATTGAGCCAATTTCAATGGAAGGTCTTCAAAGAAACCAACTCATAAACCCAGGTGGGAACCAAAATGGAAACCCAAATGAGGCAGCCCCAAACATGGGGAATGCAATTGATCAAACCATGAATGACTACCTCATACATTCCTGGAACAATGCCCCCTCATGCAGTAGAAAAAATTCCCTAAGATATGCCAACTACATCTTTAAACCCCATGTTCTAAACCACCTTCCCACATTCCATGGAATGGAGTCCGAGATGTCATACCTGCACATTAAGGAGTTCAATGACATTGTAGAAACCATGTGTCCCCCACATCAACTAGAATCAGCTAAGATGAGGCTATTTACTTTTTCTTTAAAGTATCGAGCAAAAAATTGGCTAAACAATTTGATACCATCATCCATAAACTCTTGGGACCAACTACAAAGAGAATTATACAAAAAATACTTTCCCCACCACAAAACAATTGCACTTAAAAAGAGTATCCAAAACTTTTTTGAAAAAGAGGGAGAGTCATTCTATGAAAGATGGGAGAGGTTCAAAGACACTCTAAACATGGTTCCACACCATGGTTTTTCTATTCCTGAACAAGTGAGAATTTTATATGAAGCGTTGGGTCCGGAGAACAAACAATTCATTGACATGATGTGTAATGGAACCTTTAAAAACAAATCCCCAAATGATGCTTACGAGTATCTAGAAAGCCTTTTTGAACAAAACCAAACATGGGTAACTTCACCTTATTCTGAAAAGCCACAAAGAACTACTGGAATTCATACACTTAGAGAAGAGGAAAGCCTTAGGTCTAAAATCGTAGCACTCTCTAGGAAGGATGAAGAGATAGACCTTAGGAAAGTCCATGAAATCAAAACTATTGACCCTGTTTGCACAATTTATGACAAACATGACCATAAGATAGACAACTGCCCAACCATTCCATCCATCAAGGATGTTCTCTTAGGAGGACCCCCAGCGGATGTAAATTCTTTAAACTTTCAAAATCCTCAATACCAAAACACCTTCAACCCAAGGTATAACGACCACCCAGGCTTCCGCTAGAAAGATAACCAACAACCTAGCCAACCACAGGGACAAAATCCTTACCCCCATCAGAACTACCAAACCCATAACCAGTTCCAAACCCAACCTATCCAATACCAACATCCACCGGTCCATTTTCAACAAACCATCCCACCTCCAAAATATCCCCCTGGGATAAACCAACCTACTCAAGCACCCACCAAAACTGTTCCACAAAGCCTACTAGAACAACTATGCAAACAAATGGAAAGGATGAACTCAGAAGTCTTTTCCCTTAAACTAGAACTTCAGACCAACAAAACTGGAAAGGAACCCATGCCTACTCAGGCGGTTCCATCCTCAACTTCAAGGGGAGAGTCAAGTTGTGCTCAAACAACTCATGAACAACTAAAGGTTGTGACTGTTTTAAGAAGTGGGAAATCAATTGAGAAACCTGAACAACTAATTCAGAACCCACCTGAAGATTCAAACATGGATGAAAATTCAAATGAACCACAAGATCAAACTGAGGAAACTAATAACAATGTGAAAGAAACAACTCTTCAATAAACAACCCCACAACCTGCACCATTTCCTCAACGCATGAGGGGGAAAACCAAGCCTGAACTGAGTGAAACATTGAGAGAAATATTTTCACAAGTCAAGTTGAAAATACCCTTTCTCGATGCAATCCAAACCATACCTGCCTACTCAAAGTACATTAAGGAATAGTGAACTTTTAAAAGAAAATTTTCACATAAAAACGAAGTCCTTTTAGCTGCTAATGTGAGTACCACCATTCAAGGGACCATTCCTCATAAATTGAAAGACCCAGGTTTCCCTTACATCAATGTTGAACTAGGAGAAAGTAAAGTTGTCAAGGCCTTGTGTGACCTAGGTGCTAGTGTCAATCTCATCCCATATGTTGCGTACTGCCAGTTAGGCCTAGAAGAACTCCAACCCACATCTATCACACCTCAACTTGCTGATCGTAGCATTAGGGTTCCAAAGGGGATTTTAAAGGACGTTCTGGTAAAGGTTGAAAACTTCATCTACCCTGCTGACTTCATTGTCCTTGAAAACCATCCAAACTTAGTAAATAAGGAACAAACTCTAATCATCCTTGGACGTCCTTTTCTTGCAACAATCAACTCTGTTATTTGAGTCTGAAATGAGAACAGGACCATCACCTTTGGGAACACGAGTCTAGACTTGAACATCTATAATGCAAGCTCACAAATAGGGGATGACGAAGACATTCATGAAGTAAACATGATAGGAAGCATTGATAATGAATCCATGGAACATCAAGGAATATTTGATGGATTTTTAAGTCAGGATGAGATTGATTTACTTTGTTCATATGAAGGAAGTTTATCTCCTTGGATCGAATCATTTTCAAATTGCTCTTATGATGTATTATTAGGTCCAACAATCAGTGAAACCTTTCAGGAAACCAATTTCATGGAGACCAATCAAACTTCCTTCCCTAAATCTGATCAAGCCAATCTAGTATCTGAAACTTCTACATGTGGGGAATCAATCCTATCTAAAACTTTAAGAAATAAAATTGATCTTGATCCAATGTCCCAATCTTCTGCTGAAATTCTGAACCAACCTGATCTTGAATTTAAGGAACATCATGCTGCACTAAAGTATGCCTTTCTAGGGGACAATAAAACACATCCTATTGTCATTTATTCTTCTCTTTAATCTAATCATGAAAGGATGCTTTTAGATGTCCTTAGGAAGTATAAGAAAGACATTGGTTAGACCCTTTCTGATATTCCTGGGATTATCCCACTTATCGGGACTCATAGGATTGTTATGGAATCTGATTCAAAGCCATGTCGTCAACCTCAACGGTGACTCAATCCTAATCTCATGGAGGTAGTAAGGAAAGAACTTCTAAAATTGTTGAAAGATGGTATCATATATCCCATAGCTGAGAGTGAATGGGTGAGCCCAATCCAAGTGGTTCCAAAAAAGGCAGGAATCACAGTGATAACCAATGAGGATGGATAGATTCTTCCAACAACGGTGAGTAGTGGATGGAGGGTATGTATTGACTATAGGAAACTAAACTCCTTAACCAAGAAGGACCATTTCCCCTTACCATTCATTGACCATGTCCTTGAGAGAGTGGAAGGTCATGCCTTCTATTGTTTCTTAGATGGGTACTTGGGGTACAATCAAATTGAGGTCTCCCTATAGGATCAAGGGAAGACTACATTCACATGTCCATTCGGAACCTTTTCTTTCAAATGCATGCCCTTCAGGTTATGTAATGCCCCTGGAACCTTCCAGCGGTGCGTGATGGGAATCTTCTCAGACATGGTAGGGGATTTTCTTGAGGTCTTCATGGATGACTTCTCTGTGTTTGGGGATACTTTTGAGGGATGTCTGCAGAATGTAGAGAGAGTCTTTTCAAGATGTGAAGAAAAGAATCTGGTCCTAAACTGGGAAAATTTCCATTTCATTGTTAATGAGGGACTTGTTTTAGGCCATATGGTCTCGAGTAAGGGGATTGAAGTTGATAAAGCAAAGGATGACATCATTCGTCACCTTCCATCACCCAAAACTGTCAAGGAAGTGAGGTATTTATGAGTACATGTTGGTTTCTATAGAAGATTCATCAAGGAATTTAGTTCAATCTCCTGTCCTCTTTGTGCTCTGCTATTAAAGGATCCTCCATTTGTTTGGACTGAAAGCTGTGAGGGTTCATTCTCAACCCTCAAATCCTCTCTCACCTCTCCTCCCATTATGAAATCTCAAAATTGGAACCTTCCTTTCGAACTTATGTGTGATGCCAGTGACTTTTCTGTATGAGCTATATTAGGACAACGTTGTGATAAAAATCCTTATGGCATTGCTTATGTACGGAAATCCTTAAATGATGCCCAAATCAACTACACCGCCACTGAAAAGGAGTTACTTACTATTGTGTTTTCCTTAGAGAAGTTTAGGTCCTACCTCTTAGGATCCCCCATCACTGTGTTCACTGACCATTCGGCACTAAAATACCTCTTCCAAAAACAAGATGCTAAGGCTAGACTAATTAGGTGGTTCCTTATCTTAAAAAAATTTGACCTCACAATCAAGGATAAATAGGGAGTTGAAAATGATGTAGTTGATCACCTCTCTAGGATGGAATTCAAAGACAACTCAAATCACCTTTCTTTGTCTGATTCGTTTCCTGATGAACACCTATACTCTGTGAGTGACTGCCCTTGGTATGCCGACATAGCCAATTTCTTAGTTATAGGAGTCATTCCAAAATTCTTAGGGACTCAAGCTCGATGGAAATTATTTTTTGATGTTAGACACTATGTGTTTGATGATCCATACCTCTATAAGTTCTGTCCTGACCAAGTCATTAGGAGGTGTGTTCTAGAATCTGAACAAGAGTCCATCCTTAATTTCTGTCATAGTGAGGCATGTGGAGGTCACTTTTCCTCAAAGAAAACATCTGCTAAGATTCTTCAATGTGGTATCTTATGTCCCACCCTTTCAAGGGACTCCTACACATTTTTTCAAATTTTTACTAGGTGTCAACGAGTAGGGTCCATCACAAAAAGGAATCAAATGCTACTCACTCCCATCTTAGTGGTTGAAATATTTGACTGTTGGGGAATTGATTTCATGGGTCCCTTCCCAAACACTCGGGGATACCTCTACATACTCTTATCTATTGATTATATCTCAAAACGGGTTGAGTCCATTCCAACTAAATCCAATGATCATCAAGTTGTGATTCGATTTCTGAAAGAGAACATATTTTCTCGATTTGGAATTCCTAGGGCTATAATCAGTGATCGAGGAACCCATTTCTGCAACCGCCAATTCTCATCACTCATGTCTACGTATGGTATTTCTCATAAAGTTTCCATTGAATACCATCCTCAAACCAGTTGTCAAGCTGAGTTAGCGAATAGGGAGATTAAGAAAATTCTTGAAAAAACATTCAACCCCTCTAGGAATGATTGGTCTAAGAAACTCTTAGATGCCCGTTGGGCCTATAGAACCGCATATAAAACCATTTTAGGAATGTCCCCATATTGGTTGGTTTATGGTAAAGCATGCCATTTTCCAGTGGAGATTGAACATAAGGCCTTTTGGGCAATTATGAAAATAGATTATGACCTCTCATTGGCCGGAACAAAAAGGAAATTTGATCTCAATGAACTGGAGGAACTAAGGATAGAGGCTTATGAAAATTCAAGGATCAATAAAGATAGAGTTCAAGCCTACCAATATAGGAATATCAAGGTCAAACATTTTGAACCAGGAAAACTTGTGCTCTTGTATAGTTCAAAACTTCATTTACACCCGGGAAAGTTAAGGTCTATATGGTCAGGACCGTTCATAGTGCATTATTTGTACCCCCATGGGGAAGTAAAGATTCAAGATCCCACAAGTGGTTACATTTTCAAGGTAAATGGTCAATGGTTAAAACCATTCATTGAATCCTTCAATAAATAAGAAATAGATGTTGAGTCAACTGAGGCAACCTATGAACCAGGAAAAAAATTAATAGATTTAGGGTCCATGTCGGGCTAACGACGTTAAACAAAGTGCTGAATGGGAGTCAACCCATGGTTTTCAAGATTCCAATAATTTCGTTGTTTTAATCAACTTTATATTTTAAATAGGGTTAATGAGACATTTTGATATTTCGAAAAAAAAAACTGTTGACCTGGTCTTCTATAATGAGTATGGATGGGTACGAAAGGGGATCACCATATTCATCTATGTCATGTGGTGTGATCCTTGAGTAATACCTTAACCATAAATTTAAAAAGAAGACAATGTATCATAAGTTTGTTTTTTTAATGTGTTTGTAGGTTAAAAAATTAAAAAACAAAAATAAATAAACAAAAATATAATAATAATAAAAAAGTCCACATCGTTGGTCATGGGGCAAACCCTGTCACAACTGGCGAAGCCGCGGGGATTCGAACCCGGGACTGAAGGGAGACAGGGGCACGCACTTACCACTGACCTACGGCTTCTTGTGATCCCTTATTCTATATTTTTTATATATATTCTTATATTTTACTTCCTTTATTATATAAATAAATATATATATATATTTTGTTTTTTTGTTTTTTTTTTTTTGTTTTTTTTTCTTTTTTCTACTAGGGAACTTTGCAAGCGACATTGATATCAAAGGAATAATTCGAGCGGCAAGAACTTCAAACTTCAACCACCAGGTGACGTCATTCCATGATCATAATATTTCAATTTCCTTATTTAACTCCCATTTCTATTCCTCTACCCCATTATAAATTTTATTTTTATGAAACTACGGACAGTTTCATTCTATGTTGGGGGGTGTGGAAACAAAATGTTTGTTTAAAAAAACAATGTTAAAAAAAAGAAGTAAAATTCCTTTATCATTCATATAATAACATCTTTGATCACATTAAAACTACATAGCAAATAACTTTTATTTCCTTGACTCTTAATTTAATTCATGATTATGTTTAAAAGCATTGATTTTGGAAGTTTGGTTGTCCAATGAAAATTTTCATCATTTTTATTTTCATCCATTAAATCAAAATTCCACAATGCACATCCTCTAGACTGTGGGGTACTAATTTGAATTTTTGGGGTCCCATAATAAATAGCATAGGCTGGTTTTATTTTTATGAATAATATGAGTATTCAAAAAAATTGCATGTAGAGCAATGGATTGATAAAATGCGAGGCTTTCGGCACTTGGGGATCGTGACTCCAGAGTTTTCTAGCCCTGAGTTTTTCAATCTATCTCTATTTATGGTAATATGACTTTGTTTTTTATTAAGTTAACTCGAGACGATGCCTGAGTATGTGGGTTTCACTTGGTGCCCTAAGGCCTTTGAGTCTGGGAGTCATCGGCAAAGTCTTGCTACATGGGTTAATTTGATTAACTTCAATCTCAATTATTATAGCAATATTGAAAAAAAAATCCAAAAAAAGAGGAATGAAGAATACTCATATTAGGATTAAAGGTGATTCCACCTAGCGCCTCCATGATTTCCCCCTTGATTGAAAATGAACCCCCATATCTATTGTGATTCACAACACATCATTACACCTAATTGAGTTGGATGAAGTATGATGATGGATTTTATCAAAGGAATGGGCTTGGGATTGTGATTTTCTTTTAAATTCATCTTGTTTTAAATTATCTTGATAGGTTATAAAAATATATTTGTGTGTAGTTTACATTGTGAGAACTATTTGTTATAATGTGTTTGAAGAAAGGAATTCAAATAAAATCATTGAATTATTTGCTTGGGACTAGATAATCTCAAGTTTGGGGTGTGATTATCCAATAAAACATATATTTTAATTACATTTTAATGGTATTAAATGTTCATTTTTGATCTTATGGGCCTGAGTTAGTGAATTTTCATTATGAACATCCATTCTCATCATTTTTGCACTTCATGCCTAATATACACTAATTTAGGCCCAATGAGTCATCTAATTATAAGGAATGTGATTATCAATATTTTAATTTTATATTTTTGGAACTATATCTAAACTTAAATGTGAAAATTTTTCATTCAGGGATCAATGGATGATTCATAAACAATGATGGAGATATTTGGAGATGAATGGAAGCAATTCTAAGAGCAGACAGATTGGACACTAGCCCACTTATGAGACTGTGGGGACCAACATACAGGCCCAATGAATCCCAATTATTTTGGGATTCTAGAAGACATTTATAGTAACAAATAACTCTACATCATCAAATGCTAATTCGGCCTCTATGTTGGTCATTAAGGCGGCCCAAGTTAGAGATACAATTCTGGGCCAGATTCTGCGGCCCAGAAAAACAGCCCACTAATTTGATCATATCTCAGAATCCACAACTCCAAATGGGCCCCAATTTTACAGGTGGTTAGAAGCCATCCGGATCTCCATTGTCTTCTTCTGTGTCCCACTATGATTCCTCTATCTAGAAGGTCATCCAAATGCGTCTGTTCGATGGATGAAAGCCGGCTGCCACCTCGGGTCAAATGTGGAAAAGTCCAAATTCCACAAGCTTTCCACCACCTATGGCCTACCAAAATTAATTAAGATGCTTTTTACTGTTGGAGTCTCGACCCAAGGGCTCAAAAATGCCTATTTAAGGCAGTGGTGTTGTAGGATTGAAGGATCTTTGATGCTTGGTTTCATTGTAGTGTTATGCTGCCGCTTTGTGTTTGTAATCACATTTCTTTCTCATGTAAGTTGTTTAATTCACCTTAGTTTCTTAATAAAAGTTCTTTATTTACTCTTATTCTGTTCTCTACTTATCACGTTGGTATCGTTGGTTCAATGTGTGAATTTAATCACACCATACTTTGTGATATTTATCACACAACGAAGGAGTGATCTTTTTTTGTTGTTGTTTTTACTTCTTCAATTCCACCTTTGTAAGTCTACATCCCTCTTCCGTTGAAGACATGTCATCAATGGAGGGCTAACCCACTTATGGGTTGATCCATGGGAGTGTGAAGGGGTTGTATTGGATGTTATGTATCACCTCATTAATGTATAATCACTTCTTTAATTGAGATTTTTATTTGATGGTTTTTAAACTCCATCGTCCTTGTGGAATTTAAGGCCACACACTTCAAGTGCTAATACGAACCTTTACCTTGAAGTGCTCAAAACCTTGATCCTTCAAGTGTATGGGTGATTATTGTTAAAGGGTTTAGTCATTAAAACAGTAAGTGATGATGTTGTTTTATCTCCTTAAATGAAGCCATCTTAAATTTAAGAAATTGAAATCATTAAAAAGAAAATATGTCCAATCCACCCCGAGCGATAACCTAGGATCAACTCATTCTTTTAATTTGAATTAACTTAATTCTCTTAGAGTTCACTTAAACCCATCTAAAATCAACCCAAAGTTGGCCACTTCATAGCCAAAAACAATCCTTATAATGTGCGTGTCTATAGGTTACTTCTTAGGTCTCTGTGGATTCGATAACCCAAGCTAGACTACAAGGACCGTTATACCTTCATCTCTTGGGTAAATTTGAGCGAGAATCAGAAGGGAAATGTTAAGAAGTTGTTTTATAAGCTGAAAAGGGGAAACATATTGTAGGAAAATCCATAGAAGAAAAATGGTGATGGAGATGATCATGTCGCCGCCACTACAGGGGGTGATCTTTTTATTGTTTATGACTCCATTAACATTTCTTCTAATTATTCTTGTTGGTTTGTTGACAGTGGGTCATGTTTTCACATGACATCTATGAAGAAATATTTTTTTCTCTTACAACCCAGGTAATTTTGAGGTTTTGGAGATGGGAAATGATGGTCATGCTGGCATTGTAGGAATCATGACTATTTGTTTAGAGTCCAATATAGAAAGTATGCTGATTTTGAAGAATGTCTGACATGCACCCGTGGTTTGTTTGAATATTATTTCTATCAGTGTTCTTGATGCTGAAGTGTTTATCAGCACTTTTGGTGATTTCCAATTTATTTTTTCCAAGGGCTCATTGATTGTGGATCTAGTAAAGAAGAAATCGAGTTTATACTGGACTAGAGCTTATATTTCTTGTGATACTTCTTGCGTTGTTGATTGTAGTGTTTCATCCAAGTTGTGGCATTAGAGGCTCAGTCACATCAATGAGAAAGGTCTTCTTTGTTTGGCCAAGAGAAATATACTTCCAAAATTTAAGAGTGTAAAATTGGATACATGTGATCATTTCCTTTTTGGGAAATAGAGCGGAGTGACTTTCAGTTGTCATCCTCCACACAAGAATTCACAGGTACTTGAATTGGTAAATTCTGACATTTTTGGTCCTCTGAAATCTAATACCTTTAGTGTTAGACTTCATTTTGTTACATTTATTGATGACTACTCATGAAAACTCTATATTTATGTTTTGAATTCCAAAAGTTAGGTGCTCAGTGTTTTTAAGCAATTTCATGTTTCTGCTAAGAGATAATCAGGAAAGAAATTGAAATGTATTCGCACTGACAATGGGGGAGATTATTGTGCTCTATCTAATCAGTATTGCAGGCCAGAAGGTATTTAGCTTTAGAAGATTACACACAAGACTCCTCAGCTGAATGGTGTAGCTGACCAGATGAAATTGACTTTGTTGGAAAGAGTTCATTTTTTTCTTTCAGAAGCAAAGTTTCATAGACATTTTTGGATTGAGGATTTACTTAATTATGCTTATATTATCAATTTATCACCTTCAAATTTTTTGTAGATAGACACTCCTGACAAATTTTGGTATGGAAAAAATATCAGGTAGGATCACTTGCATATTTTTGGTTGTCATGATTTTGTTCTTATACCTAGAGATAAGAGATCCAAGCTAGAAGGTAAGGCGCGCCAGTGTATTTTTATTGGATATGGACAGGATGAATTTGGGTATAGGTTCTATGATCATTTTTTGAAGAACCTGGTCAGAATTTGTGATGCAGTGGTAAAGGAAAAACAGTCTACTACAGACATTGATAGGGGCGAAAAATATACTTCTCCAACTTTTTATGGTTTTTTCCGTCTTGAGCCAGGTTCTAATTCACATTTACCTCATATTGTTGATTCTAATGATCATGTTGATGTACAGAATGATACTCAGGGTGAACGTGTTGGAGTTGATGTTTCTGATGCACCTTTTGTTTCTGATGATTGGGTTCCAAGGGATATTAATGAAAATGCAGTTCCACTCTGTAGGTCATCTCGGCATCGCATCGCTTCTACTCGATATTCACCTGATGAGTATGTGATCCTCAATGAAGGGGGAGAACCAGAATCGTTTGATGGGGTAATGGAGAGTGAACATATGGATAGATGGGTTTTGTAAATTGATGATGATATGAAATCATTGCATGACAACCACACATTTTAGCTGGTGAAGTTACCGATAGGTAAGAGAGATTTGCAAAATCATTGGATTTATCGGATTAAAAATGAAGAATCCAGTTCCCTTCCAAAATACAATGTAAGGTTAGTTGTTTCCATCAGAAGAAAGGTATTTATTTTGATGATATTTTCTCACATGTTGTCAAACATTCTTCTATTCCATCCATCCAATGGCCCGAAGACCTTCATTTTTTATTGATTTTTGATAATCCACCTTTCAAGGGGTGAGGTGGAACCATTACAAGGCTTGTAGGAATAAGTATTACATGGACCATAGGCCTTAGATGAATTCATTTCACGTAGGCTTCAGACATTACATACAACCCAGACTAACTAATTGGAATTTCTCCTCCCCGACATCTTCATCGGGAAATCAGCTCTCCGCTTTCGCATGGCTGTTCAGCTAGGATATCCCATGCATGCACAGTATATGAAGACATCTTTCCTCCATGGAGATTTCGAGGAGGAGATTTATATGGAGAACCCATAGGGTTTTATTGAAATAGGTAATAAAAATCATGTCTGTAGGTTTAAAAGGAGTTTGTATGGTTTGACGCAAGCTCTGAGGCAGTGGTATAAGAAGTCTGAATTTGTCATTTCTCATCTGGGTTTTAGGAAGACATCCTCTGATCATTGTGTTTGTGTCCATAGATTTACTGATGATGATTTTATTATATTTTTTCTTTATGTTGATGATATGCTCATTGTTGGCCATGATACTTCTGTAATTGAAATATTGAAGAAGGATCTTTGTCATTCTTTTTTGATAAAAGACTTGGGGCTATAACAATAGATTCTTGGCATGACAATCTCCCATGACTAGAAGGCCAAAAAATGTGGTTATACTTTGATAGATACATTGAAAAGGTTCTTCAGAGATTTTCTATGGATAGATCTAAAGTGGATAGTACTCCTCCTACATTACATTTTAAGATCAGTACCAGTCAGTGACCTTTTACTGATGAAGAGAGGGAGGGGATGCATGACATACCTTATTCATCTTCAATTGTCTTTTTGATGTATGCAATGGTATGTACTAGACCCGATATAGCTCATGTAGTTGGTGTAGTTAGTCATTTTCTATCAAATCCAGGTAGAGAACATTGGAGAGGAGTGAAGTACATTTTTCATTATTTTCATGGTAATTCTGATCTAAGATTGTGTTTTGGATATGGGGAACCAATCATTTGTGTATTTACAGATTCATATATGGTAGGAGATATCGATTCAAAGAAGTCTACTTTATGCAATTTGATCACTTTTTCCAGGGGAGCTATATCTTGGCAGGCTAGATTACTGAGATGTGTTTCTTTATCTACCATAGATTCAGAGTTTATTGCACCTACTGAGGCATGAAAATAATTGTTATGGATGAAAACTTTTATTAGAGAGCTCAATTTAAATCAAGACATGTTTGTTTTATTTTTTGATAGTCAGGGTGCTATTTGTTTGGGAAATAATTCCACTTTTCATGGTATGTCTAAACATATCGATGTTTGATATCATTTGATTCGCAACATCCTTGATTCACGATAGTTAGATCTAGAGAAGATCCACACTGATGACAATGGGTCAGACATGTTGACCAGGATTTACCCATAGGGAAATTTGAGACTTTCCGACTGATTTTAGGGTTGGTGGTGATCCCCACATGAGTCGGAGGGGGAGTTTTCTGGGCACCTTCCTAGTTGGAATACTGCATAACGCCTTCTTAATTAGAAAACCATGTGGTTTCTCTTGAAATGAGTGAATTAATTCACATGTTGACATATTCTTGACGTGGAGACATTAATTGACGCGAATTATTTTTCCAATATAAGAAGGCAGCAACAAGGAATTTCAACACACTGGAATCAACAACACCGAGATAAAATCCCATTTGGTGATCTCCTTTCATCTAATATCATCTTTCTTGATCTCTACATTTTTATATACACTTTTATTCTTGAGTATTACTTTTTTGATCCCTTCCATTTTGGGGAGTCTCTACCGTGTACCTCTTGATTTTAGTGGATCCCACTTTTTGGACTAGGTCCCATGGTTTTTCCCTTTTGGGTTTTCCACATAAAAATTTTCCATGTCAACATTATTTTTATGCACTTATTTTTGTCTCTGGACATACACTTTTATTTGGGGGGAAATATTTTATTTCCGCTGCGTGTTCACTTTTTCTACTGTTTGCGCGTTCGTAGGTTTCCCGTCATTCCCAAAAGTAGGGTCAGTTAGAGGGTTGTTTTTTGGGATGAAATTACATGCACCTACAATTAACCCAATAATAACCCAAATGCAATCATTATACTACCATACAATTGTTAATTATGAATTAACTGATGAGCTTTTGCCAAAATAGAATTTGGTTTGAATCGCAGCTTCTTAACCATCGGTTCTACATTTATTAAACATGTTGCATGCTATTTCCTTTGGATTATAAATTAACCGATAAACTTTCACCTCAATTGAATCTAGTTTAGTTTGAAACACAACATACTTCCTATAACCATGGGTTCTCCTTCTTCTTTCCTTCACCCCACATGCAAAACCCTGGAAAATCAATACCTTAAAATAATATCATAATCAATTGACAATTTTCCTAAATGAATGGATGAATTGGTCCAAAAACTCACATATATTTTTTTAATAAATATTATAATGGGATAATATGAGATAACTTTTTCAAATTGATAGATTTTCACAATTGATTAAAAACCCCCCATTAAAACCATTTTATCCATATTAGGGTACAATCTTGCCAATTAAGTCTCTATTATTATTCTCGTACCACTACTATAAATAATGCTTTTATCATCACTAGAAAATTCTATTAACAGCACTAGAAAATCTCTATTAATATCGGCGAAGATAAAGAGGGGTCCCCTTTAACAGTGCTAAAAAATCACTGATAAAGTGTGTCATTTATCCACACTAAACAAATTGTGATAAAGGGTGTCCTTTATCCGCACTAAAAAAAGCACTGACAAAGGATCCCTTTATCAGTTCTATTTTGAGCATTGATAAATGGTACTTTTATTAGTGCTCTAAATAGCACTGATAAAGAGTTCCTTTATAAGTGCGCGAAATTGTGTTGATAAAGGGTTCCTTTATCAACTCTCAGAGTAGCGCTGATAAAGGGGGACATTATCAGCACTTAAAATAGTGTTGATAAAGGCCTAGCTACCAATGGTGTTCTGTTTATATAACAGCACACTCACCTGTAGCACCTGATACTACACATTCACAACACACACACATCACCTACACAAAATAGCACCTGCACAGTGCACACAATAACAAAGAAGTTCACACAAGGGTTTGAAATACAATTCTATATACATTTCAAAAAGTGTTTTATATAATTACATTTACAATTATCCAACAAATAGTTAAAATTTAATGTTTCATCCTTTGACATACGTGATACCCTCTCAAAAATGTCCGCCCATGGTAATAGTTGCTGAAAATATCCTCACAACTCAATAAAAAGGTTCCACTTATATAAAAAACAAATATTATGTTAATAATACTATAAAGAAATACATTAAACATTAATATGAAAGAATATATCCATAAAGTGTCAATTTTAAATAAAAAATACACATTTTGAGTTATACAAGTCACATCGTGCATCGTATTGAGGTGGGGTAGATTCCAACACATCACAAATGAGTTATGGATCATTGTACTAAAATATCAAAACAATATGAATGAGTTTTCTTGGTTTTGAGAATGTCCATTATTTTTTTACTAAAATTAATATAAAATTTAAATGACAAACTTGGATTTATACAGGTCAAATCATTCGTTTTATTGAGGTGTGGTTAATTCCTACACATCACAAATGACTCATGGATGGTTGCTCTAAAGTATCAAAACAATCTGAATGGGTTTGTTCAGTTTTTAATATGATAGTTGTGTTTTTTTACTGAAATATAATTTCAAACAAGAAACACCCTTTTTGAGTCATATTGATCGCATCATGCATCTTTTTGAGGTGAAACTACATCATACATTTCACAAAGGACTTACGAACCACTCTTCTAAATTATGAAGACAATGAGAGGGTGTTTTCTTGGTTTTTAGTGAGTGAAACCTTTGCAGCTAATATGTTAATTTTAAACTAATAATGGAAACTTTTATTCATAATGGTTACATCATACACTGGATTGAGGTTTTGTTGATTCCTACATATCACAAATGAATCATGGATCATTTTCTTAAAGTATCAAAACAATCAGAATTTGTTTTCCTAGTTTTCAGTGTGACATTTATTCTTTTTACTTAAATTAATGTCAATTTTAAATAAAAACACATTTTGATTTATATCGGTCATATCGTTCGTTGAATTGAGGTGTGGTTGATTCTTACATATCATGGATGACCAGTGGATCATTGTTCTAAGGTATCAAAACAATAAAAATGTGTTTTATTGGTTTTTAGTATGTCAATTGTGTTTTTATTACTAAAATATCATTTCAAACCAGAAACATGCTTTTTGAGTCATACCAGAAACATCATGCATCTATTTGATATGACACTCCTTCATAAATGTTAGAAATTACTTAATAATCATTGTCCTAAATTATGAATACAATCGGAAAGTGATTTCTAGGATTTTAGTGAGTGAAATATTTTGAGCTAAAATGTAAATTTGAAACTGATAATAGACACTTATAGTCATACTAGTCACACCGTGTGTTGAATTGAGGTGCGGTTGATTCTTAGACATCACAAATGATTCATGTATCAATTTCTGATAGTATCAAAACAATCCAAATGTTTTTTCTTGGTTTTCAGTATGGAATTTGTTCTTTTTACTTAAATTTATGTCAATTTTAAATAAAAAAGACACATTTAAATTTATACCGGTCACATCGTATGTTGTACTGTGGTGGGGTTGATTCCTACATGTAAAAAATGAATCATGGATCATTTTCTTAAATTATCAAAACAACATGAATGTGTTTTCTTAGTTTTTAGTATGCCAGTTTTTTTTACTAAAATTAATGTCAATTTTAAATAAAAAGGGACAATGTGAGTCATACCGGTCACACCGTGCATCGAATTGAGGTGTGGTTTATTCTTACACATCGAAAATGACTTATAGGTCATTTTCTTAAAGTATCAAAACAATTTGAATGTGTATTCTCAGTTTTTAGAATGGAAATTCTGATTTTTTACTTAAATATCATTTCAAACTGGAAACACACATTTTGAGTCATACAAGTCGCATTGTGTGTCATTTTTACATGAGACTACTTTATACACATAAAAAAGAACTTATGAATTGTTTTCCTAAATTATGAAGGAAATTAGAGATATTTTTCTTGGTTTTCAGTGAGTGATTTGTTTTGATCTAAAATGTCAATTTTAAACTAATGACAAACAATTTTAGTCATATCAGTCACATTGTTCACCAGATTGAGGTTTGGTTCATTCTTACACATCAAAAATGATTGATGGATCACTGTCTTAAAGTATCAAAACAATTCTAATGAGTTTTCGTTGTTTTTAGTATGCCACTTGTTCTTTTTTCTAAATTTATTTTTAATTTATTATAAACATACACACATAAAGTCATAACGGTCACACCATGTGTCGGCATTAGGTGAGGTTTATTCTTGCACCTCATAAATGACTTATGGATCATTGTCCTAAAGTATAGAAATAATCCTAATGTGTTTTCTCATTTTTCAGTATGGAATTTTTTCTTTTTCTTAAAAATACTGACAATTTTAAATAAAAATAGACACTTTGTCTCATACCGGTCATATCTTCAGGCTAATTCTGTAAATTCTTCCATCAGGTATACTTCCCACTCATTTATAAAAATATATATCTCATCTTGTGAATAAGAAACTTTTTGAAAATCATGGTAGTGCTAAAAAAATATAAATACACAAAGTATTAATAAGTTTTTTATATGAAATAGTATTTATTATTGAAAATACTTCTTCAGGGATGCTAGTTTGCTCATGGAATATGAACTCTTTCATAAATTTATAAATATAATAACCATATTCTTTATTTTTTGTTTGTTTCAGGCTCTAATGAAATATTGATAAAATAAGTAATTTTGTTATATGTGTTTGGATAGTGAAATATTATTATATATACACTTATTTGTATTCATTCAGGGTACTTGTAATGTTTCTTGTCCTTTTCCTCTAGCCCCATTCCATGATGTAGACGATATTCATGCACTTCCCTATAACAATAGAATCGAAATTAAAAGATAATAAAAATTATATAACTAAATGTTTAGTTCTAAAATTTTGGATGTATTGTATTAAAAAATGAAAAATTCCATCACTTATGGTCAGTTTTATATATATCCATGCATTGATTCCAAGAAATAAATCTCTTGAGTATCTAAATTGACCGTATTGAGCATCCAATGCTCCCTAAATACAAAAAAAGGAAAAAGTAATGAAAGAAATTAAAATATATTTGTTATGATTAAATTGTACAATTTTACCCCTGAGTCATTGGTATTAAGAAAAGTCTTTCATACATAATTTTGTTGTTAAACAATTTGAACAGGCTTGCCACTATTTCACCCTCATTCATGGATTCTATGTCAGTTTTTTCTATTAAGGTGACAAGAGGACTAACGATTCCAAATTTTTATTCATAGGGAAATCCATTCAATTGTTATTCATATATATGTCTGAAAAAATAAATGAAAATTATTTAGTCATAATTATCATCGTATATTAGCTTATCAAGAATCAAAACATGAAAACATACCTAATGTATACATTTAAAACTGAGCTTCCTAACCAATTGTACTCCAGGATTTCACTTACATTATCAATACTAATGAAATATGGATCTTCCCCACTATACATATTTTCATCAAAAATATTTTTGTGAACCCCACCATCTTTCAAATTCATATTCCCATGATTCTGTAATGATAATAAAAGCGAATATAGAATGAGCAGGTTTATGGTGCTTCTAGTAGATTATTTTTATCAGTTAGTTGATCCTTGAGACTGTTTTGAGATTTTATTTCTTTTCCCCCTTTCATGTGGCTGTCTATAATAAAATTAATTGGTTAAGACCTTTTTTCATTAAATGTTAAATGTTTAACTGGAAAATAAATTGTAAATGAATACCTCCTTGTCCAGATTCTTTTTTACAAGCTGTGACGACATGCGATAAATGTTCGAAGAGCTTGTTCAACCTTATAAATATCTTCATCATCAATTTGAACAAGTTCTCAGTGCTCAACTCATGTGATACATTAATCATCACTTTGACATGACCTATTAGAAGTGGTCTGTTTTGTAGCATGACATTCTGAATATTTAAAACCATATATCTCACTCCAAGCCGATGTATGGGTGTTGATAGATATAAATTACATTTATTTTAACCATGTAAAATATTAATACTGGAAAGTTATTAGTGTCTATGTGATATAAAATAAACAGAAACCACTATTAAAACATTGATTACCTCATCTAAGACAGATTTTTTAGGGTAATGGCTCACTTTAATGCTAGTGTGGGTGGGGCGGGATCTTCACGCACCAGTTGTTCTTGTGTTATTTCTTTTCTTTACCCCCCCCCCCCACTCTGCCACGATCATTTTTTCTATGAACTCTCTCTGCAATTACATAGATTGTTCAAGGATAGTGATTCTTTATCTCATCATTTTGACTTCTACATTTTTATCCACTGCTTTATTTTTCTCAAAGATGTTTGGGGTGTTACCCCAAAACCCACACCTCTAACGCGGCCATACTTTTCTAGCTTCTTGAAGGCCACTGAAAGTATGTCAGCATCCGGTTTGGGTGTTGTTGATTCCTGTGACTATGTTAGATAGAAAATATTGGAAAATAAGTAATCATGGTTATTTAATATCGATTTAAAGAAGAAATATATTTATTATTTCATACTTACACATGTTTACCACAATTTTTGTGTGTTTTAATAAATTAGTATCCAATATTTTTTTACACGTGCCACCTTCCATAGAACATGGCATGGGTTGAAAGTGAAATTGGATTTAGATTCATCAATCTTCATATAAACAGAGTAATATAGTTATGGTGTTGTTTTATTTCTCATAAAAGTATTATGGTGGATTTAAAATACAAGCCATTTTTTTTCAAAGGAAGCATACCCAATTATTTCTTTAAGGTAGGGGTGCACTGGTTTTGTTTCTCGTTCTTTATTTTCATCACTCATTTATTGTTTCATAAATAAAAAACTATCAATAAAAGTGATTAATACATGTATCATCAAACACCATATTACTAAACACAATTTAATTGAAAATACTTCTCCTCACGAAGACTATAAAATGTATCCCATGCGCCTTGGGTTATTAGGTGTGCATAAATAGGAGGTGTGTGCGGGTTTATTTTCCATTCAGCATATTTAAGATAAAATTTCATTAAAATTGTGTGAAAGAATCTGTGAATCCTTCCAGAAACCCTTATTACATAGTCCTTGTGTGATTCATCCACTATAAATGCACACTATAAGGGATTATGAAGAGTAAGTCATTGTTTCATTATTATTATTTTGATTAAATTACTGATATGGTATATCATAATGTTACCATAATATCTTCTCACATCAGTTTCTTAAGCCCAGGGAAAACATGGTTCCAAAACTGTACATCAATCGGCACTTGTTTCTGAGTGAAGATTCCAATTTATCTACTAAACATGGCCTTTTGGGGTTAACTTTTTGGCCCTACTTATTCCATATGACCTAATATTTGATGCCTTTCATTTTTTACTTAAGGATTTTTTATAACACCATCAACCTAAGGTGCTCCTCTTCTTTCTACACCACTAGTGTGTTGGTGCCTACCATTTCCTTGGATTCTACATCATAAATATGTTCCTTAAGAGTGCTATAATCGACATGTGCAGATGGTGGTTGTACCTTTGCATTAGGAGAAGCAGCTATAGTAGGTTGAGGAACTTGTCGGTCCTCTGCACTGCGAGCAGCAGCTGGTTGACAGACCTGTTCTACCTCAAGATTATGAGAATCATCATGTACAGAATTCATTATCTATAGAATTAGTTCAACATTTAATTTAGATTGCATAAAATTAGTAGTGAATAGATAACAACATAAGGTAACATGATGTATATTACATAAAAAACCTAACCTGATTATTGAACTCTTTCTTTATAGGATGAAGGGATTTGAACCCTATATCGACTATCTAAATCCATTCATTGTGGTCTTCTATGACATACAATGTACCTTCTACATTGGGAACATTGTGAAATGATCGCGATGTCCCAGTGAAAGGGTCATACACCATTGAATTTCCATCTAACCCTTTAGTGGTTTTGGTGGATAACAGAATAATTGACTAGTTTCGGTTTGTGGGATCTTGAACATAAAATACTTGTACAATTTGTGACTCTATTATATAATGGTTTGTCTTTGTACCCTTCCTTATTTAAATCAACTTTCATGAATCCCAACTCATCTATTTTAATAGAACTCCTATTATCAAACCACTTTCATTAAAAAATACGCACTTGGAAGTTCATATAATCCAACTCCCAAATTTTTTTGATGATGCCAAATTATGACATATTCACATAAATTGGATTTATTTCCTTAGAACCGAAAACATGCATCACTTCAGCCACAAGTGTAACTCCACTATTTGGAATTATACAATCTTCATATTTATCATTAGTGTATAATGTATAACCATTAATTACATAAGAATTATAAGATAATACATATACACCTAGTCCTCCGACTAGACATCGAATTCGTTCTAAAATTTTGTTCAGATTTTCATATTACTCCTTAAATATGTAGCCTTGAAACCATCCTATAATCTATCGATTATGTGTATTTGATATCCATTTTTCAGCCTTTGATGGATTCAAATTCCTAATAATTTCTTTGTGGTTTTTACAATTGGATCAACCTACAAACTATGGAAAATGTAAGGGTGGGCTTGCTCTCAATCTGTAATATTGATTGTGACAACTTCTCTTCCAGAAATTCCTTAACCCGCAAGATTCCCAGTGTGATGAGATTTTGGTAGACCAATGCATTCCATACCGGACAGGTATTCAGTATATAATTCAATGGCTTCCACAACTATATATCACTTTGCAATACAACCCACAGGATGACATCAATTTTTGACATACCCTTTCAAAATATTCATATACCATTCAATGGGGTACATCCATCTATATTGTACAAGACCACATAGTTGACTCTCTCCCATCAAGTAAACCATCAAATGAACCATCATATTAAAGAATGTCGATGAGAAGAAAATTTCCAATTCAAATAATATGACGGTAATTTATCTTTCCATACTTGAAAATTTTATCAGGTCTATAACTTTGCTGCAAATATATTTAAAGAAAAAATAGAGCTTCATTACCTTATAATGGCCATTCTTGGAAAAAATGCAACGTAAATCTATAGGAATTAGATCTTACATCAAAACGTGGAATTCATGTGATTTTAGACCCTCTGACTTTAAATAGTTTATTGACAGGATGTTCCTGATATTTGATCAATACCCATTTAGAACCTTTATGTCATTGAAGAAGTTGAAAACTGATATCTCTCCTACCTAGAAATAGTGTAAGCTGCTGGAGAAAGAAAAGTTCATTTTTCACCCTTCACTGGTGCAAACTCGTCTCATATTCCCATGTCAACCATGTCCAACCTAGACTTAATTCCATCCTTTGTTTTTCTGGGTGCATTTAGCAAAGTGTCGATGACATGGTCACACAATTTTTTTCAAAATACATAACATCACGAAAGTTCCTGATGTATAGATAATCCCCATATGGTAATTCAAAAAAAATGATCTCTTCTTCCAACTGGTTTTCGTAATGTTTTTTCAAAGGGTTTTCCAAAAGTAGTGTCCACATATTTTAATTTCTCAAACACTTGGTCACTAGTTATTGGATAAAATGTTGTAAATTCTTCTAAACTTTCATCAAATTATGTTGTCTAATATTGGTACTTATTTCATTGTGGTATAAATTTTCGATGTCGTAGAAACATGATTTTCGATGAATGTTTCAACCTAATTGATTGTGTACCTTATTTGCAGAAGGGCCACCAAAAACATCCTTTAATGCTATATATTAACAAATTCTCATAACCATAAAGGTCATTTATCATCCTGCAAAACATGGATCTCAACATGAAATCTTCATTTCTATAAGAATCATACAACGTGACACCTGAATCCCACAATAATTTCAAATCCTTGATCAATAGAGCCAAATAAACATCAATATCATGACCCGATTGTTTTGGTCCTGATATAAGAATATATAGCTTGATGTTTTTTTTATTCATGCGTAAACATGATGGAAAGTTATAATTTACCAACATAACTGGCCATGTACTGTGAGTGATTCTTTGAAAACCAAAAGGATTCACTCCATCCGTAGATAACGCAAGATGAAGGTTTCTCAGCTCATTTATGAGATCAGGATACTCATGATTGATTCTACTCCATTGAGGATAGTATGCCAGGTGACTTAGTTTGTCATCTTTTTTCTTCTTTCTGCATGCCACATCAATTGCCCTATTGTCTCCTCACTTCCATATAGGTTCCCAACCCATGGAATGATTGGAAAGTACCATACAAATATCATAGGACCAAATTAATCATTCTTGTATAGAGAAGAACCATACTTTAGGGATTATCTATATGATTTGTGGTCCTTGAAAAATAGTATACAGTCATTTGGGCAGGCATGTATTTGTTTAGAGATCATACCTATTAAACATAGAATTCTTTTGGCATCATATTTTCGGCTTGGGTGTTCATTATTTTATAGAATCTTCTCATTCAAGAGAGAAATTAATTCTGTAAAAATGGCGTCAGTCCATCCGCTGCCTGCTTTCAAATTATACAACTTTAGTATGGCTGAAAATGCTATATATTTAATCAAACCACCAAACAAAATCTTCTTTACACAACTCTTTAACTACTCAAACAATTTTTGTGCAATCACGATGTTTATCTTCAATTTTCCTTGTCATTTCTTCAATATGATCTTCATTATCATTCACATCTGTTATCATATCCTTGATATGGTCATATTCATTTTCCTTACTTGTAATCATATCAAATGATCCATAAAATGCATTTTTATCACATCCACTTGCAACATTAACTTTTTCCATATGTTTATTCCGAAATTTATAACATAAATCTATTCTATGATAGATCATATGTTCTTTCAACTCCTCTGGACTAACTTGTCTGGAACAACAACTGCGTACACATGGAAAGAGGATTTGAGAAGGTTCATATTCAATATCTTTTGAAAACGTGATAAACTCTTTCACTCCATCTTCATACTCTCTTGTCAAATGATTGGAATCCATCTAGTCTTTATTCCTATCCATCCTATTTGATTCGATGATATTAATTCTTAACAAAATAAATAGACAAAATGTTGATATAAAAATTAACCAAGGATAAAAATAGTTATAGACATTAAGTCTCCTTTGAAAACTATTTATAAAGTCACATTTTTAAATCTCATTAAAAAACCCAATCCATTTACACAAATTCTTCTTTAAAATAACACACCCTTTTTAAAATAAACCAATAAGTTTCAAACACTCTTTCTCAAAACCCTAATTCTTTTATTAAAAAGCATTCAAGGAAACTTCAAGACCCAATAATGTTAATTGTTTAAAATGAGTGACAACCCTCTATAATTTACAAATTTTAATTTAAAACATCACACACCCCTTATTAAAATGAAACCAGCATTACATACACATTCAAAATAGTCACATCCCTTTATGAAATCCAATCTAGTGAGTTGAGAAACACTTCGCATGCAACCTAAGTCTATGAAAAGTGTATAAATCGTTTTAAAGATATTTAAAACCAAAATATGTATTTTGAACACATTTTTTAATCACTTTTTTAGAGTATTCAAATAACACCACATGGAAAGCACTACTATTTACAAATATATGAAAGGATTTTTGAAGTTTCTATTATTTGTTCTCAACTGTCTGCACCCATAAGAAATCACATGGCCATGATGGACTGAAACTATTCAAATCCTGACTCCTGATATATCATAATTTAATCCATACTCACTACCAAACTCATTTATGGTTAAGATTGGTGATTTCATCAATCTCTCATTAAGATCGTAGAAGGACCATGCATGAATATATAAATAATCTTATCGAGCTGCACACCTTAGTTTAGGTCTAGTATAATGCCATTTCTATTTAAATGTTATTATCATAAATGGAAATTTGAAGTTAGTAGTTCATCCCTATCTCATATAATTCAAATATCATCTTATAATCCCCCACCATATCACATAGAGTCTTATACATTACCATGCCTTATCTGGACCATAAATGTAGGGAGTATAACTAGCCTATGGAAACTTAAGAATTGTTATAAAGGGTAGTTATTAAGAACCCGCTCTAGACCAATCACGTGATTCCTAAAAAAACCTAACTCACTCTTACCAAAATATCCTAAAATGAAATTTAAAGGAAATCAACACCCAAAAAACTCTAACATCAACACTAGTGACCCCAAGTAACTTGCCACATCCCATTGTCCAACCATGGACAAATCTGATCATCAAGAACAAAAAAAAAATCCACTGAAAAAGGAGATATAAGAGCCCCATACACTCCCATCCACCAGTTCATATGTAGGGTGCGAGCTAAAAATTCATTGTCTGATATCATAAAGAATTCACTTTGACACCCTTCAAAATATAGTTCATAAATTTCTAGTTTGAACATATGTTTTAAAATATATTTTCACATGAATTATAAAACAAGGTTAAAAATAGTAAACGTACAAATTTTCAAACAACAACCCTTTTTATAATTTAAAAATAAGGATGACTACAAATTTGAAATAAAAATATCAAAAAATGGAAATAGGTATTTTAAAACCATATAAGACATGTCAAATAACAGTTTATCCCTCCTTTAGAACATTTTCTGAAAAAACTGTTTTTTTCATAAATGACCACAATGAATATTCATTTTCTTAAAACTCATTTTACAAATTACCAAAAAAAAATTCCTTTTTAAATAAAACTTTTTAACCATTTAAATCAACCAATTGGAAAGTAATAAAATACACACTCAAAGTGAAACAATGATCATACATAGGCACTAAGGAAACAAGGAAATATAATCCAAAAAACAACCAAATGATGGTGCCATATAATAAAAAAATGTAAATACAATCCATCCAAGAAAATAAATCCTCAAAAGTGTCCTAATAATCATGTAACCATCATGTGAATCTTCCTAAGACTCTTGTATATAGATCCTAAACTGGACATAAGGAACCTAGGTAGATACTATTTCACTTGTAATATCCAAGTAGTCCTATAAAAATCATTAGACTCTACCATGATCAGGAGATAAAATGAAACCTTGGTCCCTTTCAGTACATTCTAGGGACACTGAAACTTCTCAGAAACTCACTCAATCTAATTTGATCCTTACACTAGGCCGCACACTTCACACTAGTGATTTCACTTATTTGGATCCCTACGAGTCTCCTAGGACACCCATGCCATTTCAATAGAGGAAGTGAGCAACCAATGGAAAATAAAATATCATCACATAAATATAATTTCAATAATTTTAAATTTAACCTCACCCTACCTCCTACACCCTCACAAGAAACAACCCATTTCACATCCTTTTATAAGCTTCAAAATAATTATAAGAATATAAAGATTCCCCCATGGGGTCATGAGCCACAATAGGAAAATTAATGCATGGAGCTCAATTGATGGTCTTTCATATTTATAAAATAACTTCCTTTAAATTGTCAACTACGATTTTATAAATGTGCTTGAGAAGCCAATCCATTTTCATCCCATTTGAGAACAACATTTCAAATTTCATCCAAAAACCATTTCTCAAAATGCACTACAAAGACAATTTGGAGACCCAACCATTTTTTATAAATAAATTTTTAAAATAATAAACCCTATTATTTTTTAGGGAAATATGTTCTAAGAAATCTTTTATTAAACTTAAATATCCTTCTGAATCATATTTATCCACCATGAGAGTTAAGGGTCTCGAAACCATTTAAATAGGTTGATGGTAAATTCCATTCATTTTGCAAAACATGACTTTAAAATGTAGCATATTCACTTTAAATATAAAAAAAATTATGACTAAACTTTCAAAATATTTAAATTCCTTTAAAAAATTAAATCGTTCCTTTTACAAAACACTTGGTATGTGACATTAGTCTATTCTAACTCTTTAAACCATTTTCAAGCCAATTGAAAACCAAAACAGTCAAAACATAGGATTATAATTTCTTAAGAAATCATTTAAAAACATCCAAGAAATTTATAACATGTATTAAAAGGGAGTTACAATGAAATACCTACCTCACTCAAGAAAAATCGATGCTAAAACTTGTCGACATTAATGGAGAACACCTAAATATGTCAAGTGACATTCTAATAAACCCCTAATGATATAAATCATCATTATTAAAAAGAATTTACACTATGCTCTAGTGTCATCACACTTCATATGCCTAACCAAGTCACACAAATTCGAAGAAAAATATATGATGAGGAACATCAACCAATTTTCAATTCATTTAGTGTGCACAAAAGGACTACTAACAACTAGAATTTTCGGCAGGGCGTTTAGCCCATTCAATTCACAGTATACCATCAATATCAAACTATAATTACATGTAAACAATTCCAAATAGATGACAATGAGGAGAAAACTCACTGGAAGAGGAGTGGCGCACATCGAAAGTGAGGCGCACGGTAGAGGTGTGGCGCACGAAGGAGTTGTGGCACACAATAGAGGTGTGGCACATGGCAGAGGAGAGGCACAAGATGGCTGGTTCCTGCACGGTGGAGGAGACTATTATGGTAGAGGAGGCACAAGGCAGTGTGGCACACAACAGAGGTGATGGCGCATGGTGGGGGTGTGCTTCACGGTTGAGGAGGGGCAGTGGAGAGGAGTCGCAGCGTAGGGGTCAGCTTCTGCGAGGGCTTGAGGGGTGTGAGAATGAAGGAGAGTATAAAACCTCATGAACATTTTATCAGTTCTAGATAAAAATCACTGATAAAGGTATGTTTTATCAGGGCTAAAATCAAAAATCATTAATGAAACTCATCTTTATCAGCACTAAAAAAGCGCTGATAAAGATATTTTGTGAATTATTTATTTATATTAATATATATATTTATAAAATTTTATATATGATAATATATATTTATTTATTTATAATTATAACTATAAATACATATATTTATTTATATTTATATTTATAAAATTATGATTTAAATATTTATAAAATTATAAGAAATATACTTATTATATTTATAATCTTAGTATATATATAATAAATATTTTAATTATATATATTTATAACATTATAAGTATATATAACTATATTTCTTATAATTTTATAATTATTTATATGAATATATATTTATTTATTATATGAATATATTTATTTATTTATTCTTTTAAATAATTATACAATTATAACAAATTAATATTTCAAATTTTTATAATTTTATTAATAAATATATTTATTATATTTATTATAATTTTATAATTAATTTAATTTATATGTATTTATTTGTAACTATAAATATAAATATTTATATTTATTTATCAATATTCCTATATATTTATTTAATTATATATAACATTATATATGAAAATAATAAATATACTTTTTATAAATAATTAATTTTTTAAATAAATTTATAATTATTTATATTTATAACTAATAAATATATATAAATTAATTTGTAAATAAAAATTATAATAAATAAATATTTATTTATAGTTGTAATTATAGATATATAAATATATAAATATATTTATTTATTTAAATAATTATGAAACTATAAAAAATATATTTATAATTAAATATATATATATATATATTATAATTTTTTATTTATTTAAATATATCTACATTTTTTTAGATTTATATATATAACTATTTGTATTTATTTATAAATATTATTATATAAATATAAATAATTAATATATTTATTATAATTTTTTAATTATATAAATATATCTATATTTATTTAATAATTATAATTATAAATATTTGTATTTATTTATAAATATTTTTATATATTTATAATTAAATTAATTTAATTATATTATAAATTTATAAGTAGTATAACAAATATATTTATTATAAATTTTTAATTATGTACATATATTGAATTATTTATAGTTATAACTATAACTGTAAATGAATATATTTATAAATATTTGTATATAATTATAAATATATATATATATATAATAATATATGTATTTATTTTAATTTTATAATTATTTAAATATATATATAGTCGTAATTATAACTAAAAAATAATATATTTAAAAAGTATTTATATATAATTAAAATTTAATAATTATAAATATTATAAATATATTTATTATTTTAATGTATTTAATGAAATTTTATATGTATTTTTGAGAACATAATAGTATATATGTGTAACATGAATTAATCATATACCTAGTAAATATACCAAATAAAACAGAAGCCATCAATGGATGACATGAATAATAAGAAAGGGTCTAATGTATAAATGAATATTAAGATACATAACATATACACACATGATCAATATTTTTATTGACCAAATTCATTTTAACATATATATTTAATAATTAAAATAAATATATATATTTAAAAAGGTATTTATATTTTTTAATTATAAATAAAATAAATATATTAAATATAACAAATGTATATAACAAATAAAATAATACAATAAATATAAAAATAAAATAAATCTATTAAATATAAAAAATATAATTAATTAATCCAATAAATATAATAAATCTAATAAATCGAATAAATCTAATAAATTTAATAAACCTAATAAATATACTTATTATTTAATGAAATTTATTATAATCTTGTAATTATTTAAATATATATATATATATATAATCTTAGAAATACTTTTTTAAAACATTATATATTTATTTATTTATTTATATTTGAATTATTAAGGAACATATATTAATTATAAACATGAGTTTTTTAGTTGCACAGGAGGAGGGTGTTCATCAAGTTCAGCCAGATGCTCCTCCAGCTTCTCAGTCACAGCTAGAGGAAGATATAAATGTTGACTGGTCTGAGATAGATGCATTATTAGGCCCTGTTTTCAAGAAATCTGCAATACATCGGCCATCATCTTCATATGTTGTTAAGAGTTCCATCAAGAATCCACTATCCATAGAGGTGGGACAGGGTACTGGCGATGAGACTCTACATACACCGTCTGTCACATAGGAGGATGTAGAGGCAGCTACTAATGATGATATACATGAGTAATTTATGCCATAGCAGAGATGTTGACAGACATGGAGTGGATGCATCCAATATATGTTTGGTTGTTGGAGAGTGGAGCATCCATCCAAAAGAATTATATTAGATTGATATTAGATTGATTCTACAAGTTATACGTGCCTTATAGTTATCATTCATAGAGTTTTGTTGTTCTTTTCAATAAGTGTCTTATTGTTTTCAAATTAACTATAAAAATCAATAATTACTATTTGAAATTCATATTAATAACTAGTATTACTATCTAAATATGTATAAAAAATAATATTCTTAAATTCATTATTAAAAATTAATAATATTAATTATTTGGAATTCAATACATATTATTGAATTTTAATAATTAATTTAAAATGATTATTTATTATATATAATATGGATTATAATATTACGTAATAATATTACATATTAATATTTAATAATATTTACGAATATTTATTTAATAGATATATATTATTCATGAGTATTTATTTATAATTATTACCATTTATTAATATTTATTTAACATTTATTAATATTTAATAAATATTTATTTATATTCATTAATATTTATATTCTTAGTAAGAAGGTTACATCCTCGTCCCATTAAAAAATTATTTAAATTTATAAATATTAACTTAATATTTACTATTATTTAATTTATATTTTTTAATATTCATTAATATTCATTAATTTTTACTTAAAGTTTATAATTTTTTAATTAATATTTTTAAAAATTGTAAAATATTTTGTTGATATTTATTAATATTTTTTAGAATTTTATTTATATTTTTGATTATTTAATTAATTTGTAATAATATTTATTTATATTTATTGAAATATTGATAGTCTTTTAATTAATATGTATTCATATTTAATTATAATGTAATAATATTTATTTATATTTATTGAAATATTGATGGTTTTCAAATTATTGGCTTGATATTACCAACTTTCACCCTCGGGGAAGACCAAAGTATACTCAAATCGTAAATAAGATGGATTGGCCTTGACAACAGTGAGGGGGCTATGCTGTAACATTTTTTCACGCAGAAGGACATACTCATAAGAGATGTCCCCAAGTGGATATGGGGGCACATCCTCACTTAGATCCACATGCCTCTGTTCCATTGCCTGCAGATATTGTAGTAGAGTTTCTGTATGGACGATGGTATATTATTCCTTACTTTTAATGTCTAACTTAATTTTATAACTTTCTATTATGAAATATAACTATTATAATGTTATATACAGGTGGAGTCAGACACATCAGCATTCAGATACAAACAAACATGATGTCCACACCTACAAACTTATGTTGGACAACCTTCTACGAGATGATATAAGTGTATATCGTTTATATTGTTAAATCTTTATTCTTTATTGTACATCTCTTCATTTATTAATTGATTTTTCCTTTTTTATTTTAGATTATATGGATTTCATGTACTGATAGTATCATCCACATTATTCCATAGTATTCTAGGGTGATGCTTACTACCAGCTCTTATATGGTTCCATTGATTCATTTCCATATTGTCAAGTGGCATCAGACTGACAGAGTTGTGAGGCAGTTCAAATTCCTTCAGTCCATTATTGACCTGACTAGTCAGTTACCATCAATTCCTTCCATAAAGATATCAATGAAGAAAGACATTGACTGGAGGAGGTAGCATACCAGATATATTGATCTATGGGACATACGACACGAGTCTCGATTACGAGGGGTGAGCACAGTACATATGTATTTATTGGATCAGTTAGATTATTCATCATGGTACTACAGGTCCCCATTCATATTTCTTACACAACAAGTATGGGGCTTTCATGAGTTGGTAATCATTCTTCCATCCACTATTGAACAGATTCTTTATTAACGTTACTTAATAGTCGAATTTGTTTTCGTAGGATGCTCGTATCACCCGTCTCATTCACAACTCTAGTCCAATACAGGTATGCTCATTTCATGAGACATATTTTCACAAAGCTATGACTATGTTGATATGGGGGCACAACCCTCACTTAGATCCACATGCCTATGTGGATATGGGGGAACATCCCTTACTTAGATCAACATGCCTATGTGTCATTGCCTGCAAATATTGTAGTAGAGTTTCTGTGTGGACGATGGTATATTATTCCTTATTTTTAATGTCTAACTTAATTTTATAACATTATATTATGAAATATAACTATTATAATGTTTTCTACAGGTGGATTCAGAAACATCAGCATTAAGATACAACCAAAAATGATGTCCACACCTAAAAACTTATGTTGGACAACCTTATGCGAGACGATATAACTATATATCATTTATATTGATAAATCTCTATTCTTTATTGTACATTTATTCATTTATTAATAGATTTTTCCTTTTTTATTTTAGATTATATGGAAGTCATGTACTGATAATATCATCTAGATTATTCCATAGTATTCTGGGGTGATGCTTGCTACCAGATCTTATATGGTTCCATTGATTCATTTTATTATTGTCAAGTGGCATCAGAGTGATAGAGTTGTGAGGTAGTTTAAATACCTTTAGTCCATTATTGACCTGACCAGTCAGTTGCCATCACTTCCTTCCCTAAAGATATCATTGAAGAGAGACTTTGACTGAAGGAGGTATCATACTAGATATATTGATCTATGGGACATACGACACAAGTCCCGATTATAAGGGGTGAGAACAGTACATATGTATTTATTGGATCAGCTAGATTATTCATCCGGGTACTATAGGTCCCCATTCATATTTCTTACACAACATGGATGGGGCTTTCATGAGTTGGTAATCATCCTTCCATCCACTATTGAACAGATTCTTTATCAATGTTACTTAACAGCTGAATTTGTATTCGTAGGATGCTCGTATCACCCGTCTCATTCACAACACTAATCCAATATAGGTATGCGCATTTTATGAGACATATTTTCAAAAAGTTATAACTGTGTTGACTCTTTCAATGGACATAATTTATCCTGACATTTTCTCTGATCCACCACATGATGTTAAGGTTGTTGATCCTAATATAGATGTACCAGGTGTGATGACCCTATTATGGATATTGATGTTGCACAGGAGGAGGGTGTTCATCAAGATCAACAAGATGCTCCTCCAACTACTCAGTCATAGCTTATGAAAGATATAGACGTTGACTGTTCTGATCTAGATTCTTTATTAGGCCCTTAGTTGCAGACATCCGCAGCACAACAACCATTTTCTTCATATGTTGGGGAGGGTTTTAGCCAACATCCACTATTCTTAGAAGCAGGTCATGAAACAGGCGGTGAGACTGTACATCCACTATTTACCACATAGGAGGATTTTGAGGCAGCATCCGATGATGATATACAGGATCAACGTATGCCATAATGGAGATGTAGAAAAACACGGCATGGATGCATCCAATATACCTCTTGGTTGGGGACAGATGATCATCCAGCCCAAACACTTAGATTAGATTAATATTAGATAGATGATATGTGTTGTATGTGCCTTATTCTTATCATTTAATGATTTATGCTGTTTTCTTCAATAAGTCTCTTACTATTGAAAAAATATCTATAAAAAACAATATTTTCTATTTGAAATTCATATTTATACTTAGTATTATTATCTATATAAGTATAATAAATAATATTCTTAAATTCATTATTAATTATTAATAATATTAATTATTTTGAATTCAATACATATTAATACATTTTAATAATTAATTTACGATGATTATTTATTATATATAATATTGATTATAATATTACATAATAATATTACATATTAATATTTAATAATAAATAATAATATTTCTAAATGTTTATTTAATAGATATGTATTATTCATTAATATTTATTAATATTTATTATCATTGGTTAATATTTATTTAACATTTATAAATATTTAATAAATATTTATTTATATTCATTAATATTTATATTTTTAATAAGAGGGTTTCACCCTCATCCTGTGAAAAAATATTATTACTTTTTTTTAATATTAAATTAATATTTACTGTTATTTACTTTATATTTTTTAATATTCATTAATTTTTACTTAATTTTTACTAATTTTTAATTAATATTTTTAAATATTGTAAAATATTTTTCTGATATTTATTAATATTTGTTAGTATTTTATTTATATTTTATATTATTTAATTAATATGTAATAATATTTATTTATATTTATTGAAATTGTGATGATTTTTTAATTAATATGTATTTATATTTAATTAATATGTAATAATATTTATTTGTATTTATTGAAATATTGATGGTTTTTTAATTATTGTCTTGATATTACTAGCTTTCACCCCTGGTGAAGACCAAACTATACTCAAATTGTAAATAATATAGAATGGCGTCGACAATAGGGAGGGGGCTACAGTGTAGCATTTTTTCACATGGAAGGACATACTCATAAAAGAGGTCCCCAAGTGGAAGGACAGAGCTCCACTTCCCATCATCCATGATTGACTGTTTATTTTTTCATCAATTTTTATATTTTGTTTTGTATGTGTACATTTCGGAAATGAATCCTTTTATTTCTGACATGCTCCATTTCTGACATGTTTCAACTTTGGTTTTTTCATTTTTGTATTCAATGAGAATGATTTTTTTTATAATATAACTTTTAAAAAATTAAAAAGAAAACAAAAATGAATGTATCATGCACCCACATGTTCTATGTGGGTTTTTCATCACTGATGATTTATATTAAAAAATTACAATAAATTAAATATCATTATAGACCAATAAAACAATAAATGGATAGACCAAACCAACATCATCGACCAAATATAGATTTTTACCTATTTCTCATCATAATGATGAATTATACATGCAAATTGTCTGCATTAATTTTCTTGTTGTAGTTTTTTAAAAGATAAGTGTATTAATTTTATTGAATTCTGTTTAAAAAGTAATGATGATATAATTTTTTCTGATAGAAGGTCCTACATTTCTCACATCACAGGATATTCATGTTTCACCACTTGTTTTAAAGGGACGTCTAGTGCCTCCTTTCATAGTATGAAGATCTCATCATTTTTCTTATGTCGCACCACATCCCATTATCTTCCCTCTTCTTCATCGTGATTGGTTCTATGACATAGTGATGAGCGACTTCACCTTTTTCGACCATCATCTCATTACTGCACTGGTAGAGATATGGAATCCAAAGTCAAATACATTCCATTTTATAGTGGGGCGATGACTATTACACTAGAATATGTGTCCATTTATTATCTTCGGCCTCCCCATCAACATTGTGGTTGTGACAAGCTGAGTTAGAGCAGATTGGTTCGATATTGATCCTATATTACTAGTAATTGAGGTCTACGACGATGACAGGTCCATGGTCAGTATTATATTACACGTTCCCTGGTTAGACCATCCCTTCACACATCTAGTAGAGGATTCCAATGAGATTACCATGCTGAAATTTGTACGTGCTTATATTTTGTGGATGATCAGTGGCGTGATTTTTGTTGATCACTCCACTAAATTTGTACATCTGATGTGTTTTCCATTACTGCAGGATTTAGACCAGGGTGGTTGGTATAGTTGGGGTCTTCTTGCCTTGTATACACATACAAAGAATTATGATATGCATGTCACATCGATAAGATGCATATTACGGGGTGAGTTAGTCTTCTACATATGTGGATATGGGAGCACATCCCTCACCTAGCTCCACATGCTCGTGTACAATTGCCTGTAGATATTTTAGTAGAGTCTGTGTGTGGACGATGGTATGTTATTCCTTAGTTATAATTTCTAACTTAATTGTATAACTTTCTATTATGAAATGTAACTATTATAATGTTATCTACAGGTGGTGTCAAACACATCCGCATTCATATAAAACCAAGCATGATTTCCACACCTACAGACTTCTGTTGGACAACCTTCTGCCAGATGATATAAATGGTTATTATTTATATTGTAAAAACAATATTCTTTATTGTACATCTCTTCATTTATTAATTGATTTTATATTATTTCCATTCAAATTACATGGAATTCATATACTGATGATATCATCCAGAGTATTCCATAGATTTGTAGGGTGATGCTTGCTATCAAATCTTATACGGTTCCATTGATTCATTTTCATATTGTCAGGTGGAATTATACTGAAAGAGTTATAAGGCATTTCAGATTCTTTTAGTTCATTCCTGACCCATCCAATCAGTTACCTTCACTTCATTCCCTGAAGATGTTAGAGAAGAGAGAATTTGATTAGAGAAAGTATCATGCTAGATATTTTGATCTTTGGGATAGATGACATGAGTCCCAATTACAAGGGGATAGAACAGTATGTATGTATTTGTTGGATCAGTTGGATTATGTGTCTTCGTACCACAGGTCTCCATTCATATTTCTTACACGACATAGAAGATTTCACCCCTCTCCCCGGAGGTGGACGGGGGGATGAGTGTCTGGATCCACCTACTCCAGATTTAAAGAAACCCTTTACCCCCTTTTCTAACCCTAATCTCTTTCCTGATTTCTCGGCCATCTCGATAAGTACGAAGGTCCCTGATCTCCGATTTGGTGATCCTCAGCTTGAAATTTCTACTTCGGAGTTCTCTGAAGCATCACATCTCCTCATGTTCACACATCTGGCTTGCTTCAATCACCGAAGGCCGTCGGTGGATGAATTTGATCAATTCGTCTTCGACAGATGGGGATTGAAAGAGCTCGCGGTCATGGGTCTTCATGACAATCAACACTTGATGATTCTCCTTGCACCAGAAGTGGATCTTATTTGTGCGTGGTCTAGGGCTCCTCATCGATGCACCAGATGCAAATTCTTGCTTCTTCGCTGGTCGTATGATGTGTATATGAACCGAGATTCTCCATTTGTTGCAACATGGGTTAGTTTTCATCAATTTCCATTAGCCTTTCAAAATACAACAATTTTGTGAATACTGGGAAACCTTGTGGGTTGATACCTCTACTCTGATAGAAGAACATCTATTGTGTGCCATCCAGTTAATCCAAGAATATGTGTTGAAGTGTATGTCTCAAAGCTGCCTGTTTAATGGATTTGGATCATGGTTGGTGAATATTTTAGATGTAGGAAGCCTTTTGCGTCTGAGTCTTGGGTTGAGTATTGCTCGGCTTGTCGCCGGCTCGGTCATCTGGATGTCCATTGTTATGGTGTCAAGAAAGGGAGTAAGAACATGGATGATAGGCCCATGAACTCCGGTGCACCAATGATTAAAATAGATATTGAGGATCATGATGGAAGTGTTTCTGGTGCTGATGCTTTTGGTGGTGGACTCACAGGTCTGTTGGATGGAAGCAAGACTGACACCCCCCCCCCCCAATCCTCCTAGTGGTCCTACAAAAGTGCAGCATGTGCATGTTGTTCATACATCCAATGTAGAGAAGGAAGTTCTGAATTCTGATCTAGGGCCTAATGTAGTGGAGGTTTTTGGGAGATTGAAAATGGATCTTGGTGTTCTGGCTGGTCATGAGAAGGTGGGAGCAGGTGACAAGATGATCATTGATGTTGAAGAACTATCTTGCCCTTCCAAGAATGACACCCATCTGCCAGGTATGGAATGGAACATGATGAATATAGGCTTCCAATATACAGGAAGAGGTCAAATGTCGAGTGGAGATCTGGAGGAAATGGAAAATGGTAAATTATTTGAAAATTATGTTTAAAATGGACCTTCTTTGTGCTTAAAAAACAGCTTCGATATTCTTGAGAGTGAGGAATCAATGCAAGTTGCGGTGGATGAGAGTGCATGCCCGGTTGGTACTGAATTTCTTGCACTAGTGGTATATGATAGTTCTTCAAAGGACAGTAAGGTAGAGCCGTATTCCATGAATGACTCTAATCTCCCTGAGAAATGGGGAGATGTTTTGGAAAGTGAAAAAGAAAATGTGATTCCCAGTTACAGTAATATTGTTCAGCGAGGGAGTACGAGGCCATCAGAAATAGCAATAGATGGGTCTACCAAAATCAAGCGACGACCTCGGAAAGATTACTCTGACTTGCCTAAACCAATGGAAACTAGGTCTGGCATGGGAAGAGCGGCAACGAATAAAGCTCATGAAGGGGATCTCCCAACCAAACCTAAGGTATCTCAAGAAATGCTGCAGCGCAAGATGCAATATCTGGAGATGATGAGGAAGTACGAGTCCTAGGAATGGGAGTCAGCTGGACCAGATGATGAGTTTTCAGACTATGGAGGTAAGAATGAATTTGGTTATGATGTGATGTAAGATGACTTGTGCTTTTCTCTACTTTTCTGCCTTTTATTTTTATTAATAAATTTGGGAATGAGGTTTTTCCTAGTTCGAACCTTCTTGCTAGATGGGGCTTTCATGAGTTAGTAATCATTCTTCCTTCATATATTGAATATACTCTTTATTAACATTAATTAAAAGAAGAATTTTTTTTCTTAGGATGCTCGTATCACCCATATCATTCACAGATCTAATCCTATACATGTATGCGCATTTGAAGAGACATATTTTCACAAAGATATGATAGTGTTGATTCATTCCATGGACGATATTTATCATGACATTTTCTTTTATCCACCACATGATTTTGAGGATGATAATCCTGATATAGATGTTCCAAGGGTGATTAACCAATTATTGATGTTGATGTTGCACAGGTGGAGGTTGTTCATCATGAATAGCTAGATGCTCCACCATCTACTCAATCATAGCCAGAGGCAGATATAGACATTGACAGGTCTGAGCTAGATTCTTTATTAGGCCCTGCTTTGTAAACAAATTCAGCATAACGACCATCTTCTTTATATTTTGGTGAGAGTTTCATCTAGCATCCATTATTCTTAGAGGTAGGATAGGGTACAGGCGGGAAGACTATACATCCACTTCCTGTCACACAGGAGGATGTAGAGGTGGCTACTGATGATGATATACAAGAGCATTGTATGCCATAGCGGAGATGTAGATAGACACGGCGTGGATGCATCCAATACACATCTGGATGTAGCATAGAGGAGCATCTATCCCAAATACTTAGATTAGATTGATATTAGATTGATGATACATGTTGTGTATGCCTTATTCTTATCATTTATTGAGTTCTGTTTTTTTTCAATAAGTGTCATACAATTGTCAAATTATCAATAAAAATGAATAATTTCTATTTTCAATTCATATTAATACCTAGTATTATTATCTATATATTTATAATAAATAATATTCTTAAATTCATTATTAAATATTAATAATATTAATTTTTTTTAATTCAGTACATATTATTATATTTAAATATTTAATATAAGTTGATTGTTTATTATATATAGTATAGATTATAATATTAAATATTATTAAAATAAATAACAATAATACTTTAATTATAAAATAGTTATAATATTATTATATATGACTTAATATCTATTAAATATTCATAAATATTCCTAAATATCAATAAATATTAATAGATATTACTAAATGTTAATGAATTTTCATAAATATTAATATTCACTTATATTAAATAATATTTACAAATATTTATCTATTGTATATCTATTATTCAAGAAGATTTATTAATAATTATTAAAATTTATAAATATTTAATTAACATTTATTAATATTTAATAAAAAATTATTTATATTCTTTAATATTTATATTCTTAATAAAAGTTTTTTACCCTCATCCTGTTAAAAAATTATTAAAATTTATGAATAGTAACTTAATATTTACAATTATTTAATTTAAATATATTAGTATTCATGAATATTAATTATTTTTTACTTAAAGTTTATTATTTTTTAATTAATATTATTTAATATAGAAATTTTTTATGAAATATTAAATTTGAATATCGTAACAATGATAACACCCATTCCTAATAAACCCTTTCATGTGCCCAACCTTTCTTATGCCAACTTTTGGAAATCTTTGTACACTATAAATACATGAGAATGTTTAATGAAAGGTGATGGTTTTTGGGGGATCTACATCGTGTTCTTTACTTATTGTATTTCTATTTCTATATATATTTATATTTTTCGTTTTCATCGTCATATGAAAATTTGATGCTCACTTTCACAACTCGGTGGTTCACCTATGATCAGTCTTACATTTCCAGTTTTGAAATTCTTCAGGTTTCAATCAACGTTTGATCGATTTCACAACACTTTATCTGTATGATCATCTTCTCTACCTTGTGCATCGTGATGATGCTACCTTCATCCCCATCATCAGCATAAGTAAAATATAGTGGGAAAAAGGTATGTCACATGTTTTTATAAACATTATTCTTTTGACATACTCTTTCACATGCACATAGACTCAACTCATTCGAAGAGTTTCATCAAAAATGTGAGTCTTATTTTACAGGTAAGATATTTTTACATATATTTTTCCCCTATTGATAAATCTGAAAATAATATATTATTTTCATAATATTTTGTTATGGGAAAAATAAAGAGCTCTTGAAGAGCTATAACGACTCATGTTTGACAAATTTCACTCCATTCCTAGAAGATAACGTGTTTGATTAATAACTAATGCGGTCAATGTCAAGATAAATATCATTCATCAAACAAATAAATAACAAAATAACTAGAAGTTGTTGAATGAATAACATGACGTACCCATCATACGTCAAGACGATGTTTCATGAACCTCACGTACACATCATACGTCGAGCCAAAGTTTGATGAACATCATGTACCTATTGTACGTCGAGCCGAAGTTGGTTGATCATCCCATACTTGTCTCACATTGATCCCAAGTTCATTGATCATGAGACGACCCATGAAATTTCATATCTATTTTATATCTTTGTTCACTATGAAGGTTTTCATGTTTTATTATGATGTATAAAGGCACATAATGGAGATGATATTTACATCGAATGTTTAAAAATATTGTATTGTTTTATTTTCATTCATTTTCATTTTATTTCTCATATAATTCTTGAGAGAAATTAAATGGTCATAACGAACAATAATAAATATATTTTATATATATTCATCCCTTGCAGTGGATGAAATTGATGAAATTTAATGAATTTAATATTCATGTTATTGTCTTGAAGACACAATAAAACTCGAAAAAATAATTGCATTCTTCTCCCTTGATTGAATGATAATATTTATTGAAAATAATTTATTTGATTCCCTTAAGCGAATTAAAATATACATGATCTTTTATTAAGTCAAGTTTTAATTGAATATGACGTTTTTCAAATGATCATTTTGTTATATTTGTTTATAATAAATAAAAATAATATAACCATCAGAAGTGGTTTGATGACAATAAATATTTATATAGAACAATGAATTTTATAAATATTTATAAATTAATTCATCCCTAATGGATGATATGAAGATAATGTCCTTTGAAATTATATTGAAGAATACCTTCATTTATCATTTATAATTCCTACAACAACAATATCAAGGGAAACATTATTATTTATCATATTCTTATGGATTGTCAATATCGTCTCATCTAATTCACCTATCACTTGAAATTGATTTTGTTGTTCATATAATTAATAAATAAAATGATTGAATTACATAGTTTTATCGTATAATATATATTATGAAAATGATTTTACCACCTGAAGTAGTTAAAACAATAATCATCATAATCCATAAAATTAATATGTTATGCAAGATTATCATAGTTGATAAATAATAAATTATCATTCAGGGATCATTAAATTTGATAAATGAATCAATTCCCCGATGTGAATGTAGTATTAATTACTATATCTCATTCCTAGAAGCGAATGAAATTATTCATGTAATTTTTTGATTTGATTTGTGATATCATGAATATTTGAGATTTTATGAGGTTTGATCAAATGATTTATCCTTCATTTAATAAAGTGAATATTGTTTATGAATTATAATTTTGGGTCGAGATAAGGTGTGTGTTGTGAAACCTGAAGATTCTTCGACATTGGTTCTCGCTACCACATTCACCAGCTTCAAAAGGCGTGGGCCACCTATACCTAGTAGATGTATTGTAAAAAATATATATGGCCCAAAGTTCCAAAATATTTTGTCATGAAGTTCTAAATTATGAAATAATTCACATGGTGATGGGCCTATCCTGTTGTGATTATATTATAAATTCATCAACCACTATAAGTGGAAATTATAATGACAAATATGAGTTTACACAATGAAAGATCCTATAGATCCTATATGCTTTGATCTTGATGAAAAATATTTATAAATTTTATTTTCATTAAATTCTTCAAAAGAACTCATATATGCGTTAGTATATGTTCATATAAGTTCAATTACAAGTAGAGATAATTAATTAAAAACTCCAAAAGATTGAATATATTTATACTATGTAGTAAATTTTTTTAATTATTTGTTATATCTGAAGTCTCAATGAGATATATGAATGGAATTATTCAAAATGAATATCATATAGGGACATTTGATAAAAGAGGTACCTCGATATATAACAAGCATTCATAAAAGTGATTGTAAAGAATTTGTTATGTATAGTCGAATCAATAATTGTAAATCAAATGTTTATCGATCCTGGAACTTCAAATATATGACATGATGATTTGGGCCATCTAGGATCTATTATAGTGAATGATATTGATTCATGTTTACACGATCATCAATTTGTTTATAACATAGTTGACATCCATCAGGGGGAGAATTATGAATTTATTTAATGGATGTATGTTTACTAAATTATCAATGAATTCATTCTCATTATGTTATTATGAATTCCCCCTGTATAATAATTTACCATGAGGTACCCATTTTTGAGGTAAATTATTTATATCATTTGCAACTATTATAGAAATAAATTTCCCATATACTTTAGAAGAAGTCCATATGGGCACACGCACCTACCATGTGATCCATCGATATAAAATATGAATCCACTAAATTATCACATGTGTTATTTATGGATGATGAGTATACATTACAAAATGGTCTTGTAGAACCATTGACATGATCCTCACAACACATACATGCATGTAAAGTGTTAGAAATCAATTTTCTGATTATACACACTCGAAATGTGGTTGAACTGATTTTATAAATCATTGTTCATCATGATAAGAAGAAATAAATATATTTTACCTTGAAGAAGAAAATGAATATATCTACAATATTATATCTTTTTAGATATTTTCCCTGATGTGACACCAGTAACAAAAAAAAATTATGAGATCTCAATCAAAAGTTTTCGATGATATATTTTATTTGAATGCTTTTAAAACTCATTGATGAAAATGGATTTTGACAGATGTCAATATTATAATAATTGGACATAATTATTAAAGAAACTTGTGAAATGATTAACATATAATATTCTAGATTGATTATCCAAACTATCAAAAGTATTGAATATCGATGATCTTATTATAAGAAATATTCTTCCTTCTATATTTGGATATTTATATAAATACCAGAATGGTTAAAAATGTCTGAACCATATTAAAAAAATTATGAAAGTTTCACCTAATATGATAAATTATGTGTTAAACTGAGTAACATGCATTTCATGTATCCATATTAAGTTAAAAATAATATAAATTGAATTTATCATCTTATGTTTTGTATGAAACATTGTATTCATCATATTATTTAGGTGTTTTGAAAAACATATAAACTCTCGAAGAGTTTTCTAAAATAAATGACTTGTAGGGAATGTCCTTGTATTTTGAATTAATCATCCTAAAGATGAAATGTTAAATTTTTAATGGTTTTACACTTAATGAATAATTAAATCCCTTCCTCCAAGAATGATCACCATCATCATTGTTATGTATTTATTCAAAATAGAAAACAAGAGAACAAAAGATTAAGGCCATGCAACACCGGCCTAGGGGGTCTAAAATATTGGAGACCTAGGTCATTAAATATATATGCACATTTTATTTATCCCTGAAGGATATACAAGTGAATGTGAATATTTAACTTTCAAATAACAAGAAATCATATTATGATGCAAGGAATGTTTCTTCCATATTCCTTGAAATCTAAAGGGTATAAGTTATTATTATTCCAAAATTCAAAATTGAATGTTTTGGTTATGAATTTATCATGGACATTATATGAGTTAAATGATGATCATTATAAATGAGAGATAAAATTATTGTACTCTTTTCCCATTAGTAATGTTTTTTCCATTGGGTTTTATTGATAAGGTTTCTAACGAGGCAACACTCTCGGGACTTGATGTTATTGGACTCTTTTTTCCTAATCATGTGTTTTCCCCTAAAAGAGTTTTTCATGATGAGGTTTTTAATGAGGAAATCATACATAATAATAGATATCCAAGTTAATGTATTATATTTTTATAGATATCTATAATTAATGAAATTTTTGGTCTTACCCATGAGTTGTAATTTTTAATTAGACAATTCATTATTACATATGGTCTTACTCCCATGCCCTGAAGACATAATTAAATAATAATATTAATCGATGTTATAAAGACATAACTAAATGAAATAATCAAGAGGATTTGGGAACGCTACACTCATTTTACCTTCATCAGGTTTCCCTATTGGGTTTTCCTAGTAAGGTTTTTAATGAGGTAGCATGACATGGAATTCAATTACTTTGTCTTAACATATTTTTCCCACACTGTTTTTTAAGTGAAGATTATATTAGATTCCATGATATTGTGAAATTGAAGGGGGTGTTATGAAATATTAAATATGAACATCATAATTATGATAACTTCCATAACCAATAAACCCTTTATGTGACCAACCTTTCATATGCCAACTTTTGGCATTCTTTTTACACTATAATTACATGGTAATGATTAATAAAAGGTGATGGTTTTGGGGGGTTCTACATTGTGTTCTTTACTTATTGTTTTTCTATTGTATTTGTATTTCTATTTTTTGTTGTCATTGTCATATGAAAATTCAACACTTGTTTTCTCAATGATGTGCTTCGCCTATGATCGGTCTTACATTCCCAGTTTTGAAATTCTTCATGATTTCAATCGTTGTTCGATCAATTTCACAACAAAATATATTTTGTTGATATTTATTAATATTATTTAGTATTTTATTTATATTTCTGATAATTTAATTAATATGTAATAATATTTATTTATATTTATTGAAATATTGATGATTTTTTAATTAATATGTATTTATATTTACATTGTACTAGTAAATATTGATGATTTTTTTAATTAAAAATTTAGGAGGTATCTTGAACCCTGTTTAGACTTCCTGGTGAAGGGAGAAGTGTGAACGTGGTTCACGCTTCTCGGATCCCCATTCTAAAAATACCCAAAACCCAATTCCTTTTATAAAAAAAATTAAAAACCCATTAAAAAACACCCCTAAAAATATTTCTTTGAGTATAATATTGTTGGGCGCCTTCCTGGTTGGCGCACTGTGTAACGCCTCCTCCATTGTAGCACCATGCATTTTCTATTTTAATGAGGTGTTTTAATGCGGGCCAAGACCGCGTGAATTAATTCATGCAGTGACATGATTTTGACGTGGATACATTATTTGATGCGGATCCATTTTCCTATATAAGGAGGCAACAACAAGGCATTTCAACATCATCGGTACCAACAACACCGAGAGAAAATCCCATATGGTGATCGCCATTCTTTGACGATCATCATTCTTTCTCTCCTCCTTTGATTCACTGCTTTTATTCTTGAGTATTAATTTTGAGATCCCTTTCATTTTTTGGGAGTCTCTACTGTGTAGGTCTTGATTTTAGTGGATCCCTCTATCTGGACTAGGTCCCGTGGTTTTTCCCTTTTGGGTTTTCCACATAAAATTTACCAGTGCCAAATTTATTTTTTTGACACTTATTTTTGTCGTTGCGCATCCGCTTTTATTTGGGGGGAAAGATTTTATTTCTAATTATCATTTTCCATTATTATTTTTTATGCATTCATCATTTTCCCGTCATTCCCAACATCTGGTATCAGAGGGTTTGGTTTTTTATTACATGCTTATTATGGAGGCCAACTACAATTAGATAATTTTGTTGAATGGTACCAACTACCATATGTGGTGACTTATAATGAAGGATCTGGTTTTTGTCAAGCGAATGCATCTTCCAATGTTTAGTACCCAGAATCCATAAAGTATGTCAGATGAATAATGGGCATTCGAGCATGAGATGGTTTGTGGCTTCATTCAAAAATGGGTCGAAGAAAATGTGATGAACCTCATTGTCAACATCTCTCATTCCATAAATTTTTTTGAGAAGCTTGAGACGGCCTATGCTTCCAAGACGAGAAACAATAAATTGTTTCTTCTCAAACAAATAATGAATTTGAGGTACAAAGAGGGTCATATATTTCTGATTATTTAATTGAATATCAGGGATTTTTTTATTATTTTTCTGACATGGGTATCAATTTTGAAGATGAGTTTTTAGCTCTTTTGTTGCTTAACACTTTACCTGATTCATGGAAGAATTTACATGTTACTTTTACCAATTTGGATCTTAATGGTGTTGTGACATTTATTTTTGTCAAGTATGATATATTAAATGAAGAAGTAGGAAGACACACTGAGGAGAAATCTTCTTCAGAGCTTCTAGTCACAGAGAATAGGGTGAGAAACCAGGACCAGGGGCAGAGTAGTCGATGTAAGAGGAGATATAGAAACAAATCCTTACTGAATCAGAGAGATTTGGAATGTCATAATTATGGTAAGAAGGGGAATGTTAAGAAGTATTTTTATCAGCTAAAAAGGGAGAAAAGATTGAAGGAAAATCTCCAAAAGAAAAATGGTGATGGAGATGATAATGTTGTTGTTGGTACAGGGGGTGATCTTGTTATTGTTTATGACTCCATTAACATTGCTTCTAATTATTCTTGTTGGGTTGTTAAAAGTGGTGCATGTTTTCACAAGACATTGAAAATGGATTTCCTTACATCTTACAGCCTAGGTAATTTTTGGGATTTTAAAGATGTGAAATAATGGTTATGCTGAAATTGTAGGCATCGGGAATGTTTCTTTGGAGACCAGTATAGGAAGTAAGAAGATTCTGAAGAATGCCCGACATGCACCTGAGATTTGTTTGAATCTTATTTCCACCAGCATTCTTGATGATGAAGGGTTTATCGGCACTTTTGGTGATTTCCAATAGAATCTCTGAAGAGCTCTTTGATTATGGATCGAGAGAAGAAGCAATCAGGTTTGTAATGGACTAGAGCTTCTATTTCTTATGATACTTCTTAAATTATTGAGTGTAGTGTTTCATCAAGTTGTGGTATAAGAGGCTTATTCACATTAGTGAGAAATTTCTTGGTTGTTTGGCCAAGAGAAATATTCTTCCATATTTGAAGAGTGTCAAATTGAACACATATGATCATTTCATGGCTGGGAAACAGAGCAGAGTGCGTCTCAGCAATCATCCTCCACACATGAAGTCATAGTTACTTGAATTAGTACATTCTAATGTTTATGGTCCTTTGAAATCTAAGACCATTAGTGGCGGTCTTTATATTAGTAAATTTATTTATTACTACTCATGAAGGCTCAGGGTTTATGTTTTTAAAGGAAAAATTAAGGTGCTCAGTGTTTTTAAGAAAATTCATGTTTCTACTAAGAGGGAATTAGGAACAAAATTGAAATGTATTCACACTGATTATGGGGGAGATTATTGTGGTCTCTTTGATCAATATTGTAGGAATAAAGGTATTCAGTATCAGAAGATTCCGCCTAAGACACCTCAGATGAATGGTGTAGCTAAGCGGATGAAAAGGACTTTGCTGTAAAGACTTCGTTGTTTTCTTTCAGAAGCAAAGTTACCTGGATATTGGTGGGGTGATAATTTGATTACTACTGCTTATATTATCAATTTATCACCTTTAGTTGCATTGTAGACAAAAACTCCAGACAAATTTTGGTATGAAAAATAGATCAGGTAGGATCACCTGGGTGTTTTGGGTTGCAAAGATTTTGTTGATGTGCCTAGAGATGAGATATCCAAGCTGGATGGTAAGACACACTAGTGTATTTTTATTGGCTAGGGAAACGATTTTTTTGGGTACAGGTTATATGCTTTTGTTATGAATAAACTTATTAGAAGTCTCGATGCCGTGTTTAAAGAGGATCGAACTATTGCAGACATTCATAAGGGATAAAAACCTACTTCTTTATCTTCTAATGGGTTTTTCAGTCATGAACCAAGTTTAGATTCACATTTACCTCATGTTGTTGATTTTGATGATCATGTTGATGTATATAATGATTCTCTAGGTGAACAGGTTGAGTTTGATGTTTCTGATGCACCTTTTATTTCTGATGATCCGGTTCTAGGGGTTATTAATGAAACCATAGTTCCACTCTAGAGGTCATATTGCCATCGCACCATTTCTACTCAGTATTCACCTAATGAGTATGTGCTCCTCGCTGAAGGGGGAGAACCAGAATATTTTTATGAGGCAATGAAAAGTGAACAGAAGGATAGATGGGTTACGGTAATGGATGATGGGATGGCGTCATTGTCCGACAACCACACATTGGAGCTAGTGAAGTTATCAACAGGTAAGAGAGTATATCAAAATCAGTGGATTTATCAGATTAGAAATGAATAATCCATTTCTGTTCCACGATACAAGGTAAGGTTAGTTGTTAAAGGCTTCCGTCAAAAGATAGGTATTGATTTTGGTGAGATTTTCTCACCTATTTTCAAAATTTCTTCTATTCGAGTTGTTCTTAGTTTGGCTGCTAGTTTGGATCTGCAGATTGAGCAGATGGATATGAAGACAGCTTTCCTCCCTGAAGATTTAGAGGAGGAGGTTTATATGGAGAATCCAGATGGTTTTGTTGAAACAGGTAAAGAAAATCATGTCTGCAGTTTGATGAATAGTTTGTATGGTTTGAAGAATGCTCTGAGGCAGTGGTATAACAAGTTTGAATCTATCATTTCTCATCAGGGTTTCAGGAAGACATCTTCTGATCATTGTGTTTTTTTATTGAGATTTACTGATGATAATTTTATTATATTGTTGCTTTATGTTGATGATATTCTGATGTTGGCCATGATACTTCTAGAATTGTTAGATTGAAGAATGATCTTTGTCAGTCTTTTGCGATGAAAGACTTGGGGCTAGCAAGACAGATTCTTGGCATGACGATCTCTCATGACTGGGAGACTAAGAAATTGTGGTTGTCTCATAAGAGATAAATTGAGGAAGGTTCTTTGGAGATTTTCTATGGATATAGATAAAGTGGTTAGCACTCCTCTCCCTTTACATTTTATGCTCAGCACTAGTCAGTCACCTTCTACGGATGAAGAGTGAGAGGAGATACAGCACACATCTTATTCATCTGTTGTTGGATGCTTGATGTGTGTTATTGTTTGTACGATACCTGATATGCATCATGCAATTGGTGTTGTCAGTCATTTTCTATCAAATCCAGGTAGAGGGCATTGGAGAGTAGTGGAGTACACATTTCGTTATCTTTGTGGTAGTTCTGATCTGAGATTGTGTTTTGGAAAAGGGGAACCTATGCTTTTTGGCTTTACAGATTCAGTTATGGTAGGAGATATCGATTCAAGTAACTCTACTTTAGGCTATTTGATCACTTTTGTAGGGGGGTTCTATCTTGGCAGTCTAGATGGTAGAGATGTGTTGCTTTATCTACCACATTGTTAGAGTTTATTGTAGCTATTGAGGTGTGAAATGAATTATTGTGGATGAAAAATTTTATTCGAGATCTCTGTTTAAATTAGGACAGGTATGTTTTATTTTGTGATAGTTAGAGTGGTATTTGTTTGGTAAGACATGCTAGTGTATTTTTATTGGCTATGGAAACAATGTGTTTGGGTACAGGTTCTATGATCCTGTTTTGAAGAAACTTATCAGAAGCCACAATGTCGTGTTTAAGGAGGATCAAACTATTGCAGTCATTGATAAGGGAGAAAAACCTACTTCTCCAACTTCTGCTGGTTTTTTCAATCATGAGCCATGTTTTGAATCACATTTACCTCATATTGTTGATTCAGATAATCATGTTGATGTACAAAATGATGCTCAAGGTGAATAGGTTGGAGTTGATTTTTCCGTTGCACCTTTTTCTTCTAATGATCCGGTTCCAGGGGTTATTAATGAACCCATAGTTTCACTCCGGAGGTCATCTCAACATCGCACAGTTTCTACACGATATTCACCTAATGAGTATGTACTCCTCGATAAAGGGGGAGAACCAGAATCTTTTGATGAGGCAATGAAAAGTGAACAGAATGATAGATAGGTTGCGGTAATGGATGACGAGATGACATCATTGTACGACACCCACACTTTTGAGCTAGTGAAGTTACCGACAGGTAAAAGATCTTTTCAAAATCGGTGGATTTATCAGATTAGAAATGAAGAGTCTAGTTCTGTTCCACAATACAAGGCAAGGTTATTTGTTAAACGCTTCCTTCAGAAGTAAGGTATTGATTTTGATGTGGTTTTATCACCTATTGTCAAAATGTCTTCTATTCGAGTTGTTCTTCGTTTGGCTGCTAGTTTGGATCTGTAGATTGAGCAGATGGATGTGAAGATAGCTTTCGTCTATAAAGATTTAGTGGAGGAGATTTATATGGAGAATCTAGAAGGTTTTGTTGAAACAGGTAAAGAAAATTATGTCTGTAGTTTGATGAAGAGTTTTTATGGTTTGAAGCAAGCTTTGATGCAGTGGTATAAGAAGTTGGAATCTATAATTTCTCATCATGGTTTTAGGAAGACATCTTCTGATCATAGTGTATTTTTTCAAAGATTTACAGATGATGATTTTGTTATACTGTTGCTTTATGTTGATGATATGGTCATTGTTGGTCATGATACTTCTAGAATTGACATATTGAAGAAGGATCTTTGTCAGTCTTTTGTGATGAAAGACTTGGGGCTAGCAAGACAGATTCTTGGCATGACGATCTCTCGTGACAGGGGGACCAAAAATTTTGGTTATATCAGAAGAGATAAATTGAGAAGGTTCGTCAGAGATTTTATATGGATAGACCTAAAGTGGTTAGTACTCCTCTCGCTTTACATTTTAAGCTCATCACTAGCCAGTCATCATCTACTGTTGAAGGGTGAGAGGAGATGTAGCACATACCTTATAAATCTGTTGTTGGCTGCTAGATGTGTGTTATGGTATGTACGAGATGTGATATAGCTCATGCAGTTTGTGTGGTCAGTCATTTTCTATCAAATCTCGGTAGAGAGCTTTGGAGAGCAGTGAAGTACACATTTCGTTGTCTTTGTGGAACTTCTGATCTGAGATTGTGTTTTGGCAAAGGGGAACCTATGCTTTGTGGCTTTACAGATTCAGATATGGCAGGAGATATCGATTCAAGGATGTCTACTTCATGCTATTTGATGACTTTTGGTGGGGGAGTTGTATCTTGGCAATCTAGATGACATAGATGTGTTGCTTTATCTACCACAGTGTTAGAGTTTATTGAAGCTATTGAGGTGTGCAAAGAATTGATGTGGATGAAAACTTTTATTCGAGAGCTCAATTTAAATTAGGACATGTATGTATTATTCTGTGATAATTAGAGTGCTATTTGTTTGGGAAATAATTCTACTTTTCATGGCAGGTCGAAACATATCAATGTTCGATATCATTGGATCTGCAACGTCCTTAATTTGAGACAGTTAGAGTTTGAGAAGTTCCACACTGATGACAACGGGTCAGACATGTTGACCAAGAGTTTACCTAGAAGAAAATTTGAGACATGCCGACTGATTGTAGAGTTGGCGGTGATTCCCACTTGAGTTGGAGGGGGAGTTTGTTGGGCGCCTCCCTGGTTGGTGCATCGTGTAACACCTCCTCAATTGGAGCACCATGCGGTTTCTATTTTAATGAGCGGTTTTAATGCGGGGCCAAGACCGTATCAATTAATTCACGCGGTGACACGCTTTTGACACGTAGATATTATTTGACGCGAATTCTTTTTCCTATATAAAGAGGCAGCAGCAAGACATTTCAATATCATTGGCACCACCAACACCGATAGCAAATCTTATTTGGTGATCGCATTTCTTCGACGATTATCTTTCTTGTTCTCCATTTTTTTGATTCACAGTTTTTATTCTCGAGCATTACTTTTGAGATCTCTTCCATTTTTTAGAGTCTATACCATGTATCTCTTGATTTTAGTGGATCCCTCTTTCTGGACTACGTCCCGTGGTTTTTTCTTTTTAGGTTTTCCACGTAAAAATTTTCAGTGTCAAATTTATTTTTTCTGCACTTATTTTTGTCGCTGCGCATCCGCTTTTATTTGGAGGGAAATATTTTATTTCTGCTGCACGTTCGTTTTTTCTATTGTTTTTGCGTTCGCCGCGTTCCCGTTTTTCCAAACAAATATATTTGTACACAGGTTGACAACCAGAAGAGAGCAAAGTCCGGTTCCTTATCTATAATACCTAGAGTCTGGGACACCTTCATTACGGAAAATATGACCATATAGTAAGCAGATTTTGAATACCTGAAGTACTGGTTAACAGGTCCATATAGCACGAAGTAGCAGGAAGACCCCACAGCTGGTTGCCACAGACGGAGCAAAGATTTATATAAGTATCATATGTAACATAGTAATATTAAGGCTGGATGTTGTGAATCGTTTCCTGCAAATTGGGCTGCATGGGCTGCACACGGAAGACAAATGGCATGTGGGGAGGAATAGGATAGCCCACCGACCCCCGTCTGCAGCTGCGCTCTCCTCCATGCTCGTCATCTTCCTCTGTGTGCAAGTTCATAAACACGGAGATTTCATAACTGTAATATATTGTTATTCTCAGACTGCCATCACCGCCCGAAAGATTTTAGCAACAGTGCGTCAAGCTATATATTATCACACAGGAAATATATTGGGATGCATACCAATGTGCAATTGAGTTCCCGATTCTCATCCTCCGCCATTTTCACCTGATCAAAAAGTTACAGCTTAGAAGCTATGCACCAATTGAGAGAGGATGGGAGTGAACGATGCATACTTTTCTCCTAACCATCGTTGCGTACTCGTTCTGTGACTCAAAAGAATGAGCATCATAAGAACATTTTGCTTTTGTATACCGATCTGTATATCTAAATATAAAATAAATTTGCCTGTTGATCTTTGATTTTGGAGAGGCCTGTCTGGAGGGCCCCCTCGAGATTCATGAGTTCCATGATGTCGAGAGGAGTGATATCTTCCCCTTTCAAATTCCGGCACGCAGTGTTCCCACCAAAATGATTAAGCAAGAATATTTAATCATCTGAAGACACACACACAGATACCTGAGCTTGATTTGCATGCTGTCATTTTCTTTCTTGATTCTATCCAGCTCCCTCCTGAGATCCTGTGAACCCTTAAACGTTATCAATGACTCTCTATCCTTAGCTACCCGAAACGAGGTTTGATGACTTATCCTATCGAGGAAACCGAATACTGATGTTTGATGGGTGGATTGATATCACCGCTAATAATCAGAGTGGATGAGGCAAAAGAAAGCAAGAGAGGGGTAAGCTTTTTTTGGTCCATGTGTTTCATTCTTTTTTTTTTTTTTTTTTTTTTGAAAATTGTCGAATTATTTACAGAGACCTGCAAGCAGATGGAAGGATAGGAAGGGGGGAGTACGAGGACTGCAGATCCCATCATCGACCTTTCATTTTATGGCTGCCCCTTGCATTAAAAAGAATGATAGAGGAAATCAAAACATATATCCATTTATATATCTGGACTTGAAATTAATGTTTCAGGCTTATGGGAAAAAGTTGAGCTAGGAAACCCTCCCGGTCTAAAAAACCCATCAACTGCAGATAGAGAGAGAATAGATCAACAGAGAGGGGAGACCTCTAGAGAGAGTGATAGATAGGGGTACACATGACATGATGAGCTCTACCTCATGCTCGGCATCCCATAGCTTCTTGTCAGACTGCTTGTGATAATTATCCAGCAAATCAACCAAACTGCACCTTCATAGACATTTGAACAACATCACCCACAAACAATAAAAAACGAAGATTTATATATGTTGACATGCACGGGTAGAAACATATATAGATCCGTACGTGGTGGAAGAAGAGCAGAATTCATGCATCTTGCCGGAGCTGGTAAAGATGACGAGGGAGACGCGCGCGTCGCAGAGAACTGAAATTTCCTTGGCCTTCTTGATGATCCCATTCCTGCGCTTGGAGTAGGTCACCTGCCGGTTGCTGTTCTTTTCTATCCTCTTTATCTCTATCTTCCCTCTCCCCATCGCCCCACTCTGATCTCGCTCTCTCCTTTACCTGAAACCAGCGCTTCTATTCTATGGACACCTGCCCCGGTTCCTGTTCTATTGCTTTGCAGCTGTGGTTGCTGTTAGGAATAAATTAATAGAAGTGGGTGAGGGAGGAAGAAAGAGATGCAGGGTTTCCGAGTTTTTTTTTCTTTTTAAATCTGTGTTCGATATTTTTTTCTGGTATGGAGGAGGAAGGACTTTCGGCGGTGGGTCAGTTGGAGGGTTGTTTTATGGGCTGCAATTATATGCACATGCAATTAACCCAATACTAACCCAACTGCAAGCTTTTTACTTTCTGCCATGGGTTTGTGAATTCGGAATTAACCGATGAACTTTTGCCTAAATGGCATTTGGTTTGAATCGCAGCTTCTGAGCCATCGGTTCTCCATTAATTAACTCTACTGCATGCTATTTCCTTGTTTCTGTATTCTGAATTAACCGACGAACTTTTGCCTCAATGGGACTGAATCGCCGCGTCTTATAACCGTCGGTTATCCTTCTGCCTTCCTTCACCTCGCCCGCAACACAGACAAATCAATAGCTTAAAATAATATCAAAATTAGTTGAAAATGTTGCTAAATGATTGGATGAACTGTTCGAAAATGGGATAATGGGAGATGATTTTATGAAATTCAACCCAAGGAAACTGGTTTATCCCTATTTAAAGGATTCTGTTCTTTCCAATTAAGTCTCAACTGTCATTCTGATTCCCTCCACCAATATTGTGCTCAAGATATATTAGACAAATATACAAATAATTTTTTAGCGGGAGAAAATCTACAAAATTCAAATCCAGAAAGTTCAATGGATTAAGATATGTCGTGTCTTTAGAATTTTATTATCTATGTGAAAAATGCCGATTTCAAAGATCCTCATATAAAATACATTAATTTTACATGTGGTACGCAATGTTGTGAAATCTACTTATGTTGTTTTATGACCCTGCATATGTTTTAATTGAACTCCTTTAATTTTATTCTTATGATTCCTTCACATTTCAAAGTGATTCATTTAAGCAAGAGGGTGTAATTGTTGCATGGGGATTGTCCACGTTACACCACTTATTATTATTTTTGTTTATTAGAAATACTCGTTTTCCTGACTTGTATAAGCGCTTGAATTCAGACCGTTGATCGCGGGCGATCCAACGCCTCCGGGTGCTCCCGATTGTGCTTGTTTGGCTCGGCCTTGATCAGGGCCACCTCCTCTATGCCAATGGCACAACGGTACATGTTCCGCCATTTGATCCGCTTTCTGTTTAGTGCACCGCCTGCGCTATCTCCACCGTCCACGCATCTTTCATCCCGTGGACCTGACACTATCGCTGGACAATTTCCTAGCACACCAACATAGCTCTGTTGTGCACCTTCATTCAAGGCAGTGCATCCCTTTCTGTCTGTGGGTTTTTGGTTGCGACCAAATTTACCATACTGGTAAAAAGCGGCCGATGTAGTACATGTAGGTGTCGAGTCCACATGGACCGAAGAAGTAACTTTGAGACGTTATAATTTGGTGAAGGATGGGCTATGAAGTAGGCAACTTTGGTTTTGATTGTGGATGGTTTAAAGAACACTAAGAAACCTAAGTGAATTCAATTCAAAGAAAATGAGTTGATCTTAGGATTATGTTCGGGGTGGATTGAATGAATTTTACTTCTTTAGACAATTTTGGTTTTATTAATTCTTGATGAATTCATTCTTCAAAAATAACACTACATTCATTATTTTCTGGTTTGGTGCTTACTAACCACAATTACTAATCCCCTATACAATTAAAGAACCAAATTCATGATCTCTCCGAGGTATATGGTCATTTAGTAATTGGATTTAGTTTGCTCAAACACAGTAAAGATGAAGAGTGGAAATAACTGAAGAATGGATGTCTTAAATTAATTATGCAATTAACAACAATTCGTTCATAAAATAACATTCAATCCAGCCTTTGCATCCTCCTAAGATCAACCCATTAACGGGTTAGCCCTCCATTGATGGTATACTCTCAATGGTGGGCGGAATATGGCTAAAAATAATTGGATTGAAAATTAAAACTGCGGAAATAACAAGCACTCCTCCGTGTGTGTGAATGAAATTCACACCTATGTGTGAACTAATTCACAACACAGTGATATCACTGTGCTTTGTGATAATAATGTTTTAATAAATGAAATGAAAAAAATAGGAGAGAAAGAAGTTGATTAAGAACATAAAGATACAAAAAAAAGAAACTTACATGGAAATGGAAAACATTACAAAGAAAATTTGGAAGCATAACCTTACAATGAAACAAACTACAAAAGATGATAAGAAAAATATCCACCCCTATTCCCTTCACCACCAGATCCATATATAGGCATATTAGGAGCCTTAGGTCCACCCCCCAACAATTAATTCACCCACAACAAATAATAGAGTCAAAAGGAGGGTGAATAATCAAAAGGAAATTGACGTTTCGAATTTGACCCGGAAAACTATCCAGATTCGTCTACCATTTTGACATGTGAATTTGGAATTGAAGGAAGCCGAATCCTGAGGTGTCGTAGAAGAGAAATATTCTTGTCCTTCTGTCCTTTATGAGCTGTAAAAATTTCAGGAATTTTGGCATAGTTGTTTGGATGTTATGGTCGAACTGGTGGGACGGCTTTATTGCATTAATATCGGGTCCACCATTTAAATCTCAACTTCAGATCCATTTATCATCATGAAAACATCTGAATTAGCTCTTTCCACAGTTCAATAAAATGATCCTCATATTTTTTCCTTTCTACTGTATAAATTTTAACTTTATTGGTCTTGTTTTGTGTACCCCACATTTGTTTGGTGGGCCTTAAGCCCATTATGCTTTTTTCCAGCAAGTTTCTACATTCAGGTGCAAAAATCTCCATCTTCCTGTGTGATTCATCCATGAGACCTAAAGAAAAAAATTTCCAAATAAAGTGATGAATCATATACCAAAATATCAAATTAAAATAATGAATATTATAATTTCCACAAGCAAATTATTGAGTGGTCCCAAATTGACACTTTAAGCACGAATTGCAGAATGATGGGAAATGAATTTCAATTTCTTAATTGGACTAAAATTGATGTTTATGCACTTTTAAATACATTAATATTAAGATTTTAACAATGAATATTAGCCACTTTCAGTGACTAATCACACCCCCAACATGAATTTTGCTAGTCCCTAGCAAAATATATTATAAATATGAAATTGAAATCTCCTTTTCCAAAAAAATTTTAATACACATTGCTCACCCAAATATCTCATACCAAAAAAATTATGAAACCCATCAAAATCATTTAAAAAAATCTAGGTCTATAAGAATATCCAAAGCCCAAGACCATTCTTTTGTTCAAATTCATCGCCACATTTCATCCAATTCCAATTAAGCATGATAAAGTGTTGTGCATCATAAAAGATATGATGCCCATATTATTGTTCAAGGGGAAAACATGGAAGCGCTAGGTGGGAATCACATTAATCCTTAAGATGAGTATCCATTTTTTTTATTTTTTTATTTTTTTTAACCACAATAGATATGAAAAGTCTAACTCTGGGAAAGACAACTATGGAGTCACGATCCCCAAGTGTCGGACACCACACATATTGTCAATTCCATTCTCTACAATAGATATATAAAGCCAAACTCTGGGAAAGACAACTATGGAGTCACGATCCCCAAGTGCCGGACGCCACACATTTGGACAAAACATTGCTCACTGTGGTTAGTTTTTTTGTTTTTTTTTGGATACTCAAATTAAACTAAAAGTTACCCCAGAACCCTATGCTATAAGGAAAGGGACCCAAGAACTCAAATTTACACCCACGATCCAGTAGAAGTGCATTGTGGAATTTTTATTAAGAGGATGAAAATATAAACTTTGAAAAATCACATCGGACAACCGCACTTTCCAAAAACTATTCTCATGAACTTAAACTTGCATTAAAATCAGAATCAAGGAATGCAAAATTTATTTGATATCCAGTTTTAGTGTTTGCAATGTGTGTTATCATGGTTAAGGTTAATGGAATTGTTCTTTTCATGCATGTTTTTATTCACATAATAAATCATTTTTTATCTCCCCCCAACATAGAATAACACTGTCCCCAGTGGTTAAAGATAAGAAAAGTTAGAAGGGGGTAGGAGAGGAGTTCAAAGATGAAATTGAGAATGATAAACATTGATCAAATTCACCTGGTTTTTGAAGTTGAAGTTCATGATGTTCCAGATTACTCCTTTGATCTCTTGGGGGATGTAGGAACCTCCTTGATTCAACCTGCATCACCCAAAATAGTTCTTGAACCATACAAAGAAGAAAAAAGTAGACAAAACAAACAACACAATGATTTATTTAATTCCAAGTACCATCATTTTTATGGGTTTCCATGTTTTTTTAATCAAACTAATGATACATTGTCTTCATTTAAATTTCTGGGTATGGTATTACTCAGGGATCACACCGCGTGACGCGGATGAATATGGTGCTCCCCTTTCATACCCATCCATACTCATAAAAGAAGAACATGTCAAGAGTCTAATTTTTTTTATCTACAAAAACATAAATAAAATAAAATAAACTGATGATAAATTGTCTTCTTTATATTTTCTGTGTAAGTTATTACTCAGGGATCACACCACATGACACAGATGAATACGGTGCTCCCCTTTCATACCCATCCTTACTCATAAAAGAAGAACAGCTCAACAATCTATATAAAAAAAATAACAAAATAAAGCAGAAGGAAACAAAAGATGATTCACAGTGATTGGAAACATGAAAACCACAGGTTGCCTCCCATGATGCGCTTTTGTTTAAAGTCGTTAGCCAGACTTGTACCCTAAATCTATCAATTTTTCTCTGGTTCATATGTTGGCTCAGTTAAATCCTCCTTGGATTCTTGTTTATTGAATGATTCAATGAATTGTTTTAACCTATGACCATTGACTTTGAAGACATGACCACTTGTGGGATCCTAAATCTCTATTGCCCCATTAGGGTACACATGATGCACTAGGTATGGACCAGACCATCTGGACCTTAGCTTTCTTGGGTGTAGATGAAGTTTTGAACTATACAAGAGAAAAAAAATTCCCAGTTCAAAGTGTTTGAATTTGAGAATCCTAGATTTGTAGGCTTTAACTTTAGATTTATTGATCCTTGAATTTTCATAAGCCTCCATCCTAAGTTCCTCATGTTCATTAAGATCTAATTTCCTTTTTGTTTCAGCCAATGAAATGTCAACGTTCATTTTTTTATTGCCCAAAAGGCCTTATGCTCAATTTCAACAGGTAAATGACATGATTTTCAATTAACAAATCTATATAGTGACATGCCTAGGATAGTTTTAAAAGTAGTTGGATATGCCCAAAGGGCATCTAAGAGTTTCTCGGACCAATCTTTCCTAGAGGGATTGATAGTTTTTTCAAGAATTTTCTTAATTTCTCTATTTTCCAACTCAGCTTGACCATTGGTTTGAGGATGGTATGCAGTGGAAACTTTATGAGTAATACCATACTTAGACATGAGTGAAGGGAATGGGCTGTTGCAGAAATGGGTTCCACGATCACTGATTATAGCCCTAGGAATTCCAAATAGAGAAAATATATGCTCTTTCAGAAATCATATCACAACATGGTGCTCATTGGACTTGGTGGGAATGGCTTCAACCCATTTTGAGACATAATCAATAGCTAAGAGGATGTAAAAGTATCCCTTAGTGTTTGGAAAGGGTCCCATGAAATCAATTCCCCAACAATCAAAGATATCAACGACCAGAATGGGAGTGAGGGGAATTTGATTCCTTTTGGTAATGGATCTTAATTGCTGACACTGAGGACAACTTTTGCAGAATTGGAAGGAATCCTTAGTGAGGTTCGGCCAGTAGAAACCACTTTGGAGGACCTTTGTAGTGGTTTTACTTATAGAAATGTTTCATCCACATGCCTCTCCATGACAAAATTTTAGAATGGACTCTTGCTCAGACTCGAGAATACATCTTCTGATGATTTGATTAGGATAGAACTTGAAGAGGTAAGGATCATCAAACACATAGTGTTTGACATCAAAAAGGAATTTCCTCTTAGCTTGGGTCCCCAGAAATTTTGGAATGTCACCCATCACCAAATGGTTTTCTATGTCATCATACCAAGGGAAATCACTCACTGAATTGAGGTGCTCATCGGGAAATGAATCAGACACAGAGAGGTGGTGTGAGTGGTCTTTGAATTCCATCCTAGAGAGGTGATCAGCTACAATATTTTCAACACCCTTTTATCCTTAATGGTTAAATCTAACTCTTGAAGAAGAAGGACCCACCTAATCAATCAGGCCTTGGCATCTTGTTTTTGGAAAAGGTATTTTAGGGCTGAATGGTTAGTGAAGACAATGATGGGTGATCCTAAGAGATAAGACCTGAATTTCTCTAAGGAAAAGACAAAAACAATCAACTCTTTCTTAGTTGTGGTGTAGTTTAATTGTGCGTCATTTAAATATTTTCTTGCATTAGCAATGACACATGGAGTTTTCTCACACCGTTGTCCTAAGACTGCTCCTACAACGAAGTCAGTTGCATCACACATGAGCTCGAAAGGAAGTTTCCAATTTGAAGATTTCATGATAGGTGGAGATATAAGAGTTGACTTGAGTGTAGATAATGATTCCTCAAAGCTTTATATCCATAAAAATGGAGCATCTTTTACCAATAGAGCACAAAGTGTTCAAGAAATAGAGCAGAAATTCCTAATGAACCTTTTATAAAAACCAGCATGTCCTAAGAAGGACCTCACTTCCTTAACAGTTTTAGGAGAGGGAAGGTGACGAATGATGTCAAACTTAGCTTTATCAACTTCAATCCCTCTACCAGATACCAGATGACCTAGAACAAGTCCCCCCTTACCATGAAATGGCATTTTTCCCAATTTAGAATGAGATTCTTATCCTCGCACCTTGACATGACCTTTTCAACATTTATAAGGAATCCTTCAAAAGTATCCCCAAATATGGAGAAGTCATCCATGAAGACCTCTAATAATCACCCACCATATCCAAGAATATTCCCATCATGCACCGCTGGAAGGTACCGGGGGCATTGCATAACCCAAAGGGCATGCGCTTGAAGGAAAAAGTGTCGAATGGACAAGTGAAGGTTGTTTTTCCTTGATCCTCTAAGGAGACTTCGATTTGATTATACCCTGAGAATCCATCTAGGAAGCAATAGAATTGATGACCCGCCACTCGCTCGAGGAATTGATCAATAAAGGGTAAGGGGAAAAGGTCTTTCTTGGTACAAGAGTTGAGCTTCCTATAGTCAATACAAACTCTCCATCCACCACCGACCCTTGTTGGAAGCATCTCTCCATCATTTTTGGTTATTACTGTGATTCCAGCCTTCTTTGGAACCACATGGATTGGACTAACCCACTCACTCTCAGCTATAGGTTAGATGATACCAGCTTTTAACAATTTCAAAAGTTCTTTTCTCACTACTTCCATGAGATTAGGATTGAGTCGCCTCTGAGGTTGGTGACATGGCTTTGACTCGAATTCAAGAATAATTCTATGAGTCCTGATAAGTGGGATAATCCCAGGAATATTAGATAGGGTCCATCCAATGGATTTCTTGTGTCTCCTAAGGACATCTAGAAACATCCTCTCATGATCAGCTTCAAGAGAGGAAGAAATGACAACAGGAAAGGATTGATTGTCCCCTAAAAACACATACATTAGTGATGAAGGTAAGACTTTAAATTCAAGATCAGATTGGTCATGAATTTCCAAGAAAGGATGAGACTTTGTATTTAACTTTGTTTCTTTGTTCAGATTTCATGACAAAATTGGTTCCTTGTGAACAGAATTTTCATCCACTAAATTTTCTAGAGTAGTGTCATGAATGGCTATGGACTCAATGTTATTGATTTCTACCATGTTATCATTGATTGGTGATTCTATAAATTCATCAATAGAGCTGTCTGAAAGAGATTCAATCCAAGGAGTCAAATTTCCCTCAAGTGAATAAAGAAAATCAATCTCTTCTTGACTTAACCATCCTTCGGTAATTCCTTGATGTTCATTGAGTTCATTATCAACACTACCAATCCAATTAACCTCATGTATCTCTTCATCATCCCCAATTGGAGAGTTTTCATTTTATATGTTCAAGTCTAGACTCATGTTTCCAAAGGTGATGTTCATGTTCCCATTTCGGACTCAGATAACAGAGTTTATTGTGGCAAGGAAGGGATGACCAAGGATGGTTGGGGTTTTCTCCCTAGGACCTAAGCTTGGATGATTGTCCAAAACAATGAAGTCAGCTGGGTAAATAAAATTTTCAACATTCACCAAAACATCTTTTAAGATCTCCTTTGGAACTCTAACACTATGATCAGCAAGTTGAACAGTGACAGATGTGGGTTGGAGTTCTTTGAAGCCAAACTGACAATACATGGCATAAGGAATGAGGTTCACACTGGAACCTAGATCACACAAGTATTTTACAACTTCGTTCTCTCCTAGTTCAACATTTATGTAAGGGCATCCTGGGTCTTTCAACTAAGGAGGAATGGTCCCTTTAATAGTGGTACTCACAATAGCAGCCAAAAGGACTTGGTTTTTATGTGAAAATTCTCTTTTAAAAGTGCACAAGTCCTTAAGGTACTTTGAGTAGGATGGTATGGTTTGGATGAAATCGAGAAGGGGAATGTTCAACTTGACTTGTGAGAATATTTCCCTCAATGTATCACTCAAATCAGGCTTGGTTTTCCCCCTCATGCGTTGAAGAAATGGGGCAGGTTGTTGAGTTGTTTGTTGAAGTGTTGTTTCTTTCACATTGTTATCAGTTTCTTCAGTTTGATCTTGTGGTTCATTTGAATTTTCATTAGAGTTTGAAGCTTCACATGGTTTCTGACTTATTTGCTCATGTTTTTCAATTGATTTCTCACTTCTTAAGACGGTCACATCCTTTAATTGTTCGTTAGTTGTTTGAGTGAAAATTGTCTCTCCCCTTGATTTTTGTTGTGGAATAGCCTGTGTGTGCATGAGTGCCTTTCCAGTTTTGATGGTTTGAAGTTCTTGTTTAATGGATGAGAATTATGAGTTCATTTTGTCCATTTGTTTGCACAGTTGTTCTAGTAGACTTTGTGGAACAATTTGGGTTGGTGCTTGAGCTTGTGGGTTTACCCCGGAGGATACATTGGTTGTTCGATAGGTTGTCAAATGGGTTGTTGATATTGTACATGAGGATGTTGGAATTGGACCGGTTGTGGTTGGAACTGATTATGAGGTTGAAAGTGTTTGTTGAGGGTATGGGTTGATACATTGTTGTTGTGTTGGTTGTTGATTGTCCTTCCAACGAAAGCCTGGATGGTCATTATTCCTTGGATTGAAGGTGATCGTGAATTGGGGCTTTTGAAAGTTTATTGCATTAACTTCTTCTGGTGTCCTCCTAAAAGAACATCCTTGATGGAATGAATGGTTGGTCAATTATCCGTCTTGTGGTCATTCTTGTCACAAATTGTACAAAAAAGCTCAACAGTTTGGGTTTTGTGGACCTTCCTAAGATCAATCTCCCCAACTTTCCTCGTGAGTGCAGCAAGTTTTTCTCTATGGTTTTCTTCTTCTCCAAGATTGTACATTCCACCAGATTTGGGTGGCTTCTCATAGTATGGTGATGTTCCCCATGTTTGGTTCTGTTCGACAAGATTTTCTAGATACTCGTAAGCATCATTTGGGGATTTTTTTTGAAGGTTCCATTATACATCATATCAATGAATTGTTAGTTTCCGGGACCCAACCCTTCATAGAAAATTCTCACTTGTTCTGAGATTAAGAAACCATGGTGTGGTACCATGTCTAATGTGTCCTTGAACCTTTCCCATGTTTCATATAATGTTTCTACCTCTCTTTCAAAAAAATTTTGGATGCTTATTTTAAGTTCAATTGTTTTGTGATGGGGGAAGTATTTTTTATAAAATTCTCGTTGAAGTTGGTCCCAAGAGTGAATGGATATTGGTCCCAAATTTTTTAACCAATTTTTTTCTTGGTCCTTAAGGGAAAAAGGAAAAAGTCTCATTTTAACAGATTCAATTTGATTTGGTGGGCACATGGTTTCAACAATGTCATTAAATTATTTAACATGAAGGTAAGGCATCTCAGACTCCATCCCATGAAAGGTTGGAAGGAGGTTCGGTACATGGGGATTGAAAACATATTGGGCATATCCTATGTTATCATGACTAATGCATGAGGGTGCATTGGTCCAGGTTGGTGTGAGGTAGTCATTCATGGTCGGGTCTGCAACAATTCCCCAGTTAGGGTCTTGCCCGTTATTTTGGTACCCTCCCTGGTTTATGATTTGGTTTAGGCGGAGATTATCCATTGTATCAAACTCAACGTCTGAATTTGGAGTATTAGGAAGATTTGGATCTAAAGTAAATATACCTCTTTTAGTGATTGACTCCCTAGCCCTAGGAGTATTCACCCTAACTAATCTATTTGAGTTATCGCGGGTGTAGGCGGACATGCGCTAAATGAAAAAAAAAGCGAGAAAAGGAAAAGATAAGAGAATTTGGATGAGAATATAAGAATGGGGGTAAGAAAAGAAGTTTTTTGGTCTAAGGAACTTGGTCCCCGAAAATGGCGCCAAAATTTGGTTGCGCCCAAATTTACCCTACTGGTAAAAAGCGGTCGGCGTAGTACATGTAGGGGTCGAGTCCACAGGGACCGAAGAAGTATCCTTGAGACACTATGATTTGGTGAAGGATGGGCTATAGAGTATCCAACTTTGGTTTTGATTGTGGATGGTTTAACGAACACTAATAAACCTAAGTGAATTCAAATAAAATAAAATGGGTTGATCTTAGGATTATGCTCGGGGTGGATTGAATGAATTTTACTTCTTTAGACAATTTTGGTTTTATTAATTCTTGATGAATCCATTCTTCAAAAAAACACTGCATTCATCATTTTCTGGTTTGGTGCTTACTAAACACAATTAATAATCCCATATACACTTAGAGAACCTAATTCATGATCTCTCCGAGGTATATGGTCATTTAGTAATTGAATTTAGTTTTCTCAAACACAGTAAAGATGAAGAGTAGAAATAACTGAAGAATGGATGTCTTAAATTAATTATGCAATTAACTGCAATTCGTTCATAAAATAACATTCAATCCAGCCCTTGCATCCTACTAAGATCAACCCATTAAAGGGTTATCCCTCCATTGATGGTATAATCTCAATGGTGGGCGGAAGATGGCTAACAATAATTAGATTGAAGAAATTAAAAACCGTGGAAATAACGAGCACTCCTCCATGTGTGTGAATGAAATTCACACCTATGTGTGAACTAATTCACAAAAACACAGAGATATCACTGTGCTTTGTGATAATAAAGTTTTAGTAAATGAAATGGAAAATATTGAAGAGAATGAAGTTGATTAAGAACATAAAGATACAAAAAAAAGAAACATACATGGAAATGGAAAACATTACAAAGGAAATTTGGAAGCATAAACTTACAATGAAACAAGAAACAAAAGCTGATAAGAAAAATATCCACCCCTATTCCCTTCACGACCAGATATATATATAAGAATATTATGAGCCTTAGGTCCACCCACCAAAAATTAATTCACCCCCAGCAATTAATAGAGTCAAAAGGAGGGTGAATAATCAAAAGGAAATTGACATTTCAAATTTGACCCGAAAAACTGTCCAGATTCGTCTACCATTTTGATGTGTGAATTTGGAATTGAAGGAGGCTGAATAATGAGGTGTCATAGAAGTGACATATTCTCTTCCTTCTATCCTCTATGATCTGTTAAACTTTCAGGAATTTTTATGCATCCGTTTGGAAGTTATTGTCAAAATTGTGGGACGGTATTATGTGCATTAATATCGGGTGCACCATTTAAATCTCAACATCAGATCCCTTTATCATCATTAAAACTTCAAAATTATCTCTGACCACAGTTCAATAAAATGATCCTCATATTTTTATCTTTCTACTGTATAAATTTGAGCTTAATTGGGCTTGTTTTGTGGAACCCACATTTTTTTGATGGGCCTTAGGCCCATTATGATTTTTCCAGCAAGTTTCTGCATTCAGGTGAAAAAATCTCCATCATCCTTTGTGATTAATCCATCAGACCTAAAAAAAATTTCCAAATAAAGTGATGAATCATATACCAAAATATCAAATTAAAAAGATGAATATTATAATTTCCACAGGCAAATTATTGAGTGGGCCCAAATTGACACGTTAAGCATGAATTGCACAATGATGGGAAATGAAGTTCAATTTCTGAATTGGACTAAAATTTATGTTTATTAACTTTTAAAAACATTAATATTAAGATCATAACAATGAATATTAGCCACTTTCAGTGATTAATCAGTTTTGGTCTAGCTCGCCATGAGATTTCTCGATGTGAGCTTATACTATGAAAAGATGGGTTCTCGAGGAAGAAGAAGGGGAGCTGAGGGGTTCTGGCCACCATCACTCCTCTCTATCGAACTCATGACACCTCTAGGAACTGGAGTACCACTCAGGTGGAGATTCACTCGAGATCGATTCAACCCTAGATCTAGTGCGACTACTCCCCAAAGGATGTTCCAGATCATGACTTGTTTTCATCGTAACTAGGTTTCAATTTATGATTCTTGACTCAATATCAATTTATTTATTTCTGCCATGTTTGGAACTATATCTTTCTTAGGTGTGTGCGTGATTCCATCCATGAGTGGACATTGTTGACTCTACGTGACGATACTACCACAGATCTGGACAAGATATGCGCGGGCTTTTATTAGCACTAAGTAGTAAGCGCTAATAAAAATCACACCTTTATCTATACTGACTAAAATCCCTGGTAAAGGTAACGTTTATCAGTGCTAAAAAAGGCATTGATAAAGTTGTATCATTTACCACCGCTTTACATAGCTATGATAATAGATATATTTATCACCACTATTCTTCGCACTGATAAAAGTTTTTAATACAAAATATTATTAATATATATATCTAATTATTATACTTATATTCAAAAATAATGTTTATTTATACACATTAATTAAAAAATGAATGTTTATAATTTATATTTTTTTAATAATTCAAATATATAAGTGATGTTTAAGAAAAGTATTTATAAGATTATAAATAAATATATATTTATTTATTTAAATAATTATAAAATTATAATAATATTGTTAAAATAATAAATATATTTATTATATTTATTATTATATATAAATACTTTTTAAATATATTTATTCCTAATTATAATTATATAAGTAAATATTCCTTTAAATAAATATATGTTTCCATTGAATTTGGTGTGTATATATATCAAGAGATAATGAAGATATTCATGGTTTTGATTGGTGTTATTTACGTTCATACATTGATGCATGAGTACGTATAATTGACGTTATATGATCATAAATTTATTTGTAGACATGATTGTGGGTTGCTAGGCTCCAAAGTTAAGATTACCTATATTATGATGACACGTACATATGTTATGTATTCATGACTCATGTATGTTCATTTATATATTGACACCCTTATTAATGGAGGGATTCATCACATTTATTGACGAGAGAGGAAAATTATTAATGGAGATATTTATAACACCATTAGTTGAGGATTTTCTCCCAACATTAATGGATATTTAATTCTCAATATTAATGGATGGAATAATGGATGGTGACTGCATTAATTGGTGATTATGGAATTGGTTTCTATATAAAGAGGATGCAACAACATATTTTGAAGGGGGTGTTCCAACAAGATGTATCCATCAAGGGAGACCTGGGAAGGGGTTGTTGCGTTTACGGCGGCCCATATGAAATGACAACGATGACACAATTATCTAGTATGTGTGGCGATTTTCCTCGCAGGGTGTTCAAGATGCAGTCCACTGAGAGCAAAAAGGGGGTAACTGCGTCGGTGGTAGCAAGTGCGGCATGTCGATGTTTAACAAGTGGGGAGAAGCGGTGATGCAATTGATGAATGAGGGCACATATCGAAAGTCCTCCTGATAGCGGTGATTAGGTGGTGTGTCCCGATTAAAGATCGGTGTTACATCATGATGGTGATATCATTTGGGTGTCGCAAGCTGGTGCGAGGCTGACGCATCTTCGGGTGAAGATCTCATAGGTAGTGACGTTTCATCGACAGAAGGGTGACGTTTTTTCACATACTGATCTTCTGACACATGGCGTCAGCGGGATGTTTATCAAAGAGATGGAAAAGGCATATCGGGGTGTGGTTTTCACACAGGTTTTCTACGCTCTCTCATTTTTAATTCAATTTTGGGAATTAATTGGATTCTTTGTATTCTATGATTAGTAGTGGAAATTTAGGAATATCCCTGTGGTCTTTAATCCTCCTCATGGGAGGGGTTTTCCATGTTAAAAATCCTATGTGCTGATTTCATTATTCTGCTTATATCGCTTCCATATTTCCATGGGTTTCTCACGATATTTTGGGAAAGAAATTTTCGGTCTGGAATCGGGATTCTCCTCGACAAGTGGTATTAGAGGTGTTGGTTTTTCCTTGCAATTTTTTTTTGAGAATTATGGAAGCATGGGGGAGGATCGTTGAAGCGTACGCGGAGAATAATATGGTTTGGAAATTAAATAAGGTTAAGAGAGGTGATACAAATGTCCGCTCATCAAATGTTGGGCATGGGGAGCAGTTTATATCTTCAGGTGCTTCAAATGATGTGGTAATCACTATTATGGGGGAGCCATAAGTTTTTGGTTTTGGTCTTGTTCATCAGGATGGTGCAGATACAAATGTGATGAAGATTTCAACGTTTCGTTTTCTTTTCTGTAGGGTGAGCTGATTTTTTTTATCAGAAGTGAGAAAGGACGTCGTCATATTTTTTATAGATGATGATGGTTTGTGTGATACCAACCTAATTTTTTCAACTGGGTTTATTGGATGTTCTCATTCATTAATGTGATGAAGGGGGAGATTTTTTGGATTCATCACATTTATGATAAGAGATAAAAATTATCAATGGAGAGATTCCTCACATTTATTGATGAGGGTGGAAAATTATTAATGGAGAGATTTATATCACCATTAATTGAGTATTTATCCCAAAATTAATGGATATTTAATTCTCAATATTAATGGATGGAATAATGGATGTTGACTGAATTAATTGGTTATTAGGGACTTGGTGTCTCTATAAAGAGGATACATTATCATATTTCGAAGGGGGTGTGCCATCAAGATGTAGCCGGGAAGGGAGACCCGGGAAGGGATTGTCGCATTTGCGGTGACCTGTGTGACATGACAATGATGACGCAGTTATCTTGTACGTGTGGTGATGTTCTTGGCAGGGTGTTCAAGATGCAGTCCACTGAGAGCAAGAAGGGAGCTACCACGTTAGCGGTAGCATGTGAGTCACGTCGGCGTTTAACAAGTACAGAACAACGGCGATACAATTTTATGATCGGGGCCACATATAGAAAGTCTTCCTGATAGTGGTGATCAGGTGGCATGTCCTGATTTAAGATCAGCGGTACATCATGATGGAGAGATCATGCGAGTGTCGCAAGCTAGTGTGAGGTTGACGCATGTTCGGGTGATGATCTATGAGGTAGTGACGTTTTTTCAAGAGAAGGGTGATGTTTCATCAATAGAAGGGTGACGTTTTGTCACAGATTGATATTCTGATACAAGGAATCAGAGGGATGTTTATCAGAGAGATGGCATAGGTGTATCAAGGTGTGTTTTTCACACAGGTTTTCTAGGCTCTCTCGTTTGTAATTCAAGTTCGGGCATTACATGGATTATTTGATTTCTATGATTCGTAGTGGATATTTGGGAATTTCCATGTGGTTTTTTAATCCCCTGAATGGGAGGGTTTTTTCATGCTAAAAATCATGCGTGATGATTTCTTTATTCTGTTTATATTGCTTCCATATTTTGATGTGTTTATCTTGATATTTTTGGCAAGCAATTTTCAGCCCGAAATCAGGATTCTCCCCAACAGTTCATTTATTCTTTGACACCCTAATTAATCATGCTTCCCGTATATATGTGATGACTCGGGTCTTGCCTTCGGGTTAAGGTAGTCTTATAATTCTGCATTAGTTTAGGATCAATTCCTAGTTACCCCAAATATTGGGGATTTATGTTTGGGGCTTGTCTTTGAGGAGGTTGTGGTCTATTTTGGGCACGACAGTGGCATTCCAGCATTAAAGATGGCATGGGAGGTGTTTCAAGGTGAAAAGACATTGGTGAAGCAGTGACCACCGATGCGGTGGGCCAGTAGGCATGACGGTAGGGACAAGGCAAAAGCACTTCGGCAGGTTCGGTGATGTCCAGGGCGCGACGACGTCGATGGAGGCGACCACGGGTGCGGCTGGTGGGAGGTGTGTGGCGACGTGCTTTGGAAATGGTCAAGGTGTGTCAGCGAATGGCACGGTGAGCAATGTCTTGATGAGGCAGTGGAATTTCGGTCGGTTTGTGATGGCGAGACAACGACCCCCGTGCATGGCATGGCGAGCAACAGCTCAACTAGCTATCGGGATACTATAAAGTGATATGGGTGTAGGGACATGAAATATAGATCACGGAGCTGTGCTGCTATAGGGTTGGGATGGGCACAGGTGGGAATGTGGACCAGTCTTGGATAGCGGGCCGACAAGGCGCATGCTGGGTTATTTGCCTATGGGTTGGGCCTATGGGTTGGGACTATGCCCTCCCTTTTCAACCTATTTGTATTGTGTATGTGTGTGTGTGTGTTTGAATGTAACTGTACCCTCAATAAACAAATATATATCCGTGTGTGTGTGTGTGTGATGACTCATTTTTTATAATCTATAACTTATTAAGTATGATTGATTCATGTTATACCCATTAACTTATTATGTTCTCATAAATACTTAAAAAATTACAATTATTATATTTAAATAATAAATAAAATTATTATATTTATAATTATTAAATTTTAATTATATATAAATACCTTCCAAATATATTTATTTATAATTATAATTATAACTATATATATTTAAATAATTATAAAATTACAGTAAATATAGTTATTATTAGTTTATAAATATATATATTTATATATAAATATATATATAAATTAAAAAATATTTATAATTATAATTATAAATATATATTTATTTATTTGAATAGTTATAAAATTATAATAAATATATTTATTATATTTGATAAATATATATATTTATATATTAATAAACATATAGATATAAATATATTTATAATTATATATAAATATTTATAAATATATTTATTTATAATAATAAGTATAAATAAATATATATATTAAATAATTATAAAATTATAATAAATATATTTATTATATATAAATATATTTATTATATACATATATATAATTACAAAAATAAATTTAGTATATTTATAAATATATATTAATACATATATTTATTTATATTCAAAATATATATTATTTTATATAAATAAATTTATTTATAATTATACCCAATAAGTCCAAGAGTCGGGTGAACCCACTCCTACCAAATTTTATTAAAAAAGTTAAAAGAATGAAAAACAAGAGGAAGATAAGATGGATGGTGTCAAATAAAGAGGAAAGCCCTCATCTATAATAGAAAGCATAATAACAAAAACATCAATTCTTGTGATCATGATCAGATCCATCATCATCAACAGTTTCCCACTCTGACTATGATTTTCTTTGATTAAAGACCACATAGTACTTTGCCCTGATCTTTTACTACCCCAGCGTGAGCTGTCTCTTAAACCCCATGGTAGAAGACATGGTGGATACACTTCGACTACACCCTCGTGCTACAGGCCAATCATCTTGGTCACGTCCTCATCCATGTCCTTTTGGATTCCTACGCCATCTATATGATTTTTGATGTCATATTTATTCAGATTTTTCAATCTCAACACCCAATTTATCCTACAAAGGAGGATCCTGAAAAACAGTTCTTGGGTCATGTCCATGGATCAAATCCTTTTCATGCATTCCTTCATCCTTCCCCATTGCATGTACATCATCCAGATTGGAAGACTCCCCTACTAACATATAACTCCCTGACCCCAGTAACCCAGATTCGGTGTATTATTTTAATACATTGGCATAATTACAAGGAATGAAGTCCCAAAAGACCGATCAGTTTAGCAGTCTTGGAAAATAGATTACATACATGAATGTTACATTGCATTTTAAGACATACAAAACAACATAAATAATATTTATGAACTTCATTATTCTATTGGCTTAACCATGCATATCAATCACAATACATTTATTGGAATCCTGGGAAAAATAAAACATAGAAAGGGGTGAGCTCAAACGCTCAGTAAGGGTAACCAATACAACGGAAACTTTCAAAAATAAGCGTAAACATTTAAGGCAATGTATAAAACTAAAACAAAAGCCTTTTAAACTTGAACTTCTACATAATATGGCAGAAATAAAATGAAATAATTTCATTTACTTATTAACATGGATATTCTACTAATCGAATAATCACATGCAATATTACTAACCACTTTCATAATGATGGAATGCATAATACCGAACTTTAATTTCTGTGTCAAGGCCTCGTGCCAAGACCTAAGGTATAACTGTAACCGGAACCCAACCCGGAGAGCCTATGTAACCAGACTCCAACTAGGAGTGCCTCTAATAACCGGACACCAACCCGGAGTGCCTCTAATAACCGGACACCAACCCGGAGTGCCTCTAATAACCGGACACCAACCCGGAGGGCTTACTTTTACCGTTCCCCAACCTGGAACATACTAGTCCAACACATTCATCTTAAGAAGAGGATGAAATATAACATTAAATTTTTTATTAAAACTAGCATGTGAAATGTCAATACTTTACCCATAAACCATGAATGGTATAAAAATAACACATCCACAGTCAAATATATCACAAAACCTTTAACATAATATGGATGATTTGTATCATGATAAATCAACTTCAAAACAAGTTTAAAATCCATTAAATAATTTTGACATAGATGAGATTGATTTGTAAAACTCTTTGACACAAATACACATTTTTCATGAAAACATTTAAAAGTCACATAATTTGGAAAATTAGTCATTTAAAGACATTTTTGAATCAAAGTTTCCTATAAAACATTGAAACTTTTGAAAGGAATTAACATTTTAAAAACATTCATGTCCATATAAATAAATCCTTAAAAACCATTTTGAAGACATGGACATTAATGAGAAAGATTTAGAAGAATTGATATTCAAAACATTTGAAATGATGTTTTAGTAAAAGAGTACCTTAAAATAATCCATTTGAAAACACTTTCATAAAACTGGGATATGGATAATAAATATGTCCCAGTAGATACTAATGTAAAAACATCCTCGGATAATAGAGATTGTGAAATTAACCCTTACCAATTTGGTAACTTACGAAAAATACAACCCATGAAAGAGGTATCATACAATGAATATGTAAATACACATAAATTAAAGTGTATTACAAAAATAAGATAATTATGGGCAGTACATACACCACACAAAAGGCAATAGTGGCAAAATGTCATGAATCTCACGGGAATAAGGAGTGAGATGAAGACCCCTTACCTTGCACTTTCCTTTAGTCGAGGGTATGTTTAACCTCCTGTACAAAGATCATAGTATGTTATTAAATTATACCTTAAACATATTAAAATTTATGATATCATACATGATTCATTTATGACTTTGTACTACCCATTTAATAAAAATATCCATGTTAAATTAATATTTCGTCTAATAATCGCTTTCTTTATCGTACGTGTTTTAACATGTTACTCTTGATTGTATCGCATAGATCATGATTTAAATACTTCCAGAATATAAAACATGATAAATATATCGTATATATTTAGAATATAAATATGTATAATAGACATATATATGAAATGTAAAGAACCGTTTATGGAGATGGTAGTCCGTACGTACGCATAAACACTGTTTCTATTTTCATATAGTATTGAACGGAAGTAAGTGAATAAGATATATGTAAGTACATAAATACTTATATATATAAATATATATATTTTCAGTATCATTATTATTTCAGATATTACATACTTATTAGTAATATATATTTTTATAATCGTCGATGAATGGTGAACTTGGAAATGAATCTCATCGCGTCGTGGAGACGGTAATCCATACATATGCACGAGCGAAAATATCATTCTTTTGATATTAAAATAATACATAATTGGATGGTATATCATAGATAAAGAATAATTATCATGTTATATTTATTATTTACATGAATTATACTTCATTATTATAACCATCTAATTAATAATATATTGAATAACAATTACCCCACAACGTGGAGACAGTAGGCCGTACGTACGCACGTATGGTGACATATCATTCAAGTGATAGATAAAATAGTGAATTTGTTTGTTCCATAATTATAATAACATAAAAGTATATAGAATATACTAGAGTTATTATTTTATAATGGAAATAATAAGGAAAGAAAAAGTTGAAGAAGAAAGGAACTTTAAAGAAGGTGGTGAAGACGTTACCTCTTCTTCGGGTTCTTCCTTTTGATTTGATCAAAATGGCCCATTAGGTTGGATTTATGATCCCAATAAGTCCTATAGGATGAATTTAGAGATGTTTAGAGAGTATTTGGGCAGGTCTTGTCCTAACTAAAAGGATTTGAAGGTGTGAAGAATTGGTTAGAAGTCGGGTCCTTTTATAAGGGGGAGGAGGGGCTCTTTAGGAAAAACTAAAAGTATTAATTTATAATAAATTAATATTCGGTTTATAATGTCTCCAAAGTATATTATGTAAATTTTAAGATGGGTATGGGTCTAAAACCACTCAACCAATAGGTTTTAGACAGGTTTGGGTCACTATATTAACCTTATCGTTTAGTTTTAACTCTTAGTTAATTAGTTTAACAATTACCATGTCACTTTGTATTTTTATATTATATAGTTAATAAACATACTATATAAATTCAATTGACCCACAAGTGGTCCATTAATGATACAAGTATGATTATATGAGTCTATTTGACAAACCTTAGATTTTTAGGAATTTAATAACAATTGATAATATAATATGTTTTTTAAAAAACTCTTTTATATCAATTTTGACACTATTCAATAATTGATTTTTGTAAAACTCATAATAGAATGATTACTTTGAAAAATGTTAATTAAATAAATCCTAACATTCCATATTAACCTAGAAAATGATTGGTATTTGTAAAAAGTCTCAAATTAAATTTATTTGGGTATTTAAAATATCAATTATTCTAGTTTTTCACTATTATGGTAATTACTCCATCACCATTGTGTCATAAATAAATTATATTTTTTAATGTCTATAAATTATAAAAAAAATAAAATTATGTAGGAAATATATTTATATTTCCAATGAATATTTATAATCGAAAATCCAACATATATAACCCTATGTAAAAAATTGTTTTCCTAAAAGATATATGCTTGTGTTATTTTTATATTCATTTTAACTTAATTAAAATAAAGTGTCCCTATCACTTACAAGTGGCTCCATGGGGACCCAAAATCGACTAAAAGATGCACATGGCCAGACATGTATCAACCAATAATGTTAGGACACGTTTTAGGGAAATTTTGTATTATTATAATATTATTTTAAACCCTTATTTACTGGGTTTACCATTTAACCATGGTAAATAAAATATTTACCGAAGTAATTATTCAAAATGTCTAAAAATAAAATTTTCCTATTTACACAATTTGAAAATCCTAATTCCAAATATGGAATCTATTTTTCCAAATTCAAAACACAGAAGTGGCGGAAATTAATTTAAAATTAATTCCCTTTGTTAAAACAAAAAGCGTGTTTTTAAGAGATAATAACTATCCAAAGATTGACACTTGTTTATGTCTGGTTTAACTGTGAAATTTTTTCCAATGACCAACTTTGTATTAAATGGTAAAAATATATTCTAAATATTATTTAAAACCACTCAAATTCATAATTTATCACTACCAATTATTTTGATTAAAAAAGTTGTTTTTAATTAAAATTTAGTAATTTTCACTATTCATAAAAATATAAAAGTTATCCGAAAAGTACCAAAATATCACCCTAGGCTAAATTTGATATTCTGAATCCAAAAATGAAGTCTATTTTGAGAGATAAAATTTATAAAATTTTAAAAAGTAGGTATTACTATTTATTACGACTAGTTTGATTGGTTGTAGTGTGTGTTAGAACTCGAAGTTGTGTACAACACATGCTACTGTATTATTCAATGAGAATCATACCATAGAAGCTTGGGGTGTTACATTGTAAATTTCTTTTATGTCCCCATAAATTTATTTAGTCAAATTGAATATATAAAAGTTTAAAATAATGGATTTAAATACGGTTCACTATTAAAGTTGGTAAAAGTGCATTTTTGAAAAATACATCTTTTTTCTGAAAAAAAAAATTGTTCTTACATTATGTTTAAGAAACTCAGAATATGGATTCTAAAATTATAAGGACTATATAAGGTTCAAAATTTAGTTAATACTATTCATAACCTTTTTGAACAACTTTTTTGGTAAGTCATGGTGTGCTTGAACTCGGTGTCACGTGTAGTGCAAGTTATTGAATTGTTTTGAAGAAGTACATACTACGAAATCTTGGGGTGTTACATTCTTCCCTCTTTCAATAAATTGCGTCCTCACAATTTGACATTCTTCTTCGAAAATAATGGTTGAAAATAGAAAATATCTTTGTGGGAAAACCCACATCAGAAATTTGGTTAATAAAATTTAGTCTTAATAAGAGGAAAAGAGAAATGAAAGGGTCACCACCAAATTATGATCTCTATTAGGAGAAAATTGGTGGAAATTAGAGACATTTAATTGGAAGAAAAACGTAAATATTTATAGGTAGTGATTGAGGTCATCAATCAAAAACAAGTGTAGAATTGAGGTCCTTAAATTCATCAATCTATGATGATTTTAAATACCATCGGTTCAACAAAATATAGGGTATTAGGATAACACATTTATTATTTTAGGATCCCTTAAATAAAGTATAGGAATTAATTTCTTCACTATGTAATAGAAGAAGAAAAATATATACTTGACAAGTAGAGTCTCATCCTTTAACTAAGTTCTACCACAAACTCATCTTTCACTCTACAAGATAATAGAACTTAAAAATAATATTCTATTTATCCTATTCTTGTAGGGTTAAAAAATTGAATTTATAATTCATCTAACAGAACCATTAAAAAACGAAATTATTCAATCCTGAACATCTCGTGGGTTAGTGGTAGGTGATACACCCTTATCGCCCTTCGGTTGTGGGTTCAAGTCTCGCGGCCTTTCCGGACGCGACGGGTTGCTGCTCGACCTCTGGGTTGTCCTTTTATGTAAATCCAAAAATAATCCAAACTAGAACTATCCAAAATACTTCAGTCCAAAATTTATAAGGAAGTTAAACACAATGAAGATCCTTTTTTCCATGTAATAACATTTGAACACCTTCATCATGTATTCTATTAAAACACTGAAACATCCCGAATTACCATAAAACCTTATTGATTACAATCATGATCCCTTATTCCTTAAAGAATAATGGATATAATCCTTCAATACAAAAAAGTTGTAAACCCCAACAATGATGGAATATACAAATCATTAATCAGTTTCAAGTCAGTCAATAATATCCAATATAATTTACCAAAATCAACCATATCTTATTCCAAAATAAGTACCTCAATATTAGGACCATATTAAAGTTTGTCTTTCCTTCAACCATGTAATTTCCAAAAAGTTTTACTTGATGTGGAGTCACTTATCTTAGTACCATAAAATCTCAAATCCTCAATGAAATAGTACTGCAGTACAATCCTTATATACTCCATAACTATTATAACACGTACATTGCTGATACAACACTCAAATGACATAATCAACATAATAACTCTAATCAGTCCTCTTCATCTGTGGTAGTATCATAACCTGATTGTTATCCAATAACATCATTTGCGGCATAGTCTGATGATAGGTTCACGTAGTGTCCAAACTCCTTGCAAATGAAGCATTGTACATTTGAAACCATTTTCTTACCCTTGCAGTCACGTATTTGGTGACCTTTTTCCTACACACTTATAACAAACTCCCATTTCTTTCAGGCAAGTTCCAGGGTGTTTCTTCCCACAGTTATCAGATATGGGTAAATTATTATTCTCCCTCTTCCCTTTATCCATCTTTCTCTCTTCCATCTTTTTCTTCTTTTTCTTCCCTTCAAAGCCATAGGACTCAGTAAACTATTTAGTTATCTTATCCACACATTATACTATTTCTTCATATGATGATAATACGTGGGAATCTATTTCCCTTCTAAATGATGAATTAATACCATGAAAGATATGATCCTTCATACTCTTTGGATCATACGTATTACTGGAGTTCAAATTCCTTATACTGGGCCTCCATTTCTATACAATAGCATAAACTAGGTCAGTTTATGAATTGCAATGAATAATTCCAAACTTGTAAAATACCTAACGCAAATTGAACAGTTTATGGATATAAAAATAATCATAAAAATGTTTTCTTTGAGTAAGTATATACTCATGAGCCCTTTATAATGGTTTGTAAAGAAAATGAGAATTATCCTAAGCATATCCCCCTGGAGTGTCGTAACTAAGAGTGCAGCAAGGCCCATTATCGTGCACCAGTTCGCATTCGAGTCTAGCTCAAAGCGGTGTTTTTGGGTTTTACCCCTAGGTACATCTGTGCCAGAGCCGCCTCTACCTGCTCGTATCCAGACAGTGATGTATTTCTCAGAAAACTCACAAAATCTCTACAATACCAATATTCTAGGAAGTTCTTCTATACTAATCCTCAAAGTCTATCTTAGGGCTATGTGCCCTAATCAGAGTTTATCTAAATCTAGTTTCCAAGGTTATCGCTAAACTTCCTCTGATACCAACTATAATTCCCGGACCCCAGTTACCCAGAGTCGGTGAATTATTTTAATACATTGGCATAATTACAAGGAATGAAGTCTCGAAAGTCCGATCATTTTAGAAGTCTTGGAAAATAGATTACATACATGAATGTTACATTTCATTTTAAGACATAAAAAACAACATAAATAATATTTACGAACGCCATTATTCCATTGGCATAAACCTGCATATCAATCACAATACACTTCATGGAATCCTGGGAAAAATAAAACATAGAAAGGGGTGATCTCAAATGCTCAGTAAGGGTAATAAATATAGCGGAAACTTTCAAAAAGAAGCATAAACATTTAAGGCAATGTATAAAACTAAAACAAAAGCCTTTTAAACTTGAACTTTAGCATAATATGGCAGAAATAAAATGAAATAATTTCATTTACTTATTCACATGGATATTCTACTAATCTAATAATCACATGCAATATCACTAACCACTTTCATAATAATGTAATGCATAATACCGAACTTTAATTTCTGTGTCAAAGCCACATGCCAAGACCTAAGGTATAACTGTAACTGGAACCCAACCCAGAGAGCCTCTATAACCAGACTCCAACATGGAGTGCCTCTAATAACGAAACACCAACCCGGAGTGCCTCTATTAACCGGACACCAACCCGGAGGGCTTACTTTTACCGGTCCCCAACCCAGAACATACTAGTCAGCACATTTATCTAAAGAAGAGGATGAAATATAACATAATTTTTTTATTAAAACTAGCATGCGAAATGTCAATACGTTACCCATAAACCATTAATGGTATAAAAATAACACATCCACAATAAAATATATCACAAAACCCTCAACACAATATGAAATATTTGTATCATGATAAATCAACATCAAAACAAGTTTAAAATCCATTAATGAATTTTGACATAGATGAGATTGATTTGTAAAACACTTTGATAGAAATACCCCTTTTTCATGAAAACATTTAAAAGTCACACAATTTAGAAAAGAAGTCATTTAAAGACATTTTTGAATCAAAGTGTCCCATACCACTTTGAAACTTTTGAAAGGAATTAACATTTTAAAAACATTCATTTCCATATAAATAAATCCTTAAAAACCATTTTGAAGACATGTACATTAATGAGAAAGATTTAGAAAATTGATATTCAAAACATTTGAAATGATGTTTTTGTAAAAGACTACCCTAGAAGAATCTCTTTGAAAACTCTTTCATAAAACATGGATATGGATAATAAATATGTCCCAGAAGATACTTATGTAAAAACAACCTCAGATAATAAAGAGATTGTGAAATTAACCCTTACCAATTTGGTAACTTACGAAAAATACAACCCATGAAATAGGTATCATATAATGAATATGTAAATACACACAAATTAATGTGTATTACACAAAGAATATAATTATGGGAAGTATATACACCACAAAAAAGGTAATAGTGGCAATATGACATGAATCTCACGGGAATAAGGAGTGAGATGAAGACCCTTACCTTGCACTTTCCTTTAGTCGAGGGCATGTTTAACCTCCTGTACAAAGATCTTAGTATGTTATTAAATTATATCAGAACCATATTAATATTTATGATATCATACATGATTCATTTATGACTTTATACTGCCCATTTAATAATAATATCCATGTTAAATTAATATTTCGGGTAATAATCGCTTTCTTTATCGTACGTGTTTTAACATGTTACTCTTGATTGTATCACATAGATCATGATTTAAATACTCCAGAATATAAAACATGATAAATATATCATATATATTTAGAATATAAATATGTATAATAGACATATATATGAAATGGAAAGCACCATTTATGGATACGGTAGTCCGTACGTACGAATAAATGTTGTTTCTGTTTTCATATAGTATTGAAAGGAAGTAAGTGAATAAGATATATGTAAGTACATAAAAACTTATATATATAAATTTATATATATCCATTATCATTATTATGTAATATATTACATACTTATTAGTAATATATATTTTATAATCGTCGATGAATGGTGAACTTGGAAATGAATCTCATCGCGTCGTGGAGACGGTAATCCTTACGTATGCACGAGCGAAAATATCATTCTTTTGATATTAAAATAATAAATAATTGGATGGTATATCATATATGAAGAATAATTATCATGTTATATTTATTATTTAAATTAATTATAAATCATTATTATAACCATCTAAATAATAATATTTTGAATAACAATTACACCACAACGTGGAGACGGTAGGTCGTACGTATGCACGTATGGTGACATGTCATTCAAGGGATAGATAAAATAGTGAATTTTTTTGTTCCATTATTATAATAACATCACAATATATATAATATAAAATAGTTGATATTTTAGAATGGAAATAACAAGGAAATAAGAAGTTGAAGAAGAAAGGAACTTTAAAGAGGGTGTTGAAGACGTTAACTCTTCTTCGGGTTCTTCCTTTTGATTTGATCAAAATGGCCCCTTAGGTTGGATTTATGATCAAACTAAGGCCTGTAGGATGAAGTTAGGGAATTGTAGAGAGTATTTGGGTAGGTATTGGCCCACCCAAAAGGCTTTCAAGGTGTAAATAATTGTTTATAAGTTGAGTCCTTTTATAAGGGGGAGGAGGGGCTCTTTAGGAAAAACTAAAAGTAATAATTTATAATAAATTAATATTCAGTTTATAATGGCTCCAAAGTATATTATTTAAATTTTAATATGGGTATGGGTAGAAAACCACTCAACCAATAGTATTTATACAGGTTTGGGTCACTATATTAACCTTATCTTTTAGTTTTAACTCGTAGTTAATTAGTTTAACAATTACCATGTCACTTTTTATTTTTATATTATATAGTTAATAAACTTACTATATACATCCAAGAGACTCCTACGTGGTCCATTAATGATACAACTATGATTATATGAGTCTTTTGGCGGATCCTTATATTTTTAAAAATTTAATATCAATTGATAATATAATATGTTTTTAAAAACTCTTTTATGTCAATTTTGACACTATTCAATAATTGAATTTTTTAGAACTCATAACAGAATGATTACTTCGAAAAAAGTAAATTAAATAAATACTAACATTCCATATTAAACTAGAAAATTATTGGTATTTTTAAAAAGTCTCAAATTAAATTTATTTGTGTATTTATAATATCCATTATTCTAATTTATCACTGTTATGGTAATTACTGCATCACCATTGTGTCATATATAAATTATATTATTTAATGTCTAAAAATTATAAATAAAATACCCTTATGTAGGAAATATTTTTATCTTTCTAATTAATATTTATAGTTGAAAATACAACATATATAACCCTATGTAAAAATTGTTTTTCTAAAAGATATATGGCTGTGTTATTTTTGTATTCATTCTAACTTACTTTAAATAAAGTGTCTCTATCACTTACAAGTGGCTCCATGGGGTCCCCAAATCGACCCAAAGATGCCCATGTCCGGACATGTATCAACCAATAAGGTTATGGCACTTTTTAGGATAATTTGTTATTATTATAATATAATTTTTAACCCTTATTTACTGGATTTATCCTTTAACCATGGTAAATAAAATATTTACCGAAGTAATTATTCAAAATGTCTAAAAATAAAAGTTACCTATTTACACAATTTGAACATACTGATTCCAAATATTGAATCCATTTTCCCAAATTCAAAACACATAAGTGGCATAAATTAATTTAAAATTAATTCCCGTTGTTAAAACAAAAAGCGTGTTTTTAAGAGATAATAACTATCAAAAGATTGACACTTGTTTGTGTCCGGTTTAATTATGAAATTTTGTCCAATGACCAAAATTGTATTAAATGGTAAAAATATATTATAAATATACTTTAAACCCACTCAAATTTATAATTTATTACTACCAATTATTTTGATTAAAAAAGTTGTTTATAATTAAAATTTTGTAATTTTCACTATTCATCAAAATATAAAAGTTATCCGAAAAGTACCAAAATTTCACCCTAGTATAAATTCGATATTAGAATCCAAAAATGAAGTCCATTTTGAGAGATAAAATTTATAAAATTTTAAAAATAAGGTATTACTATTTATTATGGCTAGTATGATTGGTTGTAGTGTGTGTTAGAACTCGAAGTTGCGTACAACACACGCTAGTGTATTATTCAAAGAGAAGCGTACCATGGAAGCTTGGGGTGTTACATTATAAATTTTCTTTATGTCACCATAAATTTATTTAGTAAAATTGAATATATAAAAGTTTAAAATATTGGATTTAAAAAGGGTTCCCTTTTAAAGTTGGTAAAAGTGCATATTTGAAAAATACTTCTTTTATCTGAGAAAAAAATCTGTTCTTACATTATGTCTAAGAAACTCATAATATGGATTCTAAAATTATAAGGATTATATAAGGTTCAAAATTTATTTAATACTATACATAACCTCTTTTGAACGACTTGTTTGGTAAGTCATGGTGCCCTTGAACTCGGTGTCACGTGTAGTGCAAGTTATTGAATTGTTTTGAAAAGTACATACTATGAAATGATTGGGTGTTACATAACAGGTCATTGACAGCCTACTTATATGGTGATGGATTTTATTGCACTTGTTCTTATGTGTTCGTACCAATAGTAGGGGTCTATCCATGAACAAAAGTTGATAGGGTCTTCTAATATGAAACCAACTGAAAACCATCTTCATCCACTGACATGGATGAAGAATATTTTATGCCTTCCTTAGATGAACTACCATGACTTTCTTGAGTAGTGCAGGAAAGGAAAACAATACCCTTTAATGCCTTCATGTTCGGACCATAGGAGACCACTGTCATCCTAGATTTTCCCTTTCTATAACAGTTTAGGATTTTTTCCTTTAGAAGCTCTTTGTCCACTTCATGTTGAATGGAGGTTTCAAAATCCGAATAATTATTCTCTTGCTCCTCCACAACAATGTCTTCCCATGTTCTCTTGGGAAAACTTGGGGAGGAAACATGGCCATCATTATTAATCACAACTTGCACAAAGAAATCTAGAAAAATAATTGTATCCAAGGCATGAGATATCTTCTTATCAGATGATTGTCCCATTTATAACACCCCACACTGAGGTGATACCAAACCAGAAATCCCAACTACAAATACATTGTCTGATCCATCTAGGGGTGAAGCACTCACTTACACGTTCTCCATCCCATTCAAATTTTGTTGCATCTCATTATTCTCATCATTCACAGTATGGATGAGTTTTCCATTCCTAGACATCTTATTGCATGTTTGTTCCTCATGTCTGTGAGCTGAACAATAGGTGAAAACAAGAGCTCTCTTGCCTCTTGAGGACTCATGACCAATCACCCTACAGTTCATAAAAAATCATGACATATTCTCATATTCAATTTTCAGAGTATTCTCATCATAATCTGTAGAAAGGAATAATGTGTCAACTAGAGTAGAACATAGGTCCACCCCTACCAAAAAACGTATGTAGTGCATTTTTTTGTCATTTCAGTATCTTTGTCAAGATTAATGGGACCTCCAACAGCTATCCTAATGTCATAAAGGATATTTGGATGCCATAAGATCCAATTTAGACCAAACACCTTAACCCAAACTCGCATAGAAGAGTTGATCACCTCGGTGGGATTGAAGTTTCGACCCCACTCACGAATGTGCATGACACCTGAAAAGAGGGAGACTGAACCAAGTCCCCACACCTTCATTTTGAGAACCTCTAAGGTAAATAGGTTGTGAAAAAACCTCTACACAGAAAATTGCACTTTCAATTACTGAAGCCCCAAACATCTGTCAGCTTAGCTACCAGATCACCCATATTCCACAACTTGTAGACTTTCGATAAAATAATGCGATCTATAATAGAATTACTGCTGATTTAAAACCGTTATGAGTTTACATTAGGATCATACTTGATATGTGCAAATTATCCTTTGCGATGAATCATATCAGCAACAACGTATTTTTTGAGAGAGAAACCACTACTATGAACATATGTGTGTGAATGAACATAATCAACATCACTGTGAGATGATTTTTTACATCCCAATCCGTGAGTAGAGTACATATGGGATTCAAAGTGCCCCAAAACCAGGATTCGTTCCACCATAGGAACCCCGAACAGAATCTCACTGCTATGAAAACCCTATTACACATCAAATCGTTGGGAGAGAAACTCTCAACCGGCTCCCATCTCCTTTATTTATTTACAATTATAAATAAATAAATAAATATTTAAGTAATTATAAAATTATAATAAATATATATAAATAATAAATATATTTATTATATTTATAATTCTATATTTATAATTATATATAAATACTTTTAAAAAAATATATATATATATAATCATTTAAAAATATAAATATATTTATAATTATATACAAAAATTTATTAATTAATAATAAATACATTTAAATAATAAATATATTGATTATACATACTATTATATAAATCTAGATAAGAAAATAAAAATATTTAATTTTATATATATATTTATAAAATTATAGTAAATGTATTTAAATAATAAATATATTTATTTATTTTGATTTTTACCATTGCTTTATTATCCCTAATAACTATTACCCTTTATCAGTTCTAGGAAAGCACTGATAAAATTTTTCTTTATCAGTACCATAATTTTAGCACTAATAAAGACACGTTTTTTCAGCGCTTTTTCAATGATGATAAAGGGGTGTCTTTATCAGTGCTAAGAAAGTTATGATATAGGTGTTTTATCATCACTTTCCATTTTAGTGAGAATAAAACTATTCTTTATCAGTGCTTTTTTAAAAGAATTGATAAAAATATTCCCCAATGTTATAAAAATAATTATAACAGGGTCTCCTTCTCTAGTTACTAGAAAGCTTTCGTGGAACCCGACCTCTACCATCGCCAAACCCTACCACCCCCACTATGTCCACCACCGAAACCTACCACCTCTAAGACTACCATTACTGCTGCTGAAACCTACCGCTCCCACCGACCCTACCCCTACCGACCGCTTCCATTACCAATACTACTGTTGATCTCTGTCACCATCACCACTGTCGACCGCTGCCTCTGCTGCCATCTATCCCTCTATTTCCATATAACCCTCTTCAATTATAAGGTATGTCTTCTCAAAGGTCATTTGAGTTATTTTTGAATGAATTTTATTTAATTATAGACATAAATATAAGGATTTTCGCTAGAGGATATTGATATAGTGTTTTGGAGAGATTTTTTTATACATGGTGATGCTCTTGAGGTGTGGAAAAATAATGAAGAGCATCGGATACTGTTTTATGGGAAGATATTTATTTAATGGGAGATATGATAGGTTTTTCTCTATGAGTTTCATTACTCACCTCTAGTGGATAATATATCATAAGAAATAAATTCATTATATATTGTTTGATATTAAAATCATTTTATTCCCCCATCTTCACTTACTAATTATGTTATTTGATTTTTTTAGTTAAAGTTTAATTTAATTGAATTTTTTAAATGTTGTTCCAAATGAATTAAATTGTGATGTTAGATGATCTAGTTGATTTTTTGAACAAAATTAATGGCTAACTATTTATAATAATTCATTTTGGTATGTTGAAGGTAAAATATATTTGTTGTATCTATGGGAGAGAAATCTATATATCCCATGATATGTCATATGAATACGTATTTCATACTCAGATGTATATATTTGATAAAGGAAATAATCATCCATGTATACGTATGATCTTATATAGAATATATATAAGATAATCCTTTTGGTGTGGATTTAATTGGTCAAAGGTAGGGAATATATAATATATCTCAAATAATACGTAAATTTTTTCTCTATATTGAAGAAGAATTTTTGAAAAGTGATAAGTAACATGTTCAAATCCAACATAATATCCCTAGTGATGATACATAGGATCCAGTACTTAGCCAATAGAGAAGATAAGGGCCATATGTAATACACTTATCTGATATGTATGGATTTTTATTGATACATAAGTAATTTTTTCCAAGTTATATTGATAAATAACATAATTTCTCTCACCTCTAAAAATACAAAATATATTTTTAAAGGCATAGGATAATACGTAATATATCTTTATTTATTGTTTGAATATTACATGAGATTTTTTTGAAGCTTAAAAGGGGATACATTCTATTTACTATAGTACAAGACCATTCTTGATCGTTTTTAGGTTGATGTATAATGGTATTCATAATTCTTAATGGATGTTAGAGTCTTATTTTGTATGTTTGGTTGGCCTAATGAAATGAAATGATGTATTTAGTGGTGATTATAGTTAGATAAAGTGGTGTTAGTGAGGGTTGAATGTTTGGGGGTGTGAGAAAGTGTGGAGAAATGTATTTGAGCATAGGGTGATGGGTGAGGTAGTAGAACAATGATGTTTTTAAAAGTGGTGAACAGTTCCAACATCTCAATGAACACCATCAAATATACTGATGGTATTCCACCAAAAATTAATTTCATCTTATATTTTAAAAATATAAATATTTATCATCTTTTATAATTTTAATACTTCACTTCATTTCCTTTCAAATGATAGCTTTATAACAATTTCATCGATGTAGGTTCTTCTAAAAAACAATAATTTTTTTTAAAAAAAGGCATTTCATTTCACTTTCTTCAATCATATAATTTCTAATACACATTTCAAAACATTAAATTTATAACTTTTAAAATATACCTTACTTATGATTATTAAATAATAATGTTTCAAAAATTATTCTCATCATGATCTCAAAAATGATTTTTGAAAGTTACTTATAATACTATATACTTATATAAATTATGTATACTATTATAACATATATAAACTTATATATGGCTTTATAAATTTATATAAATTTATAAATTATGTATGTTTATTTAAAATATATATTATTTTATAAATGATATATAATTTTATACTTCTATATATGTATATAATATTATAAACTAATATGAATATATATACATTTTGAATTTATACTTGTATACCTGTAAACTTTTTTCAATTTGTCAATAATTTAATCAATATATACTTTCATAAATTCAATGTGGGTATTAAAAATATGTTAAAAATTATAATAATTTCATTCTTTTATTAATGAAACCATTATTATATTCAATAGACCTATTTTATGTTATGAAAAGGGTTTTCGAATAATATAGATTTTATTTTATCTATTTTTGTTATTACATCCAATAGTCGTATTTCGTCAGATCTTTTTATTGTAAATGTGATTTTATACATTCTTTATACTCAGCTAAAAATGTTTTTGATAATTAAAATTATTACATGTAAAATATTTTTTAAAAGTGAAATATCCCCCATTATATATTGAAATTTCCTTCAATATGTTTTTGTTTTTGATCATGTGGGATGATAAACCATTATTCAATCGTTCCATTTTCTATAAAAAAAAATTCATCAGATCCATCTTCAATTGAACATATTTTGTGTATTTATTTTGTTCAATATTAATATTACCGAATCCAATAGGATGTATATGAATAAAGAATGGATGAATGAAAATTATATGAAAAAAGAGTATGAATATGGGGTGAAAGAGTTCATAAATTTTGAAAAATATCATTCATATAACCCTTCTCAAATCATTTGCATGTGTTTATGTTGTTTTTATTCAAGACTAATTAGTCCATAGGAGTGGGAATAACACTTTATCTATCATAACATTGATCTAATAAATAAATTATAGAATATAATTGGGGGAACATTCATCGAAGAATGTGTTTCTAGGACATCATAGATTTTTACCCTAATGGAAAAAGTATTGATCTTAGATGACATCATTTGATGGAAGATCATAAGAATTTAAAGCTATGCTTCCACTAACAGGTGATCAACTATCTAAGAAAATCAAATATGTTGACACTTCTTTTGGTAAATTGTTTTTGAAAAATCTTACAAAAACAGATTAGAAAAATAGATTAGTTATTTCTAAATTACCATACTGGAATTTTCTGTATGTCAGACATTTTCATGATGTTATACATGTTGAAAAAAAAATGTATGTGATAATTTCATCAACACATTACTAACTTCATTTAGAAAAAAAGGATGGAATTAAGGCTAGGTTGGACATGGTTGGCATGGGAATATGGGAAGAGTGGGTTGTAGTGAAGGGTTAAAATAAACATTTCTTCCTCCAGCTAATTACACACATTCCAGGAATTAGAGATATCAATTTTGAAACTTCTTGAATGAAATAAAGGATCTAGAGGAGTATTCATCAAATATCAAGAATATCATTTCAATGACTGATTTAATGTTTAAGGGTCTGAAATCAAATGACTTTCATGTTTTGATGAAAGATCTAATTTCTGTAGTTTTACATTGCAATTTTTCCAACAATGTCCATCATACATTAACGAAGTTCTATTTCTTTTTCTATGTTATATGAACGAAGTTTATAGACCTGACTAAATTTCCAGCATTGGAAATGGAAATTAGCATCAAATTAGTTGAATTAGAAATGTTTTCCCACCTGAATTATTTGATATGATAGTTCACATGATGGTTCACTTGGTTAGAGATTTTTGACTATGTTGTCATGTACACTATAGATGGATATACCCCATTGAATGGTATATGAAGATATTTAAATGGTATGTTAAAAAACGTAGATGTCTAGTGGGTTTTATTGAAAATCAATATATTATTGAGAAATACATTGAATTATTTACCGACTACCTATTTAGTGTGGAAATCATTGGTCTGTCGAAATATCATTACACTGGGCGGCTAGTCGATGAAGGATTTTATGGAAGAGATTTTTTCACAATCAATAATATTGATTGAGAGAAATTCCACCTTTACAATTTTCATATAAATTTGGAGGTTTCTCCATATATTAAAATCCACTATGAAATTATTAATAATTTGAATTCATCGAAGGATTAAAGCTGGATATCAAATACACCTAATAAACAGTTCATAGGATTTTTTTCGAGACAATATTTTTAAAGAGTCAAATGAAAACCTGGATCCAATTTCAGTATGAATTTGATATCTAGATAGAGAATCAAGTGTGTATATATTATCTTATAATGATTATGTAATTATTGGTTATACATTATTTACAAATGAAACTGATGAAGGTAGTACCTTGAAAAATAGTGGACATACACATGGGGTTGAAGCGATGCTTGTTTCTGGTACTAAAGACATAAATCTAATTTATAGTAAAATTTCATAATTTGGAATCATAAAAAAATATAGTAGTTTTATTACACAACATTTATAGTGTCAAATTTTCAATATAAGTGGGTTGACAACATGAGTGTTGTCAAAATAGAAGAATTAAAATTCATTAAAGTGGATTTTAGTGAGGAAGGGTAAAAAGTTGAATCATTTATAATGGAATCATAGGAACTAAAAGTATTTTATGTTCTAGATCCTGCAAAAAAAAGTAGTCAATTTTTCAGGTATCGGCCAAAACCACTAAAGTGTTAGATGGAAATTCAACTAAGGATGAACCTTTTATTGGGATGTCTCAATCATTTTGAAATGGTCCTAAAGTCAATGGGGGGGTTTTTTATGTCAAAGGAGAACACAATGAAGGGATTTGGATACTTGATAGAGGGTTCAAATCCCTTCATCCAAAAAATGAGTTCAATAATCATGTTACATTTTTTGTAATATACATTGTGTTGCCTCATGATATTATCTGTTTTCTACTACATTTATTTAATCTAAATTAAATGTTAAACTAATTCAATAGATAATGACTTCTCCACATACAAGTGCTCCCAATACTGAGGAACAACAGGTATCCCAACCTACTATTTCTCCCAGTTCAGAGGAACAATGACCTTTTGCAAATTATAGTGCACCCAATTCTAAGGAACAACAAGTTTCTCAACCTGTTGTTTCTCTTTGTGTAAAAGTATGTCACGACCCGCCCTCGGGGTCCGTGCCGTGACTACCCCAAGCCCGCCTTCCATAGGCCAGGGGCTGGCGACTAGCACCAAGGCGTAAATCCCGGTAAAAAGGGAAGGCATTGCCTTTGTAAAGTAACAAACACCATAGAGTAAGCAAGCGGAAAGTAACACTAAGCAAAAACAGAGTACAACTAAAAGTGCGGAAAGTAAAAAAGGGGCCGGAAATACAAGCTCAACTGTAAAGTACAACTCGAAAGGGAAAACAGCAACTGAAAAGTAAAGCTGCTACGCCGAGCTGTCCACTGGAAATCCCACCTGAAGGGTGGGTACAGATAGCTCCTCTGCTGCTCGGGTCCCGCCGTCTGCTCCGAGTATGTCCCGCCCAGTGGTCTGCCTCTGGGTACCGCCTCGTCGTATAGTCCACCTCCAGGTACCGTCCAGTCCTCGAAAACTCGGCCTCTGTCAGTACTGGCCGTCGTCTGCAACCAACACAACGAGGTACGGGCATAGCCCGTGCAGGGGTGAGTATAACGATACTCAGTAGGGACCCCGAGACCCTCAAGGTCTCACTAAAACCAAAAAGGATAACCACAAGAAGATCACAACAGATAAACTCCACTTAGGTATATGCCCATACATATACCTAAGTTATCAAATAACCCATCTCAGTCATGAGGAAACACAAGGATCATGAGATCAACGGATAACCACTACCCAGGTATATGCCCATACATATACCTAAGTTATCAAGTAACCCATCTCAATCATGAGGAAACACAAAGGTCAAAAGTCTCAGCTCAAACCAGGATTTTCATTATCGAAACCGTAACTGCTGAAGAGCTCCGTCTCTAGAGTGTACAGTGGTCCTGTCACGACTCCGAGGCCGCCGCTCACTAACCTAAGACTGCTGAAGTACTCCTCCTGTCGAGTACTGCGGGTCTGCTGCCAACTACCAGGCGCTCCGTCCGCTGAGGGTCTGCTGCCAAATACCGGGCGCTACCCAGATAGCCTACTGAGGTACTCCTCCTGTCGAGTACCGCGGGTCTGCTGCCAACTACCAGGCGCTCCGTCCGCCGTGGGTCTGCCGCCAAATACCGGGCGCTCCGTCCACTGGGCTAGTCGACTCACTCCAAGTCGAGTCGGTCAAGCAGTCGTCAGGTCTCAGCCGGCTACACGGTCTCCGTACTCTGCACGCTCGTCTCCGGGAGGGTCCGCTCCACGAGCTACTGGTCGATACTCCAAGTATCACAAAATCCTGCAAAGAAGTATCTCAAAAGACCGTCTCGTCACAGGGGTCTCAACGCAACAGACGGCGCGTCGATCGGACGCCCGGTCTGTGAGTTATTAGCCTTTTCGTCCCAGGGGCCCGGTTGGTTTCGAGTGCGAACCAAACCCGGCCGTATCACGACTGTACTCCGAACTCCCATAGGGTAAACTCAAAGGGACCGTTACTCAACGTAACCACCAACGCCGCTGACGGTTCGTCAAGCGGACGTCCTGTCTGAAAGATATTAGCTTTCCCGTTCCAGGGGCCCGGTTGGATTTCAGGTGCGATCCAACCCGGCCTCTACTAACTGAATCCAAAACTCGGGCGAAGGATACCAAAAGTTCCGTATCGTAAACAGGAACTCAACGCAACAGACGGTGCGTCGATCGGATGCCCGGTCTGAGAGTTATTGGCATTTTCGTCTCCGGGGCCCGGTTGGTTTTTATGGCAAAACCAACCCGACCGTACTCCACCTGCGTCCAAACCTCGGGCGGAGTATGCCAAAAGATCCGTCTCACTAAAAGGAACACAACGCGATTGACGGTGCGTCAATCGGACGTTCGTAGCTCAAGATATGAGCGTTTCCGCTCCGAAGGCCCGGTTGGTTTCGTGAACGAACCAACCCGGCCGAACTCAAAGTAATCCGAAACCTTGAGTGCGATATACCGAAACGACCGTCTCGATCCAAGGATCGCGTTGCCACAGACGGTTCGTCGTTCGGAGGTCTACAGCTCAAGTTATGAGCTTTTGACTGAAAAGGTCCGAAAACGGGGGTCTGGGCCCGGCCCGGCCCGGCCCAGTACCCCCTGAACCGGTCCGATCCGGGTCGGCCCGAACTGGGTCAGGGTCCGGCCCGGTTCCGCGTGGCCTGGCCCGGTTGGCTCGGCCCGGCCCGGCTGGGCGGTCCGGCCCAGCCGGCACAATCCGGCCCGGCCTGCGCGACCCGGCCCGGCCGGTCGCGCGGCCCGACCGCTCAGAACCGCTCGGCCAGCTTGGCCGAGCGGGTGGTTTCGCGCGAAACGGGGGGCGCCGCCCCCCGTGACTTCAATCAACGCCCCCCCCCCCACGTGAGGGGGGCCCGTTACACGGCTGCCGGGGGTTTCAAACCCCCGGAATTCAAAGCACGGCCGGCATTGAAGTCGGCCGTTCGTCCACCCGCGGGACCTGCGGGTCCCGCCTCCGAGCAAACCGGCGGCCGGCACAGCCGGCCGCCCCCTTCTTCTCTGCCGCGGCAAGGGCCGCGGCTCTTCTGTTCTCTGGTGGCCGGCGAGCCCGGCCGCCTCCTTCTTCTCCGTCGCGGCAAGGGTCGCGGCTCTTCTGTTCTCCGGCGGCCGGCGAGCCCGGCCGCCTCCTTCTTCTCCGCCACGGCAAGGGCCGCGACTCTACTGTTCTCCGCCGGGCCTTAGCATGTGGCTCCCCATTCTGCGCCGCCTTCTGCCTGCACCAGCCGCCACGGTCGCCTACTCGCCCAACCGAATCGTCACCTTGGACCGCTGGCACCCTCGTCGGAAGCCGCGTTCTGAAGACGCGTTGGAATTGCATCGCCACGTGGCCCCTTCCGTGGTCCGCTGCACCTTCGTTCTAAGTCAGAAAATTGTGACGACCGCAGATTCTCATTCCTTGAGTCGAGATCTCCACGTTCGTATATCGCTCTCAACAAAACATCGATGTTTTGACGCACTTAATTATTTGGTGCGAAGGAACGCGCGGAGAACGTGCGAAGAATGAAATATAAAAAAGGTCATGGACAGTGTCCATATTGATGGTCATGTTTGTTTGGACATCATCTTTGAGAATTAATAACAAGAGGAATAAACAAATATGTATTTATCATACTTCAAATAAACCCCCTACCTTTGATTCATCGCTCGACGTTCATTGACGGCCGCGGAAGGTGAGCGTCGCGGAGGTCGGACGTGGGTTCGTCGCTGAGGAAGAACGCCACAGAAAAAGGATGCCGCGGAAGAAGTTGACGCGTCGCAGAAGGAGATCGACGCGTCGTGGTTTCCTCGTCACGGAAGAAGACGTCGATGCCGTCACAGAAGGAGTCCGTCGCTTCGCGGGAGAACCACGTTCTTCGGCGGAGAAGTTCTTCGCGTTCTTCATCGAGGAAGATGGTCTTCAAAGGAGAAGAGAACTCTCCTTTTCCCCCACACAGCAAAGCCCCAAAACCAAAATAAAAAGACTTAACTCCTTATTAATTTATTAACGTTGGGAATTCCAAAGGTTGAAAACCATTAACACATTAACACCATGCATTAAAACTTAAGTTATAAAAAAAAAATAAAAAAAAAATTAAACAAGGGAGTTGAGGGGTTTAAGAGGATATGAAGGGGTGGGGTTCGTGTGGGCCCCACCACCCTCTTAACCTCCCAAGGGAAGTTGGGTTGTCACCCAACTTCCACCCAAAGGATAAAAAAAACTTATGGAAGATAAAAATAAAAATTGAAGTTAAATTATTATTTTAACATTCACAATGTTATTTTTTACAACTCCCCTCGTGTAAACGCAACTTCGGGAAAGGTCTCCTTAAGCGAATATCGGCGCTGCGAGTTCATCGGTGCCCTCGGATTTCAATTCCGAGCACCGGATCAAAAGTTAGGAATTCCCCCTCGTTCGTTCACTGAACGTACCCGAGCCAATCTTCGGAAATTAATTCCGGGCACACCGGGCCTCGGAATCAGGTGCCGTCTGAAACCGCGCCCTTGTAAAATTCTAAAGAAAATTAAGAAAAAATTTCCCTTGAATTTTACGGGTCTTTACATTACTCCCACCTCAGGGCTTTACGTCCCCGTAAAGCTTCAACTCACACTTAAGGGAAACAAGGTAGTACTGAGCACGCAACTGAGCTTTCCGCTCCCATATGCTCACCTGTAGATCTCGTGCTACCCGAGAAGCACCCCAGAGGAAGCAACCGTTCACGTAGATCCTGCTCCTGTCGATCCTCGATCTCTACTAGAACCTCTGTGCTTGTCGCCATGTCATCGACGTCCAACTCCCCGGGGTCGATGACGTGTGAAGAAACATACACGTATCTCCACAGCTGAGACACGTGGTGGACATTATGCACCCGGTGCGACTGAGGTGGTAGGGTCAAGCGGTAAACCTCTTCGCCTACCCTACTGAAGATCAAAAGGGTCCATCGAACTTCGGAGATAACATGCCGCCTCGGCCACATCTCCGAAACCTCATCGGGTTGAGACCGTATAAGAACGTGTTCGTCACCCTCGAATTCAAGAGGTTTCCCTTTTTAGGTTAGAACTGAAACTAAAAACTCCTGCTGCCACAAGGGTAGGGTTGACCAACTCAAGAGTGATCGGTCACACCCTCTTATGCCTGAGTTTAACATGTGCTGCTCAGGGTTTCCTTTTCGCCGACCAAGGAAAACTCATTCCGACGTTTGCCTAAAACAGTCAACCGGGGTATGATTTGAGAATCAAAACCATACCCAGATCAACGTCGTAAGGCCTCTACACTGCCACCAAGAGATTCCAACCGAAACTCTCGCCTCGAGGTCAAATCACACCGTCGGCGTAAGTGTGATTATCGAGTCTCCTCCCAAAGGTATCTCCAGACGTGAGGGTCAAGTCTACGGCTTACCCGGAACCTCTAGGTCTGGGACATTATTCGTGGAAGGGTAGAATGATTGGTTCCTATGTCTATAGATATGGCAGCTCGTAGTAGACATAATTCGTACCCCGAATCATTCTTAGAGCTCCTGGGTCACACTCCTTGACCGCAATGCAGCTACTCTCCTCCCCAGCCCTCCTGCTCCCTGAGCCTGGCGGGGACTACTAAGTCGGGTGGTCGTAACATGTCGAAATGTACACCACCACATGCTGCTCTCCAAGCACCGCTTCCACGTCTGCTACCCTGCAGATTCATCTGTCCTTAGCACTTCCTACTCCTAGAACATTTTACACGCCCGAGTCTCTGAGACTGGCGCTAGTTTCCTGCCTTTCACTGCTAACGTTCACAACCACAAAGGTTCTCTCTAGCATCCTAGCATAGGTAGAAATGCATAGAGGAAAAGTAATGGTTCGGATTTCCTTTAGACACACTTCGCTCAGAAGTTCGAGTCTAAGGAACTGATTACAACGTAACCAACGAGTACCAAAATTGATTGGTAAGCCACGTTGAGTGCTCTGCTTCCGACATGTCGTACTGTCGAAGCTGTATTAGCTCCAGAAAACTCACAACTACCTCCTCAAGCCAGTCCTCAGCCGCCTACGAGTCAGGCTCACCTCGAAACTTGAGGGATATCTAGTGCTAAAACATAGGTAAGGCACTAAGCCTGTGATTCTCTGCTACCGGTACCGCCGGTAGTGTCTACTGACCAACAGGTAGTGACATAGCTGGCGCACTACCCGTAGGTACTATCCCAGGTATCAGTTCGCGTACCGAAGCCTCATTACTATAAGGACCAACCTCATGGTCACTCACTGGAAACAACAGGAGCTAAGATCATCATCCGCTCTACTAGTATCCAAGCTAGGCGTAGAACTCTAGCAACCGCCTCCATCCAGTCCACTACTGCCTGGGAAATCTGTCTCGCCTCGTATCCTCAGAGGCCTTTACTGCTAGAACTCGTGCATCGCGCTCTGCTAGCGTGCACCGTCAGCTAGTGGCATCCTCTGCCTAACGGGTGGTGGTGCTGCTGGTACACCACCCGAAGGTGCCAACACTGAAAAAGGGCCCTGCACCGGAGTCTCGCTGCTCGGTGGGCCATCATCGAGAACTCTCTCGGAACTCCAGCTAACTATCTGCATGGTGACATCCTGAACAGTTGCGTCACGGTCAACGATTTATACCTGGTGAGCTGACCTGGTTTGAGCTGATTTTAAACCTTTTGGGAAACACACACGCAATCAGTGTTTTCGTGCATTAAGTCGGAAATCAGAAGTCAGGGTCCTGGTGTACGGATACGTCGGCCGCCGCACCAACACTGGACTCCCTGGACTGATAACCACACTCAATACACTAAACACTATTGCTTCACATAGAAAAGATCAGAGTTCGCGATAGAACCGAACTCCTCTGATACCAATTTGTCACGACCCGCCCTCGGGGTCCGTGCCGTGACTACCCCAAGCCCGCCTTCCATAGGCCAGGGGCTGGCGACTAGCACCAAGGCGTAAATCCCGGTAAAAAGGGAAGGCATTGCCTTTGTAAAGTAACAAACACCATAGAGTAAGCAAGCGGAAAGTAACACTAAGCAAAAACAGAGTACAACTAAAAGTGCGGAAAGTAAAAAAGGGGCCGGAAATACAAGCTCAACTGTAAAGTACAACTCGAAAGGGAAAACAGCAACTGAAAAGTAAAGCTGCTACGCCGAGCTGTCCACTGGAAATCCCACCTGAAGGGTGGGTACAGATAGCTCCTCTGCTGCTCGGGTCCCGCCGTCTGCTCCGAGTATGTCCCGCCCAGTGGTCTGCCTCTGGGTACCGCCTCGTCGTATAGTCCACCTCCAGGTACCGTCCAGTCCTCGAAAACTCGGCCTCTGTCAGTACTGGCCGTCGTCTGCAACCAACACAACGAGGTACGGGCATAGCCCGTGCAGGGGTGAGTATAACGATACTCAGTAGGGACCCCGAGACCCTCAAGGTCTCACTAAAACCAACAAGGATAACCACAAGAAGATCACAACAGATAAACTCCACTTAGGTATATGCCCATACATATACCTAAGTTATCAAATAACCCATCTTAGTCATGAGGAAACACAAGGATCATGAGATCAACGGATAACCACTACCCAGGTATATGCCCATACATATACCTAAGTTATCAAGTAACCCATCTCAATCATGAGGAAACACAAAGGTCAAAAGTCTCAGCTCAAACCAGGATTTTCATTATCGAAACCGTAACTGCTGAAGAGCTCCGTCTCTAGAGTGTACAGTGGTCCTGTCACGACTCCGAGGCCGCCGCTCACTAACCTAAGACTGCTGAAGTACTCCTCCTGTCGAGTACTGCGGGTCTGCTGCCAACTACCAGGCGCTCCGTCCGCTGAGGGTCTGCTGCCAAATACCGGGCGCTACCCAGATAGCCTACTGAGGTACTCCTCCTGTCGAGTACCGCGGGTCTGCTGCCAACTACCAGGCGCTCCGTCCGCCGTGGGTCTGCCGCCAAATACCGGGCGCTCCGTCCACTGGGCTAGTCGACTCACTCCAAGTCGAGTCGGTCAAGCAGTCGTCAGGTCTCAGCCGGCTACACGGTCTCCGTACTCTGCACGCTCGTCTCCGGGAGGGTCCGCTCCACGAGCTACTGGTCGATACTCCAAGTATCACAAAATCCCGCAAAGAAGTATCTCAAAAGACCGTCTCGTCACAAGGGTCTCAACGCAACAGACGGCGCGTCGATCGGACGCCCGGTCTGTGAGTTATTAGCCTTTTCGTCCCAGGGGCCCGGTTGGTTTCGAGTGCGAACCAAACCCGGCCGTATCACGACTGTACTCCGAACTCCCATAGGGTAAACTCAAAGGGACCGTTACTCAACGTAACCACCAACGCCGCTGACGGTTCGTCAAGCGGACGTCCTGTCTGAAAGATATTAGCTTTCCCGTTCCAGGGGCCCGGTTGGATTTCAGGTGCGATCCAACCCGGCCTCTACTAACTGAATCCAAAACTCGGGCGAAGGATACCAAAAGTTCCGTATCGTAAACAGGAACTCAACGCAACAGACGGTGCGTCGATCGGACGCCCGGTCTGAGAGTTATTGGCATTTTCGTCTCCGGGGCCCGGTTGGTTTTTATGGCAAAACCAACCCGACCGTACTCCACCTGCGTCCAAACCTCGGGCGGAGTATGCCAAAAGATCCGTCTCACTAAAAGGAACACAACGCGATTGACGGTGCGTCAATCGGACGTTCGTAGCTCAAGATATGAGCGTTTCCGCTCCGAAGGCCCGGTTGGTTTCGTGAACGAACCAACCCGGCCGAACTCAAAGTAATCCGAAACCTTGAGTGCGATATACCGAAACGACCGTCTCGATCCAAGGATCGCGTTGCCACAGACAGTTCGTCGTTCGGAGGTCTACAGCTCAAGTTATGAGCTTTTGACTGAAAAGGTCCGAAAACGGGGGTCTGGGCCCGGCCCGGCCCGGCCCAGTACCCCCTGAACCGGTCCGATCCGGGTCGGCCCGAACCGGGTCCGGGTCCGGCCCGGTTCCGCGTGGCCTGGCCCGGTTGGCTCGGCCCGGCCCGGCTGGGCGGTCCGGCCCAGCCGGCACAATTCGGCCCGGCCTGCGCGACCCGGCCCGGCCGGTCGCGTGGCCCGACCGCTCAGAACCGCTCGGCCAGCTTGGCCGAGCGGGTGGTTTCGCGCGAAACGGGGGGCGCCGCCCCCCGTGACTTCAATCAACGCCCCCCCCCCCCCCACGTGTGGGGGGCCCGTTACACGGCTGCCGGGGGTTTCAAACCCCCGGAATTCAAAGCACGGCCGGCATTGAAGTCGGCCGTTCGTCCACCCGCGGGACCTGCGGGTCCCGCCTCCGAGCAAACCGGCGGCCGGCACAGCCGGCCGCCCCCTTCTTCTCTGCCGCGGCAAGGGCCGCGGCTCTTCTGTTCTCCGGTGGCCGGCGAGCCCGGCCGCCTCCTTCTTCTCCGTCGCGGCAAGGGTCGCGGCTCTTCTGTTCTCCGGCGGCCGGCGAGCCCGGCCGCCTCCTTCTTCTCCGCCACGGCAAGGGCCGCGGCTCTACTGTTCTCCGCCGGGCCTTAGCATGTGGCTCCCCATTCTGCGCCGCCTTCTGCCTGCACCAGCCGCCACGGTCGCCTACTCGCCCAACCGAATCGTCACCTTGGACCGCTGGCACCCTCGTCGGAAGCCGCGTTCTGAAGACGCGTTGGAATTGCATCGCCACGTGGCCCCTTCCGTGGTCCGCTGCACCTTCGTTCTAAGTCAGAAAATTGTGATGACCGCAGATTCGCATTCCTTGAGTCGAGATCTCCACGTTCGTATATCGCTCTCAACAAAACATCGATGTTTTGACGCACTTAATTATTTGGTGCGAAGGAACACGCGGAGAACGTGCGAAGAATGAAATATAAAAAAGGTCATGGACAGTGTCCATATTGATGGTCATGTTTGTTTGGCCATCATCTTTGAGAATTAATAACAAGAGGAATAAACAAATATGTATTTATCATACTTCAAATAAACCCCCTACCTTTGATTCATCGCTCGACGTTCATTGACGGCCGCGGAAGGTGAGCGTCGCGGAGGTCGGACGTGGGTTCGTCGCTGAGGAAGAACGCCACAGAAAAAGGATGCCGCGGAAGAAGTTGACGCGTCGCAGAACGAGATCGACGCGTCGTGGTTTCCTCGTCGCGGAAGAAGACGTCGATGCCGTCACAGAAGGAGTCCGTCGCTTCGCGGGAGAACCACGTTCTTCGGCGGAGAAGTTCTTCGCGTTCTTCGTCGAGGAAGATGGTCTTCAAAGGAGAAGAGAACTCTCCTTTTCCCCCGCACAGCAAAGCCCCAAAACCAAAATAAAAAGACTTAACTCCTTATTAATTTATTAACGTTGGGAATTCCAAAGGTTGAAAACCATTAACACATTAACACCATGCATTAAAACTTAAGTTATAAAAAAAAATAAAAAAAAAATTAAACAAGGGAGTTGAGGGGTTTAAGAGGATATGAAGGGGTGGGGTTCGTGTGGGCCCCACCACCCTCTTAACCTCCCAAGGGAAGTTGGGTTGTCACCCAACTTCCACCCAAAGGATAAAAAAAACTTATGGAAGATAAAAATAAAAATTGAAGTTAAATTATTATTTTAACATTTACAATGTTATTTTTTACAACTCCCCTCGTGTAAACGCAACTTCGGGAAAGGTCTCCTTAAGCGAATATCGGCGCTGCGAGTTCATCGGTGCCCTTGGATTTCAATTCCGAGCACCGGATCAAAAGTTAGGAATTCCCGCTCGTTCGTTCACTGAACGTACCCGAGCCAATCTTCAGAAATTAATTCCGGGCACACCGGGCCTCGGAATCAGGTGCCGTCTGAAACCGCGCCCTTGTAAAATTCTAAAGAAAATTAAGAAAAAATTTCCCTTGAATTTTACGGGTCTTTACAAAGTACACCGACATTATTCACATCCCAATGAAATTGATCCAAAGGAACAATATGTTGATGATATTTAATCTATGTAAATGGTATGTGGAAAAAGTTCGAGGACGTATAACAAAATATGAGCACCGTAGTTTGATGGTGTTAGCAAAAATAATTAAGGAGAAAAGAAAAGGAATTAAATTCGGGGTTGGATGGAATTCATGTGCCCAATATGTTACCCCCAAAAAGGCCATGTTCAGTAGTTACTATTGAATCATCAATTTGGAACATGTTTTAATTGATTTAGATTCATGTTACCATGTGTTTACCATGCTTAATACACAAATGTGGGAAGACATTATAGTAACATTATGATATCATTTCTTTATTTTATTAAAAAAATAAAATAATTAACTATGGACTTACTCTTCATTATACCTTTCAGAGTGAATTTATAGTAGATGACTCCCATAAGAAATATTTATTAATGTTTTCTAGAAGGATTCTCATAGGATTTTTCACAATTTTAATTAGATTTCATCTTAAAGATGATGAAGTAAAAATAAACCTATACCCACCACATACGTATACACACCTGATAACCAAAGAAGAATGTGATGAATTTGATGTCCATCGAATGAAGATGTATTTTTAGATACATTATGTATAGTAATACATTATTTGACAATATTTGTATTCATCAATTTTATTGAGAATTATTTATTTATGAAATAACAACTGAGTACTGAAATTAAGGAATCAGCAACAAAACTAACGTACCTCTACAATAAAGTATGGATGGGGTATACATTTCTTGAAAAAAATTGTTACATATTTTTAATCTACTATAATACTTTTATGTAACATAAAACAAAAACATAATTTTGTTCCACAGTTTATATGAAAATTGATGAATCCAAATCTAAATCCACTTCCATCCCACACCATGTGTTGTGGAAGGAGGAACATGTAAATAATGGTGGGATAGTAATAGATGAAAACACACAAAAATTTTGAGATACATGTGTATGTATGACATAATAATATTTTTCAATTAAATCAATAGTACATAACAAAAATTACTTATTTTCCTATGTTTTCTATCAGGCATAGTCATAGGAATAATCATCATGTCTACTAGATGAACACCTACTATCGGTGGCATTGAAGTGGCCATAATAGTATGGTTGCGTCAGAGGTATGGGTTTTTGGGTGAAACCCCGAACATGTTTTGAGAGAAAAATTGGAGGAAAAAGAAAAAGAAATGGTATAGATGAAAGAAAGATTGTCTTCCCTTGAAGAAGAATTTCATTGGCAGACTAAGTTGCTAGAAAATGTTTTGTGGGGAAGAAAATAGAAGAAACAACTCAAGAACAACCATTGGGTGATGGTCTCTCCCCACTCCCACTAACTTTGAGGCAATCTATTCCCTCAAATAGCTATATTAGTTGATGTAATCAATATTCTAATATTTTTTTATGTGAAATGTGAATCAGAGAGACACTAATACCTTTCTTATAATAATATTATATAGTGTAAAACTAATTATGATTTATATCTATCAGCACCAACCCATCACTTTGTAGCAAGGGTTATAGTTTTCAATAACCAAGATGACCATCTACACAAAAAAATGCGCCTAATTGGTCATGTGAGAGTGATGATTAGCATGGCTCATGAGCCGAGCACAAAGCTACTTATTCAACTTATTGATGTTGATATTCATATAGCCAACCATGATATTGTAAAATTCATTTCATGGATATAATGTCTTGTAAAAACACATTTTGATAAGGAATTATTCATTTCCAATTTATTTTTTAGGCTAAACATTTAACAATTAATGAAAAAAGTTTTGAACTAATGAATGTTATTACAGATGGAAAAAGGGAAGGGGTGAAACAAAAGGTCATCTCAAAAAATCTAAAGGATCAACAAACCAATTGAAAATATCTTCTGAAATCACCTTTACCCTGCCCATTCAATATTCACATTTACTAACATTAAAGGTTCATGTTGATACAAAGTAACAATATAGTAGTAATCACATAGTTTATTTTGAAGAAAAAATGGTCTACGATGATGTTACAGACAACATTTCGCTAGAAAATGTAAATTAAATTATCTACTATGAATGGGTAGGAGCCTCAGTTGTACATGTATACATGACGTATGTTTTAATGATTTTTTTCCAAATGATTATATATTATGTTAATTATGACTAAAAACATTTAATATTTATTATGAATATATATCAATAAAAATTGAAGGGATTTCCCCATGAACATAAATTTTTACTCATTAGTCCTCACAACACTTCTACAGAACAAATAGAAATAGATTCAAAAAAATGAATAGAATCATGGAAAAACTAGCCAGATCATTTGAAAGAAAAGTTATTGATGGCAGACACTTTTTAATACCAACGATTCAAGGGTAAAACTATAAAACATTACCATATAAAATATATTTTCATTTATTTCATTACTTATTACTTTGTGTATTTTTAGGAACCATTGGATGCTCATTATAGTCAATTTGGATACTCCAAATATTTATTTCTTGGATTCACTACAAGGATACCCAAAACCCTGACCACACGTGATGGTGTTTTTCAAGATGTAATACACAACATCAAAAATTTTAGAACTAAAATTCAATTTATATAATTTATATTATATTTTAAATATAATTTTATCTTGATAGGGTGGTGTATAAATATCGTGAAATTCACAGCATGAGTATAGACATTAAACACAAGAAGCCTGAAAAGTTCTATAATTAGACAAGAATCAGATTATATATAATATTATTTCACTATACAAACACATATCAAAGAGAATTTATTATTTTTCACAATGTTTCTATAGTTTCTGAAAAAAACACTTTAAATTTTTTTTCGTTATTATGTTTGGAAATTTATGAGAGAGATCGTATTCCATCAACTAACTATCATCCCTAAAGAGGTATTTTTGAAGTTAAATACTATTTAATTTAAAATATTTATTAATAATTTGTGTTTTTATATTTTTAAAGTTCAAGTATGACTGTAAATAAATAATCATATTCACAAGGCAATGTGGATTTTCTTAGAAACGAATGGTTCCCATACCTGATGGAAGAATATAAACAAATAACTTGAATATGTGACTACCATAGCAGTAATTAATTGTATAATATTAATGTTTAATTTATATATTTTTATTATTAATCACATAATAATTTTTTTATTATATAGGTGGATTACTTTATTTTATATGGGGTTGTTTGTTTAAAGCTTCTCATGCTCGTGAAAGATTAGAATTCAAGGCTGAAAATGAGATAATAACAACAATGAAATGGGTCGAGAATGTATACAACCATCAGTAAAATGTGAATTCTTATTTATTTAAATTTATCATTATTTTATATACTAGTTGTAATTTAATTTCCCTATCATTTTTATCTAATACTTATTTAGCTATTTTTAAATATCTTTTGGGAAGTCGTATTTTTCTTTCAACTATCTACAACAAGCCAGAAAAAAGAAAATATGTTCTTTCTTCTAATGTTACCAAAATTTCATTTTATTTTCTTTGTAAAACTACAAACACTATATATTGATTTGATGTTATTAGTGGAAAAAAAATTCACATTTATTAAAACTAGAAGAGTAGACGATGATCTCGTTCCCATTGTTGGGACTTCTAATTATTTAATGAACAGATGAACTTACTATACTCTTCTAGTTTTGAACAACGAGGAAGGTTTTCGGCTAAGAACCTAGAATCAATATGTTTTATTGGATTTTTTACAATGAAAGTAAATATTAATCATGGTAACATTGGGTGATAGGATTTGTTTTTGAGACTTCGGGACATGTAGAAATCATCAACTCCTCAATATAACACACGGTGTGACCGCTATGACTCTAGGTGGATATATTGATTTAAATTTGAAATTAATTTGAGTAAAAAATCTAAAAGAAATACTCAAAACCAAAAACAAACATTTATATTTCTTTTATACGTTAGAAAAAAATCCATAAGTCATTTAGGAAAATCAATCTCACATATAGTGTGACTAGTATGACTGAAAGTGTCTGTTAACAGTTTAAAATCGATGTTTTAGTTCAAAATGTGCCTCTTTTTAAAATTGATAAAATCATCTCATATTATATAGATAATTTATGAAATCGATTCAAAAATAATTTTTTACATATAAAAATTGGTCTCATTCAAAACCGATGCACGATGTGATCGGTATGAGTCAATGTCTATGTTTATAGTGTGGGTCAAAAAGATATACATGGATGATAACCCAGTTCATAGATTCATTAAGGCTATGAATTTTTCTAATTTCAAGCAAATTTTATATATTATAAACTTGGTTACTTTAGAGTAAAATTTTGGTGTAAGACCATAATCCTTCTATTATTTTAGTTTCTTTTGAGAATGCTGGATCTTTTGGTGATTTTAGCCTGTTAATTTATTTCAAAAATTTAACATATTCATGGTTAGTTTATTGTTTGGATTTTTAAAGTAAAATATATATTTTATATTTTCAACTATTTTTTCCTTCCATTAGATTTATTCTTCTCATCCTAATTGACCCTTAAATATGTCTTATATTCTTTGTATTAACCTTATGTGACATACTTGTGGACCCTTATATATTCCATAAATTTAGAAGTTTACCTTTACACAATGTACTTTTTAACCCGAGGCAATTTTAGATACTTGAACATTGGTCTAGTTTTCCTATATAATAGGTACTTGACACCCTTATATAAACTAGGTGATAGGGGGTTATCAATTATGTGTATTGTATGTTTTTTGTTCTATCTTTATGTAAAGTTTGTTCTACCCAGATGTTAATCACTACTTTTTAATAACTTTATGTGATCCACTCAGGGTTACCCTTTCACGAGTATCTCATGCTTACCATTACATAGAGGTGGTTTAAAAAATTATATTTGTACAATGTTTTTAAAACCTTTACGTAGAAACTAAATTAATTTCACATAGGGGGTCATTATTAATTTTATGTGGCTTATTCCTTTTTTATTTTTTACCTTTTAGGGTTCTCTTAATTTAATCCTTTAATTTCTTTTTTTTGTCCTTTTTCCACAACCCTCATCTCTATTCATTATTTCTACCCAACCATCTTTAGATTCAAGTGATATTTATTTTATTGTGCTGAGAATGGTGATTGATTATATTCTTGATGTGGAGAGAGCTTCAACTAGAGGAGATTAATTTTACCTACAATCATTATTACCTATTAGACAAATCACTTCCATCACCATTGAAGATTAAATATTTCACCAACATTGTGTGTAAGTGGAGATCCTATAGCTTTTGATCATGATGTATAATTGGTATCGACACTACAGGGGATACTTGAAGAACCTTCATGACAATTGGAAAATACTTTTATAAGTAAGATTTATTTTATTCATAAAATTTACTTTATATGTCTATCTTACTATGAAATTATCTCACTATCACATATAATGTGATATAAAACACTTATTTTATCAGTGATAAATATAAATAACTAAAAAAAGTGAAAACTTTGTCATCGCTAGTTAAAGGCACTGATAAACAAAAGTTATATCAGTGCTATAAAAGAACTGATAAAAGGGTACTTTATTAAATCCCATATTTTCAAAAATGTATATTAAATCTTTTAATATGAATATAAAATACATTATAAAAACAAATTCCCAAGGACCATAATAGTTTAGTGACTTGGAAACATAGACGTCATTATTCTAATTTGGTGAAATATCATCAACATTGTAACAACCCAGACCCAAACACCCGAACAGTGATTAACAGGTTGGGTGCTACTACCTTAGGCGCACCTCCCCGAACGCCAAAGGCTGCCGACTAGAAACGAGGATCTTATAGGTATAGTGGGGAGGATATACCCTCTCAGAGGATAATAGTAATGGTACAGTTCCAAGTGTAATAATAAAGATGCGACAGATTAAATGGCTCAGCAGACTCGTACCAGACCCGTAGAGTGGAAGGACATTCAATATCAATAAATAGCGGAAGAAATAAATATGAACAACAGTAGTGGAAATAAACACAACAGAATTTTGATCACTTGTAACTACTACTGAACAATAAAACTTGCATCCAAAGCAGGTCATACATATCTAAATAATAAGGTCGCTAATGAAAAATCAACTTTAGCTACAAACAAGCATGCTTATACATGAAAGTACACAAAACATAGTAAACTCTAGCTAGGAAATACCTCAAGGTCCATAAAATCTCTATGAAACATCAAATACAGCCCATCTTCTGAATCTGGCCTCTTTCATGCACGTAAATCCATAAAGTCTACACGTGTCCCTAAGGGTCTGTGCAGGGTGTGAGATGAATCTCAGTAGGATACCACGCAACGGTCTGTTCCTAGTATGAGTGTTTAAGAAATCATTAATTTATAAGGAAACCAGTAAACAGAATGATGCACGAATAAAAAAAACTTCACTGGTGCTCAGCAGCCACCAAGGAGTGTCACCTGCTTCGGCCAACACCGTAATCTCTATCATGTAACCTGACACCATCTTCCCCCTGACACCACGTGTCTCAAGTACTGATGTCCCAAAGGTTTTACCGAGTTAAAATAACCCAAAGGAATAAGGATTCATATCCTAAAATAAGTAATCGGAGGGACAATGATGTCTTACCTCAAATAACGTAGCTGGAGGGATATCGATGTTTTCCCTCAAAGTAAAGTATCCGGAGAATATCGATATCTTCCCTCAAAACAAAGTATTTGGAGAGATAGTGATATCAGCCCTCAAATAATGGCAAGCCTATGCCCCCAACCTAATAGCCTCAATGCTATCCCCTGAAGGCTCCTCACCTCCCACGTGGCTTCCTACGGAAAGAAACCCCCAACCAAAAAGTACCAAAACCGAAACTAATGGGGGCCTCTACCCACACGAGTGGTCAAAACCACCTCATCATAGAGTCTCTCTGTGTGCACACTACTCATAGTTTTTGGATGAGTGGTAATCACCAAAATAGTACCAAGCCACAACATCGTTGACACCGCATGTCCCTGCGACGATGCCACTCATGTCTGATGGCATTGCCATCCCAGTAACCGGAGCCATGCCCAACCTGACAGTTATCCCGCCTCAACCGATGCCCATGATGCCCAATCCCATGGTCAAAACCACCCAACGTAACTCAGGCCAAGACCAACCTATGATCAACATCACTCAATAATATCCATGCCATGCCCAACACAACCAAAAAGGTTCCAACATATGGAATTCAGTAATTACATATATAAAAATTTAAACAGAACACAATAACATGCAAAAAAATCTAAACAGTTGAATTTCACTAACCCAACATTTATCTAACAACAGCACTGAGGTCTTTAAAGTCTAAACAATTCATATTTTTTTTAATAAACTAAACTTATGAGATAAAACATCACAGTTATATCATACCCATTTTTTATTTCCCCAGTCGAAATGCCCCAATTGAGCAACGACCCCTCACCTGACCCCGCTCAAGAAAAAATGGTAAAGGGTATATCCAAAGGCATTCCACTGGTCTAATTAATAATTTAGTATGCAATATCAGATAAAATTGGGTCCTTCTCAATAATACCTGAAAACGCGCTAAAGGCAGTGCCATCCAAATGACTATGAAAACATAAAAAGAGGCATGCACCACCTACATGAGACTCATATGATGCTAGTCCTAGGATAACAGCCTCTAATTAGGTCTAAAACGTGGTAGATCTACAAAATAATCAAAATCTCTCAAACCCCAATAACTCGTTATAGAACAGAAATCAAACAAAATGACCCAAAAGGTATCAAGGCATTACCGAGGGGGTTCCAACGGATCAATTGATGTTAAAATCGGGTCTCAGACGAAGGAATGAATGGGGATTGAAATCCCGACCAGCTCTCCCCGCTCTACCCGACGGAAGTATTGAGGTTATACCTCAATATGAGGATACTTCCCATTTTAGTGAAAAAAAGAATCTACACGGCGTGGATTCTAAGTACACAGTGTGTATCATTTTACTGTTCATATGACGGCTGACATTCCGCCGACTTACTTCCTAGAACCTACCGACATGAGTACACAATGTGTACCTTGGGGTACACAGCATGTACTTAGTTTTTCTTCTCTTTGTCACTGACATACCCACATCCCATGTATATCCCTCATACACAGCTAGACTACACGGCGTGTTAAATAAGTACACGGCGTGTACTTGGTTTAAACGATTCTACTAGGGAAATAGGCTCACATGCCATGTATGGCCTCCACACGGTCAAGGGTACATGACGTGTCTATAACTACATGTCGTTTAGTAAGAAATTTCTACATGTTCATCACATGACATGTACTTGGAGAGCACACGGCCGACACTCGCCTAACCTATACATGGAATGTACTTAAAAGTACATTGTGGGTAGTTTGGAAATTTCCAGAAACTGCCAAATTTCTCCAGTTTTCTCAGGGATAAGTCAAAAATTCAAACATAGTAGGGATTTTGACCCATTCTAAAAACCCAGGTTCTTACAAACATATCCCATAAAGAAATTCACATTTAGTACCCCCTACATAAAACCATTATTTATAACCTAAGGAATGAAAATGTAAGAAAGGGTGAGTTTAGATTCTTAGTAAGGTTAAACATGGAATATATGTGAGTATAACATGAGCATAAGGGTACGAAAACATAAACATTACATTTAAAGATTTAACCCTACATATAAAAGTTCATAAACAAGAGTTATTCCATAAAGATTGGAAGTTAAAAAGATAGGAATTATTAGATAGTAAAATCACATGATCCACTAGAGTATAATAATTTCCCAATGCATGGAATTTGTGGCGTACACATAAGCTTAGAATATCTTATGTCAATGATACCTAAAAATACATTCATAGTATATTGGGATTCGGCTAATAAACTGTGTACCTACTTTGGGATTGAGATGAACTTTTGTTTCCCTTACAGTTTTGGGATTAGGATGAACTCCCATGTACCCTATTATTGTAGGCTTAGGATAACCCCACATGTACCCTCTTGTTCTGGTCTTAAGATAATCTATCGTGTTCCCTCTTTGTGCAGGCTTAGGATGACCTCCCACATACCCTTTGAGATCATAGAACATTTATCATTACCCAATGAATTGGGAAGGGATATAAGTCCCACTCATAACATAATGAAAACTATAAATATGTGTTTATGGGATAATAAATCATTTATCATATCAAAACCTATATAAAGAAATGAGTTTCATCAACACTTTATCCTAACATAAATCAGGTAAAATAAATAAGTTCCACAAATAACATGACATTATAATCATAAAACATTCTGATAAAGAATAATAATGATATCCTTGGGTTATATCCCTTTTAAATCATAAGTAACATTAATATAATTCATCTTAGATGGAAAAATTATTTTTGTAAGATCACATGAAATAATTCTTGAGGAAAATATCCTTTCTGTTTTGAAAAATGATTTTTAAATCATAAAATGTTTAGAAAAACATTTTCTTTGTAAATTATCTTTAAAACATATAAATTTATCCTTTAAAACTATTTTATACATCTTTGAAATTATTTTCCTTTTAAATTAATATAATATCATTTAAAACACATTTTAAACATTTTTGGAAAACATTGTTTTGAAGGAACATAGATTTCCAACCGAATAGATAATAACAGTACATGAAACATATAATATCATTAAAAATGATATTAATCATAAAAAATGTTGAAGGTCAGTATATAAACCTCGTGAAACAATATAGTTTCACCAATATATCATGTGTCTGAAAGAAGGGAAATTGGGACAAAATTACATTACCAATTTGGAAACTTTTGAACCGTAAACCCCATGAAAGTTAAATCATCACGAGGATATGTAAATACCAAAAATTTTCATAATAATTCTCATAAAATCAATTCAAAGTTAATATATACACCACAAAAAATAAATGAGTAGTGTATAAGGCAAATGTACCACATAAATCAAAGTGAAACAAAAATACTTTACATTATATCTTGACTCTCGTCATGCTCATGAAAACATACTATATAATAAATATATGTTTATTTTAAATCTATTAAAGAGACATATTAGTATATATAAAAACCTATATGACTTACTTATGAGTTTATATTTCTCATTTATTAACTATTTATGTTATATTTCTAGTAATAACTGGTTTGTTTCTCGTACATGTTTGGACTAGTTATTATTGGTCCTCATAATTAGATAGTAATTTAATCATCTACATAATTATAAACATGATATAAATATCATGTATATTCATTATATATTTTTTTATGGTTATCTATAAAATATATAAATAGAAAATTAAATAAACCATCTATGGAGACGGTAGGTCGTACGTACACATGTACACTGCTTCCATTTCAAGTTGTATTGAAAGAAAAAAAGTAAATGACATATATGTATATATATATATATTTATATAATATCATTCCTGTAGTATTATTATGTCATATATATCATATAATTTCTTCAAACCCATCCTTAATACATTATATGTAAACTGTGAATGAGTCACATTGCTTTCAGGAGGCAGTAGTCCACATATCCACAAACAAAGTTATCATATTTCTACAAAATGGAAATAATAAAAGTATGTTTCTTATAATATTTAATAAATCATTAATTTATTATAAATACCATATATATAATATAAAAACATATTTACCATCATAATTCCCATTCATGATAGGTGGTAAAGGATAAACGAACAACATTGTTTTGTGAAGTGGCAGTTCGTCGTACCCAAAAATGGTAAGTTTGATACCCAATATATGGAAGTGTGTGTAAGTGTAGTTTGAGCCCTTATAAAAAACATATTAGAATATTTAGGATACTTGTTAAATTATATAATCATGTAAAAATAAGAATTTAGAGGATTCAATGAAGAAATAAAACAGAAATATTCATTGATGAATGTTACCCAAGACCATTCTTGATCGTTTTTAGGTTGATGTATAATGGTTTTAATAATTCTTGATGGATGTTAGAGCCTTATTTTGTATGTTTGGTTGGCCTAATGAAATGAAATGATCTATTTAGTGGTTATTATAGTTAGATAATGTGGTGTGTAGTGAGGGTTTAATGTTTGGAGTGTGAGAAAGTATAGAGAAATTTATTTGAGCATAGGGTGATGGGTGAGGTAGTAGAACAATGATATTTTTAAAAGTGGTGAACAATTCTAACATCTCAATGAACAACATCAAATATACTAAGGGTATTTCACCAAAAATTAATTGCATATTATATTTTAAAAATATAAATATTTATCATCTTTTATAATATTAATACTTCACTTCATTTCCTTTCAAATGATAGTTTTATAACAATTTCATCGATGTAGGTTCTTCTCAAAAACAACAATTTTTTTTAAAAAAGGCATTTCATTTCACTTTCTTCAATTATATATCTTCTAATACCCATTTCAAAACATTAAGTTTATAAACTATAAAATATACCTTATTTATTATTATTAAATAATAATGTTTTAAAAATTATTTTCGTCATGATATCAGAAATGATTTTTGAAAGTTACTTATAAAGCTATATACTTCCATAAATTATGAATACTATTATAACATATATAAAAATATATATGGTTTTATAAATGTATATAAATTTATAAATTATGTATATTTATTTAAAATATATATTATTTTATAAATTATACATAATTTTACACTTATATATATGTATATAATATTATAAACTAATATAAATCTTTATTCATTTTTAATTTATACTTGTATTCCTGTAAACTTTTTTCAATTTTTCAACAATTTAATAAATTTATACCTTCATAAATTCAATGTGGGTATTGAAAATATGTTAAAAATTATAATAATTGCTTTTTTTAATTTGTGAAACCATTATTATATTCAATATACCTATTTTCAATTATGAAAAGGGTTTTCAAATAGTATAGCTTTTATTTTTTCTATTTCCATTATTACATACAATGGTCGTATTTCGTTATATTTTTTTACTATAAATGTAATTTTATACATTGTTTATACTCAACCAAAATTGGGTTTTATCATTAAAATTATTACATGTAAAATATTTTTTAAAAGTGAAATATCCCTCATTATATTTTGAAATTTCCTTCAATAATTTTTTGTTTTCGATCATGTGGGATGATAAACCATTATTCAATCGTTCCATTTTCTATCAAGAAATTCATGAGATCTAACATAAATTGAACATATTTTCTGTTTTTATTTTGTTAAATATTAATATTACCGAATCCAATAGGATGTATATGAATAGAGAATGGATGACTAAAAATTATATGAAAAAAGAGAATGAATATGGGGTGAAAGATATAATAATGTTTAAAAAAGATCATGCATATAACCCTTCTCAAATAATTTGTATGCGTTTATGTTGTTTTCATTCAAGAATAATTAGTCCATAAGAGTGGGAATAAAACTTTATCTATCATAAAATTGATCTAATTAATAAATTCTAGAAAATAATTGGGGGAACATTCATCGAAGAATGTGTTTCTAGGACATCATAGATTTTTACCCTAATGGCAAAAGTATTGATCTTGGATGACATCATTCGATGTCAGTTCTTAAGAATTTAAAGCCCTCCTTCCACTAAAAGGAGATCAACTATCTAAGAAAATCAAATATATAGACACTTCTTTTGGTAAAACATTTCTGGAAAATCATACAAAAAATGATTAGAAAAATAGATTAGTTTTTTCTAAATTACCATACTGGAATTGTCTGTATGTTAGTCATTTTCATGATGTTATACATGTTGAAAAAAAATTATGTGATAATTTCATAAACACATTACTAACTTCATTTATATAAAAAGGATGGAATTAAGGCTAGTTTGGACATGGTTGACATGGGTATATTGGAAGAGTGGGTGCCAGTGAAGGGTGAAAACAAACATTTCTTCCTCCAGCTAATTATACACTTTCCATGCAGGAGAGATATACATTTTGAAACTTCTTGAATGAAATAAAGGATCTAGATGGGTACTCATCAAATATCAAGAATATCATTTCAATGACCGATTTAAAGTTAAAGGGTCAGAAATCACATGACTGTCATGTTTTGATGAAAGATCTAATTTCTGTAGTTTTACATTGCAATTTTCCCAACAATGTCCAACATACATTAACTAAGATCTATTTATTTTTCTATGTTATCTGATTGAAATTTATAGACCTAACTAAATTTACAACATTGTAAAGGGAAATTTGCATCCTATTAGGTGAATTAGAAATGTTTTCCCACTAGAATATTTTGATATGATGGTTCACTTGATGGTTCACTTGGTGAGAGATATTCGACTATGTTGTCATTACACTATAGATGGATATACCCCATTGAATGGTATATGAAGATATTTAAAGGTTATGTTAAAAAATGAAGAAGACTAGTTGGTTTTATTGAAAAGCAATATATTATTGAGGAATACATTTATTTCTTTACCGAGTACCTATTTAGTGTGGAAATCATTGGTCTATCGAAATATCATTACACCGGGTGGCTAGTTGATGAAGGATTTTATGGAAGATATTTTTCCACAAACAAAAATATTGATTGAGAGAAATCCCACCATTACAATTTTCATATCAGTTTGGAGGTTTCCCTATTTGTTAAAATCCACCAAGAAATTATTAATCATTTGAATTCATTGAAGGATGAAAGCTGGATATCAAATACACGTAAAATATAGTTCATAGGATTTTTTTTGAAACAATATTTTTAAAGAGTCAAATGAAAACATGGATTCAATTTCAGTATGAATTTGATATCTACCTAGAGAATCAAGTGTGTATATATTATCTTATAATGATTATGTAATTATTGGTTATACATTCTTTACAAATGAACCTGATGAAGGCAGTACCTTGAAAAATAGTGGACTTACACATGGGGCTGAAGCGATGCATGTTTCTGGTACTAAAGACATAAATCCAATTTATGGGAACATTTAATAATTTTGAATCATAAAAAATATAGGAGTTTGATTATACAACATTTAAAGTTTCGTTTTTTCAATGTAAGTGGGTTGACAACAAGAGTGCTATAAAAATAGTAGAATTGAAATTCATTAAAGTTGATTTTAGCGAGGAAGGGTAAAAAGATGAATCATTTGTAATGGAATCATAGGAACTAAAATTATTTTATGTTCCAGATCCTGCAAACAGAAAGTTGTCAATTTTTATATTATCGTCCAAAACCACTAAAGTGTTAGATGGAAATTCAACTGTGGATGAACCTTTTATTGGGATGTCTCAATCATTTCACAATGGTCCTAATGTCGATGGGGGTTTTTTACATAAAAGGAGAACACAATGAAGGGATTTTGATACTTAATAGAGGGGTCAAATCCCTTTATCCAAAAAAATATTTCAATAATCATGTTATATTTTTTTGTAATATACATTGTATTGCCTCATGTTATTATCTGTTTGCTACTACATTTATTTAATATAAATTAAATGTTAAACTAATTATATAGATAATGACTTATCCACATACAGGTGCTCCCAATACTGAGGAACAACAGGTATCCCAGTCCACTATTTCTCCCAGTTCAGAGTAACAATGACTGTCTGCACGTTCTAGTGCACCCAATCTTGAGGAACAACAGTTTTCTCAACTTGTTGTTTCTATTTGTGTTAAGGTACACCGACCTTATTCACATCCCAATGAAACGGATCCAAAGGAACAATATATTGATGATATTTAATATATTTAAATGGAAGGTGGAAAAAGTTCGATGACGCATAAAAAAATAAGAGCACCGTATTTTGATGGTGTTAGAAAAAATAATTAAGGAGAAAATAAAAGTAATTAAATTCAGGGTTGGATGGAATTCACGTGCCCAATATGTTAACCCCAACAAGGCCATGTTTAGTAGTTAATTTTGAATCATCAATTGGGAACATGTGTCAATTGATGTAGATTCATAGTACCATGTGTTTACCATGCTTAATACAATAATATAGGAAGAAAGTATTGTAACATTATGATATAATTTCTTTATTTTATTAAAAAATAAAATAATTAACTATGGACTTACTCTTCATCATACCTTTCAGAGTTCATTTATACTAGATGACTCCCATAAGAAATATGTATTAATTTTTTCTAGAAGGATTCTCATAGGATTTTGCACAATTTTAATTATATTTCATCATAAAGATGATGAAGGAAAAATAAACATATACCCACCACTTATGTATACACACTTGATAACCAAAGAAGTATGGGATGAATTTCCTGGCCATCGAATGAAGTTATATTTTCATATACATTATGGATAGTAATACATTATTTGACAATATTTGTATTCATCAATTTTATTGAGAATTATTTATTTATAAAATAACAACTGAGTACTGAAAATAAGGAATGAGCAACAAAACCAACGTACCTCTATAATAAAGTATGGATGGGGTACACTTTTCTTGAAAAAAATTGGTATATGTTTTTAATCTTCCGTAATACGTTTATGTAACATAAAACAAAAACACAATTTTTTTCCGCTGTTTATATGAAAAGTGAAGAATCCAAATCTAAATACACTTCTATCCCACGTCATGTGCTGTGGAAGGAGGAACTTGTAAATAATTGTGGGATACTAATAGATGAAAACACACAAAAAGTGTGAGATACATGTGTATGTATGACATAATAATATTTTTCAATTAAATCAATATTACATAACAAAAATTACTTATTTTCGTATGTTTTCTATCAGGCATAGTCATAGGAATAATCAAAACGTCTACCTAATGAACACCTACTATCGGTGGCATTGAAGTGGCCATAATAGTATGGTTGCGTCAGAGGTATGGGGTTTTGGTTGAAACCCCGAACATATTTTGAGTGAAAAATTGGAGGATAAAGAAAAAGAAATGGTATAGATGAAAGAAAAATTTTCTTCCCTTGAAGAACAATTTCATTGGCAGACTATGTTTCTAGAAAATGTTATGTGGGGAAGAAAATAGAAGAAACAACTCAAGAACAACCATTCCGTGATGATCTTTCTCCACTCCCACCAACTTTGAGGCAATCCATTCCCCTCAAACAGCTATCTTAGTTGAGGTAATCAATATTCTAATATATTTTTATGTGAAATGTGAATCAGATAGACACTAATACCATTCTTATAATAATATTATGTAGGGTGAAAATAACTATGATTTATATCTTTCAGCACCAACCCATCACCTTGTAGCAAGGGTTACAGTTTTCAATAACCAAGATGACCGTCTACACAACAAAACACTCCTAATAGGTCATGTGAGAGTGATGATTAGCATAGCTCATGAGCTGAGCACAAAGATACTTTTTCCAATTATTGATGTTGATATTCATACAACCAACCACGATATTGTAAAATTCGTTTCATGGCTATAAGGTCATGTAAAAACAATTTTTTTTAAGGAAATATTCATTTCTAATTTATTTTTTAGGCTAAACATTTAACAATTAATGAAAAAAGTTTTGAACTAATGAATGTTATTACAGATGAACAATGGGAAGGGGTGAAACAAAAGTTTATCTCAAAAAATCTAAAGGATCAACCAACCAATTGAAAATATCTTCTGAAATCACCTTTATCCTGCCCATTCAATATTCACATTTACTAACATTAAAGGTTTATGTTGATACAAAGTTACAAAATAGTAGTAATCACATAGTTTATTTTGAAGAAAAAATGTTCTAAGATGATGTTATAGACAACATTTCTCTATAAAATGTAAATGAAATTATCTACTCTGAATGGTTAGGAGCCTCAGTTGTACATGTATACATGAGGTATGTTTTAGTGATTTTTTCCAAATGATTATACATTATGTTAATTATGACTAAATACATTTCATATTTATTAGGTATATATATCAATAATAATTGAAGGGATTACTGCATGAACATAAATTTTTACTCATTAGTCCTCACAGCACTTCTACAGAACAAATAGAAATAGATTCAAAAAAATGAATGGTAACGTTGAAAAACTAGCCAAATCATTTGAAAAAACAATTATGGATGGTAGACACTTTTTAATACCAACGATGCAAGGGTAAAACTATAAAACATTACCATATAAAATATATTTTAATTTATTTAATTACTTATTCCTTTTTTTATTTTTAGGAAACATTATATGATCATTATGGTCAATTTGGATACTCTAAATAATTTTTTCTTGGATTCACTTCAAGGATACCCAAAAACCTAACCACACGTGATGGTGTTTTTCAAGATGTAATACGCTACATCAAACATTTTAGAACTAAAATTCAATTTATTTAATTTATATTATGTTTTAAAGATAATTTTATCTTGATAGGGTGGTGTATAAATATCGTGAAATTCACAGCATGAGGATAGACATTAAACACAAGAAGACTGAAAAGTTCTATAATTAGACAAGAATCAGATTATATATAATATTATTTCACTATACAAACACATATCAAATAAAATTTATTATTTTTAACAATGTTTATATAGTGTCTGAAAAAACACGTTAAATGTTTTTTGGTTATTTTTTTTGGAAATTTATGAGAGACATCATATTCCATCAACTAACTATTATCCCTAAAGAGGTATTTTTGAAGATAATTACTATTTAATTTAAAATATTTATTAATCCTTTTTGTATTTATATTTTTCAAGTACTATTATGACTATAAAAAATAATCATATTCACAAGATGATGTAAATTTTCTTAGAAACGAATGGTTCACATACCTGATGGAAGAATATAAACAAATAACATGAGTGTGTGACTACCATAACAGTAATTAATTGTATAAAATTAATGTTTAATTTATATATTTTTATTATTAATCACTTAATAATTGTTTTATTATATAGGTGGATTACTTTATTTTAGTTGGGGTGTTTTGTTTAAAGATGCTCATGCTCATGAAAGATTAGAATTCGAGGCTGAAACTGAGATAATGAAAACAAGGAAATGGGTCGAGAATGTATACAACCATCAGGAAAAGGTGAATTATTATTTAATTAAATTTATCATTTTTTATATAATATTTGTAATTTATTTTCCCTATCATTTTTATCTAATACTTATTTAGCTATTTTCAAATATCTTTTGGGAAGCCATATTTTTCTTTAAAATATCTACAACAAGCCACAAAAAAGAAAATATGTTCTTTCTTCTAATGTTACCATAATTTCATTTGATTTTCTTAGTCAAACTACCAAAACTATATATTGATTTGATTTTCTTAGTGGAAAAAATATTCTCATTTTTAAAACTATAAGCGTATAGGAAGATCTCATTCCCATTGTCATGACTTCTCATGATTTAATGAACAGATGAACTTACTATACTCTTCTGGTTTTGAACAACGAGGAAGGTTTTTCAACTAAGAAACTCGACTAAATATGTTGTATTAGATGTTTTAAAATGAAAGTAAATATTAATCATGGTAACATTGGATGATAGGATTTGTTTTTGAGACTTCAAGACATGTAGAAATCATCAACTCCACAATCTAACACACGGTGTAACCGCTATGACTCTAGGTGGATATATTTATTTAAATTTGACATTAATTTGATTAAAAAAGATAAAATAAATACTCAAAACCAAAAACAAACATTTATATTTCTTTTATACTTTAGAAAATAATCCATAAGTCATTTAGGAAAATCAATCTGACACATAGTGTGACTAGTATGTCTCAAAGTGTCTATTAACAGCTTAAAATCGATATTTTAGTTCAAAATGTGCCTCTTTTTAAAATTGAGAAAATCATCTCATATTATCTTGATACTTTATGAAATTGATTCAAAAATAATTTTTTACATATAAAAATTGGTCTCATTTCAAGCTGATTCACGATGTGATCGGTATGAGTCAAAGTGTGTGTTTATAGTGTGGGTCAAAAAGATATACATGGATGATAACCCATTTAATAGTTTCACTACGGCTATGAATTTTTCAAATTTCAAGAACATTTTATATATTATAAACTTTGTTCATTTGGAGTAACATTTTGGTGTAAGAACATAATCCATCTATTATTTTAGTTTCTTTTGAGAATGTTGGATCTTTTGGTGATTTTATCCTGTTAATTTATTTAAAAAATGTAACATATTCATGGTTAGTTTATTGTTTGAATTTGGAAAGTTAAATATATATTTTATATTTTCAACTATTTTTTTCCTTCCATTGGATTTATTCTTATCATCCTAATTGACCCTTAAATATGCCTTATATTCTTTGTTTTACCCTTATGTGACATACTTGAGGACCCTTATATATTCATTAAATTTAGAATTTTACCATTACACAAGGTACTTTTTAACCCGATGTAATTTTAGATACTTGAAAATGGGTCTAGTTTTCCTTTATAAGAGGGACTTGACACCCTTAAATAACCTAGGTGACAGGGGGTTAACAATTATGTGTATTGTATGTTGTTTGTTCTATCTTTATGTAAAGTTTGTTTTACCCAGATGTTAATCACTACTTCTTAATACCTTTATGTGATCCACTCAGGGTTACCCTTTCATGAGTTTCTCATGCTTAACATTACATAGATATGGTTTAGGAAAATTATATTTGTACAAGGTTTTTAAAACCTTTATGTAGAAACTAAATTAATTTCACATAGGGGGTCATTATTACTTTTCTGTGGCTTATTCCTTTGTTATTTTTGACCTTTTAGGGTTGTCTTAATTTCATCCTTTAATTTCTTTTTTTTTGTTCTTTTTCCACAACCCTCATCTCTATTGGTTATTTCTACCAAACCATCTTTAGATTCAAGTGAGATTCATTTTATGGTTCTAATAAAGGTGATTGATTATATTCTTGATGTGGAGAGAGATTCAACCAGAGGAGGCTAATTTTACCTACTAGAATTATTACCTATTAGACAAATCACTTCCATAAACATTGAAGATTGAATCTTACACCAAAATTGTGTTTTAGTGGAGATCCTATAGCTTCTGGTCATGAGGTAGAATTGGTGTCGACACTACAGGGGATATTAGAAGAACCTTCAGGCCAATTGGTAAATACTTTTATAAGTAAGATGTATTTTATTCTTAATATTTTCTTTATATGTCTATCTTACTATGAAATTCTCTCAATATTACATATAATGTGATATACAACACTTCTTTTATCAGTTCTAAACATAAATAACTAAAAAAGAGAAAACTGTGTCAAATCTAGTTAAAGTCGCTGATAAATGTAAGTTTTATCGGTTCTATAGAAGAACTGATAAAAGGGTACTTTATTAAAACCAGGATTTTCAAACTTGTATATTAAATCTTTTAATATGAATATTCATTACATCATAAAAACACATTCCGAAGGACCATAATAGTTTAGTGAATTTGGGAACTTAGACATCACTATTCTAATTTGGTGAAATATCATCAACATTGTACCAACCTGGACCCAAACACCTGAACAGTGCTAAACGGGTTGGGTGCTACTACCTTAGGCGCACCTCCCCAAACGCCAAAGGCTACCGACTAGCAGTGAGGATCTTATAGGTATAGTGGGGAGGATATACCCTCTCAGAGGATAATAATAATGGTACTGGTCCAAGTGTAATAAAAAAGATGTGGCAGAATAAATGACTCAGCAGACTCGAACCAGACCTGTAGAGTAGAAGGAAATTCAATATCAATAAATAGCAGAAGCAATAAATATGAACAACTGCAGTAGAAATAAACACAACAACATGTTGATCACTTGTAACTACTACTGGAAAATAAAACATGCATCCAAAGTAGGTCATACATACCAAAATAATAAGGTCGCTAATGAAAAACCAACTGTAGCTACAAACAAGCATGCTGATACAAAAAAGTATGAAGAATATCGTATACTCTAGCTAGGAAGGTCCATACAATCTCCATGAAACATCTAATACAACCCAACTCCTGAAGCTATCCTCTATCATGCACGTAAATCCATAAAGTCTGCACACATCCCGAAGGGCCCGTGCATGGTGTGAGATGAATCTCAGTAGGATACCACCCAATAGTCTGTACCTAGTATGAGTGTTTAATCATTCATGCATTTATAAGGAAACCAGTAAACATAATGATGCACGAAGAAACACAAACTCCACTAGTGCTCAGTAGCCACCAAGGAGTGTCACCTGCTTCAGCCAATGCCGTAATCTCTATCATGTAACCTGACACCATGTGCCCCCTAACACCGCGTGTCTCAAGTACTGACGTCCCGAAGGCATGCCCGAGGAAAAATAACCCAAAGGAAGAGTGATGCCTATCCTCAAATAAGTAACCGGAGGGACAATGATGTCTGCCCTCAAATAACTTAGCTGGAGGGATAGCGATGTTTTCTCTCAAAGTAAAGTATTCGGAGGGACATCGATATCTGCCCTCAAAACAAAGTATTCAGAGAGATAGCGATATCTGCCCTCAAATAACGGAAACCCTCTGCCCCCAACCTGATAGCCTCAATGCTATCTCCTGAAGGCTCCTCACCTCCCACGTGGATTTCTGCGGCAAGAACCCCCAAACCAAAAAGTACCGAAACTTAAACTAATGAGGGACTCTACCAACATGAGTGTTCAAAACCACCTCATCACAGAGTCTCTCTGTGTGCACACTACTCATAGTTTTTGGGAGAGTGGTAATCACCAAAATAGTACCCAACCCACAACACCTTAGACTCCTCATGTCCCTGTGACGATGCCGCTCAAGTCTGATGGCATTGCCATCCCAGTAACCCGGGCCATGCCCAACCTGACAGTTATCCCGCCTCAACTGATGCCCATGATGCCCAATCCCGTGGTCAAAACCACCCAATGTAACTCGGGCTGAGACCAACATATAATCAACAACACTCAATAATTTCTGGGTCATGCCCAACACAACCAAAAAGGTTCCGACATATGGAATTCAGAAATTACATACATACAAATTTAAACAGAACATAATAACAGGAAAACAAATCTAAATAGTTGAATTTCACTAACCCAACAGTTATATAACAACAGCATCGAGGTCTTTAAATCCTAAACAATTCATATTTGTCTTAATAAACTAATCATATGAGATAAAACATCATAGTTATATCATAACCATTTTTCCTTTCCCGGTCAAAATTCCCCAATTGAGCAACAACCCCTCACCAGACCTCACTCAATAAAAATAGGTAAAGGGTATACCCAAAGGCATTACACAGGTCTAATAAACAATTTAATATGAAATACCAGATAAAATTGGGTCCTGCTCAAAAATACCAAAAAATATGCCGAAGGCCGCGCCACCCAATTGACTAGGAAAACATAAAAATAGGCATGCACCACCGACCTGAGACTCGTATGATGTTACTCCTACGATAACAACCTCCAATTAGGTATAACACGTGGTAGATCTACAAAAGAATCTAAATTGCTCAAACAACAATAACTCATTATAGAACAAAAATAAAAAAAATGACCCAAAATGAATCAAGGAATTACCTAGGGGGTTCCAACGGATCAATCGATGTTCGAATCGGGTCTCAGACGAAGGAATGAAAGGGGATTAAAATTCCGACCAGCTCTCCCCGCTCAACCCGATGGAAGTATTGAGATTCTACGTCAATATGAGGATACTTCCCGTTTTAGTGAAAAAAACTAGACGATGTGTATTTTAAGTACACGGCATGTATCATTTTACTGTTCATATAACGGCTGAAATTCCACCGACTTACATCCCAGAACCTACCGACATGAACACACAGTGTGTACCTTGGGGTACACAGTGTGTACTTAGTTTTTCTTCTCTTCGTTGCCGACTTACCCATACGCCATGTATATCCCTCAGACATGGCTAGACTATATGACGTGTTAAAGGAGGACACGGTGTGCACATGGTTTAAACGATTCTACTTAGGCAATAGGCCCACATGCTATGTATGGACTCCACACGGTCAATGGTACACGACATGTCTATAACTACATGTCGTGTAGTAAGAAATTTCTACATGGTCATCACACTGCATGTACTTTGAAAGCACACGGCAGACACTCGCCTAACCTATACATGGCATGTACTTAAAAGTACACGACGTGTAGTCTGGAAATTCCCAGAAACTTCCCAATTTCTCCAGTTTTCTCAGGGACAAGTCAAAAATTCAAACAGGGTCAGGATTTTGACCCTTTCTAAAAACCCAGGTTCTTACAAACATATCCCATAAAGATATTCCCCTTTATTACCCCTACTTGAAACCATTATTTATAACCTAATGAATGGAAAAGTAAGAAAGGGTGAGTTCAAATGCTCAGTAAGGGTAAACATGGAATATACGTGAGTATAACATGAGCATAAGGGTATGAAAACATAAACATTACATTTAAATATTAAACCCTTCATATAAAAGATCATATACATGAGTCATTCCATAAATATTGGAAGTTCAAAAGACATGAATTATAAGATAGTCAAATCACATGATCCATGAGAGTATAATAATTTCACAATTCATGGAATTTGTGGCGTATACATAAGCTTAGAATATCTTATGTCAATGATACCTACCAAGACATTCATAGTATGTTGGGATTCATCTAATAAACTATGTACGTACTTTGGGATTGAGATGACCTTTTTTCCCTTATAGTTTTCGGATTAGGATGACCTCCCATATACCCTCTTATTGTAGGCTTAGGATAACCCCACATGTACCCTCTTGTTCTAGTCTTAGTATAATCTATCGTGTTACCTCTTGGTGTAGGCTTATGATGACCTCCCACGCACCCTTTGAGATCATAGAACATTTATCATTACTCATTGAATTGGGAAGGGATATAAGTCCCACCCATAACATAATGAAAACTATACATATGAGTTTATGGGATAATAAATCATTTATCACAACAAAACCTATATAATGAAATGAGTTTCACCAACACTTCATCATAACATAAATCATGGAAAATAAATAAGTTCCATAAATAACATGACATTATAAACATAAAACATTTCGCTAAAGAATAATAATGATATCCTTGGGTTATATCCCTATTAAATCATAAGTAACATTAATAGAATTCATCTTAGATGGAAAAATTATTTTTGTAAGATAACATGAAATAATTCTTGAGGAAAATATCATTTCTGTTTTGAAAATTGATTTTTAAATCATAAAATGTTTAGAAAAACCTCTTCATTGTAAATTATCTTTAGAACATATAAATTTAGCCTTTAAAACTATTTTATACATATTTGAAATTATGTTCCTTTTAATTTAATATAATGTCTTTTAAAACACATTTTAAACATATTTGGAAAACATTGTTTTGAAGGAACATAGATTTCCAACCAAATATATAATAACATTACATGAAACTTATAATATCATGAAAAAATGATATTCATCATAAAAAATGTCGAAGGTCAGTACATAAACCTCGTGAATGAATATAGGTTCACCAATATATCGTGTGTCTTAAAGAACGAAAATTGAGACCAAATTACATTACCAATTTGGAAACTTTTGAACCATAAACACCATGAAAGTTAGATCATCACATGGATATGTAAATACCTAAAATTTTCAAAATAATTATTATAAAATAAATTCATAGATAATATATACACCACAAAAAAGAAATGAGTAGTGTATATGGCATATGTCCCACAGAAATAAAATTGAAACAAAAATCCCTAACATTATATCTTGACTCTCGTCGTGCTCATGAAAACCTACTATATAATAAATATATGTTTTTTTAAATATATTAAAGAGTAATATTCGTATATATAATAACTTATATGACGTACTTATGAATTTATATTTCCCATTTATTAACTATTTAAGTTATATTTATAGTAATAACTGGTTTGTTTCTCGTACATGTTTGGAATAGTTATTATTGATCCTCATACTTATATAGTGATTTAATCATCTACATAATTATAAACATGATATAAATATCATGTATATTCATTATATATTTGTTTATGGTTATCTATAAAATATATAAATAGAAAATCAAATACACCATCCAGGGGGATGGTAGGTCGTACGTACAGATGTACAGTGCTTCAATTTCAAGTTGTATTGAAAGAAAGAAAGTAAATGAAATATATGTATATATATATAATATCATTCCAGTAGAATTATTTTGTCATATATATCAAATAATTTCATGAAACCCATCCTTAATGCATTACATGTAAACTATGAATGAGTCACATTGCTTTAAGGAGGCGGTAGTCCACATATCCACTAACATATCCAGGTCATACAAAAAAAATATATATGACATTAATTATATTAGATTATATTTATTTTAATATTTTTAATACATTTATCTGATTCCTATGTTTATTAAACAATTACTACATCATCATTGTATCACCATTTAAGGTAATTTTTTATCACTAAAAATTATTTATAAATTAAAATGATTTAGATAATAAATTTATATTTATTTAAACTATTTATAGTCTAACATATCTCTTATATAATCTCATATTAAATATATTTCTCTTGTTAAAAACAATAGTGTGAAAAAATTGACTTTTCGTTAAATATAATATTATAAAGGTTATTTTATTATCCAAATGGACATAAATTATCTCATTTCCAATAATATAATTATTGGGGATGAAAAATATTCATCCAATAAAATTAGGAAAACTTTTAGGGTTATTTTATAATATTTATATTATTATTTTTACCCTTAATTACACGATTTACCCTTAACCGTGGTAATAAAATTTAATAAAGATACTATTAACATTTTTTACAAATATAAAAGTGAACTATATGATTCCAAATATGGAATCCATTTTTTCAAAATTCAAAACACATTAATTTTAGAAAATAATTAAAAATTAATCCAGTTGATAGATCAATAAGAGGAGTTTTTAAAATAAAAATGTTCAAATGATTGAAATGTTTTTATATCAAAATTCAATGTGAAATTTATTAAAATGAACTAAATTGTATTAATTGATAAAAATATGATCTAATTATTCTTTTAAACTATTGAAATATATAATCTAACAATATAAATTATTTTGATGAAAAATTGTTTTCAATTAAAATTCAGTTTTTTTCACTATTCATAAAAACATGAAACTTATCAGAAAAATACAAAAAAAACAAACAAATTAATTTTTTGATATTATTAATTCAAATAATAATTTAATGTTTCCATATAAAAATTATAAAACTATCAAAAATTAGATTAAAAATTGGTTCTCTATTAAAAGGTGGTCAAATTTCCCTTTTTGGAAAATACATGTTTTTATTCATAAAATTTGATTTATTCTTATCATATGCCTATAAAATCAATTGGATGCATGTCAAAAAAAACTTGACTAAATTTTTAATATATCAGTTTTATTAAAAACATTAACCAATATTGGTTGATTTATTTTATCGAGATAAAATAAAGTTTGTGTATAGAAAAATAGTTCTCATAGAAAAGAATGTGTTTTATTTTCAATCTGTTCTTACTTTCATTTATATCTAATTGATAAACCAAAGGATTTATTTTATATAATATTTTAAATCATATTTTTATAATTTATTCGATATTATGTGTAATTCCAATTCCAATATCTAGGCAGTAATGATAATAACATTTTAATAAAAATACTAATCATATATTGTAGTTTGGTGAAACTCAGTTCTACATGTATTGAAATCTATCAAAATAACTCAAAATTGCATGTAACACAAGCCAAACATAGTGATGTGTGTACTTCAAGTTCATCTAAGTGTTTCATGTACCGAAACCTTGACATGGTGTTGCGTAAAAAGAAATAATAACTAGGTGATTTCATATAACACAAGCTATATTCATTGTTGCATGAAATTAAAAATATAGAAAATATTATATTAATTCGAAAAAATATTTCACAAAATCTTGGGGTGTTATATTATACCCCCCTTAAAATTAATTTCAGCCTTTAAATTTTTTTGGGTTATCAAAGGATTAATATTTGAAATTTCCTTTCATAGATACCCACATCATAAAAATCAATAGTAAAACTCCCTTTAAAAAAGGAATGTTAAAAACATAATGATCTCCCAAAGTAACTCATAAATAGGATTCCTCATAAAAGAACATTGGTGGATAGTGAAAACATGGGCATGGAATAGAAATATAACAATCAAGTTTTGATGGAGAGTGATAGATAACATTGTTAATAGAAAGTTAATAATCAAAAATCCATAACCCAAATAGGATTGAAATAGGTCATTAATATCATAAAAAATGGTGATAATGGGACATCATTTTATTTTAATAACATTTTCCCTAAAGTTAAAGAATTTTCATGAGAAGATATACTTTATTTTTGTAAAATCTCACCCTTTGTTGTGCCTTGATCAATTTACACTTCATCTCTTATTCCATGAAATAAAGGTGAATTTTTTATTCCTACAGTATTAGAGGACCATGAGGTCCAAAAATATAATAATGGGTCATTCCATATGTCCTTATCATAATAAAAAGGTTAGAATAAATTATCCAATATGCATAAATCCTCATATGGTGAGATAGTACATTAATCTCTAAAACCTCAATCGTTTAATTAAACCGTTCCATAAATGGTTAACTTTATAACCCTTCCAAAAGATGAAAGTCCAAAACATTAAAAATAAGGCCACTAAATTTCTAAAAAATATCATAGCATTGATCTCATATATATCATAAAGTAACTATTGTTTGTCACATAAAACACATGTTAATATATTCATATTTTATTCTCTTGATACATGGTAATTACCATCAATCCGTATTAAAAACATGAATTATCTCTAAATACAAAGATTATTGTATATATTATTTAATTCAAAACAAGATGTAAACTTCATCCATGATAGTGTAGACAGATTTTTCAAAAATCCTTAATCAGTTTCAATGTGATCGGTACTATCCAATTTACATATTCATATCCAATATGCCATTATCCAAACATCATTCTCTCAACATTTAGAACATACTAAGGGTTATCTTTCACTTAATATTGTGTTGTCCATTAATATAAAATTTCTATTAAATCACCTTTATAATTATTCATTACCATTTAACATATCTTTTTCAATCCTTAATGAAACAATTATACTAAAAATACAAATATATATACCATAATCATTGAATTCCAAAACACATACACATGAATCTTAAAACATTATCATTAGAAAATTATTCAGGATTCATCATCTTAATATTTCATAGAATAAGATATATAAATCATGTATTAAGGCTCCTTGACCTCAATCTAATCATGTATCTTATGTTTAACGTAAAAAATACTATTAAAACATCCCATATCTTTCAGATTTCATTTTCAATCTCTTTGTCGTCAATATTATTGTCACGACCCCCTCCCCACAAAGTGTACCCCTCCTGGGCCGACAATGTGAGAAGGGAGATAATGACCCCCCGAGTCCCGCCTCCAGTAGGCCCCGGGTTGGCGACTAGCACCGAGGGTATAATACACACACAAATGGGAGGCATTACCCTCTAAGAGAACACATGGAGAAGAGATAGATAGAATAGACTCCAACCAACTCCAACTCATAACTGAAATATAAAAGAAACCCAAGTACATATATGAAATGTCATTCAAAAGTACTACAACTGAAAGGGAAAACTAAAAGTACCCAAAAGAAAGTAAAACGGCAGCGACCACAAGCCCGAACATCTCCTCCTCCAACCGCAAGCTAGTAGTAACCAGCTTGATCTCCAACCTGCTCCAAGTGACCTGAAAAACAGTTTATATGTACATAGGGTGAGTATAACAGTATACTCAGTAGGATCCTCCTCAAGCCTCTCGTGCAAAAGTAAATAAAGCATGCTAAAGCCCAGTGAACAACAAGTGAAAATAACTCGTTACCTAAACAGGTATACTAAGTTCCCAACCTCACCATGGCTACTCTCACCAAGTAACACATACAAGAATATAGCATATAGCATAGAATATCAAGGGTACCCCGCTACGAATTCCCCACTGGTTTTCCGCTTTGGCCCAACGACATACGTCCTGTGCATATCTCTCCAAAGGCTTGCCCGCAGACACCTGGGCTAAGCTCTACAATCTGCACCTCGTACACCACATAGGCTTGCCCGCAGACACCTGGGAGAAGTACCACACCATCCTCACAACCAAAGGTAACCAGGTAGTTTCTGGGAGCCACCACAGCTCGCATAACGCGTATCATATGTCAGGTATAATACCTCAAGCCATTACAGCCCATACTCCGAGTAAGGATCCTCAAGCCATCACAGCCTATACACGTTACACCTATAGTAGTCCATAGGATACTATATCCAGAATATATGTGTGTGAAATAACCACAAGCCATTACAGCCCTCTACACACATATATGGGTAAAATAAACCACTGTGCCTACCAGCACAAAGATCTACCAAGAGAAGAGAGTGGGGCCAAAGGGGGTAGTCAGCCATTCAACCTCCCATCATAATGTTGGGGAAAACACCCCCCAGGGATCAGAATCCCCGGGGTGTCGGTTTCCCTTACCGACAGGGTGGAGTAGCGTATAGAAACACAAAAGTACAGAATATATATAACTCACAACCACACTATGGGCATTACCTAGTCATAGGCACAACTACAGCTAACGTCTCTCAGACTCCAGGCTGCTACTTCTAAGACTAGGTATCCTATAAGCACACAACCATTTGAAGAGATTTATTAGATTACTCCATTTTCATTTTATTAGTTCCACTGTACGTTAATTAATTCTTTAAACATTAATTAACCATGAACAATTTACCACATTAAACAAAATTGGCATCACATTCAAAAACTGCTCCCTTTTTAGGATTCACATCACTATTAAATTCCAGTTTCTCTATCCCCGTGGATTATCACCATTTAAACAAACTTTCATTATGGAATAACCTTCCCCATATTCCCAGGAATTCAAGAAAAGTATCCTATGCTACTAAACACAAAGGGCTCAACACGGTGAGTAGATATACTACCCATCGAGTCTTTTCCGCATATAGCAAGAGCATAGACCCATCCTTCATCGAGAGGCTAAACATGGAAAGCATGTGGCATACCCCACGTGTCTTCGCCTCCTTCGGAAAGAGGGTAAGAAAAACCATCTTCCTTGAGCAGTGGGGAAAGGTAAAGCAGATAAACATCCAAACCAAACCACCAACATCAAACCATCACATTCATCTCATACCATCATCCTTGCTGTCCTCCCCGACACCCACATGCATAAACCGATGCATCTCGCCACACTAGGCGTCATCTGCTGCCACAACTACAGGTCCCCATGCCTCCACATATCACAACAGCCATCCAGGCTCACATCAAATCACGAGCAGCAGGAAATCAAAGTTCACAAAATGGGCTCTCGGCCCTTTAACAAGGCATTCATCCCTAATACAAGATGAGCACTCAGAGCTCCAAACCACAAGGCATTCAGCCTTACAAGAAAGCGGGTAACTCAGAACCCTTTTGAAATTATCGAACTAATAGTTCTTTAATCCATCTTGAATTAACAGATTCATTAACATGCCTCTTTATCTTTAGCCAATTATTTAACAAATAATTCCGGCTTTACGTTCATTATCGATTTCCATCATGAACGAGCAACAAATTAAAGAAAATCATAGATATCACTCTATCTAGGAAAACATGAGGCAAACCGTTATCACGGTACAAAGTAACAACATGCGATCAACCAATTCTTTTAATCCGGTTCAAGTATTTAATTAGGTCAATTTCATTGTGATCCAAAGGACTAAATCATGCTAATTCTACGATTGCACATACACAATTAGAGAAGCCATGAATCCCCTACCTCGAAGAGTTCTTGACGTCCTTCACCCACACAACGGGTCACAGTCCTCTTCTCCTCACGACAACTGCATCCACCGGAGGATGCCACGGTACGACAGTACCAACCAACCCCAAGAAAACCCATTAGAACCATGGAGATTACATGCTAATAAGGAAGGAATAACAAGAGAAGGTGATCCCCGAAGGAACGATGATAAAACATACCTTATATGGAAGAAAGATCGACACAACTTGGTTGCATCAAATAGAGCGGAACTGATCCGAGTAACGTTTGATTGTGAAACTCCTACGGGAATGATTGCAAGGTTCTAGCGTCTCGTAGATGAGAACCAGGAGGAAGAACAACGAAGAATGATATCTCGTTCCCTTTAAAAAAATAAATTAGAGAGACGACGGTTTAAGATCCGATTTATTCTCCATTAAAAACGGATCGCATTAACCCATGCGGTTTGACCAAGTAAAAACATACCGGCCTTAGGAATAATTAATATAGGATTTATGGCCTTTGAATCTGCCTTAAAGTCCTTAAAAATAAGGTTTGAAAAGTATTTTACGTCAAAGAAAACGTCAAATTTGCGAAGCTGGAAACACTGTTCACATACTCAAAATTTGGCAAAGTATGGAATCGGTAGCTCCCATGAAGTCTGGAAACACTGTTCATTTGTGAAATTTGGAAAAGTATGGGATCGGTAGCTCTCATGAAGTCTGGAAACATTGTTCATTCATGAAATTTGGCAAAGTATGGAATCGGTAGCTCTTAGGATTATGGAAACACTGTACAAGTCTACCGATAGAAGTCCACCGATAGAACCTCACCGATAGAAACACTGTTCAAGTCTACCGATAGAAGTCCACTGATAGAACCTCACCGATAGAAAACACTGTTCAAGTCTACCGATAGAAGTCCACCGATAGAACCTCACCGATAGAAACACTGTTCACTGAACCTCACCGATAGAAACACTGTTCACTGAACCTCACCGATAGAAGTCCACCGATAGAACCTCACCGATAGAAAAACTGTCACTGAACCTCACCGATAGAAACACTGTTCACTGAACCTCACCGATAGAAACACTGTTCACTGAACCTCACCGATAGAAGTCCACCGATAGAAACACTGTTCACTGAACCTCACCGATAGAAACACTGTTCATTGAACCTCACCGATAGAAGTCCACTGATAGAACCTCACCGATAGAAACACTATTCACTAAACCTCACCGATAGAAACACTGTTCACTGAACCTCACCGATAGAAGTCCACCGATATAACCTCACTGATAGAAACACTGTTCACAGAACTAGAAATTTGGCAATGTGTTAGCCGAGCTACTGCTGGATTGCGGCTACCAGTATATCGAGCTATCAGTACGCCGTGGCTACCGGTAAACCCAGCTACCGGTAGGATGCGTCTACCGGTAGACCGAGCTACCGGTAATCAGCAGCTACCGGTAGACCGAGCTACCGGTACTCAGCAGCTACCGGTAGACCGAGCTACCGGTAGACCGAGCTACCGGTAATCAGCAGCTACCGGTAGACCGAGCTACCGGTAATCAGCAGCTACCAGTAGACCGAGCTACCGGTAGGCAGCAGCTGGGGGATAAGTCACCTTGACCTCCCGGAACACCTCCAACACCACATTTTCACAAAGTAATGGACCAGGGAGGTCCGGGCCATTACATTATATACCTCTCAAAACATTCTTGTCCTCGAAAATTAAAAACCAACCCATAAGAAAAGAGGGGTCTGAACAACCACCCCATAAGATGCCTCTCAGGGGAAAACCACCATGAGTTGTTCAAAAGCTGGAACAAAACTAAGAAATCCGAGAGTATGGAAACAAATAATCCATAACCAAACAATTCAAACATAACATCACATCAAAGGTACATAAATAAAACATGAAAGGTCTAACCATAAAGGAAACGTCATTACATGGAAAGAGTTAAACATTAAACAACTCTGGGTACTGAGCACGTATCTGTGACTCACGCTCCCAGGTACTCTCCTCCATGCCACCGTGTCGCCACAAGACACGAACTAAGGGGATAGAACGCCCACGCAACACCTTCTCCTTGTGGTCTTGGATCTCCACAGGTCGCTCCTCGAAGGTTGCATCATCGTCAATATCGATCTCTCCCCAATCGATAACATGAGATTCATCATGAAGATAATGACGAAGCTGTGATACATGGAAAACATCATGTATCCGACTCATCTGAGGGGGAAGTGCTACTCGATACGCCACAGATCCAACACGAGCTAACACCTCGAAAGGCCCAACAAACCGGGGAGAAAGCTTACTTCCATGACCAAACCTTTGCTGCCCACGACGGGGAGTCACCTTTAGAAACACATGATCCCCAACATTAAACTCTAATGGTCTCCTTCTTTGATTAGCATATGATTTCTGACGATCCTGTGCTGTCTTCATCCTCTCACGAATCACCTGAACCATCTTTTATGTATTCTACACTAGTTCTGGTCCGAGAATTGCTGACTCTCTGAGCCCAGTCCAGCACAACGGAGAACGGCATGGCCAACCATACAAGGCTTCAAACGGCGCCATACCGATGGTAGAGTGAAAACTATTATTGTAAGCGAACTCTACCAAGGGTAAGTGCTTCACCCATGAACCTCCAAAATCAAGAACACAAGAGCGCAACATGTCTTCAAGAGTCTGGATGGTTCGCTCTGTCTGACCATCCGTTTGAGGATGAAAAGCAGTGCTAAGGCATAGTTGAGATCCAAAATCTTGTTGGAGACCTCTCCACGCCCTAGAGGTAAAATGAGGATCTTGATCAGAAATGATCGTCCTAGGTACTCCGTGAAGCCTCACCACCTCCTCCAGATACTGCCTTGACAAAACCTCCACTGAGCTCGACTCCTTTATTGCTATGAAGTGGGCCGATTTAGTTAAACGATCCACTACCACCCATATAGCATCATATCCTCCCGGAGCTCGAGGTAAACCTGTAACAAAGTCCATTGAGATGTCCTCCCACTTCCACTGAGGAATCTCTAAGTGCTGGAGAAGACCACCAGGAACACGGTGTTCAGCCTTCACCTTCTGGAAGACTAAACATCGAGACACACATTCTGCAACTGAACGCTTCAGCCCAGGCCACCAAAACTGACTCCTCAAGGATCGGTACATCTTCGTCACACCAGGATGTACCGCCAAGGGTGAACTATGGAACTCTCGTATAACGGTCTCGCGCATCGCCAAGGGAACAAAAAGCCTGCCATGATACAACACTCGGTGTTGTTCATCCTCCGACCAACCATCAGGGGCCTCACCACATACAACTTTGTCTCTTCAAACTTCCACCTCTAGATCACCCAACTGAGACTCTTCCACCTTCTGCATCAGGGATGACTGCACCATCATCTGGAAAAGACAACCTCTTCCCCCAACTTCTCCTATATCAAGATGTAAAGATGATAGCTCTTCCATCACTCTCCAAGAATCACCAGATTCACGCACAACATCATTACGTGACTTTCGGCTCAGTGCATCAGCAACAACATTTCCCTTCCCAGGTGTATATGATATTTCGAAGTCGTATTCCTGCAAGAACTTCATCCACCGACGCTGCCTCAAGTTCAAGTCCCGCTGAGAGAAAACATACCGCAAACTCTTATGATCGGTGAAAACCACAAAGCGCTCGCCAATGAGGTAATGTATCCATAACTTCAGTGAAAACACCACAGCTGCCAAATCAAGATCATGGGTGGCATAGTTGCATTCATGGGGAAGCAACTGCCGAGACCCATAAGAAACAACATACCTCTGCTGCATGAGAACACACCCTAGCCCCAGATGTGAAGCACCACAGAAAACATCAAACTGGACTCACTCCGCTGGAAGACAAAGGACTGGAGCATTTACCAACTTCTCCTTTAGATACTCGAAAGCTGTCTGACACTGATCAGTCCATATGAATTCTTGATCCTTCCTGGTCAAAGCTGTCAGAGGAGTCACAACTCGGGAGAAATTAGCCACAAACCTCCTATAATAGCCTGCGAGACCAAGGAAACTTCTCACCTCTAACACGGTCTTGGTGGCTGGCCAAGACACCACTGCTTCTATCTTCGAAGGATCCACAGCTACTCCCTGTTGGGACACAAAATGTCCCAAGAAACGAACTTCTCGAGCCCAGAACTCACACTTGGACAACTTCCCAAACAACCGATGTTGGCAAAGAACTCCCAAAACGGCTCGTAGATGTCTGCATGCTCCTCTTCAGATGTGGAGTACACAAGGATGTCATCGATGAAGACCACAACAAACTTGTCCAGGAATTCATGGAACACAGCATTCATCAACCCCATGAAAACAGCTGGAGCATTCGTCATACCGAATGGCATTACAACAAACTCATAATGCCCATGACGACAACGGAAAGCAGTCTTCGGGATATCCTCATCGTTTACACGCATCTGATGATATCCTGACCGCAAGTCGATCTTTGAGAACCAACTTGCACCCTTCAGTTGATCGAATAAGTCATCAATCCGTGGAAGAGGATAGCAATTCTTTATTGTCACTTTGTTTAACCGACGATAATCGACGCACAACCGCAAACTGCAATCATCCTTTTTCAAAAACAAAACTGGTGCACCCCAAGGTGACACACTGGGCCGAACAAAACCACACTGCAACAGACCATCGATCTGAATACGTAGCTCTCGTAACTCAGAAGGGGCCATCCTATACGGAGACATAGAGATAGGAGACGCTCCCGGCTGTAGCTCGATCCCAAACTCGATCTCTCGTCGAGGGGGTAAGGATACAACCTCTTCTGGAAAGACGTCAGGGTACTCCTCTACGACCCTAGGAAACACTAACTTTTGAACCTCTGAAGAACTCAGCATCATCCCAGCCATGATGGATGATAAGGATGAAACTCATCTATGACTCATCCGAGGATCTCTCTCACCAACAAACACTACTTCCTCTCCATCTTCATCAAATAAAACGACCTTCTTCCTATAGAAATCCACAATAGCCTGCACCGAATACAACCAATCCATGCCGAGGATGACATCATATGGTTGTATTCGTAAACATAGGAAATCTCTCCAAGAGTGGTGCTGCCCCAACACTAGCTCACAGTCTCTACATACTTCAAACAAGCTATCTCAACCTCCAACTGGCGTAGTCAACGCCAAGGGCACTGGAAGCCTCTCTACCTCAAGTCCCAAAGCGTGGACAAGGGTAGGGGATATAAAGGAGTGTGTCTCTCTTGAATCAAAAAAGGCATACAGCAAGGTAGAAAACAAGCAAAGGGTACCTCAGACGACGTCTGGCTCGCCTGGGGCTGGCAACGCTAGAGCATGAAGCTGACCACGACCACCTCCACGGCCTCTCTGACCCTGATGACGACCACCACCACGGCCTCGCTCTGCTCTCTGAGGACGGGGAGCGTCATGGGGCTATCCTCTGCCTGCTCCATCTACCCTCCGGTGATCTAAAGCTGGTGCAACCTGCTGCTGCTGCCTCGGCTGGAACTGCCTCAACGGAGGAACCTGGAGTGGAGCGCCTGGTGCACGATGACTGCTCTAAAAAGTCGGGCACTCGCGCTGCTGATGACCACGACCACCACAAGAAAAACAAGCGCCTGATCCCTTGGCATAGGCATGAGATTTGCTTCCTCTGGAGAAACGAGATGGGAAGGGCTGGGACATACCCCCAGGTGAATGGAAACTCTTCTGTCCTGAAAACCGGGAACCCCGGACCACAGCTCTACTTCGTGAGGAATCATGACGATTCCCCTCTCGTGATGATCCGGTCCTGGTCAAAGTCCTCTCAACAACCTCTGCCCTTTCCAGCACCTCAAGATATGTCTTCAGCATAAATGGGGTGACCTGGCACTGGATCTCTGGACGCAAAGCCTCCTCGAAATGCCTTGCCCTGGCCTCATCATCTGGTAACAGGTCTGAAGCATATCGTAGAAGGTTCCTCAAGCGGATTCCAAACTCTCGAACACTAGAGCTCCCCTGTTGAAGGGTGAGTAGCTCCTGGCGACTGGACGCCTTTGCAGTCGATGAAAGAAACTCGACTCTAAACCTGTCTCGAAACTCCTCCCATGAGATCGCTGACTCCTCACGATCCCTGAGGAACAAGAACCACCACTATCTCGCTGCTCCATGCAACATCGTCACAACCAAGGACACCCAGTGTTCCTTCTAAGCACGAATCAAACTGAATCCTATCTCGACCTCCTCCAACCAGTCTTCTGTGACTGCATCTGAAACGGAGCCCTCATACTTCTGTAGACTCTGGAGCTGAAACTCTCGGAGTGTCTTCCTCCAAGTTTCATCGTCATCAACCTCTACCCGGCGGCGATCTGCTGGAACAGCCTGCTGGGCACCTTCTACGCAAACCTGACGAGGACGTCGACCTGGAGCCATACCTGTAAAATAACAACCGTTAGAGATCCTAAGCCTGGAATATGGAAGACTCAACATTAATTAATTAATTATTTTGTTTTATTAATTTTAGGTTACCTATCCCAAGGTCTACCCATTCAAACACAGGCGCAAAGAATAATGATGCATGATCCTTTCCTAGGTCTCTACCCTGCAACTAGTATCACTTTGTTTAGTAGCCATCGTAAACTTAAAGGTTCGTGCAACAGATCATAGGGGGCCCTGAACGCCTATGTCTCTGCCGGTCTCCACTGTTTACCCCACTTGCTAAACATGAATGTCACCGTTTCCCTACCATGCCATGCATCCTCACCTGTGCCTAACTCCAAACTCCATCCTATCCCTCAACCAGACCTCTGATACCACTCTGTCATGACCCCCTCCCCACAATGTGTACCCCTCCTAGGCCGGCAATGTGAGAAGGGAGATAATGACCCCCCGAGTCCCACCTCCAGTAGGCCCCGGGTTGGCGACTAGCACCGAGGGTATAATACACACACAAATGGGAGGCATTACCCTCTAAGAGAACACATGGAGAAGAGAGAGATAGAATAGACTCCAACCAAATCCAACTCATAACTGAAATATAAAAGAAACCCATGTAAATATATGAATTGTCATTCAAAAGTACTACAACTGAAAGGGAAAACTAAAAGTACCCAAAAGAAAGTAAAACGGCAGCGACCACAAGCCCGAACAGCTCCTCCTCCAACCGCAAGCTAGTAGTAACCAGCTTGATCTCCAACCTGCTCCAAGTGACCTGAAAAATAGTTTATATGTACATAGGGTGAGTATAACAGTATACTCAGTAGGATCCTCCTCAAGCCTCTCGTGCAAAAGTATATAAAGCATGCTAAAGCCCAGTGAACAACAAGTGAAACTAACTCGTTACCTAAACAGGTATACTAAGTTCCCAACCTCAACATGGATACTCTCACCAAGTAACACATACAAGAATATAGCATATATCATAGAATATCAAGGGTACCCTGCTACTACTTCCCCACTAGTTTGCCGCTTTGGCCCAATGACATACGTCCTGTGCATCTCTCTCCAAAGGCTTTCCCGCAGATACCTGGGCTAAGCTCTACAATCTGCACCTCGTGCACCACATAGGCTTGCCCGCAGACACCTGGGCGAAGCACCACACCATCCTCACAACCAAAGGTAACCAGGTACTTTCTAGGAGCCACCACAGCTCGCATAACGTGTATCATATGTCGGGTATAATACCTCAAGCCATTACAGCCCATACTCCGAGTAAGGATCCTCAAGCCATCACAGCATATACACGTTACACCTATAGTAGTCCATAGGATACTATATCCAGAATATATGTGTGTGAAATAACCACAAGCCATTACATCACTCTACACACATATATGGGTAAAATTAACCATTGTGCCTACCAGAACAAACATCTACCCAGAGAAGAGAGCGGGGCCAAAGGGGGTAGCCAGCCATTCAACCTCCCATCAGAATGTTGGGGAAAACACCCCCCAGGGCTCAGAATCCCCAGGGTGTCAGTTTCCATTACCGACAGGGTGGAGTAGCATATAGAAACACAAAAGTACAGAATATATATAACTCACAACCACACTATGGGCATTACCTAGTCATAGTCACAACTGCAGCTAACGTCTCTCAGACTCCAGGCTGCTACTTCTAAGACAAGGTATCCTATAAGCACACAACCATTTGAAGAGCTTTATTAGATTACTCTATTTTCATTTTATCAGTTCCACTATATGTTAATTAATTCTTTAAACATTAATTAACCATGAACAATTTACCACATTAAACTAAATTGGAATCACATTCAAAAACTGCTCCCTTTTTAGGATTCACATCACTATTAAATTCCAGTTTCTCCATCCCCGTGGATTATCAACATTTAAACAAACTTTCATTATGGAATTACCTTCCCCATATTCCCAGGCATTCTAGAAAAGCATCCTATGCTACTAAACACAAAGGGCTCAACACGGTGAGTAGATATACTACCCATTGAGTCTTTGCCGGCTATAGCAAGAGCATAGACCCATCCTCCATCGAGAGGCTAAACACGGAAAGCACGTGGCATACCCCACGTGTCTTCGCCTCCTTCGGAAAGAGGGTAAGCAAAACCAGATGCCTTGAGCAGTGGGGAAAGGTAAAGCAGATAAACATCCAAACCAAACCACCAACATCAAACCGTCACATTCATCTCATACCATCATCCTTGGTGTCCTCCCGACACCCACATGCATAAACAGATGCATCTCGCCACACTAGGCGTCATCCGCTGCCACAACCACAAGTCCCCATGCCTCCACATATCACAACAGCCATCCAGGCTCACATCAAATCACGAGCAGCAGGAAATCAAAGATCGCAAAATGGGCTCTCGGCCCTTTAACAAGGCATTCAGCCTTAATACAAGATGAGCACTCAGAGCTCCAAACCACAAGGCATTCAGCCTTACATGCAAGTGGGTAACTCAGAACCCTTTTGAAATTATCGAACTAATAGTTCTTTAATCCATCTTGAATTAACAGATTCATTAACATGCCTCTTTATATTTAGCCAATTATTTAACAAATAATTCCGGCTTTACGTTCTTTATCGATTTCCATCATGAACGAGCAACAAATTAATGAAAATCATAGATATTACTCTATCTAGGAAAACATGAGGCAAACCGTTATCACGGTACAAAGTAACAACATGCGATCAACCAATTCTTTTAATCCGGTTCAAGTATTTAATTAGGTCAATTTCATTGTGATCCAAAGGACTAAATCATGCTAATTCTACGATTGCACATACACAATTAGAGAAGCCATGAATCCCCTACCTCGAAGAGTTCTTGCCGTCCTTTACCCACACAATGGGTCACAGTCCTCTTCTCCTCACGAAAACTGCATCCACTGGAGGATTCCACGGTACGACAGTACCAACCATCCCCAAGAAAAACCATTAGAACCATGGAGATTACATGATAATATGGAAGGAAGAACAAGAGAAGGTGATCCCCGAAGGAATGATGATAAAACATACCTTATATGGAAGAACGATCGACACAACTTGGTTGCATCAAACAGAGCGGAACTGATCCGAGTAACGTTTGATTGTGAAACTCCTACGGGAATGATTGCAAGGTTCTAGCGTCTCGTAGATGAGAACCAAGAGGAAGAACAACGAAGAATGATATCTCGTTCCCTTTAAAAAAATAAATTATAGAGGCGACGGTTTAAGATCTGATTTATTCTCCATTAAAAACGGATCGCATTAACCCACGCGGTTTGACCAAGTAAAAACATCCCGGCCTTTGGAATAATTAATATAGGATTTATGGCCTTTGAATCGGCCTTAAAGTCCTTAAAAATAAGGTTTCAAAAGTATTTTACGTCAAAGAAAATGTCAAATTTGCGAAGCTAGAAACACTGTTCACATACTCAAAATTTGGCAAAGTATGGAATCGGTAGCTCTCATGAAGTCTGGAAACACTGTTCATTCGTGAAATTTGGCAAAGTATGGGATCGGTAACTCTCATGAAGTCTGGAAACACTGTTCATTCGTGAAATTTGGAAAAGTATGGAATCGGTAGCTCTTAGGAATCTGGAAACACTGTACAAGTCTACCGATAGAACCTCACCGATAGAAACACTGTTCAAGTCTACCGATAGAAGTCCACCGATAGAACCTCACTGATAGAAAACACTGTTCAAGTCTACCGATAGAAGTCCACCGATAGAACCTCACTGATAGAAACACTTTTCACTGAACCTCACCGATAGAAACACTGTTCACTGAACCTCGCCGATAGAAGTCCACCGATAGAACCTCACCGATAGAAACACTGTTCACTGAACCTCACCGATAGAAACACTGTTCACTGAACCACACTGATAGAAGTCCACTGATAGAACCTCACCGATAGAAACACTATTCAATGAACCTCACCGATAGAAACACTATTCACTGAACCTCACCGATAGAAGTCCATCGATAGAAACACTGTTCACTGAACCTCACCGATAGAAACAATGTTCACTGAACCTCACCGATAGAAGTCCACCGATAGAACCTCACCGATAGAAACACTGTTCACAGAACTAGAAATTTGGAAAAGTGTTAGCCGAGCTACTGCTGGACTGCGGCTACCAGTATACCGAGCTATCAGTACGCTGTGGCTACCGGTAAACCCAGCTACCAGTAGGATGCGGCTACCGGTAGACCGAGCTACCGGTAATCAGCAGCTACCGGTAGACCGAGCTACCGGTAATCAGCAGCTACCGGTAGACCGAGCTTCCGGTAGGCAGTAGCTACGGGTAGACTGAGCTACCGGTAATCAGCAGCTACCGGTAGACCGAGCTACCGGTAATCAGTAGCTATCGGTAGACCGAGCTACCGGTAGGCAGAAGCTGGGGGATAAGTCACCTTGACCTCCCGGAACACCTCCAACACCACATTTTCACAAAGTAATGGACCAGGGAGGTTCGGGCCATTACAATTATAACCAATACTCGAACCACCTTCCGAATTCTCTTCATGAGATTTCCCCTTAGGACATCAATTTTCATAATTCCCATAGAATCCACATATGAAACATTCAATGTTAACCATGTTCCATTAATTTCCTGGTATTTCTGTGACCAAAAATCATAGTATGAGAAACACTTATCATTGATGAAAAATACATAATTAAGGGAAATTACTTATAGGATGCCTAAATAATGACACCTAATTTTAAATATATGACACCTTAGGCTCATCGTTAAAGACATACCTAGACATATCATTATAAATATCCCTAGGTATATCACTAATGGTTCATTATCATAGTTTTCGGTGGTTTACTAAACGTTTTCTTTAAAACCCACTATAATTACCCGGGATTTTCAAACATGGATATGGAATATTTTTAGAAGAATATTCTTTACATTACAAAAACACATTCCCAAGGATAATAATTGTTTAATGAATTTGGAAATGTTGAACATATTCTTATTATTTGGTGAAAGATCTTCAACATATCCTGTAACATCCCAAGTAAGTAATGAATAATAGATATTTTTATCTATGTCTATTAATGAATTAGATAGTGTTTTAGAGGCTTAAAATGAAAATAAATCCAATCTTAAGGATGGAATACACTAATATTCTTAAAAGATTATTTTACTGCCTTTTGATGGAAAACCCTTTTTCAATCAAACTTTTGAAAATTGTATAATATATATTTGTCAAAATAAACATATTCAGTATTATTGGGACATTAAAATTTACATTGGATAAATTTTTGGTATTTTTATGACAATGTTCATTTTTTAATGAATAGTGAAAAATACTGCATTTTACATCAAAACTGCTTTTTCATTTAATTTAATTATATGGTTAGATTATATTTTTAATTGGAATTAAAGTGTAATCTGAATATATTTTTACCAGTTAATCCAATGGTGGTCATTAGGATTAATTTCACTCTGAAATTGGTCATAAACTAATGCCAAACTTTTCATAGATATTGTTTCAAAAAAACCCGCAATTTGTTTTGACAACGGGAATTATTTTTAAATAAATTATTGCAATTTATGTGTTTGGAATTTGGTAAAATGGATTACATATTTGGAATCATAAGGTCCAAATTATGTAATTAAGACTCTTTTGTTTTTGGACATTATGAATAGTAACGGCGGTAATTATCTTTAATTATCTTGATTAATGTGTAATTGGGTAGTTAAGGATAATAAGATAATATCATAATAATAAAAAATGACCACAACATGTGTCCTAAGGCTACTGGTTTTCTCATGGATGACTATGGGATGCCTTGTGCCAAACATGGTTGCCCCTGAAATCACTTTTGTGAGAAAGTGACTTTTTATCTTTTTATTTTTTAAAGAATTTTAAATGTAACAAAGAATGTATCTCCTAAGTAAAATATTTTTAATTTTGTCTACATAAATGATATTTTGCACTATAAATAGTATTTGGAAATCTAAAAATATTTTCTACATCATAGTATTTGTTTTTATAATTTTTAGACATTAAATAAATTAAATTATTTATGACATCATAATGATGCAGCGATGACCTCATTATTTGACGATTTAAATAAAATGGAAAGATAATGTAAAATATAAGACCTAAACATGTCAAAAAACTATTGGGTGGGTATATTTCGAACCCTTATCACCTTATCCTTGAAGTATATCAATGTGGGAACTTTAAAATCCTAAACCCATTTGAAAATAAAGTAACATTTCTTTACATTCCAAGAGTGCCCCTCCTCTCCTCTTATAAAAGGCCCCCACCTCTACCTCCTTACCCACACTTCCGAAGCCTTTGGCTCGGCCAAACCCTTCCCATTTTGTCTCTACACTTCCCTCTATTACTCCTTGAAGCCTCACCTTTGGAAGAATTCTTCCCAAGGAAGCCTTTGAGCTCAAACCAAAGGGAGTTACCCGATTTTAAGGTAATGTCTTCACTTGAGTCCTTTTGTTTTATTTTTCTTCTCCAAACCCCTAAACTCTTTTTATTCATTTCTTTTGTAACAAATACCGTATCTTCAATATACTAGGATGTTGTTATAAGAACAATTTGAGCTACACTTACACACACCTACGTCTAATGGTTAAAGAACATACTGTTTCTGTGGATGGAGAATTTCTGCCTCCCAAAACGATGATTGTTCAACATTCTTTTAACACCTCCAAAGGTGGCCATTAAGATGACACTATATTTATATATGATATACAATATGTTTATGTTTACTTAAGCTTATGTATTTTTCATTTTGGGCATACCTTTATGGTTCCCATTATGGGTAAACACGATATCTTCATTTAAGGAAGTACGGACTACCGCCCCCTCAAAGTGATTTGATTCGTTAAATACCATATGTGGGACGTATAAAGGATGAAGTTATGATATTATATATGATATTACACTGGAATTATAATATATCTTTATATCATTATGATTCCATTCTATAAAATATGAAATAGAAATGAAAGTAGCGTTCATGTGTACGTACGACTTACCATCTCCATGAACGGTGCATTTCATTTCTTACCTCTAAATGATTATGTAATATTATAAATGCATGAATATACTGGATATATATGACATATATGATATCTACATCATGAATACCATTCTGGATATAATGGATACATGAACAACTTGTAATTTTAAAGGGCTTATATTTTACTCAAGTACCAATGATCGTTAAAACGACCGTTATTAACATAAATAATTACATAGTGTTCATGACATGGAAATAAGTGATATAAAAAGAATAATGAACTCGAAAAAGGTTCTTAAACAAGTAGAAATTAACTCAAGTTTATTATTCAGGAGATTAATGAACGACCGAGTCAAGTCGGACCCGAGGTATGGGACTTCGTCTCAATCTCCTTTCATTGAGGCATATTTTGTTTTATACACAACCTTCTATTATACGGTGTATAAACCCCTTTGAATTTTATTTTTATTCAAAATTAATCTTTTTTAAATAAAGTATTTACTAAATGACAAAAGGGAATGTTTTTTTGTCATAAGTATTCGACGACAATGACTTCTCCGCCGCCGTGACCATTATTTGAGTTTCGGCTTCCTCTACAAGCCATATTTTTTTTAAAATGAAAAATAAATACCATGTTTTAATTTTCTTTTATTTTGGTATTTAAAATGGTTTTGATAATGTTTTTATTATATCACTAAGTTTGATATCTTGTGATTGAAATGCGGAAAAGTTATGCTTCCTTTATGTATGTTTTATGTGATACGATTATGTTATGGTTCTTGGGAATTATTATGAAGATGGGTGGTTCCGTGATAAACTAAGGGTGGGTGAGCCCGATATAGATCTCCAATGAATTGGGTAACGCGAAGGAGTGAAATGTTAAGGTTTCTCTGAAGATATTTAGGGAATATACTGTGATGGGTATTCCAAACGTAACCAAGAGGGTTACTCCCTACGTAAGAATGTTATGAATGCCTCAAGTTACCTTTATGTCTTATGATTTCTATGATTTATTCATGATTTGATGAGGTATGTTAAGTGCTTATGTTTTATGGGTAAAGTATGATTTCATTCTTATGTATATATGAACTCATATTTCCTTTCCATATTTTTTTTATATAACCCATACTGATCTTTTTATGCTCATCCCTAGTCTTTTTTGAAATGTTTTTCACAGGTCAAGGGAAAGGTACATGATATGATGATAGTGTCAAGGAAGTGTCAAGAAAGAATCCATGTTTTATTTTAAATATGTTCCGTTGATGGGAAAAAATGAATACTATCTTTATGTAACCACTTTTTCTAAATGTGGAATGTAATGAAAGTTTTATGATCTAATTATCTAAAACTCTAAACCTGAAAAGATCCTCAATGTGTAATCTTGTAATAACTCAAGATTATGTAAGGTTTAAGGCTGGGGCCTTATAGTTGGTATCAGAGGTCAGTTTAGATAACTTTACGAGTTAGAATTCTATTAAATGATTATCCAAAAATATTTTTTTTTGAAATGATATAGATTTTGAAGATTACCAGGTTGCTTCATCTAAGACATGTTTGTTCAGAATGGTTTTCTGCAGAGGAAACAGGGAAGTAGTGCTAGGGAGGCATACAGAAGGAAATAACCTTCCGAATCAGCATCCCGAGATGGTCGGAATTGGAACTGAACAGTTTGTTTCAGTAATGGTGCAGTTGACTCAAGCGATAAATGGTGGTGGTATCCATGCACAAGATCATCCAGATCAACCGCAGAGGAACATGTCAGTGGTGGAACATTTTATGAGGCAACATCCCCATCATTTAGAGGATCATCTGACCCTGTGTTAGCTGAAGGGTGGATTAAAGCACCAGAGAATATTTTCAATGTCATGGGGTGTTCAGACAATCAAAAGGTTAGTCTTGCAATTTACCGTTTGGAGGGTGAGTTAGATCAATGGTGGTATATGGTTAAAAATATCAGGGACGCCGATGAGATGGATGCTCTTGATTGGGATGAATTCAAAGGTATGTTTCATGAGAAGTATTTTCCTAAGGCTGTTCGACTTAGGATGGAAAATAAATTCTTGGAATTAAGGAAAGAGGAAGACTCAGTGGCTGCCTATGAAGAAAGGTTCACTCGATTGGCAAGGTATTCTCCAAATTTTATCTGAGACCATGATAGTAAGATCAATCGTTTTTACTCAGGATTAAAGCCAAAATATCGAAGGGCATTAGCTTCTCGTGAGTTTAAAAGTTATGAAAAGCTTGTTCGATGTGCTGAGAAGGTGGAAATGGAGGTTGCTGATGATCAAGTGTTCTATAACAACCAACAGAAGAAGAGACCGAGGTGGCAGGATAAAGGTAATAATTCTTCAAAAAATTCTGATGGTAAGAAAACTAAGTTTCCAGTTTGTGATAAATGTGGCAAAAGGCATGATGGAGAATGTCTCTTGAATTCTGGAAAGTGCTAACGATGTGGTAAGATGGGACATAAGGCTCGTGATTGCACTGAAAAAGATCAAGGTGAAGGTAAGAACAAATTTGATTTACAGTTAGTGAAATGTTTTAAGTGCAATGAGATGGGTCACTATGAAAATGAGTGTCCGACAAAGAGCTTGAGTGATGGGAAGCAGTTAGACTACAAGCAGAAAGGGGTGGTGATATCCTTTGCAACTACTTCAGCAAATGTCAGGACATCAAATGAAGTTGTGTCAGGTACTTTGTTTGTTTTTTCAGATTATTCCAGTGTGTTGTTTGATTCGGGGTCTATACATTATTTCATCTCTGAAACCTTTTCTAGTAAAATGGGAATACCATCTCAAGAAATGACTCTGGAGGTTGTGGTAAAAACACCTGGGGTAAATGTAGAGGCAAAAAGAATTTATAAGAATCTTCCTATCCTTATCTATGGAAAGAACCTACTTGCAAACCTTATTGTTCTACCTCTAGTAGAGTTTGATGTTATCCTGGGTATGGATTGGCTCTCTATTTACCATTCTAATATTGATTATAGAGATAAAGAAGATTCTTTTCATAAAGACTTTCAGTTTGTGTACAAGAATGAACCCTTACTGTTGATAACATATCAAGAGGCTGAGAAACTTGTAAAAGATGGAAATGAAAGTTACCTTGCACATATTGTTGAAAATAAAGGAACTGTTCAGATTAATGATGTGCCAGTGGTAAATGAGTATCCTGATGTTTTTCCTGATGAGTTTCCTGGAATAATACCAGATGGGGAAGTTTAATTTACTGTTGACTTAGTTCCTAATGCTAAGCCAATTTTAAAACCCCCTTATCGAATGTCTCAAGTTGAAATTTTAGAGTTAAAGAAACAATTGCAGGAGTTATTAGATAAAGGTTTCATTCGACCTAGCACATCACCATGGGGTGCTACTATCTTGTTTGTTAAAAAGAAAGATGGCTCAATGAGACATTGCATTGATTATAGGGCCTTGAATAATATCACTGTTTAGAACAAATATCCTTTTCCTCATATCGATGATTTGTTTGATCAGCTCCAGGGAGCTCAGTATTTTTCAAATATTGACCTGAGATCGGGGTACCATCAGCTGAAGTTAAAGGAAGCAGATGTTCTAAAGACTGCTTTTCGTACAAGATATGGTCATTATGAATTTGTAGTAATTCCTTTTAGGCTAACCAATGCACCTGCTGTATTCATGGACTTAAGGAATAGAATTTTCCATGAGTTATTGGATAAGATTGTGGTGGTTTTCATTGATGATATTGTGGTGTTTTCTAAAAGTAAAGAGGAGCATGAAAGGCTTTTAAGGGTTATCTTTCAAACCTTAAAAGAAAAGAAACTGTATGGAAAATTCCGCAAGTGTGAGTTTTTGTTGCAACAAATTTCTTTCCTTGGTCACATTGTTTCCAAATATTGGATAACCGTTGATCCTGCAAAAACAAAGGTTGTTGAAGAATGGCCAAGAACCAAAAATGTAACAGAGATTCGTAGTTTCCTTGGTTTGGCAAGCTATTACCGAAGGTTTGTTAGAAATTTTTCACGGTTATCTAGTCCAATGACTAAGCTAACTCGTAAGGGTGTTAAGTTTATCTGGACAAAATAATGTGATGATTGTTTTCAGGAATTGAAAAGAAGATTGGTGAATGCTCCAGTTTTGGCACTACCTTCAAGGAATGGTGAGTTTGTTATATACAGTGATACTTCATTGAAAGGACTTGGTTGTGTCCTAATGCAGAATTATTAGGTAATTGCTTATGCTTCACATCAGCTGAAAACTCATGAGGTAAATTACCCTACACATGATTTGGAATTAGCTGCTGTTGTTTTTGCTTTAAAAATTTGGAGGCATCATTTGTATGGAGTAAATTGTGAAATATATACCGATCACAAAAGTTTAAAGTATATATTCACTCAGAAAGAATTGAACATGAGACAAATGATATGACTAGAATTAATCAAGGATTATGATTGTACAATTCATTACTATCCAAGAAAAGAAAATAAAGTGGCTGATGCTTTGAGTCGAAAAAGTAATGCTTCATTAGCAATGTTGCGTTTAGAACGTGATCCTTTGGTAAAGGATTTGATGAACTTTGGCATAGAAGTTGTTGGTGCAAGATGTTCTTCGGTTTTGTTTCAGGTATCAGTGAGATCATCTCTATTAGACAGAATCAAGAAAGCACAGAAGCAATACAGTGAGTTGCAGAAAAAGGTAGAGCTGGATCAGAAGGGTAAGTTTCCTGAATTCAACATTGATAATGATTGTGTTTTGAGATTTGGGAAGAGATTGTGTGTGCCTTGTGATTCACAGTTGAAGAGAGAGTTGTTATGTGAAGCTCATAGTTCTCCGTTTTCAGTTCATCCAGGTAGTACTAAGATGTATAGAGATCATTGGGAGTATTACTGGTGGGATGGAATGAAAAGAGATATTGCTGATTTTACTGTGAAGTGTTTGACTTGTCAGCAGGTTAAAGTTGAGTGACAGTTACCGAAAGGGATGCTTCAGCCTTTACCAGTTCCAGAGTGGAAATGGTAGAATATATCCATGGACTTTGTTGTGAGATTATCGAAGACATCTCGAGGTAATAATGTAATCTGGGTTATTGTTGATCGCTTGACCAAATCTGCTCATTTCCTTTCTATACGAGATACTTTTTCCCTAGATGAACTTTCCCGTTTGTATATTAAAGAGATAGTCAGGTAACATGGAGTTCCTCTCTCCATTGTATCTGACCGTGATCCCAGGTTCACTACTAACTTTTGGAAAGGCCTTTAGAAGTCGTTGGGTACTGAATTAAATTTTAGTACAGATTTTCATCCTCAATCAGATGGGCAGTCAGAATGAACAATTTAGACCTTGGAGGATATGCTACGATCTTGTTTGATGGATTATCAGGGAAGTTGGGACCAACATCTTTCTTTGGTTGAATTTTCATATAATAACAGTTTTCATTCTAGTATACAGATGGCACCATTTCAGGCATTATATGGGAAGTGGTGTCGAACTCCATCTTTCTGGGATGAGGTGGGTGAAAGGATGTTGATGGGACCAGAATTGGTAGAAGAGTCAGCAGAAAAAGTTCAGCTGATACAGAAACACATGAGAACAACTCAGAGTAGGCAGAAGAGTTATTCAGACAACAGGAGGAAGGATCCCTCTTTTGAGGTAGGTGATCATGTTTTTCTCAAAGTATCACCATGGAAAAGTGTGATGCGATTTGGTAAGAAAGGAAAGTTGAGTTCAAGGTTCATTGGACCATATGAAATTCTGGAGAGAGTTGGATCAGTTGCTTACCGAGTGGATTTACCTCCGAGTTTATCTTAGGTACACAATGTTTTTCATGTTTCGATGCTGAGAAAGTACATGGCAGATCCATCTCATGTTTTGAGTCCAGTGGTAGTTCAGTTGGAAGAGAACATGTCTTATAAGGAACAACCGATCCAGATTCTTGACCACATGGAGCAAGTGTTACGGAATAAGGTTATTAATCAGGTAATGGTTTTGTGGAAAAACCACATGATGGAAGAGGCAACATGGGAATCTGAAAATGCAATGAGGGATAAGTACCCCCATTTATTTGATAAGTAAATAAATTGCGGGGACACAATTTTCTAAAGGGGGGAAGGATGTAACATCCTAGGTAAGTAATTAATAATAGATATTTTTATCTATTTCTATTAATGAATTAGATAGTGTTTTAGAGGCTTAAAATGAAAATAAATCCAATCTTAAGCATGGAATACACTAATATTCTTAAAAGATTGTTTTACTGCCTTTTAATGGAAAACCCTTTTTAAATCAAAATTTTGACAATTTTATAATCTATATTTGTCAAAATAAACATATTCATTATTATTGGGACATTGAAATTTACATTGGATAAATTTTTGGTATTTTTCTGACAATGTTCATTTTTTAATGAATAGTGAAAAATACTGCATTTTACATCAAAACTGCTTTTTCATTTAATTTTATTATATGGTTAGATTATATTTTTAATTGGTATTAATGTTTAATCTTAATATATTTTTCCATTTAATCCAATGGTGGTAATTATGATTAATTTTACTATTAAATTGGTCATAAACTAATGCCAAACGTTTCATAGATATTGTTTCAAAAAAACCCGCTATTTGTTTTGCCAACGGGAATTATTTTTAAATCAATTATTGCAATTTATGTGTTTGGAATTTTTTAAAATGGATTAAATATTTGGAATCATAAGGTCAAAATTATGTAATTAAGACTCTTTTGTATTTGGACATTATGAATAGTAACGATGGTAATTATCATTAATTATCTTGATTAATGAGTAATCGGGTAGTTAAGGATAATAAGATAATATCATAATAATAAAAAATGACCACAACATGTGTCCTAAGGCTACTGGTTGTCTCATGGCCGACCATGGGATGCCTTGTGACAAACTTGGGTTCCCCATGAAATCACTTTTGTGAGAAAGTGACTTTTTATCTTTTTATTTTTTAAAGAATGTTAAATGTATCAAAGAATGTATCACCTAAGTAAAATATTTTTAATTTTGTCTATATAAATGATCTTTTGGACTATAAATAGTAATTGGAAAGCTAAGAATATTTTCTACATCATAGTATTTTTTTTATAATTTTTATACATTAAAGAAATTAAATTATTTATGACATCATAATAATGCATCGATGACCTCATTATTTGACGATCTAAATAAAATGGAAAGATAATGTAAAATCTAAGACCTACACATTTCCAAAACCTACTGGGTGGGTTTATTTCGAATCCTTATCACCTTATCCTCTAATTATATCAATTTGGGACCTTTAAAATCTGAAACCCATTTGAAAATAAAGTAACATTTCTTTACTTTCCAAGAGTGCCCCTCCTCTCCTCTTATAAAAGGCCCCCACCTCTACCTCCTTAACCACACTTCCAAAGCCTTTGGCTCGGACAAACCCTACCCATTTTGTCTCTCCACTTCCCTCTATTACTCCTTTAAGCTTCACTTTGGGCAAAAGTCTTCCCAAGGAAGCCTTTGAGCTCAAACCAAAGGGAGTTACCAGATTTTAAGGTAATGTCTTCACTTGAGTCCTTTTGTTTTATTTTGCTTCTCCAACCCCCTAAACTATTTTTATTCATTTATTTTGTAACAACTACAGTATCTTCAATATACTAGGATGTTTTTATAATAATTATTCGAGCTACACTTACACACACCTACATCAAATGGTTAAAGAACTTACTGTTTCCGCGGATGGCGAATTTCTGCCTCCCGAAACGATGATTGTTCAAAATTCTTTTAACACCTTCAATGTTATCCATGATGATGAAACTATATTTATATATGATATATAATATGTTTATTTTTTCCATAAGCTTCTATATTTTTCATTTTGGGCATACCTTTATCGTTCCCATTATGGGTAAACGCGATATCTTCATTTAAGGACGTGCGGACTACCACCCCCTCAAAGTGATTTGATTAGTTAAATACCATATGTGGGACGTATAAAGGATAGAGTTATGTTATTATATATGATATTACAATGTAATTATAATATACCTTTATATCATTTTGATTCCATTCTATAAAATACGAAATAGAAATGAAAGTAGCGTTCATACGTACGTACGGCTTACCGTCTCCATGAACGGTGCATTTCATTTCTTACCTATAAATGATTATGTAATATTATAAATGCATGAATTTACTGGATATATATGACATATATGATATCTAAATCATGAATACAATTCTGGATATAATGGATACATGAACAACTTGTAATTATAAAGGGCTTATTTTTTACTAAAGTACCAACGATCGTTAAAACGACCGTTATTAACTTAAATAATTACATAGTGTTCATGACATAAAAATAAGTGATATAAAAGGAGTAATGAACTTGAAAAAGGTTCTTAAACAAGTAGAAATTAACTCATGTTTATTATTCAGGAGATTAATGAACGACCGAGTCAAGTCAGACCCGAGGTATGTTACTTCGTCTCAATCTCCTTTCATTGAGGCATATTTTGTTTTATACACAACCTTCTTTTATACGATGTATAAACCACTTTTACTTTTATGTTTATTCAAAAAGAAATATTTTTTATATGAAGTGTTTACTAAAAGACATAAAGGGAATGTTTTTTTGTCATACGTATGCGGCGACAATGACATCTCCACCGCCGTGACCATTATTTGAGTTTCGGCTTCCTCTAAAAGCCATATTTTTTTAAAATGAAAAATCAATACCATGATTTAATTTTCTTTTATTTTGGTATTTAAAATAGTTTTGATAATGTTTTTATTATATAACTGGGTTTGATATCTTGTGATTGAAATGTGGAAATGTTATGCTTCCTTTATGTATGTTTTATGTGATACGATTATGTTATGGTTCTTGGGAATTATTATGAATACGGGTGGTTCTGTGATAAACTAAGGGCGGGTGAGCCTGATATAGCTCTCCAATGCATTGGGTAACGCGAAGGAGTGAAACGTTAAGGTATCTCCGAAGATATTTAGGGAATATACTGTGATGAGTATTCCAAACGTAACCAAGAGGGTTACTCCCTACGTAATAATGTTATGAATGCCTCAAGTTACCTTTATGTCTTATGATTTCTATGATTTATTCATGATTTGATGAGGTATGTTAAGTGCTTCTGTTTTATGGGTAATGTATGATTTCATTCTTATGTATATATGAACTCATGTTTCCTTTCCATATTTTTTTTATATAACCCATACTAAGATTTTTATGCTCATCCCAAGTCTTTTTTGAAATGTTTTTCAGAGGTCAAAGGAAAGGTACATGATATGATGATAGTGTCAAGGAAGTGTCAAGAAAGAATCCATGTTTTATTTTAAATATGTTCCGTTGATTGGAAAAAATTAATACTATCTTTATGTAACCGCTTTGTTTAAATGTGGAATGTAATGAAAGTTTTATGATCTAATTCTCTAAAACTCTAAACCTAAAAAGATCCTCAATGTGTAATATTGTAATAAATCAAGATTAAGTAAGGTTTAAGGATGGGGCCTTATATATCCCATAAAGATATTCTTATATTGTACCCCAAATTAAAACCATTTTTTATAACCTGAGGAATGAAAACATAATAAAGGGTGAGCTCAGATGCTTAGTAATGGTAAACTTAGAAGATACGTAAGAAAAACATGAGCATTAGGGTAAGAAAAAATAATCAAAATAATTGAAGATTAAACCCTATATATCAAAGATCATGAAAATGATTCATGGAATAAATAATGGTAGTTTATAAGATGTGAATTATAAGATAATCAAATCGCATGATCCATGAGAGTATAACAATGGAATAAGACATGTAATTTGTGTCATACACCTAATATTAGAATATATTATGTAAATGATACCTACAAAGACATTAATATTAAGCTTGGATTGGGTAATATCCCATGTACCTACTTTTGGATTTGGATGAATTCCCATGTAACTTCTAGTTTCAGGCCTATGATGACCTCCCGTGTACCCTCTTATTGTGGGCTTAGGATAACCACTTGTGTACCCTCTTGTTATAGGCTTAGGATAAACTCCCATGTACCCTTTGAGCTCATATAACTTTTATCATTACCCAATTTATTGAATGTAGATATAGGTCCCACCAGTTACATAATGAAAACAATATGTTTGTGTTCCACAGAACCATAAATCAATCATCACATCAGAACCCATATAAAGAAATGAGTTTTATAAACACTTTTTCATAACATAACTCATGGAAAAGAAATAGGTGCCATAAATATCATGCCACCATAAACATAACCCACAAAAATAAAGAATAAGAGTGGTATACTTGGGGAATATACTCAATAAATAATAAGTAACATCAATATAATTCATCTTAAAAAAAATTATTTTTTAAAAGATCACATGAAAAAATTCTTAATGAAAATATAATTTTTTATTTTAAAAAACACTTTATAAATCATAAAATGTTTAAAAACCATTTTCATTAAAAATTATCTTTAAAACTTATAAAGTAAGGCCTAAAACCCATTTTAAAAATCATTGAAATAATTTTCCTTTAAAATTAATATAAGATCATTTAAAACACATTTAACTGATTTTTAGAAAACAATGTTTTGATGGAACATAGATTTTCGACTGAATAGTGAATAACATTACATGAAAATTATAATGTCATCAAAAGTACAAGATTTATGAAAAAACATTCAAATGGAATTATATACACCTCTTAAAATAATATAGGTTCATTATATAACATGTTCCTCAAGGATGTAAAATTGAGACAATAGTACCTTACCGATTTGGAAACTTTCGAACGATAAACCCTATAAAAGAGAGATCATCAAATGGATATGTAAATACCCATAATTTTTTATAATATGCCTCATAAAAGAAATTCATGGATGTTATATAAAAAACAACAAATAAATGAATAGTTTATAAAGAATATGTCCCATCGAAATAATAGTGAGACAAAAATCCCTTACCTTATATTTTGACTCTCATCGTGCTCATGGAAACTTCATGTATAATAAATATAACAGCTTTTTTTCTTGTCCATGTTTTGACTTGTTATTATTGGTCTTCATAAGTAGATCATTAATTAGTTATCACTAAAATGATAAAAATGATAATAATATAATATATATTCATTATATTTGTATTTATGGTTATATATAAAATATTGAAATAGAAAATGAAATACACAATTCATTGACACAGTAGGGCGTGTGTACACATGAACGCTGCTTCCATTTTATTTTGTAATGAAATAAATAAATAAAATTAAATATTTGAATATATATATATAATATCATGAAATTAGCATTATTATTTCCTATATATCATATAATTTCACTAAAAAATTATTTAATACATTCTATGTAAAGTTTGAATGATCCACATCGCTTTGAGGAGGCAGTAGTCCACACATCCACAAATAAAGTTGTCGTATTTCCACAAAATGGAAAGCATGAAGGTATATTTTATATAATATTTATAGAAGTATAAAGACATAATAAATACCATATATATCATATAAAGACATAGTTTCCATCATAATTCCAAACCATGATACGTGGTAAAGGAAAAATGAACAACATCATTTCATGAGGCAGTAGTTTGACATACATAAGAATGGTAAGATCGTTACCCATTAGAGCGAAGTGTGTGTAAGTCTAGGTGTAAAGAATATAATAAAACCATATCAGTCTATTGAGGATACTAATTTTTTTATATAATCATGGAATATGAATAATTTAAGGGGTTTAAAGAAGAAATAAAATGAAAAGGATCATTGATGAATGTTACCTTTTCTTTTGGTATATCCATTTGATTTGCAAAAAAATGACTTCGTTGGTTTTATTTCTTTCCAAAGTAAGGCTTCTAGGATGAAGGGATGGGAGTTGGGTGAATATTTTTAAAGATTTTTTTTTTGAAAAAAAGGTCTTAAAGTGTGAATAAAAGATAATAAGTGGATCCCTTTTATAAGAGAAGGGAGGGGAACTATTGGAATGCATTAAAATATAAAATTAATAAATTCTTATTTTATAATCCAAATGTATCAAAAATTAATTATTTATAATATGGGATGATTTTGGTTCTAAATAACTTCATCCAATAAAAATTATATATGTTTTGACTATTTTTTAATTCCTTATCTTTTAGATTTAACCCTTATTTATCCTATTTAATTCTTACTGTAATATCATATAATTTTAGTTTTGAGAGTTTATATAATTGTAATAAAATTAAAATTTAAAGTAAATGAGTTATTTATGAAATTTTAAGACTTATAAGAATTATTTATCCAAATTTTATATTTTTTTAAATTTTATATCATTTAATAAAATATCATTAATGTCAATTTTTTATACTATTCATCATTTGCCTTTTTAAAAATATAATAAAAACATGATATCTATGAACAAACTCTTTAAAAAAATCATTAACATGTCAACATAATCCATAAAATTCATGGATGGAATTAGTTATATCAAATTATATTTATTTTAATATTTGTAATATCATTTATCTATTTCCTACATTAATTAAAAAATTATTGCATCATCATTATATCACTTTTTTAGTTAATTATTTTATTAATAAAAATTATAAATAATTTTTCATAATGTATATATACATTTTATAATTTTAAATACTATTTATATTCGAATATATCCCTTATAAATCCCCATGTTAAAAATATTTATCTTGTTAAAAAAAAGTATGACAATATTAACTTTCCCTCGAATATAATATTATAGAGGTTATATTCTCATCCAAAAGTCCATAAATGTTCTCATAACCAATCCTTTAATTATTATGAAGGAAAAAAACTAATCCAATAAAATTAGGAAAATGGTTAGGAATTTGTTTTAATATTTGTAATATTATTTTTACCCTTAATTACATGATTTACCATTAACTTTGGTAATAAAAAATACCAAAGTTTCTATTCTTATTTTTCCCAAAAATAAAATGGTCTTATTTAATAAATTTAGACCTTATGATTCTTAATATGTAATCCATTTTTAAAAATAAAAAATTGTTTGCCCAACTAGGTTAAATACCATAATAGGGGGGATGAATCAGGGTATGACATATTAAAACAACTATCCCTTCAGATCTTGTTTCATTTTAAATTAACGTACTTCTATCTTTTTCCCACAATTATGTATGAAGAGAAATGAAAAAACAAAAAAGACACATCAATTTTACCTGGTTTACCCTCATTGGGCTACGTCTAAGGAGCATGCAATGATAATGTGTTAGTGTACCAAATCCACTAAAAGTGCACTATTTTTTACAATGTTCAGAGTGGACTCACTATCCCTCCTGGTTTACAACCAATCATAATATGAAAGCTCAATACCCTCTCAACTGAAGTGTTATCAATAATTATTCAGAATATTCTACCTTCATTTCTTGATTCAGTATGTTTTAAACCTCATTTAGTGTGTCATTAAGTTCCACCTTCATCCACTTGAGGAATATCCCTTTACCACATAATTAGTACGAAACTTATATCTTTTGCACAACCTTTTGTCATCTTGCATTAAAATTTATAGAATTTCATGCAACATTTATTCTTTGCACACTACTCTGTTTATGCACAACATGTTTTTCACACAACTCCCTTTACGTGAAAATCTTTTTGAGTGCAACTATTATAAGATTCAGAGCCCTGAATTTCCCTAAGGATCAAGCTACAAAATGAGGGGGGGGGAGGCACTTATTTATAGACATTGTCGAACCTACATGAAATTTTCTCGCCCACCTACCACCATGCATTAAACATTTCCCCTAATCTTGGATAACCATATTTGAAATTGCATTGGGTGCATAAGCTTCTTTCATGCATATCACTTCATCATTATTTCACGGGTGTGCAAAAACCACATTTCATGCAAAAACCAATCTTTCATCTGATTATTTCCATTTCCATATTTTGATGTGTGGATATTGAATCTTCACTTGCATACATCATTGACACATGCCTTAAGCCTTGCTCATAACATCCTCTTCCAATAACACTTTTCTCCATTCATCAGATTTTGGACCCAAACATTTGGAAAACACTATGAAATGAAACCACCTTGTATACAAATTTTTTTTACCTCCTCGAGAGTGTACAATCATTTATCTTGGATTAGTGTCAACATAAATTGTCAATAATCTCTCTGTAACTCCACAAATGTCCATGAAACCCTTTTTTTTCAAAAAACACAATCAACCTAAATACACTAAAATGTTACCTAGATAGATTTTTTCCCAAAAAAACATATAATTTTCTAAAATTAATTAAAAATTAATACCATTGAAGGATCAAAAAAATAGATTTTTAAAGTAAAAACATCAAAAATATTGAAATATTTTTATATCCAAAATCAATGTGAATGTGATTATAATGACCTAAATTGCATTAAATGATAAAAATTTGATATAATTATACTTTTAAACCAATAATATATATAATATAACACTTTAAAGTATTTCAATAAATAATCAATTCAATTAGAATTCAAAATTTTTCACTATTCCTAAAAACATGAAACTTATCTACAAAATATGAAAAATGTAACCAAAGTAAATTTTGATAATTCAATTTAAAAAATGAAATTTTAGTTTTTCAAATAAAATTTATAAGTTTAAAAAATTATATTAAAAATGGTTTTACCATTAAAAGGTTGTAAAATTATTCTTCATGAAAAATACATCTTTTTATTCATAAAATTACATTTATTCTTATCTTACACCAATCAAATTTATTAAATGAGTGTTAAAAAACATTTTATTGAATATTTAATATATAAATTTTATTAAAAACGTTCTCCAATAGTGGTTTGTTTAATTTATTGAGATAAAATCGTGTTTGTATATAGAATAATAGTTTTCTTAGAAAAGGGATTTCTTTATTTTCAAAGATTTCTAACTTCCATTTATAAGTAATTGATAACCCAAATGATTCATTTTCTATACTGGTTTAAATCATATTTTCATAATTTAGTGAATTTTATATTTAATTTCCATTTCAACATCTATCTGGAAATTATAATAATATTTTAATAATAATACTAATAGTATATTGTATTTCAGTAAAACTCAGTCTTGAATGTAATTGAAATTATAAAAAGATCACGGAATTGTGTGTAACACAATCTAGATATAGTATTACATGTACCACAAGATAATCTAAGTGTTTCATGTACCACAACCTCGACTTGGTGTTTCCTATAAAGTAAGAATAGCTTGATGTTTTTATATAACACAAGTTATATTTTGCATTGCGTGAAATGAAAAATATCGAAAAGATTAAATTACTTTGAAAAAAATATTTCACAAAATCATAGGCTATTACATTCCATTTTTTAGCACATTTATTTTTTAATTTTATTTTTTCATTGTTTGTATTATTTTATTTAATATTTTTTGGATATTTATTATTATTATTTATATTTATAGAATTTATTTATTTTTAAATGTATATTTATTTATTGAATAAGTTTTAATATTTTCAATGTGTTTTTAAATTATATGATTAATATTTATTCGTTTCTTATTTATTAATTTTTAATATTTTCAATAAGTTTAAAATTTATTAAATTGATTCTTATAAATTCATTTCAATTTTAATATATTTATCATCAATATAATATTTAATTTTAATAATTTTTTATTTATATAATTAATATTATATATTTATCCATTTTTATGTGAATGTAATTAATGTAGTTAGTGTTGTGAATTCACCTTTTTAAACATTTTCTTTATTTATTCAGTTTTATTTAATCAATTTTAAAATTCATTCATTTTTTAATATTTATTAATTTTTAATATTTAATAATTATTAATATTTTGAGATTTATTAATTTTTTAAAAGTTATTTGTACATAATTATTTACTATGTTATTACATTATTAATAAGTTTTTAATTTATATAATTATTATTTAATAAAGTGTATTTATAAAGCTGTAATATTTTTAAAATGTTTGAAATTTATATAATTAATTATTTTAAATTATTTTTCTAGTATTTTCATCATTTATGTATGTGTTTACAACCAATGTAGTTAATATTAATAACTATACATAATGATTTACAATTTTTAATGCTCATAGCATGTTTTTATTTTATATGATTAATATTCATTTAGTTTTATTTATTAAGTTGTAATATTTTTAAATTTTTTGAAATATTTATAACTAATCCATTTAAATAAATTTTATATATATTCATTAATAATTTAAAATATTCTGTTACTTTTTTTTATAACCTATACATATTTTATATATATTCATTTAATTTATTGTTTTTTTTTTATAAAAGCATAAAAAATTAGATTTATCATCGATAATTGATTTTATCAGTGCTTGTTATAACTGATAAAAGTATATCTTTATCAATGCTAAAAATTATTGGTATAACATATCTTAATCAGTTCATGAATTATAGTGTTGATAGAGATTGTTATTATCTGCAGTTATTTTTTCAGCGTAGATAAAACATATCTTTATCAACGCTTTTTAAAAGGCATTGATAAGACCCTCCCCAATCATACAAGTCCAACCCTAACAAACCATTATTCTTCGCACCGCTCAAGATCTTGTGAAAGTCAACCTATGCCACCACTCCCCCTTGAACTTCTTGGACAAATCAATCATCTCAAAACCCAATGTATGTGATTATTCATACTCTTATTTAATCAATCACACATCACTCAATCTACATATTCACCACCTTTTCAATGTTTAATCTCCTATTTAATTGGCACTCAAACATTCCATGCATCCATCGCCTTTTAAATGGATTTATTTTATTATCATATTTGAGAACATCATGGTGTAACTCTTACTACATGTGAAACGTTTTTCCACTACCTCAACAGTGAGTTTGGAAGGGGTGATTGGGGTATTAAAAAAATGAAATGGACTGATTTAAACTCATTTACATGGTTTATTAATGCTATGTTGGACAAGGATAAATCCTTCAGGGCGAAACCCAGAGAAATCAATTAATCCACGATTGAAGATTTCATGTCACCTATAATTAGGGTGATTTAGAAGGAAACAAATGAAATAATGCTACTTTTTTCAAATTTCCTATATTACCCCTGTTTAAATTTTATTTTATTGAACCTCTAGCCTTATCGTATACTAAATTTATTTAAAAAAACTATTTTTGTTATTTAACATAAATTGTTTATGTGCGTGTATTTATTTTCACTATATTCATTATCTTAGCCCCACATGAATTCATTCTAATAACTATTGGATTTCTTTAAGTGATCATCTTGATATCTTTTCCAATTGACATTGTCAGTTCATCCCATTGGGAAAGACCCACACTTTTATTCATCAAACCCCAATTAAATTCAATATTTTATTCAAAATTTATGTTTTTAAGACCATGTGATTAGGCCTTATTAATGTTTTTATAATATGAACAAAGATCAAATTCATCACCTAATCATCATACCACTGAAACTCCACCTGACCCACAAGGTACCTAGTGATGAAATGAATAAATATCAACTCCACCCACTTGTTGATTTCAGTCAGTTATTACTTTTTATAGATATTTTCTATTTATTTAATCTTATGATATATCATTGAATTAATCATATATGAGATCATATTTTGAAAATTTATCACTTCGATTGCATGGACCACCCAGCTGAATGTGGATGTTTATGAAAGGACTATATGTGAGTTGTAAATTTTTTCTCATTTTTCATGTAAGTTGGTGACATAAAATGAAAAGTAGGAATGATTCTACCCCTCATAAATGGTAATATGATCCAAGTTCTAGGGATACTTCCAGATCCCATAAATTAAAATCAAACAATTTTATACATTCCCATCCATTAGCAATCAGAAGAACGTAGATCCATTTTATATTTTCATTTTCATGAACATCTATGATATTCTTCCATTACAAGGACATATACCCCCAATAAACTCTTTCCTTTTATTGTAATCCCACTAAATTTTTTTTATAAACTTTTACTTATCTCAATGTTTTTTAATAAATAAAAATTTAATTAGAATATTTGTATTTTATAGATATCACACATTACATTACTTCAAAAAATTCCACCAAAACAAAAAAATACACATAATTTAGATCTTATTATCATATAAAAATGGATTCATATAGCTTAAATTATTCTTAAAGAATTTCTTTTTATAAGTTTTAATCTCATACTTTTTGGGATTTGTTTTAATATTAATATTACTGAATCAAATAGGATGGATAGGAATAAAAAATGGATTGATGCCAGTTGAATGAGAAAAGAGTATGAGGATGGGGTGAAAGTGCTCATCGATTTTCCAAAAGATCATTTTTATTTCTTTTTTCAAAATCCATTTTCCATATTTATTCTAATTTTATTCAATAATAATAATTCCAGAAGAGTTAAAAGAAAAATTGATCTGTCACATAATAGATCAGAGTTATAAATGATTGATTAAACACAGGGAATAATTGAGTGTAGCTAGTGAATAGGATAACACCATGTTTTATATATCATATAATATGATCACAAGTTTGAATGGTGATGAAGACTATATTGAGTATATGATTATAGGTTTGAATAATGATGAAGATCATATTCTGGATAAGAAAATCGTAGTTGATGATGAACTTTTTGATTGTCCAAAATTGTATGAATGGTTAAAGAGCTGTGAAAATAGTACATTGTATATTTTTTTACTAAATATACAGAATTTTAATCCATACTAATGATATATAATTTAAAATCTTGTAATATATAAAGTGATGGAAGATTTATTGAACTACATTCACTCTTGAATGATATGCACCAAAAAGATATTAACCTTCATTTTCAAACATATGATGTTAAATAAATACAATGTTTAATGGGTATGATATCTAAAAGAACACATGTCTACCCAAATGAGTATATACTATTTTTAAATGACAATGAATCACATAAAAAATTCCAAAAGTTTGGTGCTTCTCAATATAAGAAAGTTGAATCCGGTACTAAAAAATTTGTATGGTACTTTACAATCATTCCAATGATTAGGAGCTTCTATTATAGTGAGTAGACTACAAAGAAATTTATGTGACATGAAGATACAAAAAATAAATTTTGGAAACTTCATCACCTAAATGATTCTCCTCAGTGGAAGAAAATTGATCATGAGTATCATAAATATGGAAATGAGTCAAGAGACCTTCATATTTCTATATCTGTAGATAGAGTTAATCCTTTTTTATTTGTAAAGAAACACAAATAGTACATGGTCTGTTACATAGGTAAATTATAATTTTCCATCATGAATATCCAAGAAACAAAAATACATTATGATATCTCTGATTATATTAGGAACAAAACAACTAGGTAATTATGATTATGTTAATTTGGATAATTGATCCAAGGTTTCAAATTGTTGTGGGATGCAGTTGTTACATTGTATGATACATAAAAACAATTATTTTTCCCCATTGAGAGACATGTTGTATGAGATGATAAACGTATTTCCTTATTATGGATTTTTATAGGATATTGAATTAACGTAATTCAATGTTGTCCCATTTTTGAAAAAGGTACATTGTTAATTAGGTTGAATCATTCATCAAATATTATTTTTCTGTGACACTACAGGTTTTACCCCAGTGACATAAAAACCCGATCTTTGACGAAATCATTTGATGGGATTTCATAAGAAGGTACAAATCTATTAAAAATAACAAGTGATCAATTGTATGATAATGTAAAATATATCTAAACTATTTTATGTAAATCCTTTTTGAAAAACATTAAAAAACTAGTTTGAATAAGAGATCCGTTTTTTTTCAATTACCATACTAGAATGTTTTTATATGAGAAATTTTCTTAATGATATCCATGTGAAAAAAAATGTATTTTATAGGGTCACTGGAATATAATAAATATACCCAAAAAAATAAATAATGGAATTAAGACTAGTTTGGACATGATTAATGTGACAACCGGGTCCCGGTGACAGCACAGCCACCCCGCCTTAACATGGCCGTCGGGTCCTGGCCCACGAGGTACCACCAGTTGCCCCGTAGACACGTGGGACCCACCCCAGGGTCCACCCATGTGCCCGAACGGGTCATCTGACTAATGATTGTCCCCACAGGCCAACACATGTCCTTTCTAGTGTGCTTTGTCCTCACTCACACACACCCTGGGAATCTTCCCAAAGGGTCACCCATCCTGATCACTACTCCAAGTTAAGCACGCTTAACTGTGGAGATCTAATCAGACAGGCTCCTGAAAAGGAAGGTGCACCTTGTTGACATGAGTCATATCATTTAGTCATTTAACCCTTTATCATTTGGGGATGTTACAATCACCCCCCCTTTAGAGCACAACGCCCTTGTTGTGGGCCCTATATATCAACCCAGGCAGTGCACCGCGCACTTAAGGCTGGGTTCCTCCTCTGATACCAAATGTGACAACCGGGTCCTGGGTTCCTCCTCTGATACCAAATGTGACAACCGGGTCCCGGTGACAGCACAACCACCCCGCCTTAACATGGTCGTCGGGTCTTGGCCCACCAGGTACCACCAGTTGCCCCGCAGACACGTGGGACCCACCCCAGGGTCCACCCATGTGCCCGAACGGGTCATCTGACTAATGATTGTCCCCACATTCCAACACATGTCCTTTCCAGTGTGCTTTTTCCTCACTCACACACACCCTGGGAATCATCCTAGAGGGTCACCCATCCTGATCACTACTCCAAGCTAAGCACACTTAACTGTGGAGTTCTAATCAGACAGGCTCCCGAAAAGGAAGGTTCACCTTGTTGACATGAGTCATATCATTTATTCATTTAACCCTTTATCATTTGGGGATGTTACAATTACCATGGGGATGTAGGAAGAGTTTGTGCTAATTAAGAGTGAAAAAAGAAATTTTTTTCCTCCAGGTACTTACAATATTTCTAGATAAAAGAGATGTCATATTTTCAACTTAATGAATGAAATAATGGTTACATAGTAGTATTGATAAAATATATAGATATCGTTTTAATGAATGATTTAAAGTGAAAGGGTCTGAAATCACATGCCTATTATATTTTGATGAAAGGTATAATACATATAGCTCAACACTCCATTTTTTCAAGAATTTTTATCAAATGTGAACCAATATTTTTTTTTATTTTTCAATAAATTATGCTTGAAAGTTATATACATGAAAAAATTTCCTACTATGGAAACAGTAACTACTGTCATATCATGTGAATTGGATATGTTCTTCCCATCGACATTCTTTAATATAATGTATCACTTGATGGTTCATTTGGTGATATATATTAACTATGTGGTCCTATACATTATATATTGGTGTACCCCATTTAATGGTATAGGACGTTTTTTAAAGGGTAGGTATACAATTTAATTTGTCTAGAAGGTTTTATTATGAAGAGATATATTTTTGATGAAGCTGTCAAAATCTGTGCAGACAACCTATATGAAGTGGAAAGCTTTGGTCTACCAAAATATCCTCACACTAGAGAGCTTGTACGTAATGGAATGTACAGAATATATATTTTTAAAATTACAACTATAGAGCGGGATCAATCACACCTTTATATTTTTTATAATAGTTTATAGAGGTTCTCTATATGTTCAAACCTAGAAAGGAATTCTTAGGAACTTGAACTATCAAGGGATGAAATATGGATATCAAAAAAATATAATCAATAGTTTATATGATAGTTTTGAGAGAATATTGTTAAGGATTAAACTACAAATCCGAAATTAATTTTAGAACAACTTTGATGTGAAGGGAGAGGACTAACTGTGAATGTGTTATCTTATAATACGTATGTAATTAAAGGTTATATGTTCTATAAAATTAAAATGATAGATACAGTACCATGAAAAATATTGGAGTTAAACTTATGGATGAATTGATGTTTGTATCTTGTACTAAGAATATAAATAAAATTTATGTGAATATTTTATACTTTGGAATAATAATAATAAAATGGGAGTTGGATTATATAACATTCCAGGTGACAATTTTTCAATGAAAGTGGGTTGATAATAAGATTATATTTAAAATAGAATAATTGGTATTCAGAAGAGTTTATTTCAGTAAGGAGGGGTAAAAATAAGATATATTTATAATTTCATCATAGGTAATATATATATTTTATATTCCATATCCTACAAACCAAAAGTTTTCAATTATTCTATTATCAACCAAAACCCTTGAAGGGTGAGATGTCAATTCAACTAAGGATGACCCTTTCATTGGGGAGATAAATTCATTTCATAGTGGTCCCAATGTAGTTGGGGTGTTTTATGTCATATGAGACCACAATTATGTGATTTGGTTTCTCAATAGTGGTATTAAATCCCTGCATCATTTAAAGAGGAGTTAAATTATCTGGTTTTTTTAATATACATTGTGTTATGTCATATTATTATATGTTCACTGCTAAATCTATATAATAAAAATTAAATATTCAACCAATTTTACAGATAATTACTTTTTCACATGATGATTCCCCCAATCCTAATGAACAATAGGTTTATCAACATGTTAAGGCACCCAATGTGGAGGAATAGAAGGCTTCTTCACATGCCAATGCTGCCAATCCAATGGAAAATAATATTGATGATGTTGAAATTGAGGAAATGGAAGACAATGAACAAAATATGTCTTATAAAAAATAGGACTATATTTTTGTGACCATGTTAACAAAATTTATTGAGGTAGAAAAATGCATAAAATTCAGGGTTGGATAGAATGCATGAATCTAGCATGTTAACCCCAATAGGTTTGTGTTCAATAGTTACATTGTTCTCACCACTCTAATGTATGTGTCAATTGATGTAGATTTGTGACATAATGTTTTGACTGCACTTAAAGAACTAATTAGTAATTTTATTATGTTATTATTATTATATAATTTCATTATATTACTAATAAGATAAGGAAAAATTTATTTACACTTTATTATTCCTTTAGAGTGTATTTATACTACATCATCATTATATCACAATTTAAATTATTTATATTATCACTAAAATTTGTAAATAAATTACCATGATGTATATAAACCTTTTATATTTTTAAATAATATTTATAATTGAACATATACCTTATATATCCCCATAATAAAAATATTTTTCCCCTTAAAAACTAAAGTATGAAAACATTGACTTTCCTCTGAATATAATATCATGGAGGTTATATTCTCATTGAAAAGTCCATAAATGGATTCTCAAACAATAAATAAATTTTTAGGGATGAAAAATAATCATCCAATAAAATTAGTAAAAGTGTTAGGATAATTTTATAATATTTATAATATTATTTTTACCCTAAACCGTGGTAATAAAAATTATACAAGTTTCTATTCAAATTTTGTCCAAAAATAAAAAGGAAATATTTACTAAATTTACACTTTATGATTCTAAATGTTTAATCCAATTTTCAAAATTTAAAACATATAATTTTTTGAAATTAATTAAAAATTAATTCTGTTGTCAGATCTAGAAAATGGGTTTTTAAAGGAGAAACATTCAAGAGATTAAAATGTGTCTATATCCAAATTCAATATAAAATAGATTAAAATGACCTAAATTTTATTAACTAATACAAATTTTATCTAATTATACTTTTATAACAATAAAATAAATAATTTAACACTGTAAATTATTTCATTGTGAAAGTTGTTTTCAATTATAATTCAGTTTTTTATTATTCATCAAAACATGAATATTATTAGAAAAATACAAAAAATTCAACCAAAGAAAATTTTGATATTATTATTTCAAATAAGAAGCATATTTTTTTCATATAAAAATTATATAGGTTTCAAAATATAGAATAAAAATAGGTTTTCCATTAAAAGGTGGTAAAATTATCCTTTTTAAAAAATATATCTTTTTATTCATAAAATTTGATTTATTATTATATTATTCTTATAAAATATATTGGATGAGTATAAAAAAATTATTGAATATTTAATATATAAATTTCATTAAAAACATTAACAATTAGTTGTTCGTTTAATTTATTCAGATAAAATGATGTTTGTACATATAAAAATAGTTTTCCTAGAAAATGAATTTCGTTATATTGAAACAATTCTCACATTCATTTATATGTAACTGATAACCCAATGGATTCATTTTATATACTAGTTTAAATCAAAATTTCATGATTTAGTTGATCTTTTTTGTAATTTCTATTCCAATGACTACTTAGTAAGTATAATAATATTTTAATAACAATACTAATAATGTATTGTTGTTTGGTAAAACTCGATCATGCTAGTAGTGTAACCTATCAAAAGAATCAACATTTTGTATTATAACACCAAGGAATAGCGATTCATGCATCACCAGTTAATTTAAGTGTTGTGTGTACCGCAACCTCGACATGGTGTGGTGTACAAAGCAAGAATAACTTGGTGCTTTCATGTAACACAAGCTATATTCAGTGTTAAATTATGTGAAAAATATTGAAAAGATTAAATTAATTCGAAAAAAACATATCACAAAATATTGTGTTGTTGCATACCCTTTTCTAGCACATTTTTTATCACTAATAAAGGTTATCTTTTATCATCACTTTTCTAGAATTGATAAAATATTTATATAACTTCTAATAAAAAATATTATCAATATATATAAAATTATAATATTTATATTCTAAAAGTAATTTTTAATTATTTATATTAATTAAAATCTATTTATTATTAATAAAAATATGATATATCAATTATAATTTAATAATTTAAACAATTATATAAATATAAATGAATATGCATTATTAATATGTCACATTTGAATTTATATATTTTTATCTAAGTCTATATACAGGATGTACATATATCCATGTGTATGTATATGTATAAGACATGTGTATCTGTGTATGTATGTAACGTACTATTTATATATTTAACATTATTTCAGATTTAATGTATATTTTTTTGACATGATATTTTTTTGAAATTTTCAGTTTTTAAAATGTATACATATTTATTCACTAAGTATTATTCATAATATTTTTGTAATTTTATGATTACTATTCATTCAATTTTTTTTAATTAAGTTTCAATATTTTTAAATAATTTTAAATTTATATAATTTTGTTTTTGAAATGCATTTTCTAATATTTTATTCATTTTTGTACGTGTTTAAAATTAATGTAGTCAATCTTATAAATTCATTTTTTTAATAGTTTTTTATATTAAATTTTATTTATTAATTTTTAATATTATTTCATTTAATATTATATATTCATTTTTAGTATTTATTGTTTTTTATATTTGTTTAAATTTAATGACTTTATAATATTTATTTACATATATATATTTATAATGTATTATTTTCAATATGTTTGTAATTTATATGAATAATATCTTTTTGTTTATATTTATTAATTTTTAACATTTAAAATATTTTGGAAATTTATATAATTAATCCATTTAAAGGATTTTTTTAAGGATTTTTAATTTAAATAAATATTTTTTTTATTTTTTTCATTTTTAGTATTATTTTATTTAATATTTTTTCATTTTTGATATTAATTATTTTTTTATTTTTGGAATTTAAACATTTTTTAAAATTTATAATTATTTATTTAATAAGTTTAAATATTTTCAATGTGTTTGTAATTTATGTGATTAATATTTATTAATTTTTTATTTATTAAGTTTCAGTATATTTATTGTGTTTAAAATTTTTATAATTGATTCGTATAAATGTAATTTAATTTTTATATTTTTGTAGTCACTATAATATTTATTTCTTTTAAAAAAATTATTTCTATAATTAATAATATATATTTATCCATTTTTGTGTATGTAATTAATATATTTAATATCATTGATTTATATTTTTAAATATTTTTTTTAAATTTATTCAATTTTATATATTCAATTTTAAATTTCATTCATTTTTTATTATTTTTTATTTTTTAATATTTAATAATTATTAATATTTTGGGGATTTATTCATCTTTTAAAATTTATCTATATATAATTATTTACTATGTTTTCATATTCTTGATATGTTTTTAATTTATACAATTCTTATTTATTCAATTTTATTTTTTGAAACTATAATAGTTTTAAAATACATGAAATTTATATAATTACTTGTTTAGAATGCACTTTCTAGTATTTTCTTCATCTTTCATTGTGTTTGCAACTATTGTAGTTAATCATACAAAATATATATAATGATTTACTATGTTTTAATGTTCATAGAATTTTTTTTAATTTATATGATTAATATTCATTTAATTTTATTTTTTATGTTGTAATTTTTTTTGAAATCTATATAATTAATCCACTAAAATACATTTGTTATATATTCACTAATAATGTAAAAGGTATGTTTTTAATTTTTTTATACTTTATATATATTTAATATATATTTGTTTAGTATATTTTCATTTTATTTATAAAAGCTTATAAAAACAACATTTATCAGTGATAATAGATTTTATCAGTTTCTTTTGGAACTAATAAAAGTGTATCTTTATCAGTGCTAAAAAGTTTTGATAGAATATACGTTTATCTTCTATAAAATTATAGTGCTGAAAAATATTTCTTTTTTTAGTACTTATTCATTTAGCGGTGATAAAAAATATCTTTATCCATGTTTTTTGGAATGCATTGATAAAAACCTCCACAATCTTATATGTCTAACCCTAACAGGGCTTTCTTCCTCACGCTACTCAAGATGTTACAGAATTCATCCAATAATGCCTCTCCCCCTCGAACTTCTCAAACAAATCAATCCTCGTAAAACCTAATGTATGTGATTATTTCTACTCCTCTTTCATCAATCTTACATTACTCGATTTGCATACTCATCACCTATACACTGTTGATGCTCCTCTTTAATTAGTCCTCGAATGTTCCATACATCCATCACCTTTCAAATGGATTTATTTTCTTATCTTTGTTGAGATTATCTTGGTACAATCCTAACAATATAAGAAATTTGTTTCCACTACCTTAACAGCTTGTTGGCTAGAGGATATTTGGTGATAACATAAACAAAATGGAGTAATTTAAACTCACTTCCCTAGTTTGTTGAGGTTATGCTGGATAAAGAGAAATCCTTTAGGGAGAAACCATATAAATTGATTAATCCCTGGTTGAAGATTTCATGTCACCCATAATTCGTGTGATTTGGAAAGAAAGAAATGGAAGAATGCTGCATTTTTCAAATTTCTTATGTTACCCTTTCTTATATTTTATATTGTTGACCCTCTACCCTCATCCTGCACCCAATTTATTTAAAAAAATTATTTGTTTCATTTAACATAAATTATTGATCTGTGGATCTTTATTTTTATTTTATTTTAGATCTTAGACCCACATGAATTCATTCTGATCACCATTGGATGTATTTATGTAATAATTTTGATCTTTGATTCTAGTTGATTTTATCAGTTCTTCCCATTGAGATAGAACTACAATTTTACTCATAAAACCCTAATTAAATTCAAGTGTTTAATAAAAATTTAGGTTCTCAAGACCATGTTATTAGGCGCTATTAATGTTTTCATCATTTGAAAAAGATCAACTTTGAAACCTAAGAATCTTTTCACTAAAATACAACCTAACCCATTAGGTACCAAGTGATGAAATGAATAAACATCAACTCATTCCTCTTGTTGATTTCAATCAATTGTTTCCTTTTGGGATCTTAACAATTTATTTAATCATATGAGATAACATTGAATTAATCATATTTCATATCTTCTTTTGAATGTTTTTCACTATGATTTCATGGACCTCCCGACTGAATATGGATGTTGATGAAAGGAAAATATGTGAACTGTAAAATTTATCCCATTTTTCATGCAATGTGGTGACTTCAAATGACAAGTAGGCAAGGTTTCTACAGTGCACATATGGTAATATAGTCCAATTTATAGGTATGCTTCTAGTTCCCATGGATTAAAATAAAAAAATCTTCCTATTTTCTTCCATTTACTAGAATAATAATGCTGATCCTTTTTATATTATTATTTTCATGAACATCTATCATAGGATTCCATTAATAGGAAAAATAACCCCAATAAACACCTCCCTCTTATTTTAATCCCATCAAGAAATGTTATATGAACCGTTATTTATCTCTATGTTTTTTAACAGATAAACATTTAATTAGATTCTTTATTACATTATAGATATCACACATTCATTTCCTTCAATAATTTCTACCTCTACAAAACAATCTCAATACACATAATTCGGCTCATATTATCATAGAAAAATTGATTCATTTAGCTTAAATGATTCTTTAAGAATGACCTTTTATGGTTTCAAAGCTCATACGTTTTGTTATTATTTTAATATTAATATTACTAGATTAGATAGGATGTATATGAATTGAAAATGGATTGATGCCAATTGCATGAAAAAAGAGTATGAGTATGGGGTGAAAGTGCTCATCATGTTTTCAAAAGATCATGAATATTTCCCTTCTCAAATACCTTTTCCATGTTTAAGCTGTTGTTATTAAAGACTAATTATTTCAAAAGAGTTGGAAGAAAACTTGATCTGTCATGGAATAGACTAGATTTATAAATATTCGACTTTACATGGGAAAATATTTATTATAGCTAGTTACTAGAATAACATTGTGCGTTATAGATCATATGATATGATTACAAGTGTTAACAAATTTGAAGACTATATCAATAATTTTATTAAAGGTGTGAATAATGATGAAGATCGCATTGAGAAATGAAAATGACTATTAAAGATGAAATTTTTGATTGTCCAAAATTGTTTGAGATGTTAAGGATTTGTGCAAGGACTCAATCGTATACCAGTTGTACTAAATATATAGAATTTTCATCCCTAATAAATATATATAATATAAAACCTAGTAACGTATTAATTGATGGATGTTTTATTGTACTACTTTCTCTCTTGAATGGTATTCACCCAAAAGATATTGACCTTCCATACCAAACTTATGTGGTTAAAAAAATAGAATTTTTAATGGTTATGATCTCTAAAAGAATATATGCCAATCCAAATTACTATATACTATTTTAAAAGGACCTTTAATCACCTTAATAATTTCCAATGTGTGGTGAATCTTAATAATATAAAGATGAATCAGGTTCCTAAAAAATTTGTATGGTACTTTCCAATCATTCCAAGGTTTAGGTGCATGTATGTAAGTGAGGAGACTATAAAGCAATTGATGTTTCAGGAAGATACAAGAAATAAATATAGGAAACTTAATCACTGAAAATATTCTCCTCAATTGAATAAAATTTGTCATTGGTGTCTTGAATTTGCAAAAAATTCATGAAACCTTCATCTTTTAATATCTACAGATGGAGTGAATCATTTTTGTTTTTAAAGAAACACTCATAGTACAAGGTCAGTTATGTTGGTAAATTGTAATTTTCCGTCATGGATATACATGAAACAAAAATATATAATGTTAACTCTAATTATATCTGGACAAAAAAAATTGGGTAAATTATGGATGTTTATTTGGATCCATTAATCTAAGGTTTGAAATTATTCTTGGATTCTAGTGTTAAGTTCTATGACACTTAAAAAATAAAGATTTCACTTTGAGATCCATATTATACGGGATGATAAATCAATTTATTTATTATGTAATTTTTTGGGATATATAATTAATGGAACTCAAGGGTGTCTAATTTGTGAAAATGGTATATAGTCCATTAGGTTGAAAAATTCATCAAATAATTTATTTCTAGGACATCTTAGGTTTCTACCCCAGTTGAATAAAAAACTAATCTTGGAAGACATCATTCAATGGGATTTTATAAGAAGATACAATACAATCTCCACTAATATGTTATCAATTTTTTGAGAATGTAAAATATATAGACACTAGTTTTGGTAAATATTTTTCTAAAAAACATACAAAACTAGTTGTAATAAGATATTAGTTTTTTTTTGAATTATTATACTTGAATTGTTGGTATATTATAAATTTTCATAATGATATTTATGTGAAAATAAAATATGTGATAGTGTTTTTGGTATGTTACTAAATGAACCCAACAAAAAAAAGAACGGAATTAAGGCTAGGATAGACCAAATTCACATGGGTATACATGAGGAGTTTATGCCAATGAAGAGTGAAGAATGAACAATTATTCCTCCAGCTACTTACACTCTTTCTAGAAAAGTGATTCATCAGATTTTTAACTTCTTGAATTAAATAAAGGATATAGAGTGGTATTCATAAAAAATAGAGATATCTGGTTAATTAATGATTTAAAGTTAATGGGTATGAAATCACATGATTTTCATGTTTTGATGCAAGATATAATACCTATGTCTCCATGTTACATTTTTTCCAAGAATTTATGTCAAATGTTAACCAATATTTGTTTATTTTTTAAAGATATATGTAGCAATGTTATAGACCTGAAAAAAATTTCAAACTATGTAAAATTAAATTGATGTCATATTATCTGAATTGGAGATGTTCTTCCCATCAACATTATTTGATCTTATGGTTCACTTGATGGTTCACTAGGTTAGATAGATTCAAATATTTGGTCCTATAAATTAAAGATGGATGTACCCCATTGAATTCTATATGAATATTTTTAAAGGGTATGTAAAAAATTTAAGTTAACAAAATGATTTTCTAATGGAGAGATGTTTTGTTGACAAATCTGCTGAATTTTTTACCGACTACCTACACAAATATTTGTTATACCAAAATATCATCACACCTAGAAGCTAGTACGTAATGGAATTTCTAGAATGTATGTTGTCATAATTACAACTACAGAGTGGGATCAGGCTCACCTTTACATTTTACATAATAGTTTATAATTTCTCTGTATATTAAAACCCACAATGGAATTATTAGGCATTTAAACCACCAAGGTATGGAATATGGATATCAAATACACATAATAAATAATTTATATGATAGATTTGATACAATATTTTTAGAAATTAAACTAAATATGTAGATTTAATTTCAAAACAACTTTGATGTCCAGCCATAGGACCAAGTGTACGTGAATTATCTTATAATATTTTTCTAATTAATTGTTATATGTTCTATACAAATGAACATGATGAATGCAGTATGAAGAAAAATATTACATTACACTTATGGCTAATGTGATGGTTTTATCTAGTTTAAATGATAGAAATCCAATTTATGTGAATATTTCATACTTTGGCATTATCAAAGAAAGATGGTAGTTGGACTATACAACATTCCAAGTTCCAATTTTTCAATTTAAGTTGGTTGATAATAGGATTGCGGTCAAAGTATAATAATTAGGATTTTTAGAAGTTCATTTATTTAAGGGAGAGTAAAAATATAAGATGTTTATAATGTCATCATAGAATGTACATGTATTTTATGTTCATGATCATGAAAATAGAAAGTGGTAAATTATTTTGTAATAAACCAAAAACGCTGAAGGGTTAGATGTCAATTCAACTAGGGATGAACCTTTTATTGGGATGTTATATTCATTTTATAGTGTACCCATAGTAGATGGCGTCATATATGTAAAAGGACACCAGAATGATGGGATTCGGATACTTGATAGTGGGGTTAAATCCCTTCAACCATTAAAAAAATATTTCAATTGTTTGGTTATATTTTTTTGTAAAATACATTGGGTTATGTCATATTGTTATTTGTTCACTGCTCCATTTATGTAATAAAAACTAAAAGTCCAACCACTTTTTTATATAGTGACTTCAACATATCCTGATGCTCTCAATCCTAAAGAAAATACATTTATCAACATGCTGATTCACCCAATGCAGAGGAATAATAAGCTTCTGAACAAGTCGATGCTACCAATCTATAGGGAAAAAATATTGATGATGTTGAAACTGATGAAATGGTATACTATAAATTGCATGTGTCCTAGAAAAAATAGTACTATCTTATTGGTATATTGTTAACAAAAATTATTAACAGGAGATAAAAATTCATAAAATTCAAGGTTGAATTGAATGCATTTGGCTAACCTGTTAACACCAACATCATTGTTTTCAGTAATTATATTTTTCTCACCACTCTAATGTTTGTGTTATTTGATGTATATTCATGATATAATTTTGTTTATCAACTTAAGGAACTATTTTTTAAAATATATTATAGTAACATTTTTTAAAATTTCGTTATTTTACTAAAAAAATATTGAAACATTAATTTAATCTTCATTATTCCCTATATAGTGCATTTATAGTATGTGACTTTCAAATGGAATTTTTATTAATGCTCACTAGAAAGGCTCCTAGAGTATTTTAGACAATTTTTATGATGTATCATTAAAATTCGTTTAGGGTAAAATAAACCTACACACACCACATATGCATGCACACCTTATAAACCTACAAATGTAGAATGTGTTTATTGGTTTTCATGGTGAGGAAGTTTTTCTAGTACATTGTGATTGGTAATAAATATCATAAAAATATTTGTATTAATCACTTTGATTATTTAGAAAAAAAATTGAGTGTTGAAAGTAATCTATGTATAGAAAAACCAACATACCCTTTTTGTAAAGAAATGATAGGGTAAGCTTCACTTGAAAGATGGTTTGTATTTTAAATCTATAGTAATACTTTTATGAATGATGAAACAAAAACATAATTGTTTTCATTATTATATATATATATTGATGAATCAATATCAAAATCCACTTCCATTCCACATCATTTTCTATAGAAGGAGGCTCATGTAAATAAAGATAGTATACTAATAGATGAAAATAGAAAAATTCTATGTGAAGAATGTGTATGTATGATATAATAATTTTTTTTGTTTAAATCAGTATTACATAAAAATGAATAATTATTTTCCTATATCTTTTAACCTTATTAGACACAAGATTCATCATCAGCTGTACCTGATGAATGACTACTATCAATTTCCTTGAATTTAGTATAATAGTATAGTCGTGTTAGAGGTATAGGTTTTGGGGTGTCTTCCTGAACATATTTTTAAAAAAATAAATGAATATGGGGATAAAGATAGGAAAAGTAAGAGTTGAAAGAATTATTAGCTACTCTATAAGAAAAACTTAATTAAAAATATTTTTTTAGAAAATGTTATGGGATGTAATAAAAGAGAATAAATAAGACAACAAAAACAATAATGTGAACATAACCTCCACCCCCACACAACACATACCACCTCCTTTTTGGTGAGCCATCCCTCTTAAAGGGATGTCTTAGAAGACATAATCAATTTTTTTACTATTTATTTGGAAAATTAGAATCATGAAGACCCTGATACCTTTCCATTATAAAACATAATTAGGTAAAAATGATTTTTATTTATATCCATAAGCACCCACCCATCACTTTATTGTGAGGGGTATTATGTAAAATATTCAATGAGATAATATACACAAAAAAACTTACAAAAATTTATATGAGAGTGGGGATTCACATATCTCATGAGCCCAGTTCTGAGCTTCATGTTCTATTTAATGATCTGGATGTTTAAACGGTCAAACTTTCTATTAGGGATTTTATAGCATAGTCAATTTATATTGTAAGAAAATATGTTGATAAAGAATTATTGCTTTCAAATTTATTTTTTAGGAAACAAATATAAAAATTAATGAAAGAAGTCTTGACCCGATGAATGTTATTACAGATGGAGAAAGGGAAGGGGTGAAATGGAAGATCTAATCAAATCAATCTAAAGGATCCAAAAACCAATCAATAAGAACATCATAAGGTACCTTTATCCCACCCATTTAACTTCTGTATTTACTAAAATTAAAGGTTCATATTGGCACAACATTAAAAATTGGTGATATCGATATAATTTATTTTGAAGAAAAAATATAGAGAGAGGCCATTATAGACTACATTGGTCATGAGGATGTAAATAAAATCCTCAAACATGAATAGAATAGAGTATCAGGGGTAATTGTATACATGAGGGGTTTTTTCATACATCATTTCTCAAATAGATGATTTATTATGTTAATTATGAATAAATACTATTCATATTTTTGAAGGATGAAAATATTAGTACTATTTGAAGGGAAACCACCATGAATAGAAATTTGGACTCATTCATCCTCACAAAACTTCTACACAACGATTCAAAGAAATAGTGGAAAAACTAGCCATTATTTTTGAAAGAAAAATTACATAAGTTATACTCTTCATAATATCAATGATGTATGAGTAAAACTATAAAATTTAATCATTCATAATATATTTTCATTAATTACATTACTTATTACTTTTTATTTTTTAGTTGGTAATGGTTACTCATTAAAATCAATTTAGATACTCTAATGATTTATTTTCTGGATTCAATGTATTTATACTCAAACAATAGACCACATGTGATGATGTTTATAAAATTTTAATACACTACTTGAATCATTTTAAAAATAAACTTCACGCTATACATTTTATATTATGTTTTAATGATTATTTTGTTATGATAGGGAGGTGCTTAAATATCATCAAAATCATGGCATCAGGAAAGTCTATGAGGAAACAAAGCTCATCATTTTCTCAAAATTTATAAGTATTAGAATATATATAATAAAATTTCCCTATAAAAACAAATATAATAAAATTTCATATTTTTATCAATTATTTTGTAGTGCTTGAAAAAATCAAATTGTAAATAATGTGGTTTTTATGATTTAAAATTTATAAAAGATATCACATTTCATCAGAAAACTAGCATCCCCTAAGTGGTATTTCTGATGATAATTATAGTTTGTTTTAGAATAATTATTTATCTTTTATTTTTTTATATTTTTTTAGTTCTACAAGAACTATCGACAATCCTCATATTCACATGAGGAAACAGATCGGTTTAAAAATGAATGGAAAGAATACACAATGTCTAAATGTATATAGAAATCATGATTAGCTAAATTCTTGGTATTTTTTTATTTTGTTTTCAAAACATTTTTTCTACTTATTAGTGTTAATTTCCTTTTCATTTTTATATGATACTTATTTGTTTAATTTTCACGGAGATCCTGAAGAAATGACTACATCTATAATTTTTCTTCTTCATCCATTTTGTTCCTTGTTGAGATTAAAAAATAATTATTGGCATTTTCTTCAATATGGATGATGCACTCAGGGTGATGCTCTTTTATTTTTATTCTTCCATGTATTGAAAATTTTGTGTAATAAAAAAAATATTTATAGATAACCATGAATTTTTAATGCATTATAGAATAAAAATGCATGGTGTGATGTGTAGGAATTAACCACACCTAAATATGATAGTAAATATGCCCAGTATTACTCAATGTTTATGTTTTTATTTTAAAATTGACATTTTGGTTCAAAACACACGTTACATACTCAAAATTAATAAAACACATTCAAATTATTTTAATACATTAGGAAAATGAATCATAAATAATTTTAGATTGTATGAATTAGTATCATATAAAATAGACATATGATGATATTGGTATGACTCACAGTGTGTGTTATTAGTTTAAATAGACATTTTAGTAAAAAAGACATGTGACTTAATTGAAAATGATAAAACACATTTGTATTATTTTGATACTTTCGTAATATGATACTTAATTCATTTTTGATGTGTATGAATAAACCACACATCAATTCAAAACATGTTGTGACCAGTATGAATCAAATTGCCTATTTTTATTTGAAATTATCATTTTATTTAAAAACACAAGTCCCATAATCAAAACCAAGAAAATTATTTTATATTTTTTTGATATATTATGAAAATTATCTATATATTATTTCTGACATGTTGGAATCAGTATCACCTCTATTAAATAGACAATGTTCTAGGTATGACTAGATGTGTTTATTGTCAATTTAAAATTGTTATGTTAGTTAAAAAAATGTTCCACTCACTAAAAACTGAGAATGAATTTTCATATTTAGTAAATGCATTAAGAAAATGATTCATAAGTCATTTGTGATGTGTAAGAATTAGTTTCACATCAAACTGACACATGGTGTGACCAGTATAACAAAAATTGAATGTTTTTAGTTAAAATTAACATTTTAGTAAAAATGACACATGACATAATCAAAAACAAGAGAATACCTTCATATTATTTTGATACTTTTGGAATAAAAATCCTTAATTCATTTTTGATGTGTAAGAATAGACCACACATTAAACCGATGCACGGTGTAACCGAAATGAATCCAAGTGTGCCATTTTATTTCAAAACAAATGACACATAATCATGACTAAGAAAAATAATTTTGATTGTTTTGATACATTATGAAAATTTTCCATAAGTTATTTTTGATATGTAAGAATCATCCACTTATCAATATAATACATGGTGTTCTCGGTATGACTCAATCTGTCCGTTATCAATTTAAAATTGAAATTTTAGTTAAAAACGTGTGTCACTTACAAAAAATAAAATAAAATGAACTTGGGTTTCCCTGATACTTTAAAAATGATTCATATGTATTTTTCTAATGTATAGGAGTTGGTGTCACAGAAAATTAACACATTATATAACAGAAATGACTCAAAATGTGTGTAATCATTTTGAATTGAGATTTCAGTAAAAAGACATGTGACATACTAAAAACCAATCAAATTTTTTCAAATTTTTTTGATAAATTATTAAAATTATCATTCAATCAATGTTTATATGCATGAATCAATTGCATGTCAATATTATGTACAGTGTAACCGGTATGACTCTATGTGTGAATTTTTATTTTAAATTGAAATTTTAGTTCAAAACTGTAAAGACCTGTAAAATTCAAGGGAAATTTTTTCTTAATTTTCTTTGGAATTTTACAAGAGCGCGGTTTCAGACGGCACCTGATTCCGAGGCTCGGAGTGCCCGGAATCAATTTCCAAAGTTTGGCTCGGGTACGTTCAGTGAACGAACGAGCGGGAATTCCTAACTTTTGATCTGGTGCTCGGAATTGAAATCTGAGGACACCGATGAACTCGCAGCACCGATATTCGCTTAAGAAGACCTTTTCCGAAGTTGCGTTTTCCTAGGAGGAGTTGTTTAATTTTCTAGATGAAATGAAGAGTAAAATAAAATTGTGATACAATATTTATTTTATATCTTTAAAGTAGTTAAAATCTTTTGTTGGAAGTTGGGTGGTTTAACCACCTAAGAGAGGATTAAGGTTAGGAGGGGCCCACCCGAGCCCCATATTTTCAAATTCCCTAACTCCCCTCTCTCCCTCTTAAAAGCTTGATAACTTAACACTTAATTAATTACACAACTCATGTATAATTAATTAAGTGTTTTGTTTTTGAATTTTAAGTTTTTGAAATGCTTGGCTTAGTAAATAAAATAAGGAGGGAACTTATTTTATTTGGATTGTTGGGTGAGGTGTGGAAGAGCTTTGGAGAGAAGCTGAAGAAATCCTCCACCATCTTCATCTCCTTCGTGGAAGAACGCGAAGAACGTCCGCCGCTCACGAAGAACGCCGATGATGACATCTTGACTCGTCTTCTCCGATTGCCTCCTCCTCGACTTCTTCGTCTTCTAACCGACGTCAATGAAACGAAGACCGCTTCCCACGACAACGTCAACGTGCGACTATCATGGTAGGGGTTGTTGTTGTTTGTTTGTTTATTTATTCTCGTTCGTGGTTCTAGTATGACAAACGTGGGGATATTTAAATATGTGTTATCGTTTGACGTGAGGGGGTCGGACTGCATGAACATGGCCGAACCCCCTCCTTTGTTCTTGTTGATTTATCTTGAGGATGAAACAAGATGGCGTGGTGCCGTCGCACCATGAGGATATTCGCACGATTATATTGTGCAGCGCCGTCGCACCGCGCCGTGGAAGGATCATCAAGAACGCGACGCCGTCGCGCCGCGTCGAAGGGAATCAAAGGCGCGGCAGAGGGGCGCGGTGTCGTCGCACCGCGCCGGACGACGAACACCGCGGCCGGTTCCGGGTTACGGCGGGACGAGAAGACCGGCGGCCAGGCCGCTGGCGTCGGAAGCCGGAAAGGGGACCGGTTTGCCGGTCCCCTTGGAGAAAAACCGGCCGGCCAGGTGGCCGGCCGGAAGGTCAAAGGCCGGGGGAATTTAATTCCCCCGACCAGAACTAAACCCCCCCCCCATTTATGAGGGGGGGGGGGTTCTTTGAGGGGGGGCAGGCGGCCCCCCGGTTCTCTTCAATGCAGGACCCCCCACGAGGGGGGGGGGCGGTTTCTTTGAGGGGGGCAGGCGGCCCCCCGGTTTCTCCTCAAAGCAGGCCCCCCAAGAGGGGGGGCCGTTGATTGGCAAAAGGCGCGGCTAAAAGCCGCGCCGCCAAACTGATGAAGCGGGGGCTTTGCCCCCCGCGCGTGGCGACAAGCGGCGCCAGGCCGCGCCGCCGCCGGCCGGGCCGGGTCGGACCCGGGTCGGGTCGACCCGGTTCGGGCCGACCCAGGGAGGGTCGGGCCGGGTCGGCCCGGACCCGGACCCCCCGTTTTCGAGACGGTTTCGGACTTTTGGACATTACTTGAGCCACGAACATCCGATTGACGAACCGTCTACGGCAACACGATCCTTGGATCGAGACGGTCGTTTCGGTATATTACACTCAGGGTTTCGGAACACTTTGAGTTCGGCCAGGTTGGTTCGTACACGAAACCAACCGGGCCTTCGGAGCGGAAACGCTCATATCTTGAGCTACGGACGTCCAATTGACGTGCCGTCAGCTTTGTTGTATTCCTCTTAGTGAGACGGATCTTTTGGCATACTCCATCCAAGGTTTAGACGTAGGTGGAGTACGGTCGGGTTGGTTTTTCCTTAAAACCAACCGGGCCCCTGGAACGAAAAAGCCAATAACTCTCAGACCGGGCGTCCGATCGACGCGCCGTCTGTTGCGTTGAGTTCCTATTGACGATACGAAACTTTTGGATACATCAACTCTAGACTTTGTGACAGTTGATGTATCAGCCTCTCGACTCGTGGAGCGGACCCTCCGAACGAGTTTGCTGTGTGAGGGAACCCTAGTGCTGGCTGCGACTGTTTCTGTGACTACTACTACTACTACTGCTACTGTGACTGCGATGACGACAGTACAGAGATCCTGTGTGGATTCGACGACGACGACTACAGCACTCAGCAATCCTACGTGGATCAGTGCTACAGGTCCTGTGTGGGCCCGATCCTGTGTGGGTCCGATCCTGTGTGGGTCTTTGCGCTCAGCGGTCCTGTGTGAACCAGCGCCTACAGGTCCTATGTGGGCCCGATCCTGTGTGGGTCTTTTGCGGGGGTTAGTTACCTATCGATCCTTCGTGGGTCCGACGACTTAGATGGATCCGAGATCATATTTACCGTCTTTCGAAGAAGTATACCTGTGTGAGAAGAATCTTGTTACTTTCCAGTGTGGATTGTGTTGTGCTATCCTGTGTGGATTACGTTTTTCTTTCCTGTGTGGAATACGTTTACATTCCTGTGTGGACTGAGTTGTACTTGGGCTCGGAGGTTGGAGCGTATTTGAAATTGATGACTTATGTATATGTATGGGCATATACCTAAGCAGTGTCAGTTGTTACTTGTGTTTGTATCTTCCTTTGTGGATTATCCTTTGTGGATTTTGTGAGAACTTCGGGGGTCTCGGGGTCCCTACTGAGTAGATTATACTCACCCCTGCACGGGCTATGCCCGCACTACGTTGTGTTGGTTGCAGAAAACGGACATCGTTGATCTTGGTTGAGGCTTGCAGAGCAGGACGGTACCTGGAGGTGGACTACTGGGCGGGACGTGTTTGGAGCGGACGACGGGACCCGTGGAGCAGTGGAGCTATCTGTACCCACCCTTCAGGTGGGATCTCCAGTAGACAGCTCGGTGTAGCGGCTTTTACTTACAGTTGCGGTTTTCCCTTTTCGAGTTGTACTTTAATTTCAGTTTGGGTTTGTATACTGGCCCATTTACTTTTCCGCACTTTCAATTGTACTCTGTTTTTACTTAGTGTTTACTTTCCGCTTGCTTACTCTGTGGTGTTTGTTTACTTTACAAAGGCAATGTCTTCCCTTTTTACCGGGAATTACGCCTTGGTGCTAGTCGCCAGCCCCTGGCCTATGGAAGGAGGGCTTGGGGTAGTCACGGCACGGACCCTGAGGGCGGGTCGTGACAAATTGGTATCAGAGCAGTTCGGTTCTACCGCGAACTCTGATCTTTTCTATGTGAAGCAATAATGTTTAGCGTATTGAGTGTGGTTCTCAGTCCAGGGAGTCTAGTGTTGGTGCGGCGGCCGACGTATCCGTACACCAGGACCCTGACTTCTGATTTCCGAATTAATGCATGAAAACATTGATTGCGTGTGTGTTTCAAAGTTTTCTTTGTGATTACTTATATCAGCTCACCAGGTATACTGTTCTGACCATGGCGCACCTGTTTCCTTTTCAGGATGGCCCCACGACGGCAGCCAGCTAGGGTTCCGAGAGTCGAGTGTGACGACAGCCCACCGAGCGACGAGGCCTTAGTGCAGGGCCCTTTGTCAGCAGTGGCACCGGCAGTAGCACTACCCACCGAGCCCCCGATGCTTCCAGCGCTAGCCGCTGACGATGCACGTCGCCTCAGTGCACTGCATGAGTTTCAGTGCCAGCGACCGCCCAGGTTTCGCAGGGAGATGGATCCCCAGGCAGCCGAGGACTGGCTGGAGGCAGTGTTACGTGTGTTTAGGCTAGTGAGGACACCAGCAGACCTCATGGTGATCCTCGCTGCGAGCCTACTACACACAGTAGCAGGACGATGGTGGAGCTTGATGCTCCAGGTGCACGATGTGGCATCTCTACTTTGGAAGGACTTTGAGAGCCTCTTCCGCTCAGAGTTCGTCCCAGCCACCCTTCGTGCGGTGCGTATCCAGGAGCTTCTTCAGCTGCGGCAGGGCAGCATGACGGTCGCTCAGTACTCGGCGAGATTTACTGATCTCTCGCGCTACTCGACCGACATGGTACGGGACCCATTCTTCTGGGCCCGGACCTTCGAGCAGGGTTTGAGACACGAGATCAGGGCATCGGTGATCTCCCTCAGCATACCGACTCAGACAGGAGTACTGGAGAGGTCCCTTCTGATCGAGAGCTTCCTTGCTGAGTTTACACCAGCGCAGCGACCCACCGCAGGGCGGCACGTGGCAGAGTCATCTGGAGCAGGCAGTCGACGGATGACTCAGGGGTCCAGACAGACCAGACCCTCAGGCAGATGACCTCAGGACACTGGCTCAGCAGTGCGGAGCACACCGCGAGGAGCCAGTCTTTCGAGAGGCAGACAGTGCTACTCGTGCGGCGGGCAAGGCCACATGGCTTGTGACTGCCCGACCCACCGTGCCGAGGAGCAGCAGAAAGTTGAGGGACCACCGAGGCAGAGGAAGATGGTCGACCGTGGCGGTCCGCAGGGAGGAGGCAGACGAGGCAGAGGAGCTGGCCGAGCAGCAGGTGGTGGGCGACGCTTTGAGGCTCTGCCACCACCACCACCAAGAGGTCCACCCCGACCACAGGGAGCTGGCGTGCAGAGATAGGCACAGCTCCAGGCAGCAGAGGCCTACGATCACGGCGCACCCGAGATGATTCGAGGTACTATCTGTGTCTATTCCACCCTTGCTGCAGTTCTTATAGACACAGGAGCGAGTCACTCTTTCATAGCCGCTGCCCTTGTTCGGAGCTCGGAGATTCCGACAGAGCCGTTGGCTCGATCCTTATGGCTAGAGACTCCTACGAGAGCAGACTCGACGATTACGCACTGGTTCCGGCAGTGTGAGCTTACTCTAGGAGGCGAGAGCTTCGGCTGGGATCTTCTTGTAGCAGTGTCGAGGCCTTACGACGTCATCTTGGGCATGGATTGGCTATCTAGGGTCCATGCACAGATTGATTGTTTTAGGCGCAAGGTGCGATGTGTAAGCACCGACGGGAGTAGGTTCACCTTCACCGGCGAGAAGGGAGCCTTAGCAGCACAGGATGGACTTCCGCGGAGGAGAGGACAGCCCATTACACATCAGTTAGCTAGCCTCATCCTTGGAGCAGTTGACGTGCGGAGTCCTGGTTTTCCTGCAGTGGTGGATCAGTTTGCGGACGTTTTTCCTGACGACGTTCCAGGGCTACCTCCTTGCAGAGAGGTAGACTTTTATATTGACTTTTACCCCGAGACAGCCCCGATATCCACTCCAGCATATCAGATGGCCCCCGCCGAGCTTCGAGAGCTACGTGTACAGTTGGAGGACTTGCAGGGCAAGGGGTTCATCCGACCCAGTGTTTCACCCTGGGCTTCCCCGATATTGTTCGCCAAAAAGGCGGACGGAAGCCTGCAGCTTTGTGTTGACTATCGTCGCCTGAACCAGGTGATAGTGAGGAACAAGTATCCGCTACCGAGGATTGATGACCTCTTTGATCAGATCAAGGGAGCATGGTGGTTATCGAAGATAGACCTCAGTTCAGGCTATCATCAGCTCCGAGTCAGAGACGAGGATGTGCAGAAGACGGCCTTCAGATGTCGGTATGGCCACTATGAGTTCTTGGTTATGCCTTTCAGTGTAACCAATGCTCCAGCAGTGTTCATGGCTCTCATGAACATGATCTTTCAGCCATACCTCGATCGGTTTGTCGTGGTCTTCATCAACGACATTCTGATTTACTCTACGACTGAGGAGGAGCACGCCTATCACTTGCGAGTTATACTAGACACACTCCGAGAGAACCAGCTTTATGGTAAGCTCTCGAAGTGCCAGTTATGGATACGTGAGTTCCACTTCTTGGGACACGTTATCTCTGAGGCGGGAGTTGCAGTGGATCCTGCGAAGATTGATGCTGTGTTAGCATGGGAGCCACCCAGGAGCGTGACTGACATTCGGAGTTTCTTGGGACTAGCTGGATACTATCGGAGATTCGTGCCAGACTTCTCAAGAGTTGTGGCACCACTTACAGCTTTGACGAAGAAGGGGAAACCCTTCGTGTGGTCAGACATATGTCAGCAGAGCTTCCAGGAGCTGAGACAGAGATTGACTAGCGCACCTATCTTGAGGTTGCCTGAGGAGGTAGTAGGGTATGTAGTCTACTGCGATGCATCAGGGACCGGACTCAGATGTGTTCTGATGCAGGAGCGGGAAGTGATCGCCTATGGATCACGTCAGTTGAGGCCGCATGAGCAGAACTACGCTACCCATGACCTGGAGTTAGCAGCAGTGGTCTTCGCTCTGAAGACATGGCGACAGTACCTGATGGGCGAGCGCTTTACAGTATTTTCTGATCATCAGAGTTTCAGGTATATCTTCTCGCAGAAGGACCTGAACCTGAGACAGTGGTGATGGCTCGAGTTCCTCTAGGACTATGACTTTGAGATAGTCTATACCCCTGGGAAGGGGAACGTAGTAGCCGATTCCCTCAGCAGGAGGACGGGCATTCAGCTACTTGAGGAGGCGACAGAGCAGCTAGCCTCTTTAAAGATATCCTTCGTGGATAGAGATGGAGCAACCTTCCTCTAGTCTCTCACAGTCACCCCTCCACTACTGCAGCGGGTCAGAGAGGCACAGCGTGAGGATACTGACTGTGAGACACGGCGTGCACAGATATCCTCGGGACAGGCACCTGATGGTTTCTCCCTTGGAGAAGAGCACGACATCCTTTTTAGAGGAAGTACCATGGTACCAGTCGCTTTGCGAGAGGATGTGCTGAGAGAGTTTCACACTTCTTCTTTGGCGGTACATCCTGGAGTGGCGAAGATGTACCAGGACCTCAGACGACAACACTGGTGGCCAGGCATGAAGAAGGCTGTAGCAGAGTTCGTTTCTCGATGCCTCACCTGCCAACAGGTGAAGGCAGAGCATCAGGTACCAGCAGGCTTGGTACAGCCCTTGGAGGTTCCGGAGTGGAAGTGGGACGACATATCTATGGACTTCGTGACTGGACTTCCATGCACTTCCAGAGGTCACGACTCCATCTGGGTGATTGTTGACCGACTCACCAAGTCGGCACACTTCTTACCCATTAGAGAGCAGGGCTCAGTGGAGAGCATGGGACGTCTCTACGTTCAGGAGATTGTGCGGCTCCACGGTGTGCCATCATCTATCGTCTCCGATCGAGATGCTCGCTTTATTTCCCGGCTTTGGACGGGGTTACAGGAGGCGTTCGGGACGCAGCTAAGTCTGAGCACAGCCTTTCACCCTCAGACGGATGGTCAGACGGAGAGGACCATTCAGACTCTCGAGGACATGCTCCGCACATGTGTCCTCGACTTTGGTCGTAGCTGGGAGGACCACCTACCCTTGGTGGAGTTTGCGTACAACAACAGCTACCACTTCACCATCAGGATGGCACCGTACGAGGAATTGTACGGACGACCTTGTATATCTCCTTTGTGCTGTACAGACCCTGGGGAGTCAGCACTGGTGGGACCGGAGATGGTCCAGGCCACGACAGAGAAGGTCCAGGTCATCTAGGAGTGGATGAGGACAGCTCAGAGCTAGTAGAATTCATACGCTGATAGGAGGCGGAGGCCACTAGAGTTCGAGGATGGTGACCACGTCTTTTTGCGGGTCTCACCTCGACGTGGTATTCGGAGATTTGGCCGAGGCGGCAAGTTATCTCCGTGCTTCATCAGACCCTTCCAGGTCCTCAGCAGGGTTGGCGAGGTGGCTTGTCTCCTGGCTCTACCACCTCAGTTGCACCAGGTGCACGACGTCTTCCATGTGTCTCAGCTGAGGAAATACGTGCACGACCCGACGCACATCATTGACCGTGGGGAGCTTGACGTTGACGATGGGGCGACTTTTACGGAGGTCCCGGTGGAGATAGAGGATCGACAGGAGCGGGTCCTGCATGGGCGATCGATTCCTCTTGTGCGCATCAGATGGCAGCACGGGAATCTCCAGGAGAGCACATGGGAGCGGGAGGCTCAGATGCGTCCTCAGTAACCTCATTTGTTTCCCTAGTTTTTGATGTATCTTTACGGGGACGTAAAGCCCTAAGGTGGGAGTAATGTAAAGACCCGTAAAATTCAAGGGAAATTTTTTTCTTAATTTTCTTTAAAATTTTACAAGAGCGCGGTTTCAGACGGCACCTGATTCCGAGGCCCGGAGTGCCCGGAATCAATTTCCAAAGTTTGGCTTGGGTACGTTCAGTGAACGAACGAGCGGGAATTCCTAACTTTTGATACGGTGCTCGGAATTGAAATCTGAGGACACCGATGAACTCGCAACGCCGATATTCGCTTAAGAAGACCTTTTCCGAAGTTGCGTTTTCCTAGGAGGAGTTGTTTAATTTTCTGGATGAAATGAACAGTAAAATAAAATTGTGAGACAATATTTATTTTATATCTTTAAAGTAGTTAAAATATTTTGTTAGAAGATGGGTGGTTTAACCACCTAAGAGAGGATTACGGTGAGGAGGGGCCCACCCGAGCCCCATCTTTTCAAATTCCCTAACTCCCCTCTCTCCCTCTTAAAAGCTTGATAACTTAACACTTAATTAATTACACAACTCATGTATAATTAATTAAGTGTTTTGTTTTTGAATTTTAAGTTTTTGAAATGCTTGGCTTAGTAAATAAAATAAGCAGGGACCTTATTTTATTTGGATTGTTGGGTGAGGTGTGGAAGAGCTTTGGAGAGAAGCTGAAGAAATCCTCCACCATCTTCATCTCCTTCATGGAAGAACGCGAAGAACGTCCGCCTCCCACGAAGAACACCGACGATGACATCTTGACTCGTCTTCTCTGATTGCCTCCTCCTCGACTTCTTCGTCTTCTAACCGACGTCAACGAAACGACGACCGCTTCCCATGACTACGTCAACGTGCGACTATCGAGGTCGGGGTTGTTGTTGTTTGTTTATTTATTTATTCTCGTTCGTGGTTCTAGTATGACAAACGTGGGGATATTTAAATATGTGTTATCATTTAACGTGAGGGGGTCGGACTGCATGAACACGGCCGAACCCCCTCCTTTGTTCTTGTTGATTTATCTTGCGGATGAAACAAGATGGCGTGGTGCCGTCGCACCACGCGGATATTCGCACGATTATATTGTGTGGTGCCATCGCACCGCGCCGTGGAAGGATCATCAAGAACGCGACGCCGTCGCGCCGCGTCGAAGGTTATCAATGGCGCGGCGGAGGGGCGCGGTGCTGTCGCACCGTGCCGGACGACGAACACCACGGCCGGTTCCGGGCCGCGGCGGGACGAGAAGACCGGCGGCCGGGCCGCGGCGGGACGAGAAGACCGGCGGCCGGGCCGCCGGCGTCGGAAGCTGGAAAGGGGACCGGTTTTCCGGTCCCCTTGGAGAAAAACAGGTCGGCCAGGTGGCCGGCCGGAAGGTCAAAGGCCGGGGGAATTTAATTCCCCCGGCCATCACTAAACCCCCCCCCCCCCATTTATGAGGGGGGGGGGTTCTTTGAGGGGGGGCAGGCGGCCCCCCGGTTCTCTTCAATGCAGGCCCCCCCACGAGGGGGGGGGGGGGGCGGTTTCTTTGAGGGGGGCAGGCGGCCCCCCGGTTTCTCCTCAAAGCAGGCCCCCAGGAGGGGGGCCATTGATTGGCAAAAGGCGCGGCTAAAAGCCGCGCCGCCAAACTGATGAAGCGGGGGCTTTGCCCCCCGCGCGTGGCGACAAGCGGCGCCAGGCCGCGCCGCCGCGCCGGACCGCCTCCGGCCAGGCTAGGTCGGACCCAGGTCGGGTTGACCCGGTTCGGGCCGACCCAGGGGGGGGGGGGGGGGGGTCGGGCCGGGTCGTCCCGGACCCGGACCCCCCGTTTTCGAGACGATTTCTGTCTTTTGGCCATAACGTGAGCCACGGACCTCCGATTGACGAACCGTCTGCGGAAACGCGATCCTTGGATCGAGACGATCGTTTCGGTATATTACACTCAGGGTTTCGGAACACTTCGAGTTCGGCCAGGTTGGTTCGTACACGAAACCAACCGGGCCTCCGGAGCGGAAACACTCATATCTTGAGCTACGGACGTCCAATTGACGTGCCGTCAGCTTTCTTGTATTCCTCTTAGTGAGACGGATCTTTTTGCATACTCCGCCCGAGGGTTGGACGCAGGTGGAGTACGGTCGGGTTGGTTTGGCCTTAAAAACCAACCGGGCCCCTGGAACGAAAAAGCCAATAACTCTCAGACCGGGCGTCCGATCGACGCTCCGTCTATTGCGTTGAGTTCCTGTTGACGATACAGAACTTTTGGATACATCAACTTTAGACTTTGTGACAGTTGATGTATCAGCCTCTCGGCTCATGGAGCGGACCCTCCGAATGAGTTTGCTGTGTGCGGGAACCCTAGTGCTGGCTGTGACTGTTACTGTGACTACTACTGCTACTACTTCTACTGTGACTACGACGACGACAGTACAGAGATCGTGTGTGGATTCGACGACGACGACTACAGCACTCAGCGATCCTACGTGGATCAGTGCTACAGGTCCTGTGTGGGCCCGATCCTATGTGGGTCCGGTCCTGTGTGGGTCTTTGCGCTCAGCGGTCCTGTGTGAACCAGCGCCTACATGTCCTATGTGGGCCCGATCCTGTGTGGGTCTTTTGCGGGGGTTAGTTACCTATCGATCCTTCGTGGGTCCGACGACTTAGATGGATCATAGATCATATTTACCGTCTTTCGAAGAAGTATACCTGTGTGAGCTGAATCCTGTTACTTTCCTGTGTGGATTGTGTTGTGCTATCCTGTGTGGATTACGTTTTGCTTTCCTGTGTGTAATACGTTTACTTTCCTGTGTGGACTGAGTTGTACTTGGGCTCGGAGGTTGGAGCGTATTTGAAATTGATGACTTAGGTATATGTATGGGAATATACCTAAGCAGTGTCAGTTGTTACTTGTGTTTGTATCTTCCTTTGTGGATTATCATTTGTGGATTTTGTGAGACCTTCGGGGGTCTCGGGGTCCCTACTGAGTAGCTTATACTCACCCCTGCACGGGCTATGCCCGCACTACGTTGTGTTGGTTGCAGACGACGGACAACGTTGATCTTGGCTGAGGCTTGTAGAGCAGGACGGTACCTGGAGGTGGACTACTGGGCGGGACGTATTCGGAGCGGACGACGGGACCCGTGGAGCAGTGGAGCTATCTGTACCCACCCTTCAGGTGGGATCTCCAGTAGACATCTCGGTGTAGGGGCTTTTACTTACAGTTTCTGTTTTCCCTTTTCGAGTTGTACTTTACTTTCAGTTTGGGTTTGTATACTGGCCCATTTACTTTTCCGCACTTTCAGTTGTACTCTGTTTTTACATAGTGTTTACTTTCTGCTTGCTTACTCTGTGGTGTTTGTTTACTTTACAAAGGCAATGCCTTCCCTTTTTACCGGGAATTACGCCTTGGTGCTAGTCGCCAGCCCCTGGCCTATGGAAGGCGGGCTTGGGGTAGTCACGACACAGACCCCGAGGGCGGGTCGTGACAAGAACACATGTCACGTATTCAAAACCGAGGAATAGAATTTAGAATGTTTTGATAATTTAATAAAACTATCCATACATCATTTTTGATGTGTTGGAATCATACACACCTCAGTATGATATAAATTGTGCCTAGAATGACTCAAAGTGTCTTTTAATAGTTTGAAATTGAAATTTTAGTCCAAAATTGTTTTCATTCTCTAAAAACCAAGAACTCACACTCGGATTGTCTTCATAATTTTTTAAAATGATTCATAAGCCATTTTTTTGTACAGGAATCAATCTCACATCAAACTAACACATGATGTGACTAGTATAATTCAAAGTACATTTTGTCAGTTTAAATTGACATTTTTTGTATAAAATACAAGTGACACACTCAAAACCAAGAAAAGTAAATTGGTTTGTTTTGATACATAAAGACAAAGATAATTAGTTCATTTTTTATTGGTAGTAAACAATATTACATCAATATAATTCACAGTGTGACCAAGAAGACTCAAAGTGTGTCTTTATTATCATAAATAACTTTTTTATTATCAAAACACTTTTGAGGTAAAAGTGAGAAACCATAACGTTCATATAGAAATGAACCCATCAAAGGAAATAACATAGTCATTGAAAATAATTTTTTTCCTATTAGATGCCTTATCCCAAAATAATTTCCAAGAAAACATACATACCTATGTTTCTGGATCTTCCCTTATAAAGTTTTCAATGTGGTCCACTATTTTCTCCCATGTTCGATTATACTATTTATAGTTGATCCTACCTTCATTAAAACATCTTATTTGAATAAGATCTTGTTTCACGATCCATTCATTTTTCTCGATATTGGTCTAAAATTGAATCCCTCTTCCCATAACTCTATTTCCATCCTCTTCTATGGCCTTGATAACAAGGACCTTCTCCCTCATAACTTCTCCCAAATGCAATAGTATTTTCCATGGGTCATTGTTATTGAACTTGTCCGCCACTTTCTATATAGGTTGATCACCCCTATAAATATTAGTCATCCCTTATTCTGAAACATGTTGTGCAAAGTATAAATCAAAGTGTCCATTATGAGTATAAAATTGACATTTTTTGTTAAAAATGTGTTTCAATCACTGAAACCTCAGAAAATGTTCTCTAATTGTCTTTATAATTTAGGAAAATGATTTAGAAGTAAACTTTAATGTGTAGGAATCAGTCTCACATCAAACCAACACATTATGTGGCCAATATAACTGAAAGTACATGTTTTTATTTTAAATTTACATTTTAGAAAAAAAGATATGTGGAATACTCAAAAAAGATAAAATGTATTTGTATTGTTTTGATACATTTTTAAAACATCTCTTAAATCATATGTGACATAATGGAATAAACAATGCTTCAAAAAAATGTATCGTTTGACAGAAATGTTTCAAAAGTGTGTTTTTTTATTTACAATTGATATTTTAGTTCAAATAACATGTCACATACTCAAAATAGATAAAACACATTTAGATTGTTTTTACACTTTATGAAAATACTTGAAAAGTCATTTTTGATTTGTTGGAATCAGCCACATCGCAATCTGATACACAATGTGCCCAGTATTAGTCAAAGTGTTCTTTATCTGTTTAAAATTTACATTTTAGTTCAAAATGTATGTCACACACTAAAAAATGAAAAAACGTGCTTGGATTGTCTTTATATTTTCTAAAAATGTTTTTAAAGTCAAATGTGACATATAGGAATAAGTCTCACATCAAACCGACACATGATGTGGTTGGAATGACTCAAAGTAGTTGTTTTTGGTTAAAATTGATATTTTCATATAAAAAAATTGTGACATCCTCAATACAAAGAACTCACATTTGGATTGTTTTGATACTTTTAGAAAATCATAATTAAGTTATTTTTGACATGTATAATTAAAAAACATGTCAATCCAACTCACAGTGTGATCGGTATGACTTCAAGTGTGTCTTTTTATTTGAAATTAACATTTTAGTTCAAAACACACATCACATACTCAAATATGATAAAACACATTCAGATTGTCTGTATAGATTATAAAAATGATTCATAAGACAATTATTTTGTGTAGGAATCAGTCTCAAATAAAATTGATGCATGATGAGACAGATATTACTCAATGTGTATATTTTTAGTTTAAATTGACATTTTATTATGTATTGTTTCATATTTATGTTTAATTTATTTCTTTATATTATTACTAATATAAGAATTGTTTTTTACATAGGTGTACTCTTTTTCAAGAGTTGGAGTGGTTTTTTCGACAACTAGTAGCATGATTAGAATCTTTTTGAGAGGGGGTTAGGGACCAAAGACAATGAAATGTTGATGTTTTTGAATGTTTATGCTGAATTGTAATTATAAATGTAATTGTACAAATCATTATGTTTGTAATTAATGTAATATAGTGTTTTTTTATTATATTTTTAATAATAATTTATTATAATTAAATTTTCTATTTGGTGTTATAGTGTATTGTTTATTTTTCACCGCACTATAATTTCATGATCTTTATCTTTGCTAAATTAGCGTTGATCAAGGACCGCCTTTATAAATGTTTTTAGTGTAGATTAATGGGTCATTTATCAATACTATTTTTAGCGGTGTTAACTGTTGTATAAATTTAAGGGTTCTTTCAAAAACATAAATTTTTAGGACTGATAAAACCTTTTTGTGTGGTGTTAAAGGGAGGATCTATAGTACTGTCTATTTGTTTTCCAGCTTGATTTCTTATTTTTCTTGTAAGTTATTATTGAGAATGAGCATCACTAAAATATTTTTATTTTTAATATTTAACTAGTTAGAAACAACGAGTTACAATTAAAAAGTATGTGTATATGTACACCAATATGTCTATATAAATGTAAAATAATTTTTCCTGTTAATCTCTAATTTTAGAGAGGCATATCTAGAGGGCACCTTCTAAATTCAAGAGTTCCTTGATATATAGAGGAGTGATATCTTCCCCTTTCAAATAAATGCAGTAAGTGTGACTAGAATAATGATTAAAAGAGAAATCAGAAAAAATTTAACATCTGAAAAAATACACACATGCATAGAAATACCTGATATTTATTTTCATGGTGTCATTTTATTTATTGATTCTATCGAGCAGCCTCTGGAGATCATGTGATCCCTTTAACATTATTAATGAATAGGGATTACCATATAAATATTTCAGACTTATTCTAAATACTTAGCTAATAGAAATGAGGTTTAATGACTTATCCAATCCAAGAAACCGTATAGTGATGTTTCATGGGTGGATTTATCTCTTCGCTAATAATTTGAGTGAATGAGGAAAAAGAAAGAAAGAGAGGGTGTTCTTTTTCTAGTTAATGTGTTTCATTATTTTTTTTGGAAAATTTACAATTATTTATAGATACATGCAAGCAGAAGGAACGATAGGTAGGGGAAGTACACAGACTGCAGATTTGATCAGTTTTGTTGCATTTTATGGATGCCCCTTGCATTTAAAAAAAGATAGAGGGAATCAAAACATATATCAGAAAAAGAAAATTAATGAGTTTTTAATTTCTTTTTCAAAACAGATAGGGTTAGAAGTAATTTTAAAAAGGGGTATACAAATGTGTGAACCCTGTTCCCGCTTCTCCCCTCGTCCGGAAGTGTGAACTAGGTTCACGCTTCCAGAGTGAGTTTTCTAAAGGAAAAGTGAACGGCACTCACTCTTCCTCTAGAATTTTTTATTTATAAATATTATTATATTTATATATAATTAATATTAAAATATATTTTAATAAAAACTAATAAAAATTAATTAAATATTAATAAGTACTAATTAAATATAAAAAATATTAACTAGAAATCCATCAATATTTATACAATATCAATAAATATTAATTAAATATTAATTAATATTAAATAAATTTTGATTATTCAAAAAAATATTAATAAATATTTATTAACTACGAAATAAATATTCTTAAATATTAATAAATATTAATAAATATTAATGAATATAAACAAATGTAAATAAATAATTATAAATATAACTAAATATAATAAACTAGTAATAAAATATTAATAAATATTAATTAATTATTGACAAATATTAATTACATATTAATTAATATTAATTAAATATTAATTAATATTAATAAATATTAATGGATATTCATAAATATTCATAAATAGTCAAAAATATCAATAAATACTAATAAATATTAACAAATATTACTAAATATTAAAGAAATACTCATAAATATTAATTAAATATTAATCAAATATTCAGAAAATAGTAATAAAATTTTATTAAACATTGATAAATACTAATAAATATTAATTAAATACCCTTAAATTACAGTAAATATTAATAAATATAAAAAATTATTAATGAATTTAAATTAAATATTTTTAAGTATAAATAGAATACTATCAAATATCAATAAATAATAATGAAATAATTTTCTATAATTATAAATATTTATATATTTTAATTAAAAAGTAAAAAATATGAAAAAAATATTTAAATATTAATAAATACTATTTAAATATTCATAAATATTAGTAAATATTAATTAAATATTAATACATATAAATTAATATTAATAAATATCAACTAAATATTAATAAATATTAACCAAATGTCAATAAATTTTAAAAATTATTAATAAATAATAGATAATAATAAATAAATATTAATAAATATTAAATAAATATAATTATATAAGACATAATATCCATCATATATTCATAATTATTACTAAATATTAATAAATATTCATAAATATGAATATTTACTTATATTTAATGTTGGTCGGAGTTGGACTCTCAAGAGGGGGTGAATTCAGTTCCTATAAAAATTTCTATTAAAAAATTTATTTCAAAATCCACAAATTTAAAAACAAAACAGGCCATTTAATCAAAGTAGTAATTTTATAATAGTTTGGTTGTTCAATTAATTTCACAATAGATTAATTACTTCTGAGTTATATCATCCGGAAAGAGTGAAATAACTTTTGAAACCAATTTTATAATCCAAAATAGCTATAAATACTACTTGAGACTAACTATCGAAGTGAAACTTAGTTTTTTAAAATATGAGTTAAAATAGAGTAAACTAAATTTGAAAACATAATAGATTAAAACAAGAGGTTCAGTCTCAAGGAAAGACCTAATCCTATTCACTTGGTGATCACCTTCCACCAAGAAATATATATATATATATATATATATATAAAGCTTTGATCCACACCCTAGATTGGGGTTTAAACAAAAGGGTACAAACTATCCAGTTCACTTGACCTCTTCCATAGTTCTATATTGGAAATAAAATAGTCAGGTCACATAGGACCTATACAATAGTTCTATGTGGGATATATAAGGTGTAAAAAGATGTTTGTGTAAGGATATCGTGTGTCCTTCAGTTCAGTGAAGGAGATTGTGTGTATTTAAAAGATAGATTCACACACTGCTCGAAAAGTTTTAAAAATGAACACAATAGAGCAGGAAATAAATAGATAGTGTTTATAAGGCTTTATATGTTATGAAATAAATATTTGGACTCTTTGGATGTAGCAGATGTGAATATTGAGTCCTCTTCAGGAAGTAGACACTGAAAATAGAGTGTCATGAAGCCTTGTGTTCTGGTTTTCTAGGAAGTTTGTATTTTCTTCCTTAGTGTTAGTTTATTGCAAAGATGATTTAATCTTTGATACAATAAATCCTCATTTAGTTCACCGCTAGTAGGAATGAGAGTTCTTTGGGTGTTCTTCTGATGGGTCTAGTATCTCGGCTCATATGTTCTTTCTTATTGTTCTTTATTTCTTCTATAAAGATCATGCATCAAGCCTTCATTTTTTTATATCAGGGGTCTTGTGTTGGCCGAAAAGAAGTATGTGGAGGTACCTCATACCTTGAACTATCCACTAACATAGTCATTAATGCAGTCTACAAAAATAATTAATTTAATCAGTAGCATTAAATCACTCAAATATGATCGTTAGAGATAATTTTAAATAGAATAAGTTTTAAACAGTCTGTTGGTGAGTCATTCTATTAGTTAATCCTTCTATCGATGAGTCCTTCTATTTGTATGAGTGAATCATTCTATCGATGAGTCATTCTATCAGTATCTCCATGAGTTGGTGACTCATTTTGTTCTGTCGGTGAGTCATTCCTTCTATCAGTGTCTCATTTGTACTTTCATTGAGTCGTCTATCGAGGAGTCATTTTGTACTATCGGTGAGACATTTTCAATGGTTATGAGACATGAGTTCTATCGGTGAGACATTTTCATTGTCAATGAGACATTTTCACTATCGGTGAGACATGTGTTTTGTGAGTGTGAGTGACTCATACATAGCCAATTTTCTATTTTAACTTTCTTAAAACATGAATGTCAAAAGAATTTTTTAAACATATAATGGCATATAGATAATCATAATTAAACATATCTAAACATGATTTAGTAAAAATAAACAAGATTGAAATGATTAGAAATGATTTCTCATTATTTAAACCAAATAGGGGCCAATAATCGCCCCCTTTTGATGATCAGAAATCATAGAATTATAATGTACAATTATTTAATGATTAATATACTCAGTTCCCTTACTATCTCCCATTAATGATGTTCTTTAAAAAAAATTAAATTTCTCAAAAATAGACAAGGTTCAGAGGTAAAATAAATCATGCCTTATTTTCTCCCCATTTTTCATTTCTCCTCCTTTATCTTAATTAGATTTAAAAAAGATTAAAAAAAATTCTTTCTTTTTCACCCCCTCTGGGGATTATCAAAAAAATTAATGATATAAAATAATAACATGAAAGAAGGAAAGAGGCATAACAGAAATAAGGGAAATAAAAGAACATTTAATTTCATAATTAGGGTACAATATAGTTCAGTGGAATACAAAAAATTACAATCAAGCATCCCTATCAAAAAGTGATCCAAACTAATCCTTGGGATCAAGTTTTTTCTTTCCTTTTTCAGAAGGATAAATGGTAGGTTTAGTGGATGGAGGCCAAGAGACTAGAGGATTTGAGTGAATTATCAAGGGAGGAATAGGGAATCCTTCATGAACAGAAGGGGAAAGGGTAGGTTTAGATGAAGAATAATGTTGGATCTGCTCGATAATGATAGGCCAGATCTAGATCAAAGCCTGAGAAACTAACATAGACTGGGGATAAGGTGGCACAGAGGTTCTAGAAGATACTGAAGACGTTAGAGTTGGTCTGAGAGGTGCAGCATCTGGAACCACTATGGCCTCACTCTAAACATACAAATATGGCTTCAGAATATTGATGAAATCTGTGATTATCTCTCCACCATATTTCATTGCCTTTTAAAAATCATCCTTTTTCTCCCTGAAAATATCAAGAAGAGGTGTTATGTCCTTCAATTTTTAAACTTGATAATTAAAATCCCTAGTAACTAGATGAAACTTCCAATTCTATACCAAGAATTTAATGTGTCTTTTCAACTGGTTCTTGGTGTAAATCCTCTTGATGTAATAGTCCACTTTCTCTCTGATCTGATCATTGGAAGTTTCAACCCTCTTAGAGTAGAACCTGAACATATCATGAACATTGACACTATTTTTCATAATATTTTAAAGTGTATCTTGATATTTCCCACCCAACAGAGCTCGCAACTCATCTCTAATAAAATTCCACATTGCTTCAACATCTGGTGAGTGAGATACATGAGCTTCTGGGCTAGATTCCCCTTGTACAATGTCCCTAACACCCTATATCAACTCGGAAAAATCATGAACTTGAAAGTGGAAAATAATATCCCAGATTCCTTTCATGATTCTATCAATTGTTGTCTTATACTCAAATGTCTAATAGTAGATAGTGGAAACCAATGCAGTCAACTCATTCCTCAGTTTCTGATTATTTTCCACAATAGATTCAATGACTGCAATTAGAATGGGTTACACTTGAGAAATAATAGTTCCAGAAAGAATATTTTCATCACTGTCACTCAATATTGACATATAAATAGGCAAAGAAACATTATTAATGGTGGAGAAAACTTTTCCTTGAAACTATCAAAATCATCTCTAGTGACATAATCACTAGGAGGGATTTGAGCCACTGATTCTCCTGAAACAGGTACGAAAACCTCATCATCTGAATATTCATAGTCCAAACCAAGAGCTATATATCCTTGATTTCTTTTTCATTCAGACATAACATCATCATATAAAGTGGTGAGTGTGTCAAGTATCATTCTTTTAGTTTGATGTTCCCCCTCATCTTGATCTCTTCTATCTTGAAGATCCCCCTCAACTGGATCTCCTCTCACTTGCTGGTCCCCCTTATCTTGAGATCGTCTTCTAGAAAAAACCAAATGTGGTGCTAGGATTATTTGAGATTGCACTTTTCTTTGAAGTTAAACCACTACATCTTCTACATTATCAAATACTAAAGAGCCAAGAGTGTATATAATGAGTTTTAGATTCACAGTATCATCCAGCTCGACAGTATAATCTTGATCATCACCAGGATGATCTGAATCCATATCACTTTTACTTATTTCATCCTCCCCATTATTTTCATATTCTTTACTTCTATCATCATGGTCTTTGTTTCCTTCTTCCACACTTCCATATCTACTACCAATTTCCTCTTCCTCTTCTTTCTCTACTTATTCTTCTCCTCCAGATTCTTTTCCATAACCACTAGATCTACTCACATACTCAATGCTTCATGAAACTTCTATCTCCTCATCACCATTATCACCAAGAGTCTGTTCATTTGAAGTTAATTCCAGTGGTAGACTTGTATTTTCCATTAGTCATTATCATTGGTATTTCAGAAATGTTTGGGTCACTCCAATCATCTATAGGAGATCCTTGATCTCAACCAAAAGTAGAAGCTTATTCCTCATCAGAATAAATAGGCTCAGTATCTTTTGGTCCTAGAACATGATCCACAAAATCTATTGGCCTAAAAGGATGGTCTATTGGAATGATTTTTTAATAAATATTATCCTCATCATTAACCCATTACATATTCTATGAAACCCAATGCATTTTCAATATTTTGAAATTTTCCTTATTTATACAGATTCCACTACGTGTAGATATAGTCTTTTCATCTTCACTACCATATCCTTTCTCCTATAAGATGTAAAAATAATCCTTGGATATAATAAGGAATTATTCTTCTAGTATTGCTTAATCATTTCATTGATATGCACTATAAGGTATCTACACAGATTCACATTGATTCCTTTATTCATTATATATAACAACAATACATCTTGATAATTTAAAGATGAAAATTCCCCTTTCATGGGAAAAAAACTGGTCCTCAATAAACTTAAACCACATTCTGATCTCATCGTTAATCTCAGTATCTATTAGTCTCCTATGCTCCTCGTTAATAGTTACTTCTTTTAGATCTGTCTCATAAAAAAAGATGTCGCTTTTAGGTGGATAAGTTCCTTGATGATCATCATACACACCTTCATGTGGAACCATAAGTCATTCATCCCAATTCCAAGAAGAAAATGAAATTATACTCTATTTAACTATTGATTTGACCCAACATACCCCACTTCCTTACAAAAGAAACTCAGCATTTTTGAAAAAATCATGGACAAGCTTTGGGTAATAAGGCCTCTCATTATTTGAAAACCAGTCCATCCAACCTTAGGTCTAAAGCACCATGAATAGCAGAGACATACTCTCTAGCATCCATTATGTGTGAACTTCCTCCTCTGGTTTTACCACATGGTTTTCAAGAGGTGTATTGAGAGGCTTAGACTTACTATAATCTCCTTTTTGCTTCTTAGCAGGTTGTGACTTGTCTCTAGATCCTCTTTTGAGTGAGCCCTTCATTCTCTCCATTCTTGATGGTTCGGTTAAAGGTTTTAAGGTCAAATGTTGAGGGTAGAGAGCAATGGTAGGAGTGTAAGGGTTAAAGTGTGAGGGTAAGGATTATAGTGGATCAACTCAAATTTACATCATTTAGTGTATTTGAGATTGCAAAATTGTGAACCGAATTCAACGAAATAAATAAAAGAGCACTGTTTTTGATAAAACAAAAAGTGGATAAAATGGCGTGTTTTATAAGTTTCGTCATGAAATTATCAAAATGAAACTTTAGGTGTCACCATGAAAAAGTTTCGGTGTCTTCATGACAAAGTGTCAGTTTCAACATGAAAAAGTGTAGGTGTCGGCATGATAAAGTGACAATGTCGTCATGACAAATTGTCTGTGTCGGCATTACAAAGTGTCAGTATCGACATGAAAAAGGGTCATTATTGGCATGACAAAGTGTTAGCGTCCTCATGAAAAAGTGTCAGTGATACATCACCAGTCTATTTATCCTAACAGTGTGAAAACTACACTAGGTTTAATCAAAGGATCATCAATATACGGTCCTTGTAAATTAATCATACCTCATTCATGTTTGATGAAATTCATTCTTTCAAAGTTCAATTCATTTGGGAATATGTCAGCAAGATGATGTCCAGTGCCAATAAACTCTAGTTTTATATCAAAATTTTGATAATGGTCTCTCAAAAAGTGATGTATTACATCAATATGCTTTGTTCTAGAATGTGAAAGAGGATTCCTTGAAATATTAATATCACTTATATTATCACATTTTATAGGGACATATATGAATTGATATCCATATAATAGAAAAGTTTGTTTCATCCACTAAATATGAGCACAAAAACTACGAGCTTCTATGTATTCATCCTCAATAGTAGATAATGCAATTGACTTTTTCTTTTTACAAAACCATGAAACTATAGGCTTTCCCAAAAAGTGACATGTTCTAGAGGTTCTCTTTCTATCTAAATTTCATCAATAAAAATCAGCATCAAAATAACTAATTAAATCAAAAGGTTTTCCTCTAGGATAGAACAATCCTAAGTTGGTAGTATATTTGAGGTATTTGAAGATTATTTTAACACTTTTTAGATGATATTATTTATGGTTAGTTTGAAAAAGGGCACACACACTAAACATAATATCAGGCCGACTGGCATTTAAGTTGAGTAAAATCCCAATCATTACTATGTAAGTGGTTTGATCAAAACCTTTACCATTTTCATCAAGATCCATCTTACATGTGGGAATCATTGTAGTATTACTGCTTTTTGCACTATAAAATACAAACCACTTTAAAATATATTTAGTACATTTACTTTGATTTACAATAATACCTTCTCTATTTTGAAATATTTGAAATAAATGAAAGAATTTTAAATCCCCCCATTAAAGTCATTTTAAATTCCATTTGCATCATTTTTTAAAAATCATAACACAATGAATTTTTTGAAGATCCAAAATTAATATCATCTACATAAATTTTAGCTACTAAAACATATTTAGAAACTCATTTTATAATGAGATTAGGATAATATATACCCTTTGTAAAACATTTGGAAAAAAGAAAACTACTTAGTCTATCATACCAAGCTCTTGGATCTTACTTTCAACCATATAAATCTTTTTATAATTTAAAAAAAAAGATTTGGAAAGTGAGGGTTTGTAAAAATAGGGGTTTGTTCAATGAAAACATCTTCAACAATATACCCATTTATAAATTCACTCTTAAGATTCATTTCATGTAGCTTGAAATTTATATGTGTTGCATACACAATCAAGATTCTAACGGCCCCAAGTCTTGCAACTGGTGAAATTTTTTCTCCATAGTCAATCCCTTCTTCTTGATTATTACATTTTGCAACCAATATATCTTTATTTATTATAATATTACCAGCTTTATATATTTTATTAATAAATACGCATTTAGTACATCTGTTCAAGATGTCTTTAGGTTTGTCTATAAGTTTCCAGACTTTATTTCATTCAAACTGATTTAATTATTCTTATACAGAAATTTTACAAAACTAATGATTGATAGTATCATTGATGTTATTAGGTTCAAGCTATGACAAAAAGGCTTGATGTTCAACCCGATTTCTCAGAGAAACTCTGGTTTGTGATCCTTTATCTAGGTATCGAACTAAAACATCAAAAATATGGTTATTAAGAGTCCTTATGGGTCTAGAAAAAGAAGGAATAGTGATTTCAGCTTCTTCAATAGGTTTGGGTTCATCATGACTGGAGTATGAAGAATTTATAAAACTAGATGATTTAATAGATTGTTTAACAGAAGGGTCAAGAGATTTTACATTTATGTCCAAATTTGACAGATCAGCCTTAAGATTTTCTAGGGAGTTCTTCGGTTCATGTGGATTTATTTCATAAAATTTGACATGCACATATTCATCCACACACTTAGTTCTTTTATTAAATACTCTGTAGGTTTACTAGAGAATTAATATCCTAGAAATTTTCCTTCATCACTTTTGGATGAATTTTTTTTAAGATTTTTCTTTTTTATTAAGGATAAAGACCTTACAACCAAAGAATTAGAGGTAACTAACTTTGGGTTTTCTATTGTTCAATAGCTCATAGGGGGTTTTATTAAGAATTAGTATGATTAAGAATCTATTTATTATATAACAATCTATATTAACAACTTCTACACAAAAGTAGATAGGTAAGTCATATTCAATAAGAATATTATGGGCTATCACTTATAAGGTTTTATTTCTTCTTTCAACAAAACTATTCTTTTGAGGTGTCTCATGAGTATAGAAGATGTGACTATATCCATTTTGTGATAAAAATATTCAAACTCTTGGTTTTCAAACACAAAACCATGGTCACTTCATATGGATTTAATTTTAAGTCCACATAGGTTCTTTACTGTTCAAGCATACTTGGTTAAATGAGAATAAGCATCACTTTTATTATCAAGAAATAAAGTCTATGTATGTCTAGAATAGTCGTCTATAAGAACATAGACATAGTGCTTCCATTTAAACTTGAAACCTTAGATGGTCCAAAAAATCCATCGGAACCAACTCAAGAGGTTGAGAATTATAAACTTATTACATTTTTTTGAAAGATATTTTATGTTTTTTACCCTTTAGACAAAGATTATTGAATTTTTCATTTGGAAACTCAAGATTAGGTTGATCTTTAACTAGTCATTTACTAGTAATCTTTCTAAGATAATGAATATTTAAATATCCCAATATCCTATTCCAAATCCAAGACTCTTTATGAAAGGAACTCAAACATAAAACATTTTGAGAAACTATGGAATCTATGTTTTCAGCATAAACATTTTCATTTCTAAAAGTAGAAAATAATAATTTATTTTTGTAATTAAAGACATTTCATGCATCATTTTCAAATTTAAAATTAAAACCCTCATCCCATAGCTCAGAGATACTAAGCATATTATACTTTAATCCATCACTAAAAAGTACATTGGATATTAAAATTGAATTATAGTTACCAATTTCGACAAGGCCAATTATTTTCCCTTTAGCATTATCACAAAAAGTGACATGGCCACCATCAATATATATCAGATTCTTGAATCATAAATAATCCCATGTCATTGTATTGAACATTCACTTTCCAAGTACCATAGACTTCTAAAAGATCTCTTTAATTAGCATTCCTACAGAAAAAAATTAGACAATAAATGATTTTGGTACCCAGATTTTTTGGGTCTAGTAAAATTAGTAATAAGAGCTTTGGGAACCCATAATTTCTCCATGGTTTTCCAATAAGTGGTAAGTAAGGTATTTGAAAAATATACTTTATTTGGGACAAAAAAACATGAAATAGTAGAAGATTTTCTATAGCTATAACTTGAAGAAAATTTTCCAGAATAAGGAATAAAACTATATTATCTATATTTGGATACAAAATTGGTTTTCACAAAATTTCATTTACCAGGATGATAGCCAATACCACTAGTGTATTTGGGTAAAACTTGTTTACCGTGCATTTGAAACAAGATATCTTTGTCATTGGTAAACTTTTCTAATTTTTTTTCAATTGCTCTTTGGACAATTTAGGCACACTGTTTTCTCTATGAAATTGAGAATTCTGTTCCTTTTCTATGGTACGCTCATAGTTAACAGTAGAAGTAAGAGCATGTTGTTTCTTTAAGGCTTTGTATTTACCTTTTAATTTATTTCATGTATCTTCAAGAATTTGGCAGTATTTAAACATTTAAACATTATTCATATTTTCAGAATCACTCTCATCTTTAGAATTATAAGAATTATGTATAGGAGACTTAAGGGTTACTGAAGATGTTTTTTTCATGAAACACGTGTTTTCATTGTCACCTTTCTCATCATGTGATGATTCTGACTCACTTGAGATATCATCAGAGGAACTCTAGGTGGCCTTCATTTCCTTTTTGTATCTTTTATCTTTGCCCTCATATTTGATCTTATATTTTAACTCTGGACAGTCATCCATTACATTTCCTCTCCTCTTACATTCATAACACACTATTTCACTAGAATTATCATACCTTGTCCTATCCTTTTTCTAGTTTCCCTTCTTATTATATTTACCATTGTAGCTAGGCTTCCTAAATAATTTCTTCCTTCTATAAAACTTATTAAACCATTTGGATAATTGAACCATTTTCTTAAATCTATCAGATGGTGAATCTTCAACACTTTCACGGTCATAATGAGTTTGAATCCATTCATTTTCTTTATGTTTGGAAGTAGTGGTTTTAAAAGACACTAAATTTCTATTTGGTTCATACTCCACCTCTTTGTTAACTTTTATGTCTTCCTCAAACATCATTATTTTTCCTATTAACTCATTAAATATTAACTTACTGATATCTCATGATTCTCTAATTGATATTAAGGTTCCTATCCACTTTTCTGGTAGACATTTGAGTAGCTGAAAGATTTTTTCTTTGGAATCCACTGGCTTTCCAAGAGAGATCATTGTATTAACTATCTCCTTGAACTGGAGATACATATTGGAAATGGGTTCATCATGCTTCATCTAAAATATATCATATTTAATAGTATAGGTATGAAGTCTCATTTCATTGACATTAGTAGTTCCTTCATTTGAAATAGCTATGGTATCCCAAATTTCATAAGCATATTTACATGTAGAAATTAAATAAATTTTTTCATCTCCTAAAGAACAAAATGAGGCATTCCTGGCTTTTTAATTTATATTATAAGCGGTTTTTGTAGCATCACTCCTTGTAGTCCATTGAGTGCTTGGTATGTCATATTTATCTTATATTATAGTCCAAATATAAAACCTCATTCTTTATAAGTGAATTTTCATCCTTATTTTCCATTGGGAATAATATGTACCATTAAAGTAGGGAGGTATGTTGGTTGCAACGCCTTCTTGTTTATTATATAAAATCAAGAATAAAGACTAAATTTTAAAGTGCAAAAAATTTTGAACTAATAGAAATTTATAGATATATAAAACAAAACTAAAATCATTGTTAAATGGATTTTAAAATAGAATTTTAAAAACATTTTATGATACCAAATGTTGGTTAGGGTAGGACACTCAAGAGGGGGGGGGGGGTGAATTAAGTTCCTATAAAAATTTATCTTAAAAAATTATTTGAAAATCCCTAATTTTAAAAGCAAAACAACCCAATTAGTTAATGTAGTAAGTTTATAATAGTTTGACTATTCAATTAATTTCTAAAGAGATTGATTACTTCTCAGCTATATCAACCTAAAATACTGAAAAAAATTTTGAAACCAATTTACTAAAACAAAATAGATATAAATACTATCCAAGACTAACTATCATTGTCAAACTTAGATTTCTAAAATATGAGTTAAAAACGAGTAAACAAAATCTGAAAACATAGTGGATTAAAACAAGAGGTTCATTCTCAATACTAGAAATAATCCTCTCCACTTGGTGATCACTTGTCACCAAGAAATATATATATTGTTGATCCACACCCTGGATTGGGGTTTACACAATTGTATACAAACTGTCCAGGTCACCAGACCTCTACCATAGTTTTACGTGGGAACTAAAATAGATATGTCACACAAGACCTATACCATAGTTCTACATGGGATATAACAAGTGTAAAAATTGTTTTGTGTAAGGATATCTTATGTCCTCCAGTTTAGGAAATTAGATAATGTGTTTTTAAAATACATATTCACATAGTGTTTGAAAATTAGTAAAAATGAACATAGCAGAGCTACAAAAAAAGAGATAGAGTTTATAAGGCTCTGTGTGTTGTGAAATGAATCTTTGATCTATTTGGATGTAGTAGATGTGAAGATTGAGTCCTCTTCTGGAAACAGACAATTAAAATATATTTTTGTGAAGCTTTGTGTTCTGGTTTTTCAAGAAGATGAGATTGTCCTCCTTAGTGTTTGTTTGCTGCAAGAATAATTGAAGATTTGTTGAACAAAAATCCACCTTTAGTTCACAGCAAGTAGGAATAAGATTTCTTCGGGTGTTATTCTGTTTGGTCTAGTATCTATGCTCGTATATTCTTTCTTGTTTTTCTCTATTTCTTCTATACGTCTCATGCTCCATGCTTTTGTTTTTTTATTTAGGGTGACTTGTGTTGGTCGACAAGAAGAATGTGGAGGTACCTTGTACCTCATATTTTTCACTGACATAGTCATTAATGTTTTCTGCAAAAGGTATCAATTTAATAAGTAGCATTAAAACACTCAAATATGACTATTATAGATAATTTTAAATAGAAGAAGATTTAAACAGTCTATTGGTGACTCCCCGACAGGTTGGTCATTTTGTCGGTGATTGATTCTATCAGTGATTCCTTCTGTTTGTATCAGTGACTCATTCTATCGACGAGTCCTTCTGTCAGTATCTTTATGTGTCAATGACTCAATCCGTCGGTGACTCATTTTGTTCTTTCGGTGAGTCATTCCTTCATTCGGTGTCTCATTTGGACTATCAGTGAGTCACTTATCGGTGAGTCAATTTGTACTATCGGTGAGACATTTGCACTGTCGGTGAGACATTATCACAATCGGTGAGACTTTTTCACTGTCATTGAGACATGTGTTTTGACGTTGTCAGTGACTCCTACTTTTCCAGTTTTTCATTTTAACTGTCTTACAACATGAATGTCAACAAAATGTGTTAAACCTATAATGGCACATGGATATTCATTATTAAACATAACTAGTCATGATTTATTATAAATAAATATGGTTGAAATGATTTGATATGATCTGTGATTATTAAAACCATAGAGGGGCCAACAATTAGTAATATTTATTAATATTTATCAATATTTATTTAATGGATGTCTATTATTTATTAATATTTAAAAATAATTATTAATATTTATTAACATTTACTTATATTCATTAATATGTAATTAGTATTTATATTCTTAAAAAAATAGCATTTCCCCCTCAACCTATTAAAATATTGTTTAAATTTATGAATATTTATTTAATATTTAATTATTCTTTATTAATATTCATCAATATTTATTAATCTTTACTTAAAGATTATTTATTTTTATTAATTTTCAATTAATATTTATAAATATTTTTAATTTTTGAAAAATATTATAATTATATTTATTAATCTTTATTAGTATTTTATTAAACTTTTTGATTACTTAATTAATATGTATTAACATTTATTTATATTTATTTATATTTATTGGTATTTATGAGTATTTATGAATATTTAAATAAATTTTATTACTTTTCATGAATATTTAATTAATATTTAATTATTTTTAATGAATATTTATTTAATATTTTTTTAATATTTTTTTAATAATTGCTAGTTTTTATTAATATTTTGTAGTATTTATGAATATCGCTTAATATTTACTAAAATCTAATTAATATTTTTCAATAATTAATTAAAATTTAAAAATATTTTATTAATATTTTTTTATTTATATGTATTAATATTTATTTAAATTTGTTTACATTCATTTATATTTATCAATATTTAGTAATATTTGTTTAATATTTAATCAATATTTATTATTATTTATATTTATTATCATTATTTATTTAATGTTTGTTAATATTTGTTAATTTTTATTAATATTTAATTAATATTTATTTTAATATTTAATTAGATGTCCATTTATATATATTTATTTCATAATATTTATAATAAAAAATATTCTTGAAGAAGATTGAAATTTCTTCACTCATCCTTCAGAAAAATCGCAAAAGAAGCGTGAACCCCGTTCGTGCTTCCTAGTGAGGGGAAAATCATGTTTGGGGTTCATGCTTCTCTAGACCCCTTTTTAAAAATATTTCCAACCCTATCATTTTTGTAAAAAAAATAAAAAACTCATTTTTTCCACATATATCCCTTTATTGATCTGATCTTGAAATTTATGTTTCATGCGTATAGAATAATGTGGAGCTAAGAAACCCTCCCTGTCTTAAAATCCCATCAACATAAGATAGAGTGAGAATAGATCTATAATGTGGGGAGACATGTTGAGAGGGGGGTACACATGGCATGATGAGTTCTACCTTGTGTTTCACATCCCATAGCTTCTTATCAGACTGCTTGGGACAATTATCCAGAAAATCGACCAAACTGCACCTCCATACAGATTTGAATAACAACAGCAACAAACAAGAAAAAATAATGATTTATATATGTTTACATGGATGAGTATTGAAACAAGGAAGAGTAGGGAACATAAGGATGATTAGGTATATATAGATCTGTACATCGTGGAAGGGGAGCAGAATTCATGCTTCTAGCCGGAGCTGGTAAAGATAACGAGGGAGATGTGGACATCCTAGAGAACTAAAATTTCATTAGCCTTCTTGAAGATCCCATTACGGTGCTTGGAGTATGTCACCTACCAGCTAAGTCGATTTTCTATCCTCCTTATCTATATCATCCCTCTTCCCATCACCATACTCTAATATCACTCTCTCTTCCACCTAAAACCAACTCTTCTCTTTTATGAACACATTGTCTAGTTTTTTTCTATTTCCTTGCAGCTGTGGTTGCAGGTAGGAATAAATTTATGGAAGGGGTGAGAGAGGGATAAAGAGATGGTGAATTTCCTAGATTTTTTTTGTTTTATTTATATATATACCACCAAATGTTTCAGCATAATTTTTCATCTATTTAATATCAAACAATACTGCCATTACAACAGTCTGAATTCTGACAGAAGCTCTCACCCAGGGCTCCCTTTTACAAGAGGGCTTGCCCAGAAAATCCTTCCACATTTCTGATGTGGGATTCTGGTTCTCCCTTTCCTACGCAGAACATTCTACATTTCTGATGTCCGATTAAGAATTGTTTCATGTACAAGACTTTGAAAGGCTATAAAATATAAAATTTAAGCCCAATATAAATGAAACATAAAACATGGATTAAAAAAATAATAAATAGTTGAAAATAAAAAGAGTTTCATAAATGTTTTTTGATGAAGAACGATTTATAAGCTTTCAAAACCACCTACTTGAAACTTAAATTTTTTTCAAATATGTGGCTATGAAAGACTATAAAATATAAACTATAAGACTAATATAAATGAAACATAAAACATGGATTAAACATATAAGAAATAGTTTAGAATAAAAATAATTTCATAAAAAATGTTAATGAAAAATAATTTATAAGAATTCAAACCCACCTATTTGAAACATAAAAATGATTCAAATATGTGGCTTTGAAAGACTACAAAATATAAACTATAAAACCAATATAAATGAAACGTAAAACGTGGATGAAACAAACCATAAAAAATATGAAAATTAATAAGATAATTAGTAATATAGTTATTAATTATATAACTATTAATTATATAATAATGTATTAGTTAATTAGTAATATAAATATTAATTATATAAATAATTTTTTAATTAGTAATATCATTATTAAATATATAATAATTAATTAGTAATATCATTATTAATTAGTTAATTAATAATATACATACTAATTGATAATTAATTTGTTAATTTGTAATATAATTATTAATTATATAATAATTAATTAGCTCATAAGTAATATAATTGTTATTTATATAGTAATTAGTTATTCATTAATATAACTATCAATTAGTTCATTATTATTATAATTATTAATTATAATTATTAATACAATTATTAATTAGTTCATTAGTAATATAAATATTTATTATATAATAATAAATTAGTTCATTAGTAATATAACTATTAATTATAAAATAGTTAATTAGTTAATTTATATTATAATTATTACTTTTAATTATTCAGTATTAATTATTATTAATTAATTATATAACAATTAATTAGTTAATTATTAGCATAATTATTATTTATTTGTTATTTATTATATAATTAATTTGTTAATTAGTAACATAATTATTTTTTATTTAATAATTAACAAATTAATAATATAATAAATAATAAATTAATAATTAATTATATAATAATTAATTAGTTAATTGGTAACATAAGTATTTTTTATATTTTATTTATAATATAATTAATTTTTTAATTATTAATATCATTATTTACTATATAATAATTAATTAGTAATATAATTATTAATTATATAATTATTAATTATAAAATTATTAATTAGTTAATTAGTAATATAGCTAATAATTGAAAATTAATTAGTTAATTGGTAATATGATTATTACTTATATATTAATTAATTTGTTATTTGTAATATAATTATTTATTATATAATATTTAGTTATTTATTAATATAACTATTAATTAGTTCATTAGTAATATAATTATTAATTATAATTGTTAATAAAATTTTTAATTAGTTAATAATTAATTATTTGATTAGTAATATAATTGTATATTATATAATAATTAATTAGTTATTTAGTAATATATTTATTAATTATAAAATAGTTGATTAGTCAATTAGTAATATAATTATTAATTATGATTATTAATTATAAATATTCTTTATTAATATAAATAATGAATTATATTATAATTAATTATATATTTAAAAATATAATTATTAATTATATAATAATTAATTAGTTCATTAGTAATCTAATTTTTATTTATAATAATGCATTAGTGAATTAGAAATATAATTATTAATTATATAATAATTAATTAGTTAATTAGTTATATACTTAATAATTAATAATTAATTAGTTAATTAGTAATGTAATTATTAATTATATAATAATTAATTGTTTAATTAGTAATATAATTATTAATTATATAATAATTATATATTTATTAATATAACTATTAATTAGTTCACTAGTAATATAATTATTAATTATAATTATTAATAAAATTGTGATTTTGTTAATAATTAATTAGTTAATTAGTAATATAATTATTTATTATATAATAATTAATTAGTGAATCAGTAATAAAATTATTTATTATAAAATTGTTAATTAGTTAATTAGTAATGTAATTTTTTATTGTAATTATTCATTATAATTATTCGTTGTTAATTATTAAAAATTAATTATACAATAATTAATTATTTAATTAGTAATATAATTACTAATTACATAATAATTAAATTTTTAATTAGTAATATATTTTATATATATAATAAATAATTAGTTATTTTGTAATATAATTATTAATTATATAATAATTAGTTAGTTAATTAGTAATATAATTATTAATTATATAATAATTAATTACATAATTAGTAATATAATTACTAATTATATAATAATTAATTTGTTAATTAGTAATATAATTATAAATTATATAATAATTAGTTATTTAGTAATATAACTACTAATTTTAATTAATAATTAATAATTGATAATTAATAATTAATAATTCATAATTCATAATTCATAATTCATAATTCATAATTAATAATTAATAATTAATAATTAATAATTAATAATTAATAATTAATAATTAATAATTAATAATTAATAATTAATAATTAATAATTAATAATTAATAATTAATTAGTTAATTTGTAGTAATATTTTAATTTTTAATTATTAATTATTAATTATTTATTATATAATAAATAATTATTTAACCAGTAACATAATTCTTAATTATAAAATGAACAACTAATAATTATAAAAAAAATTATATTTCTAACTAACTAATTAATTATTATTTTATAATTATTAATTATATTACTAATTAAATAATTTTTTATTGTATAATTACTTGTTATATAATTAATTATTAATAATTAAAAATTAAAAAATATAATGAATAATTATAATACATAATTATATCTTGAATTGACTAATTAACTATTATATAACTAATAATTATATTACAAATTAACTAATTAATTGATGCATATGATTCACACTATTGGTTAATTAACTAATTAATTATTATATAATTAATTATAATATTACTAATTAATTATTATATAATTAATAATGATATTACTAATTAAAAAATTAACTATATAATTAATAATTAGTAATTATACTACTAATTAACTAATTAATTTTCAACTTTTTCTTAAATATTTAATCCATGATTTAAGTTTCATCAATATTCGTCTTATTATTTATATTTTATAGTGTTTTAAAGCCACATATTTGAAACATTTCTATGTTTCAAATAGGTGGTTTGGAAATCTTATAAATTATTTTTCATCAACATTTTTTATAAAATTCTTTATATTTTCAATTATTTTGTATACGATTAAACCATGTTTTGTGTTTCATATATATTGGTTTTATAGTTTATATTTTATATTCTCTCAATGCCACATATTTGAAACATTTTTAAGATTCAAATAGATTGTTTTGAAAGCTTATAAATTATTTTTCATCAAAATTTTATATTAAATTATTTTTATTTTCAACTATTTCTTTAAATGTTTAATTTATTTTTTAAGTTTAATTTATATTGTACTTATAGTTTATATTTTATATCTTTTAATGCCACATATTTGAAACATTTTTAAGTTTCAAGTAGGTGGTTTTGAAATCTTATAAATTATTTTTCATCAACATATTTTATAAAATTATTTTTCTTTTTAACTATTTATTATATGTTTAATTCATGATTTAAGTTTCATTTATTTTGGTCTTATAGTTTATATTTTATCGTATTTCAAAGCCACGTACTTGAAATAGTTCTAATTCCCACATCAGAAATGCAGAATGTTCTGCACAGGGAAGGAAGAACAAGAATCCCACATCGAAAATGTAGAAGGATTTCTAGTGAAAGCCCTCTTATAAAAGAGAGCCCTCGGTGAGAGCTTCTATCAGAATCCAGACTACTGCAATGATAGTACCACAAGATATTAAATAGGAGATAAATTCCTGTAATTATATATATATATATATATACATATATATAAACAAATAAAAACAAAAATACAAAAATAGTGAAAAACAGTTTAGACAAAAGGCGGAAACAGGGTTGTCGCCTTCTTACTTAACCCGAAATGTGGTAGCACCATTGTCGCCTTTCACCCGAGAACTAAAGGAGGCAGCTACGTTGTCGCGTTTTGCACACATTTTTAAAAAAAATTAAAACCTAAACCTAAAATTTTTTTATCAAAAAACATATATTAAAAAAATATGTTGCAATTATATGTACATGAAATTAAAAAAATAATATACAATTGTATGTTTTTTACTTGCTACTATGGGTTTGTGTATTCCGAATTAAACGTTGAACTTTAGACTCAATGACATTTCGTTTTGGTTATGTTCAACCTCTTAACAATCAGTCCACCATTAATTAACCCAATAAAACCCTATTTTATGTCAATTTCTCAATGGGATCTAATTTTGTTTGTATCGCAACATCTTATAACCACCAGTTATCCTTTGGCTTTCTTCATCTCGCGTACAACACATAGGAAAATCAATAGCTTTAAATAATCCTTGTATCATAATTTAACTACTGTAATAACTCAAATATATTGTGTTTAACAAATATTATAACGGGATAATGGTGGATTATGTAGGGATTGGGGCCCAAAGAAACAAGTGTGTAACTTCTCCGAGAAGATCCCCCAAGAATTTGGTGTCTTAAACTAGGAATTTTTGGCACCCCAACCACTACACTGAGTTGTCCTTGCATCTGATTCCAGTCCTCCTAGGGTCTTCATTCCCACAAATGGACAAAAGCATATGACAAACAAATACACATGCAATCGTAAAATTCAAAACAATGCTCAATAGGATTATGTGTTTCATAATTTCATCCTATATCCATGGCGGAACGACATCATCACTTTCATTCAATGAGAATAAAATTCTATGTTACAATAATTTTCATCTTTTGGAACTCTACCTAGATCACCTGATGATATTCCACCAGCATCATTCGATCATCACATCATCTGGCTCCCTCCTGGTCTCTACTCTTGTAGGTCTTGACCTCTGCCTTTGACTCTAGTGGCTTTGAATTTGGGTGCACTAAGGTTGGATTCCCCATAAATGGAGGCACCTCCACCTTTGTCAGTCCCTATCAGTAATCATCAATCGTACTCCAAAAATTTCACTACATCCATTTATATATATCCCAAGTCCATATCTCTAATTAATGAAGTTAACAATAATTTTTTCATCCATTGGTATTGAGAAAAAATTATTTATTAATGTAAGAAGAAAATCCTCTATTAATGTTGAGATAAATTGCACCATTAATAATTTCTCTCTCTCCAATAAAAAGGTAAACCCAAATCAATTCTTTCTTGAGAATCATTTTTTACAGTTAAGTCCAACATATGATTTTTTCAAATTGATAGAATTCAAAAATTAATTAAAAATGATCAATGAAATTTTTTTATCCATATTTAAAGGGATCTATATCAATTATTATTTTGGAATTCTCCATTAAAATTGTGATAAAAATAATATAGGAAAAGGATTGAAATACTTTTAAGTTGGAAAAAATCAATAAAACTCAAATCAGGAAAGTTAAACGGATAAAGGTCTTTATATATCATTTAAATTTTATTTATCTATGTGATAAATTTATATTTCAAAGATCCTAAAATAAAGGGAAATAATTTTACATGTGGTATCATGAATATTGATAATTATACTTTTTTCCATAATTATTCACATTTTGTTTTAATTTTAGTGCATGTGTTTAAGTTTGAAATTAAATTCAAATAACAAATATTACCATATTACACTAGGAATTTATCTATTTACATTGAATAAATAATATTGTTTATCATCTAAAGCAATACTAATTAATAGATAAATATAGTTAAATATAAATTAGATATGATCACAAACATTTTTATTAATATTATTTGAAAATATGATATATCATTGATTTAAAGTAGCTTTAATGTTTGAAAACTAATTTGGTAGTCCCATGTTCAAAACATTGGTTACGTTGTGTTGGTATTTTTTTCATTTTCATTAGTAATAACAATTGGAAACGCCTAAATTGTCATGGGTTATCGATCCCATGAAAATTGATAATAGTTAATTAAGGATTTTAAAATCCTTCCTCAAATTGTTAAATAACAATTGTTATTATAATTTATTATTATTGTAGTAATTATTTAAAGAAAGAGAAATTATTGTGGATGTTTTTAATTTTTCAATTTTGAAAAACATATTTTTCATTATTTGGAAAATTTATTGTATTTTTAAATTTCATTCCAAAAAAATTTAAGAGATATATTTTTTAATGTTAAGTTTTATTGAAATTTATTAGTATTTATAATTATGTTATGATTAGGATGTTTTGTAATTAGAACATTATCATGTGAGATTTATTAATCACCAAAGTGATCAAATCATAAAGGTAAAAGTGTTCTAAAATAATTTGAAAAATTATATATATTTATTGCTCAAAAATTCGATGATATTATGATATTTTATAAGTAATTTAAATTCATTATTATAATAAATTTACTTATTTCTGAAAGATAATTTTCATTTTCATATAATTTATAAATATTATTGTTGGTTATATATATGCATTATGAGATTTATTTATATATCCAATGATAATAAATAAATTTAATTGATGTGTGTATCATATCCAAATAAACTTAATTTAATTAGTAAAAATTATGATTTTGTACTAGTGTATCTTCCAATTAAGAGAACTAATATACATTTTATGTTAAATAATTTGTCTAAATCGATGTATTATTATTATTATGAAGAAAATTAATTTTAAGCATTATTTATTGTAGTTATATTTCCATCATCATTTCACTCACATACATCAACTGTTCTGATCATTAATGGACCAAGTTTCACGTACTATAGTGAGAAAATATAATTTCACCATGGTGTATTGGATCTTGATTTAGCACTCTGAGTAAAGAAACTGAATACTATACCTAATGACAGTAGTGATGATGATAGAATTTATTATTCAACATGGGAAAGATCAAATATGTTAAGTTTAATTTTCATGAGAATGGGAATAGGAAGTAACATCAAGTCGGGTATCCCTAAAATAGGAATCGCACTAATACATAACAAGATTTTAATAGTGAAAAAAAAGTGTTGTTGATCTAAGCATTGTTAAATGGGTTCCCCTTTGACCAGTGCTATAAAAAACTGATAATGGGGTACCTTTATCAGAACTACTTCTAGTTCTCATAAAGGGTTACCTTTATTAGTAATCAACTATCACTGATAAAGATCCTACATTATCATTACTAGAAGTAGTGCTAATAAAGGGCATACTACTATGTGTGTTGTTAAAATTATAGCAGCCACTGATACAAGATATGGAAAATTCATAATATAATTGAAATAAAAATTACTTCACAAATACACGAAAAGAGACACTATTGTTGAAATTTAAATTTTTTTTGTATAATTACATTAGTAAGTATAAATTATCACAAACAGTCAATAGAAGCAATGGTTTCAATGTTTTTGGAACCCGGACCCATTTCAAAAAAACTCAATCATGGTATCAGTTGTGGAACAAACCATTGAAACTTGATCAAAAGAATCTACCTGTATAAGCAAAAAAATTGGTATACTATAAAAAAGAAAATTAAACATAAATATGAAACAATAAATTAATAAAATGACATTTTTAAATAGAAACCCTACAATTTGAGTAATAATGATCACACCGTGCATCAAATTTATAAGTTATAAGCATAGCGGAAGTGTGCGATGGGTTGTGCCTAACTTGTTTTCCATGATCGATGATCAGTTTGAGATATACATGGTGATAAACGCTGTGATCAAAGGAATTGAATCAAAGAAAACAAACAATGGATAAAATGCCAGAACCATTGGGAGGATCATCACATATTATATATAATAAATTTAATCAAAATAAAGAATTATCTTTTTAGAATTATTTTCGAATTGATGATTCTGACAAAAATATGTGTTTTATCATTGTTGTGTTGTAGGAATCAATAGTAGATTCCCTCTAGCAGGGATCCATAACTGTACCACAATTTTCTTAACATCGTTGTAGGAATCTTCAGGTGCCAGTACAAAAAATCCTATCACTTCCAGAGTGTTCCTTTTATTGCCATAAAAAAATATTCCAAAGCATTCTCCTTGATCTCTATTGACATGAGGGGGTATGGTGGTGGATGATCGCTCTTCATTCATTGGAGAGTTCATAGATAAGGTAGATTTCTAGGTCTTGGTAGGATTATCCAAATCATTGTGCATAACCAAATATATGAATTTTCTCTCCTTTAAAATGATATAATTGAGTTTATATATCCCTAGGGTTATAAATAAATATTTTCACAAGTGAACCTTATAATTAATTTAATCCCTTACAGAATCGCAAGTCTAAACTAATAATATTTTAATTATTTTCTTGACATGTGCTTAACTTTTAAATTAAATTACTTATTATTTAATAAAATAATATTCAATATATATTATTTCTCACCTCACCATTAAACACAGTATGTCATTCCACCATAATATTTATCGAGCATTGAATATTAATTATTTATTTATTAATTAAATATCACTACATTATTCCCCTATAAATAAATAAATATTATATTCACTAAATAGAAAATAAATATTTATTTAATATTTTTCTCATATTATATTCTTTCGAATAACTAGTGACAGAATATATGAAATCACAAAAACATGAATAACTATTAAACCACATGAAATAATAATATATATTTAACTTGTAATATAAAAAATAATAAAATATTATTTAATTGAGATTTTGGATACACTTAGTGTGTCACCCACTGGGCCTCTTTCTTAGTGGCATTAGGTAAAGTTTCCAAAAGTCCAAGGTTAGCATATACAAACATGAAAAGAAACCCATAGATAAATAAGTTAATATTAAAATGACATAATACCTTATATATATACTTATTGTGTAATATAATCCCTTTATCATGATTTCTCTAATCAAATAGGTTGCATGATGGTGCCACCAACCTATGTGCCCAATGTCTATTTAGTTGACTTCCCAAAAATTGAACTTCCCTATAGAACACCATAACAATAGATTTATTAAGGTTATATAATTTTCATCAAAGGGACTGAGATATCAACTTCCATTAAAGAAAAAAAGGGAAAAATCCTTTCTCTCATTACTCATTAATTCAATATTACTCATTACACACCCAACATATCCTACCTTGCCACGAACATATGTCTCCATAGTTTTAATCAATATATCAAAGTATGTGACACATAATACTAACTAATAATAATCTTAAAGTATAAGTATCAATACAAACATTCATAGATACGAACCTGCAATGACACATTTAAATGTGGATTTCCTACTGGTGGGTCTTCTTCTTATAATGTTTTACCCTGGATATTACCAAAGTTGTTCACCATGAGAAGGTGAATCAAAGTCCTATGAGTCTCCATCCATAATATCCTATATCATTTCTGTCCCTCAAATGATATCATCTAGCTATATAACTTATATTTAATAATAGTTTCAATGTACATCTGGGTTCTCATTAGAGTGGGGAATTTCTATGACCCTTTAGTTAGAATACTAATTTTTGGACATTATCATGTACTATGTTACATATAAGAACAATCGTGTTATTATAAGAAGTTTTTTAATATTTAAACCTTTGAATACATTTTATCATAATGTAAAAAGAATTTAGTTCTTGGGAAACAACTACAAAAGACTCCAACTTTCACTAGAGTCAACTGTAACAACATTCATTTGGATATCTCTCACAAGATACTCATTCTTCTTTATAGAAAGTTATTTAGTCAATGGGTACACCACATTATATTCCATGGGTACTGTACATACTTCAAATTCACCCCTCTGATAAAAATCTCTTATTAAGAGACACTTCCAGAGTTTATGATTTGTCTTTTGGTGTAACCTTGGCTCTTTTTACAAATCCATTGTTATATTATTATCACAAGAAAATGTGATAGGGTCTTTATTGCTATGTACCACATAAAACACTTATAAAATGTTCTATATCAAAATGTAATCCTTGGTTACATCAGAAGACACTATATACTAGAAACCTACTTCAGAATCGGCGAAAACTGGCTACTTTAAACTCTTCCAGCTCAAAGCTCCCCCATTGAGACATAAAATATATCTTAAATGCGACATCAGATCATTAAAACCTTCCTAAAACTAGAATTTTTATAACCTCTGATGACCAGCTCCTTATCTCATCCACACACTAGGGACATATCTTTATTTATTCTCATACACTTAAGGATAGCATTAATAGTAGAGTAATTTTGTTCTTCTAAATCTTCCTGATATCTACCTACCATGTTCAACGAATAGGAAACATCAAGTCTAGCACATAACATAACATAAATGATTGATCCCATCACTGAATCATAGTGGGTATTACTTAGTCTCTATTTTATCCTATTATATCAGGGATAGATTTTATTACAAAGATATAAACCATGTGATACTGGCACAAATCCCCTCTTCGATTGTTCCATACTAAATCTCTTTAGTATCTGGTCAACATATTATCTTTGACATAGTCCAAGAAGCCTTTTGGATTTATCACTAATGATCTTGATCCCTAGAATATAGGTTTATTCACCTAAGTAATTTATGGAGAAACACTTTTTTAACATGTCCTTAATAGACTATAAGACTCGTATGTCATTTCCAATAAGTAATATGTCATCAACATATACTACTAGAATTATGAATGCATTTCCACTAAACCATTTATAAACACATGGATCACATTCATTCGAATTGATGCAAAATTATTTTATATCTTCATCAAATCAAATGTTACATAACATAGATGCTTGATTCAATACATAAATGGATCTCTGCAACATGAAAATCATTTTTGGAATCACATGGAGTCATAAGACCTAATGGTTTTGTCATATAGAAGTCTTATGAATGTTCCCTTTAAGGAATTCTATTTTGAAATCCATCTGTTAAATATCATAGCCATGGTAAGATTTTATAGTAAGTAGAATAATGATAGATTTAAAAATTAAAACTGGTGAAATTTTTTCATCACAGTCAATTCCTTGATGTTGTTAAAATAATTTTATCCACTTTCATTGCTTTATAGGTATTTAATTTACCTTCCATGTCCATTTTCATCTTGAATACCCATTTTCATCCAATGGGATTTATATCAAATGGTGCATTGACTAGAACCCAAATGTGGTTCTGATACATGGAAACCAATTGAGAATTCATGGATTCTTTCCATCTTGCAGCTTATGAGATTTGTAATACCTCTTTATAATAGATTGGTTCATCATTGTAAAAAAATAACGATTCACCATCTTTGGTGAATAAAAAACTATATCTCTCCAGTTCTCTTACCTATCTTATACTCTTATATATAACTTGTGTTCCATGAACTAATTCTTCTATGGGGACTTATGGAATCTATTGCAATACAAACTCCTATGTATATTGAGCGTTAAATTCATCAAAGTCAATATTTTTCCCATTATCATTCTTAAGGATATGCTCCCTCTCAAGAAATATAGATTATCTGGTGATAATTACTTTCTTTTCAGAGGGGTTGTATAAGTGGTATCCTTTTTTTCTTTGGGATAACCTATAAAGATACACTTTATTCCCTGAGGTGCTAGTTTTTTTCTTGATAAGGCCTTAACAAACTCCTTGCAAACCCATACACATGTATATAAAAAAACTGGTTTATTTCTACTCCATAACTCAAAGGTAATTCCTTTTTTCTCTTTAGTTGGTACTTGGTTTAATGTATATACCATAGTTAAGAATTAAAATACCCAAAATGATAATATAGGATTTTCATGACTCATCATTGACCTTACCATGTCTAACAAGGTAAGGTTACTCCTTTCACAAATATGATTCCACTGGGGCTTGTTAGGTGTAGTGAGTTGAGATAAAATCCCAAACTCCCATATAAATAAAATAAACTCTTGGTTAAGATATTCACCACCACGATATGATTGCATCTTCATTATCTTCCTTCTTAGTTGATTCTACACTTCATTCTTGAATTATTTGAAATTCTAAAATGACTTGGACTTGTACCTCATCAAGTAGATATATCCATATCTACTCAATTCATCAGTAAAAGTTATAAAGTAAGAATTCCCACCTCTACTTCTACTATAAATTGTCCACACACATCATTGTTTCCAAATCCTAGAAGCTCTCTATCGCTTTCACCCTAACCAAAAAATAGAAGATTGGTAATTTTTTTTTAAATAAACATGAAATATTTCAATTTTTTTAGATCAGAATAGTCTAAATAACCATCTTGATAGTTCTTTGTCAAATAATTTTCATTTACATGACCAAGACGGTGATTCCATAACTGGGTGTTATATGAGAAGTGTGAACATGATTTATTAACAATTTCCAATACTTCATTTTCAAAATTTAATGTATAAAGACCACTATTTAAATTTTCCATATGATAACATATTATGCCCTTATAAAAGTAAAAACATTTATTTCAAAACATTAAAATAAACCCTTGTGTATCTAGGAATGATACAAAAAATTATGTTCTTCATAACGGTCATTACATAATAACTATATTTTAAACCTAACATCATTAATGTAGTAAATGAAAGGTTGTAGTCAACAATGGATAGAGTATCCAACCTCACACCATTAGAATCTCTCAGATCCACATCTCCTCTAACAATATTAGGAAATCTACTTGGTACCTGAATTTGGATACAAATGTGAGAACCATAAGCTATTTCTAATATCCAATGTGTAGATATTGAATGATTACACTCGATAATGAGCACACCTTTAGCTTACCTTAAATTCTTGGTATGGTTCCTCTTAAAAATCCTGTAACTTTTCACATGAATAACATACTTCCACCATTTCCTTTTCGTACTTATGGATCTTATTCTTCTTAGAATGACGATGATCAGGATCTTTATAATTTTTGTGAGTTTTGGTCCCCTTTCCCTTTTCTTTATTTTCTTATTCACTATAATAACTAAGAGTATATCATTCCCCATTTCCTTATATACTTTTCAAAGCAAAGTAAGATGTTCCAAAAGAATCTTCTCATTATTGCTCATATTGTAATTAATAATAAATCTGGAGAATGTATTGGGTAGTGATGAAAGAATGTGATCTGTATGTAACTCATCATGGAATTTAATCCCTAAGATGTATAAGTGTTCAATTTAGCCCATAACTTGGACTACATGAGGCCTAGATGGTGTATACTCTCCTTGCTTTTTTGTAAAAAATGAATTGGATATCTCATACCTTTCGTGTCTCATGTTGTCCAGAAAGATATTCTGAAGGTGAAACAATTCAAATGTTTCTCATTGAGTGATCAATATTTATCACTATCCTTATTACAAGGAACATCAAGAATAGGTTCTTCCTATACATATAATTTCTTTTCATGGTGAAAGATAATGCTTAAGAGCATTTTACACTCTTAGAAATTTATGTCTATGTGAAGATTATCCTTATAAAGTATGGATCAAGGTGAAATGTTTGTAGTATTTTTAATGATGTTTCTGTAAAATAATATAATCATAATTTTAGTACATTTTCTGATAAAATTGTAAAAAATTAATAAATATTATATTTATTAATTTCCCACAATTTTATTAAAACCCAATATCCCTCACCATGGGCTTCTAAATATCTTATTTATTGGACAGTCTTATGGAAATGATCCATCTTCTCCTTCTCATTACCCCCACATTGGATTCTCAATAAAATTTAATGGTTTTAGGTAGTCATTCCAAATTCAAACTACATTATCTCACAGTTCTTTTATCAGTTGAGTGGACTCCTCAATCCTGAAATCCTTAAATTGGATTCCCCCAACTCTTTTCTCTCAGTTACACAGAGTTATTCATTGAAAATCAACCCTTTAAGTGAACTAAGTAATTTAAATCCAAAACATTATATTATAATTCCCTAATAATTGAAATAACCCCAACTTTGGTGGGTCAGACACTTTGAACTATGGTTCGATTATAACTGATGTAGTGGAAGGCTATGACGACTTAATATATTTTTTTTGAGAAATTTTATCCTTTTACACATAAATTTCCAATTATTATCTTTATCAAATTCATTTTAATATTAAGTGGATTTACTTAAGTTATTAACCATGTATTAACTAATATTTATTCATAAGACAATTTATTTTAGTTATATCTTGCATTCTTGTTAATTTAATTAATTCTTGTGATGGTGAAAAAACATCACAATGAAATAACCATAAAACTTGGAAAAATATAATAATAAAGTGGTATGATCATGGTATTTTACTAATAGTTAGTTTGTCTAGAAATTGATAAAATAACCCTTGACCTAGGGAAAAAACACCTTGAACTAATTAAGGTTCGTGTTATAGTTTTCTATGAGTCCATTTATATATCTATTTTTAATTTGTTTCGTCTCAGCTCCAAACTTGAACAACCTTCACTATCATGGGATATCCTTCCATTTAATATGCTTTTAATCACACACAGGTGAGGGAAATAACGGGTTTACATAAAATAAACCATGGTCACATAGTCTCTTACATAATAAAAGGATATAAGGCTTGGAGGGTAACAATTTAATTTAATAATAAATTAAATAAAACCAATAATATATAAATTTCTATTCTATGATCATGATCATACATATTCATGCAAAAAATTTCACCTTTAATAAAACTGTAATTCAATTCTTAATCATTATTATTTAAGATATATTATACTCGAATCAATTAATAATCTTTTTTAATTAATAAATTTATTATCTTAATCTTCATCCAAATTTTCTTGAGATTCGTATCCATTGTAATTTCAAAAAAATTAAATAAATATATTTAAAATTAACTACGTATATAAATGTACCTTGGAAGCATCATGGTGAATAACCGTCTGAATCTTCCCAACATGTATTATACTCGTGTACAGTTTACTCTTGTGACATATTGCATACTCGACTTATCATGTACTTCCATGATGTGTAGCATAAAATTAATGATTACATGAATTACATGATTTCATTGTAACATTTCATTATTTATTGAATGTAGAGTAATAACTGACATTTACCTCACACATGACACGAATATCTGAACATTACGTAGAAATCAACTAAACACACACACACACACACACACACACACATATATATATATATATATATTAAAACCCATCACATGGAATGTCCTATCAACTTAACGCCCACACACTAGAAAATATCGATAAGGTTTACATAGTATAATAAATTAACTTTAATTCTGTGTAATTTTGTATAAGTGCACAACATATATAGGATAACTACATAATATGTGCATCGCTCACCATCTATTCAAGGCACATTACTAGGTACTTGATGTGTAAATTGTTCCTAAAAAATGTTGTATATGGTATGTATAAAGGGATATATAGAGTTTTGTCACTAGGTTACATGATCACCAACCAGGTATGCTGTGTATGGAAATATGCATCCCATCTATGACTTAAAGGACTGCACACCATGTATGTGGGCTACATGGTGTGTACCCCTACTGACCATGTGCCAGGTTGACCCAGTCATCATGTGGTGTAAGAAATAAATTAACTATGTTTCATCAATGTACATAGTTTTAATTAATTTGAGATTAATTCATGGCACATTAAACCCAGGTATAAGGCATGTAACTCCAGTTACGTGACATGTACTCATGTGTTATCCATCCATAATCATCAATACCTCTAGATGATTTCATAAATTTTATTTTATTCATAAAATTAATAATTTTTAATATATCTACAATTAACAAAGGAGGATGAAGAAGATATCTCAATTTAGATTAAAAGAATGATCAAACAAGAATTGAAAACTAAATGAGAAATTTATAAATCAATCAATGATCTTTAAATAATTATGTAACAACTCTGATACCACATTTACGTTCCAAGCATATTGAAAGTGTGTGATGGGTTATTCCCACCTTTAATTTTTATAATTATCGATGATCAATCCGAGATCTACACAACAATAAATGTCATGATCAATAGAATTGAATCAAAGATAATATAAAATGGAATAAATGACATAACCAGAGGGAGGATAATCAAATATTATTTAAAATTAATTAATTCAATTAAATAATCACCTTGTTTGAATTATTTCTTTATTGATTATTCTAACAATATATTTGTGTTGTATAATCTTGGTTTTGTAGGAATCAAGATCAAATTCCCTCTAGAGGTTATCCAAACTTGTTTCCAAAATCTCATAACATCGTTGTGTGAATCACTGGGTGATAGTATGGTAGATCTTATCACCTGTGACATTCACCATTGATCACCATGATAATTCATTCCAAAGTACTATTCTTGATCTCTCTTGACTTGAGGGATGGTTGAGGAGGAATATCATTCTCCATTCATCATAGCATTCTTAGAGAAGAGAGATATCTAGGTTTTTAGAGGATTCTCCAAGTTTGTTGTGCACAACCCAAAAAATTAATTATTTGTCCTTGAAAATAATATAATTGGGTTAATATATCGCTTGGGTTAGAAATAAATTATTTCACAAGTTACCATTTTTATTTATTTAATCCCTTATAGAACCCCATTTATGAAATAATAATAATAATATTTCCTTGATATGTGATTAACTTGATAATTATATTAAATATTATTTATTCAAATAATATTCAATATATATTACTTTTCATTGAACCATTAAACTCATTCCACCATTCCTCTACAATATTTATTAGGCCTTGAATAATAACTATTTATTTATTAAATAAACATGAATACATTATTCACCAATAAATAAATAAATATTATATTCACTAAATAGAAAATAAATATTTATCAAATATTATTCTCACAATATATTCTCTCGAATAACTGGTGAAAAAATAAATGAAATCAATAAAATATGAATAATTATTAAAGCACGTGCCTGAATAATATTTACTCAACTTGTTAAATAATAAATAATAATATATTAATTAACTGAGATTCTGGATACACTTAGTGTGTGACCCTATAGGCTTCTTTCACAGTGGAATTAGATGAAGCAACATAAAGTCCAAGGTCAACATCTAGTAACACAGCAAGACACCCATAGATAAAGAAATTAATACTACAATGAAATAATAACTCATACAAATTCTAATTGTGTTATATAACCCCTTTATCATGATATCTCTAATCATGCAAGTTGCATATTGGTTCCATCAACCTATATGCTCAATGTCTCTTTCATTGACTTCCTAGAAATTTTACTCACCTATAGAACACCATGGAAATCAATTTATTTAGGTTATATAATTTCCTTCAAAGGACCTGATTTATAATTTTCCATTAAATAATAGATGGGAGGAATCCATTCCCGCGTTATTCATTAATGTAATATTACTCATGATGCACCCAATGTATCCTACCTCACCTTGAACACATGTCATCAATGTTGTTTGTCAACACACTAAATTAAACAGCTCATAATACTCACTGATAATAATTTTAATGAAAAAATATTAACCCAAAAATTCGTAGATAAGAACATCCAATGACATATATAAATGTGGATTTCTTACTGGTGGGTATCGTTCTTATAACATTCTACTCTGGATATTACCAAGGGAATACACCATGATAAGGTGCCAAAAAAATCCTATGAGTCTCTACCAAAAATATTATGTATCATTTGTATCCCTCAAATGATATAATCCAGCTACAGAATATATATTTAAGAATAGTGTTGTAGCACTTCCAGGTTCTCATCATAGCAGGGAACTACTGTGACCTTTTAGTAAAAAAACTACTTTTAAGACATTATAAAAAACTATGCTACATAGAAGAATAATCATTACGTGATAAGAAGTTTATTAATAGTCTAAACTATGATTACAGGTTATCAGAAAGAACAAAGACGTTAGTTCTAGGGAACCAACTCCAATAGGATTCAGAAGAAGTTGATTCCTACACATAAAAATGTCTTATGAATCATTTTCCAAAATTATCAAAAAGTAACCAAAAGTGATTTCTGGTTTTTGAGGCATCCATTAGTTTTTTAATAAAATTTCATTTTAAACTAAAAACACAAACTTGGAGACACATCGGTCACATCGTGTGTTTGTTTTTTGTGAGACTGATTCTTACACATCAATAATGACTTATAAATTACTTTCAACACTTATCAAATCAATACGAGCACATTTTATTTGTTTTTAGTGAGTAGGAATTATTTTAAACTAAAATATAAATTTTAAACTAATAATGGGCATTTTGAGTCATATTAGGCACACTGTGATTCAGGTCGATGTGTGCATTATTTCTACACATAATAAATGCCTAATGGATCTTTTCTCTAATTTATTAAAATAATATGAATATATTTTATCATATTTAAGTATATCACATATCTTTTTTACTAAATTTTCAATTTTAAATAATAATACGCACTTGGAGTCATATCAGTCACATTGTTCATAGGATTGAGGCGAGGATGATTAATACACATAAAAAATGACTTATGAATCATTATTATAAATCATTAAAACAATATTAATGATTTTTATTAGTTTTGAGTATGTCACTTATGGTTTTTACAAAAATGTATTTCTAAACTAAAAACACATACTTTGAGTCATTCCATTCACATCATCCATCTTATTAACGTTATGATGATTATTACATGTCACAAATGACTTATGGGTTGTTTCCCAACATTATCAAAATAATCCAAATGTGTTTACTTGGTTTTAAGTATATCAGTTTTTGTTTTACTAAAATTTCATTTTTAACATAAAACACACACTTTGATTTATATCGGTCACATTGTGTGTTGTTATTATAAGAGATAGATTCCAATTTTACAAAAATGACATATGAATCAGTGTATTAAATTATAAAGAAAATTCATGTGTGTTTTCTTGATTTTCGGTGGGTGACGCAGGTTTTGAACTAAAATGTGACTTTTAAACTGATAACAGATACTTTGAGTCATAGAAATAAAATTGTGCTTCATAATAAGGTGAAGTTGATTCCAAAATGTCAAAAAAGAATTATCGATAATTTTCCAAAGCTATTAAAATAATCTGAATGTCTTTTATTAGTTTTGAGTAGGTTGCTGGTTATTTTTATTAAAATTTTAATTTTAAATAAAAAGATAATCTAGGAGTCATGATGGTCACACAACTAATTCCTACACAACAAAAAAAACTTAGGAATCAATTTTTAAAGTATCAAAACAATCTAAATGTGTTTTCTCAATTTTAATTGTGTGACTTGTTTTTGTACTAAAATGTAATTTTAAACTAAAAACAAACACTTTGAGTCATACCTATCACATCATATGTTGTTTTAATGTTATATTAATCCAACACATAAAAAATTATTTGAGAATCAATTTACTAAATTATCAAGACAATATGATCATGTTTTCTCAGTTTTTAGTCAGTGAAAATTATTTTGAACTAAATTGCCAATTTTAAATTAATAACAGACATTGTGCGTCATACCAGGAACACCGTGTAACAGATTGAGAAGAAAATAATTCCAACATTTCAAAAATGGCTTCTGGATCATTGTACTAATGTACCAAAACAATCTGAATTTGTTGTCTTGGTTTGGATTATGCCACTTGTATTTATTACTAAAATGTAAATTTTAAATAAAAATAAACACTTTGAGTTATATGTGTCACACCATTTGTTGGATTTAGGTAAGGATAATTCTTACATGTCAAAAATGATTTATGGATGATTTTAATAATGTTTCCGAATAATATGGATTTTTTTTCTTGGTTTTGAGTATGTTGCTTATTTTTTTTATTAAAATGTTATTTTTAACTGAAAACACGCACTTTGAGTCATGCCATTCCTAAAGTGTGTTATTTTTCTGTGATACAGATTCCTACACATCAAAAACGACTTATGAATCATTGTACTAAATTATCAAAAAAATTCAAGCATTTTTTTCTTGGTTTTCAGTGAGTGAAAAACGTTTTGAACTAAAATGTGAATTTTTAATTGAAAATAGACACTTTGAGTCATATCAAGCATACCATGTGTCAAATTGATATTTGGATGGTTAATTCATGTCAACAATGACTTATGTATCATTTTCATAATGTATTTAAAAAATATTAATGTCCTTTCTTAGTTTTGAATATGTTACTTTTTTTACTAAAATGCCATGTTCAAATAAAAAGTCACAATATGAGTCATATTGATCACCCCACACATCGGATTGAGTTTTATATAATTCCTTCACATTAAAAATGACATATGGATTTTCTTTATAATGTATCAAAACAATCCAAATGTGTTTTTTTGATATTGAGTTTGTAATGTTTTTTACAAAAATGTAATGTTTAAATAAAAAGATACACTCTAAGTCATTTTGGTCACAACGTGTGCCAGTTTGAGTTTCAGATAATTTTTTAGCATCAAAAATGACACATGGATTCTTTTTCTAAAGTATCAAAACAATCCAAATGTTTTTTCATGATTTGGAGAATGTCACTTGTGTTTTTTGAAAAAAATCCATTTTAAATTGAAAACATGCACTTGGGGTCATACTAGTCACACCATGTGTAGAATTGACACGTTGTTTATTCCCAAATCTCAAAAATGACATAAGGATCATTTTAATAATGTATCAATATAATGTGAATACATTTAATTGGTTTTGAGTATGTCATGCATCATTTCACTAAAATGTCAATTTATGTAGAAAACACACACTTTGAGTCATACTGGTCAAATCATGTGTCAATTTGATGTGAGAAAAAATCTTATACATCAAATATGACATATGAATAAGCTTCCTAAAATATTAAGATAATCTGAGCATTTTTTCTCAGTTTTCAATTATTAACAGACATTTTTTATCTAAATTATCAATTTTAAACTGATAATGGTCACCTTGAGTCATATTGGGCACACGATGTACTGTATTAATGTGTAGCTGATTAATACATATAAAAATGGATTATATACCTTTCATAACGTATCAAAAAAATATATGAATTCATTTGATTGGTTTTGAGTATGTGATGTGTGTTTTTAAATACAATGTCAATTTTAAACTAAAAACCAAAAATTTGAGTCATATCAGATACACCATGTATCAGATTGCGGTGTAGTTGATTCCTACATGTCACAAATGACTTATAAAAAACTTTACTAATGAAACAGATAATAATGATAAGGTAATTAACTAAAAAAGTAGATAATATGATGAGAAAAATAACAAAATAAGTAGTAGTAAGTCGCCTCTTTAAGATGTGTGTATACATTCTGACACCATGTATGCTACACTTTTTTATAAAAAAAATAAATTTCTTCTTGTTAATATGAATAATATCGACTATCCTATTAATACTAGAAAAATACAAAAATTAAAGGATTAATAAATATTTTAAATAAAAATGTAATTATCATAAAAATACCACTTTGGTTATGCTTTTTTGTTAATAGTATATGATATATTTCATAAATTTGGAAAAATAATTATCACAATATTATCCATTGGTTTGTTTTGAAAACTACATAGACATTGAGAAAAATAATTAATTTTTATTGATATATGTTTTGATAGTGAGATATTATTATATATATCATAATACGTATCCTCTTGTAGAAGTATATAGGATCCTTGTAATCATTGAATGCCTTCATACCATGATTATGATGATATTTAAACACATCAATATCATAATAGTGTTTTCAATAAAACATAATATAAAATATATAACTTGATTTTTGGTTGTAAAACGTTTCATGTAGTTTGTTACAAATTGATAAACATCATCACATGTGGTCAATTTTTTAGGTATCCATAAATTGAATCCATACAATAAATATTTGAAGTATCAAAATTGACTATAAGGAGTTACAAATGCTGCCTCAAAAAGAATAAGTAATTAAATGAATAAAAATATATTATATATTATAAAATTGAATAGTTTTACCCCTACATCATTTGTATTAAGAAGGTTCTGTAATCTGTACGTTTTCTTTCAAACAATAGGGTGAGTTTTCTTACTATTACTTCATATTAATTTGGTTTCAATGATAATTCTTATGTTGAAGTCATCTGAGGAAAAATGAGTCCAAATTTCTATTTTCAGTATTTTCCCTTTAAGTGGTACTGATATATACACCTACAAAATAATGAATAGTATTCAGTCATAATTAACATAATTGATCAGCTATTGGAAAAATATGTATTGAAAACACACCTCAGGTATATATTTACAAATGAGACTCATAATCATTCATGTATAAGGATTTAATTTATATTTTCAAGAGAAATATAGTCTATAATGGCCTCTACATACATTTGTGCTTCAATATAAATTGTAACGATATCACTAATTTCTAACGTTGTATCTACATGAGTCTTTAATATTAGTAAATGCATAAGTTGATTGGGTGGGGTAAAGGTAATTTGTGAATGTATTTTCGATTGGTTGGTTGATCCTTTAGAAGGTTTTCAATCACCCTTCCATTTCGCCCCTTCCCCTTGTTCTTCTATAATAAAATTCATCCATTTAGGAGTTTTTTATTAATTTTCAATGGCTTTTTATTAAATAAAAATTGGAAATGAATAAATTAATGCAGACATGTTTTATTTATAATATATAATTGTCATTCATTCAATGTTCTAATAGCTTTCTAGGCCGTATTAATATTCAAATAATTAATTGGAATAAGTATATCAATTCTCGACTCATGAGCTACATGAGCCCCCACTCTCACATGATCTATTTGAAGTTTTCATTTTGTATAATATCTCTTTGGATATTGAACACGGTACCCCCCACAACAAGGTGATGGGTGGGTATTGATATATCTAAATCACAACAATTTTCACCCTATATAATTTCAATACAGGAAATATATTAGTGTCTTCTTGATTAACATTTCATAGAAACAATTATAAAAATATGATTACCAATTCTAAGGAAGCTCTTTTAGGAGAATGGATCGCCTTAAATCTGGTGTGGTGAGGGTCTTCATGTAGTGGTTATTCTTGTGTTATATATTATCATGTATTTCATCCTATAACATTTTATAAAAAATAAGAATACTAATTATGTTTTACTTCAATTTCATCTAATCATGCCTGTAACTCTTCCATTTTCTTATCTTTATCCAATGTTCATTGTTTTTCTTAAAGTATGTTCGGGGGACACCCCAAAACCCACACCTCTAACATGGTCGAATTGTTCTAGTCACTTCAAGGACACCGATATTAGTTGTTCATTGGGTATAGATAATTATGATTCTTGTATAAAATCTAGATAAAAAATATTGGAAAATAAGTAACCATTATTATTTAATATTGATTTAAAGAAGAAAAAAATTATGTCATACTTAGAAATTATTCCTACCCTTTTTGTGTGTTTTTATTTATTATTATACCTTCTACTTTTATATGTACCTAATTATATAGAACATGACATGGGATGGAAGTGTCTTTGTATTTTAAGACATTAATCTGTATATAGAAAGTGGAATATAATTATGTTTTTATTTCATGTTACATAGAATTATTATTGTATATTTAAAATATGTACCATTTTTTCAAGTGATGGGTACCCCATCCTTGCTTTATGGTAGGGGTATATTAGTTTTTAAGCTTGTTTCATATTTTCATCACTCAGTTTGTATTTTTTAAATTAAAAATTCTTAATCATAGTGATTAATAAACGTATTATCAAGAAATATATTATGAGTCACAATGACCCTGAAAAGATGTATCCCCATGATGACCAATAAATGCATCCCACATTTTTTGTTTTATCCGGTTTTCATACATTTGTGGTCAGTGCGGGTTTATTTTATCTTTATCATCCGTGAGATGAAACTTCTTTATAATTTTGTGAAATCATCTATGAGCCTTTCCAATGAGAATTAAAAAAATTCATTTAGGATTAATCTACTATAAATGCACTCTCTAAGGGATAATAATGGGTAATTTAACGTTTCATTATTTTTTAGTAAAATAAAGAAATTATATCATAATGTTATCCTAATATCTTCAAAAATTAGTTTATTAAGAACATGCATACCTCTTTTCACTGAATTTACATCAATCTTCACGTGAAAGATATTGGTGGGACCAATGTAACTACTAAACATGGACTTTTGGGTTTAACAAGCTAGATGTGAACATTCCATCCAACCTCTATCTTGATGCCTTTATATCTCACCTTAATGATTTTTTCTAACACCATCACTCTACAGGGGTCATATTTTTTCTTGTAAATAGGTTTTTCACCATCTAACATTTCCTCAGCATAAACATCATCAATATATTTTTCAACTTGGTTACTATCATCAACATGTGTAGAAGGTTGTTGTTCCTCTATATTGGGAGCACCATCATGTTGATAAACCTATTGTACCTCATGATTTGGAGAATAAACATGTGAAAAATTAATTATCTACAAAATTGGATGACTATTTAATTTAGATAATATAAATAAAATAGTGAACAGATAATAATAGGAGGTAAAAATATATAAAAAATATAAACTGATTATTGAACCCTTTTTTATGTTTGAAGGGATTTGACCCCTCTCTTGAGTATCCAAATTCTTTTATCCAGGTATCCTTTGATATAAAATAAATTTTCCACATTAGGACCATTGTGAAATGATGAAAAATATCCCAATGAAAGGTTCATCCTCAGTTAAACTAACATCTAGCCCTTTAGTATTTTTGGTCGATAACAGAATAATTGACCACTTTCAGTTTGTGGGATATGGAACATAAAATTCTTGTACTAACTCTGATTTCATTATAAACAATTCTTCTTTGAACCATTCATTAATAAAATCCACTTTCTCAAATCCCAATTCATCTATTTTAAAATCACTTTTATTATCAACCCACTTACATTGAAAAATCGTCCCTTGGAAAGTTCTATAATCTGAATCCAATTTTTTTTGACTATTCAAATGTATGAAATATTCACATAAATTTGATTTATATCCTTGATACTAGATACATTCATAATATGAGGATATTTTATTAGTCCAATTTTTTCCACATTAGATAGGTAATTGGTATATAATTCAATGACTTTATCAATAACATATCACTCTCTGATACAACATTCTAGTTAACTTCGATTTTTGACATACCCTTTAAAAGTATTTTTATACCATTCCATGGAGTACATCCCCCTATAATGTAGAGGACCACATATTCGAATATCTCTTACCATGTAAACCATCAAGTGAACCATAATATAAAAAAAAATATTGTGGGGTATGACATCTCCAATGCACTTAATATGACATAAATTTTCTTTTTTATTGTTGGAAATTTTTCCAGGTCCATATATTTACAACATTTCTCTTTGATAATGAAACATATATTGGTTAATGTATGGAATACATTCTTAGTAAAATTGTAACTTAAACCAAGAGTCATTGGATATTGCATCAAAACATGATAGTCATGCGATTTCAGACCTTCTAAAGTTAAAATTATTCATTGACATGATGTTCTTGATATTTTATGAATACCACTTTGGAACTTTTACATCAGTTAAGAAGATGAAAAAAATGATATCTCTCATGTGTGTAAAGAGTGTAGGAAGGTGGAGAAAGAAAATTATGTTTTTAACTCTTCATTGGAATTGAATCTTCTTTTATTACCATTTCAATCATGTTCAATCTAGCCTTATTCCATCCATTTATTTTCAGGGTGCATTTATTAATGTTCCAATAAAATTATCTCATAAATTTTTATCAATATGCATAACCAGAAAATTATTTATGTATAAAAATTCTAGTATGGTAATTCAAAAATAAACTTATCTATTTTTAAAAGTTTTTTTTGTATGGTTTGTTGAAAAAGGTTTACCAAAACCAGTGTCCATATATTTTACTTTCTCAAAAATTTGATCTCATATTAGTGGAGAGTATGATGTATATTCTTCTGAACACCCATAGAATGATGCTTTCTAAGATCAGATCTTATGTATCTGTGGTAAAAATATACGATATACTAGTAATAAAGTCATCGATAAATGTTTCAACATAATTTAATGTTTACCTTGTTCACAAATGGGAAACCCATGAGTTCTTTTAATGGTATATCCTATCAAATTTGCATAAGTAGGAATTTCTTTTATCATCCCATTAAATTTTTCCCTCAATGTGAAATATTCATTTCTATATGCATCATACAAAATAACACATGAATCAAAGAATAATTTCAAATCTTTATCAGTGGATCCAAAAAAAACATCATTATCATTACCCAGTTGTTTTGGTCCTAATATAAGCAGAGATAACATAATATATATTTTTTAATTCATAACCATGGTGAAAAGTTACAATTTACCAAAATAATTAGACATGTATTGTGAGTGATTATTTGGAAACCAAAAGGATTCACTCCATCTATATATAGTGTAAGGTGAAGGATTCTCAATTAATTAAAAAATCCAGGACACTCAAGATCAAATCTCTTCTACTGAGGAGAGTTTTTCAGGTGATGAGGTTTCCATCTTTATTTCATGTATCTGCATGCCAAGTTAATTATCTTACAATCTCCTCATTTACATATAGTCTCCTAAACCTTGGAATGATTGGAAAGTATAGTAAAATTTAATCTGACCAAATTCAACTTTCTTGTATAGAGAATCATCACACTTAATTCATTTTTTATGTGATTTGTGGCCCTTGTGAAATATATTTATTATCTATATACAATTATAAATAAATAAATTTTTTATTTGAATAAATTTATTATAATTTTCTAACTAGTTGAAAATATATATATATTTATAATTATAATTTTATAGAAATATTTTTAAAAATATTTTTATATAAATATAAATTTATTTATATATCTACATATATTTATATAATTTTATATAATAATATAATTATATATAATTTTAAATACAATAAATATATTTATTATAATTTTATAATTATTTAATATATATATGTATAATTATAAATAATTATAAATAAATATATTTTAAAATAATTATATGTATATTTATATATTTATATATTTATCCAAGGCAGTGCATACTAGGAGTTGTATACCATAGTCCCCAAACTTATTAAAATAAGTAAATTATAAAGAAATTATGAGAAGGCATAGAAGTTACCCAAAAACACAGAAGTGGCCAACAAGATACCCCACAAGAATGAGACCTGAGGACCCCCATAAATGCACAACCCCTAGACCCAAAAAACCATCCCAAAAACCCACATCCAATGGACCAAAGGATAAGAATGACATACAACCCAAAAGAAATCTTAAATGTACAAAATCATGTTGAGGGCCCAAAGTGAGCACCACCTTCAGCCTTCTGCCTGGGTCCAACATCCGCCTTCCAACAATCCATCCACACCAGCCTATAACTAATGTTGTATCCAATAAACAAACTTGCATACACACATACATGCACATGTGATAGACAAACATATGTCCAAAAACACATCTACACACACAGACACAGATATACACACATACACCTAAATACATTTATACATGTACATATATTTTAAATATTTTAATATCTATATAAATATATATTTAAATATATATATTAATTTAAATAAAATTTAATTATTTAAATAAAATATTTATATATTTTATTTATTTATTTATATACATATTTTGACTAATATAAATTTGATAATTTATTTTATATAAAATTTAAAAAATAAGATTCATTGTTTATTAAAACTTATATAAATCATATTATATATTATATTTTTATATATATAATTATTTAATATAAATATAATTTAAAAATCTATAAATATTTGTATATAAATTAATTTACTCATTATAACCTTTATCGACACAAGAAAAAAGTACTGATAAATTATCAGTGCCAAAAAAAAAGAACTGATAAATAGGGGACTATTATCAGATCTTGAAAAAGTACTGATAAAGTGAACCCTTATACTAGGGATTTTGTTATCACTTATAAAAGGTAACTTTATAAGTTTTTTTTTGTGAGCACTGATAAAATTCACCCCTTTATAAGTGTATTTTTTCTAGAATTGTTAAAGGCTGGTTCTGAATAAATCACGATTTGTGGTAGTGGTTCTAAGGAATTTATTAAATCAATGATGTTTGAATATCAAACTAATGAAAAATATATTTTCAGGAAAGTAATTATAATATTTACCACCATGAAGTTTGATTGTTCTCGTACTATGCATGAGAATTTCTTTGAAATGAAAAATGTTGTGACAAGAATTATGGCTTTAGGAATGAAAGTGGATGATGATTTCCTTGTATATTTTTTCTTAAAAAAATTTCCATTAGAGTATGGACCTTTCAAAATGAACTAAAACACCATTAAATATAAATATAATGTTCATTAATTGTATAATATGCTAGTTCTAACGGAATCATGGCTAGAGTCAAGGAATCCACTTTGTTCATTATGTGTATCATCAAGGAGGAAGATGTATTGTATAAAGAAGAATGGAAAGGGAAAGGATCCTTTGATAGTTAATATGTCCACTAGAAATAACCGAAAGAGAAAAATAAAGATTAATTATATTGTTTTGGGAAAGTCACACATTTCCAAAAGGATTTCCTGAAAGGAAAGGCTTGGTCTAAAAAGAAAGGTAAGAATGAAGCATATACACATTTGAGTAAAACGTAGATGATGTTACAAATATTACATGGTAGATTGATTATAGTTGGTTGGATCATGTTTCTAATATGATTTAGGGATTAATTTCAACAAAAATCATAATCTCAACTGGAATTTTTATTTTCATGGTGAATAGAGTGAATGTTCTGGTGCAAGTTATCGGGACTTACCATTTGACCCTTGATAGTGGATATAGTTTTTAATTTTTTTGAAACCATTTATGCACCTAGTATATCTAGTAATTTTGTTTTTTTATCAAAACATGATTTTGTTGGATTCTATTTTAATTTTGGGAATGAATATTTTAGTTTTTTTGTATATACGTTTGATTGGACCAGATTTCGTAAGATTCTGACTTTTTCTTGGGATGTATCATTATTATTTATTGGTATTATTTTACCCCATTGTAAAATAAATTTATTGGGTTTTTAGGTGTCTAGGGTAAAAATTGATAAATATTGAAGTAAAAGGGGCAACACGTGTTTAGCGCATGGTTTTCCCAAACTGTGTGCCTACCGCTAGAAAATTGTAAACCCCCAGATAGAGGGGGGATGCATGGTTAGAGAATGGTTCATCAAACTGTGTTCCATTCTAGTAGTAAATGTGTGACCCCTAGGATGAGGAGTATGTTTAGGGAACCTGGTTTGGCATACCATATGCCAATGCCTAGAAAATTGTGCATGCAGGATTTATTTCTCTACAAAACATTTTAAAATTCTTGAACACATTATATTTTTTCCTAATTAACCCCCTCTAGACCAAACTCATTATCCATAATTTTTGAGGCTCTTAGATTGATTCCGTGGTCTTAGGAACTTTTCTTCTTGATGAATTTAGGACCAAATTGATAAGTCTTCACCTCTCATAGTATGTGATCTATTCTTGATTTGTTTCCTCTCTCCCTCATATTTCTCTCATCCTTTAAAGAGATTATTTCATCCATTGTTGATGGGTTTATATATAGGTTTTTATAAATCATATTCCTTTTGATATTGATCTAGGTTTTGGTTCCACGTATCATTCTTTGTTGTGGAATTGATCATTTCATTAAATTTGGGGATTTCTATTACTGAACGTCCATCAATGATATTTAGGTACGTGATATATTACTCAATTACCAAAGTCTTTATTTGAATTAAAAAAAGGTGATTGTGAAATTTATATTAAAATTTTAGTAATTTCATCATGAATTGAATTAATTAATTTGGTTAATTAATTAATGGATTTTTGAATTGATTGAGTAATGGGTTTATGGAATTGGTCAATTGATTAGATTATGGATTTTATTGATTAATTTAATGTTGAATTGGTTGATAATGGGAATTAAAGGATTTTTTTATAAACCTTCATGGGTTAAAGGATTATGTGAGTAAATATTGTTAAATGGTTTAATGGATAATTGTTCATATTATTCCATGTGATTAAAGTGTTGAACCATGATTTTTATGATAATTGAAATGGTATAACATGATGTGAAATATTGGTAAGAGGATTAATGATGACTAAACTTTTTAAATGTGATATATTTGATTAATTGATAAATGGGGTTTGGGACACAGATTGATGCTTCAAAATCTCATGGGGTGCTAGACGTGACGTTATAGTCTTTAATGCATTCATGCGATATACGAGTGTGGGACATGGAATAATGCTTTAAAATATCATATTTGATTGATTGATAAATGGGAGATAGAAAAAGGTTTCAAATACCCACTGGGTGCTTGACATGGGGTTCTAGGCCAAAAAATTTGGCATTAGACCATAATTCCAAGTAGCCATTATATTAATTGAAATTAATATAATGATAAAGTCCATGATATAATGAATTCTATTCCCCTATTTATTATCATTCAAACTCCATCTTGGTCGAAAGCAAGTATTGATGGTTTGGGTGTCATGTTGAAACTGGGTAAATTATTTGGTCGGTTAAATAATAATGAAATGTGATAATGGATTAATTTATTATAATTTATTATTTATACAACTTCATAAACTGTTATGAACTAGATATTATTTTTTATTTAATTGGTAGTGGTATACTGAGTTTTACTCACACCCTACTTAGACTTCCTGATCGGTACCCAAATAGACTTCATGTTTGCAGGATATGATAAGGGAAAAATTCTTTTGTTAGATGGCTAATTCGGAATGGATCATGGTTAATGGAAACCAACATAATGTCGAGACCCTCTTGGGATATTTATTGCATCTTTATTTTAGTTTTTCATTTAAAATTAGACTTTTATATGGAATGATATATTTACTTCTTTAGTATTGGATATTGTGTTCTATGTTTGTTCATTATGAATTACTATTTTGTACTTGATTATGGGATTATTCTAGTCATTGGTTATATATTTTGGATATTATTTACTTATTTTCTACTATTGAGCTTCTTTGATAAATAGGTTATAGTATCCCAATAATATATATCACACCCTTGCTGTTATTCAAAAACCACTAGCATATGGGTAGGCAAGCCTGAGGTCACATAACCAACTATCTCGTGGAACCCAGGTCAGTACATTACAAAGTGGTATCATAGGTTGAATTTCTTTTAATTTTTTTTATTAATATTTGATAAATTTACACAAAAATTATGATGAGTAAGGCCTTGGTTAAGAGCTCATGCATGGTAGTAGCTAGCCCATATACGAGGGTGAAATCCAAGTACCCAGGTGGGTTTATTTTTATTAATGTTGTTGTTATATATAAATATTAATTCAAATTGGTTGATCCACTTGTATGGTGATGTTACTATTCTCTTATATTTATTCATCATGGCCTGGAATAAAATGAGAGTTGAGTAATCATGCATCATTTTAGGAACTCCGGATTTTTTTGTGTCATGCATCATTTTAGCGATGCATGACAAATCATGTTTTGGGTTAGTTGTTCAAATGAAAATGATTTTCTTTACTATTGGTATTCAAATGTAAATGGTCCCAAATATGAAATAGAGAAATTATAAAAGATGAAAAATGTGATAACTTGAATGGATAAATGGGTGTCAAATGAGAAACCAGAATTTTGAGAAAAAATTACCCTTAGTTAACCATAACCTAGATGATAGATGTTTGACGGTAGTGAAAACATCCCGATTTTGGTCGTGTGGTTAGGTATGGGGGAAATGGCTTTTTATGGATATATGGGAATCCATATTATATAAATTTGATAATGTTGTGTTATGATTCCAAATATATGCATTTGGAATTGTAGAATTGTGCCTCCATGAAGACCCTTCTTGATAGGAAGATATGAGTCCATGGCTAAAAATGTTCCTCTAGTGGTGGAACTTGAGGATGCAATAGTTTTCGGTGAAGTGTTGAGAGAGCAGTCTCTTGAGAACTTTTCTTGCTTTATGCAGTTTATGAAAATATACCTAGAGTGGGTTGTAAAGAGTATGTCTCACTTTACATGACAGTTCTAGTTGTATCACCCTATGAATGTCACAGGAGAGGGTGGACTTGTAGTGCTTGGGTTCTAGATTGAATCTATCCAAATGATCCTTGACCTCCTAGAGAATCCTTTTAAGGAAAGAGTCAAACTGGTTGATTATATGTAACATGGACATGAAAATAATTGGTGGGAAATCCAAACATATGATTGGAAGTTATAGAATATGGTGTGGAAGAAATTTTAGGAGAAGTTTATAGAGACCTTTTACCCTGATATTCTCAGTCATGAGAGGTAAGCTAGTTTTATGATGTTGACCACTACAAAAAAATAACCAAAGAGTGGGACACTCAAATTAAAGATAGGAAGATGTTGAATATGGGGTGGAATATATTTTAGGAGAAGTTAATGGAGCACATTACCCTGAAATTCTTAGTCGGGAGAGGTAAACTGAGTTTATCAGGTTGACCCATGGAAGCATCTCTGTTATGGACTATGGAGGATTATTTACTGATTTGCAATTATTTTTTTTAACTTTGATAGGGGGTGAAGCTACAAAAAAATTGTTTCTAGGATGGGATTAAATGTAGAATTAAGTCCAATATTTACATGTTCAATCAGAATAAGTTTTCATAGTTGGTTAATCATGCTCTTTTATAGGAAGGTTACCTGAAGGTGGCTTCTCGTGAGATGTAGGTATTATCTACTGGATGACCAAGAGGTACATTTTCTAATAGTAGGTAGTGATGCTATGAGAATGTTAACCAGAGAAGTGGAAAGTAGATTGTTCATAAAGAAGGTTCAGTTACTCATAATATGACTCAATTGATCTTCCACCAGTGAATTACGCCAGTTCATATTCTTAGATAGTGTCCCTGACCATCGATAGAGTGCCAAGATTGAAGAAGGATGGTAAATCTACAACCGTTTAATAAGAATCCATGAAAGATGTGTAGTTATTGAGAAACTAAACAAAAATAGAGTATGGGTAAAGGGTATTATACACCATACCATGTTGGAAATTATAGTTATACTAGTCATGGTGTTTAAGGCCTTGGATGTGTAACTTCTGGGAAAGAGCACTTGTATCATTAGAGTAGTGCAGCTCAGGGGACTCATACTGCATCATTATAAAGAGGGGTAGGACAATTGCAATTAATTCAGTCTACACTGGTGGATATAGAGGATGGACCATTGATATTTAGAGGTACTATTAATATAGCTTATATTCTTTCTAGTTCCATATTTTATATGATATACTCTCATTATTTTATATCTACACAACTTGTGAACGGGTTGACTCTGACAGCAAAGTTTGTGAGCGGGGTTATGATGATCAATACACCTTTGGGGGTTTGGTCGAGAGGCATCTATTTATGCAAGGTATGTTCTATTATTTTTAGGGAGTATCATATTTTGTGAGATCTTTACATCCTTGATATGTAAGGATTTGACTTGAATTTGGTTTTATAATGGTAAGTAGAATATTGATCCCGCATAGATTGTTACTGTAGGTGAGTGACCTTTACGCATCCTATGATTAAAAACTATGCTAATATAGGATAGTGGGATATTAAAGAAGTATATGATGGTCCGTATAATGAGAAAATGGGAGAGATAACCACCAAGGTTGTAAGTCTTTTTCTGGATGATGGGGTTGAAAGTATGATTTCATTGCACCCATAGTAGATCTATTCCCGAACATGTTCCCCCGAGGAATTATTAGGTATTAAACTATGAGTGATATGTAATTTAGGATTGATCTTGTGTTGGGGATGATCTAATTTCTATTAAAACATAAATAATGGACCCAACAGAGCTTCAAGATCATAAGACTCAACTAGAACAGTTTATGGATAAAGGGATTTATCTGTCTGAGTCCATCGCCTTGGGGTTCCCTAGTTTTGTTTTCAAAGAAAGATAATGATACATTGAACTTATGTTTTGACTGCTAGAAGATTAAATAGATGATGGTGGATAATATTTATCCTCTTATTTGTATCAATGATCTATTTTACCAGTTGAGAGGAGCTTGTGTATTCTCTAAGATTGAATTCAGATCAAGGTATCATCAGTTGAGACTTCGACATTATGATATACCATTGAATAATTTAGAAAGTAGGCATGGACATTATGAGTTCATTGTGACAATGTTAGGGAAGAAGAATGCTCCAGAAATGTTTATGGCCTTGATGAATTGAATATTCAACCTATAAAAATATCATTTTTGGCTGTTTTGTGGATGAAATCTTAGTGTACTCCATGACTCATGATGATCATGACCAAAATATTTAAACCATCCTAATTATTCTAAACAAGAATAGGATATATTCCAAGCTATCTAAGTTCAAATTATGGATTGATTATATACATTTCTTGGATCACATCATATCAAAATAATGTGTTTCAGTCACCCAGAGAAGGTGTAGGTAGATGTTTCTTGGCAGCAAACGAAGAATGTTTTTTACATCTATACTTTTATGGGCTCAATGACCTATTTTTAGAGTTTCATCCAGGACTTATGCTGTTTGGAAACCCCACTTTAGGTCTTTAACTAGAATATAGTTATGTTGTTATGTTATGTGGAATTTGAGAATGATTCCCCGGAGTTGAAGAAGTGATTTACTACTGCACTAATCTTGATCCAACTCAAGCCAGGTGAGGAGTATACATTTTTTTCTATTGCATATAGGATAGTACATGGATAAGTTTTGATGTAGGTAGATCGATTTGTTTCATATGGGTTAGGTGGTTTTAGTCCACATGAATAGAACTACAATACTAATGACCTCGATTTAGTGGAAGTATTGTATTATTTGAAGTGTTGGCGACATTATATTTTGGGGGAAATATTACAGTGTATATTGATCACAAGATCTTGAAGTATAGATTTTAATAGCAAGTTTGGAATGTTTGATAGGGGATATGGGTTGAATATATGTAGTCATTCGGCATTGATCTAGAATATAAATCCAGGAAGGGAAATAATGTTGTTGATGTACTGAGTAGTAAAACACAAACTCAGGTAGATCAGGAGTCTAGCTCAAGGTGGAAGTTGATGAATTTGTTGGCTGAGATACATGTTGTGGTTTAAGAGGGATATGAGAAGATGAAGGTAATATAGTTTTCAATAGAGTCTACACTTCTAAGATAGATCATGGAGATGCAATATTATGATCTAGAATTATTTTCCATGAGAGAAAGTATTGAAGGTGGGGGGTCACCTTCTTATAGGAAAATAGATGAAAATGAGATCATCTATGTCAAGAATCATATTTTTGTTCCCAATAGAATGTAGAAGGAGTGGATGCATGAATTTTATGCCTCAAAGTTGGTGGTACATCTTAGTTTTACCAGAATGTACCATAACCTACATCAACAATATTATTGGATGGGCATGAAAAATGATATTGTGGTGTTCGTGGCATGATGATACACTAATCAACAGGTGAAGGTTGAGCATCAATGACATGGTGGTTTACTAAAGTAATTTCACATTCTAAAATGGAAGGGGTAGATGTTACAACAGACTTCATAGTTGGTATCTAGAGGAAACCTCAAAAGGATGACACTATTTGGTTGATTGTGGATCAATTGATGAAAATAACACATTTATAGACTATAGAAAATACATTCTATGTGGATCATTTGAGAGATTTAATGAACCATATTTTATGAAGATAATGTTCATTAGTTTTTGGTTTAAATTCCTTTGAAAATCTCATAGGATGTTACTTAAGGGATTTATAGAGGTTACAAGGGTGTCTAGGGATTGCTCGAAACCCAGAACGGTAATAATTTGGATAATTGATTAGGCCACATGGTTAGTTGAAACCACAAATACCATGTTTTATGATCTATCCTAAACATGTGGGGTTAGAATGAAGAGAACTGGGGGGGCACACAGTTCATCTGTAATCATGTGACCCATGGCTCATAGTCATGTGTGATTATAGACTTTAGGGATATAGGCCATTAGCACGGTTGGCGTACAGTTTGGAAAACAGTGCCACCAAACTGCGTGCTCCAATATTTGAGGGTGAAATTAATCTTTCACCCTTAATGAATCTAATTAACTCACCCTGTATTTTCCTCTCACATTTCCATCATGTTATAGCTTTTCCTTCTCCTATGATCTCCCAACCTTCTCCTCATATGTTCTTTGATATCTCCTCTAAAAAGACTCCAAATCAAGATCCATTAGAAGAGTTGGAAAGCTAGGGGTTTGTTCTTGAGTCCACTTCCTTCCATTCTATTTTTATCTACAGATATATTTATCTATTTAGGTGTATCTCATTTTCCTTATTTTTAGGGCGTTGGACCTTTTCTTTTATTTATTCCAAACAACTTTGAATATGAGGGTTCTATCAGATGAGTAGTCGTCATTTTCATAGTCGTGTCATTTTTATACATGATGGAATTAGTTTTGTGTTTCCCTAAATTTTTTTTCATCATTCTAAATTGATATAATCAACTTTTATAATCCTTAATAAATTTTCATAGTAATTAGGAGATTCCAACCTCAATTGGGGACACCCCTTGGGTGTTCCAACTTGAATTTAACATTTATAATTAAATGATTAAATTCCAAGAATTATTTATAAGAATTCGTATTGGATTATAAATTCAATTTACCACTATTAAATAAATTTCTACTTAACTAAAGAATATCCTAAGTGCTTGGATTGACTTCTAAATTTACTTTCCCTTGTAGGTTATTTCCCAATTGACAATAGAACCTTCTAAGTGCTACATTAAGACCTGTAAAATTAATTTTCCATGTTTGGGTTATTTAATTGAATTAATTATATGGAATTTAATAATTCATGATGGTTTTATTTCCTAAATTAATTAAATCTATTTAATTGTAATATATTATAAAGGATGGTAAGTCCACACCCATTATTGCATGCTTTATTAAATGATATAATTGAATTATAATTCCTTAGTTATAATGGTATTGGTAAATATAATGCATGAGAGCTAATGCCTCATGGATATTATTATTATTATGATTAATATGTTGATATTGGATATGTTATGGTGGTTAAGAGACTTGTTGTTCATGGAATTCTACTCTCTCATACATCGGGTGTTGAGCATGGCATCTCACACTGTTGACACTATTTGGATGGTGGGCATGACACACCAAATCCCTTGTTTTGGGTTTTAATATGGATAAAAATCCATTATCTCATTTGTTGACAATGAAATATCTCACTCATCATGGTATGTAGGGCATGTCCCCTTTTGGTTGAGCTTATAGGCTTATTTAGACTGGTTATGGATGAGTGAGTTATAACCTGGTTTTTCCAGCACATAGTATTCTAGGTATATGGCTACTTATGTCTGCACATACTTAGTATTTATAGATGGATCTAGTATATAAATATATATATTAGGTTCTTGGGGGTATAATTTCCTTCAAAAACACACACACACACACCACACACACATGTTAGAAATGTAGGCCATAGCCCACAGGGGATAACCCACCCATGAAGCCTTGTTTTATTTTAGTACATGGATCATAGTCCTAGTGGGAATGAATCCCAAAAAATGGCCTAAAAGTCATGTGCAGTGTCATGCCTGCATCATTCTACCTAAATCACCAAAACTGAATTACCACCAATTTTCATCATAATTTGTATCACCGCCTACATAGTACTATAACAGAACTTTTTCCCAATAGGGAATGAACCCAGAACCTCCTAGATTCCAAGTATGAGACCTTACCACATGGGTATAGGCTTATTGACCAGTATATAAATATAATATATATATATATTATTACTCTCTATATTGTTTCTGATTAGAAAATCATTCCATTCATGAGATGAAGTAAGTAGAGACTCCAGGTATCATTTAAGAACCTGATTAGAATGGTATTTATTTATTCAGAATTTTTTTATTATTTATTTATACATTCAAATTGTTTACCTTTGAGAACTGAGAAGATTATATCTAGAGACCACCGTTGGTGGCCTAGAAGGATTTTATCTCACACCCTACTTGGGCCACCTTTGGTATCTGAGCAGAATACCAGTTTGTAGGTACAGATAAGGGAAAGAACCCTACTATAGATATTTGATATACGTTACTTATAATATTGGTCATAAGAGAAGATAATTGATCATATGGTTGAGATTATAGTGGAGAACCATTTTGTTCATTTTTTTCTTTTTTATTTTGTATGATTTATATTCCTATCCCCTATCCCCTTTTTGTATACCAACATTCCATTAATCCATGTATATGGCACTGTCAAGTTGATTTTGACTTGATTATTCAGTTTTCAGTTATTTATGCTTCCACGGTTTATTATTATTACATCTATTATATGTGATTCTGCTACTATGGGTTACTGGTCTAGTATTTACTCTCTAGTAATATTAATTTTTTGTTCTTTTTATTTATTTATTGTGTCTTTGATTCCACTCTGATATGATGGTATATTCTCCCCACTATACTACCTTTACATCCTTATTGTTATTTGGCAGCCTCTGGTGTATGGGGAGGTGTTCTTGAGGCCATGTGACCCACTGAATTGAGGCATGAGTTAAGTGGATCTCGATTTTGGTAGTTACAAAGTCGTAACAAAGGTTATTTTTAATTTTTCATATTGTTTGGAATTCAGACAATATACTTGGTGTTAATGCAATTTGGAAATGATCATGTGTCGGCAGTTAGCTAACCCATGTAAAGGGGAATCCCAAATTGCCTAGGATGGGAAATTATAGTTATTTATTATGCCATTTAAAGTTTATACGGCTTATTTTTTGGGTGAAACGCATTTCTTGTGATGTTGTTGATATTGGAATTATTGAAATGATATTTCTATTACCTTACCCTAATGAAATGAGGATATTTCATTTCATGGATTGTTATAGGCATAAAAAGAATAATATTCCATGCATTTCTCCTAACCACATCTATTTTCAGCATGCATTTTCATGTTTCATATTATTAGTTCCTTGATTACCTATGCAGTTATGCTGACATTCCTTGTAGGATAGATAAAACATAATCAACACTTAAAGATTGTACCATAACCTAACAATGTTTTCTTTCATAGGTTAAAGAATAAATCGTATGACATTAATTATGGAATGTTGATCCATGGACCATTGGCCGCATTGGCAGGAACGTGTTATGTTATGAGTTAAGTGGACACCATACTTCAGTTCATGAGGAGTACAAGCCCTTTTGGATCAAAAATGGTGATCCAACTAATTTGAACATTTATAAAGGTTTAAATACATAAATGAGTATGAACATAAAGATGAATATTATTTCTAAAATGAAATAATATTTTTATACATGTAAAATAGATACCTAGACCTAAAACCAACCTTAGTTGTGGGTAGTTAGTGTGTATCTTATGTTCTTATGGCCTACTACGGTCTTTACATATTACCTAGTATAGGTTTTAGGAGCATTCAAAGGGGTATTATCTATCTATAGGTAGGTTTGTACCTACCCTAGTTATCTATCAATAATTATTTCAAATGTTAAAATATATTATGAGGCATATGTTTGACGTTCTAGAATCATGCATCCTTGAAATCCTCTAATCATATTCCCCAAAGGTGGTGATGACCATTCACCTGGGATGGATGTTCTTGGGCCACCAGTGATCCCTCATGTAGTCCCACCTATGGAACCTCTTCATATTCCTGTTATGGGCACCGTATCCTAGTTTTTAGAGGGATTTGATTATATGTAGCAGTCTATGAAAGTTGTTTCTTGACCTTACTCGACTATGGAAGAGTTGACATGGGAGTTCTAGGAGTAGCATCCCCCCCATTTTATGGGGATGTTGGACCTCATGCTGTTGAGCCTTGTCTCAAAGTTATTCTCCCTATATTTGAGAATCCGAAGATCCCTTTAGATTGGAGGGTAAATATTTCTTCATATATGCTATGTAATTTTTTCAAATGATGGTGGGATGCTACTACCCAAGTAGATCGACATCAAAATATTGTTTACAAAATATATTATATGACTATTTCTTTCCATAGACTCTATGTGTTGATAAATATAGAGAGTTTACGATGATGTAGAAAATATATATATCTGTCATGGAGTATTCGTCTCTCTTTTCTGAGATGTAGTGGTTCAAAATGACACTACCAGGTGATGATCTTATGATTACTAGGATATTTGAGGATGGGTTAGTATACTCCAACCTATCATAGGGAAATGTTTTTTATTTAACGACTATTTCTGAGATAGTCAATTAGGCCCTTATTATAGTGAAAAATATGAGAGAAGTCGATGGTTCGAGTCAGTACAGCTCGACACCTCAATCTATCATCACTTCTTATAGTGGGTAAAAGTGTCGCTTAGGGGTTTCCCTTGGGGGTAGAAGCAGTCAAGTAGTTTGTGATGACAAATTTCTTATCCATCACTGGTGTGGTAATCCAAGAAATAAAAAACCCATTGCTTATGAGATATAGTATAATTAGGTGGTTGTGATAGGATGCGGAATATCTAGCGCTTCTATAGGTCATTTACATCAGTGCCTAACATTAATGGATCTACTACTACCCTAGGTTATGGAGTATGGTCAGTATTATCTCATTTGGTAGGAAGCTAGAATACCACCATCTGTTTAGGTTGAGACAATTGTCCAGGTAGATGTTTTTGGAATCATGATTCTTAGTTCCAATAGAGTGGGAATTCTCAGAGAAATTATGCAGTGATTTAGGGTCATGGAAAATGCTAGTTACATGTATTAAAACATATTCTGTAGGATTAGAGTACCAAAATTTCTACAGTTTGAGGTACTGTTATAGTATCCACCACTTTAGTGTCGACTTTATTTGACAGAATCACACCTCAATCTTTTATATATGAGACTATTATGGAATGTATGGGCCTCTAGATCAAACACTTATATGGATTTATGACACTTGATACCATGTTAGGCATCCAATTAGATAATGTTTCCCATTTTAAAGATTGTCTCCTTGAGATAGGTAGATATATTTCTATATGGAATATTTTCATAATCGTCATGATGGGATTTTATATAATCATTGGGATGGACTCGTTATTTCCCTATCGATATCATATAAACTTTTATAATTGGTGGGTAATGTTTACATCACTAGATGGTGGTAGGAACATGCATAAGAGAGAATGGGATGTTCATGTGACTTGTGATGGACCTGAGCAGCTGAGGCCAGGTAGTGTGACAGCTCATATCACTAGACTTTTATTGGATGACTAGGGGTTACAACATACTTCTTTCTCTCCTATAGTGCATTCTAATACGGACTTCTTCCTTGGTGAATTTTCTAGGAAACCTATAGAGTGATAGATAAATATTACTATTGATCTTGGGCTAAGAGTAGCATTATTAACCATTTCTCCTTATAGGATGGAACATATGGCACTTTTTTAACTCAAGAAACAGTTGGAGGATATGGAGACTAAAGGCTTTATATAACCCAACAATTATACTTATGGTTCTTTAGTATTTTTTTTAAGAAGTAAAATGATACCCTCATGATTTTCATGGATTAACATCAGTTGAACTAGTTCATGGTAAAGAATCGATATCCATTTCCTTGATTAGATGACCTCTTTGATTGACTATGATGGGTGAGAGTGTTTTCAAATATTGATTTGAGATCAGGCTATCATCAATTGAATTTTAAGTCATCATACATACCCCACACACCTTTCAGAAGTAGGTATGGTCTATACAAGTACCTATACATGCCAGTCGGTATCACGAATGAACCTACAGTCTTCATGGAACTAATAAATTAGGTTTCCACCTGTATATGGATTCATTTGTGTTAGTATTTTTTGACACCATATTAGTGTATTCACGCTCCTCAATTGACCATGTTGGCCATCTTTATATCCTATTGAATACACTGAGAGATCATCATCTTTATGTTAAGATCAGTAAATGCTTCTTTTTGAGTGATAAAGTGAACTTCATGGGTCATATCATCTTGGATTCATGAGATTCTGTAGACCCAAATAAAAGTGAGATATGTAGTTTCTTAGGATCATCCCAAGAACCTATTTAATATATATAGTTTATTGGGGATATCTAGAAATTACATATTCTTCATCTTGGATTTCTCATTCCTTATAGATCCAATTACAGGCTTGATAAATTAGTTTGTGAAATTTATATAGTTTGAAGGTTGTGAAGTACAATTTCAAGAGTTCAAGGTAATATTGACATAATCACTGATAATGATTCTTATAAAGTTATTAAATACATATTTAATCTATTATTATTCATATGGTATCAGTCTTAGAGCTGTTTTAATGTTGGAAAAGTGATTGGTCGCATACTGGTCTCCTTTATTGAGTCGTCACGAGGGTTATTACCTGATACATGACAATGATCTAGCAATGGTTGCTCATTAGTTATGCTATTAGAGAAACTATATACTTGGACAAAATTTTGTAATGTTCACATATCACAAAACCATAAAGTAAATATTTACATAGTGAGATATAAACCATAGGTAGCACAGGTGGGTGAGTACCTATACTCATTTGGTTTCAAGCTTGCTTACATGCCTGGTAAAGGTAATGTAGTAGCTAATTCTCTTATTCAGAATACTCCAATATGTGAAGTTTTAGATTCTAGTGAATAATTAAATATCATTGATTTTATTTGGGAAATTTATATTGAGGTTCTAGAGGATCATGGGAAGACTTTCCTCTCATCCTTTGCAGTAACCTCTACTCTTCTATAATGGGTAAGAATGAGGAAACTATATGATTTGGAGGATATTGTCTTAAGGGAAATCATCTCAGTTGATGATACATATTCATGTTTTTCCATGTATGGGGATGATACTCTGCTATTACATAGATGTGTATGGGTTCTAACAGAAATTAGAGAGGTGATGATGCAAAAAATTCATGCCTTATCTTGTCCAGTTCATCTTCGTGTCACCAATATGTATTAAGATCTATGACGCCAATATTTTTATCCTGGTATGAAATAGTATATTTTCTTTTTTGTTACTCTATGTTCCACTAGTCAATAGGTAAAATTAGAAAATCAGAATTTATCATGTCATTTACAGCTATTGTCCATTCCCAACTAGAAATGGGATGATGTTTCTATGGATTTTGTGACTATTTTACTAAAACCAACTCATGGAAATGATACAGTGGGGGTTTTCATTGATTTTTTGATGAATCTAACAAACCTTGTACATGTGTGAGAGACCTTATTAGTATAAAAACTATGGAGACAAAATGTTAGGGAGTTTTTATGCCTTCATGGAGCTCCTCGTTCTATCGTTTTTGACAAAGATGCTCACTTTACGTCATTGTTCTATCTGGGTTTGTAGAAGGGATTAGGTACACAGGTTCATATGAGCAAGAACTACCACCCACAGACCAATGGATAAATAGGGCACATTTTTTAGGTGTTAGAGGTCATTCTCCATGGATGTGTCCTTGATTTTGGTGGTTCTTGGGAGAAACACATACCCCTCGTAGAGTCCACTTATAGCAACAGATTCCAAGATACCATTATGATGGATCCTTATAAAGCTTTGTATGGTAGTATTTTCCATTCACCTTTGTACTGGATAGAGTCCGGGGAAGCTTTACTTAGACCTTTCTTTGTTTAGGGGACTAGAGATCAGGTCTAATTGATCAGAAAGATCTTGATTACAGCTCAATCTAGAGAACAGTCATATGCCAACTGACGCTAATGGCCTCTTGAGTTAGAGGTCGGAGATCTAGTTTTCATGTGATTCTCACCTAGGTTAGTCCATATATGTATTCAAAGGTAGGGTAAGCTCTCATCGAGGTTCATGGGACCCTTTGGGGTTTTGAAACAGATCAGAGTAGTAGATTACTAGATAGCACTTCATTAGAGAAATCGATTAATGCATGATGTATTTCACATATCTCATATTCACCGGTATTATCCAGACTAATATCACAACTTTTATCCTAATAAGGTTTAGTTGGATGTGGATGATTCCTTTGAGGAGTATTTGGTTTGTAACATGGATCATACCATGAAGTTACTTTGAGGAAATTAGGTTCCTTTGGTACATGTTCTATAGAATAACATCCGATTATAGGAAAATTCAGGGGAGCAGAAAGATGATATTCAAGATCAGTGGATGAAACTCTTTTCATATAATCCCACTTTACTATCAGAAGTTCAACTCAGGGATGAGTTTCTTTAAATAGGGGAGTTTTAAATGACCCACCAATTTAAGAATGTACAACTCCTTAGTTTTTTGGTTTAAATTACTTTTAATGTAACTTATTATGTTACCTAAAGGATTCACGAAGGTTATGAGGTTGTATGGGGATTGTTCAGATCCTAGAACCCTAGAAATTTGTAAGCATAATGGTTCTCATAGTTAGTATAAAATGTGGTTCCTAGCCTGCATGAAAATCCCTAAAATTTTGGGGTGAGAAAGAGGAGAACTAGGGGCCACACAATTATTATTTATCCATGCACCCTAGGTTCATGGTCATGCAATATTGCAAACTATGGGGATAGATTCCATGTGCTTGATTAGAGCATGGCCAACCTTGCGGCCAACCTGTGTGCCCCTATATTTGAGGGTGAAGTTAGTCGTTCTCCCTTAGTGAACCTAATTAACCCATCCTTTCTTTTCCCCTCCCATTTCCATTGTGCAGTATCTTTTCCATCTCCCATGAGCTCCCAAGATTCTCCTTCTAGGTTCTTCGATATCTCCTCGATACGAACTCCACATAAGGATCCTTCTGAAGAGTTAGTTAGATAGAGGTATGATCTCAAGCCCTCATCCTTCCATTCTATGTTTATATTTGGATCTCTTACACTATTTAGGTGCAAGCTCATTTTCCCTATTTTCAAGGTCTTGTACCATTTCTTCGATTTCCTTCAAAATATTTTGAATCTAAGCCATATATTAGACAGGGAGTTTTCAATGACCCTTAAGTAGGTGGTCTCATCATTTTACCCAAAATTTGTGGTGTTTTCATAGACACATCATTGTGTCGCACACAGGCCTTTTTCACACATTTCCTCACAATTGATTTCGTCATTATAAATTGATATACGCACCTTTTTATACTTTGGAGGATCTTTTTTTAGTAATTATATGATGAAAACCTCGATTGTGGACACCCCTTAAGTTAGCCGACATGAATTTTACCTTTGTAATTCAATGATTAAATTCCTAGAATGCCTTTTAAGAGTTCATATTGATTTATAAATGGAATTAACCGCTTTTAAATAATTTTTCTATTCAAAAAAAACAACCCCCTAAGTGTATGTATAGAAATATAAATGGAATTTCAAATGTAGGTAATTTCCCAATTGACAAATGAACCTTATAAGTGTTTCATTGAGCCATCTAAAATAAATTACCATGATTTGGTTTATTAAATGGATTTATTATATGTAATTTCTTTCTTCATGATGGTTTTCTTAATTAAATTAATAAATTGGATTTTATTGTAATGGATTATAAATGGTGTAGATTATTACATGTTTTATTTAATTCATCAATTGAATTGAAATGCCTTAGTTATAATGGGATTGGTAAATATAATTCTTGATAGTTAATTCCTCATGGATATTAGTCTTATTGTGAGTAATCCATTGATATTGGTAGTGTTATGATGGTTAAGGGACCTTTTGGGCATGGAATTTCACTCTCTCTTACATCAGGTGTTGAACATGAAGTCTCACACCACTGACACTATTCAGACATTGGGCATGATACACCACATCCCTTATTTCAGGTGTTGGTATGAAGACACACCCAACATATCGATTGTTGATCATGACATCTCTCACCAATCATGGGATGTAGGGAATGTACCCTTATGCATGATCTTATAGGCTCATTTAGACTGGTTATGGATGATTGAGTCATGAAATGGTCCAGCTAGCACCTAGTATTCTATGTATATGGATACTTACATCCATATGTACTTAGTAGTTATAAGTGTATAAATTATATGACTATATATATATATATAATAATCAAATGTTCATTCCATCCATGATCCGAAGTAGGTAGAGCCACCAGGTTCCCTTTAGGAACCTAAGGTGGAATGTATTTATTTATTCAGCAATATTGAATATTTATTTATACCTGGACACTATTTTTCTATGTGAACTACTTGGATTACATCTAGAAACCATTGGTTGTGTCCTACTAGGATTTTATCTCACACCTTACTCAGGACACCTTTGGTACCCGAGTAGATTACTTGTCTATAGGTACAAATAAGGAAAATATCCCTACTACACATATTTGATATGCTTTACTTATAAATGGAGAATATGATCATAGGACTAAGAATATGCTCAATATTCTAGAGGAGAACCCTTTTGTTCTTTTTATTTTTTTATTTCATGTTGTATATGCATTTCCCATGTTCCCTATTTGTATATCAACATTCCACACATCCATGTATATGACACTTCTTAGATTATTTTGACACAATTATTTAGTTGTTCAGTTATTTTCACTTCTGCTATTTATTATTATCACATATATTGTAAGTTATTCTGCTATGGGGGGTTACAAGTCTAGTATTTATTTTTTTGTTAAATTATCATTCCACTATTTTCATTTATTTACTCTATCCACTATTCTACTCTGATATGAGGATATATTCTCTATATTTTACACCATTTACAACCTCTCTAATAGTCTCTAGCCTCTAGAGTATGGGGAGGGGTGCTTCAGGCCATGTGACCCACTAACTTGGGGAATAGGTTACATGGATCCTTGGTCAGGATGTTATAGGAGAAATGTACATTCAGGGGATATACTATCTTCATGGAGTGTGGAAAAGCATAGTTTCAGACTGTGACTCACAATTTACCTTGTGTTTTTAGTAAGGCTTGCAAAAAATTTTCAATATATAGGTGGTTCAAAGTATGGCTTTCCACCCACAAACATATGGGCAGTCAGAATGTACAATTCAGGTACTTGAGGACATGTTACAGATATATTTAAAAGTTCTCTATGGGTCTTGGGAGAACCACTTAGTTCTTTTAGTTCTTCTATAATAACCTTTATTATAATATTATTCACATGGAACCATAGGTGGCTTTTTATGATAGGCTACATAGATAACCACTATATTGGATGGAGGCAAGTGGTTAGAGATGTTGGGATCGAGTCTTGTGTAGGAGGTGTCAGATCAGGTTCAATTAATTTTGAAATGTTTGGATGTATATTATATGAAGATAAAATTTTAGGTTGATAGAAGATGATGACTCCTTGAGTTTATAGTGGGGGGTCATGTGTTCCTCTGATTGGATCCTAGATTGGGTCACTATAGGATTTAGAGGTAGGGATAGTTGGAACACAGGTTTGTTAGACCTTCAGACAATGTGGATAGAATCATACTAGTGGTTTACCTATTGGATCTTCCATATAGGTATATTTCTATGCATGATGTATTTTATGTGTCACAACGTCAGTGGTTTCACCCCAACCCTTCTCATGTGATTGATGTCGATGATGTTGAGCTTGAGGATGACGCGTCATTTGAGGAGAATCTAATATGTGTTATGGATCACAATAATAAATTATTGTGGGGGGGTGAAAGTTGCATTATTTCATGTATAGTGGCAACATGGATGTGTTTAGGAAGAATCCTGGAAAAGATAAGTAGATATACATGATTAATGACCCGATCATTTTACCAAGGAATCTTAGAGTTTATTGGGAGTACAACTCAATTTAGAGATGTTATAAGGTGGAGATATTATAAGATACTAACCATTTTTGGGGATGTATCATAATATAGGTATTCATTTACCTTTTTTTAATAATTTGAGTGGATTTTTGTTTTAGGGTGTTTCAGGTGAAAAATTGAGAAATTTTGAATGAAAAGGTGTAGTTCAAAGTTGGAGCACATTTTTCCCAAACCGTGTAGCCACCCACAAAAAACCATGAAACCCCAGATTGAGGGGTATTTCATGGTTGTTACATGTTTCTTCAAATTTTATGCCCTCCTAGTAGTAAAATTTAAAACCCTAGGATGAGGTACATAGTTAGGGCACACATTTTGGAAAACTTTGCACCCCTAGTTAGGAAACCATGTGTGTGGGATTTGTTACTCAAGAAAATGATATTAAAATTCCCAAACTCCCAATATTTCACCCTAATTCACCATAGACCAAAATAACTCATTATAACTTGTTTTTTGAGGCACCTTGATGTGTTCTATGGACTTATGATCTCCGTTCATGCCGAATCAAAGATCAGATTGAAAAATCTTCATCTCTCCTAGTATGTGATCTCTTCCCAATTAGTTTCCACTCTATCTATTTTGTCTTTATGCCATCCTTTTAAGGGAATATTTACTCAATTGGGTATGTGTTTAGATCTAGTTTTTGATAGATATTTATCCATTTTATCTTTATCTAGTTTTTGGTTCCATATCTCATTATTTGTTGTGGAATTCATCATTCCATTCTATTTAGGGATTTTTGTTGGAAAACTTCCATCAATGGTCTTGAGGAAGGTGGTTTATTATTCAATTCACAAAGTATTTATTTCAATTACTTCTATGTAATTATGAAACTGATATCGTACATTTAACAATTTCATCTTGAATTGAATTAATTTATTTAGTTAATTTATTAATTAATGGATTGTTGAATTGAATGGGTAATGGGGTTATAGAATTTTTCTATTGATGGGATTGTAGATTTTATAGACTAATATAATGTTGAATTGGTTGATAAATATAATTAAAGTATTTTTGGCCTAACCTTGAAGGGTTAATGGATTACATGATTAAATATTTTTAAATTTTTAAATGGTGATTTTTTCATATTATTACATGTGATTAAAGTGTTGAATCATAATTTTTTTGAAAATTGAAATGGTATAATATGGTGTGAAATGTTTTTAAGAGGGTTAATTATGATTAAAATTTTGAAATGTGATATATGAGATATGTGATTAATTGATTAATGGGATTTGAGACATGGATAGATGCTTCAAAATCCCACGAGGTGTTATATGTGACATTTTCAAAAAAAATGCATGCATGTGATGTATGAGTGTCGTAAACAAACTGATGCTTTAAAATACCATATGTGATTAATGGGTAAATAGTTTGTGGGTCACAATACAATTTTTAAAATAACCATGGGGTTCTAGACATGGAGTTATAGGGCCAAAATGTTTGCACTGTAAAATGGTTCCAATAACCCATTAGATTAATTGAACTTAATTGAATGCTTAAAATCCATGATATAATTAATTTTTATCCCCTATGTGTTATGGTTCAAAATTTAGCACGGTCCTAATAAGTTATTGATGGTTCAAGTGTCATCACAAACCCAAGTAAATTATGTGGTTAATTATGGAATTACGAAATGTGATAACTATTTAATTTTTTTGAAATTTATTCATTATAAATTTGAATAAACTATTATAAACTGTATATTGGTTTAGACACAATTAGTGATGGCCTATTGAGTTATACTCACACCCTTCTTTGGATTCCTGATCAGTACCAGAATACACTTCATTTTTTAGGATAGGATAAAGTCTAGAGCCCTCTATTGGATGGTTGATTCATGATAGAGCATGGTTGGGGGAACCAGTCATGATGTAGGGAGCCCTTAGGAGTGTCAATGTGTCTTTATTTTGGTTTTTCATTTGACACTTGACATGTATATAGCATGAAATATTTATTGACTTAGTTTTGGATATTTTATTCTTTCTTTGGTCATCATGTGCTACCAGTATGTATTTGATTAGGGAATTACTCTAGTCATTGGTTAAATCTTTTGGTTATTATTTATTTATTTTACACTATTGAGATTCTTTGATAAAGTGGGTAAAATATCTCCATGTTATATATTAGACCCTAACTACTAGTCGACAACCTTTGGTGTATGGGGAGGCATGCCTAAGGTCCTATAACCAAATAGATCAGAGAAATAGTATGTGGCTCCCAGTTTAGGTCACTACAGGATTATTGTATGATGGTTTATATAAACTTAATCATGATAATTTGTTTGTTGAAACAGTGTTGTAATTGCATCATAATTTTGGTACTAAATGGGGTTTAGTAAATAAAAATTATTCTTATTTTTGTCATAAACATTTATGTTACATTTCCGAAGAAACATTTTTGATATTGATTGTGATATAAATCCATCAATATTTATATTTTACTATCCTAATTTTTTTTGGATTATATTAAAGGAAAACAAACAAAACACATAAAGAAATGTGCCACAAAAAGTATTAAACATATTGAAATCATATATATTGATATATGTGGACATTTTGATATCAAGTATTTCTGTAAAGAAAAATATTTTATCACCATTATTGATTATTTTTTACATTTTGGATATGTATGTTTATTTCAAGAGATATATCAAGCAATAAATACATTTGAAAGTTATGTAATCGAATTGACGAGAACATTTTATAGAAATGTGAAGGTCATAAGGTGTGTATGGGGTGGTGAATATTATTGAAGATTTTATAAAAGTGGAAAAATTGTAGTCCATTTGTAAAGTTCCATTAAATTCATGGAATATGTGAAAAATACACTATTCCAGTCACAACACAACAAAATTGTGTAGCATAAAGGTTTAAAACAACATTAATGGATGTGGTTATGAGTATGTTAAGTAATTCATATTTTCCCATATCATTGTGGATGCATGATTTAAAAAATTCCAGGTATTTAATGAATATGTTTTATATTAATGAAGTTCCAAACACTTCTTTTGATCATTATACTAGTTAGAAACCTAACTTGAGACACTTTCATGTATGGGATTTTTATGAAGAAATAAGATAATATGATCCACAATAAATAAAACAAAATGTAGTAATAATTCATGGATATTTAATTGGTCAACTGTAGAAATCAAATGGGTTTATAGTTTTTCCCAAACCATAGTATTAGAATTGTTGAAACTAGTAATAATTGATTTATTAATAATGGGAAATCTAATGAGAGTAATGATCTATAGAATTTGGCAATTATAGAAGTTAAAATTCAAGTTCCATTTTATTACACTCCAAATTCACATGTTGTTGTTCCTCAACTTATTTCATCACAAAATAACTATTTAGAAAAATAATAAAATGTTTCCCAAATTCATAATGTTTAAATTATTGAATAACCAAAAGAAATAGTTTTAAGAAGATCCAATAGTGAAATATGTTCATCTATTTATGATGATTATATGGTATATCTACATGAGATAAAAAGGCATATTGTCATTTATAAAGATACAATTTAATATTTTAAATCCATTAGTTATGACAGATATCCTAAAATTTGAGTTGAATTCCATAGAATAAAATAATGTATGTGATGTTATAGAATTTACTAAAGGATTCAATGGAGTTGGATGTAAAAGGTTCTTCAAAACCAAACATTAATCTAGTGGTAACCTTGAATGTTATAAGGATATACTTGGGGTTAAGTTATTCCCCAAAAAGGGATAGTATCAACTATAAGGAAATCACCTCAATAATTTATAAGAAATATTCTTTTAGAATACTTATGGAATTGGTATATCATTATGACTTAGAGTTACATCAAATGGATGTTAAAAAAAAATTTCTAAATGGAAACTTATAGAAAGATGTATACATGGATCAACCAATGGGTTTTATGTTGGAGTAAAAGAAGACATGGTATGTAAAATAAAGAAGTCAATATATATACTTAAACAAGCTACCCCAAAATATTATAGTTGGTCTAATAACACCATTTCATCTTTTGGATTTAAGAAAAAAAAAATTGATCTATGTATATGACACTAGATTAGTGGGAGTGAATGTATATTCTAGATTCTATATATTCAAGTTATATTTCTTGATATAAATGATCATGATTTATTATGTGAGACTAGTAAATTACTCTCTACTAATTTTGAATTTAATGAAATAATATAATTGAAGTGTTTGATTGGTATAGAAATGTTCTGTAATAGAACTCAAGTTTTGTTGGGATTATCTAAAAAATCATATATTAATAAAATACTTGAGATGTTTATGATGGAAAAATGTTCAACATCACTAATTCCAATTCAAAAATTTGATAAATTAAGTCTTAATCAATGCCCATAAAATGATTTAAAATTAAAACATGTGGGATTAATTCCATATGAATCTATTTTTGGAATCTTAATGTTTTCTCAATATTAATATTTTTAAAACAAATCATGCCATCTTTTCGTGATAGAATTTTATGAATTGAATCCTTACTTTCCTTTACCCATCCATAAAACCTATGAAAAACATTTTAAAATTGGGGAAGGTCAGAAAAATATCAGTAAGGGATATAAGAAGAAGGAAATAAAACGTTATTCCATGAACACTTATACACATATGAAATCATTTTTACCAGATATACATCCCACCCATAGAGTATCATATACATACATTGTGAAAACAAGTGATTTCCATAAAACACAGAAAAACTAATAATACCATAAACGTTACTTAGGGAATTACTTAATTAATATTTTAAGCCTCAATGTTACCATATTATTTTTAACCCTCATAGTTAACAAATAATGTAACTCTAAAAAATACTTTATGGTGTAACCATAGCAGTTACACTTAGAGTAACCATGTGGTCGACCTCCAACATAAACATACCCAATGAAATGAAGAGATATATTTGTCCCACCCATAATCTTAAAAAATTACCAAGAACCAAAACATATTCATAAAACAATAATACTAACACCATATAAATCATTCATTTTAATAAAAAAAGGAAATTAAAAGAGGATTTTAAAAAAAAGTCTCGTATAAATATCAAATATTTTAAGTGAGAACTGATAAAAATAATGGAATATGTGTATAAAATTTAAATGAACATAATAAAACATAATATAATAAAAATTAGTTTCACAAATAATCAATGTATGAAAAAATCTAATAAGTAGAAGGTTAACCCAAATAATGGAAATTAGATTAAGAATTCCCTTAACTCGGGTTTGTCTTACATAAAATGTGCTCAAAACTCCTATATAATTGTTTAAAGAGTTTGTTAATATATTAAAGGAATATATTCGTATTTATTATTACTTATATGATATCCTTAGAAAATATTTCCACCCATTTATTAATAATATCTTTTTATTATCATTGTTTTGGGCGCATTTATTTCAAGGTTTCAATGGTTGGTATATTATGGATTTTATTATCGGAAGGAAGAATGACTCCAAAATTGAAATTAAATGTTATTAATGAACTTAAATATTTTTTAATGGTATTATATATAATTTTGGTTATATTTTATTAGGTTGAATCATTAGATAAAACATTAGTGATGGTCGTTAGTTAATTATGGTGAATTTTGATCATTTCGAAACACTTTTGTTTTACTAATTAATATTATGTATAACCACTGGTTCTAGATCATAAAAAAACATTTAATATATATAGTAAAATATTATTTAACCATATTAATAGTCTTATAACCATCCTTTTAAGGGTTAATGGAAATTGAAAATACATTTTCCATGATGTCGATAAATTGACACATCATAGACAATGTTTTTATTTTTAGAATAAATGGAAGAGGAGAAAATGTATGATGGTTAATTTTTCTTTAAACATGACAAATTGTAGTATATATAAGATACTATAGTTTTCATGCCTCTTGGATAAGGGTAGGTGAATAGAGTACAATGGTGGAGATCCCATCTATACCAACACCTCCATACCAACAGTTTGAAAAAATCATTGGTTTAGGTAACCTATATCGACGGTTTAATGAAACCATTGTTGGAGGAAAAAATATGGTTAATTTTACCAATGGTTTTGAGAAAACCATTGTAAATGGGGGTTAATTGTACCATTAGTTTAATAAAACCGTTGGGGATAGCTGGTTTTCCAATATTTCCCTACGGTTTTTAGGAACTATTGGGAAAAAACACCCAAAATACTCCCCCAAGCCGTGAACATAATCACTCCTCCATCAAACCCATTATTGAATATATATCTCTTCTAACCAGTGAACATATAACTCTACACACCTTCAAAAAGATCCCTCCCTCATCGAATAGAATATCTCCTCTGTCAAACCCTACTTTCCGAGCACGAACCTGCGAGCCCACATCACCCATTTAATAGAATCTCTCCTCTTCAAACATATCTCTTCGCTAAATGAGATCTTCTCCTCGAACGACATCTATCCTACAAAAAAAATTATCGAGCACGAACCCTATTTTGTGAGCTCACTTTCTCCATAATAGATCTCTCCAGGATTCCAACCCAAATTCTTGAGCGCACTTCTTCCAGAACCAATCTCTAACATTTTTTCCTAAATGAGATTTATCTGGACTATCAACCCTACTTCCCTTCGAGTGATCTATCTTTGATTCAAGTAATTTGTTTTCTACCTCTTCAAATCGGTATGTTGTTACTAAATTATCTCTTATTCCTCCATTTATTTTAGGTTTTGTCATTTGATTTTGAGGTAATATTATTTGTTTTTCCCACTTTGTATAATGATCCAAACACAAGACAAATATCATTTTAGGTTGTGGTTTTGTTTTGATTTATCTTTATAGAATAATTTTGATTGATATTAAAGAATTCAATACGATAAGGAGTCATTTTAGCCTTGGTTTATTTTAAATTTAAGGCTATTGATATGATTTCATTGGTTAGACATAAATACAAGGGGTGGGTCAGCACTAAAAGGCATGGGCTTTTCAATTGGTGTGTTGGGACTAGAGGCAGGGTAAATAGCTAGGGATGGGGGGTTTAGTATGGGTTTGGAGGGTGTTAGGGCCAAGGGGACTCATAGGGGTTAGGGATAAGGTGTTGGTGTTATGTTTATGGGAGATAGGTCCAGGGTAAATTTTAGGGGTCTAGGGTCAGGTTAGGTTTAGGTCAGGGTGGGGGGTAGTTATAGGTTGGGGTTTAGGTCTAGGGGGTAGGTTTATGCTAAGATTGGGGGTTAGTAGTAAAGGATCCGGATATTTCCAAGGGATTAGGTTTAAGGTAGTGGTCATGGGGGTCATTTTAGTGTAGGTATTGGGGTAGGTTTACTATGTTAAACCATCATTGGAGTATGTAGGATGCCAAAAAGAGTCTACCTCATCGGTAACACAAAATTCTGAATGATGGTCATAATAAAGAGTGGGTTAGGATAGTTTTTATTTGTACGGATACAATGACTGTCAGAACCAAATGATATTGGTATGATTAGTATCATCATGATTGACCCACCTTTCATGTACCTCATTAAATGGATTCACATGAAATAATTTTGGAATTTCTCATGAAGACTAATTAAATTTTGGACATGAGGTTGGAGAAACATGAAGAAGGTCTTAAAAAGAAAGAATATTTTACTAATAAACTATCCCAATATATTATGAATTTAGTTTCCCTTGTGTGTAAATTGTGGTTTCATTCTGATGTATGGATTTAAAAAGAGGATGAGATGAAATATTTTTATGAAGTGAAGTTTTTGGGTGAAAATATGATTGATGATGATGAAAATTGTTTCAAATTTAGTGATATATCTAGAAAAAATTAACCTTTGAATAATAAAGAATAAAATGACCTCTCCCTTCGATACTCATCAGAAGAAAAATAAATGGAATTTCTCAAGTACTAACATGAATAATAAGAATGGAACATGATGAAGTTAATTAATGAAATATTGGTTGAGAACGGAGAAAATTACAACGATGAAGATAAATGTGTATTTAAATAGGTCCAAAAATATGAAGAAGTAGATAGGGAGTTGGGAACCAGTGAACTAAATTAATTCTTCAATGAAGATGATTGTCCAACAATCGAAGAAGAAATAGTTTCTGAAATACAATAAGCCATCAAAACACTAAAAAAGTAGAAGGAAGATGATGAAATGGATGATGAATCCCTAAAAATAGTTGATGCCATCATGAAAATAGATATTAATAGTTTTTAAAAGGTAAAGAAAAAGGATGATGTAATTCAAGAATTAATTATATAATTTTAAGTAGAAGTAATAAATAGTAGGGGAGGAGGATAAATTTATGGGGAATGCTGACATTTTTAAAGAAAAAGAACCTATAACACTAAAATATGAAGTCATTGTATTAGAATTCATAGTTCTATCACAACATTTGAAGTCCAAAAGAAATAGGAAGTGGTGGTGGACAAATCCTTCAATAAAATATGGTCATAAATTTAATTCTTGTTTCCTACATTAAATAAATATAAAAGGCTAGAATTCACCACAAATCAGTGTCATGGAGATGGAAAGAAGAAGAAAGAGACCATTCAGCCGGATCATGTAGAATTTAAAATTTGCATCAATATCGGGCTAGTAAAATTTTCTTCATTCTCCAATTATGTGACACAGAGGTAATTTATCTACTTAATAAACTTAATGAAAGAAAATCTAGTAGGAAATATGAGTTTTAATTGATTTCTAGGAAATAGTTTTTCTAAATTAGAGAAATAGGTTGACATTTTTAAAATTCACATTCTTACATCAATTTTAAGTTTCCTAAAAATGATTATAGATATGATTTATTATTCTTGATTTTGATTCATGGATACTTGCATCATGTAAAGTGGTTATTGATATTCATGAAATGACTTAATTGACCAATTTAATGTTTCATATTCCTAAGATGGTTCTTATCCTATTATGAAACATTATTTATTATTCACTATTTCTTAAAATAACTAAGTGTATGAAAAACTATTATAATTTTATTTTATATCTTATTAATGAATGATGATTTTAAGCCATATAAAAATGAATGACACCATAGATTGATTTAATTGTTCCCATTTGACCTCGAGGCCAACCCTAAATTTCAACTTTTGTTAAGCTAATAGAAACCCTTGTATCCCATGATTGGTTATCACAGTTCAAGATTTTGTTTCTTTACATCCCTTTTTATTCAAAGTTAATTACATAAAATCACTTCGATCTTAAAGAGTAAGAAGGGTGTTTCAAGGTTCCATTCAGTGTTGGTTCCATAAATGAGTGCGGTGTTGTGAGTGGGTACCCTACACCCAACTCATGTATGTATATTGAATACCATTACATGCATACAATTTGATATATACATGATTATATCTTACCAAAAATTGTGTTTGTACTTCTGCATCAACTATATTTATATAGTGACATACTAAGATTACATGTCATATAAAAAAGACTATAAAAGTTTGTAGGATATAATGATAACCAATAGAAACCATGATAGTAATCTTAAATATATGTAATACGATCTTGATACATTTAGGGTGATTGGAAAAAGATGATGGGTGACTATCATGAGTTAGTGGCTCATAATCCTTAAGAGTCCTTATCAAGACATATATCATTTTAGGTTGTGGTTTTTTGTGGTTTTGTTGTGATTTATCTTTATAGAATAATTATGACTGATATTGAAGACATCAATATGATCATGCATTAATTTATCCTTGGTTTATTTTGAATTTAAGGTTTGTTGACATGCTTTCATTTGTCACACATAAATACAACTATAAAATTTTTTGACATACCCAATGTGTCAACATAGATCTTGAGTGATGGAAGGATAATTTGATGATCAATATTAAATTAATGAATTCATGAAAATAAATATCATACTATTACATGAAATTTAAATTCATACCCAATATTTTTAGACATAATTGGTGGTTTAATACTATGTTTTACACTAACCTATTTAGGATTCCCATCAGAATCAAAGAAGAGATAACAAATAAAGGATTACAGGTGAAATATATGAGTCACTTTTATCAAGATATTTTGAATAATGGAATGACTTAGGAAATCATAAAATCTATATAGAGGATGATGTTTTTAATGGATCATGAAGGTTACTTTACAGACCTGAAATATGTCCCCCTTCATAGGAAGGAGATAATATCACTATGGAGACATTTTTTCTATATGGGATTCAGTATGATATCATTTCACAGGTTAATTCCCTTTCTGTGAGATTTTTTTTATTTGACAAATCCTGATCTCATCACTAAAGATAACCCAATAGAGGCCCTGATTCAAGGGAAATATATTTTAGTAGGATGATCTAGGAGTTCCACATTAGGTGTCAATAAGCGTTGATATTTGGATACGCACTAAGGATGCAATGGTCAGATCCACTTATGATATAGACCACAGTATATGGACATCATTATGATTAATTTTATTAAGAATCGAAGGGTTGGACATAAGCTATTTCATAGTCCCTTTCCCATAGTGGAGTACCAATTATTTGATAGGATTGGTACTATATAGATGTTCTATAAGAGAACATAGCAGCTGATCATTGGAAGTGGATCATGGTAGGAACCAAATACTAGGAGACTCTCTCCTACCCCTAAATAGATTGGTTGATGGAGTCCTATCAGTCACTCGGGTTGGGGTAGGGAATGTGGAACCCCAACATAGGAGTAGTGGTATCACTGGAATGGAGAACTATAAGGGAGTCAATATAGAGACCAGAAGAGAGTGTAATGTAATATCCATATTGTGGAGTATACTCATACTAATAAATATTTTGAACTTTTACTTTCATATGTACAATTATTGTGTCATCTTTCATTTCTGTATTTTGATTAATATTATTGGTTTTATTTATTTTCTTCTTCAAAATCATCCAATTTCTTTTGTTAGGCTATGAAAACCTTAAATGCGGTTATTAAAAATAATACATCATTAGGGGTGCGATTAGAGGTTATTACATAATGTAAGGAGTTCAATCTTCAAATAGTTTTCTACCATTTTATATGAGATATTTATGTGTAGGATAATTGGATTATGAATTCTTAATTCAATTACGTATGTATTTAATTACCTTCTGAATTATGTGTTATACTTGCAAGTAATTTCTGAATTCTACATGTGTATGAGATATGTGAGAGATACTTTGGAGAATTAAGTATGTTTTCATTTCATTAAGTGGGAAATTAATTTTAATTATGGTTTATTAAGTTGTGTCTAAACTGGGAATAATTTAGAATTAAATATTCTTCAAATGATATACTCAAGTTAAATTCAACTAATGGTATAAGGATTTTTCATAGAATGTAGAATAAGAAGTTCTCCCATGATGGATCTTTAAATTGGCATGTGTAGGAACTCTATTACTGATACTTATTTCACCTTTTAATGATGGATTGATATATTCTTGTCCACTATCAAGAGATATTTAATTTTCTATATAACATTAACATTGATTAGACTAGGGATATGATCCTGGTCTTGGGTTGTGTTTGGACCCTAGTAATATTTCCGCCAGGATGTTCTCTATCATGCAGTTGGGGTTTCACATTATGGATAATTACTGAAACTTCCCAATTTTTCCTATCAGTTATAGATAAATTAAATTTTTCATAAAAACTCATTGTGGTTGTCTTTTTTTCTTAGAACTGGGAGCAGAAGGCTGCAGGCCATCTATAGATAAAAACAACCTAAATTAAATTCACAACATGAATTGGTATATCCAAACTAATTTCACATTGTGAATTGGTTTTTTTGGGTGGTAAAAACTCAGGCATTACACAATGTCTAAAATATAAAAATCATGAATATGATAGGTTTTTTAAAAATTGCGAAGTATCCCTCATTTTAACCCTCCACTTTTTTTCTCCTACAGCAAACCCCTCATCCTCTATAGGAGATCCTTCTAAGGCCTAACCTAGGATTTGATTATGCTCTTCTATATGACCTCTGATCATAATATTGTTCATCACATTGAAATCATGTTAGTATGATCTTCGATCCACTTCCTTCTTCTGCTGGTTTATCTTACTGTATATTACACTATTTTGGTGTGATCTTATATGCCCAATTTTAGGGTGGTTGTCTATTTTACTTATTTCATCCATTATAATCTGAATTGGGAACTGATACTTGATGAAAACTCCTCTACTTCCATAAGGAAGGTGTTCTAGTAATTATCCCTCATTTTCTTATTAATTTATATTATGCATCATGATTCCACTATCTTGAGTTGTTGTGAATTGCCTAAAAAATACACATAGCTCCTACTTATTTTGTTAGCCTTGATAAAAATGACTAAGTGTCCACTTATTCTAGTTAGGAGAGCTCCACATTGACTATTTCCATGTCATGAGGTGTACTTGTTGAATTTTCTTTGATATTAAAAATGATCAAGTACCCACTTCCTTCAATGACGATTTCTACTTTTCAGTACTAATGTGTTTCACATCATTTTACCTATTTGACACTTCCTTTCTATGTCTGTTGGTTTCCTTCCTCTCCTCTTCAAGCCCAGATATCATGGTTATTAATACCTCAAGAACTTTCCGATCTAGAACTAATTCATCACCTTTAGAAATTTCTTTTCTGAGTTCTTATATCACTATTTCCTCATTTACTATATCTATATAAATATCTCAATTAAATCACCACATGATTGGATCCAATGTGAGAGAGATAAAAGATAAAGTTTCTATTAGTGAAACCTTATTCAGTATACCTGAATTATAAAAAATAGGGGAGAAGAAGAAGTTATAAAATAATGGAAGAAGTCCATGGGCAGCGCTAATTTTTGGGTCAATGGACTAACCCACCCAAACTATTTCTTGAAACATATTGTTATGTCTAATAAAAATTATTTCTATTTCACACAATGTGTGATGTGGTTTTTTACATTACTTTCATTGATGTTTGTGACAATGTAAAACAGTAATTTTACATGTATATAAAAAATTGAAACAACAATAAATACACCTATACATTTTTATAGATTATTGATGTTCTGTTTTACATTATTGTGTTGTTTGAAAATAGTAAAAATGTGAAACAAAAATACCTTCAAAAAAATTTAAAATAACACATCACATTCTTATAGAGTATTGTTGTTCATAGATTTAAGAGTATCTACTATTTGTTATGTGTTAACTTTTGATAGATTTTAGAGTATTCGCATAAAGACATGATGGAATAATGATATAATGAAATGTGAAATGGAAATTAGGCTTATTAGGTATGTGAATCTGAATTTTCACAATTTTTATGACAATTAACATATTCTTATGAAACTAATAACGGGAAGTTGAACCTAATTGAAATGTAAATGAGTTATATTGCAATTTCAGGTTTGAATTATGTAAATTTTATTGTATGCAATGTAATTGAAATTTTAGTCTTGAATTCTATACATTGTATTGTATAGAGGGTAGGCTATTAGAGGATTTTGGAGACTGCATTGTAGGTAATTGCAGAGGGCAGGCTACATCGCAGGTAATTGCAGAGTGTCCAACTTGTTCAGTCATGGGGGATGTGGTTTTTAATCCAAACTATGATCGATACAGTTCAAGGAGAAAGAATGGATCTTATTTTTATAAGGTTGAGTTAGTGTACCCAATTCTTGACATTGGTGGTGTTTCTGTTATAATTTTTAAGATTTCTACTAAAATGGGAAAAGGTAACACCTTTTACTCCATATTCTCCGTGTATTACGAATAAGATCTCTACCAGTATACATGTTTGTTGAACATTTTATTTGGTGCTACTATTTTTTTACAAGGTAGTACTTGTCCTAGAATCAGTGAGGGCAGGCTGTGATCAGTATAGAGGGTAGACTAGTCTATGATCAGCACATACTAATATACCAATGGTTTGACAAACTGTTTGTACAGGCATATAAAACACACTTCTTATTGCAACGGTATTACTAAACTGTTGGTTAATTGGTTTAAAACATATACCAATAGTTTACATAAACCGTCGGAACACGATAAAACCATTTTGTGTGTAGTTTGTGCACCTACATTTGTTGAACTGTTGGTATTTATATATTCCAACGGTTTCATTGGAACTATTGGAATAGGGTAATTGTAAAAATACATATACCAATGGTTTTTTGAACCCTTGGGATAGCCTATCCCAATGGTTTTTGAACCCTTGGGATAGCCTATACCAATGGTTTTAGGGTCTATTTCAACGGTTTCAAACCATTGGGTTAGGTAAAAGTTTTAGTAGTGGTATAATATAAAAAAAATAATTGAAAATAATATAAAATAAAATTAAAGTGGATTTTTGCCTCTTGAATTCTAATCCTTGTGAACCTCCTTAAGGCCTATGGTTTTGAAATTTTGGTGAGACTAGTAGGCATTTGACATGGGGAAGAGGAATGGGGAGGAATATGGGTAGAAATCAAACATGACAAAAGGCTTTGAGGTGTGAGGATATATGGTAGTGAGGGCGGTATTTATAGTAGAGGAGAGGTGTATTTTCACATTATTATATACATTAGTTTATTATTTTGGCTCAAAACTATGAATATTTTGTGGATTATCACTAAATATATAAAAATAATGAAGGATAGTTCTATATTTTGTGCTTACATCATCCATACATCATCTATGATTCAATAATTCTTGAATTTGTTAAATATAATAAATTATTGAATTTTACTTTTAATAATAAATTCATGTATTCCAGAAAAAAATACCAAAAAATAACCACATCCATTTTTTAATGTATATAATTAATAAATGAACAAATTTTAATGAGAATAATTTTCTAAATATTTTAAACATAATTTTAAATTAAATTCATAATTCATTCAAATAATTCAAATTTTAAAACTATAACTGACTGTATAACACCTTGAAAATTTAATCCAGGTCTCATAAAATTATCTTATAATCAAAAGGAAAAAATATTAATTTATGAGTATATTTCATGAAAATTTATTTTCTTTTAAATCATTATATTAATTAAAAAACTATAAATAAACATTTATGTTTCATAGAAATACTAACACTTAATTTATCACTTTCAAAACATTTATTTACTTATTCTATGAAATGAATATATCATATTTTCACATAGAATATGGATAAATTTTATTTATTCTTTCTTTCGTGATGTTACTATTCTATTGGAAAGATTACTATTCTTAATAGTCATGGTACTATTTCTATGGTCAAGTTACTATTCCATCATATTAAATTCTATAGTTTCTGTAAATTCAACTAATTTCATTATACATTTAATTCCATAATGAAAAGAAATTACATTATAAGTACCTAGGTTGTTACATTCTCCCCACCTTTTAGAAATTGTGTATTCTCAATTTTTATTTACTTATTACACAAGTGAGTCTAAATTTCCCTCATATAATTTTAAAATTCACTTATGGCTTCATGAACCATGAGGTTTCTCCACAAAATCTTAACCTCGTGAATTGCCTTATTCTGCAATACTTTTTCTCTATGATCAAGAATCTGAATAGGTTTCTCTTTATAATAAATGTTCTCTTCTAGCTAAAATACTTATAGGATCATAACATGAGATGATTCAGGCACAAATATTCTTAATATAGAAACATGAAAAACATTGTTTACCAGTGATAAACTCATAGACGAAGCTACTCGGTAGGCAATTGGTCTGACTTTCTCTAGGATTTTATAAGTTCCAATGAACTATGGACATAGCTTTCCTATATTACCAAAATTCATTTCACTTTCCCATGGTGAGATTCTTTGAAAACAATGATCACCTACCTTGAAATAAGATTCTTTCCCCATATTATATGTATATCTTTTCTTCCTTCTTTGAGATTTGCTCATGTGTTTATGGATAATCTTCACTTTCATATCCACTTACTTTATTAATTCTAGTCCAATAAATTTCATTTCCTCAACTTCATCCCAAAATGGTTGAGTTAGGCACCACTTTCCATATAACTCAAATGGTTCCATCTGTATACTGGAATAAAAAAAAATTTATAAGAAAACTATACTGAAGAAAGATATTAATCCCAACTTACTTGGTAGTCCATTAAAAAATATCAAATAATGTCCTCCAATGTCTAAATTGGTCACATGGTTTGTCTATCATATTGAGGATGAAATGAAGTGATAGAGTTTAATTTTGTGCCCAATGACTTCGGTTGGCCTTTATAAAAGTTATAAATGAACCTGGGATCATGATCAGATACAATGGAAATAGGAACTTCACGTAACCTAATAATATATTTGAGGTATAGTTAAGAAAGTTGATACAAATACATAGGATCTTTAATTTAATAGAAATATACATATTTAGTGATTCGGTCAACAATAACCCAAATCACATTATTACCTCAAGAATTATTTGGTAGTCCCAAAATGATGTCCATAAATATATTTTTCTATTTCCACTCAGTCATTGGAAAAGGTTGAAGAATCCCCTTTGGTAATTATTTCTCTGTTTTAATCTATTGAAATGTCAAACATTTCATGGTAAAATATTTAATATCTATTTTCATTTCATCCCACCAGTAATACATCTGAAGGTCTCTATACATCTTTTTGCTACCAGTATAAACTAAAAACAGAGAACTATAATACTTACACAATAATTATTTCTTTATCTTGGAATTGCAAGGCACACATAATCTCCTCCCAAATCTTAAAAGACGATCTTTATCAACATTAAATTCTCAAAACTTATTATTTTCACCAATTATACCTTTTTTAGTAACTCACAGTCTTCCTTCAGAACTTTATTAATTCTGTCTGAGAGAGATGAATATACTAACACCAACAGCAAAACAAAGGAATTTCCTGCACCAAAAACTTCGAATCCAAAATTTAACAAATCATTAATCAAGGGGTATTGTTAGACACATAACATGGTTAATGATGTATGATGTTTTCAACTCAAGGAATCCACAAATTTATTTCCTTTTCTAGGATGGTAATTTATCATGAAATCATAATCCTTTATCAGTTCAATACATCTTCTTGGCCTCATGTTTAATTCCTTATGAGTGAATATATACTTCAGAATTTTATGGGTAGAATATATTTCACATTTGGGTTTGTATAAATGATGACTCCAAATTTTCAAAGTGAAAATAACAGATGCTAATTCCAAATCTTGTGTGGGATAATATAACTCATTATGTTTCTGTTTTCTTGATACATAAGTAATTACCTGATCATTCTATATCAGAATACAATCAAGTCCCTTCAATGAAGCATAACTGTAGATGACAAATTCACTATTTCTGGAAGGTAAGTACAAAACTGGATCATTCACCAATCTCTTCTTTAGTTCTTGAAAAGAAACATCATAGCCTTATGTACAATTAAATTTAACCCCTTTTCATGTTAACATAGTTAGTAGTCTTAAAAACTGTGAATTTTTTTTAACAAACTATTAGTAATTACCTACTAATCCAGGAAAACAAAGAATCTTTATAACATTTTTTGGTCTTTTCTATTCATCAACAACATTATTTTTGGCAGGATCAATCGTTATTACATCCTTATTTACAATGTTCCCAAGAAAATAAATCTATTGCAACAAAAAATTGCCTATAATAACTTTCTAGTATTACTTATTTTCTTTGAGAGTTTCCAAGACAATCCGTAAATTTTTTTCATGATCCTAATTAATTTTTGAAAATACTAGCATATCATCAATAAAAAAAACTTATCAAAATAATCACAGAATACTCTATCCATAAGATCCATAAATACAATATGGTTATTTTTCAACCCAATGGGTATAGCAACAAACTCATATTTCTTAAATCTAGTATGGAACTCTATTTTCAGAATTTCATTCTCCTCCACCTTTAGTTGATGGTACCCTGTTCTCATGTAAATCTTGAAAAAATATTGATATCCCTAGATCTAATAAAAAAAATTCATCAATATAAGGTAAATGATACTTTTTATTAACAATAATGTAATTAAAATCTCTATAATCAATGAAAAGTCTCATGGATCCATATTTATTTTTAATAAAAAAATAGAAGCACCCCATGGTTAAGTACTAGGAAAAATGAAGCTTTTATCAAGAAACTATTGTAACTAATTTTTCAAAAAATTAAGTTCCACTCCATCCATTCGATAAAGAGGTTTTTGAAATTTTCATGGCATCAGGAACCAAGTCAATTGAAAATTTAACTTCATGATCAGGTATAACACCAGATAACTCATTAGGAAAAACATCAATTTGTTCATTTACAACTCGCACATGATTAATCTGAAAAGTTAAATTGTTTTCAACAATATGATCAAGATAAAATTCATCTCTATATCTTAAATGTTTCTCATCTTCCTAATATTTTATCAATTTTATGGGTTTATTCCTGTATACAGACTGAAACTCTTTCTAAAACAATTATTTAGCTCTATAATCAATCATAGTATGATAAACACAAATCCAATCTATACCAAGAATAACATCAAACTCTACTAAGGTCAAAACAATAAGGATTTCAGGTAATGAATTTCCCAAGACAACAATATTATGATTTTTATAATTCCTTTTTTCTATAATATTCCCATACTGGTGTTTTAACCATAAGTTCTAGTATCATTTATTGAGGATAAATTTTCAATTTACCAGAAAATTTCTAAAAAATAAAGGAATGTGTAGACACCTTATAAAAAAATAGAAAAATCTAAGTAAACAAAAAAAGTACCTGAAACCACTTCATTAGATGGCCGAAAATCTGTTTAATTAGTCTCAAAGGATCTCACTTCACCTTTCTTCTTATAATATGGCTGCTTTCCATCATTAGGATCTTTCTTTGGGAAGGTATTTGTATAATGCCCCATCTCACCACAATTAAAACACTTTATAGTTTGATTATCATAATTAATCTGAAGATCATTTTTATTAGAATATTGATCCATATTTAAAAACATACCATATCAAAAATATTTCCTGGTTTTTTATGTAATTCCAGGGGTGATTTTTTTCACACTATTCAAAAACTCAAAACTGGACTTTCTTACCTTCGATTTATTTTATTAATTCTTACCCATTGCTTCCCATATGGACCTCTTCTTATACTTTGTTTTCAAAGTACCCATGATCATAAAAAACTCTATTTATACCCTCTTAATACTTCAGAAAAGATTCTCATAACTTTTGAATTTACAGGAGGCCAACACTCTTCGATATCTTACCTTAAATCCTGAGTACAAATAGATGATTTTTCTATCAAGATACTATTATGATTTATAATTCACCTTTCTAGTCAGGTGAAGTTTTCTTTATAATTGTGCACTAAATCTTTCTCCTTTTGTTTCAATTCAAGTAATTTTCTTTCTATCCAACGTCTAACCACATTAGGATAATATTTTTCAAGGAAATTATTTTTAAATGCATCTCATTCCAAGGCATCAATCTCATCACTATATCTAATATTCATGACCATTAACCACCACTGTTCAGCTTAAACTTCAAAATGATAAATAGAAAGAGTAAGATTTTGATTATCTAAACACCTCATAACATAGAATATCATTTCAATGGATTTAATCCATCCTTCAACCACCACTGGGTTAAAAGATCCACTAAAATAAAAAGGTCATTGCCTTAAAAAAGATACTTTATCATTATATACCTTTGTGTCTGCTCTGGTTATTCTCTTTCAGGGATCCCACCAGCATTTATATCCTACATCAATATATTCAATAATATCACAAACTGTTTGGTTCCAATTCACACCATTCCAAGTTGTAGATTTAGAAAGATATCAACCTCTCGGTTCCTTCAAACTTCATATTCCTTGTTTCTTCTATAGAAAACCATTCTGAACAGGCATATCTTAGATGAAGAAACATGGTAATCTGAAAATTCTATATCACTTAAACATAAAAAAGGTAAACATAATTTATGGTATTCTATTAACATCATCATAACCCCTAAATTTATCTAAATTATGCTATGATACCAACTATAATGGATTGACCTTAAACATTTAATTATCTTGTAAAATGCTTTAGAATTCACATCATTACATTCTCATAGATCTTTTCAGTTTAGAGTTTTATAGAATTAAGACATAGTTCAAACATATAAACCCCTAATCATACAATGTTTATAAAAAATATAATATCCATTTATTCACAAGATGAATTTTTTTTAAAGTTCGTTTTTTCTATGAAAAAACTTCATGACTTGAATCCTTATTTTTCATTACCCATCCATAAAACCAGTGAAAAACGTTTTAAAACATGGGATGAGCATAAAAATATGAGTAAGGGATATAAAATGAAGGAAATAAAACATTATTTCTAAAAACTTATTTTTATATGATATAATTTTCAGAAGATATACTTCTCACCCAAAAATAGTCATATACCAACATTGGGAAAACAAGTAATTTCCATAAAACAAAGAAAACATAAATAATACCATAAAGGTAACATGGGTCATTAAATACTTAATATTTCAAACGTAATTGTTATGATGTGATTTCTAACCCTCATGGAAACCTTATAATGTAACCCTAATGACTACCTTACAATGTAACCCTCATGGATACCTTATGGTGTAACCATCATAGTTACACATGGAGTAATCCTACGGTGAAAATCCAACATAAACATAACCAATGAATTGAAGGGAGATATAGGTCACACACTTTACCATAAAAAATTCCAAATAACTAGAAAATAATCATAAAACAATAATACTTACATCATATAAATCATTCCTTTTAAAAAAATAAAGGAAATTTAAAAGTAGATTTTTAAAAGAAAAGTTCCTTCCAAATTTCATATATTTGAAGTGAGAATTGATAAAAATAATGGAATATTTTTATACAATATAAATCCACATAATAAAACATAATATATTCAAAATTAATTTCACAAATCATATTAGTACCACATAATCAATTATGTGGAAGTTTAACCTAAAGAATGAAAATTTGGTTAATAATTCCCTTACCTCAGGTATGTCTTACTTCAAACCTGCTCAAACCACCTGTATAATGTTTTAAATAGTGTTATTAATATATTTAAGAACCATATTAATATTGATAATTACTTATATTTTATCCTTATAAAATATTATTCATCCATTTATTAATAATTTCTTGTTATTTTCATTGTTTTGGGAACATTTATTTCATGGTTTCCATGATTGGTTTATTATGGATTTTCTTGTCGGAAGAGAGAAAAACTCTAGAATTAAAATTCAATGTTATTAATGAACATATAGAATATTTAATGGAATTATATATCATTTTTTTATGTTATGGGTATTCTTCATTGGATAAAACATTAATGATAAATGTTAGTTTAATTTGGTGAATTTTTATTATTACAAACTACTTTTGTTTTATTAATTAATATTATCTATAAACACTGGTTAAGAAGAGGTTAAGAAGTATAATTGTGAATATTTCTATAAATATAATAAAATTAAGATATACATATGATACAATAGTTTTCATTCCTATTCTATAATAGTAGGGGAAGATATTGTAAGAAAATAAGAATAATTAAAAAGAAAATAAAAAACAATGAAAGGGGATTTATACCTCTTGAATTCTCCTCCTTGAGATCCTATTTAAGGACCTTGTTTTTTGGCCTTTTCGAGAGACCAGTAGGTCTTGGGAGTGTGGAATAGGATTGCGTGGGTATTTTTGGACAAATTAAACACTATAAAAGGCTTTTGGGTGTGATGAGAAAGGGTGGTGAGGGATGGTATTTATAGTGGAGGAGAGGGGTATTTTCTCATTATTATATTCATTAATTTATTATTTTGTCTCAATACATTGAATAGTTTGAGAATTATCACGAAATATATTAACATAATGTAAGATATTTCTATATTTAGGTCTTAAATCATACTTACATAATCCATGACTTAATAATTCGTGAGTTTATTCAATAAAGTAAATTACAATATTTCACTATTCAACAAAAAATCAAGTATTTCAGAAAAATAGCAATACTTTACCCCAATCATTTTTTTGATGTATAGAATTAATAAATGAAATCAATTTTATGAATATAATTTTATAATTTTTATAAATTTAATTTCTAATTATATTCATAATATATTCTAATAATCTAAATTTGAAAACCATAACTCATTTTATAACACCCAGAAAAATTAATCAAGGTCTCATAAATTTTCATATAATCATAAGAAAACAAAATATTAATTTAGGAAAATATTTCATGAAATTATATTTCATTTTGAATCATTATATTAATTATAAAATTATTAATAAACATTTATGTTTCATAAAAATACCGGCACTTAATTTATAACTTTCAACACATTTATTTACTTTTTCCATGATAGGAATATATCATATTTTCACATATAAGATTGATAAATTATATTTATACCTTCTTAGGTTATGTAAATATTCTATTGGTGATATTAATATTCTTAATGTTCATGTTATTATTCCTAAGGCCAAGATAATATTCCATTAGTTTAAATTCCATAATTTCTATAAATGACACTTATTTCATTATACATTTAATTCCAGAATGAAAAAGAAATTATTTTATAAGTTTTTGGGTAGTTATAGCTATAAAGAATATTTTCTGATATTTACAAGGAACGAAGTATCAAATGGTTACCTATAAATTATCAATTAACCATGAGGTGATTTGATACTCTTTGTCTGGATTTAGCAATTTTGATGATAAATGCAAGTAAACTTTTAGTTACGCATATCTTCTAGATGAAGGAAAAATATCATGGTAAAGTGAAATTAAACAAGTTACAGTTGTTTTGAACATAGAATCTGAATTTATATCATGATTTGAGGCTACAATTATAGGTATGTGTTAAAGAACTTTATTTCAGAACTTGGAATTGTCGACAGTATCAACAACACATTGAAATTTATTGTTGAAATTCCACAATAGTATCTATTTCAAAGAATGCTTGATATTACAATGGTACTAAACAAATGGAATTAAAGTAAATTTACACTAAGTATGAAGTTCCCAAATATAAGGTTTCAATTGAACATATTAGCAAAAATCTTATGATTTTCTACCCTTTATTGAAAGGGTTGTATCCTAAGTCATTTATTGGACATGTTGAAAGTATATGCATTATTACCAAGTACGTTTCATTGTATGTGATAACTGTTATATTTATTATAGTTGACACTTGGAATCATAAATGATTGATCATATATCATATTTTTCAATAAGTATATATGATTGAATTGAATAATGATAATAGGTGTATCCTTAAATAAAAATATATCATTGGACAAATTATATTTATACCATTTTAATTATGATAAGGAATTTGTAAATGTTGTAGTACATTGAAGGGACTATATTTATTGAGGATGTACAACCACCATGACTCGTACAGACATTATCCATTATTATGATGAATTATGTATACATAATAAAATCGTTATCAATACACATAATAACTGATTTGAATTATTAAACATATTAAAGTAATATCACATGAGTTAAGTGGGGGAATGATGAAATAACTCATGGATATTGTGCCTAATAGATATTAGAATTGGATAATGATGGATAATCTTTTCAAATTGATGGAATTTGACAATTAATTAAAAACTAGACTTAAATTATTTTTTATCCCTATTTAAAGTTCCATGTCCTTTCCAATTAAAAATAAATTATTGTTTTGGTACACTTCATCAAAACATTGTGGAAGAGAAAGTGTTAAAATGATAAAAAATACTTTTAAGTGGGAGAAATCAAGGAGACTCAAATTAAGAAGGTTAAATAGATCAAGTTTTTCCTTATCTATTGAATTTTATTTATCTATGTGATAAATAAAAATTTAAAATATCCTAAAATAAAGAAAATTAATTTTACATGAACAACCATAAAAAAAGAAAACAAGAACACAAAAATTTACATAGAAAACCCAACTTATGAATAACCGCATACAAAAAGAGGAATTATATTTCACAATGAGATAAGAGGTTACTAGATGTCTATAATGATAAAAATAACATGTGTGTGTATATAAAATCAACACCCAAGCTCAAATGGACTAGCGAATGTTGTACGGGCTTCGCCCCTACACCATAAGAATGCTCAGTGATGAGATATTATCTAAAGAATTTTCTTCAAAACCACAAATTCCATCACTCACCCACATTAAATTTTAGGAGTGACACCATGAAAATTTCAGGCTAGGTAAAATAGGATTCAGGTTATGACACCAATATAAATTTTATATCAAACAATAAATAAACTACATATTAATGATGATTTTTTATAGGGAGTTTCCGCTCTAATTTTTTTGTAGTTAATTTAGCAACGAATCTAACAAAACTACCTCTAAATTAATATTTAGTAGTTTTTTCCATACAACCATTGTAAGCTACAAATTTATATTTTTTCGAAAAAAATTAAAATAGAGGGGGTTAAAACTACTGCTAAAATAATTGATTGAACAACTACATATAAGGGATTTATATATACCAAAAACCATTTTTTTCAGAATTATAAAATTATAGATGGTGCCAATGTTATTATTGGAATTTGGATTTTATCATTTCTAGTTTTAGTATTAAAAAAATCTATGACAACTACTATAGTGTTCTCCCATATAAAAAAACACACTCCAATAGCCGATATTAGTCTGAAAACAACATATATATTGAAATAATTCAAATATTATCATATAATAAATAGTATATTTTTATTGCATTATTTGAATTTAAAATAAATTTATATTGAAATATTTTAATATATTACCATTAAAAAATGTCACCTTTAAATTGAAAAAACGCACATTTTGACATTCCCGAAAGACCATGTGTTTCATTTATGTGATGTTAATTATTTCTTGTCACAAATGAATCAAGGATTTTTTTCCTATAGTATCATGATAATTCTTTTGTTTTTTATTTCTTTTAATTATGTGACTTTTATTTTTTAATAAGGATTCACTTTTAACAAAATTAACATGCACTTAGCCATACCAGCCACAACATATATCATATTGATGTCAGATTAATTCCTATACATAAAAAGGGAATCACATATCACTATCCTAATGTATCAGAATAATCTAAGCACATTTGATTAGTTTTGAGTATGTGACAATTATTTTGAACTAAAATGTGAGTTTGAAAATTTAAACACAAACTTTAAATCACACTGATCACATGGATTGTCATATTGACATGATAATAATTTCTATAGGTTATAAATGAATCCAAAAATGGGTTTTGAAGTATCATCACAATCCAAACATGTTTGTTTTTATTTTTGAGTATGTGACATGTTTTTTGAACAAAAAAGACCCTTTTAACCTGAAATAACACAATTTTTGTCATACCGAGCACACTGTGAATCAAATTGAAATGTCATTAATTCTTATATGTCAAGAATATATCATGGATAATTTTTTTTAAGTTTCATTATAATCCAGTTTTTTTGTTTGGTTTTCAGTATATGACATGTGGTTTGAAATAAAATAACACTTTGACTTTAAGTCATAGTTGTCATAGTCTGTGTCAAATTTAAGTGAGGTTGAATTCTAAAGGTGAAAATGATTCATGCATAATTTTCATAAAGTATCAAAATTATTTGAGCATTTTTTATTTGTTTTTAGTATAAAATGCACATTCTGGACTAAAATGTCACTTTTAAATTGAAAACATGCACTTTTAGTCATACCAGCAACGTTATGTGTCATATAGATATGCAATTAATTATTACATGTTATAAATTAACTGTGGATAATTTTCATAAATTATGCTATAAATCTAAGCATGTTAAAACATTATTGATTACGTGACAAGAATTTTGAACAAAGTTTTCACTTTTTAATTGTAAACACACACTTTCATTCATATCAAACACACTATTTGTCATACTAATATGAGGTTAATTACCACTGTTCATAAAATAATCACGAATCAGAAATTTAATTATGAAAATAGGATCATTGTCTCTCAATTTTGAGTATATAACACAAGATTCATATTAAAATGAACCTTTTTATTTGAAAACATTCCCTTTTATATCATTTTAGGCACAGAGTATATCATATTGACAAGTAGTTCATTCATAAATTTTAAAAATGTACCAAAGATCGTAGTATGAATTTATCATAACAATTTGAGTGAATTTTATTTTTTTACACTATAAAATTCGTGATTAGAAGTAAAATTTCAGTTTAAAATAAAAAATTCTCATTTTGAACCCATGGAAACAAAATAAAAACTTGGAGATAAACATATTAGCAAAAATGAAGATGGGGACATAAAAATATAGAAAATAATATCAACTTGTCTAGAAACTACATAATTGTAATAAAAAAATTAAATAAAAACTAATTTGTTAAAATTTTAATAAAAAAAGAACAAAAATAATTAGAATTTCATTTTAAAATAACTCAACTATGAATTTTTAGGGAAGTCTCAAAACCAATTTTGGTGTAAAAATAACTATCTTGTATTTTACATCAAATGAAACTGCTACACTAAGCACCTTGATATAGTTTATGCATGAACATATCTCTTTTCATATTAATTATCAATAGTGAAAACTAATATGACAATATGAAATGTTCATAAAAATATAAACTCAAGTATCTTAGTTTGGTGGTAACAATTTATAAAAAAATACTAGTTAGTTATTGAAAATATCATACCTATACAATTGGGGTACCATTTTTCAGTAAAAAATATTTTTTAAATCGTAAATCCAATCAATATTCTAGGTTATATGATAGGATTTTAATTTTATATAACTAAAATAAATGTTGAAAATAATTATAGGAAACCACCTCTTCATGGTGTATGTAAAAATTCTAACAACATGTAATCTTCCCACTCATTCTGAATCAAATCTATTTTCTATTTTGAATATGTGAATTGTAAAAAATCATCGAAGTGTTGGAAAAATATAGATAAAAACACATTTAATAAAAAAAATTAAATAAAAGTTTAATTACATTCTGAAATACCACTTTTGGGATGCTAGTTTATGGATGGAAAATGATATATTTCATAAATTTAAAAATCTAATAACCATAATCGTTGTTATTGTTTTGTTTCAAACACTAAATATGTATTGATAAATTTAATTAATTTGTTTTGACATATGCTTGATAGTGAAATATTATCATATATACCTTAACACATATCCATACATCGAAATACATAGGTTTCAAGTGTGAATTAGCTATACTCATACCATGTCTTTACAGATAAATAAACACAAAACTATTATAACAAAATTATTGTTTAAACATGTTATAAAACATTGATATTGAATTTTATTTCAAAAAATTCGTAATATCATATATTATAAATTCAAATTGACATCATTTTTGGTGGATTTTTTTGGATATTCAAGAATTGGATCAACAAAATATATCTTTGGATAATCCAGATCAGTCCCAAAGAATATCTAATGAGTCATAAAAAATAAATAGGTAATTAAAAAATCAAAATATATTTTTTACGATTATATTGTAGAGTTTTATCCCTAAATTATAGGTATTATGAAGAGCCTATTGTCCCATTTTTTTTCAAGAGATGCAATATCATGGTTTTCCCTAACTAAAATTTCATTTTCTTCCATTGATATTTTTTATATATAAGTGACATGAGGACTAAAAATATAATTTTTTCTTCAAAAGGTCTTCCCCTTATAGTGGTGTGATATAAACAACCACAAAGAATATAATTATTAAGAAACTATAATTACCATAGTAGATAAATTATTGGAGAAAAAAACAAAGAAAATTTACCTTATGTAATATATTTAAAACTAAGGCTCTAAATCATTAATTATTTATATTTTCACTTATATTCTCAAGAAAAATCATGTCAGTAATGACCTCTACATTCCTTTTTTCTTCATATTTAATATAGTTTATGTTTATATCTTGGAACACTTTATCTACATGAAGTTGTTATATTAAGAAATACAATAGTGCAATTGGTGGCTTAAAGTTACCCTCTGTAGGTTCTTTTGATCAATTAGTTAATACTTTATATTATCTTTACATGACCTTATGTTTCACCTATAATATCTACTTATCTAATAACATATCTCAATTCATACTTATTTTAATTAATTACAAAAGGTTGTTCATATAAAATAAATTGAAAAGGACCTGCCTCATTATCATCATTTATTTTTATTAGATTATGTATTCATTCTAAGAAAGTCCCAATAGCAGGGTTAACCATGGGAACATCTATATAATCAAGGGTAAAAGGTATCTTGATGCTTGACTCATGAACAATGTGAATCCCTATACTGACATGATCATTCAAAAGATGTTTATTATGATTAATATCACCCCGGGTATTGTACATTATGAGTCTCATAATAAGGAGATGAGTGTGTGATGATAGATATAAAAAATAATAAATTTCACACACACACCACACACTTTTGTGTGTGTGTGCATAAAGTCAACACCCGATCATAACCACACGGGTCTATAATATGAGGACTTATCTCATACACAGTAGTCATGGTTAGTGATGGGTTGAAGTATTAGGCCTTTTTTGAGACTACAACTTCTATCAATCACCCCATAAATTTTTTGGTGTCACTCCATGAAATATTTCAGTCAGGTAAAACAATATTTGGGTCGAAACACCAATATAAAATATATACCTAACATTATAAAAATCTATATATTAATGACAATATTTTAGAGGGGGACAATCCTTTATGTTTTTTCCAGCTAATTTAGCAGCGACTCTACCAAAAATAATATCGTGGTTTACACACAACCACCACTAACTATATAATCAAGTTATTAAAAAAATAAAAAAATCAGAGGTATTATAAACAATCATTGATATAAGTGATTTTAAAAATACATATGATCTATTTATCTATTCAAAAAATAATTTTTGTTAGTGTTATAAAATCTTTGGTGGTATTGGAATTATTGTTAGTATTTGATTTTTATTAGAACCGGTTTTAGTTTTGGTAAAGTTATGATTGCTGCTACAATGTTCCCTTACATAGAAAACACATTATAGCAACTGATATCAGTCTAAACAACAAAACTTATATTTAAATAATTCAAAAAATAATTATTTACATTACATCATTTCAATACAAAATAAATTTACATCAAAACATTCCAATGCATTATAATCACATTTTATATTTACAATTATTTAAAAACAATTACTACTTCCAAATATCCCAAAAATAATTAAGTCTACTCCTGGGAGATTATCTCCACGAATGAACCTAACTTCATAGAAAAAAGAGTACACCTATAATTAAAAAAATGGTTTATTGTAATAATATTAAATAAATAAATAAATAAAAACTAAATTATACAATAATGTATAAATAAAAAAAATAAAATGGATAAAATAACACATAAATAAAACATATTAAATTGTATCATAACATTGAGAGCATAGTGTTTTGTTTTGAGTGTTTGATTTATGAATTGAACTAAAATATTCCACTTTAAAATTAAAAACATTCATTTTTTATCATATCAACTATACCATGTGTTTGATTAATGTGAGGATAATTATTATATATCAAAAATAAATTCTGGATATTTTTCTTAATTTATCAAAACAATTTGAAATTTTTTTATCACATTAGATTATGTTACATGATTTTTGAATCGTGGAATAATTTTTAAACTAAAAAAACACACCTATAATTACAAGTGAAACCATGTGATTAATCCATACACATCAAAAATCAATCACATATCATTTTCCAAAAGTAACATAAAAATTTGAGAGTTTCCTCTTCCTTTAGAGTATGTGATGATCATTCTGAACTAAAATGTGTGGTTTAAACCAAAAACAAAATTTCAATCACACAGGACATATCATTTTTTAAGTTAACATTAGAATAATTCATATTTCTCACATATTGATCATGTAATATTTTCTTAAAGTAACATGACAATTCAAACATGTTTTTTTTGTTTTGAGTATGTGATGTGTTTTTTAAACTGAAAGGTTACTCTTAAGCTAGAAACAAATAATTTTAGCAATATCAATCAGACCTTGTATCAAATTGATGTTTGACTAATTATTATATGTCAAAAATGCACCATGGATCATTTTCTTGGATCATCGCAATAATCCAAGTATTTTTTTGGTTTTGAGTATATGACACATGGTTTGAACATAAATGCCTATTTTAAAAGTAAACATGCACTTTAAATAATACAACACACACTATGTGTCATATTGATGTTAGATTGAATTCTACAGGTAAAAATGATTCTTGAATCATTTTCATAAGGTATCAAAAATATTTGATCTTCTTTTATCATTTTTGAGTGTGTGATGCACATTTTGAACAGAAATGTCACTTTTCAACTAAAAACACACACTTCTGTTCATAATAGCAAAGTCATACCACATATTGATATATAGTTAACTCCTAAAAATTACAAATTAATCACAGATATTTGTCCTAATTTATCATCAAAATAAATTTACATTTAGTTATTTTTAATTACATGATATGTATTTTGTACTAAAATATCAATTTTTAATTAAAAACACACACTTTTATTCATATCAAACATATTGTGTGTCATATTAATGTGAATTTAACTCCTTCTAGTCACAAATGAATTAATAAAAATTATATTGCATTATCATGATAATCTGAGTGTGGTTTCTCAGTTTTCAGTATTTGATGTGTATTTTGAACTAAGATGTAACTTTTTAATAGAAAAAATGTATGTTCAGTCATACTGGTCAAAGAGTTTGTCATATTGATTTATGGTTTATTCTAATAGGTTACAAAATAACCATAGATTTTAGTACTGATGTATCATGACAACCCAAGAATTTTTTCTTGATTTTCACTATTTAATACATTTTTTGAACAAAAATTTAAATTTTAAATAATCGATACACAATTTGATCACATAAAACTACAAAAATGTAGATAAATATATTTTTAGGAATAAATATTGGGCTATAAAAATGTAAATAACAATATCAACTTTTCCACCAACTATAAAAAAATTTATAAAAATGTGAAATAAAAAATACTATTTTAAAATTTTAATAAAAACAAAATATCAATAATTAGAATTTTTTTTTTAATATACATTTTATATAAATTTTAGCTGAGTCTCCAAACCGATTATGGTGTTATGGGAATTTCAATAACTAGCTAGTAGTGTCTATAAACTATGGCCACTAGACCAAGTACCATGAGAACATTTATGTATGAACATATCCCATTTTCATATAAATTGTCATTGATGACAATTAATATTATAATGTGATATTTTAATATAAAAATAAACTCAAGTCACTTGTTGTGGTGGTTTCTATTGATAAAAATACTAGATAGTTTTTTGAAAATCTCATGCCTAAATTATTGGTGAACCCTTTTTTAAACAACAATATTATTTTAATTCTACAATCACTTTAATAAATATTTTAATAGTGGTTTTTAGCATTTGTTTTATAAACCACTACTAACTCAAAAACAACATTTTATCACCATTTTTAATGATGATTTTGTACAGCATGATTATTTATTGGTGTTTTTGTTTAAAAAATTCACTAAAAATTTTAAAAATTATTCCACAATGATTTTGTTTAAAACTACTAATATAGTTTGTAATGAGATCACTAAGGCCCTAACCCCCTCCCCCTCCCACCACTCAAAACCCTCTCACCACAACCTCCCCTTCCCAATCGCTTGACATCATTCCTACCTCAGACTTCCCCTCACCACTACTAAACTTAAGACCCCTCTCAGCATCCCCCTACCACCTCAGCTCGATGCCTGATACCTACTCTACCCCCCTTTGACTCTGCTCGATGCTAGACCAGTTTCCCTCTCAGTATCGATTGTGGATCCCCCCTCTCAAATTCCCTCAATACCTCTACACCATTAAACCCTCACCATTATTTTTGGTGATCCTCTCATATTTCTTTCACACTAATCAGATGTAATTGATTTTATAGAATAAAATTATTTTTAGTAATTTACCTATTATAATTATTATTAATTTAGTATAGTTTAGTATCTTTTTAATTATTTTTGTTTTTCTAGTAGTTTGGGAACCATTCCTGGTGTTAATTATTTTTTATGTTTTAGATAGGTAACCCCTTGCACATAAAGATATTTCTTTTGATGATTTTATAATAAATGTGAACTTACCTTATTTTTAAATTATTTGGGTTAAAATAATGATTGGAAAATTGATTTCAATTGATTTTGAATGATTTTAAGTGAAATTATAAGTGATAAACATTATATATTAAATGTAATGTAATGTAAATAAAATCACATGTAAAGAATATGTTTAATTGGTTAAATGGTGAAATAATTCATGAGATTGATGTTTACATTATTATAATATGTAATAATAAATTTATGTGTGATTGAATTATTATTTTAGTGTTGTTTTGTTTTTTATAGTGTGGTGTGTTGTTATAAACTGTGAAATAAATCATGAAATGTGTGCTTGGGTATAAAATATGTTTATGGAATATAAAAATATATTTATTTCATTTTTTATTGGTTATATAATATTTTAAGATAAATTTATAAAAAAAATATTGTGAATGACTAAATTATGTGTTTTAATATATTTATCCTAAGATTAAAAAAATAAATTTTATTCTATTTTAAGATTAAATGTATTTTATTTTTACACATAATAATATAATTATATTTTATATTTGATAGTATATGAATTCAAGTACATATGGAATGTTTTTTTGTAGGTAAGTCATGTTATAAAAGGTTTATTGAAAGTACCTTATCTATATCACATGGTTCTCATTCTCCCTCTATGACACAAGGTACAATTCATCAAAAAAATTCCTCATTTTTTTATACAATTTCATCTTATCCTAATAAGATTTTAATTTTCGGGTATGACTTCTACTGATGATATGGATGAATTATATTGGACACTTATCAGAGATCCGTTTGGTAATTCAGTTGAAATTTAGTAGCCATCGAGAGGTTATTAGAGAGACAAAGACATCATTATGTAATTCAGTGTAACAATATTGATTTCTTAAATATTTATACTTGTAGTTTAATAAATATATTAAACATATAAAAATCATAATATAAGGGATATGAACTTAAATAGTCAATATTTTTTTTTAATTTCACTAACATAATGTGTGTGGTTCCTTTCGATTAATTTAGGGTACCCACTCAGGAAAAGAGAAGTATTTTTGGGGAGTTCCTAGGATATTTATCATGTGAAACAACATCCATCTCTATTAATTATTTATATTGGAGAAACATTCCATTGTCCAATAAAAATTATTTTTTTGATTCTCAGATGAGGGTACTTTCATTATTATGTATTCATATCTGATAAAATTAAACATTTTTATCTAATGTGGTAATAATAAATGCATTTTATGTATTTATTTGTAGATGATATTACATTTTGATGTGCCTGATTACATTTCATGTCCATGGACCTTAAAAAATTTAGGGAAAATGTAAATATTTCAACTGGTTATTATGGAATAAATTCAATGACACATCTCTATAATTGACATAGATGTATTTGAATGTTACCGAATGCATTCCTAAAGACCAATTGAAAACCTTCTTTTAACATATTCATGCTAAATCTCATAGGGTATTTTATTAAATATAAGTATATTAATAACAATTTTTTAATAAAATTTAATGTTTTATTGATATATAATATTTAGGATAATTTTTATGAGAAAATATATCAATGGAGAAAAGTAATTGATTCCCCACACTATTGGATCAATTAGTTTCAGTATGAAATGATATGGAAAGGATCCATTAAATTTATTAAAATATTTATCTATAACACTTCAAGTAATTTAGTTGTTCAAAAATATTAGTTATATAATTTTTTGAAATAGGAATAGGTGGTAGGTCATTCTGTTGAAATGGTAGAATTTTGGCATGACGTTCACTAAAAAAAAAATGGATGTTATGTCAAAAACCTTGAAGAAAACATAGGTTTAAACAATTCTAATTATAAATTAATGTTTTTAAATTACTTTATAATATAATATTATTCAATTAATCACAAAAAATCAAACAAGGATAGGATTCTAACTCGTCCTTGTCAGTTTCAGTATCCTCAATGGACTCAATGGATTGATTTCTTAGAAAAGAGCATTATGGTCTTATCAAGGGGATGGGCTATTGGTGAAATAAGGACCCCTCCTTAAACATTACATAATATTGAATTAAATTATTAATTCACGTTGAGGATATTTTCATGTTTAGAGTTTTATAGAATTGGGTCATAACTATTACATAACAACTTGAATATCACATATAGACACTACTACTCAGTATCCATTTTTTTTATAAAATAAAAACTCTAAAAAAGAAACATCTCTAGTTCCATATTTTAGACAACATGACTTTTCCATGATCTCATCCTTGACCCTATTCATCTTTAAGTACTATGGAAAGCATTTCAAAAACATGGGATGAGCATAAAAAGCTCAGTAAGGGTTACAAAATAAGAAATTAAAATATTATCCCATCAATAAATACAAATCCATGAAACCATACTTTTCAATCATAAGATACCTTATGAAATCATAAGATATCTGAATAACACAAACAAATCATAAATCATAAAGGTTAATTATAGAATCCATATCAAACTTACATTGTAGCTATCACATCTACGTATAGAGTTACACTTGGAATACCCATCACAGTATATTCCCTAAATCTCTTAGGAGAAACATCACGTTTACCTCTGTCATGATACCAATGCATTAGAGAGCTATCTCGGGCTCACCAGCCCTAGGTTTATCATGGAACCACCTGTATACATAAACAATGCCCAATAACCATAACATAATCATAACATATAACACAAGTATAAAGGAAAGATAACATTTCCACATTCCAATATATCAAATCAAGATATTTAAATAAACAATTCTTTATCAAATCATTTTCAAAACCATTTAAAAACGGATTTTTGAATCAAAGTGTCTCATACCACATTGATGCTTTTAAATGAATTATCACTTGAAAAAATTAATGTCCATATAAATAAATCCTAAAACCCATTTTGAAAACATGGACATTAATGAGAAATATTTATAAGAATAAATCTTTAAAACATTTAAAATGATATTTTGGTTAAAGAGTTTTTTTAACAAAAAGAGAGACGCTTGAATAAAAATATTTGAGGAATACAATTTAATCAGAACGTCATAATATATTGAGAAAAAAAGGATTCATGATATAATATTTCAAAGGAAAGTATATACACCGTATAAGAGTTAGTTGGTGCATAACAACAATGAAGACTCAATGGAAATGTAAATTGAGATCAAATCCCTTATAAAGATGGTATCGTTAAACTAAGGATAAATCAATCACATAATTATGTGTGACAAATAAATACACCCAATATAAGTGGATATTAATTTTAAAACAATAATATATCATTCAAACATATTCATAGGATGACATATTCAAGAGGTACAAGTTGAACCCAAAAATTGAAATTGGGTTATGAAGTTCTGTTGTAAAAATTTGACAGCCTAACGACGTAACTTTAAAATTCAGAAAAATATTTGATGAGATAAAAAGGGTATCTCATCACTTGGAAATAAAATTTACATCAATAAGTATATATAATAACATATCCTAACATAATAAGATGTAAATTAAAATACATAATGAAAATAAGTCTTTTAAAAAGAGGAGGGTGAAAGGTTCCCTTACAGATTGGGTAACATGTGAAAGATACACCACATGAAATAAAGATCATTCAATGAAGATTTAAATACCAAAAAATTATTTTATATTACAAAATGAATACAATCGTGGACAGTACATACTCCACACAAAAGGAAATAGTGGCCAATATAGCATGAATCTCATCGGAATAAAAAGTGAGATAAAGAACCCTTACGTCATTGTAATAAAATCGAGTCGTATGACCAAAAGTTAATAACTACAAAATGAATCATATAATAACATGAATATAAATATAATCATGATAATATATATCAATGTAAGTACACATTACCCCACATGAAATAAATAATTGGCGAACAATTGAAATCTCATGGAAATAAAAGTGAGAAAAGAAAATCCCTTACCTCGTGTCCTACTTGACTCGTATGTTCCATGTTATTCCTGAATAATAAACTAAAGTTAATTTATACTAACTTTATAACCTTTTTAAAGTTTATAATTCCATTTAAATAACTTATTTTCCATGTTGTAAACGTTATGTAATCATTTAAGTTAATAATGTTCATTTTGTCGATAATTGGTAATTGAGTCAAAAAGGAACACCTAATATTTACAAGTTGTCCATGTGGTCAATAGTAAATTATATCCATAATTACATTCATTATTTTGATATCATATATATCATATATATCCAGTATATATATATATTTTTAACAGTACATATCATTTAGAGGTAAGAAATGAAATTCACAGTTCATGGAGACGGTAAGTCGTACGTACGCATGAATGCTAATTTCATTTCTATTTCTTATTTTAATGGAACTAAAACATAATTATAGATAGGTATATTATAATTCCTGTAAAAGTTCATATATAATATCATTAACTCCATCCTTTATACGTCCCACATATGGCATTAACGAGTCATATCACTTTGAGGGGGCGGTAGTGCACACTTCCTCAAATGAAATTATTGTTTTTACACACAATGGAGACCATAAAGGTATTATATAAATGAATAATAAAGAAGCATAAAGAAAACATAAACATAATATAAATAAAATATAAATACAGTGCCATCTTAATGGCCACCATGAGAGGCGGTTGGAGATATTTGAACAATCATCGGTTTGTGAGGCGTTAGTTTTTCATCCATAGAAACATTATGTTTTTCATCCATTAGATGGAGGTGTGTGTAAGTATATTTCAATTCCTTCCCATAAAAACATAATAGTATATTTATGATATTATTTTTGTTACAAAAGAAAGGAATAAAAAGATTTTAGGGGTTGGATAAGTAAAATAAAATAAAAGAAGTTTAGAGAAACTGATACCTTTAATTTGGGTAACTTATTTTGGTTTGAACCAAAAGGACTTCTTGAAGTGCCTTATGCCTAAGGTAAGGCTTCTAAGAAGAGGAGAGGGGTGTAGAGAGACTAATTGGGCAGAGTTTTGATGAGAAAAAAGGCTTGAGTGGTGTGAGTAATTGGTTAGAAATGGTCTCCTTTTATAAGGGGGAAGATGGGCTCTTTAGGAAAGTGTGAAACTATTATTTTATTATATAATGATATTCGGTTTATAAATATCAAAAAATAATTAAATTTGAATATAGGATGACTCATATTCGAAATAAAATCATCCAATAATAATTGGACATGTTTTGGATAATATTTTAATCATTATAATCTTATTTATTTAAATCATTTATTAATGAGCTAAAAACTACATCATTATTGTGTCATAAATAATTTAATTTACTTGATGTCTAAAAATTATAAAAAAAATTACCCTGATTTGGAAAATACTTTTATATTTCCAATGAATATTTATAGTCAAAAATATTACTCATATAACACCATATAAAAATTTATTGACAAAAAGATATTTTTTTTGTCATTTTTGCCTTTTCAATAAATTAATTAATATAAGTGTCATCTTCTTTCATAAGTGGATCCATGGGGTCCCAAAATAGACCCAAATATTACCATGGTCGTACATTACTCATCCAATAAGGTTATAACATGTGTTAAGGTAATTTTTAATTATTACAGTATTCTTTTTACCTTGAATTACCCTATTTACCTTTAACAGCGGTAAATAAAATTCAAATGTTACTATACACAAAAAAAATATTTTCATCTAATTGAACAACATTTTACTTAATAATAAAAACCATGTATATCGTATTTTCAAAATTAAATTCACAAAAGTGGTAAAATTTCTTTTAATTGAAAAAGTCATTTTTTCTAACTACTACTAAGTGGTTTCACTATTCATCAAAAAATTGAAGTTTTTCATAAAAATAACAAAAATTAAGCCTCATAATTATTTGATCATACAAATTCAAAAATGATATCTACTTTTAAAAATACAAAACATATAAGTGTAATTAATTAATTTAAAATTTATTCCCGTTGTTAAAAAAATTTATGGGTTTTTAAGAAACAATAACTATCAAAAGATTGACACTTGTTTATGTCCCATTTCAAAGTGATATTAATTAAAATGAATAAAATTGGATTAAATGGTAAAAATATACTCTAATTACACTTTAAAAATAATTAAAAAGATAATCTTCCATATAAATAAATTTTATTAAATGGAACTTTTGAATTAAAATACAATTTTTTCACTATTCATTAAAAAATGAACTTTATCATAAAAATACCAAAACATTACCCAAATTAAAATTTGATGTCCCCATTTTAAATAAGGATTTTATTTGGTTAATTATAATTTATTAAAGTGACCAAACATATATTTAAATGGGGTTCACCATTAAAAGGTGGTAAATCAATCTTTTAATGTAAATTATGCTTAAAATTAGATTCATTCACATTTTATGCCTCTAACATTTTTATTGGATAAATGTAAATGCATTTAATAAACATGTATAATCATATTATAGTTATTTATATTCATTTCCAAAAATACAACAACTAGTCATTAAATACCATTTAAAATAATAATATTATATTATTAGTGTGCAACGTGAGATTTCAAAGAAACATGTTGTTGTGTATCAGGTAATCCATCGAACATAACATCCCGTTTAAAGTAAAATTAATATTTATTTCCCAATTATTAATAAATCTGAAAAGTGTATTATTCCTTATTTATCTGGGATGTTACATCCTTCCCTCTTTTTGGAAATTGCGTCCTCTCAATTTTAAAACTGCACTTGGAAACTTCAATAAAATTCTCACAATAGAAAAGAGTCAGTAAAACTATCAGTTTAAAAGAAATAAATAAAAGTACAATGGTCACCTGAGATAACCCGTACTAGGATTCCATGTTGGAAAACATGGATATGGAAGAGAGAAAAATTGTTCATGTTCTGATGGAGAGTGATAGAAAACATGATTAGGAGAAAGTTAACCACCAAAAAATTACAAACTTATGATGTGTTAAACGGTCTTTGATTACCCAGTAGGAAACGTAAACCAACAAAGTTTTTATTTTACATTCATTTTCATAATATGGAGGAATTAATTCACTACATAGAATAAGAACATAAGGAAATATACTTACCTTCAAGTAGAGTTTCATCCTTTAATAAGTTTCTACCAAAAACTAATCTTTTCCTCAAAAAAAGAGCTTTCAAAAAGACTTGGTCACATCAAAATCAAAAGAATCAACTTCTAGAGAATCACATAATCCACAAAAAAAGTAATATATTTCCACTGTCTTTAGCCATTAACCAAAACAAAAAATGGTTAGTACGAGATCATATAATCCCCAAGAAGGATAATCCTTTATAAAATGAAATACTACTGTTAATCTCCAAAATTCAACAAAAAATAAACAAAGTTCAATAAATACCATTAAATATACCATTGTCCTTAAAATTCTTCAAAATAACCCAAACTATTATTATAACCAAAAACTCAGAAAGATTTAGTCACATAGTCTTCCAAGATAAATCTTAACATTTATTTCCAAAAACATCGACTAGTATTAAAATCTCATACTGAAGTTTAATTAACCTAATCACATATTCTCTATGATAGGTTAATAATTTACATAAATAACCTAAATCACCTTATGTGCACAATAAAAACATATATTCTTTCAAAATAACATTTCAACCATTACTCCACAATTTAAATCCCAAGGTATTATATTTTTCTAAGCATATAGTGTTCCAAAAGAGAGAATGTATTCCAAAATACCCTTTATCACTTAATCACCAAATCATTTTTCTATACTAATTATATCCATTTGATAAAACATAAGTTCCAAAAATAAACTTATTCTTGTTCCATAAAATCATTTTTCTAAAATAATAAGTCATACTAACCTGGGATATCAATTAGGCTAGTGGTAGGTGATGCGCCCTTGTCGCCCTTCGGTTGTGGGTTCGATTCCTGCAGCCTTGCCGGATGCGACGGGTTGTCACCCATCCCATGAGTTTTCCTTTTTATAAAACTCAAAAATAACCCTAACAAGTTTTAAACACAATGGTTTCCTTATACATCTCATTTTCATCCAAATTCATTATGATCTCAACATATTAATTCTTCAAGTCTTATTTCACCACCATATGATAAAATAAAATGATCCCAAAAATGAAGAACATCATACCATGATCATGGTGTCCATTTGGTTTCATCGTCATCTTTTTCGTGTAGGTAGAAGGTCTATGCATTGAAAAATGATTGAGAAATCCTTCAAAATTATTTTCTTCTTCCATACAAATACACCTTGTACAACATGCGGCATATATGTTTTCATTGAAAAATATTTTTGGAAAATAATCATGTATGACATATAATTTAAAAACATCTGATAAAACATGATTTCTATAAAATAGTCGGACTGAATTTGAGTTGAAACTTTCAATTAATTGTCCTTTTAAAATTCCATAGGTATGTGCTGAGAGACTATATTGTAAAAGCAAATATAAATAGGCTGCGCAAGGGTCTCCTTCTTCAGCACCTTTTTTATAATCATAATATGCTTCAAAACCTTATGATAAGGTAAAATATTTAAAAATGCCTTGATAATATTTACCTTTCGTGAAAATATGAGAATATTGTGAAAGTAGGATATATCTAAATACAACTCATGATCCACAATGATAATGAGGTATAGTAGAGTTGTTTGATATTTCAAACAACTACTTGGAAGTGAGTTGTATGCTAGAAAATTTTTCACAATCATCCAAACATGACTTTGCAATAATTACTGCAATAATGTCCTCCGGAACAGATAGGTATGTTGTTTGAGATTCTCCTCCTTTCATTTGTAACTGACTTTCCTTGATCTGAAAAAGTTATAAAACAAGGATTTAACTGAAATAATAGACATATGGACTAACCATGTGTCTAACGAAAACTCTTAATCCCTAAATTTGTCTAAAATGACCTCTGATACCAACTATAAGGACCCAACCTTAAACATTACATAATATTGAATTAAATGATTAATTCACATTGAGGATCTTTTTAGTTTTAGAGTTTTAGATAATTAGTCCATAATTTTTACATAACAACTTGAATATTACATGTATAAACTACTACTCATTATCCATTTTTTTCATAAAATTCAAACTCTTAAAAAGAAACATGTCTAGTTCCATATTTTAGACAACATGACTTTTCCATGATCCCATCCTTGACCTTATTCATCTTTAAGTCTTGTGGACAAAATTTCATGAACATGGGATGTTCATAAAAAGATCAGTAAGGGTTATAAAATAAGGAAGGAAAACATTAGCTCGTCAATAAATACAAATCCATGAAACCATACTTTTCAATCATAACATACCTTATGAAATCATAAGATTTATGAATAACACACACAAATCATAAATCATAAAGGTTACTTATGGAATCCATATCAAAATTACATTTTAGATATCACAGCTACATAGGGAGTTACACTTGGAATAAACATCACAACATTTTCCATAAATCACTTATGAGAAACATCACGTTTACCTCCCTCACTTTACCCAATGCATTAGAGTGCTATCTCGGGCTCACCCGCCCACGGTTTATCACGGAACCAATCGTATACGTAAACAATGCCCAATAACCATAATATAATCATAACAAATAACACAATTATAAAGGAAATATAACATTTCAACATTCCAATATATCAAATCAAGATATTGAAATAAACAATGATTTATCAAATCATTTTTAAAACCATTTAAAAAGAGATTTTTGAATCCAAGTGTCTGAAACCCCATTGAAGATTTTAAATGAATTATCACTTTAAAACATTAATTTCCATATAAATAAATCCTAAAACCCATTTTGAATACATGTAAATTAATGAGAAATATTTAGAAGAATAAATATTTAAAACATTTAAAACTATATTTTGGTTAAAGAGTTTTTTTTAATAAAAATATTGACACTTGAATACAAATAATTGAGGAATAACATTTAATCAGAACTATATAATATCATGAGAATAAAGGGATTCATGATATAATATTTCAAAGGACAATATATACATCATATAAGAGTGAATTGGTGCATAACAACAATGAAGTCTCAATGGAAATGTAAATTGAGATGAAATCCCTTATAAAGATGGTATCCTTTAATTAAGGATAAATCAATCACATAATTATGTGTGACAAATAAATACACCCAATATAAGTTTATATTAAGTGTAACACAATCAGAGTTTATTCACACGTATTTAAAGGATGACATATTCAAGATGTACAAGTTGAACCCAAAGAATTGAAATTAGGTTAAGAAGTTCCGTTGTAAAAATTAGACATCCTAACGATGTCACTTTAAAATTCAGAAAAAGAGTTGATGAGATAAAAATTATATATCATCACTTGGACATAAAATTTACATCAATAAGGATATATAAGAACATATTATAATGTAATAAAAAGTAAATTAAAAGACATAACAAAAATAAGTCTTTTAAAAAGAGGGGGGTGGAAGGTTCCCTTACAGATTAGGTAACATATGAACGATACACCACATGAAAGAAGGATAATTAAATAAAGATGTAAATACCCAAAAATATTTTATATTACACATTGAATACAATCATATATAGTACATACGCCACACAAAAGGAACTAGTGGCCAATATAGGATGAATCTCATGGGAATAAAAAGTGAGATGAAAACCCCCTTACTTCATTGTAATCAAATCGAGTCGTATGAACAATAGTTAATAACCAAAAAAATAATCACAGAATACCATGAATATAAAGATAATCATGATAATATATATAAATGTCAGTACACATTACACCACATGCCATAAATAAGTGGCGAACAATGGAAATCTCATGGAATTAAAAGTGAGAAAAGAAAATCTCTTACCTCATGTCCTACTTGACTCGTATGATCTGTGTTCTTCCTAAAAAATAAACTAAAGTTAATTTAAACTTTATTAAGAACCTTTTTCAAGTTTATAATTCCTGTTATATCACATATTACTATGTTATAAACATTATGTAATCATTTAAGTTAATAACGTTCATTTTGTCGATATTTGGTACTTGAGTAAAAAATGAACACCTTATATTTACAAGTTGTCCATGTCGTCAATATTCAATTATATCCAGAATAAAAATAATTATTTAGATATAATATATATCATATATATCCAATATATATATATATTTAAAACAGTACATATCATTTGGAGGTATGAAATGAAATGCACCGTTCATGGAGACGGTAAGTCGTACGTACGCCTGAACGCTACTTTCATTTCTATTTCTTATTTTAATGGAATTAAAACATAATGATACATAGGCATATTATAATTATAGTAAACTTTCATATATAATATCATTAACTCCATCCTTTATAAGTCCCACATATGGAATTAACGAGTCATATCACTTTGAGGGGGCGGTAATCCGCACTTCCTCAAATGAAATTATTGTGTTTACACATAATGGAAACCATAAAGGTATGATATAAGTGAACAATACATAAGCATAAAGAAAACATAAAAATAATATACATTAAATATAAATACAGTTCCATATTAATGGCCACCATGAGAGGCGGTTAGATATATTTGAGCAATCATCGTTTCGCGAGGCGTTAGTTTGCCATCCAAAAAAACATTATGTTCTTCATCCATAAGATGGAGGTGTGTGTAAGTGTAGTTTGAATACATTTCATAAAAAAATCATAGTATATTTAGGATACTGGTTTTTTTACAGAATAAAGGAATAAAAATAGTTTAGGGGTTAATGAAGTAAAATAAAAGAAAAAAAGTTAAGAGAAACTCTAACCTTTAATTTGGGTAACTTCCTTTGGTTTGAACCAAAAGGACTTCTTTAAGTTCTTTCTTCTTAATGTAAGTATTATATGAGGAGTATAGGGATGTAGAGAGACTAATTGGGAAAAGTTTTTACGAGCCAAAAGTCTTGATAGGTGTGAGGAATTGGTTAGAAATAGTCTAATTTTATAAGGGGGAGGAGGGGCTCTTTAGGAAAGTGTGAAAATATTATTTTATTATATAATGATATTCGGTTTCTAAAGGACCAAAAATCATTAAAGTTGAAGATAAGATGACTAATATTCTGAATAAAATCATCCAATCAGAATTGGACATGTTTTGGTTAATATTTTAATCATTATAATATTATTTATTTAAATCATTTATTAATGATGTAGACACTACATCATTATTGTGTCATAAATAATTTAATTTTTATGATGTCTAAAAATTATAAAAAAATACCATGATGTAGGAAATACTATTATCTTTCCAATGAATATTTATAATCAAAAAAATTACTTATATAAAACCATATAAAAATTAATTTACTAAAAGATATTTCTTTTTGTCATTTTTTCCTTTACATTAAATTAATTAATCTAAAGTGTCATTTTCTTTCATAAGTGGATCCATGGGGTCCCAAATTAGACTCAAAGATTAAAATGGTCTTCTATTACTCATCCAATTAGGTTAGGATATGTGTTAAGGTAATTGTGAATTATTACAATATTGTTTTACCTTGAATTACCTTATTTATCTTTAACCGCGGTAAATAAAAGTCAAAAGTTACTATTCACCAAAAAAATATTTTCATCTTATTGAACCAAATTTTACTTACTAATAAAAACCAGGTATGTTTTATTTTGTAAATTCAATTCACAGTAGTGGTAAAATTTCATTTAATCGAAAAAGTCGGTTTTTTAACCACTTCTAATTGGTTTAACTATTCATCAAAAATTGATGTTTTTCAGAAAAATACAAAAAATTCAACCAAAGAATCATTTCATACTACGAATTCAAAAATGATGTCTATTTTTGAAAATTCAAATCATAGAAGTGGAATTAATTAATTTAAAATTAATTCCCGTTTAAACAATCACCGTGTTTTTAGGAAACAATAACTATCAAAAGATTGACACTTGTTCAAGTCCAATTTCAAAGTGAAATTAATTCCAATGACCAACATTGGATTAAATGGTAAAAATATACTCTGATTAAGCATTAAAAAAAATTAAATAGATAATATACCATATAAATAAATTATAGTAAATGGCACTTTTGAATTAAAATACAATGTTTTCACTATTTATTAAAAATGAACATTATCAAAAAAAATACCGAAACATTACCCAAAGTAAAATTTTATGTACCCATTATAAAGAAGGATTTTATTTGGTCAATTATAATGTATTAAAATGACCAAAACTATATTTAAAGAGGTTTCTCCATTAAAAGGTGGTAAATCGACCTTTTAATGTAAATTGTGCTTAATATTAGATTCATTCACAATTTAAGCCTCTAACTTTTTTATTGAATAAATGTAAATACATTTAAAAAAATGTCTAATAATATTGTAGTTATTTCTATTCATTTCCTCCAATACAAGGACTAGGAGTTAGCTAACAATTAAAATAATAATATTATATTATTAGTGTGCAATGTAAGATTTCAAAGAAACATGTTGTTGCGTATCAAGTAAGCCATCGAACATAGCATCCCCTTTAAGTAAAATTAATATTTAATTCACAAATATTAATAAATATGAAAAGTGTCTTATTCCTTATTTATCTGGGATGTTACAAGTGATCCCCATCTAGTGTGTTTGGTAGGGTACAAATATCTTCATCGATGATGTCGGCTAGAGGGGGGCTTACAAGTTTTATGATCCTGGTTTATAAAATGAAATTGGTGCATTGAAGAATACCATTAATGATCAAGAATAAATTATTAATAAAAAATATTATGTATCAATATTATAGAGTGTGTTGGATATTACATTTTAGAATATGACTAGAATTATTCTTGAAGAAATAGAAACTGTCATTGGGGATACAGGAGTGGTAAATTTCATAAATTTACACTTATATTATTTATTAATTTTTTATTAAATACTCTATGTTAAATAACTATAAATATTTATTTTGTATATACCATAAAAATCCATCATTAATTATTGAAATAATCCACATCATAGTATCATGATAATTATAATAACATGAAATATTGAATCATCTGGAAAATTTTCGTTTACTATTATCATAAACTATATATAGTAGTCATAAGATAATTTAATGAGGTGTTTGTGTATAAAAAGTGGTTAGATAATATCTTCTGGTATGTTTTATCTATTCGTAATGTATATGTTTCCAACCATAGCATGTCGACATGGGAATGTTTTCATGCATCATTTGAGACATGGTAGACATTTCATCATGTGAACATGGTTTTAAAATGATTTTATTGAAGGGTAATGGATTTAAATATAATAATATTATTTAGGTACAATGTGTAATATTTAATATTTTAAAAAAACTAGATACTTATAAGTTGATTTTTACAATAGATACATTAGAATTATTTATATATACATGGTTTAGGAGTAAGGAAAAATATTTGTCGAATATATGGATTTTATAGGTGGGTTTTTAGAAGATGATCAATGATTATTTTTTTCTAGAAGTGATTAATTTTGATTAAGTATTATATCTTTCTATATTTACTATAATGAAAATTATCTTTCATAGAGTATACTTCTTATTTTTTAGATATCATTCATTTTAAACTATAATTGGTAAATAATGAAATTCTCAAGGATCATAGGGTTGAGATGGGGTTTTGATTAGTGATTTAGTTTAGGATTATAAACATAAATTTACCTACCTATGTGGAGGTTTTTATGAAAGATACAATGTTGGAGGCTAACATGGAATTCCTCTATATAATTACAATTTTCTATCTATAACCTCATGGGGGAAAAGGATCATTAAGTGGATATAAGTCAGAATTTAACCTCTTTAAGAAGAAATACATGGTTATTCCATTAGATTTATCTCAATGAAATAATTCACATATACATTATCAATTCGGAGGAACAGACCATGTAAAGTAACATCACACAATTTCACCCATGACATATCATTTTTATAAAAAAAAATGGTCATCTAAAGAGGTTTTTTAAAATTCTATCCTAAGGGGGCATGAGGTAATAATAATACTTAGATTAGGGATCACAAATTCTAGAAAACAAACTGAAGTAGTTTGGGTTAAAAACTCAAGGAAGAATGGTTAGGCCTCAAAAATAAGACAAACCACTAACTCAAAAAGTTCTAAGTGTTATTTTTAATATCAAATATATAATCTAAGTGTCATAAGATAAAGTAAGACCATCGATAGTTTGGGTGTTATTATTATTTCACATACAAGGATTATTGTATTATTTGATATGGGGTTATCATATTATTTTATATCTTCCTGGGTAGTAAATCAGTTGGGGTAATGAATTGAATTGATTCCTTATTCAATAAGAATTGATACCCCATCGAGAGAGTGTAATGTGAAAGGGTTTAAATCCCCATCATTCTCTATTATGATCGGATATGTTGAAATGCCATTGGATTTTATAATCCTTCATATGAAAAAATGTGATCTTATTATCACAATGGATTGGTTTTTGAGATTCAAAGATTTTATAAACTATTAATATTAAAGGATTATTTTAATTTCCCCATTAAACACTCTAAGATGATTGGAATTATATTTCAAGTAGGAATGGTAAAATTATTGAAGATATTTATTCCAAACCTATTTATTTAGTGAGACTAGTTAAGGAATATTCATAGGTAATTTATGAGTCTAAACTTTTATTTATTATAGAAAAATAGTCTAATTATTTTCTTAAATATTGATATTAGATTGAATCAAAAAATATAATAAGAATTTTTTGTTGAAATTTTATCTTTAACTATAAAAGAATTATTGTAACACCTTGAAATTTTGTGAAATAATTTTTTTAAATTAATTTTATCTTTTTGATCATTTTCATTTAACACAACACTGATAATGGTTTTTTAATGTTAAAACACAATGTTTGGCTTACATTATACACAACACCAAGTTATCATGCACTATAGTAAACATAAATTTTGAAATTATATATATGTAACACTGAGGATATCACACATTACACACAAGATTGACTTTCCTCAATAGCTTGTATAACACGCAAGATCGATTGTTACCAAACTATAATATACGAATAAAAATATTATTATTTAGTATACTAAGATATAACCCAGACAGTAAGTTGATGGTTATTAATTTTATTAAAAAAGTTATGAAAATATATCTTTTAATTAAATAGTTACAAATGAATTATATATGAATATAATAATCAATTTAATATAAAGGAAATATTTTTATAGAAACTATTTTTTCTCTCAGAAAGCTATTTTAACCTAACAAATTAATTTAATTACAATTAGTGAGTGATATTAATATAATATAAAAATATTATATATGAAATAAAATATTTTTTATATTAAAACAATCTATTTGATAAACATAAAATTAGAACAAACCTAATTTCATACATAAAAAGGTATATTGGTGTTATGGCAGTTTTATCACCTTTTAATGGCACACCTATTATTTTAAAACTCAATTTTGACAATTTTATGATTTTTTTGTATTAATAAACATAATTCATTAATTATTAATGTTTAAATTAGCTTAGGGTGAATTTTTGTTATTTTTCTGGGAAACTTATTTTTTTGATGAAAAGTGAAAAAATACAATATTTTAGTTAAAATTTTCCTCTTCATTTAAATAATTATTTCTTTTGAATTATATATTAAATATGTTTCAAAAGTGAAAATAATTCAAATATATATATATATGAATCCAATCTAGGTTATTGTAATTTTTTTACTGAAATTATATATAAACACTTATTGCACTGTTGAATGTTTTTACTCTAAAAACCTACTTTCTCGACATGTTTTCGAGATTAGCGTTAAACTTAATCTCCCCACTTATGTGATTTAAATTTTGAAAAATTTAAATAAAGAATTGTAATAAATGTATATTTTTTGTCTAATAATATCAACTTAATTTTTTACCAATAGGATTACTGAAAGTGATTAAAATTAATTACGTTGATTAATGTAAAATTAAGCTTAATAAGGGAATAAAACATAATATTAAGGACCAAAATGACCAAGACACTTGAAAAAAAATTGGTCTCCAATAATTATACAATATACCCTATTGGTTCTAATTTTATGGGTTATTGTGATATTATAAATGGAATTTCCCTATATAAATGTTTATGTACGGAAAAAGACAGAAAGGGAACTTTAATTACCATTAACATTTATAAAAATTTGAGATATATAAAAACAGAATATTTTCGGTTATATATATCCTTTTAAAATAAAAATGGGCCTTTTTAACATAATAATTTATCATTAATTTTTAGATACAATTTAGTTACTTTAAATTCTTAAGAAACACCAATGTTGTTATTATTTAGTTAATAATTTACTAAAATAAATGATACTATAAATATTAAAAGTGAAGTAAAGTCATTAAATTTTTGTCTCTAATTTTTTTTATGAATATATCATTTTAAATATCTGTGAACATAATATATATGAATTCCTATATTTTTTGATATTTTAAAATTGAAATTAAATAAATAATGTCAAAATTGACATTAATATTATTTTAAAATAAATGATATTTTTTTTAATGATATAAAATTAATTAAAATTATTTGATCTCACAAATCATTTTTATGTGTTAATAAATATTAAATATTATATAATATTAGACCAATTTATTTTTTATAACTAATATATTGACACATAGATTATAAACACATTTTTAGCATGGTACGGGTTTAAGCATTATTTTTGCACGTCACAGGTGATTGTTTTTAAATTAATTTCCAAAACACATGATATTTTTATTTTGTAAATTATTTTTCATATTTATAATGAAGTGGATCTATATTGAAAAAAAATATCAATTTAATTTAGTCTTAATGGTTAAACTACATAAGTTATAAAACTTGTGTATTTAATAAAAACCAAAATGATAAAATTGGGGAAACGTAGAAGTTAAGGAACCAAATTATTAAATTGATAATATTTTTGTGTGTTAATGGTTTTTATAGACCATAATTACCCATTAATATATAAGTTTTCCATTTTAGAGTCACATCAGGTAATTTAATCCTCCAATTAATGAATACCTTTTGGTATTTACAAGAGTCACACTCCCCTTCCACTATTACAAGGAAAGCAATCTCCCACCTCCTACCACCTATAAAACCACTTATGATCAGAAAATATTTTACCAATAAATTCCCCAAAATCCCTAAATTCATCATTTAATCCTCCATTTGGGTAGAGATCTATTCAAGGAATCCCTTTGGTGAAAACCAAAAGGAGTTACCTAAAGAAGAGTTAATATCCGCCCTCAAGCTCCCTTATCTTATTTTCATTATCTACCCCCTCCACTATCCTTATTCCATTATTATAAGACCAAAAAATTATCCTAAATATACTTATATTTCTTTATAATAAGTTTTATACTTACACTTACACACACATCCATCTAATAAGTAACGAGCATATAGTTTATGTGTATATTGAACTACCACCTCACGAAACAATGATTGTTCATTTTCCTTTACCGCCTATCAAGGAAGGGATTATAATGGACACTATGTTTATATATAATATATATTATGTTTATTATATCTTTAATATTATTTAATTATTTTACAACACATATCCTTATACATTCAATTTTGTGTAAATACGATAATTTCGTTTGAGGAAGTGTGGACTACTTCCCCCTCCAAGCGATGTGATTTGTTCACACATTACATGGAATATCTTAAGGATGTGTTTATTAAACATATATGACATATATGATATAATAATTATACTGTAATAATAATATATATACATATATATACATATATTTCATTTACTATATTTCCTTTAATACGACAATAAAACGGAAACAACGTTCAGGCATACGTACGACCTACCATCTCCATGAATATTGTATTCCTTTTCATACATTAATATTATATAGATTAATTTATTACAAATATACTGAATATAAATGATATTTATATCATTTTTTACAATCTAAAAATCATTATATAGATATAAAGACCAAATATGGAACAAATTAAGACACATGACAACAAACAAAGCGAATATTACCCGAAATGAAACCTTAACATAGAATTGTTAATAAGTGGGTAATATAAAGTCATAATAAAACAATATATGGTAATAGATCCAAGAATTTTGTTTTTCAATAGATTTAAAATAAACTACTATTTATTATACAGCAGTTTTGAATGAGTATGATGAGTGTCGAGACACAAGGTAAGGGAATTTCATCTAACTTTTTATTTCTTTGAGATAAATACCTTGTAAACCACTAATTTAATTTGTGTGGTATATATAATTCACATTAATTTATTATATATCTTTTATAAATTACCTTATGGGTAATTAAAAATCCATTTTATGATATTTATCACCTGGGGTTTATGTTTCAAAAGTTACCAAATCGGTAAAGTATTTTCGTCTCAAATTGCATTCTTTGAGTCACATGCCATGTTATGCACCTATATTATTCCATTAGGTGTATATAATAACTTTTAAATGTTATATTATAAATATCACATTATTAATGATGTGTTAAACTTTTTGTAAGGTTATAATTTCCATTATTTTATGAATCAAATTTACCTAATTGGTAATCATTTATAGTTACAATCTCACTGTTTATCAAGATTGTTTATGATTATACTTTTATTAAGGAATACTATAATCCATCAATACAAAACTGTCATGATTTTTATTTCCCTATATTTATTTATATTATATCAAAGTAATGGTACCATTTTTTCACTCTTCAAAACATTTGATTATCAAGAAATTTTTTTTAAGAAAGTCTAACTTCACATCTCTCCTCAGCCAGAAATATATATTCCTTCCAAACCATGTTTTATAAAATATTTCCAAAAAATATATTATTCTATTATCATATGATCATTTAGAGACATTTTTACCCATGTTTTACCATTTAAACAAAATGGTTCCTAAAAGGGATCTTTTTGTCATGTTCCGATCGAGGCATTTTTCTGAACATTTTACGGTGCAAAAGGAATGTTCATCATATTCGGATTTAGCCACCCTCATGACTATCATTCCATTGAATATTCCTTTAAAACACTTCCATGTTAGTTTAATTTAATATAATATTTTTTCTTAATATTTTTTAAATTTTTCGTTTGAATTTTTTTATTGAAAAAAGATTCTAAAAAATGTTTTTTGTTTAAATAATTATTTTAAATGATTTTAAAAACATCCTTTATATATTTTAAAAATATTTTTTTCAAATAAAAGGATTTTAAAAATATCATATATTACATTATATGTTTTCAAATTATTTTCAAGGAAAACCATTTTCAAAATGTTTTTAATCTACTTTTATATGTTTTCAAGGAAACTTTTTTCTAAATGTTTTCATGTTTATTTTATAAGTTTTAAAAGAAAATTGTTTACAAAATTTTTTCAAGATATCATTAAATATTTTCAAATAAAAAGGGTTAAAAATTATTTAAAATATTTATTTATATTTTTTCAAGTTTATTTTCTATAAAATGGTTTTTAAAAGGTTTATAATCTAAATATCCTTTTTCAATGAATAATGATATTTTCATCAGGAAATGTTTTCAAAATATCTATCAAAGTTTTTTTACATTTAAGATGGGATCCACTGATGTCAATAATTCCCTTATAGAAAGTGATCCAAAGATTCCATTCATATTCTTTTATGAAATCCTTATGTTTTTATGGAAATATTCTAATTAACCCTGTTTATCGTTCATGGGTTATATGATTTTAAAACCCGCTTCTTTGCACGAGTTGTTCTTTGATTAAATTATTATGAATCATTTCTATTTTCCATAGTTTATTATATAATTAAAAGTTATTGTTACCCATTTCATTTCATGGTATTATAATAGGATGTTTAAAAAACGCATATCTTTTTATGGGTCATGATAGGATGAAACATTTATTATCATGTGACACATGTATAAATGATTTTTTTTATGAAATGGGTGAGAGATATATCTCCATCCAATTCATTGGGAAAATATTTATATCACAGGATTTTAATATGTGAATCATGTTTATGGGCTTGATCCAATATAGGAAGTTGGGGTAATCTAATACCTTACAAGGAAAGGACTTCAACTGGGGATGGTAGTGTGTCCCTCCCAGGTGTTGTAGTCCCCATGAATTTGGAAGATGGGAAAACCCAATCCACTATGGGGAGATGGGTAAACATAATCCCTTAAAAGGAAAGGATTGTGACTTGGGATGGTGGTGTTTCCTAACCATAGGTGTGGTTTCCATGATGTTCCCCGATAAGTTCTAGAAATAATTATTAAATTATAGGGAATGATATCACATGATCTTGTATGCCACAATTTCATTCCTTATTCTAAGGATATTATTTCATGTATTATGTTTTTATTTTCATATGATTCGTGTCTTATGAACTACCAAGATATATTCCATGATTCATGTTTTTTACCTTATGATATGCATGGTATGATATGGTAATATTATGATCATGGTTTCATACCCCAATGCTCATGTTTCTGCTTACATGTCTCCATTGTTTACCCTTAATAAGCATCTGATCTCAACCCATTTTATGTTTCCTTCCCCAGGTTTCAAAGATACATATTATGTTTTATGTGTCTAATAAGGGTTCTAGTCAGGAAGAACCTAGTAGGAGATAATGTAAATTATTTATGTATCAGTTTTTATGTTTCCAAGTTTGCAAAGGCACAAAAATAATACAGTCTTTGGGTATCTATTTATTTAATGTTTTATGTATTCCAAAAAAGTGATGTATTGTGTATATAATTTAATACTATGTCATTATGGTTAGTATCAGAGATAATGTTTAGTCAACATTTGGAAACTATGATGAGAAAAAATTAGTGAGATCCCTAGGTATATTTCCAAGGATATATCTATTGATTTATCTATGGAAAATTACAAGGACAAGTTAACATTTAGGATAATATCCTTGGATTTTTTTAAAGAATAGAATGAGTGGTTTCCTATAAATACATCCATTTATTGATTCTAAAAGTGTATGTGGTTTTGGAAAAGATTTACCTAGGAGTAAAAACTCTAAAAAGTTATATCGAGCCTGGCTGAGTGTAGCCTAGTACATGACAATAGACCTTACTACGCACCTAGTTTAAAACTCTCGGCGGATATTCTTTGGAAATTCAGAAACACTACATGAACCATAATGATGTATTTAAATGTAATTTTCCTATTAATAACCATGGATAAACCGAGGGTGTCATGGATTAAGGAATTTGTCATGATTTATACATCCTATATGTATTTCTTTCATGAATATGTCGTCTTCTTCTATGATATGTGTTTATCACCCTATACTTTCTGGTTTTAATCAATGGAGATAACTATAAGAAAAATGATTAGCATTTAATATTTCATAGGTGAAAATCATGGGCATTAGTAAAATCAATTTTCCAAGGGGAAATCTCATTAAGAGGATGAGTAAGGATGTATTAGTATTAGTTATGCTTATGAAGATAAAGAGACTGCAAATGAAATGTGAAAGGCATGTGATTTTTTCCCAGTATTTCATTTATTAAACATAATAAGAATGATTGTATTTTGGTTGAGTAATATTAATAAATGATTAAAATTTAATATTCTATAAAATAGGTATTAAGGAATAATTTGATGAAGTCTGGGTAATGGTTTAAAAATAATGTGAGATGAATGAAGTATTTATGTTTTAAAATTAAAAAATTATGTTATATGAATCATGAAATATAAAAGTTTTTTTAGTATATGTTTTCATTAATGATTCAAAGATCTATGTTTAATGGTGATAAATACTTATAAAATTGATATTTTGATTAAGGGAAGGTAACCCTTAATTTGATAAAGATTTTGAGAAAATTATGTTTAGCTTGGATAAAGAGATGATTGATTTAGATAAATTAAAGTGTATTGAACTGATTACCCTAGATCTGATTATTTATTTGTTGATAAAGTGGTTTATTTAATAATGGATTAAGTTTACAACTTCTTGTATTTAAAGAATATATGTAGAAACATTGGGAATAAGGAAGAATTCATTTTTTCTAAAATTATTTTTAGTAATTCAGCTCGTTACCATATTTCAAGAGAATACATTTTATAGTTATTAACATGTTTTTAAAGTGATAACCAAGAGATACTATGTTATATATGGTGGATAAATGTTAAGATTATTTTTATATTTTATAATGGTTATAATGTTAACCATTTATTGAATGTTTAAGTTAAACATGGGATAAATTTTGTGAGATTAAAGTATTATATCACAAATTGATGATTTATGAATATTGGATAAAATATTCTAAAAAAGTGGTGTGGATAGTAACTTAAGAGATATGAGATGAATTATTATGGATTTCATGATCTTTTAGTGATTTAAGAATGAAAAATGCATCTTTTTTAGAGAAATAGGTGAATTAGAAATTGTTAAGGACATGAATAATAAGTGAGATTTTACTTGTGAAATTAAATGAAGTATAGTAATTATAAATTCCCAAGAATATTATTCAACTCTAGGGAAAATATCTTGATCCCAAAAATGCTATCCTAGTACCTTTGTTTCTGATGAATCAGATGATACCTTAAATTATTATATATTTATGGATTTGTGATTATTAATTTTCTTCTGACAATGTTCTTTATCACTCTCTCCAAAACATGTAAGTTATATTCCCTTGTTTTCACCTTCCATCAATGTTCTCATATGTGGAAACCTTATTATGTTTTACTATGGTTAACTGTTATGGTTCCAACTTTCTTTTTCAAAGTAAGTTTTTGTGGTCATTTTTATGATGTGTGTTTCTATGAAAAGAAATTTAAAGTGTTAAACCATTAATAACACATACAAAATTAGAGGGATAAATTAATTTGAAGGGTGGTAGAATGTAACACCTTGAAGTTTTGTGAAATATATTTTTTTGAATTAATTTTATCTTTTTGATATTTTAAATTTCACACAACACTGAAAATAGTTTTTTATATTAAAGCATTGTGTATGGGTTGTGCTATACACAACACCAAGTTATCATGCACTACAAGAAAAATAAATTTTAACATGATATACAAGGAACATCAAGGTTAGTATACATTACATGCAAGATTGACTTTCCCCAATGGCTAGCGTAACAAACAAAACTGAGTGTTGCCAAACTATAATATATTATTTAATATAGTAAGAAATAACCTTGCCATTATGTTTATGGTTATCAATACGATTAAATAACTTATGAAAATACATGGCTGAATTCATTGGTTACAAATTAATTAGAAATGAATATAAGAACTAATTTAATATAAAGGTAATGTTTTTATAGAATACTATTTTTGTCCTCACAAAGCTATTTTATCCAAATAAATTAAATTAATTTCAATTAGTGATTGATATTTATTTAATATATATAATATATATCAAATAAAATATTTTTTATATTCATTTATTTTATTCTATTAATATTAGATAGGAACAAGCCCAATTTCACACACAAAACCCTATATTTTTATTAAGGTTATTTTACCGCCTTTTAATGGCACAACTATTATATTAAAAGTAAATTTTGATACTATTTTGAATTTTATTAGTTAAAGTAAAAATTATTCTTGAATTAAAAATTTCCAAATTAGATTATAGTGAATTTTTTATATTTTTATGAGAAACATCATTTTTTGATGAATAGTGAAAAATACTATATTTTAGTTAAAAACACCTCTTCTTTTAAACATTATTAATGTAAAATTATATTTTAAATTGTTTTATAAAGTAAAAATTGATCTATTATAAATATTTTAATCCAATGTTTTTATTGGTACTATTTTTTATTGAAATTAGATATAAACACTTATTGATCTTTTGAACGTTTTTACTTTAAACCCCCATTTTCTTGCCACGTCTGCGGCATTAGCATTAAACTAAATTTTCCCACTTATCTGATTTAAATTTTTAAAAATGGAAATTAATTGTTCTAATAAATATAATAGTTTTGGTTTAATAATATTAACTTATTTTTGGCCAAAAATATTAGTGAAAGTGATTAAAATTAGTTGTGGTGGTTAAGGTAGAATTAAGCTTAATAAGGGACTAAAACATAATATTATAGACAAAAATGACCTATAAAATTATACAAAGAACATTGGATGCCAATAATATTACCATATCTCCTATTGGATATAATTATATGGGTCATTGTGATATGATTAAATGTAATTTCCCTATATAAAATGATATGTAAGGGGAAAAGACAAAAATGGAACTTTCCTTACCTTTGAAAATTTTAAAACCTTAAGATATGTAAAAAATATCATATTTTAAGTTATAAAATTCTTTTTGAAATATAAATGGGTTTTTATAATAATAATAATTTCTCATTATTTTTTATATATGATTTAGTTACATAAAATTCTTATGAAACGCCAACATAGTGAATATTTAGTTAATAATTAACTAAAATAAATGATAATATAAATATTAAAAGTGAAGTAAATTGGTTGAATTTTTTTATCTAATTATTTTTTTAGATAAATATATCATGTTACATATATGTGAAATTAATATATTTTAATTCCAATATTGTTTTTTATTTTAAATTTAAAATTGAATAAATAATGTCAAAATTGGCATTAATGTTATTTTACAATAAATGATATTTTATTAAAAGATTTAAAATTAATAAAAATAATATATTCTCCAAAGTTATTTTTAAGTGTTAATAAATATTAAATATTTTCTATTAATGGACCAATTTATTTTTGATAATTTACATATTGACTCATAGGTTGTAAATACATTTTTAGCACAGTCCGGTTTTAAGCATTGTTTTTTCGCATCACATGCAATTATTTTTAAATTAATATCCAAAATACATGATATTTTAATTTTTTAAATTATTTAACATATTTATAATTATGTTTATCATTTTATTATTCAAAAAAAATATCAGTTTAATTTAGTCTTAATGGATAAACTACGTAGGTTAAGAAACTAGTGTCTTTAATAAAAACAAAAATGATAAAATTAAGGAAACTTTGAAGTTAAGGAACCAAATTATTAAAATGAAAATATTTTTGTGTGGTGTATGTTTTAATATACAATTAGTCCCTTTTTATACATTATTTTTCCATTTTTGAGGCACATTTGATAAGTTATACCTCCCATTAATGAATACCTTTTGTTATTTAAAAGAGTGTCACTCCCCTTCCACTATAAAAACAATCACTACCCCAGTACCTCACAACTGTCAACCAACTTATGTTCGGCCAATATATTTCCAATACACCCCCAACATATCTCCCTTCCACATTGAATAATCAGTTTGAGAAAATTCAATTAAATGAATCCCTTTGGTGAAAATCAAAAGTAGTTACCCAAAGAAGAGGTAACATCCTCCCTCAAGCTCCGTAATCCTATTTTCATTCTCCACCCCTACACATTACGTATTCCATGATTATAAAAAAAATAACAAATATAATTCTTTTACTCTATGGTTTTTACCTATAATTATACAAACATCAATCAAATGGGTAACAAACATTTTGTTTATGTGTACGACGAACTTCCGCCTTATGAAATAATTATTGTTCATTATTCCTTTACTCCCTCTCATGGTGGAAATTTTGATGGAAACTGTGTTTATATATAATATATATGATATTAATTAGGTATTTTATCTTCTATAATTATTTCACAATAGGTATCCTCATACATTAAATTTTGTATAAATAAGATAATTTTGGTTGAGGAAGTGTGGACTATCGCCCCCTCAAAGTGATGTGACACATTCACTTTTTACATCGAATGTGTTAAAGATGGTTTTATTAAATTTATATGATATATATTTTATAATAATTATACTTTATTAATTATATTTTTAGATATATATACATATATTTCATTTACTCTCTTCCTTTCAATACAAGAATAAAACGAAAATAATGTTTATGCGTGCATATGACCAACCGTCTCCATGAAATGTGTATTCTATTTTATAATTATATATTCTACAAATTTTTATATTAAACATATAATGAATATAAATTATATTTATATAATGTTTTAAATTCATAAAATTATTATATAAGTATAAGGATCAAATATGGAATAAATTAAGACATGTGTGAAAAACAAAGAGAACATTACCTAAAGTGAAACCTTAACATAGAATTGTTAATATGACGGTAATATAAAGTCAAAATAAAAATATATATGGTATTATGTATATGAATTTTGTTCTTTTATAGATTAATAATAATCTTATATTTATTATAAATGAGGTTTGAACATGTACGATGAGAGTCAAGACACAAGGTAAGGGAATTTCATCTCTCTTTTTATTTCCCTTAGATATATGCCTTATACACCCGTAATTTATTTTTTGTGCAATATATACTAACCATTAATCTATTATATTAATCTTATGCATAAATATAATGGTATTTACATAACTATATTACTATCATTATCTCATGTGGTTTATGTTTCAAAAGATACCAAATTGGTAAAGTATTTTCGTCTCAAATTGCCTTCTTTGAGACACATGTCATGTTATAAACCTATATTATTACATGAGGTGTATATAATAAATTTTAAATTTTATATCATGAATCTAAATCTATTAAAAATTTGTTAATATTCCATTAATTTTATCTTTTCCATTATGTTATGACACAAAATTCCTAATTTGGTAACGGTTTATAGTTACAATCTAATCCTTTATTGATATTGTTTATGATTATACTACCATTGAGAAAATATTATGATTCATCACTAAATAAATATAATTATTTTTCTTTACCTATGTTTATTTATGTTATATCCAAGTATTGGTACAATTTGTCCATTCTTTTGTACATAATATGTTCAATAATGTTTTTTAAGAAAGTCTGACATTACCTCTCTCTTCGGTCATAAATCTATGTTCCTTCAAAATCATGTTTCTAAAAGCTTTAAAAAACCATATTATAATATTATAGTATGATAATTAAGAGACATTGTTTTGAATATTTTACCTTTTAAACAAAATTTTTTATAAAAATTAGTCTTCTTGTTGTTTTTTCGTCAAGGTACTTTTCCAAACTTTTTATAGTTAAAAAGGAATGTTTGGAATGTACGGATTTACCTATCTCCATGACTATATTTCCATTAAATATTAATTTAAAATACTAAAAAGTTATTTTTATTTAAAATAATTTTTTTCTTAATATATTGGATTTTTCTAATGAGTTATTTTAAGAAAAAGGCTTTCAAAAATATTTTGTGTATAAAAAAGTGTTTTAAATGATTTTCAAAACATTCTTTGCATATTTTCAAAAGATTTGTTTAAAAATAAAATTATTTCAATGATATAAAATCTTATTTAGTATGTTTTTAAATTATTTTCAAGGAAACCCATTTTAAAAATATTTCTAAACATCCTTTATATGTTTTCAAGTTAAAAGGTTTTCAAATGTTTTCAAGTTTATTTTAAAAGTATTAAAAGAAAAAGGTTTTAAAAAAATTTCAATATATCATTATATTTTTTCAATGAAATAGGTTTCCAGATGGTTTTCAAATATTTATTTTTAAATTTTCATGTTTATTTTCAAGAAAATTGTTTTCAAAAGGTTTTATGTTCTAAAGAACCTTTTTCAAAGAAGGAAAAAATGTTTTCTTCATGAAATGTTTTCAAAAACTCTTTCCATGTTATATTTTATCTAATATGGAATCCATTGATGTTACTCCTACACTTTATTAAATGATCCAAAGGTTCCATTCATATTATTTATTTAATGGTTTATGTTTTATGGAATATTGTTTATGACACCTGTTTCTCTTCCATGGGTTTTGTTCTTTTGAAACCGACTTCTTTTGACGAGTTATGCTTCAATACAAGGATTATGAAACCTATATATTTTCCATAGGTTATAATGTGATATAAATTTATTGTGAACCATTTCATTTCATGGTATTGTGATAATATTTTTATAAAACCCATCTATTTTTATGGTTCATTATATGATGAAAGTTTTATCGTCATGTGTCACATGTATGAATGATTTTATTATGATATGAGTGACGCCTATATATCCCTCCAATGAATTGGGTAAATATTAATATCTCGTGAGATAATGATTTGAATCAAGTCAACGGTCTTGATCCACTATGATATGATAGGGAAACCCAATCCCTTACAAGGAAAGAACTGTGACTGAGGATGGTGGTGTGTCTCGGCCAGTAGGTGTAGTCACCATGAAGTTGGAAGATGGGGAAACCAGATCCACTATGGGAATATGAGGAAACCAAATACATTACAAGTAAAGGACTTCACCTAGGGATGGAGGTGTGTCCCATCCATTAGGTGTGGTTCCCATGAAGTTCCTTGATAAGTTCTAGCAATGTGTCTTAACTTATAGGGAATAATATCACATGTTTATGGATACCAAAATTACATATCGTGTTTCTATTATATGAATTCATGTATTATGGTCTTTATTTAATTATTATTCATTTCATATAAACTACCAAGAATTATTCCATGATTTATGTTTATGATCTTATGATATGTAGGGTATGATCTTATAATGTTATGATCATGTTTTTATAACCCAATTCTCATGTTTATGCTTATATGTCTCCCTTGTTTACCATTACTGAGCATCTAAGCGCACCCATTTTTATATTTTCTTCCCCAAATTATAAAGATACATATTTTTTATGTTTTTAGGAAGGTTGATAGTCCAGAAGAACCTATTGGGAGATAATGTAGTTCATTTATGTACCAGTGTTTATGTTTCAATGTTTCCAAAGGAACTAAACTAATAATGTATTTTGGGGTATATTTATGTAATGTTTTAATTATTATTTAAAAGTAATATAATGTCTATGTATGTTAATATAGGGTCATTATAGTTACCTTATTATATAATGGAATTGATGTAGTTATGATAATTGAGGCACAATTATATGACCAGGAACGAAATTTGTTTATTTGAATGGGTATTTCTCAATCAAAAATGCCACTTTTATTTCATAAGAATCCTGAGGGTATTTTACATTTATATATTTACCAATTAATGTTTGACCAATTGATAGTATTCAATAAATTAACCTTTTCTAAAAATATATATTTTTCCATTAAAAGGGAACAATGATGTTTTCAAATATTAACATAAGATAAGGATATCTTCATTCAAGGGTGAAGGGTTATGGCCATCCAAAATGAGATTATTTTGATTTTTTATTTACATTATGAATTAATAATAATGAAATTTTTGGTTACTAATGATCCTATGTTACTTCTAGATATGATAAATCATATCTTCCAAAAATATCTTCATACCATGTTGGAAGTATTTTTGGATAATAATTTGACTTATTCAAGATCAAAAGAATATCAATGAAAGAATTTGGTGGTTGTTTTAAAGATATTTCATTGACATAATTTATATTTAATGTTTTTAAAATATCACTTTTTGAATAAAGAGGTGATGTTTTTTGGGGAACATTTAAAAAAATAATTTATATGGATCCATACAAGATTATTCATTATTATACCAATACATAACTGAATTTAGATGGAATCTTATATCATTTAAATTATAAATCATTTTCTATTAATTAAAAATAATCATTACTAATGTTAAATTAATAAATTTAAAAGTAGAAACCATAGGATGGCAGTGGGTTAGGAGCTGATGGGAAATAACATGACTGAGTAAGGGAGGGTGAGAGGCATGTATCATAGTAGAGTAACCAAGACTAAAAATTAATTTTTTTTTTCAAAACACTTTTAAGGAAAAAGTGTGAAAACAAAGTTCAGCCACAAAAGGAAATAATGGAGTCATTAAAGAAAAATTTAATACTACCAGAGTTAATCTCCCTAAAACATTTCTAGGAGATGGCACATAACTGAGTTTCGGGTACATCTATTATTATATCTTTGAACTTGAAGTCCAGCTATTACCATGACGGTATATACTCCTCAAGTTTGATCTTCCCATTATTGAAGCCTCCAAATTAGATCAGTACCTCCTTGTCTATCTAGACATATTTCTCTTAATTGAGGTTCATCCATAATAGTCTCTCCATCATGTTTGTGGCTTATTCTTCAATATCATTAAGAGAAAAAAACATGTTCAGTCACTTTTTCTTATCTCACGAGAAATTCCAAGGAATTGTTAAGTGCAACATATGAATTATGCTATTTTTCTATCTTCATGGATTTCAACTTAATTGCTGACTATTTCTCCGTAGGAAGAGGAAATAAAGAGTAGTCCCTTTTATCTTTACGAATTCCCTTCCTCTCATTTTGTGGAGGACCTGACTACAATGCCTTCCAACTCCTGAGTTGTATCCGCAAACTCATTATGGTCCTTATCAGGTTGAAAATCCAAGTTGAGGACACCCTCCTATGGTTAAGAATCTGGACTCATGAACCCTCTACCCATAATATTAACATCACCATCAATATACTCATCTTGAACCTCATTCATCTCTTCTTCCAGGATTTCATCAAGGTGATCTGAATACATATTTTGTGTCACATAGAAATCCTTAGCAGCATAATCCTATGATAATCCCCCCTCTAAGTCATGTATCAGGTTTTCAACATCAAGACACTCAAAACGGTTGTGAATACTAACATTAGAACAGATTATTTCTGGTCACATCCCATTTTTTATTTTCACCTGGCTCGTATTGTCTTCTCTTTGATCATATTCCCCTATTTTGAAATCTTTATCATGCATATTCTAAATATGTTCCTCTATATTAACCACTCTCATTGAATCCTTGAATGGAGCCTCTAAAGTAAAACTCTTTGGGGTTTCATATTCAGTTATACACCTATCTTTAAGGTCAAGATTCAATCTCCAAAAAATTTCATCGACAAGATTCTAATTGTATATCACTAAAATAAATGTCAGCAATAATGATTGAGAATTACCTCTTCATGATGTCTATAAACATTTTGACACCCTGTCAAGTTCCCACTCACTTTGAAACAAATGTAATCCTCTTTTCAATATGTGGAATGTTGGAAATCGTGGTAGCACTAAAAAAATATATAAAAAATGGTTAAAAAATATTTTTAAATAAAATTTGAGTTACCCTTATAAATAACACTTTTGGGATGAAAGTTTGTGGATGGAATATGAAATCTTCCATAAATATAGAAATGTAATGATCATGATTAATTTGATTAATTTGATTTTGACACTAAAGAAACTTTGATTAATATATTTAATTTGTTTTCAAATATTATTTTAAAGTGAGGTATTATTATATACACCTTAAATGAAAGGACCAAACCAGAAATATGTCATCACTAAGAGGGGGAGGGGGTGAAATATTGATCTTATCTTTTTATGTTTTCATACATAAGAAACAACTTCCACCTCTAGTTAGTAATATTTGACTCATCTAGAAAACAAGAAACCAATAAAAACTACTATAAAACATATATTTACATGGTTCACTACTCAATTATAATAACTAGTACTTTTCATGGTTTGGATGTGATCCAAGACTAAAAACCACTAAAAAATAATCCTTTTGCTGGTAATGGAATATAGGGAATATAATTTTACTTTCATATAACTCTATTTCATCGATAGTGCATGAGGTCGTTACACAGATAAATGATATAATAAATTATTTCAACAACTATAAAAACATTCACCAATGAGATTTGACATAGTGTCACTGTGTTGTTTGAACCCTCTCTATACCTTCTATTCTTTCAAGTTATTCTCCATTTTTTTCATAGTATCATGCAATAAAATCTTCCTATAATTTTGTAGAAAACTATTTCTTTGATAATTATGTTATCTAGTATACATGGTCTAATGAAACATGGTCTAATATCATGTTATTTTGATCAAATCTATTAGTTTTGTCGCTCCTAATTGATAGATTTCGTCTTCTCATTATTCATTTTTTAATGGTCAACTTGTTCATATGATTTATTATTTACAATACCAACTGATGGGAAGACTCCCTTAAGTATCCTTTAGACCAATTTTACTTCAATCAGTTCATCTAATTTAATATCCACTTTGGATGCACTTTACCCAGCTACCAATAATTAACACACACTCTTTAATGTACTATCCCCCTTTATATTGGAAAATTTCCTTCATGAATTAATGGAAACATACAAACTTCAATTCAAATATCCTGGTCAAACCTTTCCAACATTTTACAACCATTAATTCTTTTAAATTTTAGGAACTTTCCTTAAAACCTGGTGTTAGCAAGCATCATCAAACTTTCCCAATACCTCAACAATTGTCAAAAATATACCCTTCGTAACTTTTTATAATAATGAACAATCATATTTTCATAATTACATTTAACATATTTACAAATATTTCATAAATACCATTAAACCTTCCATTTGATACATCTTTATAGAATTCTTCAAAACAATGAAACTATGACTGGTGTTTCTACATGACTTTGGTAAGAACCTTCTCAGGATTTCTTTTACAAACTCTTCCTTAATCCAATGAATTTCATAAGAAACCTTTTACCAATTATTTAACTTGGAAACCTCTGAGTGATGAACCTCGTATGGTTATCTGATGACTTAAATACTTATTTTTTTCTCATCTTGAACTTTTTAAAAGACTATCAAATAGTATTCATATATTAAAATATAATATTTTTCTTGATGACATTAAAAAAGGAACATATGATGATTCTTCTCACAACCTACTATAAAAATAACTTATAACCATGGTCAAACCATTGGATAATGTTTGATGACTTCATAAAAATCCATCTAATGTTCTATGTCTATTGATATTGAAAATATACCATAGTTTCACAATTCTTAAAACATCATCAAAACAAAAAAAATGTATAAACATCTCACTGATAACTCTTCACAACAAAGTCTCAAATCTGTAACACCATCCACCATACTCAATGAAGCTTCATACTCTGACCAATATACAACCACATTACAAAATACCAATTATACTTAAGCTTGGACTATGAAAACTTTCAATAGTAATGATTTTTAAAATAGTTGTAACATAAAATCATCACCTAGTTTACTTCACCAAAAATTCATATAGAACTTTTGATATTACATGGACAAACATAAAGTACCACATTCTGGTCGATAACATCAGACTGTTAAGCATCATATGTTGGAATCAGTCCAATAGCCTTAAGATGATACACTTCGTGATATATCCATAAGCCAATGTACTTTATCTGATTACATTTTCTGCTTAATAATGTTACGTTATTTATGTTTTCAACAATATTAAGAGTTTAAAATTGAAAAAAAAATACCATAACTCAAAGAAAACCTTCTTATAATAAAAACCAACTTCTTCTTAACCCCTCCATCTTCTTTAAAACACCTCAAAACTGTTTGGTCCCAACAGTCTACCCATTTGGATTTTGTTTTCAACCAGGGAACATTAATCACTAAAATGTTTTTACATAATAAATGGATTACTTATCCTATAATTAAAATCTTATGTGAGTGAAATCATTCTTAGAAACAATAATCATTGAATAATAATATTGTTTTTTCTTAACTAGTTATTTAAGAAACTTTTCATAAACTTCTCCATTTTCTAAAACATCATATAAAGACTTTAAAAATCTCTTATTTCACTTAAAATTTTCAATTTAAAAAAATAAATTCCTACAAATAATTCAAAAAATTGTTAAAGCTCTTCAACTTCCTAAGAAAATTTGAAAATATATTTTTTTTAATTATAACTTTCAGACTGGAACAATAACTTCCTGTATCCACATAAAAACTATTAAAATAGTTCACACGTGTTGAAATTACAACTTACCTCTTGTAAAAACACTCTTATATATATTAACTTCCTTAAAAAGTAATGCACTTACCAATGAGTAAATTTATGTTACATGTTTTCTCCCCCTAAGAATATATTATCCAAAGAAAATATGAGATATGGGATGGATATCACATACCTTATAATTCCATATAGGGAGGTTCATCACCCATTATAATCCTCAAAATATATAATAATTTACATGGATATAGTTTAGTAAATATATCATCAAATTTCTTCATTGTGGGAACAAACTCTAATATATTTCATTTATATCAATATTATCTTTAATAAAGCGATATTTAATATCAATGTTCTTGGATGGGGATATTTTACTATATTTTTTAGTGATATTTTTTTCACATTGGTTATAATAACCCAGAAGAAGGGAAAACCTCACACTAACTAATAAATCTTCTAACTATGTCTTTCATCCTTATAAGATGTATTATAGCTTGAGAATAATCTAAATACTCATCTTCTATAGAGCTAGGAGTTACTAAATTTTTATTCTTTGTATGATAACTCACACATCTTTCTCTCAAAAGGAAAACTCAACAAAATGTGGATCTTATATCATCAACACAACCTTCCCAATCTACATCTATGTGACCAAATAGATATGAAATTCCTATATTGTTATATTTAAACCCAAGATATTTTGTACCTTTAGTATGTATGAGAATTATTTTTCCTACCCTAAGATGAGATTCCTTTATAGAACTTTGATACCTAGGAAATAATGAAACAATATATAAAATATCTAGAATCAAATATGTTATATATATAAATATACCAACCAACTTTATACACTCTTTATGATCAACCTTCTTTCTATACCTATATTTTAAAAACATTGTTCCCCCTGAAATAGGTGTTGATAAAATTGTTGAATCTTTTATATTGAATTTATTCAAAAGATCCTTACCAAACTTTTCTTGGTATAGGAAAATTTATTTTTATTTTTAGAGACTTTTATGCAAATAAATTATTTCATTTCACCTTGCATAAAATTTAAAACAACTACTTTATTTCTTCAGCAAACTTTTCACATTATCATAACCCCCTAGGAATAAAATATCATCAACACAAACTATTGCAATGAGTTAAATCTATTAATTTTATTTAATGTAGATGTTATTTTCAAATCTTCCTTTACTGAAATTAAAATTCCTTAAGAAAGTATAAAATTTATAATATTAATCTATTAGAACTTGATTTAACCGATATAAAGCCTTATTCAATATACACATATAACTTTAATCTTTTCCAAGAAAAATACATATGGTTTCCCAATATAAACTTCTCCATTGAGCTCCCCATTATCAAAATTAAACTTGACACGAATCTAGATTATCTTATATCTTTACTGTATAGTAATATAAAAAATATTCTAATTGTTTTAAGCCTTACTACTGGGTAAAATTTATCAAAAAATCCAATGCCTATTAATTTTAGAGTAGAAATTACAAACCATTCATTCCTTGTTTCTTATAACTTCACATTCATCATTTAACATTTTTGGAACACCCATTTAGTACGAATAATATTATTTTATTTTGGTTGTGGTACTAGTTTTCATGTCTCGTTAATATAAATTGGATTAAACTCTTCATTCATTGTATCAATCCAAACTTGATTCTCCATAGCTCCTTCAACTTCACTTGGCTCAACTTCTGTGTATAATATAGTGTGTTAAACTAACCTTAATGTTCCTCTGGTTTGAACCTATTATCCTTGATCTCCAATGATATTTGGACCTACACCTATTTTCTTAAACTAGGATTTGATGAATGAGAATTTCCATCGACACTTGAAATAGATTATTCAGAATATTCATCTTAAATATCTTCTATATCTTTACTTATATCAATAACTATGTAATATTATTCAATAATAAAAACTTCATATTTACTTTCTCTTATATCTACAGCTAATTGTGAAAGATTCCTGTCATAATGTTCCAAAAAATTCACATCTATAGATTCAATAATATTTTCTATCTTATTATTATATCATATGTATCCTAGACCTTTAGTAGGGTATCTAAGAAATATTTCATCAACACCTCTTTGGTCGAACTTCCCCAGATGTTCACCATTGAATTTGGTAACACATGGACCTCCAAACAACTTCTGATATTTCAAATTTATATTTTATTTATAAAAAACATTTTAAAGATTCATTTCATATTTTGGACAATAGAAACATCAATTCTAAATATGAACTTCATCTTTGATGGTTTACCTCCAAAAGAATTTAGAAGTATCATGTTCAATCGACATAATTTGTTTCATCTCTTTCAAACTTATATTTCTAATTTTAATATCAACATTATATTGTGGTGTGTAAGGAGATATAAACTCAGGATGAATTTCATGATTTTAAAGATAATATCTAAAATTATCATTTGTTTATTCACCACCATAATCAGCTAAAATATTCTTCATAGAGTATTAACATTATTTTTCTACACTTCTCTTGAAACTCTTAATTTTTTTGAAAGAGTCTGATTTATGATTGAAAAAAATAATACACTTAATGTGAGTAAAGATGTAAATAATGTAAATAAAATATTTATATTTATTTAATTTTTACATTCTCATGGTCCCATAAATGTCAAAATGTGCAAGATCCAAGGAATGAGTCGAATGTATCTTAACTTTCTTATATACAGAGTTCGTAATCTTCAATTTCTATCACATGAGACAACATCAATATCTCTATCTTATCATGCATGAACTATATTCAACACTTTATCTCTTTATCATATTTCTCATATTCCTTTTATTCATATTCCCAACCCACTTATTCCAATGAAAATTTTCTTCCATCATGATCAGATATCATTAACTATGCGCATCACCAACCTGAGAAAAGTTTCCATTGGTTCATCATTCTTTCATAAAAACATTACCATCATCATGTCATTTAAAAAAACCATATCTTCTGAAAAAACTTATTTAACTTCAACAAAGTTTTGTGAAACGCTCAAAAAATTAGGTTTCAACCTGTCAACAAATAAGGTTGTTTTGGATTTTAATTTTTCATGTATAATGACAGTAGATCCAATGAATTCAATTATGAATTAATAATAATTTACAAATGAAATTATTCATTCTTTATGAACTTTCAAATTCATCAACATATTCAAATCATTGGTCATATGTGAATAACACCAATTATCCAGTATCAAAGGCCAGTCTCCTTTATTATCTTTGAGAGCAGTTTGAACAACTAAGGCCTTTTCCTTGCATTTTTCTTCCCTATAATGATACTTTTGATGTTTTTATATAAAGTTTGTTTCATATGTAACATAGAAATACATTATATTGAAATATTTCTAGTCTTATAAAAACATACAAAAATATTTTCTAGAGGCTGGAGTCCTTTTTCAATCTTAAAACTGACTTTATTAGGTTGTCTTCTTTGAGTTGGTTAACTCTACCTCAATCGTTGCCTCTAGTTCTACATGGATTTATTTTAATTTTTATGATTGAACCATCACATGTGTTTCATATAAAAAAATCCTCCATATTACTATAAATATCCATATAATACATATTTTCCACTCTATCTCACATGTTATTTATAATTCCATACTTGTTTTTCATCATTTTTCTTACATTCTTGATTCACACTTTAGTTTGTGCCAAGGTTTTGGTAGCTTCATGAATCAGTATTATTCTTCTTATATTCCTTCTCTTCAAAAGAAATATCTATAAAATTAACATCTTTTTATTCATAATTTGAAACCTTAGCAATTTCATGTTTTACAAATCTTCTTATTTTTTCTACTTATATAGTATTCTTAACATACTTCTTCTTATGAAAATATTTAATATTATTTTCAACCTATGATGATTATTTTTTTTTGATCTTTTTGTGTTTTAAAATTATTATAACTTTCACAAACTTATGTAACTAATTTTTTTGAATTTTTTAATTCCACTCTTATATTCAATGAATATATGTTGAATGAGATATAATGATATAACTTTCACCTTTAACATTTCATAAAATTTTATGTTGAGGTTTTTCTCTTCATTAAGTATCATATTTATATAATCAATCTTGTTTAGTAACTTGGATTTTTCATTATGAAAATATTCTTTATTTTCTTTCGAAGTATTTTATTTCATAAACTTATTATTATATATTTCAATTCTGACAACACTTAAAAGACATTATTTCAACACTCTCTTATGAATAAATTCCATTTTAGTCTTTTTTTCGTCATATATACTCATTTTGTAACTTTTTAACTTTCCTTCATTCTCTTTTGAAATATTTTTTTTCCAAAACCTCATAATTTGAGTATTCATCTTCTTCTTCATTTTCATAATCTTCCTCACACTTTGACAAAAGATTTCTATTTTAGTATTTATAAATTCTTATCATTTCCCCTTGTTGTTGACTTGAATTTTTATACCATTATTTTTAGAGATATTTAGGTCATTATATCCACTTCATCACAATCTTCATCATAATTAGGTCTCAGACTATTTGTATCAAAGCACCTTATAGATCTATAGACAAATTACTTCATCAATAACATTATTTTTTACTTATTTTTGAATCTTTTAACCCTTTCAAAGATAAATACATAAATTCATAAAATTTATTACCAACCTCATCTTAGAGGTCAGAGTCACTGAATTATTCTTCAATCAAATTTATTTTATATTTTATTTCTTGGTGGCCTTAGATGATATTTATCAATAATTTTTATGTATATAGGATATATTAATCTCTTATAATTCCATATGTGATAATAATTCAATATAGATTATCTAGAGAAGTATTTTTAGAATCTCTATATTCTAAGGATAAAACTTTCGCATTGAATTTATGAATATTAATTAATAAGATCTTTTAAATAATGTTTGAACCTTATAACTTCTCACCAAGAAATATTATGGTTCTTAAAAATTATTTCACCCTTATAAATAAGTTTCCAACTAATTTACCATCACCCATCTTAATATCTTCATACTTTAATCTCCGTATTTGTAACTTTACTTTCTTCGATTTCATATTTCATTCATGGATATTCCTAAAATTTTCTGAGATAAATTTACCTAATCCAATTCTTTTAATTATAAGAAAATCACATTTAAAGAGTGAGGAATGTATGGAATTTATGGCTCACCAGTAATTATCAAAATTATAATAATAATCAACTATTATGGGAAAATCATCAACATTATGACGTAAATAATCTATATCAGCCTCAAGAATATCATAACCAATGGTCGTAAGATAAGATAACATCATGTTTTTCTAGATATGATAGTTCTCTCCATATGAAATTGGAATATACTTACTATTAACATAGTTTTGTACATCGATGACAACCTTCATTTTCATAAAACATTAGTAAAGATTCAATGTAAGATACATTCTCTCTAATACCATTTGAAAGGATAAATCAGGATCTATGTTATCACTAAGATGCAATGGTGGTGAATTAGTGATCTTCTATTTTTATTTTTCCTCAATTAGTAAATACCCTTTGCCACTAGTTAGTGATATATAACTCTACTGGAGAACAAGAAATCATGTACAATTGGAACACATATATTTAGAAGTCAAACTACTCAGTAACAGTCACTAGACCTTATCATGGTTTGGATGTAATCAAATACCACACAAAAAATTATAAAATAATACTTTTGGTGGTTATAACAAGAAAGGGACATACATTCACTTGTGTATCACTATAGTCAATAAATATTTAATGTTCTAATAACATAAATAAATGATATAATAATGATTTGTAATAACCTTCACAAATAGTCATTGATATGTTTTCATTATTTTTCTTAATCATTACCCCTGAATTATATTCTTAAAATTTCTTCTTCACTTTCTCACATAGAAGCGACCAAGAACCACATCCAAGAATTTTCTTGGAAACTATCTATCTGATATTTTTTTGCATATGGAAAACAAAATCCGGTCAACCTATGTCTGGTACATTGTTCATACAATCAACTGTGTTTATTCAGTTGATCATATTTGATCAATTTACTCTTATAATTTCTCATCCACTACCTCTTATCCAATTAATATAATTTCTTATTCACACCAACTATTTTATACCAACTAATTGGAAGACTTCATTTGGAAATCATCAGACTAGTGCAACATCAATCTATTCGTTTGATCAAATATTCACTTCATAAAGACTTCACCTATCTACCAAAAATTAACACATGCTTCTTGATACACTAATCCCCCTTATATAAGAAGATTTCCTATGAGAATTAAGGAAAATATGAAAACATAAATTAAAATATCCCACTAAAACATTGAAGATCCATCTCAAAAAAACAATGTTTTTATTCTTTCAATTCCCCCGAGTGTTAGGATCTTTCCCAAAGACCCATCATCAACCAGCTTAAATAAACCTTCCTAATATCTTGGTAAGAGTCACAGGTCTTTCCTTTGTGATTTTTTATAATTTTTAATGATCATATTTTCATAATAACAATTAATATATTTATGAAAATTTCATAAATAATATTTAATCTTCTGACTCATACAACTTTATAGAATTATTTTTATTGATGAAACTATGATAGGTGTTCCAAAAAACCTTATTAGGAATATTCTAAAAATTATTTTAGCAAATTCATCCTTTATATGATGTCTTTAATCAAAAACATTTAACCAATATCTCTTATTGGAAAATTTAATCCAATGAACATAATATGTTTACTTAAATCTAATCACATCAAACATGGCCTTCTATTTGGTTATTTGGAGACTTTTTTTTCAAAAATTGATATTTGTACAAGATTTTATGATAAAATTCATACATAAGTTAACAAAATTTTTCTACATGACATTTAAAAAGGACCATATGATGATCCTCTACACAACATATTATCAAATGAACTTAAAACTATAGTAAAACCATTTAACAATATTGGATGAGTGTGAAAATTACATCTCATGTTTTTCATGTGAGGAAATTTCAAGGAGACCACTATTATAACACCCCGAGTTTTATGAAAAATATTCTTTTTAATTTCATTAATGTCTTGTGTTGTACACTACACAAAAAGGAGCTTGCAAAACACGCATCCTTTACTTGCCTTGCATTACACGCAATCGCGACCTTCCTCGATAGCGCGTGTAGTACGCAATACTGAGTTTCACTAAACAACGATATGCTATTAAAATATTATTAAAACTAGCTGTTATGAATAGTAATAACCACTTTTTGAAATTTTGTAAATTTTATTTTTCAAAATGGACTTCATTTTTGGATTCAGAATATCTAAATTAGCTTAGGGTGAAATTTTTGTACTTTTCGGATAACTTTCATTTTCTGATGAATAGTGAAAATTATTATATTTTAATTAAAAACAACCTTTTTAATCAAAATAATTAATAATGATAAATTATTAATTTTAGTGGTTTTAAAGTATATTTAGAATATCTTTTTACAATTTAATACAATTTTGGTCATTGGATGTAATTTCACATTTAAACCAGACATAAACAAGTGTCAATCTTTTTATAGTTATTATCTCTTAAGAACACGCTATTTGTTTTGATGACGGGAATTAATTTTTAAATTAATTAATACAACTAATATGTTTTTAATTTGGTAAAATAGACATCATTTTTGAGTTCATAATATCAAATATAGCTTAGGCCTAAATTTTGGTATTTTTCTGGAAACTTTCATTTTTTTGATGAATAGTGAAACCACTAAGTGGTAGTTAAAAAAATGAATTTTTCATAAAACTTAATTTTAACGCTTCTGTGGTGGAATTTCAAAAAATCTGAGAGACACGGTTTACTTCAGTAAGTAAAATGTGGTTCAATGAGAAGAAAATAATTTTTGGTGAATAGTAACTTTTTACTTTTTTACCATAGTTAAAAGTAAATAGGGTAATTAAGGGTAAAAATGATATTATTATTACCCTAAAACATATCCTAATTCTATTTTATAAGTTTAATTCAACAACAAACAACCTTAGGAATAAAATATGACCATTTAGTCCCACATGGATTAGATTAGGACATTTATTATTAATTTATTTAAAGAAGGGTTAAAATAGTTAAAATCAAAGTTTAATAAGTATATCATTTTTAATATAGGGTCATACATAAGATAAATTCGACTATAAATATTCATTAGAAATCTAAAAATCTTTCCTACATAATGGTATTTTATTTGTAATTTTTAGACATTAAATAATTTAATTTATTTATGACACGAAGATGATGCAGTAATTATCTTATTAATGAAATATTGACATAATTGATGTTATAAATACCAAAATAAATGTAATTTGAGACTTTTTATGAATTACACTAATTTTCTAGGTTAATATGACATGTTATTATTGATTTAATTAACTTTTTTCGAACTAATCATTCTGTTATGAGTTTCAAAAAAATCAATTACTAAATAGTGTCAAAATTGACATAATATAGTTTTTAAAACAAATATTATATTATTGATTGTTATTTTATTTCTAAAAATCTAAGGTTCTGCCAAATGACTTAGATAACGTTATATATATTAATAATAAACAACTTGTGGTTCGTTTGGCTTGTTATAGTATGTTTATTAACGTTATAGTGTAAGAACACAAAAAGGCACGGTAAAAGTAAAATTATCTAACTTAAAGTTAAAACTAAATGATAAGGTTAAAATAGTAAAATAAACTTGTCCAAATTCTATTGGATGAGAGGATTTCTACCCATCCCCACCTTAGCTTCGAAATAAATCAATTTGGAGCTATTTAAAACAGAATTTGTCTTTATAATAAAATAATAGTTTTAGTTATTCCAAAGGTGCCCCTCTCCTCCCTTATAAAAGGGCACCTCCTCCCTCTCTTCCACACACCACTTTGAGCCTTCATGATCGGCCAAACCCTGAAAAATTCTCTTCTAAACTTCCCTAGAAACATCTTAGAGGTCCTGTTCTTCTTCAAAGACCAATTTTAGTGCCCTAAAAGGAGGTCTCAAAGAGGCGCTTCAAAGAAGAGGTAATGTATGTTACCGATTCGTTCAACTTTATTTCTTCTTCCACTTATTCTTCTTTAGTTGTTTCATTATGAAGTAATAACATCAGTATCACTCATATACTGATATTTAATTATAAGTATGAAACAACCCTATTTCACCATCTATCCATCCTATGGAAAATGAAATCACCGCGCGTGCGTACGTACAGAATACCATCTCCACGCCATGGTGTAATCTATTTTTCCAACACCACCTTACTTGGATGGGTATAATGGTGTAAATAATAACAATACACAGTTATTATAACATCATATGGATTCTGATATATTGTATCATCTACTCCAATTCAATTCAATGATTATGGAAATGATATCATCACTCGTGCGTACGTACGGACTACCGTCTCCATGACACGATGAGATTCATTCTCCATGTTAACCATACATGAATGATCATAAAGTTTATTTAATGAATAATAATGAAATATAATAAATAATAATGCTACCGGATTTATGTATATATATATATTTTTGTCGTCTATTTAGTTTCATTCAATTCAATAAGAAAATGAAAACAGCATTCATGCGTACTACGGCCTACCGTCTCCATGAATGGTGTATTTCATTCCTTTTATTGACCTATAATATATATATGTATATGATGAATATATGTAAATCATGTTTTAAATTATGAAATTATGTAAATCTGGATATAAGTAATAATAATAAGAATGACAAGTCGAAACACATACGATAAATGAAATGATTTTACCCAAAACGCTGCTTTAACATGGAATTTACAAAAGAACGGGTAATATAAAGTCATAAGTGAAACATATATGATATCATAACAATTAATATGATTATGTAATAAGTCAATGACATTATTTAAATCATTATACAGAGGTTCGGATACGTACGAATCATATCGGACCTAAGGTAAGGGAAAATATCACAATCTCATTTTTATCCGAGATTGTTTATACTTTGGTATTTACTGGGGTGTATTTTATCATCCACATCCATGTTACCTCAATATGTAATATTGTTTCCATCCACATACAATTGTTTAAATCCAATTTTACCCTCTGGTGAGTTTTTAGTAAAGGATATGAAAGTAATCTTTTGTCATTTTTCATACGAGGTACTTTTTGACTTTTCCGACAAAAGTACGAGAAGAATGTTTTGTTTAACTTATACAGAATGAATGGATTTTTAAAACATTATTTCCAAGAATCTTCCATTAAAAGTTTTCATGTTTATTTTTAATCAAATTATTTTAGTTTGAAATTGTATGACATGTTAAGAAAGGAACAATTTTTTTGAGGTAGAAAGGATATTTTCCTCAAGAATGGAGTTCAAGTGTTTTATCAAAATTATTTTCCATCTAAGATAATAAAGGGTTCTATTTCTATCCCTATTTTTACATTGATTTGATTATGTTATTATGGAATTATTTTTATTAGGTCCTTTTATCTTATATGGATTATGTTATGATGGCATGATGTTTAAGATTCCCATTTTTATTACATGGGTTATGCAATGATGTATGATTTTTGATTTTGTGGCACACATAATAATGGTATCATTATGAGATGGGAGGTACCTATATCTCCCTCCAATGCATGGGGTAAAGATTTTATATCTCATTAGATAGACATGGCTGGAACGGAAGGTTAAACCGGTTCAGTGAAACCGGACTGAAATGAGGAGTGAACTCGGTTCAGAAATGGACTTTGTCCACTAAGATAGTCTCGGCAATGAGTCTTGACTAATACGAAATGATTTCCTATGATTATGTGTGTATGCCACAGAGATTCATGTTTTAAGTTATGATTATTGTGATTACATTTCACTACCATGATTTATCCCATGTTATGAAATTATGATCTCTTTTGCAGGGTAAGATTTCCAAATTGTTATGTTCTTATGAATATGATGTGATTGATATTTCTTTTGTTTACCCTTACTGAGCATTTGAGCTCACCATTTTATGTTTTCTTTTCCCCAAGAAATAAATAAAGGTTTTAGGTAAGAAAAAAAAAGGAAGATCTTTATGGGAGATGTTGAAGATCATTCACCACGATTAGAATATTATATTCCGAGTTTCCAAAGACACTAAACTATTATAGTCCTTGTGTGTGTGTTTTTGTAATGTACTAAGTATTCCGCAAAAGTAATGTAATGTCCATGTACATCAAGCTTAGGGTATCTACAGTTAGTATCATAGGAAAGGTTTAGTCAACCTTTGGAAACTACGATGCGAGAACTTTAGTGAGATCCCTATAGATATTTCTAAGGTACGTATAGGGATGTACCTATGGTTAAGTATAAGTATTGGTTATAGTACTAGAATTACGGTAACCTAAGATGTTAGATATTTAAGGCACTCCCCCTTTATTATGTTGTTTTCCCTCACGTGATTTTTGCCTCTCACACTATTCTTTTTGGGTTTTAGACGATGGTTGGAACCCGAAGGAACCGTGCTGATCAATGTAATGGACAATGCAATGATTGTCCTCTTGAACAAACAAATGTTATGGGAGATGGAGTGAAAAATCTTATTGCTATACTTACACAAGCTATGAATCATTCTGGACTTCCAAATGAGCAGAGAGGGGAACAATATTCTATTGAGTCCTTCATGAGGCAACGCCCACCTTCTTTCAGTGGGTCTTCCGATCCACTTTTTGCTGAACAACTGATCAGTACCACTGAAAAGATATTTTCAGTTCTTCAATGTTCTAAACATGATAAAGTCATCTTAGCAGTATATCATTTGGAAGGTGAAGCAGATCAATGGTGGAATCGTATCAATAATACAAGGCCAAGAGATGAAATTGAGTCCATGGAAAGGGACGAGTTCAAGAACATATTTTTCGATAATTACTTCCCTCGTATTCTTAGAACAAAGATGGAGAAGGAGTTTCTTGAACTAAAGAAAAAGGACGATGAAACTGTTGGTATATACGAAGCAAATTTTACAAGGTTTGCAAGGTATGCATCTGGCTTTATGATCCAACCTGAAAGTAAAGTTGATCGATTCTTCAGTGGCTTAAAACCAAATCTTCGAAGGGTATTAGATATAAGAGACTTCAGTAGCTATGAAGAAATTGTGTGTTGTGCTATTAAGGTATAAATGGAAGTTGGTGTTACATATCCATCTCATGGTTTTGACAAGAAACGAAAGATGGAGTTCAAGGAAAAATCTCAGAATAATGGTGAAAAGAACATGAATGTTTCCTTATGCTCAAAGTGTGGAAAGAATCATGGTGGATACTGTCTTAAAGGGACTAGAAAATGTTTTAAGTGTGGAAAAGAAGGTCATCGAGCAGCTGAGTGTCGAAGTAATGGAAAAAGGGTTGATAATGGTGTGAATAAATAAAAGACTGCTGAGAATGCACCAACAACACTTCAATGCTTCAAGTGCAATGAAATGGGGAATTATGATAATCAATTCCCTAATCCAAGGGTTAATGATGATCGACATGAGAATCCAAATAAGGCAAAGGACAAAGGGAAGTCACATGCGATCACTATTGGCGATGTTGAATATGACAACGATTTGGTGGAATGATTAAGTGTTTATGTAATGGGATTCCAAAATAATGGTGTATATAGTATCGTGGAATATTGGAATATTTATGTATTGATCTATTGTGGTTTTCAATAAATTTATGGTACCGGTAACCATGGAAAGTGATTGAGATATTTTTGGTAAGTAGATGATATGCGCATAATGAAGGGATAAGAAGATAATGGGATGTTTGATTGTATTCATGAGATCATGATTGATATAAGGACTAAGTGATATCATGGTTTGAGTATAAAGAATTTTGAGGATTTTGGTTTGTGGAAAGTGTTAACTTTTAACTGCATTCATGTTTTCACTAAGGTTCAATGAGTATTCATTCTTCAAAAGAATACATGATTAAGATATTCACATGTTTGTAATTTGACCAAAAAGATATATCTTATTATATATGGGGGATAAATGATGGAATTCACATGATTTTTATGTTATATTTCAAGTAATCATTTTCTTTATACTATGATCTTGGACCGAAGTATTTTAGATAAGCCTAAAGATTGGAATGGATTATGTTGGACATAAGTTAGTATTGTTTAAGGATGGAACTTTTTTTTCGATATTATTGATGGGATGTTATAGTAATATAGCTTTAGAAAAATGACAACCTACAGGACGGGCGACAGCCCATCGAGTCGGACAAGGCTGTGGGAATCGAACCCACAACCGAAGTGCGACTGGCCTTTATTGCCTACCATTGGCCTACAGGAAGTCCCTGTTTAGTAGAATCTAGTTTTATTATATTAATCAGTATGATATATGAATTATAAGTCCATTTTAGGAACCATATATAATTAATCTCACTATAGCTGGACTTATGTAAGTTTTGATAACTTTTCTAACCTTTTGTTTGAGACAGATGGAATGCCCCATCATTTTATCAGATGATCTGCTAACACATCATGAATGAAAAATTCAACTTAATTTCTTTAAGAGATGAAGTGTAAATTGTCCAAAAAATTACCAACGGTGAGACTATACCAAAATCACGAAAGTATTTCTTCTAATTCCAATTTCATCAACTTTAGGGAAATGATCATGAAAACCAAAAATGTTTTCCTAGTGCTCTTATATCTGATGAATTAGATGGTACCTTAGATCGTCACAAATTTATGGCTTTTTGATTGTTGGATTTTCTATAGCCATGTTCTCTACCACTCTCCATCAGAACATGATGGTTAGATTTCTCTTCCATATCCATATTTTCACCTATGTGGAAACCCAGTGATTAGTTTATTTGGGTAACAGTTACGTTTCATACTTTTTTTTTTAAGATTGGTTTTGGTATTCCTTTTTACGATGTGGGTTTCTAATAAAGAAACTTTCGAGTAGTAAACCATTTATAACCCTGAGAAATTTCAACAGCGAAATTCATTTTAAGGGGGGTAGAATGTTACACCACAAAATTTTATGAAAAATATTCTTTTTAATTTCATTAATTTCTTGTGTTGTACGCTACACCTAAAGGAGCTTGCACAACACGCATCCTTGACTTTCCTTACATTACATGCAATCATGACCTTCCTCGATAGCGTGTGTAGTACGCAATACCGAGTTTCACTAAACAATGATATGCTATTAAAATATTATTAAAACTAGCAGTTATGAATAGTAATAACCACTTTTTGAAATTTTGTAAATTTTATTTTTCAAAATGGACTTCATTTTTGGATTCAGAATATCGAAATTAGCTTAGGGTGAAATTTTGGTACTTTTCGTATAACTTTCATTTTCTAATGAATAGTGAAAATTAATATATTTTAATTAAAAACAACCTTTTTAATCGAAATAATTAATAGCGATAAATTATTAATTTGAGTGGTTTTAAAGTATATTTAGAATATATTTTTACAGTTTAATACAATGTTGGTCATTGGATGTAATTTCACATTTAAACCAGACATAAACAAGTGTCAATCTTTTGATAGTTATTATCTCTTAAGAACACGCTATTTGTTTTGATGACGGGAATTAATTTTTAAATTAATTAATGAAACTGATATGTTTTGAATTTGTTAAAATAGACATCATTTTTGAGTTCATAATATCAAATATAGCTTAGGCCTAATTTTTGGTAGTTTCTGGGAACTTTAATTTTTTTGATGAATAGTGAAACCACTAAGTGGTAGTTAAAAAAATGAATTTTTCATAAAAATTAATTTTACCGCTTCTGTGAGTGGAATTTCAAAAATCCGAGAGAAACGGTTGATGTCAGTAAGTAAAATTTGGTTCAATGAGATTAAAATAAATTTTGGTGAATAGTAACTTTTTACTTTTTTACCACGGTTAAAAGTAAATAGGGTAATTAAGGGTAAAAATGATATTATTATTACCCTAACACATGTCCTAATTCTATTGGATAAGCGTAATTCAACCAGAAACAAGATTAGGAATAAAATATGACCATTTAGGCCCACTTGGATTAGATTAGGACATTTATTATTCATTTATTTAAAGAAGGGTTAAAATAGTTAAAATCAAAGTTTAATAAGTATATCATTTTTAATATAGGTTTATACATAAGATAAATTCGATAATAAATATTCATTAGAAATCTAAACAGATTTCCTACATAATGGTATTTTATTTGTAATTTTTAGACATTAAATAATTTAATTTATTTATGACATAATGATGATGCAGTAATTATCTTATTAATGAAATATTGACATAATTGATGTTATAAATTCCAAAATAAATGTAATTTGAGACTTTTTATGAATTAAACTAATTTTATAGGTTAATATGACATGTTAGTATTGATTTAAGTAACTTTTTTAGAACTAATAATTCTGTTATGATTTTCACAAAAATCAATTACTAAATAGTGTCAAAATTGACATAAAATAGTTTTTAAAACAAATATTATATTATTAATTGTTATTTTATTCTTAAAAATCTAAGGTTTGGCCAAATGACTTAGATACGGTTATATATATTAATAATAAACAACTCTGGGTTCTTTTTTCTTGTTATAGTATGTTTATTAACCTTCTAGTGTAAGAACACAAAAAGACACAGTAAAAGTAAAATTATCTAACTTAAAGTTAAAACTAAATGATAATGTTACAATAGTAAACTAAAATTGTCCAAATTCTATTGTATGAGATTATTTCTACCCATAACTACCTTAGATTTTAAATAAAACAATTTGGAGCTATTTAAAACCGAATTTGGCTTTATAATAAAATAATATTTTTAGTTATTCCAAAGGTGCCCCTCTCCTCCCTTATAAAAGGGAACCTCCTCTCTCTCTTACACACACCACTTTGAGCCTTCAAACTCTTCCAACCCCTGAAAAATTATATTTTCCACTTCCCTAGAAACATCCTAGAGGTACTCGTCTTCTTCAAAGACCAATTTCAGTTCCCTAAAAGGTGGTCTCAAAGAGGCGCTTCAAAGAAGAGGTAATGTCCGTTACCGATTCTTTCAACTTTATTTCTTCTTCCACTTCTTCTTCATTAGTTGTTTCATTATAAAGTAATAACATCATTATCACTCATATACTGATATTTTATTATAAGTATTAAACAACCCTATTTCACCATCTATCCATCCTACAGAAAACAAAATCACCGTGCATGCGTACGTACGGAATACCGTCTCCACACCGTGGTGTAATCTGTTTTTCCAAAACCACATTACTTGGATGGGTATAATGGTGTAAATAATAACTATACATAGTTATTATAACATCATACTGATTCTTATATATTGTATCATCCACTCTAATTCAATTCAATGATTATGGAAATGATATCATCTCTCGTGCGTACGTACGGACTACCGTCTCCACGACCCGATGAGATTCATTCTCCATGTTAACCATACATGAATGATCAGAAAGTTTATTTAATGAATAATAATAAAATATATGAAATAATAATTCTACTGGATTTATGTATATATATATATATTTATTTATTTATTTCATCTATTTAGTTTCATTCAATTCAATAAGGAAACGAAAACAGCATTCATGCGTACGTACGGCCTACCGTCTCCATGAACGGTGTATTTCATTCCTTTTATCGACCTATAATATATATATGTATATGATGCATATATGTAAATCACGTTTTACATTCTGAAATTATGTAAATCAGGATATAAGTAATAATATCAAGAACGACAAGTCGAAACACATACGATAAATGAAATGATTTTTCCCAAAACGCTGCTTTAACATGGAATTTACAAAAGAACGGGTAATATAAAGTCATAAGTGAATCATATATGATATCATAACAATGGATATGATTCTGTAATAAGTAAATGACATTATTTAAATCATTATACAGGAGTTTCAGATACGTACGAATCATATCGGACCTAAGGTAAGGGAAAATATCACAATCTCATTTTTATCCGAGATTGTTTATACTTTGGTATTTATAGGGGTGTTTTTTATCATCCACGTCCATGTTCCATCAATATGTAATATTGTTTCCATCCACATACAATTTTTTAAATCCAATTTTACCCTTCAGTGAGTTTTTAGTAAAGGATATGAAAGGAATCTTTTGTCGTTTTTCGTACGAGGTACTTTTTGAATTTTTCGACAAAAGTACGAGAAGAATGTTTTGTTTAACTTATACAGAATGAATGGATTTTTAAAACATTATTTCCAAGAATCTTCCATTAAAAGTTTTCATGTTTATTTTTAATCAAATTATTTTAGTTTGAAATTTTATGACATGTTAAGAAGAGAAAAAAATTTGAGGTAGAAAGGAAATTTTCCTCAAGAATGGAGTTCAAGTGTTTTATCAAAATTATTTTCCATCAAAGATAATAAATGGTTCTTTTTCTATCCCTATTTTTACATTGATTTGATTATGTTATTATGGAATTATTTTTCTTATGACCTTTTATCTTATATGGATTATGTTATGATGGCATGATGTTTAAGATTCCCATTTTTATTACATGGGTTATGCAATGATGTATGATTTTTGATTTTGTGGCACACATAAGAATGGTATCATTATGAGATGGGTTGGACCTATATCTCCCTCCAATGCATTGGGTAAAGATTTTATATCTCATGAGATAGACATGGCTAGAACAGAAGGTTAAACCGGTTCAGTGAAAAAGGACTGAAACGAGGAGTGAACTCGGTTCAGAAATGGACTTTGTCCACTAAGATAGTCTTGGCAATGAGTCTTGACTAATAAGAAATGATTCCCTATGATTATGTGTGTATCCCACAAAGCTTCATGTTTTAATTTATCATTATTGTGATTACATTTCACTACCATGATTTATCCCATGTTATGAAATTATGATCTCTTTTACAGGGTAAGATTTCCAAATTGTTATGTTCTTATGAATATGATGTGATTGATATTTCTTTTTTTTTTACCCTTAATGAGCATTTGAGCTCACCCTTTTATATTTTCTTTTCCCCAGGATATAAAGAAAGGTTTTAGGTAAGAAAAAAAGGAAGATCTTTATGGGAGACATTGAAGATCTTTCACCACGATTAGAAGATTATATTCTGAGTTTCCAAAGACACTAAACAATTACAGTCCTTGTGTGTGTGTTTTTGTAATGTACTAAGTATTCCGCAAATGTAATGTAATGTCCATGTAATTCAAGCTTAGGGTCTCTACAACTATTATACACTTATTAAAACATACTCAAATAAATATAATTTATAATCATCTAACTAATAGAACATTGTAATAAAGACTCAAATTAGTAACACTTTCCAACAAACTTTATACGACTTCATAGAACAATATTCATACAGCCACACCAAAAAAACCCTTTATACTTAATATTGGATCATGATGACTTTAAGTATTCTTGTTTTTTAGAACTCTAATAATAGTAAAGTATCTCCAGATTTATTTCACTGAACATTCTGTCAGATGTAAATTTTGAGATTACATAGATAAAACTACAGTGCCACATTATAATTGATCATATCTGACCGATAAACTTCGATCGCTAAACTCAATCTGATAGCATCATTTTGATAAAATTCATATGATAACCTCAATCTGATGTACCCTATCTATTAATGTTAATTTATTTATGTTCAAAACAATATTATGAGTTCTAATTTGAACAAAAAAATATAATACCTCAAACCAAACCTTCATATAATATAAACCAACATCTTTTTAACCCCTCTGGATTCTTCAAAACACCTCAAAAACACTTGGTCCCAAGACTAACACTTATATTTTCATAGAATTATATAGGTTTCAATCAGGAATTTACAATTCTTATACCATGTATTTGATGATAAATAAACACCACCCTATACAAAAAAATCTTATTTATACATAAAATGAAACATATAATTTGAATTTTATTTATACAGTTCTGAATGAAGTGTACTATAAATTCAAAAGGTAAATCATGTGTAGTGTATTTGTTAGATATTCATGCATTATATCCTAAAAATATGTAAGTAACCATTTTTTTTCAAACATGAATATTGAGAAAAAATTGGAATTTTTTATTTTGGGTGGTTGTAAGTGGTAAAAAGATCATTTTTTCCAAGAAGATAATCTAGGATAAATTTTGTGACAACTATGTCATTCCTAGGAGAGGATTTTAGTATAATTCAAAACTGTTAAAATTTTCATTGAAAATTTAATAGTTAATATTTAATTAATTAAATATTATTTTATTCACACATGCTCATTTGGTGATGACTTTTGAACAAAGCATTGGATTGAGATCACATCTTTTTCATTGAGTCTGGAATGGGTATTTTTTACTATATGGGGGATAAAATCATGTTTGGCACCAAGCTTGGACTTGGGCCCCATTATCATTTTCTTTTTATTCCTTTTCTTTTTTGTTTTTTATATCTTCATTCTACCCTAAATTATATATCATGCCCCCGTGTGGGTTTTATTCATCATGACCAAGAGAGGATAGGGAGAGGGGGAGATAGAAAAAGTGAAATGGGAAGAGAGGTATCACTGTAGAGCTTAGAAGGAGCCAGATCAGTTTACGAAAGTTGTGGATCATGGAGATGGGAAAATATTCGGAAGATTCCACCCAAATATAGGTTTTCTTAATTTTCAATATAAATACCCATATATTTAATGTCTCCATTTTTTAATGTATTGTTATTACTACTTATGACCCATTATGGCTAGATCTATACATTTTGAGGAGAATGGGGGTTTCGGGATAATTTAAGGGGTTTCTTGTTTGGACATCTTGATCACATGGTGTGTAGTTCAAGAACACCCCATGTGTGTTCTTACAATTCAGGGAATATGATCTTTCTATAAGTACACTCTATGTATGGGGTATACATTCCATGTACCAAGACTCAGCCATGTATCTGAGTACCTAGCCTGATAGCTCATGTAGGGGAACATGCTCATGTAGAGTACATGGTCAGACCCTGTGTGGGTTTCACATTGTGTAGATGTACATGGCCAATCCATGTGAGGAACAATGGAAGGTACCCTATATAGGTTACACACCATTCCCATTACTTACATGTCATGTACTTTGGCTTTTACATTCCATGTTTGGGTAGAGTACATGTCGAGGTGGGGATTTGAGAATACATTCTATGAAATAGGTTATACATGATGTGTACTTCCCCCTTGATACCCTTTGAAGGTTTTCAATATCTTTAAGACTAGGAGTTAGAAATGGAGACATGATTAGCCCATTTTGATATTTTTTTCATTTATATTGTGATGGTATTACTCCTGAGGGTATTTTAGGACTCCTATGAGGTGTTTTGGGGGTTTTCCTAACCAAGAGGTCTTTCTTTTGGTAATTGAGTTTAGTTATCTCTATAGAGTGTGACCCTTGATTTTTGGATGGCCATGATCCATATTTATGGACTAGTATTCAAGAACATCCCCTTTTTGACCAAGTGTCCATATTATTATTTGACCTAGAGGATCCTCTGTGGGATTCCTTTGTCTTATTAGTGTCACTAATTGGTCCCCTATGGGATGCCTTCACTTTCATGTTATTCTAGGGAATCCCGTGTAGGATCCCTATTCCTATTCACATCTTCCTAGGATCCCATATACGATTCCTATACATTTTTACACTATTATTGAGGGTTCCATGTAGGATGCATTTTCATTTGTATCGGTTTGATGATCCCAGATAAGATTCCCTTATTTTGGTTACTGTTATAGGATCCATTGTAGGATTCCTCCTTTCACCTTCACTCTAAATGATCCAAAGTAAGATGACTCTATTTTATTATGACTTGAGGGACCCAGTGGGTTCCCTAGTGTTTTACTGGCCCTAAGCTAGTGCATTGGGGGTTCTAGTTTCTATGGTGTCAGGTGTCACCATAGAACCCATGTTAAACTTGTTTGTAAAGAGCTTGTGTAAGTAGTGGTGGGTTTATGCATTCATCCACCCTCGTGGTTTTACTTTTTCATTAACCTAGTTACATGATGATGCAGTTGTGATAGTTAAATGTGCATCCTGGTTCTTCGAAAAAGTTAATCATGTGATACATTTTTCTAATTGGGATTCCGAAATGTATTTCATCAGGTTCAGCTTCTAATCCCTTCATTTTTATGTTGTTATGACATGTTTTACTCCCTAGGGTCTGAATTTTTAGCCTATGTTAAAGATATTCAGGCATAAAATCCTTGATTATGATACATGAGCATGGTGTCCCTTGATTATGATATTCAAAAATTTCATCCCTTATTTATAATATTCAAGAATAGAGTTCCTTCATTATGATACACGGGCATGGACTCCATATTGATGGATACTTGTGGATGATTATGCTCTCCTGGGTGATAGGTATGATTGCACTATACATAGTTGATTACTAAATCACAGTGGTGGGAATGGATCTCCTTACCGTTGATGCGAAATATTCTCAATGTATGATTATACTCTCATTGAATGATGCCTATAATGCACCCTAGTTTTCAGTGAAAGCACCATTACTGTATCACTTAGATATATTTGTTTGGGATGGGTATATAGATCCATTTATATGAATATAATCCAAAAACATACTTGGGTTTGAAGAGAATTTCATTTACATATCACCTATGGGTGATCCCCTTAGGGATTTATCGAAGAGGTAATTTCATAACTGCCTAAGGACCAAGACCTATGGATTAGACATCAGACTAGATTTACATGGCATGAGTGGCATGAAGTACAGCTCAGTGAAAATTTATATGAATTTCCATTGATATATAGCATCCTTCATTATAGTTATTGGATGTGAGTATGGATTAAGACATATATTCCCCTATGTGGACATAGCTTGCTCAAATTCATTTCTGACATTGGAAAAATACAACTCTATCAATTGGGATTGCAATTATAGAGGTTAACATAATTTTACATGGCTTGAGTGGTATGACATCAATCTCAATTCCCTTTTACAAGATGTCCAGACGATCAGGATTAAAGACCCAAGGATCAAATATTGTGGTTTTATGTTAATTTTGTCAACTAACTCAATTATATTCAAGTTTGTGTGTGTGAATGTATATATACACACATATAAATATATATATAAACATTACCCAACTACTCGGGATTATGGACCCATGGGTCAACTGTTGTTTCACATTATTTTTTATTCATCCTTTTAGTGGTGTCTTAGATGGACTGAGCATATTTCACGCTCATGCACTTATGAAATTATATTTATAGTTTAATCATTGGGGTATCCTACTATGATTATTTATCAACCATATACATGCACCTTAGTGTGCGTGTAGACATTATGCTTGCATTTCAGGTTGAGCATAGATGGCATGATGGATTGGGTTGAGGACCAGGGTTGCATGACTGAGCAGATCCACTCATTGGGATTCTATTGATCGGTCTAGTTTAGTTTGGATGTTTCTGGAAACTAGGTATGTGGTCTTGATTTGATTTGTTAGTGAAACCCTATACTTTTATTTCGGTTTATTTTATGTACTCAAGCATGTATGGTTGTCTTGGTGGGTGGCCGGTTTTATATGTATGAAATATATTTTTGGGATTTTAAAGAATTTTTCCCTATTTCACATTATTTCTTTGTACAGAAATATTTTATTTACTAAATGGATTATATATAGTTATTTATGTTATTATATTATGATATGACATAATATTCTCTCCATGAACACACCCTTGACCCTCACTACTAGCTAGTATCGTCAAGAATATGGAGAGGTGCACTTGAGGCATTGTGGTAAACTAGATCGGAGCATCGATTTAGTAGAATCTGAGTTGGGACATTACAAATCCTTATCATAGGAGTTCCTTTCCTTTTGATTTTATATTTAGGATATGGTAGAAATAAGTATTAGGAATGTGTTAGAACCGATGATGGATATCAGACTGGTGTAACGAGAACACCTATTCCAATGATAAGTACTAGTTTCCAAGATTATTATATTTTTGTTATTGATCTATAATGTTATAGTTGTATATTGTTTTCTATTTGATAGATGAATATGTTATAAGTATGTTATGATTTATTATGGATTTTTGGCTCTTCTCTCATTAGAAAGAGTCCAATGATTTATTTTGTCTCATTCTTAACAAAGGCAAGAGGCATCTCATGTATTATATTTTTCATTTATGATTCAGATGTTAATACCCTACTAGTGTGTGATTTTAATAATAATAGAGGCCAATTGTTTAAAGTGTCAACCAAATTCTAAATGGTGTTTTTCCATATAGGTTTTTGGTGTAATTCTACTCAATTGTTCTGATTTACATATATATATATATATTATTCTGATTTCAGGAGATGTGGATCTTTGTTGAGAAATTTTATGGTGTGCCTAATTACTCAACCCTTATGCACGATAGGTGTAGCAACCCTAGTTGGTCAACAGGTCATATAATGACCATTTTTAGACCCCTTTTAGGGTGTTTTTTTCTTAGTTTCATTTATTTAATGTTTTATTAACAACCTATATAGTGCTTTACTTCATATCTAGTAATGAAATTTTACATAACTAATTTTCCTTTGTGCTTATCTAGTTTTATCGAGGATTATGATGCCGATATGTACCGGGATGTTTCTAGTGAATTGGACCTTGAGGGGGTATTATCATATATAGATACCTAGTGAGGTAAGGTTCATTATTTCTTCCTTGTTATATCGTGACCTCTATGAGTAATTCCTTATATGGATGGTCAATGGGGATTAGTCCCTTGTTGTTTGTGTTGACATTTTTGACCCTCTTAGGTTGTTTTTTATCTTTACCTTATGGGATAGGTGGTCAAACCTTATGACCAAGTTGTGATACATGATCGGTAGGGCCATGTGGGAGACTTAAAGTCTCTCGGTTTTGAATTAGACCCTTGTTGGTTGGTATTTTTTTAATTAAGAGAAACCTACAAGAAGGGTTGGACAAGTTTATATATTCCTTTTTAGGAAAAGAGTTGTGTTAAACACTCATTTGAGAGAAATGCATGGTTATTCCTCGGGTTTTATGATATCTATAGGGTGATGCCTTTTGTTTTTGAGGAAGCATGTGGAGCGATTTTTTTCGAGACTAGCTTCAGTTGGTTGGATTGTTTAGGTTCCTAGACCTATTTCCTAGTGATGTCATTAATTATAATGTTTTCAAAGCATGGGTGGATTCTTGTGACTAGAATAATAGTGTGTGACTGGTAGTCATGGAATAATTTTTCTATATGTGAAATATTGTTTTTGAATAGGAGTTACAAGGGAGCATCTAGATTATTTGGAGTGACTTGTTGAGTTGTATGGTTAGCATGGTTTTAGTATCAGATGGCTCATGGGAGCGTGAGTATGACAAAGGTACATGTCGGTTATGTGTGGTGTTATTTAAATAATAAATTAGTAAGTGGAAGGGTGTGAGATGAGGATTGATGGTTTCAAGTAATTTTCACAAGAATAGTTGGTCAGGAATAATGGTGAAATGAGAATGTCCCTCCCTAGTAGAGGAGAAATCAGAATCAAATTAGGTTCCATGAAATAGTTGTCCTATGTTTGGACATGGACACACATTATTGAGGGACATTGTGTCAGGTGTTAGTTAAAGGAATGTATAGCCTGTTTTGATGTGATCATGGCTTAAAGTGATCTATACCTACATTTCAGTGGAATCATAGTGTACACATGGTTAGGGACAATCATGCCCTATCTTGACATCATCTTGAGTATGCTAAGAGATTTTCGGATCTATTCCAAGATTCATTTCTTTTAAAATATATTTCCTGGTTTGATGACGGAACCTATTGAGGTTCGTGATCAAGGAGTGGTATAAGGTAATCCCTGTGGTGGGGAGGGAACCATTGGCTATTTGAGGATGATAGACCTCATTTAATTTGAAATTTTTCATTATCATGGACCATTTATCTTGATGATCATATATGAGATGATTATAAGGGTATTTCGATAGTGGGGAGTACTAGATTGGTTGCAGTTAAGTGTCTCCTGTGTAGAATATGATTATCAATGCTATGATATTGGTTTTTGGATAATTGAGATAGCATAGTTTCATAGAACCTTGTGATTAGAGAATGACTAATAGTTTTTTCACCAATTATTATCAGGTATAAGGAGGTTTATGGTGGGGAGATTATAAGTAACTTTGTTTTTCAGACTATAATTTTGAGAATAAATTTGAATTTTTTCTTAAAAATACTTATAAAGGGTAAACAATCAATTTTTACATAGAATATGATCTTTTATAATTGTTATAACCACTTCACTAGTCCAAAAATAGGGTGTTTACCCTAGTACCTAATTTTGGTGTAATTACAAATCATTTGAATTTTCATAGAATATTTAATATTTAATATGAAAAATAATTAAACAATAATTTATTTAAATATGTTCAATCATATATATCTTTTTAATGAATCATCTGATTGAGACTTTTCCTCTGTTTTTGAATCTAGAATGGGCAGTTTTTCCTATACATAAACTCTTGTTGAGAGTTGTGGTTAGTGTCAGGGCCCTTTTTCTATTTTTTCCTTTTTTTCATTTTCTTTTTCTTTTTTCTTTTCTTATTTCTACCCTGTCTTCTTTAAAATGACCCCCCATGGGTTTCCTTCACCATGATTGAGAGAGGATAGGTACAGGGAGATATATAAAGAGGGATAGGGGAACAGACGTACAACCATGGAGCTCGGGAGGAACCAGATCTTTATACAGCAATAGTGGTCATAGAAATGGGAAATCCTTTGGCGGATTCCACCCAAAGAAAGTCCATTTTTATGTTTTAAAATTATTCCTCATATATTTACCATTTTCAAGTATTAATTTCATATTATGACTTCTTAGTACACATTGTGGGTCAATATATACCTTTTAAGGATAAAATAGGGGTTCAAGCCTATTTGAGGGGGTTCCTATTTGGAAATCCCGATCACATGGCATGTAGTTTAGAAACACAAGCCATGTGTTCCTTCCATTCTGGGAGGATAACTATTTTATAAATACAGTTTATGTTTGGGGTTTACAATCCATGTACTAGGAATCATCCATGTAGCGGAGTACTCGGCTACACATCCCGTGTAGGGGCACATGGTCATGTAGAGTACATGGTCAAGCCCCATGTGGATTGCATGCTATGTAGAGGTATACAACTAGGAAAATTCATAGTCAATTAATGTGATACACACCGAAAGGTTCCCCAAGTAGGGAACACATAGTGTACATGAATCCAATGTCATGTACTTGGGTTTTTACATGACAAGTCGAGTTGGAGTACACACCCAAGTGGGGATTTGGGAGTACATGTTGTGTACTAGGGAATACACACCGTGTACTCCCCCTTTCTAATTTTTGAGGGTTTTTCATATATTCACACCTAAGAATCATAAATGGACACATGATCAGTCCATTTTAATTTTTTTCCCACATAGATCATGATGGTATTACCCTTTAGGGTATTTCGAGACTCCTAGGAAGAATTTTGGGTGTTTTTCTTGATGGATAGGTTTTTCATCTCATAAATGAATTCATCTATATCATGAGAGGGAGTCCCTTAATCTGATATGGGCCATGATCTATCCCTCTAAAATGGTATTTAGGGACTTCCACTTTTTGTCCAAGATTCCATCTTATCTTTTGATCTAGAAGATCTCATATTGGATGCCTCTTCCTTATTACTGTCACTGAGGGTCCCTTGTGGGATGCCTTTGATTATATATTGTTCTAGGGAATCCTATATAGGATACATATTCCTATTTAATTTTTTTGAGGATCCCATGTAGGATGCATCTTCCTTTTTAAACTATTATTCAAGGTTTCATATTGGGAACCTTTACTTATGTATAGTTTTGAGGATCCTTTGTAGGGTGCCTCTACTTACTTTCCTTTAGAGGATCCCATGTATGATTACTTCTTTTACCTTCACCTCTAAGGATCCAAAGTAGGATACCTCTCTTTTGTGATGACTTGAGGGAAAAAAAGGGTGCCTCGATGTTTCACTGACCCTGAGCTAGTGCATTGGAGGTTTGGGTAGTGATAGTAGTGTGTGTCACCGTATAACTCCTATCGAAATTATATGTCATGAAGTTGTGGAATTAGTGCTGGATTTAAGCATTAATCCACCCCTAATATTTTATTTATTCATTCATGTGGTTACTAATGATGGATAAATGATAGCCATAGGTGCTTCCTGGTTTGTGGAAAATTGGCCTGACGTGATGGGGTTTTCTTATTGGGATTCCCATATGTATTTCCCGGGGTCTAGATTTTGAGCCCTTAATTTTTATATTAGGATGTGCATATGTATTCCCTCAGGTTCATATTTTTACCCTATGTTTGTGATATTTGGGAATGGAATCCCATGATTATGATACATAGTCATAGGGTCCCTTGATTATGATATTTTGGCATATATTCCCTTTTTCATGATATTCAAGAATAGAATCCCTTGATTATGATACACAAGAATTGTATACCTTTCAATGGATATTCATGGATGGTTACATTTTCCTGAGAAACATGGATAATTATAGTCTCCCTAGTCGATTACTATATCAGGATGATTGACATAGAAATCCTCTCTATTGATGTGACATATATTATATGTAGGATTATGCTCTCCTTGAGTGATTCATAGGATTCTCCCTAGGGTTGGGTGGATGCACTATTACTGTATAACTTAGATGTATGACCTAGGGGTGGGGCTGTTGAGCCATTTATTTGAATAGATATCAAGCATGTATTTGGGTGTGGAGAGAATTCCATTTACAGATCACCTAAGCGTCATCCCTTAGGGTTTTATCTGAGTCATAATGTTGTGACTGCATATGAACCAGGACTTATTTCTTCGACATAAGATTGTATTTACATGGAATGAGTGGAATGACGTGCAGCTCAGTGACCATTTACTTGATTGTCCATTAATATATGGAAACCTTCTTTATAGTGATTGGAGGTGAGTATAGGTGAACCTAGGTTCAATAAATGTTTCCTCGTGTGGTGACATATCTTGCTTAGATACATTTCTGGTGTTTGTAAAAGAAGGAATTTTCAATTAGGATTACAAACCCAGAGTTCAACTTAATTATAAAAAGTATGAGTGGTATGATATCCATCTCAATTCCCTTTTCATAGGATGTCCAGACGATTAGGATTACGGAACCAAGGATCGACTATTTTGGGTTTATGTTAGTTTTATCACCTTATTCATGTATATAAATATTTATATGTATATATATTTATGACAATATATATTTATGCACATATAAATATATATATATATATACATGATGATACATTTCCCAGTTGACCATGATTACAGACCCAGGGATCGGCTATGGTTTTAAATTATTAGATTTATTTATACTTTTCGTGTTGTCTCGGAAAAGCTGATAATGTTACATGATCATGGAAATGTGACAAAATATTCATAGGTTAATCATTTAGGTGGCCTACTAAGATTGTTTCTCACTAATATACGTGCACCTCAAATTTCATGAAAACATTATGTCTCCTTTTCAAGTTGATCTTAGATTGCCTAATGGATAAGGATAAGGATCAGGGTTGCATGATCAAGAGGATATGCTTATGTGGATTATTTTTATTAGGCTACTATTGTTCGAATGTTTCTAGAGACTAGGTATATGGTGTAACCAAAATTAAATTTTTATTTCAAGAAATCACTTTTAAGGGAATGTGGGAAACTAATTACATGATATCAAAAAAACATAGTACCTTAAAGGGGTAAGCCTTGTCATTCCAAATAAAAATAAAAGAGTTGGAATGAATAACTCTATATAATCTCCACCGAATAGAAGTTACCTCCATGTATTGATTTTCCTTGATAATATCCACAAATTGGAAGGCCATCTACTTCCATGATTGCATGTGTTCTTCCATGATTTGTTTCCATTATTGATTCCACGTAACAAAATTCTATTCTATTTATCAATCCAATAAGTTTTTTCTTCGTTAAAATTGATATGCATCAGTCTTTCAAATATAAAATGAGCATAATACTCTGAGATTTTGATATTGAAAGAGTCCTCCAGCATCTCTTCATTAGAATGACGTAGAATCTCTTGAAACTCTATTTTGTCAACAACTTTCTTTTCAATACCCTTCAGTGAATTATTGGAGGTTAGAGATTCCTTGCCCTTCATACTGAGCTTCAACATAACATCATCAACCCATGCTGGTCATGCCACACTATTTTCATGATCCTCTACCATAGATTATCCCTGCTTCGGGTTAATATATGCCATTGTCTTTCCTTTATTCACTTTTCTATTTGGATACCTACCATCAGTTTCATAATCAGTGGGGTATAAAGAACATATTAACTCATTGGACCCCGATTTCTAGGATGACATTATCCCTTTTTTTAGGTTGGTAAAATTAATCCTTATGTATTTTACCTTTCCTCTTCCTGGAAATAATGTAGCGTCTAGAGTCCCTAGAACCCTTCATCCCTTATTTCCTTGGGCTGTAAATCCCTCTGTCAATATCTCCAACCAAACTATCACCAAAAACATGAATAAATTACTCCTCACTTGAATAATTCAGAGAAATGTCTTTAGCCTCCTTGTATACCTCTTCCCATTTAGGTTCACTAAGTGATGGATCATCATATCCCAGGGCTAGAAACCCGTTTCCATGATGGGTCATAGACATATTCCTTCTAGGGCTCAGTCCCTTCAATTATTTTAACCTATCCTCTGAACCCTACATGTATGGATTGCCAAGTGAGTGAATGGTGTAGTACGTATTACATGGTTTTTCGGATTTTATATCATTTAATTTGTTATTATAAAATGTTCTATTTTAGTTTATTTATTTCTTCTACAATCTGTATATTTTCTTCTTGGATTATATCTAGTTATTTCTTCCGTTGTTTACCCTTATATGAGGGAATAATGTCTCCAAATAAGCACATCAGGCCCTCACTACTAGTCTAAAGCCTCTAGAATATGGGGAGGTGATCTTGAGGCCTTGTGGTGAACTACCTCGAAGCACCAATTTGGTGTCATTCGAGTTGAGATGTTGCAAAATATATTTGTAGATCATCCAATGTAGTCGCAATCGGAATCCAGTGAGTCATAAAAAATTAATAAATAATTGAAAAAAATGGAAATTTATTTTATATAATTAAAGTATATATATTTACCCTTTCATTTAATGTGTTATAAATACGTTTTCATCTCTTATTTTGTTTTCAAATTCTATAACTACTTTGTGTGCTATTAGTAAAATTTAATTCGGTGTCATTGATGTTTTTTCAATGTAAGTGACATGAGGATTAAGGAATCAAAAAAATTCATCAAAAAGGTCTTCCCATTATAGTTTTTTGATATAAAATCAACTTGAAAATATGAATAGTATTAAACTATAATTAGCATAGTTGATTAATTATTGTATAAACAAATTTTGAAAATGTACCTTATGTATATATTCAAAGTTGAGGCTCAAAATCATTCATGATTAAGAATTTAATTTACATTCTCAAGATGAATCATGTTAATAATGACCTCTCTATACATTAGTTATTCATATTTAATGTAGGATATATTTCAAACTTGTAACACTCTCTCTATATGGACTTTTAAAAGTTAACAAATATAGTTGTGCAATTTTTGGGGTATAGTTACCCTCTATAGGTCCTTTCAAACTATTATTTTACACTTTATATTTTCTTTACATGACTGTATGTTTCCCATTTTGTTTCTCATTATATAATAACCTCCCTCAGTCGAGGCCTTTCTCATTAATTATAAATGGGATTTTATAAAAAATAATTTTTAAAGGAACTAAATCGTTATCATCATGTTCTTTTATGAGATTAAATATTGATTCTATAAAATCCCCAATAGCAAGTTTGACCACATGAAATTCATTATAATCAAGGAGAACAAGTATCTCAATACTCATATCATGATCAACGTGATTCCCTATAATTTTATGATCTTTAATAAGAATTTTATTGTACAAAATATTTCCATTGATATTGTACACTATACACCTCATTGTTTGGTGATGAGTGTTTACTGATAGGTATAAATCATAATCAATTTCACCCTATATAATTTTATTTAAATAAATTTATTATTAGTTTTTTGATTAACATTGGGCATAAATTATTATTATAAAATATTTTTCCTCGGGTAAGGTAGACCTTGGGGGAATATCTGGCCCCATAACTGAGGGTTTGTAGCTCTTTGCATTGTGGTTATTTTTTTTCTCATTGATCCCTTTGAATAAACTAGTTTATCACATCATCCTTAAAAAAACATTTTTCATTTCATTATTTATCTATAACTAAATTTTTTTAATTTTATCATTGGTATCTATCTATGTCTTTTTTTTCAATATTTTCTCGGGGTAAAACTCCAAACTTTGCACCTATAATGTGACCTTACTCTTATGGATTCTTAAAATTCACTATATTTTTTTATCATCTATATTAGATTATTATTCTTGTTTCTGAAATGGATAAAAAATATACAAAAATAATTTTTCATTGTTATGTAATACAATTTTAAAATATATAAAATATATATTATGTCATACTATCACATGATTCCCATACATTCAATGTTTTTTCATATACTATTTGTTCTTTTTATTTACATGAGCCTCCTTTTATAAAAAAACTACTGATATAAGTGGATTGTTATTTTGATTAATCAATATTCCTATAAAAATAGGACTATAATTATCACCAGATAGTTCTATTGTATATTTAAAACACATATCTTTTTATAAGTGAAGGGTACCTAATTCATGCTTTATGGTAGGGCTGTGGTGGTTTTGATGCATGGTTTCTATTTTCTGCACTTCTGTGTTTTTTCATAAACTTAAAATTTTGGATCATAGTGATTAATACATTTTAAAGTTCTTATAGGCCCCCAAACCATTGCTATAGCCGATAAAAAGGTTTTGGTGAACCATTGGTATAAGTATCCTCTCAAAGAAAAACAACATTGGGTTTTTATCCCATGACCTCCTAGTTATATTCGAAACACTTTCACACTCTATGGAAAAGTATTTTATTCTTATATTTATGTAAATTTATATATGTATGTATAAAAATAATTTTGAATTTTGAATTAAGTATTATGTATTTTTTTTGTCACACATGTTTTAATATGTAAAGATATTGATATTTATGAAATTATAATATACTTGTTTAAATATGATTTAAATATGATTTATATATTTCTAAATATGTATTTAGACTTAATATATAATAAATTTATTCAAAATGGTTTATAAAGTTAAAAAAATTAATATTAATTAACAGTTTTCTAATTAATATTGAGTAATAGATATTTATTGACAATTTAAGGATATTAAAAATTAAAATATATATATATCTTAAGATAAGTTGAAAACATGACTTGAACTTCAAACAACCATAACTTTTGACCTAGGTATCCATTTGGGATCCACAAGATATCAAATAAAATAGTAACTAGATATATGGTGTGTTAACCAGGGAAGACCTCGGTTACTATTCTGTTAAAGATGATAGAGGCCTGAATGTCCTCTAAAAATGATTTTTTAGTTAGGATACCCAAATTGTTTTAATATTTGATCGAATTTCAACTTTATTAGTGAAGAGTACATTAAAACCTAGGGAATACACTAATAAATATATTATGGTGTGGAAATTTTACCCTTTTTAATATTATAAGGTTATTTATAAATAATTCTATGGATATATATATTTTCATATTTTGTATATATTTATATTTAAATATTTAATTTTATAAATAAATATTTTAACATATTCATATATATAATATATATTTAAATATATAAACCATGTGGAAATAAAAACTTATTTCCAATTTTATTTTAAATAAATATTTATATATATTAAAATATTTATCTATTAAAAATATATATAATATATATATATAATGATAAGTGGTCTATACCCACCAAATTAAATCTCTATTACACGATACTAATTAGAAAATTATCAATTAATATAACTTTTTAATAATTTAATAAATCATTTTTCACTAAATATGTTATATATTAATTGTTAATACAAATATATAAATCATATTTAACCAAATAATATATATATATATATCGATATCAATATATTTATGTAATTAATCATTAAAATATGTGTAACAATAAAAATAATAATACATAATTTGAAATTAAAAATTATTTGTATACATACATATATATATATACATAAATATAATCATAAAAGACATTACAGTGGAGTGGTAAAATATTTTAAATATAATCCCGAGGTATTAGGAAAAAAAATTTCTTGAATTTTATTTAATGGGATACCTATTCCAACGGTCTGACCAAGCCATTGGTATCAGTGGCCTAAAACCATGCATATACCAACAGTTTAACCAAACTGTTAGTATATGTCTCTGAAACTGTACCTATACCAACATTTATTTTAATCCTTTGGTATTGGTCTGTCAGTATAGATTAAATTTATAGTAGTTATCCAAGGTTACTTAGTTTAGGATATTAGCATATATAGATGGTGGGTGGAGTTTTAATTTCCGCTAAGAATCCAAAAGATGATGATTTATAGGAAGTGACTAAAACACACTATGATCCTTTCTAATGACCATTAGTCTAAATTTTATCTAAAAATATTTTAATATAAATGTACTATGTATGGTATAATGAAGAATAAATTAAGGTTTCGTTTTTTTTATTTTTTCATAAAATAGATAATACATGTCATAATATTACCCTAATGTTTTCCAAAACTTCTTCCTTTAATGTAGGAAAAACATTGTTACATGCATTTATATTAATCAACATGTCAATTTGAGTATTGAACCAAATGTAACTAATTAAAATGGAATTGTTATAGTCAATAGGTTTACGACATGCATTCTACCCACCCAAAAAATTTAGACCTTTATCAATCAAATTAATAATTTTCACTAGCACTTTCATGTTATTATTCTACTAGTTTTTTTCAATGTTATTAATTTTTATCTCTATTTTACCTTTAGGTTATTTCTAATAACATCCTGGATTTTATCAAAGGTAAGAACCATTTTTTTAAATTCATTGGTTTTCCACTAATAATGATGCCTAAGGGAGTCAATGAGATCTTGAGGGTGTCTAAGGCCTGTTTGGAGCCCAGAGCCCTAATTTTTGAAGAAGAAGACAGGGCCGCATAGTTAAGGGAAACCGTGTTGCCCAGCCCGCATGGTTTCCCTAAACCTGTGTATTTTTATAGTGGGGTGTTGGGGAGGGGTGCATGGTTTTTCTTCAACTGTGTGACCCCAGATGCATTGTCTTGTCTAATTTTAGGGCACTTGCTTAGTGTAATCCCACATAGTTGGTTCATGGTTTTTCCAAACATGCGGTAAAACCCGTGTGTCTCTTCCTGTGTGAGTGATTATATGGTTTTTCCATTAAAATGATTTAAACCACTTATTTCTTTATTCCCCCTCATTTTCCTCCTATAACATCTACATGAGCTTCCTCCTCCCCTCTTCAAATGTTTTTTGATATATCCCTCCTCTAATATCAAAATATCTTGTTGTTATAAGTATTGGGAAGCATGAGGTAATATTTATACTCCTCTTATTTTTATTTCTCTTTATTCCCCTCCTCTATTGTATTATTTAGGTGCACCCATTTTTCCCAATTTTTAGGTATTTGGATGATTTCTTTAGTATATCTCATCCTATCTCATTTTAAGGGCCAATAATGGATGAGTGGATCACTAAAAATTCTAGGTAGGTGGTATAGTTATTTTCCACAAGTTTTTTTCTTTTTATTTGGTGTGTCGTTGTGCCGCATGTTGGGCCCTGTAGTATGTACCCCAAAATTATAATTAAATTAATCTAAAGGGTTTATCATGTATTTTGTGACCTTAGATTATGTAAAAACCCTTATTTGGGATGTTCTTCTTGTTGGGAACCACCCTTCTGGTCTTCCCACCATGAACAACCTATTTTCCCATTCCATGAGATGTTAACCAACCTGTGTGTGTGTTGTACCTTTGATAAATTAGTTAAATCTATAAATTTTAATTCATCTAAATTTTAGGTCATGTGTTTCCCCTTATCTTGAATCTTATTCTCATACTTCACTGCTCAAACTTCATTACTCATGATTAATTACTTACACAAGTCATTAAATCCCTATGATTTTGGATTCTGTCATATTTTACATGCCTTATGCCTATGCCTTATGTATCATTGCTCATAGATATTGATTTTTCTCTATGCCATGGTCCATACACCATATGCTTATCTCTTAAATCCATATTCTTATTGCCTTATTCTATAGTTGTTTGGATGGACTAAAATGTTTGGGGTAGCTTTTTTATCATGTTGTACATGAAAATTCCTTGTTATGATATGTGATCTTGATTGTTATGCCTCATCTTCAAATGGGATGGGAGAGAACAAGGGTTCTAAATTAAGGACATCAGGGATGGAATCACCATGCTAGACTTGGAACTACATGATGTTCCCGGAGAGATACTTGAATTTCCTCGTATAGGTTTTTCTGGAGGATTACTTATAGTCATGAGTGACACCAGTTCCCTAGGGGATAAACCGTGGATGGACTCATTGGAAATATGGATACGCCTTGCCTCGTGCAATACTAATTACCCTATGTGAGATACCTAGGATGGGCTCGAAGGTTACCATTCTAAGAGTGAGATGAGGGACATCGGTATGTGTCGCTTTGGATGGACTCTATGGAATTGGTTATATAGGATGCTCATATAGAGACCCTTTGGATGCCTTATGGATTTCCTTGGATGGGATCAATATGTCATATTATATTTGATGGTTGTTTTGTTCGATTACATGTGATGCCTTATTATTATTTAAGAATGAGGATGCTTGCATGATATCATAGGGGTGTGAACTATAAGAAAAATAATAATCTTAGGGTCATACGTCTTTTGGTTTTATTATTTATGATGAACCATGTATACACCATATTACTTGTATAGGTTCCTTTGGATCAGACATATGGCATAGGCCAAAGTAGGTAGTTTTTTTAGTTTCCCATATAATATTTCGGGCCAAATTGTTATTTATTTATTTATTTAATGCCTTTAATTCACTACTTATGATGACACACCACAGATTTATATTACATGAAATGGATTGATCTAGACATCATTGGTGGTGGCCTACAGGGATTATATCTCACACCCTGCTTGGTCCACCATTGGTATTAAAGAATACTTTATGATTACAGGTATAGATAAATGTAGAAGACCTACTTCTTATGCTTGATTGAATTCCCTATGATCAATAGTGGGATAAGGGGACCAATATAATGCTCATGATGCTTATAGTATCGATTTTTCCTTTTTGTATATTTAGTTAGATTGTGATATATGCTTCTCTCTCATGTTTCTCAGGCACACTGTTGTATTGTTAGATAACATGAAATCATTGTCATTCTGTATTAAATATTTATTTATCTTTCACAAGTTATTTATTTATATTGGGTGATTATTTTTTATTTCATCTACTATATATTTAATATTACTACTTCTTCTACAACGGTTTATTGGTCCAGTCATATTAGCATCTTCTTCTATTGTTTTATATTTCTTATATAATGTTTTCATACACTCTGATTTACGATGGAATTGTCTCCCAAATGAGACACCTAATTCCATCTATACTAGCTGGTATCCTTTTGTATATAGGGAGGCATTCTTGAGGTCATGTGGCCACCCTATAGGTGCACCGCTAAGTGGCTTTGGGGTTGGGACACTATAAAGTGGTATTGAAGATTATTTTACATTTTGTTTAATTATTTTTGTTTTTATTTGGGACTATGATATTGGAATTTGGTAATGACAATTTTACTCAGAGTAGCAAACCCATGTATAGGAAAAATTCAAATTATGTGGGATGGGTTAATGCTGTTTATACTTGTGCATGTTACAGTATCATGGATTTCAATATTTGGTGACACACTTTCTTTGTGCTATTATTATTGATAAAATTATTATCATTATGGGATTTCATCTACCATATCCAAATGATGTGAGAGTGTATCAAATATTTAATCATACTCTGCACTGTAGAACTTACATTTCATGTATTTTTTTCTCTACCATATTTACTTTTTGGGTGCATTTCATGTGATGCATTTTCCAGTGGTAATTACTTGATTTTTACATAATGATATTTGTAAAAATTATTTTCAAGACTGAGAAAACATAATTGACACTTGAAGTGTGTGCCTTAAACTAATAATGTTTTCCTACATATGTTAATCTATACACCTTGAGTAATTAGTTATGGCACGTCCATTAATTGATGGTTGGTCACATGGGATAGAACATGTTATGGTTAGGATAAAGTTGGTCCCACATTTAAATTTATAAGGTATATGGGCCCCTGTAAATTGGAATTGGTAATCCATCTAATTCAACCATTTAAATAGAATTTAAATACATAAATGATTTAAAATTAATATAACCTTTAATGTGAAATTGGAACCTTTTATGTGTGATATTAGACCTTAACCATGACTTGACCTTTGTAGTGGGAAGTAGGCTATTTATTTTGTGATATATATATGATTATGTATCACCTAGACTAGACTCCATGGTCAGGATATGGTTTATTCCACATTATAGGCATTATTTGTAGTTATCCTTTCTTTATCGGTTTCCCTATCTTTTATAAATCTTATTTGAGGCATGTGCTTGGAAATTGAAGATCTATTCCACTATGATGACCTCAGGTTATGTGCTAGAAAAGTGTAAATGAGAATACTCTAGAGGTGGTGGAACGCGATCCACCTCTAGTACCACTTGATATTCCACTTGGGGAACCTCTAGTAGATCTTACACTAGGAATTGATGCTCAGTTCCATGAAAATTTATTCTTCTTTATAAAATGTGTTTAGGGTTCTCCCCAGCTTTCCCCTACTATGGTATAGTTGACCCGTGATTTTCAGTAGCAACATCCTCCAATATTCTCAAGGTATGGATAACCTCAAGATCTAAATTCATGGTTATAAATTATGGTGTCGATATTTGAGCATCTACAGATGTCTTTATAGTGTATGTTCAATATCACTATATACATGTTATGTGATTCCACTAAACAGTAGTGGGACATCATATCTTAGGTTGATCATCATCGAGGTATAGTCAAGGAATACTCACAGATAGCTTTCTACGATCACTTATTCCTATGAACACTATGAGAGGACCATGAAAGGGAGTTTATACCTCTTCAGCAGGGCACTATAACAGTTATAGAGTACTATTCTCACTTCACAAAGCTCTAGTGTTTCACTCAAACTCTAATTGGAGAAAAGTTAATAACTGTGAGGAATTTTAAAGATGGTATTGTATACACTATCTGATCATAGGTAGTGTGTCTGGGGCCTGCATTCATGTGGCCTGAAGGCCTTGGGGTGGCCCCAAGGCCTTAAGGTGGCCCGAAGGCCTTGATAATCAACTGGCCCTAAGGCTTTGGGTGGCCCGAAATCCTTACAGGACCTGAGGACCAAACCGGTGGCTTGAAGGCACAAATGGTTGAATATTTCCATCTACTACAGTGCTTGCTACAGTTCATGCTATAGTACTGCCACACTATCTGTTACAGTACCTGGAAATATGTCTCCACCCAGATTTGATCTTGGGTCTCTTAGATGCACCTAGCGAGTCCTCTCCAATTGGGTTGAGGCTCATGTGCTGATCATAGGTGATTGTACTACTGTCAACCACTATTACATAAATAATTAACCAATACCTTATTACAAAATAGAGTCTTAGAGAAGCTGGAAATGTGATCCATGGTGATTCAGTTTTGAGGTAGAGTGACTATTTATTTGGCAGTAGAAATTACCATTTTTATGGTTCATGTGGGGGTGGTTCCAGCCATGTGACACATATAGATAGTCATGTGGTGTGTCACAAGTTTGGAAATCCGGGACATAAGAAGCCCTAATGCATGAAGAACCCAATTTAGTGTCGAGGTTTTGGTAGGATGGGTCACATTAAATTATTATTTCAATATCTTCCTCTAGCCTATAGTCAATGGGAATTTGTACCAACACCTCATTTAGGTAAAAGATCATAAAAACCATGTCAATATAGGAGTTGGTATTCTACTGGCTGATTGAATTGAGGTGTTATTGGTCTTGGATGAGGAAACCAGGCATCAGAGCTTCAGCGTCAGCGGAGTGGACCTACCTAGGCTTGTCAGAAAACATCTCAAGGACACAATTTAGTCCCTATCTATGTAGTACATCCGACACCTGAGGAGAAAATTCAAGGTCCATCTATAGTTAGGGGTACTATTCCATTAGCCTCTATATTAGTTTCTTCTCTTTTTTATATAGGTTAATCACAATTTTTATATCTACTATGGTTATGGAAGTTCTGGGCCTTTAAATTGAGTACTTATGTGGTGTTATGTATCCCAGCATTCCATTAGGGGTTATATCAGAGGGAATAATCCATTTCTCGGAGTTTCCCCTTAAGATAAGTGGTTACCATTTCTTATTGAGTTTCGTCATCCTCGATATGATCAACTTTGACATCATTCTTGGTATGGACTGGCTTGTGCCTTATCAGTCCCAACTATATTTCTATCATCGGCGGGTGTCCTCCACATCACCCAAGAGCAGCAAGTATATTCATAAGTGGGAATAGGATATCCATGAAAGTTAATCTAGAACCAAGCATACTAGTCTAGTTAGAGTGAGAAATCGGACAGCGGGTCTCTTTATGAGTGATCAGGGAAGGAATATTATGGAGTTACCTCCCATGGTGGATTTTTTTTGGTACGTATTCACAGATAATTTCTCTGGATTTCTTACTGAGAGATAGGAAGAGTTCACCATCATGATAGTAAATGGTTTGACATTATTGTCCATTAATCCGTATAATATGACACCTACTGAGCTCTAGGAACTCAATAAGCAGCTGAAGGTCTAGATGCAATGAGTTTTATATGACCTAGCACATCACATTAAGGATCGCCGACTCTTTTCACTGAGGAGGAGGATGATACACTTATATTATATGTGGATTACCATTGACTAAACCAACTTATGGTGAAGAAGAGGTATATATTCCCTCATATAGATGACCTCTTTGACCAGCTCTAGGGAGAAAATTTTTTCTCCAAGATCAATTTGCAGTTATTCTACCATCAAGTGTGTGTGAGACCATCATACATACCATGTACAGTGTTCTGGACTAGGTATGGATTGTATAAGTAACTGTTTGTGATGTTCATATTGACAAACATGCTGATATTTTTTATGTATTTGAAGCATTGTTTTTTCCACATGTATCTTTATTCCTTTGTGGTAGTATTCATAGATGAAATTTCAGTGTATTCTCACACTATACATGACCATTCCAACTATATTGAGATCATGATGAATATACTGAGTGATCACCATCTATATATAAATCTCAGAAAAATCTCTTTTTAGATCATCAAGGTCCACTTCATGGGTCCTATCATATCTAAGGTAGGCGTATCTACTAACCAAAAACATGTGTGTGTTCTGGTTTCATCGTAGAAACCCAATAATGTGTTTAAAATATGTAGTTTCTTGGGGATAGTTGGATATTACAGGTGATTCATCTAGAAATTCTCACACCTGGAACTACCACTTATGGGTTTCACCATGAAAAGTGTGAAATTAAACTAGACTGAAGATTGTAACACAAATTTCTAGGATTTAAAGGGGATACTAACTTCAGAACCAACTCTGATTCTCCCAAAGATTGGCAGAGGCTATACGGCCAACTATGATTCTTTGGGGATTGATCTAAGAGAAATTCTGATGCAAGGTGATTGGGTTGTAGTGTATGGGTCTCACCATTTGAGGCCTCATTAGAAAACTTACCCTATGAACAACCTCAAGTTAGAGGTCATCATTCATGCTCAATGTTTTTGGAGTCACTACTTATTGGGTGAGTGATTCTTCATTTACACAGGTCACAAGAGTCACAAATATATATCAACACAGTGAGACTTGAATCACTGGTAACACGGGTGGTTTGAATACCTATATTAATTTGACATTGATCTTGCTTATATGCCTAGTAAGGGAAATTTCATTGTTGGTTCCCTGAGCGGGAACACTCTTACATAGGTTTTCTAGGAGGACAGCATGGACTTGAATATTATGGACTTGTTTTTTGAGTTTCACCTAGATCATTAGGAACAACATGGGAAGACTATTTTAGAAGATATAACAGTGAAATCCTCTCTTCTAAATTGGGTCTAGATAATGAATCTACTTAACTTTTAGGGGATCATTTTGAGGCAGAGAGTCTCTGGTGAGAACCCACCTTCTTGTTAGGTTGTTGATAGAAATGGAACCCTACTCTTCTATGGGAGTGTCTGGGTGCCTTTAGATATACAAGAATATTGATGAGATAATCACATTCCTCCATTGGGTAAGATCATACTAGGCTTAACAAGATGTACTAAGATATATGTTGTTAGTATTGGTGGCTAGTAATGAAGAGGTAGATAGAAAGTTTCATCACTCGGTGTTCCGCCTATCATCTTGTGAAGGCAGAACACTAGTAACCTACTAGACTTCTATAACCCTTCTTTATTTTTGAGTGGAAATGTAATGATGTCACCATGTATTTTGGGATAGGATTTCCAATATCACCTCAATGTAGTGTTTTTTGTATGGGTGATCATTGACAGATTGACCAAGGTCATGCACTTTATACCGATCCAGGAAACATTCTTTGTCGATGATTTAGGAATGATTTACATTCTAAAGAAACTGTGAATTCATTGTGTAACTCATTCTATCATTTTGGACTGGGATTTCTTGTTTACATCATTGTTTTGGAAAGGGTTTCAAAAGGCACTGGGATCACATGTGCTCTTGAGTACAACATATCACACTTGGACTGACGACTAGTCCGAGAAGACGATATAGGTGTTGGAGGATATGCTTTGGTCATGTATCCTTAATTTTGAAGGTTCATGGGAAAAATAATATACATCTGGTTGAGTTTTCATAGAATAACAATTTAAAGGAAAAAATAATATGCATTCATATTAGATCTTTCATGGTAGACCATTTAGTTCACCTCTGTTCCAGTTATACTATGGTGAGGTATCTCTATTGGGTCCTCGTCACATTAAAGAGAATTAAAAGAAATTACAAATGACTGAAAATTTTACGGATACAAATTAGTATAGGGAGTAGTCTTATATCGATCGTCATCATATACCTCTAGATTTTGAGTTGGGACATCGGTTCATTTTGCATGTATCACCTATATTATATCACAAAAGAATTTAGAGAGAAGTAAAGTTATCTCCCTGATATATCAGGCATTTCGAGATAGTAGAGAGAGACAGGCTGGTAGCCTATCAGTTGTAGTTACTGTAGAGGTATCATGACATTCAAGATGTATTTTATGTATTGTGGCTTCAACGACGTCATGATAACCTATCTCATTTGTTTGACCCATATGATATTGAGTTGGAGGCAGATGCATCCTTTGAGGACCATCTGATATGTATGGTTAATCAGAGCATGAAGGCTCTCTGATGTAGGCATGTTCCTCTAATTCTGGTTCTATGGAAGCACATATCTGTACATGATGAGACCTAGAAGAATGAGGTTGATATACGTGCATAGTGGTTAGATATTTTCTTATAAGATGTCTTACCACCCTTAGAAGGTCTTCTCAGAGATGATTTTTCTTAAAGAGTGGAGGTTATATCATCCTAGATTTTCTCAAAGGCACAGACTATTTTTTTTCATTTTAAATTAATTGGTTTGCCCTTAATAATGACTCTGAAGGGGGTCAGGTAGATTTCAAGTGTGTCGAGGGATTTTCAAATCCTAAAGCCCCAAAGTTTGAAGAGGCAAACTAGGATTCATGGATAGGAGAAACCATGCATCTCATCCCACACGGTTTCTCTAACTGTGTGGATTGACATTACGGGGTGTTGGGGGCACACACAGTTTATCTTCAACCATGTGACCCTAAGCGCACAACCATGTGTAATTGTAGACAACTTGTATCGAAACCTCCCACATGGTTGGCGCATAATTTGGCCAACCATGCGGCCAAACCATACGCTACTTTCTATGTGGGTGATTTTATAGTTATTACCTTAAAATGATTAAAACCCCATATTTCCTTTTCCCCCTCATTTAATTCTCCAGTAGTCATGTGATCTTCTACATCCCCTCTTCCTATGGTTTTTGATAAACCCCTCTTCCAATATCCAAATCTCTCACCATCAAAAGAGTTGATAAGCTTGAGGTAATATCAACACTCTTATTGCATCTTTTTCTCTTCGCTTCCCTCCTCTGTTGCGCTATTTAGGTGCGACCACTTTTTCCCTATTTTTATACCTTTGTATGATTTCTTCCCTACCTCCCATTATATCTCATTTTAAGGGACAATAATTAATGAGTGGATCACAACTAATTCAAGTTGTGTGGTCTAGTTCTTTTCCACAAATTTCATTGATTTTTATTTGACGTTTCATTGTACCGCGCTCCAGGCCCTTTCGGTTGTGAACCTAAAATGATAAATAAATTAATATAAAATGTTTATAATTTCTTTTTTGGCCTTATATTATGTTGAAACCCATATTTGGGGTTTTATACTTCTTGATATCTTAACCACCATGTGTGTCTGTGTCACATATTTGATAAATTTATTAAATAAATAAATTGGAATAGAGAAAAATTGAAGGCCATGAGTTTCCCCTTAGCTTAAAGCTTTTTCCCATGCTTCATTGTTAGTACTTCATTTCTCATGATTAATTTCTTATGATAGTTTTTAAATCCCTATGCTTTGTACTTATGTCATATTCAATGTACCTTGTGTCTATGCCTTATGTTTTATTGCTCACATATATTTCATGTTCCCTATGCCTAGTTCTACATACCATATGCTTATCGCTTAAGTCCTTATAAATATTTCCTTATGACATAGTTGTTTTGTTTTACTGAAATGCTTGGGATAGCTTCCTTATCACGTTATATATAAAAATTCTGTTGGAGTTGGTGTCATAGAACCAACTTCTTTTGTACTTTATGATAAATATATTTTCATTAGATGGATATTAAAAAACTCCTTTTACATCATGATTTTTTCTTCTACATGACAACATCTGTGATAATGTCCTAAGAGTGGAAATCACAGTAAAAGTAAATAGAGGATTCTTGTGAGGAAGAGAACCCATAAGTTCCATGACCCTATTCTTGAACATATGTTTTATAGCATGATGATATAATTTTAAGGGACAAAATAGACACATTCTATCAGGGGTGGAGACTCATAGGACTTTGAGACACCATCTCAAGGTGTACGCCCTTGGAAATGTCTAGGAGGATATTATGATAACGAGACCCGCTAGTAGGAAATACACATTTATAAGTGTTGTTGGATGTTCCTATCTATGGATGTGTGTATTGCTCCTTAGACTTTAATATTATTATTAGTGGGTTTTATGACTCACCCACTTTAATGTATTGAAGAAAACCATGATGAAATATGTTTGCGGAGAGATAGGATATGTTGGGTGTGTCATGAGTAATATTGCATTAATGAATAATGTGAGAAAGGATTTGTATATTATGTTCCACAACAGAAGATGATATCTCAGGCCCTTTGATGGAAATTATATATCCTAAATGAATCCATGCCCATGGTGTTATATATGAATGTTAAATTTCTAGGAAGTCAAAGAATGAGAAATTGAGCACATGGGTTGATAGCACTTTCATGCAACCCTCTTGATTGGAGATATCGATAAAAATGGATTTAATTACATAGTAAGTATTATTATGAGGTGACATGTCATTCCAGCAATAAATTCTTTCTCTATGGGTGCCTTGGTGTGTTGTTAGACACTAACTGTTGACTTTAGGATGATCTATCTAATTCCACTTAGAAAAAGGCCTAGAGGGCCACACAATAGGTATATACAATATATTAGTTAAATACTATATTTTTTATTATTTAACAATTTGAATAAATATTATTCCATGTTGTGATTTAATAATTATTCATGGATGTCGGATCACATTTATTTCGACACTAGTTAATCGAGAGAATATAACGTGGGTGGAATAATGAATAAATATTTATTTTCTATTTAATAAATACAATATTTATATATTAATTGGTGAATAATGCAGTGATATTTATTTAATAAATAGTCATTATTCATGTTTTAATAAATATGGTGGAGGATTGGTGTACTGGGTTAAGAGTCTAGTGAGGAATAATAATATTGAATATTATTTTATTAAATAATATTTAGTTATAACTCCCAAGTTAAGAACATGTTAGGAAATAACATTGTTGTTGTTATTATTTGACATGGGGGTTTTTCTAAGATTAATAAAATAATTAAGGTTCTTGGGAAAATTGTTTATTATTGCCCAATTGAATTAAATTCCCAGTTATATTATTCTCTTATTAGCCAAGTGTTGGCCAAGTGATGATTATTATTCTTATGCACAATGAATTGGAGAAAATCTCTCAATACTAGAGAGTTCTTGCCTCTCTAATAATGCTCTCAATAAAGAGATTGATTTTCCTCCACCAGATCAAGGAGAACACTTTGGAAGTGGTTCTCAAGGCGATCTAAGGAAGATATTGCAAGGACAAGGATCTTCTGTGCTAGAACCCAGAGACTTCTTTAACAATGTCTAAAGATACATGGAATACATGTGGATCACTGCTAGAGGAGATCTATTCTTGATCACCACAATGAAATGATGTTACACATGGAGATAAGTGGCTGAACACATCAATGACAAAAGAATCACCTTAGAGGTAATTCTTTAATTTAATTTAATAATTATAAAAAAAATATGTTAATTCTCTCTCTTGTTTCTGGGTTTCTATTCCTTTGTCTAAATCCTTGATTCAATTCTATGGATACTAGCATTCATAATCCTATTAATCCCAGATTGTTCATTGAATATGGAAAAACTTATTGTTTGGCATTTTCCTTCCTGTACTTCCTCTACAGCCTAAACCTAAAAGTGGTATCAAAGGGGGAATATTATTCTTTATAGTTATTTAAATAATTCTTTTAGGATTTATGCTTTAATAATTTAGTTTTTCAATTCATGTTTAATCATTGTTTTTTTAATCTGAATTATGAGATATGGTTCTTCCTCTTTCATTTCTCAGAGATCATATAGAAATGATTAATTATATGATTAAAATAAAATAAAGGAACTCATCTGAAGGTGTCAAGGATCCTGCCCATACAACACCAGACTATATACCATGTAATTGGAATTACACGTTGTGTATTATTGTTCAACGCATCAAGATTTGGATTGGTGATCAATTTGAGTTCTTACATTAATTAGGAATTAAAGACAACATTAATGACCTCTATTCCACATGGTGTTAAATATGATTAACTGGATCATAGAAAATAGACTACACATCATGTGGCCCAGTGGACATGGCATGTAGTCACTTCAGGTCAGGGTCGAGCTGTGTATCCCATACATGACTTTCCCAGCTAGTTTCCATGTAACACAAAGTCTACACGATTTGTGGACCACTAGACATGACATGTACTCCAAATATTTTTTATGTACACCGCACACACCATTTCCCTAGGCATGTACTTCATATGGATGGTGAGGAGGGTACAAGTTGTGTAGTTGGATCTACACACCATGTAATTTTTCCATATTACGCAGATTTAAAATTTATTATTATATTATGTAACACTTGAGACATGTGCCTTCATGTGGGTGTAAAACTAGGACACAACATGTGATAGGTGTTTGATATTTATATATATATATGTGGGTGTGTGTGTGTGTGTGTGTGTGTGTGTAAATAGCATATTCAAGATGTTTAAAGATATACATATCATGTATGAGTTGTATTATAATTAAAATTATATGTGCATGCTACATGTCATATAAAATAAAGTATATACAAGTATAATACATGTTGGGTAGTTTTGGATGGGTATTCATTGGATTACCTCCAAATTACAAGTTATGTCCACGGTTAATTTTAAATGAATTTAATAATTTGTTTAAAATAATAATTTTTGATAATCTCAAGGAAATCCATAAAATGGTTTATGGTAAATTGGTTGATTCATTAAAGATGATAATTAATCGATTCAAGTATGATTTATCTTAAATAAGAATGATTAAATAATTGAATACTAGTTTTTTTAAATTCATAATTCATTGCATGCATATGGATGATCATGAGATAGACTAGAACATTATATGTGATTGGTTAACATTTGATTTATTATTAAATTAAATTATTGGTATGTGTGCCTTTTCTCCTCATTAATATGTAGGGCTTGTGTTCCCATGGTTTATTTTAGGTAAACACCATTTTACCCTTAACCTACGTGTGAGTAAAATCATATGTAATGAATGGAGTTCCCAAGATAGTGGATACAGTTCAAGTTAGGAGCCAAGGTGAAACGAATCCAAGGAGATACAAATGTGGACAGGTGGAAAGCTATAAACACTGACCTAATTGGTTCAAGGTGTTTCTTACATTTTCCAGTGGTTAATTTATCAACTGCTAGATAAACTAACAATTAGAACAAACTCATGATCATACCCTTTATTTTAATTATATCAGTTGTATGGTTATTCATTATGAATGTTTTTTCTTTATCACATAATTAATGAGTTAACAAGCATGCAAGATAGAACTAAAATAAACTATATTATGCATAAATATTATCTAATACATGGTTAATCACTTAATCTTACCCCAATTAATATTAACAATGATGCGAAAAGGATAATAAATGGAAATTTATGCATAAAGGATAAAATCCATCAATAAAATATTAAGTTGGTATAGCCTACCATTACTTTGGTTAGAATTGAACCATAGTTCAAAGTGCTTGACCAGCAAAAGTTGGGGTGATTTCAATTATTGGGGAATTCTAATTTGAGTTTTTCAGTTGACATGACTTAGTTTAAATCAAGGGTTGACTGTCAAAATAGTACATGGTGTAACAAGGTGGAAAATATTGAGGAAATCCAAAATTAAGGATTTTAGGATTGGGGAGTCCACTCAACGAACCATGGAGCTATGTGTAAATGCAGTTGGTATTTGGAATGCCTACCTAAAACTGTTCAAATTTCATGACCAGCCAATGTTGGAGTAATGCAAAGGAAAATATGGATCATTGTCACTAGAATTTCTAAGTAACAGGATATGCCAAAGCCAATGGTTAGGGATATTGGGTTTTGATAAAATAGTGGGTGACTAATGAATATTTATTTATTTATTTGTCTTAATTTTATAAGATAAAGTACTAAAGATCTATTAATATTATTTGTAGAAGGTATATTAAAAATGAAATCAAATCTATCATTGTCATCCATACTCGAGAAGGAAAACCTTCTCACTGGCACTAATTTATAGGATTGTCAAAGGAGCCTTTAGGTCATCCTTCACCATGAAAGGAAACAATATGTTCTAGAAGAACCTTTACTAGTTGTGTCTAGAAATGAGGCAAGTAATGAGGATATCTCTATGTGAGAGAATTAATTGAATGACGCTACAGATGTTCAGTTCCTAATTCTATCATCCATGACCAATGAGCTCTTGAAGAAGCAAGACGAAATGGATAGCAAAATCTCTCACCTTCGAGATCTCTATCAAGAAAATTGGAGACAAGAGAGGTATGATATATCCAATGCTTTGTTCACCACTAATCATGGATAGTTTTCATCATCTCGGCCATATGTAGTCAAGATTATTGTCTACATTGAGTGTATAGAAATCTTAGGGATTAAATTCTCAGAGGAGTTGCGTATATATCTCATACTATCATCACTGCTCACGACCTTCCCTAATTTTATTTTAACTTATAATATGAGAAATAATTATAATAATATATTGGAACTTATAACCCTAATTCACTAAGTGGAGAAGCAAATAGGGAATGGAAAACGCATTGTCCTTATGTTGAATAGGAAGAGTAAGGAAAAGGGGATTAAGACATATAAATAGTCTAAATCCCCCGAGCATCATACGACCAAGAAGAAGAAGATCCAATGGTAGGCTATGTTTAAAGAGGCAGTGTGTTTTTCATGGGGCAAGTTAGGCCACTAGAAGATGATCTGCACCTAGAGGCAAGGGGAATCCAAAGGTTCGTTCATTATCAAGTGAAATATTCCCATTTCTACACATTGGATATTATATATATATTTTGGTGCTTACATCAATATTAAAATATAGGAAGCAAGTTTATTTTGAAAAATTTCCAGAGGAGAGGTGGATCTATGAGCTACCAATGGGTCGAGGCTGGTTTCTCTTGTCATTGGTGACTAATACCTTTTATTTCTGACTGGGATGATTTTTGTTTTACATGACTCTTATTATGTACCATGTTTTACCAAGAACATAATTTTTATGTCATGTTTAGATATAAATGGGTTTATTTTAAAATTCAGAAATAAAAGTTGTTTCTTTTATAAGGACAACATATTTTATGGTAAGACACATTTAAATAATGGTTGTATGTACTAAATTATGAAAAACAAGTGTTGAAATTTGATAATGAATCAAGTTCACTTGATTCATATAACACCCAGTTGTGGAATCACCATCTTGGTCTTGTAAATGAGAAGAACTTGAGAAAGCAATGTCAAGATGGTTATTTATAATATTCTAAGAAAAAATCACTTGATAGATGTCACACTTGTTTTCAAGGGAAAATGACCAAACCAAAATTTGGCACATAGGGTGAAAGGGCCACAGATCTTCTAGGATTTGTACACACTGATGTGTGTGGACAATTTATAGTAGAAGATATAGGCGGATATTCTTACATCATAATTTATACTAATGACTTGAGTAGATATGGATATATTAACTTGATGGGGTATAAGTTTGTGTCCTTTGAGAAATTCAAGGAATTCAAGAATGAAGTATATAATTATCTTGGTAAGAAGATAAAGATTATTTTATCAGATTGAGGTGGATATTATCTTAACTAATAGTTAATTGACCTTTTATAGGAGTTTGGGATTCTATCTCAACTCACTCCACCTTATACACCATAGTGGAATGGTGTTAGTGAAAGGAGGAACCATTCCTGGTTGAACATGGTAAGGTTGATGATGAGTCATACAGATCTTCCATTATCCTTTTGGGGATATACATTACAAACATCGACATACACATCAAACCAAGTTCCAACTAAGGCATAAAATGGAATTCCCTTCAATTTATAGAGTGGAAAGAAACCCACTTTTTCACATACACTTGTATGGGGATGTGATTTGTTTGTTAAGGCTTTCTCTAGAAACAAAATAGCACCTTAGGGCACAAGGTGTATCTTTATAGGGTATCACATGGAAAAAATGGATACTACCTATACAATCCCTTATAAAAGAATGTAATTGTCACCAGACAAACCATATTTCTTGAGAGAGAGCACATCCTCAAAAAGGATAGTGGGAGAAATATTGAATTTGATAAATTTGATGCTCATGATACATATAAGTTCTTACATAAACAAGTTCCACAGGTCCCTATGGATGAAGTAGTTCCTAAAACACAATTACTACATAGGAGTGTAAGATTGGAAAGAGGACCATAGTGATATGGTTTTCCTGCCACCTAGGATGGTGACTCATTATTGTTAGACAATTATGAACCTATCTCCTACAAGGTGGCAGTAGAGAGATCAGAAGCTGTAAGATGGCTAGAATCTATGAATTTTGAGATGCATTCCACGTATCATAGAAAATTTGGGGTTCTGTTCAATGCTCCAGTTGATGTAAATCCTATTGGATGTAAATGGTTATTCAAGAGGAAAGTAGACATGGAAGGTAAAGTAAGTACCTATAAAGAAAGGATAGTGAGAAAGGGTTTAAACAGCATCAAGGAATTGACTATAATGAAAAATTTTCACCAGTTTCCATGTTTAAATCCATCATATTCATATTTTCCATAGTAGCTTACCATAACTATGATATTAGAAAGATACATGTCAAAAATAAATTCCTAAATAGAAACTTTCAAAAAGATGCCTATATGACACAACTATAAGGGTTTGTGACACCAAGTGATGCCAAAAAGGTTTTCAAGTTGCAGAGTTCCATTTGTGGTTTGAGGAAATCATTCAGTTAATGGAATATTTTATTTGATGAATCCATGAAGGTATTTGGTTTCTTTAAGAAAGAATGTGATCCATGTTTTTACAAAAGGTTAAATGAGAATGTGGTCATTATCCTAGTAGTATATGATGACAGCATATTAATTATTGTAAACGATATACCAGTATTACAATCAGTTAAAGACTGGTTAAATAAGTGATTCTCCATGAAGGACATAGGTGAAGAAGCCTATATTCTAGTGATCGAGATCATTCGTGATAGATCCAAGAGGCTTCTAGGACTAAGTCAAAGTTATTATATTGACTAAATACAAAAGAGATTTAGTATAAGACTATCCAAGACGGGATTCGTTCCAGTGTCACATGGTTTATATATTTTTATGAAAATGTGTATTAAGACACAACATGAGAAAGATAAAAGGAGTAAGATCAGATATGCTTTAGCGATTGGATATATCATTTATCCCATGTTATGTACTGGACTTGACATTTTCTATGCACTGAGAATAATAGGTAGATATCAAGTAGATCTAGGAGAACAATATTGGACTACTGTTAAGATTATCCTTAAGTATCTAAGAATCACTAAGGATGTGTTCCTGGTGTATGGAGGAGATGAGGTTCTTATTTTCAAAGGGCATGTTGATAATGGTTTTCAGATTGATAAAAATAATCTGAAGTCATAATTAGGATATGTTTTTCTCTTAATAGAAGAGTTTTGAGAAGGAAGAGTACAAATCAACCATTTTTCACTAATTCTATAGTGGATTCCAAGTATATAGTGGCTTCTAATGTGGCCAAGGAAGCCATCTGGATTTTGAACATTTTCCAGGAGCTTTATGTGGTATTGATAAATAAAGACCTCATCACATTGTATTTTTATAATACTACAGTAGTGGATCTTGCAAAATATACAAGGTCGCATCAATGAACAAAGAACATAATTCAGAAGTATCACCTCTTGAGTGATTTTTATCAAATAGGAGAAGTTACAGTGAGAAGTGTATCCATGGAATAGAATGTAGAGGACCCCTTTACTAAAGTAATATCTTATCAGAAGCATAAGTATCATGTGAGTGATAGTGGACTGAAGGTCATTAGTAGTTGGCTCTAGTTCAAGTGGGAGTAATTTGGAGTTGGTTCCCAAGAACCAACATATTTATTACTTAACGATAAACATATTTTAATTTTATGGATATTAATAAACTCCTTATCACATCATTATTGTTCTTCTATATTAAATTTTATTTGATAATGTCCTAAGAGTAGTTGTCACACTAAAAGTACATAGTGGATCCCTACAAGGAAGATAACCCAAAAGTGTCATGAAACTATTCTTGAACATATATTCTAGAGCTGGATGATATCATTTTCGGAGACAAAAATGAGACAGGTTGTTAGGGGTAGAGACTCATATGACTTTGAGGCACCTTCTCATGGTGTACTCCCTTGGTAATTTCCAAGAGGATATTATGAGAAGAAGGACCACTAGTAGGAAATTCATATTTATAAGGGTCATTGGATGTTCTTATCTTCACACTTGTGTATTGGTCCTTAGATTTTAATATTATTATTAATGGGTATTATCACTCATTCACTTAGATGTATTGGTGAAAATTGTGACAACATATGTTCACAACAAGGTAGGATATGTTATGTGTGTCACGAGTAATACTACATTAACAAATAATTCAAGAAAGGATTTTTCCTTTTTTCCATAATGGAATTTGATATATCAGGCCCTTTGATGGAAATGATATAGCCTAAATAAATCCATGGACATGGTTTTCTATAGGCATGTTCAATTTACCAGAAGTCAAAGAATGAGAAATCAAGAACATGGGTTGACGGCACTTTCATGAAACCCACTTGATTGGAGATATTGAGACAAAGGGATTATATTACATAGTAAGAATTCATATGAGTTGACATGTCTTTGTATCATTAACTTCTTTCTCTATGGGTTCCTTGGTGTGTTTCAAGATGATAACCTTGGACTTTAGGCTGATCTGCCTAATACCACTAAGAAAGAGGCCTAGAGGGTCATACACTAAGTGTATCCATTATCTCATTAAAATAATATATTACATATTATTTAACAAGTTGAATAATGATTATTCCAGATTGTGGTGTAATAATTATTTATTGATGCTTGATAACATTTTTGACACTTGTTATTCTATAGAATATAATGTGGGTGGAATAATTAATAAATATTTATTTTCTATTTAGTGAATATAATATTTATATATTTATTATATAATAATGAAGTTTTATTTATTTAATAAATAGTCATTATTCAAGGTTTAATAAATATGGTGGAGGATTGGTGGACTGAGTTAAGGGTCCGGTGAGGAATAATAATATTGAATATTATTTTATTAAATAATAATTAATTATAACTCAAAAGTTAATCGAATGTTATGAAATAATAATTTTTCTATTATTATTTGACATGGGAGTTTCTCTAGGATTAATAAAAAATTAAGGCACTCTGGAAAATTATTAATTATTACTCTAGTGAATTAAATTTCTAGTTATATTATTCTCTTATTATACAAGTGATTTCCAAGCGATGATTATTATTGTTGTGCAGAACGAATTGGTGAAAATATCTCAAGCCTAAAGATGTCTTTCCACTCCAAGAACAATATCAAGATAGAGAGTCATCCTCATCCATCGGATCAAGGAGAACACTTTGGAAGCAGTTCTCAAGGGGATCGAGGAAGACATTACAAGCACAAGGATCTACTCTGATATCACCCATAAACCCATTTGGCGACATCGGAAGATATGTGGAACAAGTGTGGATCACTAACTGAGGATATCTACCCTTGATCTCTATAATTCAATGATGGTACACCTACAAATCTATGGATTAACACATCAATGATGAAAAAATAACCATAGAGGAAATTCATTAATTTAATTAAATTAATTATAAACAAAATATGTTGATCATCTCTCTTTTTTTTGGTTTTTTTTCCTTTTAATAAATCCTTGATTCAATTCTGTGGATACTAGCATTCATCATCATATTTATCCCATATTTTTCATTGAATATAGAAAAACTTAATGTTGGGCGTCATCCCTCCTGCGCTTCCGCTACACCTGAAACCTAAAAATTCCATGTTATGATATCTGGTATTGCATTATATGTCTCATATGCTTATACTCTGGGAGAGAGCATGGGTTCCGACTTAAGGAAATCATGGACGGACTCTCCATGCATGGATTTGTACTACATGATACACTAGGAGTGATACTTGGCATGCCTCGTATAGGCTCTCTGAGTGGAACAGTTATACTTTTGAGTGACATAGGTTCCCTAGGGGAGAAACCATGGGTGGACACATTGGGAAGATGGTTAATCCATGCCTTGGGTGATACTTGACCATTATGTGAGGTACATGGGACGAACTCAGAGTTTACCTTACTCAGAGTGATGCAAGGGATGCCTTTATGGGTCACATTGGATAGACTCTATGGTATCGGTTATATAGGAGGATCCTATAGAACCCCTTGGTATGCCTTATGGATTTCCTTGGATAATATCATGATGTAATACTGAATTTTATGAATGTTTTGTTCAATTACATGAGATTCCTTATTATTATTTAAGTATGAGGAAACTTATGAAATATCATAGGGGAGTGAACTCCAAGCCAGATCACCAGCTCGGAGTCAGCCCACTTTTGGTTTCCTTATTTATGATAACCCATGTATACACCTTATTACTTGTACAGGTTCCCTTGGATCATACATTCTATCTTAGGTGAAAGTAGTTTGTATCAGTTGAGTGTCCATATAAGAGATCGAGATGAAGATATATTTATTTAATTATTTATCTCCATCATCATCATCAGAAATTTTTTATTTAAAAAATAAAGGGGGACAAAAACAACAAAAGTGACACCACCCCCACCCATATCCCCTATCCATGGTAAAGAATTCAAGGAGGCCTAAAATTTTGATGTGCAAGGGCATACCCTTTAATGAGGTTAACCCCCTTGGATTTCGTACTAACCATATTATGCAAACAAACATCCATCAGACCATCAAATTCCAACAAAGCCAAGCGGTCCACAACCGTGTTCCCCTCCCTCCAAGTATGTAGGATCTATGTTCTGCTACTAATAATTCTATTTCATTTTCTGATAACATATTTAATAGACCAAAGATATCCTCCATCCCCGTTCAAGTATTTTTGGACAATCAACATGTTTGTTTCCACTTCTGAGATCTCCAGGCCCTTTTGTACACACAATATGAGCCCAATGAGCATTGTCGAAGCATGTTCTTGTAAGGAGGATCCTTGTCCCACCCTGATTGAGAATTCCAAATTAACCGACCCCTTTCCATCGCACACAACCCCCCCCCCCCCCCCCGTATATCCCCCAACACAGAAGACACATCTGTATTCAGTTTCGAACCATACATGGGGGGTCGGTAACAGACCAAATTCCCAGCTCTACTGGTGGAAGGAAGAGTATCGTAGGATTTGACTTTAATGCAGAGCAAAGAGGGGGCCTCCTTATAGTTCCTCAACACCTTTTCCAAGAAAATAATCAAGTTCATATCCCATACAATAATAACATGATATTCCTTATTCTAATACACCCATTTCCAAGGAGTCTTCCATGGGAAAGCCCAAGTCTTCAACGTGAGTACTTTGTTATATCTTCCTTTATCATTAATATTAATTTCGGAGATATAATTTTATAATTCATATATAGTTAAATAATTATTGTTTTTATATTTTATACTAATATTATAGGTAAATAACTATTAACTACCTTTCCCCCTTTTTATTAAGAAAAAGTGAAACTATCATTCATTTATTGTACGAACTACCGCCTCTGTGAAGCGACGACTTTTGTTTTTCACCAACACCTCTCTCAGATTGTAATAATGGTGAAATTGAAGAATAAATGTTATATATATAATATAATTATGATTATTAAGAAAAAAATTATATTCCACCTTCTTCCCCTCTCATCTTTTGAGTAATGAAAACATTAATCTTCTGTTGTACAGGCTACCGCCTCTATAAAGTAATGTATCTCATTCTTCATATAGTTTCTTTATTATTTAATAAAAACTATTGAAATGTGATACACCAACTTAAATTTATCTATATAATATCATTATTATTTTTCAACAATTATATTATTCACAAAAAATAATTTTTATAACCTTAGTCATTCATTAATTATGGTTTGTTAATGTTTGGATTTGTCTAACCACATACTTGAATAATGCTATAAAATAATATCATGGATGAAGATAAGAACCTGATTACTAATAATATATGATATAAATAATCAAATAAATATTTAATTTTGGATTTATAATGGTAATATTAATTTTAAACTCTTTAATTAAGATACTAACATCTATTCATGAAAATCATTGAAACATGCCCATCGGCCATTTGATCTTTAAAGATCATAACCGAAACTCCCATATAATAAAATTATAAAATTATAAAAAATTATAAAAAATAAATTCCAATACCTTATATGATCTTGTAATGATGAAATTTTAGAGAATAATGAAGAACTACACAACTGTTATGACACTAGTTCAAAATGATCATGATTACTCACACCTGATATCAAAAATGGATAATGACTAACTAAAATACGTATAGATAGTAATTAGAAATAAATTTTATAAAAGTTTATATATATATAAATTAATTAATTAAATATTATATTAAGATTATTATTTTTATTATATAGTAGGTTAGATTTTATTTGGCTAAGTGGGGAAACAAGTTAAGGGGTTTCTTTGTCTAAAATTTCAATTCGTTGAGTCGTGATTATGTTTTCAACAATGTATTATATTTTATGGTGTAAATAATACTTGTTTTATATTTTATATCATGATTATATTATTATTCCTTTTATTTAATGTTCAATTTTAAATTCTATCCTCCAAATCCATTTTTTGAATTTTCTAAATACATAAATTCCATCAGATGTGGTTGATATTGTGCACTATATTTTATTTTATATGGTTTATTCAATTCCCTTATACCTATAAGTAGAATGAATATATTTCATTTCAATATATTTGAATTTCTTGGTATCCCTCCCATGTTTTTTAGATTCTTACATTACCATTACTGTAAGGGTTTTTTCTTCTCAATTATGCTACATTGAGATGTGATTTGTACTCACCAATTGTTTCCCTTTTGTGGTATATATATATTCGTTATGTATTATCTTCTAAATCGTCTCATAATATTTTATTTTGGGGGATAATAATTTTTAAAATACATCACTGGTTTTTTCTTTCCAAATCATCCTCTGTTATAGGCATAATTTTTCATCCAATTCCTTCCCTTTGTGAACACTCTACATTTTCTTCCTTTGATTGAAGGATGTTTACCTAGATGTCATTAGTCTATTGATCAAGAAAATTATTGGATTAATTTTATACCCCTTTTTCTATAAGGTTTTATATTGAGGGATACTTACTAAGTATGTTGTTTCATATATTTATTAGGGAATTATTGAAAAAAAATATTATACTTGTTATTCTAATAAAGATTTTAATTAATTACTTAGGATAGTTAATTATATATTTTTTAACCATCCATGTTCTTTATATGGATGGATATTTTCATTTATTGACTAAAACATTTTTGAAATTACATATTTTTTATCTCAATACATATTTTTATTGATTTCTAATGAAATTTGATTATATATTGAGTTAATATTCATATCATTCGCACAGTGAATGAATTTTTCTTAAATAGTAACGAATGGGGTTTGATATTATATATCCCATTTATTCATTGGTTGGTATCATGAGATAAAAGGTTTGGGTATTTGGTGTATTTCTACCCAATGTAAGAAAGATTTATTGGTTGCAACCTTGTCGGAAAGAATGATGTCTTGGTTATGGTCTTGACAGTAAAAATGATGTCCTAGGTGAGCCCTTAATGGTAAAATATGTCTGGAATTATGAATTCTATCAAAATAAATTTAGTTATTATTATACAAGTGTATATTTATATCATTAACCAAGAATTTTTTTCAAGATCATATAATCAGTTATATGGAATTATTTTTTTATCATTATTTTCTAGTGATATTATTCATACCAATAATATGCCTTGATATCTTATGATGTACATTTTCCATTACTGGTCATTTCATCTCACCCTTCTTATGTTTCTATTTCCCTAGTTTATAAATAAAATAATTACACATTATATTTATAGAATATTATCAAGTGTGAATAATTTTAAGTGAGATTTCAAAGACTTATTATAGATTATTAAGTTTCTTATATAGTGTAAAAAGTGTCCTTTTGATGTGAAATATGTGGTATTTGTTAGTTGAGTGTTTTTACTAACCCTTTAATAATATAAACCAAAAGTGTCCTTAGATTTTCAGTAACTCTATATGATTTAGTGATATTTTAATTATTTATGGTTAAAATTGGGTCACTTTGATTCATTTCAAAGATTGTATGTAAAGAAATTGTTTATGAGCAATAGATTCATGGAGAATGGATCTAAGGTGCCTCATTTACACTATTAATAATATTGAAAAAATAAAATCTATATTGTATAAAAAGAGTGTATGTCATTGTAGGAAGAAATAAAGTCTATCCACCTTCACTAGTTCTGAATCTTCCTTTATCCCCATATATATCATGTCTAACCTATCATTAATACTACAATTGGTTTTGGTGAATTTAGTAACATTCCAGTCACATTTCCGCATACATTTTTTTCTATATACATGATATAAAGAAAATATCCGACATCAAAACAATTATAATACGATTATTTAAAGTAAAAAATGATTTCTTTTAGGATTTTTCAAAAGGGTTTACAAAAAATGTTGACAATTTCCTTTACTTTCTCAAACAAGTTATCACCTATTAATGGAGATAGTGTTGTGCCTTCTTCTGAATTCTCATCAAATGATATTATCTGAGATCATTATTTTTTTCATTTATGTAAAAAAATTATGATGACCTAGACAAATTTTATTCAAGGAATGTTTCAATGTAACTGAGAGTGTACATTCTTCAAAAATGGGATAACTTAACATTCCTTTAATGATATATCCTAAAAATTTACATATATAAGAATTCCATTTATCATTCTGAATAACATGGATCTCAAAATGAACTCTTTATTTATATTAGAACCAAATAGCATAACACATGAATCCCACATCAATTTTAGATCTTTGATAAATGGATCCAACTAAACATCAATATCATTACCAGGTTATTTTTTCTTGATATAATAAGACACAACATCATGTACTTTAACTTTATACATAACCATAGAATAAAGATATAATTTACCAATATAAATGGATATTTTCATTGGGTGATAAATTTTACACAAAAATTATTCATTCCAAGTTTTGATAGCGCAAGATATGGGTTTCTCAACTCATTTTCAAATTTAGTGTTCTCAGGATCAATTTGCTTCCACTGAGGATAGTCTTATAAGTGATAGAGTTTCTAATATTGAATTCTTGTATCTACATGTCACATCAATTTTCTTTCAGTATTCACACTTCTATATATCCATCTAAACCTTGGAATGATTGGATGTTTCCCTACAATATTTGAAGGACTTGATTCATTTTTCTGGTATTGAGCTATACCACACTTAAGAAATTTTATATTTTTTTAATGGTCCTTCCAAAAAAATACAGTTATTTGGAAATTTATGTATTAATTTATAGATCATACCCATTTAACATAAATGTTTTTAAAATTTTATATTTAATAAAGAATCATGTTATCTTTTAGAATCATATCATTCAAGAAAAAAATTAGTTCATTAAATCCAGTGTCACTCCATAAGTTTCCAAAATTCAAAATCTATATCTTCAATATTGATAAAAATAACTTTATATTTAGTATAAAAAAGAAAATAGTGGAACCGTTTCATTATTAATTAAATTCACAAACAAATTTTTACAATATTGAAGGTTATATCAAACTAAAAATTTTATTTATTAAATATAATCTCCAATATTGTTTACAATTGTACTTATATCATGAAATCTATAAACTGTAGTATTATCTCAGTCACAAGCTACATTCATTTATTCCCTATATTCAGTCTAGAATTTATATCTTCGATATATTTCAAGGTAGATCAAATGTTTTTAACTCATTTATAAAAATTCGTTTCAATAATACTAATGTAAATATAAACAAATGATGTATAAAATTTCATTTCTATACTTTGTTTAAAACATGATGATCTCTTTAACCCCTTCATTATACAATTTTATCATATGATTTATATCCACTAATTATTATTCATATTCATCCTATTGGGTTTAACAAAATTAATATTGAATAAAACAAATAAAAACACATAAGGTAGTAAATATAGTAATCATATTTGATTCATATTCATTCTATTTTATTAAAATTTAATATATTTCTTTTCCCCTAAAAAATTTTAAATTTAGTAAATCAATAAATTTTTTAAAATTATTTTTAAATAAAATTTCTTATTAGTCTATATTTATTTTAACTAAAAATATTAATGTAAATAATGTTTTTTATTTCATGATTTTTTTCGTTAATAGGTAATCTTTATCATTGATCATTTGATGAATATTTAATTGATTTTTGTTTAATCAATTTATTTTATAAAACCACTAATACAATTAACATTGAATAAGTTTCTTGAGATTAATTTTTAACTATTTAATTTATGATTATTTATATACCATTCATATATATATTTTACCCATTTTCAAGAAAAATACACTTTTTAGGGTTGAGTGAGAACTCGAGCAGACAATAACCAAAACATAGGAGTTAAGATACAAATTACATCACCACCATTAAAACAACTCAACATATAAGATACATGAACCCTGTGTAAACTCAAATGGAATATTCTCTCTTCTCTAACACTTATTTTATGAGGTCCTCAAAGTAATAATCTATCAGGTCTTGATAAATTCTCCTATATCAATCTTTCCTTCATTAGAATCATGGATCAATATGAAATCTTGGGTGTTCATCCATGATGTTTGTTCTTTATTGGTGATGAATTATGGATCTCTTTCATACATCTCATTGGAATCCTCAAGTGATGCATTGATGTCCAATACCTCTTTAGTCATATCTTCCTTGGAGTGTAGTAGCATATCCAAAGTAGTTGCGAGGTCTATTTCATCTTCCTTCAAGTTTTCTTCACCCTATCTATCTCCAAACTAGGATTGATTACTCTTAGTGACAAAACCATCCATTGGGCCCTGAACTAGAGTGGAATAATCCATCAATTCCTTAAGTTCACATTATTTGGGTTCATTTATATACTTAGAAGCGCCCTTTTTATCTACTATTTCTTCCTTCATCATTATTATTTTAACTTCAAGTGGTATCTGATGTTTTCTTGAAGAATCCTTTAGTAGTACCTCACCTTTACCTGTAAATTTAACCAACACCTTTGACTAAAAATATTTACTCATCGATGTAGTATATATATGTTTGCTTAGGTTGGAGTAACCCTTGTTAGTTTTGGTTTTCTTATATTTGTTAACTTAATAACCCCCCAAATCATATCCAAACTTCTTTATGTTTTAATATTTCATTATCGTGTATTTTTAAATGATTCATTGAGATTTTTATTCAATTTTATAGAAATTTCCTTAATTCGTTTATTTTTTGACATTGTTTTTAAATTACATGCATCCAAATCATATTTTTTAGGTTCGGTTTATTAGGTTTTTATCATTAGATTCTTTTAATTTTTTTTACTAATATATTGAAATGAAAATCAGAAAACATTAAATTTCTGATTTTTGATGGATCATTATTATCACTATTATTTAATCAAAACAAGAATACGAAATAATGTATTTGATTTAAAAATAATACATCAAATGAGTTTCTATAGCCTTCCAAAAATAAAATATATGTTTAATATATAAAAATTATGTTTTGAAAAAAATTGAATTTATTTTTTGATTTCCAATTTTTTTTCAAAGAACATTTTGGTCACTTAATAATAATTTTAAAAACCATTAAAAATACAAATAAATGGATATAGTGTCAAATTAATGTTTTATATCACAGCCAATATCTAAAATCAATATTCTGGTTTTAAGATATAAAATATTAATAATAAATAAGGAAAATATTTTATAAACTCTATAGGATTATTCAATAAGGAATCATCATTAAACAAAAAAAACTATTATAAGTACTTATAGTAAAAATTTCATCAAATATATCTACCTTTTTTCAAAGCGACAATAGATATCCAATTTTTTTGATTCTTTTAATATATTAACCAATAACAAAAATTATTCAAATTTTTCCAAAAAACAATGATAATATGTAGCCCGAAAATGATGACATGTTCAATGAGGATATTAAAAAATAATTAAAAATGATACAAACCAGTGAAATATTTATCAATAAATCATTAAAAAATGTTTTGATTTACATACCATTAGTTTATTAAATAAAATATTCAAAAAAGTTGAAAAAATGGATCAACATGGTTCGACTATCATGAAGGCTTTAAGAATTGGATCGAGTGGTGGCACAACTAGGGTTATTTTAAAAAGAGTGTAAAACCTTTATCATCATTTATAAAAGTAATAATAAAACATACCTTTGTGAGTATTAAATAAAAATTTATAAGTTCTAATGTTAGTACTGAAAAATGATGACATTTATTAGTAATAAAATTATCATTGATAGACAAGTGATATTCCTCACACATCTTTTATTTAATCTCATAAAACCTTGATAAAAATAAAGTTAAACTTATGTAGTATTTATCTTTATTAGTGCTAATTTTTTCATTATTAAAGCTCAAATAAAATAATAAATAATCAATTATAACTAATATAATTATATGTTGTTAGCCATATAAAAAATACTAATTTTTAATTATACTAAAATATGAGTAATTACATTAGAAAATTATTAATAATTATATAAAGGTCTAAATAATTTTTATGATGTATTATTGAATATATAATTGATATTTATATATAAAAATATTAAATATTACATGAATATAAAAAAGTTACAATAAATTTCTATTTATATAAATCAAGAAGGGTGTATACCATGAGTTTGTAGAATCAAAATCATGATTCCTTTATTAAATAAAAATTATGGTACATGAGGGATGGAATGAGAAGAAAGACACACAAATTAAATCAGAGTCGAGAAACAAAATTATATCATCTCGTCCCCACTCCTTGGCTTGAGAAGAGACGAAGTTACACTGGCCTTATATAACATCCCCAAGACACCAAAGACCGAAAATAAATTCCAAGGGCTTAGAATAATATTAAGGGATGATTTTCCCTTTAGATATACAATAACCTGAAAACACAAAATATAAATATCCAAACCACCATCTATATGATACATGAGAATAAAAAATACAACTCAAAGGTAAAACCAATAGAAAAAAATGTCATACTGATAGTGAAACAAGGAACATTGGCTAAAAACCAAAATACATCATGACCCAAAGAAAAAAAGTAGTACCATCCCAAGTGCCACCCAGACTAGCTCCAAGCTCTGATACCACCGACCATGCTCACAGTATCAAGATGCATCACTATATAAATAAGATACTTTTCCCTTTCCTCTATCATGGGATAAAACATTTACAAATGCATCAAATTACCCAAGATGGGGATGAGTATAACACTCATTAGGTAATCTATAAAGTCTTCCCAATACAAATCATCAGGACAAGAACTAAATTGAAAATTTAATATAAAATAGTCATAAATAGTTAAATAGTTTATATAAATATATACATGAAATCTATATGATAAAATACATAAGAAAAAATTATTACTATTAATTAATGTTTATCATAACCATTCCCATGTTCACAAACATAAACACACACACACAATTAAGTTTGGTGTCACACGTTGACATTGGTAATTCATGATAATACTCTATCTCACATTGATAGTGGTATTTCAGGACAAAACGTTATCCTGGAATGAACATAGGTTAACCCAATTATTCCAAATCTATACAAATTTATTTTACATAAATATATCATCTGTTAAAAACGTTTCATCAATAATTTTTCTTCCATTAAAATTATTCCATAATTTTAAAATCTTTATTTTAATATCATAAGAAAAAATGTTTTCTAAAAACCATCCAATTTCTCATATTTCCAAAACATAAACCAAAATGGTTTCCTTCAAGAAATCACAATAAATTTCCATTGATACCCCATGAAAAAATCTAAAATAAAAAAAATCAACAAGCTCTAGAACAAGTAAATATGATAAAGAATCCACCTACATCTTAATAGAAGATGAAAATGAAGAAAGACACAAAGAAATTCTAGATTTAGGATCACAACACCTTCCTTTCAATAGATCTAACAAAATATCATCAATATTATCATCATAACACATAGATATGTCTATAAAATAATATATATATTTCTATGAGAGAGAGGAGAAGTGTATATCTAAGAAGAACGAGGAAGAACAATGAAATACCATTAATTTTGGATCTTCAATGCACATTGATTCAGTAAAAGTTGTTTCTAGGTAAAAGGGAATCACCTTGGATAAATATGGAGGAAAAGGAGTTTGAGATCCTGATAGAATAGGAGAATAATGAGGGTTTTGGGTCCTTAATAAGAATTAAAAATAACAATTTTTAAATCATTAACTACACATCACATGGTTAGGGAACACGATTTGTCAAACCCTACAACAACCATGTGTGTGCTACTAGACTTTACCCAGGTATTTGTATGGTTGTTCTACAAAGTTAGTAAAACTATGCATCAAATATTTGGTGTTACAGTCACATGGTCACACCCTCATATAGTTGGATCATGCTTTTTGGAAAACCATGCACCAACTATGCTTTTCCATCTATCTCTAATCACACTACTTCTCCTAGAATACACACAATTTAGGTTTACCCTGTTCTAACTACGCATTATCCTAGTGACTCTCAAAACATACTGCATGGTTTCTATGTTATATTTCATGGTTTTCCTAACCATACTCAAACTATTCGCCCTATAAAATTCTTCAAAACAATCTATAAACTCTTGAAATTATACCCAAGTATTATATAATCATAAAATAAATAACAAAAGTGTAAATTACCTGAAATTAGGGGTGTTACATTCTCCCCAACATTTTTTTCTCCATCCTCATAAAGTGGGAGATCAACATTTTTTTGAAGAGATCAAGACACTACTCTAGTGTTTCATTTTATATGTTCCCAAGTGTCTTATTGAATCTGATCGTACTGCTATAAAATCTATAACAAACCAATGTTTTCCTACACAAGATCTTCTCTTGCCTATCCAAAATCTATATTAACACATGAATTAATATAGCATCTAGCTCAAGATCAACATGGTCTCATCAAATCACATGGTCAAGAACAGGTTGTTACTTCTTAAATTGAGATACTTGAAACATATAATGTACCGAACTGAACCATTTAGGTAAATATAACTAGTAATCCACACCTCCAATTTATTCATGTATCTCAAAGGGTCTAATTTATTTAGAATAAAAAATGACATTTTTCCAAAATGATGATTCCCTATCCTTGGATAGATTCTTAGGAAAAAATAATCAGCCACATTATATGATGACGGTCATCAACGATGATCCACATATGATTTATGATGACTCTAGGTCATATCCTTCCTCTTTTATATCATCTGAATCTTCTCTATTTTCTATTTCACAAGGCTAGGTCTAAAAAGGTGTAGTCTCACCGATGTCCACCTAATAAATTGAATAATGATAAGTATGACCATACAACACTTTGGAAGGAGACATATATATAGTGTCATGATAACTATTATTGTATGAGAACTTCAGTAATAGTATATGCCCTGACCCCCCCCCCCCCCCCCCCTCGCACTGAGTCTCTATAATCCATCACAAAAGATCTAATCATGTCTTGCAATATATAGATTTTTTATATTTCCCATCAATTTGAGAATGATAAGATGTTCTCAAGGTCAACCAATTTCCAAAGGAATAGTGAAAGGACTTCCAAAACTGATATATAAACCTGGTTCTAAGTCATACACAATTGAAACTAGAATGCCATAAATCTTTATAACTTCCTATATGTAGATTACAGAAAATTATCCCACTTTTTTGGTTTCATGAATAGAGATGAAGTGTGCCAACATCATGAGCTGATAAAAAAACCCATATAGAATCATGTTTTCAAATAGTTTTTTGCATCCATGTGAAAAAATACATAGTTATCTGCTCCCATCTTAATATGGGATTAGTCGAATAATACAACATACTAGATGGTTTTTGGTGCTCCACCTTGACCTGTTGACAGGTGATTCATCTTGAGATAAATGACACCACTTTTTCTCATCATTCCAACACACAAAAACTATTCTCTCCATTCTTTATAAATATATTATATTTTAGGATGGAAAATTCATCTTCAATAGTGGTAGGTAGAAATAAGTCTATCTTAATAAGTTATAGTAACCACAATATGTTCTCTAAAACATATCACACATCTCCCATCTAGTTTCCATCCTTAAATGGTCTCCCAACCATTGAGTTTTATCCTCATGGTTAAAAATTCATAATTGAATGTCTGATTATCTTTATCTAGCTCAACCAAATCAGGAAAAATTGAAACTAGAAAGATAACTACAACATCACCTTGATCAGTGTAATCTCGATGCATATCATCTATGACCAATATTGCCTTCCATTGATCTAAATCCTATTTTCAAATTGATTATATGAATTCATACTCAAAACATTATCAATGTAATTCCCTTTACCTAGTGTATACATCAAGTCGAAGTCAAACATCTATATATATTTCATCCATTTGGGTTTACTTTGATTCAAATCCCATTATAAGAAAATGTGATTCAAACTCTTATGATCTGTGAACACTATGAATTTCTCACCAAAAAGGTAATGAAACCAAGTATTAAAGGAATGAACTAAAAAAATTAATTCCAAATCATGTGTTGGGTAATTATTATGATGAACCTATAACTGTCATGAGTCATATTCTACAACATGATCACCCTCCAATAGAACACATCACAAACCATAACTAGAAACACCACAAAATATAACATAACCTTGTCTCAAATCAAGAAATGTATGGATAAGTGAAAATATAAGGTGATTCATAAGATCTTGAACAAAAGTGGAACTCATCGCTCCATTGGAAAGGAACATCATTCCTTGATAAACTTCATATCAGTGAGGTAAGTCATGAAAAATCACAAACAAATCATCGGTAATATCCTTCTAATCCAAGGAAACTATGTATCTTAAATAAATTATTCAGTACTTTACAAGAGATAATAGATTCTGGATTTTTGGGATCTATAATGAATAACCTTTCAATAATGGAATTTCCAAGGAAACATACTTCTTGTATCTAGAAACCACACTTTTAAATCATAGCATAAAGGTGATGTTATTGTATGATACTGAACACTATAGCCAAGTGTTGTTCATGATTAGAATTAGTCCTATAATACGCTAGAATATCATCAATGAACACCACTACAAAGGACTCAAGATACCTTTTGAAAATATGATTCATCAATTCCATAAACACCATGTGGTGAATTCATAAGACCAAAAGTCATAACCACATATTCATAATAGTCATAACAACTCTAGAAAGTTATTTTCAGAATATCCACATTTCAGAATTGTAGTTGGGGATATAATGATCATAAATCAATCTTAGAGAATCATAATGATCCCCCTAATTTTTCAAATAGATCATCAATTCATTGAAGACGATACTTATTTGCTATCGTATCTTGGTTGATCTTATGATGTTCCACCCATAGGATACAAGTTCAATCAATATTTTTTACAAAAAGAACTAGTGATTCCCGTGGAGATGTGCATAGTTGAATAAACCATTTTCTTCCTAAATAATGTATTTGAACTTTTAATTCGTTAAATTCTACTGGTTTCATACTATAAGACAAAAGTAAAATGGGATTGGTTCTTGGTAGGAGATAAATCTTAAATTCCATTTATATTTCAAGTGTCAACCTAGATAAATTATCAGGGAAGGCATCAGGAAATTTTCAAATATGGTTGGAAAATCTATATGTGTGATTACATAAGTTAGTTATTAAGTAACTGATTCAAACTGGTAATATATAGTTTCAACCACAGGTACCAAAGGTCCTTTTCTACTTTTATTCATATCCCAAAATCCTTAAAGTGATTCTTAATTCTATCAGAAGATGTGAAACTAACATTCCAGATATAACAAATGATATGGTCCATGTTGGATGTTAATAAATCCATTCCCAAATTTAGATCATAGATATTGATATTAAGAATAGAGAAATACCAAACTAATTCATCCTCATCGGTAGTTATAGAACTTGTTGCACACTTAATGGCTCGACACTCCGGATGTCATAGGGGTGTCTGATGTTTCAAGATATAAGGAATTATTTCAACAATAAAACCAATGTGTTCAACAAAATGAATAATAATAAAAGAGTGTGATGATCAAGTATCAAAAAAAATATTGTATAGGAGTAGAATTCAAAATAATCATACCTTAAACCATATAAGGACCATATTGATCATATTTAATTATCCTCTCAACACCATAAATGTACTTACCAAATCCTATGTAGTCCTTTCTTTCATAGTAATATTTTACAACCAAAGAATTCACGGTGTTCCTAGAATTAACTTGCATCACATAGTTCTGAGGATGAGGGTTATTTTTAAGAGATTGCCTCATTGAAGTATATGATATCTAAAAAACATGATATGTATTCCCAACTTATGAATTAGTATAACTATGACAATAATGATGGAGATGTCCCATATGATTATAGTTGTGACATGATATATTTAGTTTCATACAATTTCTCTTGATATGATCACGTGAACCACACACAAAAAACACCTAGACATTCTCTTGGGACATGGAGAAACGTTAACTGAACATGTGGTATAATTCTGAGATGCTCTACTACCTTGTAAGTTGGTGTCCCTCTTCCACTTATTCTTATCATTTTAGTTCCCACCTATTATTATGAAAATAAAAATGACCCTTTTAGATGGATTCCCTGAGATATTTCTTTTCCCCACCATCACTCTATTTACTATCTTCTTATAATGAGTAATAAAAAGAATATCTGTCTTAGAGAAAATATCTGGTCGCAACTTAGACTCAATGATGTGTAACTTCAAGGATTCACTATTTGTGACTTATGAGAAAAATTGGACAAATTTCATAAACATAACTATATACTTTGTCACTAATAGATTCTCTTATTTTAAGCACAATAAATTGGTTGTTCTTGTAATATTAAATGTTTGAGGATATAATTTTTTTTTTAAACAATTCTTCAAATTCCTCCCAAATAGTTCCTTGGTTGACATTCTCTAGGATACCTAAATCCCACCCTTAGCATTTAATATCCATAATAATATAATTGGATAACGTAACTTTCAGTATACCTGGTGTACCCAAGAATTTTAAGATTCAATATATTATATTCAATAACACTTATAGTTTTTTAAGATCAGAACCCCACAGAATGATTGGTGGATTCTGTTTCTAAAACTATATGGATATATCAACTTGTGGGGTTTTATCATTTTGATTTCCTCTATCAACGGATAAAAAATCCGGAATAATTATTTGGATAAGTTGTTAGTTCACCTAAGGCTGAGGTGTGACCACATTTTCTTAAGTTTATTTTTGGTGATTTCTACAGTATCTACCTAGTTCCATTTTTTATAACCCAAAAAAATCTTCATTTAGTCATCACCCATTGGAAATTAAAGTCATAGAAAATTCAAAAACAAATTTTAAGAAACAATAAATGAATATTCTTTAAAAATTAAACTATTTTAACAATTTTCCATAAGCCATAAAAAATGAACAATGTATTCCAAGTGGGATGCCTCACTAAAAATTCATGATATGCAACATTAATTAACTAAATCCATGATTATGAGATGAAAACAACCCTAGAAGTGTTTTAGAACACTTTTAATACCCATAATACCCATATAACATTAATTTTAGCATAAAAATGTTAGCAGCATCTTTTTAAGCTATACATTTCAACTTCGAACATTCCTATCAACTTTATTCCATCCTAAGAGATAGATTAACCAACCATGATGGATTCCATTAATAACACCCTACTCCAACTCATTGTCTTTAGAAGTGAAGGAGTGTTAATAACAATAGATAAAATCTCCAAGACAATAAATGTTAGTAATAAATTCCAAAGTCTTAAGATAATATTGGGGAATTATTTTCCCTTTTTAAAAACAACAACCTAACAATAAAAAATATTAATATCCAAACCAACTATATGATACATGAGAATAATAAGTATAACTCATAGGTAAAACAAACATAAAAAATATAAGAGTGAAAATGAAACAAGGAACATCAACTAACAAAAAAAAGATAACATGAACCAAAGACACTAATGTGGTGTAATCCCAAGCACCACCAGAACTATACCCAAGATCCAACAACACATAACATGACCACATTATCGATATTAATCACTAGAGAAATTAGATAATTTCCCCTTTCCGGTTTCTCAGTATACAACATTGGTAAACACACAAAAGTTCCCAAGAATGGTTTGAGTATAATACTCATAAGGCAATCCCTATAGACTTCTCAACGCATGACACCAGGATAAGAATCAATTAGCACATTAATTATAAAACAGTTGAAAATAGTTAAATAGTTTATACAATGTTATAGGTGAAATAGTTTGGAGTTAGTGACCTATAATAAACTTGTTTAGTACTTGATTACATGTTTTTATAAATTAAATAACATTACTTATAAAATCTTGATTATTATTCTACATGATATTTATATGTGATAATGTCCTTATAATATATGTCATCTTGATTTTACATAGAATTTCCCTTCTATGATGAGATCCTAGAAGTTCCATGATATTATTCTTGAACCTTGTTCTATGTATTGATGATATTGTCTAATAGGACATAAATAATAAAAGTTATCAGAGGTAGGAGGCTCATAGAACATTGATACACCTTCTCATGGTGTTCACATATGGTAATATCCAAGATAGGAGGTTATGAGAATAGACCTATCAAATAATAAATCCACATTTCCATGTGAGATTGTTTATTTTTATATGCAAACATGTGTATTGACCCTTAGACTTTAAGATTATCATTAATGGATATAATGAATCGTTAGATTTGATGTATTTAAAAAAACTATGAGGACATATGTTTGTAGCCTGGTAGTATAACAACCCATAGTTTATATACATATATATTACCTTAAAATTGAAGATTATTCATTAACAAAACCATGCTAGATCTGTATAGGTTTAGTGTCTTTAGAAACTGGGAAACATAAACCACCATTTTATAAGGCATCTACATTGTCTCCCTCTTATTTTTTCATAACTATATCCCTTGTGGAATATCTTACTTAATACCATTCATTATGACCTGTAGAAAAGAAGAATAATATAGGGTGATCTAAAATTCTCAGAAAGGGTAAACAAGGGAGATATCAATCATATAATAATCATAAGAAATAAGAACATAACATTTGAAAATCATATCCTATATATGAAATATCTTGATATCATGTCATTGGATAAATCATAAAAGTTCATAAGTATCGATTAACATAATCCCAGATTCATAACATAAGACATTAAATTTGGTTTCATACACATAAGCAAAGAAAATGGTTTCGTATTAGTCCAGGATCACTACCAAGACCATTATAGCATACAAAGTTCATTACTGAATCAAGTTCACTCCACATTCTAGTCTTGTCTATCTCATGAGATATAAAACTTTATCCAATGCATTATAGGGATACATAGGTCCCACCAACATCATAATTAAATCATTCTAATGTTTTCCAGAAAAATATTAATCATTCATCATAGAATAACCCAAGGATTAAAATGGGTTTCTTAAACATAATTCCATTGTAACATAATCCATGTAAAACAAATGAATTTCATAAAAATAATCCCATCAAAACATAATCCAACCATAAGAATAATAGGGATAGTATACTTGAATCATAAAAATATTAAATAATATAATCATAGATGGAAAATAATTTTGATAGAACAGTTGATTTTAATTTTTGAGGAAAATATCCTTTCTTCTTCATAAACATTTTCTTTTCTCTAAATGCCAAGAAACATTATATGAAAAGAATTTATTTTAAAGTAAAATTGACATCATATAAATGAATCTTCATGGAAATAAGGTGTTATGGAAACATAAAAAACTGGTCATTCCATATAATTAAAATGAAATCATTCTTTTCGTACTTTTTTTGGAAAGTCAAAAAGTGCCTCCTATCAAAAATGAAAAAAGATTACTTTCATCTGTTTAATAAAAATTCCCCAATGGGTAAAATTTAATTTAAAAACTTTTATAAGAATATAAATAATATTGGGGAATGCATATTTAAGAATCATGGACATGGATGATAAATATACCCGAGTAAATATTTGCATATAAACAGTATCAGATAATAATGAGATTGTAAAATTATCCCTTACCTTAGGTCCGATATCCATTTTATGTATCTGAACATAAATTATAATTATTTAAATAATTTCATTAACTTATTCAATAATACTATTCATTTTATGATTTCATATATAATCATACTGTCATCTTCTTGGTAATAACATTTCTATATTACTCATTATTCAGTCAGTGACTACTTCATTTTCCTATGCATGTTTTATTGAATAAGTTATGGTTCTACCTCTTAGATCATAGTTATATCATTAAAAATGATATTAACATAATATATATCATAATTATTAATTCTATATATTTATCTAAACTATATTCAATGTATATCATGTATAATGAATCACATTTTATTGTGGAGATGGTAGGTCGTACGTATGCACAAGCGATGATATGAGTCCCATAATTGTGAACTAGTTTTAAAGTGGATGGTATATATATTTTTCCACAATCGATATCATGTTTTAATAGTCATATATATGTATTATTTCCATCATTATACCATTCAAAGTAAGGTGGTGGTGAAAAACAGAATACACCATGGCATAGAGATGGTAATCCATACATACGCACGTGTGGTGATTTCATTTTTCGTAGGATGGATTGATGGTGGAATGTGGTTGTTAAATAAAAATAATAACATATAAATATATAATTAATAGTATAGTTATTAATTTATAATTGAAAAAACTCATTAATAGGATGTATGATAATAAATAAGTTTGAAAGAATCAGTAGAGGAGATTACCTCTTCTTTGATGAGCTCCCTCTAGATCACCTCTTCATGCACTAGGATTGGTCTTTGGAGAATACTAGAACCTATAGAATGTGAATTGGGAAGTTTTAAAGGTAAATGGGTAGGGGATGGACAAGCATGAAGTCTCAAGGTGAAGTGAAGAAGTGAGGGAGGAGGTTCCCTTTTATAATTGAGGCGAGGGGCATTTTGGAAACTCCAAAAAAAATTAATTTATAATAAAATAACACCAAGTCCAAAAACCTCAAAAATATCCTAAGTCTTAGATAAAATTAGATAAGGTCGTAATATCACTAACCAATGAATTTTAGACTAGTTTGTATGTCAATTTAAACCTTCTCATTTAAATTAACACATAGTTATTCTATTTAATTTTTAACTAAGGTAACAAATATTTCAATATTAAAAGGGTGCAATATTGACTTATTTTATGTCAATTATACCATAAATGAATGATTTATAACATTTTAGACTATATAATAATTAATATATTTTTTTTAATATGTTTTATGATTTTTATGTTATTTAATAATACATTATCTTGATAAACAAACAATAGGGTCTATTTTCAAACGATTCAATTTATTGATTTTTTAAAATATAAATATAAGATGATAAATTAGAAAAAAACATTTTATTATATTCCTAATAGATCAAGGTAATATAAAAAATTCCATGGATATATTAATTATGCAAAATTATTTTTATTTTTATATTTTTAAAAACATTTATTTTTTATCTCCAATAATAAAATAATTACTACATCAATTTTGTGTAACTATTTAATATACTTATTTGTTGAATAAAAATTAAAAAATTAATAAAATAAATAATATAATATTTAAATAGAATAGTTATATTCTAACACATATTTTGGAAAATCCTACATTAAAAATGTTAAATATATTATAACATGAATGTGAAAACTTTAACATCACTTTAAATAAAATATTATAAGTGTCATAAACTTTTCCATATGGCTTCAAATGGTCAAAAAATTGACTCTTGGATTATTATATTAAATAGATACTCAGAAAATAAGATTTCATAATGTGTTTGAGTCTTTTAATGGTTATTATCATTTTAATGAAATTATTTTATTGATTTCTCATCAATTAAATTATTTCTGTATCATTAATATATAAGCCCTTATGGTAATTAATTATATCCTAAAAATTATATATAAAACACCATGATAAAGAAAAAAAATTACCTTTCAAATGAATATTTATAATTTAATTTATATTCCGTATGAACTTATATAAAAAATGTTATAGTTATTAAAATTTGTGTGAGACATATTTAACGTTTCTTTAAATAAATTAAATAAATATTTTAATCTCATCGAAGTGGCTTCCAAAGGATGCCATTTAGACCCAAGGGTGATTTAGGTCGAAACACACACATTCAATGATATTATCACAAGTTTTATGGTAATTGTTTAATTTTATTATTACTCTTAATTACCCAATTTACCCTTCTACCATATTAATAACAATTATTGAAGTTACTATTCAAAATGCCCAAAAATAAAAAAATTCTATTTTAATAATTTGGACATAATGATTACAAATATAGAATTAATTTTTAAAAATTAAAAACACAGAATTTTTAGTAAATGATTTAAAATTAATCTTGTTGTCTGAATAAGAAAATTGGTTTTAAAAGTTAAAAAATTGCAAGATATTTGAAAAAAAAATTAATCTAAATTCAATATAAAATTAATGTAAATGAACTAAATTATATTAACTAATAAAAATATATTCTATAAATACTTTTAATCCATTTAATAATATAATTTAACCATATAAATTATTTTGGTAAAATAATTTGTTTTTAATTATAATTTAGTATATTTTTACTATTCATTAAAACATGAATGTTATCATAAAAATATCAAAAATTCATCCAAATTAAATTTTTATATGATTATTACAAAAAAGAGTTTTATGTTGTCATATAAAACTTTTTAATGTGTCAAAATATTAATTTAAAAATGTACTTCCATTAAAAGGCATTAAATTACCCTTTTGAACAATATAGAATTTTATACATAAAATGGAGTTTATTCATACCCAATGAAAAAACTATCTATAGGTAGAAAATAAAAAATATTTTATTAAATATATGACATATATATTTCATTAATTTCATTTACTAATTGTAATTCAATTAATTTATTAATACAAAAATAAAAATATTTCCATTACATTTGATTGGATTATATTTATCATAAATAATTGGTAGCCAAAGAATTCACCATACATTTTAATATGTTAGTTATATTTATTCACGATAACATAATGACTAGGTTATAATGTTCATTTTATACCAAGGAAATCTCGCAGTTCGTTTGAACTCACGATTTCATTTAATGTAAGCTATTGAGGAATTAAAATTTTTTAAAGAAAATATTTCTTAAAAACATTTGGGTGTTACATTATGCCCCCCATAAACCCAATTTTTCCCTCAAAATTCATCACTTGGATAAAAACATATGAGGATACATCTACCTCATCACATCCTCAAGTTTCCATTTATCTTCCACAAATTGGTGGTTCCTTCATAAAACATTAACCAAGTGAGTGGTCTTATTTTTTTAGAACTTTTTTCGCTATGATCCAGAATCTTGATAGTTTTTTCTTTATAAGTAAGGTCTTGCTCAAATGGTATGACATATGAGTTTAGAACATGTAAAGAATCATGTATGTACTTTCTTAGAAGAGATACATGGAAGATATCATGAACTTGAGAGATATTTGGTGAAAGATCCAATAGATAAGCAACCTTCCCAACATGATGCAGTATTTCAAAACGACTAATATACATAGGGATTAGATTTTCCTTCTTTCAAAATCTCATTAATCTCTTCCAAATACATATTCAAAGAAACACATTTTCACCCACTTCAAACTCTAGGTCTTTTCATATGTTGTCATCATAACTTTTTTTCAACTCTAAGCTACTCTTATGTGTTGTTGAATAAATATGACCTTTTCTGTCATTTCATCAATAATATCATGTATTAATATATTTATTTTCCCAACTTCATCCCAGAAAGTTAGAGTTATGCACTTTTTTCCATATAGGGATTTATAAGAAGCCATCTGAATACTGGAGTGAAAGCTATTGTTGTGTGAAAATTCTACCAAAGGTAGGTATTGATCACAACCACCTTTGAAATCCATAGAGAAATCTCTCAACATGTCTTCTAGAGCTTCAATTTTCCTCTCATACTGACCTTATGTCTGAGGATGATAAGCATTTTTTAAACTGAAACTCTATACTGAAGACTTCACTAGAACTTCAAGGTAAACCTCATATCCCGATCATATATAATGTAAAATGGTACTCCATGAAATCTTACCACTTCTTTTATATATATTCTGGAAATATGATCAAGATGGAAATACTCTATAATATCAATGAAGTGTGCCGACTTTATAAGGAAATCAATAATAACCCATATAGAATTATAGCCTTTAGATGTCTTGGTAATTTTTATGACAATGTCTATAGTGATGTTTTCCCATTTCCATTCTGGTATTGGTAATGGTTTTAACATCCTCTTACACTTTTTTCTATCTACCTTAAGTTCCTGACAAACCAAGAACCAAGATATATATTCAGAAACATATCTTTTCATGCCAATCAACCATAAATACTCTTTCAAGTCCCTGTACATCATTGTGCTTCCAAGATAATTAGAGAATTAATAACTATGAGCCTCATCAGTATCCCCTTATTTAATTCTGGTATGGGTGGAATATAATCCTAGTTCCAAAACCTTAGTATTCTATCACAATCAAGTTTGAATTCAAGAAATTCTATCACCTTCTATTGTATTTCTACATAGTCCTTCTACTCCTCCTTAATCTTCACTTATATATATGGTTGAACATTCATTTCAGAAAGAAAATATTTCTCCCCGTCCTTTAAAATTTCAATATCCATCCTTCGTAAATCCATAAATATTGAATCTTTGGTGATCCAAATTATGGATGGGAGAGTATGTTCCTTTGGACTCAAAGTGCCTTCCACCTTGTTTTCTTTCCCAAGGTGGCAATGTATTGAGAATTTGTGATCTTTAATCAACTCCAACCATATTATTTGGTGCATATTCATCTCATTTTTGTGAAAATATACTTTAAACTTTTATGATCAGCATAAATATCACACCTTTCACCATAAATATAATGCCTCCATATATTTAATGAAAATATTGCCTTAACTAAATCTGAATCATGAGTTGGGTATTTTTTTCTCATGGATTTTAAATTTTCACGAGGAATAAGATATCACCATATCATTTTCCATGAGAACACATCCTAGCCCCTTCTTGGATTCATCACTATAGATCACAAGCCTTTCTCCCCTATAAGGAAATGTGAGAACAGGTGCCCTGGCTATCCTTCTTTTTATATCTTTGAAATTCCCTTCACATTCCTTTATCCACATGAACTTAACTCCTTTCCAAGTCAACTTGGTGAGTGGATTATATAGTAATGAAAAATCTTTTACAAAATGTCGATAATATCCATCCAAACCAAGAAAACATCATATCTCACTTACTATTTCTGGTCTAGTCTAACTTTCAATAACTTCTGTTTTTTGTTGGATCCAAATATATCCCCTCTCTTGAGATTATATAAACCAAAAATGAAACTTTCTGAAGCCAAAATTAACAATTGGGAAATTTTTCCAAAATATTCTCTTTTATCAGGGTCTTTAGTGCAATTCTTATGTGATATTCATGATATTCTTTTCGCTTTGAATATAAAAGAATATTGACTATAAATACTACCAAAAACTGATCAATATAGTCTCTAAAGACTATATTTATTTGATCCATGAAGATAGTGGGGGAATTACTAAGACCAAAAGGCATTACTATAAATTCATAGTGTCTATACATTTTACAGAATGTCTTAATTAGTATATCATCTTTCTTAACCCTTAATTGATGATATCTTGAACAGATGCCAGTCTTAGAGAATTATTGAACTCGACATTGTTGGTCGAATAATTCATCATTGTAGGGAAGATGATATTTTTTCTTTGATAGTGATCTTGTAAATTTTTTGATAATCAATTTAGAGTCTCATTGATCTATATTTATTCTTAAAATATAGAACATGATCACACGAAGGTGACACACTTGGTCATAGGAATACCTTTTCAAGATTCTCTTAGAGTTTCCTCTTTAATTCCTACAACTCAATTGGGTCCATTCTATAAGGTGCATATAACCTGGTATGAGTTCTATTGAAAACTCAACTTCATGATTTGGTGGAATACCTAAAAATTATTCTATAAAGACATCATAAAAATCTCATATAGTAGGTGTATTATTAATGGTGATTTTATCCCCAACCATTTGTGATATATAATCTTCATTTATAGGAATCAGGACCCCTAAGATGAAATAAATTTACACTGGAAGGTCATTCTCATCCTTTCATTGATAGATGATCATATATTGATATGGAATTTGAAATATGAATTCCCTTCCTTGGAAATTGATATGAGATCCATATATAAAAATCCATCCCATTTAAAGAATCACATCAAATTCCACTAAAGGAAGGATCACAAGATTTTCAGGAAGAACTTTCCCAAAAAATTCAACTGAAGAAGAATTATAAACTTTTGATATGACCATTGTTCCATTTAGAGTTTTCACACTCAACATCAAATTGTTGAGGTAATATGGAGATACCATTAAAAGTTTCTTTAGAAATAAAGGAGTGGGTGGATCCATTATCAAATAAAATATTTTTTACATTAGATTGGATGGTAAGTGTACCTTTCACCACTTCATTATCATACTCCACAACACCAATAGTGATTGTATGTGAATTGCATTTCTCTTTGTCCTTAAGAGTTCAATTATGTCAAAAATCTTCGTTAACCCATGGATTAGAGAATTGGTTGTCATAATGACCCATTTCCTTTCACTTTTATCATTGAAGTGTAGGAGATGCATTCTATGTAACATTTTTAATATTTAAATCATTTGAAATATTATTCCCATTAAATTTTCATTAACTACCCGATGACCTTCTCTCCCACACATAAAAAAAATTTATAGTCCCTTTAAGACAATTTCATCCATGTTTCGTTCAACACATTGATCATAAGGTAAAAATCATCTTCTTTTAAGTGTGTTCTTTATATTTTCCACTGAATTCAATTTTCCTCTTCTAATCAAAACCATAGGACTGATGGGTTACTTCAATACCTATCTCAACCTAGAAAGAACATCGAACAATTTAATCATAGCTATTGAATTCCCTTGTGGTTAATTCCTTTTGAAAACTTGGTTTTAAGCCACTAAAGAATCAATCAATTTTACTCTCAGTTTGGATAATAATTCCAGAATCATACCTTGAAATTATTGTAAAATCGTATTCATATGTAACAATGGATTCATCGACCTTTTACTTAAGCTCAAGGAACTCTTTCTCCATCTTTGTTCTAAGAATACAAGCGAATTACTTATTGAAATATAAGTTCTTGGACTCATCTCATTCTATATATAAAATTTCATCTCTTTGCCTCATATTCATGATAAGGTTCCACCATTGATCAGCTTCACCATCCAAAATATAGACTGATAATATAAATTTTTCATGGTCACAACATTGGAGGAAAAATATTTTTTTAGTGGTACTAATTCGTTGTTCAGCCAAAAATGGATCAGAAGACCCTCTAAAAGAAGGTGCATGCTACCTCATTAAGGAATCAAAAGAATGTTGTTCCATCCTTTTCTCATTTGTAAGTCCTTCATGATTCATATATTGATAAATTTGTGTGAGAATAGCTACATGCTTTTTCATTACAATTCCCATAACATTCAATTTGTTAGGAGGACAATCATTGCATTTCCCCTCGCATTCAGCATTAACGTGGTTCCTTTGGGATCCAAACATTGACCAAAACCAAAAAACATAGTGTGAGAAACAATAATAATAATGGGAAACCAACATAATCAAGAATAAAATTTAAATTTAGGACATTTTAGGTTTTATCCTAGGTTATTCATGATTATTTCTAAAACACTAGGATCGTAACCTATACTTTGACATATCCTTAGGGTTTCTACTAAGGTTTTCATATCCAAATTTACAAGTGTAAACTATACCTTTTCTCTAATACAAACTATAATGACCCATACATTACATAAATATATATTACTTCAAAATATATTTATATTCATTAACAAAACTATGTTAGGACCATATAGGTTTACTATCTTTAGAAACTGGAAAACATAAACAACCGGTTCATAAGACATCTACATTATCTCTCGCTTATTTCTTCATAACTAGACCCCTTTCACATATCTTACTTAATACCCTTCTTCATGGACTAGGGAAAATAAACATAAGAATGGGTGAGCTCATATTCTCAGTAAGGGTAAACAAGGGAGATATCAATCATATCGTAACAATAAGACAAATGAATATAACAATTGAAAATATCGTCCTATATATGACATATCATAAAATCATGTTAGGGGATAAATCATAAAAGTTCATAAGAATCAATGAACATAATCCCAAAATTCATAACATAAGACATGAAATTTTTTTGCATACACATAAGACTAGAAAATCATTTCATATTAGTCAAGGCTCATTGTCAAGACTATCCTAGTGGACAAAGTCCATTACTAAACCGATTTCACTCCTCCTTATCGCCCTATCTATCTCATGAGGTATAAATATTTACACAATGAATTTAGGGAGATATAGGTCCCACTAATCTCATAATGAAATCATTCTTACATGTTCTATAAAAACATAAATCATTCATTATAGCATAAACCAAGGAATAAAATGGGCTTCTTATACATCATTCCATCATAACATAATCCATGTAAAACAAATTTGTTTCATAAATATAATTCCATAAAAAACATAATCAAATCATGGGAATAATAGGTTTAGTATACTTGAAACATAAAAAATATTAATTAAGGTAATCTTATGAGGAAATTAATTTTGATACAACACTTGAAATTAATTCTTGAGTAAAATATCCTTTTTTATTTATAAATGATTTCTTTTCTCAAAATTCCACGCAATTTTAAAATAAAATAAATTATTTGGAAATAAAAATGAAATATTGTAATGTAATATTCATATAAATTAGGTTTTATAAAAATGGAAAAAACAGTTCTTTCCGTATAAGTTAAAATAAAACATTCTTCTCATACTTTATTCAGAAAGTCTAAAAGTACTTTGTATTGAAAATGAAAAAAGATTCATTTCATAACATTTAATAAAAATTCACCAATGGGTAAGATTTACTTTAAATAATTTTAGAATAATAGAAATAATATTTTGGAATTCATATTTTATAAACATGGACATGGATGATAAATATACCCTACTAAATACTTACGTATAAACAATCTCATATACTAATGAGATTGTGAAATTATCCCTTACTTTAGGTCCGATATCCTTTTAATATATCTGAACCTTCTATATATAGATTTAAATAATTTCATTGACTTATTATAGAATCATATTCATTTTTATGATATCATATATAATCATACTATCATCTTTATGTTAATAACAGTTCATTATTACTCATTATTTGGGTAGCAACTGCTTCATTTTCTTATGCATGTTTTATTGAATAAGTTGTGGTTCTCATTATTTGGTCATATTTATATCATCCAAAAATTATATTAACATAATATATATTTTATTTATTCATTATATAAATTTATATAATAATTATTTAATAGATATCGTGTATAATTAATTGCAACGCATCGTGGAGATAGTTGGTCGTACGTACGCACGAGCAACGATATCATTCCCATAATTGTGAAATGTTATGGAAGTGGATGGTATATATTTTGTTACAGAATCCATATAATGTTATAATAATCATATATATGTTTCATTTCCCCCAGTATACCCATCCATTTAAGGTGGTGGTGAAAAACATTTTATCCCATAGCGTGGGGATGGTAAATCGTACGTACACACATATGGTGAATTCATTTTTCGTAGGATGGATAGAATGTGGAATATGGTTGGTAAATAATAATAATAAAATCTTAGTATATAAGTTATACTAGATTTATTACTTTATAATGGGAACAATTCATCAATAGGAAGTATAAGAAGAAAGATGTTTGAAATAATTGTTAGAGGATGTTACCTCTTCTTCGACGGGCTCCATCTAGATTACCTATTGAAGCACCAGGTTTGGTCTTTGGAGAAAACTATAACCTATAAAATAATAATAGGGAAGTTAATAAGGTAAATGTTTAGGGGATAGCCGATCTTGAAGGTTCAAAGTGAAGTGAATAAGTTAGGGATGAGGTGCCCTTTTATAATTGAGGTGAGATATACATTTGGAAACTCCAAAAATATTAATTTATAATAAAATAAAACAACATAAAAAATCCTAAAAAAAATTAATTATATGATAAGATGAGATAGGATTGAAATATCATAAACCAATAAATTTTAGATAAGTTTTTCTACCAATTTAAACCTTATCATTTTAATTAACACATAGTTATTCTATTTAGTTTTTAACCAAGGTAACATATATTTCAATATTAAAAGGGTGCAATATTTACTTATTAGATTTCAGTTAGACCATAAATTAATAATTTATAACATTTTAGACAATATAATAATTATTATACATTTTTTAGAATTGTTTATTATTTTATGTAATTTAATAATACATTATTTTTATAAACAAATAATAGTATATATTTTGAAACTATTCAATTCATTGATTTTTAAAAATATAAATATAACATGTTACCTCTGAAACAAATAATTTATTACATTCATAATAATTCAAGGACATCTAGAAAATTAATTTAATATATTAATTATTCCAAACAGTATTTATTAAAATATATTTAATCAAATTTATTTTTTATATCCATTAATAAAATAAATACTACATCTATTTTGTGTAATTATTTAATATATACGTATTTGTTGAATAACAATTAAAAATAAAATAGTATGAAGAATATAAATCATATTGATTTAAAAATAATACTTACATTCTAACATATATTCTAGAAAATCTTATATTGAAAATTTTATATTTATTAAAACATAAATGTGACAACTTTAACATCACTTTAAGTAAAATATTATAAGCGTCATAATCATTTTTATATGGATTAAAATGGTCTATAACTCAACCATTGGATGATTATGGTCGAGATATACTTTAAAAATAATATTTTTCGCGTTTTTGGGTCTTTTAATTGTTATTATCATTTTAATGATATTATTTTATTGATTTCCCATTAATTAAATAAATTATGGATTGGCAATGTATAGCCCTTTAAGTTGATTATTTATTTCAAAAAAATTACAGATAAATTACCATGATAAATACATATATTTTTAATTTCAAATGGTTATTTATAATAGAATCTATCTTCTATATAAAATTATCTTAAAAATGATATAGTTATTAAAATTTGAGTGAGTCATATTTAACTTTTTTTAAAATAAAATAAATTAAATGTCTTAATCTCATCCAAGTGGCTTCTAACAGATACCATTTCTACCTAAGGATGATTTAGTTAAAAAACTCATAAAATTATGTTAATAAAAGTGTTAGGGTAATTTTATAATATTATGTTTACCCTTAACTACCGGATTTACCCTTTTACAATATTAATAAAAATTGTTGAAGTTACGATTCATAATGCCCAAAAATAAAAGAATGATATTTACAAAATTTTGACCTACATATTCAAAATATGTAATCTATTTTTCAAAATTCAAAACACTGATGTTGTAGTCATTAATTTAAAATTAACCTCGTTTTTATAATGAGAAAACATGTTTTAAAAGTTAAAACATTTCAAAAGATTGAAATGTTTTTACATCTAAATTCAATGTAAAATTATTTCTAATGACCTAAATTATATTAACTGATAGAAATATATTATATTTATAATTTTAAATCATTAAATAATATAATTTAACCATATAAATTATTTCAATGATAAAAGATGTTGTTAATTAAAATTTAGAATATTTTTATTATTCATCAAAACATGAAAGTTGTCAAAAAAAATATCAAAAAATCTTCCAAATTAAATTTTTATATCCTTATTATAAATAAGAATTTTATTTTTTCATATAAAAATTATTAATGTTTCAAAATTTTAATTTTAAAAGGGTTCATCATTAAAAGGTGGTAAAATTTCCCTTTTGAAAAATATAGATTTTATACATAAAATAGGGTTTATTCCTACCCAATGGCTAAAATATCAATTGTATGAATATCAAAAAATATATTAAATATATATATATATATTTCATTAATTTAATTAAAAAATAATAATTCACTTAATTTATTAATAAAAAAGGATGAATATTTATTATACATTTAATTGGTTTATATTTTTAATAAATAATTGGTAGCCAAAAAATTCACCATAAATTTTTATATGTTAGTTATATATATTCATGCTAACTTAACGAATAGGATATAATGATCATTTTTTACCAAGGGAATCTCACGGTTCGTTTAAACTCATGATTGTGTGTAATGAAAGATATTTAAGAATAGAAATTATTTTTAGAAAATATATTTCATAAAAACATCCAGGTGTTACAGGTATGGTACATTGGGTGTTTCACGAGTAAAATTGTATTAATGGATAGTGTGAGAAAATATTTATCCCTTATTTCCTCTAACCGAAGAATATATCTGAGGCCCTTTGATGAAATAGAGCATCATGCATAAATACATGGCTAGGGTTCATGGTGGGAGAGTTCAATTCATTAAATTCAAATAAAGAGGCATCGAGCGTATAGGTTGATGGCACTGGCATGCTACCTTCTTGATTAGAAATATCATGATAAAAGGATTATATTTCATAGTAACTATTCATTAGAGGTTGGATGTTATTGTGATGTCGACTTCTTTATTTATAGATTACATGGAATGTTGTTAGATACTAACATTGAAAATTAGGAGGTTATACCTAATGTCACTTAGAAAGAGACCTTGAGGGTCACACATTAATTATATCCACAATCTCAGTTAAATTTAGGTGATGAATTTAACAGGTTAGAATAAATAAATTTTATTCATATTTGGTTGATCTCCAAAATTTAACCACAAGTTATTTAAAATAATAAAGTTAGTTAAGTGATAATATTAAATATTATTTTGTAGGTATTGAAAATATAATATTAATTATATTTATTGTAGAATAATTTAGTGGAATTTATATAATTAAATAAATACTTTTTGAGGATTTATAAATGTCAATGAGGGAAATAGGACCATGTTTAATGGTATGAATAATATAAATTATATTTTTTTATATTTTTTTATATTCCTAAATTGTTGTTAATTTCAGTGGATTAATAATTTTTATATTATTATTTTTATACATGGGGTAATTTAAGAATATTGAAGATGTTTGGGGGCCTGTGTGGGATTTTATAACCCTAAACCAGATATAATAAATTTCTAGTTATATCACCTTCCTTGTGCACCGGGTGTTCACAATAGATAAGGTGATATTGGCTCAAGACCTATAGATATCTCTCATATCCTTCTCTCTCAAGATTTTGAGAGAACATCAAGGTTTCATTATCCATCATGAATAGAAATGTTGTGATCAACTGTGAACAATGTAAGTGATTGGGATTGGTTATTCTAGAACCTATTGGTTCTATGTTGTTGAGCAGATATTGTGGTGCATGTATGGACCACTGATAGAGGTATTTTACACTTTAATACTTTAGTGAAATGATGGTTCAATGAATTTCATTCTATCATATTATCAATGAAAAAAGAATTACAAGTTGAAGTGATACTATATATTCTCATAAATTAATTATTAATTTCATGTGAAGATCCTCTCCCTATGGTTATGGCATATTGATATAGTCTATTTAATCTATTGTTTTCATTGGTAATGGTCTCATGATCATGTAAAAAATGATTATATTTAATTTAAAACCAAAATCTATGTTGGTCATACCTTCAAAGGACACTTCTGTTGCACCTAGAACCTACAACTGGTATTAGAGTGATCACATTTTAAATTTTAAATTATTTATTATTCTATGATTGATTGCATGAATTTGTTTTTTATTTTACTTAAATCTGTTTATTTTTAAAATATGAAATCATCAACTCTTTTTTCTTCAATCTTGAAAACATTATCAGTAATTGGATAAGCGATATGTATAGAGATATATCCAAAAAGATTTATCTAGATATGTATCTAGACAAATATATCTAGAGATATATCTATTAATAGATATATAGATATATCTATAGATATATCTATATATATATATATATATCTAGATATTTATCTAGAAATATATCTAGGGATATATCTATAAATATATCTAATGATGTATCTAGAAAGTTATATCTATAGATATATGTAGATATATATCTATATTTATATATATAGAAATATATCTAGAGGTATATCTTGAAATATATATCTAGAGAAATATATAGATAGATGTATCTAGAAATATATCCATATAGAAATATCTAGAGAGATATCTAGAGATCTATAAATATATTATATGAAGTGAATTAACTGAATTAATTCATGGTGCATTGTCTTAATTAAAGGAATGAATCAAATTAATTGATTATAATATTGAAAATTTATGCTTATTACATGTTGATGTGTATATGATCATCATATTAGACCAACCCTTATGTATGGTTGGTTTCTTCTAATTTATCATTTTATTATGTTTTAATTGTTATTTATGGTTTGTGAGTCATCTCATCCTCTTTATTATATAAGGGATTGTGTTCCCATGGTTTCTTTTATCTAAACCTCCCTTTATCCAATCCATTATATCCCCTCACCTGCATATGATTAAAATATTGTGTAAAGAGTGAGATCTCATATGAAATGAGATTTTCTGAGTCAAAGATTTGTGGTAAAACAAATCAAAGAGATACATAGGAGCAATGGTGGAAAGCTGTAACCCAAAACAAGTTATGGGTCATGGTGTTTTACATTGAAGTTCAAGGGTTAGTTTATCATCCTCTAGATAAAATAAAAAATTATATAATCTCCTGATTACTCCTCTAATAGATTATTTTTTTTCTAATTCATGGATAATTATTTATGATTTTGAATTCTACACTAACACCTAATAAATTAATTAACAATCATGCCCTAAGGAGTAAAATATAATCAGATTATGAATAAATATTTAATCAGGAATAGTTTATCACTCAAGTAAAATCTAATTAATATTTATATGGCATATAAAAGGATAAAATGGAATTTACGCATAAACATAAAAATTCACCAAAATAAAATATTAAATTGGAGTATCCTTCAACTAATTAATTTATAATTGACCTCATAGATCAAAGTACTTGACTAACCTAAGTTGGGGTTCTTTCAATTATCATGGAAAATTCAGCTTGATGTTTTGGGTTGAATTAACTTGGTTTATATCATGGTTTTCTGTCAAAGATGGAACATGTGTAACTAAGAGGAAAAGATCAATATAATTATTATAAAAATAGGATTTCGGCTTTGAGGAGTCTACTCAATAGATTAAGGGACTATAAGTTAATGTATTTGGAAAGTTACACCTACCTAAAACCCCATTAAAAAGCTTGATAGACCCAAGTATGGGTTATGAGAAGGGTTATATGGATCATTTTCACAAGAATATATAAGAGAAAATAAATTCTGAAAATAAAGTTTAGTAAAATTAGCTTTAGAAAAATAGTGGGATATTAATAAATAATATAATTAAGTTTAAATTTATTAATCTATTTTTAATCAAAACACATACTAATTGTTTATTATTAATTTGTAGAAAATTAAAAGTCAAATGACATCAAAAATATCACTATGATCCATAATAGAGAAGGGTAAAATTTTCACTAGCAGGAATATCTAGGAATGGTATAGTATTTTATGCATTATACAACTCCATGAATGGAAATTTTAAGTATTGTAAACCCCACTTCCTAAGTCGGTTTCCAAAGAGGATAGTGAGGAAGTTCTATCTCTCTATCTGAATAATGTGGAAGATAAACTGGATGTCCAATTTTTTATGTAATCTTCCAATTATAATTATATTTTAATATAATATGAGGATATGGGTGCATATAATATAGTTTCTCTCATTTTTTATAACTATTTAGATAATATGAGAACAGAGAGATATGAGATCTCTAATTCACTATTCGAATGCAAGATTAGAGAGTTGGTGCTAGCTTGGGTAAATGTAGTCAAGATTATTGGATACCTTGAGTTCCTAGACATCTTGGTTTTCATGATCCCTAATTAGTTGTGAAATGATCTCATTCTATCCTAACTACCCAAAAAATATCAATTTTTATTGTGAATTATAATATGATAAATAGAGATAAGATACACTCAGAACATCTTACACTTCCCCACCAAGATTATAAATATATGGGTGATGACAACCCTTTTATACTTATAGTGAATAATAATAGGAAGAATAAATAAAATGCACCAAAAAACACCTTGAAAGTATAATGATCTTGAGTATTATCCTTCTAATTAGAAGAAGACCAAAAGGAAAGTGATGAAATATGACACAATATGTTTTTCATGTTGAAAGTAGGGCCACTGGAAGGGAACTTTTACCCAACTAAATAAGAAAGTGGAAGTTTTTGGTGTGTTAGTTTTTTAGTAAACCAAATATTATAAATTGATAATGAAACAAATTCACACAACTCATATAACACAAAATTATGACATCACCATCTTTTTCATGTAAATGAGAAGAATTTGACAAAGATATATCAAGATAGTTATTTAGAATATTTTGATATTAATCCACTTAAAAATTAAATTCTTGTTTACAAGGTAATATGATCAAGACACCATTCTATGGTCAATGTGAAAGTGTCATAGAGATACTAGTTTTGGTACACTGATGTGTGCAGACCTTTACAAGATGAGGCCAGAGGTTGATTCTCATACTTTATTACTTTTATCGACGAATTGATCGGTAATGGTTATATATACTTCATGAGATATAAATCCAAATATTTTTTAGAAATTTAAATAGTTCAATAATGGGGATAGTAATTAGCTTGGTAAGAAGATAAAGAAACTACAATCTGATCGAGGTGATGAATATCTTAACCAAGACTTTATCAGCTTCCTACAGGAGTATGGGATTTTATCTCAAAACACTCCACCTTATACACTGTATTAGAATAGTGTTATTGAATGGAGGAATTGTATCATGTTGGACGTGGTAAGGTCAATGATGAGACACACTAGCCTTCCATTATTCTTTTGGGGATATTCATTATAGATAGAATTATGCCTACTAAACCATTTACCAACCAAAGTGGAAAACATTATTACCTTCAAGTTATGGAGTATAAAGAAACTCATTTTTTCACATGTTCATACATGGGGTTGCAAGGAATTTGTTAAGGATAGATAAAGAAACAAATTAGCACATTGAGGCTTGAATTGTATCTTTATAGTTTATCCCAAGGAAACTATGGGTTACTACCTATAAAACCCATCATGAAAGAAAGTGAATATTGAATGGCATGCCTTATTTAATGAGGGTGAGAACATCCTAAAAGAGTATAGTGGGAGAAATATTTACATCGATGTATTTGATGCTCAAGATACACAAGATTTGGTACAAGAATGGATTCCAAAGGTCCTCACAGAAGACATTGTTCCTTAAACACAATTATTTCCTAGGAGTGCTAAATAGGTAACTGAACTAGATATATATGGTTATCTAGTAACTAAATATGGTTACTCATTATTTTTTAATGATAATAATCCTATATCCAAAAAGGAAGAAATAGAGAGATCATAAGCTACAATATGACAAAAATCCTTTAATTTTGAGATGTAATCCATGTATCAAAAAAAATTTGGGTTTTGATCGATCCTTTAATTTATGTAAAAATTGTTGGGTGTAAATGGGTATTCATGAGAAATCTGTACATGAAAGGTAAAGTGAATAATTATAAATCATGTCTTGCGTCTAAATGTTTTAGATAATTTCAAGTAAGTAAATATAATGAAACATTTTCTCTAGTTTTCATGTTTAAATCCATCAAAATTTTATTTGGTATAGCATCTTACCATGAATATGATATTTGAAAAATGGATGTCAAATCTACATTCCATAATGTGAACTTTCAAGAGGACGTTTATAAGACACATTCTGAAGGGTTTGTGACTCCATGAAATGTAAAAAGGGCATGCCAGTTGCGTAGATACGTTTAGGGATTAAAGTAAGCATCTAGGTCATGGAACATTAAATTTAATGAATCCATAAAGAAATTTGGTTTCATTAATAATAAATGTGATCCATGTGTTTAAAATAGTTTTAGTGGGAGTGTGGTTATTTTCATAATAGTATGTTTTTATGAAATATTACAAATTGGAAACAATATATCATCCTTAAAAGAGGTTAAGGCTTTCCTGAGAAAGTGTTTCCCCATGAAGGACTTAAGTGAAGCAGAAGACATTCTATGGATGATCATGCCTGATAAATCCAAGAGTCTTCTCATACTAAGTAAAGTTACATACATTTACTATATACTAAATAGGTTTAGTATGGAATAATTGAAGAGGGTATTGGTTCCAATGTCACATGGTATACATCTTTCCTATAACATGTGTCCTCAAATACAAGATGAAAGAGTGGGACTGGGTAAGATCTCATACACTTATTTAATAGGAGAAATCATGTATATCATGTTATGTATGAGTCTTGATATTGTTATGATTTGAACATGGTAGGAAGATATCTAAATCCAGGTGAACATAATTGGTATTTTTCAAGACTATCCTTTATAAACTGATGCGAACTAAGGATATATTCCTAGTGTATGGAGGAGATGAAGATTTATTGATTAAGGATTATACATATTCTAGATTTCTGAATAATCATAATGATCTAAAGTAAAAGTCTTGGTGTATATTTTTTCTCAACAGATGATCTATGAGTTTGAAGAGTTCAAAGGAGCCAGTTTTCGTGGATTCTATAGCGAATTATGAGTATAGTATGGCTTATGATATAGTCAAAGAAGCAGTATAGATTAAAAACACTATAAAAGAGCTTAATTTGGCGCCTAAAAGTAAATACCCTATCACAGTTTACTGTGATAACACTACAACGGTGGCTCTCTACAAGGAGTCCATGTCACAATAAAGAGAAAAACATATACTTTAGAAGTTTCATCTATTGATTTATTTTTATCAATTAGGTTAATTTGTAGTGAGTAGATTATCCAGGGATAAAAACATTGAATATCCCTTAACAAATTATTTATCTTAATAGAATCATGAGTATCATGTGAGAGCTATCGGACTGAATGATGTTATTTATTGGATCTAGTTCAAGTGGGAGTCTGTTGGAGTTGGTTCCCTAGAACTAAATTGTTTAGTACATGATGAAAAAAAATTTCTTAATTAAATAATTATTCTTATCACATATTGATTATTCTTATGCATGATATTTTTATGTGATAATTTCCTTATAATATATGTCATGTTCATATGTCATAGAATATCCCATCTATGATGGGAATTGAGAGGTTTCATGACACTATTATTAAACCTTGTTATATGAATCGATGATATTGTCTTTTGGGACATAAAAAATAAATACTATTATAGTTAGGAGGCTCATAAGACATTGGGACACCTTATCATGGTATTCAACTTTGTAAATATTCATGATATGAGGTTATGAGAACAAAACCATCAAATAAGAAATCCACATTTCCATGTGTCATTGAAAATTCCTATATTCGGATGTTCGTATTGATCCTTAGACTTTAATATTATCATTAATGGATATTATGACTCACTCACAATGATGTATTGATTAAAACTATAAAAAATGTGTTTATGCCCTGGTAGGGTATGTTGGGTGCATCTGGAGTGATATTGCATTAATGGATAATGTGAGAAAAGATTTATCCCTTATGTCCCATGACAAAATTATATATCCCAAACACTTTAATGGAATATAATTGTGAGTATAAATTCAGGGTCATAGTGCTTGGTGGGTGAGTTCAATTCCCAAAATTCAATGAAAGATACATCAATCATATAGGTTGATAGCACTGGCATGAAAATTTCTTGATTAGAGATATCGTAATAAAAGGATTATATTACATGGTAAGCATTAATAAGAGGTTGGAAATCATTGTGACATTAACATTTTTTTCTCAATAGAAGAATTTGTGTATTCTTAGATTCTAGATTTTTACTTTAGGTGGATATTCCTAATTCTATTGAGAAATAGGTCTGTAGTGCCACAAACTAAGTGGGTATGTAATCTTAGTTAAATTTAAGTGATGGATTTAATAGGTTAGAATAAATAATATTTATTTCTATTTTTTTGATCACCATAATTTAATCACAAGTTATTCAAAAAAATAAAGTGAGTTAAATTATGATAATATATATTAGTATGAATGTTTGTAAAATGTAATATTTATTATACTTATTATGGAACAATGCATTGACATTTGTTTTATTATATATCCATTATTCGAGGACTGGTAAATGTCTATGAGGTAAATTGGGTGAGTTTAATAATACAAATAATATAAATGATATTTATTTATATTCTTAAATCATTTCTTACGTAAATATATTAATATTATTAATATTATTATTAATGAAAAAGGGTTCATTTAAGAATATTAAATGTGGTTCGAGGCTTGTGTACGATTTTTCAAACCTAAACCAGATATAATAAATATCTAGTTATATCACTTTCCTTATTCACTTGTTGTGAATAATGGATAAGGTGAGATTAGATCAAAAACTAGAGATTAATCTCTTATCATCTCCCATTATTTTGATAGATCACCAGTGGTTCTTCATCTTTCATGAAAAGAACTAATACAATCAACCACGAACAAGACATGCAATTAGGATTAGTTATGCTTTCTCTCAAAGATTCTACGACACTGATCAGAGATTGTGGGGAACGTGTGGATCACCTTTAAATGGATTCTTTACTTGAATTCTATATTGAAATTATGGTGGGATGAATTTCATTCCATTAAATCATCAAATAATGTAGAATTACAAGTTGAGTTAATTAAATATCTTCTCATAAATTAATTATGAATTACATGTGAAGATCGTCTCCCTAAGGATTTGGTGCATTGATATAGTCTATTTAATCTCATTTTTTCATTGGACATGGTCTCGTGGACATGTAATGAAATGATTACATGTAATTTAAGACTAAAATATGAGTTTTTCATACCTTCAAAGGATTCTTCCACTACACCTGGAACCTACAAAATCCATCTGAAAAATCCTTGAGAAATATTGTTACAATTCATTAATACTTATCATATCATTCCCATGTTCACAAACATTCTATCTTAGTGTCACACATTGATGTTGATAATTTATGACCATAATCTATCTCACTTTTATGATGGTACTTCACAACTATACCGTATGATTCTTTGAACACCTGCCAACTCAATTTTGAAAATTTTCAAGTCAATTCATTTAACATAAACAACTCTTCCTTTGAAAACATTTCTTTAATCTTTTTTTGCAATCAAAGTCATACCATAATTTTAAAACCATCATTTTAAAACAATATATAAAGATGTTTTCCAAAAACCATCTAATTCCCCATATTTCCGAATCATAAACTAAAATTATTTTTTTCAGTAAATAACTAAACATTTCCATCGAAAACATGATAAGAAAATTTAAATAAAACCAAGCTGTCAATTTCTAGAACAAGTGGAGATGAGATATAATTCACATATCTCCTAGAGAATGAATAAAATGAATAATGACACCCAAAAAAACTAGATCCTAGCTCACAACACCTTATCTTTAATCAATTCAAAAATATCTAATCAATATTGACATCATACCACATAGATATATCTATAACATGATTGATTTATGGTTCTGAAAAAGAGTAAAATAGTAAATCTATGACGACTTATGACTTACCGTTGATTCCAAATCTCCAATACAGGTTGATTAATCAAAAGTTTCATCTGGATCAAAAGGAATCATATTGGACTTCTAGGGAGGAAAAGGAGATTGAGGTACAAAGAGAGTAGGAGAATAATGAGATTTTTGGGGCCTTAATACAAATTCAACCACAATTTTTGAAGCATTTTTCAAACCCTACACCAATTGGGAACATGCTACAAAACATTTCCCAGGTTTTCTCATGGTTTAGAAAACAATGCATCAACCGTGTAGTGATATTATCTCAAGGTCACACTCTCGCATGGTTGGATCACACGGTTTTACAAACCATGGGCCAACCATGCTTTCACCTTTGTCTCAAATCACACAGATTCTCCTAGAATGCGCATGATTTTGAAAAAACATTTTCCAACTGTGTGCCATCCCAGTGACTCCCAAAACATGTTTTACTATTTTCTAGAGATAGTGCATGATTTCTCCTAATCGTGCTCAAATCATGCACCCTTTGAAACAATTTCAAAACACTATTAAACTATCCAAAAACATATTAAACACTACCGAAGTATTTTATAACATAAAAATACATAATGAAAGGTTATAATACCTGAAACCATGGGTGTTACAAAAAATATCACAGAAGGAAAAAAACCTTGCCCAAAGATAAAAACAAAAGTACAAGCCAAAAAAATTAAGATTACCAGAAAATGAATCATATCAGAACATTCAAACATATATATTCATGAATCTCCCTCTGATTCCCAAGTTATCTTTACCATGTAGGAATCAAAATATCCTCCACATTCAAGCTAACTTTCAAGGCTCTTGATCTTCATATTATAAAACAACAATGTTGTCTACAACAAACAACTCAGTCTTTTCCCACATAGATGAATGAACACCAACTGAACTGGTAGTGGTCTCTATCAATCCTAGATGATCAATCTCCTCAGTTGAAGATGATTTATCCTTCATAACCCAAGATCTTTGGCTTTCAACACAGAACTTATCTATCATGACCCAACCCAATGGGGATTGAACCAAAACTACCCCAATCTTGCCTCCATAGGGAAAGCGGGGGTGACAAGCACAAAAAGGCATAACTAGTATGGGATGAATTTTCCTAAAGTACCTATATAAATGCACCCAACCATATCAATGAATAAGTATAGATGAATAACAATAAAGATATGGAATATCTATAGAATAACCATGAATGAAAAAAACCGATAGGGTGTATAAGATTATGAAAGTGTAAAATAAAAATTAAAGGGGAAAAATATATTCCCATACAAAAAGATATCCCATCCTTAAAAAATTGGAAATGTAAATTCTGAGAGATTCCAGCTTTTGATCTCTAAGATTCGACCATCATACGCAGAAAAATGCACCAGACATCCTTAAGATCATTTATAATCACCGTTGACTTTTCTATCTTCTGGAAAAGACACAACATGTGTGGGAAAATACCATATAGGGGTGAGTATATATATACCCATTAGGACTCCCCAAAATATGAAGTGGGAGAACTAAGAGACACAATTAAAAAAGACAACTCAACCAAAAGTAAGAGATTAAAAAATAAAATGAAATGGATATAAATATATATATTATAAAACCAAATAATCCCAAATGAGTGGGAAATGGGATCTCCATATCAAAGCCTAGCCTATGTAAGAGTGCCAATAATTCCAAGAGCCCATCAATGATTCCAAGTATATCGTGTGTTAGTCCAAATAAGTAACCATAAGGAGGGTCCACGCCTTTCCATTATGTCGCACAGTTGAGGAGGTACAATCTACAAGAAGTGGACCTACACCCTCATGAATTAGGGGGTTCCACTAAGTTTAAGGAGGACACACACATTATCCAAAAGGGGGGTATAACTCATTAGATAGAGGAATTTTGCCCTAATACGTTAGGGGATACACTCAATTGATAAAGGACCATCTCCCTAAATCAATATGGGTACCACTCAGTGTATAGAGGACCCACACCTTAATTCCTTAGGGGTTACCACTCAGTCAAAGGAGGTCCCACACCCTAATGCCATAGGGGATACCACTCAGTAGATAGGGGACACACACCCTAATCCATAGGGGGTACCAGTCAGTAGATAGTCAGTATATGACCCATGCTCATCCAAGATGTAGGGTGCCACTCAAATCCCTCTTATGATCCTACTTGATCAATATCTTCATTGAGTGTCTCCTAAATAAGAATCAAGCAAGGAATATCTAACATCATATGTCAAAACCCACTATAGAGGCCACCATCATGTTCTACACAGCAAAACATATAGGATAGGCTACTCACAGGCCTAAATCAAAGTCTAAATTAATGGGATACAAGAGGATGAAGTTTCCTCAAAAGGAAAGTAGGGGTAAATGGTGTTTAAGGCACCCACACGGCATGTAGTCCCACTACACTACCTAGTTTTGTTCCTTTTGTTACACATCTAACTAACTGTGTAGAATGGCACAACATGTAGGTGGAGTACATGGTGTGCCTTGGCCTTCTGTGGGCCTTATCATGCTTCTAGTTGTATTTATGTAAGTCTTCTCATGTATATGTACTTTGGTACATAGTGAGTCCTTCTGCATAGGGTTCCTCCCCTTTCAATTGTTGTGTCCATATACAGCAGTGCACAGAATGTGCTTGGTTGTTTCCTCCCATACGGGTTCCTACCTATATACTCCACCACCGAGATTGTCTACCCCGTAAGGGATAAACGATTTGTGACCAAGCCACATGACATGTCATCCTTAACTTTCTCAAAAACCTAATGTTGTGTCCCAAGGGGAACTACATAGCATGTGTTCATCCATGTATACAGTATGGAGTTATTATGTTTCAAGAAAGTTATATTCATTCACTATATTCCTAATCTAGCTCTGATGCATCCTAACACACCTCAAGATCACCAAAAAACATTATAAAGTGTATTTTCTCATCGTTTTGGTATTGTGGAGGCATGGAATTGAACCTTTATTGATCTATGGGGTTCACTGTACACTCTAAACACGTCTCCTAATGCTGCAAACTCCAACTCGAATCTCGGTTCAACAAATCATTCACATGAAACCATAAAATACTTCAAATATATCCCTTCTTCACCAAACCATTCCTTGAACACGATTCTACCATGAATCTAGGGATTTAATCATTCTCATTCCTACCCAAAAATTTTGAACCAAGACCCTATGCGCCAATTGGTGAAGAATGCGAAGATGTATTTGGTGAAAAGAATAATAAGAATGTTCATTGATTTTTGGTCAACCATTCTAGGCCAACAAACCCAAATAGGGATTCTTGAGGTGAGAAAAACTGAATAATCAATTAAAACTAGTACACAAGTGCATGAAAAAGGATTCAATTGACACAGATCAATGAAATTAATCAATCATTCTCAAAAAAATTATTGAATAGGATTAGAATAAAAAAAATGATGAGTCTTACCTCAATTTGGATCATTCCTCAATGAGAAATGTTTTTTCCAATGAATGAGAGGGGCCATTGTGTTCCCTACATCTTGATCTTCTTGGATATGGAGTCTCTTCATCGTCTAATTTGAATTTTTCAATGAGTAGTGGATGGAAAACATCTCAATTCTACCAGGTTTAATGATTCTAGACATGAAAATTTACCATAACCATGGATTTATATATGTATATAATTTAGTTCATTTATATCAAATAATTAAATTATTTAATTAATCTAATATAAACTCATATTCCAATAGTTGTGATATCAAAATTCCCCACGTCCACCAATTTTAGGTCGCACCTTGGGTAAACCTCATGTTTCGGATTCAACTGTGGTTTTAGATTTGTGAAACAAAATTTAATTTAAGAGCTATCATATTTTCTTTAATAAAATTTTCATGTGTAATATAAAATATATTTAATGATTTTCTAAAATTAATTTTGGGCACGCAGGGCCTCAGAATCGCATGTCATTTTAGCTCATGTATCTAAAAATATTTCGATATATATTTTAATGTCTTACAAGTTAAAAATATGGTCTTTGCATCATTATATAATTCAATATTTTTATCCCAGAAAAATAAAAACATGAAAAAAACCTTGGAATACTGAGCCTTCATATGGATCTTCTGCTCCCAGGATATCTTATGCAGGCTCATGTGAGGCCAAAGTACATGAACTAAGGGGATCATCTGTCCGTGAAGGTTCCTCTCATGATGATCCTTAATTTCCATCTGGTTATCGAAAAAAGTGTTCCCATCCTTGATGTCTAGCTTTCCCTAGTCAATAACGTGCATGGGGTGATACACATATCTCCTTAGATATGACACATGGAAGACATCGTGCATCCACTCCATGTGTTGGGGTAGGGAGAGGTTGTAAATAACCTAAACAACCCTTGGAAAGATCTCTAATGACCCTATGAACCTCAGGGATTACTTTCCTCTCCTAGCAAATCTCCATAATCCTCATCATGGGGAGACTCTCAGTAAAATGTGGTATCCTTGATCGAACTCCAAGTTCTTATGATGATGATCTATGTAAGATTTCTTCCTACTCTGGACAATCTTAATCCACTCACGGATGACATGGACCTTCTTCATTGTCACTTTCAACACCTCTATACCCACAATAGATGCCTCACCGATCTCAGCCCATAACAAGGGTAACTTTTAGGATCTATCATATAGGGCCTTGGAAGGTTATATTACAATACTATAGTGGAATAAATTGTCGTATGAAAACTCTAACAAGGAAAATTGATCCTCCCAACTCCGGATGAAGTATAACATGCAATCCCTCAGCATACCCTTCAACTCCTAGATAGTGTTCTTGGTATTCCCATCTATCTGGGTGTGGAAGGTTGTATTATTCCTCATCTGGGTCCAAAATTCCTTCTAAAGGCCTCCCCACAATCGTGATGTGAACCATGCATCAGGGTTCGAGACAATAGATGAGGTAACCCCTTGAAGGTGAACAATATATCATGTATACAACTAACCCAAACTCTACACTTAACTTAAATCGCTCAAAGAAAGGAAGTGTGTAGACTTTATGAGTGGGTCAACTATCCCCCATATTGTGTTATGGAACTTCACTATCTCTAGAAGTCCTATCACAATATCCATGGATATTTCTTTCCATTTCCACTTAAGTAACTCATGGGGCATCAAAAAAACTACCAAAACCTAGTGATCAACCTTCACCTACTGACATGTGAGGCACCGTGAGATGAACTCAGCCATCCTCCATCTCATATAATCCCACCAAAACTACCACTAAAGGTTTATGTACATATTCCCTACACTAGGATGTACATCCAATTGAGAAGTGTGAAACTCTCTCATCACGTCCTACTACATTGTGACTTTGGACATCATCTATCCTTGGAAAAGGATAACATGATTCCCTCCTTCATAAAATACATCAGGGTAATATCCTAAGGATATATAGTCACACAATACCTCATAATAAATGTATCTTAACTGGGACTCACTCATATTCTCGAAAATTAGAGGAATCAACATCATTGACTAATTAAAAGATTCACCATCCTGCTCAACTAGGGTCATCTATAGGGAAGGAAAATGATCAAAATCCTCTTGTACAAAATGAGCCTATGACTTCCTATTGTAGTCATCTGCTACCACTTTTCCATTCCCGAGAGTACATACTATGTAAAAGTCATATTCTTATATGAATTACAACCAAATCCTTTATCTCAGGTTCAGTTCTATCTATGTGAAGACGTACCTGAGACTCTTATGTTATAAGTAGACCACAAAGCAGTCGCCCATAAGGTAGTGTCTCCACATCCTCATAGTGAAGACTATTGCTACTAGTTCTAGGTTATGAATCACATATTTCTTCTAAAAGGTCCTCAAATTCCGTGACCCACATGTTATAACTTCCTATATTTTTATCAATATTCATCCAATCCCATATTTTGAGGCATTTCAATACACTGCATACTCCACACCTACTTATGGTAGTCTCAAAATAGGATCACTCATTGACCTTAGCCTCAAATCCTTGAAGACTCTCTGACACTAATCAATCTAGGTAAATGGATGCCCCTTCCACATTAGGGTGGTCAAATTTAATGCAATACTAGATAATTCTACCACAAACCTCTGGTAGTACCCCACTAATCTAAGAAAATTCTTCACCTCTAAAATGATCTTGGGTGGATCCAAAGAAAACACTACATCAATCTTCACTAAGTCCATATCTAATACATACTAAGAAATGAAATTCTATAGAAAATGAACCTCATGAATCCAGAATTGGAACTTAAAGAGCATACCATAAAGTTGGTTCTCCAGAAGAAAATCTAGGACTGTCATCAAGTGGTATGTATGCTTATCCACTAATGTAGGGTTCATGAGAATGTTGTCAATGAAGACAACCACAAATCGGTCCAAATACGACTAAAAGATCTGGTTCATCAAATCCATAAAAATGGTGGGGGTATTCATCATTCTGAAGGGCATCACTAGGTCCTCATAGTGTCTATAGCGACATCAGAATGCCATCATCAGAATATCTTCCTCATGAACTCTCAACTAGTGGTATCTAGTCCTGAGATCAATCTTTGAGAAGCATTCTGCACCTCAAAACTGATCAAAGTGCTCACCAATCACCAGCAAGGGGTAATTTTTATTTATAATGTCCAATTTTAGGTTATTATAATTCACACAAATCCACAAGATCACATCCATCTTTTTCATGATTAACGTTGGAGCTACCCTGGGGGACACACTGGTCTGATAAAACCCTTCTTTAGAAGATCCTCTAACTATAAATTCATCTCTTAGAGATTGATAGGGGACATCCTATATGCCAAAAAATATATTAGGGTTTTATTGGGATGAAATTCAATGAAAAATCCATCTTCCACCTTGGAGGTGGTCTTAGAGAATCCTTGGGTAAGACATCCATGAAATCCTCCAGAGTTGACGGAACCTATATGCATAAAGAGATTTTTTCATAAAGGGATATAATCACTAACTAATGGGAAACAAGATGCAGACCACTACTTATAAAACCGACTCTCCCTGTCATGAGATCTCTATCACCCAAAAAGAAGAATCTTGTCCCATCAGTGCAAAGGCATCTGACACGTCTGTAGTGAAATTCAATCTAGGATTGGACCATGGAAAACCAAACCATACCCAATATGATGTCATAGGGTACCATATTAATGACCAATAGGTCACGTAAAAACATATCTCTACCAATTGAAAGCATTCATTGTTAGAAGATAAATGATATAGAAGAAGCATTCGTGTTAGAATTATCAATCCAAAGATGTTGGGCCAATGCCTTAAATAGGAGCTCCAGCTCTCACTCCTGTAGTATAGGGATGAAGGAATGACTCACACTTAATACTTAAGAAATATTAGAATAAACAAAGATCATACCTCTAATCATCTCGTGTGTCGCTGGGTTATACACCTCCATATCCTACAGTTATCAACGTCCTTCACATCCATCTCCCTAAGAATAACGCGAGCCACCTAGTAGTGGTAGTGGTGGAAGGATCTCATAGCATCCTCTTCCACCCATAGATACTCCTTCTAGACCTACACCTACTCCTCTACCATCTCCACCTCCCATGGGCCTCCCTTCCCTCTCCTTGGAGATCCCTGATCTTGGAGCTACCTCTACAGTTGAGGTCCATCTGCTATATGCTTGTGCTCCTCAGAATGTCGAGTATGAAAGTCACAATCCATGAGACCTCACCCATCACATGCATAGCATGGACCCTCTACAGGATTCCCGTGCCCTCTTTCTATTTCACATGTTTCACAAATATGTTCCTAAGTCTGATCATGGGAAGGTCTCTTGGGCTGAGGTCCTGTCGATTGGTTCCTGATAGCTACTATAGACAACTCATCCATGTTAGGACCACTACCATATCCAGCTACCTAACATCCCTCTAATATGAATCTATATATCCCAAGAACCCACTCTAACACCCTAACATCTGTGGGAATTCACAAGGGTACTACACTAGAATGGGGATATCTATGGAGACCCTTCTCAAACATCTATGCTCAAAATTATACATCCCAGATTATATGATGAAGTACCACATAAGGTCTGTGAGATTTGTAGCATTATCATGCATTTTAATCTCTATCTATTTTAGTTTCAAAAGATCTTGAATTTGAACTGACCGCAAGCAGGATGGGTATTACTCCTAACCGAATAGTTATTGAAAGTCAGGCCATGAATGTGTAGACTCATAATGCAGATATGTATAAAGACTTCAACATTACCTAGAAGCTCTATGGAAAAGTCTATATTCCATAGGAACCACCTAATTAGTTAGTGTATATATAATCCTAAATAAATGGATCATCGACTCTAGCTAGTCATACGCAACATTGGGATCTAGATCACTGTGGAACCTCAGCAGCCTCTGGCACTAGAACTCAAAGAGTGTTCTGATCTTGTACACATCCTCAATTTTCTATATTGGTATGATCTACTTTTCAATAGGAATGGGTGGTGCTAGTTATCCACCTAGAAGAAGGATCTCATGGGATGGACCCTAAAATAAGGCATCATTACTCCTCAGATCATCATCACGGTCTAGAACTAGTCTCCTAGATGTCTTTTATCACAGAGGCATCCTGAAAATTTAATCAAGTTGTACCATAGTCAAATGAGAATATATATATATATAATGGGGAGGTGAATCAAGAAGGATAGTAAAAGGAATAAATCCTATATAATGCATGTACCATTGATTCCTACAAACAATATCTCAATTTAATGATTCGATAAGAAGGTATTCAGTGTTCTCGAAAATAGATACATTGACCGCTCACAATATAATTGGGTTCCCTATCCTGAAATACGCACTCAAAACACTTTTAAATGGTTTCCCTAAGTCCAAACCAAAATCCTTATAAGGGGATTACTCCAAACACCATCCTAAAGAATGAACTGCTTTGATACCATTATATCATGACCCAGTACAATGGGGATCGAGCTACAACTACCCCAAGACCGCCTCCAAATGCTAGGGTTGGAGACAAGCGTTGAAAGTCATAACTAGTATGGGAGGTCTTTTCCATATGTATTTGTATGTACACACTCTACCATCTCAACGTATAAGTGCAGAGTAATTTTGATACAAAGATGAAATATCTAGAGATAACCATGCATGAAAAAAAAAACCTCTAGGGTGTACAAGTGTACGATAGTATAAATTGAAAATTGAAGTAGAAAATACATGCCCAACCAGAAGGATGTCTCATCCTGATAGAATTTGAAAAGTAAATTCTGAGAGAGACCAACTCTTGATCTCCATGATTTGACCATCATATGTGTCCAAATTCACCAGGTATCCTTATGCTCCTCTATAATCGTCACCAACCTAGACATCGTCTGTATAATACATGACACGTGTGGGAAAATCCCACATAGAGGTGAGTATATACATACCTAGTAGGATTCCCTGAAACCTAAAGGGGTATTAAGATTCATAATAAGAAAATAAATCTCAACCTAAAGTAAGATAGTATAAAATCCAATGACATGGATACATATATATGCTCAAACCAAATAATCCCAAATGAGATAGAAAGAGGGTATCCAACTCATATCCAAGACTAGATAAGAGTGTCAATAGTTACAATAGTCTATCAATAATTCATGGCATCTCACGTTTCAGTCCTAAGAAGTAACCATGTGGAGGGCCCACACCTCGACACTATGTCACACAGTCAAGGGGTGAAATCTCATAGAACAGGACCTATTCCCTGGTGCATCATGGGGCATCATTTAATGTAAGGAGGTCCTATTCCCTATCTAGAAGGGGTAAAAATTAGTTGATAGAGGAATTGTACCCTAATATGTTAAGGGAGTACCAGAAGTGAATAGAGGACCTGCACTCAAATGTCGTAGGGGTACCACTTAGTTAATAGAGGACCCACACCCTAATTCAATAGGGGGGTACCACTCCATGGATAGAGTACTGGCACCTTAAAGCCATAGGGGGTACCACTCGGTCGATAGAGAACTCTCACACTAATTCCACAGGGGGTACCACTCAGTAGATAGAGGACCTACACCCTAATTCCATAGGGGGGTAGCACTCAGTAGATAGTCGATGGAGGATCCATGCCTAGTCCAAGGGAAGGGTGACACTTTAATTCCAATGATGATCCTTCCATCACTGAAAATCTCCTAAATAAGAATCGCACCTATAATATCTCACGTCATATCTCAAAAGACACTATGAAGGCCACAATTGAATTCTACATGGAGAAACACTTTGAATAGGCTATTCACATGCCAAAATTCAAGTTTAAATAAATAAGATACGAGAGGTTGAATTTTCCTAAAAAGGAATGTAGGGTTACATGATGTGTAAGGGACCACACAATGTGTGATCCCGCTCTGCTACCTAGTTATTTCTCTGTCGGTACAACACTAACTAAATGTGTATCTCTAGACGGTGTGTAGGTGAACTACATGGTGTGCCTCATCCACCCAGTTTCTTTCACGTGCTCTTGGTCATGTCCAAGTAATTCTACCTATGTTTTTGTACTTTAGTACATGATATTTCCTTTCGCATGGGGTTCCACCCCATATCCCTAGCCATGTCCATGTACATTTGTACATGATGTGTGTCTGTTCATGTCCTCCCACACAGGGTCATACGCATGTGCTTTGTCACACATCATTTCTACAAGAAAAGGGTTACTTGGTGTGTGGATCAACCACATGGTGTGTCATCCTTAAATTTCAAAAAACACAAGCATCGTAGCCAAAGGGACACTACATGTCATGTGTTCATCCATGTATACACCATGTAGTCCGTATTTTTTAAAAAAATTATATCTAATCACCGCATTTTATATATGGATCCACCACATCCAACCACACCTCATGATCAACCAAAACTAATGGAAAGGGTCTCCATTCATTGTTTCTAACCATATGGACACCAAATATTTAATCTTCATTAATCCATGGGATTCTTCATATGCCCCAAATGCATATCCCAATGCCAATAACTCCAATATGGATCCCGGTTCAACAAAATCATTCACCAGAATAAAAAAATCCTATTAATCCATCCATATTTCACAAAATCATTCCTTATACGTGATTCTGTTGTGAATTTGGGGGATCAATCTGTCTCGGTCCCACCCAGCAATGTTGAACTGAGACCATATGGTCCAATCGACAAATAACATGAAGAGATATTGAGAGAAAAGTACAATAAAAAAAGGTTCAACATTCATTTTTCAAGTGTTCTTGTCCAACAAACACAATCAGGGATGACCGAGGTGAGAAAACCAGAAAATCAATAAAAACCGATATACTAGCACATGCAAAATGTTTCAATTGATGTAGATCAAGGAAAATAATCAATAATTCTAAAAAAATTAATAAATAATGGAAGAATACACAAATTGATGATTCTTGCCTAAATTTTCATCATTAGTATACAAATAACACACTCTATAAGGAATGATATGGGTTTTTGAGTTTTCTATGTCTCGATCCTCCTAGATTTGGAGTCTCATGTTGGTCCAATTTTGATTCTCCAATGAGAGGTTGAGGGAAACCTCTCAATTCTCCTAGGGTTTATATGGATAAACATTGATAATCATCATAAACATGAATTTATAGAGGTTTATAATTATGATCATTTAAATAAAATAATTTAATTATTTAATTAATTTAATTTAAATGCACCCACCAATGGTCACGATATCCGAACACCCCACACCGACCAATTTTAGGTATCACCATGGGTAAACGTCATGTTAAAGATTCTACTGTGGTCTCATATTTCTAATCTGAGCATCCATTTAAGATTTATAAAATTTTATTTAATAAATCAATCATGTTTAATATAAAATATTTTTAATATTTTTATACAAATAATTCTGGGAACATCAAACCTCGTATTTACAGGTCAACTATACTCCTGGATCTGAAAATATTTCTAGATATATTTCAAAGTTTTACAAGGAAAAAATAGGGTCTTTACATTCTCCCAATAAGTGAATCAATATTAATCATAGAATATGAGTTTTCATCCCCAGCTTGAGTCATCGGAGATTCTCCCTCTATAGTTGGTTTAGTGGTTACACTGACTTTTCAGCCTCTTTCGCCTCAAGATATTAAAAAAATATGTGTAAGAACCATTACTAGTGGATCCATATATGTTTCCACTTACTGTTTAAGATCATTCTTATGCATTGGAAGCTTGTTTCTCACATGTAAATTAAAATCTTAGGAACCAATGTCAACTTCTTCAAGCCTAGATGTTTCCATGACTTAACATATTCAACATGCACTGACTGTAATATAGGGGCATTACTCTTAGAATATTCAATGTTAGTAATTGGAATGCACCCTAGAATAGTCACATAATCAGTTACTGCGTTCACTTTATAATATTCCTTGTTTTTATCATCTCTCATGTTATATTTACTACTACCCTGGCCTATCTTTTTATAGGAAGGTTCAAAGTTGAAGCCCATATTTAGGTCCTCTGGCCTCCCTTTATTCTATATTTCAGTTGATGACATGGCCATAACTAGAGTTATAAGCTCATTCTCATTGGAAAAATAGAATCTTCATTTTTCAATAAGTTGGTACCAAGATCAGAGGTATTAGGAATTCCTCTAACCTTTTGGCAGTTAGCCACATCAGGTTCTTCTACTTCCTTAGAAACAATATTTTTGGCAATATAAATGATTCTCTTTTGGGATCATGAGACCCCTATAGTAGAGGAATCAAAATTCGCTGCCTTGGTATCATTTGAAAATCCCCTAACATGACCTTCTCTCAATGTAACTTTTGTGCATCTTTTAGATACCATCTTCCCTTGGACAGACCCCTTAGGAGATTTCATGGAAGCATCACTACATCTAGCTTCATAACCTGAGAAAGGGTCCCTATGGACTTCCTTCTTGACTTCATAATTGGAGACTATCTCCCCTTATACACCCTTATTAGAATTCTGGGATTTAGTTATAAGATGAACATCACCACTTCCTCTAAAACAGAGATATTTTTGGCTAACTATGCTAAAGAATCTGCTCCAATATGCCTCTTCCCTTTTCTATCACCAAAGAACATAAAATTCATATCCATTAAATCAACAAAATAATCTTCAAAATCAATAAATAAGGAAAAAGAATCATGAATTACTTTCATTTTCTCTCCATTTTTAGAATCATATCCCTTTTCATGTTGCCAATTAATCAAACTACCCAAATAATTCCTCTAATGATTAATACTAGCCTCCAAATTTCATTGAGGAGGGGTGGAAACCACCACTATTTCACTCGACCTCTGATTAGAAGAACTATCCTCAGACCACCAAAAACCATAGCTAAAAAAGTATATTTAGTGCCACCATCCATCTCAGTAGGAATACCATTTGGATTCTTTTCCTTTGGTGTTTCTCAATCTTCATCTTTACAAGATACAATGTCATTTACAATGAAAAAATTTCAAGTATCATAAATGTTTCCAATTATTCTGACAAAGGATCACTAAAGGATTATATGAAAATTATTCAAAAAATGGCCTACATATTTACAATTCTAATAAAATATGAGAATCTTTTCAAAATCAATAGGCAATTCAAAACAAGTGTCTCAAGAAACTAAAATAAATTATTTAGTAATATGGGATAAATATAAATTTCAATAAAAATCATATCATAATGTCAAAATAGATCAAAATAAATTTCACTATCATATTTGATCAGCACTCCAACTATTGATGCAACTTCTCATAGAATACAGGGATGCTATAGGAACCAGCTTAACCCTTGAATGAATTTCTATATTTGAGCAATGAACTTATTAGTAGGGAAAGGATTAAACGAAGGATATCATTCATGAATTCACCCAATATATCGTTTTAGGAAAAAATAACCAAATCCCCAATCCATGGTCTTAATGTCAAATTAGGGGAACACAGTATGAAAGAATCATTTCCCAAGTGATGTTAAGTGATAATTATCAAAGACCCTAATTTCAAATAAATGATTCATTCAATCATAAAAGATCTTGGGTTTATCCTTTGGTGAATAATTCAAAAAAAAATAACTAATAACTTACAAACATAAATACTCTCTTCAAGGAACCCTTTATTTTCTTTAATGGTGGCCAATGATCCATTCATCATAATTTTCTAGGGGGTCATACCGCCATCCTAAAAAAATTAAATGATCTATGTGATAGATCTTTCCCCTTTATAAAAACCAAAAAAACCTCATATTCAATCAAACCCTTCATAGCTAACAGATTAGATATTGAAACCCCCAAATCGACCTTGAAAACATCATATTTAGAATTAGCTATCCTTTCATTAGAAATGAATACGTCATCTGGATTAAAGTATAAATCTGGAATAAACACCTCAAAAATTAAGATCGACCTTAATTGAATTTAGAACTCTCGAACAAAACCATAGTCCCCCACTAATTATATAAATGTATATAATATTTATTATACAAATACGATATTAATTATTATTAATCGTATTTTATTTTTCTACTAATATGTATTAACTTTTATAAAATATTAATGAATAAATATTTAATATTATAAAAATTTATAAATAATACTAAATTGGGGGAGTGTTCTCATGCAGAGACAGAGTATGTTGTTCTACAACTGAGGAAGTTACAACATGATAAGGCACTAATACCATTAAAGCATCAGCAGGTCAAATGACATCCATCATTGTAAGTTGTCCTCTTGTTGTAGCTACTCCCAATTTAAATAATGTATGGACCCATATGATTCCATCCCAAATTTAGGTTCCACATCCCGATCATACCTATCCTCTACTACCCCAATGGATATCCCATCTTTTTCATTAGTAAGTTCTCTAAGAGAGACAATCCAAGGTTAGACAGTTCCTTTAGAATCATCTAGTATTGAGGAAGAATTAACTACCTGGTCATGACCCAAATTCAATTCCACTGTAATGATAGAAATTTGTAAACAAGGGTTTTACAGCCTTTTCAATAGGTATACCTACAGCATGACGAAATAGTGCATTTTTTAGACCAGGTTTTTTTCTTTTTAGGTAGAAAATACTCTATTAAATGTCCTCCTCCCTTACTCTGGAGTGTTGAAATTTGGAATCACAGACTCAACTTATGTATGTAATTTGATTACCATTACATGTATACAGTTTTGTATAAACATTTTTTTATCTTACTAGAATAGTTTTGATAATTCTTCATCCACTATATTTATGATAATTTCATTGGATTGTGTGTTGTGTAAAAAGGTTATAATAGTTCCCATGCTATAATGAGAACCTAGAGATATCGTGATAGTAATCATAAAGTTATGTCATTTGTTCTAGAAACACCATACTGATAGGAAATTGATGATGTGTGACCATCAGTTGTTGGGGTATAATAAACATTGAGATTTCTTCTATTGATTTTTCCACTTTTTGATCTTGAGTAAATGAGATCATAAGGACAAACCTTCTAATAGGAACACCACATGTTTCAGGTGTCATTGGTTGTTCCCATCTACGAACATGTGTATTAGTCTCCAAACATGATATCATTATCGATGTGTGTCATTAAATAGCAAACATTGATGTAAGACAAAAATAATGAAATTGAAGTCATGGTAAGGTGCTTGTGTTGGGTGTGTCATTTGTGGTATGACATTGGTTTAATGATCAAATTAGAGTTTGTCACTTTCGAGTTGAGGAAGTGATATCATAGTCCTGGTTGATTAGGATGGTAGTACCTTCATAAATCTATTCTGGGGAATATGTGTATAGGACATGGTGGGTGACACTATGGGGTCCGAGAGTTGTCCAAGTAGTATCAATTATCGATAAAAAAATAAAATCATTATTATTCGAGTATAGAATAATTAAGTGGAATTTAATTATTAAAAACATATAAAATTGTTTAAGTAAAGACATAGGATAATATTATACAAACAGATATTATTTTTAATATTTAAGATTCATTTAATATTAGTGGGAATTGTGAGTTGAGTTGATGACATAGGTTTATCACAAAATATATTATATATATATTACTATTTGTTAATAAAATATAAAAAATATTTATGATGTATTTAGTTCATCATAATTATTTAGTTACTACTTATTTAATGGATGCTAAATATATAGGGGTCGAGGAAACCTAACCGGGTATTTTGTACATCAAATATATAAGTAGTGAAAAATATCATTTCATATACTATTCATTGGTTGGAATTGAGAGTTCATCTCTCCTCCCACATCCTATAGAGGAAAATTCTCTATTCGAGAGATCGATCCAAAGAAGGCCTTCGTGTATCAAAGGCAAGAGATCGTAGTGATCATTGCAATGTTGAAGAAATAATCATAGCTTCACGCTAGCACCTAGAATTCGATGAACGGTGTACGCATGGACTATTGAAGAATGTGTGTACTATTTATAGGGGTTCAACCATGGATCCTTTGAGAAACATTATTCAAAGACATGAAACATACGAAAACAATTCTATTCAAATATAGTACTAATTATATTTTAATTTTTGTGTTTTTAAAAATTCACATAAGATCCTCAGACTATACCAGTGCTTACATCGCTAAAGATGAAAATATTTCTTCACTTTGGTGATGAAAATTTTAAAATCCTTGGCTCACCAACTTTAAGCGTGAGTCCCCGTACCATCAATTGGTATCACTGTGACGGCGTAGATTTTATAATCGAAGAAAATTAAATTTTCTTTGAATTTAAGAAGTGTTTTTTTCTCTAAATTCTGTCTCAGTAGATCCTATCATACTCTCTGATCTTATATGGTCATGTTATGGTCATCCAAAAAAAATTTATAAATCAAATGCGGTGGATTTTCATATATTATAAATTGAAACATATATTTTATATGCGTTCAATTTTTCTAGATCTCAATATCCGGTGATAATTCTAGTCATCCGAAAATTCATTTTCCCAGTTAGGTATTGTCCAGACTTCTATGACCCGATTTCATCTAGATGATGTCACTTATTCGAGATTATTTGTAGAATTATTAGAAATATTTAAAAAAATTAAATGTACTAGTGGAGGGTGTGGTTTTTTATAACAAGGAAAAAAAGTAAAAACTATGAAAAGGGGGATAGGCAGCGTGACTTTGGGATAATGGTACTTTAACCAAAAAAAAGAAAAAGATGATTCTCAAGAAACCATCCAATTTTTAACCGCTAGGTCCCACCACAACCTCCTCCATTTTCTTGATCCAATCTTAATCACATCCCGGTTGAGCGGCATCAGCCCCCACTAAGCCTTTATGACATCTCCCTCGAACAACCACCCCACTTTTTATGCCTCTTTTGGCTCAGAATGTCCTGATTTCCATCGTCCCGTTCACTTGGAACTGGCAAGAATGCATCGATATTGGTGCCACCTCAGCCTCGCCTCACCCCCGGCCAACTGTCCTCTCACCTCACCCAAGCTGCACTGTCTCCCTTGAATGGTCCACCATGTCGGCTCCTATTCTCACGTCCCATATAACAATGAATGACCAACCCTGGGTTGGATCTATTGTGGTATCCTTCCACCATAGATCCTAACAGTCATTGTTTGCTGCCCCATCCATGAGGGACAAACATCATCTACAATGCCCTAAATAACTGGAATATCGAGTTTAACCTGGGTGATACCACGTTTATAAAAAAAAGTGGTGGTTGGATTGAAATGCAATAAAAAAGTACAGTTGTCAGAATTTTTACAAAAATCCATTTTCACCCTCTGTTGTTATTACCGCTATACAGCTGTAATACATCATAAAAACAAATTAAAACATTAAAAAACATATAAATAACATTAAAAAACATATCAAAAAACAAAAACATTGAATAATAAAATACTATTTAAAATACTATAAAAACCCTATAAATTACACAAAAAAATAACATATAAAAACATTGATATAAAAAAACATAAAAATGTTGATACAAAAGAAAAACATATCAAAAAAATTAGATATAAAAAATGTTGATATATATTACGATTTAAAACATATCAATTTATAAAAAATTAATAACATTGAAAAATATAAATTTCCTATAAATAGTTATTTTTAAAAATATATCAATTTTTTATTTCTTAAATATTATTTTAAACACCTATTAATTTTTTCAAGTTTAAAAAATATTTTTTTTGAAAGTAGTTAAAAATATATACTTAGAAAAATGTCACAAAACATTAGTACATTTAAAAGTTAAATAAAAATATTTTTTTGAAATACTGAAATTTTCTCAAATAAAGAGAAACTCGTTATTTTATAAATGTATAACCATTTTTATGATTTAATTTTTTAAAGGCGTAAAAAATATTTTATAATGGAACTAAAAAATAAAAAATACCAATTTCAAGAAATAATCACAATTTTATTTAAACGAGAAATTTTCAATGAAGAATATCCATTATAAAAACAAAAAAAATAATAAAACATAAAGGGAAAAAATGTAAATTAAATTTTTATTGACTGTATTTATATTAAATGAATTTACATATAATATGTATTAAATTTTTTACATAAATTTTACAAAAATTATATAATTTACCATTTATAAAAATATATTATACATGAATAAAAATATAAATAAAATGTATATATTTAAAAAGTTCCAGTGGAGGTTCCTATGAAGGTTCCAGTAGATGTTCTAGTGGATTTTCCAGTTCTAGTGGAGGTTCCATTGGAGGTTCCGGTGGGGGTTTCAGGTTCGAATGGAACTTCTAGTGGATGTTTCAGTAGAGGTTCCTGTGGAGGTTCTAGTGGAGGTTCTAGTGGAGGTTACGGTGGAGGTTTCAGGTTCGAGTGGAACTTCTAGTGGATGTTCCAGCATAGGTTCCAGTGGAGGTTCCAATGGAGGTTCTAGTGGAAGTTCCAGTGGAAGTTCTAGTGGAGGTTCCAATGTAGGCTCCAATGGAAGTTCCAATTGAAGTTTCAATAGATGTTCCACACTACAACAAAAGTATATATTATTAAATTAAAATTAAATAAACATATTTATATTAAATGCAATTATATATAATATATGTAATATATTTTATTGAACATATATACTAATAAAAACTATAAATATATTAAGAGGAACTTCTAGTGGAGGTTTAAAATCCAGTGGAGGTTCTAGTGGAGGTTCCAGTGGAGGTTCCAATGGAGGTTCAAGTGTAGGTTCCAGGTTCTAGTGGAACTTCTAGTGGATGTTCTATTAGAGGTTCTAGTAGAGGTTCCAGTGGACGTTCTAGTGGTGGTTCCCATGGAGTTCCCAGTGGAATTTCCAAATGATGTTTTAATGGATGTTCCAAAATACAACATAAATATATATTTATAAAACTATAGAATATATTAATAAAATTAAAATTTTAATAAACATATTTTTAATAAATGAAATTATATATAATATTTGTAATATATTTTATTCAACATCTATACTAATAACAATTTTAAATCTATTAAGAGGAGGTTCCAGTGGAGGTTCCAGTTCTAGTGGAGGTTTCAGTGGAGGTTCCAGTGGATCTTCCAGTGGAGGTTTGTGTGGAGGTTCTGATAGAGGTTCTATGTTCTAGTGAAACTTCTAGTGGATGTTCCAGTGGAGCTTCTAGCGGATATTTCAGTGGAGGTTCCAGTGGAGGTTCTAGTATAGGTTTCAGAGGAGGTTCTAGTGGACGTTTCACAGGAGCTCCCAGTGGACGTTCCAGTGGAGGTTCCAGTTGATGTTCTAGTGGAGGTTCCAATGGATGTTCCAGTTGAGGTTCCAGGTTCCAGTGGAAGTTCTAGTGAAAGTTCCAGTATAGGTTCCATGGGAGTTTTCATTTTATGTTCCAATAGATGTTCCAATAGACTTTTATGTAGAGGTTCCGGTGGAGATTTCAGGGAAGGTTCCAGTGAGATTTCCAAATGAACTTTTAATGGATGTTCCACAATACAACAAAAGTATATATTTATAAAACTATAAAACATATTAATAAAAATTTAATTTTAATAAACATATTTATATTAAATGAAATAATATATAATATATGTAATATATTTTATTCAACATTTATACTAATAACAATTATAAATTTATTAAGAAGAAATTTCAGGGGAACATAAACCGAAAATTCCCGTGAAAGTTACTCTGGAATTCCAGTGTGAATTTGAAACATACCCTGATCTTCATTGAAAACTTTAACTAAAAAATCAAACATAAAAGTCAAAGAAATCCTTCATAAAAATTTTAATGATTCAGCTATAAATTTTATAGTGAAGTTTTGTAAAAAACTATTTCTATTAAAGATAAATTATTTTGTGTTTTTTAAATGGCATAAACCTTTCTTACACAAATATTTATTTGCATTTACAATAATAATTATATTTACAATAAAATTAATGTACGCACTTAAAAATATAATCGGGTTTAAAATAAAATAAACTCATTAATATTTAAAATGTTTTAAAAAAATGTACGCACTTAAAAATATCAACAAAAATATATTCATTTTACTAAAATAATCAAAAAATTGAACACATATTATTTGGTCATTTTTTAGTAAAGTGTAATAATTTATTTTATATAAGACAAATATAATTTCATTTTAATATATATTTGGTTTTAAAACATATAAAAAATTTTATTATTTGTATAATATATAATATAATATTAAAAATTTGTTAGAGTAAATCTCGTTGATTGGAGAGAGGGAGACCATTTGCCGATTGATTTTTTCCCCAAGACCAATATACCATTCACTCTATTCTCTTTCTTGATCGTGACATGTGGAAAAAATATACCAGTTTTCATCATCTGAGCCCCCCAATGGATGATCCATTGTTTGAAGTTATTGGAGACGATGTGGAGTGATCAATGAGGTGACCCCATTGGACCAATTCCCTCCCTTGAGTCCAATTGGACCCAATCTTCCCGACAGTGGATCAGAACAGGTCTGCCCAACCCAGAACGGGCCAGGTCGGATCCTCCCAACCCAGAACAACCCTACACGGGGTTTTTCTGACCCAAAATGGGCCTCAGGGTTATGGCTCAACTCTTAATGTTTCTGGGCATGGTTTCGGGGCACGAAAAAATTTTATATAATCGAAAATTAATTTTATTAATTTTTATTAAAAAAAATAATATTTTAATATTCCAAAAAATAATAATTTTAGTTTTTAATTAATTAAATAATTTAATTTATTGAATAAAAAATAAATTTATACTTGAACCGAATGAAAGTAAATTATTTCAATTTAATTACTTCCTTAAATTTATTTAAATTGACTGCATGCTTTAAATTTATAGAAATTTAATTTGATCACATTTTTTATTTTACTTACTAACTGGTCTTGAGCAATTAATTGAATTTATGTATGTCCAAATCATTTTATTTAATTATTACATGTGTGTGTTGTTTGAAATAATTAGTTAATTTTATGATGGTTAGTGCATCATCTTATTTTCTTTCAATGTGCATAAGAGTCTACGGGTCCAATTTATCTGTATTTATTTTTCGATTTCTGAACCCCCCTCGCCTTTTTTCAAGTATACTGAAATATTTTATGATGACAGTTTAACACGCAGACCCTATCAAAATGTGGCAGTACTCTAGAATATAAGAGAAAACACTTGATGGGGGAAAGCTGTTATACGTGTAAGGACTCAACTCAGGTATGATACCTTTAGGTCGTGACTAATTCGTTGTGTTTAAAATGGTTCAATCATAATTAGATTCTCAAGATCATTCGTGAAAAAATTTATTCTCTTTATTCATAGTTTATTATTTTATGTAGGTGCACGTTTACTGTGAGAATACATAAAATAATAGAGTAAAAAATTATAAATATGTTATGAATTTTTTTTCTATTAATTCATATTCAGTTGTGAGTGTGATAACATAGTATAAACATATTTAATAGAATTGGATTACATTCTTCAAGAAATATTAAAAATATCTCATAGATATATTAAGTAATACGACCTCCTGTTTCTCAAATTTGAACAAAACTGGGTATATAGGGTGCTCGTCAACCATAGTTGAGGGTGCCTCCTACTACTGTGGAGCTATTATGTGAGGGATGTCTTAACATAACTAATATTTGAAGAAAAATATCTTTCTATAGCTATCATGCTATCACTTTAGAGGAAAATTATAGAGGGAATCAAGGTTACGATTCCAATAAGCTGAGACGTTACTCAACAGATCAAGGAACCATGAGTTAATGTGGTTGGGTAGCCTAGTGCCTATCTAGGAACTCTCTGAGTTATGGGTTAGTTATAGATTATAAACAATGAGATGACGTTTTGAGGATCATTGACACTATAATACACAAGAGACATAGAATTTTGAATCTAATAGTGAGGGATATTGAGGTTCGATAAAATATTTGGAGACATTTAATGATTTAATAATTAATAAGTAAAAAATGTCTAAAAGGTAATCAAGATAAAGTACTAAATCCTAATGTTTATTTTTTTGTAAATCAATTTAGAAATCATAAACACTACCAAATCATTATTAGTACAATACATACTGAATAAAGAAAAAATTCTGACATTCTATAACTTATAGGAGTTGTACAGGTGCTTGTGCATAACACTACGCCAAGGGAGGAATATTTATGTTCTAGAGTCCATACTTCCTACTGATCCTCCCCAAGGATGAAGAAAAATAGAGAAAGATAAATGGAAAAATCATGTACAAGATGCACTAGATGAATTTAAAGACCCAAAAATTCCATTTAATTTTTTATAAAATTATTTTGGATTATTACAAGTCTGCAAAAATTTATGGCGTGGGATTTTGAGGACCGGTGTGTCCGGAATGGAATTGTAAACATTTTTTAAGGTACATTTACTAAATGCACAGGAATCATTTTCTATATTTTGAACCAGTGCTCGGATTAAAAATCAGAGGGCACCATTGAATTCAAAGCGCCAAGATTCACTTAAAGGAGGCTTAACTTCGACCGCAATAGGTCGGGTGAAAAATTTAGTTTTTGCAACTTTTAAAGAAATAATAAAATAACAAAATTGTTATTTTATTTTTTTCCTACAACCTGTATAGTGGCGGTGGTGGGACTGATGGGTTTTCAAACCATTTAATGGCTTGACTCTCTTATTGTGCAACTGCACTGTTGGGAATTAAGAGGTTCATTCATTAATGAACCTCATTAATTCCTCGGTGCATTACTCACCCTTCCCCCCTCCATTTAAGTGAGGCTCGGGATTTGGTTTTTGAGAAGAAAGTGAGGAACCTCTGCTGAAGTGATGCGACATCTTCCACCGATGCGGAACGAAAGCTTGGACAACAACGTTGGAGGAATCAAATCGGGAACGACGACTGCCAGTAACTTCGTCAAGTGCGGATCCTATTTCCACCATCACATCATATCCAATGAAATTTGAGGTAGGAGGTTTTTGTTTGGAATGAGGTTTATCATTATTTTAATGCAATGTATAAATTAATTCCATTTGTTATAATGTTAACGCGGAGGGCGCGTGCCAAATGAACAAGACCCAGACCCTCTGCCGCTTGATTTTTCGTTGCGTTCTTCGGAGGTGGAAATTTCCAACTTGAGGGAACCTTGAAACCAGGAGGCATGTAGTGACAAAAACATCCCAAGAGGCCCATAGGCATGAACTGAAGAGAAAACAGACCACCAGATCTCACTTGGTGGCCCGCGGAAGATCCTCCAGCGCGACACCGATGCGGCGGCACCGACAACCGGCGTTGGTGGTGAAGGTGGTGACTCATTCTCATCGGCCGAAGATGATGGTGGCACCACTCGGCACTGTGGAGGATGGAAAAGCGGCCAATTCTCAGCCGGCTATGGAGGCAGGAGGCGGCGTGTTGTCGCGCGTTGCGGTGGAACAAGCAGTGACGAAGGGAGGGACCCAGGGACACCAAGGCTGCGCCACCTAGCACCGAAAATTAAAGAGAGGAATGTATCCTTGAGATGTTCTAGAGGCGGTCCACGCGACCCATGTGTGTGGCGCGCCCGCTGGCTGGCGGAGCCACCACGGCCCAGGCTAGGCCGAGTCGGTCAGACCGGGTCAGACAGGACCCGGACCCTCTCGGGCCCAAATACCCTTAAAAGGTAGTATCTTGTGAACCCGACATCTGTTTGAAGATCAATATGCAGTGCTAGGATCCTTGGAGTGATAAGGTCCTTTTTAGATACTTCAAGAGAGTTTTGGGGAAAGTTGGAGTACGGTCGGGCTGGATTGACTCCGAATTCAACCGGGTCATCGACACTAAAATGATAATAACTTACAGACCGGTCGTCTGGTTAACGCGTCATCTATTGTGTTGGAACTCTTATGACATGACAGATCTTTGGGTAACTTCTTCATGGGACTTAATGCTGGTTGAAATATGACTGATGGCTTGAGGAGTGGTTTCTCCCTAAAACAAGCGTACTATGAGCGGGAATCATGTGTCTGGCTGAGACATGAAGAATGAAGAGAGATTCTGTGTGAATTAGCACCAAGAGATTTTATGTGAATCAGCACCCAGTGATTCTATGGGAATCATCACCCAGAGATTCTGTTCGAATCGGCACCCAGCAATTCAGTGTTAATCTACACCCAACGATTCTGTTTGAATTAACACCAAGCGATTCTTTGTGAATCAGTACCAAGCGATTCTGTGTGAATCAGCACCCAGTGATTCTGTGTGAATCATAACCTATTGATTCTATTTGGGACTTGTGGGGGTTAATACCTATCAATCATGTGTGGGTCTTGCGGGGGTTAGTACCTATTGATCTTGTGTGGGTCAACAAATGTGACTCTTGACAGAGTAAGATGGTCTAGCATTATGACTAATCATCTATACTGTTGTACTCAGTTATACCTGTTTTGAGCTGTGTCTTTTGCTTTGTGCTTTGTGATTGAGATCATGTTTGTGGTTTTAATTTGTGTAATTCTGAGAAACATTCGGGGGTATCTGGGTCCCTACTGGGTATTGTTATACCCACCCCTGCACGAGCTTCGCCCGCACCTTATTGTGTCTTGTGCAGATGATGGGCAGCCTTGAATGAGACTTGGGAGCTAGGACCTGATGGTGGACGGTGGTGACTGTGGACGTGGAGAGCTGTGGAGATGATCTGTACCTACCCTTCAAGAAGGATCCCCGGTGGACAATCTCATGATCTGTTTTCTGTTTTTAGTTGAAGTTATATCTTTTCAGTTGGTCTTGTATTCCAACCCCTTACTTTCAGTATACACTTTTACTACAAAAGTTTTACTTTGTGGTTGCATCTTGTTGTGTTCTAGTTTGTGTGTTTGTACAGGTTTAAAGGCAATGACTTCCCATTTTATGGATATGCCTTTCCGGTGCTAGTTGCTAACCCCTACCCTATGGAAGGCGGTCTTGGGGTAGTCATGGCATGGGCCCCATGGGACAGGTCATAACAAAGTACAATGTATCATTTTGTCCACTATGTCCATTCAGTTGTAGAAAATGCATGAGGAAAAATATTCTCACAAGATTCTTAATCATTTCGAATAGTTATATCAGGAGAGAGTTAGGAAAGAAATTTATGAGATTTCCAATACAATTTATAGGTGTAAAAATAAAAGAATGGAATCATTTAGGACCTCATATACTAAATATGATTGGGTACATTGATAGGCTTAAAGACCTTAGGTTCAAGTTAAACTAAAAATTACCGATAGATCTCATTCTTTACTCTTCACAATCAAGATTCTTGACTTTCTTTTCTGACTACAATATTTATAAAATGGAAAATTCACTCCCAGATCTTTTGGATTTAGTTATCCAAGATGATAAGGTTACGAAGAATATCAATTCTTCAGTCCTTAGAGTGAGCAAGGGGAGGAAGGGAAATGCTAAGGGCTCTAAGGCTAAGTCCAAGCCGAAGAAATTAATGTACCATCCTTCCAAAAATCCAAAGATACATAGGGAGGGTAATGAGAAGGAGGTTGTATAATTTATATGTTCAAAGAAAATCCATTGGAAGAATAACTAGAGAGATAGAAAGAATAAGTAAGGTGATGCTTATACTTTAGGTATTTTTTTCATTGAATGAAATATGTCATTATCTACAAGTTGGGTATTTGATATAGCATGTTACTCACATATTTGTATTCATATACAAGAACTAAGTATATTCAATAAGATTTCAAAGGATGAAGTAGATCTCTAATCTACAAATGGTTCGAGTCTAGTAGCCTTGGAAGTAGGATATTTTCATATGAATTTTACTAGTGGCTTGGTTGTTGTATTGAATAATTGTTATTATATACTTTTACTAACCAAAAACATAATATTAATGTTAAGTTTGGACACCATGGGATTTTATTTCATGTTTAGAAATAGATGTTTCATTTTTTAAGGATAACAGATGTTATGGTATGGAGCATATTAAAAATGGTTTGTATATACTTAAACTCAAAAATTTGGTAATGATAACCAATGAAACAACTAGCAAACATCACTCATAAAATACCCACCTCTAGAACTTCAGGCTTCGTCATGTAAATGATAAGTGATTATAGAAACAACATCCAGTAGGATATTTAAATTTAACTGAGTTTAAACCCATGGATGTATGTCATTATTCTTTATAAAGTAAAATGACCAAATCACCCTTTTCTAGGAAGGTAGGAGGAGCCACAAAATTACTAGAATTAATTCATAGTAATGTATGTGGTCCATTTTCAGTAGAGACAAGGGGTGGTTTTTCATACTTTAGTACTTTTACCGATAACTATAGTAGGTATGACTATATCTACTTAATGTGGTATAAGTAATATTCCTTTTGTATGATTGTGGAATATCATCATGAAGTAGAAAACTAGTTTGGAAGAAGATTAATCCACTCTTCCTAGACTAAGGTGATGAGTATATTCCCCATGATTTCATTGATAACATAAACAATTCCCCATGATATACATAGGTGAAGTATCCCATATTCTGGGGATAAAGATCTATCAATATAGAACTATGATAATTATTAGACTATATCAAAGTACATATATTGACAAGGTACTTAAAATTTATAATATAGAACAATTCCAAAAGAGGGTTGTTTCCCATGTCACATGGTGTCAATATCTCTAAGAAAATGTGTATAAAAATTGATGAGATTAAAAGAATAAGTAGAATACCTTATGCTTCAGTAGTGGGATCTACCATGTATACCATGATATGTACTATTATTTATGTTTCCTTTATTTTAAGAATGGTGGGAATATATAAAGATAATCTAGGAGAGATGCATCAGGCAGCTGCCAAAACTATTTTGAAGTACTTGAGGCGTATAAAGGACATATTCCTAGTGTATAGAAGAGATGAGGAACTAGTATTTAGATAATTAGTTGATTATAGTTTCTAGATAGATCATGATGATCTGAAATCGTATTCGGGCTAGAACTTTTTTCTGAATTGTGGTGTAGTGAGCTAGAGAATCTCAAAGCATCTTGTGGTCACTGATTCTATAGTTGAATCTGATTATATAGAATATTTCGATTCTTCTAAGGAGGAAGTATAGATACATAGTTTTTTTCATATACATTGGTGTTGTGACTATCATTGTAGACCCTATTCTAATTTATTGTGATAATACTACAGTAGTGGTTCCTTCCAAGGAGTCCATGTCATACTTGTGGACAAAGCATATACTTTGAAGTTTCATTTCTTAAGGGATTTTACCTAGAGAGGTGAAGTTATAGTTAGAAAAGTAGATATTCAATATAACATGGAAGACCCCTTAACTAAACACATGTCTCAAAGGAACCATGATTCTCATGTTAGATCTAGCACTTTCAGATTTGTGAGCAGTTGGATCTAGTTAAAATGGGAGATGATGAAAGTGGGTTTTCGAGACCCAACTTATGTATGTACTTTGATTAAAATTACATGTATACAGTTTGATATATACCTATATTTATCTGACCAGAATAGTGTTGATACTTTTGGGTACACTATATTTATGGTAATGTCCTTATATTACATGTCGTATTAAAAGGTTATATTATTTCCAATTCTCTAATGAGAACCTAGAGATACCATGATAAATAATATTAAATCTATATCATATGGTCTAGATACATCATACTAGTAGGACAAAGATGATGTGTGTCCATTTGGTATTGGGGGATCATAATCATTGACACTTCTTCTCATGAAATTCTCACTTGGTGGTTTCGAGTAGATGAGATCATGAAGACAGACCTGCCAATAGGAACACAACATGTTTTAGGTGTCATTGGTTGTTTCTATCTATGAACATTTTTATTGGTCTTCTGACTAGAGATCAGAATCAATGTGTTATATTTTATTGCATAATTTTATGCATGACAAAAAAATATAACATTAAAGTCATGTTGAGGTAGCTTGAATTGGGTTCATCACTAGATAAATGACATTGGTTTAATGATCAAGATTGAATTTATCACATCTGATTTTAGGAAGTGATATCCTAGGCCGAGTTGATAAGGATGGTAGTACCTTCATAAATTCATTACCATGGTAGTTGAAGGTAAGTTCTCCCAGTAATATCAACAAATAATAAATCAATTAATGATGATGACATAATTTTTCATCTTTCTTTATGAGATATAATATGATAAAGATTTTATATTACATATTTTGTGTTCATATGATGGTTTTTGTTGTTATGACTATTCTTTATCTCTTTAGGGGCCTTGATGGGTTTTTGTATCTACTCTTGGTTCGTGAATAATAATCACTTCTATTGAGATAAGGTCCTAGAGGGTCACACAAAATAGCATATTCAAGAGTCTTCCCTATTCTGGTGAATAGGTGTATATGATTTGGTGGGACCCACCATGACATCTGAGAGTTGTCAAGTATTATCAATCACCAATAAATAAATAAATTTGTTATTATTCGAGTGAAAAATTATTCAGTTGAATTTATTTATTATTACAATTTAAAAGTTCATAAGTAAATACATGAGATAATATTATACAAATAAATGTTATTTTAACATTCAAGGTTCATTTAATATTATTAGGAATCATGAGTTGATTTAATGACTCATTTTTATCACCTAATATATTTAGTATATATTAAAAGTAAGTGAAAAAATATAACTAATATTTATGATGTAGTTAGTTTTTCAATATTATTTATTTATTACTTATTTAGTGGATGTTAAATATATGGGATCTAGAGAACCCTAACTGGGTATTTTCGATATCCACTATATAAGCATAAGAGAATCTCATTCCATATACTATTCATTAGTAGTATTTGAAATCTCGTTTACCATCCCACATCAAAGAGATAGAAAAGCCTCATCTGAGTGATCGATCCAAGAACACTTTCATGGATTGATTTCATGAGATCTAGGTGATCATTTTGTTGTCAAATAAATCATCAGAGATTCATGCTAGCACCTATAATTCATTGAAAAGTGTACATGATACTTATTGAAGTGTGTGTAGATGATATTGAGGGGTTCATTCTTGGATCTTTTGAGAAACATTTTTCTAGCAATAGGCAATAGATGAACATTCTTCGATTTGAATGAGGTACTTATTCTATTTTTATTTTTTATTTTTCAATAATTAACACAAGATCCTCAGACCATACCAGGATTCGAATAAATGGAGGAGATGAAGTTCCATTGCTCCAGGACAAAAAATTTATAATCCTCTTCCCACTGACTTCCACTGCGCAACCCGGTACCATCAAATAGGACATAAATTAATCCTCACGTATTTCATCAAGATCCATCCCAACATAAAGTTAAATTGATCCAACCAAAAACACCTAAGAATATGAGTCAATATGCACATAGTGATTCTTCACATGAACAACATTGTCTTTTGGGACAATTTCCACAACAAAAACAAGAGAAGGAGTCAAATAAGAAATGTTGTTTCTCTTAAACCCTTTTTTTCTGCAGGTTGAAGGGACTATTTTCATAAACCAATTTCAGTTTCATTAGCTCCACTGTTGATAGAAAACATATTTCTTGAAGTGGAGGAATAATTTTGAGTAATCTCCTTATAATAAATCCCTCATTTTTTCCTAATAAGTGAGACACCCTTACTTTTGGATATTCCTTATTCGTAAAATCATCCTCAATTGGGTATTGAGTAACCTCCCACCAATACAGAAAATAGTCTTATCAGTACTAGAAATTGGAATTGCTCAACGATAAAATGTTATGACATTCTAAGAACCTTTAAAAGCACCCGACCTTTATCAACGCTTTTGTTAGCGCTTATAAAGGTTTCCTTTATTGGTTCTTTTATTAGAATTAATAAAAGATGTAACAGCTTATATAGAGTTGAAGTCATACAATGGCCCAATAACAAAAAATAAAAATGTAAACATAACTAAATTGGAATTCTAATATTACAAAAAACCATATTGGAATAAAAATATTACAAAAAACCAGATTAAAATACAAATATTTCATTGCTCCATCATTTCAATTCAAAATTTATATAAAAAATATTAGCAGTTATGTGATATTTACAATTAAACAAAAAAATTACAACCCAATATGTAATGGAAAAACTCATACAAAATACATTTTCCAGTGATCAACCTTTGTAGAAAAGCTTGTTCTTACAATAAAACCAATGGTTTCTTTTGGTGATAATTCATAAAAACAATTTAAAAAATAATTTTAATGATATATAATATTCATATGAAAAATTATATTATTAATTTTAAAATATATTAAGGATATTATTAGTTATACTATTAATTATATTATTAATGATTATTTGTTAGTTATATATTAATTATTAATGGGCGTACTGGGACCTTCAGGTTGTGGAGGTACTTTTCGAACACATCGCAGTTTTAACAAGGGTTTCTTTCATCACTATATTTGAATAGGGACTGCCTATGAATCTGAGTTGTGGGCCATCATTTATGTGGTCAAGTATGTTTTTCTTCATAATTGGTGTGATATCAAGCTCTAATCGGACTCCCAGAATGCGGCCGCCGCCCTGAATTTGAAAACGAGGAATGTTCCATGGAAGCTCTTTCTGCATTGGGTTGAATGTTCGAGGATCGTTCATCACCTAAACCTGCATGCCACACATGCGTATAGGTAATCCAATCAAGTGATGGATGACTTGTCAAAGAAGGAGGTTCTAGAATCAACCTCGATGTGGTCTTTCAGAACCCCTATTCATTGTACTGCTCTTGTCTTTGATGATATGTGTGGGGTTGTTCACTCTAGAATGTGAAAGCTTCCCTGTAACGCCTGACTTTGTACTCTCTTTTTCTTCAATTAATTTCTAGGATCGGGCTTGCTTGATCCCTGGACCCTTAGTTGGTATATTAATTATTAATTATTAATTATAGTATTTATCAATAATTATACTATGAATTATTAATTAAATTATTAATTAATAATCTATAGAAATTATAATATTAATTACTAAATATATTAATGATATTATCAGTTATTAAATATATTAATTACTTAAATAGTTCTTACTATTTATATCATTAAACCAAAATGACACTTTTATATTGAAAACACACACTTTGAGTCATATCGGTCACATTGTGTGTTGGATTGGTGTGAGGTTAATTCCTACTTTCCAAAAATGAATTATAGATTATTTTCTTAATGTTTGAAAACATTATGATCTTGGTTCCTTATTTTTTGGCTACATGACATGTGTTTTAAACTAAAATGATAATATTATATAGAAAACATGCACTTTGAGTCTTACTGTCCATCGTGTGTCTAATTGATGTGTGGTCGATTCTTACATGTCACTAATGAATTATGAGTATTTTTCCTAATGTTTAAAAATAATATGAGCTCATTTTATTTGTTTTTGGTAATGTGATCTGCATTTCAAACTAAAATGACACTTTTATATTGAAAACATTCACGTTGAGTCATACCGACCACATTGTGTGTTTGATAGACATGCGATCAATTCATACACATAAAAATTAATTATGAATCATTTTTCTAAAACATAAAAAAACCTGAGACTGTTTTCTTGGTTTTGGATATGAGATTCCCAATTTCAACTAAAATGAAACTTTTATATTGAAAACACACACCTTGAGTCATATCAGCCACATTGTCTATCAGATTGATGTTCAGTCAATTCCTACACATAAAAAATGAATTATGGATAATTTTCTTAATGTTTTAAAAAATACAAGATTGTTTTATTGGTTTTGAAAAGGTGACTCATGTATTAAACTAAAATGGAATTTTTATATTGAAAACATATAAAATGAATCTTTTTTTATAAATTTTCAAGAAAATCCAAGCTCATTTTCTTATGTCATATTGAAGTGGGATCACTTACTACACATAAAAATGAATTATGGATTTTTTTCCAAAATTTTATAGACAATCTGAGCTTTTTTCTTATTTTTTTTATTTGTGACACACGTTTTATACTAAAATGATGCTTTTAATGGGATACCACACACCTTATATCATACTAGTCACATCATGTGTCAGATTAATGTGTGGTCGATTCATACATGTCAAAAACTAATTATGAATATGTTTTCTAATGTTTGAAGACAATACGACTTCATTTTCTTGATTTTGGAAATGTGACACATCTTTTATACTAAAATGACACTTATATTAAAAACATACACTTTGAGTCATACCAGACACATATTTCTTCATATTGATGTGATATTAATTCCTACAAATAAAAAATTAATTATGAACAATATTTAAAAAGTTTCATGACAATACAAGATAATTTTCGTGGTTTTGGATATGTGACACGTGTTTTATAGTAACATGACACTCTTAATGTAAAAAACACACTTTGAGTCATACTGACCACATCATGTGTCAGATTGACGTGAGGTCGATTCATACATGTAACACATGAATTAGGAATCATTTTCCATTTTTTTTTAAAACTGATCTAATTTTCTTGATTTTGTCTATGTGACACACATTTTTAATAAAAATTTCATTTTATATATTAAAAACACACACTTTGAGTTATATCGGCTACAGAGTGTGTCATATTTACATGTGATCAATTCCTATACATCATAAATGAATTGGGCATCGTTTTCCTAATGTTTGAAAAAAATATGATATTGTTTTATTTATTTTGGAAATGTGATGCGTGTTTTAAATTAAAATGGCACTTTTATATTGAAAACTCATACTTTGAGTCATACAGATCACATATTGTGTCATATTGATATGCAGTCAATTTATATTTTTCAAATATGAAGTATGGATTTCTTTAATAATGGTTTAAAACAATCTGAATTGTTTTTATGTTTTTGTCTATGTGATGTGTGTTTTAAACTAAAATCACTCTTTTATACTGAAAACATGTACTTTGAGTCATATCAACCACATCATGTGTCAGATTGATATCCAGTTGATTTGAACATGTCACAAATTAATTATAGATCATTTTTCTCAATTTTAAACACAATACAATCTTGTTTTCTTGATTTTGAGAATGTGGCGTGTGTTTTAAACAAAAAAATACACTTTTATATTGCAAACATGCACTTTGAGTCATATCGGCCATATCATGTGTCATATTGTCCTATGGTCAATTACCACACATAAAAAAGGAATTATGGATCATTTTACTAATTTTTTATAATAATATGATCATTTTTTCTTGGTTTTGTCTATGTAACACATATATTAAAGTAAAATGACACTTATATTTAAAACACACACTTTGAGTCATATCAGCCACATCCTATGTCTGATTAATGTGAGTTCAATTCCTATACATCACACATATATTATGGATCATTTTCCTAATGTTTAAAAACAATATGATCTTTTTTTCTTGTTCTGGACAATGTGATGCACATTTTAATCTAAAATGACACTTTTATACTAAAAACACACACTTTCAATCATACCGGGAACATCGTGTCTTGGATTGATGTGTGGTCAATTAATGTACATAAAAAATAAATTATGGATCATTTTTATAATTTTATAAAACAATATGAGCCCATTTTCTGAGTTTATATAATGTGATGAATATTTTAAAATAAAATGACACTTTTATATTGAAAACACACACTTTGAGTCATATCAGTCACATAATCTGGCATATTGATGTCTGGTTGGTTTTTATATGTAAGAAATGGATTATTTATTATTTTAATCATTTTCAAAAAAAATACAATATCATTGGATCAGTTCCAAAATTTCAAATGTGTTTTCAACTAAAATGACACTTTTATATTAGAAACACACACTTTGAGTCATACCAGCCACATCTTGTGTCAGATTGACATGCGGTTGATTCATAAACATAACACATGAATTATGGATAATTTTATTAATTATTTAAAACAATACAAGATCATTTTCTTAGTTTTGATAATGAGATAGACATTTTAAAAAAAAGGCATTTTTATATATAAAGCCCATACTTTGAGTTATACCGTTCAAATAGTGTGTTAGATTGATGTGAGGTCAATTGCAACATGTCACAAAACAATTATGGATCATTTTATTAATTTTTTAAAATAATATAAGCTCATTTTCTTATTTTTGACAATGTGACACCTGTTTTAATCTAAAATGAAACTTTTATTTTGAAAACATTAACTTTTGAGTCACAACGACCACATTGTGTATCAAATTGACATGTAGTCAATTAATACACAATAAAAATGAATTATGGATTTATTTATTAATTTTTAAATCAATCCATTATAATTTTCCGAGTTTTGATGACGTGGTGTGATTTTTAAACTAAAATGACACTTTTATATTGATAACACACACTTTGAGTCATACTAGCTATATCTTGTATCAGATTGAAATGTGGTAAATTCGTAAATATAACACAATAATTATGGGACATTTTCCAAATTTTTGAATGTAATATGAGCTAATTTTCTTGTTTTTTACAATGTAACATTCTTTTTAAACTTAATTGACATTTTTATATTGAAAATATGCCCTTTGCATCATATCGGGCACATTGTGTGCTAGATTAAAGTGTAGTCAATTCCTACAAATCATAAATGGATTATTGATTTTTTTTTTGTAATTATTGAAAACAATACTAGATAATTTTTTATGTTTTGACAATGTGATGTTCGTTTCCAACTAAAATGAGACATTTATATTGAAAACCAAAACTTTGAGTCATATTGGCTACATCATGTGTTAGATTGATGTGTGGTCAATTCCTATACTTTAAAAATTAATTAAGGATCATTTTTATAAAGTTTGAAACCAATATGAGCTCATTTTCTCTATTTTGAAAATGTGATGCATGTTTTAACCTAAATTACCTTATAGTGATCAATCGACCTCTCAACATTTTCAACTGACAAACCCGGTTCAAGTTGTACATAATTAATTCCTCATTTCAATTTTGAGCATTTATTTGGGATATGGGTGAGGTATATATATTAGTATTTATTGTTTATTTCATTTCCATTTCTTTTTTGAATCATGCATGAATGTAAAGGAATCCATCTTGCTTATATATCGTATAGGTGGAAGTGATTGTAAAAGGGCCAATTGTTTTTAAAAAAAATAATCAAAATATAATGATACATGGAATGAAAATTATGATACTAAGAGCATGGAAGTACCTTACCCATATAATGGTCACTAATATCAATGTTTTTGAACAAAATTGGATAAGTCTTTCATTAAAACTCCACCAATTTTGGTTGCGGTTTCTTCATTACTGAATCTTTATCCTTTTCAACCTGTATTGCTTGGACACAAGGGAACACAATCTGGAATATAATAATGAAAAACAAGAAAAAAAATCCTTAATTAAAACAAAAAAAACTAAGGCTCACACCACTACACTGCATGTGGTGAATTGTATCCCAACTATTGGTAATATGTCATTAAATTTTTGGGTAGAAGGATCCTCAACCCATTTACTTCTCACCATTATCTCAGTTATGGCCTCAAATTCCAATCTATCACAATCATAAGAATCTTTATACATGTTTCTATCTTTGACAGAATTCATAGAGTGTAACCCTCCATGATAATTGCCCTTGATAAATAGCTCAAATATTTCACTCTTTTAAGGGTATTTACCAAAACATTTCATAGTTTTTAGCAACTCATCTGAACTCCTAGAGTGAATAAATTTGTAAATAGTTGAAAATAAATTAATAGCCAATTAAATAATTACCATATTCCATTTAAAATTATTTAAAAAATATTTTAATAGTATGAATATTGAATTACTCACATGATATACAAGTTTCGTAAATGTATATGGAATGCCAAATTAAAGTTGCGCTATATCCATTGAAGAAGCAGGTGGATTTTAATATATCTAAAATAATTTCCCATAAAGTCGTGTCTTGTCATTGAGATGATATTCCTACTACTCCCAGATATTATCTACATAATAATCATTGTCATCTCTCCTAGTAAGAAAACAAAATAAATGGTTTGACTAGTGTTTTTCCTGAGAGAGGTACTCAAATAGTTTTCCACAACTAACTATAAAAATTTCAACAACATCAATAAAAACATTCATACAATTTTCATCAGGGGAAGAAACCATTGGTGGTGGAGGATCATCAACTCTATAGACTCACTCAAGAGGGGAATAAAATTTAAGGTGTGATTAAAATTAATTTAAAATAATAGGAGGATTAAATCTGTAAAAATGTTTGGATGAAAATTGCAAATGTAGGATTATAAGAAATAAAATATAGACAACATATTTCTAATACTATGTGAATTTTTTTTTGGAAAAATAAAATCTAAGAATTATGATAGTTATTATTCACATCCCAAATGTATCTTTAAGGTCATAGCCTATACTATATCACAAACATAATATGTAATCACCTCAACATGATTTCGGTAAACATTATAACACCATTTACTTTTCTCACTCCTCTCTAAAAAATTTACTTTTTTTAAGTATGTAGACCATTGGAAATCTTGGAAGTACTAGGAAAATATTTTAAAGAAAATTATTTAAAAATATTTTAAATAAAATTTTAATTACCTTAAAAAGTTACCTATTTAGGGATGCTAGTTTGTTGATGGTATATGACATATTTCATAAATTTGAAAATATAATATGCACAATCATTATCATTATTTTGTTTCAAAAATTGTACAAACATTGTCCAAAATAAGTAATTTTTTGGAAATATGTTTTGAAAGTTAAATATTACTATAAATACCTCAATTCGCCTCCATTTGAATAACTCTTTAGGTTTCTTGTGTTCATTCACCAACCTCATTCCATGATTTAAATGAAATTTATATATTACCCTATCATAAAAAATTATCTTTAAAATACAAACTAAAACATATAATTATAATTTTATCTAGGAAATTTTGATTATAGTGAATCACAAATTCACAATAGGCATCATGTATAGTAAATTTGTTGAAAATATATTCTTTGGATCCAAAAAATAAACATTTAGGGAATCCAAATTGATTATGATGAGAATATAGTGCTTCTTATAAAATCAAAAACAAATAATTAATGGATAATAATAAAAAGAAAAAAATACGATTATATTGTAGAGTTTTATCCCTACATTGTAGGAATCAAGAAGATTTTTTCATTTGTTATTTTCTTTATAATCACAGTTCATAGTTAATATTTTTTTCATTCAATTTATTTCAATTCTAGATGAAATTATGGCAAAGAAATGATAGTAAGATTGATGAATCAAAATCTTTATTCACTTTTTTTTTCCTTTATATAGTTGTAATGTATATTCTTATGGAAAATATGAATAGTTATTTACTATAATGAACATATAAGATATTTTTTAAAACAAATAGATTATTAAAATGTACCTCATTTATGTATTAAAAACTAAAACATCGAGCCATTTAAACATGATAATTTCATTTATACCCCCAAGAAAAATCAAATTTGTAATGGAATCTCCAAATATATCTTATTTATATTAAATTTATGATATATTACAATATTTTCATGTTGTATTTTCATTAACTTGAAATGTTAATATATGTTGTAGTGGAACTAGTGGGGTGATTTTACTCCCATAATGTCATTTTGATTTCTTGGTTGATCCACTAGATTATATTGACCTCACCTTATATTTCTACTTATTTTTTCTGTCTATAATTCCCTAACTCATTTCAGACCTTTTTCATCAACTATTAAAGATTTTCATTTAATAAAAAGTATAAATGACATACCTCATGTATCTTTATAAGATTAAATGTCCAAGCTATGAATGTTTGAATAAAATTATTGATCATGTTGAAATCTAGATCAATATGAGAAATAGGAAACTCGGTGCTTAGGTTTTGAGCTACTACAATATCCACTCGCACATGATCTTTTGGGATTTTTTTATTGTATAACATGTCTCCTTGGATATTGTACACTGTAACCCTTTCAATAATGAAATATGTGGGAACTAATACATATAAATTGTATACAATTTCACCCTCTAGAATTTTTGTGATATGAAGTTATCATAAGTTGTTTAATTCACATTTAGGAGAAATAGTTATGAAAAAAATAATAACTCAGGTAAGGAAGGCGGTTAATGGGAATTCTTAGCCGCAAATCTTATGGGGTTTTGTGGCTCTTCATCTACTGATCATTGTTATACTATTAGTTCACTTTGATCCTTTTTTATACACTGATTTTCCAAACTAGACCATATAATAATATATTTTAAAGAATCTATCAATGTATACATTCCTTTCAACATCACATATATATCTTCTTGTGACCTTTTCTTCTTAAAATATGTTTTAGGTGACACTCCAAAACCCACACTTCTAATGTGACCATATTTTTCTTTATCCTTAAAAGATACTGAAATTAATTATTCTTTAGGTATAGTTGAGGAATATTATTATGTCTAAACCATATAAAACATACAAACATAAATATATATTTTTATGTATTAATTCTATAAAGAAAAAAAATAATTATTGTCTCATACTTACACATGATTACCATATTACCTGTGTGTTTTCATCTACTAGTTTTCACTCTTTATTTACACAATCCACCTTCCATAACATATGATGTGGGATAGAATTTTCTTTAGATTCTCATTCATTGATATACATATAAACAAAGGAACATATGTTGTTTCATATTACATAAAACTTTTACTGTATATTTAAAATGCATATCACTTTATTTTCAAGTGTAACATACCCCATCCTTGCTTTATGATAGGGGTATAATTTTTTTGATTCACATTTCATAATTTCATCACTACTTTTACATTTAATAAATTAATAATTTTGAATCAAATTGGATAAAATAAATATTTTCAAATAAAATATTACTAATTGCAATGCACTTTAAATGCTTCCACATCGCGGTGACTAAGGAAAACCTTCCATGTTTCTTGGTTTATAATATGTGTATATATAGCTAGTGGGTGGGGGTTTATTTTCCACTCAGTATCCCTGAGATACTACTTTTAAAAGTGTTCATAAGGATTTATGATCTTTTCCAAAAAACATTAACAAAAATTTCTTATGGAAGTTATCTAAAATAAAATAACACTTAAAGGGAAAATGAAAAATAAATAAACATTTCATTATATAATTTTTCATTAAAATCAATAAATTAAATAATAACACTACCCTAATATCTTCCAAAATGGTTGTCTGCAATGCAAGCATGAAATTCTTTCATGTATCTATATCAATTAGCATATTAATTCGAGTTGTGGCCCTAATGTAACTAATTAAGATTGAATTGTTAGGGTCAATAGGTTAGACATGTTGATTCTAGCCAACCTAAAATTTTATACCTTTACTTCTTACCATGATAAGTTTAGTTATCATGGTGATGTTATACCAATCTATTTGTTTACCCATATGTTGACAATCCACTAATAATTCCTCATTTTCATCATCAATAGTGTGTTCTTCCTTGGGATTAGTAAGATCAGTGTGTCGAGATTTCATTATCTCTTTGATTAGTCAAAAAATTAATTTATTCTATGTAAATATAGTAGATAACATATGATATTATGAGGAAAATCAAAGTATATTAAAAAAGAACATCAACCTATTCATTAAAATATCTCTTTTTTATTTAAATATATAAGGGTTTTGGATCTTCTATTGATTATCCAAACATACTCATTATGGTTCCCACTAATATACAAGTCATTATCTATATTGGGACCATCATGAAATAATTTGTATCCCCCAATGAAATGGTCATACTCAATTGAATTTTCTTATGAACTTGTAGTTGTTTTGGTTACCAATAGAATAATTGACCAATTTTTGTTTTCTATATCCTAGACATAAACTATTTTCATAGCTTTTGATTCCATTATGAACACTTTATCCATATTTCCTTTCACATTTAAATTCATCTTTATGATGCCTAATTCCTAAACTTTAAATGCACTCATGTTATCAACCACATGGTATATAACATAATTTATTGTAAGATAATTTTAACTCCTAGAATATCATTAATAACATAAAATATAAGTTCTGGATGTTTACCCATGTTCTACATGAACTTCCATTTATGAATAAAAGTGAACCATTTAAGAAAACCATAAAAACGACATTCCCAAATAGTGGATTTGAACCCTATAACTCATATGAAGGATCATAAAATAACCTAATGAATCCATAATGAACCATTTTCATGTACAAAAGGTTTTTTAATTGTTAATTAATGAATCTAATGTGGTTATACATAAATTTAATGTGAAGAAAGCATTCAGATACAAGGTAAGTGGAAATTGTCGAACCCAACTTTCGTTATTCAGGTTCTCCCTCTTTCACTCCATTTTTGGTATGGTTACTCCTAAAAATATTTGTTCATAATTATATTTTCTATTCATTTATATACATGTTCTCCACTAGATTTTATATCAAACAAAATGTTTTCCAAAATAACTCTTCTTTCAAGAACACGCCTTTTACTTCTCACTCAAGGTTGATGGTTCTTGTATCAAGTATGTTATTCCCTATTTTTTTGGAGAACCCAAATTTTATGAATGTATTCTTATTCTTTGAACCCCATTATTTTCCATGGGTTTTTTATGTTCATATATATGTTTTATGTGGAATTAATGATCATGATAATGTTATGATGTGACGGGTGCACTCAGAATTATATAGCGCAATATGAGTGTTTGAATGTGACGAGTGCGCTCGGAATTATACAGTGCTCTAATTCATTTGGGAAAGTGATGAATTTTATGAGTTAAATTGATATGATTTGTGAACAAGATTCTAACTTTGTTCACAATTATGTGTGGTAGTTAACCACTAAGATATGATGTTTCATTTTTTTATGCATTATCACATTTCAAATCTTTTATTGTTGTTTCCTATTGTAATTTTGATGATGATGTTATTAATATGATAACCCCATGTTATATTTTTGTTATCTATCCTCTTACTGTACTTTTAACTCACCCCCTTTTTGATGTATATCCTTAGTTTATTGTGTGTTCTAAAGTGTTTTCAAGGGATATTTAGAAGATAGAGAAGAATGAATTAAATAAATGTAAATGTTTTGTGTTGTAAGTTTTTATGTATGGTTTGTATAATCCTCCAGAACCTAGACCATAAAAGATCCTCAACTGTATAATGTACTATGAATTTTCCTGTTATCCTTTATACAAAAAAATACATAGCATGTTTTAGTACTGAATTTTGAAGTTCGAGTTCAGGGCTTTACAATTGGTATTAGAGGAACGGGAAGAAAACTTTGGAGATTAGACATTTTCATTTTAAAATTAACTTTTAAACTTATGGTTAATTAAGTACACATAAGAAAATAGTTTTTCTTAATTATCAATATATAAATTTATAATTATATATAAAATGAATGAATTGTGAGGGAACAATTCATTTAAGGGGGGAATAATGTAACATCCCAAGATTTTAATATGAAACACTATGTGCTTAAAAGAACTACTGAGTACTATGTGAAATTTATAACCAAGATTTTAAACTTAAGTTTGTCACTTTTGTGTTTTGAATTTTAAAAACCAGTCCTAGGTATTTGTGATCAGTAAGTTATTTGGAGTCTGATAGAACAAACAAGATTTTTGGTGAATAGTAACATACCCTTATGAATAGTAACTTGAGTAGTAATATGACCCTTATGAATAGTAAATAATGATATTATTTTGTTTTATTAAGGTAATAAGACAATGATATCTTAATTAATTTTTCAATGTGATATAAAACTAATTATACTATACAACCTATTACTTCTATAGATTTATCCTCTATCACGATGTAGGACACTTTGCAGGGCTGTTGTGACCTAGTTGTCATGGTCTTGAACATCATACACTCCCCTGATGTGAAGTCCCAAGAGGTTCTCAGATCAGGGGTACCTACATGTTTATCAGTATGAGTAGTTGGCTGCATTTATATAGTCAAGCCAAAAGAACCAGTGTGTTCTTCCTTCTGTACAGTGTAGTTTACTATTAATCATGTTACTATTAGTAATAATAGTTTATATTCTTTTAATAATAAGACCATTATTATAACTATAAAATCATCTACATATAATTATGTACAAGATGATACCATGCAATATTTGACTGCAGGTGATAAAACCATCCCCTTGGTCTCTATTAAAGGTAATAAGGGGTCTAATTCAAGCCCTAATATGTCTACAAATCAGAGAAGATCAGTAAGACACAAAGTCTCAGATAGCAAGAAATAAGGGAGTTCCAACTCCAAAAGTAGGTTTAAATGAAGATATTATTTTTGAAATATCAAGGTTTTGAAAACCTTGACACCTTCATTATCTTAAAATTAATGTTAAAAATTCATTAACCCTTATTAATTTCCATTGTTGAACCTAAAATAAACTTCTCCACTGATTTAGTGCATTTTTTCATTTTGGATAAACCTTCATAAGTGCATGTTAAAACAACACCATTCATTATTCTCTTTGGATTTTTTCTCACTCATCCTTGTCAAATATTAATTTTTTATATATTGCGGATAAAAGTTTCACCTATGAATTTATGATTGACAAAACACACCTATTTTTATCATTTATCTACTCCAAGAACAAATATCAATATAGGAGGACTCTTTGGCATGACCTCTCTTACTTGATCTCTAATATTCATTTTCCCTAGTTGGTTGTTGGTGATTTTAATGCAATTATTTATTATAGTGAGAAAATAGGCCCTCTCCACTCAACTTTGTCTTTGAGGTATTTTAAGGATGCTATAGATAATGCCAATTTAATCTAAATTTATCCCCTTGGTGCCATGTATAGTCGGTACAGGAATCATCAAAATAGAGTTGTTGTCAGAAAACTAGATAGATCATTCACTAATGATCATGCTTTGTATAAATGGGACATCATTTATAGCACCACCCTCCCAAAAATTCAATCTGACCATTATCCTATCTTGGTCACTATCACCCTCAAAAATATAAAACCTATTCTTCCCTTCAGATTCAAAAATTCTTGGTTCTTGGATCTTAATGTTGTAATATCATTAAAAAAATTTGGCCTCTATGTCTCACTCTGATGATGCATTTTCTTGTCCCCTTAAATTAAATTATCTCAAACAAAGGATCAAGAATTTGTGTGGTATTAAATATAAATAAGTTGATAATGACATCTTAATTCTTGAGAATGAGCTACATCAAATCCAAAACAACAACACACACTCAGATTTTTCTTTGGATCAAAATCAAAAAATTAGTATTACTATGGAACTAAATTCATTTATCTCTTTCAAAGACAACATTTGAAAGAAACTTTTCAAAATCAAATGGTTAAAGGATGGTGATAGAAATACCAAATTCTACAATTATTTGTAGAGAGTTCATAAAGATTATAGACCTCTCACCTCTCTCAATGATGGAGACAACCTCTTGGATAATGAATATGACATAGCTAATAATGTTTTCTCTTACTTTGAATCTTTATTCAATGCCCCTACTTTGAGAAAGGACCTCATTCATGAGATCATTCCAACATTTTTCACTGATGTTGACAACACTTTCCTCATTGGTGTTCCCCTTGATCATAAAATCAGAGACACTTTCTTCATCTTAAATCCTAATAGTGCATCAGGTCCCAATGGTTTTAATAATGGTTTGTATAAAAAATATTGGGATATCAACCCAAATAATGTTTTCAAACTCATTAAAAACTTAATTTCTAGTGGCTTCCTACCTCATGGGTTGAATTCCCAATTTCGTGCTTTGATCCCTAAGATAGACAATGTCTCTAAAATTCATCTCTTTTGACCCATTGCTCTTATCAAAACTCTTTATAAAATTATCACCAAACTGATTGAGAATAGATTTTACACTATCAAAGAAAAAATTATCTCCTGGAATCAATTTGGTTTTTTCCAGGGAAGATCCATCCAAGAATGTATTTGTCTCACCTCTAAATGCACTAACTTGATGAAAAATAAGAATAGAGGTGTTAACATTTCCATACAGCTTGATATTAGGAAGTCCATTGACACTATGGATTGGAATTTCATCTTTAAAGTTTTACGAAGCTTTGGTTTCAATAATATCTTCATCTCTAGAATTAATACCATATTCAACTCTGCGCATATTTAAATCTTTTTCAATGGATCTATTAGAGGCTACTTTAATTTCTCTAAAGGTGTCAAAAAAGGTGACCCCCTATCTACAATCATTTTTTCTATTACAGAGGACTATTTACATCATCTGCTCTCTCGTTTGGTTGACTAAAATAAGATCAAACCTATTCTTTCTTATAGGAATTAAATTCTCCCACTCAACTCCTATATGTTGATGACACCATTATTTTCTTAAATGGGGGTAAAAGGAACATCAAAACTATCTAAACTAATCTTTCTCACTATGAGGAGGTCTCGGGTCAAGTCATTGAATGGAATAAATCCTTTTTCTAATTTGGGAAAAACTTACCTTCCTGTAGAAAAATGGTATCATCAATAAGCTTTGCATCAAATAAGGAACTATTCCCTTCAAATAAATTGGGGTTCCCATATTTTGGGGTAGACCCAAAGAAAGATACTTCTCTAACATTGTTGATCAAATTCTTAATTAGCTCTCCACTTGGAAGGGAAAATCTCTTTCCATGGTAGGGAGAGTTTGTCTTGTCAAATATATCATTGTCTCTAAATTGATATAATCTATGATGGTATAGAAATTTCTAGCATGTATTATTAAAAAAATGAATGTTTACATCAAAAAATTTGTTTGGATTGGCAGCACCTTGGATAGGAAACTTGTGACTATTCTTTGGACTAATTGTTGTAAACCTTTATACACAGGTGGTCTTGGAATAAAAAACTTAAAGATTTTTAATGAGGCCCTATAAGAAAAATTAACTTGGAACCTAATTCACAATTACTCCCCCTCAATTGCGCCCATCAAAAATAGCTTCCTTGAAAAATTGAAAAGTAGTAACAATAATTTCATGATTTTATCCATTTTTCACTCCGTCAAAAACATGTACAAAAACATTATGAACAATTCCAGATGGATGGTTTCTAGAAAATCCTCTATGAGATTTTGGTTGGATAACCGCCTCTAACCTCCTTGATTCCTCCTGACCATTCTCCTGAAAATATCAACAACACTATTATCAATGTACTTTATTCTCATATTAACACTCTTCATGTTAATGTAGTTCAAAAAATTGATAATTACGTATTTTCTATCTTGGAGGATCTTTTGATTTGGGATCCTTCTCACAATGGGATACTGAATTCTAAAAATTTCTATAACCACTCCTTCCAAAACTCTGAAAATGACATTAAATGTATTAAATGCTTTGATAAGTCCTAGATAAAGCCTTCAATACTCACTCTTATTTTGCATATTTCCTGAAATAGGGTTCCCACTAATGATTGCATGCAACTTTTTGGGATCCAGTTTTTCTCTAAATGTTGTCTTTGTAATCAGCATAGAGAATATCATAATCATTTATTTCTATCTTATGTTATTTCCACTATTCATTGGAACTATATTTTTAACATCTTTGATTTCATATGGTTGATCCTTGACTCTATCAATGACCAGATAAAACGTTGTGTAGCTATGGATAACTCTCAACAAATTAAGAACTTGTTTCTTACTGGGGTTGCGGAGCTTCTTCATGTGATCTGATATGATAGAAATTCAATACTTCACAATAATTTCTCACTTAACATTAATATAGGTAAAATTCAGATTCACATTAATATTCGAGAAGCTACTTTGATTCAGAGAAGGAGCTGCAACAAATCTGTGGCTTATTTTATAACCCTGAGATGGCTTCGGTTTTATGCCATTTTTTCAGCCAAGATGCACATTTGAGGTTTTCTGGAGACCTCCGATCCCAGGATGGATCAAAATCAATGTGGATGGTGCCTCCAAAAGAAATTTGGGGCCCATAGGATATGGCTTCATCTTCAGAAACCACATTGGTCATATCGTTGGGATCTTTTTTGGAGGATGTGGTATTTCAACCTCTCTGGAATCTGTAATGTTGAGTGTGATCCATGCCATCTCTTTCTCCATGCACAAAGGATGGAACAACTTATGGATTGAAAGTGATTCTGCTACTGTAGTGCAGGCCATTAGGAATGAGGAGATTCATCTAGATTGTCCAATTACTACACTCTAGATGAATCGTCTCTATTCTCTCCATGACATTAACTACATTGCAACCCACACCTATCATGAGGAGAATATGGTTGCAGATGGACTCGCCAATAAAGGGGTTGCTCAAGACATAACCTAGTTCAAGGAGCTTCCTGAAAATTTTATTCTCGTTCACGTTAAAGATTGTAATATGATCCCGTCTTTTAGACTCATGTAATATATCCTTTTTAAATAAAATTTTCTTTGGTCATTTGACCAAAGTTCCACCTTCAAAAAAAATAAAAAAAAAATAAAACTAATCATACCATTAAAATTGTTATTTTAAAATTAAATATGATTCTATTTAAAAATTAAATTAATAATATTTAAAAAAATATTTTTGAAAAATGGAGTTTATTTTTAAAATCTATATGTAATGAAATGGTTAGGGTGAATTTTTTGTATTTTTCTAAGATACTTGAATTTTTCATGAATAGTAAAAATACAGTTTTGAGTTTTCGATATGTTTAATGACATCATAATGATGTAATAATTAAAATAAAATGATGGTCGACTTGTGTACAGTAAAATGACAAATTATGTGTACCAAGTGGCTAATACCATGGTAAAATACCTTAGTAAAGCCCATGGTTTTACAAAAACCACTGATGAGGTGTCCTTTTAAATTAATAAAAAACTCCCTCTCATTTACTATAAATACCACCCTCATTCTCCTTCCTCCCACTCCTCTCAATCCTTGAGCATTACCTAAGTTCTTCCAAATACACCTCTGAAGTCTCTTCTCCAAGTACTAGACCTTATGTTCTCACCCAAAAGCTAAAATCAAAGGTCGTAAGGAGGATCTCAATGAGAAGAGATCAAGTGGTAAAAAATCCTCTTTCTTTTTCATGTATTTTCATTTCATTTCATTTTCTTTTATTATAGTATATTTCCATAATCTTTTCCATGAACAATGAAATCTCAAGAAATATTGTATATTCTGGATGTTCTTATGTTCATGGAAAATTCATCATCATTCTTCTTCTCATCTCCCACTTATTCAAGGAATAAAAACATTGTCTGTGATGTGTCGAATTACCAACATCGTGGACGATGTGATTACAATTTGCTTTAATTACATAAGATATGGTCATGAAACCATTTTTATAGTTAAAACAGATTATATTACATGTATTATATCCTATTTAATGTTCTTGAACTAACTTATGTACATACTACTAAATGATTAATCAAAACAAGTTTGTTGTGGTCGAAAAATTGACTGAATTATCCCAAATGGTCTTCATTAACTTTTAACTAATGATTCATCCACTTGGTATATAACATAATTAATTGTAAGATAATTTAAACTCCTATAATATCATTAATAACATGTAATACCAGTTTTTTATGTTTACCCATGTTCTAATTGAACTTCCATTTATTAATACAAGTGCACCATTAATGAAAACCATAAAAACGAACAACCCCAAACAATGGATGTGAACACTATAATTCATCCAAAGGACCATAAAATAACATAATGAAAGCATAATGAACCATTTTAATGCAAAAAAGGTTCTTTAATTATTAATTAATTAATCTAATGTGGTTATACAAGACTTTAAAGTGAAGAAAGCATTCAGATACAAGGTAAGGGGAAATTCTCGAACCCAACTTTCTATCTTCAGGTTCTTCCTATTTTACTTAATTTTTGGTATGGTTACTCCAAAAAAATAATTTTTTCATAATTATCTTTACTATTTAAGTATATACATGTTATCTACTGTATTTTATGTAAAACACAATGTTTTCCAAAAGAACTCTTCTTTTAAGAACACACCTTTTACTTCTCACTCAAGGTTGATGGTTCTTGTATCAAGTATGTTATTCCCTCTTTCTTGTGAGAACTCAATGTTTTTGAATGTATTATTACGAGTTGAAACCCATTTATTTCCATGGGTTTGTTATGTTCATATAAATTTTGTATGTGGCATGCATTATAATGATAATGTTATGATGTGACATGTGTGCCCAAAATTAAATAGTGCAATATGAATGTTTGAATGTGACGGGTGTGCCCGAAATTATACAGAGCTCCAATGAATTGGGTAAAGTGATGAATCACATAATTTAAAGTGAAATTATGTGTGAAAAAGATTATATCATTGTTCACAAGTATGTGTGGTAGTTAACCACTAAGACACGAGGTTTCATTTTTTATGCATTTCTACATTTCAAGTCTTTTATTAATGTTTCCTCTCATGAAATTGATGATGATGTTATGAGTATGATCAACCCAAGATATATTGTTCATATCTATCCTCTTACTAAACTTTTATATCACCCCCTTTTTTATTTATATCCTCGTATGATTATGTGTACTAAAGAGTTTTCAAGGGATAATAAGAAGCTAGAGAAGAAAGAATTAAGTAAATGTATATGTTTTGTGTTGCAAATTTTTATGCATGGTTTGTATAATCCTCTAGATCTTAGACCGGAAAAGGTCCTAAACTATATAATGTACTTTGTATTTTCCTATTATCCTTTATATAAAAAATACATAAATTTTTTAGTACTTAATTCGAAAGTGAGGGTTTAGGGATTTACAGTGTGACTCCAGGAACCCTAAAACCTGAGTTTATTTAGTCCCAAATGATGATGGCGCTACAGGTGTGGGACTCATTAGAGATGGTAGTATTAGTTGGTTAAAGGCGTCTAGGTTTCATGATGTCGAGGTGAATAGAAGTGTTTGTGTTGGGTTAGAGGTCCAGATCTGTGATGGGGAGATGAATAAAACTGATATGATGGCACAAGACTCAGTAAGGTCTATCCCTTGTTTCATGATGAAATGAACCTACAAAAGGGTTTTTCTTTTTCTAATTCCATAAACCATGGGAAGATCCATATAAGGCCCCAGCCTTAAACCTTACTTAATATTGAGTTATTACAAGATTACACATTAAGGATCTTTTCGGGTTTAGAGTTTTAGAGAATTAGATCATAAAACTTGCATTACATTCCACATATAAACAAAGTGGTTACATAAAGATAGTATTCTTCATTCCCATAAATGGAAACATATTTAAAATAAAATATGGATTCTTTATTGAAACTTCCTTGACAATATCATCATATCATGTACCTTTCCCTTGACCTATGAAAAACATTTCAAAAAAAACTTGGGATGAGCATAAAAAGCTCAGTAAGGGATATAAAAATATGGAAAGGAAACATGGGTACATATATACATAATAATGAGATAATACATTACCCATAAAACTTAAGCACTTTAACATACCTCATCAAATAATGAATAAATCATATAAATCATAAGACATAAAGGTAACTTGAGGCATTCATAACATTCTTACGTAGGGAGTAACCCTCTTGGTTACGTTTGGAATACCCATCACAGTATATTCCCTAAATCTCTTTGGAGAAACATTAATGTTTTACTCCTTCGCATTACCCAATGCATTGGAGAGCTATAAACGGCTCACCCACCCTTACTTTATCACGTAACCACCTGTCTTCATAATAATGCCCAAGAACCTCAACATAATCGTATCACATAAAAAAATGCATAAAGGAAACATAACATTTCCCCATCTCAATCGCGAGATATCAATACAACACATTGATGTAATAAAAACATTATGAAAACCATCTTCAATACCAAAATAAATGAAAATAAAAACATGGTATTTATTTTTCTTTTAAAAAGAAGGTATGGCTTGTAGAGGAACCCGGAACTCAAATAATGGTCACGGTGGCGGAGAAGTCGTTGTCGCCGCATATGTATGAAAAAAATATTCCCTTTTGTCATTTTTTAAAATTCTTCATATAAAAAACATTCCTTTTGGATAAACATAAAAGTCAAAGGGGTTTATACACCGTATAAAAGAAAGTTGTGTATAAAATAAAATATGCCTCAATGAAAGGAGATTGAGACGAAGTCCCATACCTCGGGTCCGACTTGACTCGGTCGTTCTTTAATCTCATGAATAATAAACTTGAGTTAATTTATACTTGTTTAAGAAACTTTTTCAAGTTCATTATTCCTTTTATATCACTTATTTCCATGCCATGAACACTATGTAATTATTTAAGTTAATAACGGTCGTTTTAATGATCATTGGTACTTGAGTCAAAAATAAACCCTTTATAATTACAATTTGTTCATGTATCCATTATATACAGAATGGTATTCATGATGTAGATATCATATATGTCATATATATCCAGTAAATTTATGCATTTATAATATTACATAATCATTTAGAGGTAAGAAATGAAATGCACCGTTCATGGAGACGGTAAGCCGTACGTACGCATGAACGCTACTTTCATTTCTATTTCGTATTTTATAGAATGGAATCATAATGATATAAAGGTATGTTATAATTCCAGTGTAATATCATATATAATATCATAACTCCATCCTTTATACGTCCCACATATTGTATTAATGAATCAAATCACTTTGAGGGGGCGGTAGTCCGCACTTCCTTAAATGAAGATATCGCGTTTACCCATAATGGAAACCATAAAGGTATGCCCAAAATGAAAAATACAGAATCTTAAGTAAAACATAAAAATATTATATATCATATATAAATATAGTGTCATATTAATGACCACCTTTGAAGTTGTTAAAAGAATGTTGAACAATCATCGTTTCGGGAGGCAGAAATTCTCCATCCACGGAAACAGTATGTTCTTTAACCATTAGATGTAGTTGTGTGTAAGTGTAGCTCGAATCCTTCTTATAACAACATCCTAGTATATTTAAGATACTGGATTTGTTACAAAATAAATTAATAAAAAGTGTTTAGGGGGTTGGAGAAGAAAAATAAAACAAAAGGACTCAAAAGAAGACATTACCTTAAAATCGGGTAACTCCCTTTGGTTTGAGCTCAAAGGATTCCTTGGGAAGTCTTCTGCCCAAAGTGAGGCTTCAAGGACTAATAGAGGGAAGTTAAGGGACAAAATGTGCAGGGGTTGGCCGAGCTAAAGGCTTTGGGAGTGTGGGTAAGGAGGTAGAGGTGGGGGCCTTTTATAAGAGGAGAGGAGGGGCACTCTTGGAAAGTAAAGAAATATTACTTCATTTGAAAATGAGTTTCGGATTTAAATGGTACCACATTTATATAATTCTAGGATAAGGTGATAAGGGTTCGAAATCCACCCATACAGTAGGTTTTGGACATGTGTAGGTCATAGATTGAACATTATCTTTTCATTTTATTTAAATCCTTTATTAATGAGGTAATCGCTACATCATTATGATGTCATAAATACATTTTATTATTTAATGTCAAAAAATTATAAAACAAATACTATGATGTAGGAAATTTTTTTATCTTTCCAATGAATATTTATAGTCAAAAATCTGACTTGTATAACCCCATTTGAAAATTGTTTTTGTAAAACATATTATGTTTGTGTCATTTTTACTTTTACATTAAATAAAACGTTATTTATGTCATTTCCCAACCAAAGTGGCTCCATGGGGTCCCCAAGTTCACCCATGGATTTTCTTGGTCGGCCATGACACATCCAATAAGGTTAAGACATGTTTCTAGGTCATTTAATATTATTAAAGCATTATTTTGACCTTAAACTACACTAATTACCACTAATCGCGATTAAAAACTTAATAAGTTACTATTCACCAAAAAATTATTTTAATCTCATTGAACCACATTTTACTTCTTAATGACAACCATGTATGTCAGATTTTTGAAATTAAAAACACAAAGGTGGAAAATTTTCATTTAAATGGAAAATTAGTTTTTATAAGTACCACTTAGTGGTTTCACTATTCATCAAAAATTGAAGTTTTTCAGAAAAATACCAAAAATTCACCCTAAGCTATATTTGATACTTTGAATTCAAAAAATGAAGACTATTTTACAAAATTCAAATCATATAAGTCACATTAATTAATTTAATTATTAATTTCCACTATCAGAGCAAATAGCGTGTTTTTATGAAACAATAAGTATCAAAAGATTGACACCAGTTTAAGTCCAATTTCAAAGTGAAATTGATTCCAATGACCACCATTGAATTAAATGGTAAAAATATATTCTAATTTCACTTTAAAACCAATTCTAAATATAATCTAATCATATAAATAAATTAGATTAAAAAGAGGTTTTGAATTAAAATACAACATTTTACACTATTCATTAAAAAATGAACTTTATCGGAAAAATACCAAAAAGTTACACAAAGTAAATTTTGATGTCCTGATTATAAAGAAGAGTTATATTTGGTCCAATAGAATGTATAAAAGTGATCAAAACTATATTTAATGACGGTTCTCCATCAAAAGGTGATAAGTGAACCTTTAGTGAAAATTAGGTTATAAATGCCTAAAATTGAATTCTTTCCGTATTTTAAGCCTTTATATTTTATTGGATAAATGTAAAAACATTTAAAAAACATGTATAATCATATTTTAGTTATTTCTATCCATTCCCGCTAATACAACGGATACATGTTAACTACCATTTAAAATAATATTATTATATTACTAGTGTACAACATAAGTTTTCAAAGAAACTCATCGTTGCGTATCGAGTACGCTATCGAATGTAGTAACCCCTTTTAATTAAAATTAATATTTAATTCATAAATATTAATAAATATGAAAAATTTTTATTCATTATTTACCTGGGATGTTACATCCTTCCCCCCTTTTGGGAATTGCGTTGTCGCAATTTTATTCACTTATCAAAATAAGTGGGGGTATTCATCCCTCATAGCATTTTTAGATTCCCACATTGCCCCTTCAACCATATGGTTTTTCTAAAAAACCTTTACCTGGAGAATTACCTTATTTCGCAACACTTGCTCTCTTCGGTTAAGAATCTGGACTAGTTATTCTTTATAAGATAGGTTCTCTTCCAGCTGAACTACCTCTGGACTCAAAACATGAGATGGATCTGGCATATACTTTCTCAGCATCGAAACATGAAAAACATTGTGTACCTGAGATAAACTCGGAGGTAAAGCCACTCGGTAAGCAACTGATCCAACTCTCTCCAGAATTTCATATGGTCCAATGAACCTTGGACTCATCTTTCCATTCTTACCAAATCTCATCACACTTTTCCATAGAGAAACCTTGAGAAAAACATGATCACCTACCTCGAAAGATAGATCCTTCCTCTGGTTATCCGCATAACTCTTCTACCTTCCTTGAGCTGTTCTCATGTGTTTCTGAATCAACTGGACTTTTTCTGCCATCTCTTCTACCAATTCTGGTCCCATCAGCTTCCTTTCACCCACTTCATCCCAAAATGTTGGAGTTCAACACCGCTTCACATATAATGCCTCAAATGGTTCCATCTGTATACTAAAATGAAAACTGTTATTATAAGAAAACTCAAGCAAAGAAAGATGTTGGTCTCAACTTCCCTAATAATCCATCGAACAAGCTCGTAGCATGTCCTCCAAGGTCTGAATTGTTCGTTCTGACTGCCCACCTGATTGAGGATGAAAAGCTGTACTAAAATTTAATTCAGTACCCAACGACTTCTGAAGGCCCTTCCAAAAGTTAGAAGTAAACCTGGGATCACGGTCAGTTACAATGGAGAGAGGAACTCCATGTAACCTGACTATCTCTTTAAGATACAATCGAGAAAGTTGATCTAGAGAGAGTGTATCTCGAATAGGAAGGAAATGAGCAGATTTAGTCATGAGATCAACAATAACCCATATTGCATTATTACATCTAGATTTCTTCGGTAATCCCATGAAGAAGTCCATGGATATATTCTCTCATTTCCACTCTGGCACTAGTAGAGGCTGAAGCATCCCTTTCGGTAACTGTCGCTCTGCTTTAACCTGCTGACAAGTCAAACACTTCACATTAAAATCAGCAATATCTCTTTTCATTCCATCCCACCAGTATTACTCCCGCAGATCTCTATACATCTTAGTACTGACAGGATGAATTGAAAACGAAGAACTATGAGCCTCACATAACAACTTGTTCTTCAACTGTGAATTACAAGGAACTCATAATCTCTTCCCAAACCTCAAAACACAATCATTATCAATGATGAATTCAGGCAGCTTACCCTTCTGAACCAGATCTACCTTTTTCTGCACCTCACTGTCTTGCTTCTGTGCTTGCTTGATTCTGTCTGATAGAGAAGATCTCACTGATACCTGAAACAAAATAGAAGGAAATCCTGCACCAAAAAATTCTATGCCAAATTTCATCAAATCCTTAACCAAAGGATCAAGTTCCAAATGTAGCATGGTTAATGAAGCATTACTTTTTCAACTCAAAGCATCAGCCACTTTATTTGCTTTTCCCGGATGGTAGTGAATTATACAATCATAATCCTTGATTAATTCCAGCCATCTCTTCTATCTCATGTTCAATTATTTCTAAGTGAATATATACTTTAAACTCTTGTGATCAGTATATATTTCACACTTTACTCCATACAAATGATGCCTTCAAATTTTTAAATAAAAGACAACAGCAACTAATTCCAAATCATGTGTAGGGTAATTTACCTCATTAGTTTTCAACTGACGTGAAGCATAAGAAATTACCTGATCATTCTGCATTAGGACACAACCAAGTCCTTTCAATGAAGCATCACTGTAGATAACAAACTCACCATTCCTGGAAGGAAGTGCCAAAACTGGAGCATTCAGCAATCTTCTTTTCAGCTCCTGAAAACAATCATCACATTCCTTTGTCCAGATAAACTTAACACCCTTCCGAGTTAGCTTAGTCATTGGACTAGATAACCTTGAAAAATTTTCAACAAAACTTCGGTAGTAACCTGCCAAACCAAGAAAACTACGGATCTCGGTTACATTTGTGGGTCTTGCCCATTCTTCAACAACTTTTGTTTTAGTAGGATCAATAGTTATGACATCTTTTGAAACAATGTGACCAAGGAAAGAAATTTTTTACAACCAAAACTCACTCTTGCTGAATTTTCCATATAGTTTCTTTTCTTTTAAGGTTTTCAAGATAACCCTTATATGACTTTCATGCTCATCTTTATTTTTAGAAAACACCAAAATATCATCAATAAACACAACCCCTATTTATCACCTGGTTCAACTGATCCATCAGTGCAGTAAACGGCTCAATTATGATTCCGACCATCTCTGGTTTCTAATTCGAAAGGTCATTATACTCTGTATGCCTTCCTAGAAAAGATTCCATGTTTCCTCTATGGAAAACCATTCTTAACACTGAAATATCTTAGGTGAAGCAACATGGTAATCTTTAAATGCTATATCATTTTAATCTTACCATAAATTAACTTATAATTTTACACTTTTATAACTCCTAAAGTTGTCTAAACCGACCTTCGATACCAACTATATGTCCCAGGCCTTAAACCTTACTTAATCTTGAGTTATTACAAGATTACACATTGAGGATCTTTTCGGTTTTAGAGTTTTAGAGAATTAGATCATAAAACTTGCATTACATTCCACATATAAACAAAGTGGTTACATAAAGATAGTATTCTTCATTCCCATAAATGGAAACATATTTAAAATAAAACATGGATTCTTTCTTGACACTTACTTGACACTATCATCATATCATGTACCTTTCCCTTGACCTGTGAAAAACATTTCAAAAAAACTTGGGGTGAGAATAAAAAGATCAGTAAGGGATATAAAAATATGGAAAGGAAACATGGGTACATATATACATAAGAATGAGATCATACTTTACCCATAAAACATAATCACTTTAACATACCTCATCAAATAATGAATAAATCATAGAAATCATAAGACATAAAGGTAACTTGAGGCATTCATAACATTCTTACGTAGGGAGTAACCCTCTTGGTTACGTTTGGAATACCCATCACAATATATTCCATAAATCTCTTCGGAGAAACCTTAACGTTTCACTCCTTCGCGTTACCCAATGCATTGGAGAGCTATAACGGGCTCACCCGCCCTTAGTTTATCATGGAACCACCCGTCTTCATAATAATGCCCAAGAACCTCAACATAATCGTATCACATAAAAAAATGAATAAAGGAAACATAACATTTCCCCATTTCAATCATGAGATATCAATACAACACATTGATGTAATAAAAACATTATGAAAACCATTTTCAATACCAAAATAAAAGAAAAGAAAAACATGGTATTTATTTTTCTTTTAAAAATAAGGTATGACTTGTAGAGGAACCCGAAACTCAAATAATGGTCACGGCGGCGGAGAAGTTGTTGTCGCCGCATACGTACGACAAAAACATTCTCTTTTGTCATTTTTTAAAATGATTCGTATAAAAAAGATTCATTTTGGATAAACGTAAAATTCAAAGGGGTTTATACACCGTATAAAAGAAAGTTGTGTGTAAACTAAAATATGCCTCAATGAAAGGAGATTGAGACGAAGTCCCATACCTCGGGTCCGACTTGACTCGGTCGTTCTTTAATCTCCTGAATAATAAACTTGAGTTAATTTCTACTTGTTTAAGAACCTTTTTAAAGTTCATTATTAATTTTATATCACTTATTTCCATGTCATGAACACTATGTAATTATTTAAGTTAATAACGGTCGTTTTAACGATCATTGGTACTTGAGTGAAAAATAAACCCTTTATAATTACAAGTTGTTCATGTATCCATTATATCCAAGAATGTTATTCATGATGTAGATATCATATATGTAATATATATCCAGTACATGAATGCATTTATAATATTACATAAGCATTTAGAGGTAAGAAATGAAATGCACCGTTCATGGAGACGGTAAGCCGTACGTACGCATGAACGCTACTTTCATTTCTATTTCGTATTTTATAGAATGGAATCATAATGATATAAAGTTATGTTATAATTCCAGTGTAATATCATATATAATATCATAACTCCATCCTTTATACGTCCCACATATGGTATTAACGAATCAATTCACTTTGAGGGGGAGGTAGTCCGCACTTCCTTAAATGAAGATATCGCGTTTACCCATAATGGAAACCATAAAGTTATGCCCAAAATGAAAAATACAGAAGCTTAAGGAAAACATAAACATATTATATATCATATATAAATATAGTGTCATCTTAATGGCCACCTTTGAAGGTGTTAAAAGAATGTTGAACAATCATCGTTTCGGGAGGCAGAAATTCGCCATCCACGGAAACAGTATGTTCATTAACCATTAGATGTAGTTTTGTGTAAGTGTAGCTCGAATCCTTATTATAAAAACATCCTAGTATATTGAAGATACTGTAGTTGTTACAATAGAAATGAATAAAAATTGCTTAGGGGGTTGGAGAAGCAAAATAAAACAAAAGGACTCAAAAGAAGATATTACCTTAAAATCGGGTAACTCCCTTCGGTTTGAGCTCAAAGGATTCCTTGGGAAGTCTTCTGCCCAAAGTTAGGATTCAAGGAGTAAGAGAGGGAAGTGGAGAGACAAAATGGGCAGGGGTTGGCTGAGCCAAAGGCTTTGGGAGTGTGGGTAAGGAGGTAGAGTTGGGGGTCTTTTATAAGAGGAGATGTGGGGAACTCTTGGAAAGTAAAGAAATATTACTTTATTTGAAAATGAGTTTCGGATTTAAATGGTCTCACATTAATATAATTCGAGGATAAGGTGATAAGGGTTCGAAATCCACCCATCCAATAGGTTTTTGACTTGTGTAGGTCATATATTTTACATTATCTTTTCATGTTATTTAAATCCTTTATTAATGAGGTAATCGCTACATCATTATGATGTCATAAGTACATTTTAATATTTAATGTCAAAAAATTATAAAAAAATACTATGATGTAGGAAATCTTTTTAGCCTTCCAATTAATATTTATAGTCAAAAATATGACTTGTATAACCCCATTTGAAAAAAAAATCGTAAAACATATTATGTTTGTGTCATTTTTACTTTTACATTAAATAAAAAGTTATTTATGTCATTTCCCAACCAAAGTGGCTCCATGGGGTCCCCAAGTTGACCCATGGCTTGTCTTGGTCGTCCATGACACATCCAATAAGTTTAGGACATGTTTCTAGGTCATTTCATATTATTAAAGCATTATTTTTACCTTAAACTACACTAATTACCACTAATCGCGATTAAAAACTTAATAAGTTACTATTCACCAAAAAAATTATTTTAATCTCATTGAACCACATTTTACTTCTTAATGACAACCATGTATGTCAGATTTTTGAAATTCAAAACACAAAGGTGGAAAAATTTCATTTAAATGGAAAATCAGTTTTTATAAGTACCCCTTAGTGGTTTCACTATTCATCAAAAATTGATGTTTTTCAGAAAAATTCCAAAAATTCACCCTAAGCTATATTTGATACTCTGAATTCAAAAAATGAAGACTAATTTACAAAATTAAAATCATATAAGTCACATTAATTAATTTAATAATTAATTCCCGTTGTCAGAGCAAATAGCGTGTTTTTATGAAACAATAAGTATCAAAAGATTGACACCAGTTTAAGTCCAATTTCAAAGTGAAATTGATTCCAATGACCACCATTGGATTAAATGGTAAAAATATATTCTAATTTAACTTTAAAACCAATTCAAAAGATAATATAATCATATAAATAAATTAGATTAAAAAGATGTTTTGAATTAAAATACAACATTTTACACTATTCATTAAAAAATGAACTTTATCGGAAAAATACCAAAAATTTACACAAAGTAAATTTTGATGTCCCGATTATAAAGAAGAGTTATATTTGGTCCAATAGAATGTATAAAAGTGATCAAAACTATATTTAATGACGGTTCGCCATCAAAAGGTGATAAGTGAACCTTTAGTGAAAATTAGGTTATAAATGCCCAAAATTGAATTCTTTCTGTATTTTAAGCCTTTATCTTTTATTGGATAAATGTAAAAACATTTAAAAAACATGTATAATCATATTTTAGTTATTTCTATCCATTCCCGCTAATACAACGGCTACATGTTAACTACCATTTAAAATAATATTATTATATTACTAGTGTACAATGTAAGTTTTCAAAGAAACTCATCGTTGCATATCAAGTACGCTATCCAACGTAGTGACCCCTTTTAATTAAAATTAATATTTAATTCGTAAATATTAATAAATATGAAAATGTTTTATTCATTATTTACCTGGTATGTTATAATCCAGGTGTTTGACAGTCTCTCCCATGTATATTGCATGTCCCACATTTCTAGATCTGGAAATTGGATCATAGTTTTCATGAACCCCGATGCTCTCAAAGAGAATTTAGAAGCCTGTAAGTAATCTATAATTAGGCATTTGATTCTTTCCAAGGTTGACGAGCCAATGACTACTAAGGCAATTAAGTCATGACTTTCTTAGATTTTGGGCATGGCTAAGTGACATATTTTCCCCCTTGGTAGGGGTACTTTCATATAATATTCTCAAATGTGGATGATCACGCTTCTGTTTGTGGTTCCAATTTTTATGCTCTGAATATATGCATCTTTTGCCTTTCTTCATGGGATTTAAACGTCAATCCACATTCACAGAATCATACATCTATGCAGATCTGGACCATAATTTAGGGTCTGATCTGGGTGCTTTGGCATCCTATAATTCTTAATGATCTCGTACACCATATTGGTGTTCCCATTAAGATGGATGAGAACAATATTTAAGGGAAATTTTGGTACTCTTCTGGAGTCCTTGTGGATGCTGACATGCTCAACCCATTTCCTGACTCTACCACCTTGGAGGGAAATGGTGTTAAAACTGATGTTCGATTTGAATATGAATTCAACCCATTATTCTATAACATTTTTGGGATTATGGGGCATGAGGAATCCAATTGACATAATGTTTGAAATATTAAAATCAAGCATGAAGATTCTCCCTCACAGCCTTTTGGTAAGACACCTAATGCCACCTCATGTATGAGGAAAGAGGTAGCAAGTGATGATGATCTCAAGGGGAATAGGATTGACACACAGTTGTCGACCTAGAAATAATTGGAATCACACTCATATAATCCTTTTAGTATGAATGAGTTCTTGATTGAATCAGTTGTTGCTGAAGTAAGACAACATCCATTGAAGGCTGGAAATCAAGAAGTTGATGATGGTAGAGTCTCTTCTAAAGACGCTCTTATTGGAAGTGTAGGTTCCAAGCAAGGTGGCACAAAAGTTACTATTGACATGGATGGTTTTCAACTGGTTTCATATAATAATTCTAATCAATTGGGCTCTTCCAAGATAGGGAAGAACGTTCATACCTTGTCCAGGACATATTCAGCTAGAACTAGAATTCTTGGGAATGTTACTCCTTTTTAGATTGACCCAAGTGGGTTGAAAGTGAATGATGAAGTTGTGATAGAGGTGGGAAAGAACACAGATAGGGAGAAGGATGCTATGATGGGTGGGAATGTCCCATTGGTGATGGAAAATCTAGATATTGATAAGGTGGTACCTGAAGGAACTTTTCATAAAAAATCATGGAGATGGGGTTGGCATCTAAAAGGCTATGGTCGAGGACATGATAGAGATGATTGGGCCGTTGCACGAGGGTGTGGCCGAAATGTGGCTATTGGGTCTTCATCCACAGTATTGAAGAGTCGTATCACTCCGAAGCAAGAAAAGATCAAAGAGAAGTACATTGTGATCTTCAATCAAAGGAACTCACAGTTAGAGTGGGAAACTACTGATGATGATGATGAATCTAATTATGATTCTGGGAATGATCATGTTCATGATTTGTATTTTTTACTTCTTGAATGAAGAATTTCCTCTTTGTTTGAACCTATCCATCCTTATCCCTTCATAATTTTCATTTATCTAATAATATTTTTAGGATAGGGCTCATCTAACTCCTAAACCTTTTGTATAATTAAACAAATACATTTGTAAATATATACAAATATTTATAATTGTAATTAAAATATATATAGATATATTTAGATAATTATAAAACTATAATAAATATATTAATTATATATATTAATAATATTATAAATATAATAAATATATTTCTTATCATTTAATAATTATTTAAATAAATAAATATATTTATAATTATAATTATAAATAATTATAATTTTATTATAATTTTTTATTTATAAATAAATATTTATTTATTCATACATATACTTATATATATATATATATATTAGGTGCTTGGGGGTACAACTACATTAAACACACACACAACACACACATAGGTTAGAAAGGCGTGTCATAGCCCCCCAAGGGATATCCCATCCACCAAGCCTTATTTATTCAGTACATGGTCCAAAGACCAAGTGGGAATGAAGCCTATTATATAGCCCAAAGGCCCAAAAACTAGCCTGAAGGACCAATATAAAACATGATTCATGCCTTGAATCAACACCTACATGTGTCATGTGTCATGTTATCATCACCACCGACCTACGAAAATTCACTCGCACCAAGATTTAAACCCATGTCTGATGTGGGATTACGGGGAGCCTTTACCACTTGGGTAATCCCCCAACTACAAATGTGTTATTTGGGTAACGAGGTATAGGTGGGTGCCACACCACCCTATCCTGGGCCCATCCCACCACCTGCCCCCCCCCCCCTGCTAATTTTGAGTGTGGCAGGACTCAAACCTGAGCAAGTTCCATTGTCAGGGAGTGGCCGCCTTACACGACACCACTAAGCCAACCCCGGTCGGCATATATATATATATATATAATTATAAATTTATAATAAATATATTTATTATTCTTATAATTTTATAAATACATGTAGTAAAATAAATATATTTATAAATATATACAAATATGTATAATTATAATTATAAATAATTATAGATATATTTAAATAATTATAAAATTTTAGTAAATATATTAATTATACATATTTATAAAATTATAAGTATAATAAATATAGTTGTTATTATTTTATAATTATTTAAATATATATATATATATAATTATAACTATAAATAAATATGTATTTATTATATTTTTTAAATTTTTTATAATTAATTGTTTATTTATAATTATATAATTATATATATATTTAAATAATTATAAAATTATAACAAATATATTTATTATATTTATAATCTTATAAATATATATAATTAATATATTAATTATATATATTTATAAAATTATAAATATAAGAAATATTGTTATTATAATTTTATAATTATTTAAATAAATATATATAAATTTATAGTTATACTTCAGAGGTTTAGAAGATAGGTGAACCTTCTCCTAAAATTATAGTAAAAAAGATAAAGATTACAAGTGAAGAAATGTGGATGGTGTCAGAAAAATAATGGTAGCCCTTATCCAAAAAGAGAGTCTACAAATCCAGAACAGGATCATTCCCATAACTATGATTAGAGTCATCAACGTCCTCTTCAGTTTCCCACAAAGACTATGTGGTCCTTTGATTTAAGAGCACATAGTACTTCTCCCTTATATTTTTCTGCTCCATGGTGAGGCCTTTGGAAGCCCTGGTAGATAAAGTACGACCACACCCATGTGCACCAACTTCACTGTCGCATCCATGACCATTATTCTTTGGATGTAGACCTCACTGCCAAGTCTTGGGAGTTTTCCAATCCCCTCTCGACTCGTCCCTCTCAGAAACCTCCTCCTCCCTAGAATAATAGGAAGTTAATTCCTTTCCTTTAGATAGGGATCATTGAGAACCCATTTACGACCCCTACACATGAGTCTGATCATAAGAAATATCATCCCATTTCCAATCACTATCAACAAGAGATTTCTATTTCATAATCTGTTGTTCAATAGAGACTTAGATACCAACATCACTCCTCGCATATTTTACTTGATTAGAATCCCTGTATAATCCTTTCCCAGGATGAGAAGAGTCATCAACAATGGCTCTAACCTTCGAGGGTATGGGTGGGGACCCAATCACTGTAGTGAGAATTTCTTTATAAGAATGTATACTCCTACCTATGGATGTATCCAACATCCAAACTCCTTCGGGAGGAGCGGTCTCCTTATCAGAGATAGGGGCTTTCTTGGAAATGTCAGTCCATGTTTTATGATACTCATCTGGACCCACAACCAAACACTCTATTCCACTGTCTCATGGAAATTCATTTCCCTTCACCTTTACAATCACCACATTCCCCCCATGAGAAATGGGGTCAGCGTTAACCTTCTCAAGTGACATGGAATGTCCTACATACTTCCTTCCGATCACCTGCATGTATCCATCATTGGATTAACCAATGGATTTAAGAAAATGGGGGAAATTTTTCATATCAAATTGTGAGATCACAATTTCAATCAATATTGGAAAGTTTCACAATGTCAATTAGGGATATAGTGAGATCGATTTCAACTAAACAATGTGAAAAAAACCAAATTGTTCTTCTTATGTAGCACAATCCAACCTAATTGTAGTCTCAATTGATGACGTGATGTCAAAAAGAATATGAGGATCCCACCAAACCCAGCTCAGTTCATAAATTCGAACACAATCTTGGGTCCTTATTTTACAAGGTACAAGATGATTAAAGCATGTATGCCTCGTTCTACAAATACACCATACTTAGATTGAGGGAAACTGGTTCAAGCCCCCATGCCTTTTGATTAAAATCATCCAATGGGAAAAATGATATGGAAGTAACCATGCCCAACTAGGATACACTTACAATCATGAAAACCCCATTTAGAAGAGAGTATTCGGACCAGATTAGAGGTCTTCCATGAATGCAGACCCGATGGAAGAACCATCCTTGTGATCAGTGATGATTGGTAGGCCTTGAATCGATTAAGAATAAGATCCCAATTCGCACAGACAATATCCAAATTTCCTCCATTAATGTTTGAGGCTCCATCATGCCTAAAACAAATTGATCACTATCACTGAGATCCAGAACAAACCTGACTCTCCTGAAATGTCAGTGTGGATGACTGGAATCACCCGCGAGAACCTTATGAGAGTTGAACTTGTGTTAATTGAACTGGACTTTAGTAAGGAAAGAGGTTTCAAAGTCATGCATAGAAGACACCATCAGATCTATATACAGACCCAAGCCATCGAACCAGCTACTTCCAGATCTAAGAACAGTTGTGCAGGATCCATTACTATATGCCAAGGGAGAAGAATAGATCTAACACAGACCCAAGTCGATCTGTTTTAAGATCTGAGAAACCACCACAGTAGCATGAGATATGTCACTAGAAGGCAGGGGGTTGGAGAGCGGAGGGATTTAAGCATGGATTTGGCTCTCTTGCAGGTGAGATCGTCTGCATGCCGACAAACCAGGATTGATATTGTCGAAGAGAAACCCTAAGTGCCATGAGTCGCCTCTCCGGAGATCTACCTCCTCTATCTTCATTATCTTTATTATCAAAAGTACCATTTATAGTTATAAATATTAAAAAAATACTTATTTATAATTATTTATATTAAATATATTAATTTTATATAAGTATATATAATTATAAATATAATAAATATATTTATTATAATTTTCTAATTATAAATAAATATTTATTTATTTATAATATTTATATTTTAATAAATATATATAATTATATAAATATATTTATTATATATATATATCTATAAATATATTTCTTATATATATACATATAAATAAATATTTATTTATTAATAATTATAATTATAAAGAAATAAATATAATAATATAAATTAATTATTAAAATTATATCTTTATCAGTGTAATAATTTTAGTGCTGGTAAAGACACCATTTATTAGTGATTTTTTAGCTTTGATAAAGGTGTATCTTTAACGGCCCTAAAATTATGCTAATAAAGGTAGGTTTTATCAATGATTTTTATTTTAGCGCTGATAAAACATACCTTTATGGGAACTTTTTTAAAAGAACTGATAAAAGTCTTCCTCCAATGTTATAAAAATAACCATAACTTTCTCCTTCCATCACACCATCATGATTTCACATAATTGTCTCCAAACCCCACCACTATCTCTCCCTACCCCACCTCTCTCTCTCCCTGCCCCACCACCCTCTCTCCCTACCTCCCCATCTCCTTCTCCTTCACCATAGATGTCAATTTTTCTCCCCTCTATGCCTCCATTTCTCCCACCATCATTTCGCCCTACACTATAATCGTCCCTCCCTACTGGCGTCGCTCCCAACCATCGTCGCTTCCTACCATCGTCAATCCCTATCACCTTCACTCCTTGAAAGGTAATATCCTTTGATATCTCATCGCTCATTATCACCTTAATTATATGTTGTTTTTAGTTCTATTTTGGTTAGTTTTTCTTGATGATTTCTACCAGATCATGGAAGAAATCATCTCAGTCAATGGGGATTTTTCTTAACTTATGTAAAAGAGGACTTAATATGATATATTCATGTTGTTTCATGGTGTTTCAAAGAAGTTATGACATTGTTTGTTTGTTTTCAAGTCATTTATCCTAAATTAAATTAAATTTTTGATAAAATCATTGTTTGTTGTAAGGTATTCTTCCTAAAATGGGGAAGGGAGTGTCTCTTAGACATCATATGGGTGTTTAGTTATGGTTCTAATGTGTTGGTAGCACCCGATGAGTTTTCAGTGTTGGGAATATTTTGATTAATTATGAAATTAATTAATATTGAAATTATAAAATCATTGGATGTTATGGTTTAATTCCATAAAGTTGGACCCCCATTCCCAATGTGGTTAATCATCAAAGGTTTTAACCCTCGTCATTTCACTTTTTTGATATGATTATCCAATGTTGAAACCCTACATATTGAAATATCCCAATGTGGATGTCATATTATTTTACAATCATGCATGTCCTACATGACCGCCTCTTTTCCACATGGTTATCTATTTCAGGAAGCAGTTATCTAAAATTTCCTATAAATACCCCATACATACCTCAAAATAAAAACAAGAGAGATTGAGAGGGTTATATTCCTTTTTAGTATAAAAACCAAATCACCCCCATCGAGATATATACCCTCTAATACTCAAAATTATATCTTCCTTGGGTCATAACCATATCAAAACCAACATAAAAACTCAGAACTGTACTCAGTTATACTTTCCATGATTCATACCCTCACTTGAATATTCCCTAAATGAAACTAAATTCAACTTAAATATCCATATTCTATTTTCTCATATTACTAATAATGAGTACCTCAAGTTTTTCAAGAAATTTCATAGCTCCAACTTGGGTGGAACCAAAATTTATTGAAGTAATTTAGTAAAGGAATCCATTGAAAGTAGTTTTCTGGTAGTGAATCATTATTATTATTCCATATTATCATAACATTCCATATTATTCATTTTATATTTTACATTGATCAAGTACGTCATACATTTTTCTTCATCCAATTTTATTTTTAATTATCTATAATATTCATTAGTGGTGATGAAGACATGACAATATTCTTGTTCATCAACTTGATTCACCTATTGAATTCAAAAAAATTGTACTTTATCCTCTTCAATTTAAAAAATCAACTATACTATATTAAAATTAATGAACAAATTCCCCTTTGATATGAAATTTTATCAAGTTATTATTAGTACTTATCATTCTTACACAATTTATAGAATGATAATATCAAAGGGATGATTAATTACACTATATAGACCAATACATCATCCTAAATTCAAATTAGGTACTTTATGGATTGGTCATATAGTTAAATAATAACATATATTGTATTTGGGTTACATTTCCTGAAAATATTTAGCATTATATGCCGGAAAACCCCCCCTATAAATCAAAATGGTCATTCTAGAAAGTTCATAAACTAATATTGCATAGATTAGAAAAGCTACATGGATCTTGAAGTTTTAGTGAAATATTTTATTGAACAATAACTAAGAAATTATCTCTTATAGAAATCAATCCTATATCTTATAATTTATTTTTATTATAAAAGAGTTCTTTAAGGAAATTGGCACATGATAGAATTTGTGAGATTTTAATAGTGAATGGGATGCTGATTTACTATTACTTGAACATTTTAATTAACTTTTTATATTATAATCAATTTATTCCATGGACCATCTTCTTTATAAAGGGACCATTTTTAATTTAAGGATATACTTTAGTAAGATTTGATGTGTCCTTCTCATCCCTTCTTATATCGTCTTATTTTTTCTAGAATTATTATATATCATGTTCCCTTTATTTTTCTTTCCCTATCATATTTTATTTATCTTTAAATGATTGTTGTTTGGAAAGTGTTTCCTTGTTATACATATCCCTATATGATTTCCAGTGAGAGATAAATGGTGTTTTACAAATGGTTTTATCCCTTTTTATGTAATGATATTTGATGAAAAGTGTTCGGGAAAATGCCTAAATGGATTTTTTAAAATAATTATTTTTGTTTTAAAATGTCTGCTAATCACCTACTATATTTTTGAAAAATAATTCTTGTGTTAATTGGATTTCACACCAAGAGATTGGGTGATTTTAAAGTGTTAAAAATGTTGTTTTATTTTTAATGTGGTGAGTTAACCCTTGTGATCTATATTTTAAACACTTTTTTCGAATTGGTTGATTTTTATATCAATGTTTTGGGGTGTTTAATGATTTTATGATATCTAAATGAGATGGATTATTTCAAAAGGTCTTTTTTCCCATGTGGATTGGATTTTGAAACTTATTATGTCTTTGAGTGTTTTTCAATGGCCATTTAAAGGGTAATGCAATATCCCATTTGAGTTTCAAAGGTGTTTCGAAAAAATTGGTCCAAAGAGTATATTGGGGTGAACTTTATAAATGATAAAATGGATTGTAATTTGAAGTATTTTGTGAAAAAAATAAGGCCCATTTGATTTTTAAAAAAAAATTAGTATTTATAAAAGGTGTGATACCCTCTTAATCCCCTTTGATTCTAATTTGACCATTATATCTTGTGATCCAATTTAGGGGTGTTTATTATTGATGAAATAGTTTGATTAGACTTCTGAGGGTGTGTATAGGTTTAGTAGTGATAACCTAGTTTCCTTATCTCTAGTTCAAGTCCTTTTATTAATATATCCTAGTGAAGATGTCAATGAAACTAGAATTCTTTTTAGGATCATTTAGGTATTTTATCTCTCTACTTATATTTTATCCCCATATACTAATATTATTGTTTGGCACATATTTTATTGTCATTTTTTCCATGTTGTGGGACATGTAATAGTGGGTTTTGACCATGTTCTTTCTTCCTTCTATATATGGTTTGATTTTCAGATTTTTTTTAGATGGATTTTGAAATATTTTTAAAGAAGTAATAAAAGAATTCAGGATTTTGAAGTGTTTTAAAAATATTTTAATAATGAGTTTGAAAAGTGTTTCCAAGTGAGAAAATTTAAAATGGTTAGTATTTGAAACTCAAAGAATGTGGGAGTTTTGAAAATGGTGGTTTAGGCCACCATGCCTAGTTTTATTGAAATGGTTGGTTTTCAAACATGTTTTTTAAAACTATATGATATTTTGATACCTCTTTTAGTTTTAAAATGTGTAGTTAAAATGGGTGTTTATGAAATAGTTTAAAGTCATATTTTAAAAAGTTTATTTGACCAAGAGGTATTGGAAAAGGTAAAAAAAAATTCAATTGATTGTTTTCATTTTAATTAAAATCTTATAAAAAGTGTTTTAGCACACTTTTATCCAGAATGAATGTATAATACTTATCAAGGAAAAAAACACTTACAGAATTCCAAAACTGTGGTGTTTATCGATATAAAAAAGTTGAATCAGGTCCTACAACAATTGTATGGTGCTTTCCAATGATTCCATGTTTTAGGATCTTATATGTAAGTGAGGAGATTGAAGGAAAGTTGACATGGCACACAAATATAGGAAATAAAGATGGGAAACTATGTCACCCATCATAATTTCCTCAGTGGAAGATAATTGATCACAAGTATCCTAAATTTGGAAATGAGAAAAGAAACGTTCATCTTTCATTATCTACAGATAGAGTGAATCCTTTTGGTTTTCAAAGAAGCACTCATAGTACATGGCTGATTATATTGGTAAATTATAAATTTCCACCGTGGGTATGCATGAAATGAAAATACATCATGGTATCTATGCTTATATTAGCACAAAATCAACTGAGTAATGATATTGATGTTTATTTGGCTCTATTGATCCAGGATTTGAAATTATTGTGGGATTTATGTGTTATGTTATATAATGCTTAAAGAAATGAAAATTTAACATTGAGAGAAACGTTGTACGGAATGATAAATGAATTTCCTAATTATGGAAATTTTTCAGGATATATCATTAAATGAACTGAAGGGTGTCCCATTTTTTAACAAGGTACATAGTCAATTAGGTTAAGACATTCATAGAAAACTATTTTTCTAGGAAATCATAGATTTCTACCCCGATGGTATAAGTACCAATCTGGGACAACATCATTCGATGGAAGTTCAAAAGAATGTGCAACAATATCTCCACTAATAGTTGATCAACTATTTGAGAAAGTAAAATATGTGGACACCTCTTTTGGTACACCATTTTTGAAAAACCTTATGAAAAACGGATGGAAAAAGAGATCTATTTTTTTTTTGAATTACCAAACTAGAATTTTTTGTATGTCAGACAATTTATTGATGTTATGCATGTTGTAAAAAATGTATGTGATAGTGTCATTAAAACATTTCTAAATGTACTTAAAAAAACAAAGGATGGAATTAAGGATAGTTTGGACATGTTTGACATGAGAAAATGAGAAGGTTTTACACTAGTGAAGGGTGAAAAATAAAGTTTTCTTCCTCCATCTTCTTATACTCTTTCTAGGAAGGAGATATATTAGTTTGGAAACTTCTTCAACGATGTAAAAGTACAAGAGGGGTATTCATCAAATATCGTGAATATTGTGTCAATAGATGATTTAATGTTAAAGGGTCTGAAATCACATGAATTCCATGTTTTTATGAATGATATAACTCCTATATCTTTATATTCATTTTTCCAAGAATTTTTGTCATATATTAACCAAGATATATTGCTTCTTCAAAGCTATATATAGGAAAGGTATTGACCAGGAGAAATTTTCGATGATGGAAAGAGAAACAATCATAATATTATGTGAATTTGGAATATTCTTCCCACCACCATTCTTTGGTATGATGGTTATTTTTATTGTTAACTTTGTGAGAGAGATTTGACTATGTTGTCCTTCACAATTTAGATGGATGTACCCCATTGAATGGTATATGAATATTTTGAAAGGCTATCTCAAAAATCAAAGCCAATAAGAGGGTTGTATTGCATAGTGATATAATGTTGAAGAAGTTATGGAATTCTATACCAAATAAATATCCAGTGTGGAAATCATTGGCCTACTAAAATCTCTTATACTGGGCAGTTTACAGGTGAAGGAATTTATGGAAGAGAAGTTATCACAATCAATATTATAGATCAAGAGAAGGCCCACTATTACATTTTTCATAATAGGTTGCAGGTTTCCCCATATGTTGAAACCCAAAATTAAATTCTTAGGCATTTTAATCCATCAAGGGATGAAATATGGATATCAAATTCACATAATCAATAATTTATATGATGTTTTCGAGACCATATTTTTAAGGATTTGGATGAAAATCTGAATTAAATTTCCTAATGAATTTGATGGATAGTTTTAGGAATAAGTGTGTGTATATTATCTTACAATGGTTATGTAATTAATGGTTATATGTTCTATACAAATGAACATGATGGAGTACCATGAAAAATAGTGGAGTTACACTTGTGGCTGAAGTGATTCATGTTTCTGGTAATAAGGAAAATAAATCCAATTTACTTGAATATGTCATACTTTGGCATCATCAAAAAAATATAAGAGTTGGATTATACAAAATTCCAAGTGCCGATTTTTTAATTCAAGTGAGTTGATAATAAGAGGGCTGTTAAAATAGATGAATTTTTATTCATTAAATTTGATTTTAGCAAGGAAAGTTATAGATAAAAACCATTTATAATTGCATCCGAGTTAGTATAAGTGTTTTATGATTCAAATCTTACAAACTGAAAGTGGTCAGTTGATCTGTTATCGACCAAAACCACTGAAGGGTCATATGAAAATTCAATTAAATATTACCCTTTTATTGGAAAATCGAAAAAATTTTGTAGTGGTCCTAATGTAAACTTTTTTTTATGTTATATGAGACCCCAATAAAGGGATTTGGATAGTCGATATAGGGGTAAAATCCCTTTTTCCTTTAAAAAATAGAGTTCAATAATCAGGTTATGTTTTTTTTAATATACATCATGTTACCTCATGTTATTATTTATTCACTACTTTATTTATGTAATCTAAATTAAATTTTAAAAAACTACTAAATATAATGAATTCTTCATGTATTGGTGCTCCAAATACTAAGTAAAAATAGATCTCTCAGCCTACTACTGCTCACAGTGTAGAGGAACAATGACCTACTACATGTGTTGGTGCTCCCAATCTTGAGTAACAACAGGTTTCTCAACCTGTTGTTGCTCCCAGTGCAAAGGTACGATGACCATCTACGCATGCCGATGATACTGCTGTAGAGGAACCACATATTGATGACATTGAATCTGAGGAAATGGTAAGTGATGAAGGAACAACAATGCAAAAAAAATAAAATCATCGTACTTTTACAGTGTTAGAAAAAATCAATAAGGTGAAAATCAAAGGCATCAATTACGAAATTGAATGGAATGCGTGGGACCAGCATGTTAACCCCAAAAATTTCATGCTCCGTAGTTAAATTGGAATTTTCACTCGGTAATTCATGTCGATTGATTTAGATTCGTGGCACCATGTTGTATTCACACTTAAGACATTGATGTGGGAAGATATTATTGTAACATTTTGATATCAGTTTGTATATTTTACTAAAAAATAAAATAATGAAACATTGACTTACTATTCATCATCCCTTACAGAGAATATTTATAGTAGATAAAACCCAAAATTACTATGTATTAATGATTTTTGGAAGGATTCATAGAGAATTTCACACAATTTTAATGAGACACCATCTTATATATACTGAAGGGAAAATAAACCCACACCCACCACTTATCTATGCACATATGATAACCCAAGAAGCGTGGAATGTGGTAACTGATTGTCGTGAAGATGTGTCTTTTCAGGTAGATTGTGGATAGTAATATGTTTTCTGACAATACGTATATTCATCACTTTTATTGAAATTTATTATTTACAAAGTAGAATCGGAGTGGTGAAAATAAGGGTAAGGTAGAAAAACCAGCGTACCCCTATCATAAAGAAAGGATGAGGAATGCTTCACTTGAAAAAAAGAGTATGAATTTTAAATCTTATGTGATAATTTAATGTGACATGAAATGATAGCATAATTATATTCCACTATTTATATGTAGATTAATGACTACAAATCCAAAGCCACTTCCATTCCACACCGTGTTCTATAGAAGGATGAATGTGAAAATAAATATGGGATAATAATATATGAAAACACACAATAATTGTGAGAAACATGTGTAAGTATGCCATAATAAAAATTGTTTTTCTTTAAATCATGATTAAATAAAAATGATTAATTATTTTCATATATTTTCTATCTGACATAGTCAAGGGAATTAGAAACACCTATACCAGATGAACACCTACTATAAATGGCCTTGAAGAGGCTATAACAGTATGGTCACGTTAGAGGTGTTAGTTTTTGGGGTGAAACATTGAATATATTTTGAGAAAAAAACAAGAGGAGGACAAAGATAATGAAATTAAACAGATGAAATAAATACTATCTACCCATGAATAATAATTACAATGGTAGGTAGAGTTGCTAGAAACTTTTATAGGGGGAAGAAAATAGAAGAAACAACTCAAGAACAACCATTGCAAGAAGATTCCACCCCACCCCCTGCTAGATTTAAAGCAAGACAAACCCCTAAAAGAGTTGTCTTGGTTGTGGTTATAAAAATTCTAATAATTGTTTCAATGAAATGTGAATTATAAATACACTGATACATTTCTTGTACTAATATTCTATAGGGTGAAAATGATTGTGATTTATATCTATCAACACACACCCATCGCCTTGTAGTGAGGGATATGGTGTTCAATATCCAAGACAACAGTTTACAAAATATACCACTTCTAATAGGTCATGTGAGAGTGGCAATTAGTGTAGCTCATGAGCCAAGCATCGAGCTACCTAATCCACTAGATGGAATTGATATTCATATAGTCGACTAAGCTGTTGGAACTATAATCACATGGCTGTCATATTTTTTAAAAAACATGTCGATAAGTAGGTATTCATTTCCAATTTATTTTTCAAGATGAAACTTTAACAATTAATGAAAAGTGGTCTGAATAGATGGATTTTATTATAGATATACAAATGGAAGGTGGTGAAATGATATACCAACTCAAAATCATCTAAATAATTGACCAACTGATTGAAAAAATCTTCTAAAACCACCTTTACCCCACTCGTTCTATATCTGTATTTATTAACATTGAACATTCATGTGGATACAAAGTTAAAAAATGGTAGTAGTCACATAGTTGATTTTGAAGAAAATATATATGAATAGTAATGTGAAGACTACATTGGTGTTGATAATGTAAATGAAATCCTATACTATGATTGGCCAGGCACCTTAGTTGTAAATGTATACATGAGGTATGTTTTCATGATTTGATTTTCCAAATGATTATATACTATGTTAATTATGACAAAATAAATTTCATATTTTTTTTGTAGGTGTATATATCAAAAACAATTTAAGGGATTTACCCATGAAATTTTTTGGACTCTTCAATCCTCACACCACCTCTACAGAATAAACAAAAATAAAATAAAATAAAATAAATGAAATAGTGGCAGGCCTAGTCAAATTGTTTGAAAAAAAACTTTCGGATGACAAACTCTTCTTAATACCAACCTTGTAAGGGTAAAACTCTACATTTTAATAATGTCAAATATATTTTTATTTCTTTCATTACTTATTCCTTTTTATGTTTTAGGCAACATTGGATGCTCATTGTAGTCAATTTGGATACTCAAAATATTTATTTCATGGATTCACTACATGGATACCCAACAAAACGACCACACGTGATAGGGTTCATCAATTATTAATACACTAAATCTAATATTTTATAACTAATCATCAAGTTATATATTTTATATTATATTTTAATGATGTTTTTTTATGATAAGGTGGTGCATCGATATCATGAAAAACAAGGAATTAAGCCTTGGGATAAGCACAAGGACCCTAAATAGTTATAAATATGGACAAGTATCATGGTATATATAATAATATTTTAATATCCAAACATATATCAAAAACAAATTATTTATTCTCTTCAATTTTCCTGTATTTTCCAAAACAAACAAATGGAAATGATTGTGGTTATTATGTTTGTAAATTTATATGAAAGATCATATTCCATGAACAAACTAGCATCCTCAAAGAGTCATTTTTGAAGTTAATTATAATTTTATTTAAAATATTTATTAGTATTTTGGGTATTAATATTTTTTGAGTACTACTATGACTATTGGAAACACTCATATTCACAAGACAATATATATTTTCTTATAATAAAATTGGCAACATAGTTGATGGAAGAATGTACACAAATAGAATGAATATCTGACTTCCATAGAAATAATGGATTGTTTCAGATTTATGTTTAATTTAATTATTGTTAGTATTACTCACATAAGAATTTTTTTTCTTATACAGGTGGATTCCTTTCATATTTATAGGTCAAGAATGTGTACAACCATCATGAAAATGTGAATTCATACTAATTTTTATTTATATTTTTCATCATTTTATCTATTATTTTAAAGTTATTTTACCTATCATAATTATCTAATAATTATTAAGTTGTTTTAATAGATCATTTGGGAAGAGTTAACTTGTTCTTTTATTCCAATGTTATTATCAATTCTATTGATTTTCTTTATTGAATTACCAATGCAATAGATTTATCTGATGTTATTAACCGAAAAACCTTTCTTAGATCAAATTTTAGTTTTGGAAGTTCTATAGATAAATAAACTAGTAATTGTTGTAACATTGAATGTTATAATTATTTTTAGGCATTGGGAAAATTAGGAATCAACAGCACCTCAATCAAACCCACAGTGTGACCGATATGACTCCAGGTGCATATTTTTATTTAAAATTGACATTAATTTTAGTAAAATAGAAAACTTGCATAATAATAACCAAAAAAATACATTAATATTGTTCTTATACTTTATTAAAACGATTCATAAGTCATTTAGGATGTGTTGGAATCAGCCTCACTGTAATCTGACGCACAGTGTGACTAGTATAACACAAAGTGTTCATTATCAGTTTAAAATTGACATTTTACTTCAAAATGTGTCACTCACTAAAAACTGAGAAAATTTCCTAGATTGTCTTGATAAATTAGTACATTGATTCTAGGAATTGGTCTCATGTTAAACCAATACACGATGTCACCGATATGAGTCAATGTGCATGTTTCCAGTTTAAAATGAAATTTAAATAGAAAAGAAAAGTGGCATACTAAAAACCAAGATAACATATTCATATTGTTTTTACACTTTCGTAAAAATATCCATGAGTCACTTAGGACATGTAAGAATCAGTCACACCTCAATATGATTCACGGTGTGACTAGTATGATTTCAGGTGTGTCTTTTTTATTTAAAATTTACATTAATTTTAGTATAAAGGAACAAGTGATGTACAGAAAAATGAAAAAACATTTTTTATTGTTTTTATACTTTAGTTAAATAATCCATGAGTCATTTGAGATGTGTAAGAATAATCCTCACCTAAATCTGAGGCACAGTGTGACAAATATGACTCTAAGTGTGTCTTTTTTATTTAAAATTTACACTGATTTTAGTAAAGAGGACAACTGACCTACTCAAAATCGAGAAAATTCATTCATATTGTTTTTATGCATTAATAAAATTATCAATGAGTTTTTTTTGATGTCCAAGAATCATCTTCACCTCAATATGACACACTTTGTAACTGGTATGACTCCATATGTGTATTTTTATTTAAAATTGACTTCAATTTTAGAAAAAGTAACAAGTGACCTATAGAAAACCAATAAAACACATTAAGATTATTTTGATACTTTAGTTTAATAATCCATGAGTGATTTTTGATGTGTAGGAATTAGACACACCTCAATTCGAATCATAGGGTGACCGGTACGACTCCATGTGTGTCTATTTTATTTAAAGTTATGATCAATTTTAGTAAAATGGACAAATATCCTACCCAAAATCAAAACAAATCATTCATATTATTTTTATACTTTATTAAAAAAATACATATGTATTTTTTTATGTTTAGAAATAAATTTTACCTCAATCTGATGCATGGTGTCACTGGTATGACTCTAAGTGTGACTTTTTGTTTAAAATTGACATTAATTTTACCGAAAAAAACAAGTTTCATACTGAAAATAGATCAAACACATTTATATTGTTTTTAAACCACATTACAATGATCCATTAATCATTTGGGATGTGTATGAATCATCTGCACCTCAATCTGACACACAATGTGACCAGTATAACTCCAATTATATCTTTTTATTTAAAATTGACATCAATTTTAGTAAAAAAGGAAACTAACCTACTCAAAACTGATAAAAAACATTTGTATTGTTTTGATACTTTATAAAAATGATTTATCATCCATTTTAGATTTTTGGTAATTATCCTCACCTCAATCGAACACATGGTGTGACTAGTATGACTCAAAGTGCGTCTTTTTATTTAAAATTGACATCAATTTTAGTAAAAAGGACAACTAACCTACTCAAAACTGAGAAATTGCATCTAGATTGCCATTATACTTTATTAAAATTATCTATAAGTCGTTTTTGATGTGTAGGAATCAACTTTAACTCAATCCAATGCATGGGGTGATCAGTATTACTCCAAGTGCATCTTTTTATTTTAAATTGACAATAATTTTAGCAAATGGAAAAAGTGACATACTGAAAACGGAGAAAACGCATTCATATTGTTTTTATAATTTAGTGAAATTTTCCATGAGTCATTTTTGACATTTAGGAATCACCCACACATTAATCTAACAAATTGTGTGATCAGTATGACTCAAAGTGCCTGTTATTAGTTTAAAATTGACATTTTAGTTCAAAATGTGTGTCACTCACTAAAAACCATGAAAATGCACTCTGATCATATTTATAATTTAGAAAAAAATCATAAGTAATTTTTTACATGTTAGAAGGAGTCTCATGTCAAACTGACATGCGATGTGACCTTTATGACTCAAAGTACATGTTTCTAGTTTGAAATGACAATTTAGTAGAAAACAGAAATGACAAACTAAAAACATAGAAAATAATTTGAATTGTTTGGATACTTTTGTAAAATGATCCTTCAGTAATTTTCTATGTATATGAATTAACATAACCACATTCCCACACACAGTGTGACTGGTATAACTACAAATGTGTTTTTATTTAAAATTGACATTAATTTCATTATAAAGAACAAGTGACATATTCAAAACTGATCAAACACATTCTATTTGTTTTTATACTTTAAGAAAATGGTCCATAACTCATTTTTTATGTGTAGAAATAAACCTCACTTCAATACAACACATGGTGTGACCGGTATAACTATAAGTGTAATTTTGTTTAAAGTTGACATTTTTTAATGTATTTATTCATATAAATTATTAATTTATTTCTTAATCATATTACTAACATAAGATTTGTTTTCCAATATAGGTGGGTTCTTTTACTCAGGTTGTGCTGATTTTTTTGATAATAGATACCATGGGAGAACCCTTTAGAGCGGGGATCATGTGTACTAAAGACAAACATTAATGTTTTAAATTTTTTGTGGATAGTAATTGTAAATGTAATTATATAAAACATTGTTTGAAATGTATATAGTAGTGTTTTTTGTATTTTTATTGAAAATTTTATTTCAATTAAATTATGTATTTTGTGAATAGGAGGTTGCAGTGTGCTATTTTTGTGTACCGGAGGTTTCTATATTGTACTATTATACAAACAACACAGTGAATCAAATTAATTCTTTATCAGTGCTATAAATAACACAAATAAATGGGGTCCTTTATCATAACTACGATTAACAATGCTTTTTAAGAACTGTTGAAAGACTTTTTGTAAGCTGTTAAAAGGAAATTATACAGTAGCTGTTCGGACCCTTAAGAAAGTCAATTATGACCCTTACATAGACACAACTATCTTTAGGTATCATTTATCCATATAACCACCTTTATGTAGGTTCTTATCCACTCTTACAAAGCCTTTTCCAAGACCCATTCGTAGCTTATGTTACCCAAATGCAAATCCACGATGACCATTACGCATGTGTATTGATCCACCACTTCGATTGATGATCCTAATGCAAGTGGACTACACCCTTATGCAATTATTCACCTGAAATGCACGGCTGATTGTCTCCTATCAACCGGTCAAGGTTCCGGTGCTCTGTTAATGTGCATAGCAGCACTCGGGTCGAATCCTCGGCGATGAAACTTTGTAATAGTCATTTGTTTTTAGTTAACTGTATTCTGATTAGGGGGTTTTTTTGCAGAGCTTATGAAATAATTTATGGATGATTTTTGATTTAACAAATTTATAAATATTTATGTGATTTCATCATTAGGTAGTTAATATTGTGATATCCTTGATCTTTACATTATATTGCATTAAATTAACACCCATGTCACAAGATGATTTTGATCGGAATTCCCAAGTGTTAAAGCTTTATTCCAAGATGTAACTTAACTTAGGTTTCTAATCATTACCATTACTTGTTTATGGTAGTATATTTCTGGTTCCAATAATCCATGGAATTCACATATTAAACAAAACATGTCATTAATCCATGACATATAAAGTACAACATACACAATATTAATTTAAAGAACATTCGTCGAGAAAAAGCTCTCAATCACTTAACATACATAAATTATAACTCACCCCAATTAAAGATTCACCCATCCATTATAATTATTAATAATCTGGTTATAATGATTATAATGATAAATTAAGAAGATAAGATAAAGAAAGGGATAAGAAAATATTTTTGCGTCGAACACACACACACATGAACGATGATGATAATTAAAAAGGGATTTTCGATTGAATGAGGAAGCAAAATAAGGGAAGGGGATTCAACTGAATTTAAACTATTTTAATAACATTAATATTAAACTATAGAAGGTGGAGGAGAATAATAGATATTGAAGAAGAAACTTGCATTAAAACCGAATTGCAAAAGAAAGGACTTACAAAATTACAAAAATGAAGAACACAAAAGTAATTGAAAACAAAGAGAGGTGGTAAGGTCTATCAAGTGAAAACATGAATATGGAAGGTCCTCCCAAGCCTTTGGAAAGTCTTTGGTCATGCCAATATGATCTCCTCTCTTCTGAAATGCCAACCCCTCTCAAGGAGAGAAGGGGAGAGTATTTATAGCCCAAGGAGTGGACTGTTTGCATTCCCAATCTGTACATCCACTTGAATCGCCAAGTTGGCTATTCAGACAGCTGAATATAGAGAAATCTTCTTCTTAAAAGTTGTATATAATAAATTTTTCTGACTACTCTCAAAATTTGGAGTCATTTGTACTTAAGTATCAAAAGTTATGTCCGGTTTATTAAACAAAGTTAAACTGTCCATTTCAATCAAGTCTTTTTAACGTCCAAAATGTAAAAGGGTTTTTGAATAAGGAGATGCCTTCAAATCTGAATGATTCCTTCAACACAGTAGGCCACCTATATCTTCCCTTTCACACTGAAAAATATCATCTCGATTGTATTCTTACATCATGATATATGTCATGCATACTATAGTGATTTTAATTCTCAGCCAGAATGGTGGGATGGATTTTAAAGCTTCATTTGGGCCCCTTGTTCTTAGCTTTGGGCAATGAAATTTTTATAAAAGACTCCTTGTATTGTCCCGCGAACTATGGTGTAGAATAATAGAATTTGGAATTCTACATGTAGCCCAGTAAATCAATCTTGATGAATAGTCTAGTTTATTCACAGATTCTTTGGTCTTGTTTGTGAGGACCATATGACCCTTAAAATGGCAGAATTGGCTCATGGTACCTTCAAATTAAATGTTTTAAATTTAAAGTAGAATCCAAAATAATAATAACCACACAATTTTTATCAATATAGTGATAGTTATTATTAAAACAGTAAACTGACTCAATTTTACTACTTCTAAAAATGCTCAAAATTTATAATTATTATTAAAACATTAATATTTCACACAAATTATGAAAATTTCATATAAAATTAGTGAGGGGAGTATATAATAAGTCATAAAAATATTAATAACATCAACTCCTCCACACATATTTTTGTGCATGTCCTCATGTGCAACAAATATAAAAACATGACAATATCATTTTCACTCACCAACAAATATTAAAATTTTGTTTTCTCCAATCGGTGGAGGTTTAGACTATTTCACTCATCCATTTTGAAATCCACAAAAATTTGTTACTGAAACAATGTTCCAAAAATAATTCATTTTTTCATGCTCAAATTTAGAAATGGAAAATGTGGACACTCAAAACTCACACCTCTCAAGATGATAAAATTCATTTGTGGAGGTTCACTCTTTCACCAACCAAAAGTGAAAATCATAGAGTTTGAAAAGAGATCTCATCTTCAAATCCCTATACAAAGTGCAAAATAATCAAGAGGTCTTTTTAAGTGGTTTTTCTGTGGCTATGGGACGGTCGGAATATAATGTCCAAGAGATAAGAAGAGGGGTAAAACACCAACATAGAAAAAGCAATGCACTTTTTTTTGAAATAAAACTTGGAAGGAAATGAAAACAAATATTTACAAGGAAATGATGGTGTGAATAAAGACACAACAGAGGAATAAAATATGAAGGGGATGAGAAGATGAAATATTTACAAACCACAAAACTTATCCCAATGATATAATAATATAATGCAAGTGTTCTTTTTTTTCTTTTTTTCTAGTTTGTTTTTTCGAAAGTTGACCTTGAAACATATCTCACACTCATATCCCAACCCATATTTTATCTCATCATGACACTAATTGTAACAGTTATAACAAGATAAAAGGTTTAGAAAGAGTGATTTTTGACCTACCCAAGACACAATTCATTTTTGCATTTCTTTTTTTTCTTTTTTTTCATCATTTTTTATTTTTTTTGAACACTTGTCAGAAACATTTACAAAATTACATAAATGGAAGTACATTAAATTCCCCAAAACACACTGAATGAAAACCTCTCCCCAACACTGAAATGGATTCTTTCCCTCAAGCAGATGATAACTCATTTAAAATCCATAATAGGGTACCCAAACAAAAAAATACATTCCCCCCACACTTAAATTTCAAAAAAATATGCAATGAAAATCCATGTTGATGTTGGGTGTGAAAAGTTATTGGGCTTGTAATGTGGCTATCAAAGAAAAGGTTTTCATAGGCTTGAAGGGTCTTTCAAAAGGAGGATTAATGTAAGGGAAATGGGAGGCTATTTGGCTATTGGGATTCTCATGTGGTTCAGAAAATTCCTTTATCATATTAATGCACACAAAGGCAAAAAATTCAGCTGGAAGCTCCACAAACTCAAGACTCACAAATGGGGGTGAAAACACACATTTTAAAAATATGGCCATAGGTGGCCTTGGCATGAAAGAAAATGGTTTTCCTCACGGTTCGGGAAAAGGATTTTTCAAATCATAAATTGAGCATTCAAAATTTGTTAATTTTGACAAAAAATTATTTATCCAAAGTCAGGATGAAAATACATAATTTCTGAGATGAAAACATGTTTGTTATCTCCCCAAAATGGTTGGACAAAATTTCAAAACTTGATGGTGAGTAAGAACGACTCTTTAATTTTTTGTATTTTTTTAGTGATTTTTTTCTTGGTTTTTTTTTAGTTTTTTATGTTTTTATATTTTTTTGTTTTTTTATAAAGATACACCCATAAAAGGATAAAGTGAAAAAGAACGGTTTTGATAAATAAAGTGGTAAAAAATTAAAGAGAGAGGAAAAAGAAGAAATAGGTAGAGAGAGGAAGAGATAGAGATAGAGTTAAAGGTAATGAGGTGCCCCCTGGTTTAGATTTGGTGGGTCGTCATCTCCATCCGGTGGTGGGTTGACTGGAGAAGTTGGGTATCCAATGGAAGTAGATGATGATCCAAGATTGTGTGTCCTCTCATAGTGACTCTTTAACTGATGTCCATTTACCGTGAATGTCCTTTTGGAAGCGGGGTCTTGGACTTGCACTCCACCAAATGGGTAAACATTAGTAATAACAAAAGGACCTTCCCAACGAGAATTAGGCTTACCTGGGTGAAGTAGGAATCGAGAATTGAAGAGCATTACCTTTTCACCTTCATGAAATACCTTTCTCAGGATGTGTCTGTCATGGAGTACCTTAGCCTTCTCTTTGTACAGATTGGAATTCTCATAGGATTCAAGTTGAAGCTCCTCCAGTTCAGCCAATTGAAACAATTTTTCTTCACCAGATTTTTTACAATCCAAATTATAGGTTTTCATAGCCCAAAAAGTCTTATGTTGGATTTAAACTGGTAAGTGACACGCTTTACCAAAAACTAGCCTAAAAGTAGACATCCCAATGGGTGTTTTATAGGAAGTTTAATAAGCCCAAAGGGCTTTACCAAGTCTCTCAGGCCAGTCTTTTCTGGTGGGCTTAACAATTCTCTCAAGTACCCTTTTCACTTCTCTATTAGATAGTTCATCAATGCCATTTGTTTGAGGATGATATGCAGTTGAAGTTTTATGTACAACCCCTTTCTTTTTCAGAAGAACATCCATGGTTCTATTACAAAAATGGGTTCCTAAGTCACTGATCAAGTCACGTGGTGTGCCAAATCATTGGAAGATGTGGGTCTTTAGGAACTCACTAACAGTATGAGCATCATCCTTCCTAGTGGGTTTGGCCTCAACCCACCTTAAAACATAATCGACCGCAAGAAGAATGTATGAGAATCCATTGGAAGGGGGAAATGGTCCCTTGAAATCGATGCCCCAAACATCGAAGATCTTGCAGAAAATTAAAGGATTTTGGGGCATGTCATTTCTCTTGGAAATTGTGACAAACTTTTGGCAAGTGGGACATGATTGACAGAACTCATGAGAGTCCTTGAATAGTGAAGGCCAGAAGAATCCAAAGTCTAGGACCTTTCAGGAGGTCCTTTGTGGTCCAAAGTGGCCACCTTCGGGAAGTGAGTGAAAGAATTATAATATGGAAGAATGTTCATTTTCATCGACACATATCCTTATTACCATGTCAGCCCCAGTTTTCCAAAGTTTATTTTCTTCCCAAAAATAGTATTTTGAATCACTTTTCAACTTCATTTTTTGTTATTTTGAAAAATTTTCAGGAAATACACCAGAAACCAAGTAATTTACAATTGGGGCATACCATGGTATTTTTGGAGTGAGAGATGAAAGGTGCTCAGTGGGGAATTCAGGATTGATGATTTCAGAATGAGAAGAATTAGAAATTCTACTCAACTGATCAGCAACAGGGTTTTCTTTTCCTGTTCTATCTTTGATTTCAAGGTCAAACTCTTGGAGCATTAGGATCCATCTTATTAGCCTCGGTTTGGAATCACTTTTCTTGAGTAAGAACTTTATAGCAGAATGGTTTATGAAGATTATTATTTTGGAACCTAAGAGATAGGGCCAGAATTTATCTAAGGCAAAAACCGCTACTAAAAGCTCCTTTTCAGTGACAGTGTAGTGAGATTGAGTTTCATCCAATGTTTTTTGAGGCATAATAGATGAAATGTGGAATTCTTTCTCTTCTTTGACCAAGAACAGCCCCAACGGCTCTATCAGAAGCATCACACATCAACTCAAAGGGTAATGACCAATCTAGGGGTTGGATTATCGGGGCAGATGTAAAAGAAGTTTTGAGTTCAATGAAGGCTCTCTTGAAAACCTCATCAAAATGGAAAGTGACATCATTTTGGATCAAACGAGTGAGTGGGAGGGAAATTTTACTGAAGTTATGGATGAATCGCCTATAGAAACCAGCATGATTGAGTAATGAATGAATGTCTCGAACAGAGTTGGGTTCAGGAAGTGATTGGATCACTTTAATTTTGGCATGATCGACTTCAATACCATCTTTTGAAACTATGTTCCCTAGAATAATCCCATTTTCAACCATGAAGTGACATTTTTCAAAATTTAACACAAGGTTACACTTGACACACTTTTGAAGGACTAGAGATAGTGAATTCAAACAAGATTCAAATGACTCACCATAAATGGTGAAGTCATCCATGAAGTCTTCCATGCAGGGTTTAATGAATTCTGAAAAGATAATCATCATACACCTCTGGAATGTTGCAAGATAATTACAAAGTCCAAAAGGCATTCTTCTATATGAATATGATTTAAAGGGGCATGTGAAAGTAGTCTTTTCTTGGTCCTGTGGTGTGATTGGGATTTGGAAGTAGCTGGTGTATCCATCAAGAAAGCAATAGTGTGACTTTCCGACAAATCATTCCAGCATTTGATCAAGGAATGGAAGAGTGTAGTGATCTTTTCTTGTTTTAACATTCAATTTCCTATAGTTGATTCACACACGCCATTTGTTCTTCACTCGAGTTGTGACTACCTCTCCATGTTCATTTGTGACAACAGTTATCCCACCCTTCTTAGGTACAACTTGAATTGGACTAACCCATTCTCTATCAGAAATTGGGTAGATAATACGAGCTTGAAGAAGCTTGGTGATCTCTTCCCTAACTACCTCAAGGATGAGTGGATTGAGTCTTCTATGTGGTTGTCTAATTGTTTTGGATGACTCCTCAAGATGGATGTGATTCATGAAAAGGGGAGGGTTGATTCCTGGTATGTCATCTAGGGTCCAACCTATGGCATTTTTGTTTTCCTATAACACTTGAAAAAGTTTGGAATACTCAGTTTCAGTAAGTGTGGCAGAGATAATGAAAGGATATGAGTGATCATGGAAGAGGAATGCATATTTCAGGTGTGTAGGAATAGGTTTCAGATCAGTCTCATCTTTCACTTTTGGGCAAGACAACTCAGGAATGGAAGAAGGGACTTCAGTTGCTTTAGGTTCATTTTCCTTAATACAGTCCAAGGTGGAGTAGTAGAGATCATAATTGATGTGGAGTTCAAGAGAGTTTTCAAGTTCCTCTAGATTGATGGAGTATATGAATTAAATTTCCACATCAACATCACCATTTATGACTTGGTTAATCATAGTGCGGATTTCACAAGATCCATTGTCACTAGAACACGAAGAACACGGTGGATTTGGGTTCGATTGAATCTTAGAAGTGTCCTCAGAATAATGAATTTTGAATGCATAGTGGTCCTCAGATGGGTATCGCATGGCTTGGAAAATGACAAACTTGACCAGTTGGTCACCGAATTCCATGGATAAGATGCCTGAATGGACATCAATTTTGGTTCTCGTAGTCATGAGGAATGGTCTTCCTAGAATTAGGGGAGATCGAGAAGAGGTCGTCTCACCGTCCATGTCAAGGACATAGAAATCAGCAGGGAAGATAATATCATTAACTCGGACAAGGACATCCTCAATTATTCCCTCAGGATTAGCTATGCTTCGATTGGCTAACTGGATGAAAACACCCATTAGGTGTAAAGGACCTAGACCAAGGTTGGAGAATATGGATTTGGTCATGACATTAATTGAGGCTCGTAGGACTATGAGTGCATCATCAAAGTTAGAACATCCAATTTTTCATGGAACCGTAAAGGTCCCTGGATCTTTTCACTTTATGGGAATAGACTGCTGGGTGGAAACATTTTCGAAGGTCCTAAGTTACCTCTTGTGGGTACACAACTCCTTGAGAAACTTGGCATACTTAGGAATTTGTTTTATGGAATCTAAGAGGGGAATGTTGACTTCAACATGTCTAAAAATGTTGAGCATTTCAGGATCAGGGTCAAAGGACTTCCTTGGTTTAGAAATAGCTTCAGGAAAAGGAATTGGATTCCTAAGTGGAATGGAAGGAGCTGAGGGAATGGATTCAGGTTCCTTTCCATGTTTCTTTTTATTTTATTTTTTCTAGGTCAACATTAAAAGGAGGGTTTGAGGATTTATCTTGAGGCATAGAAAGTTTCTTTCTTGATCTAAGTGCAATTTCACTTAAATTACCCTTGGGGTTGGGTAATGGTTGATCTGGGAGTTGGGAAGAATTTGATTGCTGTTGCTGGCTCATGTGGGATGTAAGTTGACCTATTTGAGTTTCAATGTTTTCAAGGATAGAACGGGTGAAGGAGGAAAGATCTTCCACTGCACTTTCCCATGGTTTCTTGGAAGAAGAGGCTTGTCCCAGATTGGGATTTCCTTGATTTTGGTTCTTGGGAAAGCGATTGTATTGGTTTTGGAATTGATAAGGCTCACTAGGATAATGGAATCTAGGAGGAGGATTGTTCCTTTGAGGTGGAGGAGGAAAAGGATAAGGTTGTTGGAAGTTACCAACACCTTGACCATATTGAAACTGGTTTGGGTTTTGAGGAGGGAATTGAGGGGGGTGAGATATGGGATTACCATACCTAAGTCCTTGGTTATAGGAAGAAGAGAAGGGCTCAGAGTAAGGTTGGTTGAAGTTTCTAACAAACTGACCTGATAGTTGAGGATTGGTGTTCCGCTGATCATATGCTGCATTGATCTCCATTAGTCCAGATGAATCGGATTAAGACTCTTGAAGTTGTGGACATGTGTCCATTGGATGAGATAGAGAGTTGCAGATTCCACAGTTTTTTGACAGGTCTAGGAAACATTGACTGTGGATAAGATGAGGTAGGGGATTTGGTAGCCACAGCTAGCTGTCGCACAAGACCTGTAAGTTCAGTCATCCACTCGGTCATCTTGTTCGGCTCAATTGATTGATTATCTTGGGATTGTTTGACTTGATCATTTTCTTGAGTATGGAATTGTTGTGTTTTTGCAGCCATGTTACTTATGAGATCTCTTGCTGCTGCATGAGTTTTATCAACAAGAGCATCGCCACTAGAAGCATCTGTGAGAGTTCTCTCCATAGCCAATAACCCCTCATAGAAGTATTGGATCAAGAGTTGGTAAGGGATTTGGTGATGTGGGCAGGTTGAAACAAGATTTTTGAACCTCTCCCAGTACTCATGGAGTGATTCACTTGGGAATTGACGGATACCAATTATTTCCTTTTGGATAGAAGCAGTACGAGAAGCAGGAAAGAATTTCTCTAAGAAGAGTCGCTTCATGACATTCCATGTGGTTATGGAACCAGGAAGAAGGTAGTAGATCCATGACTTAGCAGTGTCATCTAGGGAGAAAGGGAATGGTCGAATCTTGATTTGTTCTTCAGAAACCCCTTGAGGCTTCATGGTAGAGAACACTACTTGGAACTCTTTAAGGTGGAGATATGGATCCTCACCGGCTAGCCCGTGAAAATGAGGAAGCAGATGAATCAAACCCGATTTGAGTTCGACGTCAGCCTCTACGTTTGGAAATTTAATACTAATAGGTTGGAAATTCATATCAGTGGCAGTAATTTCTTTAATGGTTTTTTCCCTAGGATTTTCCATTTCTAATTCAATTGGTTGGATAAGGACTGGTTATTGAATTACTTGATTATCTCGTATGTTCCTCCTAAGTTGACAAAGTGTTCTCTCAATTTTAGGGTCGAAAAAATTTGAGGGATTGTTTGGAAGGCTACGTGGCATTCAGAGAGATGTTGGAATAAAGAGGAAGACGGTTTTTTCTTTGTATTTTATTTGTTTATGATTTTTATGAGAAGACGGGTTTTTCTTTGTGTTTTTTTCAATTTTTTTTAAATTTTGTTTTTTTGTTGGATTTTTTTTACAATAACCAGAAACTAATGACTACATAAAGCACCATCCCTGGAAATGGAACCATTTAAAATGCACGTCTGATTGTTGCCTATCGACCGGTCAAGGTTTCGGTTTCTAATGTGTATAGCAGCACTCGGGTCGAATCCTCGGCAATGATACTTTGTAATAGTCGTTTGTTTTTAGTTAATTGTATTCTGATTTGGGGGTTTGTTTGTAGAGCTTATAAAATAATTTATGTATGATGTTTGATTTAACAAATTGATAAATATTGGGGTGATTTCATAATTAGGTAGTTAAGCTTGTGATATCCTTGAGCTTTTCTTTATATTGCATTAAATTAATACCCATGTCACAAGATGATTTTGATTGTAATTCCCAAGTGTTAAAGCTTTAATCCAATCCATAACTTAACTTAGGTTTCTAATCATTACCATTACTTCTTTATGGTAGTGTATTTTTTGTTCTAATAATCCATGGAATCCACATATTTAACAAAAAATGTCATTAATCCATGACATATAAAGTTCAACATACACAATATTAATTTAAAGAACATTTGTTGAGAAAAATCTCTCTATCACTTAACATACCTAAATTATAACTCACCCCAATTAAATATTTACCTAGACATTAAAATGATTACTAATCTGGTTATAATTATTATGATGATAAATTAAGAAGATAAGAAAAATAAAGGGATAAGAAAAGATTTTTGCGTCGAACACACACACACACGAACGATGATGATAATTAAAAACGGATTTTCAATTGAATGAGGAAGCAAAAGAAGGGAAGGAGATTCAACTGAATTTAAACTATTTTAAGTAAATTAAAATTAAACTATATAAGGTGGAGGAGAATAATAGATATTGAATAAGAAACTTTCATTAAAACCGAATTCCAAAAGAAAGGACTTACAAAATTACAAAAATGAAGAACACAAAAGTAATTGAAAACAAAGAGAGGAGGAAAGGTCTCTCAAGTTAAAACATTAATATGGAAGGTCCTTATATTCCTTTGGAAAGGCTTTTTTCGTGCCAATATGATCTCCTCTCTTCTTAAATGCCAACCCCTCTCAAGGAGAGAAGGAGAGAGTATTTATAGCCCAAGGAGTGGGCTATTTGCATTCCCAATCTGTCCCTCCACTTGCATATCCATGTTTGCTATACCGAAAGCCGAATATCGAGAAATATTCTTCTTCAAAGTTTTAGATAATAAATATTTCCGACAACTCCCAAAATTTGGAGTCATTTAGACTTAAGGATCAAAAGTTAGGGCTGGTTGTTTAAACAAAGTTAAACTGTCCATTTCAATCCATTATTTTTAATGTCAAAAAGGTGAAAGGGTTTTTGAATAGGAATATGCCTTCAAATCCGAATGATTTATTCAACAAAGTTGGCTGCCTATATCTCCCCTTTCACACTGAAAAATATCATCTCGATTGGATTCTTACATCATGAGATATGTAATGCGTACTATACTGATTTTAATTCTCGTCCAGAATGGTGGGATGGATTTTAAAGCTTCATTTGGGCCCCTTGTTCTTAGATTTGGGCCCGGAAATTTTTATACAAGACTCCTTTAATTGTCCCCCGAACTATGGTGGAGAATAATAAAATTTGGACTTCTTCACGTAGCCCGGTAAATCAATCTTCATGAATAGTCCTGTTTCTTCACAGATTCTTTGGTCTTGTTTGTGAGGACCATATGACCATTCAAATGACAGAATTGGCTAATAGTACCTTCTAATGAAATGTTTTATATTTATAGGATAATACTAAAAAACAAGAAACACACAATTTAGATCAGTATAGTGATATTTATTATTAAAACAGTAAACTGACTCAATTGGACTACTTCTAAAAATGCTCAAAAATTATACTTAATATTAAAACATTAATATTTCACACAAATTAGGCACATTTCATATAAAATCAGTAAGGGGAGTATATAATAAGTCATGAAAATATTAATAAAAAAATTACCTTGGATATTATACCCTTACATGAGTCTAAATTACCCTTGCATATTCATATTTCCATCAACCTTTACATGAATTTTTCCTCCATCATCATGTGATTCTTGTTGTCAGACAATGCTTCAGGTTCTTCAATTGGTTCGGCTAGGGCAGTGCAATGAGCACAAATTTGGTGAGGCATCTTAACAAGTGGATAATCTACAATATTTTTAACTTTTCCTCATATAACCAGAATAAAAAAATTCCCTAAATAGGGTTCTTGGGAAACTATTTTCCAGTGTAGTCCAATTTGCTTATGTTTGGGGAAACTATCTCTCAAAATACCACTGTTTTTCATTCCTCTTGTAGAAAATTTTGGGTATATTTGGAAATAGTTTCCAAAGTAACCTATATAGGGAATTTTTTTATTCTATTTATATGAATAAAATTAGCTTCAATATTGTGCAGAAGCCTCTCTCTCTCTCGAGAAGCACACACAGAAATAAAGAAATCAAAATAGTAACAAGGACACATGATTTACGTGGTTCAATCGGATGACCTACATCCATGGGGAAGATATCATATTTTCTTATTCAAATAGGGATACACATATTATAATCCACATATATATCATATCACATATGGGAATCTCCACACATATTTCCAACACATTGCAACCCAGGATTATAAAGTATAGGAGGAAAACAAAAACAAATTAGACGCTACAATTTTCTTCTGGGTGGCACCAAACTCTAGGTGCCTTCTTTAAGTAGTGCCAACCACATTTGTAGGTTATAAATGGTGACTAGTAATCAAAGGCAGTCACCCACCATTTTGTATGGTGGTATATTTTCATCAAAACTCAACAATCTCCACCTTGACTAAAAAATATCACTATGTTGTTGCTCAAACAAATCATCATGTAACTGGAATAAATTTTTCTATTACTACTGAAAAAAATCATTCAGTTAGCTACTACCTTCCTAATGCCTATAGGAATATCAATTATGAGGCATATTGATCAATTCCGAACAATGTTGGAACATAATCCCTATAACACCTTTCTTGTCCTTTGAAGGAGGAACAAGATCCCATGTCATATTCTGATTTAGTGAATTCATATCTTCTTCCATTACATACTTCCATCGGTTCATTTATTTGATATAAAAAACATATTGATAGCTATTTGTACCACCATATTCAAATACAAAAAGAGAATAGCTAAACTATTTTTCATTCCTGGAAGGTCTTTATAGAGTCCTTCGTGTTCTACCAGTGGTGATACTCTTATTTGACATCACTTCTCCACCTATAATAGTCTTGGCTTTCAAATAATACAAAGAACCTTGCTGAATACCTTTCATTCAAAGAGTGAACCCTGAATAACTTTCATGAATCCATCTTAAATGGTTATCCGGTAACCAATATTATCCAAAAATACAAGTGATGTTAGGTTCTTCTCCAATTTTGGTACATATCTTACACCTATAAGGTGTCGAGTTGTACCATCATGCATCTTCAACTGTATTATTCCAATAAAACTTGTGTGAAAATGGTATTTATTTTCTATAAGCACCACACCTTCATCTGACTCCATGATATTTGATAACCAATCTCTGTTCCTACACATATTGAATGAATAACCTGAATCAAGAATCCAACCTTCAGAATGGTTGACTGTTAAGAAAAAAAGATAGTATCTTCAACATTTTTTATTCTTTGTACAACATTTTCCTTTGATTTACTAATTTTTGGATAATACTTCTTTAATTTCCCTTTTCATGATAGTAGTCACATTTATCTTTCATTGTACGTCTAAATCTAGACTCAGTCAGGATTCATCTCTTCTAAATATTCTAGATTTCTTATCAGATGATATTACACTAGTTTTCATCAATGCCTATGATGCGGAATCCCAATGGTCATACTTTTCTATCTGTCTATACTCATTTTTAACTTTGGCATTTTAAACTTCAACAAATATTACCTCATCCTTACCATATAGCAAAGTTGTAGTAAGTTGATCATAACTCTCTGATAGAGAGTTAAACAACAATATAGCCTTACCTTCATCACTAATTTTTTACTTCAAAACATTGAAAATATTACAGGATTTTATTAAAATTGTCAAGGTTCTCAATCATAAACATAACTTTCTTGTACTAAAATCAGAACAATTTATTTTTTATGTACAATTGATTTTTAGTGCTTTTGTCCATATACTTATTATCCAAAATATTCCAAAATATTTTTTCTGAAGTTTCTCACATCACACTATATTGTCGATCTTTAGCTAGAAAAATCAGGATCGTTCCACAAACATGATGATTGAGTCTCCTCCAATCACCATCGAAGATGTCAGAGGGTTTTTCTTCCAAGGTGATTTCTAACTCTTTTTGAGTTATAATATCCAAAACTTCACATTGTCACATGTTGAAGTTGTTCATCCCACTGAATTTCTTCACCTCAAATTTGGTACTAGACACTATACTTCAATGTCTAGAAGTATTTTTAGTATTGACATGTGTTGCTAGAACAGACTTCTGGGATGGTATCATACTAATTTTGGTTTCGGGATTTTGCAACACAAAAACAGATCAAAATTTAGAAAATCTAACCATATTTATGTGTCTGGAATGGTTGAAATAGTTTGAATCGAATCTTAGATCATTGAAATCAGACTCTTATTGGACAATTTATAGCTAAAATAGTTTCAATGGTCTAGATCGCCTCATGATATGGTGCTAACTCACTAGAACAGTTGTCGAAAAACCTGCAGTAATGTTACCACCATCATGAACAGTGTCATATTCTCTAGAAAGAGGTACTATTGAACTGACTCTTTGATAAAAAAATTTTCTAGCTCTATCAAATTTGTTTTAGATCTATTTTTTATGCCACTTATGCCGTTGAAATCACCTCATAGAGCTCATCATGGATCTGGACCCAAAAAAAATTCTGACTAATTTCAATTTTACAGTCCCTGAAAAATCTCTCTGTACAACTATTGTTTTGACCCCAAACTTTCCTTTGATACACTTTTTTGCATGTAAGCTTCAATCTCTCATGAAGCGCAAATTAAAATTGAGAAATCAAAATAGAAGTAGGGACACATGATTTATGTGGTTCAGTTGAATGACCTACATCAATGGGGAAGGTAGTGGATTTTCTTATTCAAAAGGGGATACACATATTTAAAAACCCCACATATCTCATATCACATATGGTAACCACCACACAACTTCCCACACATTTCATCCCATAATTATAGAGTATAAGAGGAAAACAAAAACAAATTGGACAATATTAATTTCTTCTCAATAGTACCAAACTCCAGGTATAGTCTTCAAGTGGTGCCAACCCCATTTGCAGGTCATAAATAGAGGCTAGTAATCAAAGGTGGTCACCCACTATTTTGTATTGTGGTATTTTTTCATCAAAACTCAACAGTTCTTCTTTATGTTTCCACCTTCAACAACATTGATAATGTGGTGCTGGAGTTAGGGTTTGATATCTACAAGGTGGCATGAATTCTTTAACCTGGTTGAGCCTGAGGGTCTTCATCGAGTTCATTAACCCCAAATTTCATGGCAGCTTTGTAGGTCCTTCATCTTTCGTGCACCTAATTTACACATGATGATATCATCATAGGTCATCTTTTTTAGCTGAAACAAGGTGGTGAGCTCAAGTTCCTCATTGTGAGTTGACCTTAGTATCTCCAACCATCCGATGAGATTCCTCTAGACTTCGCATCATTTTATTCCTCATGAAGAACCGGTGGCATCAATCTACCACAGGAACCATAGATTTTTCTTCCAAAAGCATCATAGAAAATTCAACCAGTGAGTTTGAAGTATTCTTCTCACATCAAAATTTAAAATTTCTGTTAGTTTGAGGTTCATATTGTTTCCCTTCCAGGGATGATCTTGGTTATAGTTTCAATTGGCGAGTGATCTGATTTAGGCTTTCATCAGGTTGGTCATTTACTACCTTCTATTTTCAGTTGGTTATATCATATGGGGGTGATATTAAGAACAATGGTAGTATATAGTTATAAATAATTAATGGTAGTAGAAAATATATTTGAAACTGCAGGAGAAATGTTTTATCTGGTGGTAGAAGGGTGGCGGTAGTAGGGAATTTCTTACTTTGACAGTACCGGGTTATTTTAGTTGATGGTAGCTGAATTATCTCACATAATAAGAACATATCAGTCATGGGAGTGTGTTAGTAGCACCCATAAACTAGTGGTTTCAAAATACTACCTCTTGTGGTAGCAGGAAATTCCCTTCTGAGTGGAGATATTCGTATAACAGTAAGGTCACCGATATCAAGATGGTGGTACCAAATTATGGTGGTATAACATGAATGGTAGAAGATATTTTCCATAACTAAACATAATATTTTTTAGTGCACGCATTTTCTAATTAAATTCAAAAATAATAAACAATAAAAACAAAAATGCAATGCATTTTCACAATTAAAATCCAAGATTAAATTTCAAATCCCAAATTAATAATGTATGAATTCACTATTTAATTACCAAAAATAGTCACTAAAATTCATCAATTGAGGCAATTAACTGTTAAGTCCATAATTCGAAAAAGTCACAAAGATCATAGATTAATCTAGGATTTTTTTAATTAATGGGATAATTTCAAATAACAACAGACAATTTTTTTTGAAAATTCCATGCTACATTAGCACCAACTAAGATAAAAATTTCAACAAGTGTGGATTAGAAATCAACTATTTTATTAATTATTAGTAATTATTTATCATATTTATAATTAATTTAATTATTAATCATTAATAATGTTATTAATAATATATCATATTATTAATTTTTTTCATATTTATTATTACCAAGTGGGTATAGCCAAAAGCTGAAGCTCCTGACCATTTATTAAAATTGAAGAAAATATAACAAGTACATGTGTAGAAATATGGGATCAAACAAGGGAAAACCCACATCTATAAGAAAAAAAACACATTAAGAATCATTATAATCATGATCAAATTCATGACCAGAATCTTCAGCCTCAACAGATTCTCACTCTAACTATGAATTCTTCTAGTTGAGAAGCACGATGTACCTCTACTTAATCTTCAACCACTCCTGGGTGAGCCCGAAAGATCTTGAAGAAACACCTCCTCTACACCCTCAAGTTACATCCTATCAACCACGACCCTTTCGGTGCCTAATCCTTATCAAATTTTTCTTATGAATATTCACATAATTTTCACCCTTTTCAGCATCAGTCATATCTCTAGACTCATGAATTACATCATCATTAAGAGAATCAAGTACTTGACCTCAGTGAAAATTGCCCGATCAATTATTTGTATAGAAACATTAGGTTATTCATGTTGAAATCCAATATTCCTTAAAATCATTTTAAATCCTTCATTATCCACTATCTCATTCCCTTTATTTTTTTCACAAAACCATCCCTCTCAATAAATTCCATTCTTTAGGACATAGTAGATGCATCCATAACACTATCTTTTTTGACCTTCTAGGTTTGTCTCAAACAATCTTTAATTGAATTGAGTTATTTATCAATGATAATGCCCGACCACAGTTACGTCCTATCAGAGTGTTGCACAGATGTTGCGCTAGCACTAAGAGGGGTTATCCCTATGCCTTCAAAACTCTGAACAATAAAATCATTTGTTTCTAGGATGAAACTTTTCGACACTGCTTCATCATCAATATTAAGATCAATTTTATTCTTTTCTTTAGAAACAACAAGTGCGATCACAAGCAGCACAAATGTGTTATCTAGACCAGTGGCATGCATTTATTCATCTACAGTATTCTGCCCATCTATATGTCAATCAATTTCATTGTCTTTATTATTTAATAGAATGAAACTTTCATGAACTGCTTTATCTTCAATAGTCTATTCAATTTCATTCATTTCCTTAGAAACAATAGGTGAAATAACTAACTGTATAGGGGTGTTATCCAGACCAGTGACCTACACTACTTCATCTACAGTATTCTACTCAGTAACAGTGTATTCATTATAAGAAGGATGTTGAAAAGTAATTATCTCTACAAAGTTATCTTCACCCAAAATAGAATGAGATGAATTTATACCTTTCTTCACACAAAGATTTTTATATTTCCCGTGAGCTGAGCACAATTCACATACCATTAGTCTCCTACAACATTCCCTTTCACGGTTGATTAACCCATATTGTAGACAAAATTTTGGATGTCATTCCTAGAAAATATTTAATTCATACTCATCATCATCAGTAGATAAAAAAATTGATCAACATTTGTTGAACTCAATAAAATTTCTACCAAAAACCAAGAAAAATGTTTAAACCTTGCATCTTCAGTTCCTTTATCCATATTTATGGGTAAACCAAGTGACATTGAAACATCATGGAGGATTCTTGGATGCCAAAGCATCTAATTTAATCCATAAATCTGAAAACAAACCTGTGTAGAGGAATTACCTGCACTAAAAGGATAAAAGCTTCAGTCTCATTATTTAATGTAAATAAATCATGGTTTCAAGGAGACACATCCAGGCCCCCAAGATCACGATTTTAAATATTCAAAGGGAAAAAAATTTAAAGAATCCCTGACCAAGCGACACACAATTCCAATTGGAGATGCCCCAAATTTTCACCAGTCGGTCGACCAACTCGTCAACCTTCAATGGAGTAGATCCCTAAGGTAAGATGAGTCGAGAAATTATGTATTTCTTACCAGATTCAATTCTCTCAAGCATTGTATCCTGATTCACCTTGACATGAGCAATGGGTCATTTTTTATGGATGTTAAAAGTATAGAAACCATTGAAGAAATTAAAGGAATGCTTTTCGGCACTCTCATCACCCTCAAATGGATCTACATGATTATGAACCCTTAAAGATGATCCATTCTTGCCAGGCCTGTAAGCATCAAATCGACCTTGCTTGAGAAAGGAATCTGCTATCGAACAGGAGACAATTGAAGCTGAAACGAAGAACCCTAGGTTCCATTCTTGGGAGAGAAACAATCCTGATCCTACTCCTCCATCTATCATATTGATTATTAACTATTAATAATATTATTAAAAAATTAGTTATATTATTAATTTTTATTATTTATATTAATGATATTTTAATTTTTTTTAATTAAATTTTATTTTTTATGTATTATTATCACTAATATATTATTATTTTAATGTTGGTAAAGTGAAGCCAAATACCTCATGGAAAATACATAAGGGATGTCTAGGTACCTTCTCCTATAAAAGGTAGTCATGGGTGGAGTTTTTAATTATATTTTGAGATTAATTTAATGTTAGTAATTCTAAATAAAAAATAAGTTTTTATTAGGTTTTATATTGTCAAAAAATTGATAGGGTTTTGATTATTTTAAAAAATGTGTCGAGGGAATTATGCCCCTCATTCACGCTTATCTAGTTAGTAGAGAAGCGTGAATGAGGTTCACGCTTCCATGGGGCAGGGCAGGAAGGGAGAATCGTGTTCACCCCTCCCATTGAAAAAACTTATAAATAGATAGCCTCACCGCCCACCATTTCATTTGTTCCTGCAGTGTATTTTAAAGTGAAATTTTGTCATATTTATTTCTCAACATATATTTCTATATTTTAATAATGTAAAATTTCTATTTAAAAAATTTATTTTCAAATTTATTTATATATTTTGATTACATGAATTATTTATTTAAAATATATGGTTGTATGAATGTATGAATTAATGTTCTTTATATGATTTAATTTCTGTATGAGTTATTGTTCTATGTATGATTTTATTTATATTAAAAAAATTATCAAATTTAAATACGGTGTTTGAAAAATTTAAATTATATGTATAAAATATAATTTAAACATAGGAAAATATTATTGATTTAAAAAAATGAATATATTTATAATTTAAATTGAGAATAATTAGATTTGAATATATGTATATGTATATATTATAATGTACAATATATTTAAAGTAAGATCAATTTAAAATATAATATTCGATACAGATAGGTAAATAAAGTGAACCGACCTAAATATTTTATAAAAATTATATTATTAATTATTATTTATAAAAAATACTAATAATTGTATTTTAATATAATTATATATGTGTGTGTGTGTTATATTATGTATTATATTTGCATTTATTTAAATATATAATGTATTATTTGATATATATATATATAATATTATTTTTGTTAATGGAACTAAAAAAGTTTACTAAGAATAATAATTTTTAAAATATATTAATTATAAATACTTATTATTCTAATTACTTATGTATAAAATATAATTATTTAAATTTTGAAATGTTTAATTACTTCAGAAAATGTATATATACTTACCTAATTTTATTATATTGCATGTAACATAAGTTTAATATATTTTAATGGTTATTTAAGTATCAATTATATTACTTTTTTTAATTAAATTCAAAAAAATTACTATTAATAATAATTTGAGTAGTTATATATAAATTGATAATATTTTTATTTTAAAAAATATAGTTCTTTTCAAAAATATATATAATTATATTTTAAAATATTAATAGATTTAATTGAATATGATTATATGTATATATATATAGAATATTAAAAACTAAATAAATGTAAAATATATTATTAGATGCATAAAAAATAAAATTATTATAGTAAATTATTTTTGAAAAAAAATTAGTAATAATCATTACATAAAAACATGTATATCGTTAATTAATTGAAAAAATGCATATTGTTACTGATATAATAAATATTATATTATTTTAATATAATGTTTCAAAAAAATATTAGGAATATTTAAAATTCGTCATTAAATAAAAAAAATGCATATATATATATTGATATTTAAAAACAAGTAATATAAATATATTTGTATATATATAGTTATTATTTATTAGATATAGTTATAGGTAAAGTAATAATCTGACGATTATAATAAGTAGCCCAAAAAACATGTTAAGAGTGTTGTGTGTTCACTGATCATGAGATAACCGACTAATGTATGACTGAAAATGCATGTCATCTTTTTTTATGTGGTTATAGAATTTGTAATATTTGAATTTTATTTTCCTTATTGATGATATACATGTCATCCCTCTTTTTATGCATGCAATGAGCTGCATGTTTGTGTAAAAATGGTATGTATCTAGAACCCCAAGACCCCCTCACATGCATGTGAGTGACATTGTAATAAAGGGGTGTTAGACAAGAGGTGTTGCTGTTTGAAGCTGGTTTTTTACACCATGACTGAAATAAGATGTATGGTTACTGAAATATGATAAAATAGTGTCTCCAAGCATTCCACCCAAGGTTTTGGTTGGTTTATCAAAAAATAATAAACCAATCCTTAGAATAAGTCTCAAGATCAAGTCACTGTTATTTAATCATAACTAATTAATACATGTTAAACATTTGATGATTTAGTATAAATATATACATATAGTTTTATTTAAAAAAATCATATAAAATCAAATGAGAAACAATATACATCAATATCCAGGTTATTTATATCAATCATGGTTTTAGATATAGTTTCCCACCTATTAGAGTAGAAAAACATTGTGAATGTTTGAATATAAATAAATATATATATATATATATACATATATTATTTATTAGATATACTTATAGTTAATGTTACAATATGTATAATATAATAAGTATCCCAAAAAACATATTTTTAGTATTGTATTATCATTTATCTTGAGATGACCACCCGATGTATGATTGAAATTACATGTCATATGTTTCTATTATGAGGTTATTATTTTGTAATAATTATATATTCTTGATATGGTCAGCCATTTTATGATTGAAATTACATATCTTGTTTTCTTTACATGGTTATATAAATTGTAATAAGTTCATTTTCTTTTCCTTGTTGATGGCATGTGTTCCATCCCTCTCTCTAGGTATATAAGGACATGTGTATCCATTTAAAAATGATATATATCTCAAACCGTATACCCCCTAACTTTTATGGGAGTAACATTGTAATAAAATTCCATTCAATAACATGCATTGTTCAATGCTACATTTTTACACCATGATTAAAAGGAGACAGTTAGTTGTTGAAATCAGATATAGCAGAGGCTCCAAAAGTTCCCCCTGGTTTTTGTTGGTTTATCAAACAATGATAAACCAATCCATAGAAAAAGTCTCAAGATGATTCCATAGTTATTTAATCATAACTAATTAAAAATTGTTAAGAATTTTATGATGCAGTATATAACATTTTATTTAAAAAATTCTAAGTAATCATGTCTGCATCAACGTACTACAATGGTGATGAAATTTATACCGAATAGGGTTTTAACTATAGTTTGTTGCCTTCAAGAGTGGAAACTTTTCATGAATGTGTGACATTGGATGAAGATCATATGGAAATTCATATTCTCTTAAACCAAGGGATGATCAAGTAATTACTTCAATTACATATCGGCATCTTCAATATTTTGATCGTTTATAGACCATTGAGTATCGTCTTCTTGATCATGAAAATTGGTTAGATGAATCATTGTGGTTCATAAAATAGTGCAATAATAGTTTAAGGTAATTATATGTGTCTATTTATGATATTTATGAAGTGTGACCTAATAATACAAAACTATGTTATGGGTGATCTGTTGAAGTCGGTCCTTTAAAAAATTCTCCTTCATCATCTCCTCATATGACTCGAGTAAAAGAAATAAATTGTGAAGAAGACAATTAGAACAAGAAAAGAAATGTTGGGGACATCCCAATTGATAATATTGATTTAATTAATGAGAGTTTATATAATTTAGAAGTATCTTATGATACTACAAGAGATTAAATAGGTGAAGATGATGTGGGGAATAAACCTTCTGAGGCTACTTTGATAGACATGAAACATATAGTTAGTGGTCATTATCATACATTATTGACTTCCTTTGTTGAAGGAATGTCACATTCTCATCATTTTGATTGGGATTTCATTACCAATACTATTAAATTCAATATAATTATAGGTAACACATCTGCATCAACTGATAACACCATATATGTTGGATAGGAGTGAGAAAGTAAAAAATGAATTGAAAAATGTGTTAATGTAATACCACATAGAGAGGAATTTTTTTTTGGATGATGAGTCTAAGGAGGAAAAAATATATTATTCAGTGTGAAAAATATGGTATATAATGTAAATTTTTAATCCCTATAATATATCATAAATATTTTCCATGTTAGAAGATAACTAGGTTGGAAGGCCCGCATACTTGTGTACATAAAATCTTCTTGCAAGATCACTCTTCACTTGTTATAGAGTTTATATTGACAGTTACTATTAATATGATATGAATGTATTAGAAATTTTATATGTCCCTTATCAAGGAATTAATAAAACAGTTGTTTGAATACATGATTTCCTATGAAAAATCTTGGAATCCAAAAAAAGGCAATTGAAAAAATGGGCCTACGGGCCCTGTAATGGTCTAAATGCCCACTGGGCCTTCGGGCAATGTAATGGGTCTCCCTCTACCTAGTTAAAGAGGTCTTTTCTTTGCTTTAATAATAAATGAGGCTGCATCCCAAACATTAAAAAAATCGAGTTGATCAAACAATGGTGAATTTACATAGGTTGTTTTGGGCATTCAGTTCATGTATCACAACTCTTACTTATTTTAAATAATTCATTAAAGCCGATAGAACTTTTCTTTATGAAAATTATACATGTGTTCTACTTATTTCATCCACATAGGAATATAATATTACTCCTCTACCACTTTCACTTTAAATTTTGGAAAAGGAGAATTTTTAATCATGGAGTTGGTTTTGGGCCTGTATATGCATTCATGTTATACAAATCTAAGGAGATTGTTTGAGATCTGAAAGATATTGAGTGATTATAGAGGTCATTAACATTAATGGAGTTTCATGATGAGAAATTAATTTTGATCAATGATATTGAATCAAAAATATTTATTGTAATGTGTATAAGAAATTTAGATATGAGGCATTAAAGAAGGTGATCGTCAATTTGGGCATGTTTCCTTAAACTTATATTTTTTGAAAAAAAATTAATATCCATTTAAATACATTGGTCTCTCCTAGTTTTAGCATACGATACCCAAAAAAGAAAAATTAGATCAATTAATTGAAAAAAAAAGGTATTATCAATATATATATGGTTATATGATGTAGATTTAAAAGAAAAATGGGTATTGACATATAATGGTGGTGGGAGACATTTCCATATGATCACTAATATTATGGACTGAATGAATGGAGTCTTCATGGGTGTTTGTAAACTATCGATCATAGGGTTAGTATAAGAAAAAATTTATAGATGTGTGAAGTAATTTTTGTAATAGACCCAACAAGCCTATCATAGGATGCAATATAGAATACATTTTAGTTAGAATTTCTAAGGTGATATTGATATGATAATGCAAGATGCATCATCATTTTGTGTTTGAACCTTTGATTAGGAAATGAGACACTTTTTGGAAACATAGTGGTATGATCCTATCATATTTAATAGTGTTTTAATGATAGTGGTATTAATAAAAATTAGGTACTGTGATTATGGTTATTTTTAGGAATTAAGATATCACTATACACATGTCGTTGCAGGCTGTGTATCAGTGAAATTATCATGTGTACCCTATGTTGACCTAGCGTATCACATGAGAATTCTGGTTGACTGTAAAAGTTAACATTGAATTGTTTTTAGTGATTTTAATACTATTAACTCACCTTCTAATTGGTTGGCCATGGTCCCCAATATTAGTAGGTTTTTATCCTCTTTTTTCTTTTATAGATTCTTTCATTTTTGGACTCTTTTCATTTATGTATTCTTATATTTATAGTTTGAATCAATTTTTTTTTATTTTTCATAATTTAACCTTTCCTACTTATCATTCTACTATAGTGCCTTATATTACTAGGTTTCACCCTCGGGGACAACCAAAGCCTACTCATATCAAAAATTAGATGGGATGACCTCGAGAATGGGGAGTGGGACTACGATGCAACATTTTTCTTACAAAAGGGAATACTCATAAAAGATGACCCAAAGTGGTAGTAAGGGGTTACACTTAACAACACCTTTGATCATGTTTCTGTATTTTATCATGATTATTTACATTTTTTTTATATTCAAGGTTTTTAATTTATTTATTCTTTTATTTCTTTCTTGTTTCATTTCTTTCTTATTTCATCTTTTTCTTGTTTTATTTTTGGTTTTAATAAAAAAAAATTGATATTTCAACTATTATGAAATTAAACACACAATATAAATGAATAATAATAGGTTAATTCCCTAAATGAATATTCTTTAAATATTTCCTTGAATTCACGTAATCAGTTGAATATATCATGCAGTTTCTTCTACTATGTGAGGTTTTCATCATGGTTAATATACAAAAAATTATTAAGAAATAAATTAAACATGATTCGATATCATTAAAATAATAAATTTCTTGACTAAGACCACAACATCAGTCACATATATTTGTTTACCTCTGTTTTTATAGAGAACAAGTCTTAGTATGTATTGATATTTTTTCATTTTATATGAATATTCAACTCATTAGAAAAATACATGCCCAAGGACCACAATTGTTTAGTGGATTTAAAAAATTGGAACAAAATATTCTAACATGATTAATTTATTCAATGTTTCCCACAAAGATCTTCCCCTTTAGTACTTCTACTTAAAACTTTTATTCATAACTCGAGGAATGGAAACATAAGAAATGGGTGATCTCAGATGCTCAATAAGGGTAGAAAAAGGATATAAATAAGCATAACTTGATCATAAGGGTATGAGAACATCAGAATAACATTTCAAGATCATACACTATATATAAAATATCATATACATGAGTCATGGACTAAATATTGGTACTTCATAAGATATGAATCATAATGAAATCAAGATCCTAATCTATGAAATAAAAACAGAAGAATAATATATAGAATTTTTGTTAGTTATGAAATTATATAAAATTATTTACGTAGTAGTCAAGTCTTAATGCCCGGCCCATCTTAGTGGAATCGGTTCACTCCCCAAACCATCTTAGTAGTCACGGTTTACTCTCAATACCATTTAGTGGAAAAAGTCCTTTACTGAATTGGGGTCAATCCCCATTCCAGCGCTGTATTTCTGAATTGGTTCACGTCCCATTCTATCCATGTATTACTAAACAGAGTTCACTCCTCATTCCAGCCATGTATCACAAAACTGAGTTCACTCCACGTTCTAGACTTGTATTACTAAATTGGGTTCACTCCTCATTCCAAACCTACATAATGTAACTGATCCCAAACCTCATTCTATCCTCATATTATTGAACTGGTTTCTCTTCTAATTATATCCCTCTATTATTGAACCAATTTCACTCCTCATTCTAGCCATGTATTACTGAACATGGTTCACTTCCTATTCCAATCCTATCATAATCAAGAGATATAAATATTTACCGAATTCATTGGAAAGAGATATAGGTCACATATATATTATAATTAAATCATACATATATGTTCCACAAGTTAATAAATAGTCATATCATAACCCATGAAATGAAATGGGTATCATAAACATTTAATCATATCAAAACCAATGGAAAATAGATATGATTTATAATCATTTCATCCTAGAATAACCCATGAAAGGAATCTGGTTTCATAATAATTTATCATGGTATAACCTATTTAAGATAAACTAGTTTTATAAACATCAAGCCATCAAAACATAAACCATTTAGAGAAATAATATAAATAGTTTCCATGGATAGTATCCCAAGTAAATCATAAACTATAAAATAGTATGTCATCTTAGATGGAGAACTATTTTTAAACATCACTTGTAACATCACTTTTTAAAAAATATAACCTTTTCAAAATCCTTTTCTTTGAAACCACTTTGGAAACATATAAAGGAAACATAAAAAATAATTTAAAACATTTCTTGAGGAAAATATCTTTTCCTCTTTGAAAAATTATCTTTAAAACATAAAGAATTTTTTAAAAAAAATCCTTACAAAATATATTTTAAAACTAATAAAGGAATCTTGAAAATATCTTGAAAATAATTTTCCTTGAAAAAATATAAATGAATCTATAAAATATTTTGAAAACATTTTTCCTTGAAAATTTATAAAATAAGGTTGAAAATATTTTTGAAAAAAATTTCTTTCATTTTTTTTTTGAAAATATATAAAGAAATATTGAAAAAAAAATTAAACACTTTTTAAACATAAAATATTTATGAAATACATTTAAAAAAATATGGTTTTGAAAGAACACATATTTCCAACGAAAGAGTGAGATAAAGTTGTATTTTCCTTAGAACACATTCTTAATTAACTTAAGTACCAAATAGTGGGAAAATGGTACCAATATGTAAATATTTCATGAATAAATAGAGGAAAAAAATTAGTGTTATTTATATATGGATCAAAATATTTCATTAATGGAATCCTAATCATAAAAAATATTGATAAATTATGAGATTTAAGAAATTAACTATTACTACTTTGGTAACATTAAATTATCATCACCATAAAAGAATAAAATTAAATTAAGCTTATAATATCATTAAAAGAACAAAGATCATGATATAACATGTCAAAGGTAGTATGTAAACCTCATAGATAAATATATGTGCATAACAAGACATGTGTCTCAAAGAAGGAAAATTGAGAAAAAAAACTACATTATTGATTTGGTAAATTTTGAAACATAAACCACATGAAATAGATATAATAAAATGGATATGTAAATACCAATAAATTTATTTATATATATAATATAATACATTCATGTTCAGTTTATACACCACACAATATAAATGAGTGGTAAACAAGGCATGTATCTCATAGATAATAAAAAGTGAGCTAAGAAAACCCTTACTACTTGAGTAACTTTAGATTCATGGTCCCCATGAAACACTTAAAACAATTAATGATTTAAATATCATTAAATAAAGTAAATTAATGATATAAAATTTCATAGGGAAATATATATGTCACAAAAAATAATTGAGTGGTGAAAATGACTTGTATCTCACAGAAACTAAAGGTGAGATGAAATTCCCTTACCTTAAGTCTTAACATTCTTTATACATGTTCAAAACTCATGTATAATATATAAATGTTTATTATAAAAATACCACATATAAATATTGTTATATATAATACCATATATTATTTGGTCATGACTTTATATTACCCATTTTTTAACAACTCCATGTTAATGTTACGTTCCGGGTAGTATCTGCTTTTTTTTCATATATGTTTTTGCTTGTTATTTTTTATCCTCTTATTTGGATCATGATTTAATTATTTCAAGAATTTAAAGAATAATATAAATATCATATATATTTATTATATATTTATTTATAATTATCAATAAAAATATATAAATATGAAACAGAATACACCTTTGATGGAGGCGATAAGTCGTATGTACGCATGAATGTTATTTCCATTTTATTGTCATATTGAATTTAAAAAAAATTAATTAAATATATATATATATTATCATTAAACTAAAATTATTATGTCATATATATTATATAATTTCACTAAATCCATCCTTAGTACATTCCATGTAGAGTGTGAACGAATCACATCACTTTAAAGAGGCGATAGTCCACACATCCACAAACAAATATGTCGTATTTACACAAAATGGAAAGCATAAAGGAATGTTTTATATAATAATTAAAAAAGAATAAAATCTTCATAAATAACATACATATCATATAAAAATATTTTTTTCATCATAATTCCCAAACATGATAGGTGGTCATGGAAAAATGAACAACATCATTTTGTGAGGTGGTAGTTCATCATACACAAAAATGGTAAGTTTTTTACCAATTAAATGTAAGTGTGTGTAATTGAAGGTCAAAAATTAGATTTAAAAAAAGTATATTAAGGAGACTGTGGTTATTATATAATCATGGAAGAATAATATTTTAGTAGGTGTAGAATGAAAATAAAATAAAGGAGTTTGAGGAAGGACGTTACCTCTTTTTTGGGTAACTCCTCTTGGTTTGCACCAAAGGGCTTGCTTGGTTATATTTATTCCAAAATAGAGACTCATAGTATGAATTTATTTTTGGATCTTATTTTAGCATATTTTTGTCAATATAAAGGTATTTGGATGTGTGAATAAGTGGTAGGGGTGAGTGCCTTTTCATAGTGGAGGAGGATTGGCATTCTTATAAATTTTTTAAAATGGAATTACACCCACGTTTTCCCATGTCAAGTGGATAAAATAATGGTAAAAGTGAGATAAAATGGAGTATAGGGTTTAAATATGGTATGAAAATTTATTTTTGACAAGTTTATAGTTCATTTTGTCCCTTAAGTTTAAGGTTTAGTCCTTTATTAAACTAATTTTTCTCTGAATCATTGTAATTAGTTGTAATCATTTTAACTAATAATTTTAGTAAAAAACTAAGTTTAACTTATTATAAATTATAAATTTTTTAGATTAAAAATATGCAATTCATTTTTCCAAATTAAAATCACAAAATTTCCAGAAATTAATTTAAATTTAATCTCGTAGGTGAGACAACAAAGTATGTTTTTAAAGTTAAAAAGTTAAAACCTTTGAAATATTTTTATATCCAATTTCAATGTGAAATTGATTAAATTGAACTAAATTGGATTAGTTTATGTATAATTTATCTAATTAAACTTTAAAAAATTAATGTTAAACTATATAAATAAATTTGATGAAAACGCAGTTTTAAATTATAATTCAATATTTTTCATTATTCATGAAGAATGAAACTTCTCATAAAAATACAACAATATCACCCAGAGTAAATTTTGAAATTAATATTCAAAAAATTGAGTTTATTTTGTAAAACTAAATTTATATAATTTTACAGAATCATATTTAAATTTTTTTTCCATTAAAAGGCATTACAATTACCTTTTTAAAAAATACATATTTTTATTCATAAAATTAGATTTATTCTTATCTTATACCTATAAAATATATTGGATGAGTATCAAAAATATTTATTTAATATATAATATATAAATTTTCTAAAAATATTGATCAAAAGTTTTTTTAAATTTATTGAGATAAAAAGAAATTTGTACATAGAAAAATAGTTTTATTATAAAAGTAATTTTTTTCGAATAGTTCTTACATTCACTTATACTAATTTATAACTAAAGGATTCATTTTATATACATGAATAAATAATATTTTCATAATTTACTTAATATTAATCATAAATTCCATTCAAATAGCTTGGTGGTAGCTAAAATAATATTTTTATAAAATTATCAATTGTATCTTGTAGTTCGGTAAAACTCGACCTTGCGTCTAACACATGATATCGAAGGGGCTCGGTATCATGTGTAATACAATCCAAAAATAGTGTTTCATCTACCTCATGCTAATAAAAGTGTTTTTTGTTGTGAAATATTGAATTTTTTTTGGTATAATGCAATCCACACTTAGAGATTTCGTATAAAAAATCTATATTCAGTGTTGCATGAAATTAAAAATATCAAATGATTAAATTAATTTGAAAAATAATTATTCCCCAAATCTTAGGGCGTTAAATTATACCCCCTTAAAATGAATTTTTCCCTCCAAATTCATCTGAGTTATTAAAATTTTGATACTCTAAGGTTCCTTTCATAGAAACCCTCATCCTAAAAATGGATGCTAAAACTTCCTTTAAAAAGGGAATGATGGAAACATGATGGTTACCTAAAGTAACTCATAACTAGGTTTCCACATAATAATAAATATGTGGGAAGGGAATATTGGACATTGAATAAAATTGTAAATAATTATAGATATAGATAAATAACATTGATCACAAACAAGTGAATGATCAATGGAAAGTTAAGGGACTCATAACTATAAATATATAATAATTTATAAGACCATCAGTTCAACAAAAATGAAGGTTTTAGGATAAATCCCTTATAATATCTTTTTCCTTGAGTTCATGTATTTTTTTATTATCTAATAACATAAGGAAATATACATACATTATTTTATTCCTTTTCATATACACAATCTCACCCTTTGGTTGTACCTTGATCGATTTCCTCTCCACCGCTTACTCTAAGAAATGAAGGTGAATTTTTCATTCCTAAAGTAATATAAGATAGTGAGGTAAAGTGACAAGTCATTCAATATTACTATAGTTATTATCACAAAAAAATGGTTATCACAATTTATCCAACATGCATAAATCTTCATATGGTGAAATAATAATTTGATCTTACAAACTTCGTCCAAAATTTAACTTAAACTTTCCATAAATGGTCAACCTTATAGCCCTTAATAAACCTAAAAATAAAAACATTAGAATTAAGGTTATTGAATTATATTAAAATTGATCCTTCATATATCATAAAGTATCACGTTTTTATCATATTCCAAACATTTGAATACCATCATCGTATATTCTCTTGAAACATGTTAATAACCTGAATTACTATTAATCCTTTTGTAAAACATGCATTCTTCCTTATTCCAAAGATTATTGGATATATTCCTCAAATACAAGAATTTGTGAACTTCACCCATGATGACATAGAACACTTTTTCAACAAATCAATAATCAGTTCTAGGGTAATCAGTACTGTCCAATTTACTTTATCCATACCAATTATCTATTTGCCTAAGCTAAACAAAATTTTCTCAACATCAAGGACACATTAAGGTTTATCTTACCACAATAAAAATATAAACTTTCCATTAAATCACTTTTTTAGTTCATCAGCACCATTCAATATATTTTTTCAAATCATTAATGGAAAAAATGTACTTCATGATTCATATAACATAATTCTTGAGTTCCTATACGTATACACTTCAATCATCCAAATTTATTCTTGAAACATTACTTAGGTTTCATCATCTTATACCATAATAGACCATTCCTAGAATATGAATTATGAATCACATATTAAGGTTACTTAACCTCAATCAAGTCATTCTTCTTAAATTTAATGTAAATAATATTATAACATCCCATACCTTTAACATATCATTTGTGGTCTCTTTATCTTCATCATTATAACCAATACTAATGGACATTACTAATTCTATTCCTAATATTTACACTTAGGAAATATATTTTTATTATGACCATAATTCCCAAATCTGAAACATTTAGTGTTAACACGGTTCCTTCTATTTCCCTCTATTGACTAAAACTAGAAAGTGTAGGGTGATAAAAACTTATCATAGAAGAAAACCACATAATAATAAAAAATTACTTATAGGACGTCTAAATAATGACACACACTTCTTTAATCAATGACATCTTAGGTTTATTTTAAGTTATTCTTAGTCATATTCTATTTAGATCTTTCATGATGGTTTATAAAGAGTTTGTAAATTCCCAAATATCCCCCAATAGTATCAAACTAGGTGTGAAATAAGTCTCGTTGTCGTGCACCAGTTCTCAATCAAGTCTAGATAAATATGGTGTTTTAGGGGTTGTCACCCCTATGTACATATGTATCAGATCAAAATCCACTTGTAGTATCTAGAGTGGGACATATTTCTAGGAACCCACTATCTCTATCCTTCACTAAAATTCCATGAAATTTTTCTATACATTAACTCATAGATAGACTTATCCTTGGAGACATCCTTAAATATAACCTTAGAAATATACATAGGGGTATCACAAAAAAAATTTCATCCTAGTTTCCAAAATTGGGCTAAACATTTCCTTTTATATCAACTATAGAAACCCAAGCTTAATATACAAGGCAATTAACTCATTTTAGATGAATATTTTGTACATTATAAAAAATACATGCCTAAGGACCATAATAATTTAGTGTCTATAAAATTTCAAAAACCAATCTTCTAACATGGTGAAATATATTCAATTTTTCCCAAAATATCTTCCCCTATAGTACTTATACTTAAGATCTTTATTCATAACCTGAGTAATGGAAACATAAGAGAGGGGTGAGCTCATATGCTTAGTAAGGGTAAATAATGGAGATTCATAAGCATAACATGAGAAAATGGGTATGAGAACATCAAAATAGTATTTTAAGATCATAACATATTTATCGAAGATCATATACATAAGTTGTGGCACAAATATTGGAAGTTCATAAGACATGAATCATAAGGGAATCAAGAGAATAATCCATGAAATCATAACATAGGAATAAGACATATAATTTACGGTAGAAAAATAATCATATAAAATGATTTCCATTGTAGTAAAGGCTTAATTCCAAGGCCATATTATTGAAATGAGTTCACTTCACAAAACATCTTAGTATTCAAGTTCCACTATAAACACCATATTAATAGAAGATATCCTCTAATAATATGGGTTATCTCTCTATTCTATCCCTATATTACTAAACTGGGTTCACTTCCCGTTCTAGCATTGTATTACTGAACCGAGTTCACTCCTCACTCCACCACTATATCACTTAATCGAGTTCACTCCACATTTTATCCTTGTATTACTGAACCAGGATCACTCCTCATTATATCCCTATATTACCAAACTGATTCCACTCCTCATTCCATTCTTATATTAATGAATTGGGTTCACTCCTCATTCTAGTCCTATATTACTAAACTGAGTTCAATCCTCATTCTATCCGTATATTACTCAACCTGGTTCACTTACTATTCTTGGATTGTCATACTCATGAGATATAAATCTTTACCCAATTATTTGGAGGGAGATATAGGTCCCACCCATCTTATAATGAAATCATGCATACATGTGTCACAAGATCATAGAAAGTCATGTCATAATCCATGAAATGAAATGGGTATCATAAACATTTAATCATATCATAAACTTTGTAAAATAGATAGTCTTCACAATTATTTCATAAGAGAATGACCAATGAAAGTAAGTGGGTTTCATAATCATTTATCATGGTATAACTCATTGATGAGAAATGGGATTCATAAACATCAATCTATAAAAACATAATCTATTCAGAGAAATAATATTAATGGTATCCTTAGATCATATCCCTTGTAAAAAATAAACTATAACCATGTATGAAATCATAGATGGATAATGATCTATAAATATTACTTGGAAAATAACTTTTAAAAAAATATAACATTTTTAAAATTCTTTTCTTTGAAACCACTTTGAAAACATATAAAGGAATCCTGAAAAATCATTTAATTCATTTCTTGATGAAAATATCTTTTTCTATTTAAAAAATTATCATTAAAAAATAAGTAATTTTTAAAACTAATTTTTTTTAAAATATATTTTAAAACTTATAAAGGAATCTTGAAAACATCTTAAAACCTTTTCCCATGAAAAAATATAAAAGAAGCATGAAAACATTTGGAAAAATATTTTCCTTGAAAACTAATAAAATAATCTTGAAAATAATTTTGAAAACCTTTTTATTTAAAAATTATTTGAAAACATATAATAAAATATTGAAAATCTTTTAAAAAATTTGTAAATATAAAACATTTTTAAAACCTTTATAGAAAGCATAGTTTTGAGAGAACAAATATTTCCGACCAAAGAGAGAGATAAAGTCAGATCTTCAAATAAACACTTTCTTAATTATATTAAGTACAAAACTGTGTAAAAATGGTACCAATACATGAAGATATCAATAATAAACCTAGTATAATAAAATTAATGAGGTTTATTTAGATATTGATCATTATATTTCATCAATGGAAGCATAATCATAAACAGTCCTGATAAATGATGGGATTATAATAATAAATATTACCACTTTGGTAATATTAAATCATAATAATTGTAGGATATTTACATTAAAAAACAATATAATATAATTAAAATAAGAAAATTCATGATATAACATTTCAAATGTGGTATATACACCTCATAGAAAAATATATATTCACAACACAACATGTGTCTCGAAGAAGGAAAATTGAGACAAAAATACTTTACCGATTTGGTAACTTTTGAAACATAAACCCCATGAAATAAGCATAAAAAATGAATATTTAAAAACCAACAAATTTAAGTATGTATATCGTATAATACATTAATGTGAAGTATTTAAAATACACAAAATAAATGATTGGTCAATAAGGCATGCATCTCATGGATAATAAAAAGTGAGATGAAAAACCCGTTACTACTTGAGTAACTTTAGAATCATTATACCCATGAAATAATGACATAAATTAAATATTTTAATATAATTAAATAAATTAAAGTAATGATATAAAAGTTGATAGGTAATTATATATACCACATAAAACAATCGAGTAGTGAATATGACATGTATCTCATGGAAATAAAAAGTTAGATGAAATTCACTTACCTTAAGTCTTGACTTTATTCATACATATTCAAACCTTATGTATAATAAATAAAATTTTATTATAAATATACCATAGAAATATATTATTATATATAATACCATATATGATTTTTTATGACTTTATATTTCTCTTTTATTAATAGCTTCTTGTTAATGTTACGTTTCGGGTAATATGTGCTTTGTTTTTCGTATATGTTTTGGCTTGTTATTATTGATCCTATTAGTTAGATCATGATAAAATTATTTCTAGAATGTAATTAATGATATATATATATATATTATAAATTTATTATATATTTATTTATATTAATCTATAAAATTTATAAATATGAAATGGAATACACTGTTAATGGAGACGGTAGTTCGTACGTACAAATGAATGTTGTTTCCGTTTTATTGTTCTATTTAAAGAAAGAAAGTAAATTACATATATTTATATATATAATATCATTATATAGTTATTATTATTTTATATATATCACATAATTTATCTAAACTCATCCTTAATACATTTGATGTAGAGTGTGAACGAATTACATCGCTTTGAGGAGGCAATAGTCCACACATCCACAGGAGAACTGAAGTCGAGTATCAGTGGTTGGTCATGTCACATCATGAGAGGATGGGGATTCTGAGTAGCATATCAAACTTTGGTTTCTACCAAGCTAGTTCTGACCATGGGAATGGATTCATCTAGATTAGATATCATCCATCTATGTGTGTGGACTGAGCGGCGTTGTCGGGTCTCGATCACAGTCTAGAGTTCAGTTGTTAAGGGGGAAATCAAATCAAATTGGGTCGCATAGAGTATAATATGTTATTCTTCATCAACATCTACCTTCTAGTTTGAATTTTTTTAGATCTTCTTCGACATAGGTGTTTTTCTATTTCAATTTTTATTTGTACAAATCATCTGGTTGTGTCTTATTCCTTGATTTTTCTTATTATTTAATTTTCTTCTACTATTATCCATTTAACTATAATTTTTTTGTATTATTCTTGTTGTATTATGGTTTTCTTGTGGAATATGAATAGAATTTTGATTAATTTTAGTCCATAGATGTCCTTGTACTCATAATATCAAATTTTTCTGTCAATTGTTTTGTAATGGTTTTTCTCTGATTGATCCTATTACAATATATGTGTGTTTTTTCTGCCTCTACATTGATCTTGCATCATAATCTTGAAATCTATCAATGTTATTATTGTTTCGATGAATCTTATTTATCAATTGATTGAATATAAAATTTCTATATATTATTAGCTATCTGCATATCTATTCTCGACTTTCTATGCAAGCTTGAACTATTTATATATCTCATTGTGTGAAATATGGTTATAAAAAGCCTTTAACATGCATGAAAATACATATGGAAAAATCAATTCTCTATCATAAGAGAGAGGGAGTCTGAGGCAACATTAACTCAGGTAAGCAATATTTTTTTTACCTAAGTTTCCAAAATTATTGTTATCATGTTCAATTTAAATTGAAATTAATTATTTATTTATTTAAATAATAATTAATTTTTGTTTAAAGGGTTGATTTATTTTACATTTGGAAGTATAATTTATCAGGGAACTACTTACTTTCATACATTAATTTATTTTAAAAAATTTATTACCAAGGTAATTTATTTAAATACAATTTAAGATTCATTGTGAATGATCTGATCAAAATATACAAGTAGTTTCTGCATTTTAAATGTTATATATCAAATTTATTTAGTCAATTTCTAGCATTTAATTTCTTATTGTATTCAAGTAATTTTTGTGATAGTAAGGGATAATATTTTTGTTAACATTTTGTTTAAATAAAAGTTATATTGGTGTAAGGGAAGTTATTTTTACAATATCTCTTACCTTTTATTTCTTTTCTCTAAAACCAAACATGTAATCAATTTTAAATTTGGTTTTGACAAGGTTATATTTAATTAAGCAGTTTTATTTATTTAAATTATGATTTAATATTATGCTACAAGGGATATGTATTATGTTTTAATTTATGTTAAATATTCTTCAACGTATATCATTATTATTCAATTTATAGTTTATGGTTGTGCAATAGATTTTATCATCTAATATCAATTATGTTCATATGTATATCATTTTATTTATATAATATCTATTCAGACCTATAATGATGGATTATTGCTTAAAATATTTTATGTGTGCAAAATACTTGTCCGTCTATAAATCAAAGTGGTATTCAGATTTTATTTATGTATTTATGATAAGAAATTTTTTTATATTAAGTATTTCAATTTATATTAATGGTTTTGGAAAGTGAATTTTATTTTTTATATATAATTTAAATTAATTTTCCATAATGATTGATGTTGGTATTATGATTAAAAAATTTACACAAAAGTTTTTTTGGTCTATGAGACTTTATTTCTTGAAGTTATTTTTGAATAATTAAGAGAACCACAATTACACTCCTATAAATGAATGTGATTATATTTTCAAAATTATTATTTAATACTTGTATTAAAGATGTTTTTGTGTGTCTAAAAACACACACACAGAGACAGACACATATATTACACATGTCCTATTAAAAACCAAACATTTCCATGGATTTATTTTAAAATAATTAATTCAAATGGTTAAGTAATTTTAATTGTCCCTCTATAAGTGTAATATAAGTTATCAAATTTCCAAAAATCAATGTTTACATTAAAATCCATCTATTTTAAAGAAATTATATGTTCATCTACAAACATGTTTTCTCATAAGAAAACATTAATAAATAATGTATATATATATATATATCTAAATATGTTCTATTTTAAGAGAAAAATGTTTTTAAATTGACAACATTAGATACAAGTAAATAAATATAAGCATATAAGAATTAATTTATGAAAATTTGTTTTATTCTTATTATGTATATATATATATATATGTGTGAAAATAAATGTATGTATATAGATGTGTTATTTTTGTTTGAATGTGTTTTTAATATGTATATGAACATGAAATTATGTTTTGTTCTTATTCCTACATATATGTATTTATAAATATATAAAAATATTTGTATATATATCTTTTATGCAAAACTATTTTATACTTACTCTTATCATGATACGCGTATAATCAAGAGAGATCTTTTTATAAAATAGTTTTCAAAGTGCATGGTTGAAAGGAAACACCATGGTCTTCATGATGAAAAATGTAAGTCATAATGTTTTTAATTCCAAGGAGTCACACCTGGATATTATGTGAATGAAGGCAGGTTATGGGGAGTGTACCCAAGATCCTTATGGGACTTTTGTCCAATTATATGAAGGGTGTTCCCTGATAACACTCCAATGAATTTCATAATGTTTCAATCTCATGATATGTTATGTATGGTGTGCGGGAGGTTTATCCTAAGCATGTTATGGTATTAGGGAGTGATCATAATCCAATATGGAACTATGTCACCATGTCTTAGGAGTGAACCAAGAATCCATGTTATGATCCAAAGAGCCTTTGAGAATTAAATTATGAAATGATTATAAGTTTTCAAGTCAATTTGCTGCAGTTTTATGAACTAATGAAGTAGATTTTCTAAATTAAATATATATTGAAATACTTTTGAAAAAATGTTTAATTTTTAGAACTACTTATGGTTTCATAAGCCTACATTGTCAATGTTCAATACTTGTTCCACTTTTTATATTGAATTTTAAAACTTTATTTCGTTTCATTTTATTTTAAAAACAACTTACTGAGATTTTCAGCTCTTATCCCTTGTTTTAAAATTATTTTGACAGGTCAAATAGAAGTTCTAAGTCGGGAAACTTCGATAAAGAGTTAGTCCATGTGTAGTATTTTGGATATTTTATTTTTCTTTTCTTTTATATAGCTCTGATAAAAAGGTAAGGTTTGTCTAATCCTCTAAAACCTAGACAGGTAATAGTTTTTGGTATGTAATAAATGTTGTTTATATATTCAATATCCTTAAATAAATAAAAATATTCACAACATTTATATGTGTTAATTCTGGTATCGTAGGCTCCGACCATTATAGCCATATTTACTTGGTGATGCATATAACACAAGCTAAACTTAGTTCTTTCATATAAATAAATATTTATTCAATGTTGCATGAAATGAAAAATCTCTAAATATTAAATTAATAAGAAAAAAAAATTCACAAAATCTCAGGGTTATAGATTTTTCATCATAATTCTTAATTATGAATGATAATTTTTTACCTAATTTTTTATCTTATAGTTTCTTTAAAAATATTTAACAAATTGTATAGAATTTACTATAAAAAGTAACAATGATATCAATTGTACAAATAGTGGGGCCTTCATTTCTCACATTCCAGGATAGACATGTCTCATGACTAGTTATAGAGGGATGTTACTTTCCTATTTTGAGAGTATTAAGGTCTCATCATTTCCATCATATTTCACCACCTCCAACCATAATCTCGCATCTTCAGTGTCTGAGGTTCTATGACATAGTGATGTGTAACTTCATGTTCATCGATCATCAACTCATTGTTTCTTACTAGTGAGATGGAGGACAGAGACATAAACATCTCATTTTCAAGAGGGAGAGATAACTATTACTCTTGGGGGTGAATCCATTATATTGGGTCTCCCTATCGAGGGTGCGATTATGTTGGGAAAGTTGGTGTGAATTTTTTTGTTCTAGTTTATAGACTATTAGGTATTGAGGTCCAAGATAATTATATTCTAGTCATCAAGAGTCGATTACACATGTCATGGATTGAAAAGAACTTCACTCATATAGCTGAACATTCTAACGAGATCATCATGCTGAGATTTTTACATACATACATTTAGAGACTTATTAGTGGTATGATCTTTATTGATCATTCCAATAAATTTATCCACCTAATGTATTTAATGTTATTGGAGGATTTGGACAAGGTAGAGAGGTATGATTGTGGGTCTGAGTGTCTTACTTATATATATATAGTGTTGTTCAGAACAAATCACATCAATAAGATGAAGATTATTGGATACATTATTCTTATCAAGATGTGGATATGGGAGAAAGTCCCTCACTAAGCTCCACATGCCCACACACCTTTTCCTTTTGATATTTTATGGGAGTCTTTGCATATATGATGGTATGTTTTTCCTTCCATATTATGTGAAATTAACATGTCTAAATCTCTATTACAAAATATAAGTAGAATATTTTTATCTACAGGTGGATTCACGAGCATTGATATTTATATACAAACAAACATGATGTCCACACTTACAGACTTATTGCGGACAATATTCGATAAGATGACTTATGTGATTATTAATTATATAGTCAAATTGTTATTTTTTTCACTTTATATAACTTCATTTATTAATTGATAATGCATTTTTTTTATATTTCATGTTTCATGGATACCATATATTGAGCCTATCATCTAGTGTCACCCAACTTCTTGTATAGTGATTCTTACAACCAACTCTTATGTCACACAGATGATTCATTTTCATATTGTCGAGTGGCATCATACTGATAGAGTTATGAGGTAGTTCGGCTTCCATCAGTCCATTACTGCACCACCTAGTCAGTTTGCTTCACTTTATTCCATGAAGATGTTAGAGAAGTGAGGCTTCGATTGGAGGTGATATGAGATGTAGGATAGATGACATGCGTCTTGATTATAAGGGGTAGACACAATAGGTATCCATTTTTTAGATAAAATGGATTATGGGCCTTGGTACCAAATGTCTTCATTTATATATCCTATGCGACATGGAAGAGGCTATCATTAGTTGGTAATAATTCTTACTTCTACAGTTGAATAGTTTTTTATTAACTTTAGATAACCACATAATTTTTTTTGGGGGAAACTTGTATAGCCTAGCTCATTTGCATCTCTGATCCCACATAGGGAGTTGAATTTGACCAGACCAATTTTCATAGATAAGTGATAGTCTTCTCAATACCATGGATGATATTTATCATGAGATTTTCATTGAGTTTCTAGGAGATGTTGAGGGTGATGAGACTGATATAGATGTTCCAGGGGTTGATGAGCCTGTTATGTATGCAGATGTGGCATAGGAGGATGATTTTCATAATGATCATCCATATGTTCCTCCACTTCTTATTGAATTTGATCCACAACTACAACCACAACCTAAGGTACATGCATAGAAATAGACACATCAATAGTCACAACCATATACATAGCCACAACCATAGGTTATTCACCCAGAGGGACCTAATGTATCATAATCTGTTAGTGTGTGAGATTTTTCTACAGCGATACGGGCTAACAGGTCTGTGTTGTAGTCTTTATTTTCCTCGGATCCATAGATATATGCTTCACATCTTCCATCTTCTTCAAATGTTGGGGAGATTAATAGTCATCATCCATTATCCTTGAATCTAGGATATAGTAAGGGTGGGGATACTATAAATCCACAGCCTATCACATAGGATGATGTGGAGGTAGGTCTCAGATATGTTTCATAAGAGGTGTGTACTACAGAGCATAGGCATTAATAGACATGGTGTGGACGTAATATCTATGAACCTAATTGTGGAATGTAGGAACGCTTGAGACACCGATGTAGATTAGACTGATATATGTTACATGCTTTTTAAATAATTAGTTATATATTATTTAAAAACCTACTAATATATTATATTTTGTTACATATAACAAAAAATTGGCCTAAATGGCCAGAAGGACTTCTTTTTATTGATTTTTTGATAACCCCCCTTTAAAGGGATGAGTGGGAACCCTTACAAGGCCCATAGGATTAGAGATTACATGACCCATAGGTCTAATAGAAAATATCCAGACTATAACTACTTGGAACTGCTCCTCCCCAGCATCTGTATCGTGATATTAGCTCTCCACCTTCTCATGGCTGTTCGGCTTGGATTCCCGTGCATGCAAAGGTTGGTCCTGATGGAAATTCCATACCCTCTCATCCATCCACATCCATTAGCTTCTACTCTGGTAAATAAACCTACTCTGAATCCTCATCTGGAGTTTGCTCCTTGTAGAGTCTGTTTTGTTCATTAAGCATAATTTCAAGTGGCTCGAAAGCCTTGAGGTGGCCTGAAGGCCTTGAGGTGGCCAGAAAGCCTTACTAGCCCGAAGGCCTTGGTGGCCCAAAGGCCTTGAAGGACTCAAGGAACAAACTGGTGGCCCAAAAGCCCAAAAAGATGAATACTTCTAGCTGCAAAAGTATCAAACAATTCCTGATACAGTACTGCTATAGTGTATGCTACAGTGCTTGCTACAGTCATGCTACATTACCCCTAGAAATATGTCTCCACTCGGTTTTGAACTCGGGTCTCTTGGAAGCACTTGTCGAGTCCTCAACAACTGGGTTGAGGCTCTTGTGCATAAAACTAAAATTTGATATAATTAGAAATTAATAAAAATATTTCTAAATGATTAAGAAACATTAATATTAATAACTATATTGGTAATAATAATAATTATTATTTGTTAATTATATTCCTATTTCTTAGTATTATTATCTACATTATGTATACTAAATAATCATATTACATTTATTATTAAATATTTAAAATATTATTATTTTTAATTATATAATTATTATTAATATTAATAAAAAAATTATATTATTAATTATATAAGTAATTAATTAATAGTATACCACAATATATTAAAAATAATATAATTATTAACCAGTAAATATATTTTTTCAATAATTATTATTTTATTTATATTATTAAACAATAAATATTAGTTATTATACTATAAGTTATATTAATAACATAATAATATATTATTAATTAATTAAAAATAATAAAATATATTACCTATTAATAAATTATTAATAATTATATCATCAGAATTTTCACAAAGATTTATAAATAATAATTGATAAATATCAATTTTTATACTATTACTTAATTAATAGCATAATAATGTATTATTAATTAATAAAAAATAATACATTTGATAATTAATAAATATATTACTAAATAATAAATATATTACTTTTTAATAAATTACTAATATTTATATCACAAAAAATTCTCAAATATTTATAAATAAAGATTTATAAATATTACGACTATGATAATTAATATTAATAAATAAATTGGTAATAATAATAATTAATCTTTTTATATAAATACTTATTAGTATTATTATCTATATAATGTATAATAAATAATAATATTAAATTTATTATTAAATATTAAAAATATTATTGTTTTAAACTGTATAATAATTATTATTATATTATTAATAATTATATAAGTAATTAATTTATAATACATACAATAATATATTAAAAATATATTATGGTTGACTAGTAAATATATTTTTCAATACAAATTATTTTATTTATATTATTAAACAACAAATATTAGACATAATACTATTAATTATATTAAATTTATAATAATAATTTATTAATTAATAACATAAAATACAATTTATAATCAATAAATATATTACCTATTAATAAATTACTTATAGATAGATGAACAAATTTTTCAAAAAGATTTATAATTTTATTATATAAAAAATCCCTTATTAAAAAATTTTGGAAAAAATAAAATTAAAAATTAAAAATTATGAGGTGACGTTAGTCGTGTTTATGCCTCTTATATAAATTTTTTACAAGAGGTGTGAACATGGTTGATGCCTTTTTACCCTAGGGACTAGAATCTTAAACCTCATTCACACTTCTTCATTAAGTGAGAAAACATGAATGTGGTTCACACCTCCATTGACCCATTTTTTTAAAATATATGGAACCTTATCCTTTTTTCTATATTTTAGAAAACCTGAAACCTATTAAAAACAAAAACCCAAAAAAAACATTATTTTAAATAATATTTAAAAAATTTAAATATACTTATAATAGAATAGAAAAAAATTAAATTTAAATTTAAAAAAAATAGTTTATTCTATATTATTTAAAATATTATTATTATATATATAACGAAATAAAAATTGAATTTTTTTAAAAATAGCTGAGATTTGGTCTTGTCGAGTGTAAATTCATTTAATGGTCTAAAAACCCATACTTCCAATTTTATAAAACCCTAACTCATTAAATAAAAAAAAGATCCAGTTATAAAATTTTACCTATATTTTATATATGTATAATCATATTGAAAACTGGAAGAGAGAAAATTTAGGTTCACCATAAATTATAACAACCATGATCTTTATTACATATTTAAACCTGATTTATTACATAAACTTGAACTTAAGACAACTCCAAGGATCGATAGGTCTAGTGTCTTGGGAAATTAGGAACATTACACGACAACTTATGATATAAAATAAAACATCTTTATTGAAAGCTTCTTTTGCATGGCCACAACATTCCTTCACACTTAGCATTTCGTGGGATAACCTGAGGACATTCATAAGAAAAGGGTGATCTATAAATCCTAGTAAGGGATTAAACAAGGCATAACCTGAAGAATACAATACATGTTAGGCAATAGGCATATCAATGGAGCATAAGAGAAACATGAACATAAAGTCATTATAACATGATTATCATAACATCAAAATGTGGAAACGACATGCAACATGATATTATCACGATCCAAGTCTCATTTCAAATGGATTAACACGAGTAAACCCTCGTTGCACTTGAATTAGCATGAGTAAACCCTTATTGCACTTGAATTAGCATGATTAAACCCTCATTACACTTGAATTAGCATGAGTAAAGCCTCATTAAACATTAATTAGCATGATTAAACTCCCATTGCACATGGATTACCATGATAATAAACATTTCCCAATGCATTTCAGCGCTATCAGGGCACACCCTTTATAAACATTTCATGTCATGCATAAGTGTGCCACATGGATCATATAACATGTAATCCTTCAACATAATCATTTATTCAACGATAAAGAAATTTGAAATACATACATGTAATTACCCTTAAATATGTATATATACATAAAGGTTAATACCCTTGATAGATAAATGGGTATCATATTCACTACACAATGATTTTGTCTTGGAAAATGGCGGTGCAATTCCGGCGGCATAACAGTGTGACATAAACATTCATAAAGAAGGATGAAGAGATAGAAAGGGGTATCCCGTCATATGTACCTGAAATGTAAAGTAATGGGGTTATATAGATACCTATCCCAACACATGTAATTTTGAAATAGAAGGCGTAACATAATAATGAAACTTGAAGAAAGAGGAGAAATAGAATAACTCTTATGAAATTTTGGCATGGTAACGGGTGTACGTGGGAGATATTAATGAAAGATAAATGGGACTCTCATCTTTCAAACATAAGGAGGGTAGTATGGGGGAGGTTTTAAGTCATACCCTAACATTTTTAATTGAAAATAGTGTATATCAACATGAAGAAACTTGGACAAAAATGAGAGAAAGGAAGAAATACCTTACAAAATTTTGGAATTGTAACGACTTAGGTAAGGTTCAAAATGAGGGAGGATAAAGAAAACATCATTAAAATAACATCAAATGGATAGTAATATAATTTAATAAAATAATCACATTATAACCATTCTAAATTAGAAGAACTACTTTCAAATAAGATGCTTGAATTTGAAAGGAGAGGAAAGTGACGATCCCTTACTTGGGAGTGTGATCCCAAAGGCTTGGGAGAGGATTGAGAGAGGATTCTTGGGAGATCGGGGCGCCTTAAGATAATTCTAGAGATAGGAGGGAAAAGTTTGTTCAAGCTCCAAATGGTTTGAGTGAAGAGGAATTGGAGATTTATTTGGTTTATATAGGAAAGGAGAGAGAATTCTTTATTATTTAGGTTTTGGACACTACACATTAAACTAATAAAAACCACAAACCATCTCATGGTTTTGGAAAAAGTGGAGTGGAAAACATTATTTTATAAGTCCAATGGCAGAAATTATTAAAATATTAGGCTTGCTTATGTAGAGGTGAGTCACACTCTCAAGGAAATCATTTTAAATAGTTAAAATATATTATAAGTCTTGGAGGGTCCACCAAGGCACCATAAAATTAATAAATAAAATATAAAATCAAATTATTTTAAATGTAAAAAATATATTATCCAAAAATCCATTTTATATTATTTTATTACATTGTTATTGGGTCATTATGATGTCATAAAACACATTATATATTTAAACAGTGTTTAATTTTTACCCAAAAAGCGACTGTCTCAAAAAATTATAAACAATTCAACATTAGATAATTTCGATGTCCTGAATCCAAAAATGATATTTATTTTATCTAAATATAATTATAAATATGTGAATTTTTACTTTTAAAATAAAAACATACATTTATCAAAAATTCATGGGCTTTGAAAAAAACAGCTTTCAAACCTTAATAAAAATTATAATTGTATTCATAAAAAATTATAAGATCATTTATATTTAATAAAAAGTAATTTCTTAATAATATTTTATTTAAATATTATTTAATTAAAAATCCTTTAATTAATCAAAATATATTGATTAATTTAATATTAGCTAAAAATATTATTTGTGCTTTAAAACCCATTTACAAAGTAACAATAATAAAAAGAATGTATATTATTTATACAAAAAATAAAGCACATAATTATAGTGCTAGGTTCTTATTACGTAACCCCTTATAGAACCCGCATAATACCTAAGGGTAAGGTGTGTGATGGTGAAAGACTCTTGGGGAAGCTTGGATAACATCGCTTTGGTGGTAATCTCTATCAACTTCCACTTCTCCCGTAAGTGGTTCCGTTCAAGCTTAACGTGTTAAATATTGACTTGGGCTTGGTCAAGAGTAAAGCCCAGTAACACTAATGCCTTTCCGAAATTGGAAAATTGGGCTTCGAATGGAGAAATTATACTAGATGAGGACATCGCTTAATTTGTCTGAGTAAATTGGATTTGTTAAAACCCTATATTTATACTGATCATGTGATCATTGTTCAATGGATATATTAGCAATGGTAAATACTCTTAATGGTATTTTAAAATCCAAAAACATAAAACCAAGGAAGTGTATATGTTTTATATAACCATTTTACATAATAATACATTTAATTATATCAAGTGTAATTTTAATTAATAAAAGTTTGGGTCATTACATAAATAATGTCAATGGGTCTAGGACATGAGTTTTTTCAATGGGTTTTATATTTTTCAAAAATTAAAAAAAATGGATATGGTTAGATTTATTTTAAATAAAGGGTTTGATGAGGCATGAATTCCATTCAAGCTTTTTAGTTTTTCTAAGAAGAGTGAATGGGGTTCACACTTCTCACTCTTCCACAAATGAAGTGTGAACCCCGTTCAGGCTTCCTTCGAAATTTTTACACAGGGGGAGTGAATAGTATAAATACTCAGAAATTCCATGTAATGTTTTTAATTACTTAGGAATATTACGAGTGCACAAAAATTGACGGCGTGTGATTTTGAGTCCCGGTGTGCCTGGAATGAATTTATAAACTTTTTTTTGGTTATGTTTAGTAAACGTGTGAGTGGATTTTTGTAACTTTTGAATCGGTGCTCGTAATGGAAATCTGAGGACACTGTTAAAATTGTAGCGCTGATATTCGCTTAAGGAGACCTTCACCTCGATCACAGCAGTTCAAGGGTGGAAGTTATTTTTTTACTATTTTTTGGAAGAATAGAAAAATAAAAATATTTAACTTATTTATTTTTCTTGTAACGTCCTTTTGATTTATGGAGGTGGAGACCACAAGAGCTTTAATCCTCCCAATTTTAATTAAATAGTGTGGACCACCTGAACCCTTCATTAAAGTGGGGTACGAACCTTATAATTCCCCAATTAATTGTGCCAACTCTCCAATTAATTAATGGAGCCATTAAACTATTGTACCAATGTAAATTAATTGTAGAAATCTATTTTAATTTATATTGGCTCCTCACTTTATTATGGGGAAAATCGTTGGCAAAGGGTGTTCATAGAGGATCCTCTTGATGAAGATCAGTTCCCACTGAGGAGGAACCAAAGAATGGAGGATCGTTAAACAAGTGATGTCTTTGGAGGAAGCTTGCTCCGGGATTGACAAATGTCAATCCGTCTTCAACCGCGGACAATCTCCAACGGCACCTTTAAGGTAGGGTTTGTTGTTTTGAATACCTTTACCCTATTCTTGACATCCTTCTTGAATTGAGAATGTCTATGCCGCTTGCTACCGCTCTAATGCGGAGGGTGCGGGCCTAATGAACATGGCCCGACCACTCTGTAATGCTTGTATTTTTTTATGTTCTTCTTGATGGAGGAAGACGGAAACTGATGCCGGCGATAGGCACCGGTGGGACTCGAGAACGGCGGCCCGCACTCCTACTGGCTGCAACAAAGGCGACGACACGATCACGACTCCAAAGAAGGGTTTCGGCCCATCGGCTGTGGTGGCCGGCTCACGGATGTCCGCATGATAGGTAGGTGGTGGCGCGCTTCTGTGCCGCCCGACGTTCAAGAGCCGCGGAACAAGGCCGCGACCGCGATGGAGGGCGACTGGCTAACTGCCGGCTGCCGGAGATGGTGTGGTGTTTAACTTCACTGTGTGGAGGATAGGTTTCCCCTCCGTCCAGTTGGGGCTGCCTAGTGGATCTCGCACTGTGGGCCGCCGCACAATGGGTCGTCGTATCGCGGGCCGCCCAGCATGGTCCGCTCTGCGGGCTGGGCCAGACCCAATGGGCTGGGTCAGATTTCATGGTCCAGGTCCAACCAAGGCCCATACTTGGGTCAGGATGGGTTGACTCAAGCCTGGTCGGGTCGGCCTAGGCCGGGTCGGGCCGGGTTAGACCGGACCCGAACCAATTTTGACTCTTTCCACACTTTCGGCCATATCTTGATTATGTTTGACGAACTATCTACAACATTGGATACCTTGGATCGAGACAGTCCTTTTGGTATACCCCACTTGAGTTTTGAATAATGTTGGGGTACGTCCGGGTTGGATTGGGAACGAATCCAACCAGGCCCTCATGACTAAAAGACCAATAACTTACAGACCAAGCGTCTGATTGACACACAGTCTATTGCGTTGAGATCCCTTTTAAAAGGAGGTCCTTTTGGATACTTCTTCGTGGTACTTCATGGAAATTAGAGTATCAACATGTGGCTTCAAGACAGGACCCTCTCGGAATCAAGCGAGCTTAGTGCGGGAACCCTGTAGCTGGATGTAACATGAGAAAGGGATCCTATGTGGGTATATTCTTTGGGATCCTTTATGGGTCTGTGTTCGACAATCTCACTTGGATACACTCAAGGAATCCATGTGAGACTACTCTAGGATCCTATATGGGTCTGTTGTACACTGATCCTAAGTGGGTCCGATGATGTACTTGGATCCTATGTGGGTCTGATGATTTAGGATCCTATGTGGGTCTGATTATTTAGGATCCAACATGGGTCTGCCTCTTAACAGAGTAAGATGATTCAGTAGTTACATATAATCATATTTTCTACCATACCTAAGTTATACCTGGTGTGAGGTGAGACTTTACCTTTGTGGTAATCTTCTATGTGGCGTACCTTTTTGTTACTTACCTTCGTGGTGATACCTTTATGGTAATATTCTATGTGTCATGCATTTGTGGTACTTACCTTCATGGTGATACCTTTGTGGTAATCTTCTGTGTGGAGTAACTTTGTGGTACTTACCTTCGTGGTGATACCTTTGTGGTACTTACCTTCGTGGTGATACCTTTGTGGTACTTACCTTCATGGTATTCCTTCCTTTGTGGAACAGTTGAGCTTTGGGATTTTGAGTTGGACCCTGTGTTTCCTCATGATTGAGATGGGTATACTTGATAACTTAGGTATATGTATGGTCATATACCTAAGTAGGGTTTTCAGTTGATTCAATTCTTTGTAGTTTATCCTTTGTGGTTTTTGTGAGACCTTTGAGGGTCTCAGGGTCCCCACTAAGTATCGTTATACTCACCCCTGCATGGGCTATTCCCGCACCTTGTTGTGTTCAATGAAGACGATGGAAATTGTTGATTGAGGACGAGTGTACCAAGACTGGAGGTATTTCGGAGGTAGACCTTAGATGAGGCGTACCGCTGAGATGATCGTTTGAGAGCTATACTTACCCTTCAGGTAGGATCCTTGGCGGGTGTTCACATGAGCTATTTTAGTTTACTTGTACTTTCCAGTTTTCTTGTACTTTCCAGTTGGGCTTGTATTCTAGCCCCTTTTTCTTACTATACTCACTCTTTTTACTATACAGATTACTTGGGTTCTTATCTTTATGTGTGTTTGGTTTTGTGTGTTTACAGGATATAAAGGCAATTCCTTCCCAGTTTAGGGAACACGCCTTTCTGTGCTAGTCACCAGCCCCTGGCCTATGGAAGGCATGATTGGGTTAGTCACGGCATGGGCCCCAGGGGATGGGTCATGAAAAATTGGTATTAGAGGATTTGGTTCTACCGTATAACATTGGACTTTGATCATTTAATAACAATAGTGTTAAGCGTAGTGAGTGTGGTTATCAGTTTAGGGAATCCGGTGTTGGTGTGGTGGCCAACGTATCCATACACCAGGTCCCTGACTTTTGATTAGTGAATCCGTGCATGAAAACACTGATTGTGTGTGTGTTTTGAAAAGTTTTCTTTGTGATATTTTTGAGTCATCTCTCCAGGTATAACTTATTGACCTTGGAACACCTGTTTTTTTTTCAAGATGCCTCCATGCAGACAGCTAGCTTGGGTTCTGAGTATAGTACGCATTGATAGCACACCGAGCGATGAGGCCTTAGTGCATGGCCCTTTATTAGTATGGGCACCAATGGAGGAACTATAAGTACCATTACCCATTTGGCCATCGATGCCACCAGCCCTAGAAGAAGATGGTGCACGCCGCTTGAGAGAATTGAACGAGTTCCAATGCCAGAGGCCACCCAAGTTCAGGGGTGAGACAGACCCACAGGAGGCTGAGGATTGGATGGAGGTCATGGTGAGAGTATTCCAACTAGTAGGGACACTAGATGATCTCATGGTGATCCTTGTTGTGAGTCTTCAACATGCAGCAGCAGCAGACAGATTGTGGAGCTTGATGCTCCAGGTTCACGACGAGGTGACACTTCTCTAGGTAGACTTTGAGAGCCTATTTCATGCAGAGTTTGTTCCAGCAAACCTTCATCCAGTGCGCATTCAGGAGCTTCTTCATCTGCAGTAGGGCAGCATGATTGTGGCTCAGTACTCAGCGAGGTTCACAGACCTCTCACACTACTCCACTGTTATGGTGTGGAACCCATTCTTCAGGGCCTAGACCTTTGAGGAGGGACTCAGGTGGGAGATCAAGGATTTTATGATTTCTCTCAACATCCTAACATAGGCAGGGGTTTTGGAGAGAGCCCTATTAGTAAAGTGTTTTCTAACTGAGCAATCGCCAGCAGCAATACCCACCACCAGGCATCACGTAGCGGAGTCTTCTGCAGCTGGAAGCAGATAGATGTCACAAGGGTCCAAGAAGACCAGACCTACAGGAGGACGACCGTAGGACTCAGTTTCAGTTGTATGGGGAACTAGAGACAAATCCAGTCATGGGAGGAGAAGGCAGTGTTACACATGCGGCGGGCAAGGTCACATGGCCCGTGACTGTCCGACCCACTGTACGGAGGATCAGAAAATGGTTGAAGTACCGCCCATGCAGAGACAGAGGTTCGACCAAGGAGGTCCATAGGGAGTAGGCGGACGTGGTAGAGGAGTTGGCCGTGCAGTTGGCGGTGGGCGACAATTCATGATGTTACCACCACCACCACTAGGTGGTCCACCCCAACCACAAGGAGTAGGTGGACAGGGGCGAGCTCAGCTCGAGCAGCTGAAGCCTACGACCATGGATCATCGAAGATGATATGAGGTACGATCTATGTCTACTCCACATTAGATGTAGTATTTATAGACACAGGTTACATTCATTCTTTTATTTCCACTGCCCTCGTTCAGAGCTCGGAGACTCCGGTGGAGCCGTTGGCTCGATCCTTACGGTTAGAGACTCCTACGAGAGAGGATTCGACGATTACACACTGTTTCTAGCAGTGTGAGATTACTCTAGGAGGTTATATCTTTGGCTATGATTGACTTACCTAGAGGATATTTTAGCCGATCAATCATCAGTTGGCTAGCCTTACCCTCGGAGCAGTTGATGTGGAGAGTCCGAGTTATCCTATAGTGGTGGACCAATATGTGGATGTCTTCTCTGATGATTTTCTGGGTCTACCTCCTCATAGAGAGGTGGACTTTTACATTTATTTTTACCTCGGTATGAAACCGATTTCTACACCAGTATATTAGATGGCTCACGTGGATCTTCATGAGCTGCGGGTATAGTTGGAGGACTTACAGAGGAAGGGGTTCATTCAGCCCAGTGTTTCTCCTTGGGCAACCCCGATTTTGTTCTCCAAAAAGGAGAATGGAATCTTGAGACTTTCTGTTGACTATCGGTGCCTGAACCAGGTGACCATGAAGAACAAGTACCCACTTCTGAGGATTTATGACCTCTTTGATCAGTTGAAGGGAGCATGGTTGTTCTCAAAGATAGACCTCAGGTCAGGCTATCACCATCTCAGAGTATGAGATGAGGATGTGCAGAAGATGTATTTCAGATGTTAGTATGAACATTATGAGTTTTTGGTCATGCTGTTTTGAATAACAAATGCTCCAGTAGTGTTCATGTGACTCATGAACGGGATCATTCATCTATATCTTGATTGCTTTGTGGTGGTCTTTATTGATGACATTCCGATCTACTCAGCTACTGAGGAGGAGCATGCCTATCATTTGTAGATAGTTCTGGACACACTCCGAGAGAACCAACTTTATGGTAAGATCATAAAGTGCCAGTTCGGGATCTGAGATGTTCACTTTTTGGGACATGTCATCTAATAGGTTGCAATTGTGGTGGATCCAGTGAAGATCGAGGCAGTACTTGCTTCGGAGCCACCCAAGAGTGCGACGGAGGTTCGAAGTTTCCTGGGTTTGGCTGGATACTACCAGAGATTTTTTCCAGACTTCTCTAGAGTTGCATCACCTTTATCAGTGTTGAAGAAGAAGGGGAAACCCTTTGTGTGGTAGGAGAGATTCCAACGAAGCTTTCAGGAGCTGAGGTAGAGGCTGACTAGTGCCCCCATCTTGAGGCTACCGGAGGAAGGCGTTGGGTACGTAGTCTACTGTGACACATCAGGGATCGGTCTTGAATGTGTCCTAATGCAGGAGAAAGCAGTTATCGCATATGGTTCTCTACAGTTGAGACATCATGAGTAGAACTACCCTACTTATGACCTAGAGTTAGCAGCAGTGGTCTTCACCTTAAAGATGTGGCGACATTACTTGATGGGCGAACGTTTTATAGTCTACTCATATCACAATAGTCTCAGGTATATCTTCTCTCAGAAGGACCTGAACCTGAGACAATGACATTGTCTTGAGTTCCTCTAGGACTATGACTTCGAGATAGTTTATACTCCTGGAAAGGGGAACGTTGTAGCATATTCCCTTAGTAGGAGATTTGGTATACAACTGTTAGGTGAGGTGACAGAGCAGCTAACCGCTTTACAAATATCCTTTTGGAACGAGATGGAGCAGCTTTTCTTCAGTCTCTTACAGTCACTCCCCCACTTCTTCAGTGAGTCAGGGAGGCGCAGCATAGGGACACTGACTGCAAGGCTCGACGTTCTCAGATATCCATCAGACATGCACCTTATGGATTCTATGAAGTTGGGGAGAACATCATCCTCTTTAGAGGACGTACCATAGTACAAGTGTCTCTTTGGTAGGAAGTTTTTAGGGAGTTCCACACATCCATCTAGCGGTACATCCAAAAGTTGCAAAGATGTATCGGGATCTCTGACGATATCACTGGTGGTCGGGACTGAAGAAACCAGTAGCATAGTTTGTCTCTTGGTGCCTTACTTGTTAGCAACTGAAGTCGTAGCATCATTTACTAGCAGGATTAGTTCAGAATTTAGAGGTCCCAGACTTGAAGTGGTATGAGATATCCATGCACTTCATGATAGGACTTCCACATACATCCAGGGGTCATGATTCTATTTGGTTGATTGTCGACTGACTAACCAAGTCGCCCCACTTCCTACTGATCAAAGAGCAGGGTTCAGTAGAGAGCTTGAGACACCTCTATGTGCAGTAGATTGTGCGGATTCATGGAGTACCCTCGTCGATTGTCTCCGATCGTGATACACTTTTCACTTCCCGGCTATGGAAGGGGTTGCAGGAGGATTTTGGGACTCAGCATTGTTTGAGTACTGCCTTCCATCCTCAGACAGATGGCAAGACTGATTGGACCATTCAGACCCTTGAGGACATGCAGCTTGCTTGCATCCTCAACTTTGGTTTCAGCTGGGAGGATCGCTTTCCCTTGGTGGAGTTTCCATAAAATAGCATCTATCACTCCACAATTGGTATGGCACCATTCGAGGCTTTGTACGGCCAACCTTGCAGATCACATCTGTGCTGGACTGACCTAGGGGAGTGAGCACTCATGGGACCAGATATGGAAAGGGCTACCACAGAGAAGGTGCGGATCATCTAGGAATTGATGAAGACTGCACAGAGCAGGCAGAAGTCTTATACTGATAGGAGGTGGAGACCTCTAGAGTTCGAGGATGGCGACCAAGTCTTTCTACAGGTCTCACCTCGACGGGTTTGTGGAGATTTGGCTGAGAAAGAAAGTTATCTCTGATGTTCATCAGACCCTTTCAAATCCTTGGAAGAGTTGGCAAGGTGGATTACCACTTAGCTCTTCCACCTCAGTTGCACTGGGTGCACGAAGTTTTCCATGTTTCCCACCTGAAGAGATACGTGCATGACCCATCACATGTTGCCAACCACGGTGAGCTGGACATCGATGATGCGGAAACGTTTACAGAGGTTCCAGTGGATATTGAGGATCGACAAGAAAGGGTCATTCTTGGGTGGTCTATACCTTTGGTGTGCGTGCGTTGGCAACACAGGAACCTCCAGGAGAGCACATGGGAGTGGGAGGATCAGATTCAGGCTCAGTACCCCAACTTGTTTTCCAAGATTTTGTGATGTGGCTTTCGGGGATGCAAATCCCTGAGGTGGGGAGAATGTAAATACTCAAAAATTCAATGTCATTTTTTTAATTACATGGGAATATTATGAGTCGGAAAAAATTGACGGCATGTGATTTTGCGGCCCAGTGTGCCCGGAATGAATTTCTGAACTTTTTTTCGGGTACATTCAGTAAACATGAGAGTGGGTTTTTCTAACTTTTGAACCGGAGATTGGAATTGAAATCCAAGGAAACCGTTGAACTCACAGTGCTTATATTCTCTTAAGGATACCTTCACCTCGACCGCATTAGGTCGAGGGTGGAAGTTAGTTTATCACTTTTTCATGGAATAATAGGAAAATAAAAATATTTAACATTTTTATTTTTCTTATAACCTCCTTTTGATTTATGGAGGTGGGGACCACAAGAGCTTTAATACTCCCAATTTGAATTCAATGGTGGGGACCACCTGAACCCTTCATTAAATTTTGGGAATACCCTTAGAATTCCCCAATTAATTGTGCAAACTCTCCAATTAATTAATGGATCCATTAAACTATTGTGCTTAGGTAAATTAATTGTAGAACCTATTTAATTTATGTTGGATCCTCACTCTATTGGGGCGGGATTGTTGGAAAAGGGTGTTCTTGGAGGAGCCTCTTAAGGAAGACAAGTTCTCACTAAGGAGGAACCAAGGAACAGAGGATCGTCAAACAAGCGATGTTAATGTAGGAATCTTGCTTCAGGATCGAAAAACGCCAATTCCTCTTCAGCCGCGGAATGGAACCTTCAAGGTAGGTTTTTTTTTAATACCTTTACCCCACTCTTGACATCCTTCTTGAATTGAGAATGTCTATGCTTCTTGCTACCGCTCTAACGTGGAGGGTGCGGGCCAAATGAACATTGCATGACCACTCTGCAATCCTTGTGTTTTTTTGTTGCATTCTTCACAATGGAGGAAGATGGTGACTAGTGCCAGTGACTGGCACTGGTGGGACTCGAGAATGGCGGCCGGCACTCCGTCCGGCCGCGACGAAGGCAGCGGCGCGACCACATCGTCGAAGAAGGTTCGCGGCCCGTCGGTCGTGGCGAAGTGGAGGCGGAAGCGCATGTCCACACTGGTCGGCATACAAGACCCACGACACAAGTCCATGATAGCGATGGAGGGCGGTCAGCTTGCTGCCGGCCCCCGGAGATGGCGCGGCGCGCGACCGCGCCATGCAGAGAAGAGGCTGGCCATCCGGCCAGCCGGGGCCTCCCAACAGATGTCGCACCATCGGTCGCCGCACCACGGGCCGCCGCACCATGGGCCACCCAATGCGGGCATCCCAGCGGGCCGCTCTGTGGGCCAGGCCGGACCCAGCGGACCGAGTCGGATTCTGCGGGCCAGGTCCAACCCAGGGCCAGACCCGGACCAACTTTGAAGCTTTCCACTCTTCCAGCCATATCTTAAGGTACGAGGGTCTATTTGACAAACCGTCTTGGCACCGGAAACCTTGGATCAAGATAGTCCTTTTGGTATACCCCACATGAGTTTTGGATAAGGTTTAGGTATGGACAGGTTGGATCAGACATGAATCCAACCAGGCCCTCAGGACTAAAAGGCCAATAACTTACAGACCAGGCTTCTGATTGACGCACTGTCTATTGTGTTGATACCCCATTTATGTGGTGATATTTTTGGATACTTCTTCATGGGACTTCGTAGAATTTGGGGTATCAATATCTGGCTTGAGGAGCGGACCCTCCCAGAATCAAGTGAGCTTAGTGTGGGAACCGTGTAGCTTGTTGTGACATGATAAAGGGATCCTATGTGGGTTTGTGATTTGGGATCCTTTTTGGGTATATGTTTGAGAGTCTCAGTTGGATATACTCTAGGAATCTATGTGGGACTAATCTAGGATCCTACTTGGGTCTGTACTAGGATCCTATGTGGGTCTGATGATGTACTAGGATCCTATTTGGGTCTAATGATTTTGGATCCTCTGTGGGTTTGATGATTTAGGATCTTACGTAGGTCTGGCTCTTAACAGAGTAATATGATTCAGTACTTACATCTAATCATCTTTACTACAGTAACTAAGTTATACCTAGTGTGAGATAATTCTTTAACTTTGTGGTAATCTTCTTTGTGGCGTACCTTTGAGGTACTTACCTTCGTGGTGATACCATTGTGGTAATATTTTGTGTGGCGTACCTTTGTGTTACTTAAATATTTTGTTGTGCCTTTTTGGTAATCTTCTATGTGGCGTAACTTTTTGGTACTTACCTTTGTGGTGATACCTTTGTGGTAATCTTCTATGTGGTGTAACTTTGTGGTACTTACCTTCATGGTGATACCTTTGTGGTACATACCTTTGTGGTGATACCTTAGTGGTATTATTTTGTGTGGCATACCTTTATGGTACTTACCTTCATGGTATTCCATCCATTTTGGAACAGTTTATCTTTGGGCTTTTGAGTTGGACCCAATGTTTCCTCGTGATTGGGATGGGAATACTTGATAACTTAGGTATATATATGGGCATATACCTAACTGGGTTGTCAGTTGATTCAATGATTTTTGGTTTATACTTTGTGGTTTTTTGTGAGACATTTGAGGGTCTCAGGGTTCCTACTGAGTATCGTTATACTCACCCCTGAACGGGCTACGCCCACACCTTGTTGTGTTTGGTGCAGACGACAGATAGCGCTGACTGAGGATGAGGGTACCAAGACTGGAGGTAGCTCGGAGGTGGACCTTAGATGAGGCATACCACAAAGATGATTGTTCAAGAGATGTACCTACCCTTCAGGTAGGATCCTTGGTGGGTGTTTATAGGAGTTGTTTTAGTTTACTTGTACTTTCCAGTTTTCTTGTACTTTCCATTTGGGCTTGTATTCTAGACTCTTTTTCTTACTGTACAAACTCTTTCTACTATACAGTTTACTTGTCTGCTTATCTTGTTGTGTGCCTAGTTGTGTGTGTTTACAAGATATAAAGGCAATGCCTTCCTGGTTTAGGGAATACGCCTTTCGGTGCTAGTCGTCATCCCCTGGCCTATGGAAGGTGGGCTTGGGGTAGTCAGGGCATGGGCCCTGGGGGACTAGTCATGACAAACAGGGATCACACCTCATGCTGAGAAAAATCTTTAGGTAGAGGTACCTTCCCCCTCTATTTTCAAAAATTTTGCTTTTTATTTTACTATGAAGCTCTATTAGATTTCCTTCTTAACATATATTTCCATCTTTTAAGAAGGAAAATTTTTTATTTTAAATTTTTAATCATCTAATTTTTTTTATTTATTTATTTTTTGTATGATTTATTTGTTTAATATTTTTGGATTTATGTATGTATTGATGTCTAAATGTATAAATTATTATTATTTGTATGATTTAATTTTTGTATGGATTAATATTTTTTATTATTTAATTTAAATTCCATGATTTACGAAATTTAAATATGGTGTTTAAACAATTTAATTTTTATGTGTAAAATATTATTTATGATTAAGAAAATATTATTGTTTAAAAAAATGTATATATTTTTTAATTTAAATAGAGAATAATTTTATTTGAATATATTTATCTGTATATATTATATATTATATTTAAAGTAATATAAATTTAAATTATAATATTCCAAACACATAGGTAAATAAAGTGAATATAGCTAACCATTTTATAAATATTATATTATGAATAATTATTTATAAAAAATACTAGATATATTAAGTATCATATTTATATTTTTTAAAATACATACATTTATTTATTTATTTATTTATTTATTTATTTATTTTTGTCAAAGGTATAAATTTTTTTACTATTAATAATAAATTTAAATTATATTAATTATAAATACTTATTATTCCAAGTAATAACGTATAAAATATAATTATTTAAATTTTGTAAAGTATAAATACTTCTAAAAATTTACATATTCTTATTTAATTTTATAAAATTGAAAGTAACATAAGTCTATAAAATTTTAAGGGTTACATAAGTGTAAACTTTTGGGGTTGGTTCCCTAGGACCAACTTATTTGTACTTTATGATATCATGTATTCATTTTTTTGAATATTAATAAAATTATTATCACATCATGATTGTTCTTCTACGTAACATAGTATGTGATAACATCATAAGATTAGTTGTCGCACTAAAATATCATAGTAGTTCCCTACTATGAAGAGATCCGAGGAGTGTCATAGCAGTATTATTAAATATATGTTATATAGCCAGATGAAATAATTTGAGGGACACAAATGATACATGTTATTTAGGGTGGAGACTCATAGGAATTTGAGGCACCTTCTCATGTTGTATGCCCTTAGTAATATCCAGTGTAAAATATTATTGGAATAATACCTTCCATTAGAAAATCCACATTTATATGTGTCATTGGATGTTCCTATCTATAGATGTGTGTATTGATCCTAATTCTTTAATATTATTATTAATGAGTATTATAAGACATGTAATTTTATGTATTGATGAAAATTGATTTGTCATATGTTTTCGTTAAGGTAGAATACATTGGGCGTTTCACAAGTAATATTTCATTAATGAATAATAGAAGAAAGGAATTGTATCCTCTGTTCTTTAATGAAAGATAGTATATAAAAACCTTTTATGGAAATGACATATCCTAAATAAATTAATGTCCATGTTTTTATATAGGTAACTTTGATTTTTGTAAAGTCAAAGAAAGTGACATCGAGCACATAAGTTGATGGTACAAACATGCAACCTATTTAATTTGTGATATCGCGATAAAGAGTTTGTATTACATAGTAAATGTATTTATGAGGTATTATGTCACTGTAGCATTAACTACTTTCTCTAAGGTTTCTTTGTATGTTTTTAGATGATCACCTGGGACTTTGGGCCACTTCTTCTAGTGCCACTAGGAAAGAAGCCTAGAGGGTCACACACTAAGTGTTTCCAGAATTTTAATTAAATAATATATTATTAATTATTATTTAACAAGCTGACTAAATATTATTCATATATGTGGTTTAATAATTATTAATGTTTGATTGATCACATTTATTTGTTCTCTATTTATTCAAGAGAATATTATGTAAGAAGAATATTTAATAAATATTTATTTTCTATTTAGGTATTATAATATTTATTTATTTATTGGTAAATAATTCACTGATATTTATTTATTAAATAAATAGTCATTATCCAAGAAATGATAAAAGTTGTGGAGGAATGGTGGACTAAGTTTAATGGTCTGATAATAAATTACATATATTGAATATTATTTTATTAAATAATATTTAATTTAATTTGTGAGTTTGGTGCAATTCAAGAAATAATAATAATAGTATTCTTGTTATAGAAATGGGGTTCTAAAGGTATTATATAAATAATTATGGCACATGTGAAATTATTATTTCCAAACCCTAGTAGTATATAAACCCAATTATATTATTTTCTTAGATATCCAATTCATTTGGTTTTGCACAATGAGATCTGGAACGAGTCCTCTCAAAGCCCAAGAGATCTCCCTCTCTAAGAATTATCTCAATAATGAAGTGAAATACGTCACCACCACCACTATCAAGTCTAGAGAGATCAAATAGAACCATTCCTTGAATCTATTCTCAAGGTGATCAAAGGAAAATGATGTAAGAATTAGGATCTCCTATTCTAGCACCCGGAGATTCCTACGGTGATGTTCATAGGTTGATGGAATACATGTTGATCACCGCTAGAAGGAATCTATTATTGATTCCTACAACACAATGATATAATGATGTAAAGACTTTTTTAGGTCCTTCAATGAAGAAATAATCCCTCATAAGGTGATTCTTTAGTTTCTTAAATTAATTATAAATAATATGTGATGATATTATGCTTGGATTCTGATGTTTTTCTATTATCTATATTATTTTATTCAATTTCTTTTATCATAACATTTATCATCATGTGAATCTTGGATTAATCATCGATCATGAAAAAAAGTGGAGTTAGGAATGCCCCATCCACCTCTTCTTCTCTTCCCAGAACCTACAAGTGGTATTAGAGTGGTCACATAAATATTTATAATTATTTAAATATCATAGATTAATTTTCCCATTTTTTGTTAGTTTTCAAGTGCAGTTAAATCGTTCTTCCATTCAAATCATGAGATCTTATCTTCATTCTCTTCATTCTCGGAAATATAATCAAATTGCTTAATTTTATGAATGAAATAAATATGAATATCTCATTCAGATATGCAGAGGAGTCTTGTCGGACAATATAAGAGTACACACCCTGTAACATAGAGGTACAACGTAACGCCCTGACCCTAGATACCCAGAGTCGGTGCATTATTACATAACAATGGCATGATCACAAGAAAGATCAAGTCTCGAAAGACCAATTAGTTTAGTATCCTTGGAAACACTAGATATATTCATAAAGTGTATATTACATCAATAAGTGAAAAACTACAACAATATATTGTCTTCATATCCCCTCACACTATCCCTGTAGGTCATTCATAAAATACTTCTTCACATCCTTGGAAAAATAAAACATAGAAAAAGGGGTGAGCTCAAATTCCCAGTAAGGATAACAATATAGTGGAAACCTTCATAAATAAGAATAAACATTTAAGGCAATGTATAACTAAAACAAAATCCTTTTAAACTTGAACTTCAATATAGTATGGAAAAAATAAAATGAAATAATGCCATTTACTTATTCACATGGATATTATACTAATCGAATAATCACATGAAATATCAATAACCACTTTCATAATTATGGAATTAATAATTCCAGACAATAATAACCACATAGCCAAGTCCTCGTGCCAAGACTACAAATAAGATTTTGCCAAGGCCTTGTGCCAAGACACTAGTTTGTCTCGTGAGACCTATCGATGCATCGAGGAGCTATATTGGGCTCCACCCGTCACATATTAAGTCCAATGCATTCCCATATGAAAAGGTTCAAACATAACATAAACATTCGTATTAAAACTAGCATACGAAATGTAAATACTTAATCCATAAACCACGAATGGTATAAGAATAACACATCCATAGTCAAACACATCACAAAAACTTCAAAACAATATGGAAGTTTTGTATCATAATAAATAAACATCAAATAAACTTAAAATACATCAAAGGATGTTGACATAGATGAAATCAAAACTATTTGAGGGAAATATCTCCTTTTTTGAAATAATTTAAAAGCCACACATTTATTAAGGAAGTAATTTAAAATATATTTTTGAATCAAAGTGTCCCATACCACTTCGAAACTTTTGAAAAGAAATATCATTTCAAAACATTCATATCCATATAAATAAATCCTTAAAATCATTTTGAAGACATGGATATTAATTAAAAATATTTAGAAATATAAATCCTTAAAACATTTAAAATTCTGATTTTGATAAAGAGTACCTTTCCGAAATTCTTAAAATATTAATTTTGAAATCATTTAAAAGTCACATAAGTATAAAATAAAACATTTAATTTGAAAATATCTTTATAATCTTGTACGGGAAGCTTCAAAAATTTTATAATGGAAAAAAATAGCTGCACCCGCCGTATAAGTTAAAAAAACTTACTTACATTAATTCTGTCGAAAAGGTTAAAAAGGACCTTGATTGGAAAACGACGGAAAGATTCCTTTATAAAATTCTTATAAAAATTCAAACAAGGGTATAAATTAAGTTAACCCCTATTCTGTAAAATAGTAAGAATGTTTTGAAATAAACTTTCAAGAAACATGGATGTGTATGATAAAGAGGTCCCAGTAGATAATTACATATAAACAACCTCGGATAATGAAGAGATTGTGAAATAACCCTTACCTTGTACTTTTCCTTGGTTGGGGGTAGGTTAACCTCCTGTATAATGGTGAAATAATTGTTATTAAATTATACAATAATCGTATACATTATTATGTTATCATATATGATCTTTTAACATTTCTTTGTTAATAATATTTTAGTATTATCGTCGTTTCAGGTGTTAAGTTACTCATTTTATTTTATATGTTTTGTTACGTAAGACATGTTTTTCATGGATAGGTTTTATATTATTCATATCCAAAATGATATCAAGTCCTTAAACATTATTTTAAAATAAAAAAATGATAATTATACTTGAATGGATACGATGGAGAATGAATCTCATCGCGTCCGTGGAGATGGTAGTCCGTACGTACGCAGGAGTGACAATATCATTATTTTGATATTAAAATAATATTTAATTGGATGGTATATATTATATACAGAATCATTATCATGTTATATTTATTATTTAAATGAATTACACATCATTATTATACCCATCCAAATAATAATACATTGAATAACAATTACACCACGACGTGGAGACGGTAAGTCGTACGTACGCACGTATGGTGACATGTCATTCAAAGGATTGATAGAATACTGAATATGGTTGTACCATATTTATAACAATGTTACAGTATATAAGAGATACTGGATTCATTTTTTTATAATGATAATAACAAATAAATAAGTGGTTGAAGAAGAAATGAATTTGAAAACGTGTGGTGAAAACATTACCTCTTCTTCGGGTTCTTCCTTTTGATTTGATCAAAAGGGATCCTTAGGTTGGATTTCTGATCAAACTAAGGCATCTATGTTTTAGTGAGAGAAGTTGAGAGAGAATTTGGGCAGGGGTTGGCCGAACCAAAAGGCTTTTAAGGTGTGAATTAAATAGAAGGGCGAGTGCCCTTTTATAAGAGGGGTGAGGGGCACCTTTGGAAAAGCTAGAAATATTATTTTATAATAAATTCATATTCGGTTTCTAATGGCTCCAAAGTAGATTATTTAAAGGTTAAGGTAGGGATGGGTAAAAAACCACTTAACCAATAGAATTTAGACAGGTTTGGGTTATTATATTAACATTATCTTTAAGTATTAACTCTTAGTTAATTAGTTTCACTTTTACAATGTCTCTTTGTTTTTTTATATTATATGGTTAATAAAATTACTATATACATACAAACGACCCCCAAGTGGTTCATTAATGATACACCTATCATGATATAAGTCTCTTGTCCCAACCTTACATTTTTAGGAATTTAATATCAATTAATAATATAATATTTGTTTTAAAAACTCTTTTATGTCAATTTTGACACTATTCAATAATTGATTTTTGTAAAAATCATAACAGAATTATTACTTCGAAAAAAGTTAATTAAATAAATCCTAACATTTAATATTAACCTATAAAATTATTGGTATTTATAAAAAGTCTCAAATTACATTTATTTGGTATTTATAATATCAATTATTCTAATTTTTCTTTAATTAGGTAATTACTGCATCACCATTATGTCATAAATAAATTAAATTATTTAATGTCTAAAAATTATAAATAAAAACCCATTATGTAGGATATATTTTTATATTTCTAATGAATATTTACAATAGAATTTATCTTATGTATAACTCTATATTAAAAATGGTTTAGTAAATAAACTTTGATTTTAACTCTTTTAACTCTTCTTTGAATTAAATAATAATAAATGTCCTAATCTAATACAAGTGGACCTAAATGATAATATTTTACTCCTAAGGTTTTTTTTGGTCTAGATACACTTTTCCAATAGAATTAGGATATGTGTTAGGGTAATATTAATATCATTTTTACCCTTAATTACCCTATTCACTTTTAACCGTGGTAAATAAAAGTAAAAAGTTACTATTCACCGAAAATTATTTTCATCTCATTGAACCACATTTTACTCCTTGATATTAACCGTGTCTCTCGGAATTTCGAAATTTCACTCACAAAAGCGGTAAAATTAAGTTTTATGAAAAATTCATTTTTTTTAATTATCACTTAGTGGTGTCACTATTCATCAAAAAATGAAAGTTTCCAGAAAAATACCAAAAATTAGGCCTAAGATTTATTTGATATTATTAATTCAAAAATGATGTCTATTTTACCAAATTAAAAACATATCAGTTGCATTAATTAATTTAAAAATTAATTCTCATCGTCAAAACAAAATAGCGTGTTTTTAAGAGATAATAACTATCAAAAGATTGAAACTTGTTTATGTCCGGTTTAATTGTGAAATTATTTAAAATGACCAAAATTGTATTAAATGGAAAAAATATATTCTAAATATACTTTAAAACCACTCAAATTCATAATTTATCAATATAAATTATTTCGATCAAAAAAATAATTAATTAATATTTAGTAATTTTCACTATTCATCAAAATATAAATGTTATCCGAAAAGTTCCAAAATTTCACCTTAGGCTAAATTAGATACTCATAATACAAAAATGAAGTCCATTTTTAGAGATAAAATTTATAAAATTTCAAAAATTTGGTATTAGTATTCATAACGGCTAGTTTGATTGGTTGTGGTGTGTCTTAGAACTCGAAGTTGCGTACAACACACACTACTGTATTATTCAAAGTAAAGCATACTGTGGAACCTTGGGATGTTTCATTGTAAATTTTTGATGTCCCCATTCTAAAAAGTAAATTTATTTAGTCAAATTGAATATATAAAAGTTTAAAATATTGGATTTAAAAAGGGTTCACTATTAAAAGTTGGTAAAAGTGCAATTCTGAAAATGAATTTGTTCTCACATTATGTCTAAGAAACTCATAATATGGATTCTAAAATTATAAGTATTATATAAAGTTTAAAATTTAGTTAATACTATTCCTAACCTCTTTTGAACGGCTTGTTTGGTAAGTCATGGTGTGCTTGAACTCGGTGTTGCATGTAGTGCAAGTTATCGAATTATTTTGAAGAAATAACATACTATGAGATCTTGGGGTGTTACATTCTCCCCTCCATCAATAAATTGCATTCTCGCAATTTGAAATTTTTCTTTGAAAATAAAAGGTTGAATATAGAAAATATCTTTGTGGGAAAACCCACATCGGAAATTGGGTTAATAAAATTTAGTCTTAATAAGAGGAAAAGAGAAATGAAAGGGTCACCCCCAGATTATGATCTCTATTCAGAGAACATTGGTGGAAATTAGAGACATATAATTGGAGGGAAAATGTAAATATTTATAGTTAGTGATTGAGGTCATCAATCACAAACAAGTGTAAAATTGAGGGCCTTAAATTCATCAATCTATGATGATTTAAAATACCATCGGTTCAGCAAAACATATGGTATTCAGATAACACATTTTTTTTAAGATCCCTTCACTAAAGTATAAGAATTAATTTCTTCATTGAATAAGAGAAGAAGAAAAATATATAATTGACAAGTAGAGTCTCATCCTTTAACTAAGTTCTACCACAAACTCATTTTTCACTCTAAAAGATAATAGAACTTAAAAATAATATTATATTTATCCTATTCATATAGGGTTAAAAAATGAATTTATAAATCATCTAGCAGAACCATTAAAAAAATGACATTATTCAATCCAGGACATCACGTGGGTCAGTGGTAGGTGATACACCCTTGTCTCCCTTCGGTTGTGGGTTCAAGTCTCACGGCCTTGCCGGACACGACGGGTTGTCGCCCGACCTCCGGGTTTTCCTTTTTATGGAAATCCAAAATAATCCAAACTAGAACAATCCAAAATACATCAGTCCAAAATTTATAAGGAAGGTAAACATAATGAAGATCCTTTTTGCCGCGTAATAACATGTGAACACCTTCATCATGTATTCTTTTAAAACACTACAACATCCTGAATTACCATAAAACCTTATTGATTACATTCAGGATCCCTTATTCCATAAAGAATAATATATATACTCCTTCAATCCAAAAATGTTGTAAACCCCAAAAATTATGGAATATACAAATCATTAATCAGTTTCAAGGTAGTCAAGAATATCCAATATAATTTATCCAAATCAATCATGTATTATTCTAAAATCACTACCTCAGTATTAGAACCATATAATGGTTTATCTTTCTCTCAACCATATATTTTCCAAAAATTTAACCTGCTATTGATTCACTTTTCTTTATTCCACACAATCTCAAGTCTTTAATGAAATAGTATTGCAGTACAATCCTTATATACTCCATAATTATTATAACAAGTACATTTTTGATACAACACTCAAATGACATAATCAACATAAGAACTCTAATCATTCCTCTTCATCTGTGGTGGTATCATAACTTGATTATTATCCAATAGCATCATTTGCGTAATAGTCTGATGACGGGGACATAGGTTCGCGTAGTGTCCAAACTCCTTGAAAATGAAGCATTGTACATTTGAAACCATTTTCTTACCATTGCAGTCATGTACTTTGTGCCCTTTTCCTCCACACTTATAACAAACTCCCATTCCTTTCAGGAAAGTTCCAGGGTGTTTCTTCTAACAGTTATCACATATGGGAAAATTCTTCTTTTACCTCTTCCCTTTATCCATATTTCTATCTTACATCATTCTCTTCTCTTGATTCTTTTAAAAGCCATAGGACTCAGTAAACTCTTTACTTATCTTATAAACACATGATATTATTTCTTCATATGATAATAATACATGGGAGACTATTTCTCTTATAAATTATGGCTTAAGACCATGAAAGATATGATCCTTCTTTCTCTTTGGATCATGTGCATTGCTGGAGTTCTCATTCCTTCTACTGGGTGCCATTTCTAAACAATGGCATACACTAGATTAGTTTATGAATAACAATACCTAATCCCAAACTTGTAAAACACATAACATAAATTAAATAGTTTATGGATATAATCCATAATCATAAAAATGTCTCCTTTGAGAAAGTATATACTCATAAACCCTTCATAATGGTTTAAAAATAAAATGAGAATTATCCTAATCATATCCCCCGGGAGTGTCGTAACCAAGAGTGCAGTAATGCCCGTTGTCGTCCACCAGTTCCCGTTCGAGTCTAGCTCAAAGTGGTGTTTTCGGGTTTTACCCCTAGGTACATCTGTGCCAGAGCCGCCTCTACCTGCTCGTATCCAAACAGGGATGTATTTCTCAGAAAACTCACAAAATTTCTACAATACCAAAATTCTAGGAAGTTCTTCTATACTAATCCTCAAAGTCCATCTTAGATCTATGTGCTCTAATCAGAGTTTATCTAAATATAGCTTCCAAGGTTTGTACTAAACATCCTATGATACCAATTGTAATGCCCTGACCCTAGATACCCAGAGTCGGTGCATTATTACATAACATTGGCATGATCACAAGAAAGATCAAGTCTCGAAAGACCGATTAGTTTAGTAGCCTTGGAAACACTAGATATATTCATAAAGTTTATATTACATCAATAATTGAAAAACTAAAACAATATATTGTCTTCATATCCCCTCATACTATCCCTGAAGGTCATTCATAAAATACTTCTTCACATCCTGAGAAAAATAAAACATAGAAAAAGGGGTGAGCTCAAATTCCCAGTAAGGATAACAATATAGCGGAAACTTTCATAAATAAGAATAAAAATTTAAGGCAATGTATAACTAAAACAAAAGAATTTTAAACTTGAACTTCAACATAGTATGGAAAAAATAAAATGAAATAATGTCATTTACTTATTTACATGGATATTTTACTAATCGAATAATCACATGCAATATTAATAACCACTTTCATAATGATGTAATGAATAATTCCAAACTATCATATCCACATAGCCAAGGCCTCGTGCCAAGACTACAAATAATATTTTTCCAAGGCCTTGTGCCAAGAAACTAGTTTGTATCATGAGACCTATAGATTCATCGAGGAGCTATAGAGGGCTCCACCTATCACATGCTAAGTCCTATTCATTCCCATATGAAAAGTTTCAAACATAACATAAACATTCATATTAAAACTAGCATATGAAATGTAAATACTTCATCCATAAACCACGAATGGTATAAGAATAACACATCCATAGTCAAACACATCACAAAAACTTCAAAACAATATGGATGTTTTGTATCATAATCAATCAACTTCAAATAAACTTAAAATCCCTCAAAGGATGTTGAAATAGATGAAATCAAAACTATTTGAGAGAAATATATTTTTTTTAAATCATTTAAAATTCACACATTTATTAAGGAAGTAATTTAAAATAGATTTTTGAATCAAAGTGTCCCATACCACTTCGAAACTTTTGAAAATAAATATCATTTCAAAATATTCATGTCCATATAAATAAATCCTTAAAATCATTTTGAAAACATGGACATTAATTAAAAAGATTTAGAAAGATAAATCTTTAAAACATTTAAAATTCTGAATTTGATAAAGAGTACCTTTCAGAAATTCTTAAAATATTCATTTTGAAATAATTTAAAAGTCACATAATTATAAAATAAAACATTTACTTTAAAAATATCCTTATAATATTTTAAGGGAAGCTTCGAAAATTTTATAACAGCAGAAAATAGCCGCACCGCCGTATAAGTTAAAAAAACATTCTTACCTTAATTCTGTCGAAAAGGTTAAAAAGGACCTTGATTGGAAAACGACGGAAAGATTCCTTTATAAAATTCTTATAAAAATTAAAACAAGGGTATAAATGACTTTAACCCCTATTCTATAAAATAGTAAGAATTTTTTGAAATACACTTTCAAGAAACATGGATGTGGATGATAAAGAGGTCCTAGTATATAATTACATATAAACAACCTCGGATAATGAAGAGACTGTGAAATAACCCTTACCTTGTACTTTTCCCTGGTTGGGGGTAGGTTAACCTCCTGTATAATGGTGAAATGATTTTTATTAAATTATACAAGAATCATATACATTATTATGTTATCATATATGATCTTTTAACATTTCTTTGTTAATAATATCTTAGTTTTATCGTCGTTTTGGGTGTTAACTTACACGTTTTCTTTTATATGTTTTGTTACGTAAGCCATGTTTGTCATGGATAGGTTGTATCTTATTCATATCCAGAATTATAACAAGTCCTTAAACATTATTTTAAATCTTCAAATGATAATTATATTAGAATGGATACAATGGAGAATGAATCTCATCGCGTTCATGGAGACGGTAGTCCGTACGTACGCACGAGCGACAATATCATTATTTTGATATTAAAATAATATTTAATTGGATGGTATATCTTTTATAAAGAATATTTATCATGTTATATTTATTATTTACATGAATTAAACATCATTATTATACCCATCCAAATAATAATATATTGAATAACAATTACACCACGATGTGGAGATGGTAAGTCGTACGTACGCACGTATGGTGACATGTCATTCAAAGGATGGATAGAATACTGAATATGGTTGTACCAGATTTATAATAATATTACATTATATAGGATATACTGGATTCATTATTTTATAATGATAATAACAAAGAAAGAAGAAGTTGAAGAAGAAATGAATTTGAAAAAGGGTGGTGAAAACATTACCTCCTCTTCGGGTTCTTCCTTTTGATTTGATCAAAAGGGCTCCTTAGGTTGGCTTTCTGATCAAAATAAGGCCCTTAGGTTGTATTGAGGGAAGTTCAGAGAGTATTTGGGCAGGTTTTGGACGAACCAAAAGGCTTTGAAGGTGTGAATTAATGAGAAGTGGGAGTGCCCTTTTATAAGAGGGGTGAGGGGCACCTTTGGAAAAGCTAGAAATATTATTTTATAATAAATTCATATTCGGTTTCTAATGGATCCAAAGTGGATTATTTAAAGTTTAAGGTGGGTATGTGTCTAAAACCACTCAACCAATATAATTTAGACATGTTTGGGTTATTATATTAACCTTATCTTTAAGTATTAATTCTTAGTTAATTAGTTTCACTTTTACAATGTCTCTTTGTTTTTTTATATTATATGGTTAATAAACTTAATATATACATCCAAGAAACCCCAAAGTTGTCCATTAATGATACACCTATCATGATATAAGTCTCTTGGATGAACCATATAATTTTAGGAATTTAATATCAATTAATAATATAATATTTGTTTTAAAAACTCTTTTATGTCAATTTTGACACTATTCAATAATTGATTTTAGTAAAATTCATAACAAAATGATTACTTTGAAAAAAATTAATTAAATAAATCCTAAAATGTCATATTAACCTATAAAATTATTGGTATTTATAAAAAGTCTCAAATTACATTTATTTGGGTATTTATAATATCAATTATTCAAATTTTTCATTAATTAGGTAATTACTACATCACCATTGTGTCATAAATAAATTAAATTATTTAATGTCTAAAAATTATAAATAAAATACCATTATGTAAGAAATCGTTTTATCTTTCTAATGAATATTTACAATAGAATTTATCTTATGTATAACTCTATATTAAAAATGTTTAAGTAAATAAACTTTGATTTTAACTCTTTTAACTCTTCTTTGAATTAAATAATAATAAATGTCCTAATCTAATAAAAGTGGACCTAAATGATAATAGTTTACTCCTAAGGTTGTTTTTGGTTGAGATACACTTGTCTAATTGAATTAGGATATGTGTTAGGGTAATATTAATATCATTTTTACCCTTAATTTCTCTATTCATTTTTAACTGTGGTAAATAAAAGTAAAAAGTTACTGTTCACCAAAAATTATTGTCATCTCATTGAACCACATTTTACTCCTTGATATTAACCGTGTTTCTCAGATTTTTTAAATTTCACTCACAGAAGCGGTAAAAATAAGTTTTATGAAGAATTCGGTTTTTTAACTACCACTTAGTGGTTTCACTATTCATCAAAAAATGAAAGTTTCCAGAAAAAATATCAAAAATTAGGCCTAAGATATATTTGATATTATGAATTGAAAAATTATTTCCATTTTACCAAATTCAAAACATATCATTTTCATTAATTAATTTAAAAATTAATTCCCGTCGTCAAAACAAATAGCGTGTTTTTAAGAGATAATAACTATCAAAAGATTGACACTTGTTTATGTCCGGTTTAATTGTGAAATTTTGTACAATGACCAACATTTTATTAAATGGTAAAAATATATTATAAATATACTTTAAAACCACTCAAATTCAAAATTTATCAATATAAATTATTTGGATTAAAAAAGTTGTTTTTAATTAAAATTTAGTAATTTTCACTATTCATCAAACTATAAATGTTATCCGAAAAGTTCCAAAATTTCACCTTAGGCTAAATTAGATACTCCGAATACAAAAATGAACTCCATTTTGAGAGATAAAATTTATAAAATTTCAAAAATTATGTATTATTATTCATAACGGCTAGTTTGATTGGTTGTGGTGTGTGTTAGAACTCGAAGTTGCGTACAACACACACTACTATATTATTCAAAGGAAAGCGTACCGTGAAAGCTTGGGATGTTTCATTGTAAATTTTTGATGTCCCCATTCTAAAAAGTAAATTTATTTAGTCAAATTGAATATATAAAAGTTTAAAATATTGGATTGAAAAAGGGTTCACTATTAAAAGTTGGTAAAAGTGCAATACTTAAAATGAATTTGTTCTTACATTATGTCTAAGAAACTCATAATATGGATTCTAAAATTATAAGGATTATATGTAGTTTAAAATTTAGTTAATACTATTCATAACCTCTTTTGAACGGCTTGTTTGGTAAGTCATGGTGTGCTTGAACTCGGTGTTGCGTATAGTGCAAGTTATCGAATTATTTTGAAGAAATAACACACTATGAAATCTCGGGGTGTTACATACAAACTGGGTTCCCATGTTTAATGCACACTAAATTTATTCAAAATTAATTATAACTATGTACATTTATTACACATGTTGAATTTAATTACACACTTTTTGTTGACTAAGCTAGCCTAGCATAATGTCATTTAGAGTACACACTACGTAACTTCCGTACATGATGTGTAGTCCTTTAATCACAGATGGGTTGTGTATCTTCTAACATGTCCTACAAGACTGGTGGTCATGTAACCCAAAGAAAACATGTTGTATAGCCCATGTACACACTTTTTACTCCAATAATTTCCATATAACTATTACAAACCATTCCCTAGGAATGTGTCGTGGATGGATGATGAGAATAATACACGACATATAGGTTGAATGTACACTCCGTGTACTTTTATCAAACTACGCGAAATTAAAATTTTATTTATTATACTACTTAAACCTTATCAGTATGTGATCTATTTGTTCATTAATTTTATATTACATGAAATGTGATAAGTTTTATATATATTAAATTTCTAATTAATCTTATGCATAATTTTCAGAACTTTATATTGTGTATAATTCATAATACAATTATTACTATACACACATCTAAATATTACACTCTATGTAAATACTGTGCATTTTGTGTGGTCAATAAGTTGACTGTACATGTCATGAAACTACATGATAATTTATTTATATTATATTTCACATGAGTAAATAGTGTACGAATATAACACACATTTGGTAGTTCAGACGGGTACTCACCATGTTGTCTCTAAGGTACATTTTTGTACTTAGTCATTTTTAAATAATTTGATTTTTTTAACTCATGATGGATGACAATATTAAAAAAATGATGATAAATATGATAAAATTATTTATTAATTAAAGAAGACAATTAATTTATTTGAACCTGATTTATCTTAAATAAGAAAGATTAGATTTTAATTCTAATTTTATTTAATTCCAAATTATTTGGAAGTATGTGGATTATCATGAGAATAGATGATACCTTTGTATATGATTGGTTTCTTTTAATTTATTATTATATTAAATTATTTTCTTAAATGTCATATCTCCTCTCATTATGTAAGGGAATACGTGCCCATGGTTTCTTTTATGTAAACCCTTAAACCAATCATTTGGTTCCACTCACTTGTGTGTGAGTAAAAACATATGTAATGGATGGAGATCCAAAGATAGTGAAGCTGGTTCAAGTTTATAGCCAAGTAAAAACCAATCCAAGATAGATATATAGGTGGATAGGTGGAAAGCTATAACACAACCCATAAAGAGTTCAAGGTGTTTCCCCCCTAGGTTGATAGTTTGTTTATCATCTTCTAGATAAAATAACCATTACTGAATACTGATGATCATACCAATTTATTATTTTATTTTTTCAAGTGGTGTGGTTATTTAATTGTGGATTTTTTTCAGGATTAGATGAAATAATGAATGAAAAAGAATGAAAGATAGAACTAAAATAAACTGGCTTATGCATAAACATTATCTAAGACATGGTTAATGAATTAAATAAATCCACTTAATATTAACAATAATTTAATAATGATTATAATTGTAAATTTATTCCTAAAGATAAAATACCTCAATTATATATATATTAAATTGTTATATCCTTCCACTACTTACATTAAAATCAAAACATAGTTCAAAATGCTTGACCAATAAATGTTGGGGTTCCTTCAATCATCAGATAATTATAACTTGATGTTTTGGATTGACTTAACTAAGTTAACATCAAGTATTGGCTGTAAAAGAATGACTTGGTGTAACTAATAGAAAAATGTTGAGGAAATTAAATTTATGTATATCTGTATTGGGGAGTCCAATCAATATATCAAGGAATTGTGAGTTAATGTAGTTGGAATTTGGAATCCCTACCTAAAACCCTTCAAATTTCTTTACCATCACAAGTCAGGGTGATGAGTAGGGAAATATAGATCCTTACCACTATAATATAAAAGTAATGTGTTATGATTTATTAAATGGTGAGGTTTAATAGGTTTTGATGAAATAGTGAGAGATTAATAAATATAAAAATTATTTAATTGTATAATTTTATCAGATAATGTACTAAAATTAATCACTTCTTATTTGTAGAAATTAAAATAAAAATGAATTAAAACTTATCACTGTAATCCATACTTGAGAAGGATAACATTCTCACTGGCACAAATTTATAAGGGTGTAAAACGTGCATACACATTAACATATTCCATGAAATGAAATTATATCTACTGGGATAACATATTCCTAAAGATCCTGGTAAAGTGACTACTGAGGAAGTTTTGTCTCTCTATAAGAAACATTGTAATGATGCTACATATGTTCAGTGTTTCATTTCATCGTCCATAACCAATGATCTCTTAAAAAACATGAGTACATGGATGTGTATAGAATGATGTCTCAACTTCAGGGTATTTATCAAGAAAAATTTAGAAAATAGAGATATGAGGTCCACAATGCTCTATTTATAACTAATCATAGAGAGTCTGTGTCAATTGGGCCTTATATAGTCAATATTATTGGATACCATGAATGATTAGATATCTTAGGGATTAATATACTATATGAGTTTTGAATAGATATCATACTTTCCCCACTACTCAAGTCCTTCTCCAGTTTTATTGTTAACTATAACATGAGTAATAATGTGATGATCCTTTCGGAACATCTTACTTTAATTTTCCAAATGGTAGAGGACATGGGGAATGAAAAACTTTCAGTCCTTATAGTGAATAAAAAAATGAAGAACAAGGCAAAGGAGACCAAGACTCGTAATAAGTCTAAATCTTCCAAGCACCGTTCTTCCAAGAAAAAGAATATTCAGAGGTAGGGAAAGGAAAAGGAAGTAGTATGTTTTGAATATGGAAGGTAAGGATATTAGAAGAGGAATTTAAACCAGAATAAAGGGGAATCTATATATGTGTTTGTTATCGAGTATAATATCTCAATATCTGCACATTGGTATTATATACAACTTGTGGTTCTCCCATTTGTCTCCAAATGAAGGAACCAGGTAGATTCAAAAATATTTCCAAAGGAGAGGTGGAATTGTGAGCTTCCAATAATTTGTGGTTGGACACTCTATCCATTGGTGACTACCACCCTTCATTGACTAAAAAATTATATAATAGATTATTATTATGTAAAAAGTGTTAGCGAGAACATAATTTTTTGTATCGTTTCTAAATAGAGATGGTTTTATTTTCAAATTTGGAAAAAAATATTTTTATTTTAAAAAGACAACATATGTTATGGTATGAAACATTTAAATAATGGTCTTTATTTTAACACCCCAAGCTTCCATGGTATGTTTTCCTTTGAATAATGCAATAGCTTGCACTATATGCAACTTCGAGATTCTAACACACCATGACCAATCAAACTAGACGTTATGAATAGAAATACTCACTTTTTGAAATTTTATAAATTTTATTCTTCAAAATGGACTTCAGTTTTTGATTTTTAATATGAAAATTGGATAAGGTTTAATTTTTGGTACTTTTCTAAAAACATTCAATTTTTTGATGAATAGTGAAATACGAAATTTTAATTAAAAAGAAATTTTTTTAATCAAAATAATTTATAGTGTTAAATTATACATTTGAATAGTTTTTAAGTATAATTAGATTCTATTTTTATAATTTAATATAATTTAGGTAATTTAATGTAATTTCACGTTTAAACTGGACATAAACAAGTGTCAATCTTTTGATAGTTATTACTTCTTAAAAACACGCTTTTTGTTTTGACAACGGGAATTAATTTTAAATTAATTTATGACACTTATGTGTTTTGGCTTTGGAAAAATGGATTCCATATTTGGAATCCTGAGGTATAAATTTTGTAAATAGGTAACTTTAATTTTTAGACATTACGAATATTTACTTTAGTAAATATTTTATTTACCGTTGTTAAAGTGGTAAATCTCATAAATAAGGATAAAAAATAATATTATTATAATATTAAATTTCCCTAACATGTTTCCAATTTCTATTGTTTGATACATGTCTGACCATGGGCATCTTTGGGTCGATTTTGGGACCCCATAGAGCCACTTAAGAGTGATAATGACACTTTATATTAATTAATTTAAAGTAAAGACAAAAATGACATAAACATATATCTTTTATTAAAAAAATTTACAAGGGGTTATATAAGTTATCTCTTAAAATAAAAAATTTCATTTAAAAGATAAAAATATTTCCTACATGATTTTATTTTTTTATAATTTTTAGACCTCAAATAAATAAAATTATTTATGACATAATAATGATGTAGTGTTTACTTCATAAATAAATGATTTAAATAAATAATATTATAAAAATTAAAACAATATCCAAAAACCTATAAAATTCTTATTGAATAATTTTATTTAGAACATGAGTCATATAATATTCAAATTTAATGATTTTGTTACCTTTAGAAACCGAAAAGCAATATATAATAAAATAATATTTTCAAAATTTCCTAAAGAGTCCCTCCTCCCCCTTATAAAAAGCCCTCACTTCTAACCCATATCTCACACCTCTCAAGCCCCTTGTCTCATCCAAACTCTAATAAATTATTCTTCTTACACCCTATTTTCCTCTTATAAGCCATACCTTATGCAAAATACACTTCAAGGAAGCCTTTTTGTACAAATCAAAGGGAGTTACCTGATTTAAAGGTAACATCTCCTCTTATGTTTTTTCTTTTATTTTACATCTCCAGCCCCCTAAACTCTCTTTATTCATTTATTTTATAAAAAACCAGTATCCTCAATATAATATTTTGTTGTTATGAGAATTATTTGATCTAAAATTACACACACATCCATCTAATTGGTATAGAACATAATGATCCTGTGGACGACGAACTACTGACTCAGGAAACGATGATTGTTCAATCTTCAACTACCACATCTTGTGGTGGCCATTATGATTGAACTATAATTATATATGATAATTATGATATTTATTTTATCTATAAGCTTCTGTAATCCTCTTTTATATCATACCCTTATTCTTTTTATGTTGTATATATACGATAATTTCATTTGAGGAAGTGCGGACTACCGCCCCCTCAAAGTGATATGACTCGTTCATACCACACATGGAACATATAAAGGATGGTGTTAATGAACTTATGTAACATATATAAAATATTATATTGTAATAGTAATATACCTATGTATCATTTGGTTTTATTTCCTTTTAAAATAAAAAAATGGAAGTAGCGTCTGTGTGTACGTACGGATTACCGTCTCCACAAACATGATGACATTCATTCCCCATCATAACCATTCAAGAATAATATTCATTTGATTGTTATAAATAATATTTAATAACAAAATATATTTCTGGATATGAATCAAATACATTCTATCCATAACAAACATTTCTTACGTAACAAAACATATAAATAAAAATGAATCAATTAACACCCGAAACAATGATACTACTAAAATATTATTAATAAATCAATATTAGAAGATCATATATGATATCATATTTATGTATGTAGTTCTTGTATAATTTAATAACAATTATTTAACTATTATACATGAGTTTAACATACCCTCGACCAAGGAAAAGTACATGGTAAGTGTTAATTTCACAATCTCATTATTATATGTGGTTGTTTTTACGTAAGTATCTACTGGACCTCTTTATCATCCACATCCGTGTTTTCTTAAAAATGTTTTTCAAAACATTTTTACTATTTACTAGACAATGTGTTTAAGTTATTTATATACTTATTTGACCTTATTTGTTTTGAAAGGAATCTTTCCATCTTTTTTCAAACAAGGTATTTTAAGACATTTTTGACAAAATTAAGTTAAGAATGTCTTTTTTAACTTATACGGTGGGTGAGACTATTTTCCACCGTTATAACATCATCGAATCTTACCCTACAATATTATAATAAAATTTTCAAAATAAATGTTTTCTTTTATAATTATTTGACTCTTAAATGATTTCAAAATAGAAAGAGATATTTCTCTCAAATAGTTTTGATTTCATTTGTGTCAATATCCTTTGATAAATTTTACACTTGTTTAAAGTTGATTTATTATGATATAAATATTCCATATTGTATTTAAGTTTTGTGATATTTTTGAATGTGGATGTGTTATTTTTATAAAATTTTTGGTTTATAGTTAAATTATTGACATTTCATATGCTAGTTTTAATACGAATGTTTATGTTATGTTTCAACCTTTTCAAATGAGGAATGTATTGGACTTAGTATGTGACAGGTGGAGCCCACTATAGCTCCTCGATGCATTAGTAGGTCTCATGAGACAATTAGATATGGAATTGGCTTAGTCCTTTCCCAATTTGATATATGGTTTTGGCTAAGGATTTAATCATTTTTAGATGTATTGGTCGAGGCCTTGACAAAATGTTTCAGAATGTCCCACATTATACATTCCCTAATTATGAAAATAATATTTATAGTTCATGTGGTTATTAGACTAGTATAATACCCATGATTATGTTTTATTATGTCATTATTTAATCAATACATATTTCTTCCATAAATTTTCCATGTTTATTATTTGTAAAGGCATGCGCTTTCAATTATTCACCATGCGTAATGTTTATGTTATCTTCTACTATATTGCTTACTCTTACTGAGCATTTGAGCTCACCCATTTCTTATGTTTCATTTTCCCAGGATATGAAGATTTTAGTTATGAGTGACTTGTAGGCATAATCTAGGAGTCTTAGATGCTTCTAATGGAATAAATTAGTGTTGTATTTCTTTTCAAGTTGTAATTTTGAAATTATGTATATATCTTGTTTCCAATAATACTAAACTGATCGGTATTTCCGGACATGATTCTTTTTATCATGCCAATATTATGTAATAATGCACCAGCATTGGGGAATTGGGGGCTGGGCATTATAGTTGGTATCCGATAAAGTTTATTACAAAAATTGGAAACTAGATTTAGATAAACTCTGATTAGAGCACATTACCATAAGATAGAATTTGAGGATTAGTATAGAAGAACTTTCTATAATTTTGGTAATGTGGATATTTTTTGAGTTTTACTAGAAATACATCCCTTTCTGGATATAAGCAGGTAGAGGCGACTCTGGAACAGATGTACCTAGGAGTGAAAACTCTGACAAGGAGTTTCGGGCTTGACCTGAGGTATCATGTTACACGACAACGGGCCTTGCTGCACTCTAGGTTATGACACTGCAGGGGATATGCTTAGGATAATTCAAATTTTATTTACAAACCATTATGAAGGATTTATGAGTGTATACTTCCTCAAATAAAACATTTTTTATGATTATGGATTATATCCATAAATGGTTCAATTTATGTTAATTGTTTTCCAAGTTTGGAATTATGTATTGTGATTCAAAAATTAATCTAGTGTATGCCATTGTTTAGAAATGGAACTTAGTGGAAGTAATGGAAGCCATATCAACACACGTAATCCATGTAGGGATCTCCCTCCTAATCAAGAAAATTATTGTGGAGCTGGTGATGCAATTGGTGTTGGTCAACTTATCACCATACTAGGGAAACTCACTCAGGTTATGAATAATAACATTACCCGTATGGAGCACCCTAATCCACAACGTGGAGGATCAATGTTAGACCTATTCATGAGGCAACAACCACCAAAATTTAATGGGTCTAAAAATCCATTTGTAGCTGAGAAATGGATAATTTCCTTAGAGAAAATATTTCATGCATTGGGGAGTAGCGAATGGGAAAACGTTTTCATGGAATTTTATCTCCTCACGGGAGATGCAGATCAATGGTGGTCATTAATTCAAAACAAAAAGTAGGATGAAGAAGTATCATGTATGTAATAGAGGGTGCTTAAAGATCTTTTCTTAGAAATATTCTTTCCTCATGACCATCTGGTGAATATAAAAATGAAATTTCTGAGTCTAAGGAAAAAAAGGATGAGAATGTCTCAAAGTATGAAGCTAACTTTACAAGGTTAGAAAGGCATGTTGCAGATTATATACGTAACCCAATAAGTAAGATTTATCATTTCTTTGATGGGTTAAAACCATTTCTCTATCAATCATTAGACTCACAATCCTTCTCATCGTACGAAGATGTTGTCTCATGTGCTATCAAGACATAAAAGAAATTCTCTAAGTCTTACAACTTTAAAGAAAATAAAGAGAAGAAGATATCTTATGAACACTTTGGGAAAGAAAATAAGGAAACAAGGAAGAAGGGAAGAGTTGAATTTACACCCTATAATAATTGTAGAAGGAAGCACCCTGGTGCCTGTCTAAAAGGAAAATGAGTTTTCTTATAAATGTGGACAGAAAGGCCATCTCATTAGTGATTTTAAGGGGAAGAAATAAGCTACCACTGTTCAATGATACAATTGTATGGAGATGGGACATTATTAAAATGAATGTCCTAAGATCCAAGGAAACATACCTCGGAAAAGGCCAAGGGAGAAAAGCCAAGCTTATGTGATCACTACTACTGAGGTTGAAGCTCCGAAAGATGTGGTGGAAGGTAATTTAATTGTTTCCTCAAGTTTATCCAATGCATTATTTGATTTTAGATCATTTAATTATTTCATATATTCATAGTTTTCTAAGAAAATTATATATTTCCAGTTTTATTTAACAAGGGAGTTGTCAGTCAAAAACTCCTAAGGGACGTATCATTGCAACAAAGTTTTGTGAATCTGTTTCCATTAGGGCATATAAATGTTCTTTATCATATGATCTCATTGTCATACCCATTATTGAATTTGATATAATCCTTTGTATGGATTGGATTTTAGACCATGATGTGATCATTTATTATAAGAATAAGGAGGTTACAATTTTCAATGATGACAAGTAATACCATATCTTTAGAGCACAAACGTCACCATCTGATTCTTATCTAGATACACCCCTAGTAGCTCTACTAAATTCAATTATTGGGGAGGAAGATAATGAAATAAATATGGGTGAGGAAAGGAATGTTCAAATAGAGGATGTACCTATTGTGCAAGAATATATTCATGTGTTTCCATAGAATTTACCTGGACATCCTCGAGAATGATAAATTCGTTTTTCCATTGACTTAATTCCTGGTTCAAGGCCCATATCGAAGACCCCTTATAGAATGGCCACTATGGAATTAGTGTAACTAAAGAAATAACTAGAAGAATTAAGTAATAAGGGATTTATTCACCCTAGTGTTTCTCCATGGGGATCCCCTATCCTTTTTGTTAAGAAGAAAGAAGGATCTATGTGGTTGTGCATTGACTACAGGGAGATCAATGCTATAACAATAAAGAAAAAGTTTCCCCTACCTTGCATTAATGATTTATTCGATCAACTTCATGGAGCTTAATAATTTTCAAAGATTGACCATTGATCTGGATACCATCAGTTGTGCATGAAGAAGGAAGACATTCTGAAGACATCATTTCGAACCAGGTATGGGCATTACGAGTTTACACTAATGCCTTTTGGGATGACTAATGCACCCTCTTTCTTCATGGATATAATGAATAGAGTTTTCAAGTAATATCTTGATTAATTTATAGTGTTATTTATTAATGATATCTTGGTATACTCAAAAAGATACAAAGATTATGAAAATCCCTTGAACACTATTCTAAAAACTCTTAGAAGAAAGGAATTATATTGGAAGTTTAGCATGTGTGAATTCTGGATTCAGGATATTTCTTTTCTTGGTGATATTATCTCTAAGGATGGAATCTCTGTTTATCCTTTAAATAAAAGAGAAATCCAAGAATGGCCAACACCGAGGAGTATAACTGAGGTACATAATTATATTGTTTTAGAAGGTTATTATCGGTATTTTGTCCAGAATTTTTCCCGATTGGATAACCCATTAACCAAGATCACACGTAAAGGGTTTAAATTTGATTGGACAAAAGAGTATGAAGAATGTTTTGAAGAACTGAAGAGAAGATTTGTCAATACTATTATCTTGAATCTACCATCGAGGAATGATGGGTTTGTTATTTATAGTGATTCTTCAAAGAAAGGACTTGGTTATGTCCTTATATAGAATGATAGATTTATTTACTATGCATCACGACAGCTAAAATTCATTAAAAATACTATCCTACTCATGATCTTGAGTTGGCAGCTATAATTATTGCATTGAATATATGGAGACACTATCTCTATGGTAAAAAATGTGAGATATATACCAATGACAAGAGTTTGATGTATATTTTATCATATAAAGAACTCAACATGAGGAAAAGTAGATGTCTTGAACTACTCAAAGATTATGATTGCGCTATAAACTACCACCCGGTGAAGGAAAATTAGGTGGCAGATGCTTTGAGAAGAAAGGATCATGGAGTTCCGAACAAGATGAGAGTTGAAAGGGATCCTATGTTCATAGATCTTGTAAATATGGATATGGGAATAATCATGGAAGGTAAAACATCGATAATTTTTCAAATGGTTTTTAAACTATCTTTACTAGAAATGAAAAAAATTTCTCAGAATGATGATGAGGAGTTTCAAAACAAAATTAAAGCTGTGAATGATGGGAGATTGATAGACTTCATATATGAATATGGAATTTTGAAATTTGATAAGAGAATTTGTGTTCCTAATATACCTGATCTAAAAGGGTAATTTTTGGAATATGCTCATAGCTCTAATTTATCTACACACCCAGGTAGCACTAATATGTATTGAGATTTGAGAGAACATTTTTGGTGGGACTACATGAAGAGGGAGAGTGCTGATTATATATCAAGATGGATGGTTTTTCAGCAAGTGAAAGAAGAAAGGCAACATCCTGGAGGAGTCATGAAACCTCTTCCCATACCTTAGTAGAAATGGGATGATATTATGGTGTACTTTTTCATGGGACTACCAAAGACTCCTAGAAGGAATGATGCAATATGGGTCATTGTTGATCATCTTACCAAGTCAGCACATTTTCATGTTATAAGAGAATATTTACCACTTGAACGTTTAGAAAGACTATATATAAATGAATTTGTAAGACTTCATGGAGTAACCATGTTGATTGTTTTTTATCGTGATCCCTGTTTTACATCAAGATTCTGAAAAAGTCTTCAGAAGGCCCTGGATAATGAACTTCATTTGAGCACTGCCTACCACCCCCAAACTGATGGACAATCAGAACAGACTATTTAAACCTTAGAAGACATGTTGAGATCTTTCTCACTTGACTTTAAAGGTATGCGGGATCAGTATTTACCTCTGGTAGAATTTGACTATAAAAATAGTTTCCATTCAAGTATTCAGATGGAACCATATGAAGCGTTATATGGAAAGAGATGTCACACACCAAATTGTTGGGATGATGTTGGTGAAAGAAAACTTGTAGGACCAGAACTTGTTGAGGAAACAATGGAAAAGGTGAAGATTATCCAAACCCACATCAAATCATCTCAAAGTAGGAAAAAGAGCTATATTGATAATCGAAGGAAGTATTTGAAATTTCAAGTAGGGGATAATGATTTCTTGAAGGTATCTCCATGGAAGCGTGTTATAAATTTTGGTAAGAAGGGAAAATTGAGTCCCGGGTACATCAGACCTTTCAAAATTCTAGAACGAATTGGGGCTATAGCTTACCATTTGTCAATGTCACCAAGTCTCTCTAAAGTTCATGATGTGTTCCATGTATCACTGTTGAGAAATTACATGCCTGACCCAATGCATGTACACACCTATGTAGAAATAGAACTAGAACCCTATCTATATTATTTCGAAGAGCCTGTCAAGATTCTTGATACTAGAGAACAAGTGTTGAGAAACTGGATGACTCTTCTGGTGAAAGTTTTATAGAGAAATTATAAGATGGAAGAGGCAATGTGGGGACCTGAGGAACTTATGATGAAGAACCACCTGAATCTTTTTATGTAGAAGTATTCTAGAAATTTAGAGGATAAAATTATTTGAAGGAGGGAAGAATGTAACACCACAAGCTTCCATGGTACGTTTCCCTTTGAATAATGCAATAGCTTGCGTTATACGCAACTTCAAGATTCTAACAAACCATGACCAATCTAACTAGCTGTTATTAATAGTAATACCAAATTTTTGAAATTTTATAAATTTTATTCTCCAAAATGGACTTCATTTTTGGATTCATAATATCATAATTGGCTTAGGGTGAATTTTTCGTACTTTTTTGAAAACATTCAATTTTTGATGAATAGTAAAAATACTAAATTTTAATTAAAAATAATTTATTGTGTTAAATTATACATTTTAATGGTTTTTAAGTATCATTAGATTATATTTTTATAATTTAATATAATTTATGTCTTTGGATGTAATTTCATATTTAAAATGGACATAAAAAAGTGTCAATCTTATGATAGTTATTATTTCGTAAAATCACGCTTTTTGTTTTGACAATGATAATTAAATTTAAATTAATTTATGCCACTTATGTGTTTTGAATTTGAAAAAATGGATTCCATATTTGGAATCAGTATGTCCAAATTTTTTAAATAGATAACTTTTATTTTTAGACATTATGAATATTTACTTCAGTAAATATTTTATTTATCGTGGTTAAAGGGGTAAATCCGATAAATAAGGGTAAAAAATAATATTATAATAATATTAAATTACCCTAACATGTACCCTATTTATATTTGTTGATACATGTCTGACCATGGTCATCCTTGGGTCGATTTTAGGACCCCATGGAGCCATTTTAGAGCAATAATGACACTTTATATTAATTAATTTAAAGTAAAGACAAAAATGACATAAACATATATCTTTTACTAAAATAGTTTTTACAAGGGTTTATATAAGTTATCTATTTGACTACATATATTCATTTGAAATATAAAAAAATTTCCTACATCATGGTATTTTTTTTATAATTTTTAGATATCCAATAAATAAAATTATTTATGACACAATAATGATGCAATGTTAACCTCATTAATAAATGATTTAAATAAATAAGATTGTAAAAATTAATAAAAATATCCAAAACCTGTAAAATTATTATTGGATGATTTTATTTCAAACATTAGTCATCTTATCTTTTACTTTAATGAGTTTTTGACCTTTAGAAACTGAAAATCATTATATAATAAAATAATATTTTCAAACTTTCTTAAAGAGCCCCTCCTCCCCCTTATAAAAAGCCTTCACTTATAACCCATCTCTCACACCTCTCAAGCCCATTGGCTCGTCCAACCTCTTCCCAATTAAGATCCTTACTTCCCTATATTCCCCTTATAAGCCTTACTTTAGGCATAAGGCACTTTAAAAAAGCCTTTTGGTTCAAACCAAAGGGGGTTACCCGATTTGAAGGTAACATCTCCTCTTAAGTTCTTTTCTTTTATTTTACTTCTCCAACCCCCCTAAACTCTCTTTATTACTTTATTTTATAAAAACACTATTATCCTCAAAATACTAGGTTGTTTTTATGGTAAGTATTTGAACTACAGTTACACACACCTCCATCTAATGGGTATAGAACATAATGTTGTTGTGGATGGTGAACTACTGCCTCACGAAATGATGATTATTCAATCTTCTACTACCACCTCTTATGGTGGTCATTATGATAGAAATGTAATTATATATGATATTTATGATATTTATTTTATCTATAATATTATTTAATTATCTTTTATATCATACCCTTATTCTTTTCATGTTGTATATATACAATAATTTCATTTGAGGAAGTGCGGACTACCGCCCCCTTAAAGTGATATGACTCGTTCATACCATACATGGAATGTATAAAGGCTGGTGTTAATTAAATTACATAACATAGATAAAATATTATACTGGAATAATAATATACCTATATATCATTTGGTTTTCTTTCCTTTTAAAATAAAAAAATGGAAGTGGTGTTCGTGCGTACGTACGGATTACCGTCTCCACGAACACCATAAGATTCATTCCCTGTCGTAACCATTGAAGAATAATTATCATTTTATTATTAAAAATAATATTTAATAACATAATATCTTTCTAGATATGAATCAAATACATCCTATCAATTACAAACCTGACTTACATAACAAAACATATAAATGAAAACGAATCAATTAACACCATAAGCAATGATACTACTAAAATATTACTAAAAAAGCAATATTAAAATATCATATATGATATCATATTTATGTATAAAGTTCTTGTATAATTTAATAACAATTATTTAACTATTATACAATAGGTTAATGGACCCTCGACCAAGGAAAAGTACAAGGTAAGGGTTAATTTCATAATCTCTTTATTATCCGAGGTTGTTTTTACGTAAGTATCTACTAGAACCTCTTTATCATCCACATCTGTGTTTTTTTAAAAAATTATTTCAAAATTTTTTTACTATTTACTAAAAAATTGGTTAAATTCATTTATACCCTTATCTGACCTTATATGTTTTGAAATGAATCTTTTCGTCATTTTCCTAATAAGGTACTTTATGACCTTTTTGACAAAATTAAGGTAAGAATGTTTTTTTAACTTATATGGAGGGTGCGGTTATTTTCCACTGGTATAACATCGTCGAAGCTTCCCCTAAAAGATTATAAGAATATTTTCAAAATAAATGTTTTCTTTTATAATTATGTGACTCTTAAATTATTTCAAAATAGAAAGAGATATTTCTCTCAAATAGTTTTAATTTCATCTTTGTCAAAATCCATTGATAATTTTTTCACTTGTTTGAAGTAGATTTATTATGATACAAATATTCCATATTTTATTTAAGGTTTTTTTATATTTTTGACTATGGATGTGTTATTTTTATACCATTCATGGTTTATGGTTAATTTATTGACATTTCGTGTGCTAGTTTTAATACGAATGTTTATGTTATGTTTCAGCCTTTTCATATGAGGAATGTATTGGACCTAGTAAGTGACGGGTGGAGCCTGCTATAGCTATTCAATGCATCGGTAGGTCTCATGAGAAAATTAGACATGGAATTGACTAAGGCCTTTACCAATTTGATATATGGTTATGGCCAAGGCCTTAATCATTTTTAGACGTCATGGTCGAGGCCTTGACAAAATGTTTCAGAATGTCCCGCATTATACATTCCCTCATTTTAAAAATAACATTGATGGTTCATGTGGTTATTCGACTAGTATAATACCCATTATTATGTTTTATTATGGCATTATTTACTCAGCTCATATTCCTTCCTTAAATTGTTTGTGTTTATTATTTTTAAAGGCATGTGTTTTAAATTATTCTCTATGCCTAATGTTTATGTTGTCTTGTACTACATTTCTTACTCTTATTGAGCATTTCATCTCACCCCTTTCTTATGTTTCATATTCCCAGGATATGAAGAAGTTAGTTATGAGTGACTTGGAGGCATAATCTAGGAGTCTTGGATGTTTCTATTGTAATAAATTAGGTTTGTATTTCTTTTCATGTTGTAATGTTGAACTTATGTATATATCTTGTTTCCAATAATACTAGACTGATCGGTCTTTCGGGACATGATTCCTTTTATCATGCCAATGTTATATAATAATGCACCAAATATGGGTAACTAGGGTTGGGGCGTTACATTTATGCATTAAATTACAAAAACCAATTATTGGAAATAGATAATGAATCATGTTCACAGGACTCATATAACACTCAGTTATGGCATCACCATATTTTTTATGTAAACAAGAAACTTTTGAAAAATATATGTCAGGATGGTTATTTAGACTCTTTTGATCTAAAACCACTTAAAAGAAGTCAGACTTTTTTACAAGTAAAATTTAAAAACCACCATTCAATGGATAGGGTGAAAGTTTCGTAGATATTTTAGGATTGGTACACACTGATGTGTGTGGACCATTTTCAGTAAAAGCTAGTGGTGAATATTCTTACTTCATAACTTTTACTGGTGACTTGAGTAGATATGGATATGTCTACTTGATGAGGTATAAGTACGATTCCTTTGATAAATTCAAAGAATTCATGATTAAATTAGATAATAAACTTGAAAAAAAAATCTTCAATTGGATCGTTGTGGTGAATATCTTAACCAAGACTTTATCAACTTTCTATGGATGTTTTTTATTCTATCTCAGCTCACTCCACCTTACACACCATAGTGGAATGGTGTTAGTGAAAGGAGGAATGGTACCATGTTAGACATTGTATGGTCAATGAAGATTCATGCAGATCTTCTATTATTCTTTTAGGGATATACCTTACAAAATACATCAGATACATTAAATCGTGTACAAACTAAAGAAAAAAATGAAATTTCATTCATGTTATGGAGTGGAAACAAAACCCGTTCTATTGCATACACATGTATGGGGTTGTGATGTGTTTTTAAGCCCTTATTAGGAAAAAATGATCCCCCTGTGGAAAAATGTGTATCTTTATAGGGTATCCTAAAGAATCAAATGGATACTACATATTCAACCCCTCAAAAAAGAATGTTATTGTCACCAAAAACGATTTTCTTTCTTGAATGTGAGCACATCAACAAAAAGGATAGTGATGGAATGGATGAATTCATTGGATTTTTTGATCAAGATACACAATAGTTGGTACAAGAACAGATTCCATAGGTCCCCATGGAAAAATTAGTTCTTGAAACACAAGTACTGTGTAGTATCACTAGAGAAATAAGAGAACCAAAGAGATGTGATTTTTTAGTTACTGGTAATGGTGACTCAATACTGGTTTACAATGATGAACATATCTCCTAAAAAGAATAAATATAGATATCATATGTTGGAATATGGAAAAAAATATATGAATTCTAAAATGGATTCCATGTATTAGAACCAAGTTTGGGTTCTGGTCGATGTGCCAGTTAATGTAATGCCCATATGTTGGAAATGGGTATTCAAGAGAAAACTAGACATATAAGGTAAATTAAATACCTAAAATATAATTCTTGTCAATAAAAACTTTAAAAACATTAATTAATTGACTATGATGAAACCTTTTCACCAGTTTCCATGTTTAAACCCATATGAATTCTACTTTCTATAACAACTTACCATGACTATAAAATTTGGTAGATGGACATAAAAACAACTTCCCTTAATAGGAAACTTTTGGAAGAGTTCTAAATGACACAACCAGAAGGGTTTGTGACTCTAGGTGATGCAAAAAACATTTTCAAGTTATAAAGATCCATTTTTGGATTGAAACAAGTATCCAGGTGATGGGATATTTGATTCGATGAAGATATAAAATAATTTTGTTTCCTTGAGAACAAATGTGATCCGTTTGTTTAAAATAGTTTTATTGTCAATGGATTTGTTATCCTAATAGTATATGTTTATGAAAAATTACATTTTAGAAATGACAAACTATTCTTACAGTTTGTTAAGGAATGGTTAAACAAGTGTTTCTCCTTGAAGGAATTAGGTGAATCATCCTATATTATAGGTATCAATATCATTCAAGATAAATCCAATAGAATTATTAGACTATGTCAAAGAACATACATTGACAAGATACTAAATAGATTGAGTATGGAACAATCCAAGAGGGGATTGGTTCCTGTGTCACATGATATAAATCCTTTAAAGAAATTGTGTCCTCAAACACAACAGGAGAAAGAGTGAATGAGTAATATACCATATACTTTAGTGATAGGATCAATCATGTACACCATGTTATATACTAGACTTCATGTTTCTTACATATTGAGTATAGAGGAAGATATCAAGATAATATAAGAGAATGATTTTGGTCCTTTATTAAGGCTATCTTTAAGTATCTAAGAAGGAATAAGGATATGTTCTTAGTGTATTGAGGAGATAAGGATCTGGTCATTAGGGGTTATACTAATTATTGTTTTTAAAAAAATCATAATAATCTGAAGTCAGAGTTAGGACATATTTTTTCTCTCAATGGGGGAGCTGTGAACTGGAAGAATTAAAGCATCCTGTTTTCACTAATTCTATGGTAGATTCTATGTATATAGTATCTTTTTATGTAGCCAAGGAATCCATTTGGACAATAAACTATGTATAGGATATTGATGTGGTACCTAGAATTAAATACCCTATCACATTGTATTTTGATAATACTGTAGTGGTGGCTCTTGCAAAAGAGATAAGGTCACACCGAAAAATAAAAAGAAAACACTAAAAAGTATCACCTCTTGAGAGATTTTTCTTAGAGGAGTAAAGTTGTAGTAATTAGAGTTACCATAGAATAAAACATGGTATACCCCTTGAATAATAACCTATCTCAATATAATCATGAGTATAATGTGAGAGCTAGTAGACCGAAGGTTGTTAGAAGTTTCCTCTAGTGAAAGTGTGAGACTATTGGAGTTCATTCCCTATAACCAATTTTTTGTACTTTATGATAACATGTATTAATTTTTTTTAATATTAATAAACTCATTATCACATAATTATTGTTCTTATCTGTAACATAGTATGTGATAATTTCCTAAAGATTATTTGTCGCACTAGAAGATTATAGTAGTTCCTTGCAATGATGAGAACCCAGTAGTGCCACTGAAGTATTATTAAATATATTTTCTATAGATTTATGTAATCACCTTAGGGATAAAATGATATAATCTATTAGGGGTATAGAGTTATAAGACATTGAGTCACCTTCACATGGTGTATGTCCTTTGTAATATCCAGTGTTGGATATTATGAGAACGAGACTCAATAGTAGAAGATCCAAATTTAAATGTGTCTTTGGATGTTACTATCTACTGATGTGTGTATTTATCCTTATAATTTAATTTTATTATTAATGAGTATTATAATTCACATACATTGATGTATTGAAAAGAACCATGACTACAAATGCTCATGATGAGGTAGTATACATTGGTTTCATCATGAGTAATATTTCATTATTTAATAATATGATAAAGTATTTTTCCTTTATGATATTTAATATAAGTTGATAATAAAATCCAGTTTATTGAAATTATATATCCTAAATAAATCAATGCCCATGGTTTTATTTAGGAAAGTTTAATTTTCATAAAGTCAAAGAAATATAAATCGATCACATAGGTTGATGGCACCAACATGAATCCTAATTTATTAGAGATGTCATCATAAAGTTATTATATTACACAATAAGAATTCATGTAAGGTATTATGTCATTTTAGCATTAACTTATTTCTTTATGGGTGCCTTGATGTGTTTCTAAATTCTAACCTTGGACATTGGTCTATTTCACCTAATGACACTGCGAAAGAGGCCCAGAGAGTCATAATCTGAGTGTATCTAGAATTTATGTTAAATAATATATTATTATTTATTTTCCAATAAGTTCAATAAATATTATTTCATGATGTGGTTTAATAAGTATTCATTTTTTTCATGATTTCATATATTTTGTCCACAGTTATTCAAGAGAATATTTTTTGAGGAGAATATTTAATAAATATTTATTTTATATTGTCTGTAATTATTGATATATTTATGGGAACCATGAAATTATTTGTATGAAAAAGATGAAAATTGGAAATCCTGATTCCCCTGGTAATGATGGCCATGAATTGCCTCATGTTGAAGTAGTTACCACTCAATTACCCTCTATGGGAAGGAAAATTGGTTCTTCTTCTAGTCAGGATATGGGGGAGGGTGAGGTTGTCTCAAATTCCACTTGGAAATAAAGGTACTTCAATGAGATTCCCTATAAATCATGGGCTTAATTGGTTAAAGGAAATAATGAAGTAGAATCGCCTTTTGTTCAAAGGTCTAGACATGCCCTACTATGTGGTGGTGAATTGAACCAGATGCTGGATACTGGTGAAAATTCTGGTCACAACTCGCCTCAAGGGGGAGGGAAAGCACATGTAATGTTTCCTAATGTACAGAGGGCTGGGTAGGCAATGCCGTGTGGTGTTGATTCATCCTAGTTGATGGATGGTACAAACAAAACTGGTCATGACTCATCTCAGATGGGAGTTAATTCACAATCATGTGGAGGTGGATCTACCCACAATCAAGAGAGATTATGTCTAGTAAGAATGAGATCTATAAAGAGGATTTGGAAGGTCAATATTTTGATGAAATGATTGCACAAGAAGCATCTGGCCAATAGTTATTACAAGAATAGATGATTGTTTCCAAATGATTTAAGGGTTAGAAAAAATTGTATTTCACAACCTCTATACATCTAAGGATTGGAATTGATGTTCAAGTGCACAAATTATATGTCATTTCTTTGGATTCTTAAAATTCCAATAGTGGCATGAATGCTGATGTGCGAGTGCCGGAACGTGACCATATTCATGATCCATTGATTGGTAGTGACATGGGTTGTGGTGACTAATCAATGATTTGAAAAGGTAAGAACATTGTTATGGATAATGAGGGATTCCAACTGGTAACCCCACATAAATTCAGCCCAATTGATCCTCCATGTAATGTTTCTATACAAGCTTCAACATTGTCAGTTACACATCCAAGTGCTGAAGATAATGTGGAGTGGTCCTATCCAATCCACTTCAATGACTTAATGAAAAATTATTATTCCTCTTCTGGTAAGGATTCAGTTCAGGAATGTGATAATTTTTGGGGAAAAACTCTATTATCATACCCCCTAATGACTAGGAAGGTGAAAGACCCACTGAAGGTCTTAAAAATTTTGGCTATGTTGTATTTTCCATAGCTAGAATTTATTTATTCCATGATGGGGCCTGATGTATTTAGCTTCAATGATTATATATCTGTTGAGGTATTCCTATCAATTAACATTTAAAATGGATTTTGATCTGATCTAAATATGGATTCTCTTGATTTATCCTAGATATTCAGGTATTATGACACTTCTGGAGGCTCCTCTAAATCATTAGAGATAGAAAATAAGGTCCTTCCAAATATGGCAAGGTAGATAGTTCATCACCCAAAGTGAAGAGGAAGATACCCTAGGAATTTGGTCTCCATAGGACCTTGAATGAGTTAATGGTATTATCTTTGGCCTTTCTATTGGATGTGGACTCATGTGCCTTTTATGCCTCATCTCTTTCGTTATACTGTTTATTTTTTTCAATAAATTTGATGTCATGGGTTAGGTCGACAAATCCATGACTGAGCTATTTCGATATATTATATTAATTGAATATATTTATTTTTATTTACTGTTTTATATTATATCTAAATAAAAATAAATTTAAATTATAATATTTGATACACATAGGTAAATAAAGTGAATCCTCTTAAATATATATATACACATTTAAAGGTTTAAATTTTGGAAAAAAGTTAATATAAATATATGGATACATATTTAGATATTTATTATATATTTGATACAATTATATTTAATGTTATAATATGTAGAACATAATAATTATCGTAAAAAAACATGTTAAGTGTATTTTTTGATGACTAATCTTGAGATGACCGACCAATGTATTATTGAAATTGTATGTCAATTTTGAGTATGTGGGTATATAATTTGTAATAATTTCATTTTATTTAACTCATTGGTGACTTGTGTGTCATCCTTTTTCTCTAAGTATGTAAGGACTGATGTATCCATGTAAAAATTTTATGTATCTTAAACCCCTAGAACCCCTCACTTGTATGTGAGTAACATCGTAATAAAATGGAATTCGATAAGACTCGTTCAACAAGAGGTGTTTCTATTTGAAAAGAGACTCATGGTTGTTAAAATCCATGACAATAGAGGCTCCAGGAGTTCCCCCCTAGGTTTTGGTTGGTTTATAAAATAATGATAAACGAATCCATAGAAAAAGTCTCAAGATCAAGTCATCATTATTTAATTATAACTAATTAAAACATGTTAAACATTTGATAATGTATTATAAATATATATATAATTTTATTAAAAAAATATACTTAATCATATCACCATCAATATACTTCGACAATGTGGTTATTTATATCGATCTGTGTTTTAATTATAGTTTTCCACCTATAAGAATGAAAAATATTCATGAAAGTGTAAATATAAATAGATGTGTGTGTGTGTGTGTGTTATATATTATATATAGTTATAGGTAAAGTTACAATATGTAGAACATAATAACTATCCCAAACATACATGTTAGCAATCTGGTATGATGACTAATTTTTAGATGGTTATCTAATGTATGATTGAAATTTCATGTTGTATTTTTTTGTTTATGATTATTTAATTTGTAATAATTGAATTATTTTGAGATGATCGACCAATGTTTGATTGAAATTAAATATTTTATTTTTTTACAGTTATATAATTTTTAATTTTTAATTTATCTTTTCCTCATTGATGAAATGCATTTCATCCCTCTCTTTAAATGTGTAAGAAACTACTTGCTCATATAAAAAATGTTATATATCTCAAACCTCTATACCCCCTAACTTGCATGTGAGTAACATTGTAATAAAAGGGTGTTTAATAAGAATTATTTCTATTTGAAGATGTATTTTTACACCATGCCTGAAAGGAGACTGGTGGTTATTGAAATTTGAGAAAATAGAGGTGCTAGGAGTCCCCCCCAAAGTTTTGGTTAGTTTATCAAATAATGATAAACCAATCCATATAAAAAGTATCAAGATCAAGTCACAATTATTTAATCAAATCCAATTGCAACATTCTAAACATTTTATGATGTATTATATAATTTTTTATTAATTATTATTTTTAATAAATCATGTATTCATTAATATACTACAATGGTGAGGTAATTTATACCGATTAGGGTATTAGATATAGTTTTCCACCTACAAGATTAGAAAATCATCATTAATGTGTGACATTCTATTAAGTTCGTAGAAATATTCATAGATGATTACTATTGAAGGATCATCAATCAATTACATCCATTACATATTGATTTCTTCGATATCATAAAAATATCCCGAGCATTCAGCATCCTCTGGTCAATGATGAGGATTAGATGGATGGGTCATTGTTGTTCAAAAAATAGTATAGTAATGGTAAGATGTAATTATATGTAGTTATTCATGATATTTATGAGGTGAAACCTACTACTAAAGAACCATGTTATGTGATATTTGTAGAAGTCAGTCCTTTAAACACTCACATTCATTTCCTTCTCATGTGACTTTAGTAAAAGAAAAAAGTTATGAATAATATGATCATAATTTTGATGGAACTATAGAGGATATCCTTATGTACACTTTTGATTTACTAAATGAAACTTTATCTGATGAGGAAGTATTTTTTGATGCATCAAGAGATGATTTGGATGATCGATTTGTGGCGAGTGAACCTTTTTAGGTTCCTTTAAAAGATAGGAATCCCCCAGTTATTAGTAATCATACTATATTGTTGAATTATTTAGTTAAAGTAATGTCACATGAACCAAATTTTTATTGGGATGTCATTACACTGACTACTGAATTCCCTCGCATTATAGGTAATAGATCTGCATCGACTGATAACACCATATTTTTTGGGCTATATTTTGAATGTTAATGTTCCTTGAATTTTTTTTATAAAAAATACCTCATATAGAAACATTTTTCATAAGTGGTTAGTGATTCCAAGTAAAAAAAATATCTAATTTTAGGTGACCAATATGGTTTAGAATGTAAATTTCAAATGCGTGAAATATATGATACTTTTTTCATGTTGGAATATAACCAAATTTGAAAGATCACACCCTTTTGTACATCCATACTTGTCACAGGATCACTCTTCACTTGATATAGTGTTTGTATTGAATATTATTTTAGAGATAATACAAATGTGTCCAAATGTTCCTACGCACATTTTCTAAGAACTAATACAATAGTTTTTTAAATATAAGATGTCCTACAATAATGCTTGGAATGAAAAAAGGAAATTTTGAAAGTTTATGGTGATTGGGATGAATCATATGTAGTGTTTACACAACTTATGAAATTATTGTCTCTCAATAATCAAGTTATTTTCATTTAGAAACTATTGATTTTGTATCCCTATATCATTGAGTTGATCAAACAAAGATGAACTTATATAGTCTATTTTTTCCATTCATTCCATGTATCTCTATTTCAAGTATTGTAAAAAATCCATTCATGTTGATGAAATGTTTCTTTACCAAAAGTATACCAGTATTCTAATTATTTATGGAACACATGATGGTAATAATTATCCCCTACCACTTGCATTTTCCATTATTGAAATGGATAATTTTGATTCCTAGAGTTGTTCTTTGTCTTGTATACTCATTAATGTCACACAAAGCTAGGGATTGTGTCTAATATCTTATCTTCATTGAGAAATTATAGAGGTCATTAATAGTGATGGAGTTTCCTGGATAGAAATAAATGTGTAAAGACCCTGACCCTGGTAGCCTAGAATCGGTGGTTACTTTATTACATTAGAATTCAATTCAAATAATCGCATCCAAAAGGACCACATATTTTAGTAGTTTTGGAAAACTATATACATAATTGAATCTTAAATTAAAATTAAAAACATAAAATACAACATAGTAATTCTATTGAGAATGTTGTTATTTTATTAGCTTATCCCTACATATAAATAGTAATATACTTCTTAGAATCTGGGATAAAAATTAATGTAAGGAAAAGTTGATCTCAGATTCTCATTAAGTGTAAGCGTACGATGGAAACTAAATAAGGAATGAATAATAGGGAAATAAATAAATTTAAAACTAATAATGCAATATATATAATCATGTGAGCCAAAAAACTATCCATGGATATGATAACTAATAAAATAATCACATGGAAATCCATAAATAATCTCCTAATGGGTGAAATTAATAATGTCATACATCATAAACATACCGTCGAGGCCTCATGACAAGACACCTTATACAAATTCATAAGGCCTCAGCCAATACCCAAACTAGTTTGCCTCAGGAGACCTATCAATGCATCAACAGGCTATAGTGGGCCCTTTCTGTCACTTAATAAGTCTAATTCATTATTTATAAGAAAGGGGTGAAACAAAATTAATATAATACTCATATTAAAACTAACATACAAAAGTTTAATAATTACCCTAGTAAATAAACATAATCATAACCCATTTAATGTAATATGGAAGAAGGTATTAAAATAGAAAATCTCTGATCAAACTAATCAAAAACCTTCAAATAAAATATGGAAGATGATAACATAATAGAATTAACTCAGTAAAGAATAAATTTAACAAAGTATATTAATATTAATGAAAATACATTAAAGAGATAATTTCAAAACTTTTGATTAAAATACACCTTTCACTTTGAAAGAAATTATTTTCATTAAAAAAACTATGCACATATAAAAGAAAATATTTTTTTGGAAAATAAACCTATAAAATTATAAATGAAGCTTCAAATAATATAATATTCATGACATCAGGAAAATTCATTTATTTTGTATAAGTTAAAAAACATTCCTTTCATATTTTTCTCAGAATAGTTAAAAAGTAACTCATTCAGAAAATGACAAGAAGATTCCTTTCAAACCATTTTGAAAAAATAAAACATATGTAAAAATGACTTTAAAATGTCATAGTATAATAGTAAAAACATTTTTTAAAATATTTTTATGAAACATTGATATGGAAGATAAATATTCCCTAGTGGAGACTTAAACATAAACAATCCTGAGTAATGATGAGATTGTGAAATAAACTCTTACCTTAGTTTTTTATTCCTCCATACATGTTAAAACCTCATGTATAAAAAATATAAATTTATTATAAATATATTACATAAACATACTTATATATATCATATCATTTTTTAGATACTTACAATATTTTATCACTCATTTCTTAAATATTCTTTGAAAAAATCACGATTTTGGGTAATAACTACTTCATTTTTCATATATGTTTTGGTTTTTTAGTTTTGATATTTATTATCTGATCAAGGTTAAATCATATAAAAAATTTAATAATGATATAAATATCATATATAGACAATAAAAATATCATAATTCCCATTCATACAATATGGTAATGAAAAATGAATTGTATAACCTTGTGGAGACGATAAACCATACGTACGCATGAGTGATACTTTCACTTCTCATTTGATGGGAAAAAGGGTGGGAGATGGTAGTTTAATAATCATGATAAAATTTTATTATATATAGTATACTTAATTTTTTATTTTATGATACCTTCTATAGATTTTTAATAGGTAGAAGAAGGAATAAATTGAAAAAGTTTAGGTAAGACAATTATCGCTTCTTCGAGAGGTATTATTTAGATCATTTCTTAAGGAATTTTAAATTGTTATTTTAGGAAGAGAAACGCCTCTATTTATTTATAAGGTTGTTTATAAAATAAATGGTCAGGTATTGGTTAATCTATATGGCTCAATTTGGCATGTAAAAGTGAGGAGGGAGGTTCCCTTTTATAATTGAGGTGAGGAGAATTTTTTGGAATTTCTCAAAAGATTAAATTATAATAAATTAATTATCATGAAAAATGTAATAAAATGTTAAGGGATTTAAAGTTATGGTTTTATAGGTTTTTAATACCATCAATAATTATAATTTAGACAAGTTTTTGTGTTATTTTAAACTTTTTCTTTTTGATTAACCCCTTGGTTAATTATTTTTTACCATAACTGTGGTAATGACAATTTTATTCATAAAGGGTTAATAACACTGCTATAAATGGTAAAATGAATCATAAATAGACCATGTATGATTTGTTTCAACTATATTACATTCTCATGGGAAAATATAATATTTTCATGAATTTTAAATAATTTAATAATATATTATTTTGATAAATTATTATTAATGTCAATTTTGACACTATTCATTTAATTTGACTTAAAATACACAAGAAATATGGGGAATTATAATATACTGTATTAAAACCTCCATAATATGTCATATATATCTATCAAGTTTATTTTTCATATTAACTAATTCAAATTATATCAAAATTAATATTTTTAAAATCATTTATTTTATTTTTCTGCTAATTAAATAAATACCATACTAGAATTTCACAACCATTTAATATAATTATATAATTTATAAAAATTAAAAAATAAACTATAATGAAAATAATTTCATTAATCTGAAAATATAAATTTATGTTTTTTCATATCTTTCTTTTTTCCCTATATGGACAGATGAAAGATATTAAAAAATGAGTTGCATTTTGTAACTATCTTTGATTTAAATAATATATAAGTCATTTTCATAGGAAATTTTACATTAAACAACCCAAATTAAAGAATAATGTGATAAGGTTTTGATTATATTCATCTAATAATAATTTTTATGAATAATTATAGCTTTATCAATTTGTTTTAACCTAAATTATTCCAATTTACCCCTTACCAAGGTGATAATTTTTACCATGGTTACTATTTATTTTGACCAAAAACTAAAGGGTACCAATTAAAAAATTCTAACACCTTGATTGTAAATATGCAATTAATTCTATCAAATTCAATACCTATATGTGGTAGAAATTAATTTTAAAATAAGTGCGTAAAATGCAACAAAAACCACTAGAAAATAAAGTTTTTAAGAATAAAACTAGATTTATTCTTATCTCATGCATAATAAAAATATTTTATGAATGTTAAAACATTTGGTTGAATATATATATTTCATTAAAATCACTCACCAATAGTGACTAATTCAATTTTCTAAGATATAAATATATTGCGTGCACAAAAATAGTTTTATAGAAAAGCACTTCTTTTATTTTATTTTTTGTTTTTTTATAATAAATTGAATACCAAATAATTTATTCTATAAATGTATAAAAAATAATTTATTTCAAAATTTAGTTAGTATCATTTATTCCCTCAAATTTAATAGCTAGGTTATTGCGATCTCATAATAATTGGTCACGGTTAGTTTGAGCTTGGTGTTGCATGCAATACAATATATCAAAGAGATTAAATTTATTTAAAAATATACATATCGTAAAATACTGGGGTGTTATAGAATGAATTTCATAGATATTTCCTTATACGTATTTCCAGTAATATGCATAAGCATTTCAGAGATGAGGAAATAAAGAAGGAGATCATCATGTTAAGTATATTTTTTTATACTTATATTTTTTGGAAAAAAATTATTATCCATTTTAACACATTATTCTATTTTGGTTTTGGCATATGATCCCCAACGAGGAAAGTTCAACCAAATAATTTAAGAAATTCGAAAAGTTAATCATGATGTGTATGACTATATGATGCAGATTTCAAAGGAAAAATGGTTATTAGCATATGATGGTGGAAGGAGATATGGCCATATGACTATTAATATTATAGAGTGCATAAATGGGATCTGTATGGGTGTGTGCAAGCTTTCGATCACATGGTTAGTACACGAGAAATTTTATAGATGTGTAAAGTACTTTGTTTAATGGTCCCAATAGGCCTATTATAGGATGTAAAAAAGAAATGTGTTTTGGTCATAATTTCCAAAGTGACGTTGATCAGATACTACATGATACATCAACATTGCATGTTCAAAACATTGACTAGGTAGGGAGCCGCATTCATGTAATAGATTTCCATGACCTACTCATTGGAATCAATGCTTCGGTGATGGTATTCATATTGGAAAATAGGTACTGTGATTATGATTATTTTCAAGTAATGAGATATCCCTCTACACATGTTGTTGCAGCTTGTGCATCAGTGAACATATCATGAGAACCCTATGTTGATCCATTGTATCAAGTTAGAACTTTGGTTGACTATTATAGTGCACCTTTGATGCATGTTGGTGACTTTAGTTCTATTACAATGTGTGATGATCAGTTGAATGTGGTCCCAAATATTTTTAGGTTGCATATTATTGAGTTTCATTTATGAATTATTTCATTTGTGGTTTTTCTTTAATTTATGGCATGTTACATTTATGGATTGAATCAGAAAGAATTTTGTGATATTTCATACTTTGACCTTTCCCACTCATCAGCTGGCTATGGTGCCTAAAATTACCAGGTTTCAACCATGGGGATTACTAAAGTCTACTCATATTATAAATGAGATAGACCAGCCTTGACAACGGGGAGAGGGACTATGATGAAGTATTTATCACACTTAAGGGCATACTCATAAAATATGTACCAAAGTGGAAGGACATGGCTCTACTTCTCATGATCCTTGATTGATTTTATGTATTTTATCATGATTATGTACATCTTTTTTATATGTACTTTTTTTCATTAATGGATCCTTTTATTTCTGACATGTTGCATTTCTGGCTTGTTTCATCTCTAGTTTGTTTCATTTATGGTTTCAATCAGTAAGAATTTTCCGATATTTCAACCGTTAAGAAAATAAACACACAATGGAAATGAATAACAATAGGTGCATCCTCTAAATGAATTATCTTTAAATATACCGTTCAAATCACATGGTCGGTTGAATATATCATGAAATCACTTATACAATGAAATATTTTCATCCTTGTCGATATACATAGAATTATTTAGAAATGAATTGAACATGAACTAAGATCCTTAAAATAATAAATTAATAGGCTAAGCCAACAACATGAGTCACATATATTTGTTTACCTCATTTTTCATCATAATTTTTAACTATGAATGCTAATAATCTACCTTGATTTTCATCTTGTAGTTTTAAAAAAAATATTTTACAAATTTCATTGAATTAACTATAAAAAGTAATGATGATATCAAATGTAGATGTGGCAAGACCTTCATTGCTCACATTCTAGGATAGGAATGTTTCATGGTTGGTCATAGAGCGACGTCCAACTCTTCTTTTACTGTACGGTTATCTCACCATTTCCATCATGATGCACTACCTCCTTCCAGTATCCCTCATCTTCATTGTGTTGTGTTTTACAAAATAGAAATGTGAAACTTCAAATTCATTGATCATCATCTCATTGATGGGATCATAGAGATATGGAGTCCAGAGATACAGATTTCATTTTGCAAAGGGATAGATGCCTATTATGAATGAGGATGTGTCCATTATGTTGGGACTCCCCATATATGGTGTGACTATGATAGGACGAGTCAGTATTGATTGGTTTGATCTTGTTCACAAACAAATAGGCATTGAGGTTTAGGACGATGGCAGGTCCTTCATTAGGAGACAGTTACACATTCCATGGATAGACGAGAACTTTTCACATCTAGCCAATGATGTTGACGAGATCACCGTGCTGAGATTATCAATTACATATTTTATGAGACTTATTGAAGGCATGATATTCATAAAACATTAAAATACATTCATGCATTTGATGAATTTACCATTACTGGAGGATTAGGACCAGATTGAGAGGTAAAATTGGGGGTCTTCATGTCTTTCATATACATACAGAGCGTTATGGAGTTCATATCGCATCGATAAGATGTAGATTACAAGATGTTTTATTCTTATTTAGTTGTGGATATGGGATTCCATCCCTCACTTAGATCAACATGTCCCCACATGTAAAATGGTATGGTTTTCCTTCCTTCTTATGTGAAAATCAAATGTATATGTTTCAATGATAAAACATAAGCATAAAAATGTTCTCTTCTGGTGGAGTTGATCACATCGATATTCAAATACAACAAGACATCACATCCACACTTACAGACTATTGTTGGACAACCATAAATCAAATGACGTACGTGATTATTAATTATATAGTTAAATTTATATTGTGCAAAATACATGTATTCATTTATTAATTTCTTATTCATTTTTATGATATTTCTGGTTTCATTGATGCCATAGATTGTGGCTATTATCCAGACTCTCCGACCTTGCTATATGGTGATCCTTTCTATCAGATCAGGAATCATACATTTGATTTTTTTTCATGTTATAGAGTGACATCATGCTGATAGAGTTATGAGGTAGTTTGGATTTTATCCGCCTTTTCCTACACCGCTCAGTCAGTTACCTTCACTTAATTCCCTAAAGATGTCATGGAAGCAAGACTTTGATTGAAGGCGATATCATGCGCCATATATTGAGATGTGAGACAGATGAAATTAGTCCTAATTTTGAGGGGCTGATATAGTATGTATGCATTTATTAGATCAGCTCGATTATGGGACCTGGTACCACATATCCCCAATAATATATATTACGTAGCATGGACGAGGCTATCATGAGTTGGTAATAATTCTTCCTTATATTGTTCAACAATTTATTTATTATTTTTTCTCACTGTATAATTTTTTTTGCAGGATTCTTATATCACTCACCTAATTCAAATATCTGATCCCACAAAATGAGGTGCCTTTGACCATGCCTATAGAGTAGTGATAGAGCTGCTTCTTCCTATGGATGATATTTATGATGAGATTCTCTTTGATGTGTCAGGCGATGCTGAGGATGATGAGCCTGATATAGATGTGTTAGGGGTGACAACCCTGTTATGGATACAAATGTGGAACAGGAGGAGGCTATTCATCATGATCAACAAGATGCTCCTCTAGTTTCTATTTCATATGAGCCACAACCACAGATAGAGACAGAAGCACAGACAGAGTCTGTTAGCATGTCAGATTTTTTTTTGCAGAACGATGTAGAGGTGGGTTCCTTAAATGATACATAGGAGTTGTGTATGCCAGAATATAGACATCGACAGACTCAAAGTTGAAAAATTATATATAGACCTGGCTGTAGAACATAAGAGAACATAGGACACTGATGTAGATTATATTAATGCATGTTATATGTTTTTTAAATAACTAATTGTATATTATTTTAAAAAATACCAATATATTATATTTTGTGGCATAAAACAACAAGTGGATACAATTGAAATTCATACAATTATTTTCGAGTGATTACGAAATATTAATATTAATAACTACATTGGTAATAATAATAATAATACGTACTAAGTTAAGTCAATAAGTATCCTTATGACTTTTCCATTCTTTTTTAAAAATTAAAAAGGGGGAGAAAAGAATGATCAAAAGAATACTAAGTTAAAAAAAGAGAATTCCCTAAGAAAGGGGGAGATTAAGTAAGGGGGAGATTACTCAAAGAAGACATTCTTAAGCAAGAAGAGGTAACTTCTCTAAGAAGGAAAAAAATACGATTCTTAGGGATTTCAAAACCTAAGGGGGGTTAGTCATATTCATTATGGGTCATAAGTAAAGGGAGATAGGTATTTCTTTTAAAGTTGAAAAGGTGAAAACCTTATTCCTTATATTCTTTTTGTAAAAGTTGATTGCGCTTTCCAAAAAGGGGGATATTATTAAGTCAATAAGTATCCTTATGACTTTTCCATTCTTTTATGTTTTGAAAATCACAAACACATTTCTTAAGGAAAATTACCTTTCTCTCAGAAAAGTTGTATCCTTACCCTTGATTTTCAATGTCTTATTTAATGTTTTCTCAAACCAAGTCTAACCATATTTTTCTTAAGCCAAAAATCAGATCCTTACCTAACTTAGAACCTAACGGTTTCTTAGAATCTGATTTCCCCAAAATTGTGAATCTGATTTCTTCTGAAATCAGACTCTGATTTCATTTGAAATCAGACTCCGAACTCTAGTTTTTTTCCAGACTCCAAAATCTTCAAATATCAGATTTCGAATTCCATAAAATCCAGATTTTGGATTCCTCAGAATTCAGAGTTCGAATATCTATTATTTCAGAAATCGATTGTTCATGTTTTTAGACTCTGATTCTGAATTTCTTAAGAATCCGATTAAATATTTTTCTTATAGTTACCTCATTTCCTTAAAGTAATTTTTTGGTTTATCGAATCCTATTATACTTAAGTTTCTTAAACATGATATTGTTTTCCATGCATTTTATTGTTTCTTAAGCATGATAATGTTTCCCAAATTTTCTTACATGAAACGATGTCGTACAATCTGTATTTAACTAATTGTTGGCTGAGTGATAGGTGTCCATGTGCCTCCGAAATTCAAGGATAAATATGACCATTCAAAGAGGAGATGATCGTTGGGATTTTCGCCTATAAATACCCAGCCATTTGAAGAGTTTGAAGTGCATTGACATGTTGAGACACATCTAGAGATTACATGTTGTGATGTTGTGAAGTGATTTCAAGAGTGAGAGACTCTCATGCTTTGTGTGAACTATGAACAACTTGTTCAATCGTGAACAACTTGTTCATATTAGTATGATTCTGATTGACTGGTCAATCGAGGGCTTTCGGGGATAGGAAAACAGAGGTACCGACTACCTTAAAGTTTAAGGACTTTTGGGGATAGGAAAACGGTGGTGTCGATTACCTTAAAGTTCGAGAGCTTCCAGGAATAGCAATACAGATTCTGATATTCTTACCAATAGCTTACCTCGGTGTGGGTGAGATAGAATTTCATAAAAGTATAAATCAATGGACCTTTATCCAAATTTGTTGAATACATTTCTCTTTGCGCTAAAAGATTTCATATACCTATTTACGTGTTGTTGTTACAAGTTTTAATTCCGCTGTAATTTTGTTAAAGAAAGAAAGTATAACTTTCTTATACTTTTTTATACTTTTATACTCTGGTAAATAAGATTCTATACACTTTAAGATAGAATCTTTCTCGAAGTAAAGTTTTCTTAAGTTTTTTTTCGGATCCATATTTTCGGATCCTAAGCAGGATTGTTTCTTAGTTGAGAACGAAAGAGGGTTTGTGAATCCATTTTGTTTAACCTTGTTAAATATATATTTTCTTAAAGATAAAAACGAAAGTTTTTAAACCTACGATTCGCCCCCTCTTGTAATTGAGCATCTACATCAATATATCGATCCTACATACTATTCGTTATTTATATTAATATTTCTTAGTAAGATTATCCATATTATGTATAATAAATAATCATCTTAACTTTATTATTAAATATTATTAATATTATTATTTTGAATTCAATTAATATTACTAATATTAATAATAAATATTATTTTATTTATTATATTATTAATTAATAATAATATGACATAATTTATTAAGAATTATATAATTATTAACTAGTAAATATTTTTTTCAATACAAATTATTTTATTTATATTATTAGATAATAAACATTTGATATAACACTATTAATTATAATAACATATTTATATATTATTAATTAACAATAAATAATACAATTGAAAATTAATAAATATATTACATATTAATAAATTACTAAAAATTATATCAATAAAAATTTAACAAAGATTTATAATTAAAAATTTAAAAATATTAGTTGTTATACTATTATTTAATGAATAACATAATAATATAATATTAATTTCATATAAATAATTCTACTGATAATTTATATATATATATATATATATATTACTTATTAATAAATTGGCAATATTTTATATCAACAAAATTTTCAAATATATTTATAAATAATAATTGTATAAATATTATTAATATTTAAAATATATATTATATTATAAATTATATAAATAAATAAATAATAATAACTAATTGCAAAAAAAAATTATATACAAAGGGGGTGAATTGGGTTTATGCCTTTTTGGTTGCGGAAAAGAAGGGTGAACCCCGATCGCGCTTTGAAAAAATGGGAATAAAGAACGGGTTCCGCTTTCCTTAACCCTTTTTTTTATATATCTTGAAGCTATCCCAATTTTTTTATTTTTTGAATACTTAAAACCATTAAAAAATACTCCGTCCCAGACACCATCATTTGGGAAAATATACTACTATATATTGGTAAGCAGATTTTGAACACCCGAAGTATTGGTTCACAGTTTGATATAGCATGAATAGTAGCGGGAAGATCTCACAGCTGATTGCCATAAACGCTGCAAAGATTTATATGTCTATAATAGGTAAGATTGTAATATATTAAGGCTGGATCGTTTCCTGCAAATTGGGCTGCGTGGGCTGCACACGGAAGACAAAAGGCATGTCTCGAGGATTATGATAGCCCCGACCCCCGTCTGCTGCTGCTGCGGCACCTTCCTCCATGCTCATCATCTTCCTCTGTGTGCAAGTTAATAAACACCGAGATTTCTTATCACTAATGTATTGTTAATCTCACCCGACAGATTTTAGCAACTGTGCGTATCATCACACATCTACACACACAGGCAAGATATTGGGATGCGTACCAAGGTGTAAATCAGTTCTCGATTCTCATCCTCCGCCATTTTCACCTGTTCAGAATGTTACAGCTTAAAAGCCGTACACCAATTGATAGGGGATGGTAGTGAAGGAAGCATACATTTCTCCTAACCATAGTGGCGTACTCGTTCTGTGCCACAATAGAATAAGCATCATAAGAGTACATTTTGATTTTTAATCTCTAACAAGCTTGAAACAAAGGGCTACAGAGTAAAATTAATTTGCCTGTTGATCTCTGATTTTGGAAAGGCCTGTCTGGAGGGCCGCCTCCAGATTCATGAGTTCCTTGATGTCGAGAGGAGTGATGTCTTCCCCTTTCAAATTCCTGCACCCAGTGTCCCCACCATAATGATTTACTGATAAAGCAAGAATATTTAAACACCTGAAGGCGCGCACACACACAAACCTGAGCTTGATTTGCATGCTGTCATTTTCTTTCTTCATCCTGTCCAGCTCCCTCCTGAGATCCTGGGAACCCTTAAACATTATCAATGACTGGGGATACCCATATCAATCTTTCACACTTATTCTCTATCCTTAGCTACCAGAAACTAGGTTTGATGACTTATCCTATCCAGGAAACCGTATACTTATGTTTCATGGGTGGATTGATATCACCGCTAATAATCAAAGTGAATGAAGCAAATGTAAGCAAGAGAGGGTAAGCTTTTTTTTGTCAATGTGTTTAGTTTTTTTTTTTTTTTTTTGAAAAATATCATATTAATTGCAGAGACTTGCAAGCAGATGAAAGGATTGGGAGGGGGAGTACAAGGACTGCAGATCCGATCATCGACCTTTCATTTTATGGCTGCCCCGTGCATTAAAAAAATGATATAGGGAATCGAAACATATATCCATTTATAGATCTGATCTTGAAATTTAAGTCTCATGCTTAGGAAAAAACTCAAGCTTGGTAACCCTCCCTATCTACACTTGTAGCAAAAAATCACATCAAAAGCAGATAGAGAATAGATCTAGAGAGCGGGAGAAATTTAGAGAGAGAGAGGGGGGGTACACATGACATGATGAGCTCTACCTCATGCTTAGCATCCCATAGCTTCTTGTCAGACTGCTTGTGATAATTATCCAGCAAATCAACCAAACTGCACCTCCATACACATTTGAACAACAGCACCCACAACAATAAAAAACGAAGATTTATATATTTTGACATGCACGGGTAGAAACACTGGGACATAAACATAAACATTAATACATACATATATATATATATATATATATGAAATGATGGGCATGGCGCGCAATGATGATTAGACATATATAGATCTGTACGTGGTGGAAGGGGAGCAGAATTCATGCATCTTGCCGGAGCTTGTAAAGATGACGAGGGAGACGCGCGCGTCGCAGAGAACTGAAATTTCCTTGGCCTTCTTGATGATCCCATTCCTGCGCTTGGAGTAGGTCACCTGCCTGCTGCTGTTGTTTTCTATCCTCCTTATCTCTATCTTCCCTCTCCCCATCGCCCCACTCTGATCTCGCTCTCTCCTCCACCTGAAACCAGCCCTTCTATTCTATAGACACCAGCCCCGGTTCCTGTTCTATTGCCTTGCAGCTGTGCTTGCGGGTAGGAATAAATTAATAGAAGTGGGGGAGGGAGGAAGAAAGAGATGGAGGGTTTCGGAGTTTTCTTTTTCTTTTTAAATCTGTGTTCGATATTTTTTTCGGGTTTGGAGGAGGATGGACTTTCGGCGGTGGGTCAGTTGGAGGGTTGTTTTATGGGCTGCAATTATATGCACATGCAATTAACCCAATACTAACCCAACTGCAAGCTTTTTACTTTCTGCCATGGGTTTGTGAATTCTGAATTAACCGATGAACTTTTGCCTTAATGGCATTTGGTTTGACTCGCAGCTTCTGAGCCATCGGTGCTCCATTAATTAACTCTACTGCGTGCTATTTCCATGTTTCTGAATTCCGAATGAACCGATGAACTTTAGCCTTAATGGGGTCTAGTTTAGTTTGAATCGCAGCGTCTTATAACCATGGGTTCTCCTTCTGCCTTCCTTCATCTCGCGCGCAAGCCACAGGCAAATCAATAGCTTAAAATAATATCATAATCAATTGAAAATGTTGCTAAATGAGTGGATGAACTGTTCGGATCACTCACTTATATTGTGTTTAATAAATATTATAATCGGATAATGAGAAACCGTTTTGTCAAATTGATGGATTTCAATAGTTGATTAAAAACTATCCACGAAAATTGTTTTATCTTTATTTTAAGGATTCTGTTATTGCCAATTAAGTCTCAATTGTTATTCTAGAATTGTACCGAAGGTAAAGGACACAAAGATAGAAATACTTTTAGTGGGAGAAAAAAAACTCAAATCAAGAAGGTTCAATGGATTAAGATATGTCTTATCTTTTGAATTTTATTTATCTATGCGATTAATGCAGATTTCAACGATACTAAAATAAAAGAAAGCAATTTTACATGTTGTAAGCAATGTTCTGAAATCTGCTTTGTTTATGTCCCTGCATATGTTGAAATTTAATTCCATTAATTTTATTCTTATGATTCATTCATATTTTCAAAGGGATTCATGTATGCATGGGGTGTAATTGTTACATGAGACTATTTACTTGAAATACTTGTTTTCCTTACCTGTATAAGTGCTTGAATTCAAACCATTGATCAGGGACGATCCAACATTTTTGGGCGCTCACGGTTGTGCTCGTTTGGCTCAGCCTTGATCTGGGCCGCCTCCTCTGTGCCAATGGTGCGACGCCACCTATCCCACTTGTTGAGTCGCCTTCGGTTTAGCAAACCATCTTTCCTATCTCTACCATCCACATGACTTCCATCTTGTGGACCTGACACTACCACATGAGGATTTCCTGGCAGACCATCATAGCTTCATCATGAGGTGATTCATCCCTTTTTGTCGGAGGGTTTTTGACTGGTTCACTGATAGAGTTCCCGATGTGAGCTTCTGCTGCGATAAGAAGGGTTCTCGGATAAAAGGGGAATTGAGGTGTTCCATCCACCCACACTCCCCTCTTTCAAACTCGTACCGCCTCCTGGAATCAGAGTACCACTCCGGTGGAGATTCAGTGGAGATCGACTCACTCTTGGGTCTAGGGGGACTACGCAACAAAGGAGGTTTCAGATCTTGACTTGTTTTCATCATAACGAGGTTTTCGTTTATGATTCTTGGCTCTGTAGTGATTTATTTCTTTGTGTCATGTTTGGAACTATATACTTCTTGGGTGTGTGTGTGAGCTCATCCAAGAGTGGACGGTGTTGACACTACATGACGGGTTTTATCACTGCCACCTAGTTCAACAAGGTCGAAATCCTCATATAGTTTCTCTCACTGTCTTCTTTATACTTCGAGTATGTATTTCTTTATTTTCCTTTTTCTTAGTAATAAAATGACTAACATGGATGGTGTTCTCACCGTGCACATAGGATCACGTTAATCTGAAAAACGTTATATCAAGTGTTTTTCTTTACTATTCTTTTTTTTGTGCTTTCAATAGTTTGTTTGAATTAGATAACTATTTCATTTTCTTATTGTAAACATTCTAAATATATCACACCGAATCTGTAACTCGGTAATACATATCAGTGGGTCTTGGATGTTCCAAGGGTTAATGACTTACTCCAACAAGTGGTATTAGAGCCTACTGAGACATAGATAATGGGCTCTACAAAATTTGATATTGATAAATTTTATAGGGAAAATTAGTTTAATCTACGGTGGATTAAAATGATTACCCTTCTAGATCAAAATGATTTAATTGATTCCCTTGCTGGCACTAAAAAGAAAGTAACCACCCTTGCCCCTGATGGGCGGACTGCTATCACCTGTTTTGATGTCCCTGAAGAAACCCTTAGGAATGTTCGTTGCTTAATTATTTTATCTTTTGCAGATAAATTCTTAGAGAGGTTGGATATGAGCCTTCTACTACTGGTATTTGGTCTAGGATTGAATCCCTTTATTTGACAAAGTCTCTTGTTGGTAGATTATACAAAAAAATGAGATTATATACTTTCAAAATGCATCCAGGAACTACAATCAAGATACACGTTGATGAGTTTAGTAATTTCTTGTTAGATCTAGCCAACATAGAAATTAAATTAAATGATGAAGATCAATCCATAATATTGTTAACCTCATTAGATGATACCTTTAATTCTATTAAATATTCTATGATGTATGAAAAATGAAGGATAGGAGAAAGGAAAGGGGTATGTCTAATAAGTAAAGGTTTTAGTCTAAGAATTAAGTAATCAAGTGTTTTCAATGCAAACAACCAGGTCACATTAAGAGGAATTTCCCTAATAAGAAAGGTGGCTATTGAGACAATATCAATGACCATTCTTTATTAGCTGAGTAGGATTTTGAAACAACTGTTGTGTTAAATATTTCTGACATTTCCATATATGATGAATGGATCCTTGATTTTGGGTGCTCATTCCACATGTGTCCTGGGAGGGAGTTCATCACTGAGTTAAGGGAAATTAAATCAAGAGTGGTATTTATAGGGAAAAAAAGAGATGTCCTATGATGGGAATAGGATTGGTTTCATTGGAGCTACATGATAGGATTGTTAAAACTCTTGAGGCGGTTAGGAGGGTACCCAAACTAAAAAATAATCTTCATCTCCCTAAGATTCCTTGACTAGAAGGGATACACCTTTAAATTAGACTATGTGAGTCTAGGTATTTCCCAAATATCCCTCACTATCATGAAATGAATCACTCATAATGTCCTTTCTGTGTTAGATGTTAAGGTTTATAAATGTCAGTTAAACACCTCTTGTGATTCAGAACTTTATAGGACCTCCCTTTGGCATAGAAGGTTAGGGAATGTTAGTGCCAAAGGTCTTGAAAAACCTAGAAAACATAGGATTTTGAGTAATGTCACTCCTAACAGTCTTCCTTTCTGTAAAGATTGTGTATATGGAAAATCTAAAAGAGTTAGTTTTAGTAGGTCAATGTATAAGTCTAAAGAACCCCTTGAGCGTGTCCACCCTAATATTTGGGGTCCTTCTAGGGTCACCTCTCGTGGTGGAGGTTTGTACTTCATGTCCATTATTGCTGACTAAACTAAGAAATTCTATATTCATATACTTAAAAATAAGTCTGACACCTTTTATACTTTTAAGAAATGGAAAGATGGGGTAGAAAGTGAATTTGGAAAGAAACTCAAAGCCTTGAGAACTGATAACGGTTTAGAAAATATTTCCACTGAATTCATTGAATTCTATGAATCTAAGGGAATAAAAAATACCAGACTAGAAAGACCACAACAAAATGGATTAGCAGAAAGAATTAATAGAAAGGTCTTTGAGAGGGTTTGGTGTATTCTATCCAACTCTAAACTCCCCATATTCTTCTAGGTCGAGGCTACATCTAAGACATGGTTCTTAATTAATCATTTCCTATCTTCTACTAATTCCTTCAAAACCCATGAATAGCTCTGGAAAGGTTCACCACTGAGCCTTGCACACCTTAGGATATTTGGATTCATAGATTATGGTTATACCCATAAATATAATATAGATCCTAGAGCTGTGAAGTGTACATTTGTGGGTTATCCAGAGGGTGTTAAGGGGTATCATTTGTGGATAGATAAACCATGTTATCAAAAGTGCATAGTTAGTTAAGATGTAGTGTTTTATGATTTTGGTCTCTCCAATGGTAAAGGAACATAATCTTTAGATTCTTTTAATAAAAATGGATAATCCTCTAGACCCACAGAACCCATAGGTGTTGAAGTTCCATTATAATCCAAAGATTATTCCCAATACCCATCCAGGACTGGTTCTGCTCCCACCATTCCCCATAATCAAGGTGAATCTAATTCAGATTCAGATTCTGAAACTGAAATAGAAGAAATAAATAATCTAGGAAATTATCAACTTACTCGACCTCTATAGGGAAGAGTAATTAGGCCTATATCCTGCATCAATCAGGCTGATATTGATGCCTATGCATTTAATTTTGATTTAGATTTGTTTAATTATAAACCTCAAACTAATAATTAATCCTTTATGTCCAAAGTAGCCACTAAGTGGTTAGGTTCTATGTAAGAAGAGATAAATTCAATCCTTAAGAATAACACTTGGCTTCTTGTTTCCAAACCTAATAACCAGGAGATTATAGGTTCTATGTGGATATATAAGAAGAAGGAAAATGATGTTAGAGAAACTAAAATAAAATTTAAAGCCTGGATTGTTTTTAAAGGATTTATTCAATGTGGAGGTATTGATTATATTGAAATATTCTCCCTAGTTATTAATCATTCATCTATAAGGATTCTTCTTGATTTTGTTTCCAAGTTCGATTTGTATGTTGAACAATTAAATATAAAAACTGATTTTTTACATGGTACCCTTCATGAAACAATTTATATGACTCCACTTGAAGGCTTTTCAAATATTTTTAAACCTAATCAATTTTTCCTTCTTAAGACGTTATTATATGGGCTTAAATAGTCTTCTAGGTAATAGTATAAAAGGTTTGATTATTTTATTATTAAAAATCATTTTTCCATAACTAAGTTTGATGCATATGTATACTGCAAAACTATTAAGCATGAATATGTTTATCTGTTATTATATGTTGAAGACATACTTTTAATCTGTAAATATATGAAGGCTATAAATTTAGTCAAGAATAAATTGAACTCTGTCTTTGAAAATAAAGACTCAGGACATGATAATCAGATCTTGGGTATGGACATAATTAGATATAGGAAGGCTCGAACCTTTCACTTATCTCAGTTTTCTTATGTTAAGAAGGTATTAAAAAGGTATCTCCTTGAGCACATTAAACAAATTATTATTCCTTTATGAAAATATTTTAAATTTTCTTTGAAAAAATCTCCTAAAAATGATGATGAGGATTCTGTCATGAATAAGATTTCATATGCTAATGTGGTAGGAAGTCTTATGTATGTTGTGGTCTATTCTAGGCCAGATATAGCATTTTTTATTGGTACTTTGATCAGGTTTTTGGAGAAACCTAGTAAGCGTCATTGGTATTCTTTGAAGTAGCTCTTAAATTTTGTCTTTGTGTCTAAAAAATTTTGCATTAGATATGGCTTAAATAGTAGTTTTATTGATGACATTGTTGGTTTTTTAACTTTGATTATGTTGTAATTATTAACACTCGAAAATCAATCACCGGTTTTTTGTTTCTTGTATGTTGAGTACCTACCTTCTAGAAATGAAATATGAAATCAGTGGTTTCTCTCTCCAATACTGAGGGAGAGTATATAGACTTGACAGAATCCATCAAGGAGGCTATATGGTTGAAAGGTTGGATTTTCCGAGTTGTGTTTATCTGCTAATAGTGTAGTAGTACACTATAATATCCAATCAGCATCGCATCTATCTAAGAACTATTCATTCCATGGAAGATTAAAGAACATTAACATTAGAATTAATTTTGTTAGGTATGTTATAGAATCTAGGACAGTGAGAGTCACTAAGATACCCACGGGGGAAAATGTGGCCGATACTTTGAATAAGGCCATGCCATTTTCCAAGTTCATGAACTTCCCTAAATTAATGAACTTAGTCCCAATTCTATAACTTATGTTGTGAGAACACCATTCTTAAATTCTTTTAATTTCAATGAAGAGATTTGTTATTGTATGCCCCTGTATATGTTTCAATTTAATTCCTTTAATTTTTTTCTTATGATTCATTAATATTCTCCCAATGGATTCATGTATTCACGGGGGGTGTAATTGTTTCGTGGGGAATATTCACATTACGCTGCTTATTTTTTCATTTTTTGGAAATACTCATTATCCTTACCTGTAAAAGTGCTTCAATTCATAATATTGATCAAGGGAAATTAAATGGATATGGGAACTCCCTGTTGTGATTGTTTGGCTCAATAATGATCAAGGTAACCTACTTTATTCTAATGGCGTGGCTCTACATATCCCACCAGTTGATATTCCATCTGACTATTAAACCATCTAGGTTATCTACATCATTCATGTGACTTTCATCCCATATATCTGACACTGACACCTAAAGATTTCTTTTCATGTCATTATAACTCCATTGTGCGCCATGATTCGAGGTGATCCATCCCTTCATTTTTAAGGGTTTTCATCTAGTTCACTAAGAGAGTTCTTAGTGTGATCTTCTGCTGCAACCAAAAGGGTTCTCGGAGAAGAATAAGGGGATCTGAGGTATTCCACCCACCCGCACTCTTCTCTATAAAACTTGTTCCACCTCTTGGAATCAGAGTACCCATCTGGTGGAGATTCAGTGGAGATCGAATTTATCTTGGGTCTAGGGACACTACACACCAAAGGAGGTTCCCTATCTTGACTTGTTTTCATCGTAACCAGGTTTCAGTTCATGATTCTTGGATATGTAGAAATTTATTTATTTCTATCCTGTTTGGAACTTTATCCTTCTTATCTGTTTGTGTGATTCCTCCCAAGAGTGGACAGTGTTGACTCTATATAATGGGTTTCATCACTGCCACCTAGTTCAATAAGGTTGCCCTCCTCAAATAGTTTCTCTGGTTATATTATTTATACTTCAATTCTATGTTTCTTTTCTTTCCCTTTTCTTAGTAATAAAATGAATAACTTGGGTGGTGTTGTCACTGTTCATGTAGGATAATGTTGATCTGAAGCATGTTATATATGGTGTTATTTCTTTACTGTTCTCTCTATTTTTATGCTTCTAGTAGTTCATTTGAATAAAATATATATTTCGTTTTCTTTTCACAAACATTCTAAATATATCATACTGAATTTGTAAACTAATAATACGTATCAATGGGTCCCGGATGTTCTAAGGGTTAATGAATTACCCCAACATCTTTTTCCCATAATTCATCATGTTTTTTATTAATTATCATGAAGGTGTTTAAGTTTGAAATTAAATTTAAATAAAAAATGATGAGATATCATACTGGGTATTTCTCTATATACCTTGAAGCAATAATCATGTTTATCATCTAAAACTATTATAGTTAACAGTTAAATATTGTTAAATATAATATATATGATCGCAAACGTTATTATTATTATTATTATTATTATTATTATTATTATCATTATCATTTTATATTAAAATGGATCTTAGATTTAGTATTCTTTTAATGTTTTAAAACTAATTCGGTGGTCCCACATTCACAAAATGGGGTTTTTGCTGTATTCGTATTTTTCAGTTTTCTTTTGTTATAATAAATTGATAAGACCCTAATTGTCATGGGTTTTCAAACCACATGAAAATTGTTGAAAGTGAATTAAGGATTTCAAAATCGTTCCTTGAATTGGTAAATAATGATTGTTATTATAATTTATTATTATTATTATTTAAATAAAGAAAGGTTATAATGAATTGTGTTAATTTTTTAATTTAAAAAAATCATTATCATTATTTGAAATAATTATTATAGTTTTAAATTTGATGACAAAAAAATTGAAAAAGGGTAAACAAAATTTGGATTTAAATTTATTAAAATTTATTTGTATATATAATTATGTTTTTATTATGATGTTTTATACTTGGAACATTATCATATGAGATTTATTAATCCCAAAAGTGATCAAATCATAAAGTTATAATTGTTCCAAAATTATGTGAAAATTATATATATATTAGTTGATCATAAATTTGATACTATTATAATATTCTATGAGTAATTGAAATTCATTATTATGAGATATTTACAAATTACCTAAATGAAATTTGCATATTCTTATAATTTATGAATATCAATGTTCATAATATATATGAATTATGATATTAATCTATATATCTAAATATAATAAATAAAGTTAATTTAAATAGTATCAACTATGATTGTGTATTAGTGTATCGCCCAAAGGAGAACACTAATACAGATTTTATGTTAAATAATTTTTTTGAATCGATGTATAATAATAATTATTATTATTATTATTATTATTTCAAATAACTCATTTTAATCATATATTTATTGAAATTAGATCTTCATCATCATTTATAATAGCCTAGAACTCACACTCTCGGATCTCGTACTGAAATCATAAACTATACATTTACTGCCTGATACCGATAATTGTAACGCAGTTTTTTCCCATCTAAACCTTACAACATCAAATGGAAAAACTAGATCACTTACATTCTCAAGGAACTTTTAGGATTAGAGTTTCTGAGAATTAGTAGAAATTCATATATAAAAAATACCCATGTTGTTAAATGGGAATTTCTCCCACATAACCCATGTTTTCTTATTTCATATTAAGTCATTTTCATCAATATACGAAATCCCTTCTTTACATAATTCATTCAAACTCATTATTTATTATCTGAAGAAGAAGAAACATATTAAGGGTGATCTAAAATCCATAGTAAGGGTAAACATAAGCATTAAAAATGGGATATCGTCAATGATCATAAAAAGCATATAAGGGTATGACAACATAATAAGAGTGCATGAGAGAATCATAAAAGAACTCATACCCAAAAATACATGAATCGTTAATCATGAAACCTAGAAAAAGGCTTTAACAAAGGAAAGATTCATAAGAATCAATAATCATGAGCCATATGATATCAATATTGATAAAATGAGACATTATAAACTCATGGAAATCATAGAGAAAATCTGTTGGTATCTGGGAACATCTTTATCATAGAACACTTACAAAACCCTTACAGAACCCTTACAATTGGAATAAACATACAATCAACTTCCAATATAATTCTCTAGAGAACATAATCATTACCCAATTCATTAGAGAACTATCTAAGAGCACCCATCATATAATCTATAAGGGTCTCACGCAATGCTATCTTGGTGCACCCATACTATATAATGTCCAAGAACCATAACATGAATAATGTACATAGAGGTTTTATTTCATCATAAAACTCATATAAAAAATCATTATTCTTTCATAACCTATTTTTACCCACAAAAAAAGAAAGGTTTTATTATTAATATCTTTGAAACATGAATAACCAATGGAAAAGAAATGGGTTCCATAACAATCTATTTAAAAAAAATCGCAATCCATCCAGAGAAAGAATGAGGATGGTATCATTACAAAAACCCCCATTGGAGCATAAGTAACAAAAAGGGTTGTTAATACTGATTAATAAAAATAACCTTAAAATATCATTAATTAAATTATAAGGAATATACCCTTTTAATTTTGAAAATAACTTTTTAAAACATAAAACATTTTGAAAATACTTTTCATTGAAATTCACTTTTAAAAATAATAATTTTTAGAATATTAAGAAAAAAATTCTTAATAAACATGATTGTAAAATTGTAGAGGAATATTAAAAGGAATTATAATCATGATGGAGGATAATTCCATCAATGTTGTAAAAATTAAAAATAACATTCCTTCTAAACTGTAAAAAGGTTAGAAAAGTTTCTTGATCAGAAAATGAAAAGAAAATCCCTTTCACATTTTTTATAAAATTCAAACTAGCATTGTTTAAATAATGATATGAGGATTACTTTTAAATTTTTTATTAAAAGATCAAATGTTGTTAAAAATTCCATTTTTAAAAAAATCATAGGAGATTAATAAAATATTTTTTAAAACATTTTTAAAAATTTTATTTTTTAATAAAACTAATTTCCAACTCAAGAGTGATAAAGTCGTATTTCCTTAAAAAAAATATCAATTATTTTAGGTACCAAAGAGTGGAAAAATGTTACCATTGCTTGTAAATGTCATAAATAATCATAGTAAAATAAAATTTGTGATTTTATTGAGATATGGATAACAAGATCTCATTATTGGAAGTATAATTATAAACAATCCCAATAAATGATAAGATGGTAATATAATATTGTTACGAGTTTGGTAACTTTGAATCATAGTCCCCTTTAAATAATATCACTAAATAAACATATATAATCGGGAAAATAATATTATTCAGGATAGAACATGTAAAATGGGTAGATTATTCACCTCATAAAATAAGAAAGGTGTATAATATAACTTGCGTCTCAAAGATTACAAATTGAGACAAAAACCTCTTACCACTTTGGTAACATTGAAGCTGTAAACCCCATGAAAGATATATCCTCACATGGATATGTAAATCCCCATAAATTTAAAGATAAGAATCATAAAATAAATTTATGGGGAATATATACACCCAAAAAAAATTGGTTAATATGACATACATCTCACTGAAATAAAAATGAGATGAGAAAATCCTTACCTCATGCTTCATTTGGGCTGATTATCCATTAAAATCCTATATATTAGTTTAAACATGTTATTAAACTATTAAATAATCATATTAATATTTATAATATCATATATTATCCTTTTATAACATCTTATCACCTTGTCGTTGATAATATTTCATTATTTTCATTGTTTCCGGTGTTAATTGCCTTATTTTCGCTTCCATGCTTTGTTATGAATGTTCCTGTTCATGGAAATATCACATCATTGAAACTTCTCAAGAATAATAATCATGAAATAATTATCATATTTAAACAAAAAATATACTTTTAAAACCAATCAGGATATATGGTTATGAAAAATGATGTATGTTACTATCATGGAGATGGTAATGCCCATGGGGTGTCAGCCAAGTGGTACCTACTGGTTGTACCTCTTGCTCTCTATGGGAACTGGACTAGCCTCGAGTCCTGCCAGACTCGGACATTGTGCATATTATGCACAAGGGGATTCAAATCCATTTTCCTATCTGGGGAACATGAGGCACACTCTAGTCATGGCAGGGCCCCCAAGTGGGAGGCGAGCATTACCCTTACACATGTTTTTTCAAAGAGCTTGTACCTAAGTAGTACAAGCTCCTTCTTGGCATCTAAAAGACCCAGGATCAAATCGGGATAGGGAAAAAATTTTGGGTACTATAACAGCACTGTAGAAGGGAACTATAGTAATGGATGAGCTATAGTAGTGGTGGAACTGTAGCAATGGTTACACTGTAGCTACAGTGACACTTTAGCAGGTACTGTAGCAGCCCTGGTATTGTAGCAGTACTATTCACTGAAGGGTCCTTTGGGCCAAAATAATGGGATTTCAAACCTAGTATTTAGGCCACTTGGCCTTGAGCCTTTGAGCTATGTAATGGGTCTCCCTCTACCCTATAAAAATAGTTATTTTATTTAATAATAAAATGATTCTTCAGCCCCAACCTTTAAAAAAATGGAGACGGTAGGTCGTACGTACGCTGGAGTAACGTTCCCATTTTTCAATGATTATTATAGAAAATAGGTAAGTGATATTTTATCTTTAAATAATGATAATAAAAACATATTTAACATATTATTTATTTAAATATACTTATATATATCATCTATTGGCTGTGGTGATTAAAAGAGAGTCGCATCGCTTCATGAAGGCAGTAGTCCACACGTAAACTAACGATATTATAATCTTTTTAGTGTAAAAAAATAAAATGATATATTATATTTTCAAAATTGTAAATATGTCATTAATATCATAATTATGTCATTATATCATATATAATCATTAACTACATCCTTATTACCTTACATGTAAATTGGTAGTGAGAAAATGAATCAAATCACATTGTGAGGCGGTAGCCCGCCATACACATGAACGATGTTATCGTATCCCCTACCGAATAGAATGTAAAAAGATTTATATGATATAATTAATCTAGAGGTATAAATATGTTATAAATATCACATATAAAATATATATCGATCATCATAACAAACAATGAAAGGTGGTAATGGAATAACGAATGACATCGGTTCGCGAGGTGGTAATCCATCATACACGCAAACGATGATTTTGTAACTCATTTGATAGAATTGAAGATTTTTATAGGAAATTACCTTATCATAAAAATATAAAATTATATTTAATATATTGGGGTTATTATATCGTCATGGTTTATTAATAATTGAAGTAGGTGGAGAAAGAAATAAAATAATCATTCTCATTGAAAAACATTACCTATTCTTCGAGAATCCTCAATAGGTTTGCAAAAAATACATCCTCGGTTGCCTTCATAACCCAAATAAGTGTTCTTGGATGAGTTTTTGTATGTTGGAAAGTGATTTGGACAGGTCTTTTCCAAGACAAGTGGAATGATATGTGTAAATAAGTGAGGGAAGTGAGTGCCCTTTTACAGTTGAGGATTAGTGGCATTTTTGTAAATACCCAAAAATATTCACTACTAGGTGGTCAATCTTACCTAAAGTGGATCCAAAATTTATAATTAAAGGTATGTATGGATTATATGTTTTATACACACCTCCAAAATACAATAAAACACATTCGTTGAACATGTTGTTCCTTACCTTCTAAGTTTCCTTATTTTTACCATTTTTTGTATGGTAACTAGTTTTTTAACCAAGGTAATTTATTCTTTAAGAATAAATTAATGTTATAATTATTAGATAATTTTGAATCATTTATTATAAATATGAAATAAAATTTAAAAAATAAAAATCTCATGCGTGCTGAAAATTTATTTTAACACAAGAGATGTACGTGAAAAAACAGTGTTGTAACTTTAACCATGCTAACAAAATGTTTTTACTATTTAAGGGGTCAGTATATTCATTATAAAAGAAAAATTGATTTCTGAATGTAACATAATTTATATCTATTAAAATTTTTAAATCACTTTTCATAATATTGTATTTTTAGTCATTTTAAATTATTTGATAAAATATCATTTGTTATGAAATAACATTATTGTCGATTTTGACATTATTCATTTAATTTAAATATGAAAGAAATCAATACAAAGATGAAATTAAAATATATTTTGTTCAAACATATGTAATATGATATATTAATCTAAAAAAATAATGTAACACAATAATTTAATCAATTTAATTCAATTTTAATATTTTTAGTATCATTTATTTTATTTAATTATTAACTAGATAATTACTGCGTTGAAATTTATTAAGAATTTTAAGTAATTATTTCATCATTAAAAATTAAAGATAAATTATTATGATAAAAAATACTCATTTATGTTTCAAAATATCATCCATAACCAAACCAATGTTATATTCCCTATCCCAAATCATTATAGATATTAAAAGCAAGGAAGGTTTCTTTTTGTTTTTTTATTTACATAACTTATTATATGGGTCATATTCAAAGGGAAGTGGAAATAAATTACCATATTTTAGATTATTTAATTCAAAATGTCTAAATATTCATAAAAAATAAATTAATATAATATTTTAGTTCATTTTCACTTTTATATTTTTAGTTTTACCCGCGGTAAATCAATTTTTATTGTAACTATGGTAAATAATATTTATTATTTTCACTGTTCATTTTGGTAAAAAATTAAGTTTAACTTATTGGAAATTATAAATTATTATCATTAAAAATATTTAATCCATATTTCTAAAGTAAATTCACATAATTGGAAAAACTTAATTTAAAATTAATCATGCGAACCATATGAGAAAGCGTGTTTTTAAACGAAAAAAGTTCAAAAGTTTACAATGTTTTTATATCAAAATTAAATATTAAAATGATTGAAATAACATAAATTGGATTAAATTTATATAATTTTACAAATTTTAATTTAAAAAAAATTTAAAATATAATTTAACTTTATAAATAATTTAAGAGAAATGAAAGTTTTCAATTAAAATTAAGTATTTTTTTACTATTTATCAAACAAAGAATCCTTTTAGAAAAATCTCAAAATTATCCCTAGGTTAATTTTTTTATTAGAATTTAAAACATGAAGTTTATTTTTTCAAATAAATTTTCTAAAAGTTGTAAAAATTAATTTTAAATTTTTTGCGTAATAAAAAATAGTTTTTTCAGAAAACAATTCTTTTTCTTTTGAATGGTTCTTATTTTATTACTAACTAATAAAGGTTTATAAAATATATAATTTAATAATTTTTTTAATCCTATTCATACCCAAAATTCCAGTGTCTAGGAGATAAATTTCATATTAAATAATAATATTAATTGTATATTATTGTTCAGTAAAACTCACCCTTGCATGTAACTAAAGTTATTGAAGAAACTCTTTATTGCATGTATAGTAATATATCAAAGAAATTAAATTTATTCTAAAATAAATACATTTTAAAGTGGATTTGGGGTAGCACATGAGTGGTAAACCCCATAATCCTATATCCAGATGAATAAGGTTTGAATCCTAGAAAGTCCCTTAGGGGATTTACGATGCAAACGGTGATGCAGGCATGATGCAAGCAGGCAGTGACATAGGTGGTGACACAAGAAGGATGATGTAGGAATGACATTTTACTATGACTTCTAGACATGTTCATGGGACACATTTTCTTGGGCCTATGGGCTATGTTATGGGTCCCTCTCTACCCATATAGAAAGAGGTATTTTATTTCATAATAAAAATAGGTTACAACCATAACTTTTTTTAAAAAAAATTATTAGAGTATTATATTTTGTTCTAATCTTGGTGGTGCGTGTCACATACTCTATAAAACATAATTTCTTATTTTAAAGTCTCAAGGTGTTACATCCCCTCCCCTTTAATAAAGTTAATCCTCACAATTTTAACTTTATCTCGGTAATCAATGTATGGATATTTAAAAATACTTTCTTTGTGAACCCACATCATAAAAAGGGTTAATAAAATATACTATTAACAATAGAGAAAGGTAAATACAAAGTTAATATGGAATAAAAAATAACTAGGTTTCTAAATAGGATAATATAAGTGGTAAGTGAAGATTTCAACATGCAGTGAAAGCGCAAATAATAATAGAGATAGATTGAGGTCTTTAATCACCAGTAAGTGAATGAACAATGGAATGATAAGGACCTCAAAACCTTAAATATCTGATTATTAAAAAGAACATAGGTTCATTATAATTGATGGTAATAGGATACTATTTTTTTCAAGATCGTTTTCCGAGATTTGAGGAACTATCATACCATCTTGACTAAGAGAATAAGAAAATATACCTGCTTGATGAGTAGAATTTTCTCTTTTTGTCAATTTCCAGAAAAATATCATCTTTTTCTACAAAACATGAGTATTCAGTATGAATTATTCATGAATAAAGTACTAAAATAGAATTTTAAAGACCACATAACCATAAAAGTTATAATAATTTATTCCACCCATCTTTATACATTTACCAAAACCAAAATGGTCAGAACATGGTAAGATAACTCCCAAAATGGGTAAACCTTCAAATGATGAAATAATACATTAATATCCCAAATTCAACAGTAATAGCCAAAGTTGAAACTAAATCATTCCTAAAAACCCCAACATTAAAGAGTGTTTTAACTATAAATTTTATCTCATACTTTTTAGCTTTCAATCCCAAAAATATGGAGATCTTATTTTGAAGTAACATTAATCATTTAGCCACTAAATCACTTTTAAATATTCTGTTTATCTATATGTTAAAACTTGTGTTCCTCAATATCCAATATAATATAAACCCTAAAGGTTATCAATACCTCAAATTATATGTCCATGAAATGTAAAGGAATACTTTACATTTGACTAAAGATTTATATACACTTCAACCCAATAAGTCCTGTCTTAATGTGTCATTAATCACTTTAATATCTCATCGCTTAAAACATCAAAGGGGTGTCTAAGACTTTGAACTTTTTATAAACCTTAATATTATAGAACTATAAAGGTATCCATATATTAAGATTAATTCACATTAAAACATATTAATCTCCAAAGTTATATAAGACGAACTATGATACCAACTATAATAGCCTAGAACCCGCACTCTCGAATCCGGTTCTAAAATCACAAACTTTATATTTCAGATTGATATAGATAATTGTGACTTAATTTTTTATTATCTAAAACATACAAAATCAAAAGGAAAAAATGGATCACTTTCATTTTCAAATACAATTTAGGTTTAGAGATTTAGATAATTAGGACAAACTCCTACATAAACAAGAATAATGTTTTTAAATGATTATTTATACCATATAAACCATATTTTTTATTTAACTTTAATTCATCATCATCATTATATGAAATAGATTCTTAACATAATTTATTCAGGATCATTATTTATAACATGGAAAAGAGGAAACATAATAAGGGTGAGCTCAAATGATAATTAATGGTAAACATAATCATTAACAATTTGATATAATCAATGGTCTTAATAAGTGCATAATGGTATGGTTAAATATTCAGAGTGCGTGAGAGAATAATAAAAGAATCCATACCCATCAATACCTAAATCATTAATCATGAAATCTGTAATAAGGATTTAATAAAGGAAATATTTATAATAATCAATAATCATGATCCATGTGATATCAATCTTGATCAAAGGAAACATTATAAACCCATGGAAATCATAGATAAAACTTGTTGGTATCTTGGAACATCATAATCATAGAACACATAAAAAACCCTTATAGAAGCCTTATAATTATAATAACCATACGACCAACTTCTAATATAATTCTCTAGAGAACATAATCATTACCCAATTTATTGGAGAAATATCTTTTCACACCCATCATATAAGTTGTAATGGGATCACCTGATGTTATCTAAGTGTACCCCTAATTTATAATTTCTAAGAACCACAACATGAATAAATTACATAGAGCTTTCATTTCATCATAAAAATCATATAAAAATAATTATTCTTTCATAACATGTTTAACACATGTAAAATAAATGGTTTAATTGTCAATATCTTTGAAACATGATTAACCTGTAGAAAATAAATGGGTTCCATAAAAATATCTTTGAAAAAACCTTAATTTATCCAGAGAAAGAATGAGGACAGTATCATTACAAAATATCCCCATTGGAGGATAAGTAACAATAATGGTTGTTGAAGTTGATGAATATTAATACCAATAAAACATCATTAATGAAATTTTGAGTAAAATACCCTTTTCATTTTGAAAATCAATTTTTTAAAAATAAAACCTTTTTAAATTCCTTTTCATTTAAAATCAATTTTTAAAACTAAGAATTTTCATTATATTAGGGGAAACATTATCTTTATAAATATGCTTATAAACAAGAAAAGTAAGATTGAAAAAATAATGGTCATGATAGAGGGGAATTTTTTTTACATTCCATAAAAGTTAAAAAGAAAATTCCTTTGGAATTGTAAAAAGTTTAAAAAGATTCTTGATCATAAAATGATAAGAAGATTCCTTTCACATTTTCAGTAAAACATAAATGAGGATTGTTTGGAAAAAGAAATAAATATTCCATTTAATGAATTTTTTTAAAAGTTTATACATGGTTGAAAATGATTTTTTTTAAATAATAGGAGAGTAATGAAGAATTTAAAAAAATAGAAATCATTGTTTTTGAATAAAACCAATTTTCAACCAAAGTAGGATATAAAGTTAGATTTCATTAAAAATATTTATCAATTATTTTAACTTAAAATGAGTGTAAAAATGTTACTATTTCTTTTAAATGTCAATAATAACTAGAGTATAATAAATTTAATGATTTTATTAAGATATAGATCATAACATCTCATCATTGGAATCATAATTACAAACAATCCCAATAAATGATGAGATTGTAACATAAGACTCTTATCACTTTGGTTACTTTGAATTGTAATCCTCATGAGAGAATATCATTAAATGGAACTTATAATATCATGAAAATAAATATATTCATGATATAACATGTATAATGGGAAGAATATATAGCTCATAAAAGAAGATAGGTGCATAACATATCTTATGTCTCAAAGAAGGAAAATTGAGACAAAAATCCTTTACTGCTTTGGTAACTTTGAAATCGTAAACCACATGAAATATATATCCTCACATGGATATATATATATATATACCCATGAATTTAATGATAATAATAATAAAATACATTCATTGGAATTATAGACACCACACAACAAAATAAGTGGTGAAAACGGCATACATCTCACAGAAATAAAAGTGAGATGAGAAAATCATTACCTTGTGCTTCCTTTTGGTTGATATCAGGAATTAACCTCATGTATATAGGTTTTAAATATATTTTTAACTTAATAAAAAATAAAATTAATATTTATAATATCATATATGATCCTTTTGAAACATCTTATCACCCGTTCATTAATAATACTTGATTATTCTCATTATTTCATGTGTAAATTGCATTGCTTTCTCTTTCATGATTTTTTATGAATGTGTCATTTATTGTGAATATTATACATTTACATAATATAAATAATAATAATAATAAAATAATTATCATGTATATACATTAAATATAATTTTAAAACCAATCATGATATATGGTTATGAAAAATGAAGTACGTTACGATCATGGAGGCGGCAGGTCATACATATACATGAGTAACGTTTCCATTATTTAATGATCATTAAGGAAAGGAGGTAGGTAATATTTTATATTTTAATAATTATAAAAATATAATATATAACATATTATTTCTTTAAATATACTTATATACAAAATACATGTAGTGTGGTGATGAAAAGAGAGTCGCATCACTTCGTGAAGGTGGTAGTCCACATGTACATAAACGATGCTATCATATTTTTAGTGTAAAAAACGAAAATGATATATTATATTTTTAAAATGATAAATATTTCATTATATGACATATAATCATTAACTTTATCTTTATTACCTTCTATTTAAAACATTAATGAGAAAACGAATCACATCGCTCTGTGAGGTGATAGTCTGCCGTACACACGAACATTATTATCGTATCCCCTACCAAATGGAATATAAAAATATGTATATAATAAAATGAATATATAGGTATAAATATTTTATAAATATCATATATATAATTTAGATCTATCATCATACCCAACCATGAATGGTGGTAATGGAAGAATAAATGACATCGGTTCACAAGGCAGTAGTCTTCCATACACATGAATGGTGATTTCATAACACATTTGATGTAAGTGGAGGTGGTTGTAAGAAATTAACTTTTTATAACAAAATAAAAGTATAAAAAATATAATGAGTATATTATATCATCATGTTTGAATAATAATTTAAGGAAGTGTAAAAATGAATAAAATAAAGATGCTCATTGGATAACATTACCTCTTATTTGGGTATCCTCATTAGGTTTGCACAAAACCCTTCCTAGGTTGGATTTATACCCAAAATAAGGCTTCTAAGAATTGGGGTGGTAATTTGGGAAGTTATTTTTGTAGGTTTTGTCTGATCTTAATGTCTTGATATGTGTTAAGAATTTAAGGGAGTGAGTTCCCTTTTATAGTCAAGGAGGAGTGACATTTTTGTAAATACCCTAAATTATTCACTATTGGGAGGTCAAACTTACCGCAAGTAGATCCAAAATTGATAAATAAATCGTTTTTGGGATGATATGGTTTAGAAACACCTCCAAAACAAAATAAAACAGATGTTTCATACATTTTTCTTCTTAATTAAAAGTTTCCTTATTTTTACCATTTCGGTTTTTCACTGTGGTAACTAGTTTTTAACCTAGGTAATCTATCCTTTAGGTCTAAATTATAGTGAGACTTATTTGATAATTTTGACTCAATTATTCTAAAAATGTAATCCAATTTATAAAATAAAAATCCTATGTGATTTGAAAATTTATTTTAACACAAGAGCATGTACATGCAAAAATACTATTTTAACCTTGCCCTTGCTAACAAAGTGTTTTTACTATTTAGGGGTCAATATATTCATTATAAAAGAAAAATTGGCCTATGAATGGAACATAATTTATATTTATTAACATTTATAAATAAATTAGAAGAAAATATTAAATTTATTCATTTAAAATAATTTAATAAAATATCATTTGTTATGAAATAACAGTATTGTTGATTTTGAAATTATTCATTTAATTGGAATTTAATAAAAAAATAAAGAACAAGATGAAATTCAAATATATTATGTTCAAAAAAATTTAACATGATATTTGAATCTAAAAATTAATGGAACATAATAATTCATTCAATTTACTTTACTTTTAATATTTTTACGATCATTTATTTTAATTAATTATTAACTAATTAATTACTACATTAGCATTTCTTAAGCATTTTAAGAAATTATTTCATCTCTAAAAATTAAATATAAATTATTATGATAAAAATAGTCATTTTTATATCAAAATATAATCCATAACCAAACCTATGTTGCTTTCTCCAATCCCAAATCTTTATAGATATTAAAAGAAATGTTTCTTTTTTTTTCTTTTTCATTACTTAACTTATTATATTGGTCATATTCAAAGGGAAGTGGTAAACAATTTCCATATTTTAGATATTTTATTGTCCAGGGTCCTAATATACTCATAAATATAAATTAATATAATATTTTAAGTCATTTGTACTCTTATAGTTTTAGTTTAGCCCCTGATAAATCGGTTTTTACCCTAACCGCGGTCAATAATTTTTACTGTTTTCACTATTTATTTTCGTAAAAAAAATAAATTGAAATTATTAGAAATTATAAATTATTCTAATCTAAATATTGAATCCTTATTTCTAAATTCAATTAGCATAATTGGTAAAAAATAGTTCAAAATTAATCACGCAGATGTGATGAGAAAGTGGGGTTTTAAGATAAAAACTATAAAAGTTTGCAATGATTTTATATCAAAATTAAAAATTAAAATGAATTAAAATGAATTAAATTAGATTAAATGATATATAATTGGACTAAATTTACTTTGAAATTAATTTAATATATAATTTAACTTTATAAATAATTTAAGTGAAAATGTTATTTTTAATTCAAATTTAATATTTTTCATTATTCATAAAACATATCCATTCAAAAAAATCCAAAAAAAATCACCCTAAGATAATTTTTGATATTATAATTTAAAAAAATAATTTTATTTATTCAAATAAATTTTCTATAATTTTTAGAAAAATAATTTTAAATTGTGTGTGCAAGGCGTGACTAAACCTTCTTTTAGAGCAAAAAAAATAGTTTTTTAGAAATCATTTCTTTTTTTCTTTTAAATGATTATTATTTTATTAATAACTAATAAAAATGTATATAATATATATTTTTATAATTTATTTTACCATATTCATACCCAAAATTCCAATATCTAAGAGATAAAATGCATATTAATTAATAATATTAATAGTATATTGTTGTTCGGTAAAATTCAATCTTGTGTATAACAAAACCTATTGAAGAAAATTATTGTTATGTGTATTGTAATCTATCAGAGAAATTAAATTTATTCTAAAATTATTTATATTTTAAATTATTATTGTTTTACATTATCTCCTAATATTATTTTTGTGTGTCACATATGTTATGAAACATGATTTTATTCTTTTAAATTCTCAGGGTGTTTCATCATTTCACTCACATGCATCAACTGTTCCGATCTTTAATGGACTAATTTTTTTATTAGATTGATAAAATTTAATTTCACTTTGGTTAATTGGATCTTGATTAATCACTTTGAGTAGAGAAGATGACTATTATACCAGATGATAGTAGTGGTGATGATAGAATATATTATGAAACATGGGAAAGATTGAACAGGTTGAGTTTGATGTTCATGAGAATGAGAAAAAGCAAGTAACATCAAGACCGGTCTCCCTAAAACTAAAAGTGATAAAGAATTTAGGAAAATTTTTGGGGACCAATCTCAAACTTCTAAAAAATATCTTTTCATGATATTAATTATCACATTGACCACCATGATGTTTTATGGTTCTCATATTATCTATGAGTATTTCATTGAAATGAAAAGTATTGCAAAAATCCCTAAGTATTTATGAATGGATTTAGATGATATTTTCCTTGTATAGTTTTTCCTGAAATCATTAACATTTTAGTATGGACCATTCAAATTTACTACAACACCATGAAATATAAATGTAATGTGAATGAATTGTATAGTATAGTAGTTTAGAAGGAAACACAATCAAAGAGTCAATAAATCCACTCTGTTACTTATCTTCAGCATCAAGGAGGAAAGAAGAATGGTATAAAGAATCATGAAAAGGGAAAGGGGTCATTTAAAGTTAATGAGTCCTCTAGAAAGAACTATAATAACATAAATAAATATAAATTCCATTTCTATGGAAAATTTGGACATTTTCAAAAGGATTTCCTAAAATGAAAGGCTTGTTTTGAAAAAAAAAAGTAAAAACTGATTATACATGTTTTGGGTAAAACATAGATAATGTTTCGTATTTTACCTATTGTATTGATTATGGTTGTATGTATCATGTTTATAATATGATGAAGGGATTATTTTAAACTCGAATAATAATCCTAAATGAAAAGTTCATTTTCATAGGAAATCGAGTGAATATTCCAGTGGAATTCATTGGGACTTACCGTTTGATCCTTGATAGTGGATGCACTCTAGAATTATATAAACCATTTTATGTAAATATTCTATCTAGTAATTTGGGTTCATTATCAAAACGTGATTCTATTGGATACTCTTTTAATTTTTGAAATATATATTTTAGTTTGTTTAAGTATACACACATGATTGGATCTAGTTTATTTTATAATGGTTTAGATAAAATAAATATTGATAATTTGTATGATGAAATTATTATGTCCTTACATCATAATTTTTCTAATAAACATGGTTTAGTAAATGAAAAATTTTATTATTATTTTTCATAAATTTTTGGATCATATTTGCATTGAAATATTACCTAGATAGATTATGATTCAAATCCTTCCAGATTAAGATTTTACTAACTATTTTTTTTTGAATTGTATTAAAGTAAAAAAACACATAAAGAAAGGTTATACTAAAATTTATTAAGTTATTGAGGTCATAAATACCTATATATTTGGGAATGTTCATGTTAATTATTTCGATAAATAAAAATATTTTATCACCTTTATTGATGATTTTTTACATTATGGATATGTCTATTTACTAAATCATAAATATTAAGAAAGAAATACTTTGGAAATTTATGTAAATAAAGTTAAGAGGAAAAAATATAGAAAGGTGAAGTTCATAATGTATGATAGGGATAGTGAATATTATGGAAGCTTTGATGAAAGGGGAAAACCCTATCCCATTTGAGAAGTTACGAGAAAGTCATGTTATATGTGCACAATAAGCCATTCTAGGTACACCAAAAAATGGTGTAGTAGAAAGGTGTAATATAACATTAATGGGTATGGTTAGGATTATATTATATAATTCATATTTTCCCTTATCATTGTGTATGTATGCTTTAAAAACTTCCATGCATTTATTGAATAGTGTTCCTAGTAAAGTGGTTCGAAAGAATCCTTTTGAAATTTTGACTTGTAGGAAACCTAGTTTGAGACACCCACATGTTTTGGTTGTCAAGTATAAAGGAGAACATATGGTCCACAATAAAGAGAACTATATGCAAGAACAATATGTGGATATTTTATTGGTTATCTAGAGAAATAAAATGGGTATATATTTTATTTCCCTAACCATAGTATGAGAATTGTTTAAACTAGAAATGCTAGATTAATTAAGAATGATGAATCCAGTGGGAGTAAAGTTTCCCAGAATATGAAAATTAAAGAAGTTAGAATTTAAGTTCCATTTTATTGTACTACAACTTCAAATTTTGTTGTTCACCATCTTATTACATCAAAAAAATAATCATGTAGAACAACAATATAAATTTTACCAAATTCAAAATGAATAAATGATTGAAGAACCATAAGAAATGGTGTTATCAAGATCCCAATGGGAGGGAATTCCATCTATTTATGATGATTATTTGATATATCTACATGAGATAGAAAGTAATTTTTTTCAATGATAATGAACCAATTTCATATTATCAATCCATTAATTTTTATAATTCTGATAAATGGTTAGATTTCTTGAAATTTGAGTTCAATTCCATAAAACAAAATAAGGTTTGAGACCTTATAGAATTTCTTAAAGGATTCAAGAGAGTTGGATATAAATTGGTCTTCAAAACCAAATGTGACTCTCACGGTATCCTTCAAGTGGAATTAATTTTCATATGAAAAATATACTATTTCCTTTTCCATGCCATGACTCTAGATCTTCCTCTACTTTAAAGGATGGTGGTTGGTATGTTTAGACTAGTTATGAGCCTTGGGCCCCTTTTCCTTGTTCTTTGTTATCTTATTCCTTATAAGGACAGTGGGTTTGTCATGCACCATTTCATTTTACACTTGGATAATGAGATTAATAATATATGAAGGACTCTTCTCATTAGTGATAATGTTATAAATAATAATAAAACAAGATAAGAACTTAGGTAGTAAGTAAATAATGAGATCTGTGTGCAAATCATTTGGGAATTTAATCCCTAAGATGTATACAAATTCAATGATTCCATTAATATTAACTACATGAGATCCATCTGGAATATCCTCTATGTGAATGGTTATAAAAAAGAATTATAGATATCATATCCCTCTTTTATCACCTTCTCTTAATATATATCATGAATTTGAGACACCATTTTATAGACATCCATGTCCTCATTCTACTTTAGAAGCTCATTAGTCATGGATGATAGCATGAAACATGTAACATATGTGGAATCATTAAAATGTTTCTCAAATATAGAAAACTCTTCCACACTATCCTATTTACTAGATGCTTCAGGAATAGAATATTCAAGAACATTTAATACACTTTCATGGTGTAGGATAGCATGTAAGTTCCTTTTCCATTCATGGAAATTTGTATCGGTGAGAATATTATCCTTATCAAGTATGAATCATAGTGTTATGTTTAAAGTCATGTTTATTTCCATTTCAATAAATAATAAAAACACAATTTTAGCACTTAATATAATAAAATAGGAAAATAAATAAATATTATATTTATTAATCCCTCACTATTTTACTGAAGCCTAATATTCCTCACCATTGGTTTCAAAATATCATGTTTCTTGAAAATTCTTATAGAAAAGATTCATATTCCCCTTCTCATCACCCCGATTTTGGCTGTTCATGAAATTTGAAGGGGTTTAAGTAGGAATTACAAATTACAATAGCATTAACTTATAGTTTCTTGATCTTTTGATTGGACTCCCCAATCCTAAAATCCTTAAATTGGATTTCTTCAACATTTTCCTCTTAGTTACACTAATTCCTCCATTGATAGTAAAACCTTGATGTAAGCTAAGTTATGTCATCCCAAAACTTCAAGATATAATTACTTGATAATTTAAAGCACCCGGACTTTGTTCAATCAAGCACTTTATACTATTTTTCAATTTTATCTTAAGTAGTGTAAGGATATATCAACTTAATATATATATATATATATATATAATTTATGGATTTTAACTTTATGTGTATGTTTCCCATTTTATCATTATTACATTCTTGTTAATATTAATGGGATTTACTTAAGTGATTAACCTTATATTAGATAAAATTTATGCATAATTCATTTTTTTAGTTTTATATTTCATGCTCATTAATTCATTAATTAAGGTGATCGTGAAAAAAATCCGTTATTAAATTACCATGAAACTTTAAAGGATAAAAAAATAAATTTGTATGATCATGATCTTTTCTTAATGGTTTTTTATCTAGTGGATGATAAACTAGTCATTGAACTTAGGGAAAACATCTTGAACCATTTTATGGTTCATGTTAGAGATTTCCATTTGTTAACCTACGATCTCACTTTGATTGATTTCACATCAAATCAAAACATAAACCACATCCACTATAATGGTAGCTTCATCCATTATATATGCTTTTACTCACTCACATGAGATGGGAACCAATGGATTGTTTAAGAAGTTTACATAAAACAAACTTTGGGCACATAGGCACTTACATGATTAGAGGAGCGATGAAACATTGGCCATCAATTTAATTTTATAATTAAATTAAAAGTGAACCAATAACATACAAAGATATGGTCCATACAAATGATAATTCACATACATACAATGAATTATTCAATTAATAAAATCTAGAATTCAATTCTAATCATTATTATTTAAGATAAATCGTGCTCGAATCAAATAGTTATATTGTTTAATTAATAAATTATCTTATCATAATTATCATCTGAAATTTCTTGAGATTCTCATACATCATAATTTTAAAAAATTTAAATTTATTTATTTAAAATTAAACATGTAAACAAATATACCTTGGAGGTAACATATTATGAAATCGTCTGAACTATGAAATTTTTATTATATTCATGTATTTTTTACTCATGTTACTTCTAAAATACACATCTTAACATGTAATTTCATGTATTATACTATCAACTTAATGACCATGCAAAAAACATGGTATTTATGTAGCGTGTTGTTTTTCAATGCATGTATACTAATGAATGTATTAGGACTTATATACGATATGAAATTTCAAATATTATGTAGAAATTAATTTGAAATTTAATATATATATATATATATATATCTTGTTACATGGTGTGTACTGTCAACTTAATGACCACATGGAACACATGTTGATAAGGTTTAAGTAGTATAATAAATTAATTTTTAATTAAACATAATTTGGTTAAAATGAAAAGCATGTATATTATGGCAACATGTCATGTAATATTCTCATTGTCTATCTATAGCACGTGTTTGTGGAATCATTGTGTAATCATTTCATAGAAAATTATGGAGTACATGACATGTACATGGGATACACAGTGTTTGGTCACTTATTTACATGGTCACCAGTCATATAGACTGTGTAAGAGAATACTTGGCCCATCTTTGACTAATGAACTACATGTTATGTATGGATGTTATACGTCATGTAGTCAGGATGAATATACACTCGGGTGGAATGGTCAACGTGTGGTGTATTTAAATACACACCGCATGTAATAAATAAACACTACTTGAACTAATTATGAATTAATTCATGGGGTACTAAGAATTGGTACACAGTGTGTACCAATGGGATGTATGGCATGTAATATTGTGTTATCCAGCCAGAATCCTCAGCACCTCCGGATAATTTCTTCAAATTTATTTCATTCATAAAATTAATTGATTTGATTATATTTTTTAGAATGAAGAGAATGATGTTCATATCTCATGATTTTGATTAAATAATTATTTAACCGGAATTGAAAACTAACAAAAAATTCATAAACCAATCAATGATCTTTAAATAATTATTAATAATTATGTGACTGCTCTTATAACACTTGAAGGTTTTGGGAACAGCGGAAGCACCAGATGGGGCATGCCCAACTCGAATTTTTTCATAATTGATGATTGATCTGAGATTTACAGGATGATAAACCCCGTGATCAATGGAATTGAATCATATATTAGTTTAATATTGAGAAAATTAGAACCAATGTTTAGGATAATCACATATTATTTATAATAAATTTAAATAATTAAAGAATTACCTTAGGATGAATTTTATCTTCATTGACAGATCTGGAAATGTTGCTACATCATGCCATATATGTGTTGTATGCTTTAATAATAGATTCCCTCCAACGGTGATCCACATGTGTTCCACAATCCTCCGAACATCACTATAGAAATCTCCATGGGCTAGCAAGGTAAATCATAATACTTATTTCATTCACCGATGATTGCCCAAAAAATTTTGAATGAAGGATTTTCTTTGATCTCTTGAGAGTGGCGGTGGAGGAGGATCGATCTTTGTTCTTGAGATATTTCATAGAGAGGGTGCTCTATAGAGCTAGATAGGATTCTACCCAGATATCGTTGTGCACAAAAATGAATTGGAAACACCTAAATAAAATAATATTATTTGGTTTAAACACTACTAGGGTTAAAAAAATAATAATTGTGCATGCACCATTATTATTTTTATTAATTTATTTGGATCCCCATGATAATAATAATAATAATATCATTTATTAACATGCACTAAACTCATGAATTAAATTAAAAATTATTTATTCAAATAATATTGAATATATATAATTTCCCATTGGACTATTAAACTCACCTCTCCATTCCTCCACAATATTTAACAGGCATTAGATAAAGACTATTTATTTAATACATAAATATCACCTCATTATTCACCAATAAATAAATATATATTATATTAAATAAATAGAAAATAATTATTTATTAAGTACTCTACTCACAAAATATTCTCTCAAATAACTGGTGATGGAATATATGTGATCAATAAAACATGAATAATTATTAAACCAAGTGTGAGAATAATATTTATCCAGCTTTTTAAATAATAAAAAATAATATTATTTAACTAAGTTTTTGGATATACTTAGTGTGTGACCCTCTAGGCCTCTTTCATAGTGATATTCAGTGAAGTAGGCAAAAGTCCAAGGTTAGCATCTAGAAACACGCCAAAGCATACATCTATAAAGAAGTTAATGTTTTAATGACATAAAACCACATATAGATTCTTATTATGTAATATAATCCCTTTGTCTTGATATCTCTTAATCAAGTAGGTTTCATGATGGTGTCATCAACTTGTTTTCTTGATGTCTTTTTCTTTGAATTTCTAGAATTTGAACTTTCCTATAGAACACCATGGCCCTGGATTTATTTAGACTATGTCATTTCCATAAAAGTGCCTATGATATTAATTTCCATTAAAAAACATAAAAGAAAAATCCATTCTTTCATTATTCATTAATGAAATATTTCTCGTGATGCACCCAATATATCATACTTTTCGGTGAACATATGTCATCACGGTTTTCATCAATACGTCAAAGTACAGGACTTCTAATATCCATAAATAATAATATTAAAGTCTATGGATCAATACACATATCCAAAAATAGAAACATCCAATGACACGTATAAATTTTAATTTCTTAGTGGTGGGTCTCATTATCATAAATTCTACACTAGAAATAAGCAAGGGTATACACCATGAGAAGGTGCCTTAATGTCATATGAGTCTCTACCCATGATAGACTATTTCATTTTTTTCCCTCAAATGATTTTATCTGATTATATAACATATATTTAAGAATATTGTTTTTTTACTTCTAGGTTCTCGTTAGTTTGGATAACTGTTATGACTTTTAGTGTGAAAACTACACTTAAGACATTATCACATACTATTTCATGCATAAGAACAATAATGATGTTATAAGGAGTTTATTAATATTCAAAACAATAATATATATTATCATAAAGTACACAGAAGTTTGTTCTAGGGCACCAACTCCCACAGTCATTGAGGTACATCTCTTCGAATTCATCTCTTTCAATTTTTTATATTAGGAATTCTAACATTGTAGACTTAGTGGTTGGTAATATTTATTCATATTATTATGGACATATCGATATAAGAAAATCTCTAGATATTTTTTTCATTTTATGGGGAGGAATCATCTCTTGGAAATGAAATATGAAATCATTGGTGTTCCTATCAACCATTGAGGCTGAGTACAATGCTTTAACATAGTCCATTAAAGTTTCCATTTTTCTAAAGGGTTGGATTTTTTAACTCAATTTTTGTATATATATTTTCACTATTAAATGTGTATCACATTATTCCCTGTATCTCTCTAATAACCAATTATGTTATGGGTGGTCTGATAAAATTGATATTTGGTTTCATTATGTTATAGAGGTTATTGAATGTGGAATAGTGTGGGTCAAAAATATATACATGGATGATAACCCAATCAATAGTTTCACTATGGCTATGTATTTTTTCAATTTGAATAACTATTTAGATATTCTAAACTTGGTTCTTTTGGAGTATAATTTTGGTGTAAGAACGTAATCCTTTGATTGTTTTAGTTTCTTTTGAAAATGGTGGAGATTTACTGATTTTAGTATATTAATTTATTTCAAAAATAAAATCAATTCCTGATTAGTTTATTGTTTTAATTAATCTTATTAAATATTTATTTTATATTATCTACTATTTTTTCTTACCATTGGATTTATTCTTATCATTCTAATTTTTTGGCTTATATTCTTTGGTTTACTCTTACATGATGTCCTTGCGGACCTTTATGTATTCATTAAATTTAAAATTTTACCTCTGTATGAGGTTCCTTTTACCGTGATGCAATTTTTCCTACCCGAACATGGGTCTAGTTTTCCCTCATCAGAGGGACTTGAAACCCTTATATAACCTAGGTGACCGGGGGTTAACAATTATATTCTTTGTATGTTGTTTGGTATATCTTTATGTAGAGTCAATACTATTCTGATGAAAATCTCTACTTATTATTACCTTTATGTGATCCACTTAGGGTTACCCTTTCATGAGTCACTCACTCTTACCTTTACATAGAGTTGGTTCAGAAAAATGATCTTTCTATAGAGTTCATGAACCCTTTACGCGTGGAATCTAAATTAACTTCCCATAGGGGTAATTCTAACCTTCATGTGTCTTATTCCTTTGTGATTTTTGACCTTTTAGGGGTTTTTTAATTTCATCCTTTCATTTATTAATTTTTTTTATCTTTTTCAACAACCCTCATCTCTTATGGTTATTTCTTTCCATCCATATTTAGATTTAAGTGATATTAATTATATAGACATGAGAAAAGTGATTTATTATATTCTGGATGAGCCGAGAGCTTTATCTAGTGGAGGTCGATTATAGTTAAACACATCATTACCTATTAGACGCATCACTTACCTCGCCTTTGAATATTGAATCTTGAACCAACACTATTTTACAATGGGGATCTTATAGTTTTATATCATGAGGTTTAATTGGTGTCGGTGCTTCTGGAGATACATAAAGAACCTTCAGGCCAATTGGTAAACCCTTTTATAAGTAAGACATATTTTATTCTTACTACTTCTTTTGTACATCTCTCTTACTATGAAATTATATCACTGTCGCATATCACATTATATACAACACTTCTTTTATTAGTTCTAAACAAAGAGAACTAATAACAGTGAAAACTTTATCAGCTCTAGCTAAAGGCACTGATAAAATTCACTTTTATCGGCACTATAGAAGAAATGATAAAAGTGTACCCTATAATGAACCAGTATTTTCATACATAGATATTACATCTTTTTAGATTAATATTCATTTCATTACAAATACACATGCCCAAGGACTGTAATAGTTTAGTTCCTTTGGAAACTTGGAACACATTCTTCTAATTTGGTGAAAGATCTTCAACATGTCCCATAAAGAACTTCACATTTAGTATTACTACTTAAATCCATTATTTATAACCATAGGAATGGAAATATAATAAAGGGTGAGCTTAGATTCTCAGTAAGGGTAAACATGGAAGATACGTAAGCATAACATGAGAATAATGGTCTAGAAACATAAGCATAACATTTGAATATTAAAACCTATATATCAAAGATCATATACATGAGTCATGACATAAATATTAGAAGTTCAAAAGACTTGAATTATTAGATAGTCAAATCACATGATCCATGAGATTATAACAATGGCATAATACATGGAATTTTTGGAATAAACATATGCTTAGAATGTCTTATGTCAATGATACCTACAAAGAAATTTATAGTATGTTAGAATTAGGATAATCACTCGTGTACCTACTTTGGGATTAGGATGAAATTTCATGTACCTTATAGTTTTTTTCTTAGGATTAAATCCCATGTACCCTCTTATTTTAGGCTTAGGATGGCCCCATGTGTACCCTCTTGTTGTAGGTTTAGGATGACCTCTAGTGTACCCTCTTGTTTCACACTTAGGATGACCTCCCATGTACCCTTGGAGCTCATAGAACATTTATCTTTACCCAATGAATTGGTGGGAGATATAGGTCCCACCCATAACTTAATTAAAACTATACATATGTGTGAAATAGGACCAAAAATCATTCATCACATCAAAACCCATGTAATGAAATGAGTTTCATAAACACTTCGTCATAATATAACTCATGGAAAATAAATGGGTTATATAAATATCTTTCCTTCATAAACATAAACCATTCATAAAATAATAATAATGGTATAAATGGGTCATCTCCCAAGAAAATCATAAGTAACATTAATATAATTCATCTTATATGGAAAAAAAATTAAATAGCGCTTGAAATAATACTTTAGGAAAATATCCTTTCCAATTTGAAAAATTATTTTAAAATCATACAATGTTTAGAAAAAAATTTCATTTAAACTTATCTTTAAAACATATAAATTAATCCTTGAAACCCATTTTTTAAATCCTTTTCCTTGAAAATTTATATAATATCATTTAAAACACATTTAAAACATATTTTGAAAACAGTATTTTGAAGAAACATAGATTTCCGACTGAAGAGAGAATAACATTACATGAAACTTATAATATCATGAAAATAATTAGATTCATGATAAAACATGTTTAATTTCAGTATATGCACCTCTCAAAATAATATAGGTTTATAATATAACATATGTATCAAAGAAATAAAATTAAGACAAAATTACATTACCCATTTGGTAACTTCTGAATTGTAAACCCCATGAAATATAGATAATCAAATAGAAATGTAAATACCAATAAATTTTTCTAATAAAACTCTTAAAATTCATTCATGGATAGTATATACACCACACACAACAAATGAGTAGTGTATAAGGCCTATTTCCCATCGAAATAAAAGTGAGACAAAAATACCTTACCTTATATCTTGACTCTCATCATGCTCATAAAAACCTCATGTATAATAAATATATATTTATAATAAATATATTATATAGTTATATTGATATATATAATACCTTATATGACTTACTTATGACTTTATATTACCCATTCATTAACAATTTAAGTTATGTTTCTGATAATAACGGCTTTGTTTCTCATATATGTTTTGACTTGTTATTCTTGGTACCCATACTTAGATCATTATTTAATTATCTACATAATGATAACCATGATATAAATATCATATATATTAATTATATATGTATTTATGTTTATATATAAAATATATAAAATATATAAATAGAAAATTAAATACACTGTTCCTGGAGATGGTAGTCCATATGTACACATGAACACTGCTTTCATTTCATGTTGTATTTAAATAAAGAAAGTAAATGACATATATGTGTGTATATATAATATCATTATATTATCATTATTATTTAATATATATATCATATAATTTCACTAAACCCATATTTAATACATTATATGTCAATTTTGAATGAGTCGCATCGCTTTGAGGAGGCAGTAGTCCACACATCCACAAACAAAGTTATTATATTTCCACAAAATAGAAAGCACAAAAGTAAGTTTTTTATAATATTTAAATAAGAATAATTACATCATAAATAACATATATTTCATATATAAATATATATACCATCATAATTATCATCCATGAAAGGTGGTAAAGGAAAAACCAACAACATTGTTTTGTAAGGTGGTAGTTCGTCGTACCCAAGAATAGTAAGTTTGTAACCCATTAGATGGAATTTTCAATAAGTGTAAGAATAACCTTATAATTAAAATATATTAGTATATTTAGGATATATATGATATTATATAATAATGTAATAAGTATTATTTATGGGGTTCAAGTAAGAAATAAAACGGAAATGTTCATTGATGAACATTACATTTTCTTTGGGTATCTCCTTTTGATTTGCACAAAGAAATTATTTGGTTGAATTTATGCCAAAATTTAGGCTTCTAGGATGAATGTAGGGGATTTGGAAGAATATTTGGATATATTTTGTCCAAAACAAATAGGTTTTGAGGTGTTAAAAAAAGAGAATAATAGGTAACCTTTTATAAGAGAGGGGAGGTCACTCTTGGAAATCATCAAAATATTAAATTAATATAAATTAACTTTATAATCCGAATAGATCCAAAATTATTAATTTATAATATAGGATTATTTTGGGTCTAAATAACTTCATTAAATAAAAATAATATAAGTTTTGACAATTTTTTAAATCCTTATCTTTTACCTTTAACCCTTATTTAACCTTTTTAATTCCTACTATGATATAATGTAATTTTCACTTTGAGGGTTAATATAATTAATGCAAAATGAAAAAGATAAATAAATGTGTTATTGATGAAATTTCAATACTTATCCAAATATGTTAGCTTAATTTTATATTTTTATGAGTTTTATATCATTTGATAAAATATTTTATTATTTTAAAGTATAATTAATGTCAATTTTATCACTACTCAACACTTGACCTTTTAAAAATATCATAACAACATGATATCTTTAAAAAACTCTTTTAACCCATTATTAAAATGTTAATGTAATATATAAAACTCTTATATGATATTTATTATATCAAATTATATTTATTTTGATATTTTTAATATCATTTATCTGATTCCTACATTAATTAAACAATTATTACATCATCATTATATCACTATTTAAGGTAATTATTTTATCACAAAAAATTATAAATAAATTACCATGATGTATTTAAACATTTTATATTTATAAATATTATTTATTTTCAAACATATCCCTTATATAATCCCATATTAGAAATATTTCTCTTGTTAAAAACAAAAGTATGACAAATTTGACTTTTAATTAAATATAATATTGTAAAGGTTACTTTCTCATAAAAAGGACATAAATTGTCTCATAAATGATAATTTAATGCCAAGGGATGAAAAATATTCATCCAATAAAATTATGAAATGTTTTATGGTAATTTTGTAATATTTATATTATTATTTTTACCATTAATTACTCAATTTATCCTTAACCATGGTAATAAAAATTACCAATGTTACGATTCATATTTTTTCCAAATATAAAAGTGAACTATATAATAAGTTTAGTAATTATGATTCCAAATATTTACTCTATTTTTTAAAATTCAAAACACATAATTTTCAGAAATTAATTAAAAATTAATCTAGTTGATAGATCGAGAAAATAAGTTTTTCAAGTAAAAAACATCCAAAAGATTGAAATGTTTTTATACCCAAATTCAATGTAAAATTGATTAAAATGAACTAAATTTAATTAACTGATAATATTTAGATCTAATTATAGTTTTAAAATAATAAAATATATAATTAAACAATATAAATTATTTTTATAAAAACTTTATTTTCAATTAAAACTCAATTTTTTCATTATTTATCAAAACATGAAACTTATCAGAATAATATAAAAAAATAAATAAAATTAAATTTTGATATTATTTATTTAAATAATAAGTTCATTTTTCATATAAAAATTATAAAATTTTTAAAAATTAGATTAAAAATTGGTTCGACACTAAAAGGTGGTAAAATTACCCTTTTTAAAAAATACATCTTTTTATTCATAAAATTGGATTTATTCTTATAATATGCCTATAAAATATTTCGGATGAGTTTAAAAAAATTATTTAATTTTTAATATATAGATTTTATTAGAAACATTCTCCAATGTTGGTTTGTTTAATTTATTGAGATAAAATGGTGTTTGTACATAGAAAAATAGCTTTTTAGGAAAAGAAATTTATTTATTTTTATATAGTTCTTAATTTCATTTATAGTTAATTGATATATCAAAGCATTAATTTAATATACTATTTTAAATCATATGTTTATAATTTAGTTAATATTATTTTTAATTTCAATTCCAATGGCTAAGTGGTAACGATAATAATATTTTAATAACAATACTAAGTATATATTATAGTTTTGTAAAACTCAGTCTTGCATGTAATGAAAGCTATAAAAAGAACTCAGAATTATATGTAACACAATCCAGACATAGTGTTGTGTGTACTGCAACCTTAACTTGATGTTTCATAAGAAACAAGAATAACTTGGTGATTTCATATAACATAAGATATATTCAACGTTGCATGAAATGAATAATATCGAAAAGATTACATTAATTCAAAAAACATATTTCACAAAATCTTGTGTTGTTACATTATACCTCCCTTAAAATGAATTCCCCCCCTCAAAATTTTTCTAGGTTATCAAAGGATTAATACTTTAATGTTTCTTTCATAGAAACCCATATCATAAAAATCAATACTAAAACTCCATTAAAAAAGGAAAGCTAGAAATATAATGATTTCCCAAAGTAACTCATAAATAGGTTTCCACATAAAATAACATAGGTAAAAAGTTAAAACATGGTCATGGAAGAGAAATATAATTATCAATTTCTGATGTAGAGTGATAGAGAAGATGGTTAGTAGAAAGTTTACAATCACAAATCTATTACCCAGAGAGGCTTAAAAAGTTTACTAATATAATCAAAAATGATGATAATGGGAAAACATTTTATTTTAAGAACTTTTTCCCTAAAGGTGAAGAATTTTCATAAGAATATATACTTACTTGATTTCATCACAATATCACCCTTTATTGTGCCTTGATCAATTTACACTTCATCTCTTATTCCATGAAATGAAGGTAAATTTTTCATTATTGTAGTATTAGAAGATCATGAGATTCATAAATATAATGAAGGGTCCTTCTATATATACTTATCAAAACAAAAAGGTTATCACAAATTATCAAATATGCATAAATCCTCATATGGTGAGATAAAACTTTAATCTATAAAATCTCATCTAAATTTTAACATAAACCATTCCATAAATGTTATCCTTATAACACTTCCAAAATATGAATGTCCAAAACTTTATAAATAAGGTCACTAAATTTCTAAAAAATAACTTAGCATTGATCTCCAATATATCATAAAGTAGCTCTTGTTTGTCACATACTAAGCATATGAATACCTTCATCATTTATTCTCTTGAAACATGGAAATTACAATCAATCCATATTAAAAATATGCATTCTTTATTAATCCAAAGATTACTAGACATATTTTTTAAGTCCAAAAATGTCATAATGATAGCATAAACCACATTTTCAACAAATCCTTAATCAGTTCCAAGGTGATCAGTACCATCCAATTTACATATTCATATCCAACACATCCTTATCTGAACATCATTATCTCAACATTTGGAATATATTAAGGTTTATCTTTCTATTAATATTGTGTTTCCTATGAATATCGACTTTTCATTAAATCACATTTCTAAGTCTTCATCACTATTCAACATATAATTTTCAATACTTAATAAAAAATGTATACTAAAAATACATATATATCCCATAATATTTGAATTCCAAAACATATAAACATGCCTCATAAAAATTTATTCTTAAATAATTACCCAAGCTTCATTGTCTTAATCTTTCATAGAATACGAAATATGAATCATTTCTTAAGGTTCCTCAATCTCAATCTAATCATGATTCTGATGTTTAATGTAAAAAATATTGTTAAAACATCTAATACCTTTCACATTTCATCTAGAGTCTCTTTATCCTCAATAATATAACTAATACTCATACCACTTTCCTGATTCTCTTCATGAGATTTCTCCTTAGTACATCAATTTGCATAATACCCATACAATCCACATCTGAAACATTAAATGTTAACCATGTTCCTTCAAGTTCCCACTATTGACTAAGACTAAAAATCATAGTGTGAGAAACACTTATCATAGAATAAAAACACATAATCATGAGAAATTTCTTATAGGATTCCTAAATCATGACACTTAATTTTAAATATATGACACCTTAGGATTATCCTTAAATATATCCCTAGAAATATCATTGGAAATATCCCTATGGATCTCACTAAAGGTTTCTCATCCTAGTTTCCAAAGGTTGACTAAAATTTTCTCTAATACCAACTATAATGAACCAGGATTTTCAAAAATAGATATTAAATATTTTTAGATCAATATTCATTACATTACAAAAACATGTGCATGAGGACCATAATAGTTTAGTGCCTTTGGAAACTTGGATGGCATTATTCTAATTTTTTGAAATATTTTCAATAACTCCCATAAATATATTATCCTTTTTTACTCTTAATTAAAACTATTCTTTATAATCTGAGGAATTGAAAAATAATAAAGGGTAATATCAGATGCTCAGTAAGGGTAAACATGGAAGATACGTAAGAATAACATGAGTATAATGGTATGAAAACATAAGAATAATAATTTAATATTAATCTCTACATATCAAAGATCATATAAATAATTCAAGGAATAAAGATTTACAGTTCATAAGATATGAATTATAAGATAATAAAAACACATGATTCATGATAGTTTAACAATGGAATAAGACATGGAATTTGTTCCATACACATAATATTATAATATCTTATTTCAATGATACCTAACAAGACATTAATAGTATGTTAGGATTCGGATAATCGCATGTGTACCTACTTTTGGATTGGGATGACCTCCCATGTACCCACTAGTTACAAGCTTTGGGGGACAACATGTGTATCCTCTTATTTCAGGCTTGGTACGACCTCTCGTGTACCCTCTTATTGCGGGCTTAGTATTAAATCTCGTGTACCCTCTTGTTTCGATCTTAGGATAACCACTCATGTACCCTCTTTTTTCAAGCTTAGGATGACCTCCCATGTACGCTTTGATCTCATAAAACATTTAACATTACCCAATTCATTTATGAGATATATAGGCCCAAACTGTTAAATAATTAAAATTATAAATATGTGTGCCACATAACCATAAATTATTCATCACATCATAACCTGTATAAAGAAATCGGTTTAATAAACACTTCATCATAACATAACTCATGGAAAAGAAATAGTTTCCATAAATATCGTGTCATCATAAACATAACTCATTCAGAGAAATAATAAGAATTCTATCATTTATTCATATCCACATTAAATCATAAGTAACATTAATATAAATAATCTTAGAAGGAAAATTATTTTTGAAATATCACTTGAAATAATTCCTGAGGAAAATATACTTTCTGTATTGAAAAACTCTTTTTAGATCATAAAATATTTAGAAATTTTTTTATTGAAAATGGTCTTGAAAAAATATAAATGAATCCTTGAACCTAGTTTTAATTATCTTCAAAAAAAAATTATTTTAAAATTAATATAAGATCATTTAAAACATATTTAAAATATTTTTGGAAAACATTATTTTGAAGGAACACAGATTTTCGACCAAATATAGAATAACATTACATAAAAATTATAATATCATGAAAATAAGGATATTAATGATACAAAATTTAAAAGGTAATTATATACACCTCATAAAAGAATATAGGTGCATAAAATAACATGTGTCTCAAAGAAAGAAAATTGAGACAAAATTACCTTACTGATTTGGTAACTTTTGACCCGTAAATCCATGAAAGAGAGATCATATAATGGATATGTAAATAACCATAAATTTTAAGAATATTACTCATAAAAATAATTAATTGATAGTATATACACCACAAAAACTAAATTAGTAGTTTATAATAGATATATCCCACAGAAATAAAAGTGAGACCAAAATCCCTTACCTTATATCATGATTCTCATTGTTCTCATGAAAATCTCCTGTATAATAAATATAAGTTTAGTATAAATAAATTAAAGAGACATATTAATATATATATATATATAATACCTTATATTATTTACTAATTAATTTATATTACCCACTTATTAACAATTTAAGCTATGTTTCTGGTAATAACTGTTTTGTTTCTCGTACTTGTTTTGACTTGTTATTATAGGTCTTCAAACTTAGATCATGATTTCATTATCTATAAAATGATAACCATGATATAAATATCATATATATATTCATTATATCATTATTTATGGTTATATATAAATTATATAAATATAAAATTAAATACATCATTCATGGAGACGGTAGGTCGTATGTACACATGAATGTTGCTTCCATTTCATGTCGTATTGAAATAAATAATGTAAATGAAATATATGTATATATATAATATAATTCCACTATAATTATTATGTCTTATATATCATATATTTTCACAAAACACATCCTTAATACATTTCAGGTAAAGTTTGAACTAGTCACATCGCTTTGAGGAGAAGGTAGTCCACACGTCCACAAACGAAGTTATCGTATTTCCACAAAATGGAAACCATGATGGTATATTTTTATAATATTTAAAAAATAATAAACACATCATATATACCATATATATAATATAAAAATCTATTGTCTATAATAATGCTTAACCATGATAGGTGGTAAAGGAAAAATGAACAACACTGTTTTGTGAGGCGGTAGTTTGACGTACACAAGAATAGTAAGTTTGTAACCCATTAGATGGAAGTGTGTGTAAGTGTAGGTAGAACCCTTATAATAATAAAATCTAAGTATATTAAGTATATTAATGTTATTATAAAATAATTTATTAATAATAATTGAGTGGTTTTCAAGAAAGAAATAAAATTAAAACACTTATTGATGAACATTACCTTTTCTTTGGGTATCTCATTTTTATTTGAACAAAAAGGACTTTTTTGTTGAATTTATTCATATATTAAGGCCTATATGATGAATTTAGGGGAGTTGGGAGAATATATGAATAGATTTTGGCTGAGCCAAATTGGTTTTTAAGTGATAACAAAAGAGAATAATAGATGCCCTTTTATAAGAGAGGGGAGGCGGACTCTTGGAAATATTCAAAATATTAAATTAATAAAAATTAAATTTATAATAAAAATTGATCAAAACATATTAATTTTTAATATTGGATGATTTAGGGTTGAAATAAATCCATAAAATAATAATTAAATAATTTTTGACTATTTTTTTAATCCATATCTTTTATCTTTAACCCTTATTTAACCTTTTATATTCTTACTGTGATATCATGTAATTTTTATTTTAAGGGATAAAATAATTACTATAAAATTCAAAACGACCAATAAATGAATAATTTGAGAAATTTTAATATTTATAACTATCATTTAGATGAATTATAGATTTTTATAAATTCATTATCATTTAGTAAAATATTATTTTTAAAAAATATTATTAATGTCAATTTTGACACTATTCATCACTTGACTTTTTAAAAATATAATAACAACATGATATCTTCAAAAAAACTATTTAAAGTAATCACTATCATGTTAATGTAATCTAGAAAAAAAATTATGACATTAATTATATCAAATTATATTTATTTTAATATTTTTAATATCATTTATTTGATTCCTACCTTAATTAAATAATTATTGCATCCTCATTCTCTCACCATTTAAGGTGAATATTATTTCACCAAAATTTTTAAATAAATCACCATGATGTATATAAACATTTTATATTTTTAAATACTATTTATAATTGAACATATCCCTTATATATCCTCATATTAATAATATTTCTCCGATTAAAAACAAAAGTATGACAAAATTGACTTTCATTTGAATATAATATTATAGAGGTTATATTCTCATCCAAAATTCCACAAATGGCCCCTTAAACAAACCTTTAATTCTTAGGGACAAAAAATATTCATCCAATAAAATTATGAAAAGTGTCAGGGTAATTTTATAATATTTATAACATTATGTTTACCCTTAATTACCCGATTTACCCATAATTATGGTAATAAAAATTACCAAATTTGTTATTCATATTTTTTTCAAAAAATAAAAGGGACCTATTTACTAAATTTTTACCTTAAGATTCCAAATATGCAATCCATTTTTCAAGATTCAAAACACATGATTTTTTGAAATTAATTAAAAATTAATCCCATTGACGGATCGAGAAAACATGTTTTTAATGTAAAAACGTTCAGAAGATTAAAATGTTTTTATATTAAAATTCAATGTGAAATTGAATAAAATAAACTAAATTGTATTAAAAGATAAAAAAATTATCTAATTATACTTTTAAAAAAAATAAAATATATAATTTAACACTATAATGTATTTCAATGAAAAATTCGTTTTTAATTAGAATTCAGTTTTTTCCTTATTCATCAAAACATGAAACTTATCAAAAAAATATCAAAAAATTTACCTAAGTAAATTTTGATATTAATATTTAAAATATAAAGTTTATTTTTTCATATAAAAATTATAAAAGTTCCTAAAAGTATATTAAAAATGGGTTCTCCATTAAAAGGTGGTAGAATTACCCTTTTAAAAAAATACATATCTTTATTCATAAAATTGGTTTTATTCTTATATTATTCCTATAAAATATATTAGATGACTGTCATAACATTTGATTGAATTTTTAATATATAAATTTTATCAAAAACATTCACCAATAGTGGTGTGTTTAATTTATTGAAATAAAATTATGATTGTACATACAAAAATAGTTTTCTTAGAAAAGGAATTTCTTTATATTCAAATAGTTCTTACATTCATTAAAATCTAATTGATAAAGCAAAAGATTTATTTTATATACTGGTTTAAATAATATTTTCATAATTTATTTAATCTTATTTTTAATTTCCATTCCAAGGAATTGGTGGTAACTATAATAATATTTAAATAAAAATACTAATAATATATTGTAGTTCAGTAAAACTCAGTCTTGCGTGTAATGAAAGCTATCAAAAGAAATCAGCATTGTGTGTAACACAAGTCATACATAGTGTTGCATGTACTGCAATCTGATTTAAGTATTGTGTGCCCCACAACCTCGACTTGGTGTTGCGTACAAGGAAAGAATAACTTGGTTCTTTCATATAACAAAAGTTATATTCAGTGTTGCGTGAAATGAAAAATATCAAAAAGATTAAATTAATTCGAAAAAATATTTCTCAAAATCTCAGGTTGTTACATACCCTTTGTTAGAACATATTTTATCACTAATAAAGGTTATCCTTTATCATCACTTTTCTAAAACTAATAAAATATTTGTCTAACATATAATAAAAAATATTATTAATATATATAAAATTATCATATTTATATTCCGAAATTAATTTTTAATTATATATATATTCATTAAAAAATGTTTATAATAAATATAAATATGATATATCAATTATATTTTAATAATTTAAGAAATTATATAAATATAAATTAATATGCATTATTAATACGTGATATCTGAATTTAAATATTGATATCTAAGTCTATATATGGGATGTATATATATTCATGTGTATGTGTATGTATAGGACATGTGTATATGTGTATTTATGTAATGTACTATTCATATTTTTAATATTATTTCACGTTTAATGTTTTTTTATTTGATATGTTTTTAATTTATTCAATCTTTGCAATTTATACATATTTATTTACTAAGAATTATTTATAATATTTTTGTAATTATATTATTATTTTTCATTCAATTTTTTTTAATTAAGTTTCAAAATTTATAAATTATTTGAAGTTTACATAATTAAGTTATTTAAATGCATTTATTAATATTTTTTTCATTTGTAAACATGTTTACAATTCATGTAGTTAATCTTATGAATTCATTTTTTAAATATTTTTATCTATTAAATTTTTATTCATTTTTAATATTCATTTAACATTATTTATTCATTTTTAGAATTTATTGTTTTTTATATTTGTTGGAATTTATGTTTTTCTAATATTTATTTACTATGTAATATTTTTAGTATGTTTGTAATTTATATAAATAATATCTATTCGTTTTTTGTTTATTATGTTTTAACATTTAAAATATCTTTTAAATTTATATAATTTATTTATTTAAATGTTTTTTTAATTATTTTTTAATTTAAATAACTAATATTTTATATTTTTAAAATTTAATTTTTTTCATTTTTAGTATTATTTTATTTAATATAATATTTTCATTTTTGATATTTATGAAATTTATTATTTTTAAAATTTATACTTATTTATTTAATAATTTTTAATATTTTCAATGTGCATAATTTATATGATTAATATTTATTCGTTTTTTATTAATTAAGTTTTAATATTTTTAATATGTTGAAAATTTATATAGTTGATTCTTATAAATTCATTTCAATTTTAAAATTTTTATAGTCAATATAATATTTATTTTTAATAATTTTGTTATTTATATAATTAATAATATATTTTTTCCATTTTTATGTGTATGTAATTAATGTAGTTAATACCGTGAATTCACTTTTTTAAATATATTTTTTAAAATTTAATCAAATTTTATTTATTCATTTTTAAAATTCATTCATTTTTTTATTATTTATTCATTTGTAATATTTAATAATTATTTTTATTTTTGGGATTTATTAAATTTTTAAAATTTATTTGTACATAATTATTTACTAAGTATTAATATTATTAATATGTATTTAATTAATATGGTTATTATTTATTCAATTATATTTTTGAAGCTGTAATATTTTTAAAATGTTTGAAATTTATATAATTAATTGTTTTAAATTAATTTTATAATATTTTCTTCATTTTGGTATGTGGTTACAACCAATGTATTTAATCTTATAAGCTATATATAATTATTTACTAAGTTTTAATGCTCATAGTATGTTTTTAAATTTTATGATTAATATTCATTTAATTTTCTTTTTTAAGTTGTAATATATTTTAATTTTTTGAAATCTAAAACACTAATCCATTTAAATACATTTTTTATATATTTACTAATAATGTAAAATATTTTTTTTAATTTTTTCATAATTTATACATATTTAATATATATTTGTTTAATATATTTTCATTTTATTTGTAAAAGCTTATAAAAACAACCTTTATCTACGATAAGATCATTTATTAGTGCTAAAAAATATTGATAAAATATAACTTTATCAGCACTAGAATTCTAGTGCTGATAGTGATTGCTTTTATCAGTGCTTTTTTTAGCACTGATAAAACAAATCTTTATCGATGCTTTTTAGAAAGCGATGATAAAACCCTCCCCGAACTTATATGTCCAAACCTAATAGAACTTTTTTCTTCATGCTGCTCAAGCTCGTGCGGAATTCAACCTCTACTGCCACACCCCCTTGAACTTCTCAAATGAATCAATCCTCTCAAAACCTAATTTACATGATTATTTCAACTCCTCTTTAATCAATATTACATCACTCGATCTGCATACTCATCATCATCGTGTTGTTGAATCTCTTATTTAATTGATCCTCTAATGTTTCTGGAATCCATCAACTTTTAAATGGATTTATTTTCTTATCTTGGTTGAGAACATCATGGTATAATCCAAACTCCATGAGAAATTTTTTTCCACTACCTTAACAGCTTGTTTGGGAATGGTGATTTTGGGGATAACATAAACAAAATGGAGTGATTTGAACTCATTTCCACAGTTTGGAGAGGTTCTATTGGATAGTGAGAAATATTTAGGGAGAAACCCAGAGAAATCAGTTAATCAGTGATTAAAGATTTCAAGTTACCCATAATCAGGGTGATTTGGAAGGAAACAAATGATAGAATACTACTTTTTTCAAATTTCTTATATTACCCCATCTTATATTTTATTTTTTTCAACCTCTACCCTTATCCTACACCAAATTTATTTAAAAAATATTATTTGTATCATTTAACATACATTTTTTATGTGTGGATCTTTATTTTTCATTGTATTCATTCTCTTGGCCCCACATACATTCATTCTGAACACCGCTGGATTTCTTTAAGTGATAATTTTTGTCTTTTATTCTAGTTGACTTTATTAGTTCATCCCATTGAGACAGACCCACACTTTTATTCATTAAATCCCAATTAAATTCAAAAGTTTATTCAAAAGTTAGGTTCTCAAGACCATGTGATTGGGCCCTACTAATGTTCTCATCATCTGAAAAAAGGTCAATTTTGGCACCTAAGCATCATGTCCCTGAAATACCACCTGACCCACTATGTACCAAGTTAAGAAATTAATGAACATCAACTCCTCCATCTTTTGGATTTTAATCACTTGTTTCTTTTTTTGTATCTTGTCTATTTATTTAATCATATGAGATATCATTGAATTAATCATATGTGAGATCTTCTTTTTATAATTTATCACTCTGATTGCATGGACCTCCCGACTGAATGTGGATGTTGATGAAAGGACCATATGTGAACTATAAATTTTTTCCCATTCTTCATGTAAGGTGGTGACTACAAATAATTAGTAGGCAAGGTTTCTGCAGTTCACATATAGTAATCTGCTCCAAGTTCTAGGTTTTATTCCAGCTCCCATGGATTAAAATAAAACAATTATTCCCTTTTTCTTTTATTACAATGCATAGAAACACCTATCATTTTATATTTTCATTTTCATGAACATTTGTGATAGGATTCCATTACTATGAAAAATAACCCTAATAAACTCCTCCCTATTATTTTAATCCCACCTATAAATGTTATATAAACTATTATTTATCTCTATGTTTTTCAATAGATAAACATTTAATTAAATTCTTTGTAACTTTATTGATATCACACATTACTTTCCTTTAATAATTTCCACCACTACACAACAATATCAATACACATCATTCCACTATTATTATCATAGAAAAATGGATTCACGTAGCTTAAATTATTCTTTAAGAATGTCCATTTATGGGTTCTAATCACATACTTTTTTTTCTTTTTTTTACTATTAATATTACTAGTTCAGATAGGGTGGATATGAATAAAAAATGGATGGATGTCAATTGTATGAAAAAAGAGTATGAGGTTGGGGTGAAAGTGATCATCAAGTTTTTGGAATATCATGAATATTTCCCTTATCAAATACTTTTTCCATGTTTATGTTTTTGTTATTCAAGACTAATTGTTCTAGAAGAGTTGGAAGAAAACTCGATCTGTCACCGAATAGATCAGAGTTATAAATGTTTGACTAAACAGGGGGGAAATTTTATTATAGCTTGTGTCTGAAATAACACTGTGTTTTATAGATCATATAATATGATTACAAGTGTGAAAAATGATGAATACTATATCAATTAAACTATTATAGGTTTGGATAATAATGAAGACCGTGTTAAGGAAATGAAAATGATAGTTGAATATGAACTTTGTGATTGTCCAAAAAAAATTAAGAAGTTAAATATTTATGAAAAGACTACATTTTATACTGGTTGTACTAAATATACAAAAAATTTATCCATAATAAATATATATAATATAAAATTTGGTAATAGGTAAAGTGATGGAATCTTTATTGAACTACTTTCTCTCTTGAAAGATATTCACCCAAAAGATATTGACCTTCCTTTCCAAACATATGATGTTAAATAAATAAAACATTCGAGGGGTATGATCTCTAAAATAATATATGCCTATCCAAATGATTATATACTATTTTCAAAGGACCATGAATCACTTAAAAATTTCCCAAAGTGTGGTGCTTCTTGATACAAGAAAGATGAACCGGGTTTCAAAAAAAATTATAGTACGTTCTAATCATTCCATGTTTTAGGATCCTATATGGTAGTGAGAAGACTGTAAAGAAATTGATCTGGCATGAAGATATAATAAATAAATATGGGAAACTTCATTACCCAGATGATTATCCTCAGTGAACGAAAATTGATCCTGAGTATCCTGAATTTGGAAATGAGTCAATAAACCCTCATCTTTTATTTTCTAAAGATAGTGTGAATCCTTTTTGTTTTTAAAGAAACACTCATAGTAGATGGTCCGTTATGTTGGTAAATTATAATTTTCCATCTTGGATATGCATGAAATGAAAATATATTATGTTATCTCTGATTATATCAAGAGCAAAACAACTGGGTAATGATATTGATGTTTATTTGTATCCATTGATCTAAGGATTGAAATTATTGTTGGATTCAGGTTTTACGTTGTATGATGCTTAAAAATTGAAGATTTCACATTGGGATCCAAGTTGTATTGGATGATAAATGACTTTCCTTCTTATGAAATTTTTTTGGGATATAGAATTAATAGAACTCAAGGTTTTCCCATTTGTGAACAACTTACGTGGTCAATTTAGTCAAAACATTCATCGAATACTTTTTTCTATGACATCGCAGGTTTCTACCCCAGTGGAATAAAAAAACTAATCTTGGAAGACATCATTCGATGGGATTTTAGAAGAAGGTAAAAAACTATCTCCACTAATGGGTGATCAATTATTTGAGAATGTAAAATATATGGACACTAATTTGGGTAAATATTTTTCAAAAAACCTTATAAAACCAGTTGGAATAAGAGATTAGTTTTTTTATTTACCATACTAAATTATTTGTACATCAAAAAATTTCTGGATGATATGCATGTTCAAAAAAATGTATATGATAGTGTCATTGGTACGTTACTAAATGCACCCAAAAAAATAATGATTGGAATTAAATCTAGGTTAGACATGATTTCCATGGGGATATACGAAGATTTTGTGCCAATGAAGAGTGAAGAATAGAATTTTATTCCTCTGGTTTCTTACACTATTTCCAGAGAAGAGAGATATCAGATTTGAAACTTCTTGAATGACATAAAGGTTAAATAGTGGTATTCATAAAATATATAGATATTGGGTTAATTACTGATTTAGATTTAAAGGGTATGACATCACATGACTGTCATGATTTGATGTAAGATATAATACATATAGCTCCATGTTTCATTTTTCCAAAAAATTATATCAAATATTAACCAATATTTGTTTCTTTTTCAATGATATATACAGCAAAGTTATAAACCTGGAAAAAATTTCCAACTATGGAAAAGGAAACTGATGTCATGTTATGTGAATTAGATATGTTCTTCCCATTAACATTATTTGATATAATGGTTCACTTGATAGTTCACTGAGTTAGATAGATTCAACTATGTGGTCCTATAAATTATATATGGATGTACCTCATTTAATGATATATGAAGATTTTGAAAGGGTGTGTAAAAAAATTAATCCAACTAGAAGGTTGTATTATGGATAGTTATGTTACTGACAAATCTTCTGAATTTTGTACTAAAAACTTATACGAAGTGGAAGGCATTGGTCTACAAAAATATCATCACATTGGGTGGCTTGTACATAATGGAATTTACATAATATAAGTTGTCATAATTATAACTATAGAGTGGGATCAATCACACCTTTACATTTTTCATAAAAATTTATAGGTTCCGTATATGTTAAAACCCAAAAAATAATTCTTAGGCATTTGAACCATCGAGGGATGAAATGTGGATATCAAATACACATAATCGACAATTTATAAGATATTTTTGAGACCATATTTTTAAGTATTCAACTAAAAATCTAGATTTTATTTTGGAACTACATTGATGTCCATCCAGAGGACCAAGTTTTCATGCATTATCTTATAATAGTTTTGTAATTAATGGATACATGTTCTATACAAATGAACATGATGAATCCAACACCATGAAAAATATTGTAGTTACACTTGTGGGTAAAACAATGCATGTATCTTGTTCCAAGGATAGAAATCCAATTTATGTGAATATTTTATACTTTGGCATTACCAAAAAAATATGTTAATTGTATTATACAACATTCAAAGTGCCATTTTTTCAATGTAAGTGGGTTGATAATAGGATTTCAGTTAAAATAGATGAATTTGGATTTGTGAAAGTTTATTTTTTGTAAGGGTGAAAATATGAGATATTTATAATGTCATCATAGACAGTACATGAATTTTATTTTCTAGATCCTGCAAACTGAAAGTGTTCAATTATTCTTTAATCAACCAAAACCGTTGAAGGTTCATATGTCAATTTGACTGAGGATGACCCTTTAATTGGGACGTCATAGTCATTTCACAGTGGTCCCAAAGTAGATGGGGTATTGTATGTTAGAGGAGACCACAATGATGGGATTTAGATACTCGATAGTGGGTTCAAATCACTTTAAACTTTAAAAAAAGAGTTCAATTATCAGGTTATATTTTTTTGTAATATACATTGTGTTATGTCCTATTATTATCTATTCACTACTGAATTTATTTAATAAAAATTAAATGTTCAACCACTTGTGTAGATAATGACTTCTATACATGTTGATGCTCCTAATCCTAAGTAACATTATATTTATTAACAAGCTGAGGCACCCAATGTAAAGAAACAACAAGCTTCTTCACATGTCGATGCTACCAATATAGATGAAAAAAAATTTGATGATGTTGAAATAGAGGAAATGGTATATGGTGAACAACTTGTGTCCAAGAAAAAATATGACTTTTGTATTCTGAAAGTGTGAACAAAAATTATTAAGGGGGGAGACAAATTCATCAAATTGAAGGTTGGATGGAATGCATGTGGCTAACCAGTTAACCCCAATAAATTTGTGTTCAGTAGTCACATTATGCTCACCACTCTAATGTATGTGTTTGTTGATGTATATTCATGGCATAATTTTTTTACCCACACTTAAAGAACTAATTTTTAAATATATTGGGGTAAAATTATTATATAATTACTTTATTTTACTAAAAATAATAATGAAACATTGATTTACTCTTCATTATTCCCTGTAGAGTGTATTTATAGTACATGACTATCAAATGAAATTTTTATTAATTCTCACTAGAAATGAACATATAGGATTTTAGACAATGCTTAAGATGTATCATCCCAGATATGTTTAATGGAAAATAAACTTGCACACACCACATATGTATATGTACCTGATAACCCAAAAAACATGGAATGTGTTTATTGGTTTTCATGAGGTGATAGTTTTTCTAGTACATTGTTATTGGTAATACATTTCTTGAAAATACTTGTATTAATCCATTTGATTAAGAATTTTTCATTTCTAAAATAGCAACTGAGTGCTGAAAATAATCAACATATAGAAAAACCAATATACCCCTACTGTAAAGTGAAGATGGGGTATACTTCACTTGAAAAAATGGTAAGTATTTTAAATATATAGTAATACTTTTATGAAACTTGAAAAAAAAACATAATTATGTTCTATATTTTATATACAGATTTATGAATTGATATCCAAATCTACTTCCATCCCACATCATGTGCTATAGAAGGAGCCTCATTTACATAAAGACAAGATACTCTCTCTCTCAAATTCCTTTTTTTTATTTTATAAAAAAACCACTTTAAGGAAAAGAGGGAACCATACAGAATATTCACTGCAACATACAGACCCTCCAAAAATGCATTTAACCTTCCTGATTTAAAAATTCAAAAAAAATCATCCAGCACTAGCTCACCACGCATCGTACTCTAATAGGATACTCCAACCAAGAATCTCTTCCACAACACCAAAAAAGTCAAAGACCCGCACATGGTCACAAATATTCAAAAATAAAAATTCAAAAGGATTTTATCACTACCAATCTCGAACTACAAGCCTCATGCATCATGCCTTCTCCATCAATCACGTCACTACCAACCCTTTCATTATCATTTCCAGAGCTGAACCCGTCCTTTTCAGAGCCAAACATATCCTCATCGTCGGGGATCAAAGATTCATCACCGTCAACCTCTTCTCCCTTGTAGTCATCATCCCACGAACACAACATCACAACCATTATAATTGAAAACCTGTAAGACATCATTAGATCCACCAACCTCCACCGAACCAAACTTCCAAGAGAAGAAATCGTCTATTGGAAAGCTATTGGCCACCTGAAAATCACTTCCCAAAGCCCCGAAGAACCATCGTACCTTTCTGGCCTGGGAAAGAGAAATGGGATTCAAGGCCAGGGTAGATTTGGGTGGATTAATCCCCCATAGACAGTCGAGACCCTCACCTTGAACAAGCATGAAACTATAACAAATGAAAAACATTATACAGTAATTCAACATCATCCATGCCATAGAAAATCACCCAAACATACAACTATCACAAAACACTAAAGATACCAACATCACCATCCACTAAACAAAATCTGAATCGCAACCCATAGCCACTATGGAACAAGGAAGAAGAAAATGGTTTTGAAACCCCATAAGAACATAGAGGGATATCTGTAACCAGAAAAAAAAACATGAACTAGAAAAAATGAAAGAGGGACAAAAAATGAAACAGAGCATGGGATTGAAACCCTAGATAAAAGAACCAACTCCTTTAATTCCTAGAAATCTGTTATTTTCCAAATCTCTTGCCCAAATCCTTAGTATTTCCCATACTCCACATCTGACCTATAGAGGAGCTAAGAACCGGAAGAATGGAACATAAAGATATGGATGGGGAGAAAAACATAGCACCATCACATAGTAGGGAGATTTGAGTAATAGAGAAAGAAAAGATAAAAGAGAGCACAACCTAGAACGATAAAGATAGAAGAATATCCCAAGAGGAGCATCATAGAGGAACCATCGCTGCTATCAAAAGATGAAACCCTAGGACACAAGCCAAGGGATCGGGAGTGCCCAGGTGAGTGAGGCGCCATATCTGTTCATATGGTCTCCCTCAATGTCCCATAGAAAGGATATTTCAATGATATCTCTCTAGTTTTTGTTGTCTCACAAAAATAAAGACAAGATACAAATAGATGAAAACACATAAAATTTATGGGAATCATGTGTATGTATGATATAATAAATTTTTTTTTCTTTAAATTAGTAGTATATAACAATGAATAATTATTTTCCTATATTTTTTATCCAAATTAGACACAAGAATCAGCATCAGCTTTACCTGATGAAGGAATACTATCAGTGGCCTTAAAGTGACCAGAATAGTATGGTCGTGTCAGATGTATGGGTTTTGGGGTGTCTCCCCAAAAATATTTTTAGAAAATAAATGAATATGGGATAAAGATTGGAAAATGGAATAGATGCAGGAATAATTAGATACTCTAGAAGAAAAACTTAATAAATAGTCTGTGTTGTTAGAAAATGTTGTGGGAAGTAATCAAAGAGAGTAAATAAGACAAAAAACCCACAATTTGATCAAACCCTCCCCATCACCCCACCTACCACCACCTTTTCAGTGAGCCATTACCCTCAAAGGAATTTCTTATAAGAGGTAATCAATTTTGTTATAATTGTTTCGGGTAAATTTGAATCAAGTAGACACTGATACCTTTCCTGAATAGAAATTCTATTAGGTGAAAATGATTTTGATTTATATCTATTAGGACCCCACCATCACCTTATTGTGAGGGGTACCATGTACAATATCCAAGGAGATAATCTACACAAAAAATAACTTCCAAAAGGTCAAGTGAGAGTAGGTATTCATGTATCTCAAGAGCCGATCAATGAGTTACTTGTTCCACTTAATGGTCTTGATGTTTAAATTGTCAAACTTATTATTGAGACTTTCATAGCAAAGTTTTTTATCTTGTAAGAATATATGTTGATAAAAAGTTATTTCTTTCCAATTTATTTTTTGGAAAAAAATTAAGAATTAATGAAATAAGACCTGACCTAATGAATGTTATTACAGATGGAGAAAGGGAAGGGGTGAAATATAATCTCAAATCAATCAATATAAATGATCAAACAACCAATAAATAAGATCTTAAGAATGTACCTTTATCCCACCCATTTAAATTTTGCATTTACTAACTTTAAAGGTTCATACAGACACAACATTAAAAATTGGTGATATTACTATAATTGGTTTTGAAGAAAAAAAATACAAAGAGGCCATTACAGACTACATTAGTCATGAAAATGTAAATGAAATCCTCAAACATGAATGGAAATTATTCTCAGCTGTAATTGTATACATTAGGTATGTTTTCATAATTCATTTTTATAATATATGATCTATTATATTAATTATGGCTAAATACTTTTCATATTTTTTGAATACGTATATATTAGTACTATTTGAAGGGAAACCCCCATGAATAGAAATTTAGACTGATTAGTCCTCACATCACTTCTACAAAACCACTCTCATTAGAACCTAAGTAATATAATGTAATAGTGGAAAAACTCATCATAATGTTTGAAAGAAAACTTACTAAAGATAGACTCTTCTTAATACCTATGACACGTGAGTAAAACTCAACAATTTAATCATATCAAACATATTTTCATTAATTTCATTACTTATTTATTTTTGTTTTTTTTACATAGTAATGGTTACTCATTAAAATCAATTTAGATACTCTAAATATTTATTTCCTGGATTCTATGCATAGATACTCAAAAAACAGACCATAGGTGATGATTTTTATAAATTTGTAATATATTAGTTGAAGTAGTTTACAAATAAACTTCACGTTATACATTTTATATTATGTTTTAATGAAAATTCTATTATGATAGGGTGGTATTTAAATATCATCAAAATCATGGTATGAGGATAGTCCATGAGCAAAAAAATCTCATCAATTTCAACAAATGGAAAAGTATTAGAATATATATAATAACATTTTACTATAAAAACATATATAAAAAAATTATATATTTTCTCAATGTTTTTGTAGTTCCTGAAAAAATAAAATTGTAAAGATTATAGTTATTGTGTTTGAAAATTTATACAAGATATCATATTCCATCAAGAAACCAGCATCCCCGAAGAGGTATTTATGATGATAATAATAGTTTAATTTAAAATATTTATTAATATTTTATTTATTTATATTTTTCTAGTACTACTAGGACTTTTTTCAGTCCTCATATACACACAATGAAACATATTTGTTTAAATAAGTGGACATAATACATACTTTTAGAATGTATAAATAAATCATGATGAGGTGACTTTCTGTTATTTATTTGGTTAATTTTCTCAACATTTTATCTACTTTTTAGTTTTAATTTCCTTATAATTTTTATCTGATACTTATTTTGTTAATTTTCAAAGATATCATGAAGAAATGACTACGTTTATAAATTGTTTTTTCTTCATCCATATTTTTCTGTATTAAGAGAAAAAAATGATCATAGAAAATATATTTACAGATAATGTCTTCGATAAGGATGATGCACTCAGGATTATGCGCTTTTCTTTTTATTCTTCTATGTATTAAACATTTTAGGTTATCAAACAACAATATTGATAAATAACCATGAATTTTGAATTAATTGTAGTATAAAATACATTGTGTGATGTGTAAGAATTAACCACAACTCAATATGATACATAACACTCCCAGTATGACTCAATGTTTTTGTTTTTGTTTTAAAATTGAAATTTTAGTTCAAAACACATGTTAAGTACTCAAAATTAATAAAACACATTCATTTTATTTTGATACTTTAGTAAAATTATTCATAATTAATTTGTGATTGTAGGAATTAGTCTCACATCAAATAGACACAGGATGTGATTGGTCTGACTCACAATGTGTGTTATCAGTTTAAATTGACATTTTAGTAGAAAAGACATGTGATATAATAAAAACTAAGAAAACACATTTGGATTTTTTTGATAATTTAGTATCCTTAAATCATTTGTGATGTGTAGGAATCAACGACACATCAATCTAATACACAGTATGATCAGTATGACTCCAAGTGTGTCTTTTTATTTAAAATTATCATTTTAGTTCAAAGTGCATGCCACATACTCAAAAAACAAGAAGACTCTTTTATATTTTTTTGATACATTATGAAACTGATAAATATGTTATTTTTGACATGTTGGAATCAGTCTCACTTCAATTCAATAGATAGTGTTCCAGGTATGACTTAATGTGTTTGTTATCAATTTCAAATTGATATTTAAGTTAAAAATGTGTACCACTCACTGAAAACTAAGAAATCATTCTTAGATTGTATTGATAAATTATGAAAATGATTCATAAGTCATTTTTGATTTGTAATAATTGGCCTCATGTCAAACTGATACATGATGTGACCAGTATGATTCAAAGTACATGTTTTTAGTTTAAAATGAAATTTTATTAAGAAAGAAACGAGAAATAATCCAAACCAAGAAAACACATTCATATTGTTTTGATGCTTTAGGATGAAAATACTTAATTTATTTTATATTTGTAGTAAAATAACACACATTAATTCATTGCACGGTGTAATCAGAATGACTCCAAGTGTTCCATTTTATTTAAAACTGACATTTAATTTCATAAAAAAAGTTGCATACTCAAGACTGATAAAAAGAATTTGTATTGTTTTGATACTTTAGGAATATTATCCATAAGTTATTTTTGATGTGTAAGAATCATCCACTCCTCAATATGATACACGGTGTTCCAAGTATGATTCAAAGTTTCCATTATCAATTTAAAATTGACATTTTAGTTCAAAATTTGTGGCACTTACAAAAATATAAGAAAACACACTCAAGTTTTCTTGATACTTTTGGAAAATGATTCATATTTAGTTAGGTGTAGGAATTATTGTCACATCAAACTGATACATGATGTAATAAAAATGACTCAAAATGTGTGTGATCAGTTTAAATTGACATTTTAGTAAAGAAATACATGTGTCATACTCAAAACTGTTCAAAAAAATTCAAATTGTTTTGATACTTTATTAAAATGATCATTATGTCAATTTTTATGTGTAGGAATGAGATTCATGTCAATCTTAGGTATAATGTAACCAGTATGACTCAAAGTGTGTATTTTTATTTTAAATCGATATTTTAGTTCAAAAAACATGTCACACATTCAAAATTGAGTCAAATAATTTAGAATGTTTTGATACTTTAAGAAAACTATCCACAAGCCATTTGTGATGATTTGGAATCATCCACACATCAATATGATACACAATGTGCCCGGAATGACTCAAAGTGTCTATTATTAGTTTAAAATTCACATTTTAGTTCAAAATGTGTCTCATTCACTAAAAAACGAGAAAGAACACTTGGATTGTCTTGATAATTTAGGGAAATTATTAATAAGACATTTTAATGTGTAGGAATAAATATCACATCAAACTGACACATGGAGAGACTGGTATGACTCAAAGTGCATGTTTTTGGTTTAAATTTACCTTTTTTGTATAAAAGACATGTGACATACTCAAAACCCAGAAAAGGCATTTGGGTTGTTTTGATACTTTAAGAAAATGATTCTTAGGTAATTTTTGATTAGTGTTGATCAATATTACATCAATCTATTGACGATGTGACCAGGAAGACTCCAAGTGTTTCTTTTTATTTAAAATTGACATTTTAGTTCAAAACACATGTCGCATACTCAATGTTAAGAAATTACATTCATATTGTTTTCATACTTTATGAAAAATATTTATAAGTTATTTTTGATGTGTAGGAATTACCAACCCCTCAATCTGATACATTGTGGGTCCGATATGACTCAAAGTGTCTGTTATCAGTTCAAAGTTGACATTTTAGTGAAAAAAATCTATCCCTCACTGAAATCTTGAAAACACACTTAGTTCTATTGATACTTTAGAAGAACAATTCATATGTAAATTTTGACATATAGGAATCAATCTCACATCAAACTCTCAGAAGATGTGATTGGTATAAATCAAAGTGAATTTTTTCATTTTTAATTGACATTTTAGTAAAAAAAGAAATATGACTTACTCAAAACCAAGAATACACCTTTGAATTATTTTTATACATTTTGAAAAAAATCCCTAAGTTATTGTTGTTGTGTAGGAATAAATTTCACATCAATATGATGTCTGGTGTTACCAGTATGAATCCAAATGCATCTTTTTTTTAAATTGACATTTTAGTTCAAAACACGCATCATAAGCTCAAAACTGAGAAAAAAATTCATATTATTTTGGAACTTTTTGGAACTGATTCATAAATTATTTCTGATGTGTAGGAATGATTCATGCCTCCATATGATACACAATGTGCACGATATAAATCAAAGTGTCCTTTATCAGTTTAAAATTCAAATTTTAGTTTAAAATGTGTGTCACTCACAGAAAATTGAGATAACATGATAAAATTGTTTTTATACTTTAGGGAATAATTAAAAAATCAAATTTAATGTGTAGGAATCAGTCTCACATAAAACCAACACATGATGTGACCAATATAACTCGAAGTGTGTGTTTTCAGTTTAAATTGACATTTTAGTAAAAAAGACATGCGACATACTCAAAATTGAGCGAACACATTTTTATTATTTTAATACTTTTAGAAAATTATCATTAAGTCATTTGTGACATGTAGGAGTCATCCATGCTTCAATCTGACGCACGGTGTGAACGATATGGCTCCAATTGTGTTTTTGAATTTTTAATTGACATTTTAGTTCAAAACACATGTCACATACTCAAAAGAGAGAAATCACATTCAGATTGTTTTGATGCTTTAGGAAAATGATTCATAAGTCATTTTTGATGTGTATGAATCAGATACTTGACAATTTGATACACGGTGTGTATGGTATGACTCAAAGTATTGTTTATCAGTTTAAATTTTACATTTTAGTTCAAATTGTATTTCACTCACTAAAAATGAGTAAACATGCTTGGATTGTCTTTATACTTTTTAAAAATTATTCACAAGTCAATTTTGACATGTAGAAATTAGTCTCACATCAAACCAACACATGATGTGACTGGTATGACTCAATGTACATGTTTTTAGTTTAAATTGACAATTTAGTAAAAAAAGAAAGGTGACATCCTTAAAACTGATAAAACTCATTTGGATTGTTTTGATACTTTATGAAAATGATCCTTAAGTTATTTGTGACATGTAGAAATCAACAATAAGTCAATATGATACACAATGTGACTGGTATTACTTCAAGTGTGTCTTTTTATTTAAAATTGACATTTTAGTTCAAAACACACATCACATACTCAAAACTGAGTAAACACATTTAGATTGTCTTCATAGTTTAGAAAAATTATTCATAGATCAATTATGATGTGTAGGAGTTTCACATCAAATTGACACACGATGTGACTGGTATGAGTCGAAGTGTATATTTTTAGTTTAAATTGATATTTTATTATTGTATTATTTCATATTTATGTTTAATTTTATTATTTATATTATTACTAACATACGAATTTTTTTTACACAGGTATACTCTTTTGATCATGTTGGAGTGGTTTTTTTGACAACTAGTTGCATGATTATAATCTTTTTAGAAGTTATTAGGGACCAAAGACAATGAAATATTGATGTCTTTGAATGTTTGTGCTAAATTGTACTTATCAATGTAGTTTTACAACCCAATATATTTGAAAATTATATAACATAGTGTTTTTTCTTATATTTGTAATTTAAATTTAATTTCAATTAAATTTTCTATTTGGTGTTGTAGTGTACTGTATTTTTTTCACCACACTACAATAGCATGGTCTTTATCAGTACTAATTTAATGCTGATAAAGGACCACATTTATCAATGTTTTTTTAGCGTAGAAAAAGGGGTTGTTTATCAATGTTATTTTTAGAAGTGATAAATGTTTTAGACTTTTAAAGTTTATTTTAGTAACATTGTTTTTTAGCACTGATAAAACTCTTTTTTGTGTGGTGTTAAAAAGCGGATCTATAGTAGTGTCTCCTTGTTTACCGACTCCATTTCTTGTGTTTCTTGTAAGTTTTTTTAGCATTAATAAGGTGGATAGGATGGCGTTCTTAGTGTGTAGTAAGACCAAAGTGATTCGAACCATGTTAAATTCATGTGTTGTTTTCTTTCTTTCTTTTTCCCATCTCGGTTGCCTGGTTTTCTTCATCTATTCTTAATTGCTTCAAAATCCCATTACAGTCTGGATGGTTATACTTTGTGAGTGATCTGTGGAGTTGAATATAAGCATACCTGTCCAGGCTTAGAGTTTTTTTTTAATATTTTAAAAAACGATTAGGTTGAAAAAAATTGAAAATGGGTGTGAAAGGCGGCAGGGGCGTTGCCACCTTTCGGTTTACATCCAAAGGCGGCAGATGCACTGCCGCCTTTCAGTTTAAGGCCAAAGGCGGCAGCTGTGTTGCCGCCTTCACCCCAAAACGCCCCAAAAAATTTACTATTTTAAATATTATTTTTATATATTTAAAATTTTTATTTTTATTGTTTTGTTTTGTTTATATATATATATATATATATATAATAAAATAAAAGTTTTTAAGCAAAATTTATCTGCTATTTAATATCCAGCAGTACTGCCATTACAGCTGTCTAGATTCTAACAGAAACCCTCATCCAGGGATCCCATTTATAAGAGGGCTTACCCTGAAAATCATTATGCATTTCCGATGTGGGATTCATGTTCTCTCTTTTCTACACAGAACATTCTGCATTTCCGATGTGGGATTCTGTTTCAAGTACGTGGCTTTGAAAGACTATAAAATATAAACTACATGACCAATATAAATTAAACTTAAAACATGGATTAAACATATAAGAAATAGTTGAAAACAAAAAGAATTTCATAAAAAATATAGATAAAAAATAATTTATATATGCTTTCAAAACCACCTACTTGAAACTTAAAAATGTTTCAAGTATGTGTTTGTGAAATACTATAAAATATGAACTATAAAACGAATATAAATGAAACATAAAACATGGATTAAACATATAAGAAATAGTTGAAAATAGAAATAATTTTGTAAAAAATGTTTATAAAAAATAATTTATAAGCTTTCAAAACCACCAACTTAAAACTTAAATTTTTTTCAAGTATTTGACTTTGAAAGCCTATAAAATATAAACTATAAGACCAATATAAATAAAAATTAAAACATGGATTCAACATATAAGAAATAGTTGAAAACAAAAATAATTTCATAAGAAATATTGATGAAAAATAATTTATAAACTTTCCAAACCATATACTTGAAACTTAAAAATGTTGCAAGTATGTGACTTTGAAAGACTATATAATATAAACTATGAGACCAATATAATTAAAAGTTAAAACATGGATTAAACATATAAGAAATTATTTAATTAGTTAATTAGTTAATTAGTAATATAATTATAAATTATATTTATTCATTATAATTAATAATTATTTATTATTAAAAATTATTATATAATAATTAATTAGTTAATTAGTAATATAGTTATTAATTATATAACAGTTAATTAGTTAATTAGTAATATAATTATAAATTATTCATTATTCATTATAATTATTGATTATTGATTATTAATTAGTAATATAATTATTAATTATATAATAATATGTTAGTTAATTAGTAATTATTAATAATTAACTATATAATAATTAATTAGTTGATTAGTAATATAATTATTAATTATATAATAATTAATTGGTTACTTAGTAATATAATTATTAATTATATAATAATTGATTAGTTAATTAGTAATATAACTATTAATTATAAAATTAGTAATTAGTTAATTAGTAATTATTAATAATTAATTATATAATTATTAATTAGTTAATTAGTAATATAGTTATTAATTATATAATATTTAATTAGTTAATTTTTTGAGAAAGATAGAGTTGAGGACCTTTTTATAATTAGTTAATTAGTAATATAATTATAAATTATAATTATTCCTTATATTTATTAATTAGTATTTTTTAAAAATTATTATATAATAATTAATTAGTTAATTAGTAATATAATTATTAATTATATAACAGCTAATTAGTTAATTAGTAATATAATTATAAATTATAATTATTCATTATAATTATTAATTAGTAATATAATTATTAATTATATAATAAATAATTATTTACTATTTTATTTTATAATAAATTTGTTGGTCCATGGACACACCTATGGTCTGGACTATTCTAACTAAAAATATAATTATTAATTATATAATAATTAATTAGTTAATTAGTGATATAATTATTATTTATAATGAATAATTATATCACTAATTAACTAATTAATTATTAACTATTTAATAATTAATAATTAATAATTATAATTAATAATTATATTACTAATTAACTAATTAATTTTTATAATTAAATATTATATAACTAATTAACTAATTAATTTTTATATAATTAATAATTATATTACTAATTTACTAAATAATTTTTATATAATTAATTATTAATAATGAATAATGAATAATTATAATTAATAATTATATTACTAATTAACTATTTAACTATTTTATAATTAATAATTACATTACTAATTAAATAATTAGTTATTATATAATAAATAATCATATTACTAATTAACAAATTAATTATTAACAAATTAATTATTATATTATTAATTAACTAATTAATTATTATATAATTAATAATTAATAATTATATTAGTGATTAACAAATTAATTATTAAATAATTAATAATTAATAATTAATAATTAATAATTATATTAGTGATTAAAAAATTAATTATTAAATAATTAATAACTATATAATTAATAATTATACTACTAATTAACTAATTAATTGTTAACTATTTATTATATGTTTAATTCATGTTTTAAGTTTCACTTTTATTTGTCTTCTAGTTTATATTTTATAGTTTTTCAAAGCAACATACTAGAAACATTTTTAAGTTTCAAGTAAGTGGGTTTGAAATCTTATAAATTATTTTTCATCAACATTTTTTATAAAAAAAATTATTTTCAACTATTTATTATAAATTTAATCCTTGATTTAAGTTTCATTTATATTGGTATTATAGTTTATATTTTATAGGCTTTCAAAGTCACATAATGAAACATTTTTAAGTTTCAAGTTGGTGCGTTTGAAAGCTTATAAATTATTTTTCATCAATTTTTTTTATGAAATTCTTTTTATTTTCAACTAGTTCTTATATGTTTAATCCATGTTTTAAGTTTCATGTATGTTGGTCTCATAGTTTATATTTTATAGGCTTTCAAAGTCACGTGCTTGAAACATTTTTAAGTTTCAAGTAGGTGTCTTTGAAATCTTATAAATTATTTTTCATCAATATTTTTTACGAAATTCTATTTATTTTCAACTATTTATTAGGTGTTTAATATATGTTTTAAGTTTCATTTATATTGATCTTATAGTTTATATTTTATAGTCTTTTAAATTCATGTAGTTGAAACAGTTCTGAATCTCAAATCGGAAATGCAGAATGTTCTGCGCAGGAAATGGAGAACCAGAATCTCGTATTAGAAATGCAGAATGATTTTCAGGGTAAGCCCTCTTATAAAAGGGAGCACTCGGTGAGAGGTTCTGTAAGAATCCAGACTGTTGTAATGGCAAGACTGATGAATATTAAATATCAGATAAATTTTGCTAAAAAAAATTATTTTATATATATATAAACAAAACAAAACAAAACAAATAAAATTAAAAATTAAAAATTAAAATAAAAAATTTTAAAATACAAAAAATAGTAAAAAAAATGGGTTTTAGAAGAAAGGTGGCAACAAGATTGTCACCTTTCTACTTAACCTGAAAGGTGGCAGCACTGCTGCCTTTAGTGCATATTTAAAAAAAGAAAACTTATACATATTTAAAAAAAATCCCAAAAAACATATTAAAAAAAATCCATCCATGCTCCCTTCATGAGGACATTTTAGTCAATAATTGAAAAACATCCGTTATCATCTTGGATATGTGGGTAAAACAAATTCTTAGGTGCTAACTGTAAGTAATTTTCCAAATATGGATTTGCCCGTATATTACACTAAAAATATATCTTTGAGTATAATATATGTGTACGCAGGAAGAGAGCAAAGTCACGTTCATTATCTATAATGCCAAGGGTTTGGGACACCTTCATTAAAGAAAATATGACTATAATGTAAGCAGATTTTGAATACCCAAAGTAGTGGTTAACAGTTCGATATAGCATGAAAGTAGCAGGAAGACCTCACAGCGGGTTGCCATAAACGGAGCAAAGATTTATATATGTATAATAGGTAAGATAGTAACATTAAGGCTGGATGTTGTGAATCGTTTCCTGCAAATTGGGCTGCATCGGCTGCACACGGAAGACAAATGGCATGTCAGGAGGATTATGACAGCCCCAACCCCCGTCTGCTGTTGCTGCGGCACCTTCCTCCATGCTCATCATCTTCCTCTGTGTGCAAGTTAATAAACATGGACATTTCTTAACACTAATATAAGAGCAACAGTGCGTCGAGCTATATATTGTCACACATCTACACACACAGGCAAGATTTTGGGATGCATACCAAGGTGTAAATCAGTTGTCGATTCTCATCCTCCGCCATTTTCACCTGTTCAAAAAGTTACACCTTAAAAGCCATACACCAATTGATAGGGGATGGTAGTGAAGGAAGCATACATTTCTCCTAACCATAGCGGCGTACTCGTTCTGTGCAACAATAGAATGAGCATCATAAGATCATTTTGATTTCTAATCTCTAACTAGCTTGAAACAAAGGGCTATCTAAATATAAAATAAATTTGCCTGTTGATCTCTGATTTTGGAGAGGCCTCCCTGGAGGGCCCCCTCCAGATTCATGAGTTCCTTGATGTCCAGAGGAGTGATATCTTCCCCTTTCAAATTCCTGCACGCAGTGTTCCCACCATAATGATTAAGCAAGAATATTTAATCATTTGAACACACACACAGATACCTGAGCTTGATTTGCATGCTGTCATTTTCTTTCTTGATTCTATCCAGCTCCCTCCTGAGATCCTGTGGTCCCTTAAACATTATCAATGACTGGGGATACCCATATCAATCTTTCACACTTATTCTCTATCCTTAGCTACCAGAAACTAGGTTTGATGGCTTATCCTATCCAGGAAACCGTATACTGATGTTTCATGGGTGGATTGATGTCACCGCTAATAATCAGAGTGAGGCAAAAGAAAGCAAGAGAGGGTGATCTTTTTTTGGTCAAAGTGTTTCATTCTTTTTTTTTTCTTTTGAAAAATGTCTAATTAGTTACATAGACCTGCAAGCAGATGGAAGGATAGAGGGAATCAAAACATATATCCATTTATAGATCTGATCTTGAAATTTATGTTTCATGCTTATGGAAAAAAGTTGAACTAGGAAACCCTCCTGTCTAAAAATCCCATCAGCTGCAGATAGAGAGAGAATAGATCTACACATAGGGGAGACATCTAGAGAGAGAGAGGGGTACACATGACATGATGAGCTCTACCTCATGCTTAGCATCCCATAGCTTCTTGTCAGACTGCTTGTGATAATTATCCAGCAAATCAACCAAACTGCACCTCCATACACATTTGAACAACATCACCCACAACAATAAAAAACGAAGATTTATATATTTTGACATGCACGGGTAGAAACATATATAGATCCGTACGTGGTGGAAGGAGAGCAGAATTCATGCATCTTGCCGGAGCTGGTAAAGATGACGAGGGAGACGTGCGCGTCGCAGAGAACTGAAATTTCCTTGGCCTTCTTGATGATCCCATTCCTGCGCTTGGAGTAGGTCACCTGCCTGTTGCTGTTGTTTTCTATCCTCCTTATCTCTATCTTCCCTCTCCCCATCGCCCCACTCTGATCTCGCACTCTCCTCCACCTGAAACCAGCCCTTCTATTCTATAGACACCAGCCCCGGTTCCTGTTCTATTGCCTTGCAGCTGTGGTTGCAGGTAGGAATAAATTAATGGAAGTGGGTGAGGGAGGGAGAAAGAGATGGTGGGTTTCTGAGTTTTTTTTTTTTCTGGTATGGAGGACGAAGGACTTTCGGCGGTGGCTCGGTTGGAGGGTTGTTTTATGGGCTGCAATTATATGAACCTGCAATTAACCCAATAATAACCCAACTGCAAGCTTTTTACTTGCTGCCACGGGTTTGTGAATTCTGAATTGACCGATGAACTTTTGCCTCAATGGCATTTGGTTTTGGTTTGAGTCGCAGCTTATTAACCATCGGTTCTCCATTAATGAACCCCATAAAAACCCTACCGCATGCTATTTCCTTGTATGTGGATTCTAAATTAGCCGATAAACTTTTGCCTCCATGGCATCTACTTTACTTTGAGTCGCACCGTCTTGACCATCGGTCCTCCCTCCGCCTTACTTCATCTCACGCGCAACGCACAGCTAAATTAATAGCTTAAAATAATCCTTGTATCATAATTTAATAAAATAATCAATTGAAAATGTTTAGAAATGATTGAATGAACAACCCCCAAAAAAACACAAAAATTTACTTGAAAACTCAATTCATCCAAAACAACATACAACACTACCACATATCGAGATAAGAGATGTGTCTGCTTTAATTGATGCTACGCATAAAACGCTAATAAAAAATCACTACTGGAAAAATGATTTTTCCCAACGCTTCTATACCAACGATTTGTAAAAACCGTTGGTATAGGTACCCTTTCCCAACGGTTTGGCCAAACCGTTGGGAAAGCCCATTTTTTGGTCACCTTTCCCAACGGTTTGGCCAAACCGTTGGGAAAGGTTAGCCTATCCCAACGGTTTGGCCAAATCGTTGGGGAAGGCTGAATTCTGGACCACTTTTCCCAACGGTTTGGCCAAACCGTTGGGAAAGGGTAGCCTATCCCAACGGTTTGCAAAACCGTTGGGAAAGGTCCTTTGATTTTTTTTGGAATCTACCTACGGAGAACATTATATAAATCGAAATTTAAAATAATTCGAACAATACATATATATATTTATCAATGTTGGATAAAAGCACTGATATATGTATCCTTTATCAGCGCTAAGAAAAGTGTTGATAAAGGATTCATTTATCAGCACTATATTTAGCGCTGATAAAAGCTTTTAATGATTTATATTAAAAAATAATGTTTATTTGGATACATTAAGTAAAAAACGCATGTTTATAATTAAAATATATTTTTTAATAATTCAAAAATATATATAATGTTTCAAAAAAAGTATTTCTAAGATTATAATTAGATATATATATATAATTTTTAGATTATAATAAATTTCATTAAATAATAAATATATTTATTTGATTTATTTGATTTATTTGATTTATTAGATTTATTAGATAAATTAATTAGTTTTTTTAGATTTATTTGATTTATTAGATTATTATATTATTAGATTTATTAGATTATTTTATTTATTATATTTTCTATATTTAATATATTTATTTTATTTATAATTAATATATATAAATACCTTTTTAAATATATATATATATATTTATATTAATTATTAAATATATATGTTCCAATGAATTTGGTTAACAAATATATTGATCACGCGTTCATATGTTATGTCTCATAATGTTCATTTATACATTACACCCTTTCTTATTATTCATATTGTTCATTAATGGATCGTTTTTTATTATGTATATTTTCTGGGTATATGATTAATTCATGTTACCCATATATACTATTATGTTTTCAAAAATACTTATAAAGTTACATTAAATATATTTGAATAATAAACATACTTATTATATTTATAATTATTAAATTTTAATTATATATAAACACTTTTTAAATATATTTATTTGTAATTATAATCACAACTATATATATATATACATATATTTAAATAATTAAAAAACTACAATAAATACATATATTTTAATTTTATATGTAGAGATATATATATATATTTATATTTATATACAAATATTTATAAATATATTTATTTATAGTTACAATTATAACTATAAATAACTATATACATGTAAATAATTATAAAAAATATAATAAATATATTTATTATACTAGTTATAAAGTTATAATATAATTAAATAAATATATTTTTAAATATACACATGTATTTATAAATAAATACAAATATTTATAATATAATTCCAAAATGAATATAGATATATTTAAATAATTAAAAAATTATAATAAATATATTATTTATATATATTTATATACAAATATTTATAAATATAATTCTAAATAAATGTAGATATATTTTAATAATTAAAAAATCTAATAAATAAAAATATTTATTTATAAAATTATAAATATATTTTTTATAATTTTATAATTATTTAAATATAAATATATATTTATATTTATATTTATATTTATAATTACAATTATAAATAGTTATTTATTTATTATAATTTTTAATTACAAATAAATAAATATATATTTATTAGTAATAAATATAAATAAATATTTTTATTTATTTAAATAATTATTAATTTATAAAAAAAATATTTATTATTTTCATATATAATGTTATATATAATTAAATGAATATATAGAAATAATAATAAATAAATAAAAATATTTATATTTATAGTTGTAAATAAATACAAATATATTTAAATAATTATAAAATTATAATAAATATTATATATATGTATATTAATTCAATTATAAAAATTAGAAATATTAATTTGTTATAATTTTATATTTATTTAAATAAATAAATATTCATTTATAATTATAATTATAAATATATATATATTCATATAAATAATTATAAAATTAGAAGAAATATAGTTGTATATATCTTATAAATGTATATATATCATATATTTATTATATATATTCTAAGATTATAAATATAATAAGTATATTTCTTATAATTTTATAATTATTTAAATTATAATTTTATAATTATTTAAATTATAATTTTATAAATATAAATAATTATTTATTTATTTATTAGTATTATTATAAATATATATATAATTTTATAAATATATATATATATATATATATATATATATTAGTATAAATAAATTATTAACATAATATCTTTGTTAGCACTATAAATTTAGCACTGATAAGGACGCCTTTTATCAGCGCTATAAATTTAGCGTTGATAAAGACACCTTTTATCAATGCTTGTTTAGCGCTGATAAAGTGTCATCTTTATCAGTGCTAAAAAAGCACTGATAAAGGTGTGTTTTATCAACACTTTATTTTAGCACTGATAAAACACACATTTATCAACGCTTTTTAGCTAACGCTGATAAAAGGTTCATCGAGTTTTATAAAAAAACTTTAATAGTCTCCTTCCTTCTCGCACCCTTCAAACTCTCGTGGAAGCTGATCCATGCATCGCGACTCCTCCTCCTCCTCTCTCGCCGCCTCTCCTCAACCGTGAAACACACCTCCATCGTTCATCGTCACCTCCACCGCGCGCCACACCACTGTGCATCTCCTCTACCTTAGCAGTCTCCTCAGTCATGCGTGAACCAGCCATCGTACACCTCTCCTCCGTCGTGCGCTACACCGCCGTCGTGCACCACACCTCCGTTGTGTGCCTCTCCTTCGTCGCGCGCCTCTCCTCTACTGGTGAGTTTATCTCCTCTTTTTCATGTGTTTTTTCTTGTTCGCATGTAATTATAGTTTGATATTGATGGTATACTGTGAATTGTACGAGCTAAACGCCCCATTGAAAATCATGGTCGTTGGTGGTCCTTGTTTGAGCACTAAATGAATTGCATATTGGTTGGTGTTCCTCTTCATATTTTTTTTCATTGATTTTGTGTGACTCGGTTATGCATTTGAAATGTGATGCCACTAGAGCATAGTGTAATTGCTTTTTAATGATGAGGATTTATGTCGTTAGGGGTTGAGTAGTATGTCACTTGACATATTTATGTGTTCTCCATTATTGATGACATGTTTTAGCTTCGATTTTGCTTGAGTGAGGTAGGTGTTTCTTTGGAACTCCCTTGTAATACATGTTATAAATTTATTGGATGTTTTTAAATGATTTTTTATGAAATTATAATCCTATGTTATGACTTTGTTGAATTTCAATTGGCTTGAAAACTGTTTAAAGAGTTGACATAGACTTATGTCACATGCAAACTATTTTGTAAAAGGCCCTAGTGGATTTTCTATAGGAATTTAAATATTTTTAAAGTTCGTTCATAATTTTTTTTATTTAAAGTGAATAAGCGATATTTTAAGGTCATGTTTTGAAAAATGAATGTAATTGACTTTCAACCTATTTAAATGGTTTTGATACCCTTAACTCTCATAATATATTAAGAAGTTTTCAAAAGGATATTGAAGTTTAATAAAAGAGTTCTTAGCACATATTTCCTTCAAAAATAAAAGGGTTTATTATTTAAAAAAAATTGTATAGAAAATTGTTGGGTTTCCAAATGGGCTTTCTAGTGCATTCTGATAAATGGTTTTTGGATGAAATTTGAAATGTTGTTCTCAAATGGGGTGAAAATGGATTGGCTTCTCGAGCACATTTGTAAAATACCAGTTAGTAATTTAAAGGAAGTTATTTTATAAATATGAGAGACCCTCGATTGAGCTCCATGCATTTATTATTCATGTTGTGGCTCGTGACCCCATGGAGGATTCTTTATATTCTTATGCTTATTATGAAGCTAATAAAAGGATGGGAAAGGATTGTTTCTTGTGAGGGTGCAGGAGGTGGGGTAAGGTTAAATTTCAAATTATTGAAATTATATTTATGTGATGATCTATTATTTTTCATTGGTTGATCACTTCCACTATTGAAATATCATGGGTTTCCTAGGAGACTGGTAGGGATCCAGATAAGTGAAATCCCTAGTGTGGTGTGTGCTGCCTAGTGTAAGGACCCAGTTAGATTGAGTGAATTTTTGAGATGTTCCAGTGTCCCTAGAATATACTGGAAGGGATTAGGGTTTCTTTTGATCCCATGATCATGATAGATCCTAGTGAGTTCTATAGTACTACTTGGATATGACAAGTTAAATAGTATCGACCTAGGTTCCTCATCTCCAGTTCAGGATCCAAATACATGAGTATTAGGAAGTTTCACATGATGGTTACATCATTCTTAGGACACTTTAGAGGATTTATTTTATTGGATGGATTGTATTCCCCTAGTTTTTTTATTATATAGAACCATTGTTTGGTTGTTTTTTGATTATGTTTCCTTGTTTCCTTAGTTCCTATGTATGACCATTGTTTCACTTCGAGAGTGTATTTTCTTAATTTCAAATAGGTTGATTTAAATGGTTAAAAAGTTTTATTTAAAAAGAAAAAAATGGTTATTTTTCAAATGAGTTTAATGAAAATGTCTTTTCATTGTGGTTATTTATGAAAAATAGTTTTTTCATAAAATGGTCTAAAAGAGGGATAAACTATGATTTGACATGTTTTATATAGTTTTAATGGCCCTCTTTCCATTTTTTTATATTTTTATATCAAATTTTTAGTCATTCTTTTTTTATATTATAAAAAGGGTGGTTGTTTGAAAATATGTAAGTTTGTGGTTTTTACACTTGTTTTATAATTCATGTGAAAATATATTTTATACCTTATGTTCAAACTAGAACTTTATGAACTATATTATGAAGGGATTCAAAGAGAATTATTTATGAAATCATAAAAAAAAATAGCTCACACACTACATATGAACTGGTGGACGGGAGTGTATGATGCTTTCATATCTCTTTTTTCAATGCCCTATTTTGTTTTTTTCTTGATGCTCAGATTGGTCCATGGTTGGACGATGGGATGTGGAGAGTTATCGGGGGTCACTAGTGTTGATGTTGGAGTTATTTGGGTTTTGACTCCCTTTTAACTTTCCTTTTAGGATATTTTACTAATAATGAGTTGTGATTTTTTTAGGAATCAGGTGAATGGTCTGGAGTGGGTTCTTAATCACTACCCTTTAAAAAAATGATTAAGTTTCCATAGGCCTATTATACTCCCTACATTGATGGTCTAGATAAGGCATGGTATTAGATAAGAATCTATGTGATATGGTGGATGATTCTAAGATGAGATTTTAATTATATGAGCTAGGGATGAACTACAAACTTCAAATTTCCATCTATGATAATACCATTGAAATAGACATAGCATTATATGAGACCTGACTTAAGTTGTGTAGCTAAATATGAGTATTTATATTTCATGAGTGGTTTTATAAATAGTTTTCAAAGGAGACTTAAAGGGATGTGAATGTTTTGAAAGAGTATGTAATACTGGTTTCATTTTAACAAGGGGTGTGTGAAGTTTTAAATGAAATTTTTTAAAATATAGAGGGTTGTCGCTAATTTTAAATGATTAACATTATTGGGTCATGAAGTTACCTTGAATAATTTATAAAAAAGGAATTGGGGTTTTGAGAAAGTGTGTTTGAAACTGATTGGTTTATTTTAAATATGTTATTTTAAAGAGAAATTTGTGTAAATTGTTGCTTTTTTAATGGGATTTCAACTATGATTTTATAAATAGTTTTCAAAGGAGACTTAAAGTCTATAACTATTTTTAGCATTGGTTAATTTTTATATCAACATGTTTTCTATATATTTTTTTAAAAATTAATATCACTGAATCAAATAGGATGGTTATGAATAAAGATTGGATGGATTCCAATCATTTGATAAGAGAGTATGAAGATGGAGTGAAAGAGTTCATCAAGTTTTCCAAAGATCATGCATATCACCCTTCTCAAATTCTTTGTTTGTGTTTATGTTGTTTTTATTCAAGACAAGTTAGTCCAGAGGAGTTGGAAGAACACTTGATCTGTCATGGAATAGATCCAAGTTATAAATGTTGGAATAAACACTGGGAAAAAGTGAATGTAGCTAGTGGTTGGGATAATGGTTCATTTTATGGATCATATGATATGATTACAAGTGGTGAAAATGAAGATATTGTATCAAGGACATGATTACAGATGTGAATGATGATGAAGATTTTATTAAATAAATGACAAGGATAGTTGAAGATGAACTCCGTGATTGCCCAAAAAATTTTGATTAGTTAAAGAGTTGTGTAAAGATACATTTGTATGGTGGTTGCACTAAACATTCCATATTGTCAGTTGTACTGAAGTTGTATAATTTGAAAGTATGCAATAGATAGAGTGATGCTAGTTTTACAAAATTCCTTACTCTCTTGAATGACATGCTCCCAGAAGATAATGAGCTCCCAATCTGAACATACGATGTCAAACAAATGCTACGTTTGAGGGGTATGATCTCTAAACAAATACATGCCTAACTGAATGACTGTATACTATATCAAAAGGACCACAAATCACTTAGAGAATGACCCAAGTGTGGTGCTTCATGATATAAAAAAGATAAATCTAGTCCTACAAAATTTTTATGGTACTTTCTAATCATTCCAAGGTTTAGGCGCCTATATAAAAGTGAGGAGACCGTAGGGAAATTGACATGGCATGTAGATAAAAGAAATAAACATGGGAAACTATGTCACCTAGCAGACTCTCCTCGGTGGAAGATAATTGATCATCAGTATCCTGATTTTCGAAAGGAGTTAAGAAACATTTGTCTTGTGTTATCTACAGATGGAGTGAATCATGTTGGTTTTCAAAGCAGCACTAACAGTACATGGATGGTTATGTTGGTAAATTATAAATTTCCACCATGGTTATGCATGAAGTAAAAAAACATCATGCTATATTTTATTATATCAATACTGAAACAACCAGGTAATTATATTGATGTTTATTTGGCTCCATTGATCGAGGGTTTTAAATTACTGTGGGATTCATGTGTTATGTTGTATGGTGCTTATAGAAATAAAGATTTCATGTTGAGAGAAAAGTTTTATGGGATGATAAATGACTTTTCTTCTTATGGTGATTTGTTATGAAATATCATTAAAGGAAGTTATGGGTGTCTCATATACGAACAAGGTACACAGTCAATTAGGTTAAAACATTCATCAAAAACCATGTTTCTAGGACATCAAAGATTTCTACCCCGATGACATATGTACCGATCTTGGACGACATCATTAAATGGAAGTTCAAAAGAACATACAACACCATCTCCACTAACTGGTGATCAACTATTTGAGAAAGTAAAAGATGTGGAAACTGCTTTTGGTAAAAAAAATTGAAAATCCTTAAGAAAACTAGTTGGAAGAAGAGATCAGTTTTTTTGAATTACCATACTAGAATTTTCTGTACATCAGACACTTTCTTGATTTTATAGATGTTGAAAAAAAAATTATGTGATAGTTTCATTGGAACATTTCTAAGTGAACCCAGAAAAACAAAGGATGGAATTAAGACTAGGTTGGACATGGTTGACATGAAAATACGAGAAGAGTTGATGCCAGTAAAGGGTGAAAATTGAAATTTTCATTCTCCAGCTGCTTAAACTCTTTCCAGGTATGAGAGATATTAGTTTTGAAACTTCATGAATGACATAAAGGTTTCATAGGGGTATTCATTGAATATCAAGAACATTGTGTCAATGATTGATTTAAAGTTAAAGGGTCTGAAATCACATGACTACCACATTTTGATGCAAGATCTAATTCCTCTAGCTTTACGTCACATTTTTTTCAAGAATTTCCATTATACGTTAAAGAAGCTCTGTTTTTTTCTTCGAATCTATATGTAGAAAAGTTATAGACCCAATGAAATTGCTGAGTATGGAAAGAGAAATTACCATTATATTATGATAATTGGAAATGTTTTTCTTGACAACATTCTTTGATATGATGGTTCATTTGATGGTTCACTTAGTTAGAGATATTCTACTATTTGGTCTTGTACACTATAGATAGATGTACCCAATTGAATGGTATATGAATATTTTGAAAGGGTATGTCAAAAATTGAAGTCGGCCAGAGGGTTGTATTGTGGAGTGATATATTTTTGAGGAAGCTCTTGAATTACATAGTGAATCCCTATCTGGTGTGGAAATCATTGGTCTACTGAAATATCATCACACTGGGCGGCTTTTGGGTGAAGGAATTTCTGGAAGAGAGGTTGTCACAATCAGCATTACAGATCAGAAGAAGACCCACCGTTATGTTTTTCATACTATTTTAGAGGTTGATCTATATGTCAAAACCAACAAAGAAATTCTTAGTCATTTAAATCCATCAAGGGGTGAAAAATGGATATCAAATATACATAATTGATATTTTATAGGATGGTTTCGGGACCATATATTTAAAGAGTCATATGAAAATCCATACTCAATTTCAGAATGACTTCGATGGCTAGCTGGAGGACTAAGTGTGTATGTATTATCTTATAATGCTTATGTAATTAATGGTTATACATTCTATACTAATGAACATGATAAAGATAGTACCATAAAGAATAGTGGAGTTACACTAGTGGCTGAAGCGATGAATGTTTTCTATGCTAAGGACAGAAATCCAATTTATGTGAATATGTCATACTTTGGCATCATCAAACAAATATGGTAGTTGGATTATATGAACCTCCAAGTGCCAATTTTTCAATGAAAGAGGGTTAATAATAGGAGTACTATTAAAATATTTGAGTTGGGATTTGTGAAAGTTGATTTCAGTAAGGGTAAAAAGATAAACCATTTATAATGGCATCATAGGAAGTACATGTATTTTATGTTCCAGATCCTGCAAACTAAAACTGGTCAATTGTTCTATTATCCACCAAAACCATTGAAGGGTCAGATAAAAATTCAACAGAGGATGATCCTTTCATTGGGATATTTCAATCATTTCACAGTGGTCCTAATGTAGACAATATTTTGTATGTTAGAGGAGACCATAATGAAGGGATTTGGATAGTCGATAGAGGGGTTAAATCTCTTTAGTATTTAAAAAAGAAATTTAAATAATCATGTTATATTTTTCTGTAATAAAAATCATGTTACCATATGTGATTATATGTTCACTACCACTTTTATGTAATATAAATTAAATGTTAAACCACTTCTACAGATAATAACATCTACACATGATGATGCACCTAATCCTGAGGCACAATAGGTCTCCCAACTTGCTAGTGCTCGCAGTGCAGAGGACCACAGGTTTCTCAACCTGTTACTACTGCTTCTCCCAGTGTAGAGGTACAAACACCATCTACACATGTTGATGTTAGAGCTATGAAGGAACATATTGATAATGTTGAAATTGAGGAAATGGTAGGCACTGAACCACTGACAGTGCAGAAAAAACAGGAGCATCGTAGTTTGACAATATTATCAAAAATCCTTAAGGAAAAAAGTGAAAGACATCAAATAAGAGGTCATATTGAAAAATCAGTGGTAACATGTTAACCCTAACAAGGCCATGTTCAGTAGTTACATTGGAATCATCACTAGAAAACGCATGATGATTGACGTACAATCATGGTACCATGTTTTCACTAGGCTTAAGACACTAATGTGGGGAGATATTATCATAAAATTATGATATATCATTTCTTTAATTTATTAAAAAATAAAATAATGAAACATTGACTTACCCAATCATCATCCCTTATAGTGTGCATTTATAGTGGATGAATCACACAAGGACCATGTATTAAGGGTTTTTGGAAGGATTCACATAGGCTTTCATACAATTCTAATGAAATGTTATCATAAAGATGCTGAAGGGAAAATAAACATGCACCCACCTCTTATTTATGCACACCTGATAAGCCAATGAGCATAGGATGCATTTACAAGCCATCGTGAGGAGCAGTCTTTTCAAGTACATTGTTTTTGGTAATACGTTGTTTGACGATATGTGTATTCATCACTTTGATTGATTGTTTTTTATTTATGGAATAGAAAATGAGTGATGAAAATAAGGAATGAGTAGCAAAACCAGCGTACCCCTACCGTAAAGCAAGAATGAGATACACTTCACTTGAAAAAAATTTGGTACGTATTTTAAATCTACCATAATACTTTTATGTGACATAAAATAACACCATAACTATGTTCCTATGTTTATATATAGATTGAAGAATCCAAATACAATGTCACTTCCATCCCATGCCATGTGCTATGGAAGGAGGTGCATGTAAATAAATATGGGATACTAATAGATGAAAACACACAAAAAATGTGGGAAACATGTGTAAGTATGACATAATAAATATTTGTTTTTCTTTAAATCAATATTACATAACAATGATTACTTATTTTCCTATATTTTCTATCTAACATAGTCACTGGAATCAGAAATACCCAAACCAGATACGGATATACCTTCAGTGGCCTTGAATCAACTAGAAAAGTATGGTCGTGTCAGAGGTGTGGGTTTTGGGGTGACACCCTGAATATCTTTTGAAAAAAAAAACAATACAAGGATTAAAGTGCAGAAATAAAAATGATGAGAGCAAGAATAGATATCCCTGAAGATAATATGAAATTGTAGATAGAGTTCATGGAAAATATAATGGCAGGGGGGAAAAGAAGAAACAACTCAAGAACAACCAACACATGAAAATCTCGCCCCACCACCAATTGCTTTGAGGTGAGTCATTCCCCTCAAAAACTAATCTTAGCTGAGGTAATCAATGTTATAATAGTTGTTTCTATGAATTTTGAATCAGATAGACACTAATATCATTCATGTGTTGATATTGTAGTGGGTGAAAATGATTGTGATTTATACCTATCAACACCCACCCATCGCCTTGTAGCGAGTGCTACAATTTTCAATATCTATATCGTCATGCTACACAACAAACCACTTCTAAAAGGCCATGTCAAAGTGATGATTAATGTAGCCTATGAACCGAGCAATGATCTACATGTTCAAACTGATGATGAAGATATTCATAAGGTCAAATAAGCTCTTGGAACATTCATCTCATGGTTTTCACAACTTGTAAAAAAAACATGTCGATAATGAGGTATTAATTTCTAAACAAAATGAAGATAATCCTTTAACATTTAATGAAAATATTTGAACCGATGAATATTATTATAGATGGAAAATGATAAGGGGTGAAAAGAAATAACAGCTCAAAACCATATCAATGATCAACTAACTGATCAAAACGATCTACCTCCTCCTCCAATGGCCCGAAGGCCTTCATTTTTTATTGATTTCTTGACAATCCACCTTTAAAGGGGTGAGGTGGAACCCTTAAAAGGCTCATAGGTGTAAGTATTACATGGAACATAGTCCTTAGAGGAATTGACTTTCCATAGGCTTCAAACATTACATACAAACCAGACTAACTACTTGGAACTTCTCCTCCCTAGCATCTTCATCGTGAAATCAGCTCTCCACCTTCGCATGGTTGTTCGGCTAGGCTTTCCCATGCATGCACAGGCTTGTCCTTATGGCAGGTGTCATACCCTCTCATTCTTTTAATCTGTTTAGCTTCTGCTATGGTGAAAGCTCCTTGCTCATCCTCTTTCTGGAGCTTGTTCTTTGTAGATTTTCTGGTTTGCATCTGCACTTAAGGTGGCCTGAAGGCCTTGAGGTGGCCCTAAAGCCTTACTGAACTGAAGTCATGGGTGGACTGAAGGCCTTAAAGGACTCAGGAACCAAATCGGTGGCCCAAAAGCCCAAACGGGGGAATAGTCCCTGCTGCTACAGTGCCAAATAATGCTTGCTACAGCCCCACTACAGTACTACTACAGTACTACTACAGTACCCCAGAAAATATTCCTCTTCCTGAATTTGATCTCGGGTCTTCTAGATGTGCTTACGGAGTCCTCACAAATTGGGCTGAGGCTCATGTGTGATCTATTGAAATCACCTTAAACCCACCTATTCTATATCCGCATTTATTATCATTGAAAACTCTTGTGAATACGAAGTAGAAAGATAGTGTGGTTCACCCAATTCTTTTTGATGAAAATAGGTACAATGGGGAAGATCCAGATTTCATTAGTTTTGATAATGTAAGTTAAATCCTTGAGTATGGTTGGTTAGGTAGCTTAGTTGTAAATTTATACATGAGGTATGTTTTCATGATTTTATTTTACTAAAGATGATATACTATGCTAATTATGACTAAATACATTTCATATTTTTCACAGGCATATATATGATAAAAATTAAAGGGATTTCACCATTAACAAAAATTTGGACTTGTTAGTCCTCATGTCACCTCTATAGAACAAATAGATATAGAATCTGAGAAAGAGGGGGAAATAGGGGAAGACCTGCTCAAATCGTTTAACAAAAAAATTATGGATGACAAACTCTTCTTAATACTAACGATGCAGGGATAAAACTGTACAATTTAATAATATCAAATATATTTTAATTTCTTTCATGACTTACTCCATTTTGTGTTTTTAGGCAACATTGGATGCTCATTGCGATCAATTTGGATACTCTAAAGATTTATTTCTTGGATTCAATGCATGGATATCCAAAAAACCGACCGCAAATGATAGCGTATGTCAATTTGTAATACACTACATCCAACATTTTAGAACTAAATATCTAGTTATGTAATTTATATTATCTTTCAACGAGGATTCTGTTATGATAGGGCGGTGTGTGAGTATCGTCTACATCATGGAATGAGGCTAGGGGAAAAGCATAAGAAATATCACAAGTACTATGATGGGATAAAAATTAAGGTATATATAATAATATTTCACTATACAAACACATAAAAAATTACTTATTTTTCTCAATGTTTCTATAGTGACCGAAACAAAAAAAAAATGGTAAACATTTTGTTTATTATGTTTGTAAAATTATGAAAGAGATCATATTCCATGAACAAACCAACATCCCTAAAGAGGTATTTTCGAAGATAATTACTATTTCATTTAAAATACTTATTAATCCTTTGTGTGTTTATATTTTTTTAGTAATAACATGATTTTAAAAAATAATCTTATTCATAAGATGATATATATTTTTTTAGAAATTAATGGACAACATACATGATGGAAGAATGTATAGAAATAGCAAGAAGATGTTATCAGTATGACTCGAAGTGTCTATTTTTATTTAAAACCGTCAGTATTTTTAGTAAAAAGCACAATTTCTATACTAAAAACTGAGAAAATGCATTATGATTATTTTGATACTTTAGGAAAATGATCTATAAGTCATTTTTGACATATATAAATCAACCGTACCTAAATCTTACACATGGTGTGACCGTTATGACTTTAAGTGGGTATTTATATAATAAATTAACAATAAATTTAGCAAAATGAACAAGTGACATACTGAAAAATTGATAAAATACATTTGGATTGTTTTGATACTTTATGAAAATGATCCATCGGTAATTTTTAACGTGTAGGAATCAACCACACCTCTATCTGATGAACGGTGTGACCGATATGAATAAAAGTGTTTGTTATCAGTTTAAAATTGACATTTTAGCTTAAAATGCATCACTCATTGAAAGCCAAGAAAAATCACTCTAATTGTATTCATAATTTAGGAAAATTATTTATAATTTCTTTGTGATGTGTATGAAGCATTCTCATGTCAAACTAATGTATGATGTAACTGGTATGACTCAAAATGCGTGTTTCCGGATTGAAATGATATTTTAGTAAAAAAACGCAACTGACATACTAAAAACTGAGTAAACACATTTGGATTGTATTAATACTTTAGTAAAATTATCTATAATCCATTTTTGACATGTAGGAATCAATTTTACCTCAATTCTATGCATGGTGCAACTTGTATGACTCAAAGTGTATTTTTTATTTAAAATTGAAATTAATTTTAGTAAAAAACACAACTGGTATACTGAAAACTAAGAAAAAGAATTCATATTGTTTTGATAATTCATAAAAATGATCTATAATTCATTTTAGATGTATAGGAATCAACCCCGCCACAATAAAGGCCACGATGTGACCGCTATAAATCTAAATGTGTCTTTTTATTTAAAAATGACATTAATATAAGTAAAAAGGATCCATACTAAAAACCAATAAAACACATTCAAATTGTTTTGATAATTTAGGAAAATGATACATGATTCATTTGTGATGTTTAGTAATTAACATCACCTCAATTTGACGCCCAGTGTGACCAATATGACTTAAAGTGTTTGTTATTGGTTTAAATTTTACATTTTAGCTCAAAATGTATCACTCACTAAAAACCAAGAAAACGCATTCCGAATGTTTTCATAATTTAGGAAAGTGATTCCTAAGTCCATTTTGACATGTATGAAGGATTTTCACATCAAATAAATGCATTATGTGACCATTATGACTCAAAAATCATGTTTTTGGTTTGAAATGATATTTTAGTAAAAAAACACAACAGACATACTGAAAATTGAGCGAACACATTTAGATTGTTTTTATACATTATAATATTGATCCATGAGTCATCTATGACATGAAAGAATCAACCATACCTCAATCTGATGAATGATGTGACCGGAATAAATCCAAATGTGTTTTTATTTAAAATTGACCTTAATTTAAGTAAAAAAGAATAAGTGACATACTGAAAACTGAGAAAACATTTTCATATTGTTTTGATGCTTTAAGACAATGATCCATAAGTTATTTTTGATGTGTAGAAATCAAAATCACCTCAATTCAACGCATGGTGTGACCAATATGACTAAAAGTGTCTATTATCAGTTTGAAATAGACATTTTAGTTGAAAACATCTCACTCACTGAAAAACCAAGCAAATGCCCTCTGATTGTATTCATAATTTAGGAGAGTGATTAGTAAGTCCTTTGTTACATGTATGAAGCAGTCTCACCTTAAACCAATGCATTATGTGACTAGTATGATTTAAAATGGGTGTTTCTGATTTTAAATGATATTTCAGTAAAAAAACACAATTGTCATACTAAAAACTGAGAAAACCCATTCGGATTGTTTTGATACTTTAGAACAATGATCCATGAGTCATTTTTGACATGTAAAAATCAAACAAACCTCAATATAAAAAATTATTTGACTAATATAAATCCAAGTATGTCATTTAAATTTGATATTAATATTAGTAAAAAAATAAGGGACATACTCAAAACTAAGAAAACCCATTCATATTGTTTTGATATTTTAGGAAAATAATCCATAACTCATTTGTGCCATATAAGAATCAACCCCGCCTCAATACGATGCACGGTGTGACCTGTATAACTCTAAATGTGTCTTTTTTATTAAAAATTGAAATTTTATTAATGTATTCTTTCATATTAATGTTTAATTTATTTCTATATAGTATTACTAATATATTATTTGTTTTCTTATATAGGTGGAACCTTTTTCTTGAGTTGGGATGATTTTTTCAGCAACTAATACCATGGGTGGACATTTTTGAGGGGGGTCATGGATTTCAAAGGATAAAACATTAACGTTTTTAACTTTTTGTTGGATAATTATAAATCTAATTATATAAAACATTTTTTGAAATGTATATATAATTGTTTTTCAAACCCTTGTGTGTGTTGCTTTGTTCTTGTGTGCATTGTGCAAGTGTTGTTTTTTCTAGTTGGTGTGTGTGTGTTGTGTAGGTGCAGGTGTTGTTAGTGGGTGTGATGATATATAAATAGCACACTATATGTAGCTAGGACTTTATCAGTGTTATTTTGAGCATTAATAAAAACTCCCTTTATCAGGGCTTCTTCAAGCGCTGATAAAGGCACCCTTTTTCAGTGCTATTTCAAGCACTGATAAAATCACCATTTATCAGCACTTGAAATAACACTGATAAAGGGATCCTTTATCAGCACTAAAATAGCATGGATAAAGGGGGGACTTTATTATCACTTTTTTAGAATAAATAAAGGAAACCCTTTATCAACACTTTTTTAGTTCTATTAAAGGGGACCCCCTATCTTCGCCGAGATTAATAACGCTTTTCTAGCTCTGTTAAAAGTGTTTTCTAGCACTGATAAAAGCATTATTTTTAGTAGTCGATTACTTATTCTTATGATGACACATGCATATGGTATGTATTCATGACTCATGAAATGTTCATTTATACATTTACACCCTTATTATTCATGCTTCCATATGTGTGATGACTCGTTTTTTATGATTTATGCTTTTCATTCATGTTATACCCATGAACTTATTTATGTTCTCACAAATACTTATAAAATTACAATAAATATATTTAAATATTAAATATATTTATTACATTTATAATTAAAATTTTCTAATTGTATATAAATACTATTAAAATATATTTATTTATAATTATAATTATAAATATATATATGTATAAATAATTATAAAATTATAATTAATACGTTTATTATAATTATATATATATATAAATAAATTTACATCTTAATATATAAATATATATATATATATATAATTCTACACAAATATTTATAAATATATTTATTTATAGTTATATTTACAAAAAAATATACATATTTATTTCTTTGTTTATAATTATAATTATAAATAAATGTATATATATTTAAATAATTAAAAAAAATACATCAAATACATGTATTATAGTTTTATAAATATATTTATTACATTTATTATATTTTTCAAGAGCATTTAAGTTGGTTCTGAAAAGGCGGTCTATCTGAATGATCAATCTAATTGTGAGGATATTGCCCAAGAGGTTCTGGATGGTGAATTGAAAGAGGAGCAGTCATTTATCAGTGGGAAAGGAAAAGATAAAATGATAGTAGCTTCCCCCAAAAAATTAAAGAATCTCATATCTAAATCTAATGAGGGAAATTCATGGTGTATTATTCCAAATCTGGTGTATAAGGGGACTCTTTCTAAGAGTAAAATATTCTATGTGGATGAAAAGAGCTTCCCGCTTGTCACTTAGAAATCCGGATCCAGCTTGCATCCTTTAAATTCTAGGATGGGATCATCTGGGAATGTCCAAGAAGGGTGGGATATAGAGATTAACATTATTTCCACAAAAATGTTCAAACTGAGATGGTCGGGACTAATCCACAGGTAGGTGTGACCCAAGCTCACTTTGAACCTCCTCTCCAAGTTGGCAATAAAAGGAGTGATGATAATCTTGAGAATGTGGAGTGGGTTTAACCATATCATTTTACTGAGTTAATGAAAAATGTGTATGTTTCTTTTGGCAAGGCCTCACATGAGGAATTTATTAGTGCACAAGCAAAAAATTATGGTATTACAGTTCCAACGGATCAGGAAGGTGAAAGACCCATTGCAGGCATCGTTAAGGAGGTAGTGAAATGGAATTTCTTACAACTTGAAGTTACCTTTGCTATAATGGAGTCGAGTGTCTTTGGTTTCAATAGTTACGTGGCAGTGCATAAGTTTTTATCCATTAACTTTGAGGATGGAATCTAAGATATTCCAAAGGTGGAGTTTCGGAATTTATCTTGGAAATATAGAATCTACTCCACTCTGGGGGTTTCATCCAAGTTTTCATCAGGTGAGGATTACGAAGCACCACTGAAAAAGAAATTTTTTTTCAACACTTCTTTAGAGATGATAATGGGTTAACTTTATCAGTGCTGATAAAGGTCCATTTTATCAGCACTTTTTGGATTGAACAAATAAAAGCATTAGCTAATTTTATAAAATAACCCTAACAGGAGGCTTCTCTCTTGAACAAATTCAAGTTTTCATAGAACTATATTTCTTCCACACTACCACTCTCATCATCGCTCTCGTTTCCGATCTCACCACTGTTATTGCTATCTCTCTCTCTATAGCTGATCTTGTTGTCACCTCTCTAGCTACCTCTCTCACCACCACCATTAACATCGTTGCCACTCTTGCTGCCCCTCTCACCACTACCACTGCTCTTGCCACCTTTCTTGTCATCACCACTCTCGTTTCCCCTCTCTTTACGGCCTCTCTCACTACTGCTCTCGCTGTCACCACTCTCACCACCATCTATCTCCAAATCTAAGGTATGTGATGAGAGTAATTGCTTTTGATCGGTCTCCTCATTTTTATTTTGTGGTATTTTATCAAATTGTTGATTCTTTGTACATGGGTATGATCTGATTTTGGATTATTATTGATTGAATTTTCTATTTTCATTTTCCATAGTATGACTCACAAAAAAGAATTAAAGGATCTTAGATAGTATTTATGTTTTATTCCTCTCTAAATTAGAATCTCTTGTAATTTTAGTGACATCCTTTTAGTTTTTAAATCTACCAAGACTCTATGTAGTGTGTTAGAGATAGGTTCTTCTTGGTGTTTTTAAATATTTCATGTTGGGACTTCATTAAATTCTATATTCTAGAATGATTTCAAATTGACTTGTTCATTTTTAAGGATTCAGATTATTGGAAATTGATAGTGGAGATAGTTTCTCTAGGGAGATCCTAATTGGTGGAAAATGGATATATTTATAATTAGTGGGGGTTTATAGTTTGGCGAGACGAAATACCAAGATAAATTTTTTTGAGAGTTTCCCATTATGCACCTACTTTTTTAGATAGATGTTATATATAGAATGTTTTAAGTGTGGTTATATTAGACACTTCAAGCTCTATTTCTTCAATTCCCCAAAGTCCTATCATCATTTTAGTTAGTTTTAAAATATTAAATATATTTTGTAAGTTTAAGAATATATGGGGGAAGAAGTCCCTTTATTTTCACTATATTGATCTACAGCTTGTATTTTGGGAAATTTGATACCTTGTGCTTGTTTAAAGGATGAATGACTAATTATAGGTAAATTTTTAATGTTCCATTTTTGGATGTTTTGTTTGAGTTCTCACCATTTTTTCAATTTATGGTCAATAGTGTTCCTTTTGGGTTGTCCTTTCTTTGTTAATACATGATATTATTATAATACTTTTATAGTTTGGAGACCCACTACGGTCATAGTTTCATGATAATTCATTAGAATTATCAGGTTTAAATGATGAATTTGGTGATGTTATTAGAGGTACTAATTTTAAATTCAAATGTAGGATGGTTTAGTTGATATATCTTGGGTGGTTCTTCATTTTTTATTTAAATTCCATATTATTCCCTTAATTTTTAGTACATGGTTTACACATGATTCACGCTTTTGGTTTTATTAAGTTTTGTATCCAGGAAGAACTAATATAATAATCTGTTTGATGGAAAATTAAGTGACTATACCAATAGTAAACAAAACGATAAGAAATCTGGAGTGAAAAATATCATGATAATACTTACTCAATGTTCTCAAGAAACAAATAATAATATAAACTATTTCAAACTCCCAAACATGATAAGGATAAAAAAAACACCATGGATTCATTCATGTAGAAATTCCCTCTAACTGTTTAGGTTCATATGATCAAATAGTTTTGAATAAATGGATATCCATTTAGAATTTGGAAGTTTAAGTATATATATGGTGGGTTTTGATTATGAATATGAGGAAAAATGAAGAATTTCATAGTATGAAATGGGAGGTGTTTAAGGAAATATTCTTCCCCAAATATTTTCCCTGAACTACTCATAAAAAATAGATAGTTTTATTTAAAATATATATTCTTTTATAAATTATATATAATTTTATACTTCTATATGAATCTATAATTTTATATACTAATATAAATAAATATACATTTTTAAAATTGGCATTTTAGTTCAAAATGTGTCACTCACTGAAAACCAAGAAAATACACTCTAATTGTCTTAATAATTGAGGAAAATGATTAATAAGTTGTTTTTTATGTGTAGGAAGAAATATCATATCAAAATGACACATTATGTGACCAACATAACTCAAAGTAAGTGTTTCTAATTTCAAATGAAATTTTAATAAAAAAGAAAAGTGACATACTCAAAAACTGAGAAAATGTATTTGGATTGTTTTGATATTTTATAAAAATGATCCATAAGTCATTTATGATGCATAGAAATCAACTAAATCTCGATCTGATGCACAGTGTGACTGGTATAATATTAAGTGTGTGTAGTTATTTAAAACTAACATTAATTTTAGTAAAAATAACGGGTGTCATACTAAAAACTAAGAAAACAAATTCAGATTTTTTTGATACATTATTAAAACAAACCTTGAGTCATTTGTGATGTTTATGAATCAATTACACCTCAATATGACACATAGTATGATCATTATTACTTAAAGTGTGTCTTTTTATTTAAAATTGACATTAATTTTTGTAAAAAGAAAAAGTTATGTACTAGAAACCAAGAAAATACATTTTTTATTATTTTGGTACATTAATAAAATGATACATATGTATTTTTTGATGTTTAGGAATCAAATTCACCTAAATATATTACATGGTATGAATGGTATGATTCCATGTGTGTCTATTTATTTAAAATTGACATTAATTTTAGTAAAAAGAAAAGATGACATACTGAAAATTGAGAAAATGTATTCATATTGTTTTGATACTTTAGGACAACGATTCATATATCATTTCATGTGTGCAAGAATCAACCAAACATCAATTTGATGCATAGTGTGACTAGTATAACTCTAATTGTGTCCTTTTATTTAAAATTGACATTTATTTTAGTAAAAATAACAAGTGACAAACTGAAAAATAAGAAAATTCATTCCAATTATTTTGATACTTTAGGACAATGATCCATAAGTCATTTTTGATGTATAGGAATCACCCTATACTCAATCCAACTATTGGTGTGACCAATATGACTCCAAGTGTGTCTTTTTATTTAAAATTGACATTAATTTTGGTAAAAGAAACAAGTGGCATACTAAAAATAAATAAAAAACATTCATATTATTTTGATACTTTAGGAAAATGACCCATGAGTCATTTTTTATGTGTAGGAATCACCCGCACCTCAATCTAACAAACGGTGTGACCGGTATGACTCAAAGTGTCTATTATTAGTTTAAAATTGTCATTTTAGTTCAAAACGTGTTCCACTCACTGAAACCTAAGAAAACATGCTCTAATTTCCATGATAATTTAGGATAGTGATTCATAAGTCATTTTTTGATGTGTAGGAAGTATTGTCACGTCAAACCAAAAAATAATGTCATCGGTTTGACTCAAAATGTTTTTTTCCATTTTGAAATGATATTTTTGTAAAAAACACAATTGACATACTTAAAACTGAGAAAACACATTCAGATTGTTTTTGATACTTTAGAACAATAATCCACAAGTCATTTATGACGTGTAGGAAATAGCTTCACCTCAATCTGATGCATAGTGTGATTGGTATAACTCTGTGTGTGTGTTTATTTAAAATTGAAATTAATCTTAGAAAACAACTTTGGATTATTTTAACAATTGAGGAAAATAATCGATTCCTTTAACAGTGTTGAGGACAATAGCGCTTTTTATCACTATTAAAGGCATTTGTACATGTTGTTAAAGGGAATATTTGTAGTAGTGAAAAAAGGAGGAATTAGATTTGACTATGAGATGGGATGACATTAAATATATAGAAGGCTAAAACATAACACACACACATATATATGTGTGTGTGTGTAGGGAAAAAAATCAAAACCTGATCCCAACCAAATAGGTCTATAACACGAGGGCTTCACCCTTGCATCCTGAGCATGGTTAGTGAGGGGATACTATCTCAATCCTTAACCTCGAGACCACAATATCCATGACTCACTGTAATGTCCTGGATTTTCCATGTATTATTTTTGAATATTATATAGTATTATTTTGAGACTAGGTGCTGAGACGACAAGTGATTTTGAGACCCAGTGTGCTTAGTACAATTACTTGAAAATTTTTAAAATATTAAATAGCATGTGCATGTAGCTTTCCTGAAAAAGTGGAATAAATTCTAAAAAGATGTCTGGATAAGAAATATGAGGGCACCATTGCATTTAGAGCAGTGACTTTACCTCAGGTGGGGCCTAAAATCAACCGGTGTAGGACAACTACAGAAAGTAGTTTTGGGTGTTTAAATAAATAAAATAAATGTTGAATTTATTTTATTTTTAACATTTCATTGACATAAAGACATTCTTTTTGAATAATCCTTAGAGACAGGGAGACAGGTTTAATCACAAAACCCTAGAATTTTCCTAGAGGCTTTGGAGAGAACTTGGATAACTCTCTCAACATTGAATGGTGAAAGGATTTTGGATCAAATATTGTCGGATGCTATTTTTGACGGATCTTGCCAACGGTGATGACACGACAATTGATTCTCTTAAGAGAATGATCCAAATCTGAGGTTGGTAATTATTATTTGTTCCCTATTTCTATAATCAAAGGTGAATGTAGATCAACCAACAAACAGGTTGACCAGCGGTTCAATTGTTCTTACGAGATGGGAATATTTGTAGGAAATCATTGAGGGGTGAATTATTTATCCATTTTTCTACAATATTCATTCTAATGGGAATGGATTGAGGCCGACATGAAAAAAGGCTGAGATTTTTTCATTAGGGAATTATTGTTGGAACCATGTCTATTCTAGGCATGAATTGGAGTATGGTTTGTTTTTGTTGTCAATCCTCAGTGGAAGTTCAGAATGTGTGCCAGTAAAGTGATCATACAATTCAAGAAGACAAAAGTATTGAAGGTGGTGCCATTTCCCAGTGTTTGCCAAATTTTTGGGCCTCAAAATTGGAAAATGAAGACATGGACTGTTGGTAAAAGGAAGTGAGCGAAAAGAAGAAGTGGTGAACGAAAAATGTGGGTTATGTGTGAAATATTTGTGTTGTGGGTGAAAAACAGTGTGGTGCGTGAAATATTGGAGTAAGGATTTTTGTGAAAATAGTGTTTCAGAATTATATCATCGAAAAATGGAAAAGGCATGGGCTACGCAAAAAACCTGGAGATGTGCGTGAAAAATGGAACTTGCACAAAATATTACGCACCAAATGAGAGGTTTTTTGTGCCACAGGGGGTTTTGCGCATGGGGGTCATAGATGCCTATAAATAAGAGGTGACCCCCCTCATTCCATACTACTGATGGCTAAGAGAAGATCCAAGTGCTGATGTGCGTAAAATGTTCGCGTAAAGGGGCTTGTGCGAAAAATTCCCAAGTTGCGTGAAAAATTCCGTGTTGCGCGAAAAATTCTAGCTTGCTCAGAAAATTCCGAGCTGCACGGAAAAAAAATCTGGGTTGCGCAAAAAATTCCAGGCTGTGTGAAAAAGGAAGAGCTGCACGTAAAAATTGAGGCGGCGCGTAAAAGATTTAATTGCACGAAAAGGGTGTTGTTGCACAAAATATTTTTCTACGTGAAAAGGAAATATTGCGCGCAATAGTAAGGTCTTGCGTGCAAAGGGGTGGTGTTGCACGCAATTGTCAGTGAAACCTATTTGCATGTTCTGGTTATCCGGTTCAGTGGTTTAGTGCATTCAAGTGCATCATTTTCAGACTTCGATGCAAGCAGAGTCTCATGCTAAGCAGAGACAAAGAATTCAATGTGAATCTATTGAAGATACCTTCATGCCTATAAACTGACTAGGACTTCACCAAAGGCAGTGAGACAGGGGGAGTCAATAGGAGTAACCTGAGGGACGTAGTGAGCTATCGATGAACATATGTAAAGGTACTGAGCCTAGAACAGAGTGACTGTTCCCTAACCTTTTTAATCCAAAACTTGTGAAGAATAGTGGAATTAGTTATGACTGACACACTATCAGCGTATGCTCCTTGGACATAGCCCTTTGTGGTGATCCAAGTAAAAGTGTTGTGTCCTGTCATTCCTTTTAGTTGGTTGATAGATATAACAAGTTCCTACTAACATGGGAACAAGATCCACAACTTTAAAAGAAAAGTTGACACCCTGATTCACCTCTCCCCTCTTAGGGTGTTCTGGGGTCCTTCAAGTGGTATCAGAGGGAGGTTGTTGGTGTTTGATATGTTTCATAACACCATGGAAAATTCATCCAGTGTTAGGGGATTCCCCCTCTTTGATGGAAGTAATTTTCAGATTTGGAAGAACATAATGAGATCCCATCTAAGATCCCTTGGAATGGAAGTCCTTTTTCCACTATGAAAGGTATTCAAGTCACTGATCCAACAGGGCTGGATATGACTGATGTAGATAGAAAAATTCTTGATATAGATGCTAAAGCACAGAATGCTCTCATCGCAGCCCTTTATGATTAGATCTATCTAAAAATGATGAGTTGCACCTCAGCAAAGTCCATGTGGGATAAACTTGAAAATATTTATGAAGGAGATAGAAAAGTGAAGGTGGAAAAACTACAAGTCCTGCACAATAGGTTTGATGATCTGAAGATGCATCCTAATGAGAATGTAGACTCCTTCTTCAATCGAATTACTGAAGTGGTTGGAGCAATTCAGGGTCTAGGAGAAGAAATCAAAGATGTTGACATTGTGAAGAAAGTATTGAGAAGACTTCCACCCCTGTACAATGCAAAGGTGTCAGCCCTTGAGGAAAGAGATATTTCCAAAATTTCTCTGGATGATCTACTGATCAGCCTGGTGGTATATGAAATGAGAGTTCAACCAAAAGATGCTACGACTTGAGTGGGCAAGGAAATGGCATTCAAATCCATTGCCTGAATGGCCCGAAGGCCTTCATTTTTATTGATTTTTTGATAACACCCCATTCAAGGGATGAGGGGGAACCCTTACAAGGCCAGTAGGCTCAAGTATTACATGGCCCGTAGGCTTAGGAGATTACATTACCCGAAGGTCTTAAGGAATTCAACAAGACTATCTACAAGGAACTACCCCTCCCTAGCATTCGCATCTTGATAGTAGCTCTCCATCTTTGCATGACCGTCTAGCTAGGCTTCCCGTGCAAGCACAGGCTGGTACCGATGGCATAGACATACCCTCTCATTCTGAAAATCCATTTGGATATACTCTTATTACATCCCACCTTTTTATCACATAAACTTTCATTACATTATACAAAACTGAGGATCTTTAAGGATTAGTGTCTTGAAAACCAGGAACTTATTACATGAGAAAAAAACATTCTTCTTAAACACTTTAAAGGCTTCTTCATTTGTTCATCCTAAGTTCATTACAACATCTCATAACCTGGGATCATACATCAAAGAAAAGGGTGAGAAAAAGGCCCAGTAAGGGAAACAAGGGAAAAATTTACATGAGAACTTGAGATACATCAAAAGTCATGAAATATAACTTTAAGGCATGAGAAAGAGATCATAAGGCATATCATAATAAAAATAACGTGTTTCATAACTTGAAGATGTGGCTACAACATTTAACATAGAAAATCATGAACATATCACCAAGGTAAACCCGAAGGTGTCATTAAAAATTACCAAGGTAAACCCCAAGGTATCGTTAAGAATTACCAAGGTAAACCCCAAGGTATCGTTAAAAATTACCAAGGTAAACCCCAAGGTATCGTTAAAATTATAATCTCTAGTGGGTACATCATTACCCAATGCATTGGAGCGCTATCAGGGTGCACCCTTAAATTTTATTTATTATCATGTGAGAAACATATATCATCATCAAAAATTTCATAAATAACCCATATAGCATAAAATAAATGGGTTTCCTTTCATAATCATAACGTTTTAAAAACTGCTTTAAAGACGTGATCTTTAGGTCACTTTAAACCCACGGAGAAGGAAAGTGGGTTTCATGTATGTAAACCCCAGAATTTAAAATAGAACATTTTGATATATATGTGAATACCCCTATAGAAGAAATAGCTTTGAGTATTCAATTAATAACATAAAATAATTTGAGAAAAATATAGAGTCATTTTGAGACGAAAATTCTGCAGCATAACGGCTATGTTACAGGGTTTTAGAAAATTTTGAAAAGAGAGGGGACATAGGTCACCCACTCATAAATGATCCATAAAAAGTAGGGGGATAGAATATAAAGGATATAAGAACATGGTAAAGAAATTTGAAAGATATACCATATGAAATGAAAAACATGGAAGGAAGACAAAAAAAAATAAGATTTCTCTTATGAAAATTCGGCAGCCTAACAACGTCACTTAAAACAAAAAAAAAATTGAATTGACGAGATCAAATAGGGTCTCTCATAATATTAACATAAAAGATCATTATGATAGATATAGAGAACATACCCCAACATAATAAAAATAAACTTTAAAGACTTGACAAGAAAATAGAACTTGCAAATTAGAAGGGTGAAAGAATCACTTAAAAATTCGGCAGCCTAACGGCGTCACTTAAACTTCAAAAAAATGAATTGATGAGATCAAATAGGGTCTCTCATCATATGAAAATAAAAGATCAGTATGATAGATATAGAGATCATACCTTAACATAATAAAAAGGAACTTGAAAGACTTGACAAGAAAATAGAACTTGAAAATGAGAAGGGTGAACGAATCTGTTACAAAAATTTCGGCAGCCTAACGGCGCCACTTAAACATTCATAAAACAAAATGATGAGAGTAAGAGGGGATATCTCATCATATGAACATGAAAAGTGAAGTAAGAGGAATATAAAATAACATCCTCCAACATAAGAACATGGAGCATAAATGAAATGACTTAAAAGAGAGTATTTGAAAAGAAAGAGAGGTTGGATCCCTTACCTTAAAACGTATCTCTTAAAACTCGAAGGTTGGGACCTTGAGGGATTGGGGGAACCTTGGGAGGACTCCTTGGGAGATAATAAAACCAGAGCTTCATTGGGGGAGAGTTGGGAGTGAAAACTAAATGAGGAAAGGGTGGATATTTATAGGGAAAGTGAGGGGACAAGGCATTAATGGCCAAGGGACACCTCATTGGTGGTATTGGAAAAACCATGGGCTTGCCCATGGTATTTTCCCATGGTATTGGCCACTTGGGACACCTCATACCTTATCTTACTATTCATAAGTTTTCCATATTGATTACATACTTAATACATCATTTAATGATGTCATTAAACACCCGTAACTTAAAAACTATATTTTCACTATTCATCAAAAATTCAACTTTCTTAGAAAAATCCCAAAATTTCAGCTTAACCAAATATCGATGCTCTGATTTCAAAAATGAACTCTATTTTATAAAAATAATTTTCTAAATATTTTTAATTTAATTTTTAAATAAATACACTATTCACCGAAAATTCATTTTTTTCAAAAAAATCCCCAAAAATTACCTTAACATAATATCGATTCTCTGAGTTCAAAAATGAAATCCATTTTATAAAAATAATTTTCTAAATATTTTTAATTTAATTTTTAATTAAAAAACACTATTCACCCAAAAAACTAATACTTGACTAATAATTTCTGAAATAGTTATGTACCTATTTTATTGAATCACATTACTTAATCAAGGTGCCTATATTATATTAATACTTTCTTTAAGTGAGATTACTAATCCATTTGGTCACATTACTAATACTAAGCATAAAATCACTATTCATGATTTACTATTCATCAAAAATTAAGTTGATCTTATTAGACACTAAATTTCGTACTGAACATAATTGTAGGAGATCATTTTTGAAAATCATTACACATAATTAATTATTTAAGGTTTACATAAATATTTTCAAATATCATTTTTTTCTATAATTTATCAAAAATATTCATACTATATTTATCCGGACATTTGAAAATTCACAAAATTCATCATAAGAAAAAACATATTTTTTCTTTAAATCAAAGGATTACACAAGGCAGTCATGGTCTCCTTATATAGCCCATTATAACCTCAATATAGGACCTAAGGTGTGCTAAGGTGAAAGAATCTAAGGGCGTCTCGGCCAACATTGCATGAGTAGTAATTTCTATCAGTTTGAACTTCTTGTGAAGGCGATTTCGTTCTAGCTTCACACAATGAAGTTCGGCTTGGGTTTGGTCCAGAGGAAAGCCCTGTGGTGCTACCTCCTTCCCAAGTTTCGTTAGATGGGCTTCGATTGGCCCGAGACTACCGGATGAGGCCATCAAATCTTCTTTCTATATTAATTAACCAAGATCACTTGTATTTAGAGACAATAATCAAAATGTTTAGTTTCCAGCGGTCATATTGACCAATGTTCATATAACAGTAGAAACCCAATGGTCTTATTTTAATTATACTCATGTTATCAAATGGAATAGTTTTTTTGAGTATAAAAATAAAATAACACACAAAATTAGGAAACAAGATTTATTCAAAATTTCGGGTCGTTACAATCTTCCCCCCTTAAGAAATTTCATCCTCGCAATTTTTAAAATTGGGTTTGGAAATTTCATTGAAAGTCCCACATCGGAAAAAGAGCCAGTAACACTATTACTTAAAAAGAAATAAAAGGAAGTACAAAGGTCACCTGAGTTAACCCATACTAGGATTCCATGTAGGAAAACATGGACATGGAAGAGAAAACAAAGGGTTATGTTCTGATGGAGAGTGATAAAAAACATGATTAGGAGAAAGTTAAAAACAAGAAAATCACAAACTTATGATGGGTTAAACGGTATTGGATTTCCCAGTAGGAAACGTTAACAGACGACGTTTTTGTTTTACATTTCTTTTCATAGTTTTGAGGAATTAATTTACTACATAGAATAAAAACATAAGGAAATATACCTACCTTCAAGTAGAGTTTCATCCTTTAATAATTTTCTACCAAAACTAATCTTTTCTCCAAATGATGAGCATTCAAAACTACTTTGTCTCTTTAAAGCACAAGAATCATCTTCTAGAGAATCACATAATCCAAAAAAGATTAACTATATATTTTCTCTATCTTTAAACATTATCCCAAAAACAAAAGGGGTAAGATAAAATAATTCTTCAAAGAGAAAGAATCCCATAGGAAGGGAAACTACTTTTAAATCTTCAAAGTTCCACGGTACTACCCAAAGTTCATCATAGACCATTCCATAAACAATTGTCCTTAAAATTCCTCAAAATAAACCAAACTAAGATTGAAACCCAAATGCAAGAAGGATTTGATAACACAGTCTTCCAAAATAAACTTTATCGTTCATCTCCAAACAACATCAACCACTCCTAACATATTATAAAAAATTGTAGCTAACCTAAACATATTTTCCCCAAGATAGGTTAATCATTTCCTATATTACCATAAGTTCACCTTAAATTCATCGATTCTTCAAAATATAAGTCAACCTTTAATCCTCAAAGAAAATACCATAGTAATCTATTTACCTCGATCAAATAGGGTTCCCAAAATAGTGAACGTCTTCCAAAATAATAATCATCTTTAAATCCCCTAATCAACTTTATCAGATGAACATTCTTGAGACTTCATCTTCTTCTTCCTTGATGAATTTGGTCATTCAACTAGGTAAAAATTATTAACACTAGTAGAAAAATGGTTTTTAACGTCCGTTTTTTATTATTATTCGACATTGGTTTTTAACCGACGTCGAAGTCGCCGACGTAAAAAATATGAATTTTGACGTCGGTTTTTGTAAACCGACGTGAAAAATGAATAACATTTGGTTTTTGGCATCGGTTTTGTAAAAAACCGATTCCAAAAAAACTAATTCATATCATTTTTGGCATCAATTTTCATAAAAACCGATGCGAAAAATTAAAAAAAATAGTTTTGGCGTCGGTTATTTAAAAAAACCGACGCCATAAATGAAAAAATATATATTTTTGGCGTCGGTTTTTATTAAAATCGACTCCAAAAAGCAAAAAAAAAATTCCTATGTTTAAGATCATTTCCTAAGATTTGATTTGACAGGTTGTGGACCTAAAACGGAGTTACGGTTCAAAAGTTATCGTCGTTAGAAGTTGAACCTATCAAAGTTTTGATTGATACAACTCGTTTCAAAGAAAACATTATAAACATAAATTAAAATCTTATACACCTAATAAAATAAAATAATCATAATACATCAAACATATTTCAATGGTTTTAGGGGATTCCATCGAAACGATATGTTTTTTATCATCATATAACTTGTATTTAGAAATGAAAATGAATCATCATTATAAGAAAGCTAATCGAGTTGTTTAGAAATAAAGGATAATAATAATAAAGAAAACAAATGAATAGAATATTTACCGTGTTCAAATTAACGATTGAAGTCGCATTGAAATATTGATTGAATCGAAGATGTTGAAAATGATGAACGAAGGAGAAACTGGATATATATATAGTAAACGGAAATATTTTCAATTGTGTTGTATGAAAATGTAGGCGGGATTTTAAAAAGTTAAACGCGCATTGTGAAAAAAATTGAAATTTTGATCCTGCGTTACTCTTTGGCATCAGGTTTTTTTGAAACCGACACAAAATAGTATTTACATTGGTCTTTTGGCGTCAGTTTTTTAGAAAATCGACGCCAAAAATGTCAATCGATATCCTTTTTGGCGTCGGTTTTTAAATAAACCGACGTTAAAAAGTTTAAAAAAAATACATTTTTCGCGTCAGTTTTTTTACGAACCGATGCCAAAAAGTAAAAATAAAAATCTTTGGCATTGTTTTTTTAACAAACTGATGTTAAACATTTAAAAAAACTTTTCGCATTGGTTTTTTTAAAAACCGATTCCAAAAACAAAATATAATTTTTATGGTGTCGGTTTTAAAAAAAACCGACGCGAAAAGATAAAATATAGTTTTGGTGTCGGTTTTAATGGAAACCGATGCCAAAAAATTAAAAAAAATAGAGTGTTTTAGATATTTCTCTAAGATTTGATTTGACTGGTCATGGACCAAAAATAGAGTTACGGATTAAAAGTTATGGATGTCGGAAGTTGACCTTCTCTAAAAGAAGTCTTAAAGAAGTTCAACTTTCAAAGGCCATAACTTTTAATATGTAACTCCATTTTAGCTCCACAACCAGTAAAATCAAAGATTAAGAAATTATCTAAAACACTGTAAATTTTTTTTTTATTTTTTGGCGTCGGTTTTCATAAAAACCGATGCCAAAAATATATTTTAATTATTCACGTCGGTTTTTTTAAAAACCGACGCCAAAAAAATTATTTTTTGTTTTTGGCGTCGGTTTTTAAAAAAACCGACCCAAAAAGTAGTTTTTTTAATGTTTAGCATCGGTTTGTTAAAAAACCGATGCCAAAGATTTTTTTTTTAAACTTTTATGGCGTCGTTTTTCATAAAAATCGACGCCAAAATATATTTTTTTAGTTTTTTGGGTCGGTTTTTTTTAAGAACCGATGCCAAAACAATTTTTTTCCCTTTTGGCTTTGGTTTTTAAAAAAACTAATGCAAAAAATTCACCGCAAAAATTATTTATGTCGGTTTATAAGAAACCGACGTCAAACTGGGGACATTAAAAATTATTTTTCTACTAGTGTAATTGTGATTTTTGATAGCTGTTTTGGCATAATCACAATATGTTCAACTTGATCTCTCATCATCTATGTCATATTAATAGGGAAATCATCACATTTCCTATCACATTGGTTGTTGGGACATGTTTTTCCATTTCCCTCCATTAACTAAGAAAATAAAGTATAATTTGGAGGCTTAAATACATAGCCAATAATCATGAAAAGGAAACTTAAAGCATAGAAGGATAAACTTGTAGAAGAAAAGTATACCCTAACTTGTGATCCCCTAGGTTTCAACCTAGGTTATCCATGATCATATATTCTTATGTGAATCTTTATTTTATTTTATCTTTGTCCCTTTAATAATGGTTCATACTAAGCTTATGAATTTACTAAAGCATATCCCCAGGGAGTGTTGTAACCAAGAGTGCAGTAAGTCCCATTGTTGTGTACCGGTTCCCGTTCTATTCTAGCTCAAAGCAGTGTTTTCAGGTTTTACCCCTATGTACATCTGTGCCAGAGCCACCTCTACCTGCTCGTATCTAGACAGGGATGTATTTGTTTGGCAACCCCTTACTCAATACTCACCAAAATACCTGGAAGATTTCCTATATTTAAACATTTCCAGAGGGTTATTCCTAAAGTTTTCATATCCTAATTTCCACAAATAACTAAACCATCCTATGATACCGACTATAACATCCTGCCTTTATATCACATAAACTTTCATTACATTATACAAAACCGAGGATCTTTAAGGTTTAGTGTCTCAGAAACCATGAACTTATTACATGAGAAAAAAACATTCTTCTTAAACTCTTGAAAGTATTATTCATTTGTTCATACTATGTTCATTACAGAATCTCATAACCTGAGAGCATACATCAAAGAAAAGGGTGAGTAAAAGGCCCAGTAAGGAAAACAAGGGAAACATTTTACATGAGAACTTGAGATACATCAAAAGTCATTAAATATAACTTTAAGGCATGAGAAAGAGATCATGAGGCATATCATAATAAAAATAACATGTTTCATAACTTGAATATGTGGATAAAACATTTAACTTAGTCAATCATGAACATATCACCAAGTTAAACCCCAAGGTATTGTTAAAAATTATCAAGGTAAACCCCAAGGTATCATTAAAATTGTAATCTCTAGTGGTTACATCATTACCCAATGCATTGGAGCGCTATCAGGGAGCACCCTTAAATTTTTCTTTATTATAATGTGAGGCACATATATCATCATCAAAAATTTCATAAATAACCCAAATAGCATAAAATAAATGGGTTTCCTTTCATAATCATAACGTTTTAAAAACTGCTTTAAAGACATGATCTTTAGGTCACTTTAAACCCACAGAGAAGGAAAGCAGGTTTCATGTATGTAAATCCCATAATTTAAAATAGAACATTTTGATATATATGTGAATAACCCTATAAAAGAAATATCTTTGAGTATTCACTTAATAACTTAAAATAATTTGAGAAAAAGAGAGAGGCATTTTGAGACGAAAATTCTGCAGCATAACGGCTATGTTACAGGGTTTTAGAAAATTTTTAAAAGAGAGGGGACATGGGTCACCCACTCATAAATGATCCATAAAACAGTAGTGGCACGGAATATAAAGGATTTAAGAACATGGTAATGAAATTTTAAAGATATACCATATGAAATGAAAAACATGGAAGGAAGACAAAAAAATAAGATTTCTCTTATTAAAATTCGGCAGCCTAACGACGTCACCTAAAACAACAAAAAATTGAATTGAAGATATCAAATAGAGTCTTTCATAATATGAAAATAAAAGATAATTATGATAGATATAGAGATCATACCCCAACATAAGAAAAAGGAACTTGAAATACTTGACAAGAAAATAGAACTTGAAAATTAGAAGGGTGAAAGAATCCCTTAAAAATTCGGCAGCCTAACGACGTCACTTAAACGTCAAAAAAATGAATTGATGAGATCAAATAGGGTATCTCATCATATGAAAATAAAAGATCAGTATGATAGATATAGAGATCATACCCCCAACATAATAAAAAGGAACTTGAAAGACTTGACAAGAAAATAGAACTTGAAAATGAGAAGGGTGAAAGAATCGGTTACAAAAATTTCGGTAGCCTAACGGCGCCACTTAAACATTCATAAAATGAAATGATGAGAGAAAGAGGGGATATCTCATCATATGAAAATTAAAAGTGAAGTAAGAGGAATATAAAATAACATCCTCCAACATAAGAACATTTAGCATAAAAGAAATGACTTAAAAGAGAGTATTTGAAAAGAAAGAGAGAGGTTGGATCCCTTACCTTAAAACGTATCTCTTAAAACTCAAAGGTCGGGACCTTGAGGGATTGGAGACACCTTGGGAGGAAATTTTGGGAGGTAATGAGACCAGAGCTTCGTTGGGGGAGAGTTGGGAGTAAAAACTAAAGGAGGAAAGGGTGGGAATTTAGAGGGAAAGTGAGGGGACAAGGCATTAATGGCCAAGGGACACCTCATTGGTGGTATTGGCAAAACCATGGGTTTTCCCATGGTATTTTCCCATGGTATTGGCCACTTGGGACACCTCATACCTTATATTACCATTCATAATTAGACCATATTGATTACATACTTAATACATCATTTAATGATGTCATTAAACACCCGTAACTTAAAAACTGTATTTTCACTATTCATCGAAAATTAAACTTAGAAAAATCCCAAAATTTCACCTTAACCAAATATCAATTCTATGATTTCAAAAATGAACTCCATTTTATAAAAATAATTTTCTAAATACTTTTAATTTAATTTTTAAATAAATAAACTATTCACCAAAAATTCATTTTTTTCAGAAAAATTCCCAAAAATTACCTTAACATAATATTGATGCTCTAAGTTCAAAAATGAAATCCATTTTATAAAAATAATTTTCTAAATAATTTTTATTTAATTTTTAATTAAAAAACACTATTCACCTGAAAAAACTAATACTTGACTAATAATTTCTGAAACAGTTATTTACCTATTTTATTGAATCACATTACTTAATCAAGATGCCTAGATTATATTAATACTTTATTTTAGTGAGATTACTTATCCATTTTGTCACATTACTAATTCTAAGCATAAAATCACTATTCATAATTTTCTATTCATCAAAAAATAAGTTAATCTTATTAGACTCTAAATTTCATACTGAACATAGTTGTAGAAGACCATTTTTTGAAAATCATTAAACATAATTAATTATTTAAGGTTTACATAAATATTTTCAAATATCATTTGTTTCTAGAATTTATAAAAAATATGCATACTATATTTATCCGGACATTTGAAAATTCACAAACTTCATCATAAGAATAAATCACAATTTTTATTTAAATCAAAGGATTACACAAGGCAGTTACAGTCTCCTTACATAGCCCCTTATAACCCCAGCATAGGACCTAAGTGTAAGGTGTGCTAAGGTGAGAGAATCTGATAGAGGCTCGGCCAACATTACATGAGTAGTAATTTCTATCAGTTTGAACTTCTCACGAAGGCGATTCCGTTCTAACTTCACACGATGAAGTTCATCTTGGGTTTTGTCCATAGCAAAGCCCAGTGGTGCAACCTCCTTCCCAAGTTCCATTAGATGGGATTTGATTGTCCCAAGACTACTGTATGAGGCCATCGAATCTTCTTTCTATATTAATTAACCAAGATCACTTGTATTTAGAGACAATAACCGAAACGTTTAGTTTCCAGCGATCATATTGACCAATGTTTATATAACACTCAAAACCCAACAGTCTCATTTTAATTATACTCATGTTATCAAATGAAATAGTTTTGTTGAGTATAAAAATAAAATAACACACAAAATTAGGAAACAAGATTTATTCAAAATTTCGAGTCGTTACAGCTCTGGTGAGTGCACCTGCTCTGAATCCCCTTTTGGGGCTGATCCTTTTATATAGTGTGTCTAGGGCCTGTATTCATGTGTCCCAAAGGCCTTGTGGTGACCCCAAGGCCTTAAGTCATCCCGAAGGCCTTGAGAATCAACTGGCCTGAAGGCCTTGGGTGGCCTGAAATCCTTACAGGACCCAAGGACCAAACCGGTGGCCTGAAGGCCCATATGGATGAATAGTTCTGGCTGCTACAGTACAAAACAGTGCCTGCTACAGTACTGCTACAGTAACCCGGAAATATGCCTCCTCCCAGATTTGATATCGGGTCTCTTGGATGCACCAAGCGAGTCCTCGCCAACTAGGTTGAGGCACTTGTGCACATTCAAATCCATTGAGAAACTAAAAATCTCAAAATATAGTAGGGGTGAAGATGATAAGGAAAAAGAAATTATTTCTATCATTGCAAAGAATTTTCATAAGGGAAAAGGAAAATTCAAAGGGAAGTTACCTCTAGATTTCTTTCATTGTGGAAAAGTTGGTCATATTGCCTCTCAGTGCTTAAGAAATATCGATGATTAAAATAGCGATGATGAAAACATTGTGGAGCCTCAGAAAAGGTTTTTCAAAAAATGTTGTCTTCAAATCTAGAAAAAATATACCAAAGAAGATTTTTGTCTGTGAGGAGGAAGTTTATGATAATGAATTCTGTGATAAATAAGAACCCAAATTTAAAACTTGAAATCATGCTTCCATGATGGCCACTATTGAAAAATCAGAAGATACTAGTGGAGAAAATTAGTTGACAACTTGTGCCAATCCCGAGTTGCAACTTAAGGATGCTATTAGTAAGCTTAAGATTAAATGTAAGATTTGCAATAAGAGGAAATCAATTGTATAAGAATCAACTAAATATGTTGATCAACTTGAAGCTAAAATTGAATGACTGGAAGATTTTATGAAAGTACAGTCTAAAATATTTGAAAGCAATGATGATGTAGTGGATCTGAAGCTGATAATTGAAGAGTAGGAAAAGGTCATCAATGACCTCACCTCTATATTAGAGGAAAATTCCAAGACTGATGAGCGTATTGAGGAGGAATTTGTTACTCTTAGGAGTAAACTTGACAGAGATTCAATTTCAAAAAAAATCAAGGAAGAAAATACAGTTTGGAAGGTTCTTAAATGCTGAGCTATTGAACAGAGAATAACGTGGATCTAATGGAGTTGAAAAGATTTTGAGTGATCAAAGACCCGCTTCTATGGGAAATAGTGGAATTGTATGTGAGGCTGAATTGTCAAATGCTACAAAAAAAGGGGACCAAAATAAAGGTAATCTAAAAGTGGGTCATGGAGAAAATTCACCTGAAGTGCTGAAAAAGAAACCTCCAATTCAATATAAAAGATGAGCTGAAGACTATGCTCGAGCCTCCAAGAATAAGGGGAACTCAAACTATTATCCCACAGAAGAAGGAATAAGGATAAACAAAAGTGAGAATACATTTCCTCTCATGAAGTGTCAATTCTATGGATATCTAGGCCATACCATGTCTTATTGTGAAGAGGCAAGAATCTATTTGAATGAATAAGATATGGGAGTTCAAAAAAGGAGAACAAATTCATATCCTAATTCTTTTAGAAGAAATAATTTCTATGGATATTGTTTTTGTTGTTCTATCTTTGGTCATAAGGCCATTGACTACAGGTAGAGAAGGGACATGGACACCTCATACTGGAGTTTGAGACAAGTCAAAGCTCATGAACAAGACAATGTTGCTCTTACAAACAGGTTTACTCCTCTGGAAGAAGAATTAGACTACAAAGAACCCATGTACTCCAATGAGATAATTGAAAGGCCATCAGTGTTCTACACTCATTCCAATGTCTCATGGAAATAAAAGAAGAAAATTGAAAAATCCAACCCTGCAGAGGTGGCCCTAAAATCTACAAAAAGAAATAGCACCTAGATTCTGGATAGCAGTTGTTCACCTCATATGATAGGTAATGCAGACCTATTAATGAATATCAAGAAAAAGGTCAATGGAATAGTGTGGTTCTGTAACGATGGAACGTTGAAGATAAAAGGTTGTGGGAGTACTGAGCTAGCTAATGGAGAACTAAATAAAACCTAAGTTCTTTATGTGGATGGTCTGTGTCATAATCTTCTAAGTGTGAGTCAAATATGTGACTCAGAACTTATAGTAACTTTCAATCAGAAAGGATGCTCTATAAAGGGAAATACAAGAAATTCACTTATGAAAGGATGTAGAATAGAAGGAAACCTGTATCAGGTTTATAGTAAAGAAAACATTTATTACATGACTATTGAAGAAGAAAACAACTTGTGGCATTGGAGACTAGGGCACATAAATCAACAATACATGGAGAAAATATCAAAACTGAAGATTGTCATAGACATTCCCAACCTGAAGTGTTAATGTGAAAAGTCATGTGATGCTTGCATCCGTGGAAAGTTGTTCTGTAGTTTATATCGGCCAAAGAAGAAAAGGGTATCTCATCTTCTTGATCTCATTCATACAGACATATGTAGGCCGATAAATGTTTCTGGAACTCATGGGGAAATGTACTTTGTCCTTTTCATAGATTATTATAGTAGAATGGCATGTGTAATGATTATACATAGAAAACAACAAGTACTTGACTGCATGAAAACATATCATCAAATTGTTGAGAATGATATTTGACGAACAATCAAAGTGTTGTGATCTAAAAATAGAGGGGAATACACGTCCATTGAATTTTAAAACTATCTAAAGAAACATGGGATACAGCATGAGGTAGCAGTAGTCATAACTCCACAAAAAAATGGAGTTGTTGAACGTAGGAATCGACAGGTGAACAACATGGCGCGAACTATGCTGATTGAGATTCATATTCCATGACATTACTAGAAAGAGGTTGTTCAAGTTTCAGTGTATATTCAAAATCAAACATGACTTTATATGGGTGATACCAAGACACCATATAAATTGTGGCATGGAAGAAATCCCTCTTTGAAATATTTTCATGTTTTTGGAAGTAAATTCTTCATCAGTAATAAAGAAGAAAATAAAGGGAAGTATGGTGACAATGCAGATGAAAGAATTTTCCTTGGATACTCAATGAATAGCAAAGCCTATAAGTGTTTAAAAAATCGATTAGAAAGGATTTTGGAAAGCAGTGATGTTAAGATCATTGAAGAGAAAACAAAAAATGATTTAAGGATTTCATATGATGATGTGATAGAAAGTGAGGAATAAAGTGAACGTGGAGAAAATAAAAATATATAAATAGAGGAATTTGTACAAAACACTCAGACGTCACACCATGATGTTGACTCAAAAGAGGAATCTGAAGTGGAAACCTTGGCTGGAGAGAATGAAACTGAACCTCACAGAAGAAATTGAAGAGCTAAGATTGATTCATCTAACATAATTAGGGATAGGAGTGCACCCACACAAACAAGGAGGATGAGGAATAACACACAATCTCCATTTCTGTCAGTTTTGGATCCATCCTCATTTGAAGAAGCAGCAAAGGATGAATCTTGGGTGAAAGACATGAATGAAGAGTTGGATTAGATTGACAAGAATCAGACATGGGATCTTGTCTAGAAACCTGAAGGTCACAATGTGATTGGTACAAAATGGATCTTCAAGAACAAGTTTGATGAGCATGGAAGTGTTATTAGAAACAAGGCATGACTGGTATGTAAAGGATACTCCCAGATTGAAGGTGTTGATATTGAAGAAACCTTTTCTTCAGTGGCTATACTGGAGTCAATCAGGCTTTTTCTTGCCATGGAACTCTGAAGAGGATATAAAGTATATCAAATGGATGTCAAGACAACATTATTGAATGGTGTACGTGAAGAAGAAGTCTACATTGAACAAACAGTGGGTTTTCTTCTTGGTACTGATGAAAAATAGGTTTGAAAACTAAAGAAGGCTCTATATGGTTTGAAGTAGGCTCCACGAGCATGGTATTCAAGGCTGGACTCTTATCTCAAGAAGCTGGAATTCCAAAGAGGAGGATTAGATCCCAATCTATATGTGAAGAATTATCCAAAAGATCAGTTCATGGTTCTAGTCTACGTTGATGGCATTATATTTGGTGGCAGTAGGAAGAAATTAGTGGATGAATTTTCTAATCACATGAAATTAGAATTTGAAATGTCTATGATTGGGGATCTCACATATTTCTTGGGGCTGCAGGTGACTCAAAAGAAATATTACACTTTCATTTCTCAAGAAACTTATGCAAGAGAGTTGCTGAAGAAATTTAATATGAATGACTCCAAACCAATTTCAACTCCGATTGCAGTTGGAAACAAACTTTAAAAGCATGAAGATGGGACCTCTGTAGATCCTACCATGTACAAGAGGATCATTGGGAGCATACTGTACCTGACAGTGACATGGACAGATATTGTCTTTGCAACATGTCTAGCAGCCCTCTTTTAGAGTAATTCAAAGGAGGAACATATGGTGGTGGTAAAAAAAATCACGAGGTATATTCAAGGTACTCATAACTTTGGGTTATACTTTGATGCAGGCAGGGACAGTGAATTATCATCATTTTCTGATGCTGACTGGGCTAGAGATGTAGTTGACAGAATGTATACAGTGGTGGAGCATTCTATACTGGGAATAAATGTGTTAGATGGTTGAGCAAGAAACAATAAAGTACTTCTCTTAGCACTGCTAAAGCTGAGTATATCTCCACTACAAATGCATGCACTCAACTGTTATGGATGAAGCAGCAACTAACAGATATTGGTGATGAGGTGAAGCAACCAATGGTAATTTACTATGATAACAAGAGCACAATTGATCTTATGAAAGAATCATGTTTATCATTATCATAAAAAACATATTGAAATCATGTATCACGTTATCAAAGAAAAATTTGAGCAAGGTGTGATTAGAATGGATCATGTGGGAACTGATAAGAAAGTGGTTGATATCCTGACCAAGCCACTGTCAGCGGTTGTGTTTGAGAAGCATCGGTTGAACCTCGGTGTTCAGCCACCTCCCAGTGTGTAAGGAGGTTAAGCAATACCCCTCTCCCCAGTAATGTTAACTTCTTTTAATCTGTTTATGGATGTGATGATGGTTTATGGGTGAGACACTATCTAGGGGGAGTGTGTTTTGAGCTGAAAAATGAACAATTACCGGTCTTTGGGTTTATTGTCAATGGAAGAGAAAGGAATAAATCTAGGCATGTCATGGACATGTAATGCTTCTATGAATTTGTTGACGCTCCTTTCATTACAGAGCCTAAAGATTGGAAAAGGGGAATATCTTAGCTCAAAGTGATTCAACCTTTGGACAAATATTAAAAATTGACAAAGGAATAAGAAGAACATTGCGCAAGGGTTGCGCAAGTTCTACAATGGTCGCGCAAGTACACTTGCGCGCCGAAGTTGGTTGCGCAAGTCACTTGCGCGCCCTAAGTGATAACCTCCTGGGGTCTTCTCCAGCCTATAAATACCCCCGGTGGGCCCCACATTCAGTGGAGGATTTTTTCCAGAATTCATATACAAAGATCTAAATGCCCAAGTCTCCTTCAAGTCTTCCAAACACTTCTAAGGTAATTCTTTACCTAGAACGAAAGGTCTAAACAAGAGAAGTAAGGTCTAAGTGTTAGAAGTCACTAGCACTCGCGCGCCTAAGTGTTTTACCCTTAAGGGAAATGGACACACTTGCGCACCACCCTACTTCTTCACCAGAACTTGCGTGCCATCTTCTGGAAAGCCTCTAGGGATAATTCTAAATGATTTGGTCAAGGATCGCCCAAGTATTACCCTACTGGTTAACAATCGCGCAAGTACCCATGTGCCGCGCAGGTATACCTGTGCGACCAGGGACTTGCGCGCCCACGCAGTACCTGCGCACCTGCCAGGACTTGTGCACCCCTATCTTTTTGGGTGCCCTTATTTCCCATTTAACCCCTCTTATGCCATTCCACCTCTCATATTCAAGATTCAGTCTTCAAGACACTCTTCAAAGCCATTTATGGCATGTTTTCTTGATTGACTTCCTTATCTGAAAGAAATTTCATGAAACATCTCTCAAAACCTAGTGATTTACACATCTTTATTTCACTAAAATTAGAGATTTCATTCATTAAACCTCATACTTTAAGATGAGAGAACCCTATTACTGGTCATCCTCCTTAAGAGTAAGCCCCAAGTCCTCATTAATCTGGGCCTCCTTCTCAGGAGTAATCCCCAGTTTCAAATCCTATTATTTGGGCATCCTCCTCAGGAGTAAGCCCCAACCATAATTCCTTTAACCTGGGCATCCTTTTTAGGAGTAATCCCCAGCCTCAAAATTTGGGCCTCCTCCTTAGGAGTAAGCCCAAAGTCCCTTAATTTTTCAAATCCCGTTCACCTGGGCCTCCTTTTTAGGAGTAATCCCTCGTCTTAATTTCTCTTAACCAGCCTTAATTTCCTTTTGATCCGGGCTTCCTTCTCAGAAGTAAAATCCAATCATAAGTCCCCTCCTAACTTGGGCATCTTCCTTAGGAGTAATCCCCAAGATTAAAGTATCCAAATCTCCATAAAGCACATATACCTTTATGGACCATGTTCCTGGATTTCTTCCCTGAATTAAATCTTAATCCTCATCTATTTGGGTAGTCATACACACATAAGCCCCACATCATTGCATCTTTCGTGGAACAATTGTCTGGTTTCACCAATACCTCTTGTTTCTCACTCTGAGCATGACTCACATGAGCTTAGAGTGTAAAAGTAATCATGAAATCTTTATTTGAGCCATCAATCATGCATAAACATCATACTCCCTTACATGAACTATGTGGGTTCTGATTCCTTTTACAAAACAAAGGATACGTAGGTATCCCATCTGCAGGTACGATCCCAAATCTGAAATAATAAATGTCCTTATGAATGACAATAAACTTCAAGTGCCCCACTGAGTGGCTTTAAAACCATTATGGTCATCATAATGACCAAGATACTTTCATATATTGAAGGATACCATCGACTAAGAATCTCTAAACAAATATAGATGATTCTCTATCAATGAAGAACCTCGAATACATATAAAATATTCTCTAAATTTCCTACATATCAATCATTGATTGTCAGATCTAAAGGAAAACTTCTTTTATATTTGGTAATGTAATAAGGATTCACAAACATAACTTAAATCTATAAAGAGAGTCCCGGAGTAGACAATAATTCCCCTCAAAAATGTGGGATGAGTCCAACCTCCCATCCTCTTGACCAATGCAAATTCATAATCCTCATCAGTCCACAACTAATGAGCAGCTATCTTTGGAAAGTAGGTTCAAATGGATATGGAATCATTAGATGTTTCTGGTTCTATAAACAAACCCGTTAGAAACTGTTTGGAATGTTTGAATCTTAAATCAATGAGATCATCCCCAATTCTAGAGGGAAACAAAAATGGTGAACCCGACGTGAATCCTTAACCAAGTTAAAATGATGTTTTACTTATTTTTTAGGCCACTATTTAAAACTCAATGAGAGGGCTAACAAAAACAATCATTGACATATGTGCTCATCCAAAAGATGTAGTGGTTGAATTTATCTTGATTACATCTGTTATATCAAATAGGTACTCTTTTATAAGATTTTCTACATTATAAGAAATGGTTGCTCTCAAGTTCACACCTGTGAATACCGTTGCTGTGAATGCCACTGCTGCTACTCCTGTTGGATCGTCATCCGCTCTGAGGATGACATCACCTACTCAGCGTCTTCAATGCTGGGTATCAAATGCGTTGGTTAAGGAGTATCGTCAAAACGGTACTATTCCAACTCTGGAGGCTGCTCGATGATCCCTCCAAGTGAACAATTCCCCATGGTCGTCTGGACAGCGACGACCAGTGATCAAGAAGTAGGCGGTGCTAACCACCATCTTCAGCCGCTTCGGGTCGTTATCCCCAGAACACAATCACCATTATCTCCCTTATTCTGGGGAGGTGAATGAGTAGGTCCCTCAGGGCCTTAATTCAAGCAGGCATGAGTTATTACCAAGGGCTCCTGTCAATAATCGTCGCCAGACTCGTGCAGTAGTGCGCCCTCAACATGATGAGGTACCGACTCCAGGTGTTCGGATCAGGTTCCTCGAACCCGAGCAGGCAAGACGAATCACCAGAGGTGAAATCCGGTTAACAGTGAGTAGGTTCTCATCTCTGTCATCTCCGAAGAAGTCCACCAACCTGACTTGGTGGCAAGCAACGAGCGGGCACATACACCCATCCGTTTTAATTCTGCTGTCCAGTAGACTCGTCTGGAAGCATCATTCCAATCCCACCAGGAAATTTCGGCGGAGTACTATAGGCAGGGACATATACATGTTTATACATCATCAGCTAGTCAGCAGGCTCGTCTGACTACATATGATGGAGCTCGTCAACCACGTTCGGCGAAGTGCAATCAGCAGGCACATACACCTGCTAGTATTGATCAAGCCTACCAACAGTCTCGCTTGGTAGCACACAGAGAAGTCAGTCGGAAACCTACGATGACAAACAGGAGGCAGACTCAACTTTATGCCCCCACACTTGAGTACTGCCAGGATTCAATGACAGGAAAAGGAGGATAGGATCAGGCATATACACCTACTCCAAGCACGGAATGGACGTATATCCCCATTCCAGCAGCTAAAGTCACCAAGCATATTCTATCAATGGTGAAAGAGAAGAAGAAAATCCCTTCTCATATTCTGGATGCTTTCCAGGATATTATAATATCTTCAACAACATCTCAGGGAAAGACACATAAATCTATCCCTACCAGTGGAGTGACACATCAATAGTTCACTCCAGAACAAACACACGCATATGTTCCAGTCCAAGAGGGTTATGGGGCGTACTCTCCCATATCATACAGATAACCTAGTCTGGCACATACACTTGATTTGAGTGGAGATCGTCAGCCTAACCTGGCCATCTCTCCTGATCAGTCACATACACCTGCTCAGAGCAGCCACTTTCATCAACAAGTGGTTTCCAAGGCGAATAAGAAAGCATCTAAGAAGAAGACCTACCCAGCACAGTCAAGAGATCAAGAGCCAATTTGTAACAAGGCCTTGCTCGATGCTGGAGTTCTTGAAGCCCTCAGATAGTTATCTGTTAGAATTCAAGATTCTACTCCCTCATTTCCCAATAGTGGGAACATTAATTCTAAAGGTCTTCAACAGACACTTCTTCATGAAGGCTTGCTTCATGAAAATTCGGTCGATCTCGAAGTTTCATCTTCATATGAGAGCCACGGGAACCCTCTGTGTGGTCAGAAGACCAAGGAGCAAGAGATCTCATCTTTTGTTGTAATCCACCATGGTGGTCCTCCCCATGATGATGAATTTTGCTGCAAAGGTCCTCTCTGCAGTAGTGATACACATTTCCTAGAAAATGCTCTAGTGTACAATGTAGTTCCGAGAAAGCCCTCTTATCTTGAGGCACTTGTAAATGCAAAACCAGTCATGTTTGATGCTTCATTCCTAGCAGGTTAAATACTTTCTCAATCGGAAGATAGCTCAGGGTATAGGTCATTCTCCGAACCACCCCTAAGTCATGCATCTTCTAGTTTGATCAATGATTTCTCTACCAATATTGTTGAATCCGATGAAGCAACAAGGAATCACCAGCTCTGGTCACATCAGGTAGAAGAATCTTCATTTAATGATAATGAGGAAATGTTGAACATGAGAAAACAACTGGAGAAAGGTGAAGTGCCAGTCATGTTTTGGCCTCGGGCTGACTCTCAGTATGACATTCTAGAGATGTTGACAGAAGATGGGATTCATGATATTCGTCTCAACATATGGAAAACTCTTTGTCAATTGAAAAAAAAAGTATTATATTATGATGAATATGAAAATCATGTTAAGATAATAGAAGGGTTACAATGTCAGATTGATTTGGCATCTCTATCAGTCTCTCGATATCCGAAGGCTGAAAAGCAGCAGAGAGCCCTTCAGCGTTCATGCCTTGGCGCACTAAGAAGATTGCGCCAGTTAATTTCCAATGCTCCATCTGGTATTTATATCAGAGGATGGGGTGTTCATGGAGCACTACATTTCACTGTGCTCTCCAGTCAGCAAAGCCCGCCGAAAATGGTCTCATGCAATGTTATTGCCCATGGCCGGCCACAGTCAATGGGTTTTGTTTGTAACCAAAAGCTATCCCAAGAATAGGCCTCAACTAGTTCTTCTCAAAATCAAGAATACAGAGAACAAGTTGTTGAATTAATCCGGCATCAAGCAAATGATAATATTAAACAGGCCTCTCGTATGGAGCAACCACATCATCAAGTGACAGAAGTGTCGGAAATCATCCAACGGTCTTTCGAGCCGGGTGATAAAAGTGGATGCAGGTTGATGCATCCAGTTAATTTCCAGACTAAAGTCCGAAAGATCGGGAGAGCTTTTAAGAAAGTCTTAGACATAGCATTTAAAGAGCCACCCCAGCTTGCCAGACTAGGGAATCTTTTAAACCAACCCTCGGAATCAATAAATGGGATTCGAGGAGTTGAGCAAAGACAGCAGGAACAGCCCCAGTCCACCGGACTGTGGACTTTTTCAAATCATCAACCCCCTCCTTAGAGAAATTCGTTCTTTTCTGGATTGGGGAAGAAGCCACATAAGGAATGAAGAGCCAAATTATCAGGAGATTCTCTCCAAATTACGGTTCGTCAAGAAGTTCCTGAGAGATCAAACCAAAAAAAGGCAATGTCTTGTTAGGGGCATGGTAGAAGGCAATATCACAGAAATGATGATGGAAGGGATTCAATGCATTATGTATCAATTAATGTCATCAATGCCATTGTTGCTGATCCACCAGATGAGACTCACTCAGAGGGATCAGATGACGAGGTTCATGTTCAAGAAGTTGTATGTACAGACACAAATGAAGAAGGTGTGTGTACACAAAATCAAAGGTTTACCCAAAATCTGGGTGTTCCTTCAAATAACCCACTTCCCCCTCTCCGAAAGGGATCAAACAAGGTAAAGGTAAAGAATCAGGTTACATATCCTTCCTTTGGAGAAGGCCAATCGCTCTGACTAGAGCAAAGATTTGCGCAACAAGAGGAAGAAATGAAAGAATTGAGGAGTTTGAATGCAGAACTACTTCAAGGTAGTCTTCCTCTTAAGCGTGCTGGAGTCAGTTATCCAAGGGAGTTTGTTGCAGCTACTGATATGGATCAAGAATATCCTCCTTTATCAGTACACCCTCACAGTTCTAATCCTACGGGTCAAGTGCAACCACAATTGGCAGTACTGCCATCAATTGCAGTACTAGTTGTCATACCTGTCCAAACTCCATTCATTGCACCTACCCAAGTCCAAGTTCAACCAGATGTTTCTCAAAAGTTAATAACTACCATTGAGTCATTAACAACTCGGTTAGAGACTATGGAAGGGAAGCGTGCGCAGGTTCAACCAGAAAAAGAAATCTTATCCTGAATGGGTAGATTCAATCTCTCCCCCATCAAGTTTTGGGAACCATGTATTCCCTATTTTCAATGTATCAGGCGATCCTGAACAGTATTTGATGCATTACGTGTCTTGTTGCGATCCTATGATGGGAACTCCGGAGCAGCAAGAAGCAGTGAAACTCAGATGCTTCGTGCAAACCTTGCAAGGGCTAGCCTTTTTCTGGTACACAGGCTTGAAATCCCTGTCAATTACCAGATGGAAAGATCTCCGTCAATGATTTCTTCTTCAATTCAGCTCAAATTTTCCAAAGACAACAGTTTTTGATCTTACAAACTGTAAGCAAAGGGAGAATGAAAGGGTCTCAGATTTCATTGCTCGCTGGAAGAGATTAACATATTCCCTGAGCTTAGCACTCCCTCAAGAGGAACTGTTGCCAATCTGTGTGGAAAATCTGCATGACGAATTACACACATTGTTGATCCCTGTGAAATACACAGGAGGGTTTCGAGACCTTACTTCAATTGCTCAACAGATTGAAGATTCTCTTATACAGACTAAGGCTAAATCTCATGTAATTCCATCAGATCCAGGAAGGAGAATGGGTAAAGTAGAGACTGCTACATTTATGCTTAAACAATCACCTGTACCTGCTTCTACTTCAAAACCTTCATCTTCTCGAAGGGCTCCACCTCCTGAGCTCCAACAACAGAGTAAGTTTCGTCAAGATAATCAAAGAGATCAAAGACAAAAACAATTTGAGGATTTTAAAATCAAATTTTACTCTTTTCTAAATGAACAAGTTCCTGGTTATTTCATTTCGGCTCTGGAAAATAATTTAGTTCAATTGCCAATGCCCAAGAGGCCAAATAAGGAAGGAGATGAAGGTCGTCCCAACTATTTCCCGTTTCATCAAATGTTGGGGCATCCCATTCAGGAGTGTTTTGTTTTCAAGGACCTCCTTCAAAAAATGGTCGATTTGGGACAAGTTAAACTGAAAGGTTCTTCAGCTCAGGTAGCATGTGTTACTGCTATAGTTCCAGAGGAGGAAGGCGAGTGGAAAGAATCTAAAAGCAAAAATGCTCAAAAATATGATGATTGGATGGTCAGAAAGACAATCAACCGAACTCATGCTATTTTGAGAACATAATTTAAGAAACCAATTGTGCCTTCTTCCATGAATTCCGTAGGAAAACCTTCTTCATCGGAGGGAAAATCCTCAAAGAAACAGAATAATTCCAAGAAAGAGGAGCAATCAGAAGAAGATGAGTGTGTTTCAAAGCCTAAGCTATATTTGACTCTGGAAGATTTCATGTCATCTACTTCGAAGCAATGGGCACCGCCCCATCAAATGGTATAACCTAAATTGGCTAGTCAAGCAGAGTCCTCATCGAATGAAGAGTTAATCTTTGGTTCTGTTAATATGATTCAATTAACAGATCCATATGCCAATCGCAGTTTTGATTTCGATGAGCCTGAATTCCCTGTATCAAACAGAGGAATCAGAGGAAGTTCCAGAGGCTCAGGATACAGGGGAAGACATGGATCTTTTAGAATCCACTATTCCAATTCTACCCCTGCTAGAACTGTGTATGTAGTAGAAACTCATGGTAGAGCCCTTCAGCAAGCTCAGCAAGAACAAGCAAGTTCTTCCACCAATAGCAAATTCAGTCCTGGCACAGTTATTTTGGAGGATCGGTTGGGAGTTCCACCTTCATCCTCTCAACAAGTAAATAGATCTAATCAGTCTAATCTTCCAAAACCAAGAATATTGCCAACTCTTATCCTGATGCAACATGCATCAAATTCCAAATCATCAATTTCCAAGGCACCTGCTAAACCACATGTTCCTATTGGGAAACGCAGACCTCTGGATCAAAAGTATGATATATTGAAACACCTGGCCTAAGTACCAGCCAAGTTATCAATTTTGGATGCTTTGAATATGTCAAAAGATCTTCAGGAGGCACTCATCGAGGCTTTATCAAGTCCTCAGGAGTTTGAAACTGAAATTACTGCAGCTGAAGTCTATCACATAGAGAATAATTTTGCAGAATGCCATGAAATAATATATTTTACTGATGAAGATGAAGATGATTTTGTTCATGGGCATATTAGACCTTTGTACTTATCTGGAAAGGTCAATGGCGTAGACGTCCGAAGAGATTTCATTGACAATGGTTCAGGAGTCAACCTCATGCCCATTCATACACTTCATCGATTGGGCCTCATGGAATCTGATTTATCTCCTTCTACCATGATGGTGCAAGGATTTGATAAAAATGAACAAGAACCACTGGGCGAAGTTACACTCAGAACTCAGTTTTGAGATCTTGTATCCCATTCAGATTTCATGGTTGTTGATCAAGACTCAGCCTTCAACATCTTGCTTGGAAGACCCTGGCTACATCAACATACAGTTATCCCTTCATCATACCATCAATGTCTCAAGTATTGTTTCGATGGTCAAGTTGGGACATTGTATGGTGATAAGGCCCCATTCAAGACATGTGAGTTTCAATACATTGAGGTGGAATTCTATCACATGAAGGAAAAGGATAAATCCACAACTAGGGAGATTACCAAAGTTAATGCTCCATATGGTTTTGAAAAGATTCCAGTAAATCCATTTACACATGTGAGTACAGATTATGTGTTGCCTATCAGTCAAATTGAAAAGATATACCCAAATCAAAATACTCTTATGGAAAGATCCATAATTTCAATTACGGCAATCGAGCCAAACAACATGGGAGAAATTGGTAACCCACCAAGCAGTGATGAAAGCCCAAATGGTGACGTCTTCATTTCATCTATTGAAATCCAACAAGTCTATACTTCACCAATCAGGCCAGAATAAGTTATAGCAACATTGGAGGTGAACAATGATGTCGATTCTCAATCCATCATCTCCTCTTTATTTCCCAAGGAAGACCCTTTACCATCAATCGGGTCAAAAATGGAAGTTTATTCTTCAAGATGTTAAAATTTTAACATCTCTTCTGATCATTAAAATTATGCTTTATCATCTACTATGCAAGTATAAACGGAAGAAATAACACATAATGAAGAATAAGAGTAAGATCTAAGAGATGCTCCTCCAACATTTGAAGAGGGTATCTCTACCACTGTGGATGAACTCATAGAAATAAATCTGGGTACAAAAGAAGATCAACGCCCTACTTTAATCAGTGCGGCCATGACTCTTGAAGAACAAGAGATGTATATTTCATTTTTAAAGCAAAATCGAGAAATATTTTCTTGGAACTATACAGAGATTCCCGGGCTTGATCCTGATGTTGCTACTCATCATTTGGGTTTACCAAAAGAACATCAAGGATTTAAGCAAGCCGCGAGAAGAACACACCCAACTTATGCCTCCAAAATTGAAGCTGAAGTGGATAATCTTATCAAATATAACTTCTTAATAGAAGTTCAATATCCCAAGTGGTTGGCTAATATTGTCCTTGTAAAGAAGAAGAATGGACAAATTAGAGTTTTCATCGATTTCAGAGACCTTAATCGGCATTGTCCTAAGGATGATTTCACAGTTCCGATTACAGAACTTTTAATTGATGCAACAACTGGCTATGAAGCACTTTCCTTCATGGATGGATATTCTGGATATAATCAAATCTGAATGGCCCCAGAAGATGAGGAATCCACAGCCTTCAGATCCCCTCAGGGTGTGTTTTTCTACCAGGTAATTCCCTTTGGCTTAAAGAATGCACGTGCAACATATCAGTGTGCCATGGATCATATCTTCAAACCCTTTTTAAGGAAGTTTTGTGAATTCTATGTGGACAATTTTGTGGTCAAATAAAAACAATTTTCTAATCACTTGGATGATTTGGAAGTCATATTCCACAAGCTTCGACAACATAATTTGAAGTTGAACCCCTTAAAATGTGCTTTTGGGGTAACCTCAGGAAAATTTCTCGGCTTTGTTGTATGCCATCATGGTATTAAAGTTGATCCTGAGAAGAAAAATTCAATCCTTTGTATGTCGCCTCCTCAAAATTTGAAATAATATGAGGACTTCAAGGACACTTAGCCTATATTCGGCATTTCAATGCCAATTTGGCAGGAAAAAGTTTACCCTTCACCAAATTGATGAAGAAGGGAGTCACTTACCAGTGGACTGAATAATGTCAAGAAGAATTCGATATTCTCAAGAAATACCTCTTGAGTCCACTGGTACTTATGCCACCTATTGAAGGAAGGCCACTTATCCTCTACGTTACAACTTTAGAGTGATCATTGGGTGCCTTTATTGCTCAGAAGAATGATGCTGGGAATGAAAACAGCCTCTACTACCTCAGTCGGACTATGCTTGAAGCATAAACCCGGTATTAAAGTATTGATAAGTGCTTCCTGGCATTAATATTTCCAGTTCAGAAGTTGAGAAACTACCTGAAACATCACGATGTCCAGTTGGTATCTCACAATAACCCACTCAAATTCATCCTTAGTCGTCCAGTGCTTACAGGATGTCTGGCAAGGTGGGCAGTTATTTTGCAGCAATTCGACATTCAGTATGTGTCTCAAAAGGCAATAAAGGGCCAAGATCTGGTGGATTTTCTGGATGAACACCCTTCAGTGGAAGACACATCATCAGATATTTAACTCCCTGATGAGGAAGTATTCTCTATTCAATAAAGTCCTCAGACATGGGAAATGTATTTTGATGGTGCTTCCAGAAGTCCAACAGGTAGGAAAATGGAAAATCCTAAATTCAACAAAGTTGGATTAGGAATTGTTCTCATTTCTCCAGAAAAGTCAGTGTTACCTTATTCCTTCTTATTGTGGGAAGGTGGTACCAATAATGAAGAATAATATCAAGCTCTCATCGTAGTCTTGGAATTGGTGCTTCAAGCACAAGTCAATCACTTAAAGGTGAAAGGTGATTCAGACCTAGTAATCAAACAAGTCAATGGGGATTATGCCATCAGAAAAGAAGAAATAATCCCTTTGTATGATTACATCATAGAGTTAATGATGGAATTCCCTTCAGAACCGACATTTTCTTATGTCCCGCGATCACAAAATGCTCAAGCTGATGCACTGGCTAATATAGCCACAGCTCTGGAAGATCCAAATTGGGATGAGACAACCATCATTATTGCCCACCGTCGTGCAATTTCACCTTATGTTTGAATAAGAATAGAGTAAATTAAGGAAATTAGTCTCATTCCTGAACCGTATGGTCATACTACAGGATGTATGTCACCTATTAGGGAATACCTTCAAAATGGAACGCTTCCACCTGATAGAGTCGAGAAAGAACAAATCCGGCGATGTGTGGTCAATTTTTCTCTTTATGATAGCCCAGATCACCTAGAGAAAATTCTCTACAAACTTGGTTTTTATGGAGTTCTCTTCAGATGCATTGATGGTGAAGAGATAATGGATGTCATGAAAGAAGTGCATGCAGGAGTCTGTGGTGCCCACCAGTCTAGACATAGACTGTCTGATCAGATTCGAAGGCTTGGATACTTTTTTCCTTCAATGATACAAGATTGGGTTGATTTCAAAATGAATTGTCCTTCATGCCAAGTACATTCCGACTTCATTCATCAACCTCCAGAGTTGCTTCATATAGCTAAATACTCATGGTCATTTTCCACATGGGGAATAGATGTGGTGGGACCTTACCCTTCAGCTACGGCCAAGCAGTTTAAGTATATTCTTACTGCTACTAATTTCTTTTCCAAATGGGCAGAGGCATTACCTCTCAAGGAAGCCAGTTCTAAAAGAATTGTTAGCTTCATCAAGTCTAAAATCATTACCAGATTTGGTGTCCCTCATACCATATTGACGGACAATGGCACCAACTTCTATTCATCTGAGGTGAAGATGTTGTATCAAGAATACAACATCAAATAAAATCATTCATCTCGATATCATGCAGCGGCAAATGGTTATATAGAAGCCTTCAATAAGACTCTTTAAAATATACTGCAAAAGATGGTGGATAAAGATAAGAAATCATGTCCTGATAAAATCTTTCATGCTTTATGGGCTTATCGGACTACCACCCGCACTGCAACGCGGTCAACTCCATATTCACTGGTATATGGAACAGAAGCCGTCTTTCTCATTGAAGTTCAACTACCCTCACTCAGAGTAGCTATTTTTGATCAGTCATCTACAGATGAACAATCTCAAAAGTGATTGAATGAATTGGAACAGTTATATGAAAAAATATTGTGCACTTTGCATCACTTGGAAGTCTATCATAATCGAATAGCACGAGCTTTTAACAAAAAGGTTCGTCTTCATTCATTAACTCAGGGAGAATTGGTATTAGTTCTCAGAACTCCAATGATACCAGGAAAGAAACCTCTCAAGCTTGAGCCAAAATGGGAAGGACCTTATTCAATACATAAGGTCTATTCCAATGGAGCTTATTCTTTAATCTCAATGGATGGAGAACTCATCACTACTCCAACCAATGCCAGATTTCTGAAGAATTATTTTGTATAAACACAAAATACATCATCCACAGTCCATACATATGACCTTAAACTATTTTTATTACTCTCATCCCACACAATGTTAAACTATGATGTCCTAACTACATGACGCTAAACTATATAGAATTCTCTTATGTCCAGCAAGATGTTAAACTGCATAACCAACGGTCCATGCATATAACCTTAAACTATTTTCATGTCCCTTACGTCCAGAATGATGTTAAACTGCACCATCCAGGGTAAATGAATATGACCTTAAACTATTCATACTTTCATACAACATGACGTTAAACTATTCCCCCCTTCATCGTCCTTTCTATATGACGTTAAACTATATATAAGTCCCTTACATCCAACAAGACGTTAAACTACATAACCAATAGTCCATGCATATGAACTTCAACTATTGGCACTTACGTCCAACATGACGCTAAACTGTATCATCCCTTTTTCATCCAACATGACGTTAAACTGTGAAAAAGTCCCTAATACGTCCAACATTACGTTAAATGGTGTACTCTTTTGTCCTCACTTCATGATATTAAACTGCACAATCCTCTTTTTGTCCAACATGACATTAAACTATACTGTCCCCATCGTCCTAACTACATGATGCTAAACTGTACAGAAAGTCCTTTAATACATCCTACATGACATTAAACTTTACTTTGTCCCTGCTACATGACATTAAAATGTGCATCACCAATAGTCCTAACTGCAAGACTTTAAAACTGCATAGTCCCTTCATATGTCCTACATGACATTAAACTGTGCATCGTTAGGGTTGTTTCTACCTCTTGTTTCTCACACCGAGTATGACTCATGTGAGCTTAGAGAAAACTTCAACCATAACACTCTCTCTGGGCTAATAACCATGTGTAAGTCCCAACACTATTTTCTAGGTCATTGTCCCCAAGGACAACTTGATCACTAATTCATTCTTTAATTGAACTACGCAGACTTTGATCCTTGCCTTCGAGGCTGGGTACGTAGGCAACCTCCCAAGTTTCAAGCCCAAAATCAATCTCTTCACATCGGTTCACCTCCATCTCATACAATGTTGATTCGTGAAACTGCCCCTAGAATCAATATCTTCACATTGGTTCACTTTCGTCCTTGTTATACAACGTTAAACTATGAAACACTTTTTTCCAGTATGAAAATAAACTACAATATTCTTCGATACCCTCACCTGAGAGGGAATCATTATTTACATTGATTTTCAATCATGATTCATTTCAAAGACTACGTGCATACATGGAAATACCTGAACCTTTTATCTTGGGTTAAACCATCATTGCACTAAAGTACCCTTTCACCCTTCACATGTACGAACCTAATTTGTACAGAGGGAAGTTCTAGAACTACGTGGGATTGATTCAAATCCTTATGGGATACGTAGGAATATTCGAGTGTCCCTCAAATCTAGCCCCAAGTCTTTTGGGCCTAACCCCAAATTCCTCTTTCAGTCCCCTGGCTGAAAAGTCCCCATGAAAACACACACTGTGTATTTCTTATAATGGTCCGAGATCTATGACCCTAAACTAAGATCTCTAATACTTTTGTCCCACACGACGTTAAACTGTAGTTCAAGAACTACGTATGGCTTGATTCCCATCCTTATGGGATACGTAGTGAAGTCCAACATTTCCATTCAGGACCCAACCACAACATGATTATGGTTAGCATTGATCTGTGTATTTCTGCATACATTGGACAATACCCATCTTAATGTGTCATAATCCTAACCTTAAATATTTTTAGATCTTTATAACCATTTTCTTAACTTATAATCACAAAAGGCCTGAAATTCTAAGAGTTCTTTTGCCTGACCATGCAGCACGTGCCCTTAGGCGGCCTTGCATAAACAGTCTACATAATGGACCTATCAACAAAAAGATTCTATTATTTGACTATGTAGTCAATGCCCTTAGGTGGCCCTACATAATTCAACCCCCTAACGGGTTTTTTAAATAGTGGTAACTTCATTCTTGGGAGGAAAACCTATTTTGTCTTAATTTGTCTTGATAATATGTAGGGATCCACAAAAAATAGCCATCCTTAACATATTTGTCCCATTTCCTTTTTCATGATATGAAAGTATTCAATTCTATGGTTTATATTATCCTTCCTTACGTTTGGGTCAGACCATCATAAGAGTGATATCCATCCAGTTCTTCGATAATCTTGTTTGGAAATATATTCTCCATATTCAAGTACCTCTTTCCATATAGAAAACTCTATACTTTGAAAATTTTGAATCTCCAAAAACTTTCACTAGATTTTTTGCACTAGGAAAGTAAATTTCTGAGAGTTCTTTTGCCTGACTATGCAGCACGTGCCCTTAAATGGCCTTGCATAAGTAGTCTACATAATGGATTTTCCAGCCAAAAGATGCTATTTATTTGACTATGCAGCCAATGCCCTTAGGTGGCCCTGAATAATTCAACCCCCTAACGGGTTTGTTAAATAATGGTAACTTTATTCTTGGGAACTAATTCTTCTAATTCCTTTCTAGCTCTTTTTCATATCATTCCTTAGATTCAAATTTTCTTAAGTTATAGTTTACATATTTTCCCTCATACTTGAGTATGATAATATGTTTTCAGATAAATTTTCAAGGAATTGAGTCAGTTCTAATCCATTTCGGTCAAAGTTATTTCGACCTTAAACATTAGCCTCTTTATGTCCGACGTGCATGACTTTAAACTTCCCACAAAAGACAAAGGAACTCTGAATAAAAGTCAAGTTCCAACTCACTAAACATACATTTTGTATGATTTAGGTAATATTGATCAATTAAGAGATTCAAAGTTTGTAGGGTTATTTATATTAATCCTAGTAAAAATCAAACTATGCTTACTAGGCCCATTGGCTTAGGTAAAATTTAAAGCAGGTAGCGAAAGAATACAAGCATAAATGATTAAAGATAAAAGTACTCTCCATTGATGCACAAGAATTAGAGGGACATACACATATTGGAGCCTCTTATATTTTTCAGGAAATTACAAAATACTGTCAACATAAGTCTTCACTTGATGTACAGCATCCTGAGCTTCATCAGCAGCTACTTGAAGCTCGTGCACTTGACCAGCTTCACTCTTCTCAGCTTGATGGAGTGCCTTCTTGGCATCTACAATGGCTTTCATACCATTCGTTTGAGCTACCTCCAATGAATTATTGAGCTAGTCAAGTTCCCCAGTAACGACATCTAACTGTTGTTAGAGCTGCACCTGCTGGACGACTTTTTCTTTGATCTTATGCTTCAGCTCCTTCATCTTGGCAGCATAGTTAGCCTCAGCTCGGGATACCGCAGCCTCAAATTCGCCAATGTTTACTGACATTTTCACCCTGGTCAGATCATCGCGACACTTTTGCTCTTGCTCCCTCCTAAAGATGACTTGTTTCACCGTGGTATGGATCTCTTGGTATCCAAAACCGACAAGTCCTAGAATGACAAACTGGGATGAAAATCGAGGGATCTTAGATGATATCTCTTCTAAAGGCACCTCAGATATGATTTTCCATATGTTGTTCCATGCCTTGCGTCATGAAAAGTTGAGCGCCTTAAGCACCTCTGGGTCTGATTCAACATCATCATCAAAGGGGGGCATGTAATCTGGGATTAATGCACTTAAGGAAGTGCCCTGTTCGGTTCCTTCCCCCTGACCTTGGTTGCTTCACCTTCTACTACTGCTTGGGCGTAGGTTGAGACTTCACCTAGAGTTCTATCCATTGAAGTTGATAGCCCTATTTGATTAATTAATGTATGGTTAGTTTCATAGAATATTGAAAGTTGGTTGTCTATCTTGAAAACTCGGTACAATCATTACCTAACAGTAGATCAGCATCTTGAGAAGACTCCTCCCCATATTTCTTTGTTTCAACAGGATCTTCAAGATGGGTCTCATGAGGGTTTACTGGGTTTAACTCCACTTGACCTAATGTTTCTGCAAAAGTAGGGTTGATGTCAATGTCCACACCCTCTTCAGGAATTGGCAGTTCAGCAGCTTCTATGGATGGAACTGTATATTATTTGTAGTCATGATTAGAAGTGTAAATTATAATAAAATTTACTGGATGAAGGATAAAACTCACATACAAGGTCTTATAAATCACATTATAATTTAGCATGATCATAAAATTCTTCGAAAGACATTCCATGATTCATCATTTCATCCAATGATATCTAAGAATCCTGGTTAGTCTCACCAGTGGGAGCATTTGATGTGTCCTCTTGGTGACCCTCATTCTGCGGCCCATGACCCTGGAAAACTTCTTCAGGAAAGATGACAGATTCAGTTGCTGCATCCACCAATGATTCTGGTGCAGGTTCTTCTTTACTTGTAGCAGAAATAGGATAAGTATTGGGAGTAGATGTTGGCTCTTTTTCAGAAGCATCCAAGTCAGCCTGAATTTGCATTTGTTCCACAGCACCCTCTGTGGTCCTTAAAGGAGGATCAGTCCTTTCCCTCAGAGGGGAAATTGAATAAGCCCCTGAAATCCCAAGGAAAGTGAGCAATATTTTTCATGGTTTAAAATTCATGATTATCCAAAGGACTTACCACTACTGATAAAGCATTTAGCGATCGACTTCCTCCTTCGTCGCCTTGGATTTTTGGGAGTGTCGGTAGTCTCCCTTATTGGCACTTGAATTGGCGAATGGAAGGCCACGTCCAACTCCTCATTCATGGCCTTCTGGCCTGGAGATATCACGCCCGGTTCGCGAGGAGATTCATCAGCAGCCCCAATGGCAGTACCACCAGGGCTATACTGTGGCGAAGGAAACTCATTAGTTTTGGAAAGCTGCAAGATGAAGAAAACAATTTCCTTGAATAACAAAGCTTCGACTAAAATCAAGTTGCAAATCAAATAAGGAAAGGAAACTTACATCTTCAAAAGACACATACTCATGCCACTCCTCATCAGTGGCGCCGTGATCCATAATTTCCTTCACCCTCTTGGTGATCGGGGTAGAATATTTAGTGGCATATATGTAGGACTTCGACTCTTTGACATAGGCTCTTAATTCATCAGGGTTATCCTTGAAATGAATATTTGTAGGAGCCTGAAGAGTCCCTATTTTAGGAAGACTTAACCCTTCACATAGCTCCATCCAGATAGTTTCAGTATCGCAGTATACATCCTGCCATGTCTGGATGGCCTCTGGTCATAGATATGCAGGTGTACTAGAAGGCTGTGAAGAGGGTCCTACGACAATGGATTTTAATTTCTTTCTAGATCCTGCAACTATAAAAAGATAATGAAAACTTGTTACTCTATAAAGTTACTTGCAATTAAAATTGACTCAATAAAGTTACTCACCGGGAGTTGATAGAGTGGATCTCTTGATTCTGACAGGAGGATTATATATGACACGTGGCTGTTTTGACACATATTGTATCTCCTGAGAATCTGATGAATTAGACTCAGTTTAAGAACTCAGTGAACCAGCTTCAGGAGTGGAAGAATCACCTTCCACCTAAATTGTTTCTTTCCCAATGGTTCTCTTCTTCTTCCCAACCCGATAAACAGGTTTATTCAATATGGCCTCAGGATATGATGCTATCCAGTTTTCAGCATACCATATGGTCAAATTGCTTGCTGCTTCAGTATTTGGTAAGTCAAAGACTGCCCCAGTCCTTTCCATAGCCGTTAGCAACCATAGTTGCTGAGCAACCATTGGATGCTGCTCTGATCTGACGTGCACTGGAGGAGATACAACATTTTTTTGCAGACACTTGAATTGGCGTGCAAATCGATATGGATCATAGGCCTCACATATAATTTCCCCATCAATTCTGGTGGCCAGTACACCATCTCTGTAGGCCAGCATATAAGACCTCTGTTCCAAGCTGGCTGATCCATCATCAACAAATCGCCCTGTCGGTGGATTTTTATAGGGAAATAAGTGGAATTCCTTATGCATACCCAGCCTTGGCCTAATATCATAAGAATTGAGGGCCAAAGGAAAAACTCCAGAGAAGGCCGGAACAGATGGCCTGAAAGAACTTCCAGGAATCTGTATTCCGTTTTGAACAGCATATGTCCAGAAGTGAGTGGCGATCCATCCCCATAAAACTTGGAATGGTCCCACTAATATCAAAGGATACTCACCCATATATACATGGAGTAAGCTCCTGTGAACCTTTTCCAAAACTGGGGTAACCAACCCCACCATCTTCCTTTCAGCCAACTTGGCTGCAATAACGAAGGTCCCTGGCCTGACGCCTCCCTTCGAATCTCTGACTGGTAAAAGATAGACACTGATCCATAAGGCTAAAAAGCCTTCCAGATGGGTCTTCTCCAGGATTTTATGATTCACTTCATACCCCCATTTCTCAAACTCTCCTACTTCTATAGTTGGCCAGAATGTGCCAAGAGCACCCCTCTTCTCTGTTTTGGGGAAGGTGGTAGGACGGTTGGGCCTCTTATCCTTGGATTTCTCTTTCTTGGATCCCTTCTCCTTTAGATCCTTATCTTTCTTCATGATAATAAATATATTCATCCACTCCTACGGATGAATATCCCTTCTAGAATAAGTCTTTGAAGTCTTTGAGATTTTGAGCTTATGATAAATCTTCAATAACTCTCGAACCAAATCTGGAGTCTTCTCTGGATCATTCATGGTTGCCTTTGGAGGGACGAATTCATCATACATATCACCCAGGATTGGAACCCCTGAGATCTTGTAGACATCCCACAAAATAATGCCTACTTCTCCATGGGTCAGATGGAAAGAATTAGTTTCTAGGCTCCAGTGGCTAAGCAATTCTGGTGAAAAATTATCATTCCTATAAACATACGTCTGCCCAGCCCAGACGGCTTCATAAATTTCAGCTCCCTTCAGATCCTCGATAAAATCTTCACAAGTTTGTCGCACCCAATAAGCTCACATCCAAGTTGTCTTCACCCCTCCTCTAGAACAGAATTCCCATTTCTCCTTCCAGCCTTTGGATTGATCCATCTAAGAGTTTCGAAAGACTGAAGGATAACAATGTGGTTCCAACTTAGGCTTGTGAAGTTTCAGATCTAGAGCACACGAGATATGATGCATTATATAAGCTTTCTTTATTGTTCCAGCATTTGAAAATGTTCCTGTGATTGAGAAATTCGCTGAAGAAAAGTTGGTATATGACTGAAACCAGGAAGGCATGAGATAGTTCTTTGCCTCTGGAATATTGACATCTTGCAAGTGACCATGGCCATACAGAGGCAGATAGATGCTGTGGGGGAAATCATGATGATATTTCTTCAGATGCTTATCCAAGTCTGGAAGAGTGCTTTCGTAGATGGAATAGTAATCATGGCCAATGATGTCCATCATCTCATCAATTCTTTTGCTTGCCAGTTCATCAGTCGTTCCGATTCTCTTGGAATCCATTTGATCTGCACAAAAGTTGAATAAATTAACTCTTAAAGTATGATAATTTTTCATAAAATTTGTGAAGGATTTGAAGAAATTATCTAAGTCATTAAGGCGCTCAAGTACCATAGTTGGCGCGCAAGTCTCCTTCAGTCGCGCAAGTATTGGGCGCGCAAGTTTTTCCATGCAAGTCTAAATACCTTAACAGCAGCGTGACACAAGAAACAGAAGTGCGACGCAAGAAGCAAGAAGCATGGAAAAGCGAGAGCCGAGAGTCAACTTGAACGCCAAGAGAAAAGAACAAGAAAGATCCGGGTGCTTTGCATGAAGTGAGGCCCTCTATTTATAGACAAGGTCGTACCCCTGCACGCCAGACCCTGCGCGCCCAAAGCTCATTTGCGTGCCATACCCTGTGCGCCCCAATTTCCTTTTTATTCTTGATTTTCTCAGAGTCAAATCCTCATTTATTTTGGATCCAACTCTGAGGGGGGGATTTTGTTGACGCTCCTTTCGTCACAAAGTCTAAAGATTGGAAAAGGGGAATATCTTATCTCAAAGTGATTCAACCTTTGGAAAAATATCAAAAATTGACAAAGGAAGGAATAAGAAGAACATTGTGCAAGGGTCACGCAAGTTCTAAAATGGTCGTGCAAGTACACTTGTGCGCCGAAGTTGGTCATGCAAGTCACTTGTGCACCCTAAGTGATAACCACCCGGGGTCTTCTCCAGCCTATAAATACCCCCAGTGGGCCCCACATTCAAGGGATGATTTTTTCCAGAATTCAGATACAAAGCTCTGAATGCCCAAGTCTCTTCTTCAAGTCTTCCAAACACTTCTAAGGTAATTATTTACCTAGAATGGAAGGTCTAAACAAGAGGAGTAAGGTATAAGTGTTAGAATTCACTAACACTTGCACGCCTAAGTGTTTTACCCTTAAGGAAAATGGACACACTTGCGTGCCGCCCTACTTGTTCACCAGAACTTGTGCGCCATCTTCTAGAAAGACTCTAGGGATAATTCTAAAGGCTTTGGTTAAGGATCGCCCAAGTATTACCCTACTGGTTAACAATCGTGCAAGTACCCATGTACCGTGCACATATACCTGGGCGACTAGGGACTTGTGTGCCCACGCAGTACCTGCAGGCCTTCCAGGACTTGTGTGCCCCTATCTTTTTGGGTTCCCTTCTTGCCCATTTAACCCCTCTTATGCCATTCCACCTATCCTATTCAAGATTTAGTCTTCAAGACACTCTTCAAAGCCATTTATGGCACGCTTTCTTGATTGACTTCCTTATCCGAAAGGAATTCCGTGAAACATATCTCAAAACCTAGTGATTTACACATCTTTATTTCACTAAAATTAGAGATTTCATTCATTCAACCCCATCCTTTAAGATGAGAGAACCCTATTAATGGGAATCCATTTTAGGAGTAAGCCCCAAGTCCTCATTAATCTGGGCCTCCTTTTCAGGAGTAAGCCCCAGTTTCAAATCCTATTATTTGGGCATCCTCCTCAAGAGTAAGCCCCAACCATAATTCCTTTAACCTGAGAGTCCTTTTCAGTAGTAATCCCCAGCCTCAAAATTTTGGCATCCTCCTTAAGAGTAATCCCCAAGTCCCTTAATTTTTCAAATCCCGTTCACCTGAACCTCCTTTTCAAGAGTAATCCCCCGTCTTAATTTCTCTTAACCATCCTTAATTTCCTTTTGATCTGGGCTTCCTTCTCAGGAGTAAAACCCAATCATAAGTCCCCTCCTAACTTGGGAATCTTCCTTAGGAGTAATCCCCAAGATTAGAGTATCCAAATCTCCATGAAGCACATATACCTTTATGGACCCTGTTCCTAGATTTCTTCCCTGAAGTAAATCTTAATCCTCATCTATTTGGGCAGTCATACACACATAATCCCCACATCATTGCATCTTTCATGGCACAATTGTCTGGTTTCACTAATACCTCTTGTTTCTCACACTGAGCATGACTCACGTGAGCTTAGAGTGTAAAAGTAATCATGACATCTTTATTTGAGCCATCAATCATGCATAAAAATCATACTCCCTTACTTGAACTACGTGGGTTTTGATTCATTTTCCAAAACAAAGGATACGTAGGTAGCCCATCTGCAGGTACGATCCCAACTATGAAATAATAAATGTCCTTCTAAATGACAATAAACTTCAAGTGCCCCACTAAGTGGATTTAAAACTAGTATGGTCATCATAATGACCAAGAGACTTTCATGTATTGAAGGATACCATCATCTAAGAATCTCTAAACAAATACAGATGATTCTCTATTGATGAAGAACCTCAAATACATATAAACGATTCTCTAAATTTCCTACATATTAATCATTTATTGTTAGATCTAAAGGAAAACTACTTCTATACTTGGTAATGTAATAAGGATTCACAAACATAACTTAAATATATAAAGAGAGTCCTGGAGTAGACAATAATCCCCCTGAAAAAGGTGTGATGAGTCTGACCTCCCATCCTCTCGACCAATGAAAATTCCTAAGCCCCATCAATCCACAACTAATGAGATCATACCTTTGGAAAGTAGGTTCAAATAGATATGGAATCATTGGATGTTTCCGGTTCTACGAACAAACTCGTTAGAAACCATTTGGAATGTTTGAACCTTAAATCAATGAGATCATCCCCAATTCCAGAGGGAAACAGACATGATGAGAATTCAGTATCATTGATAGGATGAGAAGGAATACATTGGACATGTAATGCTTCTGTGACACTGCAAGAGATTTACTTGGGCGTTATTGATAATTCCAAAACACGGGAACCCAATTCAAGCTTCCTCTCTTGTTTTCTAAACCGAGAATTTCTCACATAGAATTATATTGTTGGATGAGTTGATTCTTGAATTTTTGGTTTTCATGTGGATGGTGATCTATTGAATTTATTTAGTGATTGCCAACAAACCCAAAGGGGAAGATTTTCGGAACCATGTCTATTCTATTCATGAATTAGAGTGTGGCTTGTGTTTGTTGTCAATCCTCAGTGGAAGTTCAGAATGTGTGATATTAAAGTGATCATACAGTTCAAGCAGACAACAATATTGAAGGTGGTTCCATTTCCCAGTGTTTTCCAAAATTTTGGGCCTCAAAATCAAAAAATGAAGACATGGATTGTTGGTAAAAGGAAGTGAGCACAGAGAGGAAGTGGTGTGCGAAAAAGGTGGGTTGTGCATGAAATATTTGAGTTATGCATGAAAAACAGTGTGGTACACGAAATAGTGGAGTGAGTTTTTTTGTGCAAATAGTGTTTCGGAATCAGAACGTCAAAAAATGGAAAAGGCATGGGTTGCATGAAAAACCTGGAGATGTGCGTGAAAAATGGTACCTGCATGAAATATTATGTGCCAAATGAGAGGTTTTTCTCACCATAGGGGGTTTTGCGCACAGGGGTCAGAGATGCCTATAAATAAGAGGTGACCCCCATCATTCTGTACAGATGATGGCTAAGAGAAGATCCAAGTGCTTATGCACATAAAAGGTTCGCGTAAAGGGGCTTGCGTGAAAAATTCTGAGCTGCGCGAAAAATTCCGGGTTGTGCGAAAAATTCCATCTTGCGCGGAAAATTATAAGCTATGCGGAAAAAAAATCCGGGTTGCGCGAAAAAATCCGGGTTGTGCGAAAAAGGCAGAGCTACGCGTAAAAATTGAGGCAGCACGTAAAAGATTTAGTTGCGCAAAAAGGGTGTTGTTGTGCAATATATTTTTCCACGTGAAAAGAAAATATTGCGCGCAATAATAAGGTCTTGCGTGCAAAGGGGTGTTATTGCATGCAATTGTTAGTGAAACCTGTTTGCACGTTCTGGTTATCCGGTTCAGTGGTTCAGTGCGTTCAAGTGCATCATTTCTAGACTTTGATGCAAGAAGAGTCTCATGCTAAGAAGAGGCAAATACATCAATGTGAATCATTGAAGAGACCTTCACATCAATAAATTGACTCAGACTTCACCAAAGGTAGTGAGCCAAGGGGAGTCAATGGGAGTGACCCGAGGGATGCAATGAGCTATCGATGAACATTTGTAAAGGCAGTGAGCCTGGGATAGATTGATTGTTCCTAAACCTTTGTAATCCACAACTTGTGAAGAATAGTGGAATTAGGTTCGACCGACACACTGTCAGTGTATGCTCCTTGGACATAGACCTTTGCGGTGAACCAAGTAAAAGTGTTGTATCCTCTCATTGCTTTTAGTTGGTTGACAGATATAACAAGTTCCTACTAACATGGGAACAAGATCCACAACTTTAAAAGAAAAATTTAACACCCTAATTCACCCCTCCCCTCTCAGGGTGTTCCGGGGTCCTTCAATTATTTGTGCTTTTATTACCCCTGTTCTTAGAATTCATTGTTGTTGAACCCTCTTGGTCACGACTTGACTTTACAGGAGGCTCTAAATGTGATCGGACCCCTAGATTAGAAGAAAATTGACCACAGAGGCCGCAGTAGGGTAGATCAGGTCACGAGAAACATGGATCAATGATCACGCCAAATTTTGGGCATCTGAGGATCCTCGGTGGTCCACAGAAGAGACCACCGAAGTGTTGGCATGCGGCGGTGGCCACGTGTGGGAGGTGTTGTGTGGTGGAGGTTTCATGTATAGGGGTGACTGGCGGTGGCCACGAGGGACGATGGCAGTGTCAGCCAGTGGGGCAACATTTATTGGGGGACGAAGCGGGCCTGCATGCATGCGGTCTGAACTAGAGGATTTGGGCCTCTCCAGCAGTCGCACAGGCTGTAGTCCAGCAAGCCCAGTGGACCAAGCCGGTTTGGGAAAGACCGGACCCATGTCAAACTTTTTTTGCGAAAACAGTCATAACATTCAAGTTGTTTGTCTATTTGATGGGCCGCTTGTAGCATTGGGACCCTTGAGAAGAGAAGATCCTTTTGATATTTCATAAGTGTGTTTTTGTGTAAGTGTGAAAACGAAATAATGTCTTGAGGATTAGGTTCTTTTGGAATGAGGGCACAACAAGTAGAATCCTTTGGTTGGCTGTGACTTTGAGACTACGTGACTTTATGAGACTGCATGCCTTATCAAGACTACATGTATTACTGAGACTATGTTTCTTACCAAGATACATGTATTTTTAGGATTGAGTGTCTCATCGGGACTACGTGTCTTATCGATTTTGGATATTTTGTGGATTATGTATTATAATCATGTTTTACGTACTATAGACTTGTACCTATGTGAGATGACTATACTATTTCTTTGTGGTATACTTCATGTGTTTATTTATGGAATACTTCATGTATTTATTAGTGGTATTCCTTTGTGGTTTTGGGGTTTCATACTGAGTATTGTTTTACTCACCCCTACACGGGCTTTGCCTACACATGTCTTGTCTTATGCAAATGATTGATGCTTTGATGGAGTCCTAAGTGGACCTGGACCACATGGTTCTTAGATAGATCATAGATTTGAGGTGTGCTCCAATGGCTTCAGACAGATATTGAGTACCTTTCCCTTTGGGTAGGGTTTTCTGCAGATGAGTTTTAGGAACTTATGCATTCAATTTTTAGGACTCTTTCTTTTGGTGGGATTATATTCTAACCTTATTTACCTTCCAGTTTTCTAATGTCATACTCTATGTTCGGTATCTTAGTGTATTCATTCATTTTTTACTTAGTGTTTTTACATTTTAATGTTTTGGGCTTGGAGATGTGTGTGTGTACAGGTACTTATAAAAATGCCTCCTATTTGTGGGATATGCCTACTTAGTACTATTAACCAACCCCTAGCCTATTGGAGGTGGTATTGGAGTAGTAAAGACACGGTCCCCTATGGGATGGGTCATGACAAAGTGTTATCAGATCCAAGGTTCAGTTCTACTTAAGGACCAGGAGTTTGTGAGGATTTTTTGGAGTGATAGTGTTAAGTGTTTTGAGTTTGGTTTTCAGGACAGGGATTATATTTTTGGTGTAGAGGCTGATGTATCCATACTCCATGACTCTGGACACCTATTTTTTGACTCAGTAAATGGAAACACTAGTTGTATTGAAAATAATGGTACATGCATTATATAGTATTTGGGTGTGTTCTCATATCCTTCTTGAGTTAGTTCACCAGGTATACTCTATTGATCATGGTACATATTGTTCTATTTCAGGATGCCTCCACATAGCTAGCTAGCTAGGATTACATTGCATGGTCATGAGGATGATCTTCCTAGTGATGAGGTGTCGGTACAGGGTCATGTACTAGATATAGCACCTCTGGGTGGTTTACCAGTGATACCACCACCCGTCAAGCATCAGCTACTATCAGCACTACCTGCTGAGGATGCACAAAAAATGATCGCATTGCATGAGTTACAGAGGAAGTGACCTCCCAAATTTTAGGGTGATCTAGGCCCCTAGATAGTTGAGTATTTTTTGGAGGTAGTTACCTATTTCTTTTTCCTTATGAGGATGCCTTCTGACCAAATGGTGGTCCTTTTCGTGAGTCTTCTTAAGGGATTTATGGGGTGATGGTAGATCTTAGTGACCCATACACACAATGAGGAGAATCTCTCTTGGTAAGAATTCAAACATCTCTTCAGAGAGGAGTTTTTTCTAGATACATTTTGATCAGTGTGCATATAGGAGCTCCTGTATCAATAATAGGGCAGTCAGACTGTGGGAGAGTACTCGGTGAGGTTTACTGATATTCCATGCTACTCCATGAATATGGTACAAGACCCATTCTTTAGGTCTCATACCTTCAAGAAGGGATTATGTTGGGAGATCATGTCATCCCTGATATCCCTTACCAATCCTACATATGATGGGGTACTGGAGCGAGCTATACCAATGGAGAGATTTCTAGCGGAGTAGACACTAGTATTGGGAGCTACCACCAGGCACCAGGTACCTAAGTCTTCTATGGTAGGTATCCAATAGCAGTCGTAGGGACCCAAAGAGGTTAGGCACTCCAAGGGATGACCCTATGACACAATATTAGTGGTGAGGGGCTCTCAGGGAAGATCGAGTTAGCTAAAGGATAGGTTGTGTTACTCGTGCAGCAGTCGGGGACATCTTGCTCGAGATTGCCCGAACTATCATACGACTGATTAGGAGACAATCGAGGGACATCTGAGATAGAGGTGGAGTCAATATAATGTTGTTCCATAGGGTATAGGATGTGGTATATGATAAGGCAGGGTAGTAGGAGGTTGGCAGAGGTTTGATATATTACCACTACCACCCCCAGGTGGTCCACGACAGGCTTAGGGAACTGGTGGAAAGTGATGAGGATAGTTTAAAGAAATGGAGTATTAGGGCCCTGAGACTCTAGGTATGATTAGAGGTATGATATGTGTCTTTTCTACCTTAGCTATAGTTTTTATAGACACAGTTTCCAATCATTCTTTTATTTATATGACCCTTGTTCGAGACTCAGAGATTCTAATAGAACTGTTGACTCGAACCTTACATTTAGAGACTTCAATAGGAGTGTATTTGATAATCACACACTGGTTATGATAGTGTGACCTTACTCTTAGAGGTGAGAGTTTTAGTTGGGATCTCTTGGTAGCGGTGTTGAGGCCTTACGACATCATTCTCGATATATACTAGTTATCTACAGTCCATGCTCGTATTGACTATTTTGGGAGCAGAGTGTGGTATGTATGTAGTGATGGGACCAGGTTTTCATTTGTCAATGAAAATTAAACCCAATTAGAATAGGATGGACTCACACATAATAGGGTGCAACTGATCACTCATCAGTTGGCTAACCTAAACCTCAGCGTAGTGGATGATATGAGTCCTCAGTTTGTTGAAGTGGTTGAAAAGTATGAAGACATATTTCTTGAGGATGATCTAAAATTACCTCCCCATAGATAGGTAGACTTATGAATTAATCTATACCCTAGTATGTCACTATTATCTAAACCCACATATCAAATGGCTCTCGTAGAGCTTTGTGAGTTGAGGGTACAGTTGAAGGACTTGAAGATGAAGGGATTCATGAGACCCAGTTTTTCTCCCTGGATAGACCCAATTTTGTTTTCCAAGAAGTCCTATGGGATCTTAATATTATGCATGGAATTATGGAACCAGAACCAGGTTACCATGAAGAATAAGTGTCCACTACTGAGGATTGATGACCTCTTCGATTAGCTGAAAGAAGCGAGGTAGTTCTTGAAGATTGACCTCAGATCTGGCTATCACCAACTTTGAGTACGGGATGAGGATATACTAAAGATGTATTTTCGATGTCGATACTGCCACTATGAGTACTTGGTGATGCCATTTAACATAAATAATACCCTATAAGTGTACATGGGACTCATGAAAAGGATCTTCTAGCCTTACTTAGACCATTTTTTGTTGGTCTTCATTGATGAAATCCTAGTGTACTCAACATTTGAGTAGGATCACTGAATACACTTGAGGATGGTCCTGAACATACTCTAAGAGCACCATCTTTACAAGAATCTCCCAAAGTTCAAGTTTTTTATTTTAGGGGTGTATTTTTCGGGACACATCATTTCATAGGCTAGGGTTGCAGTGGATCTAGTGAAGATAGAGGCAGTGCTTGCTTGGGAACCACTTAAGAGTGTTACTGAGGTTTATAGTTTCCTTGGTATGGTTGGGTATTATTGGAGGTTTTTACCCAAATTTTCCAAGGTAGAATTATCCTTGACAGCTTTGACACAAAAGGGATAGCCTTTTGTGTGGATGGAGAAGTGGTAGTATATTTTTTTACAGCTGAGGAAGAGATTGACGAGTGCTATTATATCGAGTTTTCTAGAGGAGGGTGTCGAGTACACGATGTTCTATGATGCCTTAGAAACCGTACTTGGTTGTTTACTAATGCAAAGTAAAGTGTTAAATACCTATGGTTCATGATATTTGAGACAACATGAGTAGAACTATGCGACCTAAGATCTTGAGATTGTATTAGTAGTATTCTCATTGAAGATGTAGCAACACTACCTTATGGGTGAGTAGTTTATTGTCTACTCTGATCACAAGAGTCTCAAGTATATCTTCTCTCAGAAGGATATGAACTTAATGTAGAGGTGATGGCTAGAGTTCCTCTAGGACTATGACTTTGAGATTATCTATAATCCTAGGAAGGGGAATTTGGTGGAAGATGATCTCAGCAGGAGATCAATTTCACAGCTACTAAATGAGGAATCGGAGCAATTGTTCTCATTGCAGATATACTTTGTGGATGGAGATGAAAAATTTTATCCCTAGTCGATGGTTTTCACTTCTCCACTCTTATAACGATTTAGGGAGGTACAGCTCAAAGATACCGACTCTGAGACTTTATGTGCTCAAATGTCCAAAGGGAACGCCCCCGATGGATATTCGAAAGGTGGGGAGCATATTGTTCTTTTCAAAGGACGCACAGTAGTGCCAATGGCATTACATAAGGAGGTTTTTAGGGAGTTCCATACCAAAACTTTTTTAGTACATCCAGGTGTGGTGAAGATGTACCAGGATCTCTGACTTCAGTTACGGTGGTTGTGAATAAATAAGGTAGTTGTAGAGTTTTCCCCTTGATACCTCACTTTTTAGAAAGTGAAGGTCGAGTACAAGGTTACAGTAGGTTTTTCTAAACACCTTGATGTTTCAGAATGGAAGTGGGATGGGATATCGATGTACTTCCTGAAAAGTTTACCATGCACATCTAGAGGAAATGATACCATCTAGGTGATCATTGATCGACTCACTAAGTCATCCCACTTCCTAGCAATTCAGGAGTAGAGTTCAGTAGAGATCTTGGGACACCTCTACATGCAAAAGATAGTCAAATCTATAGAGTTCCATTAAGGATAGTCACAGACTGTGATGTTCGCTTTACATCCTGATTGTGGAAGGCATTGTAGGAGGCATTTGGGACTCAGTTGCGCCTGGACAAAACATTTCACCCACAAACGGATAGCCAGACTGAGTGGACCATTAATGTTTTGGAGGACATGATACATGCTTTCATCCTAGATTTTTTTTCATGGTTGGGATGATCACCTACCTCTGGTGGAGTTTTCATATAAAAATGTCTATCATTCCACCATCGGTATGGCACCATTTGAGTCCTTGTACGAGCGACCCTACAGGTCACCACTTTTCTGGATGAACCCAGGAGAGTCAGCACTCATGGACCCAGATTTGGTGTAGGAGAATATAGAGAAGGTGAAGGTCATCTAAGAGTGGATGAAAACTACACAGAGCCATCATAAGTCTTATGATGACCGATGACTGTGGCCTTTGGAGTTAAAAGAGGGATACCATGTATTCATTTGGATCTCTCATCAATGTGGGATACGAAGATTTGGCCATAGAGGAAATATGTATCTGAGGTTCATTGGACCTTTCATGATACTATGTATAGTTGAAGAGGTTTCATACCACTTGGATCTTCCTCTGAAGTTACAGCGGGTGCACGATGTCTTCCACATGTCACAGCTGATGAGATACGTGAATGATCCATCACACACCATTGACTGGGGTGAGTAGGACTTTGATGACGGGGTAAATTTTCTAATTACTTGATGGGGATCGAGGATCAATAAGAGAGGATCCTTTGTGGGTGATTTATTTATCTGGTGTGCATTCGGTGGCATCATAGGAATCTCCAGGAGAGCACATGGGAGCGGGAGGCTTAGATTCACACTCAGTACTCCCATTTTTTTGTATGGACTTTGTTTTTGGCTTTAGAGGATGTAAATCCCCAAGGTGGAGAAAATTTAATGTAACATATTTTCCATGTATTATTTTTGAATATTATATGGAATTATTTAGAGACTTATCACTAAGACGGCATGTGATTTCGAGACCAGATGTGCCCGGAATAATTGCTTGAAAAATATTAAAATATTAAATAGCATGTGAACACTGTTTTTGTAAAAAAATGGAATAAATTCTAAATGGGTTCCCAGATCATAAATCTAAGGGCACCGTTGTATTTAGATCAGAGACTTTACCTTAGGTGGGGCCTAACATCGACCGGCGCAAGTCAACAACAGAAATTAGTTTTTGGAGTTTTATTAAATAAAAAAAATGGTGAATTTATTTTATTTTTAAAGTTTCAATGACACAAAAATATTCTTCTTAAATAATACTTAGAGTTGTGGATCTAGGGTTAATCACATAACCCTAAATTTTCTAGAGGCTTTAGAGAGAATTTTGAGAACTCTCTCAATGGAGAATGACAATGGGATTTCGAATCAGTGATTGGCAGACACTATTCTTGATGGATCTCACCAATGGAGGCAACACGATGATTGATTCTCTTAAGATAATGATCCAACTTCAAGGTAGGGAATTGTTCTTTGATTTTATTTCCTCGTTTCTAGAATCAACGATAAACACAAATCAACCAACGAACAGGTTGACCCATGATTCGATCATTCATGCGAGATGGGCATATTTATGAGAAATCATTGGGTGATGAATTATTTATCCTTGTTTCTTCATTCTTCATTATAATAGGAATGGATTGATACTGACATGAACAAAGGCCAAGATTCATTCCTCAAATAATTATTTTTGATTTTATTACCTCTGTTCTTGGCATTCGTCATCGTTAAACCCTCATGGTCGTGGTTCAACTTTTTGGGAGGCTCCAAACATGATCATACCCCCAAATTGGAGGAAAATTGACCGCAGAGTCGGTAGTAGGATAGATCGGGTCATAAGGAACTTGGATATATGATCATGTTAAATTCTGAGCATTAGAGGATCCTCTTCGTCTGTAGAAGGGGCCACCGATGCATCAGCGCCAGTGGCAGCACACGACAGTGGCCGCATGTGGGAGTCGGTGCACGGTAGAGGTGTTGTGCATGAGTGAGGCTGGCGGTAGCCACGTGGGGTGGTGGTGGTGCTAGCCAGTGGGGCAGCGTCATCCAAGGGGTGTGAGAGGGATGCAGTGAGGTGGCAGCATGGAGCTCGCTGCGTCGGCGAGTCCACGAGGTAGGTGGACACAGCGGGCTGACTGTGTGGGATGTGGTGTGGAACCGTATGGAGTAGAGGGGCACGTGGATAGTGTGGGAAGCATGCGGTAGACCAAACTATCCCACATGTGTGCCGGTCGAACTAGAGGAGTCGAGCCATTCCAGTAGCCCAATGGGATGAACCAAGCAGCCCAATGGGACGTGGTCCAGTAGTCCCAGTGAGCCTGGCCAGTTAGGGCTAGACTAGGCTGAACTAGACCGAGCCAGGTTGTTCAGACTGGGTTAGATCATCCAGTGGGTTGGACTAGGTCCAGTGGGTTAGATCGGACCCGAACTAGACCCACTTTGAACTTTTTTTGTGAAAAGAGTGATAACTTTCAAATTGTGTTTCTATTTGACAAGTCATTTGTGGAGTTGGGACCCTTAAAACGAGACGGTCCTTTTGAGATATCCTAAGTTAGTTTTTGTGGAATTGTATATATGACCAAATGGATTGAAGATTTGGTTCTCCTAGAACGAGTGCACTACAAGCAGAATCTTGTGGCTGGCTGTGACTTTGAGACTACGTGACTTTCTGAGACTTTGTGACTTACCAAGACTACATGTCTTATCGAGACTATGTATCATACTGAGACTAAGTGAATTACCAAGACTACATGTCTTATCAGGACTAAGTGTCTCATTAGGACTACATGTTTTATCAATTTTGGGTGTTCTATAAATTATGTTTGATAATCTTTAATTCAAACTATGGACTTATACCTATGTGAGATGATTGTACTATTTATTTATGGTATACTTAATTTATTTCTTTTTGGTATACTTCGTTTATTTCTTAGTTGTATTCCTTTGTATTTTTTGGGTGTCCTATTGAGTATTGTTTTACTCACCCCTGTATGATATTTTCCCACTTGTGTCATGTCCTATGCAGACGATCGATGCTTTGAAAGAGTCCTAGGTGGACCAGGACTAGGTGGTAGTTAGAGAGACCAGACAGTCGAGGCTTTCTCCTATGGTTTCATATAGTTTTATAGTACCTTTACCTTTAGGTAGGGTTTTCTATGGATGAGTTTCAGGAAATTTGGCATTTACTTTTATAGAATCTTTCTTTTGGTGGGCTTGTATTCTGGCCCAATTTACCTTCTAGTTTTCTACTGTTGTACTCTTTGGTTGGTATCTTTGTGTACGCATGCATTATTTACTTAGTGTTTTTACATTTCAGCATTTTGGGATTGCAGATGTGTTCATGTGTAAAGTTAATTTGGAAAATACCTCTCATTTGTGGGATATGCCTACTCGGTGCTAGTCACCAACCCCTGGCATATTAGAGGCAGGCTTAGGGTAGTCATGGAACGGGATCCTCTAGGATAGGTTGTGAAACTCACCCCCATAAAATTTCAGGTTTTTCACCATGAACTTTTCGTACTTGGTAAAATAGCATTCGGGTCACAACACCAACAGAAAATGTATACCTACACTACAAAAAAAAATTCATACTAATGAAAAAAATTTAGTGGGGGTTGCCACTCTAATTTTCCCCATTGTAATTTATCAATGAATCTACCAAAATCACCTCTAAATTAATTATTAGTAGTGGTTTTCAGGCCATAACTTCTAACTATATAATCAAGTTATTAAAAAACTTCAAAAAATGAGGGGGATACAAACTATCGCTAATTAAAGTGAGTACAAAACTACAAATAAGGGTTTTACCTGGGTGAAAAAATATTTTTATCATCATTATAAAAGAACTCATGGAACCAAAATTATTTTTAGCCTTTGGATTTTATCAATGCTTGTTTTTGTGCTAATAAAAACTATGTCACCTATTACAGTTTTCCCCTACATGAACAACACACTACATCATCTTATATCAGTCCTAAAACAACATTTATATTGCAATAATTAAAATAATTTAATATAATAACCAATATATTTTAATTTCATCAATTTAATTCAAAATATGATGCATTCCAATAGATTAAAATTGAATTTCTCATTTATAATTATTTACAAACTATTACAATTTCAAAAAAAAAACCCAAAACTAAGTAACTCATAGGAGACTGTCCCCATGGTTGAACCCAGCCCCATAGAAAAAAGCGAACCTATAATAAAAAAACATTTTTTATTTTAGTAATATTAGATAATTAAAATGAAAACAAAATTATACAATGATGCATAAATAAAACATAAATAAAATAGATAACATAATACAAAAATAAAACATGTTACAAAGTACCATAACAATCCAAGTGTTTTTTTTTTGAGTTTTCGATGTATGATTTCAACTAAAATATGTCAATTTGAAATTGAAATCACACACTTTAGATCATACCAAAAACACTATGTGATTCATTGATGTGAGGTTAATTCTTACACGTCACAAATGAATCATGGATTATTATCCTAAAATATCTCAACAATTTAATCTTTTTGTTATATTTTGATATGTAACGTGTGATTTGAACTAAAGTATTGCTTTTAAACTATTAAAAAGACACACAGTCACACCAACCACACCATGTATGAGATTGATGTGAAATTGATTCCTAAATGTATAAAATGAAACACAGATCATTGTCATAATATATCACAACAATCAAGTCTAATTTTCTCAGTTTTGAGAATGTGATGCTCATTCTAAACTAAAATGTCACTTATAAAAGGAAAAGGAAAACTTTCAATCACACAACCACACATTTTGTAATATTTACATGATAATAATTCATATAGGTCCTAAATGAATCACAGAATGTTTCCAAAAAGTATCATGACAATCAAAACATTTTTTATAGTTTTGAGTACTTAACTTGTGTTTTGAACTAAAAATTCACTTTTAAGTTGAAAGAACACACTTTTAGTCATATTGGTCAAACCATATATCAAATTAAAGCATGATTAATTCATATACGTCACAAATAAACTATGGATAATTTTACTAAAGTCTCACAATTTTTCAAGTGTGTTTTTTTGGTTTTGTGTATATAACACGTGGTTTGAACTAAAATTCTATTTTCACATTAACTTATACTAGTAATACCATGAGTCGTATTGATGTAATGATAAATTCTACAGTTTGAAAATTATTCATGCATCATTATCCTAAAGTATCAAAACAATTTGTGCATGTTTTCTCATCTTTGAGTATGTAATGCACATTTCTGAACTGAAATGCCACTTTTAAACTGAAAAAACACACTTTAAGCCGTATTATAAATACCGCATGTCATATTGATATGTGTTTAATTCCTTTATGTCACAAATTAACCACATATCATTATTTTAAATTACCATGAAAATCCTAGAACATTTAATTTGATTATTTGACATGGATTTTCAACTAAATCATCAATTTTTTATTAAAAACACACACTTTTAGTCATATCAAACACACAATGTGTCAGATTAATATGAGGTTAATTTTTACTAGTCACAAATGAATCACGAAACATTATCTTAAATTATAATGACAATCAGATCTTATTTTATCAATTTTGAGTATGTGACATTTTCTTCAAACTAAAATGTAACTTTTTAATTGAAAACATGCACTTTAGGCCATGTCATCCATAGATTGTATTAGACTAACATGTGGTTTATTTCTATAGGACACAAATGAACCATAAATTTTTATATGAATTTATATTGAAAATATGAGTTCATTTTATTAGTTTTCACTCTTTAATGCATGTTTTGAACTAAAATTTCAGTTTAAAATAAAAAAAAATCATTTTGAACGCACAAAACCAAAATAAAAATTGGAGAAAATATATTTTCAAGAATTAAGGTGGGGATATAAAAATCTAAAGAACAATATTAGCTTGTCTAACAACTGTATAATTGTAATATAAAAATATAAATTAAAAAAATACTTCATTAAAATTTTAATAAAAATAAAACATCAACAGTTATAGTTTTATCATTAATATACCTCATATATTCATTTTTAGTAGATTCTCCAAACTAATTATGGTGTAATGAGAATATCAATAATTGGATAGAAGTTTTTATCAACTATAACTGTTACACCAAGAACCTTGATCTTTTTTATGCATGAACATATATTTTTTCATATTAATTATAAATGGTTATAATTGATATATCAATGTGATATCTTCATATAAAAATAAACTACAGTATATTGGTGTGGTGGTTACAATTGATAAAAACTGCATGCTAGTTATTAACAATCCCATACTTGCATGATTGGTGCACCCTTTTTCAATTAAAAATATTATTCTAATTATGTAATACATTAAATATTCTTATTCATGTGACCAGATTCTAATTAAATATAACTAAAAAAAATATCACCAATAATAATAAGAAACCACCAGTTCATGATTTCGGTAAATATTCTAACACCATGTAAGCTCCCCATTCATTCTAAAACAAATATATTTTTGTTTTGAATACATGGATTGTCGATAATCATGGTCTTTCTAGAAAAATATAGATAAAAAAATAGTTATTAATATTTTAAATTAAATCATAATTACCTTTAGAAATGTAGCTTTGGGGATGCTATTGTATGGATGTAATATCATATATTTCATAAATTTTCAAATGTAATAACAATAATTGAGTTGATTAGTTTGTTTCAGACACTAGAAACATTGATAAATATAATTAATTTGTTTTGATATATGGGTTTTTAGTGAAATAATATTATATATACCCTAACACTTATCTAGTTGTAGAAATATATAGGTTTTAAGTGTTAATTGATTATCCTCATACCATGACTTTGAGGATAAATAAACACCACACTATCATAAAAAAAATTCTTGTTTAGACATATTATAGAACAGAAAAATTTAAGTGTATTTGTAAAATATTGAATGTATTATATTGTAAATTTAAAATGAACATCATTTGTCATGGATTTTTTGGATATTCACGCATTGGATCTAAAACATATATATTTGGATCATCAAAATTGGTCACAATGAATATATAGTGGGTTATAAAAACAAAAAGGTATAAATAATTGAAAAAAATGGAAATATATTTTAAACTATTACAATGTATAGTTTTACCCCTACATTGTAAGTATTATGAAGAGTTTGTCATGTATAATTTTTTTCAAATGATGCAGCTACTTGGTGTGATCTTACTAAAATTTAATTTTCCCCATTTAATTTTTTCTATATAAGTGACACAAGGACTAAAAGATATAAATATTTCTTTGAATTATCTTCCCTTCATATTGGTGTGATATAAAAATATATAGATAATATGAATAGTATTAAACTGTAATTAATATAGTATATCAATTATTAGTGGAATAAATTATAAAAATGTTCCATATGAATATATTCAAAACTGAGGCTCCCAATCATTCATGATTGAGAATTTCATTTAAATTCTCTTGACCAAACATGTTAGTAATGACCTGTCCATAAATTTTATCTTAATATTAAATTTAGTTCATGTTTATATCTTTGAATAATGTATATACATGAACATATAACCTTGATAAATACAATAGTTCAATAGGTGGGGAAAGGTTACCCTATGTAGGTCCTTTCAATCTATTATTTAGTACTTCATATTATCTTTAAATAAATTTATGTTCCCTTTTTCTTTCTCCTTCTATAATAACATACCTTAGTTTAGACCACTTTCCATTAATTATAAAAAAAAATTAATGTAAAATAAATTGGAAAGGACCTTCCCCATTATCATCATATATTTTAATTAGATTAAATAGTAATTTAATAAAAGTACTAATAGAAATATAATCCATGTGAACATCAAGATAATCAAGGGGAATAGGTATCACAATGATCAAATCATGATCTATGTAAATCCTTACAATCACATGATCTTTCATAATATGTTTATTATACATAATTTAACCTTGTATATTGTACACTATATGCCTCAAAACAAGGCGATGAGTGTGTGATGATAGATATAAATCATCATCATTTTCACCCTATATAACTTTAGTATAATAAATTTATAATTAGTTTTTTTATTTACATTTAGCATAAATTGTTAAGAAAAAATCAATTACATCATGCAAGGCGAGAATTTGGGGCCCCAAAATTGAGGGTTTGTGGCCCTTTTCAATATGGTTTATATTGCATTGATTCTTCTCATTTATCCCTTTAAAGAAAATAGTTTACCACATTAGCCTACCGATGAACTATTTCCATTATAGTATTTATCTATACTTACAACTTTTTCATTTTACCATTTATATCTTCTTGTGTCTTTTATTTCTTATAGTATTATCATGGGGGAAAACCAAAACAAACACCTCTAATGTGACCATATTGTTATGGATACTTCAAATATGTTAAAATTTGTTATTTATTAGCTATAGTATATGGCGATTCTTGTGTATAAACTTGATAAAATTTATTAAAAAATAAGTTGAAGTTATTATGTAATACTATTTTAAGACATAAAAAATTTCTATTAGGTTATACATACTTTGGATTCCTATAATTTATATGTTTTTTTATAGACTATTAGTCCCTTTTATTTAAATAATCCTTCTTTCAAAGAACATATCCTGAGTTAGAAGTTACTTGGGATTTCGACTCATCAATCTACATATAAAAAAATGAACATAATTATGTTATTGTTTCGTATCACATAATAGTTATATTTTAGATTTAAAACATATACAATTTTTTCAAGTTAATCATACCTCATCCTTGCTTTATAGTGGGAGTATGGTGATTTTTATGTATGTTGTTTATTTTCTATAGTCCTATGTTATTTCATAAATTCAAAATTATGAATCAATGTGATTAATACATTTAATGTCAAATAAAATAATACCAATTATAATGTATTATAAATTATTCCCCCTTATAATGAACAATAAAAGAATACAATGTTTCTTAGTTTATGATATATGAATATACAACTAGTGGGTGTAGTTTTAATTCCCCCTAAGCATCCTAAATATGATTTTTGTAAGAATTGTATGAAATTATCAATGAGACTTTACAATAAACATTTTTATGAATTTAATCTGACTGTATTTTATTATAAATATATTCTATAGGGGATAATGAAGATTAAATCAAGGTTTTGATATTTTATTTTTTGGTAAAATAGAGAAATTATATCATAATATCACCCTAAAGTCTTCCTAAATTTCTTCCCTCAATGAAGGAAAAATATTGTTCCATGTATTTATATAAATCAACACATGTATTAAAATATTGACCCCAATGTAACAAATGAAAATATACTTGTTATTTAAAATAGGTTGACCACATTAATTCCATGCACCCTCAAATTTGATAACTTTTAAAATCACATTGATAATTTTTAGTAACACAATCGTAATACGCCGATCCTATCTGTTTTCAACCTTATTACTTGTTATCACTTGTTCACCTTTAGGTTTTTTCTCACCTCATGAATGTTGTTCACCTTCTATCATTATTCAATTTCAAAATAAATATTATTTTGTTCCTTTATATCTATAGAATCAATAGGTGAAACCCATTATATGCACATCTAGTTAAAAATTTAATTTAGATTATATAAATATTATAGTCACACTTAGTATTATGAGGTATCACATTGTATATTAAAAAACTAATCAAATAAATTTGAATTTTTCATTAATAAATTATTTAATGATTGAATTGATTTATCCCCTCTATCAAGTATAAAAATATACTCATTATGTTCCCCTCTGACATACATGGCACTATTAACATTAGGATCATCGTAAGATTATTGTAATGTCACAGTAAAAGGGTCATCTTCAATAGAATTTTCTATTGACCTTGTTTTTTTAATCGATAACAAAATAATTGAAAATTTATTTTTTATAGGATTCAGGTTATAAAATAGTTATAATGTTTGTGATTCCAAAATGAACAGTTCATCCTTCTACTATTCACTATTGAAATTCACTTCCATGAATCCAAAGTTATCAATTTTAACAAAAATCATGATGAATTGAAAAATCAACACTAATAATTTTTTATAATCTAACTCCTATATTTTTTAATGATATAAAAGTATGAATATTCATGTAAATTAAATTTATATCCTTAGTACTGGATACATTCCTTAAATACTCCATAAGAGAAACTCTATAATTTTTCATCATACTATGTTCATCATGTTATTTTATATAGAATGTATAACAATTAATTACGTACCAATTATAAGATAATACATGTAAACTTGGTCCATAGGCTAGTCATCAATGTTTCTTTGAAATTGAATTCAGATTAATAGATAACTCCCTAAATATATGGTATTGAAACCATCCTATAAACTATTGATTATGAGTCTTTTATATTTATATTTCATCCCTTTATAGATTCATATACCTAATAGTTATGTTGTGAGTTACAATATATGCTGAAACCTTTATACCATTATGTAAAACATAATAGAGATCTTACTCCCTCTTTAGTGCTAATAAAGGTGCATCATTATCAATGTTTTTCATAGCACTGATAAGTTTTTTCTAAAAATTATTAATATATATAAAATTATCATATTTATATTCATAAATTAATGTTTATTTATATACATTAATTAAAAAATCCATGTATATAATTAATATAAATATGATATATTAATATATATTTTTTAATAATTCAAAATATTATATAAATATAAATGATGTCTTGTTAATATGTGATATTTGAACTTATATATTTATATCAATGTCTATGTGCATATATAATTATGCATTATCTTGTGTGTGTGTGTGTTTTGTATATGTGTATATATCAATGTTGTATATGTATATATGTATGTATGTGTATGTATATGTGCACATGTACATGGGATGTACATATAAATAGAACATGTGTGCATGTGTATGTATGGGATGTACTTATTTCACATTTGATGTATATTTTTTCATTTTTAATATAATATTTAGGAAATTTACTCATTTTGTATGCATATTTATATTTTACTCATTATTATTTTTAATATGTTTTAAATTTAAATGATTAATATTTGTTCAGTTTTATTTAATAAGTTTTAATATTTTTTAAACGATTGAAATTTATATAATTTAGTTATTTAAATTCATTTTTTAACATTTAATTCATTTCTATACATATTTAACATTCATGTAGTTAATCTTATATGAATTCATTTTTTGAAATATTTTTTTCAATTAAATTATATTGATTCTTTTTTAATATTTATTTCTTTTAATATTATTAATTCATTTTTAAAAATTATTGATTTATATATTTGTTGAAATTTAATCATTTTTGTAATATTATCTATACATATATTGTTTTACTATAATATGGGTTTTACTTGAGAGGTTCTCTCTCTAAACCACGATGGTGATTGGGGCTTCTTCTCCATAGTGTTTCTGTATGGTAACTCTCTGGATGAGATCTTTCAGAAGAAAGGGTAATTCGACTCATACAAGCATGCCACTACCTAGATGGAAGATTTAAGGGTTGTTCATGGTGGGATTGATCCAACTTATTTACCCCCCGACAATTCTAGAAGCCATTCTTTCTCTCTCTTCAAATAATCCTCTACTAGAATTATTCATCAAAAGGATAATGTCTCCCATGTAAAGGTTGATTTGCATGCGATCTCTGAATTTTTGAAAAATTGGTAAGACATCAATTATTATGGGAATCATATTGTTGAGGGGTTCTCAACTATGGATATTTAGATATTTGTGTGTACGAATTTCAAATGTTTGGGGTTTTGATAATGGTAAATGAATCTCTATGGGTAGTGGATTCTTCCATATGCCAATGAGCCTAAGCCCGAGTGGTAGAGGCTCCTTATTAGCATCCAAAAGACCCAAGATCAAATCTGAGTGGGGGGGAATTTCTAGGTTACCGTAGCAGTATTATAGTATGTATTGTGTGGTACTATAGCATCTGGAACTATTCACCCTCTTGGGCCATCGGTCCACAAGTTTGGGCCTACAAGTCACAAGGCCTTAGGGCTACCAATGGCCTTTGGACCATAGGGATTTTGGGCCATCATAGGCCTTTGATCCACCAAGCATCCAGGTCATAAAGGACCAAGAAGCATCCTAGACATACCACACAAGAGTAGGCCCCAGAAGAGGATTCAAAGCAAGTAGCATCCACCAAAGCCGAGATAGCCAGATGGGAAGAAAAAGAGTGTATGGAAATTTTTATCAGTATCAGTAATTATGTAGCTCTACATGGGGAAATTCTAGCCGATAAGCCATGTGAGGTGGGGAGCTAGGAACCTTCAAAGATGTAGATAATAGGGAGTGGTAGTTCAAAAGTGTAGTCTCTTCTTGGGCCTTCAAAGGTTATTTTACAGGTCTTGTGCCTTTGATACTTTGGTTCATGTATGGGCCTTGTTCCCCTGGGCCTATGGGTCATGTAAGGGTTCCCCCTCAACCCTTAAAGGGGGGATTGTCCAAAAATAAATAAAAAAATATAAGGCCTTTGGGATTTTGGAGTGATTCCTAAATATAATTTTCCCCATTTAAGAACTTAAGATGAGGACATGGGGACTTTAAATGATTTCCCTCAAACCAAGTGTATTGAAAATCCATAAAATGGGACCAAAACTTCAATCCACAAGAGGTAAGCACTCCTCTTTTAAATTTTGGGTCCAAGTATTTGGTTTTAAATTAAATATTGTGGAATTCAAAGATCTTGTATGATATTTTAATGGAAATTATAATCCCTATAAAAGTGGATAAATAAATAGAGCTAACCAGATTTGTCTATTATGCTCGATTCTTAGTGGAGGTCGATCTACGTTCTTCCTTGGTTGATAGAGTTCTTCTCTCTAGTGACATGGATGAATTTGATTTGAAAATTGAGTATAAAAATGTGTCATGGTTTTTTATAGATTTCATGATTATCGATCATGATTTTCTAAAGTACAAGAGAGATTTAATTTGTTCCTTTTTTGCATCACATGGGCATGATGAGAATTCATGCATTAAGAAGTCTCGACAAGTGAAATATATGCCTCAACGTCAAACTAAAAAAATTTTACAAGGTAATATTCAAGGTATAGGAATTCCTTCTCAAATAAATATGGAGGGGGTAGTGATGGGGAGTGGGCATGTCCACTCTTCAAATGTGGAACAACAACTAGGAAGTTTGATTAGATACCCTGTAGATGGGCCTATTGAATCCCCAAGTGCAGATGTCAGGGAAGGTTCCTTATATAATTCCCTTCCTTTTCAAAGAGAGTGCCTTGGTACCATAGTTATTTTAGGGAATCGTAGTTTCCTTGAGTCCTCATCTGTGGGAATGTAGGAAGTGGGCCCTTTTGAGAAAACTACCATCTTCCCGAGGTCTAAAAATAAGAAATCAATTGATTCACATATCTCTTTTTGAGATTTCCAAGTTGCAGGTACTGAATATCAGCCTAATGATTAGATTGGGGATTATAACTTAGAGATAGAGGCTCAATTACAATTTTTCTCATCTTTTGAATGATTAGTAATATTCAAGAAGCTGGAAAGGGAAAGTTAAAGTTGATTCTCTGTTGACAATTAAGAAGAGTAGACTAGAAACACTAAAGGCCTCTCAAGGTATTAATGAAGTATCCCCCTTTGGTTCCTCAGTTCTGAGACTAGAACATTATGTGGGAATTGATGGAATAGGTTATGCAGATGAAACTGGATTATAGGATACTAAATGAAAAAGTTAGTCTCCCTTGATCTAGGTTCAACTAAAGATAATAGAGCACTCACATATTTAGTTTGAAATCTTAAATAGATCTAATATCAGGGAGGTCTTCTATGAGGAATTCAGCAATGCTCATGGCACTGAGACCATTACTGTAAAGAGTAGTGCTGATCTAAAGATACCATTGGTGGGTTGAGGTTCGATAGGAGATTAATATCCTCAGCATATTAAGGATCATAATCTACCGAATAACAATTTTAACACCATGGTGATGATGATAAAACATGGAAAAATCCAAAAACTTAGAGGAGGGGTCATGATCTGATAGGTAGAGGTAGTGGTCGATCCCAATTTACAAGACGAATTCTCTTCTTTGTTTCTTATTCAGGTCTTCTTTGACTTGTGGTAGTGTTTTTTTCACTGTTTTTTTCTTTTCCTCTTATTTTATACTTTGTAGTTGTTTTATTTTCAATAAATTTATGGATCATGGTTTATAACCCATGGTTTGCACCGTTTGGGTATATTTATTTACTATACATGTAATATTTTTAATAAGTTTGAAATTTATATGAATAATATTTATTCATTCTTGTTTATTAAGTTTTAGCATTTAAAATATCTTTAAAATTTATATAATTAATCTATTTAAATGAATTTTTTAATAATTATATAATTTAAATGGTTAATTATAAAATTATAAATATATATAATTTTTTAAAAAATGAATTTATAAAATTATAAATAAATAAATATATATATATATATATAATTATAATAAATATATTTATTTTATTTTTAATTATATATATTTATATATATTAGGTGATTGGGGGTATAATTACATTAAATACACACACAACACATATAGGTCGGAAAGGCATGTTATAGCCCCCAAGGGATAGCCCACCCATTAAGCCTTATGTATTTAGTACATGGCCCAAAGGCCCAGTGGGCATGAAACCCATTATATGGCCTAAAGGCCCACAATTTGGCCCAAAGGCCCAGTGTAGCATCATGCTTGCATCACCATATGCCTATGTCATGCATGTGTCACCGCCAACATGCATCATGCCTGCATCACTGCCTACCTGTGGAAATTCGCCCCCACCCAGATTTGAACTCGGGTCTGATGCATAGTCATGGGGCACCTCTACCACTGTGGCACACCCCAACTGCATAATTATATATATCTAATTATATATATTTATATAAATATATATATTTATTTATAATTATATAAAAATATATTTAAATATATTTATCTATAATAATAATTATATATATATATTTATTTATTTAAATAACTATAAAATTATAATAAATATTTTTAAATAATAAATATATTTATTATAATAATATATATATATATATAATTATATTAATATATTTATAATTATATACAAATTTTTTTAAAATATATATATTTTTATTTATTTTTCAACAGAAAAGGGAAGGGCCAAAGGCCCAAACCCATTTATTAGAATGAAGAAAAAAGATATAGAAGAGGAGGGGAGGGAGAGAAAATTCATTTGTGTCCAAAACAAAATTAATCATCTAGCTTGAGATTGAGTACACATGTTATGATGAGAGGTTCATCCACCCCATCCACGGGGATGTCGTCCCCTCCTCCAAGTCTTAACCCTCTACCACGGTCTACCTCCATCATCAGGGGGCTCAGCAAATAGAGATGAGTCTTATCTCATCTACTTCCATGGAATTAATGCTTCGATGCTCATCCTCCTCGCTAGTATCTAGGGAAAGTAACACAAATGAGTTATGTGTATTAAACCACCCACTTCTCTTTGAAGATTAGAATTTACCAACTTTCTCATATTTAAAAGAAGGATCTAGGGACACTACATTGGGAGTTACATCCAAATTATTGGTAGTACCAATACCCACAATACTATTTCCAATTGAACCAGATATCTTCTTATTGGAGGAAGAGGCAAAAACGTCATAATTCTACACTACCACAACCTCATAGGGCTCTGTAATAAGACTGTCTAGTTCTATAGAACTTATCATGGAATCCCTTATAATGAGGTTTTGATTAATATTTTTAAACAATGAAACTTCTTTTGGATCATCTAAAACCAATGGCATGGACACTACTTGGACTTATCGTAATTTGTCCCTAGTAATGAAAAAAAAGTTCTAATAAGAATCAGGTTTATTAGTGCTTATTATTTTAGTAATGATAACACCACTTATTATCATCACTTTTTTAAAACCAATTATAAAACCATTCTAGATATTTTAAATATAAACCATATAGAGTTCTCCCTGCTTGTTCCATTCAATCTCTTGCAGAATCGAACATATTTCTCCACTCTCCCTTGATCATCTCAAACTAATTGACACCATAAAAACACATGGTATGAGATCACTTGTGATCAGTCATACCCCCTCAAACATATTTTTTTTAATTTACCCAAATGGTTTGAATGATGTGCGTGAGTGATATTATTTTTCCTTGATCTACCTCACTGATTCTATACTCAATCTCCCTTTCCTCGATCCACTACTAGTTCACTCTCTTTATTTCCTTCATGTTCATTTCAATCATTCATCATTATTTCTCACTCTGATTTCATGAAGCTCCTAGTTTTACACCAAAAAAACCCTTCCCACTTATCATGTAAGTTGGTGACTATAAATAATAAGTTGTAAAAGTATTTTTGGTGAAAATATGGTAATCAACTCCAATTACCAAGTATCCCGCTTTCTCCCATGGATTAAATTCAAAAAATTCTTCTCATTTTCTTTCTTTACCATTTATAAGAACCCTAATCATTTTAATATATCCTGGTTTTTTTATAATTTTATAGGACTATGAAATGGGTTTAATTTATTTTTTATAATTTTATCTATTTTTTATATTTATAGTGATTAATAAAAATTATTTCAAGATAATTTTGATACTTATACACACACTCTTTATTTATATACTTTATTTTTTTTAAGTTTGTTCTTAATAATTTTATCTTGTTATGGAATTAATAAGTTTTTATATTTTTTTTATTTAATATTTTTTTACATTCTTATAATATATATTTTTTATGGATTCCAATTTTTTATATATTTTACACATGTGATGTGTCTTGAATACATGGGTTGTGCACATGGATTATGGATTCAGAATGAACTACCACATACAAAAGAACATGACATTATGATATAGCCATAACATGGGTGGTAGAATTTTCTTACAAGCTGTTAAAAGACTATATTTCATCAAAACCCAACACATTATACATTACCACCAATGGAGTATGACTATTTCTACATAAGATATGTCATTAATCCAATGCAAATGTAGATAACAAAATCAATCCAATAGAATGATCATTGCAATGCTCGACTCCTCCACTGTTTTTGAATTCCAACCTACTACACTATATGTTAAGTATTTAACACTGGTTTATCTTATTGATATTGTTCTTAATTCTCATAAAATTGATGGTAATTGAAATTTTTTAAAGGTTCTTAATGTTGGATCAAATGATTTTTTAGTTCATGATAATGATAGTTGATTTATGTAGTGTTTTACCAATCTAAAGAAGAAAAGTTTTTTTCATTTATTGTAAATAAAGGAATTAATTGAAGAATAAATAGATATAAATATAGATACATTATTTCATATCTTCACAAAATTATGCGTGAATATGTAAAATGATATGAGTGGTATCTATATTTATAAATGCATACATGTGTAAGGGATAAGGGTGGTTTAGGAACTCAAATTTTATATCTTGACCATGGTTTTTAAAAAATTTTCTTAAAATTTGGATTCTATAAATCATATTTTCAAAATTCATTAGTCCTTTAAAATTAAGACTCCATGTTTTTCATGTTTTACATTCATGCCATGTTTTATAAAAAGAAATTTAATTTTTTAAATCTTTGTTATGATGATAGTAATGGTTTTTTCTCTTGGGTAGTTTAAAGTTTTTTTACTTTGATTTTAGAAATGTATTGTTTTAAAGTGGTATGTGGTGTTTAATGAATTGAATTTCTTAGCATGGTTTGTTCAAAGTCCCCTTTGATGAAATACAAACTATTTGAAATAGTAATTTAACATGGGAACCCCAACTCAATACTTCTGGTTCATTTGATTTAAACTCAAGAGTTTCTTAAAACATTGGGTTCTCAAGACTATGATATTAGGCCCTATAATAATTTTCATCATCTAAAAAAAGATAAACATTGTCTCCTAATCTTCATTTCACTGAAACACCACTTATCCCACCGCATACCAAGTGAATAAATGAATAAACACCAACTACTCCCTCTTTTTTATTTCAATTTCTCACTACTTTTTCTGGATCTTATCTATCTATTTAATCATATGAGATATTATCTAATTAATCCTATGAAATATCTCTACGTTTTTCAATAGATGAAAATTTAATTATATTATTTTTAAATTTTTATATATATATATCACACCTTTCTTTCCTTCATTTATTTCCATCGCTACAAAATAATATCAGTATGGATTATTCAGCTATTATTATCTTAGAAAAATAGATTCAAATAGCTTAAATGATTCTATAAGAATATTCTTTTATGGGTTATAAGATCATAATTTTTGTGTATTTATTTATTTTGTTAAATATTAATATCACTGAATTAAATAGGTATAATATTAATAAAAAATGGATGGATTTCAATCTTATGTAAAAAGAGTACAAGGATGTAGTGATAGAGTTCATAAATTTTGCAAAAGATAATGAATATGACCCTTCTCAAGTCCTTTTGTCTATGTTTACATTATTGTTATTCAATAAAAATTAGTCCAGAGGAGTTGGAATTACACTTGATCTTTCACATAATTGATCGAAGTTATAAATATTGGAGCAAACATGGATGAAAAGTGAATGTAGATAGTATTGGGATAACACTGCGTTTTATGGATCATCTGATATTATTACAAGTGTGAACCATAAAGAAGACCATATAGAGGATGTGATTAAAAGTGTGAATGATGATGAAGATCGTATTGGGGAAATGACTATAAAAGGTGAAGATGAACATAATGATTGTCCAAAATTGTTTAAGAATTTAAATAATTGTTATAAGACATAATTTAATGTTGTTTGTACTAAATATACAGTATTTTTAGCCATACTGAAGCTATATAATTTAAAATATAGAAACATATGGAGTGGTACCTATTTTACTGAGATACTTTCCCTCTTTAATGATATGCTCCCAAAATATAATGAGATTCCTTAATGAATATATGACTCTAAAAAATTCTATATTCAATGGGTATGATCTCTGAAAGAATATATGTATGTCCAAATGATTGTATATTATTTTTAAAGGACCAAAAATCACTTAAAACTTCCCAAAGAATATTTCTTCTCAATATAAGAAATATTAATCAGGTCCTGAGAAATTTTTATGGTAATTTGCAATAATTCCATGGTTTAGGAACCTATATGGAAGTGGTGAGACTCAATTGAAATTGACATGGAACACAAATACAAGAAATAAATATGGGAAACATCATCACTAAGAAAAAATTTCTTAGTGGAAGATAATTTTCCACAAGTATCCTGGATTTGGAAACTAGTTGAGAAACCTTTTTCTTGTAATATCTACTGTTGGAGTGAATCCTTTTGGGTTTCATAGTATTACTCACATTACATGGACGATTATGTTGGTAAATTATAAATTTTCATCATGGTTATACATTAAATGAAAATAAATTATGTTATCTCTACTTATATCAAGACCAAAACAATCAGGTATTGATATTGATGTTTATTTGGATCCATTAATCAAATATTTGAAATTATTGTGGGATTGAGGTGTTACATTGTATGATTCTTACAGAAAAAATATTTCACATTGAGATCTATATTTTATGAGATGATAAATGAATTGATTACTTATAGAAAATTTTCAGGATATAGAATTAAAGGAACTAAAGGGTGTCCCATTTGTGAACAAGGTACATAGTCAATTTTGTTGAAACATTCATCAAATATTTTGATTCTAGGAAAATGCATATTTGTACCCCAGAAACATAAGTGTCGATCTTGGATAACATCATTTTATGAGAGTTCAGAATAAGTTTCCATAATATCACCACTAACTGGTGATCCACTATTTTATAGTGTAAAATATATGGAGACTACCTTTAGTAAACCTTTTTCATTAAACCTTACAAAAACTAGTTGGAGAAATAGATCTGATTTTTTGAATTTCTATACTTGAATTGTTTTTATGTCAAAAAATTTCTTGATGTTATGTATGTGGAAAAAATGTATGTGACAGTTTCATTGGAACATTTCTAAATGAACCTAAAAATTATGGAATTAAGGATAGGTTTGACATGATTGACATGGGGATATAGGAAGAGGTGTCACTAGTGAAGAGTGAAAAACATACTTTTCTTCCTCCAACTACTTACACTCTTTCCAAAAAAGAGAGATTTTAGTTCTTCAAATTCTTGAATGATGTGAAGTTTCTAAAGGTGTATTTATTAGATATCAAGAATATCACATGACAATTATGTTTTGATTCAAGATCTAATGCTTGTATATTTACATTTCATTTTTTCCAAGAATTTCCTTCATACATTAACCAAGCTCTATTTATTTTTCAAAGCTATATGCAGTAATGTTATTGACTCTTAGAAATTACCAACTATGTAAAATTAAATTACTATCATGTTATATGAATTGGAGAAATTATTTCTATAGAAATTATTTTATATATGATGGTTCACTTGGTAAGATATATTTGACTATGTCATCATGTACATTATAGATGGATGTACCCCTATTGAATGGTATATGAATATTTTGAAAAGGTATATCAAAAATTAAAGTCGTCTAGATGGTTGTATTGTAGAGTGATATCTTGTTGAGGAAGCCATTGAATTTTTTACCAACTACCAATCCGATGAGGAAATCATTAGTCTAATGAAATCTAATTACACCAGTCGGCTTGTGGTTGAAGGAATTTTCTGAAATTAATGTTTTCACAATTACCATTATAAAGTGGGAGTAGGATTACCTTTACATTTTTTATAATGGTTTAGAGGTTCTTCCATAAGTTCAAACCCGAAAGGTAATTCTTATTCATTTGAATCCACAAAGGGATGAAATCTAGATATCAAATACATATAATCAAAAGTTTTTAGGATGTTTTTGAGACCGTATTTTTTAAGGATTTGCCTAAAAATATGGATTAAATTTCAAAATGACTAATATGGATAGCCAGAGGATAAATAGTTCATGTATTTTCTTATAATGGTTGTATAATTAATGGTTATAAATTCTATAAAAATGAACATTATGAACATGGTTCTATGAAAAATAACGGATTTACCCTTGTGGTTGAAGTGATTCATGTGTATATTACTAAGGAAAAAAATCCAATTTATGATAATATTTCATACTTTGGAAGCATAAAAAATATGGGAGTTAGATTATATGACTTTCCAAGTGCCAATTTTTCAATGAATGTGGGTTGATAAGAGGAGTTAAATTAAAATAGATGAATTTGAATCCATGAAAGTGGATTTCATTAAGGAAGGTTACAAAGAAAAACTATTTATAATGGAATCATAGGAAGTACACATATTTTATGTTTTAGATCCTGCAAATAAAAAGTGGTCAATTAATCTTATATGGACCAAAACCAATGAAGGGTTAGATTCCAATTAAATTGAGGATGAACCATTAATTTGTACATCATAATCATTTCATAGTGTTCCCAATGTAGATGAGTTATTTCATGTTAGAGGAGATCATGATGAGGGGATTTGGATACATGATATAGGGGTCAAATCCCTTAAAACTTTATTCATGTTATGTATTTTTTTGTAATATAAATTTTTCTACCTCATATTATTATTATCTCTTCAAGTATCCATTTATATAATCTAAAGTAATTATTCAACCAATGCTACAGATAATGAATTATTCACATTCTAATGCCCCCAATCCTAAAGAACAACATGTTTTTCAACATGCTAAGGAAAAGGTAGATGGTGAACAACTTATGTCCTATAAAAAATAAGATTTCCATAGCATGAAGGTGTTAAAAATTATTATGGTGAGAAATAATGGCATCAAATTCTAGGTTAGATGGAATGCACATAGCTAGGATGTTAACCCCAATAAGGCCATGTTCAGTAGTTACATTAGGCTCACCAATCAAATTCACATGCTGATTGTTATAGATTCATGGAAAAGAAATTAATGTGTTTAAGGAACTAATTTGGGAATATATTAGGGTTACATTAATATATACTTTCTTTATTTTATTAAAAAAAATAATGAAACTTTAATTTACTCTTAATTATCACTTATAGAGTGCATTTATAATAGATGACTCCAAAATGAAATTTATATCGATTCTCCTTATAAAGATTTATAAAGGCTTTCAAAAAATTATTATGGAGTATCGTCTCAAATATGTTGAAGGGGAAATAAACCTACACCCACCATAGATGTATGTGCACCTGATAAACTAACAAGAAATGGTTTCATTTATTATTCATCATGAGGAGACATATTTCCAAGTACATTGTGACTGGTAATACATTGCATGAAAATACACATTTTAATCACTTTGATTAAGAATTGTTAATTTATGAAATATAAAATTAGTGCATAAAATAAGAAATGTGCAATAAAACCAACATACTCCTTCCATAAAGTAATGATGGGGTATGCTTCATTTGAAAAATGGTATGTATTTTAAATCTATCGTAATAATTTAATGTGCCACGAAAAAACAACATAATTATATTGCAAATTGATTAATTGAAATCCAAATCCACTTTTGCCCCACTTCAGGTGTAATAGAATGAATCACATGTAAATAAAGGCAGGATAATAAGAAACAAAAATACAAAAAAGTGTGGGAATCAATTCTAAGTATTAAAAAATAAAAATTGGGTTTTCCTTCAATCAATATTACATAACAATGGTTACTTATTTTTCTATATTTTTATCCAATTTAGACACAAGAATCATCATTATTTATACCCAATAAACAACTACTATAAATGGCCTTAAAGCGGCCAGAATCGTATGGTCCTGTTAGAGGTACGGGTTTTTGAGTGTCACCCCGAATATATTTTGAGAAAATAAATAAATATAGGGATAAATAAATAAAAATGGAAGATATAGAGGCATTATTAGATAATATAGAAGAAAAAATCTAATTGTCAACAAAAAATTTCATAAAATGTTATGGGAAGGAATCAAAGAGAAGAAACAACACAATAACAACCACTATGTGAATATCCCCTTCATGACCCACTAGCTTTGAGGTGATCTATTCCCCTAAAATGGATGTCTTAAAAGAGATGATCAATATTTTCATAATTGATTCTATAAAATGTGAACCAAATAGACAATGATATATTTCTTATACTAATATTCCAAAGGGTGAAAATGATTTTTATTTATATCAATAAACACCCACACATAACCTTATTGTGATGGGTACCATGTATAATATATAATGAGATACTCTACATAACAAACAACTTATAATAGGTCATGTGAGAGTGGGGACTCACATATCCCATGAGCTGAGTGTTGAGCTACCTATTACACTTGATGATGTGGATATTCATATGGTCAAGAAAGATATTTTAACTTTAATAGAATTTCCATTAGATCTTGTAAAAATACATTTATACAAGGTGGTATTCATTTACAATTTATTTTTTATGAAAAACATTTCACAATTAATGAAAAAAGGAATGAAATGATGAATGTTATTATAGACAGACAATGGAAATGGGTGAAATATATGGTTGAATCAAAATGATCTAAAAGATCAATCAACCAACTAATTGAAAATATATTCACAAAGTACCTTTATCCTTCTCATTATCTTTTTCATTTAATAACATTAAAGGTTCATGCGGATATAATGTTACAAGTAGTGATATGACCACAACTGATTTTGAAAAATAAATATACATAGATTATATTTCATACTATATTAGTCTTGATTATGTAAATGAAATCCTCAATCATGGATGGCTAGGAGTCTTAGTTTTAAATGTATACATGAGGTGTGTTTTCAAGATTTTTTTTCCAATAGATGATCTACTATGTTAATTATAAATAAATACAATTCATAATTTTTTCAGTCATATATTTCAATACTATTTGAAGGTAAAACCATATGAAGATAAATTGGGAATCATTAGTCCTCACATAACATCTACACAATTATTCTCCTTGGAACTAAAGAAATATAGAGTAATAGTGGGAAAATGGGACAAAGTGTTTAAAAAAATTACAGAAAATATACTCTTCTTAATACCCACAATACAGGGGTAAAAATCTACAATTTCATCATATAAAATATATTTTCATTCATTTCATTACTTATTCCTTTCTTTAGATATCATTTGTTACTCATTTCAGTCAATTTGGATACTCTAATGATTTATTTTCTACATTCAATGCATGGATACCCAACAAAATGACCACACGTGATAAAGTTTATCAATTTTAATACACTACATGCAATATTTTATAAATAACCTTAATATTATATACTTTATATTATGGTTTAATTAAAATTATGTTGTGATGGTTTGGTGTTTAAATATCTCCAAAATCATGGAATGAAGATAGTCCATGAGCACAAAAAACCTATTGACTTCTACATATGGATAAGTATTAGGGTATATATAATAACATTCCACTATCAAAACATATATCAATACAAATTAATTATTTTTCTCAATGATTCTATAGTTCTCAGAAAAAAATAATGGAAAATATTATGGTTATTATATTTAAAAATTTGTGAAAGATATCTATTAGGAAAAAATCCCTCATGGTAACATTGATCTATTTTTGGGTTGATTATGCTTGTGGACAAAGTGGGTTTCCATGGTTGGTTGTGGAGTTCCAAATATATTGTTAAAAAACTATGTTGACAATGATCCATAACAAAATAATGGATGATCTGAAGGTGGTACAAAAATATCGTATACAAAGTGGCGTCGTTTACCAGTATTTTCCAAATTTTTGGGACCAAAAATTAGAGAATGGAGAAATGTGTTTTTGGAAAATAAAGTTATGTTCAAGTGTTAATGAGGTTTGAAAAGTTGTTCACAAGGAATTTTTCAAATTCATTTCATGAAAATAAGGAAAAGGAAAGAAATTCATGTAAATTATGGAGTTGTGTGGAAGGTGAGTTTTTGTGATCTTGCGTGAAGGATACTTGCACAAATGGAAGTTGGGTTCTATGGGAAACATTGTGCGAAGTTACATATAGGTTTAAAAATGCCTATAAATTGGTGGATTCCCCCCTCATTTGATCATGTTTAACACTTAGAGAAAATCTGAGCTCTAGATCACGCAAGTAGTGGTCGCTGTGAAAGTAGTGAGTTTCATGCAAGAAGTGAGTTGTGTGAAAGTAGTGAGTTTCTCATAAGAGATTCATGCCAGAAGGGAGTTTCAAGTAAGAAGAGAATTTGTGTGTCATAAGGGATTTTTGTTCAAGTATAAATTATTTTTCAAGTTCTTTTTTCATGAATAAGCCAAAAGTTTCATGCAAGGCATTAGAGTTGCACGCAAGTCAACTAAAGGTTATGTGAAAGTTTAAATTTTCCCAGTACATCTGTGGTAAATCAGTCTTAATTATTGAATGAAATTTTGACTTAAAAATAGCATCTATATAAAGTTTAGGATGCATTAATTAGAGATAATTGAGGGACCTACAAGTCTATAAACTGATATTGGATCCATTCCAAGAGCAATGAGAAAAGGAAGAGGAAGACGGTGATCCCTTCCACCGATAGTGAGCTAGAGAAAGAGACATAGGTAATGAACCTTGGGAATGCAGTGAGAAAACCCTAAGCCTTGTAAAGATAGTGATCCTGGGTATTGATGAGATATATCCTGAACCACCATTCTTGTTAGTGATCCTTAGTTTATTTGGTAAAATCAGCACATTGTCATTTTATGCTTCTTGGATATAGCTCAGTGAGGTTGAACCAAGTAAAAAATTGTTGTGACTCGTGCATGATTTAATTTCCTCTCATACATTTCTAAAGGAGAGAGAGAGAGAAGAGTGTTTTGTTTAATGACGAAACAAGATCTGAAGGGATGGTATTTTGAACCTGTCATACCCTGATTCATCCCCCTATTAGGGTATTTAACCAAGTGGACCTAACAATTATTATCAAAGATAAAGGTTGAAATTCATTTGTTATCTCTTAGTAGAATAAATTGAGGTGTTCAATCACAAAGGGATTCTGATCTATGATGGAAACAATTTTCAACTATGGAAGAATCAGATGCAACACTACTTCTACTCGTTAGGAATGGATGTCTTTACAGCATCTTTTCATGAAATATTAGCTAATATCGATTGTGGTGCTTTATCAGAATCTGACCTAATATAATTGGATGGTGATTCTAAGGGAATAAATTCTTTAGGGGGATCACTATCAAATAAAATATATACAAATTTGATTTCATGCAATTCATCAAATTTAATGTGGTAAAAGTTTCTAAATATCTATGAGGGTGACTCAAAAGTCTGAGAAGCAAAGATATAGGTTTTATGGAACAAATATGAGGATCTCATAATGAACCCTAATGAGTATGTTGATACATTATTTGATTTAGTGAATGTTGTCATGGAATACATGCATGGTCTCATAGAAATTATTAAAGATATAAATATTTTCAAGCTCATCTGGAGAAAAATTCAACCTCGGTTTAATATAAAAGTTTCTGTATTAGAAGATAAAGATCTGAAGGAGATAACATTGGATAACTTTCACAGTACCCTTGTTGAATATGAAATGAGAAATGATGATAATGATGTTTTGGAAAACAGGAAGTCCAAATAAGTGGAATTCAAGGCCATAAAGAAGATCTCTATTGAATAAATTCATGATGAAGACAATTTGGAATATGTCATGTAATTTCTCTCTTCAAATCTACAAAGTGGAATATGAAAGTTCAAATGTAAACTTCCACTTTCATTCTTTCGATGTAGAAATATTAGATATTTTTTAGAAAAGTTTTCGAAGAAGTTTGAAGATATCGATGAAGAAAATTATTAAATTCATCAAAATAAGTATTCAGCCAATGTGAAATGTGGGATACGTACTAAGAGAAATTTCTTCAAAAAGATGAATCTTCTTTTAAAGGAAGATGAAAGTTTAGAAGAATTTGAGGAAGAAGTGTTGGAGGACTATAAGGATCATGAAGAAGATGCTATGGTGGTAGTTATAAGAAATTCCCTAACAAAAGAAGAAAGAGATAGTGATGAGGGATAAGTAGAAGGAATATTTGACCTTCAATTTGAATTAGAATCTTCTCTTAAAGAGATATATTTTTGGAGAGCCAAAACAAAGAAATCCAATAATGTGGTTTGTGATTCCAAACTTTATATGTGGTAGTGGAAAGAAGAGAAGTCTAAGATGAATGAAGAAATTAAAAAAAGGTCTTCAATGCTATAAAGCTTATAAAAGGTGGTAAATTACAAACTCAAAATTGAATAACAGAAAAGAGAGACCGATAGTTTGAATAATACTAGAAAAAATCAAATCAAAAGTATCGAAGATATTGAAGTGGAAGTTTTTATTATGTGAAGAAAAGTGAAAGATCGGGAGAAAATCTTGATTCTAATAAACCAAGACACACAAGAAATAGAAAAAGAAAAATTATAATTCAAATATCTATTGATGTAGATAAAGGAGTTTTAGGAAATAAAAATTATTGAATTGGATCCTACTACTAGTATAGGTCTTGATCACAAAAAGAAAGTAGTAATGGTTGAAGTTAGTCCACAAGATCTCACTCTAAGGTTGAAGACTGATTAGGGTATGAATCATAATTATAATACTCAAATATCCCAAGGGAGAACATGTAGTGCAGTGTTTCCACACATAAATTTACCCTACATTATATTCTATTGTTTTGGAAATTTGAGACACTCATAAATTTTTTTGTTCCATAGCAAAGAGGTATCAAAGGGAACAATACCAACAGGGGCAGAAATACAGGGCTCAATATTCCAGGACATCATTTGACGGTCACTATTTCAGGTGTGGGGGATTCGAACACATGGAAATTTATTTTTCATCAACAATGTAGAGGAATGTGCTAAAGCAGACTGAATCTGGTCACAAGCAATAGTGAAATGTTTCATCAAATGAGCTAAAAATGAAAAATCGATCTGTAACTCTAAAAGATAAATCCATTCTATCATACATAGAGAAATTTAATGATCATAAATCTATATTTGGTATGAATTCAAATAGATGGATCAAAAATAAGAGATTTGAACACATAGTGGTTAGAGAGATTGTATTCAAATCATTAGATCGAACTGGAATATGGATCATTGATAGTGGATTCACTTCTCATATGACATGAAATAAATATCTAGTGATAGAAATTGGGTACGATAAGGAAGGTATCATAAGATCTGGTAATGATGAAGTCCTGAAGATTATTGGATCATAAAAATCCATGTTTGGGGTAAGATACATGAGATGTGCTTATGTCTTAGTTATTGAAGGTATTAGTCACAATTTTCTCAGTTTCAGTCAACTATGTGACTTGGTACATGCCATAATCTTTTCAAATAAATTATGTATCATCAAGTAAAATTACAGCATGGTTGTTTTTCAGGAAAAGTGTATGAAAGGAAGTCTCTACCTTGTAAGCAGAGAAGAATATATTTTCTTTCTATCCAAGGATGAATAAAAAAAGTTATAGAATAAATGTCTTGGTCAGTTGAACCAAATTTACTTGTAAGATCTGGTAAAATTTTATTCAGCTCAAGACCTCCCAAAGTTATCATGTGATCATACTCATACGTGTGATGCTTTTCAATAATAAAATATCATTAGAAATACATATAAGGAAAAGGAGAAAAGGTCAACAAGAGTACTTGAGTTGGTGCATATTGATGTGTGTGGACCTATTTCACCAAGATCTATCAATGGGAGGATATATTATGTTCTCTTCACTGATGATTTATATAGTATTTCATGGGTATTTTTCATTTCCCACAAGTTTGATATGTTCGGATTCATAAAATGGTATCAGAGGGAATCTAAAACGAAAATTAGAAATAAGATTTTGAAGTTTTTTATGGATAATGGTACATAATTCACAAACAACCAAGTGTAATATTATCTCGAGAAACATGGGATAAGGAATAATGTTTCAACAGTAAGAACTCCTTAACAAAATGGATTGGTTGAGAGGAGAAATTGGATTATCAACAACATGGCCAGAATAATGCTTATCAAAAAGGACCTACCATAGAAATTCTGGAAGGAAGCTATCTTGACATCAATCTACATATATAGCAGGGATCTATTGTGACTGAAGGAAGAAAAGTCTCTATACAAGATGTGGTATGGAAAGAATCCAATAATATAGTACTTTTATATCTTCAGAATTAAGTGTTTCATTATTAATAAGGAGAAACATGGGAAGTTTGAATCCCATGGAGAAGAAGGGATATTTCTAGGCTACTCAAAGAAAAGAAAATAATATAAATGTTTTAATAAGAATATGGGAAAGGTAGTTGAAACCTATGATGTAAATATAGAGTAGAATGAGTAGAAACATTAGCAAATACATGATCAAAATTAGGAGGATGGTGATGAAGAGATAAGAAGATCAGGAGATGTTCTAGTTCCAAAGGTTAATTCAGAAGAATACTCAGATGATGAGAATAATGATAATAAATTAATTTATGCACAAAGATCAATGATAAGAGATGAAATTGATAGACAAAACATAATTGGTGATTAGACAGCACCAGTATATATAATTAGGATGAAGACTCTACAACAAGAATTGTACTTATCACAGGTAGAGCCTAAATTTTTTGATGAAGCAGTTGGAGATGAGAATTTGGTTTAGGCTATGAATGAAGATATTGACCAAATTGAGAAGAATCATACATGGGAGACTATTTCAAGGCCAAAAAATAATAATTTCATCAGGACTCAATGGGTCTTTCGCAATAAAATAAATGAAGACACCACAATGATTTGAAACAAAGAATGACTAGTGTGCAAAGGGTACTCCTAGATAGAGATTATTGATGTTGATGAGATATTTTCACCTGTTGTGAGGCTAGAGAAAATCAACTTAGTATCGTCCATAGTAGTGAAAATAAGGTTTTAAGTTTTCCATATTGATGTCAAATTAGAATTTTTGAATGGGGTTCTGGAAGAAGAAGTTTACATTGATCAACTAGAGGTTTTCTCATTTATGAAGGTGAGAACATGGTGTGTCAATTGAAGAAGTAACTTTATGGTTTCAATAAAGCAATAAGAGCATGCTATTCAATACTATATTAGTTTTTGAAGAAGATCGATTCTCAGTGTGGTGGAGTTTATTAAAATCTATATATCAACTGTGAAGGTAATATAAGGATGATGGTGCTAGTATATATTGATGAAATAATCTTGGGAGGATTAGATAAAGTGTATTGTAGATAGTTTTATGAATTCATGAAAAGTGAGTTTGAAATTTGAATAATTGGTGAGTTGAATTTTTTCCTTGGTGTACAAGTAACATAAGGAAATAATGGCACATTCATTTCTCAATCTAAATATTACAAGGAGGTTTTCAGAAGATTTGGAGTGAATAATTACAAGTATATTATGACTCTAGTGGCTACCCAAATGAAACTATCACAGGATGATTGAGTAAAAGTAGTTAATGTCACCGAATACAGGTAGGTCATTGGAAGCATGTTGTACTTGACAGTGACACAACCAGATATTGTTTTTGCCACATGTCAATCAGTGTTGTATCAAAGAAATCCCAAAGAAATACACATGCTTATAGTGAAAGGGATACTTTATTATATCAAGGGAATGGTGGATTTCATCTTGATGTATAATTAAAAATCTCAGCCAAAGTTATTGGGATATATAGATACATATTGGGTTGGTTTAGCAAATGATTGGAAATCAATGTTAGGAGGTTCTTTTTGTCTTGTTGGACTATGTATTTATTGGATAAGAAAGAAACAAGATTTCATTTCATTTACCACCATAAAAACTGAATATATTATAGCTACTTAAGCTTGCACACAACTATTGTAGATGAATTAGAAGCTTGATGATATGGGAGTTGAAGTGAAGTCTCTGATCAGAATCCATTGTGATAATTCAAGTGCTATAAATCTTAGAAAAAATATAATCCATCACTCAAGGAAAAATCACATTGAAATCAAGTATCATTTTATCATGGATAAGTTAGATCAAGGGATTATGAATTTGGATTATGTGCCTACAGAACTATAGGTTACCGACATTCTAACAAAGTCCTTACCTAAATAAGGGTTTGAGAGGCATCGACTAGCTCTGGGAGTTCAATTGACTCCATGCACTTTAAAAAGTGTTGATTTGGGAACCCCCTCTCCCTGAGGTGTGAATTGTTTTTCCATAATGTACTGATATATTTTTTTTTACCCTACTATAGACTACAATGAAGTGACCTTCAGGTTCATTAATGAAGTGACATTTTGTGTCTTTAACAAAGGGGGATAAATTATGGCTATGGAAGGGAGAAAAATGTATTAGTCAAGACATGTGAAGAAGCTGACAGTTGGAGAAATGGGATAGGGGGAGCAGTGAGATAGGGAGAGTTTTAAATTTGACAATTCTATATATGATTGATCAAAGGTTATATATCATGATAGATGGAGTTCATGATGAAATAAGTTGACAGGTTTATCAATGAAGTGATTGATTGATGAAATTTGCATTATACTCTTGTTTCTCATCTTGATCATGGATCATATGGGTTTATAGTGTGTGTTGAGTAAGTATTTGATCGTTATCTGAATCAAAATAATAAAATGGTGGTAGAAGAAGGAAGAATATTTCATGAGGTATCAAAATGTGAAGAGTTTTCAACAAACCCAAAGGGGGTGATTGTTGGGAAAAAAATCCCTTAAGGTAACATAGATGTATTTTTAGGTTGATTGTGTTTGCTGAAAAAGTGGGTTTATATGGTTAGTTGTTGAGTTACATAGATATTATTGAAAAAATATGTAGAAAATGATCCATGACAAAATAATGGATGATCTAGAGGTGGTACAAAAAAATATCGTATACAAAGTGGCATCGTTTCCCAGTGTTTTCCAAATTTTTGGGTCCTAAAATTGGAGAATGGGGAAAAGTGTTTTTGAAAAAGGAAGTTATGCACAAGTTTTAATGTGTTTTGAAAAGTTGTGTACAATGAATTTTTCAAAGTCATTTCATGAAAATATGGAAAAATAAATAAGTTCATGAAAATTATGGAGTTGCACGAAAGGTGAGTTTGTGTGAGCTTTCACAAAGGAGACTTGCGTGAATGGAAGTTGTGCACTCTAGGAAAATTTTCATGAATTTACACATAGGTTTAATGATGACTATAAATAGGCAGATACTCCCATATGTTTATCATGGCCAACACTTGGAGAAAATATGAGCTCTAGATTACACAAGTAGTGGTTGTTGCGTATGTAGTGAGTTGCGCGCAAGAAGTGAGTTGTGTGAAAGTAGTGAGTTGATCATAAAAGTTTCACACCAGAAGGTAGTTTCATGTAAGAATATGGATTTTTTGTCATAATGGAGTTGTGTTTAATTATAAATTGGTGCGCATGTTTTTTTTCATGAAAAAGTCAAAAGTTTCCTGCAAGGAATTAGAGTTGTATACAAGTCATCCTAAGGTTGCGTAAAAGTTTTAATTTTCCCAGTACATATGTGCTAAAGCAGTATTCATCAATGGATGAAATTAGTAATTCAATAGAGAATCTACATATAGTGAAGGATGTATTCATTAGAGATAATGAAGGGACCTATAAGTCTATAAACTATGAGTGGAGCCCTTCTAAGAGCAGTGAGCAAAGGAAGAGGTAGATGGTGATCCTTTCCACCAGTTGGGATCTAGAGAAAGAGACATAGGTAGTGAGCCTTGGGAATGAAATGAGAAAACCCTAAAACTTGTCAAGGTAGTGAGCCTGGGTATTGACGATATCTAGATGGAACCACTATTCTTGGTAGTGATCCTTTGTAGATTTGGTACAATCATCATATTGTCGTTGTATGTTCTTTAGATGTATCCCAATGAAGGTGAACCAAGTAAATAAATGTTGTATCTCATGCATGATTTAATTTCCACTCATATATTTATCTGGAAGAGAGAGATAAGATTGTTTTGTTTAATGAAGAAATATAATCTGAAGGGGAATTAGTTTGAACCTGTCATACCATGATTCACCCCCATCTCAGGTTATTTAACCTAGTGGACCTAACAATTAGTATCAGAGGGAAAGGTTGAAAGTTATAGGATCTCTATTAAAAGAAGAAATGGAGGTTTACAATCATAAAGGGATTCCGATATTTGATGGAAATAGTTTTTAACTATGGAATAATTGGATACAACACTAATTCTAATCATTATTAATGGATGTCTTTACAACATCTTTATATAAAATATCATCTAATATAGATAGTGGTTCTTTATCAAAAGCTGACAGAATATAATTGAATGTTGATTCTAAAGGAATCGATGACTTAGGGGGATATTTATCAAATGAAACATATAAAAAGGTTATTTCATGTAATTCATTACATGTTATATGGGAAAAGTTGATAAATATCTATGAGGTTGACTCAAAAGTAAGATAATAAAATATGTGGTTTTTATGGAACAAATATGAGGATCTCAGAATGCAACCTAATAGTTCTTTTGATGCATTATTTGGTTGAGTGAATTTTTTCATGGAAGACATGTGTGGTCTTAGATAAATTATTGAAGATATAAATATTTTCAAGCGCATCTTGAGAAAAATCCCACCTTGATTTAATATGATGGTTTCTGTATTGGGAGGTAAAGATATAAATGAGATAACATTGGATAACTTGCACAGTACTATTATTGAATATGAAATGAGAAATGATGATAACGATTCTTTGTAAAATGGTAAGTTCAAAGGAGTGGAATTCAAGGCCATGAAGAATCTCTCTATTGAAGATATTCATAATGAAGATAATTTGTATGATGTCATGTTATTTCTCTATTAAAATCTGCAAATAGGAAGATTAAAGTTCAAAGGTAAACTTACAATTTCATTATTTTGATGTGGAAAGATTAGAGATTTTTCAAAAAGTGTCCTAAGAATTTTGAAGAAGACGATGAAGACAGTGATGAAATTCACCAAAATAAGTATTCAACCAATGTGAAAGGTAAGAGAAGTACTTAGAGAAATGTATTTAAAAATAATAATCTTCTTTCAAAATAAGATGAAAGTTCAGAAGAATTTGAGGCAAAAGAGTTGAAGGACTGTAAGGATTATGAAGCAGATGCTATGGTGGCAGTTGTACGAAATTCCCAAAAAAAGGAAGTAAGAGACAATGATGAGGGAGAAGTAGAAGGAAGATTTGACCTTTAGGTTTAATTAGAATCTTCTCTTGAAGAGATATATGTTTGGATATCCAAAACAAATAAATCTAACAAAGTGGTTCATGATGCTAAACATTATATACATTAGTAGGAAGAAGAGAAGTCTGAGCTGGATGGAGAAATTGAAAAAACTAAGGTCTTTAATTCCAAAAATCTCAGAAAAGGTGGTTAAGTGAAAACTAAAAATTGAATAATAGAAAATAGAGATAGATAGTTTGACTAATACTGGAAAAAATCAAATCAAAAGTATCGAAGATATTGAAGCAGAAGTTGTCAGTATGTGAAGAAAATTAAAAGATTAGGGGAAACTCTTTCTTCCAATAAAGCAAGTCACATAGGCAATATAAATAGTAAAATTATAATTCAGAGTTTGAGTTAACAAGACAAAGGAGTGTCAGGAAAGAAAAATGATTGACCAGAATCCTACAGCTGGTATAGGGCTTGATCGCAAAAATAAATCAGTAATGGTTGAAGTTAGTCTACAAGCTCTCACTTCAAGGTTAAAGATTTATTTGGGCATGAATAATAATTAGAAGTCTTAGAGATACCATGGGAGAACTAGTAGGGTAGTGTTACCACACAGAAATTCACCCCGCATTAGATTCTATTGTTTTGGAAAGCTGGGACACGCACACAATTTTTGTTCCATAAAAAAGAGGTACCAAAGGAAACAAAACCAAAAGAGGCAGAAATACAAGGCTCAGTATTCTAGGACATCATTTGATGTTCACTATTTCAGGTGTAGGAGATTCAAACACATGGAAATCTATTGTTCATCAATAATGTAGAGGAATGTGTCAAACCAGACTGAATCTGGTCACAAGCATCAGTGGAATGTTTCATCAAATGAGATAAAAATAAAAAATCTATTTGAAGCTCTAGAAGATAAACCTAGTCTATCATATGCAGAGGAAGATAATGATCATTAATCTATATCTAGTATAAAGTCAAAAATATGGATCAAAAAGAAGAGATATGAACACACAGTGGTTGCAGATATTGCATTCAAAGCATTAGATCACACTGAAATATGGATCATTGATAGTGGATGCACTTCTCATATGACTTGAAATAAAGATCTAGTGATAGTAATTAGGTACGATAATAAATGTATTGTAAGATTTTGTAATGATGAAGGCCTTAGAATTGTTGACTCAAAAAAAGCCAAGTTTGGGAGAAGAGACATGAGATGTGTTGATGTCTTAGTTGTTGAAGGTTTCAGTCACAATTTTATCAGTGTCATTCAACTATGTGACTTGTTACATGCTATAATCTTTTCAATGAAATTATGTGTCATCAAGAAAAAAATATGGCATGGTTGTTTTATAGGGAAAGTGTATGAAAGGAAATCTATACCTTGTAAGTAAAGAAGAATATATTTGATTTCTGCCCAAGGATGAAGAAAACAAGTTAGGGCATAAACAAATTGGTCAATTAAAAAAACGTCCATGAAAGATATGGTGAAATTTGATACTGATCGAGACCTCCCAAAGTTATCATGTGAACATACTCATATGTGTGATGCCTGTCAAAAAGGGAAGATCATTCGAAAGACATATAAGTTAAAAGAGAAAAGGTCAACAAGAGTGCTTGAGTTGGTACATATTGATGTGTGTGGACCTATTTCACCAAGAGCTATTAATGGGAAGAGATATTACATTATCTTCATTGATGATTTTAGTAGGATGGAATGGGTATTTTTCATTTCCCACAAGTCTGATGTGTTTGGCTGCATAAAACAGTATTTGAGAGAATTTGAAAGGATGCTTGAAAAGAAGATTTTTAAGTTTTGTATGGATGATGGTACAGAATTAAAAAACAACCAAGTGAAATATTATCTTGAGAAACATGGGATAATTAGTCAAGTTTTAGCAGTAAGAACTCCTTAAAAATGGATTGGTTGAGAGGAGAAATTGGAGCATCAACAACATGGTCAGAACAATGCTTATCAAAAAGGACCTACCCAAAAAATTCTAAAAGGAAGATATCTTGACATCGGTCTACATATCTAATAGGGATTTTTTGTGTCCGAAGGAATAAAAGACTCTATACAAGATGTGGTATGTAAATAATCCAATAATGAATTACTTTCATATCTTCAGAAGTAAGTGTTTCATTATTAATAAGTAGAAACACCCTAAGTTTGAATCCCATGGAGATAAAGGGATATTTATTGGCTACTCAAAGAAAATAAAAGAATATAAATGTTTTAATAAGAATCTAGTGAAGGTAATTGAATCCTATGGTGTAAATATAGTAGAGAATGAGCAGAAACTTCTGCAAATACAAGATCAGACTCAGGAGGATAGTGATGATAAGATAAGAAGATTAGGGGATGTTCCAATTCCAGAGGCTAATTCATAAAAATACTCAGATGATGAGAAGAATGAGAATAAATCATTGGCTTCATAGAGACCAATGAGAAGATATTAAATTGATATAAAAACATAATTAGTGATTAGATAGCACTAGTACAGATAGGAAGGATGAATACTCTACATAAAGCATTATACTTATCACAGGTAGAGCCTAAATGTTTTGATGAAGCAGCTGGAGATGAGAATTGGGTTCAGGATATGAATGAAGAGGTTGACTAAATTGATAAGAATCATACATAGAAGATTGTCTTGAGTACAAAAAACAATAATATCATTGGGACTAAATGGGTCTTTCACAGTAAGATAAATGAAGATGACACAATGATTCGAAAAAAAGCATGACTAGTGTGTAAAGGGTACTCCTAGATAGAGAGAATCGATGTTGATGAGACATTTTCACCTATTGTGACACTAGATAAAATCATATTTTTCTTCTCCATAGTAATTCAAAGAAGGTTCAAAGTTTTCTAGATAGATTTCAAATCAGAATTCTTGAATGGGGTTTTGGAAGAAGTGTACATTGAGAAACTAGATGGTTTTATCATTCATGAAGGTTAGAATAGAGTTTTTCAACTGAAGAAGGAACTGTATGGTTTGAACCAAGCACCAAGAGTATGGTATTCAACACTAGATTATTTTTTTAAGAAGCTTAGTTTTCAGCATGGTGGAATTGATTACAGTCTATATGTCAACCATGATGGTAATCAAAGGATGATGGTCTGGGTATATATTTATGACATAATATTTAGAGGATCAGATCAAGCGTAGTGTATATAGTTTTTTAAATTCATAAAAAGTGAGTTTAAAATTTCAATGATTAGTGAACTGGAGTTTTTCCTTGGTTTATAGGTAATACAAGGAAATAATGGCAGAATCATTTCTCAAAATAAATATACCAAGTAGATTTTGAGAAGATTTGGAATGGATAATTACAAGGAGATGATAACTCCAGTTTCTACCCAGATGAAATCTTTATGGGATGATGAAGGCAAAGCGGTTAATGTCACTGAATATCGATAGGTCATTGGAAGCCTATTGTACTTGACAACGACATGACCAAATATTTTTTTCCACATTTCAAGCAGTGAGGTATCAAAGAAATCCCAAATAAAACCACATGATTGTAGTTAAAATAATACTTTGTTATATCAAGGGAATGGTATATTTGGCTTGATGTATAATGAAAAATATCAGCCAAAGTTATTGGGATATATAGATGAAAATTGGGTTGTTTCAGTAGATGAAAGGAAATCAATGTCAAGAGGTGGTTTTTATCTTGGTGGATTGTGTATTTCTTGGATAATAAAGAAACAATATTTCATTTAATTGAGCACCACAGAATCTGAATATATTACGGATACTCAATATTTCAAATAGCTATTGAGGATGAAGCAGAAACTTGATGATATGGGAGTGGAAGTGAAGTCTCTGATTGAAATATATTGTGATAATTCAAGTGATATAAATCTTAGAAAAAATTCAATCCATCACTCAAGGAAAAAGCACATTGAAATCAAGTATCATTTTATTAAGGAGAAGGTTGAGTAAAGGCTTGTAAAGTTGGAGTATGTGCCTACAGAACTATAGGTTGCAAACATTCTGAAAAATTCCTTACACAAAGAAGTGTTTGAGAGTCATCGACTGGCTCTAGGAGTTCATTATACTCCATGCACTTTAAAAAGTGTGTATATAGGAGCCCCCTCTCCCTGAGGTATGGATTTTTTTTCTAATGTACTGATATGTGGTCTTTTACCCTGTCGTAGACCACAATGAAGTGACCTTCGGGTTCATTGATGAAGTGAAATTTGGGTTCTTTGACAAAGGGGGACAAATTGAGGCTATAGAAGCAAAAAAAAATCTTAGTCAAGACATGGGGAGAATCTAACAGGTAGAGTAGTGAGATAAGGAAATCAGTGAGATAGGGGGAGTTTTAAATCTGATGATGCTAGAGATTATCTATCAAAGGTAATATATCATGATAGATAGAGTTCATGATGATAAAAGTTGATATTTTTTGAATGAAGTGATTCATTGATGAACTTTTCATTATACACTTGTTTCTCATACCGATCATGGATCATATGGGATTAGAGTGTGTGTTGAGTAAGTATTTGATCACTATCTAAATTGAAATAAGCTAATTGTGGTAGAAGATGGAATAATCTTTCATGAAGTATCAAAATGTGAAGAGTTGTCAACAAACCCAAAGGGGTATATTGTTGGGAAAAATCCATCAAGGTAACATTGATGTATTTTTTGGTTGATAGTGTTTGTTGAAAAAGAAGGTTTCTATGGTTTGTTGTGGATTTCAAGATATATTTTTGACAAAATATATTGACAAGGATTCATGATAAAGAAATGGATGATATGGAGGTGGTACAAAAATATCATATACAAAGTGGAGTAGTTTCCTAGTTCTTTCCAAATTTTTGGGTACAAAAATTGGAGAATGGAGAGAAGTGTTTTTGGCAAAAGAAGTTGCGTACAAGTGTTAAGAAAGTTTGGAAAGTTGTGCACAAGGAATTTTTAAAAGTCATTTTATGAAAATATGGAAAAGGAAAGAAGTTCGTGCAAGTTATGCAGTTGTGTGAAAGGTGATCTTATGTGAGCTTGCGCTAAGGAGACTTATGTGAATGAAAGTTGTGTGCTTTGGGAAAAGTGGTGCGAATTTTCATGTAGGGTTGGAAATGCCTATAAATTGGTGGCTACCCTCCTCATTTGAGCATACTCAACACTTAGAGAAAATCTGGGCTCTAGATCATGCAAGTAGTGGTTGTTGCAAAAGCAGTGAGTTGCACACAAGAAGTGAGTTGTGTGCAAGTAGTGAGTTACTCTTAAGAGTTGTGTGCCAGAAGGTTGTTACACATAATAAGAGGATTTGTGCGTCAAAATGGAGTTACGCATAAGTATAAAGTTTTGTGCAATTTTTTTTCTATGAAAAATTCAAAATTTGCGTGCAAGGCATTAGAGTTGTGTATAAGGAATTAGAGTTAAGAGCAAGTCATCCTAATGTTGTGCAAAAGTTTTAAGTTGACCAATACATTTGCGGTAAAGTGGTATTCATCAGTGGATGAAAGTGATACTTCAACAAACCATCTACATATAAGGGATAATGAACTCATTAGAGATAATAAAGGGACCTACATGTCTATAAATTATGAGTAGATCCCTTCCAAGAGTAGTGTGAAAAGGAATAGGAAGACATTGATCCTTTCCACTGATAGTGTGCTAGAGAAGGAGACATAGGGAGTGACTCTTGGGAATGCAGTGAGAAAATCCTAAACATTATAAAGTTAGTGATTCTGGGTATAGATGATATCTATCCCGAACCACCATTCTTGGCAGTAATCCTTAGTAGATCTAGTACAATCGGCACATTTTCATTGTATGCTCCTTGGATATAGCTCAGTGAGGGAGAACCAAGTAGAAATTGTTGTGTCTCATTCATGATTTAATTTCTACTCATAACATTACTATGTAAGAGATAGAGAGAGAGGAGTGTTTTTTAATGACGAAACAATATCTGAAGAGGTAGTAGTTTGAATCTATCGTGCCCGAATTCACCCCCCCCCCCCTTCTCCCTCTTAGGGGATTTAACCAATTAGACCTAACAATATCATATTCTATCAAAAAACTACCATCCCCAAATAGGTATTTCCTATGATAATTTCAATTTCATTTTAAATATGTATTAATCCTTTGTTTATTTATATTTTTCTATACTTCCAGGACTGTCTACAGAGCTCATATTCAAAAAAGGAAATATTATTTTTTAGAAACGAATGGGTAGAATACATGGTGTTAGATTTTATATATACATCATGAATAGGTGAATTAATAATACTTTTTAAATGAATTTTATTAGAATTTTATCTACTTTTTTTTGTTAATTTCATTATCATTTTTATCTGAAACTCATTTTGTAAATTTTCATAGAGATCATGAAGATGGATGATACAATCATGATGTTCTCATGTACTATGATTATGCACTCAATGAGGATGATGCACTCAAGATGATGCACTTTTATTTTTTATTCTAAAATCTATTCAATGTTCCATGATATAAAACAAAAATATTGTTAGATCATCCTGAATGTTGAATGCATTTAAGAATAAAAAGGCATTGTGTGATGTTTAGGAATCAACTACAACTCAATCTGACACACAGTATGCCCAATATGACTTGATTTTTATGTTATTAGTTTAAAATTGAAATTTTAGTTTTAAAAACACATTACATACTCAAAATAGATAAAACACATTCATATTGTTAGTTAATTTTTTAAAATGATTCATAATTCATTTTTGATCTGTAGGAATCAGTCGCATCTCAATCCAATACAAGGTGTGCTCGGTATGACAAAGCTGGTAACATATTCAAAGCTTCTACTTATCATGAGAGATTAGGATTTTAGGAAATAATTGAGATAATGGAGATAGTTAAATGGTTCAAGAATGTATAAATATGTCATGAAAAGGTGAATACCTAATATTTAATTAGTTAATTTTTTTATCATTTTATTTAATATTTTTAAGTTAATTTCCTTAACATTTATATATCTTACATTTTTTATTATTTTCATAGATATTTTGGGCTATCATGTGTATCTTTCAACTATATATAACAAGATAAAAAACAGACAACATGTTCTTTTCAGATGAAATAGGAAACTGCATGCTTCCTGAAATGTGATGTGAGTCCTAAGGATTCTTCTACCAAGGTATTTTGAAACAGTTGAATGGAAAAGTATGAATTTCACAAATATATGACATGAATGTTGTCTTTAATGGTATTGTAATCACCACACCTCAATCATCTGCACATCAATTTGATACACAATGTTCTTGATAAGTCTCAAAGTGTATGTTTTAAGATTATAATTTACATTTTATTTCAAACAACACATCACACACTCAAAAATGAGAAAACACATTTAGATTTTTTTGATACTTTAGGAAAAGTATATGTAAGTCATTTTTATATATAGTAATAAACCACACCTAAATCCAATACATAATGTGTTTGGTATCATTAAAAGTGTGCGTTTTCAGTTTAAAATTGACTTTTTAGTTCAAAACAAAGGTCACATACTCGAAACCAAGAAAATGAATTTGGATTATATTGATACTTTTAGACAAATATCCATAAATTTTTTGGGACATGTAGTAATTATCTGTACCTCAATTTGATACAAAATGAGTCAAGTATGACTCAAAGTGTATGTTATCAGTTTAAAATTGACAATTTAGTTCAAAACATGTGTCACACACTAAAAAATAAGAAAACAAACTCGGTTTGTCTTGATACTTTAGGAAAATTATTCATATGTCACCTGCAAATTGTAATAATTAGTCTTTTATAAAACCAAAACACAGTGTTACTGGTATGAATCAAAGTGCATGTTTTTTATTTAAATTGAAATTTTAAGAAAAATGAAATGTGACATACTCAAAAACTAAGAAAATGCATGTAGATTAGTTTTATGCTTTTGAGAAATGATCTATAAGTCATTTGAGACTTGTATAAATCAGTCACACCTCAATCTAATACAGGTCTTGGCCAGTGTGACTCCAAGTGTGTATTTTTATTTAAAGTTGACATTTTAGTTCTAAACACACATCACAAACTCAAAATAGATAAAACACATTCATATTATTTTGATACTTTAATACAATGATCCATAAGTCATTTTTGACATGTATGAATTATTTGAACCTTAATCCAATGCATGGTGTGACCAATATGACTCAAAGTGTGTCTTTTTATTTAAAATTGACATTTTAGTTCAAAAAAAACATCACCGACTCAAAAATGAGAAAAAAATTCATATTGTTTTTGATACTTTGGGAAAACGATCCACAACTCATTTTTGATGTCTAGGAATTGGCCTCATGTCAAAATAACACATGATGTGACCAGTATGACTCAAAGTGTATTTTTCTAGTTTAAATTTACATTCTCATACAAAAGACTCATGACATACTCAAAACTAAGAAAACACATTTAGATTTTCTTGATACTTTAGTAAAATTATCCTTAAGTCATTTGTGATTTTTATAATCATTTACACATCAATCTGATGCATGGTGTGAATGGTATAACTCAAAGCATGTTTTTTATTTAAAATTGACATTTTAGATCAAAACATACATCACATACTCAAAAACATTAAAACACATTCTTGTTGACTTGATATTTTAGGATAATGATCAATAATTTATTTGTAATGTGTAGGAATTATACACACATTAATCCGAAACATGATGTTCCTGGTATGAATCAAAGTGTCTATTATCCATTTAAAATTTAGAATTTAGTTCAAAACATGTGTAAATCACTAAAAACTAAGAAAACATACTCAGATTATCTTGATAAATTATAAAAAAGATTCATAATTCATTTTTTATGAATAGGAATAAGTCTCACATTAAACTAACAAACAATGTGACTGGTATGACTCAAGGTGCATGTTTTTAGTTTAAATTCAAAAACACAATAAAACACATTTTTATTATATTTATACTTCCAAATAATGATCCTTAAGTAATTTTTAAAAAGTATGAATTATCCTCATCTCAATCTAACACAATGTTTGACTGTCACGACTCCATGTGTGCCATTATTTTAATTGATATTTTAGTTCAAAACATACATCACATACTCAAAAATGAGAAACTGAATTCATATTATTTTAATACATTAGTATAATGATTCATAAGTCATTTTTTACATGTAGGAATCAACTGTATCTCAATCCAATGCACGATGTGCCTGGTTTGACTCAAAGTGTCTGTTATCTGTTTAAAATTAACAATTTAGTTCAAAGCATGTGTCACTCACTAAAAAAGGTTCTTTAATTGTTTTTATAATTTAGTAAAATGATTCATAAGTCATTTTTTCAGGTAGGAATCAATCTCATGTCAAACAGACACACGATGTGACCGATATAGCTCAAAGTGCATGTTTTTAATTTAAATTGACATTTTAGTAAAAAGGATACATGAAATACTTAAAAATAAGAAAATGTATTCATATTGTCTTGATACATTATTAAAATGATCCTTATTTCATTTGTGACATGTAGAAATTAGCTTCATGTCAATCTGATGCACAGTGCGATCGGTATGACTCTAATTGTGTATTTTTATTTAAAATTGACATTTTAGTTAAAAACACACATCACAAAATCAAAAATGAGCAAACACATTCAGATTTTTTAGATAATTTAGGATAATGATCCATAATTCAATTGTGATGTGTAGAAATCAGTCTCACCTCAATCCAATAAACATTGATTCCTGTATGACTCAAATTGTTTGTAATCGGTTTAAAATTGGAAATTTAGTTCAAAACGTGTGTCACTCACTGAAAACCAAGAAAACACACTTCAATTATATTAACACTTTAGATTAGTGATTGATGTCAACTATACTTGAATCTTGTCAAAGTTTAATTATTTATATTCCATATAACTGTAGTATATGTCACAAGCAAGGTTGAACCCATAGAGAACGCAATTATGACCATTGTTTTTCTAAAAACTTTCAAAAAGACCCCACTGTTGTCAGCAGTGGGGTAAATTTTCTATTTTATTAACTTTTTTTTATTTATTTTTTATTTTTGTAATCACTAAAGTGACATAACATTTCAAATCTTGTATCTAAACTAAATTGAAGCACGAAACAGTTCAAAACATAGAGAAACGGAGATATAGAACGCCGATAAATGAACGATCAAGTAAAACACTTGGGAGAAAAATCTCCATTGTACTGGTTTTAAAAGTATTACAATTCAATTAAAAGTTATTGAAGTGTACCACCATAAAAATAATGAATTACCTTCCTCACCAGGAGGTAAGTCACACAATTTGATTGATTTTAGAGTTCGTCGCTCTTAAATAAATCAATTGTGAAAAGTTTTATTCGAAAATGACAACAGGACGAACTCATCGTAAGTCCTAAAGTATTATGTATTTATTATATTTTGAAAGATGTTCCATGATCAATCACACCAATTCATTGTGAAATTTTGAAATTAAGTTCTCGTGGTACAAGAAATTGAATGAATTCGGTATTGATCTCACTAATTAATACTGAATACATCAAACTGATAAAGTGAAACAAAAATTAAAATATAACCAGAGAAACTTCAATTTATCCTTGAAATAAATGATATAACTAGAAAACATGTTCATTATCATTACAGTTATTTGTAACATACTAAAATAGAGTACTAATACTAGAATTAAGATGGAAGAAGAACTCCCCAGATGACGCTCTACTCCTGAACTTCTCCAACTCCCGGAAGTGGTTCAAGAGTCCCCCCTGTTTTCTTTCTTTCTTCGATTTTCAATCCTACTGTCATAACTTCTTGTCACCCCCTATTTTCTATTGACTTCAATTGTCTCCCACTTGTGCACCACACACTTTCCTTTTTTCATGACTAACACACCGCGCTAGTTTTTCCCTTGTAACTAACTCCCATTGAGTAAGTTGAAATCACCTCGACGTTATTTAGGCTTAGGTGTGAACCTGCATGTGTTTCTAACTCCATTTTGAACCTGCACAACTAAGACAGAAAAATAAATAAATATCTTAACGTTAATAGTTTACTTTTATAAATAAAATTTAAATGTAAAATAAATTAGTTATTATTTTAATTATTATTGATAATTAATTTTCTTAGTTATATGTTATTATTTATTTAATTAATTTATGAAGGTGATTAATTAATAATTTGATTAATTCAAAAGATTATTATTTATTAAAATACTAAATTAATAATATTAGTATTTAGTTTTTTTGAATATTTAAGTTTTTCTTAGATTATTACATTAATTTTATCATAATAAAAAGTTTTATTTTAATTATTACAATTTATAAAATTGTATATAGTTATTATAATTTATAATTATTTTATTCAAAAAGAAGATAAATTATAATTATTATATTCATTAAAGTATTTAATTTTCACTTTAATTTTATTAATAAGTTTAACCTTTGAGTTTATTTAATTAATTAGTTGTATATTTTATTCTATTATTATTAATTTATTTATATTATTTTTTTATACTTTATCTTTTATCTTTTTAAAAAAAATTATTTTTTATTGGGTCTTCTTACCCCCCCCCCCCTCAAAATTGGTTCAACCCTAGGAGGTGGGTAAGGTTCTATTCGGCACATCTTGTTGGGGCGCAGCGGAGGTGCGTGGTACCTCAAACACACAGAACGAGGATCAAACAGAGCAACACGGGAATTTTTAACGTGGTTCGGCGAGTTGCCTACGTCCACGGGGAAACATGGGTGTTTTATTCTCTCCGTTCTCGTCAGAGGATTTACAACATACACAGCTCACACCACTACATCCATGGGATTTTGATCCCGTTTTATAGAGAGAAGGAAAACCCATTTCTTCTCCGGTTGGTAGAGGGTAGTTCATATACCCTTGGAGTCTTCCCTGCCGGCTGCTGGAGGTCCATGAAGGCTGCCCGTCCGCTGTAGTTGGTTGCTGGCTGAAGAAAACCTGCTGCCGACCATGCTGCCGACCAAAAAACTCCACCAATCACTCCCAAATTAGGAGTGGTCCCTACAAATCTCCCCCTCACGACCAATTCGGGGTAGAAGCTTGACCTGCAGTCTCCTTGCAGGTGTCAAAAACTTCATCGGCAAAATGAACATGCTTCTTCACGCCAGATGACGTGGCACTTCCATCATCTTCACTCAATCTCGGGCTGACTACGGTCTCCGTCAAATGATACAACCCTTGGGACACTTTCCTAGTAAACATCGTTGCATCCCCATTTGAGACTTCCAGCACTCCACCTGCAATGGAAATCTTGAATCCTCTCGCATCGAGCCTACTTAATGATATCAAGTTCCGCCTCATCCTCGGAACGAATTTCACATCACCCAGTTTACGAACTCCTCCATCGGGTGTCTTCAATTTCACCGTCCCGACTCCTCTAACCTCGCATGTTGACCCATCACCAAGTCTCACTGAGTCTCGCACCTTCTTAAAAGTATCAAATGTACCTCTCATCGTACATATGTGTGCTGAGCTCCCTAAATCCAGAACCCATTCGTCTTCTTTTGGATTTTGAGCCTGCTCGTTCTTCCTTCTCAGAAAATGACATTCCTGCTTCATGTGCCCATATCTTTTGCAGTAATGACATTGCACTTCTTCTCGTTCAACTCGCTCATCTGAGTGCACGCTTCCCATTGTCACGCAGATTTCATCATCTGCATATAACCCTGTGATGTTCACATCCTCCTCTTCAACTTTCTTCTTCCCAGCAACGTACCGTTTGCGCTCTCCACAATCACTTTTATAGTGACCCTTCTTCTCGCACCAGAAACACGTGATTTCGCTCGGATCACGTCCCCTGGATTTTGGCCGCCATTCTTTACCTCCTGACTGTTGATTTCGGCTCCTCCCACGCTGAGCATCTCGCATCGCCATGATTTGATCACCTGAATGCGTCGTGGGTCTTCGAAATGCTTCTGAATCTTGAAGCGACGCCATCACATCGTCCAGCTTCAATGTCTCCTTCCCCATGAGCAATGCAGTCACAAGCCCATCAAATGATCTTGGTAGTGATGAAAAAAGAAAAAGTGCTTTGTCTTCCTCTTCAACCTTCACACCGAGCCCCAATAACTGCGTCAGGATCTTGTTGAATTCATTGGTATGATCCAACAAATTCTCTCCCTCGTCCATGCACAACTGGTACAGTTTCTTCTTCAGGAACAACTTATTGGTGAGCGACTTCGCCATATACCGCTGCTCCAACTTCTTCTAGATCTCTTTCGATGATGTCTCATCCAACACCGAGTACTTTACCTCATTCTCCAAACACAGTCGAATTGTGCTGACAACCCGCATCTCGAGCTCTTTCCAATCATTGGCACTGGTTGTCTCGGGCTTTTCTCCGATCAACGGTCTGATCAGGCCCTGCTGCACCAAAAGATCCTTCACCGTGCATTGCCACAAGCCGAAATTGTTTCGACCATCGAACTTCTCGATGTCAAATTTTGGTAGTGCTCCGCCACCATCCATCGTCGTCGTCGCAAAACGCGATCACCACCGTCGATGTCTCACCCTTTAATCACCACCTGAAAGAGTGCGAATTTTCAAAAACTAACTGTACGGATGTGTCCAGAACGGTCGAAATAGTCGGAATCGACTCCTGGATTGCCGAAATCGGACACCAATTGACCGAGATATGGTCAAAATACGTTCAACGGTCCAGATCACGCGCTGACGTGGCACTGACGTGGCACGCCGGAGCTCTTGCCGGAAACTCGCCGGAATTGTCACCGGCGGCGTGAACAGTGCCTTCTTCTCTGGCATGGGGTTACTGTTCACCCACGGGTTTGTCCGAATTTTGACCGGCCATATCTTCTTCGTTTCGACTCCGTTTTTAACGCCGTTTGCGCCATTGGACTCGTCTAGTCGTCCTTTTCACGGATCTGCCCTTGGAAAAATTTTCTGACCACTTTCAATTTTCCGGCCACCAGAAAATTTCCCGTCGCCTCGCCGGTTCACCTCCGTTCGCTCCGACTCACCTCTGATACCACTTGTTGGGGCGCAGCGGAGGTGCGTGGTACCTCAAACACACAGAATGAGGATCAAACAGAGCAACACGGGAATTTTTAACGTGGTTCGGCGAGTTGCCTACGTCCACGGGGAAACATGGGTGTTTCATTCTCTCCGTTCTCGTCGGAGGATTTACAACATACATAGGTCACACCACTACATCCATGGGATTTTGATCCCGTTTTATAGAGAGAAGGAAAACCCATTTCTTCTCCAGTTGGTGGAGGGTAGCTCATCTACCCTTGGAGTCTTCCCTGCCGGCTGCTGGAGGTCCATGAAGGCTGCCCGTCTACTGTAGTTGGTTGCTGCCTGAAGAAAACCTGCTGCCGACCATGCTGCCGACCAAAAAACTCCACCAATCACTCCCAAATTGGGAGTGGTCCCTACACATCTTTACCAAGGGAGCGGCGACTCAGGTTCAAACAGGACTCCAAGGGTTAGTTCCTCCTCAAGCATGGCCAGACACCCTCCAAAAATCGTCACAACTCATCTTGGCCTCCTCCTAGATTTCCCAAAGCAGCGGCCTTAGGTACAGCGACCCAAAGGCCTCTTCATTGCAGCAGTAGCATGGAGAGGCTTCACCCAGCGGACACCTCCTCACACGGTGGACACCAACAAGCGGTGACCCTTCAAAGAAGCGGTGGCCATCTCCTGACTCGGCCTCAGCCTCTCCTGTTGAAGGCTCTACTTCATGGATCCAGGAGCAGCGATGGAATCGATCATCTCGGCTCCTCGACAAGCGGCAGCTGGTTCGATGCAAGGCGGGTCCTTCTCACACAGCAATAGAACCCTTCATCTGTGACACCACTTCAATAGCAGCGAAAAAATCTCCTGCAATAACAGCTGGATCCAAGGTGGTGCAAATCGAGATTTGAGTCTATTTTATCTAATCCTCTTGATTGTTGAATCTCTAGTTCATATCTGGATATGGTATTTTTGGTGTGATTTGATCTGGTTTTGGGTATGTGGTGTGGGAGTGGCGGCACCGATGAGTGTGGTGGTGATGATTGTGAGTATGGCTGAGGCGATTGGTAGCAAGAAAGGGGGCACGAAGTGGGTTATTGATAGATCCGTATTAGTGAGAAGCATGGGAGTATGGCTATCAGTGAGATTTAGGGGAAGCTAAGGCGTGATAAAAGGTCACCGATGCTAAAATAAAGGTTACCGATGCAGAAGATTAAAAGGTAGCCGTTGTGAAAGCATGAGGTTACCGTTATGTATAAAAATATAAGGTTACTAATAGTTTAAAAACAATGGTCACCATTAGTAAAATAAAAAAAAATAAATATTACCAATAAATAGAGGGTCACCGTTGCTTAAAAGGTCACCGTTATTGATAAATATTAAGGTTACCGATGCAGATAAATCAGAAGGTCACCGTTATGGATAAATCATCGGCAATGGTAACAAATAGAAAATAAAACTAATTGTAGCAAGATAAAATAATTGAACTGCCGGTGAGACAAAAAAACAAATCTGCATAAATTGAATTTAAAATTAAAACTTAAGTTAATTAAAATTAAAAAATGTGAACAAGATTAAACAAAATATATTAAAACAGGGTTATAATTGAACTTTAAACTTTAAATTTACAATTTAAGTTTTTAAATGTAACAGTTAAATTAAAAATTGGATAAATATTAAACTAATTTGATAAAAGACTAAAATTAAAATTTATTATATAAATTAATTACAGGGTAAACAGTGAGTGAAAAAGGATAGCATTGGTGACTCAATAAGTCATTGATATATCTAGTCTGTCTCGCCCTTAGACTAAAAACATTTGTTACTATTTAATAATTTTACTACATACATAAAATTTAATAGTTCATGTTTTGAACCTCTAAATTAATTAATTTAATAACTAAATAAATACTTGAAGTTAAAATTATACTATTTCATTTAATTTAAACTCAAATTCTTAACTTAATTAATTAGTAGGGTGATTAAACATATTAATTGATGAAGTTAATATATTTTAAGGAAACTAAATTAAATGATAAAATATTAAAATAAAGACTATATTAATTAATACACAAATAAGATTATTGAATGATTATTTATTATTAAAGTCAAATTATTAAGAGGTGAGCAGATTAAAATTAACAAAACTAATTAACAAATAATTAAACAATAAAATCAAAGTAAGATTAAAATAATTAATTTAATGACTAAAAATACACAATTAATTATAAAAATTGATTAATTAACGAATTTAATTATAAAAAAAGTACATTGATTTAGTAAAAAGTTTTTAAATAATTAATTAAATCATTAAAAATTAAGTAAAAATGATGTGGTAAACTGTGTAAAACAAGGCCACATCAAATTCCCCCACACTTAAGTATTGTTTGTCCTCAAACAATCTCATGATTTGTTATCTTTGAAAAAAAAGTAGTATTAAAAACTCAGCTCAAACTGTAACATGTTCAACACTTAAGAACAGAGGACAGAAAAATGAAAACGGGATTTTTGAAAATATATTTCAAATGATGTCTTAACTAGAACAAACACTCAAAGAGTAATATTGAAAACTATAAATCATCAATAAATGAAGATTTCATGCCTCATATGTGATACTACTTAGTGACTCATTTCAATTCAAGCCTAAGTTCTAAGCTCAAGAGTGAAAACAGGTAAAAATTTAGTGGAGTTAAGAATTTAATAGTAGGAACTATGTATAATGACTCCTTCCTAAGTTCCAAAAGTAATTAATTTTTTTGTGAATCACCTTAATGAAACAACCTAGATGACTTCTATATAAACCGAATGATCCTTTCTTCATCTAGCATTCATCATTCCCCTCACCTTAATGAACTTATTTTTGACCCTAGACACTTTATTTTATTTTTCCCAAGCCATGTATCATGTGCTAAGCACTGTGAAATGCACTTATTCAAGGTGTACAGAGGGATTATAGTAAAAAGAAATACACCCATCATCTAGGATCTCAAAGAATAACTGTGGGATCCAAGATGCCCAGTCTACTCTAGTTTTAAACGATTTATATAAAATCATTTATTCTCGCTCACTAAAGTGATTAAATTTTATAATTAAAATAAAAATGAGGCCCCTAGGATCAAGATCTAACTTCCAGTTCCAAGGGTTATGATCATAACTCCATTAAAAAGTTACCCATATCATTATAAAAAATAGTCCCTAAACCAAAATCTCCATTAAATCACTAAGTATCACTCCACAATCATCAATTATCATTAATTTTAGACTCAAAGCATCCCATAACTACTAGTCAAGCATAATGAAAAGGCAAGACCCAATTGAGTAAGTGTAAATCCTAAAATCATTAAAATAAATTTGAAATTTTTTGAAACATTTTACCCATTTTTAAAAAACGATTGATGTTGTAGTTGGAATTGATGGGTTTTCAATTTAGCACGGTTTAGCACAGTCAAGAATTGACCCCCTCCCCCATACTTAAAACCCAACTTTTTTCCCAAAGTTGAATTCTAAAGTGGAGAAGAACAATGAAACAATTTAAGTTCAAAACATATTTTCAAATTAGTAGATTGATGACATGTATAAAAGTCATCTTTGATGTTCAAAAAAACTTTTTGTGACAAAGATTAATTTACAGCAGGTTCACTTGCATCTACATGAATTAACATTTAAGTCCAGTGACAAAGATTTTCCATTAAAGTTCAAACAGGGCTTGTATCTTGTAGGTGCACGGTGGATAGGGTGAAAGAATTTTAATATATTGAGTTCAAAAATATGTTCAATAGAGCAGAAGAATGATTGCTAAAACACCCCAACCTAAAGCTGATTCAATACAAAATTTGTTAGCCTGTATGTACCCCCCCAACACACTTAATTTCTTTCAGTGAGAGGTTTTAAACCACTGAGTTCCAATTTCCAGAAAAGTGGAACATGCAGAATTTTATATTCCAGCACATGCAGAATTATTTTTAGTAGGGTGATATATAGAATAATTTTTTACATATCTCAAGTCATGCAGCATACTAATTTAAAAGTAGCAGTATATGTAGCATAATTTTTCTACAAGCATATTTTTTTTAAACAATAGAAAACCTAGACAATAGAATGTTTTTTAAAACAAAAAGTTCATGAAACAGATTTTTTTCTAAAGCATTAAGAAGAATAAAAATGAAACAAAATTTAACATTAAGGTACTTCCCTGAAATAAAGTTTTTCATTAGTCTTCCATCAAGGGAATTCCAATTCTCCATGAAACCAACAGCAGCATCCTAAAAATCAGAGCATGTAAACCAAGTAAAAAAAACCAGCAGAGATAGAGCATATAGAAGGAAACACAACAGCACTTTATTAAAAGTACAATAATAATAGAAACAAAAGTAAACACAAAATAAAGAACATGGGTCGACTCCCATAAAGCACTAAAATTAAATTCTTCAGTTATACTTTATTTAATTTTTTTTTATTGAAAATAAAAAAAACTATGGGTTGCCTCCCAGGTAGTGCTAAGTTTTAAAGTCTTAATCTAGACTTTATTCAAGATCTATTCTCAAGCACAGTTAAGGCAACCAAGCCCTTCGATTTTCCCTCAAAATAATGCTTCACTCTCTGCCCATTAACTAACATGGGATTGTTTTCTTCTCCTGCAATTTCAACATATCCATTCTTAATTACTCACATAATAATAAAAGGTCCATACCACTTGGACTTAAGTTTACCAGGAAAGAGATTGAGTCTAGATTTAAAGAGGAGGACCTTCTGTCTAGGTTTGAATTCTTTAGTTTGAATGATATAGTCATGAAAGATTTTATTCCTCTATTTATAAATTCTTGAATTATCAAAAATCTCTCTCTTAATCTCATCCAGATCACTCAGTTCAAGAAACCTCCTCTCACTAGTACTCTTAAATTTAGATTTCAGAGCCTTAACTACCCAATAATACTTATGTTGCAATTCCACGAGAAAATGACAACATTTCCCAAAAAAATCCTGTATGGAGGCATACCTATTGGGGTCTTGAAATCAGTTCTATATGACCATAAAGCTTCGTCTAATTTAAGAGACCAGTCTTTCCTTGAATTTGACATAGTTTTCTCAGGTATTTGTTTCAGTTCTCTATTTGAGATTTCCACTTTTCCACTGGACTGTAGATGATAAGAAGTTCCAGTTTTATGAACACAACCATATTTCTCCATCAAAGCTTTAAATTTTTAGTTCTTAAAGTGTGTTCCATTATTAGTGATAAAGGCTTTGGAAACTCCAAATATTGTAAATATGTTCTTTTTCAAAAACTTTATTACAGAGTTGGTTTGATTATTGGGCAATGAAACTACCTCAACCCACTTTGACACATAATCTACAACAATAATAATATACTCATTCCCATGATATGATGGAAATAGAACTATGAAATCTAAACCCCAAACATAAAAAATAACTACTTCTAAAATAACTTTTTGGGGTAACTATTGATTCCTACCAACATTGCTTAACCTCTGACACTTGTCACAGACAACCACATAGCTCCTAGCATCTTTAAAAAGAGTGGGCTAATAAAAACCAGATTGTAGGACCTTCTGAGTAGTTATTTCACCACCATGGTGACCTACCCAAGGTGAGGAATGACAATTATCTAAGATAGAAGACATCTCTTCCTCAGGCACACATCTCCTAAGGATACCATCAGCACATCTCCTAAATAGAAGAGGATCATACCAATGGTAGTATTTGAGTTCAGAAATGAATTTTTTTCTTTGCTTATTTGAAAGATTTCTAGGAAAGACACCTACTGTGAGGAAGTTGGAAAAATATGCATACCAAGAAGATTTTATAAATAATACAGAAAGAAGCCTTTCATCAGGAAAGGAAGATTTGATACCCCTTGTATCTTTAGAATGGGTATGAGGAAGCCTAGAAAGGTGGTCAGGAACTAAATTCTCAACTACTTTCTTATCCCTAATCTCTAAATCAAACTCTTATAGAAACAGAATCCATTTAATCATCCTGGGTTTAGTTTCTTTCTAAGATAGAAAGTACTTTAAGGCTGAATGATCAGTGAAAATAATGAATTTTTTGCCTAACAAATATTGTCTAAGCTTCTCTCAAGCAAAAACAGCAGCTAACAACTCTTTTTCAGTAGTGGTATAATTATTTTGGGCTTCATCTAGAAGTCTAAAAGCATAATACACCACATGTAACTTTCTATATCTCCTCTGTCCAAGGACATCACCTACAGCCATGTCACTAGCATCACACATAAGTTTAAAAGGTAGTTTCCCGTCAGATGCAGTGATGATAGGTGATGTAGTGATTTTCTCTTTAAGTAGATTAAATGATTTCAAACTATTTTCATCAAAGTTGAAATGTGAATCCTTAATGATAAGAGAACACAAGGGATTAGTTTTTTTGGGAAAGTCTTTTATAAACCTTTGGTAGAAACTAGAATTCCCTGAGAAACTTCTAATACCTTTTACATTTTCAGGAGGTCGAAATTTTAGAATGACTTCTACTTTAGAAGTATCAACCTCCAAACCAATCTTGGACACCTTATGACCAAGCACTATACATTCTGTGACATTGAATTGACACTTCTCCCAATTAAGAACAATGTTGGTTTCAATGCATCTTTCTAAGACTACCTCTAGATTTTCAAGACATGTATCAAAAGTGCTACCCATAATGGAAAAGTCATCCATGAAAACCTGAATGAGTCTTTCAATCATATCTGAAAAGATAGCCATCATACACCTTTAAAAGGTGACTGGAGCTCCACATAAACAAAAGGTCATTCTCCTATAAGAAAATTTTTTAATGGGGCATGTGAAAGTGGTATTTTCCTAATCCTCTAGAGCAAAAAGAATCTAGTTGTAACCAGAATACCCATCCAGGAAATGGAAAAATTCATTTCTAGCAAGCCTCTAAAGAATTTGAACAAAGAAGGGCATTGGAAAATGGTCTTTCCTAGTGGATACATTAAGCTTCCTATAATCTATACAGACTCTCCATTTTGTGGCTTTCTTAACTTGGATTTCTTTATTTTTTTCATTTTTTACTACAGTAAAACCTAACTTTTTGGGAATAACCTAGAAAGGGCTAACCCAAGAACTATTAGAAATGGGATATATGGTTCCAGTGTCTAGAAAATTAATCACTTCCTCTCTCAAAACTTCTTTCATGTTTTGATTCAATATTCTTTGACACTATACCCTAGGATTATGTTCAGGCTCTATAGGTATTTTATGCATGCAGAATGAAGGACTAATACCCTTTATATCAGTTATGGTCCAGCCTATAGCAGATTTAAACTTCTTCAAAACACTTAACAATCTTTTTTCTAGATTTTCATTATGTTCAGAATAAATAATGACAGGAAAAGTAGAATTATCACCTAGAAATGAATATTTCAAATGAGCAGGGATTGGTTTTAGTTCAAGAGTGGGTGGTTCTACACTAGAAGAAAGACTCTTAGGCCTGGGAGGTCTAAGATCTTAAACACATCTCTTTTAAGAAGTATTAAATGATGAAATATTTTCAATTTCTAACTCAGATTCATAAATAAAAGTGTTGGTGTCCAAAGTGGGTAGCATACTGTTCAAATTTTCCAGGTCATAATTTAATAAGTTAATCAAAGAAGAATCGTCAATTTGTCTTATAATTTCTCCCTCTACATCATCAAAGTGCTCGGAAAGGTTGGTTTTAATAGATAAACTCTCAAATTCACTCAAAAATCTTCTAAATTTATAAATAGAAGACTCTCCTACAGTAGAAACTGAATAGTTGTCCAGTTCTAGAAAATTTTCCAAATTTGGTGTTTGATCGGAATTTTGAACTTGTAAAACATATAAATTATAATTTCTCACTTCCAAATGAGTTTCTTAAAAAAATTATTGATTTTTAGATTCTTCAATGTTTTTAGTTGAGTTTTAAATCTCTAAGGACTCTACCATTGAATAGTTTTTAGAAAATGTTGGTCCTTTGACATTTTTAAACACATTGAATTCTTCTTATTGTTCTAAAATTTTAAAAATAAGTTGACCCTTATAGACGTCAATAACAGCACCACCTATAGCCAATAAGGGCCTACCCAAGATGATTTGAACCTCTTGATCACACTCCATGTCTAAGATTAAGAAGTTTGTAGGAAAAAGTATTTTGCCAACCCCAACTAGAAAGTAATCTATCCTACCCACGGGATGAGTAAAAGATCTATCAGCTAACTATAGTATGACTGTGGTGGGTTGAAGGTCTCCCAATCTCAATTGTCGAAACAGTGAGTATGGGAGAAGATTAATAATAACACCTAAGTCACACAAATATTTTAGCTTATCAGAATTTCCTAAGGTATAGGGAATGACAAAGTTACCTGGGTCTTTCAATTTGGTTGGGATTTTCTTTTGGAGTATATCACTACACTCTTCAGTGAGGTTGTAGGTAGAAAATTATTTTAGGCTATTTTTGTTTGAAACAATTTTCTTGATATATTTTGACTAAGATATAATTTAAATTAAGGCTTGGATGAATGGAATTTTTAATTGATGTTTGGAAAGGAGACCAAGGAACTGAAGAATTTTAGCCCTGGTGTTACTTTGAGGCCTCAACTTCTCAGGGAAAGGGATGGGTGGGGAAAAAATTTAAGAACAGTAGGTATATCCCTCACCTATTCCTCAAATTTTTCTTTTCTTTTATTCCTTTGGTTTTTAGGAAAAAATCAGCATGTTCTTTATATGATAAATTCATATTTTGATCATTTTTAATACCTTTTTATGAATTTCCAGCATGCGAACAAAGCAGATTTTTATTACCAGATTCAAGCAGATTTTCATTTTGGGCATTTTCAAGTTCTTTTTCAGCAATAGTTTGAGTATTAAACCAACTTATAGTTACAACCTCCATGGAATTATCTCTAGGGTTAAGCTCAATGGTACTTGGAAGTCTTCCTTTTTTCCTAGAAGAAAAATCTCTAGCAAGTTGACCAAGCTATGTTTCCATGTTCTTCATTCTCACATCAGTTTTCATTTTATCTAACTCATATTGACTTTGATGTTTGGTTAGATGGGTCATGTATATTTCTTATTGAGATTTAATATTTTTCAAGATTAAATCAAGCTTAGAATACATTTGATTATCATTGGTTCCTTATTCATTTGAAGACTCACCCCTTTATTGATTTTGAAAGTTTGGTCTTGGTTGGTTCTAATAGTTACGGGAAGTGGATTTCTTGATTAAACCATAATCTTTCCAAGATAGATTTGGATGGTTCCTATAGCCTTGGTTATAGTTGTTTGAAAATGGATCTTCTTTAGGAGGCATTCTAGGACCATAATTGACAAAATTTTATTTTTCTTATTGTTGGGAAGGCATATCAAAGTTAGGACAGTAGTTTTAAGTATGCCCAAACATTCCATATTGTGAACATTGTTCTCTTAAATATTGATTGGTGTTTTGAAATCCAAGTTGGTTAATAGTTTTCTTAGATTTCTGGTTCATTAAATATTGAATTTGGTTGGTGATTTCAGCCATTTGAGTATGAGTTTCATTCATTGAAGTAGTGTTTGGGTTAACATTTCTATTAACTCTTTTCCTTCTTGAATTTTTATGTTGTGAATTTAGTAAAATATTATTAAAAATTTGTCTAAGTTCTTCATCTATATTTTCAATGTAATTACCCCTAGTATCCTGATCAACTAGATTCTTCCTAGAGGATGACAGCCTTCATAGAATGTGTTCATGAGAAGATGAGACGAGAGTTGATGATGGGGAAACTGCCTAAGCAGATCCCTGAATCTATACCAAGATTCATGAAAATATTTTCCATCCTCTTGATAAAAACAAGTTATCTTAGTTCTAAGTTCACCTTTCATTCTTTGGGGATAAAATTTCATTATGAAAGAATTGTACACTTGATCCCAGTTTTCAAAAATGTTCTCATCTATGTTTAAAAATCAATTCCTAGCATTCCCTTTTATGAAAAAGGGAAAGACTCTCATTCTTAGATCATTATATATAATTCCAAGAAAAGGTAACTATTATACAGTGTTGTGGAAATATCTAATGAAGGCTAGAGATTCCTCATTAGAGAGACCATTAAATCCAGGCAGTAGTGAAATGTGTGATTTTTTAGCTCGTAGTTTCGAACTCTAGGACTAAGTGTAATGGATGATGGATTGCTTGAAACTTGAGGAAGTTGGAACTCCCTCATCCTAGGCCTTTCATTTTCTTCTAATAGTTCTAGTTGATTTTGGAAGTTTTTAGGCTCAAGAACCCTATTGTCTGTGTTCTCCATTTCAGATTTTTGTTTCTTTTTCCTAAGAACAGTAAGATGTTTGTCTATTTCAATTTTTAGGGGCTCTAGACTACCAGAAGAGGTTCTTGTGCTCATGAAAACAACAGAAAATAATATTCAATAATAGATGATATAATTGAATTTTTTTACTATTTTTAAATTTTTCATTTTTTTGGAGTTTTTTATGTTAATTTTTTTTAAAGTGTTTTTTAGAAATAATGGCTCATGCCATCCCCAAAAATAGATCCAAAAAATTGATGTTGAACATCGTTCAAGATGGTCAAAGTTTAATTATTTATATCCCTACTATCTACAATATATGTGGAAAGCAGGGTCGAACCCACAGAGAAAGATATTATGACCACTATTCTTTTAAAAACATTCAAAAATACCTCACTATTATCAGAAGTGGGGAAAATTTTCTATTTTTTTACTTTTTTTATATTTTTTAAGTATTAAAGTGATAGAACATTTCAAATCTTGTATTTAAACTAAATTGAAGCAATAAATAGTTGAAAACCTAGAGAAACAGAGATATAGAATGCTCATAAATGAACGATCAAGTAAAATGCTTGGGGGAAAAATCTCCATTCTACTGGTTTTAAAATTATTCCAATTCACTTAAAAGTTATTGCAGTGTACCACATAAAGAGAATGGATTGCCTCCCTCACCAAGAGTTGAGTTACACAAGCTGGTCGATTTTAGATTTCACCACTCCTAAATAAATCAACTGTGAAAAGTTTGATTCATAAATGACAACAGGACGAACTCGATGTAAGTCTTGAAGTATTATGTATTTATTATATTTTGAAATATTTTCCATGATCAATCTCACCAATTGATTGTGAAATTTTGAAATTAAGTTCAAGTGGTACAGGAAATTGAAAGAATTTGGTATTGACCTTTCTGATCAATACTGAATACATCTAAATAATAAAGTGAAAATAAAATTAAAAGATAACCAGTGGAACTTCAATTTATCCCCAAAATAAATTATTTAACTATAAAACATGTTCATTATCATTACCCCAATTTGTAACATACTAAAATAGAGTACTAATACTAGAATTAATATGGAAGAAGAACTCCCCAGACAATGCTCTACTCCTGAACTCCTCTAGCTCCAGGAAGTGGTTCAAGAGTCCCCCCTTATTTTCCTGCTTTGCTTTTAAATCCTACTTTCATAGTTTCTCATCACCCCCTATTTTCCACCGACTTCAAGTGTCCCCCACTTGTGCACCACACACTTTCCTTTTTCATGACTGACAGGTCGTGCTATTTTTTCCCTTGTAACTAACTCCTGCTGAGTTAGTTGAAATCACCTGGACATTATTTAGGATTAGGTGTGAACCTGCACGTGTTTCCGAATCCATTTTGAACCTTCATAGCTAAGACAAAAAATAAATAAATATCTCAACGTTAATAGTTTACTTTTATAAACAAAATTTATATGTAAAATAAATTAGTTATTATTTTAATTAGTATTGATAATTAATTTTCTTAGTTATATGTTATTATTTATTTAATTAATTTATGAAGGTGATTAATTAATAATTAGATTAAATTAAAATATTAGTATTTATTAAAATATTAAATTAATAATATCATTATTTAGTTTTTTTTAATATTTAATTTTTTCTTAGATTATTACTTTAAGTTTATCATAATAAAAAGTTTTATTTTAATTATTATAATTTATAAAATTGTATATAGTTATTATAATTTATAATTATTTTATTCAACAAGAAGATAAATTATAATTATTATATTCATTAACGTATTTAATTTTCATTTTAAATTTATTAATAAGTTTAACATTTGAGCTTATTTTATTAATTAGTTGTATATTTTATTCTATTATTATTAATTTATTTTTATTATTTTTATTTTTATACTTTATCTTTTATATTTTTTTTAAAAAATTATTTTTTATTGGGTCTTCTCCCCCCCCCTCAAAATCGGCACAACCCTAGCTAGGGGGAAGGTTCTATTCAACGTGTCTTCACTAGTGGAGTAGTGTCTAGGGTTCAAATGGGACTCCTCGGCTCAGTTCCTCCTCAAGCACGGCCAAAAACCTTCCAAAAATCAGCGCAACTTAGCTCGACCTCCTCCTCGGTTTCCCAAAGCAGCGGCCTCAGGTACAGTGACACAAAGGCCTCTTCAAAATAGTAGTATCATTGTGATGCTTCACTTGGCAGACACCTCCTCACATGGCGGACACCAACAAGCGGCGACCCTTTAAAGCAGCGGTGTCCATCTCTTGACCTGGCCTTGACTTTACCTAGTGATGGCTCTACTTCACGGATCCAAGAACAGCGATGGAATCGATCAGCTTGGCTCCTCCACAAATGGCGGCTGGTTCGATGCAAGGTGGGTCCTTCTCGCACAATTACAAAACCCTTCATCCGTGACACCACTTTAACAACAACGACAAAATCTCCGACAATAAAAACTGGCTCCAAGCTGGCGCAAATCGAGCTTCGAGTCTATTTGATTTAATCCTCTTGATTGTTGAATCTCTAGTTCATATCTGGATATGGTAGTTTAGGTGTGATTTGATCTGGTTTTGGGTATGTGGTGTGGGAGTCACGACACCGATGAGTGTGGTGGTGATGATTGTGAGTATGGTGGAGGCGATCGGTAGCAGGAAAGGGGGTACGGCATGGGTTGGTGATGGATCTGTATTGGTGAGAAACAGGGGAGTATGGATATCGGTGAGATGTAGGGGAAGCGAAGGCATGATAAAAGGTCACTGATACTGAAATAAAGGTTACCGATGTAGAAGATTAAAAGGTCGCCATTGTGAAAGCATGAGGTTACCGATATGTATAAAAATATAAGGTTACTAATAGTTTAGAAAAAAAAGGTCACCATTAGTAAAATAAAAAAAAGATTATCGATAAACAGAGGGTCATCTTTGCTTAAAAGGTCACCGTTACCGATAAATATTAAGGTTACCGATGAAGATAAATCAGAAGGTCACCGTTGTAGATAAATCATCAGCAACGGTAACAAATAGAAAATAAAACTAATGGTAGCAAGATAAAATAACTAAACTATCGGTGAGACAAAAAAACAAAACTGCATAAATTGAACTTAAAATTTAAAATTAAGTTAATTAAAATTAAAAAAAATAAAACAATACTAAATAACATATATTAAAATGGGATTATAATTGAACTTTAAACTTTAAAGTTACAATTTAATTTTTTAAATGTAACACTTAAATTAAAAATTGGATAAATATTAAACAAAGTTGATAATAGACTAAAATTAAAATTTATTATATAAATTAATTACAGGGTAAATAGTGATGGAAAAAGGATAGCATCGGTGACTCAATAAGTCACCGATAGCTCGATTCTATCTCTCCCTTAGACTAAAAACATTTGTTACTATTTAATAATTTTACTAAAAATGTAAAATTTAATATTTCATGTTTTAAACCTCTAAATTAATTAATTTAATAACAGAGTGATTACTTAAAGTTAAAATTGCGCTATTTCATTTAATTTAAACTCAAATTCTTAACTTAATTAATTAGTAGGGTGATTAAACATATTAATTAATGAAGTTAATATATTTTAAGGAAACTAAATTAAAGGATAAAATATATAAATAAATACTATGTTAATTAATACACAAATAAGATTATTGAATGATTATGTATTATTAAAGTCAAATTATTAAGAGGTGAGAAGATTAAAATTAACAAAACTAATTAACAAATAATTAAACTAGAAAAGTAGAGTAAAATTAAAATAAGTAATTTAATGACTAAAAATGAACAATTTATTATAAAAAATGATTAATTAACAAATATAATTATAAAAAATACAAAAGTACATTAATATAGTAAAAAGTGCTTAAATAATTAATTAAATCATAAAAACTTAAGTAAAAATGATGCGGTAAACTGTGTAAAACAAGGACACATCAGTTATTCATAAGTCATTTGTAATATATGAAAGTCAGTCTCACATGAAATCAGCACATGATTTGACAGGTATGATTCAAATTACAAGTTTTCAATTTAAATTGAAATTTTAGTAAAAAGGACATGTGACATACTCAAAATTGAGCAAACACATTTATATTGGATTGATATGTTAGGAAAATGATCCTTAAGTCAAGTATACCATGTAGGTATAAGTATCCAACTGTAAAACATTACATAATATTGAATTTTAGTCAATAATTTGTTTATTTCAAATTAAGGATCTTTTTAGGTTTAGATCATTAGATAATTAGGGCATAACAAACCATATTTATACAAAGAGAATGCTACTAAAATAGTATCAATTTTTTTAAATATAAAATGTTTAAAAATAAAAAATGATTTCTTTGACAAATATTAAAAACATTAAACAAAAATTCCTCCTTTCTCTTACCCATTCTTATACCCTATGAAAAACATTTAAAAACATGGGATGAGAACAAAAAGCTTAGTAAGGGACATAAAGAATGAAAATTGATAGTCCAGTGAAATCATGAAAACCCATCAAAACCCTTTTCCTGAAAACTCATAAGCATGCATAGAAAAAAAAACATGCAGTAACATTGGGACATAATTTCCGTATCACTCTTACATTCATACATACAAATGGAATAACCTTACAAGAAAATTCTATCTCTAGAGTACCTAATGCATTGGAGAGTTATAATGGGGCTCACCCGTCATATCTTGAGCTATAATAGGCTCAACCCAACATATCTTGAGCTATAATGGGTCTCAAACTGTCATATATTTAGCTATAATAGGATCAACCCAAGATATCTTGAGTTATGGGCTAAACCCAAAATAAACAATTTCTAAGGAACATATCATGAATAAAACCCTTAATAACTCATTTAAACCCTTGAAAAAAAACACATTTAGATTTCAAAATACCCATTTTTCATAAAAAGCACTTTTAAAATCACACACATAATAATGAAATAATATTCTTCAAAAATTAATTTGGAAACATATAATAAAAACATTATAATAATAAAGAGTCATGAAATCAGGTGAAACCTCTCATGTAGTATATAAAAAACAATCTTTTTGAATTTTGTAAAAGAGACATTTAAAAGGAAAAAAGGAAATCACCTTACATAACACATGAAAAATATGCATTTTCAAAAAACATAATATAAATTAAAACATTCATATCTATATAGATACATTCATAAAAACCATTTTGAATACTTGGACATAAAATAGAAAGATTTAGAATAATAAACCTTTAAAACATTTAAAATAGTGTTTTAGTAAAAGAGTCTCATTCCTCAGGTTTGAATACCTTAAAATGTGTTCAAACCTTATATATAATGAATATAATAGTGTTTATAATTTATTAAATAACTATACTCATGTTTATAATACCTTACATGATCTTATTATAACATTTCCCACCCATTTATTAACAATATTTTGTTATTTCCATTGTTTCGGGTGTGTTCTTTTCATGGTTTCCAGTGTCGGTTTATTGTGGATTTTCTTGTTTAATGGAATAAAAAAATCCAAAAGTAGAATGAATTACTGTTAATATGATTCCATAATTTTAACTAATACCATATATCATTCTTTTTCTTCTAATATGAGGATGAATTATTAGATAAAACATTAATGAAAATGATATAATTTATTTTTTTGGTTTTTATAATCATCATAAAATTATATCATTTTATTCAATATCATGCTTATGTATTGATATAATATGTATGATTAAATATTATTTTAAAACAATAATGTATTTATGACTATCCTTGAAGGCACTAATGAAAAATGAAAGTGTATTGTCTATGATGGTAGTAAATCGACACATCACAGATGATGGTTTCATTATTAGAATAAAAGTGGAAGGAGAAGAATTTTGATGATGAATTTTTTCATCAATATGATAACATTAAATTATATATAATATACCATATTTTTCATCCCACTTATATAAGGGGAAGTAAATATAGTAAAAGAAAATGAAAGAGGATTTTACCTTTTGAATTCTCCTCCTTGAGAACCACCTTAAGGCCCATGGTTTTTGCCTTTTGGTGAAACCATAAGGTCTTGAACATAGCGACAATTCTTGGGAAGGTAATTGGGTAGAAATTAAATAAGTTACCAATATTTAAGGTGTGAGGATAATAGGTGGTGATGGGTGGTATTTATAGTGGAGGAGAGGGATGTTTTCTCATTATTATATTCATTAGTTTATTATTTTGGCTCAAGACTATGAATATTTTGAGCATTATCACTAAGTATATTAAAATAATTAATAATAGTTCTAGATTGTGGGCTTAAATCTTGCATACATCATATTTTACTCAATAATTAATGAATTTGTTAAATACTGTAAATTACCATATTTCACTATTTACCAAAAAATCAAGTATTTTAAAAAAAATTATTAAAAATTCACCCTAACCATTTTTAGATGTATAGAATTCAAAAATGAACTCCGTTTTTTGAAAATAATTTTCTAAATATTAGAAATTTAATTTTTAATTAAAATCATAATTTATTCTAAAAATACCTATTTTAAAACTATAACTGGTTTTATCACACCTTGAAAAATTAAATAAGGTCTCATAAAATTATCTTATGACCATATTAATTTATGAATCTATTTTATGAAAATAAATTTTATTTTAAATAATTATATTAATTATAAAATTTTAATTAAATATTTATAATTTACAAAAATACCAACACTTAATTTATCATTTCCAAAACATTTATTTACTTATTACATGATATAAACATATCATGATTACACTTATAAGATATATAAATCTTTATTTATACTCTCATATGTGAGGTTACTATTCTATTATCCATATTACTATTCCTAAGGTCAAGTTACTATTCTAATAGCATAAATTCCTTAATTTCTATAAATACCACTTATTTCGTTATACATTTATAATGATTTAACTATTTAATTCTAGAATGAAAACAAATTATTTTATAATTATCTAGGTTGTTACATTCTCCCTACCTTCTGAAAATTGTGTCCTCTCAATTTTTATTCACTTATCAAAAAAGTGAGGATACCTTTTCCTCGTAGCATTTTCAGATTCTCATGTTGTTTCTTCAACAATGTGGTTTCCCTAAAAAACCTTAACCCTGTGAATTACCTTATTCCACAATACTTTCTCTCTATGGTCAATAATCTGAATAGGATTTTCATCACGAGAAAGGTTCTCTTCTAACTAAACTACTTCTAGGCTCAAAACATGAGATGAATCTGACACATACTTTCTTAACATCGAAACATGAAAAACATTGTGTACCTAAGATAAACTAATAGAAAAAGCTACTCGGTAGGCGACTAGTCCAAATTTATCTGGGATTTCATAAGGTCTAATCAACCATTGACTTAGCTTTCCTTTCTTTCCAAAATGCATAACACTTTTCCAAAGAGATATTTTAAGGAAAACATGATCACCTACCTCGAGAGAAAGTTATTTACTCCTATTATCTACATAACTTTTCTTCCCACTTTGAGCTATCATCATGTGTCACTGAATCATCTTCACTTTATCAACCACTTCCTCTACTAATCTTGGTCCCATTAACTTCCTTTCCCCGAATTCATCCCAAAATGATAAAGTTCAACACTTCTTTCCATATAATTCCTCAAAATGTGCCATCTGTATACTGGAATGATAACTATTGTTATAAGAAAACTCAACTAAAGAAATGTGTTAATCCCAACTTCTCTTGTAATCTATTGAACAAGCTTGAATCATTTCCTCTAATATCTGAATTTTTCACTTAATCAATCCATCAGATTGAGGATGAAAAGCAATATTGAAATTTAATTTCTTTCCGAACAACTTACGAAGGCCTTTCCAAAAGTTAAAAGTGAACTTGGGATAATGGTTAGATAAAATGGAAAGAGGAACTCCATATAACCTAGAAATCTCTTTAAGGTACAATTGAGAAATATAATCCAAAGAAATAGTATCTCTAATATAAAGGAAATGTGCATATTTATTCAGTCGGTCAATAATAACCCAAATCACATTGTTACCTTGAGAATTATTCTTTAGTCTCACCATGAATTACATGGATATATTTTCTCATTTCCACTATGGCACTGGAAAAGGAAGAAGTATCCCCTTAGGTAACTACCATTCTACCTTAACCCATAGGCATTTCAAATATTTCATTATAAAATCAACAATATATCTTTTCATTCCATCCCATAAATAATACTCCCAAAGGTATTTGTACATCTTAGCACTGCCAGGATGAACTAAAAATGGAGAACTATGAGCTTCACAAAATAATTCTTTCTTCAGCTAGGAATCTCAAGGCACATATAATCTCTTCCCAAACCTAAAAATATAATATTTATCAACATTACATTCAGAAAATTTATCTTTATTCACAAATTATACCTTTTTATAACTCATTATCTTCCTTTTGTGATTTCTTAATTTTTTGTGATAGAGATGACTGCACTAACACCTAAAACAAAATAGAAGAAATTCTTGCACCAACAACTTACAATCCAAAATTTATCAAATCATTAATCAAGGGGTAATGTTCCAAATGCAACATGGTTAATGATGAATTATATTTCCAACTAAATAGATTGAATAATCTATTTTCTTTTCAAGGATGGTAAAGAATTGTTTGATCATAATTCTTGATTAATTCTTTTCGTCTTCTATATCTCATGTTCAATTCTTTCTGAGTGAATATATACTTAAAAATTCTATGATCAGTATATATTTCACATTTTACTTTGTAAAAATTATGCCTCTAAATTTTTAATTCCAAAACAAAAACATTTAATTACAAATAATGTGTAACTTAATTTAACTCATGAGGTTTTAGCTGATATGAAGCATGAGAAATTACATTATCATTTTGCACTAAGACACATCGAAGTCCTTTCAATGAAGCATCACTATAGATGAAAAATTCACCATTTCTAGAAGGAAGGGCCAAAACTATATCATTCACCAATATTTTTCTCTATTCCTGAAAACAATCATCACATTATTTTGTCTAGATGAACCTAACACCTTTTCAATTTAACATAGTCATTGGGCTAGATAACCGTGTAAAGTTTTCAACAAACCTTCGATAATATCCTGCCAAACAACAAAAACTATGAATCTTAGTTATATTTGTGGGTCTTGGTCATTCTTCAACAACTTTTGTTTTAGCATGATCATTAGTTATTCCATCTTTAGAAACAATGTGAGCAAGGAAAGAAAATTTTTACAACCAAAATTCACACTTTCTGAATTTTCCATACATTTTCATTTCTTTTAATGTCTATAAATCAACTCTTAGATATCTTTCATGTTCATATTTCTTTTAGAATATACCAAAATTTATATCCAAGAACTCATGGACTATTATACTCATAATATCTATGAATATATAATGTGCATTAGTTAACCCAAATGGAATAACTAAATATTCATAATTCCCATATCAAGTACAAAACATAGTCTTTGGAATGTCAGTTTCCTTTACTTTCAACTGATGGTACCCCGACCTCAATTAAACCTTCAAAAAATACTATGATACCTGGATATGAATAAAAAATAATCGATATGCGGCAAAAGATACTTTTTCAAAATAGTGATGTTATTCAAGGCTCTATAATCAATTAAAAGTCTCATTGAACCATATTTATTTTTGAAAACCAAGACAAGGGAACCCCGTGGTGAAGTGTTAGGTCAGATGAACCCTTTATATAAAAATTCCTACAACTAATTTTTCAATTAAATAATTTATAATTGAGCCATCTGATAACGGTGTTTTAAAATTTTCTTATCATTAGGAACTAAGTCAATGGTAAATTAAACCTCTCAATCTGGAACAAAGTTATAAAAATCATCAAGAAAAACATAAAGATACTCATTTACCACTAGCATAACAATAATTTGAATAGTTCTTTTATTTTCAACAATATATGCAAGATAACTTTAATTTACAACTTTTAATAGTTTCTTAGCTTCCAGATATGTTATCAATGATATGGGTTCATTCTGGTACACAACCTGAAACCCTTTCTAAAAAATAATTTCTTTATCTCTACAATCAATATTAGTATGGTAAATAGAAATCCAATCTATACCCAGGATAACATAAAACTCTACTAAAGGAAAAACAAAAATGTTCATAGGTAAATTTCTTCCATAAATAATGACTAGAAGATTCTTATTATTTCTTTATTCCTTAATATTTCCTCTAGTCATTTTCACCATAAGTTCTGGATTCATTTTTTGAGGTGGAATTTTAAATTCACCAGAAAATTTCTCAAAAATGAATTAATGTGTTGACCCAAAATCAAACAATGCATTGGTGTATTCTATAGAAACAAGTAATGTATCTGATTCCATTTCATTTGATGTTTCAACATATTTTGAAGTAGTTACAAAGGATTTTTCCACACCCTTCTATTTCAAATCTGGTTGATTTCCTACCTGAGTGACTAGATTTGGACACACATTATCAAAATGAACCAAATCCTTATAGTTAAATAATATTTCCTTTGACTTCTCATCATTCTTATAATCATTTTCGTTTCACTCATGATCCATGTGTCCAAACTTTCCACACCGGTATCACTTCTAAGAATTAATGAGACATTCCCCAGGATGTTTTTTACCAAACTTTTCTCAAGAAGGGAATTTTATTTTCTTACCTACAAATTTATTTGATGAATTCTTCCCAAAATCATGCCAACCTAATAGCTTCTTATTATTTTCATCACAAGGAACATATGTCTTAAAAAATCCATTTAAACCTTTTTAGCACAACTAAAAACTTTCTCATAGCTTTTAAATTCTCATGATACCAAATCTCTTCATAAACCTACTTTCAATCCTGAGTAAAACTAATTAATTTCTCTATTATTTACCCAAAAAAAATCAACACATACCTGGATAATCTTGTGAATATTATTTCATATGAAGCTATAGAATCTTAAAATTTTTTTATTAATTCTAGAAATTCTTTTTCCATTCGGAGTCAAACAACCTTTGGGAAATATTTCTCGAGGAAAAGATCCTTGAATTTTCATCATTACATAGAATAAAGATCTTATTTCTCTCTAGTATTCTTAACCAAGGACCACAATTGATTAGATTCACCTTTAAAACAATAAATGTAAAGGGTTGCCTTTTTAGATTCTGAACATACCATGACATAAAATATCTTTTCTAGAGAATTGATTCATCCTTCATCTACCACTGGGTCAGATGATCCACTGAAATATGGGGGATGTTTCCTCATGAAATTATCTATAAAAGACATGTTCCTTAATGGTATATTAGGTTCCTCTATAGAATTAATTCCACCACCATTTATTTCCTGAGTCAACATGTCCATTACTATCACAAACCGGTTGGTTCCAATTCCCACCGTTCCATATTTTAGATTCGAATAGATATCAGCCTCTTGGTGCCTTCCTACTTCATATTCCATGTTTATTCTACAAAAAAACAATCTAAAAAACATATCTTAGATGAAGAAACATGGTAATCATAAAATTATATATAATTTTAAATTAACCATAAATTAAAAATCATTTATGGTATTCTATTAACATCATCCTAACCCATAAATTTATCTAAATCATTATATGATACCAACTATAAGGATATATCCTTAAAACATTACATAATATTGAGTTTTAGTCAAGAACATAATTTATTTCACATTGAGGAAATTTTCAGGTTTAGGGAATTATATAATTAGTAAATAGCAAACCATATTCAAACAAAGAGGATACTATTAAAATAGTATCCATTTTTTCAAAACATAAAACTTTTAAAAATAAAACATGATTTCTTTGAAAAATCTTCAAAACATTCAACACAACTTCCTCCTTTATATTACCCATCCTTATACCCTATGAAAAACATTTAAAAACATGGGATGAGAACAAAAATATTAGTAAGGGAAACAAAGAAAGAAAATTGTTAGTCTAGTGAAATCATGAAAACCCATTAAAATCCCTTTTATTGAAAACTCATAAGCATGAATAGATAAATCATGCAGTAACCTTAGGAAATCATTAAAATATCACTATTACATTCACACTTACAAATGGAATAACCTTATGATCAAATTCCATATTTCAAGTATCCAATGCATTATAGAGCTATAATGGGGCTCACCCATCATATCTTGAGCTATAATGGGCTCAACCTAACATATCTTGAGCTATAATGGGGCTCAACCCATCATATCTTGTGCTATAATGGGATAAAACCAACATATATTTAACTATAATGGGATAAACTCATAATAAATAATTTTTAAGGAACATATCATGAATAAAACCCTTAATAACTCATTTAAACCCTTGAGAAAAACACATTAAGATTTCAAAATGCCCTTTTTTCATAAAAACACTTTTAAAACCATGCACATAATAATGAAATCATATTATTAAAAATTGAATTTGAAAACATGTAAGAAAAATATTGTAATAATAAATAGTCATGAAAGCTAGAGAAACCTCTCATGTATTATATGAAAAAACAATCTTTTTGAATTTTGTAAAAGATATATTTAAAAGGAAAAATGGAAATCCCCTTACAAAACACATGAAAAAGATCCCTTTTCAAAACACATAAAAGAAATTAAAACATTCATAACCATATATATATATTCATAAAAAACATTTTGAATACATGGACATAAAATATAAATATTTATAAGAATAAACCTTTAAAACATTTAAAATAGTGTTTTGGTTAAAGAGTGTCTTACCTTGGGTTCAACTTCCTTCAAATGTGTTCAAACCTCCCATATAATGGTTTGAAAGGTATTATTAATTTATTACAGAACTATAATCATGTTTATAATACCTTAAATTATCTTATTATAACATTTCCACAAATTTATTAGCAATATTTTTTTATTTCCATTGTTTTGGGTGAGTTCTTTTCATGGTTTCCAAGGTAGGTTTATTATGGATTTTCTTGTCGAATGGAAGAAAACTACATAAGTGGAATAAAATGATGTTAATATGTTACTATAATTTTAAATGATACCATATATTGCTTTTTTTATTCTGATATGAGGATGAATTATTAGATAAAACAATAATGAAAATGATATAATTTATTTTGACATTTTTTATGATTATCACGAACTTATAACATTTTACTCAATATCATTTTTATCTATTGGTTCCAAAACATTAAAAAACTTTTAATATGTATAATAAAATATTATTTAACCATAATAATGGATTTATGATTGGCATTAAAGGCACTAATGAAAAATTAAAGTGTATGGTCCACGATGGTGGTAAATCAACACCTTGTGGATGATGTTCTCGTTTTTGGAATAAAAGGGGAAGGAAAAGAAGTTTGATGATGAATTTTTCCATAAAAATGATAACATTATAGTATATATAAGATAATATATTTTTAAGTCTACTTGGATAAGGGGATATGAAGATATTATAATAAAATAAAAGGAATTAAAAATGAAATAAAATGAAAGAGGATTTTACCTCTTGAAATCTCCTCCTTGAGAACCGCCTTAAGACCCTTGGTTTTGGCCTTTTGGTGAGACCAGAAGGTCTTGGACGTGGGGGAGAGGCTTGGTAAGGGAATTGGGAATAAATTAAACAATCTACAAGGCTTTTATGTGTGAGTATAAGAGTTTGTGAAGGGTGATATTTACAGTGGAGGAGATGGGTATTTTCTCATTATTATATTCATTAATTTATTATTTTAGCCTTAAAACTATGAATATTTTGAGAATTATCACTAAATTTTTTAAAATAATGAAGTAAAATTCGATATTTTTGTATTAAATTATCCTTACATCATTTATGACTCGATAATTCATGAATTTGTTAAATACGGTAAATTATCATATTTCACTATTCACCAAAAAATTCAAGTATTTTAGAAAAATCCTAAAAATTCACCCTAACCATTTTTCAATGTGTATAATTCAAAAATAAACTCCATTTTTTTAAAATAATTTTCTAAATATGAGAATTTTAATTTTTAATTAAAGTCATAATTTATTCTAAAAATACCAATTTTAAAACTATAATTGGTTTTATCACACCTTGAAAAATTAAATAGGGTCTCATAAAATTATATTATAACCATACGATAGCAAAACATTAATTTATGAATCTATTTTATGAAAATAAATTTTCTTTTAAATCATAATATTAATTATAAAATTACAATTAAAAATTTATGACTTATAAAAATACAAACACTCAATTTATCATTTCCAAAACATTTTTTTACTTATTACATGATATAAATATATCATGATTGCACTTATAAGATATATAAATTTTATTTATACTCTCATAGGTGAGGTTACTATTCTATTGGCCATATTATTATTCCTAAGGTCAAGTTACTATTCTAATGGTATAAATTTGTTAATTTCTATAAATACCACTTGTTTCATTATACATTTATAATGAATTTAACTATTTAATTCTAGAATATAAAAAAATATTTTATAAGTACCTGGGTTGTTATAGTAGGAATCATCTGCACATCAATCCGATGTATAGTGTGACTGATATGACTCCAAGCGTGTCCTTTTATTTAAATTTGAGTTTTTATTAATGTATTGTTTCATATTTATGTTTTATTTATTTCTTTATTGTATTACTAACATAATAATTTTTTCCTCATATATGTGGATTATTTTTCTTGAGCTGAGGTGGTTTGTTTGGAAACTGATTCCATGATCAACATTTTTTAAGAGGGTTTGGGTGCTAAAGAAAATGAACGCATTGATGTTTTTGAATGTTTGTGATAGTACTTTCCAATTTAATTATAAAAAACAATTTTTATAATGTCTATAATATATTTTTTTTCTTATATTTGGGATGTAATTTTTTTTTAAATTAAATTATGAATTTTCCATATCCATGTGTATTTTTTACTATAGTGTGTTGTAATTTTAATAGCACACAGTAGCTATATGGCCAGTATCAGTGCTAAAATAACGCTAATAAAGGGCCACATTTTTTAGTTTTGATAATGGTCTCCCTTTATTATTGATTTTTTAGAGCTTATAAAAGTGATCCACTTTTAATGATTCTTAGTTCAACAACATTTTTTTAGCGATGATAAAGGACTTTTTTGGCACTAATAAAGGCTTTTTAGAATTCTTTTAAAAGGCACTTCTGTAGTAATGATACAGATATAAAAAAACCACATAGAAATTTCTTTATCCTTCATGATAATCTCATTCCTATGCTTTGAGTAGATCACATACCGGTTGTTACAGGGAGGAATAAATTAATTTGAAGTGGTTGGGTGAGGGAGAAAGAGATAGTGGGTTTTTGAGTTCTTTTTTTATATTCTCTGTTCGATATTTTTTTTCTGGTTTGAAGGATGAAGTACTTTTATTAGTGGCTCGGTTGGAGGGTTTTTTTATGAGATGAAATTTTATGAACATGTAATTACCCTAATCATAACCCAACTGCAAGATTTTTACATGTTGTCACGGGTTTGTGAATCTGAATTAACTAATGAACTTTTTCCTCAATGGAATTTGATTTTGATTTGATTCACATCTTCTTAAATATTGTTTCTCTATTATTTAACCCCATAAAAACCCTACAGTATACTATTTTCTATTTGTATTCTAAATTAGATAATGAAATTTTTTCTACATAGCTTCTAGTTTACTTTGAGTCGTAGTGTCTTCACCTTCGATCCTCCTTCTACCTTCCTTCATCTCACAAGCAAAACACAGGAAAATAAATAGCTTAAAATAATCCTTTTATCATAATTTAATATCATAATCTATTGAAAATGTTTCTAAACTAATGGATGAACAGAAAATAAAAAATACGAACACCAAAATTTACCTAGAAAACTCAATTTAAGAAAAAACATAGAAAAAAAAGAGGAATCTGGCTTCACTATGAGATGGGATGCTATTAAATGTCTAGGAGGATATAGAATAACACACATAGAAATATGTTTGTGTATGTGTGTGTGTAATATCCTAGGCTTATCTAGAGTTATCTCATATGAATTTTTAGGAACATTTTCTTGTTTTTAAGTACCTTTAATTTGGAATTGTGGTTTTAGGTGCATTTGGGTGAACTTATAAGAAAAATATATAAAAAAGGGGTTATTAATGGTTTGTGCATGGTTTGAAAAACCATTCACCCAAACCTAGGTAACTGTGAAAACTATGTAAACCTGGATAGTGAGGTCTACATGGTTTGTGCATGGTTTCCTTAATCATGTGCCCCTGCCAGGTGAAACCATACACACATAACAGTTTTCTATGAAAATTAGTTTTTAAATCACTTGAACCCCCTAAAACCCCTCTATTTCAATCTAGGCTTGGGATTGACCAATTCTAGATGATCCCAGAGCTTTTTGGATGAATTCCAAGGTGATTCGAATACCGTTCTTCAAGACTGAAATTATGGATTGAAGATCCTCTCTCTTCTCGGTAAGTGGATTTCATCCCGATTCTTATTCCATTATTTCCTCTATATTTCTTTGATCTTTTCATAGAAGATATCCATTATTTCCTTGGATCTAAACCTATGTGTTGAGATATATATCTAGATCTAGGATTTTAGATCTAGATCTAGATTTTCAAGATCTTTATGCCTTTGATCTTAATTTTGGGTTTAGGGATTTAGATCCGGATTTCGATTGGCATCATTGTGCTACTCGATTTTTGGGGATTTCCACTGGGAAAAAAACCATCAACAAACTGAGGTAGGTGGTCTAAATTGAACTCCCATAGTCTTGGATTTTATATGTTTATGTGAGATTATTTATTTTCTAGCTTCCCTTAATAATTGATTTCCTAAATTGGAGTAATTAGGAATGTGAAATTTACTTGTTGACACCATAGTGATTAAATAGATGATTTAACCATAAGGATAAGGGGATTTCCAAATAGATGTTTGATTTGGGGAAATTGTTTATGGGTTTAGATATTGTAATTGTGATATTTAATTTGGTTGGGTTTAATATAATTAATCGGGGGGAATTAATTATGAGATTGGCTATGTGAGATAATTAATGGAGAATTAATTATGTGCCTTGTTGTTTCATTAAGATAATTAATTTTGGGATTAATTATGATAAGTTGAGATTTGATTTGGATAATTAATTGTGGAGAATTAATTATAAAGTGAGGTTAATTTTAATTGATTAATTAATTGATGAATTAATTAATGGGTTGTGCACTTAGTTAAAAATGGGTTAACTAATGGGTTTTGATGCATTTAACTAATCATTTGATTAGTAAGGTATTTATGTGAATAATTCCTTATGAATTACTAAATTATGTAAATGATTGAGAATTTGGGTGCTATAAATGGTGTTCTAGACCAATGGATAAGTTGGGTCTTAGAAATTGAGTTCCACCCCAATAGTTATCCAAGCGCTTGTGATATGAGGTGGTAGATGTGGCGATCTACACCAGATGGGATTTGGGGTGGATGATATGGCAATCTACACCAGATGATATTTGGGGTGTTATGCATGGATACCTACACCAAATGAGATTTGTGGTGTTTGACATGGTGTTCAACACCAAATGAATGAAAATAATGAATTGTGAAATGAATGAGAGACATGAATAAAACCCTCATTTAATGTTTTTAAACAAAGAATAAATTACAATGTGATAACTATTTAATTAATCATTGACTTGTTGCATAATATAATTTCATACACTATCTTTTTACTAGACCTATTTTAGACACTGTTGGTGGTGGCCTATTGAGTTGTACTCGCACTCTACTCGGGCCACCTGATCAGCACCCAAGCAAACTTTGTTGTTGTAGGAAAAGATAAGGGAAATTCCCTGGGATAGATTGTTGTTTGGGAATGGATCATGGGTGAGGGAACCATACATGGTTTGGGACCTAATATAGAGTCGTTGTGTCTTTACTTTTAGTTGAATTGTATAAACTTGAAACTTGCATTGTTACAGCATGTTTTCCCTTTCATTTGAGTATGTATTTCCTATTTTGACTATCTTGTGACATTGGTATTGTTCTGGTGATTTATATTCTTTTTCACTTGTTTATTTTTGTTTTCTTCTACTGGTACTCTAATAAAAGAGGGTATAGTCTCCCCAAAAATGACTTATCAGACCCTCTCTACTAGTATACACCCTCTAGCATATGGGGAAGAACACTTGAGATAATGTGACCGACTATCTCGGGGGCCCATTGCATGGTACCCAGGTTGGGACATTACAAAGTGGTATTAGAGTAGTTTTCTTTCTTTCTTCATCTTTTATATTACTAAGTTGGAAAAGGTGGATGTGATACTAGGAAGTGTCAGTGCTTGGTAATGAGCTCATGCTTGGTAGTTTCAAACCCATGTATGGGGGAAAATCCAGGTACTTAGGGTGGGATTTTTGTGATTGATGTTTATTATTATAGTTGGATATTATTTCACCTGGGGTGACGCACTTGTGGTGTAATGTGAAAATTTTTTTGAGAATTTTTTAGTATTGATTTGTGGCCTAAATAGACACAAGAGTTGATTCTTCATGCATCATTCTAGTCACTTAGGGTTGTTGTGACATGCATCATTAGGCACTCATGGGAAAACAGGTTATGGGTAAGTTGTTGAACTTAAATTGATTTCCTTGTTATGTGATTGAAATGAAAATGGTTCCTAACATGAATTGATAAATATTGAAAATGATTCAAAATGAATATAATTGGGTGTCTTCTAAATGAGAAACTTATTAATGATAATGTGTTTACCCTTGTTAACAAAGACCTAAGGGGTGGGATGGGTTAGGGTGTTGACAGTGCCTTGGTGTTGACTACATGGAGATAAATGAGGTAAGGACATGTTGAGACTTTTGTGTTTATTTTTCCTCTTAATTAATGGTTTAAGGTTGTGTTATGAGACCTAAGACGTGTGTTTGGAATTGTAGAGATTATGCCTTCACGATGCTTATTAAGGGTAGTACCAAGGGGTAAAGCTCAGGACGAACTTCTAGACAGGGAACTTGAGGAAATGTTAGTGCCAGATAATGAGTAAGGGGAGAAGTTATGAGAGTACTTTTCTCATTTCATGCACTTCATGTAGAAAGGCCCCGAGAGGGTTCTAAAAATCATGTCTGAGTTGACAAGGGAGTTTCAGCTAAAGCACCCTTCGACTTTTACTCGAGAGGGTGGACCTGAGGGAGATGAGTTCTAGATTGAATCCATAGATACAATACTTGAACATTTGGAGACTATGGCAGAGAGGAGGGTCAAGTTGGATTCTTATATTATATGGGGGTAGGGGAAGCTCTATTGGGACATTCTGGTACGATCTAGATAGACTGGTGATATTTTATGGAAGGAATTTCAAGAGAATTTCTTCAAGAACTTCTATCCAGAGACACTGAGACAAGATAAGGCTTCATATTTTATGCATATGACCCAGGGAAGCATGTCCATAATGGATTATTCCGAACGTTTTACAGATTTATATTGTTTTTCTCCAGCATTTTTAGTAGATGAGGATACTTCAGAAAAATGATTTCAGGATGGACTTAGATGTGAAATTAAGTCCCAAGTGAATATCTTTAGACTGAAGAAGTTCTCAAAAGTGGTGAATCATGCTCTCAATTCAGAGGGGAACTTGAAGGAGGCTTCTAGTACTAGACAGGTAGTTATTGCTGGATGACTAGGGAGAGCACCTTCCAAGATTAGGAAGCGGCGTTATGAGAACCTTAGTCAGTATAGTGGAAAGAAAGGTGGACAATAAGAAGGAACAGTTGCACATGATCTTACTCATGTGTTTTTTCCACTAGTGTGGTAGGTTGGGACACTATCGAAAACATTGTCCTCGGCCACTGGTGGAGTGCCAATGTTGTGGAAATAAGGGATAGATACATAGTTTATGCAGGTTTTAGTGACAGACCGGTGCTGAGGGAGCATCTTCTCAGGGATAGAATGTGGGAAGGGGTTCTTCTACACCATATAATTATAGCAGCTGGAGTTCTTCTAGAAGAATTGGTAGAGGTAGTGGATGTGGTGCTTCAGGGAAAGAGCATCCATATTAGCATATTGGTGCTACTCAGGGGATTCAAATAGCATCATAGGGAAAAGGGGCAGGACAGTTACATGCAGTGAATCCTACACTTGTGGAGAGAGGACTTGGTCCATTAACAGTGAGAGGTACTATTCTGGTAGATTCTACTTTATCTAGTTCCTTGTTTAATACTAGTTCCTCTCATTCCTTTATATCTACAAATCTTATTAATAGATTGATCTTGGAGGTGGAGTCCATGAATGGAGTAATGGATATCGATACACCATTAGGAACATGATCTAAATATATTTTTCTATGCAAAGGATGTTCACTAGAGATTAGAGGGTATCATTTTCTTTGGGATCTCTATGTCCTTGATACGATGGGATTCGACCTGATTATGGGTATGGACTGGTTAGTCATATACTGATCCCACATCGATTGTTACCATAGGAGAGTGACCTTTGTGTCTCCTAAGAGTGACCAGTATGTTCATTGTAGAGAGTGACATATCCAGGCAAGCCGATCAGGGCCAATTATTCATCAATTAGGAGAGCTCACATCCCAAATTTCTAGTCTTTTATGGATTATGGGAGTTGTAGACAAGACGTCCTTCTACAAGTTGTAGAACAGTTCCAAGATGTCTTTCCTGAAGATTTATTAGGGTTTCCACATGAGAGATATATAGAATTCATTATTGATCTCATGCTGGGGGATGAGCCAGTATCTATTCCATCTTAAAGAATGGAACCAACTGAGCTTCAAGAGATTAAGAATCAGTTGGAGGAGCTATAGGATAAAGGGTTTATTCGTCCAAGTACGTCACCTTGGGGATCACCTATTTTGTTTGAAAAGAAGGCCGATGGGGGTTTATGCTTGTGTGTTGATTATCATAAGTAGAATAAGATGACTGTGAAGAACCAATATCCTCTTCCACGTATCGATGATCTATTTGAATAGATAAAGGGAGCTTGTGTGTTCTCAAAGATCAATTTGAGATCAGGGTATCATCAGGTGAGAGTTCGGACTTTTGATATACCAAGGACTACTTTCAAAAGTAGGTATAGACTTTATGAGTTTTTTATAATTCCATTTGGGTTGAAAAACACTCCAGTAGTGTTTATGGACTTTATGAATAGGATCTTTCATCCGTATATGGATCAATTTTTTGTAGTGTTCATGGATAAAATCTTGGTGTACTCCAATACTAATGATGATCATGCCCAACATCTTCACTTCATCCTGAGTACACTAACAGAGCATTGGTTATACGCCAATCTATCTGAGTGTCAATTTTGGATTGATCAGGTACACTTTTTAGGGAATATAATCTCATAAGAAGGTGTGGTAGTGTACCCATAGAAATTTTAAGTAGTGGTTTATTGGGAGCATCCCAAGAATTGTTTTGATATTTGAGGTTTTTTGGGATTAGATGGATATTACAATAGGTTCATCCAGGACTTTTACCGATTGGTAGTGCCAATTTTGGGTTTGAAAAATAAAGGGATAATGTTTGAATGGATGGAATCATGTGAGAATGATTTATAGGAGTTGAATAAGATCTTGAAATCAGCACCAATATTGATTCTACCTGAGTTAGGTGAGGAGTAAATGGTGTATTGTGACACTTCTGGGATAGGAGTCAGAGCTATGTTGATGTAGGGGGATCGAGTTGTCGCGTATGGGTCTCGGTAGTTAATACCACATGAATGGAATTACCCTACACATGACCTTGAGTTGGTATTAGTGTTTTATGATCTTAAGTATTGGTGACACTATCTCTTGGGTGAAAAGTTTATAGTTTTTACAGATCACAAAATCTTCAAGTATATCTTTTCACAATGTGACTTGAATCTTTGGTAGCGAATATGGGTAGAGTATATGCAGTCCATTGATTTTGAACTAGAATATACACCTTGTAAGGAGAATAGTGTGGATAATTCCTTGTTTGTGAAAACTCAGACTCATTTGGTACATGAGTCGAGTGCGGAGTGGAAGATGATGACTTTTCTAGATAAAATGCATGTGGTGGTTCAGGAGAGTCAGAAGAAAATGAATCTAGTTTCAGTAGCAGTGGATTCTACAATCTTGAGATGGATTAGGAATAGACAGTACAAATATATAAAGTGCTTAGCCATGAGGGAAAGCCTTTAAGGTGAGGATACACCTTTAGACTAGTTGATAGATGAGGATGAGGTCATCTATGTGGAAAAAAAATGTTGTTGTGCCTACGAGTATGCGAGAGGAACTCGTGCAAGAATTTCATGCCTCGAAGTGGGTGGTACATCCTGGGGTGAAAAAAATGTACCATGACCTATAATGATAGTTTTGGTGGCCAGGCATGAAAAAGGAGATAGCAAGTTTCGTGACAAGATGTTTCACCTATCAGCGGGTGAAGGTGGAGCACCAATGACCTAGAGGTTTACTATAGTCATTGACTATTCCTTATTGGAAGTTGGATGATGTGACCATGGATTTTGTGGTAGGTCTTCCAAATATTATTAGGAAGAATGATGTTATTTTGGTCATTGTATATAGACTAACAATGGTAGAACATCTCTTTCCCATCAGGTAGACCTTCACATTGGAACAATTGGGGGAACTGTACATTCAAGAGATAGTTCATTTGCATGGGGTGCCACAAATTGTAGTTTCATATCATGATTCGTGCTTTATTTCATAATTTTGGTAGGGATTACATAAAGTTCTTGGAACACAGGTTTTTTTAGTACATATTTCCACCCAAAGATAGATGGGAAGTTAGATCGTACCATACAGGTTCTAGAGGATATGTTGCGAGCATGTGTGCTTGATTTCGGTGGTTCTTGGGAAAAGCACTTGGTTTCAGTGGATTTATCCTATAACAATAGTTATCAGGAAACTATACAGATGTAACCATATGAGGAACTTTATGGAAGGCCATGTAGATCACCTCTATGTTGGATGGAGATAGGTGATTCAGAGTTGTTGTGAATGAGTCTCATGCAGAAGACATTAGAGAAGGTGTAGTTGATTTGGATACGTATGGATATGGTTCATAGTAGGTAGAAGCCGTATGTTGATAGGTGGAGACAAACCCTAGAGTTTATAGAGGGTGATTGTTTTTCCTTTGGGTTTCACCTAGGTTGGGTCACTGTAGTTTATAGAGGCAGGGAAATTTGGTGCCCAAGTTTGTGGGACTATTTGAGGTTGTGGAGAGAATCGGACCGATGGAGTACCAATTGGCTCTTCCATAGAAATACAACGCTATGTATGACAGATTTCATGTTCCACAACTATGGTGGTATCACCCTGACCCTTCTCATGTAATTTATGTGGATGAGGTTGACCTTGAGATAGATGCATCATTTGAGGAGCATCTGATATGTATGCTGGATCGCAGTGAGAAAGTGTTGTGGGGAAAGACCGTATCGATAGTTCGTGTGTTATGGAAACATGGACATGTTCAATAGGAAACTTGGGAATGAGAAAAATACATGAGGGATTAGTGTCCCAATATTTTTGGCTCTGAATCTTAGTGAATTTTAGGATTGTAACTCGAGGATGATATGTTATAAGGTGGGAATATTGTAAGATCCCGGACTTTTCTAGAGTCATCTCGGGTGCATTTTTCAGGTACTTTTTGTTGTTTTTAAGTACCTTTTCTTTGGAATTGTGGTTTGAGGTACATTCTAGTGATGTTTTAAGAAAAATCTATGGATAGAGGTATGTTCATGGATTACTCACGGTTTTCTTAACTGTGTTCCCATGTTAGGTGAAACCGTGTGTGCAGAAGAGTTTTCTATGAAAATTAGTGTTTAACTCACTTGAACCCTCTAAACCCCTCTATTTTAACCTAGGATCAATATTTAACAATTCTAGATGATCCTAGATATTTCTGTAGGGATTTAATCAGTATTCAAACACCGTTCTTTGAGATCTAAATTTGGGATTGAAGATCTTCTCTCTTCCCTGTAAGTGGATTTCATCTCGATGCTTCTTCCATTATTTCCTCTATATTTCTTTTATCTTTTCATGGAAGATATCCACAGTTTCTATATATCTAAACCTATGTGTTTAGAAATAGATCTATAATTTTGGATCTAGATATATATTTTCAATATCTTTTAGCCTTTGATCTTAATTTTGGGTTTAGGGATTTAGATCTGGATTTCGATCGATGTCGTTGTGCCGCTCAGATTTTGGGGATTCCAACTAGGTAAACATCCATCAAAAAACTGTGTTAGGTGGTCTAAATCGAACTCCCATAATCATTGATTTTATATGTGTATGTTAGATTATTTATTTTCTAGCTTCCCTTGATAATTGATTTTCTAAATTGGAGTAATTATGAATGTAAAATTGACTTGTTGATGCCTTAGTGATTAAATAGATGATTGAACCATGAGGATAAGGGGTTTTCCAAATAGATGTTTGATTTGGGTAAATTTTTTATGGGTTGAGATATTGTAATTGAGATATTTAATTTGGTTGGGTTCAAGATAATTATTCGGGGGGGTGGGGAATTAATTATGAGATAATGATTGGTTGTGTGAGATAATTAATGGTGAATTAATTATGTTCCTTGTTGTTTCATTAAGGTAATTAATTTTGGGATTAATTATGATAAGTTTGAGATTTTATTTGGATAATTAATTGTGGAGAATTAATTATGGAATGAGATTAATGTTGATTGATTAATTAATTGATGAATTAATTAATCTATTGTGCACTTGGTTAAACATGGGTTAACTAATGGGTTTTGATGTATTTCACTAATTATTGGATTAGTAAGGTATTGATGTGAATAATTATTTATGAATTAATAAATGATGTAACTGATTGAGAATGTGGGTGCTAGACATGGCATTCTAGAACAATGGAGAAGTTTGGGCTTAAACATAGAGTCCTACCCTAATAGTTATCCAAGTGATTTTGATGTGAGGTGGTAGATGTGGAGATTTACACCATATGGGATCTGGGTGGTAGATGTGACAATTGACACCATATGATATTGTGTGTGTTAGGCATAGAGACCTATACCGAATGAGATTTGGGGTGTTTTACATGGGATTTAACACCAAATGAATGACAATAATGAATTATGAAATAAATGAGAGACATGAATCAAACCTAAGTTTAATGTGTTTAAACAAATAATAAATGACAATGTGATAACTATTTAATTATGCATTGTACTTTTTGCTTAATAAAATTTCATACACTATCTTTTGACCAAAATTGTTTTAGACACTGTTAGTGGTGGCCAACTGAGTCGTACTCACACTCTACTCAGGCTGCCTAATCAGCACCCAAGAAGACGTTATTGTTTCCACATAGGATAAGGGCAAGGCCCTGGGATAGGTTGTTGTTTGGGAATGAAGCATGGGTGATGGAACCGGATGTAGTTCGGGACCCGCTATGGGGTCGTTGTGTCTTTAATTTTATTTTCATTGTGGACACTTGGCACTTGAATTGTTACAACATGTTTTCCCTTGTAGTTGAGTATGGTATTACTTGTTTTTACTATCTTGTGACATTGGTATTGTTCTAGTGATTTATATGCTTTTTCACTTATTTATTGTTGTTTGATTCTTCTAGTAATTTACTCTCATAAAATAGGGTATATTCTCCCCATGAATGACTTACCATACCCTTGCTACTAGTCGGCGTCCTCTAGCATATGGGGAGGTGCGCTTGAGGGCATGTGACTGACCAGCTTAGGGCCCCATTGCATGGAACCTAGGTTGAGACATTACAGTGTGTGTGTGTGTGTGTGTGTGTGTGTTTGTCTGTATGTGTGTCTTTGTGTGTGTGTGTGCATGCATACACACACGTGGGAGGAGAAAATCAATAGTTGATCCCAACCAAATAGGTCCATACCCCAAGGGATTCACCCTTACACCCTGGGTATTCTTAGTGATGGGTTGCAATCTTGAGCCTTCTCCTCTAGACCACATCTTACTTCAATTTTCCCTAAAAACATTCAAGTGTTACACTAGGAACTTTTTAGGCTATTAAATGGGATTCCTATCATGACACAAACAAAAAATTTATACCTATCATAATAAAAAAAAAAACTTCATATTAACAATGATTTTTTAGAGGGGGTTGTCTCTCTAATTCCCTCTGGTAATTTAGCGATGAAACATCCAAAATCACCACAAAAATTAATATTTAAAAAAAATTATATCGAAACCACCAACTATATGATCAAGTTATTAAAAAATAAAAAAAATAAAAGGGGGTACAAAATATTGCTAATTTAAGTGAGTGAACAGCTACAAATAAGGGATTTATCTAGGCAAAAAACCATTTTTATCAACATCATAAAAGAACTGATGGTTCAAATGTTATTGTTAGCCTTCAACTTTTATTTGTGATTTTTTTTGCTAATAAAGATATCTCACCTATTGCATAGTTTCCATACATGAACAACACACTTCAGCATCCAATATCAGTCCTAAAACAACATTTATTGTGTAATAATTTTAATATTTTCATATAATAAACAATATATTTCATTTGCACCATTTGAATTCAAAATAAATTCTCATTTAAATATTATAATAGATTTAAATTACATTTTATATTTAAAAATTATTATAACACTGCCACAAATCATCACTAGGTAAGCGCCTACTTTTATCAACACTAAATAGAAAACGTTGATAAAAGTCTCACCTTTATCAGCGCTATTCTTAGTGCTGACAAAAGTTTTTAACAAAAATATTATTAATATATATATATATATAATTATTATATTTATATTAAAAAATAATATTTATTTATATACATTAATTAAAAAATTCATGTTTATAATTAATATAAATATGATATTTTTTTAGAAAAGGTAAGGGAAAAGACCCTTTATTAAAAAAACAAGAAAAAAAGGAAAACATATGATGGGGTTAGACAAGGCACAATTTCCCTAATCAATGAAAGTCAAAGACCTAGGTTCTCTCTAATCTTGATACCTATTTAGTGTTCCTCATCACGTAAGGCATTCCAGTCGACACATCCGCATCCACGCTCGTGTCCGTAACTTCTAGTATAATGGCCTATCCTCCAAGATATCACTTATTGCAAAAGGCCTTCAGCATCAATACTTTTTAGTTAGTATCAGCATAATACTAAGCTTCCACCTTCTAAATTGGGATTTCCTTGGTGTCTATCACTATGGGGGTCTTCATATCCCCCATATCAGGTGTTTTCTAATGTTAACATATATCTTCATTGTGTGTTTCAAGCACACCAAAGAGATTTAAATAAATATTTGTCTCCAATGAATTGAGTCAATATATATATGATGAGATAATGTTGATATTCATGGACATGATTATGTTCATATATTAATGTGTGAGTATAATTGTAACTATTTATGATCATAATTTTATTTTTGGACATGATTGTGGGTTACTGTATATGTTCCAAATGTTAGATTACATATTCTTATGATGACACTTGCATATGTTATATATTCACGAATCATGAAATGTTCATTTATACATTGACACCCTTATTATTCATACTTCCACGTATGTAATGACATATTTTTTATGATATATACATTTCATTCAGGTTATACCTGTCATCATATTTATATTCTCATAAATAATTATAAAATTAATGAGGCTTTGACCCCACTAGGCCTTCGGGCTATGTAATGGGTCTCCCTCTACCCAGTTAAAAGAGGTATTTTCTTTTCTTTAATAATAAATGAGGCTTTGGCCCCAACCTTTAAATATATATATATATATAATTAAAAATAATTTTTTTTTAAATAATTATGAAATTATGATAAATATATTTATTATATTTATAATTATATAAATATATTTATAATTCTATAAAAATATTTATAAACAAATTTATTTATAATTATAATTATAGATTTATTTATTTATAATTATAATTATAAATAAATATATTTATTTATATATTTATAAATAATTTTATATATAAAAAATTATCAAATTTATATTATTTAAAATATTTAATAGTTTTTATATACATTATACTAGAAAGGTTTAGGTACTGATCATTGTTGGCCATAAAAATTTATTAATGAAAATAAAATGCAAATAGGAACATGCCAACGTTCGGCGCCTAAAGAACTGCCAAACTAGAAAAGTGGAAAACAACACCACCCAAAAGCATAAAAAATGATCCAACAACCTACACATCATAGCCCGTAGAACCACATGGAAGAGTGGATCTTTATCATTACTTTTTTAGTGTTTATAAATATTCCCTTTTATTAGTGATAAAAACCCACTAATAAAACTAGTCTTTATCAACGCTATAATTTTAGCACTGATAAAGACTAGTTTTATCAGCGTGTTTTTAGTACTGATAAATAGAAATCATTATTAGTGCAAAAAAACTGATAAAGAATAGTTTTATCAATGCTTTCTATTTTAGTTCTGATAAAACAACCCTTTATCAGTGCTTTTTGAAAAGCACTGATAAAAGCGTTACCCAATTTTATAAATGAACCCTAACAGGAGGCTTCTCTTTGGAACACCATTAGGATCTCATGGAACCCTACTTCTATCATGATTTCACTCTCACTGAAACTCTTGATCTTCTATCACATTGCTGCTCTTGTCTCCACTCTCACTGATCTTATGTCGCATCGCTGCTCTCACTATTGCTACTCTCGATCTTCAATGACTTCTCCAAAGAACTGCTCCTCTATAAATATAAGGTATGTGACAAATCCCTTCACCACATCACACCCTTACATAACAATTCACCACACCACACAAATCCCATGATGTATCCATGAACAATAGTCTTGGAATGAGATTTGGAATTATTTTTACACATATCAAATGACTAGGGGGTGTTCCTAATGTGTAAGATTCATTTCAAGTTATCTAAATCATGTTTTGAGGTTTTAAGAGTATTTTTATTCTAGTACACAGGTAGATAATGGATATTGATTACTTAGTTAGTTGAATTCCATCCATTATGAATAATTTATTTTATATAATTAAATTTCATTAATTAATTGTTTTTGTTTTATAAATAATTGAAATGTATATTTGATGGTGTTATGGCCTTGTGTGGTTAGAGGTTTTCTAATTGAGTTTTAACAGTCTTATATGAACTTAGGGGATAGTTATTCAGTATTTCTTCAAGGGGTGACTATATATTGAGTTTAGTGGTCTATAATGTTTCACTAGGTATAATCAATTGTTTAGGACATGTGTGATATGTGGCCTCACCTCCTGATTTTGATTGAAATAAACCTAAAATGAGTTTATTTTCCATAAAATATATAATTATTTTTTGGGAAACTACACCCTAGTATAACCATACTAATTATATATCATGATTCTATGTTTATATAAGTCCATGAGATTGAATTAAATTCAATTAGAATTTATATTTTCTTATGATTTCATGGTTGGAATGAGATCACATGATCACGCAACCAAGGCACGTAGTCAACAATTCTTTATTCCCATCATCCCTCAGCCCATATAAGTTTTCAAAATATATATTACTTTTATATTGTTTAGTTTTATGAAATTATGTATTATATTTAAATTTTAGTATTGACGGATTAAATTGAATTTACTATTGAATAATTTTTTAAAGAAACAAAAGAATTTTAGTGAAGTGAAATTTAGTTTGATCCTACAAAATATGTTTTATATAAAACATTGAAATGAAAAAAATAATCAATATATCTAAATATATGTCCTTTTTCTACATGTATATTTATTTTTATTCAATAATTTAATAAGTTGTGTTTAAATTTTCAATTAAATATTCTTGAAATATAATTTTTTAAATCATTCTAAAATTTTTAAATGAATGTTACTATTGGATCCTTATATTAATGAATGAATGTTAGTTTTTTTATTAAAGAAGTAAAATCCATACAAAAAAACAACTCCTATTTCGGGTTGGATGGAAATGATGGAGAGTGAGAGCATCATTCTGAACAATGATTTCACAATAATTGGGTAAAGACCCTATGTATGTGTATAAGGTGACACTCTCTCTTGGACTCCCTTTGCTGGTTAGCACATCCGTAGAAAAATTCCCTTGTCTCTAGGTGTGACCAAAATAAATACCCTGATTACCAACCATCCTGTAATCTTAAACTGTGTAAGCAAGTCCCCATGGTCGATGTCACTTCCCCTATAATAAACCAACCAGAATACAAGAATCTGATTCTGCCTCCATGAGTTCAATGTTATACATTTTACACATCTTAAGCCCAATGTTTATGGACCTAGCCTCTACTTTTAACAAACTACCTATTCCAACTGATTGAAAATAAACAAAACATAATTTCATTTCATTCCAACATTAACCATTATAGACTCAAAAAGGGTTATAATAAGATTGGGGGAAACACTTTATTGGATGAATAATTACTTATATATTCATAATTTAAAGTTCATATAACAATTATATAACTAAATTTAATTAATATTTCCTTATATGAATTATCATATATATATATCATATTTTACTAATTGAATATATATTTTATTATTTTTTATAATTTATAAAACTTTAATCATATATAATTTTTACATACTGAATCAAAATCTTCAATTGATTTTATAAAAACCATTCCATGATTATAATAAATTTAATTATAAAATAAAAATCTATGTGTATTTAGAAATCATTCATTAAATGTGAGATATTTTATAAATATATTTTTAAAAATAATTTTTATCCTAATAACTATACAAAATTATGACCCTAGACATCATATACATTTAGTGAGTTGAGATCCATATTTCATCATGAAGTACACTATCAGGTAAGTAAACCATGGTTATTTGGGTATAGAATCATCCTAATCATAACATTTATAATTCTTATATAGTTGATAAGACGACCACCTATCCAAATCTATCATGGATTCACTCAACTCTATTCCTATGGTATCCTCATTGTTAGGGCTTCCTAGTCAATGTAACCTAAATTAAACACCAAGAATAAGACAACATATACCCAACAAGAATAAGACAATCAAAGGATAACCATGTTAAGCTAGACAATACCCAACATGAAAATCTTGAGTTACGTATAGCGTTCATTCCTTACACAATATAATTTCAGGGTATTCATGTTGAGATTAATAATACCCATTTTAATGATTAAGGAATCAAAAAGTTCTAATTTAGAAGGAATCTCACACTTGGTATTAAATTTTGTTTCTTTTAAGGACTCAAAAATTTAATATACATTATTTTAATATTAAATTCATAACTATTACATCATATTTAATCTTTATCTTTTCATGTTTTGTTTATTTTTTCTATGTATGAATCTAATGATTTAGTTTTTTAAATCCTTATTTCATCCATAACTACATCTTCTCTATGATTTGGTGTCAGCTTCTAATGGAATGAGTATTAGGAAACAAAATTAAATACTAACAATCATCCTTATGAGCTTCATCTCCCAAATAATTATTAATGAATTTTTTTTCTTGAGACTTGTCTCCCATCTCTTTTGGACATGTAACTATGTTTCTTAAACTACTCTGAGTAGTATTCATCCCATACCAAGTACCAGTGAACATTGTGGATGAAATTATTTGAAACATTAAAATGTAGGGTTCCCCTTATTTAAAAGGATCCTTTTTTTATATTTATTTATTTTTTAAAATATTAATATTAATAAATCAAATGGGATGGATTTAAATAGTAAATGGATGAATGCCAATCATATGACAAAAGAGTATGAAAATGGGGTGAAAGAGTTCATCAAGTTTACAAAATATCATGCATATGACCCTTCTCAAATCCTTTTTATTTGTTTATACTATTTTTATTCAAGAATAATTAGTCTAGAGGAGTTATAATAACACTAGATCTATCATGTAATAGGTCAAAGTTATAAATTTTAGAATAAACATAGGTAAAAAAGAGAATGTAGATAGTGACTGTGATAGAACTATATTTTATGGATCATATGATATGATTACAAGTGTGGACAATGAAAAAGACCATATCAAGGATGTGATTACATGTGTAAATGATGATGAAGATTGTATTTATGAAATGAAAATGGTTGTTGAAGATGAGCTTCATGATTTTCCAAAATTGTATGAGAAAATAAAGGGTTATTCAAAGACGCCATTGTATGTGGGTTGCACTAAATATAAAACATTGTTAGTTGTAATAAAGATGTATAATTTAAATTTTAAAATGGATGGAGTGATTTTGGTTTTACTGAACTACATTCTCTCTTGAATGATATACTCCTAGAAGATAATGAGCTCCCTATAAAAATGAATGATGCTAAAAAATGCTACGTTCGATGGGTATGATATCTGAAATAATAAATTCATGTCTAATTGAATTTATACTCTATCTCAAGGACTAAAAATCACTTAAATAATGCCTATAGTGTGGTGCTTCTCGATACAGGAAAGATGAATCGGTTCCTATGAAATTTGTATGGTACATTCCAATCATTCCAAAGTTTAGGTTCATATATGAAAGTAAGGAGACTGTAAGGAAATTGACATGGCACATAGATATAGGAAATGAAGTTGGGATACTTAATCACCCAGTAGAATCTTCTCAGTGAAAGGGAATTGATCATGAGTATCGTGAATTCAGAAATGATCCAATAAACCTTTATCGTGCATTATCTACAGATGGAGTGGATCCTATTGGTTTTAAAAGTAGCACTCAGAGTACATTGCCAGTTATGTTGGTAAATTTTAACTTTCCACCATGGTTATTCATGAAATTAAAATACATTATGTTATCTATGATTATATCAAGACCAAAAAAACATGTAATGATATTGATGTTTATTTGGATCCATTGATCGAAGATTTGAAATTATTGTGGGATTCAGGTGTTATGTTGTATGATGCTTATAGAAATGAAGATTTCACATTGACATCCATGTTGTATAGGATGATAAATGACATTCTTGCTTATGGAAATTTTTTAGGATATAACATTAAAGGAACTCAAGGGTGTCCAATTTGAAAACAAAGTACATAGAAAATGAGGTTGAAACATTCAATTAAAACTGTGTTTCTATGAAATCTGATATTTCTAACCTAACAACCTAAGTACTGATCTTGGATGACATTATTTGATGGTCATTAATAAGAATGCACAACACCATCTCTACTAATATTTTATAAACTATTTGAGAAAGTAAAATATATGGACACTTATTTTGGTAAGCCTTTTTTTTAAAACCTTATAAAAACTAGTTGGAGAAAGAGATCAGTTTTTTTAAAATTATCATAGAAGAATTTTATGCACGTCATACATTTTCTTGATGTTATTCATTTTGAAAAAAAAAATATGTGATAGTGTCATTTTAATGTTACTAAATGTGCTAGAAAAAACTAAGGATGGAATTAAGGCTTGGTTGGACATGATTTTTTTTTTAAAGTTGGGGCTAAAACCTCAATTTTATTATTAAAGCAAAGACCTCTTAGAGGGTAGAGGGAGACCCAATACATAGCCCAAAGGCCCAAGGCCAAGTGTCCTAAATACAAGGCTTGAAATCCCATTTTTGGCCCAAATGACCCTCTATGAACAGTACTGCTACAGTACCCTCCACAGCTACAGTACCTGCTACAGTACCCACCGCCGCTACAGTGTCCTGCAACAGTTCCTCCGCTGCTACAGTGCTGCCACTGCTACAATTCCACCACTGCTACAGTGTCTGCTACAGTTCCCCGCTACAGTGCCATGCTACCGTAACCCAGAAACTCATCCCTGCCTAGATTTGAACTCGAGTCTTTTAGATGCCAAGCAGGAGCCTGTAGCACTTGGGTACAGGCTCGTTGGCACTTGGTTGGACATGATTGACATGGGAATACAGGAAGAGTTAGTTCTATTGAAGGGTACAAAATAAACTTTTCTTCCTCTAGATAATTACATGCTTTCTAGGTAGGAGATATTTTTTTTCAACTTCTTGAATGATGTAAAGGTTCTAGATGGGTATTCATCGAATATCAAGAATATCATTTCAATGAATGATTTAAAGTTAAAGAGTCTAAAATCACATGATTGTCACGTTTTGATGAAATATCTAGTTCCTATAGTTTTATGATGCATTTTTTCAAATAATTTTAATCATACATTAACCAAGATCTGTTTCTTTTTCAAAGCAATATAAAGCAAACTTATATACCATGTGAAATTTCCAAGTATGGAAAATGAAATTGGCATCATATTATGTGAATTTTAAATGTTCTTCCCACCAGCATTTTTTTATATGATGGTTCACTTGACGGTTCACTTTGTGAGAGAGATTAGAATATGTGGTCTTATACATTATAGATGTATGTACCCCATTGAACGATATTTGAATATTTTGAATGGGTATATCAAAAATTGAATTCATCTAGAAGGTTGTATTGTGGATCAATATATTTTTGATGAGGACATTTAATTTTTTACCGAATATCTATTCGATGTGGAAAGAATTGTTCTATCGAAATCTCATCACACTTGGAGAATTGTGGGTGAAGGAATTTATAGAAGAGATATTGTCACAATAAATATTATAAATCAGAAGTAGGACCACCTTTTTGTTTTGAATAATAGTTTAAAGGTTTCTCTATTTGTTGAAACCCACAATGAAATTATTAGGAATTTGAATCCATAAAGAGATGAAATATGGATATCAAATATTATAATAAATAGTTTATAGGATAGTTTAGAGACCATATTTTTATGGAGTCAGATGGAAATTAGAATTTTATTTCATAATTACTTCGATGGCTAGACAGAGGACTAAGTGTGTATGTATTATCTTACAATGGTTATGTAATTAATGGTTATATATTTTATAAAAATTAAAATGATGAAGACAGTACTATGAAAAATTTTGGAGTTACACTTGTGGATGAAGTGATGCGTGTTTCTGGTACTAAGGTTTGAAATCCAATTTATGTGAATATGTCATACTTTGGCATCATCAAACAAATACAGAAGTTGGATTATAAAACATTTCAAGTACCGATTTTTCAATGGAACTGGTTTGATAACATGAGTGTTGTTAAAATATATTAATTGGTATTCATGAAAGTGGATTTTAGTAAGGAAGGGTACAAAGACAAACCATTTATAATGGCATCATATCTAGTATAAGTATTTTATGTTCCAGATCTAACAAACTAAAAGTGGTCAATTATTTTGTTTTTAATCAAAAACATTAAATGATCAAATGAAAATTCAACTAATGATGACCCTTTTATTGGGAAGTAACATTTATTTTGAAGTGGAACCAATGTAGATGGGGTTTTTTTTCATATGAGGCCATAATGAAGGGATTTAGATAATCAATAGAGAGGTAAGATCCCTTCAATGTTTAAAAAAATATAGTTCAATGGAAAGCGTGGTAACATTAGAATTTTGGATTATTTTGATACCTTATCACAATGATCCATAAGTTATTTTTGATGAGTACGAATTATTCGTACCTCAATCCAACACATGATGTGATTGGTATGACTCTGGGTGTGTCTTTTTATTTAAAATTGAAATTGATTTTAGTAAAAAAGATGACTAACATACTCAAAACATATAAAACACATTCATATTGTTTTGGTACTATAATAAAATGATCCATAAGTCATTTTTTGATGTGTAGGAATAAAATTCACCTCTATACAATTCATGGTGTGACCGATATGACTCCAAATTATCCTTTTAATAAAATAATAAAAATGAATTTGGTGGAAATTAATTTTAGTAAAAATAACTAGTGACATACTCAAAATCAACAAAAATAATTTGAATTATTTTGATACCGTAGGAAAACAATCCAAAATTTATTTTTGATGTGTATGAATCAACCAAACCTCAATTTGATGCACAGTGTGACCAGTATGACTCCAAGTGTTCTTTTCAATATAAATTTGATATTAATTTTAGTAAAAAGAAAAAGTGACATACTAAAAACCAATAAAATGCATTGTTATGGTTTTTATACTTTAGGAAAAAAATCTAGAAGATATTTGTGACATGTAGGAATTATCCACACCTCAATCTGATGCACAGTTTGACTAGTATGACTCTAAGTGTGCCTTTTTATTTAAAATTGACATTAATTTTAGTAAAAATAATAATTGACATATTGAAAACCAAGGAAACACATTTTTATTGTTTTGATACTTTAATAAAAAGATCCATAAGTAATATTTTAGGAGTAAAGATAAACCTCACCTTAATCTGGTGCACAGTGCGACTGGTATGACTCAAAGTTTCTATTATCAGTTTAAAATTTTCATTTTAGATTAAAATGTGTGTCACTCACTAGAAAACAACCAAACGCACTCTAATTATATTGATAATTTTTTAATTGATTCATAAGTCATTATTGATGTGTATGAAGAAATCTCATGTGAAAATGACACATGATGTGACTGTTATGACTCAAAGTGTGTGTTCCCAGTTTCAAATGATATTTTAGAAAAATGAAAAAATGACATACTAAAAACCAAGAAAACACATAAGGATTGTTTTAAAACTTTAGTAAAATGATACATAATTAATTTCTCACATGTAGGAATCAACCCTACCTCAATATGATGCATGGTGTGACCAGTATAACTCTAAGTGTTCCATTTTATTTAAAATTAAAATTAATTTTAGTAAAAAGAGAAATTCACATAATAAAAACCAATAAAATGATATCTGATTATTTTTATAATTTAGAGAAATGATCCATAAGTAATTTTTGAAGTATATGGATCAACCAAACCTCAATCTGATGCACGGTGTGACTATTATGACTCAAAATGTTCATTATTAGTTTAAAAATGACATTTTAGTTTAAACAATTTCACTCATTAAAAACCAATAAAACACACTCTAATTGTGTTGATAATTTATGAAAATTATTTTTCTATTAGTTGTGATGTGTAGTAATCATTCTCATGTCAAACCAACACATGATGTGACCGATATGACTCAAAGTAAGTTTTTCCAGTTTCAAATGACATTTTAATAAAAAAAACACAAGTGACATACTCAAAACCAATAAAACACATTCAGATCATTTTGGTACTTTAGGAAAATGATATATAAGTAATTTTTGACATGTAGGCATCATCCACGCCTCAATATGACACATGATGTGATTGTATAATTCTATGTGTGTCTATTTATTTAAAATTGACATTAATTTTAGTAAAAAAGAACAATTGGAATATTAAAACTAAGAAAATGAATTTGGGTTATTTTGATAGTTTGGGAAAATTATCCACAATTCATTTCTGACATGTAGGAAATAGCATCAACTCAATACGATGCACGGTGTGACTGGTACAACTCTAAGTGTGTTTTTTATTTAAAATTGACAATAATTTTAGTAAAAGAACAAGTGACATACTAAAACCTAAAAAACGCATTTGGATTATTTTTATAATTTATGAAAAGGATCCATAAGTCATTTTTGATTTATATGAATCAATTTCACCTCAATATGATGCACGGTGTGATAAATATGACTCAAAGTGTGTCTTTCTATTTAAAATTGAAATTAATTTTAGTAAAAAGAACAAGTTACGTACTGAAAACAAATAAAACACATTTATATTGTTTTGATACTTTATAAAAATGATACATGAGTCATTTTTGATGTGTGGGAATCAACCAAACCTCAATACGATGCATGGTGTGACCGTTATGACTCAAGGTGTTTTTTATCAGTTAAAAAATGACATTTTAGTTCAAAACGTGTGTCACTCACTGAAAATGAATAAAACACACTCTAATTGAATTTATAATTTAGGATAGTGATTCATATGTCATTTTTGACATTTAGTAAGTAGTATCACATCCTCCCAACACATGATGTGAGCGGTATAACTCAAAGTGCATGTTTCTAGTTTGAAATGATATTTTAGTAAAGAAATAAAGTGATGTACTAAAAATTGATCAAACACATTATGATTATTTTGATACTTTAGGAAAAATATCCAAAATTAATTTTTGACATGTAGGAATTATAAACAATTCAATCTGGCACATGGTGTGACTAGTATAACTCCAAGGGTGCCTTTATTTTAAATTTTCATTAATTTTAGTAAAAAAGAACAAGTTACATACTCAAAATTGAGAAAACACATTCATATTGTTCTGATACTTTAGGAAAAATATCCATAACTCATTTAAGACATGTAAGAATCAACTTCACCTCAATACAATGCACGATGTGACCGGTATAACTCCAATTGTGTCCTTTTATTTAAAATTTACATTTTATTAATGTATTCTTTAATATTAATGTCTAATTTATTTATTTATAGTGTTACTAACATAAGATTTGTTTTCTTATATAGGTGTATTATTTTTATTGGGTTGAGTTGAATTGTTTGGAAACTAATACCATGGGTGAACTTTTGTGAGAGGGGGTCATGGGTGCCAAAGATGATGAAATGTTAATGTTTTTAAATGTTTGTTGATAGTAATTGTAAATGTAATTATAAAAACATTGTTTGAAATCTTTATAGTAGTGTTTTTTTTGTAATCATGATGTAAAATTTATTTAAATTAAATTATATATTTTTCATATTGGTTTTACTTCTTTGTTTCAGTGTGTCTTTATATAAACAACACACTAAAGTAGTTTGGGCATTTATCATCATTATTTCTAGCATCGATAAAGGCGAACCTTTATCAATGCTATTGAAAGCACTGATAAAGGGGTGCCTTTATCAATGCTAATGAAAGAGCTGATAAAGGGGACACCCCCTTTAATGGAATTGATGAAAAAAATGCTTTTTAGCTTTGTTAAAGACATTTTTGTGCATTTTTAAATGGAATATCTGTAGTAGTGAAAACTATTACAATTTCTAAACAACTAAAAAATAATTAAGTCGACTCATAGGAGACCATACCCATGGATGTAGCCAACAATATATAAAAAAATGAACTTATAATTAAAAACATTTTTTACTTTAGTATTATTAAATAATGAAAATAAAAAAATTATAGAATAATGTATAAATAAAACATAAATAAAATGGATAACATAATACATAAATAAAACATATTACAAAGTATCATAACAATAAAAGTGTATTTTTTTAGTGTGTGATGTATGATTTTAACTTAAATATATTACTTTGAAATTGAAAACACATACTTTCAGTCATACTAGAAACACCATGTGTTTCATTGATGTGAGGTTAATTCTTACACATCACAAATTAATCATGGATTGTTGTCTTAAAATATCTCTACAATTTAATTGGTTTTTCTCACTTTTGATTATGTGACATTCATTTTGAACTGAGGTATCACTTTTAAACTATAGAATATGAACATAATAACACTAGTCACATCATGTTATAGATTGAATTTTGATTAATTCCTATACATATAAAATTAATCAAAGATAATTTTCCGAAAGTATAACAATAATCCAAGCACATTTTCTCAGTTCTGAGTATGTGATACTCATTTTAAACTAAAGTGTCAATTTCAAACTAAAAAGGATAACTTTCAATCATAATGACCACACATTCAAGATAGTAATTATTTAATGGATGGTAAATATTCTATTCAATGAAACTGGTAGGATTTATTGCATCATGACATGAAAATCATGATATTTCATGCATATTAACTTCAAATCTTTTCATAACACAAAATATTTTACATTGTAAAATTAACCTTGAAACACTTTGATGCCATGAAGAAAATGAAAAAAACTAATTTTATCCTTCTTGTATAATGTATGAAAAGGTGTAGGTAGGTATGTTTTCTTTCATCAAGAGTGGGAGAAAACTCCAAATTTATTCCCATTCAGAGTAAGTATAATCCTGCATTCAACTCATCTTTAGTCATTTATTTAATATCTAAAAAATTTCCAATCAATATGTCATAAATATTATTCTCCACATACATGAAATAAAAGTTATGTTTGACCTCATGATATCTCCAATATGGTAGCTCAAAAAATATTGACTATTTCTTCCAAATAATTCTATCATGACCGTATTTTTGTCTCTTTCCAAATGTGACATCAATGTTTTTTCACCCTCTCACAATAATGATCAGTGGAAAAGTTTTTGGAGAAATATAAAATTATTATGAGTCATTTAATGGATTTATTAATCTTTGATAAGATTTATCCATAGAAAAAAAACCTATAATGACCCATGTATACTACTTTTATCCCATGTTTTAGTTGATAATATGAAGTTTGTTGTCCACAAATTGAAAAATATTTATTCCCCTTAATACTATATCCAAAAAAATTTCCATATACTGGGAAGTCATTTATGGTGAATGCATTAAAAAATGTTCCATTTTATGAGAATTATATAGCATATTACCTTCCTCCCATAAATGTTTCAAATCATCAACTAATGAATATCAGAAAACATCAATATCATTTCCAATCTATTATGGTCTAGAGATCTTTAAACTCAAAATGACATATTTCACTGCATACAAAATTTAAAAGATAAGTTGTAAATATACAATAAAATGGACCTTAAATAATGAGTTCTACTATGGATATGATATGTATTCATTCTATATGTGCACTTTCCAAGTTTTATATTTCTAACTTCATTTTAGAATATAGGAAACTGTTGATCAATTTTCTTCTACATTGGACGATCAGTTGGATGATGTAATTTTTCATCACATATCCACTTATATGTATTCCATATTAACCTATTTTAATCATTTGAATTTAAAAATAAACATTTCAAATGAATAATTATAGGAAGATACCAAATTTCCTTGGTAGGAGTCTTTTTTACTGCAAAATTAGCCTGTGATTTTTCTTTCATCTTATACTGTGACATCCCACATTTAGGGAACTCTAACAGAAATTTATATTTTTTTATATATAGAACACAACCATTTTAGAATTCATGTATTTTATTGTATCCCAAACCCATCAGGCATAATATTTTCTTCACTTTATAATTTGAATCTATAAAATCATTGTGTTTAGGAAGTATGTCTTTCAACTATTATAGAAACATTTTAAAACTCTTTCCACTCCATCCATTTTTTCCCTTAAAGTTAATAAATATTAATGTAGTTGATAAAACTATAAATTCTATACAACCTGAATGAAATGGTTTTTTAGCGTCACCATATAGATGCTCAATTTTCAGCTTTTTCTCAACTACCTCTAATTCAATATTAAGAATCATTTCTTCAATTTGATCAGACTTATCATCTTATAAATCATTATCATCAATAGATCTTAACATTTATCCAGTTTCATCATACCAAATCCAGGATCTATAACTCTGATTAAAACCATGAAAAATTAAATAATATTTCAACTTCTTTATATTTAAACATTTCAGGATTGGGAAGAGAAACAAGTCATTGTTTGGAACATTTCATTTAGAAAATTCCAAAAAAACAATGAAACCTTCTGCATATTCATCACTTTTTCATAGTGAGGTAAACTAGATTTGACTCATTATTATCTTTAACAAATATCAAAAATTTAAAATAAGTTATTATATTTTCAAATTTAATTTTTAATTTACTTTTATAAATAACAATAAAATATTATGATAAGATATTTAAAAAAACACAACATGTTTGATAAAAAAACATATAACTTTGATTATTTTTAATTATCATTATTTAATAAAATAATCATAAAACTTAATCTAAAAATAACCATTCATGAATTAAAAAATACATATGATGTACGAGTAATTAAAAATGAAATTAAAAATAGTGAAGATAAAGTGACATTAATGGAAAACTGGAATCACAAATAAAAATTAAAATACCATGTATGCATAGAAAATCAACACAATAAACAAAAACCATAAATTGATATTTGAACTAGGATGATTAAAAAGGTGACACCAATGGGAAGAAGGCACATGTGGTGGCTGACGATGGGTGATGGTGGACAGTGGTGGTGGATGCCAATTGAATGATAAAGAGTCATCAATTGAAAATTGGGACAAAAAATAAAAATTTATATACCTTGGATACATGGAAAATTGAAACAATAAATCAAAATAAAAAATTAACATCAGAACCAGGATGATTGAGAAGGTGACACTAATAGGAAGAAGTCACAAGTAGAGGCCAATGATGGGTGATAGTGGATGGAGGTGGTGGATTCCAAATCCATGATAAAGTAACATCAATTGAAAATTGAAATGAAAAATAAAAATTCAGATAACTTGGATTCATGGAAAATTTAAAAAAATAAACACAAATCATAAATTGAAATCGAAATCGGGATGACTGACATGGTGACACCAACGGGAACAAGGCAAAAGCAATGACCAACTATGGTTGACGGTTGATAGTGGTGGTGGATGAAAAATGAAATATATTCAAGGTCGTGTATCAATAAATGAAGATATTTTAGGCCACATATCGAATAATGAAAATATATGAGGCAATAAATCAAAGATGGAAGGTTTAGAGTGTAGGTTTTGGGCGTAACGGAAGCGCGAAAGGGATGATGCCCAAATTTTATTTTTTCCATTATTAATAATCAATATGAGGTCTATTATAATGAATAATTCTATGACCAATGGAATTGAATCAAAGAACAATCAAGGGATAGAAAACCTGGAACCAAGAGAGAGTAGATCAACACATGTTTTTTAAAATTAATTTAATTAAATAAGAATTCGCTCTAAGGTTATTCTTTCTTCATTGATGTGTTTGGCCATATATCTATAGTGTGTCACCATTTCGTTGTATAATCCAAGTGTAGGATTCCACTAGCGGTGATCCACACATGTTCCATGAATCTTAAGATGTCACCGAAGGAGACTCTGGGTGTTATCATGGAAGATCCTTGTACTTGCATCATTTGACTTTGATCACCTTAAGAACCACTTCCAAATCATTCTACTTGATCTGGTGGAGGAGGATCTCTCTTGTTCTTTTAGGAGTTCTTGGAGAGGTATTAACTCTCTAGGATTGAGAGATTTCCTCCAATTCGTTGTGCACCGTTGAATAGGCATCGATTGGCTTTTCCTTGGCTAATAAGTGAATAATATAACATAGAATTTATTTCACTAGGGTAATAATAAAATAATTTGCACAAGTTCCTTTAATTATTTCATTAATCCTAGAGAAACCCCCATGTCAAATAATAACAGCAATATTATTATTTCCTAACATGTGCTTAACTTGAAAGTTATAATTAAATATTATTTAATAAAATAATATTCAATATTATTATTTCTCACTGGACCCTTAAACTCAGTCCACCAATACTCCTAAATATTTATCATGTCGTGGTTAATGAATATTTATTTATTAAATAAATATCACTACGTTATTCACTGATAAATAAATAAATATTATATTCACCAAATAGAAAATAAATATTTATTAATTATTCCTCCCACAATATATTATCTAGAATCACTAGTGAAGGAATAAATGTGATCAGGAATCCATATATAATTATTAAACCATGACCGAGAATAATATTTATTCAACTTGTTAAATAATAAATTATTTAACTGAGATTCTGGATACACTTAGTGTATGACCCTCTAGGCCTCTTTCTCAGTGGCATTTAGGTGAACTTACCTAAAGTCCAAGGTTAGTATCTAGAAACATGCCAAGGCACCCATAGATAAATAATTTAGTATCATAATGACATGTCACCCCATACTAATGTTTACCGTGTAATATAATCCTTTTATCACAATATCTCTAATTGAGTAGGTTGCATGCCAGTGCCATCAACTTATATGCTTGATATCTCTTTTTTTTAATTTTTAAAAATAGAACTTGACTATTTATCACCATGGACATGGATTTATTTAGGCTATATCATTTTCATCAAAGGGACTGAGGCATTAACTTCAATTAATGAACACAAGGGATAGATCCTTTCTTGCATTATTCATTAATACAATATTACTTGTGATGCACCCAATATATCCCACCTCAATACAAATATCTGTCATCACGGTTTTCATCAATACATATAAGTGCATGACTCATAATAATCATTAATAATAATCTTAAAGTCTATGGACCAATACACATGTCCATATATAGGAATATCCAATGACACATAGAAATGTGGATTTCCTAATAGTAGGTCTCATTCTCATAATATCCTCCTGGACATTACCAAGGGCGCACAACATAAGAAGGTGTCACAAAGTCCTATAAGTCTCCACCCCTGATATCCTATATCACTTTTTTCCCTAAAATGATATCATCTATCTATAGAACATATATTCAAGAATTGTCTCATAGCACTTTAGGGTTATCTTCATAACAGGGATCTTCTATGACCTTTTAGTGTGATAGGTAATACTAGTAAATTAGCACATTCAATGTCATGCATAAGAACAATCATGATGTGATAAGTAATTTATTAATATTCAAAATCATGAATATAAGTTATTATAAAGTAAAAATAAGTTGGTTTTATGGAAACAACTCCAACAGACTCTGACTTACACTAGATCCAACTGCTAAAGACCTTCAGTCCACTAGCTCTCACATGATACTCTTGCTTCTTATAAGATTGGTCTTTAGTTAAGGGGTCCACCACATTCTTTTCTGTGGGTACTCTGCTCACTGTAACTTCACCCCTCTGATAAAAATCCCTCAATATGTCATACTTCTAGAGTATTTTATTTGTCTATTGATGTGAACATGGATCTTTTGGAAGAGCCACCTATGTAGTATTATCACAATACAATGTGATAGGGTCTTTACTTATAGGTATAACATCAAAATCCTAGAAAAAGTTCTAAATCTAGATAGATTCCTTGGATGCATCAGAATCCACTATGTACTTAGAATTCACTGTTGAATTAGATAAAACTAGTTACTTTAAACACTTCCAGCTTACAGCTCCTCCATTGATACAGAAAACATATCCTAATTATGACTTCATGTCATTATGAACTATCTGAAAACCATCATTATCATACCCTCTGATGAAAAGCTCCTCATCTCCTCCATACACCAGGAACATATCCTTAGTTCTTATCAGATACTTAAAGATATTCTTAACTACATTCCAATGTTGTTCTCCTAAATCTTCTTGATATCTTTTTACCATGATAAATTCATAGGAAACATCAAGTCTAGTATAACATGGAATACATGATTGGTACTATCACCAAAGTGTATGGTATCTTACTCATTCTCTCTTTCTCTTATTGTGTTTAGGGACACATTTTCTTAGAAATATGTAAGTCATGTGGCACTGGAACCAATCCCCTCTTGGATTGTTCCATACTAAATATCTTTAGTATCTTGTTAATATATTTACTTTTTCTTGGTCCAAGAAACCTCTTGGATCTATCATGAATGATCTTGATCCCTAGAATGTAGGCTACTTCGTGTAAGTCCCTCATAAAGAAGCACTTATTAAACCAATCCTTAATAGATTGTAAGACTAGTATGTCATTTCCAATAAGTAATATTTCATCAATATATACAACTATGATAATGACCGCATTCCCATTAAACCTTTTTTAACTACAAATCTCACATTCATTTTTAATGAAAACAAAATCTTTTATGGATTCATCAAATCGAATGTTCCATGACCTAGATGTTTTCTTTAATCCATAAATGGATCTATACAACTTGAAAATCCTTTTGGCATCACCTGGTGTCACAAACCCTTTTGGTTGTGTCATATAAACATCTTCCAAAAGTTTCCCATTAAGTAATGTAGTTTTGGCATCCATATTCTAAAAGTCATAGTCATGGTAATATATTATGGAAAATATGATTCTGATGTATTTAAAGATCTAAAATGGAAAAAAGGTTTCATCATAGTCAATTCCTTGATGTTGGTTAAACCTTTTAGAAACTAGCCATGCTTTATAGGTACTTACTTTACCTTCCAAGTCCAGTTTCCTCTTGAATACCCATTTACACCCAATAGGATTTTTCATAAATTGACGCATCAACTAGAACCCAATCTTGATTCTAATACATGGAATCTATCTTATAATTCATATCTTCTAGACATATTCTAGCTTTTGATCTCTCTACTACCTCCTTATAGGAGAGAGGTTCATCATTTTCCAACAATAATGAGTCACCATCCTCGGTGACTAGAAAATAATATCTCTCTGGTTCCCTTACCTCTCTTGATCTCATACCTAATACTTGTGTTTCAATAAATACTTATTCCATGAGGACCTTTGGAACTTGTTCATATACCAACTCTTGTGTATCTTGAGCATCAACTTCATCAAAGTCAATATTGATCCCACTATCCTTTTTGAGGATGTGCTCCCTCTCAAGAAATGCATCTTATTTGGAAACATTCACTTTCTTGTTTGAGGGGTTTTATAGGTTGTATCCTTTTGTTTCCTTGGGATACCCTATAAATATACACTTCATGCCCTGGGGTGCTAGTTTGTTGCCAGAAAATTCCTTAACAAATGACACATATCCCCATACACATTTATGTGATAAAATGGGTTTCTTTCTAATCCATAGCTTAAAGGGAATTCTATTTTCCACTTTAGTTGGTACTTAGTTTAATGTGTATGTCATAGTTTGTAATGCATATCCCCAAAAGGATAACAGAATATCTGCATGACTCATCATTGACCTTACCATGACCAACAAGGTACGGTTCCTCCTTTCACTAACACCATTCCAATGGGGTGTATAAGGTGGAGTGAGTTGAGATAGAACCCAAACTCCTGTAAAAAGTCAATGAACTCTTGGTTAAGATATTCTCTACCTTGATCTGATCAAAGATTCTATATCTTATTACCAAACTGATTCTATACTTCATTCTTTAATTCCTTGAATTTATCAAAGGACTCAGACTTATACTCATCAAGTAAATATATCCATATCTACTCAAGTCATCAGTAAAAGTTATGAAGTAAGAATATCCACCTCCATCCACTACTAAAAATGGTCTACACACATCATTTTGTACCAATCCTAGAAGCTATGTGGCCCTTTCACCCTGTCCACCAAATGGTGATTTATTCATTTTCTCTTATAAACAAACATGACATCTATCAAGTGGTTTTAGATTAGAATAGTCTAAATATCCATCTTGACATAGCTTTGTTAAATGCTTCTCGTTTACATGACCAAGGTAGTGATGCCACAACTAGGTGTTATATGAGTCATGTGAACCTGATTCGTTATTGATTTCCAACACTTTTTTTTAATTTAATACATATAGACCGTTATTTAAATGTGTCATATCATAGCATATGTTGTCCTTATAAAGGAAACAAATTTTATTTTCAAACTTGAAAATAAACCCATTTGTATCTAAACTTGATACAAAAATTATGTTTTTGGTAACATTAGGTACATTATAACAATCATGTAAAACCAAAATCATTTCTATCAGTAATGAAAGGTGGTAATAATTTCTAATAGACTATTCTCATTATTTCTCATATTATAATTCACAATAAAACTAGAGAAGGTCTTGGTAAGTGATGAAAATATTAGATCTATATGCAACTCATCTGGGAATTTAATCCCTAAGATGTCCAAATGATCAATGTAGTTGATAAGCTTGGATAAATGAGGCCCATCTGTCACGGACTCTCCAAGCTTAGTCATGAACAAAGTTTTGGAGATATCATACCTCTATTTTATTTCCTTCTCTTGATAGAGATCCCAAAGGTGATACATCATGTTATGAGAATCCATTTACTCATATTTCTTCAAGATCTCATTGGACATGGATAGTATCATGAAGCACTGAACATTTGTATCATCATTTAGATGTTTCTTATACAGAGAGAGCTATTCATCACTCACCTCATTTCTAAGAAAAAATGGTAAAGGTTCTTCTAGCACATACAGTTTCCTTTCATATTGAAGGATGACCTGTAGGTTCCTTTTTTACTCCAGGAAATTAGTTTCGGTGAGAAGTTTTTCCTTCTTGAGTATGGATCACAATAATATGTTTGATGTCATTTTTTATGCTATTTCTACAAATAAAATGAGCAGAATTTTATTAATTTATCTGATAAAATTTAGAAAAATAAATAAATATTATATTTATTAGCCTCCCACTATTTTATTGAAACCCAATAACCCTCACCATTGGATTCAGAATATCATGTTTCATGGAAATTCAAGTGTAAAGGATCCATATTCTTCTTCTCATTACCCCAACTTTGTTTATTCAAGAAACTTGAAAGGTTTTAGGTATACATTCCAAATTTCAGTTGCATTAACTCACAGTTCCTTGATCCATTAAGTGGAATCCCTAATCCTGAAATAATTAATTTAGATTTCCTCAACCTTTTCTTTTTAGTTACATAAATCATGCATTGGCATTCAACCCTTGATGTGAACCAAGTCAATTCAACCCAAACCCTCATGTTAAAATTCCCTGATAATTGAAAGCACCCCAATTTTGTTTGGTCAAGCACTTTGAACTATGGTTCGATTCTAACTGAAGTAATGGAAGTCTATACCAAATTAATATTTTATTGTGGGATTTTATCCTTTATGCATAAATTTCCAATTATTATCTTTTCACATGCTTGTTAATATTAAGTGGGATTACTTAAGTAATTAATCATGTATTTAAATAATATTTATGCATAAGACATATTATTTTAGTTATATCCTTGTATTCTTGTTAATTCATTAATTATGTTATCTTGAAAAAACATCCATAATGAAATAACCATGCAACTAACAAAATTAAAATAAAGGGTATTATCATGAGATTATTCAAATGGTTATTTTATATAGCGGTTGATAAACTAATCGTTGGCCTAGGGGAGAAACACCTTGAACCATTTAAAGTTTGTTTTTATATCTTTTCACCTATCCACCTTTGTATCTCCATGGATTGGTTTCACATAGGCTCCTAACTTGAACTATCTCCACTAGATTAGGAGCTCTATCCATTATATATGCTTTTACTCACACATAGATGAGGGGTAAAAGGGGGTTTACATAAAATAAACCATGGGCACGCAGGCCCTACATATTAATGAGGATAGAAGGCACACAGGACAACAATTTAATTTAATAATAATTTAAAAGGAAACCAGTCACATGAAAAGGTCTGTTCAAACTCATGATCATCCACATGCATGCAACGAATTACGCATTTAATAAAAGTAGAATTTAATCCTTTAATTATTATTATTTAAGATAAATCATGCTTGAATCAATTAATTATTTTATTTAATTAATCAATCCTTTTATCTTAAACCTTTTCTGAATTTCCTTAATATTCTCATCCATAATAATTTTAAAAAAATTAATAAATTCATTTAAAATTAACTGTGTACATAAATTTTACCTTGGAGGTAACCCGGTGAATACCCATCCAAAATTATCCAATATTTATTATACTTGTATACACAATATTCTTTGTGAAATATAGTGTGCATATAGAATAATAACTGTAATACAACTCATACATGATGTGAAGATCTTGAATATTATGTAGATGTTAACAAAACACTCACACACACACATATATATATATATGTATATCAAATCCTATCACATGGAGTGTCCCAGATTTATTCCCATATGCAAGTACATGTCTCAAAGGTTACATAATATAATAAATTTTAAATTTGTGTAACTGGTAAACATACACGACATGAAGATCTAATCTATATGATGTGTACATTCTTCAGTGTGTATCCTAAGTACACACCTAGGGACTCGGTGTGTGAGGCGTACTTTAGAAATCTTGGAGTACACGACATATCCAGTGGTCCACACACCATATTTACTCTATGTTACATGGTCACCTTTCGTGTAGGTCATGTATGGAATACACAACCCAACCCTGACCTGAAGGTACTACACGTCATGTCCAGTGGGCCGGACAATGTGTAGTCTTGATGAACGTGCACTAGTCTGTCCCAATCAACATGCGGTGTAAGAATTAATTATATTTTGTGTCATTAATTCACACGGGTTGAGTAATTACCAAATTAACTCCTAGTACATTGAATATGAGTACACGGCGTGTAATTTCGATTATACAGTGTGTACTCTTGTGTTACCCGGTGAGAATCCTTGGCACCTCTGGATGAGTTCCTCAATTTTATTTTAATCATAAAATTATTTCTTTCTATTAGATCTGTGAGAAATGATGGAGGAATAAATGGATATCTAAATTAAGATTTAAATAATGGTTAGCTTGAATTGAAAAACTAAATTATGAATGCATAAATCATCAACAAAACTAAATAATTATAAAAAATTATGTGACTGCTCTAATACCACTTATAGGTTTTGGGTGCAGCGGAATCATGGAAGGGACAGTGCCCAAATTTTTTTCCATTATTGATAATCAATCCAAGCTCTATTCTAATGAATAATGTTGTGACCAATGGAATTGAATCAAAGAACATGCAAGGGATAAAAAACTCTGAACCAAGAGAGAGTAGATCAACACATGTTGTTTACACTTAATTTAATTAAATAAGAATTACCTCCAAGGTTATTCTTTCTTCATTGATTCATATGACCACAGATCTACAGTGCACCGACGCTGCACTGTATAATCCAAGTGTAATATTTCTCTAGTGGTGATCCACACGTGTTCCACAAATCTTCAGATGTTGCCAAAGGATTTTATGAGTGCTATCATAGAAGATCATTGCACTTGCATCGTCCGCCTTCGATCTCCATGAGAACCAATTCCAAAGAATTATCCTTGATCCGGCAGAGTAGGATCGCTCTTGTACTTGAGATCATTCTTTAAGAGGTATGAACTCTCCAGGCTTGAGATCTTTTCTCCAATTTGTTGTGCACCACTGAATAGGCATCGCTTGGCTTGCCCTTGGCTAATAAGAGAATAATATAACCAGACATTTATTTCACTAGGTTATTAATAAAATAATTTGCACAAGTGACATTAATGAATTGATTAATCCTAGTAAAACCCCCATGTCAAATAATAAAAACAATATTATTATTTCCTGATATGCGATTAACTTGCAAGTTATAATTAAATATTATTTAATCAAATAATATTCAATATTATTATTTCTCACTGGTACCTTAAACTCGGTCTGTCAATACACCTCATTATTTATCACACCTTGAATAAAGACTATTTATTTATTAAATAAATATCACTACATTATTATTTGATAAATAAATAAATATTATATTCACCAAATAGAAAATAAATATTTATTAATTATTCTGCCCACAATATATTCTATCAAATAACTAGTGATGGAATAAATACGATCAAGAATACATGAATAATTATTAAACCATGATTGAGAATAATATTTATTCAACTTATTAAATAATAAATTATTTAACTGAGATTCCAGATACAGTTAGTGTGTGACCCTTTGGGCCTCTTTCTCATTGGAATTTAGGTGAACCTGCCTAAATTTCAAGGTTATCATCTAGCAACACACCAAGGCACCCATAGAGAAATAATTTAATTCTGAAATAACATTTCGCCTCATATGAATTCTTACCATGTAATATAATCCCTTTATCATAATATCTTTAATCGATCAAGTTTCTTGCTAGTTCAATCGACCTATATGCTCGATATCTCTTTATTTCACTTTTTGGAAATAGAACTTGCCTATTGATCAGCATGGCCGTGGATTTATTTAGGATATATCATTTCCATCAAGGGGCTTGAGACATTAACTTCTATTAATGAACAAAAGTGATAAATACTTTATCTCATTATTCATTAATTCAATATTACTCATAACACACCCAACATATCCTACCTCACTGTGAACATCTGTTGTCACGGTTTTCATCAATACATATAAGTGTGCAACTCATAATAATCATTAGTAATAATCTTAAAGTCTATGTACCAATACACATGTCCTAATATAGGAACATCCAATGACACATAGACATGTGGATTTCCTACTGGTGGGTCTCGTTCTCATAATATCCTCTTAGACTTTACTAAGGGCATCCACCATGAGAATGTGACTCAAAGTCCTATGAGTATCCACCCCTGATAACCTATGTCATTTGTGTCCCTCATGGCTATAGAACATATATTCAAGAATAGTGTTATATCACTTTTGAGTTCTCATCATAATAGGGATCCTCTATAACCTTTTAGTGCGACAACTACTCTTAGAACATTATCACATTTAATGTCACGCAGAAGGAAAATCATGATGTGATAATGAATTTATTAATATTCAAAACCATGAATTTATTAATATTCAAAACCTCCAACATAGAGTTTGCAGCTGATTAGCCACTAAATGAGGCTAATATTCATTGTTAATATATATAATATTCATGTTATTTATTATTCATAAACATCATTTTAGTTTATTTTACACTTTGAACATCATTTCACATTATGATTGTAATACCTTCTTAAAATGCACTATTATGTGGTACATTTTTTAACATCGTTTGAAGTACCCAATAATTCATCTGATTTTAAGGAATTTAATTATACATATTTTAATTTTATATTTTTTTAAATTTATCTACACTTCAATATGAACATTTTTGATTCAGGTATCAATGGAGAATTCATGGAAGAAGATGGGGATATTTTGTGATGAAAGGAAACAATTTTGGAGAAGTTAGATTGGACACCATCCCACTGATAAGACTGTGGGGCCCAACTTACAGGCCCAATGAATCCAAAATTTCTTTTTATTCTATAAGACATGTATATTAACAAATCAATATTCAGGATCCAATGCTAATTTGGCCTCCATGGTGTCCATTTAGGCAGCCCAAGTTAGAGATAAAATTCTGGTCCAGATTCTACGTCCCAGAAAAACAGTCCACTGATCTAATCATATATCCTAATAAACAACTCTAAATGGACCCAAATTTTATATAAGGGTAGGAGACATCCGTGTATCCATTTTATTCTTCTATATCCCACTCAGATTCGGCCATATAGAAGGTCATCCAAGCGTGTCTGTTCGGTGGAAGCAAGCTGGATGCCACCTCGGGTCAAGGGTGGAAAAGTCTCCTCTCCCTTACTTTACACCACCCTAGGCCTACCATACTCAAGTGGGATCTTTTGTACTGTTGGAGGCTCGACCCAAGGCTCCCAAAATGACTATTTAAGGTAGTGTTGTTGAAGGAGTTTTTCATCTTTTTTGCTTGGTTTCATTGTAGTGTTATGTTGTTGCTTTGTGTTTGTTATCGCATTTCTTTCTCATGTAAGTTGTTTAATTCACCTTAGTTTCTTAATAAAAGTTCTTCCTTTACTCTTATTCTTTTCTTCTAATTATCATTTTGATACCATTGGTTCAATTTGTGATTTTATTCCCACCATACTTTGTGATATTTATCACACAATGGAGGAGTGACCGATTTTTGTTGTTGTTTTTACTTCTTCAATTCCACCCTTGTAAGTCTACTTCCCACTTCCATTGAAGACATGTCATCAATGGAGGGATAACTATTTTATGGGTTGATCAAAAGGAGTAGAAAGGGGCTATATTGGATGTTATTTATCACTCCATTAATGGATAATCACTTCTTTTAAATGAGATTTTTATTTGATGATTTTAAAACCTCTTCATCCTTATTGAATTTAAGGTCACACATTTCAAGTGCTAATAAGAACCTCTACCTTGGAGTGCTCAAAACTTTGTTCCTTCAAGTGTATAGGTGATTAGTATTAGGGTGTGTAGGAATTAAACTAGTAAGTGATGATTTCGTTTTATCTTCTTAAATGAATCCATCTCAATTATAAGAAATTGAAATCATTAAAAAAGGAATTCATCCAATCCACCCCGAGTGATAACCTAGGATCAACTCATTACCTTAATTTGAATTAACTTAAATCCATTAGTTACCCTTTAAAACCATCTTAAATCAACCTAAGTTGGCAACTTCATAGCCAAAATAATCCATAGAATGCACGTTTCTGTAGGTACTTCTTAGGTCTCTGAGGATTTGACAACCCAAACTAGACAACAAGGACAGTCCTGCCTTCTTATTTTGGGTAAATTTGAGCATGAATCAGTAGCATGAGAGAAATTCAAGGTTTTCGCACAAAATAATGAAACCAAAATGACTTCTCCTAGCTCCCTATTAATATTATAAGGATTTTACACATTGGTTATTTAATAACCATTATGAAAGAAATTATTTTCTATATCATTTAAGTTATATTTGGTGACCTGGGACCAACTAATTGTACTTTGATTATATGTATATTTTATGTATTGAATATTAATTTAACGTCTTATTATATATTTTTCATTATTTTTTCATGAATTTAATATAATAATGTCCTAGAGTATTTTTTGCATTGATAAGTACATATTAGTTCCCCAATATGATGAGAACCATGAAATTCTATGAAAATATTCTTAATATAGTTTTGAGATTGGATAAGATACTATGATGGGACACATTTTTTTAGACCGTCAGGTGCGAGTGCTTGTAAGTAGATGAGCCTTCTTCTCATGAAGTTTGCACATGGTAATCTCCAGGATGGGTGATTATGAGAATAAACCTACTAGTTGAAATTCTTCATGTTTTGGTTTCATTGGATATTCATATCTGCAAGCGTGTGTAATGGTCCTTAGACTTTAAGATTTTCATTAATGTATTTCATGACTCATGCACTTAGATTTATTGACCAAAATCATCATGTCATTGGAATGAAGTAGGGTACATTGGCTGCATCATGATTGACATGTCATTAATAAATAAGTCAAGGAAGTATTTTCCCTTCCATCTTTATGGAATTTAATATCTTGGACCTTTGATTAGAATAGAACCATCACATTAAATCCCATGTACATGGTGTAACGACGTGTTTATTTCTGATAGTCAAAGAAAGACGTATCGAGTAAATAGGTTAATGACACTATTGTGAAACCTACTTGATGATATATTTTGAAAAAGTTATTATATTATAAAGTGAGTTTTTATTTGTGGTTTTTGACGTTACAACAATAAGTGATTTATATTGGGTTCCTTAACCTGTTTCTAGATAGTAATCTTGGACTTTAGGAAAGCCTGCCTAATTCCAATGAGAAACAATCCTAGAGGTTCACATGCTATGTTTTTCTATTGATCTCAATTAAATTCTATTTGGGTTTAATTGATGGAATAAATATTACTCCTAAGTCTAAGGAATAATTTTATTCAAGTTTTATTGATAGTATAAATTAAATAGATATTTATTCACTAGAATGTGAATAAAAATATATTTATTTATTTTATTAAATATTTAATAAATATTTATTCACGGGTATGCGAATAAAATTTTTATTTAGGAATAAAATTTTTATTTGGGCATTTAATAAATTCTAGAGGAGTTGGAATGGACCAAGACCATGTCTGGTGACAAATATTAATTAATAAGTTGGTTAAATGATACTTTTTATTGCGCAAGTTGGTGTGCACCATAAAATAATAACATTATTATTATTATAATGTGTCTTGGGGTTTATTAAAGGTTTTAAATATTATTTAATAGTTGGAATTCAATCAAATAATATTTTAACCTAAACCATTTCTTTATAAATATACGGTTTTTTCTATTATGTATTGAATCCAAGATTAATAGTAAAGAACTATTTTGCACAACAAATTCTCTCTTGAATCCTCTTTCTCTCTCTCCCTCACAAGAACGAGAAATGAGATAGATATTTCTTCAAGAATGAATAATGAGAAGTCAAGAATGAAAAATTCAAGACATTCAATTCTCTTCACTAACACTTGGAGATCATGTGAAATTTCTTAGAGATCATAGGAGCACGTATGGATCATCGCTAGAGGGATTCTATACTTGGATCCTCACAATACAATGAAGGAAATACAAAAGGGTCTTTTAGTATTATCAACATTTATTAATGAAGAAAGTTTCTAATCCTAGGTATTAATTTCAAGAGATATTAAATAAATAAATTATAAATTTGATGTGAAAGACCCTCACTCATCATTTCAGGCAACAATAGTTAAAATAAATTATAATATATCACCTACCACCGCATGATTCTGTTGTGCTCAGAACTAACAAGTGGTATTAAAGGGGTCATGTTTAAATTTATAATTATTTATTTGATTTTTAATATATTCAAAATTTTGGTTATATTTTTATTTCATGTTTTTTTTATTTAATTCAATTTTAATTAACATGTTATAGATATATCAATCATGTTCATTCAGTGTTTTATTTTCATAAAGTTTTAAGAACAAATGAAGAATGACCAAAGATTCCATTGAGAAGTGCCAAATATTTTATTGGTAAAACTGGGTTACACAACATGTAGCCAAAGCACACTCTGTGTACCCACACACATTGTACATGGATGGACCGATCAGTTAATTACACACGGTGCATTTATTTAACACCACATGTTGACTGGTCCAATCTGGAACATGGTAAGAGGATACATGGCATGTAGCTGGAATGTACATGTCATGTAATCTGGCTGAGTTAACACATAGAATACCCAGACGTGTGAATCAGATACATGACAACCGAGGTACATGGCGTGTAGCTCGATTTTACATGTTGTTTAGTCTCCCAATTAATGGCAGAATTAAATTACATTAAATTGAAAGTTATAGCATTAAAACCTTAATTTATTTATTAACACCTATTGTGTGTTTTACAATTTAATAATGTTTTAAAAATTTTAAATACTCAATTAATTTATTGTAATATATATGTGATTATTGGTTCTACCATTTATTTTTCATGAATTCCATAAATGATGGGTATCTCCAATTAAGTTTTAATGATCATTAAGATGAAATAGAATTAATTAATTACTTAATTAATGCAATCATGTTTATCATAATAATAAATAAAGAATAAAGAAATGAATTCTATCCAGTTACTTTTGTGTATTCATTGCATGTATGACCATTCACAATATTGACCAATACCTGTTTATGCGTTTGATGTTTTAATTTAATTATTTCATGGGCTTGATATTATTTATTATTAAATTAAATATCATGGCCTGTAAATCATCCCTCCCTTAATTATTATGTAGGACCTACATGTCCAAGGATATTTATGTGATCCCCTTTTAACCAATCCTTTAGCTCCCCTAACTTGCATGTAATTCATAAATACATGTAATTAATGGAGTATCCCAAGGCACATGGAAGCGGTTCAAGTTGGAACCATAATGATGAAAACTCAGGTGATACACAAGTGTAAGGGTGAAATATTGTAACTCATGCCAAGACTAGAAATGGAATTATTTCCCCTAGGTAATATGTTGATTTAGTTTCCTCTCATTAAATCAACCATTAGATAAATCTCATGAATGGGTCATTTAATTAATTATTTATTTCTATCTATGTAATTAATTATTTTATGTATACAAGGTCACAGACACATAAATAATTTAATTAATGTGAAAAGGTAGAATTTAAATAAATCTATTATGCATAAATTTATTATCCATCATTGTTAATTAATTGAGTAATACCCACTTAATATTAACAATACATGTAAATGATTCAAAAAAGATAAAATTTATGCATAATAAATTAAATAAATGACTTATGAATAAATGTTTTATTCAACATTGTTAATTAATTAAGTAACATCCACTTAATATTTAAAATAATTGTAAAGGATAAAATAATATAAAATTTATGTATAATTAATTAAAATTCATCAACCTAATATTAATTCATACTAAGACTTATTTTACTTGATTAGGAACAAAACTCAATAGAACTAAGTGTTTGACTAACCCTTATTGGGAAACTTAATTTTATAAGGGGAGTTTTTATAAAGGTTCTGTGCTGACATAACCATTCTACATCAATAGGATAATCCCTTTCTATACTTGGTGTAATTTGGAGGCAAGTTTTATGGAAATCTAGGGAAGGATTTTAGGATTTTGGAATCAACACAATGGATCAAGGATTTTTATTCCCATAGTTGGAAAATACCTACCTACCCAAATACCATCAAATAGTTTGACCAACCCTTGTCGGGGTTATGTGAAGGGTCATATGGATCCTTTACACTAGAATTTTAAAGCAACCATACGTTCTGAGTTTAATGGTGAGGTCTATTGAAACTTGATAAAATAGTGTGAGATTTAATATAAATTAATTTATTTATTATTTCTCACATAATTTTTTATCAAGAAAATTAATAATAATCTGATATTTTAAATTATAGAATAAAATGGAATGTTAAACATCCACGCTATCCTTGCGATAAATATTTGATAAATACAACCTCATAACTAATAATAAATTCCAAGAGTGGTTTAGAATCCTTCAGGTTATTCTATGCCATGAACAAAAATATTACATGCTAGAATCATCAATTCCTAATCCACCTAGTCAAGGGGTGAGTTATGAAGAGTTCATAGTCTATGAGAAATATATTAATGTTGTGGTTGACATTAAATGTTTCATGATTTCATCTATTTCTAGTGAAATCATGAGGTCTCACAAAAACATGGATAAATATAGAATTATTGAGCACCTCTATGGTCTTTACCATGAGAGATATATACAGAAGAGGTTTGATATTTACAAATCACTCTTTAGAGTAAGCTTATGGAGGGTTACCCAAATGGACCTCATGTATTCAATCTCATTGGCTACATTGAGTGTCTAGAGGTTCTAGGGTTTAAACTCCCTGAAGAACTGGGCATCGACCTCATTCTAGCATCACTCCCTTGGATATTTTATATTTTTGTTGGGAATTTTAATATGAACAACATTGATAAATCTCTACAAGATCTTCTCACTCTTCTTATCCAAGTAGATAAGGATATGAAGTGAAAAAAAATACTTTCATCCTTATGGTGAACAAAAAAAAGGAGAATGTGAAGAGATTTAAGCCCAAAGATTCTTCACACCCCTCCAAGAAGAATAAGATCAAGGGGAAATCAAAGTAATAACATGTTTTCTATTTCAAATATGGAAAGAAGGGCCACTGGAAGAAAAAATGCACCTAGAAAAAGAAGAAAGGGGAAGTTTCATGTGTGTTTGTTACTGAGTATAATTTATCTATTTCTAAAAATTTGGTATTAGATATAGATTCCCATGATCACATATGTATTCAAATATAGGAACCAAGTATATTAAAAAATGGTGAATAAGGAGAGGTATATCTATGAGTAACCAATGAAGCTAAACTCATTGTTGTATCTTTCAGGGACTACCACCTCATGTTGCTGATCAGAATGATCTTGGTTTTGAAAGGTTCTTATTATATTCCATCTATTATAAAAAACATTATATTTTTATATTGACTTGATATAGATGGATTTGTTTTCAAATTTTTAAATAAATGTTTCTTATTTTATAAAGATAGTAATTTTTAAGGTAAGTAAAATTTAAATAGCAGTATTTATGTGTCGGATTACATGAACCAAGTAATGGTAATCGATAACAAAGTTAATTCACATGAATTATACCACACCCAAATCTAGTATCACTAGATAGGTCATGTAAATGAAAATAACATGACTAAATTACACCAAGATGAATATTTAGATTCTTTTGAACTAAAACCAGTTGGTGTATGTCACACATGTTTACAAGGAAAAATGACGAAATATCCATTTAGTGAGAAAGGTGAAAGGGCTAAATAGATTCTTGAATTAGTTCATACTAATGTGTGTGGACCATTTTCTATTGAAGGGGTGGGTACTAATACTTTATAACTTTTACTAATTATTTTAATAGATATGGATATGTCTACTTGATGAGTTATAAGTTAGATTATTTTGATAAATTCAAGGAATATAAGAATGAAGTTGATAATCATCTTGGTAAGAAGATTATGAAACTCTACTCAAGCCATGGTGGAGAATATCGTAATCAATACTTTATTGATTACTTATGATAGTTTGGGATCTTATCCCAAATCACTCCTCCTTATACACCTCAGTGGAATAGCATAAGTGAAAGGAGAAACCACACCTTATTGAACATAGTGAGATAAATAATGATTCATGCGAGTCTTCTATTATCTTTTTGGGGATACACATTACAAAAAGCAACACATATACTAATACAAGTACCAAATAAATCATAAATGGTATTCCATATGAATTTCATAGGGCAAGATAAACCATGTTATTTAATTTATATGTGTGGGGAAGTGAACCATTTATTAAGGCCTCTTCATGTAACAAACTTGAACCCTAAGGCACAAAGTGTTCCTTTATAGGATGCCCCAAGAAAATAAGGGGATATTACCTATATGACCCCTTAAACAAAAAGTTTATAGTGGAAAGATACTCTATATTCCTTGAGAGGGAACACATATCTAAAAGAGTGAGTGGGAGGGAGATAGAATTTGATGAAGTTGAGGATCAAGGTATATAATATTTGGTACAAGAACAGATTCCACAAATCCTTGATGAAGATGAAACAATTCTGGATACATAATTACTATGTAGGAGTATAAGTGAGATTAGAGAAATAGAACGTTATGTTTTTCTAGTCACCAAGGATGGTGACTTGTTATTAGTTGATAATAATGATCCTCTAGCCTATAATTAAGTAGTAAGTGAAATAGATGTTTCCAAGTGGCATGTGTCAAAAAAAGTCTGGATTTTGGTAGATCCTCTAGTAGATGTAAATCTTGTTGGATGAAAATGGGTATTCAATAAGAAACTGGACATGGAAGGACAATTCAGTACCTATAAGGCATGTCTGGTGGCAAAAGGGTTTAAATAGAATCAAGTCATTGACTATGATGAAACCTTTTCACCAGTTGTAATACTGAAATCCATTATAATTCTACTTTCCATTATAGCTTTCCATGTCCTTGAGATTTGGAAAATGGATGTTAAAATAGCATTCCTTAATGGGAAACTTTAGAAAGATGTCTATATGACACAACCCAAAGGTTTTGTGACTTCAAAAGATGATAATAAGATATGAAAATAGAAAAAATAAATTTATGGATTATATTAAGAATCTCAGTCATATAAAATTCATTTTTATAAATCCATAACATAATTAGGTTTCATAAAGAATGAGTGTGATATTTTTCTCTACAAGAGATTTAGTGGGAGTGTAGTCATTTTATTAATAGTATATATTGATGACATATTACTCATATGAAATGAAATACAAGTCTTACAATCTATTAAGATATTGTTGAATAAATGCTTCTCCATAAAGGATTTGGGTGAAGCAGCATATATTCTTGGGATCAAGATCCATCATGATAGATCCAAGACACTACTCGGTCTAAGTCAAAGTACATACATTGATAAGATACTGAAAAGATTTAGTATGAAAAAATACAAGATGGGATTTTTTCTAGTGCCACATGGAATTTATATTCCCAGAAAAATGTGTCCTTAGACACATGAGGAAAGAAACATAATGAAAAAGATTCAAGCTAATCTAGGTAATTGTTATTGTATGGAAGTCAAGACTATCCTTAAGTATTTGAGGTGTATTAAGGATGTGTTCCTGGTATATGGAAGAGATGAGGAACTAGTCATCATAGGATGGGTAGATTATGTAAGAGTTGGTGTCATAGAAACAACTGGTTTTACTTAGATTATATGTATATTTAATGTATTTAAATATTAAACATCTTATTACATATTGTTCATTATTCTATATTACTATAATGTAATAATGTTCTAGAGTATTTATTGCATTGATAAGGTAGTGGAAGTTCCCCACTATAATGAGAACCTTGAAATGCTATAAAAATATTCTTAAATATAGTTCTATGTTTAGATGACATACTAATATGGGACACATAGCATGTAGACCGTCAAGTGTGAGTACTCGTAAGAAGATGAGACTTCCTCTCATGAAGTTCGCACTTGGTAATTTCTAAGATATGAGATTATGAGAACAGATCCGCCGGTAATAATTTCGCATGTTTTGGTGTCATTGGATATTTCTATCTATGAGCATGTGTAATGATCCTTAGACTTTAATATTATCATTAATACGTGTCACGACTTGCGCACTTTGATTTACTGATGAAAACTGTCACACAAACAGTTGGCGATAAGTAGGATACGTTGGGTGTGACACGAGTGGCATGTTATTAATGGATAAGTTGAGGAAGGATTTGTCCCTACCATTTATGGAAGTTGATACCTCAGACCTTTTACTGAATTATAATTGTCATGCAATATTCCATGGACACGGTGTAATGATGATTTTATTTCAGGTATTCAAAGAATGACATATCAAGCATAAAGGTTGATGACACTATCATGAAACTTTCTTGATGAGATATTGCATCAAAGGGATTATATTACACAGTGAGAGTTCGTATGTGGATGTCATTGTTCCGACTTTAAGTTCTTTCTCTTGGGTGCCTTGACCCGTTGTTACATAGTACTCTTGGACTTTAGGCAAGCCCACCTAATGCCAACAAGAAAGAATCCTAGAGGGCCACACACTAAGTGTTTTTGGTGGTCTCAAATAAATTCTATTTTAATTTAATTAATAAATATTATTCTCAAGCCAATGAAATAATTTTATTCAAGTTAAAATGATTTCATAAATTAAAAACATATTTATTCACCGGATTTTGGGTAAAATATATTTATTTATTTTATTGAACATTTAATAAAAATTTATTTACTAGTTTGTAAATAAAATATTTATTTAATAGAATAAATTATTTATTTATTTATTTGGGTGTTTAATAAATGGAAGTGGAGTTCGAGAGGACCAAGGCCGATTCGGTAGTAAAATAATTATTTTCAAGATGATAATTAATTATTTAACTAGTTGGCACAAATTAAAATAATGCTTCTATTATTTTGTCACATGGAATTTTATTTATAATTTCATTTTGTGCAAGTTGGTGCACCATAAATAATGATGTGGTATTATTATTAATAGCATGGATTTTCTCTAAGGTTATGAATGTATTTAATTTCTATTATTCAATTAAATATTGTAACTGAATCCCCATGTTAATAAATAGACACATACATCTATTGTGCCATGTATTGAATCGCACACTCAGTGAATTTAGAATTGTTGAGCTAAACAATTTCTCTCTCAAATCCTCTTCCCTCCCCTCTCAAGAATGAGAGAAGTTCTTCAAGGCTGAATAAAAATAGATCAAGAACGACCAACACAAGACACTCTCTTCGTCGTGCAAGCACCCGAAGAACAAGCGGTGTTGATTGGAGGCCATCGGAGCACATGTGGATCACTGCTAGAGGGATTCTAGTTTGGATCCTTGCAAGCGCAACAAGATAATCCAGAAGGGTCATTCTGGACAATCAACATCATCAATAAAGAAAATACAGAAGTTCTAGGTATTATTTTCTTTATGAAATTAATTAAATTTATTATAAACATGATGATAAAAATCTTCTCTAAAGGCTTCGGGACTCTTCCTTATTTATCTAAATATTTGATTCTATTCCGTGGAGATTGGCATTCATCGTCGTATTGATCCCAAAATAATCATTTATCATGGTAAAAATCAAAGTTGGTTGTCGGCCCAACCATGCTTCCACTGCACATATAACTTTCAAGTGGTATCAAAGGGGTTACATCATAGTTTATAATTATTTAAATATTTCATTAATGATTTATGCATTTAATAATTTAGTTGTTTCGATTCAAGTTAATTGTTCTACAAATCTGAATCTCAATATTTGTTCCTCCTCTTTCGTTTCTCATTCACCTTACAGAAATGATATTTTCTTTTAATTTTGATTAATATAAAATAGAGTATCTCATCTGTAGGTGCCAAAGGTTCCTGGCCTACAACACCAAAACACATGACGTGTATTCAACAGTACATGACGTGTAGCCAAGGTTCAATGCACCGGGTCTGGTCCTCCAAACCAAGTTGTGTCATTGGAGTTTGTCTAATTCTTAATGAATTCATGTGTTGACAAGAAATAAGAGGAGCGTGGTTTTTGGATTATATGTTCTGGGGCCCACTAGACACGATGTGTAGTCCCTTCAGGTTAGGGTTGGATTGTGTACCCCGTACACAGATTGCCCGGATGGAGACCGTGTAACGAGGAACTACACAGAGTGTGGCCCACTGGACACACCGTGTACTCCAAAGATTTCTGAATTACACTCAAACGTCTTTTCCCCAGGCGTGTACTTCGGATGGATGGTGAAAAATAGTACACGCCATGTAGTTGGAACTACACACCATGTAATCATCCAAATTACATAGATTTATTACAATTTATTATTATATTATACAAACCCTTCAAACGTGTACCATCGTGTGAGCATAAAGTTGAGTCACAACACATGATAGGTGTTTTATATATATGTGTTTAATTTAACATATGCGTAATATTTATTTCTACTCATTAGTTAGTTATGAATAGGAATTCACTGGGTTACCTCTAAGGTACAAGTTACATTCAAAGATAATTTTAAATGAATTTATTTTTTTAAAATTATGATGGATGAGAATCTCAAGTAAATTCAGAAAAGTGTTTAAGATAAAAGGATTGATTAATTAAAGATGATAATTAATTGATTCAAGCATGATTTATCTTAAATAATAATGATTAAATAATTGAATGCTAGTTTTATTTATACATAAATATCGTTGCATGTATGGATGATCATGAGCTATAACAAGACCTTTGTGTGTGTATGGTTTCTTTTAATTTATTTATTTAAATTAAATTTATTCGTATGCGATCCTTCTCCTCATTAATATGTACGGCATGCGTTCCCAAGGTTTATTTTATGTAAAATTCATTTTTACCCCTCACCTGTATGTGAGTTAAAAAAAGGCATATGTAATGGATGGAACTCCCAATATAGTGGAGGCGGCTCAAGTTGAAGCCAAGATGAAACCAATCCCAAAAGATACAGAGGTGTACAGGTGGAAAGCTATAAACACGAACCCAAAAGGTTCAAGATGTTTCTCCCCTAGGTCAGGGTTAGTTTATCAACTACTAGATAAACTAACCATTAGAAAAGATCATGGTCATACCCTTTATTTTATTTCTATCAATTGCATGGTTTATCATTATGGATGTGTTGTCATGAACATATAATTAATGAATTAAACAATCATGCAAGATTGAACTAAAATAAACTAGACTTATGCGTAAATATTATCAAGACATGGTTAATCACTTAAGTAAGTTCTACTTAATATTAACAAGCATGTGATAATGATAATAATAAATTCACTCATAAGAGATAAAAATCCCTCAAATAAAATATTAAGTAAGACCAAGCCTTCTGTTACTTGATTAAGAGAAAAAATCAATACAACTATGTGTTTGAACAACCCTTTTTGGGACACTTACTTTTATACAAGAAACCCTTATGAAAAGTTTCGGGTTGACTAAACCATATTACATCAAGAGGAGTATCCCTTACTAGATTTGGTGTAATATTGGAGTCAAGAGTTGAGGAAATCCAAAGTCATGATTTCAGGATTGGGGAGTCCACTCAACAGATCAAGGAGCTGCAAGCCCACAGTTGGCAAAGACCAGCCTACCTAAATGCCTTCTAATAGCTTGAACAACCCTTGTTGGGGTTATATGAAGGGGAATATGGATCCTTTCCACTAGAATGTCATGGAAACTGGACATTCTGAGTTCAATGGTGAGGGACATTGGGACTTGATCAAATATTGGTAGACTTAATAAAATTTATTTTTTCTCATAAAATGTATTCAAGAAAGTACTAATGATCTGCTCTTTTAATTGTAGAATAAAGATGACAAGCTCTCTAACCAAACTATCCCTACTATCAATTCTAGATAAAGACAATATCCTCACCAGTAGTAACTTCCAGGAATGGTTTAGATGCCTTCGGGTTATCCTATGCCATGAACTGAAGTCTTACATGCTGGAGTCAGCATTACCTGATCTGCCTTCCAAAGAGGCGAGTGGTGAGGATTTACTGGTCTATGAGAAACATATGAACAACATGGTCGACGTTCAATGTTTGATACTATCATCAATGTCTAGTGATCTCATGAAGTATCATGAAAACACGGATGCTTATAGAATGCTCTAGAACCTCTGTGGTCTTTACCATGATAGATCAGGACAGGAAAGGTTTGAGATCTCTAAGGCACTCTTTCAGAGTAATCTTGGAGAAGTTTCCCCAGCTAGGCCTCATGTAGTCAAGATCATTGGCTATATTGAGCGCCTGGAGGTTCTAGGGTTTAAAATTCCTTAAGAACTAAGAACTGATCTCATTCTTGCATCACTATATCAGATCTTCTCTAACTTTGTTGTCAATTTCAATATTAACAACATTGAGAAGTCTATATCTGATCTTCATATCCTAATTCACCAAGTGGAAAAAGATATGAAGTGAGAAAAGCCTTTCGTCCTTATATTGAATAAGAGGAAAGTGAAGTCGAAGATCTTTAAGCCCAAATCTTCTTCACGGCCTTCCAAGAAAAGGAAGATAAAAGGGGAGGCAAGGGAACAGAAGGTTGTTTGTTTCGCATGTGGCAAGAAGGGCCACTTGAAGAAGAATTGCACCCAGCCTAAGAAGCAAGGGGAAGCTTCCGATAAATTTGTTATCTAATTCAATCTATCTATTTCTAAAAATTGGGTATTAGATACAGATTTTGGTGATCATATATGTATACAAATACAAGAACCAAGTAGATTTAAAAAGATTGACTGAGGGGAGGTAGATCTACGAGCATCCAACGGAGCCAGACTTGCTACTATAGCTGTCGGGGACTACCACATCACGTTGCCAACTGGAATGATCTTGGTGTTAAATGGTTGTTATTATGTGTCTTTTGTTACTAAAAACATTATTTATGTATCCGTATTAGATACAGATGAATTTGTTTTCAAGTTTGGAAATGAATGTTGATTCTTTTACAAAGATAGCATTTTTTGGTAGGGAACATTTATACAACGGTCTTTATGTGTTGGATTACACAAACCAAGTAATGGTTATAATGGCCTGAAGGCCTTCATTTTTTATTATTATTGATAATCCACCTTTCAAGGGATGAGGCAGAACCCTTACAAGGCCCGAAGGCTCAGAGACAATTACATGAACCGTAGGTCTTAGAGGGAATCACCCAGATAAGACAACTTGGAACTGCTCCTCCCCAGCATATGTCATGATATCAGCACTCCACCTTCGCAGGGCTGGTCGGCTAGCTGTCCTATGCAAAGCTGCACAGGCCTGGTACCGATGGAAAAGTCATACCCTCTCATTCTTCCAATTCCGGTTAGCTCTGCTCTAGTGAATGTGCCTTCCCTGAATCCTCCTCTGAAGCCTTGTCCCTTGTAGTCTGACTAGTACATCTGCATTCATTTGGCCCGAAGGCCTTGGGTGGACCGAAATCCTTGCAGGACCCGAGGACCAAACCGGTGGCCCAAAGGCCCAGATGGATGAATAGTTCTGGCTGCTATAGTACTGAACAGTTCCTGCTACAGCACCGAACATTGTCGGCTACAGTACTGCTATAGTAACCTAGAAATAAGCCTCCACTCAGATTTGATCTCAGGTCTCTTGGATGCACTTGCCTAGTCCTCACCAACTGGGCTGAGGCTCTTGTGCTCGATAATAAAGATACTTAACATGACTCATATCACACCTAACTTTGGAATCACTATCTAGGTCATGTAAATGAGAAATTATTGACAAAGTTACATTGAGATAGATATTTATATTCTTTCAAACTAAAACCACTTGGCATATGTCATTCATTTTTACAAGGCAAAATGACCAAATCCCCATTTAGTGGGAAAGGTGAAAGGCCTAAAGAACTTCTTGAATTGGTTCATACCGATGTGTGTGGACCATTTCCAATTGAAGGAAGGGGAGGGTACTCATAATTCATAACTTTTACTGATGATTTTAGTAGATATGGATATATATACTTAATGAGGTATAAGTCAGATTCTTTTGATAAGTTAAAAGAATACAAGAATGAAGTTGAGAACCATCTTGGTAAGTAGGTTAAGAAAATCCACTCATACCGACATAGAGAATATCTTAATCAAGACTTCATTGATTACTTATGGGAGTTTGGGATCCTATCCCAACTCACTCCTCCATACACACCCCATTAGAATAGTGTGAGTGAAAGGAGGAACTGCACCCTGTTGAACATGGTGAGATCAATGATGAGTCATGTGAGTCTTCCATTATCTTTTTGGGGATATGTGTTACAAACAGCGGCACACATACAAAACCAAGTACCACCTAAATCAATAAATGGTATTTCATACGAGTTCTAGAGTGGAAATAAATCCATATTATTAGATTTACATGTGTGGGAAAGCGATGCATTTGTTAAGGCCTATTTAGGTAACAAACTTGCACCCCGAGGAACAAAGTGTACCTTTATAGGATAACCTAAGGAAACAAGGGGATATTACATATACAACCCCTCATACAAAAAGTTTATAGTGGCAAGATGCACTATATTCCTTTAGAGGGGGCACATGTCCAAAAGAGATAGTGGGAGTGAGATACAATTCGATGAATTTGAGGCTCAAGGTACATAAGAGTTGGTACAGAAACATATTCCACAAAGCCCCGTGGAAGAAATAACTATTCCAGAGACACAAGAGCTACGTAGGAGTACAAGAGAGGTTAGAGAACCGGAATGGTACAGTTTTCTAGTTACTGAGGATGGTGACTCATTATTAGTTTATAATAATGATCCTCTAACCTACAAGGAAGCATTAAGTGCCACAAATGTTTTCAAGTGGAAAGAATCCATGAATTCTGAAATGGATTCCTTGTACCAAAACCAAGTCTATATTTTGGTAGATCCTCTAGTTTATGTAAAGCCTATTGGTTTCAAATGGTTATTCAAGAAGAAACTGGACATGGAAGGAAAATTCAATACCTATAAGGCACAACTCATTTCAAAAGGTTTCAAACAGTGTCAAGGCATTGACTACGATGAAACCTTTTCACCAGTTGCAATATTGAAATCCATCAAAATTCTATTGGACATTTTCTATTACCATGACTATGAGATTTAGAAAATGGATGTCAAAACATCCTTCCTTAATGGGAACCTTTGAGAAGATGTCTATATGACACAACCTAAAGGATTTATGACTCCAAAGGATGCCGATAAGGCATCCAAGTTGTATAAATCTATTTATGGATTAAAGTAAGAATATAGGTCATGGAACATTCATTTTGATGAAGTCATAATGAAATTTGGTTTTATCAATAATGAATGTGAGCCTTGTATCTACAAACAGTTTAGTGGGAGTGCAATCATTTTCCTAATAGTATGTGTTGATGATATATTACTTATTAGAAACGAGATACCAGTCTTATAGTCTGTTACGGCATGGTTGAATCAATGTTTCTCCATGAAGGACTTGTGTGAGTTAGTATATATTATTGGGATCAAGATCCATTGTGATAGATCCAAGAGATTTTTGGGCCTAAGTCAAAGTATATACATTGATAAGATACTGAAGATATTCAGTATGGAACAATCCAAGAGGGGGTTATTGCCAGCATCACATGGCATTCATCTTTCTAAGAAAATGTGTCCTCAAACACATGAGGAAATAAAAAATCATAGCAAGGAATCCATATGTATCAGCGATTGGGTCAGTCATGTATGTCATGCTATGTACTAGGCTGGATTTCACCTATGCATTAAGTGCGGTAGGAAGATATCAAGATGACCTTGGTGACTGTCATTGGATGGCAGTCAAGACTATCCTAAAGTATCTGATGCGTACTAAGGATATGTTCTTGGTTTATGGAGGAGATTAGGAACTAGTCATCATAGGATATGTAGATTCTAGTTTTCAGACTGATCAAGATGACATAAAGTCACAAACGGGATACATCTTCACTTTGAATGTAGGTGCAGTGAGTTGGAAGAGCTCAAAGCAGAGTGTGGTTGTATATTCTACAGTATAGTCTGAGTATATCGCAGCTTATGAGGTAGATAAAGAATAATTTTGGATGCGAAGCTTCATCCAGGAGATAGATGTGATAACTAGTATTAAATATCTCATCACATTGTACTGTGATAATACTGTAGTGGTGGATCTCGCAAAAGAGCCAAGGTCACATCAGGAAATGAAGCACGTGCTTCAGAAGTATCATCTCTTGAGGGATTTTTCTCAGAGAGGTGAAGTTACAGTGAGTAGTATTTCCACAGAAAACAACATGGTGGACCCCTTAACTAAAACCTTGACTCAGCAGAAACATGATCACCATGTGAGGTCTAGCGGACTGAAAGTCGTAGGTAGTTGGCTCTAGTCCAAGTGGAAGTTTGTAAGAGTCAGTTTCCTAGAACCAACTGGTTGTACTTTGATTACATGGATATTTAATGTATTTAAATATTAAATATCTTATTACATGTTTTTTATTATTCTGCATGACTATGATGTAATAATGTCCTAGAGTATTTGTTGCATTGATAAGGTCATGGAAGTTCCCCGCCATGATGAGAACCTTGAAATGCTATAAAAATATTCTTAAATATAGTTCTATGTTTGAGTGACATACTATGATGGGACACACAGCATGAAGACCATCAAGTGTGAGTACTCATAAGCAGATGAGACTTCCTCTCATGAAGTTCGCACTTGGTAATCCCCAAGATAGGAGATTATGAGAACAGACCCTCCAATATGAATTCTGCATGTTTTGGTGTCATTAGATATTTCTAACTACGAGCATGTGTAATGATCCTTATACTTTAAGATTATTATTAATACATGTCATGACTTGCACACTTTGATTTACTGACGAAAATCGGCACACAGACGGTTTGTGGGAAGTAGGGTGTGTTAGGTGTGTCACGAGTAGCATGTTATTAATGGATAAGTCGAGGAAGGATTTGTCTCTTCCATTTGTGGAAGTTGATATCTCAGCCCTTTGATTAAAATATAATTGTCGCACGAAATTCCATGGCCATGGTGTAACAACGAGTTTATATCAGGTTGTCAAAGAACAACATATCAAGCATAAAAGTTGATGACGCTATCATGAAACCTGCTTAATGAGATATTGTGACAAAGGGATTATATTGCACAGTGAGCATTCATATGTGGATGTTGTTGTTGTGACTTTAAGTTCTTTCTCTTGGGTGCCTTGACCCATTGTTAGAAAGTACTCTTGGACATTAGGCAAGCCCACCTAATGTCAACGAGAAAGAATCCTAGAGGGTCACACACTAAGTGTTTCTTGTGGTCTTGGTTAAATTTTATTTTAATTTAATTAATAAATATTATTCTCAAGACAATGGGATAATTTTATTCAAGTTAAAATGATTGCATAAATTAAAAAAATATTTATTCACCGAATTGTGGGTAAAATATATTTATTTATTTTCTTGAACATTTAATAAATATTTATTTACTAGTTTGTAAATAAAATATTTATTTAATAGAATAAATTATTTATTTATTTATTTAGGTGTTCAATAAATGGAAGTGGAGTTCAAGAGGATCAAGGCTGGTCCGGTAGTAAAATAATTATTTGCAAGATGATAAATAATTATTTAACTAGTTGACACAAATTAAAATAACGCAGCTATTATTTTGTGATTTGAAATTTTATTTATAATTCCATTTTGTGTAAGTTGGCGCACCATAAATAATGATGTGGTATTATTATTAATAGCATGAGTTTTCTCTAAGGTTATGAATGTATTTAATTGGTATTGCGCAATTAAATATTGTAACTGGAGTCCCATGTCAATAAATAGACGCATACATCTATTGTGCCATGTACCGAACCGCACACCCGGTGAATTGAAAATTATTGAGCTAAATAATCTCTCTCTTGAATCCTCTTTCTCACACTCTCAAAAAAGAGAGACATTCTTCAAGGTTGAAGAACAAGCAATCAAGAATGACCGACACATGACACTCGTTTCGCTATGCTGGCACCCGGAGAACAAGGGTGTCAATCGGAGGCCATCAGAGCACGTGTGGATCACTGCTAGAGGGATTCTAGTTTGGATCCTTGCAAGTGCAACAAGATAATCCAGAAGGGTCATTCCAAACGATCAACATCATCAATAAATAAAATACCGAAGATCCATGTATTATTTTCTTTATGAAATTAATTAAATTAATTATAAACATGATGTGAAAGATCCTCTCTAAAGGTTTCGGACCTATTACTTCTTTATCTAAATCTTTGATTTTATTTCATGGAGACTAGCGTTCATCATCGTATTGATCCCGAAATAATCATTGATCATGGTAAAAATCAAAGTTGGTTGTCGGTCCAACCACGATTCCACTGCGCCCGGAACCTTCAGATTATAGTTTCCAAACTAATCAAGATGACATGAGGTCACAAACGGGATGCATCTTCACTTTGAATAGAGGTGTTGTGAGCTGGAAGATCTTAAAGAGGGTTTGGTCGCAGATTCTACAATATAGTCCAAGTATATTGTGGCTTCTAATATAGGTAAAGAAGCAGTATGATTGTGCAAATTCATCAAAGAGTTTGAAATGGTACCTAACAGTAAAGATCGTATCACACTCTATTGTGATAATACTGTAGTGGTGGATCTCGCAAAAGATTCATGGTCACATCAACGAATGAAGCACATACTTTGTAAGTATCATCTCATGAGCGATTTTTCTCATAGAGGTGAGGTTGCAGTGAGCAGTATTTCAACAGAATACAACATGGAGGATCCCTTGACCAAAGCCTTGACTCAGCAAAAACATGATTATCATGTGAGATCTAGCGAATTGAAAGATGTAGGTAGTTGACTCTAGTTCAAGTGGGGGTTTGTTAAAGTTGGTGTCCTAATACCAACTGATTGTACTTTAATTACATTAATATTCAATGTATTGAATATTTATTTAACATCATATTACATATTTTTTATTTTTTTTACGTGGATTTAATGTAATAATGTTGTAGAGTATTTTTTTCATTGATAAGGTCATGACAGTTCCCCGCTATGATGAGAACCTTGAAGTGCTATAAAAATATTCTTAATATAGTTCTATGGATGGATAATGTACTATAATGGGACACATAGTATTTAGACCGTCAGATGTGAGTGCTCATGAGTAGATGATCCTTCTTCTCATGAAGTTCCCACTTGGTAATCTACAAGATAAGAGATTATGATAATAGACCCGCCGGTAGGAATTTTGCATGTTTTGGTGTCATCAGATATTCCTATCTATAAGCGTGTGTAATGGTTCTTAGACATTAAGATTATCATTAATGTATGTCATGACTCGTGAACTTATATTTACTGACCAAAACCATCATGTCATATGTTGGCGGGAAGTAGGGTACGTTGGGTGCATCATGATTTAATTGTCATTAATGGATATGTCGAGGAAGGATTTGTCATTGGCATCTTTATGGAAGTTTATATCTCGACTCTTTGATTGGAATAGAGCCATCACATTAAATTTCATGGCTATGGTGTAATGACGTGTTTATTTCAGTTAGTCAAAGAAACATGTATTGAGTAAATAAGTTGATGACATCGTCATGCAACTTGCTTGATGAGATACTGTGAAAAATGGATTATATTATACGGTGAGAGTTTGTATGTGGTTGTCAATGTTGCAACATTAAATTCTTTCTCTTGGGTTTCTCGACCCATTACTAGACAGTAATCTTGAACTTCAGGCAATCCCGCCTAATTCCAACAAAAAAGAATCCTTTAGGGTCACACACTAATTGTTTCCGTTGATCTCGATTAAATTCAATTTGAGTATAATTAATTGAATAAATATTATTCTCAAGTCTGAGGAATAATTTTATTCAAGTTATATTGATCGTATAAATTAAATAAATATTTATTCACCGGCATGTGAATCAAAATATATTTATTTATTTTATTGTATATTTAATAAATATTTATCTGCCATTATGTGAATGAAATATTTATTTACGAATAAAATTTTTATTCGGGTGTTCAATAAATGATAGAGTAGTTTGAAAGGGTTAAGACCGTGTCTGATGACAAATATTAATTAACAAGCTGATTAAATAATATTTGTTATTTCATAAGCTGGTGTGTGCTGTAAAATAATATTATTATTATTATTATGTGGTATGGGGTTTATTAAATGTTTTAAATGTTATTTAATAATCAGCATGCAAGTAAATAATATTTTAACCTAAACCATTGCTCTGTAAATAGACGCTTTTGTTTATTGTGTATTGCATCCAAAGATTGAAAATAGAGAATTGTTGCACACAACGAATTCTCTCTTGACTTGTTTTCTCTCTCCCTATCAAGAACGACAAACACAAGAGAGATTTCTTCGAGATCAAAGAACGAGCTATCAAGAATAAATAACGCAAGACATTCGATTCTTCATGCTAGCACTCAGATATCGAGTGGCGTTGTCCGTAGATCATAGGAGCATGTGTGGGTCATAGATAGAGATATTCGATCCTTGAATCCTCACATTGCAATGGAGGTAATTCGAAAGGGTCTTTTCGATCGATCAATATTCATCAATGAAGAAAGTTCATTAGCCTAGGTACTAATTTATTCAAAAATTAAATAAATTAATTATTAATTTGACGTGCAAGATCCTCGTTTATGGTTTTGGGAAACTATAGTTAAAAATAATAATATATCGTCCACCGCCAAATACTTCCGTTGTGCCCAGAACCAAAAAGTTATTCAACAACCAATGTGGAAAATGGTTTTTCATGTCTCTTATTAAAGAACCGATGTGAAAAATGTGGGTGTTTTATTTTCCACATCGGTTATTGGATAATTAAAAAGGAAAATCACGATTTTCAAGTCGGTTATTGAATAAATGACGTGGTAAATCTTTTTTTCAAAATGATTATAGATAACTAGTGTGAAAAATGTGACGAGATAAATCAATATTGTAATAGTGTACTTTGGTGAGGAGAGGTAGTTAGCAAGATGTACTGACCCCGAAGATGACCAAAGAGGTTTCCAAGAAGCATTGACTGAGAGAGTGAATGGCCGCTGGGGTAGCCGGTGAGCAGTGAACTTAGGGTTGCAAGGGCAGCGGCGAGCATAAAGAGGGGAAGACCTATGTGCTGGTTTGCGGTGTAGAGAAGAGATGACTGATGAGGGGTCGTCCATTATATAGTTGTCACTAGAGAGAACTAGGAAGGGGCTACGACACTAATAGTAGATCATGTGAAGTTATTATGATGATGATGGTGTGTGACAATGATAATAGAATTGTAAAAGACGACTTGGGAAGAGGTCCATTATGGACAGTGATGTGGCTATATTTTGATTCATTTTTTACACATAATATCTTTTATTAATTATGTTTTTGTAGTTAAAATAATTTTTTAATTAGTCAATTTACTTTGGTGTTAATTTATGTTAAAATAATAAAACCTTTTAATTTAATAATTTTATATTTAATTAACGATTCTTTTTATTTTCTAAAAAAACTACTTTTGAGTTATTATTTAATATTGTGATTTCTTTTAAAACCTTAATCTAATAGTATGATTAATTTCTATGTATTTTATTTTAATTAATTAATTGATGTTTAATATTTAAATTCTTTTATTTAAATAATTTAATAATTTGTGACATGTAATTATAATTTAACTCTTTTAATAAATTTTATAATTTCTCTATCTAGTTCACTAATTAATTAGTTAATTATTTTTAGCAATCTGATTTTTTAATTTAACAAAATAATTAGTTTATATTTTATTTTATTTTATTTAGTTTTGAATTTTTGAATTACTAATTGTTGTTTTCATATTATTAAAACTTTAACTCTATGTTTAATTTTATTAATAAATTATCTTTTCTTAATTATTTCAATTTAAGCGATATAATTTTTAGAATCACTAGTGCGTAAATTAATTCCGAAAAGGGCTGCACGTTTTGGAATTTCATATTTTTGGTGGTTTACTGGAAGTTTTTTTGTAGAAGATGAGCACATAAAAGTTTTTCGCAAAAAATGATTTTTGGTGATGAAGGGAGGCCCCGTAAGAAAATTGGTGCAATATAATTTGCCCATAAGTTATTATTCAGGCATGTGCATCAGATAAAATTGACAATTACTGAATAGATAGAGAAATTTGAGTTGTGTCCCGTAAGATTAATTCCCACGTATTAGAATTTCAGAACCCCCTAAAATGATTTTTAGTAAGAGAATAACTGCGTTGTTATGAAATTGATCGAACGCCGATTAAAACCGCGAAGCATTTCGAAACCGGAAATGTAAGATCGATCGTAGGCGAAGCGCATCGTTGAGAAAGCGGATGTCGTATTTGCGTATGACGATGACGACGACAAATGGAAATACAAATACAAGATAAATACAAGAAGTAGAGAACACAAATGTAGAGCCAACAATCCATCATTCTTTCATTAATCATATCCATGTATTTATAGTGTACAAAGTATACCAAAGTTGGCATATGAAAGGTTGGGCACATGAAGGGGCTCATTGGGAATGGGAGTTAACATAATTATGACATTCATATTTAATGTTTCATAACACTCCCCCTTGAATGTCATAATTTCATGGAATCTTATATAATCTTCACTTAAAAAAAACCCTGTGGGAAAAATAAGTGAAGCCAAAGTAATTGATTTCCATGTTATGCCGCCTCATTAAAAACCTTACCAGGAAAACCCAGTGGGAAAAACCTGATGAAGGGAAAAAGAGTGCAGCAATCTCAACTCCCCCTGACTATATCATTTAATTATGTCTTCAGGACATCAATTAATATTATTATTAAATTACGTCTTCAGGACATGGGAGGAAGACCAAAAATAATGAATGGTCTCATTGAAGATTATAACTCTTGGGGAAGGCCAACAATTGCCATTAATAATAGATATCCATAATAATTTATAACATTCCTTTGGATATCTTTTATGATGTATGATTGCCTCATTAAAAACCTCATCAAGGAAAAACCCTTCAGGGGAAAACACTTGATTAGGAAAAAGAGTACAATAACATCAAGTCCCCTGAGTGTTGTCTCATTAAAAACCTTATCAAGAAAACTCAGTGGGAAAAACTTGACTAAGGGAAAAAGAGTGCAACAGTTACATCTCTCACTCATAATGATCATCATTTCACTCATAGAATATCCATGATCAATTCAGAACTAAAACATTCAGTTTTGAATTTTGGAATAATAGTAATCTATACCCTTTTGATTTCAATGAATAGGGAAGAACATTACCTTGCATCATAATATGATTAATTGCGATTTGCAAGGTACATACGCACATGTACATGTATATCCTTCACGGATTAATAAAATGTGCATTTATATTTAATCCTTATGGGATAAGTATGTTCTTTATCAACCCCTTATGAATGAAATCTATCACTTTAACTATTCATTAAGGGTAAAACCATTCAAAAAATTTAATATTTCATCTTCAGGATGATTAATTCAAAATACAAGGACATTCCATGTAATTTCATGATCAAATAATTCATTGATTTCAGAAAACTCTTCAAGAGTGTAGATGTTTTTCAAAAAACCTTAATAATACAATGATTCATACAAACCATGGGATGATAAATTCAACTCATATTCTTCCTTAACTTAATATGGATAAATCTTATTCAATTCACCGCATAATTTATCAAATTGGGTGAAACTTCTATAATTTTGAATATGCTTCAGGCATTTCAAATCCTTCTGGGATTCATATAAATATCCAAATAAGGAAGAATATAAGATCATTGATATTCAATAGTCTTTATAGTTTGGATAATCAATCCAGAACTTTATATGTTGAACATTTCATAAGTTCCTTTAATAATTTTGGCCAATTATTATGATGTCGACATCTATAAAAATCCATAGTCATCAATGAGTTTTAAAAGCATTCATAGAAAATATATCATCAACAACATTTGATTGAGATCTCATAATTTTTCTGGTACCAGTGTCACTTCAGGGACAATATCTAAAAAGATATAATGTTGTCGATATATTCATTTTCCTCTTCAAGGGAAAATATATTTATTGATTTCTACTCATGATGACCAATGATTTTATATAATCAGTTCAACCACACTTCAGGTGTGTATAATCAGACTATTGATTTTCAACACTTTACATTCATGTAAGTGTTGTGAGCATCTTGTCCATGGTTCTGCAGGACCATATAATATATGATACTCAGTATTTAATTTAATCAACATGCATATCATGCAATGTATACTCACCAGAAGCACATAACACATGTGATCACTTAGTGGATGCATATTTCATATAGATGGATCACATGGTAGGTGGGCGCGCCCATATATACTTCTTCATAAGTATATGGGAAATTTATTTCCATAATAGCTGCTAATGATATAAATAATTTACCCCAAAAATGGGTACCTCATGGTAAATTATTATATAGGGGGGATTCATAATGACTTAATGATAATAAATTTATTGATAATTTTGTAGACATGCATCCATTAAATAAATTCATCATTCTCCCCCTGATGGATGTCTACTATGTTATCAATAAATTGATGCTCGTGTATACTTGAATCAATATCTTTCATTATAATTAATCTCAGATGGCCTAAATCATCATGTCATATATTTGAAGTGCCAGGATCAGTAAACTTCTGGTTTACCATTATTGATTTGATTGTACATAACAAATTCTTTGTAATCACTTTTATGAATGCTTGTTACATATCGAGGTACCTCTTTTGTCTCTATATGATATTCATTTTCAAGAATATCATTCATATATCTCATTGAGACTTAACAAAGCATTAAGAATTTGTACTACCAGGTAGAAATATATTCGCTCTTCTGGAGTTGTTTATTAATTTTCACTACCAGTAAATGTACTCATATGAGCATATACTAATGCATATATGAGTTCTTTTGAAGCATTTAATCAAAATAATATTTTGCTTCAAGATTGACACATATAAGATCTTCAGGATCTTTCATTGTGAAAACTCATATTTATCGTTATAATTTCCACTTATGGTGGTTGATGAATTCATAATATAATCATAACGGGTTAGGCCCATCACCAAGCGGATTATTGCATAATTTAGAACTTCTGGCCAAAATATTTTGGAACTTCAGGTCCAAATATTATTTTACAATACATCTACCTGGGATAGGAGCCTCCCACGTCTTTTAAAGCTGGTGAATGTGGTAGCGAGAACCAATGTGGAAGAATCTTCTGGATTCACGACACACTTTATCACCATCCAAAATTATAATTCATAAACAACATTCACTTTATAAAATGAAAGATAAATCATTTTCTCAAACCTCATCAACTCTCAAATATTCATGATATCATAAATCATAAAAAAAATCATGAATAATTTCATTCGCTTCAAGGAATGAGATATAGTAGTTAAAACTACATTCACATTAGGGAATGAATTCATTCGTTGGACTTCATGATCCATGAATGATAATTTATTATTTATCAATAATGATCATCTTGCATAAAATATAAATTTTATTGATTATGATGATCATTGTTTTAACCACTTCAGGTGGTAAAATCATTTTCATAATATATATCGGATTATCAAAACTATGTAATTCAATCATTTCATTTATGAATTATATGAACAACAACATCCACTTCAGGGGATAAATGAATTGCATGAGATGATATTGATAAACCATAAGAATATGATAAATAATAATGTTTCTCTTGATATTGTTACTGCGGGAACAATAAATGATAAATGAAGATATTCTTCAATATAATGTCAAAGGACATTATTTTCATATCATCCTTTAGGGATGCAATATTTTATAAATATCAATAAAATTCATTGTGCTATGTAAATATTTACTATCATCAAACCACTTCTGGTGGTTATATTTTTATTATTTGTTATAAACAAATACAACACAATGATCATTCGCAAAACATCATATTCACCTCGAACATGATTTATAATAAAATGAGGTATATTTGCATTCACTTCGGGGAATGAAATAAATCATTTTCAATAAATATTCTCATTCACTCCAGGGAATAGAATAAAATTGTTTGTTCCGGTTTTATAGTGTCTTCAAGACAATTACGTGAATATTCAAATCAATTTCATCCACTACGGGGATGTGTTTTATAATGTCTTCAAGACAATAGCATGGATATTCAACTCATCAATTTCATCAATTTCATCCACTTCGGGGGATGGATATATATAAAATATATTTGCGCTTGTTCATCAAGAATATTTAATTTCTCTAAAACATTTTATAAGAAATAAAAGAAAGAGAAGAAATAAAACAAATATTTACAAATATTCAAATTAAATATCATCTCCATCATGAACATTTATATAGCATAATTAAACTTGACACCTTCAGGGTGAACAAGAAATAAGAGATATGAAATTTCATGGTTCATGGAATGATTAGCAAATTTCGGATCGACATACGACAGGTACGCGATGATCATCAAACTTTGGCTCAACGTACGACGGGTACGTGATGTTCATCAAACTTCATCTCGACGTACGACGGGTACGCGATGTTCAGCGAACTTCCTCTCGACGTACAACGGGTACGCGATGTCCATCATTCAACGGCTCGACATACAACGGGTACGTGATGTTCATCGTTCAACGGCTCGACGTACGACGGGTACGCGATGTTCATCATTCAACCCCTTCTGGTGGTGTAGTTTTTTTATTCATTTGATGAATGATGTTTGTTTCGACATCGACCACATCGATTATTAATCAAATACATTCTCTACAGGGAATGAAGTGAAATTTGTCAACCGTGAGTCATTACAGCTCTTCAGGAGCTCATTATTTTTCCCGCAACAAAAGATTAAGGAAATCATATATTATTTTCAGATTTATCAAGAGGGGGAAAAATAAATGTAACAATATTCCTTAAATATAAAATAAGACTTACCCTTTTGATGTATCACTTTGAATGAGTGGAGTCGGTGCGCATGCGAAAGAGTATGTCAAAAGAATAATGTTTATAAAAACATGTGACATACCTTTTGTTCGTGAAATTTATCTTACGTCGATGATATGGATGACGACATTGTCGTCACGATGCGCAATGCGGAGAAGACGATCGTGCTGATAACGTGTTATGAAATTGATCGAACGCCGATTGAAACCGCGAAGCATTTCGAAACCGGAAATGTAAGATCGATCGTAGGCGAAGCGCATCGTTGAGAAAGCGGATGTCGTATTTGCGTATGACGATGACGACGACAAATGGAAATACAAATACAAGATAAATACAAGAAGTAGAGAACAAAAATGTAGAGCCAACAATCCATCATTCTTTCATTAATCATATCCTTATATTTATAGTGTACAAAATATACCAAAATTGGCATATGAAAGGTTGGGCACATGAAGGGGCATATTGGGAATGGGAGTTAACATAATTATAACATTCATATTTAATGTTTCGTAACATAATTTATATTAGAAAGTTCTATTTCGAAATCGAGTTTCCTCTTTTAACAGATCCAGATTATTCAGCCAAAGCTTCTGTGGAAACACCTGAAGCCGCCATTGTTGACGCTTGATGGCGCTGCTGGAGCTCACGATGCAGAAGATGACCGCCACCGTGGATCCAACTCGTCGCCGCCACTCGAGCCGCCATCGAGCTCCTGACCGATGACTGACGCCGCCTCCATCGCTGATGAAGACCAGATGAGATGAAATCAAGACTTCCTGAATCCGAGTTTGATGAAGAGACCTTGATCCGCTGCCGAAGTCCGAATTCGCACCACCAAACCTTGAGGCCCAAGGATTGATGGTGAGCTCGTGAACCGAACCAAACAATCCAGATCTGGACTTGCTCTGCGATGATGATTTAATCTAAGTTTTAAGGTTGGAATCGGTCGAAACTGTTCAAAGAAGAGGATATTCGGTGCTGGGTTGATGTTTTCGAGATTGAAGTTAACGATTTGAGAAGCTTGTATCTAGAAGCTTCTATTTTCACAGATGATGAGGGTTCTAAAACCGAGTGGTTATTTCTGAGCTTGATGAAGAAGTTTCATCTGGTTCGAAGTTCATTTATTACTGGTCGGATATTGTTTTGTTGATTTACAGGTTCATTTCCATTGACAGGGGATCTCCGCATTTCTGAGCTCTATGGTCGTGAAGACTAATTTTTTTGCACGATAGGTGTTTGAAGAAATTCCAACACCATTTGAATTAGGGACATCATGGTGGTCCGAGCGCCTGGAGAATTCTGAGTGTGGCCTGTCAAAGACGAGACTCGCATAACTGGAGTTCTCAATGAAATCTACCCGAGTTTATCAAGTTTTGCTGTTAATTCCATCTGAGTATCAATCTGGGTTATTTCGTGCTGTTGAAGACGGTGCCAAGACCATGTCAGTGCAAAATATTACCAACCGAGATCGGTTGAAGATGAAATTTGGGATCGAATCCATTGACCTTAAGAATTTGGTTTGCATTTCTATAGTGGGTCGACACTAAAGAAATAGTGGGTCGACACTGAAGAAATGGGCCAGTTTGACTGTTAATTTGTATGAAGAAATTGAAGTGCTACTTGGATATTGATGCCAGAACGAGCTGTGTTTGCGGGTTGTGTTTTTGGTGCTGGGGGTGTTGAATATTAAAGATAGACATGATAGATGAACTTGTTTGAGAATTTCAAGACTTTGTATCAGATCTTGGAACAAGTGGAGTAGACTGACACGTGGCTTAAGTTATTGGAAGTCAAAGTTATATATATATATATAGTTGTTTATTCTCTAGAGAATTTAATTCTCATGTGTAGGAGAACTGATGATGATATAGAGTTTTTCTAAAATACCAGAGACAATGACTCGAAAAATAATTCTCAAATTATGGTTGTCACCTTGGAGAGGTAGTGTAGAGGTTGTGACGTGGGATGAAAAATAAAATAGAGAATTCCATATGGAGGAAGAGCATACGACAACAGATAGCAAGCAAAACACATTTTTCCATGTCATTAGAGTGGAGCGATGGAGAGCAGAGCCGGGAGATCTTTCAATGAACTCGAATAAGACCTGCTACCGAGCACGGAGACGAAGATCGATGGTCGATCGCATTTCGCGGACATGATCGACTAATTTTCTTATGGCCATACCTTGTGATTCCTTCTGGTGATTTCATTTTGAGTTTTTTTAATTTCTATCAAACTGTAATTTTTTCTCCATATTTTCAATTGTTAAATATGTGATTGTTGTTTGATAATTGTTCTTCCATTATTTTGTTTCATTTTCTCTTCCATTCTCTAATCAATACATAGTTGATCAACATTTATTTCTCATCAGATGCGGACTGCTAGGTCAGTCTGGTTATGAGTTCATTGTTCGATTATTGTTGTTGAAGCTTCTCAATTCTAAATAAAAAATTGTGGGCACAACACTTCAACTCTGTTAAAGTGTTTGAAGATCGTTGAATACTTTGATCAGATCTTGACAAAATAATGTTAAAAGTGAGATTTTAGTTGATGGCATTGACTTCTCATACTTAATGAGACACAATTTATAGATTTCAGACTGTGTGTCGAGAGAATTATGGAATGAATCCTTTCAAAGCAATGAAGAATGAATGAACCAATTGAGTCACTTGGAAATGTCAGCAATCTTTTCTAACTTCTCTCAAGTTTTCATTTACTGCTGCTTATTTTGTTCTGTTTACATGTTTTGTTAGTTTAGAAATTAGTTTAGTTTCATTTCTTGTCATAGAAAACCCTCTTGGAAATTTATTTTAGTCAATAATAAGAAAAATCACGACAAACAAATTCCTTAAATGCGATCTCGTTGGGAGACAACCCCTAGTTGCTGCTATATTGCATTAGTTAAGAGATTAAAAATATCAAAGAGGGAAAAAACGACTAAAAACCCATGTTTCAATTGGTGCCATTTCTGAGGAGGTTGCCATGGAGTTTGGAAAAATATATATTACAAAACGACTATAAAACATAATTTTTTTAAAAACAATAACATGATTGTTAAACAAAATAAAGAACAAATAGATTCTGACCCAACCTTGGATGAAGCTGTTATATATTTTTCCTGCAGCACTCAGAGGCTGTACAAGACTAAAAATGAAAATGAATTTAAAGCAATCATATAAGAGCTTAAAGAGGATATGAATCATAAATTCTTGGAATCTTTGGATAAATAATTAAATGAATTCTTACATTGTTTCCCCGATTTTCATGTAGGAGAGTTTACCTTTCTGACTTTCGATGAAGAAATCCAAGAGGTTCAAGTTGAACTTAAAGAATATTCACTTCCTAATGTGATTGATTTTTCCATGGCCATAGAAGAACCAGTGCTGCCAAATGATTATCTTCATGGAGATTTTAATATTTTCGACCTTTCTTGTTTTGATATTTTTGAACATGAGAATTCAACTAAATCCCCTTGTTGTTACATTGTAGGAAAGGAACCTACTTCATTGGTTGAGAACAATTTGGAAGTGTTTATAGAAGAATGTATAAATTTTGGAGGAGATAAAGTGGAATTCGGAGATCTTTCAGCGAACTCGAAGAAGACCTACTACCGAGCATAGAGAAAAAGATCGAAGATCAATCGTGTTTCTCGTACATGATCAGCTAATTTTCTTGTGTCCATACCTTGTGATTCCTTCTGGTGACTTTGTTATGAGTTTTATTAATTTCTATCAAACTATAATTTTTTCCCTAGATTTTCAATTGTTAGATATGTGATTTCTATTTGATAATTGTTTTCTATAATTTCATTTCATTTTCTCTTCCATTCATTGAAAGATATATATCTGATCGGAATGTTTTTTCATTGGATATGGAATGTTAGGCCAGTCCGGTTAGGAGTTCTTTGTTCGATTCTTATTGTTGAAGCTTCACAATTCTCAATTGATAAGTGAGAGCACAATGCTTCAACCCTATCAAAGTGTTTGATGATCATTGAATAATTTGATCGGCTCTTAACGAAAGAGGAGTTAGAGATAAAAGCATGGAAACCCTTTTTAAAAGAGCATATGGAGCTGAAAATAGAGGAGACGACTGTCCGATTGAGAGAGAAGAAAATGATTTTATTTTTTCTGAGGATGTCCCAAGAAGACTTAGAGGGACTTGGGGACAACATTCCCTATGGAAAAGTAGAAGAGGGGGTCCATACATACTTTTTTTATCCCCAAATGATAAATTGTACCACACTACAAGGGGATAGAAACACAATATTATTTAAAAGGGAACCTCAACACCGAAGTAAAGCTGCACGACTACGGAAAAGAAAGGATGCAGTGGTTCTTAACACACAAGCCTCATCCACCAATGGATTGGGGATGAACAACAAGTTGCCCAGCTGTGGACAACATAAAACTAGCACCTCTTAGGGGTTTAACCTAATATTTCTCTTCTCTTTACTTCCTTTTCATTCACTTTCAGTTGTTGTGATTCTCGCTCAAATTTACCCAAGAGAAGAAGGTAAGATGGTCCTTGTAGTTTAGCTTGGGTTTTCGAATCCTCAGAGACCTAAGAAGTAACCTATAGACGCGTACATTCTATGGACTATTTTTGGCTATGAAGTGGCCAACTTGGGTTGATTTTAGATGGGTTTAAAGGAATTCTAAGAGACTTAAGTGAATTCAATTTAAAAGAATGAGTTGATCCTAGGTTATCGCTCGGGGTGGATTAAACATATTTCCTTTTTAATGATTTCAATTTCTTATATTTGAGATGAGTTCATTTAAGGAGATAAAAAAACATCATCACTTACTGGTTTAATTCCTACACCCTTTAATACTAATCACCTATACACTTGAAGGATCAAAGTTTTGAGCACTTCAAGGTAAAGGTTCGTATTAGCACTTGAAGTGTGTGACCTTAAATTCAACAAGGACGATGGAGTTTAAAAATCATCAAATAAAAATCTCAATTAAAGAAGTGATTATACATTAATTAGGTTATAAATAACATTCAATCCAGCCCCTTTCTACTCCCTTGGATCATCCCATAAGTGGGTTATCCCTCCATTGATCCCATGGTTTTAATGGAAGCGGAAAGTAGACTCATGAGGGAGGAAATGGAGAAGTAAAGAAAACAACAAAAATAAAATGATCACTCCACCGTTGTGTGAATAATTTCACAAGGTTTGGTATGAATAAATTCACACATTGATCCAATGGCATCAAAGTGATATGAATAACAACAGAATATGAGTAGAAGAAGAACTTTTATTAAGAAACTAAAGTGAATCGAACAACTTACATGTGGAAGACAAATTTGAGACAACAAAATTGCAGCATAACATTACAATTGAACAAAGCATCCAAGATTCTTCAATCCTCCAACACCACTGCCTTAAATATTCATTTTTGAGCCCTTGGGTCGAGCCTCCAACAGTCCAAGTCTCCTCAATTAATTGTGGTAGGCCATAGATGGGTGGAAAGTAAGGGAGAGTTGATTTTTCCACCCTTGACCCGAGGTGGCAGCCAGCTTTTCTTCACCGAATATACGCACTTGGAAGACCTTATAGATGGCCGAATCAGATTGGGATATAGAAGAAGAAAATGGAGCTACGGATGTCTTCTAACCGCATGTAAAATTTGGGCCCATTTGGAGTTGTGGATTCTGAGATATGATTATATTAGTGGGCTGTTTTTCTGGGCCTCAGAATCTAGCCCAGAATTTTATCTCTAACTTGAGCCACCTAAATGACCATAATTTAGGCCTAATTAGCATTGGATCCTGAGGAGTTATTTGTTCCTATACATGTCTTAGATAATCCCACAAAATTTGGGATTAATTGGGTCTTTATGTTGAGCTCCACAGTCTCATCAGTGGGATGGTGTCCAATCTGACTTTTCCAGAATTGCTTCATTTCATCACAAAATATCCTCATCTTCTTCCATGAATTATCCATTGATCCATAAATGAAACATGATCATATTGAAGTGTAAATAAATTTACCAAAATATCAAATTGAAATATTGATAATTACATTCCTTAAAATCAGATGAATCATTGGGTAATTTAAATGATGTTAAAAAATGTACCACATAATAGTGCATTTTAAGAAATAATTACAATCATAATGTGAAATGATGTTCAAAGTGTAAAATGCACTAAATGGTGTTTATGAATAAAAAAGAACATGAATATTATGTATATTAACAATTAATATTAGCCTCATTTAGTGACTAATCACACCCCCCAACTTGAGTTTTTTTAGTCCTGAGCAAAATATATCTCAACAATATGAAATTCGAATTCCCTTTTCCAAAAACATTTTAATACAAAATGATCACCAGAAACCCATACACCAAACAATCATGAAACCCATAAAAATATTTTAATACAAGATAGTTTCATCAGCAGATCCCAATCTCAAGCCCATTCCTTTGTTCAAATTCATTTCCATATTTCATCCAATATCAATTAAGTATAAGGATGTGTTGTGCATCACAATAGACATGGGGGTTCATATTTATTCAAGCGGAAAATTACGAAAGCACTAGGTGGAATCACATTTCAATATTAAGATGAGTATTCAATTTTTTTTTGTATTATTTTTTTTCGTTTTTTTTTGTTTTTGCAATTTTGCCATGGTAATTGAAATTGCACTCAAAAGAGTCAACCCCTGTAGCGAGACTTTGCCGATGACTCCCAGGCTCAAAGACCTTAGGGCACCAAGTGAAGCCCACATACTTGGGCATCATCTCGAGTTAACTCAGTCAAAAAAAAATTAAAATTACCATAAATAGAGATAAAATTACTAACTCTGGGCCAGACAACTATGGAGTCACGATCCCCAAGTACCGAAAGCCACAGATTAGGTCATTTCATCGCTCTACGCGCAATTTTTTTTTTGAATACTCATATTAAACTAAAATGATCACCAAACCTATGCTATTTATTTAGGGGACCGCATGAACTCAAACTAATACCCCATTATCCAAAGGACGTGCATTGTGATCTTTTTTTTATTTGGATGAAAATATAAACGATGAAATATCACATTGGACAGCCACACTTTCCAAAATAAATGCTCACGAAATTATACAAGGATTAAAATCAGAATCAGGGTATGCTAAATTATTTGATATTCAGTTTCAAAGTGTGAAATGTGTATTACCATGTTTAAAGTTAAAGGAATTTTTCCTTCCATTTTCACAATTTTTTTTCAAATCATTTATCATTTTTTTGACACAAAAGCATTTTTTATTTTATCTCCCCCCCAAATTAAAATAACACTGTCCCCAGTGTTTAAAGAAAAGAAAATTTAGAAGGGGGTAGAGGTAGAGAATGAAAGTTCAAAACGGAAATTGAAAATGAGGATCATGGAATGAAGTCACCTGGTGGTTGAAGTTTGAAGTTCTTTCTGCTCCAATTTAGTCCTTTGATATCCATGTCGTTTGCAGAGTTCCATAGTGGAAAAAGGAAAAAAACAAACAAAACAAAAGAGTATATATATATATATATATGTAAGTAAAATATAATTATATATATAAAATAAAATAAACTGATGATACATTGTCTTCTTTTTAAATTTATGGGTAAGGTATTACTCAAGGATCACACCACGTGACACAGATGAATATGGTGCTCCCCTTTCATACCCATCCATACTCATAATAGACGAACAGGTCAACAGTATATTTTTTTAAATATAAAAATGATTAATTAAAATATAAATTTTATTAAAACAACAAAATGATAGGAAACTTGAAATCCATGGGTTTCCTCCCATGTAGTGCTTTTTTTAACGTCGTTAGCTCGACTTGAACCCTAAATCTATCAATTTTTTCATGGTTCATAGGTTGGATCAGTTAACTCAACCTCTATTTCCTGTTTATTGAATGATTCAATGAACGGTTTTAACCTTTGACCATTGACCTTGAAAATGTAACCACCTATGGGATCTTGAATCTCTACTGCCCCATGGAGGAATACATGATGCACTATGAAAGGTCCTGACCATCTAGACCTTAACTTTCCCAAGTATAAATGAAGTTTTGAACTATACAAGAGCACAAGTTTTCCTGGTTCAAAATGTTTGACCTTGATATTCCTAGATTGGTAGGCTTGAACTTTAGCTTTATTGATCCTTGAATTTTCATAAGCCTCCATCCTTAGTTCCTCCAGTTCATTGAGATCTAATTTCCTTTTTGTTCTGGCCAATGAGAGGTCATAATCCATTTTCTTAATTGCCCAAAAGACCTTATGCTCAATTTCAAAAGGTAAATGGAATGATTTTCCATAAACCAACCTATATGGGGACATTCCTAAAATGGTTTTATATGCGGTCCGATAGGCCCAAAGAGCATCTAAGAGTTTCTCAGACCAATCTTTCCTAGAGGGGTTGAATGTTTTTTCAAGAATTTGCTTAATCTCCCTATTTTCTAACTCAGCTTGACCATTAGTTTGAGTATGGTATGCAGTGGACACTTTATGAGAAATACCATACTTAGACATGAGTGAAGAGAATGGGCGGTTGCAGAAATGGGTTCCTCGATCACTGATTATAGCCCTAAGAGTTCCAAATCGAGAAAATATGTTCTCTTTTAGAAATAAAATCACAACTTGATGATCGTTGGACTTAGTGGGAATTTCCTCAACCCATTTTGAGACATAATCAATAACTAAGAGTATGTAGAGGTATCCCCTAGAGTTTGGGAAGGGACCCATGAAATCAATTCCCCAGCAGTCAAAGATTTCAACCACTAAGATGGGAGTGAGTGGCATTTGATTCCTTTTTGTGATTGACCCTACTTGTTGAAACCTAGGACAGCTTTGACAAAAGGTGTAGGAGTCCCTTGAGAGGGTGGGCCAGAAGAGACCACATTGAAGAATCTTAGCAGATGTTTTCTTAGAGGAAAAGTGACCTACACATGCCTCACTATGACTGACGTTAAGGATGGAATCTTGTTCAGATTCTGGGGCACACCTCCTGATGACTTGGTTAGGGGAAAACTTATAGAGGCATGGATCATCAAACACATAGTGTCTAACATCAGAAAGAAATTTCCTTCGAGCTTGAGTCCCTAAGAATTTTGGAATAACTCCTGTTACTAAGAAATTGGCTATGTCGACATACCAAGGGCAGTCACTCACAGAGTATAGGTGTTCATCAGGAAACGAATCAGACACAGAAAGGTGATTTGAGTTGTCTTTGAATTCCATCCTAGAGAGGTGATTAACTACAACATTTTCAGCTCCCTTTTTATCCTTGATTGTGAGGTCGAATTCTTGTAAGAGAAGGACCCACCTAATCAGTCTAGCCTTAGCATCTTGTTTTTGGAAGAGGTATTTTAGTGCAGAATGGTCAGTGAACACAGTGATGGGGGATCCTAAGAGGTAGGACCTAAAATTATCTAAGGCAAACACAATAGCAAGTAACTCCTTTTCAGTGGTGGTGTAGTTGATTTGGGCATCATTTAAGGATTTTCTCGCATAAGCAATGACATAAGGATTTTTATCACAATGTTGTCTTAACACATCTCCTACAGCAAAGTCACTGGCATCACACATAAGTTCTAAAGGAAGGTTCCAATTTGGAGATTTCATGATGGGGGGAGAGGTGAGAGAGGATTTGAGGGTTGAGAATGAACCCTCACAACTTTCTGTCCAAACAAATAGAGCATCCTTTACCAGGAGAGCACAAAGGGGACGAGAGATTGAACTAAAGTCCTTGATGAATCTTCTATAGAAACCAACATGTCCTAAGAAAGACCTCACTTCCTTGACAGTTTTGGGTGATGGAAGGTGACGAATGATGTCAACCTTGGCTTTATCAACTTCAATCCCCCTACCTGAGACCATATGGCCTAAAACTAGTCCCTCTTTAACCATAAAATGACATTTTTCCTAGTTTAGGACTAGATTATTTTCTTCACATCTTAAGAAGACTCTCTCTACATTCCTTATACATCCCTCAAATGTATCCGCAAACACAGAGAAGTCATCCATGAAGACCTATAGAAAATCCCCTACCATGTCTGAGAAGATTCCCATCATGCACCGTTGGAAGGTTCCAGGGGCATTGCATAACCCGAAGGGCATGCGTTTGAAAGCAAAGGTTCCAAATGGACATGTGAATGTAGTATTCCCTTAATCCTCTAGGGAGACCTCAATTTGATTATACCCTAAGTACCCATCTAAGAAACAATAGAACGCATGACCTGCTACTCTCTCAAGGACTTGTTCAATGAATGGTAAGGGGAAATGGTCCTTCTTGGTGAATGAGTTTAGCTTCCTATAGTCAATGCAGACCCTCCATCCACTACTCACCCTTGTTGGAAGAATCTCTCCATCCTCATTGGTTATCACTGTGATTCCAGCCTTTTTTGGAACCACTTGGATTGGGCTCACCCATTCACTCTCAGCTATGGGATATATGATACTAGATTTTAGCAATTTTAGTAGTTCTTTTCTTACTACCTCCATGATATTAGGATTGATTTGCCGTTGAGGTTGACGACACGGATTTGAATCAGATTCTAGAACAATCCTATGAATCCCGATAAGTGGGCTAATCCCAGAAATATCAGAAAGGGTCCAACCAATGGATTTCTTATGCTTCCTAAGGACATCTAGAAGCATCCTTTCATGATTGGATTCAAGAGAAGAATAAATTACAATAGGATGTGTTTGATTGTCCCCTAGGAAATCATACTTGAGTGTAGTGGGAAGTTCCTTCAATTCAAGATCGGGTTGGTTCGGAATTTCAATAGAAGATTGGGACATTGGATCAAGTTCAATTTATTTTTTTAGAGTTTCAGATAGGATTGATTCCTCACATGTAGAAGTTTCAGCTACTAGATTGGCTTGATCAGATTTAGGGAAGGAATTTGGAGTGGTCTCTATAAAAGTGGTTTCTTGAAAGGTTTCACTGATTTTTGGACCTAAGAATTCATCATAAGAGCAATTTGAAAATGATTCAATCCAAGGAGATAAACTTCCTTCATATGAACAAAGGAAATCAATCTCATCCTGACTTAAACCTTCATCAAATATTCCTTGATGTTCCATGGATTCATTATCAATGCTTCCTATCATGTTTAATTCATGAATGTCCTTGTCATCCCCTATTTGCGAGCTTGCATTATAGATGTTCAAGTCAAGACTCATGTTCCCAAAGGTAATGGTAATGTTCCCATTTCGAACTCGGATAACAGATTTGATTGTTGCAAGGAAAGGACGACCAAGGATGATTGGGGTTTGTTCCTTATTTCCTAAGTTTGGATGGTTTTCAAGGACAATGAAATCATCAGGGTAGATGAAGTTTTCAACCTTTACCAGAACGTCCTTTAAAATCCCCTTTGGAACCCTAATGCTACGATCAGCAAGTTGAAGTGTGATAGATTTGGGTTGGAGCTCTTCTAGGCCTAATTGGAAGTACACAACATATGTGATGATATTGACACTAGCACCTAGGTCACACAAGGCCTTGACAACTTTGCTCTCTCCTAGTTCAACATTGATGTAAGGGAAACCCGAGTCTTTCAACTTAGGAGAAATGGTCCCTTGAATGGTGGTACTCACATTAGAATCCAAAAGGACTTGGTTTTTATGTGAAAATTTTCTTTTAAAAGTGAAAAAGTCCTTAAGTTACTTTGAGTAGGCAGGTATGGTTTGGATTGCATCGAGAAGGGGTATGTTCAACTTGAATTGTGAAAATATTTCTCTCAACGTTTCACTCAGTTCAGGCTTGGTTTTCCCCCTCATGCATTGAGGAAATGGTGCAGGTTATGGGGTTGTTTGTTGAAGAGTTGTTTCCTTGACAATGTTATCAGTTTCCTCAGTTTGATCTTGTGGTTCATTTGAATTTTCATCCAAGTTTGAATCTTCAGGTGGGTTCTGAATTAGTTGTTCAAGTTTCTCAATTGATTTCCCACTTCTTAAAACAGTCACAACCTTTAGTTGTTCATGAGTTGTTTGAGCACAACTTGACTCTCCCCTTGAAGTTTAGGATGGCACTGCCTGAGTAGGCATGGGTGTCTTTCCAGTTTTGATGGTTTGAAGTTCTTGTTTTAGGGAATATACCTCCGAGTTCATCCTCTCCATTTGTTTTCACAGTTGTTCTAGTAGGCTTTGTGGAACAGTTTGGGTTGGTGCTTGAGTAGATTGGTTTATCCTAGGGGGATATTTTGGAGGTGGGATGGTTTGTTGAAAATGGACCGGTGGCTGTTGGTATTGGATAGGTTGGGTTTGGAACTTGTTATGGGTTTGGTAGTTCTGATGGGGGTAAGGATTTTGTCCCTGTGGTTGGATAGGTTGTTGGTTATCTTTCCATGGAAAGCCTGGGTGGTCATTATACCTTGGGTTGAAGTTTTTTTGGTATTGAGGATTTTGAAAGTTCAAAGCATTTACTTCCGCTGGGGGTTCTCCTAAAAGAACATCCTTGATGGATGGAATGGTTGGGAAGTTGTCTGTCTTATGGTCATGTTTGTCACAAATTGTGCAAACAGGGTCAATAGTTTGGATTTCATGGACTTTCCTAAGGTCTATCTCTTCAACCTTCCTAGAGAGTGCTGCGAGTTTAGCCCTAAGGATTTCCTCTTTTATAAGTGTATGAATTCCAGTAGTTCTTTGTAGCTTTTCAGAATAAGGTGAAGTTCCCCATATTTGGTTTTGTTCAGAAAGGCTTTCTAGATACTCGTAAGCATCATTTGGGGCTTTGTTTTTAAAGGTTCCATTACACATCATGTCAATGAATTGTTTATTCCCCGGATCCAACCCTTCATAGAAAATTCTCACTTGTTCAGGAATAGAAAAACCATGGTGTGGAACCATGTTTAGAGTGTCTTTGAACCTCTCCCATGTTTTATAGAATGACTCTCCCTCTTTTTCAAAAAAGTTTTGGACACTCTTTTTAAGTGCAATTGTTTTGTGGTGGGGAAAGTATTTTTTGTAGAATTCTCTTTGTAGTTGGTCCCAAGAGTTAATGGATGATGGTCTCAAATTGTTTAGCCAATTTTTAACTCTATCCTTTAAAGAAAAAGGAAATAGCCTCATCTTAGATGATTCTAGTTGATGTGGGGGACACATGGTTTCTACAATGTTATTGAACTCCTTAATGTGCAGGTATGGCATCTCAGACTCCATTCCATGGAATGTAGGAAGGTGGTTTAGGACATGGGGTTTAAAGATGTAGTTGGCATCTCCTAGGTAATTGTGTATAATGCATGAGGGGGCATTGGTCTAGGAAGGTGTGAGGTAGTCATTCATGGTTTGATCAATTGCATTCCCCAAGTTTGGGGCTACCTCATTTGGGTTTCCACTCGGGTTTATGAGTTGGTTTCTTTGAAGACCTTCCATTGAAATTGGATCAATTTTGGACTCTAGAGTATTAGGAAGATTAGGATCTAATGGAATGAGTTCCATTGGTGTACTTGACTCCCCAACCCCAGGACTATCCACCCTAACTAGACGGTTTCAATGATCGCGGGTGTAGGCAGACATGTGCTAAAAGAAAAAAAAATGAGAAAGGGACAAGATAAGAGAATTTGGATGAGAAAAGAAGAAATGGGGGAGAATAGAATTGGTGTTTATATGAATTACTTGGGTCCCCGAAAACGGCGCCAAAATTTGGTTCTCACTCAAATTTACCCAAGAGAAGAAGGTAAGATGGTCCTTGTAGTTTAGCTTGGGTTGTCGAATCCTCAGAGACCTAAGAAGTAACCTATAGACACATACATTCTATGGACTGTTTTTGGATATTAAGTGGCCAACTTGGGTTGATTTTATATGGGTTTAAAGGAACTATAAGAGACTTAAGTGAATTCAATTTAAAATAATGAGTTTATCCTAGGTTATCGCTCGGGGTGGATTGGACATATTTCCTTTTTAATGATTTCAATTTCTTATATTTGAGATGGGTTCATTTAAGGAGATAAAACAACATCATCACTTACTGGTTTAATTCCTATACCCTTTAATACTAATCACCTATACACTTGAAGGATCAAAGTTTTGAGCACTTCAAGGTAATGGTTCGTATTAGCACTTGAAGTGTGTGGCCTTAAATTCAACAAGGACGATGGAGTTTAAAAATAATCAAATAAAAATATCAATTAAAGAAGTGATTATAAATTAATGAGGTGATAAATAACATCCAATCCAGACCCTTTCTACTCCCTTGTATCAAACCATAAGTGGGTTATCCCTCCATTGATCCCAAGGTTTCAATGGAAGCGGAAAGTAGACTCATGAGGGAGGAAATGGAGAAGTAAAGAAAACAACAAAAATAAAATGATCACTCCACCGTTGTGTGAATAATTTCACAAGGTTTGGTGTGAATAAATTCACACCTTGATCCAACGGTATCAAAGTAATATGAATAACAATCAAATATGAGTAGAATAAGAACTTTTATTAAGAAACTAAAGTGAATTGAACAACTTACATGTGAAAGATAAATTTGAGACAACAAAATTGTAGCATAACATTACAATTGAACAAATCATCCAAGATTCTTCAATCCTCCAACACCACTGCCTTATATAAGCATTTTTGAGCCCTTGGGTTGAGACTCCAATAGTCCAAGTCTCCTCAATTAATTGTGGTAATCCATAGGTGGGTGGAAAGTAAGGGAGAGTTGATTTTTCCACCCTTGATCCGAGGTGGCAGCCAGCTTTTCTTCACCGAACATACACGCTTGTAAGACCTTCTAGATGGACTAATTAGAGTGGTCCATATAAGAAGAAAATGGATCTAAGGAGGTCTTATAACCTCCTGTAAAATTTGGGCCCATTTGGAGTTGTGGATTCCGAGATATAATCATATTAGTGGGTTGTTTTTCTGGGCCTCAGAATCTGGCCCAGAATTTTATCTCTAACTTGGGCCGCCTAAATGACTACAATTTAGGCCAATTAGCATTAGATCCTGAAGGCTTATTTGTTCCTATACATTTCTTCTAGAATACCAAAAAATTTGGGATTCATTGGGTCTTTATGTTGAGCTCCACAGTCTCATCAGTGGGATGGTGTCCAATCTAACTTCTCCAGAATTGCTTCCTTTCATCACAAAATATCCTCATCTTCTTCCATGAATTATCCATTGATCCCTAAATGAAACATGATAATATTGAAGTGTAAATAAATTTAACAAAATATCAAATTGAAATATTGATAATTACATTCCTTAAAATTAGATGAATCATTGGGTACTTTAAATGATGTTAAAAAATGTACCACATAATAGTGCATTTTAAGAAATAATTACAATCATAATGTGAAATGATGTTCAAAGTGTAAAATGCACTAAATGGTGTTTATTAATAAAAAAGAACATGAATATTATGTATATTAACAATGAATATTAGCCTCATTTAGTGACTAATCATGTTTTTTTTCAATTTCAATAAGCATTTAAAAATTTCTACAAGTATTTCTTGTAGAAAATAAAGTATAAATCCATAGTGTATATATCTTTCCAAGGTTTTCCTCCATCTTCTAAGTTTGTTGGTTCTCCATGAGAAATACACTAGAATCCGCTCTCCGCCATATGGGGTAGAAACTTTAGAAATTCAATAATCAAATACAACTACAAGTTGAAGAAACTTGGATTCACACCCTTAATAATTTAACAATGGTTTTATTTTACCTAAGTTGATTTTTTTTAATCTAATGTTAATATATTTACCTTTTTAGGAATTTTCAAGATATCAAGAGGAGCTTCGTCAAAGAAAATATGGGGTGTATTTGAATCCATGTAATGGAGAATAAAGCTTCTAATTCATGGAGTTTTCCAGTTTAAAATTATTCTCACTTTTTCATACTTTTAAAATTTATTTGTTGCTGCTACTTTTCTCATTAAATTTTTAAATAATATTGAAAAGGAAAGAATTGTTGCATGATTAATTCTATGCCTAAACAAGTTGTTTTATGCCATTAAATGGATTACTTTGGCATGTGTATTAGTGCTGATTAATCTTTACCTTTTTTGGAAATTTTTCTGTGCACTTCTTTGGAAATGCACTAATATACGAAAGTCATTATTGAGTTCAATTTTTTTTAGTAACCAGTAGTGAAATTTTCTGCATACCGTGCATTGCTTTTATTTATTTATTGTGCAGAAGAACACTGCATTGTGCTTTCTTTTTAACGCTTTAGAACATTATTTTTATCTATTGAATTTTAAAATCTTTCTTGAACATTAAAATTGATTTTTCATATTTTCTCCACCTTGGATTCAACATTGAGGAAAATATTGTTCTTTAGCATGGTGGAGAAGGTATTTTAATGTGCTAATATGTACCAAGATGTGATCCCATTGAAAGACCCTAATTTTTTTTCAAATTTGATTGTCTTTCAAGTTTCAATAAATAATTTTCACTGATTTTAAATTTTTCTGAAGATTGAATATTGTATAGCCACTTTAAGGAGGTTAATTATTTTATACCCTTGGATATAATTGAGTAATTGATTTTTCATTGCTCTCTTGAAAATGGATTATCTTGGTAAAGAATTTTGAGAATTTTTTACAACTATCATTTACCTTAAATCTTTTAATTTGGATTCAAATTCACAAGATATGCATTCAAATGAATTATGAAATGAAAATCCTAATCCTAGTTGAACTCATTATTTTATTCATTAAGCTGTTAGATGACTTATTTATACTACTTTTAATTTATTAAATTTTCTCATCCAAGAAGAGTGTCTAATTTTTTTTTATTTTTAATTTATTTGAGTCAGTTCTCTTGGGGGTAAAGAGGTGTTTGGACTTACATTTGAATACAAATTGAAAATATTTTAATCTAAATTTGAATTTTTAAGGTCAATCATTGTTGCAAAGCAAGAATTAATTTTTCTCTTAAATAAAAATAAATTTCTTGAGGATTAACATTTTCACTGCTTGATAAAAATCCAATAGGAAAATCATTTTAAAACCTAATTTTTTGTGGAAACCCAACATTTCAAACTTAAGAATTATTTTATTCCTCTGAATTTGATTAATTTTTTTCTTGAAGATAATAAAAGAATTACTGTGTGGGAATTGATGTGGTTGTATTTTGATACATTTTTGTAACGTCCCAACCTGGGTGCCACACACCAGTGCCCTGATTCAGACCACCACATGACCTCAAGCACGCCTCCTCGTACGCTAGAGGTTTTCGAACAACAATGAGGCTCTGATAAGTCGATCATGGGGTGACTATACCCTCTTTTATCAGAGTAATACACCAGTGAAAATAAATAATCAACATCAAAATAACATATAACCTTAACAATACCAATATCACAAGTCAATCAAAGAAAGAAATACAATATCCAAACTAAAGCATAAAATATGCCATGCTAATGTACATGTCAAGTGTCTAAAATGAAAACTCAAAAGAAATACACTAATGACTCCTATGCAGGTCCCGCACCATGTCTGGTTCCCTCAACCATGCTCCATACTAACTCATACATCTAACACATGGTCTTTTCCCTTAACCTATCCTGCATCCATGAAATCTATTTGGGTATTAATAAGTTATCCTGAGTATGGTGCGAGTACAACTCAGTAGGCCACCACCAACGATGTCTAAAAAATATCCAGTCAATAACAAGTGTATGAAGTCGTATGACAAAATAATTATAATGAATAAGTAAACAATTATTACATTATCACTTAATATTTATTTAACCACATAACCATCGGGTTCCCGAGGACACCAAAATCTCAATACCTGCTTCAGCTTGTGTCGGGTCTGAACCATGTCACATATTCAATTTAAAATTTTTATAACACATGGAATTACATTATCCATGTTATTTCAATTCATTATTATGACCACTTGGAACCATAGTCCAATGCCAATGTTTTGGGGGGTATAATGTCATGTCTATCACAGCATGAGTATTTGGAACATCAATCATTGTCTCACTCCCCATGGGTATTTGGAGAATCAGTCTCTCTCCCATACATTTAGCATATATGCTAGGTGAAGAACACCATGTCTAGCACCCCATGAGTATTTTGAGTATCAGTCCATGTCTCACACCTCATTTATCAATCATGCATATATATATATATATATATCATGGGTGTAGAAAATCAGGTCTAGCACCTTATTTATCATTTATTCACACATATCAAAATATATCACATTATCACATCTATCTCAATATCACATGTTTTCAGATTTCCATGAAAACCAAGATTAATCAACATTAATCCTATTATCACAATTAACCACCACAATCTTCCATTAATTAATTCTTAAATTAATTAATCTAAGACCATAAATTAATTCCATGATTAATTATCATACCAATTCCCTTTAATTAATTAGTCATTCCACAATCTCAACATCTAATAATTAATTCACCAATTAATTATTCTCAATTTACAATTCAACAATTCAATAATCAATTTAACAATTAATTATCCCCAATTTCCCAATTCAATACTTTGATAATTAATTCCCAATTAATTATCTTTATTCCAAAATTTCCATTATTCAATCAAATCCCCAAATCCTCAATTAATTAATTGACCACATTAATTAATTTTATTTGGAATTCCAATTGCTAAAATAACTCTAGAAATTCTACAATCACATACACGTAATTGATAATAAGACTATGGGATTTGAATAATAGACCACCTACCTCAAGTTTGAAGAAGAACACTCACCAATGTAAATCCACAAAATTGAGTTGCATAATGACATAGATCTGGATCTAGATCTAATACACTAAATTAAGATTAAAAAAAACAAGATCTATTAATTATGGATCTAGATCCATAATCCTAGATCAAGATTCATCAAATCTAGATCTAGATCTAGAAAAATAGAATATAAATTCCTACCGAAAGAATGAGAGATGAAAGGAGGATGAATGGGAAAGAAACATAATAGGATCCACTTACCAGGAGGGATGCAGATCTTCAATTTGAGCTTTGAATCACGAAGAACGGAGGTCGGGAAGGCTTGTAATTCGTCTAGAGAGCTCCAAAATCATGAAATACCACATAGAGTCGAATGGGGGTCGATTTGGGGTTAATGAGGGGGTTCGGGTAATTAAATAATTAATTTTCGAGAGACTTTATTTCTCATGCACAGTTTTTTGGGAAGGGGTACATGATTTCCCCTAAATATGTGCCTAAATTATGCGGCTGTTTTATAGGGGTGCATGATTACTCCTAAGAGGGTGCATGGTTTGAAAAACCATGCACCAACCTGAAATTCCCCTCTGTCTAGGGTTGCACAGTTAGCTGGGCTGGGGTACATGGTTAGGGAAAACTGTGCGCCAACCATGCACAACCCTAAAATTTCCATTTTTCTCAAAATTCCACCCAAAAACACCCCAATTTATAACCCAAACAAAAAGTAATAAAATAAGGACAAAAGAGTACCTAAAATAAAGCCCAAGAAAACTCTAGAAAAGGTTGAGATATTAAAATCTCCCCACCTTATAACAACTCATCTTAGAGCTTATATCCCAAGAATCACTAAGATCCTAGTCCAAAAAGATTGGGCCATTGATCCCTCATATCTGCTTCCCTTTCCCATGTTTCATTCTACACACACCTGTGTTGCAACAATACACGGACTATCGGCACAATATTTCCCTACAACACATTCTCACTATGATCTAGCACACGTATCATATTCTCCTCAAAGGATGCATCTATATCAAGGTCAACCACATCTACATAGATCACATGAGAAGGGTTGAGGTGATACCATAATAGATGTGATACATGGAAAACATTGTGCATAGCACCATATTTCTATAGAAGAGTAAATCAGTATGCCATCGACCCTATTCTCTCTATGACATCAAAAGGTCCAACAAACCTGGGCACCAGCTTGCCCTGCCTATACATCCTGCAGTGACCCAACCTAGGTGACACCCGAAGGAATACATGATCACCCTCTATAAACTCTAGGGGTCCTAAATGTCCGTTAGCATACGAATTTTGTCTACTCTGAGTTGTATCCATATGTTTCTAAATCAGTTGTTCCTACTCTGATGTCTCCTACATGAGACTCAGTCCCAATAGCTCGGACTCACCTGCCTCCACCCAGCATAAAGGTGATCTGCATGGCCTACCATAAGGATCCTTGTATGGTACCATTTTTATCGTTTCCTGATAACTATTTTTATAGGAAAAATCTACCAAATATAGGTGCTTCTCCAAAGATCCATCAAATTCAAAGACACATTATCACAGTATATCCTCAAGCACCTGTATAGTATGCTCCGACTGCCCATCTATCTATAGGTGGAAAGTTGTACTAAAAAAACCTACATTCTAAGCGCCTTCTATAAGCCCAACCAGAAGTGTGAAGTAAAGCATGAGTCACAGTTTGACACTATATTCTATGGCACCCCATGAAAATGGATTGTCTCCTAAACATACAAAACTTTTAGTTTCTCCACTGATAAAGTCTCTCATATAGGCAAGAAATGTGCTAACTTCATCATAATTTCCACAATAACCCAAATAACATAATTCTTCCTAGGAATCCTTGAGATACCCACAACAAATTCCATAGTCACTTCATCCCACTTCCATCCCAGAATAGATAATGGATGTAGAAAACCTCCATATCATTGATGCTCTGGCTTCACCTACTGAAAGGTGATGCATCATGTCACAAACCCTGCTATCTCCATTTTTATGCTCGACCACCAAAACTATCATCGTAGGTCACAATATATTTTCATCATGCCTAGATTTACTGCCCACTTCAAGGCATGAAACTCACACATCAACTCCTCCCACATACTCATAGGAACCACAACCCAATTCTTAACCTAGATGATCTCATCCTCATATATTCTCCAATCAAAAGGTGACTCTCCACCTTTTATAATTTCCCTCAAGGTAAAACACTCTGGATCTTCATACTACCTGTCTCTAATTTGGCTCAAAAGAATAGATCCACTAAAACTAATATGAGATTCATCTTCTCTTGACTCTCTTGAACCACAACGTGCATTTCAACTAGTAAGACCATCATCTTCCACTCATCACTATACTCCTGAACTGCCTGATTATGAGTTTTCCTTATCAAAGTGTTATCCACACTATTTCCTTTTCTGGGCGTATATGATAGCTTAAAATCAAGAAAATGTATATACTCAACCCATCTCTACTGTCATAGATTCAAATCTCCCTACAAAAAGATGTACTTCAAAATCTTGTGATCAGTGTACACTATAAAATTTTCAACCAATAGATAATGTTTCCAACACTTCAAATCATAAAAAATAGCTTCTAATTCAAGTTCATGTGTAAGGTAGTTCCGTTCATGAGGCCCCAAATTCTAATACCCATACACCACAACCCAATCTCCCAAAATCAATATTGTTATAACTCCAATCCCAGAAGCATCATAATACACTGTATACTCCTCACCCGACTCAGGTAGGATCAATATCGGTTCTGATGTCAACCATTTCTTTAGTTCCTGGAAGACATTATCACAAGATTTCTACCAATCAAACTTTATCCCCTTTTTAGTCAATCCTGTAAGTGACATTTCCAAATGTGAAATCTCTTGTATGAACCTCATGTAGTATCTAACCAACCATAGAAATCTATGGATATCGAAAACATTCTTGGGCTACTCCCAAGAAACCACTAAATGCACTTTCTCCAGGTCCACTAACACACCTTCCTCTGAGATTATGTAACCCAATAAGTTTATCAAATGGATCCAAAACTAGCACTTAAATAGATTGGCGTATATCTGATGCTCTTTTAGTGTACTCAGGATAATGTCAAGGTATTGGGAATGATCATAATGAGTCTTAGAGTACACCAAGATATCATTCAAAAACACTACCATAAATTAATCCATGTATAGATGGAAAATTATGTTCATCAAGGACATAAACATTACTGGTGAATTTATTAACCTAAACAAAATTATGAAAAACTCATAAAGGCTATACCAAATTATAAAAAAATTATTCAATATATCATTAGTCTGAAATATCAGTTGATAATACCACGATATCAATTCAATCTTTGATAACTCACAAGATCCTCTCAACTGGTCAAACAAATCATCTATACATGGAATTAGATATTGTTTCTTCATATTCATCCATTTCAACGTCTGATAATCGACACATAAGTTCAAACTCATGCCAGCCTTATTTTCAAACAACATCAACGAACCCCATAGAAATGTACTTGGGAAGATAAATCCCTTATCCTCCAGCTACTCCAACTAAGTATTGAGATCTTAATGCTCAATCCATTCCATTATCTATGGTGAAATAGAGACTAGCTCAACACTCAACATGAGATTAATAGTGAATTACATATCTCTCTCAGGGGGTAGTCCTAATAAATCTTCAAGAAAAAAATCCTGGAACTTGTACACTATGGGTGGAAAGTCATCTTGTTTCATATCCCCATCATCCAACAATAGAATTGAAACCTGAGCTATGAGCTCTCACATTTTCTAAATAATTGGCCCTACTCGGCCTGCCTGGATATCCCATTCTCCATGAAGAATATAGATTTCACCCTTAGGAGATGTAAAAGTCACTCTCCTCTAGTAACAATCAATGTTGGCTCAGTATGCTACTAGCCAATCCATACCCAAAATTAGGTCAAATCCTAACATGTTAATAATATAAATATCCCACAGAAGGAAATACTCCTTGATCTCAAGAGAACATCCCTTACACAAATAGATGTCTCTAGACCATACTCCCAATGGTGTATCTATCATCATTGTCCTACTCAAAAACTCCACCACTAGGCTCAAACCTTTAACAAGTTTTACAGATATAAAGTAATGATAGGAAAAAATATAAAATAAGGCACTAGATAATGTATAAGCTACAAGAATAGTACATATCACTATTGATGGTCCAACCTCACTATCCACAAGTATAGGCTTCACTTCATGTAATTATCCTTTCCCTCTTCCATGTGATGCAGTCTAACTCCCCTGAGTTTCACCACTCTACTAATATGGGTGATCTTTCCCAGAAAGCACCTTATCCACTGCCTCTACCACCTTGTCTAGTATAACTCCAGTTTCCAGACTGATAGGTCATAGAAGACCCCCTTCCTGCACTCTGGTTCTATCAAGCCCCCCCCCCCCCATCAAAAACTATCTTCCTCATGTTTCAGCAGAACCTCAGTAGATGTCACATATTTCTACAACCTCATCAATCTAGTGGTGGTTGGGTAAAATGTTTATGTAAGTGTCTCAGATTTCTGCACTGGTGAAAAAACACTTGGGTAAGATCCTGCGTAACTAATCCCCTTGATTGACCACTTTTCTTTACACATCTCTGGGAGAAATTATTATAATGATGCTTCCTACTCTCGGAATACATACTTATATTTCTTCTAGAAGAAACCAATTTTCTACCACTGGAAGCCTCCTTCAGGTTCCCCTCTGAGATGAGTGCTTAATTTACCACTTTTGATAACTTCTTCAGCATGAATATATTCACCTAGGACATAATTTCACACTTAAGTCCATCCTGAAATCATTTCTCTAAATTAACCTCATCTTCTTCCAATGCTAATGAAAAGCATTTTAAATCTACAAAGCATCCAATGAAGTCCATTATGGACATACTCCCCGAGTAAATCTCATGAACTCAGCTACTCTTTATTTCCTTAGTGTCTCTGGATAAAAGTGCTCAAAGAAATTATCCTGAAATTCCTTCCAATATATAATATCCAATTGTCCATATGAATTTTGGATGTCCCATGAACACTTCACCTGACCACGTAACATATAATCATCTAGCTTGAATCACTTCCCAATAATAGTCTCTAAGTGGTCAAGTATAGTCTGAATAGACTCAATCGAAAACTCAACTCCCTCGGGTCCAACCTCTGCAGTAAAAGTTAGAGAGTGTTTCAAATGGGAATATATTTTCAGGTTTGACAAGATTTTCAAAACTCTCCTTGGGCCTCTTTCCATGAATTTCATGATACAGGATAAGTTCTCTTGAAATTTCTGCCTTACTTCCTTAATCGGCACTATCGGTGCCTCAGGTTCCACTACTGGTGGAGCATCTTTATTCATATCCTCATTTCATCCTCTCAACAGGCATTGTTATGGAGTCATATCTCTACAATAATAAACATACTTCTTAGGACTCATAACACAACTTTATCACATTTACGTAAGATGAAAATCAGAACAAGTCATAACAAGTCTTTTCCCCAAACATCTCCATGTGGTCAAAATTGAGGTGTTATTACTACCCTTAATAATCTTACACCTAGGTCTTGTTTAACAAGGGTAACCACATTCTCATTATTCAAGTTTTAATATTTTACAACCATTTTTTCACATTTTGCATCATTTTTTTCAATTCTCAATTTCATTTTAGTCACCTTTTTCATTTCAAATTAATAAAAGCAAGGAAAACAATTTAAGTTCAACAACTTACCCAAAACTATTTTCCTGAGAATGACTAAAAATGATGAATGCCACAAAATAACCCTGAGTGCCTAGAATTATTAATACAACTTAACTATCATGCCATACTGGGCCACGAGTCAATTCTCAAAAAAAAAATCAAAAACAATAATCACATCACACAATAAGTGTGTCACTCATAGTGAAACAATGTTCAACTGTAATAATGAACAACACTCCCACCATGGGTACTTGAGTTTTCCCTCATACATGGGTTTGCAACTCCCATGAACGAGCTCATTTCCAAGGCCTGACTCTTACTATCATCTTGTCTACCTTTCCCAAATAGTAAGACAAAAGAAAAAGAAAAGAAAAATAGCCTCTGATACCACTTTGTAACATCCCGGACTAGGTTCCATGCACCGGTGTCCTAAGCCAGACCGCCACATAACCTAAAGCATGCCTACCCATGCACCAGAGGCTGACGACTAGCAGGGAGGGTCTAATATGTTGATTGTGGCTAGACTATACCCTCTTTTATTAGAGTAATACACTAGAAAAAATAAATAATCAATAGAATAATAATATATAACCATAACAATACCAACATCAAAAGTCAATCAAAGTAGGAAATACAATATCTAAACTAAAGAAGAAAACATGCCATGCTAATGTACATGTCAATTGTCTAAAATGTAAACTCAAAAGAAAGACACTAAGGACTCCTAAGCAGGTCCCAAACCACGTCTGGTTCCCTCAACCATGCTTTATTCTGACTCTACCATCTAACATAAGGCCTTTACCCTTAACCTTTCCTGCATCCATGAAATCTATTTGGGTACTGATTAGGTAGCCTGAGTGGGGTGTGAGTACAACTTAATAGGCCACCACTAACAGTGTCTAAAACAATATCCAATCAATAAAAAGTGTATGCAGTTGTATGAAGAAATAATTACAATGCATAAGTAAACATTTATTACATTATCAATTAATCTTTATTTAACTGCATTACCACCAAGTTCCTGAGGACACCCAAACCTCAATACCTGCTTCGACTCATGCTGGGTCTGAACCATGTCACATATTCAATTCACAATTCGTATAATACATGGGATTACATTATCCATGTCATTTCAATTCATTATTATGGCCACTCAAACCTGTAATGGACCAGACCTCTCTGGTCCATTCCTTTGCTAAAATATGGTGTTTGAGGTGTTGTGGGAGGTAAAGGTAACTTATTACCAACACTTTGAAAAATTTCCATTTTTGTAAACAGTGTTCCCATCTATCGGTAGGTGTACAATGTTTCCAGGTTGGCGAGTCATCTATTGGTAGGTGTGTAGTGTTTCCAGGTTGGTGAGAAATCTATCGGTAGGTGTATAGTGTTTCCAGCTGTCGGTAGGTGTACAATGTTTCCAGCTATCAGTAGGTGTATAGTGTTTCCAAGTTGGTATGTGTACAGGGTTTCCAGCTTCCTATAGTTTTTTCCTTTTGATGTTTTATTTTATGTAAAACACATTAAAAGCCTTGTTTTCAGGTATTTAAGTTTGGTTCAAAGCCCATAACTCATATCGTAATTTTCCTAAGGTTCCAAGTGACTTTACTTGGTCAAACCACATATAATCAATAAGATCTTCCTTTAATGGGAAATCTAAGTTGTATCTAAACTGTTTCTCCATTTAGATTTTGAAAAGGCCGAGATACATTATGCCCTATTCTTCCTTCTTGTTTTCCTTGGTATGGGATTACCTAGACCTTTCTTTCCCAAGGAGTTTGATTGTGGTGTGAACCTTAGATCATGTTTTACCTCGAGTTTATCATGATACATGCGCACCCCCTATTTTGGTGCAACCAAGAAGTGTTGACCCGTCTTCGATAAAAGGTATGTTCTACCTCCATTCTTATGGGTTCCTTGATTTGTTTACTTCTGTTTATTCTTTCCATGTGATGTCATGTGATATATATGTTTCTAATAGATATTCATTGGTTTTTAGTTGGTACGTGGGTGTTTCAACGTCCTTGGGTGGATACAGTTTCTACAGGAGAGGTGATCATCGGTTGTGTTGGCTCGTTCTCATGCAAAGAACATCAGAAACCTTTTTGAGGTAGGTTATTCATGGCTTCTCTATTCTTTTATGTGCAGTTGTAGAGTTAGCATGTTTTATCCACTGGATCACAATTAAATTGACATAATAAATATTTAAACTGGATTAAAGAATTTGTTTCTCTTGCATAGCGATGTTATTGCCTCTTGTTTTTCAAGATCGTGTAATATCTATGCTTTGCTTGTTTAGAATGTCGTTCTTGATGGAAATTGGTAAAGAACATAAAGTTGGGATTAATTATAAATTAATAATCTAAATATAAAGAGGCGTGTTTAATGAATCTGGTTGTTATTGTTGTGCCTGATGATAATCAAATGGATGCAATTATGCATGTTTAAATGAATCGATTAATTCAATATGGAATAATGAACCGGTTGTGAGATAGAGATAATTCCTTGAAGGGTTCTGAGTTACCCTCTTGTTTTTAAATTCCAAGAACCTTATTCTTTAGAGGTGTGAGTGCTCGTTGTGTGTGAAGTCTGAATGCCTTGTTTAGGGCCAAGAGCCTAGTTGTTATGTTGTTTGTTTCGTACTGCTTGTGTTTTGGTGTGAGCCTGGGATGGCCGAGCCTGGAGGGTTCTTGTGTATGTGGGGGTAGGTAGGCCCAATGGTTGTGGTGGAAGTAGCTGATGCCTAGAGTGGCGGGATGCATAAGTTTATACATGTGTGTGTCTAGGAGGACACTAGAGATGATGAAACGGGTTGGATGTAAATATTGGATGCTTGTTGAATCTTGTTGTTTGTATATCTTCTTTACATTCCCCACTTCTTGACACATATGGTGTTTCTTACCCTCCTTCCGGAAGATGAAAAGAGGCATAAGGTATGTCACATTCTTTCAATGTTAGCTTCTCAAGGATGGATGGTCCTGCACTCTAGCTATATGTGGAAAAGACTCGATGGGTAGTTCATCTACTCACCATGTTGAACCCCTTATGTTTAGAAGTTTATAATTATTTATCTAGAATACTTGGAATTATGGAAAAGTGATAATTCAATTAATAAATGATTGAATAAATAATGTTAACCCATGGTATTTGAGCATGCTGGGATGTAATGCTGAGGTTGTAACTTTAAAGGAACAATGGACTTGGTTTGGTTATGTGTGGCGGGTATGGATCTTGGTTAGAATGCTAATGAAATGTAATGCGGGAATGATAATGGTTAATTAATGATTAAATAATTAATTAATGTGATAAAAAGGGATAAATTAATCTAATTTAGCTCTTTAAATGGCTGTGTACTTATAGGATACCTAGTCTTAGCAGTGGTAGTTGGGAGTCTGATAGACATTAGCTGCAGTTGAGTCTAAGACTATGTTATTCCTATAGTGTGATTGTGAGCTATATTATATCCTATAATTTTTGTGTTTCTATATTCTACTCCACCCTGTCGGTTAGGGAAACTGACACCCTGGGGATTCTGAACCCTCGGGAGGTGTTTTCCCCAACATCCTGGTGGGAGGATAGATGGTTGACTACCACCTTTGACCCCACTCTCTTCTCTTGGTATTTACTTATACTGGTAGGCATGGTGGTTAGTTTTCCCCATATACCTATGTAGAGGTCTATAATGGCCTGTGGATATTCACACACATATATTCTAGATATGGTTTCCTATGAACTACTATATATGTAACGTGTATAGGTTGTGATGGCTTGAGGATCCTTACTCAGTGTATGGGCTATAATGACTTGAGGTATAATACCCGATATATCATAAATGTTATGTGAGCTGTGGTGGATCTCGAAAACTACATGGTTACTTTGGTTACATGGACTTGGTGGTTGTGTTTCATGAGGTGCATATTGTGGTGCTTCACCCAGGTGTCTGTGGGAAAGACTTTTTGGAGAGAGGTGCTTAGGACGTGAGATGTTGGGGAAAAGCGGAAAACCAGTGGGGAAGTAATAGTGGGGTACCCTTCATATTCTTTATTATATTATATACTCTTGTATGTGATACTTGGTGAGAGTATCCATAGTGAGGCTGGGAACTTAGTATACCTATTTAGGTGATGATCTGGTTTCACTTGTTATTCACTATGCTTTAGCATACTTTCTTTACTTTTTCATGATAGGCTTTGAGGATTATCCTAATGAGTATACTATTATAATCACCCTACATATATATAAACTATTTTTAGGTCACTTGGATCAGGTTGGGGATCAGGTTGGTTAACACTAGCTTGGGGTTGCAGGAGCTGTTCGGGTTTCGTGGTTGCTGCCATTTTACTTTCTTTTGGTACTTGCATTTTTCCCTTTCAGTTATAGTAGTTCTTGCATTACATTACATATGTGTACTTGGTATTTCTTTTATATTATATTCTAATTATATGTTAATTGGTTTATGTCTTATCTCTCTATTTTGCATGTGTTCTCTTAGAGGGTAATGTCTCTAATTTGTGTGTTTATTATACCCTCAGTGCTAGTCACCCACTCGGGGCCTACTGGAGGTGGGACTCAGTTGTAACTATCTCTCTCCTCTCATTTCCAGCCTAGGAGGGGTACACTTTTTGGGGAGGGGGTCATGATAGAGTGGTATCAAAGGTATGGTTGAGGTATGGGGTAGAGTTTGGATTTAGGCACAGGTGAGGTTGCATGCATTGGTAGGGAAACACTGTCAGCTAAGTTTATCAAGCATTGTAAACACATGATACTGACTGAGACATGGATATTTAGGGCCCCCTGTGATCTGATGCATGAACCTTTAAGTTTACAGTGACTACTAAATGAGGTGATACTTGTTGCAGGGTAGAGAGCTAGGAAAGGATCATGCATCATTCTTCTTTGTGCTTGTGTTTGAATGGGTAGACCTTGGGATAGGTTAACCTAAAATGAATAAAATAAAACAATTAATTAATGTTAAGTCTTCTGTATTCCATTTTTAGGAGCTCTAAAAATTTATTCTTTTTCAGTTAGGGATATAGGTCGACATCCTTATCAGGGTCGCATAGACGATGTTTAGCAGGTTGTGCCAGCTGATCACCACAAAGTAGAGTTTGACGACGATGACACATGGAGAAGGACACTTAGAGAGTTTCAATGCCAGAGTCTGCAGAAGTACAAGGGCTCTGTTTTAGATGCGGTCACATAAGATTGGTCGGAGGAAGTTGAGATAGATTTCAGCTCAATCTATGATCGGAAGGAGCACTGGGTGACATTGGTTGTGACGATGCTACATGGAGAAGCAAGGCAATGGTGGTTCTTATTCCTTGGGGATCATAAGGAGTTAGAAATATCATGGGAGGAGTTTCAAAACAATTTCAGAGTCAAGTTTCTATCTTCGACCGTGAAGGCTGCCAGTCATTAGGAGTTGGTTACCCATTGATAGGGGATCTTCAGTGTGGAGAGTTTGGAATCTATTTCAGGAAACTTTTACGATATGCTTCAGACCTATTTCTAGATGAGGAGGCTAGGGAAAGATTGAGGAGTCTTTGCATCCATAGATCTAGCACCAGGTCACCCTGTTTATGTTGAAGACGTGTCTTGAGGTGCTGGTGAGGGTAAAGGTTATCAAGAGAACATTAGCTAGAACCAGATCATTGTGATAGTAGAGTCATCAGGATTCCTCATGAAGAAAAGTTGTGGTTCGGGGTTCCCGGTTTTCAGGGAAGAAGAGTTTCTGTTCGTCTAGGGGTAGGTCCCAGCCCTCAGTATCGCGTTTCTCGGGGGAATCAGCTCTCAGACCTTTGCTAAGGGACCAGGTGATTGTTTTTCTTGTGAAGTACAATATCATCAATAGCGAGAGTGCACGACCTTTCAGTGTGGTCAGCATGCGCTAGTGGTTCCACTCCAGGTTCCTCTGTTGAGGTAGTTCCAACCGAGGCAACAGTAGTAGGTTGCACCAGATTTGAATCAGTAGAGAGCATATGGGGAAGGCAGAGGAAAACCCTATGACACTCCTCATCCATAGAGAGTAGAGCATAGTTGTGGTGGTAGTTGTTAGTAGGGTTATAGAGGTTGTGGTCACCTTTATGCTTTAGTGTTGCTAGCGCCAGGCGAGCTATACATCATTTTAGGTATCCTTTTCTTATTTTCTACTTGGGTGTATGCCTTGTTTGATTCAGGTGAGACACACTCCTTCATATCACATACCCTTTTCCATGCCTTGGGACTTGAGGTAGAGAGTCTTCCGATGCCCTTGGCATTGACTACGCCATTTGGAGGTATAGATGACTTGTTTGAAGTATGTAGAGACTATGAGCTAGTGCTGGGGAAGCATCGCCATTAGGGAGATTTCCTATATTTATGGATAGAACCATATGATGTCATCCTCGGTATGGATTGGTTGTATTAGGTGCAAGCTATCGTGAATTACTTTAGGAGGCAGGTGGTATTCTTTGATGTTGATGGAGAGTCAACGGTGTTTGTTGGCGAGTGAGACCCTCAGATGGGTCAAAGGCATGCTCCATACTTAAAATACTTGATGGATGAGATGATGCTGAGTTCGTCAGAGGTTCAACAGTTGTCTTTTACTAAGGTATTGGAAGAGTACCCTGACATCTTTATTAAAATATGTTGTAGCATTACCCCCTCAATGAGAGATCGAGTTTGGGATCAAGCTACTACTAGGTGCATATCCTATCTCGATGTCTCTATATAGGATGTAATCTTTTGATTTGGGAGAGATATTTATATATCTCAATGGTCTGTTACAATGCAGCTTTGTTTGGCTAAGTGTGTCACCATAGGGTGCACCAGTTTTGTTCATGAAGAAGGCTGATGACAGTTTTTGGTTTTGTGTTGATTATCATTGCTTAAACAAAGTGACAATGAAGAACCGCTATCCTCTTCCACAGATTGATGACTTGTTCGATCAACTGAAGGGTGAAAGTTGGTTCTCGAAGATCAACTTTTGTTCAGGATACCATCATATGCTTGCGAAGGACGAGGATATCAAAAATACTACTTTCTGTTGTCATCATGGGCATTACAAGTTCATTGTAATGTCCTTCAGTGTAATGAATGATCTAGTTGTGTTCATGGGGTTGATGAAAGATGTGTTCCATGAGTTCCTGGATATATCCATGGTGGTCTTCATCGACAACATCCTTGTGTAATTCGTGTCTAAGGAGGAGCATGCAGAGCATCTACATTCCATTTTGGGAGTTCTTCATCGACAACAACTGTTTGGGAAGTTGTCAAAGTGTGAGTTTTGGCCTCGAAAATTCCATTTCTTGGGTCATGTTGTATCCCATCAGGGAGTATCTATGGATCCATAGAATATATAAGCAATTGTGTCTTGGGAATCCCCAAATATAGTGGTGGAGGTGTGAAGTTTCCCTGGTATTGCAGGCTATTACAGGAGGTTCGTAGCCAATTTCTCTCAGGTTACAACTCCTCTGATAATGTTGACTAGAAAGGATCAGGTGTTCATATGGAATAATTAGTGTTAGGCATCATTCAAGTATCTAAATGAGAAGTTGGTCAGTGCTTCAATTATTTTTTCTTCTAGTATAAGGAGTTCAGTTCGAGGTTTTCTGTGATGCTTCACATTTAGGTTTATGTTGTGTTTTAATGCAATAGAGATCAGTCGTTTCTTATGGGTCTTAGCAGTTGCGTCCCCACAAACATAACTATGCCACCCACATTATTGAGTTGGCAGTAGTGGTGTTTTCCCTGAATTTGTGGAGACATTACCTCATCAGAGAGCGCTTTGTAGTCTTCACCAATCATAAAAGGATGAGGTATGTTTTCTCCCAGCATTACTTGAACTTTAAATAGTGTCAATGGATGGAGATCTTACAGGATTATGACTTCAAAATCTCATATACACCTGGTAAGGGTAATGTTGTAGCCAACGTGCTGAGCAGAAAGTCACGTAGTGATACAGTGCATGAATCAGGTGATTCCTAGAGAGTAATGGAAAAACTCTCAGCATTACATCTAGATATGGGAGAAGTTTGAGGTAGATATTGTCTTTTTCAGATGACGATACAATCATATTTAGTGAACCATGTGGAAGATCTAGTTGTGGGATCTTGATGTGGAGGTCTAGAGAGATTGATTTGTTTGTGGCGAGGCCCCTAATGGTTGGTCTAAGGATGAAAAACACTAGGTGTTGTTTTAGGGAAGGATTTTTGTTCTTTTAGCAGTGCTTGAGATGGTTATCAAGGAGTTCCATAGTTCAACATTAGCGGTACATCTCGGCGTGACAAAGATGTACCGATCTTTGAGGAGTTAGTTTTGGTGTCCTGGGTTGAAATGTGTAGTTGTAGAGTTTGTGTCTTGATGTTTAGTGTTCCAGAAGGTGAAGGCTGAGCACTATGTTCTTGGTGGTTTGCTTCAGCCATTATATGTTCCTCAGTGGAAGTGGGAGGACATCTTGATATAATTTGTTACCGATTTACCTCAATCTCAGGGAGCCCATGATGCTATATGGGTGGTATTGGATCACTTGAAGAAATCATCCCACTTCATAACAATCAAGGATTTGAGCTCATTGGAGTTTTTGTTGAGGCAATATCTAAAGGAGGTGGTGAAACTCCAAGGGTTCCCTAGGATGATCATTTCTAATCGAGATCCTCATTTTACCTCCAGGGTGTGGAGATGTATCCAACATTATTTTTGTTCTTAGCTATGCCTTAACACTAATTTTCATCCACAGACGGACGGTGAGACAGAGAGAACCATCCAGATTCTTGAAGACATGTTGTGCTCTTATGACCTAGATTTTGGAGGTTTGTGTATGAGATACTTACCCTTGGTAGAGTTTTCTTACAAAAAATAGTTTCTACTCCACCATCGGTATGGCACTGTTTGAAGCCTTATATGGATGAAATTTTCATTATCCGTTGTGCTAGACTGAAGTTGGAGAGTCAAAAATTCTCAGACCGGACTAGTATAGAATACGATAGAAATGGTTTAGGTGATTCGTGAGAGGATGAAGGCAGTGCAAGATCATCAGATTTCTTATGTTGATCATAGGATGAGACCTCTGGATTTTGATGTTGGGGATCACGTGTTTCTAAATGTGACTCCCCATTGTGGGCAACGACGGTTTGGTCATGGGAGTAAGCTCTCTCCCATGTTTTTTGGGCCTTTTGAGGTTTTGGATTATGTTGGAATTGTGGAATATCAAGTATAACTTCCCCTACATATGAGTAGGATACATGATTTTTTTCATGTGTTGCAGCTCTGTTGTTATCTTCATGACAACTATCACATCATCGATTGGGGAGAGATCAATGTTGATGATGATGAAACCTTTGAGGAGTGGCCAGTAAAGATCCATGACTGCAAGGAGAAGGTGTTACACAGGTGTGTTATTCCCTTTGGTTCATGTCTTGTGGTGACATAGTGGCATGGAGCAGATTACTTGAGAACATGAGTCACAAATACACGCTTAGTACACCAATCTATTTTATGTTCATCTCTTCTTATAACATTGTTCAGTTTGTGGTTGTAGACCCCTTCAGTTTATGAAATGGATTCCTCTAGTTTATTGTTTTGTTTTTCCCTCTTTTGAGAGGTATCTCCCCAGGAGAGTGTTTATGAGTTTTTTGTAGTTTTACAGTGGGTTTTCATGTTCCCTTTTTGAAGCGGTTGAGCTCCTGTGGTGGTGAGTGCCTTCAGAGATATCTCATGGGGTGGCTATTTCGACAAACCCTTTTTTTCTCTCTAGGTTGGTTTTAGATTCTCGAGGATGATAATGTTTTGAGAGGAATTTGATGTAATGGTCTGGACCTCTCCGGTCCATTCTTTTGCTGAAATCTAGCATTTGAGGTGTTTTGGGAGGTCAAGGTGACTTATTTCCAACACTTTGAAAAATTTCTAGCTTTATAAATAGTGTTTCCAGCTATCGGTAGGTGCACAGTGTTTCTAGGTCGGTGAGTCATCTATCGGTATGTATATAGTGTTTTTAGCTATTAGTAGGTGTACAATGTTTCCAATTGTCGGTAGGTGTATAGTGTTTCCAGCTGTCGGTAGGTGTATAGTGTTTCCAGCTATCGATAGGTGTACAATGTTTCCAGATATTGGTAGGTCATCTATCGGTAGGTGTATAGTGTTTCTAGATATCGGTAGGTGTACAGTGTTTCCAGCTATCAGTGGGTGTATAGTGTTTCTAGGTTGGTAGGTGTACAATGTTTCTAGCTTCCTACAGTTTTTCCTCTTTGATGTTTTCTTTGATGTAAAATGCATTCAAGGCCTTATTTTAAGGTATTTAAGGCCATTTCAAAGCCCATAACTCCTATCTTAATTTTCCTAAGGGTTTGGGTGACTTTACTTGGTCAAAACGCGTAGTCTTGACGAGATCCACCTTTAATGGAAAATCTAAGCAGTATCTAAACCACTGCTCTGTTAATATTTTCAAAAGGCTGAGATACATTCCACTTTGTTCTTTGTTCTTGTTTTTATTGGTATGGGACACCCCATGCCTTTATTTCCCAAGGAGCGTGATTGTGGTTTGGACCTTGGATCACATTTCCCTGGAGTTTGTCCTACTGCATGCGCACCCCTTATTTTGGTGCAACCAATAATTGTCAATCTTTCTTCGATAAAGGGTATGTTTTACCTCCATTCCACTGGGTTCCTCAATATGTTTCCTCCCATTTCTATTTTCCATGTGATGGAATGTGATCTCCATGTTTCTAATGGAGCTTCCTTGGTTGTTGGTTGGTACGTGGGTGTCGCAGCATCCTTGGGTGGATGCAGTTGTTGCAAGAGAGGTGATCATTGGTTGTGTTGGATCGTTCTCATGCAAAGAACATCAGAAACCTTTTTGATATTGGGGATTTGTGGATTCTCTATTATTTTACATGTATTCGTAGAGTTATCATGTTTTAGCCACTGGATCATAATGAAATTGACATAATAAATATTTGCACTAGATTAAAAATTAGTATCTCTTACATAGTGATGTTATTACTTATTGTTTTTCTAGATCGTGTGATATCTATGTTTTTCTTGTTTAGCATGTCATTCTTGATAAAAACTGGTAAAGAAAGTAAAGTTGTAATTAACTGTAAATTAATCATCCAAATATAAAGAGGCATGTTTAATGAATCTGGTTGTTGTTGTTGTGCTTGATGATAATCAAATGGATGCAGTTATGCATGTTTAAATGAATCAGTTAATTCAATATGGAATAATGAACTGGTTATGCAATAGATATAATTCCTTTAAGGGTTATGAGTTACCCTCTTATTTTTAAAGGACAAGAACCATATGCTTTGGATTTATGAGTGCTCATTGTGTGTGAAGGCTGAATGACTTGTTTAGGTCCAAGAGACCAGTTTCTCTGTTGTTTTTTTCCTACTACTTGTGTTTTGGTGTGATCCTGGGATGGCTGAGCCTAGAGGGTTGTTGCGGAATGTGGGGGCATGGAGGCCCAGTGGTTATTGTGGAATCACTTGACACCTAGAGTGGAGAGATGCATCGATTTATAAATTTGGGTGTCGGGGAGGACACCAGAGATGATAAAACATGTTGGATTTGAATGTTGGATGCTTGTTGAATCTTATTGTTTGTTTATCTTCTTTACTTTCCCTGCTTCTTGAGGCAGATGGTCTTTCTTACAATCCTTCCAAAATAGGTGAAGATGCATGGGGTATTCCACGTGCTTTCCGTGTTTAGCTTCTCGAGGCTAAATGGGAATGTACTCCAAATATAGGTGGAAAAGACTTGATGGGTAGTTTATCTACTCACTGTGTTGATCCCATTGTGTTTGGAATCTTAGAATGATTTTTATAGAATACCTGGAATTATGGAAAAGTGATAATGATGTTAATAAATGACAGAATAAATGATGTTAACCCATGGGGTTGGAGCTTTTTGGGATGCAATGATGAGGTTGTAACTTTACAGGAACAGTGGTGTCACATCCATGACTTATTTTAAAGGTAAATTTCATTTAATTTTTATTCATGCTTTGTTTCTGGGGTTTCCCAAGATTTTTTGGAGGAAAGGGTGAGTTTTCATGATTTGGGCCAAATCGTGAGCTCATTTCCAGATTTAAAACCCATTTTTTTTTCTTTTATTACTATTTCATTTTTTAATATTTTGCACCCATTACAATTCCTAAATGGACTCCCATGATACATTAACACAAAAATTGAAATTTGGACCCTTTAGGAATCCATAATAATGGTGGAATTGGGTTTTTATTTAAGGATTTGGGCCATCCTGAAAGCCCATTTCCATTTTTTAAAAAATATCTTTTTATTTAATAACTTATTCAATTTTAACTATTTTTCGGTGATTCTACCTCTAACTCGAGCCCAATAAACTGAGGAAAACCCTCAGTATCTTCTCCCCCTCTTTGGAGCTCATTTGATTCTCGGATTAAGTCGAAACTTCTTAAGCTTCCTCAATTCAAGCAGATTTATAAAGATAATTTGTTTCCTTAATAACTCCTTCATTTCTAACTCTTTTACCCCCATTCAAATTTCTACATGATCTCCTCATCCTTTTTCAAACTTCCCTTGAATGTTTGGATGTTTGAAAATTCAGATACCGGTGGATTTAGGTTGATTTCTCCAAGATTCGTTCAAGTAAGTATTCCTCACTTCCTTTTCTTCCATTTCCTTAGGGTTTCATCAATCTTTCATGATATTCCAAAGTGTAAATAAGTTAGGGTTATAACCTAGGGTTTGACATGGTGTCTTTTTGGTGAAATCTTGAGATTTTAGGTTTCTCTTCACTTCCTTGTTGTGCGGCGGTGGTGCGCTTGATGTTTCGCGCCAATATTTGAGGGATTCAACACTTTAAGTAGGTGGTTCCATGTGTAAAACATTATTGATGAGCCATATTTCTATATTTTCTCATTATTCATATTACTCAAATGTTTTTTGTGGTGATAAAACTGTTCATGATTGATTTGGTTAAGAGTTTAATTTTATAGTTGCATTTTATCTTTAAATTTGGTGTTTTTCATGTGTATCACTTGGGGTATTATTTGGGTGTATTTTAGAACATATGAAATTGGTTTAATAAATCTTGTTTGGGCTGAAAATTCTATTTTGGTGGGGTCTTGGTGTGCCATTGGGTTTGAAAGATGGGTTTTTAATGAGTTAAAGGTGTAAAACCATGTTGTACTTCTTGAAAACGTGTGTTTTTCATGTAGATCTTTTGTGGTATTGTTTGAGGTATTTTAATAACACTTGGGGGTTGTTTAATAAATGTTTTTTGGATTTAAATTCCGTTTTTAATTGGTATTGATGTTAATATTTCCTTGAAATATGGTTTTGGAATGGGTTTTATGTGAAAAGATTGGGCACACTCCTTGGAATTGTTTTATGAAAGTTTTGAATGGTTTAATGATTTATGTAAGAGGTGAAACCATATTGGAAAACTGTTTTGGATTGTGTATATTTTGAAATGGTATATTTTAAATGTGAATGAGGCTTTTATATGATGTGTATCCGCTTGGAAATGTTTTATAAATTTTTTTAACGGATTTACTGAAATGTGAAAGAGGTGTGAACGCGATGTGGGCTATTTGTGTGAGTGTGATGTGAAAAATGGATTTTGTTTATGAAAATGGGTTTTATGAAACATGTGAGTGGGCTGCTATGTGATGTTTAGAATATTTGGAAAGATTTTATAAAATTGTTAAAGTATGTGTTGGATTGTGAAAGTTATGCAAAAATGTGTTGTGGGCTATTTTGGTGTGAGTTTGATTTCAAAATAAATTTGAACAAAAAGTGGATTTTGTGACTTGTGTGACGTGAATGGGGCTATTTGGTTAATGTGTGATGTGGAAGTGATATTTTCATGTGAAAAATATATTTATTATCTTTTTGAACTTGTTTGAGTACAAGAGGGAAACCCTGGTATCTAGGTGGGTGGACGTGTACTAGTATGCTAGTGAATCCATGGGGTTTGGCCTCAGTTTCACATAGCAATATTGATGCTTAAAACACTAACTAAACTATGATGATGATTATTGGGGACCACTAGGTTATGGGTATTCTTCCTACTAGTGGCTCGTGTGCATGATAACAGATATTGTGATGGTTACTCTCACCGAGATACGAGGTACCTGGGACCCACAATGAGCTAGTGCCTAGGGCTTATTTATTATTGCTTGTGACCATTGGATTATTTATACTTAACTTTGTCATACGGTATTGTTGGATGGAAATTTCAGTAGTTTTTTCATTTATTTTAAAAGTGATTATTCTTTAAATTATCCCACTTGAAAACTATTTTAATTTTTAAGTTGCATCTTTTAGAAATTGTAACTAGCATTTTCTGTTTATGAAAACTTGCAAGATTTTAATCTTTGAATGTTTATCACATGGAATATCTTAGTGGTGGTATCCTACTGGGTGTTGTCTCACACCCTACTTACACTCTTGGGTTTAAGTAGACTTGGTTATTTTTTTTGTCACAGGTTTGGGTACAAATTTTGTGCCAACAGTTCGTGTTTTTACCGGTCGTTCGTGATGCGGTGTTGTGGGGATGGATTGAGGGCGGTGCCTCTTGCCATGTGGAGGTTATTCGTCTGTCCTTATCTTGTTTTGTACCTTTTTAATGGTCTTTGAACATAGTTTTAACTTTTGTAATTCAGTTCTGAAATTTTTTAAAAGACGGTTTTAATTGAAAAATCCAGACTTGTTTTATTGAGTTCGTTTGTTGTTTAATGTTTATAAACTTGGGTAAATCATTCCCAAAATTCATTTTATGATACCTGGGAACTCGTGTTATCCCATGGTGATTGGGAACGCCCTTCGAGCCTTATTGTGGGCTGGGTCGGGTGCTGGTTTTGATGGGGACCAGATTCGGTTCGTGACAAAATGGTATCAAAGGAGGTTCAGGTTAACCCCTTGGGTCATGTTATTTGGGGAACAGTCGAGATAGTCTGGAGTTAGGATTTTTGGGACTTAGAATTCTGGTTATGGGTATTATGCCTGATCACCACACCTCATGATGAGATTCAATTCACTAGGGGAGTCGGGACTTATCTGAGTCCTTCAGTTTTCTTGGTTTGATGATGATTAGGGGAAATGAAAAGAGAGTTGGGTTAATGGTCTCAGTGAGCTCGCAGGGCTTGGAAAACCATGTGGATCTGGGGATATTTCCCTAGAACACTCTCTGTGAAGGTGAATTGATTGGAATATGGCCTCCAAACATATGTCCAAGTCACCCACCGTAACTAGTTTCCTATTGCATTGTCTTGTGTCCTATAGTTTTGAAATCTTGTAAGTTCAATTTTAAATAAAAAATGACATGGTTTTAAGAAGCGTAAAGTTTTTGGGAAATTATTTTCTAATAAGGAGGTAATGGTTGGATTTTTTAAATGGGAGAACTGAATTTTAAGAATTGTATTGGAATGGAAAATGGTGTATTTTCACCTCTTTTGAAATAATGAACTATGTCAAGGTTGGTTTTGAAAAAGTGTTTCTAATAGAGTTTTCTAAAATATTGAAAGGTGTTTTAATGGGATGAGATGTTTTGAAATTTATGTAAATGGATTTAAAGTGATTTTTTATTTTAATGATTGTTCCTTTCTGAATATTTTTGGTAAGCTGTAATTTGGGTTTTATTTCGTGGTTAGCGGTTTTGAGAAAAAAAGGTATTTGTTGACAGTTTTGGTTTTGAAAAGTGGAAAGAATTTTTGTTTTATCCTTTGATATTTCTGTGAGTGAACACATGCATGGGGTTATATGGGATGATGGATGGTTTATGGCATGGATGGATGGACATCGGGATGGATATGATGAGGGTGCCTGTTGTGGCACAAAAACATGCATGTATGAGGCCCATGGGGTACCATAGGTGGATATGCTAACCACTGAACATTTTTCTTTTCCAAGAATTTTTTTTAAAAGAAAACATTATGTTTTGATAATTGGATTGGGATGGTGTGTATTATGTGTTTTTTTTTAAATTTCGATGTTGTGGGATGTTTTGAGTCCAAGAACTCTTCCTGTATGAACTGTGTTTTGGGTCTGTGTTTGGTTGGTAAGCTGGGTAGAAGGACTATTTATTAGTCTCTTCAGAGAAATGTTTTAGGATTCCTTTAAGGTGGTTTCCTTCATGTTATTGGATCTGGTTTGTGGTACTTTTTAACCAATGGACCAGGTTGGTTGGGTCCTTGGGTTCTCTCGTTGGATAAGGTACGCCCCCATTAAGGGTTAGTGTAAAACTGAAGTGAAACCCATATTGTTTTGCCATTGGAAAATCCTCCAGTTGATCAATGTATGAAATATATTATCAATATTTTTAGAATGATTCTACACCCTTTAATTTTTGGGTTTGAGGATACTCTTGTAGCAGGAGAGTGCTCATGGAAGGTTGAAAGAGACCATAGTTTCTTAAGTTGCCTAATTCGTCAAAGGTGGAAGTGGTCTGGGGTTGTAAGTGTGGATGAGTGTCTGGATGGTGTCTAAGAGGGCCTCTGGGTCCTTTATATTCTCTTTGAAGTAGGAGTTCACATTAAACCATCATTGTGAGAAATCTGGTCATGAGAGGCCATTATGGACACCTTCTGGAATTGTGTGTTATTTGGGGACTTGGAATAAGGTCCCTTTCCATGTATTGTTTCTATCAATCACAATAGTCATGTTTGGTGATTCCTTGTGATGTCGTGTGCTCACTTGACTGTAAAGGTGAAGGTCATGAAATCCTCTGAGGGTCTCTGTTATGTTGGGAGTATGTCTCTATTGGAAAAACATTAAAATCCTATATTTTAGAGGAAGGTGTTTATATGTGTCCTTTCCTACTGTTGTTTCTTACATGAAGAAACAAGGTGCTTTGTGTGTGCATCTTCTAAGCCATTTTTAAGTGAAATGTCGGGTTAGGGTAAAGTGAGTGTGGATTGTGTAATGTCTTGGTAAAATTATCAGGGATTGCAGTATAGTTTTTTTTGTTGCACTGGTAGAAAATGTTATGTTCGGGGGTTTCCAAAGCCTAATTGCGAGGCAGAAGATGCTTCAATCATTTGATCTCCATACATAGGTCTCAAAGAGATGTTGGTGCATAGTTAGGATAAATCCTAGGGTCTTTCAAACCCTTGTACAATGTCCTATCCTCAGTATGAAATATGGGAAGAGTTTAAACCACTAGTGTCGTCATCTTGCTTCTGTTTTTACTGTTTGGTGGAAAGAGGTGGAGGTCCTTGTGCCCATGTTATCTCCCAATGTCATTCTTTTCCCCATTGTTTTCCTTTGTGTTTTTGGATCATGGTTGGGAATTTGGGTAGATAGGTTGAGCACACAGTTTGAGCAAGATTAGTAGTGACCAAGTTCTAGGAGGCCATGAAAATAGAATGATACCCATGGTTAGTTCATGATTTCCCAAACCGTGCAGACTAATCGTGCGGTCGTGCCAACTCTTTAATTTCGGGGTCTTTTCATGTCGGCCCATGGTGGTCGGTTAAGATGGTTGGTTCTTATGGTGGGAACACCCACTATGAGTCTCATGTAAGTTCTTTTGGAGAGGTCTAATGGAAGCCTACCCCTTGTACCGAGGAGTTCATTTTCCCCCCCTATTGGTGTCCTGATTCTATCTCGGGAAAAAAAATTAGGTTGTCTCTTATGGTGGAGAGCCTATTTGTGCCTCCCCGTGCTAGAAACTCAGTTTGGTCCTTGGTCTTGGATTGGTGGCAGGTAGTCTTGTTCAGAGCTATATAACTTCCGACATATTACTTGGGGAGAATTTGGTATTGGAGAATGCCCAATGGTTTAGTTATATCAAGGTAAGTGTAACCTTGTTCGATGTTGTTGTTTGTTTGGGTAAATTGATTGAGCCTTGTTCGGATAGTGTTTGAGGAGTTTTCTTTTGGGATAAATCCTGAATGTGCTTGATCGTTTCAGTAAAGTGGTGTATTTCTTGGTTGTGAGATTATTTCTTCCTTAATTGATCACTGGAGGTGTTTTGGCCTTTGGGGGTGAAGCTTGGCAAAGAAGTCCATTTCGACCTTTCGGTTGGGTTTGGTTTTTGCTTTTGGCCTTACTGTGGCTTTCTGAGGGCGAAAAGTTTTATGATGGAAATAATTGTCACATACATTACTTATTTTAAAGGAAAATTTCATTTTATTTCAATTCATAATTTTTTTGGGGTTTCCTAAGTTTTTTTGGAGGAAAGTGTGAGTTTTCATGATTTGGGCCAAACCGTGAGCCCATTTTCAGATTTAAAAACTAATTTTGTTTCTTTTATAACTATTTAATTTTTTAATATTTTACACCCATTTTAATTCATAAATGGACTCCTATGACCTATTAACACAAAAATTTAAATTTGGACCCTTTAGGAATCCATAATAAGTGTGGATTTGGGTTTTTATTTAAGGATTTGGGCCAGCCCGAAAACCCATTTCCAGTTTAAAAAAAATATTTGTTTATTTAATAACATATTCAATTTTAACTATTTTTTGGTGATTCTACCTCTAACCTGAGGCCAATAAACCTAGGCGTTTTCTCATTCTATTCTCCCCCTATTTGGAGCTCATTTGATTCTCAGATTAAGTCGAAATTGCTTAAGATTCCTAAATTCGTGCAGATTTATAAAGGTAATTTGTTTCATTAATAACTCCTTCATTTATCACTCTTTTTCCCTCATTCAAATTCCTACATTATATCCTCATCCTTTTTAAAACCTCCCTTGAATGTTTGGAAGTTTGAAAATTCAGATACTGGTGGATTTAGGTCGATGTCTCCAAAATTCGTTCAAGTGTTCCTCCCTTCTCTTTCTTCCATTTCCTTAGGGTTTCATCCCTCTTTCTTGATGTTCCAAAGTGTTCATAACTTAGGGTTAGAACCTAGGGTTTGACATGGTGTATTTTTGGTGTAATATTTAGATTTTAGGTTTCTCTTCACTTCCTTGTGGTGCGGCAGTGGTGTGCTTGATGTTTCGCGCAAAGATTTGAGGGATTCGACACTTTCGGTAGGTGGTTTCATGTGTAAATTTTTTTTGATGAGTTAGATATTTGTATTTTATCATTATTCATATTACTCATATGTTTTTTTGTGTTAAAACTATTTATGATTGTTTTGGTTAAGAGTTTAATTTTATAGTTGCATTTTAGCTTGAAATTTGGTGTTTTTCATGTGTATCACTTGGGGTATTATTTGTGTGTATTTTAGAACATATGAAATTGGTTTAATAAATCTTGTTTGGGCTGCCAATTCTACTTTGGTAGGGTCTTTTTGTTCCATTGGTTTTGAAAGAGGGTTTTTGAATGGGTTAAAGGTGTAAAACCATGTTGTACTTCTTGAAAGTGATTTTGAAAACGTGTGTTTTTCATGTGGATATTTTGTGGTATTGTTTAAGGTATTTGTATAACACTTGGGGGTTGTTTAATAAATGTTTTTGGGGCTTTAAATTCTGTTTTTAATTGGTATTGGTGTGATTTTTTCCTTGAAATATGGTTTTGAAATGGGTTTTATGTGAAAAGATTGGGTGCACTCCTTGGAATTGTTTTATGAATGTTTTGAATGGTTTAATGATTTATGTAAGAGGCGAAACCATATTGGAAAACTATTTAGGATTGTGTATATTTTGAAATGGTATATTTTTAATGTGAATGGTTCTTTCATGTGATGTGTATCCTCTTGTAAATGTTTTATAAAAATGTTTAACAGATTTACTGAAATGTGAAAGAGGTGTGAGTGTGATGTGGGTTGTTTGTGTGAGTGTGATCTGCAAAATGAATTTTGTTTATCAAAATGGGTTTATGAAACATGTGAGTGGGATATTATTTGATGTTTAGAATATTTGGAAATATTTTATAAAATGTTTAAAGGATGTGTTGGATAGTGAAAGTTATGCAAAAATGTGTTGTGGGCTATTTTGGTGTGAGTTTGATTCCAAAATACATTTGAATGAAAAGTGTATTTTGTGACTTGTGTGATGTACATGGGGCTGTTTGGTTAATGTGTTATGTGGAAGTGATATTTTCATGTGAAAACTATATTTCCTGGCTTGTTTAAATTGTTTGAGCACAAGAGGGAAACCCGAGTATCTAGGTGGGTGGACGTGTACTAGTATGCTAGTGAATCTATGGGGTTTGGCCTCAGTTTCATGTAGAAAGATTGATACTTACAACACTAACTAAACTATGATTATTATGATTGGGGATCACTAGTTTATGGGTATACTCCTTACTAGTGGCTTGTGTACACGAGAACAGATATTGTGATGGTTACTCTCACTGAGATACGAGGTACTTGAGACCCACAACGAGCCAGTGCCTAGGGGTTATTTCCTATTACTTGTGCTCATTGGATTATTTGTGCTTATATTCGGCATAAGATATTGTTGGGTGGAAATTTAAGTAATTTTGGAATTTATTTTAAAAGTTATGATTCTTTAAATTAGCCTACTTGAAAACTGTTTTAATTTTTAAGTTTCATATTTTAGAAATTGTAACTAGCATTTCCTGTTTATGAAAACTTGCAGGATTTTCATATTTGAATGTTTATAACATGGAATATATTAGTGGTGTTATACTACTATGAATTGTATCACACCCTACTTACACCCTTGGGTGTAAGTAGACTTGTTTATTTTTGTTGTTGCGGGTTTGGGTACAACTTTTGTGCCAACAGTTCGGGTTTTTACCCATCGTTCATAATGCGGTGTTGTGGGGATGGCTTGGGGGTGGTGCCTCTTGACTTTTGGAGGTTCTTGGGATGTTCTTATCTGGTTTTTTACCTTTTTAATGGTATTTAAAAATAGTTTTAACTTATGTAATTCAGTTATGAAATTTTGTAAAATACGGTTTTAGTTGAAAAATCCAGATTTGTTTTATTGAGTTCATTTGTTGTTTAATGTTTATAAACTCAGGTAAATCATTTAAAAACTTTATTTTATGATACCCAGGAACTTGTGCTAGATCGTGGGGATTGGGAACGCCTTTCAGTCCTTGTCGCGGGCTGGGTCAGGTGCCAGTTTTGATGGAAACCAAATTCGGTTCGTGACAAGTGGACTTGGTTTGGTTATGCCTGGAGGGCATGGATCTTGGTTGGAATGCTAATGAAATGTAATGTGGGGATGATAATAGTTAATTAATGGTTAAATAATTAATTAAAATAAATTTAAACTAATAAAAATAGATAAATTGATCTAATGTTTCTCTTTAAATGATTATGTGCTTATAGGATACATTGTCTTAGCAGTGGCAGGCAGGAGTCTGAGAGACATTAGCTGCATTTGAGTCTAAGACTAGGTTATGCCCATAGTGTGGTTGTGAGCTATATTATATCATGTAGTTTTGTGTTTCTATATGCTACTTCATCCTATCAGTTAGGAAAACTGACACCCCAGGGATTCTGAGCCCTGGGGGGGTGTTTTCCCCAACATCCTGGTGGGAGGATGGATGGCTCACTACTCCCTTTGGCCCTGCTCTCTTCTCTTGGTAGTTACTTGTGATGGTAGGCATGACAGTTAGTTTTCCCCATATATGTGTGTAGAGGTATATAATGGCTTATGGATATTTACACACATATATTCTGGATATAGTTTCCTATGGACTACTATAGGTGTAACATGTATAGGCTATGATGGCTTGAGGATCCTTACTCAGTGTATGGGTTATAATGACTTGAGGTATAGTACCCAATGTATGATATACATTATGTGAGCTGTGGTGGCTCCCAAAAACTACCTGGTTACATGGACGTGGTGGTTGTGCTGCACGAGGTGCATGTTGTGGTGCTTCGGCCGGGTGTTTGCAGGCAGTCCTTTTTGGAGAGAGATGCTCATGACGTGCGATATTGGGGAAAAGCATCAAACCAGTGGGGAAGTGGTAGCGAGGTACCCTTGATATTATTTATTATATTATATGCTCTTTTATGTGATACTTTGTGAGAGTATCCATAGTGATGCTGAGAACTTAGTATACATGTTTAAGTAACCAGTTAGTTTTACTTGTTGTTCACTTTTCTTTAGCATGCTTTCATTACTTTTGCACAAGAGGATCCAGGGAGGATCCTACTGAGTATACTATTATACTCACCCTACGTATATAAACCATTTTTCATGTCACTTAGAGTAGGTTGGAGATCATGCTAGTTACTACTAGCATAGGGTTGTAGGATCTGTTCGGGCTTCGTGGTCACTGCAGTTTTACTTTCTTTTGGTACTTGCGGTTTTCCCTTTCAGTTGTAGTAGTTCTTACATGAAATTACATATGTGTACTTGGGATTTATTTTATATTTTAGTATGAGCAGGAGTTTGTTGATGTCTGTCATATATCTCTCTTTTTCATGTGTTCTCTTAAAGGGTAATGCCTCCCATTTGTGTGTTTATTATACCCTTGGTGGTAGTCTTGAACCTGGGGCCTACTGGAGGTAGGACTCGAGTGTCACTATCTCTCTCCTCTCATTGCCTACCCAGGAGGGGTACACTTTGTGGGGAGGGGGGCATGACAGAAATCTTAGTCATTGATGTTTTGGGGGTAGAACGTCATGTCTATTACCCTGTGAGTATTTGGAGCATTATTCCTTGTCTCACACCCCATGAGTATTTGGAGCATCAATCTTTGTCCCATACATTTATCATACATGTTAGGTGATGAACGTCATGTCTAGCACCCTGTGAGTATTTGGAGCATCATCTCATGTCTCACACCTCATTTATCAATCATGCATATATATATATATATATTGTAGCACCCCAAACACTTCATGGTATGTTTTCTCTTAAATACATTCTAGTTATAGCCTATATTTCATGAATCACTGAGTCTATATGGAACAAAACATGGTTACTTATAGAAGATATCCATAACCTAGCCATTAAACTTAAATTTTCCAACTCTGTGATTTGAATTTTAAAAATCTGACATACATGGTTGTGTTCAAGATGATATTTAGAGTCTAATAGAATTAAATTAATTTTCGATGAATAGTAACCTACCCTTATGAATAGTAAACTACCCTTATGAATAGTAACTTACCCTTATGAATAGTAATATGACTCTTATGAATGGTATCCATTCCCTTGAATGTATAAATGAATTTAAGCACCTTAAGAATGAAGATGAATATTTTAAGTGTTTATATTTTTCGATTAAATAATTATTTTAATTAAATATTTAATTACTCAGATTTAGAAAATTATTTTTAAAAAAATGGACTTCATTTTTTTAATCTACACGTTGAAAAATGGTTAGGGTGAATTTTTGGGATTTTTCTGAAATACTTAAATTTTTGATGAATAATAAAATGCGATAATTTACGATAAATGCTAAATAAGGAATTTATTGATTCATTGATGATGATATTTTGATGTAAGACCAGTTGGTTTAAAGTCACATTCATATATTACTGTTCTTGGTCATGGAATACTCACTATTGGTTTTCTTGAGAGGAAATAATAAATTAATGATTATAATATTAAGAAAACTCCTCTCCCCTCCACTATATAAACCACTCCTCACCCCCTCTTCCTCCCACACCACTCAAGCTTCAATCATTGCCTAAATTCTATCAAATACTCTTCCCAATCCCTCTCCCCATGTTCAAGACTTTCAGTTCTCGCCAAAAGGCCAAAAAAAGGCCTTATGAAGATTCTCAAGGAGGAGTACTCAAGAGGTGAACCTTCCTTCTCTTTTCTTTCAATTTCTTTTACAAAGTTCCATTATTTTGTTCTACCTTCTCACCACCCTCATCCAAATTCCATGATAATTATATTACCTTAAATTTACTATATTTTCATTGTGCTAATGGAATATTTCATTATAATGTATCTTTTTCCCTTCTTTTTATACAATAAATGCAAACACCGTCCGAGATGTGTAAATTTATCACACTCAAGGAAAACATGTTTTCAATTTGCATTACTATCTTCAATACTGGTCATGAAACCTTTTCAATGGTTTAAACAGGTCATAATATATTTATTTTATCTTTATTAATGTTTTGGAATCTTTACACATTCATAATATGGAATAATAATACAAAACAAGTTTATTGTGCACAAAACCGCCAAGCCAAATCCAAGCGTTTATTTTAACTCATTAAATGAGTCATCCTCATGGTATATAACCAGAATCATTATAAGATCATTTATATCTCTTTAATTTCACTGAGAATATATATTAACAATTCTGGATGTTTAACCATATTTCAAACAAACATCCATTCATGAATACAAGTAAATGGATCGTGAAAACGAAAGAAGAAAATGCTACCAAAACAATAAAATCTAATCTATTAAACCATAAAAAGTCCATTAATGAACTTAATAAGGTAATAACATATCAATTATATGTTTATGATGTTATAGAATTATTAATTAATGAATATAAATTTGATTATTCAGGTCTTTAAGAACAATCAAGAACACCTTCAAGCATAAGGTAAGGGATCCTCTCTCTCACTTTTGTTCAAGAATATCCCATATGTTGTTCCATTTTATTTTTAATTCCTAATGATGGGGTATTTTTTTTAACCTCCACCATACTTCCCTTGTGACATATAAATATTTTAATACCCCTTTACCCCTCATTAAGACCTCTCAATAACGCTCGTTACCATGCCGAAATGTTTGTAAGGGGTTTCTCATCTCACTTTCATTTCTGTGAGATTTTCATTGTTCGCCACTTATTTCTTGTATGTGGTATATGTGTACTTCCATTTGATATATAATAACATTATTCTATTTATATTCATGTTATTCAATGATTCATTTGAGGGTTATTAAGTTTTGGTAATATGATTTGACCGATTACATTGTGGTAAGAGACTTTGTCTCAACTACTATTTTGTTGTGACTTACTTTGTATGGTGCACCTAATAATCCTTATGTGGTGTAAATACTACCCATTTGAGATCAATTTTCCTTTTAAATTATATTTATATTAAATATACATAATCTCATATCATGGATATGGTTTTTGTCTAAACCGTATACCATTTTACATACGGCGTTTATTTGGAAAGTTATTTTAATTATGGAAATATTGATGAATCCATATAATATAATCTATACGGATATTGAAAAGGAAAATTTCTCTTGTATTGAATCAAATTATAAATAATGATTTGCACATGCAGTGGTGGGTGGGTCCCGCTATAGCCCCTCAATGCATCGGTAGGTCTCATGAGACAAATCAGTTGGCGACAAACCCTTCGAGTTTGTTTCCAAAAATCAAATGGGTTTCTACCCATAGAACTAAACCATTTTAATGGTATTATGGTTTCATGTTCCAGATACATGAATTCCAAATAATAATCATTTTCTTTATTCATTATCAGTTATTACTATCCATGAGGTTTTCACTATGACAAAATCTATGGATGCAGTTTCATTCTCAATTTATTAATGGTGCAAGTTTTTCATCTATTCATCATGCCATATTGATTATTTCAAATTGATTATGATTCACTTATTATTGTATTCATGCTTCCACTATTTGTAACCCTTACTGAGCATTTGATCTCACCCCTTTCATTGTTTACTTTCAACAGGTGACAAAGAGGAGATTATTTATTGAGTTCTTGTGGATGCAATTTTTAGTTTTCATTATGTATTGTATTTTGTAAACTTTTACAATGTAATTTGAGTAACATCTATGTATCTAGTTTCTTCAAGACTAATAAACAGATCATTCCTTTGAGATTTTCATTCCTTCTAACCATGCCAATATCATAAGTAATGCACCGGCTCTAGCCTAGAGGGGTCGGGGTGTTACATATATATATATATATATATATATATATATCATGGGTGTAAAATGTCATGTCTAGAACCCTATTTCTCATTTATCTACACATATCATAACATATCACATTGTCACATGTATCTAAATATAACTTTCTTTCACATTGTCACGACAACTAAGATTAATCAACATTAATCGTCTTATCACAATTAACAACCACAAATCTTCCATTAATTAATTCGTCAATTAATTAATTTGATACCACTAATTAATTCCATGATTAATTAATCATACCAATTCCCTTTAATTAATTCAAAAATTAATTCATCATTTCAAAATCTCTACAACTAATAATTATTCACCAATTAATTATTCTCAATTTACTATTAAATAATTCGATAATTAAATCAACAATTAATTATCCCCAATTTCACAATTCAATACTTTGATAATTAATTCACCAATTAATTGTCCCTACTCTACAATTTCCATTATTCAATCAAATCCCCAATTCCCCAATTAATTAATTGGCCACATTAATTAATTTGATTTGGAATTCCAATTGTTGAATTAACTTTAAAAATTCTACAATCATATATATGTAATTGATAATAAGACTATAATATTTGAATTATAGACCACCTACCTCAAGTTTGAAGAACGCTCTCCTACAGAAATCCCCAAAATTTAACAACACAACGAGTAGATCGGGATCCGGATCTGAAACCCTAAATCAAGATTAAACAAAACAAGATATCTTAATTCTAGATCTATATCCACAAGCCAAAATCTAGATTCATCAAATCTAGATCTAGATATAGAAAAATAGAAGATAACTTCCTTCCAAAAGAATGAGAGAAGAAAGGAGGATGAATGAGAAAGCAAATAAATATGATCCACTTACCGGGAGGGATGCAAATCTTCAACTTGAGTTTCGAATTGCGAAGAATGGAGGTTCAGAAGACTTGAAATTAATTCGGAGAGATCCAAAATCATGAAATACCAGCTAGGTTCGAATGGGGGTCAATTTGGGGTTAATTAGAGGTTTCAGGTAATTCAAGAATTAATTTTTGGGACTTTATTTCCTGCTCATGGTTTTTTGGATAGGGGCACATGGTTTGTCCTAACCGTGAACCTAAACTGTGTGCCTATTTTATACGGGTGCATGATTACTCCTAAGAGGGCGCACGATTTGAAAAATTATGTGCCAACCGTGAAATTTCTCTCTGTCTAGGGTTGTATGGTTAGTTGGGATGTGGTGCACGATTTGGGCAAACCATGCGCCAATCGTGCATAGTCCTAAAATTTCCATTTTTCTCAAAATTCCACCCATGCCCATGCCAAGTTATAACCCAAAAAATTACTCAAATAAGAACAAAATAGTACCTGAAATTAGGCCTGAGACAACTTCAGAAAAGGTTGGGATCTTACATTTTTTTCCACATAATATCTTTAATTTATTATGTTTCTGTTGTTAAAATAAAGTTTTAATTATTTAATTTACTTTGGTGTTAATTTAATGTTAAAATAATAAAACCCTTTAATTTAATGATTCTTTTTATTTTAACTATAAATTTTGTTTTCACTTTGAGTTATTATTTAATATTACAGTTTCTTTTAAAAATTTAATTAGATTGTTTAATTTCTATGTTTATTATTTTAATTATTTAATTAATCGATTGATGTTTAATATTTAATTTATTAATTTAAATAATTTAATAATTCGTGACATGTAATTATAATTTAACTCTTTTAATATATTTTATAATTTCTTTATCCAGTCAATTAATTAATTTCTTAATTATTTTTAGCAATTTGTTTTTTAATTTAACAAAATAATTAGTTTAGATTTTATTTTATATTATTTAGTTTTTTATTTTTGAATTAATAATTGTTGATTTTATATTGTCAAAACTTTAAGATGAGGTTCCCGTGAAGAGATTCACCTGACGCCGCCATGTCTGGTGGTTGGGGATGACAAGGCCGACCACTCCACCGTCCTATTGAGATCTCGCCGCCGACGACCTAGTGAAGAAGTCGACCTTGCTGATGCCGTTTGAAGTGGAGACCCGAGTTGACCATTATTGATTGATGAGCCTCCAGTTCCAAAGTGGTTGTTTCCATCGAGACCAAAGCCAATGACAATGAAGAAATTTCCACCTCAGGTCGAGTTTCCATCACCGTTGAAGATGACTGCTGTCATGGATCCTTCTCACCACCGTCACTCGAGCCGCCATCGAGCACCTAACTGAATAACGACACTACCTCCACCACTGATGAAGACCAGATGAGATGAAATCAAGACTTCCTGAATCTGAGTTTGAAAATGTGACCTTGATATGCTGAGAAGTACGAGTTCACACTGCCGAACCTTGAGGCCGAAGGATTGATGGCGAGCTTGTGAACCGAACCAAGAAATCTAGATCTAAACATTCTATATGATGACGATTTAATCGAAGTTTTAAGGTTGAAATTGGTCGAAACTATTCAAAGAAGAGGATCTTCGATGGGTGGTTTTTTGGGCGCCTTCCTGATTAGCACACTGGGTAATTCCTCCTCAATTGGATCACCACGCGATTTCATTATTTATGAGGTGTTTTAATGCGGGCCAAGACCACGTAAATTGATTCACACGGTGACACTCTTTTGACACGGTGACATTATTTGACGCTAATTCTTTTTTCTGTATAAGGAGGCATAGGCAAGGAATTTCAACACCACCGACACCAACAACATCGAGAGAAAATCCCATTTGGTGATCTTCTTTCTTTGACGATCATCATTACTACTCTCCGTATTTGATCCACACTTTTATTCTTGAGTATTAATTTTTAGATCTCTTCCATTTTGGGGGAGTCTCTACCATGTAACTCTTGATTTTAGTGGATCCTCATTTCTAAACTAGGTCCCGTGGTTTTTCCCTTTTGGGTTTTCCACGTAAAAATTTTCGGTGTCAACTTTATTTTTTCTACACTTAATTTTGTCACTGCACATCCTCTTTTATTTAGGGGGAAATATTTTGTTTCCACTACACGTTTTCCTTTTTATATTTTTTTTCACTTTTTTCACTTTCACTTATTTACCAACATCTGATATTAGAGGGAGGTTGAACTCCTCAGTTGCAGAACATAGTGGCCGAAATCTGGTGGAGTTGTTTTTCAAGGACTTGAAGAACGTTATCGGAAGACAGTGGTTGTACCAGAGGTGTTTCTAGGATATCAAAAGTCTGATTGATTACCAGGAGTCATGAGGTGTGTTCCGTTGTTGATGACCGTCAAAGTTTGGTTTTGGATTTTCTTTTTTCATAGGAGGTTGATATTTTTATATCATAAGTGAAAAAGGGTTGGCGGTGATCCCCACTTGAGTCGGACGGGGAGTTTGTTGGGCGCCTTCCTAGTTGGCGCATCGCGTAACGCCTTCTCAATTGGAGCACCATGCGGTTTCTTTATTTATGAGGGGTTTTAATGCGGGCCAAGACCGCGTGAATTAATTCACGCGGTGACACTCCTTTTATGCGACAAAATTATTTGATGCTGATTCTTTTTTCTATATAAGGAGGCAGAGGCAAGGCATTTCAATAGCACCAGCAGCAAAAACACTGAGAGAAAATCTCATTTGGTGATCGCCTTTCTTTGATGATCATATTTAATGCTCTCTATATTTGATCCACACTTTTATTATTGAGTATTAATTTTGATATTCCTTCCATTTTTGGGGAGTCTCTATCGTGTACCTCTTGATTTTAGTGGATCCATTTTTCTGGACTAGGTCCTGTGGTTTTTCCCTTTTGGGTTTTCCACGTAAAATTTTTTTGTGTCAACTTTATTTTTTCTGCACTTAATTTTGTCAATGCGCATCTGCTTTTATTTGGGGGGAAAGATTTTATTTCTGCTGCGTGTTCACCTTTTTATATTGTTTGTGCATTCGTCACTTTCTCGTCTTTCCCAACAGGGTTGACATTTTCCAGATTGAAGTTCATGATTTGAGAAAGCTTCTATTTTCGATGTTGATGAGGTTTCTGAGATCGAGTGGGTGTTCCTGATCTTAATGAAGTAGTTTCATCGTGTTCGAGGTGGGTTTATTGCTGGTCAGATCTTGTTTTGTTGATTTTTGGGTTTGTTTTCATTGACAATTAGGGGGGCGGCACCGTCATGAGAAAAATTGCCAACACATCTCCCACTTGGAGATTTTATTTAGAACCAATCATATCTCCACACATCTTTTCTATCTACCAAACATGCTGCTCAAGTCTCTGTAAGGATGCTCAAGGATATGCACCATCTGAACTTATCAGAGTTAATCACCTTCATCAGGAAATCTGACATATTTTATTTAGTATGAATTTTCTACATGTCCACACTTCCTTCCTCCACCACATCTTGGAAAAAGTGATAATGTACCCCAATGTGCTTCATCTTGGATTGAAAATATGGATTCCTTGCAATGTGCAAGGTGCTCTGACTTTCAAAAAATAATATAATATACTCCTGTCTGTGTCTGAGCTCCTCTAACAATATTCTCATCCAAATTGTCTCTTTACAAGCCTATGTAGCTACCATGTACTCTGCCTCCATCGTGGATAAAGCCACAACTGACTATAACTTCAAAATACAGCTAAAAGCTCCTCCTGAAAGAGTAAACACATAACCAGTAGCGGATTTCCTCTGGTCAGAATCACCTACAAAATCTAAATCAACATATCATCTAATAGAAAAATCTGATCCTCCATAACATAATGCAGCATATGAGGTATCCTTGATGTATCTCATGATTCTATTCACTGTGCTCCAATGCTCCCATCCTAGATTCGTCATGTACCGACTAACTACTCTTATTGCATGTTCAATGTCTGGTCTAGTACAAACCAAAGCGAACATTAGACTACCCACTGCTGATGCATACGGTACTCGAGCATTTCCATCCTCTCTACTTCACTTCTAGGACTCATCGTTGAGGATAACTTGAAATTAATGGGAATTGGGGTAGAGATTAGATTACAGTCTTGTATGTTCAAGCATTTCAAGACTCTTTGTAAGTAACTATTCTATGATAGAAAAATATTCCCATTATTTCGGTCTCGGTAAATTTGAATCCCAAGAATCTTTTTTTCTAGTCCCAAATCCTTCATATCAAACTCCCAGCCAACTGTGTCTTCATCTCCTAGATTTGATCAATTTTGGGGCCTGCAACCAATATGTTATCCACATAAAACATAAGAATGATGAAATCCTTACCATCTAAACCCTTGAAACGTGAAAAAGGATATGAATGAAGTTTTTTGTATCCAAGGATCATGATATATAAATAAAATCTCTTGTACCAACACCTCAATGCCTATTTGAGACTGTACAAAGATTTTTTCAACCTGGAAACCAAGTTCTCTTTGCCTTATTCTAAAAAACCTTCTGGATGGAGCATATAGATCTCTTCATCAAGATCTCCATGGAGAAAAGCAGTCTTCACATCCAGCTACTCTAGATGTAAGCTATATGTAGCATACATCGCCAGAACTAATCAAATAGTCACTAGACTAACAACAGGAGAAAATATTTCATTAAAATCAATACATTCCTTCCAAGCAAATTCTTTGACCACAAATATTTCAAAATATCTTTCCACCTGGTCCTTTCCATCCCGCTTGATCTTAAAGACCCATTTATTTTTGATAGTATTCCTTCCACGAGGTAATGGAACAAGATCCCAAATCTTGTTCCTGTATAGGGCTTCAAGTTCCTCCTACATCGCCCCCATCCATGAGGATACATCTGGACTCTGGGTTGCCTCCAAAAAAGAAGATGGCTCTCCATCATCTGTCAATAAGCAGTACACAATATTGCTCTCAGTGACATAGTTTGAGTGCCATACTAGTGATATTTTCTCCCAAGTTAACCGTCATGGTCCAGACTCAACCGGTACTTGATCATCATGCTCTGGTAATGCTTCAGAGGAAACCGATTCTTCCTTGGATTTTCCCCTACTTTGACAGTTTTAGTCTATGCATTCTTCTTCTCCATATCTTGATTAGTTGTCATTTACACCTTATTTTCTACAAAAATGGAATCTCTACTGATGATAAATTTGTGGGAAGTGGGGTCCCACAAATGATACCCCTTCACACCATCATCGTACCCTAAGAAGATACATTTCCTGGATCTCGAATCCAACTTCGATCTTTCTTGGTCATTAAACAATGCATATACAGGACTTCCAAAATTATGTAATTCGAAATAGTTAGCGGGTTTACCAGTCCACATCTCAATCGGTGTATTCAACTCAATCGCCATTGAAGGATATCCGTTGATCACATAACATGCGGTAATCACTACTTCTACCCAAAAAGTTTTTTCAATTCATGAATTCTTCAACATTTCCCTTGTTCTATCCAACGGGGTTCTATTCATCTGCTCTGCTACTCCATTATGCTGAGGAGTGTACGTCACCGTGAACTGTCTCTTGATTCCTTCCTATTGACAAAAAGTATCAAAATCCTCGCTAGTATATTCTCCACCATTTTCAGTCCTCAAACACTTGATCTTCTTTCCAGAGTGAAGCTCCTTCCGCGCTTTTAATGTTTTGAAGACTTCAAAAACATACACCTTCCTCTTGATTGGATACACCCAACATCTCCTGGAAGTATCATCAATGAATGATACAAAGTACCTTTCTCCTCCCAAGGATATAACCAGTGCTTGAAAAACATCGGAATGAATCAATTCCAAGATCTCCTTGCTTATCGTTATTTATGTCCTAAACTTTAACCTGTGTTTCTTTCTCAAAACACAATGCTCACAAAATGGTAAGGATACCTTTGTCAGCCTAGGTAACATCTTATGATCCACAAGAATCTTTAGGCCTTGTTCTAACATATGGCCAAGCTTTTGATGCCCTAACTTCATCAACGCTTCCGTCGAGGTAGTTGACACAATAACTATATCCGCCTCCTTGTACGTTTCACCCATAAGCACGTACAGGTTCTTCGAGATCTTCTTCTCCTTCATTACCACCATCGCGCGCTTCACAATTTTTATCACTCCATTCTCAGTGCGAGTCTTTCATATGATATCATCAAATTGTCCCAAAGACAATATGTTCTTTTTCAATCCCTTCACATGATGTACTCCTTGGATGGTTCATACTATGCCATCATCCATCTTCAGTTGGATGGTACCGACTCCAACGATCTTCAGGGTGTGATCATTCCCCATGCACACAAGTCCTTTCGGGATGCTTTCATACTGGTCAAACCATTCCCGTCGAGACATCATGTGCCATGTTACTCTTGAGTCAATAATCCATGCATCGTTGAGATGATGCCTTCTTCCAGTAGTTGTTGATGCTTCACTGACTAGTATCTCTCTTTTTCCAAAAGTACTCACCACAATCCCCCTGAGAGCTATTTTCACTGCTCTTCTTATTCCAACAATCCTTCTTGACATGCCCCTTCTTTACACAATTGAAACATGTGAAATTCTTCTTCTTACTCCTTGATTTGGACCTGCCATGATTTTGAATCCCGCTAGAACCACGCTCCATCATCCGTCCTCTCTCCATTGACAAAGCATATGCTTGGTGCGAATTTTTTTGTCTATCCTCCTTGTTCTTGCGCCGAATTTATTCTTCAAGAACCGCGACTACAACATCATTAAAGAGCAGCATATTAGTCAGGATATTGTTGGTGAGGTTGATGATGAGTTGGTCATATGAATATGGAAAACTTTGGAGTATAATCTCCACACGTTCAGTATCCACAATTTTATAGCCCAACATCATGAGTTGAGTGAACATGGTATTGAAGTTGTTCATGTGGTCGGTCACTGATGATGAATCTTCCATCCGAAGAGTGTACAATTTTCTCTTCAGGAATTTTTTTTGTGCAGTGACTTGGCCTCGTATAACTTTGTCAGAGTATCCCATATTTTATTTGTCTTCGTTTTCTCCACAATGCTCGATAGGACCCCATCTTCCAAAGCCAAATAGATGTTCGCAATAGAATTTCCGTCTATATAGATCCATTTATCTTCCATCAAACCTTTTAGCTTTTCGCCAATTGTTAGTAGATAGTTATCCTTCCACAGCACTGCTTGCATCTTCATTTTCCACAATGAAAAATTATTCCCATTGAATTTTTCAATCTTGAATTTTGCCACCATCTGGACACACTATCAATCAAGAACCTCCTCCATTTCACAATGGTGTATTTAACAATCTTAATAAATTTTTTCTGATGTGACAGATCAACCAGAGTTGCAATCACAGAGCATACTCAAATTTACGAGAATTATTAATATCTGAAAACATGAACAACACTGGGCCAAAACCTTACCTCTGATACCACTTATTGGGACTTTAAATGATTGTCCCACTGGTGTAGTGATAATCATGAGATAAAATAAAGTGAAAAATTCACAAATAAAAGGGACACAAGATATAACGTGGAAATACACCCAAAATGAAAAGGGGTAAAAAACCACGGGAAAATAGAAGGATCACTATGGGGTAAAAGTTGGTACACACTCCTCATTATTACAAGGAGAAAACTCTCATAAATATCTCTCTTGAATATGGTGTGGAAACCTCCTCACAAATACCACAAATAACTGAACTAATGTATGAGAACAAGATGAAGTTGATAAGATATGAGAGGAAGCTCCAGCCTTTTATAGGTTTCTTCCATCCCTCCTACTGCCTCTCCCACTAGAGGAATGGGTGGGGTTGGCCACCAACCATTCACCAGCCATGCCTTCCCCCTTTGACAATTAGTGGGGCGACACCGTCCTGAGAAAAACTGCCGACAGACAAGACTCCCAAAACTGGAGTTCTCAATGGAATCTAGTGGAGTTTATCAAGTTTTTATATTAATTCCATCTGAGTATTAATCTCAGATTTGAGTAAGAGGTGAGGTTGGGTCTTTAAAGATAGTTCCTAGACCTAGGACCGACCCAGAAAATCTTTTTTTCCAAGGCAAATTATAAAAATGTTTCCCTTTAAATATGGACTAGTAAAGGATTATACCAGAGTGAGATCACACTTTGCAAACCTAAAATTATAAATCCATTTAAATCCTCATTACACGAGGACTCCAAAAAATAAGTCTGGTTCATATATGGGCCAATTCATATGTTGACCAACATATTATTAAAAAGCAAAAAAAAAACAATACAAAAATATATGTTTAAACTTACACCCGTATTGCTTGAAAAACAACTAAAAAGAATGTCAAACAATGCGTAAAATCTTATAAAAACTCCCTTAGTATATGTATTTAAACAAGGCAAAACAACCATTTTTTATAAAACAAAAAATGTACACTTTTTAACCTTTTAAATAACTTTAAAATCAATCAAAAAAGGCATTAAATATTGTAAAAACTAACCTGTTAAGACTTCAAAAAAAAACAATGAATCATCTTCATCTTCATTTTCATCCCCATCACCGACTTCTTATTCTAAACCTATAAAATTTTGAACCTAAAAATTTAAAATAACATAATATCTGAATTCAAAAACACACTTCTAAATAGTTAAAAACATTACCAGTTGGTGTAAAAACATGAATCCAACTTCATATAAAAATCAAGGAATGGATTTTTTTTTGAAAGAAAGTGACACCTATATTTGTTTAACACATGTCCTATAATGCTAAAATTTCATCTAGATACTGCAATTATGATATAGATTCTTAGTCAAACATGTTAAATAATCCAATTCAAAGAAAATAAAAAATTACAAAGAAATAGAGCATAACACACCAGAGCATGTTGAAACACTTCACAAACCCAATTATGGTACTTTATAATCAAATTCAAATGAAAACACTTCTTCTTGAATTTGTTGATGAAAATTCTTCGATCAACTCATCGTAATTCAAACTACCCAAAAATTCATTTTCAATTGAAATCATTTCCAATGCGTATAATCTCTCTTGTGACATGGTAGTTCGAAGATAAGTTTTGATCAACTTTAACTTAGAAAAACTTCTCTCAACTGATGCAACTATAACTGGTATAGTCAAAAAAAATTGATATGCCACCCATGTCATTTGAAACCCTCCATATTTCCAATAAGGCTTGATAAAATCAAGGATATGAATTGAATTTATCAGTTCACATGGAAATATTGACTTTAAATGTCTGATCTCTTGAAATAATCCATCTCCACAAATATCATCATGTTCATTGTGTTTCAAAAAATATTGAAATTGGGTAAAATGTTTCTTCAATTGTTCTTCAGAAATATTTCTAAAACTTTCCTTCAACAAAAATCCAAATATTTCATCGAAGTGTTCAAATTTCATAAAATGTTCCCTCAATGACATAAGATCTTGATCAATAATTTGAAGGAAATAAGTTCTAAATTTTTCCTCCATAGACAAATTTATAATATCATCATCTTCCACATCCTCATCAAATTGTTTATTCCTATGAACAAAATTTTTTTTCTTCAAATATGGGATCAAAACCAACTTCAAGTGCAAGTTCTTTTACTTCATTCACTAACCCTCAAACCCCTCCACTCGAAGTTCTTCAAAGAACAAAATCAACTCTTTTATTTTTTTACTTGCATCTTCGATATCCATCTATTATATTTGAAGTATTTTACTGATATGATTGAAATTATCTAAAATTTTGTACCAAATTTATAAGACAATGATGAATTATAAATTCTCTAATGCATTCGAACATAATCCTTTAGCATCCAACATCACAACATCATCATGTTTAGAAAGATTGGAAATTTTAACCAATGCATTTCTTAACTCGTGTGTTTTTCTTCTTATAACTATAATACTATCATTGTGACTTTTCCAATGAGTTATTGATAATGGTTTTGGTGTCAAACCATTCACACAAGTCCTTAAAATATCATATCAATGCGGTGAACCTGCAAACAATGTATAAATATTTTTCACATATGAAAAAAAAATTCTGGCTTTCACACTTGATTTTTCCATGTCACATATAGAAAGATTGAGGCTATGACATCCACATGGCATGTAAAATTCTCTAGGATTTACATCAAGAATCTTTTTTTAGACACCTTGATGTTTAACTTTCATGTTTGACCCATTATCGTAACTTTTTCCTCTTATGTCATCAATATTGAGTTTCAAATCAACCAAACATATTCAAGTGACTTGAAAATCCCACGACCAGATGTGTCATCAACATTTACAAAGCAAAGAAAAAACTCTTCCACCTTAACTTCAAATTCTTCCCCAACATCCACACATATTATAATAATTGACATTTGTTCTTATGACTTAGGTTCATAGTGCAATCAAGGATAATTGAAAAATACTTTGCTCTCATAATATTCTTCAAGATTTTTTCTTTAATAGCATTCCCCAACAAAATTATCAATTCATTCTGAATTTAATGACTATGATAATGCTTTTGAATTTCATTATTAACAACACGGAAAACATGATCTTGCATGAATGGATCAAATTTAGCAACAAATTCAATAAGTTTACAAAAAAGACCAATATCCTTTTCATAAATATTTTCAATTGTTTCACAAACTGGTAAGTTATTTTGTGCAAGTACCTTAACAACTCCAATGATTCTAGTAAGTACCATCTTCCAATGAACTCTTTCCTTCTCAATGAGACACTCAATATCTTTTTCAATTTTTTGTTTATTTTCAAGTCTTCTATGCAATTCCACCCACTTCACAATATTAGAAATGTGTTCAAAATTTATTTAATGCTCACTAAGTCTTGTTGGAAGGTTGTTCCAATCATTAGATCCTACTTAGATCAAAGCGATTTTCATCGATTTTGACTTGAATAATTTACAGCAAAAACAAAATACCTTGTCCAACTCATTAGAATACACAAGACACTTCCTCTTATATTTTTTACCATTAAGAAGTAGACAAAAATAATGATTAGAAGTAAAGTGTGTCACGTGACTAACTTCCTTAGAAAAATCATCATTTTCTTTTAGTATTCTAATCGGTCCATGCCAAATGAACAAAATTATTTTAACATAATTGATACTTCCCCATAATCTTGGATCATAATTCACATCCACATCTGTTTCCAGGTTAAGCATTCTTTGATCTTTAAGATCATGAATCATATGAATAGAATTTTCATTATCACCTTCTTTATAATCCACATCCACACCTTCATTTATCATATCAATACTTTGAGTCATAGGATTCTCTACAGATAGTTCATTCACTTTAGAAACATTGTCACCTATAGATTTTTCATTAAACCGGTCAGATGAACTCTCTTTTTCACTTCTTGCAGCAAATAATTTAGAAATCGAAGCCACTAGTGATTTTTCCATTTCATTATTTATTTGCTTGATTTTTCTGTTTTGAGATCCATAATTTTGAATTCTCTTCATTATGATAGCTACAGGTTATAAATTATAATTCAAATAATTATAATTCATTTGTAGCTATAACATATTTAAAGTAAATAGTCGAATTTCAAAAATAAATACATATATTCCAACTAATTGATTTTTTATTTAATATTCAACAATTGTTGTGAATATTTATCTATCAACATAGAAAAACAAATATAAATCAATTAATACATTTTGCAAATAAAATTAGACAAATATTAACTCAAATTGTTATCAACTATATCAAAAAAACTAAATGTGGTTATTTAAAAGTAAAAAATTTAATATTAAAAAACTAAATTGTAATGTTGGAGTTTATTTTAAAAAATGGATCTTGTTTTAATTTTTTAGCTATTAAAATGTAGTGAAAAATCTAAATTGACATAATTTATAACATGTTTTAAAAAAATTAAAGGAAAAAATATTTTCTAAAACCAAATTCATATTATTTTCCTTTTATTTTAAAAGTATATTATTTGCATTTTCATTTCCTAAAAAATGAGATGGGCAAGACAACTATGAATCCACAGTTCTATATAAATTAAAAAAATTAAATAAAAAAATTAATAAAAACTAATAAAACAAAAATGATAATTAAAAAATGATTATAAAAAAACACTAATTACCTATGAACAAATTAGAATTTTCAATTGAGATGGATAAATTACAGTTCAGACGGGTAAGAAGCTGGAGAATATGTAATTAGATAATTTCTAAAAATTAAACAAACAATTAATAAAAAAAATGTAACTTAAAATTGATTATAAAAAACACTAATTATCAAAGGACAAAATGAAAATTGAAAATGAAATAGATAAAGTGCAATTGAGATAGGAAAAGTAATAATAAATTTTCAATTCAGATAATTTTTGAAAATCAAACAAAATAGTTCATATAAATAGATAAATAAAAATGATAATTAAAAATTGATCATTTAAAATAAGTCTAATTAATCGAAAAATAAATATAAAATTTAAATTTAAATTGAGACACACAATATACCGGTAAAATTGCAATTACAACACAGAATACACCGCTCAATCCGCAATTTATTCAGAAAATTTAATGAATGTTAAATAAAACAATTAATAAAATTAAAAAACAAAAATGATGAAACAAAATTATCAAAAAAAACTCATACCTCACCAATAATACAACAAGGGAGGAGGGGGTTTCCTATTGAAATATTGAAGAGGAAACTCACACGCGGAGCACAGCCACTGGCGGCAGTAATCTCACTGCTCCTAGCTGGTTAGGTTGGGATTTAGCGAATTGGGGGGTGGGACAATAGGGGGAGGGAGAGGAAATTGAGAGAAGGCAACGACAAAAAGTGTTGGGGGTCAGGTCTCAGGAAAGACTGCAGTCTGTAGTAGGTGGTGTGCTGAGTCGTCATCAAGGGAGATACCAAAGGAGAGTGTGGGCATAACGCATCAACAGATGCGTAGAAGAGAAACAGATTCCACGGACGGGAAGGATGGAGGTGTCAGTTAGGGTTAAGGGTCCATAGGTTTTTGTGTTTCCCTAGGGCAGGTCATTTCCCAAGCCTAAGGGCTCGTCGAGCTCGCCCTTGGGCCATTCTTGCAACCATGTTAGTGTGAAACATTACTAATTGAGATTAGTTGAAGATAAAACTTGGGATTGAATCTATTGACCTTAAGAATTTGGGAATTTGGTTTGCATTTCTAGAGTGGGTTGACATTGATGAATTATACGAGTTGTTACACTGTTAATTTATATGACATTGAATAAATTTAAGTTCTACTTGAATATATATATATATATATATATATATATATATATTTGTTTGTGCATTGGATCATTTAACACTCATGTGAAGGAGAGCTGAAGGTGATGTAGAGTTTTTCTAAAATACCGAAGACAGTGACTCAAGGTATAATAATTACTTCTCAAATGATGGTTTTCACCTTACAAAGGTGGTGTAGAGGTTGTGATGTGGTATGGAAAATAAAATAGAGAGTTCTAGATGGAGGAAGAGAAGGTGACAGTAGAAAACAAGCAGAACACATTTTCATGTCATCAGAGTAGACTGACAGAGAGCAGATCTAGGTGACCTTTCAATTAACTTAAAGAAGACCTATTGTCAAGCATGGAGATGGATATTAAAGGTTGATCACCTTTTGTAGACATGATTGTATAATTTTCTTATGGTTACACATTGTGATTCCTTCTGGTGATTTCGTTCTGGGTTTTTTTAATATCTATCAACTGTAAATTTTTCTCCAGATTCACAATTGTTAGATATGAAATTTCTGTTTGATAATTGTTCTTAAATCATTTTGTTTCATTTTCTCTTCCATTCGTTGCCCGACACATAGCTGATCGGCATGTATTTTTAATCGGATATAGACTGTTAGGTCAGTGCGGTTAGGAGTTTGTTTTTTGGTTCTTGTTTTTGAAGCTTCTCAATTCTCGATCAATAATTTCTAGCACAATGCTTTGAATATATCAAATTATTTGGCGATCATTGAATATTTTGACCGGATCTTGATTAAATAAGGTAAAAATTGAGATCTTAGTTAACGACCTTGATATCTCAAACTTAATGAGACACACAATTTAGATATTTCAGAATTTGTATTGAGAGAATTATGGAATGAATCCTTTCAAAGAAATGAAGAATGAATGAACAAGTCCAGTCACTTTGGAAGGTCAGTGATCTTTTCTTACTTCTCTCCTGTTTTCATTCACTGCTGCTTGTTTTTTTTTCTATTTACAGGTTTTGTTAGTTTAGAGATTAGTTTAGTTTCATTTCCTGTCATAGAAAACCCCCTTTTAAATTTATTTTAGTTAATAATAATAAAAACATGATAATGAAATTCATTAAATGCAGTATCATTAGGAGACAACCCTTGGTTGTTGCTATATTGTAGTAGTAGGAGATTAAAAATATTGAAAATGGTAAAAATGAATTGAAACCTGTGTTTAATTTGGCATCATTTTCGGGGATGCTTCCAAGGAGTTTGAAAAAATATATTTAAAAAATTACTAGAAAAAATATAAAATTTAAAAACAATAACATGACTATTAAACAAAATAAAGAACAAATGGATTTTGACCCGACCTTGGATAAAGCAATTAGATATTTTTTCTGCAGTACTCGGAGGTTGTACAAGAATAAAAATGAAAATTAATTTAAATCAATGATAGAATAACTTAAAGGGGATATGAATCCTAAACTCTTGAAAGCTTTGGATAAAGAATTAAAATAATTCTCACATTTTTTCCTGTGTTTCATGTAGGATAGATTAACTTTCCGAATTTCGATGAAGAAATCCTATAGGTTGATACTGAACTTAAAGTATATTCACTTCCTAATGTGATTGATTTTTCCACGACCATAGAAGAACTATAGCTACCAAATAGTTTTCTTCAAGGTGATTTTAATATTTCTAACCATTCTTTTTTAGATCTTTTTGAATATGAGAATTCAATTAAATCCTCTTATTGTGAAATTGTAGTAAATACACCCACTTCACTGGATGAGATCAATTTGGAAGTGTTTGTATAAGAATGTTTAATTTTTAGAGGAGATAAATCGGATCTGGGTGATCTTTCAATAAACTCAAAGAAGACCTGATTTCGATCAAGGAGACGAAGATCAAAGGGTGATCACATTTTGCAGACATGATCAGAAAAATTTCTTATGGTCATACCTCTTGATTCTTTCTAGTGATTTCATTATGAGTTTTTTTAATTTTTATCAAAATGTAATTTTTTCCCTAGATTTTAAATTTTTAGATCTGCGATTGTTGTTTGACAATTGTTCTTCCATAATTTCATTCCATTTTCTCTTCCATTCACTGACCAATAAATAGCTGATTGGCGTGTATTTTTCATCGAATGTGGGTTGTTAGATTAGTATGATTAGGAGTTCGGTGTTCAAATCTTGTTATTGAAGCTTCTCAATTCTCATTCTAGAGTTGAGAGCATCACGCTTCAAATTTGTCAAATTGTTTGGTGATCATTGAATACTTTGATCAGATCTTAACAAAAGTGGACCTGGAGATGAAAACATGGACAACCCTTTTAGAAGATCATATAGAGCTAGAAATATAGTAGAAGGTTGTTCGATTGAAAGAGAAAAAAAATATTTTATTTTTTGGGAGGATATATCAAGAAGACTTAGAGGGATTTGGGGACAACGTTTCTGATGTAGAAGTAGATGAGGGGGTCCCAAAAATATTTTTTTCATCCCCAAATGATAAATTGTACCACATTACTGTAAGAGTTGGTGTCCTAGAACCAACTGGTTGTACTTTGATTACAAGAATATTTAATATATTTAAATATTAAACATCTTATTACATATTGTTCATTGGTCTTCATGACTATAGTGTAATAATATCCTGGAGTATTTGTCACATTGACAAGGTCATAGCAGTTCCCCGCTATGAAGAGAACCTTGAAGTGCTATGAAAATATTCTTAAATATAGTTCTGCATTTGGATGACATACTATAATGGAACACATTGTATATAGACCGTCAGGTGCGAGTACTCATAAGTAGATGAGACTTCCTCTCATGAAGTTTGTACTTGGTAATCTCTAAGATGGGAGATTATGAGAACATACCCTCCAGTAGGAATTCTGCATGTTTTTGTGTCATCAGATATTTCTATCTGTGAGCATTTTTAATGATCCTTAGACTTTAATATTATCATTAATACATGTCATGACTCACACACTTTGATTTACTGATGAAAACTATCATGCAGACAGTTTTCTGGAAGTAGGGTGCATTGGGTGCATCATGAGTGGCATGTTATTAATGGATAAGTCGAGGAAGGATTTGTCCCTTCTATTTATGGAAGTTGATATCTTTTCCCTTTGATTGAAATAGAATTGTTGTGAGAAATTCCATGTCCATGGTGCAACGATGAGTTTATTTTAGGTAGTCAAAGAACGACATATCAATCACAAAGGTTGATGACACTATCATGAAACCTGTTTGATGAGATATTGAGACAAAGTGATTATATTTTACTTTGAGCATTTATATGTGGATTTCATTGTTGTAAATTTAAGTTCCTTCTCTTGGGTTCCTTGACCCGTTGCTAGACAGTACTCTTTGACTTTAGGCAAACCCGCCTAATGCCAATGAGAAAGAATCCCAGAGAATCACACACTAAGTGTTTCTGGTGGTCTCAATTAAATTCTATTTGAATTTAATTAATAAATATTATTCTCAATATAGTGGAAATTTTTATTCAAGTTAAAGTGATTTCATAAATTAAATAAACATTTCTTTACTATATTGTAGGTAAAATATATTTATTTATTTTATTGAACATTTAATAATTAAATATTTACTAGCTTGTAAATAAAATATTTATTTAAGAGAATAATTTATTTATTTATTTATTCAGGTGTTCAATAAATGGAAGTGGAGTTTTAGTAGACCAAGGATGGTCTGGTAGTAAAATAATTATTTGTAAGACAGTAAATAATTATTTAACTAGTTGGCACAAATTAAAATAACGCTGCTATTATTTTGTGACACATAATTTTATTTATAATTATGTTTTGTGAAAGTTTGTGCACCATAAATAATGACTCGGTATTATTATTAAAATCATGAATTTTCTCTAAGGCTATGCATGTATTTAATTGCTATTACACGATTAAATATTGTAAATGAAGCCTTGTGTCGATAAATAGACACGTACGTCTATTGTGCCTTGCACTGAATTGCACACTCAGTGAATTGAGAATTGTTGAGTTAAACAATTTCTCACTTGAATCCTCTTCCCACCCCTCTCAAGAATGAGATACGTTCTTCAAGGACGAAGAACAAGTGATCAAGAATGACCGACACAAGACATTCACTTCATTGCACTAGAACCCGAAGAACAAGAGGTGTCGATTAGAGGCCATTGAAGCACGTGTGGATCACTGCTAGATGGATTCTAGTTTGGATCCTCCTAAGCACAATGAGATAATTCGAAAGGGTCATTCTGGACAATCAACATCATCAATGAAGAAAATACCAAAGATCTATTTATTATTTTCTTTATGAAATTAATTAAATTAATTATAAACATGATGTGTCAGATCCTCTCTAAAGGTTTTGGGCCTCTTCCTTCTTTATCTAAATATTTGATTCTATTCCATGGAGACTGGAGTTCATCGTCGTATTGATCCCTGAATAATCATTAATCATGGTAAAAATTAAAGTTGTTTATCGTCTCAACCATGCTTCCACTGTACCCAAAACCTAAAAGTGGCATCAAAGCGGTTACATCATACTTTATAATTATTTAAATATTTTTTTGATGATTTACGGTTTAATAATTTAGTTTATCAATTCAAGTTAATCATTTTACAAATCTGAATCTTGAGATCTGTTCCTCCTCTTTCGTTTCTCGTTCACCTTACAAAAATGATCTTTTCTTTTAATTTTGATTAAAATAAAATAGAGGATCTCATCTAGAGGTGCTAAAGGTTCCTGTCCGTACAACACTAGAATACATGACTTGTAGTTAGATTCACATGTTGTGTATCAACGTTCAATGAATTAGGACTGTTCCTCCAAACCAAGTTGTTTCATTGGAGTTTTTCTAGGTCTTAAATACTTAGTGTATTGACCAGGAACAGGTGGCACACGGTTTTCAGATTACACACTGTGTGGCCCACTGGACATGGCTTGTAGTTCCTTTAGGTTAGGGTTGGACCGTGTACCCTGTACATGTCTTGTCCGGCTGGAGACCATGTAACGCGGATACTACACGATGTGTGTCCCATTGGACATGCCGTGTACTCTGAGGATTTCGAAGTACATATATATGTTGTATCCCTAGGCACGTAATTTGGATGGATGGTGAATGATAATACATGCTATGTAGTAGGAACTAGACATCGTATACTCATCCAAATTATGCAGATTTATTAAAATTTATTATTATATTATACAAACCCTTGATATGTGTACCATGGTGCAAGCGTAAAGTTGGGGCACAACATGTGATAAGTGTTATATATATATATGTTTAATTTAACATCTGCATAATGTTCATTCCTAATCATTGGGTAGTTATGAATGGGAATTCATCGGGTTTCCTATAAGGCACAGGTTATATACACAGATAATTTTAAATGAATTTATTTGTTTAAAATTATGATGGATTAGAAATATCAAGGAAATTCAGAAAAAGGGTTTAATATAAAAGGATTGATTAATTAAAGATGATAATTAATTGATTCAAGCGTGATTTATCTTAAACAAGAATGATTAAAGAATTGAATACTAGTTTTATTAAATATATAACTCGTTGCATGTATGTGGGTGATCATGATCTAGACCAAGACCTTTGTATTTGATTGGTTTCCTTTTAATTAATTTATTAAATTAATTGTTGGCTTGTGATCCATCTATCCTCATTAATATGTAGGGTCTGCGTGCCCATGGTTTCTTTTATGTAAACCCCCCATTTTACCCCTCACCTACATGTGAGTTAAAAAAACATATATAATGGATGTAACTCCCAAGATAGTGGTGACGGTTCAAGCTAGAGCTGAGAAGAAGCCAATCCCTAGAGATACAGAGGTGGATAGGTGGAAAGCTGTAAACATGAAACCAAAAGGTTCAAGGTGTTTTCTCCCCTAGGTCTGGGTTAGTTTATCAACTGCTATATAAAATAACCATTAGAAAAGCTCATGATCATTCCCTTTTCTTTATTTTATTTCTACCAGTTTCATGGTTTATCATTATAGATATGTTTTCGTGATCACATAATTAATGAATTAGACAGACATGCAATATGGAACTAAAATAAACCAGGCTTATACGTAAATATTATCAAGACATGGTTAATCCATTAAGTAAGTTCCACTTAATGTTAACAAGCATGTGATAATGTTAATAAGAAATTCATGCATAAGAGATAAAAATCCCTCAAATAAAATATTAATTCAAACCAAGCCTTCTATTACTTGATTAAGGGAAAAACTCAATAAAACTATGTGTTTGAACAACCCTTGTTGAGACACTTACTTTTATATAGGAATCCCTTATGAAATGTTTTGGATTTACTTAACCATATTACATCAAGAGGAGTATCCCTTGATCGACTTGGTTTAATATTGTAGGCAAGAGTTAAGGAAATCCAAAGTCAGGATTTCAAGATTGGGGAGTCCACTCAAAAGATCAAGGAGATGCAATACCATAGTTGGAAAAGGCCTACCTACCTAAATACCTTAAAATAGCTTAACCAACCCTTGTTGGGGTTATGTGAAGGGGAATATGGATCCTTTATACTAGAATGTCATGGAAACTAGACATTCTGAGTTCAATGGTGATGGAAATTGGGACTTGATAAAATAGTGGGAGACTTAATAAAATTAATTTATTATTTCTCATAAAATGTAATCAACAAAGTACTAACCATCTGATCTTTTAATTGTATAATAAAAATGACAAGCTCGTCAACCACACTATCACTATGATCAATTTTGGATAAAGACAACATCATCACTAGTAGTAACTTCCAGTAATGGTTTAAACGCCTTCCGATTATTCTAATCCATGAATAGAATTCTTATATGTTAGAGTCAGCATTTCCTGATTTTCCTGCTAAAGAGGCAGGTGATAAGGATTTCCTTGTCTATGAGAAACATATGAACGATGTGATTGATGTTCAATTTTTGATTCTATCATCAATGTATAGTGAGATCATGAATTCTCATGAAAACATGGATGCTTATAGAATGGTCGATCACCTCTGTGGTCATTACTAGGAAAGAGAAAGACAAGAAAGGTTTGAGATCTCCAAGGCGCTCTTTCAGAGTAAGTTTGGAGAGGTTGTCCCAGACGAGCCTCATGTAGTCATGCTCATTGGCTACATTGAATTCCTGGAGGTTCTAGGGTTTAAAATCCTTGAAGAACCGAGCACCGATATCATTCTTGAATCACTTCCTCAGAGCTTCTCCAGCTTTTTTGTTAATTTTAATATGAACAACATTGATAAGTCTCTATCTAATCTTCTTATCCTCATTTGAAAATTGGAAAAATATATGAATCAAGACAAGCCTTTTTTTCTTATGGTGAATAAGAGGAAAGGGAAGGAAAAGATATTTAAGCTCAAATATTCTCCACACCCTTACAATAAAAAGAAGATCAAAGGGGAGGCAATGGATGTTTTTCATGTGGCAAGAAGGGACACTAGAAGAAAAACTGCACCCAACCTAAGAATCAAGGGGTAGATTCAGGTGCGTTTGTTATCGAATACAATCTATCTGTTTATACAAACTGGGTATTAGATACATCTTGTGGTGCTCACATATGTATCCAAATATAGGAACCAAGTGGATTCAGGAAGATTAACCAAGGGGAGGTAGATATATGAGCATCCAATAGATCCAGAATTGTTGTTGTAGTTGTCGGGGACTACCACCTCACGTTGCCAACTGAGATGATCTTGGTGTTAAATGGTTGTTATTATGTGTCTTCTATTATTAAAAACATTATTTCTATATCCATATTAGATAAAAATGTATTTTTTTCATGTTTGGAAATGAATTTTGCTTCTTTTACAAAGATAACATTTGTTTTGGTAGGGAACATTTATACAATGGTCTCTACATATTGGATTACACAAACCAAGTAATGGAAATCGATAACAAAGATACTTCACATGACTCATACCACACCCAAATTTGGCATCAACAGATAGATCATGTAAACGAGAAACTCTTGATAAAGCCACATCAAGATGGATATTTATATTCTTTTGAACTAAAACCACTTGGTGTATGTCATGCATGTTTACAAGGAAAAATGACCAAAGCCCCATTTAGTGGGAAAGGTGAAAGGGATAAAGAGATTATTTAATTGGTTCATACTGATGTTTGTGGACCCTTTCTAGTTGAAGTAAGAGGAGTTTACTCATACTTTATAACTTTTACTTATAATTTTAGTAGATATGGATATATATACTTAATGAGGTATAATTCAGATTCTTTTGATAAGTTCAAAGAATACAAGAATGAAGTTGAGAACCATCTTGACAAGAAGATTAAGAAACTCCACTCAGACTGAGGTAGAGACTATCTTAATCATTACTTCATTGATTACTTATGGGATCTTGGGATCCTATCCCAACTCACTCCTCCTTACACACCCCAATGGAATGGTGTGAACGAAAGGAGGAACCGAACCTGTTGGACATGGTGATATGGATGACGAGTTGTGCGAGTCTTCCATTATCCTTTTGGGTATATGCGTTACAAACAATGACGCACATACTAAACGAAGTACCAAATAAATTGATAAATGGTATTCCATACAAGTTATGGAGTATAAATAAAGCCATGTTATCAAATTTACATGTGTGGGGAAGCGATGCGTTAGTTAAGGCCTCTTCAGGTAAAAAACTTGCACCCCAAGACACAAAGTATACCTTTATATGATACCTCAAGGAAACAAGGGGATATTACCTATAAAACCCCTAAAAAAGGTTATAGTGGAAATACAAACTATATTCCTTGAGAGGGAGCACATATCCAAAAGAAATAGTGGGAGTGAGATAGACTTCGATTAATTCAAGGATCAAGGTACACAAGAGTTACTACAGGAATAGATTCCACAAATCCCCATGGAAGAAAGAACTTTTCCAGATACAAAATAACTCTATAGGAGTACAAGAGAGGTTAGAGAACCATAATGGTATAGTTTTCTAGTTACTGAGGATGGTGACTCATTATTAGTTGATAATAATTATCCTCTAATCTACAAGGAAGTAGTAAGTGGCACATATGTTGCCAAGTAGCAAGAAGCCATGAATTATGAAATGGATTCCATGTACCAAAACCAAGTATGGATTTTGGTAGATCCTTCAGTTGATGTAAATCCTGTTGGTTGAAAATGGGTATTCAAGAAGAAACTGGACATGGAGGAACAAGTCAGTACCTATAAGTCACAACTGGTTGCAAAAGGGTTCAAGCAGCGTCAAGGCATTGACTACGATGAAACATTTTCACCAGTTTCAATACTAAAATTCATAAAAATTCTATTGGCCATTGCCACTTACCATGACTATGAGATTTGGAAAATAGATGTCAAAATAACCTTCCTTAATAGGAATCTTTAGGAAGATGTCTACATGACACAACTTGAAGGGTTTATGACTCCAAAGGATTCCAATAAGGTATGAAAGTTGTAGAAATCTATTTATGGATTAAATCAAGCATCTAGGTCATGGAACATTTGTTTTTATGAAACCATAAAGAAATTTGGTTTTATCAAGAATGAATATGAGACTTGTATCTACAAACAGTTTAGTGGGAGTGCAGTCATTTTCCTAACAGTATATGTTGATGACATATTACTTATTGGAAACAAGATACCAGTCTTACAGTCTATTAAGGCATGGTTAAATCAATGCTTATCTATAAAGGACTTGGGATATGCAACATATATTCTTGGGATCAAGATCCATAGTGATATATCTAAGAGATTGTTGAGCCTAAGGCCATGTACATACATTGATAAGATACATAAGAGATTCATTATGGAACAATCTAAGAGGGGATTGTTTCCAGCATCACATGGCATTCATATTTCTAAGAAAATGTGTCCTCATACATATGATGAAAGTAAGATAATGGAAAGGAATCCATACACATCAACAATTGGGTCAGTCATGTATGTCATGCTATATACTAGGCTGGATGTAGCCTACACATTGAGTGTAGTAGGTAGATATCAAGCTGACCTAGGTGACCGCCATTGGATGGTAGTCAAGACTATCCAAAAGTATCTGGGGTGTATTAAGGATATGTTCCCGGTTTATGGAGGATATGAGGAACTAGTCATCAATGGATATGGAGATGCTAGTTTCCAGACTAATCAAGATGACATGAAGTCACAAACGGGATACATCTTCACTTTGAATGGAGGTGCAGTGAGATGGAAGAGCTCAAAGAAGAGTGTGGTTACAGATTCTACAGCAGAGTCTGAGTATATAGAATCTTATGAGGTAGCTAAATTAGTAGTTTGGATGTGAAGCTTCATCCAGGATCTGAATGTGATACCTAGTAGTAAAGATCCCATCACATTGTACTGTGATAATACTGCAACAGTGGCTCTCGCAAAAGATCCAAGGTCATATCAGCGAATGAAGAACATACTTAAGAAGTATCATATCTTGAGGGATTTTTCTCAGAGAGGTGAAGTTGCAGTGAGTAGTATTTCCATGGAAGACAATGTGGCAAACCCCTTGACTAAAGCCTTGACTCAGTAGAAACATGATCATCACGTGAGGTCTAGGGGACTGAAATTCATTGGCAGTTGGCTCTAGTCCAAGTAGGATTTTCTAAGATTTGGTGCCCTAGAATCAACTCGTTATACTTTGATTACATGAATATTTAATATATTTAAATATTTAACATCTTATTACATATTGTTCATTATTCAGCATGACTATAGTGTAATAATGTCTAGGAGTATTTGTCGCATTGAAAAGGTCATAACAGTTCCCTACAATGATGAGAACCTTGAAGTTCTATGAAAATATTCTTAAATATAATTCTATATTTGTATGAAATACTATAATGGTATACATAGTATACAGACCGTCAGGTGCAAGCACTTGTAAGAAGATGAGACTTCCTCTCATGAAGTTGGTACTTAGTAATCTTTAATATGGGTGATTATGAGATCAAACCCGCCAGTAGGAATTCCACATGTTTTGGTGTAATAGGATATTCCTATCTACGAGCATATGTAATGATCCTTAGACTTTAAGATTACCATTAATATGTGTCACGACTTGTGTACTTTGATTTACTGACGAAAACTGTCACATAGAAAATTGGTGGGAAGTAGGGTACGTTGGGTGAATCACGAGTGACATGTTATTAATGGATAAGTTGATGAATGATTTATCCCTTATATTTATGGAAGTTGATATCTTGGTCCTTTTATTTAAATATAACCGTCACATCAAATTTCATAGCCATGGTGTAATGATGAGTTTATTTTAGGTAGTTAAAGAACGATGTATCAAGCACAAAGGTTGAGGATGCTATCATGAAACCTTCTTGATGAGATATTGAGAAACATGGATTATATTACAGAGTGATCATTCATATGTGGATGTCATTGTTGCAACTTTAAGTTATTTCTCTTGGGTTTCTTGACCCGTTTCAAGATAATAATCTTGGACTTTAGGCAAGCCTGCCTAATGCTAATGAGAAATAATCCTAGAGGATCACACACAAAGTGTTTCTGGTGGTCTCGGTTAAATAATATTTGAATTTAATTAATAAATATTATCCTCAAGATAGTGGAATAATTTTATTCAAGTTAAAATTATTGCATAAATTAAATAAATATTTATTCATTGGATTGTGGGTAAAATATATATATTTATTTTATTAAACATTTAACAAATATTTATTTACTAGTTTGTAAATAAAATATTTATTTAAGAGAATAAATTATTTATTTATTTATTTAGGTGTCCAATAAATGGAAGTGGAGTTTGAGCGGACCAAGGCCAGTTCAGTAGTAAAATAATTATTTGCAAGACGGTAAATAATTATTTAACTAGTTCACACAAATTAAAATAATGTTGCTATTATTTTGTGACGTAGAATTTTATTTATAATTATATTTTGCATAAGTTGGCACACCATAAATAATGACGCGGTATTATTATTAAAATCATGGGTTTTCTCTAAGGTTTTGAATGTATTTAATTTCTGTTATTCAATTAAATATTTTAAATGAATCCTCATGTTGATAAATAGACATGTTCGTCCATTATGCCATACACCGAACTGCACACTTGGTGAATTGATAATTGTTGAACTAAAAAATTAATCTCTTGAATATTCTTCTCACCCCTCTCAAGAACAAGGGACATTCTTTAAGGCTAAAGAACAAGCGATCAAGAACGACTGACACAAGACACCCGCTTCACCGCGCTAGCACCCGAAGAATGTGAGGTGTCGATCAGAGGCCATCAAAGCACGTGTGGATTACCGCTAGAGGGATTCTAGTTTAAATCCTCACAAACACAATTAGATAATTTGGAAGGGTCATTTCAGACAATAAACATCATCAATGAAGAAAATACCAAATATCCATGTATTATTTTCTTTATGAAATTAATTAAATTAATTATAAACATGATGTGTAAGATCCTCTCTAAAGGTTTCAGGCCTCTTCCCTTTTTATCTAAATCTTTGATTTTATTCCATGGAGACTGGCATTCATCGTCATATTGATCCCAGAATAATCATTGATCATCATAAAAATTAAAGTTGGGTACCATCCCAACCGCACTTCTTCTATGCCCAAAACCTACAATTACAAGGGAGATAGAAACATAATATTATTTCAAAGGGAACCTCCAAAAATAATTAAAGGTGCACGACTACGACAAAGAAAGGATGTGGTGGTTCGTACCACACAAGCCTCATCCACCAATGGACTGGGGATGAACAATAAGTTTTCCAACTATGGACAACATAAAATAGACACCTCTTGGGGGGGGGGGGTTTAACACAAGATTTATTTTACCTTTACTTCCATTTCATTCACTTTCAGATATTTTTTTTTCAATTTCAATGAACTTTTAGAAAAATTTTCTAGTTTTTCTCATAGAAAATAAAGTGGAAAACCATTGTATACATATATTTCCGTAGTTTTCCTCCATCTTCTATGTTCATTGGTTCACCATGAGGAATCCACTAGGTGCCACTCACCACCATCTGAATCAAAAATTTTACAAATTCAATAATCAAACAAAGCTACAAGTTGAAGCAACTTGGATTAACACCCATAATTCTTCAACTCTAGTTTTATTTCAATTAAGTTGAAATTTATTGAATCTAATGTTAATAAATTTACATTTTTAGTAAATTTCAATATAAAAAGAGGAGATTTGTCAAAGAAAAGATGGGGTGTATTTGAATTTATGTAACAAAGAATTAATCTTCTAATTAAGGGAGTTTTCTAGTTTAAACTTATACTCACTTTTTCATACTTTTAAAATATTCTTGATGCTTCTGTTGTTCTATTTAATTGGTTTCATAATATTGTAAATGGAAGAATCGTTTTATGATGAATTTTGTGCTTGAACATGCTGGTTTCTACCATTAAATGGATTATTTTGGCATGCGTATTAGTGCTGACTAATATTGCACTTAGTTGGAAATTTTTCTGCACACTTCTTTGGAAATGCACTAATATATGAAACTCATATCTTGAGATGAAAATTTTAAATTGTTAACCAATTTTAAACTTCTGTGCATGTTGTGTATAGTTGTTATTTATTTTTTATGTAGCAGAACACTACATTGAGATTTATTTTTAACCCTTTAGAACATGATTTTTATCTTTTTAATTTTCAAATCTGTCATAAACTTTGAAATTTAATTTTTATTTTTTCTCCACCTTGGATTCAACATTGATGATAATGTTGAGATGTAGTGTGGGGGAGAGGGTGTTTCAATGTGCTAATCTATACCACAATGTGAGCCCATCGAAATCTCCTATATCTTTTCAAATTTAATTTTTTTACAAGTTTCAATAAATCATTTTCAGTGATTTTAAATTTTTATGAAGATTCAATGTTGTGTAGACACTTTAAAGATGTTAATTCTTTTATACCTATTGGATATAATTGAGTCATTAATTTTTCACTACCCTCTTAAAAAGAGGTTTATTTTGGTGAATAATTATGATAATGTTTTACAATTATAATTTCCCTTAAATATTTTAATTAGGATTCAAATTCATAAGATATGCATTCAAATGAATTATGAAATGAAAATCCTAATCTAGGTTGAACTCATTTTTTCTTATTTAAGATGCAAGATGAGTTATTTATACTCATTTTAATTTATAAAATTTTCCCATCCAAGAAGAGTGTCTAAATTATTTGATTGCTAATTTATGTGATTCAGTTCTCTTAGGGGAAAAGAGAAGTTTGGAATTACTTTTGAATAAAAATTAAAAATAGTTTAATCCGAATTCTAATTTTTAAGGTCAATCATTTTTGTAAAACAAGAATAAATTTTTACTTAAAGAAAACTTAATTTCTTGAGGATCAATATTTTCACTGATTGATATAAATCCAAGGGGGAAAATAATTTTGAAAGCTGGTTTTTTGGGCAACCCCATATTCCAAATGTAAGATTTATTTGATTCCTCTAAATTTGATTAATTGTTTGTTTGAGGAAAAACAAAACTTCGTGTGAGAGAATTGATGTGGCTGTATTTTAATACATTTTTTACACATAATATCTTTAATTAATTATGTTTTTGTAGTTGAAATAATTTTTTTAGTAGTTAATTTAATTTGGTGTTAATTTAATGTTGAAATAATAAAACGCTTTAATTTACTAATTTTATGTTTAATTAATGATTCTTTTTTTAATTATATTTTTTATTTTCACTTTGATTTATTATTCAACTGAAAAGTAAATTTTTTATTAATAAAACACTTTTAGGGGGAAAAGTGAGAACTCGCACATCATAACCAGATCATGCACTAAAAGAAACTACAGAATTATCAAAGAAAATTTTACGATGACTCAAATCATTATCCCTAAACAATTTCCAATGGATAGAAGCTACCTAAGTGCCCAGATTATCCTTTAGGAGGTCTTCAAAATGATTCTCTAGATAATCCCAAGATTTCATGTATTCATCTTTGTTGATCTTACCCTCATTGAAGCCTCTTATTAGTATATGGTCTTGCTTGTCAATCCATGAACATTGCTCACTAGTAGTGTCTACTCTGAGAATTCTTCCCATCATTTGATCAACATCCTCCTGTGTGGATTTAATTGTGAGAAAGTCTTCAAACATTTCTTCACCAGAGTGTATTAGCAGCTCTAGATTATTATCTATGCCCACAAATTCCTCTTGATGATGGAAATTAATGATTTATTTGAAAGGAACTCCCTCCATGACTACAGCCTTCGCCCGGTCAGGGGAATTTGAAACCTTGGGATTATCTGCACTCACCTTAGCTTTTGTTTGTTTCATGGATCTAGTTTCCATTGGAAGGAGGAAATAGGAATAATCTTTCTGACCCTTAATTTTTCCTTTCTGTCCCTTCCTCCTCATTTTATTAAGAATATCTTCACCATGAAGATCATACCTACTCTCTCTTGATATTTGGAAATATTGGTCATCACTGGATGCCTCTCCGAGTTCACCTTGCACATCATTTAGATCATCCAGACCGGCTGCTTCCACCTCCTATTACGGCCTTTCAGGATCCAAACTCTCAAAGTAGTTGTCAAGATTTAGGACCAGAGATTCCCTTCTTAGACTTGGCCCCCTAACTTCATTTTCATCATTTGTAAGCCTCTCAGGTTCTTGGGACCCCAATATTTATAAGAAGGCTTGATTTGAACGAACTGCATCAGCATAAGATGCATCCTTCAGAGTCCTTGCATCTCCATATTCATCCACTTTGACCTTGACAATGTCATATCTCAAAACCCCTCTGTGAGCTGCCACTTTTGAATTACTAAGAGATGAATCTAGGACAAGAGCATCACGTAAGATCTTTTTCATGTAAAAGGATTTTTGGTGATGCAAGAGAGGCCCCGTAAGATAATTTGTGCAATATAATTTGTGCATAAGTCATTCAACAGGAATGTGCATCAGATAAAATTGATAATGGCCCAATATATGGATAAATTTTAGCACATTTCCCACAAGATTAATTCCCAAGTATAATAATTTTTGAACTTCGTAAGCTAATTTTCTGTAAGAGAATAACTACATAAGATAATTTATATGACATAATTCTATTTCAATATCGAATTTCCAATTTTAACCGATTTAGTTCAAAACATAATATCATTCAGCCAAATTTTATGGAAAACATTCTAAGCCTCTATCATTGACATTTGATGGCACTGCTTGAGATCACGATGTAGAAGCTAAAGCCTTAGAGTCGGAAGAAACCAAGATTTGTCACTAAAAAGATCAAAGAGGGGGAACTGGGGGGGGGGGGGTTTAATGGGTTTTTAATTTTTTTTCATAAATGGGATAGGGGTGTCCATAATTTTTTAAAAAGGGGCCTGAGAAGCATGAACCCCGTTCATGATTCTTTACTCTCTAGGAAGCATGAATGGGGTTCACACTTCTTCTAGAATTTTTAATTAAAAAAAATCATCAATATTTATAAATAATAATTAAATATAAATATATATTAATTAAAAAATCATCAATATGTATAAAATATTAATAAATATAAATAAATATTAATACATTTTAATTAAATAATAAAAAATATTAATAATAGTGTTCGTTCCCATTTTGATCAGCTGGTCCGATTCTTGGTGCACTGATCGATCGTGAGTAGTGTTTATTCATCAATTTTTACAGTAGAGCCATACATCCAAATTTATTTCCAATTGAATATGTCAATATGTTAATATATCCTCTTTACATTATAAAACATCCATTCAACTTCCTCTCCCATATATTAACAAGAAGTAAAAAGTTCAAGGGAAAAAGGTATCAGTTCATAAACGCGTCATCCATTGTTTCACTCTAAGGCTACATGAGCCAAACTTGATGTAGAAAACAATAAGATTTACTTTGAGAAAAAATGTTGTCCTCTACCAACTGATCATGATACCACATTAAATGATAACTCATGTACTTATCATCAAGAGTAATCTAATTTTATTTCAATATGAAGATATTAAATGAGATATGAAACTTTTATTAGAACAATCAACCTAAAAATCATGCACTCACTTTAAAAAATAGATCAAAAACACTCAAGTGAAATAAGAAGGATAAGTGGTGTTGAATCACATTCATACTTAAAATTTTCTTATGTCATTGATTAATTCAATTACAACCCCTTTCTATCGAGATTATTTTTTTGTTAACAAAGGAAGAGAGATTTAGAAAAATATACCTCTTTCAATAACATGATCCTCATGAACATTCCACAATAATTAGATTTGATTATAATTGCTATACTAATTATGGTAGTAAATTCATATTTTCTTATTTACCACCTCAAGTGAAACACTCATAAACATCTTTATAATGGTGGATCTCTTCAATAATGGTTTTCAAGATGATCCAATATAGATAATACACCAGAATTTATCTTCAACTTATGAATGTTCAGATTTGAAAACTTATATAACTTCACCAAAGATGATCTTATTCAACACTTATTCTTCAGGATACCAAAAATATAATCAAACCATGATGATATCTTCCCTATACTTATTGTCTTGGATATGCTAAAACATTCTTAAAATTCATCAATGATGACCATATTTCTTATTTGTATTTGTGAACCAATTGAAGAATCATTCAAGGATGATAACTTCTTCATATTTGTGATCAAGAATTGATAGTAGTCACTACTTCTCACATTATCCCCATAAGAACTTGGTTCACCATCAATTCCTTACATCATAATAATAGATAAAATAAACAATGATTAAGGAAATATGGTGGATATTCTTTACTTCTTAATGTGGATAGGAAGGTTTAGTTTTTTTCTCAAAGAAGTTGGTCAAATTTCTCTCATATTCATGATTGTACATATGAACATCTTTTATGATTTATATTGGTGTACCAGGGATCTCTTCACATTACATTTTTATTTTTGTGGAGATTTTTTTTCCTTATTATCCTTCATGGATGATGCAATCTTAACCCACTTAAGCATTTTTTTTCTTATTCTAGAATAATACCAAATCAATCATTTTCATAATGTCCATACTTTTATCACATGATGGAGGTATTTTAACCTTAAAATCATCTAGTGAAGATTGTATACCAGTAGATATTGTCTCCTTATTTTATAAATTCTGAATATGTATCTTCTCAAAATTATCCAAATGAACTTCTAATTTCATTCATTTCATATTATGGTTTTTTTATCTTCAATCATAATCACCTACTCTTCACAAATATCCATTATTCATTCAAATATTCTTCATGAATCTTAATTTTTTTAATAAAGATTCATGTTCTATGATATTCTAGGATTTTACATCCAATTTCACATCATTGAGATCAAGAATATTTTTCAAGATTTCATCAAGTTCACAAATCTTTTCATCCAGAGTCTTTTTGAATTCAAAATAATTAATATTATTAATATTTATTAATGAATTTAAGAATATTGTTTATTATACATATATAGATAATAATAATATGTATTAATATGAATAGAAAATAATAATTATTTATTTTGGTAGATAATTTGATAACGGTAATGAACTTATTGAAAAAAAAAGAACAGAACTCTATAAATGATAACAGTAAGGCACATACAACATGTATGATAAATCTAATATCAATCTAATCTACACCTGTTTCCCAGATGCTCCTTTGTCCCACAACCAGGAATATATAGGATGCATCCACACTATGTCTATCTATGTCTTCGCTCTGGTGTACGATGCCCCTATATAACATCATCGATATCTACCTACAAATCCTCTTCTGTGACAGGCGATGGATGTACAGTCTCACTACCTATAACCTGTCCCACCTCTAAGGATAGAGGATGCTGGCTGGAACTCTCACCAACATATGAAGAAGATGATTGTTGTGATGTGGATGTCTATAAAGTAGGGCCTAATAAATCATCCAGCTCAAACCAGTCAACATCTATATCTGCCTCTGGCTATGACTATGAAGCAGGAGGAGCATCTGGTTGATCATGACAAACACCCTCCTCTGGTGCAACATCAGCATCTATAACAGGGTCCTCACCCCTGGCACATCTATATCAGGCTCAACAACCTCATCATTATGTGGGGGATTGAAGATAATTCCATGATAAATCTTGTCCATGTAGAGAATAAACTTTGTCACAACCATGTGAAAATATGTCTGATCAAATGCGCCTCCCTCTATGGGATTAGAGATGTGATGGAGACGAGTGATATGACTATCCTACAAAAATAAATTATATTGTTAAGTAATGTTAATAAAAAATATATTCAATAGTGGGAGTAAGAATGATTACCATGTCATGAAATCCCCATTCATGTCGTGTAAGAAATCTAACTAGGGACTTGTAGTACCAGGACGCATAATCCAGCTGATCGAAAAATGCATACGTACTGTCCCCACCCCTCGTAACTAGGAATCGTGTTGGTTGTCCCATAGATCAATATATGATTCATGATATATCCTCCAATCAAATTCTCTTTTCCCTAATATCTTCATGGAATGAAGTGAAGGTAACTGACTGGACGAGTCATGAATGGGCTGAAGGAATCCGAACTACCTCATAACTCTATCTGTCTGATACCACTCGACAATATGAAAATGAATCAATGGAACCATGTAAGAGATGATATCAAGCATCACCGTAAAATATGGTGGAATAATTTGGATGACATCATCAGTATATGGAATCCATGTAATCTGAAAAAAATGAACAATAAATTAATAAATGAAGAGATGTATAGTAAAGAATAAATATTTAAAAATATAAATAATAATCACTTACCTCATGTGGCCGAAGATTGTCTAGCATAAGTCTGTAGGCATGGACGTTGTGTTTGGTTGTATCTGAATGTTGATGTGCCTAAATCCACTTATAGATAACATTTTTATAGTTACAGTTCATAATAGAAATTTATACAATTAAGTTAAACATTAAAAGGAAGGAATAACATACCATCATCCACATCGAGACACTAACACAATATCTACAAGCAATGGCACACAGGCATGTGGAGTTAAATAATGGATGTGCTCCCATATCCACATCTGCAGAAGAATGACGCATCCTGTTATCTACATCTTATTGATGCGAAAAGCACTGCATAGCGCCCTGTATGTATATGCGAGACAAGAAGACCCCCAACTATACCGAACTTCCTGGTCCAAATCCTCCAGTAAAGGTTAATACATCATATGTACAAATATAGTAGGGTGATCAATGAAAATCATTCCACTGATCAAACTCAAAATAGAATCACATGAAAATCACAACACATTGATCTCGTTAACATTCTTTACTAGATGTTTGAAGTGATGGTCCAACTAGGGCATGTGAAATCTACTACCGATGAAAAACCTTCCATCATCATGGACCTCTATGCCCAATAATCCATGAACAAGCTTGAACCAATATACTTTGACTCGACCTATCACAGTCGCACCATCAATGGGGATATCCAACATAATGGACACATCCTAAAGTGTAATAGTCATCTCGCCCTCTGAAAAATGGTACATATGTGACTCTTTCCACCATCTCTCTAAGAGCGTAGAAATGAGATGATGGTTGACAAGGGTGAAGTCTCACATCTCTATGCTATAGAACCCAACATGATGAAGATGGGGATGATAGCTGGAGGTGGTACGCCATGATGGAAATGATGAGATCTACGTACACTCAAAGGAGGCACTGAACGTCCCTCTAAAACTATCCATGAAACATGAGTATCCTAGGATGTGAGCGATGAAGGACCCTCCATCTATAAAAATGATATCATATTTACTTTTTTGTACAGTGAATTTAGTAAAAATTGATAACTTTTAAAAAAACTACAACAAGAAAAATAAGGTAGAAAAATATATGCCGGTGGTGTTGTTTGTTTAGTTTATGAATTTCTTGTTTTATTGATCTCCAATACAGTTTAATTTATTCTAATTTTTATATATAAATCAGCAGTGATGAGAAACCCGCATTGAACATGTGGATGCATGATATATTCATTTTCATTGTATGTTTATTTTTTTAATAGTTATATCTTCACAAAATTCTTTCTGATAGAATCCAGAAATAAAACAAACCAAATTTAAACAAGTAAAACATGGAGAAATTCTGAAATAAAAGGATTCATTACTGAAACATCCACATATGAAACAAAATATACACATTCATGATAAAATAAACAGAATTAATCATGGATAATGGGAAGTGGAGCTCTATGATACCACTTGGGGACATCTCTTATGAGTATGTCCTTCTGCGTGTAAAATGGTGAATCGTAGTCCCTCTCCTCATTGCCGATCTCAATCGATCTCATTTCTAATTCGAGTAGACTTTGGTATTATTCATGGGTGTAACCTGGTAGTGTAAAGCCAATAATTTAAAAAACAACAGAAATTGTAAAAAACATAAATGAAAACAAAACCAACTTATGAAACCTATAAATATAAGGGATGATAGTCGGATGATCAACATGCAATGAGATGGAATAAAAGTTACCAACGTGAATCCAATATATACTATAATAGTTAAACAAAGTGCTCGTGTGATACTCTGGGAAAACATAGGGATCCCATGATATATTTCACGAACCACATGCTACAACAACATGTGTACAAGGATATCTCAATGACAGAAAGTTGTCACAATCACAGTACCTATTATCCAACATGACCACAAGCACTCAACCACAGGTGCATGTAGGCCGATCATAGAAAATCTCTTGTATGAAAGCTCATTTTTTCCTGATCAAATCATAGAACACTTCATCTTAAATCCTCATGTTGTATCCTGTCAATGTCACTTTGGAAATGCTAAGTAAAACACATTCCATTTTCAATCCTATGATATGCCTTTTGGGTCTGTTCAACAAAGTTGTTCACACATCTATAAAATGTATCTTTCACAAATCGTGTGTTTGGGAGTTTGAGCACACCATTGAGGACCCCATTTATGAACTCTACTATATTAGTGGTCATATGAACATATATCATTCCACCATCATATGATCATTACCATTTCTCATTTGAAATATGCATAATATATTCATACACATCTTCATTAGCCCTTCGAATATCTTTAAGATGTCGATCAAACCTTTCTTGTTGGGGATCATATGCTGAAATGATAAGAGAATAATGTATTAAAATGGATATTAAATTTTCTTTTAAAAAAGTAAGTTTAGAAAAACATACCCAACTTAAGGATCGCCTACTTTATTACCTCATCTCTGAAATGCTTATACACATTACTTGTAATATGTATAATGAAATATCGATGATAAACATTCATATCTATCCAAGAAATCCCATAACAATTTATGAACTCTATAATCGCTCAATGATGATCATATATCAGACACACTCCTTGGTTTTGTGTGACATGAATGCGTACACATGCCAAAAACTAGCTCTAGGATTCAAAATTCTTCTTTTCAATAATAGCGAATGCAAGTGGTAGAGGAACATGATTACCATCCCGTGTGGCAGCAATGAGTAGAACACCTGTATACCTTCCATAAAAGAATGTTCCATTGACCTGAATGAACTGTTTACAATAGGGAAAAGAAGTGATGCATGACCTGAATGCCCAAAAAATCATATTAAACTTCACCATTGATCGATCAACTTGGTGATTGGGGGACACATACTCAAAAGTATCCAAATGATAAACAACCTGATTGTTGAGGGACAACAATTCCAAAAGTTGTGGAAACATTGCATAAGATTCATCCCAATCACTATACACTTTTACAATTTCCTTATGTTTTGCATTACAAGATTTGTTGTAGGATATCTTATAGTTAAATGGCTGTTGAATTCTTTCCTGAACAAGGGTAATGAGAACATCCTGACATGTCTGTATCATCTCTACAATAACAGTTGATATAAACTTTGCATCAAGTGAAGAGTGATCCTACGACAAGCTTGGATGCACACATGTGTGTAAGCATTCTAATTTGGTTATCTTCCAACATGAAAAAAATTTATCATATATTTTCCTTAATCAGAATTTACATTCTAGACCACATTTTTCACATCGAATGATATATTTTGTCTTCTTCGACTCATCAACCACAAATGTGAAATGTCACTCTATGTGGTATTGTTTTATCACATTTTTAATGGAAAGTTTACTTTCAAACTCCTGCTCGACCTAGATGGAATTATCATTTGATGCAGATCTATTCCCTATAATGCCAAGGAATTGAGAAGTCGGTGCAATGACATCCCAATCAAAATGTTATTCACACGACATTCCTTCAACTAAGAAACTCAATACAGAAGGATGATTATCGCTAACTGGTGGATGTCGTGGATGCATGTCTCTCATTAGAACCTCGGAAGGTTCATTCCCCCACATCACCCTACCGTGGATGTCTGTCTCTTATAGGAACCTCATAAGGTTCATTCCACACATCACCCTCACCCACATCATCTCCTGATGCCTCATCAGATACTTCATCCCTAGATAAAATTTCATTCACTATATCAGTAGTACACAAAGGGATGCCCCATACATTTCCTTCCAAATTCTAAGGATCTGTTTCATAATTTGGTTCTATCACAAGAGTCATATGAGGAGGTAATGAATAAGAGTGTTGTAATGGACCGACTTCTTCAGAAATCACAAAACATGGTTCTGTAGTAGTAGCTTGCACAACATCAATATGAAAAATCACCACATACAATTCCATCAGACCATTATGACACTGTTGTCTGAATAACAAAAATGCATCCATCCACTCCGCATCATTGACCAGAGGGTACTCAGTGTTCCATAAACATTCAGAATATTGAAGATGTCGATATGTGATTGAAGTAATTGATTGATCATCCCTCAGTTTTAACTGACTATAAATCTTATTGCGAACTTCATTTAATGCCAGCCAACCATGAATATTTCCACTCTTGTAGGTGGAAAACTATAGGTAAAACTCTGATCGGTATAAATTACATCACTGTTGCAATATATATGCACAAACCTGATTACCTAGAAAAAATTAATTAATAAAATATTATATACTACATGAAAATTTTAAATTATTTAAATTGGTTATTATTGAATAATTGACTTGATCTTAAGACTTTTTTATGGATTAATTTATCACTATTGAGGTATAGTGATGGTGATATTATTACCAAAGCAAATTTAATAAAACATTATATATTTTTATACCACATTATCAATTGTTTTATAAATTCTAATTACTTATGAATAAATAACCATGAATTGATCTTGAGACTTACTATAGATTACTTTATCATTGTCTGATAAACTAACCAAAACCTATGGGTGAACTCCTAGAGTCTCTATTATCAAAAATTTCAGCAACCTCCAATCTCCTTTCAAACAGCAACACCTCTTGTCAAATGCCTCTTGTGGAACGCCTGTTCTCGAACGCCTCTTTGGGGACGCCTCTTGTCGATCGCCTTTTAATTACAAATTTACTCACATGCATGTGAGAGGGTCTAAGAGTATGAAATACATAACATTTTTTAAATGGACACACATGTCCTTACATACTTAGGGAGGGATGACTTGCAAGTCATCAATGTGAAAAAGAAAATGCAATTATTACAAATTATATAACGACATACAAAAAAAAGACATGCAATGTCAATTATGCATTGGTCAGTCATCACACAATACTCTTAACATGTTTTTTGGTATACTTATTACGTTTTATATATTATATAACTTTACCTATTACTAGATGATATATATATTAAATATCTACACCTGTTTTCCAAAAAATCAACTTTTCAATGTGTATGTATATATATATATATATATATATTTAATAATAACATTTAATAAATTTAATTAAAACTAATATAATTTACACTTACATAACAACCATTACAATACTGAACACTTAAGTTATTTTCAATTTTATAAAATTGCATATGTATATATAATTTCTTTTACCATTCTACTTCTTTCCAAAATATAAGTAAATATATTTTATACTTTATTACTTGAAAGAATAATTATTTATACTTAATATAATTTAAATTTATTGATTAAAGTTATTATCAGTAGTAAATAAAAGTAATATAATTTACACTTACATAAAAACCATTAAAATAATATAAACTTATGTTATTTTTAATTTAATGAAACTACATATATATAATTTTTTTGTCATTTTTCTACTTTCCAGTATTTAATTAATTATATTTCATACTTTATTACTTCAAATAATAATTATTTACACTTAATATAATTTAAAATTATTATTTATAGAAAACTTTTTTTATACCATTAACAAAAATAATTTTCTATATATTTTTTAATAAATTTAGATACTTAATATAACTAATATTTTTCTAATGAATTATATAGCTAGTGTATAAAATATTATAATTTATATTTATATTACTTTAAAAAATATATATTTTATATACATATAAATCTATTCAACTCACCTTTTAAATTAAAAATATATACATTTTTAAAAACAATTTTATTTTCCTAAATATAATTTACATTTTAGACACACCATATTTAAATTTCCTAAACATTCAATATAAATTATATCATACAACAAACAATAACCCATTCAAAAAATAAATCATACCAAAGACACTAATTTATACATTCATACATGCATCAATACATATTAAATAAACAAACCATACACACAAACACTAATTTCTAAATCCATACAGTCATGAATCACATATTAAATAAATAAACCATACAAATAAAATAAATAAACACAATTAAACAATTAAAATTTTAAATAGAAATTTTAAATAGAAAATTTACCTTCTTAAAAACTGCAAATATATTGAGGAGGATTTTCTGCGGGGTTTCGCAACAAAAACTAGAAGAGAGTGATGAGATTTGGGGGGATCCTTTTATATATTTCGACCGGGAGGATGCGTGAACCTCATTCACGCATCCTTAATGAGCTTTGCAAAGGAAGCGTGAATGAGGTTCAACGCTTCTTCTGTTGCATCTAAGAAGTGTGAACTAGGTTCACGTTTCTCGGATCCCCTTCTTAAAATTATCCGGACCCTATCCATTTTATAAAAAAAAATTAAAAACCGATTAAAAAAACCGCCGATTAAAAAAACCGGGGGAGTGAGCCACAATTTTGGCGTGTAAACAAGGAGTTCGGACCAAGATATTAAGATGAGGATCCCATGAAGAGATTCACCCGAAGTCGCCATGTCCAGTGGCTATAGATGGCAAGGCTGATCGCGCCGCCGTCCTGTTGAGAATCCGCCACCGTCGACCCAGATTTGAGACCCGCGTTACTGTTTGGCTTCTTGAAGAAGCCGAGCTCGCCGACGCCATTTGAAGTGGAGACTCGAGCTGGCCGTCGTTGATCGGTGAGCCTCAAGTTCTGAAGAGGCTGTTTCCGTCGAGACCGAAGCCGATGGAGATGAAGAAATCGCCACCTCAGGTCGAGTTTCCATCACCATTGAACATGACAGCCGCCATGGATCCAACTCACCACCGCCACTGGAGCCGTCTTTGAGCTCCCGACTGACGACCGACACCACCTCCACCACTTATGATGACCAGATGAGATGAAATCGAGACTTCCCAAATCCAAGTTTGACGAAGATACCTTGATCCGCTACTCAAGTCCGAGTTCGCACTACCGAACCTTAAGGCCGAAGGATTTGTGGCGAGCTCCTGAACCGAACCAAGCAATCCAGATATGGAGTTTCTCTGTGATGATGATTTAATCCATGTTTTAAGGTTGGAATTGGTCGAACCTATTCAAATAAGGGGATCTTCGGTGCTGGGTTGACGTTTTCGAGATTGGAGTTCAAGATTTGAGAAGGTTGTATCCAAAAGCTTCAATTTTTTCTATTAATGATGGTTCCTAGTCCGAGAGGGTGTTCCTGAGCTTGATGAAGAAGTTTCATCGGGTTTGAAGTGCGTTTATTGCTGATCAGATCTTTTTTTATTTGAATGTTTATTTGCATCGACAGGGGGGTCTTGGTATTTTTGAGCTCTATGGTCACGAAGATGAATTTTTTTACATGATAGGTGTTTGAAGAAATTCCACAATGAAATTAGTTTGTCACACCGTTTCAATTAGGGACATCATGGTGGTTCGAGTGCCTAGAGAATTCCGAGTGTGTCCTATCGAAGATGAGACTCCCATAACTAGAGTTGTCAATAAAATCTAGTGGAGTTTATCAAGTTTTTCTATTAATGACATCTGAGTATTAATCTGAGTTTTGAGTAAGTTCTGAGGTTGGGCGGTTGAAGATGGTGTTGAGACAATGTCAGTGCAAAAGATTAACAACTGAGATTTGCTGAAGATGAAATTTGGGATCGAATCCATTGACCTTAAGAATTTGGTTTGCATTTCTAGAGTGGGTCGACACTAAAGAATTGGTTGAGTTTTCAACTATTAATTTTTCCAAGATTGAAGAAATTGAAGTTATACTTGGATGTTGATGCCGAGGAGAGTTGTGTTTGCTGGTTGTGTTTTTGATGTTGCAGGTGTTCAATATTGAAGATGGACATGGTGGATTAACTTGTATGTGAATGTCATAACTTTGTGTCAGATCTTGGAGAAAGTTGAGTAGACTAACACATGGATTAAGATGGTAGGAGTCAAAGTTAAATATATATATTTGTTTGTTTACTTGTGAATTTAATTCTCATGTGCAGCCCCCCCAGCAGGTGGCTGGGGTGGTAGTGGGGCTGGGTTGTGGGGGCGTCGATCACGAGATCGAGTCCCCGGACGGTTTTCTTTATAACATGCGTCTCGATAATGGAACCCAACTTTTAATTCTCACGCGTAGGAGAACTAAAGTTGATATAGAGTTTTGCTAAAATACCAGAGATAGTGATTCAAGGTATGAGAATTAATTCACAAATGATGGCTATCACATTAAAAAGGCGGTGTAGAGTCTGTGATGTGGGATGGAAAATAAAATAGGGAATTCCATATGGAGGAAGAGGTGATGATAACAAACAATAAGGAAAATGCATTTTTCATATCATCAGAACAGAGCGATAGAGAGTGCAGCCGAAATATCTTTCGGCAAACTCAGAGAAGACCTGCTACTAAGCATGGAGATGAAGATCAAAGGATGATCGTGTTTCACAGACATGATCGAAGAATTTTCTTGTGGTCGTACCTTGGGATTCCTTCTGGTGATTTCATTTTGATTTTTTTTTAATTTTTATCTTATTGTAATTTTTTCTCCAGATATTCAATTGTTAGATATGCGATTGTTGTTTGATAATTGTTCTTCCATCATTTCGTTTCATTTTCACTTCCATTCGTTGACCGATGCATAGCTGATTGGTGTGTATTTTTCATCAGACACAGACTATTAGGTCATTCTGGTTAGGAGTTCATTGTTCGTGTCTTGTTTTTGAAGTTTCTCAATTCTTGATCGAGAATTATGAGCACACTACTTCAACTGTGTCAAAGTGTTTGGTGATCGTTGAATACTTTGATCGGATCTAGACGAAAGAATGTTATAAGTGAGATCTTAGTTGACGACCTTGACTTCTAAAACTTAACAAGACACACAATTTTGAGATTTTAGATTGTGTGTCGAGAGAATTATGGAATGAATCCTTTCAAAGAAATGAAAATTGAATGAACCAGTTGAGTCACTTGGGAGGAACACCAATCTTTTCTAACTTCTCTCAAGTTTTCATTCACTGCTACTTGTTTTTTTTGTTTACATGTTTGATAGTTTATAAATTAGTTTAGTTTGATTTCCTATCGTAGAAAGCCTCCTTATAAATTTAGTTTTGTTGATAATAATAATAATAATTGTGATAATGAAATTCCTTAAATGCAGTCTCATTAGAAGAAAACCTTGGGTTGCTTATATATTACAGCAATTAGGAGATTAAAAATATTGAAGAGGGTAAAAATGACTAAAAACCCATGTTTCAATTGGCGTAGTTTCCTGGGAGGCTTCCAAGGAGTCTGAAAAATATATATTAAAAAAATGACTAGAAAACCTAAAAAATTTAAAAACAATAACATGTCTGTTAAACAAAATAAAGAACAAATGGATTCTAATGCAACATTGGAATAAGATGTTAGATATTTCCCCTGCAACACTCAAAGGCTGTACAAGACTAAAAAGGAACGCGAATTTAAAGTAATGATAGAAGAACTTAAAGAGGATATGTATCCTAAAGTCTTGCAAGAATTGGATAAAGAATTAAAAAAAATTCTCACATTTCCCCCACAAGTTTCATATAGGGGAGCTTAACTTTTTGACTTTCGATGAAGAAATACTAGAGGATGAGGTCAAACTTAAAGAATATTCACTTCCCGATGCGATTGATTTTTCCACGGCCATAGAAGAAGAACTAGAGGTACCAACTAATTTTCTTGAGGGAGATAATATTTATGGCCTTTCTTGTTTATATCTTTTTGAATAGGATAATTCAACTAAATTCCCTTGTGACATTACAGGAAAGACACCCAATTCATTGGTTGAGATCAATTTTGAAGTGTTTGTAAAAGAATGTATAAAATTTAGAGGAGATAAAGAGAATGTTGGAGATCTTTCGAAGAACTCGAAGAAGACCTATTGATGAGCATAGAGACAAAGATCAAAGGGCGATTTCATTTCGCGGACATGATCAACTAAATTTATTATGGTTGTACCTTGTGATTCCTTCTGGTGATTGCGTTCTGAGTTTTTTTAATTTCTGTCAAACAATAATTTTTTATCCATTTTTTCATTTGTTAAATATGTGATTGTTGTTTGATAATTATTATTCCATCATTTTGTTTCATTTTCTCTTCCATTCATTGACCGATAAATAACCGATCGACATGTATTTTTCATCAGATGTGGACTATTAGTTTAGTCCGACTAGGAGTTTTTTGTTTTATTCTTATTGTTGAAGCTTCTCAATTCTCAATCGAGAATTGAGAGCACAAAGATTTGACTCTGTCAAAGTGTTTAGTGATTTTTTAATACTTTGACTAGATCTTAATGAAAGTGGAGTTGGAGATGAAAATAGGGACAACCTTTTTAGAAGAGCGTATGGAGCTGGAAATAAAGGATAAGGCTATTCGATTGAGAGAGAATAAATTTTTTTTTTCTGAGGATGTCCCAATAAGACTTAGAGGGGCTTGGGGACAACATTACCCATGTATAAATAAAAGAGGGGGGCCCATACAAACTTTTTTCATCCCCAAATGATAAATTGTAACGCACTATAAGGGGGCTGGAAACACAATATTAGTTCAATTGGGACCTCATTAAAGAAGTAAAGCAGCATTACTGTGGAAAAGAAAGTATGTGGTGGTTCTTACCACACATGCCTCATTCCCCAATGGATTGGGGATGAACAACAAGCCGCCCAGCTATGGACCGCATAAAAGCAGCACCTCTTGGGGGGTTTAACCTGATATTTCTCTTCCATTTACTTCTTTTTCATTCACATTCGGTTCTTTTTTTCAATTTCAAGAAATTTTTAAAAATTTCTACTAGTTTTTCTAATAGAAAATTAAGTGGACAACCACTATGTACATATATTTCCAAGGTTTTCTGAAAAATTCTATGTTCATTAGTTCACCATGAGGAATCCAATAGGGTCCTCTCTCCATCACCTAGAGAAAAAACTTTACAAATTCAATAATCAAAAGGATCTATAAGCTGAAGCAACTTTTATTAAAACCATTAATTCTTCAACTCTGGTTTTATATTACTTGAGTTGAAATTTCTTGAATCAAATGTTAATATGTTTACTTTTTTATGAATTTTTAAACTAACCAGAGAAGTTTCTTCAATTAAAACATGGGGTGTATTTGAATCTATGAAATGGATAATAAAGATTCTAATTCAGGGAGTTTTCCAGTTTAAAATTATGCTCACTTTTCATAATTTTAAAATATATTTATTGATGATACTTTTCTTTTTAATTGTTTGAATAATATTGAAAATGAAAGAATTGTTTCATGCTGAATTTTGTACTAAAACATGTCGGTTTCTGCAATTAAATATATTATTTTGGCATGTGTATTAGTGTTGAATAATATTATACTTTGTTGGTGTTAAGGTACCAGGATGGCGTAGCGGAAGCCAGTGGGCCGAGAATTTAAAATTTTCAGCATCATTTGAGTGACATAACACTGTAAACTTCGGTGATCTTGTCCTGGTTTGGTCTGAGGATCTCACAAGGTTTAAGCAGAGGACAAAAATAAACTGAACATGTACCTAGTTCGGATTTGACGCGTGCATGTCCGCCGTAGGACGCCAGTGATCATTGCTCGAAGACTCTGAAGTCGAAGCCCTCTAGATCATCCACACACACCTCTTGAATATGCTCAAGTGCTATTCGTCAAGATCCAGGTGCTAGCACGGATCTTCGATGATCACTTCAGCGCAGCGACAATCACCACAAGGGAAGAAGCTTCAATCCGAGATGGATGAACTTGAAGATCTTCCTTCGCTTAAGAGACTCTCTCTCTAGATTCCAGGAGGAAAGATAAGCTCTTAATCCCAACACATGAATAATAAATATGGGAGGGCCTCTCTCTCACTTATATAGGGAGTGTTTAAAACATGCGGTATGGATTCCCAGCCCCCGTGTAATAGATGTCTTCTATATAAGTGTTATAAATAATTATTTATGACAAATAAAATTATTCCATAAATAATATTTATAATTTATCACTTACTTGTAATATATAAATATATTACATGATAAATTTGAGTCTTTAACTTGAGTCACACCTCCTGCTAATATCAAAACGAACCTAGGATATTAAAATCCATTCGAATAATATGAATACTTTTATTGACTATATAACTTGTAAATACATGTTATAAACAAATTCAATGAATTATTATAAACTTGAATAATTTTTTGAATTTATTTATTCTTTGGTGATCCATATAACTTGGATAGTGGTCAAACCCTTTGGCAGGGCCCACCAAGTTCTATATTCCTATTCCTAGAATAGGGCAGATTCTCAAGGCGCTATTGTGTGTGACCCTTTAGGCCCTTACCTCAATAGCATTGAATAATATCCACCGACCTAGAGTGGGTTCTAGCAACCCATCGAGGCCCCTATAGAGATAAGGCAAAGTCAAAGCAATGTCTGCCTTCCTACGAACACGGTTCATGTAATATAATCTTTTCGTCATCGATATCTCAATAAAGTAGAATGCACACTAGTGTCATCATTCTTTATTTTTCTTTATATTGTTTGTTGATTTGTCCAGACGGTCTTACCTTCCACTACCATGGCCATGGATTTAATGAAGGTGCAACCATCCTAATCAACCAGGCCCGAGATATCTCTTCCTGAACTCGGAAGCGACAAATCCTTTCTCAATCATTCAATCAATGCCATGCCATTAATGACGTACCTGATACAAAATACCTCGCCACGACTTTGTTTCCATGGTTTTCACCTTGCATCAAATGTACGTAATTAAATTACATCCATTGACAATGATATCAAGTCTAAAGACCATTACAAATGTCCATAGATAGGAACGACCAATGACACCTAAAACATGTGGTGTTCCTATTATGCGGGTCTATCCTCATGATCTCAACTACTAGAGATCATCAAGTGCGAACTTCATGAGAAGAAGTCTCAATGCTTATGAACCCCCAGCACCTGATGGTCATACATCATCTGTGTCCTTCTAGAATGATGTAACTGGACCATAGGACGTTACTTTAAGATTACTGTCATGGAATCTCAGGGTTCTCATTATAGCCTAAGATCTACTATAACCCTTTGATGCGACAGGTAATCTAAGGACATTGCCATAAACAAAGTGGATGTAGAAGTATCTACACTATTATGGAAAGATAAACACATGTATTATAAAAAACTGAATACACGTAGCGGTAATCAAAGTACAAAAAAAATTGGGTCTAGGGAACCCACTTTCAACACTCCCACTTGCACTAGAGTTAAGTGCTAACAGGTTTCAATCCGCTTTATCTCACATGAGAATCATGATTCTGCTGAGAAATGGCTTTAGTCAGGGGGTTTGCCACATTGTCCTCTGTGGCTACTCTACTAACTGTAACTTCACCACTTTGAGTAAAATCCCTCAATAGATGAAACTTCCGAAGAATATGATTTGTTCTCTGGTGAGACCTAAGCTCCTTGGCAAGCACCACTGTAGCAGTATTATCACAATATACTGATATAGGGTCTGCACTGCTAGGTACAACACCAATGTCTGAGATAAAGCTGTGTATCCATACTGCTTCCTTTGCTGCATCAGAAGATCCAATATATTTGGACTCTACTGTAGAATCAACAACCACAGCTTGCTTCGAGCTTCTCCAGCTCACCGCACCACCATTCAATCAAAAGATATATCCTGACTGCGATTTCGTATCATCATGATCTGTCTGGAAACTAGCATCAGTGTATCTCCTCACAACTAGTTCCTCATCTCCTCCATACACCAGGAACATATCCTTAGTATGCCTCAAGTACTTTAAGATAGTTTTAACAGCTGTCCAATGCAGCTCTCCTGGATTGGATTGTTATCTACCCACCATGCTTAAAGGAAAGGCGACATCAAACCTAGTACATAGCATGGCATACATGATAGAACCCACTGTCAAAGCATAAGGTACTCTACTCATTCTGTAAATCTCCTCCTATGTTTGTGGACACATTTTCATGGAAAGATTTACACCATGTGACACAGGAAACAATCCTCTCTTGGATTGTTATATACTGTACCTTTTGAGTACCTTGTCAATATATATACTTTGACTTAGCCCAATCAGCCTTTGAGATCTATCTCGATAGATCTTGATCCCTAGGATGTAGGCTGCTTCACCTAAGTCTTTCATAGAGAAGCATTCATTTAACCAAGTCTTAACTGACTGTAAGACTTGCACCTCATTTCCCATAATTAATATATCATCAACATATAATACTAGGAAAATGATGGAATTTCATTCAACCTTTTTATAGACACAAGGCCGCTTTCATTTTTGAAGAAACCAAAATCTATTATGGCCTAATCAAAACGAACATTCCATGATCTTGATTCCTGCTTCAATCCATAAATGGATCTCTGCTGCTTGCATACTTTATTGGTATTCTTTAACTTAACAAACCGTTCAGGTTGAGTCATATAGACATCTTCAACCAACTTCCCATTTAGAAAAGCAGTTTTAAAATCCATTTTCCAGATTTCATAATCATGAAAGGCTGCTATTGTAAGTAATATTATGATAGATTTAAGCATTACTACTAGTGAGAAGGTTTCATCATAGTCAATTCCATGATGTTGCCAGAAACCCTTTTCAACCAGTCTTGCTTTAAAGGTATTAACCTCACCATCCATGTCCAGCTTCTTCTTGAATACCCATTTGCATACAATGGGTTTTACATCAACTGGAGGGTCTAACAAAATCCAAACTTGAATTTGGTACATGGAATCCATCTCAGAATTCATGGCATCTTGTCATTTAGCAGCTTCTTTTCCTTCTATTGCTTCCTTGTAGGTTAGAGGTTCATCATCCTCAAGGACTAATGTGTCACCCGACTCAGTGACAAGAAAACCATAATTCTCTGGTTCTCTAACCTCTCGCGTAGACCTACGCATTATCTGTGTCTCAAGAACAACTTCTTCTTCCACTTGTTCTTGTAGAGATTGTTCCTCTACCAACTCTTGTGAATCTGGAGCATTAACTTCATCTAAGTCAATCTTTCTCCCACTATTTCCAATAGAAATGTGTTCCCTTTCTAGAAATGTGGCGTATCTTGTCATGATGACTTTTCTATCTAAAGGGTTATATAGGTAGTATCCTCTAGTTTCCTTAGGACAACCTATAAAGATGCACTTAGTGCTTCTGGATGCTAATTTTTCACTTGGTAAAGTCTTGAAAAATGACTTGCACCCCCATACATGCATGTGTGTCAGGTTGGGTTTCTTTCCATACCATAACTGATATGGAATCCCATCTGCAGCTTTAGTTGGTACTCAGTTAAGGGTACATGCTGCTGTCTGCAAGGCGTATCCCCAAAAGGATAAAGGAAGGGTTTCATGACTCATCATTGATCTGACCATGTCAAGAAAGGTCCTATTCCTCCTTTCACTAACACCATTCCATTGTGGTGTATAAGTAGGAGTGAGTTTGGATACTATCCCACACTCCTTCAAGTGATTAATTAAATCTTGGTTAAGATATTCTCCACCTTGATCTGAGTGAAGTGTTTTTATCTTCTTACCAAGTTGGTTTTCTTCTTCATTTTGGTATTCCTTAAATATCCGAAAGGAATCTGACTTATACCGCATTAAGTAGATATATCCATACCTACTATAGTCGTCGGTAAAAGTAATGAAGTATAGAAAACCACCCCTTTCCTCCACTGGAAATGGACCACATACATCAGTATGTATTAATTACAGCACTACATTGGCTCTTTCCCCCTTTCCCGAGAAAGGTGGTTTGGTCATCTTTCCTTGTAAACAAGCTTGACATACATCTAAGGGTTCTAACTGTACCGAGTCTAGATACCCTTCTTGATGTAATCTTCGTAATCACTTCTCATTTACATGACCAAGCCTGAAGTTCCATAGGTGGGCGATATTTGAGTCATGTTGGCTATTTTTGTCATTGATTTCCATTACTGAGTTTTCTAGTTCCATCATATGTAAAACATTGTTAAGATGTGCCATACCATAACATACGTTATCCCTATAAAAGAGACAACATTTATTTCCAAATTGAAATAAAAACCCATAGTTTCTAGACTCGACATAGAGATAATGTTTCTGGTAACAGAAGGTACATAATAGAAATTGTTTAAAACTAGAACCAAACCAATTGGCAAGGTTAAGTGATAGTCTCCCACTACCAAGGCTGCCAGACTTGCACCATTTGCAGCTCAGATATCCACTTGACCTTTTGCAATCTTCTTGAACCTACTTTGTTACTGTATATGAATACAAATGTGTGAGCCACATGCCCTATCCAATACCCAACTTGTAGATAAATATAGATTGCATTCAAGGACAAAAATACCTAAAGTATAAGCATAAAATTGCTTCTTCTTCCCACATCTGCAATTCTTCTTCCAGTGGCCTTTCTTGCCACATCCAAACAGACAGCTTCCTGCTCATTACTTTGCCTCTGAATCTTTGGCTTCTTTGCAGGACGATGCATCAGTGTCTTAGGCCTTGACTTGGACTTAGAACCATCTGCCTTGCCCTTGTTTTTCTTGTTCACCATAAGGACAGATGAATTGATATTTTTCATATCCCTATCAGCTTGGAGAACTAAATCCAAAAGGTCCGGGAGTGACTTTTTCATATCATTCATACTATAATTGACAATAAAAGTCGAGAATTTTTACATTAAAAAGGTAAGAATGATATCCACTACTAGTTCTTGATTCAGTTTGAACCCAAGGGATTCAAGATTCTCAATATACCTAATCATCTTGAGTATGTGAGGATTTACTTGGTGCCCTTCTACTAGCCTGCACTTCTAAAGTGCACTTGAGATCTCATACCTTTCTTTCCTAGCCCTATCCTCATATAGTTCTTGGAGATGTGAAAGAATCTTTTAGGCATCCTCATTCTCATGAATTTTTTGCAATTGGCTGGACATGGATGACAACATGATGCATTGTACATCAAGAACATCGTCTACATGCATTCTCCATTTATCTTTTTCCTCCTTATTTGATACCTGAGGAGGCTCAGTAGGAATTGGGGATTCCAACACATATAACTTTATTTCTTGGAGTAGTACTATGTGCAAGCGCCTGTACCACTTCTGAAAGTTATTGCCAGCCATGATATTTTCTTTATCCAAGATTGATTGCAATGATAAAGTACTTGTGGTGTTGATGATTTCCATTTTGAATCTACCTCAGATAAACATTTAGTAGTTAGTACTTTGTCTTGATTACCTTTTGAAATTTATGATTAATAAATTATTATATCATTTTAATGTCTCCCACTATTTTAGTGAACCTTAATAGCCCTCACTATTAGATTCAAAATACTCTGTCGCTTGAGTATTCTAGTGGCAAGGATCCTCGAAACCTCCCTTGTAGTCTACAAGCTTGGGCCATGCCACCATTGGAGGGTTTCAAGGTAGGAACCAGGTTGGCAAACCACTTGTTCTTGTGGTTCCTTGTGTTGTTGAGTAAAGTACCAGCCTTTTGAAATATGAACTTGATTACCTCAACATCTTGCCTCTAAAGTGATAGCAAGTTAGATAAGGCTAATCCTTGACTAATCACTTTAGTTAAGTCAACCCAGTTCTCTCATGAAGACGCTTCAGTAGTAAGAGGTACTCTCAACTATGGCTGACGATCACTTCAAACAACCGGTTTTGTTTAGATGTGAGAAATGGAAGACATTTATTAGACTTAATATGTCTTTGAGGGATTTTTTTTTATTTTTATCCACGAATATAATCCTTTTTTATTTATTATGTTCAAACTGGGTTGTCGCGCTCACAACTGAACATGAAATAGAATATAATTCGTCACATATTTTTTCATTTTATCTTGTTTACTATTCTATGTGATCACACAATAATCATGCAGACACATAAAATAATAAACTATGCATAAAGTAAATCATGTGATCCGACTGGTCTTGATCATTCTATAAAGATCGAACCATAACAGATCAATCTTGACCTAGGGGAATCCATACCTGAGTCGTGACTTGACTCACGTCGTATCTTGCCCAGTGTAATGCGCTTGGATGTCATCTGGTTTACCGCCTCATCTTGGTGGGGTCTGCGTCTCAGATCATCATTTAATTACAAATATACTCGCACGCAGGCGAGGGGGTCTAAGGGTACAAAATACATCTTGTGCATTGGACACGCATGCCCTTATACATATTTGAAATTAAAAGGACGATTCACAGACCATCATTTATCTAATTAATTATTACAATCATCACGCACATTGAATAAATAATTAAATAAATAAATAAACACCAGACATACACAGTTCAGTCACTTGCTCAAGACTAGTCGGGGTAAAATATGCACAAGAAAATTAAATTGCAATAAATTTAAATGGTGTGAGGGTGTTCTAATAAATTAAATAAATTTGATTAAATTCAAACAATTTATTTATCAGTTCCATTTATTTAATTTAATTTTAATTCTAAAAATTAAATTAAATCATTAATTTAATTTGAATCCTAAATTAAATTAATATTTCAGATTAAAATAATTTAAACCCCCAAATTAATTCTAATTAATTTAATTTAAAAAACTAAATTAATTAAAATTAATTTAAAGTAGTGTTACCTCTAGCCGGGGAGGAGTCCGACAGGACTACGAACCACCGCGGGGTGTTATCCTAGAGCAGGCCCAAATCACAGCATTACCGCGGCGTTACCGCGGTGTGACTGCGGCGTGATCGCGGCGTGACCGCGGCGTGACCGCGACGTGACCGCAGCGTGACCGCGACGTGACTGTGGTGTACCCATGTGGTGATTGCACGGTCCAATGACTCCCGTGGTGGCAGAATCTTCCAGCGAAGTTCGAAGGGAGCGGGAGGAGGCCGGGAAGCATTCCGGCCAGCCGCCTGGCCGACAGCGCGCTATTCCTGCGAGCCGGTGAGGCGACGGCCTGGTCTGGCATAACCTGGACCGGCGGCGGCCTAGTTCGGTGCGGCCGGGACCGGCGGCGGCTGGTGTGGGGCTCAGCCTGCATGAGCAGGAGGTCCGGCGGGGCTCGAGGCGACGCGACCAGGCGATCCGGCGGGGCTCGGGGTGACGGTCCGACGCAGCTCGGTCCGAGGCGGTGGTCCGGCGCGACGCGAGGAGGAGGCCCGTGGCCGGTCGGGGAGGCGCAGTCCAAGTTGGGGCGGCGGTCCAAGGAGGTCCAGCGGCTGGCTAGGGATTCACCACCAAGGGGGAGCCGCCTCCTTGTGCGTCGCGTGATAGAGGAGACCCCAAAGGGGTCTTCCTTTTTTTTGTCCTTAGACAAAATGCGACCCTTTTTTTAAATAAAAGTAAGAAGACCCCATTTTGGGGGTCTTGGTCTCCCCTTATTCTTTTAAAATAAAAGGAAGAAGACCCCATTTTGGGGTCTTGGTCTCCCTCCTCCAGTTTTTTTGTGAAAAAAAATATTTTCCACACACCTTTGTGGAAAATATTTTATAATAAAATATTATATTATATTTGATAATAATAAAATATTACATTTAATTTTATATCAATTATGATTGAGATTAACATCAAATAAACCAAAAAACTACGACGTCGATTTGATTAATTTTTTTAAATGATCATAACTTGATCATTTGAAAAAGAAACGACGCGCGGTCGGATCCGAATGAACCGTTTTAACACCCCACACTTAAATTTAATGCATCTTAATTTTGTTGACTCAGAAAAACCTTGTGATCGCTCTGATACCACTATTAGGGTACCAAGACGGCGTAGCGGAAGCCGATGGGCTGGGAATTTAAAATTTTCAGCATCACCGGAGTGACATAACGCTGTCAACTCTGGTGATCTTTTCCCAGTTTGGTCTGAGGATCTCACAAGGTTTAAGCAGAGCATAAAAATAAACTGAACATGTACCTAGTTCGGATTTGACACGTGAAAGTCCACCGCAGGACGCCGACGATCGTTTCTCGAAGATTCCGGCGTCAAAGCCCTCTAAATCATCCACACACGCCTCTCGAATCTGCTCGCATTCCGTTCATCAAGATCCTGGTGCTAGCACGGATCTTCGACGCTCACTTCAGCGCAACAATAATCACTGCAAGGGAAGAAGCTTCAATCTGATATGGATGAACTTGAAGATCTTCCTTCACTTGAGAGACTCTCTCTCTAGATTCCAGGAGGAGAGAGAAGCTCTCAATCCCAACACATGAATAGTTAATATGGGAGAGACTCTCTCTCACTTATATAGGGAGTGTTTAAGACACGCGGTATGGATTCCCGTCCCCCATGTAATAGACGTCTTCTATATAAGTGTTATAAATAATTATTTATGACAAATAAAATTATGCCATAAATAATATATATAATTTATCACTTACTTGTAAAATATAAATATATTACTTGATAAATTTTTGTCTTTAACTTGACTCACACCTCCAACTAATATTAAAAGAACCTAGGAAATTAAAATCCATTCAAATAATATTAATACTTGTATTTACTATATAACTTGTAAATACATGTTATAAAAAAATTCAATGAATTATTCTAAACTTGAATAATTTATGAATTTATTTATTCTTTGGTGATCTATAGAACTTGGATAGTGCTCGGACCCTTTGGTGGGGCCCACCAAGTTCTATATTCCTATTCCATTAATAGGGAATATTCTCAAGGCGCTATTGCGTGTGACCCTCTAGGCCATTACCTCAATAGTAGTGAATAATATCCACCGTTCTAGAGCGGGGTCTAGCAACCCATCAAGGCCCCTATAGAGATAAGGAAAAGTCAAAGAAACGACTGCCTTCCTACAAACACAGTTCATGTAATATAATATCTTCGTCATCGATATCTCAATAAATCAGAATGCATAATAGTGTCATCATTATTTATTTTGCTTTATTTTGTTTGTTGATTTTTATATACGGTCTTACCTTCCACTACCATGGCCATGTATTTAATGAAGGTGCAACCATCCTAATCAACCAGGCCCGAGATATCTCTTCCTGAACTCAAAAGAGACAAATCATTTCTCGATCATTAAATCAATGCCATGCCATTAATGACGTACCCGATACAAACTACCTCTCCATGAATTTGTTGCCATGGTTTTCGCCTTGCATCAAATGTACGTAATTAAATGACATCCATTGACAATGATCTCAAGTATAAAGACCATTACACATGTCCATAGATTGGAATGAACAATAACACCTAAAACATGTGGTGTTCCTATTATGCGGGTATGTCCTCATGGTCTCAACTACTAGAGATCATCAAGTGCGAACTTCATGAGAAGAAGTCTCAATGCTTATGAGCCCCCATCACCTGATGGTCACACATCATCTATGTCCTTCCAGAATGATGTAACTGTACCATAGGAAGTTACTTTAAGATTACCATCATGGCATCTCAGGGTTCTCATTATAGCCTGAGATCTATTATAACCCTTTGATGCAATAGGTAATCTATGGACATTTCCATAAACAAAGTGGATGCAGAAGTATCTACACTATTTTGGCAAGATAAACACATGTATTATAACTAACTGAATACACATAGCAGTAATCAAATTACAAACAATTTGGGTCTAGGGAACCCACTTTCAACAGTTGGAATTTTTTTCTATACACTTCTTTTGAAATGCACTAATGTATAAAACTCATATTTGAGATGAAATTTTTGAAGTGGTAACCAGTAGTGAATTTCAGTGCATTTTGTTCATTGTTGTTATTTATTTTGTGTGTGTTAAAACACTACATTACAATTTATTTTAACCCTTTAGAACATGATTTTTATTTATAGAATTTTCAAATCTGTATTGAACTTTAAAATTGAATTTTCATGTTTTCTCCACCTTGGATTCAATATCGAGGAAAATGTTGAGGTTTAGTGTGGGAGAGATGATATTTCAATGTGATAATTTTTACCACAATGTGAGCCCATCAAAAACCCATAATTTTCCTTTTTCCAAGTTTCAAAAAATCATTTTTAGTGATTTTAAATTTTTCCGAAGATTGAATGTTGTGTAGCCAAATTAAAGAGGTTAATTTTTTATACCCATTAGATATAATTGAGTAATTCATTTTTCACTGTACTCTTGAAAAGTGTTTGATTTTTGTATAGAATTGTGATAATGTTTTACAACTATCATTTCCCTTAAATCTTTTAATTTGGATTCAAATTCGTAAGATATGCATTCCAATGAATTATGAAATGAAAATCCTAATCCAGGTTGAACTCATTTTTTTCTTATTTAAGCTTCCAGATGAGTTATTTATACTCATTTTAATTTACTAAATTTTCTCATCCAAGAAGAGTGTCTAAATTATTTTATTTCTAATTTATGTAAGTCGGTTCTCTTGGGAGTAAAGAGATGTTTGGACATAAATTTGAATACAAATTGAAAAGAGATTAATCAGAATTAAATTTTTTGAGGTCGATCATTTTTGTTAAACAATAATCAAATTTTCACTTAAATAAAACTTAATTTCTTGAGGATTAACTTTTTCACTACTTTATGGAAATATAAGAGGGAAAATAATTTTGAAAAATATTTTTTTTGGCAACCTAGAATTTTAAATCCAATATTTATTTGATTCCTCTGAATTTTATTAATTGTTTGCTTGAGGACAAACAAAACCTTAGTGTGGGGGAATTGATGTGGTTGTATTTTGACACATTTTTCCATAGAATATCTTTAATTAATTATATTTTTGTAGTTAATATAATGTTTTAATTAGTAAATCTACTTTAGTGTAAATTTAATGTTAAAATAATAAAACCCTTTAATTTAAGGATTTTATATTTAATTAGCGATTATTTTTTTTAATTATAATTTTTGTTTTCACTTTGGGTTATTATTTAATATTGTAGTTTCATTTAAATATTTAATCTAATTGGATTTTAATTTCTCTATTTTTTATTTTAATTAATTAATTAAATTTTAGTATTTAATTTAATTTATTTAAATAATTTAATAATTTGTGACATGTAATTATAATTTAACTCTTTTAAAATTTTTTATAATTTATTTATCTAGTTAATTAATTAATTAATTAATTATTTTTATCATTTTGTTTTTTAATTTAACAAAATAATAATATTAGGTTTTATTTCATTTTATTTAGTTTTGTATTTTTTAATTACTAATTGTTGTTTTCATATTGTTAAAACTTTTTTATTAATAAATTATCTTATTTTTAATTATTTCAATTGAAGCTTATTTTTTATATTATTTGTGGTAATTTTTAGAATCATAAGTGTTGCATGTAAGTTAATTCAGAGGAGGGCCGCATGTTTTGAAATTTCATATTTTTGGTGGTGTACTGCAGTTTTTTGTGGAAGTGCACCACATAATAGTTTTTCACGTAAAAGGTTTCTTTGGGATGCAAGAGAGACACCATAACATAATTCGTGCAATACTTCTGGCATTTACATTATATAAAATTGATAATGACCCAATAGACAGAGAAATTTCAGCACGGGTTCCATAAGATTAATTCCGAATTTCAAAACTCCGTAAGATTTTTTTCCATAAGAGAACAACTGCGTAACATAATTTATATTACGTAGTTCTATTTCAAAACTGAGTTTCCACTTTTAACCAATCTGAACCAAAACTTAATCTCATTAGGCCAAAGCTTTTGGGAAAACACAAAAAGCCTGCATTATTGATGTTTGATGTCACTGCTTGAGCTCATGACGCAGAAGTTGAAGCCTTGGAGCCAGGAGAAACCGAGAGTTGTTGAAGAGCTCAAAGAGAGGTAATGGATGCCAGATCTGTCTTGTTAACAAGGAGGAGTTTTGACCAAGATCTTAATATGAGGTTCCCACGAAGAGATTCACCCGAAGCCGCCATGTTTGGTCGAAACTATTCAAAGAATAGGATCTTCTATGCTGGGTTAACATTTTTGAGATTGAAGTTCATGATTTGAGAAGGTTATTTCCAGAAGCTTCTATTTTCATAGATGATAAGGGTTCTAAGGAGGGTTTTTTTTATAATAATGGGTTTAATTTTTTTTATGGAAAAGGGATAGGGGATGAAATATTTTTAAAAATGGGTCTTTAGATGCCTGAACCCCGTTCATGCATCTTCGGCGTGGAGAGATGCTTGAACGGGGTTCACTCATCCTACGCAGTCGGGATAAAAGATGCGTGAAGCTTGTTCACGCATCTACCCTCACCAGCAGTACTGCCATTACAGCAGTCTGGATTCTGACAGACACCCTCACCAATTGCTCTCTTTTATAAGTGGGCTAGCCCTAGAAATCATTCTGCATTTTTGATGTGGGATTCGGGTTCTCTCTTTCCTGCGTAGAACATTCTGCATTTCCGATGTGAGATTCTGTTTCAAGTACATCACTTTGAAAGACTATAAAATACAAACTATAAGACCAATATAAATGAAACTTAAAACATGGATTAAACATATAAGAAATTATTGGAAATAAAAATAATTTCGTAAAAAATGTTGATGAATAATAATTTATAAGCTTTCAAAGCCACCAACTTGATACTTAAAAATGTTTCAAATACGTTTCTTTGAAAGAATATAAAATAAAAACTATAAGACCAATATGAATGAAACATAAAACATGGATCAAATATATAAGAAATAGTTGAAAATAAAAAGAATTTAGTAAAAATTATTGATGAAAAATAATTTATAAGCTTTCAAAACCACCAACTTGAACCTTAAAAATGTTTCAAGTACGTGGCTTAGAAAACCTATAAAATAAAAACTATAAGACCAATATAAATGAAAATTAAAACATGGATTAAACATATAAGAAATAGTTAATGATTAATTAGTTAATTTGTAATATAATTATTAATTAGTTAATAATTAATATAATTATTAATTATTAATTATTAATTATTAATTATTATTTACTAATATACAATAATTAATTAGTTAATAAGTAATATAATTATATAATAATTAATTAGTTAATTAGTAATATAATTATTAATTGATAATTAATTAGTTAATTAGTAATTTAACTATTAATTATAATTATTCATTATAATTAATAATTATTAATTATATAATAATTAACTAGTTAATTAGTAATATAATTATTAATTATACAATAATTAATTATTTAGTAAGTAATATAATTATTAATTATATTATAATTCATTAGTTAATTAGTAAATTAGTAATATAGTAAATAATTATAATTATTCATTACAATTATTAGTTATTAATTATTGATAATTAATTATATAAAAATTAATTAGTTAATTAGTAATATAATTATTAATTATAAAATAATTAACTAATTAATTATTATATAATTAATAATTACTAACTATAATTAATAATTATATTACTAATTATAATTCATAATTATATTACTAATTATAATTAATAATTACATTACTAAATAACTAATTATTTATTATATAATTAATAATTATATTACTAATTAATAAATTATTTATTAAATAATTAATAATTAAAAATTAAAAATTAAAAATTACAATGAATAATTATAATGAATAATTATAATGAATAATTATATTACTAATTAACTAATTTATTATTATATAACTAATAAATAAAAATTATAATTAGTAATTATATTCCTAATTATAATTAATAATTATAAATAATAATAATAATTAATAATTATATTATCAATTAATTATTGTATAATTAATAGTTATATTACTAATTAAATAATTAATTATTATATAATTAATAATTAGTAACTAATAATTATAATGAATAATTATAATAAATAATTATAATTACTACTTATATTACAAATTAATTAATTAATTAATTTATAATTAATAATTATATTACAAAAAACTAATTAATTATTATAAAATAAATAATTAATAGTTATAATTAATAATTATATTACTAATAACTAATTAATTATTAGATAATTAATAATTAATAATTAATAATTAATAATTAATAACTAATAATTAATAATTATAATGAATAATTATAATTAATAGTTATATTACTAATTAACTAATTAATTATCAATTAATAATTATATTAGTAATTAACTAATTAATTATTATATAATTATATTACTTATTAACTAATTAATTATTTTATATTTGTAAATAATAATTAATAATTAATAATTAATAATGTATAATTATATTAATTATTAACTAATTAATAATTATATTACTAATTAACTAATTAATCATTAACTATTTCTTATATGTTTAATCCATGTTTTAATTTTCATTTATATTGGTCTTATAGATTTTATTTTATAGGTTTTCTAAGTCACATACTTGAAACGTTTTTAAGTTTCAAGTTGATGGTTTTGAAAGCTTATAAATTATGTTTCATTAAGATTTTTTACGAAATTCTTTTTATTTTCAACTATTTCTTATATATTTAATCCATATTTTAGGTTTCATTCATATTAGTCTTATAGTTTATATTTTATAGTCTTTCAAAGACACAAATTTGAAACATTTTTAAGGTTCAAGTTGGTGTCTTTGAAAGCTTATAAATTATTATTCATCAACAATTTTTATGAAATTTTTTTTATTTTCAAAAATTTCTTATATGTTTAATCCATGTTTTAAGTTTCATTTAGATTGGTATTATAATTTTTATTTAATATTCTTTCAAAGTTACGTACTTGAAGCAGAATCTCACATAAAAAATGTAGAATGTTTTGCACAGGAAAGAGAGAACCTGAATCACACATCGAAAATGCAGAATGATTTCCAAGGCTATCCCTCTTATAAAAGAGAGCCCTGGGTGAGGGTTTCTGTCAGAATTCAGACTGCTGTAATGGCAGTACTGATGGATATTAAATATCAGATAAATTCAGCTGAATATTTTTGTTTTATTTATTTATATATATACATATACATATATATATAAACAAAACAGAACAAAAAATATTTTTTTTTTAAAAATACAAAAAAATAAAAATAAAAATCAAAACTTTCTGTAGGATGCGTGAATGGGGTTCACACATCCTTCATAACATTTTCAAAGGATGCGTGAACCCCATTCACGCTTCCTGGTGAGGGGAGATGCATGAACGAGCTTCACGCATCTTTTATCCCGACTGCGCAGGATGCGTGAACCCCGTTCACGCATCTCTCAGCGCCGAAGATGCGTGAACTGGGTTCACGAATCTAAAGACCCATTTTTAAAAATATTTTAAACCCTATCCCTTTTCCATAAAAAAATTTAAAAACCCATTATTATAAAAAACCCTTCTAAGGACGAGTAGGTGTTCCTGACCTCGATGAAGAAGTTTCATCAGGTCTGAAGTGCCTTTATTACTGGCCGAATCTTGTTTTGTTGATTTGCAGGTTCATTTTCATTGACAGGGGATCTCAGAATTTCTAAGATCTATCATCACAAAGGCAAATTTGTTTTCATGATAGGTGTTTGAAGAAATTCTACAATGAAATCTGTTTGTAACACCGTTTGAATTAGTGACATCATGATGGAACGAGTGCCTGAAGAATTCCGAGTGCGGCCTGTTGAAGGTGAGACTCCCATAACTAGAGTTCTCAATGAAGTCTTGTAGAGTTTATCAAGTTTTTCTGTTAATTCCATCCGAGTATTAATCTCGGTTTTGAGTAAGAGTTGAGGTCAAGGTGTTGAAGATGGTGTCGAGATCATTTTAGTGGGAAATATTACCAATCGGGATTAGTTGAAGATGAAACTTGGGATCAAATCCATTGACCTTAAGAATTTGGTTTTCATTTCTAGAGTGGGTCAACAATGAATAATTGGGAAAGTTTTTCAACTGTTAATTTTTTTGAGATTAAAGAAAATGAAGTGATACATGGATGTTGATACCAGGGAGAGCGGTGTTTGCTGGTTGTGTTTTTGATGCTGCAGGTGTTCAATTTTGAAGATGGACATGGTGGATTAGCTTGTCTGAGAATTTCAGAACTTTGTGTTGGACATTGGATCAAGTGGAGTATATTGACACATGTCTTAATATACTAGAATTCAAAGTTATATATATATATATATATTCACCGGATAATTTAATGCTCATGCAAAGGAGAGATGAAGTTGATATAGAGCTTTGCTAAAATACTAGAAATAGTGACTCATGGTATTAAAATTAATTCTCAAATGATGGATGTCACCTTACAAAGGAGGTGTAGAGGTTGTGATGCGGGATAAAAAATAAAATAGAGAATTCCAGATGGAGGAAGAGCATAGGACATTAGATATCAAGAAGAATGAATTTTTTACATTCGCATAGCGGAGAGACTAAGAGTAGAGCTGGGAGATCTTTCAGCATACTCGGATAAGACCTATTGTTGAGCATGAAGATGAAAATTTAATTCCGATCACATTTTACAGACATGATCGATTAATCTTCTTGTGATGATACCTTATGATTCCTTCTCATTATTTCATTCTGAGTAGTATTAATTTCTATCGAACTATAATTTTTTCTCTATATTTTCAATTGTTTGATATGCGATTGTTTGATAATTTTTCTTTATTTATTTAGTTTAATTTCCTCTTCCATTCATTGACAGATACATACCCAATCATCATGTATTTTTCATCATATGTGGACTGTTAGGCCAGTCTAGTTAGGAATTCGTTGTTTGATTCTAATTGTTGAAGTTTCTCAATTATCGATCAAGAATTATGAGCACAATGCTTCAAATCTGTCAGTATTTGGTGATCATTGAATAATTTATCCAGATCTTGATGAAAGAAGGTTAAAACCAAGATCTTAGTCGATAACCTTAACTTCTCAAACTTAATGAGACATACAGTTTATTTAGAACACTCGGTTTTTGGTATGTAACCCATTTCTTTATGTTTTATATATATATAAAGTAGAAGGGTGGAGATTGGGAGAGTTTGGGGAACTTTCAAGGAGTTTTTGGGGATAAATGGGAGGCGCACGAGATGCACACAGTTTGTCTAAACTATGTGAAAGCCTAGTAGAAACCATGTAGAGTTGCATATGTTGGATAATAGCTTCAACACATTGGGTGCATAGTTAGGGATACCGTAAGAGGAGGCCATACGATGGTCTTTACAGACAGTATCTAACACATGGTTAGTGCACGGTTTGTATAACCGTGTGACTAAACCATGTGTAGGGTCAAAGTGAGATCATTAAAAAAGTTATTCTCACTCGTTTTACCTTTAACTCCCTCATTTTTCTCCAAAACATCCCTAAACCAGGATTCTTCTCTCTTGAAGGCTGGATAACCTCTCCCAAGTGAATTTGAATCGATCCGAAGCCTTTTTATAGTGAGTTGAAGAACGATTCTTAGGTAAGTGCTCGTTATTCCTCGTTCTTGTCATGTTTTCTTATATATACTTTGCCTCTCTTCTTGGATTCTTAGATCTACACCCACTGTGAGTAGATCTTGTTAAGCCAAAGTTGTTTTTTTGGTTATATTTGTTGTATGGGTATGCTAAAAAAAGGATGTTGATGAATGAGAATTCAGAATGAAAGGGATTGAAAGAAGTGTTTGTTTTGTGGGTGATAGGTTTTTCATGGAAAGAAGAAATGTATTTTGTTGGGAAAAAATCCCTCAAGGTAACATTATAGAATTTTTGGGTTGATTGTGTTTGTTTACAAAGCAGGTTTCCATGGTGAATTGTCAAGTTCCATAGATGTTGTTGACAACCGATGTTGACAAAGAACCATGAAAAAATAATAGATGATCTGGAGGTGGTACAAAAAGAGCAGATACAAGGTGGCGCCATTTTCCAGTGTTTTCAAAAATTTTGGGGTCCAAAATTTGGAGTTTGGTGAGAATCAAGAAATATTTATTTCTTTAAAGATCTCATCACAATATGGAAAAGTCATGAGTTTCGCGAAGACGGGCTTCATGGATTGGATTTCTCAAAGACAAAAAGAATGTTGATGGTGTTCTTCGTGATTACGATGAGATTTGCAAATGCCAGAGTTGAAGGTCAATGCGAGGGAGATTCGTGACGGTGATGCGATGAAATTGAAGGAACACTCCATGATTACGAAGAGATCTGTGATCCAAAAATTTCCGTGGTGCTTCACGATATTGAGAGGATTTTAGTGGAAATTTCGGAGCTTCACGATTTGAGATGACATGGCACTAACTTCGTGCAGAAGGTTCGAGGGTCGGTGGAATCGCCTATAAATAGGCCTCGACCCCCTCGAGAGGAGAAGAGAGTTTTTTCCAAGAAAAATTTGTTGCTCTCAGCTCGTGAAGGTGGTTCGAGAAGGCAGTGTGCTTCGTGAAGGAAGGAGCTTCACGACGGCTAACTTAGCTTCGCGAAAGTGGTGTGCTCCGCGTTGGCTCAGTGAGCTTCACGAAGGAAGTCACTCTGTGACGACTTGAGATCCGAAATAGCCTAATCTTTGTGAAGGCTTGATATTTTCAAAGGCCTGAGCTCTGCGAAAGCATTGTGCTCCATGAGGTAACGAGCTCTACGAAGGCGTGTGCTTCGCGAAAAGGCAGGGACTTCACGAAGGCTTGTTTGAGCTTCGTGAAATTGGGATCTTTGTGAAGTTGGGTGATTTGCAGAGGTACTTCCCAAAGGTTGTTGCTCAGTGTTCAGGGGAAAAGGGGTATTCATCAATGGATGAAATTTGGACATCAATAGAGCATCTACATACAATGGAGGATAGATTCATTAGCGCTAATGAAGAAACCTACAAGTCTATAAACTGTGAGTGGATCTTCTAAAGAAGCAGTAAGCTCATTTCATTTGAGAGAGTAGTGAGTTCTCAAATTATGAGTAGTTATAAACCAGAAGAGACAGTGATTCCACTTCAAACTTGTAAATAGCAGTGCGCTTATAGTTGAATTGGTACATCAGCACATTGCCGGTGTATGCTCATTGGACGTAGCCTAGTGAGGGTGAACCAAGTAAAAATTGTTGTGTCTTGGCATGCTTTAAGGTTTATTCATACTCTACAATGGGAAGGAGAGAGAAGGTTTTGCCTAATAGAAAAACAAGATCAAATGGGGTAGTTTTTTTAATCTGTCATACCCTGATTCACCCCCCTCTCAGGGTATCTAGCCTAGTTAACCTATCATATTCCGATTCAATTTGTTTATGGAACCAATTGTATTATAGGCAGCATTTATAAAAATAAGAATCACTTTAAAATTCCATTGTAATGAGAAGAATCAGATTTGAAAGTGAAAACATATTGCTGGAAGAATATGGTCATTAAATTCACTCTGAATATGATGAGAAAGAGGTGTTTGTTTTGATGAAGAATCAGAGTCACTATGAATATGATTGAATGAAATGTGATGATACTTTGCTGATTTTTATTTCATATAAATCATCAGTAGTATTGAGAACTTGTGATGCAAGCTTGATAGAATAAAGGGGGAGTGAAAGAGATGCTACCAAACATAAAATAATTGTATTCAGATTTATCATATCCAAATGACAGATAGAAAGAAGTGGTACTGATTGTTTTTCAAAACAATGAGAAAATAATCGTATTCAGATTTATCGTATCCAGATGGCATAGAGAAAGAAGTGGCATTGATTTTTTTCAAAACAATCAGAAAATAATCATATTCAAATTTATCATATTCAGATGGTAGGGAGAAAGAAGTGGTGTCGATTGTTTTTCAAAACAATTAGAAAATAATCGTATTCAGATTTATCATATCTGGATGGAAGAGAGAAAGAAGTAGTGCCGATTGTTTTTCAAAACAATTGGAAAAGAATCATATTCAGATTTATCATATCCGAATGTAAGAGAGAAAGAAGTGGTACCGATTGTTTTTCAAAACAATAGCATCTAGATTGAAGAGGTTTTGATGATTGTTTTTCAAAACAACTATATCCAGATTGAAGAGTCAGTGCTGATTGTTTTTCAAAACAATCATATCCAGATTGAAGAGGCAGTGCTGATTTTTTTCCAAAACAATCATATACAGATTGAAGAGGTGATGCCGATGGAAGATGAGACATTGATTGTTTTTCAAAACAATCATATTCGGGTATAAGAAAAGGAAAGAGATGGTGTCTATTGAGAATGAATCATATTCAGATTGTTTTTTATCGTATCTAGGTAGATCATCCTTATTATATTGTATTGTATCATATCCGGGAAGATATTTTTTTTCATATTGCATTTGATCGTAACCATAAATGATCGTACCTAGAATGATCATATCTAGAATGATCATAACCAAAATGATTGTATCCATAATGATTGTATCTAGCATGATTGTACCTAAAATGATCATATCAATAATGATCATAACTGGAATGATCATATCTAAAATGATCGTATCCAGTATGATCGTAACCAGAATGATCGTATCCAGAATGATCGTAATCAGAATGATCATAACCAGAATGATAGAAACCAGAAATGATCATATCCAAAAAGTATCATACTCTGGTTTGTTTTCAAATGACTTCATCAAGTGGATTAAGAGTTGAATTGTTTTGTGTTCTCTTAATATGAAATTTTAATGGGGCCAAGTTCCATCAATAGAAGAGAAGAAGAAGAATTTTTTATTTGAAGTGAATCAAGGGTTGTGTAAAGAAAAGAGTTTTCTGGAATGAATGGAAATTTTCAATACTTTCCAATCTAAGTCAGACACTACTAAAGTTGATCCTCATTGAATTCAAATTCATGAAGGTAGTCATGATTGAAGCACTAGTTTTTGAATGAAGTATTGTATCTCAAGCGGAGAAGTTAATTTCTTCAAACACATTCAATTCGTATGGTATCAAGCATTGTTTTGAAGAAATCAACATGAGAGAATCAAATTCATATGATCAGACCCATGTATTTCTCATCAATTTTAATCGTATTGACATTTGAAATGGGAGTCTGGAAAAGAAGAGATGAAGATGGTAGAATATTTGAGATGATTCGAGAAGTGTTGACGAAGTCAAAATGTATCCCAATATTTTGGGGGGAAATTCAAATTTGGATTAATTGGCGTGAGCAGGAATGAATTTTTGGATTCCCGCCAAAGGTTTCATGGGTTTCCTAAAAAAGGAGAAGTACATTGTACTTTCTATGTGAGGTTAACTATTCACCAAAGTAGAGAGAGGAGCTCTGAGTTTTTAGTGAGAGAAAGTGATACCATTGTGTTTTGTATTGAATACATTTGATGGGAAGAATGTTGTATTCATCTGACTTTGATATTATGTTGAATTAATTGGAATAGGGTTTCAATACTGGGTATCTCCATATTGGGTTTCTTAGACCGAGGAAGAAGGGTTTCTAATTTGTTCCAATCATACTCAGTAGTACTGTATTCTTTTGTATCGGGCAATCAGACTGAGGAAGTATCGTACTAAGTTTCATCATACTTAGGGATTGAAGTGGTGTTGATTCATTTTCATTTTCTTATATTTGAAAATAGGATTGGGAGTATTGTTTTGTAAGAATCAGACACTACTAGAAATTTAGGTTATAGCCACAGACCTATAGCCACGGTTTTATAGGTCTGTGGCTATAGCCAATTTATAGCCACAGTTTAATTAAAAAACCATGCCAAAAATTTGACATCCCCTTTTTTTTCTTCCAAAATCCGTCAGGCTCCTCTGTTCTCCCCTAATCTGTTTGCCGTCCCCCCTTTTTCCCCCAAAATCCGTCGGGCTCCTCCTCCGTTCTCTCCCGATACATGACTCTCTGCTCCATCCTCCTCCATCTTCCCCCGATCAGCGACCCTCCACCCTCGACCTCTCTCTCACGGCGGCACCCTCCTCCTCCATCCTCCCTCGATCCACGACCCTTCACCATCGACCTGTCTCACGGCGGCGCCATCCTACTCCATCCTCCCCCAATCCGCGACCCTCCTTCCTCAACCTATCTCATGGCGATGCCCTCTTCCTGGATACCTTATGCGCATGAACCTCCAACCCCGACGGTACCCATCGTGACCTCTCTCACCATTTCTTGGCATTTAATTATAAATCTATAACATGGGGGATTTTATCTATTTTGAAGAATCATGTTGATTTAGATTGGTCCATCCATCAATATCAGATGGAGAGGCTCATATAACTATGTGGTAGGTGGTCCCTAAGTTTCTTTTTCAATTTATATGAGTTGTATGTGCTTTATGATGTGCGAGTCTTGACAAGCATGTGAAAATGTCTTGAGATGAAACCAAATTGCATTTATCAAGGGTATTTCATACAACCTAGGATGAGGATATCCCAAGATGCCATCTACACTCGGTTTCTCAGTGATTTGGAAAGTTATGTTATCATTGTGTATTTTATTAGTCTTTCACTAAATTTTAAATTAAATTTACAATTTTATTGGCATTGTTTTTTGGGGATTTTTCTTGATGTAGGTACGGGGATATGAGACAGACCCTTGGGATGTCGTTGTACTTGGTTCCAGTGTAATAAGGTATCCAGTTAGATTTTTGATGATTACTACCTTTTATAATTAAACTGAAAAATTAATTTCAAATGTTTTAGATAATTGTTTTAATCTTCTTAGAGAGAGTTGGGATCTTTCATAGTGATGTGGGATGGGACTGAGCATGGAAAGACCTTGGTGTGCCTTGTAAAATTATTTCTACCTTTGGGAAATAATTATAAAAGCGTCGAATAAAGATAGGCGTTATGCATACTTTACCATGTGGTATTTATGATTTTGATTTATTCTCATGGCTTGCAGTCTTGCTAATGAAGTGATCAATTTATTTAAATTAAATTAACCCCATAACCAATATATAAATTAATTGGTTTTAATTAATTAACTTTTTTAATTAATTAAATTGAAATTCATTGATTATGATTTATGAAGTGCTAAGGCCTTGATGGACCTTGGTACTAACTGGTTTACCTCGGACACTAATAGTCTAGGCCTTAACTTGATACACACTTAGCCTAGGTTATGTACTTGGGTTGGGTGAGCAGATAGACCTTGTGAGACCTTGAAGACCAAAATGAGTCATGTTCCATCTCTTGAGTCTTGTCAACATGACATATCTTGTGTAGTAAAAAATATTATGCTCTATTGATTATGATGCCAAGAAAAATAGTATTAATTTGAGCATCAGTTCTTGAACCATGACCTGGATTGAGACCGAGGAACTATGTGAGGGTGCCTCTATTACTAGGGGACCCCAATGGGTGACCTGTTGACTAACCAACCCTAAGCGGATGCATATGGCCTTGGTAGAGATGGTAGTGAGTGTCACCTTAAAACCTGCATCAAATGTATAATCCCATGGGGTTATGAATTGTAAGTGATGGGTTTGGAAATTTTTAAATCCCTTAACTTTTTTTATACCTTCATATGTTTATTTTGGATGCAACCATGTTTCCCAGATGTACTTCTTGGGACCTAACCTATGGGCCTTATTTGACGATGGTATGGTGGTTGCCTAAGAGTGTTTCCTAGGATCAGACCTTGGGCCTTATGTGGTATGGTTGTGAGACAAATTATACATGTTGATGTCATCATGGATTCCTGACATGTATCCTGGGATTCGGCTGTTGAACCATGTGAAGAATTCTTGGGATGTTGGGATTCGACCTCAAGTCTATATGGGATTCTTTGGATGCCACAAGTCCCTAGGATGCCCAACCTAACTAGGATCCAACTGAGTTGGATTAGGGGATTACTTATTTTTATTCAAGATTATTATTATTATAAGATGACTATGTTATCCCTAGGATTATCCAGTCAATCCTGATGGTTTTATTTATTCTTGATCAGGATGCATGGGATCCAACCATTTGGCATGGTGACTTGGGGGATGTTTTTTATTCAGTGATTACCCGAGGTGCCTAGGAATCAACATCAATCCATTCATTTTATTGGAATTTATAGACATTCTTAGGATGCTTTGAATATATTCATGGATCCATTCATGATGATTATTTGGATATTTGGACTTGAGAATTTGGTATTCCTGGGTTACACCAAGATCTGATATTTATATGGTTGGAATGATATCATGAAATGATCCGGGGGAGGGGGTGTGTAGTGGGGAGGGGGCAGTGGGGGTGCAAGGGGCACAAGGAGGGGTGCAATTTATGGAGGGGGGGGGGGTGAAAGGGGGGCAAGGGGTGGGGAAGGGGGGGCGTTGGTGCATGGGTAGGGGGGTGAAAGAAGGGGGCATGGGGTGGGGCAGGGGGGTGCTGGTGCAGGGGCAGGAGGGGTGAAAGATCTTCTTGATAAAAAACATCATGAGTTTTTAAGAATAATATAGATGATGTTGATTCGATGCTTGGGTTATTCATCACAGCTTAAATCATTGTGATTTGAGCTGAATGAGTGATGTTTGAAAAATAAAGAGCTTTATTAATGATCATCTCATTATATCACCCACTCACATAGGTTGAGGTCCCATATCTCATCTCATATCGCCAATCTATTCTTTAGGTCAGGTCTCTTATCATATCATGTACCACCATTATCTCATTCAAGACATGGCCTACATGAATACAGTAAGAGAGTATGAAATACATAGAGAACACAACCATAAACCTAGCACATGGCTATCCAGTAAGCCATACCTAGTTCCCCACTAGAGGATACCCCACTATAAAACTCATAATCAACGATTTTTTCCTTTATTGGACTTGGTACCCAGTGTACCTAGACATGGTAATTGACGGGTCTTAAAATTAAGTGGAATGGACTAGAAACCCTCTAACTGCTACTTGATTACCCCATGAACCACCTAAACACCTAAATAGGAATAAAAACTCCTCAAGAGACATCCCAACACTCAGATTGTTTTTCTAATTACCACTTCTTGAAACTCTCGCTACTTAGAGACTAAAAATTCAATTTCATTTGAATTATCTGACTCATAACGATATATGTAATTATAAACTCCCCACAAAATGGATACACATCCTTGGAAAGTATTCTGGATTATCCAAAAAATCAAGATTTATTAAGCATAATGGAAACAACTAATCATTCCAAATTTAAGATTGGATTCCTGGAAATCATCCATCATCCTGATCTACGGAAAAAGGTTTTTTTATAAAAAAAAATCACGAATGATCCTTTATACACATATTTCATTAAGTGGTTGAAGTGGAATGAAATGTGGAGGGTGGGTAGGGGCTTCATGGGGTGGGTAGGGGGTGTGGGGTGGGCAGGGGGGGTGGGCAGGGGAGGGGGCAGGGGGGGTGTGTAGGTGGGGGGGTAGGGGACATGGGGGTGTGCTGGGGGCAGAGGGAGGGGGGTGTGCAGGTGGGGGGCAGGGGGCAGGGGGATTGCTGGGGGGAGGGGTGTGCAGGTGGGAGGGCAGGGGGCAGGGGGGTTGCTGTGGGGAGGTATGTGCAGGTGGGGGGTGGGGGGGCAAGGGAGGGGGCAAGGGGTGTGCAGGTGGGGGGCAGGGAGAGGGGGGTGTGCAGGTGGGGGGGGGGGTAGGGGGTGTGCTGGGGGTAGGGGAGGGGTGTGTGCAGATGGGGGGGGGGGGTCAGGTGGGGGGGTGTGCAGGTGGGGGGGGGGCAGGGGGTTGTGTAGGTGGGGGGTAGGGGCCGGGAGAGGGGGGTTGCTGCGGGGAGGGATGTGTAGGTGGGGGGGGGGGGCAGGGGAGGGGGCAGGCGGTGTGCAGGTGGGGGGGGGGGTAGGGGTGTGTTGGGGGTAGGGGGAGGGGTGTGTGCAGGTGGGGGGGGGGCAGGTGGGGGGCAGGGGGAGGGCGTGTGCAGGTGGGGGGTGGGGTAGGGGAGGGGGAAGGGGGTGTGCAGGTGGGGGGTAGGGGGCAGGGAGAGGGGGGTTTCTAGGGGGAGGGATGTGTAGGTGGGGGGGGGGGGGGGGTAGGGGAGGGGGCATGGGGGGTGTGCAAGTGGTTTTTTTTATTACAAATCGTTAGCCTCCTCTCATTTGAATTTGGTACGATTTATTGGTTTCAATTTATTGTCTTGTTTATTGTCAGATTTTCCTTGGTTATGGTTTAGTTGTTTTGACTTATTGAATATGATACAGTTTATTTTATTTTTTATTTATTATAATTTTATACATTATATTTCTAAATTTTCAATTATTATGTATAGATATTGTTCAATTTGTCGGATGGACATCAGTACAAAGGTACAATGTGATTATCATTTATGTTTTCTACTATTTTAACTTTCTCCATATTTAATCCACTTTTATTGCAATATTTTGTACCACTAATTTATGCATTCAATATATTAAATATAATCAATATTAATGCAATGTTTCGATCAAGCATACAAGGGGGCATGGTGGAGTAACACTAGATTTTGGAGAAATACACCATCGTGGAAGGTACAATGTGATTATCATTTAATAAACTGCAGCTTTTGTAACCTCACAGACCCTTCTTTTCACAATTATTTTTTTTTCTCTATAGATTTTTTTATATTTTATTTTTTTTCAAACTATCTCCATTATGTTGAAATTCACAATTACAGTGTTCCGGTTTCAATGTTCATTACTATTAGTTATTATTTGAACAGTACGTTACATCGTATATTTGATTTCTCAATGGTACAAATAAATCTTTATTCCTTTTCATATAAAATTAATGTTTACTAATATTCTGATGATGTCTTAGAAACTTCTACAACTATTAGTTATTATTTGAATAGTCTGTTCATTTATATGTTATTTGTTTTGATGAAAATTTAAAATTTTCACATATGATTAGAGAATTACAACTGCTTTAGAATGAGAATGGGTGATGAATCATTAGTAAACATTAACTGTGTTGGGATGTTATTGATCCTACATATAGGGTCACAGGGTGGAGTCACACTACTTAGAATCATTATTCAAAATCGGCTTGGTCTAGTCATATTGTCTGTCAAGTAGTGTGCCAACCTGTTTTGACTCATAGCCCAAAGAAGAAGAAGGGTATGAAGACTGACCATTGTCAATATTCATACCATTAAAAAGATCATTATAAATGTGATGTGCTTTATTACCTTTAGAGGGGTCCAAAAGAGTATCCCCTGCAGCTAATATGCAGGTCTCTAGGCAGTGATGAGCTTGTATGATCACATGAATTCAAAGCTAATTTAATATCCCTATCCAGACCCAAAGGTGGGTTTGAGTGGCCTTGCATGCTGTGTGAATTGGTAAACATGATCTAAGATATCAACAAGTTCTATAAACTATAACATCATTGAGTAATTCAATCAATTGAAGCGAGTTCTATGCCATGAAATTATTGAATTGAAATGTATACAACATCAAGATGTTCACTGGGAACATCATTGATAGAAACATCAATAGCAAGGGATGTGTGTGTGTGGGGGGGGGGGGATGCTGTCTAGTGGGGGGGGGGGGGGGCTGTCCAGGGGGGTCCAGCAGGGGGGCTTCTATCCAAGGGGGGCTGTTCAGGGGGGGATGCTGTCAGGGGGGTCCAGCAGGGGGGGTGGGGGGCTGCTGTCTAGGGGGTACAGGAGGGGGGGCTATCCAGGGGGGTCCAGCAGGGTGGGGGGGGGGGGCTATTGTCCAGTAGGGGGGGCTGTTCAGGGGGCTCCAGCAGGGGGGGCTTCTGTCGAGGGGGAGATTCTATCCAGGGGGCTTTTGTCCGGGGGGGGGGGGGGCTGTCCAGGGGGGGCTTTCCAGGGGGGCTTCTGTCCAGGGGGGATTTTTTCCAGGGGGCTGTCCATGGGGTCCAGCAAGGGGGGTGGGTGGGCTGCTATCCAGGGGGGTCCAGCAGGGGGGGCTGCTGTCCAGCAGGGGGGATATCCAGGGGGGTCCAGTAGGGGGGGGGGCTTCTGTCCGGGTGGGGGGCTGTCCAGGGGGGTCCAGCAAGGGGGGGGGGGGGGTGTCCAGGGGGGTTCAGCGGGGGGGGGGGGGTCTGTCCAGGGGGGGCTTCTGTAAATTATCCTTTTAGAGTTCTTTTATATTTCTATTTTCATTTATTGAGTTCAATTTTGTATTTTCTTAATCTATTATGTTATAAGGTTCTTGTTCAATTGAATATTATTTTATAATTATTTGTTTCACATACAGGGATCTCTCATACAACTCAATAACTAGGAACTTACCTCACAGTTTCAGGTCGCTTTCAAGCCTTGGTACACTGTAAGAAACTGAGACATTAGTTAAGATAATTATCATTTTTATTGTATTTATGGCTTTATTTAGGTATTTACAGATCAATAAATTCACTGGTCTAATTGATTCCCTTGATGGTGTTCCCCTTGATGATTTTTAAGTTGATGGTATGTTTAAACAACACTTACTTGAATTGACATCTTTCTAGTTTACATAGTTTTTGTTACCATGTAATTAATCAGATTTCACTGCTTTAGTTTGTATGAATTCTGAGTATCCTTAGTGAAAAGTCTTTAATATTTTCTTTCTTTTACTGATTCAATCAGGAATGTTTCAAACAACCAATTTATTGGAGCTTATTTGTGTATCATTGTGACATTGTTATCACTTGGTGGACCACCCTTATTATCTGTATATAGACTGTTACTATTTTATTTATTTTACTTTATATTCACAAACCCAACATATTATGGGATATATTAAAGTAATTATTTTTAGTGAACAACTTAATTTTATGCTCATCGCCCACACATGTATACAGATTGTTACTATTTTATTTATTTTATAGGTCTTGTTTTTTTTTATTTTCAAGAGAATGATTTTTTTCTACTTTTTTATTTGAATGCTTGCATTTTTTCAAGTTTTTTGGTTGCAGGTTTATAGGTTTCATGGTTTGAAGGCTTGTAAGCTAGCAGGTTTGGAAGTTATAAGTTGATAGTTTGTGCATTACACATTTACATGTTACTAATTTTTTGGTTTTTTGGTTGTTAGGTTTGTGGGTTTTAGTTGCTAGGTTTACAGGATGAAGGTATTTTTGTTTGTAAGGTATGCATGATGGAGATTCAAAGGTTTCCATGTTTATAGATTTCAATGTTTTTAGGATATAAGATTACATATTTACAGATCATTTTACATATTGGTTTACAGGTCTACAGATTGTTTTACTAGTTTACAGGTTTACAGATTGTTTTACAGGTTTACTAATTTTTGATGTTTTTAGGTTTGTGGGTTTTAGTTGCTAGGTTTGGATTGTTTTACAGGTTTACAGATTGTTTTATAGGTTTTAAGTTTACAGGTTATAAGATTACATGTTTTCCATGAAGGTATTATTATATTTAGGATGAAGGTATTATTGTTTTTCAATGTTTTTCATGTTTTACAGATTGTTTTACAGGTATTATTGTTTTTAAGGTATGCATGATTGTTTTATAGGTTTCCATGCTTATAGTTTGTTTTTAGGTTATAATATTACAGGTTTGTGGGTTTTACAGATTGTTTTCAAAGTTTTCAAAGGCTTCCATGTTTGTTTTTAAGGTATGAATGATTGGTTTATGGATTTTTTATTAATTTTAGGTTACAAGTTCTGTTTACATGTTGCTTCAGGTTACTGGTTTTCAAATTGAATGTTGTGGGAGGTGTGCAGGAGCAGGGGGTGGGGGTGCTGGTGCAGGGTGTGGGGGGGGGGGGGGGTGCAATGAGGAAGGGGCAGGGGGGTGGGGCAGGTAAGGTGTGCAGGAGCATGGGGTGGGGGGGGGGGGGGTGTCTAGGGGGGGGTGCAGTGAGGAGGGGGCAGGGGGGTGGGGTACAAGGTGCAGGGGGTGGGGTGCAAGGTGCAGGGGGGTGGGGTGCAAGGTGCAGGGGGTGGGGTGCAAGGTGCAGGGGGGTGGGGGTGCAAGGTGTAGGGGGGTGGGGTGCAAGGTGCAGGGGGTGGGGTGCAAGGTGTAGGGGGTGGGGCAGGGGATGTGTGCAGGAGCAGGGTGTGTGGGGTGTTGGTGTAGGGTGGGGGAGCTGTGGGTGGGGGGAGGGGGGGAGTTGGTAGTGTCCTCCCAACAACCAGCACGGTGAACCGTGCTGGGTTTTTTATGCAGTGGAAAGGCCTATAGCCACGGTTCTATGAACCATGGCCTTTATTGGTATGGCTATAGGGATGACCCTATAGCCACGGTTCAAACCGTGGCTATAGGGCTATAGCTACGGTTGGAGATGTGGCTTTAGGGATATAGCCACGGTTCGAACCGTGGCTATAGGGCTATAGCCACGGTTTGAAACCGTGGCTATAGGATTCGACCTATAGCCACGCCAATACCAGCCATGGTTCATGGAACCATGGCTATAACCTATAACCACGGTTTTTGGGCCTATAGCCACGATTTAGAACCATGGCTATAGCCTAAATTTCTAGTAGTGGGACTTAGAGGAACCAGACTCAGAAAATATTGGACTCAATGTTTCATAACAAAGTTCAGGTGGTTCTTACCTTTATTTTGGGTAAGGAATTGATGAATTGAATTTCAATAGAATACATTTGTTGAATTCAAAAAAGTGCAGGTAACATGTGTTGTTACAAAAAAATTGTATTACCCTATTGTTCTAAGAGGGTGCACAGACACTAGTGGGATTGTTTCATAGTACTACACGAGTGTAAGGGTATATCCTACTTGTTGTAGTCTGAGGATTGTTTTCTTAGTGAATTGTATGGTATTGGATCATTTCAAAACCATACAAAGGACATAACTATTCTTATTGAATATTAAACCTTGTAAATCATTATGTTCCTTTGGATGTGTGTTTATTTGTTTCTCAGTGGGGAATTGAAATCATTAACAGGAGGCGAAAGTGGTTTAAATTGAAAAGAAACATAAAATAAAAGAGTATCACTGATTCACCCCCTCCCCCTCTCGGTGATACAATACTCTGACTGGTAAATTTCATATCTAAGTTTATAGACTCCAAATAAGTTGAGATTTGTTCTTGATCATGATAGGAGAAGATATCTAAGGCGGTTTCGTGGAATTCTTACCCGATTTCTTGAGCATTCTTCATACGTTTTCAGTTTTTTCCAAAACGATCGAGGTATGTGGCTTCACTCTCGACTCCTATCAGTATAACTAAATGGAATTCTTTCAAATTGATTATCTTGTGTTAAATTGATTTTAAATTGGATATTTAATAATTTTTGTAAACCCTCTTTAGTGACAGTTTGGTAAATTTTGGAAATCTAGAAAATTTGGTGTTCTTGAAAATGAGCTTTGGTTATTGATTTTAAAATGTGGATTTTAAAATGGGGACTTTATGAAATTGAGGAACATGGATTTGATTAAGATGTTTTTAATAAAAGGAATGTTTTTATTGAAATGAAAGGGTTGGTTTGAATTAGCTTATTTAATAATTTTTAAAGGAACGAGTTTATTGGATTGGTTGAACACACTTGGTTTTTTCATTGGTTGTGGTGTGTGTGTTCATATGCATTGGGATGGATAATGGCTTCAAGGACCTCCCATAAAAAGGTTCGGATGGATAGGGGCGTGAAGTACCCCCGTCAAAGTGTTCCACTAAGTGACAACTTAGTGGAAGGATATTTCACTGCTTGTGAGTATAGGGAGGTTCAGGTTGCATTCATGGTTGGGTGTGTGAAAAATTGGAATGGAATGGTTATGCCAAAATGATACTGAGAAATGGTTTTAAAGCCTTTTTTGGGTGTTTATCTATAAATATGACTTGCTGTAATGTTGGTTAAAATAGAACTTGTTTACGTTTGGTTATAAATGGTTTTGGAACTTGTTTATATTTAGTTAGAAACTATTTTGCAGAAATATTTTATATAAATTGTTTTATATAAATGTTGTTAACCTTTCTATTCTAGTGGAGTGAGTATGGAAGTCATTGGAAAAAACCTACTGAGTTTTATAGTCACCCCTACTTTGGCACTTTGATGCTTTTGTAAATGATATCTTTCAGGGCATGGGAAAAGGTAAAGTATCACACGACTTTAGCACCACTTCCACACCCCGACCTTTATAAATTATTATATTTTATTATTTCTTGGATTTAGTTAGCCTCGTCAAGGTGTGGGTTTAGTTTTGTTCTAATTTTTTTGATGATTAATGATTTTGGTGGATTTTGGATGGTGCGCAGGCACCGCACGATCAGCGGTAACCGCACGGTCGACCCTAGTTCCATGTAGTTATCTAATGATTAAAATAAATAAAATTTTATAAAAATAAAATGGGTTAAAAATTTGCGCTGTAATAATAATAATAATGATATTATTGTGTAGATATTATTATTATTATTATTATTGGAAGTGTTATTGTTGTCATTAATATTTTTAATATTAAATGGTTGTTAAAAGTGTTCTTAATATTTTTATGAGTAAATTATTAATAATTTTGTGATAATTTAAAATTATTTATTATTATTTATATTATTAAGAAAATCATTAATGTTGTTAATATTTGAAAAAAATGAAATGAACAAAATTATTATTTTTATTATTATTATTCTTTTTCTTCTTAATATTATTATAATTATGTTATTATTAACATTAACATTATGATTATGATTATGATTATGATTATGATGATGATGATGATTATTATTATTATAAAAAAATCCTAGATCTACCCTCCCCTTCCATGTTCGTGATCCCCCCCCTGTACGATTTCAGCGCATCACACCCCCATCCGCCAGACTCCTCTCATGCTACGGCCAACAACCACATTCTATCCATCGCCTTCCTCCTCGAGCCCTCTTCCTTATGACGCATCCCAACCATCGCGCCTCCCACCTCCTTCAAGAACATTGCGTACCTGAGCCAACAACGCACCCCCCTTGACCTGTTCTTGGTTCCCCCTTTCCGTCAATAGCCAACCTCCCCTTCTCGGTGCCTTTTTCGTCCGGCAACGACCCCCCTAGTGCGCGCTGCTCCGCCCAATCTGAAAACCCTCCCTTTGATAAGTTTCTTCCTCATTTTTGGGGTTTCTCCTTCAATTTAACCAAAACCCAATGTCATGGGTTGTATTTCCCATTTTTATCTTGTTGATTAGGGTGTGAGATTGGTCCGCAGAGTGATGTTCTTCCTTCTTTTGAGGTTCCGTCGCATGCACATGTGTTGAGGTAGGTGAATTCACGTTTTTTTCATTCCAAAGCATTCCATTAATACTTTCTTTCTTTCAATTAATTTTTTTAATATGTTTCTCACCTTAATTATGTTTACGACTAGATTTTGGGTAGTGTATTCTTGTTGGTGAAATTTTTTAGAGTTAGTTTTTAAATAATACTTGTGTATTGGTATTTTTAAAGTTGTTTATTAAATTCCAGTTTAGTATTTAAAAGATAGAAATCAAGTGATTTGAATGGTACTTTCTCCTTGAATATTTTTGGTAAACTCATTGAGTCATTTGATAACATTTCATAAATTGTGCAAGTGGTTTATTCAATTGTGTTGGAGTTGCACAACTTATTTTGGAAGGGCATTGTGTATTTGATTTCAAAAGAGGATTTCAGGTGTGTATTTTGTGGGAATATTTGTTGTGCTACTTAGAAGTGTTTTTATAAATTGTTTGGTTTTTTTATAAAATTGTTTATAAATTGTTTTGTTTTTTTATAAAATTGTTTATAAATTCTTTGGTTTGTTTATAAAATTGTTTATAAATCATTTGGTATGTTTTACTAATTTCTTGTTTCTTAGAAAATGGGTTTTTATGAAATGTTTAGTTTTAATTATGTCGTGATGGTAATTGATTATTGGTGAACTTGGTCATGTGTGTATGATTTGATAATTATATAGCTTGGAAATTGTATTAAAATGTTTTAGACATGGATTTATGGTTTTAAGGGAAATTTTTTTATGTTCTCTAAGTAATTTAGGTGGTTGGATATGGTTGTAAAGCAATTGATGTTTTTGTGGAAATGGTTTTGAGTGTCTCTTTGGAGGTTTGATGTTCCATTGGATGTGCCCTCAAATGAAGATGATGCTTTGAATTGGTATTTTTTCTCTAAAACTTGGTTTTTTAAGTGGTTATTTTTTTATTAAATGTTTCTTTGGTTTTTGAATCATATTTTGATTGATTTTTTGGGCTTAATTTTATTTTAGGGATTTGTGGTGTTTTTGAATCCTGAAGATTTATCGTAGGGAGTTGCAGTCAGTTTCGTAGGTGCGCACACATATTTACATGTATGGATATATATATATATATATCTTCTATGTGTGTGTTCCCTTATGGCGTGGGGAACACATTCATCGGTTTAAGGATATATATATATATATATATATATATATGGAAGTGCGTGCGTATGAGAAATCTTTTGTTTGGGTTAGAAAGCTCTAGGTTGGCCATCCTTTGAGGTAGGCTTCCCTACGCATTGAACTTTAAATTTAAGAATCATTTATTTCTTGAATTCCACATATAGTTTATATATTAATTATTGATATAGAATTGTTGGTAAAATTTTCTTTCTTGAATTGGAGTGGTGTATTTATTGTGATATATTGTATTAAATAGTTGGGTTGAGTTTTCATATTAATTTTTTGTTGAAATGCCCCTTTCTACTTTATAAATACATTTTAGATTTAGAATGGTGATTTGGGTTTCTTAAAAGGGTTTCTAAGTGTGTTTCTGGTTTTCAATGTGGTGTGCGTGTGATTTTTTTAAGAAATGGTTTGACATGCGAAAATCATGTGAGGCCTGGTTGGCACTTTTGTAAAACTACTTATCTCAAGAAAACTCTCCTTAGATGTGGTCCCCTTACTTTGGTAGATTTTTATGTTATGGGAGGCCCTCCGGGTAGGTTTTCCCAATGATGAAATGGTTGAAAGGCTAGGGACAGATTCCTTGGGGTGACTTGGGTGATGCATGTTGTGTGTTTACATATATATATATATATATATATATATATATATATATATATATGTCTACAAGATTTGATGATCGAATGACATCAGTTGGCTCACCCTTTTTTGTTATACATGTTGACATGGGAACCTAGCATAGTGATAAAATTTTCGGTGAAAAATTTATACACTAGTTTAGATTACGCTAGTGTCCCATAGAATGGGTTTATTTTGTTATCATTGCTATGTGATTGAGCCCCTCGATTAGGCTAAGTCGGGCGAAGGCTAAGTCGGGCGAAGATTGGGTGTTTGGGCATTATGATGTAATCATGTAGGGCATGCCTTCGAGATGAGTCACATGTATAGTATGTTCTAGATTATTCATGAGCTCCTAGGTTCTACCATGTGTTTTGGTACTCAGTTATCTACGGTAGGTGACTGAGATACACGTGATGGTTGGTTATCATTGTGGGTTGTTTTTCCATTAACCGTGCTGTATGTTTGTTGATATTGTTTCCTTGTGTAGTGTAGATTCTTTCTAAAAGTGATAAAATGGTTTCAAGTTTTTATGGAAAGAGGTTTTGAAAATGTTTTACTCTTCATTCCTCCCTTTTTAGTGTAAACACCACCTCCTTTAAAATTCTTATGTCTTTTTCTTAAAAAGGGAATCTGGTTTTTAATTGAAAAAGCGCAATGGACCATGATTTTCTTTTACGAGAAAATGTGTGGAAAAAATAATTTTATATATTTTAGTTCAAACATGAAATTGATGATTCTTTTGTTTAAAGGAAATGCATTTGGGAACATATTATTTGGGCATGACTACTAATTTTTAATACTCACGCCTATAGTTTTATCTTTTTTTAGCTTTGGATGCTGCGCCTTGATTGGATTCGATCACCATAGTGCAATGTTGGTTTGAGGTCGGTGGTACCCGTATGGCCACATGGAGGTATGTACAACTTTATTTTCTCACCGCTGTTAGTTTTCATTTGCATAATTCAGTTTTTGTTTATTTATTTGTTTTAATTTATGGGAAAAATTGTTACCACCTGTTTAATTTTGATGTCTGACACTATTTTTCATCCTGTGGGGATCGAGAACGCCCCTCGGGCCATGCTGCGGGCTGGCTCGGGTGACCGGTTCAGGGTCGACCTGGGCTGGTTCATGACAACCACCTCGTGATACTTGGGTTGTTTGGTGATTGGAGAATGAAGCTTGTGAATCATGGAGTCTTGTTGTCATCTTGATGTTTATTTGTGTCTTTCTGTTGTTTACATTGATATTGGGTTGGCTTTCACTGTAGCACACTTTGGTTGGTTTGGTTATAAAAGAAATGATTGAGTTGTCTAGGTTTTATCATGCATCGTATAGTGATTTTTCAGTGATGTTTGGTTGGTTAGTAGTTTGTTTCTTAAAGATTAAATCATCCACCACTTATATTTGAAACCCTTCAGAATTTATTGAGAGCCTTTGACGTCTTGGAGATGTCTCTTAAGGCCTAGTAACGATTCATTGTATTCTCAAGCCAATGAGAATAAGTGGGTCATTACAGTTTACAGATTTCAAACTGCGATTCAAGAGAATTATGGAATTAATCATTTCAAGTCAATGAAGAATGAATGAAACAGTTGAGTCACTTGGTAAAGTCATCAATATTTTTTGAATTCTCTCCAGTTTTAATTAGATTATACTTATTTTTTATTGTTTACATGTTTTCTTAGTTTATAAAGTAGTTTAGTTTCATTTCCTATCATAAAAAACCCCCTTATAAATTTATTTTAGTTAATAATAATAAAAAATCATGACAAATAAATTACTTAAATGCAGTCTCGTTGGGATAAAATCCTTGGTTTTTTTATATATTACAGTAGTTAGGACATTAATAATATTGAAGTGGGTAAAAAAAATAAAATACCGTGTTTCAACTTGCACAATTTCTACTGAGGCTGCAAAGAAGTTTGAAAAACATATATTAATAAAAGGACTAGAAAACACAAAAAAAATTAAAAACAATAACATGAATGTTAAACAAAATACATAACAAATGGATTCTGACCCAACCTTGGATGAAGCTATTATATATTTTCCCTACAACACTCAGAGGCTATACAAGAATAAAAATGAAAATTAATTTAAAGTAATGATAGAAGAACTTAAATAGGATATAAATCCTAAAGTCTTGGAATATTTGGATAAAGAATTAAAAGAACTATCACATTTACCCCAATTTTCATGTATGAGAGTTTAACTTTCTAACTTTCAATGAAGAAATATTATAGGTTTAGGTCAAAATTAAAGAATATTCACTTCCCGATGTGATTTATTTTTCCACTGCCATAGAAGAAGAACTAGAGCTACCAATTGATTTTATTCAGGGAGATTTTAATATTTTTTTACCTTTATTATTTAGATATTTTTTATTATGAGAATTCAACTATATCCCCTTATGGTGAAATTGTAGGAAAGGAACCTACTTTACAGGCCAAGAAAAATTTAGAAGTTTTTATATGAGAATGCATAAATTTTGGAGGAGATAAAGCAGATCTGGGAGATCTTTTAGAAAACTTGAAAAAGACCTACTATCGACCATGGACATGAAGATTTAAGGCTGATAACATTTCACAGACCTAAACAACTAATTTTATTATGGTCACACCTGGTGATTCCTTCTAATGATTTTGTTCTATGTTTTTTTAATTTCTAAAAAACTATAATTTTTTTCTCCATATTTTCAAATGTTTGGTATGAGATTTCTATTTGATAATTTTTCTTGCATCATTTAATTTCATTTTATCTTACATGAATTTAATGATACATAGCCAATAAACATGTATTTTTCATCGGATATGGATTATTAGGTAAGTCCGATTAGGAGTTCGTTGTTCAATTCTTTCTGTTGAAGATTCTCAATTCTCGATAAAGAATTGAGAGAAAAAATATTTGATTATGTCAAAGTTTTTGGTGGTTAGTCAATACTTGGACCAGCTATAAAAAAAGTTGACCTGGAGATGAAAACAGGTACATCATTTTTAGAAGAGAATATAGGGATGGATATAGAGGAGAAGGATATTAGATTGAGAGTGAAGAAAAAGTTTTTTTCTTAGGATGTACCAAGAAGAATTAGAGGGACTTGGGGTCAACATCCCTGTGGATAAGTAGAATAGGGGATCCCATACATACTTTTTTATCCCCAAATGATAAATTGTACCACACTAAAAGGTGGATGGAAATACAATATTATTTCAAAGTAAACCAACACAAAGATATAAAACTACACGACCACGAAAAATAAGGATGTGGTGGTTCTTACCACACAAGCCTCATCCATCAATGTATCAAGGATGGAAAATAAGTTATCTATTGGTAGACAATATAAAATAAGAACCTCTTGGGAGGGGGGGGGGGTTAACCATAGATTTATCATCCCTTTACTTCTTTTTCATTAAATTTAAGTTCTTGTTTTTCAATTTCAATAAACTTTTAAATTTTTCTACTAGTTTTCATGTAGAAAATAAAGTGGAAAACCACTTTGTACATATATATCCAAGGGTTTCCACTATCTAAGTTTGTTGGTTCACCCTGAAGAATCCACTAGTGGCTGCTCTCCACCATCTGGAGTATAAAATTTACAAATTCAATAATAAAATAGGGATACAAGCTGAAGAAACATGGATTAACACCCTTAATTATTCAAATCTGGATTTATTTTATTTGATTTGAAATTTCATAAATCTAATATTAATATTTTTACTTTTTAGGAATTTTTAAGCAAACTAGAAGATCTTAATCAAAGAAAAATGGGGTGTATTTGAGTCTATGTAATGGAGAATTAAGTTTCTAATTTCGAGAGTTTTTGAGTTTAAAATTATGCTCAATTTTTTATAATTTTAAAATCAGTTTGATGGTACTACTTTGATCTTTAATTGTTTGAATAATATTAAAATGAAATAATTATTGCATGCTGAATTATATTCTTAAAATTCTGGTTTCTATCATTATTTTGGAATGTGTATTAGTGCTAACCAATCTAGTTCTTTATTGGAAAATTTTCTGCACACTTCTTTGGAAATGCACTAATATACAAAACTCATGTTTGAGATGCAATTTTGGAAGTGATTATCAGTAGTGAACTTCTGTACATGCTATGCATTGTTGTTATTTATTTATTTTGTGGCAGAAAATTTCATTATGATTTCTTTTTAACCCTTTAGAACATGAATTTTATCTACTGAATTGTCAAATATGCCTTGAACTTTAAAATTGAATTTTCATGTTTTATCCACCTTGGATTCAACATTGTGGACAATGTTGAACTTTAGTGTGGGGGAGAGGTTATTTCAATATGCTAATTTTTTCCACAATGTAATCCCATTGAAAGACCCATTTTTTTTTCTAAATTTGATTGTTTTTCAAGTTTCAATAAATCATTTTCAGTGATTTTAAATTTTTATGAATATTGAATGTTTTATAGCCACTTTAAGGAGGTTAATTATTTTATACCCCTTTGATATAATTGAGTAATTCATTTTTCACTACCCTCTTTAAAAGCGGTTGATTTTGGAAAAAAATTGTGAGAATGTTTTTCAACTATCATTTTCCTTAAATCTTTTAATCTGGATTCAAATTCACAAGATATGCATTCAAATAAATTATAAAATGAAAATCCTAATCCTAGTTGAACCCATTCATTTATTCTTTAACCTGTCAGATGAGTTATTTATACTCCTTTTAATTTACTAACTTTTATCATCTAAGCAGAGTGTCTAAATTATTTGATTGCTAATTTATGTGAGTTAGTTCTCTCGATGGTAAATATAAGTTTAAAATTGCATTTGAATAAAAATTGAAAATAGTTTAATGAGAATTAAAATTTTAAGGTTTATTTTCATGAACCAACCCGGGTCGACCCTGAATCGGTCACCCGAGCTGGCCCGTGACATGGCCCGAAGGGCATTCACGATCCCCATAGGCTGGAAACTAGTGTCGGGCATCAATATTAAATAGGTGGGAACAATTTTAACCATAAATTAAAGACAAATAAATAAATAAAAACTGAAAAATTAAATAGAAAACTAAGAGCAGTGAGAACAAAGTCGCACATACCTCCATGTGACCCTATGGGCCACCACCTACCTCAAATAAATGTCTCACTACGATGACCGAATCCGATCAAGAAGAAGAACCGAAGCTAAAAACAAAGAAAAAACTATAGGCGTGAGTATTAAAACTTAGTAGGCATGCCTAAACAATATATTTCCCTATGATTTTCCTTTAAATAAAGAAACATTAATTTCATGTTTGAACTAAAATATATAAAAGTAAGTTTTTCACACATTTTCCCTTTAAAAGAAAATCATGATCCATTGCCATTATTATTTTAAAATAAGTTCTTTTCCAAGGATAAATCTTTAACCTTTTTAAAGAAAGAGGGATAGAGAAGTGTAAAGAAATTTTAAAACATTTTCCCACAAACTTTTGAAGATAATTTTTATCCCCTTTAACAAAGAGACGCATCATACACGAAGGAAAAATCAATGATCACACAAGGGCAATAAGAAAATAACAAGCAAGAGTAACCAACCAAACAATGCACCTCAATCATCCGCCATGGATAACTAAGTGCCTATATACATGGGAAAACCTAGGAGCTCGTGAATAGTCTATAATGTACTATACATGTGACTCATCCTGAAGGCATGCCATACTCAATGAAATCATAACGCCCAAACGCCCGATCATCACCCTATTTGTCCTGACTGAGGGGCCCAATACGATAGAAATGATAACAAAATAACCCCATGCCATGAGCCAATAGCCAATGCGTAGTCTAAACTAGTGCAATAATTGTTCACCTAAAATTTGCTCGCTATGCTAGGTTCCCATGTTTAGACTAAAGGGGGGGGGGTGATCCAACAACATCAAATAAGTATCCAGTCACAAGTACATTCCTCACACACAGTCAACACACACAATAAAGTCACCCCCGAGTCACCCCAAGGAATACGTCCCTTGCCTTTCAACCATTTGATCATGGGAAAGTCCTACCCAGTAGACCTCCCATAACATATAACTCAACCAAAGTAAGGGGACCACATACAAGGAGAGTTTTCTTGAGATAACTAGTTTTAAAAAATTGCCAACCGAGCCTTACATGATTTTCACATGCCAAACCATTTCTCAGAGAATCACATGCACACCACTTTGAAAACCAGAAATACAATTTAAAAACCATTTAAGAAACCCAAACCAAAATTTTAAATCCAAAACACATTCACAATGGTAAAAGGAGAATTTCATTAGGAAATTGTTGTGAAAACACAATCAAACCATTTATTTAAACACATTACAAGAAATAAACCACTCCAATTCAAGACAAATTTTTTTACTAACAGTTGTATATCAATAATTAATATTAAAACTAGGTATGAAATGCAAGAAATAAATGATTCTTAAATTTAAATGTTAATGCATAGAGATCCTTCCTCAAAGTGGAACCAAATAAAAAATTCCACCCTTGACGCATTCTAACTAAGAGCTGCTGCTCCCTCACTGAGCATATGCATATTCACATATATACAAGGACACATAGCCCCTATGAACACACCCACATGGACATGAACATGTACAAGGGGATCCTTACATATATACTTATATGCATGTACCCATCTGAACTCACCTACGTATGAATTTCCATATATATAAATAGGCACACCTTTCCCCATAAATGTATATTCACTTCCATGGATGAATATACACATAACGGGGGAACCTACATATATATATATACTTACATTTGCATACGTAGGTGAGTCGCCTTAGATCTGGCGACTCAAAAACACCAAGCAGTGACCAACACACCTTAATTAAATTTAAACAGGAATCCATAAACATCACAATACCCTAAAATAAAATTATTCCAAAAAAGGAACAAACATTATTTAGAAAACAAAGAACCGTTTAAGAAACCAAGATTTTAAAGAAACACCATTTTCCATAAACAAACCAATTTCAATTTCCCAAACACCAAAACCATTTTAAAATGAATTTACCATTAATTAATCAATTCATGAAACCCTTTGAAATTATTATAAGGACATATATTCAATTCAACCATTTTTATGGGGAAATACCCCTTTTAAAACCCACACAAATGCCAAGTTCAGTTAAAAAGGTATTCCATATCATTTTCCTAATTTACAAATCACATTTAAATATGCACAACAAAAGACAACATGCCGAAAAGATCTATTACCTTTTTAAAAACCCACTATAAATTAATTATCATCTCAAGTACCTTTGAAAACACATTTTGCACCTTTTGTATAATCATAAAAATACTTCTAAGAAGTACCCTAACGAGATACACATGAAAACATAACCATATCCTTTAGAATATTCACTTTCATCATATACTCATGACAAAAACACTTCCGAAATATATTTCGCACCACATAAAACATCTAATTTCACTATAAAAAACCAAATAACATTTAACCACACACAATTGGCATAAAAAAACATAAGCATAAAAAAGAAAATACTTCAAAAGATATTTTTAGAAAATTCTACTATCGCAAAAACACCAAAACACTACAAGATAATTAATATGAACCTCAAAAAAATTAAGGAACATAATTTAGACCATGTGAAACCAATAAATAGGATTTAAACCTCACCTTAGATAGCGGAAACCAATTGAGACAAGCCAAACCGCTCCATCTTCGGTAGTGGTTGTTGGAACACGGACCCAGGAGCCCTGAGAGACCATTCACACAACCCTGGAACAAAAGAAAACTGATAAATCAGATTACCCAAAGATCTAGGGTTCGACCGAACCCTTTGGGGTGATGGGTAGTCCAAACCAAATCCAGAAAAAGGGAGGATAAATAAGAGGGATTACCTCAATGAGCCGACTAAAAAATCAGGGGGGGGGGTTGATCCGGTGATTTTGCTAGAGAAGAGAGGGCCACAAGAGATTGGGGAGGTCAAAGGAGGCATCGTGCTCGTAGAGGAGGCCAGGACGAGGACCACCGCGCGAGTAGAGGGCCAAGTGAGGGGGGGGGGGAATAAGGTCAGGTCGCCGGAGCTAGAACAAAGAGAGGAGAAGCCAACCGCGAAGGGGGGACAACAGCGAGGGGAGGGGGAAGAGGCGTAGCCCGCATGACGTAAAGAGAGGATGGAAGAAAGAAAGAAGAAGAAAAATAAAGAAATAAATAAAATATAAAATATAAAATAAAGAAAAATAAAAAGAAAAAAAACAATATAAAACCTAATTAATAATAAACTTAATAATAATAATAATAACAATATAAAATAAAATGATTAAAATAATCAATATTCAAGGTTGGGGTGTGGCATCAATCATTTTTGAAAAACACGAATCAATTTTTCACTTAAAGAAAACTAATTTTTTTAACGATTAACATTTCCACTTCTTGATAGAAAGCTAAGGGGAAAATCACTATGAAAGTTAATTTTTTGTGGAAACCGAGTATTTTAAACTTAAGATTTATTTTATTTCTCTGAATTTGGTTAATTTTTTTCTTGAGGAGAAGAAAAACCTTAGTGTGGGGGAATTTATGTGGTTGTATTTAGATATGTTTTTTTCTAGATAATATCTTCAATTAGTTAATTTTTTCTTGTTAAAATAGTGTTTTAATTAGTTAATTTAATTTGGTGTCTATTTAATGTTAAAATAATAAAACCCATTAATTTAATGATTCTATGTTTAATTAATGATACTTTTTATTGTAATTGTAATTTTTTCCACTTTGAGTTATTATTTAATATTGCAGTTTATTTTAAAACTTTAATTTAATTGTCAATTTAATTTCTCTATTTTTGATGTTAATTAATTAATTAATTAATTAATTGAAGTATAATATTTAATTTTATTTATTTAAATAATTTAATAATTTGTGACATGTGATTATAATTTAACTCTTTTAATAAATTTTATAATTTCTTTATCTAGTTAATTAATTAATTAGTTAACATTTTTTGAATTTTTTTAATTAAAATTTTTTTAGTTTTTATTTTATTTGATTTTTTATTTCCGTATTTTCGAATTACTAATTTTTGTTTTCATATTATTAAAACTTTAAAACTTTAATTTTATTAATAAATTATCTTGTTTTAATTATTTCAATTTAATATTTTTTTATTATCTGTGGTGCAACATATAATTTTTAGAATCATAAATGAATGCATGTAAGTTAATTTAGAGAAGGGCCGTACATTTTGGAATTTCATATTTTTGGTGGGGTACAACATGTTTTTTTGTGGAAGAGCTGCGCATAAGTGTTTTTCACCTAAAAGGATTTTTGGTGATGTAAGGAGACCCCATAAGATAATTTTTTCAATATAATTTGCATGTATGTTTCTTGAGGAATGTGCATGAGATAAGAGAAATTTCAGCACGTGACGTGTAAGATTAACTCCCGCATAACAAAATTTCAGAACTCTGTTAGATTATTTTTCATAAGAGAATAACTATAGAAGAAAATTTATATTATTTAGTTATGTAAGGGCATAGTGGAGGTGCATGGAAAATAAAACACACTAAAATAGAAGAAAAATAAAAAACACAAGAATTTTAACATGGTTCGGAGATTTTCCTACATCCATGGGAGAAAGTGTTTTCTCTATTCCCTCCTCTCTGGATAAAACATGAAGGATCACACAAATACAGCTTACACCAATTCCAGTTCATGGGAATTAATCTCATTTATAAATAAGAAGAAAAAATCCAATGCTCCCATGGGTTGGCTTGGGTAGCTTATCAACCCAGGACGTTTATCCCACTACCGATAGCTCATCCACCATGCTACCCACCAAAGAAGAACTACAATAGGGTTGGTTGGTGCCCTCAAAAAACCTGCTACCGACAGAAGATTCCCTCCTTTTATTCCTCTCAAACATGGGAGTGGCCCCCACAAATCTCTCCCTCACAACCAATTTGGGGTGGAATATTGACCTGCAGTCTCCTTGCAGGTGTTGAAAACTTCACCATCAAATTGAACACGCTTCTTAATGCCAGATAACGTGGCACTTTCACTTTCTTCAGTCAATATCAAGCTGACTACAGTCCCCATCAAATGATAAATCTCTTAGGAATCCTTCCCAGTAAGCATCGTTGCTTCACCATGTTATACATCCAACACTCCACCTGCTATAGAAATCTTGAACCCTTTTGCATCGAGCCTAATTAATGATACCAAGTTCCGTCTCATCCTCAGAATGAATTTCACGTCAGCCATTTTACAAAATCTTCATCGGGTGTCTTCAATTTCACCATACCAAATCCTTGAACATCGCATATTGACCCATCACCAAGACACACCAAATCTCACACCTACTAAAAGGTATGAAATGTACCTCTCATCATACATATGTGTGCCGAGCTCCTCAAATCCAAAACCCATCCATTTTATTTTGGATTTTGAGCCCACTCATTCTTCCTTCTTAGAAATTGACATTCATACTTCATGTGCCCATATATTTTGTAGTAATTACATTGTACTTCTCCCCATTTATCTCTCTCATCTAAGTGCATGCTTCCCATTATAACATAGACTTCATCATCTACCGATAATTATGTGATGTTCACATACTTCTCTTCAACTTTCTCTTTCCCAACAATTTACTGTTTGTTCTCTCTATAGTAACTTTTATAGTGACCCTTTTTCTCACACCAGAAACATGTGATTTTCTAGGATCACATCCCCTCGATTTTGGCCGCTATTCTTTACATCCTAAATTTCGATATCGGCTCCTCCCACATCGATCTTCTCACATCACCATGATTTTCTTGCCAGAATGCATCTCAAGTCTTCAGAATGCCTCCGAATCTTGAATCGATGCCATCACCTCGTCCAACTTCAATGTTTCCTTCCCCATGAGCAATGCAGTCACAAGCCCATCAAATGAGCATAGTAGTGATTACAAAGAAAAAGTTCTTTTTCTTCCTCTCCAACCTTCACACCGAGCCACAATAATTACGTCAAGATCTTGTTGAATTCATTGGTGTGATCGAACAAATTTTCTCCCTCGTCCATCCGCAACTGGTACAATTTCATCTTTAGGAATTATTTTTTGGTGTGTGACTTCACCATATATCGCTTCTTCTACTTATTTTAGATCTCCTTTGGTGAAGTCTCATCCAACACCGAGTACTTTACCTCATTTTCTAGACACGGTAGAATTGTGTTGACAACACACATTTCAATCTCTTCACAATCATCGTTACTGGTTGTCTCGAGATTTTCTCCGATTAACGGTTTGATAATGCCCTGTTGCACAAGAATATCTTTCACAATGCTTTTCCACAAGCCAAAATTATTCTGACCATCAAACTTATCGATATCAAACTTTGGTAGTGCACTACCACCAATCATCATTGATGTTGCAAAATGTGATCACCACCTTCAATGCCTCAACCATTTAAAACCACTAGAAAGAGGGTGAATTTTGAAAATCTAACTATACGATGTGTCTGTAACGGTTGAAATAGTGGGAATCGTCTCTTGGATCATCGAAATCGGACACTGATTGGCCGAGTTATCGCTAAAACAAGTTCAAAGGTCTAGATTTCCTACTGACATGGTGCTGACATGGAATTCTAGAGCAACTACTAGAATATCACTGGAAAAGTCACCAGCAGCATGAACAATACCGTCTTCTCCAGCACGGGGTTACTGGTCACCCACAGTTTTGACCGAACTTTGACTGAGCTTATCTCCTTCGTTTCGGCTCTGTTTTCATCATCACTTATTCTGTTGGAATCGTATCATAGTACTCTTGATGGATATGGCCTCAAAAAAAAATTTCCAACCACTTTCAATTTTCTGGTCACCGGAAAATACTCCTGTTGATTCTCCGTTTCAACTCTGTTCGCTCCAGCTCCCTCTGATAACACTTTGTAGGGCGCAACAGAGGTATGTGGAGGATTATGTAAACTGGATGATGTGAAATTCATTCTAAGGATGAGATAGAACTTGTTTTCATTAAGTAGGCTTTATGCAAAAGTGTTTATGATTTCCATAGTAGGTAGAGTGTTGGAAGTATCACGCATGGATGCAGTGATGCTTACTAGGAAAGAGTCCCAAGGGTTGTATCGTTTTATGGGGACTGCAACCAGCTCAATATTGATTGAATAAAGTGTAAGTTCCACTTCATTTGGCATGAAGAAGCATGTTTGATTTTCTGATGAAGTTTTCAACACCTGCAAGGAGACTGAAGGTCTAGTTTCTACCCCAAATTGGTCGTGAGGAGGAGATTTTTTGGGGCCACTCCCATTTTGGGAGTCAATCATGGGGTCTGTTGTGGATATCTTCTGGCTGCAACATTTTTCCTTTGTTGGAAACTACTCCATGCAACAAAATATTTGGTGGGAAGCTAACATAGTAGAATTCGAGCAGCAGGCGGTGGAAGGACTTCCCATGGGTAGATGAGCTACCTAAACCAACTGAAGAATGTTTGGTCTATTGTATCTATAAAACAATATAAAAATATAATGAGATGATAAGATGTGTATGTGTGTTGTGAGCCTCTGTTGAGTTTTATCCAGAGAGAAGAAATAGAAGTTGACTCCCTTCTCCCATGGACGCATGTCATCCTATCGAACCACACTAAAATCCTTGTGTTCTTCGTTTTTCTTCCATTTTAGTTTGTTTTGGTTTCCACGCACCTCTTCTGCACCCTTTCAAGTGCTATCAGAGGGAGGGATTTTGAAATGGTGATGCAATGACGAGTTTTCAGTGAACAGAAAATTGAAGGTGGTCAGAAATTTTTTCTAGGCCAGATCCATGAAGAGGATGATGAGACGATTACAACGGCACAAGCGGCGTTGAAAACGGAGTTTAAAAGAGCCCTGTAGAGCTGATCAAAGTTTCAGTAGAACTGCGGGTGAACATTAACCCCATGCAGGAGAAGACGATACTTGTCACACAGCCGGAAAAAATTCTAGCGAGATTCTGGTAGCTACTCCGACATGCCACATGATCACCACGTTAGTAGGTGATCTGGACTGTTAAATTTGGTTTGAAAATATCTCGACCAATCAGACTCTGATTTCGATGATCTAGGAGTCAATTCCAACTATTTAGACCATTCTAGACACATTAGTATAGTTAGTTTTTAAAAATTCTTTATTCTATAAAGTGGTGTCAAAGGGGCGTGGCATCGACGATGGTGATCGCGTTTTGCAACAATGACGATGGATGGTAGCAGTGCACTACCAAAATTTGAGATCGAGAAGTTCAATGGTCGGAATAATTTTGGATTATGGAAAAGCATAGTGAAAGATATTCTTGTGTAGCCGGGCATGATCAGACCATTGATCGGAGAAAATCCCAAGACAACTAGTAACGATGATTGTGAAGAGCTCAAGATGCGGGTCGTCATCACAATTCGACTGTGTATGGAGAATGTGGTAAAGTACTCGGTGTTGGATGAGACCTTACCGAAGGATATATGGAGGAATTTGGAACAGTGATATGTGGAAAAATTGCTCACCAATAAATTATTCTTAAAGACAAAATTTTACCAACTGCACATGTATGAGGGAGAAATTTTTTTGGATCACACCAACGAGTTAAAAAAGATCATGATGCAATTATTAGGTCTAGGTGTGAAGTCTAGAGATGAAGACAAAGCACATTTTCTTTATTCATCTCTACCAAGTTCATTTGATGGACTTGCGACTCAATTTCTTGTGGTAAAGGAAAACTTTATACTGGACAAGGTGATGATGTCACTTCAAGATTCAGAGGCATTCCGAAGACCTACAACACATTTAAGAGAGAAAATAATGGTGATGTGAGATGATCAACGTGGAAGAAACCGATATCGAAAGTCAGGAGGTAAAGAATGGATTCCAAAATCGAGAGGATGTGATCCTAGAAAAATCACGTGTTTCTAGTGTGAGAAAAAGGGTCACTATAAAAGTGAATGTGGAGAGCGCAAATGGTATGTTGCTAGGAAAGAGAAAGTTGAAGAGAAGGATGAAAAAATCACAGAATTATCGATAGATGATGAAGTCTATGTAACAATGGGAATCTTACACTCAGATGAGAGAATCGAATGGGGAGAAGTGTAGTGTCATTACTGCAAAATATGCGGGCACATAAAGCAGGAATGCCAATTTTTGAAAAAGAAGAATGAGCGGGCTCAAAATCCAAATGGATATGTATGGGTTTTGGATTTTGGGAGATCGACACACATATTCACGACAAAAGGTGTGTTTCATACTTTTCTGCAGGTGTGAGACTTGGTTATAGTTGGTGATGGGTAAACATGTGAGGTTTGAGGAGTTGGGATGGTGAAATTGAAGACACCCGATGGAGGAGTACGTAAACTGGATGACGTGAAATTCATTCTGAGGATGAGGCAGAACATGGTTTCATTAAGTAGGCTCGATGCAAAAGTATTTAAGATTTCCATAATAGGTGGAGTGTTGGAAGTCTCATGTGGGGATGAAACGATGCATACTGGGAAAGAGTCACAAGGGTTGTATCATTTGATAGGGACCGCAATCCGCTCAATATCGATTAAAAAAAGTGTAAGTGCCATGTCATATAGAGTGAAGAAGAAAGTTTGATTTGATGATGGAGTTTTCAAAACCTACAAGGAGAATACAGGTCTAGTTTCTACCCCAAATTGGTCATGAGGTGGAGATTTGTGGGGGCCACTCCCATTTTGGGAGTCAATCATGGGGTTTGTTTCAGATATCTTCTGGCTGCAACATTTTTCCTTTGTCGGAAACTACTCCATGCAATAACATATTTGGTGGGCAGCCAACTGAGTAGACTTCGAGCAGCAGGCGGCGGAAGGATTTCCCATGGGTAGATGAGCTACCCAAACCAACTGAATAATGTTTGGTCTTTTGTATCTATAAAACAAGATGGAAATATCATGATATGATAATATGTGTATGTGTGTTGTGAGCCTCCATTGAGTTTTATCCAGAGAGAAGAAATAGAAGTTGGCCTCCTTCTCTTGTGGACATAGGTCAACCGATCGAACCACGTTAAAATCCCTGTGTTCTTCATTTTTATTCCATTTTTTTGTGTTTTGGTTTCCACACACCTCTACTGTGCTCTTACAAGTGGTATCAAAGGGTAGGAGTTTGAAACAGTGAGGTGACAATGAGTTTTCAGTGACTGGAAAATTTAATGTGGTCGAAATTTTTTTCGGAGGCCTGATCCATGAAGTGGATGACGAGACGATTCCAACGGCACAAGTGGCATTTTAAATGGAGTTGAAATGATCCTTGTAGAGTCATTCAAAGTTCTGGTCAAACTACTGGGGAACAATAACCCCATAACGGAGAAGAAAATACTATTCACATTGTTGGTGAAAATTCCAGTGAGATTCCAGTAGCTGCTCCAGCGTGCCACGCCAGCACCAGGTCATCACCTCATCAGTAGGTGATCTGGACTGTTGAATTTGGTTTGGAGATATCTCAACCAATCAGACTCTGATTTCAATGATCAAGGAGTATGTTTTTACTATTTAGACTGTTAAGGATGCATCCGTACAGTTATTTTTTCAATATTCTCACTCCATAAATTGGTGTCAAAGGGGTGAAACATCAACAGTGGTGATCACATTTTGCGACAACGACGATGGATGGTGGTAGTGCACTACCAAAATTTGAGATCGAGAAGTTCGATGGTTGGAATAATTTTGGCTTGTGTCAAAGCATGGCGAAAGATATTCTTGTGCAGCTGAGCATGATCTGACCGTTGATCGGAGAAAAGACCAAGACAACCAGTAATGATGATTGGGAAGAGCTTGAGATATGGGTCATCAGCACAATTCGAATGTGTTTGGCAAATGAGGTAAAGTACTTGGTGTTGGATGAGACCTCACCAAAGGAGATCTGGAAGAATTAGGAGCAGTGATATATGGAAACATTTATCCCCAACAAATTGTTCTTAAAGAAAAAATTGTACCAGTTTCACTTGGATGAGGGATCAAATTTTTTGGATCACACCAATGAATTCAACAAGATCCCAATGTAATTATTGGGGTTCAGTGTGAATGTTGGAGAGGAAGACAAATAACTTTTGCTTTTTTCATCTCTACCATGTTCATTTGATAGACTTGTGACTGCATAGATCATGGGGAAGGAAACATTAAAGCTGGATGAGGTGATAGAGTCACTTCAAGATTCAGAGGCATTCTGAAGACCTGCGACACATTCAGGCAAGAAAATCATGGCGATGAAAGATGATCCACATGAAAAGAGACAATATCGAAAGTCAGGAGGTAATGAATGGAGGCCAAAATTGAGAAGATGTGGTCCTATTGAAATCATGTGTTTCTGGTGTGAGAAAAAGGGTCACTATAAAAGTGAATTGGAGAGCGCAAATGGTATGTTGGTGGGAAAGAAAAAGTTAAAGAGAAGTATGAAAACATCATAGAGTTATCGGCGGATAATGAAGTCTATGTGACAATGGGAATATTTCACTCAAATGAGAGAATAAAATGGGGAGAAGTGCTATGTCATTACTATAAAAGATACGGGAACATGAAGTGGGAATTTCAATTTCTAAAAAGAAATAACGACCATGCTCAAAATACCCAGGTAGATGGATGGGATTTTGATTCATGGAGCTCGACACACATATACACGTCCAAAGGTGCATTTCATACTTTTAAAAAGGTGCGAGACTCAGTGAGACTTGGTGATGGGTAAACATGTGAGGTTCGAGGAGTCGAGATGGTGAAATTGAAGAAACTTGATAGAGGAGTACGTAAACTGACTGACGTGAAATTCATTCTAAGGATAAGATGAAACTTGGTTTCATTAAGTAGGATTGATGCTAAAGGGTTAAATATTTCTATAGCAGGTGGAGTGTTAGAAGTCTCATGCGGGGTTTCAATGATGCTAATTGGGAAAGAGTCCCAAGGATGTATCATTTGATGGGGACCGCAGTCATCTCAAGATCGATTGAAGAAAGTGGAAGTGCCACATCATCTGGCATGAAGAAGCATGTTCAATTTACTGATGAAGTTTTCAACACCTGTAAGGAGACCGTAGGTCTGGTTTCTACCCCAAATTGGTCATGAGGGGGAGATTTGTGGGGGCCACTTCCATTTTGGGAGTCAATCATGGGGTCTGTTGTGAATATCTTTTGGCTGCAGTATTTTTCCTCTGTTAGCAACTACTCCACGTAGAAACATCTTTGGTGGGTAGCAGACTTATCGGACTTCAAGCAGTAGGCGGAGGATGGATTTACCATGGGTAGATGAGCAACCCAAACCAACCAAAGAATGTTTGGTCTTTTGTATCTATAAAATAGGATGAAAATCTCATGATATGATAATATTTGTATCTATATTTTGAGCCTTCAGTGATTTTTATCTGGAGAGAAGAAATTGAAGTTGGCCCCCTTGTCCCGTGGACGTAGGTCATATGACCAAACCATGTTAAAATCCTTGTGTTCTTCATTTTTCTTCCATTTTAGTGTGTTTTGGTTTCCACGCATCTCTGCTAAGACCTTACAAGATCTTGTTTTTTTGATTTGTAGATTCATTTTCATTGATAGGGGATCTCGACATTTCTGATCTCTATGGTCGCGAAGATGATTTTTTTGTATGATAGGTGTTTGAAGAAATTCCATAATGAAATTAGTTTGTAACACTGTTTGAATTAAGGACATCATGGTGGTTCAAGTCTATGGAGAATTCCGACTGTGGCCCATTAATTATTGGACTCCCATAAGTGCAGTTCATCAAGTTTTTTTTGTTAATTCCATATGAGTACTAATCTGGGTTTTGAGTAAGAGACAAGGTCAAGCTGTTAAAGATGGTGGCGATACCATGTCAGTGTGAAATATTACCAACCTAGATCATTTGAAGATAAATCATGGGATTGAATCCATTGACCTTAATAATTTGGTTTTCATTTAAAGAGTTGGTCAACTAATGAATTGGGTGAGTTGTACGACTGTTAATATGTATGAGATTGAAGAAATTTAAGTGCTACTTGGATGTTGATACTAGGGAGTGATGTATTTGTTGGTTTTGTTTTTGATGTTGTAAGTGTTCAATATTGAAGATGGATATGGTGGATTAACTTTTCTGTGAATGTAAGAATTTTGTGTCAGAGTTTGGAGAAAGTGGAGTTGAATGACATGTAGCTTAAGATGATAGAAGTAAAAGTCAAATAAAAAAAAAAAAAATATATATATATATATATATATATATATTTGTTTGTTTTTTCACTGGATCATTTACTGCTCATGTGCAGGAGAGCAGAATCTGATATAGAGTTTTACTCAAATACCAGATATATGGACTAAAGGTATGAGAATTAATTCTCAAATGATGGTTGCCACCATACAAAGGTGGTTTAGAGGCTGTGATGCAGGATGGAAAATATAATATAGAATTATAGATGGAGGAAGATCAGATGAAAATAGATGGAAAGAAGAATGCATTTTTCATGTCATTGGAGCGGAACGACAGTGAACATAACTGAGAGATATTTTGGTGAACTTGAATGTGACCAGATACTGAGCACGGAGATGAAGATCTAAGTCTGATCACATTTCATGGACATGATTAGATAATTTTCTTGTGGTTATACCTTGTTATTCTTTCTGGTGATTTTGTTCTGTTTTTTTAATTTCAATCAAATTATAATTTTTTCTATGGATTTTAAATTGTTAGATATGCGATTTCTATTTGATAATTGTCATTCCATCATTTTGTTTCATTTTATCTTCCATTATATGACTGATAGAAGACAAATAGACATGTATTTTTCCTTGGATGTAGATTGTTTGGTCAGTCTAATTAAAATATCATTGTTCGATTATTGTTTTTGAAGCTTCTCAATTCTCAATTGATAATTATGATCACAACACTTTGACTCTATCAAAGTGTTTGGTGATCGTTGAATATTTCGACCATCTCTTGATGAAAGGAGTTTAAAACTAAGATCTTAGTTGAAAACCTTGACTTTTTAAACATAATGAGACACAAAGTTTAGATATTTCAGACTATGTTTCAAGAGAATTATGGAAAGAATCCTTTCAAAGCAATGAATAATGAATGAACTAGTTGAGTAACTTGGGAATGTCTCTAATATTTTCTGAATTCTCTATAGTTTTCATTTAACATTTCTTTGTTTTTTATGTTTACATGTTTTGTTACATTATAAATTAGTTTATTTTCATTTCCTATCATAGAAAACCCACTTAAAAATTTAGTTTAGTTAATAATAATAAAAATATTTACAAAGAAATTCCTTAAATGTAGTCTCATTGGGAGACAACCCTAATTCCTACTATATTGTAGTAGTTAGGAGATTAAAAATATTGAAGAGTGTAAAAATTACTAAAAATACGTGTTTCATAGAGTAATGTATCAACAATCCTCTTGGTTGCGGAGATCAAGCGACATGTCCCATATGTGATAATCAGAGGTAAAAAATTGTACATTCATGGGTGTGTTGTAAAAAATTACTTTGGGTGTGAGATAAAATCCTTTGGGTGTCAAAGATGTGAAATAGAAATTCCTTTGGGTGACCAAATTCCTTTGGGTGAATTAACTCTTGTGTTTGACACTTCATCTACTACAATGTCGGGTGCTGCCTCAATAGTGGTATCAAAGGTGGTTCATTGTTCTAACCTGAGAATATTGAAATATAGTGATGGAGTCACATCGAGGATTTTTTTCAAAGATCTATAAATATGACACCCATGATGGGTGTTATGAATCATATTAGTATCGATATGGTTGATCTGATGCGACTGGGGATCTATTGAAGGTGGAGTTGATAATGATGGTAGAGCCATCGATCATGAAGAGATGATGATGATGATGTCGATGATGGAGTTTTTGAAATTTTAATTAAGGTGGATAATGTTGGGAATATTTAATTTGGAAAAACTGAATGAATCATACATGGGATATTAAGGGCCTCAAGTGCAAGGGATCCTGAAAGGCAGTAGTGGTGTTTGTGGGGTAGAGAAACAAAAGAAAATGAACATAGGAATAGTGGGAATTGGGAACAAGAATTCCTCTATAAGAAACTGATGTGGATAGGGGAGGCAATTGGAAAGATGTACCCGCCTAGAAGATGACCAGAGAGGCTACCAAGATGCAGTGACTAAGGGAGTGAATGGGGGGCTGTTGGGGAAGCCAATGAGTGGTTAAAAGAGGGACGTAAGAGAAGCAGAAAGAAAAAATAGGGGAAGACATGTATTCTATTTTATTATGTAGAGAAGAGAGGTTCGATGAGGGGAAAACCAAGATTTAGCCTATGCAAGAGAGAACTAGGAAGTGGATACTACATTTGTGGTAAACTAATACAAAATAGGCCTTTAATAGTGCTGAATTTTATCAATACTAGAAAAAAAAGCATAGATAAAGGTTACCATTTTTTAGCATTGATAAAGGGTACCCTTTATCAGTGATTTATTTTTAGCACTCATAAAGGGTATCCTTTATCAGTGCTTTTTTAGTTTTGGTAATGGTCCTAAATAAAATGAAATAATTAAACAAAAAAAATTAAAATGAGTAAACTATTTTTTTAAAAATATTTTTTAATTAAATATTTTTTGATAAAAATGAAGAAATTTAATATACATATATATGTGTTTTAAATGTTTATAAATAGTATATTTTAAATATATAGATTTACTAAATTAATAAAAATAAATAATTAAACAAATAAAAATTAAACACGAGTAGATTAAGAAAAATTTTAAACATTTTATTAATTAAATAATTATTGATAAAAATGAATAAATTTAATATACATATATATATAGATTATAAATATATTTAAATAGTATATATCAAATAAATATATATAATGTTAAAAAATTGTAATAATTAAAAAAAATAAAAAAATGAATAAATTGAAATAATTAAACAAAAAAATTAAAAATGAATAAATTAAAAAAATATTAAAAAATTTATTAATGAAATAATTATTAATTAGAATGAAAAATTTTAATATATATATATATTAATAATAAATTGTAATAAATAATATATATTAAATGTAAATATAAAAAATGAATAATATGTAATAATTAATAACATTTTAATGTCTTATTCATTTTTAATGGGGTTTCTACATAATTATTCAGTAATACATTTAATATAGAAATATATTCACACACACACACACATATATGAATGTATATAATATTTCTTAAAATATGATTAATATAATATAAAATATCTATGCCTTACATTAAATTAGTCACATATTTAGTGAAGAATGGTTTATAAATAAAAATTAATATGAATTAGAAATACTAACTAATTGCATCGAGTAATGAACATAATTGAATGTCATTTGATTTTTCAATTTAACAAATATCAAATGTGTGTTACATTGATTTCATATACATATATACATAATTAATGCATTTTTATATACAACACACACACATTTTTATTTAATTAATGAAATATTATATTAAAACACATTCACCTAATATTTATGCAATTTATTCTTTTAATAATCAATTTAGAATTTCATTATAACATGATACATTTAATATATTATATTTTTAATTGGTAAATATTAATTTTTTTATTTTTAATATTATTACGGTTAGGAATTAATTCATTTTTAATATTTTTTTTATCTTTTTTGTGAATTTAATCCTTTTATATTATTTTTTATATATATTTATTTACTATGTTTTAATATTTTCAATATGAATTCATTTTTATTTCAATATATAGCTATATTATTTTAATAATTTATATTTAATTAATAAAACTTATACATTTTTTTAATATTTTTAAAGCGTTCTAATTTTTACTTATTCAATTTCACTCATTTTTAACATGCATGCACGTAAGATTATATATTCATTAATATTGTTAAAAATATATTTGTAAATAAATATTTATAAGTAAAATATTTATAAATATATATTTAATATATTAATAAATTAATATATTTATAATTATAAATAAATAAATACTATTTTTAAAAAAATTATTTATAAAATTATAAATAAATAATTATATATATTTAAATAATTTTAAAATTATAATAAATTTATTTAAATAATGAATATATATATTATATATATATTTATATATATTTATTAAAAATATATACATAATTATATAAATATATATAATGATATAAATATATAAATATTATTTATTTTAAAAAGTATTTATATAATTATAAAAAAATAATTATATATTTAAATAATTATAAAATTCTAATAAATATATTTGAATAATGAATGTATTTACTATATTTATATATATATTTTTTATCAAGATGACGCATGCCCTTGAGATTTATTAAAAAAAAGAAAAAACAGGCACTATATTAATATTTATATTTTTATATATATTTTAAATGTATTTATATTTAAGTATATAAAGACATATTATGATATAAATATATTTATTATTATAAAATTATAATAAATATATTTAAATAATGAATATATTTATTATTTTTTATATTTATATGTATTTTATAAATAAATAAATAAATAAATAAATAAATAAATAAATAAATAAATAAATAAATAAATAAATAAATAAATAAATAAATAAATAAATATATATATATATATATATATATATATTAGGTGCTTAGGGGTACAATTATATTAAACACACACCACACACACAGGATGGAAATGCAGCCTATAGCCCCCCAAGGGATAACTTACCCATCAAGCCTTATTTATTCAGTACATGACCTGAAGGTCTTGTGGGCATGAGGCCCATTACATGGACCAAAGGCCTAAAAACTGCCTTGAAGGCCGAGTACAGCGTCATGCATGCATCATGTTTGCATCACCATTAGCCTGCATCACCACCTAACTGGGTCACCGTCTGCTAGTGGAAATTTTCTCCCACCAAGATTTGAGCCTGGGTCTAATGCAGGATTACAAGGAGCCTTTACCACTCAGGTAAGCTCCCAACTCCTATTTAAAGAACCCTATCTATGACTAAATCAGTTATGATATCTCAAGCTTCCCCATAACTCCCCTAATGACAAAAATCCTCTCCTTGAATCTAAGGCTCGAATCAAGGCTTGAATCAAGTGTTGAATGAATCAAAGGCTCGAATCCGAGGCTTGAATGAATTGAGGATCGAACGAATCCAAGTCTCGAATGAATCTGAGATTTCACGATATGTCTTCTTTCTCTCGTATGAATCAATGTTTGAATCCAACCTATGTTATTTTCTCCTCCTCCTCACCCATTGATTTCTTCTTTGGGTTCCATGTAAGGTTCTTTTTACTATATATTTTCCATCGTTGTTTTCCCTTATTCTTTAATCCTTATAATCGGTGTTGTTGAAGGGTTTTCATCATCTATGACATCCTTATGTTGGTGTATTTATGATTTATCTATCCCCTAAATTGTTTCATGTTCTTGTGTGTTTGAAATTGATTTCTCTAAAATTATTATTGTTATTTGGGTTTAATTGGATTTAAATATACTTGTTTCTCAAGGTTTTTAAGAAATTATAATTTATTTCCAATTGGGTTCATGTGAATTTGGCCTTGTTTTTTTTATTTTAATTCAAACAAAAAATTATATTTTTGGACAATAAAATATTTATGATAGTTTTCATAAATTAATTTGGTGTTTTAAAGTTATTTTAGGTTGTTTATGAAATCTATTTGGGTAATGCGTAAGTTCATGATATTGATTAATTGGGGGTTTTTTAAAGAAATTTTCTTATGTTTTATTTTGTTATTGTGTTATTTATTTACATCCAATTTTATGGATTCCACTTTTTAGGTTTTATTCTTATAAAAATATGTATTGGTTTTACATATATATATTATATACATTCACATATTCACATAAAAATATGTAAATATTTGTATTGAGAGTTTTTTAGATATGTATGTGTGTAATTTCATATGTTTATAGCATTTAAATAGAATTTTTCAAATTTAAACAAAATGATTAAATTTGGTTTTATTATATAGGTTTATAAATAGGGGTTTTTAAATGTTTTTTTCATTTAAAAATAGTTTTTAGTTTACTGAATTTTTTAAAAATGTCCTATAGAAAAATGATTACTTTTCTAGTGAACTTTCAAATGGGTTTTCAAAAGGATACATGGTTTCAATTGCGTTCTTAATTGTGGGTTGTTATTGTTAATGGAATAGATGATTTCTATGTGGATTGTTTTGTGCTTTTCACATGGTATATTGTAGATAGGATGGTAAAAAGATGGGTGCTGCTCTAGCTTAATTTAGTTATTATCTAGGGGTCGTTTTCAGTTTCCTCGAGAGACCCAGGTTGTATTACTTGTTTTGCTCACATAGTTGACTAGTACTCTATCAGTAAGTCACTTAACTTTAGAACATATAGGTCAGAGCTCCTCCCCATGTGTTATGGATTATAATTGTGATATTAATATATTATTTGGTGCCCACTTTCACTTTTTTGGAAGGTTTTTATCATTTTCCTTGTTTAATATTATTGGTTACATCTTCTACAGTTTAGTTTCTTATTTGGGGTTTTTTTAGTTACATTTCATTATACTGTTTTTTCCTTCTTAGATCCATTTCTTTAAAAAAAATCCAAAAGGTTTTCTAAATGTGTGCTTTTAATAAATAAGGTGTGGTCCAAGGAAAATTATTTTCAAGTGATTCTTTTCCTTTAAATGGAAAAATAAAATAGTTTAATAATGATTTCTAAATGCTTGTTTAAAATATCATTCATTTTTAAAGAACAATGTTAGGAAAAGCTCATGGTTGGTTTTTATTAAATTTATAAAAACACATTCTCCATATGTATTTCAAAATATCTTTCTTGGTAATTGATAAATGGAATCCTTAGTTTATAACAAGGATGGTTTTGTAACAAGATTTTCACCCATATGAAGTTACAATCTCAAGGTATAAAAGTGAATACTTAAATAAGTATATTCATAACATTTAAAATCATGATTTAAATCAAGTAAAAAATGTTTAAAAAACTTTACACAATAAACCAATCATAAATATATTATGTGAAGAACATGTGTGATGTGGTTTCCATATAACCCCACCCAATCTCATGAAAAAAAATTATTCGATCCTCCTATGGATAAATTTTCACTGATCATGCTCAGTTTCACCCATCGACATGCTATCTCATCACTCTATCACAATTCATAAATATCCAATGTCATCCCATTGTCTTCTAAATACCCGAAAAAATGTAAAAACTTGATACTTAGTGTAAATTCATGGCTGGTTTCTTTCTAGACAAAAACCAAATCCAATATTTTTTCTATCACCCAGAGTATTAAATAACTTCCAATTTTACTCATACTCAGATAAATTCAAATAAAATCTAAGATCAATATCACGCATGAACTACGTCTAACACCTCATGATATTTTGGAAAATATTTTCAATGTCATGAATATTTGAAACATTGTCTTGATGTTGATTCTTGAATAAATTTCATGGCATGTTAAATCTTGTATTTTTGGATTATTATGTGATATTTGATGAAATTGGTTTTTATAAATGAATAGTTCCTTGATTGAATTTTGAAATAATCCCATGGGAACCTCAGTATTTAAGTGGGTAGTCTAGGAAAATAATTTTAGGATTTAAATTGTTAATTTAATACTATCTTTAGAAAAGGGTTTTATTCCATCTAACTTTATAAAATGTTTATGAAATATTCAATAATAATGATTTTCTTTATATTGGGTGGTGGCCTACATAGAAATTTTATGGAAAGACCTATTTTAAATTTTAGTTTTGAAAAAGGAAACTTGGTTTTAAATGGTAAAGTGGGTTTTGAAATAAAAAATAGCTTTTCACTTAAAATGAACTAAAATGTATTCGGTGTTTTGAAACTCATGAAGTGATTTCAAAGTAAACCTGTAAAGTTATAAACATTTCAAAGTAGAAATATTTCCATGGAAATGGATTTAAACTTTTAATTTATTGTTAATTATTTTTGAACATGATTTTAAATAATTTCACTTTATGCTAATGGGTTTTATAGAAAAGGGGGTTTGTATCCCATTAAGTGTTTCGAAAAAAATTGGTCGATTTTCATGTGGAATTAAAAAACAGATTTCAAGTGGGGTTTTAAAAATTCAAAAAGAATCCTTTTGAATTTTGAAAGGGTTTTTGAGATATGATTTGGAATTTTAAATAAATATACAGTGATTTAAATAGTTTTTAGGAGAAAAATGTCATCCTCATCAACTTCATCTCCCAAACAATTATTATTACATTTTGTTGCTTGAGACTCACCCCCCATATCTTTTGGACATGAAACTATGTGGTTTGACAACTCTAAATAGTAGTCATCCCATACTGGGTACTAGTGATCATTTTGGAAGAATTTATAAGATAAAACCTACCATAGTGGATTAATTATTTTCTTAAATTAAATTACCCAATTCCTTTAAAGCATACTGAAATTATTTGAAACAATCAAATGTTGGGTTTCCCTTATATAAATTATCTAAAACTTTCACCTTTGAAAATGTAAATATTATATGTATTTATTTATTATAAAAAATAAATATTTTATAAATATAATATGATGGATATGAATAAAAAATGGATTCACTCTAATCATTTTACAAAATACTATGAAGATGGAGTTAAAGAGTTCATTAAATTTTCAATAGAGCATGAATACGACCCTTCTCAAATACATTTCCCATGTTTTAATTGTTTTTATTAAAGAAACATTAGTTCATAAGAGTTGTAATAAACTTTGATTGGTCATGAAATAGATTAGATCTACAAATGTTGGACTAGATATGGGAAAAAATGGATGTGCTCATCGATTAGGATGATACTGCGCTTTATGGATCATTTGATATAAATACCAGTGTAAATGATGATGAATATATCATGGAAGAAATGAAAATGGAAATTGATATGACCTTTTACAAATTTTTTTGAGAAGTTAAACAACTATGATATGAGTCCATTATATGCCGGTTGTACTAAATACACAACATTGTCAGCTGTACAGAAGTTATATAATTTGAAAGATGGAAACATATGGAGCGACACTAGATTTATAAAACTACTTGGTCTCCTGAATGATATTAAACTAAAAGAAATTAAACTTCCATTTCAAACATATTATACTAAATTAATGCTACTTTTAAAGGGAATGATCTATATAAAAATACATGCTTGTCCAAATTATTTCATATTATTTCACAAGGACCATGAATCACTCATAAAATAACCTAAGTGTGTCATGTATTGATACAAGAAAAATGAATCGAGTCCTTTGAAATATGTATGGTATTTACCTATGATTCCATAGTTTAGAATACTATATGGATGTCAAGAAACCATGAGACAATTGACATGGAATTAAAATACAAGAATTAAATATGGGAACCTATGTCATATGATAGATTATCCTCAGTGGAAGAAAATTAATTATGATTATCCTAAATTTAAAAATGATCGAAGAAACTTTAGTATTTAATTATCTATAAATGAAATAAATTATTTTGGTGTATAGAATAATAATCAAAATATATATCCTATATTGTTTGTAAATTATAACTTGCCACCATGGTTATGCATGAAGTGAAAATACATTATGTTGTCTCTGCTTATATCTAGGAAAAAGAAACCCAGTAATGATATTGATGTCTATTTGGATCCCTTTATTGAAGATATGAAATTTATGTGGGATACATGTGTTTAAATTTTTGATTCCTATAGAAGTAAAGAATTCACATTGAGGGCCATGTTGTATAGAATGATAAATGACTTTCATACTTATGTAAAATTTTCAGGTTATAACATTAAAGGTATTTTGAAGTGTTAAATTTGTGAAGAATACAGACAATTAGTTTAGTTGAAACATTCCTTAAAAACTATGTTTTTAGGAAATCAATTTTTTTACCTTGATGAAATAAATACTGATCCTGGACGACAATATTAGATGGGAATATTGAACAAGGTACAACACCATCTCCAATAATGGGTGATCAACTATTCGATAAAGTAAAATATATTGAAACTATTTTTGGAAAAACATTTTAAAAAAACCTTATGAAATCAGGTGGGAATAAGAGATCAATTTTCTTAGAATTAATGTATTGTAATTGTTTGTACATCAGATATTTTTTTTTGATTTTATGCATATAGAAAAGCTTGTATTTGAAAGTGTTATTAGAACATTACCAAATGTTCTTGAAAAAATGAAATATGGAATCGAGGATAGGTTGGACATTATTGAAATAGGGATAAGGGAATATTTGGCACTGGTAATGGGTAAATAGAATAATTTTCTTCCTACAACACCTTACACTCTATCCAGATAGAAAAAATTGCACCTTTTCATTTTCTTAAATGGTGTAAAAGTTATAGAGGGGTATTCATCCAATATTAAGAATGTCATTTCAATGAATAATTTTATGTTACATGGAATAACATGACTATCATTTTTTTATTCATGATTTGATGCCCATCACATTCTAGCTAAAAATGTATGACATACACTAACCAAACTTGGCTTCTTTTTCAAATCCAGATCCTATAAAGCGATAGAATCAGTGAAGTTTCCAATCAAGAATAAGGAGGTTGTATTAATATTATGAAAATTAGAGATGTTATTCCCACTATAATTCATTGATATAATGGTCCACCTGATGCTTCACTTGGTTAGATAAGTTTAACAAGATCCTATCCATTATAGATGGATGTACCCCATTGAATGATATATGAAGATTTTGAAAGGGTATATTAATAATCAAGATTGTCCATAAGGTTTTATTTCAGATTAATATATTGTTAAAGAATCTATTGAATTATATATCGATTACCTATCAGATGTTGACAACATCGATCTCCCAAAGTCTCATCATAGGTGACACCTTATGGGTGAAGGGATTTCTAGAAGATATGTTGTTACAATTACCATCATAGAGCGGGAGAAAGATCACCTTTACAGCTTACAAAATATTTATGATGTTGATCCATACATTTATTCCCACAAAGAAATTATTAGATATTTGAATCCATTAAGGGATGAAGGATGGATATTAAATATACAAAATATAAAATTTATAGGATGGATCTGAGATCAAATTTATAAAGATTTATCTAAAAATTTGAATTAAATTGCCGAATGACTTTGATGGCTGGTTAGGGGACCAAATGAAAATGTTATATCTTACATTGGTTTTCTAATCAATGATTATACATTATATATAAAACAACACAATGACTGTAGTACAATGAAAAACAGTGGATTTACGCTTATGACGGGAGTGATACACATATCTGGTTCTAAGGATAGAAATCCAACATATGAGAATATTTCATATTTCATCATTATAGAATAAATATAAAAGTTGTGTTATATAACATATCAAGTGTTGATGTTCCATTGCAAATGGGTTTAAAATAAGAGTGTAGTGAATGTTGATGAAATGGGATTCATGAAGGTGAATTTCAGTGTGGAATAGGAAAAGGAGATCCATTCATAATATAATCACAATCAATGAAAGTATTTTATGTATTAGATCTTGATTATTCTACTGGATACTTAGAAAACTATAGGGTTAAATAAAAATTCAATCAAGGATGGACCTTTCATTGGGAGATCATAATCGGTTCATGCCGGTCCCAATGAAGATAATGTCTTGTATGTTAGAGGGGACCAAAAATAGGGTATTTGAATTATTGATAGAGGATCAAATCCATTAAACCTTAAAAATAAATAAATAGAGTTCAATGATAAGGTTAAAGTTTTTTTAAATATACTATGATTTTCATTATAATATTGTATATTCCCTACTGCATTAACATAATCTAAATTAAATGTTTGACTACTCATGCAGACAAATAATGTCTTCTACACATGATGATGTTACCAATCTTGGAGAAGAGAAGATTATTAATGATGAAACTAAATAATTATTAAGTGATTAATAACATATTGATGAAAAAATAAGAACGACACAACATGAAAGTGTTGAATAAAACTATCTTGGCAAGAAGTATGGTTATAAAATTTTAGGTTGGATGGAATCAACGTGACCATCCTTTTGACCCCAACAAGTTAATGTTCATTAGTTATGTTAGGGTCACAATGAGGATGAATGTTGTGATTAATATTGATTCACGGAGCCACATCCAACCTATAACAAAGGAAAACCTTTGGGAAGATATAATGGTAATGTTACAATATACTTTATCTATTTTGGAAAAAATAATAATGAAATACTGATTTAATTTTCATTATTATTTACATGTTTTTTTTATTTTAGAATATTTTTGTAATAAATTTGTCTTAATAGCCATTGAAAAATCCCATGGAGGCTTTTAGACTCTTCTTACTAAGTTATATCTTAAGGATGATGAGGGGAAATTAAAGCCCCACCCACCAGTTATTTATGCACATATTATAAAGAAAGAAACATGAAATTATTTCACTAGTCATCATGAAGAGAAATCATTTCAGGTGACTTATAGTAGATAATACATTACTTTTCATTATTTATTTTACCCAATTTGATTAAAAATTTCTAATTTATAAAACAAAAAAGGAGTTATGAAAATAAATAAAGTGCATCAAAACCAATGTACCCCTATTACAAAGAAAGGATGGGGAACACTTCACTAGAGAAAAAATTGATATTTATTTTAAATAAATAATAAAAGTTTTATGTGATATGAAACAAAAAATATTCCTTTATTTAAATTTAGATTGATGAATAAAAATTCATAGCCACTTCCATCCCATGTCCTGTTCTATGGAAGGAGGATGCATATTTTCAGGGGTACTGTAGTAGTACTATGTGGGTACTATAGCAGTTACTGTAGCAGGTACTGTTCGGTATTGTAGCAGCCAGAACTATTTACCTTGGGCCACCAGTTTGGGCTTGGAGTTCTTAAGGCCTTCGGGCCACCAAAACCTTTAGGTCAGTAAGGCTTTTGGGCCACTTCAAGGACTTTAGGCCACCTCAAAGGCCTTTGGGCCACCTCAAGGCCTTTAGGGCCACCTTATATAAAGATACACAGATAGATTCTACAAGGAACCAGCTCCAGAGGAGGATTCAAGAGAAGGTAACTTTCACCAGAGCATGGATAACGGGTTTAGAAGAATGAGAGGGTATGACATTGCCATCAGTACTGGGACTGTGCATCTCTACATAGGACATTTAGTTAAACAACTATGCGAAGGTTGAGAGATGATCACAATGCAGATTATGGGGAGGGTTACTTTCAAGTAGTCATAGTCTGTATGATTTATTTAAGACCTACAGGTCCTGTAATGTCTCCAAGCCTACAGAAAATGTAATCTTTAAGCTTAAGGTCCTTGTAAGGGTTCCCCCTCATCCCTTTATGGGGGGGGGGGGTTATCAAAAATCAATAAAAAATAAGGCCTTAAATCTATTCATGTAAGGAGGGTAAACTAGTTATTGAAAACATAAAATTAGTGTGCGAAACATGTGTAAGTATGGAATAATAGTAATTAATTATGATTTATAACAATATTTCATAAAAATATATATTTATATTCATTTTTATTTCATAATGTTTAAACACAAGAATTGGTAGTGATTGTACTAGAAGAAAAACTACTTTTAGTAGCTTTGAAGCAATCAAAACAATATGGCCGCGTTAGAGGAGTAGGTTTTGGAGTGCATCCTCGAACATATTTTGAGAAGAAAAAACTGCAAGAAGATACATATAATATGGTGAAAGGATTTTTGGAAAAAATCGATTCTTTTCAAGATATTATTGTCTGGTCTAGTTTGACAGAATAATATATGAGAAACGATCGAAGCAAACCATTGGTGGAATAAAGATCCACACATGAAGAACCAAATAACCCCACTAGCATTGAGGGTATTCATCCCCCTCAACCTCATACCTTACCAGAGGTAATACTTTTTTTCATTAATCTTTCTCCTAAATGTGAATCAAATAACTTACAATAACTTTATATTATTAAAATTCTATAGGGTAAAGTTGTATGTGATTTCTATCTATCAACACCCATGCTCTGCCATGTTATAAGGGGAACAATGTATAATATACTAAGAGAGAAGCCACAAAATAATGAACTATGAAAAGAACACATGATAGTGGGGATTGATGTAGCTAAGGAGATGACCCATGAGTTTCCTATTCCACTTGATGATCCAAATATTACAATGGTCAATGATGCTATTGGAACTTTTATAGCATGGATTTCCAATCTTATAAAGATACATGTCGTATGTATTTAACAAAATTTTTCATATGAAAAATATGCAATAGTTGAAGAAAAATGTTATAAAGTGAGTTATTATATTATAGATATATAAAGTGATGAAAAAATGGTAGGTTGGATCAACAAAATATAGTGAATCGATAAAGAAATCAAAAGTAACTTCTGAGGGTACCTTCTCCCCACCAGTTCTAGAGAAACATTTATTATCATTACAAATTTATAAAAAAATGTCACGACCCGCCTTCACCAAAAGGAGGGAAGGGTCAGCAGGTTGCCAGGCCCTTCCTTCTTCGAGTTGAAGGAGAGATAATGACCCCCGAAACCCGCCTTCAATAGGTCCCGGAGTGGCGACTAGCACCAAGGGTATAGGAAGTTCTCACAAATGGAAGGCATTACCCTTTTTATTTTATAGGATCGAAAGATAAGGAGGAGAAAACCCAACAACACCAAGATAGAAAGAAAAGTAAAGCCAAAAGTAAACCATTCCCACATGTATGTTTAAACAGTTTACAACAAAGTACAAGTACAAAAGAAAAAGAAGCTCTCAAGTACAATACCAAAAGAAAACAAGGTACGACAACAGCGACAACTCCAACTGTCCGACTAATAGGGTCCCGCGCAGCCCTGGTAGTCCTCCTGGAAACCTGAAAGTAAACGTAGGGTGAGCATACAAGTACACTCAGTAGGGAAAACCAAGACTCTCGTGCACAAGTGGGGGAACGTACTAAAGTCCCGTGAGAAAGAGTAAACCAAACACCTAACAAGGCAACTATCCATCCCAAGCCTCACCAAGGTTCGCTCCCCAAATAACGCAAGTCAAGTAATATATATATAAGAGCACATCGATGTTTGGGTACCCCGCGCCACTTTCCCACTGGTTATTGAGACATCCTACGCATCAGACCAATCCCGCCATTCTCACCGCAGTCCCACTGCCACACCCGCCCGCACACACCTGGGCCACAACCACACGCAGTCCCACTGCCAAATCCCGCCCGCACACACCTGGGCCACAACCACACGCAGTCCCACTGCCAAATCCCGCCCGCACACACCTGGGCCTCAACTGTCACAAGTAACCATGCCTGCAAACACCTAGGCCAGAACAACCACCGCTACGCCCGAAGACACCTGGGCTAAAGAATCCACTGCCACGCCCGAAAACACCTGGGCCTCATCCCGAAGACACTTGGGAAACCACCTGCCGCACACACCTGGACAACCACCACAACACCCTGCCCGATGGTTCTTGGGCTAATAATGGACTTCAGGCCATCACAGCCTGCCCGAAGGTACTTGGGCTATCCGGGAAAGGGAGCAGAAAAGGAGCTAATAACCAGCCACTAAGTATAGTGTTGGGAAAAACACCCTTCCCCCATAAATGGGGGTGTTCGGCACCAAGTGCTCAACTTGGGTGGGGCGCGAATAAGAAACACAAAGCTACAAGTATAGATATAAGTAACAAACACTCACCCAAAACTTAGGTTTTCCTAGCCAACCTACAGGACACAATACCACAACGCCCGAGTCACAATTCGCGACCCTTGCCCACAAAACCATTTGTCCCATTCTTGTTTCACGTTCAGTCAATTGTTCAATTAATTTTAAGCACTACTGGGCAACTACCATAAGCATAACCAAGGAAAACGTCAAGCATAGATCAACCAAAACACTCACACCTGGTTCTGTCAACAGAGGATCTCTCCCCAGTTTGTGATAAAAACCCACAACCACTGAAACCATGCCAACAGGAGATCCCATCCCCCAAATTCACACAGCCACCGAGAGTATAAAAAGGACGGGGGATCCCATCCCCTCCCACATTTCCAGCAAACGGCCCGAAGGGAAAACAACCAACAACCACTACCAACACGAGTCAGGGATTTTCAGATTTAAACGACTTAACACACTCCATGATTTCAAAATTCCATGTGTTCTATCCGTTAGTTATCACAAAAGGGTTGATCCTGGTGCTTTCAATTATTCAGCCGGGTATACGTGATTAACCAATTTCACAGCAGGAGTTCACAATTTCAGCAACCCATTTAAAACATCACGAGGGGATTCAAGTGCACACACACGACCACCAACGGCCTCAATTTTCAGTAAACATAGACCAGTACAAAAAAAGGGATGATCACTAGATAAAGCATAAACAACGATCACAACCCCTCCCCTTCTTTCTTTAGAACTTCGTTTAGTATCTCCATTAGGGTTTGGTTCAACCAATTTCATAGGAACAAAAGTAACGCCCACCCCGCATGATACACAAAAGTGGGAGACGAGAGAAATTCCCTACCTGTTGATGGATGATCGACGTTTAGGCCGGGGGCGCGGAACTTTACGGATAACGACGCGGCGGTCCCGATGCACCAGAAGAGTCACGATCGAAGAAGGGGGAAAACCACGGCCTAACCCTTAATTATAAGGGCTGGGGACGGTTGAGATGAAAACACAAAACCACGGAAGACGAGGGAGTCGTGGGTTGACCACGTGGCTTGACTCATCATTAATGGCGCTGGGTGGTTTTAACTGACCCATGAATTAATGAAGCATTTAATTAAGACCTTTGCGCGCGTTCGGATTTCCAATATATTTTTAGCAAGGAAGAATAGGGTTTAAAACCCTATTTGCGAAAAAGGAACATTACTGGAACAACTTGGCAGGGCCGGTCTCACCAATCGGTGTCACCGATCGGTCTCACCGATCGGTCTCACCGATCGGTCTCACCGATCGGTCTCACCGATCGGTGTCACCGATCGGTCTCGCCGATCGGTCTCACCGATCGGTCTCGCCGATCGGTCTCACCGATCGGTCTCACCGATCGGTGTCACCGATCGGTCTCACCGATCGGTGTCACCGATCGGTCTCGCCGATCGGTCTCGCCGATCGGTCTCCCCGATCGGTCTCACCGATCGGTCTCACCGATCGGTCTCACCGATCGGTCTCACCGATCGGTCTCACCGATCGGTCTCACCGATCGGTCTCACCGATCGGTCTCACCGATCGGTCTCACCGATCGGTCTCACCGATCGGTCTCACCGGTCGGTCTCACCGGTCGGTCTCACCGGTCGGTCTCACCGATCGGTCTCACCGATCGGTCTCACCGATCGGTCTCACCGATCGGTACCCCCGCAAGAAAACCGGATTTTTGGCAAAGGAAGGGACTAAGGGGGTTCTGGGTCTTCACATCAGATACCTCTTGAACGATTCTCGTCCTCGAGAATCAAACAAACTAGAAGGAAAGAGAGGATCCGAACAACCATCTTCGAAGATACCTCTTAGGAGTGGACCCCCGCTAGTTGGAAATACTCCCTGTCATGAACCAAGCATCACACCACGCCAAACCGCCCGGTCATGTGGGTTTGGGGAGTTCCCCTCCCCCATGTCAAGATATTATCCGCTTTGGGCGGCACTGACTCGCCCGCACGGGTTTAATCGCATCCACCTTAATGCGTCCTGATTAGGGGTCGGGTTTCCCCTTCCCTCCAACCGGGGCTTCCCACACAAAACAGAGGGAAGGAACCTAGCACATTTCATAGCCAAAAAGGTCAAACGTTCTGTCACAACAGGCACCAAGGGTTCAAAACTCAGAACAACTCGGGGTATTGGGCACGCATCTGTGCTTCCCTCTCCCACGTACTCTCTTCGAGGCCGCCATGTCTCCACAACACACGAACCAGGCCGACGGTTCGTCCACGGAGCACTTTCTCCTTGCGATCCTCGATTCTGACTGGCCGTTCCTCGAAGGTCGCGTCTCCTCCCACGTCTAGCTCTCCCCAGTTGATGACATGAGAGTCATCATGTAAGTACTGACGAAGCTGGGAGACATGGAAGACGTCATGGACCCTCTCCAACTGAGGTGGTAGGGCCAGCTGATATGCCACCTCGCCAACTCGCCTCAGCACCTCGAAAGGTCCGATGAACCTAGGGGAGAGCTTACTCCCCTTTCCGAACCTCCGCTGCCCCCGTCGAGGGGAAACCTTCAAAAACACATGATCTCCCACCTCGAACTTCAGGGGCCTCCTCCGACGATCAGCATAAGATTTCTGCCGATCCTGAGCTGCTTTCATCCTCTCCCGCACTAGCTGGACCTTCTCCGTGGTGCTCTGCACTACTTCTGGTCCAAGAGTACCAGTCTCACCAACCTCTGCCCAGCATAAGGGTGAACGACATGGTCTTCCATACAAAGCCTCAAAAGGAGCCATGCCGATAGTAGAGTGAAAACTGTTGTTGTAGGCAAACTCTACTAAAGGCAAGTGTCGTACCCATGATCCCCCGAAATCCAGAACACATGCTCGCAGCATGTCCTCCAAAGTCTGGATAGTCCGCTCTGTCTGTCCATCAGTCTGAGGGTGAAAAGCAGTGCTAAGGCGTAGTTGGGTGCCAAAAGCATGCTGTAACCCCTTCCAGACTCGTGAGGTGAATCGAGTGTCCCGATCTGAGACGATCGTTTTCGGAACTCCATGCAAACGCACCACCTCATCCACGTACCTCTGTGCTAAGGTACTCACGGGTCCCGACTCCTTGATAGCCAAGAAGTGAGCAGATTTTGTCAATCGATCCACCACTACCCAGATAGCATCATGCCCGCCCTGAGCTCTGGGTAGTCCCGTGACGAAGTCCATTGAGACGTCGTCCCACTTCCACTCGGGAACATCTAGAGGATGCAATAGACCACCAGGAACACGGTGTTCAGCCTTCACCTGCTGACACACCAGGCATTTAGCCACGAACTCTGCCACTGCCCGTTTCACCCCGGGCCACCAAAACTGTCCCCTCAGGCCTCGGTACATTTTCGAAACACCCGGATGTACCGCCAAGGCTGAGCTATGGAACTCATGAAGGACTTCATCACGCATCACCTCTGGAACAAACAACCTCCGATGAAAGAGCATCCGATGTCGGCTGTCCTCCGACCATCCTTCTGGGGCGTTCCCCTGATCGACACGATCCCGCAACACTTCTACCTCAGGATCTCCCCACTGAGACTCTTCCACTTGCTGCAACAAGGAGGACTGTACCGTCATCTGAAACAAACAACCTCTAGTACCTTCCACCCTTGCATCCAAGTGCAAGGCAGCCAACTCCCCCATTGCCTTCCAAGCATCAGCAGATTCCCGAACCACCTCCTGATGCGGCTTCCTGCTCAGGGCATCAGCCACAACGTTTCCCTTACCTTCAGTGTATGAGATCTCAAAGTCGTAGTCCTGGAGAAACTCGACCCACCTCCGCTGTCGCAAGTTCAAGTCACGCTGGGAGAAGATATAGCGCAAGCTTTTGTGGTCGGTGAAGACCACAAAGTGCTCCCCAAAGAGGTAATGTCGCCACAGCTTTAATGCGAACACCACCGCTGCAAGCTCCAGGTCATGGGTGGCATAGTTCCGCTCATGGGGGCGTAGCTGCCTGGACCCGTAGGAGATCACCCCTTGTCGCTGCATCAATACGCACCCCAGGCCCTGTCCTGAAGCATCACAGAATACCTCATAGGCCATCCCTTCTTCTGGCAACCTCAACACTGGGGCACTAACCAGTTTTTCTTTTAGGTAGCTGAAGGACGACTCACATTGCTCGCTCCACATGAAAACTTGGTCCTTCTTGGTCAAAGCCGTCAAAGGGGCTGCTACCCGGGAGAAGTTGGGTACGAATCTCCGGTAGTAGCCTGCCAGTCCAAGGAAACTCCGAACTTCCGCCACATTCTTGGGTGCTGCCCAAGAAACAATTGCCTCAACCTTTGATGGGTCGACTGCTACTCCCTGCTCAGACACTACATGTCCAAGGAAGTGCACTTCTCGCGCCCAGAACTTGCACTTTGACAACTTCCCATAGAGCTGGTGCTGTCGTAGGACCTTCAAAACTGTCCTCAGGTGCTCTGCATGGTCCTTTTCTGACTTTGAATAGATCAGGATATCGTCGATGAACACCACCACAAACCGATCCAGGTACTCCCGAAAGATGGAGTTCATAAGCCCCATGAACACGGCCGGGGCGTTCGTAACACCAAAGGGCATGACCACGAACTCGAAGTGCCCATACCTGCACCTGAACGCCGTCTTCGGGACGTCGCTATCCTTCACCCTCAGCTGGTGGTACCCGGATCGCAGGTCGATCTTCGAGAACCATCCTGCCCCCTTCAGCTGGTCGAAAAGATCATCTATCCTCGGAAGAGGGTAGCGGTTCTTGATTGTTACCTGATTCAGCCTCCTGTAATCAATGCATAACCTGAGGCCACCATCTGCCTTCTTCGCAAACAAGACTGGGGCACCCCACGGTGATGCACTTGGACGAACATAACCCCTCTTCATCAGATCGTCAATCTGTATCCGCAACTCCCGTAGCTCCGAAGGTGCCATCCGGTAAGGAGCCATCGAGATTGGTCGAGAGCCGGGCTGCAGGTCTATCCCGAACTCGATATCACGTCGAGGGGGTAGAGTCGTCACCTCCTCAGGAAAGACGTCCATAAATTCACGAACGATCTCTGGTACTTCCACTATTTCCGCATCTGTTGATTCTATCGTCAGTTCGGTCAACAAGGAGAGGAGAGGTTCCTCCCTCCTGTTTCCCTTCGGACAGCTCCGCTCGCCGGTGAAAGTAACACGCTGGCCGTCCAAACCGGAGAACACCACCCTCCTTTGGAAACAGTCGATGACGGCGCCCACAGAAAATAGCCAGTCGATGCCTAGGATGACATCGTACGGCCGAATCTGTAGCAGAAGGAGGTCCTTAACCGACTGATGTGGCCCCAACATCAGTCTACATCCCTGACAAACGAACAGCAAGTCGGTCTGACCTCCAACTGGTGTGCTTAACACCAGGGGCACTGGAAGTCTCTCGGCATCTAGACCCAAGGCGCGGGCTAGACTGGGTGCAACAAAGGAGTGCGAAGCTCCGGTATCGAACAAAGCATAAGCAAGAGTGCTAAACACACTGATCGTACCTCGAACAACCTCTGGCCCTGCTGGAACTGTTGCTTCTGCGGCGTGTAACTGTCCACGCCCAGCTCCCCTGCCCCTCGGCTGTCGGCCACCTCCCCGACCACGCCCTGGTCGAGGTCCCTGGGGAGCGCCCTGAGGTCGGCCTCCCCCTCCTATGTCTGTCTGCGGAGGAGCGGGAGCTCGCTGTCCCTGCTGCTGCTGCTGGAAGGGTCTGGCTGGGAACTGCTGCTGCTGTGGCGGATGCTGGGGATGACTGCCACTGCTGTACTGCACCCGATCGGGGCACTGACTCCGAAGATGTCCAGGGCTCCCGCAGATGAAGCACCGTGGTCCCGAGCCCGAAGGGAAAGAACGTGGGCCAGGGGATCGAAACTGAAACTGCTGCGGCCTGCTCCCTGCGGGTCGGAACCTGGAGGGTCCCGATGCTGGGGGCCTGGTGCTGACGGCCTTCCCCTTCGATGGTCCCAGCTGGATCCCTTCTCGTGACAGTCCGCCTAGAGTGTGCATCCTTTCCACCACTTCGGCCTTCTTCTGAACCTCTAAGTATGTCGGAAGGGTAAAGGGAGTAACAGCATACTGGAGGGAGGGTCGGAGCGCCTCCTCCAAACGTCTTGCCCGAGACTCCTCATCGGGAAAGAGGTCTGGAGCAAAACGCAGGAGGTCCTTGAACTTGATTCCAAGTTCCCTCACGGACATGCTCCCCTGCTGGAGGGAGAGTAGCTCCTGTCTCTTCTCCGCCTTCATTGTCGAGGAGAGAAACTCTGCCCGGAACTCCTTCTCGAATTCCGCCCAAGCAACCTCAGACTCTTTCCTACTCCCCAGGTGAAGCATCCACCACTGACGTGACGCTCCTCGCATCTGGCTAACAGCCAGAGGAACCCAGTACTCTGTCGGGGCCCGAATCAGGCCGAAGGCTATGACTAGCTCCTCCAGCCAGCCTTCCGTCTTCATGTCGGAGGTGCTGCCCTCATATTTCTCGAGGGCCTGTCGCTGAAAGGCTCGAAGAGTCTTCTGCCACCGGTCGTCCTCTTCCTCCCGATCAGCTCTCTGCTGATTGGCCAAGGTAGTCTCAGGAGTCTCGATCGCCTGTACCACACGTGGTCGCCTTCCAGGTGCCATAGCTGCAAGGTAACCAAGGAATGCCTAAGCCCAGTAGTGCAAAGAAAACCGTTCTCAAAACTTATTAAGATTTAATTTATTCTTAATTTCCCAAGACATCCCAGAAACACAAGAACACAAGTCATTTATGATGCATGTACCTTTCCTAGGGTCTCTACCCTGCAATCAGTGTGGCTTCACTTGGTCGTTCGGTAGGTCCAGAGTCCTTGCATCGGATCACGGGGGGCCCTAAAATCCCGTGTCCTAGCCGGTCCCCCCTGGCCTATTTCACGCACCAAGGTCACCCAACGCTGTTGCCTTACCATCCCATGAAATCCTCACTGTGCCTAACTCCAGACTCCGTCCTATCTCTCAACCTGCCTCTGATACCATTCTGTCACGACCCGCCTTCACCAAAAGGAGGGAAGGGTCAGCAGGTTGCCAGGCCCTTCCTTCTTCGAGTTGAAGGAGAGATAATGACCCCCGAAACCCGCCTTCAATAGGTCCCGGAGTGGCGACTAGCACCAAGGGTATAGGAAGTTCTCACAAATGGAAGGCATTACCCTTTTTATTTTATAGGATCGAAAGATAAGGAGGAGAAAACCCAACAACACCAAGATAGAAAGAAAAGTAAAGCCAAAAGTAAACCATTCCCACATGTATGTTTAAACAGTTTACAACAAAGTACAAGTACAAAAGAAAAAGAAGCTCTCAAGTACAATACCAAAAGAAAACAAGGTACGACAACAGCGACAACTCCAACTGTCCGACTAATAGGGTCCCGCGCAGCCCTGGTAGTCCTCCTGGAAACCTGAAAGTAAACGTAGGGTGAGCATACAAGTACACTCAGTAGGGAAAACCAAGACTCTCGTGCACAAGTGGGGGAACGTACTAAAGTCCCGTGAGAAAGAGTAAACCAAACACCTAACAAGGCAACTATCCATCCCAAGCCTCACCAAGGTTCGCTCCCCAAATAACGCAAGTCAAGTAATATATATATAAGAGCACATCGATGTTTGGGTACCCCGCGCCACTTTCCCACTGGTTATTGAGACATCCTACGCATCAGACCAATCCCGCCATTCTCACCGCAGTCCCACTGCCACACCCGCCCGCACACACCTGGGCCACAACCACACGCAGTCCCACTGCCAAATCCCGCCCGCACACACCTGGGCCACAACCACACGCAGTCCCACTGCCAAATCCCGCCCGCACACACCTGGGCCTCAACTGTCACAAGTAACCATGCCTGCAAACACCTAGGCCAGAACAACCACCGCTACGCCCGAAGACACCTGGGCTAAAGAATCCACTGCCACGCCCGAAAACACCTGGGCCTCATCCCGAAGACACTTGGGAAACCACCTGCCGCACACACCTGGACAACCACCACAACACCCTGCCCGATGGTTCTTGGGCTAATAATGGACTTCAGGCCATCACAGCCTGCCCGAAGGTACTTGGGCTATCCGGGAAAGGGAGCAGAAAAGGAGCTAATAACCAGCCACTAAGTATAGTGTTGGGAAAAACACCCTTCCCCCATAAATGGGGGTGTTCGGCACCAAGTGCTCAACTTGGGTGGGGCGCGAATAAGAAACACAAAGCTACAAGTATAGATATAAGTAACAAACACTCACCCAAAACTTAGGTTTTCCTAGCCAACCTACAGGACACAATACCACAACGCCCGAGTCACAATTCGCGACCCTTGCCCACAAAACCATTTGTCCCATTCTTGTTTCACGTTCAGTCAATTGTTCAATTAATTTTAAGCACTACTGGGCAACTACCATAAGCATAACCAAGGAAAACGTCAAGCATAGATCAACCAAAACACTCACACCTGGTTCTGTCAACAGAGGATCTCTCCCCAGTTTGTGATAAAAACCCACAACCACTGAAACCATGCCAACAGGAGATCCCATCCCCCAAATTCACACAGCCACCGAGAGTATAAAAAGGACGGGGGATCCCATCCCCTCCCACATTTCCAGCAAACGGCCCGAAGGGAAAACAACCAACAACCACTACCAACACGAGTCAGGGATTTTCAGATTTAAACGACTTAACACACTCCATGATTTCAAAATTCCATGTGTTCTATCCGTTAGTTATCACAAAAGGGTTGATCCTGGTGCTTTCAATTATTCAGCCGGGTATACGTGATTAACCAATTTCACAGCAGGAGTTCACAATTTCAGCAACCCATTTAAAACATCACGAGGGGATTCAAGTGCACACACACGACCACCAACGGCCTCAATTTTCAGTAAACATAGACCAGTACAAAAAAAGGGATGATCACTAGATAAAGCATAAACAACGATCACAACCCCTCCCCTTCTTTCTTTAGAACTTCGTTTAGTATCTCCATTAGGGTTTGGTTCAACCAATTTCATAGGAACAAAAGTAACGCCCACCCCGCATGATACACAAAAGTGGGAGACGAGAGAAATTCCCTACCTGTTGATGGATGATCGACGTTTAGGCCGGGGGCGCGGAACTTTACGGATAACGACGCGGCGGTCCCGATGCACCAGAAGAGTCACGATCGAAGAAGGGGGAAAACCACGGCCTAACCCTTAATTATAAGGGCTGGGGACGGTTGAGATGAAAACACAAAACCACGGAAGACGAGGGAGTCGTGGGTTGACCACGTGGCTTGACTCATCATTAATGGCGCTGGGTGGTTTTAACTGACCCATGAATTAATGAAGCATTTAATTAAGACCTTTGCGCGCGTTCGGATTTCCAATATATTTTTAGCAAGGAAGAATAGGGTTTAAAACCCTATTTGCGAAAAAGGAACATTACTGGAACAACTTGGCAGGGCCGGTCTCACCAATCGGTGTCACCGATCGGTCTCACCGATCGGTCTCACCGATCGGTCTCACCGATCGGTGTCACCGATCGGTCTCGCCGATCGGTCTCACCGATCGGTCTCGCCGATCGGTCTCACCGATCGGTCTCACCGATCGGTGTCACCGATCGGTCTCACCGATCGGTGTCACCGATCGGTCTCGCCGATCGGTCTCGCCGATCGGTCTCCCCGATCGGTCTCACCGATCGGTCTCACCGATCGGTCTCACCGATCGGTCTCACCGATCGGTCTCACCGATCGGTCTCACCGATCGGTCTCACCGATCGGTCTCACCGATCGGTCTCACCGATCGGTCTCACCGATCGGTCTCACCGGTCGGTCTCACCGGTCGGTCTCACCGGTCGGTCTCACCGATCGGTCTCACCGATCGGTCTCACCGATCGGTCTCACCGATCGGTACCCCCGCAAGAAAACCGGATTTTTGGCAAAGGAAGGGACTAAGGGGGTTCTGGGTCTTCACAAAAAACCACATTAAAATATTAAAATATGTTTTATATTCTATATTAATAATAAATATATAGAACTTTAATGACATATGTAGTTTGTCTCAAGAGTATAAATGAGATTCTCAAGTTTGAATGGCTGACAGTATCCGTTGTGAATACATACATAAGGTACAATGTCTTTCCAAAAAATGACACAATATATTCATTAAAGTTTAAATATTCATATTTTATTCAAGTGTTAGTATTACTACTATATACATTTAATACCTCCCAAATAAATATTTGGATTCATTAATCCCTATATCATTTCCATGCAAGAAACTTCTTTGTAGAAGGAATAAATTGAGAAGAAAAAAATGATCTATAAGATACGTTTGAGAAAAAAATAACTAACTAAAGACTCTTTTTGATTCTTACAATGCATGGGTAAAAATATATAATCTAATGACATAAAATACATTTTTTCATTACTTACTTATTTTTGTTTTTTAGTAAGAATTGGATGTTGATTTCACTCAATATGTATACCCCAAATATTTATTTATTTTTTGATCCAAAGCATGGATATCTGAAAAGCTGACCACACATGATGTGTATTGTGAATTTGTAATACACTGGAATCAACATTAAATATATAAACATTGAATTATATGTTTCATTTTATATTTTAAAAATAATTTTGTTATGATGGGGTGGTTACTAAATGTAGGCTAAAACATGGCATGAAGTCGGTGACTGAACATAAAATCCTATGGATTACTTAAAATTGAAACATATTAGGGTATATATGGAAATATTTAACCATCAAAACATATTTCAAAATTTTTTAATTATTTTGGTCAATATTTCTACAATTTTTGAATAATGACAATGAAAACAATTGTGAATATTATGTTTGAAAATTTATGAAAGAGAACATAAACCATCTGAAGACCAGCATCCATGAAGTGGTAAGTTTCAAAGTTAATTATAATTTCATTAAAAATATTTCTTAATAATTTTATTTTCTCTATTTTCTTAGTACTACCAAGATTTACAACAACCTTTATACTCAAAAGAAGAAGTAAATTTGTTTATAGATGATTAGACTACGTAAATAACGTTAAAATGTTTTCTGAAAACAAATTTAGGTGATTACTAGCTATGTTTGTAATCCGGTACGATACATAACCTTAGAAATATATTTTGGGTATAAAGCGTTAGTGTTAGAATTATTATATATTATTTTTACCTATTTATCAAAGAGAATTATACTGGAGGAAATGAATTTATTTAGAATCATTGTCTAGAAAATAATAAAATTGTTGGAAAATGGAGGAGGAGGAGGCAGAGGTGGAGGTGGAGGTGGAAGTGGATGCAGAGGTGGAGGTAGAGATAAAGGTGTAGGTGGAGGTGTAGGTTGAGGAAGAGGCATAGGTAAAGATGGAGACTGAGGAAGAGGAGGAGGCATAGGTGGAGACTGAGGTGTAAGAGGGCACAAAGCACTGGCTTGCAAACAAATAAATTATTAGGAAGTGGAGTAGAATGGGGATCATACCAAGGTTGTGTTTGAGAAAAATTGTTGAAAAGTTTTCACAACACTTTTCACTTAAGATAATATCAATTGTGCAAGTCTTTTAGGTTTCTTATTTAAAAAAATGTTTTTACCACTTGTTTTTTTGATTTTGTATAGCAATTTATGTGGAGGATTTAAAAAAAACAAACACCACTTATTTTTTCAAACTAATTATCATAGGCTATAATTTATATTACCACATCCCAAGTACTATTAAATATTACTAAAGTGTGAAAGCAACCCCTCACTAAGAACAAACTAAAAAAATAGATACAATTTCTTTCCCATGGATTCTCTACAATGAAAATAAAGGGTCTTTGTATCATACAACAATCAAAATAAGAACATGTTAATTATTATTATATAGAAATTTACACTAAGGACATAGGGATTCAAAATCTATGAATTCCATAATTTTTGTAACTTCAAAAAAAATTTAGAAAATATATAAGTGGAATCAGAGTTATAAAACAAATGTGGACGAATGTATACATGAATACAAGCACAAATGGAAGGAAAATTCCTTATGCCATATCAATAATCCTTTAATTTTATTGAGAATAAAGTGCCATAATAGGCATTAATGACCTCTCACTTTGCAGCTATAAATAATATAAATGTAAATAAAACCACTTATGAAACATTACAACCATAGTAAATTCAAAAAATTTGGCATATACCTACCGTATAGAAACTAGACATGTATTAATTAGTGGATCCAATAGTCACAAGAGAGTAATATAACACTAATCCAATCATCAAACATGTATATAATCTAGTTCAAATGTGTGAATAAATATGTGTGTAATCAACCACTAAATCCAATTGGTGTAGGAGAGAACTATTGGAGGATAACCAACATTGAGGGATTGTGGTCATTGAGGAGGGATGGTGTCGAAGGAAACATTAAACCAAATGAAAATAAACCTCTTTATGAATATATCCACAAAAATTAATTAGATTAATGATATAATATAAAAAATTCTTGTAAAATTCATACAAGTAACACATAAAGTTTACATTAGTTGAATTTATTAACTAAAACTAAATATTTTGAATGAACAAGATGTGAAATTAAATCATCCCTCCATTATATCACATAAAATATAACAATCATTACACGAGTAGAGGTGTCTAACCTATCTTTATTATGCATATATATACTTGTTCATCATCTCACCATAAAAAATGTGTCCACTAGTTCTTCACTAATATGCATGTGCACATTCATTATATAAAATTATCCATGTTCAAAATATCATTAAAAAAACTTATCATCATTATCAATAAAATATACATGAGAATAGAGATATTACCATTTTTATGAAAAAATCATGATAATGTTATGTTAGAGTTTATCATCACCCAAACTATTGAGAAGGATATGCTAATATATAGAACAATCCAGGAATACTTAGATTTTAGTGTCATTTGGATACTATAAAAGGGATATATATGCTTAATAATGTTAAAAATGGGTAAAAATTTTATAATGGAGTTTAGTGTCTTATAAAAATACATAATGGGTCACATTGATGTTTTTTCGATCAAATAAGGTAAATGTTTTATTATAGAGTTAATACTCTCTATGATGGTGATAAGGAAAAATATATTTTATTATGTTCCATAAAAACTCAAATGTAAATATTTATTTTAGTTCAATTAATGAATCCTAATAGGTTTACACTAATGGTTAAGGTTTTCTAGGAATAAATAAAGGGATACACTAATGTTTAGTATAATCCAAGAATATATAATTTTTTATGCTAGTTTTTTTATAGAAAATAATAACAAAAATGTTTATATATGATTTTTACACCAACCCAAAAGGATAAAATATTTTTTTGGAATTTTTTATAGTACGTGAATGTTAAGTTATTATACAGTGTTTAAATATATCATGCTGTTGGGATTGAGTTTTTAAAATATTTTTAGGGTCGTATAAAATTGACTAAATTCCTTGTATTTTAGTTTCATGTGATCATGAATAATTATATTATAGTTTAATGATAAATAACTATAAAAAATACATTTTAGTTGATTTTATCATCATTTTATATACTTTTTTAGTTAATTTCCTCATAATTTTTATCTAACACATATTTTTTTAATTTTCATATAGATCATGAAGAAATAAATTTGTCCACAATGATGATTCACTATTTACTGTGATCTTGAAAAGGTGAATTCCTACTACTTATTTAGTTAATTTTTTTCACCATTTTATCTATAATTTTAAAGTTAATTTCCTTTTCATTTTTATCGAATAATTTTTTTATTTATTTTTCAATTATCTTTTGAGAAGTCATATTTTTCCTTCAACCATTTCTATAATGGCAGAAAAGAGAGAACATGTTGCTTTCACATGAGGCATTTCAAGCAACATGGGGTTTCCTCTTCCATACAAATGGAACATTTATTTATTTTTTGGATTGGTGAAGGGTGTAACATCCCAAGTAAGTAATGAATAATAGATATTTTTATCTATATCTATTAATGAATTAGATAGTGTTTTAGAGGCTTAAAATGAAAATAAATCCAATCTTAAGCATGGAATACACTAATATTTTTTAAAAGATTGTTTTACTGCCTTTTGATGGCGAACCATTTTTAAATCTATCTTTTGACAATTTTATAAGCTATGTTTGTAAAAATAAACTTATTATTTATTATTGGGACATCAAAATTTACTTTGTGTGAATTTTTGGTATTTTTCTAACAATGCTCATTTTTTAATGAATAGTGAAAAATACTGCATTTTACATCAAAACTGCTTTTTAATCTAATTTATTTATATTATTAGATTATATTTTAAATTGGTTTTAAAGTTAAATTAGAATATATTTTTACCATTTAATCCAATGGTGGTCATTAGTATTAATTTCACTTTGGAATTGGGCATAAACTAATGCCAAACATTTCATAGATATTGTTTCAAAAAAACCCGCTATTTGTTTTGACAACGGGAATTATTTTTAAATGAAATATTGAAATTTATGTGTTTGGAATTGGGTATAATGGATTAAATATTTGGAATCAGAAGGTCCAAATTATGTAATCAATACTCTTTTGTTTTTGGAAATTATGAATAGTAACGACGGTAATTATCTTTAATCATCTTGATTAATGAGTAATCGGGTAGTTAAGGATAATAAAATAATATCATAATAATAACAAATGACACCAAAATGTGTCCTAAGGATACTGGTTGTCTCATGGCCGACCATGGGATTCCTTGTGCCAAACTTGGGGGCCCCATGAAATCACTTTTGTGAGAAATTGACTTTTTATCTTTTTATTTTTAAAGAATGTTAAATGTAACAAAGAATGTATCACCAAAGTAAAATATTTTTAATTTTGTCTACATAAATGATCTTTTGGACTATAAATAGTCATTTGAAATCTAAAAAGATTTTATAAATCATAGTATTTTTTTATATAATTTTTAGACATTAAATAAATTAAATTATTTATGACATCATAATGATGCAGCGATGACCTCATTATTTGACGATTTAAATAAAATCGAAAGATAATGTAAAATATAAGACCTACACATGTCCAAAACCTATTGGGTGGGTATATTTCGAACCCTTATCACCTTAGCCTCGAATTATATCAATTTGGGACCTTTAAAATCCTAAACCCATTTGAAAATAAAGTAACATTTCTTTACTTTCCAAGAGTGCCCCTCCTCTCCTCTTATAAAAGGCCCCCACCTCTACCTCCTTACCCACAATTCCAAAGCCTTTGGATCGGCCAACCCCTGCTCATTTTGTCTCTCCACTTACCTCTCTTACTCCTTGAAGCCTCACTTTGGGAAGAAGTCTTCCCAAGGAAGCCTTTGAGCTCAAACCAAAGGGAGTTACCCGATTTTAAGGTAATGTATTCACTTGAGTCCTTTTGTTTTATTTTGCTTCTCCAACCCCCTAAACTCTTTTTATTCATTTCTTGTGTAACAAATCCAGTATCTTCAATATACTAGGATGTTGTTATAAGAATTATTCGGGATAAACTTACACACACCTACATCTAATGGTTAAAGGACATACTGTTTCCGTGGATGGTGAATTTATGCCTCCCGAAATGATGATTGTTCAAAATTCTTTTAACACCTTCAAAGGTGGACATTAAGATGTCACTATATTTATATATGATATATAATATTTTTATGTTTTCCTTAAGCTTCTGTATTTTTCATTTTGGGCATACCTTTATGGTTTCCATTATGGGTAAACACGATATCTTCATTTAAGGAAATGCGGACTACCGCCCCCTCAAAGTGATTTGATTCGTAAAATACCATATGTGGGATGTATAAAGGATGGAACTATGATATTATATATGATATTATACTGTAATTATAATATACCTTTATATCATTATGATTCCATTCTATAAAATATGAAATATAAATGAAAGTAGCGTTCATGCGTACGTACGGCTTACCGTCTCCATGAACAGTGCATTTCATTTCTTACCTCTAAATGATTATGTAATATTATAAATGCATGTATATACTGGATATATATGATATATACATCATGATTATAATTCTGGATATAATGGATACATGAACAACTTGTAATTATAAAGGGTTTATTTTTGACTCAAGTACCAATGATCGTTAAAATGACCGTTATTAACTTAAATAATTACATAGTGTTCATGACATGGAAATAAGTAATATAAAAGGAATAATGAACTTAAAAAAAAGGTTCTTAATCAAGTAGAAATTAACTCAAGTTTATTATTCAGGACATTAGAGAACGATCGAGTCAAGTCGGACCCGAGGTATGGGACTTCGTATCAATCACCTTTCATTGAGGCATATTTTTTTTTATACTCAACCTTCTTTTATACGGTGTATAAACCCCTTTGACTTTTACGTTTATCCAAAAGGAATATTTTTTATAAGAATCATTTTACTAAATGACAAAAGGGAATGTTTTGTCATATGTATGCGGCGACAATGACTTCTCAGCCGCCGTGACCATTATTTGAGTTTTGGCTTCCTCTACAAGCCATACCTTCTTTTTAAAAGAAAAATAAATACCATGTTTTACTTTTCTTTTATTTTGGTATTGAAAATGGTTTTCATAATGTTTTTATATCAATGTTTTGTATTGACATCTTGTGATTGAAAGGTGAAAATGTTATGTTTCCTTTATGCATGTTTTATGTGATACGATTATGTTGAGGTTCTTGGGAATTATTATGAAGACGGGTGGTTCCGTAATAAACTAAGGGCGGGTGAGCCCGATATAGCTCTCCAATGCATTAGGTAACACAAAGGAGTGAAACGTTAAGGTTTCTCTGAAGAGATTTAGGGAATATACTGTAATGGGTATTCCAAACATAACCAAGAGGGTTACTCCCTACGTAAGAATGTTATGAATGCCTCAAGTTACCTTTATGTCTTATGATTTCTATGATTTATTCATGATTTGATGAGGTATGTTAAAGTGATTATGTTTTATGGGTAAAGTATGATTTCATCCTTATGTATATATGTACCCGTGTTTCCTTTCCATATATTTTTATATCCCTTACTGAGCTTTTTATGCTCATCCCAAGTTTTTTTGAAATGTTTTTCACAGGTCAAGGGAAAGGTACATGATATGATGATAGTGTCAAGGAAGTGTCAAGAAAGAATCCATGTTTTATTTTAAATATGTTTCCATTAATGGGAAAGAAGAATACTATCTTTATGTAACCACTTTGTTTATATGTGGAATGTAATGCAAGTTCTATGATCTAATTCTCTAAAACTCTAAACCCGAAAAGATCCTCAATGTGTAATATTGTAATAACTCAAGATTAAGTAAGGTTTAAGGCTGGGGCCTTATAAAGAGAGTTTATATAAAAACACACATCACAGACACAGTCTCCCACACCTCAATCCAATACATAATGTGCTTGGTATTACTCAATCTGTATGTTTTTAGTTTATAATTTAAATTTTAATTCAAAACATATATAACATACTCAAAACTGAGAAAAAACATTTCTGAAGATTAGAAATACATTCACATATATCTATATTTTATCTAATAAATTTATTAAGATAAAATAAAACTTGTTTGTTCATTTATTTTCAAATATTCCAAAAACTTCTTCCCTTGTACATGTTTTCCAATCTTGACGTTTAAAAAGTAAAATAATTTTCTATAGAAGTAATGTATTGTTTCATATTTATATTTAATTATTTATTTTTAGTATTACTAACATAATTTTTTTTCTTATATAAGTGTATTCTTTTGTTCGATTTGGGGTGGTTTATTCAAAGATGCTCATGATAATGAGAGATTGGTCTTGGAAGCTGCAACTGAGATAATGAGAACAATTAAATGGGTCAAGAATGTATACAAAAATCATGAAAATTTAAATTTATTCTAATTATTTAATTATTTTTTTTCATAATTTTATATACTATTTGAATGTTAATTTCCTTATCATATTTATCTAATACATATTTTTTTTCTTTTCATAGATATTTTGGGAAGTCATAATTTCCTATCAACTATCTACAACAAGCCCTAAAAGAGAGATAATATTCCTTTCTGATGGAAGAGGAAACCCTGTACTACCTGAAACATGAAGTGTTTGAGGTATCATGAAGTTTACTCTTCTATCAGAATAGAACATGTTCTCTATTTTTTGAAATTTTGTAGATAGTTGAAAAAAAATATCACATACTCAATCATCCACAACTCAATCCGATACACGATGTTCTTTGTATGGATTGGACTGTATTTTTTTAGTTTATAATTTGAATTTTAGTTCAAAACACACATCCCACACTCAAAACCAACAAAACTAATTAATATTTTTGTGATAATATCTGAAAAAAATACATAATTCATTTTTGATATATAGGAATCAACCTCACTTCAATCTGATGAATGGTGTGCCTGGTATGACTCAAACTGTGTCTTTTTATTAATAATTGACTTTAATTTTTGTTAAAAAGAAAATAAATATACTAAAAACTAAGAAAACACACTCATTTTTTCTTTATAATTTAGTACAATGATTCATAAGTCATTTTTGATGTGTAAGAATCAGTATCATGTCAAACCAACACACGATGCAACCAATATGACTCAAAGTGCATGTTTCCAGTTTAAAATGACATTTTACTAAAAAAGACAAGTGACATACTCAAAACCAAGAAAAAATATTCATATTATTTTGATACATTAGTGAAACTATCCATAGGTCATTCGAGGTATATAGGATTCTTCCTCACCTCAATCAGACACACAGTGTGTCCGATATGACTCCAAGTGTGTATTTTTTATTTAAAATTGACATTAATTTCAGTAAAAAAGACAACTAACATACTTAAAACCAATAAAAATCTTTATTATTGTTTTTATACATTATTAAGATTATCCAAAAATAATTTTTTACTTGTTGGAATCATCCTAACCTCAATTTGATACACAATGTGCACTGTATGACTCGAAGTGGCCTTTATTAGTTTAAAATTAACATTTTAGTTCAAAACGTATCACTCAATGAATACTAAAAAAATGAACTTTAATTATCTTGATAATTTTTTAAAATTATTAATAAGTCATTTGTGACTTGCAGGAACCATTCTCATGTCAAACTGACACCTGATGTGACTCGTATGACTCAAAGTGCGTGTTTCAAGTTTAAAATAACATTTTAGTAAAAAAGAAAAATAACATACTCAAAAAAGACCAAATGAATTTGTATTGTTTTGATACATTATTATAATGATCCATAAGTCATTTGGAATGTGTAGTAATTAGATTCACCTCAATATGATTCACAATGTGACTAGTATGACTCAAAGTGTGTCTTTTTATTTTAAATTAACAATAATTTTATTAAAAAAGACAAGTGACATACTCAAAACCAAGAAAAAACATTCATATTGTGTTAATACATTAGTAAAATGATACTTAATTCATTTTTAATATGTATTAATTAGCCACACCTCAATCCTATATAGGATGTTCTCCTTATGACTCAAAGTATCCGTTATCAGTTTAAAATTGAAATTTTAGTTCAAAAATTACCACTCACTGAAAACAAATAAAACATGCTTGGATTATCTTGATACTTTATAGAAATGATTCATAAGTCATTTTTATGTGTAGGAATCAGTCTAATATCAAACCAACACATGTTATGACTGGTATGACTCAAAATATGTGGTTCCAGTTTAAATGAAATTTTAGTAAAAAAACAAGTGACATACTTAAAACCAAGAAAAAAATTCATGTTGTTTTCATATATTATTAAAATGAGACATATGTCATTTGGAATGTGTAATAATCAACTGCACCTTAATCCGACACACGGTGTGACCGGTATGAATCGAAGTGTTTCTTTTTATTTAAAATTGAAATTAATTTTCATAAAAAGGAAAAGTGGCATACTTAAAACCAAGATAACACATTCTTATTATTTTTGATACTTTAGGAAATTTATCCATAGGACATTTTTTAAGTGTAGTAATTAGATTCACCTCAATCCAATACATGATGTTCCTAGTATAACTCAAAGTACCCGTTATTAGTTTAAAATTGATATTTTAGTTCAAAAAGTGTCACTAACTAAAAACTAAGAAAATATGTTCAGATTGTATCTATAATCTATTATAATTATTCATAACTAATTTGTGATATTTTGGAATCAATCTCACATCAAACCAATACATTATGTGACTGGTATGACTCAAAGTGAATGTATCCAATTTAAAATGAATTTTTAGTAAAAAAACAAGTGACATACTCAAAACCATGAAAATTAATCGATATTGTTTTTTTATTTTATTAAAATGATCCAAAAGTCATTTGGGATGTATAGGAATCATCCTCACCTCAATCTGATTCACAGTGTGACTGGTATGACTCCAAGTCTAGTTTTTTATTTAAAATTGACATTAATTTTAGTAAAAAAGACAAGTGACATATTAAAAACTAATAAAACACATTCTGATTGCTTTGATAGAGTAGGAAAATAATAAATAAATAATTTTGGATGTTTTTTAATCATAGGATCCTCAATCTGATACACTATGTGCCCGATATGACTCAAAGTGTCAATTATTAGGTTAAAATTGACATTTAAGTTCAAAAAGTGTCACTCACTCAAAACCAAAATAATGATATCATAATGTATTAATAAATTTTTACAATTATTAATAAGTCATTTCAGATGTTTAGGAATCAGTATCATGTCAAACCAATACACGATGTGACCAGTAGGACTCAAAGTGTGTGTTTTCAGTTTAAAATGACATTTTATTAAAAAACCTAAGTGACATACTCAAAACCAATAAAATGCATTCAGATTGTTTTGATACTTTAGTAAAATAATAAAAAAGTTATTTGGGATGTGTTAGAATTATCCTCACCTCATTCCAATGCATGGTGTGACCGTTATTACTCCATGTGTGTCTATTTATTTAAAATTGAAATTAATTTTAGTAAAAAAGACAAGTGACATACTAAAGACTGAGAAAACACCTTCATATTGTTTTGATACTTTATAAAAATACCCATAAGTCATTTGGGATATGTAGGAATTATCCACCCCTAAATCTGATACATAAAGTTCCTGGTAATACACAAAGTGTCCGATATCAATTTAAAACTCACATTTTAGTTCAAAAAAGTATCACTCACTGAAAAAAATAAATGCATTCAGATTTTATGGATAATTTATTAAAATAATTCATAATTAGTTTTCAATGTTTAGTAATCAGTTTCACATCAAACCAATACATTATGTGACCAGTATAGATCAAAGTGCATGTTTCTAGTTTAAAATGACATTTTAGTAAAACGACATGTGACGTAATCAAAGATGAGAAAACACATTCATATTATTTTGATAATTTATAAAATTAATCCATAAGTCATTTGGGACATGTGGGAATCATTTTCAACTCAATATAATGCACAATGTGACCAGTATGACCCCAAGTGTATATTTTTATTTGAAATTGACATTAATTTTAGTAAAAAAGAAAATTGACCTACTCAAAACCAAGAAAAAAACATTCAAATTGTTTTTATAATTTAGTAAAACAAACCATATGTAATTTATTATAGGAATCAACTTCACCATAATCTGATAAACGTTGTGTCTAGTATGAATCAAAGTGTCCGTTATCAGTTTAATATTGGCAATTTAGTTCAAAAAGTGGCACTCACTGAAAACCAAGAAAACATGATTAGATTGTCTTGATAATTCAGGAAAACAATTCAAAATTCATTTTTTAATGTGTAGGAATAAATATCATGTCAAACCAACACACGATGTGACTAGTATAACTCAGAGTTCGTGTTTCCATTTTAAAATGATGTTTTTGTAAAAAACACAACTGACGTACTCAAAACCAAGAAAACACATTCATATTTTTTTGATACTTTAGGAAAATGATCCATAAGTCATTTGGGATGTGTATGAATCATCCACACCAGAATCCGATGCATAGTGTGATCGGTATGACTCCAAGTGTGTTATTTTATTTAAAATTGATATTAATATTAATAAAAAAGATATCTGACATACTCAAAACTGAGAAAATTCATTCATATTATTTTGATACTTTAGGAAAATTATCTATATGTCATTTTTATGTTTAATAATTAGTCTCACATCAATCTAATACACGATGTTCCCGGTATGAATAAAAGTTTTGGTTATTAGTTTAAAATTGATATTTTAGTTAAAAAAATGTCACCCATTAAAAATTGATAAAACATGCTCAAATTTTCTTGATATTTTTGAAAAACTATTCATAAGTCATTTGTGACATGTAGGAATCAGTCTAACATCAAGCCTATACACGATGTTATCAATATGAATCAAAGTGTATGTTTCTAATGTAAAATATCATTTTAGTAAAAAAGATAAGTTACATACTCAAAATTGAGAAAACACATTCATATTTTTTTCATTACTTTAGTAAAATGATCCATAAGTCATTTGGGATGTGTAGGAATTAGCTGAACCTCAATCTGACACATGGTGTGACTAGTATGACTCTAGGTGTGTCTTTTTATTTAAAATTGACATTATTTTTTGTAAAAAAGAAAACATACATACTCAAAACCAAGAAAACATATTCATATTATCTTTATACTTCAAGAAAATGATCCATAAGTCATTTTTTATGTTTAGGAATCAACCAAACTAAAATTTGATACATGATGTGCTCGGTTTGACTCAAATTATCTGTTATCAGTTTAAAATTGAAATTTTAGTTAAAAAAGTGTCACCCATTGAGAACCAAGAAAATACACTCAAATTGTCTTTATAATTTAGTAAAACAATTCATAAGTCATATGTGACGTGTAGGAACCAGACTCACATAAAACCAACACATGATTTAACCATTATAAATAAAATTATATGCTTCCAATTTAAAATGAAATTTTAGAAAAAATGACAAGTAACATACTCAAAATAGAGAAAACATATTTAGGAAAATGATCCATATGTCATTTGGGATGTGTATGAATCATCCACACCAGAATCCGATGCATAGTGTGATCGGTATGACTCCAAGTGTGTTATTTTATTTAAAATTGATATTAATTTTAATAAAAAAGATAACTGACATACTCAAAACTGTGAAAAAACATTCATATTATTTTGATACTTTAGGAAAATTATCTATATGTAATTTTTATGTTTAATAATTAGTCTCACATCAATCTAATACACGATGTTCCCGGTATGAATAAAAGTTTTGGTTATTAGTTTAAAATTGATATTTTAGTTAAAAAAGTGTCACCCCTTAAAAATTGATAAAACATGCTCAAATTTTCTTGATATTTTTGAAAAACTATTCATAAGTCATTTGTGAAATGTAGGAATCAGTCTAACATCAAGCCTATACACGATGTTATCAATATGACTCAAAGTGTATGTTTCCAATGTAAAATATCATTTTAGTAAAAAAGATAAGTTACATACTCAAAATTGAGAAAACACATTCATATTTTTTTCATTGCTTTAGTAAAATGATCCATAAGTCATTTGGGATGTGTATGAATTAGCTGAACCTCAATCTGACACATGGTGTGACCAGTATGACTCTAGGTGTGTCTTTTTATTTAAAATTGACATTATTTTTTGTAAAAAAGAAAACTTACATACTGAAAACCAAGAAAACATATTCATATTATCTTTATACTTCAATAAAATGATCCATAAGTCATTTTTTATGTTTAGGAATCAACCAAACTACAATTTGATACATGATTTTCTCGGTTTGACTCAAATTATCTGTTATCAGTTTAAAATTGAAATTTTAGTTAAAAAAGTGTCACCCATTGAGAACCAAGAAAATACACTCAAATTGTCTTGATAATTTAGTAAAACAATTCATAAGTCATATGTGACGTGTAGGAACCAGACTCACATAAAACCAACACATGATTTAACCATTATAACTCAAATTATATGCTTCCAATTTAAAATGACATTTTAGAAAAAATGACAAGTAACATACTCAAAATAGAGAAAACATATTCTGATTGTTTTAATAATTTAGGAAAATGATACATAAGTCATTTGAGATGTGTAAGAATCATCCAAACCTCAATCTAATGCATGGTGTGACAAATATAACTCCAACTATGTGTTTTCAATATATAAGTTTCATTTTAGTTTAAAATTCACATCACATCACCAAAATTGAGAAAATGAGCCTAGATTGTTTTCTCATCATTCTATCATCTATTACATGATTAATTTCTTTATCATTTTTATCTAATACTTATTTAGTTAATTTTCATAGAGATAATACTTGAAGATGAATGAGAAATTGTGTGAAATGAAATAATCAACCACAAATCAAACCGATACACAATGTTCTTGGCATGACTCATATTTTAGTTTAAAATTAACACTTTCTATTTAATTTATTTCTTTATATTATTACAAACATAATAATTTTTTTATTATACCGGTATATTCTTTTTCTCAAGCAGGGGTGGTTTGTTTGATAATATCATGATTCAGGGTTAAAGGAAAAGTCAATAGAACATTTATGTTTTCAAATTTATGTGATAATTTGTACTTACTCATGTAATTGTATAAAAAAATGTTTTAAATGTCTATAATATAGTTATTTTTTCTTTTATCCATGTTGTAAATTTTATTTCATTTAAAATCTATATTTTTACCTGATTTTTCAACTTTATGTTCTTTTTTTAGTGATGGAATGTGCTATTATAGCACACTATAGTATTTACCTTTATCAATGATATATTTAGTGATGATAAAATCATAGGGATTTTAATAGTGCTCTGATAGTCAGTGCTTTTCTAGAGATGATAATGGCCAATTTCAGCAATGTTCAAGGCTAAGTTTTTAATACTGGTATCTTGTGTGAAGAGGTGATGAAGATGACGGTGTGATACAATGGAAAGATAATTTTCAATAATAGCATGTGAATAGATCCATGATTGAAAAACATGTATCTAAATTACTCTTGGTTATAGAGATCAAGCGATGCATCCCATATGTGAGGATTGATGGTAAAATAAAATGGTACATTCATGGGTGTGTTATAAAAAAAATATTTTAATTATGAGATAAAATCTTTTGGGAGTCAAATTTGTATGACAAGAATTCCTTGGGTGACAAAATGTCTTTGAGTAAATTATTTCTGGTGTTTGTGACAACTTCTTCTACAATATCAGGCTTCACCCCAATAGTGGTATTGAAGGAGGTTCATAGTTTCAACCTAAGAAGATCAAAATATAAGGATGGTGTCAAATTGAGGAGTTCATTAGATATCTGCAAAGATAAAACCTTTTATGGTTGTGATGAATCATTTTAGTATCAACATGGATGATATGATGGAGATGGGGATCCACTGAATGTGGAGTTGATGATAAGGGTAGAGCCGATGATCATGAAGATGACGATGATGAATTTTATAATATATATTTTTTAAAATTTTAATTAAGGTGGATATTTTTTGGAATATTTAAAACACTATAATATTTTTTGGTTTTTGTGGCTGTGGAAGCAAGCGACCACCTTTGATAGTTGCTAGTAACTTCTTAGTTTCACTGTGGTATTTTTCCCTCTCTAACTTATTATTCCCACCACTCCACCTCAACTTCTCCCCACACCTTCTAAAACCTACACCACTACTCCTTGTGTCATACTTCATTGTCCATTATGTACCTTCTTTCTTCCACCGATGAAAATGACCAACTATCAACCATCTCAACCTTAATACTACCATCCCTGACTCCCCTCCATCAAGAAAACCATTTCTAACCATTGTGGGTCTACCATTTCTAATGACTACAAGGTTAGGAGACTCCCTAGATGCATACACAACAATCAAAAATAAAAATCACAAATTTTATTGGGTTCTAGGGGGGCCTTTAGGGGACACCAATAGAGGACAGTAATGACCTTTATTGATGAAGTAGATGCGACCTCCAGGAGCGATCGTTGGGTGGTCATTAAATACCTTTAGAAATTTTTTTGGGGAGTCACTAAAATTTTATTTTCTAGTAGTGAAATTTGAAAGGATTAATCAATTGGAAATGGGAGATGAAGGGCCTCAGGTGAAATGGATCCTAAAAGGATACATCGATGTTCATGGGGGTATAGAAGCAGACACACATAAAAATCAGAATATTGGGAAGTAGGCAGAGGAATTACTCTATAAACAACTAATGCAAAGAGGAGAGGCGATTGGAAAGATGAATCCACCCATAAGATAAAAAAAGAGGCTTACAAGATGCAGTGATCAAGAGTGTGAATTGGTGGTTGTTGGATAATCCGTTGAATGGTGAACAATGGGTCACAAGTGCGGTGAAAAACATAAAGAGGGGAAGACCTATGTGCTAGTTTTTTGTGAAAATAAGGATGGGATGATGGGGGGAATTCCAAGATGTATTCACTATAAGGGAGAACTAAGAATGGGCTATTTCATTTGTGGTATCTCATGTGTAGAGATGAAAAAATTATGATGCACGACAATGATAAGAGAATTTTTGACAATGATGTGCAATGAGATCCATGATGGAGATCCATGTATCAAAATCCCTCTTGGTTACAAAGATCTAGAAACATGTCCTGGATTTGATGATCGATGGTATAATGAAATGGCATGTTCATGGTTGTTTTGTAAAAAAATAATTTAGGAGTTAAATAAAATCCTTTGAGTATCAGAGGTTTAATATATAAATTCCTTCGGGTGAAAAAATGCCTTCAAATGAATTATTTATGGTGTTTGTGGATGATTTTTCTATGATTAAGGATCCTCACCAACACTATTTTATGGGAACCTTCTATGGTTCATTTTCTATTTCCTTGAAACTATGGTTGTGGGGAGGAATAAATTAGTAGAAGTGTGTGAGTGTTGGGGTAGCATTGAAGTGGTTGTCCCAAATAATGACCATGACCTGTTGAGGGGATTTATATGGTTAAAGAGTGATTTATAACAAAAATTCTTTAAAAAATTGAATCAACTAACAAGGTGGATGATATGATTTGAAAATAAATGAAAAATAGAAAGGAACACCAAGATATAACATGATTTGGATGAATGTGTTCCTATGTACATGATGGGTACCCCACCCAAGAAGGATTGTTATTAGAGAATATAAATAATAAATTACAAACTCAATGTAATAAAGTAAAAGGACTATAGAAGCTATATGAGGAGGCCAGTCATTCTTAACCAGGAGGAGGCGGTCAACTCGGTCACATAGAGTTAGCACAACCCATGAAAGATTATTATTAGAGAATTGAAATAAGAAATTAAAGACTTGATCCAAGAATGTTAAAATACCAGAGAAGTTATTTGAGGAGGCTGGTATTGCTTAACCAGGTGGTGGTGGTCAACTCTGTCATGTGGAGTTAGCACTATCCACTCATGGATGGACTCACGCATGCAAACATCCTGAAGGATAAAATAGTGGGAAAACAGTAAAATCTTCTTACAGAGCCATATTTTTTATACCAAAACAATAGTTATAATTTAAGATGTAAATCCATAGTAGCCATTCTATGTGCAAGGTTCATCCAGATCCAGTTTCGAACAAGAGCCTCCACTGGGAAATATTTCTAGTTATGGAAGAACAGAACTCCGAGCACCAGGGGACATGCGGAAAGAACTGATACAGCTTCTTACTTTATTTATCTAGAGATCTTATGAAAACTAAATGTTTTTCTCCACCTAGAGCTCTCAATGCACTCACCAGATGAACTGAATGAAAAATAACCAAAACAATAAATGAAGAAGGAGGTGAAGATTACCGATGAAGCCCTGGTATGGCATCAAATGAAGCAGTCAAAATGTAATGATGGTGACATGTGGATGGCCAAGATTAAACCGGCCGTTCGAGTAACCATGAGCGGCACAACTAAGAGGGACACATAGAGGCACCCCATTAGAAGCAAGGTGAGGAAAAAAATTGAGATAGGGGTAAATAGATACATTCGGGAGGTCAAATGGTCGTTGGATCAAGTGAGATCAATGGTCCAGGTTCAGTCAGCTAATAAGGAAACTCAATCTAGAATAAAAAAGCACCACAAGAAAAAAATGATATAAAGAAATTTGAAAATATAATTTGTATAAAATTATACATATAAATACCATGAAAAACCATTCAATATATATGTTTCAAAATTAAATGAATATTTTAATTGTAATATGTTAGTACATGGAAATGGAAAAATTAAAAAATATATACCTTGTAGTTAACATGATTCAATTTTCTAATGGTGTTCTCAAAACCTATATCACTGAACTGGGAAAATATTTATAATATCCAAACAATAAGAAAATTTAGAAAGGGGTATAACTCTAGTAAAACTATCATATGGATTATCCTTGGTGTGTATCTTAGTAACACACGCTATCCTAGATTCAATTATATCCTTAAAAAAGGGAAGTCTAATGTCAATATGCTTTGATCTACCTTGTAAAACATAGTTTTTAGATAAATGTAATGAAGATTGACTATTACAGTGTAAAAATACACTATAAGAAAATAAATAAAACTCATGAATAATACATTTGAACTAAACAGACTCTTTAATTCATTAGGTTAAAGTGATATACTCAGCCATTGTGCTGGAAAATGCAACTACTGATTTCATATTACATTTCTAAGAAATAGTATTACCAAAATAAATGAAAAAAAAACGAATAGTTTATTTATGAGTATCAACATTATCCGTATAGTCAAAATCTACAAATTTGACAATATAATCATCACAACTAGAATTTTTACCAAAATGAATGCACAAACCAGAGGACATTGAAACATACATGACACTACTACAAAACCGGCCTGTAATAGTGCTAGAAATAGCCTTTATTAGTACTAGAAAAGTGCTGACTATATGAGAAAGGTTAAAACACTTGGTCTTTTATCGGTGCTAAAAAAGCACTAATAAAGGGTCTTTTATCATCACTTATAGAAGCACTGATAAAGTAGACCATTATCCATGCTTATAAAATCATTGATAAAGGACCTTTTATAATCTCTCATAGAAGAGCTAATAAAGTATACCTTTATCAATGATTTTTAAAAGCACTAATAAATGTTTCCTTTATCAATGCTTTTAAAATGATTGATAAATGGAAATACTGTAGTGTGCTGTAACAGCACACTGTAGCACCACTGCAATGTGCTATAACAGCACACCATAACACAAAAAACACACTAAATATCCACAAAAACAATTCCTAATATAGTATTTAAATGAAATGAAATTTACAACACAAACACAAGAAAAAAACACAGTATTCTGAAATTTCAAACATTGTTTTATACAATTACATAAATACAAATTATTACATATATTAAAAAAAATCAATGTTACTTTTTCTTTTAATCATAACCCGACTCATAATATTTCCAAACAAACCACTCATAATCGAGAAAAATAATTCACCTATATAAGAAAACAATTCTTATGTTAGTAATAATATAAAGAAATAAATTAATAGAAAGTGTTAATTTTACTAAACTTGATGACCATTTTAAATAAAAATATGCACTTGGAGTTATACTGGTCACACTGTGCATCATATTAAGGTGTGGATAATTCCAAAATGTTTCAAATGACTTTTGGATCATTATCCTAAATTATCAAAACAATATGAATGTGTTTTCTTGGTTTTGAGTATATTAGTTGTCATTTTTACTAAAATGTAATTTTAAACTAGGAACACAAAATTTTGACTCATTATGATAACATCATGTATTGGTTTGATGTGAAAGAGATTCCTACACATCAAAAATGAATTATGAATCATTTTACTAAATTATCAAGAAAATATGAGTGTGTTTTATCGGTTTTCAGTGAGTGACACTTTTGATCTAAAATGTCAATTTTAAACTGATAATTGAAAATTTGAGTCAAACCAGGAACATAGTGTATCAGATTGAGGTTCAGATGATTTATACACATCAAAAATCACTTATGGATTATTTTCGTAAAGTATCAAAACAATATGAATATGTTTTCTTAGTTTTGAGTAGGATATTTGACCATTTTACTAAAATTGATGAAAATTTTAAATAAAAAGACACATTTTGAGTCATATAGATCACAATGTGCATCAAAATGTGGTTTATATGATTTATAAATATAAAAAATGAATTTTGGATCATTTTTTAAAGTATCCAAACAATCTGAATGTGTTTACATGGTTTTGAGTACATCTGTTGTCTTTTTTTTTACTAAAATGTCATTTTAAGCTGGAAACACACACTTTGGACTAATTATAATCACATCATGTATCAGTTTGATTTGTAAAAAATTTCTAAATGTCACAAATTACATTTGAATAATTTTTATAAATTATAAAGAAAATCCAAGTGCGTTTGATCAGTTTTTTAGTGAGTGACACTTTTTGAACTAAAATGTCAATTTTAACCTGATAACAGACACTTTGAGTCATACTGGGAACATAATGTATTAGATTGAGGTGCAGTTTATTTCTACATGTCAAAAATGACTTATGGATTGTTTTTAAAAATTATAAAAATAATCAGAATGCATTTTTTTGGTTTTGAGTTGGATAATTTCCCATTTTACTAAAATTGATGATAATTTTGAATTAAAAGATGCACTTTGAGTCATTTCGGTCACACCATATGACATATTGAGGTTCAGATGATTTATAAATGTCCCAAATGACTTATGGATTGTTTATTAAAGTATAAAAACAATATGAATGTGTTTTATAGTTTTTGAGTAAGTCACTTTTCTCTTTTACTAAAATGTCATTTTAAACTTGAAACACACACTTTTGACTCATTCCGATCACATGGTGTGTCAGTTTGACATGAAATAGATTCCTACATGTCAAAAATGAATTATTAATCTTTTTACTAAATTATAAATAAAATAAGATCATGTTTCATTAGTTTTCAGTGAGTTAAACTTTCTGAACTAACATATCATTTTTAAACTAATAATGGATGCTTTGAGTCATACTGGGAACATCATTTATCACATTGAGGTAAAATTGATTTATACACCTCATAAATGAATTTTGGATTGTTTTCATAATTTATCAAAACAATATGAATGTGGTTTCTTGGTTTTAAGTAGGAAAATTGTCTATTTTACTAAAATTGATGACTATTTTAAATAAAAAGATGCACTTTGAGTCATATCGCTCACACCATGCATCAGATTGAGGTGAGGATGATTTATACACATCCCAAATGACTTGTGGATCATTGAAATAAATTATCAAAACAATAATAATTTTTTTCTTAGTTTTGAGTATGTCAATTATCTTTGTTACTAAAATGTTATTTTAAATTGGAAACACACACTTTCGACTCATATTGATCATATTGTGTATCCAATTGAGGTGAGGATGATTCCTACACATCAAAAATGTCTTATGGATCGTTTTCCTAAAGTATTTAAATAATTTTAATGCATTTTATTAGTTTTGAGTAGGCCAGTTGACCTTTTTACTAAAATTGATGTCAATTTTAAATAAAAACACACACCTGGAGTCATACCGATCACACTGTTCATCGAATTAAGGTGTGGATGATTCATGAACATCTAAAATAAATTATGGATCATTTTAATAAATCATCAAAAAAATATGAATGTGTTTGTTATGTTTTGATTAGGTCAATATTTTTATAAAAATTGATGCCAATTTTAAATAAAGACGCACTTAGAGTCATACCGGTCACACTATACATCATATTGAGGTGTGAATGGTTCATGAAAATTCCAAATCAATTATGGATTTTTTCCCCAAATTATCTCAAAATATGAATATGTTTTCTTAGTTTTGAGTATGTCACTTATCTTTTTTACTAAAATGTCATTTTAAACTTGAAACATGCACTTTGACTCACACGAATCACATCATGTATTGATTTAATGTGTGACTGATTCCTACTTGTAATTTTTTTTACGAATCAATTCCATAAATTATCAAGAAAATATGAGTGTTTTTTCTCAGTTTTCAGTGAGTGACACTTTTTAATGTCAAATTTTAATTTTAAACTGATAACAGACACATTGAGTCATATCGGGGACATCATGTATCAGATTAATGTGCAAATAATTATTACACATAAAAAATGACTTATGGAACATTATATTAAAGTATAAAAATAATATGAATATGTTTTCTAAGTTTTGAGTATGTCAGTTGTCTTTTTTACTAAAATTAATGTCAATTTTAAATAGAAAGAAGTACTTGGAGTCATACTGATCACATTGTTTGTCATATTGAGATGTTAATGATTCCTACACATCCCAAAGTTTCAAAAAAATCCCAAGTGTCAATGTTAACATGATTTCCTTTGAATTTATTTGTTGAACTACCAACATTTCATCAGAAGATTCGAACAAACCACATCAACTCAAAAAAAGAATCCACCAATATAAGTAAACAATTATTATGAGTAATAATAAAAAAATAAATTAAACATAAATATGAAATAACATATTAATTTTATATACAATGATTTCACTGTGAAAATATCAAGATTACCTCAGTGATTGAGCAGTGAAGGGAACTTGAAGGAAAGTGATACATGTCAACACTACAGGGGTGGAAGGTTTTGAGGGAGAAGAAGTCTATATAAGTTTTGGTGTAGAAAGGCATGAAAGATGGATAGATCACCCCAAATTGAACAAAAAAAATCCACCTATATAAGGAAACAATTATTATGTGAGTAATAATAAAAAGAAATAAATTAGACATAAATATGAAACAATAAATTAATTTTATGGACAATGATTTTACTGTGAAAACATAAAGATTACCTCTGTAATTGTGTAGAGGGTCATTTCTCTTCCTGAAAAGGTAATGGTGATAAATTTAAATAAAGTGATAAATGAAACACCGTAGGGGTGAAAAGGTTTTGAAGGAGAAAAAGTCTGTGGATGTTTTGGTGCAGAAAGGCATAAAAGATGGACATACCACCCAACTTGAACAAAAGAATCCACCTATATAAGAAAACATTATTATGTGAGTAATACTAAAAATAAATAAATTAATCATAAATATAAAAAAATACATTAATTCTAGGAACAATTATTTTACCATGAAAACAACAATATTACCTCTGTAATGGACCATAGATAGCATTGTTTCTCTTTCTACAAATGTAGTGGATATAAATTCAAAGAAAGTGATAAAAGAAACACTACAGGGGTGAAAAGGTTTTGAGGGAGAATAATTCTATAGAAGTTTTGGTGTAGAAAGGTATAAAATATGGATGGACCAACCCAACTTGAAAAAAAGAATCCACCTGTATAAGAAAACAATTTTTATGTGAGTAATACTGAAAAGAAATAAATTAAACATAAATATGAAACAATACATTAATTATATGGACAATTATTTTACTATGAAAATATCAATATTACCTTTGTAATTGAGAATATGAATCATAATTTCTCTTTTTGAAAAGGAAGTGGAGATAACTTGAAAGAAAGTGATAAATGAAATACTGCGAGGGTGAAAAGGTTTTGAGGGAGAAGAGCTCTGTGGAAGTTTTGGTGTAGCAAGGAATGATATACGAATAGACCACCCCAAATCGTAAAAAAGAATCCACCTATATAAGAAAAAAATTATTATGTGAGTAATACTAAAAATAAATAAATTAAACATAAAAATGATAAAAATACATTAATTCTATAGACACTGATTTTATTGTGCAAACATTATGATTACCTTTGTAATTGAGTAGAGCCAACATCGTTTCTATTCCTACAAAGGCAATGGAGATAACTTGAAATAAAGTGATAAATGAAACACTGCAGGGGTGAAAATGTTTTGAGTGAGAAGAAGTCTATGGAAGTTTTCATGCAGAAAGGCATAATATATGGAAATAGCACCCCAAATCAAACAAAATAATCCACCTGTATAAAAAAAATTATTATGTGCGTAATTATTAAAAGAAGTAAATTAAACATAAATATGAAAGAATACATTAATTATATGGAAAATGATTTTACTCTGGAAACATAAATATTACCTATTTAATTGAGAAGAGTTAGCATCGTCTCTCTTCTTACAAAGGAAGTGGTGATATCATGAAATAAAGTGTTAAATGAAACACTATAGGGGTGAAAAGGTTTTGAGGGAGAATAAGTCTATGAAAGTTTTGGTGAAAAAAGGCATAAAAGATGGATAGACCACCCCAAATTGAACAAAAAAATACACCTTTATAAGAAAATAATTATTATGTGATTAATACTAAAAATAAATAAAGTAAACATAAATATAAAACAATACATTAATTCTATGGAAAATGATTTTACTATGAAATCTTCAAGATTACCTCTATGATTGAGAAGAGGAAACATTGTTTCTTTTATTCAAAAGGCATGATACATGGACATAAATCTTCTAAAATTAATAAACTCTACAAAGAATAATTAAAATTAAATCAATACTTAATTATATAATTTTTTGGTAAAATAGAGAAAGTATATCTTAAAATTACCTTTACATATTTATAAAGGGTTTATTTTTTTATAGTTTTTTCTTTCAAGGGGTTGATAACATCATCATGTGTGGAAGACATTGTATTCATGATTAGTCAAACATTTAATTTAGCTTATATTAATGTAGTAGAGAACATATAATCCTCTATTGAATTTTCATCTGACTCAACATTTATTTTATTCACCAGTAGGAAAATCAACCAATTCTTGTTTGTTGGATCAGATACATAAAATACTTGCACTACTTGTAATGACATTATGAATGACTTGTATTTTTCTCTTCCACACTAAAATTCACCTTCATAAAGCCCATTTCATCAAATTTCACTCCATTGATATTTTCAATCCATTTTCAATGGAAAAGTGGAACTTGAAATGTTGTACAATCCAACTTGTATATCTATTCAATAATAAAAAAATATGACATATTTTCATGAATTTGATTTCTATCCTTGGAACGAGATATGTTCTTCACTTCTGCCATAAGCGTAACACCATTGTTTTGCATCTTACTGAAGTTATCATGTTATTTTTTATAGAACATATAACCATTGATTACAAAACCAATGTAAGATATAACATTTTCATTTGTTCTTCTGGATATCCATTGAAGTCGTTGGACAATTTAATTCATATTTTTAGATAACTTCTTATAAATATGATCTCTAAAACATCTTATAAACTATTGATTATGTGTATTTGATATCTATCCTTCAGCCTCTGATGTATTCAAATATCTAAGAATTGTTTTGTGGGCTTCAATGTATGGATCAACATCTTCACTATTATGTAATATGTAAAGGTGTTATTACTCTCGCTATATCAAGGTAATTGTAAAAACATCTATTCTTGAAATCCCTTCACCTAGAAGGCTTTTTCTATAATGACACTTTGGGAGACCAATGATTTCATCATATGATAGTTAATTAGTATAGAATTCAATATATTCTTCAACAATATATCATTATTCAATACAACCTTATAGATGACTTTGATTATATACATACCCTTTCAAGATATTCATATACCATTTAATGGAGTATATCCATCTGTAATGGACAAGACCACATAGTTGAACCTCTCTAACTAAGTGAACCTTTAGGTGGACCATTATATAAAAGAATGATGGGGGGAATAACATCTCTAATTCATATAATATGACTACAATCTCTTTATTCATGATGGGAAAATTTACTGGGTCTACCACTTCATTGCATATGACTTTTAAAAAAAAGTAGAGTCTGGTTAATGTAAGTCATACATTTTTGAGAAAGAATGCAATAGAAAACAACAAGAATTAAATCTTGCATCAAAACAAACAATCATGTGATTTTAGTCCTTGTAATTTCAATTAGTCATTGACACGACATTCTTGATATTTTATGAATACACTTATGGAACTTTTACAGTAGTAAACAAAAGGAAAAATTGAAAATCTTTCTATCTGGATAGAGTGTAAGCTATTGGAGGAAGAAAATTCTGCCTTTTACCCTCACCAATTCCAACTCTTCTCTTATCCCCATTTTAATCAAGTATAACCTAGTCTTGATGCCATATTTCATTTTTATAGGAACATTTAGTAACATTCCAATAATACTATCAAATAAATTTTTTATAAATGTATTACATCAAGAAAATGTATGACATACAAACAATTACAATATAGTAATTTAAAGAAAATTTATCTCTTCTTCCAACTTTATTTTGTAAGGTTTTTTGAAAATTATTTAATGAAAATCGTGTCAATGTTTTAACATTATTTTATAGTTGATCATTCATTACTAGAGATAGTGTTGCACATTATTCGATATTCCCATTGAATGCTGCTGTCCCTGATCGGTATTTAGGTCATTGAGGTAAAAATTTCTGATGTACTAAAAACACAGTCTTCAAGGAATGTTTCAACTGAACTGAGTATGTGCGTTTTTCACAAATGGGGCACCCCAACATTCATTTAATGCTATAGATTGATAAATTTTAAAAATTGGGGATGTCATTTATCATTCCATACAATATGGCCCTCAATGTAAATTCTTCACTTCTATGATCATCATACATTGTAACACCTGTATCCCACATCAATTTCAGATCTTTGATCAATGGATCCAAATAGAAATCAATATCATTACCAAGTTGATTTGGTCTAGATATAAGCAGAGACAACATAATGTATTTACGATTCATGCATATCCATGGTGGAAAGTTATAATTTACCAACATGATGGGCTATGTACTATGCATACTACTCTGTACACCAAAAGGATTTATTCTATTTATAGATAACAAAAGATACATGTTTCTCTGATCATTTCCAAATTCAGGAAATTCATAATCAATTTTCTCCCACTAAGGAGAATCTTCTAGATGATGTAGGTTACCGTATATAATTCTTTTATATGCTTTCCATGTTATTTTTTTCATGTTTTCCTAACATTCATATAGTTTTCTTAACCATGTAATGATAGGAAAGTACCGTAAATATTTTGAAGGACTTGATTAATTTTTCTTGTATCGATCCACACCACACTTACACCATTTTATAAGTGATTCATGGTCCTTACGAAATAATATGGAATCATTTAGACAATCATGTATATTTAGAGATCATTATCATTGAACATAACATTCGTTTAGCATGAAAATTTTGGTATGATAGTTCATTTTCTTCTGGTAGCATATCATTCAGGGGACCAAATAGTTCTGTAAAGCTGGTGTCACTAAATCCACTACCAGCTTTAAAATTATATAACTTCAATACAACTAACAATGTTGTGTATTTAGTACAACCATTATATAATGGTTTCTTGGAATAACTATTTAACTCCTCAAACAACATTGTACAATCATGAAGGCCATATTCAATTTCCATTTTTATTTCTTCCATACGATCTCTATCATAATTTATAAAGGTATTAATATCAAATGATTCATAAACCATTGTATCATCCTGATCGGTGTCCACATTCAGTTTTTTCTATGTTTAGTCCAACATTTATAGATTTGATATATTTTGCGACAAATCAAATTTTCTTCCAAATATTCTAGACTATATTTTCTTGAATAACAACAACGTAAACATGGAAAAAGGATTTTAGAAGCGTCGTCTATATGATCTCCTAAAAACTTAATGAACTCTTTAACTCCATATTAATACACATTTGTCAAACAATTAGCATTCATCCATTTTCGATTCATATCCATCCTATTGGGTTTATAAAAGATTAATTTTGTACAATATATAAATAAATAAACATAAGATATTTATTATCAAAGGTGACTGTTATATACAATTATAATAAGGGAAACTCAACATTTGATTTTTTCCAATAATTTCAGTATGTTGATGAAAATGGGTAATTGGATTTAAGAAAATAATTACTCCACTATGGAAGGTGTTATCCTATGAATTCATTCAAAGGTGAAATTTATAAACAACTCGTACTCATTTTATTTTCCATGATGCATACCTACCCTTAATATTTATATGTAATGCAAATAAAATATCTATTATTTATTCACATTGGATCTACATGAGATGTATATTTTTATTTATCACACATTAAGGAATGGGTATTTGAGAAAATGGAAATCCTTATCAATTATATAGGAACCCCTCCACCACCCTTTTTTTAACAAAAACTAGAATTATGATCCCTCAATATGAGATACACATAATGTTTATAATTTTTATCCTTTACACTTTTAGAGGTCCTAGTATCAATAGGATATCCTAAATTATTCAATAAAAAGAAACATTTCAATAGAATATATGATTACATTTATATAATTAACAATTTCTTATATTTCTTTTCCATTTAGACTCTTCAACTACCTATTCCTAATACTAATTTAACACTTCAATAAAATCAAAATAAAATAATTATAATTTTTAATAAATATATTTCATTAAAATTAACTTTATATTAATTCTCATCAATTGATTATTAATGTTAATTTTTTGGCTCAATTTAACCACCAACATGAAGGATGATATAAAATGATATCATGGATTATTATGAAAAAATAATCAATTTTGTATTTGAAATTTTCAATTAAACTATTTATTATTGTTATATAAAGGTAACATGAAAATTTAACCCATTCTTAATAAACCACCTTAATTTTTTAAAAAATTACTAAAAAAAACATGTTATAGATTATGTGTTATGGAAACATACCTAAAACATACATGGAATGAACATGGAACATATTAACTCACAATTAAATTGTAATTATAATACCTTTAATATTAATAATAAGATGAAATATTGAAAATGGATCAATGATGAAGATCGTTATATAGAAATAGATAAGGATTAATTGGAACTATTATCAACCAATGATCAATAATAATTAAAAACTAGGAATTAATATTGTGGAGAAAGATGGGGTACAAATGTATAAAGTAATGAAAATTGATTCAAAATAACAATTTAAAACAACCAAAACAAGATATCCAAATTGATATTCAATCAAACAACCGATCATAAACAAATTTTTCTATTCATAATCTAAAAAAACTATATATAAGGACTAGACCACAAATAACTCATGACATCATTGAATAAGAAATAAAAAATGAAACAAAATATACACAAAGGAAATAATAAGGTCTACCTCATTAGTTTAAAGAAAATATGCTTAGAAAAATCTAACTAAAATCGAACACTGGATGTTTGATGATGTTCAAGCAACTGGAGGTAGTTGAGTGGTGTGATTCGAGCTTTGATTAACCGAGGAAGTGTGCCGACAGTGGGTGGCTTACGTGGAAGGCTTCTGATATCATGACAGGTTTGCAAATGGTTATAGTTTTTTAAATAGATTGAGACACTTTTATCAATTCTTAAGTGATAAGCGCTGATAAAAGTAATATTTATCAGTGTTTTTTTAGTACAGATAAAGGTAGGACTTTATCAATGCTTATAAAATCCATATTTATTAGTGCTAAAGTTTTAGCTCTAATAAAGCCTAATATTTATTAGTGCAAAAAAGAGCTGATAGATACCTACCTTTATTAACGCTTATTACTTAAGCATTGATAAAGGATTTATAATTATAATTATAAATAAAAAACATGTATATATATATACTTAATAAATATATATAAATATAAATATAGTAAATATATTTATTTTTAAATATATTTATTATAATTATATAATTATTTCTTTATAATTATAGAAATAGTTTTGAAAAATAATATTTATATCTAATTTTAAGTGCTTGCATATGCATATATGTTAAAAATGAGTGAAATTGAATAAATTTAAAATAAATACACTTTAACAATATTGAAAAATGGATACGTTTTGTGTGTGTGCATTATATATAAAAATGTATTAATTATGTATAAGTGAAATCAATATAACACACATTTTATCTATGTTAAATTGAAAAATTAAATGACCCATTCAATTATATGTCCATTACACTATGTAATTAGTGAGTGTTTTTAATTCATATTAATTTTTAATTATAAAACATTATCCACTAAATATATGACTATTTAATGTAAAGCGCATAAATATATTGTAATATATAAATCATATTTCTATACATTAATATATATCTATATATTTAATATATATAATTTCTTAACATTAATTATCATAATTATATAATTAATAAAATATTTAATATTTAATAATGTATAATCAATTTATTCATTTTTATCAATAATTATTTAATTAATAAAATTTTTAATATTTTTTTAATTAACTAATTTTTTAATATATTTAACTATTTGATTTTATTTATTCAGACCTTTATCAGTACTAAAAAAGAACTAATAAAATATATCTTTATCAGTGCTAAAAATAAATCATTGATAAAGGTTCAATTTATCAGTGCTAAAAAAGCACTGATAAAAGGTTAAATTTTTCAGTGCTTTCTTTAGCGTTGAGAAAGATTCCATTTTTCAGTTCTTTTTTGTAGCATTGATAAATACCAGTGCAATTAAATGCCAATTTTGTAGTAGTGAGAGAATCAATTTCAAAGTGTGATAGTGTAATTTTCAAGGTTTTCCCATTAACCTTCTTAGAGTAAACACTTCAAATAAAATATTGGTTCTAGATAAACCATTTCATATATAAGACTGGGAAATATGTTAGCATAAGGGATATTTCTCATGAAATCTATCTCATTATCACCTATAGGGGAATAATTTAGAGATAACTTAATGTGTTAGCCCATGGGTATACTTACTAGTTTAATTCTCTAAAACAACACCTATTCATTTTTTTAACATAATCTTGCTGACACAAAAATAGAGTGAAATATCTTCTATGTCTACCTATTTCCATACCTAATATCTCTATTTCATTTCATAGATATTTTATTTCAAATGAATAATTTAATTATGTTTTCATATTGAAAATCAACTTCATGTTTTTACAAATAACTAGCTTGTCATCAACATATTAAATTAGGTAAGTCATATCATGCTTAACATTATTATGATAAACACATGAATCAAATTTTATTCTATTGAAATCATTTTCAATAATAAAAGAAGTAAAACGTTTGTACCATTTTCTTGAAGATTATTTCAAACCATATAAATACTTTTGTAAATGGAAAACTTGATTCATATTAAAATTATGTGAGAAGCCTTCAGGTGGTCTCATATAAATGGTTTCTTCCAATTTCCCATGAAAATATGATGTTTTAACATCTAAATACTCTACATGGAAATAATTTTTAGGATAAAAAACAAGCATAACATTAATGGACAATTATTTAACAATAGAGAAAAAATATCACCATAGTCAACCCCTTCACATTGAAGTTATCCCTAGAAACGAATCATGATTTAAATTTTATTTTTAATTCACTAGTGTTATCATCATTCTTCTTAAAATATTACCTATAACCAATCAAATTTTAATTTTAGGGTTTAGTTACTATCGTCCAGGTCTTATTCTAAATAAGGGAATTCATTTCATCATTCATGGAAACCAACCACTGTCGGCATTCCTCATACTTTAGGACTTGCTTAAAAGTTTTGGTTCATCATTATACATGTATTGAGAAACATTAGAGGCATAAAAATCCATATCATCATGGCTAAAACAAGGAGGGGGTATAATAATCCTCCTAGATTGATATTCCGTTAACTCGTATCCCCTATAGTCACTGTCCTTTACTTCAGTTTTAAAAATAGAATCTGATTATTGTTCACCTTTAGGTTTTTAGGGGTGAATAGAAGGGAAAGGATAAAGTTCCATAGTAAACTAAGGGTTATAATCAACTTCAACACCCAAGGTTTGGGGTTTAGTAGCCTCTTTGGATTCAACAATCTTCTTTATTTGTAGACATGACTCATGGAACACAACATCACAACTGATGATGAATGTTTGATATCCTGGTTTTTATAACAACATTTTTTACCCCTTAACACCCTCTAGATAACCAACAAATATACAATTTAAATCCCGAGGTTCCAACTCATCATTCTTAGAACGTTCATAAGCTATGGATCCAAACACCCTATATTGGGTAAGACTTGCTGAAATTCCTATCTATAGTTAAACAAGTGTTTTAGAGGCATTAACATAGGATGATAATATATTAATTAAGTATACATAAATAGAATATCTTTAGCCCAAAAGGACCTAGGAAGGGAGCAATAGGACATCATATGCTAAAAAATTTCTAGGATGGACCTCTTCATTCTCTTAGCTAACCCATTCTGTTGTGGAGTTTCCATAATAGTCCTATAATTATGCACACACTCAGAGCTATAAAACATGAAAAACTCAGTGGATAGATATTAAAAACCATTAAAATTTATTAAGGATTCCAGTTTCTTTCCATATTTAGATTCTACACTAGCCTTACAATTCTTAAAGGTCTAAAATGTATCAGATTTTTGTTTCAGTATGTAAATCCTTACTTTCCGAGAGAAGTCGTCTATAAAGGTCACAAAGTAATAGACTAAACTTTAGGAAGTAGTCCTAAAATAACCCCAAATATCATAATTAATTCATTATAAAGGGTTTATAGCTTTGTAGGATAAATTACGAAAACTTACCCAAGTAGACTTACCACATACATAGTTCTCATAGAAAGGTAAACTACTGGGATTATCACTAGTTAAGAGACCATGTTTTCAAAGTTCATTAAGGCCCTTGGAACTAATGCGACATAGTATTCTGTGCTATAAGTTGGTATTGTCTAACATTGGAACATAAAAAAATTAATTTTTTCATGTGAGTTATACCTTTAACAAAATAAATCCTATCCCTAAGGGATTATTTCATGATAGTAAGAGATCCATGGGAAATTCTGAGACAACCTAAACCAGATTTAAAGGTATAGCCTTTCTAGTCCATAATTCCTAGGGAAATAAGGTTTATTTTATGTTCGGGTACCCACCTAACCTATTCAAGAGTTTTAAACATATCATCATGAAGTTATAAAGAAATATATCCTAGACCCATAATGTGAAAAATATTTTTATTAAGTAGGTAAAAATCACTCGATTCAATCTCTCTTAGTTCAGTAAAAGACTCCCTATTTGGAAACATATGGAATGAACATCCTAAATCCAGTATCCATTCCTCAGAGGTAGGATGATCAATGAAATTAAACACATTAAATATTTAATTCTTTCTCAATTAATAAATAATTCTCCCCATTATTCTCATTATAGTCATTCATTTTATTGGGAAAATTTAATTTCATATTCCAAGGTTGTTTAAAATGAAAACATTTAAATTCCTTATTCCTAGGTTCTCTATTCTTGGACATAGAACTTTGTTTTATAGACTGGCTCATATAATGATGCTTATAATTATATTCATTTATTCCTATTATGTTTAAACCTTCAGCCTCATTCTTAAAAGTTCCTTTATTTTGAATTTCTTCGGATAACTGGGCCAACTTAACCTCTACCAGAGATAAATAACCCCTAACATACATCATTAAGTCCTTAACATAAGTTTAAGAGTCAACCAATGATTCTAAAAGTATTATTTCTTGATCCTCATCCCTTATTTCAAAATATATATTGGAAATGTATAATATAATTCAATTAAAATCATCAAGGTGTTTTATAACAATAGTTCCATGACACATTTTAAAAGTATAAAGTCACATATTTTTATATAAATTTCCTACTAAAAATTTAGTCATGTACATGGAATCTTATTTGGACCAGATATCAGTTGAAGAATAATCCAAACCTACTTTACTAAGAACCTTATCACCTAGAGATATAAAAATAAGGCTATGGGATTTTCTAAGATTATCATCAGTAACATTAACCCAAGTAGTTGCAGTCCATATATTAGAGGATAGAGTGGTAACATTTTTACATGTAACCACTGAGAGTATCAATCAACTCATTGTTATCCAATAAAGCATTCATTTTAATTATAAAGAGATTAAAATCATTTTAACCATAAAATTTTACTATTTAAAACATCGTAGAACCCATTGTATCTGCTTTAGAAAGGATATAATACCAATTATTGGGGGAAGCGTTGAAGTGGTTGTCTTGAATGATGACCAAGATCCACTAAGGAATTTTATATGGTTATAGAGTGATTTATAAAAACAATTATTACACAAACATAAATCAACCAATAAGGGGAATGCTGTGGTTATACTTGAAAAGAAAAACAATAAAAAAACCAATATATAACATACTTTAGATCGATGTGATCCTAAGTTCATGGAAAGAACACCACCCATGCAAGATTATTATTAGATAATAGAAATAATAAATTAAAGAATTGATGAAAGAAAGTAAAAGGACCAAAAAATCTATCCAAGGAGGCTAGTCTTGGTTAACCAGGTGTTAGTGGTCAACTCCATAATATGGATTTAGCACCGTCCACTCATGGATAGACTCACACACACACAAAACATAAATGATATAGTAGTATAAAAATGAAAAATAAACTACTTATAGAGCCATATTTCTATACCAAAAGCTGGTTAGGATTGAAGATGTAAATCCATAGTAGCCGTGATCTATGCATGAGTCATCCAGAGCTGGTTCCAAACCGATGTCTTCACCAAGTCTCAAACAGATGATATCTTAGTTAGATAAGAATGGAACTCTGAGCACTAAGGAATAGGAAGAAAAAACTAGTACCACACCTCTCTATATTTCTCTTGAGATCTATAGAAAATAAAAAGGTCTTCTCTTCCCAGATCTCTCTATGCACTCACAAGATGAACCAAATGAATAATACTCATTATACCGAATGAAGGAGGAGGTGTGAAGAAATGATGAATCCCTAGAATAGTGTCAGATATAGTAGTTGAGAATCAGTGAAAGAAACATGTGGGAAACCAAGATCAAACTGGTTGTTCGAGTAACCATGAGAAGCTATAATGTCCCGACTCATGTGCCACACACATCAGTGCCTTGAGTTGGTTGGTCACATAACCTCAATCACACCTCCTCATATTCTAAAGGGTGATGACTTGCAATGAGGTTCTAATATATATATCTTGGGGAGACTATAACCTCTTTAATCAAAGTAGGACAACAACAAAAGTAAATAAAAAATATCTAAAAGAAAATAACCAATAACTAGAAACATACCATATCCAACGCCAAACACTATCACATGAATATCAAATAAGGAACAACAATCAAAACAAAAGTAGTAAACATGTCATTTTATATATGTGTCAATGTGTCAAAATGAAAAACCAAAATAAATATACACTAATACTCCCAAAAAGGTCCTGAAACCATGTCTGGTTCCCTCATCCATGCTCCATCCCAAATCATCCATATAACATAGGGCTCTTCCCTTATCCCATACTTCAATCATGACGTCTATTCTGGTACCGATCATGAATCCTGAGTAGTGTGTGAGTACAACTCAGTAGGCCACCAACAATGGCTCTTAAAACAATATCCAGTCTATAATAGTGTATATATTTGTATAAAGAATATAATATAAAAACAAGTAAATTTTTTTTCAAAATTCATTACTCTTTAATTAACTACATTATTAACCAGGTTCATGATGACACCTGACTCATCATTACCTGCTTCAGCCCATGTTGGAGTCTGAACCACATCACACAGAGAATCAAAATTCATTATCACATGGTCTTTGATTATTCATTTAATTTAAATTCATAGAATGGATACATGGAACCATAGTCTAATTCCAAAATTTTGGGAATAAAATGTCATGTCTAGCACCTAGTGAAATTTTGAAGCACCAGTCCTAGTCCCACACCCATTTTATCAGTAAATCAAATATGGGATTTTGAAGCATCAATCCAAGTCCTACACTCATATATCAATCAATAACATATGGGATTTTGAATCATCATTCAGTGTCCCACACTCTTATATCAATCAATCATATATATCACATATATCAAATTCAATAAGGTTAATCATCATTAACCCTCTTATCAACATTTCGCATCATGTATACCATTTAAATTATCAACTGAATCACTATTTTTCACATTAATCATATATAATAATAAGAACAATTTACCATTAAACCTTTTATATAAATTTAATCAAATAACACATTAACACTTCAAGGTTAATACAAATACCCCTTAATTCCCATTATCATCAACTCATATTCACATGAATTAACCAATTTCACAATTCCATTAATTTACTTATTTAATAATCCCTATGTTCCACCAATTATGTTATTAAATAATTCCATTAATTAATAAATCAATTAATTAATCCAATTCGAGATGAGATTTACAAATGTGAAAATTTCTATTTTAAAAATCCATACATGCATTATAATCAAGACTATGGGAATTAAAATTTATACTAACCTCCTTAGGGTCATTAACGTGCATCTCTAATCCAAAAGTCCCTAAATGGAAGCAGAACATTCAATTTCATAATGAAGAATGATATCTTGAATAAAAACATAAGATCAAGATCCAAAGAGTTATATATATCATAACCTAGATCTAAACCATAATAAATAAGAAAAAATCATTCCTCATCATCCAGTAAGAGGAAAAAATAGAGAGGAATCCACAGTGGAAGAGATTACTTACCAGGAGAAGCATAGATATGTTAATCGGATCTTTAATTCACTATGAATGGAGTTTAGAGGGCCTTAGAATCCATTCGAGAGCCTATAAATTCGAAGGAAATTTTTTTAGGTTGCATTTAGGGGTAATGACTAGGGGTTTTGGTAATTTAAAATAAATTTTTTAGATAAAATAAATCTACAAGAACCATTTCCTTGGAAGGGGTGTACGATATACCAAATCGTGCACCCTAACTATGTGCCTCACTTAGGGGTCACAAGGTTACTACTATGGGGGAGAATGGGATAAAAAACCATGAAAAAACCCTGAAAATCCCCTCTATTGTGGGTTTTCATGGTTTTCTGGGGGCAGACGCACAATTTAGGAAAACTTTGTGCCAAACCTGCACTGTTGATATACAAAAACAATGGTAAAAGAGTACTTGGAAATGATCAAGAGTCAGCTCCATAATAGGCCATGATCTTATAGCAACACAACTGATAGGGACACATGGTGGATCCCTATTATAAGTGAGGAGAGGACACAATTTGATCCAAAGGTAAAGAAACACATTTGGGAGCTCGAATGGTCATTGGATCAAGTGAGATCAAATATCCTAGTCCAATCCACTAATAAAGAAACTCAAACTAGAATACAAAATAACCACATGATAAAATTAAGATAAATCAATTTGAAAATATAATTTCTATAAAATTATGCATGAAAATCCCATGAAAAACAATGTTGTATGTATGTTTCATAATAAAATAAATATTTGAAAAGAAATATATCAATACATGTAAATGGGAAAAATAACAGTGAGGAAGGGAGAGAGATGGTGGGTTACAAATAATAAGTGTGTGTATATGTATACCAATCATTCTATCTAAATGTTAAATAAAATTTCCTATTGGTCTATGATTTTAGAGTGGCCTGTTTGAAGGGACCGTTAAAGACTCATGGGTTCCTTGATTTCTAGAGGATTAATATCTCCCCATTTAAAATTCCATCATGTCATGTCCCCACCAAAATGATAAACTGAGAAAGTAAGAATATTTAAATATCTGAAGACACACACACATAGAAAAATGAGATTGATTTTCATGCTGTCATTTTATTTTTTGATTCTATTTTGCCACCTCTTGGGATGTTGTGATCCCTTAAATATTATTAATGACTGGGGATAACCATATCTATATTTATTAATTATTCTCTATCCATATCTATTATAAATTATGTTTAATGAATTATCCTATTGATAGAATCATATATTGGTATTTCATGGGTGGATTTATCTCTCGTTTAATAATCAAAGTGAATGAGGACAATGAAAGAGAGGGTATGATTTTTTTATCAATGTGTTTCATTATTTTCTTGAAAAATATCAAATTATTTATAGAGAGAAGAAAAAAAATATATCATTTTTTTCATTTTAAAACTAGCATTTAAAGCTGAATGATAATAATCATGTCTAAGGAAAAAAATATATTTCTAGATTTAATCATGAAATTTATGTTTTATGATTTTTGGAAAAAAAATTGAGCTAGGAAACCCCTATATGTCTACACATATGGAAAATAATTCCATAAAAATAAGTCAGAGATAGAATATATCTATAGAAAGGGATGATATTTAGAGAGGGCGGGGGGAGGGGGGTATAAATAATGAGCTATACCTCATGCTTAGAAACCCATAACTTCTTGTATGAATACTTGTGATAATTATCCACCAAATCAACCAAACCCGACTTTTATACATATTTGAACAACAATAACAATAAACAAGAAAATAATAAGAAGAATATTTATATATATTGAAAAGCATGGGAAGAAACATATATAGGTCTATATGCAGTGGAAGGAGAACAAAATTCATACATATTTCTGAAGCTTGGAAAGATAACGGGGGAGACCTAAATTATATGAACATGTTGTTAACCCAATAATAACCCAAATTCAATCCTTTTTATTACTACGATGGGTTTGTGCATTCTAAATTAACCAATTAAATTTTGACTCAATGGAATATAAAATAATCCCTGTATGATAACACCTAGGTAAATGAATATACTAAAATAATCCTTGTATGGTAATTTAATATATTAAATAATTGAAAATGTTGTAAAATGAAAGGATGAAGAACCAAAAAATAAAATAAAAAATAATTAAACCAAAAAAAGAGCACAAAAATTTGTGTGGAATACCTAAATAAATAAAAACCAATACCAAGGGACTCAATTTCACAATGAGATCAGAGGATAATAGATGTATCTCATGCAAAAAACATAACACAAACACACACACACACATACCAACCAAACTGGTCTATACCTTGGTTAAAATCCCCCACACCCTTGTCTCGACTAAGTGATGGGTTGAGGTATTAGGGTGAAACACCATAAAATTTCATGAGTTGTATCATTATATTTTTGAGGCTAGGTAAAAAAAGATTCAGGTCATGACACGAAAAAAATGTATATGTGACACTAAAAAAACTATATATTAGTTCCAATTTTTTTTGAAGATAGTTATACAAAAATCCCCCTAAATTATTTTTCTGTGTAATTTATTAGCGATTCTTCAAAAATCGCAGTTAGATAAATATTTAGGTATGGTTTCTGAACTACCACCATGAAATATATAAATAATTTATTTTAATTTTTTCAATTACAAGGAGTTATATATAGTGACCTAGATTTCTATCATTTGAGACATATATAGATTTATATTTTTAGATTAACGGGACCTCCCTAGATATTTACCCTCAAGGGAAACCTATAAATTTTATTATGATGGATTTTTTGATCATGGTATGCTGTGCTTACTATCAAGATGAGTTTTGATTAATTTTTGAGGATGGTGAATTTTAAGGGAAATTAATATTTATTTATTTTTATTAATTAATTATTTATACTAAAAGAATGAATTTCAATATATTATAAATGATATGTTAGATAGAATTTATAACATCATAGTTTTGTCTGAAAAAAGGGGTGATGTCACAACCATTCTCATTTTTGGCCTTGAGGAACAACCTTTCATGACTGTATCAGTTAATGAATTAATTAATTTTGAATTGGTGAAACCTTAAATTCCCCTATAATTCTATCCTTAAATTAATATATAGGGTTATACACTAATTTCATTTAAGAAAAACCTAGACCTAGAGAGTGGAGAGGGGATAGATCATAGTGGACCCACTACAAAAAGATACATAAAAAAAGTAACATCCTTTATCAGTGCTAGATAAAAGCCTGAATTATTTTACCATTTATCAACACTAAAAAAGAACTATTAAAGAGTTTTATTTAACAATGCTTAAAAAATATCTTATAAGAGTTACCTTTATCAGTGACTTTTTATTTCCTAATAAATGACTCCCTTTATCAGTGCTTTTATTTAGCATTGATTAAGGTTTTTCCAACAATGTTTCATCCACATTGTATTTTTTATTTTTTGGTGCCATGCTTTATAGGAATGATCATTCTTTTATAATAACATTCCATGGATGTGGGGGACCAAAACCCTCATATGCCTCTACACACATAGTTTGTCACCCCCACTGTAACGTCCCGACCCCAGCTACCCAGAGTCGGTGCATTACTTCGTAACATTGGCATGATCACAAAAGATCAAGTCTTGAAAGACCGATTAGTTTAGTAGCCTTGGAAACACTAGATACATTCGTAAAAATTACATTACATCATAAAAATGAAAACTACAATAACATGGTCTCCTTGGTCCACACACATAACCTCACTGACTATTCTTGCAAGTCAGTCATAATACACTTCTTCACATCCTGGGAAAAAATAAAACATTGAAAGGGGTGAGCTCAAATGCTCCGTAAGGATAACAATATAGCGAAAACTTTCATAAGAAAACATAAGCATTTAAGGCAATGTATAACTAAAACAAAATATTTATTAAACCTGAACTTCAGCATAATATGGAAAAAGTAAAATAAAATAATGCCATTACTTACTCACATGGATATTCTACTAGACGAATAATCACATGAAATATCAATAACCACTTTCATAATGAGGGAATGTATAATGCCAGACATTCTGAAACATTTTGTCAAGGCCTCGGCCAAGACGTCTAAAATGATTAAGGCCTCGGCCAAAACCATAAATCAAATTGGTAAAGGGCCTCGGCCAATTCCACGTCTAGTTGTCTCATGAGACCTACCGATGCACCGAGGAGCTATAGCGGGCTCCACCCGTCACTTATTAAGTCGAATACATTCCTCATATGAATAGGTTTAAACATAACATAAATATTCGCATTAAAACTAGCATACAAAATGTCAACAATTTCTCCATAAACTATGGATGGTATAAAAATAACACATCCACAGTCAAATATATCACAAAATGTTCAATGGAATTTTTTTATCATAAATCAATTTCAATTAAACTTAAAACCCATCAAAGGATGTTGACATGGATGAAATCAAAGCTATTTGAGAGAAATCTCTCTCTTTTTTGAATTCATTTAAAAGTCCCATAATTATAAAATAATACATTTACTTTGAAAATATTATTATAATCTTGTAAGGGAAGCTTCAACGAAGTTATAATGGTGGAAAATAGCTGCACCCGCCGTATAAGTTAAAAAAACATTCTTACCTTAAATTTGTCCAAAAGGTCAAAAAGTACATTGTTTGGAAAACGACGGTAAGATTCCTTTCAAAAACGCATAAGGGTATAAATGACTTTAACCCATTTTCCATTTAATAGTAAATTTTTTTTGAAAGACATTTTTAAGAAACATGGATGTGGATGATAACGAGGTCCCAGTAGATAATTATGTATAAACAACCTTGGATAATGAAGAGGTTGTGAAGTAAACCCTTACCTCGTGTCTGACTTGACTCAACCATTCTTTAACCTCCTGAATAATAAACTAGAGTTAATATATACCTTATTAATAACCATTTTTAATTTCATTATCCTTTTTATATCACTTATTACAATGTTATGAACATTATGTAATTATTTAAGTTAATAACGGTCGTTTTGTCGATCTTTGGTGCTTGAGTCAACAATAAACTTCTTATAATTACAAGTTGTTTATGTGGTAGAATATACATTATCTAAAGAATTATATTAATGATTTATATGTCATATATATCATATATATCCAGTATATACATTCATTTATAATATTACGTAACATTTAGAGGTAAGAAATGAAATGCACCGTTCATGGAGACGGTAAGCCGTACGTACGCATGAACGCTACTTTCATTTCAATTTCATATTTAATGGAACGAAATAATAATGATATAAATGTATAATATAATTCCAGTATAATATAGTGTATAATACCATTTACTACATCCTCTATACATCCCACATATGGCATTAACGATTCAAATCACTTTGAGGGGGCGGTAGTCCACACTTCCTAAAATGAAATTATCGCGTTTTACCCATAATGGAAATCATAAAGTATGCCATAAATGAGAAATACAGAAGCATAAGTAAAACATAAACATATTATATATCATATATAAAAATAGTGACATCTTAATGTCCACCTTTTAAGGTGTTATATGAGTGTTGAACAATCATCGTTTCGTGAGGCATAAATTCACCATCCACAGAAACCGTATGTTCTTTAACCATTAGATGTAGGTGTGTGTAAGTGTAGCTAGAATAATTATTATAACAACATCCTAGTATATTTAGGATAATGGTGTTTTTACAAAATAAATTAATAAAAAGAGTTTAGGGGGTTGGAGAAGAAAAATAAAACAAAACAACATTAGAGAAGACATTACCTCAAAATCGGGTAACTCTTTTTGATTTGAGACAAAGGCTTCCTTGGGAAGAGTTCTGCCCAAAGTGAGGCTTCTAGGAGTAAGAGGGGGAAGTTGGGAGAGTATTTGGGCAGAGTTTGTCCGAGCCAAATGGCTTGAAAGTGTGAATGAGGTGGGAGAGGTGGGGGCCTTTTATAAGTGGAGAGGAGGGGCACTCTTGGAAAGTAAGGAAAGTTTACATTATTATACAATGCTTTTCGGATTCTAAAAGATCCCAAACTTATATAATTAGAGGCTAAGGTGATAAGGGTTCTAAATATACCCATCCAACAGTCTTTGGACAAGTTTAAGCCTTGGATTTTACATTATCTCTTCATTTTTTTAAAATCGTTAAATAATGAGGTCATCGCTGCATCATAATGATGTCATAAATAATTTAATTTATTTAATGTATAAAAAATATAAAAAAAATACTATGATGTAGAAAATCGTTTTATCTTTCCAATGACGATTTATAGTAAAAAATATGACTTGTATAACCCCATGTAAAAATTGTTTTATTAAAACATTTCATGTTTGTGTCATTTTTTACTTTAACATTAAATAAAAGGTATTTATGTCATTTCCCAACTAAAGTGGCTCCATGGGGTCCCCAAGTTGACCCATGGATTGTCTTGGTCGGACATAGAACATCCAATGAGGGTAGGACATGTGTCAAGCTCATCTCATATTATTAAAACATTATTTTTACCTTAAACTACACTAATTACCTCTAATCGCGATTAATTAAACTTAAAAGTTACTATTCACCAAAAAATTATTTTTATCCCATTGAACCACATTTTACATCCTAATGACAACCGTGTATGTTGGATTTTTGAAATTCAAAACACAGAAGTGGTAATATTTCATTTAAATGAAAAATTAGTTATTTAACTACCAGTTAGTGGTTTCACTATTCATCAAAAATTGAAGTTTTTCAGAACAATGCCAAAATTTCACCCTAAGCTATATTTGATATTACGATTTAAAAAATGATGTCTATTTTACAAAATTCCAAACATATAAGCTGCATTATTTAATTTTATAATTAATTCCCGCTGTCACAACAAATAGCGTGTTTTTAAGAAACAATATATATCAAAAGATTGACAATTGTTTATGTCCAATTTCAAAGTGAAATTAATTCTAATGACCACCATTGGATAAAATGGTAAAAATATATACTAATTATACTCTAAAACCACTAAATAGTATAATTTATCACTATAAATTATTTTGATTAAAAAATTTGTTTTAAGTATTTTTCACTATTCATAAAAATTTGGAAGTTCTCAGAAAATTACAAAAAATTCAACATAGGCTAATTTCAATATTAGGAATAGAAAAATGAATTCCATTTTGAAATATAAAATTTCTATAATTTTAAAAAGTGGGTATTACTATTCATAACGACTACTTTGATTTGTCATGGTGTGTTAGAACTCGAAGTTGCGTATAATGCAAGCTATTGCATTATTAAAAGAGAGGCGTATCGTAAAAGCTCGGGGTGTTACATTCTCCCCTCCTTCAATAAATTGCGTCCTCGCAATTTGAAATTTTTCTTTGAAAATAAAAGGTTGAAAATAGAAAATACCTTTGTGGAAAACCCACATCGGAAATAAGATTAATAAAAATATAACATTAAAAGAAAGAAAGAGAAGTACAAAGGTCATCCGAGATAGCCCATAGTAGGATTCTATGAAAATATGGATATGGAGGAGAAACAAACTAGCAAGGTCTGATGGAGAGTTGTAGAATACATGATTTGGAGAAAGTTAACCATAAGAAAATCACAAACTTGTGATTGGTTAAATGATCATTGAATCCCCAGTTGGAAAATTTAATCGACAACGTTTTTGTTTTAAGTTACCTTTCATAGAGGTGAGGAAATTATTTAAGAGATTTACTAAGAATGTAATCAAATATACTTACTTATCATGTAGGCTTTCATTCTTTAATAAATTTTTACCACGAACCCATCTTTCACTCCAAATGGTAACATAACTCAAAAATATTCTATTTATCCTAATTGTATAAGGTTCCAAATATTACCACATACCATTTAGATTAGAAAAACTATTTTGTAATAACCAGGGACTTCCTGTAGGCTAGTGGTAGGAAATAAAGGCCTGTCGCACTATGGTTGTGGGTTCGATTCCTGTAGCTTTGTCTGACGCGATGGGTTATGCCCCACCCTGCAGGTTGTCCTTTTCCTAAAACTATAGTATTATAATATTCCAAAAATAATCTTCATAAATTTTTTAACCTTAAACAATACTATCCAAAGATCAACTTAATCCACTCCAACCTTTATAGTTATCCAAAATACCTCTGTCCAGACTTTCTCTAAAAGGTCTCTTAATTCCAAAATCAATTTATCAGATTCCCCAAACAAAGTAAAGTTTCTCTTATTGTCACATACTAAAAATATAATTACCTTCATCATATTAAAACCTTACTGAAATCAACAAGTACTGAAGTACAATCCTTATATATATATCACATTATTCTAATAACCAGAATATAATCCATGAGTCCAAAAGCACCAATACATTAGTTATTCTGCTTCAACTATAGTAATAACATAAGATTGTCCTTGATCCCTTGGCCTTTTCTGAGGTAAGTTTCCCTGACGCTTAGGACATTCATTTTCATAATGCCCCATTTCCCTACAATTGTAGCATTCGACATTGATAGCCTCTTTCTTTCCCTTGCAATCACGCGCCTGGTGACCTTTTTCCCCACATTTATAACAAACTCCCATTCCTTTTAGGCAAGTACCAGGGTGATTCTTCCCACAATTATCACATAATGGAAAATCCTTCTTTCCTTTTTTCCATTTATCTGTCTCTTGTTCCACTGTTCTCTTCTTCTCTTGCTTTACTTTGTTGTCATAAGACTTAGAGAATTCCTTTTCTGTCTTGATAGAACAGGAGACAATATCTTCGTATGACGGGAAGGTTTGTGTGACTAATGCTCAATGGAGAAATGGTTTTAACCCATCAAAGAAACGATCAATCTTACTTCTTGGGTTACGTATATAATCTGCAGCATGCCTCGCTAACCTTGTAAAGTTGGCCTCATACTTTGCGACATTCTCATCCTCCTTTTGTCTCAGACTCAAAAATTGTCTTTCCATATCTACTCGATGGTCACGAGGATAGTATTTTTCTAGGAAAAGCTCTTTGAACTCCCTCCATTCCATATTCGATATGTCATCATCTTCCTTTGTGTTTTGAATCACCGACCACCACTGATCGGCATCTCCAGTGAGGCGGTAAACTGCCATGATAACCTTCTCCCTTTCGCTACTCCCCAAGGCATGAAATATTTTCTCTAAGGAGTTTATCCATTGCTCATCTACTAATGGATTTGTACCCCCATTAAATGTTGGAAGTTGTTGAATCATGAAGTGGTCTAACATTGATCCTCCACGTTGCAGATCAAGGTGCTCCATACGAGTAAGGTTATTATTCATAACCTGAGTGAGTTGTCCCAGTATGGTAATAAGTTTATCAGCACCAGTTGTATCTCCAGCTCCACAATAATTATCTTGAGTAGGAGGGAAATCCCTACACAGAGTGCGTGCATTGATACGGTTTCCATTCCTTCCACTAGGCGCCATTTCTAAACAATGGCATAAACTAGATTAGTTTATGAAATAAAATACATAATTCCATACTTATAAAACACTTAACATAAATTAAACTAATTATGGATATAATCCATAATTATAAAAATGTTTTCTTTGAGGAAGTATATACTCGTAACCCTTCATAGTGGTTTGTAAAGAAAATGGGAATTATCCTAAGCATATCCCCCGAGAGTGTCGTAACCAAGAGTGCAGCAAGGCCCGTTGTCGTGCACCAGTTCCCGTTCGAGTCTAGCTCAAAGCGGTGTTTTCAGGTTTTACCCCTAGGTACATCTGTGCCAGAGCCGCCTCTACCTGATCGTATCCAGAAAGGGATGTATTGCTCGGAAAACTCACAAAGTCTCTACAATACCAAAATTTTAGGAAGTTCTTCTATACTAATCCTCAAAGTTCATCTTAGTTCTACGTGCTCTAATCAGAGTTTGTCTAAATCTAGCTTCCAAGGTTTGTACTAAACTTCCTCTGATACCAACTGTAACGCCCCGACCCCAGCTACCCAGAGTTAGTGCATTACTTCGTAACATTGGCATGATCACAAAAGATCAAGTCTCGAAAGACCGATTAGTTTAGTAGCCTTGGAAACACTAGATACATTCGTAAAAATTACATTACATCATAAAAATGAAAACTACAATAACATGGTCTCCTTGGTCCACACTCATAACCTCACTGACTATTCTTGCAAGTCAGTCATAATACACTTCTTCACATCCTGGGAAAAAATAAAACATTGAAAGGGGTGAGCTCAAATGCTCCGTAAGGATAACAATATAGCGAAAACTTTTATAAGAAAACATAAGCATTTAAGGCAATGTATAACTAAAACAAAAGCCTTATTAAACCTGAACTTCAGCATAATATGGAAAAAGTAAAATAAAATAATGCCATTACTTACTCACATAGATATTCTACTAGACGAATAATCACATGAAATATCAATAACCACTTTCATAATGAGGGAATGTATAATGCCAGACATTCTGAAACATTTTGTCAAGGCCTCGGCCAAGACGTCTAAAATGATTAAGGCCTCGGCCAAAACCATAAATCAAATTGGGAAAGGGCCTCGGCCAATTCCATGTCTAGTTGTCTCATGAGACCTACCGATGCATCGAGGAGCTATAGCGGGCTCCACCCGTCACTTATTAAGTCCAATACATTCCTCATATGAATTGGTTTAAACATAACATAAATATTCGTATTAAAACTAGCATACGAAATGTCAACAATTTCTCCATAAACTATGGATGGTATAAAAATAACACATCCACAGTCAAATATTTCACAAAATGTTCAATGGAATTTTTGTATCATAAATCAATTTCAATTAAACTTAAAACCCATCAAAGGATGTTGACATGGATGAAATCAAAGCAATTTGAGAGAAATCTCTCTCTTTTTTTAAATCATTTAAAAAGTCCCATAATTATAAAATAATACATTTACTTTGAAAATATTATTATAAGCTTGTAAGGGAAGCTTAGATGAAGTTATAATGGCAGAAAATAGCCGCACCCGCCGTATAAGTTAAAAAAACATTCTTACCTTAAATTTGTCAAAAAGGTCAAAAAGTATATTGTTTGGAAAACGACGGTAAGATTCCTTTCAAAAACGCATAAGGGTATAAATGACTTTAAACCATTTTCCATTTAATAGTAAAAATGTTTTGAAAGACATTTTTAAGAAACATGGATGTGGATGATAACGAGGTCCCAGTAGATAATTATGTATAAACAACCTTGGATAATGAAGAGGTTGTGAAGTAAACCCTTACCTCGTGTCTGACTTGACTCAACCATTATTTAACCTCCTGAATAATAAACTAGAGTTAATATATACCTTATTAAGAACCATTTTTAATTTCATTATCCTTTTTATATCACTTATTACAATGTTATGAACATTATGTAATTATTTAAGTTAATAACGGTCGTTTTGTCGATCTTTGGTACTTGAGTCAACAATAAACTTCTTATAATTACAAGTTGTTTATGTGGTAGAATATCCATTATCTACAGAATTATATTAATGATTTATATGTCATATATATCATATATATCCAGTATATACATTCATTTATAATATTACGTAACATTTAGAGGTAAGAAATGAAATGCACCGTTCATGGAGACGGTAAGCCGTACGTACGCATGAACGCTACTTTCATTTCAATTTCATATTTAATGGAACGAAATCATAATGATATAAATGTATAATATAATTCCAGTATAATATAGTGTATAATACCATTTACTCCATCCTTTATACATCCCACATATGGCATTAACGATTCAAATCACTTTGAGGGGGCGGTATTCCGCACTTCCTAAAATGAAATTATCGCGTTTTACCCATAATGGAAATCATAAAGTATGCCATAAATGAGAAATACAGAAGTATAAGTAAAACATAAACATATTATATATCATATATAAAAATAGTGACATCTTAATGGCCACATTTTAAGGTGTTATATGAGTGTTGAACAATCATCGTTTCGTGAGGCAGAAATTCGCCATCCACAGAAACCGTATGTTCTTTAACCATTAGATGTAGGTGTGTGTAAGTGTATCTAGAATCCTTCTTATAAAAATATTCTAGTATATTTAGGATACTGGTGTTGTTACAAAAGTAATTAATAAAAATAGTTTAGGGGGTTGGAGAAGAAAAATAAAACAAAACAACATTAAAGAAGACATTACCTCAAAATCGTGTAACTCTTTTTGATTTGAGCCAAAGGCTTCCTTGGGAAGAGTTCTGCCCAAAGTGAGGCTTCTAGGAGTAAGAGGGGGAAGTTGGGAGAGTATTTGGGAAGAGTTTGGCTGATCCAAATGGCTTGAAAGTGTGAATGAGGTGGGAGAGGTGGGGGCCTTTTATAAGTGGAGAGGAGGGGCACTCTTGGAAAGTAAGGAAAGTTTACATTATTATACAATGATTTTCGGATTCTAAAGGTCCCACAATTATATAATTCGAGGATAAGGTGACAAGGGTTCTAAATCTACCCATCCAATAGTCTTTGGACAAGTGTAAGCCTTGGAGTTTACATTATCTCTTCATTTTATTAAAATCATTAAATAATGAGGTCATCGCTGCATCATAATGATGTCATAAATAATTTAATTTATTTAATGTCTAAAAAATATAAGAAAAATACTATGATGTAGGAAATCTTTTTATATTTCAAATGAATATTTATAGTCAAAAATATGACTTGTATAACCCCATGTAAAAATTGTTTTATTAAAACATTTCATGTTTGTGTCATTTTTTACTTTAACATTAAATAAAAGGTATTTATGTCATTTCCCAACTAAAGTGGCTCCATGGGGTCCCCAAGTTGACCCATGGATTTTCTTGGTCATCCATGTAACATCCAATGAGGGTAGGACATGTGTCAAGATCATCTCATATTATTAAAACATTATTTTTACCTTAAACTACACTAATTACCTCTAATCGCGATTAATTAAACTTAAAAGTTACTATTCACCAAAAAATTATTTTTATCCCATTGAACCACATTTTACATCCTAATGACAACCGTGTATGTCGGATTTTTGAAATTCAAAACACAGAAGTGGAAATATTTCATTTAAACGAAAAATTAGTTATTTAACTACCACTTAGTGGTTTCACTATTCATCAAAAATTGAAGTTTTTCAAAACAATGCCAAAATTTCACCCTAAGCTATATTTGATATTCTGATTTCAAAAATGATGTCTATTTTAAAAAATTCCAAACATATAAGTTTCATTAGTTAATTTTATAATTAATTGCCGCTGTCACAACAAATAGCGTGTTTTTAAGAAACAATATATATCAAAAGATTGACAATTGTTTATGTCCAATTTCAAAGTGAAATTAATTCTAATGAACACCATTGGATAAAATGGTAAAAATATATATTAATTATACTCTAAAACCACTAAATAGTATAATTTATCACTATAAATTATTTTGATTAAAAAAGTTGTTTTAAGTATTTTTCACTATTCATAAAAATTTGGAAGTTCTCAGAAAATTACAAAAAATTCAACATAGGCTAATTTCAATATTAGGAATAGAAAAATGAATTCCATTTTGAAATATAAAATTTCTATAATTTTAAAAAGTGGGTATTACTATTCATAACGACTACTTTGATTTGTCGCGGTGTGTTAGAACTCGAAGTTGCGTAAAATGCAAGCTATTGCATTATTAAAAGAGAGGCGTATCGTAAAATCTCGGGGTGTTATCAGCACACCTACTGGACCATCTCTTGAGGGCCTAAACTAGTCCCAATGTCCCAACATCCACATTTTTATACTCCAATAAAAATAAAAATAAAAATAAAAATAAAAATAATAAAAATATTAAAAAATTGAAATAATTAAAAAAATAAAAAATAAAAAATAAAAAAAAATAATTTAAAAAATAACAAAAAACATATTAATGAAATATTTTTAATAAAAATGAATAAGTTTAATATATATATATATGTATGTTATAAATAGTAATAAATAGTATATATTAAACTGAGAATGCATGAACTGCAAAATAGAATGAAGTACGATAGTGTAAACTGAAAAGAAAAGGAAAATATACATGCCCACCTAGAAATATGTCCCAACCTTACAAAACTGGAAAATAAAACAATATGAGAGCCCAACTCCTGCATGCCAAGCTATGACCACTATACATGGTCCAAGTAATCCGTATCCCTAAGATCCTCTAAAGTCATGATTGACCTGTTCTCCATCTACAAAAGACATGACATGTGTTAGGAAAATCCCATGCATGGGTGAGTATATACATACCCTATAGAATGCCCCAAAAAGGTGAAGGGGGAGTAATAAGAGATACAAGTGAATAGTAAATTACTATATAGAAAAAGGTACAATAAAAGTGTATAGCTCAGCCTAACAAGAGAGTGAAAGTGGACTCATCCAAATACAAGGATCCTAAAATAGTGAGAAGATAAACTTCTCACTGAGTCTTTGCTACCTATAGTAGGAGAGTAGACTCATCCAACCATGAGAAGCTAGACACAGAAATCACGTGTCATACCCTACGTGTCTTCGCCTCTGTTGAAAGGAGAGTAACCAAAATCCAAGGAGTGGGTACTAAAATAGGATATATATATATATATATATATATATATATATATATATATATATATATATATATGCTCAACCAAAGAAGCCCAAATGAGAGAGTAAGGGGATCACCATCTCAAAGCTCAGCCCAAGAAGAAGAGTCTCAAAAAATTTCAAGGTATGTCCATCTATGAAGCCCAAAACCCCACACGTCTTCCCTAAACACACAAGTCTAAGGGACTCAATCACCAAACCTTGATACTATCCACTTTGGGTAGAACGGACTTGACCACATGCTTTTATGTCACTTTATAAGGGAACATCTCAGTGGGGGAAAGCATCCCTCCTTCTCATGAGTCCAAATTTACATCAAACCACATCTCATAATTGTGCTTCACTATCAAGGGGTCACAAAATGAAGAGGACCTTCACTCTAGTATGTCAGGGGGTTCACTCTAGTCATCAGGGATCTGTGAACTAGTATGTTAGGGGGATCAACACCCAGAAGTTGACGAGGACCCACTGCCCAGCCCCGTTGAAGGGTATACACTAGAGGGTACTTCCAATCAAGTATCTGCAGAGGACCCGTACCCATGCCGATGGTGGGTAAACAATCTAGCCATTGAGGATCCGTGCCCCATTACGTCAGGGGGATCAACACCTATAGGTAGTTGTAGAGGACCCACACCCATGCCGATGGGGAGTCAACACTCCAGTCATTAGGGATCTGCACCTTAGTACATCAGGGAGATCATCACCTAGAAATAAGCCTATCATAACCTTCCTGAAATATATCTCATCATATCTTGAAAGCCACTACATAGGAAACCATCAAGTTCTATGTAGAAAGACACCTAGGATAGGCTACTCACTAGCCAAAATCTGAGTCTGAATGAAGGAGATACAAGAGGTAGAAGATTCATAATGAGGTACATAGCGTGTATGGGGCCCACACGATGTGTGACCCCACCTCTTTTTTTGGTTGTGTACTTATCCATAATCAGGCACTAAACTATGTACATATACCCCAAGGAATTCCACCATACTCCCAAAGTACATGGAATATCTATCCAAAAGGCTGATGAGCGCACGATTCTCATCATTGGACCGAAGATAAAAAAATGTAATTTCACTAACATGCCTCCTCAAACTGCCTTAGAATATTTGATTGTATCTCTTCATACATCTTACCACCCTTATAAGAGTCGGTGCTGAACCAAGATGTGGTTTCTATTGAAAAACATTAAAAGGATCTTCCACTGTAATTTCCTTCATGTTTAAATATTTAATGAGATCATGAATAAGGATCCACACATCATAGCGAGTAGAAAATTTGGAGGCCCCAAATAATCAAACAGATCACACCATTGCGATCCTTGTGGAAAAGCGTACATGATTAACTATCCATTCGCTCGAATCAGACACCCGATGGAAAATTCATATTTCACCGCATCATGCTCGAATGGAATCTCATGGGGACTACACCTCATACCTGAATTAAAATCCCAATATTGGACTCAAAATGTACGACTCAAAATCAGGGTCACAAAGCCGCTGACAACACATCGATTGGATGTCGTATACAAGAGTTATGGTGGGTAAAAGTTTTAATAATATCGTTAAAACTAATTTTTCAAGGGTGTTTCATGGGATAAGGTCATGGGTTAAAAAAATTATCTAAAATGGTATTAAAATGACCGTATCCTAAATGGGGTCACGCCACCACATACAGTGCATGAATCGGATTCCCCCAGTGGGAGTTATGGGGTTTTAAATGAGTTAATAATAATAATAATATGATTATTATTTTTCTTATTAATTTATTTTTTTTCTTTACCACTTTATTCTACTAACCCTAGCTGCCTGTGTCCCTGAAGCTATTGTGTTCACTGGGTCCACTGGTGCCGCCTCTGTCTGTGTCATCATACGCTGGACCGCCGTCTCGCCTCCTCATCCTGCCTCTTTCCTACTCCGCCACACCGATGTCCACCTGGACCGCCCTTCTACCTACAACCTTAAGGCATGACACATGGATTGCCACACTACCATTGTCATTTGGAAGCCTCCACAAGCCACTGCGCCACCAGTATCGCCTGACCACCTCACCGCCATGCTCATCGCCAGACCGCCTCGATCCACACTACTCATCACCATACCATCTAGATCCACATCAGACCACCGTCCTAGCCACCATACTCACCCCAACCCCACTCCACTAGGACACATGAAGATTCCACACCTTTGGAAAGCCACCTCAACCCTGTTTCAACTTGAAACATTGAAACAATTTCAAATCTGTGATCCTTGGTTCCCAATCTACATAGATTTGGTCTCTGTTGATGATTATTTCATTGTTTTGTCGATCCAGCTCATATCTGGGTGCTCGATAAATCTTGGGTCACCTGAAAACTATCGATTCGAGAACCACGTGGTTCTAATGGTGAGGAACATGAAGAACTATGGAGGTAAAATCATCAAAAATGATGGTTTAATCATCATCGACCAAGTGTTCTTGGTCGATGAACAAGAATGGGGCACTGAGGTTAGAAAATTCATTAACCAGAAGAAATAATTCAATTTTAATATGTTGGAACATGAAAGGGATCTAGGGAGGGGAGTAGATTAAAGAAAAAACATCAATTTACTCAATCCAATGGCATAAAACACCAAAAGAAGAGTCCTACATGGATTAGATCAATCATCATTGATGAAGACCGCGCTCACCAAGATCTATTGTGTTCATTACACTTCAAATCACCTCGATTCTAAGTTTTTCCATCATCCTCCATCATTCAATGAAAAAAATTAGAGGAGATGTCGTCATTTAAAAATCCCACGGTTTGGAGGAAACCCTGGGAAAACCTCCATAGCGATATATTTATAGATATATCATCAGGGTAAATGAATTTATTCAATTAAATTAATTAATTAATTTAATCCACTTAAACGTACCGTAGATGAGCGATGGGTCTGAACATTCCAAGCCGACTTATTTTATGTCTCACCTAGGGTAAACTCCATGTTCTATACCTAAAAATTCCCTCATATTTCTAATCTCATCTTCCATTTAGAATATATTCCATTATTTTTGAAAAACTTCACCCGTATTAAAAATATATTTAATTTTTTTATACAATTAAATCTAAGAACACCATTGCTCAAAATCACATTCCTTCTCTGTGCTTGGCTCTAAAAGTATTCCTATAAATAATCCAAAGCCTTATTCAGAAACAATAGAGTGTCTAAATTATTCCCTTCTTAAAAAACTTTTCATCCTTGAAAATCCAAACTAAGGAGAAATGTGAGGATACTAATCCCACATATGGAATTTTTCATAAATCTTACATACACCAGGATGTACAACCAAAGGAGGAGTATAAAAATCCATCATCACCGCTTCTCATAACATGATTAGTATCACCATCTGTCTATGAAAAAGGATGAAATGATTACCTTTTTTAGAAAACACATCTAGTGGATCACCTAAAGATATCTGGTCATGCAAGACCTCATAGTTGATTTCTCCCAACTGAGAATCTCTCACATGCTCATGAAGATAAGGATTCAACACCGTTGACTAAATAAAAATTGTACCCTCCTGCTCCACCATGGTCAGATATAGAGAAGATAACTGCCCTGAAGCTTCCTATACTAAGTGGGCCTGGGATTTCCTATTAAGGGAATCTGTTACAACATGGAACTTCCTCAAGAGTATAAACTATCTCAGCATCATATTCCTCTAGGAATTCTAACCAGTGCAATTCTCTCAAGTTCAGGTCTCTCTAAGTGAAGACGTACCTGATACTCTGGTGGTTTGAGAATACCACAAAGTGATCTCCCAAAAGGTAGTTTCTCCACATTATTAGGGAACAAAATACCAATGCTAGATATAGTTTGGGATTCGTTTAGTTCTATTCATGGGGTCTCAAATGCCTTGACCTGTATTTGATAGTTTTCTTTCACTACATCAAGGTTGATGCCGAGCACCCAAGAGTACCAATGAAAAAGTCAGGTGAGTAAACTCATCCAACCATGATAAGCTAGACATGTAAATAATAAGGCATACCCCGTGTGTCTTCTCCTCTATTGGAAGGAGAGTAACCCCAAACTAGAAACTCCACCATACTTAATAGTGGCATACCTAGCCTAAAAGGGTAAAAAAACTCCACTAGAAATTCCAGGACTTGCTAAGACACTTCATCACACAACACCAACATAGGGTTACACTGATTACTTACATCACCATGGTTTAACCATGAGCAAGGGGTGGAATTAAAATAGTACCTCACAACAGTGTCTACAAATTCCAAATATAGAAGGTAGAAAGGACATAAAGTGTAACTTTTATAATCTCGTTCACTACAAGTTCATAGATATCCAAATATAGTAGCTGTCTGTGGCCTCGGTCACCAGCTCTCTAAGCCTAAAGTGGACTGCTTGGTGGTGGTGGATCTCATACATACATCCACCACCCATATCTTCTCCTAATCCTCTTCTAGCTTCACCTCCATGGGGAGCACTCTATCCCCTCTTGGGAGACCCCTAATCATGGCGTTGTCTCTACCATGTTGGTCCATCAGCTATATGTATATTCTCCTCTGCACTTCATGTTGGAGAATCATGCTCCATGTTACCTCACCTGTCACATGTGTTGCACCGCCCCTCTTCAGGCTGTCCTAGTCTTCTGCACTGTTTCTAACCATATGTATGAGTCTGATCATGAGGGGGCCTCCTGTATAAAGAATCTATCCACTGAAGTCTTCTAGCTATCACATACATCTCAACTCTGTTACACCCGCTGCCAAATCTAGCTATTATGCATCCCTCCAAAAACAATCTCTCTATCACAAGTGCCTGCTCCAACACTCTGTCATTGTTGGGGATTCATAAAAGAACTACACTATCTTAGATCTCACTGTAGAGTCCCCGATAGAACTTCCGTGATTATAAGTATCCATATCTAATCATGTTGATAGAGTACCGTGTAAAGTTTATGAACCTTTCCACGTACTCTTCCACTATCATCCCTCCCCGCTGAAGCTCTAGAAGCTTATGTATCTGAACGGAGCATAAGAAAGAGGGGTAGTACTCCTTAGGAAATAGATGCTGGAAGTTATCCCATGAGAGCATCGACTCATCATGCATCTGAGTAACTAGGCTCCACCAATTACAAACTACTCCATAGAAAAGACTGGCTACCAAAACCACCATCAGGTCTATCAGGATCCGAACAATTCTGAATACGAGGACCACCAACTCTAGAAAATCCCATGATACCTGAGGATTTGGCTCACCATGGAACCTTAACTGTAGAAACCCGAAGCTTGACGTACATGGATATTACATTACTTTTGCGGAATACTTAGTACATAACAAAACACACACACAAGGACTGTAATAGTTTAGTGTCTTTGGAAACTCGGAGTACAATCTTCTAATCGTGGTGAAAGATCTTCAATATCTCCCATAAAGATCTTCTTCTTTTTTACCTAAAACCTTTCTTTATATCCTGGGGAAAATAAAACATAAAAGGGTGAGCTCAAATGCTCAGTAAGGGTAAACAAAAGAAATATCAATCAAATAATTTTCATAAGAACATAACATTTTTGGAAATCTTAACCTGCAAAAGAGATCAAAATTTCATAACATGGGATAAATCATGGCAGTGAAATGTAATCACAATAATCATAACTTAAAACATTAAACTTTGTGGCATACACACATAATCATAGAAAATCATTTCTTGTTAGTCAAGACTCATTTCCAAGACTATCTTAGTGGACAAAGTCCCTTTCTGAATCGAGTAACCCTCGTTCTAGTCCTGTTTCACTGAACCGGTATAACCTACCATTCCAGCCATGTCTATCTCATGAGATATAAAACCTTTACCCAATGCATTGGAGGGAGATATAGATCCCACCCATCTTATAATGAATCCTTTCTTATGTGTGCCACATAATCATAAATCATACATCATTGCATAACCCATGTAGTAAAAATGGGATTCTTAAACAACATGACATCATAAAACAATTCATATAAGATAAAGGAATTCATAAAAATAATTCCATAACAACATAATCAAATCAATGTAATAATAGGGATAAAAACAGAACCCTTTATTATCTTAGATGGAAAATAATTTTGATAAAACACTTGAACTCCATTCTTGAGGAAAATATCTTTTCTTCTTAAAAAACATTTTTCCTTTCTTAACATGTCATACAACTTTAAACTAAAAGAAGTTGATTAAAAATAAACTTGAAAACTTGTAAAGGAATCTTCTTGGAAATAATTTTTTAAAAATCCATTCATGCCGTATAAGTTAAAAAAAAACATTCTTCGTACTTTTGTCGGAAAAGTAAAAAAGTACCTCGTACGAAAAAGAGACAAAAGATTCCTTTCATATTCCTTACTAAAAACTCACCGAAGGGTAAAATTGGATTTAAAATATTGTAAGTGGATGGAAAAAATATTACATATTTAGGGAACATGGACGTGGATGATAAAATACACCCCAGTAAATACCAAAGTATAAACAATCTCGGATAAAAATGAGATTGGGATATTTCCCCTTACCTTAGGTCCGATTTGCTTCGTAAGTGTCCGAACCTCCTGTATAATGATTTAAATAATGTCATTGACTTATTACAGAGTCATATTCATTGTTATTATATCATATATGGTTCACTTATGACTTTATATTACCCGTTCTTTTGTAAATTCATGTTAAAGTAGCGTTTTGGGTAAAATCGTCTCATTTGTCGTTCGTGTTTTAACTTGTAATTATTCATATGATTACTTAGATCTTGATTACTTAATTACATAATATAAAACATGATTTATATATATATATTCAGAATATACATATATAATAAATCAGTAAATGGAAAGAAATACACCGTTCATGGAGACGGTAGTCCGTACGTACGCATGAACGCTGTTTTCGTTTCCTTATTGAATTGAATGGAATTAAGTAGATGACATACATATAAATATAAATAATTCCAGTATCATTATTATGTCATATATTTCATTAGAACTTATTATATATACTTTATAATCATTCATGAATGGTTAATCATTGAGAATGAATCTCATCGCGTCGTGGAGACGGTAGTCCGTACGTACGCACGAGCGATGATATCGTTCCCATGGTCGTGGAATTGTGTTGAAGTGTATGTATACTATTTCAGTATCAATATAATTTTATAATAATCATATAAACCATTATACCCATCCAATTAATGTGGTGGAGGAAAATAGATTACACCACGGCGTGGAGACGGTATTCCGTACGTACGCACGTGCGGTGATTTCATTTTTCCGTAGGATGGATAGAAGGTGAATTAGGGTTGTTTCATATTTATAATAACATATCAGTATGTAAGTAATACTGATTTTATTACTTTATCATGAAACAACTAAAGAAGAAGAAGTTGAAGAAGAAAGAAATTGAAAAGATCGGTAATGGATATTACCTCTTCTTTGGAACGCCTCTTTGAATCCTCCACTTAAGGAACTAATATTGGTCTTTGAAGAAGACCAGGACCTCTAGGATTATTCTAGGGAAGTATAGAGGAGAAAATGGCAGGTGTTGTCCGAGCTTGAGTGCTCAAATTGGTGTGAGGAGGAGGGGGAGGAGGTGCCCTTTTATAAGGGAGGAGAGGGGCACCTTATGAATATCTCAAAATATTATTTTATATTAAAGTCAAAATCGGTTTATAATGGTTCCAAAGGGTCTTATTTCATGATAAGGTGGGGATGGGTCGAAATACTATCAACCAATAGGATTTAGACAAGTTTAGGGTATTATTTTAACCTTATCAATTAGATTTAACTCTAAGTTAAATAATTTAACTTTTACCATGTCTTTTTGTTTTCTTTCACTATATGGTTAATACACTTACTGTAACATGCCAAACGATCCCCAAATTGTTTTTTATTAATATATATATCCTTATCTAAGTCATTTGGCCGAACCTTAGATTTTTAGGAATAAAATAACAATTAGTAATATAATATTTGATTTAAAAACTATTTTGTGTCAATTTTGACACTATTTGATATATGATTTTTTTGAAAGTCATAACAGAATTATATGTTCAAAAAAAGTTTCTTAGATCAACACTAATATATCATAATAACCTATAAAATTAGTGGAATTCAAAAAAAGTCTCAAATTACATTTATTTTGGTGTTTATAATATCAATTATGTCAATATTTCATTAATAAGATAATTACTGCATCATCATTGTGTCATAAATAAATTAAATTATTTAATGTCTAAAAATTACAAATAAAATACCATTATGTAGAAAATCGTTTTAGCTTTCTAATGAATATTTATAGTCGAATTTATCTTATGTATAACCCCATATGAAAAATTATTTACTTATTAAACATTGATTTTAACTATTTTAACCCTTCTTTAAATAAATTAATAATAAATGTCCTAATCTAATCCAAGTGGGCCTAAATGATCATATTTTATTTCTAAGTTTGTTTTTGGTCGAATTACACTTATACAATAGAATTAGAACATGTGTTAGGGTAATAGTAATATCATATTTACCCTTAGTTACCCTATTTACTATTAATCGCAGTAAAAAAATGTAAAGAGTTACTATTCACCAAAAAATTATTTTTATCTCATTGAACCACATTTTACTTACTGATATCAACCGTGTCTGTCGGATTTTTGAAATTCCATTCACAGAAGCGGTAAAATTAAGTTTTATGCAAAAATTCAGTTTTTAACCTACCACTTAGTGGTTTCACTATTCATCAAAATTTGAAAGTTTTCAGAAAAATACCAAAATTTCACCCTAGGCTAATTTTAGTATTACGAATCCAAAAATGAAGTCCATTTTGAAAAATAAAATTTATAAAATTTCAAAAAGTGGTTATTACTACTCATAACGGCTAGTTTTAATAATATTTTAATGGCATATCGTTGTTTAGTGAAACTCGGTATTGCGTACTACACACGCTATCGAGGAAGGTTGCGATTGCGTGTAATGCAAGGCAAGTCAAGGATGCGTGTTCTGCAAGCTCCTTTTGGTGTAGCGTACACCACAAGACATTAATAAAATTAAAAAGATTAGTTTTCATAAAATCTCAGGCTGTTACATTCTACCCCCCTTAAAATGAATTTCGCCCTCGAAATTCGTCAGGGTTATAAATAGTTTACTATTCGAAAGTTTCTTTAATATAAACCCACATCGTAAAAAGGAATACCAAAACTTGTCTTTTAAAAACTAAATTATGAAATGTAACGATTACCCAAATAAACTAATCACTGGGTTTCCACATAGGTGAAAATATGGATATGGAAGAGAAATCTAACCATCATGTTCTGATGGATAGTGGTAGAGAACATGGCTATGGAAAATCCAGCAATCACAAAGCCATAAATTTGTGACGATCTAAGGTACCATCTGATTCATTAGATATAAGAGCACTAGGACAACATTTTTGGTTTTCAAGATCATTTCCCTAAAGTTGAAGAATTTGAATTAGAATAAATACTTACTTTATTTTGGTACAATCTCACTGTTGTTCGTGCCTTGAACAATTTCCACTTCATCTCTTAAATAAATGAATTTGAATTTGTTATTCGTGAAGTGTTAGCAGATCATGTGATAGAATGACGGGTCATTCCATCTGTCTCACACAAAAGGTTAGCAAAAATTATATACATAAGTCAATCTATAGTGAGATTAATAATATATGGTTCCAAAAATGGACTTATACTTCATATATCGTACTGCTTAATAAAATAAAACTAGTTTCTACTAAACAGGGACTTCCTGTAGGCCAGTGGTAGGCAATAAAGGTCAGTCGCACTTCGGTTGTGGGTTCGATTCCCATAGCCTTGTCCGACGCGATGGGCTATCGCCCATCCTGCAGGTTGTCCTTTTTCTAAAACTATATTACTATAACATCCCATCAATAATATCGAAAAAACTTCTATCCTTAAACAATACTAATTAATGTCCAACATAATCCATTCCAATCTTTAGGCTTATCCATAATACTACAGTCCACTCTCATAACATAGTGAAAACGATTACCAGAGATTTAATACCATCGTTGAACCCCATATATCATAAGATATGTTTTTTTGGTCACATTCCAAACATTCAAAGTCCTTAATCATGTATTCTCTTGAATACCCATTGAACCTTAGTGAAAACTTGAATGCAGTTAAAAGTTAACACTTTACACATACCAAAATCCTCAAAATTATTTATACTCAAACCATGATATCACTTAGTTCTTATATCAATCATGAGCTCATGAATACAATCAAACATCTCATTATCTTCTTATCCTTTCATTATGCGCATATCATCTACTTTCCAAAATTATCTGAATAACCTTTCATGGTTACTGGTACCATTCATCATACAATTTCAAAACTTAAGGAAAGACAACAGTGTAACAATCCTTAGATGTCTCTTTATTCCATGAGATTACTTATACAACATTACACATGATAAACATGTAATCATTCCACTACATTCTTAAACCATTGACAAAAATTCTTTCATCTCACATATCATTTGTGGTCTCATCATCAACATAAATACTTCCCATATGACCATACTGATTCTCTTCATGAGACTTTCCCTTAGGGCATTGGTTTGCATAATGCCCGTACATTCCACATTTAAAGCATTTAACCATTTTTGATGTCGTAGCAATACCATTATCCTCATCCATGGTGTTAACTGAACCTTTTCCTTTGCACTTACTTGCTTTGTGTCCTTCTTTTCCACACCCAAAGCATCTTCCAGTTCCTTTGAAACATTCTCCTTGATGCCTCTTCCCACATGATTTACATAGGGGAAATTGAACTTTCTTTCCTCTATGATCATCATGAAACTCCTTCTTTCTCTTATTAGCCGAGTCAGGAAACTTACCAAATTTTACTTTATTGATCATATTATGAGATTGCTGATTCGGCATAATAATGATGTTTGGAATTCCAAATACCACTTCATTATGAAGAATATCATTCCATTGTCCATCATATCCTCCATTATTGTGAATCATCTTTTTTCCAGCCATTTTCTAAAACCGAAAAAGAATAGTGTGAGAGGAAAAAATCATGCTAGGGAAAACAACATAATAAAGGGGGAGTACCTTCAATATCTTACATCTTAGGTTTAATTCTAAGATCGTTAGCGCAATTCTAGGACTATAACCTATACGTATACTTAACCTTAGAGACATCCCTAGACATACCTTAGAAATATCTCTAGGGATATCACTAAAGTTCTCGCATCCTAGTTTCCAACGGTTGAATAAACCTTTCCTCTGATACCAAATGTAGAAACCCGAAGCTTGACGTACATGGATATTACATTACTTTTGCGGAATACTTAGTACATAACAAAACACACACACAAGGACCGTAATAGTTTAGTGTCTTTGGAAACTCGGAGTATAATCTTCTAATCGTGGTGAAAGATCTTCAATATCTCCCATAAAGATCTTCTTTTTTTTATACCTAAAAACTTTCTTTATATCCTGGGGAAAAGAAAACATAAAAGGGTGATCTCAAATGCTCAGTAAGGGTAAACAAAAGAAATATCAATCACATAATTTTTATAAGAACATAACATTTTTGTAAATCTTAACCTGCAAAAGAGATCAAAATTTCATAACATGGGATAAATCATGGCAGTGAAATGTAATCACAATAATCATAACTTAAAACATTAAACTTTGTGGCATACACACATAATCATAGAAAATAATTTCTTGTTAGTCAAGACTCATTGCCAAGACTATCTTAGTGGACAAAGTCCCTTTCTGAATTGAGTAACCCTCGTTCCAGTCCTGTATCACTGAACCGGTATAACCTACCGTTCCAGCCATGTCTATCTCATGAGATATAAAACCTTTACCCAATGCATTGGAGGGAGATATAGGTCCCACCCATCTTATAATGAATCCTTTCTTATGTGTGCCACATAATCATAAATCATACATCATTGCATAACCCGTGTAGTAAAAATGGGATTCTTAAACAATATGACATCATAAAACAATTCATATAAGATAAAGGAATTCATAAAAATAATTCCATAACAACATAATAAAATCAATGTAATAATAGGGATAAAAACAGAACCCTTTATTATCTTAGATGGAAAATAATTTTGATAAAACACTTGAACTCCATTCTTGAGGAAAATATCCTTTCTTCTTAAAAAACATTTTTCCTTTCTTAACATGTCATACAACTTTAAACTAAAAGAATTTTATTAAAAATAAAATTGAAAACTTGTAAAGGAAGCTTCTTGGAAATAATGTTTTAAAAATCTATTCATGCCGTATAAGTTAAAAAAAACATTCTTCGTACTTTTGTCGGAAAAGCCAAAAAGTACCTCGTACGAAAAAGCGACAAAAGATTCCTTTCATATTCTTTACTAAAAACTCACCGAAGGGTAAAATTGGATTTAAAATATTGTAAGTGGATGGAAACAATATTACATATTTAGGGAACATGGATGTGGATGATAAAATACACCCCAGTAAATACCAAAGTATAAACAATCTCGGATAAAAATGAGATTGTGATATTTCCCCTTACCTTAGGTCCGATTTGCTTCGTAAGTATCCGAACCTCCTGTATAATGATTTAAATAATGTCATTGACTTATTACAGAGTCATATTCATTGTTATTATATCATATATGGTTCACTTATGACTTTATATTACCCGTTCTTTTGTAAATTCATGTTAAAGTAGCGTTTTGGGTAAAATCGTCTCATTTGTCGTTCGTGTTTTAACTTGTAATTATTCATATGATTACTTAGATCATGATTACTTAATTCCAGAATATAAAAAATGATTTATATATATATATTCAGAATATACATATATAATAAATCAGTAAATGGAAAGAAATACACCGTTCATGGAGACGGTAGTCCGTACGTACGCATGAACGCTGTTTTCGTTTCCTTATTGAATTGAATGGAATTAAGTAGATGAAATACATATAAATATAAATAATTCCAGTATCATTATTATGTCATATATTTCATTAGAACTTATTATATATACTTTATAATCATTCATGAATGGTTAATCATTGAGAATGAATCTCATCGCGTCGTGGAGACGGTAGTCCGTACGTACGCACGAGCGATGATATCATTCCCATGGTCGTGGAATTGTGTTGAAGTGTATGTATACTATTTCAGTATCAATATAACTTTATAATAATCATATATAGTTACTCATTAAACCATTATACCCATCCAATTAATGTGGTGGAGGAAAATAGATTACACCACGGCGTGGAGACGGTATTCCGTACGTACGCACGCGCGGTGATTTCATTTTTCCGTAGGATGGATAGAAGGTGAATTAGGGTTGTTTCATATTTATAATAACATATCAGTATGTAAGTAATACTGATGTTATTACTTTATCATGAAACAACTAAAGAAGAAGAAGTTGAAGAAGAAAGAAATTGAAAAGATCGGTAATGGATTTTACCTCTTCTTTGGAACGCCTCTTTGAATCCTCCACTTAGGGAACTAAGATTGGTCTTTGAAGAAGACCAGGACCTCTAGGATTATTCTAGGGAATTGGAGAGGATAAAATGGCAGGGGTTGGCCGAGCTTGAGTGCTCAAATTGGTGTGAGGAGGAGGGGGAGGAGGTGCCCTTTTATAAGGGAGGAGAGGGGCACCTTAGGAATATCTCAAAATATTATTTTATATTAAAGTCAAAATCGGTTTATAATGGTTCCAAAGGGTCTTATTTCGAATATAATGTGGGGATGGGTCGAAATACTATCAACAAATAGGATTTAGACAAGTTTAGGGTATTATTTTAACCTTATCAATTAGATTTAACTCTAAGTTAAATAATTTAACTTTTACCATGTCTTTTTGTTTTCTTTCACTATATGGTTAATACACTTACTATAACATGCCAAAAGATCCCCAAATTGTTTATTATTAATATATATATCCTTATCTAAGTCATTTGGCCGAACCTTGGATTTTTAGGAATAAAATAACAATTAGTAATATAATATTTGATTTAAAAACTATTTTGTGTCAATTTTGACACTATTTGATATATGATTTTTTTGAAAGTCATAACAGAATTATATGTTCAAACAAAGTTTATTAAATCAACAATAATATATCATAGTAACCTCAAAAATTAGTGGAATTCAAAAAAAGTCTCAAATTACATTTATTTTGGTGTTTATAACATCAATTATGTCAATATTTCATTAATAAGATAATTACTGTATCATCATTGTGTCATAAATAAATTAAATTATTTAATGTCTAAAAATTAAAAATAAAATACCGTTATGTAGGAAATATTTTTAGCTTTCTAATGAATATTTATAGTGGAATTTATCTTATGTATAACCCCATATTAAAAATGATTTACTTATTAAAAATTGATTTTAACTATTTTAACCATTCTTTAAATAAATTAATAATAAATGTCCTAATCTAATCCAAGTGGGCCTAAATGATCATATTTTATTTCTAAGTTTGTTTTTGGTCGAATTACACTTATCCAATAGAATTAGGACATGTGTTATGGTAATAGTAATATCATATTTACCCTTAGTTACCCTATTTACTATTAACCGCGGTAAAAAAAAGTAAAAAGTTACTATTCACCAAAAAAATATTTTTATCTCATTGAACCAAATTTTACTTACTGATATCAACCGTGTCTGTCAGATTTTCGAAATTCCATTCACAGAAGCGGTAAAATTAAGTTTTATGCAAAAATTCAGTTTTTAACCTACCACTTAGTGGTTTCACTATTCATCAAAATTTGAAAGTTTTCAGAAAAATACCAAAATTTCACCCTAGGCTAATTTCAGTATTACGAATCCAAAAATGAAGTCCATTTTGAAAAATAAAATTTATAAAATTTCAAAAAGTGGTTATTACTATTCATAACGGCTAGTTTTAATAATATTTTAATGGCATATCGTTGTTTAGTGAAACTCGGTATTGCGTACTACACACGCTATCGAGGAAGGTTGCGATTGCGCGTAATGCAAGACAAGTCAAGGATGCGTGTTTTGCAAGCTCCTTTTGGTGTAGCGTACAACACAAGACATTAATAAAATTAAAAAGAATAGTTTTCATAAAATCTCGGGCTGTAACATTCTACCCCCCTTAAAATGAATTTCACCCTCGAAATTCGTCAGGGTTATAAATAGTTTACTATTCGAAAGTTTCTTTAATAGAAACCCACATAGTAAAAAGGAATACCAAAACTTGTCTTTAATAACTAAAGTATGAAATGTAATGATTACCCAAATAAACTAATCACTGGGTTTCCACATAGGTGAAAATATGGATATGGAAGAGAAATCTAACCATCATGTTCTGATGGAGAGTGGTAGAGAACATGGATATGGAAAAGCCAGCAATCACAAATCCATAAATTTGTGATGATCTAAGGTACCATCTGATTCATTAGATATAAGAGAACTAGGACAACATTTTTGGTTTTCAAGATCATTTCCCTAAAGTTGAAGAATTTGAATTAGAATAAATACTTACTTTATTTTGGTACAATCTCACTGTTGTTCGTGCCTTAAACAATTTCCACTTCATCTCTTAAATAAATGAAGTTGAATTTGTTATTCATGAAGTGTTAGCAGATCATGTGATAGAATGACGGGTCATTCCATCTGTCTCACACAAAAGGTTAGCAAAAATTATATACATAAGTCGATCTATAGTGAGATTAATAATATATGGTTCCTAAAATGGACTTATACTTCATATATCGTACTGCTTAATAAAATAAAACTAGTTTCTACTAAACAGGGACTTCCTGTAGGCCAGTGGTAGGCGATAAAGGCCAGTCGCACTTCAGTTGTGGGTTCGATTCCCATAGCCTTGTCCGACGCGATGGGCTGTTGCCCGTCCTGCAGGTTGTCCTTTTTCTAAAACTATATTACTATAAAATCCCATCAATAATATCGAAAAAACTTCTATCCTTAAACAATAGTAATTTATGTCCAACATAATCCATTCCAATCTTTAGGCTTATCCATAATACTGCAGTCCACTCTCATAACATAGTGAAAACGATTACCAGAGATTTAATACCATCGTTGAACCCCATATATCATAAGATATGTTTTTTTGGTCACATTCCAAACATTCAAAGTCCTTAATCATGTATTCTCTTGAATACCCATTGAACCTTAGTGAAAACTTGAATGCAGTTAAAAGTTAACACTTTACACATACCAAAATCCTCAAAATTATTTATACTCAAACCATGATATCACTTAGTCCTTATATCAATCATGAGCTCATTAATACAATCAAACATCTCATTATCTTCTTATCCTTTCATTATGCGCATATCATCTACTTTCCAAAATTATCTGAATAACCTTTCATGGTTACTGGTACCATTCATCATACAATTTCAAAACTTAAGGAAAGACAACAGTGTAACAATCCTTAGATGTCTCTTTATTCCATGAGATTACTTATACAACATTACACATGATAAACATGTAATCATTCCACTACATTCTTAAACCATTGACAAAAATTCTTTTATCTCACATATCATTTGTGGTCTCATCATCAACATAAATACTTCCCATACAACCATACTGATTCTCTTCATGAGACTTTCCCTTAGGGCATTGGTTTGCATAATGCCCGTAGATTCCACATTTAAAGCATTTAACCATTGTTGATGTCGTAGCAATACCATTATCCTCATCCATGGTGTTAACTGAACCTTTTCCTTTGCACTTACTTGCTTTGTGTCCTTCTTTTCCACACCCAAAGCATCTTCCAGTTCCTTTGAAACATTCTCCTTTATGCCTCTTCCCACATGATTTACATAGGGGAAATTGAACTTTCTTTCCTCTATGATCATCATGAAACTCCATCTTTCTCTTATTAGCTGCATCAGGAAACTTACCAAATTTTACTTTATTGATCATATTATGAGATTGCTGATTCTGCATAATAATGATGTTTGGAATTCCAAATCCCACTTCATTATGAAGAATATCATTCCATTGTCCATCATATCCTCCATTATTGTGAATCATCTTGTTTCCAGCCATTTTCTAAAACCGAAAAAGAATAGTGTGAGAGGAAAAAATCATGCTAGAGAAAACAACATAATAAAGGGGGAGTACCTTCAATATCTTACATCTTAGGTTTAATTCTAAGATCTTTAGCGCAATTCTAGGACTATAACCTATACGTATACTTAACCTTAGAGACATCCCTGGACATACCTTAGAAATATCTCTAGGGATCTCACTAAAGTTCTCGCATCCTAGTTTCCAAAGGTTGACTAAACCTTTCCTCTGATACCAAATGTAGAAACCCGAATCTTGACGTACATGGATATTACATTACTTTTGCGGAATACTTAGTACATAACAAAACACACACACAAGGACCATAATAGTTTAGTGTCTTTGGAAACTCGGAGTATAATCTTCTAATCGTGGTGAAAGATCTTCAATATCTCCCATAAAGATCTTCTTTTTTTTTACCTAAAACCTTTATTTATATCCTGGGGAAAAGAAAACATAAAAGGGTGATCTCAAATGCTCAGTAAGGGTAAACAAAAGAAATATCAATCACATAATTTTCATAAGAACATAACATTTTTGTAAATCTTAACCTGCAAAAGAGATCAAAATTTCATAACATGGGATAAATCATGGCAGTGAAATGTAATCACAATAATCATAACTTAAAACATTAAACTTTGTGGCATACACACATAATCATAGAAAATCATTTCTTGTTAGTCAAGACTCATTTCCAAGACTATCTTAGTGGACAAAGTCCCTTTCTGAATCAAGTAACCCTCGTTCCAGTCCTGTTTCACTGAACCGGTATAACCTACCGTTCCAGCCATGTCTATCTCATGAGATATAAAACCTTTACCCAATGCATTGGAGGGAGATATAGGTCTCACCCATATTATAATGAATCCTTTCTTATGTGTGCCACATAATCATAAATCATACATCATTGCATAACCCATGTAGTAAAAATGGGATTCTTAAACAACATGACATCATAAAACAATTCATATATGATACAGGAATTCATAAAAATAATTCCATAACAACATAATCAAATCAATGTAATAATAGGGATAAAAACAGAACCCTTTATTATCTTAGATGGAAAATAATTTTGATAAAACACTTGAACTCCATTCTTGAGGAAAATATCCTTTCTTCTTAAAAAACATTTTTCCTTTCTTAACATGTCATACAACTTTAAACTAAAAGAAGTTGATTAAAAATAAACTTGAAAACTTGTAAAGGAAGCTTCTTGGAAATAATGTTTTAAAAATCCATTCATGCCGTATAAGTTAAAAAAAAACATTCTTCGTACTTTTGTCGGAAAAGTCAAAAAGTACCTCGTATGAAAAAGCGACAAAAGATTCCTTTCATATTCTTTACTAAAAACTCACCGAAGGGTAAAATTGGATTTAAAATATTTTAAGTCGATGGAAACAATATTACATATTGAGGGAACATGGATGTGGATGATAAAATACACCCCAGTAAATACCAAAGTATAAACAATCTCGGATAAAAATGAGATTTTGATATTTCCCCTTACGTTAGGTCCGATTTGATTCGTAAGTGTCCGAACCTCCTGTATAATGATTTAAATAATGTCATTGACTTATTACAGAGTCATATTCATTGTTATTATATCATATATGGTTCACTTATGACTTTATATTACCCGTTCTTTTGTAAATTCATGTTAAAGTAGCGTTTTGGGTAAAATCGTCTCATTTGTCGTTCGTGTTTTAACTTGTAATTATTCATATGATTACTTAGATCATGATTACTTAATTCCAGAATATAAAAAATGATTTATATATATATATTCAGAATATACATATATAATAAATTAGTAAATGGAAAGAAATACACCGTTCATGGAGACGGTAGTCCGTACGTACGAATGAACACTGTTTTCGTTTCCTTATTGAATTGAATGGAATTAAGTAGATGAAATACATATAAATATAAATAATTCCAGTATCATTATTATGTCATATATTTCACTAGAACTTATTATATATACTTTATAATCATTCATGAATGGCTAATCATTGAGAATGAATCTCATCGCGTCGTGGAGACGGTAGTCCGTACGTACGCACGAGCGATGATATCGTTCCCATGGTCGTGGAATTGTGTTTAAGTGTATGTATACTATTTCAGTATCAATATAAATTTATAATAATCATATATAGTTACTCATTAAACCATTATACCCATCTAATTAATGTGGTGGAGGAAAATAGATTACACCACGGCGTGGAGACGGTATTCCGTACGTACGCACGCGCGGTGATTTCATTTTTCCGTAGGATGGATAGAAGGTGAATTAGGGTTGTTTCATATTTATAATAACATATCAGTATGTAAGTAATACTGATGTTATTAATTTATCATGAAACAATTAATGAAGAAGAAGTTGAAGAAGAAAGAAATTGAAAAGATCGGTAATGGATATTACCTCTTCTTTGGAACGCCTCTTTGAATCCTCCACTTAGGGAACTAAGATTGGTCATTGAAGAAGACCAGGACCTCTAGGATTATTCTTGGGAAGTGGAGAGGAGAAAATGGCAGGGGTTGGCCGAGCTTGAGTGCTCAAATTGGTGTGAGGAGGAGGGGGAGGAGGTGCCCTTTTATAAGGGAGGAGAGGGGCACCTTAGGAATATCTCAAAATATTATTTTATATTAAAGTCAAAATCGGTTTATAATGGTTCCAAAGGGTATTATTTCGAAGATAAGGTGGGGATGGGTCGAAATACTATCAACCAATAGGATTTAGACAAGTTTAGGGTATTATTGTAACCTTATCAATTAGATTTAACTCTAAGTTAAATAATTTAACTTTTACCATATCTTTTTGTTTTCTTTCACTATATGGTTAATACACTTACTATAACATGCCAAAAGATCCCCAAATTGTTTATTATTAATATATATATCCTTATCTAAGTCATTTGGCCGAACCTTATATTTTTAGGAATAAAATAACAATTAGTAATATAATATTTGATTTAAAAACTATTTTGTGTCAATTTTGACACTATTTTATATATGATTTTTTTAAAGTCATAACAGAATTATATGTTCAAACAAAGTTGATTAAATCAACACTAATATATAATAGTAACCTATAAAATTAGTGGAATGCAAAAAAAGTCTCAAATTGCATTTAGTTTGGTGTTTATAACATCAATTATGTCAATATTTCATTAATAAGATAATTACTGCATCATCATTGTGTCATAAATAAATTAAATTATTTAATGTCTAAAAATTACAAATAAAATACCATTATGTAGGAAATCTTTTTATCTTTCTAATGAATATTTATAGTCGAATTTATCTTATGTATAACCCCATATTAAAAATGATTTACTTATTAAACATTGATTTTAACTATTTTAACCCTTCTTTAAATAAATTAATAATAAATGTCCTAATCTAATCCAAGTGGGCCTAAATGATCATATTTTATTTCTAAGTTTATTTTTGGTCGAATTACACTTATCCAATAGAATTAGGACATGTGTTAGGGTAATAGTAATATCATATTTACCCTTAGTTACCCTATTTACTATTAACCGCGGTAAAAAAAAGTAAAAAGTTACTATTCACCAAAAAATTATTTTTATCTCATTGAACCACATTTTACTTACTGATATCAACCGTGTCTGTCGGATTTTCGAAATTCCATTCACAGAAGCGGTAAAATTAAGTTTTATGCAAAAATTCACTTTTTAACCTACCACTTAGTGGTTTCACTATTCATCAAAATTTGAAAGTTTTCAGAAAAATACCAAAATTTCACCCTAGGCTAATTTCAGTATTACGAATCCAAAAATGAAATCCATTTTGAAAAATAAAATTTATAAAATTTCAAAAAGTGGTTATTACTATTCATAACGGCTAGTTTTAATAATATTTTAATGGCATATCGTTGTTTAGTGAAACTCGGTATTGCGTACTACACACGCTATCGAGGAAGGTTGCGATTGCGTGTAATGCAAGGCAAGTCAAGGATGCGTGTTCTGCAAGCTCCTTTTGGTGTAGCGTACAACACAAGACATTAATAAAATTAAAAAGAATAGTTTTCATAAAATCTCGGGCTGTTACATTAACAGTCTCTGATGTTGTAACTCACAGAGTGTTCTAAACTTTTGCATGTCCTCAACATACTCTATTGGGTCTACCTACTGATCAAAAGGTGGAGGTACTGATACCTATCCACCTGGAGGAAGGGGATCACAAGATGAACCATGAACAGAGGCCTCATCAGTTATAGGGTCTCCATCATGAATCAGAGCTGGTATCCTGACTTACTATCATCACAAAGGCATCTTGAAAGTTATCAAGGAGTACCGCGGTCGGATGAGAATATATATTTATTAATAATGATAATGGGGAGATGACTCAATAAGGACAGTCAAAGACTCAATCCTATATAATGCATGTATCATTGATCTCTACAATATATGTATCCGAATGATGAGTTGATAAGAAATTAGTTAAGGTCTCAGGGAATGGATATATCAGTTGCTCACACCATCACAAGACTCCCTAGCCTGAGAGATGCACTTTAGACACTTTGAAACTATTGTCCTAAATCCCAACCAATTCCTTTTTAGGGAACATACAAACAACGCACCAAGGAATGAACTAGCTTTGATACCAATCTGTCACTACCCGACCCAAGACAAGGCTCAAGCTGCAACTACCCCAAGCCCACCTCTATAGGCCAGGGGGTGAAAATAAGAACTAAAAGAACACTAAACTCAGAGAGGCCTTTTCCTGAAATCCTGTACACACGCACACAACTAACTCAATGGAAAATTGAATAGGGAAACAAATAAAAGATATAACACTTCTATAAAATAAACAAAGCATGCATGAACCGCTAAACATAATGAAGTATGTTAGTGGAAACATAAAAGAAAAGGGAAAAATACATGTCCACCCAGAAATATGTCCTAACCAGAAAAAATTAGAAAATAGAATAATCTGAGAGCCTCAATCCTATATCCCAAGCTATGACCACAATACGCAGTCCAAGCAGTACATATCCCTAATATCCTCCGAAGTCACGATCGACCTTTAATCCACTTGAAAAAAATAGTTCACTTGTTGGTAAAATACCACACAGAGGTGAGTATGTACATACCCAGTAGAACACCCCGAAAAGGTGAAGGGGGAGCAGTAAGAGATACAACTGAAGAAGAAAGAAGTAGATAGAACAATGTATGGTAAAATAGTATATCTCAACCCAACAATAGAGTGAAAGTGGACTCATCCAAAAAAAAAACAGAGCTCAAAATAGTGGGAAGATGAAATTATCATCGATTCTTCACTAACTATAGCAGGGTATTAGACTCGACCAACCAAGAGAAGCTAGACACGAAAAGCACGTGGAATACCCCGCATGTCTTCACCTCTCCTAGAAGGAGAGTAACCAAAACCCAAAGAGAGGGTACTGAAATAAGATATATATATATATATATATATATTCTCCATCAAAGAATCCCAAATGAGAGAGTAAGGGGATATACATCTCACAGCTCAGCCTAAGAAAAAGAGTTTCCAACAGTTCCATGGTAAGCCCATCTATGATGCCCAACACCCCACATGACTTCCCTAAACACACAAGTCTAAGGGAATAAATCACGAAAAATTTATACTATCCTCTTTGGGTGGAACTAAATCACCTGTATGATTTTAGGTCATGTCACAAGGACACATCATAGTGGGGAAATGTTCATAGTTTTCTTGAGTCCAAAGGTATGTCAAACCACGACAAGTCACTGTACCACACAGTCGAGGGGTCACGAACTGTAGAGGACTTACACGCTAGTATGTCGGGGGGGGGGGGGGGGGTTCACTCTATTCTCTAGTCATCAAGGATACATGCACTATTAAATCATGGGAATCAACACCTAGAAGTAAATGGGGACCCACTATCCATCCCTGCTAAACTGTATATGCTGGAGGGTACTACCTGTCAAGTAGTTGTAGAGGACATGCACCCATGCCAATGGGGGGGGGGGGGGTCCACAATATGGTCATCAGGGATCCATTACCTAGTACATCATGGGGATAAGCACCTAGAATTATTTGTAGATGACCTACTCCCATGCTGATGGGGGGTCAACACTTTGGTCATTGGGTATCCGCGCCCTAGTACATCAGGATGATCATCACCTGAAAAGAAGCTACTAATAACCCAACTAAAAACTTCCTGAAATATATCTCATAATATATTAAAAGCCATTATGGAGGGAAAAATCTTGTTCTACATGAAAAAAAACTCAGGATCTAATACTCATGGGCCAAAATCTAAGTCTGAATAAAGGAGATACGAGAGGTAGAAGATTCATAATGAGTTACACAATACGTATGGGGCCCACATGATGTGTGACCCCACCTCATCATCTATCCATGTACCTATCCATAATCGAGTACTAAACTATGTAAATTTACCCCTAGGCGTGCTAGTATACTCCCAGAGTACATGGTATCTCTGGCCAAAATCATGATGAGCACACGATACTCGTCATTGGTCCGAAGGGAAAAACATAATTTCATTCACATGCCTCCTCAAACAGCACCAAAATCTTTCACCGCATCTCTTCATACATATTCTCCACTCTCAAAAGTTCTAGTGCTGACCTAATCTGTGGGTTCTCTTCAAACACATCAGAAGGATCTTGTATATAAATTCATTTTATGTTTCCACATTTAATGAGATCAAAGATAAGGCTCCAAACATCTCAATAAGCAAAAAATTGGGAGGCCCCAAATAATCAAATGGATAAAACCATTTCGATGCTTGTGGAAAAGCGCATAGGATTGACTATTCATTTTCCTAAATTAGACACCCAAAGAAAAATTTGAATTTCTCTACATTACGCTTGAATGTTGTCTCGTGGGGCCCACAACTTGATCCTAAATTAAAATCAAGATATTGGAATCAGAACATCCGCCTCAAAATCAGGGTTACAAAACATCTGATGGCACGTCGATTGGACATCGTATGCTGGAGTTGTGGTGAGATAAAGTTTTAATAATATTATTAAAACTAATGTTTCATGGGAGATTCATGGGCCCATGTCACAACTTGTGGAAAATTATACAAAATAGTCTTAAAATAACTGTACTATAAATAAGGTCATTCCACTGTAGATCGTGCATGAATTAGACTCCCCAAGTAAGAGTTATGGGGGTTTAAATGAGTTAATAATAATAATAATAATAATAATATTATTATTACTACTACTTTTCTTCTTATTTTCATTTTTTTATTTACCCATTTCCCTTGATAACCCTATCCACCCACATCACCAAAGAAAATACATTCGTTGGGTCCACTGTCATAGCCTCTGGCCGCGTCGCCACACGCCACTCAGCAGACTACCGTCTCACCTCCTCACCCTGCCACTATCTTGCTCCATCATGTCGACTCTTTCCTGGACCTCCATATTGCATACCACCTCAGTATGCTGCCTCTTGGACTTCCGCACAACTTACCTCATCCAGAAACCTCCATGAGCCATTACCCCACCGGCCTCACCTGACCGCCTATCTGCACTGCTCATCGCCAAACTGCCTGGAGCAGTGCTACTCATCGCCAGACCACTTGGACTGCATCAGACCACTGTCCCGGTGACCCTGCTCGCGATGAACCCACTCCGCTAGACCAAAAAAATCCATATCACTTTTGGTGAGACACCACACCCTTGTTTTAACCGAAAATCTTGAAACGATCACAAATCTACAATCCTTGGGCCCCGATCTACAAAGATCCAGTCTCCATTCATTATTATGTCATTATTTCATCGAGCAGCCACATATCTGAGAACCTGATCGAGTTCGGGTCACCCGAAAACTATCGAGTCAGGAACCATTGGGTTCCAACAATGAAGAATGCAAAGAATGGTTGAGGGGAAAACACCAACAATGAATATTTAATCATCTTTGTCCAAGAATTCTTGGTCGATGAACAAGAATGGGGAACCGAGGTTAGAATAATCATTAAATGTAAGAAATAATTCAATTTCTGTACATTGGAACATGAAAGGGCTGCAGGGATAGGTGTAGATCTAATAAAAAACATCAATTTATTGAAAATTTTAACCAAGAGGCATAAAAGACAAAAAGACGAGTCCTATATGAATTTGATCGATTTTCATTGATGAAGAACGTTCTCATCAAGATTCTCTGCATTTTTTACACATCGAATTTCCTCGATCTAAAGTTTCATCATCATTTACTGTTGTTCGCTAACGGAAAGGAGAAGATATGTCATATTTGGAACACCAGACCTCATAATCACATGCCATCTCAGGGCCTAACTATGAAAATATTCCTAGGAATATTCCAAAGTTTTATATAGAAAAACCAAAGTCTCTAAACCTATATTAGAAAAATAAATATTGTATGAACATATATATTTTTTTAAAATGAAAAACCAATACAATTGATGAAAAATGGTCTAAAATTAGGTATATTATTATATATAGATAAAATGAATGGGAAATAGAAGGTTATATCAAGAAAAAATGGTGAATAAACCAAGAAAACAAAAGGACCTTCTGGGAGTACCTTCTACCCACCAATTTTAATACCACATATTTTAACATTATAAGTTCATGAAGACACCACATTCAAATATTGAAATATTTTATACATTCAAAATGAAGAAGAAACATTTGGATATTCCATTATAGAAGTGGTTGGTCTCATGTTTATAAGTAAGATTATCAAGTTTGAATGGATGAGAGTCTTAGTTGTGAATACCTATATAAGGTATATTTTCTTAATATGTATTTCCAAAAAATTATATACAATATTCATTATAGATAAAAACTATTAATATTTTATAGAGGTCTATATATTATTACTATATAGAGGGAAAACCCTATAAATCATGACTAGGATTCATTAATCTCTCTATCATTTATACATATAAAATTTCATTGGAATCAAATGAAATTGAAAACAAAATACATGTACTATGTGAGGAATTTGAGAAGAAAATAATAGAATAAAAAATCATCATGTTTCTTACAATATAGGGTTAAAATTGAATAATTTAATCATATAAAATATATTTTTCTTATTTTATTTACATTTTTTTTACTTCTGTATGAAATTATAGATTCTTATCGCAATCAATTTAGATACCCCAAATATTCATTTTTTGGATCTAATGCATGGTTTTACATCAAACCGACCACACATAATGAATATTATGAATTTTTAATTTACTACAATCAATATTTCACAGATAAAATTCAAATTATATGTTTAATTTTTTTCCATGAGAATTTTGGTATAATAATGTGATCTATAAATATAGGATAAATCATGGTATGATGATGTGATTGAACATAATAAACCTATTTATTTCTTAAAATGAAAACATATTAAGTTATATATAATAAATTTTAACTATTGAAACATATTTCAAAAATAATTTACTTATTTTGTTTAATTTTTAAAATGTTTTTGAAACAAGATAACAACAATTATTGTGGATATTACACTTTCAAATTAATGAATGATATTAAATACCATCAAAATAATAGCATCCCCAAATAGGTAATTTTCAAAGGTAATTACAATTTCATTTAAAATATTACATAATTATTTAATTTTATGTCTATATTTTCTCAGTAATACCAAGATTTAAAACATTATACAAACTAAAAAGAATAATTCAATTTGTTTATTGTTGAGTGGGCATAGTAAAAGGTGTCATAATGTCTGCTAAAATTAAATTTAGTAGATTACCTATTATATTTGTGATATAGTATGAGCTATGAACTTAGAGATAAATTTTGGATTGGAAGCATCAGTACCATAATGTTTATATATTATTTTTGACCTGTTTATGAAGGATAAGTATAATAGAGGGTTATACTCTACAGATTCTGACAGTGTTAGTAACAAGCTCAAAGATTCTCATACTCATGATATATTGTACTTCAAGGCCACAACTGGGATACTAACGATAAGGAAATGGGTTAATAATATTCACAGACATTATGAAAAGGTTACTTCATACTGCTTATTTAGTTATTTTTTTCATCAATTTATCATATATTTTAAATTTAATTCCCTATTAATTTTTATGTGATACATATTTAGTTTTTTTCAAATATAATTTGCAAAGTCATACATTTCCATCAACTATTTTCAATAAAGAAGAATAGAGAGAACATGTTCCTTTTAAATGGAATAAGAAACCAAATTCCACATGAAATATGAAGTTAATCATAAAGATGAATCTATAAAATATATGATCACAATAATTTTCTTCAATTCAGTTTTGAAAGAGACTTTACAATTCAAATAGAATCCCTCAACTATCATGGTATTTTTCTACAGTTGAATACAATGTATGACTTCCCAAAATATCTATTGTAAACATTGCCTCGAATGGTATAGGAATAAACCACACCTCAATTATCCTAACCAAAATCTGATACACATTGTGCTCAATATGACCTGAAATGTATGTTTTTAGTTTATAATTTACATTTTAGTTGAAAGCACACATCACATACTCCAAACCATGAAAATGAATTCATATTATTTTTATACTTAAGGAAAATGACCCATAAATCATTTTTGATGTGTAGGAATGAACCACACCTCAATATGATACATGATGTGTCTGGTATAACTCAAAGAACATGTTTTTAGTATAAAATTGACATTTTTGTTCAAAACACACATGATATAATCATAACTGAGAAAATTCATTCATATTTTTTTGATACATTAGAACAATTATCTATATGTCATTTTTGAAATGAATGGATCAGGCACACGTAAATATGATACATGGTGTGTCTGATATGACTCAATGTTTATTTTTTTAGTTTAAACTTGACTATTTAGTTCAAAACACAAGCCACAGACTCAAAAGTGAGAAAAAACATTAATATCGTTTTGATACTTTATAATAATGATCCATAACACATTTTTTATGTGTATGAATAAACCAAACCTCAATATGATACACTATTTTCATGGTATGAAATAAAGTGCGTGTTTTTAATTTAAAAATGACATTTTAGTTCAAAACACATGTGACCAACTCAAATATTAGAAAATGAATTTAGATTTTATTGATAATTTATAACAATGATAAGTATGTCATTTATGAGGTGTAGGAATTAACCAAACCTCAATTGGATACACAATTTTCCCAGTATGACTCAAAGTGTGTGTTTTTAGTTTAAAATTTAAATTTTAGTTCAAAATAGATGTGAAATAATCAAAACCAAGAAAACACATTCAAATACATTGATACTTTAGGAAAATTATCCAAATGTCATTTTTGATGAGTTAAAATTGACCGCATATCAATAAAAAACATGATGTGGCCAATATGACTCAAAGAATATGTTTTTAATTTAAAATAGGTTGTTTACTTCAAATCACACGCCACATACTCAAAATCGAAAAAAAATTCATTTTTTTTCTAATTTCAAAAAATGATCCATAATACATTTTATATGTGTATGAATGAACTTCACCTCAAACTGATACATGTGTGCCTGATATGACTCAAAGTGTATGTTTTCAGTTTAAAAATTACATTTTTGTTCAAAAAACAAGTGATATATTGAAAAAAAATAAAATACATTCATATCCTTTTTATATTTTTGGAAAATGATCCTCATGCCATTTGTGACATGTATGAATCAACTGCACATAAAACTGACACACGATATGACCGGTATGACTCTAAGTGCATGTTTTCAATATAAAAGTTTTATTTATGTCTAAAACATGCATCACATAACCAAAAATAATTAAACAATATCAAATTATTTTCAAACATTAGGAAAATAATTAATAATTTATTTGTGACATGTTGGAATCAACCAAACATCAATCCAACACACGATGTGGTCGGTATGTCTCAAAGTGTGTGTTTTTAATATAAAAGTGTAATTTTCATTTAAAACGTGTATCACATAGACAAAACTATGAAAAAAAGATCTGATAGTTTAAAAAATTTGGGACAATGATCTACATTCATTTGTGATGTGTATTAATTGACCATACATCAATTTTAAAAATTATGTGGAAGATATTACTCGAAGTACGTGTTTTCAATATAGAAGTTCCATTTTAGTTTAAAAAACACATCACATATACAAAACTATGAAAATGATCTCATTTTTTTTCAAAATTTATAAAATTGACCCATAATTCATTTGTGACATGTAGTAATTTACTGTATGTCAATATACAAGACATTGTGATAGGTATAACTCAAAGTGTGTGTTCTCAGTTTAAAATTGATAGTTTAGTTCAAAACACATGCCACATACTCAAAACTAACCAACTCATTCATATTATCTTCATAATTTTGATCAATGATCTATAAAATATTTTTGACATTTAGGAGTCAACCACACCTCAATCAGAGACACAATGTTCCCAGTTTGACTTGATGTATATGTTTATAGTTTAAAATTGAGATTTTATTTTAAAAAACACATGAAATACAAAAACAAATTTTTTTTTGATACATTATGAAAGAAATACATATGTCATCTATGATGTGTAAGAATTTATAGAACATCATTCTAATGCACGATGTGGCCGATATGAATCAAAGTGTGTATTTTCAATACATAAGTCCATTTATGTTTAGAAAACATGTCATAGAGACAAAATCATGTAAATGAGAAAAAATTGTCTTCAAACATTAGGATAAAAATACATAATTCATTTATGATGTCTAGGAATTTACCACACATCAATCTGAAAAATGATGTGGTCTGTATTAATCGAAGTTCATGTTTTCAAAATAAAAGTGTTGTTTTATTTTAAAAATAATCACATAGAAAAAAAATGATCTTAGAATGTTTTAAACATTTAGAATAATGATTCATAATTAATTTTTGATTTTCATGAATCAACCGTACATCAATCCCACAGATGATGTGGTAGGTATGACTAGAAGTTTGTGTTTTCAATATAGAAGTTCCATTTTAGTGTAAAATGAGCATCATGTAGCCAAAACTAAGAAAACATGATTATATTATTTTAAAATATTATAAAAATGATATATAATTAATTTATAACATGTATGAATTTATTATACATTAATTAAATATATGATGAGGTAAATATGAGTTTAAGTGCGTGCTTTCCATATGGAAGTGCCATTTTAGTTTAAAAAGAGAACCACTTAGACAAAACTAAAAAAACAAGATCATATAATTTTTAAACGTTAGGAAAATGATATATAATTTTTTTTATGCATGGGGATCAATCATACATCAATCCAATAGAAAATGTGGCAGGTATGACTCAAAGTGAATGTTTTCTATATAGAAGTGCCATTTTAGTTTAAAACAGAAATACCGTGGCCAAAAATAAGAAAATAACCTCAGATTAATTTCAAGAAATATGGAAATGATCCATATTTCATTTTTTACATGTAGAAATATAATAAACATAAATATAACACACAATGTGGTTGATATGACTCAAAGTGTAGGTTTTCAATATAAAAGTGCCATTTTAGTTTAAAACATGTATCACATATCCAAAACTAGGAAAATGAACTCAGATTATTTTCAAACATTAGAAAAAAAATCCATAAATCATTTTTAACAAGTATTAATTTACCAAACATCAGTTCGGTAGATGATTAACTAATAGTATCATTAATATATTTACAATAATTGACAATATAATTTTTCAGATATGGATTATATAACATTAAAATTAAGTTTTTTATTTTGTATTTACTATTACTAAAATCAACATTGGTTTTATTACATGGTGAATATTTTGTATGGAGGTTGATATTTGGTGAAATCCTCCTATAAAAGTTATGATTTTGTATATTGGTTGTATTTTTTTGGAATAATTTTAAATATCACATCAATGTAAATATTTTGTATATAATTTTTAAATTCAAATGATGGTGAAATGTAATATTTGTATTTTAATCTGATTTTATATTTATATGTATTTTTGTATATTTTCATTCAGATTGGTTTGCTGTTCTAGGGCTATTATAGGGCTACGATAGCCTTGTAGTAGATACAAGGCTTTTATCTATGCTAAGAAAACCATTGATAAAGGGGTCCTTTATCAGAACTACCTAAAAAAAGGATAAAGTAGGACTTTATTAGTGCTAGTAAAATCAATGATAAAGGACCCATTTATCATCTCTTTTATAAGAGATGAAAAATTCCCCCTTTATTAGCTCTAAAAGAATGTGTATATAATGTTCAGTGGCTTTTAACATAGATTAAATTGTCAGTTATTTTTTTCATTAATGAATCTATTCTCTAGAACTATTAAAATATTATTCTATAGAAGTGAACTAATATTAGATTGAGGGGATGATACTAGATTTGCAAATACATAAATAAATTAATACATGGATTCAAAACCAGATCGAAGTCATGAAGATTCTCTGTCATCATAGAGCTTCAATTTTATTTTATTCTTTATTTTTTATTTATTAATATTTTGATTTATTCTATTTATCATGGTGATTGTTTGTAGATAATTGCATCTGTGAAATTCTTTTCACCCCATTGAAACTGTATTTTTTCAATCTCCTTTTTCATTCCTCCTACCAATCCCCAAAAATCCACTTATTTGGTTGAAAACCCTTGTGAGTGAAATAATGTAATTAATAATTTTTTTAATCACATTTAGCCTTTTCATTCTCTTATTTTTTAATATAATGATCACCATCAATCATTTCATTAGTCACTGGTTTATCAACAATGACATGGGATAATGAGAAAAAAAATCAATATTGAAACGGTGCAGGATTGATGTTTCAATAGAAAATACATTCCATAAGAGGGGTTTACTATGAGGTTTTGTGTGATTCAGGATGCCACTATGGGGTCATAGAGTGCGGGATCTCAATAAGGAATTGTGAAGGAGGTTTGGGTTCTAATTTGGTGATTTTTTAGTAAATAATGCAATTTATTGTGAATCTAGATGGATCTTGGTGATGTTCTAGCATGATTAAGCCAGTAATTGTTGAGGTGGTAGAGAAATAAAAAGAAACACTAAATATAGGAAAATAACTTGACTAAATGTTATTTAGTTCATAAGAACACACATTGTGTACCTCACTAGCTATGGAACTAAGGTTCAGGAAGAGTATATAAATATCACACAGTGTGTGGTAAGGATTCAGTCAAGATCTAGATTTGATTTCATGGATGATTACATGCCCATAATCATGGTGTTTAGTTTTATTATATGCTATTAATAGCCTTAGATACATGAATCAAGATACAATAAATGACCAGGGTTAAATCATAAACATTTCATGCATCTACTGATGCATATTGGGTATTCATAGACTACACAACCCAACTGCCTGGCGGTACATGCCAAGTACTCATGTGGGTATCACAAGCCATGTCCCACCTTAGACATATCATATACCCAAATATGGTAGGGATCTATGTATTATTGATACATATCGATTAACCCACTATTCCCACATGTCCTATGATATAAGGACATGTTGTGAATCCCATATTAGTAAATTATTATTACTTAGGAACTCAATATAGTTCACAACTGAAGGCCTATCTCACAAGGAACCCATACAACAACATTAATTTTTTATTGACACTATTTATTGTCTAAAAATATACTACTAAATTAAAAATAAAACAATGATGGTTTTGAGAAATTCTCATGATATTTATATATATAAAAATATAAAAACATTAAAAATAAGACACAAATAGATTAGTAAGAAAGAAGACTACTATTATTAGGATCTCATATTAATGTTTTCATTTTCTTTAAAAATATAATCTGACTATCATATTAAATTTAGATATAACATCTTTTCACTCAATATAATGTCCTAAACTAGGAGCCACTAAATGGTTCCCTAAGATGGTGGGTCATATGGCCTCATGCACATCTCCTCGTACACCAGAGTCTAATGATTGGTAGAGAGGGTATATGGTGGTATGATGGAGATATTGTACCCTATGTTATGAAAGTAGAACAATGGTAATAATATATAAATATAAATATCAGAATCATATTATAACTTACAATATAATAGATGCAATAACAATAATCAATAGTGGAATATAAATATCTAGGAAACTAAATAATAATAAAGCCATCAACTTAGTCATATAAAAAATGATTTCACGCCATGTTGATGTAAAAAAAAGGGATAAATGGGATCTAGAGTACCATCATACACAAAATTCTATTAAAAATCTCAAAGGACCCAAAGAAATATCAATGATCATCAATAACATATTCTTAGTCCTCTTTTACCATGATCCATTCTATAAGAAAAATAGATCAAGTATCCATGTTAGGCTGATTTCCATTATCCACACCTGAAATCATGAAGTCTTCTTGGGTACCATGGGTGGCCTGAGTATAGTGTGAGATAAACATAGTAGGACACCAATAAAAGTGTCTAGAATAATTCTATCAGTTTATATATCATAAAAATGTGAAAGTATAATAGATAGTAAAAGATGCTAAAAACTGAATACTATTCGACTCAGGTTCTTATAGGACTCCTATCAGACTCTACCTAATTCAGCATAGGATGATATATATCTAATATCAGTTTAACTAGTATTTCCATTTATAAGTAACTATACATAATATATATATATGTATATGAAATATATATGTGAGGACATATATAGTAATATAAATATATACTATGTACTATCTCGACCTGGGTTATAACTCATCTGTCCAAAAATAGTCAAATGAGATTTAGGATCTAACAAGGTTACTGTCCATGAATCTCATGATAATGTGAGACATCATGCCCACCATTCAAGATAGTGGGGTGGGCCTTCATTCCCAAGACCTGATTCAATGGAATATGGATCATCATAGCCATCATCTAAGTAAACTATGTGAGATTCCATTCCCAAAACCCAATACAAGGGAGCATGAAATTCCATGCTGAAAATGTCCCATAATAATTTTCCAATAACCAATATCCATGTTCTAATTATAATAATAATATAAAATAACCTTTTAAGAATTTACATTCACCTAACCCAAACTAACCATGGGTGACATAAATTATACAACCCATTATCTAATTATAACCTGTTCTATAACCTTTCCACTAACTTCCTTTTAAATAAATTAAACCATTTAATTTATAAATCAATGGAATTCTAATTTAAAGTCAATAAAAACTACTTAAGAGGTGGTTTGGTTAATTAAAAATTTATAACAAGGAGGGTATTTAATTTAACACACCCAAAGGGTTGGCATCCAACAAGGTATACATATTCTAATGGATTAACATGATACTAAAATAGTATATTAACATGGTTTAATTAATTGAAAGAGTTAAACACATTTTTATTCATCGTGTGGAATATTCTAGCATGCGACACAATGATGAGTGCTATTAAAACACATAAAATTTTAGAGAAAATTACTAGGCCACCTACATTAGGCCCATGGATGACTCCTTATCTAGCATCAACATCATATTTTATATAGAACATAAGAAAATAAATAATTATAAAATTACATAGAAATAGGGAACATTATCTAGCACAAAAAATAGAAAATAGTGAGAAAATATAAGTATAGAAAAAAGAGGATTAAAGATCTTACGAATATGAATTCAACATGATAATAGGCAATGAAAAATGATTCTGGATGAAGGAGATAGCTTGAATCATAGATTAGGCATGGAGGAGGTCTCCTTAGCATTTTTTCTATTGGAAAAAAGAGGGGGGATGAAAAAAGAAATAAGGTTTCTTAAGGGAAAGTGGGGTGAAAAATATTTTTTTTCACTTTTAAAGGGTCACAGGGTTTGTCCACATGGTTGGAAAAACTATGTTCCAAACATGTGACAACTACTGTCCAAGGACACCCCCTTTCATCACTAGGCTAATGGTTTTCTTAACCTTGTTTATCCCATACAAAACCCCTCTGTCTTCTTTATGAGATAAGTTGAATGACCATGCGGCCTAGGATGCATGGTTTTTCCTAACCAATCGAGCCTCTCTAACCATCTGAATCACCCTGCATGGTTTGGAAAAACCATGTGTGTAACCTATTTCCTCCATAAATCAGATCTCCAGGCTCCAAAAAATCTCCAAAATCCCTAGAGACCTTCCATAGCCCACTGTGCACATTAATAAGGATAAGATAAAGGTTTTAAACTAAAACAATGTTCCCTATCTTTATAAAAAGTTGGATCATTACAACCACCCCTTCTTAAATCAACTCATAATCAAATTTCCATTCTGACAGTAATAAGGGATCATCTGATAAATGCTCTAACCACTGGTCATATACAATGAATTATCTCTCCTTGGTCTTTTCCAGTACTCAGCCATGCTTCTAGACCACCCATACTAAAGGAACTGACATACCTCATAGATCCTTTATGATTTGATCTATGACAAGAAATAGGCACTCTTTAAAAGAATCATCCACATATAAATCCTCCTCCTCAAGCTATCAAACATGTGGTAGGTTTTGATGAAATAAATATTACTGATAAATGTGAAAAATTCCATGAATAGACTGGTACCTCAGAGGTAGTACTAGACGGTAAGCCAATGGTTCAATTATCTCTATGATATCAAAAGTTTTGATGAATTTAGGAGCTATGTTACCCTATCTATGAATTTGTTAATGGGACAAACTGGGTGAAACATACAAGAACACTCGATCCTTGACCTCAAACTCAAGAGGTTGTCAATGGCGGTTGGAAAATAAATTCTGGATAGACTGAGTGGTCATCATGCACTTTCTGATTAGTTGAAGCTACTCTGAAGTCTCTTGAACAAGATACAGTCTAAGCAGTGCTGTCTCCCCTACCTATAAATAGAATAGAGGTGAATTCCAGGGTTTACCAGACAAGGCTTCATAAGGATCCATCCATATATTATCCTGAAATCTATTATTGTATTCAAACTAAAATAGGGGTATAAGTTTCTCTAAGAATCCCTAAAATTAAGGACACATACCTAGAAAATGTCCTTTAACACCAAAATCACATGATCTATCTATCCATCAGTCTTAGGGTGATAGGCCAGGATCAGAAAAACTGGTGTACCAAGGCCTTATGTAACCCTTTACAAAACTGCGATGTGAAATGAGAATCCCTATCAGATATGATATAATAAAGATATCCATGAATCCGTAAACCTCTATAACATAGAGCCTCCTCATCTCATCTTCTGAGAAGTCTCTATAATATAAAATTATTGATAAACCTTCATCAACCAATCAAAAATTAACCAAGATATATCATTTCCTTGAGAATATCTAGGAAAATCTATCAAAAAGTCCATGGTGAAATTATCCCACTTTCACTTAAGAATGGACAATGGATGTAAAGGTCCCAATAGTTGTTCAAGTTAAACCTTCACTTTATAACAGGTAAAAAAATGAGTAATAAATCCAACTATATACCATTTCATAATAGGACACCAATACTAGTGACACATGTCTCGATAAATTTTCATAACACCAGGATGTATTGCCCAAGATGAGGCCTGAGATTCCTGCATCAGTTCCTATTGAATATCTAATAGAACCCAGACACACCCATGAATGTTTAAGGTATCATCCTCATCCACAGTCCAACCAGGTGGTGAATCCCCATCTAAGATACATTACCTTAGGACAAGGACCTCCTTATTGGAAATATTCCTCATCTTTACCTATTACAAAAGTTTAGTGGTCACTAATAAAGTTTAAGGGATTGTCTAGCCATACTCATCCAAAATCTCAAAATGAATTTCTAAAATCAAATAAACAAGTTTCCACTCACAATTGGCCTATATAAATGTCTGATTTTTAGTTGTATGGCTCATAGGATCGTCTACTTCATTTCCTTTTTTAGGCATATAACTAAGATGAAAATCAAAGGAATATAGATATTAAAACCATCTCCATTTCCTGAGATTCATATCACGCTACATAAATATATTTTTTAGGATTTTGTGATATGTAAATACCAAAATATTCTCTCCTAAAAACTAATTTCTTAGAAAACATAAAACATGAACTATAAATTACAACTCGAGGTCATGCATTGACTAATTATGCTCATGATCCCTTAATTGATGAGACCCATATGCTATGATTCACTCTCCCTGCATTAGAACTACTCCCAACTTGATGCCCAATGAATAAAAATAAACTATATAGTTTTTTATTTTCTCCAGAAGAATCGGGATCTATGTTTAAGTCAACATATCTTTCAAATTATGAAAGTATCTTTCAGAAGATTCTGACCACACCAATTTCACACTCTTTATACTCAAACCTATAAGTGGCACTACTAGGAATGAAATATCATGGATGAAGTATCTTTAATACCATGATATCCCCAAGAAACTCCTTATATAAAATATATTCTTGGGCCACTCATAGAAAACTATATTACTCACCTTCACTAGGTCTACGGATAATCCAGACTCCAAGATGATGTGACCCAAGAAGTGGACTTTATCTATCAAAAAGTAATTTGGTGATATTTTCATAGAGCTATTTCTATCTCAGTGTATTAAGTATGATATCAATATGTTTTTCATGGTCATTTCGAGTACAAGAATACAAAAATATATCATCTAAAAAGACAAACACAAACGAATCTTGATACAGTTGAAAAACTCGATTCATCAGAGACATGAAAATAGTTGGAAAGTTTGTGAGATCGAACGACATTACCAGGTACTCATAAAGAATAAGACTACTTCATAAAGATTTAATAGGTATGTTAGAAGGTATAAATTGTAGAATATGTTATACTGACATCAAATCAATCTCTGAAAGCACCCTCACTCCTTGGAGATGATCAAAGATGTCAGATATTCATGGAAGTGGGTACTGATTAAAAAATGTGTGTAACAGCCCAAGATTTTATAAAAAATATTCTTTTTAATTAATGTCTTGTGTTGTACGCTACACCAAAAGGAGCTTGCACAACACGCATCCTTGACTTGCCTTGCATTACACGCAATCGCGACCTTCCTCGATAGCGTGTGTAATACGCAATACCGAGTTTCACTAAACAACGATATTCTATTAAAATATTATTAAAAATAGTCGTTATGAATAGTAATAACCACTTTTTGAAATTCTGTAAATCTTATTTTTCAAAATGAACTTCATTTTTGGATTCGGAGTATCGAATTTAGCCTAAGGTGAAATTTTGGTACATTTCGGATAACTTTCATATTCTGATGAATAGTGAAAATTACTAAATTATAATTAAAAAACAACTTTTTTAATCGAAATAATTAATAGTGATAAATTATTAATTGGAGTAGTTTTAAAGTATATTTAGAATATATTTTTACAATTTAATACAATGTTTGTCATTGGATGTAATTGCACATTTAAACCAGACATAAACAAGTGTCAATCTTTTGATAGATATTGTTTCTTAAAAACACGCTATTTGTTTTAACAGCGGGATTTAATTACAAAATTCATTAATGCAACTTTTATGTTATTAATTTGGTAAAATAGACTTCATTTTTGAATTTGGAATATAAAATATAGCTTGGGATGAAATTTTGGCATTGTTCTGAAAAACATCAATTTTTGATGAATAGTGAAACTACTAAGTGGTAGTTAAAAAAACTGAATTTTTCATAAAACTTAATTTTACCGCTTCTGTGAATGGAATTTCAAAAATCCGAGAGACACGGTTGATATCAGTAAGTAAAATGTGGTTCAATGAGATGAAAATAATTTTTGGTGAATAGTAACTTTTTACTTTTATTTACCACGGTTAAAAGTAAATAGGGTAATTAAGGGTAAGAATGATATTAATATTATCCTAACACATTTCCTAATTCTATTGGACAAGTGTATCTCGACCAAAAACAACCTTAAGTGTAAAATATTATCATTTAGGCCCACTTGGATTAGATTAGGACATTTATTATTATTTAATTCAAAGAAGAGTTAAAAGAGTTAAAATCAAAGTTTATTCAATAAAACATTTTTAATATGGGGTTATACATAAGATAAATTCGACTATAAATATTCATTAGAAAGATAAAAAGATTTCCTATATAATTATATTTTATTTATAATTTTTAGACTTTAAATAAATTAATTTATTTATGACACAACGATGATGCAGTAATTACCCTTTTAAGGAAATATTAACATAATTGATGTTATAAATACTCAAATGAATGTAATTTGAGACTTTTTATGAATTCCACTAATTTTCTAGGTTACTATGATATATTAGTGTTGATTTAATCAACTTGGTTCGAACATATAATTCTGTTATGACTTTCACAAAAATCATATATCAAATAGTGTCAAAATTGACACAAAATAGTTTTTAAATAAAATATTATATTATTAATTGTTATTTTATTCCTAAAATTCTAAGGTTCGGCCAAATGACTTAGATAATGATATATATATTAATAATAAACAATTTGGGGTTCGTTTGGCATGTTATAGTAAGTGTATTAACCATATAGTGAAAGAAAACAAAAAGACACGGTAAAAGTTAAATTATTTAACTTAGAGTTAAATCTAATTGATAAGGTTAAAATAAGAACCTAAACTTGTCTAAATCCTATTTGTTGATAGGATTTCGACCCATCCCCACTTTAGCTTCGAAATAAGACCCTTTGGAACCATTATAAACCGATTTTTACTTTAATATAAAATAATATTTTGAGATATTCCTAAGGTGCCCCTCTCCTCCCTTATAAAAGGACACCTCCTCCCCCTCCTCCTCACACCAATTTGAGCACTCAAGCTCGGCCAAACCCTGCCAAAATCTCTTCTCCACTTCCCTAGAAACATCCTAGAGGTTCTGGTCTTCCTCAAAGACCAATTTTAGTTCCCTAAGAGGAGGTCTCCAAAAGGCGCTTCAAAGAAGAGGTAATTACCGTTACCAATTCTTTCATCTTTATTTCTTCTTCCACTTCTTCTTCTTAGGTTTTTTCATTATGAAGTAATAACATCAGTATCACTCATATACTGATATGTTATTATAAGTATGAAACAACCCTATTTCACCATCTATCTATCCTACGGAAAAAGAAATCACCGTGCGTGCGTACGTACGGAATACCGTCTCCACGCCGTGGTGTAATCTATTTTCCACCACCACCTTACATGGATGGGTATAATGGTGTAAAGAATAACTATAAATAGTTATTAAAACATCATATTGATTCTGATATATTGTATAATCCACTCCAATTCAATTCAATATTTATGGAAATGATATCATCGCTCGTGCGTACGTACGGACTACCGTCTCCACGACGCGATGAGATTCATTCTCCATGTTAACCATTTAAGAATGATTATAAAGTATATATAAGAAATAATAATGAAATATATGACATTATAAAGCTACTGGATTTATGTATATATATATATGTATGTCATCTACTTACTTCCATTCAAGACAATAGGGAAAGGAAAACAGCGTTCATGCGTACGTACGGACTACCGTCTCCATGAACGGTGTTTTTCATTTCATTTATCTATCTATTATATATATATATATACTGAATATATATGATATATAAATCATATTTTATATTCTGGAAGTAAGTAAATCATGATATAAGTAATAATAATGTCAATAACAACAAGTCAAAACACCTACGATAAATGAAACGATTTTACCCAAAACGCTTCTTTAACATGGAATTTACAAAAGAACGGGTAATATAATGTCATAAGTGAACCATATATGATATCATAACAATGAATATGATTCTGGAATAAGTAAATAACATGATTTAAATCATTATACAGGAGGTTCGGACACTTACAAAGCAAGTCGGACATAAGGTAAGGGAAATATCACAATCTCATTTTTATCCGAGATTGTTTATTCGTAAGTATTTACTGGGGTGTATTTTATCATCCACATCCATGTTTCATCAATATGTAATATTATTTCCATCCACCTACAATTGTTTAAATCCATTTTTACCCTTCGGTGAGTTTTTAGTAAAAGAAATGAAAGGAATCTTTTGATGTTTTTCGTACGAGGTACTTTTTGACTTTTCCGACAAAAGTACGAAGAATGTTTTTTTTAACTTATACGGCACGAACGGATTTCTACTGTTTTATAAAGCCTTATTTTCATGAAGCTTCCTCTAAAATATTTCATGACTATTTTCAATAAAATCTCTTTCTTTTAAAATTGCATGATGTTTTGTGAAAAGAAATTGATTTTGAAGAAGAAAGGATATTTTCCTCAAGAATGGAGTTCAAGAGTTATATCAAAATTATTTTCCATCTAAGATAATAAAGGGTTCTGTTTTTATCCCTAATATTACATTGATTTGATCATGTTGTGATGGAATTATTTTTATGAATTCCTTTACCTTATATGATTTGTTTTATGATGTCATGATGTTTCAAGAATCCCATTTTTGTTACATGTGTTATACGATGATGTATGATTTATGATTATGTGGCACACATAAGAAAGGATTCATTATAAGATGGGTGGGACCTATATCTCCCTCCAATGCATTGGGTAAAGATTTTATATCTCATGAGATAGACATTGCTGGAACGGAAGGTTATTTCGGTTCAGTGATACAGGACTGAAACGAGGAGTGAACTCGGTTCAGAAAGGGACTTTTTCCACTAAGATAGTCTTGGCAATGAGTCATGACTAACAAGAAATGATTTTCCATGATTATGTGTGCATGCCACAAAGTTTCAAGTTTCATGTTATGATTATGGGGATCTCATTTTCACTTCTATGATTTATCCCATGTTATGATATTATGAGCTCTTTTGCAGGTTAAGATTTTCAAAAGCTATGTTCTTATGTATATGATGTGATTGATATTTCTTTTGTTTACCCTTACTGAGCATTTGAGCACACCCTTTTATGTTTTCTTTTCCCCAGGATATAAAGAAAGGGTTTTAGGTAAAAAAAGGGAAGATCTTTATGGGAGATATTGAAGATCTTTCCCCACGATTAGAAGATTACGTTCCGAGTTTCCAAAGACACTAAACTATTACGATCCTTGTGTGTGTGTTTTTGTTATGTACTAATTATTCCGCAAAAGTAATGTAATGTCCATGTACGATAAGCTTCGGGTCTCTACAGTTGGTATCAGAGCAAAGGAGGTAGGAATGTATCCGATCCTTGGGAACTCTCACATGTGAGCGTTGGACGAAGCATGGCTCTCCGCCCAAGGGCTTCATGAGGAAATGGCTGCCACTGGGGATGGTGGTGTGTCCCGCCCAGGGGGTGTAGCCGCCCATGGAGTGCCCTGATAGGTATCAATTATAGTCTACTGGAAGTAATTCCAGACCTCTACAGTTGGTATCAGAGGAGGAACCCTGCCTTAAGTGCGCGGTGCACTGCCTGGGTTGAGATGTAGGGCCCACAACGAGGGCGTTGTGCCCTAAAAGGGGGGGTGATTGTAACATCCCCAAATGATAAAGGGTTAAATGACTAAATGATATATCTCATGTCAACAAGGTGCACCTTCCTTTTCGGGAGGCTGCCTGATTAGAACTCCACAGTTAAGCGTGCTTGGCCTGGAGTAGTGATCAGGATGGGTGACCTCCTGGGAAGTTTCCCAGGGTGTGTGTGAGTGAGGACAAAGCACTCTGGAAAGGACATGTGTTGGCCTGTGGGGAATGTCATTAGTCATATGACCCGTTCGGGCACGTGGGTGGACCCTGAGGTGGGACCCACGTGTCTGCGGGGGCAACTGGTGGTACCTGGTAGGCCAGGACCCGACGGCCATGTTAAGGCGGGGTGGAATGTAACAGCCCAAGATTTTATAAAAAATATTCTTTTTAATTAATGTCTTGTGTTGTACGCTACACCAAAAGGAGCTTGCACAACACGCATCCTTGACTTGCCTTGCATTACACGCAATCGCGACCTTCCTCGATAGCGTGTGTAATACGCAATACCGAGTTTCACTAAACAACGATATTCTATTAAAATATTATTAAAAATAGTCGTTATGAATAGTAATAACCACTTTTTGAAATTCTGTAAATCTTATTTTTCAAAATGAACTTCATTTTTGGATTCAGAGTATCGAATTTAGCCTAAGGTGAAATTTTGGTACATTTCGGATAACTTTCATATTCTGATGAATAGTGAAAATTACTAAATTATAATTAAAAAACAAATTTTTTAATCGAAATAATTAATAGTGATAAATTATTAATTGGAGTAGTTTTAAAGTATATTTAGAATATATTTTTACAATTTAATACAATGTTTGTCATTGGATGTAATTGCACATTTAAACCAGACATAAACAAGTGTCAATCTTTTGATAGATATTGTTTCTTAAAAACACGCTATTTGTTTTAACAGCGGGATTTAATTACAAAATTAATTAATGCAACTTTTATGTTATGAATTTGGTAAAATAGACTTCATTTTTGAATTCGGAATATAAAATATAGCTTGGGATGAAATTTTGGCATTGTTCTGAAAAACATCAATTTTTGATGAATAGTGAAACTACTAAGTGGTAGTTAAAAAAACTGAATTTTTCATAAAACTTAATTTTACCGCTTCTGTGAATGAAATTTCAAAAATCCGAGAGACACGGTTGATGTCAGTAAGTAAAATGTGGTTCAATGAGATGAAAATAATTTTTGGTGAATAGTAACTTTTTACTTTTATTTACCACGGTTAAAAGTAAATAGGGTAATTAAGGGTAAGAATGATATTAATATTATCCTAACACATTTCCTAATTCTATTGGACAAGTGTATCTCGACCTAAAACAACCTTAAGTGTAAAATATTATCATTTAGGCCCACTTGGATTAGATTAGGACATTTATTATTATTTAATTCAAAGAAGAGTTAAAAGAGTTAAAATCAAAGTTTATTCACTAAAACATTTTTAATATGGGGTTATACATAAGATAAATTCGACTATAAATATTCATTAGAAAGATAAAACGATTTACTATATAATTATATTTTATTTATAATTTTTAGACATTAAATAAATTAATTTATTTATGACACAACGATGATGCAGTAATTACCCTTTTAAGGAAATATTAACATAATTGATGTTATAAATACTCAAATGAATGTAATTTGAGACTTTTTATGAATTACACTAATTTTCTATTTTACTATTATATATTAGTGTTGATTTAATCAACTTGGTTTGAACATATAATTCTGTTATGACTTTCAAAAAAATCATATATCAAATAGTGTCAAAATTGACACAAAATAGTTTTTAAATCAAATATTATATTATTAATTGTTATTTTATTCCTAAAATTCTAAGGTTCGGAAAAATGACTTAGATAAGGATATATATATTAATAATAAACAATTTGGGGTTCGTTTGGCATGTTATAGTAAGTGTATTAACCATATAGTGAAAGAAAACAAAAAGACACGGTAAAAGTTAAATTATTTAACTTAGAGTTAAATCTAATTGATAAGGTTAAAATAAGAACCTAAACTTGTCTAAATCCTATTTGTTGATAGGATTTCGACCCATACCCACTTTAGCTTCGAAATAAGACCCTTTGGAACCATTATAAACCGATTTTTACTTTAATATAAAATAATATTTTGAGATATTCCTAAGGTGCCCCTCTCCTCCCTTATAAAAGGACACCTCCTCCCCCTCCTCCTCACACCAATTTGAGCACTCAAGCTCGGCCAACCCCTGCCAAAATATCTTCTCCACTTCCCTAGAAACATCCTAGAGGTTCTGGTCTTCCTCAAAGACCAATTTTAGTTCCCTAAGAGGAGGTCTCCAAAAGGCGCTTCAAAGAAGAGGTAATTACCGTTACCAATTCTTTCATCTTTATTTCTTCTTCCACTTCTTCTTCTTAGGTTTTTTCATTATGAAGTAATAACATCAGTATCACTCATATACTGATATGTTATTATAAGTATGAAACAATCCTATTTCACCATCTATATATCCCACGGAAAAAGAAATCACCGCGCGTGCGTACGTACGGAATACCGTCTCCACGCCGTGGTGTAATCTATTTTCCACCACCACCTTACATGGATGGGTATAATGGTGTAAAGAATAACTATAAATAGTTATTAAAACATCATATTGATTCTGATATATTTTATAATCCACTCCAATTCAATTCAATATTTATGGAAATGATATCATCGCTCGTGCGTACGTACGGACTACCGTCTCCACGACGCGATGAGATTCATTCTCCATGTTAACCATTTAAGAATGATTATAAAGTATATATAAGAAATAATAATGAAATATATGACATTATAAAGCTACTGGATTTATGTATATATATATATGTATGTCATCTTCTTACTTCCATTCAAGAAAATAGGGAAAGGAAAACAGCGTTCATGCGTACGTACGGACTACCGTCTCCATGAACGGTGTTTTTCATTTCATTTATCTATCTATTATATATATATATACTGAATATATATGATATATAAATCATATTTTATATTCTGGAAGTAAGTAAATCATGATATAAGTAATAATAATGTCAATAACAACAAGTCAAAACACCTACGATAAATGAAACGATTTTACCCAAAACGCTTCTTTAACATGGAATTTACAAAAGAACGGGTAATATAATGTCATAAGTGAACCATATATGATATCATAACAATGAATATGATTCTGGAATAAGTCAATAACATGATTTAAATCATTATAAAGGAGGTTCGGACACTTACAAAGCAAGTCGGACATAAGGTAAGGGAAATATCACAATCTCATTTTTATCCGAGATTGTTTATTCGTAATTATTTACTGGGGTGTATTTTATCATCCACATCCATGTTTCATCAATATGTAATATTATTTCCATCCACCTACAATTGTTTAAATCCATTTTTACCCTTCGGTGAGTTTTTAGTAAAAGAAATGAAAGGAATCTTAGTGGAATAATTAGTACCAACTGTAGAGACCTGAAGCTTATCGTACATGGACATTACATTACTTTTGCGGAATAATTAGTACATAACAAAAACACACACACAAGGATCATAATAGTTTAGTGTCTTTGAAAACTCGGAACGTAATCTTCTAATCGTGGGGAAAGATCTTCAATATCTCCCATAAAGATCTTCCATTTTTTTACCTAAAAACCTTTCTTTATATCCTGGGGAAAATAAAACATAAAAGGGTGAGCTCAAATGCTCAGTAAGGGTAAAAAAAAGAAATATCAATCACATCATATACATAAGAACATAGCTTTTGAAAATCTTAACCTGAAAAAGAGCTCATAATATCATAACATGGGATAAATCATAGAAGTGAAAATGAGATCCCCATAATCATAACATGAAACTTGAAACTTTGTGGCATGCACACATAATCATGGAAAATCATTTCTTGTTAGTCATGACTCATTGCCAAGACTATCTTAGTGGAAAAAGTCCCTTTCTGAACCGAGTTCACTCCTCATTTCAGTCCTGTATCACTAAACCGAAATAACCTTCCGTTCCAGCCATGTCTATCTCATGAGATATAAAATCTTTACCCAATGCATTGGAGGGAGATATAGGTCCCACCCATCTTATAATGAATCCTTTCTTATGTGTGCCACATAATCATAAATCATACATCATCGTATAACACATGTAACAAAAATGGGATTCTTGAAACATCATGACATCATAAAACAAATCATATAAGGTAAAGGAATTCATAAAAATAATTCCATCACAACATGATCAAATCAATGTAATATTAGGGATAAAAACAGAACCCTTTATTATCTTAGATGGAAAATAATTTTGATATAACTCTTGAACTCCATTCTTGAGGAAAATATCCTTTCTTCTTCAAAATCAATTTCTTTTCACAAAACATCATGCAATTTTAAAAGAAATAGATTTTATTGAAAATAGTCATGAAATCTTTTAGAGGAAGCTTCATGAAAATAAGGCTTTATAAAACAGTAGAAATCCGTTCGTGCCGTATAAGTTAAAAAAAAACATTCTTCGTACTTTTGTCGGAAAAGTCAAAAAGTACCTCGTATGACAAAAGATTCCTTTCATAAATATTACTAAAAACTCACCGAAGGGTAAAAATGGATTTAAACAATTGTAGGTGGATGGAAATAATATTACATATTGATGAAACATGGATGTGGATGATAAAATACACCCCAGTAAATACTTATGAATAAACAATCTCGGATAAAAATGAGATTGTGATATTTCCCTTACCTTATGTCCGACTTGCTTTGTAAGTGTCCGAACCTCCTGTATAATGATTTAAATCATGTTATTGACTTATTCCAGAATCATATTCATTGTTATGATATCATATATGGTTCACTTATGACATTATATTACCCGTTCTTTTGTAAATTCCATGTTAAAGAAGCGTTTTGGGTAAAATCGTTTCATTTATCGTAGGTGTTTTGACTTGTTGTTATTGAAATTATTATTAATTATATCATGATTTACTTACTTCCAGAATATAAAATATGATTTATATATCATATATATTCAGTATATATATATATATAATAGATAGATAAATGAAATGAAAAACACCGTTCATGGAGACGGTAGTCCGTACGTACGCATGAACGCTGTTTTCCTTTCCCTATTGTCTTGAATGGAAGTAAGTAGATGACATACATATATATACATACATAAATCCAGTAGCTTTATAATGTCATATATTTCATTATTATTTCTTATATATACTTTATAATCATTCTTAAATGGTTAACATGGAGAATGAATCTCATCGCGTCGTGGAGACGGTAGTCCGTACGTACGCACGAGCGATGATATCATTTCCATAAATATTGAATTGAATTGGAGTGGATTATACAATATATCAGAATCAATATGATGTTTTAATAACTATTTATAGTTATTCTTTACACCATTATACCCATCCATGTAAGGTGGTGGTGGAAAATAGATTACACCACGGCGTGGAGACGGTATTCCGTACGTACGCACGCGCGGTGATTTCTTTTTCCGTAGGATAGATAGATGGTGAAATAGGGTTGTTTCATACTTATAATAACATATCAGTATATGAGTGATACTGATGTTATTACTTCATAATGAAAAAACCTAAGAATAAGAAGTGGAAGAAGAAATAAAGATGAAAGAATTGGTAACGGTAATTACCTCTTCTTTGAAGCGCCTTTTGGAGACCTCCTCTTAGGGAACTAAAATTGGTCTTTGAGGAAGACAAGAACCTCTAGTATGTTTCTAGGGAAGTGGAGAAGAGATTTTGGCAGGGTTTGTCCGATATTGAGTGCTCAAATTGGTGTGAGGAGGAGGGGGAGGAGGTGTCCTTTTATAAGGGAGGGGAGGGGCACCTTAGGAATATCTCAAAATATTATTTTATATTAAAGTAAAAATCGGTTTATAATGGTTCCAAAGGGTCTTATTTCGAAGCTAAAGTGGGGATGGGTCGAAATCCTATCAACAAATAGGATTTAGACAAGTTTAGGTTCTTATTTTAACCTTATCAATTAGATTTAACTCTAAGTTAAATAATTTAACTTTTACCGTGTCTTTTTGTTTTCTTTCACTATATGGTTAATACACTTACTATAACATGCCAAACGAACCCCAAATTGTTTATTATTAATATATATATCCTTATCTAAGTCATTTGGCCGAACCTTAGAATTTTAGGAATAAAATAACAATTAATAATATAATATTTGATTTAAAAACTATTTTGTGTCAATTTTGACACTATTTGATATATGATTTTTGTGAAAGTCATAACAGAATTATATGTTCAAACCAAGTTTATTAAATCAACACTAATATATCATAGTAACCTAGAAAATTAGTGGAATTCATAAAAAGTCTCAAATTACATTCATTTGAGTATTTATAACATCAATTATGTTAATATTTCCTTAAAATGGTAATTACTGCATCATCGTTGTGTCATAAATAAATTAATTTATTTAAAGTCTAAAAATTATAAATAAAATATAATTATATAGGAAATATTTTTATCTTTCTAATGAATATTTATAGTAGAATTTATCTTATGTATAAACCCATATTAAAAATGTTTTAGTGAATAAACTTTGATTTTAACTCTTTTAACTCTTCTTTGAATTAAATAATAATAAATGTCCTAATCTAATCCAAGTGGGCCTAAATGATAATATTTTACACTTAAGGTTGTTTTTGGTCGAGATACACTTGTACAATAGAATTAGGAAATGTGTTAGGATAATATTAATATCATTCTTACCCTTAATTACCCTATTTACTTTTAACCGTGGTAAATAAAAGTAAAAAGTTACTATTCACCAAAAATTATTTTCATCTCAATGAACCACATTTTACTTACTGACATCAACCGTGTCTCTCGGATTTTTGAAATTCCATTCACAGAAGCGGTAAAATTAAGTTTTATGAAAAATTCAGTTTTTTTAACTACCACTTAGTAGTTTCACTATTCATCAAAAATTGATGTTTTTCAGAACAATGCCAAAATTTCATCCCAAGCTATATTTTATATTCCGAATTCAAAAATGAAGTCTATTTTACCAAATTCATAACATAAAAGTTGCATTAATTAATTTTGTAATTAAATCCCGCTGTTAAAACAAATAGCGTGTTTTTAAGAAACAATATCTATCAAAAGATTGACACTTGTTTATGTCTGGTTTAAATGTGCAATTACATCCAATGACAAACATTGTATTAAATTGTAAAAATATATTCTAAATATACTTTAAAACTACTCCAATTAATAATTTATCACTATTAATTAGTTCGATTAAAAAAGTTGTTTTTTAATTATAATTTAGTAATTTTCACTATTCATCAGAATATGAAAGTTATCCAAAATGTACCAAAATTTCACCTTAGGCTAAATTCGATACTCCGAATCCAAAAATGAAGTTCATTTTGAAAAATAAGATTTACAGAATTTCAAAAAGTGGTTATTACTATTCATAACGACTATTTTTAATAATATTTTAATAGAATATCGTTGTTTAGTGAAACTCGGTATTGCGTATTACACACGCTATCGAGGAAGGTCGCGATTGCGTGTAATGCAAAGCAAGTCAAGGATGCGTGTTGTGCAAGCTCCTTTTGGTGTAGCCTACAACACAAGACATTAATTAAAAAGAATATTTTTTATAAAATCTTGGGCTGTTACATTCTACCCCCCTTAAAATGAATTTCACCCTCGAAATTCGTCGGGGTTATAAATGGTTTACTATTTGAAAGTTTCTTTAATAGAAACCCACATCGTAAAAAGGAATATCAAAACCAATCTTTAAAAACAAAAGTATGAAACGTAACGGTTACCCAAATAAACTAATCATTGGGTTTCCACATAGGTGAAAATATGGATATGGAAGAGAAATCTAACCATCATGTTCTGATGGAGAGTGGTAGAGAACATGGCTATGGAAAAGCCAATAATCACAAATCCATAAATTTGTGACGATCTAAGGTACCATCCGATTCATCAGGTATAAGATCACTAGGAAAACATTTTTGGTTTTCAAGATCATTTCCCTAAAGTTGAAAATTTGAATTAAAATAAATACTTTCTTTATTTTGGTACAATCTCACTGTTGTTCATGCCTTGAACAATTTCCACTTCATCTCTTAAATAAATGAAGTTGAATTTTTTATTCGTGAAGTGTTAGCAGATCATGTGATAGAATGACGGGTCATTCCATCTGTCTCAAACAAAAGGTTAGCAAAAACACGGTTAAAAGATGTTGAAAACAGTGGACAAAGTCCCTTTCTGAACCGAGTTCACTCCTCGTTTCAGTCCTGTATCACTGAACCGAAATAACCTTACGTTCCAGCCATGTCTATCTCATGAGATATAAAATCATTACCCAATGCATTGGAGGGAGATATAGGTCCCACCCATCTTATAATGAATCTTTTCTTATGTGTGCCACATAATCATAAAACATACATCATCGCATAACACATGTAACAAAAATGGGATTCTTGAAACATCATGACATCATAAATCAATTCATATAAGATAAAGGAATTCATAAACATAATTCCATCACAACATAGTCAAATCAATGTAAAAATATGGATAGAAACAGAACCCTTTATTATCTTAGATGGAAAATAATTTTGATAAAACACTTGAATTGAATTCTTGAGGAAAATATCCTTTCTTATTCAAAATCAATTTCTTTTCACAAAACATCATGCAATTTTAAAAGAAAGAGATTTTATTGAAAATAGTCATGAAATCTTTTAGAGGAAGCTTCATGAAAATAAGGCTTTATAAAACAGTAGAAATCTATTCGTGCCGTATAAGTTAAAAAAAACATTCTTCGTACTTCTGTCGGAAAAGTCAAAAAGTACCTCGTAAGAAAAACGACAAAAGATTCCTTTCATACGTATTACTAAATACTCACCGAAGGGTAAAAAAATGGATTTAAACAATTTTAGGTGGATGGAAATAATATTACATATTGAGTAAACATGGATGTGGATGATAAAATACACCCCAGTAAATACTTACGAATAAACAATCTCGGATAAAAATGAGATTGTGATATTTCCCTTACCTTATGTCCGACTTGCTTTGTAAGTGTCCGAACCTCCTGTATAATGATTTAAATCATGTTATTGACTTATTCCAGAATCATATTCATTGTTATGATATCATATATGGTTCACTTATGACATTATATTACCCGTTCTTTTGTAAATTCCATGTTAAAGAAGCGTTTTGGGTAAAATCGTTTCATTTATCGTAGGTGTTTTGACTTGTTGTTATTGACATTATTATTACTTATATCATGATTTACTTACTTCCAGAATATAAAATATGATTTATATATCATATATATTCAGTATATATATATATATATAATAGATAGATAAATGAAATGAAAAACACCGTTCATGGAGACGGTAGTCCGTACGTACGCATGAACGTTGTTTTCCTTTCCCTATTGTCTTGAATGGAAGTAAGTAGATGACATACATATATATATATACATAAATCCAGTAGCTTTATAATGTCATATATTTCATTATTATTTCTTATATATACTTTATAATCATTCTTAAATGGTTAACATGGAGAATGAATCTCATCGCGTCGTGGAGACGGTAGTCCGTACGTACGCACGAGCGATGATATCATTTCCATAAATATTGAATTGAATTGGAGTGGATTATACAATATATCAGAATAAATATGATTTTTTAATAACTATTTATAGTTATTCTTTACACCATTATACCCATCCATGTAAGGTGGTGGTGGAAAATAGATTACACCACGGCGTGGAGACGGTATTCCGTACGTACGCACGCGCGGTGATTTCTTTTTTCCGTAGGATAGATAGATGGTGAAATAGGGTTGTTTCATACTTATAATAACATATCAGTATATTAGTGATACTGATGTTATTACTTCATAATGAAAAAACCTAAGAAGAAGAAGTGGAAGAAGAAATAAAGATGAAAGAATTGGTAACGGTAATTACCTCTTCTTTGAAGCGCCTTTTGGAGACCTCCTCTTAGGGAACTAAAATTGGTCTTTGAGGAAGACCAGAACCTCTAGGATGTTTCTAGGGAAGTGGAGAAGAGATTTTGGCAGGGGTTGGCCGAGCTTGAGTGCTCAAATTGGTGTGAGGAGGAGGGGGAGGAGGTGTCCTTTTATAAGGGAGGAGAGGGGCACCTTAGGAATATCTCAAAATATTATTTTATATTAAAGTAAAAATCGGTTTATAATGGTTCCAAAGGGTCTTATTTCGAAGCTAAAGTGGGGATGGGTCGAAATCCTATCAACAAATAGGATTTAGACAAGTTTAGGTTCTTATTTTAACCTTATCAATTAGATTTAACTCTAAGTTAAATAATTTAACTTTTACCGTGTCTTTTTGTTTTCTTTCACTATATGGTTAATACACTTACTATAACATCCCAAACGAACCCCAAATTGTTTATTATTAATATATATATCCTTATCTAAGTCATTTGGCCGAACCTTAGAATTTTAGGAATAAAAGAACAATTAATAATATAATATTTGATTTAAAAACTATTTTGTGTCAATTTTGACACTATTTGATATATGATTTTTGTGAAAGTCATAAAAAAATTATATGTTAGAACCAAGTTGTTAAATCAACACTAATATATCATAGTAACCTAGAAAATTAGTGGAATTCATAAAAAGTCTCAAATTACATTCATTTGAGTATTTATAACATCAATTATGTTAATATTTCCTTAAAAGGGTAATTACTGCATCATCGTTGTGTCATAAATAAATTAATTTATTTAAAGTCTAAAAATTATAAATAAAATATAATTATGTAGGAAATCGTTTTATCTTTCTAATGAATATTTATAGTCGAATTTATCTTATGTATAACCCCATATTAAAAATGTTTTAGTGAATAAACTTTGATTTTAACTCTTTTAACTCTTCTTTGAATTAAATAATAATAAATGTCCTAATCTAATCCAAGTGGGCCTAAATGATAATATTTTACACTTAAGGTTGTTTTTGGTCGAGATACACTTGTCCAATAGAATTAGGAAATGTGTTAGGATAATATTAATATCATTCTTACCCTTAATTACCCTATTTACTTTTAACCGTGGTAAATAAAAGTAAAAAGTTACTATTCACCAAAAATTATTTTCATCTCATTGAACCACATTTTACTTACTGACATCAACCGTGTCTCTCGGATTTTTGAAATTCCATTCACAGAAGCGGTAAAATTAAGTTTTATGAAAAATTCAGTTTTTTTAACTACCACTTAGTAGTTTCACTATTCATCAAAAATTGATGTTTTTCAGAACAATGCCAAAATTTCATCCCAAGCTATATTTTATATTCCGAATTCAAAAATGAAGTCTATTTTACCAAATTCATAACATAAAAGTTGCATTAATTAATTTTGTAATTAAATCCCGCTGTTAAAACAAATAGCGTGTTTTTAAGAAACAATATCTATCAAAAGATTGACACTTGTTTATGTCTGGTTTAAATGTGCAATTACATCCAATGACAAACATTGTATTAAATTGTAAAAATATATTCTAAATATAATTTAAAACTACTCCAATTAATAATTTATCACTATTAATTATTTCGATTAAAAAAGTTGTTTTTTAATTATAATTTAGTAATTTTCACTATTCATCAGAATATGAAAGTTATCCGAAATGTACCAAAATTTCACCTTAGGCTAAATTCGATAATCCGAATCCAAAAATGAAGTTCATTTTGAAAAATAAGATTTACAGAATTTCAAAAAGTGGTTATTACTATTCATAACGACTATTTTTAATAATATTTTAATAGAATATCGTTGTTTAGTGAAACTCGGTATTGCGTATTACACACGCTATTGAGGAAGGTCGCGATTGCGTGTAATGCAAGGCAAGTCAAGGATGCGTGTTGTGCAAGCTCCTTTTGGTGTAGCGTACAACACAAGACATTAATTAAAAAGAATATTTTTTATAAAATCTTGGGCTGTTACATTCTACCCCCCTTAAAATGAATTTCGCCCTCGAAATTCGTCGGGGTTATAAATGGTTTACTATTTGAAAGTTTCTTTAATAGAAACCCACATCGTAAAAAGGAATATCAAAACCAATCTTTAAAAACAAAAGTATGAAACGTAACGGTTACCCAAATAAACTAATCATTGGGTTTCCACATAGGTGAAAATATGGATATGGAAGAGAAATCTAACCATCATGTTCTGATGGAGAGTGGTAGAGAACATGGCTATGGAAAAGCCAATAATCACAAATCCATAAATTTGTGACGATCTAAGGTACCATCCGATTCATCAGGTATAAGATCACTAGGACAACATTTTTGGTTTTCAAGATCATTTCCCTAAAGTTGAAAATTTGAATTAAAATAAATACTTTCTTTATTTTGGTACAATCTCACTGTTGTTCATGCCTTGAACAATTTCCACTTCATCTCTTAAATAAATGAAGTTGAATTTGTTATTCGTGAAGTGTTAGCAGATCATGTGATAGAATGACGGGTCATTCCATCTGTCTCAAACAAAAGGTTAGCAAAAATTATATACATAAGTCGATCTATAGTGAGATAAAGCATATATGGTTCCTAAAATGGACTTATACTTCATATATCATACTGCTTAATATAATAAAACTAGTTTCTACTAAACATGGACTTCTTGTAGGCCAGTGGTAGGCGATAAAGGCCAGTCGCACTTCGGTTGTGGGTTCGATTCCCACAGCCTTGTCCGAAGCGATGGGCTGTCGCCCGTCCTGCAGGTTGTCCTTTTTCTAAAAATAAATTACTATAACATCCCATCAATAATATCGAAAAAAAAACTTCTATCCTTAAACAATACTCACTTATGTCCAACATAATCCATTTCAATCTTTAGGCTTATCGTACATGGACATTACATTACTTTTGCGGAATAATTAGTACATAACAAAAACACACACACAAGGATCGTAATAGTTTAGTGTCTTTGGAAACTCAGAACGTAATCTTCTAATCGTGGGGAAAGATCTTCAATATCTCCCATAAAGATCTTCCCTTTTTTTACCTAAAAACCTTTCTTTATATCCCGGGGAAAAGAAAACATAAAAGGGTGAGCTCAAATGCTCAGTAAGGGTAAACAAAAGAAATATCAATCACATCATATACATAAGAACATAGCTTTTGAAAATCTTAACCTGCAAAAGAGATCATAATATCATAACATGGGATAAATCATAGAAGTGAAAATGAGATCCCCATAATCATAACATGAAACTTGAAACTTTGTGGCATGCACACATAATCATGGAAAATCATTTCTTGTTAGTCATGACTCATTGCCAAGACTATCTTAGTGGAAAAAGTCCCTTTCTGAACCGAGTTCACTCCTCGTTTCAGTCCTGTATCACTGAACCGAAATAACCTTCCGTTCCAGCCATGTCTATCTCATGAGATATAAAATCTTTACCCAATTCATTGGAGGGAGATATAGGTCCCACCCATCTTATAATGAATCCTTTCTTATGTGTGCCACATAATCATAAATCATACATCATCGTATAACACATGTAACAAAAATGGGATTCTTGAAACATCATGACATCATAAAACAAATCATATAAGGTAAAGGAATTCATAAAAATAATTCCATCACAACATGATAAAATCAATGTAATATTAGGGATAAAAACAGAACCCTTTATTATCTTAGATGGAAAATAATTTTGATATAACTCTTGAACTCCATTCTTGAGGAAAATATCCTTTCTTCTTCAAAATCAATTTCTTTTCACAAAACATCATGCAATTTTAAAAGAAAGAGATTTTATTGAAAATAGTCATGAAATCTTTTAGAGGAAGCTTCATGAAAATAAGGCTTTATAAAACAGTAGAAATCCGTTCGTGCCGTATAAGTTAAAAAAAAACATTCTTCGTACTTTTGTCGGAAAAGTCAAAAAGTACCTCGTACGAAAAACATCAAAAGATTCCTTTCATTTCTTTTACTAAAAACTCACCGAAGGGTAAAAATGGATTTAAAAAATTTTAGGTGGATGGAAATAATATTACATATTGATGAAACATGGATGTGGATGATAAAATACACCCCAGTAAATACTTACGAATAAACAATCTCGGATAAAAATGAGATTGTGATATTTCCCTTACCTTATGTCCGACTTGCTTTGTAAGTGTCCGAACCTCCTGTATAATGATTTAAATCATGTTATTGACTTATTCCAGAATAATATTCATTTTTATGATATCATATATGGTTCACTTATGACATTATATTACCCGTTCTTTTGTAAATTCCATGTTAAAGAAGCGTTTTGGGTAAAATCGTTTCATTTATCGTAGGTGTTTTGACTTGTTGTTATTGACATTATTATTACTTATATCATGATTTACTTACTTCCAGAATATAAAATATGATTTATATATCATATATATTCAGTATATATATATATATAATAGATAGATAAATGAAATGAAAAACACCGTTCATGGAGACGGTAGTCCGTACGTACGCATGAACGCTGTTTTCCTTTCCCTATTGTCTTGAATGGAAGTAAGTAGATGACATAAATATATATATATACATAAATCCAGTAGCTTTATAATGTCATATATTTCATTATTATTTCTTATATATACTTTATAATCATTCTTAAATGGTTAACATGGAGAATGAATCTCATCGCGTCGTGGAGACGGTAGTCCGTACGTACGCACGAGCGATGATATCATTTCCATAAATATTGAATTGAATTGGAGTGGATTATACAATATATCAGAATCAATATGATGTTTTAATAACTATTTATAGTTATTCTTTACACCATTATACCCATCCATGTAAGGTGGTGGTGGAAAATAGATTACACCACGGCGTGGAGACGGTATTCCGTACGTACGCACGCGCGGTGATTTCTTTTTCCGTAGGATAGATAGATGGTGAAATAGGGTTGTTTCATACTTATAATAACATATCAGTATATGAGTGATACTGATGTTATTACTTCATAATGAAAAAACCTAAGAAGAAGAAGTGGAAGAAGAAATAAAGATGAAAGAATTGGTAACGGTAATTACCTCTTCTTTGAAGCGCCTTTTGGAGACCTCCTCTTAGGGAACTAAAATTGGTCTTTGAGGAAGACCAGAACCTCTAGGATGTTTCTAGGGAAGTGTAGAAGAGATTTTGGCAGGGGTTGGCCGAGCTTGAGTGCTCAAATTGGTGTGAGGAGGAGGGGGAGGAGGTGTCCTTTTATAAGGGAGGAGAGGGGCACCTTAGGAATATCTCAAAATATTATTTTATATTAAAGTAAAAATCGGTTTATAATGGTTCCAAAGGGTCTTATTTCGAAGCTAAAGTGGGGATGGGTCGAAATCCTATCAACAAGTAGGATTTAGACAAGTTTAGGTTCTTATTTTAACCTTATCAATTAGATTTAACTCTAAGTTAAATAATTTAACTTTTACCGTGTCTTTTGGTTTTCTTTCACTATATGGTTAATACACTTACTATAACATGCCAAACGAACCCCAAATTGTTTATTATTAATATATATATCCTTATCTAAGTCATTTGGCCGAACCTTAGAATTTTAGGAATAAAATAACAATTAATAATATAATATTTGATTTAAAAACTATTTTGTGTCAATTTTGACACTATTTGATATATGATTTTTGTGAAAGTAATAACAGAATTATATGTTCGAACCAAGTTGATTAAATCAACACTAATATATCATAGTAACCTAGAAAATTAGTTGAATTCATAAAAAGTCTCAAATTACATTCATTTGAGTATTTATAACATCAATTATGTTAATATTTCCTTAAAAGGGTAATTACTGCATCATCGTTGTGTCATAAATAAATTAATTTATTTAAAGTCTAAAAATTATAAATAAAATATAAATATATATGAAATCTTTTTATCTTTCTAATGAATATTTATAGTCGAATTTATCTTATGTATAACCCCATATGAAAAATGTTTTAGTGAATAAACTTTGATTTTAACTCTTTTAACTCTTCTTTGAATTAAATAATAATAAATGTCCTAATCTAATCCAAGTGGGCCTAAATGATAATATTTTACACTTAAGGTTGTTTTTGGTCGAGATACACTTGTCCAATAGAATTAGGAAATGTGTTAGGATAATATTAATATCATTCTTACCCTTAATTACCCTATTTACTTTTAACCGTGGTAAATAAAAGTAAAAAGTTACTATTCACCAAAAATTATTTTCATCTCATTGAACCACATTTTACTTACTGACATCAACCGTGTCTCTCGGTTTTTTGAAATTCCATTCACAGAAGTGGTAAAATTAAGTTTTATGAAAAATTCAGTTTTTTTAATTACCACTTAGTAGTTTCACTATTCATCAAAAATTGATGTTTTTCAGAACAATGCCAAAATTTCATCCCAAGATATATTTTATATTCCGAATTCAAAAATGAAGTCTATTTTACCAAATTCATAACATAAAAGTTGCATTAATTAATTTTGTAATTAAATCCCGCTGTTAAAACAAATAGCGTGTTTTTAAGAAACAATATCTATCAAAAGATTGACACTTGTTTATGTCTGGTTTAAATGTGCAATTACATCCAATGACAAACATTGTATTAAATTGTAAAAATATATTCTAAATATACTTTAAAACTACTCCAATTAATAATTTATCACTATTAATTATTTCGATTAAAAAAGTTGTTTTTTAATTATAATTTAGTAATTTTCACTATTCATCAGAATATGAAAGTTATCTGAAATGTACCAAAATTTCACCTTAGGCTAAATTCGATACTCCGAATCCAAAAATGAAGTTCATTTTGAAAAATAAGATTTACAGAATTTCAAAAAGTGGTTATTACTATTCATAACGACTATTTTTAATAATATTTTAATAGAATATCGTTGTTTAGTGAAACTCAGTATTGCGTATTACACACGCTATCGAGGAAGGTTGCGATTGCGTGTAATGCAAGGCAAGTCAAGGATGCGTGTTGTGCAAGCTCCTTTTGGTGTAGCGTACAACACAAGACATTAATTAAAAAGAATATTTTTTATAAAATCTTGGGCTGTTACATTCTACCCCCCTTAAAATGAATTTCGCCCTCGAAATTCGTCGGGGTTATAAATGGTTTACTATTTGAAAGTTTCTTTAATAGAAACCCACATCGTAAAAAGGAATATCAAAACCAATCTTTAAAAACAAAAGTATGAAACGTAACGGTTACCCAAATAAACTAATCATTGGGTTTCCACATGGGTGAAAATATGGATATGGAAGAGAAATCTAACCATCATGTTCTGATGGAGAGTGGTAGAGAACATGGCTATGGAAAAGCCAATAATCACAAATCCATAAATTTGTGACGATCTAAGGTACCATCCGATTCATCAGGTATAAGATCACTAGGACAACATTTTTGGTTTTCAAGATCATTTCCCTAAAGTTGAAAATTTGAATTAAAATAAATACTTTCTTTATTTTGGTACAATCTCACTGTTGTTCATGCCTTGAACAATTTCCACTTCATCTCTTAAATAAATGAAGTTGAATTTGTTATTCGTGAAGTGTTAGCAGATCATGTGATAGAATGACGGGTCATTCCATCTGTCTCAAACAAAAGGTTAGCAAAAATTATATACATAAGTCGATCTATAGTGAGATAAAGCATATATGGTTCCTAAAATGGACTTATACTTCATATATCATACTGCTTAATATAATAAAACTAGTTTCTACTAAACAGGGACTTCTTGTAGGTCAGTGGTAGGCGATAAAGGCCAGTCGCACTTCGGTTGTGGGTTCGATTCCCACAGCCTTGTCCGAAGCGATGGGCTGTCGCCCGTCCTGCAGGTTGTCCTTTTTCTAAAAATAAATTACTATAACATCCCATCAATAATATCGAAAAAAAAACTTCTATCCTTAAACAATACTCACTTATGTCCAACATAATCCATTTCAATCTTTAGGCTTATCCATAATACTGCAGTCCACTCTCATAACATAGTGAAAATGATTACCAGAGATTTAATACCATCATTGATCCCCATATATCATAAGATATGTTTTGTTGGTCACAATCCAAACATTCAAAGGCCTTAATCTTGTACTCTCTTGAATACCCATTGAACCTTAGTGAAAACTTGAATGCAGTTAAAAGTTAACACTTTCCATATACCAAAATCCTCAAAATTCTATATACTCAAACCATGATATCACTTAGTCCTTATATCAATCATGAGCTCATGAATACTGTTGTAGCCATGCTCACACAACTTTCTCAAGCTATGAATCATGCAGGACTTCCAAACGAGCAAAGGAAGGAGCAACATTCTGTTGAATCCTTCATGAGGCAGCGTCCGCCTTCTTTCAGTGGGTCTACTGATCCATTAGTTGCTGAACAATGGATTAGTACTACTGAAAAGATATTTTCAGTTCTTCAATGTTCTGAACATGATAAAGTCATCTTAGCAGTATATCGTTTGGAAGGTGAAGCTGATCAATGGTGGAATCTTATCAAGAATACGAGGCAAAGAGATGAAATTGATTCTATGTAATGGGATGAGTTCAAGAACTTGTTTTTCAGTAAGTACTTCCCTCGTATTCTTCGAACGAAGATGGAGAAGGAGTTTCTTGAACTAAATCAAAAGGATGATGAATCTGTTGGTATATACAAAGCGAATTTTACAAGACTTGCAAGGTATGCATCTGGCATTATCATCCAACCTGAAAGTAAAGTTGATCGATTTTTCAGTGGCTTAAAACCAAGTCTTCGAAGGGCATTAGCTATAAGAGACTTCAGTAGCTATGAAGAAATTGTGCGTTGTGATATCAAGGTAGAAATGGAAGTTGGTGTTACATATCCATCTCATGGTTTTGACAAGAAACGAAAGATGGAGTTCAAGGAGAAATCTCAGAATAATGGTGAAAAGAAGATGAATGTTTCCTTATGCACAAAGTGTGGAAAGAAGCATGGTGGAGATTGTCTTAAAGGGACTAGAAAATGTTTTAAGTGTGGAAAAGAAGGTCATCGAGCAGCTGAGTGTCGACGTAATGGAAAAAGGGATTCTAATGAAGTGAATAAAGCAAACACTGCAGAGAACGCACAACCAACACTTCAATGCTTCAAGTGCAAGGAGATGGGACATTATGCCAATAAATGCCCTAATCCAAGGGTTAGTGATGATCGACATGAGCAACCGCTTAAGGCAAAGGACAAAGGGAAGTCACATGCGATCACTATTGGAAATGTTGAATATGACAACGATGTGGTGGAATGATTAAGTTTTTATGTAATGGGATTCCAAAATAATGTTGTATCATGGAATATTGGAATATTTATGTATTGGTCTAATGTGGTATTCAAAGTGATTGAGATATTATGCGCATAATGAAGGGAAAACGAGAAAATGAAATGTTTAACAGTATTCATGAGCTCATGATTGATATAAGGACTAAGTGATATCATGGTTTGAGTATATATAATTTTGAGGATTTTGGTATGTGGAAAGTGTTAACTTTTAACTGCATTCAAGTTTTCACTAAGGTTCAATGGGTATTCAAGAGAGTACAAGATTAAGGCCTTTGAATGTTTGGATTGTGACCAACAAAACATATCTTATGATATATGGGGATCAACGATGGTATTAAATCTCTGGTAATCGTTTTCACTATGTTATGAGAGTGGACTGCAGTATTATGGATAAGCCTAAAGATTGAAATGGATTATGTTGGACATAAGTGAGTATTGTTTAAGGATAGAAGTTTTTTTTTCGATATTATTGATGGGATGTTATAGTAATTTATTTTTAGAAAAAGGACAACCTGCAGGACGGGTGACAGCCCATCGCTTCGGACAAGGCTGTGGGAATCGAACCCACAACCGAAGTGCGACTGGCCTTTATCGCCTACCACTGGCCTACAAGAAGTCCCTGTTTAGTAGAAACTAGTTTTATTATATTAAGCAGTATGCTATATGAAGTATAAGTCCATTTTAGGAACCATATATGCTTTATCTCACTATAGATCGACTTATGTATATAATTTTTTCTAACCTTTTGTTTGAGACAGATGGAATGACCCGTCATTCTATCACATGATCTGCTAACACTTCACGAATAACAAATTCAACTTCATTTATTTAAGAGATGAAGTGGAAATTGTTCAAGGCATGAACAACAGTGAGATTGTACCAAAATAAAGAAAGTATTTATTTTAATTCAAATTTTCAAATTTAGGGAAATGATCTTGAAAACCAAAAATGTTGTCCTAGTGATCTTATACCTGATGAATCGGATGGTACCTTAGATTGTCACAAATTTATGGATTTGTGATTATTGGATTTTCCATAGCCATGTTCTCTACCACTCTCCATCAGAACATGATGGTTAGATTTCTCTTCCATATCCATATTTTCACCTATGTGGAAACCCAATGATTAGTTTATTTGGGTAACCGTTACGTTTCATACTTTTGTTTTTAAAGATTGGTTTTGATATTCCTTTTTACGATGTGGGTTTCTATTAAATAAACTTTCAAATAGTAAACCATTTATAACCCCGACGAATTTCGAGGGCGAAATTCATTTTAAGGGGGGTAGAATGTAACAGCCCAAGATTTTATAAAAAATATTCTTTTTAATTAATGTCTTGTGTTGTACGCTACACCAAAAGGAGCTTGCACAACACGCATCCTTGACTTGCCTTGCATTACACGCAATCGCGACCTTCCTCGATAGCGTGTGTAATACGCAATACCGAGTTTCACTAAACAACGATATTCTATTAAAATATTATTAAAAATAGTCGTTATGAATAGTAATAACCACTTTTTGAAATTCTGTAAATCTTATTTTTCAAAATGAACTTCATTTTTGGATTCGGAGTATCGAATTTAGCCTAAGGTGAAATTTTGGTACATTTCGGATAACTTTCATATTCTGATGAATAGTGAAAATTACTAAATTATAATTAAAAAACAACATTTTTAATCGAAATAATTAATAGTGATAAATTATTAATTGGAGTAGTTTTAAAGTATATTTAGAATATATTTTTACAATTTAATACAATGTTTGTCATTGGATGTAATTGCACATTTAAACCAGACATAAACAAGTGTCAATCTTTTGATAGATATTGTTTCTTAAAAACACGCTATTTGTTTTAACAGCGGGATTTAATTAAAAAATTAATTAATGCAACTTTTATGTTATGAATTTGGTAAAATAGACTTCATTTTTGAATTTGGAATATAAAATATAGCTTGGGATGAAATTTTGGCATTGTTCTGAAAAACATCAATTTTTGATGAATAGTGAAACTACTAAGTGGTAGTTAAAAAAACTGAATTTTTCATAAAACTTAATTTTACCGCTTCTGTGAATGGAATTTCAAAAATCCGAGAGACACGGTTGATGTCAGTAAGTAAAATGTGGTTCAATGAGATGAAAATAATTTTTGGTGAATAGTAACTTTTTACTTTTATTTACCACGGTTAAAAGTAAATAGGGTAATTAAGGGTAAGAATGATATTAATATTATCCTAACACATTTCCTAATTCTATTGGACAAGTGTATCTCGACCAAAAACAACCTTAAGTGTAAAATATTATCATTTAGGCCCACTTGGATTATATTAGGACATTTATTATTATTTAATTTAAAGAAGAGTTAAAAGAGTTAAAATCAAAGTTTATTCACTAAAACATTTTTAATATGGGTTTATACATAAGATAAATTCGACTATAAATATTCATTAGAAAGATAAAAAGATTTCCTATATAATTATATTTTATTTATAATTTTTAGACTTTAAATAAATTAATTTATTTATGACACAACGATGATGCAGTAATTACCCTTTTAAGGAAATATTAACATAATTGATGTTATAAATACTAAAATGAATGTAATTTGAGACTTTTTATGAATTATACTAATTTTCTAGGTTACTATGATATATTAGTGTTGATTTAATCAACTTGGTTCGAACATATAATTCTGTTATGACTTTCACAAAAATCATATATCAAATAGTGTCAAAATTGACACAAAATAGTTTTTAAATAAAATATTATATTATTAATTGTTATTTTATTCCTAAAATTATAATGTTCAGCCAAATGACTTAGATAAGGATATATATATTAATAATAAACAATTTGGGGTTCGTTTGGCATGTTATTGTAAGTGTATTAACCATATAGTGAAAGAAAACAAAAAGACACGGTAAAAGTTAAATTATTTAACTTAGAGTTAAATCTAATTGATAAGGTTAAAATAAGAACCTAAACTTGTATAAATCCTATTTGTTGATAGGATTTCGACCCATCCCCACTTTAGCTTCGAAATAAGACCCTTTGGAACCATTATAAACCGATTTTTACTTTAATATAAAATAATATTTTGAGATATTCCTAAGGTTCCCCTCTCCTCCCTTATAAAAGGACACCTCCTCCCCCTCCTCCTCACACCAATTTGAGCACTCAAGCTCGGACAACCCCTGCCAAAATCTCTTCTCCACTTCCCTAGAAACATCCTAGAGGTTCTGGTCTTCCTCAAAGACCAATTTTAGTTCCCTAAGAGGAGGTCTCCAAAAGGCGCTTCAAAGAAGAGGTAATTACCGTTACCAATTCTTTCATCTTTATTTCTTCTTCCACTTCTTCTTCTTAGGTTTTTTCATTATGAAGTAATAACATCAGTATCACTAATATACTGATATGTTATTATAAGTATGAAACAACCCTATTTCACCATCTATCTATCCTACGGAAAAAGAAATCACCGCGCGTGCGTACGTACGGAATACCGTCTCCACGCCGTGGTGTAATCTATTTTCCACCACCACCTTACATGGATGGGTATAATGGTGTAAAGAATAACTATAAATAGTTATTAAAACATCATATTGATTCTGATATATTGTATAATCCACTCCAATTCAATTCAATATTTATGGAAATGATATCATCGCTCGTGCGTACGTACGGACTACCGTCTCCACGACGCGATGAGATTCATTCTCCATGTTAACCATTTAAGAATGATTATAAAGTATATATAAGAAATAATAATGAAATATATGACATTATAAAGCTACTGGATTTATGTATATATATATATGTATGTCATCTACTTACTTCCATTCAAGACAATAGGGAAAGGAAAACAACGTTCATGCGTACGTACGGACTACCGTCTCCATGAACGGTGTTTTTCATTTCATTTATCTATCTATTATATATATATATATATATACTGAATATATATGATATATAAATCATATTTTATATTCTGGAAGTAAGTAAATCATGATATAAGTAATAATAATGTCAATAACAACAAGTCAAAACACCTATGATAAATGAAACGATTTTACCCAAAACGCTTCTTTAACATGGAATTTACAAAAGAACGGGTAATATAATGTCATAATTGAACCATATATGATATCATAACAATGAATATGATTCTGGAATAAGTCAATAACATGATTTAAATCATTATACAGGAGGTTCGGACACTTACAAAGCAAGTCGTACATAAGGTAAGGGAAATATCACAATCTCATTTTTATCCGAGATTGTTTATTCGTAAGTATTTACTGGGTGTATTTTATCATCCACATCCATGTTTCATCAATATGTAATATTATTTCCATCCACCTACAATTGTTTAAATCCATTTTTACCCTTCGGTGAGTTTTTAGTAAAAGAAATGAAAGGAATCTTTTGATGTTTTTCGTACGAGGTACTTTTTGACTTTTCCGACAAAAGTACGAAGAATGTTTTTTTAACTTATACGGCACGAACGGATTTCTACTGTTTTATAAAGCCTTATTTTCATGAAGCTTCCTCTAAAATATTTCATGACTATTTTCAATAAAATCTCTTTCTTTTAAAATTGCATGATGTTTTGTGAAAAGAAATTGATTTTGAAGAAGAAAGGATATTTTCCTCAAGAATGGAGTTCAAGAGTTATATCAAAATTATTTTCCATCTAAGATAATAAAGGGTTCTGTTTTTATCCCTAATATTACATTGATTTTATCATGTTGTGATGGAATTATTTTTATGAATTCCTTTACCTTATATGATTTGTTTTATGATGTCATGATGTTTCAAGAATCCCATTTTTGTTACATGTGTTATACGATGATGTATGATTTATGATTATGTGGCACACATAAGAAAGGATTCATTATAAGATGGGTGGGACCTATATCTCCCTCCAATGCATTGGGTAAAGATTTTATATCTCATGAGATAGACATGGCTGGAACGGAAGGTTATTTCGGTTCAGTGATACAGGACTGAAACGAGGAGTGAAATCGGTTCAGAAAGGGACTTTTTCCACTAAGATAGTCTTGGCAATGAGTCATGACTAACAAGAAATGATTTTCCATGATTATGTGTGCATTCCACAAAGTTTCAAGTTTCATGTTATGATTATGGGGATCTCATTTTCACTTCTATGATTTATCCCATGTTATGATATTATGAGCTCTTTTGCAGGTTAAGATTTTCAAAAGCTATGTTCTTATGTATATGATGTGATTGATATTTCTTTTGTTTACCCTTACTGAGCATTTGAGCTCACCCTTTTATGTTTTCTTTTCCCCAGGATATAAAGAAAGGTTTTTAGGTAAAAAAAGGGAAGATCTTTATGGGAGATATTGAAGATCTTTCCCCACGATTAGAAGATTACGTTCCGAGTTTCCAAAGACACTAAACTATTACGATCCTTGTGTGTGTGTTTTTGTTATGTACTAATTATTCCGCAAAAGTAATGTAATGTCCATGTACGATAAGTTTCGGGTCTCTACAGTTGGTATCAGAGCAAAGGAGGTAGGAATGTATCTGATCCTTGGGAACTCTCACATGTGAGCGTTGGACGAAGCATGGCTCTCCGCCCAAGGGCTTCATGAGGAAATGGCTGCCACTGGGGATGGTGGTGTGTCCCGCCCAGGGGGTGTAGCCGCCCATGGAGTGCCCTGATAGGTATCAATTATAGTCCACTGGAAGTAATTCCAGACCGCTACAATGTGAGTTGGTTCAGATTTTGGTAATCCACACAAATCCTAAGGGTATTGTTCTACTTATTAGTAAAAATCTTATAAAATACCTCTGTAAAGGTACTAGGTTGGATAAAACCCCTAGTTTCCATGTCTTCTAACTACTTCTTGATCATCATAAGCTCTGTAGGTTTCATTCTATAAAGAGGATTGGAAAGTGGTTTCCTTACCGAGAATATATCAATGGTGATTTATACCTATCTCACTGAAGGCATCCTATAAAATATTTTAGTGAAGAAATCCCTAAAACAATCTACTACAATAGTGAAATTGGTATGTCACATCCCCTAATCATCCAAGAATAAACTAGTGATCTGGACTATCACTCTACCCACCCCTAATGCTTAAGTCCATCTCGAGTCACATGAATATCCCATTATCCCTTATAAATATGTACATATACCTATTATGATGTAAAAATCACCCTCCAGTGATAAATATTGATTTGATATTGATAGGAAACTAACCATTCCATCCTAATAATTACATCAAACCCATTCATGTCTAGGAAAAAAAGATTCCACATGAATAGATAACCACCTATCTCAAGGGGGAATTCCATGCATCGGAAAACAATCTCAAATCGGATACCCACTGGGGTATTGAGTGTGATCATGACATTGAAGTAATCTATCTTGAGGTATAGACTTTCTAGAATTAAAGAAGATATAAAATAGTGTGATGCACTAGTTTCAAATAAGGAAGACACTAAAGTAGTGACCACTAGAATAGTTCTTTGGACATTAGAATTCCCAAAACTCTTCTCCTCTAAAATAGGTTGCACTGTATGTAACTGTCCCATACCATGAACCTGAGTTACAAACTAACTTCCTTATGTAGGCCCACTCTACTGGTGCTGTGAATCCTGAGTCTGGTTCCCTCTACCTCAACCACCATCTCAGCCTGAGTGGCCAGTGGTACTTCAGTTTCCTAACTTGAGAGGTACTATTAGACCTGTTCTAGAACATGGGGTTTATGTAGATCCTATCTCACCATTCACCAAAGGAAAGGTCCTACATAAGTTATAAATATGAACCATCTTTCCATAACCTCTACATTCAACTCGGTCCCTTATAAAATGGGGTTTGGTGTGTCCCAGTTTCCCACAATAATGGCATGTACAAAAATACTAGAATGAGATGATAAATACCACTACCCCATGAGAAACCTTAAAGAAAAACTTTCTTACACTATTAGATCCACTACAAAGTCCGTGTGATGAACCACCCTATATCACACCTCTAGCTTCCCTCAAATTCATCTAAGTAATGAGGTCCCAGTTGATTGTCTAACAAATAGTAGACAACCATAAAACATTAATCTATGATAAGATGGTGTATATAATCCCATCCTCAAATTAAATCATAGTCATGTGATCATCCTTAGATAGAGTGAGTGTGAATCGTTGAATATTAGTGTAATGGGAAGAACACTCCATCATAGAGATAGATCCCTATTGCAATTTCATAAACTCTCTAGCCTAGTAATCCTTTAATGTATATGGAAAGATATAATTATATAATACTATCTATAATTACATCTATATAATATCCCAATGTCAGTTTATCTAGGTAATGACATAACACCATCGCTTGAAAGAACCGTGTAGAATATAAGCTACAATCCTTACCCTTAGATTTAGAGGAATATCTAGATGTTGAAGTATAGAAATAATGGACTTAAGCCATGTCTTTGTAGCCTTAGGTCCACTGTCCCCTAAAAACATAAGTGGGTGAAGCTACTAGAATTCCTGAGTCTACTCTAACATAGTTGGGGTAGGTAAAAAAACTTCTTGTATAGACCACATCATATTATGGAAATCCTCTTGAAACTGGACATTAGTTCCCAAGTCATGAATAACACATGGTGCTGCATCTATAATTACAGGAGGTAACAATTGTAGATCAGGTCCCACCACCTTCATAGCATGGTTTTCACCACCCTCCAGGCATACAACTTGAGGCCATCATGGAGGTATGAATCTAAAATTCCAAATGCACACCTCATAAGATAATTCAATAGTTACAAGATTAGGGATAGAATGTTAGGACATTTACAAGACTTCCTCTATGCTGACTAACACCTCTATTCCTAATCCTAAATATAGGTCTGGGTGGTAATGGAAAATCATAACAGTCCATAAGAATCATAGGATAAACTCCAAAATACCCACTACTAAGGCTGAGTTTGGGTCTATGTCTTGTATAACACGACTAAGTTTTTGGTATATGAAGTTTCAATTGAATGTTATAGAGGAAACCACCCTTTAAATTTTAATTGACATCCTCATTTAATGGTAAAAATTTCATTTAAAATTTTAGTTTCATTTATGTTCATACACACACACATATATATATATCATAGTCTAGTTAGATTATAAAATACACACTCTTTATAAATTTAAATTGGTACATAATGTAACTACGATATGGACCTTATATTAAGTATTAGGATGTAACAAGTCATATAAAATTATTTTATTAAATGGAATACCATTATTAATATATATAAGTACTTGATTCATAAATTACTGTTGACATTAAATCAATCAAATCAACTAATGTTTCAACCCATGGAATCATTGGTCTATGACTAAAATATGGTATAATTGTTTAATTAATGTGTCATCATCATTAAGATTAATGAAGAAACTTTAATTAATTTAATTATTCTATACCTTCAAGAAAATTTATCACACTTCCAATAGATATCAAGACACAAAACTACATTTAGTAGGAAATGCATGTAGTAAGTAAATATGGAATGAAAAAATGCATGGAATATAAGTCCTAAAGTATATATGATGATACATGATCCGATACTACCTTTCCATACTAGAATAAGGTTAAAATAAATATACAATAATAATAATAATAATAATGACACAAAACATGTGTGCCACCCAATGGTGAAATTAGTACAACTATAATAGGTGTAATCCAATAACAAAAATAATCCATCCCAGATAATTTGGGTTTCCCATGTTTGTGGGTAAGCTAATCTAAGACATAGGCTCACTACCAAACTCCGAAACAATAAAAATATCATGTATAATATTATAAAATGATAATACAAATGAATAGAAACCCCCTTTGATAACACTTTGTAATTTTCTAACTTTGGAGACACTAAACGGTTCCCTGAGCCAGTGGGTCACATGGCCTCAAGAGTACCTCCCAGTATTCTAGAGTCTGGAAACTTATAGTGAGGGTATATGGTGGTATAGTGGGAAGAATATACTCTCTGTTATAAGAGTATCACAATAGTAATAATAGATAAAAAGAAATAGAGGAAGCATATTATAACTGGAAACATAGAAGAATCAATAAAAATTTCAACAATAGAAGATAAACATTCAAGGAAGAAAATAATAATTAAGCCATCGACAGAGTCATACAAAAAATGGCGTCATGTCATGATGTTTTTAAAAAAAGGGGATACATGGGATACAAAGTACATGCATATACAACATGCTATACAAAAGTAAAAAAGACCCAAATACATCTCCATTGGCATCATGATTATATATTCAGTCCTCTTCTCCCATGATCCATGCTGTAAGAAAAATAGATCAAGCATCCATGAAAGGGAAATTTCCCTTATCCACATTAGAAATCATTAATTCTTCTCAGGTATCATGGGTGGCCTGAGAAAGATGTGATATAAAATCATTATTCAACCACCAATGATATCTAGAATAATCCAATCAGTGTATATAGCATAACAATGTACAATTATAATAGATAGTGAATGAGGCTCAAAACTAAATACTAGTTAAATCAGGTTCCTATAGGAATCCTGGTAGACTCTACTAGATTTATTATAAATCAAGATAAGTTTGATATCTATTTATCATGTACATACAATTATTAGTAACTATAAGTAATAAGTAATATGTATATAAAATATATGTGTTAGGACATATATAGGTATATAAATATATACTAGGTGACAGTTGGACCTGGGGCATAACTCTAGAATCCAAGCATAGTCAAATGAGATATAGGTTCCAATAAATACACAATCCCTTAATTTCATTAGATTGTTAGATGTCATGACCATCACTCAAGACAGTAGTGTTAGTCATCATTCCCAACACTCGATGCAAGGGAATATGGATCTTCTGACCCATAATTTATGTAAATGGTGTTAAAATACCTACCTCACACCCACTGTAATGGAGCATGAAATTATATGCTCAATAAGACCCTTAACTATTGTACAATGACCAATATCCATGGTATAATTATAATAATAATAACAAAGAATCATCTTTTAAAAATTTACATTCACCTAACCCAAACTAACCATGTGTATCACAAAATATATTATTCATTATCTATTTATAACACATGATTTGGACTTTCCACTCACCTCCATTTAATTAAATTTAACCATTTAATTTACAAAAAATATGAAAATTCTAATTTAAAGTCAATATAAACCACATAGAATGTGGTTTGTTCAAATAAATATTTATAACAATGATGGTATTAAATTCAATACACCAAAAGGTGTGGAAACCAATGAGGTAAACATACTCTAATAGAATAAAAAAAATAATAAATGAGTATCTTAACATAGTTCAATTAATTTAAAGAGGTGAAACACATTTTTAGGTATTACAGGGAATAATTCGACATGTGAAAAAATAGAGAAAGTGATAAATAAACATAAACATTTAGTGACAAATTATAGACCACATACCTTAGGCCAATGGATGATTCCTCATCTGGTATCAGTTTCATATTTTAAGTATAACAGAAAAAATGGAAGATTAGATAGATTCTTTGTAATTAGGGCATATTAGATCACACAAAAATAGTGTATAATATAGTTTCAAAAACTATGAAAAAATCAGATTAGATATCATAATAGTAGGTATTAAATGTGACAAGATGTGTTGAAAATAGATTCTGGATAGAGGAGATATCTTGAAGCCTAGCTTAGCCACGGATAAGGGATCTATGGAGTGTGGTCTGTGGGGGTGAGGAGGGAAAAATAAATAAAGTTAATTAATTTAAATAGGGGGAAAATAAAGTTTTACAATTTTGAAGTGTATCATAATTTGGAAGAATTATTGGTCAAAACATGGGCCAATCGTGCTTTAGAAACTTCCCAAGGACACCCCCTCACACAGCTAGGTGCACAATTTTCCAAATCATGCAAAACTTATTAAGAACCCCTCTATCTTCTATCTGGTACAAGGCACATAGTCATGAAACCTGGGTCACATGTTTTTTCCTAACTGTGTGCCCCTATCTAGCCCTCTGGATCACCCCACATGGTTTCAGAAAACAAATGCACATGTCCTTTTTCCTCCATAACATAAAGTTCTGAGCACTTAAAAGTACTTAGAATCTATAGAGACCATCCATAGTTTATAGTGAACATTTATAAGGATAAAAAAAGTTTTATAACTAGAAAATTAACAATACACACCTTTATAAAATTTAGAGTCATTATAATTTACACCCTCTTGTTTGAATTGTGATTATCCTACACTAAGACCTTTGTATGTAAGATAATGTCCTTCAATTCCTCACCATGATTATATTCCACCATATATAGTGTTTTAATGAAGGAGAGTATAAATTATGAGAAAGAGAAGAATATTGTAATAGAGAAAAGTGAGAAACTAAAAACCCTAATAAATTTTATCATTTATTAAATCATAAAATAAAATTAGAAGAATACATTGAAGTGAAAAATAATAAAAATATCACCACTCCCCAATCATACAAAAACAATGGTTAGTTTTTTACAACCATAGGGATGAAAGAAACTCTATGGGGGAAACAAAAATTAAAAAATTAAATAAAAATATAAATGGAAAGTTATTATATTTTAAAAATGTAAAAAACTATTATAAATACAGAGCTCCATCATTTCATTTTGAAAATGGACAAACTCATGAATGGATGTGGAAGTAAAAATTTATAAGGATGTTGTGGAGCCTATGTCCCTTCAATTATATGCTATGAAAGTTCATAATATCTTGACACATTAAATGAATAAATCCAGAAATGTTTCCTTTATTGAAGTTTTTCATCTCTGGATTGAATATCCTACCAAAAAATTTTATCTTTGTTAAATAAGTGTAACAAATGATAATACCACTTTACTAAAGTGATATTTCCTAGCATAGATAACTTTTAAAATTTACACTCTCTAGTTTCTAAAGAATACATGGCCTTAAAAATTTCTAAATATCAAGATTCCATAGTTAATGAAAATTTTCCTTGAACTATTATCTATCTTCATTTAAAATATAATCTATTTTAGACTTTTACCTTGAATTATATAGATTCATAATTAAAATTTTCCAAACGTGCACATAAATTTCAAGTATCCACTTGTGTGGTGGACTTGGGACACCTATGATTAGATTCAACAATTGATTATGTTTAATAAACTGCATACCATCAATAATTAAATCCAATAAAAATTAATTTTTCAATATATATTAGTTTATAAAATATTATAACAAAATTAAAAATGATTAAAAACACTTAAAAATCAGGAATTATTCTATTTTAAAAATAATTTCTAAAATATACTTTAAACCTTTTTAAATTATACTTAAAATTATAAAATAGTGAGAATAAAATGTATGAAAATATTACCCACAACACCATGTACATTATGATACATGTAATATTGGTTGACTCCTTATTCCATGTGAAGAGAAGTACAAGTGAAAACATCCCTTGAGGGGATAAACACTATATAACCCTATAATAATTGTTGTTTACATTTCTAGTGTTGATTAATTATATTAACTCCTTGATTGAGACTCATATTTGGGCACATGAGTATTCTATAATGAGTGTTTTTCTATATAGGTTTCAATGATACACTTTTATTTAGCTTCAATGGTGAGATGAAAAGAAATTTGAGTAGATGAGTCTCCTCATCATTGTAGGGTCAAAAATAGGGATTAGACATGATTATTAGAGTGTTCTTGTGGTTATATACTCCCTCATATTCTACGTGTTACTAAACTATGTAAAATTATCCCTTATTATTGAAATAGTTTAGTACTCCAACACAGACTCAGGGAAAAATTCATCTATCTATAAAGTTAGGCCCCATTTAATCTATTGTGTGCTACTCAAGGCATGTTCTCCCATTCTATGAATTTTTGTACTTCCTCATTTTTGTGTGTCCTACTTGCTGGTGAAGAGATCCTATATCTATGTATTTAGTTTATCCCTAATCAACTATGTTCTATTTTATGGGGGAACATATCATATATCTATCTAGTTAGGTCTCCCCCTCTTCTGTTGTGTGATACTCAATGGGACATGAGTCCTCCATGAAATAATTTTTTAGGCTTATGAGTTTCTATGATTAGGTAGTTATGTTATTAGGGGTTAAAAATCCTTTAACTGATATCTAATAATCGGAATGGTTCTTATCCCACTAAAGGATTCCAATGTGATGAAATAATAATGGAGGTTAGTAAGGTATGTTACACCCTCAATTGATGTGCATACTTCAGTGAGGTCTTGGTCCATAATGATAGATTCTAGAAGTGGTTTAAAAGGAAGGATGATAAGATTACATGCTTTGAGATTTTTGGATCTATAAGAACCCATTTTCCCTTTTTGAAAAGTCATATATCTAGGAAATTGAAATTAAATTTTTTTGTATTTTTGATGATCCATAAAATCCAGTTTATTATGAGATATGAACTTTTATGGATTAGAGATGATATGAGGGGATATCTGTAGGTTTCAGGTGCAACAGAAGCACATTGGTGGGTTTACCCAACTTTAATTTTTTCCATTAACAATGATCAATCCGAGATCCGTCATGATAATAAAACGCTGTATATTCAGAATAAAATGAAGAATGAAAGAAAGGAAGGGATTCCCAAAACCATAGAGAGGATCATCATATATTGTTTACAATTAATTTAATAAAAAGATGACAATTTCCTTGATGGGATTCTCTCTTCATTGATGTTTCCAGTCACGATACGATGTGATCCATCGTTGAGTCATAGAATACAAGTGTAGGATTCCTATAGTAATGATCCACACATGCTACATGTATCTCTAGATGTTGATAAAGGGATCTCCTAGTGTTAGCATATAAGAGCCTTTTCTTGCGATGTATGCCTTCTGTCGCCCTGAGAGTCGCTTCAACTGCACTCTCCTTGATACAGTGGAGGAGGATCTCTCTCATAACTTGAGAGCATTCTTGGTGAAAAAATAATTATCTCTTGTCTTGAGAGATTTTACATATCCATTGTTCATAACCTTAAAAAATGGCTAGGAAAATGAGAATTATATAATTGGGATTATAATTAATTAGAAAAATAAAAGTAATTAATTACACAAAAGAATTTATTCATTTAATTTAATTCTTAGTAAGACCCCATGTATAATAATAATAGTTGACTATTATTATTACTTGACATGCACCCAGTGAATTAAACCTAATATTATTTAATTAATTAAATTATATTTTTTCTCACAAATCCCTAGAAAAACTGCACAACATGTATATTAATATACGGAACATGTAATTTTGTTTTTGCATTTTTCTTTATTTCCTCCACCACATTTATTAGACCTTAAATAATGGATATTTATTTATTAAATAAATATCACTACATTACTAACTAATAAATATATTATTTCACCCACAATATATTCTCTTGAATAAATAGTGTCAAAATAAATGCGATCATATATCCTTGAATAATTATTAAACCACAATCAGGAATAATTTTTATTCAACTTGTTAAATTAATATTTAACTGACATAGTTGGACATAATTAGTGTGTGACCCTCTAGGCCTCTTTCTTAGTTGAATGAGGTAGATCCTACCTAAAGTCCAAGGTTAGCATCTAACAATATGCTAAGGCACCCATAGTGAAAGAAGTTAACACCACAATGATGTGTCACCTCCTATGTACACTTACCATGTAATTTAAGTCATTTCTATCGTTATCTCGAATAAAACAGGTTTCATGCTATTGCCATCAACCCATGTGCTTGATTATTCTTTCTTTGACTTTCCAAAATTGAACTCGCACATTCCTTACCTTGGCCATGGATTTATTTAGGCTATATCAATTCCATCAAAGGGTCTGAGGTTTATACTTCTGTTATGGAATAGAAGGGAAAAATCCTTTATCTCATTATCTATTAATGCAGTATTACTCATGATGCACCCAACATATCCTACCTCACTGCGAATAGTGTATCGTTACTGTTTTCATCAATACATATAAGTTTGTGAGTTTTAATACCCATTAATAATAATATTAATGTCTAAGGACCAATACAGACGTCTATAGATAGGAACATCCAATGACACTATGAAATGTGGATTTCCTGCGGGCGAGTCTTGTTCTCATAACATCCTCCTGGATATTACCAAGGGCACACACCATGAGAAGGTGCCTCAATGTTTTATGATTCCTCACCCCTAATGGCCTGTATTATTTGTGTCCTTAAAATAACATTATCCAGCCATTGAAAATATATTCAAGAATAGTGTTATGGAACTTACGGGTTCTCATCATAGTATGGATCTACGATGGCCCTTTAAAGCAACAAATATCCATAGGAAATTATCACATACATTGTCACATAGAATAATAATCAAGATGTGATAAGGTATTTATTAATGAATAAAGTACAAATTAGTTGGTTCTAGGCCACCAACTTCAATAGACTCCCACTTATAATAGATCTAACTGCTAACAACCTTTAACCCACTAGCTCTCACATGATATTAATTCTTCTTCTGAGATAGGCCTTTAGTCATGGGGTCTTCCACATTCTCTTCTTTTGACACTATACTCACTGAAACATAACCTCTTTGATAGAAATCCCTCAAGAGGTGATATTTTTGGAGAATGTGATTTTTTTATTGATGTAACCTTGGTTATTTTTCATGATCCACCACAACAGTATTATCACAATACAATGTGATAGGATCTTTACTGATAGGCACCACATCAAGATCCTAAAAAAATATCCGAATCCAGAAAGATTCCTTATATGCATCAGAAGATTCTATATATTCAGAATCCACTATATAATTGGTGACAACTGGCTTCTCTGAAATCTCCCAGCTCACAACTCCACCGTTGAGACAAAAAACATATCCTAATTGTGACTTCAGATCATTCTAATCTGTCTAAAAACTAGCATCAACATACCCTCTGATGAAATGATCCTCATCTCCTCCATACACTAGGAACATATCTTTAGTTCTTCTCAAATACTTAAGGATAGTTTTAAGAACAGTCCAATGCTGTTATCCAGGATCTGCTTGATATCTACCTTCCATGCTCAGTGCATAGGCAACATCGAGCCTGGTAACTAACATGGAATACATGATGGATCCTACAATGAAAGCATATGGGATCTTACTCATCCTATCTTTCTTATATTGTGTTTTAGGACACATTCTCTTAAAAAGATGTAGGCCATGTGACTCTAGAACTAATCCCCTCTTGGATTGTTCCATACTAAATATAGTTAGTATCTGTTAAATGTATATACCCTAACTTAGTCCAAAAAACCTCTTGGATCTATCATTAATGATCTTGATCCCTATAATGTAGACTGATTCACCTAAGTCCTTCATGTAGAAACAATAGTTCAACTAGTCTTTAACAGACTATTAGACTGGTACATCATTTCCAATAAGTAAAATGTTGTCAACATATAATACTTGGATAAAGACTGCATTCCTATTAAACCGCTTATAAACATATAGCTCACATTCATTATTAATGAAACAAAACTCCTTTATGGATTCATCAAATAGAATGTTCCATGACTTGGATGCTTTATTTAATCCATAAATGGATTTTTTTCAACTTTCAAACATGTTTGGGTTCACCTGGTGTCACAAACCCTTATGGTTGTGTCATATAGACATCTTCCTGAAGGTTCCCATTAAGGAATGCTATTTTGACATCCATCTTCCAAATCTCATAGTCATGGTAAGATTCTATGGAAATTAAGATTATTATAGATTTAAACATGGAAACTGGTGAGAAGGTTTCATCATTGTCAATTCCTTAATTCTGTATGAATCCTTTAGCCACTAGCCTTACTTCATAGGTTCTAACTTGACCTTCCATGTACAAATTTCTCTTGAATACCCATTTTCATCCAACATGATCTACATCAACTGGCTCATTGAACAGAACCTAGACTTGGTTATGATACATGGAATCCATCTCAGATTTCATAGCTTCTAGCCATCTTGCAGCTTCTGGGATCTTTACTTCTTCTTTGTAGGAGAGAGGTTCATCATTTTCCAACAATAATGATTCAACATCCTCAGTGACTAGGAAACCATATCTCTCTAGTTCCCTTACCTATCTCGATCTCCTATGCAGTACTTGTGTTTCTAGAACCTCTTCCACAAGGACCTGTGGAACTTGTTCTTGTACCAACTCTTATGTATCTTGAGCATCAACTTTGTAGAAGACAATATTTCTCCCACTATCCTTTTTTACGATGTGATCCTTATCGAAAAAGATGACTTGTTTGACAACAATGACTTTCTTGTTTGAAGAGTTATATAGGTAACATCCTTTCGTTTCCTTAGGATATCCTATAAAGATACACTTCGTGCCCCAGGGTGCTAGTCTGTTTTCTGATAAGGCCTTAACAAATGCCTCGCATCCCCATACACGTGTGTGAGACACAATGGGTTTCTTTCCATTCCATATCTCGGAGGGAATTCCATTTTACGCCTTAGTTGGTACTCGATTTAATTTTTATACTGCAGTTCGTAATGAATATCCCCAAAATGATAATGGAAGATCTGAATGTCTCATCATAAACCTCACAATTTCCAACAAGGTGCGGTTTTTTCCTTTCACTAACACCATTCCACTATGGTGTATAAGGAGGAGTGAGTTGAGATAGAATCCTAGACTCCCGTAGAAGGTCGATGAACTCTTGGTTAAGATATTCTACACCTCAACCCGATCAAAGTTTTATTATCTTCTTTCCAAGATGATTATCCACTTCATTCTTGAATTCCTTTAATTTTTCTAAGGGCTCTGACTTATATCTCATTAAGTAGACATAGCCATATCTACTGAAATCATCTGTAAAATTAATGAAGTAAGAATATCCACCTATAGCATCTACGGGGAATGTGTTGTAACCATGGTTGTTTTGTGCATGAATTGGAGTATGGTTTGTGTTTATTGTCAATCCTCAGTGGATGTTCAGAATATGTGCCAGCAAAGTGATCTTACAGTTCAAGCAGATAACAATATTGAAGGTGGCACCATTTTCCAGTGTCCAAATTTCTAGACCTCAAAATTGACAAATGGAGAAAAGTATTTTTGGAAAAGGGACTTGCACACCGATTACTTGGAGGCTTGGAAACATGAATTTCATATGTTTTTAAAGATCATAACATCAAAATATGGAAAAGGGAAAAGGGGTGCCCAAGTTATGAAGTTGGTCACGCAAGTGATTTTGGGGGTAAAGACTTGCATGCCGAAACTTGCACGCCGAGGGGAGACTTGCATGCTGTCGCTCAGGGTGTCCAAATGCCTATAAATATAGGTTGACCCATCCTCATTCGGTACAAGGTTCAGACTTAGAGAAATTCAGAGCTCCCTTCGCACATGTGTAGTGGTCGCACAAGTGGTGGGGGTCGCGCAAGTTGAAGCTGCACGACAGTTTTTAGCTGCACGTATGAGGTGGTTTGGGCGAGAAAGGGTGTTGGTCGCCCAATTTTGGAGTTGGGGAAGGAAGTTTCATGTAGGTGGTTTGGTGATACTTGCACACCAGGATTTGAAGAAGTGCGATAGTTGACCTTTGCGCACCAAAACTGGTTTGGGTGGAAAAGAATGTGAGTCGCGCAAGTTTGAAGTTGAAGAAGTGAGTGTCACACAAGTGGGAGAGCTGAACTTGCGTGCCATCATGAAACATGCATGCCAGGCTTGGAGAAGCGTTCCAGGCATGCTTGAAGTACGCTGGTCTTTTTGGAGCTGCACGAAAGCTGGAAGATTACCCGATACCTTCAGTGCAATGTGAGTTTAGTCTACTGGTGAGAGTTGGAATTCAACAGAGCATCTAAATACAACAGAGGATGCATTCTTTTGAAATTATGAAGAGACCTTCATGTCTATAAACTGAGTGGGATTCACCAAGGTCATTGAGCCAGGGGAGTCAATGGGAGTGACCTGAGGGACGCAGTAGGCTATCCTTGAACAATTGTAAAGGCAGTGAGCCTGAGACAGAGTGACTGTTCCCAAACCTTTGTAATCCACAATGAGTAAAGAATAGTAGAATTTGGTATGACTGAAAACCTATCGGCGTATGCTCCTTGGACGTAGCCCTTAGTGGTGAACCAAGTAAAAAGTGCTTTGTCATCTTTTTGCTTATGAATGTTTTATTTACTCTCATATCCATCATACAGGTTAAACTAGTTTCTACAAACGTGGGAACATGATCTGTCAGTTTAAAAGAAAAAGTTGACACCCTGATTCACCCCTCTCCTCTCAGGGTGTCCCAGGGTCCTTCAAGTGGTATCAGAAGGAGGTTGCTGGTGTTTGATCTATTTTATACCGCCATGTAAAATTCAGCCAGTGTTTGGGGCGTTCCCCTCTTTGATGGAAGTAATTTTTCAGATTTGGAAGAACAAAATAAGATCTCATCTAAGATCCCTTGGAATGGATGTTATGTTTTCCACTATTCAAGGTATACATGTTGCTGATCCAACAGGGCTGGTTATGACTGATGCCGATAGGAAAATTCTTGATGCTGATGCTAAATCACAGAATGCTCTCACCACAGCCCTTTCTAATCACATCTATCTAAAGGTGATGAGTTTCACCTCAGCAAAGTCCATGTGGGATAAACTTGAAAATATTTATGAAGGATATAGAAAAGTGAAGGAGGTGAAACTACAAGTCCTACACAATAGGTTTGATGATCTAAAGATGCATCCTGATGAGAATGCAGACTCCTTCTTCAATCGAATTACTAAAGTGGTTGGAGCAATTAGGGATCTAGGTGCAGAAATCAAAGACGTTGACATTGTAAAGAAAATATTAAGAAGACTTCAACACCTGTACAATGAAAAGATGTCAGCCCTTGAGGAAAGAGATCTTTCCAAACATTTTTGGGATGATCTATTGAGCAGCCTTGTGGCATATGAAATGAGAGTCAAACCGGAAGATGCTACTACATGAGTAAGCAAGGAAATGTCGTTCAAATCTATAGAGAAACTAAAAATTTCAAAAGATATTAGTGGTGAAGATGATGAGGAAAAATAAATTCTTTCTCTCATTACCAAGAAGTTATTGAAGGGAAAAGGTAAATTCAAGAGAAGTTACCTCTAGCTTGCTTTTGTTGTGGCAATGTCGGGCACATTGCTTCTCAATACTTAAGAAAGATCAATGATGATGATAGCGATGCTGAAAAAATTAAGAATCCTCAGAAAAAGTTTTTCAAGAAACGAGAATTCAAATCTAGAAAGAAAGTTCTGAAGAAGATTTTTTTATGTGAAGAGTAAGAAGATGATAATGAATTATGTGATGAAGAAGAACCAGAATTTAAAACTGGGAACAATGCTTCCATGATGTCCAATGTTGAAAAATCAAAAGATACTGGTGGAGAAAATCAGTTGAAAACTAGTGCAGATCCCGAGTTTCAATTTAAGGATGCTGTTAGTAAGCATAATATTAAATGTAAGAGTTGAAATAAGTGAAAATAAATTGTAGAAGAATCAACTGAATATGTTGATCAACTTGAAGCTGAAATTGAACTACTAGAATAATTGGTGAAAGTACAATCTAAAATACTTGAAAGAAATGATGATGTAGTGGATCTGAAGCTGAGAATTGAAGAGCAGGGAAAGGTCATCAATGAACTCACAACCAAACTGGAAGAAATATCCCAGAATGATGAGGGTCTTGAGGAGGAAGTTGTTACTCTTAGGAGTGAACTTGAGACTGAATCAATTTCAAAAGAATAAAGGAAGAAAATACAATTTGGAAGATTCTCAGATGCAAAATTACTGGCAAGAGCCAAGTGTGGTTCAGATGGGGTTGGAAAAATCTTGAGTGATCAAAGACCCGCTTGCATGAGAAAGAGTGGAATTGGCTATGAAGTTGAGACATCAAATACTACAAGTGAAGACAACTAAAAGAAATACAAGATGAAAGTTGGACATGTTGAAACGTTGCCTGAAGTGCTGAAAAAGAAACCCTCAATATAAACTAAAAGGAGAACTAAAAATTATCCTCAAACATTCAGAAATGATAGGCAGTCCAACTATTCTCCCAAGGAAGAAATTATGAGGGGAAATTCAAGTGAGAAGACATTTCCTCTCTTAAAGTGTCAGTTATGTGGCTATCTGGGCCATACCATGTCATATTGCGAAGAGGCAAGGAGGTACTTGAATGGGGAAGATCTAGGATGCCAACAAAGGAGACTGGCTTCATATCCTCCTTCTTATAGAAGAAATAGCTTCTATGGATACTATTTTTATTGTTCTAACTTTGGTCCTAATGCTGTTAATTGCAGGCAGAGAAGGGACATGGACACCTCATACCAGAGTTCAAGACAAGTCAAATCTCATCAACAAGATAGTGTTGCTCTTACAAAAAAGTTTTCTCCTCTCGAAGAAGACTTCGAATATAAAGAACCAATGTACAAAGATGAGATAATTGAAAGGCCATTAGTGATCTATACTAAGTCTAATGTCTCATGGAAAGAAAGGAAGAAAATTGAGAAATCCAACCTTGCAGAGGTGGCCCTCAAAGCTACAAAAAGAAAAAGTACCTGGATTCTATAAAGCGGTTTTTCATCTCATATGAAAGGTAATGCTGGCCTGTTAATGGATATCAAAAGGAAGGCTGATGGTATAGTATGATTTGGTAATGATGGATATCTAAAAATTAAAGGAAGTTGATGTACTAAATTAGATAATGGAGAGCTAAAGAAGATGGAATTCCATTATGTAGATGGACTACGTCATAATCTACTCAGTGTGAGTCAACTCTATGACTTGGTACTTATAGTTACTTTTAATCAGAAAGGTTTCACTATTAATGGAAAGATAGGCAATTCACTTATGAAGAGATTCAGAACAGAAGACAAATTGTATCATGTTGATAGTAAAGAAAATGTTCGTTACATGATTGTTGAAGAAGAATAAAATTTGTGGTATCAGAGACTGGGACACATCAATCAAAAAGACATGGAGAAAATATCAAAATTGAGGATTGTCATGGACATTCAAAACCTGAAGCGTGAGCATAAAAAGTCTTGTGATGCTTTCATTCGTGGAAATATGGTCTGCAGGTCATATCAGCCAAAGAAGAAAAGGGCATCTCATGTTCTTGATCCAATTCATACAGATGTATGCGAGCCGATAAATGTTGCCAGAACTCATGGAGAAAGGTACTTTGTCCTTTTCATAGATGATTACAGTAGAATGGCATGTGTTATGGTCATTCACAATAAACGAAAAGTGCTTGAATGCATGAAAACATATCGGGAAATTGCCGATAATGATTCTGAACAAACAATAAAAGTGTTGCGATCTGACAATGTTGGGGAATAAATGTCCATTGAATTTGAAAATTACTTGGAGAAGCATGGGATACAATGTGAGGTAGATTCTGTGAGAACTCCACAACAAAATGGAGTTGTTGAATGTAGTAATTGATAGGTGAACAACATGGCACGAACTATGCGGATTGGGAGTCGTATTCCACAACATTACTGGAAAGAGGCTATTCAAGATACATTGTATATTCAAAATCGAGCAGAACTTTATATGGGTGAGACAAAGACACCATATGAATTATGGCATGGAAGGAAGACCTATTTGAAATAATTTTGTGTTTTTGGAAGTAAATCCTTCGTCAGAAACAAAGAAGGAAATCAAGGGAAGTATGATGATAATGCAGATGAAGGAATTTTTCTCGGATACTCAATGAACAACAAATCCTACAAGTGTTTTAACAAGTGATTAGGAAGGATTGTGGAAAGCAGTGATGTTAAAATAATTGAAGAGAAAACCACAAATTCTTCAAGGACGTCATATGCTGATGTGATAGAAAGTGAGGAAGAAAGTGAACATGGAGAAAATACAAATAAAGAAATAGAGGAAGGTGTAAAAAACACTTAGGAGTCACATCATGATGTTGACTCAGAAGAAGAATCTGAAGAAGAAACTATGGCTGGTGAAAATGCAACTGAACCTCACAGGAGAAATCGAAGAGTTGATATTGATCCATCTAACATAATTGGGGACAAGAGTGCACCCACTCAAACAAGGAGGATGAGGAATAACACAAAATCTATATTTCTGTCAGTTGTGGAGCCATCCTAGTTTGAAGAAGCTACAAAGGATGAATCATGGGTGAAATCCATGAATGAAGAGTTAGATCATATTGACAAGAATCAGACATGGGATCTTGTATAGAGACCCGATGTTCACAATGTGATTGGTACAAAATGGATCTTCAAGAACAAGTTTTATGAGCATGGAAGTGTTATTAGAAACAAGGATCGACTGGTATGTAAAGGATACTCCCAGATTGAAGGCATTGATGTTGAAGAAACCTTTTCTCCAGTGTCTAGACTAGAGTAAATCAGGATTTTCCTTGCCATGGCACTCCAAAGAGGATATAAAGTATATCAAATGAATGTCAAGACATCATTATTTAATGGTGTACTCAAAGAAGAAGTACACATTAAACAACCAATGGGTTTTGTTCTTAGTACTGATGAAACAAAGGTCCGGAAATTGAAGAAAGATATATATGGTTTGAAGTAGGCACCACGAGAATGGTATTCCTGGCTAGACTCGTATCTCAGGAAGCTAGAATTCAAAAGAGGAGGAGTATACCACAATCTATACGTGAATAATTCTCCAAAATATTAGTTCATGGTTCTAGTCTACATTGATGACATTATATTTGGTGACAGTAGGCAGAAATTAGTGGATGAATTTTCCAATCAAATGAAATCATAATTTGAAATGTCTATGATTGGGGAGCTCACATATTTCTTGTGGATACAGGTGATTCAAAGGCAGGATTACACTTTCATTTCTCAAGAAAAGTATGCAAGAGAGCTACTGAAGAAGTTTAATATGCTAGACTCCAAACCAATATCAACTCAGATTACAGTTGGAACCAAACAAGGAAAGCATGAGGATGGGGAATCTGTAGACCCCACTATGTATAGGAGGATAATTAGGAGCCTACTGTACCTGACAGCAACATGGCCAAATATTGTCTTTGCAACCTGTCTAGCGACCTGCTTTCAGAGTAATCCAAAGGAGGAACATATGACAGCGGTAAAAAGAATCAGGAGGTATATTCAAGGTACTCACAATTATGGCTTATACTTTGCTGTAGGAAGAGATAGTGAATTATCAGCATTTTCTAATGCTGACTGGGCTGGAGATGTAGTTGACAGAAATTCCACCAGTGGTGGAGCATTCTATATTGGAAATAAATGTGTTGGATGGCTGAGAAATAAACAAGAAAGTACTTCTCTTAGTACTACTGAATTTGAGTATATCTCCGCCATAAAGGCATGCACTCAACTACTATGGATGAAGCAACAACTAACAGATATTGGTGATGAGGTGAATCAACCAATGGCAATTTACTGTGATAACAAGAGCTCAATTGATCTTACAAAGAATCCTGTTCAGTATTCTCGTACAAAACATATTGAAATTAGGTATCACTTTATCAAAGAAAAAGTTGAGCAAGGCGTGATTATAATGGATCATGTGGGAACTGATGAGCAAGTGGATGATATCTTGACCAAGCCACTGTCAGCGGCTGCGTTTGAGAAGCATCCGTTGAACCTTGGTGTTCAGCCACCTCCCATTGCATAAGGAGGTTAGGAAAATCCACTATCCCCACTTATGCTAATTATTTTTAATCTATTTATGGATGAGATGCAGGTTTCAGGGGGAGATACTATCTAGGGGGAGTGTGGTTTGAGCTGAACAATGAACATTTACCAGTCTTTGGGTTTGTTGTCAATGGGGAAGAAAGGAATAAATTCAGGCATGTAATGCTTTTTTGACAGATTGATAATTCAGTGTTGGTGATAGGATGGGAACCCAATTCAAGATTCCTCTCTTGTTTTCTACACCGATAATTTCTCACATAGACTTAGAGTGTTGGCTGAGTTGATTATTACGTTTGTGGGTTCCCTTTGGCTAGTGCTCTATTGAATTTATTTAATGATTGCCAACAAACCCAGAGGGGGAGATTGTTGGAACCATGGTCGTTCTGTGCATGAATTGGAGTATGTTTTGTGTTTGTTGTCAATCCTCAGTGGATGTTCCGAATATGTTCCAGCAAAGTGATCTTATAGTTCAAACAAATAACAGTATTGAAGGTGGAACCGTTTTCCAGTGTTTTCCAAATTTCTGGACCTCAAAATTGACAAACGGAGAAAAGTGTTTTTGGCAAAGGGAATTGCTTTCTGATTAATTGGAGGCTTGGAAGCTTTCATGCCATATGTTTTTCAAGATTAGAACATCAAAATATGGCAAAGGGAAAAAGGGAACCCAAGTTCCGAAGTTGGTCATGCAAGTGATTTGCGGGGGCAGAGACTTCTGCGTCGAAACTTACGCGCCGAGGGGAGACTTGCGCTCCGTCACACAGGGTTTCCAAATGCCTATAAATACAGGTAGACCCATCCTCATTCAGTACAAATTTCAGACTTAGAGAAATTCAGAGCTCCCTTCGTGCAGGTGTAGTGGTCGTGCAAGTGGTGGTGGGTCTCACAGGTTGAAGTTGCACGAAAGTTGTTAGCTGCGTGTCCGAGGTGGTTTGGGAGAGAAAGGGTGTTGGTCACCCAAGTTTGGAGTTAGGGAAGGAAGTGTCATGCAGGTGGTTTGGTGACACTTGCGCGCCAGTATTTGAAGAAGTGCGATAGTTGACCTTTGCGCGCCAAAACCGGTTTGGGTGAAAAAGAATGTGAGTCACGCAAGTTTGAAGTTGAATAAGTGAGTGTCATGCAAGTAGGACAGTTGGAATTGCACACCATCTTGAAACTTGTGCACCGAGCTTGTAGAATTATGCCAGGTATGGTTGAAGTACACCAGTCTTTTTGGAGCTACACGAAAGCTAGAATATTTCCTGATACCTTCGGTGCAAAGTGATTTTAGTCTACCGGTGAGAGTTGGACTTCAACAGAGCATCTACATACATCAGATGATGCATTCTTTTACAATGATGAAGAGACCTTCACATCTATAAACTGAGTGGGACTTCAATAAGGGCAGTGAGCCAGGGGAGTCAATGGGAGTGACCTAAGGGGCACTGTAGGATATCCCTGAAAAATTTTAAAGGCAGTGAGCCTAAGACAGAGTGACTATTCCCAAACCATTGTAATCCACAACAAGTGAAGAATAGTGGAATTTGGTACGATCGACAACTTATCAGTGTATGCTCCTTGGACGTAGCCCTTAGTGGTGAACCAAGTAAAAAGTGTTGTGTAATCTCTTTACTTGTGAATTTTTTATTTATTCTCATATCCATCATATAGGTTAAACTAGTTTCTACCCACATGGGAACAAGATCTGTCAGTTTAAAACAAAATTTGACACCCTGATTCACCTCTCCCCTCTCAGGGTGTCCCAGGGTCCTTTAAAATGGTCTACACACATCAGTGTGCACCAATCCTAGAAGCTCCATGGCCCTTTCACCATGTCCACTGAAAGGTGGCTTGATCATTTTACCTTGTAAACAAGCGTGACATCTATCAAGTGGTTTTAGCTCAGTAGAGTCTAAATAACCATCTTGGAAGAGCTTTGTCAAGCACTTATATTTTACATGACTGAGATGGTGATGCCACAACTGGGTGGTGTATGATTCATGTGAGTTTGTTTTGTTCTTGATTTCCAACACTTGGTTTTCATAATTTAATACATACAAATCGTTATTTAAATGACCCATACCATAACATACATTGTTCTTAAAAAAGAAACAACCCTTAATTCCAAACTTGAAAAATAAATCCATCCATATCCAAACATGATACAAAAATTATGTTACTGGTAACACTAGGAACATAATAATAGTTATGTAAAACCAAAAGTATCCTTGTTGGCAATGAGATATGGTAATTGATAATGGCCAATACAGCCAGCCTTGTGCCATTAATAGCTCAAAGATCCACCTCTCCTCTAAAAATCTTTATAAATATACATGGTTCCTACATTTGAATATATATGTGATCCCCAGAATCTATATCTAATACCAAATGTGTAGAAATTGAGATATTACACTCGATAACAAACACACCTTTAGCATCCCCACGCTTCTGGGTGTAGTTCCTCTTACAGTGGCCTGGATTTGCACATGAAAAACATACCGCCTCCCATTCCTTTCCCTGCCTCTAGATCTTCCCCTTCTTTGAGGGATGATGCTCAGAGGATTTAGACTGTTTATGAATCCTTGGACCCTTTTCCTTGTCCTTCCTTTTATTATTCACCATAAGGACTACGAGTTTTTCATGACCCATGTCCTTATCTACATGGGGAATTTAGGTCATAAGTTCTGATTGAATCTTCTCATTGTTTCTCATGTTGCAGTTGACAATAAATCTAGATAAGGTCTTGGGTAGTGATGATAGGATGAAACCTATATGCAACTCATCTGGGAACTTAATCCCTAGGATTTCCAAGCGTTCAATGTATCCAATAACCTTGACTACATGAGGCCCAACTGGTGTATAATCTCTAAGCTTAGTTGTAAACAAAGCATTGGAGATCTCATATGTCTCCTGTCTCTCCTTCTCTTGAATGATATTTTTAAGGTGAGACATAATTCTATACACGTCTATATTTTCATGTTGCTTCAAGAGCTCATTAGAAATGGACGATAATATGAAACATTGGACATATATGGAATCATACATATGTTTCATATAGAGATATTGTTCCTCATCACTAGACTATTTTCCTGAAGCAACTGTAATAGGATCCTCTAACATATACAATTTCATCTCGTGGCGAAAGATAATGCGTAAACGCCTCTTCCGTTCATAGAAATTAGTGCCGGTGAGAAGGTTTTCCTTCTTGAGTATGGTTTACAATGATATTTTTGAATTCAATTTTCTTTCCATTTCTAAAAATTAATATGAGAAAAGGGTTAGTACTTTATCATGACAAAACTGAGACAAATAAATAATTTAATACTTATTAGTCTCCAACTATTTTAACCAAATCCAATAGCCATCACCATTAACTTCAGATTATTTTGTTTCTTGAATATTATAGTGGAAGGGATCAATATTTCCCTTCGCATTACCCCAAATAGGGTTGGTTAAGAAACTTAAAGGGTTTTAGGTAGGCATTCAAAATTCCAATTGCATTAACTTGCAGCTCTTGGATCCGTTGAGTGGACTCCCCAATCCTAAAATCCTTTTATTTTGTATTTATCAACATTTTCCTCTTGGTCACACCAAGTACTAATATGGAAGTCAACCATTGATGTGAACCAAGTTAAATCAACCCAAAACCTTGAATTAGAATTCTCCAATAATTGAAATCACCGCAACTATGGTTGGTCAAGCTCTTTGAACTATTGTTCGATTCTAACCAAGATTATGGAAGGCTATACTGAATTTATATTTTATTTGAGGGATTTTATACTTATATGTAAATTTTCATTTTATTATCTTTGATTACATGCTTTTTAATATTAAGTGGGATATACTTAAGTGATTAACCATTTCTAGGATAATATTTACGCATAAGTAGGTCTTATTTTAGTTCCATCTTGCATGCTCGTTTAAATAATTAATTGTGTGATCATGAAAACACACCCACAATAAATAAACCATTAAACTAACATTAATAAAATAAATTTTATGATCATGAGATTGTTCTATTAGTTATTTTATCTAGCGGTTGATAAACTAACCCAACACCTAGGGGAGAAACACCTTGAACCTTTTGTGTTCTTATTTACAACTTTCCACCTATCCACCTTTGCATCTCCTTGGATTGGTTTCATCTTGGCTCTTATCTTTAACTGCCTCCACTAGCTTGGGAGCTCCGTCCATTACATATGCTTTTATATCAATCACAGATGAGGGGTAAAATAGGGTTTTACATAAAATAAACCTTGGGCATGCATGCCCTATATATTAATGAAAATAAAGCTCACATGCCAACAAATTTAATTTAAATAAATAAATTAAAATAAACCATTCACATACAAAGGTCTTGGTGTATCTCATGATCATCCATACATGAAATGATATTTATGCATAAATAAAACTTTCATTCAATTATTTTATTATTCTTGTTTAAGATAAATCACGCTTGAATGAATTAATTATCTTTAATTAATAAATCCTTTTATCTTAAACCCTTTTTCTAAATTTCCTTGAGATTATCATCCATCATAACATTAAACAAATAAATTCTTATAAAATTATACTTGTATGTACCTTGTACCTTAGAGGAAACCTGGGTAATTCCCATTCATAACTACCCAATGAGTAGAATTGAACATTACACAGATGTTAAATTTAACACATATATATAAAACACCTATCACGTGTTGTGCCTCAGCTTTACTCCCGCACTATGATACACATCTAAAGGGTTTGTATAATATAATAATAAATTTTAATAAATCTGCATAATTTGGATGAGTAAAAAATGTGTAGTTCCGACTACACGACATGTACATTTATTCACCGTCCATCCGAAGTACAAGCCCGAGGACATGGTGTGTAGATTTACTTCAGAAATATTTGGAGTACACGATGTGTTTAGTGGGACACATGTTGTGTAGTATTCATGTTACATGGTTTCTAGTGGGGAAAGCCATGTACGGGGTACACGGTCTAACCCTAACCCAAAGTGACCACATCTTGTGTTCAGTGGGCCACACGACATTTAATCTGGAAACCATGTGCCACCTGGTCCTAGTCAACAGCTAGAGTCTTAAAGACTTAGATAGAATCCAATGACACAACCTGGTTTGGCGGACCGTCCCGGTGTATGTAACCTATACTACATGGCATGTACTACCTAATACACATTGTGTGTTCTGGTGTTGTACGTCTAGGAAGCTTTGGCACCTACGGATGAGATCCTCTATTTTTATTTTAGTCAAAATTAAAAGAAAAAAATCATTTATGTAAGGTGAACGAGAAACGAAAGAGGAGGAATAGATCTTAAGATTCATATTTATTGAATAATTAACATGAATTTAAACAAATAAATTATTAAATGCATAAATCATAAATGAAAAAACTAAATAATTATGATCAACTATATGACCCCCTCTAATACCACTTGTAGGTTTCAGGCACTACGGAAGCGTGTTGGTGGGTGTACCCAAATTTAATTTTTCCATTAACAACAATCGATCCGAGATCCGTCATGATAATAAAATTCCAGATATTTGGAATAGAATGAATAATCAAAGAAATTAAGGGAGTCCTAGAACTATAGAGAGGATTATCATATGTTGGTTATAATTAATTTAATTAAAAGATGAGAATTACCTTGATGGAATTCTCTCTCCTTTGATGTTTCCGATCACGATTCGATGTGATCTATCGTTGCGTCATAGAATCCAAGTGTAGGCTTCCTCTAGCAGTGATCCACACATGATCCACGTATCCCTGGACATCGCTGAAGCGATCTCCGGGTACTAGCACAAAATCACCTTCGCTTGCGATGTCTTCCTTCGATCGCCCTGAGAGCTGCTTCCAAAGCACTCTCCTTGATATGGTGGAGGAGGATCTCTCTCGTAACTTGAGATCATTCTTGGTGGAAAATGATTTCTCTCTTAGCTTGAGAACTTTTCCAGATCTGTTGTGCACAACCTACAAAAATGGGTAGGCTAATGAGAATTATATAATTGGGATTTAAATTAATTAGAATAATAAAATGAATTAATTACCCCAAAGAATTTATTCATTTCATTTAATTCCTAGTAATACCCCATGTATAATAATAATAGTTGACTATTATTATTACTTGAAATTTACCCAACTAATTACACCTAATACTATTTAATTAATTAAAAAATATCATTTCTCACAAATCCCCAGAAAAACTACATGGCATGTATATTAATATACACGATGTGTACTTTTGTTTTTCCATTTTTATTTATTTCCTCAACCACATTTATTATAATTGAATAATGGATATTTATTTCTTAAATAAATATCATTACATTACTCTCTAATAAATATATTATTTCACCCACAATATATTCTCTCGAATAAATAGTACAAAAATATATGCGATTAGGAATCCTTGAATAATTATTAAACCACAATCGAGAATAATATTTAATCAACTGTTTAAAATGAATATTTAACTAAGATACTTGGACACACTTAGTGTGTGGACCTCTAGGCCTCTTTTCCAGTGGTATTGGGTAGAGCCTGCCTAAAGTCCAAGGTTAACATCTAGCAACACACAAAGGCACCCATAGAGAAAGAAGATAATGTTGTAATGACGTGTCAACTCTTACGAATGCTTACCATGTAATGTAATCCCTTTGTCTCGATATCTCAAATCAAGTGGGTTGCATGATTGTACTATCAATCTATGTGCTCGATTATTCTTTCTTTGAATTTACAGAATTGAACTCACCAATTACTTACCATGGCCATGGATTTATTTAGGATATATAAATTCCATCAAAGTGCCTGAGATATATACTTCCATTATGGAACAGAAGGGACAAATCATTTCTCATATTATCTATTAATGCAGTATTACTCATGAAGCACCCAACATATCCTACCTTGCTGTGAACAGTATGTCTTCATAGTTTTTGTCAGTACATCTAAGTGCATGAGTTGTAATACCCATTAATAATAATATTAATGTTTAAGGACCAATACACACATCTGCAGATAGGAACATCCAATGACACTATGAAATGTGGTTTTCTTGCTGGCATGTCTCATTCTCATAATATCCTTCTGGATATTACCACGGGTGCACACCATGAGAAGATGCATCAAATTTCTATGAGTCCTCACCCCTAATGGCCTGTATTATTTGTTTCCTTCAAATAAAATCATTTGTACATAGAAGATTTATTCATGAACATTGTTATGTCACTTTCTTGATCTCATCATAAAAGGGATCCTCTATGACCCTTTAATGAAACCGATATCCTTAGGACATTATCACATGCATTTTCACGTATAAGATCAATAAATATGTGATAAGGTATTTATTAATGAATAAAGTTCAAATTAGTTGGTTCTAGGCCCCCAAATCCAATATATATATATATATATATAAATGAGACTTATAGTTGCAGATAATATTTATATTAATTTTATTTTTATTCCTACCAATTATTTTATTACATTGTAGTTCAAGTTAAATTGTTTCATACTTTTACATTGTGGTTTGAGGGAGCTTTAATGAGTATATTTATACCTCCCCTAAATAAGATTTATGGCCACAAATGCAGTGACTATGAAGACTATGCATATTTTAAAGATGGTTTTATTGGATATGGAGCTTGTGTGGATTTCTCAGAGAAAATTCCTGATGATTATTGGTGATACATAATGGGGAATAGTTGTTCGTGATGGTGGAAGGTACCATTTCAGTTGGAGACTGATCTGAGAGTACATAGAATAAAGACAAGCTTTCCAATGCCTTATACCTATCAGATTTGGGGGTTAATCAAATGTATAGATAATTAATTATATAAATTTGTGGATATGTTCTTTTATTTTATATATCATGCATATATTTTATATAGTTAAACTATATATATATATATATATTTATATATGATTTTGGTTATTTTATTCATTGGAGATATGTGTCTATTGTAGTTTTTATAGGAAAACTCCTCCTCTATTCTATGCTATTATTTTAAGGATCTAGTCATCAGTATTGGGACTATTAGAGGTAGGGTTGGGGTAGCACACTCATCTTACTTTCATCCTAATAAGTGAACCGGTGGGTTAGGTTTTGATAGAGTGGTTTCATAATGGTTGAGTCCTATGGATGGTGTTTGGAGTTGGCAGTCATGGAAGGACTTGTTTAAGAACATAGGGACATGATTACCAGATGTTTATGAGTTTATTTTTCAAAATTTGGAGTTTAGTGTAGGTTCATTAGTTTAAATATACTCTCAATAATATTCTAATAACATGTTATTTGACCCATAGCTCTAAGATTTCATTTTAGGGTACATGCTTGTACATGCATCATATAATGTCCAGCTATGATATTTCATGTTCTATCCATGTTAGCCCATCCAGATACACTCTAACAATTTTTCATTCATCATATCAAAATAAGGGTTATAACTTCAATTAACTAGATCATATACACATGAATGGTTGTGAAAATACCATTCCTATAGTTGAGCCTCTCACCACTGATTAGTATTCAATGAGGTGTTTTATTAGATTCAGTTTAGAGGTATCTTTTTCATGTGATTTCAGGTAGTTTCTCTCCATTTGTTTCTTAATGTTGATGTTATTATAGTTAGGATGGTAGTTCCCACTGAGTTGGATGATATTAACAATAGTCTAGACACACAATGTGTATTCTGATGATAGAAGCCTCATGGGTATATTAGGTGAGTCTATTACCTAGGATATAATTAATTATCTAGATTCCAGGACTTGATTTTCCATATTTTTTGAAGTTTCACTAACCACCTGATTATTATAGCATTGAGACACCTAAATATAAAAATATATTGTTAGTGGGTGGTGTTTTTATCAATATAGTTATGGGATTTGTTTTCCATGGATGAATTTGAGCCCTTTTCCAGGATGGGGTTTTCTATAAGTATGTTAAATGTTACATAGGGTATTATGAACATTTTAAATTATGGGTTGAGGACCATGGACTTCATGAGATGTTTTCTTGACATGTTTCAAAAACATTTGTTTAGGAATAGACTTTGGAGCGAGAGGTTTTGGGATATCAATGTGTTTTTATGAAACTCCACCTATGATAGAGTCCCCTAATCAAGCATTGAAATATTTAGAACTCTTTTTTCTGGATGCACCCTTGATTTAGAAGAAATCAAGTGTTTCACCTGAAGACTATCTGAGTGATTCTATGGATGGACCTCAAAAATGGATATAACATCATGTTCAATGATTTATCTATTTTAGGATTAGTTCCTATAAGAGATATATTTTAAGGAAGAGTTTATGGTGTAAGGTAAATTAGAGACGAAATATGTATTTATCCACTCACACAATCCTCATTCTACCTGTTCATATCAAGTGAGGGATGTTAACAGTTAGAATTTTGGGACCATACATGTTAGGGATGCCTGTGATTAACTGATAATTGTGAAATTAAATGTACAAATCATGTCCTCCCTTCATGTTACATTCATACAGGTTGATGTGGGTACAAGTGATTCATCCCACACTGTATATTTGGAAGTTGGAGATTCTAGTGGAAACGTAAACTAGAACTTTTTCATATAATGAATCTACCATAATGGAAACCATTTCCAATCACCATTATTAGTGATATATTTTTTTTCCATTGTGGAGAAAGAATTCATTTAAGATATTCATTCATGGAAAATAAGAGATACAATGATGAAAATATCAATATGAATTGGTAACCTATTACTAGTACTATGAGGTGTTTTTGATTGATTAAATGAGGTGGGTTATACCTTCAACAGTGAGAGAGAATCCCCTTATGGTGTTGTGTATAAATAAAACCCTATAATAGTTAAATATAGTTACCAATTAGATGCTAAGTGTGACTATATGTTCTATATTTGTGGATGAGAAATTCCCTTCATAAGAATCTAGACGAATGCATAAATTATTTTGGAGGATGATGAATGGTTTTCCCTCAACGAGAGACTATTTTATACCTCAAATTGAATTTTATATGTGATATTCAAGTGTTTCTAGTTAGGATAATGAGTACCCTTGTAGGTTTATAGATCTTATGGATTGAAACTTTCATTAATTTATTTTAAATGGATCCTTTTAAGAATCATTAGATTTACCTATCCATACAATGAGAGTATCTAATGTACAGTAAAATATCAAAGTGTGAAATCCAAATTAATGTAGTAATTTTATCCTTCATGAATTTTATTCATTAATTGATTATGATATCAGACTGGAATAATAGTTTTATTGTGGTTAACACTTCCTAGTAGTATAATTTGGGCCCATATGATGGAGGATGAGCATGAGTAGATAACTATAGTGTATTTTATTTCCATATGGATAAGGATACATTAGACAAATTTGATAAAAAATGGTGGACAAACATTCTTCCTTTGTATGAGGGAGTTAAATGTCGGTGATGTCATATTATTTTTATATTACAATTGGATGTTTTTCAGGGATGAACCTAATTTGTATTCTTAATAGTGGGGGGGGGGGGGAGGGACCTTGTTCTCTTCCTTAAGATGATGTTATTATTTATATTAGTGTTAATATTAAATATTGTGAGGGAAATCCTAAGAGGTAATTTTCCTAATAGAGCATGACCCTTAATATGGTATGTATAGTGGGAATTTTTAGGAGTTATCATCAAATGATAACTCTCTATATACGATAGGGGAGTAGGATTTCTTGGGTGGATGTGGTTTTTGATCACTTTAGTTTTAGAGGATATTATCTAGGGGAATGGAGATCACCGAGGTTGGTTATATGAATGGAATGGACTATCTAGTTATGAATATGATGTATTGGGACATCCAAATGGTAGATGTGAGAAGATGAGTAGTTTTAGGATGTTGGTGTTGTTATTAATGTATTATCAGTAGATTTTGTGAAAAAAATGAAAAAACCATGTTTTCTTCAATATTGGATACAAACTTATTGGACTTCAATATAGGAAAGTAGGATTCCAATGGCAGTTTGTAATGAGGTTGGGATGGAAGGCCCATGTTGATATTGGTCCATGAGCTAAAGATATGGGATTTGGTGCCTGGATTATAGTAGATTATAGATAAACTATCATAGATCATTAATAACATATAACCATGCATCTCTACTAGTGAAAATGAATATCCTAATGAAATTCTTAGTGTTGTAGTGTAACACAATTGAGTTTCTATTTTACAATGATCATCTATAATGTAATAAAATGTTTGGTAGAAAATAACTCTAGTTAGAGATAACCTTCTCAGTGAAACTTTTTTAGATATATCTTAGGGTATTATAGATTCTATTAATCCCTTATGGTAACATAACCTAAAGATAAGAAATGGTTTTGGGTGAGAAGTTTTGGTGAGGTTTTCATAGTTTGGGTGCATGATTTTATTAAGTTATTTCATCAAGATGAGATAAAGTTGATAGATTTGGTGATAAAAGTAGATGTTATCTTCTAGGGAATTTATATACATAGTTTGTTTTCAGTTTAGTCCTCTGTGGTGAAGAAAGTATGTGAAAAGGTGTGTTTTTTCATTAGATCATTTTTTTATCAGTTCGACTTATTTATTTATTAGGGATGAAAAGGGTTAATAGAGGGGAGGATATAGATACCTAGATTTTTCTTGGTCACTAGTTAGCTTAATTGATTGTTTTAGAGTGTGAGGACCTCCTTAAGGGTAAAAAAAAAAACAAATTTACCCATATAGGAAAACTTAGAAAAATTTTCTAATGGATCCATCGTTCATGGGGTCCAATATTTAAATTTAGGCAGAGTTTTGTTAAAGTTTTGATATCTTTTATTTGTAAGGGGTTTTTATAATTATTAATTAAATATATATTTATCCTAGGAGTATAGATGATGATATCTTCTAAAATATAGGTCAGATGGAATTTGTTACATTGTGACTTTGTGTATAATAAGAGGTTTACCCTAGGGTTGGTTTAATATTTTTTCACATTTTGGGCCCTGAGAACATCCCACCCAATTTAAATTATTTAATGAAATTAATTAATATATAATTAATTAATATATAATTAATTAATTCAGAATTGGGAAGAAATACCTCCTTATATTGAATCTATAGGTTTATCCACTTTTTTCATCTATAAAAACCCTAGATCAAGAGAGGGGAGAGAGATTATATCTTGTTGGAAATGATGCTAGATAGAGGGAACGAGATCAGATCCACAATAAAATTGATGAATAGAATCGTGATATAAAAACCTAGTTTTAGAGATGGATATTCTCCATCTAGGTGTGGATTTAATTTTTTATTCCTTGTTATACTCTATATTATGATTTCAGTTAATATCAAGATTTAAATAAAGATTTGGTGATAATTGTATTTGAAGAAAATATTCCTTCCACTTGGAAACTATGATTTCTTTCCTCATAAAGGATCCGTGACCATACAAACCATTGGAAAACTCATATATATATATATATAGACAAATAACGATGGTATATATATTCTATTTAGATCTATTGTTTGAAGTCCCTTTCCATATTCCTTTAAAAATGAGATAAATTTATTTCTATTGCTTAATTATAATCAAAACTAGCATGAATTTCTAGGGGTGGTGGAGAAACAATAATCATGTAAATCAAGGGAGAGGGGGGAATGGAGGTTTTGGGAGTGGTTACTCTAGTGTTGGAAGAATTTTTAGGGAAAAAACAGTTTCCCCCTTTATTTTTGTAAAAGTGTTAATTGGACTCATTTAATTTAATCAAGGAGGGTGGGGGAAAATGGGTGAATATTCCCAATAAAAGGAGACTCTAACCTCTTTAAAAATCATTAGATTTTAGAAATTAGTTTATCATATTTTTATTTTATTTTTCAATGGTATTTTTATGAGGTGTTTCATAATTTATTCAATAGAGAATTTATTAACTGTTTTCTCCTTATAATTGTGAGAGAGTGTATGCAACCAATTTTACCCATAGTTATCCTTCCATGTTCTAATTTTTTATCCTTTCATTATGTGGAGTTTTTTCATGTTATAAATATTTTTCATTAATTTATATGTTTTTTACTTTATTTTTATTTCAAAATTATTTCCAAATATAATGGAAAATTATTTAAGGTCCCAAAAACTTGTATCAAAACTTGGTTCTAGCCTAATGAGGTACTGGAATGATGATGTATCCAAATGGTGTTGAAATTTGAGAGTGGAAAATTTTATAGGAATAATTTTCTATTATAGAAAATGAAGATATAAGCAGTGCTGTAGAAAGATTATTCATACTATATACTGGTAAAAAATTAGTGTGGATGTTAAAAGGGAAATAGAATGACATATAAAATAATGATATTACCAATATACATTTGTATTTGGAATATGGGGTCTCATAAAACATTCTATAGAAAATGATAGTGAAGGAAATATGAGATACTCTAACAAAGCTGTATGAGGCCATGTCATTGCACATTTTTTTTACAAAAGAGTAAATTATACACAGTTAAAATGGAAGTGTCATAATTAGTGAACGACTACATTAACACCCAAAATATATTTTTCACTCAACTTACAATATCCGAATACAAAATTATTGATACCAAATGTGTGGATATTCTATTACATATTTTTTCTGATTCATTTTATTAACTCATCATAAAACTCCCCAATAATATCATGATAGATATTTTCCCCTTTAATGATGTTATAACTGTGGTTCTTGAATAATAATGATAGCATAATAACCATTAAGTTATATAAAAAACATAGAACCATGTGGTGGCTCTTTTATTGGAAAGAGTAAGAATGATGGATCATGGTTCTATTTGTATCCAAATTAAAAGAAGGTATGAATCAAGAAAAAATAATAAAAATGTAAAATTTTACCATTGTGGAAATAAGGGGCATGTTACTAGAGGCTATTGGTTCAGAAATAGTGGTGGAAAGTACTTAAAATTAAATGTGGCGATTACTTCTAGAAATAAAGAAGTACCATTATGTCAATCAGTGATGACTACAGAAGGAAAAGAATAGATCAATAACACATGGATAATAGAAATAGGGGAAACATGGAACATTCCATCTTGAAGGGAGCAACATGATCAATATGAACCTATCCCATATAGACTTATGTACATAAGGAAAGATCCCACAATAAATATAATTTATTTCAGTACCATAAAATTGAATATGAAAGATGGTATTGTTCTAAAAATATAAGGATTATTTCATGTGAAGGGTCTAAATAAGAACATATTTTCTTTAAAAAAAATTGATGAAATTAGATGTAAGACTTTCACCAAGAATAAAGTGATGATGATCATTAAGGGATTTCTTGTGGTGATGAAATCAATAGATATCTTAAAGAACCTATACATGATTATGGTTAAAACATACAATGTATAAGAGATAATAGTTTAATCAAATACCTCCATGGAAATGATGATTGAATTATTGAATTAGAAACTCGTCAATATGCTAAAACAAGGACCAAATATTATTTTTTTGATTATAATTTGCTTCTTGGATATACATTTGGCATCCTTTCCATTTTTTGAGAATTTTGTTTTGAATAAAAAAACCGGATAAAGTTATGAAAATCAATGGAAATGAGCAATGAGGTATCCTAGTTCATCCATTATGACATTTTCCATAAACCTATTATGTCAATAGGATGATAAAGGTACATTATATTATTTATTTTTATTATTCTAGGATATTTTGGGTGTACCCAATCACATGTAAGGAATATTTTTTTGAAGTCTTAAAAAATTCAAAGAATTGAAGGAGCTTGAATCTATAAAAAATATATATAGATTTGAGGAATTAAAATGTTGGAGAATATATAATTAAGTAGTTTGATACTTTTTTTAAACATAAATTCATTAAGAGAAAATTCATGGTGGTTTATAGTCCCCATTAGAATGGATTTGCAGAGCTGATGAAAAAAAAAATATTATAACTAATAAGGGTGATGTTAAAGACTACAATAGTTTACAAGAAATTATTGGAAGAAGTAGTGAAGACCGCCTATTATATGATCAATTGATATACTTTAGTAGATATTTATCTAAAAAAACTAATAGAGATTTTATTTTTAAGCATGATGACTATTATCATTTACATAATTTTAGATGTCCTATATATTCTTTGTTTAATGACCCATAAAGATTGAAGTGGAATTATGGATCTAAAAAATGTATCATATTGGGTTACATTGATTGGGTCAATAATTATTGTTTTTGGGAAATAAATACCAATAAAAATTTAATTAACATGGAAATAATTTATTCATAAGACAAGGTGGAAATGAAATTTTTTAGAGATTTAGGGAATGAGAGTAAAAAAAATAAAAAAGTAAAAGTGGAAGAAGAAACATAGGAAGAACAAGTAGTTTCCTTTGAGGAATTACTAGATCACAATGATATAATACCAGATGTCCATAGATCAGGATGGTCAACTCAAGAGAAAAAATAACCAATATAGAACTCAGATTATATCACTGAGAGTAATATTTCATACTCCTTATATATGAAGGATATCGATCCATATTCTTTTGTGGAGAAAAAATGGAGTCTAGATTTATCCTCATGAATAGAGGTGATATAGGAGGATATTTAAGACTTGCACAATAATAAGGATTGGGATCTTGTTATATTACCACATGTAAGGAATTCTATATAAAAAATGGTTCTTAATATCAACCGAGATATAAAGTGATGAGTGGAATGATATCGTGTGATACTGGTGGTTAAAGGATATTCTCATAAGGATGGTGTTTATTTTAATGAATCATTTTATCTAATATTTATAATAATGACTATTTATATAGTTCTCGAAATGTTTACAACAAATAGTTAACATCTAGACTAGATTTTTGTATATAAATTTGTTTCCATTGTGATCATGATGAAGAATTTTATATGCTTAAAACCAATGGTTTTGTAGAAGATGGAAGATAGTACATAGTTTATGGGTTTAAATAATATATTTACAGTATCAATCTGGTTTTGAGGTTTTGGTATAAGATATTTGATTCCTATATAATGGGCCTGAGATAAGGATGAATTCATTTAGTGCATTTATCATATTTCAAGGGTTTAAATGGTAACGATTTTATCATTCTTCCATTGTATGTGGATGCCATGCCAGTTATATGACCCGATAGTGATTATATTAAAGATATTAATGAATAATTGGCTAATGAATTTGATATAAAGTAATTGGGACAAAAAAAGATTCTTGGTATTCATATTTACCAATATATAAATAATGGGAATATTTGGAGATGAAGCAATAATTATTTAGGGAAAGTTTTAAAATGATTCAAAATTCAAGGGAGTAAGAAAATATATAAAAATCTTCATGTTAAATTTATGTTATCCACTATAATGATTCCTAATAATTAATCAAATTGGATGGATATGACTTGAGTACTATATGCATCAGTAGTGGGGAGTTTTATGTTCACTATGGGTTTTACTATACTAGACATTACCCGTGAAATGGAAGAAGTAATTTGGTACATAAACTAAAAAAACTATTATTAGTGGTGGTTTATTAATAGAGGATATAGTAACCACCAAAAAATAAATATGGTTGAAAAAATTATAATATAGTGGCCATTTGTTGAAACCATTTCTATATTTTTTTATTTTAATAATTAGTGGAAATTTCAATTAAACTGATGCTAACAATTTAATAAATCCCTAATTCCTCCCCCTACCTGACTTCCTTTACACAACCTCGACCCCTTTCCCCCCTCTCACAACCTCCTTCGCCCCTCCTCGGTGGCGACCTCAATCCCACGATCCCCATCCCCCCCTCCCCACCCATTTCTAACCTCCCTCTCCCTGACTTGAAGTTCCCCTCCTTACCGATGATGTGGACCCCCCTATGACCTCTTTATCCACAGCTTGGTTCTGCTCCTCAGTGGTGACACAAAGCCCCCCTATGACCTCCCTCTCCCTAGACCAGATCCCCTCCTTATTGGAAATGCAGACCCCCATCAAAGGCTACATCATCTTCAACCTAAATTTATTATTGAGCAACATTAGATGGAAAATCATGGGTGATAAAAATAGTATATATGTTTTTATTCATTCAACATTAATTTATATATGTAATTTTGGTTTAAAGCATGTTATTTGGATTTTTCAGTTAATTTTTTGGTGCTAAAATAATCATTATTGTTTTTATGTTGTATTAAATTTAAAAAATAAATTAATTTATGATATAAGTCAGTTTTAGAATATATACCATTCATAATTTCATGTTTTTTATTTAATATTAATGAATTACTCTTGTATTGTATACATGTTAATTATTTCAATTTTTTACGTATACATAATCGAGATTATTTTCCAACTCATGACTAATTGGTGGTAGGGATTGGGGTCACACATGGTTTCATCAACAACCCTAGAATGGTTTCTAAGTATAAAGACCTTGAAAATGAGTTATTGGAACCTTTTTAAATTTATCATAATGATTCATATTTTATTCATATGCGGTTAATCATTTAGTTTAATAAAATCTATCAGATAATGATAAAGTAGATAGGGTTATGTTTTATAATAATGATAATCAATTATTAGTTATGGTAACTGGAATGACCAATATAGTTTCATTGATTTTATTTTAACTATCATGATTTTTAGGAGAAATAATTACATTGTGTAGTTTGTTTCTTGTTGAGTCAAATGAATAATTTTTTATCATTTGATTTGAAAATTACAATACACATTATTCTAATTTATGTTAACATAATATTTTTTATGTTTATCTCAAATTAAAGGAACATCTCATTCGATGTTATGTGAACATATTTGATTTATATAATTCACAAAACAACATGAAGTCACACTAAAACATTTCAATATAATATAGATATATAGAGTTTAATAGTTTGGGTATGTATAACATATTGTGATATCCAAATAAATTATAGTTTTCATTTATATTTTAAAGGGGTTCTCTCGGTCTTATTTAGATCCTTGTAAATGGTTTAGATATTGATCAATGTAGCTAATTTTTCAATGGAATAAACCCTCCTTAGATACAAAACTAGTTTATAATAGACCCTTACCATTTTCTAAAATAAAAATAATATCATATACAAATAAAATATCAAAAAATGATACATATTTATCATCTTTAATGTAGATGTTGTTTTCCACACTTCCATCATTAAATATTAATTTTTTCAAGTATGTATATAACTTTAAATACCATGCTCTGGAGTCTTATCCTAACTAGTATAGATCCTTTTTAACCTAAAAAAAATTAATTTTATCTTTATAGAAAAAGATACTTCATCTTCCAACTCAATTTAGGAAGACATATTTGATATATTTTAGAACTTTCATGGGTTTTATTTTTGCTAAAATATGATGTTCATATAATTTATGTCATTATTAATTTATGTTTGTGATAAATAAAAATTTATTTGATTAATGTTTTTATATTAGAAGTTTAGTAATAAAAAGTTATTTATTTGATTCATCCCTTTCTCCATTATAGTTTTTATGAAAGAGTCAATATAAAAGATGGGTGATATTTAATTTTAATTATACTTGTCTGATTAAACATTTATATATTTATATATGAATGTATAGGGATAATACAATCCAATACCTATGGATAAAAGTTGGATTAATTTACATCAAAACACATATCGATATGACAAGGGTTCAGAATAATTTTTAGATTATACAATTTCAAACTAATCAGTGTATGGTATAATAAAATATCCATATCCTGATTGTAAATTCAAGAGATGGTTGAATAGAAATGCAGTATATGAGTATTTTATAATGAAATAGTTTCCTTATCTATATATATGTTGGATTTTTCATAGAGAATCAAATATTATGAAAATAAAAAATAATGAAAATACTGTCAAAAAAATGAAAAGTGACTCGGTGGAGGAGAATTCCGTTCAAAATACATCAAATTATTCATTTGTTTTTTAAGAATAAAATGTACAAGATTTAAATAGATCAAAATAACCTTCAGTTTATCATGAGAAGGTTAATATTTTCTTAGAACTTCAGTGATAAAAAAATAAGTTTTACGAATTAGTTGAAGACAGACAGAAAAAACTGTATGAAGGGTGTTTCAAGTATTTGAAGTTTTCTTTTCTACTTAAGTTTTATCTTATCATGTGCCACTATGGAATTACAAAAAATGAAATGTCTGTGATTTTAAATTTTTTTCCTGATTGATTTATTAATTCTAATATCCCTACATCATCTTATGAGAAGAATGAAGTCATAAAAAAACTTGGACATGATTATGAAAAGATATATGCAAGACCTAATTATTGCATGCTTTACTGGGGATAAGAGTATGATAAATAAGAATGAACAAGATTTGACACAAGTAGAAAGAAGTTAGTGAAAAACAATGAGAGTATAAAATAATGAAACCATAGGAAGAAACATAAGAGGAAAACTCCTAGAAAGGTATTGCATTACTTTCATATAAAACCATGATTGTAAATATTATTCATGTCTTCTAGGACTGCATACAACAAGAAGTGGCATGCTCAGGATGGTAAAAATGTATTAATGAGACATCCAAAATATTCAACATCATGGATGATGTTTGTTTCACTATAACCATATTATTATTTGGATCCTAGGAATGCATGTTTGGGATTAGATTATGATGGTTTTAACCATTTGGGTACTTTAAGTACTAATTATATCATTTGTCAAGTTGTTTTGACCACCTATAATCTAACTACAAGGATATGTATGAAAAATAATTCTTTTATTATTTTGATGATTATTCTAGGAAAGAAAATTCATGTAAATGACATTGATGTATACCTTCAACCACTAATCAAATAATTGTGATAATTATGGGATGATGTAATGGAAACATATGATGCTTCAACAAGACAACAATTCAAAATGAATGATGATTTAATGTGGAAAGTTAGTGACTTTTTGGACTAGAAAATTTATTTATTTATAACACTTATATTGGTTTGTCTAGTCTAGTTTGTAATTTTGATTTTGAAACTCAAAGATTACCTCATAGAAAAAAATGGTGTTTTACGTGTCATCATCGATTTCTTGTTGCTTCTCATAAATTTAGTTTTAACAAGACATGGTTCAATGGAGATATTGAAATGATAAATTCACCAAATGTGTTATTAGGTATAAATTTATTTTGAAAATTAATGAATGTCACTGAAGAATTCATAAAATATCATTAGTTTAAATAATGGGAAAAAATGGTATAAGTTATAGTATCCAAATAATTTGGAACTCAACAATGGAATAAAAAGAGTATATTTTTCAAAATTACTTATTGGGAGTTTAATTTGATACGTTATATTATTGAAAAAGTACATATTGAAAAGAATTTCACCAAAAAATTAATTTTTTCAGGGCTTAATGATTAAGGTAAATCAAACGATCACCTTAATGATCATAAAAACTTAGAGTCAATGAATATAAAGTATGGGTTGTGGGAAAAGGAGAATGAAAAACATCCATCAACAATTTTTACATTAAAAAATCATGAGAAAGACGTATTGCTTTTAACTTTAAAGAATATAAAAGTGCCATGTGGATATTCAAGTAACATATCAAGGTGAGTTAATGTCATGAACCAACCCAGGATGACCCTAAACCGGTCACCCGAGATGGTCCGCGACATGGACCGAAGGGCATTCCTGATCCCCATGGGCTAACAAACAGTGCTGAGCATCAAAATTTAACCTTTGGGAACGATTTGGACCATGAAAATAAGATAAACGGATAAACAGAATAGATGATAAAAATGAAAAATAGCATCAGAAAGAAAATAAAGCCTAACATACCTCTTTGTGAACTTCTAGGTCACCACCCAACTCAGACTCAATCCTGCTCCAACACTGAGCAGCTAAACCAGGAATCTAAACAAAAACCGAACCTATAACTGAAAGAATATGAGAGGCATGAGCACTGAGATGCTCAGTAGGGATGAAAAATATAACCACGGAATCCAACCATTCCCTTTCCCAAAATAATCCAATGAAATAAGTTTTAAATACAAAAATAAAAGTAGGGTTTTCACAATTTGAAGTAAATAAAATGTTTTTTCCCATTTAAAACCCAACACATGCTACACAACATTTCCAAATCATTCGTCATTCTATAAATAAAATCCAAAAAGGGAATGTACCAAAACTGGGTCAGAGTAAAACAGGTAAAATGTGAAAACTAAAAATAAACTAGTGCAACAGAAAGTATAGAAGCAATTTAAATAATCCAGTAACCATGGGTGATCCTAAAAATCCCTAGAAGACCCCTGGACATACTCGGTTTTTGAACCACCTGCTGAAGTATGGTGAAGCTCCTAAGTCTATAACCAACTAACCTCCCTAAACTGACCAATCCATTGGAAAAGCCCGCATGGCCTAACAAAAAATCTAGGGGGTTCCAACCAATGTAATCAGGGTTGATAAACAACCGTCAATCGATCATCTAAAAGATACCTAGGAACCCATAGTGGTTATAATAATACCATGTAAGTAGAAAGGGCCTCTCACATGTGATTCATCTCACCACACTTGCCTTCCCCAAACACAGATGCTTCTTGTGATTTCACCCATAAAGGGTTATCCTAAAGAGGAATGCACTCAAATAATCATTCAATCATTTAACATTAATAAAGTTCCAATAGGGTCGTCACATCACATAAACATTCAAACCATCTTTTAAAACACCTTAAGTTTCCAACCGAGAATTCACATTTTCCAAATCACATTCTTTTCAAAAATCACCACAAAACATAACCATTAGAAGTACAACACCACATGGGCCTTCACATTTACACACCCAAATACATTTACCAAAATAGTTTCAAATCATTTCAAAAACCACTTCTAAGTATACTATATCAAACAGGCCTTTAAAATTCTAAAATTCAAACAAAAACACATTTCAGAGTTAAACAACCACGTTTTAACGAACACATTAAAACCAATCGCATACTCAAACCCTTCAAAATTACTTTCACACCTTTCAAAACATTCCAAAGTTTTAGATTAAGTTCCCCTTTAAAACATTTTTCATTCCAGCTTTGAGTAAAACATGTCACTCCATGGAATGTGCCAAAAAACCCCTATGCCAAACCCACACCCAAAAAGTATTTTCAAACAACCAACCAAAAACATGTTCCTTAAGGTCTACACAATAAATAAATTTTCTACCCAAAATACACTTAACAAAGACATTTCCAAAGTGTTTATAAAGTCATGTGCAACTCCACTTTCCCAAGTGTTTATCAAACGATCATTTTCAAACTTTAGTAAAAATTTTCTGTTTTATAAAATGTGTCAAACATGTCCATAAATTTATTAAAACATGTGAAAGTGTATATGTACAAATAATGAATTGATTCAAAACTATATTTAGCAAATCCAACTACATAACTACACCATAACAATCAAATGAAATGAATTACTAGTGTGCAGAACATATATAAAAATTTATTGAAATGCACAAGAATACAATAAATTGCTTCAGAACGGAGAATCACAGAAACACCTACCTCAAACACATGCGAACATGATAAACATTGACGGAAGGAAGAACAATCCTTGCGGGGAAATAACACTCACTAAATAGCGATAAAAACACAAGAAACAAAACCCACGATGGAATTGCGATTATCTAATTAAATAAAAACCAATAATTAAAGGAAATGAAAATAAATAAATAAATAAGTAATTAATTAATTATACCTTATAATGGGGGAAGTGTGTTGGCCGCGCGTATGAGGTCATACATGCCATTGACCGGGGTAACATGGCTGGAGGCTGGGAGGATAATTCGGAGGTGGCCGACACGAGGGAGGTCAGCCACAGGGCGCGCCAGAGTGGTGGAGTGCTGGCACAGTGGGGTCGGAGCTCCGGTGAGGAGGCCGCTGGCTAGAGCGGGGTCTGGCTGGTGCAGAAGAAGGCCGAGGGCGACAGGGTCATGTGGGCAAAGGCGGCGGGGGGGTTCGGGGGGCCAGATCGTGGCAGGAGGGCGAGGCGACGAGGCCTGCGCGGACGAGGCTACTGGGGTGACGGGAGGCGATGCGAGGGCAGAGGGTTGGATCTCGAGCAAGCACATGGTGCGGGAGGCAGGAGCTAGTGTGGATGATTCTGGCTGGGGTGATGCATAGGGAACCAGGGGGGATGGATCCGAACAGGGCATGGGTGGGAGGGGAAAAGTATGATAGAGGGTCGGAGTGTGGTTGGGCGAGTGGAAAGGATCTGAAGTGCGAAGAAAGGTCGGGCGGAGGTGGATGTGGGGACTGGTTGGCAGAGATCTGGAGGGCAAGGTGAAGGTGGATGGGCTCAGTGCGCAAGAACATGGAAGGGGTGGGGGGTGACGCAGATTGTGTTAGGGTTGATTTTTTTTTCATTTTGTTATAATAATAATAATAATAACAACAACAACAAAAACAACAACAAAAACAACAACAACAAAAATAATTTTAACGATAATAATAGTAAAAATTGATAAAAATAAAATAATAACACCTTAGTGATATTAATATTATTAATTAAATAATAACGTTATTATTAATACACTTTAAAAACTTAAACCATTTTATTTACCTCATTCTAAAAACCGGGCAACTGCACACTCTCCGCATGGAATAATAACCCACACGCAAGCTATACACCTCATTCTAGACCACTTAGTTACCTGCACAAGTACTGGGGTGACTGCACAATTACTATTAACCAAGCAGTGCCCGTGCATTGGTATGAAACCCACAAAAATCATCAAACGTCAAAAATTTTAAATTGAGACTCAACCAAAACCTCAGCATGAGAACATGAAACTAAGAAATAGTAAAATAAAAAAAAATAAACAAAAAAGCTAGGGTGTGACAATTCTCCCCACCACAGACACTTTCTGCCCCCAAAAAGTCACCCAACCAAACATGCAGGATAAGAAACCATGCCCAAAAGAAATCAAAAGAAACCACAACACAAGAGAAAGGGAGAACACCAGAGGGTTCTCCCCACCACAAGAACTCAACTAGTACGGAAATTTAACACTCAAAAATATCACCCCGAGAGGGGGGGGGGGGGACGCAGGAACTCCCAACCGATCCAAACTAAATTTTATAGCCCGAGAGAAACAACACCTTTGCTAAAACATGGAACTCTCGACCTAGACCAAAAACCCCGAACACTAGAGAAAAGATTCTGAGAAAATATTAACCCAAACAGTGAATCTGAGCATAACCAGAAACATCAATTCATCCACAGACACTTATATCTCCAAAAAAACACAGCCAAACCGAGATTAACCCACAAATGGTCCAAACACACTTTTAAGAAAAGCACACGATTCAGTAAACCATGATCATACAAAAAATTTTGTTTGGATTATAATAGAACATGTCTGTAATAACTCCACGATAAAACAATGAAATTAAAACAATGTCAAAACTTTAGCAGCAGAAAGCAATAAAAAAAGAATTTAAATTTTCCACTGCCAACATAGAACAAAAAACCCAGACCAAGGCTTCACACCCCTGGAAACTCCTGACTGAGCGTGAGCTTCACCCAAATGCCTGTGGTTGGGGCTCTGATGACTGAAGCATCTCCTGCCTCACAGTCAGGCACTGGGATTCTCTAGTCACAACATCTTCTTCAGGCGACGCTTCCTGTAAAACTTTTCTAGGTGACCCTGGAACCCTCAATGATGATATGTCTTTGGAGGAATACGACACGACGACTTCACATGCCCAAACTAGCCACACTGGTGGCACACCACTGAACAGTCCAATGAATTAGAAACCAAAATCACTGTAGAGGAATCTTTTGAAATAGGTTCCTCTGGCACATCTTACTCTTCAGATGGGTAACCTTCAAGATTAACTATATACGCTGGATTGCCAAGAACCTGCGCTCCGGAGACTAGTTCAGCTAATAAAACCTCATCCACCAACTTCTTGAAACGATGGTCTTTAGAAAGGAGGACCCTCTCCTTGATATTTGGGAGAATAACCCCAATGAAGAGAGAAGTATTCATCAAATCCTATGATTCTACCTCTAGAGAAAAGGACCCAAGATCCATGAAATGGTTAACATATGCTTTCACCGTCCATTGGCCTTATTGAATACACATGAGCTCTTCCCTTTTCTTCATCTTTACTTCTTCAGGTATAAAACATTGGACAAATATAGATATAAAGACATACCATGTCATCCCAACTCTCTTTTACTGTGGGGAAACCAACTCCCATTAATCCAGAGTTTGAACTTCGAAAAAACCAAAACGACATGCACTCTGACATCATAGGGAGTTCCCAATATCCAGAAGACGCGTTCGACCTCTTCGAGACACTCTGCTGCCTCTAATGGACCTCAGTCACCGTGAAGAATAAGCAATGTATAAGAAGAACCCAAAACTGGGCATGACTTATCAGAAACCTTGGGGACCTTTTTGGGAAGCATTTTCTAAATAACATATAAAACACAGAACCAAAACCAATATCAAGCCGAGACAACATCATTGAAATCACCATCATCTGAAAACATACAGCTCAAAAAAGAACAAACAAAATCAAACGCAACCCAAAATTCATTTTTAAAAAACCTCCATTTTATTTTATATTTCAAAACCGCCTTCTTTCAAGGCCATTTTCCAAATACCAAACCCACTTTTCAAACCAATTTCAATTTACAAAAATCATTTTCCCTTTTTAAAATTGCTTTAGAAAAACTAGGTCAAGCCTTTAATTCCAAGTGCACACCCCAGTAATCTCATGAACTGTTGCACATGTCTTCATTCTATTTCATCCATACACACCAACACACACTTCCCATGCATTCTCTTACATCTACAAACATTCATAAAGGGTACCCGAGGTTGCACCCAAACCATATCTCTACCGGTTCCAAGAAACCACCAGATTTTTTGACCAAGATCTTTCAGTTTTGAAAATCCCTTTCACAAATTTAAATCCATTTAAAAGAAATAATTCTCATTTCAAAAACCCTTTTTTCCATTTTCAAAAGTTCACTTACACCCACAATAACCAAGACAACACAAAACTTTCATCAATTTACCGAAGTGAGGGACTAGTAGTCATGCTTAACCTAGAGACATGGTAGTGGGTCATGCCCCAAGTAACCTCCAAAATCTAGGAGGAACTTACACCATGTACTTGGACTCCACATGGGTCACTACTCCATGTGAAATCACGACGTGACATCGGATTTCCTCTATTGTCACACCTCAATAAATAATAAACCATAACAAATTAAGGGCTCAATTCCCAGACTACCCCCGACGACTCAAGGTTCAGAATGGGCGAGGGTTCATGATGTCATTATCGTTCCTACCTATCGAGTCCCGACATTCCTAATATTTATCTATCAAAAACCACAAATAACAAGATCCTCCTCTGATACCATTTTTTCACGAACCAACCTGGGCCGACCCTGAACCGGTCACCCGAGCCGGTCCGCGACATGGCCCGAAGGGCGTTCGCGATCCACACGGGCTAACAACCAGTGCTGTGCATCAAAATTTAACCATTGGGAATGATTTGGCCCATGAAAAAAAGATAAAGAGGTAAACATAATTGACAAGAAAAATGAAAACTATCCATGAAAATAAAATATAACCGAACATACCACCTTGCGACCTTCTAGGTCACCACCAAACTCAGACTCAAGCCTGATCGAACACTGAGCAGCTAAACTAGGAACTTGAAAAAAAAACTAAACCTGCAACTGAAAGAATATGACAGGCATGAGCACCAAGATGCTCAGTAGGGATGCCAAATATAACCATCGAATCCAAGAATTTCCTTCCCCAATGCAATCCAATGACACAAGATTGATATAAAAATATAAAAATAGGGTTTTCACATTTTAAAGTAAATTTAGTGTTTTTCGCATTTAAAACCCAACACACCCTACACACCATTTCCAAATTCATTAGTCATTCTATAAATAAAATCCAAAACATAATGTACCAAAACCGGGTCAGAGTAAAACAGGTAAAATGTGAAAACTAAAAATAAACTAGTGCAACAGAAAGTAAACAATCAATGTAAATAATCCAGTAACCATGGGTGATCCTAAACATCCCTAGAAGACCCCTGGACATACTCGATTTTGGAACCACCTACCAACTTATGGTGAATCTCCTAAGTTTATAACCAACTAGCCTCCCTAAATTGACCAATCCAGTGGCAAAGCCCGCCAAGTCTAACAACAAATCTAGCGGGTACCAACCTGTCTAATCAGGTTTTCATCAGCAACCATCACTCGATCATCTAAAAGACGCCCATGAACCCAGGTGGTTACAATAATACCGTGTAAGTAGAAAGGCCCTTGCACATGTGACTCATCTCACCGCACTTTCCTTCCCCAAACATGGATGATTCATATGTGTTCACCCATAAAGGGTTACCCTAGACAGGAGCGCCCTCAAATACCCATTCAATAATTTCACATTAACAAAGTGCCAATCGGTCTGTCACATCACATAAACATTCAAACCCTCTTATAAAACACCTTAAGTTTCCAACCGGGCATTCACATTTTTCAAATCACATTCTTTTCAAAAATCATCACAAAACTTAACCATTAGATGTACAACACCAAATGTGCCTTTATGTTTACACACACAAATACATTTATCGAAATAGTTTCAAATCATTTCAAAAACCATTTCCAAGTATACTATATCAAACAGGCCTTTAAAATTATCAAACTCACACAAAAAAAAGTATCAGAGTTAAAAAACCAAGTTTTAATGAACACATTAAAACCAATCACATACTCAAACCCTTCAAAATTACTTTTGCACCTTTCAAAACATTCCAAAGTTTCAGACGACATTTCCATTTAAAAAAATTTTCATTCCAGCTTTGAGTAAAACATGTCACTCCATGAAATTTTCCAAAAACCCCCTTCGCCAAACCCACACCCAAAAACTATTCTTGAAAAACCAACCAAACTCACGTTCCTTAAGGTCCATGCACGAAATCAATTTTTTACCCAAAATACACACACCAATGACATTTCCAAAATGTTTCTAAAGTCATGTACAACTCCACTTTCCGAGGAGTTTATCAAATGAGCATTTTTAAACTTTAGTGAAAATGTTCTATTTTATAAAACGTGTCAAACATGTAAATAAATTTATTAAAACAGGTGCAAGTGTATATGCACAAATAAACAATTGATTCAAAACTATCTTTAGAAAATCCAATTACCATAACTACAACATAAAAATCAAATGAAACACATTACCAGTGTTCATACCATAAATAAAAATTTATTGAAATGCACAAGCATCAAGTAAATTGCTTTGGAGAGGAGAATCAAGGAAACACCTACCTCAAACACATGTGAACACGACAAACTTAGATGGAAGTAAGAACATTACCTACAGAGCAACTGCGCTCGCTAAATAGCGATAAAAACACAAGAAACACAACCGGCAACAGAATTACGATTAGCCCAATTAAATAAAAACCAAAAAAATAAAGGAATGGAAAATAAATAAATAAATAAATAATTATTTATACCTTATAAGGGGAAGCGGGTTGGCTGTACGCATGGGGGTCGGATGCGCCACTGGCCGGGGCAATGTAGCCGGAGGCCGGGAGGCCAATGTGGAGGTGGTCGGCATGAGGGAGGTCGGCCGCTGGGTGCAACGGAGTGGCGGAGTTCTGGCACAGTGGGGTCGGAGCTCTAGAGAGGAGGCCACTGGCCGGAGCGGGGTCTGGCTGGTGCGGAAGAAGGCTAAGGGAGGCAGGGTCATGCGGGTAAAGGCGGCGGGGGGGGGGGGGGGGTGCAGGGTCATGCAAGCATGGATTAATAACCTGCACACAATTTTCACCCCTCATTCTAGACCACTTAGGTACCTATGCAAGTACTGGGGAGACCAAACGGTTATCGCTAACCATGCGGTACTCGAGACTCAATCCAAACCTCGGCGTGAGAACCTGAAACTATGAAATAATAAAATAAAAAAAATAACCAAAAAATTCGGGGTGTGAGAGTTAACTTAAAATATTGATAGTTACAAGGATTGAAAAGTCATGAATCACATAGTTTTATGGATTAGTTGTTTCCATTGGAATTATGTAATACTTTACCTAAAAAAGTAACTAAGGTTATAGTTGAGTTTTCTACCTTTATCAAAGAGATTTGTGGAAAAAATATATATCAAACTAAGCTTGATAATATTTAAGAAAGGATTATTTTGAAACTATGTAATTTGGAGATGTTATTTCCCCCTTCATTCTACACAGTCATGATTTATTTGACTGTTAATTTGGTTAAAGAAGGTAGACTTGGTGGACCCATACACTATAGATGGATGTATCCAATTGAGAGGTATGTTGATAATTATTATTTTTTCATTGGTTAATTCGATTATAAAAAATCATTGAATATATTTTTTTAATATTTTTTTTCATCAGGTACTTAGGTCATTAGAAATCATATATGAGGAATAAAGATCAACTATAAGTCTCTATTGTTGAAGTTTACACTACCGAAGAATGCTTGAACTTATGTTCTTGGTATTTGGATGGGATTGAGACTAGATTCAATCATTCTGGATGTGATGAAAAAATCTCTACTAATTCTCATTCTAAAAATTAGTCATCTGTATTTCCAATTATTGGATGACCAATTAGAAAGGGGTAAAATTTTACACTGACTAAATTGGAGTTTCTAAAATCACATAGAGATGTGCTACACAATATTGTTATTTTAGATCTATTTATTGAAGAATTTCAATTTCAAATAAGAGGCAACTAAGGGGTCGAGCTCAAAAAGGGTTGAAATTATTTTTTTTGTTAATATGGATCTTGTTGAATGGTTCACCCATAATATAAGTATATAGTCATTCATATTATTGACACATAGTTATTTTGTCTATGTTAAAAGAAAAAACTTATATCTTTTTTTCCAGACAATGAATGTTGAAAATCAAGATAAAATATTAAATGATTTAATGTTTTTTTGCATGAGTTCCTCTATAGACAGCTATAACATTTGATTCCTATAGTATTTATGGATTTAGGTTTCATAAAATTTATCATTTAGAAGACTTAAAAACTCAAAATAGTGGTGTATTTACATTTATAGAGGTGGGAAACTATGAGATGTTGAATGATATAATTGAATTAAACTATCATGGCCATTTTTTAGTTGTATTATTCAAATGAAAGTGGGTAAACAATGATAGGGGTATAATGAAAGATTATTTACATTTTACTTATGTTAAATTCTCTCACTTGATGTATACCAGTGATCATTCAGAACATGTTCCATTTATATTGGATTCACAAGATAATATGGTTTATTATATGGATAATATAATACATGAAGGTTATAGTGTTGTTGTACACTTAAATAAGAGAAACTTATATGATATGAGCAATGAAGATCAATTGGTTCTTTGTGACCGAGAATCTCATCAACCACAAAAAAATTGAACAATTTTTTCCTGAAAATATCAAAATAGTATAAATTTCAAGAGAGGGTGAAGATGAAGGACTCATTGTAATGGAGGCTGATAACCAATAAGATAATTAATATAAAGATAATTGAATGTATAAATTTGTAATAAAAATATATTAAGATTTATTATTTATAAGTGTTTCATATATATATATATATTGTTATATTTTTTATTTCTTTTTTATAAAAATATTTTATCTTTTTTTAATACATTTAATATACCTTAAACATTTGAAATGTATTAATTATAAGAACAAAAAAATTCAGGATCCTAGCCGATCAGCATCTCAGATCACACCACCACTACCATCATCTTCTGTGGATCCTAGTGATTCCATTGTACCCGATACTACTAGTGAGCCATCTGTTTCCCTAGATGTCATTAGTATCCCACTACCTAATTCACCTCTGAAAATGAAGTAGTTAGTCACCCCTCCATCTAAGGGATATTGGTGATTTACCGTTACTGGTATGCAAGTCATTTTTCTAAAAAACATTATATTTTATTAATTGTTTAATTAATTTTTCAAACAGATAAAGACAACCATAAAAGGGATACAAATATGAACACGATAGATATATGGGACATTAAGGACTTCAGGATTATTGTTCTATTTGATGAGTTCGGGGTGCCTAATGGTGATAGTGTCAGAATCTATGGGTAGATTCTTGGGTAGCTTTCTCATGAGATGGTGATATTTCCTAATAATTATAAATATTGGAGGCATATTCCAACATCTTGTAAAAATGAGTTATTTTATACTCAAGTAAATTTAATATTAATTTAATATTCCTTGAAAAATAATTTAAAATACATGAGTAAAATTTTGTAATATACTTATAATGTGTTATGTTTTTTTCTAGATGTTTTTTTATTTTGATGTCCTTGACTCCATTTCATGACCATGGAAATTGAAAATTTTTGGTATGAAATAGATAGATTTTAAATGGATATTATGACATGATTTTAATGACACTTTACTAAGCTCACGAAAAATGTACAAGAAAGTTCCTGAAGGAATTTCTCATGATCAATGAAATCTCTTTCTCGATATCAACAGAGATTTATATCATAAGGTAATTTCATATTTTACAGTATCTTAATAAGATAAACATAATAAAATTATAATTTTTATTGATTTTTCTATTTTTTGTAGGAATTATTTAAAAAATACTATGAATTGCGAGAAACAAATCATTCCTCACATCATTGGGTCTCAATGTTTTTAGAGAAAAAGAGAAATTTTGGTTTGTATTTTATTTATTATTATTTATATCATTATATTATAACTAAAAGTTATTTATAACTTATTTATAAAGGATAATGAATTAGGTCACTCTGTTCACTGAATAGTGATGTGGTTTAAAGTGCAAAGGGAACTCGATGGAAGTTTTGTAAATGACCTTACCAAAGACGTTGGAGTAATGAATTTTAATTATAATTTTGTATTATATTATTACCAAAAAATAATAATAATGAAGAATATATTATAACCACTAACAAGAATTAAACACAATTAAATGGGTCCCACTACATGGATCAAATGATGCCAATTTGGCATTGTTTGATATATCTAGCACTAGTAGAAAAATTGCCTTTAACATCAAAAATATGATTTTGGTTTCTTAGAAACTGACAAAAAATATGTTTTTAGAGACCTTTTAACATTATTTTTATAAAAAAAATTCCAAAAATATCCATCAATACCATTTTTGGCATCGATTTTTAAAGAAAATGATGCCAAAAAGTAAAAAAAAATATTTTTTGCAATGGTTTTTAAGAAAATAGATGCCAGTAATTAAAAAAAAATTATTTTTGGTTTCTATTTTTAAAAAAACCAATGCCATTTTTGTTGAAAAAACTACTGTATTTTAGAACGTTTCCTAAGATTCGATTTGACGGGTCATGGAGCTGAAACAAAGTTATAGATTAAAAGTTATGGATGTCAAAAGTTGATATTCTCTTAGAGAAGTCTTAATGAAATTCAACTTTCAAAGGCCTTAAATTTTAATCTATAAATCCATTTTAGCCCCATGACCTGTAAAATCAACGTTTAGGAAATGATCTAAAACATAGTAAATTTTTTATATATTTAGTGTCAGTTTTATTAAAACCCAACACCAATTTTTTAAAATTTTTGGTGTAAGATTTTTAATAACTGATGAAAAAAAATATTTTAACTTTTTGGCATCATTTTTTTTAAAATCTGAAGCCAATTCTTCTTTATGGTTTTGGAATTATTTTTTAAGAAAATTGATGGCAAAAAGTATCCTCAAATAAGCAGGATTGGTATTTCAATTTTTATCACAACACACATTCACTTTTTATAGTCTCCCTTAAATTTTTATACAATGATATTGAAAATATTTTAGTTTACTATATATATATATATATCCATTTTCTCTTCCATTCATCATTTTCAACCTCTCCAATTCAATCAATTTTTCAACGTGGATTCAATAGATTATTTGAACATGGTATCTGTTATAATAATTTAATTTCTTTATTATTATTATCCTTTATTGCTAAAAATCTCGATAATATTCCTTATAATGATGATTTATTCTTATGATTGAGTTACAAATATAAAACATCAAGATGAAATTTACCAACCAAGGTGAAAAATTCATTATCGATCACTATTTTCATTACCACATTATTTATACCCTAAAACTAAGAGATATGATGATAAAAAAATATCATTTTGATGGAAACTCCTAAAAGAATTAAAATATGTTCAAAACCTTAAGTTTATTTTATTTCATTTGGTGTATGTAACTTTCATCCATGTTTCTCATGTTTTCTTTGAAATGAGTTATATCTATTGAAATATTGAGAAGTTTTAATTCCAATGACCATAACTTTTGATCCATAACTCCATTTTATCCCTATGACTAGTCAAATTGAAGATTATGAAATGATATAAAACATAGTAATTTTTTTAATTATTGGCACCAGTTTTAATAAAAGAGACACCATTTTTTTTAAATTATTGGCATCGGTTTTTGGTAAAAATCGATGCCAAAAATAATTTTTATTACTCTTTGGCATTAGTTTCTTTAAAAAATAGTGCTATAAATGATACCAATGAGAATTTTTGGAATCTATTTTGTTAGGAAGTGACACTAAAAAATAAATGTAAATCTTTTTCGGTGTTGTTTTATAAAAAATGATGTCAAAATTCTTGGTTTTTTACATTAGCGACTTCAATGTTGGTTAAAAACCAATGTTAAATCAAAAAAACAGACATTAAAGACAATTTTTCTATTAGTGTTCCTGACCCCAATTAATTGTTTTTAAGGATTTTTTTGTTATAATTTAAATTTAAGTATTATGTTTTTATAGTTTTTGTATAAAAATAAATACTAAAGAAAAATTTATTAATCAGATAATATTAAGAAGTTCAAATATTTTAAAAAATCATTGTTATTATTTTTTGTATTAAGATATTAAAATTCAAGAAGTCTAAGATGCTAACCCTTTACAATCATCATCGGTTTCCCAAAATGATGTAGTTGGAATTATTTTAGGGAAGGAGCATCCCGAACATGTATGGGGGATGGGTTCTAGACCTACTCCATCAGCTATCTTTGGTAGGGAAGTTTCATCCATTATTGCTACACCTACTAGGGGTTTGATTAGTACTGCTGATTGGGAATCAAAAAGGTAAATTGAAATATTAAAAGAAAAAGTGTAGAAAAAACTCTTATAGGAAAACACATGATTAATAATGGTCGTAAATAGAAAATTATTTAGTTTCTGTATTTTAGTGGATGACCAATATGAACCCTGGGGAAATTTCCAGCTTTATAGCTCATCCTATTGAGGTAAATTATAAATTCCATAAATCATTCACATATTTTTAAAGAACACATGAAACATCCATAAATAAAACTAAAATTACAATTTTATATAGAAAACATGAATTTGAGTCATACCAAGCACATCTTGTGCTAGATTGATATGTGGTTGATTTTTATACATCAAAAAATGAATTATATATTGTTATCTATAAGTTTGAAAGCGATTTGATCTTGTTTTCTCATTTTTGACTCAGTAAAAACTTCTTAGAGATATAAAAACATTTAAAAACAAATTTCAGGGGGTCGAAACTAGAAAACCCATTTTGGATTCTCTTTAAATCAATATAAAATGACCAAAGATTTAATTGTGAAATATAGGAACTAGAGACACATCAATCTGAGTGATGGTTTTACCGTTATAGATGTCAATATGTTTTTAGTGTTTTAAAACACTAAAATGTTCATAGAATAGTAAAAACCAAAAAAATACCACAGATTGATGTGAAATTAGAGGAAAACCACATATTAGTTGTTTTTGACATGTACACATAGACAACATGTAAATCCATCATGCAGTGTAGTCAAAATTACTCATTAAATACTTCTAAATGGTATATAAACCATTAAAAAAGTGTTGTGGGGGGGGGGGGGGTTAAAACCAATAAAAAATACATCATATTTCCCGAAAATTAGGGTAACATTACCATAGATTTAATTGTTAAATTTAAGAAGCAACAGTATGCCATTACGAACGAGGATTTTCTCGTTATGGTTGTAAACACGTTTTTAGCATTTTAAAACACTAAAACGTGCATGGAATGGTCAAAACCATATAAAAAACCTCAAATTGATGTAAAATCATGGGGAAACCACTAATTATTTGTTTTTGAAATGTAAATTTAGACAACGCATCAATCCAAAAAACTTTGTGGTTGAAATAACTTGGTAAACTCTTTAAAAAGGTACAAAAGTCTTTAAAAACAAGTGTTGGGGTGGTCAAATCTAGGAAAAAATGTCATTTTCCATGAAATTTGGGTAAATGACTATGGATTTAATTGTGAAATGTTATAACTGATGACATTTTATCTTGAATTACGATATTATGATCATGTCCGTGAACACACTTTTAGTGTTTTAAAATAGTAAAATGTATATGGAATGGTCAAAACCATAAAAAACAAGCTCAGATTGATGTGAAATCATGGCACAACCACTAATAAGTTGTTTTTAACATGTACACAAAGAAAAAACATCAATAATATGTGCAGTGTGGTCAGAATTACTTGGTAAAGAGTTGTAAAAGGTACAAAGGCCTTTAAAAATAAGTGTTTTGGGAGGTTAAAACTAGGAAAAATATGTCATATTTACCTAAAATCAGGGGAAAATGACCGTAGATTTAATTTTGAAATATAGTAACTGACAATACGTCATTCCAAATGATGATTTTTCCATTATGGCTATAAACAGATTTTTAGTGTTTTAAAAAACTAAGCCGTGCATGGAACTATCAAAACCATAGAAAATGGAATCATATTGACATAAAATTATGGGAAAAACACTTGAAAGTTGTTTTTGATGTGTATCCACAGCCAACACATCATTCTGACATGCAATATGGTCAAAATTACTCAGTAAACACTTTTAAAAGGTACAAAATCCATTTAAACAAGTGTGAGGGGGTCAAAACTAGGAAAATGACATTATAATGCCCTAAAATAAGGGGAAAACCATTGATTTAATTTTGAAATATAGGAACTGATGAAATTTCATTTTGAATTACGGTTTTCCCATTATGGTTGTAAAAACGTTTTTAGTGTTTTAAAACAATAAAACATTCATGGAATAGTAAAACCATCGAGAACAACCTCGTATTGATGTAAAATAATGGGAACACCACCAATGAGTTGTTTTTTTACGTATATATATATAGAAAACATGTCAATGTGACATGTGGCATTATCAAAATTACTCGGTAAACACTTCTAAAAGGTACAAAATCCTTAAAAAACAAGTTTTAGGGTGTTAAAACTAGGAAAACGACATTGGATTGAATTGAAATCAGGATATAATCACTGTATATTTAATTGTGAAATGTTAGAACTGATGAAACATCATTCAGAATGACAGTTTTTCCATTACGGTCATAAACACAATTTTATTGTTTTAAAACTCTAATACATGCAATTAATGTTCAAAACTATAGAAAAAAATCATTATATTGATGTGAAATCATGGTACAAACACCATTGAGTTGTTTTTGATGTGTAAATATAGAAAACACATCAATATGAAATGCGGTGTGGTCAGAATTATTTGTTAAACACTTATGAAAGGGAGAATTTTTTTTAAAATGAGTGCAAGGGGCTCAAAACTTGGGAAACGATGTCATATTTTCATGAAATCTAGGGACAATGAGTTTGGATTTAATTTTGAAATGTAGAAATCGATAACTCATCATTTTTAATTTTGGTTTTTCTGTTATGGTTGTAAACACATTATTAATGTTTTAAAACACTAAAACATGCGTGGAATGGTCAAAACCATAGAAAAAAACCTTAGATTGATGTGAAATCATGGTAAAACCAATGATGAATTGTTTTTGATGTGTACACATAAGCAATACATCAAAACGATATGTGGTATGGTCAGAATTACTCAGTAAACACTTCTGGAAGATACAATAGCCTTTTAAAAATAAGTGTTAGGGGGTCAAAATTTAGAAAAATATATCATATTTCCTAAAAATAAAGGGAAAATGACCATAGATTTAATTGTGAAACCCAAAGCACATCATTCTAAATTATGTTTTTCTCGTTATGGTCTTAAAATCATTATTAGTGTTTTAAAACACTAAAATGTAAATGGAATGTTCAAAACCATATAAAATGACCTTAGATTAATGTGAAATAAAGGGAAAACCACTAATGAGTTTTCTTTGACATGTACGCATAGAAAAAACCCCAATCTAACATGTGGTGTGGTCAGAATTACTCGGTAAACACTTCTGAAAGGAAAAAAAGCATTTAAAAACAAGTGTCAGGGGGTCAAAACCAGGAAAAAAACATCATATTTCCTTAAAATTAGGGGAAATTACTGTGGATTTAATTTTGAAATTTAGGAACTGAAAACATGTCATTCCAAATTACGGTTTTCCTATTATGGACATAAATGCATTTTTAGTGTTTTAAAAGACTAAAACATTCGTATAATGGTCAAAACCATATGAAAAGACTTCAGGTTGATGTTAAATCATGGGAAAACCACTGTTGAGTTGTTTTTAACATGTACACATAGAAAACATGTCAATACGATGTGCAGTGTGGTTTGAATTACTCACTAAACACTTTTGGAAGGTAAAAAAACATTAAAAAAACATTGGGGGGGGGGGGGTCAAAACTAAGAAAATGATACTTTATTTACCTATAATCATTGTAATATTAATATGTATTTAATTATAATATTTAGAAACTGATGTCTCATCATTCTGAATTTCTATTTACCAATTATGTCTGTAAATGCATTTTTAGTATTTTAAAACACTAAAATGTGCATGAGACAGTCAAAACCATATAAAATGAACTCATATTGATATAAAATCATTGGAAAACCATAAATGAGTTGTTTTTGATTTGTAATCATAGAAAACACATCAATATGTTGTGCAATGTTGCCGAAATAACTGGGTAAATACTTCATAAAGGTACAAAAGCCTTTAAAAATAGGTGTTGGGGGGAGGGACTAAAAAAATGATTTCATATTGCCATAAAATTAGAGGGAAATGACTATTGATTTAATTTTAAAATTTATGAACCAATTACATGTCATTCTTAATTATGGTTTAACAGTTATGGCTGTAAACACATTTTTAGTGTTTTAAAACACTAAAATTTGCATGGAATGGTAAATAACATATAAAACTATCTAAAATTGATTTATAATCATAGGAAAACCACTTATGTGTTGTTTTTGATGTGCACGTGCATAAAATACATCAATATAATGTGCAGTGTTGTTATAATTACTCATTAAACACTTCTGAAAGGTATAAAATCCTTTAAAAAATTGTGTCGAGTGGCCAAAACTAGTCAAACAGTGTTAGATTTCCCTAGAATCAAGGGACAATGACTATGGATTTAATTACGAAATTTAGGAACCAATATAAAGTCATTTATAATTATTGTTTTCCCATTACGACCATAAACACTTTTGTAGTGTTTTAAAACACTAAAACTTGCATGGAATGGTCAAAACCATAGGAAACGACCCCTGATTGATGTGAAATCATGGGATAACCACCATTGAGTTGTTTTCTGGAATATAAGACATGCTGTGATTTTAAAATCTTTAAAATTTGTTTATTAATTAAACTTCAAGCACACCGCTCATTGATTTAAAAATAAATTAGAATATTTACTTGTCCCTTTTTAGTTTAAAGTGTTGAATATTTTCTTAAATAGGAACGTTTATGTTTTCAAAATATTATTGATTATATATTATTTGTTTTATATTAAAATTTATTTTATTTTATTAAAAAAATAACAAATTTTATGCACACTATTATGAATATATTCGGTGTCTTTTCCCTTTCACATTTTTTATTAAATGTTCTCATTTTCATTGTAGGTGGAAGATGCTGGTAGTAGGCAAAAGGTTGACCATTCTAATCCACTACATTCTTCAGAAGGTATTTGTGATGGTTATTAGTTTCTGTGGTATGTTAAAATTTTATCAAATATTCTACTGTAATTCTATTTATTATCTTTAGTTTTAATTTCTGTTTTTTGTTACATTTGATGAGATGATGTGGTGGGTTTCAATTGATGAGATGATGTGGTGGTAGAAAGATGCATGGATGATTGTGACATTGATGTATATTGATCATGGGATGTTTTAGGACATATTTTATTTGTATATAGTGATGACCAAGGTATTGGTTGAAATATGTATGGGTTGACTAAGACTGAATTTATGATGATTATAGATTTTTGTCTATGAATGTAGATGTATGACATATGTGTGATGGGTTTATCATATTTTTATGTTTTATTTTATTTCATGTTGGTTTTTTTATTATTATAGTTTTAATTAAATATTTTAAAAAATAATGATTTAGCAGTGGTTTTTCGTAACCACTACTAAACATATTTTATTTAATATATATAGAGGTGATTAATATTAACTGCCACTAAAAGAAACCATCACTCAAATGTTCAATGATGGTTACTTTTATTTTATTTATATTTACCATATATATTTTTTTATATAAGAACCGCCAATTAATTCTCAAAAAATGACACATAAAAAAACCACTATGAAAACGAGGTAACCGCCACTAAATGACTAGCGACTATGAAATACATGATGATTTTAATAACCGCCACAAAACTATTAGGCGACAATTTAAAATACTACTAGACCATGAATTAACTACCTTAATGAGCCTTTTTTGGAGTGATTAATAATACAATACGGGAGTTCTATAACATAGATGAGAGGATCCTAATATATATCAATTAGACCTCAGATGCTATAATATTTCATGTATGATCAATTTTCACTATTATATGCTATATTGATTTTGATTTCATTGGTGATCTAGACTAGAGTAAATACCGTACTTATTATCTATTTACTATTATAGGAGGATATTCGAACTTGATTTAAAAATTACATTGAATTATGGATTTATCCATGACTGATGCGGAGTACAAGTGAGGTACATAAGCATTAAAATAGTTGTTCTAAATGATAATTTTTTTTGTAGGAGCTTAGCCTTTGATAAAAGAATATTACTATATATTGTGATAGTCAGAGGACCTTACACATTTCAATTAATCCTTATATCCTTTCTAGGATAATGAAAATAGGGGTACAAAATCATTTTTTTGAGATGTGGTGGATAAAGGAAACAAAAACATGAAAAAATTCATATTAAATAATATCTTACAAGTTTTATGATGAAGGTGATTCACTATAACATGTTCAAATGGTGAAGATCCCCAAGTGGCCTTGCAGAGATGTAGGTAATATATTTGGTTATATAGAAAGGATGTTTGGAGATGTGATTGGTTCTCAGTAAAATCTCTATGTGATAGATATGTTATTTGAAATTAGAGGGAAAAAACTTCAGGCCACTTTAATTTGGTAAAAGGGATGGTACTCCTCCTTTTATTAGAGTAATAAAATTTAGTAAAGGAGGGAAGGGGGATAATGGGGTAAAGGTTCCTCTTAAAATGAGACTATTCCATTTTTGGAAATAATCTTGTTTATGTATTCAAGTTATCATCTTTGACATTTAGTTTTTATTTGTTTTTAGGAGGTATTTTTCCATTTATTCAAGAGAAAATATTTTGAGGATACTCTCCATGTCATTGTGGGAGAGAGTATATACATATTTTTACCCATATATAACCTTCTATTTTCCTATAGTTCTGTAAAACTTTTATTTATGGGAGTGAGGGGGGGTGTTGATGTTAATTTTGTATATAATTATTTCATTATTTCCATCTATTTTTATCTCCAATTATCACCACATCAAAGGGATAACCATTTTCAGTACCAACATTCAGGGCATGCTGATGAGAGAGGGATTCTAAGTTGGATCCAAGTAATTATAGATATTATAAGGGGAGAAGGCATGGGGAAGATTGGGAGTGGGAATCCAAGCAAGTAAGAATGGAAAAAATTATAGGGTAGCATGCATGATAAGGTATAGAGTAGAGATAAAAATTTTACGATGAAGGGGAGTTCCCACATTTCATGTGAGGAAGCTAGTGAGTGGGGGAAAATTTAGTATTCTTGATTAATTTTCGGTTGGAATTTTTTTATAGTTTTTAAATCATAAATAATATAATTTTTCTAGTATTTTCTAAAATAAATAATGTTTTTATTCATACTAAAACTATTTTCTATAAATTCTATTTTTTATAGGTGTTATATCCACCGATAAAACAAATGTTTCTAAATTTTTTAATGCACTAAATCTTTTCAACTGAAACCACTAATCAATATGGGCAGTCTATTTAGTTGTGGTTATGCAAGACCACCAATAAATCATATAAAATTTATTTTAACCACACTAGAGTAGGAAGCTTGGCTGGTGAGAAGAATTATAGGGAATCTAGGGGGATCATGTATGAAAAAACTATGTTGTGGGTAGCTAGGATTGGGTAGGGATAAAATTACAGGGGAGTGTGTGTTGGAATCTTGGGTCAAGGGGATAAAATCTAAGGGGAGGGTGAGTACCCATGTTTCTCATGAGGAATCTAAGGATTAGGGAAAAAATTGGGATTCTAGAATTTTTTTTTTGAAAATAAATTATTTATGATTGTTAAACCATGAAAAAGTACATTTTAAAAATATTTTTTTTAATAAATCCAACACTTGTTTAAGTTAAAATTATTTTTTACAAATTAAATTTTTAGAGTGGGTTTTTAACCATCTCTAAATAAATCACTGCAAAAGTTTTTAATATACTATCACTTTGTGACAACCAAAACTAATAAAAGTGGGTGGTCATATTTGTGGAAATTCTAAAACACCATTAGTAAATAATTTATAAGGGGTTATAATAATATATAAATGAAAAAATATCCTCTTCAAATAATACTATGTTTCTATAGTGTGAGTTAAGACCATTATTTTTTAATGTAATAAATTTGTTGATATTTTAAAAACATCATATATTTTGTATTATTTTACTATTTTTAATAGAATTTGTTATATTATATTATACTAGTCTCATGTCATTGAAAAAATATGTTGTTTTCCCCATGGATAGTTGGTTTGAACATAAGTTTCTATATTATTAAAATGATCTATATTGGAAAAAATTAATTATATGATGCAAAAAATATTTGTGGTATATAAAAGTTGTAGTATTAAATTTCATAATTTCTTCAACTTATTGATTTTTTTGGAGTTGTGATTATATTTTATGAAGTAATTTAATGAATAATCATGTATCTCATATCTATAAATCCTCTGGGACTTGACCCCATCAATGGGTTTCAATTCTTAGTTCATTTTGTAATCGATACTATTTGGGGAATATGATTCCAAAGAAATAAGGGTGAAATAAAAAGTGTGAAAGAGAGTGAAATATTTTGGGGAGGGGGTAATGGAGTAGAAAATAAGAATGGAAATTAAATAAAGGCACTAACTATATCCTTCGTGTATTTTCTAACTTATTAAAATTTATTTATATTCCCTTTCACACTAAAACAAATTTATTTATACAAGCTTAAATTTTATAATCGATAATATATCAGTTGGTAAACATAACTAATTCTGATAAATATTTGGTTGCATTGGCATTATTTATAGGTAGTGATAATTGTTTTTACAAATAGATATATCTATTGATTCTAATTGTTCAATACCAATGAATACTTTACTATCAATTAAGTCTCTTTCTTTTTCATATGAAGAACAATAATTATTTCACTAGGAAATATATCTGTTATTAATAATTATTATTATGGACTAATAATTACAAAGACAAAAAATATTTCTTTTAATAATTAATTATTAAAAAATATTTATAAAAAATATTTTATATTCTTATCGATTATAATTTTAGTAATAAAATATATGTTATTATTAATAAAAATAGGTCATTGTGAGACATATTTTTACTTAATCCTAGAAAAGGGTAGAAATAGTGTCCGTAATTAGTTGCGACTAATTTATAAAATGGTCATGGAAAATTATAAAATTCAAAAAACCACTAATGCTATATTATATTTGGAAAATAATTAGAAATCTATTTCAAAAATATTTTTATTTTATATGAATTGAAAAATCTAAATGGATTTAAAAAATCATTCGTAATTTCTAACAAAAAAAACTGTACATCCCTTAAAACCCAAAAACAATACAATTTAATAATATTCGATGAGTTTTTTTCTACGTTTTATGATTTTTTTAAAATATGACTAGGTTATTCTTTTTAAATAAAGTACTCGAATGGTTGTAGGGGACCTACCACATTTCAAATTTATCGAAAGGTGACACAACCCTATCACCTTTTTCATGTCATTGACCTAGATCAATGACATAGAAAAGGCGGGTGGGGGTGGCCGTATTTAACCTAAAATAAAGTGAAAGGCAGCACACATGTGCCACATTTCCCTTAATTCTCTATAAAAGGGAACCTGCCTCCCTCCTACTCACTTAACAATTTCCTCCTCTCTTTAGATTCCGCACCCACTCTCTTTAAAAAAAGTCTTCTTTGTGCATGGTGGTTCCAATGACCCAAAAGAAGTCCAATTTTTTGTATGAAGCATAATTTGTAGATATTTTTCTCATTTAATTTAAAGTTATTTATTTATTTAATTTATTTTTTTATTTAGTTCTAAATACATTATTTATTTAGAAGTTTAGTTAGTTATATATAGTTTAGAAATAATAGTTATTATTAGTAATGATTAAGTATGGATTAATTAATCAATAACTTAGGATTAAATAATGATTACATATACTGACTAGTTAACAATAATTAATTAATGAATATCATATTATTAACAAATTATTAAGGAAAAATTAATAAATGATTAAGTAATATTTAATTAATTATTAGCTAATCAATAAAAAATGATTAATGAATGATTATATAATGATTAAATAATGATTAAGTATTAATTATAGAATGTTTAACTAATGATTAACCAATTATTAAATAATGATTAAGTAATGAATAACTAATGACTAACTAGTGATTAAGTAATGATTAATTAATATAAGAAATGATTAAAAAATGATCAAGGAATGATTAAAGTAGGATTAAGTAATGATTAAGTAATGATTAACTAATGATTAAGGAATGATTAATGTATGATTAAGGTATGATTAATGAATGATTACGGAATGATTAACTAATGAATAATGAATAATTAAGGAATGATTAAGGTAGGATTAAGTAATGAGTAAGAAATAATTAAGTAATGATGAAGTAATGATTAAGAAATTATTAAGTAATGTTTAAATAATGATATATTAATGATTAAGGAATGATTAAGTAATGATTAAATAATGATTAAAGAATGATTAAGGTATGACTATAGTATGATTAAGAAAATATTAAGAAATTTTTAACTAATGATTAAATAACTATTAATGAATGATTAAGGTAGGATTAAGTAATGATTAAGTTATGATTAAGTTATGATTAACTAATGATTAAATAATGATTAAGGAATAATTAAGGTAGGATTAATTAATGATTATGTAATGATTAAGGAATGATTAAGGAATTATTATAGTATGATTAAGGTATGATTAAGGTATTATTAAGGTTATATTAATGTATTATTAATTAATGATTAATGTCTATGTATATGTTTTATATGAATCACATTCTCTTTATAAACCATTGAATAAACCTTTAAGAAAGTTAAAAATTGTACTAAAAAATATCAGTGTACTCTTTTAAGAAATAAAAAAATGTTTTAAAATTTTGTAAGTATAAAGATTATGTGGTTATCTAAGAAATAACATCAATTTCTCAATACTACAAGTATATTTGAATATAGAATAGATATTCCTAATGATAAAACTCTAAAACAACGCATTGAGCTAGAATCAATCGGGAATTGGTGCACGACAACAGGCCTTATTGCACACCTGGTTTGACACTACCTCGGGATATGATTTATGTGATATATATATTATTTATAAACTGCTGAAATATCTTTAGGAATATTAAAAATTATACTATGAAACATTAGTATCATTTTTAGGATATAAGACTATGTTCTAAAATTTTAGTATCATAAAGATTATATTGTCAACCCTCATTGTCAATAGTATTCACAATTTTTCTTAAAATGAGGTAAAAAATAATATGAAACATCAAATTAGTTTATTTATCAATGATAAAATGACAAATATGGTCATATAGTGTGAAATATACAAGAAAAAACACATTAAATAACACATGAATACTTTACAGCAAAAAAGAAATACATTGAAAATTTTCAACAGAACAGAGTTTGGATGAGATGAGTCTGAATTCATAATTGAAGTAAGTAATAGATTATTTTTATGTGGTAACTTAATAACATCTTCCAATTATATGAACTTAACTTTTTAATTTTCAAAAGCATTATTCATTATAATGAAATATAAGATAATATCAAAGATATGTTATTAGAAGGCCAAAATATTTTAAAAATTAAAAAGTTAATTACATTACTTTGGAGTATGTTATCATGATATCACTTAAAAATAAGATGGATTTTACTTCAATTATGAAGTCCGAATCATCTCATCCAAACTCTTTTCTATTAAAAATTCTAAGGTATTTTTGTTTATTATAAAGCATTCATGTGTTATTTAATGTGTTTGTTCTTATCCATTTAACTTTATATGATCATAATTTTCATTTTATCATGGATAAATAAACCGATTTGGTATTTTCTCTTCTTTTTTACCTCATTTTCCAAAATATTTTGTGAATTATTTTCTAATTAACTTTTATATAATGAATCATTAGGATCATTTTTTAGGATATAAAAAGCCTTTCTAAAATTTTAGTATCATAAATATTATATGGTCAACCCTCATTGTCAATATTATTTACTCTATTAGAATATTGATCAATTTTGTTTTAACACAGAGATTCATGTTTTCCCATGTCTACTGCTATGGGGAGGTTATTCGAATAGATAAAGGAGCTTCCTATAGTACACAACCAACAATAATGGTTTGAAAATCTAATTGTGTAACCCTAAGTTAACTTCAAGATACAATTCTTGGTTGATTAAGTCTAGGACCTGATCAAGAGATCAAGTCTAATAGCTATAGACTTTGGAAATTCCTAGCTATACTATGGAATATAACTTGTCCATTGGTTGATGATGAGGACTGGTTCTTAGAAAAAATTCATTTTCCCATTATTCAGATGGTTCCATGATGGATTTATATGTTAAGGTTTCTAATGTACAACAATAACATTCAATTATATTAAGATATTTACTTAAAATAGTGGTTGAAGATGGTCTGTCCTAAGACATTTTGTCTCCTCCCTATAATGCGGAAGATGAAAAACTAGATGATCTCCCAGATATACATGTAAATATGAATTCCAATGAGGATTTTGTTAATGATGGACTAGACTGAGATAAGAGTGCTGATGAGGAGAGGGAAACAGAAGTTGGGGAGGAAGTTTTGATAAATTTAATAGTTGTACAGTATCCTCAATCCATAAAAACCCATCCACCACTGTTCACATATTGGTAAGAAGCAATGATTTTTTTTGCTAAATTCAAATTCAATGTTCTCACACATGCAATTGATTTTCCTAGAGTTATAGTGGATAGTTCTATTTATATGGACAAAAAATTATATGTTGGAATGGATTTTCAAAGTAAATATACATTGAAAAACATGATAAAAATATTTCAAAATAGCGAGGAACTGTAGATTTTTAGTTCAGGAATCAAGACATAAAAAATACATCATAAAATTTGACCAACATGAGGATGATTATAGATTTCTCGTGAGTGAGATTCTGGACATTACATTTAGAGGTTAAAGAATTTCAAAGATTAAGGCAGCTCATACTTGCATTCAGCCAAACCTTACACAAGATCACAATTCACTGGATGCAGAATGTTTTCCATCTATTATCATCAAGATGATTAGGACCAACGAAGATTTTCCTATAGCCATTGTGAAATAGTGGATAAAATAAACTTTCGTTTATAAAGTTTCTTATAATAAGGCATGGATGGTGAAGCAGAAGGAAATTATGGAGGTCTATGGTGATTTGTATGACTCATATTAGGTGTTTCCACATATTCTAGTCATACTAAGACACAATGAACAAGTTGTGTTCCATATTCATATGAACGAACATATGTCTCAAGATAACCGACTTGATCCATCTCAGTCTAAATTTCATCGATTGTTCTGGGAATTCCTATCCTATATTTCTATATTTTTTTCATCATATAGTTTATACATATTGATGTAACATTTCTATATGGAAAATACAAGGGTGTATTATTGATTGAAGAAACCCAAGATAGAATCCATTCAACTCTTTCGCATTCATTTTCAATTGTGAATAAAGAAAACTAAAACCATGGAGTTGATTTTTGGAATGTATCAACATCTATTTCATCTGCATTTAGGGTGTCTATTTTATATCTAATCGGTATTAGGAAATCAATGAGGCAGTCAATGCATATCTTGATACATATTGACCCAAAAATTAACATCATCGGTACTGTATCAGACACATTTCTAGAAACATGTGAAAAACATTTCTTAACAAACCTATGAATAAGGCAATCATGAGGCTTGGTATACAATGTATTTGTTATTATATACTATTTCAATGTAAATATAAAATCAATTTATGTGAAATATGATTAGTTATGTGTAAAATATGATCTAGATCAATGAATGTTTGAACAAAATTTTGAAGAAATCTGTATGGATAATTAAGAAGTGTATGATTATATGATGAATATTCCAAAATAAAATTAAATATTGGCATATGAAGGGGGTAAGAGGTATAGACACATGAACACAAACATTATGGAGTGCATCAATGGTGTCTTCAAGAGGATTCACATGTTACTTACAAATTTACTAGTTCAGGATTCATTTTATCATTGTGTGAAGTAATTCATTGATAGACAAATATTAGACTCCGACATGATTCAATAGGGGATAAGGTATGGGAGACACATTCAATTAGATATTGAAAAGAATATTGAAGAAGATTATGGTTATAGAGTGTGCCTTTTACACTGACAAGACTCTCGATTTGAATTTTATGAGTGTTCAGACCCCATCACAAGTCACAATGGTGAAACAATAGTGGTATTACTAGAAGAAAGGAAATATCAATGTGGAAACTTCCACACATTATGGTTTCCATGAACACACACCATCAGATCATGTGCCTATATGGACATATCATGGGATGCATATGTTTATCTAGTGTAATGGATGGACACTATTGCTAACTATTATACTACACCATGAATTACTATTTGGGAGTTTTGATATTTCCCAATGCTCGAAGACTAACTGATAGTGATACCTAACATCAATAGGTTTCATGAATGAGGGATAACAAAGTCTATTAGGATGAAAAATAATATGGTATGACCTCAAGAACATGGGTAATGTTTGATATACATCATATGTTATCAATAAGTTCATAACTAAAAATTATTCTCTAATATTGCTGGATTGAATTCATTATCTCAGACACTATGATAGATTGTCTCCAATACAATCTACTAAATGTTTTAATTATATTGTGTTAATATATTATCCTTTATTTTGTAGAATTGTATGAAATTTATAAATACTTTTACTATAAAATAATATTAAGACTTTAATATTCACATTAAAAGTAATATATAAAGTACATGTGAGGTAACATGAAAGCATAATCAAACTATCCATATCTAAACCACAAATAAATCATGTGATAAAATAATCATGAAACAAACCATCACTTGAGAAGTCATAAATAAATTAAAAATCACACCATTTTCTAATAAAATTTTAGATAATTAAGACAAAATGTATATATATATATATAACTATATCTTAGAAAACACCCTTTACTAGGTAAAATCATATCTGAAAACACTTTAGAAATATTATTTGAGAAATATGAAGTCACACCCTTTTATTTGGTTAAAATAAAACATCATAAAAAATGGGAATAAACTTGTCATGAATTACATTCTACTAGTCATAACATTATACTGACCATAATTTTAGATTTAAATTTTACACATAAGAATTATTTCATTTTTTACATATAGATGGATGATACTTTACTACTCACTGACCAGGCTATGCATGTTTCCCATGCCGTGATATAGGGTAATCTGGTTTGACAGATTAGGGTGCATCCAACACACCATCATTATCACATTATACCTACATCCTCCATTATACCATACCTAAATGTGTGGTCTTCTATGAAATTAAGATATTTAATTTCACATTTTTTCATCATCACCTACTTATTTCCCTCCTAGAGAGATGGAGACCAGAGACACACACATTCCACCTACCTGAGGGAGAGATGAACATCACCCTCAAGGATGTGTAAGACCTTCTTAGTATTCCTATCTAGGGGGATGTAGTTATTGTACTCACCGGTGCAGATTGGCCTCTGCTTGTATAGAGATTTATAGGTATCAACATTTTGGATGATGATTCTACAGATGAGGTCGATACTGATGAGGTGGATTGAGATGAACTTTTCACATTTACCCAATGATGCTGATGAGCCTACTATCATGCGTTATGCCCATTCCTATATCTTATGAATCAGTAGAGGGACACTGTGCACTGATCACTCAGGTATGCATGGGTACAAGATTTATCTAGGTCTATTGGTAGATTTTGATTAGGCCAAGACATATAGATATGGATCTCTGTGATTGGATTACACTTATAGAGAATTATGCATGACATGCTATGTAGACCACAAATAACATGGGGGGCGTTTCATCCTTCTTCAGATGTGGGCATGGGAGTGCATCCCCTCCCTATCCCCTGATATTGTTGGTCAAAAACTGCCTAAAGATGTGATTCATGATGCTCCATATGGATTCTAGTATGATGACTTATCTCTATTGGGTTCTGATTCTAGTAGGAGTTATTGAATTTAATTTCTTATTATTTATCAATTTCAATGTTGTTTTTTTAGGTGGAGTCAGGTACACAGCTTCGTCAGTTCTCCAACACACCAGTTGGTGCATACCATTTCATATTGGAAAATATCCTACCTGATGGGGTAAATATATACAATATTTTATGGACTAAAGAATTTAATAACATCATCATTTTTGATTTTTAGTAAGAATGTTTTTTTGACAAATCCCACATGTCATTTCTGACTTCATAGATTCTATACTGGGATTTATTAGACCAATTTCCAGCATAATATACTACTGGACTTCATATCTCTATGGATATAGTTCCACTCATTATATTTCATATTATTTAGTAGAACCATCCTGATAGAGTTATGAATTTATTTAACTATTTTCATCACATTCCATTTCCACCAATACAGTTACAAGTGCAACATTCCTTGAAGCTGATGGGGTGGAAGGATGTCGACTAGTGTCGAATACATGCCTAGTATCATGACCTCTGGGGAATAAGAGAATCATTTCATACCATGGGTGTATGTATATTATGATTCCATCTATCAAAATAGGTCAAGTATGATCCATGGTATAGACTAATTTCTATATTTTATCTTACTTGACATGGAAGAGGGATTTAGAATCTAGTAAGTCAATAAATTTCCATTAGTATTTTTATTTTTTTATTTTATAATTAATTTTGAATCTCTTTACAACATACTATATTACAAAATCTTATCCATATGTCTGATCTTGAGGAGGATCATGTTTCTAGACTAACATTGATTCATGCTGCAACACAGGGTATGATGCCAGCTTATCATGTGGTTCACGATAGTATCTTCGATCGTCCACCCTAGGGAGTGGAGGTTATTTCCCAAGGAGTGGAGGTTTCTACCAAGAAATGAACTCCAGTAGCTGTTGATGTTGAGGATCCATGATGATGATGACGTTGACTCTGTCATGCCTCACGTGAGGCCTCACCTGTTCCATAGGCAAATATCATCCCTCTAGCAGTCTAGCCTCAGTTGATTTAGGGAGTGCATCAAGAAAAAAAATGATCCATTCATATTGGCAGGATATCCATAGTTTTCTACATGGGCATATTATCTAAGCTTCTATGAGGGGTAATTTTCCATGCCTCTAGTATTAATTACAAATACTTTATGGTATATACAGTTACCCCCTGTGATGATGGCAGGTTGTTATAATACCTTAGTGGGAGAAAGATCAGGTGTGTAGGAGAACATACAGTTGACACCTCCACCCATTCACACATAGGCAGAGCATCTGATGGTCGAAATTCCAACACCCAAGGATTAACCCCCTCAATGTCATTTTACTCCACCCCAACACAGGGTTTGATGATATTGATATAGGAATACCCTTCACACACTACCATGTAAGATGAAACTTCACCATAGATAGTGACTATACACAATAATTTATATTTTTTTCTATTAAAATGAAGAAACTCTTTTTACTATAAAACATTTTTACACATTTATCCACTATTTCAATTTTCATTTATATTTTATTTATAGTTTATATTTTACAATCTTTCAAAGAAGACTACTTGAAACACGAGAAAAATTATAAAATTTAAAGTAGGTATCATTAAAATATTATAAAATATAATCTATAAAAACAATCTAAATAAAACTTAAAACATAGCCTAATAATCTAAAAAGTTGTTGAAAATAAAAATAATTTCATAAATATAATAAATAATTGAAAGTGAAAAGAATGTAAAAAAATATTATAAATACAATTATAATGCTTTTAAACCAAAATATATTATGTTAGTAATATTACTTTTCAAAAAAATATTGATAAAGTTGGAACATTATAGATTCAAACTAACCCTATATATTAAACCCTAATAAAATTAATACTTTGTACTCAAGATCCACCATTTACTAGTATATTCTAATTCTTTAGAATAGAATAACTTAAAAAAAAATCCAAAAATGGAGTTATATAAATTAACAATAGTCATGAATAGAATAAATAAAAGATAATTTACATGTCACAAAATTTATTCCTTAAAAACATAATATTTTCACTATAAAATATTAATGACATAATTCTAAAAAAAAATAAACACAATATATATATCATAATATAAAAAAATATATATTTATAAATATACAAACATGGATAATTAAAATATTTTTTTTATTTTTGTTGAAAGATAGTATGGAGTCAACCACCATTCAACTTTACTAAAAGGTGAAATATCCCCTATCACCTTTCAAATAAATTTTTCAATTTTTTTGACAGAGAAAATTAATTTTTTTTCTCAAAAAATGCATTAAAAAAACTCTATATTTTGATTTTTTTGGTTCTTGAATTTTTCCCTTCTGGTGAAATGGTCATGATCTTGGGAATTACTATAGTGAATTTCTTTTGTGTTGATCATTAAATTCTACTTTAGTACTCATGGATCCTTGGTTTAGTAGAGGGTTGATGTTGGGGTTGTGGTTCAGTGTGCTTGCTAGTCCTCATTTTCTATTATAATGAACCAAACATTCTATGACAATGAAATTGAATCTTATAATTGTTGGAAGTGTCTTGAATAGGTTATAGGGAAGTGTATGGAATGAGTGTAGAAATTCCAGTGTTAAGTAAGTGATGTGGTGTAGAAATTTGTGTTCAATAATAAAGAGTTCTTTGGAGGGGTTGGTTTATTTTTAGTTTGATTTATTATGTTATGAAGCATTATGATTTTGTGTGGTTGTAATACGATGCATGTGGTTATTCATGAGATTTCCATCATGTTGTTTCGAAGTAGAAGTCTAGTTTTTATGTGAATATGTTTGTTTAATGCATGAAGGCCTATGGATTATTCTTACGTAGGAAAATCCATAGGTTAATATAAAATGAATCCTTTTTGTTATCTTACATGTGGGTGGGTTCACCATGGATGTTGGGGGTGTGAAAAAGTGGTCTTGAGGTGTTTTGGAGATATCTTATGTGAGTTAGATATCTCATGAGATCTCTTGAGTTTATATTTCTTAATAGTTTGGGTTAATATTTTGAAAAGGCTATTATAGTGTATCTCTTCATTCTATGATATGGAAGCCCAAGTGGTCGGTTTCTTGGAATTATCTATCTACTATTTATTACACTGTACTGCCTTCTATTTCTCCAGGGTTTGGATTGGATTACACCAAATCTAAATAAAGAGGCTAGGGATCATGTTGTGATTCTCAGGACTTTGGGTGTTGTGCTATTTTATCATTTCTTATAATTCGACCTTTATTATTAATATCATATTTAATATAACAGATCTGAGATCAAGGGTGGTAATTATCCATGGTATTCTTATCAGAGTTTTATTGAATTATGATGGACCATATCACGATTTGATTCTTTAATTTTCAAGAATGGTTATAAATAATGGAATTTTCTAAAATTATATCTAATTTTTCCAAATTAAATTAAATCCGAGATGATTAGATGATTTTATATGGATATGTTTATCTATCCACTCATTAATACTTTTTCTTTGGATTTTAGAGATTAAAATTCATGATATGTAAGGAAAATTCCATTTATCTTCTTCTCGATTATCCTATTATTCTCTCTTAAGAGAATTTGTCTTAGTGGTATGGATTTGGGATTGTTGGTTTTTGGTAATTGTTTTGATGTTGGAAGCTATATTATAAAGGGTTAAGGATCTTACTTGGGTATTCTTGGTGGGGGGGGGGGGGGTTCATCTTCTTATTAGTTTCTTATGTCATTACTAAATATTTAGTTGATGCAGGGGATTCAAGACTTATCTTTTATTATTTTAGTGTAAATTGAGGATTAATCATTCATTTTATTTCATTATGTGAACGTTAAAGATTAACATAATATGATAATGAACTGTACTAATGAAAATTTATTCATGACAGTTTATTCATAATTATTTTATGAAATTACATGATTTTGATTATATGGTTATTGTATTATTTATGATGATATTAAAATCATTTATGCTTACTGGTATACCAAACATTATCTACTTCCTCCACTTGGATGGAATCACCTTTAAAAATGAGTTAATATCTTAATGTTGGAAAATAATTTCTTGTTTTGAAATATGGAATTTATTTTTTGATGTTTCAAATTAAAATTTTCATTTAATATAAAAGAATGTTTAATGAGGAGTTATTTAGTTTGAAAGGATTCTATGGTTTACCTTTCTAACTGCTATGTATGGGGACCTATACATTATTATTAGAAAGAAATTAATTGAATGTTTAGGTTTTTTAGGAATATATAGTGAGGTTTATTATTTTTTAATGATGGATCAGATGTGGTGATGTTATTGTAGTGATGGCTGTAACGGCCCAAAATTTTGAATAAATCTTGTTTCCTAATTTTGTGTATTATTTTATTTTTATACTCAAAAAAACAATTTCATTGGATAACATGAGTATAATTAAAATGAGACTGTTGGGTTTTGACTATTATATGACCATTGGTCAATATGACCGCTGGAAACTAAACATTTCAATATTTGTCTCTAAATACAAGTGATCTTGGTTAATTAATATAGAAAGAAGATTTGATGGCCTCATCCAGTAGTCTTGGACCGATCGAAGCCCATATAACAGAACTTGGGAAGGAGGTAGCACCACTGGGCTTTGCTCTGGACCAAACCCAAGCTGAACTTCATCGTGTGAAGCTAGAACGGAATTGCCTTCGTGAGAAGTTCAAACTGATAGAAATTACTACTCGTGAGATGTTGGCCGAGACTCCCTCAGATTCTCTCACCTTAGCACACCTTACACTTAGTTCCTATACTGGTGTGATAAGGGGCTATGTAAGGAGGCCGTAACTGCCTTGTGTAATCCTTTGTTTTAAATAAAAATTTTGATTTCTTCTTATGATGAAGTTTATGAATTTTCAAATGTCCGGATAAATATAGTATGCATATTTTTGGTGAATTTTAGAGAAAGAATATTTTAAAAAAATGTTTATGTAAACATTAAATAATAAAAAATGTGTAATTATTTTCAAAAAATAGTCTTCTACAATTTTGTTCAGTATGAAATTTAGAGTCTAATAAGATCAACTTAATTTTTGATGAATAGTAAATTATGAATAGTGAACTTATGCTTAGGATTAGTAATGTGACCAAATGGATTAGTAATATCACTTAAATAAAGCATTAATATAATCTAGGCACCTTGATTAAGTAATGTGATTCAATAAAATGGTTAAATAATGGTTTCATAAATTATTAGTCAAGTATTAGTTTTTTCGGGTGAATAGTATTTTTTAATTAAAAATTTACTTAAAAATATTTAGAAAATTATTTTTATAAAATGGATTTAATTTTTGAACTCAGAGCATCGATATTATGTTAAGGTAATTTTTGGGGATTTTTCTGAAAAAAATGAATTTTCGATGAATAGTGTATTTATTGAAAAATTAAATTAAAAATATTTAGAAAATTATTTTTATAAAATGAAGTCCATTTTTGAAATCAAAGAATCGATATTTGGTTAAGGTAAAATTTTGGGATTTTTCTGAGAAAGTTGAATTTTTGATGAATAGTGAAAATACAGTTTTTAAGTTACGGGTGTTTAATGACATCATTAAATGATGTATTAAGTATGTAATCAATATGGTAGACTTATGAATAGTAACATAAGGTATGAGGTGTCCCAAGTGGCCAATACCATGGGCAAGCCCATGGTTTTTCCAAAACTACTAATGAGGTGTCCCTTGGCCATTAATGCCTTGTCCCCTCACTTTCCCTATAAATACCAATCCATCCTCTCATCCATTCAACTCCAAACTCTCCCACAACGAAGCTCTGGTCTCATTACCTCCCAAGGAGTCCTTCCAAGGTGCCCCCAATCCCTCAAGGTCCCAACATTTGAGTTTTAAGAGTTACATTTTAAGGTAAGGGATCCAACCTCCCTCTTTCTTTTCAAGTAATCTCTTTTATGTCATTTATTTTATGCTTCATGCTCTTATGTTGGAGGATGTTCTTTTATATTCATCCTACTATCTTTTTTATGTTAATATGATGAGAGAACCCCTATTTCTCTAATAATTTCATTTTAAGAATGTTAAAGTGGCGCCGTTAGGCTGCCAAATTTTTAAGGGATTCGTTCACCTTTCTCATTTTTCAAAGTTCTACTTTCATGTCAAGTCTTTCAAGTTACTTTTTATTTTGTTGGGGTATGATCTATATATCTATCATACCGATCTTTTATGTTCATATGATGAGAGAACCTATTTGATATCTTCAATTCAGTATTTTGATGTTTTAAGTGGCACCGTTAGGCTGCCGAATTTTTAAGGGATTCGTTCACCTTTCTCATTTTTCAAAGTTCTACTTTCATGTCAAGTCTTTCAAGTTCCTTTTTATTTTTTTGGGGTATGATATCTATATCTATCATACTGATCTTTTATGTTCATATGATGAGAGACCCTATTTGATCTCTTCAATTCAGTATTTTGAAGTTTTAAGTGGCGCCGTTAGGCTACCCAATTTTTAAGGGATTCGTTCACCTTTCTCATTTTTCAAAGTTATAATTTCATGTCAAGTCTTTAAAGTTCATTTTTATTTTGTTGGGGTATGATCTCTATATCTATAATACTGCTCTTTTATGTTCATATGATGAGATACCCTATTTTATCTCTTCAATTTAGTATTTTGAAGTTTTAAGTGGCGCCGTTAGGCTGCCGAATTTTTAAGGGATTCGTTCACCTTTCTCATTTTTCAAAGTTCTACTTTCATGTAAAGTCTTTCAAGTTCATTTTTATTATGTTGGGGTATGATATATATATCTATAATACTGATCTTTTATGTTCATATGATTAAAGACCCTATTTGATCTCGTCAATTCATTTTTCGAAGTTTAAGTGACACCGTTAGGCTGCCGAATTTTCATAAGAGAAATCTTATTTTTGTCTTCCTTTCATGTTCTTCATTTCATATGGTATATATTTAAAATTTCATTACCATGTTCATATATCCTTCATATTCTATCCCTATACTCTTTTATTGGTCATTTATGAATGTTTGATCTATGTCCCCTCTCTTTTAAATGTTTTCTAAAACCCCGAAACATAGTCGTTATGCTGCAGAATTTCCGTCTCAAAATGTCTCTCTCTCTTGATATAAAGTTATTTTATTTTATTAAGTGAATACTCAAAGATATATCTTCTATAGGGGTATTCACATATCTACCAAAATGTTCTATTTTAAATTCTGGGATTTACATACATGAGACCCACCTTCTTTTTCTGTGGGTTTTAAAGTGACACAAAGATCATGTCTTTAAAGCAGTTTTTTTAAAACGTTATGATTATGAAATGAAACCCATTAATTTTATGCTATATTGGTTTTTTATGAAATGATTTATGATGATATATGTGGCTCACATGATAATAAAGACATGTCAAGGGTGTTCCCTGATAGCGCTCCAATTCATTGGGTAAAGACTTAATCTCTAGAGATGACTATTTTTAACGACGCCTTGGTGAATAACCTTGGTAATTTTTAATGACACCTTGGGGATAGACTTTGGTGAAACATAAATGATTGTCAATATTAAATTTTTTAGCCACATCTTCAAGTTATGAAAAACTTTATTTTTATTATGATATGCCTCATGATTTCTTTCTCATGCCTTAAAGTTCTTTTTCATGACATTGTTGATATATCTCAAGTTCACATGTAAATGTTTCCCATTGTTTCCCTTACTGGGCCTTCTACTCACCGTTTCTTTTGATGTATGTTCCCAGGTTATGAGATGCAGTAATGAACCTAGGATGAACATAAGGAGAAGCCTTTCAAGTGTTTAATAAGAATGTTTTATGTTTTCATGTTTAAAGTTCTTGTTTTCCAAGACACTAAACCTTAAAGATCCTCAGTTTTGTAAAATGTATTGAAAGTTTATGTGATAAAAAGGTGGGATGCTATAATGGAATTGTTTGTTATGTAGAAGAAAATTTATTTTATGGCTATTATGGTCGCTATTGGCTTGTGTTATATGATGTTTTTTATATTAATGGTTACATTATTATGGGTCATATTATAGTTTCTAGGTTACATGAAATATGGTTGTAAATAAAGGAATACATAATGGGTGAAAAATTACAATTGATGAATTATGGGTTATTAAATGATTAATGATATGGTTTGTAATAGTTTTGTGTAATAAATTTTAATGGATATAATGAATGTGACTCAATATTAATGAATTAATTGAAGTGAGAAGTGGTTAAATGAATTATTTGACATTAAATATTAATAATTTCATGTAATGTGGTTTATAACATTTAATCTGGAATTTATATATGATAAGTGGATCAGGTAGCTAATGATATTGTTGTAGTCCCTTTATATGAATTAATGGGGATAGTTTGTGGAATTTCAACAACAGATGTGGTTAGTGTGTGGTGGATATTGTGGGTGTTTATAGTGTTGGAATGGTTTGAATCCTTAGGATGGGATTTTGTGTGACTATATGGGTCTAATATAATTTTCTATTTATTATGCAGCATAACCTAATTTGGGTAACTTGACCAACCCTCATATGATGATATGGGTCCCATGTGTGATTCCAAATATCTAGTTTATAGAGGGAATGAATGGACCATTCCCCCTCTACCCCACTTCCCCTTTAGATATAATATGGGTTGTGATGTATTAAGGAACTGGGAATATAAATGTATATATCTATATATATATATAGGCTATAATGACTTGTGGTTATTGAATATATACAGTTGCTAAAATTTTTGTGGTTTTGATGAAGATATATCATGATGTACATACATGGTAGGAGGAGGGTGTTGGGTTGATTTCCATTATGTTCTTGACACCCTACTATTATTAGTATTTGATGTATATTTGTTATGTGGATATAGTTTGTAACATGTAATTGTGGTTATATATTTGAGATTATGATGCTATATATAAGGTGTTGAAGCACATGAAATATTCCATTGGGGCTTGGGAGATACTAGATTAATGGGTAAGTGGATGCATGGTACCTAATTAATATATATATTTTTGATATTATTTTAATATACATGAATGTGATTATAGATGAGTGAACCCCAGTGAGGTTGGGTTATAATGTGCCTAACATAGGTTCATGTTGGTTATATTATTTATTCAATAAATCATTAACATACCTCTAAATGTTCGTCATAAGATTTTATGAGGATCCAACTAGTTATTATTGTATGCAAAACACTATATACATATATATATATATTAAAATATGTTTTTTAGGTTTCAAAGAGAGAGTTGGATACCGAGTTGGACATTACTTGTTTATGAAGTGGGGATGATATCAAACTCACTTCTATAGGAGTTTTCTTTTTGTATTTTATTTTAGATACCTTATTTATGTATTAAATTTATATGCACTATGGATTGGGTTTTATTTAATATTATAAAGTGTTTATTGGTGGCTTATTTGTAAGGAACCGACCTTAAAAAATTATATAATATTGGGTTTTTTAGTCAATAATTCACTTTACAACATTTCAAGGATCCTTATATTTTATAGTTATTGATAATTAGGATATAAATATTATATTAAAAACCAAAAAATTAAAAAGTGTACACTTCTAATTAGTATACATTTTACCACAATATAAAACATTTAATATGAAACACATTTAATTTTATTGAAAAATCATTATAACTTTTAAACTGACTTCTTATCTATCGTTACCCATCCTTAAATCCTATTAAATTGATTATAAAACATGGGATTCGAAAAAATTCTCTGTTGAGGAAATATAAAAGAAAGAAAGAAAATTTTAATAAATAAATTATTATAATTTTTTTTTCTAAATATACATTGGGCTCAAAATAAACATTTTTTACCCAAGAAATTAACTTATCTGAATTTTTTTTTCCATAAAACATTTAATATGAAATCAAAAATGGAAAATAAAAATCATAAAAGTTTATTTTCAATCATGAAAAACTCAATTTTGTTTTTCAAAAGTTAAATGTTTCACCCTTACAAAGTAGTGTATACATTCCTTTAAGAACATTCTCATAAGCTTACCTTGTAAAATCATATAGCTTTCATAAAAACCCATATAAAACATAAATAAATCATATTGGTAACTTAGGAAATCATTCTATCTCACAATTATAATCACTCTTAAATTATGAATAACCAATACAGTCAAAATCTATCATAAATATTACTCAATTAATTGAAGGGCTATCATAGGCTCACCCATCCTTAGTCTTTAATAAAGCCACCCATCCTTAGGTTTTCATGGACCCACATTTACATGGTATATAATAGAACCAAACTTATTTATAAACAATGAACAAGAATCATAATATATTCCCAACACATAAAATCTCGTAATTTTCACCATCACTCCCATAAAAATATTCCTTGTGCTCATAAAAAAATATTTTTGGATAATGAAATATCCTTTCCCATTAATATCTTAAAAAAAGAATTAAATAAAATAGGGTATTATTTTAAGAAAGCATGACGTCAAATATAGTTAGGAAAACATCAGATAACAATTATAGTAGCGGGATAAATCACTAATTATGTTTATGTTAAAATAAAACATTTCTTTTTTACTTTTTGTCAAAATATTCCATATAATAATTTTCAAATATTTTCAATTTTAAAACCATTAAAATAAATTTGAATGTGACATAAAATATCCTTTATAATTCATCTAGTCCCATATAAATACATCCATAAAATAATTTTAAGAATATGGTCATTGAAGAATTATATTTAGATAATCAGCCTTTAAGACATTTTAAATAAGATTTTTAAAGTAAAATGTTCCTTAAATAGAGTATGAATCATATGGTAAGTTATCTATAACCATGAATAGTAAAATTATTTTAATTATTTAATTTTTTGGAAAATATTTTTAATTTTATTATTCCTTTTACTTCCATGTCATAATCAATTACTTAATAAATTAACTTCACATCAAAGTTTTTAATGATATTATGATCACATGTCAAAAATGACTTCGTTAGGAAGTCTGTGGTCAAAGAGGTCATTATTATGTCATATCTAGAATAATAATAATTAAAATATTATTTTTTATACATAAATTATACTTTCAACACCCACCATGAAATATTCTTATGAAAAATTAATTACGTTACAATCATGGAGACAATAGGCCTTACATAAACATGAGTAATGATTCAATTTTTTCAACCATCATGATGTAAATAAGATTATTTAATAACTCTAGAATGATAATTATATCATTGTAAAAAATTATTACTTTAAATAAATATATTTATAGAGTTTATGTGACACATTTATGAAAAGTGAACCATATTGCTTCGTGGAGGTGGTAATTCACACATACACATGAACACCATTATCATTCTTCAATGGCTGGAAATGTAAGAAATAAGATGATATATTATATTTAAATAATGATATATATTTCATTAATATTATATATATACACATTAAATCTTTCATTATACTTATTTGTTATAGTCTATGATGGAAAAAAATTACATTTGATAGCGAGGTGGAAGTCTGTTGTACACATGAATGATGGTTTCATTTCCCATTTTATGGAAGAGGAGATGGATATAATTTATTCCATTAACATAAAAACATATATTTTATATGTAAGGTACTCGGGTTACTATTTTAGTATCTTTGACTAATATTTTAAATAGGTAGAATAAAAAATAAAATGAAAATTCTTGGTTAAGAATTACCTCTTCTTCAGACAACCTCTTAAGGTTTACACCAAAATATTTCTAAGGTTGGTTTTTTGATCAAAAAATGGACACTATGAAATGTGTAGGGGTGTAATTAAGGTATTTAGTTAGGTCCTAGAGGAAACAAAATTCTTTTTAAGTGTTAATAAAAGAGGATAATAGGTTTCCTTTTATAAGTGATAAGGGAGACACTCTTACAATTACTTAAACTATAAAATTAGTATAAATTAATTTTAGTTAAAAAAGGATAAAAATGATATAATAAGATTATAACTGGTTTAAATACTCTCATTAAATAAAATTTGGATAAATTTAGATTATGTTTTCAGCCTTATATATTTTTTTTATCCCCCACTAACCCTTTTGACACTTACTGCAATATCAAGGTTCTGTATAATAAAGGAGTCAAGAAAGTAACTATAAAAGGAAAAGTTGACCATAAATGGACCATGGTTGATATTATAATTCAGATAACATTCACTTGGATGAAGATAAGTTTTTTTATAAGTTTTGAATCATTTATGAAACCATTATTTATTAAAAAATATCATTATTGTGATTTTTGGAAATATTCATTTAATTTGAATTTGAAAAAAACATGAAATAAAAAAAATTCAAGTATAATACTTGAAAAAACAAAATATATTATAATAATCTATAAAATTCATGGTTTATAATAATTAAATAAAATTAAATTAATTTTAATATTTTTAAAATCATTTATTTTATTTTTCAGTTAATTGAATAAATACATGGTCGGTATTGCTTATGAATTTATAGTAATTATCTAATAACTAGAAATGAAACATAAATTAGAACTATAAAAAATCATTTATCTTTTAATTAACCATTTAAAACTTAATGGAGTTTTTTTCATCCAAGTCACAAAAGTTTACTGATATTAGAGGCAAGAGAGTAGCATTTTATACTTTATATTTAAATAAAAAATATAAATGTTATAATAAAAGTAAAGTGGTAATAAATTTCACTTATTTTAAATTTTGGATGATTATAGATAAAATATACTCACCCAATGAAACAAATAAAACTTTTAGGCTCCTTTTTAGTGCTTATAATATTATTTTTATACTTAATTATCATATTTACCCTAATCGAGATGAACATTATTTACTATAGTTACTATTCATAATGACAAAAAATAAAAGGGAAATATTTACCAAATTTGGAAATACCGATTCCAAATATGGAATCCATTTTTAAATATTCATTATATATAAGTAGAATAATTTAATATAAAATTAAAATTGAAAATGCGATGAAAAGAAGTTTCTAAAAAAAAGGATATTTTAAGTATAAAAACGTTTTTATGAAAAATTAAAGTACAAAATTCATTCCAAAGACCATAATTAGAATATATTTAATAAAAATGAACTTATTATATTTTAAAACTAATCCAAACATAATTTTAATTTTTAAATAACTAAATAAAAAACAAAATTTTCAATAACAATCAGTATTTCCTATAATTTATTAAAAATCAATCTTTTCAGAACATTTACAAAATTAAAAAAAAATTAATTTTTACATTATGAAATCAAATTTAAAATAATTTTTTCAAATTAAAATCATATAATTTTGAAATCATTATTTTAAATAAGACCATATAATTTATAAAATACAAATTTGGTTAAAAATAAAGCATTTTCATTTTGACAGAAAAATTCCCTAATATCCTCAAAATGAATATTACTTGATAATATATGAAAATTATTTATACTAAAATCTATTAGGTTGATAAATTATTTCCCACCTTTTTAAATTGTATCTTTATAATTTTAATCATTACTTAACAAAGTAGCTATCTGTTTCCCTCATATCATATTAGATTCCCATGTTTCTTCTTAAACTATATGGGTTTTACAAAAAACATTGAAATAATGAATTAACTTATACCAAAATACATTATTTCTGTAGTTAATAATCTAAAAATTATTTTACTCATAATAAATTATATATTCCAACAAAACTACTTAAAGTCTCAAAAAATGAGATCAATCCAGCACCTATTTTCTTAACATCGAAACCTAAAATAAATTATGTACTTGTGATAAATTGGGAGGAAATTAAAATTAGTAAGAATCTAGTCCAAGTTTCTCTAGTATTTCATATGGTCTAATAAAACATGTACATAGTTTTCCATTTTTACCAAAATACATAACAATTTTCTATGGAGATACTTTAATAGAAATATGATCACCTACCTTGAAAGAAATATCTTTCCAATGATTATTAGTATAAATTTTCTTATTTCTTTGAGAAATCCTCACATATTTTTGAATAATATTTAATTTATAAACCTTTTTTCTAACACTATTTATCAAAAAAACTCTTTCACATACTTTATCCCAAAAATTAAGACCTTAAACCTGATTTCAAAATAATTCCTCAAAAGGTTCCATCAATATATGGAATGAAAATGTTTTTGACCACAAATTTAAAATAATGAAATATATTGATCCCAATATCCTATGCAATCCATTGAACAAGAACAAACCATGTCTTCTAAGGTATAAATATTCCTCTTATAATATCCATCATACAATGGATCAAAGGTTTTACTGTAATTTAATTCATTACCCAATGACTTCTGAAGTCCTTTCCAAAAATTAGAAGTAGACATGGGATTATGTTTAGATTCAATGGAGAGAGGTACTGCATGTAACCTGACTATATCCCTCACATGAAATCAATAAAGATAATCTAAATATATAATATCTTGAATGTGTATTATATGTGAATATTTAGTAATCCATCTATAATAACCTAAATCACATTATTACCTCATGCTGTCTTTTGTAATCCTTCAATAAAATCCATGGATATAATTTCCCATTTTGAATCTAGAACTAGAAAAGGCTGAAGCATTCTTGAAGAAAAATTTCATTCTAATTAAACTTGTTTTCAAGTCAAACATTTCATGCTAAATTCAACAATATATATTTTCATTCCATCCCACTAGTAATACACCTAAAAGTCCATTTACCTCATAGTGCTTCTAAGATGAATGAAAAATGGGGAACTATGAGCTTCACTCAACAATTCTATTTTAAACTGGGAACATAAAGGTACACATAATATTTTTTAAAAAAAGATAACACCTCCTTTATCAACATTATACTTTGGAGACTTTCTATTCATTATATATTATACCCTTTTCTGTAAAAAATATTCCTCTTGACCCTTCTTAATTCCTCCTAATAGAGATGATTGTACTAACACCTGAAATACAATAGAAGAATTACCTACATGTATAATTTATATTCCATAATTAATGAAATCATTAACCAAAGGATAATTTTCAAAATGTATCATGTTTAATATAAAATTATTTTTCTGACTCAAATAACTAGCTACTTTGTTTTATTTTCTAGGATGGTAATGAATCATGTAGTGACAATTCTTAATCATGCAATCATAATTCTTATAGTTCAAATCAATTGAAACATTATTTGTTAAATTATACTATACATGAATGGGAATTAGCTGCTGTGTATTTTTCTTTAATTATTAAAAGGTATCATTTATATGGAGTAAAGTGTGAAATGAATATTGATCATAAAATTTATATGTATATTAATCAGTTCCATCCATATTCTCTACCTCATATTAAAATTTTTCTGAGTGAATATAAACATATAACTTTTATGATCAATATAAATTTCACACTTTACTCCATATAAATTATGCCTTTTAACTTTTAATGAAAAATACACAGTATCTAATTCCCATTCATGTATAGGATAATTTAAAAAATGAAGTTTCGATTGCTTTTTCTAATAAAAATTACGTAGTTAATTTGTATGAGATCACAACCAAGTCCCTTCAATGAAGCTTCACTATAGATGAAAAATTTCCCATTTCTAGATGGAAGGTCCAAAACTTGAGCATTCATTAATCTTCTTTTTAGTTCCTGATAAAAATAATCACATTATTTAATCTAGATAAATTTAAATCCTTTTCAAGTTAAATTATTTAGTGGGATAGATAACAAAGAAAATATGTCAACATACAACAATTAGTAACCCACCAGTACAAAAAAATAAAATATCGTTGAAATTTTTAACTCTTGTAAATTTATCAACAAATTTAGTTATAGTAATTTCAATAGTTATGACATATTTGGAAACAATATTCCCAAGGATAGATTTTTTTAACCAAAATTAACTCTTACTAAATTATATATATATATATATTATATTATTTTATTATTTTAAAAACTATCCTTAGTTTTTTTTATCCACATGAATATTATATCATGAAAATAAATCATTAATAAAAACAACCAAAACATTTTCTAAAATGTCATTGAAAACTCTATTCATAAGATCTATGAATACAAAAAGTGCATTAGAAAAACTAAATGGAATGACTAGAAACTCATAATTACCTTATCAAGTTTGAAAAAATATATTCATAATTTATTTCTCTCACCTTCAACTGATGGTACCCTTACATTAGAATAAGCAATATAAAATAAAGTGTTCTTGAGAGATGATCAAAAAACCATTAATACGAGGCAAATGATACTTTTTTTTGTAATAGTGATGTTATTCATGGATCTATAATCAATGAAATATATCATTGAACTGTATGTTTTTTTAACAAATAAAATTAGATCACTCCAAGGTGGTGTGCTAGTATAGATGAAATATTTATCTAGTAACTTTTTTTAAAAAAATTAAATTGCAAATGTTCTACATGATGCATTATTTAAGGGTGTTTTGAAATCGGATTAGCATTATGAACTAATTAAATAGTAATTTTGCCCTCCAAATTAAGAGTAATACTAGGAAAATCATCAAGAAATACATCCATAAATTCATTCACTAATGGGACATCACTAATTTGAACAATTTATTTCTTTTCAAAAATATGATATAAGTAACTTTCAATTCCATATATAATATATTTCTAAGCTTCTTGGTAGGTTATAAATGGTATGAAATCATTGAATAAAAAATTATTTTCTCTGTAATATATCTTATCATGATAAATTGAAATCCAATCCATACAAAAAATAATATAAACTCTATAATGGGTAGTTAAAAAAGAGTTTCAATAAAGAGCATCCAAATAATAAAAATATGATGATTCCTATAAATATTGGATGATTTAATAATTATATCAAGATATTTCCCAAAATGATTTATCTTATTTACATATGTTCATATTCTAATTTTAATTTAAAATTTATCAAAAGTGAAGGAATTTAAAGATTTAGATTCTAACAAGGTACTGAGATAATTAAAAAAAACAATTAGCATAGCTCTCACTACTTCATTTAATGGGACAACATCAACTTTAGTATTTATAATTAATTTTTCCACCACTATATAATGAGTAACTAATATTATAAACACATTTACACAATTTCTCAACTCATTTAAATTAAAACATCAAAATTCCTACCTATCAAAATTTGTCGTACCACTACTTGGGATCATTTTCATTGAAATCATGATATATATGCCCAAAATTACCACATCATAAGTACTTACATGATTTTATAAGACATTCCCAGAGTGTTTTTTACCACAACTTTCACAAAATAGAATCACCATTTTCTTAAATTCATATTTTATTGATGTATGTATCCCCATTTTCATCTATCTATGCCATTTCATACTATTATAATCTGGATGAACGTAAGTGTAATTAAATTACATCTCAACTTTCTTAGAAGAAATAAAAAATTTATAATAACTTTTAAATTATTTGGAATCCAATACTCTTTGAAAACTTGGTTTCAAACTTGAGTAAAATATATTAATTTTACTATAAAGGTGATGATTAAAATATAGTTTATACTGGAGAAATATTTTAAACTTTACTTAATATGTAGCTACTAAATCATCATATTTTTTCTTCAATTCAATGATTTTTTTCTCCCTCCCATGTCAAAAAACCATAGGGAAATATTTCTTAATGAAAAATTAATAAATGTGTAATATTCCATAGAATCAAGATAATTCTTCTCTATGGTATTATTAACCAAAGACAACTATTGAACAAATTTTAATTTAAAATGATGAATAAAAAAAGTAACCTTTTGATTCTCTAAAAATCCCATGAATTAAAATATATTTTTCATAGAATTTATTATCCATTCATCTACCACTGGATATGAAGTTACACTAAAATATGGAGGGTATTTTTTCATGAAATGCTCAATTATAAGCATGTTTTTATGTGGTAAATCAGACTCCTCTCTAACATGAATTACAACAATATTTATATTATTTTCAACTAATCCATAAATGCAAAAAATTTATCATTTCAAATTCATATTATTCCAAGATTTGTATTTGGAAGGATATTTTCTTCTTGATACCTTTTTAATTTAGATTCACTATTTCATCTACGGAAGACCATTTTGAATAGAGATAGCTTAAATAAAGAAAAATGTAAGTCTTACAATTCTATATCATTTCCATATAAACAATGTAGAATATTTAAATGGTGTTCTATTAGCATGATCAGAAATATAAATTATTCTAAACCTTTCCTCTGATTGAAAATGTAAGGGCTATTCTTTATAAAATTACATAATGTTAGGTTTTTAGTCATGAATTAACTTTATTATATTTTAAATATCATTTTTGTTTAAAGCTTCAGATAATTAGGGCTTAAATATTTTATAAATAATCCATATATTAAAATGTGGACACTTCCAATATGTATCCATTTTTTCCACAATATAAAACTTTTAAAATAAAACACATTCTCTTATCTAGAAAAATCTTAATAACTTTCAACTTGACCCCTTATATTTTATAACCCATCCATAAACCCCGTATTTTTTTAAAACATATTATGAACATAAAGATATTTGTAAGGTATATATAAAATAAATATAAAAAAAATTAAACCATTAATACTTACAAAAATTTTCCTTATTTAAAAAACATTGGGATCAAATTAGACATTTTATTATCCAAGAAATAAACTTCTATCACCAATTATTTTCATAAAACAATTTAAAAAAATATAAAAGGAAAAACTAAACTAATATATGTTTCATTAAAATAATTAAAAACTCATATTTTTTTTCAAAATTTTCTACATTTTACCCTTAAGAAGTAGCATAATCATTCCTTTAAACATAGGATTATTAGATTACCTTGAAAAATCATAAGATTCTATAAAAACCAATTACAAGAATAAATAAATCATATAGGTAAACAAGGAAATCATTTTAATATCACTATTATAATCACTCTTACATGTGGAATAACCAATAATGTAATGTTCCAACATAAATCTTACCCAAGGCATGAGAGGGCTATCATGGACCCACCCATCCATGGTTTATAATGGATCCACCCATCCTTGGGTTATAAAGGATCCAACTTTAAATGATTTATAATGATAGTATACATCATTATAATAATTTTAAAATAACCAAAACATAATAAGAACACATAAAATCATGAAATTTTCAACCTTACACTCATAATAATATTCTTTTAAATCATAAAAAAACATTTTCATATATTTAAATAAGCTTTCTATTTAAAGTCATTTTCAAAAATAATCATAAAAAATGAAAATAGGTTTTTTATTTAAAGAAAACATGGAAATTTTTAATGGAATTCAAAATTTCACATACATAACTTATTTTAAAGTTATATTTAATTTAATTTCCATTATTTATTTGTTTTGGGGGTTTCCCATTCATTTTTGTAGGAATGGGTGAGTTTTCATGATTTGGGCCAAATTGTGAGCCCAATTCCAAATTTAAAAATAAATTTTGTTTCCTTTTATAAATCCTTATTTTTTCAACATTTTTAATCAATTCAAATTCATACTTGCCCTACCCTAACCTAATAACACCACCAAATTAATTTGGACCACTTAGAAATCCATAATCATGGTGGTTTGGGGTTTTTATTTAAGGGATTGGGCCTTCCCAAAGGCCCATTTCCTACATTAAAAATATTGTTTAATTATTTAATATCTCACTCAATTTTAACTATTTTTAGGTGATTCCACCTTTAACCTGAGCCCACTGAACCTAGTCGCAGCCCAAATCTATTCTCACCCTCTTTGAAGCTCATTTTCTTCGCGTAATAAGTCAAAACGTCTTAAGCTTCCTTAATTTGAGAAGATTTATAAAGGTAATTTGTTTCTTTATAACTCCTTAGTTTCTCACTCTTTTTACCCATTAAAATTCTTACATGATATAATTATCCTTATTCTTAACCCCTTGAATTTTTGGCTGTTTGAAAATTCATCTACCGGTATATTTGGGGCGATTTCTACAAGATCCCAAAGGTAAGTTGGTCTACTTCATTATCCTTTAAATTTATTAGGGTTATATTCAATGTGATTAGGGTTTCTTCCCTTATCCTTGAGGTTCCTAATGTCCAGAAGTTTGGGTTAGAACCTAGGGTTTTATTTCTTGTCTTTTGGGTGAAATATTGTGGTTTTAGTTTGGATTTCACTTCCTTGTGGTGCAGTAGTGGTGAAGTTGAAGTTTCACACCATGTTTTGAGGGTTTTGACATAAAATGTAATGACCCGCCAATTCTCATTGGCTTGAGAGTACAATGAGTCATTACTAGGACTTAAGCGAAATCCCCAATATGCCAAAGGATGGCAATAAATTCCAGAGGGTTTCAAATCTAAGTGGGGGGAAGATTTACCCTTTAAGAAATAAACCCAAAAACCAACCACAACCAATCACTATATGATGCATGAACAAAAGAAACAACCAACTCATGCATTACCATAAGAGAACTACATTGTTCCACAAATCACTACATAACAAACACAAAATCAGAGTACCAAGAGGAAGACTAAAAAAAAGACCCAAAACTATCCAAGACACACTCCACGGCTCCACACCGAGCTCCATGCACTAAGCACCACCACATCTCCCAAGCATCACCATGAGCACTAGAAATAAGATGCTTTACCTTTACCTGTGTCCCGGAATATGACATCTGCAAAACCACCAACGTGCCAAAGTAGGGGTGAGTATAAAACTCAGTAGGTTTTCCCCAATGAATTACCTACTAATTCCACAAGGATAGAAGAGTTAGCCACATTTATATAAGAACAGTTTATATAAAACATTTTCTCAAAATCAGTTTATAACTAAATATAAACAAGTTTCAAAAAAAATTCATAACCAAAGGCATTCCAAGAATAATTTAAACCAATTTTCCAACAAGTTAGTTTTCCATAAAAATAACCAAACAAGCTTTAGAACCATTTCACAAACATTCCTTTTTAGCATACCCAACCATTTTCTAACCCATGCTTCCAACCATGCATGCTTCGTTATGATAGTTCCATACTCATGAGTGGTTTCTCGTCGATCTACCAAGTAGTCACAAGGTAATTGTTTCCCATGTGCCATTACACCTTTGTAACTGAGCACAAGGTCATATTTCAACCAAGACTTGTACTTAAAAGTCCCATGTTACATTAAACGTTTGGCACCGAGCACAAGGTCCTATTTCAACTAAGCCTCATATATGCAACATGAAAACACACCACACATTCACAAAATTCATGAAAAAACCATCCTTTAAATAAAACACCATTATATTAAAAACCATTTCCATCAAAACAAAGTATGTTCAACCAATTCAAACCATTTCAATAAAACTGTAATTTTATTGAAAACCAAAGAATGAACCAATTTCATCAAGCCATTTCAATACAAAACCATTTCAATAAAACAACCCTTTTTATTGACAACCCATATTTCATCAAACCATTTAACATTCCAACAAATACATAATTTAAAATCAATATTTCAAATTCAAGAATCCAAATCACTTTGCACAACAATTCACCAGGATTTCACAATTTCATAAAAACCATAAATTATCACTAAAGAAGATTTATTCCATGCTTTTAACAATCAAGTTCATTCAAATAAACCAATTTGAAACCAATACAATCAATTATAACAAGAGGAGTCGAGAGTGAATCCTCCTACCTCAAAGGTTTTGACAAAAATCCTAACAATCAGATAACGCAAAAGAAAACCGGGCCAATTCACCAAGGATCCTCCTTATATCTCTTCTCATAACACAACCAATACCAAAACTCGTCAAATTTGGCATCCAAACACTTATATCTACCCATAACAGGCATAGATATAAGAAACCGAGAGAAGTGGAGAAGTATATCTAAGTAGATCTAAGAAACCAAACAAGAATGATCACATACCTCAAGAATCCGTCTTCGATTCATTAAGAGAAGATTTCAGATCACCTCCAGAATGATGGGAGAACCCTCTTTGACCATAGGAGAACCAAAATCCCGAGTTAGGGCCTCTTAGAAGGAAAAACGAGCTATATAGAGGCAAAACACGTGAGATCCCCCATTATAGGATCTCGTTTATGTGGTCGCACGGTTAGTTCGCACAATTGGACAAACCGTGCGCTAACCGTGTGCTAGCTACTACCTCGACCACCCTTCTCGCATGGTTTGGACACACGGTTAGACAAATTGTGCATCGACCATGTGGAAGATACTGCCTCCAAGACCCACTGCACACGGTTTGGCCGCATAGTCTAGATAAACCGTGCACCTCTCATGCGACTTCCTCTTTGCCGCAAAACATCATTCCAAGTTCTCCCGATTCTCCCATTCAACACTCTTAACTTTAAAATCATGAAAAGCATCAAGTAAGGGTTACATACCAGAAACTAGGGGTACTAAATTATCCCCACCATTGGTCTTTCCATCCTCGAAAAGTATAAAACCTTTATCCAAATGAAAGAGTTCCGGCCAATGCTCCTTCATTTCCTTTTCACGTTCCCAAGTCTCTTCCTGAATCTGACCATGCTTCCATAAAACCCACACTAGACCGATGATTTTTCCATGAAAGAATTTCTCTTTCCTATCCACAATCCGTACCGATATATGTATCAAAGAAGCATCAAGCTCTAGGTCAACGTGATCCCATCTGATCACATGGTCAGGATCGGGCTGATACTTTTTCAACTGAGATAAATGGAACACATTATGCACCAAATTGAAACGTGGTGGTAAATCCAACCAATATGACACCTCTCTAACCCATTCTAGTATCTCAAAAGGTCCAATGTATCTAAGAGATAACTTGCCCTGCTTCTCAAAAAGATGATGTCCAAGTCTTGGAGAGATCCTCAAGAAGACACGATCACCCACAACGAACGACAACGGTCTTCGACGGTGATATACATAATATTTCTGACGACTCTAAGCCCTCTCTATCCTCTTTATAACCAACTAAATCTTCTCTTTTGTCTCTTGGACAAGGCTTGGCCTGACTAGTGAAGTTTTACCAGTTTCCACCCAATATAGTGGAGACCGACAAGGATGCCCATACAATGCTTCAAACAGAGCCATGCGTATCGAGGCTTGATAGTTGTTATTGTATGAGAACTGCAATAAGGGTATAAGCTCCTCCCATGAGCCACCAAAAACCATTACACAAGCCCAAAACATGGCTTCCAATGTTTTTATCATCCGCTCGAATTACCCATCCATATGAGGATGATACGTCGTGCTCATTGTCAACTAAGTTCCGAGGGCTTGCTGTAATGATTTCTAGAAATGAGATGTGAACCTTAGATCTCTATCTGAGATGATAGAAACTGCTACCCCATGACTCTTTACCACTACTCAGATATAGATTTTTGAAAGATCTTCCACCGTATGAGTTTCACGAATCGGGATGAAATGGGTCGACTTGGTCAGATGATCCACTATCACCCAATTGGAATCATGTTTCCAGAACGTTCTTGGAAGACATGTAACAAAATCCATTGCTATATGATCCCATTTACACACTGGTATAGATAAAGATTGTAAAATACCAGCTAGTATCTGATGCTCTACTTTAACCTACTGACAAGTTAAGCACCATGAGACGAACTCGACCACCTTCCTTTTCATGCCACTCCACCAAAACTGTGCCTTCAACACCTTATACATCTTTTGTGTAACTAGGTGTACATCCCATCTTGAATAGTGATAAACATAAAGGATTTGTTCCTAACAAACCATATGTACAACCATACGATCTCTGAAACACAAAACTGAACCCCCATCAAGTTTCCAGCCATCAATGGTCTCCCCACCATTGAGTTTTGAACTTACAACCAGACATTCTACAACAGATGTTTGCGATTATTTAATCATCTTTACTAAATCAGGAACAAGTGTAGCTGAAAAGAAAATAGCAGAATCACCTCGATCTTCACATTGCACATGCATGTCGGCTAAGACTAACATCAACTTCCATTCATCTAAAGCTTCTTTTTCTAACTGAACATATGACTTTCTACTTAATGCATCCGCCACCAAATTCCCTTTTATTGGTGTGTACATCAACTCAAAGTCAAACATCTGGACATAATCTATCCACCACCTTTTCCTTAGATTCAAATCTTGCTATGAGAAAATGTGTTTCAAGATTTTTTGATTCGTAAACATAGTAAATGTCTCACGAAAGAGATAATGTCTCCATGTTTTCAAATCATGGATGACTATAGCCAAATCCAAATCATGTGTTTGGTAATTTTTCTCATGCACTATCAACTTCCTTGAGCCATAAGCAACCACATGTTCTCCTTGCATGAGAACACAACCCAAACCTGTTCTCAAATCATCACAATACACCACATACCCCTATTTTGATTCAGGAAAGATCAAGATAGGTGCCGATGTAAACTGAACATTCAGTTCCTGAAATTATTTCTGACATTCTTCCGTCCATTGGAAGAGATAATTCTCCTTAGTCAGAGCTATCATTGGTGAAGCTAGTCATGATATATCACGCACAAAGCATCGGTAGTTACCAGTTAGACCAAGAAAACTACGTATCTCGAACACATTCTTCAGTGGTTGCTAAGAGATAATGGTTTCTATCTTTTCAGGATCAACTGAAATGCCTTTCTTGGAAATGACCTGGCCAAGGAAACATACTTTCTGTATCCAAAAATCGCACTTTGATAATTTTGCATACAAACGATGATCTCTCAATATTTTTAACACTGTTTCCAGGTGCTCCTCATGATCATCCCTTGTCTTTGAATACACCATGATATCATCCACAAACACCACAACAAAAGAATCCATATATCGCTAAAATATCCGATTCATCAATTCCATGAAGACCCCTTGTGCATTGGTTAGACTGAAAGGCATGACTAGAAATTAGCAGTGGGCATATCGGCTTCTAAAAGCTGTCTTTGGAATATCCTCCTTCCGAACCCGCAATTGGTGATATCCTGATCGCAAGTGAATATTGGAGGACCACTGAGCTCCCCTTAATTGATCGAATAGATCATCAATGCGTGGAAGTGGATATCTATTCTTTATCATAACTTGGTTAAGCTTACGATAATCAACACACAGTCGAAGAGTTCAATATGCATTCTTCACAAACAACACCGGTGCTACCCATGGAGAAGTACTTGGTCGAATAAAACCCTTGATTTTTAGCTCCTCTAACTGCACTTTCAATTCCCGTAACTCTTTTAGTACCATCCTATAAGACGGGAGGGAAATAGGACTGGTCCCCTAAAAGAGATCAATCATAAACTCTACTTCCCTTAGAGGTGGTAACTCTGAAAATTTATTGGGAAAGACATATGGAAATTGATCCACAATAGCTGGAAAACTATTTTCCTCATTCTCTTCCATTGATTCCAAATCCAGCGTTGCTAATTAGTAAGAGATCGTTCCCACCATTGGTTCCAACAATCTCTTTGAACCTTTCTTTACCATCCCCTCTCCTCTGAAGAGATAGTTGATGTCGCCCTCTTTCATGAAACTAACCATTCTCCTATAACAGTTGATGTGAGCCTTAAAAATTGTCAACCAATCCATAACCAGGATTGCGTCATAGACATCCATGTCCAACATCGAGAAGTTCCATTTTAACTCAGCTCAATCAACAATTATAGCACATGCTCTACAAAAAAGTCTTAACATTCTCTTTCTCTAAGATGAGTTTTCAGTTTCAAAAACGAAGACATCATTTCCAATTTTAAACATAGAAAGTCAACAACACGAGAAGAAATGAAGGAATGTGATGCACTAGTATCAAAGAGCACTTCTATAAGGGTAGAATTCAAAAGAATCATACCTCTCACCGTAGATGGTCCTGCCTGATCATCGACCATCATCTACTCAGCTCTATACAATTGCTTCGTCGCTGCACTATTCTCCTTGTTGTCTTGCTGAGATTTTCCTAGTTTAGAATTCATGTTATTTCTAGAATCACCATCGCTAGCTCTGTTATGCTGATGAGATTGACTCTTCAGTCCTCTTCATGTCGAAGCATACGATTCTTGCGATGCCTGAGAAGTGTCTCGAGCACCTGACCTAGGAGCATTGCGACAATATCACTGAATATTCCCCATCTTGTTGCAATTGTGACATGATCTAGGTTACTCCATGCACTCTCTCTTTATATAGTCAGTCGAACCACATTGAAAACAACCTTCTTTGCTCTTGGGTCATGGTGGAAGGTTTACTAATCCAGCCATCTGGTTCTGATTTCCACTCACACCATGGAAATAGGTGTCCTTTTTCCAATTGTTCCCAGAGGTTGAGTTACCACCGTTTCCCATAGGTATCATCATGCCTCCTCCCATGGATAGCGAGATATCACATCCAGCAACATTCACTCTGTTCAATATCTCAGTATAATCCGTAATACAGAGCACCACAATCTTCGATCGAATCTCCTACCTTAGCCCCGATTCGAATATGCGTGCCTTCAACGATGCACTTACTACAACCTCTGGTAAAAAATATACTATATTCAAGAATTTAGCCGCATAATCTGTTACAGAGAGGCTCTCTTATTTCAAGCTGATGAAATCCATCGTTTTATGGATCTTGAACATGTGAGGATAGAATTGTTTGTTGAACAATTCTTCAAAATCCTCCCATGTAAGGCCTTCATCCAATTAGGCATGCACCTCTAAATCCCATCACCGACATGCAAGATCCTCAATAATATATGTCTCCAACTTTAATTTCAACTCTGATGGTGTGACGATGAAATCGAAGATACAATTCATCATACTTAGCCACACCTCCACTTTTTTGGGTTCAGCATCACCCAGAATGTTCGATGGATTCTTCTTCATGAACTGGATGGTATGGTCCACATGCCTTTGTTCATTTCTCCAGTTCACCATATCCACACCATGGAAAGCTTGGAAAATACTATGAACCAGCTCTTGGTTCACACGTGGTTCTGGTGCAACCACATTTTCTGCACATTCTTCAGGTTGGTTTCAATGACGCCTACCTAGTGCCATTTTCTAAACCAACAACAAACTCCGTCAATCTCACTCTCTAGCAACTAATGGCATAACATTCAAATTCTATCACATCATCTATCAAAAAAAAATTTTTCCAAAAAAACCTTTTTCCATGTTCAACCATTTTTTAAAACATTCAATATATTTTTTGAAAATGAAACCATTTTCAAAATACACCCAATACCCTGTTTTCAAAGTCTTTCACTTGAAACCAATTTATGCATTTTTCAAAAATTGGAACCATGCACAAAATCCATACCCATTCCTCACAATTAGATATGAAATCCTAGTGGAAAGTCATTCCTATACAATGCATGTCATGCTCCTCTCATTGGATAAACCCATGATAATAAGATTCTCAACATTCTAGAAGTGTATCCAAAACACTTATGTACCCAAAACCCTGGTAACTTGAAGTTCAGCATAAACGGGTTAGCTACGGGTAAGCTACGTCCTTTTGTAATGACCCTCCAATTCTCATTGGATTGAGAGTACAACGAGTAATTACTATGCCTTAAGTGACATTCTCAAGACGCCAAAGGCTGGAAAAAAATGATGAAGGGTTTCAAATATAAGTTGGGGGAAGATTTACCCTTTAAGAAATAAACCCAAAAACCAACAATAACCAATAACTATATGATGCATGAACAAAAGAAACAACAAACTCATGCATTACCAAAAGATAACTACACTATTCCACAAATCACTACATAACCAACACAAAATCAGAGTACAAAGTGGAAGACTAAACAAAATACCCAAAACTAGCCAAGACACACTCCACGACTCCACACCGAGCTCTATGCACTAAGTACAACCACATCTCCCAAGAATCACCACAAGCACTAGCAATAAGATGCTTTACCTTTACCTGTGTCCTGGAATATGACATCTAAAAAAGCACCAACGTGCCAAAGTAGGGGTGAGTATAAAACACAATAGGTTTTCCCAAATGACTTCCCTACTCACGCCACTATGATAGAAGAGTTAACAACATTTATATAAGAACACTTTATATAAAACATTTTCTCAAAAGTAGTTTATAACTAAATATAAACAAGTTTCCAAAACCATTCATAACCAAAGGCATTCCAAGAGAAATTTAAACCAATTTTCTAGCAAGTTAGTTTTCCAGAAAAATAACCAAACAAGCTTTATAACCATTTCACAAACATTCCTTTTTGGCATACCCAACCATTTCCTAACCCATGCTACCAACCTTGCATGATTTGTTATGAAAGTTCCATACTCATGAGCAGTTTCTCATTGATATACCAAGTCATCATAAGGTAATTGTTTCCCATGTTCCATTACACCTTTTTCACTAAGCACAAGGTCATATTTCGACCAAGCCTTGTACTTAAAAGTCCCATGTTCCATTAAACATTTGGCACTGATCACAAGGTCCTATTTTAACCAAGCCTCGTATATGCAACATGAACACACACCACATATTCACAATATTCATTCCAAAACCATCCTTTCAATAAAACACCCTTTTATTGAAAAACATTTCCATCAAAACCATGTGTGTTCAACCAATTCAAAAAATTTCAATAAAACCGTACTTTTATTGAAAACCAAAGAATAAACCAATTTCATCAAGCCATTTCAGTACCAAACCAATTCAATAAAACACCCCTTTTTATTGAAAACCCATCTTTTATAAAACCATTTACCATTATAGAAAATATATAATTTAAAATCAACATTTTAAATTCATGAAGCCAAATCCCTTTGCACAACAATTCACCAGGATTTCACAATTTCATCAAATCTATAAATCATCACTAAAGAAGATTTATTCCATGATTTTCACAATCAATTTAGTTCAAATAACCCAATTTGAAACCAAGACAATCAATTCTAACAAGACAAGTCAAGAGTGAATCCTCCCACCTCAATGGTTTTGATGAAAACCCTAACAAACGGAGAACGCACAAGAAAACCAGGCCGATTCACTAAGGATCCTCCGTAGATCTCTTCTCCTAACACCACAAAGAGAAAAAATCATCAAATTTGTCATCCACACACTTAGATCTAACCATAAAGGGCATAGATCTAAGAATCCAAGAGAATAGGAGAAGTAGATCTAAGTAGATCTACGAAACCAAACAAGAATGATCACATACCTCAAGAATCCGGCTTCGATTCATCAAGAGAAGCCTTTAGATCGCCTCCAGAATGATGGGAGAACCCTATTTGACCTTAGGAGAACCAATATCCCGAGTTAGGGCCACTTAGGAGGAAAAAAGAGCTACATAGAGGCAAAAACGCGTGAGATACACCTTTATAGGATCTCGTTTAAGTGGCTTCACGGTTAGTTCACATGGTTTGAAAAACTGTGCGCTAACCGTGCGCTAGCTTTTGACTCGACCACCCTTCTCGCACTATTTGGATGCAAAGTTAGACAAACCATGCGCTGACCATGCAGAAGCTACTGCCTCCAAGACCCACTGCGCATGGTTTGGTTGCATGGTTTAGACAAACAGTGCGCCTCCCGTGCGACTTCCTCTTTGCCTCAAAACATCATTCCAAGTTCTCCCGACTCTCCCATTAAACACTCTTAACTTTAAAACCAGGAAAAGCATCGAGTAAGGGTTACATACCAAAAACTGGGGGTACTACATTATCCCCACCATTGGTCTTTCCATCCTTGGAAATTAGAAAACCTTTATCCAACTGAAAGAGTTCCGGCCGATGCTCCTTGATTTCCTTTTCACGTTCCCAAGTCTCTTCGAGAATCTGACCATGCTGCCATAAAACCAACACTAGACCGATTATTTTTCCACGCAAGAACTTCTCTTTCCTATCCACAATCTATAAAGGGATATGTATCGATGAAGCATCCGGATCTAGGTTAACATGATCCCATTTGATCACATGTTCAAGATCGGGATGATACTTTTTTAACTTAGATACATGGAACACATTATGCACCAAACTGAACCGTGGTGGTAAATTCAACCGATATGCCACCTCTCCAACCTGTTCCAGTATCTCAAAAGGACTAATGTATCTAGGAGATAACTTTCCTTGCTCCCCGAAACAACGATATCCAAGTCTTGGAGAGATCCTCAAGAGGACATGATCACCCACAATGAACGACAACGGTCTTTGATAGTGATCTGCATAAGATTCCTGATAACTCTGAGCCGTCTCCATCCTCTTTCTAATCAAATGGATCATCTCTTTTGTCTCTTGGACAAGGCTTGGCCCGACTAGTGAATTTTCACCAGTTTCCACCGACTATAGTGTAGAACGACAAGGACACCCATACAATGCTTCAAATGGAGCCATGCGTATCGAGGATTGATAACTGTTACTGTATGAGAACTCCACTAAGGGTATATGCTCCTCCCATGAGCCACAAAAATCCATTACAAAAGACCAAAACATGTCTTCCAATGTTTGTATCATCCACTTAGATTGACCATCCATCTGAGGATGATACACCATGCTCATAGTCAACTGAGTTCTGAGGGATTGCTGTAATGATTTACAGAAACAAGATGTGAACCTATGATCTCTATATGAGACGATAGAAACTGGTACCCCATGCCTCTTTACCACTTCTCAGATATAGATTTTTGAAAGATCTTCCACCGTATGAGTTTCATGAATCGGGATGAAATGGGCCGACTTGTTTAGTCGATCCACTATCACCCAAATGGCATCGTGTTTTTGGACCGTTCTTGGAAGACCTATAACAAAATCCATTGTTATCTGATCCCATTTTCACAATGAGATAGGTAATGATTGTAAAATAACAATTGGTCTCTGATGCTCTGCTTTAACCTACTGACAAGTTATGCACCGTGAGACGAACTCATCCACCTTCCTTTTCATGCCACTCCACCAAAACTGCGCCTTCAACGCCTTATAGATCTTCTGTGTACCTGGGTGTACAACCCATCTTTAATGGTGATAATCATGAAGGAGTTGTTCCTGAAAAACCATAGGTACAACCATCCAATATCTGAAACACAAAACTAAACCCCCATCAAGTTTCCAGCAATCAATGGTCTCCCCGCCATTGAGTTTTGAACTTACAACCATACATTCTGCATCAGATTTTTGTGCTTCTTTAATCATCTTTTACTAAATCAGGAACAAGTGTAGCTGAAAAGAAAACAGCAACATCACCTCGGTCTTCAGATTCCACATGCATGTCAGCTAAGACCGACATCAACTACCATTCATCTAAAGCTTCTTTCGATAACTGAACATATTACTTTCTACTCAATGTATCCTCCACCAAATTCCCTTTTCCTGGTGTGTACATCAAGTCAAATTCAAACATCTAGAGATACTACATCCACCTCCTTTTCCTCAGATTCAAATCTCATTGTGAGAAAATGTGTTTCAAGCTTTTTTGATCCATAAACACAGTAAATTTCTCACCAAAGAGATAATGTCTCCATGTTTTCCAAGCAAGGGTGACTAAATCCAACTCCAAATCATGTGTTGGGTAATTTTTCTCATGAACTCTCAACTGCCTTGAGCCATAAGCAACCACATGTTATCCTTACATGAGAACACAACCCAACCATGTTCTCTAAGAATCACAATACACCGCATACCCCTATCATGATTCATGAAAGATCAAGATATGGGCCAATGTAAGCCAAAATTTTAGTTCCTGAAAGGATTTCTGACATTCTTCCATCATTTCGAAGAGAGAATTATTCTTTTCAGAGCTGTCATTGGTGAAGCTAGTCGTGAGAAATCATGCACAAAACATCAGTAGTAACTAGATAGAGCAAGAAAACTACGTATCTCGAATACATTCTTTGGTGGTTGCTAAGAGATAACGATTTCTGTCTTTTCAGGATCAACTAAAATGCCTTTCTCAGAAATGACATGGACAAGGAAATGTACTTTCTGTCTCCAAAAATCACACTTTGATAATTTGTCATACAAACGGTGATCTCTCAAGATTTTTTACACTATTTACAGGTGTTCCTCATGATCATCCATTGTCTTTGAATACACCAATATATCATCCACAAACACCACAAAAAAGAATCCAGATATCACTGAAATACCCGATTCATCAAATCCATGAAGACCGCTTGTGAATTCGTTAGACCGAAAGGCATGACTAAAGATTCGTAGTGGTTATATCTTCTTTTGAAATCTGTCTTTGGAATATCCTCCTTTCGAACTCACAATTGGTGATATCCTGATCACAATTCAATCTTAGAGAACCACTGAGCTCCCCTTAATTGATCAAACATATCATCAATGCGTGGAAGTGGATATCTATTCTTTATCTTAACGTGGTTAATCTTATGATAATCAACACACAGCCGAATAGTTCCATCTACCTTCTTCACAAACAACACCGATGCTACCCATGGAGAAGTACTTGGCGAATGAAACCCTTTCTTTCCAGCTCCTCTAACTGCACTTTCAATTCCTGTAACTCCATTGGTACCATCCTATAAGATGAAAGGAAAATAGGGTTTGTCCCCGAAAGGAGATCAATCGTAAACTCCACTTCCCTTAGAGGTGGTAACCCTGAGAATTTATTGGGAAAGACATATGGAAATTGATCCACAATAGCTGGAAAACAATTTTCCTTAATCTCTTCCATTGATGCCAAATTCACCGCTTCCAATTGGTAAGAGATCGTTCCCACCATTGGTGCCAACAAGATCTTTGCACCTTTCTTTACCATCCTCTCTCCTCTGAAGAGATGGTTGATGTCGTCCTCAGTCATGAAACTAACTTTTCTCCTATAATAGTCGATGTGAGACTTAAACATTGTCAACTAATCCATACCCAGGATTACTTCATAGACATCTATGTCCAACATCGAGAATTCCCATTTTAACTCAGCTCCATCAACAGTTATAGAACATTCTCTACACACAAAGTCTTGACATTTTCTTTCACCAAGAGGAGTTTTTCAGTTTCAAAACATAAGACATCATTTCTAGTTTTAATCATAGAAATTAAACAGCATGAAAAGCAATGAAGGAATGCGATGCACCAATATCGAAGAGCACTTGAATAAGGGTAGAATTCAAAAGAATTGTACCTCTCACCGTAGATGGTCTAGCCTGATCATCAACCATTATCTGCTCAGCTCCATATAATTGCTTCGTCGCTGCACTGTTTTCCTTGTTGCCTTGCTGATATTTCCCTGGTTGAGGATTCATGGTATTTCGAGAATCACCATGGCTAGCTCTGTTATGCTGACAATATTGACTATGTTGTCCTCTTCCTGTTGAAGCATATGATGCTTGCGACGCCTGAGAAGTGTCCCGAGCACCTTACCTAGGAGCACTGTGACAATAGCACTGAAGATTCCCCATCATGTTGCAATCGTGACATGCTCTAGGTTGTTCCGTGCACTCTCAATTTATGTGGTCAGTCGAACCACATTGAAAACAACCTGCTTTGCTTTGGGGTCATGGGGGAAGGTTTAATGATCCAGCCGTCTGGTCCTGATTTGCACTCACACCATGGAAATAGGTGTCCCTTTTCCGCTTGTTCCCAGTGGTTGGGTTCCCACCATTTCCCGTAGGTATCATCATGCCTCCTCCCATAGATCTAGATATATAACGTTCAGTAATAGTCGCTCTTTTCACCATCTCTGTATAATCCGTAATACAGAGAACCACAATCTTCGATCGAATCTCCTGCCTTAGCCCCGATTAAAAGATGCATGCCTTCAATGATGCACTTACCGCAACCTCTGGTGCAAAACAGACTATATTCATGAATTTAGTCACATACTCAGTTACAAAGAGGCTCTCTTGTTTCAATATGAAGAATTATGTCATTTTTTGGATCTTAAACGTGTGAGGATAGAATTGTTTGTTGAACAATTATTCAAAATCCTCCCTTGTAAGGCCTTCGTCCAATTTAGCATGCACTGCTAAATCCCACCACTGATGTGCAAGATCCTAAAGAATATACATCGCCAACTTTACTTTCAGATCTAATGGTGTGCCGATGAAATCGAAGATACGATTCATCCTACTTAACCACACCTCCGCCTTTTCGAGTTCAGCATCACCCCGAAAGTTTGGTGGATTCTACATCATGAACTGGATGGTATGGTCCACATGCCTTGGTTCATTCCTCCAGTTCACCGTATCCACAGCTTGGAAAGCTTAGAAAATACTATGAACCAGCTCTTGGTTTACACGTGGTTCTGGTGCAACCACATTTTCCACAGCTTCTTCAGGTTGGTTTTGACGACGCCTATCGGGTTCCATTTTCTAAACCAACAACAAACTCCGTCAATATCAATCTATAGCAACTAATGGGTTAACATTTAAATTCTATCACATCATCAATTACAACATTGTTTTTCCAAAAATGATCTTTTTCCATGTTCAACCATTTTTTAAAACATTTAACATACTTTTTGAAAATCAACCTATTTTCAAAATACACCCAATACCTTATTTTCAAATTCTTTCACTTGAAACCAATTTCTAAATTTTTTAAAAATTAGAACCATGAACAAAATTATTACTCATTCCTCATAATGATATATGCAATCATAGTGGGAAGTCATTCCTCTACAATGCATGTCATGCTCCTCTCATTGGCTAAACCCATGCCAATGAGATTTTCAATATTCTAGAAGTGTATCCAAAATACTTATGTACCCAAAACCCTGGTAACTTGATGTTTAACATAAATAGGTTAGCTATGGGTTAGCTACATCCTTTTGTAGTGACCCACCAATTCTAATTGGCTTGAGAGTACAACGAGTCATTACTAGGCCTTAAGTGACATCCCCAAGTTGCCAAAGTCTGGCAATAAATGCCGAAGGGTTTAAAATATAAGTTGGGGGATGATTTACCATTTAAGAAATAAACCAAAAAAACAACCATAACCAATCACCATATGATGCATGGATAAAAGAAACAACCAACTCATGCATTACCAAAAGAGAACTACACTGTTCCACAAATCACTACATAACCAACACAAAATCAGAGTACCAAGAGGAAGACTAAACAAAAGACCAAAAACTAGCCAAGACACACTCCACAGCTCCACACTGAGTTCTATGCGCTAAGAATCACCACATATCCCAAGCATCACCAAGAGCACTATCAATAAGATGCTTTACCTTTACCTGTGTCCCAGAATATGACATCTGCAAAAACACCAACGTGCCAAAGTAGGGGTGAGTATAAAACTCTGTAGGTTTTCCCCCAATGACTTCCCTACTCATGCCACTAGGATAAAAGAGTTAGCCACATTTATATAAGAATAGTTTATGTAAAACATTTTCTCAAAAGTAGTTTATAACTAAATATAAAAAAGTTTCCAAAACCATTCATAACCAAAGGCATTCCAAGAGAAATTTAAACCAATTTTATAGCAAACTAATTTTCTACATTTATAGGATCTCGTTTAAGTGGCTGTATGGTTAGTTCGCACAGTTTGACAGATTGTGCACTAACTGTGTTCTAGCTACTGCCTCAACCACCCTTCTCGCACAGTTTAGCCGCACGGTTAGACAAACCGTGCGCCGACAACTACTGCTTCCAAGACCCACTGCACACGGTTTGGCTGCATGGTTTAGACAAACTGTGCACCTCCCGTGTGACTTCATATTTACCACAAAACATCATTCCAAGTTCTCCCGACTCTCCCATTAATCACTCTTAACATTAAAACCATGAAATCTTCATTTAAGGGTTACGTACCAGAAACCAGGGGTACTACATAAAAGGTAGGTGGTTCCATGTGTAAACAATTATTGATGAGTTAGCTTGCTGTATTTACCCATTTTTCATATTCCATATATGTTGGGTGTGGTGAAAAAACTATTTATGATTGATTTGGTTAAGTGTTTAATTTTATAGTTTCTTTTTAACTTGAAATTGGGTGTTTTTATGTGTAAGTCATGGGGTATTATTTGGGTGTATTTTATATCTTATGGAATTGGTTTAATAAATATTATTTGGCTGGAAAATTCTGTTTTTGTAATGTATTAGTGTCAATTAATCCTAAAAAAGGTTTTTGAATAGTTTTGATGTGTAAAACATTATTATACTTCTTGAGAGCATTTTGTGAAAATGTGAGTTTTCATTTGAATCTTTTGTGGTATTATCCAAGGTGATTTTATAACACTTGAAAGTGGGTTTATAAATGTATCTAGGGATTTTAATTATGTTTTTAATAGTAATTTATATGGTTTTGGTCTTAAATGGGGGTTTTGAAATGGGTTTTGTGTGCATGACATAGTTACACCCCTTGAGTTTGTTTTATGAAAATTGTGAATGTTTTGTTTGGTTAAAAAAAGTGGAAAAAAGGGTGTATATGTACTTTTTGGGGGGTGTGTTCTCCACATATGGGTTTTTTAAAGGTATGGTGGTTATTTAAGATTTAATTTTTTTTTTAGAATGTTTTATAATGTGCTGAAATGTTTTAGCAAATGGAAAGAGAGCTGCAAAACATGGTTGTGGGTTGTTTTGTGTGAGTGTGTTGTGAAAAATGAATTTTGTTGATGAAAGAAGTATTATATGATATTTGAGTAGGTCATTTTGTTAGTTATAATGTCTTGTAGTGTTTTTATAAAATTTTTTAAATGATATTTTGAAGTGTTAAAGAAATGTGAAAAGTGTTGTGGGCTATTTTTGGTGTGAGTATAATTTCAAAATGCATTTGAATGAAAAAGTAAATTTTGTTACTTGTGTGGTATACATGTGGGATTTTTGGTAAATTTGTTATGTGGAAATGATATTTTCATGTGTAAATTATATTTCTTGACTTTTTGTACTTGTTTGAGCACAAGGGGAAAATCAGGGTATCTATGTGGGTGGACGTGTACTAGTATGCTAGTGAATCCATGGGGTTTGGCCTCAGTTTAACTTAAAAATATTAACACTTAAAACTCTAACTAAACTATTAGGTTTATGATTGGGGACCAATTGGTTATGGGTATGTTCCCTACTAGTGGCTCGTGCACGAGAATATATATTTGTGATGGTTACTCTCACCGAGATACGAGGTACCTGGGACCGACAGCTAGCTAGTGCCTAGGGGTTATTTCCTATTGCTTGTGCTCATTATATTATTTATACATACCCTCTATATATGGTATATTTGTATAGAAAATTCAGTAGCTTTGGAATTTATTTTAAAAGTGTTGATTATTTAAATTATCCCACTTGAAAACCTATTTTTTTAGTTGCATCTTTTAGAAATTGTAACTAGAAATTACATGTTTTTGAAAACTTGCATGCTTTTCGTCTTTGAATGTTTATCGCATGAAATATCTTAGTGGTGCTATCCTACTAGGATTTTTCTCACACCCTACTTACACCTTTGGGTGTAATTAGATGTGTTTATTTTTTTGTCGCACGTTTGGGTACAACTTTTGTGCCAATATTTTGTGTTTTTACCAGTTGTTTGTGCAGTAGTGTTGTGGAGATGGCTTGAGGGCAGTGCCTATTTCCATGTGTAGGTTCTTGGGATGTACTTATTTGGTTTTGTACCATTTTAATGGTCTTTAAAAATAGTTTTATCTTTTGTAATTTATTTCTAAAATTTTGTAAAAGACAGTCTTAGTTGAAAAATCCATATTTGTTTTATTGAGTTTGTTTGTTGTTTAATGTTTATAAACTCTGGTAAATCATTCCCAAACGTCATTTTAAGATACTTGGGACCCTGTTCTGGCCTATGGGGATCAAGAACACCTTTTGGGTCTTTTTTTGGGTCGGGTCGGGTGCTGGTTTTGATGGTGACCAGATTTGGTTCATGAAAAAATGGTATCAGAGGAGGTTCAGGTTAAATCTTTGTGAAATGTTATTTGGGGAAGATTTGGGATAGTATAGAGTTATGATTTTTGGGACTTGGCATTCTAGTTATGGGTTTTGTTCTTGATAACCACACCTCATTATGGGATTCAAGTTTCCAGGAGAAGTTGGGATTTATCTAAGTCCTTTGGTTTTCTTAGTTTGATGATGATTAGAGGAAATGAAAAGAGGGTTGGGTTAATGGTCTCAGTGAGCTCGCAGGGCCGTACAAGGCACGTGGAGATGGGGATATTCCATATAACACATTTTTTGATGGTTAAGTGATTGGAATATGGCCGCCAACCATATTTCCAAGTCACCCACTGAAACTAGTTTCCTATCGCATTGTTTTGTACTTTGGTTTTGAAATCTTGTCACTTTGGTTTTAAAGTGACATGGTTTTAAGAAGTATAAAGTTTTTGTGAAATTATTCTCAAATAAATATGTAATAGTTAGATTTATGAAATTGTGGAACTAAATTTTCACAATTGTTTTGAAATGTAAAATGGTGTGCTTACACCTCTTTTGAAAGCATGAACTATATTGAAGTTGGGTTTTAATAGTGTTTCCAATATAGTTTTCTAAGAAATCAAAGGGTGTTTTAATAGGATGAGATGTTTTGAAATTGATGTGAATATATTGAAAGTGAGTTATCTTCTAAATGGTTTTGTCTTTATGTAATGTTTTGTAAGATGTGAATTGATATTTTCATCTCATGGTTAGCATTTTTGAGAAAAAGGATGTGTTGGTTGACCGTTTTGGTTTTGAAAAGTGGAAAATTTCTTGTTTTAACCTTTGGTATTTCCATGAGAGAACACATGAATGGGGTTATATGGGATAATGTATGGTTAATGGCATGATTGGATGAGTTCTGGGATAGATATGAGGAGGGTGCCCGGTGTGGCACAAAAACATGCATGTGTGAGGCTGATGGGGTACCATTAGTGGATACGCTAACCACCAAACCGTTTGTTTTCAAAAAATATTTTTAAAGAAAAACATGATGTATTGATGAATTGTTTAGGATGGTTTATATTATTTTTTTTTGGAAAATGTTGATGTTGTGGGATGTTTTGTGTCCAAGAACCCCTCTTGTTCAAACCGTGTTTTGGGTTTGTGTTTGGTCGGTAAGCTAGGTAGAAGGACCGATTAGTAGTATCCTTTGAGATATGTTTTGAGACACCTTTATTGGGGTTTCCTTCATGTGTTTGGATCTGGTTTGTAACATGTATTGACCAATGGACAACTTGGCTGGGTCCTTGGGTTCTCTTGTTGGATAAGGTATACCCCCATTGTGGGTTAATACATAACTGAAGTGCATCCCAGATTGTTTTTTCGTTGGAAAATCCTTCAGTTTATAAATAAAAGTAATATTTCATCGAACTTTATAGATTGAGTCTACACCCATTCCTTTATTAGATTTGTGGATTCTCTTGTAGCAGGAGAGTGCTTGTGGAAGGTTAAAAGAGACATTAGTTTCTTAAGTTTCATGATTCGTCGAAGGTGGAAGTAGTCTGGGGTTGTTAGTGTGGATGAGTATCTGGATGGTGTCTAAGAGGACCTCTCAGTCCTTCGTAGTCTCTTCGAATAAGGAGTTCATGTAAAATTATCAGTGTGTAAATATGGCCATGATAGGATATTGAGGCCACTTTCTATAATTGTGTGTTGTTTTGGGATGTTGTATAAGGTCCCTCTCCATGCATTGTTTATATTAGTCCCAATGGTCATGTTTGGTGACGCCTTGTGATGTCATGTGCTTGATTAATCGTAAAGGTGAAAGTCGTGTAATCCTCTGAGAGTCTCTGTTATGTTGGGAGAATTTCTCCCTTGAAAAAACATCAAAATCATCCATTTTAGTGGAAGGTGAGTGTAATGACCCAATATGTTTAAGAGAAAATTACTTTCTTATAAATATGACACAATCACATGAAATCAAAACATAATTAACTACTAAGTGCTATGTGACCCAGCAGATGGGACTCTTAAGATTAACGTGGACGTGTCTCTTCCAAAGTATGGGCTTATTTCCCTCAACCTCATGACCCAAAATCATCTGGGGAAAATCCTTGTTGAAAAATATGAACCACCTCAGGCTTTCTAGGAACCTTCAGTTGCTGAGGCCATGGGAATCCTTTCCAGTATGTTGCTCTCCCTAGAATGTGGATGGGGTGATATCATTGTTGAGTCTGACTGACTTACCATAATCGATGCTATTAACCAAAACAATGTAAGGCTCCATTCATTTGGCATCATCATTAGGAGAATTCTCTCACTTTTCCAATGCTTCTCTTTATGCACCTTCTCCTTTACCAAAAGGGAAGGAAACAACGTGGCCCATCAGCTAGTGACCTCATGCCCATTCGCTTTCAACCAGCTCTGGTTGGACAATTTCCCTTTATGGATTTGCACATGTACTTCTGCAGATCTTCATCATTAATTATTTCTATTTTTATTCAAAAAAAAGTGCTATGTGACCCTTAAAACACAAGTTTCTCACTTTTGTTATGTGAATTTCGAAAATCCGACATACACTGTTGTGATTAGTAAGTTATTTAGTGTCCGATAAGGAAAACATAATTTTTTGTAAATAGTAACCTACCCTTATGAATAGTAACATACCCTTGCGAATAGTGATATACAGAAATAAATAGTAACCTTATGATAGTATATAAATAATCTTCAAGTGTAAGTGCGATATATTTATGATTTAAAATAAGTAAACAAATGTTTTAAAACTCTTGTTTTTAGAATAAATTATAATTAAATTAAAAAATAAATTAATAGTATTTAGAAAATTATTTTAAAAAAATGGACTTCATTTTTGGATTCTATACGTCAAAAAATTGTTGGGGTAATTTTTTGGGATTTTTCCTAAAATACTTGAATTTTTGATGAATAGTGACATACCATAAATTGCAAAATTAAGATTAATACACTAATTATAGAGTGATGTGTGATGTTCTGCTTATGTAATCCCACTTGATTCGGGATCACATGATAAAATTACTATTCTTGGTCATGGAATACTCACTATTCCTTGTCTTGAGGATAAATAATAAATTAATGAGTTTTATATTAAGAAATCCCCTCTCTCCTATACTATAAAACCCCCTCTCACCCCCTTCCATTCACTCCTCTGAAGCCTTTTTCATTCTCCAAATTCTTTCTAAATACCCTCCAAAACTCTTCTCCCACTTTCATCAAGCTTTGGTCTCATAAAAAGACCAAAAACTTTCATTTAAGGAGGCTCTCAAGGAAGTTTGGTTTAGGAGGTTAATTCCTCTTTTCAATTATTTGTCTTTCCTTTCAAGTTCATTTGTTTTCTTTTTCTATTACATATCGTTATAAATATTTTGTGATGAATCAATTACCTTATATGTAATGTAATTTTTTCATGATAGTGGAGTAAGTTATCATCATCTCCCCCTTTTTACCTTTTTTATACTAGTAGCAAGAACACGATCCAAGATGTGTCAATTTTACACATTCAAGGACGATGGACTTTTGATTTCTATTGTCATTATCAATTCTGGTCATGAAACCATTCTTTTTATGGTTGAACCAGATTATTATATATAATATAACCTTTTTAGGATTCTGTAATCCCTTTTTACAAATGGTATTAAGTTATAAAGAAAAATGAGTTCATTGTAATCAAAAACCACAAATTAAATGAAACAATTATCATTAAAGTTCTATATGATAATTCATCCTATTTCCATGTAACAAGGTTATATAAATAACCAATAAAACCTATTTATGTTCATAAATAATATATAATTTCAAATCTGTAGATTTACATTCATTCCACATACTTAAAAACAAGTGAACCGAAGATGAAATTGAAGAAAATGAACACTCTGAAGTGACGAAATTCGATACAATAACTTATCAATAAAAACATAAATGAACTAACCAGAATTATGATAAAATAAATACATGTATAATAAGTTCTTAAATAAGTTATTAATAAGTATAATTTCATATTCAAGGAGCTTAAGTTTGAGAGAGGAACACGTTTGGAGTTAAGGTAAGGGTTTTCCACTTGAACTTCCATTTTCATTCGGGTTACTTTTATGGTCTAATTTCCTCGATGAAATTATAATGTATTGTTATGTACTCCTCATAAATTCTGTGTGAGTATTATATATATGTACACCAACCAGAATCCTTCCCTATTTTTTTTTATAGTTACATGTTTTAAAATAATCTCTCAAAACTATTTCAAAAAATATGAGCCCGATACAAGGGAATTTATCAAATTCATATCTATTTTCAAGGGCAATCTATAATCTATTTTTGGAAACCATTATCCTTCTAAAAACACTCATTTTATCTTAAAATACTATCTTACTTTAATTCTGGTTTTATACAAAGATTTTTCCAAAAGAACTCTTCTTTTCAAAATAAAAGAGTATTTATCACAAGAATTGCTTAATGATTTTAGAAGATTATTCTTGTTTGATTTAACAGTCTTGATGATTCTTATGTATTTTTGGGGTTAATAATTTATGATGTCATATTACATATATTATTGAATGGTTTATGACTAAATTTATTGTGGATGATCTATCCTAAAACCATTCACCACATTATTCCGAATGGTTAGTGTTTGTGTTCAATAATTAGGGAAAGTTATTTAAATTTCATATGATAGTTTCAATATAAATGTATATGTTGTTTTATGTTTATCCCCATTCATATGAGGAATGAATTAGACTTATTATGTGATGTGTGGGGCCCACTATATCCCCTCGATGAATCGGTAGGTCTCAGGAGACAAGTTGACGTGGAATTGGCCGAGGCCTTTCCCAATGTGATATGGATTTTGGCCAAGGCCTTAATCATTAGACGTATTGGCTGAGGAAATGAAACAAATGTTTCAGAATATCCTAAATATGCACTTACCTCATTATGAAGCTAGTAATTTAAGGTTTATGTGGTTATTCGACTAGTATAATACCCATGATTATGTTTTTTTAATGGCATTATTTACTCAGCAGATATCCCTGCCATGATGTGTTCAAGTTTATTATTAAAGGCATGTGTTTGCAATTATTCACAATGTCTAATGTTTATATTATCTTCCACTGTATTTCTGAGCATTTTAGCTCACACCTTTCTTATGTTTCATTTTCTCAGGACATGATGATGTAATTTATGAATGACTTACAAGCATATTCTAGGAGACGTGATGTTTCTGGTGGAATAAATTAGTGTTGTTTTTACCTTCATGTTGTAATGTTAAACTTATGTATGTAACTTGTTTCAAATAATACTAAACTAATCGGTCCTTTGGGATTCATATTCCTTGTATATATTCCAAAGTAATCAAATAAGGTGTCGGCTCCGAGCAACTGTGGTCGGGTCCTTACAGCTGGTATCAGAGGAAGTTTAGTAGAATACTTGGAAACTAGATTTAGAAAATGTAGAATTAGGGAAGAGTCCATAAGTTAGACTTTAAGGATATACATACAATAATGTCCTGATATTTTGGTAAGGAATAGATTATGTGTATCTTTCAAGCAATACATCCCTGTCTTGATACGAGCTGGTAGAGGTGGCTCTGACACAACTGTATCTAGGGGTAAAACCCGAAAACACCGCTTTGAGCTAGACTCGAACGGGAACTAGTGCATGACAACGAGCATTGTTGCACACTTGGTTACGACACTCTCAAGGGATATGCTTAAGATAATTCAAATTTTCTTTACAATCCATTATGAAGGATTGAAATGTAAAATATTCCTCAAAGAAACCATATTTGTGAATATGGGATTAGCCATTTGTAGGATCTCAATTTTTTCTATGTTTTTTGTTAAGTTAAGATTATACATTATGATTTATAACCTAATCTAGAGTATTCCATTATCTAGAGATGGTGCCAAGTTGAAGGAATGGAAATCGAATGAACACACCTATCCCCAGTATGGATTTTCCTCCAATGCAAGATAATGATATTGGATCTGGTGCTATGACTGGTGCTGAGCAACTCATAACTATTATAGGATAACTTACTCAGGTTATGAATAATAACCTTACCCGTATGGGGAATCTGGATCCACCATGTGGAGGAGCTATGATGGATCACTTTATGCGACAACAACCTCCATAATTCAATGGGACTACAAACCCATTTGTAGTTGAGGAGTGGATAAGTTCCCTCGAGAAGATATTTCTTTCTTTGAGATATAATGAAAGAGAGAAGGTTTTCCTAGAAGTATATCGTCTATCGGGATATGCGGATCAGTGGTGGTCATTAATCCAAAACAAAAAGGAGGAGGAAGAGATAGAAGAGATGGAATATAGGTATTTTAAGGAAATATTCTTAGAAAAATATTTTCCTCATGAGAAGTGAGTAGATATGGAGAGACAATTCATGAATCTGAGGAAAAAGAAGGATGAAAATGTTTCCAAGTATGAATCCAACTTCACAAGATTAGAAAGACATGTTGTGCACTATATACAAAATCCAAGGAGTAAAATTGATCGATTCTTTGATGGCCTAAATCCATTCCTCTAGCGGGCACTAGTCTCCCAAATATTTTCATCATATGACGATATTATTTAATGTGCTATAAAGATAGAAAAATAATTCTCTAATTATGAATTTAAGGGAAAGCAAGAAAGGAATAGGGCTGCTGAAAACCCTGGGAAAGGAAATAAAGAAACAGGGAAGAAGGGAAGAGTTTAATTTCCACCATGTGACAATTATGGAAGGAAACACCCTTATGAATGCTTAAAATGAAAAACAGTATGCTACAAATGTGGTTAGAAAGTCCATCTTGCTAGTGATTGAAATGGGAATAAAGAAGCCAATGATGTTCAATGCTATATTTTTCGGGAGATGGGACACTATGCTAATGACTGTCCAAAGCATCAAGGAAATACGCAACAGAAAAGGTCAAGGGATCAGGGAAAAGCTTATACAATAAAAACTACAGTGGTTGAAGTTCCTAATGATGTGGTGGTAGGTAATTTAATCATTTCCACAAATTTATCAAATACTTTATTTGATTATGGATCGTCTCATTCATTTATATCTTCCCAGTTTTCCAAGAAAATTCGATATGTCCAATTTAATGTAATAAACGAGTTATCAGTCAAAAATCTTAGTGGATGTATTATTTCAACAAAGGCATGTCGATTATTCCCCATCTAGACACCAAAACGTGCTCTATTTTCTAACCTTATCATCATACTGATGAATGAATTTGATATAATTATCTATATGGATTAGCTATCAAATTATGATGCGAATATTTATTATAAGAAGAAGGAAGTTACAATTTTTGAAAATGGTGTAGCATCCCTTGTCTTTAGGGTGGAAACTTCACCACCTGATTCTTATCTAGAACCACCCCTAGTAGCTCTATTGAATACAATACTTGGAGAGGACGATAAAACAATATCTATGGGTGAGAAAAGAAATCTTCAAATTGAAGATGTGCACATAGTTAACGAGTACATTGATGTATTTCCAGAGGATTTACTTGGACAACCTCTAGAGCTAGAAGTTGAGTTCTCTATTAATTTAATTCCTGATGCAATACCTATATCGAATACTCCATATATAATGGCCACTGTGTAATTAGTAGGGATAAATAAACAACTAGAGGATTTGAGTGAAAATAGATTTATTTGACCTAGTGTTTGTCCTTGGGGAGCCCCTGTTCTCTTTGTCAAAAAGAAATATGGATCCATGAGGCCTTGCATTGATTACAAGGAAATCAATGCCATTAGAATAAAGAATAAGTATCCTCTACCCCAAATTGATGATTTATTTGACCAACTTCATGGAGATCAATACTTTTCAAAGTTGACCTTTGATCCGGATATTATTAGTTGCATGTGAGAAAGGAAGATATTCTTAAGACATCATTTCAGACTAGGTATGGGCATTATGAGTTTTCAATGATGCCTTTTGGCCTAAAAAATTCACCCTCTATTTTCATGGATTTAATGAATAGAGTTTTCAAGGAATATGTTGATAAATTTGTTGTGGTATTCATCGATGATATCCTTGTGTACTCAAAAAGCTATGAAGACCATGAGAATCACTTGCGGGTTATTCTAATAACTCTTAGAAGAAATAAATTATATGGGAAGTTTAGAAAGTGCAAATTCTGGCTCCAATCAGTTTCTTTTTTGGGCCATATTGTCTCTAAGTATAGAATCCTAGTTGATCTTGCAAAGACAAAGGTAGTCCAAGATTGGACCACGCCAATAAACATAATTGAGGTATGCAGTTTTATTGGCTAAGCAGGTTATAATTGGCGTTTCGTTCAGAATTTTGCCCGACTATCTAACCCTCTAACCAAACAGACACATAAAGGAGTTAAGTTTGTGTGGATTAAAGAATGTATAGAATGCTTCGGTGAATTGAAAAAAAGATTGGTAAATGCTCCAATTTTGACTCTTCCATCTGGAAGTGAAGGATTTGTAATGTACAATGATGTATCAAAGAATGGACTGGGCTGCGTCCTTTTGAAAAATGATAAAGTTATTTCTTATGCATCAAGACAGTCGAAGACTAGTGAGAAAAATTATCCAACTCAAGATCTTGAGTTAGAAGCTATAATCTTCGCTCTGAAAATATGGATGCCATATCTCAACAGAGAGAGATGTGATATTTATACGGACCACAAGAGTTTGAAATATATTTTCACACAAAAAGAACTCAAAATGAGGCAAAGAAGATGGATTGAGTTACTCAAAGATTACGATTTTTCAATAAACTACCACCCAGGAAAGGCGAATAAGGTGGAAGATGCATTAAGCAAGTACGATCATGGCCTTCTGACTTAAATGAGGATTGAAAGAGATCCTATGTTCAGGGATCTACTGAAGATGGATATGGGAATTATTAAGGAATGGGAAAAGCACTCCTCTTTCAAATGATTTCTAAACCAACATTTCTATAGAAGATAAAAATTTCTCAATCTGATGATGAAAAACCGCACATTAAAATTAATGCAGTTAAGGATGGGAGACTGGATGACTTCATGTATGAAGAAGGTGTTCTGACGTTTGGGAAGAGGTTATGCGTTCCATCAGTACCTGATCTAAAAAGGGAACTATTAGACGATGCTCATAGCTCAAATTTCTCTATGCACTCGGGTAGCACCAAGATGTATAGAGATCTGAAGGAACGTTTTTGGTGGGAAAACATGAAGAGGGAAATTGATGATTATGTGTCGAGATGTTTAGTTTTTCAATAGGTGAAGGCAGGAAGACAACATCCTAGTGGAGTCATGCAACCCCTTCCTATACCTATATGGAAATGGGATGATATTACAATGGACTTTTTCATGGTGCTACCAAAGACTCCAAGAAATAATGATACAATATGGGTCATTGTTGACCATCTTACAAAATCTGAACATTTTCTTGCTATAAGAGAAGATTTACCACTTGAACATTTAGCATGAATATATATTAATGAAGTTGTAAGACTTTATTGTGTAACCTCATCAATTTTTTCTGATCGTGATCCCTGTTTTACATCATGATTCTGGAAGAGTCTTCAAAAGACCCTAGATACTGATCTTCATTTGAGCATTGTCTACCACCCACAGACTGATGGACAATCATAACAGACTATTCAAACATTGGAAGACATGTTAAGGTCTTTTTCACTTGATTTTCAAGGCACGTGGGATCAGTATTTACCTCTCATAGATTTTTCCTACAATAATAGCTTCCATTCAAGTATTCAGATGACACCCTATGAGGAATTATATGGGAGGAGATGTCGTACACTAAATTGCTGGGATGATGTTGGTGAAAGAAAGATCGTGGGCCCAGAACTTGTTGAAGAAACAACGGAAAGGTTAAGATTATCCAGAACCCTATCAAAACAGCTCAAATTAGGCAAAATAACTATGATGATAACCGAAGAAAGGATTTGAAATTTCAAGAAGGTGAGCATGTTTTCTTAAAGATATCTCCATAGAAGGGTATTATACGATTCAATAAGAAGGGAAAATTAAGTCCCAGGTACATCAGACCTTTTAAAATTTTGGACCGAATTGGAGCCGTAACTTACTGTTTGGCAATGCCGCCAAGTCTCTCCAAGTTACACAATGTGTTCCACGAGTCAATGTTAAGAAAGTACATGCGAGACCCAACATATGTACTCACTTATGAAGAAGTATAACTCAAGCCCGATATATCTTATTGTGAAGAGCCTATCAAGATTCTTGATACTAGAGAACAAGTATTGAGAAATCGGACAACTCTTCTGGTAAAGGTTCTATGGAGGAACTATAAGATGGAGGAAGCAACATGGGAGCTTAAGGAGCTTATGTTAAATACATACCCAAATTTTTTTAGGTAATATTTTTTGAATTTTGAGGAAGAAATTTTTGTAAGGAGGGGAGAATGTAATGACCCAATATTTTTGAAAGGAAATTCCTTTCTTATAAATGTTTTATAATCACATGAAATCACAACGTAATTAAGTACAATTTTCTATGTGACCCTGAAAACATAAGTTTGTCACTTTTGTTATGTGAATTTTAAAAATCCCACATACACAGTTGCAATAAGTAAGTTATTTAGATTCTGATAAGAAAAACTTAATTTTTGGTGAATAGTAATCTACCCTTATGAATAGTAACATAACCTTATGAATAGTGATATACCCTAATGAATAGTAACCTTACTTATGATAGTATATAAATAATATTCAAGTGTAAGTATGATATATCTATGCCTTAAAATAAGTAAACAAATGTTTTAAAACTCTTGTTTTTAGAATAAATTATGATTTAATAAAATATTAAATTAGTAATATTTAGAAAATTATTTTTGAAAAATGGACTTCATTTTTGGATTCTACACATTGAAAAATGGTGGTGGAATTTTTTGGGATTTTTCTGAAATATTTGAATTTTTGATGAATAGTGACATACCATAAATTGCAAAATTAAGATAAATACCTTAATTATAGAGTCATGTTTGATGTTCTGCTAATGTAATCCCACTTGGTTCGAGATCACATGATAAAATTACTATTATTGGTCATGGAATACTCACTACTCCTTGTATTGTGGAAAAATAATAAATTAATGAGTTTTATATTAAAAAAATCCCCTCTCTGCTCCACTATAAAAACCCCCTCTCACCCCATTCCATTAACTTCTATCAAGACTTGTTCCTTCTATAAATTCTGTCCAAATACCCTCCCAAACTCCTCTACCACTCCCATCAAGCTTTGGACTCATAAAAATACCAGAACCTCTCCCTTAAGGAGGCTCTCAAGGATGTTTGTTTCAAGAGGTAAATTCCTCTTTTCAATTCTTTGTCTTTCCTTTCAAGTTCATTTGTTTTTTCCTATTACCTATCCATATCAAATTTTTTTGATGAATACAGTAACTTATATGTATTAAAATGTTGTCACGATAGTGGAATAAGTTATCATCATCTCCCCCTTTTTACCTTCTTTTATACTATTAGCAAGAACACCATCCGAGATGTGTCAATTTTACACATTCAAGGACGATGGACTTTCAATTTCTATTGTCATTCTCAATTATGGTCATTAAACCATTATTGTTATGGTTGAACAATATTATAATATATAATATAACCTATTTAAGACTATGTAATCCCTTTGTAAAAAAGGTATTTAGTTATAAATAAAAATGAGTTCGTTGTAATCAAAAACCCACAAATTAACCGAAACAATTATCGTTAAAGTTCTATATGATAATTCATCGTCTTTCCTTGTAAACAAGTTATATAAATGACAAATAACACCTATTTATGTTTATAAATAATATATAATTTCAAATATGGAGATTTCCATTCATTCCACATACTTTAAAACAAGTGAACCGAAGATGGAAATAAAGAAAATGAACACTCCAAAGCGAAGAAACTCGATACAATAACATATCAATAAGACCATAAATGAACTAACCAGAATTATGATAAACTAAATAAATTTATAATAAGTTCTTAAATAGGTTATTAATAAGTATAATTTCATATTCCAGGAGCTTAAGTTCGAGAGAGGAACACATTTGGAGTTAAGGTAAGGGTTTTTCACCCGAACTTCCATTTTCTTTCGGGTTACTTTTATTGTCTAATTTACTTGATGAAATTCTTATGTATTGTTATTTACTACTCATAAATTATGTGTGAGTATTCTATATATGTACACCAACTAGAATCCTTCCGTATTTTTTGGATAGTTACATGTTTTAAAAGAAGCTCTCAAAACTATTTCCAAAAATACGAGCACGATACAAGGGAATTTCTCAAATTCATATCTATTTTCAAGGTCAAGCTATAATCTATTTTTGGAAACCATTATCCTTATAAAAACACTCATTTTATCATTAAATACTCTCTTACTTTACTTTTGATTTTATAAAAATATTTCTACAAAAGAACTCTTATTTTCAAAATAATAGAGTAATTATCACAAGAATTGCTTAATGATTTTAGAAGATTATTCTCGTTTGATTCAACACTCTTGTTGATTATAATGTATTATTGGGGTTAATAATTTATGATTTCATATACCATATTTTATTCAATGGTTTATGACTAACTTTATTGTGGATGATCTATCCTAAAACCATTCACCATATTATTCTGAATGGTTAGTGTTTGTGTTCAATAATTGGGTAAAGTTAGTTACATTTCATATAATAGTTTCAATATAAATGTATATGTTGATTATGTTTATCCCCACTCATATTAGGAATTAATTGGACTTATTATGTGACAGATGTGGCCTTATATAGCCCCTCTATGCATCGTTAGGTCTCATTAGACAAGTAGACGTGGAATTGGCCGAGGCCTTTCCCAATGTGATATGGATTTTGGAAGAGGCCTTAATCATTAGACATCTTGGCCGAGGCCATGACAAAATGTTTCAAAATGTCCGTATTATGCACTTGCCTCATTATGAACCTAGTAATTGAAAGTTCATGTGGTTATTAGACTAGTAGAATACCCATGATTATGTTTTTTTAATGGAATTATTTACTCAGCACATATCCCTGCCATAATGTGTTCAAGTTTGTTATTAAAGGCATGTGTTTTCAATTATTCACCATGTCTAATGTTTATATTATCTTCTTCTATATTTCTTACTCTTACTGTCTGTTTGAGCTCACCCATTTCTTATGTTTCATTTTCTCAAGACATGAATAAGTAATTTATGATTGACTTTTAAGCATAATCTAGGAGACGTGATGTTTTTAGTGGAATAAATTAGTGTTGTTTTTTCCTTCATGTTGTAATGTTATACTTATGTATATAACTTGTTGTCAATAATACTAAACTACTCGGTCCTTTAGGATTCATATTCCTTGTATACATGCCAATGTAATCAAATAAGGCGCCGACTCTTGGAAACTGGGATTGGGTCCTTACAGTTGGTATCAGAGGAAGTTTAGTAGAATACATGAAAACTAGTTTTAGAAAACATAGAATTAGGGAAGAGTCCCTAAGTTATTCTTTGAGGATATACATACAATAACGTCCTAGTATTTTGGTAAGGAATAGATTATGTGGATCTTTTAAGCAATACATCCCTATCTTGATACGATCAGGTAGAGGTGGCTCTGCCACATATGTATCTAGGTGTAAAACCTGAAAACACCGCTTTGATCTTGACTCGAATGAGAACCGGTGCACGACAACGAGCCTTGATGCACTCTTGGTTACTAAAATCCTGGGGGATATGCTTAAGATAATTAACATTTTCATTACAAGCCAGTATGAAGGATTGAAATGTAAATATTCCTCAAAGAAACCATATTTGTGAATATGAGATTATCCATTCGTAGGATCTCAATTTTTTCTAAGAATTTTGTTAAGTTATGATTATACATTATGATTCATAACCTAATCTAGTGTATGCCATTATCTAGAGATGACACCAAGTGAAAGGAATGGAAACCACACGAACACACGTGTCCCCTGTAGGGATTTTCCTCCGATGCGAGATAATGATGTTGGCTATGGTGCTGTGATTGGTGTTGAGAAACTCATAAATATACTGGGACAACTTAATCAGGAGATGAATGATAACCTTAACCGTATGGAGCATCCAGATCCACCATGTAGAGGAGCTATGCTAGATCTCTTTATGCGACAACATCCTCCATCATTCAATGGGACTACAAACCCATTTGTAGCTGAGCAGTGGATATGTTACCTCAAGAAGATATTTCTTACTTTGGGATGTAATGAAAGAGAGAAGGTTGTCCTGGAAATATATCATCTATCAGGAGATGCAGATCTGTGGTGGTCATTAATCCAAAACACAAAGGAGGGGGAACAGATAGAAGAGATGGAATGGAGGGATTTTAAGGAAATATTCCTAGAAAAATATTTCCCTCATGAGCAGCGATAAAATATGGAGAGACAATTCTTGAATCTGAGGTAGAAGGATGATGAAAATCTTTCCAAGTATGAAGCCAACTTCACAAGATTAACAAGAAATACTGTAGACTATATACAACATCCAAGGAGAAAAATTGATCGATTCTTTGATGTCCTAAAGCCATTCTTCTGGCGGGCACTGGTCTCCCAATGTTTTTCATCATATGAGGATATAGTTTCATGTGATATCAAGAAATGAAAATAATTCTCTAAGTCTTATGACTTTAATGGAAATCAAGAAAAGAAGAAGGGTGCTGAAAACCCTAGGAAAGGAAATAAGGAAACAGGGAAGAAGGGAAGAGTTGAATTTTCACCGTGTGACAATTGTGGAAGGAAATGCCCTAGTGAATGCTTAAAAGGAAAAGGAGTATGCTTAAAATGTAGTCATAAAGGCTATCTTGTTGGTGATTGCAAAGGGAAGAAGGAAGCCAATGATGTTCAATGCTATATTTGTCCGGATATGGGACACTATGCTAATGATTGTCCAAAGCGTCAAGGAAATATGCAACAGAAAAGGCCAAGGGATTAGGGACAAGCATATACAATAAAAACTACAGAGGTTGAAGTTCCTAATGATGTGGTGGTAGGTACTTTAATCATTTATTCAAATTTAGCCAGTACTTTATTTGATTCTGGATCTTCACATTCATTTATATCTTACCAGTTTGAAAAGAAAATTCGATATGTCCAATTTAATTTAATAAAGGATTTATCAGTCAAAACTTATAGTGGATGTATCATTCCAACAAAGGTATGTCAATTAATCCCCCTCCAGACACCAAAATGTGTTCTAGTTTCTAACCTTATCATCATACCGATGATTGAATTTGATATAATTCTCGGTATGGATTGGCTGTCAAATTATGATGTGAAGATTTATTATAAGAAGAAGGAAGTTACAATTTTTTAAAATGGTATATAATCCCTTGTCTTTAGGGAAAAAACTTCACCACCCGATTCTTATCTAGAACCACCCCTAGTAGCTATACTGAATACAATTCTTAGAGAGGAATATAAACCAATATATATGGGCGAGGAAAGAAATATTCAAATTGCAGATGTGCATATAGTGAAAGAGTACATTGATGTATTTCTAGAGGATTTACCTGGACATCCTCAAGAGCGGGAAGTTAAGTTCTCTATTGATTTAATTCCTGATACAAGACCTATATCAAAGACTCACAAAAGAATAGACACTGTGTAATTAGTATAGCTAAATAAAAAACTAGAGGATTTGAGTGAAAAAGGATTTATTCAACCTAGTGTTTTTCCATGGGGATCCCCTGTCCTCTTTGTCAAAAAGAAAGATGGATCTATGAGGATTTGTATTGATTACAGGGAAATCAATGCTATTACAATAAAGAATAAGTATCCTCTACCCCGTATTGATGTTTTGTTTGACCAACTTCATGGAGATCAATACTTTTAGAAGATTGAACTTCGATACAGATATCATCAGTTGCATGTGAGAAAGGAAGATATTCCTAAGACAACATTTCAGACCAGGTATGGGCATTACAAGTTTACAGTGATGCCTTTTGGACTGACAAATGCACCCTCTATTTTCATATATTTATTGAATAAAGTTTTCAAGGAATATCTTGATAACTTTGTTATGGTATTCATCGATAATATCCTTGTATACTCAAAAAGCAATGAAAACCATGAGAATCACTTGCGGATAATTCTGAGAACTCTTAGAAGAAATAAATTATATGCAAAGTTTAGAAAGTGTGAATTCTGGCTCCAATCAGTTTCTTTTTTGGGTTGTATTGTCTCTAAGGATGGAATCCTAGTTGATCATGTGAAGACAAGGGCAATCCAAGATTGTCCCATGCCAACAAACATAACTGAGGTACGCAGTTTTATTATATTAGCAGGTTATTATCGGTGTTCCATTCAATGTTTTGCCCAACTGGCTAACCCGCTAACCAAGCTCACATGTAAAGGAGATAAGTTTGTGAGGACAAAATAATGTAAAAAATTCTTCGGTGAATTGAAAAGAAGATTTGTCAATGCTCTAATTTTGACTCTTCCATCTGGAAGTAATGGATTTGTAATGTACAACGATGCATCAAAGAATGGACTGGGTTGAATCCTTATGAAAATCGATAAAGTTATTTCTTATGTAGCAAGATAGTTGAAGACTCCTGAGAACAATTATCCAACTCATGATATTGAGTTAGTAGCTGTAATATTCGCTTTGACAATATGGAGGCATTATCTCTACAGAGAGATATGTGAGATTTATACATACCACAATAGTTTGAAATATATTTTCACACAAAAAGAACTCAACATGAGTCAAATAATATGGCTCTAGTTACTCAAAGATTATGATTATTAAATAGACTACCACCCAGGAAAGGAGAATAAGGTGAAAGATGCATTAATCAGAAAAGATCATGGCCTTCTGACTCAAATGAGGATTGAAAGAGATCCTATGTTCATGGATCTATAGAATATGGAAATGGGAATTGTTAAGGAAGGGGAAACATCACTCCTCTTTCAAATGATTGCTAAACCATATTAACTAGAGAAGATAAAAATTTCTCAATCTGATGATAAGAAACTGCACATGAAAATTAATGCAGTTAAGGATGGGAGACTGGCTGACTTCGTGTATGAAGAAGGAGTTCTGAAGTTTTGGAAGAGGTTATGTGTTCCATAAGTACCTGATCTAAAAGGTAACTATTATATGATGATCATAGCTCAAATTTTCTTATACACCCGGGTAGCACCAAGATGTATAGAGATCTGAAGGAACATTTTTGGAGGGAAAACATGAAGAGGGAAATTGCTGATTACATGTTGAGATGTTTAGTTTGTCAACAGGTGAAGGCAGGAAGACAACATCTTGGTGGAGTCATGCAACCCCTTCCTATACCTATGTGGAAATGGGATGATATTATGATGGACTTTGTAATGGGGATACCAATGACTCCAAGAAATAATGATACGATATGGGTCATTATAGACAGTCTTACAAAATCTGCAGATTTTATTTCTATAAATGTATATTTACCACTTGAACGTTTAGCAAGAATATATATTAATGATGTTGTAAGACTTCATTGTGTACCCTCATCAATTGTTTCTAATCGTGATCCCCGTTTTACATCACAATTCTAGAAGAATCTTCAGAAGGCCCTAGATACTGATCTTAGTTTGAGAACTGCCTACCACCCACAAACTGATGGACAATCAGAACAGACTATTCAAACATTGAAAGACATGTTGAGGTCTTGTTCACTTGATTTTCAAGTCATGTGGGATCATTATTTACCTCTCATAGAATTTTCCTACAATAATAGATTCCATTCAAGTATTCAGATGGCACCCTATGAAGCATTATATGGGTGGAGATGCCGTACACCAACTTGTTGGGATGATGTTGGTGAAAGAAATATCGTGGGGCCAGAACTTGTTTAAGAAACAACGGAAAAGGTGAAGATTATCCAGAACCATATCCAAACAGATCAAAGTAGGCAAAAGAGCTATACTGATAACCAAATAAAAGATTTGGAATTTCAAGAAGGTGGTCACATTTTCTTAAAGGTATCTCCATGGAAGGGTATTATACGATTCAGTAAGAAGGGAAAATTAAGTCCCAGGTACATCAGACCTTTTGAAATTTTGGACGGAATTGGAGCCATAGATTACCGTTTGGCAATGCCACCATGTCTCTCCAAGGTTCACAATGTGTTCCATATGTTAATGTTAAGAAAGTACATGCTAGACCCAACACATGTAATCACTTATGAAGAAGTAGAACTTGAGCCTGATCTATCTTATTGTGAAGAGCCTATAAAGATTCTTGATACTAGAGAAAATTTATTGATAAATAAGATGACTCATCTGGTAAAGGTTCTATGGAGGAACCATAAGATGGAGGAAGCAACATGGGAGCCTGAGGAGAATATGTTAAAGACATACCCAAATCTTTTTAAGTAATATTTAGTGAATTTAGAGGACGAAATGTTTGTAAGGAGGGGAGAATGTAATGACCAAATATTTTTAAAAGGAAACTCCTTTCTTATAAATATGTCATAATCACATGAGATTTCAACATAATTAACTACTAAGTGCCATGTGACCCTTAAAACATAAATTTCTCACTTTTTTTATGTGAATTTTAAAAATCCGACATAAACAATTGCGATCTGTATGTTATTTAGAGTCCGATAAGAAAAACATATTTTTTTTTGTGAATAGTAACCCACCCTTATGAATAGTAACATACCCTTATGAATAGTGATATACACTAGTGAATATTAACCTTAATTATTATAGTATATAAATAATATTCAAGTGTATGTAAGATATATCTATGCTTTATAATAAGTAAACAAATGTTTTAAAACTCTTGTTTTTTGAATAAATTATGATTTAATTAAATATTAAATTATTAATATTTAGAAAATTATATCTGAAAAATGGACTTAATTTTTGGATTTTACACGTCAAAAAATGGTTAGGGTAAATTTTTGGGATTTTTCTGAAATACTTGAATTTTGGATGAATAGTGACATACCATAAATTGCAAAATTAAGATAAATGCACAAATTATAGAGTCATGTGTGATGTTTTGCTGATGTAAGCCAACCTGGTTCGGGATCACATGATATAATTACTATTATTGGTCATGGAATACTCACTATTCCTTTTCTTGAGGGTAAATAATAAATTAATGAGTTTTATATTAAGAAATCCTCTCTCTCTTCCACTATAAAAACCCCCTCTCACCCCCTTCCATTCACTCCTCTCAAGCCTTTTTCCTTCTCCAAATTCTATCCAAATACCCTCCCAAACTCCTCTCCCACTTCTAGCAAGCTTTGGTCTCATAAAAAGACCAAAACCTTTCCCTTAAGGAGGCTCTCAAGGAAGTTTGGTTCAACAGGTAAATTCCTCTTTTCAATTCTTTGTCTTTCCTCTCAGGTTCATTTGTTTTCTTTTTCTATTACCTATCCTTATACAAATTTTGTGATTAATAAAATAACTTATATTTAATTTAATGTTTTCATGATAGTGTAATAATTTATCATCATCTCTCCCTTTTTAACTTCTTTTATACTTGTAGCAAGAACACGATCCGAGATGTGTCAATTTTACACATTCAAGGACGATGGAATTTTGATTTCTATTGTCATTATCAATTCTGGTAATGAAAACATTCTTGTTATGAATGAACCAGATTATTATATATAATATAACCTATTTAAGATTCTGTAATCCCATTTTACAAATGGTATTAAATTATAAAGAAAAATGAGTTCATTGTAATCAAAACCCACAAATTAAACGAAACAATTATCATTAAAGTTATATATGACAATTCATCTTATTTCCATGTAACAAAGTTATATAAATAACCAATAACACCTATTTATGTTCATAAATAATATATAATTTCAAATCTGTATATTTACATTCATTCCACATACTTAAAAACAAGTGAACCGAAGATGAAAATAAAGAAAATGAACACTCAGAAGCGACAAAATTCGATACAATAACTTATCAACAAAAACATAAATGAAATAACCATAATTATGATAAACTAAATAAATTTCTAATAAGTTCTTAAATAAGTTTTTAATAATTATAATTTCATATTCCAGGAGCTTAATTTCAAGTGAGGAACACGTTTGGAGTTAAGGTAAGGGTTTTCCACCCGAACATCCATTTTCATTCGGGTTACTTTTGTTGTCTAATTTCCTTGATGGAATTATTATGTATTGTTATTTACTCTTCATAAATTCTGTGTGGGTATTCTATATATGTACACCAACCAGAATCCTTCCCTATTTTCTGGATAGTTACATGGTTTAAAAGAAGCTCTCAAAACTGATTCCAAAAATACGAACCCGATACAAGAGAATTTCTCAAATTTGTATCTATTTTCAAGGGAAAGATATAATCTATTTTTAGAAACCATTATCCTTCTAAAAACACTTATTTTATCATGAAATACTATCTTACTTTACTTATGGTTTTATACAATGATTTTTCCAAAATAACTCTTCTTTTGAAAATAAAAGAGTATTTATCACAAGAATTGCTTAATGATTTTAGAAGATTATTCTCGTTTGATTCAACACTCTTTTTGATTATTATGTATTGTTTGGCTTAATAATTTTTAATGTCATATACCATATTTTATTTAATTTTTTATGAATAACTTTATTTTGGATAATTTATCCTAAAACCATTCACCATATTATTCCGAATGGTTAGTGTTTTTGTTCAATAATTGGGGAAAGTTAGTCACATTTCACATGATAGTTTTAATATGAATGTATATGTTATTTATATTTCTCCCCGCTAATATGAAGAATGAATTGGACTTAATATGTGATTAGTGGGGCCTGCTATATCCCCTCGATGCATCAGTAGGTCTCCTGAGACAAGTAGATGTGGAATTGGCCGAGCTCTTTCCCAATGTGATATGGATTTTGGCCGAGGCCTTAATCATTAGATGTTTTGGCTGAGGCTATGAAAAAATGTTTCAGAATGTCTGTAATATGCACTTACCTTATTATGAAGCTTGTATTTTAAATTTCATGTGGTTATTCGACTAGAATAATACCCATGATTATGTTTTTTTAATGGAATTATTTACTCAGCACATATCCCTGCCATAATGTGTTCAATTTTATTATTAACGGAATGTGTTTTTAATTATTCCCCATATCTAATGTGTATATTATCTTCAGCTATATTTCTTACTCTTACTGAGCATTTGAGCTCACCCATTTCTTGTGTTTCATTTTCTCAGGACATGAAGAAGTAATTTATGAATGACTTGCAAGCATAATCTAGGAGACGTGATGTTTATAGTGGAATAAATTAGTGTTGTTTTTTTCCTTCATGTTGTAATGTTAAACTTATGTATGTAATAGTAAACTACTTGGTCCTTTGTGATTTTTATTCCTTTTATGTATGCCAATGTAATCAAATAAGGTGTCAGATCCGGGAAACTGGGGTCGGGTCCTTAAAGTGAGTATAGGTGTTCTTTACTTCCATTGTTTCTCACCCGAAGAAACATGGTGTGATGTGTGTGTATCTTCTAAGCCCTTGTTTTTGTGAAATATTAGGTTAGGGTAAAGTGAGTTTGGAATGTATTATGTCTTGGAAAACTTATCGGGGATTATGGTGTAGTTATTCGTGGCACCGAAAGAAGAATTCTTGTTCAGGGGGTTTCCAAATCCTAACTGTGAGGCCGAAGATGCTTCAATCATTGAGCTCCCACCATAGGTCTCAGAGAGAAGCTGGATCGTATTCAGGGGAAATCCCAAGGGTTTTTAAACCCTTGTACAAATTCATATCCTCAGTATGAAAGATAGGATAATTTTAAACCTCTAGTGTCATCATCTTTCATCTGTTGTTCCTGTTCGGTGGAAATAGGTGGAGGGTCTTGTACCCATGTCATCTCCCAATGTTATTCCCTCCCCCTTTGGTTTCCATTAAGTATTTGTAGAAAGGTTTGTAGTTTTTCTAGACAGGTTGAGAACACAGTTTGTGCTTGGTTATTAGTGAACCTTCCCCAGAAAACTATGTAGATAGAAGGATCCCCATAGTTAGCGCATGGTTTCCCAAACCGTGCGGACTAACCATGTGGTCTTCCCAACTCTTTAAATTTTGGGGTCTTTCTGTACCGGCCCGTACTGGTCAGTTAAGATGGTTGGTTATTATGGTGGGGAGACCCACTATGAGTCTTATATAATCTATTTTATAAATATTCTATGGAAGTATACCCCTTGAACCGGGGAGTCTATTTAGGCCTCCCCCTGTTAGTGTCCCGATTCTATTTTAGGAAAAATTTAAGTTGTCTCTTATGGTGGGGAGCCCATTTATGTATCCTCATACCAATAATTCAGTTTTGTCCATGGTCTTGGCTTGGAAGTGGGTAGTATTATTTGAAGCTATATAACTACCAACATCTTCCTTGTGTAAACGTTAGGATTGGAGAGTGCCCAACAGTTTAGTTATATCAAGTTAAATGTAACCTTGTTTGTTGTTGTTGTTTGTTTTGGTAAATTTCTTGAGCCTTGTTCGAATTATGTTTGGGGAGTTTTACTTTTGGATAAAGCCTAAATGTGCTTGATTGTTTCAGTAAAGTGGTGTAATATTTTTTTTGTGGGAGTATCCCTTCTTTAATTGATCATTGGAGGTGTTTTGGCCTATGTGGGCAAAACCGGGCAAGGGAGTACCTCTTGGTTTCTCAGTTGGGTTTGGTTGTTGCTTTGACCTTTCTATAACTTTACGGGGAAGAAAGTTTTAATGGTGGGGTGAAATGGTACATACATAAATTATTTTAAGGTTATATTTAATTTAATTTCCATTATTTATTTGTTTTTGGGGTTTCCCATGCATTTTTGGAGGAATGGGTGAGTTTTCATGATTTGGGCCAAACCGTGACCCCAATTCCAGATTTAAAAATAAATTATGATTCCTTTATAAATCCTTCATTTTTCAACATTGCTTTATCAATTAAAATTCATAATTGGACTCCCATGACCTAATAACACCACCAAATTAATTTTGACCATTTAGAAATCCATAATCATGGTGGATTTGGGTTTTTATTTAAGGGATTGGGCCTGTCTGAAGGCCCATTTCCTGCATTAAAAATATTTTTTAATTATTTAATATCTAATTAAATTTTAACAATTTTTTAGTGATTACACCTCTATCCTGAGACCACTAAACATAGGCACCCCCAATCTCTTCTCCCCCTCTTTAGAGCTCATTTCCTTCATAGAACAAGTCAAAACCTTTTAAGATTCCTTAATTAGAGAAAATTTATAAAGGTAATTTGTTTCCTTCATAAATTCTTCATTTCTCACTCTTTTTCCCCATTAAAATTCCTAAATGATCTAATTATACGTTTTAGAACCACCTTGATTTTTTGGATGTTTGAAAATTCTTCTAATGGTATATTTGGGGCTATTTTTACAAGATCCCTCAAGTAAGTTGGTCTCCTTCATTCTTCATTCAATTTTTTTAGAGTTACATTCAATGTGATTAGGTTATCTTCCCTTATCCTTGAGGTTAATTTTGTCTAGAATTTAGGGTTATAATATAGGGTTTTATTTATTGTCTTTTGGGTGAAATATTGTGGTTTTAGGTTGGATTTCACTTCCTTGAGGTGCGACGGTGCTGCGGTTGATGTGTTGCACCATGTTTTGAGGGTTTCGACATAAAAGGTAGGTGGTTACATGTGTAAAAAATTATTGACAAGTTATATTGCTATATTTACTCATATTTCATATTCCTCATATGTTTTTTGTGGTGAAAAAAATATTTATGATAGATTTGGTTAAGTTTTTAATTTTATAGTTTCATTTTAACTTGAAATTGGGTGTTTTCATGTGTTACTGATGGTGAATTATTTGGATGTATTTTATAACTTATGGAATTGGTTTAATAAATCTTATTTGGACTAAAAATTATAGATTGGTAATGTATTAGTGTCACTTGGTCCTAAAAAGAACGTTTTTGAATAGGTTTGATGTGTAAAACATTGTTATATTTCTAGGGAGAATTTTATGAAAATGTGTGTTTTCATTTGTATCTTTTGTGGTATTATTCAAGGTTATTTTATAAAACTTGAAATTGGTTTTATAAATGTATCCAGAGCTTCCAATTATATTTTTATAGGAATTGGTATGGTTTTGGTCTTAAATGGGGGTTTTGAAATGGATTTTGTGTGCAAGATATACTTACACCCCTTAAGATTGTTTTATGAAAATTGTGAATGTTTTGTTTGGTTAAAAAAAGTTGGAAAAAGGTTGTATATGTACTATTTAGGGGGTGTTTTCACCTAATATGGGGTTTTTAAAGGTAATTTGGTTATTTAATATGTCAAATATGTTTTTTATAATGTTTTTTAAAGTGATGAAATGTTTTAGCAAATGGGAAGAGAGCTGCAAAACATGGTTGTGGGTTGTTTTGTGTGAGTGTGTTGGGAAAAATAAATTTTGTTGATGAAAGAAGTATTATATGATATTTGAGTTTGATGTTATGTGAGTTATAATGTCTTGTAATGGTTTTATAAAAAATTTTAAATGATTTTTTGAAGTGTTAAAGAAATGTGAAAAGTGTTATGGGCTAGTTTTGGCGTTAATATGATTTCAAAATGCATTTGAATGAAAAAGTGGATTTTGTGACTTTTGTGGTATACATGTGGGATGTTTGGTGAATTTGTGATGTGTAAATGATATTATCATTTGAAAATTATATTTCTGGACTTGTTGAACTTATTTTAGCGCAATGAGAAAACCCAGGTATCTAGGTGGGTGGACGTGTACTAGTATGCTAGTGAATCCGTGGGGTTTGGCCTCAGTTTCACTTCGAAAGATTGACGCTTACAACTCTAAATAAATTATGATGATGATGACTGGGGACCACTAGGTTATGGTTATGTTACCTAAAATTGGATCATTCATGAGAATTGATATTTTTTATGGTTACTGTCACCGAGATATGAGGTATCTGGGACCCACAGCTTGCTAGTGCCTTGGGGTTATTTCCTATTGCTTGTGCTCATTAGATCCTTTATAATTACTGTCAGAATACAATATATTTGGATGGAAAATTATGTATCTTTGTAATTTATTTTAAAAGTTTTTATTCTTTAAATTAAGCCACTTGAAAATTTGTTTTTTTAGTTTCATCTTATAGAAATTGTAACTAGAAATTACATGTTATTGAAAACTTGCATGCTTTTTGTCTTTGAATGTTTATCGCATGGAATATCTTAGTGGTGGTATCCTTATGGGATTTCTCTCACAACCTTCATACACCTTTGGGAGTAAGTAGACTCGGTTATTTTGTTTTCACATGAATGGGTACTACTTTTGTGCTAATAATTCCGGTTTTTACCATCCATTCGTGATGCAGTGTTGTGGAGATGGATTGAGGGCGATGCTTCTTGACATGTGGAGGTTCTTGGTATATACTTATTTGGTTTCATACCTCTTTAATGGTATTTAAACATACTTTTAACTTATTTAATTCAGTTCTAAAATTTTATAAAAGATAGTTTTAGTTGAAAAATACATATTTTTTTATTTATTTTGTTTATTGTCTAATGTTTATAAACTCAGGGAAATCATTACCAAACTTCATTTTATGATACTTCGGCACTTGTTCCAGCCCATGGGGATTAGAAAAGCCATTCAGGCCTTGTCTTGGTCCAGGTCAAGTTCCGTTTTCGATGGTGACCATATTTGGTTCATGACAAAAACATCAACTAATGGTTATGGAAGTGGTAAAAACATTGACACTGTATTTGTTAAAATAAAACATTCATTTTGTCTGTATTTTTTTAAAATGTTCCATATAAAATATTTAAAAAGATTAATTTTTAAAATCAACTAAAGAAAATAAATTGTATCATAAAATGTGATTTATAATTTCTATATGTATATGTAAATACATCAATAAAATAAATTTAATAATATAGATATGTATGATGTAGTTTTAGAAAATAAACTTTTAAATCATTTAACATGATATTTTTAAAACAATGAATCCCTTACCTCGAGTTATACTTATCACATATGTTATCAATATTCCTAAATAATTAACTTATATTAATTATTTAATTTATTAATAATATTTTCAAACCTTTATTATTCATTTTCTTTACATTTTATAATCAATTAACTTTATGTCAGATGTTTAAGCGATATTCAGCTTATATATCCAAAATGTCTTCAGTAGGTAGACTATGGTCAAATATGTAATTTTTAAATCATATCCATAAAAATAATCTTGGAAAAATTATCATTTTTATACATCAAATATAAATTTAAATCCAAATATGAATGATGGTTAGGAAAAACAAATGAGACTTTGGCCCCAACCTTTAAAAAAACAGAGACTGTTGGGAATATGTACGCTTGAGTAACGTTTCAATTTTTTAATGATCATGATTGTAATATGGAAAGTATTATTTTATAATTATATAATGATAATTATATCATAAATACTATATTATTTCATTAAATACACTTATATATACTAGTAATCTGATATAGTTATGAAAAATTAATCACATTGCCTCGTGAAGGTGGTAATCCACATACACGCACGAATGATGTTATCATTTTTAAATGGATGAAAAAGTAAGTAGATGATATATTATCTTTATAGAGATAAAAATATTTCCCTAAAATAATATAGATAAATTATATACATAATTATAACTATATGTGAGATGAGGTAATAGAAAACAAATTACATCAGTTTGTTAGGCGGTAATCCACCATACACACGAATGATTATTTTGATTCCAATTTGATCGAAGAGGAGATGGATAAAAGTTATTACATTAAAATAAAAACATATAAGTATATTTAGTTTACTAGTTTCATTATTTCATGATTTTTTACAATATTTGAAAGATGAATAAGAATAAATAAAACAAACATTTTTGGTTATGAACTAAACATCTTCTTCAGAGAACCCCTTAAGGTTTACACCAAAAAATTTCCTATATTGGTTTTGTAATCAAACCAAGGACTCTATGACATGGGGATGGATGTAAGGAAGAAATGTTTTTAGGGATTTTGAATCCAAAATTCATTTTTAGTTTTAATAAAAGATTATAGGAGGTCCCATTTTTTAAGTGAGGGGAGGTGCACTCTTGGAATTACATAAAATATTAAATTAATATAAATTAATTTTTACCAAATAAAAGATATAAAATAATAAAATAGGATTATTATTGTTCTATATAATCTAATATAATAAATTTTTTAAAATTTCAGATTGTTTTTTCATCCGTATATATTTATTTTAACCCTCATTAATCCTTTCAACACTTAATGAAATATCATGGTTTTTTTACAGTAAAGGAGTCAAAAAGACACTATAAAAGAAAATTTGACCCTAAAATGAACTATAGTTAATATTATCAGTAATATAAAATTAATTTTACCAATTATAATATTTTTATTAATTTTAAACCATTTAATAAAACATTATTTATTATCAAATATTATTAATGTCATTTTTGGAACTATTTATTTAATTTGACTTCGTAACAACATGAAAAAAATTAATTCAAATATAATCCTTTAAAAAATCCCCAATAAATTATAATTATATAAAAAATTAAAGGAAAATAATACTTCATTCAAATTATATTACTTATAATATTTTGAAAATTATTTATTTTATATTTCTATTAATTGATAAATACTTAGTTGGCGTTGTGTAAGAATTTAAGGTAAATATTTCATCACTAATAATTACATATATTACCATGATAAAAAATAATTTAAATTTAAAATAACCATATTTAACTTAACATAATTTTATTTTATCTTTTTCAAAAAAAAATTATTGATATTAAAAGCAAGAAAGTGACATTGTTTACTTCATATTTAAATAAAATAAAATAAAATAAATTTTATAATCAACTAAAAGTAGAAATACATTCCCCCAATTTCTATGTATGGATATTTATGAACGAAATATAATCATAAAATTAAATAAAGTAAAGTTTTAGGGTCATTTTCTAGTCCCTATCATATTAGTTATAACCATAATTACCCAATTCAGCATTACCAAGGTGACAATCATTCACTATGGTTACTATTTATAATGAAAAAAATAAGAGGGTCCTATTTAGCAAAATCTAATCTCATGATTCCAAGTATGGAATAAAATTTACTTGATAAAATTTTAAAAAAAAATTAGAATTTAATTTAAAATTAAACCTACAAAAAACAATGAATAACATTTTTTCAGAAAAATGCCTTTCTAAGTATAAAATTGTTTTTATTCCAAATTAAAGTATATTAATCTTTCCAAATACCATAATTGGATTATTTTTATTCATTGGGAATTAATGTAATTATAAAAATAATAAAAATAGAATTTTACTCTATAAATACATTAAATAAAAAGAAAGTCTTCAATAAATATCATAATTTTTTACTATTCATCAAAAAAATCAATCATTTTGGAAAATCCTAAAAAATCATGAAAAAGATAATTTTGAAATTATTAATTTAAAAATTAAATTCATTTTTTAAATTAAAATAATAATTTTCATAACTAAAAATTATTTTAAATAAAACCATGTAATGTATAAAACCCAATATAGTAAGAAATAATGTTTTTTCCTTTATAATTAAAAATTCACTCAATATTCTCATGATAAATATAAATCAATAATATATGAGAATTATTTATCTAAAATTTAATTGGGTTTTACATTATCTTATTTTCTTAATATTTTGAGGCTAATTCCTCCCATTTGTGTGTTTTCTATACTCGGTGTTATTCTCTAACTTGTAGCCTTTTTGGGGAGGGATTTGGGGGATACTCTCTTCTTCATTGAATTACCAGGAAGGGTTTCCATTTGGGGAAGGTCATGAAAAAGTGGTACTAGATTTATGGAAAATAGATAGCATAGAGATCAGTGTTAGGAACATGTGAAGCTATATGGGTTGGTTTGGAAGTAGTGTTGGTTGAGATTATCATGTGACATAATAAGAGAGACTAGCTTGGACACATCCAATTAGCCCCCCTGTGATCCAATGTAAGGATTTTGGTATTTATAAATATTCAAGGAAAGATAATGATGATTTTATAGTAGAGAAATATTATATTAATACACATATTTATTGATTTTAGTTGTGTTTAAATTGTAGTGATTATGGAGAGGATAAAATGGATCTAAATAAATGATCCTTAGCGAAGTCTATATTCCTAGTATTGGTTTTGTTTTTTAAAAATATGAATGGGAATCACCATCCACATGTGGTTCAGATTAGTGAGGCACCGCAAGATGATCCCACTGAATGTATGAGGGTTGATCTAGGTTAGGAGGAAGAGTATTATAATATGACCATATGAAAATATTAGTGTAAAATGTTTAGTTTACAATGAGGGGAGTGTCTCTAATCTACAAATAATAATATGGTTTGAGTAGATTGATATTTTATTCATACAAATAATTGATAGTGAGGAGCAAAAAATTCTATTTACTATTTGTATGTTGAGGGGATTTTCTAACCAAAAGTGGTTTTATTCTTTTTAGAGTGTGAGAAGTCAACAATTTCATGGAAGTATTTCTAAAAGAAATACTGAGAAGGGTTTCATTATTTGATGAAAATTGTATTAATGTAGTAAGATTTAATTTCTATCCATTAGGGAAGCATGAGTGTGTGGGTTCTCAATATTTGATTTATTGAACTTTTTTATCACATTTTATTTTTTACTAGATTAGAAGGCTATATTGTTGAGTTTTGATGATCCACTATGTTCTTTTATCCAACACCGTTTTACCCCATTTATAATACCTATGTATATGGAGGTGCTCGATAAGGATAATTTTATTATAAGGATACATGCACGTTCTAGATCATTTTACGAAGGGAGTAATTAGATATTACTAAAGACCATATCAACAGATATAGGATATCAATTTTTTTTATAGATTAGGTTTCATCTGGTAGACGTTTAATCTAGTTTTTATTGTTTTAATTTATCTAGAAATCAAATATATTGTGCATATATCCATATAAATATTCTAGTGAGTTTTTCTTAGAGAGGTTATAGCTCTCATCAGTTCCATTGCTTGATTATTCTAGGTGTTCAGTGTGGTATAAGAATCTATATCCTGGTTCATCTTTTGTAGCACTTGACGCTAAGGCATTATAAGAAACAAGGTCAGAAGGTTTTTGGATAGCCGAGAGTAGATGGAGGAAGTAGAGTACATCCTCATGATTCATAAAATCTCCTAACTAAAACTCCCATATCTAAGGATAAAAACAAAATATTTACATTTCTAGATCTGATATTGAGAAAAATGACCCAATTTATTTCATCTACAACATACAAAACGAAATAGAAATATTGAAAAAAAATATTCCCAATGACCTTTTAGGTTTATAGTTGTTTATAATTATGAAAAAATGTTACATTAGAATAATGATTTCTTCAAGGGATAATTTTTTACAATAAAAATCTTTTATTCTTTCATAATAAGTCTTCAACAACTCCCATAAAATTCATTATACATGAATATTATATTGAAAAAATTCATTTAATATACTTTTTTATTACCTAGTGAATCAGGAAAAATAATAATTTTGAGTTAAAATGCTCTGTAAGGGTAAATAAAAATTAAATGACATTAGTAATAATAATATAAGAATAAGTGTATTATGATATAATCAAAGTGCACGAGAATAGAATAAGTGATTTCATAACCATAAAGACATGGATCATAAATAATGAGGCATGAAATAAATATCCAACTTAAGAAAAGATTCATATAATTAAATAATAATGATCCATGTGAAACAAATCCTTGATAACAGGATCAATTAAAACTCATAATGAGCATTAAAAACTGAGTAAGTGTCTTGGAGCATCAAACATTCATCATAAAATATCCTAAAAATATAATTACCATATATATTATGAGTAACATATAATCCTTTTCTTTTGATAGTATTTTAAATTAAAATCCAGTGAATACTAAGAAAAATATTTTCTTTGAAAATATCAATGGATACATTTAAAGGAAAAATAAATTAAATGAATTTTTATGATCAATGAAAAATACATTCACTTATAAATGTTAAAATAGTGAACCATTTCCCACATATAGTAAAATCCAAAAGTATACTATTTGAAAAATGGAAAAAAGATTCTATTAATTTTTTAAAATGAATTCAAATATAGTTGAATCTGATTTTAATGAATCTTTATTCATATAAATGAATATTATTGAAAAAGTTTAAATGATAAAGTAAATGAAATATAAAATATTCCCAACCAAAAGTACAAATATGTTTGGTTTATCCCTAAAATAATTCTTTTTTTCTAATTAATTACCAAAGAGAGGAAGATGAAACAAAATAATGAAAAAATATGAAATAAATAGAATATAAGTATAGATATATGTTTAAATAAATTAATTTCATATAATATCCCCTAACGAAACTGTAAACCAAAATAATCTTGATAAAATGGGATTGTAATATAAATCCTTTACTATTTTGGAAACTTTCAAATAAAAAGTTAAGGAAAGTAAGAATATGATATGGATATTTAAATTTCTTAAATTACATGAAGTAATATATCAAATTTTTTTTATAGTGTTGTATTTACACTATATAAATAAATCAAGGTGCCTGACATGAAATATATATTAATAAAATTATATAGATACAAAGACAAATATTGGAAATATCATAACATTTGGAGTGGTAATTAATCCTTGAAGTGATTATGTGAAAATATGTAAATCCATATAAAAAAATATAAATAAAGAATAAATATATTTATCTATAAATTAAATTATAGTTGTTGAATAAATAATTCAATGAATAAGTGTTATAAACCAATAAAATAAAATTGTGTTAAAAATCCCCTTAACTAAAGACCCAACTTACTATATATGACCTTTGAATCATGTATAATATATGTATATTAATTATTTACTTGTTCAAGAACATTTAAAACTTTTATTAAATTTATATTAAACAATTTAGTTCATTGATTTCAATAGAATATTTATTTTCATAATTAATTAATTCTACTTCGGCTGTTTTGAGGACATTCTGTCTATAATTGAAAAATGAATTTGGTAGATTGAACATTATCAAAGGAATAATTGTTAAATCATATAAAAAATAATAATCATGAAATAATTGTAATTTTTATACATCAAATACAATTTTATATCCATCCATGATAAATGGTCATGAAAAATGAAATATATCAACTCGGTAGGCTATTGTCTCCATACACACACGAACGATGTTTTAAAATTTGAATGGATGGAAAATAAAGAAATAAAATTAAATATTATATTTTTAAAATCATTATAATATTTTTAAAATAAAATAAATTCATTAAATCCATCCATATGTCCATCCATGAGAGGTATTTTTTCAAAAATGAATTACATTACCATGTGGGAAAGATAGTCTATATGTGCAAACTTGTGAGGATTCCATTTTTAATGATTGGAATTGTATAAATATAGATGATATATTTTATTTATATACTAATTATTATTTTAGGAATAATATATATATATATACACACACATATAAACATGTATATCTTAAATCCACTATATTAACCATCCTTGTATGGTGGTGATGAAAAACGAAACACATTGCTTCATGGAGGTGGTAGTCTATATGTACACAAAAATGATGTGTTTATTCCCAATAACAAGTAAAAAAAGATGAATAGTGTTATTCAATTAACATAATAACATATAAGAATATAGAGGATACCTATTTTATTATATTAGAATGGTTAGGACATAACTGAAGGAGGTAGAAAATGAAATAAAATGATAACACTCGATTAAGATGATTACCTAATCTTATAAGATCCTCATTTGGATATATACTAACGTACCCTAGGGGTGGTCATGAGAAGATAAAAATATATTGGATATATTTAATTATGTTAATAATACTTTTTTGGAATGGGTTGGATGATCTAAGAAGGACAAAAAGTATGAGAAAGAGAGGATATGTCATATACCTTTACTAGTGAGGGGAGGGAAACCATTGGAATCGCCTTAGGTATTAAATTAAAATAAATTAATTTCCATGTTTAAGAGGAAAAAATTTGTATATTTAAAATTTAGGATTGAGATATGTATAAATACTATCATCCAATAAAATTTATACATGTTAAAGTTATTTTTAAACCCTTATCTCATAGTTTTAACCTCCATTAACCCTTTTGATGATTACTGCAATATCAAAGTGTTTTACTCATTAGGCGATAAGAAGGTTACTATAAAATGAAAAGTTACCAATAAGTGTAAAATGATATTTTATATAATATTTCATTCATTAGTCCAATGAAAACATATGTATGAATTATAAATCACTTAATAAAATATTATTTAACAAAAGATGCTATTTAATTCATTTTGAGGACTATTCACATAGTTTGAATTTAAATACATAAATATAATAATGGAATTAGAATATAAAAATTTAACAAATTATAAAAATATTTTCTATAAAAACTTTATTATTTTAACACAATAATTCAACAAATTTTTATTACTTATAATGTTTTTATATAATTTACCTGATTTATCTATTACTTGAACACACACAATGTCAGTGTTGATTAAAAATTAAAGTTAATTATTCCATCCCTAAAAATTAAAAATAAATTTCCATGAAATATTAAAATCATTCATATTTCAAATAATAACTTAGAACAAAACATGACCTATTTTTATACCAATGAAAAAAATTAAGAAGATCTTAAATTAAAGAGAGTGAAATTTTAATTTATTCTTTTCTTAATATAATGTTATGGACATAATAAAAGGAAAGTGGTTTTAATTTATAAATTTTAGAATTTTGGATTATTATGGTTGAAAATAAATCATACATTGAAATAAATTCAAGTTTTTTGTTGATTTTAAATTATTTTATCATAGTTTCAATACCTTCTTATCAGTTTGACCATTATCATGGAGACCACATTTTTATAAAGGCAACTATTCATAATGACAAAAAATAAAAGTAACATATTTTCTAGAATTGAAATTTACAATTAAAAATATGGAATCCATTTTATGTTATTTAATTCCTATATGTTGAATAAATTTCTTTTAAAATAAACATGAAAACACCATGAAAAATAATTTTATAGAAAATTGAATTTTAATTATAAAAATTTTTTAAAAGAAAAAATATGAATAAAATTTATTTAAATAAAATTATTTGAATTATTTTTAATAAAAAATAATTAATTAAAATTTAAATCCCATTAACAAGAAAAATGGGACTTTGAGAAACACTTAAATGAAACAACTGTTTATTATAAAATCAGTATTTTTCACTATTTGATGAAAAATCTATATTTCTAGAAAAATACCATGATTTTAACCTAATATAATTTGGATATGATAATTTCAGAATTGATACCATTTTTATAAAATAAAATTTATAAAAATATATGAAATTAAAATTAAAAATTTTCATACAAAAAAATAAAAACCATTTTTTAAGAAAACATATTATCTAAAGCATAAAATTAGTTTATTACAAATTGGGTTATTTTTTCCTAATAATTAATGTATATATTTTTATTGAGTGGGAACTTTATATATTCCATTATTATGAATATGTTATAATAGTCATATTTAAATTATAATATTTTTTTGGTTTTTAAAGCTTGGTGTTTCATATTCTATACGCTATCAAACATTGTATTGTATTTTAATATAGAGGTGTTATAGTCTCCCCAAAAATAAATTTTTTCCTCACAATCTGTTCTCAAGCCTGGTAGTTCAAGGTTTTAATATTTGGATATCCCTTAGTTAAAAAACAACATTATAAAAAGGGTTAATAAACTATCCTTTTAGATATAGGGAAAGGGAAAAGTAAAGTTCCCATAGAATAACACATAATTAGGTTTCCATATAAGGAGAACATAAAAAGGAATTAAAATTATGGTCATGGAAGAGAAAAATACCATCTAATGAACTGATGTAGGCTCGAGTCCCACCAAAATCAGAAACGGTGCATATTATGCATAAGGAATTCAAATCCATTTCCAAGTTGGGGAATGTGCAGTATGCTCTAGGCTTGGTCGGGGCCGCCCATTTGGAGTTGAGCGTAACCAACACACATGTTCCACAGTTGGGGTGGAACCTGATTGGTAAACCCAATAATCTTTCATCAAAAATACTAGAGTTCAAATCCATTAATTCTCTATGGGGGATTTAAAATGTAGTTAGTGACGTGGGCATAACATAGGTATGCAGTGACATAGGCATGATACAGACACATAGTGATGCAAGCATGAAATAGGTATTATGATACAGGCATGATATTGCACTGGGACATTACGAAATGTTCATGTGACACTTGGCCTTGGGCCTATGGGATATTTAATGGGTCTCCCTCTACCCTGATAGAAAGTGGAATTTTCTTTCATAATAAAAAGTGCCTCTGACCTAACTTAAAAAATAAAATTTATTTCAACATCATTTTTATAAAGTTGAGTGATTATTTTACATTAAAGATATAAAAAATTAGAAAATATTATTACTTGATTTTATTCAAATAAATCAACTCAATTTCTCCATTTTGGTGAATGTTTTACCAATTTTCCACCTCTATGTCATCTCATATTCAAAATAATGACTATACACGATGAATCTTTCTTATGAATAAATCATTAAAATTTAATAGATCATAATATCTAGATAAGGATAAAAATATAATCTTCTTATATTTAATAAATCAAAAATGTTTAATAAGGTATGATATTATCGAAAATGAATAAATGATCATATGATGAAATAATACATTTAAATATAAAATTTCAATAATAACATGAAATGTTCAACTTAGACTATTCCATAAATAGATAGTACTATATCCAAATTAACTTTAATAACATCAATATTAAATGATTTTTTAACCTCAAATGTTTTCTCATACCTTTATTCTTATATCCCCAAAAATATAACTTCATTCTTCTAAAATAATCCTTCATGTTAAATTTAATGGTTACAAATACCTCAACCCAATTAAATGTATTCCAAAATATCATTAATCACCTCAAAATAACCTCGCTTAAAACATAAAAGGGGTGTATAAGAATTTGAACTTTTCATCAACCTTAAACATATAAACCCATTATGTTATGCATAAGTATTAAGTTATAATCATATAAAAACATCATAATTTACAAATTTATCCAAACCCAACTATGATATGAACTATAATATCCCAAAATCCACATTCCTGTATCCATTTATAAAAACACAATCTATATACTTCTAGTTTTGAGATAGATAAATGTTACCAAATTTTATCCATAAAAAATGAAAATAAAAAATCAAACAGAAATATTAGATCACTCATATTCCTTAGGATCTTTTAGGTTTATAATTTTAGAGAATTAATAAAAACTCTTATATAATAATTCTCATGTCTTCAAGTGATCATTTTTCCCATAATACATAGATTTTATTATTTCAAAATAAGTCTTTATCAACTTCCCTAAAATTATTCATACATGAAATATTTCTAGAAAAAATTCATTTAGCATCATTATTCATAACCTAGGAAAATGGAAATCATAATAAGGGTTAGCTCAAGAGATTAATAAGTATAAACATAAGAATTAATAATTGAATACAATCAGTGAACATAAGATGAGGATAAGGGTATGATGATGTCATCAAAGTGTATTTTAATTATATAAGATACTTCATACCCATAAAAATGAGAATCATAAATCATGATACATAGAATAAAACTTTTACATAAGGAAATAATCTTACAAGAGAACACTCATGATCCATGTCAAAAAAAATACTTGAGTAAAGGATTAATTAAAACTCATATAAAGTATTAAAAACTCTATAGGTGTCTAGGAAAATCGATAAAAAATTAATCATGTAATAAAATAAATGGATAATTCCCATATCTCTTTGGTGTAACCTATAACTGGTAAACTCTATCATATATTAGAAGTAACATAATATCAGTAAACACCCCCAATTTACCCATTACATTGGAGATATATATATCACCCATCATCTTGATCTATATTGGGCTCATCTATTTTCATCAATAATTTCCTAGAAGAAAAATACAAATAATGTTTACAGAGCTTTGATTTTATCATAAAACTCATATAATTAACCATCATTATCTTGATAACATGATTAACCTAAGGGAATGAAATAAGTTCCATAATAATTCCCTTAAAACATCATAATTATAATGTCTCTTAATTATCCAATTAAAAGAAATGGGTTTCATGAAAAATATTTTAAAACATAACCACCATAAGCTTCTTAGAGAATGATAAAGGATGGTATCATTGTAAAATATTCCTATTAGAGTATAATAAAATAATAAAGGATAATTCCATACATGAGGAAAACATATAAAAGAACATTTATGTAATTTCTTGTAAAATAGAGAAAATATATAATTATTTAGATAAAATTGTAAGAATAATTCAAATTATACAGTGAAATTTTCTTTATTTTAAAATAACCATGGACAATTTTAATGTAATATTCAGATAAATTAATTGTTATGATGGTTGGAATATCCCTTCATTTGGTAAATGTTAAAAAAAATTCTCTTTTAGACTTTTGGAAAAAGGTACCCTAATTTTAAAAATTTATAAAATATTTAATTGAACATTTTATAAAGAAATTAAAATATAGTTTAAAATCACATTAAATAATCATCCATTCATATGAAAGAACATTCTAAAAGAAAATTTAAATGATAATGGACATGGAAGAGAAAATATTACCGACTAAAAAGAGAAATAAATATTTTTCTTACTTAAAAACATTATTTAATCATTATAAGTAAAAAATAGAGAATATTATAGGAAATCATCTAAACCACTAAAATAACTATACAATAATAATATATTTTTGGTTCAAGGAATTATTATTATAAAATTTCCTTTAAAGGAATGATGAACATAAATAATTGTGAAAATAAATTTGATTGTAACATAAATTCTTTAACACTTCGGTAACATTAAAATAAAAATTTATTGAAAGATAGAATATAGTATGGATATAAAAGTAAAAATAATTAAATTATGTAATATTTCAAAATTAATTCATGAGGTAGTAGGTACACTATATAAAAAAATCATGGTACATGACATGAAACATGTCTCATGAAAATGATTCTCAGACAAAGAATACTGTTTCACAAATCAAAAAATTTTAAATGATAATTAATATACCTAGTGATTATGTGAAAATATTTAAATAAACACAAAAACTTGTATATATAACATAAAAAAATTTATAGATTAATTCACATATAATCATGGCATAAAAAAAGTCAACGAAGAGGTGTTATAACAAAATGAAATAAAATTTAGTTATGAAACCACTTATAATGTGTCCTAAAACTATATTTATACACTTTAAATATGGTATAATAAACTTATATTTATTATTTTTTGGTTTAAAAAACTATTACAAGTTTATTCACTTATTATTAAACCATTTATTTCAGATATTTTAATGACATATTTAATTATTAAATTATTTAATTCCATATCGGTTGTTATGAGGATGTTCGGTTCATAATTGAAAAATGAATTTAGTAGATTGACCAAAATAAAAGGGTTATTATTAAATCATATCCTGAATAATAATACTGAAATAATTATAATTTTATAAATAAAACACATTATTAGATACACCCATTTAAATTATTCATGACAAACAAAATACATTGGCTCCCGAGGTAGAATTTTTCATATAAACATTGGTTATGTTTTTACTTTTCATTGTTTGGATACTAAAGAAGTAAAATACAAAATTATATTCAATTGATCATTTAATTGTTATAAAAAGAAAATAATTTTCCTTAATCCATCACCTTGACCATATATTAGGGGCAGTTTTTGAAATTTTTTGTATATTTTTATGTAGAGACGTTATCCCACATGTATACACATGCGATGATTCCTTTTTTAGCAGTTGGAATAATATGAAGATATATAAGATATTATATTTATAGAACAATAATTATGTCATATATATATTTATATATTAAATTCATCATAATAACCAAGCTTGTGAGGTTGTGATAAAAAATGAATACATCACTTCATAAAGGTAGTAGTCCACACGTATGTAATAAAGGTTTTTTGTTCCACATAAAATGTAAAAGGAGATGAATAAGATTATTAAATGAACATAAAAATATAAAAATATATCTTAGATACAATTTTTTTATTTTGGATGGTATATGATAAAATTTGATGAGGTAAAAGAAGAAATTAAATGAAGTTTCTTAGTAAAACAATTACGTCATTTTTGAAAAACCTCATTAGAATATCTATTTTAGGACCATATGGATAGTATTTTAAGAATAAAATAACATGTATAATGTATTTAAGAAATATAAGAAGAGTTTTTGAAATGTTATGATCGATATATCTATCTCAAGAAGTGTAAGGAACATAAGAGAGGAATTGTCCTTTTATATGTGAGGGTAGAGGAACATTTGGAATTACACGAAGTATTACATTAGTATAAAATAATTTTAATGTTTACATGGAACTATATTTAAATATTTTTAATATATGATGGATATAAGTTGATATCCTCTCATTAAATTTAATTTAGACATGTTTTGGTGTTGTTTAAATCCATACCTCTTAGTTTTAACCCTCAATAACTCTTTTGATTATTACTGTGATATCAATGTTTTTTATACATTAGGGGTGAAGAAAGATACTATAAAAGGAAAAGTGAACTATAAGAGAAAAATTATATTATAAAAAATATCCAATTATATTGGGAAAAGATAATTTTTTAATATTTTTAAAATATTTTATATAATATTATTTAACATAAGTTTCGAGTAAATTAATTTTCTGTAATATTCACATTATTTGACTATAAAGAAGTTGAGATAGTATGGAATTAGATTATAAACATTTAACACATAAAAAATATGTTATGTTTTTTTGAAAAATAAATGAAAAATAATAATTTAACCAAACTGTATTACTTTTAATGTTTTTAAAATCATTTAAAATATTTATCTACTACTTGAACAAGCACTATGTTAGCGTTGTGTAAGAATTTATAGTAATTTTCCCATTAGTAAAAGTTAAAAATAAAATACCATGAACAAAATTCAACATCTAAATAACCATTTATAAGCTAATATATCCTATTTTTATCTCTTTGACAAAATATTAGATATATTAAAATAATGAGAGTGAAATTTTGTATCTATTTTTTACTTAAAAGAATATTAAGATCATTATCAATGGAAATTAGTAATAAATTTAAAAAATTTCTAACTTTGGATGATTATGGTCTAAAAATGTAGATAATGAAATAAAGGCATGTGTTGGGGTGATTTTAAAGTCTTATTCCATTGTTTTAATCTTTCATTACCAGTTTCACCCTTACCATGGTGACAATATTTTTATTAAAGCTATTATTCATAATGACCAAAAATAATTGGGACTTGATGCACTTATTCTATCATGAAAAAATATAAAAAATTCAAAATGATTCTTAAGGTTTTTTATCTATATTACCATGAGATAAATTGATTTTATGGTATTATGTGAATTTAAAAATTATGAAATAATATAGATTTAAATGAATAAAAAATTAATAATTTATAAATAGATATTTTTGAATACTTTTTAGTTGAATTGTACTTAGTATTTGAGAATACTATTTTAGGTAAACAAATGGGAAAGCCTAAGATATTCCTGAACCAATAGGCCATCCAACTTCCTAGCTATCCTAGAAGGGCTGGTCAACCAGGATACCATACTGAGGGGGATCACTTGGGTGGAAGGGTGTAGAAGAGTGGGTCACATGGGGAGGATCCCATTCAATGGTTGGGCCAAGGCCCACATGGGCCACCCATGTCTATATGGCCCATTTGTTTTTGAGAAAAAGTGTATTTTATTTCTGATCCCCCACTACCTTAGTATTCACAAAAAAAAGAATCAAATGGTTTGATATATATGTAAGTGGATAGAAAATATTATTTTTAATGTTGGAAGAAATATATATAGGAACTTTTCATACATGATCAAATAGTTCTGTTCTTCTCCTCATCCTTGCAAAAACTTCCCTTAGACAATCGTGATAACGATTTTGTTTTGATGGAAAAAATTCCAATAAGATGCTATGACGTATGATATGTTTGTTCCATGGGCATGGAAATTTAGGTAGTAGCATGATTTTGGAAAAAATTGGGACTGTACCATGGTAGAAATGTAGCCATTGTAGCTATTCATTCCATGAAAAAAAAATAAGTCACACCACAATTTTTTACTGAAATATGTAGTAAAAAAATGCAGGGAAGTTTTGATTCTCGATATATATGGGTTATTATGATATATTCCCTTATGACATAGGGAAAGTTTTGAAAAGATTTAAATATTGCATCATCCACATTTAGAGGGTTCAAATCACTCCTAAAAACTTTGTAGAATCACTAACCTTTATAGATTTTTAAAGAATAAGATATGTTAAAGAGAAATATATCTACAACAGATATGATATTTTGAAGATATATACTGATAAGGTCAAGTGATCTTATATTAATTTATTTATAAAAGGAAGTGGTTGTGGATAAATTTGAGAAAGTTAGGAAATATGGTCGACTGAATGATTCAAAGGGGGACCATTTCCACTACTCCAGACAATTTTCTTCCATTCTTCATCTTGATCTGTTTTTATGTTAACATTATTTATAACCATCATACTCGGATTATTTCTTCATTAATTGAGGGGTATAAACCTTATGTGGTTGGGTGAATTGGTGGTGACAAAATTCTAATTCTTGAGTCTAGAATCATATGAATTCTCTGATCTAAGTTCTCTATTTAAATGGTTTAAAATTTTTGAATCTAGAAATTGATATCTAAATGATTATTTTTTATTTGATTATGAAATATATTGATTTCCTTGAATAAGAATTAATTTCTCCCTCTTCACAGTTTTGGATCACACTGATTCTTTGCCTAGATTCAAGTGGATAAGTGCCTAGTGATTACTAAACACATGAGGAAAAACAATGATATCACTTAGATTCTTGGGAATCTCAATACTTTATTTGGTATTTCATAGTTAATTCAAAGGATACTCATTTTGGATTCCACATATTAGAATTGGAATAGTCTAATCAAGGAAACTATGAGGATTATTTTCATCATCATCAAACTTGATCAAGGTTAAAAATGAAAATATGATTCTTAATACTTTCATTAAATTAATTAATAAAGATGATATAATAATTTAAAAATGGCCACAATATAATTAAAAAAGGGACTCCAAACCTTACCCCAATGACTTATCTCTCATATGATCTTTGAAATTTATATTTATTATTTTTATAGTCCTACTGATATTGTTTAAATTATTTTATTTTACATTGATGAAAAATACATTAGAACACTACTCATTGGAGACATCATTGTTTATAACCACTTCTATACACATATAGGTAATTAAAATAACCATTTATATACTCCATGATAGGTATAATTAAAATATGTATTTATATACTCCATGATATGGGTTCATCAAAACATGGAACCATTTCTAGGGTGTTTGTGCTAATCTTACAAAATTTCACGACTAGATCATCTAACAAAGGATTACTACCTTTTGATCTTGAGATATAGAGGAAATTTCTAAATAGACTTTGGAACTTAAAAAATATTGAAGAAATCAATCATGATGACTTGAGTGAAACCTCTAGTGTTCAATATAATCCCATCATAGTGGAATTAAAACCATAAAAAATTTTATTGGACTTTTTTGTCCCACAATTTTCATACAAAAAAATCATTTATCCATGTATGCTCAAAAAATGGTTTTTAATTTCATGTCAATATTATTACCATGATCTCTAAATTCCATGGCATTTTAGATGAATATCCCAATCAACACATTCATTAAATCATCTTTTTTTCAAGATTCAAGGTCGGAGGAGTATCTGAGGACCATTTCAAGTGGAGGGAATTCCCCTATTCACTTGAGGGATCTTCCAAGGAGTAGTTGTATAGTATAATACTAGGAGATATCCAGGATTAGTATGGTCTCCAAAAAGGTTTTATACAAATATTCTTCCCAACCTCCTAATTAAAAACAATATGTAATGAAATATATTCCTTCTAACAAGATACTAGTGAGACCCACCAAGAGTATTGGGAATTATTCAAAAAAATTTGTATAATTTTCCCTAAAAAATTGGTATAAAACCAGAACATTATAGTCTTTTATACCAATTATTGATGGAAAATGAGAGGAAAATCTTTGATACATCATTCGGAGGAGAATTTATTGAAAAATCACCCATATAATCTAAGAGTCTAATTGAGAAGATAACATATAATTCCCAATAGTTTAGAACATGAGGCATAGGTACAATAGGTATTCATGAGGTAATAACTTCTAAACCATCACCTCTACATGAAACCAAAATTTAAGAATTAACAATTTTAGTGAGAGAAAGGGTGGTGAAATAGGTGAATGAACTACAAGACCCAAATCTGGTATATGGATTGTGTTCATCACCCCGTCATTTTACTGATCAATGTGTTGAGATACATGGTATGAAAACTTATACAACAAAATTATAACAAAGTAAATTACAAAAAAATCAACCATGTAGATAAAGGGAATCCCAAAAGGGGTTTGGATGCCAACAAAACTAATTTTATCCAAACATTTTCACAAATACCAAATCACCCCCTTTATAATATAAATTCCAGAATACACATCATTTATATCAAAAGTAATATGGAAAAAATAGGCTAGTGCACCACCATCTGAATGAATACAAGATATAGAGATTTAAGAGTTTGAAAATATAGTGAAGGAATTTTCAAATATTTTTGAGTTCCTCCTGTATAATATTTCTAAACACCCTAGAAATTTATGATCTTAGAAAATATCAAATACATTGAGAGTTAGAGTTTCGTAATCACCTTGAGTGAAATGATATTTAACCACCTATGGCCAAAGATCATCCAAATGAACATGAAGGAATTAAGTAAAAAAATTATGGAAATAATTAGATTAACAACTAACTCAACCAAAAGAATAAGACAAGAAGAAAGAGGAGTTTAGGATAATATTTATAAAGGAAATTCCCAAAAATATATTACAAAAGAAACAATGGGAGAATATATTACACTATAATTATATTTTAGGTTTACTATGTACAATAATATTAATAAAGATAAAATTCAAAGGGAGATCCATGAAACTATTAAAATTTTTTTAATTAACATACCTATCTTGGAATCCATCCTAAAAATTCCCCAAAAAGATAAATGTATCAAATTTATTTGTAAAAAAATAAATATACCCGAGGAGAATGATTGAATCATCATAGATAGGACTATCTCATCCATTATCACACCACAATTTCTAAAATATCATCAAGATCTAGGAAAATTATCGATTCCTTGAACCATTAGTTTGTTAATTTTTTTATTCTTTGTGTGATATTGGTACCTTCAAAAATCTAATTTCTCATTCTAATTTTTCGACTTTAAAAATAGTTAAATTGAATCCCAAAAGAGTTGTTATGTAATTGGAAAATAGATCCACTTTTTTTAGAATGTTTTTTAGAGTATAATCTAGTGGGAATGGAAGGACTAATTTTTACATCATACTTTTATGTGCTCACCATGGTTGAAGATAAATAACTAGTTCATTAACCCATCACATTGGGTAGAAAACTCTTATATATGGATAAAATGATAATCAATGTGCATGAAAGAACACTTAGAATAGATCTTGAAGGTATAATGGAGAAATTTAATGTCACAGACTCAAAGAAGAACCCTTTGAAAAATTATTCCATCTTTACAATGTCAAATGAAGAAGGTACTGATCCCATTGAAGACTCTGGTATCCTTTGAGGAATATTTTCTAAAAGAGATAACTTATAAAATTAAAACCCTAAGGATAAATTTAATACTATAAAATCTAGAAAATATATTTGAAAATTTAAAGAATAAATTACCTCTGATTTATTAGATAATTTATTCAAAGAGACTCACAAGATTCTTTATACATAGGATATTCATGATTTGGAAGTGGGGAATTCGATTTAAATCCTATCTCTAGAGAAACCCCAAAATATGGAATTAAAACCAATCCCATGTGATTTAATATAGGTGTGTATTATGGATCGAGAAACATTTCCAGTAATCATAGCTAATAACTTGTCTAAATACGAAGATAAAAAATTAGTAGACCTTTTAAAAAGAAAAATCTAATCCATAGGGAGAAGCCTAGGATAAATTTGTATAATCGAACCCAAATTATACTCTCACATAATATTTCTATAGTTGGGTTACAAACCTATTAGGTATCAAAAAATGTGGATAAACTGCACCATTATAGATATAGTTATAAAATAAATAGATAAGTTTCTAGCATCAGATTTTTTTACCAAATTTATGGATCATAATGGGGTAGCCCCATTGATTTGGTTCCCAAAAAAATGATTTTGACCATTTTATAAAATGATAATAATGAATTAATATACACGAGACTTAAAAATAGATGTATAGTATTCATTTAATATAGAAAAATAAATCACGTTACTATAAAATTCCACTTCTCTATACCATTCATTGAAATAATGTTTGAATGGTTAGTAGGAAGGACACATTATTGTTTCTTGGATTGATTTTCTGGATATATTTAGGTACCAATTTCCATAAAATTATATGAGAAGACAATATTCACTTATACTTTTGGGTTTATTTAATAAAAAATTATTCCATTCGGGTTATGAAATTCCCTAGGTGTATTTTAAAGGTGTATAGAACCATATACTCAGATCATATTGAGGAATTCTAAGTGATATTTCTTAACAACTTCTCTATTTTTTAAAGTTAATTTTTTATTTCTTAGGGAATCTATAAAATTTTTTGTAAACATGCTTTGAGAAAAGTACTGTTTTAAATTATGAAAAATTTCATTTCATGGTCGAAAATGTAATTGTGTTACATCATATAAATTCAAAAAAGTAATTGAGGTATATTAAAATAAATTATTGGAGATATGTTATTTAACATTTTCCATTTAAAAAAAATTAAATAATTCTTGGGACTTGTTGGATTCTATAAAATATTTATAAAGGATTTCAGTAATATTTTTATTCCATTTTTGAGATTAACTTTAAAAGAACCTAAATTTTATTTTTTTGATGATTGTAGGAAAGAATTTTTTGAGTTGAAGAAAAAATTGATTAATAAACCAATAAAAAAACCACTAAAAATGGAAAAACCCATTTGAAATACATTGTGACGAACCAAAACAAGCTATAAGAGTATCCCATTATAAAATATTTTAAGGAATACCACTTGTGATAACTGTTACCCGAAGAACCATATTTTCTGCTCAAATCAAATACACAACTAATAAAAATGAGTTCAATAATATTTGTTTTCCCTTATATAAATTAATATCTTACTTCATTTTATCTAAATTGGTTGTATTTTCTTATCATTCAACACTTAGGTACATAATGAATAAATCTGATGTGAAACATAGGTTGGGAAGATAGATAATACTCTTTAATGTGTTTGAAATGGAAAATCATAGACAAAAAGGTAGATGAAAATTAAGTGGTAGATAACCTTATAAGACTACCCAATAATGATAAACATATAATCTTTATCTAAACCCACTAAATGATCACATACCTATAATGTAACTCTATAACCTAGAAGGAGATGCACCCTGATATGTATATATAGTAAATTATTTAGCCACATCCAAGGTACAATCTCATTAGAATTATCATCAAAAGAACAAAAAAATAATTGATATAGATTCTATATTTTGGAGGTTCTATTATATTGGAATAATTGTAATGATCAAGTCATAATAAGGGTATCTTTATTAAGGGGAACAAAATCTGTTTTTGAATTTTGTCTCAAAAACATTCTTTTAGAAGCCACCTTGGACCTTATAGAATATCCAGAAAAGTGCTGGAAACTAAAATTTATTGGATAAAGAAGGTTAAATATTTTTATGAATATTTTAATAAGTGTGAGAAGTTTTAATTTTATTGAAATATTTTGAAATGAAAATAAATTCAGGTAAACCCATCATTTATTGTCAAATATTTTATGTATGGGGTATTTATTTTATGGAACCCTTTTCCATGTCTTACAGAAATAATTCATTTTACTTATTGTTGATTATGTCAAGGACAAAAAGATTGATGTGAAAATTTTTGTGTGATATTGTTAGTTCAAAAATTCTTTTTAGGTTTATAGTACCATGATATATCATGGCTGAACAAGGATTCATTTTATACTAAAAAATAGAGGTTGTGATTAAAAAGTTACAGAGAATCTAAAGACATGTACACCCTACCATCCCTAAAAAATGACCAAGATGAAGTTTCCAACCAAGAGATTAAAGGTATTTTGGAGAAAATGGTAAAACCCAACAATAAGGATTAGAAATAAATACATGATGAAAAATTATAGGAATATAAAAAATCATATGAGAAACGTATAGGTATGATTCCATACCTATTGATTTAGGTAATCTTTATTCATATATTGGTGGAGTAGGAACACTAATATTATTGGGCCATCAAAAAGATGAATTTTGATTTGGTGACTTATGAAATTGAGGTGATAAATCAATTAATTTTTTTTGGATGATATCAACATAGAGGAATTTAAGAATTCCAAAATTTATAAATATAAAACACGAGTGGCTGATGAAATACTATTTCAACCAAAGACCATTTAACCAGAAGATTACCATTTTCACTATAATTATAGATTGAAGTAAATGCTGGGTAGGAATAATTTTAGGCAGGAAATACCTTTTATTATTAAAAATTTATATTATTTTGGTGAAATTAAAATCATAAATAAAGAATAAGGAAACCACTTAACTATTAATGGGAAAAGGATGAAAAAGTTCCATGGGAATCTTCCTCAAGAATAAGATGAAGATCTCAAACTTCACCAGACCATCTACTAATTTCTTCTAATGAGGTTAGGTAAATCCCAAAAAATTATCCAAATGAACCTCTAGGTGGAAACATGAGTATTCATGTATTTATAAGGTTTTAGAGTTTATGATAAAGTCACTTTTACCTTTCAATCACATTGAGCATTAATGGAATAATTCTTACACTGGTATGAACTTATTTGTTCTTACAATACCATGATCGAAAAAAGTCACTAAGATAAACCCAAAATATCCAAGGTGAATAGAATACTAAAGCATTATGATAAAATTGAGTTAATTCTTACATTATTTTTGATTTAAAAACACTACATTTTTATGACCGTTTTTTTTATGCTGAAACATTTTATAGCTCTATTAAAGATCATAATTTCCTGAAGATGAATAGAATTATAAATTTACTTAACTTATCTAAGAGACATGAGTTTTATAAGGAACACGATGATTCCATATTTTAGACTTCAATAATAATGATATAAATGAGTGAAATAGATAATTGAATTATTAGTGTGAATCATGGATCTTGAATTGATGACTCGTGATTTGAAAGAATTAGTTAATTCATGTTAATGTTATTTCCCTTCCATTTTTCATGCATTTAATTTCTAAAATTCATGTGTATTGATTTTTTATTATTATTCATTACATGAGTTATTGTCCCAAATTTTATATCCATTACTTGAGATGATTTATAGAATAAATAATTTCTATATTATATTGAGCATATTTCTTAATTTATCATTAGGAATGTAACCTTCAATAACTTCCATTAAAACTTTTAAAATCTATGATAATAAAAAATACATTTAATATGATCGATGTATTTTTTATTGATAATATAAAATCCTTAAGAACACCTTTTACATTTACCTTGTTTTTTTTGATAGATACCATGAATGAACTTGTTAATAATGATCAAAATTTTAAACCATTTATATCCATTACTACCCTCATCTTATTATTTTTCATTTAATTTTAAAGTTCAAGTGTAGGGGTGAGTAATGTCATGGTGAAAGGATTCACTAAATTTTAAGGAAAAAGTATGGGGGTGGTATTTTGGGTATTGAGAAAGGTTTTTGATTCATAAATTGTAATTTATTGTTTTACCTTTATGAAAAAAATGAAAAATGAAAGAAAAAGAAGAATGGTTTGTGAAATGGAAACATTAAAAATCATCATTACTAGTACAATTTTTTATTATCATATGTTTTTTGGTGGTGGATGTGTACATTATTCCATGCATTACATTCACAAATTAAATAAAATATGAATTATTTTTGAAAAAAATATGATTTATTTTTTGAAAAAAATAGAAAATTCAAAAGAATAAATGTATTCATTATGGTATCATTGATCATAACAATACTTTCAGATTGGGAAGTGGGAGTTGTTACTTTGAAAATGATATATTTTTAATTCACTTTTAATATCATATTTTATGAATTCTAATATAAACCTCTTATTTTGAGCCTTAATATTTTTAAAACATATTCCTACCAACCATAAGCATTAGATTAATTAGAAATATAATTTAAATTTCCTCATGATTTCATGTGATTTTTTTATTTACAAAGTGGGGAATTTTCATCCTTTACAAACCTATGGAAAATAAATATTTTCTAATGATATGAGCATAACCCTACATGAATTTATACCATGATAGATGAGAGAAAAGAATTCAATGTGAGGTAGATCATGACATGGAATTGTTGATAATAATGAATAGATTAGATAAAAAAATTAAATGATAAGATCCACCATTTTGAGAAGGGGTAAAATAAAATAAATAACTTTACTGATCATTTTATAAATGATACGTTGAATGGATATTTTTTTGGGACTTGAATTTTTGGTTTAACATTGATAATTGTTTAATTTTATTGCATCTAAATTTAAATATTGGAAATGTGGTGTTCCTTTTTAATTTAATATTAATATTCAATTAACAGGGACATAAATAGTTCAAGTGTTGGGGAATTCGATGCACTCATTTTATCATTCAAAAATTTAAACAATCTTTAATGATTATTAATAGTTTTTAAAAAACATTAAAATCAAAATTAATTGATTTTACTTTAATATTGGAATTTAAAAATGAGGATATAATATGGTTTTTAATGAATAAAAAATTTTGAATTTTGAATTTGATATTGTTGAATATTTTTTGGTTTAATTGTACCTAATATTATTGCATTTTTTTTTTAAAATGGACCAACCTAAGATATCCCTCAACTAATAAGATATACATACACCTATCTATCCCAGAAGGGTTGGATAGCCAAGCGTGCCCACCGAGAGGGATGACATGGGTAACTAGGTGAAGATAAGTAGTCTGTTCGGATGTGATCCCACACATCAGTTGGGATAAGGCATGTATGAGCCCCACATGGTGAAGTGTCCCATTTTGTGTGTTTGAAAGTTTATATAGGTATAGAACACCTTCCTCCTTGGGGTTCGGAGTGGATGATCCCACATTTTTATATATATACAAGTGGAATGTGAAAGTCATATCAAATATGAGAAGGTAACTATGAAGAAATAGTAATAAATTCTCAAAGAGTGAATTTATTTGCCTCATTTGTGTGACATCAACCCTTCTAAATTTCCCTCTATCACTGCCACCCCCTACATTACTCAATGTTTTCAAAAAAGTATTCCCATCATTTAGAAATTCCATAGAATACACTAGGAGAGATTGTTCTCAAGTATATGTCCACTATCAAAGAACCAAACCACTATGGATCACCTTTCGACCTTGGAACAACCTTAATAATTACCAATTTAAATAATAATAAATTATTCATTCTATAGGGATATCCATATGAACATTGTGAATGCTAAATGGTTTGGAACTTAAGCCTATGTCATTGCCTCACTCACCACAATTTGGGATCTCCATGTTGGAATTTGATATGCTGTTGTGTTGTATGTACACCATGGAGGTCTTGAAATCGGTAGAATCATGGTTTTGAGGCTGAAGATATATGTAACTATGGAAAAAATATTTTTCATTCAATAAAGAAGAAATAAGTGGAACACCATGGTAAGTACACTTCACCATGGGTATACCCATATAGCCAAAGTCGATGTTTGAAGACAAAAAATGGCTACTAAGGGATACACCATGGAGAAACCACTATGCCATGGATGATTTTGATTATGAAATGACTTATTTTTTAAAATTATATAAATAATGAGTGTTTCACCCTAGTGGTTAGTTTGAATCATGGTGATACCCATTTTGTTTGGAAGGGAAAAAGATGAATACAAGATCCTTTTATATAGTGCGAAGTTTGTTCCTTGGGAATGAAAATTTAAGTAGCAATATGATTTGTGATAAAAAAAATGTTACTATGTAATGGGAAAATAAACACACCCTAGTTGTTCATGCCATGCACAAAAATAAACAAGCTATGATGAAATGTTTTTTCAACACCATAGTAAAACCATGTACTGAAATATAAGATCCCAATATATACATGATCTTGTGATAAATTACACTAATATATGGGGAAAATTATATAAAGATATACGTTGGGCCTAATCCTTATTTAAGGGGTTCAAAATAGTCCTTAAATCCAAGAAGAATCACTCACCTTTCTAAATATTTATATGAGAAGATATGGGAAAGTGAAATACATCTATGAGGGATATAATATTTTTAATAGAGATACTAAGAATTCTAGGGAAATTTATTATATTATGCTTATGAAAGGAAGAGGATATGGGTAAATTTGAAAAAAAGAGTGTAAAGAGGAGACTAAAGTCTTCAAAGGAGGATCATTTCTTCTTCTATGGATAACTCTTATGCATTCTTTTTCTTTATCTATTTTTATGTTAACATTACTTCTACCCCTCATACTCCCATTATTTCATATTTAATAGAGGGTTAAACAACTTAGGATTTTGGGTGAAGGGTATGTGACATAGAATGTAATTCTTGAATATAGTTTTAAAATAATTCATTGATTTAGTTTCTCTGTTTAAATGGGTTTCAAATATTAATTTCGTAATTTGATATGAATACAATTATATTTGTATTTGATTATGAAGATTAACTATTTCTTTTATTAAGAAATATTTTATCCCAATTCTATATTTTTGATCACACCAATTGGTTGGTCGAGATTAAAGTGGAGAAGTTTCTAGTGACTTCTAGACACATGAGGAAGAAAAAATGATATCACTTGGATATTTGGGAATATCCATACCTGAATAGATACTAACTATGTAATTAAGAGATCATTCACTGCGACTTCCACATATTAGATGTAGAATAGTATAAGAAAAGAAACTTTGTGGATTATTTTCATCATTATCAAAATTTACCAACAATCGACAAGGATAAATTATTGTTAATCCTTTTATTAAATTAATTCATAATGGTGATAAATTAATTTCAAATTGCACATAATAGCACTAAAATGGGAATAAAAATTTAACCCCAATCACTTATCTATAACTTTATTTTCAAAATCCATATTTATTTAGTTTATAGTCCTAATGATATTGTTCAAATTATTTTCTTATGCATCTATGATAACTATATTAGAAGAATACTACTCATAGAAAACTTTGTTTACTACTACCACACTAGTTGGGGAATTAAAATATCTTTTTACAAACACTATTATTGGTGTGCGTGTAGATATATTTCAAAATTTGATCCTCTAGATTCAAAATATGGAATCCATTTTATAAAATTAAATACCTATAAGTGGAAAACATTACTTTAATAATTAACTCATAAAACATGATTAAAAATAGTTTTCTAGAAAAATGAATCTTAAGTATAAAATGGGTTTACATCAAAATTAAGAAAAATATTTATTTCAAAAATATTAATTGTAATATTTTTAATCAAATTAATTAATGAAATTGTAAAAACTATTGAATATAAAATGGGTCTTTGTAAATTATTGAAATAGAAAAAAACGTTTTCTATAAAATTACTATTTTAACTATTCATTGAAATATCAATATTTTCAAAAAAAATCTCAATATTTTACCCTAAAATCATTTTGATATTCTTATTTTAAAAGTGATATAATATTTCTCAAATTATATTTCTAAATTTGTTATAAATTAATTATAATATTTTCTCACAGAATGTAAGAAAAACTATTTATAAGAAAATATTTTTTTAAAGAATAAAGTGTCTATAATAAATATTGAGTTTTTATTTCTTATTAAATAATCATTAAATATTTATTGATTAGTACATTTATATATCTCATAATGTGGTTACTTCAATTCGTTCCAAAAAATTCAATAGCTAGGTTAAAATATTCATATTTAATTAGTATTATTTCAAAATCTATCAAACATAGTATTCATTTAAAATAATTGGTCATTACATGATATACCAAATCCTTATGGACATAAGGTTGAGAATTTTCATATAGGTGGTCATAATTAGAGATAATGATGGAGAGGAGTAGGAATGGGTAAGATGCATGTCCTGAAGATGCTAACACAAAGTGGGCTAGAGGTTGTCTGAGGTTCCATAATATTATATTCTACATTAGATTCTGATTTAATTTTTATTTTCTTATATTTACATCAATTTAATTCACAATAATTGTTCCACACCTTGGAATCTAGGTGGAGAGGTTTTTGATGTCCATAATGTTGACTATTCTAGTTGGAAGTTAATTTTGTTTTGTGTGTGTGTGTGTGTTGGGGTTGTGAGATGATGATTTGGCATGTTCCTTTGTTTAGGGATTTATTCTTACTAAAAATACAATCATATATTTCAATATTAAAATATATTTATACTACACTTTTTATTCATTCATCAATTATTCCTAGAGGTGAGTTGTATTATCATATATGGAAGGCCTGCATACTATGTTCATTAGAATGTTGGACCACTACATGGGTCATAGTTTTCTTTGGATCCCATGTATTATAAATTTGTAGAGTTTATTTTTATATCTATGTAGGTTCATGAATAATTATTTCATAGGGTTTTTGATGGGTACCAATATGTTTTCCTGAAGTTTTTATGACATTAACCCTTTGATGTGATATCATATTTATGATAGAGTTGTAGGTAGTAGTCACTCTAGTTTTAATGGATCCCTATAAAAAGAAACCATTGTATTTTATAAAATAAAAAATAAAAACCAATTAATTGATACAAAATAGTTTCATTTTTTCATGTGTTTCATCATGGAGTGATATATTGTTATTCACTAAGAAGGTGGATAGAAGTATGTAGTTATGTATAGACTAATGGAAGTTAAATGATGTGATGGTCAAAAACCATTTTACCATATTGATGATGGATTATTTACTTGACCAGTTAAAGGGAGCTAGTTGGTTCTAGTAATTTACCTATGGTTTATGAATTATCGGATGTAGGTAAGGGAGAAAGATGTCCCAAATATTTATTTTGGGTATCATCTTGAGATCTAACAGTTCAAAGTGATACTATTTATTGTCACAAAGACACTAAAAATTTTCTTAGGACTCATGAATTACAAGTTTTATGAGTTCATGGATTAATTCATGGTAACATTCATCATCGATGTTCAAGTGTACTATAAGTTAGAGGAGGATATTTATTATGAATCTAAGGATTATTATTCAAGTCCATGAGAAACATATAATATATGGGATGCAATCTATGTTTATCATTTATATGTGTATGTTTTATTTTCTCATGCAGGTGGTTTCTGAATAGGGAGTGGATGTTGATATATTAACGATCTAGGTTTTAATTTCATGGGAGGTGCCCAAGAATATTGTATAGGTTCATTGTTTATTTTTTCTTTTAGGTAATTACATGAGTTTTCTGTGAGAATTATCTTTCATTTTATCCCCACTAATATCCTTGAATAGGACAGACAAAGCCTTTAATTGACTTTTCCATGTCATGAATCTTTAAACCATCTAATGGAGACATCGATGAGTTAATATATTCACTAGTTTCTAGAGAGAGGAGTTTTTTTAGTTTTTAGCAATGATTTTCATCTTAATTTGGGTTTCATATTAATGTAGTATATGGATGTGATATCATATTCATCAAGGAAGTTACATCAGCATGAGTGAAACTATTCCATAATAGATCTTTAGTTTGAAGTTGTGGTTTTTTGAAGTTGGGGAGACATTACCTCATTGATGATCACTTTTATCTTCATATATCACAAAATATTGAAGTATATCTTCTCTTATTAGGGTTTGAATCTATGCCAATAGTGGTGGGAATTTATTTTAAAACTATAATTAAATATCTTTGATACCCCATGTAAATATAATGTGGTTGCTGATGTGACAAGTATGATCCCAATTGGATATGCTATTTGAGGGTCTAAAGATACCAGGAGAGTGAGAATAGATATTACAACAACTAATATTGATGTGGAGGAGGTTTATGGTAGGGGTTTACTATATAAAATGACTTTTCAATCATCTTTTTTGAAAAATGTAGATTAATTTTATTTTATAGATATTGATATAGAGGATTAGACTGAACATGTTATTTTTAGAGATACTGTTAAGGGATGACCATAGGTTGGTCAACAAAGAGTGCCATTTTGTGGGAAGTTTTTCATCTTGTTGGAGACTTGATAGGTGTTTCTTCATGAGTTCCAAATATCACCCTTATTTTTGAATCTAGGTATATACAAGACATATCATGACTTTGGTAGTTAGTTCTGGTTTTCTGGGTTGAAGTGGTTAGTGGGGGAGTTTCTATCAGGGTGACTAGTTTATTAATAGTTGAAAATAAAGCATCGTGTTCCTAGAGGTTTTTTGCCTCAAATTGATATCCCCAAGTTAAAATGAGATGACGTTTCAATGGATTATTCCATTAGTATTCCTTGAGTTTAAGGATAATGTGATTTTATGTAGGTGAACATCAATTAGTTGATGAAGGAAACCTAATTTTTGGGATATTAATAGTTGAGTAGTATGGATTTTTTGGAGAGAAAGTGAGAAGATGAGATAATGAAAATTAGTGGGGTTCTAAGGACCATAATCTCTTATTAGGTTCCTTATTTTACCTTATTAATATGGGGAGGATTGAAATGATATTTTCACTCTCAGATATTCCTTAACACTACTTCTTAATTCCTATATGGATACTAAGACTGAGTGGAATATTCATATGTAATAGGTTTTATTTCACCATTGTGTTTAGGATTTGGAATATTCATGGGGGAAGCACCTACATTTTATATAATTTTTTTATAAAAATAGTTAAGACACCTATATTGTTATGGATATAATTGAGGAATTGTATGGTTAGCCTTATAGGTGACCATTGTGTAGGACCAAGGTTGGGGAGTGAGTGATCCTTGGACTAGATGTGGTGCAGAGGATGACTAAGAATGAATAGATGATTTGAGAGAAGATAGAGGTGGATAAAGATCATTAGAAGCCTTCCTCAGATAATAGTAGGGGACCACTATAGTTTGATGTTAGATATAATATTTTATTGATGGATTCCCTTTGTCATGGGAGGAATTGGTTCAATTGATGAATTATTTTCCCCCTTGGTTTATTGATGCATTCGAGAATTTGGATCACATTACGGAGGTGGTGTATCTATTATCCATATCATTATAGTTAGATATAATCCATGATGTGTTACACATTCCACAAAATCATTTATATATTTAACTTATATTTCATTTACTGAGTAAAGTTGGATGCTGGGGATTATTTAAATTTCTCAGATAATATAGTTGAGATTTAGTATCTTTTTGAAAGGTGTTTTTAGGGAGTGTTATTCCCTTGTTTCATACATTATGGAGGTATGATGGATTAAAAAAGTATATATGGGAATATTATTTTTATATTCATTCTCATTATTATGATTGTTGCACTGAAAATCATTCCCTCAAAGGCATGAAAAAAGTCACAGTCGGTTCAAAGATAAATACAGAGCAGAATGGCTATAGAATCTACCAAGAATCAATAAAAGGTGTCTGTTTTGAAAAGCCCCTCCATAGACATCCCTATCCAAAACGACTAAAAACTTATCTTCTCCATGATGCCAATATTCTTTCATGATTCAAAAATGAATTTATATCCTCTACAAAGTCTATTTTCCTTTGTTAATTAGACCACAAACGTATCTCCTTTACAAAACCATTTTCCTTCATGATCTAACCGTGAATGTATCTTCTCCATAGTATCTCTTTTACCTCACAGATCTGAGCATGAACATATCTCTTTCATGACATCAATTTTTATTTGTAGTTCCTCAGTTGTTCTCTATAGTGAACCCCACAAATTCCATCGGCCTCTTATAAATAAAAGTATCACCCCCTCAAACCATTGTTACTCTAACCTTTCACCTTCCCAGCTCCCATTTCACGAATCTCTTCACAAACCCAAATATGGATCGCCCAAGGTATTTGGGCATTGCAAGACATTCTTCCTTTTTTTCATCATGTCCCCTTCTAATAGTAGGGATTCCCTTTGCAAAGGCCTTCACCGTTCAAAAATGAGGGAGCCCCTTTGGGTTTCTTGAGGCTCTGTGAAGCATTAAGCCATCTTAGAGATCTCTCCAAATAAATATCTCTTTAATAAGGCGAAACTATGCTCTTCCAAAGTCCTTCCTTCATGAATCACCATTCCTTTATGAAGTAACATTCCTTCACATATTACTACTCCTTCGTGAAGCAACTTTCCTTCATGAATCTCTTCTTATGAATCCCCCTGGCCTCAAAAACCCCTTTCCCGCATGACCCTCTAGGCTTGTGCATAGTGATTTCATAGTTCCTCAAGTGGTGTTTCATATAGCATTTTCCTATCTTATGTTTCTTCGCATAGGCATGCTAAAAATTATTTCTTTTTCTTATAGAGACACTTACATAGACCCTCGAGTGACCACTCCTTTACCCCATTGTTTCCTAGAATTTATTATTCCTTCCTTCCACCAAGTGTGCGTTGGTACAAGTTATATAAGTACAAGGGGTGAGGATTGTGTCTTCCTCGTCTGTGCTATAGGGTGTTAAATTTACAGGCACCCTCATCCCCAACACATGATGTTAAAATGTGAGTGGCCACATGCACGGTAGGCCTAGGTGGTCCAGAGAGGGGATGGGACTGAGAATATTTTTCTTCCTGTATTTTCAATCCATCTTCTCCCTACCTTTGGGATTTATCTCCATGTTCACCTCGGGTAGTATCCACATAATCCTTGAACCACATTCCTAGTCTTCCCTACGAGAGTAATTCCCAATATCCATCTTCCAAGGATGATAGCCATGCGTAAGCCCCACACCATCCCTCATGGCCGCGTCTTTCATGACACACCCATTTGGTATACTGTTATATATTGTTTCTCACACTTCGAATGACTCACACGGGCTTAGAGTTTAGTATTGACCATTACATCCACTCCGGATACTAAACATGTATAAGTCCCATTCCCCTAATCCGGTATGAAGTTTGAATTCATCCATATGAACTACATGGACTTTGATCCTTGTCTCTTAGATAGGGCACATAAGAATCCTCTTTGAGGTTCACGCCCCTCACACCCTATAATCGAACCGTTCTGTGCATTTCACATCACTTTACCTTCATCCCACATGATATTAAACTATATTCCCCTTAGAACTATGTGATTATTTATTCCCAACAACTGGGATATGTTGTACTCCTATCTAAGGTCTAACCCCAACCTATGGAAAACTATGATATTCCCTCCAAAATGACGTACCCTCCTGATGTGATACATTCACTTTTTGGGATGAATCTCCTATATATGCCTCTTAAAGGTGTTATGATCTAGATGGGATGCTAACCATGGATAAGCCCCCACACTTCACCATAATCCTCCAACCAAGAGTTCCCCTCTTGCGATGGTCCGCAAACCATGTGTAAGCCCCAACATTTATCCAGGTCACTATCCTTTTCATACGCCCCAATTCTATGGCCCCATCCCCTTGAAATATTAGGAATTATATTCCCATCCATTGGGATACGTAGGAAGCCTCCTTGAGGTTTAATACCATCACCCATTTCCCATCCAAGCCTTTCCTTCAAGCCTTTGTGTATTTAGAAGATGATTCCATAACCTGGAGGTTCTACTTCCTTTGGTTCCTATATATAAATTCCATTCTCATGTTCTACCTCCTCAGGTGTCTCATCACCCTACCAAATTATGTTTACATTTATTCCCATATATCGAGATATGTAGGAATCCTCCCTAAGGTTCAATCCCAACACCACCGTCATCTTCACATCAGTTTTATCCCATTCATCTCATCCACTTCATTAAATCATCCATCTTGATTTTTACCTCGGCCACCACATCCTGGTGAACTCATGCCATCCATCTTGGTAGCTAACCATGGATAATCCCCATCCATGCAATTTCTTCTTCTAGAGAAACCTGGGCCGCTAACCATGTGTAATCCCCAACATGTATCTGCATTGTTTTCCTTTGTATACACCCCGATTCATCACCCCCTTGAAACTACATGGGTTTTTTATCCCTATATTCTATACATGGTATGTAGGAATCATCTTTGAGGTTCACTCGCAGATAAGGGTAAACCTTGTTGTACCCTTTGTTTGGACCCACCTTCTCTGATCAACCATATACAATGTTCTGATCAGCCTTCCTGGTGTGAAAAATCACCTTTTTGGGACAAAACATCTAGGGTCCATCTTGATAGAAATTTTGACCCATCTAACCAATAAACCTTCCAGGTGATCCCTCCTAGGGGAGTATCATTCCGATCAACTCTTTTTAGTGTTTTTATCAGTCCGATCCATCTCCTATAGATGCTAATTTCATAGAATACCCCATGATAAACCTGAGAAGCCAAGGAAAACCTTGGAGACATGCCTTTGGCATAAGATTCCCCGCATTCGAGGTGGGATTCCTTGAGATTCCATTCCCTTGAGAAGACCTCTCATAAGGGTGAATTCAGGTTTAACAAGGTTCCAACATCTAGACATGACAACGATGTCCAATGCGAATAGTTCCCTGAACAAAGGTTTCTACCCTAACTCGACCCCTTTGGAATGTCCTAACAGAAGTAGTGTTAATAACCAGCATCCAAAAAATATGGAACTGGGAAGGGTTTAAAAAAACATCTTAAATATTAAGGTAGACCCACACTAGGAAATGAGTTCTGAGGAAGAATCAATAAAAGGAGGAACTGACATCCCATCATCACATTTTGATCAAGGATAATACATTATTGAAGAAGTGATGGCTATCATCCACCTTTGTAAAGCATGAATGTGGGGTACAATTCAACCGTTAGTGAGCGTTACAGTAACGTACAACATAGAATGCCTCAAAGGAAGCATCAGAAACAAAAATGGTGAACCTAATTTGAATCTTTTCTCCTTCCAATATGGGGATTGGTAGCGTTTGAGACATCATTAAATAAGCATGTCACTGAATCTAGCAATACAGAGCCAAGTCCCACCAAGAAAGTTGTGGGTTTGGTGTGGAACTCACCCAAATTTGGGGTAGTTAATCATTGGGAATTCCAGACTGAGTGGAGGCCATGTGATAAGATCCATCTGAAGACCGAGTTTGGTGGACTTATTTATAGAATTGAGTTCATGGTCATCTCATAGGATGCCGCCTACATTTATTTAATGCGTAGACCCTAGCTCCACTTGTATGCAGTAGTTACCTCTTCATATAATCAGAACCTCAAGTAATCCATTAATGCCCGAGTGGGTGTGATCCAAGGTGATTCGTCTCCCTTTTCCTCTTGTGAAGCATGATACCTAGATGATAAATACTACATGAGCATGGTAAAGAAGGTTCAGGACAATGAGGTTGAGCACAATGTCATTTTCACCAACCCTTGGATGGATCTGGATGATTCCGTCATCCTCCAAATTCATTGGTAGGAGGCCATGACCCATGACTTGGGACATTGATTTTTGGTTTCGAGTTTGAGAAGAATGTTCCTAGGTATAAGTAATGCTGAAATATCACTTCGTACTCCTACATGAGTCAACATCAAGTCATACCATATCCCATTAACCATATAAGCTATCGGTATGTTCACCCCATGGCAACAAATATATACCATACTTACTTATTTCACTGGGCTGGGTTGAATCGACTCAATCCAACACACCACTATTGCTTTAATAGTATCAACTATGGCCCCCTACATTGATGGCTTGACGGAATTGGATCAATATCCTTTTTCTCCATGGTTTCAGTGGTATATGAGTATTCTAATGATGGTTCCACCAAAACTCAGGCTGGTACTAGTATTCATCTAGGGTCATCTATCTCTGAATAATTTCCCCTTTCAATGATCCGCTTGCTATAGATGAAGACGAAGATTTGGAAGATGATCCTCTTGTATTCAAGGAAGGTGTCTTCGCTACTGTTGATGAGTTGTTCTAGGTGAATATTGGTACTGAAACAAACTTGATACTAACACTAATCAGTGCAAATATGCTTGTGGAAGAGCAGCACCAATATGTGGATTTCCAAAAGCAACATCTGGATTTATTTTCTTGTAGTTATTATGAGATACCAGGACCAGATCCTCTGGTTTATATTCACCGTCTTTGTCTCCCTAGAAAGTCACCATGAGTTTAAAAAACCTCCTAGAAAGATTTAACCTTCTCACAATGCCATGGTCAAGTCCTAATTTGATAAGTTCATCAAATCCAACTTCATCAAGTAAGTTCAGTACCCTAGGCGGTTGGCCAACGTCATTCTTGTTAGGAAGAATAATGGATAGATTAGAGTCTACATTAACATCTGGGACGTCAACCACCACTATCTAAATGAAAATTTTCTCCTTCCCATGACAGATCTGTTGAACAATTCTATTGTAGGATTCTAGGGTCTCTCTTTAATGCATGGTTAGTGTGAATATAGTCAAATATTAATGGAACCTAGGAAAAAGAGTCCACTACTTCAAATCACTGCAAGTTAGCTTTTGTTACTAGGTAATTACTTTCAGTATGAAAAACCCAGGAGCCACTAATCAACATGCTATACACTACATATTCAAACCAATCCTCAAAACAATAGTGAATGCTACGTGGATGATTTGGTGGTCAAATAGCACCATCATTAGGACCATCTCAGAGATCTTGAGAAAGTGTTGAACTTCCTCCACTCGCACCATATAATGATGAAAAACTTAAATTAGTCCTTCGGGGTTATTTATAGGAATTTTCTTGGATTTATAATGAGATTCTGAGGAATCAAGATCAATCCAAAGAATATCAAGGCTATCATTCAGGTGCCTCCTCCGAGCAACCTGTGAGAGCTCTAAGGATTACAAGGACACTTAGACTACATATGCCGATTCATTTTGAACATGGCTAGAAAGTGTAATCCCTTCTCTTGAATCATGAAACAATTTTCCATCTACTAACATGATGAATAATTGTAGACCTCTTTTGAGGAGATTAACCAGTACTTTCTCCAGAATCTAGTTCTGATGCCACATGTCTCTGGAAAGATGTTGGTCCTTTATGTGACCGCCCTGGAAGTATCACTTAGTTCTCCTATCACCCAAAATAATAATTAAGGGGCATAGAATAGTTTACACTATCTTAATCACACACTCTTTGACAAAGAGATCAGATATCACTCTGCTGAGAAGAGCTACCTCACACTAGTCATTGTAGTGCAGAAGTTATGACAATATCTGCAGCACCACAAGATACAACTGGTGTCCTATGTGAATATGATAAATTATATTCTGAATCTACCCATTTTGATAGGCCATCTATCTTAGTGGGAATTTATCCATTAGTAGTTTTACATCAGGTTCATGCTGAAAATGGTTGTCAAGGGTCAGGCGTTGGTAGAACTTCTTACTGCTCATCTAGGCCCCATAAAGTAGTCTCTAGATTATGACTTTCCAAATGAGGCCATTATATCATTAGAATAAACTATTCCTTATTGGTAGATGCACTTTGATGGTTCTTCCAAAAGTCTGACCAATAGAAGCCTCAATGACCCTAGACTCAACAGGGTAGGCCTAGGTATTTTCTTCATCACACCCATATAGGCTATCTTTCCTTACTCATTCTTGTTGTCAGAAGGCTACATCAATAATGATGAGGAGTATCAAGCCCTCATCACTGATCTACAGCTAGACCTCAAGATTTATGATCCCCACCTACATGTAAAAGGGGACTCCAAGCTGGTCATCAAGCAGATCAATCTTGACTATCCTTATGAATCCTGAACTCCTTCCCCTCTTAGAGTGTACTCTCCAGCTGATGGACCAGTTCCCTTATCTATCAGAGGTTACTCATATTCCTTAGTAATTGAATGGTAGAGGTGATTCCTCGACCATCCTTGCCTCTTCCCTCACAGAGCTTGATCAGAATGATCTCATTAACCATTTGGAGTATAAAAGAGTCGTCACTCCTGTCAACTTAGACGATGAAGATACCCAGTAGGTAAGTCATCTCACCACCAATGCCTCCAAATCAGGACCTCCAAATCCCCCCTCCATAGTAGAAGTGACCCTTGGTTTGATTAATCCTTTTTTAGAGTACCTCAAACATGGAAATCTTTCAATAGACATATCCAAATGTGTCCAAATACTTTGGCATGCAATGTAGTTTACCCTCCAGAGTGGTCCTAGTCATGAGAAGAGCCTATAAAAACATGGATTCGATGGAGTTATACTCCATTTAATTTAAGGAGACATGATTTCTTTTATAATGTGGGAATTCAATGCTATTTACTACAGAGCTCATCTTTTAGGGTTGATTCCTTATCACCAGATCTGAATATTACACTACTTTTGACCCACTATGGTCCATGACTGTATAGATTTCTCCAAGAGGTGTCACGCATTCCATATCCATGAAAAAATTGTGCATTGTCCCCTGGAGCCCCTCCATACTACTAGGTACTCCTAGCCCTTTATGGTCTGGGGACTCGACATTGTGGGTCCATACCCATTGACAGTAGCTCATTAGTGAATGTTTACCCTAACCACCACTGATTTCTTCTCTAAGAGGACATAATCAATATTTCTTAAGGAAGTCAAGGAAAATTCAATCATCAATTTCATGATATCCAATATCATTCACCAATTTAGAGTCCCTTATTCCATCCTCACTGATAATGGTACCAAATGTAGGACTTCCATGTAGAAGAAACTGTACGCCAAGTACAACATCAAATTTAACCGCACTTCCCATGATCATTCGTAAGAAAATGGGTAGATCGAGGCATTCAAAAATACCTTATATAGCATTTTGCAGAAGATGGTTGGTCATAACAAGAAAATTTGTTTGGAGAATATCCCCAATGAACTTTGGGATTACTGGATGATGACTATAAATTCCACCCAGGTGACCCCATATTCCTTTGTGTATGGGAAAGAGGTAGTCCTACCCATTGAGATTCAGTTATTGTTTCTTCGTACAACTATTTATGATCAAAATATGATAGAAAAAGGAGCATAAGTCCTTCTAGATGATCTAGAATCCCTTGATGGGAATAGGATCTGGTCCTTGAAAAATCTCGAGAGGCACTAGAATAAGATAACTAGAGATTTCAACAACAAAGGTTCACCTACGATCCGTCCTCCAAGGTGACATAGTATTGTCTCTGTTGATGCCAATGATACCTGAAAAATATCCACCAAATTTGGAGGCCAAGTTGGAGGACCCTATATTATTCATAAGTTTTGTCCCAACAGTGTGTACTCTTTTTCCACCATGGATGGTGAGAGGATTACTCCTCTCACCAATTATAAATTCTTCAAGAAGTAATTTTCATGAGGACACTATTTTCTAGGATGTAGGACATGAAACTTCCTAGAAACACCATCATGCATGATGTTAAACTGCACAGGTGTGTCTTTCATGATAAACTAATCATCCCCATCCGAGATGTAGAATGTGAAACTACCTATAACCTTTTTCTGACATAAAATTAAACTACATCATCATGTATGATGGTAAAATGTCATTTTTTCCTAGTCACATGAAAATAAACTCTATAGTGCCTCAACATCTTCACCTGAGAGGGTGTCAATTCTTTTCCAAGGTTCCCCTATGAAGTACATGGTGTGATGTGGACCTCATTTTTCCTCATTCATATTGGTTTTACAACTACCTCACCATGTACCTTCACCGGGAATATTCCTCCTCAAATCCTCTATCCTTAGCTCATGATTTGGAACAACACGACCTTTCAAAACGACATGTGTCTTGATTACTACCCTTGTAGGATACATAGGAACACCCAGACATTTTTTCTTCGGGTCTAGACCCAGGTACCACAGATCTTTTCATTCTTTAGGCCTATTTTACTAAGTGTCCTAGGATTTCATGGTGTGGAGTGAGGCCACTTTGGATCTCATTCACATCAGGTTTACAATAACCACACCATGTACTTACCCCTGATGAACCTTCCCCTTTTTCTCATCTGGGTTACATGACAAAAAATAGACTAACATCAATGTCCTACATGAAATTCAACTTTACTCACATCCTCACTACATGATGTTAAACTACACAACATTCAAGAACTACGTATGGATTGATTCATTACCTCACAAGATACGTAAGATTGAACAAACATTTTGTCTTCAGACCCATCCTGGGTTCAATACCCCTATTCATATGGGGAGATAAAAGGTGTGGTATGAGACCTCTTTGGTCCTCATTCATGTCGGGTTCGTTACCTCACCATGTTGTGTATACCCATTAAAAATCCCCACTTTTTTGGTTTCATCCTACATGATGTTAAATTGTACCATTTCCTTACCACATGACATTAAACTGCACAACCTTTCAGAACTACGTGTGGATTGGTTCCTACCTTTGCAGGATATGTAGGAACCCCTAGATATTTTGTCTTCGGGTACAACCCCAGGTACCACAAATATTTCTCTCTTTCTAGCCTATTGTCATGGGTTCTCTATGGTAATGCACATGGTATGGTGTGGGCCGACTTTTTCCTCATTCACACCGGGTTTACAATAGTCACATGATGACCCATTTTTAGAGCACTAGCCCATCCTACGTCCTTACCACATGATGTTAAACTACATGACCTTTCCAAACTACATATGACTTGATTCCCTCCCTCTAAGGATACGCAAGAATGTCCATATATTTTTTCTTCAGGTCAAGCCCTAGGTCCCTTGACCTTTCTAAGTCCTTCAAACTTTCCATTATGGTATGAGTTCTATGACCTTAAACTAAGATCTCACTCATCCTATGTGATGTTAAAACTCTCTTTCCTACCTGTAATAAATTAAACTACATAGAATTTTTGGTTCTTTCTACATGACCTAAAAAGGTAAATTCCCCTTTGTCCTGCATGAAATTAAAAATACATGGTATTCAGTCGTGACTCCTTACTCCCTACACTTTGGTGTGAGTTTTCTCTTGGGTGCATGAAATGTGGTGTAGAATTCTTAAATCCTAATTCACAAAGGGGTTTATTATACCGTGCAGTGTGCATTGTCTTTGATATATCATTCCCAAAATCCATGCTTACTACATGATGCTAAACTGAAAAACACTTCTAAACCACATATTAATTGATTACTACTCTTGCATGATACGTAGTAATGCCTAGAAATTTTTTCTCTAAGTCCACCCTAGGTTCATCCACCTATTTTTTCTTTTTCCTCAACTTGTCCTCTCAATTCACCTTCCCGAAATCAGATCCCTCTATTTTATTTTCCTCATTAATGTGCTCAGATATGCCATGGTATGGGACTTAGAGTGTGGGATTCTTCATGGAAATTATCTCATTCCACCTCTATGTTTCATGTGTCCCATTATTTGGGACACCATCTCCTTTCACATACAAAAGGTCCTCCAAATGGTATGGATTCTCAGCCTTAAGGATCGTCTGCTGTTTTGGGCTAATATCCCAGAGGATTTCAAATGGCATCTTTAGAGAAGTTTTTCATGCATTTAAAATATGGTTGGCTTCCAACCTTCTGTGGTTTTTTCCCATATCAGGACACATGATATGAATTGTTGTTTAGAATATGGTCAATATTTATCATCTATCATTATTCCAATCCTATTGCCTCCCAAATGTTGGTCTCATGATTCAAATTCCTTCTCACATCCTTATGTCCATATCGAACTTAAATAATTTTAGTGCCATCCCTTCATTCACCTTTATATGTTGAGTGGCCAGAACGACATTATGGTGTTGCCCTTAACTCCACTCCTCTATTCCACTATTGTGTTCTTCCACATGTTGTAAATATATTCTTCACCCCTTGTTTACCACAAAAACCACATATCACATGGTATTAAGGGTTATTTTTTTTTATACTTACATGGTATATTCACACACCCTATGGTCTGAACTCTATAACCTTAAACTGGGAGTTCAAGTATCAAAGTCCCAGAAAAATGACTTTAAAATGTGTATGTGTTCTCTCGAGAATCTGTGATGTGGTTCAAATCTATTTGGTCCTCATTCACATCAGGTTTCTATTTGATGCCACATTACTCATTTTTTATTTTGAAAGCTCATTCTCATGGTCCAAACTACATGAACTTAAACTAGGAGGTTACCTTCTAGTGCCTCACTATGTATTACCTCTTTGGAGATATCACTTCATGGTCTAGGACTTATGACCTTAAACTATGTATGGGTTTTCCCCTAGGAACGTGTGATGTGGTGCAGACCTCTTTGGTCCTTATTCATGTTAGGGTACTTTATGGAACTACCACTACACATTTCCTCCTTGGGACGGTCCAAACTCTACAAACATAAAATAATTTCTTTAGTGTCCAAGATTTCATGACATTAAACTATGTAACAACCTCAATTTTCCTATATTTATAGGATATCTCTCCCTTTGGAATTTTTCATTTTCCACACCTTCCTTCAAGAACTACGTGTGGCTTGATTATTGAAATAATAGGATACGTAGCGATGACCAAACATTTTTTTCCCTGGGCCCACTTGCAGAATCACCTATTCACCATTTTTGACCCCTCTCAGCATGGGTTTTCCCTTGAGAAAATGTGTTGTGGTGTGTAATTATTATGTCCTCATTCAAATTGGGTTTATTTACTACACCATGAATTTCTTCTATGTCCCACACACATGACATTAAACTGGGAACATATGGTCCACTCTCCAAGAACTTAAAACGAGAGATCTGGGTCTAAGGGATGTGAAATTTAAATTACTCATAGTTTCTCTTAAGAACATGAGCCTCGAGGAAGTGTCTGATCCTACCTATAGGATTTCTACACTGGAATTCTTGAATGTTCAGTGGTGGAAGACTTGGAGTATTGAATTCCATAGGGGCATTTCCCCAACATCACCTCCACACTTCACATGTCCCATTATTTGGGTCTTAATCATATTTCACATCTAAAAGGACCCCAAAATAGTATATATGATTATCTTTAAGGCTTTCCTACTATTATGGACCAATGTACCAAAGGATCTTGAATGACATCAAGAGATAGGTTTTGCACATATTTCGAATATGGTCAGTGGTCGACCCTCATTTGTCTATTGTCATCCCAGGATACACGATATGGATTATATGTTTTGAATAAAATATAATTTTATTCTCCATTATTATACCACCCCCATTTTACCCCAAATATTTGGTGATGTGATACACATTTTCCTTCCCTTTCATGTTCTTTTGAATTTCCAATTCCCATGGTGTTGTCCCTCCGCACATTCGTGCATGTTGAGTTGGAATGATGGTATGGTTGAAAACTTCTACCTCACACTTTACCATGTTTTGTGCTCTCATGTGATGGGGAAAAGATTTTATATATCCTTTTTTCCCACATTGAGCATGGATCAAGTGGTCTTAGGTGCCTTGGTAGGGTCATACCCATATACGAAAGTTGAAAAACCTTATAGTATGAGTTCTATGACCTTAAAATAGGATCTATTTCTATCCATGAAATAAGATGTTAAATTACAGTACCTCATCACACATGACATTAAATTATTATTTATTTAATGTATAATGTTAAATTTAATGGAACAGTCATGTCATATGACTATAAACTATAACATCATCATCCTGGACCACGATGAAAAATAACACAACATTTGTGGGTTCTCAATTGAGTGGGAATCACCTTCGGTACTAGTCATCCACCGTGCCTCTTCTCAAGTCCTTTAAATGGTTTGATTCTTGTAGAAACACTTTGACTCTTCATATAGGGCTTTCTGCTCAAAGAAACACACACATACCAAAAAGATAAATAAGAAATATCTAATTTCTCTTCTCTATATGCATGGGTCTGACCTACACTCCCATTCAAGAACTACGTATGGAATGATGCCTACCCTCTCAATATATGTAGTGATTCTTGGATAATTGATCTTGGTTCCATCCTAGAAACTATTTCCCATTTTTTTATTCTTACCACATGAAGTAAAACTACACAGAGTTCAAAGAACTATGTGTGGCTTGATTCTCACATTTGTGAGATACGTAGTGACACCCCGATCATCAATATTGGGTCCATCAGAGACCTTATTTACCATTTTTCTCATCCTCAATGCATGAAATTAAACTGAAACCTTACCTTGAATAAGTTCAGGATTCCCCATGGTAATTATGGGATGCTTCCTCTTCCTCTCTAGAGAGGAAGTCCCCCCAACATTGTTGGTATTTCACAATGATGTGTTTCAAGAACTACATACAGCTTGATTACCATCCTCATGGGATATGTAGTGAGAACTGTGAATTTCACCTCAGGCCCAGCCATTGGTTCACTAACCACCCTATTCCTTTGGACCAAGATTATGGTCTGCATCACATATGGCTCCTTCCTATATTTTTTGTGGTTTTTTATGGTGCACAAGGCTCATTTGGATAATTCACGTCGGGATCATCTCCTCCAGGCCATGAAAACATTATAGTAATAGACATCATATTCCATGAAACACATCTTTAAACTATTGTCTAGGGTTCAGGCAGTATGATCTTAAACAATGTATAACATCCTATTTATATTATGTTAAAATATTCCATGCATTATCTTCACTGTATGATTTTAAACTATGTATGCACCATCTTTACCATATGTTGTTAAATTATGTATGTATTATCCTCACCGTATGATTCTAAACTACATGTCTACCATATTCCATTGCATGGAGAAAAACTACAAGGCATTCTAGGTCCTCTCCAGAGAGGTTTAATCTAGAAACATGTTTTATCCTCATTTAGTCCGATGCACTCAACCTATGTGCTCTCATCATGGTTGCGTAATCTCAGGAGTGTTGGAACCCATTGAAACATCCCATCACTTAGTCCCCACGCTTCATGTTTACTTTAGATGGATCCTCAACCTATTTCACGTCTGAGGGGACCCTATAATGGTATGGATTCTCAGTCTCATAGATCACCTACTATCTCGGGACTACATTCTGGAAGAAATTGGATGATACTTCGAGTTTGGACCTCAATTATTTTCCCCATTTCAAGATAATGAGATATGGATTCAGTATTTTGAATATGATCAATAGTTATCCATCATCATCATGCCACCCCCTATGTGTTCCAAATTTTGGGTACCATGATTCACACTTTTCATTCCCCTTTATTCAGATTAATTCTAGGGCCCTTGGTGTTGCCCCACTCATGCATTAGCGTAAATTAGGAAGGAAAACTTGGATGATTCAAGAACCATATTCCCCAGTCATAGCTTCCCTCAACACTAATTATATGGTTGGTTAGTCGGTGATAGCAGACCCCGAGTATTAAATGACTAACTAATACTCTCATACAATGTTGGTGGTTATGTGTTCATCCCTTATTTCCCGCACTAGGAATGACCCACATGAGCTTAGGGATTGAACTTTATTTGTTATAAAAACATGATCGAGATGAATTGTTGAAAACAAGTGAGAAATATATCCATGAATTCAGTTAAAATGGGCAGGTGGACGAAGAATGTATGTCTCAGTTTGGACAAAACACGGCCCTTACAGATCTACTCCCTCAATGGAATGATTTAATTCTTCCACTCTCTGGTGTGTAGCTTCTAGGGTTTTTTCTTCTTCCCAAGATCCTACTCCTCATCAACGGATGTAGATTGAATCATGTTAGATCTGATCTATATTCAGTCCTATTCAGCTTGAAGTTCTTCCACTTGACAGTTCACCTATGCTAATTTCTTTTGGGCCTCTGCCAGTTGGGACTTTAGTCGTTCAACACGCCCTGTTTTCCTAGATATGGATATCAAATGCTCAACCATCTTCCTATTAATTCATTGGATCACTTTCATAGACTCTTAGTGTTTTTAGATATTTTCAGACTTCTTTCAGTACCACTCGACATCCCAGTGTTAACTACTCACCCGCATATTCTTGGTAAGGTAGTCTCAGACCAATGTGTGCATAGGTCATTTGTCTACCCCTCTAGTGTATAGATCTCACAATCACATGTGAAGTGATACCAATTGGCCTATTCACTTAGATTTTTGAATCACATTAAGGAAGTGCTAGATTAGTTTCCATGATTAGTGATGGACCTTCCGGCTATCCTCAGCTACAAAATAATAAGATTCATTTGTATCTAATGGATCAGCCAATTTATACTTGAGAAATGTGTCCAGGAGCTCAGAAGAAGGATCTTACTTCGGCAAAGAATCCAAAGAATTGGGCTCTTGGTTATCCAATTGGTCCTCACAACTCGATTCTACCTCAATGATGTTAGCCCAGATGGCTCCAGGTTCTTCCCCACAAATGGATTCACCCTCCATCACAATTGATCACTCACCATGAACCATATATTTTCCAACTTAAGTACTTAATTCTGTATGGACCGTCACCCCTCTCGGTAAAAGGGCCTCAGGTCCTCCGTCCATCTGTACCAGCAGGGCACCCACCATTCTATGAACTATTTATATGAGGGTTGTGTCTGCCATTTTAATTGAAAAAATAGCAAGTGTAGCTGCAAGATATGAAAGACTTACGATGGTAAAACTCTTGTTCTCACCTCTAGCTTGTCAATCCTAAAATGCCAGGGTGTGGTCCCACATGTGTGATGGTATGATCTGAAGGTTCTGTAGATGCTTCCCTTTCCTCCCCAACACTACTAGATTCATCAACTATTGTTTCTCTAGATGCAAGTCCCTGTGCTTGGTCCTCCACACCTATTATCACGTCTTCTTCCTTGACATTAGGGGTGCTATGAAGAAGGTATTCCTACATAAGTTGAAATTTGTTGAGGGACTAAGATAAAGTGAGAATGATAATGGATTAGGATATGAGTTAGATCTTACTTTAAGAGTTGCAGAAAATCCTCCCAGAGAAGTCTCCTTTGAGGCCATGATTTCACATTCTTTTAGAGATAATACCTTGTAAGATGATTCCTTATCACCCTTATAAAGGTTCTCCATGTCAACATATTCCCCCCAAGAACTATCTCAATTATCAGGCTAGGTAAGGGCTCTACTAATTGAGCTGCTGACAGCATTGGAGAGGATATTTTTTCCAATAGAACCCTCAATTGCCATGTCACTGGCCACTCAGTGCCTCGGGTGTACTCCAATTCCTCTAGGTCTTGTAAATATTTTATTCCTATAGCTGGGACCATGTTGAAGCCAGATTTTACAAAACCAATTTTCCCCAAATACATCCCATTTTTGTTCAGTTTGGTCTATTTATCGTCAAACTTGAGGAAATGTTTGCAGAATTTCCAATCATTATAGTTATCTGGAAAAACAGAATAAGGAAGAATCATCTCTTGATGCACCTGCTTCCTTGGAGCCTGAGTAGGCCTCTTGTAGAATCCCCACGATGATTACCCTCTTTCTCGGGTCATCTCAGGTAGAGCCGCGAGGTCTGGAACTGCCTCCTCCCTTTCTTCGCCTTTAACTAACATTGGTTAATGGCCCAATTACCTTACTTCTCTATCCACATCACCATGAACTATGTCGAAACCACCCTCATGATGTGACATCACTGCCATTCGACCCCGACTTTGAGTTTTGGGGACTACTGCATTACTAGACCATATTTTTGGCTTCTTCAACATCTCACCTAGGTAAGCAGCTGCGTAGATTAGTGCATATTAATGGATTAATATGAATGTAGTAGTAGGTGGTGGAAGATCATTCCAAATATTTTCATCTCCCATGTGAACATTATCCATAGTTATCTCATCACACATGATTGGTTCTCAGGATGCTCCCCCCAAATATACCTTCAGAGTTAGCCTATTATTACATCAGAATTTTCATGAAAACAAGTGTGGATTATATAGTTCACGTATGGGTTTGCAGTCCATCCACACTACCAACACACCTCTGTATAAGGATAGAAGATATGACTACTTATCTATGGTGTCTATTCAGTCATTAGTGTATGCTCTGGTTGGCTGGGGGAATGGATATAAGATGAATTGGTTGGATTGTGAAATATTGGTATGTGTAACCGCCATACCTATCTTGAGTAGGGAGATCCACAAAATATTCAGAATCGCTGGTCAAGAGTGTATCCTAGGTGGAGTTGTGGTATTGAGATATTCATAGCCTCCCTTGTTCATAGAAGCCCATCTATATATAAAATAGAAGGGACCACACATGCACAACAACCTTTTTTCCTTCATTGATGTGTTGAAGTAGGTGATACAGATTCTCTAGCTCCGGGATGCCTAGATTGATGTATACTACAGAGGCCAGTTGCACCTCCATGATAAATGTGGTCGGTCATGTCCCTCTGTGTGCGTCACTCATCAATAACATCCATCCAAGATCATTACTAAGATGAATCCGGACAGCTTGACTATTGGTTGTCGGCTATCCTTGATGTTGTAACCCCATAGTTGGCACTGGATATCCCCTTGAATCTCCCAGAAAGAACCTTCCTTACATCACTGATCTCCCCTTGGGTAGGTTGAGGGACTTGTTGGTAGTTACCTTGGTGCTGCCACTCCATCAACTGGAATGTTTAGAAAGTAGCTAAACCACTACATGAAGTGGACATCCATAGTGTTCTTCTTGTCATTGTCCATTCTTGAGAGAAGGTTCAAAAATTAATTTTACAAAGGAAACATCTATTCCTCATCCTCCTAGGTATACATGGAAAGGAGGAACTCGTTGTACATCCCTCCTAGAATCAGGTTGCCAGAGATTTGATAAATATCCTTAAGGCTGATACCAACCTCCCCATGATACTAGTGTAATGTGTTGGTATTCAGCAACCACTAGGTTAACAGTTCTGCTATGATCTACTTCAGTTTGGAAACATGGAATTTGGAATCCCATGTTGTTTTATACATGACTACTCACCTCAACACATGCTCAAACTCAATGCAGGGCGTACATACCCATTAGGCCCTTTCCCACTCATCTATGAAGTTACCACCATATCATAGATCCAAGCTATTTATCCACCCCTTCTCTTAATTCAAAAGTCCCTCCTTAATAATCATTTTGTATTGAGGTTGGGACGTCTCTTCCTCCAACTCCTTACTCTGGAATTGTTAACATGATTGTAGAGGTAGTGAATTGTGGTAGGGGTATGATCCTTCCTAACATGGCCATCTGCAACCCTATACCACTGATATTGTCCTGGTGTGCTCCTAAACCAATAGGCCATCTCATCTCTAATTTCCTCAAGAATGAAGAGAACAACCTACAATCCAAAGTCACAAAACAACAGTCTCTTTCATAACAGATAGTCCTTCTGAGCATCCCACAACATTATCATCAACTATTCATGGTTTGAAGTACTCTGAATGTACTATTCTATTTGAATATTGTTTTACATTTCTTCCCTCTAATAGGTGTCAACAAGAAATTTCCAATAAACCTCTTGATAAGCCATCAACTTGGTACTTAATTATTTTTGATGTTTTTTCACGAATACGGTTCGTAGAGACAGTTCAAAAAGATAGTTCATAGAAGAGCATCCTATAGAGCTTTTTAGATCTTTTCCTGCGTCGTAGAGAAGAAGTGGTTTGTGATTTATTGTTTTTTTAAAAATTGTTCACAGAAAACCAAGTTGTATGACACGGTTCACGTAGTCACGTTCGTTGGGTAGATCTCTTCATGAAAAGAGAGCATCAGCACAGTCATTCCAAGAGATCTTGGTATGGAAAAAATAGTATGTTGGACCTATTTATAGTCAACCGCCTGCTCTCCCTTCATGGATAACCTTCCCACACTTCTTACCATCATTTGGGTGATGTATCTTCATGGTATATCACACACTACATCCTCTGTGACCCTGGTTCATGATCCAATGATTTGTTTCAGTGACTTACCCTTAGAATCTGAACCTCTCTTTCCTCGTTTCCCATGTTTTGCTGGAGGGGCCATTTTTCTGGCCCAAAAAATCATGCCCTTGAAGGCATGAACAAAGTCACAGTTTTTTCAAAGCTAAATAAAGACATGAATAGCCTTATACTATATTAAGAATCATCAAAATGGTTCTGTTTCCTGAAGCTCCTCTAGAGATATCCCTCGCCCAAATGACCATGAATGTATCTCCTACATGGAACCCCTTTTACTTCATGACCTGACCACAAACATATCTCCTCTATGATGTTCCTTTTTCCTTTACAGATCTGACCATGAATGTACATCCTCCATGGTGCCCCTTTACCTTCACAATCCAACCATGAACGTATCTCCACTATGGTTTCCCTTTTCCTTCATGGATCTGACCATGAATTTATCTCTTCCACATACACTCTTTTTCTTCACAGTGCCCCGGTTGTTCTCCCTAGCAAGCCTCATGAATTACGTAAACCTCCACTACCTATAATTTTAAATCTCACCCCCTCCAAACCATTATTATTCTAAACTTTTTCCTTCCCATCTCTCATTTCACGATTCTCTTCACGAACCTGAATATGGATCGCCCGAGGCACTTGGGTATTGTGAGACGTACCTCCTTTAGTTCTTTATATCCCCATACTATAGTAAGTATCCCCTTTTTGGAGGCCTTATCCATTTGCAATGAAGGTATCCCCTTCAAGTTTATGAAGGATCCTTGAACCCTTAAGCCTTCACGGAGCACTCTCTAAATAAAAATCTCTTTGCTAAGGCGCAGCTCTTCTATGCAAAAGTCCTTCCTTCTTGAATCCACATTTCTTTATGAAACAACATTACTTCTAGAAGAACTAATCCTTCATGAAGCACCTTTCATTTGTGAAGATCTTCCTATTGATCCCCTATACTTGGAAACCCCTTTTTTACATGACCCTCTAGGCTTGTGCAAAGTGATTTCATGGTTCTTTGAGTGGTGATTCATATTGCATTGCCCCGCCATATGCTTTTTCACATAGGCACGCTAATGGATATTTCTTCTTCACATATCCATGATAATGTGAGCCACTTTAGTGACCAATCCTCCACCACGTTGTTTTCTGACATTTCTTGCACCTTCTTTCCCCCAAGTGTGGGTTGGTACAAGTTATGTAAGTCCAAGGGGTGAGGATTGTGTCCTATTTGTCTGAGCTGCATGGTGATAATCTACCAACCATCCTCATACCCATCACATGATGTTAAACTATGAGTGGCCATATTTATGGAAGACCTCGTTGGGCTAGAGAGGGTATGGTACCAAGAACCTTTTGCTTCATGTCTTTTCAATACGTATTCTCTCTCCCATTGGGATTTGTTTCTATGTGCACCTATGATAGTCTCCACGTAATTCATGAACCCCATTATTGGGATTCCCTTCTAGAGTAAGTCCCAATCTCCATATCCCTGGGCCTCTAACCATGCATAAAACCCACACCATCCCTCATGGTCGTATCTTTGACGACACAACCATATGGCCTACTATTATCTTTTTTTTCCAACACCAAACATGAATCACGTGGGCTTAGAGTTTATCAATAACCCTGACATCCACCTAGGCCACTAACCACATGTAAGTCTCATTCCCCTCATCCCATATGATGTTAAACTACATCCATCTTAACTATGTGTAATTTTATCCTTATCTCATAGAAAAGGTATGTAAGAAGACTATATGAGGTTAAATACCTTCACTCCCTACAATCCAACCATTCTGTGTGTTTTACGTCAGTTCACCTTAGTCCTGTATGACATAAAGCTTTATTACCCTTAAAAATACATGGGTTTTTATTCCCAACCACTGCGATTTATAGGAAATAACTCTAAGGTCCAAAAACAACCTATCGGAAACATTGGTACTCCCTCTTAAAAGGTGTACCCTCCTAATGCGATACTTTCACTTTTTTGGGATGAACCTCCTAGGTCCTTGACTCAGAGGTGTTCTGATCCCATTGGGATACTAACCATACATAATCCCCACATGTCACCATACTCCTCCATCCAAGAGTTCCCTTCTTGAAATGGGCCACTAACCATGCGTAATCCCAAGCATGTATCTGGGTCATTTTCCTTTGTGTACACCACTGATTCTATGTCCCCATCCCCTTGAAAAACATGAACACTGATTCCCAGACACTGGGATATGTAGGAAGCCTCTTTAAGGTTCAATCCCATAACCCATTCCCCATATTGGACTTTACTTTGAGCCTTTGTGTCTTTAGAATATCATGTCCTAACCCGGATGTTCTACTTCCTTTGGGTCCCCATCCATGCATTCCGTTCTCGTGGGCCACCTACTCAAGTGTCTCATCACCCCACCAAACTATGAAGACTTTGATTCCCATACACTGAGATACATAAGAAGCCTCCCTATGGTTCAATACCAAAACCACCTTCATCTTCATATTTATTCCATCCCATTCATCTCATCCACTTTATCAAATCATCCATCATCCATCCTGATTTTTACCTGAACCTCCACATCCGTATGAACTCATGCCATCAATCCAGTTAGATAACCATTCATAAGCTCTATCGATCCAATTTCTTCTTCTATTTTCACCTGGGATGCTAACCATTCATATTACCCAATATGTCTCTGGTTAATTGTACTTTCTTTACACCTCAATTCATCACCCCTTCGAACTATGTGAGTTTTAATCCCTGTATTATACACATGGTATGTAGGAAGCCTCTACGAGGTTCACTCCTAGCCAAGGGTAAACCTTGGTGTCCTAGGGACCATATTCTATAATTCACCCGTTGTGGTGTTCTGATCCGACTTCATGGCACAAAACCTTCCCTTTCTGGAACACACCATCCAGGGTCCGTCCTTATGGTCGTTTTGACCCATCCACCCGTTAAACCTTCCAGGTGCTCCCCCAAGGGGCACATCCATCTGATCCACTCATGTCAATGTTTTGATCAGTCTGATCCATATCCACAAGATGTTAAACTCATGAATACCCTGTGTTACACATGGGAAGTCGAGGAAAACATCAGAGACATGACTTTGGCACAATATTCCCCACATTCAATGTGGGATGCCTAGGGATTACACTCCCTTGATAAGCCATATTATAAGGGATAATTTAGGTGAACTATGTTTCCAATATCTAGACATGCCATTGATTCCCAATGTGACTACTTACCTAACTAATGGTTGCTGCCCTCACTTCACCACTTTTGAATATCCTGACAGAATTGGTGTAAGTAACCAACATCCATAAAGAGATGAAATTATGAAGGGTTTCATGAACAATGTTTAAATCTTTAAGGGTTACACAAAGTAGGTAATGAATTCTGAGGAGTAATTTATTGAAGGGGGAACCGACATCCCATCATCCCATTTTAATCAAAGAGAAGACATTGCTGAAGAAGTAATGGATGCCACATTTATTTGGAAAATGGTAATTCATGGTACAATGCGAACATAATCGAGTGTCAATGCGACGTGCGATGCTGCACGCCCGAAAAAAGCATAATAAACCTTTATATGTTATAATTTATTTACCGTTATACTAATATTATTTATCTAGTAATTATTTTATTAATTTTTTTATCATTATTCTATGTTGGATTATAGAAATTTTCATTTTTCTTGATAAAGAGGTATATCTTGGGGTGTATGGGTTTCATTTCATGTGTTTTCATTTATGAATTTGGGTTCAATTCTTGAGGATTATGATCAATTAATTAGTATCCAATGTGACAACCAAAATATTCCTAGACTATTACTTTGTGTCTTTTTAGTGTTTGATGTTTCAAGAGGAGGTTAGAGGGAATAATAACGTGTGAGACCTAAAATTTTAATTCAATATATATATATATATATATATATATATGTGTGTGTGTGTGTTTGTGTGTGTGTGTGTGTGTGTTATAGAACATCCCAATGTGATATCCTGCTGATTTTTGTTTATAGGAGAGGGTTTATCTATAGTTTGGTGTATCCTTTGGTGAATCAATGGTTTCTTATGTGGTTTTTGTACCGTGAAGTGAGGCTGAGTTGTGAGTTCTTTCTGTTTCATTGTTTTGAAGTGGAAGTTATATTATGAAATAATGATGTTTAGTTATGATGTGAATGAATGTGGAATATTATTTCATATAGAAATAGTTATGTTAATTTTTTGTGAGTCAATTTTTGTTTTCTTATACAAGGGTGGATTCACTGTGGTTGTTAGGGTCATAGCATGGCTTTCTAGAGGTGTTTTACCGAAATATTACATGAGTTATTTATTACATGAGATCTCTTATATTTATCTTAGTTGTATCCTTATTTTATCCCTGATTAAGTTTGTTTCAACAAGTCTCTTATCACTATGGTGTGAAGACCTGAATGGTCAATTTCATAAAATTTTCTATTTGGTGTTTGTCATATTGTTTTTACTTTTACTTCATCATTCTTTGGGTGAGGGTTACTTTGGTTATGAGGAATATGTTTAGGATTTATCTATGATTCTTGGGATATTGTGCACTACAATATGGTAGAATTTGTTTTACCTTAACCATTATTCTTAATACCGATTTTAATGCGATCACTATGTGATTTGGGGAAGTAACATGATGTGGTTTTTAGATGTGAGTTTCATTATGGTATGATGATACCTTCCATGACATGATTATTTAATTTTCAATAATGGTTTTAAATTCATGCCTTGTATTTAATTATATATCATTTCTTAGATTTCTCTGAAATCCTAGAAAATTAATGGAAGGTCTTTTGAGATATTTATCAATCCATTGGTTTAGTTTTCCCTCAGACTTGAGAGATTAATTTCATTGAGATCTATAATATATTAATCTTTTCTTCTTCTTCACTATCTTGTCATTACCTATTCATAGATGTTTATTTAGTAGTTTTGATTTGGGTTTTTTAGTTTTTAGGAACATTTTTTATTATGAAACCTATGTAATAGTTTTTTTAATGAAATGACCCATGGTTTTCATGGTATTTATTTTTTGGAGGAATTTTTTATTTTTTATCTAAGGGATGGTATATTTATTTAATTAGAATAAATATCCAATATTTGAGAATTTGACCATATTTATATTGTGTTTTTGTATGGGTAATGGGTTCTAGATTGGTGTTCAGGTGTTTTGGGAAGTGGTGGAGAAGGTTCAGGCTGACCTTAAAATTGATATTTTATCTACAAGCATCCACCACAATGCATCGAATGATATTGTGTCATAATGGAAATTATTGAGTAATACCATGAAAAAATAAAAGGGGACTATGATGTGGAGAGAAAAAAGGGTTGTTCGGTTAACCAGCCTTTTAGGGGATGAATGTAAGGCTTATAAAAGGGTCATACCATAGCGCAACTTAGCAGGGTAGCCCCACATAACAACATATGGGTTTTGATATGGAGGGACATCATAGGGTTAAGTATCAAGCTACTCCTAAGGAATGTTATAACATGGATCCCTGCTCCAAAATTCTACCAAGGACCGAGGTCTATCCTTAACACTATATATATTATATCCCATTTTTCCAATGAATATTTTTTTAATTTTTTATTCTTAAATTATAAATATAAATAATAAATGATTTATTTACTTTATTAATATATACCAAATATTTTACATATATTTTTTCACCTAATTTGTTCAATTAAATATTATTCTAGTATAACAGAATATTCTCAAAATTTTTTCTTATCAAAAGAGAAACTCTTGGGCTGGGCAAAAGCCCGTCACATCGAAAGAGGTTTTTAGAATCGAAGCTAGGACCAAGGTAAATAGAGGCACAATGGCTACCACTAGCCATTTAACTACCCACATTAATTCATTTATTTATAAATACATATATATATTCCACTATATTTGTGATTCATTTTACATATATAGTTTGGTAACAAAATTAATTTCTCTACCCATATTATCATAGTAATTAAGTCATTGTAAAATAATATTTAACATAGTATGCTTCATGTTTTCAATGTTAAAACATATTGAATGTAATAACACATAAAATTTTATGAAAAACATATGATGAATGATTAAAAATTATTTTTATAGTTAAATAGTAATTTATCATAAATATTTAATTAAATTATAGATAATTTAATTTTAAAATTGGTTTTATCTCATTTTATGTACATATTTTAGTATGCAAAAATTTCATTTTTAAAATTTTAATAAGTTTTATAATAAAATTAAATTTTGAAATATTTTTTATTTTTATTTGAAAATGTAATTACACATATGTATAATGACATATTAATATATAATGGTAATAAAATTTTGATAATGTAGTTTCTAAAGAAGTAAAATGTTCTTTGGTATATTATTTTGAACATAATTTACATAGTTTATTACTATAAAGTTATTTTCTCGATTATGTATTTAAATGATTTATTAAACATAATTATAAAAATAACTTCAAAAAAATATTGTATCACTATAAATAATTAATTATTAGTCATATAATAAATAATATATAATTAAAAATATAAACCAAATCACTCACAATAATGGAAAAAAATATTCTAAATAATTTTTCACATTTATTATATGATTTTTTAAAAGTTAAATTCATAATTTTTATACTTTTAATTTGATAAATAATTTTTTTGAACCAATAAGTAGATTTCAACATATGGTGAAATTTTACTATTTTTTTTGAAGAAGTTGTTTTTTTACTAAATAGTAAAAAATAAAGCTTTTATGAATGCTGTCTATTTTATTGCATCATCAATATAAAAATATAAATTTACATTTTTTGAAACCATTTTCTTGAAAAAAAATTATTTTGATATTATAATTATGTATTAAAAAATTATATTTTTAATTTATAAATTCATATTTAAAATTTTTGGACTTGAGTTATGATTTGTTCTAAAAAAAACTCTGTTGGATCATTTTATTTATTAGAGTCATTGAATTATGAAATTTGGTTGTGGAGTTATTATAATGTAAAAAAATATCATATTTTACAAATAAAACAAATAATTTAATTTTAATATATGCTAATAAAATCTAGTTTTCCTGAATTTAAAATAATCAATATTATACTCTAAAATACCACTCTCCACCCCTTAAAAATTTCACCCATAACAACTGAACCTCTCACAAAAAATTAATCTCTTTATCACAACCCAAATCCACATAGATATCTCACTATAATTATTCCCAATCCTATATGCCTTGGTATTCCAAAAATGAAAATATATTGTTCTATAAGGTTTATCCTAAGAGAGATCATTCAAAAAAAGGAAATATTCTAAACTGAAATCTCATATACTTCTTTATTTATATATCTCATCAAAAATTATTATAAAATCCTAATATAATGAAATAAATATTTTTAGTATGGTGAAATTTATTATTTTTATGGTATAACCATTATCTACATTTTATTTAACCATTCTATAATGAAAACATTGTCTGTGTTATGGTTGGTTCATCGCTTATATAGATAACATGTTTTATTTTTCTATCACTACATTAAACAGATGGTTTTAATATTTTAGTTAATGAATAAATAAAATATTTATTTAATGATTATGATTTTATAAAGATAGATTATGAATTATATTAATTATATGACCAAATCAATTATCATAGTATTTTTTACCACCCAAAATGAGAATAACAAGATATCTTTAATATCTGACTTAATTTTGGACACATATTGAGATTTTTAAATATGATAATAATTTTTTTAATAAATAAACCATAAATATAATTTTTTTTCAGATTATTGAAGAAATTAAGATCATCTTAGACCAAAATAAACATACTGATTCATTTTTAGAGAAAATAAACTGAAAAACCCAAACAGACCTATATCAACCAAAACCAATAAATAAATGACTGAATTATGAAATAAAATATACCTAAAAAAATAAATATAGGTGAAAAATGTTCTAAATAAAGTATTTAATAAACATAATTTTATTATTTATGGATTTAGCCAAACTTACTGAATGAGTCAATTTCTCGAGGTAAGGGATCTTCTACACCACCCTTCATTACATTTGTGTTATAATTTATCTTACATTTTCTTCTTTCCCTCCATCCAAATCTTAGGAATATATTCATTATTTGGTATACATGTTACATATATATACATATATATATACCATGTTTAATTTCCCTTTCTTATTTTTTGATAAATCAAATTTTTTATGTTCCCTTCTCAATTCCTTAATTTAAACAAACCCTTTTAAAGGGAACTTGTTTATTTCATACCTTTTTTCATGTAACACTCTATATAATTGTTTTTAACCTCTATGTAATATCGAAACAATTATTTTTCTTAAAACCCGCCTGGATTCTTGTTTGAATTTATGTAAATTAATATGCACTTACACCCTTTAATGACTATTTACCATTTCTCTTAAGACCCAATATAAGAAGTTTATTTCATAACATTATTCTTCATAGTATTTTATGTTTTAACTTAACATGAACATAATTGACATGAAATAAAATTCTTTATGCATTTATGAACTCCTGAAAATGATTTAATTCATTCTTTCATGACAATAATTATGATATTCTATTTGTTTTTGTTCTATGATATGATTATATAACCCTTTTCCTTTTCATGGGTTTTATTATTCCTATTAACTATGTATGATTTCATTATATGTAATAGATATGAATGTACATTTTATTAATGTGACCATTGGTATCAAAATTGTACATCACAATAATGTGTTGGGTAATGTTCTATATATCATGATTTGACAAATATGGAAGTAGGGATAAAACCCCATCCTTTTTGGGAATATGTCTATAATGGTATTTTTTCTTAGAAGTGATCCTTTAATTATGATTATGATGAAATGTTTTATGTTTTCACAATATTACTACACTTCTAGGATCCTCTCATATCATGTTCTACATTACATGAATTCTTGTGAACATATATAATCCTTCTCTTTTATGATATCATGATATGGATTATTTCTCATATATATTACTTATGTCCCATATGTATACCTTTTATTCAAGACTCACTCAAATTATTCCATTATTTATATTTATATATCAAAATCTTAATTTATGTGTTTTCCCAAGATATCCTGTGTATAAAAAAATTCAGTTGAATTTAGGATCAAAATATAAAGAATTAAATGAAGTTATTATTATTAATATTTTAGTTGAGGTTTTGTGCATCTAATATCACAATGAGACAATGAATTTATATTTTTGTGTTTTATTTTAATGAAAATTATGATAAAAATCATGAAATAAAAATTCTAAGAGGCTTGGGTTATTATAGGAGCATCACATATCGTAAAATATGGATTCCCTGGGTAATGGGATCAACTAGTGTCCCCCCAGGTCTATGCTACAATTCTTCCAAAATCTAATAATTTTATTTAGGAGAAGAATGTTAATTTAACAGAAATACCTCATTAGTTTTTTAGGGAATGGGGCATTATTATAAGACCATTAAACCATATTTTCTCCTTTCCTTCCTCCATTAACCCCATGTTTGTGTGATGTCCTCGAGGTGTTTATGTAGTGATTCCAAGCATTGTCGTCCTCTCCCCTACTTTCATTCTTACTATTCTATATTGATCAAGGATATGTACGTATCCTATTATGGATTTAATTCCAATTTCCATAAATAATTATAGAATAGAGAAAAAATAATTAGGCTTTCCTGTGGATTTTTTAGAGGAGGTCTGGATAGGTTGATCAGACACTCTTGGAAGAGGCTTCAGTGTGAATAGAGTGGGTGATGAGTTTTTTAGAGATCATACTGATTTAATTTATTTATATTATTTAATTATAAAAGTATATGATTAATAATTTATGTCTCCATCCACGAGATAGGTGTTCAAGAGATTGGATATACTTGGGAGAGGCCTGAGGAAGCTTGAAGAGGGAATAAATATGTGTTCTAGGTATGTATCCCCAAAAACATGAATAGCCTAGTTTAAAGTCATTAATATATTAGAGAATCATTAGAGTATTGGTTCTATTTGGTGATGAATGATATATACACACATGTCATTTATGACTAGTTGCTCCCTCATGAAGCTGGAGGAGAGTCTTGGTGTGTGAGGAAAATATAAAAATCCCTATGTGAGTTAATTTGTATTATAGAGGGGGGTTTTCTCTAGGTAATTGGATGATAGATATACCATAGTAGATTTGAGAATGGTCCTAGTTTTATGTCATGGAAATTTTTTGGTATGTTGTATTGGGTTTCCAAGGGGTTTATTGTAGGATATATTTGGATGGTCCTTGGTCAATGAGAATAGGAGTGATGATGGATTCTGAGGATGTTAGGATGGTCCTTTAGGTCTAGTTTGGGGGAGTTTATGGGTTGTGGTTTCACTAAGGGATGATAGGGGTGAGATAGTTTTGATGAGATGGTGATATTGTGTTATGGGCTATGTTCCTTGATTATATTTCATGTGTTTGTGATAGATTATATACTGTGATGTGGGAGATTGATCTTGAGGCGTAGACTCTTCATGATTTTGAAGGCATTGTCACGAATACCATATAATATATAATGTTCTTATGAGCTTGGAGTTTGGGCATACATAGAGTTAGAATGTATGAATTGATACCTATTTGTATTTATACTATGTATGGAGTTTATGTTTTCAAATTTGACTTGGGTGGGAAGGATTTTCATAGGATATAGTATAATCTTGAGTTAAATGATCAGTATGGTTGTGACATAACCAATGGAATGGACAGTGAAACCTAAATTGAATGATAAGGTAGTGGGTCGAGGCATGGATGTGGGGACTTACCATAAATGATATGGTTTAGGCCAGGATTAGGTGAAGTACCTATCATGAGGTGTAAGGGTTGGTCAAAGACTAGGATGAGGGATCCTACATTGCTCTTTAATGAAGTTTTTAGGACATGGTAGATTCCCCACCCTTCACCATCTGGTACACATAGAGGGATTTCATGGTTCTATAATGCAAAACTTCTATTAAAATTATGATTTCATTGTATGATGTGATGATAAGATTCTAAAATGGTGCTAAATTAGGTGTGGTCAGGTGTCATGTTGGCCTCATTAGAAAATGATGACCTGATGAGTGTATGTATCTTATTGAGTTTTGTGGTGTCATAGTTAACACAAAATGCCCTAGTGAGAATTATTATTCATGTATATAATTATTTCATGTATAAACACATATATGAATATATATATCCAGGGTTATTGGTGAGATCCTAATATGATGTATTTATCAAACCCTACTCATGAAATATAGTGCAAATGAAAACCTTATATTTGATCACAGGTTAGAGTCTAGGACTTATAGTGGATTAGGATGGGAAAATGTGATTGTTAAATAGATATAGGGTTATTTGGGCTTAGTTATAAAAGTAGGGTGTATTGTATATTTTTATTTTTTTATCTATTTGAAAAGGAAAGAAAATTAGTGGGTGAGTAGTTGATATATACTTATATGTATTCTGCATGTAATTTATTATAGCATTGATTATTTATTTATTTATTCATACTCTGGTTATGGTTCTTTTATTTTTTAGTTGTTTAAACTATTGTATGAATTTTATTGAACAGAATAGTCTCCCCATTGTATGGATTGGGCCCCAAACACTAGTCAATAACCATTAGACTATATGGATGCATTCCTGAGGATATGTTTACTTAAGTCTCAAATAGGTGTTCGGTATAATGGTGTTATAAAGTTTTATAATATCATTTTATTTATCTTTCTATTTGGGGAGATGGCAAAATTGTCCTCTAGGGATGTGTCAGATCTTGTGGTGGATCTTACATTGGTGCATAAACAAATCTTTTCTAGTGGTAATTCATGATTACAAGGGTAGTAATATTTTTATTTTTTAGTTTTTACTATTATTGTATAGATTTTTATTAAATATGATGTTTTAAATAGATATTTTATTTATTATTTTTTCTATCATTTTGTTGAAAAGTGGCCCATGTACATGCATTATTCTTAGTATATGGGACTCATATGGCATACACATTCTTTTTTTAGATTATTTTACTAGAAATAGTTTCAAATATTTAATGTTTTGACCATAAAATATATATTATTTTACCATATAACTTCTCGGTGTAATTATACTTAGATAGACCATGATTTTCAGTTATGAGTAGTTATTATATAGTAGGATAAGTGGATCCTACAAAGAGATCTTACCTAGATATGACTAAATAATTCCTTAGTGTAATGAAGGTATAGTGACCCATAGTGGTTTGGTGTAGGAATTTATTTCCTGAGTGGTGATATGAGGATAAGAATAACATGCCTTAAGGATTCAGGTTCAATTACTCAATTTCTCCACAACAACCTATATTGAATTTTCAAAAATAGATTCACAATGGAATTACACTTATCATTAATAGGAAATTACATGGATACCTTGAGAGGGTTGAGGAAAGTCATGTGAATGCATTATTCTCAGTATTAAGTCTAGTTTTAGATGGTAGGATAAACTTGATGCTTATATATGTTGGCTTTAGATATTCTTTTTGTGTATTTCAGGGAGCATGAGTATATTGTCAAAATTTTAGAATGACAACCATGATTGGTGATCTTGTATAATGCCTTAGAATGAGTGATAGTCTTTAAGAATTGTGGAATGGAATAAAAAATGTTATTTTTAGTGGCATGGGATTGATCTTCTTGAGGATCTTGGTTGACTGTTTAGGCATGTGGGCCTAGGTTAGGTAGGATGTGAATCATAGGAGTATGAGTCATGTTGTGTTATTTGGTTGTACGAGAGTGTAAACCACCGGGTTCGGAAGATATAGAGGTAGATAGTGGGTACTACCCTAGAATATTTTCTTGTTGAATTACTATACCTAAAGAGGAGAGTGGTGGTTCATAAGTATTTTCGGGGAAAAGCTTGGGCACTTTAGGGAAGGTGTATTCTAGTCACCCATGTTTCCCATTTGGTTCATATATCTTTGAGTGGAACAATGTAGGTCGAGGAATGATAAATGAAGTAAATAAGTTGTGGGTATGGAAGCTTGGGATCTTAGTGAGATAATATTGCATTTAGTATCACCATTGATGGTTGAGTGTATCTTAAGAATATAGACACATGTGTGATGTTGGGACCCATTGAGGTTGGTGATCAAGGAATGGTGTAAAAAAATCCATATGATGGGAAGTGAACTATTAACTATTATAGGGTGCGATCCACATTGTGAGTAGATTTTTGAATGGTGAGGAAGGTGTTCCCGGTGAAAATGGGATGGAAAAACCTTGTTTTTATTGGTTCTCAAGTATGAGCAGGTATTTTATGTATTATCATTACTTTCAGTAATTGATGGAGCATGGGGTGCATAAATCATAATTTCGGTTTGGAAGGAAATTATATTGATTATATTATGGTGGGGATTATTGAATCATCCATGGAGATGTGACCCTTGGAATGGAGGGGTCATGAGTGCGATGGTACTGGGTGTTGGATGAATGAAGTGGAACAATGGTGTTATCTTGTGGTAGGATCTGCCAGTATCTAGTTATTTAGGGAATTCTATACATGATTTGGATGTAGTGTTGGATAGAATTAGTGAGTTGGGATCAAGATTGAGATAGTTTCATAGTGATCCAAGAGTGAGTTGGATTAGGGGTGTCCCAGTGCACATAGAGGGAGAATATTGGCTAATGTTTTTTGGTTAGTGAGGATGAATCAGTAGTAGTAGGTGGTTGGTGATCCAATAATGTAATTACACTAGATTTCGAGTTTAGACATAAGTGTGTGTTTTTTAATTATATCTTGATTATATCGAGAGTTAAGGAATCATGATCAAGTGGTGATAGGATGTTTTAATGGGAGATCATGAATTTTATAGAGACTAAAACTAAAGGAGGGTTGACCAGTGTTTTTTCATGGAATTAGATATGGTGAGGTTGAAATAATAGTGAGCATGTCAGTGGACCATGGAGAGAAAATCTCATTAGGAAGTCCCTATGATAGGGAGCAATATGGAACAAAATCAATAATTATTATAAGAGCATTATGGTGGGGAGAACTATAATACTCAAGATGAATTGATGCAATAGAAGAAAATTTTGAATTAGGAGTTGTAACATGTAAAGTACTTGATGAGTTGATGAACTTGGGGGTCAAGAATGATTTATCAAGAACTATAAAAATTTCTCAATGACATGAAGAATTGTGGTGGGGGAGTTTGTAAAATCCTAAATTTTTTAAAGACTTTAAATTTTGGAGGATGATTAAATTCTAATATGGATTAGGGAAAATATGAAGAATTGGGATTTATATTTGATATATAAGTATTTTATCATATATAGAAGTTGTTTTTTGATGAGGAACATGACCTTGATGAGTGTTTAATTATTTGAGTATGTGGAGAAGAAGGTACAACATCACATTTTTTCAGAAATTTCATATGAAGGAAATCACCATGAAAAATAATAGGATGATGAAACATACTCTCTATGGTTTGAGAAGACAAAGACATAGCCAATTGGAGATATGAACTAGAGAGGAAAAATTAATTGTGGGGTCAAACCTTCTGGTTATGGGATGACTATGTTATAGCCCGAAGGGCTACAAAATAGCCTGGCCAGTTGGGGGAGCTTCAATCCCTATCCCAAATTTTACTCCATGGATAGACCATGATGTGTTATGTATCAATACATCCCCAAAGAGGAAAACAATGTTGGTCCTTTCACCATTCCATAATTCAGGGTTCTGGGGATGTCCTTTGAGTTGTATTATAAGGGGTTTCACCAAAGGGCTTCCTCGAGTGAGGGGTATGCATAGTATCCCCTATGACCATGCCAATATAATAACCTACCATGTTTTTTAATAAGGGGTACATTGGTAATTGACAAATAACCCCATTGTTTTTTAGGGAAAATGGGGTGGTGAGGGAGGTCTATTCAACCGGCTCTCCCCCTCCACTTCCCATGTTTGATCCCATATGATGGGAGAATGTTCAAGGGGTTTTTCTATGATGATTTTTTATATATCCTATCACCAGTTTTTTATTCTATCTTATGGATTTGCAAATTATTTTGGATGCATATAAAAATGGTATTGGTACTGATTCCAAAATATTATAATGAAATCAGGTTAGAGAGATAGGGCATTCATATGGCTTAATGAGGGAAGGTCCTATAAGTCTGATCATACATCACTAGAATAATTTTCATTATTGTGATAATACATAGTATTTTTTTAGAATATTATTCCTATTTAATATATTTTGATTAATTAATTTTAAATTTTTTATAATTTATTATTTACCACCCCTGTCATGAGATAAGTACACGGGCACATGGATGATCTTGGGTGATTCCTGATAAAAGGTGATGAGGGGTTAATATAATTTCTAGGTAGGTGGAAATCTTGACATAATTTTATGTATTTATTTATGAATAAGATTTCATTACTGCATAAATTCATGGGTTCAAGAAAGAGAATTATCGATAAAGGTTGTCTTGGCTAGAATATATAAGATTTCACTGATCCAACTATTCCTGGAATAAGTTTTTTTCAACACTTGGGAAAATTGGTATTACTTGGTGACTACGTTACCATGGGGAGTGAGTGTCGAATAAGAAAATGTGAACCCTTGGGTAGGTATCGGGGTATACAAAATGACATGCCTATCCAATGATGAGTTCCTAATGCTTGAGTGAACACATGAGAGGATTGGGGATTAGTGATAATGAGTTATGTAACACCCCATGTTTTTATGAAATATAATTTTTTTCAAATATATTTAATTTATTTGATATATATAATTACAAAAAACATAATGTTTTAATGAAAATACTACAAAAATGTCCTTAACAACGATTGAATATGCCTTTATGAGGGCTAAAAAAACTGATAATTTGGGCATGGCTAAAGGCCTAAAGATTTTATAAGTGCTAAAAAAGAGCGTTGATAAAGTCCTTGCTGATAAAGGGTATATTAATTTTTTCCACACCCACCCACACCATTCATATGTGCTTCCCACCACTACCTCATTATTATCACTTCCCCCACCCTTTTATCAGCACTTTAGACAGTCGCACCCTCCCGCACGTGCCGATTTCTCAAGTGAGTTTCAAACCCTAGACCTCCAGTATATACATCAAAGCCTTTTCCACTCGTCTACACTATTTTTTCCCATTTTATAATATATCTTTATATTTATATATATTTTGTTACATTTTGATACATATATTTATATATATTTAAATATATGTTTATATATTAATGAGTATATTGTATATGTAAATATGTTTAATTAATTATTTATATAATTAAATTTTTATGTGGGAATGTATAAAAAATATGTATATATTGTCATATATTTTATTATAAATAACAGTACATTATGAAAAATGATAAAATTTTAAAACCATAATATCAATATGAATGTACGACCAAGAAATAAATTTATTTTCAACCAAAAAAGTGAAATAAGACCCCAATAAACGAGCCTAAAAATCCATCAAATGTTAAAAAATCGGGGTATGCCAACTGAAAAATCAGTTTTGGAGGCCTTTTGGGCCTTTTGGGCATACAAAATGTGACAAAGGTTTTCCTCTATCACTTATGGAATAGATATTGTCGGAGGCTTTGATTTGATATGTGGTAGATCTCAAACAGACACCCAGATCAAAAGTTATGAAAGTTTGAAGTTTGAGTTATTATTTCAACATATTTTAGATCTATTAATATATTTTTTTTATTTTTTTGTGTCTTTAAATTGTCATTAAATTATTCTTACTATATAATAATTAGAAAATTATTAATTAAAAATATATTTTAAGCTATCTCCACTAAATATATTATATATTAAGTGTAAATTCCAATTTACCTTATCTAAAACATATTTTAAAAAATATATATTATATTTATATAGAAATAAATATATGAATATATTATTTTTAATGAAATATCATTTTTTAAAGTATACCGTTATCAGTGCTAGTAAAAAAGTGCAAATAAAGGGGTCTCTTTTATCCACACTTCTAAAAAAGTAATGATAAATCCCCTCTTTTATGAGCTCTTTTTTACAAGCATTGATAAAATACCCCATTTATCAGAACTTGTAAAAAATCATTGATAAAGACTCCCCTTTAACAACACTTTTTCAGTGATGAAAAGGGGGGTTTTAATAACATTTTTAGCTAGCGTTGTTAAATCCCTAGTACCGGATAAATCCATTTTTCTAATAGCACACAATATACTATTTATATTATATTTTTTTTTATAATTATAACATATCCATTAAAAAATGAGGGATGAATAGTAATTTTAAATTTTAAATATGAAGTATAATATTTTTATATTAATAAAAAATATTGACAAAAAGATACTAAATTTTTAGTAATATATTTACATGCTTTGAAAAAGCCTTTTCTCACAAAATAATTTTTATTGATTTTTATGAACAAATAATAAAATTAAAATTTGACACTGAAAATTTATTTGAAAAATATAACTTCATTTTTTAATTCTAAATATAAAATTTATCTTTTTGTGATTTTTTTTATAATTTTATGAAAATATTAATTTTCTAGTGAATATTGAAAATACTAGTTTTCATTCAAAACAACCTTTTCATTCAAAGTACTTAAAAGATAAATTTTATTTTAATATGGTTTTAAAAGTAACATTATTTCAAAAATATATTAATTAATCCAATTTATTTCATTTTAATTTTTTTATTGAATTTTTATATAACATATTTTTAACTTTTTAAAATTTTATTTCTGGAAAACCAATTTTTTATCACATATGTGGGTTTAATTTAAATTATTTTTTGTAATTTTGTGAATGGAATTTAGAAAAATTAATTCCATATTTGTAACCCTAATAATTAATATTATATGATAATCTCAACTTAATTTGTTACCATAATGAATAATAAAAATAGTAAAAATTAATTACCATGGGTAAGGATTAAATGGGTTTACCTAGGGATTAAACTAAAAGAGTAAGGGATACAATGACCTAAAAAAATTTAAAATTACTATTTTTTTCTAGATTTAAACCCTTTTTACCATAGTATTTTTTGTTTTGTGCTTACGAGACACATTTCCATGGAAGTGACCAATATAATAATTTAAGTAATAAAATAAGACAAAAATGTCAGCCACATGCTTTTAAATATTAGTTATGTGTTCACATGTGGAAAAAAGTAAGACGTGATTGAACATTGAATGAAATTTTTGGAAAAATGAATTTAATTTTAAGAGGGTAATTTATTTTCATTTTTTAGTAGTTATATAATTAGTTTAAATTCTTAAGCAATGCCAGCACAATAAATATTAAATTAATAGAAATATCAATAAAAGATACTAAAAATACTAAAAGTAATATAAATTGAATAAATTAATGATTTTAATTATTTTTTTAGGTAAATAAAACTTTAAATATATCTTTAAAAATGATATTTTATAATTTCACATTTCCTTGATGTTTTTAAATTCAATTAATTTAATAGTGTTAAAATTTACATTAATGTTATTTTTTAATAAATATTATTTTATTATTGACTAAAAATTCCTAAAAATCATATCATGTTCCAAGTTATTAGTATATTTTTAAAAATATCATTTATGGTCCATTAATGGACCGATGGTGCTTTTATAATAATTACATTGAACCCTAAACTGTAAATACTTTGTTACCAAGGTGATGGGTAAAACATGGTTTTTCTCTTTTTATGTGCTTGTGTTAAAATTAATTTTCCACACACATAGGTTATTTTGTTTATAAATTTTATTTCATATTTATAATAAGTGGGTACAAATTATATAATAACAAAATTTCATTTATATAATTAAGGAATGAATCACCTATGCAAATATATTTTAAAAAACTAGTTACTGTGGTAAAAACTAAAATGGTAAATATATATGAATTTATAATCTAAGGAATAAATTATTTTAAAAATGAGTTCTTTTGTGGGGGATGTGTTTATAAACCATATATTCAGTCCAACCCTTTAATTATAAATTTTTAGGGACTATGGGTGTGAATGAATCCCCGTTATTGAATAGTTTGTGGGTATTTATAAAAATTCAACTCCTCCATTATGAAAGGGAACCTCCTCACATCACTTATGGTCACCTATTAAGTCTTTTTTCTCAAAAAAATTTCTATAATCCCTCCCATAAATACTTATCCATGTTATATAGAATATATTAATCCCAAAAAAAACTGTATGGTCTTTAATAAGATATCCAAAGGATGATTTTATAAGAGAAAGTAATTGTCTTCGGTAAATTATTTCTTTTTAATTATTCTCATAGTTCATTAATTCATTATCTATTAATTAAAATATAATTATATGTTATTATATTGATGGAATAACCTATATCCATCTCCTATTTTAAAAAATGAAAAATGAAATTGTCAATCTTGTGTAAGGTGGACTACCAGATCACGAATAGATGTTATTCGTTTCCCATCACCACCTCTAACAGATGGATATAATGATGGTTTTAATGTTTATATATTTTATTTATAATATTATACCTATGTAATTATAATACAAAATATACCTTATTACCTCCCAACCAATTGAAAAATAATTATGTCCCTCGTGTGTATGATAGACTACCTCCTCGCAAACCGATCAGATGTATTTTTCATTTCTGTTTTATTTAGTCATAATAAGGTTATATTAAATTAATATATGTGATATTTTAAAAATAATTATAATTATTTAATTATTATTTCACATACACTTTCTTAATTTCCATTCTGTGGGGGATGTGATGACATCATTCGTGTGTACTACGAACTTTAACCTCATGAAGCAATGTGATTGATTTTTTCACTAACTCTTTTCATGGAAATAAATTTTTATATATTTAATTAATACATGATATATATGTTAAATATAAATTATTTTAATTTTCATACATTATATACATTTCATTCATTTCATCCATCAAGAAAATGGAAGCAACATTCATGCATACGTACGACCTACCATCTCCAAGAAAGTGTATTGCATTATCTATCTCTATATTTTATGGATTATTATAAATTCATATATACTAAATATATATGAAATTTATATAACTTTTAAAATTTATGAGATTATTTAACCATAATCCAAGTATTAATACCAAAAGCAACAAAATAATAAATACACGAAAAACAAATTAGTTATTGCACAAAACATGATTTTAACATGGAATTGTTAATAAACAGGTAATAAAAGTAATATATAAAGAATATATGGAAATATATATATATATATAATTATGGATCATTAATATGTTTATAAAAAATAATTATATATATATATATATATTATAGAGGAGGTCTGATCATGTACAAAGGAATTCGAGACTTATGGTATCCAATTTATGTATCACTTTTTTTCTTTAAGACACATGACATATTCACCACATGTTTCTTTTATTTATATTATATACATCCTATGAATATATTTTATGATTATTATACTGAAATTTTTGAGAATTGAAATATCACTTATAAGATCTCACATTCACGGGCTTTACGGTTCAGAAGATACCATAGCGGCATGCCATGTGTTCCTTCTTTGTCTTGTTTGGGATATACGTCAAGTTATGAAACTATATTCATTAATTATGTGTATATATGGACCCATTGACATGTAATAAAAAATATTTAATTATTATCATGGTAATTTTAGTTAAATTTAATGTTACTCATTTATGGGTCTTATGATTCAATGTTACCGAAGTAGTAAGGGTTTTATGATTCAATCTCATTATTTTTTTGGTATTGTTTATGTTTACACTTCTGATGATGTAATATGATGAAATATATCTCCAAAAACTAATTAATTTTCATATCATCTATTTATTTATGTAGAGTAAATGTTTTCCCTTCATCTATTTATGTACTCAGGATTCTGCAATAATATTTTTAAATAAATCTAACTTTATTTATCTATTCGGTCGGAAATCCTTTTTTACTTCCATATCTATGTTTTCAAAAAATGATTTCAAAAATGTTATAATGTTTTTATAGGACTTTTAAAGTCTTTTTACCCTATTTTTAATTTTTAAAAATTGGTTTAAAAGTAATATCGATGTCATTTTCGAAACAAGGACAATTTTTCATTTATCAAAAATGCGAATGGAATATTTGTTTTAACATGCATGGAATTTACCTAGCAAACTAATGTTGATCATTTACCATCACCACCTATCATAGATTGTTATAATCATTAATTTAGTGTTTATATATTATATTTTTGATATTATTACACCTATTTAACAACAACAATACCACATATAACATCTTACCTCCCAACCCACTGGAAGACAATAACATCGCTCTTGTGTATAGTGGACTACCGCCTCATGAATAGATGTGATGAGTTTTTATTTCTATTTTAGTTGGATGGTAATTAGGAGTGATTAAATTATTATATATGATATGTTTAACATAAATATACATATTTAATTATTATTTCACATATACCTTATTAATTTCCATTCTGTGGGGGATATGACAGCGTCGTTCGTTTGTAAAATGAACTACCACCTCCTGAAGGGATGATGTTCATTTTCACTAACTCTTTCATGGAAGGTAATTAGTGTAAATTTAATTAATATATGTGATATATATGAAATAAAAATGATTTTTTAGGGTAATATATTATTTACCATTCTTTAATTTCATCTATTATGAAAATGGAAACAATATTAATGCGTATGTACGACCTACCGTCTCCATGAACAATTTATTTCATTTTTTACGTCACGAACCAAGCCAGGTCGTCATCCGAACCAGCACCTGAACCGGTCTGTGACATGGGTCAAAGGGTGTTCCCGATCCCCATTGTCGGGAAACTAGTGCCGAGCATCGAAACAAAGAAGTTGGGAATGATTTGGCCCATAACAAAGACAAATAAACATATACTGAACAAGAAGATAAATAAAGGAAAATAGAATGAACAACATGCCAACGGAAAAAGTAATAAACAAAGCAATGTGGCATACCGTAGGTGACCCCATGGGTCAATGCATAATGTAAACCACACTTTCTCCCAAAAGCAATCTAAGCCTGAAACCTATAGATGAAAGGTAAAGTAGGCATGAGCACCGAGATGCTGAGTAGGAATGCCAAAATATAACCACATCCTATGCCCCAACCTTAAGTAAGAAATCCAATCATGCTAGTTTGAAAATACTGTATAATAAAATAATGTTTTTACTTATTTTCAAATTCATGTAATGAGTTTTCATTTTCAAGTGAAGAATTTCACTCCCACAGAATTTTCAAAATAGGTTCCAAGCATGTATTAACATTTAAAAATGAAAAGAAACCAGTTTGGATTAAAATATGGTTTTCACAAAAAAGACATCGAGTATGAAACAACTGAAAAGAATGTTACATCACAAGAAGGATGTCAAAAATGATCACCAATGGTAATCTCTATAGGTATCTAGAACAAGTGGGAACCTAAAGACCTCGTACCTCGATGAAACGTGGATTAGAAACCATGACCCTCAGAAAAACGTGGCTTAGAAGACCACGACCCTCAGAAAACATGGCTTAGAAGACCACGACCCTCAGAAATTCTTATGTTTAGTTAGTGTTGTTGTGTCAATCCTGATAGACAAAACGGGATGAACCTCTGTCGTTTCATCTAGCGTACTAGTCCTGGTCACCCACCGAGATACCCAGTTTTCCCATTGTGCTATATTTCAAGTGGTGGTGAGTTTTCTTTATCAAGAAAACATATAAGTACATAACACTTTCTATATCTAAAACCCATTCAACCTCTCACCACCACTCTCCCTCTTTAAGCGCATTCCCCCTCTTTCACATCACACAATGCATAAGCATCAAATTAGGCCCTTAATAAAAAGTTCAACAAAAAAATCATTTTTCTAAAACCCAAGAGGGCATTCCTCAAGAGAGGTTTTTCTTTTTCATAAAGCATTCTTAAGATGAAAAATGGGCTTAATTACATAAAGCGAACACTTTAATGAATAACCGACCAAAAGTCCAAACACCTTTGGAAATACAGAATACCAATACAAAACCACTAAAAAAATCAATTTCCAAGAGGAGGTCACTTAAGACTCATAGCATTGGAAATACATTTCAATTTCCAAAATGAATGCATAGTCATTTCAAGCAACCGTAACCAAATTTCATAGCATGTGTATATAGAATAAATGTAAATAAAACTTTTAAAACAAGCAAGAAATCATGAAATTCAAATTAAAGGCATGGGCATAGGGGAAATACATCAAACATGCCGTTATTTATCAATGACCACACGAACTGACCCTACGCACTTCAATGCACATGCATTTATACATATATATATAAATACACCTAGCTGCATTGCATATATTCCCCGCACCATGAGGGAATATGTACAAAGAGGTCATTTATATGTATATGTATTACCTTATGCATTTACATGCAGGTGTTCTTGACACCCGCAAATTGAAACCATGATAGCGAGGTCCAACACACTACACATATAATTTAATAAATCAATAAAAAAATTTATGAAACAATTCAAAATTAGAACCAGAGAGTTTACACCAAAAACACACTTGACCTCACATAGAAACTGCACTTTAAAACCGAACGCACAACACAACCATACCAAAACATTTTTTCCGTTACTCAAACTATTTAAAATTTAAATTCAAAAGCGCAAAAGTTCAACAAGCCGAAATAACACATTTTTTCTTCAAACAACATTTTTAATACACCTGCACCTTAATTTCTCTAGAACACATTTCACACTCTCCAAAACAAGGCCTAATACTCTTTTCAAGAAACACTACAATATGATATGCATGACACAAAACAATTTATTTGAAATAAAAATTTATTTCTAACAAAAACACATATTAAATTATTTCTAAAACATAATTTTCACACGTAAAATAATTAATTGAACATTTCCAGGAATTCCCACAAAACGACCCATCTGAAAACATAACCAATTCTAAAAGAAAACTCAATTCCATCGCACATGCATGTCAAAATATTAACAGAACACATTTCTCACCACCCAAAATAATCAAAGAACATGCTAAGTAAATTAATCCAGAAAAATCCTCCATCAAACAATATTTATAGATGAAATCACCTACCATTGGGGTCGAAATCCCCAAATTTAGAAGCGAAACTCCAATCATGCACCAAACATGTCACAAACAACATCAAATAAACCCTAAATCAATAAATCTAACAAAAAAACATGGAAATCTAACCCCAAATGAAAATGAACCAAAACGCTAACTAAGAGGGGGAAAAATACATATCGGAGGGGGAGTCATCGAGGGAGGAGGACGCCGACGAGATTGCAGTCGCCAGAGGATGGAAGTGGGTTGTGGAGAGGGGCGCTCGGCCGGAGGTCCGGGAGGAGAGGGGGTTTTCATCGCATAGGTAGGGGAGGGAGAAGCTTGGCCACATGAGGAAGGAGGCTCAACCGCATATGAGGGGAGCCGTCACTGGAGGGAGGGAGATGCGCCGACATCTTCAATTGGAGGGGGAAAGGGGAGTGGCAGCAGAAGGGTGGGGGTAGCACGAGCAGGAGAAGGAATGTGGGGGGGGGGGTGTTCAGCCGTGTAAGGGGGTATGGTAAGGGAGAGGGAGAGTTAGATTTTTAGAAAATAATAATAATAATAATAATAATAAAATAAATAAATAAAATAGGAAATAAAAAAATAAAGGAAAAGAATATAAAATAAATAAAATATTAACAAATAATAAATATAATAAGAATTTTAATAAACTCAAATAATAATAATAATATAGTTCTTAACAACTTAATAATAATTATACTAAACTTGATAATAATAATATTATTAACCATAATAATAATAATAAGATAAAAATAATTGTAAATATATTAGTAATAACAATATTGATATTATTAGTAATAATCATATTAAAAATTATAATAACTTAATATGATATTAATAAATCGAATATACATACATAAAAAATAGAAATATAATATTAACATAATAATATTAACCCTATATCAACAAACTTGGTGAACATAATAATAATAATAATAATAATAATAATAAAAAATAACCATAATTATAATTTCTAAAATACATCATTAAAACTCATTTTATTTATTTTTCTTGAACATGAGGCAGGCCGCACGGTGACCCGGGCAAAGTCACGTAGCTTTGAATATGCCGTGACATGCACCAGATGATGTCAAGTGTGAAGCATTCATTCATCAACAAAATGAAAAAAAAAATCAAACAGGCATGGCCCACTACTCGATAGAAAGTTTCAAAGAATGATAAAATAATAAAATAATATTAATTTAAAATTTTGGGTGTGACAATTCTCCCCACCACAAAAACTTTCTGCCCCTAGAAAGTTTCTAATCTGAATGAGGAATCAAACTCGAGTTTGAAATGGAACAAGGCCCACAAAAACACGAACTCAGTGTGACTTTTCACTCCACCAGTCACACCCGACCAACTCTCAGAGAAACTAGAAAGAGAATAGCCATCACGAAATGGGGAGGGTTATCCCCACCACAAGAACCCAACTTTCACAACCAAAATTGAGACTCTCAGCATCAGCCAACTCTGGAACTGCTAACTTGAACCCAAGCAGAAAATGCCAAAAAGGACCAAGACTCCTACACAAACCAACTCTCGAAGAAGGCACAACAAGATTTATGGTGGGTCTCCCCACCATCTAATAACCAACCAGCTTAAGACAATTAGCACAGACTGATATGATCCCACACAAACCAACCCATGAACTCTTTGCGCAAACCAGACCCCCACCACATGGGGTTATCAATGAAAGACCCCAAACCGAATAGCGGACCAAACTCCTATTCATTATTTCCAAAAAATGGATGTGTCTCCAAAACGAGAAAATCCTAAATCAAGAATGGGTCACCACTGGAGTTAGCCACACAAGAGAGAACTATCCCAAGACTCATAGCCACAAAGAGACAACCTTCGAAGCTCATATTTTCGGAGTAAAAACTACTAAAATTACAACAAAATGATATCACCATGCCTCCTTAAAACAAAAGTGGGGTATTCAAAGAAAAAATACCACAACTAGAAAAAGAGACCTTTATGCCACTTACATCAAAATATAATCTTCAAATATGAGGGAGCTTGAATAGAGAAATTTAAATCATCCCTATTTCAGCACTGGAGACAAAAGTTAGACCAAGGTACCCCACACCCAACGATTCCTGACTGCATGAAAAGCTTCACTCTGATACCTGGGTTTGGAGCTCTGATGTCTTGAAGCATCTGATGCCCCGCAGTCAGAAGCTGACATCCTCCGGTCGAGACTCCTTTTGACGATGCCACTAGCAGAACCTCTCTAAGTGTACCAAACGGCCACACTGACGAAAATACTTCGGAGGATAATGAGAAGGTGACTTAAAGTACCCAAACCGACCACACTTGAACCAAACAAGAGGGTGGATCGAATAATAGAAGATGGAATCGATAGGAAGACTTGTATGAGATAGGTTCTTCCAGTTCTCTCTCCTCACTGGATGGGTAAACTTCCCAAACACCAAAATGAATTGGCCATAGAACCCTGGGCGAAGACCCCACACAAGATAAACTTTAACTGATTCCACGACGCTACCTTCCGAGAAAAGGGATTCAACCCCTCTAAATGCCTGACGTAAGCCTTTACTGTCTGTTGGCTTTGTTGGACACTCACGAGATATGCCACATCCCTCACCTTCACTTACTTAGGTATAAACCATCAGACGAGAGTGATCTTAGACACCTTCCAAGACATTCCATCATGCAATGGCGTTGGGATCATCTTCTTCTATCAATCCAAAGTTTAACCCTCAAATGAACTTGAACCAGCACGGATCCTCATAGCTTTGAGAGTTTTCCAATAACCTGAAAACACCAAGGATTTCACTAGGCAAGTCGGCTACCTTTGATAGATCACGATCACCATGGATGATAGAAAACAACCGAAAAGAATTCAATTCCACCATTCTGCTAAGAGTCTGGGTAGAACCAACAACTAAGAAAAAATCACTGGAAACCTCTGGGGCTTTTCTGGCCGGCATACTAAAAAAAGGCACAAATCCGAATCAAAACTCATCATAAATAAAAATTCCACACTTCAATCACAAATAAAAATTCAAAATCAAATCATTATTCCAACCAAAATTCAATATGTCAAAAGCCAAGATCCCACAAGAAAAATAATTCCAAATAAAAAAAGAGAACACTAAATAATTTCTCCCTCACTTTTCAAAATAATTTTTAAAGACCTTTTTTGAAAACCGATTTTCAGAAAACAAAGCAATTTAAGGACCCGCCATTAGTATCCCATGAAGTCGTGCATATACATATACCATTGTGCTAGTTCATTCACCCATCCACACATACCACCAACTATCCCAGTTCCACATGCGCACCTCTATATATGTGATCCCTCATAGGAATACCAAGGATCAATAAAATACACTTCTCATTTCCAAAACAGACCATTCATCACAAAGCACAAATTTCCAACCAATTTGGGAAAGTAAATTATCATTAAAGAAACACACTTACAAATTCCAAAACGTTTTCCATTTCAAAAACCATGTTTCACCACAATAACCATATTCCCTTTTGGAAACACCTTCACAAAAATCCATTTTCATTTTTGAGATCTAATCACACCAACCAAAATGAAGGTCAAACATAACTCACATCAATATTTCCAAAAACAAGGAACTAGTGGCTATGCCAACCCAGTAACATGGCTTAGCAGACCATACTCTGAGCGAGAATTAACCACAGGAAGCATCTTGAACCATGCACTCAGGTTGTACAGGGGTCGCTACTCCATTAATGTATGCCGCGTAACACTAGTTCACTTCCTTGGTCATCCCTCATCCACATAGACCAATCTAGAGAAGAAAATTCAAATCCCAGACCACCCCTAGAAACTCAAGTCTTGGGATGATCAAGGGTTCATGAATTCCTTCCCGCACCTACCTCTCGATTCTCGACACACCTAATCACCAGGCTACTTGACTCCCCAAATAACAAGGGCCTCCTCTAATACCATTTTTTCATGAACCAAGCCGGGTCATCATCCGACCCAGTGCCCGACCCGATATGTGACATAGCCTGAAGGGCGTTCCCGATCCTCACGGGCTAGAAACTAGTGCTGGGCATCAAAACAAAGCAGTTGGGAATGATTTTTCCCATAACAAAGATAAATAAACATAAACTGAAAAGAAGATAAATAAAGGAAAATAGGTTGAACAACATGCCATCGGAAAAAGGAATAAACAAAGCAACATGACATACCTTAGGTGACCCAGTGGGTCAACGTGGAATGTAAACCACACTCGCTCCCAAAAGAGATCCCAGACTGAAACCTGCAGCGGAAAGGTAAAGTAGGAATGAGCACCGAGATACATAGTAGGAATAACAAAATATAACCACGTCCTATGCCCCAGCCTTTAGTAAGAAATCCATTCATGCCAGTTTGAAAATAAGGTATAATAAAATAATGTTTTCCTTCTTTTCAAATTCAAGTAATGATTTTTCGTTTTCAAGTAAAGAATTTCTCTCCCATGACATTTTCAAAATAGGTTCCAAGCATGAATTAATGTTTAAAAATGAAAAGAAACCATTTTGGATTAAAATATGGTTTTCACAAACAATAAATCAAGTATGAAACAACTGAAAATAATTATACATCACAAGCAGCATGTCACAAATGATCACCATGGGTAATACCTATAGGTAGCTAGAACAAGTGGGAACCTAAATACCTCGTAACCTTGTGAAACGTGGCTTATAAACCACAACCCTCAGAAAAATGTGGCTTAGAAGACCATGAACCTCAGAAAACGTGGTTTAGAAGACCACGACCCTCATAAATTTGTATGTTTAGTTAGTGTTTTTGTGTCAATCCTTCTAGAAAAACTGAGACAAACCTCTGTCGTGTCATCTAGCATACTAGTCCTGGTCACCCACCTAGATACCCAGGTTTCCCATTGTTCTATATTTCAAGTGGTGGTGAGTTTTCTTTATCAGGAATACATATAAGTACATAACACTTTTATATCTAAAACTCATTAAAACTCTCACCACCTCTCTCCATGTTTAAGCGCATTCCCCCTCTTTCATGTCACAAAATGCATAAGCATCAAATTAGGCCCTTAATAACACATTCAACAAAAAAATCATTTTTTCTAAAACCAAAGGGGGTGTGCCTCGAGAGAGGTTTTTCTTTTTCATAAAGCATTATTAAGAATCCAAACATGCTTAATAACATAAAGGGAACACTTTTACGAATAACCGGCAAAAAGGCCAAGCACCTTTGGAAATACACACTACCAATTCAAAACCACTAAAAAATCAATTTCCAAGAGGAGGTCACTTGAGATCGATAGCATTAGAAACATATTTCAATTTCCAAAACGAATGCATAGTCATTTCAAGCACTGCAACCAAATTTCATAGCATGTGTATATAGAATAAATGTAAAGTATACTTTTAAAACAATCAAGAAATCATGAAATTCAAATTAAAGGCATGGGCATAGGGGACCTACCTCTAACATGCCGTTATTTTTCTACGACCACTCGAACTGACCCTGCCCACTTCGATGCACATGAATTTATACATATATATATAAATACCCCTATCTGCATTACACATATTCCCCACGCCATGAGAGAATATGTACAAAGAGGGAATTTATATGTATATATCTTACCTTATGCATGCACATGCAGGCGTTCTTGACACCCACAACTTGAAACCATCGCAGCGAGTTCCAACGCAGTACACATATAATTTAATAAATCAATAAAATAATTTATGAAACATTTCAAAATTATCACCAGAGAGTTTACACCAAAAACACACTTGAACTCACATAAAAACGCCACTTTAAAACTGAATGCACAACACAACCATACCAAGACATGTTTTACATTACTCAAGCTATTTAAAATTTAAATTCAATAGTGCACAAGTTCAACAAGCCAAAATAACACATTAATCCTTCAAACCACATTTTTAAAACACCTGCACCTTAATTTCTTTAGAAAACATTTAACACTCTCTAAAACAAGGTTTGATACTCTTTTCAAGAAACACTACAACATGATACGCATGACAGAAAACAATTTATTTGAAAGAATGATTCATTTCTAACACAACCACATATTAAATTATTTCTGAAACATACTTTTCACACGTAAAATAATTAATTGAACATTTCCAAGAATTCCCACAATAAGACCAATATGAAAACATAACCAATTATAAAAGAAAACTCAATTCCATTGCACATGCATGTCAAAATATTCACAGACACATTTCGCACCTCCCAAAATAATCAAAGAACAATCAAAGTAAATTAATCCAGAAAAATCCTTTATCAGACAATATTTATAGATGAAATCACCTACCATTGGTGTCGAAAGCCCCAAATTTCAAAGCAAAACTCCAATCACACACCAAACGCATCAAAAACAACATCAAATAAACCCTAAATCACGAAATCGAACAAAAAAACATGAAAATCAAACCTCAAATGAAAATGAACCAAAACCCTAACTAAGAGGGGGGAAAACACTTATAGGAGGGGGAGTCATCGAGGGAGGAGGATGCTGGAGATATTTCGATTGTCGAAGGAGGGAGGTGCGCCATGGAGAGGGGTTCTTGGCCAGAGGTCCGGGGGGGATAGGGGGTTTACATCGCACAAGCAGAGGAGGGGGAAGCTTGGCTGTGCGAGGGAGGAGGCTCGGTCGTGCACGAGGGGATCTGTCACCAGAGGGAGGGTGGTACGCCAGCGGATTCAGCTGGAGGGGGAAAGGGGAGTGGGAGAAAGAGGGTGGGGTAGTGTGAGTGGGAGAAGGAAGGTCAGGGGGGGGTCGGCCGTGTAAGGGGTTAGGGTAAGGGAGATGGAGAGTTAGGTTTTGAGAAAAAATAATAATAATAATAATAACAACAATAGAAATAAATAAAATGGAAAATAAAAAAATAAAAGAAAAGAATATAAAATAAATAAAATATTAACAAATAATAAACATAATAATAATTTTATTAAACTCAAATAATAATAATAATATTGTTCTTAACAACTTAATAATAATTATACTATACTTGATAATAATAATATTATTAACCATAATAATAATAATAATAATAAGATAAAAATAATTGTAAATAGATTAATAATAACAATATTGATATTATTAGTAATTATTATAATAAAAATTATAACAACTTAATATTATATTAATAAATAGAATATACATACATAAAAAATAGAAAGATAATATTAACTTAATAATAATAACCCTATATCAATAAACTTGGTGAGCATAATAATAATAATAATAATAATAATAACCATAATTATAATTTCTAAAATACATCATTAAAAATCATTTTATTTATTTGTCTTGAACATGAGGCATGCCGCATGGTGACCCTAGCAAAGTCACGTAGCTTTGAATATGCCATGCCATGCACCGAATGATGTTAAGGGAGAAGCATTCATTCATCAAAAAAATGAAAAAAAATCAAACAGGCTTGGCCCACAACTAAATAGAAAGTTTCAAAGAATGAAAAAATAATAAAATAATATTAATTTAAAAGTTTGGGTGTGAAACTTCTCCCCACCACGAAACCTTTCTGCCCCCAAATAGTCGCCTAGGCGAACGAGGAATCAATCTCGAGTTTGAAATGGAACAAGGCCCACAAAAACACGATCTCAGTGTGACTTTTCACTCCACCAGTTACACCCGACCAACTCTCAGAGAAACTACAAAGAGAAGAGCCGTTAGGAAATGAGGAGGGTTCTCCCCACCACAAGAACCCAACTTGCACAACCAACATTGAGACTCTCATCATGGGACAACTCTGGAACTACTAACTTGAACCCAAGCAAAAAATGCCAATAAGGACCAAGAATCCTATAAAAAACAACTCTCGAAGAAGGCAAGACAAGATTCATGGTGGGTATCCCCACCATCTAAGAACCGACCAGCTTAAGACAATTAGCACAAACCAATATGGGCCCACACAAACCGACCCACAAACTCTTCATGCAAACCAGACCCCCACCACATGGGGTTATTAATGAAAGACCCCAAACCGAATAGCGGACCAAACCCATATTCATTATTTCCCAATACGGATGTGTCTCCATAACTAGTATATCATAAAACAAGAATGGGTCACCACTAGATCTAGCCACACAAGAGAGAACCATCCCAAGACTCATAGCCACAAAGATACAACCTTCAAAGCTCACATTTACGGAGGAAAAACTACTAAAATTACAAGAAAATGAGATCACCATGCCCCTTTATAACCAAAGTGTGGTATTCAAAGAACAAAGGCCACAACAAGAAAAAGATACCTTTATTCCAATTACATCAAAATAGAACCTTCAAATATGAGGGAGCATGAATAGAGAAATTTAAATCATCCCTATTTCAGCACTGGAGAGAAAAGTTAGACCGAGGTACCCCACACCCAACGAATCCTTACTGCATGAAAAGCTTCACTCCGATTCCCATGGTTGGAGCTCTGATGTCTTGAAGCATCTGCTGCCCCGCAGTCAAAAGCTGACATCCTCCGGTCGAGAATCCTTCTGACGATGCCACTAGTGGAACCTCTCTAAGTGTCCTAAATGTCCACACTGACGACAAGACATCAGAGGATGATGAAAAGGATACATAAAGTACCCAAACCGGCCACCCTCGAACCAAACAAGAGGGTGTCTCAACTAATAAAAGATGGAATCGACAAGAAGACTTGTAGGAGATAGGTTCCTCCGGTTCGCTCTCCCCACCGGATGGGGAACCCTCCCAAACACCAAAAAGAATTGGTCCTAGAACCCTGGATGAAGACCCCACACAAGAGAAACTTTAACTGATTCCATGACGCTACCTTAGGAGAAAAGGGAATCAACCCCTCGAAATGCCCGACGTAAGCCTTTACTGTCCGTTGGCTTTGTTGGACACTCACGAGCTATGCCACTTCCCTCACCTTCACTTCCTCAGGTATAAACCATCAGACGAGTGCGCTCTTAAACACCTTCCAAGACATTCCATTATGAAATGATGTTGGGATCATCTTATTCTATCAATACAAAGTTGAACCCTCAAAAGGACTCGAACCAGCACGAATCCTCATAGCTTTGAGAGTTTTCCAATAACCTAAAAACACCAATGATTTCACCAGGAAAGTCTGCTACCTTCGATAGATCATGATCACCATGGATGATAGAAAACAACTGTAAAGAATTCAATTCCACCAATCCGCTAAGAGTCTGGGTAGAACCAACAAGAATCACTGGAAACCTTTGGTTCTTTTCTCGGCGGAATACTCAAAAACAAAAGGCTCAAAGATGAAAAAAAAACTCATCATAAATCAAAATTTGACACTTCAATCACAAACAAAAATTCAAACTCAAATCATTATTCCAACCACAATTCACTTTGTCAAATGCCAAGAGCCCACAAGAAAAATAATTCCAAACACAAAAAGAGAACACTAAAAAATTTCTCACTAAATTTTCAAAACATTTTAGATACCCTTTTCTGAAAACCATTTTTCTGCAAACAAATCAATTTAAGGACCCCCCATTGGTATCCCATGAAGTCTCGCATATACATATACCATTATGCTAGATCATGCACCCATACACACATACCACCAAGTATCCTGGTGCCTCATGAGAACCTCTATATATGTTATACCTTATAGGAATACCAAGGATCAATTAAAGATAATTCTAATTTCCAAAATAGACCATTCAGTACAAAGCACAAATTCCCAACCAATTTGAGAAAGTCACTTATCATTAAAGAAATACACTTCCAAATTCCAAAACTTTTTCCATTTCAAAAAACATTTTTAACCACAACAACCATATTTCCTTTTTAAAACACCTTCACAAAAATCCATTTTTATTTCTGATATATACTCACACCAACCAAAATGAAGGTCAAACATAACTCACATCAAAATTTCCAAAAAACAGCGAACTAGTGTCTATGCCCACCCGGTAACATGGCTTAACAGGCCATGATCTGAGCGAGCATTAACCACAAGAAGTGTCTTGATTTGTGCAATCGGTTTGTACATGGGTCGCTACTCCATGCAAGTCCACCACATACATAGATTCACTTCCTTGGTCATCCCACATCCACATAGACCAATCTAGAGAAGAAAATTCAAATTCCAGACCACCCCTGGAAACTCAAGTCTCATGATGAGCAAGGGTTCTTGACGTCCTTCCAGCACCTACCTCTTGAGTCCCAACACACCTAATCACCAGGATACCTAACACCCCAAATAACAAGGGCCTTCTCTAATACCATTTTGTCACAAACCAAGCTGGGTCGTCATCTGACCCGGTGCCTGACCCGGTCCGTTACATGGCCCGAAGGGCGTTCCCAATCCCCATAGGCTGGAAACTAGTGTCGGGCATCGAAATAAAGCAGTTGGGAATGATTTGGCCCATAACGAAGATAAATAAACATAAAATAAACAAGCAGATAAATAAAGGAAAATAGACTACACAAAATGCCAGTGGAAAAAGGAATAAACAAAGCAACGTGACATACCTTAGGTGACCCCGTGGGTCAATGTGGAATGTAAACTACAATCGCTCCCAAAAGCGATCCAATACTGAAACCTATAGTTGATAGATAATGTAGGCTTGATCATTTAGATGATCAGTAGGAATGCCAAAATATAACCACGTTTATGCACCATCCTTTAGTAAGAAATCCAATCATGCCAATTTAAAAATAAGGTATAATTAAATAATGTTTTTCCTTATTTTCAAATTCAAGTAATGAGTTTTCATTTTCAGGTAAATCATTTCTCTACCACGGCATTGTGAAAATAGGTTCCAAGCATGCATTAACATTTAAAAATGAAAAGAAACCAGTCTGGATTAAAATATGGTTTTCACAAACAAGACATCGAGTATGAAAAAACTGAAAAGAAAGTTACATCACAAGAATCATGTCACAAATGAGCACCATGGGTAATCACTATAGGTGGATAGAACAAGTGAGAACCTAAAGACCTCGTACCTCGGTGAAATGTGTCTTAAAAACCATGACCCTCAGAAAAAACATTGCTTAAAAGACCACAACCCCCAGAAAATGTGGCTTAGAAGACCAGGACCCTCAGAAATTCGTATGTTTAGTTAGTGTTGTTGCGTAAATCCTTCTAGACAAACTGGGATGAACCTTTGTCATGTCATCTAGTGTACTAGTCCGTCTCACCCACCTAGATACCCAGGTTTCCCATTGTGCTCTATTTCAACTGGTGGTGAGTTTTCTTTATCAAGAAAACATATAAGTACATAACACTTTCTATATCTAAAACCCATTCAACCTCTCACCACTGCTCTCCCTATTTAAGCGTATTCCCCCTCTTTCATGTCACACAATGCAGAAGTATCTAATTAGCCCTTTAATAACACATTCAACAAAAAAAAATCATTTTTCTAAAACCAAAGGGGGCGCGCCTCAAGAGAGGTTTTTCTTTTTCATAAAGCATTCTTAAGATGCCAAAAAGGATTAATTACATAAAGAGAACAATTTTACGAATAACCTCCCAAAAGGCCAAAAAACTTTTGAAATACACAATAGAAATTCAAAACCACTAAAAAAATCAATTTTTAAGAGGTGGTCACTTAAGATCGATAACATTAGAAATACATTTCAATTTCCAAAAGGAATGCATAGTCACTTCAAGCAACCACAACCGAATTTTATAGCATGTGTATATAGCATAAATGTAAATAATACTTTTAAAACATGCAAGATATCATTAAATTAAAATTAAAGGCATGGGCATAGGGGACCTACCTCAAACATGCCGTTATTTTTTGACGACCACTCGAACTGACCGTGCGCACTTACATGAACATGAATTTATACATATATATATAAATACCCCTAACTTCATTGCACATATTCCCCATTCCATGAGGTAATATGTACCAAGAGGTCATTTACATATATATGTGTTACCTTATTCATGCACATGCAGGCGTTCCTGACACCCGCAACTTGAAACCATATTAGTGAGGTACAACGCACTACACATATAATTTAATAAATCAATAAAACAATTTATGAAACACTTCAAAATTAGCACCAGAGTGTTTACACCAAAAACACACTTGACCTCACATAAAAACGCCACTTTAAAACTGAACGCACAACACAACCATACCAAAACATGTTTTCTATTACTGAAACTATTTAAAATTTAAATTCAAAAGCGCACAAGTTAAACAAGACAAAATAACACATTTTTCCTTCAAACCACATTTTAATACACCTGATTCTTAATTTCATTAGAAAACATTTCTCACTCTCCAAAATAAGGACTGATACTCTTTTCAAGAAACACTACAATATGATACGCATGACACAAAAAAATTTATTTGAAAGAAAAATTCATTTCTAACACAACAACATAATAAATTATTTCTGAAACAAACTTTTCACAAATAAAATAAATAATTGAACATTTCCATGAATTCCCACAACAAGACCCATATGAAAACATAACCATTTCGGAAAGAAAACTTAGTTCCATCGCACATGGAGGTCAAAATATTCACAAAACACATTTTACACCACCCAAAATAATCAAAAACCATGCTAAGTAAGTTAATCTAGAAAAATATTTCATCAAACAATATTTATAGATGAAATCACTTACCATTGGTGTCAAAAGCCCCAAATTTCAAAGCGAAACTCCAGTTGCGCACCAAAATCGTCACAAACAACATCAAATAAACTCTAAATCAAAAAATTGTACAAAAAAACATGGAAATCAAACCCCAAATGAAAATGAACCAAAACCCTAACTAATAGGGGAAAATAATACTTACCGGAGGGGGAGTCATCAAGGGAGGAGGATGTCGGTGAGATTGTGATCGCCAGAGGAGGGAGGTGTGTCTTGGAGAGGGGCGCTCAGACAGAGGTCCTAGAGGAGAGGGGGTTTGTGTCACACAAGAAGGGGAGGGGGAATCTTGGCCATGCGAGGGATGAGTCTCGGCCGTGTGTGAGGGGAGCTGTCACCAGAGGGAGGGATGCACGCTGACGGATTTGGCTGGAGGGGGAAAGGGGAGCAGGAGAAGTAGGGTGGGGGGTAGCGCGAGCAAGAGAAGGAAGGTGGGGTGGGGGTCATCCACGTAAGGGGGTAGGGTAAGGGGGAGAGAGAGAGTTATGTTTTGAGAAATAATAATAATAATAATAATAAAAGAAATAAATAAAGGAAAATAATATAAAATAAATAAAATATGAACAAATAATAAACATAATAATAATTTTTATAAACTCAAATAATAATAATAATAATAATATTGTTCTTAACAACTTAATAATAATTATACTTAACTTGATAATAATAATATTATTAACCATAATAATAGTAATTATAATAATAACAATAAGATAAAAATAATTTTAAATAGATTAATAATAACAATATTGATATTATTAGTAATAATCATAATATAAATTATAATAACTTAATATGATATTAATAAATCGAATATACATACATAAAAAATAGAAAGATAATATTAAATTAATAATAATAACCCTATATCAATAAACATGGTGAACCTAATAATAATAATAATAATAATAATAATAACCATAATTATAATTTCTAAAATACATCATTAAAACTAATTTTATTTATTTGTCTTGAACATGAGGCAGACCGCACGGTGACCCGAGAAAAGTCGCGTAGTTTTGAATACGCCATGCCATGCACTGAACGATGTCAAGGGTGAATAACTCATTCATAAACAGAATTAAAGAAAACAAATTCAAACATACTTGGCCCACAGCTCGATAGAAAGTTTCAAAGACTAATAAAATAATAAAATAATATTAATTTAAAAGTTCGGGTGTGACATTTTATCTCTAAATTTTATGGATTACACTAAAATAATTATATATGAAATATATATTATATTAATATAATGGTAAAAATTAGTTAGAATATTTAACCATTATCAATATAAGATCACTAAAAATAATAAATCAAAATATACATGAAAAAAGAAGTTATTTCCCGAAAAGTAAATTTAATGTGGAATTGTTAATAAATGGGTAATAACAGGTCATAAGTAAAAAATATATGGTATGACATAAATAATAGTTTTATTTAATATGTATATATAAATAATTTTAATTTATTATACCTGAGTTTTTAATGTGTATGGGGGAATTCGAGACTTAAGATAAGGGATTTCTGTCTAACTTGTATTTTATGTCATAAACGTACCATATTCACCAACTATTTATTTTTTGTGGTATATATACCTCCAATGAATGTATTTTATTAATATTATATATAACATTATGTGGATTTACACATACTTTTGAAAATATCTCATTCATGGGGTTTAAGGATTAAAAGTTACCTAAGTGGTAAGGGATTTTTGTCTCAATATTTCTTTTTTGAGGCATATGTTATGTTATGCACTTATATTATTTTATGAATGGTAAATATGACCCATTTTACTTGTAATATCATTAATTAATTTATTATTATTATATTTTAAGTTTCATATAATTTTATTGCTACATTGGTATTAATATTTAATGTTACAAAAGCTGTAAGTGTTTTATGATATGATCTCATCATTCATTGGAATTTTTTATGTTTATGATTAAGATGATGAAATAATATGAATTATCCCAAAACAAACCCATTATTTTTATTATCATCTATTTATTTATTTAGAAAACATTTCGCTTCAATTTCCTCTATGTATGTACAAATGATTTTATAATATTTTTTACAAATAAAACTAAATTTATTTCCCTCTTTAGATAAAATCCATTTTTTATTCCATATCCATGATTTATAAAAATGTTTTGAAAATTTTATAATGTTATTATTGTATTTTTAAATAATTATTTTCCATTTTTTAATTTCTAAAATTTATTTTTAAAACTAACCTTCACATTGTTTTCAAAAAAAATCATATATAGATTTTTACTGAAAACGTGAATGGAATCTTTGTTTTAACATGTACAATATTTACTCCCTCCATTACCACTCAATGTATAAAAAAATTATTTATATTTTTCAAGTTTTGTTTTCAAATAAAATGAATTATAATTTTTTTATGAATTTTATGTTTTAAAAAGTGATTTACAAAAAAAATTTATATTCCTCAAGGAACGTTCCTAGTGTCTTTTCAAAGTAATTCTCTATCTAATATGACATACTTTGATGTAAATTATTCTTTACTAGGAATGTGATCCTATGATACTTTTTTAGTATTTCTATGGATGTTTTATGTTTATGAGAAAAAAATGTTTATGAATCTTGTTTATTTATTGTGGATCATGATATAATAAAATGTTTGTAAAACCCATTTCATTTTATAGGGTTTGAAATGATGAATGTTTTATGATATTATGACACAAAAATGTAGCGATTATGTGATGGGTGGGAATTATATCTTCCTAAAATGAATTGGGTAATGATTAATGTTCCACAAGCTCAGAAGTTACATGGGAGGTTATCCCAATACTGAAAAGTGGGTCCATGCGAGGTTATCAAAATCCTGATGTAGGTACACGGGTAGTTAGACAAGGACTAACATATTATTAATTTCTCAATGGATATCCATAACATAAGGTTTTCTATGATAATGTTTTTTACACAAATCTATGTCTTATTATAATTTTGTCCTCTCATGTTCTATGATTTTTGAATCCTTTAATATTTATGTCTTATGAACTACCATGATTTCTTCAATGACTGAAGTTAATAAACTATGATATAAAGGGTTTGATTTTTCAAATTTTATTCTCATGTTATCATAACCTTATGATCATATTATGTTGAGATAATCCATGTTTAACCTTATTAAGAATATGAGATCACCCTTTCTTATTCATAATTTCCCTATGTTATGTAGAAAGGTAAAATGTATGATATGTCTAAGAAGGGTGCTAGAAATAAAGAACTTAGTGGGATTTGATATAGTTAACTTATGAACTAGTTTTTTATGTATCCTTGTTTCCAAAATAACTAGACCTAATTGATTATGGCATGTATCATTATGATATTTAATGAATATTTATTTATTTGATTTTAATATTTATTTATTAGATGTTTGGATCTCTATAAGCGAGATTGGTGTATATCTTGGGAGTGACTAAGAACTCCCAACTAAGGTTATAGAAGATTCTTCGATCCTGATGAACGTAAGATAAGTCTTATGAGGGTTTATGAGGGTGATATAGAGGGATTACCAATAAGTGACAAGCTGAGAGGTCTCCTTTAGGATATTTGAGATGTGACAAGGTGAATGTTGTGGGTATTATTTGGCACTTGACAATGGGTTTACAAGGGGTTTAGAGTGGATTTTTTTCGAGAAATTCCTTGGATATAATAACCATGAGTGACATGGAATTTTGAAGAGGTTTGACTATGCCTTGAGGTTTAGGTTGGGGGAGCATATGGGATATGGATTCATTGAGGGGTATTAGTGAGCCATTGAGCATGTTCAATGATATGTATTCCCTTCTTGTGTTTCATGTTCTTATGATAGGTCCTTGAATTTTTTAGGGGAGATGGATCTTGAGTATTGGCCTCAACTAAAGTGAGAATGAACTATAAGGGATGAAATGAGTGAGATTGAGTCCTAGTGTAAATGAATTCTTAAAATAAATTTGGTGGTATGATATGAAATCATACCTTTTATGAATTCTACTTGAGTGATAATGTATTGCTATGGAAATTTATTTGGGTTGTAATGTTTAGTATGGGAAAGTTGAAAGTTGTGAGTGATAAGGATAGTCTATCCTTGATGTGAGATGATGTGTGGATGATGAACCATAGCTTTAGTGATAAGGTCACAGGTTAAGGTGTAAACAATGGTCCAAAACTTAGGTAATAAGGTTGAGGTTAGAATATGATTAATTAAATCCATTAAGTAATAAGGGTTGGTCTAGGACATGGATGAGGGGCCCAACCGTGATTCATTAGGTAGTGGATGAGACTTTTTATACTCCATACCATGCACATCAGGGTATGGGATAAGGTATTGGATGATGAACTACCCAAAATCTATAGTTATATGCCAGGGAAAGGTTTATCCGACCTAGGGTATTCAGGTGATCCTTTCACCTGGTGCAACAATAGAAGGGGAGGAAGACGATGTTGGAGTAGGTTGGACCATTGCCTTTCCACCGTTCACGCCATTTCCAAGTATCCGAATGTGAAGGTAAATCACCTTACTCGAAGTATTTCGGACCATTTTCCACTCCTGCTATCTCTATGCAAGACAGATGCAGCGAAGGGGAGTTTCAAGTTCACCAGCTAGTGGGCGTTTGATCTGGAATATCATCATGTGGTTGGGAGGGTCTGGAATGACTCTCCTCAAGGCCATTCATGGGTGGTTATCCACTCATGGTTGAGGCTCTTAAAGTAGGAACTTCTAGCGTGGGCAAGGTCATGTCCCTCCCGAGTCCAGGAGCTGGCGGATATGCAACAGGACATCCAAAACCTGGAGGCCAGGCTTGAGGTTAGTTGGGATGACGGGTTGTATGTTGAACATGCAGAGTTAAATAGATCTATATAGGAGTTGGTGCTCGCTCAGGAGAGACAGGCGAGGGATCAGTCCAGGGTCAAATGGTTGAAGGAAGGGGATAAGAACACTGCATTTTTTCACGTATGCATCAGGGAGTGGAGGTGGGTTGTGAAACCCAATCTTGCGATGGAGGATGGATCTTTTTCAGACGATGTGAAGGTGGTATGGGGTAGGGCGTGCAAGTTCTTTAAATACCTCCTTGTGGTCACAAGTGTTAACATGTAGGGAGGATACCCATCTGGGACGGCTGACCTGTGGGAGGGCATCCCGAATATGGTCTCTTCAAAGGACAATGCCTTGCTGGAAAGCATTCCAGAAGAAGGGGAGGTGCATGCGGTGATGTGGAACCTGAACCCGGACAGCGCTGCAAGACTAGATGGTCTTCCAGGCTCCTTCTACAGGGGCTCCTGGGAGGTGGTGAAAGGTGATCTTATAGCTGCCATACATGACTTCTTCAAAGGGGGTGGCCTTCCTCGTATTTCTTCCATGACCACTATGGTTCTTCTTCCGAAGAGAAAAGATCCTTTCTCCCTATAACACTACCGACCCGTGAGCATGTTCAGTTTCCCCTATAAGGTCCTGGTCAGTATTATCAATAGGAGGATGTCCATCTTCCTTCCCCGATGGATTGCTCCAGAGCAACATGGCTTTGTCAAGGACCGATTGATCTAGGGAGTTGTGGTGATGTCACAGGAGTTGCTAAGAGATCTGAACACCCCGTCTCGTGGTTCTGACGTGGTTATTAAGCTGGACATGAACAAAGCTTACGAAAGGATGGAATGGGGTTTCATGAATAGAGTACTTGCAAAGATGGGAGTCTCTTGATGGGCCTACGACATCATCTTCAGGTGTGTGAGTTTTCCATGGATGTCTGTGTCGTTTATGGGGAGAACCAATGGATTTTCCAAATCCTTCCATGGCCTTCACCAAGGAGACCCACTTTCCCTGAGATTATTTATAATCATGCAAGATACACTGAGTAAGATGATCAATAAGGGAGTCCGCGAAGGGGCCATTCTTCCTTACTGTAGGAAGCTTTGTTGCGCCCCTATTTTTCATTTGATGTTTGTTGACGACGCGATTGTTTTCATGAATGGTGGGCGGAAGCCCCTTTGAGAGCTAAACAGAATCCTTGAGGAATAATGCTTCTGGAGTGGACAAATCATTAACAGAGAGAAGAGTAGCTTTTTTATTCCTTATTCTTGCAACTCGAACAGGGTGGCTAGGATGGGCAGCGTGCTGGGAATCAGGAGAGGATCATTTCCCATGGAGTACCTCGGTACCCCTACCTCGGTAGGATGGCTGAGGATCAGGAACTTTGACAGGGTGGTGAACAGGATCTCGGATCGCATTTTGAATTGGAAAATCTATTTTCTGTCCTTCGGAGGTCAGATCACCCTGGTGAATAGTGTACTTTCTGCGATCTCGGTGCACACTTTGGCCTCATCGTGCATGCCAAAGGGGTTTATCAGGGTCATTGATAGGATGCTTACATGCTTCATCTGGGATGCTACAAGAGAGGGAAAGAGGCAGTGGGTGTCATGGGACAAGATGGCCGGACCCACTAGTGAAGGGGCAATCAATGTTAAGAGTATGGCGGACATGATCCCCTGCATGCATGCAAAGCTTGCATGGGAGACCATTGAGGATAGAACCTTGTGGGGGACGCAGATGTCTCAGAGATATAAGGCCGATAAAGTTCATGGAACTGCAAGGGGCTTAGTGTTATGGTCCTTAGTGTTTAACATTATATTGTCTCTTTTACCGCTCTCACAATGGATTATCGAGGAAGGCAACATCCACTTCTGGCAACAAAAATGGGTGGGCGAATTGTTGGGATACCCTGGATTCCCCGCCCCAACCATCTCTTTCAGGGAGGAAAGTATGTACCCCCTATTCTTTAGATCCGTTCTTGACGCCCCACAATAAGATGTTTTTGACTCTGTGGTTCCGAATACAGAGCATAATATATGTGTATACTCCCCGTCTACTTTGGGGAGGTTCAATGCAAAAGATTTCTGCATTAGGAGCGCACCTCAAGGGAAACGTGAACGATGGCATAGTATGAACTAGTGTAAAAAGATACCTTCAAAACTCAACTTCCTCACTTGGAGGATTCGGAAGAAAGCAATTCCCTCCAATGATCACATAAAATAGATTGGTATCAGTATGGCGTCATGTTGCCAGTGCTGCGGGAATAGAAGCAAGGAGGGCATGAACCATATTTGTTTCTAGGGAGAATGGGCTCAAAACATTTGGAGGTTCTTTGGATCTTTTATAGGTTTCCTTCCTTGAGAGGCCAATGTAGAGATGGTTATGGAACACTGGTTTCAGGAGGATACCAGGACAGAGGAGGAGATGAAGGTGCGAGCCGTCATTTTCAACGCGGCCGGCTGGTACCTTTGGAAATCTAGGAACCGGGATAAATATGTGGGGAGCAGTTTCACTGGTCGATCCGTGGTGGTGAATACCCGTTTCTTACTGATCGACCTGATTGGCACCACGGGCTTTGGGAGGGGGCGTTCTCCCTTGTGGTGGTGCAGGATACCCAGAGGAGGGGTATTCGGAACAGTGAAGAGGTGCAAGTCAGGTGGGTTCAGTGGTCTCCCCCGCAAGCTGATCTTAAACTCAATCCTGATGGATCCTGTGTGTTGGGTGACATGCATGGAGGAGGAGTCATTCAGGACTCCAAAGGAAGCTTGGTACTTGCCTTCACAGCGCATTATGGCAGTGGTTCCTTGATTCGAGCGGAAGCAATGGAGGTCCTGTCCGGACTCTCCGTAAGCAATAGCAGGGGAATTTCCATTGACCACATTGAAACAGAATCAGTGTCCATCCATGATGCTCTCCAGAATAAAGGCACCATCCCATGGTCTATCATCTACACGATTAGACAATTCAAGGCTCTCATCAAGGAAAACGTTAGAATATCGCATATGTGGCATGATGGGAACAAAGTGTCGGACTATATGGCCTCAATCACGGTACCGGGCTCTCAGATGTTGTGGTTTACTAATGTGTCTCAGCTTAAGCCAGAGGGGGTGAATCTTATCCAGGGTGATGCTCTTGGACAGCATTATTTCAGGCCCCCATAATATGGGTTTCCCTTCCCTTGTATGGTCCTTCCGGGCCTCCTCTTTATATGAATAAATTTTTTAATGTTGGATGGTATCCAGTTGAGTGTCATGGTGGCCTTATTAGCACACAACAACTTGATGAGTATGATTCTTTATGTATTTCATTCCCATTTTTGTCTACAAAAATATGATGGAGTATATTAGGGGTTATTGGTGAGAAATTATTGAGATTTATTTCCTACTCCATGAAAAAGTAATTTGGTGAACATATAGACCTCATGTATACTTTGAAGTTAGAGAACATGAAATTAAATTGATTAGGATGGGTAAAATTGAAATTTATTTTTAGATTGGGTAATTTATTCCTAATAAAGGCAGTGGGGGATATTTTTTTTATTTTTTTTCATTTTATATAAGTCATTGAACTAGTGGTATATCAATTTATATATGTGGATATTACTTCTAAATAAAATTTATAATAACATTTATTTATTTATTTATGAATAATATGATGATGGGTGATAGATGTTTTGGTTATTTTAGATATTGTATAGTTATGATTCAAGGGTATAAACTCACCATTATTTGGATTAGTCCCTTGATTCAATTAAATATCCTCTCATGTATAGGTATGCATGTCTGAGGTCACGTAGTCCTTGTACTCATGAAAGTGTTCTATTATAGGGTGTTATAATTTAGGATCTTCCTTATGTGTTCTTATTGAGTTTTATTATTCTTCTTATTCTCTCTTGTAATTAGTAAATATTCAGATGATCTAGGGGATTCTAGACTTATACTTATTCAAATAATTTTAAATTTTGGATTATTCATATGTTTTATTTTATTATATAGACTATATTTATTAAAAAAATATGTTAATGAGTTTTACTAAAGAAAATTAATGTTAGGATGGTGATACATTTGTGTTTTATGAAATTCCATGATATTTCTTATATACATATAGTTTTGTTGATTATGTTTATAAATGATTTGTGATTCATATTATGAAAGATATTTCTTTCTATAATGACTTGGTATGAATTTTATTTCATACATCGTTAATCAATTAATGTTTATAATGATACTTCAATTATAAATTAATTCAAAATAATATTTAAAGATAATCTATTTATCATGAATGACCACATGGTTTCCCTTGGTTCTATTATGCATAAATACATTCGCAATAAGATTATAAGGGATATAGAGTGTTATTTTGGATTGTTAAGATTATGTGTTGAGTTTTTTGATGTTGTAGCAATGGATGAGATATGGTGTAATTATAGAAGTTATGGAATGGTATTTTATGTTCCAAGGAAGTGGTTTAGTGGATGTTATAGTATATTACGTATTGTGTTATGTGTTATTTTATGTGGTGATAGTTTAGTTGTTGTGGGGTCATATTTTAGATTCCTAGTGACATACAATAATGGGAATAAATGAATGAACAATGGGTGATGGGTTGGAATTGATAAATTATTGGTTATTAAATGATTTATGATAATTTATAGAATAATTTTCGTAATAAATGTTAATTTATGGAATGAATCTGTTTTATAAAAAATGAATGGATAGCTATTGGAAGTGGTTTGATAAATATTTTTTTCATTTACTATAGATAATAGAATGTAAAGTGAATAATAATATTAAATATATAATTTAAATATAACAAAATTAAATAGGTTGATAATAATGTTTTTGAGGTTGTTTTGTGTGAATGGACGGGGCAAGTTTGTGTAGTCATAGTGACAATGATAGTTAGTGAGTAATAATGATGGTTCAATGGCCATTGTGTGTGTTTAATGCATTTGTCTAGTGTGAAACATTGAGTTAGGAATTCATGTGAATATATATCTCTTCTTATTTTTATTATTTCATATTCACCACCACTTGAATCGGGTAACTTAACTAACTCCCATATAATGACATTTTTTCTATGTGTTTTCCCCAATATCCATTTTTTAAAGTGATTAAATGGATGATTTTTACTTATTCCTCACCACCTTTAGATATAACATGGATAATGAAGGATCTAGGACATAGATATATATGGACTATAATGAGTTTTGGTTATAATAAACATATACTAGATAACATGTTTGTGGTTATGATGTGGAAACATAAAAGGGGTTTCGTATGGTAGGTGGAGAGTAAGGAGTTGATGTATCTCCTATTTAAGATACCCAAGTGTGATAAAAATGTGATGAATGGTTATAATATAGTTATGGGTTTTGGACTTTTTCTAGGGTGTATGGATATGTGGACATGTATATATATTGATATGCATTTTTATAGATAGGTATGAAGCACATTAAATATTTTATTAGGCAATGAGAGCGACTAGATTACTAGGGAAATAGATGTGGGGAACCTTATTGACATATATCATTTTGATATTATGTTACTATACATATATGTGATATTGATTGTAGGGTTATTGGTGAGTATGGGTGATAGTTATCCTAGAATAAGCATGTGTTTGTTCTATTGCTTGTTCATAGAAGAATTAGCATGACTCTTACTCATTTTCATGAGATATTTTTAAGAGGATACCACTGACTATAATTATAAAATCAAACTTATATAAATATAACATGAAAATATTTTAATTTATATATATTCAATTTAATATAATGTTCAATTATGTGTACCACACACAACACCATGATTAAATGAACCCCAACTATATTATCTAAATATTATTGTTACAACATGGACATTGGATTGGAAGGTATAAATTAGAGTAACTGAATTATAAAATATATGTGGAACATACTTCCTAAAAAAATATTTTTAACACCTATTAAATAAGTTTTATATGTTAAATTATATTAATTAAATCATATAAGGTTAAGAATAGCTAAAATTTAAAAGGGAATTTTCTGATAGAAGTTTTTATTTTATTTTTTTATATTTTTTATTTAAAAGATAATTTTATCATATTTTGAGAAATAAATTTACATAAAAATAATTTTTTATTCAAGTAAATTTATTAATAATTTTTCATACATTTAGTATTGATTTGTTAGAAATGATGGTAAAATCATTTAATAGTAAATTATCGATTTTTTACAAAGCTATTTTTAATTTCGTAAGGATTTTTTAGATTATTAAATTTAAATGATTACTATTTATTGACTATTTTTGATGAAATTAATTGATAATATATTCATTAAAATAAATTTACAATAACCTAATGGTTTTTTCTAGGAAAGTATTGAGAATAAATTCATTTTGTTCTTTGAATATATATTTATTTTCTAAATATGGTTTTAAGAATTTTTGTGTAGAAAAATTACAATTATTTTATACCAATTTTAGAGATTGTATTTTATAAAATTTACTTCATATTTGAATTCATCATATCTAAATTTTTATAGTATATTTTTTGGGGTTTTAAGAAAATAATGATTTTTTGGTGAATAGTGAAAAATATTGTTTTTATAAAAACATTAATATATTTTTGAGTATATAAAAATTTCCAAAATATATTAGATTAGTTTAAAAGTATATTTATTACCCATTTTTTAAAAACTATAAAATTAATTCCATATTAATCATAATTATACTTTATTTATCTACAACTTTAATTTTAGGCTTAAAAATGCAATTTTCTAAAAAAAAACTATTTTCCATTGTTCTTTTCATTGCTATATTAAAATTTAATTTCTAAATATATAAATATTTATTATTGAAAAAATATTTTAATATTTTTAATTATGAGGATAGTATTTAGAAATTAGTAAAATTTCATTTTTTCTCATAATGAATAGTTTCTATTGTAAAAATTTGGTCTGACGGTAAGGTGTAAACGAGTTAATTAAGGTTAAAACTAAGTGATAATGCCCGAAAATCATATCTGAATTATTATTTTATAAGATTAATTTTATCGTTATCAGATTATATTCTAAATTGTATTTTTTTCAATTGACCATGATTAATAATTTATAATATTTAAAATTTATGGATATTTATAAATGTGACAGTCTCACCACTTATAAAATGGAACATGCTCTACTCAATTAATAAAAAACATTCAGAAATATATTTCAACCAATACCTACCCAAATACATTAACAAATCTCCCCCCAAAATTATAAATGTTTTTTCTCCCCAAAATACCAATGTAGATAGCTTTAGGTGTCAGGTAAATGTGGTTTTCTAAATAGGAGGTATAACTCTTAACAAAGGTCTTTAATGTTTATTAATTATTATATCTACTTATAAATCCTCCAAATGCGACCTAAATATGATAATATAATAAAATAATTATCTAAAATATAAATTAATGTTATTATGTTTATTTTATAACCGTTTTTATCGCCTTTACATCACATGAGAATTGAAAACATTGCTCGTGTGTAAGTGTGGAGTACCACCACAAAGAAGCAATAAATTTTCTTTAATCACTTACTAAAATGAGTTATTATAAAGATTAAATTACTTAATATATAATATTTTAATGACTTTAATATGATTATATAAAGTTAATATATTACATACCTTCTTACCCTTTCCATTCATTGGAAAATGATGACATCACATGCAAGTGGACTACCACCTATATGAAGCTATGTGATTTGTTTTTTTCCCAACATATTTGTATGGACATAAGGATGGATAAAATTATTAAATATGAAATTTATAAAATAATTATCATTATATAAAATTAAAATATTATCAACTTTATTTCTATCCCACCCAGTAGAAAAATGAAAATATCATTCACACATAATTATAGAGTATCGTCTACAAGATGTAATGCACTTCATTTTTCATGACTATATTGAATGGATGCATAAAAAAGTATATATTTTGGATAAAAAAGATAATTAAAACATATTAAATATTTTTTATACAATAGATCCACGATACCATTGACCAAAGTCAATATACTAATGTTATTTAGATCTTATAAGCCGAATGACATCAAAATATCCAATGTTAACTTAATAGATTGAATAAACAAATAAAAAATGTCTATAAATTAAATTATAGTGATAATTAAATATAAATAAAATAGAAATGGGTTTTTAATATGGAAATTAATTAATACACTTTTAATATTCATAAGATTTCTGGACGCACATGGCGAGTAGGGAAATGAGTTAAAGGATTTTTCTTTATAAGAATAATTTAAATAATTTAAACCCTTTTAACTCTAATTACATGTTATTAAAATTATTTTATTTAACATTTTATATAATTATATGTTTTATAAATTTTTTTCAATTACATTTTAATTTATTTAAAATTTAATAAATGAAATCCTTGAAATGTTCTCCATACAAGTTATTTTTTACTCTTTTTACCAAAGTGAAATTTTTATATTGGTTATTACATGATGAATTTTTCCCACCATTAATTTCAATTTTTATCAATTTTAATCTACAACTTCCTATGTTTTATCAATAAATATTCAGTTTCTATTTTTATAAGAATTTTTAATTTTGTAATGTTTTCAAAAGAAAAGGATATTTCTTCATATTTTTATGAGAAATTTTAATGTGACATTGCTTATGGGATTTAATGAAAATATTTATGGGTTTTATTATTTAAATGAAATATTTTATGTGTTTTATCATAATATGGTTCTTATAAATTTTCTATGATAATGGATGATCCTGATATAGATCTGATAGTAGTTGATCCTGATATAGCTCTCCAATGCACTGTGTAATGATGACAAAGATAATATGAAATAATTTATAAGATGAAAATAAACATGATGGGTATTCCTTTGTTAGGGATATTATAAGGGTTATTGAAAGGACAATTTCTCAAAAAATGCCTCACATTTTGTTTAGTTCTTTCTATGGACTGTGAAGGAAAACTTTTTATTTCATTATGTAAATATGAAACTCATGATTAATGGAAATACAATTATCTTCTAAAGGTGAAAGTTTTGTTTTTAGGTGTTTTCATGTTTTTACTAGTAATATTCATGATTCTGATTTCGTATTTATGATCGATTATCAAACGTTTTATGAAAAATTTGGGCATTGAAGTCAATTTCGTGAGAAGTTAATGATTATTTTATCTCAAATTTTATTATTTAAAAAAAGAAAATATCCATACGAGTTTCATGAATTTTCAAAAGGACTAACGAGTTTCCATTAGTTTTTTATATACTTTACCAAGATTTTATTTTCTCAACCCATGTTTTTAAAATATTTTCATATGGTATAAGGATGTTTAGGGAATATATCATGATTAATGGTGACACATATTGAATGAAAAATAGTTTCATTAATGAAACAAGAGTATACAAACTGAAACCAATTTTTATGGAAAAAGTGTATTCTTTATATATATTCCCTCTATATTATGTAATGCATTTCGTACTTCAATAATAATCTATAACTAAAATATCCTAAAAATTTAATAATATGAAATATTTTATATTATACTCATAAATATGGGTTGTTAAAGGAATTTATCCTTATAGTTGGTACCAGAGAATGGTTTTTGTTAACATCGGAGGTTGGGATGTTATTATCATGAAATATTCAATGGATAATATATATTATTGGGATCATATGTTAAAAGGTTTCAATAAACATAAATTTTAGTCAATTATGGGTTAATTATGTTTAAATTTTAGGATTAGGTTAAGAATTATAGGATAAACAAACCTATCATAACCTAGGTTGAATATGTAGTGAATTAAATTTTTCATTGTCTAAGGTTAGTATGTCAAATAAAAAGACATTCATAAGAAAGAATAATCATGTTTATTTGTTTGTTCACTACTATTATTTTATTATAAATTATTATTTGTTGACTCACAAATTTTCATCCCCATGATAATGTTCTTATTTAATATGGATATCTAGAATGCAAATAAAAATATCCTTTATCTTCCAATGTTTAACATGTAATAATATTCACAAAGTCTAGAAATTTTTATTTCGAATCCCTCTACAGTATTCAACATACCGGACTAATACTATACAATATATACCAATACCCTTCTATAATTATGTATCATGAGGTACCATGAGATATATATGACTATACTTTGGAAAAACAATTATCCCATCCTTTATCTATTCGAAAATTCAATAGGGAGCTTTAATTTTTTCCACAAAATATGACTTAGAGAAAGGGCTTGCAACCCTCTATTAAATAATAATGGAGGGTGAGCATCGAGCATCTTATGTATTTATCTTGATATATTAATTTTTTATTATTATAAACACCAATGATTTTTCAAGAAAATATGGTGAAAGTGACTCTAAATGTGTGATAGGAAACAAGTATGGGACATTGTCTGAAAACTATTTATTCAATAGTTTAAATATTTAAAAATTAAAATCACTATCAACATAAATTCTGATCAATATGTAAAAATAGTTCATGGATAAATAATGTAGTGGAACATTTAAATGTTTTGATGAATTTTTGATATGTGTGGACTGTTGGTCAAAGGATATGAAAGGAGGTGGTTAAATGATTTTACAATTTATAAATATAAAGTAAAGTAAAAATAAATTAAAAAATTAATATATTTAGAAATAATAATGGGTGAAATGGAATAGGTGATAGTTCATAACATCAAATTAAGTTTATAAAGAATAATATTAATTTAATTAATGTGAAAGAATGTTCAAAAAGAAATTATGAAAGTATGTGAGATAGTTTTCAAATATGAAATAAAAAAATTAAATAGATGAAAAAAACAACTGAAATAGTGTTTGGGTGATGCCTGATGTGATCCCCTATATATCTACCACTCGACTAAAAAGAAAAATGGTATAAATCCTTTGGTCCTGATGATGACTAAGAACCAATCCATTACAATTTTTGATTCTAAGTCCCTTCTTGAACATCATTGGCTATGAAGTACCAATCCCACACTCTTACTGGTGTGTAAACTATTAGTGAAATGAGTTTGAGGGAATATATATTTTCTTTTGGAAATAAATTTACATGATTCTCTAAAATCTCTATATAGAATGATTTATAATATAGGAATAAGATATTATAATAATGTTTAGTAGAATTTAAGAGATTTAAAATTTTAAAGGAGTTTGATATATTTTTCAAATTATATATATTCTCCTTTGAATTGATCTTGAGGGAACTTTAATGGGGTGAATGGATTTGATGTTGTTAAGGAAAGTCTTCAGGATCAAATGGGTCCTTTTATTATCTCTAAATAGTTTTAGAAAAAATTTAGAATCACCAGGTACATTGAACATGGAACAGTTTTCCATAATGGTAATTTTGACTAGATTAAAATCCCCTTACCAAAAACCACTAATTACACTAAATACCTGGTATCCTCCACCCAGCTGCTGATGGACTACCCAGAGAAAGGTATGTCTAGAATAACACCACCAGTGAGCCTCTATTGTCTATCGACTATCCTGTGGCCTTCAGGTAGAAATAATGTTATTCAAGAGCACCACCAACTAGCTAGTGAACCTCTATCGAGAATATGTTTGTCCTCCTAGAGAATTTGATCTTATTTCATAAAGGCACTAGGTATCCAGTGCAATACACTAGCTAATCTATTCTTTATTTACATACACACCTTTAGAGAATATACTTTCACATCCTTCTAATCTCTTCTATGGATAATCTAATAAAATTTCAAGGGTTTAAAAATTGGAAAGAGATGTGTACAACCCTTCATCTTGTATTTAAAGAAACGTTAATAAGAAATTTAATTCCACCTATTTAAATCCAATTTAAACACTAATATTCACTTAAATTTTTTAGTAAAATAGGTGAGTGTTCTTGATCATGAAAACTCCATGAGATAGAGCGGAACCACAATATCCCACTCATTGATGATTACAGAAATTGAATTTTAAAATATAAATTATACACATATTAAGGACGAAAGATATATAAATGAAATTTAGTATTTAAATAGATATTCATTTATCTTAAAAAATAACTTATTAAGATTCATTATAACTACTACTAAGAAATATTTTAAATTTTTTTAAATGGTCCCCCTTTATAAAAAAATACTAGAGAAAATTAAAATATTTTAATTTTTTTTTTAAAATTAAACCTTCTTTTAGAAAAATAAATTTAGAAACTTTCACCCCTATACCTTTTTATTTTTATGATATTTATCCCACTTTGAGCATATACAAAATAAACTATCATCAAAATGATAAAAATGAATAATAAGGATAATATGATGTATAATTATGAAGAAAATGTAAGGGGATAAATCTGAATAAATACAAAAATAATTTGAAAAATAAATTTCAAGGGGGGAAAACATTTTGAATTTTTTATCTTTAATGTCTTCAAAAATAAAATAATTATTATAGATATATAGAGAAAAAATTAAAAGAAAAAGTGTAAAAATAGAATAATTTAAACAAATACCTTCTTTACTTTCAAAACTCCCAAAATAATAAGTACATTATAGAGAGAGGTTTGATAATGAATAAAATAAATAGAAGTATAAAAGGATAATGATAAGAGAATGAAATAAACAATAAGGGAAAATAAAAAGAATATAATAAAATTAAAACTGGTAAATACATTTTTTCATGAAATATCAAGGAATTACTTCAACATCATTGAGAGATTCCTCTTTTTGAATAAGCTTGATATGTCATTCCGTTGAATTAATACTTAATATTTAAAAGGTGTCTATGATTTTCTATTTCAACAAAATACAACTAATGTGAATGGTTTGAGATATGTATATATAGACTATTTTTAGTCATCATTAATTTTCACTAAGAGAGATGTAAATAAATTAATTATTTAATAGAATAAGTACATATATGAATTTTAGAATTAAATTTATTAAATCACATTTAAAATATATAACAAAAATAAATCTAAATTATCAATGAAGGTATGAAAATAATAAGAATTTTTTTTAAGAAAATATTTTTTTGGAAAATTAAAATATGAAATTAAAAAAAAGATTAAATAGTTCAGAAAGTAATATGTATGTTTTTTTTCAAAATGAAAGGTCTATCTTAAGGAAAATTTCATAATTAATCTAATAAAAGGCTCGATCTCAAATTATAACACACGTTCAACAAGGGATCATTGGCATGGAAGATAAATGAAAAAATAAATAAATAATATCTATTAAAATAATTTTATAAATTTTTTTAAGAAAATATAACTCAAGATATCATTATATAAAATGAAAAAAATTATAAGATAATTATTCATAATTATAATATAATGAATTCAATGTGACCTAAGGATAGATATTTGGTGAAAATATTTGGGCGTTGAAATTACATCTGAAAAAATCAAAAAAGAGGTCACATTTTTGGAAGTGATCTCCAATGAAATAGTTATCCAGGTTACTTTTTTAGTGTTATATTTTTGGAAATGAATTTTAGATATATTTATGGCATTGGTATTATCACACTTGATCTAGGTATATGGTTAAAAGTTAACTGAAAGTCCATGAGAGAGTGTTTCATCCATAGAAGTGGAGAACAATCAATTTGAGTGGATATATATTCCACTTAAGATATCAAAAGAAAAAATGAATTATGGTTCTTATTACTCATTGAGACAAGGTATTTTCTTAGTGGATGAAAATTTACACTATTAATTTTCTTATATAGTTTGAATCCATTGAAATCAACTGTCACGACCTATCCCCCGGGGCCCATGCTCTGACTACCCCTAGCCCTCCTCCCAAAGGCCAGGGGCTAGCGACTAGCACCGATGGAGTCAACCTACAAGTGGGAGGAATTTTCCTGAGTACCTGTACGCACACACATTCCCAACAAAGTCCCACACACTAAAAAGTAAAAAATTATCATGAAAACAAATATGATTACAAGTACAACTAATATAAGTGGGCCAGAATAAAAACCCAACAAATGAAATGAAAATAGAAAAGTAAAAAAGGAAACTCTGATGGCCATTCGTGAAAAACCCTACCTGACTGTGATAGTAGTGTAGCTACTAGAAACCTAAGAAGAACATCGTATCCTCTTGATCCTACTAGGACCCGCCTGGTTCTAGGCCACCAAGTCCATTGTCTTAGTGTCCATTGGTCTCGTCTCCCTCAGCACTTCTGGATCCACATCCTCAAAAGTCTCTATCGAAACGTTGATCATCTGCATCAGTCACAACAGTTGTGGGAGAAGTCCGTGCAAGGGTGAGTAACAAAATACTCAGCAAGGACCCCAAAAAATAGGAAATACCACCCAACAATCCTCAAGGTAAATCATGATGCAGAAGACAACTCACACCAGGTATACATTTAGGGAAGTGATAGAAGAATCATCAGTTGCATCATTGAACACCTTGTCTACTAGTGAACTCTTCCTATATTGGGCACAACGGGACTTCCAAGTCACACAGTAGTTCTTCCCACTATCCTTGGACTACATAGGTAGACCTCCTCATCCCATACCATGGGCTTGCAAAGTCACACAAAACTGCTTCCCACTAATCCTGGACAACTAAGGTACTCCTCATCGCGTATCATGGGCCTACAAAGTCACACAGAATTGATTCTCATAGTGGGCCTACAAAGTCACCTAGAAGTGCTTCCCACTGGGCCATAGTTGAGTGACGCAATGTTTAATGTTAGTAGTCTTCAGGTCTCATCCAACTGCATGGTTCTGTATGTAGCATGCTTGGGAGATAGGATTATCAAGCCATTCGTAGCATCTGAAATTTCATGAAACTCACTACATAGTTTTCCAGAAGATCCCCCTCATCGAGAGGGTCCCAATGACACAAAAAAATCATCAATTAGACACTCAATTTTCAAAATATGAGCATTTTAGTAAATAGGGGTCAGTTGTGTCTGGGCCTAGTCTGACCCGGTCAGACTGACCCGACCAACCCGACCTGGGGCTCCCACATACACCGGTTTAATTCAAAAAACTCTCCTTAACATGGTTTGGTCCTGGGACGGTCTGATCTAGCCTGACCAGTGGGCCAGGACCAATGGGTCTCGCTAAACGCAACCCAGTTTGGCCGAGGGTCCAGCCCGCCGGGTCTCCCGATGACCCGGTTTACTCCGGACCATACCAAAGGATGTTAGTCCAGCCCAATGGGCTACAGGTCTAGCCTTCTAGCTGGGGGCACGACCTGTACTCCCAAAGCCTGGCCCATACAATACTAGCCGGTGGTGTGTCGCCTGGCCGGGACGCGTTTGGTTTCCACATCTGGCCTTCACTAACCATGCAGACGTGTGAGGCCCTCCATCCAAGGTTAAGGGACCATGGATCTCCTAACCACATTGACTTGGGCCATCCCTCCACATAGTTCTATGCGGGCACTGCGTCTCCCCACTACCTCTATGGTGTGTCGTTGAGCGCGCCACCACCTCCACCCACAGCCACCATGCCATGGGCCACCACCACCACTTGCGGCACTAGTGCATCGACAAATGTTTGGCGTACCATCAAATGTTCTTCGGTGGTCTGTTCTTCATGACGCATGTGCCTGTGCTCTCTGGGGAACGTCCTCTTCACCAGAAAGGTCCCGAAATCATCTTGTCGCCACTTTGAGGCTGCGACCAAAAAGAACGCACATGATGATGGTGCTCAGGCCTTATTTACATCGGACCACACACTCTGTGTTATAAGTTTATAATCCTGGGAGGTCTGAGTATTTTAGTCCAATCAAAAAATGATAATTTCTACCACATTTGAAGAAAATCCAAAAAACGTTACCCTCCTGCATAAACTCATGATTCACGGATCAACCTGTTTGTGGGTTGATCTGCATCCAACATTTCTAGAATAAGAATGGGGATGAACTTGCAAAAATTAAACCCCTAACTATTTGATGTTAATTACCACATCATTACATTCTCTAGGTTTCAAGAAGTCGACATCGTTTTTCCCTTCCAACTCATTTCTTCAAGGTACATCAAATATGTTTGGTCTCCGTCGGTGTTTTTCAATATTTGTTAGAGAGGAATTTCATTATTGGTTATTCAGAGAATCCATTTAGTTTAATTCCTCCTCCCACCAACACATCAACCAAAATAAAAGGAAAACACATTGCAACATTTTTGTTACATTGCGATGTCGCATCATTACGCTGCGACGTCATTTCGTTATGTTATTTCATTTATGAAACAACATCACTGTTACATGTCATTAAAGAATCTTTATATTATGAGTTAAAAATAAATTAATGAGACTCATCAAATCCCCACTTTGAAGCACCACAACGTCTCCATCCGCTACTCAACAGAATAGAAAAGAAAAGAAAAAAAACTTTGTAAATTTATTTAATTATTTTTCGAAAACTATGAAAATTTAGTTTTCCATTCGGACCTTGCCGGCCAAAGATAAGTCCTTTCTAGAAAAATCCCAATGATATGAATTCAATGGTTCCCTCAGATATTCAATATAAGAACTGGTTAAGTGTTAGAAAACCCCCTCACACGTTTACTTAAAAAAGGTTCAAAATTCCATTCTAGGCTCACTGGGCTTTGGAATCATATGCCGCCAATGTGTGTGGTCTCAGAATAATTCCATATAATTAAAAACAATTACATGGAATTTCTAAGACATTACATTCTCCGCACATTAGGGATTGACGTCCCCAATATCCAAAACAAAAACTAGTCAAATATATGGGGGTATTGAGCATGAATCTGAGCCTCCCTCTCCCATATTCTCTCTTAAAGATTCTCGTGTTTCCATAAAACTCACACCAGAGGAATCAATCGCCTACATAGGACCCTCTCTTGTCGATCCTATATCTCCACCTGGAACTCCACAAAAAATACCCCATCATCAATGTCCAACTCACCCAAGTATATAATGTGTGATGTATTATGCATGTAGATCCTCAGCTATGATACATGGAAAACATCATGAACCTGGTGCATCTGTGGTGGAAGATCTAGGTGGTACACCACCTCATAAAATATTCTCAGGATCATACAAGGTCTTATGAACCTCGGTGTTAGTTTGCCTCCCTATATAAATCTCCAAAATCTTCATTGGGGTGAGACCTGAAGGAATATGTTATCTCCCTCCTCAAACTCCAAGGGTCTCCCTCTCCTATTAGTATAAGACTTCTTCCTACTCCATGCAATCCTCATCTTCTCCTGGATGATCTGCACCTTCTCGGTGGTATCCCATACCAAATATGGATCCACGAGTGCCAAATCTACTAGGTCTCTCTATCATAGGGGTGATATTCATGTCCCCCCATACAAGGATTCAAATAGTGCCATGATAATTGTGGATTGATTGCAGTTTTCGTATGAAAACTCCACCAATGGTAGGTTGTCTTCCCAACAGCGACCAAAATTCAAGAAAAAAGAACATAACATGTACTCCAAGGTCTGTATGGTCCGCTCCATTTGACCATCCGTATGTGTATGAAAAGCTATTCTCAAGTGCAACTGCATCCCGAACTCCTCCTAAAATCCCCTCCACAACCGAGATGTAAAGTGAGTTTTATGATCTGAGATGATCGTTGAAGGCACCCTGTGAAGCCTCACTATCTCTTGGACATAGAGGAATCTCAATACCTCTACTAGTCCCTAATTATAGATGGGTAGGAAGTGAGACAACTTGGTGATCTAGTCAACGATCACCCAGATAGAGTCATGGCCTCAAGATTTATGTGGTAACCCCATCACAAAGTTTATCAAGATACAGTCCAATTTCTATTACGCAACCTTGAGTGGCTGGGATATTCCTGTTGGAACCTGATACTCAACCTTTACTTTCTAATAAGTGATGCATCGTGAAATGAACACATCCATCACTTTATTCATCCCCGACCACCAGTATTGACATTAGAGGTCCTGTTACATCTTCACCACTCCAGGATGTACCACCAATGTGGATGTATGGAACTCCCTCAACACCTCCTCCCACAATGTCACTAGCACTATAGTACTACCTCTGAAAAGGATGACGTGCTCTCTACCTATCAAAAATTTTCCAGGATCCTATCCGAAGGATAATTAATCACGTTGGGCCACACAGTCAATTTCCACCATCCCAACCTCCCTAACTAATTGCAAGAGTGTGGGAGTAACAATCATCGAATGAAGTTAAGAATCTCCACCATCATCCACAAATGATATCTGCATCGGGACCAACTATTCTATCAACTCACTCAACAGTTATAAACCGGTCCTTATACTGAGCACATATACCACCATATTCCCCTTTATAAAAGTATAGACTATCTCAAAGTCATAGTTCTGGAGGAACTCTAGCCATTATTGTTATCTCATGTTTAGGTCGTTCCGGGAGAAGATATACCTAAGACTCTTGTGATCGAAGTAAACTATAAACCATTCAACCATTAAGTAGTTCTACCATATATTCATGGAAAAGACCATTGTTGCTAACTCCAGGTCATGGGTCCCATAGTTCTACTCATGCTTCCCCACCTAGCGTGAGACGTAGATGATCACTACTTGCTCCTACATCAGGACATACCCCAGTACAGTCCCTAATGCATCTTTGTAAACTACATACCCAACACCCTCCTATCGTAGTCTCTAAATGGGGGCAATAGTCACTCTCTGCCTCAGCTCCTGGAAACTCTTATGACATTTCTCCATCTACATGAATAGATACCCCTTCGGTGTCAATGCTGATAAAGGTGTTGTTACTCTCAAAAATTCGGGCACAGACCTATGATAATAACCATACAACCACAAGAATCTCCTCACCCTAATCATTCTTCTAGGCATATCCAATGCAAGCACCGCCTCTAACTTCGCCGGATCCACTGCAACTCCAACCTCTGAGATGAAGTGTCCTGGAAAGTGGACTTCCAAAATCCAAAATTGACACTTCAAGTGCTTTCCATAAAGTTGGTTCTCCTGGAGTGTATCTAGTAATATCCACAGGGGTTTAGCGTGCTCCTCATCGAATGCTGATTACACCAAGATGTCATCAATGGAGACGAAAAAACCGGTCAAGGTAAGGATGTAAGATCCTTTTCATGAGTCCCATGTATAATGCTATGGAATTGGTCACACTAAAAGGAATAACCAATAACTCATAGTGTCTGTACTGGAACATGAAGTTTGTATTTGGAAGATCCTCATCCCATACCCGATGCTGGTGATAACCTAATTCGACATCTATCATAGAGAACCACTTCACCCCCTTTAGTTGGTCAAAGATATCACCGATTCTCGGTAGTGGATACTTGTTCTTCACGGTCACATGGTTCAGGCACCAGAAGTCCACAAAAAACCTAAAACATCTGCCAGACTTCTTGTAAAAAATCACATGCGCTTCCCATGGTGAAACACTAGGCCATACGAGCCCCTTCTCCTATAAGTCCTCCAGCTATACCCTCAGCTCGTAATGATCCACGATAGCTATCTGATATACCAGTGTGGATATCAGTGTTTTCCTAGGGTACAGGTCGATGAAAAGTCTACCTCCCTACGAGGAGGTAATATTGGAACATCCTCAGGAAAGGAATCCTCATACTCATCCACCACTGTAAGAAATATTGGAATCATCTCATCCACTGTACTGAGGTTGAGGCTAGCCAACTAGTAAGTGATCGGCTACACCCTCCTCTGAGAAAGTCTGTCCTGTGTTGCAAGGGTTTCCTTCTCACTAGTGATGGAAAACCTGGTCTCATCTCCATGGACACACCACACTATATGCCTAAAACAGTCAATCTGAACATGGACCGTGGATGACTAGTCCATACCAAAGAAGATTTCATAAGGACTCGATGATGCTACTAGAAGATCCCAGCCGAAGCACACACCTCCAAGAGTAAGCTCACACTGTTGACACCAGTGTATAATCATCGAATCCCTTCCTGTAAGAGTCTATAGCCATAAGGATAGTGCAAACATCTCCACCGGAATCTCTGAGCTTCGAACAAGACCCTTGGAAAAGAATGAGTGACTAACACCTATTTCTATAAGAACTACAAATAGGGTGGGGAACACACAAATCATACCTATGATCATATCTGGAGCACTATTGTCATAATACTCCATTGCCTAAAGCTGTGCTCACCCCTATCTGCCTGCTCCCTATGGTCAGGGTGGACCACCTTGGGGTGGTGGCAGTAACACCTCAAACCATCTCCCACCGCCTTCTGCTCAATCTTCTCCCCTGCCACATCTGCCTCCCTTCGGACCTCCATGCTATAACTATTTCCTATTTCTCAGAGGCCCCTCGATCATCTAATAGTCATCTATACAGTGGGTCCGGTAGTCACATTCCATGTGTCCCTGCCTATTGCACGAGAAGCAAAGTCTGGTTCCCAACTAACCCCCTCTAGTCTGGAAGACCCGCATTTCGGACCCTGAGTCTTAATGTTGTCCTCTAAATGACCTGGCCTGCTTGGGCCGTCACATCTTCTATATTTTGCCTACCAAAGACTCCACCACCTGGGATCTGTTGGCAGCTATTGTTGTGGGTTCCTGCTCCTCTAAAAAGTTCTCTATTGAAATGGCTCGCTCTAGCACCCCAACCTGAGTAAGGATGCTGAGAGACAACACCAACACCCTGATATCCTGCCTGAGTCCCTACTCAAAGTATCAATCCCTAAAAAATGGGCCTCATACCATATCTGTTGAGTAGTGACATAGCTCGGTGAACCTCACTGAGTACTCAGCCATCTTCATGCTACCCTACTATAGGTGACGAATCCTCTAAATGTGCACATAGTGCAAGGTCACAGGAAAAAACTCCTCTGGGAAAAGTTGCTTGAAGTATGACCAGGTGAGGGTCACCTCATTATGCGTCTGGGTGGTCAACTCCACCATCTCCCCACTGAGCCGTGTAAAAGGCTCACTACCAAGATCTCTATCTGGTTAGGCAGTTTCCTCACCAAGCGGAAGACCTATGTGACTGCCTCTAGCCAGTCCTCACCGACCTAAGGATCTATCTCTCACCTAAACCTATGAGGTCTCTATCTCTTAAACATGTGTAGGGAACAAATTCTATGAATTTCCTCTACCAAATCCGTCGGTAGTAGATGATGACCATTGGGTGGTGGTAGCACTGATGCACCACCTGGTGGGGCCATCTCTAGAACTGGTCCCTGAATGGATGCATCGTCGTTAGGCGGGATGTCCTCCTGACCTCATATTGGGATTCTAGATGGTCTTCTATGTGGAGGCATCCTGAGGTAGATCAAGATGTACCATGATCAGAAGTTTATACCTGGTGAGCTGAATTTTATTCAAAATAACATAAGGAGACACTTATACAACCCGTGTTTTCTTGTATTAAGACTAAAAGAATAATTCATGGTCCTTGTGTATGGATACGTCAACCACTTCAATAACACTGGACTCCATGAATATAGAAGTCAGACAACAAAAACTTAACACTGTTGCCCCAAAACAAAACGCATACTCTCGTTATTTGTGGTAGGAACGACCGCCCTCAATACCAATTTTCAAGTACCGTCCCCCTAGGCCTGTTCCATGACTACCCCAAGCCCGCCTCCTAAAGGCCAAAGGCTGGTGACAAGCACCGAAGGCTTCAACCTACAAGTGGAAGAAAATTTCCTGAGTACCTGTACGCACACACATGCCCAACCAAGTCCCACACACTTAAAAAGAAACAAGTATCACTAAAACAAAACTGCGTACAAGTACACCTAATATAAGTGGTCGAGAATACAAACCCAAAAAATGAACAAAAAAAGAAAAGTACAAAAAAGGATACTTTGATGGCCATCCGTTGAAATCCCCACCTGATCATGAAAATAGTGTAGCTACAGGAAGACAAAGTAGAACATCATGTTCACCTAATTCTACTGGGGACCACCTGGATCTAGGCCACTATTTCCACCATCGTAGCATCCGTCTGTCCCATATCACTAATCACCTATGGTTCTTGGTCCTCCAAAGTCTCTATCGAAATGTCGATCGTCTGCACTAGGCACAACACGTGCTGGTGAATCCCGTGTAGTGGTGAGTAACAAAATAATCAGTAGGGACCCCATAACAAAGAAAATAACACACACTAATCCTCAAATTAAAACACAAAACACACGATAGCTCATACCATGTATACATTTAGGGTAGTGATAGAAGAAGAATCAGTCACATCATCAAACACCATATCTACTGGATACATCCTCCTCTATCATGTACAGTGTTCCTACCAATTCACATAGAAGTTCCTCCCACTAACCTTAGACTACTTAGGTACACCTCCTCATCATATATTGTGGGCCTATGAAGTCACACAGAAGTGATCCCCACTAATCATGGCCAACTGAGGTACTCCTCCTCATCGCATACCGTGGGCCTGCAAAGTCACACAAAAGTGATTCCCACCATGGACCTGTAAAGTCACACAAAAGTGCTTCCCACTGGGCCATAATCAAGTGACACAGAGTCTAAAGTTAGCAGTCTTCAAGTCTCAACCAACCGTAGTGTTCCGTACATTGTGCGCCTTGGAGAACCGCTCCTCAATCAATTCATCACAACTCAAATTCCATGAATATAACCACGAAGCATTCAAAAAGATCTGTCTTGTTGAGAGGGTCCCAACTCCGTAAAGGGATTGTCAATCAGATGATCGGTTTGCAAGATAAGAGCATTTTTGTAATTAGGGGGCAGTTATGTCTGGGCCCAGTCTGACCTGGTCGGACCGACCCAACCAACCCAGCCTGGGGGTCCTGCATACCCTTATTTAATTCGACTGACTCGAACTGATTCGATTCGAGTCTTGGTCGGTCCGGTATGGCCTGGTCAGTGGGCCATGCCCAATGGGGCTCACTGGACCCGACCCAGTTTGGCTGAGGGTCCAGCCAGCTGGGTCTTCTGATGACCCTGTCTAGTCTGGCCTAGCTCACTGGGTGTAGGTACGACCCTCCGTTGTGGGTCTAACCTATGGGTCTGTGGGACCGGCCTATTAGGCCACGGGTCCGGCCCGCTGGGCTATGGGTCCAACCCACTGGCTGGGGGCGCGACCCACCCGCCCGAATCCCGACCCATGCGGTGCGGGTTGAAAGTGCGTCACTTGGCCGGGATGCTACCGGTTTCCATGTTCGGCCTCCACTGGCCCTGCGAACGGGCGGGGCCCTCATGTGGCGGTGGAGCGACCGTCGCTCGACAAACCACTCGGATAGTCCAGACATGGGCCCTCCCTCCATGCGTCACCAGGCGGGCGCTGCGTCTCCCCACTGCCGCCATAGCTAGTTGGTCACGACACCCTAGTGCCACGACATGCCATCGAGTGCATCTCCACCTCTGCCCGCGACCGCTGTTGCGAGCCCCCGCCGCTCCCAATGTCGGCGCACCAACAAGTATTTGGCGGAACACTAGATGCACTTAGGTGGTCCGTTCTTCACACCACCTATTCCTACGCTCTCCGGGGAATGTCCTCTTCATCAAAGGTCCCGAAATAATCTTTCCACAACTTTGATGGTGCATCCACAAAGAACGCACAGGACAGAGGTGATCGGTACTTGTTCACATCCGCCTGTACCCTCTTCATTGGACGTTTATAATATTGGGAGGTTTGGGGATTTTATTCCAATCAAAAAATAATAATTTCATCCCCAGTTAAAGAAAATCCCAAAAAAAAAAGTTACCCTCCTGCATAAACGCATGATTCGTGGATCAACTTATTCATGGGTTGATCTGCGTTCTCCATTTCTAGAATAAGAATGGGGAAGAACTTGCAAAAATTAAACCCATACATCTTTGAAGATTTTTTCTGTAGTGCTACATCCTCATGGTTTCAAGATTTCGACATTGTTCATCGCTTCCGGCTCCATTCTTCGAGGTGCATCGAAGATGTTTGACGTTCTTCAGAATTTTTCATTCTTCATTCGAGAGGAAGTCTTTTAGAGGTTCTTTATATAATCCTTGCTATTCAATTCCTTCTCCCACCAATGCATCAACCAAAATAAAAGGAAAGAACAACACAACATTTCTGTTATGCTGTGACATCGCATCATTACGCTGTTTAATTTATGAAACAATGTCGTTGTTACGTGTTATTAAAGTGTTGTTACGCTATGAGTTAATAATCCATTAATGAGCCTCATCAATGCACCTCGTCGCTACAATGCAGTGTTTCCATCTACCGCTAAATTGATGAGAAAATAAAATAAAATAACTTTTTAAAGTTATTTTATTATTTTTCAAAAAGTTTGAAAATTAACTTTTCCATTTAGCCCTTTCCTACCGAAGTCAAGTCCTTTCTAAGAGAATCCCAATCTTCTAAATTTAACAATACCCTCAAATTTTTGATCCAAGCACCGATTCAAATGTTAGAGAAACCCACTCACATGTTTATTTGAAACAAACATCAAAATTCTGTTCTGGGATCACCGGGCCTCCGAATCATGTGTCGTCAAAGCGTGTGGTCTCAGAATAATTTAAAATAATTAAAAAAAATACATGAAATTTATGAGACATTATATCAACATCAATAAAATAATATAAATTAAAATATAATATTTTTGGATAAAAGTGATATTTTAAGATTCTTTTAAATAAATTAAAATTATTATTATAAATTTTAAAAAATATTCCTTTGTATTTTATTAAAAAGAATCACAAAGATAAACATTGAACCATGTATCACAGTAGGCCATAGTATGTTAAGTTAGACCACAAATCATACTTTTAATAAGTTCATTATTAACTATTTTATGGACTTCATACAACATTATCCTATAATTAATAGTCATGAGAATGTAAATTTCATTATCCTAATCCATTCTGAATCATTTTGGGACTTTATTATTATATTTTACTAGGTTTAAAATTATTACAGCATAATTTTTAGAAATTTAAAAAGCACTGATGAATTTGAGTTCACTTGTAAAGATCATCTCTTATTACTTTTAATTATATTATAATATTCACAACATTTGTTTTATTTGGTATATCAAAATATCATATCATCAATATAATTTTTAATGATTAATATAGCATTTTAGATGTGTTTAAATATAGTGTTGAATCAACTTTTCCTATTTTAAAAATATTTTAAAAACTATTATCTCATTAAAATTCATACATGACCAATGGGATTGTTATAATTCATAAAAAAACTATAGTACGTTAGGAAATATAATTTAGGGAAAATTGATTATCCAAACTAGATGGTTGTTGAAAAAAAACATTTTTTGGTTTAAAACCATTAAGAAAAGAACTTTTTAAATCCATTTAACACATATTGAAATTCAAATGATAAAAATAATTCAAAAAATATGATTATGGATTCATATAAAGAAATAGGTGAAAATGATCACTATAGTGTGTTCCTTATTCGTAGTTATTACATATTTTAACTAAACTATCTTTTTTATAATGACATTATAAGATTTGTCTTATCTATTTTGGAAAAACCTTTTAGATCCAATAAATTTATGATCATTATGTCTTTACATAAAAGTCCTTACATCACTTTGTGTGAATTGATTTAGTTTCCACTGTATGGATAGTTACCAATTTTAATTTTTAATAGAATTATTAGGGTTTTGGGGTTCTAGGTGAGAGATAAAATATTGATGTTCATCCCCATTTAATACCAACCTATGAGTATGAGTTCCCTTTTTTAAAGATATGATGATTTTTCAAAGGGTATAGAGTTATTACTTTTTGATGGATTTTGGAAAATGATTTTAAATTGATTCTTGTTCTTATTAACCTTCTTTAGTATAAAAAGATTCATTTAAATAATGATTTTTAAAAAACTTTTGAGGATTTATTTTAATAAAATTTTCATAAAAAACATGGGTTGATTCTTCAACCATTTTAGCCATTCTCTTAATGACCCGATAATATTTTCTTTAGTTTGAGTACTCAATAAAGAATCCTTCATCATATTTATAATTAAAATTAGAAATATTATTATAGGTTTAAAAAAACATTTTCATTAAAATAAATTGAAAAATACCACCTTATGTATTTTATTATTCCAATTCTAATAAGGTTTTTTCTTAATAAAAGATCTTACATGTACACATTTAATGATATAACAAGAAGTATTCATATATTTTGCCCAAAAATATTTAATAATAGATAATTAATTTCAAATATTTTGATAAATTTATTGTATTGTTTAATTTTTCGTCTCTATTACCTCATTTTTTTGATGGGTTTGAGGAGTAGAAAAAGAATTATTATAACCATCATAAGAATATAAATCCTCAAATTACATATTGTCTAGTTATCCACCATGATCATAAAAAATTAATATAATTATTAATCCATTTATATTTTCAATCCTTTTTTAAAATTTGATGAAGGATTTATAATCTTTACTTTTATGTGTTAAAAATTATTCCCATTAGAATATTATAATGTTGTCAAACAATAATGAGATTATAGGTCTTTAATAACAAAAAATCATTTTTATTATGATTAAAAATGTAATGATGAATAATTATAAGATATTTTGAAGATGAAATTCAATTTTTATATTTAAAATAGGATTTGTGTTTCTTACTATATTGGGATACTTAAAAAACTACATCATATCAATCATTCAAATTGGTAAGATCTCATACCATTAGATATCATTTGAGTTATATGAAAGAGTGAGTGTTACAATAAAATAGTCCTTGGGGACAAATTCAAGATCCAAGAACTTGTTAATTTAATAATTTGGCATTATATTTATCTGGATAATTTAAATTAATGTTATAATCATTTTTAAATCTATAGTTTTTAGATAAATGTTTTCCTTTTGAATTTAAAACCGTGAAAACATATTTTTCCAAAGATATTTTAAAACTTATATAAAATAATTGACTAATAATTTGTAATTTGTGTTTAAATTCTTTTATGAATATTTTTTTTAATATGGTTGAGTATGAAAAACTGGTGGTAGGTTCACCGATTATATTACCAATTTAATTATCAATGAAAGGTACATGAAACCATTCATGTTTATTTATTTGATTCAATTCAAAAATGTCTCCACAAATGTGTTTTGAGAATAAAAAATCATAGTACCAAATTACTTATTGGGTTTTTCTTTGGAGATAATTTTACTCAACGTATTTATCTACATGTTTCATAAGAGACTTTGGTCTTGAGTTACTTAACACTAATGGTGATGTAAAATCCAGGGAATTGTTAGTTTAACTTCACATAGAGAATTTAAAATCGTTTTACCTTTCTTTTTTATTTGAAAATTGTCTTGTGTATGATAAAATCTCATTTTATGTGACTATTCTTTTTAAATTGTCTACATTTCACCTCTAGTTCTGCCTTTTGATTTGAGTTTTTGGATCACTTGTTCTATATTATTTTAGAAGTGTTTGAACATTTTTTGGATTAGAAGATCATAGTTAAGAACCTCATATTTTGTTTTTTTATCATTGGTATATTTTAAGGTGATGGTTTTTTACATAAATTTATTTATTAACCTCCGTTTATTTTTTTCATTTCATCATAATTTCATATGTCATTTAGGAGATAATGAGTTCTTTTACCACTAAAATTTTTACATCTTTTACTACTTGGAACATTAACACCTTTGGCACATAAGAGCTATTTAATATTCATAAGATTTTATTTACAAGTATTTTAATTGATAAATTAACATGTAATGATATTATATTATTTTATATGTTAGTAAATCACATGAAAACTAATTTAATAGATTCATTTGAATCAGTATTAAAAAATTCAATATTTTTATGAAGCATATAAAATATATTTTCATTGTCTTCTCTTGTGCATTTTTATTTATAATAAAATCAAAATATCATAAGAAGTTTTGTATATGGAAACATTATTAAACTAATTTCTATAAATACCACAATGTAATGAATTAATAAAAATTTTATCAATTAAAGTTAATAATTTTTTAGAAATTTATTTTTCACTAGACTCATTTGTTAGATTAGATTCATTCATCAACATCTTTCAAATAGGATAATATGTACTAATAAGAAAAATTGATTGCAAATTCATTCAATATCAGTAATCAATGTAGTAAAAAATTGGATCATGAAAATTTGTATTAGATTGGATAATAAAAACGAATTTTGAAATAAATTAAAGATTAATTTTTTTACACAAACACAATTTTGAAAAACAAGGGATATTGATAAAATAAAAATGTATCCTTTGATCCCACCATTTTATTTAGAGATTATGGAAATATAGGGGTGAACTTACTTTTTAAAAATTTTAATATGAATAAATTATTAATTCCAAAATTATAAAATTTAGAAAATATAATGAATGAAATTTAATATGTGATATTTGATAACTTTAATTCGAGTTTATAATTAATAATATCAAATTAATTAAAGAATAGAAAATAATCGATATGAAATTATCTAATTATACCAGATTGTGTTTAGTAAAAATATGGAGGGAGTGAGGTACAATGGAGGAATAAGAGATTGTGAGAGATGTTTAGATCCTTTAGAAGATTTAGTACTTTGTTGAATTTTTAATTTTTTGATATTTTCCTTAGATTAGATCTTGATAGAACTTTTTTAGGAGAAAAGATCCCAAGTTTTAAAGTTGTGTCTTTAAGGAGCCAATGGGGTCCTTTTAAATGCTCTAAAAGGGCTTGAAAACATCTAGAGTCACTGAGTACATATTACCTGGAAGGGGATACTATAATGGTTATTTGGAACACTTGAAAATACTCCTAATTAGATACTATATGATTCCACGAGATAACTGATAGCATCTTCTTGAAAGATGGTGGCCTACTGGGAGAAAATGATTTGTGGAAGAACACCACCGGGTGGAAGATACTAGCCAAAAAATTACTATTGGCCTTTGAACAGCATGTAGTAAATCTGGGAGGGTCACTAGTGATTATTTATTCTCCACCATGTAGCCGATGGTCCCATTGGATAGGTGGAGAGTTTACCATAAAGGCACTAGGTAGTTGTTGAATTGCAATGGCCAACTAGTGTTTTCTAAACTTCCACTCCTTAAATAACAACCAATTATAATTAATTACATTACCTTATATGGATATTCTAAGATGATTACATGGACATGGAGAGTGTAAAGGTATATATCCAAGCCTTAATAAAGGATTTAATAGAACTTAAGAATCCTTTGAATTATAATTATTTGTATTCAACGTATATAATGAAATTCAATTCAATGAAATATTTTGTATGATAGGTGAGTGCTTATTATAATTAAAACTATATTAGAAAGAGATATTTATATAATAGAATCAACTAGGTAGATCATGGGGCATCAATATCAGTAACTGGGATTATAACCAATGGTGATATATATTTCAAAATCTTGAGATATTTAAATAGTTTTCCTTTTTTTAGATTTGAAGAAATGATTAATTGAGTTAGATGAAATATTTTTATTTTATTAATATTTCTAATTATAGGATCAAAGTATTAAGGAATATGGTAAAGAATCCTAGTTAATGGTTTATGAAGGAATTTTAATGATTGAAGTGTTTACATATACGATTTCAGGAGTTATGATGTAAAGGTATTATATTTATGAAATAAAATTATTTAAGAGTGATCATAAGTTGAAATATATAGATATCCCTTGGAGGTATTATATGATTTTATTTAACGGTGAATAATTATATTTTATGATAAATTTATTTAGTTTTTAAAATATGGTTATGGTATATATAACCCTTAGGTTTTTCCAGTGATTTACTCTTAAGATTATTTTAGAAGAATTATATTATTTTTGGGATAAATGTTGCATTTTTAGGATAATATTTAAGGTTAATATGATAATTGATGTTGAGGAATAAATATTTAGTGATTTTTTGGATGAATATATGATTATATTTAGGATTTTTTATGACTCTAGTTATTTATGGAAAATATTAGCATATTTAGGAGAACATAGGAGTAGGGAATATAAATTTTTAGTATGTGACGTTGAAAGTAATAAATGTTGTATCACCCCTGGTTATAGGTAGATGAACCCTTATAAATGTATTTAGAGTCTATATAATCTTAATTTTATGTTTTTGAAGGTTCTAAGTGGTTTTTATATATTTTGGGGAATTTTATGGAGGTTCGCGATTATTATAAACCTTACAACACCTCCAAAAAATCATGATAGGGAAGACAATGGGAATTGGGATGGTGCAAGTTTTGTTCAAAACATTTGGATTACTGGGATAAACCATTAATTTGGAAATATAGGGGAATGAATGGTTAGAAGACGGTTTTTATAATAGTGATATAAAACCATGAAAGGTATGACCTTAAAATAGTATCACCACACGATTGACACATGGTTTTACAAAATGTGATGTCTAACTGTGAAATATTTAGTTGGCCCTTTGTAAAAATTGGATCTAATCAAAATTATCACCTTATCCCCTCATTTTTTCTTAATCCTTTGATAACTATAATTCATTTTTCTCCCAATGTGTGAGGGAAAATTGTAACACCCCGAGATTTTATGAAAAACATTCTTTTTAATTTCATTCATGTCTTGTGCTGTATGCTACACCAAAAGCAGCTTGCACAACACGCATCCCCAAATTGGCTTGCATTACACCCAATAAAGACCTTCCTCGATAGCGTGTGTGGTACGCAATACCGAGTTTCACAAAACGAGATATTATTATAATATTATTATGAACTAGCCGTTCTGAATAGTAATACCCACTTTTTGAAATTTTCTAAATTTTATCTTTCAAAATGGACTTCATTTTTGGATTCGGAATATCGAAATTAGCTTAGGTTGAAATTTTTGTACTTTTCGGATAACTTTCATATTCTGATGAATAGTGAAAATTACTAAATTTTAATTAAAAACAACTTTTTTATTCGAAATAATTAATAGTGATAAATTATTAATTTGAGTGTTTTTAAAGAATATTTATAATATATTTTTACCATTTAATACAATGTTTGTCATTTGATGTAATTTCACAATTAAACCAGACATAAACAAGTGTCAATCTTTTGATAGTTATTATCTCTTAAAAACACGTAATTTGTTTTGACGACGAGAATTAATTTTTTAAATTAATTAATGAAACTAATATGTTTTTAATTTGGTAAAATAGACATCATTTTATAATTTATAATATCAAATATAGATTAGGCCTATTTTTTGTTTTTTTCTAGAAACTTTCATTTTTTGATCTATAGTGAAACCACTAAGTGGTAGTTAAAAAACTGAATTTTTCATAAAACATAATTTTACCGCTTCTATGAGTGAAATTTAGAAAATCCAAGAGACACGGTTAATATCAAGGACTAAAATGTGGTTCAATGAGATGAAAATATTTTTTGGTGAATAGTAACGTTTTACTTTTATTTACCACGGTTAAAAGTAAATAGGATAATTAAGGGTAAAAATGATATTATTATTACCCTAACACGTGTCCTAATTCTATTTTATAAGTGTAATTAGAACAAAAAAAACCTTAGGAATAAAATATGACCATTTAGGCCAACTTGGATTTGATTAAGACATTTAATATTAATTTATTTAAAGAAGGGTTAAAATAGTTAAAATCAAAGTTTAATAAGTAAATAATTTTTAATATAGGGTTATACATAAGATAAATTCAACTATAAATATTAATTAGAAAGATAAAACTATTTACTACATAATGGTATTTTATTTATAATTTTTAGACGTTATATAATTTAATTTATTTTTTACACAAAGATGATGTAGTAATTATCTTATTAATGAAATATTGACATAATTGATGTTATAAATACCCAAATAAATGTAATTTTAAACTTTTTATGAATTAAACTAATTTTATAGGTTACTATTACATGTTAGTATTGATTTAGTTAACTTTTTTAGAACTAATAATTCTGTTATGATCTTCACAAAAATCAATTACCAAATAGTGTCAAAATTGACATAAAATAGTTTTTAAAACAAATATAATATTATTAATTGTCATTTTATTCCTAAAAATATAAGGTTCAGACACATGACTTAGATAATGTTATATATATTTATAATAAACAACTTGGGGTTCTTTTGGCTTGTTATAGTAAGTTTATTAACAATATAGTGTAAGAAAACAAGGAGACACTGTAAAAGTAAAATTATTTAACTTAAGGTTAAATCTAAATGATAAGGTTAAAATAGAAACCTAAACTTGTATAAATTATATTGTATGAGATGATTTCGACCCATACCCACCTTATCTTCGAAATAACTCAATTTGGAGCTATTAAAAACCGAATATGACTTTATAATAAAATAATATTTTTAGTTTTTCCAAAGGTGCCCCTCTCCTCCCTTATAAAAGGGCACCTCCTCCCTCTCTTCCTCACACCACATTGAGCCTTCAAGCTCGGACAAACTCTGAAAAATTATCTTCTACACTTACATATAAACATCCTAGAGGTTCTTTTCTTCTTCAAAGACCAATTTTAGTGCCCTAAGAGGAGGTATCAAAGAGGCGCTTCAAAGAAGAGGTAATGTCCGTTACCGATTCTTTAAACTTTATTTCTTTTTCCACTTCTTCTTATTTAGTTGTTTCATTATGAAGTAATAACATCAGTATCACTCATATAATTATTTGTTATTATAATTATTAAACAACCCTATTTCACCAACAATCCATCCTACAGAAAACGAAATCATCGTGTGTGTGTACGTACGGAATACCGTCTCCACGCTGTGGTGTAATCTGTTTTTCCACCAACACATTACATGGATGGGTATAAGGGTGTAAGGAATAACTATATATTGTTATTATAACATCATACAGATTCTGATATATTATATCATCCACTCCAATTCTATTCAATAATTATGGGAACGATATCATCGCTCGTGCGTACGTACGGACTACCGTCTCCACGATGTGATGAGATTCATTCTCCATGTTAACCATACATGAATGATCATAAAGTTTATATAATGAATAATAATTAAATATATAAAATAATAATTCTACTATATTTATATATATATATATGTATTTTATCTATTTATTTTCATTCAATTCGATAAGGAAACGAAAACAGCGTTCATGCGTATGTATGGCCTACCGTCTCCATGAACGGTGTATTTCATTCCTTTTATAGATCTATAATATATATGTATATGATGAATATATATTATATATAAATCGTGTTTTACATTCTGGAATTATATAAATCAGGATATAAGTAATAATATCAAGAACAACAAGTCGAAACTCATACGATATATGAAATGATTTTACCCAAAACACTGCTTTAACATGGAATTTACAAAAGAACGGGTAATATAAAGTCATAAGTGAAACATATATGATATCATAACAATGAATATGAATATGTAATAAGTCAATGACATTATTTAAATAAATATACAGGATGTTTAGATCCATACGAAGCATATCGGACCTAAGTTAAGGGATAATTATTCCAATCTCATTCTTATCTGAGATTGTTTACTCGTAAGTATTTACTGGGGGTTATGTTTATTATCCATGTCCATATGATCTCAAAATGTTTTCATAAAATGTTTACATTCATTCCATTTATGTTTAAGACATTTTTACCCTTTTCTTACTTTTACCACATTGTATGGAAGAAATCTTTCTTTTGTTTACCATACGAAGTACTTTTTGACTTTTCCGACAAAAGTACGAGGAGAATGTTATTTTTAACTTATACGACATGAATGGATTTTTACAGTTTCATAATGCCTCATTTTCATGATAATTCCTATACAAGATTGCATGATTATTTTCAACAAAACACTTTTTTTAAAAAATTGCATGGCATTTTGTGAAAAGAAAATGATTTTGAAGAAGAAAGGATATTTTCCTCAAGAATTAATTTCAAGTGTTTTATCAAAACCATTTTCCATCTAAGATGACATTATTTCATATGTGTATGTTTCAAGTATAATGTCTCTATGATTTACATGGTTTTATTTCTCTTATGATAAAATTATATCCATTTGTTTTATATGGATTATGTTATGATGGGATGATGTTTATGAAACCCATTTTATTCTTTGGGTTATGATGAATGTTTTATGTTTATTTTGTGGCACAAGTAAGAATGATTTCATTATGAAATTGGTGGGACCTATATCTCCCTACAATGTATTCGGTAAAGATTTATATCTCATGAGATAAACATGGCTAGAACAGTAAGTTAATCCGGTTCAGTGTTACAGGACTGAAATGAGGAGTGAACTCGATTCAGAAAGGGACTTTGTCCACTAAGATGGTCTTGGCAGCAATGCCTTGGATACTATGGAAATCATAACAATTGCTGAATGGTTGAAACAATTACATGTTTTATTCCCATGCTATTTTATCGTGATTGATGTTCCTTTATGATATATGCCTTACGTACTTCCAAGATTTATGTCTTTGATCAAGGTTTTAATGTTTAGATTTCATGTTCATGTTTTTGCTTTCAAATGTTTATGGATTGTTTTATGTTCTCTATGTTTGACCTTACTGAGCATTTGAGCTCACCCCTTTTATGTTTTCTTTTCCCCAGGATATAAAGAAAGGTTTTAGGTAAGAAAAAAAGGGGAAGATCTTTATTGGGATATGTTGAAGATCTTTAACCACAATTAGAAGATTTTATTTCGAGTTTCCAAAGACACTAAACTATTACGATCCTTGTGTATTTGTTTTTGTTATGTATTAAGTATTCCGAAAAAGTAATGTATTTTCCATGTACGTCAAGATTTGGGTCTCCAAAGTTGGTATCAGAGGAAAAGGAGGTAGGAATGTATCTGATCCTTGGGAACTCTCACATGTGAGCATTGGACGAAGCATGGCTCTCCGCCCAAGGGCTTCATGAGGAAATGGCTACCACTGGGGATGGTGGTCTGTCCCGCCCAGGGGGTGTAGCCGCCCATGGAGTGCCCAGATAGGTACCAATTATATTCCACTGGAAGTAATTCTAGACCGTTATAGTTGGTATCTAAGGAAAGGTTTAGTCATCCTTTTGAAACTAGGATGCGAGAACTTTAGTGGGATCCCTAGAGATATTTCTAAGGTATGTCTATGGATGTCCCTAAGGTTAAGTATAAGTATAGGTTATAGTCCTAGAATTATGGTAACGATATTATATTAAACCTAAGATGTTATATATTGAAGTTACTCCACCTTTATTATTATTTTTTCCTCTCACACTATTCTTTTTGGGTTTTAGAAAATGGTTGGAAACAAGATGATTCACAATAATGGAGGATATGATGGACAATGGAATGATATTCTTCATGAGAAACCAAATGAAATGGGATTTGGAAGTCCATACATCATTATTATTCTGAATCATAAATCTCATAATATGATTAATAAACTCAAATTTGGTAAGTTTTCTGACTTGGCTATTAAGAGAAAGATGGAGTTTCATAATGATCATAGAGGAAAGAAAGTTCAATTTCCCCGATGTGAATCATGTGGGAAGATGCATCAAAGAGAATGTTTCAATGGAACTGGAAGATTCTTTGGGTGTGGAAAAGAAGGACATAAATCTAGTAAGTGCAAATGAAAAGGTTCAGTTAACACCATGGATGAGGATAATGGTATTGCTACGACATCAACAATGGTTAAATGTTTTAAATGTAGAATGTACGGACATTATGCATACCAATGCCCTAAGGGAAAGTCTCATGAATAGAATAAGTATGGTCGTATGGGTAATATTTATGTTGCTGATGATGAAGAGACTAAAAATGAAATGTGAGATGAAAGAATTGTTGAATCTCGGTCAATGGCTTAAGAAGGTAGTGGAATGATTACATGTTTATCAAGTGTAATGTTGTATAAGTAATCTCATGGAACTGTGGAATAAATAGACATATAAGGATTGTTACACTGTTTTATTTCCTTAAGTTTTGAATGTGTGTGATGAATGGTACAAGTATTTTTAGAAAGTAGATGATATGTGCATAATGAAGGGATAAGGAGAAAATTAAATGTTTGATAGTATTCATGAGCTCATGACTGATATATGGAGAAGGTTATATCATTATTTGAGTATATATAATTTTTGGATTTTGGTATGTGGAAAGAGTTAACTTTTGACAGCATTTATGTTTTCACTAAGGTTTAATGGGTATTCATTTTTCAAGAGAATACATGATTAAGGTATTCACATGATTGGAATTTGACCAACAAGATAATGGGGGATAAATGATGGTTGGTTGATGACATTTAAAATAATCATTTTCTTTATACTATGAGCTTGGACTAGAGTATTTTAGATAAAGATTGGAATGGATTATGTTGGACATAAGATAGTATTGTTTAAGGATAGAACTTTTTTCAATATTATTGATGGGATGTTATAGTAATGTAGTTTTAGAAAAAGGATAACCTGCAGGATGGGCGACAGCCCATCGCATCAGACAAGGCTGTGGGAATCGAACCCAAAATCGAAGTGTGACTGGCCTTTATTGCCTACCACAGGACTACAAGAAGTCCCTATTTAGTAGAAACTAGTTTTATTATATTAAAAAAAATGATATATGAAGTATAAGTCCATTTTAGGAACCATATATGATTAATCTCACTATAGATCGACTTATGTATATTTAATAACTTTTGCTAACCTTTTGTTTGAGATAGATGGAATGACTCGTCATTCTATCACATGATCTGCTAACACTTCACAAATAACAAATTCAAATTAATTTCTTTAAGAGATGAAGTGGAAATTGTTTAAGGCAAGAACAATAGTGAGATTGTACCAAAATAAAGTAAGTATTTATTCTAATTCAAATTCTTCAACTTTAGGGAAATGATCTTGAAAACCAAAAATGTTGTCCTAGTGCCCTTATATCCGATGAATCAGATGGTACCCTATATCATCACAAATTTATGGCTTTGTGATTGTTGGATTTTTCATATCCATGTTCTCTACCACTCTCCTTCATAACTTGATGGTTAGATTTTTCTTCCATATCCATATTTTTAACTATGTTCTCCTACATGAAAACCCAGTGATGAGTTAATTTGGGTAACCATTACGTTTTATACTTTAGTTTTTAAAGCCATGTTTTGGTATTCCTTTTTACTATGTGGGTTTTTATTAAAGAATCTTTCAAGTAGTAAACCATTTATAACCCCGACGAATTTCGAGGGTGAAATTCATTTTAAGGGGGGTAGAATGTAACACCCCGAGATTTTATGAAAAATATTCTTTTTAATTTCATTAATGTCTTATGTTGTACGCTACACCAAAAGGAGATTTCACAACATGCATCCCTGACTTGGATTGCATTACACACAATAATGACCTTCCTCAATAGCGTGTGTAGTAGGCAATACCGAGTTTCACTAAACGAGATATTATTATAATATTATTATGAACTAGACGTTTTGAATAGTAATACCCACTTTTTGAATTTTTATAAATGTTATCTTTCAAAATAGACTTCATTTTTGGATTCGTAATATCGAAGTTATCTTAGGGTGAAATTTTGGTACTTTTCGGATAACTTTCATATTCAGATGAATAGTGAAAATTACTAAATTTTAATTAAAAACAACTTTTTTAATCTAAATAATTAATAGTGATAAATTATTAATTTGAGTGGTTTTAAAGTATATTTAGAATATATTTTTACCATTTAATACAATTTTGGTCATTGGATTTAATTTCACATTTAAACCAGACATAAACAAGTGTCAATCTTTTGATAGTTGTTATCTCTTAAAAACACGCTATTTGTTTTGACGACGAGAATTATTTTTTTAAATTAATTAATGCAACTGATATGTTTTTAATTTGGTAAAATAGACATCATTTTTGAATTCATAATATCAAATATATCTTAGGCCTAATTTTTGGTATTTTTCTAGAAACTTTCATTTTTTGATGAATAGTGAAACCACTAAGTGGTATTTAAAAAACTGAATTTTTCATAAAATTTAATTTTACCGCTTCTGTGAGTGGAATTTCGAAAATCCAAGAGACACGGTTAATATAAATGACTAAAATTTGGTTCAATGAGATGAAAATATTTTTTGGTGAATAGTAACTTTTTACTTTTATTTACCACAGTTAAAAGTAAATAGGATAATTAAGGCTAAAAATGATATTATTATTACCCTAACACATGTAATAATACTATTTTATAAGTTTATTTCGACCAAAAACAACCTTAGGAATAAAATATGACCATTTAGGCCCACATGGATTAGATTAGGACATTTAATATTCATTTATTTAAAGAAGGGTTAAAATAGTTAAAATCAAAGTTTAATAAGTAAATCATTTTTAATATAGGGTTATACATAAGATAAATTCGACTATAAATTTTAATTATTAATCTAAAACTATTTCATACATAATGGTATTTTATTTTCTAATTTTTATACATTAAATAATTTAATTTATTTATGACAGAAAGATGATGCAATAATTATCTTATTAATGAAATATTGACATAATTGATGTTATAAATACCAAAATAAATGTAATTTGAGACTTTTTATGAATTAAATTAATTTTATAGGTTAATATGACATGTTAATATTGATTTAGGTAACATTGTTCGAACTAACCATTCTGTTATGATTTTCACAAAAATCAATTACCAAATAGTGTCAAAATTGATATAAAATAGTTTTAAAACATATATTATATTATTAATTGTTATTTTATTCCTAAAAATCTATTTTCGGCCAAATGACTTAGATAATGTTATATATATTAATAATAAAAAAATTGGGGTTCTTTTGGCTTGTTATAGTAAGTTTATTAACCTTATAGTGTAAGAAAACAAGAAGAAACGGTAAAAGTAAAATTATTTAACTTAAGGTTAAATTTAAATGATAAGGTTAAAATAGAAACCTAAACTTGTCTAAATTCTATTGGATGAGAGGAAATTCGACCCATACCCACCTAAGCTTCGAAATAACTCAATTTGGAGCTATTAAAAACCGAATATGACTTTATAATAAAATAATATTTTTAGTTTTTCCAAAGGTGCCTCTCTCCTCCCTTATAAAAGGGCACCTCCTCTCTCTCTTCCTCACACCACTTTGAGCCTTCAAGCTCGGACAAACCCTGAAAAATTATCTTCTCCACTTCTATAGAAATATCCTAGAGGTTATGGTCTTCTTCAAAGACCAATTTTAGTGCCCTAAGAGGAGGTCTCAAAGAGGCGCTTCAAAGAAGAGGTAATGTCTATTACCGATTCTTTCAACTTTATTTCCTTTTCCACTTATTATTCTTTAGTTGTTTCATTATGAAGTAATAACACCAGTATCACTAATATACTGATTTTTTATTATAATTATGAAACAACCCTATTTCACAATCTATCCATCCTACGGAAAATGAAATCACCGCGCGTGCGTACGTATGGAATACCGTCTCCATGCCGTGGTGTAATCTGTTTTTCCACCAACACCTTACATGGATGGGTATAATGGTGTAAAGAATAACTATATATGGTTATTATAACATCATACTGATTCTTATATATTATAACATCCACTCCAATTCTATTCAATAATTATGGGAATGATATCATCGCTCATGCGTACGTACGGACTACCGTCTCCACGACGTGATGAGATTCATTCTCCATGTTAACCATACATGAATGATCATAAAGTTTATATAATGAATAATAATGAAATATATGAAACATTAATTCTACTGGATTTATGTATATATATATATATATATATATTTATTTCATCTATTTAGTTTCATTCAATTCAACAAGGAAACGAAAACAACGTTCATGCGTACGTACGGCCTACCGTCTCCATGAACGGTGTATTTCATTCCTTTTATTGATCTATAATATATATGTATATGATGAATATATATTATATATAAATAATGACTTACATTATAGAATTATATAAGTCAGGATATAAGTAATAATATCAAGAACGACAAGTCGAAACTCATACGATAAATGAAATGATTTTACCCAAAACGCTGCTTTAACATGGAATTTACAAAATAACGGGTAATATAAAGTCATAAGTGAAACATATATGATATCATAACAATGAATATGATTATGAAATAAGTCAATGACATTATTTAAATCAATATACAGGAGGTTCGGATCCATACTAAGCATATCGGACCTAAGGTAAGGGATAGTTATTCCAAACTCATTCTTATCCGAGATTGTTTACTCGTAAGTATTTCCCGGGGGTTATGTTTATTATCCATGTCCATATTCTCTCAAAATGTTTTCATAAATTTTTTACATTGATTCCATGTATGTTTAAGACATTTTTACCCTTTTCTTACTTTTACCACATCGTATGGAAGGAATATTTCTTTTGTTTACCATACGAGGTATTTTTTGACTTTTTGGACAAAAGTACGAGGAGAATGTTATTTTTAACTTATACGGCATGAACGGATTTTTATGGTTTCATAACACCTCATTTTCATGATGATTCCTATACAAGATTGCATGATTATTTTCAACAAAACCCTTTTTTTTAAAATTGCTTGGCATTTTGTGAAAGGAAAATTATTTTGAAGAAGAAAGGATATTTTCCTCAAGAATTCATTTCAAGTGTTTTATCGAAATCATTTTCCATCTAAGATGACATTATTTCATATGTGTATGTTTCAAGTATATTTTCTCTATGATTTACATGGTTTTATTTTTCTTATGATAAAATTATATCCATTTGTTTTATATGGATTCTGTTATGATGGGATGATGTTTATGAAACCCATTTTATTCTCTGGGTTATGATGAATGTTTTAAGTTTATTTTGTGGCACAAGTAAGAATGATTTAATTATGAAATGGGTGGGACCTATATCTCCCTACAATGAATTGGTTAAAGATTAATATCTCATGAGATAAATATGGCTGGAACAGTAAGTTAATCCGGTTCAGTGTTACAGGACTGAAACGAGGAGTGTACTCGATTCAGAAAGGGACTTTGTCCACTAAGATGGTCTTGGCAGCAATGCCTTGGATACTATGGAAATCATAACAAGCGATGAATGGGTTCCAAAGTTACATGTTTTATTCCCATGATATTTTATCATGATTGAGGTTACTTTATGATATATTCCTTACGTACTTCCAAGATTTATGTCTTTACTCAAGGTTTTAATATTTAGATTTCATGTTCAAGTTTTTGCTTTCAAATATTTATGGATTGTTTTATGTTCTATATGTTTTCCCTTAATAAGCATTTGATCTCACCCCTTTTATGTTTTCTTTTCCCCAGGATATAAAGAAACGTTTTAGGTAAGAAAAAAAGGGGAAGATCTTTATTGGGAGATGTTGAAGATCTTTCACCACGATTAGAAGATTTTATTCTGAGTTTCCAAAGACACTAAACTATTACGATCCTTGTGTGTCTGTTTTTGTTATGTATTAATTATTCTGCAAAAGTAATGTATTTTCTATGTACGTCAAGCTTTGGGTCTCTACAAAAATACCCTTTGATCTAGGATTAATCTTTTAGATAATTAAAGTGTGTTAGGGGTTCAAATTCATTGATATGTGACCATTATTCTACATTTTTATTATATCCAATGTTATTTTCTCTCCCAAAACCATATATCTAGTATGTTATTGATAAATATATGTGTTATTAATGGTTTAGAATGGTATCGTTTTAGATCTAGTGAAGGGAAAGTGGTATGTGTTCAGATCTGGATGTTTTTGTGATGTTCTTCATTATCACTAATGTTTGAGAGGTAGGTAGATTCTGTATAGAATAAAAATGATTTATAACTTGAAGGATTAGTTTTAATTAAATTTTTCTCTTGATATGATTGGGAAATTATTATTTGACTCTTTATGGAAATATTGTTTTGGCATTATAATGAAATTGTGGAAAATTGATTGGTTTTTTTTTGAAAAAACCTACTTTATAATTTTACATTTTTCTAAATTATTGTATTGTTGGAATCATGTAAATTATTTATTAAAATGATTCAATGAAAGAAATGTTTTTATTTAAATAACATGGTATGATTTTGGTATAAATGTTTTGGCATGGGTTGAATGGTATTGATAGTTGTCATGAAGTACCACCATCAGTGGGATGGAGTATGGAAATGTTGTTCCACCATCAATGGTGAAATAAAGCTTGAGTGTGGGTGTGTGGTTATGTGTGTGTAAATCGAAATGAATATTCCAAATAAAATGATAAATTCTTTAAAGGTTTTTTTGGTGATTTACTTAAAAAATGGTTTATGGATTTGACCTAAATGATTTTTACTAATTGAAACTATATTATAAAATATGGTAAAAATTTTTGTCTTAGTGGAATGAGATGAGGAGTCATTTTGGTAAAACCGACTATGTTTTGACTCACCCCCTTCTTAGGCACGATTGTTCTTTTTCTAATTTAATATATAGAGACACAAGTAAAGGTAATGTTTCTTGATTCTTTAGAAATGCTTCTTGATACCATGAACTTGGATTATGGAGTTAGATCTTGGAGAATTTGGAGTGTTTCTAGTTTATGTCACAATGTAGTTTTTATTTTTATTTTTTGTTTTTTGTCCTCGGTAGTGTATCTTATGATTTTTTCTTGTAATCTAATATGTTTTTTTTGGTTATGTTTTCAGTTGTATTTTGTACTCATGAATCATATAGAGGTTGGTTTTGTTATTGTTTCTATGGTTTGAATGTTTTATCTATCAAATTGAAAATCATTATCAAATTTTTCTTTAATTCCTTGGAATTTATTTACCAAATTTTATATCTTCAGTATGTTACCTAAGACTTGTATCTCCCTTATCACTCCTAATTCCAATGAAGTGGGAAGGATGTTATAAATGGTATTTGTTTTTTTGATCTGGGGCATAACAAATGGGATCAGTCATGATCAGTCCAATTATATTTTTGGAAAAAAATTATTAGTTTTTTTGATCCAAGAAATAAAAAATGGTATTAGATTTGTTCGGTCGAACTATCTTTTTGGGAAAAATGCTATCACCATTGTTTGGTCCTTGACTTATGAAATGGGTTAAATTTTTTTTAAATATAGATTTGGATATAGTATCATTATTTCACTTGGGATGGTACTAAGGAGTAGGATTTTTGAAAAATGAAATATAGATCATAAAAAGGAAATTTAATCTATTTATGTTGAAAATCATGTTACTGGGGAGTTTGTAAACCTGAACGATTTTAGACATTTCTAGGAGATCTATTACCTCATCATCACGAGTTTAGATAATGAGAGTTTCATGACATGAAATGATAGTGAGACTTACTAATATGAATTTTTTCATTTTGAGTAAAATTGTATATAAAAAATCAAAAGTTTTTCTTTTTTGAAAATAGTGAAAATGGTTTATTTTGTAAAGCATCATTGTGGTGTTTTATAAAGTGGTGAAAATGATAATGGTTATTAAATTGAGGAATTATATATTGTAATATACATAAATGCGGTAAATTAAAAAAAATTAGCCTTTAGTTGTTAATGAGTGATATTAAAAGGAGTTTTGTTCTTGTTATAGTGAATAGAACAAGGTAGGTGTCATATAAAGAATCCAAAAGGGGATGCTACAATTGTTGTTCAACTAAGTCATAGGTGAACCAATAGTTGTTTCAAATCTTTGATCAGGTTTTCTGGTATGTGGATAAGGGTAATATAAATGATGAACTGTGTCAAGTGTGGAATTTGGTTTAGTTCCCAAAGAAAAATCCACACATCATTTAGGGGTATTGCAATCTAGAAAAAGCATAAGTCTGGTTGAATAGGATGAATCAAATCTTTAATTTCTATAGGACACAATAAAATATTCATGTTATGTGGGAAACATATATACTAGAGGAAATGTCACACCAATGGTGGGAAATTTTTTTTTCTAAATTGGACCAAGGCATGGAGTGAGTGTATTTAGAAGAATTTTTAACTAGAAATTATATCCTAACACACATAATATTTATAGAAAATGGAATACTTCAGTTTGAAGTAAGAGAGTTTCTTAGTAGAAGAGTATGCATCTAAATTTATTAATGTAGACTAATTTTTCTAGGAAGTTGTTGATAGTGCACCCTTGAAGACTCACATTGTTTATTCATGATTACGAAGAGATATTAGCTCAACAATTTCCTTGAATTTTATAATGGATTATACAGCTATGGCCAATAAAGAGACTTTAGTAGAAAGGTATATCTTAGGAAATATAGTTGTAGGGAGCATGTTTATTCCTATGGGAACATGTGGAAACTCTAATGATGTGAATAATTAGAATAATAACACCTACATTCAGCATGCTGAGACACCTTACAATCAGATGGTTAGATACATAAATCATCCTCCTTGACCCAAAAGTAATCTGGGATGTATTCAGTGTGGCTCAGTGGATCACATCAAGCGATATTGTATGACACCACTTAGAGAATGTCACAACTACAAAAAGAAGATACATCTTCAGTGTTATTGTTATAATCCTATTAGGTCAAGTTCTAGAGAAGCATATCATGATTCTTAGGAATTATATTTTTCAATGGGATAAGTACATTATAATAATTATAAATTATCAAAATTGAGTGATTTAAAGTTATTCTAGGAACACCATGAATCATCAACTATTAAAGCCTAAAAAATGATATAAGGTGAAAATTTTAGCATGTAAGAAATTATATGGAGCTGAAAAATGATCATGGATGATCAATCCATTCCAGCAACACTAAGAGGTATGATTATTTTTAATTATACCATTATACAATCATTATTTGATATGGGAATGCCCCACTAATTTATTTCATTTTACATTATTGATAATATGGTGTTTTCTATTTAGATGACAAATTCTATTTTGAAACATCAAACTCCTCTTGTCCAAAGTGATTTTCAATCCTTAATGTCTAAATATTGTTATATAAAAATTAATGAAAATATATTTCTTTGGGATTTATGTGATCTTGAGATGTATGTCTATGAATTTATTTTGTGTATTTATTAGTTGACATCCCTAAAGGGTTTCATCGACTATTATGCGTGAAAGGTCAGTTTCAAATATCTAGATAGTTTCAAGCATATATTTAGTGGATATTGGGATGTAAATGATAATAAAGAAACAATATTATAATCATTGGTCAGAACTATTTATTATCAGTCGAAAGAGCTTACCTTCGCATCAGTAGATGATATTCATAATGAATATTTTCTAACTATTTTTGACTAGTTTCCTTATGGTTCCCCCAAAAATTTCTCAATATTTCATCCCAAATGAGAAGTGGATTTTATGATTTATATCATACTAAGAAACAGCCTTATAAAACTAATGTATTAGTGGATGTAACTAATAGAAATTAGAAAATTTAATGTTCAGTTTGAAGAGTTGGAATGTAAAGGTTTCATTACCGAGTATGTCTCAATAAGAAGAAAAAGATCTATTTTTAAAGAATTTGAATGTATATTTTAATTTTTTTTGGATTATTGTAAGCATAAACAAGATGTGATAAAGAATCGATATCCTCCTCCAAACATTAATGATCCATTAGAACAATTTTGGGGATCTGAGTTATTTGAAAAAATAAACATACATTTGGGATATAACCAATTTCGAGTTAGAAAGAATGATATTACAAAAATAGAATTTATAAGTAGATATAGCCATTAAGAGTATGTTTTTATGCCATTTGGTGTTATAAAATAGATTTCCATAATTATGTAATTGATCAATTAAATATTTTAGAGATATCTAGATTCTATTGTTATGGTGTTTGTTAATGATATACTGGTGTATTATTAGATAAAAGGGGAGAATGAGAAACACTTGATTATAGCATTGAGTATCTTGTGGGAACATATTCTATATTCCATATTATCAAAGCGTGATCTCTGGATAAAATTTGTATGTTTCCTTGTCCATATAATTTCCAAAGACTATGTTTCTATGTATTTGGAAATGATTGAAGCTATTATCTCTTAGTAATAGTTTAAGAATATATTTGAGATACATAGTTTCCTTATTTTGGTGGGATACTACATATTTCTTACCTTATTTTTTTGTTTAGAATCACCAATGAACTCTTTGATAAGGCAAGGTGTTCCTTTAAAATGGAATAATCAATTTCATAAATTCTTTCAATAACATATGTTTATACTTACATCATCACGTATATTCACATTTCTAGAGTCTATATAGAGCTATATTTTCTATTGTGATTCATTGGAATCTGGGTTGGGGATGTTTTTTGATGTTGGAGATCATGTTGTTTCATATAGTTCAAGACAATTATGGGGGTATGATAAGAACTACCCAAAACATGATTTGGAATTAGCTGTTTTTGTCCAAGAATTTAAGACATGGAGTCATTACATCTTTAGTAAAAAATTCAAAGTGTTTTCATATCATAAGAGTTTGAAACACATTTTATCACAAAGATATTTGGATTTAAGATAGTGTATTTGGATGGAGTATCTGAAATTTTTTACTTTGAATTGATGTATAAACTAGGAAAATGGCACAGTGTGGATGATTCATTAAGAAGGAAATCATATACTTAGTTGGAAATGGAGAAATTTGACTAGTGTAAACTAATGTTAGTAATATAGAATATGAATCTATATTGCTTATACCATCGTAGTATTGTAGTTTTATTTCTAGTTTTTTATCCTAATTTAATTGAGCAGGGTAGAGTTGATCAGACATCTGATTCACAATTTTTTTCTATGAGGTTAAAACTAATTTATAGGGAGAACATTGAGGGATAGATTCTGGATGGAAGTTATGTTTTTTGGTTAAGAGATATGATAGTTGTACCTTTCTTTAATCAGGAAAAAATTCTTAATTCCTACCACCATTCAATATGGTCTATTCACCGTAGGATTTAGAAAATATATAAAGTGATTAAGAAGAGTTATAGTGGGTTGGGATGAAAAGATATGTAGTATAGTTTGTTTTTAGATGAATCAGTTTTCAGTTATTATAGGTGGATCCATAATGAACAACATGTATTTTCTAGTCTTTAACAATTATTATGTGGAAATGGGAGTAGATAACCATAGATTTTATAATAAGTCAACCAAGGATAGTTAAGAAACATGATTCCATGTGGGTGATAGTGGAACAAATCCAAAATTCATATCACTTCATTTTAATTTGTTAGACTAATTCAGTGGAAGAGTTTTATAAAATATAAATTCATAATTCTTTAAATTTTCATGGTGTTCCAGTCTTGATTTTATCAGAAAGACACCATATGTTTATGTCTCATTTTTGGAAATCATTACAGCAATCCCTTATGGGACTGTTTACTATGAGTATGTCTTATCTTCTCCAAACTAATGGGTAATCTAAATAGAAAAGACAATAATTTAAGGAAATTATTAGGATTTTTATAATATATTTTAGTGGATTATAGGTGGATAATTTACCATTAGTGGAGTTATCATATAAGAATAGTTACCAGACCTAGATACATATGGCTCATTTTGAAGCATTTTATGGAAATCCTAATCATTATCCAATTTTTTGGGTGGAAATATGTGATAATTCACTAATTGGACGAAACCATATATAAGAGACTAAAGAGAAGATTCAATTGATCATATAAAAAATAGATACTACATAGATTCTACAGAGACAGTGTGCAAATCAACATTGATGACAATTTTTATTTTAGAGGGGTAATCATGTGTCCTTGAGAATCACTCTAAGGATTGGGAATCATAATTTTGGTATGTTTGGAATGTTATATGTTTGATATATAGGCCCTTTTGAGACACATAAATGAGTTGGTGTGGAGGGATGTCATTTTTATTTTTCAACAAGGTTAAATTTTATGTATAATGTATTTCATGTGTCTCAGTGAAAGAAGTAAAAACCAGATCAAAAACATAGAGTTTTATGAGATCACGTGAACCTATATCTGAATTCTATGTTGATTCATTTGTTGATACAGATTATGGATATGAAAGGGAAAAATTTTCATGTGAAAAACATAATTCTTGTGCATGTTTTATGAAAACATGGTTGGTTTTTGGAAGAAACACATGAGCATGAAAAGGAAATAGTGGAGAAGTGGCCCTAAATTTAGTAGGATGATAAGGATTTTATACTTAATGTGGATGGGAGGTCTAATGTTTGTGATAATTTACAACCCTTGGTTTCTTGAAATAGAGGTAAATGAATGGTTGGTGAACAGTTTTTCTAACTATGCAAGAAAACCATGCAAGGTATATCCTTAAGATAGAATATATAAACCAATTCTTAACAAACATGGATATTCCATAATTTTTTGTGAATATTTATTACATTATATAAACACATTAATCATGGCCATAATAGTTTAGTGTCTTGGGAAACATGGAACACAAACTTTTAATTTGGAGAAAGATCTTCAGTGTTTCCCCCAAATATCATCCCATTTACTACTCCTACTTAGAAACTTTATTCATAACATGTGGAAAATAAACCTATGAAAGGGTGATATTAGGTACTTATTTAGGGTAAATTAAGGAGATACATAATCATGACATCGATAAAAGGGTATGAAAACATGAGTATAAAATTTGAAAACCATAATTTTTATATGAAAGATAATAATCCTGATCCATGGCATAAAGATTGGTAGTTCATAAGACATGAGACATAAGGGAATCAAAGGAAATGATCCATGATATCATGAGACACGAAATTTGTGTCATATATATAAGGATATAAAATAGTTTGTCAATGATTCCTATTAATTCATTCGTAACATGTTAAACTTGGGATAAACACTTATGCACCTACTTCAAGCTTGGGATGACCTCCTATGTACCCTCTCCAGGGCTTGGGATGACCACCTATGTACAATTTTATTAGATGGATTAACCTCTTATGTGGGACAAAACACCATCCACAGTGGAAGCCGTTTACACATAGTGTAATGGGTTCACTCCCAAAACCATCATAGATGAAAAAGTTTATTAATGAACCGAGTTCACTCCCTATTCAAGACTTGTATTACTAAACCAAGTTCACTTCTTATTCCAGTATTATCTATCTCATGAGATATATAAAAATATTTACCCAATTAATTTAAGGTATTTATAGTTCTAACCCATCAAATAATTATATCATAAATATTTGTGCTATAAGATAATAAACATTCCATTATATCATAACCCATAAAATGAAATGGGTATCATAAACCTATCATCATATCATAACCTATATAAAAGGGGTAGCTTTCATAATAATTTCATCATAACATAACTCATGAAAAGAAGTGGGTTTCATAAGAATAATATCATGGTATAACCTATGGAAGATAAAAAGGTTTTATAAAAAAATCATCTTAAACATAAACCATTAATATTAATAATGAGACTATTTCCTTCGGATCATAATCCAAGTAAATCATAAAATATATCAAAGGATGTCATATTATATGTAGAATTATTTTTAAAGATCAAATGGAACATTTCTTAAGAAAGATAACCTTTCATTGAAAATCAATTTCACAAAACATTTTCAAAATCATTTTCATTAAAAAAACATTAGAAAAATATAAATAAAGGATTATAAATTCATTTAAAACATATATTGAGTTAAATATTATTTCTTCATTGAATAATGATTTTTAAAACATAAAACCATTTAAAAACATTTTTCATTGTAAATTTCCTTAAAGTATTATGAAGAATGATTTGAAAAAAATTTAATTTTTTAAAATATAAAACATTTTTAAAATCCTTTTCCTTTAAAATGAGATGAAAATTATATTTAATAAATTTTTATAAACCATTATTTTTAAAGAATATATATTTTATACTAAAGATAGAAATAAATTCATATTTTCATAAAAACATTCTCTTAATTATTTTAAGTACCAAAGAGTGGATAAATTGTTCCATTACATAAAGATATCATATATAAAAATAGTATAATAAAATTCATTGTAGTTCTTGAGAGGTATATCTTTATGTTTCAACATTCAATACTTAATCATAAATAATATTGATAAATTAAGAGATTGTAACATGAAGTCTTTACCAATATGATAACATTGAATCATAAAAACCATAATAAAAGAACATAAAATGAAACTTAAAATATCATTATGATTATTAAATTACAGAAAATAACATTAAAATATTTATGAATGTACACATATCGAATGACTATAGGTGCATAACATAATGTACATCTCGAAGAAGGAAAATTGTGACAATAGTCCATTACTGATTTGGTATCTTTTGATCTGTAATCCCCGAAAAAGGGAGATACCAAAATATATATGAAATTTTAAATAAATTTTAGTATAAGAATCATAAAATATATCCATGGTTACTATATACACCACATTAAATAAATTAGTTGTTAATATAGCATGTATCTCACAAAAGAAAAAAGTGATATGTGAATCCTTTACTTTTAAGTCTCGAATCTCATCACACTCATTCAAAACTCCTTTAAAATAAATATTAAGTTATTATAAATATATAATAGAATTATATTCATATATATATATATATATATATATATATAATACAATATATTATTTACTTATGACATTATATTTCTTGTTTATTAACAATTTTGTGTTAATGTTATGTTTTAGGTAATAACCAATTTGATTTTCATACATGTTTATATTTTTTTGTTCTTGGTCCTCTTACATAGATCATGATTTAACCATATAAATAAATATATACATGATATAAATATCATATATATTTACTATATATTAATATAGAGTATTCCAAAAAAATTATTGATAGAAAATGAAATACACCATTCATGGAGATGGAAGGTCGTACGTACGCATGGACATCATTTTCCTTTTTTTATTGTAATGAAATAAATAAAAGAAAAAGATATATATATATATATATATATATATAATTAAATTGAAAATTTTATGTTATATATTTCTCATATTTATATTAAATCCATTTTTAATACATTCCATTTTAATCATGAATGAATCACAATGCTTCGCGATGAGGTAATTCGTCATACGCACGAACAATGTTATTATATTCTGAAAAATGGAAATCATGAATGTTTGTGTTCTATATTAACTAAATAAGAATAAATATATCATAAATATCATATATATGATACATAATAAGTATTTATATCATTATTCTCTACCTCTAAAGGAATTAATGGAAAATTGAACGAAATCGGTTGTGTGAGGCGGTAGTCCACTGTACACACGAAAGATGATTTCATAACCTATTTGATGGAAGTATGTAATTTTTTAGGTCATTACCTTAAAATTATAAAATAATATTATATGTAATATAATTATTTTATTATATAATCATTCCATAATAGAAAATTAAGAAGGAGTATAAGAAAATAAAATAAAAATGATTTCAGAAGAAAATTACATCTTTTTCAAGAATCCTCATTAGGATTGTACAAAAACCGTGAAAGGATTGATTTATTGACAAAATAAGGCTTCTAAAATGATGGTATGGAAGTTGGGAATTTGTTTTTTCAGATATTTTTTGAAACAGATGTCTATATGTGTGAATACATTGGGGGAGTGAGTGCTTTTTTATAGTTGAGGACGAGCAGAATTATTGTAAATACTAAAAAGTATTATCTATTGGGAGGTCAAGCGTACCTCAAGTTGCTTAAAAATAGATAATTAAATGTGTGTAGTGAAGATATGGTCTATCCAACTCTCAAATATACATTTATTCTCATTTTTAAACAGTTGTTTTCATAACTCTTATGTTTACTTATTTTATAATTTTGGATTTTCATTATGTTTACTCATTTTCTAAGCTAAATAATTTGTTCCTAAATACTATGTTAGAGTGATATTTATTATAAAATTTGGAATAAATGACTAATAAATATTATATATTATTTATAAATTATATCTCCTCTATGTGTTGGAAATTAACTAACACAAGCGCATGTATCGCACTAAAACAATGCTTTAATTATAACTATGCTACGTTTTTATATTTAACGGTCAATATATTCATTATAATAGAAAAATAAGTCCATTAATAGAATATATTTGATATTTATTAATATTTAAAAATAACTAGACATATTATATTATTTTTGTTAATTTTATATTAATTAAAAAAATTACATGTATTAAAAAATGACATTATTGTCAATTTTGACATTATTCATTAAATTTAAATTAAACAATATAATTAAAACAACGGAAATAGAATCCATTCTTTTGAAAACTACTTGAAATGATATATTCATATACAAAAAATAATTTTACACAATAATTCAATCAATTTACTTTACATTAAATGTGTTTATCATTATTTGATTTATTTAATTAACTATGTAATTCATGCATTGACATTTCATAAAAATTTAATTAAATTATATCATCTTTAAAAAAATTAAAATAAATTATCGCGATAAAGGTAATATATCTTAAAACATAATATTTATAACTAAACCTATGTAGTTTTTTCCAAACTCCAAATATTTATAGAAATTAAAAGGAAGAAAGATACATTTTTTGTCTTTTTCATTACTTAACATATTATAATGGAACAATTCATAGAAAAGTGTCCCAAAATCTCATAAAATAAGTGTATAAGGTGATAATGGTCTAAATAAATCCATAACATGGGTTTTGGATAAGTTTTTATTCATTATTGAACCAAATATTCTATGTCTAACCCCTAAGTAGAGCAATTTGTTTCTTAATCACAATAATTAATTTTAACTATTTTCACTAACCATTATTGTAAAAAAATTATTTTTTACTTAATATAAATTATAAATTATATTGATTAAAAATATTTAGTCCTTTTTTATAAATTTTATTCACATAAGTGGAAAAATGTAATTTAAACTTAATCTCGTATACTTGACGAGAAAGAATGTTTTTAAAGGGAAAATATTCAAAGGTTTACAATGTTTTTACATATAAATCACATATGAAAATTATTACAATGAAACAAATTATATTAATATATGTATAATTGAACTAATTTTACTTTAAAAATAATTTTTAATAAAATTTAACATTATAAATAAATTAAACGAAAATGTCGTTTCCAATTAAAACTCAAGATTTTTCACTGTTAGTCAAAAAATGGAACTTCTCAGAAAAATAAAAAAAAAATTACCATAAGATAATTTTTTTATTCCTCTATAAAAAAATATGTTCATTTTATCAATTAAATTTTATATAATTGGTAAAATTTATTTTTAAATTATGTCCACCGATCATGATTAACCCATCTTTTAAAAAAGTTACTATTTTCAGAATTTTTTTAAATAATATTTATATTATTTATAATAAATATATAAAAAATAAAAAAGTGTAAAATATATATTCTTAATATTTATTTATTACTATTCATTCCCACCATTTAAATGACTATGTTATGACTATAAAATTAAATAATAATATTAATAGTATAATGTAGTTTGGTAAAACTCAATATTGTGTATAACACAGGATATAAATGAAACTAAGCTTTGTTTGTAACACATGTAGTGAAATATTAACTTGTAATTATGAATAAAATAATATTTAATAGTTTCAATACAATCTATAAATTATTTTTTATTTAATTGAGAAAAAATGAATAAGAATACTTAGGGTGTTACATTCTACACTCTTAAAATTAATTTATCCTTTGAAATTCATCTGGATCTTTAACATTTTTATACATTAATTTTTCTTTCATAAAAACCCATATCATACAAATGAATAATAAAAATTCCTTAAAAAATATTTTGAAACATAACAGTTACACAAAGTAAATCATAATTAGTTTCCACATACGAGAACATAGGTGGGAAGTAGAGAGTTGGACATAGAAGAGATGTTTGAATAATTATAAAGAGTGATATAGATAATTGATGAAAATAAAGTAGGTGATAAAGAGGAAGTTAACGAGCACAAAACCATAAATATACTATGATAATGGGCCAAGGGTGATATGTTTCTTAGGAAATAGAGTTAAATCAAGTAAGTATATAATCTCATTAAAATTATTCAAAGAATATTTTTTAGGAGTGTCAAATAAAGTGGAGATAAAAACCCTTTGTTATGCACCAATTTCTGACCTAGTTTAGATTAATACAGTGCTTTTTGGGTTGTTACCCATATATACATTCATTCTAGAGTCACATAAAGTTTTAGTGTCCAAAAATTGATGTAATGTCTTGGAAACCACTTATTGTGTTCTTTACTAAAATTCTAGGACATTTTCCAATTCTTTAACTCATCTATATACTTATCCATAGAGGAATCCATAGAAATATTGTAACGGCCCGAAATTTTGTATAAATCTTGTTTCCTAATTTCATGTGTTATTTTATTTTATTTTTATACTCAACAAAAATGTTTTATTTGATAAACATGATTATAATTAAAATGAGACCATTGGGTTCTGACTGTTATATGACCATCGGTCAATATGACCGCTGTGAACAAAATGTTTTGATTATTGTCTCTAAATACAAGTAATCTTGGTTAATTATTATAGAAAAAAGATTCGATGGCCTCACCTAGTAGTCTTGGACCGATCGAAGCCCATCTAACAGAACTTGGGAAGGAGGTAGCACCATTGGGCTTTGCTCTGGACCAAACCCAAGCCGAACTTCATCGTGTGAAGCTTGAACGGAATCGCCTTCGCGAGAAGTTCAAACTGATTGAAATTACTACTCGGGCAATGTTGGTCGAGCCTCCCTCAGACTCTCTCACCTTAGAACACCTTACACTTAGGTCATATGCTGTTGTGATAAGAGGCTATGTAAGGAGACCGCAACTACCTTGTGTAATCCTTTGTTTTAAATAAAAATTGGGATTTCTTCTTATGATGAAGTTTACGAATTTTCAAATGACCGGATAAATATAGTATGCATATGTTTGATGAATTTTAGAAAAAGGATATTTTAAAAATGTTTATGTAAACCTTAAATAATTAAAAATGTGTAATGATTTTTGAAAAATGGTCTTCTACAATTATGTTCAGTACAAAATTTGGAGTCTAATAAGATCGACTTGATTTTTGATGAATAGTAAATTATGAATAGTGATTTTATGATTAGGATTAGTAATATGACCAAATGGATTAGTAATCTCACTTAAAGAAAGTTTTAAAATAATGTAGGCACCTTGATTAAGTAATGTGATTCAATAAAATGGTTAAATAATGGTTTCATAAATTATTATTCAAGTATTAGTTTTTTTCGGGTGAATAGTGTTTTTTTAATTAAAAATATAATTAAAAATATTTAGAAAATTATTTTTATAAAAAATGACTTTATTTTTGAACTCAGAGCATCGATATTATGTTATGGTAATTTTTGGGGATTTTTCTGAAAAAAACGAATTTTCGATGAATAATGTTTTTATTTAAAACTTAAATTAAAATTATTTAGAAAATTATTTTTATAAAATGGAGTTCATAAAAGTATTTAGAGCATCGATATTTGGTTAAGGTGAAATTTTGGGATTATTCTGAGAAAGTTGAATTTTTGATGAATAGTGAAAATATAGTTTTTAAGTTACGGGTGTTTAATGACATCATTAAATGATGTATTAAGTATATATTCAATATGGTCGAATTATGCATAGTAATATAAGGTATGAGGTGTCTCAAGTGGCCAATACCATGGGCAAATACCATGGGAAAGCCCATGGTTTTGCCAAAACCACTAGTAAGGTGTCCCTTGGCCATTAATGCCTTGTCCCCTCACTTTCCCTATAAATACCCACCATTTCCTCCTTTATTTTTCACTCCCAACTCTCCCCCAACAATGTTCTGGTCTCAATACCTCCCAAGGAGTCCTCCCAAGGTGCCCCCAAGCCCTCAAGGTCCCATCCTTTGAGATTTAAGAGTTACATTTTAAGGTAAGGGATCTGACCTCTCTCTTTCATTTCAAGTAATCTCTTTTATGTCATTCCTTTTGTGCTCCATGTTCTTATGTTGGAGGATGTTCTTCTATACTCCTCTTACTTCCCTTTTCATGTTAATATAATTAGAGATCCCCTCTTACTCTCATTATTTCGTTTTATGAAGTTTTAAGTGGCGCCGTTAGGCTGCCAAAATATTTGTAACGGATTCTCTCTCCCTTCTCATTTTTCAAGATCTATTTTCATGTAAAGTTTTTCAAGTTCCTTTTTTATTATGTTGGGGTATGATCTCTAAATTTATCATACTGATCTTTTATTATCATATGATGAGATACCCCATTTGATCTCTTCAATTCAGTATTTTGAAGCTTTAAGTGGCGCCGTTAGGCTGCCGAATTTTTAAGTGGTTCTTCACCCTTCTCGTTTTGAAGTTCTACTTTCATGTCAATTCTTTCAAGTTCATTTTTGTTTTGTTGGGGTATGATATCTATATCTATCATACTGGAGTCTTATGTTCATATGATGAGAGACCCCATTTGATCTCTTGAATTCAGTATTTTGATGTTTTAAGTGGCACCGTTAGGCTGCCGAATTTTTTTGGGGATTCTTTCACCCTTCTCATTCTTTTCAAAGTTCTACTTTCATGTCAAGTATTTCAAGTCCCTTTTTAATTATGTTGGGGCATTATCTCTATATCTATCATACTGAACTCTTATGTTCACATGATGAGAGACCCTATTTTACCTTTTCAAATCATTTTTGTTGAAGTTTAAGTAACGTCGTTAGGCTGTAGAACTTTCATAAGAGAAATCTAATTTTTGTCTTCCTTCCATGTTTTTCATTTCAAATGGCATGTCCTTGAAATTTCATTACCATGATCATGTATCCTTCTTATTCTGTCCATCTACTATTTTATGGGTCATTTATGAATGTTTGACCCATTTTCCCTCTCTTTTTAATGTCTTCTAAAACCTCATAACATAGCTGTTATGCTGTGGAATTTCCGTCTCAAAATGTCTCTCTCTTTTTCTAAAGTTATTTTATATTATTAAGTGAATACACAAAGCTCTTTCTTCTAAAGGGGTATTCACATATATACCAAAATGTTCTATTTCAAATTCTGGAATTTACATACATGAGACCCACCTTCCTTTTCTGTGGGTTTTAAAGTGACGTAAAGATCATGTCTTTAAAGCAGTTTTTAAAACGTTGTGATTATGAAATGAAACCCATTTATTTTATGCTATATGGGTTATTTATGAAATTTTTGATGATGATATATGTGGCTCACATGATAATAAAGGCAAAATTAAGGGTGCTCCCTGATAGCGCTCCAATGCATTGGGTAATGATGTAACCACTAGAGATTACAATTTTCACGATACCTTGGTGAATAACCTTGGTAATTTTCAAATGACACCTTGGGGATGGACCTTGGTGATATGTTCATGATTGTCTATGTTAAATGATGTAGCCAAATCTTCAAGTTATGAAAAATGTTACTTTTATTATGATATATCTCATGATTTCTTTCTCATGCCTTAAAGTTCTTTTCATGACCTTATTTAAGTATCTCAAGTTCACATGTAAAATGTTTCTCTTGTTTTCCTTACTGGGCCTTCTGCTCACCCTTTCCTTTGATGTATGTCCCCAGGTTCTGAGATGCAGAAATGAACCAAGGATGAACATAAGGAGAAGCCATTCAAGTGTTTAAGAAGAATGTTTTTTTTGTTGTTTCATGTTTTAAGTTCCTGGTTTCCAAGACATTAAACCTTAAAGATCCTAGATTTTGTAAAATGTAAATGAAAGTTTATGTGATAAAAAGGTGGGATGCTATAGTTGGTATCAAAGGATAGTTTAGTTATTTGTGGAAATTAGGATATGAAAACTTTAGGAAGAATCCTATAGAAAAGTTAAAATATAGGAAATCTTCCTGGTATTTTGGTGATTATTGAGTAAGGGGTTGCCAAGCAAATACATCCCTGTCTGGATACGAGCAGGTAGAGGTGGCTCTGGCACAGATGTACATAGGGGTAAAACCTGAAAACACCGCTTTGAGCTAAACTCGAACGGGAACTAGTACACGACAATGGGCCTTGCTGCACTCTTGGTTATGACACTCCCGGGGGATATGCTTTGGTAAATTCATAAGCTTAGTATGAACCATTATTAAAGGAACAAAGATAAAATAAAATGAAGATTCACATAAGAATATATGATCATGGATAACCTAGATGGGAACCTAGGGGATCACAAGTTAGGGTATACTTTTCAACTACAAGTTATCCTTATATGCTTTAAGTTTCTTTTCATGATTGTTGGCTAAGTATTTAAGCCCCTAATTATTGTTTCTATTCTTAGTTAATGGCGGGAAATGGAAGAGCATGTCTCAACAACCAATGTGATAGGAAATGCTACGATTGCCATACTAATATGACAGAGATGATTAGGGGATTAAAATATGATTTTTATTTTGGAATACGTTCACTATTTTGGGGACCCTATATGATCGAGGTAAATAGATTACAACGGTATTTTCATTGAGGAGTAAGGTTGACTTATATTTTAAGAATCGATGAATCTAAGGTGGACTTATAGTAATTTACGTTACTTATTGGAATGACTAACCTATCTTGGGTTAAATATGTTTAGGTTAGATACTTTTGTTATAAGATGTTAGGAGTGGTTGATGTTGTTTGGAGATGAACAATGAAGTTTATTTTGGAAGACTATGTTATCAAATCCTTCTTGTATTTGGGTTTCAATCTTAGTTTGGTTTATTTTGAGGAATTTTAAGGACCGTTATTTATGGAATAGACTATGATGAACTTTGGGTAGTACCATGGAACTTTGAAGATTTAAAAGTAGTTTCCATTCCTATGGGATTCTTTTTGAAGAGTTGTTTTACCTCACCCTTTATTTTTTTTTGGGATAATGTTTAAAGATAGAAGAAATAGATAGTTGATCTTTTGTGGATTATGTGATTCTCTAGAAGATGATTCTTGTGTTTTTATGAGACCAAGTAGTTTTGAATTCTCATCGTTTGGAGAAAAGATTAGTTTTGGTAGAAACTTATTAAAGGATGAAACTCTACATGAAGGTAGATATATTTCCTTATGTTTTTGTTCTATGTTGTAAATGAATTCCTCAAAGTTATGAAAAGGAACGTAAAATAAAAACGTTGTTGGTTTACGTTTCCTACTAGGTAATCAAAGACCGCTTGCACACATCATAATTTTGGGATTTTCTGGTGGTTAACTTCCTCCTAATCATGTTTTCTATCACTCTCCTTTAGGACGTGACCCTTTGTTTTCTCCTCCATGTCCATGTTTCCTACATGGAATCCTAGTATGAGTAAACTCGGGTGGCCTTTGTACTTCCTTTTCTTTCTTTTAAAGTAATGGTGTCACGGACTCTTTTTCCGATGTGGGACTTTAAATGAAATTTCAAAACCCAATTTTTTAAATTGCGAGGACGCAATTTCTTAAGGGGGGAAGATTGTAACGACCCGAAATTTTGAATAAATCTTGTTTCCTAATTTCATGTGTTATTTTATTTTATTTTTATACTCAACAAAAATATTTTATTTAATAAACATGATTATAATTAAAATGAGACCATTGGGTTCTGACTGTTATATGACCATCGGTCAATATGACCGCTGTGAACAAAATGTTTTGATTATTGTCTCTGAATACAAGTAATCTTGGTTAATTATTATAGAAAGAAGATTTGATGGCCTCACCTAGTAGTCTTGGACCAATCAAAGCACATCTAACAGAACTTGGGAAGGAGGTAGCACCATTGGGCTTTGCTCTGGACCAAACCCAAGCCGAACTTCATCGTGTGAAGCTTGAACGGAATCTCCTTCACGAGAAGTTCAAACTGATTGAAATTACTACTCGGGCAATGTTGGTCGAGCCTCCCTCAGACTCTCTCACCTAATCACACCTTACACTTAGGTCCTATGCCGGTTTGATAAGAGGCTATGTAAGGAGACCGTAACTACCTTGTGTAATCCTTTGTTTTAAATAAAAATTGGGATTTCTTCTTATGATGAAGTTTATGAATTTTCAAATGACCGGATAAATATAGTATGCATATGTTTGATGAATTTTAGAAAAAGGATATTTTAAAAAGGTTTATGTAAACCTTAAATAATTAAAAATGTGTAATTATTTTCAAAAAATGGTCTTCTACAATTTGTTCAGTACAAAATTTGGAGTCTAATAAGATCAACTTGGTTTTTGATGAATAATAAATTATGAATAGTGATTTTATGATTAGGATTAGTAATATGACCAAATGGATTAGTAATCTCACTTAAAGAAAGTTTTAAAATAATGTAGGCACCTTGATTAAGTAATGTGATTCAATAAAATGGTTAAAAAACGGTTTCATAAATTATTATTCAAGTATTAGTTTTTTCGGGTGAATAGTGTTTTTTTAATTAAAAATATAATTAAAAATATTTAGAAAATTATTTTTATAAAAATGACTTTATTTTTGAACTCAGAGCATCGATATTATGTTATGGTAATTTTTGGGGATTTTTCTGAAAAAAAAGAATTTTCGATGAATAGTGTTTTTATTTAAAAATTAAATTAAAATTATTTAGAAAATTATTTTTATAAAATGGAGTTCATAAATGTATTTAGAGCATCGATATTTGGTTAAGGTAAAATTTTGGGATTATTCTGAGAAAGTTGAATTTTTGATGAATAGTGAAAATATAGTTTTTAAGTTACGAGTGTTTAATGACATCATTAAATGATGTATTAAGTATATATTCAATATGGTCGAATTATTAATAGTAAGATAAGGTATGAGGTGTCCCAAGTGGCCAATACCATGGGAAAATACCATGGGCAAGCCCATGGTTTTGCCAAAACCACTAGTGAGGTGTCCCTTGGCCATTAATGCCTTGTCCCCTCACTTTCCCTATAAATACCCACCCTTTCCTCCTTTAGTTTTCACTCCCAACTCTCCCCCAACGATGTTATGGTCTCAATACCTCCCAAGGAGTCCTCCCAAGGTGCCCCCAAGCCCTCAAGGTCCCATCCTTTGAGGTTTAAGAGTTACATTTTAAGGTAAGGGATCCGACCTCTCTCTTTCGTTTCAAGTAATCTCTTTTATGTCATTCCTTTTATGCTCCATGTTCTTATGTTTGAGGATATTCTTCTATACTCCTCTTACTGCCCTTTTAATGTTCATATAATGAGATATCCCCTCTTACTCTCATTATTTCTTTTTATGAAGTTTTAAGTGGCGCCGTTAGGCTGCCAAAAGTTTTGTAACGGATTCTCTCTCCCTTCTCATTTTTCAAGATCTATTTTCATGTAAAGTTTTTCAAGTTCCTTTTTTATTATGTTGGGGTATGATCTCTAAATTTATCATACTGATATTTTATTATCATATGATGAGAGACCCCATTTGATCTCTTCAATTCAGTATTTTGAAGCTTTAAGTGGTGTCGTTAGGCTGCCGAATTTTTAAGTGGTTCTTCACCCTTCTCGTTTTGAAGTTCTACTTTCATGTCAATTCTTTCAAGATCATTTTTGTTATGTTGGGGTATGATCTCTATATCTATCATAATGTAGTCTTATGTTAATATGATGAGAGACCCCATTTAATCTCTTCAATTTAGTATTTTGAAGTTTTAAGTGGCGCCGTTAGGCTGCCGAATTTTTTTGGGGATTCTTTCACCCTTCTCATTCTTTTCAAAGTTCTACTTTCATGTCAAGTCTTTCAAGTTCCTTTTTAATTATGTTGGGGAATTATATCTATATCTATCATACTTAACTCTTATGTTCACATGATGAGAGACCCTATTTGACCTTTTCAAATCATTTTTGTTGAAGTTTAAGTAACCCCGTTAGGCTGCCGAACTTTCATAAGAGAAATCTAATTTTTGTCTTCCTTCCATGTTTTTCATTTCAAATGGAATGTCCTTGAAATTTCATTACCATGATCATGTATACTTATTATTCTGTCCATATACTGTTTTATGGGTCATTTATGAATGTTTGACCCATTTTCCCTCTCTTTTTAATGTCTTCTAAAACCTCGTAACATAGCTGTTATGCTGCAGAATTTCCGTCTCAAAATGTCTCTCTCTTTTTCTAAAGTTATTTTATATTATTAAGTGAATACACAAAGCTCTTTCTTCTAAAGGGGTATTCACATATATACCAAAATGTTCTATTTTAAATTCTGGGATTTACATACATGAGACCCACCTTCCTTTTCTATGGGTTTTAAAGTGACGTAAAGATCATGTCTTTAAAGCAGTTTTTAAAACGTTGTGATTATGAAATGAAACCCATTTATTTTATGATATATGGGTTATTTATGAAATTTTTGATGATGATATATGTGGCTCACATGATAATAAAGGCAAAATTAAGGGTGCTCCCTGATAGCGCTCCAATGCATTGGGTAAAGATGTAACCAGTAGAGATCACAATTTTCACGATACCTTGGTGAATAACCTTGGTAATTTTCAAATGACACCTTGGGGATGGACCTTGGTGATATGTTCATGATTGTCTATGTTAAATGATGTAGCCACATCTTCAAGTTATGAAAAATGTTACTTTTATTATGATATATCTCATGATTTCTTTCTCATCCCTTAAAGTTCTTTTCATGACCTTATTGAAGTATCTCAAGTTCACATGTAAAATGTTTCTCTTGTTTTCCTTACTGGGCCTTCTGCTCACCCTTTCCTTTGATGTATGTCCCCAGGTTCTGAGATGCAGAAATGAACCTAGGATGAACATAAGGAGAAGCCTTTCAAGTGTTTAAGAAGAATGTTTTTTTGTTGTTTCAGGTTTTAAGTTCCTGGTTTCCAAGACACTAAACCTTAAAGATCCTCGATTTTGTAAAATGTAAATGAAATTTTATGTGATAAAAAGGCGGGATGCTATAAATATACTTATAAATATCCTTATGGATATCACTAATTTTTTCACATCTTAGTTTACAATGGTTAACTAAACCTTTCCATTGATACCATCTATAGTGAACCATGGTTAACATACATGGATATTACATGATTTTTTTATGTATATTCATTACACTACATAAACAAATTCTTAAGGATTGTAAGGGTTTAGTGTCTATAGAAACAATGAACAGAGAATTCTAATCTGCTTAAAGGTCTAAAATGTTTCCCACAAGGCTCTTTAAAATTTATCACTCCTACATAAAACTGTTCTTCATAACATTTGGAAAGACACATAAGAAAGTTTGATATTATATGCTTAGTATTAATTAATAAAGGATATATGTAAGAATGAAATGAACATAAGGGTATGGGAACATGAGAATAACATTTCGAAACCATACCCATCATATAAAATATCATAATCATGAGTCAAGACATAAAGATCTAGAGTTTATAATACATGAGACATAAGTGAATCAAAGGACATAGGCTATGAGAGAATAAGACATGGATTTTTTGTAATAAAGAAAAGCATAGAAAATATTATGTCAAGGCTACCCACCAAGACATTCATAACATGGTAGTCTTGGGTTGAACACCTGTGTACCTACTTCTATCTTGGGATGACCTCCCGTGCACCCTCTTTAGGGCTTGGGATGATCACTCTTGAACCCTTATTTTAGGTGGCCTCACCTCCTAGGTGGGATAAACCACCATCCCCAAAGGAAAACCTTTCCGCATAGTGGAATGGATTCACTCTCCGAACCATCACAGTTGAAAAGGTACCTTACATATATTAGTTCACTCCCCATTCCAACTCTATCTTACTAAAACTTGGTTCACTTCCCATTCGATTTTTTTATATCTCATGAGAAATATATAAATATTTACCAAATGCATCAGAGAGTGATATGGGTTTCAACCATCACATAATAAAATAATACATATAAGTGCCATAAGATTAATTAAATTAAAAATATCATAACCCATGAAATGAAATAGGTATCATAAACATGTCATCATATCATAACCAATGTAAAGATATAGGTTTCATAATCATTTCATCATAGCATAACCCATAAAAATAATAAGGTTTCATAAGATTTTAATCTTGGTATAACCTGTGGATGAGTAACAAGTTTCATAAAAAACATTTCATCTTAAATATTAAACATTAAATTAAAGAATAAAAATGGTTTCCTTGGGTTATATACCTAGTAAATCATAAACTATATCAAAACATTTCATCTAAGATAGAGAAGTATTTTGAAATATCACTTGGTATATTTCTCAAGTAAAACAACCTTTCATTGAAAATTACTTTCATAAAACATTTTCAAAATACTTTTCATAAAAAGGATCATAAAATATAATTTAAAACATTTTTAAATCATTTTTATAAAACATTTTTTTGTAAGAACACATATCTCTGAACTTTTAGAGAAATAAAGTATGATTTTCTTAAAAACATAATCTTAATTAACTTAAGTATAAAAGAGTGGATAAATGGCACCATTACATTAATATATCTTGAATAAATATATGATAAAAAAATAATGATTATTATTGAGAGGTATATCATGATATTTTAACATTGTAGACTTAATCACAAATAATACTCATAAATGATTAGATTGCACCATGAAGTAATTACCACTTTGATAACATTGAATCATAAACCCCATTAAGGGATAACATAAAATGAAACTTAAAATATCTTGAGTATGAGTAAATTCATGATATTACATGTCAAGTGGGATGTATTTACACCTCATGAAATAATATAGGTTCATAATATAACTTATGTCTCAAAAAATGAAAATTGAGACAAAATTCCCTTACTGATTTGGTGACTTTTGAGTCGTAATCCCCATGAATGAGATATCAAAAAATAGATATTAAATTAAAAATATATTTTATTAGAACTATAATAAATTAAATTCATGGAAAATATAAATACCCCATATAATAAATAGGTGGTGAATATAGCATGTGTCTCACATAAAAGTAAAAAGTGAGATGAAAATCCCTTAACTCAAGTCTTCACTCTCATCATACTCATTCAAAATAATTTTATAATATATATAATTTTATTATAAATATATAAAAGAACAATATTCATATATATAATTTAATTTATTATTTTCTTATGACTTTATATTACCCTATTATTAACAATACCATGTTAGAGTTATGTTTCTGGTAATAACCGCTTTATTTTTCGCACGTGTTTTGTCTTGTAATTCTTGGTCATCTTAGTTAGATCATTATTAAATAATATCAAGAATGGTAAAAGTTATATGAAAATAATATATATTCATTATATATATTTTTACAGTAATCCATAAAATTTAGTGATATTAAATGAAGTACACTTTTTATTGAGATGGTAGGTCATAAATATGCATGAATGTTGTTTCCATTTTTTATATTGAAAGAAATAAAATAATATTATATATAAATTTTCATTATATTAAAAATTTTAGTATATATATATATTAAATATTTCTTTTAAACTCATCTTTAATACATTCTATGTAATGTGAGAATGAATCACATTGCTTCGTGATGTAGTAATTCGCTGTACACATGCATGATGTTATTGTATTCCCAAAAAATTGAAGGTATTAATGTGTGTGTTATATAATAATTCATAAAGCATTATGAAATCCTAAATATCATAAATATCATAACTAAATATTATTTCCATCATTATTACCAACCTTTTAAGACATTAATGAAAAAATGAACGACATCGGTCTGTGAGGTCGTAGTCCACCATACACATGAATGACGATTTCGTAAGCCATTTGATGTATGTGAGTAAATTTTAATGTAATACAATAAATTTTAAAAAATAAAAGTATATGGAAGATACTGAGGTTATTATATAATCATGTTATAATATAAAATGAATGAGGTGGAGAAGGAAATATAATAAAAACCCTTTTATAAGAACATTAACTCGTTTTCCAGTATCTTCCTTTGGTTTGTACTAAATCCATGAAAAAAATTTCTTACAAATGTAATGATAACAGAATGAGTGGAGGAAAATTTTAAAGTCATTTTGTAATATCATGGTCGATACGAATGGCTATATATCTATAAATAAGTGGGGGTAGTGGGAGTATTTTTATAGTTGAGGAGGAGTGACATTCTTGTAAATACTCAAAAGTATTCACTATTTGGAAGTCAATATTACTTAAAAATGAGAAATAACTAATAATTAATAGTTTAGAGGGAATATATGGTGTATCTACACCTCTAACACACATTTATACATATTTTTTAAACATTTGGTTCTTTAACACTTAAGTTTCCTTATTTTACCATTTTGGGGTTTCATTATGTTAACTAGTTTTCTAGCCTAAGTAATTTTTTCATTAAGACTATTTTATTATGATAATTATTAATGAATTTGGACTCAATGATTCAAAATAATTTATTTAATTTATAATTTATAAATCTTATGTGTTCTATAAATTAACTTTAACACAATTTCATATAACACGCAAAAAATCCTTTTTAATCGTAATCGCGCTAAATAAGTTTTTCTATTTAACAGCCAATATAGTCATTAGAATAGAAAAAATGGAAAATTAATGTACCATAGTTGATATTTATTTATATTTATAATTTAATTGAAAAAATATTTTATTTAGTAATTTTAAATCATCTAATAAAATATCATTTATTATAAAATTACATTAATGTCAATTTTGACATTATCAATATAATTTAAATTAAAAAATAGAGAAAATAATGATAATAAAATAAATTATGTTAGAACCTATGTGACATGATATATTCATCTCATTAAATAATTTGACACAATAATCCATTCAATTAAATTTAATTTTAATGTATTTATATATATTGATTTATTTAATTATTAACTAAATAATTCTTGAATTGGAATTTCCCTAGAATTTAATGTAATTATGTCATCTATAAAAAATTAAAATAAATTATGATGATAAAAAAATGTAGTTATCTTCCAAAATAATATTTATAACCAATCTTATGTATTATTTTTCATATTCCAAATATTTATAGAAATTAAAAGGAAGAAAGGCACAGTTTTGTCTTTTTCTTTATCAAACTTATTATTTGGGTCACGTTCATGTAAAAGTGTCCCAAAAATTCATACAATTAGTTAGTGTAGTCATAATGGTTGGCATATGTCCATAAAATGGGTTTTAGAAAAGTTTTGGGTCGTTCTTACATCATAAATTCTATGTTTAACCACTAAGTAAACTTGTTTTTTCCCGTTAATCAATGTAATAAATTTTAAATACATTAACTAATAATTACATTAAAAAATTAAGATTAAATTATTATATGTTATAATTTTTTTATTCCAAAAAATTGAATCCTTTTTTTCAAAATTCAATTCACATAAGTGTAAAAAATTAATTTAAAATTATTGTCCTAGAAATAATGAGAAAAAAGGTTTTTAATGTAAACATATTCAAAAGTGAACAATGTTTTTAAATATACATTCCTTATGAAAATTATTATAATAACCCAAATTTAATTAATTTATGTATAATTGAACTAATTTTACTTTAAATATACTTTATAATACAATTTAAAATTATAAATAAATTAACCAAAAAAGTAGTTTTAAATTAAAACTGAGTATTTTTCACTATTCAAAAAAATGGAACTTATCAGAAAAATATCAAACAATTTAAACTACTCTTATTTTGATATCCCTATTTAAAAAGTTAAGTTTAGCTTTTATGTAAAATTTCTAAAATTGGTAAATTTTAATTTTAAATTATGTGTTAGAAGATTAATTCAACCATATTTTAGAAAAGATACTATTTTTTAGAAAACATTTCTTTTTATTTTAAATGATTCTTATATTATTTCCAATAAATATATAACTAAAAAAATGTGAGAACTATTTATTTTATAAAGTTAGTTAATTATATTCATTCCATCAATTCCAACTTTTAGGTGACAATTATCATATTGAATAATAATATTAATAGTATATTATAGTTCTGTAAAAATCAATATCATATATATCACAACCTATCAAAGTAACATGGTATTATGTGTAACACAAGATAAAGATACCATTTTATTTACCAAAATCTAATCTCATTATTTCAGGTATTTAATTATTTTCTTGGTGTTGTTTATAAAGAAATATTAACATGATGTAGCGTGAAATGCAAGCCATCACCGATTTTTGACTTAATCTAAAAAATTTAATCATAAAAAATTAGGGTGTTACACAGCTGCACAATATGGATGGCACATAATTTGAAAAAATGTGATGCCTGACAATGAATTTAACTTTTGACACTCATTTAAAAGTGTATAGAATATGAATTAGAAACTTAAGACCTCGTTTTTTCCTTAATCCTACTATCAATTGAATTACATTTTCTCCAAAGATGTGAGATATGGACCTTTCGATCCATGATCAATCCTTTGGTGAATTAAATCATGTTGGTGGCCGAATTCATTAGTAAGTTCCTATTCATATTCTTTATTCTTATAGACAAGTTTTTTCTCTTTCTCTCTCTTGGAAATATAGACCTATTGAATTATGCATAGATCCACGTGTTATGAATTGTTTTATGATGGTATCGTGTTAGATCTAGTTAAGGGAGTGTGGGATGTGTTTTGATTATGAAGTTATGTTGTTCTATTCTTTATTTTCACCAATTTTTGAGAGGTAGGTGGATTATCTCTCAAATACAATTTATATTGAAATTTAAGGATTATTTTTAATTAAATGATTTTCTTGAAATGGTTGTGAAATTATGGCATGGATATTTATAGAAATATTATTATGGTATTGTCTTAGAAATTGTATAACATTGATTGATTTTTGGAAAATCCCTTTTTAATAATTTTAGAATGATTTTTTAAAATTATAGATTGTTTTGATGCATGTAATGTATATTTTTGAATGATTTAAATAAATAACTATTTTGATTGAAATGTATTATATTGATACTGACATAAATGGTAGGTCATGTCTTCAATTGGATAAATAATGTCATGAAGCACCACCATCAATGGTATAGATTATAGGCGTGAAGTTAAATCGTCAATAGTGATTCCAAGCTAGAGTGTGTGTGTGTGGTTGTGTGTGTGGACATGGAAATGAATATTCCAAATAAAATGAGAAATGGTTTATGACATTTTTTGATTCTTCCCTTGAAATAATGTTTTATTGATTTTATATTATCTTTTTTTTCTACTTGAAAATATTTTATTAAATGTGATAATGAGTTTTTCACAAGTTGCATGAGTTTGGAAGTCATTTAGGGAATATATGCTAATTTTAGACTCACCCATGCTTGGGAAATATTTTGTATTTAGAGATGGCATCTATCAAGACCCAAGTAAAGTCAAGGTATCTCCATTATTTAGTGATGATTCTTGATACCATGGGCTTATCATGTGTAGTTGGTGTGACATCCTAGACCACGGTGCCACTCCAAGGCGACTCAATCACAGTTGTCCACATGGCCTCAAGCACGCCTCCCCATATACCATAGGCTAATGAATATAAGCGAGGGACCAGGGTGTATCCATGGGTAGACCATGCCTTTATAACTAAAGTAGAGTGCAAAAAATATATAATAACAGTTAAATAGAGGAAGCCTATGAATAACCAAGAACACAGTGAAAACAGATGCTATAAAAACTAGACCGACATCCCACCATATTGGTAGCATGATATCAAAGGAATAACATAAATATCCAAGCTGAATATTATAATCAAAATATGAAAACTAAATTATATTCAAAATGATGATATTGTGTGTTCTGTCTATAAAATTGGAAAATATGTAAAAATGGAAAAAATAAATACATGCTATAAAAAAGAAGAAACAAATGTAAAAAACTATCTATTCATTCCGAGCTATGACTCAGTTATATGATACCAGCTACAACCTAATAAATAATGAAATATCATGTGTCCAAAGTAGGATGCTTCCCCTTTTCAACACCTTCATACATGTAATTTCCCCAAGTACCCTCAGTGACCATGATTGGGTGTGAGATAAATCTCAGCATGTCACCACCAATGGAATCTATACCATATGGTCTGTAAAATATAAACTAAAATAGTGTGTATTAATATCTGAATGTAATTCAATGCAATAATGATAAAAAATATGTACATTAGCTTCAGCTGGTAATGTCTTTGAACATGTGATTAATCAATTATTTTAGTTATGTTCAGTTTATTCAGATAAGTTATGCGAGGTATAACCATCAGTGACATTATATCATGACTATAGTAGTAAAGGATCCAAGGTTCAAACAATGCCTCATACAATGATGATGATAATAGAGAGGATCCAAGGTAATAACCAAGGAATTCTTGACCTAAGGAGTCAAGGAAACATAGTATAAAATTGTATCCCATCTATAATGAGTACAAGTATAATCCAAGGGGTGTCACCCAAGGCATTCTTCTTTGTATGATTCTAACAGAGTCCAAGGATCTCATCCAAGGAAAAATGGGATAGCATCACTGGGCCTAATCGGGAGAATACATGGTTACATGTTTCCCAATATAATAATATGGATCCAAGTAACATATCCAAGGAATCATAATATTTGGGAGATAGTGAAGGGATCATACAACACCATTCTGAGCATCTACTAGAGTACAAGGTATAGGCTTCAAGGTGGGTATCTACCTTTACAAATGGATCCTTGAATATGAATGGTGTATTATGAGTGCTCAAGTAATTTCCTCAAGAATTCATGGGTGGATCAAGTTAGACTACTCCTATAAGAATTAAAGGTCCATATAAAATAGAAACCTTATACCTGATTCATTATGTAATTAAGGCCGTGTAATACTCCTTCCATTTAATAAGTCAATTCATTCATTCAATTTCCTTTCATACAATTGACAAGGATAATAGACTTGAAATCATTTATTATTTCAAATAATTCATAGTCAATCCATTAGGTTCACTATACTTCCTTCCATTAAACATGTAAAGGTGTTATATGGACAAGAAATCAATCCATTCAATTACATTCAATTAGTCCAAGTTATATATATATTATACTTTCAATTTATAATTAAAATTAATTAATTAATTTGAATACTTACCTTAGATCGGTCAAGTGATATATATAATTTAATAGCCATTAAAAATTCATTCACTTAATTCTACACTTACCTTTACCAAGTTCAAGTAAAAGAACACCTGAACGGTGGTGTAGATAGCTATAACAGTGCACTAATGGAATAAAAATGGAAACACCGTACATGGGGTGGTCAACGTTGAGGTTATTCCCTACAAAAATGTAATTAAAAATTATGAATAAGTATATAGAATATTATAATCACTATTATAAGCATGGAATTTTAATTTAAATAGGAAAAACTTACTGAAAAAGACATGTGTATAATGACAAAATTTTATAAAACAGAAAGACATGAGGGATGAGTCATAGAAAAACTATCATATGGATATATCAATCTCCTATTCCAATATTTACCATCAGTTTAGACTGGATAAAAAGATAACTAAAGATAGGATCAACACCTTGGAAATAAGGAATATGATCCTGCATCAAAATAACATCGTTGATAGGAAGAAGTGTGATGAAAGTCGAAGATGGATTGAAGCACCTACCAATGCACTTCCAACATGATAGAAAAATAAATAATTAGATTCTAGACCAGGATGATACCTAGGGACATATATTAGAGATTCAAGGGGAGATCGTGAATGAGAGGAAGGGTGGGGTGAGGTTCTATACTTGAAAAAGGAGTCCCTACCTCCCATTTTAAAAACTGAAGTTAGAAATTTACACTGTGTGTAAATTCATTACATGTTGTGTAATAATCAATGTCTCCCCACCTAGGAAAATAATTTACATGTCGTGAAAACCCATTGTCAGGAAATTACATAGCATGTAATGATTACTCACCATGTAATCAAATTTCATGTCACGTAATTGGCATGTAGCATGCCTTCATCCCTATTTCCTTCTTCTTTCCAAAACAACCTGACCAGACCAAAACCTGAATTTAGGTCACAATCCAAAAAAACATCAACAAGGGTCAAACATGAAATAAAAATAATTGATACTGGATGGAAAAAACACAATCTTATAGTTTAAACCCATTAAAGAAATTCATCCAGGAGTTTTCCTTTGATGGGTAGAAAAAATTCTTCTGAGAACAATTCCAGCCACTGATCATGAATGTTAGCCTCCTATCCAAAGTATTATCTTTTACCCGACCATGTTTCCATAATACCCATAATAATGGGAAATAATAACCTCTAACAACCTTCATGCTTTGTTCAACGATGCATGATGCTCCTAAAAAGAATCCTTATCATCTAACTCAACCTCCTTGGGCTCAAAAGTGTGAGATGATTCATTATGATAACGACGTCTGTGAATCCTATAAGAGATCATGAATTGAATGACACCTATAAGGTTATGAAAACCGATAGGATACTGACCCAAATCTATCTAGAATCTAAAACATACTGACATAATTATGTGATAGCTTCACTTTCTTCTGTATCCATATATTTCCAAGTCTGGGTGACACCCATAAGAAAACACGATCCCCAACCTCGAACTCCAGTGGTCATAAATGGTGCTCAAAATAATATTTATTTATAGAAAAAGTATTATACATATTATTTATGGTCAGATGAACCTAATCTGAAGTATCATTCATGAGATGAGGACCTATTAATGTTTCCTCACCTACCTCAACCTAGCACATGGGTTAACGACATGAACTACCTCACAAGGAATCATAGGGATCCATATGAATAATCACTATAATTATATTATTATAGGTGAACATGATGAGATAGATATGCTTCTCCCATGAACCACCAAAATCAAGGAAACATTCCCAAAGCATTTCCTCCAAAACCTGTATCTTCTATTTTGACTGCCCATCAATATGAGGGTGAAAACCTACGATCAGAATCACTTTTATACCCATAGATTTCTATAACCCCATCTAGAACATTGATTTGAAATCGGAATACCTACCTAAAATGATATAATGAGGGACCCCATGTAGCCATATGATCTCATATATAAACATTAATATGAGATCATTAATTAAAAAAGTCTATAGGATATGAATGAAGTGGGCTACTTTAATTAGTCGATACGTGACTACCCAAACTTTGTCGTTACCACAAGGCGACCTCTGAATGTTGACTAAAAAATCCACAGAAACATATTCCCATTCCTATTTAGGGACTCTTAATGGATATAACAAGCCTACAGGTCATTGGGGCTCCACCTTCTTCTACTGATAGGTGGACCACATAATGATAAATATTATTATCCTTTTTTTCATCCCATTCCTCAAATACTATCATTATATATATAGATACATCTTGGAGATTACTGGATGAAAATCACATTGAGAAATGTGGGACCATAAAATCAGTTCCTCCCTCATATCTATAGAAACCCAAAAAAATCATATGTATAAAGAGGATATCATATCCATTAATAGAACAATCCATAGGTAGATCGTTACTAGAAATAATCTCTTAGAGAACTAGTTGCTCTTTACCCTCTCAAGGCGTGAAGAGGTAACTATCATGGTTGTAAGGCAAGAGTAATCATGACTATTATGAAATTATAGATTCATCTTATAAAAGAGGTTCATAATCTTCTATTCATCAATTACTTTCTATATGACATGTTCTTGAGTTTTCTAATTCATCTCATCCCTTAAAACATTTCCCTTTCTAAGCATATAGGAAAGATCAATGGAAAAATATTGAAGTTATTTGACCCATATCCATTTTCTGAGATTCAATTCATTCTAATAAAAGATATTTTTGAGGTTCCTAGGGTTCGTATACCCAAAAAAGTTCTTACCCATCTGATAGAATCTCCTGTAGCCGAAGGCATGGAAAACATCTATTAGATTGAGGTCGTGTGTATGGTAATTCATCCCATGAAGCCTCAACTACCAAGATCTGTATGAAACAACCCAATCATCCTGTATTAGCACTTCTCCTAGGAAGATTCATGATGCATTACAGAAAACTTTATGACCACTTCTAGGCTCTGGCCAAATAAGAATAGAGTTTAGGTAAACCTACCTTTCTTTTCTTGAAAGGATTTATCACACAGTTATTACCATAGGAATGTTACACTCTTCTTTGTAGGACATGTACGAGGTACAATAAGGTGTGGGAAGTCCTGTAAGAAATTCTTGTAATATCCAACCATCCTAAATAAACTATAAATATCTAACATGTTCTTGTACTCCTTTTAATAGATCACAACACTCTCCTTATCTGGGTCAATATATAGTCATAAATATTAGATAAAATGACCCAAGAAGAGAAATTTGTCAATATAGAAGTGAAAATTAGAAAGAGTAGCATATAGTTGATGCTCTCTTAGTGTATTAAAAATGATCTCAATGTGCTTAGAATGATCACTATGATTATTCAAATACACTAAGATATCATCCACAAAGACCATAACAAAGTAAAACATAAAGGGTTGGAAGACCCTATTAATTAAATCCATCAAAATTCTGAGGACATTAATAAAACATAATGGAATAATGAGATACTCATATAGACCTTACCTATTATGAAAATCTATATGATGTATGAATGAAGGCCCAACTCGCACTTTATGATTGTATGGTATTGTTTCAATCTGTGATAACACCCTAACTCCTTGTATCAGGTCATAGAGATCATCTATTTGGGGAAATGGATACTAGTTATGAACAATAATTTGGTTCAACTATTTGTAATCCATGCATAGTCGAAGGTTCCCATCCTCATTCTTATATAAAATCATGGGTGAACCCAAATAATAAGTACTAGGGATGATAAAACCTTTAGTATCCAGATCCTATAACTACCTCTTAAGCTCCCAGAGATCATTAGGTTCCATACTATATAGATTAGTAGACACAAGAGCTCCTCTTGTAATGAGATCGTTCATAAAATCTACCTCTCTGTAGGGAGGTAATCTATAAAAATTATCAGAAAGAAATAATTGAAATGATATAATATTAGAGTAAATTTAATCATATATTGTTCCTGATCGTATATGAAGAGACTAGAAATATGGTTGGTAACTCCACCTAGACCATGATGCTCTTGTCCAGATCTACTGGCCTAGAAATACCAATCACCCATGTGAAGATAATTTCTACCCTATGGTCATGTAAACCAATCCCTACATTGATAGAAATCCATATAACAATGAAATGGGACTCACCAATCCATCCCATTAATGACATTGAATCTCATTATATCAAGAACAAAGAGGTTTTATAAGAAAGAGTAACTACCTAACCCAAGGAGACAATCCTTACAATGGCATATTACCTCTAAACACACTCTGAAATATGTGTCTAGTGTCATCACACTACAGTAATATTGAATCTCCAACCTGATACTTTCCTATTTTGACAATGAGATAAAGGAGTGTGAAACTCCTATATTAAATAAATTAGATACAACTGTGGTGGATACTAGAATGATAACTCATATTATAGATTGGCATACACTATGATCCTAAGGTATTGGATTTAATGCATGAAAATGACATGATCTATGACCCTATATTACAGTTGGACTTCCATGAATAGGCCCGCTCTGCTGGTATTGATAATCAAAATTATGGATCCCACATCCATGACATCCATCTCAATCACTACTACCAGTGATACTCCAAATTCCTACCTGATGTGGAAAACAATATCATTCCCCTGAAGGTACATATTGTGCATATCCTCTTCCACTATAAGCATAAGGAAAGGACTCACAAAATATTTGAATATTCCCCATACAACCACAAGCATGGAACTCCACCACACTGAGGCTTCAGATGACCCTGATTTCAACACTACTGTAATACAAAAGAGATACCAGTGTGGTTAATCTGAACACCATTTCTCTATTGAGAAACCTTAAGGTAATGATTCTTGATAGTAGAAGAACAACTATCCTATATCAACACTGATCCTCTATGCCCAACAGTATCACCTTCCCTCAGGCTGTGCTCAATGATATGGTCTTGATTTATGATTTCAAAAAATTTAGGTATGTGAAATAAATTCACTTGAGTATTGAAGAAATATTTAATATCATCTTCACAACACATAGCATGTGATATCCAATAACACCTAGAAGTAGTAAAAATCACTGTGACTTAATAAAACACATTGAATAATCCATGTATGACAAAGAAACCTAATCTAGGTGCATAAAATATATAGATTGATCAGCACTCTTTGTGTGATTAATATTTTAATCATAGAATATAGTCTAGAAGTTATCCCATACCATGCCTTGCTGATGACTATCCTAGGTAATCACATCCCACCAGTGCTTGGTCGAATCACACAGCATGTAGGTAGTAAGATTAACTATAAAATCCCTTCTTTTTTTACACACATAAACATGATTTATTACATAAAATTTCACTTAAGACAACTCCATGTATTGAGAGGTATAGTGAATTTGTAAATTAGGAACATTACATAATAACTTAAAACATGAAATAAACCATCTTTATTGAGATCTTATTTTACATGACCACAACATTACTTTGTACTTAACAATACATGGGATAACCTTAGGATGCACATAAGAAATCGGTAGGATATAAATCACAATAAGGGAGTAAACAAGGAATTACATGAAGAATACAATACTTGTTAAGAAATAGGCATATCAATGGATCGTAAGAGAAACATGAATATAAATTCATGATATAGAATGATTATCATAAATTGGAAATGTTGAAACAACATACAAGATGATATTATCAAGATCCAAGGATCATTGCACATGGATTAGAAATATTAAACCCTCATTTCACATGAATTATCATGATTAAACTCTCATTTCACATGGCGTATCATGATACTAAACATTATCCAATGCATTGGAGCACTATCAGGGCACACCTTTTATAGTCATTTTAATCTCATGCTTAAGTGTGACACATAGATCATATAACATGGATTCATTCAAAATCATAATTTATTCCATGATAAGGGAAAATGGAATACCTAAATAAAATTCTATAATCAATAAGTATATGTGTATAATATTTAATACCATTGATAGAGAAATGAGCAGGGTATTCACTACATGATGATTTGGCATGGAAAAATCATAGTTCAATTTTGGAAGTATAATAGCATCACATTGGGGTTCATAAAATGGGTCTATGGGAGAGAAAGGGGTCTATAATCCTTTATAATTGAGATTGTATGTAAGTGGGTCATATAAATACATGTTCCAACACAAGTAATTTTTAAATATAATGTGTAACATAATATATATACTTTAAGAAAGATGAGAAATAGAATAACTCTTACGAAATTTCGGCACGGTAACAGGTGTCAATGGGAGGGGTCAATGATAGAGAAAGAGGTCTCCCATAATAAAAACATAATAATGGAATTTTGGGGTATATGATAAAACATACCCCATAAAATTAAATTGAAAATAAAATTTGGTAACAATATAAAGAAACTTGGATAAAAATGAGAAAGGAAACCCTTTATTGATTATGTGACTTCAAAAGCATGAAGAAGGTATTATTGAGAGATTGGGGAACCTTTAGAGGATTATAGATTTTTTAGGGAAGAGTAGGAACATTCTAAAAGGATTTTTAGTGAATATAAGTGGTATATTGGGTGGGTTTATATAGGAAATGAGAGGGGAATTCTTTAATATTTCACAAACTAAGGTTTTGGAATCTATATAAATAAATATTCAAAATCAAAAAAATCACCATAGGGTTTGCCAATGTTTTTTCCCAAATAGGAGTGGAAAAAATTATTTTATAATTCAAAAGTCTGAATATATTAAAATATTTTCCTTTCTTATGTGGAGGTGAGTCACACATTCAAGGAAATGATTTTCAAATCTCAAAATATTGTAAATGTCTTGGAGGGTTCACTATGGGTTTATAAAATAAATTGAAAAAAAATATAAAATCTCATTTTTAATTAAAAATATATATTTTTCCTATAATACTCATTATAGTATATATTAAATCATTTTTGGGTCACTATGATGTCACACAACACATATTTTATTTATACGATATTTAATTTTTAACCAAAAATTCGACTGCGTTAGAAAATTATGGAAAATTCACTGTTAGATAATTTCGATATCATGATTCCAAAATTAATATTCATTTTATGTAAATAATTTTCTAAATATTTTAATTTTTACTTTTAAGATGAAAACTGACTATTATTTATAATTAAATGGTTTTGACAAAAATAGTTTTCAAACCTTAATAAAAATTACATTTGAATTTATAAAAACTAAATACTAATTTTTTATTAATAAAATTAATTGGATAATAATATTTTATTAAAATATTAATTATTTAAAAAATTTATTAATTCCTTAAAAAAATTCAATTAAAAAAATACACTTTCTATTTTATCGTATAAAAATATAAATCTAATCAAACTGATTTCCTAATCATTTATAGATAAGTAATTGATATAAAAATAATTTATAAGAATTTTTTTTATAGTATTATGAATAAAAACAATATTTTAATATAATAATGTACTTATTTATCAAAAGTACCATATGTACTCAAAGAATAAATTTATTAAATTCAACAATTTTTTAAGGAAAACAATTATCATAATGAAATTGATGAAATGAGGATTTTATTTATAGAAATGGATTAAACAGTAACTAATACCTTATTACATAACCCTTTATAACACCCACATAAGACCTAAGGGTAAGGTGTGCGATAGTGATAGACTCATGGGGTGGCTCGGATAAGGGTGGTAATATATATTAACTTGAACTTCTCCGGTAGGTGATTCCATTTGAGCTAAACATTTTAAAGACTAGCTTGTTATTGGTCAAGAACGAATCCCATTGACAATACCTCATTTCCATGCTCTGAAAAATTAGCTTCGTACCTGAGTCTACTGGATGAGGCCATCAAATCATTTTTTTGTTTCAAAAGGATTGTCTTTAAAAACCTTATATTTATATCAATCATGTGATCAATTTTGAACGACTATATTATCACCGACAATTAAACTTTACAATAATTTAAACTCAATAATAAAAAAAGAGTGCATGTGTTTTCTGTATACGTAATTTATTAAAAAAGTTAATTTTGTTTATAAAATATCTGGTCGTTACATTGACCCTCCCCTATGGATGCATTTCTTGATTCTCAAAGATAGGTAAGGTGGAATATAATCAATACCCATTATCCTGTGGACCGCTATCCCCCTAAAATATGGTAAGATGCTACTACAAAAACTCACATTTCAGACCATCCATCATAAGTATAGGCTATGGAGAACCCTGTATTAACTAAATTAGATATATAAAACCCTCAAAAAGTCAAGTTTCAATGCCCAGTTTGGGTATAATTGGAATTTTCTCAAGTGGCACTCTCGGTGGTAAGACTGAAGGCTCAGGTCCCACCATCTCTAGGGTGTGGGTGTTTCCACCTTCATGGAATATAAAATGAAGTTGTTATGGAGGCATAACTATAGAAAGGCCAAAAACACACCTCCAATCAAGATTTCAGAGAATATAGATGCACTATTTGAATAAGATCATAAGGAAAGGGTTCACTACCCATGATATAATACCACAACTACCCACTTAGATGACCAAGATATTGGTAAGTGTTTATATTTTATTTATAGGGGTTCCTATAAGTAAAGGTCCAATTATACTTTTTACTCTTCATTTACTAGAATCCATTTGATTTTATAAGACAAGATTTACTTTTTTTATGTTAGAGTTTTATTTTTTCAATATAAAAACAATGGTTAAATGGATCCCCATTTCCAGAAAATAAGGTCTTATGCACCTTAACACTAAAATTGACACCCATTCAATTTCTATTTGACCTAGTCTACATTTCGTCTTAGAACATAATGGGGAATATAGGATGGATCAGATTTGTAAATTTACCACTACAATCCATGAGGGACTATACTCCTCATGAATTGAGACTAGAAATCACTCAATCGTTGCTGAAGAGTGAATCATGTAACTAGAGGTACATAGATGACATGAGTAAAAACTAGCCATTTAAGATGCCACTATCAACATATACAGGAAAAAACTATTTAGGTTTATGTTGACACTTTACCTAACCAACCCCTACCTTGTATAATATGTTAGTAGAATAAGCATATATAACATGATTGGAAAACTCAATAATCACAAGAAATGTAAGCAATTCAAGTAGTAAAATTCAATTATATGGACCTGAATATTCATAGATTTTGAATTCTATGTGCCTATAATGACTCATGTAAAAATAATAATTTCCCTAATCTCATCAGTACAAGGTAAATATTATAAAATAATATCAAAATACCATATCTCATGTACAAGACCCCATGTAAAATGATATCAATAAAAATAAGAAAAAATACAGAACAAGATTCCACATTTCTAGAAACTTGGTATTTACCACGAATATGGGTTAGTTACTCCCATGTATAGCTTATAAGAAAGATTTAAATAATTCATAATATTTTCTATATTGTCTTAAAATAGTAAGGTAAGAAAATAAGGCTCTGATTTCAATTTGTGACATCCCAAACTCAGGTGCCACTCAAAGATTACCTGAGATTTATTGGCCACACAGTCACAAGTGTGACTCCCCATATGTTGGAGGCTTCCAAATAGCAGAAAGAGACTAGGGTGTGTCCATAGGGACACTAGTGGATCATTTAGGATAAGTAATAATAGAAAAATAGAGGAATAATATGAATAAAAAATAGAATAATTGAAATATACACTATAAAAACAGGACTAGTAACCCACCGTAGGAAAAAAAAGATATAAAAGTAATAACATAAACATTCAAGCTAAATATAATAATCATAATTTAGGAACTTATTAATATATAAAATTATTATAAAACTATAAAATAGGTAAACATGGAATCTGAAAATACATGCTATAGAAAAGAAGAAAAAAGAATCCTGAAACAAAGTAATAATCCCAAGATCCATCTTGATAAACTTATACCAAATCCATACAAATCCTTCAAAAAAGATTAGGTGTACAAATAAATATTACTCCCCTTTCCCACAATTATATATACATAATCTACCTAGGTACCATCAGAGGCCCATATATGGTGGGAGATAAATCTCATTATGCCACCACCCACAACATTAATACCAACTAGACTATGAAATATTAACTGTACCAGTGTACAAGAATTTATGAAAGAAAATTAATGATATAATAATAAAATATACATGCCCTATCCCCTATTGGAAATTCCACTGAACATGAGATCATTAAATGAATTCAATTATGTAAAATTTATATAGACAAGTCATGTGAGGAATAACTAACACTGACATCATATCATGATGATAATATTAAAGGAACCATGGTATAAACAATGAATTAAATAATGATGATAATAATGAAGCATATCCAAGGTAATAATAATGGAATCCTTAACCTCAGGGGATAATCTAACTCAGTAAAACCTGTAGCCCTACTATAATGGTTATGAGCATAATCCAAGGGGCATCACCCAAGGAATTACACTATATATAATTATAATTGAGTCAAAGGATCTCATCAATGGTAATACGATCTAAGATTGAATGGTTCCAATGGGCCGAATCCATGGTGCCATGTGTCTGAAGGCAATAAGATAGATCCAAGGAGTGTATCTAAGGCATCCAAATATCAGTAAGATAGAGAACTAATCTTACAGTGTCATGCTGAACATTTTCTAGTAGATAGGTACTAGGTTCCAAGATGAGTATCTCCCTTGGAAACCATCTCCCTAAATCAGAATGATGTTCTCTGAGTGATCAAGGAATTCCCTCCAGAATCCAACTCTATATCATTTTTTATCATTCCTCTCAAGAATATATGGTCTATATAAAATAATCAACTTATACTTGATTCATTATGTAATTAATTCCACGTAATAATCATTCATTTTAATAATTAAATTGGTGCATTCCATTTTCTTTCATACAAGTGACAAGGATAATACGACATTAAACCACTTATTTGTTCATATAATTCACAATAAATTCTTTATGTTTACTCGTATACCTTTTATTAAGCATAGAAATGTGTTCTAAAGATATGAAACCAATCCATTCAACAAAATTAATTTAGGATAAGTGATATATATAATATACTTTCCATTTATAATTAAGATTCATTAATCAGTTGTAACACTTACCTAAGGCAGGTAAAGTGTTTTATATAATTAAATATACCTTAAAAATTCATTAATTTAATTAAGGACATAGATTTATCATAATCAAGTCATGGAACACCTAAACAGTGGAACATATATCTATAACAAACCACTAAATGCATAAAAAGAAAAACACCCTACTTATGGTGGTTAAAACTAAGGTTATAACCTCGAACAATGTAATTAAGAATTATGAAAAAGGATCTAGAATATGAGAATGATGATTATAATCATTTAATATTATTTTAAATAGGAAACATCTAATGAAAATAGAATGTGCAAAATGAATATGGTTTATAAAATGGAGATACTTGAGGGATGAGTAATAGAATGCCTAAATTATGCATGTATAACTCTTCCTATCCAGCATTAAAATTTAGTTTGGCCTAGTTCAAAATAAAACTGAATAATGGATCAACACCCTGAAAATTGAGTATATGAGCCTTCATCAAAATAGCTTCTCCAAATTGAAGAATAATTAAGAAAGGATCTAAAGGATTGAAGAACTTAACTATGCACTTACAACATGGTCAAAAAATTTGGAATTAGAGTCTGGATCTGAAAGATACCCAAGAACCTATATTTGGGATTCAAGGGGACATATTATGTGAGAGGAAAGGTGGGGTGAGGTTTTATCCAGGTAAAATGAGGCCTTGTCTCTTATTTTTTAAACTAAAGTTGGTTATTTACATGGCATGTTAATGTTTTACATGTTATGTAATGCTCAGGGTATCCCCTAAAGGGAAAACCATTTACACATCATGTAAGGTATTGGATAGGAAATTGCATGGTGTGTAAGGATTACAAGCTATTTAATCCAATTTCGTATTGTGTAATTGGCTTACAACCTACCTTAATCCCCCTATCTTCTTCCTTCCAAAACTACCCAACCAGATCACAACCTTAATTTAGGGCACAATAGATATATAATACCTCAATAAGGGTTAAATTGTAAATAAAAAAAATCTTTTCATGATGAAAAAATGGGTTCTTACAAATGGATATTGGGGCGGTATGGGTGTTTTTGGTTGATTTCACTTTTGTGTTTTGAGTTATTTGGCCTTCTAGTCCTCTTGAGTATCTTTTTTTTGTTTCATATGTAATTTGAAATCATTTGATGGATTCATAATGTTTTGAGTTGTATATTTTATTCATGCATCATATGGAGTCTAGTTTTGTTATTGTTTTTATTTTTTTGGATGTATTATCTCTCAAAGGGAAAATCATCCCCCTAATGTTCTCAAATCCCATGGAATTTATTTATAGCCTTTGGTTTTTAGGGACGTCACTTGAGGCCTTGTGGCTCCCTAGTCACTCCTCAACCCAATGAGTTGGGATGTGATGTTACTGATTTTATTTTGAGATATTTATTTTTGGATGAATATATGATCAAATATATCTAATATTTGGGTTTAAAGTTTTGTTCTAGTAAATTTTTAACAGTGTTAAGGTTAGTTATTTATTGATTTTTAATTTTTAATTCCATTTTTATTTTTCGGGTTTGGATATTAATGTATTATTTATCCAAATAAATGTTTATTAATTTTTTTGTATAGTCTTAACTAAAGATAAACATTTAGTTTTCAAAAATGGTTATAAAGGGTATGACTAACCTTTAATCATTTTATGGACCTTATGGTGGATTAAAATTCAATGTTAGTGCTTCAAGAAATAAAAATACCATCATGATCATTTATCTTTTAGAATATGAGATGAGAAAGTGGTGGAAAACCACTTAAAACATAACCCAAGAATGAAATTTTGAAAAAAAAATAACTTAACTACATTTTTTAATATTTTCTATACTATTGGTGAAATAAATTCCTATAAAAAATTAATATATATCTAATGAATCTTACAGAAAAAATTTCTCTCATCTATCATGATATTTTTTTCAAAACTATTTCACTAATATGAGTCTCATTATAGTAAATTTCTATTTAATAAATATTTAGAAGTGTTTCATAGTCTAAACCTATACATCAATGTTCTTATTAAAATGAAATATAATTTAAATTTCCTTATACTTATGTATATTTATCCTTAACTCCATGGAATTAATTTTTAATTTGTTTAAAACCCTTTTTATCCAACCTACGCAACAATTGTGAGGATCTAATTTAATTTAGATGGTATAATGTCACACCCCAATGTTTTAGTTTATAATATTTCAAATGAAAACTATTTCTTATAGCTTTTACCAAAAAAGACACTGATATTAAAAAACAACAACATTATTATTTAAATAGGACCCCTATAACTAAGACATTGGATTGACATGTATGAATATTATTAATCAAGTTACCAAATAAATGTTTCATATTTTTCATTATAATTATTTATTGATTAATTTTTTTGAAATAATTACTCAAATTTTAATTATAAGAATTAAATCATATAAGGTTATGAAAAATTAATGTTTAAATGAGTATTTTTTTCTATAAAATATAGATTTATTAATATTTTTTATGATATATTTAAAAGATAAAATTATCTTATTTATAGTATTAAATTTATTGAATTATTTTTATACAAGTAAATTAATTAATAATCATTCATAAAATTTTTATATATTTATTAGAAATGAAGTTAAAATCGCATAATGGTAAAAAGTGATTTTTTTTAGAAAAATATTTTAAATTATACAATATATTTTTTATATTCATAATTGTAATTAATCAATTCTGATATATTATTTTTTTTAAAAAATTTAATATATCCGAGCATATAAATTTAAAAACACATAATAATTGTTACTTAGAATGGAAAGAATATAAATTCATTTTTATCTTCAAAATTACATTTTTTTCAAAAAATGGCATGTACACTTTATGTGTGTGGAAATTGGAATAATTTTATAATTATTATATAAAATTTATTTAATAAAATAGATTCATTTATGGGTAAAAATAGCTATTTTCACATTGTGTGATTTTTTATTTTTTTCTAAAATATTATGTTTTTGGTTTATAGTGAAAAATAGTATTTTTTTTATAAAAACTATCATTTTACCTCAACTATTTCAAATGTCCCATTCTATTTTTGATTAATTTTATAAAAAAATAATTTCTATTTTAAAATAAATAATCACATTATTGACTTATGAATTATTATTATTCTATATTTATTTATAAATTCATTTCTATGCTTAGAAAAAAATTCTATTTTTCCTTTTTTCATTTTCATATTTTAATTAATTTCTAGAACTTATAAAAGTGGAATAATTTAAAATGAATTTCATATTTTGAATTAAGGGGTTAAAATTTAGTAATTAGTTCAATTTCATTTTTTTGTCACAAGGAATATATACTGTGGTAGAAATTAGTTACCATTGAAATGAGTAAAATGAGTTAATTAAGATAAAAACCATGGAATAAGGTCAAAAAATATGAATTAAATTTATATTGGTTGAGATAATTTTAACTGTTATCAAAATTAAATTAAAATTTCATTGATTTTTATCTAACATAAAATTTGAAATAAATTTACATTTTTTAAACATAATGATATTTATAAGTGTTACACTCCCCTCACTTATAAAAGGGAACATCCATATTGACTTATTCATATATCATGAACACATTATCTTGTCCAATAACATCCTAATAACCTTACCAACTATCCTCCCCACATTCTATATTCTCTTGTGTCTCTAAATTAAAATTCTATATTGGTTAAGGTTTAATCCAAATGAGGTTTTCCAAAGAGGATATATAACTCTTAACCAAGTTATTTAATGTCTATTTCTTATTTAAAATCCTTAAAAACAATCATAATAATGTTTATATATTAACATAAGTATATAAAATATAAATATTTTTATTATTTGTTTAGTTAAATTATTTTTAATCTTCTTTGCTTCCTATACGAAATGAAAATTTCACTTATTCATAAGTATGGACTATCACCTTCACAAAGGAAAATATTTATTTTTTCCATCACTATCTCAAATTTATGAATATAATGATGGAATTAATGAATATATACTTTTTTGAAATTATTATAATTTTGTAAAGATAAAATATTATTTACCATATTAACCTTGCCATCCAGTGTAAAATGATAACATTTGTAGTGCATACATGTGGACTACCACCTCCATAAAGTGATGTGATTCATTTTTCATTTCCACCTTCCATGAATTTTCATTAGGATGGAACTATTTTATAAATATGTAATTAATAATTAAATTTATGAGTCTATAAATTTAATATATTTTCTAATATATTTATGTTACACTATTTAGAAAATAAATACATCATTCGTGAGTATGTAAGGACTATGGTCTCTATAAAATGAGGTGATTCATTTTTCATGATCGCTAGACATAGATTTTTATAAAAGTATATTGAATAAAGAAGTATAATAATTATAACATGATTAATATTATTATTATAATGGAACCATGATCCCATTAAACATGGTCAACATACCAATTTTATGTTCAGGGTATAAACTAAATGACCCCAAAACATCCAATGTGAACATAATCGATTTAGTAAATATATAAGTCATGGTAATAAAGGAATTAAAAGGGTATTGATAATGTAATAAACAAGAAAATGTTAATAATAACATATAAAAGTACATATAATTTTATTGTTCATGAAATTACATAACATACATGGAGTGTAAGGAAACAAGGTAAGGGATTTTATAGAACACTATTTTAAATGTTTTAAACTATTTTATCCATGTACAGGTTCTTAAAATTGTTAGATTGATGTTATATATACACATAAATATTTTAATAAATATAATTTCTACTAACTTTTAAATTCTTAACAAATGATTAAAATTAAACTTTTCAAACATTTTTCATATGAGCCAGTTTATAAATTTTTTTTCGAAGTGATAAAGAATTATTTTTAACATTTACCACATGATCATCTTTCACCTCTATAATAGAAATTAATCATTATAATTATTTATCTAAAAGTACAAAAAAAATTAATTCAATATCATATTATAGTTTTTCATTGAATTTTTAGATTTTAAATCTTTTTAATAGAAATGATATTTAATATTTTTTATGATAACTGAAAGTGTGTTCTTATAGGGGATATAATACCAAATTATATGGGTTTAATGATCAAAATGATTTATTTTATATTTTATTTCCAATTATATTGTTCTTGAAACTTTTATACAATAATTATCCATTCATATATTTCATTAATAACATGTGATCTTAATATCAATCTTTAAAAAATAGTATAATGATGTTGGAGTTAACGAGAAACAAGTTTTTTCCTAAGAGATATGATACCATTTACTATGATTTTTATTACATTTTAAGGGCTATTTTAAGGGTGATTATAAGTTTAGTGTCCCATGAAATTGAAATGGTTTTGAAATGCATCCAATGGGTTTTTAAAGAAATTTTTTTATTTCATATCATAATAGAAGGAATTCATGATAAATATAATAATTTTGGTCATATAATGATGAATTGTTTTTTCATTAGTTATAATTTTTTGCATAAAACAATAATGATTATGATTTTACAATTATTATTGATTATAATTTTTTTATGAAAACTTTTGGAATTGAATTTTTTTCATTATTATGTAATGATTATTTTTAGATAAATGTTTATTATAAAAAATAGAAAATCTCTTTAAGTTGTTTCATGAATTTTACAAGTATCTATGGGATTTAGATTCTTTTTATATCATTTTATAGGCTTTGAGTTTTCTTATCACACATTTTTATGAAAATAATACACAAGATATAATGATAAAGTGTGATTATAGAAAGTTTAATAGTGTAACTACTGAAATGAAGAAATATTTTCATAAATAGAACATGAGTGTAAACGAATGAATAAAATTTTATATAAAAAAGTAAAATTTATGTAAATTTCAATTATGTTTTGTAATAGTTTTCCCAATTTTATAAAACTCTAAACGTAAAAATTAATATTATTGTAATATTACTAAATAAATTCTACTAAAATCATAAATAGGGGATCTTAAAAGAACATTTACCTATAATATATATATATTAAAATTTATTTTCTAAGTTTCTAGGTGGGAGTTAGTATACCAAATAGACATTATTAGGTCCAGGATTTGTAATTAAATTGTATTCACTATCTCAATAGTTTTATTTTTTGGTTTTATTCTAGATACTTTGGTTATGTATGATATTTTCATGGATTATAGAATAAGATTTATATTATATTATATGAATTTTATTTTTGGGTTATAATTTATTCATGATACTATAATGGTAATACATCCCATTTTTGTGTTTTATACCCTCAGTTTGAGTTACCAACATAGGTTTTATTTGGGGTGGGCTTCAGGGGTAAGTCACATCATCAGTGAAAGCCCAATAGGGGTTCCCAATGGGGGTGAATCATGATACATATCTCAATTTATTTCCATTAATTTTATTATTACATCCTTATTTGGGATTAATTATGTGTTTTCTCAAACTTTGGAATGTTTCGAGGGGGTTTCTAGTTTAATACACATAACTTGTCTATCTATATTAAAGATAATGGTTATTATCTATTTCATTATGAGATGATAATAATTGTGGGGATATATATTGAACCAAGAATTTAACACATATTATTACCTTATTTTAAATCATAAATATATAAAAAGTATAACCCCAATGATCTCAAGGCCTATTGCCTTCTAAATACTAGGTTCATTTATATCAAATGAAACTTAAAACATGGGATTAATATTTTATTATCCCCAGTGATATATTAAATCTAATAGATTTTATAAAACTACAAGGGAAAACCTGGGGAATAAATGAAAGATATGGGTGAGCTAAAAATAGCACTAAGGGAATTTACATGATAAGGAAGAACAACATCTGAGTCAAAGGTATTACATGATATTATAAAATAGAAGATACATGAGTAATCAAATGGAAGCATGATATAAATGAAATTGTATCATAAGATCATGGAAGAATAGAAAATGTTGTAGTGAAATAATACATGAAATGTATATATGTTAAGGCTAAAAACCCAGAAAATAGGTCATGGTCGGTAGAGTCCCATAATATATTAGTTTCTCTCTTTTATCCCATACAATAAATATCATGAGACTAAAACATAACCAAATGAATTAGAGGTATTCATATATGATACGACCCATAAAATTCATATTATTTAAATTTATATTAATGAAAAATATTTAAATCAATCATAAGGGGAAAATATAATAATTAATCATGGAAATAAATGGGTTGTATATTCTTGTCTCATATTATAATCAGAAGTGATTTATTTAAATAGTAATTTGAGAAATGGTAAATAGGAATGTGTTACCCAATAAAAGGAATAGAGAATTATTTAAGTATATATGTATAATATATATATATATATAATTTATAAGTATTAAATATCATTAAAGAGAGAGATAATGTGAGTTAGATGGAGAGAGAGATAGATGGCGTAACCTGAAGAAAATGATGGTTTAGAGAGATGCCTTATGTTGAGGACGGTTCATCTTATGTGTTATTTATATTACTTAATAATAAAATTATGTTAATTATTTACATTATCAATATTTTTTTATTTTATAATTGATTTTTTTATTCATTTATATTTCATATTAAATTACTTAATCATTTAGGTTTATGTCAGATGTTTTGACGATGATTGACTCATATGTCTAAAATTACTCTTGTAAGTTTAATATGGTAAAATATTTTATAAATTATTCATACTCAGAATAATAATCATGATATAATTATTATTTTTATACATCAATTATACTTTTAAAACTAATCATGATGAATTTTTATGAAAAGTTCTCTTTGTTACGACTATCGAGAAGGTAGGCCATATGTACGCAAGAGTGACGTTTCCAATTTTCAATGATCACGATGGAAAAAAGGTAAGTGTTATTTTATATTTAAATAAGTAAAATTATATCATAAATATAATATGATTTCATTAAATACACTTAGATATTCCATCTGTGTAATGTGGTTAAAAAAATAAACAAATTACATTGGTTTTTGAGGTGTAGTCCATCGTATACAAACATGATGTTATCATTTTCAATGAATGGTAAGATAAGAATTTATTTGAAATATTAAATTTATATAATGTTTAATATTTTATTATTATCATGTATATACATTAAATCCATCATTATGGATAAAAATTAGAGGTGAAGATGGAACAAAAATTACATTAGTTCATGTGTTGGTAGTCAGACTTACATATGATCGATGGTTTCATTTCCAATTTGATGTAAGTGGATATAGTTTTAGGTTATGAAATTATACTCAAAATATATTATTATATTTAAGATACTGAATTCTTTATATTGTAATTATTGTGTAATATTTTAAGGAAGTGTAAGAATAAATAAAACAAGGATGCTTGGTTATGAACACTACCACTTCATCAGACAACCTCTTCAGGATAATATCTAAATCCTTCATAGATTAGACATTTGAAAAAAACCAAGGATTATAGGATGATGGTAAATATGTAATGATTTTTCTAGGAGCTTTATGAACCAAAAGTTCTTGTATGTGTGGATTGCAGAGGAGAGGGGGTGACCTTTTATAAGGTATGAGGACTGATGTTCTTCTAGATACCCAAAACTACTCAATAAAGGGAATTCAATCTCAATAAAAATGCATTAAAAGTTTAAATATTAAGGATTTTAGGGTATATATAAGGATGAAAAAACCTAAAAAACTTCAAAATAAATAGTTTTCAAAAACATTATCCTATTTACCTCTAAGGTTACTCACTTTTACACTTCTAATTTTTTAAACAATGGTAACTATTTATTTAATATATTTTCCAGTAATTATGTAAAAAATATAAGAAAAAATTATTATATAATATAAATTATTTTTATTATAAAAATTAAATCCACTTTATCAGATTAAATTAAAATAATTGGGAGAATTTAATTTAAAATTAAACCCGCAAGCGCGTTAAAAATGGGTTTTAAATAAATGCATTTTTCAAGAATCAGATGATGTTATAATAACTATATGAAAAGTAATAACAATTAAATAAATTTAAATTAATATTTATAGATATCTAATCTATACATTTAATTTATATAATTTCACATTAATGATTTTTTTATTAATTAAAATAGAGAAACATTATTAATTTTAAAATAGTTATGAGAAAAATATTTTTTCAAGCCTAAAAATAAACTTATTTTAAAATGATGAATAAATATAATTTAAATGTAATTTATTATATGAAATACATTTAAAGAATAATTATTTTAATTTTAAATCATATTAAAAAATAATTGGAATTTCAAAATATGTATATTGTTAAAAAGAAATTGTTGTTTTACCAAGAATAGGTATTTTTCTTTATTCACTAAAAAAATCAATATTTTACCAAAAATACAATAATTTTACTTGAAGTTAATATAAATATTATGATTTCAAAAATTATTTTTTTTTTATAAAATAAAATTTCTAATTATTTTCTCATAAAGTAAATAAAAAATATTTTAGTAGGAAACATATTTTTTATAGAGTAAAATAAAATTATTAAGGATAAGGCCATATTTATTTGGAATTTTTAAATAAATTTATATTTATTTGGACCATTATATATATATCATAAATTATTCAATACAATTATTACATCCAGTTTAATGTCTTGTTTATATCTATCATGTTTAAATAATAATATTTTAATATTATATGATGGTTCATTTAACTAGTTTGTTTTTCGTAATGATAGATATCAAAGAAATGAAATTTATTTAAGGATAAATATATTCTAAATTATTAGGGTTTTAAATTCTACCCCATTTTAAAAACCTGCATCCTCTCAAATTGAACCTGTTCTCAATAATCAAGGGTTGAAAATTTAAAAATTCTTTTGTTGAAAACTGAAATTGAGAAATAGGTTAATAAAAATTCCACTTAAGAATATAGAAAGGTAAATATAAAGGTTTTTGCATAACTAGGTTTCCACATAGGGGAGCATTGTTGGGATGTGAAAAAATTGATATGGAATAAAAACATAAATAATTATAAAGAGTGATTGATATCATTGATCACATGAATGTAAATGATTAAGAGAAAGTACAAAAATAAAAAACCATTAATATATGTAGAATTAAAAGTAAATTTATTCAAGATATATAATTGTAATATAATAACATTTTTTTCAATATCCTTTTCTTAAAGTTGAGGGATAATTTTTTATCAAGATATAGAACTCTAAAAAATATGCTTACTTGATATCTTTTCAATTCATAAACACAATTTAATCCTTTTTATGTGATTTTATCAATTCAACACCACATTTTACTCTAATTAATAAATATACAATATTAGTGTTTTTTATTCATGGTGCACTAAAATTAACTTTTAACAGATCTTATGATTCATAAAAGTGTAACAAGATATTCCAATTACTATTATTAAAATCAAAATGGTTAGTACAAGTTAATATATTACCCCAAATGAATATTAATATATTAATCCCAAAAATTAAACAATAAAACCAATGGTTTAACATTGATATCTTATTAAATTAATAACATTATATCCCAAATAATCTCAATAAACTCAACTTGAATGAATCTTCTCATTACCTTCATGTTATATCCCCAAAAAGATAATATAATTTTACCAAATTAATCCTTTATGTTAAACCTAAATGTTATATAAATATATATAAAATAATAAAAATTTTCCTAAAATATCCTAAATCACAACAGAATCCTAAAAATGAAATATTATTTTGTCCACTAATAGGTTTCCCAAAATTAACTTAATATTTATTGTAACACCATGACCCCTCTAGGCTGGAGCCGGTGCATTACTTGTGATATTGGCATGGTTAGAAGGAATGAAAATCCTGATGGAACAATCAGTTTAGTAGTCTTGAAGAAACTAGATACATAGATGTAACTCAAATTACATTGGAAAAGGTTACAAAATACAATACATAACAAAAAACTCAAAACTACATCCACATGAACTCAAAAGAAGTCCATCTCTTCATCACCTGTTTAAGGTAGACAATGAAAGGGGTGATCTCAAATAATAATTAAGGGTTACAAATAGCGGATGAATGAGTAAAATAATAAGTGAATCACAATCAATCTGACATAATCAATATGGCATAGTGAATATATGAACATCTAATGCCATTAATAAACTGAGAATCAAACTGCATCCATAGATTTTGTCATAGTGAAAACCTCATGGATAATAATAATAACTAATAATGAAGAAATAGAATGCTTATTAATTGGATGTCATGTATCTGGCACATGAAACCACAATACCGTAAAAATGGTTTAGTTCTGTGGGTAGAAACCCGTGTGATTTTTGGAAACAAACTCGAAGGGTTTGTCGCCAACTGTTTTGTCTCATGAGACCTACCGATGCATCGAGGGGATATAGAAGGCCCCACCAGCCACTGAATTTCCAAATCATTCTTTATACATTTATTCAATAGGAGTTAAATATGCCTTTTCAATATCCGTATAGATTAGAGTATTCAAATTCATCAATATTACCATAAATAATATATCTTTCCAAATAAACATCGTATATAAAATGGTATACAATTTAGAAAAAAAACATATCCATGACATAAGTTAATGGATATTTAATATAAATATAATTTGAAAATAAAATTGATCTCAAATGGGAAGTAGGTACACCACATAAGGATTATTAGGTGCACAATACAAAGTAAGTCACAAAGAAAATGGTAGTTGAGACAATGTCCTTTACCAAAATGTAATCGGTCGAATCACATGACCAAAACTTATTAACCATCGATGAATTGTTGAATAAAATTTATATAAATGGAATCATGTTATTATATATAAAATGGCAGTACACATGTACCAAATATAAGGAATAATTGGCACACAATGTAAATCTCACATAAATGAAAGTGAGATGAGAAACCCCTTACCTTATGCTCGAGTGTGTTCTCCATTTGTTTTAATGACCTGAATGATCAAATTTATCTTAATTAATTAATATTTCCATAACTTCCTATACATTTAATTGATTTAGTATAACTTTACTAGGTTCATTCATGGCCCTTTCTATGTGTTCAATTGGTTTAATTTTCATGTTTTGGAAGCATTTTCTTCCTTGGTTTTCAAGGTTTGTTTACTTATTTCCATGAATAGAAGTTCATTTGAAACATGTTTAAACATCCAGACTTGTTGAAACATATTATTAATGAAATTATGTAGATATTAATGACCTTATAATGATTTTGTGTTATATGCCATGATGATGATTCATTAGTTAAAACATTAATGATGTTCGTTTAGATCGTTTTAGTGGTTCTTGGATAATAACAACCTCATTTTGTTTTATAAATTAGAACCATGAGTACCAAATAATTACAGAACCATGTGTGAGTCATAACACATATATTATAACTAGGTTCAACCATATAAATGGTTTCATGACCAGACTTTAAAGAATTATTGCAAATTGAAATCACATCGTCTACGATGTCGGTAATTCGACACGTCACGGACAATGTTTTTAATTCCTTGAACAAGTGGGGAAAGAAGAAGATTGATGATTAATTTATCATGAACATTAGAAAATAAATAATATACAAGATTCTGGAGATTTAATTCCTCTTGGGTAAGAATATATGAAGAAATAATAAATAAATAACTCAAAATTAAAGAATACTTTTGAAATCGCTTACAAAAATTCGGCAGCCTAACGGCTACGCAACATGGTTTTCGAAAATATTAAAAAAGTAAGGGGTCAAGGTTCAACTATCCATAAATTAATCATAATATAGATTAGATCAAGAATAAGAAGAAAAATAAAAACATGGTTTGGAAACTTGAAAGATATACCACATAAAAGAGAAATTGAAAATAAAAAAAAGAAATTGGGAATTTTCTTACCTTGTAGAGTAACCCTTAGAACTTGAGGGTTGGGACATTCGGGGATTAAAGAAACCTTGGGAGGACTAATATGAATTTAAGGAGGCCAGAACATCATTTAGGCAGAATTGTTAATGAATTAAATGAAGGGAAGAGTAGGTATTTATAGGAGAAGTGAGGGATTATTTTAATAATTTTCAAGGGACACCTCATGAGTGGTTTTTGTAAAACCATGGGCTTGCCCATGCTATTTTCCCATGGTATAAGCCACATAGGACTCCTCACACCTTATTTAACTATAAACAAGTCGACCAGATTTATGACATCATTTTTTCATCATTAATTATGTCATAAACACACCGAAACTAAAAACTGTATTTCTACTATTCACTGAAAAATCAATTGTTTCAGAAAGATTCTGAAAATTCACCCTAAACATTTTTTGACGTGTAAAATTAAAAAATTAAATCCATTTTTCAAAAATAATTTTCTAAAGATTATTAATTTAATTTTTAAACAAATTCATAGTTAATTCGAAAAATAACTATCTTAAAGTGCATTTAGTTTTATTTCTCATTGAAAACTAATTAAGATCTAATTATCTTTTTTCCTTAAGAAAATGAAATAATATTATTATTTACTATTCATAAGGGTCATATTACTATTCATATTACCATTCACAAGGGTATGTTACTATTCACTAAAAATTAAGTTTGTTCTATCAGACTCCAAATGACTTACTGATCAAAACTCTAGATGACCATTTTTTGAAATTCAAAACATAGAAGTGGAAAATTTATATTTAATGTATAGGTTTTGACTATATCCAAAATAAACTAGTGTTGTTTTAAAGGAAGACAGTGATGAATAGAATTTATTTAATAGAAACATACCATAAAATGTTTGGGATGCTATATTTATCCTCCAAAACATTTATATAAAGACAATGTCAAACTAAATAGTACATCAAGTAGAAAATTGGTATAAAATTCACCCTTATTGTCCTTTGGTTGTGTGTTTAAACACCGCAACATTTCCAGATGGGATAGGTTATCATAAGTCTTACTGGTTTTCCTTTTTATGAAAATACATAAATTTTTATGTGATAATTATATTAATAATCCCCCTTGATCATATAAGAATATCAAGAATATTATGAACATATTAAAAAATAACTTAAGTAATCAAATAAAATTTTCCAACCTATAGTTTTCTATCCAAATAATTATTATTCACAAAATAAACTAATTTTAATTAACTATAATTACCTCAAAATCAATTACTTATCCAAGATTTTATTTTCCTAATTCATGTGTTTTTTCATATAACAATTTTTTTATTAAATCACCTTTATTTTTCTTTAGTATGATAAAAATACTATTTTTAATCATTAAAGTAAACTAAAACTGAAAAATACTTTGAAGGTTCATCATTATTATAACCAAATTAATATTGATAAAAATACACCAACAACCTTATTCTTTAATTACAACAGCTAAAAAATTAATTAATTAAACTTAAATAATTTTCATGACATAGTCACCAAGGAATTAATATTTACCTTAGAGAATTTACTCTGATAATGATCAATTTCACAACATTTACAAAATTGAAACATTATTGGTGACTTAGGTTTAACTTTTTTTCCCTAGATCTTCTAAACAAGATTATTTAAGTTTTATTTGAAAATTAACTTATGTATTCCCTCATTTTACATAAATAAAGAATATTTCAGTTCCCTGGAGGCATTTTCCATGGTTCCACTTCCAATATTTTTAACAAGTGGGAAATTTAATATTATTTTATTTTTCATATTTAGCAGTTAAACTTCTATGAGACTCCATACTTATATTCTTTTGTGTATTTTGTAATTAAACTATATTTTTATAGTTAATTGTAATTTGAGAATCCTCATTTGTCATAATCAAAATATGTTTAACATCCAATCCCATTTTGAAGGGTATCTTTTTAGGGAAATAATTAAATTTCCTATAAAATTGGTTTTTTAAATACATTCTCATATTTTACACAATTAAATGAAAGAAATAAAAAAACAAGATTAGAATACTATTGCATACATAAAGGAAAACTTATAAACTTAGAAGGAATAATGTAAAATGATAATTATACACTAACATATGTGTTTCTATGTTTCAATATTGGTTACCCAAGAAAATTATTCCTAATAGGTTTCATAACCTAACATTTTTATCAAGTCCTTTATAAGGGTTTATAAACAGTTTGTAAATTTCCAAAACGTATCCCTTGTGAGTGTCAAACCAGGTGCATAGTAAGGCATGTTTTCATGTAACAGGTAACACTTAAGTCAAGCCTACCATTTCCTCTTTGGAGTTATTACCCATAGGTACATTTATTCTAGAATAATATTCTCTTATTATATCTAGAAATTTATGTAATTTCTCATAAACCAATCACTCTATACTTCACTAAGATTAGAAAATTTGTTTCTAAACTTAGTCTTATCCTAATACTTATCTCCAAGGTTCTCACTAAATTTTTCTCATCCTATTTTATAAATGATAACTAAAAATTATCTACGATACCATATATTGTCACATAAACCATATAAACATATTATTATATGATTATTAAGAATAAATAACCAATAATTTCAACTCTAATGATCATGAGGTGTAATTCCTTTATAATACTAGGTTCATATTTCACCAAATGAAACATAAAACATTTCATTGTTATTTTATTTTCCAAAGTGAAATCCTAAATACAATTGTTCTTTTAAAACATCATGGGATAACCTCAAGAATACATGAAATACATGGTGGTAAAAAAATACTAGTAAGAGAATAAACTTTATTAGGAGGAATAACATGTGAGTCAAAGGTATAACATGATATTATAATAGAGAAGGTACATGAGTAATAAAATAGAAGAATAATATAATGGGTCTGGTATCATAAGATCATAGAAGCCTAAAAAATATGGTAGTGTAAAGACCTGGAAATTCCATGTAACTTTTTTTAAATGGGAAATTTAGGAGTCCTTGAAACTTGATGGCGCGTGATTCTGAGGCCCGGAGTGCTTGGAATCAATTTCTGAAGTTTTGTTCGGGTATGTTTAGTAAATGTATGAGCGGGTTTTTATAACTTTTGAAATGGTACTCAGAATTGAAATATGAGGGAACTGTTGAACTCACAATGCCAGTATTCTCTTAAGATGAATTTCACCTCTAAGGCAGTTGGTTGAGGGTGGGAGATAGTTTTTGGGTTTTTTGTGGGAATAATAAAATAAAATAAACACATGTATTATTTGATTTTTATCTATTATAACCACCCAAGTGGAATTTAGAGGTGGGGACCACCACACATTAACCTCCTATGAGAGGTTATGGTGGTGGGGCCCACCCGAACCTAACCTCCCACGAGAGGTTATGATGTGAGGACCACCTGTCAATAAACCCCCCTAATAATGGTGGGAGAGGAAAACCTCTCAACTCCCCTCATTAATGAGGGAGATTCTCTCCACCCCCTCCTTTAATGGTGTCAACTCTTCCTCTCTTTTAATTGTGCCAACCTCATGAATTAATTAAGTGTAGCCAACTTAATTAATTCACCCAATTTGAATTCTTATTCCAACGACTTAATAGATTTTATAATCAATTATTCTTGGCTACCTTTTCTTTTTTTGGAAAATGAGGAAGGAGATTTTGAGAGAAAATATCTCGCCAACGAAGAACCAAGAACGTGTTCTTCCAATGAAGAATTCCGGCAAGGAGCGTATTTGACTTCTTCCTCAGAAGCACCTTGCAGAAGCAACTGACGTGGGATGTCTTCGACAATTATCCCTCCCTCCTCATCTTCATCAAGAACCGATGCACGAGCTCAAGTTTAGAAGTGTGCGGCAGATGTGATGAATGACGACAACTCCGTATTCTTCCCCACGACTCCATCAACGAACAATGAACAAAGGTAGGGGTTTAATTTTATTTATGTATGATATTATTCCCTTGTTACTTTTCTTATAAAAAAATAACGCGAACCAACTTATTATCAAGTTGATCCGCAGATGTTTTTCCTTGCAGGTTGGGAATATTTTTTTAATGAGGAATTATGGGAATTGATGTTTTTAAGATATCTTCAATGCTCATTCTTTGCTTCATTCTTCTGAGCCAATCGCTATCACCCTAAACGTGGAAAGGTGCAGACCAAACCAATGTGGTCCAACCCCTCCACCAATCTTCTTTGTGATATTCTTCGGCATGGAGACGAGGTGACGAAGGCAACCTATGCCGCCCCCATGATGCCCTGGTGCCCCGGGCCGAACCGTGCCGCCCTTTCGCTTCTGAGCCGCCTTGGCCGCGCTGCCCGCCGTCCACGCCACTCACCGGCCAAGCCATGCAGCCCCCCCAGACGAGCCGTGTTCCGGCTGCACTATGCCCCAGCACCCAGCCACTGCACCGCCCATGCCTCCCGCACCCCTCACGATGCCCTCCCAAGACCCGGATGATCCGACCTTCATGCACCCTGTGCGCCCCGCGACTCTTCCATCCATGCACCCCGCGTGCCCCGCACACCCCGTCGCTCCGCCCTCCATGCGTCCCGCGGTGCCCCGGCCGTGCCGGCCTCCCGGCCCCAGCCATGCCACCCCGACCTCGAGCCGAGCTGCCCTCACCGGCCCCACGCGGCGCCCTCCAGACTGAGTTTCGCGCTTGCGGTGCCCTCCGGGTCGAGCCACCCACGCGGCGCCCTCTGAGTTGAACAACCCTCACACCGACCCGCAGTCGGTCTATGCCCTCGCGACAAGTCCGCGCTCTCGTGGACCTCTGCAACCCCTCGCGGACAGCTAAGCTGGGCCCAGCGGGCCAGGCCGAACCTAACTGGTCGGCCCGCCTAATGGGCTGTGTCAAACCCAGACTGGGTTGGTCCCACTCTTACCCTTTACTTTCTTTTGCCCATATCATTGGCACCGGGCATCCGTTTGACAAACCATAAGTGGACCTAGTAATCTTGGATCATAACGGGCCCTTTGAGTATATCCCACTAGATTTTGGGGTATAGTTGAGATACAGTCTGTTTGGATCACACACAGATCAAACTGGGCCCCCAGGACTAAAAGGTTAATAACTCACAGACCGGGAATACGATCAACGCATCGTCGATTGAGTTCAGACCTCTATGACATGGCAGAACTTTGATATACTTCTTCATGGGAATTCATGATAGTTGGAGTATCAACCAGTAGCTCGTGGAGCGGATCCTTTCAGAGAATACCGGACAGAGTGCAGAGACCTAGTAGCTGGCTAAGACTTGACGAATGTTGACTGATTGACTCAGAGTGACTCGACTATCCCAGTGGGGAGCGCCTGGTTGTGGTAGAACACCCAGGGCAGAGGAGTTCCTGGCTGTGGTGGCAAACTCATGGTACACGACAAGAGGAGTACCTCTGTAGGCTATTGGGGGGAGCGCTTGGTTCTGGTAGTAGACCCACGGTGGGGAGCGCCTTGGTGACGAAGCAGACCCACGATACTCGACATGAGGAGTACCTCAGCAGTCTAAAGTTAGTGGTAAGCGCCTTGGTGTTGTGGCAGGCCCACTGTACTCGACAGAAGAGTAGTTCTCTAGTAGTCATGGTTTCGATAATGTGAATAAAAATACTGGTTGAGCAGAGTCAGTAACATTTCCTTTTTACTCATGATTGAGATGGATTACATAATAACTTAGGTATATATATGGGAATATACCTAAGTAGGGTTATCTATTGATTTCATACTTTGTGGTTTATCCTTGTTGGATTTTGTGATACCTTGAGAGTATAAGGGTCACTACTGAGTATCATTATACTCACCCCTACATGGCCTATGCCCACACCTCGTTGTGTTGGATGAAGACGACGGACAACGTTGACCGAGGCTGAGTACCAGGATTGGACGGTACCCGAAGGTGGACCTTACGACATGTCGGTACACAGAGGAGACGGACGGACGTGGAGTGCTGAGGAGGCAATCTGTACGTGCACTTTAGGTAGGAATCTCTGAGGATAACCTAGTGGCTATTTTTCTTATTTCCTCAGTTGTACTTGTACTTTTAGTTTCTTTTACTCTCCAGTTGGGCTTGTATTCTGTCCCATTTTTATCTACTATACTCACTTTTTTGTTGTTCAGTTTCCTCATGATCATAACTACTATGTGTGTTTACAGGTATAAAAAAAATTCCTTTCCAGTTTTACGGAATTACACCTTTGGTGTTAGTCTCCAGCCCCTGGCCTATAGAAGGTGGGATTGGGGTAGTCACGGCACAAGCCCCGAGGGATGAGTCGTGACAAATTGGTATCAGAGGATTCGGTTCTACCATAGAATGTATGACTCTGATCTTTCCTTTCTATAAAGAAATAGTGTTATGAGTAGTGATTGTGGTCTCAGTTCAGGGAGTCTAGTGTTGGTGCGGCGGCAGACGTATCCATACACCAAGACCCTGAATTCTGATTTACAACTCAGTACACAAAAACACTGATTGTGTGTGTGTTTTCAAAAGCTTTTTTAAGTCAGATCAACCAGATCAGCTCACTAGATATAATCTTTTGACCGTGTCACATCTTTTTATTTCAGGATGCCTCCGTGCATATGACCAGATAAAGTCCCGAGATTTTTACTCACAGATAGCCCACCGAGTGATGAGGCATCGGTGAAGGACCCTTTTCCAGCGGAGGAACCAGTGGTAACACTTCCCATTGGGCCACTGATGCCACTAGCCCCATCAGAAGGCGATGCACGCCGCTTGAGCGTGTTTCACAAGTTCCAACGCTAGAGGCCACCCAGGTTCCAGGGAGAGACGGAGCCACATGTGGCTGAGGATTAGATGGAGGCTGCGTTGAGATTTTTCCGACTGGTAAGGACACTAACTAAACTCATGGTGATTCTTGCTGCCAGCCTTCTACAGGTAGAAGCAGGAAGATGGTGGAGATTGATGCTCAAATTTCACGATGAGATGATGTTTCTCTGGGCATACTTCAAGATCCAGTTTCAGGCAGAGTTTGTCCCAGCGACTCTTCATGCATTGCGCAAACAGGAGCTACTTCGTCTGCAGTAGGGCAGCATGACTGTATATCAGTACTTAATGAGGTTCACAGACCTCTCACGCTACCCCACCGATATGGTACGAGACCTATTATTCAGGTATCAGAACTTTAAGCAACGACTGAGGCGCGATATCAGGGCTTCAGTGATCTCACTCAGCATCTCGATGTAGGTAGGGGTGTTAGAGAGAGCCCTCGTAGTGGAGAGTTTCCTTGTGGAGCAGTCTCTAGCAGTGAGATCCACCACCAGTTGACATATAGTGGAGTCTTCTGTAGCTGGCAGGAAACAGATGTCGCAGAGGTCCAAGAGTACTGGACTTAGAGGTGGATGACCGCGTGACTTAGGATCGGTTGTGCGGGGCACCCGAAGCAGAGAAATGCATTCCAGGAGAAGGCAATGTTTCACATGTGGCGGGCATGGTCACATGGCTCATGACTGTCTGAACCGTCGTTCGTATGATCAGCAGACGGTCGAAGGACCACCCAAGCATAGTGAGAGATTCAATCGAGGTGGTCCGTAGGGATCAGGAAGACGTGGTAGAGGAGCTTGTTGTTCAGCTAGAAGTGGACGACATTTTGAGGTGTTACCACCACCACAACTAGGAGGTATACCCCGACCGCAAGGAGCAGGTGGATAATTAAGATCGCAGCTTTAGGAAGCTGAGACCTATGATCAAGATGCTCCATAGATGATACGATGTAGAATCTATGACTATTCAAACTTAGTTGTAGTTCTTATAGACATAGATTCTAGTTACTTCTTCATTTCCACTGCCTTCGTTCGAATCTCAGAGATTCTGACGGAGCCGTTGGCTTGATCCTTATGGCTAGATACTCCTACAGGAGAAGATTCTACAATTAAAAATTGTTGCTAGTAGTGTGAGCTTACTCTAGGAGGTGATAGCTTTGGCTGTGATCTCCTAGAAGTGGCATCGAGGATTTACGATGTCATCTTGGTTATGGACTGGTTATCTACAGTCCAAGTCCAGATTGACTGTATTAGGTGCAAAGTGCGGTGTGTCAACATGGATGGGACCAGGTTTACCTTCACTGGTGAGAAGGGAGCCTCTGCAGCACAGGACGGACTTACCCGGAGGAGGGTGCAGCTGATCCCTCATCAGTTGGCTTGCCTTACCCTTGGAGCAGTTGATGTAGAGAGTTCGAGCTATCCTGTAGTGGTGGACTAGTACACAGATGTTTTCCCTGATGATGTCTCAGTTCTACCTCCTCGCAGAGAGGTGGAAATTTACATTGACTTGTACCCCGGGATGACACTGATATCTACTTCAGTGTATTGGATAGATCCTGTAGAGATTTTCGAGCTACAAGTACAACGTAAGGACTTGCAGGGGAAGGGATTCATCTAGCCCATCATTTCTCCGAGGACAGCCCTGATTCTATTCGCGTAGAAGGCATATGGGAGCTTGAGGATTTTTATTGGCTACCAGAACCTGAACCAGGTGACCATGAAGAAAAAGTACCCACTCCCAAGGATTGATGACCTCTTTGATCAGTTGAAGGGAGCACGGTGGTTCTCGATGATAGACCTCAGATCAGGCTATCACCAGCTCAGACTTTGAAATGAGGATGTGCAGAAGACGGTCTTCATATGTCGGTATGGCCACTATGAGTTTTTGGTTATGCAATTCAGCATAACCAACACTCCAGAAGTGTTAATGGGACTCATGAACAGGATCTTTCAGCCATACCTCGATGCTTTGATGTAGTCTTCATCGACGACATTCTGATCTACTCGACTACTAAGGATGAGCATGCCTGTCATTTACAGGTAGTACTAGACAAACTATGAGAGCACCGACTTTATGGTAAGTTCTCGAAGTGCTAGTTCTAGATCCAAGAGGTTCACTTTCTAGGACATGTCATCTTGAAGGCTTGAGTTGCAGTAGATCTAGAAAAGATTGATGCAGTACTTTCTTGGGATCCACTGAGGAGTGTGATGGAGGTACAAAGTTTCCTGGGATTGGATGGATACTATCGGAGGTTTGTACTAGACTTCTCTAGAGTTTCATCACCACTATCATCCTTGAAGAATAAGGGGAAACCCTGTGTGTGGTCAGAGAGATGCCAGCAGAGATTTTATGTGTATAGGAAGAGGATGACTAGTGCCCCCATCTTGAGGCTTCCAGAAGAAGGCATAGGGTACGTAGTCTACTATGATGCGTCAGGGATCAGACTCGAATGAGTCTTTATACAGGAGCGAGTAGTGATCACATATGGCTCTCATCAGCTGAGTCATCATGAGAAAAACTACACTACCCATTACCTAGAGTTAGCAGTAGTGGTTTTTTCTTTGAAGACGTAGCGACACTATCTGATGGGCGAACGTTTTATCATGTACTCTGATCACAAGAGTCTCAGGTATATATTCTCTTAGAAGGACCTGAACCTGAGAAAACGACATTGTCATGAGTTCCTCTAGGACTATAACTTCGAGATAGTCTATACTCTTGGGAAGGGGAACTTTGTTGCAGATGCACTCAATAGGAGAACTGGTATACAGCTGTTAGGCGAGGCGACATAGGAGCTGACTGCATTACAAATATCCATTGTGGATAGATATGGAGTATCCTTTCTTCAGACTCTTATAGTCACTCCCCCACTTCTTCAGTGAGTTAGGGAGGAACTACATGGGGATGCTGACTGCGAGACATGACGTGCTCAGATATCCATAGGACAGGCACCTGATGGATTTTCTGAAGGTGGGGAGCACATCATCATCTTCAGAGGACGTAATATGGTACCGGTTTCACTTCAGGAAAAAGTGTTGAGGGAGTTCAACACAGCACGTCAAGTGGTATATCCAGGAGTGGCGGAGATGTACTGGGATCTTTGACGACATCACTGGTGATCGGGAATGAAGAAAGCAGTTGTAGAGTCTGTTTCTCAGTGCCTAACTTGTCATCATGTGAAGGCTAAGTATTAGGTACTAGTAGGATTGGTTCAGCCTTTAGAGGTCCTAGAGTGGAAGTGGGATGGGATATCCAGGGATTTTGTGATAGGACTTCCACATACATCCAGAGGTTAGGACTCAATCTGGGTGATCGTCGACCAACTCACCATGTTGGCCTACTTCCTACTGATCAGAGAACATGGTTCAGTAGAGAGATTGGGATGCATCTATGTGTAGACGATTGTGAATCTACATGAAGTGCCATCGACGATTGTCTCCTATTGGGATGCATGATTTACTTCCCAGCTATGGAAGGGGTTGCAAGAAGCATTTGGGATACAACTACATTTGAGCACCGCCTTCCATCCTCTGACAGATGGCCAGACTAAGCAGACCATTAAGACCCTCGAGGACTTGATGTGTGATTGTGTTCTCGACTTTAGTCGCATCGGGGAGGATCACTTGACTTTGGTGGGGTTTTCATACAACAACAGTTATCACTCCACCATTGTGATGCACCATTCGAGCCATTGTACAAGGGACCTTGCAGATAATCTTTGCCCTGGACTGACCAAGGGGAGTCAGTACTTGTGGGACCATAGATAGTATAGGCTACCACAGAGAAGGAGAAGATCATCCAAGAGTTAATGAAGACTTCATAGAGTAGGAAGAAGTCGTATGCTGATAGGAGAAGAAGACCTCTAGAGTTTGAGGATTGCGTCCACGTCTTTCTACGGGTCTGACATCGACGAGGTCTACAGAGATTTTTATGAGGCATCAAGTTATCTCAGAGATTCATCGGGCCTTTTTAGATCCTCAGTAGAGTTGGATAGGTGGCTTACCACTTAGCTCTTCCGCCTCAGTTGAATCGGGTGCACTGCATCTTCTATGTATCCTAGCATAGGAGATATGTGCATGACCCTTCCCACATCATCGACCATGGAAAGCTGCACATCGATGATGGAGCGACTTTTACGGATGTTCTAGTAGAGATTGATGATTGATAGTAGTGGGTCCCTCTTGGATGGTCAATACCTCTGGTGTGCATTCTCTAGCTGCATGGGAACCTCTAAGAGATCATATGAGATCGAGAGGCTCATATGTGTGCTCAGTACCCCCACTTTTTCCCTTAGATATGAATTGTAGCTTATAGGGACGTAAAGTCTTGAGGTGGGGAGAATGTAAAGACCCTGAATTTACATGTAATTTTTTTATATTAAATGGGAATTTTATGAGTCTGTGAAACTTGACGGTGCGTGGTTCCGTGGCCCGGAGTGCCCAAAATCAATTTTTGAAGATTTCTTAAGGAATGTTCAGTAAACGTATGAGATGGTTTTTATAACTTTTGAACCAGTGCTCAGAATTGAAATATGAGGGCACCGTTGAACTCACATATCCAATATTTTCATAAGAAGACTTTCACCTCAACGGTAGTTGGTCAATTGTGGAAGATAGTTTTTGTGTTTTTCATGGGAATAATAAAATAGAATAAAAATATGTTTTATTTTATTTTTATCTGTTATAACAACCCAAGTGGAAGTTGTATGTGGGGACCACCACATTTTAACCTCCCATGAGAGGTTATGTTGGTGGGGCCCACCAGAATATAACCTTCCATGAGAGGTTACGATGTTGGGACCACCCAGGACTAAACCCCCCTAATAATGGTGGGAGAGGAAAACCTCTCAATTCCCCTCATTAGTGAGGGAGAGTATCTCCACCCCATCCTTTAATTATTTCAACACTTCCACTATTTTAATAATTCCAACCTCATGAATTAATTAAGTGGAACCAACTTAATTAATTCATCCAATTTGAATTCTTATGCCAACTAATTAATTGATTTTATAATATATTATTCTTGGCTACCTTTTCTTTTATTGGAAAAGGAGGAAGGAGATTTTGAGAGAAAATCTCTCGCCAACGAAGAACGCCGACAAGGAACGTCTTCAACTTCTTCCTCAGAAGCACCTTGTGGAAGCAACTGATGTGGGATGTCTTCAATGACTGACCCTCCCTCCTCATCATCATCAACGAACTAACACACGAGTTCGGGATTGGAAGTGTTTGGAGGACGCGATGAATGATGACAACTCCATCTTCTTCCCCACGACTCCATCAACAAACAACAAACAGAGGTAGGGGTTTAATTTTATTTAAGTATGATATTATTCCCTTATTACTTTTCTTCCAAAACAAAGAATGCAGACCAACTTATTATCAAGTTGATCCGCACATGTTTTTCCTTGTGGGTTGGGAATATTTTGTTAATGAGGGATTATGGGAATTTATGTTTTTAAGATATCTTCCATGCACGTTCTTTGCTTCATTTTTGTGAGCCAATTACTATCACCCTAGAAGTGGAAGGGTGCAGACCAAACCAATGTTGTCCGACCCCTCTGCTGATCTTCTTTGTGATGTTCTTCGGCATTGAGATGAGGCGATGAAGGCAATGAAGGCAACATGCACCACCCTTGTGATGTTTCGACACCCCGGGCCGAACCATGCCGCCCTCCGGCTTCTGAGCCACCCTAGCCACCCCGGCAGCGCTGCCAGCCAGCTGCGCCGCCCACCACCTGAACTGGCCGAGCTGCGATGCACCACTGTCGAGCCACGCTTCAACCACACAACACCCTGGCTACCAACTGTCATTCCTCCTTCACCCCTCTCGGCACCCTACCAAGCCCCAATCGAGCCGGCCTCCATGCGCTCTGCGCGACCCGTGGCTCTTCTGTCTGCAAACCCCACGCGCTCCGTGATGCCACTGGCCGGACCGACCCTCCAGTCTCTGCACACCCCGCGGATCCACCATCTGTGTGCTCCACGGTGCCCTGGCCGAGCTGGCCTCCCGACCCCAGCCATGCCACCCCGGCCCCGGGCTGAGCCGCCCTGAGTCGGCCCCTCACAGCGCCCTCCTGGCCGAGTCGCGCCATCGCGGTGCCCTCCGGGCTGAGCCACACCCTCGTGGTTCCCTTCGGTCCAAGTCACCCACACAGCACCCTCTGGGACAAACCTCCCTCACACCGACCCGTGGCTAGTCTGCGCCCTCGCTACCGGTCCGCGCTGTCGCGACCAGCTGGGATGGGCCCAGTGGACTAGGCAGAACCTAACGGGTGGCCCCAACTAACAGGTTGGACCTGAACCAATGGGTTAGGACAGGACCAGGCCGGGTCGGCCCAGACTGGGTCGGGGCGGGGCGGTCCGACAGGGTCAGACCAGACCCGGGCCCACTACAACCCTTTACTTTATTTTGGCCATATCTTTGGCACCAGGCGTCCATTTGACAAATTTTCTATGGCCCTGGTAATCTTGGAGCTTGACTGTCTCTTTGGGTATACCCCACTTGAGTTTGTTGTATTGTTGAGATATAGTCAGGTTGGATTGCGCACGAATCCAACCGGGCGCCTGAGACTAAAAGGTTAATAACTCACAGACCGGGCGTCTGATTGATGTGATGTATATTGCATTGAGACCTCTATGATTAAACAGACCTTTGAGAGTCTTCTTCGTCAGAATTCATGATAGTTGGAGTATCGAATAGTAGCTCATGGAGCGGATCCTTCTAGAGACGAGTAGACAGAGTGTAGAGACCTAGTAGCTGGCTAAGACTTGACGATTGATGACCAATTGACTCAGAGTGACTCGACTAGCCCAGTGGGGAGAGCTTAGTTGTGGTGGAAGAACCATGGTAGAGGATTTCCTGGTTGTGGTGGCAGAATCATGGTACTCGAAAGGAGGAGTACCTCTGCAGGCTATTAGGGGGCGCTTGGTTGTGGCGGGAGACCCACGATGGGGAGCGCCTTAGTGACACAGCAGACCCATGATACTCGACAGGATGAGTACCTCAACAGTTCAGGGTTTGTGGGAAGCACCTTTGTGTCACATAAGGCCCACTATACTTGACATAGGAGGAGTTCTCCAGCAGCCGTGGTTTCGATAATGTGAATAAAAATCTTGGTTGAGATGAGTCAATAACTTTTGTGTTTTCCTCACGATTGAGATGGATTACATGATAACATAGGTATATGTATGGGCATATACCTAAGTGGGGTTATCTATAGATTTCATACTTTTCGGTTTATACCTGTTGGATTTGGTGAGACCTTGAGGGTCTCAGGGTCCTTACTGAGTATCGTTATACTCACCCCTGCACGGGATATTCCCACACCTCGTTGTGTTGGATACAGAAGACGGATAGTGTTGACCTAGGCTGAGAGTACTAGGACTGGACGGTACCCATAGGAGGAACTTACAGCCTGTCGGTACATGGAGGAAACGGACGGACGTGGAGTGCTGAGGAGGTGATCTTTACCTACCCTTCAGGTAGGAACCTCAGATGACGACCCAGTGGCTGTTTTTCCTATTTCCTCAGTTGTACTTGTACTTTAAGTTTCTTGTACTCTCCAGTTGGGCTTGTATTATGTACCCTTTTTACTTACTGTACTCACATGTTGGTTATTCAGTTTACTCGTGATCATATCTATTGTGTGTATTTATAGGTTATAAAGTCAATGCCTTCCCAGTTTTAGGGAATTACACCTTTGGTGCTAGTCGCCATCCCCTGTCCTATGAAAGGCGGGCTTGGGGTAGTCATGGCACGGGCCCCGGGGGATGGGTCGTGATAGGTAGTAACATAAAAAATATAAATAAGTCAAGAAAAATTTTGAAGATAACATCACATGGTGGATAGAGTCCTATAATAGATTAGGTTCACTCCCAAATCCCATACATGACGTTTCATGAGACTAAATCATGACCCAATGCGTTGGTGAGTTATATAATTCCAAGACAACAATTAAATTTAATATTATCTACAAGCACATTGTTTCCACATAAGGAAATAAATATTAAGTTATAAACTTATAAATTACCCACAAAAATAATTGAGTTTCATATTCTTGTATCATAACATAATCAAAATACATTTCATGAAGTAGGCATTCGAGAAATTTTCATAAGGAATGTATTACCCCAAAAAAGGAATGAATAAGAGATTGTTATATATATATATATATATATTTGACATATATAATGAATTTATAGATATTAAATATCATTAATGAGAGATATAACGTGATTTAGAGAGGGAGAGTGGTCAAAACTTAATGAAAAGGGTAGTTTAGAGAGGTGCCTTACCATGAGCCTGAGTCATCATCTGTGTTATTTATAATTATGAATTGTAAAATTATGTTAATTATTTAATTTATTATGACCTTTTTTCTTGATTATAATTCATTTTATTATTCATTACCAATCCATATTAAATTACTTAATCATTTAGGTTCATGATGTAAGTTTTGATGATGTTCGACAAATATGACCAAAATCACTTTGGTATATTTTGAAAGGAAAAAAAGATTATTAATTTGTAATCTTGAAAATAATATTAATAAAATATTAATAAATTATATATATATATATATTATAATTTTAAAACCAATAATTAAGTATTCTTATAAAAAATGAATTCTCGTACTATCATGGAGACAGTAGGCTTTATGTAGAGACGAGTGAAATTTCCAATTTTCAAAGATCATGATGGAAATAAGTTAAGTGTTATTTTATATTTATATAAAGATAATTATATCATAAATATCATATTATTTGAAAATATATATTTAAATATTCCTTCCATGTGATACGGTTAAATATTTAACGAATCACATCACTTCACGAGGTGGTAGTCTACCTTACACACGAACAATGTTATCATTTTTAATCGATGATATTGAAAGAAATTATATGAAATGTTACTTGTAAAAATATTTAATATATAATAATTATAATATATTGTAATTAATTCCCATATTATTAACATCGGTGAGTGGTGATGATGGAAAATAAATGACATTAATTCACATGGTGGTAGTCCTCCATACACATGATTGCTGATTTCATTTTTAATTTGATGAAAGTAGTGATGGATTTAGGTAATTAAGGTAAAATATTAAAATATTAGTATATTATATATAATTATGTTATTATATGGGAATTATTGAGTAATATTTGAAGTAAGTGGGAGAATAAATAAAACAATGATTCTTGATTAGGAATGTCACCTCTTCTTCATAACACCTCTTTAGGATTATATCGAAAGACTTCCTGGAGGTCATTAGGAAAAAAGGATTATAGGATGAGGGAAAGTAAGTAATGATGTGATTTGGGTAGTAAATGGATGTAGTAGTGTGTTTTTTAAGTGTGTAATGGTGAGGAGAGGGGGTTCCCTTTTTTTAATAGAGGAGACGTGACATTCTTGTAAATACCCAATACTATTTAATAATTTGAATTCAATCTCAAGGATAATCAATAAAAAAATTAAAAAATAAAGGATTTACTGAGAGATAAGGCATATATATATTACTTATATTCAAAATAAATAAGGTTTAAAAATGATATCCTCTTTACCTCTATGGATATTCACGTTTACCATTTTAATTATTTATCCATGATACCTATTCATTTTACTGTTTTGACTATTAATTTTGGAAAAATTTCATGTTGAACATAATATATTATATTTTTTCCTTTTTAATAACATTTAATAAATTTTATCAAATACAATTCATAGAATTTATAGATTTTAACTTATAATTAAACCCATAGATGTGTCAAAAAAATTAGTTTTCCAGAAATAATGTTTTCAAGCATAACATGATATTATAATAACTCTTTGACATATAAAAATAATTAAATGAATTTAAATTAAAATTTATAGATATATAATGTAAAAATATTATGAAAATAATTTATAATTATGTTTTATTTTGAATAGTTATAATGGAGAAACATTATGCATTCTAAAACAGTTTTTAGAAAAAAGTGTTTGAAAGCCTAAAACTAAACTTGTATTAAAATAAGGTATAAAAATGATCTAAACATAATTAATATGATGAAATATTAATAAAGAATAATTATGTTACTTTTAAAACATATTAAATAATAATTTTTCTTTCTAATTACTTAAATCACTAAAAAGAAATGTTTTTTATAAAAAAACTCGTTATTTTTCACTATTCACTAAAAAGTAAATATTTTACTAAAAATACAAACATTTAACCATAATTTAATATCAATTTTATGAATTTGAAAATTATTTTAATTTTATAAAATAAAATTTCTAAATTTTCCTCAAATTAATTATAACATTTTCTAAAAAAACACTTTTAAAGGAACCATATTGTTTAGAATAAAATAAAATTATTAAGGTTGAGAGATTATTTATTAGAAATTTTTAAATAATTTTATATTTAGTAATAAATTTATATATATTTCAAAAATTATTAAATACTATTCATTATTTCTAATTTAAATTCTAGGTTATATCATTCATTTTAATTAATATTATTTTAATATTATATAAAAGTTGATTTAAAATCACTATTTCTTTTAACACAAGCTATCAAAAAATAAAAAAATAAAGAAAAATATATTCAAAATTATTAGGGTGTTTCATGGTATATTTAGGGATATACTATATCCTCATTATTTCCTCCCCCCCCCACATTGGAAATCCTTTTTCTTCCCACACATGCATAGTCAATAAATATCACCCACACCCACCCACTATTCTACACTATTTCCCTTATACACACCCTTAATTATCCACCATTTCCAGAACCATTTTCCATTGACATTAATTTTTTTCATTCTAATATATATAGGGGATATATTGAGTGGATCATAGATAACTAAAATCTCCCCATTCAATTATTATAGGATTTCTCTACTTCTTAGGCATATAGTTCTTTTGTTAATGATTTATGAATTTTAAATCACATGCATTAAATGTTATAGATATCACTATAATCAATTTGTGATAAAGAAAATTTCATAATATGTGAATATTTATAGGAGTGTTAATGGAAATTTTACATAATATTTTTAAATGGAAGTAAATATTATGTACTAGAATTTCCACGACCCGCTGAAACTCCTCATGAAGCAGATGAGGATGATAAAGATATCTACAAGTTAAAGATTAATGATACATTATATATACAATGAATCAAGTTATAATAAATGTCTACTGAAACACACAAGTATCATGAAGATAAATTTGAATACAACATAATGCCTCATCTCTTAAATATTTACTAGGAGTGGGATTAAAAATAAATATACAAAATATGAGCATTAAGATAAATTTCAGGATAGGTTTTACCATTCAGAAAGTATACACTCAAGATGATTGGGTACATTGAGTGTTTTATGAATTTAGAATTAATGATATACAAGGATCATTCCAAAGATAACATTACCTCATATCGAAATCAATTTTTATTATGTTGTGTTGTAATTTTAATAATTAATAACTTTTGGATATTTTGAAAACAATTATCAATAATTATAATGGCACTAAGAGAGGTAGTATATTTATTAAATTAGGTTAGATGAAACCACACTAGGGGGTAGGGTGGAGTTAATAAGGTTGGTGAAATTTTACCAATTTATATAATTTTGTTCTTATCTCTTAACCTATTAAGGGAATGGATCTCACAAAAATTATCACCTTTAGGTTTCATAAAAGTAATATTAAAGGGAAATTAAACAAAAATTATAGACAAAAAATTTATAATTATGTTCACCTCCAATATGGAAGACCAAATACTTGGTATGGGGTGGTTTTTATCAAATTCACACACAAGTTATATTTTATTATGGAGATGAATATTATGAAATGGTGTACCCTTTATCCTATTTTAGATTCACAATCCAAGTTATAAGAATGCACTAACTTGATCACTTTTTTTAGATATGACACCAATCATTCCGATCTCAACTCCCAAATTTCACTTTCTCCTCCTTGATGTGTCATTAATAATGTATTAAGTTTCTTCCCTGGGCTATATGGATGTGATTTCATTCACCAATTTTTATATAACATGTAATGATTCATCACATTTTACAATAATCAAAAATTGATGTCTCAAATATTTCTTAACTATAGTAATAAAAATGGATGCCTATAATTTTTTTCAGATCGAATGAACATCAAAATATAATATTTTTGTCCATAAAATTTTATATTCTCTCTTTTATATTCATCAATTAATAAAAACAACCTATCATACTACTATATTATTTTTTTACATCTTTCCCCAACTTACAAAACATTCATAATAATAGTACTGTAAGTTTTTCACTCACACTATTTCTTTAATACATAGAATCTTAGGGAATTAAAGTATCAATTTAATCTTATTATCTCTTATGTCATCATTTTTATTGTTTTACTATAATATATATATATATATATATATATATATATATTCTTATAATTTTGGTTATGGCATGTGAAGGCTGGGAGATTGGTGGGAACCTTAGATTGGGTGAACATGATTCTCATACGAAGAAGGATGATCTTGGGAAGGAAATCGATTTTGATATGGTTGATGATTGGCCTAACCTCATTGGTAAAAATAAAATCCTTCATTTATGCATGATGAAAAAATAAAATCAGACCGATCTTGTGTCTTTTTATGCTCTTGGTTCAAAATATTGTTTTTAGAATACAGTACAGGATGAGAGGAATCCTTCTTTCTTGGGTTCTGATTCTCCCCCTCCCAGAAAAATGGTAAAAATGGGTTAAATTGTGTTTGTGTCAGCTAATAAAGATGCTATGTATGAGCATGTGAGTCTCTACAAATTTTCAATAATCATTAGTTTCTTGATTAAAAAAGAGTCTAAGGCAGGTAAATTCAACAAGATCATTCATAGGATTGCAGATATCTAGGGACTTGATGAATGGATGATGACAGCTACAGGGCATTGTTTTTTAGCATGTTTTCTTTCCATCTGATGAATGAAAATGGTGAGCTTGGAGGTTAGGATCTATTTATCTTAAACATGGTTTTCCTTGTATACTATAATGGGATTGAAACATCAACCATAGTAGTGTAAAGAACACTCAAACTCATGTTTGGATCCGAATTTATAAATTGAATTAGCTTTAATACCATCTGTGATTTCTTTGGGATATCACCGCTTTCATTGGAAACCCTATAATAATGGATATATGGATGGATAATACAAGTTTTGGTCATTATTAATGAATCCTTATTGATGTTAATATGTCTTACTCCTTTGTTGAAGAGGTTTTTTTAACTTCCAGGGATGATGGTATCAATCTAGAAGATTTCTATGAGAGGAAAGCAATGTTCTATCTAAATTCTAATTTATTCAAGCATGTTATCTCTGAATGAAATTGGAATAAATTGTGTAATTTTTTTAAAATAATGGGAAGTGATGATACCAACTATATAAGAAAGAAACAGAAGTACGGGGTTCCCATTTCTAATTCTCATGACCTAGATCCTAGACCATCTTATAGTGGGACATCAAATCCTCCATTTATGGCATGGAAAAAGGATTCTTCTCCTATAAATGGTGTGATTGAACACATCCCAATCCTTGTGGATGTGAATAAGGACTTTAATTTTGGGATCTTTTCTAATGATGGTGTAGCTTCACCTTCTATCATTTGGTAGTTTGATCAAGATTTATCAGGTGTGGGCTACAATGCTATTGATTCTGTGAGGAATGTTGTTTATAATACAATCACATATGAGCATTTTGTTCCTCCTGATCATGTCACTATTATAGAATATAGTTGTACTGATTTTAAGTGTATTTTAAACTCTTCATATAAAATGGTCGGTTCAAAAAATTATAATAAGGTTTCCCCGCCTATGCATGTCTCTATTCTGTATGACGAGCAGGTTGTTCCTCCTGAATAGGTGATTATCTTGAAATTAGGTTGTTCTACTAATTAGGGTGTATGATACCCTTCATCTGAATAGGATGGTGAAGCCACACATTGGATGGAAATTTATCCTTAGCGTGTAACTATTATAGAACCATCCTGTACTGCAATTGATGGTGTATCTTCCCTCTCAACTAAGCTAGTTGGTGTCATAATTCTTACTAAACCTATGCTTTATCTGGAGAAGTTATATGGTCTGGCCATGTGTTCTGTTTCACTTCCATAAATGTGCATCCTAGATAGTGGGATGGGGGAATATTGTTGATAATACTATCCATACTATTCCTTAGGTTCATATTGGTGACTCATTTTCACAGTTTCATCCATCCAAAACTTATAGAAGGAGGCTACATAAAAGTTTCAATATAAAACCAGTTCATTCAACGAATATTTTTAACTCTTTAAGCAACAATTTTTAGGCTGAATGTGATGAGGAATTATCCCCATACAGTCAATGTCATAGTGGTATTTCTTCTATTAATTATGAAGTAGAATAGAAGGGTAAAAATACCAAGTATCCAATGATTATTAATCAAGGAAGGACTCAACATCATGATGGTCCTAGGACTAGGATCACGTTTCACATTCAATGATGGTCATATTATAGAATTTAAAAGGTCTAGGGAACTCTCCCATTGTAATAGACCTTAGCCAATTTATTTTGAAAAAAAAACATATGCTTATTGGTCTTTCTAAACCAAGAATTAAATTTGATAATTTGGAATCTATTAAATAGATTACCTTAGCATATTCCTTCATCAATCATAATCACTTTGAAGGTGCTACATAGTCATTATGGGTTCTTAAACTTGATAGTGTTACTATAAATTATTTTAGTAATTATTTAGACAATGTTACTATTTCCTTTGCCATGAATGATACTAAAAATTCTATAACTTCTTTGTATTAATTCAAATTGTATATAAGAATAATATTTCTTTAGAGATGTCTGATGTCCACCTTTAAGACTATTTTTTAGTGTGGGATTAAAATGGGTCATTTTAAGGTTGTTTTCAGACTATATGGAAAAAATATAAGTATATTTTGTTTGAAATCTGTTAATTATTTCTCTAATTACATTGATAATTGTATTTCGGTTTAATTCCCCATGGTTGTATAATATTATACATGGAGTAGGTATACCCAAAATGGGAGGTAAACAAGTAAACACGTTAGAATTTCTGTGAAAGTGGATGAGAGGAATGGTGGAGCTGATTTATATGGTCTCACTCTTCAAAAGATGAATTATTATTATAACCCACTGTTGGTTGATTTTCGTGTTAATAAATCAAGGCCATCTCCTTTACCCTTAATGTTTAATAATTCAGGGATTGTTGTGCCTGATTGTAGAGATATTTTTTTATATTCTTAGAAGGTTGACTATTTGGGATGTCCTCTAAAAATATATGATTCCAAGACAAAGAATATTAAATCAAAGATTAAAGGGTGTAGAAAAACATCCTTTTCTAAAATTGAACATGCTATCCAGGAGACTGAATACTATTTGGCACACTCCCCAGAAAGCGATCAGAGTCAAGATGTGTCCTATTTGGAGGAGAGTCAATATTTATCAAAACATGATTAACTTTTGTCCCTTATGGATAATATTTATAGGAATCAATTTAATATCCGGTGGCTTAAGGAGGGGGATGAAAATTCAAGATTGTTTCATTTCATTCATAGAGAGAAGAAGGTAAAAAGAGGTTTTATTGCTCTTAAAATTTATGGTACATTGTCTATTTCTGAAAATAATTTTTCAAATGTTGTAAGCTATTATTTTGAGGATTTATATGTAGAGAAATTGGAGGAAAACACTAAGAAAGTGATTAATTTTATTTCTCTAAGAATTGATGATATGAATAATAAGAGTCTTGTTGAGTAAACCAATGAAAGATAAATTAAGGAAAATCCTTTACATTAAATATTGATAGTGTTTCTGGAAAAAATTTCTTCACCAAATAATTCTTCATATTCAACTGGTAAATTGTCCATTATAAAGTAACCAATATAGTGAGGTAATTATTTATTCATTCATTTATGCCATATGGTGTGAATTCTAATTTCATCGCTTTGATTCCAAAGAGAGAGAATAGTCTGGATATTATAGATTTTATTTTTGTTTCTATTGGGTACTCTATCCCAATGGTGATTAGTAATATTATAACTTATAGACTAGGTGAGATTGGAAAGGTATTTATATCTGCAGACCAATTCAGTTTTCTCCCTGGGAGAAATATCCAAAATTTTAGTTATACTGCTTCAGAGTTTGTGAACATTATAAATAAAAAGGTAAAATATTGTAATATAGACTTGAAGATTGATATCTCCAAATCCTTTGATATAATAAAATGGAATTTTGTTTATTCTATTCTTAGAATGCATGGGCCTTCCGAAAATTTTATTAATTTGATTTGCACTATCCTTAAGAGTTTCAGGCTCTCCATCCTTGTTAATGGGTCCATGAGGGGTTTCTTTCTGTATTCCCTAGGGTTTAGGAAGGGGGAACCTTTATATATGCTTATATTTTCTATAGCTAAGTACTATTTATAAAATTGTCTTACTGATCTTGTTAACATCAGTATTTATTATCAAATGAGGGTTGGAAGATTGTTCATTGCAACATCACATATTCTCTATGTTGATGATATTTTCCTTTTTGGGAAGGCTGACTATGTGACCATATATTATATTAAAGGCATGTTTGTGAATTATGAAGATGTTTTTGGTCAGTCTATCATTTGGAATAAGTCCTCTATGATGTTTGGAAAATTAGTGCTTATATCTAAGTAGAATAAGGTAGAAAAAGTATTGTTATAAAGAGAGGGTCCCTTACATTTATCAATCTTTGGTTTAACCTTTTTTGGGGTAAGTTTAAAAGGTTTTAGATGGAAAATATTTCTTAAAGTATTATTAACTAGCTTTCAACATAGAAGGGGAGGACTATATCTCAGGCATGTAGAATTCTTTTGGTTAATTCGGTGATCCCTAATATTATTTTTTATGCATTCTCATTATAAAACTAGCCTATGACCCTCATTAAAGAGTGTAAAAGTATGATTCACCATTATATATGGAATGGTTGAATTTATGAAATTCATTTGGTCATGGATTATTGGAAGAAATGTGTCCAACTAGTGAATATGGGGGGAATGGGGATTAAATATATCAAGATTTTCAATGATCATTTACTCAAAAAGTTCACATGGAGACTATTAACCTCCATTGATTTCTCATTGGGGTTTCTTACCACTAGGTTTATCAACCAATTGAGAGATGGGAATTTCATGTATGTTCCTTCATCTATTTTCCCAACTATTGACCAGTCCAATCATGAGATTATACTCTACTCAAATGGGTGGTATCTAGGTAGTCAAAATTGAACTGCTGGAGCACTCTATGGCTCTCAAGACCTATTATAAAAGATGTTGTGATCCATATCTCATTGATAAATGTTACAATTGTTTAATTACATTATAATTCTGATATGCAAGAGCTATTTCCCCCTCATCTCACTATGGAGTTCTTTAGGTATGTGTCCTCTCTTCAGGATATTCTGGTATGGATTCAAAATATGAATGATTTCTTCAGTACAGAGGAATGTTATAGAACTATTATGATTCCTATATAAACTTTCCTTCATGTGTTTTAGTATTTTGGAAGAATATCATTTATCTGGATATTCTTCTACTAATCTAGTAAATTTGGAGGAAGTTTCTACCTGTGAAGAATCTCATTGAACATGAAGGATTTCCTTATTCCCCTACTTGTCACTTATGTTTGTAGGACGAGGATACCCTCATTAATCTTTATATTTGTCATTACTTCACATAAAATATGAGGATATATGTGAAAGATCTGTTTTACTACACTTTTGATTTTGGGAGTCTTTATGTACTACTATCATCTATTTTGAGCACAATCCGTAGTGATTATATTCACTCCCTCATTTTGGCATCAATGGATAGTTTTATTTTATACTTATGGAGGGAATTAAATGGTTTGTAGTTAAATGATCATGTACCTTATTTTCATTCTAGATTTATAGTAATATACATGAGGATAATTCTTGTATCCAAAATCCAAACTAGTTCCATGAATAATGAATTTTATGATCTGGCTATTTTGAGATCACATGGTGTATGTGGAAGGGTCAAGAAACCATTGGTGGCTAGATCTATTATATGAATACCCTCAGTCTCTGTGTGGTTCAAGGTTAATGTTAATGGGGTGTATTTAGGTGCACCAGGGCCCTTGGGTTGTGGTGGTATCTTTCGTACTCATCGGGGTTTCATTAAGGGATGTTTATAACACTTCATCAGGAATTGATATGAAATAGAAGCAGAGTTGTGGGCTATTATCATGGCAGTCACATATAATGTTCATCATGGTTGGTGTTATCAATGGTTTGAATCTGACTCAACTTTAGTGGTGCAAATTATTAAAGTTGTCCCCCAGAACGTCCCATGGATAATTTTGGCATCGTGGATTGATTATACTCATATAGAGGATTATTTTTTTCTTGATGTTACTGACAAATATAGGGAATAAAATCTGGTTTATCTGCCTCATGAACCTTTTGAGTATTCATATAATCATTTAAACATTATTTCTATTTTTCAAATATAGAAATTCCATGATATTTCTCACCATGATTTTCTTGATTCAACTTGTCTAAGACAATATTCCACAAATACCAAAAAATTCCCATTTAAATTTATCAATGGAAATTTCACAATAATCTCGTTGTCTTTGATCTCCACAAATAATCTAAAATATTCATATTTAAAATCCCATAATTATCATAAGAGGATCCTATTAATTACATATTATTAACTTCATCTTTTCAATCGTCTTGAATAACAACATCATGGTATTTATAACTTGATGAATTAAAAAGAATTATATTATTAAGAACTCTATAATTCTTAGTTTGTTTAAAAATAACATTGTAAAAGAAATATATAATCATACGTATCACTTTATAAATCTAAGAATTATAATTTATATCAACTATAATATGATACATATCATCCGTTTGATATTACATTTTCCATATTTAATTTTGAAATATTTTACATAATATTTGTAAAATGTTATGTATCCATTCAGATATATTATTTATTTGCATAAAAATATTACATTAAATCTAACAAAATTTATATAAAATAGTTTAAAACTCCCACTACATTTCTTGTTCACTTTTTATTAGATATTCATAGAGTTTCTTACATTTTTCTAGAAACTCAATTATATTATGTATAAAAATAATACTATTTGAAAATAAACTTGATGATTCTATAAGTCATATCTACGCTTCTCAACCAAACTCCAGTCACGAGAATCTAATTTACCTCATCTGAAAATAAATTAAATGATGTTATATATTTATAAAACCTTTTCAAATCTTTTCAAATCAATTTCAAAATCATTTATAACTATAAAAAACATAAAAACATTACTATATGTTCGATTATGATTCTCTAACCACATTCTAATTAATGAAACACATATTTTAGATTCAAATTATTTCATTAAATATCTTATAATTGTATTTCAATATAAACAATATCCTTCATATATGATATTAATAACAATATATCTTTAAAAAAATATTAAAAAAACCTTTGAAAATAATATCAATTTGAAAAAAACTATTCTCCATGGATTTCTTCACAACTAAAAATATTCTCATTTTTTTTAAATTAGTAACCTTTCATATAAATTTCACACAATATCTATATAGAAATTGTATTCATACTCCAATAAAAAATATCTTCATCATGTTTAGTATCATTTTCACCCTTAACCAATCATATATTCTCAAATATTGGAAAGAACCCATCTAAAGATCTTTTCCAAGTGAATGGATTTCAAATAAGATCCACAAACGGTTTTATGTTATTATAAATCTCCATTACCATATGGGAAATGGAAGGAAAATATATTATTATTTCATCATTGTAATTTTTTTCATTAGAATGATAAGTAAAGGTGGAGGGTATTTCAAACTCTATGATGTAATTTTTCTCTAATATACTAAACTAAATACATGTTCAAAACCTTTTTATAAAAATAACGACAGAAACTCATATTCTTCTTTCCTCATTGAAAATATTTTTATTTAAAATATTATGAAAAAACATGAGGGTAATTATAACTCTCTGTTATAAGGTATTGTTAAATTTTATCAACTCAATAAATATAGAAAAATGTTCTTGAGATATCTAACAAGGATGTATATTGATCTCCCATTTACTCAAATTAATACATGCAGAAAACCTTGCTTGAGTTCTCTAATCATCCCCTTCTTATAATATTCTATTATAAAATAATTATTTACTTTTCTCCCATGATTTCTTTATCAATACATATCAACATGATCTTTATTGATTATAAAACATAACTCAAACCAAAGTGGATTCAAAATCCACCCTTTAGATTATTTTCCAATATATATACAAAAAAAATATTACCAATTGGTTTTATTCTATTTATTATATCCATCCTTTTGATAATAAATTAAAAGGATAATATCAAATTGTTATGTCATCCAATATTCTAACCCAATCCTATACAATAAATGCTTAAGGTATAAAATAACAGTAAATAATCAATTTCACAAAACTTCTTGTTCACATCTAAATATTCCTGATTCCTTTTAATTTCTCATTTAATTGATCAATAAAAGTTAACCCCCTTACCATTAGATATTATCCTTTAAAAATGGTACAATGTAGAAAAATGCATCTTTAATGACACTTTCTTATCACTTTTGAATAATTTTAAATTTTCAAGAAATAATTATTTTTGGCATCATTATCAAACATCCCCCCTCAGTGGATATATTTTAGCATCACCTTATCTTGGTTTATTAATTTATCCATTATTATTCTAGATGAAAAGGTTATATCACTTCCAATAGAGTTAATTTTAATCTTTTATCCGAATTTTATATCACACATATGTCCCCTAAACTCATGATTCTCATTTAATTCCTTTCATATAAATAACAAACATATAATATCTTTGAATAAGGTGGGTTCTCCTAAGATTATTTTTTAGAGATTTGTTTTTGAGAGTTTATTCTCAACCAAGAGACTCCATTTATTTTAGATCCCTTTTTAGGGAATTCTTCATGATTTTTCCCTTGAAATCTAGGTCTATAAACATCATAGGAAACATGGTTTTATTAATTCATTTTACTATCTAACAGGGTGAAATTACTTCCATTATATAATTTATTAAATAACATGACTCTCATAGCTCTAGTTTTGTTTTCTCTAGGATAACTAATTATTCTGTATGCATGATCAAACAATTTTTTGGAATTATGTCAAGCTCATATACACATTCCATATAACTCTTCCATATGTATTTTTTCAACTTAATTATGAAATATCTAATGAAATTTTAACTTATGTTCATATTTAATTTATGTTTCTTTACAACACTATCATTATGTTATAATTTCTATATCATTCATTCATATTATAATTAGGTTGTCTATATGATCATACATTTGTTACACACATTCCTTTCTTGAATCTTCCATAAGGTTACATAGATATTCTTATCACCAAACCAATTACTTTTTATAGGATGATTCACACATTTCCATTAGATTACATCTTATAGCACCAACACACATATTTTATTTGAAAAATTTTAAGGTCTGACATTTTCCTCCATAATAGAAGAATATATTTATCTATGGTGTAACATTCTTTATGGTACTCATTGGTGTTATTAACTGGATATTTTTATTTTTTTTCGAACATAAGGGTAACATACCTTCTTTCTCATCTTTATTTCCCTCAATTATTTTGGTTATATTATCTAAATTACATTTAATTTATGTTTCATTTATTTAGATTATATTGTTTCTTCATTATGACCATTTTGATTTCAAACACGGTATATATTCTCAATTCTCCCAAATATATGAGATATAATCTGATTATTAAGAATATTATGTATATTTTCTTTATCAATTTATCTTTTATACCCTTTGATATAGATTATCATTTTCTTCAATGGATTAATATATTATTCAAATAAACTATTTACTCGAGAACAAATCTTCTAAAAACCAATGGTGGCTAAAAAATATTTTCTCTCTCTTTTAAACACAATTAGTTTTGAATTTATCATTTTTTAAAATGATTTTTAATATTTATTGAGAATATTTTGGAGAACCATATTTTATTCACTTTATCACATCCACCATAGATGTAATGATGATTTTTTTACCTTTTTTATCTATAATTTCTTTTCAATGTTTTTTATCAAAAAGAACATCATTAAAGTAAAACTATTTATTAAAAAAATATCTTTTTAATATTTAATAGTTCATTATTATTTGACCTTGAATTATATTTATCTTTTGGTTTCCAAAAACTATTCTTACAAAAATATAATATTCAATTTTAATAAATCTCATGATCAATATTCTTTATGAAATCAATACTTCCCTCAGCTTCTTCTTTAAAACTATCTCAATACACTTACATATTTTCTAATTTAACTATAACCTCATGAAATTTCTGGTTGAGGTTGTTTTTCTCACCCTTTGGTGAATTCAATCTATCTTTACATTCTCTTATGGTATCTATTATATATATATATCACACAAAAAAGGTATATTTTTTATATTTAATATACAATCATGATATTTATCTGATTATTTTGAGATATAATTTTGAAATATTGACATAAATATGAGACTTGTTTCCTTTAATACATGGTAATAACTTTTAATACCCTCAAGGGACTCTTATTTTTCTTGAATTTCATTTAGAAACACCACTATTTTTCAATAAAATATGAAAGAACTACATTTATAACACACTTGGCCTCAACCAGATAAATATTTTTATTCCTTCTAATCCTCTTTCATCAAGTTATTTCTATATTAATTCAAAAAATTCATTATGGTAGGCCTCTTCCAATGTGTTTAATTAATAAAAAGAGTAAAATAAATAATTTATTTAGGAAATTTCTAAAAGTAATTCACTAAATAAGAACATCTATTATCAAATGATCACTAAAATTATTCACTGGATATGTGATATTCTCCACCTATAAATTATTCCCCAAAAAGATATTTTTAAAAAGAGTTTAGGGTTGCCTCATAATTATTTAAATATTTTGTATCAAAATATTTAATGGTTTTTGTATATTATAATATGTGAATTTTCCACCAATTTGTTTGCATAAATACTATGGCATACATATAAATGGTTAAAATAAGTGGAATTTTTTTCCTCCATATTTTTAAGAGGGATTTATTCATTTCATATATCATCTATTTCTTTTTTATACTCTTTAGATTATTATATGAGATAAAATTTTAATTAACCATTAAAACATATTCTCCAAACATTAAATCTATGTTAGTTTTTAATAATCATTGAAAATAGTAAAACCCTAAAATCATTAGATTGTTTAGAATCTAAATTATGGTGAAACAATATAACCAATATCAATTTTCCCTCCATTATCAATGAAACATTACTAGGGGGTCAATATTGGTGTTTATTTACCAATTTAAACATGTTATGTTTTACCTATTAACATAATCCCTAAATGGATATCACATACCCTTCTCTCATTTGGTTTTCATGCTTATAATATAAGAATGGAATTAAAAATAGGGATATACATGAATTTTTAGTGAGGTTCACCTATAATGTGGATTGGTAATTCCCCTTTGTTTATTTTTTGTTATCCCACTCACAAACAAATTAACTTTTATTATCTTGATTAAGCTCATGAGATGGTATATCATTAAACATATTTTCCATGAACCAACAACATTACATGAAATAATCAAAATTATATACTCTTAGAATAAAATAAAAACCATTAATCTATCAAATACTAGATTTATATTTCTGCTATTGAAGTATGTTCATTAGTATAGTGTTGTGTCTCCGAAAAATTGCATAAATATGATATACTTTCTCAATATTGTAGCAATATTAATTGATAAAATTATTAGAAAAATAATAAAAAATGTCTACTTAAATAATTCTCAATTAAAATAATCACAAATGAATTCCTATATTCATCATTGACCTTAATTACCTTCAATAGATAATATGAATGTTGTTGGTTATTTATATTCATGTTTTATAGTTCATCAATGTATAAAAAAATTTATCAGACTTCTACATTGGATATATTTTTCATCCTTGAACTCATATAATGTTTAGGAAATCAAAAATGTAATTTTCTCTCCCATTCCATCTCTATGATTTATATAATCCCATGGAATATAAATAATTTTTTTATTATTATCCATTATCTTGTTAATTTTATTCCTCTTCATTCGTTATTGTATCTTAAAAAAATTGGTAAATAAAATTTCCATATTTTAAATATTTAAATCAAATTTTATTCAGAACCATGATCATCTTGATGTTTCACCACACACAAATTTTCACACATCCAACTTCCATGGTCATTCATTCAATGGTCAATTTCTATCATTTTAAGTAGTTTTTCCACGTAGCACTTCTTATACTTCCACTTTAACACTTATAATGTCACCTAATACATAAAACCCATGTACAAACCCCATTTAAATATATTTAAATACATTGAATCACATTTAAAACAGTCTATCTCAAAAAAACTCCCCACAAAATATAAAATATAAATTTACTCAAAATATCACACAATTAAAACATAGAACTTCATAAAACCTCCCCAATATAGAAATTCTATTCTTCAAAAATACTTAGTGTCCTTTCATCTATTTAACACAAAATTTAAAAATCTATAGTTTATGCACAATTCACTACATTTTACCTCATAATGATGAATGATATTCCATTTTAAAAATATAACAACCGTGGTTCCTTATTCATCAAGAACCGAGACTACACTCTTTACAGTAACCAAAAATCCATGATTTCACTTACCCATTCACATCTTTCTAAGGACACAATGGTTCCTTCAATCATTTTACCATATGACTTGTGCTCTTATAGTGACCCAAGTGAAATATTAATTTATTTTACATCAACTCATGATTTAAAACTTTAAATTTCAAAAATAATAGTATCCCAAGGACTGATATGTTTCGTGTCTTTGAATACTAGAAACATAATAATTATATTTTACAATACTAGATATCATTTCTCCTAAATGGTACCATAATATACCATCTTATAGACATCTAATTAGTAATACACACACTCATCATGTAAGGAATGAGAAAATAAGAAAGGGGTGACCTCAACTACTCAATAAGTGGGTGAACAAATATTTCTCTATAGATGTTTTCATAAGAATAATTAAAAACATTAGCATTAGGTAAATATCATAACTTCATTACTGATAAATATAAAACATAACTGAGCTTCAAAGTACATAGCTAAGGAACTTAAATCCATAAAACATCAATATGGAACATAATAGCTATATCATGGCTTAGAATCATTTAACGTAAACCCTAAATCATGATAGAATAAGAGCATAATGAATAATATTATTTAATTATGGTATAAATAATAGAATTAGGAAACATTACCTTAGTGAGGTACATCAAGAGAGTATAAAAAAGAAAGAATGTCATCTTTCAATTATTCCACAAAAATTATTACATGGAACATTACTTTCATGATCCACACCATCAGTATCCATGCTTAGAAGAAACTAAAATGTACACTTAAAAAATTTATCTATTGAGATATAAACTTTTTAACATTTCATTAGAGAGTCATAATGGAACCAATAATCTCGGTTTTATAATGTTACCACTTTTCTTAATTTGAAACAAAACCACCCATCCTGGGATAATAACGGAACCACTCATCACTCATCCATACATATGTCGGATACTTAAAAATAATTCAAATTCTGCATCATAAAACCCCTATGGAAATAAAATGGGTTACCAAAAAACAACTAGATGGAAATAATTCTAATTTATAAAGTTCCAATTGAAATACAAATGTTTTCATAAAACATACAAATGGTATATAATAAAATCATGAATTAAATTGTATGATACAAAAAAATATGATCTCTCTAAATAATCAAATAATCAAATAATAATATAATGATATAGGGTGGTACATGAAACATAACTCTCTAGGTGGTAGATAATTTTGAAGACAATTAAGACAAAATCATGTAAATGTATTTTTGAAAACATGTTGTATTCATCGACATAAAACCCATTCAAAAAGACTCCTTTATTTTTAATTAAAATGAAAGGATAACATTTCATGAAAATGGATTTTCTTAAAAACATATTTTTCTATATAAATCAAATTAGAACATAATTTAAAATATAAATTCATGGTAAAAACTTTAATAAGATATTTTATAAATCAAATAATGAAATTTTAGTTATCATGTCTCTTTCCTTTACCATTGTTTATGTGTAAGTGTGTTATACTCTTATATCATAAAGGTAAAATATTACTTACTTATTTCATAACCATATTTATATGAATTTTCATTTACACTCTCCAATAATAAAAATATCTTTATAGACTAGTTTTTTTAATCACTTTTCATCATCAAGTGCTAGTAATCATTATTTTTTTGAACTAGGTTCATAAAAAAGATGTTGATCATCCATTTCCTACCAAGGATAGTCATTTAAAAACAATTAAATATACTAGAATTGATATTTTATTAAGGATTATAATATTATAATTCCATATTTAGGTTGTTCTAATATCATTTTATGAAGATAGAAATAGAAAATAACTAGTTTTAGGTTATTTACTGATATCGATGGATGATTATTGGGTCATGAAAACATTACAAGGGGAAGTAAATACTTCCACAAGCACTTTTTATAAGGAATAAAATATTACTATAGGCCCTTCAAGGTGGATGGATGAAAATTTAATTGCAAATTTGGGAAGAAACTTGAAGAAATGAATTTTTTCAAGTGTTTCAGTGAGCTGTGTATCATCACCGGGAAAGGTTCATGGATCACATGAATTTTGAACTGTGGTACGTGGAAGGGCCCATGAGGCACTAGCCTGCAGGGTGATGGAAATCAACCCTAAGATTTTGCAAATAGTTTCATTGTCCTATTCAAGTTGAGAAATTCTATTTGCATACCATCCTGCAAACTCATAATTTCGTGAATGGAGAAAGATGACAGGGTTCTGCGAACCATGACTCGCAAACCACCACCTCTAAAATCACTGGTTGACCAAGTCTTCTATGGGTTGAGATATATCTTCATGGGATTCCAAAAATAGTGCCACATGCCCACATATATGACTTCCCCAATTCTCTATAAAAGGTACATAGAAGGAATTGAAGGATATGACCAATGGAGAGAGAGAAGAATTGGGTGGAAGAGAACATGAAAGAGACCCTAGACGCTCAGAAAAAGAATTCAGATGCAAGGAATATTCCAAATTCAATACTGAATCACCGGAGAAGTGAGAATAATGAACCACTTTTCCGTAGGTATTTCTAGCCACAAACCATAAAAGAAGGCACTAAATAATAATTAGTGAACCGTGAACCTAATTGATGTCATTGAGAACCATAAATTCCTTGCGGATGAATTCCCTGCCAACCATAGGTTTCAGGATCTTTCTATAATTTAGTGCTATAAATAGAGCATCATGATGCGGATCGAACCCTACGTCATATACTGCATCAGTCTACAGATAAAACCTATAGTGGCATGGAAAACCACATCCTGGACCACATACCAATTTAGTATGTAGTGGTCTGTAACCACGTCTTCTTACTGCTTCGGTATGCAGATGACCCCTCAACCCACATAGCATTATGGTATGTGGGGATACCCCCATCTCACATGAAAAAATTGTATGCAGAATGGGGTGTCTTCAGGTATCCTTACCTTAGGCTCCAATCATGCTCCTCCATTACCTTCTAGTCCTCCATTTTTTCTTTGCGAACCAGTCCACCAGCATTAGGCCAAAGCCTCTGCCAACGCCACCGAACCCATATAATCATATCATTGAGTATAGCAGCATTCCCCTATGAATCTATAGATCCATGGTAAGTAGAGTCATGTAGTTTTTCCCCATAATGGTTTAGACCCATAAAATGTCTCTAAGTATACAATCCCATGGTAACTTGGAGTCCAACCTTGGGATAGTAACATGAACCTCCCCATTCTGGGGATAAAAAATGATCACTTTATTTTTCATTCAATGAGGAACAATGATCAGTCAAGGGAATCATGTTCACCATTCCTTTTGATGAGAGGAGACATTCCTCTCCTTCACCAAAACACATTCTGGGGCACTCCCACTAAGGTAAGTCCCTAACCATTTGAGATCCAAACCACACAACTTCCAATTTAATCCCACATTGAATTTTTTTTTACCATTTTCCACCATCGGCTCGACATGGGACCAAGTGAGGGAATTGAAAAACCCAATGTTCTTTCCCTCTCCCATCAGGCTTATAGACATGGAATATTTCATTATTTTCATCCTCCTTTTCCATCAGCTGATAAGATAAAGTGTGCCTTTTGTAATCTCTTACACCCTCTTGTTTCTCACATTGAGCATGGCTCACGTGGGATTAGGGGTTTGTGATGGTAAAACATTATCCTAACTCCACGCTAAATGAAATATGAGAACTCTGATTTATATTCAAACTAGGATACGTAGGACACCAGCTTGAATGCCAGATCTAAAAAATGTTCCCATCCAAAAGGGTTCATCCAATTAAGACCCCAAAAAATGGGCCTCCTCCTTGGTATAATCCCTAAGCTAAAGGAACTACAATAACTCTGATTCCTATTCAAACTAGGATACATAGGATACCTTATTGAAGGGCCAAGCTCAAAGGGGTTTCCTTACAAAAGGGTTCACCCAATTATGCCCCCAAAAAATGGGCATCCTCATAGGTATAATCCCCAAGATAGACAAACAATGAGAACACTAATTACTGTTCAAATCAGGATATGTAGGATGCCTACTTGAAGGCTCAATCTCAAAGGTATTACCTTCCAAAAGGGTTCACCCAATATTTTCCCCATCAAATGGGCCTCCTCCCTGGTATAATCCCCAAGATAAAAGAACTATGAGAACTCTGGTTCTTGTTCAAACCAGGATACATAGGATGCCTTCTTGAAGTCCCGAGCTCAAAGAAGTGCCCTCCTAAAAGGGTTCACCCAGTCATGTCCCCCCAAATCGGCAACACCTCTGCGTAAGCCCCAAGAAACCATGCCATCATTATAGTCTTCCATCGAGTGTAAGTCCACATTCTTCTATAAATTCACATACTTTGATTCCCTATTTGACCGGGATACATGGGAAGCCTCTCTATGGTCCAAATCCAACCCTCCAATCATCCCTAATGTTATCTGGGCCATGTTCTCGATAGTTCCATGTCCACCTGAGAGACCACAGATCTCTTAGGCACTTTGGGCTACCTCAGCATGAGTCCCACACAAAGTATTCACTAGGAATCTTTCATCTGTACTTTCTTCCCGCAAGGTATTAAACTATATGGTTGGGTCCCTGTCACACGACCTTAAAAGGTGATGTGTCTAATTAAGCGACATCAAATTACGTGGGATCTGATTCCTCTCGCGCGGATATGTAGGAATACCATCTTATGGGTCCAACCCCAACATCAAACCACTTTCCTCCCTCATGGATGATGGTAAACTCCAGAGCGCCTCATTGCATGGCTTAAGTCAGCATTTTCTCCATCACATCAAATCCATGTATATCTATGATGATCTGACAACCCAGGGTAACTCATGGATACACACTTCAGGAATGAATTGAGGATTCAAGAAAATATGAACAGGGATTAAATCTATAAGAGAGTCCCGGAGTAGGTATTAATGGCCCCCAAAAGGTTTTAATGAGACCGACCACCCATCCTCTTGACCAATAGAGTCATGAAGTATCGTTGGACAAATCTTCATCCAACGAGTGTCTACCTTTGGAAAGAAGGTCCATGAATTAAGGATACTAGGGTCGTTGGGTGTTTCTGGATCAATGAATAAACTTTTCAGAGACTATCTAATGGAATTGTACCCATCATAGACCGATTTCAAGGACATGCAACCCCTTTTTCAATCATCTGTTGGGATCATGAAAATGTGGCACCTCTTTAATAACATAGAAAGAAGGATACACTTCCCAATCATGGTGGAACCATATCTCCCTATCAATATGTGTTGCGATGAAAATCAGGTCAAAACAAAAATGGTGAACCTAACATGAATCCTTAACCAAGGTGGTGGTTTTACCCCACTCAAGCCCCTTCACCTCACAAAAAATGTTAGAGGATAATACAAATCATCAAATATGCATATGATGAGAAGACTCTAATTTGACAGGATTTTTTATCTATATATGTCATATATATATATATATTATATGTTTTTGCAGAGCAACCTTTAATCCAAATGGCATCCTGACAACTAATACAGACACACACCTTAGTGATCCCGTAGGTAGCTAGGGTCTCAATAAAGAGAAGGACCTCATCGCCAACCAATCGTCATCAATGTTGGGTATCCAAAATGATGATTATAGAGTACCACCAAAATGGTACTCTCCCCATAGTGGGGGCCGCAATACAATCCCTCCAATCTAAAAAATCTCCCCAACCGCCACCCGAGTCATGGATGACACCCCAGTATAAAGCGGCCCCAATTGTCATCGCGAACCATTTCAAAATCCTGTCCTAAAAGGGTGACAACAAGTACACACCTTATCACAAAGAGGTAAATGATTTTGATGTTTATGACTTCATCCTATCTACACAGGGGTCCTCCTCATGGACCCCTACCTGAGAGTGTCGCCTCTAACACCAGGAGACCAAGTATCATGATCCTAATGTGGATATTATGCTAAGGGAACCTGTGGAATTCCAAATGACGCGATCCCATTGGGCATCCCACCAAGGGTGGAAAACAAACAATCAAGAGTAGGCCATCACCATGATTCTTGAGGAGGCACTCCTCTATAAAAATGTGTCAGCATCCAATGGGATGACATACAACTCTTCCCCCTCCACTCAATCCCGCCATAGAAATAAGGTGTCACAATATGACCATGTGCATATACCTGTCAATGCTCATTGGTCCCACAATGCAGACAGAGCAGAAACCTCCAGGAAGATGAAAATATCTTCCTATGCACAATAATATTGTCATTTGAATAGGACAAAACCATCTATAGGAAGGAAAAAATACTTGATAATGTGTATCAATCCCACCATCCAAATATAGAGGCAAACAAATATGAGTAGAGTAAAATTCTTGTGGATGCATACAAAGCTTGTGAGACAAATATAGCAGCAAGCGAGCAGATGCAAATTCCTTCTCAAAAATATGAATCCCACCAGTCAAATATAGTATAAATCAGAGAAGAAAATTGGTGATTGACTCATTACTCTATCTGAGTACAATAGAACAACTAGTATCCACTAGCAACCTACGGAGGACCAGAGTAAGCACAAACTCCTGCCCCGACATCAAAATGGGAATTTATACATGTTCCAGCCAAAGTTTTATCTCAGCACATCCTATAGATGATTGAATATCAGACATCAATTCCATACTATATCCTCCAGACATATCAATATATAATTATATCGGTGGAAAAGGTGAGGAACCTAGCCCACAACCCAGTTTCCTCAAATGGAATGACTTACCCGCAAAATGGGTTAGTCACTCTAGAGAAGATATGCATCCCTACTTTAGTATAGGAGGGTCGATGGAAATATCTCATGATACACGAACAACCGTATTAGGAACAAATAATCGTTCCAATTGTGGGATTCTAGTCAAACCTGGGGGCCGCTCCATGACAGGCATATATCCTTTCCAAAACTCAATATGTTCGTCGGCGTATCCTGAAAGCATCATAGAAACCAAAAAAAGGGACCCATATATGAAGGTCATTACCAACAGCAGATGACACTAGTTACCCACAAGAGATCACCCAAAACTGAAATTCACCAAAGGAAACTAAAAAATGAAGAGCATATACATGACCCCGCTCTACTTGAAGATGGAGTTCTTAATTCCCTTTAGAATATATCAATAAAATATCATGACCCTGTCAGTCCATTACCAACTTATGGAAGTGGTAGTAGCAGTTATGAAGTCGCTCCCCATAATGTTTCTACCATAAGCTCTAAAGTCCATCCCTAGAGAAACCATGGAGGATTTCTCTAGGGGGGGGGGGCAGTAATGATAGATCATAAAATCCTATCTTCAATTGTGTGTCAAGGTATCTCTCCCCTTGAACATAATATCCAATAGTAAGAAGGTCATCCCCTTGCTTTAATCTACCCTAATGGTCCTCCCTAGGGTATACACTGTAGATATTCTTCTCCTTGTAGTCAGAAATCAAGTCACAATGGAAGTCCTCTGCAAGATGAAAACCATTATGAAGGCCCTCCCTGCAATAGCAGTTTCTTCAAAGGTCCCCCCCCCCCCTCTGAAAGAGCTCCCAAAGATGTACACTACAAAAATTCTCCCTACAGCTAAATATAAATTTTTGGTAGTATTCCTCTCCATCATAGCAGTCATTGAGAAGGACCTCACCTTAGTGAAATCAAGTAGCAAGAAGATCCTCCCCTCACTGTAGCCTACTATGAAGGTCCTCCCCAAGGTATATGCCTTAGGGATATTCCCTGCAGTCAAGAATCATGTTACAAAGTTATCCCTCACCATTGTAGCACTGATTGCGAAGGCCCTACCCACAATCCAAATTCTTACTGGAAATAAGGTCCTCCCCTTGCTAAAAAAATGTGAGAAATCCCTTTTAAGCTATGGTGCTCCGAAAAATGGATCCAGACATGTCAAACACTCCATATATGGTGAGTGATATCATTTCTCAACCATAGGATGGTTTGGGGCCATGCTCATTTTTTGAGCCACCCCTATTCCACTCATATATCAATGAGGCTTCCACAAGCCCTACTGATTAGAAAAAAACATTATAAATAAGTCAAGTTGGGCATATTAAGTAGATGAGTCCCCAGAAGAACAATAACAGGATATGTTGCTTATGAGAAGACAACTTCCTAAGGCTAATATACCAGTGATGTATTATCCCACGACTACTACTCATTTCGACATAACAAGGGAGTTTTATGAGGAATGTATGCATAACATTCGCCTCAATATATGGATGAATCTTCACCAGCTAAAAGAAATTTTTTTCCCTATGAGGGGTATGCAGACCATGTTAACATATTGGGAGATCTTTCCTATATAATCGACCTAGAAGCCCTATCCTCTCTATGGTGGCCACAATCAAGAATGAGAAATAAAATACATGAACAACCTTTCCTCCATGTGTTTCTCAAGTTTTGTTTTCTCATTGGTGATGCCCTATATGTAGTTCATATTCGAGGATGGGGAGAACATGGAGGTATACACTTCACCCCATGTCCCATTCAATAGACCTCGTGGGAAATGAAATATTAAAATTTCATTATCCAAATGTAGCAATCAAATGAAATCCCTACTCATGAAAGGTGGAACACTCATTAAGAACCGACCTAGAGTAAGTCTTAAAAGCATCAGACCCAACAAGATCAATCCATCAAGTAGATTCTAAGATAGGAAACTGAGAACATCCAGTAGGCTTCCTGCCTATGGGAAGCCAACCCGAAAGTAGTGGTCATGTACTTGAAGGAAAATACATCCATTGAAAATCCAGTTTCATATCCATCTCACACCTACGCGAGAGTATGGGAAATAAAAAAGGTGGCAATATCGGTGGCTACCACCATAATATGGGATCAGTCATAGCCCACAAGACTGGGGGAATTTTTAACCCGAAATTATCTCATAAGAGAAAAAAATTCTATCTATAGTGCATTAATGAAAGGTTATGTGAAACCCTATCCCATAGGGTTGGGGTCATTTTACCTCAAATTCCCACACAGTGGACATCTGTCTTCTTCCATATAGGAATAATGATGAGTAGATAGGTAAACCGTTCAACCCTATCTTATGGTTCATACCCTCTGAGATGAAGTCATTATGTGAGGTTATATCAAGGCTCCCTTTGGTTCAGTCTTCACCGAGAAATATGAAGGAAACTACATAATGGAAGGATAAATTCCAACAAATGACACAAAAAATCTCTCCTACCATTTAACACTGGGTAAACCACCCCCAATGCGGTATGCATCAAAGAACATGGTGAACTTCAGTCACACAGATCTACCAATAAATGATGAAAATAGAGAGGATTCTAGTGAAGATGGTTCCCTCTTAGTGGCATCCCACACCAACCCTAATCGTGTGCATATCTGGAATGAGAGAGATACCCTAAATATGGGTGCACTCTAGGAAAAACCATTACTACCTACCTCATGAATCCCCAAAATGGGGAATAATAATTCCCAGGTCATCAATGACCCACCTCCTCCTCCCCTAGAGAATGTATCCCTCATGCTCGAGGAAATATTCACCAAACAGGGAGAAGAAATGATAGATCTCAAGCGAATCAATGTCTATTTGTGTTAAGGAAGCTATCTTTACAAATGTTTTACTCAAGAAGAACATCATCAGGTGTTCCCAGAAGATCTTCCCCAGCCACAAGCACTCATTCAGGTAAATGAAACTAATCTTGGATGTTCGTCCAATCTAGCACTGAGACCATTAGCCTACTTGAATACAACCTTGAAAGGGAAACAAGAATTCCATCCACTAGGGAAGAAGCTAGAATACATTATGATGAACCCACAAAGGATACCCATGTCTAGGTTTCCACCCCAAATACTAGAAGTGTTGCCACGTCCAGATTTCCCCCTTGCCACACCTGCACAAGATGAATTCTGGCAGGATATGAATCAAGGGCTCTTGAATACTATCGAGCAATTGACAGCCTGACTAGAATCCATAGAAGGGAAACATGCTCTAATATAATAAAAATGAAAACCTTAACCTGATTGGGTGAGCAAATTTGTGCCACATACAAACTTTGGAAACCCTATATTCCGGGTGTTCAATGGTTCGGGAGATCCAAAAAAGCATATCATGCACTATGAATTTTACTCTGACCCCATTATGGGCATCCTAGAGCAACAAGAAGCAGTGAAACTTAGGTGATTCGTGCAAACCTTGCAAGTTTCAGCCTTTATGTGGTGTACTAGATTTATAGATAAATCAATCACAGGGTGGGAGGACCTCTGGTGATAGTTTCTCTTCCAGTTCATTTTGGCATTGCCTAAGACAACAGTCAGTGATATCATGAACTGAAATCAGCAAGAGAATAAAAGATTTTCAAACTTCATCTCCAGATGGAATGTCCTACCTTACTCCCTGAATCGACCACTCCCACTGGATGACATTATCTTTATGTGCATTGATAATATCTGTGATGAATTGTGGACACCACCCATCACAGTGAAGTACATGAGTGGGTTCCATGATTTCTCTACAATTTCCCAAAGGGTAGAAGACTCCTATATATGGACTAATCTCAAGTATTATGTGGCCCCATTATCAATAATAAAAATAATGGGAAAATATGAATCATCTTTTGTCACGTTTAAGTCACCCCAGCAGCAGCTCCAGTTGTGAGGCCTCCACCAAATCGTGCAGGACCCCCTGGATGCCAACAGCCACCCCACCATGGCAAGACAATAAAATGGGTTCCAAAAGAAATTAGTTCAAGGAACTAAGAAATAGATTCTAATCATTCTAAGATGACCAAGCTTGTGGTTACTTTTTAGCTACAATGAATTGTAACTTTCTCTGACTACTAGAGACAAATCAAGCTAGTGAAGTAGGTATCGACGACCATCCAAATTATTGCCTCTATCACTAGATAATGGGAAACACCATCCAGGAGTGATTTATTTTCTAAGATCTCCTGAAAATATGGTGGATTCTGTACAAGTAATGTTAGGTCTACTTCCTTCACAATTAGCACATGTATCCACCTTAGACCCAATAGATGAAGAGGAATGAAAAGTAGTCACCAGAAAAAAAAAGCAAAACTTTGGCGATTGGATGAATTGGAAAATAGTAAACTAGGATCATGGCATTCTCCATGCATATTTGAAGCAAAAAAACCATTCCATCAATAGCTTCTGATGCAACACAACCATCATCCTCAGTCCCACAATCCTATGATGCCTAAAAAGGAAGAAATCTGAAGCAAGAATATGAGCATACACCGAAGCCAAAACTATTCATGACACTTTTGGACTTCATGTCAGCAAACATGAAAGCACAGGCACCACCCCACCAAACATAACCCTCAGAAGAAGATGGGTTGATAGAATTATTGTTAGATCAAGAACTGTCCTTCAACTCTTTTAATTTCATACACATGATGGAACCCTTCTCTGATGGAGACTTTGGTCGTAAACCCAAATTCCCTGCATCCAATTGGAGAGATGGAGGAAGAGGCCACATAGTCCATGGGTTTCCAGGAATGCATGATCATGCAAAGAGTCATATCCCCAGCTTTCCTTAATCCAAACTATTAATATTGTAGAAACTTGTAGAAGGAACCTCCAATAGACATAAGAGGAACCAGAGTGTTTTTATGCCCCTGCTAGAAAAATATGAGCTCAATCATCTTAGAGTATCCATCGGAGGAAGAGAATATGTCCAATCGCCCGAGCTGTATAGGCGGACCAGTTCAGCCAAACACAGATAGCAAAGTTGCACCATCAACTCCTACCACAGAGGTTGGACCATCTATGTCCAAAGCTCAAGCACCTAAATCACCCATGAAAGAGAATCCCCAAGATGGGATGCGCCGACCTTTAGTGTGGAAATATGATATCCTGAAAAATCTATCCTCAGTACCCGCAAATCTATCAATCCTAGATGCCTTGATTCTTTCATCAGACCTTAGGGAGGCACTCATGGATGCCTTACTTAGTCCCCTGGAATTCGAGGTCAAAGTAGCAGCGGTTGAAGTCTATCAGACATAGACCAATCCTAAATAATTCCACATTGTCATCTCCTACACATATCTGGTTGAATACACCATCATTCAAGGAAACATAAAACACTTATATGTGTCTGTAAAGTTATATGGAATTTATATTAGAAGAATTTTCATCGACAATGGCTCTGGAGTTAAATTGCTCCCACTGCAAACACTTCATCAGTTGGGATATGATGAGGACAGTCTGACAACCTGCACCACAACTCTTCGAGTATATGACAAAAGTGAGTAGAAGTTGTTGGGATGAATCAGGCTTAACATGGCTTGGTGACCTTTGCCCTGATTCTAATTTTATGGTATTTCATGAAAGTATGACCTTCAACGTCTTTTTGGGGAGGCCCTGGATTCATCAGCATGCTATAATCCCCTCATCATACCATCAGTGCATCAAATATTGAGTTAATGAAAAAAAAAAGGACATTGCACACTGGTAAATCCCCATTGGAATCATGTGAGTCGCATTACATCGATGAATTTTTCTATGAACTGAAAGAGAAGCAGACTTTGGCCGATGAAGTTGATTGGATCACCACCTCAAATGGATTAGAAATGGATCCTGCTGATCTTCTTAAACATCTTAGGGAAGATTATGTATTACCCATCAACTAGGTTGACTACATAAGATGAAGCTTAGATACAAACTCATCCATCTATAATATTTCCATTATAACCGCCAACTCTAAGGATGCTAAAAAGCATGATGAACCCTATGATGACAAGGAATGTTAAATCAAAAATTTTCCCATCTCATCCTTAGGACCCCAGACAGTTCCCTCTTTACATAAGGTAGAATAAAATTTAATTTCACTAAATGAAATAAAAGAAATTTTATCATCTTCAGAGGTTTCCCCATAGTCAGAAAAAGGAGTCATTTTAGTTAACGTAAATCAGAGTTGTGATTTTTCTCCCAACTCCAGAGAGTTCATCTCAAGAATCCTCTCTCCCTTAGAAGAGTAATAATATGATGAATAAGATGAAGAAAATGAATATTTGGAAAAAGACTCAAAGGTTCCCATCCCGTATTCGTAGAAGGTTTCTCCACCATGATCAATGAACTTAGGGAGATAAGAATGGGCACAAAAGATGACCCATGACACACTCTGATTAGTGTGGCTATTCCTTTCAAGGAGAAGGAGGAATATACCTCCTTCTTAAAGGTGAATTGACATTTTTTTCCTGTAACTACACAAAAATACTAGGCCTTTATCCTGAGGTCGCTACTCATCACATGGGTCTGTCAGAAAACCATCGTGCTTACAAGCAGGCTGCCAAAAGGACCCACCTGACACATGATACCTAAATAAATGTTGATGCCGACAAATTGATCAAAGCTATCTTCATTTTGGAATTCCAATATCTGATCTAGCTGTATAACATAGTCCCTATCAAAATGATGTATGGACAGATTAGAGACAACGCTGACTTTAGGGACCTCAATCAGCACTACTCGAAAGATGATTTCCCAGTCCTGATCATGGAATTGTTGATCGTTGAAACCACCAAATATAGTTCCCTCTATTTTATGGATTGTTATTATGGATACAAGTATATCTGAATGGCCCAAGAAGATGAATAATCCACTGCTTTCAATTCCCTTTGGGAGTATTTTTCTTTAAGGTGAATCCCTTTGGTATGAAAATGACCACACTATATATCAGTGTTCCATGCATCACATTTTCAAGTCCTTCCTTGGAAAAATTTTCGAGTGCTACGTCGATGACCTGGTTGTTAAATAACAATAATTCTCAGAACACCTGACTGATCTTGAAACATTCTTAAATAAACTGCAATAGAATAGTCTAGAGATTAATCCCATAAATGTTTCTTTCGGAATCACCTATAGGAAATTCCTTGACTTCAGCATACTCTATCGCAACATCGAAGTCTACCCAGAGAAGAAAAAATCCAACCTTGGCATGTCTGCACCTCGCATCCTCACTGAATTGAGGGGTCTCCAGGGGCACCGGGCCTACATTTGGTGCTTCATATCCAAACTTGAAGGTAATTTTTCACCTTTCACCAGGTTGATCAAGAAAGGGGTCACATAAGAGTGGGATAATGATTGTTAAGAAGCATTCAAAAATCTCAAAATATATATCCTAATCCCACTAGTGTTGATGTTGGTAGTTGATTTAAGACCACTCATTTTGTACATAACCACATTTAAATGGTCATTAGGTTCTTTCCTTGCACAGAAGAAAGATATCAGCAGTGAGAAAAGTCTCTATTACCTCAATTGAACAACGATTGATGGTGAGAGTCGATATTCGAGAATAAAATATAACTACATATCCCTAATCTTTTCCATTCAAAAACTTATACATTACCTACAGCACCATGAGGTCCACATGGTCTCCTGCTGCAACCCACTCAAGTATATCCCCATTCGTATTATGAAAACTGGATGCCTATCATGTTTGTAAGACGTCCTATAATAGTTTGACATATTGTAGATTCCCTAGAAAGACATCAAAGGCCAGGCATTAGCATATTTGATGGCATAGCACCCCTTAGAAGAAATGATCCCATTGGATTCTGAACTTCCCGATGAAGAAGTATTATCCTCACAAGAAGGCCCCATGGCATGGGAAATGTACTTCGATGATTCCTCCAGAAGCCTGATAAGAATAATTATGAAGGATCCCAAGTTCAACAAAGTAGGGTTGTGAGTTATACTCATATATCTAGAAATGGACATTGTGCCTTACTCCTTCATGATTTTAGAGGGGTGTACAAATAATGAAGCATAATACCAGGACCTCATTGTAGGCCTGGAGCTGGCAATTCATGCATGATCCAAACACCTGAAGATAAAAGGAAATTCATAACTAGTTTTCAAGCATTTCAATGGTGACTATGCCATTAAGAAAGAAGTATTGGTACCATTTATGAACTATGTTTGAGAGATAATGGAAAAATTCCCATCCTAACCAACACTGACTTATGTCCCCTATCAAAAAATGCTCAAGTCGATGCACTAGAAAATGCAGCAACAACCCTGGTTGATCTAGATCGGGATGAAATACTCATTAGCCTTGCCAATCGTTGGATGGTATTTTCATTCATTCAAAAAAATACGGAAGAATTTTATGATATTAGTCATGTTTCTAAGCCCTACGGTCACACCACTGGCTGGATTATTCCCATTGAAAATTGCATCTGTAGGGGAGTACTCCCACCAGATAGGGTAGGAAGAGAATAGATCTAGAGGTGAGTAGTCAATTTTGTCTTGTATGCTAGCATAAACCAAGAAAAGGTTCCCTGAAAACAAAGTCTTTAAGGATTCCTTCTCAGGTGAATTCATGGAGAAGAGACTGATGTCGTTATGAATGAAGTGAACGCCAGAACTTGTGGAGAACACCAATCAACAGCCAATCTATCCCATAAAATTTAAAGGCGTGGATACTATTGGCCCACTATGATATAGGATTGTGCCACATTAACCAAGAAGTGTCATCCCTACCAAGTTCATGCCAATTTTATTCACCAACCTCCATATCTACTTCACACACCTAACTACTCCTGGAAATTTTTCGTATGGGGGATGGATGTCATGGGACCATATCCTCCCACCACAGCCAAACAATTTATGTTCATCCTCATAGCAGCCAAATTCTTCACCAAATGTGATGAAGTTGTACCCCTTAAAGAGATCGGGGAAAAAAGTGTCCTTATCTTAGTGAAAACCAACAACATTATCATATTTGGTGCCCCTCATAAAATACAGATAGACAATGGCACCAAATTATGCTCTACTAGTTTGGAAAAGTTATACTAGGAATATGGAATCAAAGACAACCGTTCATCCCACTATCATGCAGTATCTAACAGGAAGATAGAGGCTTTCAACCAGACTTTTTCCAACATACTCCATAAGATGGTAGATAAGGAAAATAAATTTTTTCCAGACAAGCTCCTTCATTATTTATGGGCTTATTGGACCACGACCCACACTACCACCCAGAAAACCCCATACTCACTAGTATATATGATAGAGGTGGTTCAACCCATAGAAGTTCAAGTGTCATTGCTCTGCATTTCCATTTGTGATCAACTTTCCATGGATGAGAAATCCTAGAAACGATTTGATGAGTTGCAGCAAATAGATGAGAAAAGGTTGCATACATTGCACCATTTATAAATCTACCAAAACTGAATCACATAAGTCTTCAACAAAAAGGTTTGCCTTCAATCTTTCCTTGAAGGAGAGATGATGTAGGTCCTCAGATCCCTAATGATACTCGGGAAGAAACCCCCAAATCTTGAGCCAAATTTGGAGGGGCCATATGTCATACATAAGATCCACTTCAATTGAGCATATTCCTTGATATAAAAGCATGGATAGGTCACCACATCTCCCACCAATGCCAGGTTTCTGAAGAAATACATCATATGAACTGTGAGCCAATGTCTTTGTTGCAAGACGTTAAACTGTATAGTGACATATCCATCCTAGCTACATGATGTAAAACTACACAGCAATATAAATTGTCATCATCACATGATGTGAAAAGGGATGATCAAATTTCCTTACAGGAAGATTTTAAACCGCATAGCATCTTTGTCCTAATTGCATGACAAAAAACTGCATGATTAAATCATCCTTACCATATGAAGTTAAACTATAGGCTAGAAATCATCCTTATTGCATGACGCTATGCATAGAATTTTGATCCTAAATGAAGTATGTTAAACTGCATGGTAGGTATTGTGTTCCAGCTAACAATCCATCATGGATAATTCATGTTCATGTGAGGAAATTTTAGCAATTCCCCATCCCACTTTCTATTCATAGGTCATACCAACACAGAAAATGAAATATAGAACTACGTATGGTTTTATTCATGCCCTTGCAGGATACATAGTGACACCTCAACCTTTTATCTTGACCCAGCCATCGCATGATATAGAATTCCCTTGTTATATCCTCTATCACCCCATACTATGAGGTAAATCCTTATCGCTTCTTATTTCTCACATTGAGTATAACTCATGTGAGCTTAGGATAAGTGGTAAGGGTTCCCTTGCATAAAAAATCATAGAGAAATATGATAGACCCAACACTCATAGGGGATGAAACCAAAATCCCCCCCCCCTCCATGTGTATATACTGGACCTATACAGGGAGAGAATTTATAGAACTATATGTGGCTTGATTTCTTCCCTAGCAGGATATGTAGTGACACTTGGATTTAGCATATTGGCCCATCCTCCAATCAAAGAATAATTCCCTATCATTTTCCTACACATAGACCATACCTCTATATGGAAATTTTATGAATTACATATGGTTTGATTACAATATCACTATGATACATAGTTTTATAATCCATGAAATGTGTTTGATGCAATTCTCAACAAAATGACCGAAAGTAGACTCAAAAGGTATGCGGTGCGACTCTGAATTTTTCATGGGGTTCAGTGATAGTAGAAAAGGCACCATCCTAAAGGGCATGGGCCGTATCCCGACATGGATCCCTAGTATGGGTGCAAGGGTGCATCCCCCACGGTATGTAGAAATTAATTTGTCTAAGTCCCCAAAAAGGAACCCAAGGCACCTATGCGCAAAAACTTACGCGCCACCATGACGGAACTGAATAAAGCAATTATTTTGGCTAAGTCCTCAAAGTGGAACTCTAGTTAGGCCAAATAAATGGTGGCAGAAAACTATACATGTTAACCACCCATCTAGTTCCTTTCCACTTACGCACCACAAAATTGGCATGCAACCCACTTGCACGATCAAAATCTTTTCACCCAGGGTCCTATTTTTTCCTGTAAATAGACCCTTGGACCCCTCATTTGTATGGAAGAATTTCACTAAAGACTAATTGCTACTATGGTTTCCCTAGTGGTTCACCCAAGTCCTCAGAAACATTCAAGGTAGTTCTTTAACACCAAAAGAGGTGGAATTGAAGGAGGATAATAGGACTTCAGTTATTCAAGTGTTTGAAATCCATAACACTTGAGTTCCTAAAGCACCCAACCTCCTTAAATCATAAATACTTGTGTGCCATTGATTCCTATCACAAGAAATTGAGTACCCCACTTTTGGGATCACCTATGAATACTCTTGAAGACTTGATCTAAGTCTCTCCCAAGTATTAACATAAAGATTGTTTATCGCTTAAGTGAATATCTGGTCGCCCAAGACTACTTGCACACCCATACTTGCACACCAGTACCTACTTGGGCGCCCCTATTTGATTCACCTACTCTATTCGTTCTACAAGCCATTAATATCTCTTCAAATCCATTTAGGGCATGGCTTCTTCTTCATTGGATCCCTTTTTTGAATGGGATTCTGCTGAGACCTCCACCAAAACCTCCTGAATTATCAAACCTTTGGGAAACTCACATCGGTGTGTCATATATTTGGGTTTGTATATCCACAATCAAAGGTATCCCAAAAAAATTTCACAATTGGGTTAGGATTCATGGAACATATGTGGGTTTATATATCCGCAGTAACATGGACCTTTCTCCCAAGAACAGTATTGGGAGGTTCCAGGTTTGGAGGATTAGGGTTTGGGTCCTGACCTATCCTTTCTCAAAGACATGGAAACTTGGGTCTATGGTAGGGAAGTTGTGGTTCACACCTACTTTTCCTTTTAAACAATTGATAAGTCTCTCTCCCCTACCAGGATCAATTCTAGGGTAGAAATCCTGGTGTAAGACCCAAACCTTCATCTCTTCTTCCTTCTATTGGACCCTTGTCCAATGTAATGTGAACAGAGGAAGGGCTTGTCACCTCACCCTCTTCCCAGGTCACCTCGACCTCATCCACCCTAGATATCGTACGTGCGCCCTCTTCCACTAACAGAGGAGGAATTGTGTGGCTAATTTTGTTGAATCTTTCAAATCCTCTTGTTTCTCACACCGAGTATGACTCATGTGGGAAATGATATTTTTCATGATCACAACATTGGCAAAAGGACTTGAACTATGAGAACTCTGATTCTTACTCAAATTAGGATATGTAGGAATCCTTCTAAGTGCCTGATCTCACTAGATATCCTCTTTAGGAATCCAACACTGATTCATTTAATTTGGGTATCCTCCTTAGGAATAAGACCCAAATTAAACCCCCAAATCATCAAGGCATCATTTTCAGGAACTAAGCCCAAAATAATTTCTCTTAAAGGACTATAATCTCCTATGAGACTTATCGAACTATGTGAACTTTGATTCCCATCCACATGGGATACAAAGGAAGCCTCCTTGAAGTTCAAACCTATTAATTAAAATCAACCCTCTTCTCCTTGGTCCATATTCTCAATAGGGTATGCTCTTACTTGGAAACGCATATCATTTCCAAGTTCATTAGGCTACTTCGGCATAAGTCCCACAACAAATAGTGACTAAGTACCTTCCGCTTAGATTTCCTTACCACATGAAATTAAACTGTATGGTTTGGTCCTTATCACATGACTTTAAAAGGTATGATGTGTCCCATTAAGCATCATCAAACATCAAGTGTTTTTATTCCTTTGACAAGGATATGTCGGTAGCCCATTTTATGGGTATGATCCCAATACCAAAACAAACCTTCCTCTCCCTGGACAATAATAAATTCTAGAGTTCCCCACCGAGTGGCTTAAAAACTAGTATCATCATAATGATGATTAATAGAATCTCTAAATATTATATGAGGGGATAACATTGATGGAGAACCTCAAATACATACAGATATCTCCATTAATGAAGAACATCAAATACATGTAAATGATTCTAAATTTCACACATATTAATAAGTGATTGAAAATTCCAAGGGAAACTTATGTTATACTTGGTAAATTAATAAGAATTCATGAAAATATCATAAATTTATAAATAGAGTCTTAGAGTAGACAATAATTCCCCCCGAAAGGGTGTGATGAGTCTAACCTCCCATCCTCTCAACCAATACACATTCTTAAGAATTGTAAATTTCAAACATAATGAACACCTACCTTTGGAAAGTAGGTACCTTTTGAATAAAGAACTATTGGTTGTTTCTGGTTCCATGAAAAAATACAACGGAAACCACCTGGAAGCAGTGATTTTTAAAACTAGAACACAAGTTTCAAGGAACTTTGAAACAAAAATGGTGAAGCCGAATTGAATCCTTAACCAAGTTAATAATGTTACCCACCTTTCAGGCCCCGATAAATTGATAAATGAAGTCCAAAAAAAGAATCAATCATGCATGTATCCATAAAAAATATGTCTCTTTAATGGAATTTATTGTTGTTTTCAAGTTTTTTCTTATAACTCCCTTCAATAAAAATGGATTTCTTCAAGATGACACTCGTGAATGCCCTGGATACTGCTCAATTTGGCTCTTCATCTGATGTAAGGACATTATCACCCACTTAGCATCTTCAATCCTGGGTCTCCAATGTGCTAGTAAGAGAGTACTATCATCACGGTACAATCCCAACCTTGGAGTCTTCCAGACAGTCTCTCCAGGTTAATAACAATCCCCAATCATCCAGCCAACGACGACTGATGTTTAGGAAGCAGACGGTGCTAACCATTGTTTTCAACCATTTCGGGTCCTTAGTCCCTGAAAGAAACAACCAGTCCATCATGTACTATAGGGATGTGGATCAAGAGGTCACTCAAGGAATTAATTCAAGGATGCAGGGGTCCATCCTGGGGACTCCCACCAACAATCGACGCTATTAGAATCATGTGGTAGTGAACCCCCAATATGATGGGGTTGTTTTCTCTGGACATTCGGCCCAGGTCCCTTAGACCTGGGCATGCAATATGAACTTCCAAGGACAGCATATGGTCAACATGGAGTAGGTTCTTACTTTTTCCCCCTCTGAAGAATTCCATCAACCTAACATGATGGCAAACAAAGAGCAGGCACATACACCCGAATGTCCTAATTCTACTGCCTAATAGACTTATTTGGAAGAAACCCACCAATCCCGCTAGGAAAATCTGGTGGAGTACCATGAGTAAGAAAATACACCTGTTTATGAATTATCAGCCAATTAGTAGGCTTTTCTGACTGCATTTAAAGAAACGCACCTATCAAATGTGGTGGAAACTAGTAAATATGAACATACACCTACTTACAATCATCAATTATGACAGGAGTCTCGTCTGTCAGTATTGAAGGAAATTTTTAAAACATTATTGATAGAAAACAACCAGAAAGCACAAACACCTGGCATCATTCATCAATCTAGCCAACAGTCTTGTTTGGATGCACCCAGAGAAGTTAGCCAGAAATCTCTGATGAAAAATCTAGGGTAGACTCAACTCTATGCCCCCATACATAAGAACATTTGATGCCCATTTATAGAAAATGGAGGAGAAGAGTAGGCACATAATACTTCTCCTGAAACAGAATGGACATATATTCATGTTATGTCCACTGAAGTCACCAAACATATTTTATGATTAGCGAAAGGGCAGACACAAATCCCTGCCCATATTCCGGAAGCATGCCAGAATATTATAACAACTAATTCACCAGTACCAGGGGAACAGACACATAAATCTACCCCCACACCTAGGATGAAACATCAAAATTCCATCTCAGAGCAGATACACACCTCTTTTTCATTCCAGGAGGGTCATGGGTCATACTCCCCCATACCATACGAAACACAGGATTAGGAACATACACCCTTTCCAATTGGAGGTAATCAGTCTGTTTTGGTGACCACTCCAAGGAAGGAACATACACCTTCCCATAATAACCACTTCTCCCATCAATTGGACTCAACTAAGTTTAAGAGAACATATAAGAAAAATTATCACCAAACACAGGGGGAAAATCAAGAGTCAAGCTGATATATGACCCCTCTTAATGCTGGAATTATTGAAACCCTCAGGTATTTATCTATTACATCTCAAGATCCTACCCTCTAACTACCAAATTATGGGAGTGGTAGTAGTAATTATGAATTTATCCATCGTACACTTCATCGTGAAGTATTGATTCATGAAAATGTGTTCAATCCATAGAGCCTACCTCCGGATGAGAACCACGGAAACCATTCGTGTGGCCAGAAGACCCAAGATCAAGAGGATTTATCCCTTGTTGTAATCCACCATGGTGGTCCTCCTCATGATGGCATTTTCTGTGAAATTATTCTCTGTAGTATTAATTTCTTAAAATAATTATATAATTGAAAATGTAGTGATGAGAAATCCCTCTTATCTAGAAGAAATTTCCAATACAAGGCCAGTCATGTCTAATTCCTTGTCATTAATAGGTGAAATACTTTTTCAATTAGAAGACATCTTAAGGGAATAGTCAATCTATGGACCTCCCTTTTGTAATTTTTCTTCTAACACTGAGTGTCCAATATGGTCAGACCAAGTAGAGAAAACTCTAGTAAAAGATGATCATGATATTTTAAACATGAGGAAACCATTGGCTAAAAGAGAAACACCAGTCATGTTCTAGAATTTGGAAAATTGTCAATATAACATTCCAGAATTGATGGAAGCATATTTCATTAATGATTCTTGCCTCAACTTACGGAATACTATTCTTCATTTGAAAACCAAATTATTATCATATGATGAATATCAAAATCATGTAAAGGTAATATAAGGGTTGAAACACTAAATTGACTTGGCATCTCTCTCAGTTTCCCAACATCTAAAGGATGATAATCATTAGAGAACCCTTTAGTGTGAATGCCTAAATGCTCCAAAGAGGCTAAACCAGTTAATTTATGACACCCCATCTGTTGTTCTTATCAGTGGATGGAATGCACATGGAACATTTCATTTTACTACACTCTAGAATCAGCAAATCCCGTCAAAATTGGTCTCATGCAACATTATTTCCCACGACCAGCTACAATAAACAAATTTTGTAACTAGCTCTCATTATAGTCAGGCCTAAGAAAACATGTTGTTGAGTTACGTTTTCATCACGCATCTAAGAATCTTGAGCAGGCCTACCCCTTAGAGGATTTCAACCGTCAGATAAATAAAATGTCTTAAATAAAACAACGATCTTCTAAAATAGGTGATTTGAATGGTTGTTAGATAATTCACCCAGCTAATGCCTAAAATAGGTGATTTGAATAGGTGATTTAAGAGCCACCCCATCTTTCAAGGCTGGGGGGCTTTTTTAATTCAACCTTTGAATTCATTAAACAAAGTTCAAAAGTTTGAAGAAGAAAAATAGGAACATCCCCAGCTTGCACGGCTAGGGGATTTTTCACATCCAGAATCCCCTCCTCAATGAAATTCAGTTTTCTCCTAATTAGGGAAGAAGACAAAAAGAGTGTGCACAACTGAAATATCCAAGGATTCCCTTCAAATAATTTTCCGTCAAACAGATCCTGAGAATCCATCACATAGTAGAGCAGAATCTCTTAGAAGATATAGAAGGAGATGATCTTACAAAGATACTGACAGAATGCCATCAATGTGTTATGCATCATTAAATGTAATTAACACCATTTCTGAATATACTCTATAAAAGGAGTCCATATCAGGGGAATCAGAAGATGAATTTATTATCCAGAACATGGTACACACTAAAAAAGAAGAAGAAGGTGTGCGTACCTAAAATTAGAGGCCTACCCAGAATCTAGGTATGCCCTCAAATAATCAACTCCCACCCCTTCGAAAAGGTATCTAACAGGGGGAAAGGTAAAAGTCAGATCACATCTCACTTTTCCACTAGATAAGGTCAATCTATTTCACTTGAAGAAAGATATTCACAGCATGTAAAGGAAATGAAATAGTTAAAAAGACTCAATATAGAGTTACTTTGAAGCATCATTTCTTCTAGACATACTCCCCAAGAAGATCCTCAAAATGCACATTTGGTAGGAGCTCCTCAGTAAATAGGATTTTTAGTAACTCAAGATGTGTATATTGAATTACTTCCAATGGGTTTACTGCCAAGATAGGATCAAACACATCCTTATTGGAATATTCATGTGGGTTATTCAAAAAAATTCCAGAACCACCACTAGTGGTTTTTTTGGTTTTTGAACCAGTTCAAACTCCAGCTATTGTACCGGTATAGGTCCCAGCTCATCCATATATTCCCCAAGTTCAAATGAACACAATTGAGGCATTACCAACTCGATTAGAATCTATAGAAGAACGGAATGCACCAGTTCAGCCGAAAAAGAAAGATTACACTGAGTGGGTGGATTTGATCCCTCCCCCACCAAATTTTATGAATACAACATTCCCAATATTTAATGGTTTTGGAGATCTGGAACAACACTTAATTCATTTCATTTCTCGTTTTGATCCCATGATGGGGTCTCCTCAATAATAAAGAGAAGTATAGATTTAGTGTTTTTTGCAGTCATTACAGGGACCAGCTTTTGTCTGGTATAAAAGTTTGAAATATTAATCAATTACTGGATGGGAAGATCTCCATCATAAATTCATTCTTCATTTCAGCTCAACGGTACCTAAGGAAACAATTTTTTATCTTCAAAATTGAAAACAAATGGAAAATGAAAGTGTTTCATATTTCATTACTTGATGGAAAGAATTAACATTTTTCTTAAATATAGAACTACCACAAGAATATTTGCTACCAATTTGTGTGGAAAATATACATGATGAGTTACGCACACCACTGATCCCTATGAAATACACAGAAATGTTTCAAGACCTTTCTTCAATTTCTCAACAAATAGAAGATTTTATTATGGAAACTAAAGCTAAAATTCATGTAATTCCATCATCTCTAGGAAGGAGAACAATGAAATAATAGGTTGCTACACTCACACTTAAGAAAGAACTTGTACCTTCTCCCACTTCAAAACAATCATCATATCGAAGGGCTTCACCTCCCGAACATCAGTAGCAATGACCATCTTGTCAAGATGATTGAATAGATCAAAGGTAGAAACAGTTTTAGGAGTTAATGAAAAAAGTTTATTCTTTCTATAATGAAAAATTTACCAGTTACTTCATCTCATATCTGGAAAATAATTTGGTTTAGTTTCCAAGGATAAAGAAACCAAAAAATAAGGAGATGAAGATCTTCCAAATTATTGTGTCTTTCACCAGATGTTGGGGCATCCAATTAAGGAGTGTTTTGTTTTCAAAGAACTCCTGTAAAAAATGGTAGACTCTGGACATGTGAAACTGAAAAGTTCTTCATCTCAAGTAGCATATTTTATTGTTATAGCTCCAGAGGAAGAAGGCGAATAATAGGAAGTCAAAAGTAAAATTTAGAAAAAAATGTGATGATTGGATGATCAAGAAAATGATCAATCAAACTCATTCCATTCAGAGAACACAGTTGGAACAACCAATTGGGTCTTCTTCCACTCTTGCCGCAACAAATATACCTTCATCAAAAGATTAGCCCTCTAAAATTCAATCCTCAAAGAAGTGACATGATCAGAAGAAAAAAAGAGCAATCATAAGAAGACAAGCTCGTGTCAAGGCCAATGTTTTCTTTGACTCAAGAAGATTTCATTCCATCTGTTTCAAAAGTACGAGAACTGCCCCACTAAATAGAACAACTAGAACTGTCCTGTCAAGAAGAATCATCATCAGATGAAGAATTGGTCTTTGGTTCTATCAATGTGATTCACCTTACAGATCACTATGCCCATGGTGATTTTTGATTATAATGAGCATAAGTTCCATGTACCTAACTAGGGAACCATAGAAAGAGGAAAAGATTGAGGATACATGGGAATACATGGGTATTTTAGAAGCCACTATTTTAACTCTTCCCTTGCTCGAACTGTATATGTGGTGGAAACTCATGGGAGAGACCTTAAGAAAGCTCGACAAGAACAAGAAGATTCTTCCATGCATGACAGTTTTAGCCCTAACATGATTATTTTGGAGGATTGATTATAAGTCATACTATCATCATCTAAGAAATTAAACAGACCTAATCAGTCTAATCTACCATATCCAGGAGTATTTCCAACTTCTGATCTAACACAGGGTACATCTACTTTTGGAGCATCAACTTCCAAGGTACCTGCAAAATAACATCTCCATGTTGGGAAACACATACCTCTAGACCAAAAGTATAATTTTTTGAAACATCTAGCCCATGTACCGGGCAATTTTTAAATTTTGTATGCCTTGAATCTGTCAAAATAGATTCGAGAAGCACTTGTTGAGGTTTTTTCAAGTCCTCAATAGTTTGAAACAGAAGTTACTTCTGCTGAGATTTACCGTATATAGAATGATCATATAGAATTTCATGAAGTTATATCTTTTACTTATGAATATGAAGATGATGTTTTACATTGACATATCTGGCCATTATATCTATCTAGAAAGGTTAATGAAATATTCATCCGATGAGCCTTCATTGATAATGTCTCGTGAGTCAACCTCATTTTTATTCATAAACTTTGTCGATTGGGCCTCACTGAATCTGAATTATCTCCTTCTACCTTAATGCTGCAAGGTTATGGAAAGATTGAGAAAGAACCTTTGGACAAGATTATACTCAGAACATAGTTTGGAGATATTGTGTATAATTTAGATTTCATGGTTGTTCATCTGGACATATCCTTTAACATTCTTCTTTGAAGGCCTTGGATACATCAACATACGAACATACCTTTGTCATACCCCCAATTTCTCAAGTACTATTTCAATGGTCAAATCGAGACATTGTATGGTGAAAATGCTCTATTCAAAATGTGTGAATCTCAATACATTGAAAAATAATTTTATCACATGAAGGGAATGAAGTCCGTGGAAAAGGAGGTAACCAGAATCAATGATCATAATGGATTAGAAAATATCCCTGAAAACCCATTTGTAAATTTGAGTACAGATTATTTGTTACCTATAAATAAAATTGAAAATGTAAACCCAAATGCAGGAAATCTTCTAGAAACTTCCATAATGTCAATTGCAGTAATCAAGCCTGACATCATGGGATAAATTCTTGATTCTTTAAGAAGTGGTCAAAGATTAAATAGAGATGTATTCATTTCATCCATTGAACATCAACAAATATCTACTTCATTAATAAGATTAGAAAAAGTTTTAGTAATACTAGAGGAAGACAAGGATGTTGATTCTCAATCCATCATCTCCTCTTTATTACCCCAATAAGAACCTTCATAGTCTTTAGGGTCAGAAATGGTGACATGTACTTCAGGATGTTCATATACTAACTCCTCCCTTAACTCTGGAAGTTTTTATTCAAAATCTACTGTGCATATAGAAATAGAATAAGGGACAAGTAAGGAAGAGCAAGAAGAAGAAGAATATCTTAAGGATGATCCTCCAACATTTGAGGAAGGTGTCTCTACCACTGTAGATGAGCTTAGAGAAATAAATATGGGTAGAGAAGAAGATCCATGCCCCACTCTAATTAGTGCAGACATGAATTATGAAGAGAAAGAGGTGTATACATAATTTTTAAAGAAACATAGAGATATATTTCATTAGAATTATACAAAAATTCCATGACTTAATCCTAATGTGGAAACTCATCATTTGGGTTTGTGATAAGTACATTGATGATTCAAGCAGGCAGTAAGAAAAACACACCCAACTCATGCCTCTAAAATTGAATCTGAAGTTGATAAGCTTATAAAGACTAACTCCAAAATAATGATCTTGGGTGTGAAAATAGTCTTTAATATCTCACTCGAACTATGATTGATGTAGAAACATGGTATTCAAGTATTGAAAATAGATACCTAGCATTAATATTTGTAGTTCAAAAATTGAGGCATTACCTGAAACATTATGAGGTCCAATTGGTGTCTCATAATAACCTTCTCAAATTTATCCTCAGTTGCCCTATCCTTATAGGGCGTCTGAAATAGTGGGAAGTTATTTTGAAACAATTTGATATCCAGTTTGTGCCTCAGAAGAAAATAAAGGGCCATTATCTTGTTGACTTCCTTGATGAACATCCATCTACAGAAGATACATCATTGAATACTGAACTTCTTGATGAATAGGTCTTCTCTTTTCATGATAGTTCCCAAACATGGGAAATATACTTTGATGGTGCCTCCAGAAGTCTAATAGGGAAGAGAATGGAAAAAACTAAACAAAAAAAATTTGGGTTAGGAATTTTACTTATCTCCCCCAGAAAAGGCATTGTTGCCTGATTCTTTCATATTTTCAAAAGGAAGTAAAAACAATGTAGAAAAATATCATGCTCTCATAGAATGGCTGGATTTGGTACTTCAGGTGCAAGTTAGTCACCTGAACGTTAAAGGTGATTTAGAGTGGGTAGTCAAACAAATCAATGGAGATTATTCCATAAGAAAAGAACAATAAATCTCTTTGTGTGATTACATCATATGGTTAATGGATGAATTTATATCAGAGCTCACATTGTCCTATGTCTCGTGATCACAAAATTCCCAAGATGATGCAATGGATAATGCAGCTACAACCTTGGAATATCCAAACTACGATGAGACATTCCTTAGTATATCCCATGAGCATGTGTTCTCACCTTTCATTTAAACTAGAATGGAGTAAATTAATGAAATTAGCCCTATTTTTGAGCCATATAGTCATACCACGGGATGGAGAACACCCATCATGAAATACCTTCTAAATGGAGTACTTTCACTAGAGAGGGCTAAAAACAGATCTAATGATGAACGGCCAATTTTACTCTTTATGATAGTCCAGGTCACTAGAAGATCCTCTAAAAACAATTCTTTGATGGAATCCTCTTCATGTGTATTGATGGAGAAGAAATTTCAGTTATCATGAAAGAGGTACAGTTTGGAGCTTGTGGTTCTCACTAGTCTAGGCATAGGCTTTCTGAACAAATCAGAAGGCTTGGATACTTTTGGCCTTCAATGAAGAAGGATTGCATAGATTTCACTATGAAATTTCATCCCTTCCAAGTGAATGCCAAATTCATTCATCAAACCCTAGAGTTTCTACATATAGCTAAATACTCATTGCCATTTACCACATAGGGAATGGATGTTTTAGGGCTTTATCTTCTAGCCGTGACTAAGCAGTTCAAGTATATTCTTATTGTTACTAACTTCTTCTCCAAATGGGATGAGATAATACCACTCAAAAAAATTAGATCCAAAAGAATTGTTAGTTTTTTAACATGAACATCATCACCAGATTTTGTGTTCCTCATACTATATTGACAGACAATGTCACCAATTTCTGTTCTATTTAAGTAAAGAAGTTATATCAAGAGAAAAATATCAAATCCAACCATTCATCTCGCTATCATGCGGCGGCCAATGGATATATAGAGGCTTTCAATAAAACCCTATCAAATATACTCCAGAAGAGAGTGGATAAAGATAAGAAATCTTGGCCTGATAAACTTTTTCATGATTTATGGACATATTGAACTACTACACATACTGCCACCTAGGAAGATCTTTATTCATTGGTGTACAGAACAAAATATGTTTTACCAATTGAAATTCAATTTATTTTATTCAGATTTTCAATCTATGATTAGTTTTCTATAGATGAGAAGTCTCAAAAATGGTTTGATGAGTAGGAGTGATTAAACAAAAAAATATTTCATACTTTTCATCATTCATATTCCTATCAGAAAATAATATCGTGAGCCTTTAACAAGAAAATTTGCCTCCTCCCATTTCTTCAAAGAGAATTGGTATTGGTCCTCAGGACTCCAATGATACCATGAAAGAAACCTTCACAGCTTGAGCCAAAGTTGGAAGGACATTATTCCATACATAAGGTCTAATCAAATGGAGTCTATGCCTTACTCTCAATGGATAGAGACTTTATTACAACTCCAACAAAATCGAGATTCTTAACGAAATACTTTGTGTAATTTCAAAGACGCGTCCTTACTACAAGACATCAAACTGAACATCACAAAGTCCTAGTCTCAAGACATTAGACTTTATAACAATCATAAACATCCATGTTGTGTGATGATAAAATATGTATAATATTTTTCTTTATCACACAATGTTAAACTACATGACATCATTTTTACTCGTTACATGACAACAAAATGTACAGCTAACTTCTTCTCTACTTGATGTTAGGATCATCCATAAGCAAGCATAATTGACATCATTTCTACTATATAGTGGCACATGAGTCCCCCTCTTCCCTATTTCTGAGTCAGATCTACATAGGGACCTTGTTTCAAGAACTACGTACAGCTTGATTCTAATTTTCAATGAGATATGTAGAGACGTCTGGACCTCCAATCTTGGGCCCATCTACATCCACAAATTCTTTTGATTCCCTTTTTCCCCTTCTTTGTATGAATTATATCTATAAAGAGTGTTAACTTATTATACATGGTTTGATCGTTATACCATTTTGTGTCGTAAGTTTAACCATTCTCTCAGAACATGTCAAAATCCCCTATTCCCCGCATCAAGCTTGATTGGTGTGGTAAATGATTGATTCAAGAACTATGTATGACATGATTCTAATCTATATGAGATACATAGAGATGCCCAGATATCCAATCTTGGGCTCAACCATGATAAAAGAAACCCCTTTTATTCCTTATATAATAATCAAAACCTGTATAGGGAATGTTTAAAGAACTACATATATCTTGATTCTTTCCCCTAGAAAGACTTGTAGTGAAACTTGGGTTTTTTCCCTTAGTCTAGCTACGATATTTCTTTCTTTTAACATCATTTCATCTCTGTCCTTACTGCATGACGTCAAACTTCAAGGAAATACAAGAACTATGTTTGGATTGATTCTTGCTCCAACGAGATACGTAGTAATCTCCGATCCTATTCCCTGGCATAACAACCACTTAATCATAATACCCTTATTATTCACTTGTGTCATCTTTGTGTTTCAGAATAAGAATTTATTGCTCCTTATTTCTCACACTGAGCATAGCTCATGTGGGCTTAGAAATTGGGTAAAAAAACTTCTCTGTATAAATAAGGTGTCTCAATTTCTTGTGGGGTTATCAATGGTCTTCACTGCATGACATAAAACTACATAGTACAATTTCCTCGTTGCATGACTCTAAACTACATAGCATATTATTGATTCAAAGGAAATAAAGAGAGTCTCCATTTTACATGTAAATTAGATCTATTTAAAGGACTCCAAACTCAAGGCCTTTATTGATTCAAATATTTCTCATGCACATTGAGCATTACCCCCTTCCATATGTCACACTCTTAATCTTGAATATTTTCAGATCATCATAATATTTCTTAAGGATTCTAGTGACAGAGTTTCTAATATCTAAGAACTCTTTTTCTTGACTATGCAGTATGTGTCCTTAGGTGGCCTTGCATAAGGTGCCTACATAATGAGCCTGTCAGTCAAAAAATTCCACTATTTGGCTATGTAGCATATTCTCCAATTGGCCCTGCATAATACAGCCCCCATAATAATTTTTTCAAGTGATGGTAATTTCGTTCTTGGATAAAGTTACTTTTTCTGCATAAAATTTTGATAACAATATACAAGAATATATATTTAAAAGCAGTCATTCATGTGTATTTTTTATATTACCTTTCTCTCAATCTGAATGTTTTCAAGACCATGGCTTCCACATTCCCCTCACCATGTGTTCAAAGTAATATGAAATAACTTTGAATCACCTGGCCACATATTATATATTTTTTCATCTCTGGTCCTAGTTTTATAACCAAAATACTACAAACACCATACCCAGGTAAGTGAGTGATGCACGCCTATCGTAGGGCGTGGAAAAAAAATTATTTCCTAAGTTAAAATGTAGTAATTTGGTTGACCTAGGATGTCTCCTGAAGAGGAGTGCACACAAAATGGGCTGTCACTTTAAAACGGGGGTAAACATATTGCGCTTTTGAAAGGAAATTTGAAATTCAATTGATTGAAAAACTATGATATTAAAAAGGGTTATTAGATCGAGGTCAGTTTCCTAATTTTAATACTATCTTTGTTCAATTTAATTCAAACCTCTTCTTCTTAATTGATTAAAGTGAGTTTCCACAATCATTTCCTCTCACTTCCTTGGTGAAATTATTATTGTGAAAGAAAACCTTACCAAGATCTTGGTTTGGTCAACTCTCATTCCATATGTAAAATAATTTTATTGAATATCCTTAATTGAAATGGGCAATACCCGATCGGTTTTTGTTTATCCCAAACAATCAAGAACATTTACTACACCTTTTACACGTACCAACGATCGTCGAGTACTTCACCACTAAATTCATGGTTTATTCCATTGTATATAAACCGGAAATTGGTGGAGGGAGATTATGATTATTTTACCAAGGAAAAAATCAATACCGTAATTAATATTCAATAAAAATCCCACTTGATAATAAAATCCGCTTTAAGAAATTGAAAACAACTTTGAAGAAGAAAGAAACTTATTCAATTGCGTCCAAGAACTAAAGCATTACAATGTAGAAAACCAACCCTTCCCCAATCACTCGAAATGTTTACCCCACCATGGTAAGGGTAATCGAGACTAATGGGGAAGAATAATTCATTACAAAACTATGAAAAAGAAAATAAATGAAAGACAAATCCGAAAAGTTCTCCTTCTTGGTGTCCCGGAAGGAATGGGGTGGAGAATGAGATACCTTGAGAGGGTGGAAATCTCCTCCTTTTATATCCAGAATTTGTCCCCCGGATTTTGATGCGTTGTGGCCCCATTAAATGACATTTTCACACATTTAGACCTTCTTCAATGTTGTTAATTATTATCTTGGGCGTGTCTCCCCAAAATCGCATCGTATTTGGACATGTATTCCGAGAGTTATAGTCGTTTTACTCTGAGCATTTATTCTGTCCATTCAGACTCTCCAAATCGCAAACCTCCGGATAAGGGTGATTTAATGACCCCTTAAACCGCCAATTCACGTGGCCCTTCCTTCATTAAAGATACTCCAAAACTCCTTGTGCGTCCACCCACCAAATATCACAACATTTCGGCCCACCATAAATGAGTTATAGAGCCCACGCCAAAACTAGGCAGAACTACAAACAGTTTTCTTTCTCCCAATTGTGAGCTTCTTTTGAGCTTCCTTATGTCTGATTTAGCTTTTAGTACAAAAATAGTAAATTAATCCCTGGATGTGTAGAATCAGGAAAAGAAATAATTTTGCAATTTGGATTAGTTTAGATAATGGTATGTCCAAACTATAGAAATTCTTTAAAACTGTTAAAAATCCAAAATGACCCATTTTTACTATTCAGCTCAAAATAACACCAATATCATAAAAATGAAACAATTCATCTTAGAGGAACACTTTTGTGGGTTTAAAAAAATGATATTAAATATAAATAAATTGAAAATATTTTCTTTATCAATTCCCCCACACTTATCACTTGGTCTCCTGGAAAAGTAAAAATTAAATCAAATCAAATCCAAAACACATATCAATAAGATCTACCAAATCAATTCCAAGAAAAAAAAGATATCATGCCTCATAAAAAAAATTATTTCAAGTTCTCCATTTTATATTATTTAAAATATTTCCACTTCATTTCTAATACCATGCACACAAAACACCTACCTCGCATTAATTTTCTCTCATCTCACAAATGTAAATGCTCAACAAGGCTTTTCTCATCCAAACTCACACAAGAGTCACCATAGGCTTGATAAATTCCTAATTCTCCACCCGATGGGAGTTAAGGACATGTGTTTACCATGATGACTTTTCAGGGTTGTTCTGTGGCTTCCGGTTGGTAGGATTTAGATGTTAAAAATTCTGAGGCCGAAAAAGGAGGGCTTGGATCTTTTTGAAGAAAAATTGAGAGATTCTAATTTTCACTCAAGTATGGTCTCCTTATCTTCCCCTTTGTAGAAACTCAGCTCCATCATCATTCAATCTGCTTAGGATTTTAGTAGAAAAAATTTCAATCTTTTCAAACATGATTTTTCTTGAAATCTCCAGATATTCACAACTTATCTTTTTTTTACATCGGAAGCTCCAGAAAGGCACAACTTCTCTTATCATGAAAGCACCAGAAAGGCACAGTTTTTAACAAAATGAAATATTCAGTAGGAACATCAGCTCTTCAACATTTTATATTCCTCCAAAAGTATCACCGAATGAGTTAGTACACCACAAGACATTTTCCCCCACATTTAAGTTCAACTAGATCCTGCAATTTCACTTCAAGAGTAGGTAGGATAGAGAAATTTGGCTTGTAATGTGGCTATCCTAACAAGAAATTCATGGCTACTAGGGGCTACAATGAAGTATAAATGTAAAGGTGGGCCATAATGAAAATGATTATTTTTAAAAGGGGGCTTCAAAATAATTAAATTCATCAATCATTTAAAACACACATACCCCAAACCCTCAAGTTTTGAAAGAAATAAATCAAATTCTAGTTTAAGAAATCATGGTCTGCTTCCCTCAAGAAATGAGGCGAATGAAAATAATATGACAAAAATGGTTTAGAAGCCTCACAGGAAAGTGATTTCAATGATATAGACAGTGAAATATGGCATGATATTCAAAAATCAATGTATTTTTCATGAAATTTCAAAAGATTTGAACTTGAAACAAAAGTAATTTCAGCATTCATTTAAGATCAGTTTCATGAAATAGATTGGTTCAATCATTGAAATGGGTTTCAAAAATGGTATTGATAATCATTTCAGCTCAAAAGTTTCAGAAACACACCAAAAAATAAAACATAAACACACAAAAATTTGAAAACATGCAAGTTTTTTTTTAATTTTTTTTTAAAAAAACAAACACAAAATGAAAATCCTAAACTAAAAAGGTTCCCTCCACAACACTTAAATGATACAGTGTCCTCAATGCATTCAAGTGGATTTAACATGTAGGTAGATTTATGATTGAATCACAACAGCAATAAAGTGTGAAGGAGAGGTACAACATAATGGATCTTATTGATAAATAGGTTGGAGGAGCATGATCTCCTCTATTGGCTCTAATGGCAGAGTCCCAAGGAATTTATTCAACCCATTTCCATTCACAGTGAATGGATCCTGCTCTCTATCCTTCATAATCTGCACAGCACCAAAAGGATATACATGAGTAACTATAAATGGACCTTCACATCTGGAACGAAGTTTACCTGGCATCATCTTGAGTCTTGAGTTGAATAATAACACTTTGTCTCCAAGATAGAAGTCTTTTGGTTGGATCATCTTGTCATAGGCCACTCTTTTTCTTTATTTGTAAATCCTTAAATTTTCAAATTCTTCCCTTCTTATTTCCACCATCTCTTCAAACTTCAATCTTCTTTCCTTCCCAGCACTTTCAAGGTCCAAATTCATTTTCCGTACAGCCCAATACGCCTTATGCTCCAATTCCACAGTTAGGTGGCAGCTTTTCCCATAAATTAGCCTATATGGACTCATTCCAATTGGGGTTTTGTAGGCTATCCTGTAAGCCCATAATGTATCATCCAACCTTTGGATCCAATCCTTTATTTTTGGATTAACGGTCTTTTCCAAAATTCCCTTGATTTCCCTGTTTGAAACTTCAGCTTGCCCATTAGTCTGTAGATGATAGGGAGTTGATGTTTTATGATACACCCCATAATTCTTCATCAAAGTCTCCATTCTCCAATTTTATAAGTGATTCCCTTGATCACTGATGATTTCTCTGGGCACTCCAAACCTACAAAATATTTTAGACCTGACAAAATCACAAACAACTTTAGCATCATCAGTTCTGGTTGCATTTGCTTCCACCCATTTGGAAACATAATCAACTACAAGTAAGATATAACAATTTCCAAATGACATCGGGAAAGGTCCCATAAAATCTATCCCCAAACTTCAAAAATGTCACAAAAATTCAATGGCTTTTGGGGCATTTCTTGTCACTTTGAAATATTTCCTGAAAACTGACATTTTTCAAATATTTTTAAAAATTCATGAGCATCTTTAAAAATGGTGGGCCAATAAATTCCAGATTCTAAAACCTTCCTTGCTGTCCTTTGAGGTCCAAAGTGGCCTCCAAAAGCTAACATGTGACAAAAATCAAAGACATATTTAACTTCACTTTCAAGTAAACATCTTCTTATTACTTGATCATTGCAAATCTTCCAAATGAATGGATCATCCCAAATTTAATATCTAAATTCATCTTTTAGTTTCTGAATTTGGTAAGAATTAAAATGAAATGGGACATGAGATGTTACCATAAAATTGACTATGTCAGCATACCAAGGCACTTCTCCTTCAATCAAGTACAACTGCACTCTTGGAATTTGATCATTCAGTGGGTCTCTTTCTGGAACTTCAATTTCACCAGTGTTTGGCCATCTACATAAGTGATCAGCCACTTGGTTCTCAGATCCCTTATTATCCTTGATTTCTATATTGAACTCCTGTAGCAGTATCATCCATCTCACTAACCTTTGTTTATCATCAGCTTTCTTCATCAAGTACCTCAAAGCTGCATGATCAGAAAACACAGTTATTTTAGTTCCAAGAAGATATGATCTAAATCTTTCTAAATCAAAAACAACTACAAATAACTCTTTTTCCGTGGTTGTGTAATTGAATTGGGCCGCATCTAAAGTTCTTGAGGCATATGAAATGACTTGTGGTCTGCCCACAATTTGTTAAGAAAGGATTGCTCCAACTGCTTGGTTGGAGGCATCACAAAGTAGTTCAAATGGTTCTTCCCAATTTGGAAGCTACATCACGGGTGGTGAAATCAATATCTTATTCAACTCATCAAAGGATTCCCTACATGCACCATTGAAATCAAAATCAGCATCTTTCAAAAGTAATCTAGAGAGAGGGATAGAAATGTTACTAAAATCTTTGATAAACCTCCTGTAGAATCTTGCATGTCCTAAAAATGATCTAATATGTTTCACACAAGTAGGGTAAGGCAATGAATTTATCACTTAAATTTTTGATTTATCCACTTCAATTCCATTTTGGGAAATCACATGACCAAGAACAATTCCTCTTTGAACCATGAAATTTCACTTTTCAAAATTTAAAACAAGAATTTTTTCAATTCATTTTTTCAAAACTTTTTCCATATTTTTAAAACAATGATCAAAAGAATATTCAAAAATAGTGAAATCATCTAAGAAAACCTCCCAGCAATTTTCAATGTGATCAGGGAATATACTCACCATAAACCTATGAAATGTACCTAGAGCATTGCATAATCCAAATGGCATTCTTTTAAATGAAAAAGTACCAAAATGGCATGTAAATGTCGTCTTCTCTTGATCCTCGGGAGCAATGGGTACCTGGAAGTAACCTGTAAGTCCATCCAAAAAGAAATAATGAGTTCTCCCTACCAATATTTCTAACATCTGTTCAATGAAGGGGATGGTTAAATGTTCTTTTCGAGTGACCTGGTTCAATTTCCTAAAATCAATGCACACTCTCCAGGAGTTTTGAATTCTTATAGGGATTAACTCATTCATTTCATTCCTCACAGTGGTCAGGCCAGTTTTTTTTTGGAACGACATGAATAGGGCTAACCCACTGTGAATCTGAAATGGGATAGATGATCCTAGCTTCCAAGAGCTTCTCGATTTCCTTCTTCACAACCTCCATCAAGGTGGGATTCAGTCTTCTTTGGGGTTGTCTAACAGGTTCGGAATCTCCCTCAACAAAAATTCTATGTGAGCATATTTTTGGGTTCATTCCTGGGATATCACCTAACCTCCATCTTATTACCTGGACATTCTCTCTCAAAAGCTCAATCAATGATTTTTCTTGGGTCTTAGAAATATTATTAGCAATTATCAATGGTAGTTTCTCTCCCTCCCTAAGGTATACATATTTCAAATCAGTGGGGAATGGATTGAGTTCCAGATTAGGGGGATGCTCAAGGGATGATACTAAATTGATGTTTTACACTTCCAAATTTTGGACCTTCTGCACACAAGAAACCATATAATCTTCCTCATTATTTAAAAAATCATCAAAGAAATCATATTTTACCTCTTCCTCCCACATGAAGTCAGAATATCCAACATCTTCAGCATCCACATGTTCAATGATATTTCTAAGGGAAGAAGTCTCTCCTAATTCTAAGAATTCATAGAGAATACCTGATTATTCAATTGGTTCTGCACCAACTTCATGGGAAAGTGAAAAGAGGGAGTGATCATCTGATTGGTGCCTCCTGGATTCAAAAATATTGAAGTGGACCGTGCTCTCTCCAAACTCCATGGTGAGTGTCCCCTCTTGGACATTGATGATGGTTTTGGCTGTCTTCAAGAAAGGTCTCCCAAAAATGATGGGTGAATGTGACAGGATCCTATCTTCTTCCATATTGAGCATGTAGAAGTCAGCTGGGAATAAGAGATCTTTGACATTCACAAGGACATCCTCCAAAACTCCTGTAGGGAAAACTGTGGATCTGTTTGCAAGCTGTACCACCACTCTTGTGGGCTTCAATTCTCACATCTGCAAAGAAGTGTATACCGAGTGAGGCAATACATTAATTGAAGCACCTAAATCATACAAATCATTATTGAAATTTAATGAACCAATGGTGCATGGAATGGAAAACATCCCTGGATCATGACATTTGGTTGGAATCTGGGCATGATAAGGGCTGAGACACTTCTTCCCAAGTTGATTCTTTCATTCCCATGAAGCCTTCTCTTTTTGTTACAATGATCGTTCAAAAAAATTTCATACCTTGGAATTTGTTTAACAGCTTCAAGTAGGGAGATATTGATTTCCACTTTCTAAAGGTGTCCAGAATTTCTTTTTGAAGTGCTTCTTCATGCAATTTCTTTGATTTGATCATCCTTGTTGGAAATTGTGGGGGTAAGTCTTTATTATTCCTTTGTTTTCTTTGCATTGGTGTTTCTTATTTCTTATTCTGTGGCCTATACTTCTCCTCCTCCTCTTCCTTTTAATCTTCTTGGTAGATTTTCACAAGACTTTCTGAATCATTCTCCTTCAGAATATGTGGTATTATTTCATGTTCAGGGTTGGATAGATGTGGGATTTCTTTTCCACTTCTTGTTATGATTGCACTAACATTCTCTTTAGGTTTTGGCATTGTTTGGGATGGAAACTTCTGTGGATTATTGGACATGATTTCAAAAATAATTCCCACTGTGTCTTCCAGCTTGTCAACCTTATCTTCTAGGCCCTCATACTTGGATTGTAGCTGTTCCACAGAAGGTTTTGTGCTAGTGGATGGTTTTTCATATGTCTTTCTTTGGAATGGTGGTGGATGAACGGATTGTTGTTGTTGGAAGGGATGTTTATAAGATTTCTGGATGGGAGGGGGGTTATGGTATTGCTGATGGTGGTAAGGAGGTTGACTGGGGTGCTGGTTAAATGGTCTCATCTAGTTTTGTTGGTTCCCATATTTTTGTTGGGCTTGGGGTTGATGCAGTTGATTTTTTTGGAATTGTCTTGGTTGAAAGGCTGCAGCACAACATTCTGTCCCCTTTATCTCAGGGCACCGGTTAGTATAATGAGTTGAATAATAACATAAACCACATACCTAAGATGAATCTTGTTGTCCATTTTATTGTGTTACATCCATTTGATGGACTAAACATGCAAGGTCATCAACTTTGGTTACAATCAATGTAGATGAATCAAATGTTTTTACCTCATGTATCTCCTTGGCTCTCATTACTCTTAGTCCAAATTGTTGTGAGTTTTGATCAATATTCTCAAATATTATTCTGATATCTGCAGGCGACTTGTCAATTAGGGACCCCCCTGATGAGGCATCAAGAATATTTCAATCATTATCCACAATTCCATGGTAGAAGATCACAAGGAATTTGTGTTCCTCCATTTCTTGATGTGGGCAGCTGGAACATAGCTTCTTGAAGCACTCCTAGTACTCGTAGAGGGTTTCTCCAGTTGATTGTCATATGATGTAAATATCCTTCTTGATGGTAGTGCTCCTCGATGTGGGAAAGAATCTTTTCATGAAACTTCTTTTTAGGTCTTCCCAATCACTGATCTCCCCTGGTTTCAGGTTATACAACCGTTCTTTAGATGCTCCTTCAAGTGATAAGGGGAATTCCCTCCATTGAAATTGGTCTTCGGGTGCTCCTCTTGGCCTAAAGCTTGAGCAAGTGTATCTGAATTCTTGGATGTGCCGATTTGGATCTTCTCCTGCAAGACCATGAAACTTTGGAAGAAAAGGAATCATATTGACACGTAATTCAAAATAATTTGGTTCAGTGGGTGAAATTAGTTGGTTATTTTGAATGGCAAATTGTGGGGCACATAGATCACGCAGGGTTTGGTTGGGATTTCTAGCCATGATTTCAAGTTTAGTGTGAACATTAAGAGTTTCACTTGAATCTGAGAGTTCTATTTCATCAAAGATTTCTGGTAGATTTATTTTTTTAGTTGGGTTAATGTTTTTTCAATTTCTGGATCAAATTCAATTAATGGTTCTTTTTAGTTGCGGGTCATTCAATTTTAAATTTTTTTTATACTGCCTCCCCGGAAACGGTGCCACTTTGATGAACACCTTTTATAGGGTGTGGAAAAACAATTATTTCCAAAGTTAAAATGTAGTAATGTGGTTGACCTAGGATGTCTCTCTAAGAGGATTGCACACAAAAAGGATTGTCACTTTAAAACGGGGGTAAAAATGTTGTTCTTTTGAAAGGAAATTTTAAATTAAAATGATTGAAAAAATATGAAATTAAAAGGGTGATTTGGTCGTGGTCAGTTTCCTAATTGTAATTCTACCCTTTTTCAATTTAATTCAAACCTCTTCTTATTAGTTGATTAAATTGAGTTTCCACAATCGTTTCCTCTCACTTCCTTGGTAAAATTATTATTGTGAAAGAAAACCTTACCAAGATCTTGGTTTGGTCAACTCTCCTTCCATGTGTAAAATAGTTGTATTGAATATCCTTAATTGAAATGGGAAATACCTGATCGGGTTTTGTTTATCCCAAACAATCAATAACATTCACTACAACTTTTACATGTACTGACAATCGTCGAGTACTTCACCACTAATTCCTAGTTTATTCCATCGTATATAAACCAGAAATTAGCGGAGGGAGATTATGATTATTTTACCAAGGAAAAAATCAATAACAGAATTAATATTCAAGAACGATCACACTTGATAATGAAATCCTCTATAAGAAATTGAAAACAACTTTGAAGAAGAAATAAATTTATTCAATTGCGTCCAAGAACTCAAGCATTACAATGTAGAAAACCAACCCTTCCCCAATCACTCGAAATGTTTACCCCACCATGTTAAGGGTAATAGAGATGAATGGGGAAGAATAAGGCATTACAAAACTATGAAAAAGAAAATGAATAAAAGAGAAAGCTGAAAAATTCTCCTTCTTGGTGTCTCGGAAGGAATGGGGTGGAGAATGGGATGCCTTGAGAGGGTGGAGCTCTCCTCCTTTTATAGCCAGAATTTGTCCCCTAGATTTTGACGTGTTGTAGCCCCATTAAATGAAATTTTCATGCATTTATCCCTTCTTTAATTTTGTTAATCATTATCTTGGTCATGTCCCCTCAAAACCTCATCGGATTTGGAAATGTATTCCAAGAGTTATAACCAATTGACTCTGAGCATTTATTATGTCCAGTCAGACTCGCCAAATCGCAAACCTCCGAAATAGGGTGATTTAATGACCCCTTAAATGGCCAATTCACGTGGCCCTTACTTCATTAAAGATGCTCCAAAACTCCTTGCGCGTCCACCCACCAAATATCACAAAATTTGAGACCCCCATGAATGTGTTATGGAACCCACACCAAAACGAGGCAGAACAGCAAACAGTTTTCTTTCTCCCACTTGTGATCTTCTTTTGATCTTCCTTATGGCCGATTCATATTTTAGTTAAAAAATAGTAAATTAATCCTTGTATGTTTATAATATGTAAAAGAAATAATTTTGAAATTTGGATTAGTGTAGATAATGTTATGTCCAAACTACAGAAATAATTTAAAACTGTTAAAGATCCAAAATGGACCATTTTTACTATTCAGCTCAAAATAACACCAATGTCATAAAAATGAAACAATACATCATAGAGGAACACTTTTATGGGTTTAAAACAATAATATTCAATATAAATAAATTGAAAATATTTTCTCTATCAATTCCTCCACACTTATCACTTGGTCTCCTGGAGAAGTAAAAATCAAATCAAATCAAATTCAAAACACATATCAATGAGATATACTAAATCAATTCCAAGAAAAAAAAGATACCATGCCTCATCAAAAACAATTATTTATAGTTCTCCATTTTAGATTATTTAAAATATTTCCACTTCAGTTCTTATCCCATGCACACAAAACACCTACCTCGCATTAATTTTCTCTCATCTCACAAATGTAAATGCTCAACAAGGATTTTCTCATCCAAACTCACACAAGAGTCACTATAGGCTTGATAAATTCCTAATTCTCCACCCGATGTGAGTTAAGGACATGTGTTTGTCATGAGGAATTTTCAGGGTTGTTCTATGGCTTCCGGTTGGTAGGATTTAGATGTTAAAAATTCTGACGCCGAAAAAGGAGGGCTTGGCTCTTTTTGAAGCAAAATTGCAGGATTCTAATTTTCACTCAATTATGGTATCCTTATCTTCCCATTTGTAGAAACTCAGCTCCATCATCATTAAATCTTCTCGGGATTTCAGCAGAAAAAATTTCAATCTTTTCAAACATGATTTTTCTTGAAAGCTCTAGAGAGTCACAACTTCTCTTATTTTTTTACATCATAAGCTCCAGAAAGGCACACCTTATCTTATCATGAAAGCTCTAGAAAGGCCCAGATTTTAACAAAATGAAATATTCAGTAGGAACATCAGCTCTTCAAAATTTTATATTCTTCCAAAAGTATCACCAAATGAGGTAGTACACCACAAGACATCTTCCCCCACACTTAAGTTCAACTAGATTATGCAATTTCACTTCAAAAGCAGGTAGGATAGGGAAATTTGGCTTGTAATGTGGCTAACCTAACAGGAAATTCATGGATACTAGGGGTTATAGTAAAGGATAAATTTAAAGGTGGGACATAATGAAAAAGATTATTTTTAAAAGGTGGATTAAAACCAAATAAATGCCTCAATCATTTAAATGACACGTACCCCAAACCCTCAAGTTTTCAAATAAATAAATCAAATTATGGTTTAAGAAAACATGGTCTGGTTCTCTCAAGAAATGAGGCGAATGAAAAGAATATGAAAAAAATGGTTTAGAATCCTCAGAGTAAAGTGATTTCAATGATATAGACAGTGAAATATGGCATGAGATTAAAAAATCAGTGTACTTTTCATGAAATTCCAAAATATTTGAACTTGAAACAAAAGTAATTTCTGCATTCATTTACGATCAGTTTCAAGAAATAGATTGGTTTACTCATTGAAATGGGTTTCAAAAATGGTATTGATAATCATTTCAGCTCAAAAGTTTCAGAAATACACCAAAAACTAAAATAAAACACACGAAAATTTGAAAACACGCAAAAAAATTAGTTTTTAAATTTTCTTTTTGAAAAAAAAAACACAAAATGAAAATCCTAAACTAAAAAGGTCCCCCCCCCCCACACTTAAATGACGTAGTGTCCTTAATGCATTCAAGTGGATTTAACATTTAAGTAGATTTATGATTGAATCACAACAGCAAGAAAGTGTGAAGGAGAGTTACAACCTGATAGATCTTATTGATAAATAGGTTGGAGGAGCACGATCTCCTCCACTGGCTCCGATGGTAGGGTCCCTAAGAATTTCTTCAACCTATGTCCATTCACAGTGAATGGATCCTGCTCTCCATCCTTCATAATCTGCACAGCACCAAAAGGATATACATGAGTAACTATAAATGGACCTTCCCATCTGGAACGAAGTTTACCTGGCATCAGCTTGAGTCTTGAGTTGAATAATAACACTTTGTCTCCAGGAAAGAAGTCTTTTGGTCGGATCATCTTGTCATGGGCCACTCTTGTTATTTATTTTTAAATCCTTAAATTTTCAAATGCTTCCCTTCTTATTTTTTCCAACTTTTGAAACCTCAATATTTTTTCCTTCCCAGCACTTTCAAGGTCCAAATTCATTTTTTTGCACATCCCAATACGCCTTATGCTCCAATTCCACAGGTAGGTGGCAGATTTTCCCATAAATTAGACTATATGGACTCATTCCAATTGGGGTTTTGTAGGCTGTCATGTAAGCCCATGAGCTATCATCCAACCTTTAGCTCCAATCCTTCCTGTTTGGATTAATGGTCTTTTCCAAAACACCCTTGATTTCCCTGTTTGAAACTTCATCTTTCCCGTTAGTCTATAGATGATAGGGAGTTGATGTTTTATGACGCACCCCATACTTCTTCAGAAATGTCTCCATTCTCTAATTGCATAAGTGAGTCCCTTTATCACTTATGATTGCTCTGGGCACTCCAAACCTAAAAAATATATTAGATCTGACAAAATCACAAACAACTTTAGCATCATCAGTTCTGGTTTCTTTTTCTTCCACTCATTTGGAATCATAATCAACTGCAAGAAAGATATAAGAATTTCCAAATGACATCGGGAAAGGTCCCATAAAATCTATCCCCCAAACATCAAAAATTTCACAAACATTCAAAGGCTTTTGGGGCATTTCTTATCTCTTTGAAATATTTCCTGAAAACTAACATTATTTACATATTTTGAAAAATTCATGAGCATCTTTAAAAATGGTGGTCCAATAAATTCCATATTCTAAAACCTTCTTTGTTATCCTTTGAGGTCCAAAGTGGCCTCCACAAGCTAACGTGTGACAAAAATAAAAGATAGATTTAACTTCACTTTAAGGTAAACATCTTCTTATTACTTGATCATTGCAAATCTTCTAAATGAATGGATCATCCCAAATGTAATATCTAGATTCAGCTTTCAGTTTTTGAATTTTGTGAGAATTGAAATGAAATGGGACCTGAGATGTTACCATAAAATTTAATATGTCATCATACCAAGGCACTTCTCCTTCAATCAAGTAAAACTGCTCTCCTAGAATTTGATCATTCAGTGGGTCTGTTTCTGAAACTTCAATTTCAGTAGTGTTTGGCAGTCTACTTAAGTGATCCGCCACTTGGTTCTCAGATCCCTTCTTATCCTTGATTTCTATATTGAACTCCTACAGTAGTATCATCTATCTCACTAACCTTGGTTTAGCATCAGCTTTCTTCATCAAGTACCTCAAAGCTGCATGATCAAAAACACAGTGATTTTAGTTCCAATAAGATATGATCTAAATCTTTCTAAAGAAAAAACAACTGATGATGTTCTCACCTTTCATTTAAACTATAATGGAGTAAATTAATAAAATTAGCCCTATTTTTGAGCCATATATTCATACCACGGGATGGAGAACACCCACCATGAAATACCTTCAAAATGGAGTACTTTCACTAGAGAGGGCTAAAAAACAGATCTGATGATGAAAGGACAATTTTACTCTTTATGATAGTCCAGGTCACTAGAAGATCCTCTAAAAACAATTCTTTGATGGAATCCTCTTCATGTGTATTTATGGAGAAGAAATTTCAGTTATCATGAAAGAGGTACAGTTTGGAGCTTGTGGTGCTCACTAGTCTTGGCATAGGCTTTCTGAACAAATCAGAAGGCTTGGATACTTTTGGCCTTCAATGAAGCAGGATTGCATAGATTTCACTATGAAATTTCATCCCTTCCAAGTGAATTCCAAATTCATTCATCAAACCCTAGAGTTTCTACATATAGCTAAATACTCATTGCCATTTACCACTTGGGGAATAGATGTTTTAGGGCTTTATCTTCTATCCGTGACTAAGCAGTTCAAGTATATTCTTATTGTTACTAACTTCTTCTCCAAATGGGATGAGATAATACCACTCAAAAAAATCAGATCCAAAAGAATTGTTAGTTTTTAACATGAACATCATCACCAGATTTTGTGTTCCTCATACTATATTGACGGATAATGTCACCAATTTCTGTTCTATTTAAGTAAAGAAGTTATATCAAGAGAACAATATCAAATCCAACCATTCATCTCGCTATCATGCGGCGGCCAATGGATATATAGAGGCTTTCAATAAAACCCTATCAAATATACTCCAGAAGAGGGTGGATAAAGATAAGAAATCTTGGCCTGATAAACTTTTTCATGATTTATGGACATATTGAACTACTACACATACTTACACCTAGGAAGATATTTATTCATTGGTGTACAGAACAAAATAAGTTTTTCCAATTGAAATTCAATTTATTTTACTCAGATTTTCAATCTATGATTAGTTTTCTATAGATGAGAAGTCTCAAAAATGGTTTGATGAGCTGGAGTGATTAAACAAAAAAATATTTCATACTTTTCATCATTCATATGCCTATCATAAAATAATATCGTGAGCCTTTAACAAGAAAATTTGCCTCCTCCCATTTCTTCAAAGAGAATTGGTATTGGTCCTCAGGACTCCAATGATACCCTGAAAGAAACCTTCACAGCTTGAGCCAAAGTTGGAAGGACATTATTCCATACATAAGGTCTAATCAAATGGAGTCTATGCCTTACTCTCAATGGATAGAGACTTTATTACAACTCCAACAAAATCGAGATTCTAAATGAAATACTTTGTGTAATTTCAAAGACGCGTCCTTACTACAAGACATCAAACTGAACATCACAAATTCCTAGTCTCAAGACATTAGACTTTATAACAATCATAAACATCCATGTTGTGTGATGATAAAATATGTATAATCTTTATCTTTATCACACAATGTTAAACTACATGACATCATTTTTACTTGTTACATGACAACAAAATGTACAGCTAACTTCTTCTCTACTTGATGTTAGGATCATCCATAAGCAAGCATCATTGACATCATTTCTACTATATAGTGGCACATGAGTCCCCCTCTTCCCTATGTCTGAGTCAGATCTACATAGGGACCTTGTTTCAATAACTACGTACGGCTTGATTCTAATTTTCAATGAGATATGTAGAGACGTCTGGACCTCCAATCTTGGGTCCATCTACATCCACAAATTCTTTAGATTCCCTTTTTCCCCTTCTTTATATGAATTATATCTATAAATAGTGTTACCTTATTATACATGGTTTGATCATTATACCATTTTGTGTCATAAGTTTAACCATTCTCTCAGAACATGTCAAAATCCCCTATTCCCCGCATCAAGCTTGATTGGTGTGGTAAATGATTGATTCAAGAACTATGTATGACATGATTCTAATCTATATGAGATACATAGAGATGCCCAGATATCCAATCTTGGGCTCAACCATGATAAAAGAAACCCCTTTTATTCCTTATATAATAATCAAAACCTGTATAGGGAATGTTTAAAGAACTTCATATATCTTGATTCTTTCCCCTAGAAAGAATTGTAGTGAAACTGGGGTTTTTTCCCTTAGTCTAGCTACGATATTTCTTTCTTTTAACATCAGTTCATCTCTGTCCTTACTGCATGACGTAAAACTTCAAGGAAATACAAGAACTATGTTTGGATTGATTCTTGCTCCAACGAGATACGTAGTAATCTCAGATCCTATGCCCTGTCATAACAACCACTTAATCATAATACCCTTATTATTCACTTGTGTCATCTTTGTGTTTCAGAATAAGAATTTATTACTCCATATTTCTCACACTGAGCATAGCTCATGTGGGCTTAGAAATTGGGTAAAAAAACTTCTCTGTATAAATAAGGTGTCTCAATTTCTTGTGGGGTTATCAATGGTCTTCACTGCATGACATAAAACTACATAGTACAATTTCCTCATTGCATGACTCTAAACTACATAGCATATTATTGATTCAAAGGAAATAAAGAGAGTCTCCATTTTACATGTAAATTAGATCTATTTAAAGGACTCCAAACTCAAGGCCTTTATTGATTCAAATATTTCTCATGAACATTGAGCATTACCCCCTTCCATATGTCACACTCTTAATCTTGAATATTTTCAGATCATCAAAATATTTCTTAAGGATTCTAGTGACAGAGTTTCTAATATATAAGAACTCTTTTTCCTGATTATGCAGTATGTGTCCTTAGGTGGCATTGCATAAGGTGACTACATAATGGGCCTGTCAGTTAAAAGATTCCACTATTTGGCTATGTAGCATATTCTCCAATTGGCCCTGCATAATACAGCCCCCATAACAATTTTTTCAAGTGATGGTAATTTCATTCTTGGATAAATTTACTTTTTCTGCATAAAATTTTGATAACAATATACAAGAATATATATTTAAAAGCAGTCATTCATGTGTATTTTTTATATTACATTTCTCTCAATCTGAATGTTTTCAAGACCATGGCTTCCACATTCCCCTCACCATGTGTTCAATGTAATATGAAATAACGTTGAATCACCTGGCCACATATTATATATTTTTTCCATTTCTGGTCCTAGTTTTATAACCAAAATAATACAAACACCATACCTAGGTAAGTGAGTGACGCACGCCTATCGTAGGGCGTGGAAAAAAATTTATTTCCTAAGTTAAAATGTAGTAATTTGGTTGACCTAGGATGTCTCCTGAAGAAGAGTGCACACAAAATGGGCTGTCACTTTAAAACGGGGGTAAAAAATATTGCGCTTTTCAAAGGAAATTTGAAATTCAAATGATTGAAAAACTATGATATTAAAAAGGGTTATTAGATTGAGGTCAGTTTCCTAATTTTAATACTATCTTTGTTCAATTTAATTCAAACCTCTTCTTCTTAATTGATTAAAGTGAGTTTCCACAATCATTTCCTCTCACTTCCTTGGTGAAATTATTATTGTGAAAGAAAACCTTACCAAGATCTTGGTTTGGTCAACTCTCATTCCATATGTAAAATAATTTTATTGAATATCCTTAATTGAAATGGGCAATACCCGATCGGTTTTTGTTTATCCCAAACAATCAAGAACATTTACTACACCTTTTACACGTACTAACGATCGTCGAGTACTTCACCACTAAATTCATGGTTTATTCCATTGTATATAAACCAGAAATTGGTGGAGGGGGATTTTGATTATTTTACCAAGGAAAAAATCAATACCGTAATTAATATTCAATAACAATACCACTTGATAATAAAATCCGCTATAAGAAATTGAAAACAACTTTGAAGAAGAAAGAATCTTATTCAATTGCGTCCAAGAACTCAAGCATTACAATGTAGAAAACCAACCCTTCCCCAATCACTCGAAATGTTTACCCCACCATGGTAAGGGTAATCGAGACGAATGGGGAAGAATAATTCATTACAAAACTATGAAAAAGAAAATAAATGAAAGACAAATCTGAAAAGTTCTCCTTCTTGGTGTCCCGGAAGGAATGGGGTGGAGAATGAGATACCTTGAGTGGGTGGAACTCTCCTCCTTTTATAGCCAGAATTTGTCCCCCGGATTTTGATACGTTGTGGCCCCATTAAATGAAATTTTCACACATTTAGACCTTCTTCAATGTTGTTAATTATTATCTTGGGCGTGTCTCCCCAAAATCGCATCGTATTTGGACATGTATTCCGAGAGTTATAGTCGTTTTACTCTGAGCATTTATTCTGTCCATTCAGACTCTCCAAATCGCAAACCTCCGGATAAGGGTGATTTAATGACCCCTTAAACCGCCAATTCACGTGGCCCTTCCTTCATTAAAGATACTCCAAAACTCCTTGTTCGTCCACCCACCAAATATCACAACATTTCGGCCCACCATAAATGAGTTATAGAGCCCACGCCAAAACTAGGCAGAACTACAAACAGTTTTCTTTCTCCCAATTGTGAGCTTCTTTTGAGCTTCCTTATGTCTGATTCAACTTTTAGTACAAAAATAGTAAATTAAGCCCTGGATGTGTAGAATCAGGAAAAGAAATACTTTTTCAATTTAGATTAGTTTAGATAATGGTATGTCCAAACTATGGAAATTCTTTAAAACTGTTAAAAATCCAAAATGACCCATTTTTATTATTCAGCTCAAAATAACACCAGTATCATAAAAATGAAACAATTCATCATAGAGGAACACTTTTGTGGGTTTAAAAAAATGATATTAAATATAAATAAATTGAAAATATTTTCTTTATCAATTCCCCCACACTTATCACTTGGTCTCCTGGAAAAGTAAAAATCAAATCAAATCAAATCCAAAACACATATCAATAAGATCTACCAAATCAATTCCAAGAAAAAAAGATATCATGCCTCATCAAAAAAAAATTATTTCAAGTTCTCCATTTTATATTATTTAAAATATTTCCACTTCATTTCTAATACCATGCACGCAAAACACCTACCTCGCATTAATTTTCTCTCATCTCACAAATGTAAATGCTCAACAAGGCTTTTCTCATCCAAACTCACACAAGAGTCACCATAGGCTTGATAAATTCCTAATTCTCCACCCGATGGGAGTTAAGGACATGTGTTTACGATGATGACTTTTCAGGGTTGTTCTATGGCTTCCGGTTGGTAGGATTTAGATGTTAAAAATTCTCAGGCCGAAAAAGGAGGGCTTGGATCTTTTTGAAGAAAAATTGAGAGATTCTAATTTTCACTCAAGTATGGTCTCCTTATCTTCCCCTTTGTAGAAACTTAGCTCCATCATCATTCAATCTGCTTAGGATTTTAGTAGAAAAAATTTCAATCTTTTCAAACATGATTTTTCTTGAAATCTCCAGATATGCACAACTTCTCTTTTTTTTACATCGGAAGCTCCAGAAAGGCACAACTTCTCTTATCATGAAAGCACCAGAAAGGCACAGTTTTTAAAAAAATGAAATATTCAGTAGGAACATCAGCTCTTAAACATTTTATATTCCTCCAAAAGTATCACCAAATGAGTTAGTACACCACAAGACATTTTCCCCCACATTTAAGTTCAACTAGATCCTGCAATTTCACTTCAAGAGTAGGTAGGATAGGGAAATTTGGCTTGTAATGTGGCTATCCTAACAAGAAATTCATGGCTACTCGGGGCTACAATGAAGTATAAATGTAAAGGTGGGCCATAATGAAAATGGTTATTTTTAAAAGGGGGCTTCAAAATAATTAAATTCCTCAATCATTTAAAACACACATACCCCAAACCCTCAAGTTTTGAAAGAAATAAATCAAATTCTAGTTTAAGCAATCATGGTCTGCTTCCCTCAAGAAATGAGGCGAATGAAAATAATATGACAAAAATGATTTAGAAGCCTCACAGGAAAGTGATTTCAATGATATAGACAGTGAAATATGGCATGATATTCAAAAATCAATGTACTTTTCATGAAATTTCAAAAGATTTGAACTTGAAACAAAAGTAATTTCAGCATTCATTTAAGATCAGTTTCATGAAATAGATTGGTTCAATCATTGAAATGGGTTTCAAAAATGGTATTGATAATCCTTTCAGCTCAAAAGTTTCAGAAACACACCAAAAAATAAAACATAAACACACAAAAATTTGAAAACACGCAAGTTTTTTTTTTAATTTTTTTTTAAAAAAACAAACACAAAATGAAAATCCTAAACTAAAAAGGTTCCCTCCACAACACTTAAATGATGCAGTGTCCTCAATGAATTCAAGTGGATTTAACATGTAGGTAGATTTATGATTTAATCACAACATCAATAAAGTGTGAAGGAGAGGTACAACATAATGGATGTTATTGATAAATAGGTTAGAGGAGCATGAACTCCTCTACTGGCTCTGATGGCAGGGTCCCAAGGAATTTCTTCAACCCATTTCCATTCACAGTGAATGGATCCTGCTCTCTATCCTTCATAATCTGCACAGCACCAAAAGGATATACATGAGTAACTATAAATGGACCTTCACATCTGGAACGAAGTTTACCTGGCATCAGCTTGAGTCTTGAGTTGAATAATAACACTTTGTCTCCAAGATAGAAGTCTTTTGGTCGGATCATCTTGTCATAGGCCACTCTTTTTCTTTATTTGTAAATCCTTAAATTTTCAAATTCTTCCCTTCTTATTTCTACCATCTCTTCAAACTTCAATCTTCTTTCCTTCCCAGCACTTTCAAGGTCCAAATTCATTTTCCGTACAGCCCAATACGCCTTATGCTCCAATTCCACAGGTAGGTGGCAGCTTTTCCCATAAATTAGCCTATATGGACTCATTCCAATTGGGGTTTAGTAGGCTATCCTGTAAGCCCATAATGTATCATCCAACCTTTGGCTCCAATCCTTTATTTTTGGATTAACGGTCTTTTCCAAAATTCCCTTGATTTCCCTGTTTGAAACTTCATCTTGCCCATTAGTCTGTAGATGATAGGGAGTTGATGTTTTATGATGCACCCCATAATTCTTCAGCAAAGTCTCCATTCTCCAATTGTATAAGTGATTCCCTTGATCACTGATGATTTCTCTGGGCACTCCAAACCTACAAAATATGTTAGACCTGACAAAATCACAAACAACTTTAGCATCATCAGTTCTGGTTGCATTTGCTTCCACCCATTTGGAAACATAATCAACTACAAGTAAGATATAACAATTTCCAAATGACATCGGGAAAGGTCCCAAAAAATCTATCCCCAAACTTCAAAAATGTCACAAAAATTCAATGGATTTTGGGGCATTTCTTGTCTCTTTGAAATATTTCCTGAAAACTGACATTTTTCACATATTTTCAAAAATTCACGAGCATCTTTAAAAATGGTGGGCCAATAAATTCCAGATTCTAAAACCTTCCTTGCTGTCCTTTGAGGTCTAAAGTGGCCTCCAAAAGCTAACGTGTGACAAAAATCAAAGACAGATTTAACTTCACTTTCAGGTAAACATCTTCTTATTACTTGATCATTGCAAATCTTCCAAAGGAATAGATCATCCCAAATTTAATATCTAAATTCATCTTTTAGTTTTTGAATTTTGTAAGAATTAAAATGAAATGGTACATGAGATGTTACCATAAAATTGACTATGTCAGCATACCAAGGAACTTGTCCTTCAATCAAGTACAACTTCACTCTTGGAATTTGATCATTCAGTGGGTCTCATTCTGGAACTTCAATTTCAGCAGTGTTTGGCCGTCTACATAAGTGATCAGCCACTTGGTTCTCAGATACCTTATTATCCTTGATTTCTATATTGAACTCCTGTAGCAGTATCATCCATCTCACTAACCTTTGTTTATCATCACCTTTCTTCATCAAGTACCTCAAAGCTGCATGATCAGAAAACACAGTTATTTTAGTCCCAAGAAGATATGATCTAAATCTTTCTAAATCAAAAAAACTACAAAGAACTCTTTTTCTGTGGTTGTGTAATTGAATTGGGCCGCATCTAAAGTTCTTGAGGCATATGAAATGACTTGTGGTCTGCCCACAATTTTTTGAGAAAGGATTGCTCCAACTGCTTGGTTGGAGGCATCACAAAGTAGTTCAAATGGCTCTTCACAATTTGGAAGCTACATCACGGGTGGTGAAATCAATATCTTCTTCAACTCATCAAAGGATTCCCTGCATGCACCATTGAAATCAAAATCAGCATCTTTCAAAAGTAATCTAGAGAGAGGGATAGAAATGTTACTAAAATCTTTGATAAACCTCCTGTATAATCCTGCATGTCCTAAAAATGATCTAATATGTTTCACACAAGTAGGGTAAGGCAATGAATTTATCACTTAAATTTTTGATTTATCCACTTCAATTCCATTTTGGGAAATGACATGACCAAGCACAATTCCTCTTTGAACCATGAAATTTCACTTTTCAAAATTTAAAACAAGAATTTTTTCAATTCATTTTTTCAAAACTTTTTCCATATTTTTCAAACAATGATCAAAAGAATCTTCAAAAATAGTGAAATCATCTAAGAAAACCTCCCAGCAATTTTCAATGTGATCAGAGAATATACTCACCATGAACCTATGAAATGTACCTGGAGCATTGAATAATCCAAATGGCATTCTTTTATATGAAAAAGTACCAAAATGGCATGTAAATGTCGTCTTCTCTTGATCCTCGGGAGAAATGGGTACCTGGAAGTAACCTGGAAGTCCATCTGAAAAGCAATAATGAGTTCTCCCTACCAATATTTCTAACATCTGTTCAATGAAGGGGATGGTTAAATGTTCTTTTCGAGTTACCTGGTTCAATTTCCTAAAATCAATGCACACTCTCTAGCTGTTTTGAATTCTTATAGGGATTAACTCATTCATTTCATTCCTCACAGTGGTCAGGCCAGTTTTTTTTTGAACGACATGAATAGGGCTAACCCACTGTGAATCTGAAATGGGATAGATGATCCTAGCTTCCAAGAGCTTCTCGACTTCCTTCTTCACAACCTCCATCAAGGTGGGATTCAGTCTTCTTTGGGGCTGTCTAACAGGTTCGGAATCTCCCTCAACAAAAATTCTATGTGAGCATATTTTTGGGTTTATTCCTGAGATATCACCTAACCTCCATCCTATTACCTGGACATTCTCTCTCAAAAGCCTAATCAATGATTTTTCTTGGGTCTTAGAAATATTATTATCAATTATCAATGGTAGTTTCTCTGCCTCCCTAAGGTATACATATTTCAAATCAGTGGGGAGTGGATTGAGTTCCAGATTAGGGGGATGCTGAAGGGAAGAAGTCTCTCCTAAGTCCAATAATTCATAGAGAATACCTTATTCTTCAATTGGTTCTGCACCAACTTCATGGGAAATTTAAAAGAGGGAGTGATCATCTCATTGGTACCTCATGGATTCAAAAATATTGAAGTGGACCGTGCTATCTCCATACTCCATGGTGAGTGTCCCCTCGTGGACAATGATGATGGTTTTGGCTGTCTTCAAGAAAGGTCTCCCCAAAATTATGGGTGAATGTTATGGGCTCCTATCTTCTTCCATATTGATCACGTAGAAGTCAGCTGGGAATAAGAGATCTTTGACTTTCACAAAGACATCCTCCAAAACTCCTGCAGGGAAAACTGTGGATCTGTTTTCCAACTAGACCACCACTCTTGTGGGATTCAATTATACCATCTACAAAGAAGTGTATACCGAGTGAGGAAATACATTAATTGAAGCACCTAAATCACAAAAACCATTAGTGAAATTTAATGAACCAATTGTGCATGGAATGGAAAATGTCCCTAGATCTTGACATTTGGTTGGAATCTGGGCGTGATAAGGGTTGAGACACTTCTTCCTAAGTTGATTATTTCATTACCATGAAGCCTTATTTTTTGGTGCAAAGATCTTTCAAAAAAATTGCATACCTTGGAATTTGTTTAACAGCTTCAAGTAGGGGGATATTGATTTCCACTTTCTGGAAGGTGTCCAGAATTTCTTTTTAAGTACTTCTTCATGCAATTTATTTGATTCGATCATCCTTGTTGGAAATGGTGGGGGTAAGTCTTTCTTCTTCCTTTGTTTTCTTTGCAATAGTATTTCTTGTTTCTTATTCTGTGGCCTATCCTTCTACTCCTCCTCTTCCTTTTCATCTTCTTGGTGGATTTTCACAAGACTTTCTAAATAATTCTCCCTTATAATAGGTGGTATTATTTCAATTTCAAGGTTGGATGGAGGTGGGATTTCTTTTCCACTTCTTGTTATGATTGCACTAACATTCTATTTAGGGTTTGGAAATGTTTGGGATAGAAGCTTCCATGGATTCTTGGACATGATTTCAACAAGACTTCCCACTGTGTCTGCCAGTTTTTCAAACTTATCTGCTAGGCCCTCATACTTGGATTGTAGCTATTCCATATAAGGTTGTGTGATGGTGGATGGTTGTTCATATGTCTTTCTTTGGAATGGTGGTGGATGAAAATATTTTTGTTGTTGGAAGGGATCTTTATAAGATTGTTGGAAGGGATGGGGGTTCTGGTATTGCTGGTGTTGGTAAGGAGGTTGACTGGGGTGTTGGTTAAATGGTCTCTTCTAGTTTTGTTGGTTCACATATCCTTATTGGGCTTGGGGTTGATGTAGTTGATTTTGTTGGAATTTTCTTGGTTGAAAGGCCACAGCACAGTATTTTGTCCCCTGTATCTCAGGGCACTGGTCAGTATAATGAGTGGAAGAATAACATAAACCACATACCTGAGCTGAAGGTTGTTGTCCATTTTCTTGTGTTACAGCCATTTGACGGACTAACCTTGCATGGTCATCAACTTTGGTTTCAATCAATTTAGATGAATCAGATATTTTTACCTCATGTATCCCCCTGGATCCCATTCCTCTTAGTCCAAATTGTTGTGAGTTTTGACCAATCTTCTCAATTAGTATTCTGATATCTGCAGGCGACTTGTCAATCAGGGACCCCCCTGATGAGGCATCTAGAAGATATTGATCATTATCCACAAGTCCTTGGTAGAATAACACAAGGAATTGGTGTTCCTTCATTTCTTGATGTGGGCAGCTGGAACATAGCTTTTTGAAGCGCTCCCAGTACTCGTAGAGGGATTCTCCAGTTGATTTTCGTATGATGTAAATATTCTTCTTGATGGCAGTGCTCCTCGATGTTGTAAAGAATATTTGCATGAAACTTCTTTTTAGGTCTTCCCAATCACTGATGTCCCCAGGTTGCAGGTTTTACAACCATTCTTTAGCTTCTCTTTCAAGTGACAAGGGGAATTCCCTCCACTAAAATTGGTCTTTGGGTGCTCCTCTTGGCCTGAAGCTTGAGCAAGTGTATCTGAATTGAATGTGCCGATTTGGATCTTCTCCTACAAGAACATGAAAATTTGGAAGCACAAGAATCATATTGACATGTAATTCAAAATCATTTGATTCATTGGGTGCAATTAGTTGGTTATTTTGAATGGAAAATTATGGTGCACATAGATCACGTAGGGTTTGGTTGGGATTTCTAGCCATGATTTCAAGTTTAGAGTGAACACTAAGAGTTTCACTTGAATCTGAGAGTTCTATTTATTCAATGATTTTTGGGAGATTTATTTTTCTTTTTTGGGTTAATGTTCTTTCAATTTCTGGATCAAATTCAATTAATGGTTCTTTTGAGTTGTGGGTCTTTCAATTTTGATTTTTTTTCACTGCCTCCCTGGCAACGGCGCAAAGTTTTACGCACACCTGTCATAGTGAGTGACAAAAAAATTATTTTCTAAGTTAAAATGTATTAATTTGGTTGACCTAGGATGTCTCCCGAAGAGGAGTGCACACAAAATGGGCTGTCACTTTAAAATGGGGGTAAAAATTCTATGCTTCTGAAAGGAAATTTCAAATTCAAATGATTGAAAAACTATTAAATTAAAAGGGTGATTAGGTCGGGGTTAGTTTCCTAATTGCAATGCTATCCTTGTTCAATTGAATTCAAACCTCTTCTTCTTAGTTGATTAAAGTGAGTTTCCACAATCGTTTCCACTCACATCCTTGGTGAAATTATTATTGTGAAAGAAAACCTTACTAAGATCTTGGTTTGGTCAACTCTCCTTCCATGTGTAAAATGGTTTTATTGAATACCTTTAATTGAAATGGGAAATATCTAATCAGGTTTTGTTTATCCCAAACAATCAATAACATTCACTACACCTTTATATGTACTGACGATCTTCGAGTACTTCACCACTAATTCCTGTTTTATTCCATCGTATATAAACTAGAAATTAGTGGAGGGAGATTATGATTATTTTACCAAGGAAAAAATCAATAATAGAATTAATATTCAAGAATGATCTCACTTGATAATAAAATACTCTATAATAAATTCAAAACAACTTAGAAGAAGAAATAAATTTATTCAATTGCGTCCAAGAACTCAAGCATTACAATGTAGAAAATCAACCCTTCTCCAATCACTCGAAATGTTTACCCCACCATGTTAAGGGTAATCAAGATGAATGGGGAATAATAATGCATTACGTGACTATTAAAATGAAAAGAAATAAAAGAGAAAGCCGAAAAGTTCTCCTTCTTGGTGTCCCGGAAGGAATGGGGTGGAGAATGGAATGCCTTGAGAGGGTGGAGCTCTCCTCCTTTTATATCCAGAATTTGTCCCCCGGATGTTGACGCGTTGTGGACCAATTAAATGATATTTTCACGCATTTCTCCCTTCTTTAATGTTGTTCAAAATTATCTTGGGCGTGGCCCCTCAAAATCTCATCGTATGTGGACATGTATTCAAAGAGTTATATCCGTTTTACTCTGAGAATTTATTCTGTCCAGTCAAACTCTCCAAATCGCAAACCTCCGGATTATGGTGATTTAATGACCCCTTAAACGGCCAATACATCATTAAAGATGCTCCAAAACCCCTTTCTCATTCACCCACCGAATATCACAAACTTTGTGCCCACCATGAATGTGTTATGGAGCCCACAGCAAAAATAGACAGAACTGCAAACAGTTTTCTTTCTCCCATTTGTGAGCTTCTTTTGACCTTCCTTATGGCCGATTCAGCTTTTAGTTAAAAAATAGTAAATTAAGCCCTAGATGTGTAGAATCTGGAAAAGAAATAGTTTTTCAATTTGGATTATTTTAGATAATGTTATGGCCAAACTACATAAATAATTTAAAACTGTTAAAAATCCAAAGTGGCCAATTTTTACTATTCAACTCAAAATAACACCAATATCATAAAAACGAAACAATTAATCTTAGAGGAACACTTTTGTGGGTTTAAAAAAATTATATTCAATATAAATAAATTGAAAATATTTGCTCTATCAATTCCCCCACACTTATCACTTGGTCTCCTGGACAAGTAAAAATCAAATCAAATCAAATCCAAATCACATATCAATGAGATCTACCAAATCAATTCCAAGAAAAAAAAAAGATATCATGCCTCATAAAAAACAATTATTTCAAGTTCCCCATTTTAGATTAATTAAAATATTTCCATTTCATTTCTTATCCCATGCACACAAAACACCTACCTCGCATTAATTTTCTCTCATCTCACAAATGTAAATTCTCAACAAGGATTTTATCATCCAAACTCACACAAGACTCACCATAGGATTTATAAATTCATAATTATCCACCCGATGTGAGTTAATGACATGTGTTTCTCATAAGGACTTTTCAGGGTTGTTCTGTGGCTTCGAGTTGGTAGGATTTAGATGTTAAAAACTCTGAGGCCGAAAAAGGAGGGCTTGGCTCTTTTTGAAGCAAAATTGCAAGATTCTAATTTTCACTCAAGTATGGTATCCTTATCTTCTGCTTTGTAGAAACTCAGATCCATCATCATTCAATATTCCCAGGATTTCAGCAGAAAAAAATTCAATCTTTTCAAACATGATTTTTCTTGAAATCTTCAGATAGGCACAACTTCTCTTATTTTTTTTACATCAGAAGCTCCAGAAAGGCACAACTTCTCTTATCATGAAAGCTCCAGAAAGGAACAGCTTTTAACAAAATGAAATATTCAGTAGGAATATTATCTCTACAATATTTTATATTCCTCCAAAAGTATCACCAAATGAGGTAGTACACCACAAGACATATTCCCCCACACTTAAGTTCAACTAGATCATGCAATTTCACTTCAAGAGCAGGTAGGATATGGAAATTTGGCTTGTAATATGGCTACCCTAACAGGAAATTCATGGCTATTAAGGGCTACAAAGAAGGATAAATGTAAAGGTGGGCCATAATGAAAATGATTATTTTTAAAAGGGATCTTCAAACAAAATAAATTCCTCAATCATTTAAAACACACGTACCCCAAACCCTCAAGTTTTGAAAGAAATAAATCAAATTCTGGTTTAAGCAAGCATGGTTCAGTTCTCTCAAGAAATGAGGTAAATGAAAATAATATCACAAAAATGGTTTAGAAGCCTCATAGGAAAGTGATTTCAATGATATAGATAGTGAAATATGGCATGAGATTCAAAAATCAGTGAAATTTTCATGAAATTCCAAAATATTTGAACTTGAAACAAAAGTAATTTCAGCATTCATTTAAGCTCAGTTTCATGAAATAGATTGGTTCACTCATTGAAATGTGTTTCAAAAATGGTATTGATAATCATTTCCGCTCAAAAGTTTTCTAAACACACCAAAAACTAAAAAAACAAACAAAAATTTGAAAACACACAATTGTTTTTCATATTTTTTTATTTTTTATTTTTGAAAAAAAAACAAACACAAAATGAAAATCCTAATCTAAAAAGGTTACCTCCCCAACACTTAAATTATGTAGTGTCCTCAATGCATTCAAGTGGATTTTACATGTAAGTAGATTTCTAATTGAATCAAAACAGAATGAAAGTGTGAAGGGGAGGTACAACTTTATTGATATTATTGACAAATAGGTTGGAGGAGCGCAATCTCCTCCACTGGCTCTGATGGTAGGGTCCCAAGGAATTTCTTCAACCTATGTCCATTCACAGTGAATGGATCCTGCTCTCCATCCATCATAATCTACACAGCAGCAAAAGGATATGCATGAGTAACTATAAATGGACCTTCCCATCTGGAACGAAGTTTACCTGGAATCAGCTTGAGTCTTGACTTGAATAATAACACTTTGTCACCAAGGTAGAAGTCTTTTGGTCGGATCATGTTTTCATGGGCCACTCTGGTTCTTTATTTGTAAATCCTTAAATTTTCAAATTCTCCCCTTCTTATTTCCTCCAGCTCTAGAAACTTCAATCTTCTTTCCTTCCCAGCACTTTCAAGGTCCAAATTCATTTTCCTCACAGCCAATACGCCTTATGCTCCAATCCCATGGGTAGGTGGCAGCTTTTCCCATAAATTAGCCTATATGTACTCATTCCAATCGAGGTTTTCTAGGCTATCCTGTAAGCCCATAAGGTATCATCCAACCTTTGTCTCCAATCCTTCCTGTTTGGATTAAAGGTCTTTTCCAAAATTCCTTTGATTTCCCTATTTGAAACTTCAGGTTTCCCGTTAGTCTGTAGATGATAGAGAGTTGATGTTTTATGATGCACCCCATACTTCTACATCAAAGTCTCCATTCTCCAATTGCAGAAGTGAGTCCCTTGATCACTGATGATTTGTCTGGTCACTCCAAACCTACAAAATATGTTAGACCTGACAAAATCACAAACAACTTTAGCATCATCAGTTCTGGTAGCTTTTTCTCCCACCCATTTGGAAACATAATCAACTGCAAGCAAGATATAACAATTTCCAAATGACATCAGGAAAGGTCCCATAAAATATATCCCCCAAACTTCAAAAATGTCACAAAAATTCAATGGATTTTGGGGCATTTCTTATCTCGTTGAAATATTTCTTGAAAACTGACATTTTTCACATATTTTGCAAAATTCATGAGCATCTTTAAAAATGGTGGGCCAATAAATTCTAGATTCTAAAACCTTCCTTGCTATCCTTTAAGGTCCAAAGTGTCCTCCACAGGTTAACGTGTCACAAAAATAAAAGACAGATTTAAATTCACTTTCAGGAAAACATCTTCTTATTACTTGGTCATTGCAAATCATCCAAAGGAATGGATCATCCCAAATGTAATATCTAGATTCAGCTTTCATTTTTTGAATTTGGTGAGAATTGAAATGAAATGGGTCCTAAGATGTTACCAAAAAATTGTCTATGTCAGCATACCAAGGAACTTCTCCTTCAATCAAGTACAACTGATCTCTTGGAATTTTATCATTCAGTGGGTCTCTTTTTAGAACATCAATTTCAGTAGTGTTTGGCAGTCTACTTAAGTAATTAGCCATTTGGTTCTCAGATCCCTTCTTATCCTTGATTTCTATATTGAACTCCTACAACAGTATCATCCATCTCACTAACCTTGGTTTAGAATTATCTTTCTTCATCAAGTACCTCAAAGCTGTATGATCATAAAACATAGTGATTTTAGTTCCAAGAAGATATGATCTAAATCTTTCTAAAGCAAAAACAACTATAAAGAACTCTTTTTCTGTGGTTGTGTAATTGAATTGGGCCTCATCTAAAGTTCTCAAGTCATATGAAATGACTTGTGGTCTTCCCTCAATTAGCTAAGAAAGGACTGCTCTATCTTCTTGGTTAGAGGCATCACAAAGTAGTTCAAATGGTTCTTCCCAATTTGGAGACTACATCATGGGTGGTGAAATCAATCTCTTCTTAAACTCATCAAAGGATTCCCTACATTCACCGTTGAAATAAAAATCAGCTTCTTTCAAAATTAATCTAGAGAGAGGGAGATAGATCTTACTGAAATCTTTGATAAACCTCCTGTAGAATCCTGCATGTCCAAAAAATGATCTAACATGTTTCACATCAGTAGGGTAAGGCAATGAATTTATCACTTTAATTTTTTATTTATCCACTTAAATTCCATTTTGGGAAATGACATGACCAAGCACAATTCCTCTTTGAACCATGAACTGAAACTGTTAAAAATTTAAAACAAGATTTTTTTCAATGCAGGTTTTCATAACTTTTTCCAGATTTTTCAAACAATGATCAAAAGAATCTCCAAAAACTGTGAAATCATCTAAGAAAACTTCCAAGAAATTTTCAATGTGATCAGATAATATACTCACCATGAACCTCTGAAATGTACTTGGAGCATTACATAATCCAAATGGCATTCTTTTATAATAAAAATTACCAAAACGGCATGTAAATTTCATCTTCTCTTGATCCTCAGGAGCAATGGGTACCTGGAAGTAACCTGAAAATCCATCCAAAAAGCAATAATGAGTTCTCCCTACCAATCTTTCTAACATCTGGTCAACGAAGGGGATGGGGAAATGATATTTTTGAGTGACCTAGTTCAATTTCCTAAAATCAATGCACACTCTCCAGCTGTTTTGAATTATCGTAGGGATTAACTCATTCTTTTCATTCCTCACAGTGGTCAGGCCAGTTTTTTTTGGAACGACATGAATAGGGCTGACCCACTGCGAATCTGAAATGGGATAGATGATCTCAGCTTCCAAGAGCTTCTCGATCTCCTTCTTCACAACCTCTATCAAGGTGGGATTCAGTCTTCTTTGGGGCTGTCTAACTGGTTTGGAATCTCCCTCAACAAAAATTCTATGTGAGCATATTTTTGGGTTTATCCCTAGGATATCACCTAAGCTCCATCCTATTCCCTGGACATTCTCTCTCAAAATCTCAATCAATGATTTTTCTTAGGTTTTAGAAATATTATTAGCAATTATCACTAGTAGTTTCTCTCCCTCCATAAGGTATACATATTTCAAATCAGTGGGGAGTGGTTTGATTTCCAGATTAGGGGGATGCTCAAGGGATGAGACTAAATTGACATTTTCCACTTCCAAATTTTGGACCTCCTGCACACAAGAAACCATATGAAGTCAGAATTATAACATCTTCAGCATTAACATGTTCAATGATATATCCATGGGAAGAAGTCTCTCCTAAGTCTAAGAATTCATAGAGTATACCTGATTATTCAATTGGTTCTGCACCAAATTCATGGTAAAGTGAAAAGAGGGAGTTATCATCTGATGGGTGCCTCATGGATTCAAAAATATTGAAGTGGACCGTGCTCTCTCCAAACTCCATGGTGAGTGTCCCCTCATGGACATTGATGATGGTTTTGGCTATATTCAAGAAAGGCCTCCCCAAAATGATGGGTGAATGTGACGAGCTCCTATCTTCTTCTATATTGAGCATGTAGAAGTTAGCTGGGAATAAGAGATCTTTGACTTTCACAAGGACATCCTCCAAAACTTCTGTAGGGAAAACTGTGGATCTATTTGAAAGCTTTACCACCACTCTTGTGGGATTCAATTCTCGCATCTGCAAAGATGTTTATACCGAGTGAGGTAATACTTTAATTGAAGCATATAAATCACACAAAGCATTAGTGAAATTTAATGAACCAATGGTGGATGGAATGGAAAATGTCCCTAGATTATGAAATTTGGTTGGAATCTGGGCGTGATAAGGGCTGAGACATTTCTTCCCAAGTTGATTCTTTCATTCCCCTGAAGCCTTCTCTTTTTGGTGCAAAGATCTTTCAAAAAATTTGCATACCTTGGAATTTTTTTAACAGCTTCAAGTAGGGGGTATTGATTTCCACTTTCTGGGAGGTGTTCAGAATTTCTTTTTGAAGTGATTCTTCATGCAATTTCTTTGATTCGATCATCCTTGTTGGAAATAGTAGGGGTAATTCTTTCTTCTCCTTTGTTTTCTTTGCATTATTGTTTCTTGTTTCTTATTCTGTGGCATATCCTTCTCCTCTTCCTCTTCCTTTTCATCTTCTGGGTGGATTTTCACAAGACTTTCTGGATCATTCTCCCTCAGAATAGGTGGTATTATTTTAGGTTTAGGGTTGGATAGAGGTGGGATTTCTTTCCCACTTCTTGTTATGATTGCACTAACATTATCTTTAGGATTTGGCACTGTTTGGGATGGAAGTTTAAATGGATTCTTGGATATGATTTCAACAAGACTTCCCACTGTGTCGGCCAGCTTTTCAACCTTATCTGCTAGGCCCTCATACTTGGATTGTAGCTGTTCTATAGAAGGTTGTGTGCTGGTGGATGGTTTTTCATATGTATTTCTTTGGAATGGTGGTGGCTGAAAAGATTGTTGTTGTTGTAAGGTCTGTTTATAAGATTGTTAGAAGGGAGGGGTTTCTGGTATTGCTTCTAGTGGTAAGGAAGTTGACTGGGGTACTGGTTAAATGGCCTCATATGGTTTTGTTGGTTCCCATATCCTTGTTGGGTTTGGGGTTGATGCAGTTGATTTTGTTGGAATTGTCTTGGTTGAAAATCTGCAACACAGTATTCTGTCCCCTGTATCTTAGGGCACTGGTCAGTATAATGAGTGGAAGAATAACATAAACCACAAACCTGAGTTAAATCTTGTTGTCCATTTTCTTATGTTACACCCATTTGACAGACTATCCTTGTAAGGTCATCAAATTTGGTTTCATTCAATGTAGCTGAATCAGATGTTTTTACCTCATGTATCCCCATGGCCCCCATTCCTCTTAGTCCAAATTGTTGTGAGTTTTGAGCGATATTCTCAATCATAATTCTGATATCTTCATGCGACTTGTCAATCAGGGACCCCCCTAATGAGGCATCTAGAAGATTTAGATCATTATACAAAAGTCCTTAGTAGAAGAACACAAGGAATTTGTTTTCCTCCATTTCTTGATGTGGGTAGTAGGAACATATCTTCATGAAGCGCTCCCAGTACTAATAGAGGGTTTCTCCAGTTGATTTTCGTATGATGTAAATCTCCTTCTTGATGGTTGTGCTCCTCGATGTGGGAAATAATCATTGCATGAAACTTCTTTTTTAGGTCTCCCCAATCACTGGTCTCCCCTGGTTGTAGGTTGTACAACCATTCTTTATCTTCTCCTTCAAGTAATAAGGGTAATGTACTCCACTGAAATTGGTCTTCGGGTGCTCCTCTTGGACTGAAGCTTGAGCAAGTGTATCTGAATTCTTGCATGTGCCGATTTGGATCTTCTCCTGAAAGAACATGAAACTTTGGAAGCACAGGAATCATATTGACACGTAATTCAAAATCATTTGGTTCAGTGGGTGAAATTAGTTGGTTATTTTAAATGGAAAATTGTGGTGCACATAGATCACGCAGGGTTTGGTTGTGATTTCTAGCCATGATTTTAGGTTCAGAGTGAACACTAAGAGTTTCACTTGAATCTGAGAGATATATTTCTTCAAATATTTCTGTTAGATTTATTTTTCTTATTTGGGTTAATTTTCTTTCAATTTATGGATCAAATTCAATTAATGGTTCTTTTGAGTTGCGGGTCATTCAATTTTGAATTTTTTTTTTGCACTGCCTCCCCGGCAACGGCGCCAAGTTTGACGCACACATGTCATAGGGAATGGAAAAAAAATTATTTTCTAAGTTAAAATTTAGTAATGTGGTTGACCTAGTATGTCTCTCAAAGAGGAGTGCACACAAAATGGGCTGTCACTTTAAAACGGGGGAAAAATGTTGTGCTTTTGAAAGGAAATTTGAAATTCAAATGATTGAAAAACTATGAAATTAAGAGGGTGATTAGGTTGGGTTCGGTTTCCTAATTGTAATGCTATCCTGGTTCAATTTAATTCAAACCTCTTCTTCTTAGTTGATTAAAGTGAGTTTCCACAATTGTTTCCTCTCACTTCCTTGGTGAAATTATTATTGTGAAAGAAAACCTTACCAAGATCTTGGTTTGGTCAACTCTCCTTCCATGTGTAAAATAGTCATATTGAATATACTTAATTGAAATGGGAAATACTCGATTGGTTTTTTTATCCCAAACAATCAAGAACATTCACTATACCTTTTACACGTACTGACGATTGTCGAGTACTTCACCACTAATTCCTGGTTTATTCCATCGAAATTAGTAGAGGGAGATTATGAATATTTCACAAAGGAAAAAATCAATATCGGAATTAATATTCAAGAACTATCACACTTGATAATAAAATTCACTATAAGAAATTGAATATAACTTTGAAGAAGAAATAAATTTATTCAATTGCGTCCAAGAACTCAAGCATTACAATGTAGAAAACCAACCCTTCCCCAATCACTCGAAATGTTTACCCCACCATTTTAAGGGTAATCGAGATGAATGTGGAAGAATAAGGCATTAAAAAAATATGAAAAAGAAAAGAAATAAAAGATAAATCTGAAAAGTTCTCCTTCTTGGTGTCCCGGAAGGAATGGGGTGGAGAATGGGATGCCTTGAGAGGGTGGAGTTCTCCTCCTTTTATAGCCAGAATTTGTCCCCCAGATGTTGACGTGTTTTGGCACCATTAAATGACATTTTCACGCATTGATCCCTTCTTGAATGTTGTTCATAATTATCTTGGGCGTGTCCCGTCAAAATCTCATCGGATTTGGAAATGTATTTCGAGAGTTATAGCCGTTTTACTCTGAGCATATATTCTGTCCAGTCAGACTCACAAAATTGAAAACCTCCAGATTAGGGTGATTTAATGACCCCTTAAACGGCCAATTCACGTGGCCCTTCCTTCATTAAAGATTCTCCAAAACTCCTTGAATGTCCACCTATCTATTATCACAACATTTTTTCCACCATAAATATGTTATGGAGACCACACCAAAACTAGAAAGAACTGAAAACAGTTTTCTTTCTCCCACTTGTGAGCTTCTTTGGAGCTTCCTTATGGCCGATTCATCTTTTAGTCCAAAAATAGTAAATTAATCCCTTGATGTGTAGAATATGTAAAAGAAAGAATTTTTAAATTTGGATTAGTTTATTTAATGTTATGGACAAACAACAGAAATAATTTAAAACTGTTAAAAATCCAAAATGGCCCATTTTTACTATTCAGCTCAAAATAACACCAATATCATAAAAATGAAACAATTCATATTAGAGGAACACTTTTGTGGGTTTAAACAATGATATTCAATATAATTAAATTGAAAATATTTTCTCTATAAATTTCCCCACACTTATCACTTGGTCTCCTTGACAAGTAAAAATAAAATCAAATCAAATACAAAACACATATCAATGAGATCTACCAAATAAATTCCAAGAAAAGAAAAAGATATCATGCCGCATCAAAAACAATTATTTCAAGTTCTCCATATTAGATTATTTAAAATATTTCCACTTCATTTCTTATCCCATGCACACAAAACACCGACCTCGCATTAATTTTCTCTCATCTCACAAATCTAAATGCTCAACAAGGCTTTTCTCATCCAAACTCACTCAAGAGTCACCATAGGCTTGATAAATTCCTAATTATCCACCCGATGTGAGTTAAGGACATGTGTTTCTCATGAGTACTTTTCAGGGTTGTTCTTTGGCTTTCAGTTGGTAGGATTTAGATGTTAAAAATTTTGAGGCTAAAAAAGGAGGGCTTGGCTCTTTTTGAAGCAAAATTGCAAGATTATAATTTTCACTCAAGTATGGTATCCTTATCTTCCCCTTTGTAGAAACTCAGATCCATCATCATTCAATCTGCTCAGGATTTCAGTAGAAAAAATTTCAATCTTTTTAAACATGATTTTTCTTGAAATCTCTAGATAGGCACAGCTTATCTTATTTTTTTTTACATCGGAAGCTCTAGAAAGGCACAACTTCTCTTATCATGAAAGCTCCAGAAAGGCACAACTTTTTACAAAATGAAATATTCTGTAAGAAAATAATCTCTTAAACCTTTTATATTCCTCCAAATGTATCACCAAATGAGATACCACACCACAATACATCTTCCCCCACACTTAAGTTCAACTAGATCATGCAATTTCACTTCAAGAGCAGGTAGGATAGGGAAATTTATCTTGTAATGTGGCTAACCTAACAGAAACTTCATTGCTAATAGGGGATAAAATGAAGGATAAATGTAAAGGTGGTCCATAATGAAAAGGATTATTTTTAAAATGATGCATCAAACCAAATAAATGCCTCAATCATTTGAAACACACGTACCCCAAACCCTCAAGTTTTGAAAGAAATAAATCAAATTCTGGTTTAAGCAATCACGGTCTGGTTCTCTCAAAAAATGAGGCGAATGAAAAGAATATGACAAAAATGGTTTATAAGCCTCACAGGAAAGTTATTTCAATGACATAGACAGTGAAATATGGCATGATATTCAAAAATCAGTTTACTTTTCATGAAATTCCAAAAGATTTGAACTTGAAACAAAAGTAATTTCAGCATTCATTTAAGCTCAATTTCATGAAATAGATTGGTTCACTCATTGAAATGGGTTTCAAAAATGTTATTGATAATCATTTCAGCTCAAAAGTTTCAGAAATACACCAAAAACTAAAATAATAATAAAAATAAACACACAAAAATTTGAAAACACACAAATTTTTTTTATTATTTTCTTATTTTTTTTTTAAAAAAACAAACACAAAATGAAAATCCTAAAGTAAAAAGGTTCCCTCCCCAATAATTAAATGATGTAGTGTCCTCAATGAATTCAAGTGGATTTAACATGTAAGTAGATTTCTGATTGAATCACAACAACAAGAAAGTGTGAAGTATAAGTACAACCTGATGGATCTTATTGATAAATAGGTTGGAGGAGCATGATCTCATCCACTGGCTCTGATGGCAGGACCCCAAGGAATTTCTTCAACTGATGTCCATTCACAGTGAATGGATCATGCTCTTCATCATTCAAAATCAGCATAGCACCAAAAGGATATACATGTGTAACTATAAATGGACCTTCCCATCTGGAACGAAGTTTACCTGGCATCAGCTTGAGTCTTGAGTTGAATAATAACACTTTATCTCCAGGATAGAAGTCTTTTGGTCGGATCAGTATGTCATGGGACACTCTTGTTCTTTCATTGTAAATCCTTGAATTTTCAAATTATTCCCTTATTATTTCCTCCAGCTCTTGAAACTTCAGTCTTCTTTCCTTCCCACCACTTTCAAGGTCCAAATTCAATTTCCTCACAACCCAATACGCCTTATGCTCTAATTCCACAGGTAGGTGGTAGCTTTTCCCATAAATTAGCCTATATGGACTCATTCCAATCGGGGTTTTGTAGTCTGTCCTGTAAGCCCATAAGGTATCATCCAACCTTTGGCTCCAATCCTTCCTGTTTGGATTAACGATCTTTTCCAAAATTCCCTTGATTTCCCTATTTGAAACTTTAGCTTTCCCGTTAGTCTATGGATGATAGGGAGTTGATGTTTTATGATGCACCCCATACTTTTTCCACAAAGTATCCATTCTCTAATTGTAGAAGTGAGTCCCTTGATCACTGATGATTGCTCTAGGCACTCCAAACCTACAAAATATGTTAGACCTGACAAAATCACAAACAACTTTAGCATCATCAGTTCTGGTTGCTTTTTCTTCCACCCATTTGGAAACATAATCAACTGCAAGAAAGATATAAGAATTTCCAAATGAAATCGAGAAAGTTCCTATAAAATATATCCCCCAAACTTCAAAAATGTCACAAAAATTCAATGGCTTTTGGGGAATTTATTGTCTCTTTGAAATATTTCCTGAAAATTGACATTTTTCAATTATTTTGCAAAATTCATGAGCATATTTAAAAATGGAGGGCCAATAAATTCCAAATTCTAAAACCTTCCTTGCTGTCCTTTGAGGTCCAAAGTAGCCACCACAAGCTAACGTGTGACAAAAATCAAAGACAGATTTAAGTTCACTTTCAGGTAAACATCTTCGTATTACTTGATCATTGAAAATATTCCAAAGGAATGGATCATCCAAAATGTATTATCTAGATTCATCATTCAGTTTTTGAATTTGGTGAGAATTGAAAAGAGATGGGACCTGAGATGTTACCATAAAATTGACTATGTCAGCATACCAAGGAACTTCTCCTTCAATCAAGTACAACCGCTCTCATGGAATTTGATCATTCAGTGTGTCTCTTTTTGGAACTTCAATTTCAGCAGTGTTTGGTAGTTTACTTGAGTGATCAGCCACTTGGTTCTCAGATCCCTTATTTTCCTTGATTTCTATATTGAACTCCTACTGTAGTATCATCCATATCACTAAACTTGGTTTAGCATCATCTTTATTCATCAAGTACCTCAAAGCTGCATGATCAGAAAACACAATGATTTTAGTTCCAAGAAGATACGATCTAAATCTTTCTAAAGCAAAAACAACTGCAAAGAACTCTTTTTCCGTGGTTGTGTAATTGAATTGGGCCACATCTAAAGTTATCGAGGCATATTAAATGACTTGTGTTCTGCCCTCAATTCGCTGAGAAAGGACTACTCCAAATGCTTGGTTGGAGGCATCACAAAGTAGTTCAAATGGTTCTTCCCAATTTGGAGGCTGCATCACGGGTGGTGAAATCAATCGCTTCTTCAACTAATCAAAGGATTCCCTACATGCACCATTGAAATACAAATCATCATCTTTCAAAAGTAATCTAGAGAGAGGGAGAGAAATCTTACTAAAATATTTGATAAACCTCCTGTAGAATCCTGCATGTCCTAAAAATGATCTAACATTTTTCACACAAGTACGGTAAGGAAATGAATTTATCACTTAAATTTTTGATTTATCCACTTCAATTCCATTTTGGAAAATGATATGACCAAGAACAATTCCTCTTTGAACCATGAAATGACAATTTTCAAAATTGGAAACAAGATTTTTTTTCAATGCAGGTTTTCAAAACTTTTTCCAGATTTTTCAAACAATGATCAAAAGAATCTCCAAAAAACTGTGAAATCATCTAAGACAAATTCCAAGAAATTTTCAATGTGATCAGAGAATATACTCACCATGCACCTCTGAAATGTACCTGTATCATTACATAATCCAAATGGCATTCTTTTATATGAAAATGTACCAAAAGGGCATGTAAATGTCGTCTTCTCTTTATCCTCGGGAGCAATGGGTACCTGGAAGTAACCTGAAATCCATCCAAAAAGAAATAATGAGTCCTACCTGCCAATATTTGTAATATCTATTCAATGAAGGGGATGGGGAAATGATCTTTTCGAGTGACCTGTTCAATTTCTGAAAATCAATGCACACTCTCCAACTGTTTTGAATTCTCATAGGGATTAACTCATTCTTTTCATTCCTCACAATGGTCAGACTAGTTTTTTTTTTGGAACGACATGAATAGGGCTGACCCACTGTGAATCTGAAATGGGATAGACGATCCTAACTTTCAAGATCTTATCGATCTCCTTCTTCACAATATCCATCAAGGTGGGATTCAGTCTTCTTTGGGGTTGTCTAACAGGTTTGGAATCTCCCTCAACAAAAATTCTATGTCAGCATATTTTTGGGTTTATTCCTGGGATATCACTTATACTCCATCCTATTGCATGGACATTCTCTCTCAAAAGCTCAATCAATGATTTTTCTTGGGTTTTAGAAAGATTATTAGCAATTATCACTGGTAGTTTCTCTCCCTCCCTAAGTTATACATATTTCAAATCAGTGGGGAATGGTTTGAGTTTCAGATTAGGGGGATGCTCAAGGGATGAGACTAAATTGAAGTTTTCCACTTCCAAATATTGGATATCCTTCACAAAAGAAACCATATCATCTTCCTCATTATTTAAAAAATCATCAAAAAATCAAATTTTACCTCTTCCTCCAACATGAAGTTAGAATCTCAAACATCTTTAGCATCCACAAGTTCAATGATATTTCCAAGGGAAGAAGTCTCTCCTATGTCTAAGAATTCATAGAGCATACCTGATTCTTCAATTGGTTCCACACCAACTTCATGGGAAACTAAAAAGAGTGAGTGATCATCTGATGGGTGCCTCATGGATTCAAAAATATTGAAGTGGATCGTGCTCTCTCCAAACTCCATTGTGAGTGTCCCCTCGTGGACATTGATGATGGTTTTGGTTGTCTTCAAGAAAGGTCTCCCCTAAATGATGGGTGAATGTGACGGGCTCCTATATTCTTCCATATTGAGCACGTAGAAGTCATATGGGTATAAGAGATCTTTGACTTTAACAAGGACATCTTCCAAAACTCCTACAGGGAAAACTGTGGATCACTTTGCAAGCTGGACCACCACTCTTGTGGGATTCAATTCTCCCATCTGCAAAGAAGTGTATACCGAATGAGGAAATACATTAATTGAAGCACCTAAATCACACAAATAATTAGTTAAATTTAATGAACCAATGGTGGATGGAATGGAAAAAATCTTTGTATCTTGACATTTGGTTGGAATCTGTGGCGCGATAAGGGCTGAGACACTTCTTTTCAAGTTGATTCTTTCATTCCCATGAAGCCTTCTCTTTTTGGTGAAAATATCATTCAAAAAAAATTATACCTTGGAATTTTTTTAACTGCTTCAAGTAGGGGGATATTGATTTCCACTTTCTGGAAGGTGTCCAGATTTTTTTTTGAAGTTCTTCTTCATGAAATTTATTTGATTCGATCATCCTTGTTGGAAATGGTGGGGGTAAGTCTTTCTTCTACCTTTGTTTTCTTTGAATTGGTGTTTCTTGTTTCTTATTCTGTGGCCTATCCTTCTCCTACTGCTCTTCTTTTTCATATTCTTGGTGGATTTTTACAAGACTTTCTGAATCATTCTCCCTCATAATAGGTGGTATTATTTCAGGTTCAGGGTTGGATGGAGGTGGGATTTCTTTTCCACTTCTTTTTATGATTGCACTAACATTCTCTTTAGGATTTGTCATAGTTTGGGATGGAAGATTCCCTGGATTCTTGGACTTGATTTCAATAAGACTTCCCACTGTGTCTGTCGTCTTGTCATCCTTATCTTCTAGGCACTCATACTTGGATTGTAGTTGTTCCAAAGAAGGTTGTGTGCTGGTGGATGGTTGTTCATATGTCTTTCTTTGGAATGGTGGTGGCTAAAAAGATTGTTGTTGTTGGAAGGGATGTTTATAAGATTGTTGGAAGGGAGGGGGGTTCTGGTATTGCTGCTGGTGGTAACTAGGATGACTGGGGTTCTGGTTAAATGGTCTCATCTGGTTTTGTTGGTTCCCATATCCTTGTTGGGATTGGGGTTGATGCAGTTGATTTTTTTGGAATTTTCTTGGTTGAAAGGTCGTAGCACAGTATTTTGTCCCCTATATCTCAAGGAACTGGTCAATATAATTAGTGGAAGAATAACATAAACCACATAACTGAGCTGAATCTTGTTGTACATTTGCTTGTGTTACATCCATTTTACAGACTAACCTTTCAAGGTCATCAACTTTGGTTTCAATCAATGTAGATGAATCAGATGTTTTTACCTCATGTATCTCCCTAGCTCTCATTACTCTTAGTCCAAATTGTTGTGAGTTTTGAGCAATCATCTCAATTAGTATTCTGATATCTGTAGGTGACTTGTCAATCAGGGACCCCCTTGATGAGGCATCTAGAATATTTCAATCAATAATCACATGTCCTTGGTAGAAGAACACAAGCAATTGGTGTTGCTCTATTTATTGATGTGGGCAGCTGGAACATAGCTTCTTGAAGTGCTCCCAGTACTCGTAGAGGGTTTCTCCAGTTGATTATCATATGATATAAATCTCCTTCTTGATGGCAGTGCTCCTCGATGTGGGAAATAATCTTTGCATGAAACTTTTTTTAGGTCTTCCCAATCACTGATCTCCCCTGGTTGCAGGTTTTACAACCATTATTTAGCTGCTCCTTCAAGTGATAAGGGGAATTCCCTCCAATTAAATTGGTCTTTGGGTGCTCCTCTTGGCCTGAAGATTGAGAAAGTGTATTTGAATTCTTTCATGTGTTGATTTGGATCTTCTCCTGCAAGACCATGAAACTTTGGAAGCATAGGAATCATATTGACATGTAATTCAATATAATTTGGTTCAGTGGGAGCAATTAGTTTCTTATTTTGAATGGAAAATTGTAGTGCACATAGATCACACAGGGTTTGGTTGGGATTTCTAGCCATGATTTCAGGTTCCGAGTGAACAGTAAGAGTTTCACTTAAATCTGAGAGATCTATTTCTTCAAAGATTTCTGGCAGATTTATTTTTCTTAGTTGGGTTAATGTTCTCTCCATTTCTGGATCAAATTCAATTAACGGTTCTTTTGAGTTGCGGGTCATTCAATTTTGAATTTTTTTTTCACTGCATCCCTGGCAACGACGCCAAGTTTAATGTATGCCTGTCTTAGGGAGTGTCAAAACAATTATTTACTAAGTTAAAATGTAGTAATTTGGTTGACCTGGGATGTCTCCCGAAGAGGAGTGCACACAAAATGGGTTGTCACATTAAAACAGGGGTAAAAATTTTGTGCTTTTGAAAGGAAATTTGAAATTCAAATGATTGAAAAATTATGAAATTAAAAGGGTGATTAGGTATAGGTCGGTATCCTAATTGTAATTATATATATGTTCAATTTAATTCAAAATTATTCTTCTTAGTTGATTAAAGTGAGTTTCCACAATCGTTTCCTCTCACTTCCTTGGTAAAATTATTATTGTGAAAGAAAACCTTACCAAGATCTTGGTTTGGTCAAATCTCCTTCCATGTGAAAAATAGTTGTATTGAATATCCTTAATTTAAATGGTCAATACCCAATCGGGTTTTGTTTATCCCAAACAATCAAGAACATTAACTACAACTTTTACACGTACTGACGATCGTCGAGTACATCACCACTAATTCCTGGTTTATTCCATCGTATATAAACCAGAAATTAGTGGAGGGAGATTATGATTATTTTACCAAGGAAAAAATCAATAACTGAATTAATATTCAAGAACGATCACACTTGATAATAAAATCCTCTATAAGAAATTGAAAACAACTTTTAATAAGAAAGAAATTTATTCAATTGCGTCCAAGAACTCAAGCATTACAATGTAGAAAACCAACCCTTCCCCAATCACTCGAAATATTTACCCCACCATGGTAAGGTTAATAGAGATGAATGGGGAAGAAGAATGCATTACAAAACTATGAAAAAGAAAATAAATAAAAGAGAAAGCTGAAAAGTTCTCCTTCTTGGTGTCCCGGAAGGAATGGGCTGGAGAATGGGATGCCTTGAGAGGGTGGAGCTCTCCTCCTTTTATATCCAGAATTTTTCCCCCGTATGTTGACGCGTTGTGGCCCCATTAAATGACATTTTCATGTGTTGATCCATTCTTTAATGTTATTAACAATTATATTGGGTGTTTCCCCTCAAAATACCATTGGATTTGGACATATATTCTGAGAGTTATAGTCGTTTTATTCTGAGCATTTATTCTGTCCAGTCAGACTCTTCAAATCACAAAGCTCCGGATTAGGGTGATTTAACGACCCCATAAACGGCCAATTAATGTGGCCCTTTATTCATTAAAGATGCTCCAAAACTACTTGCTCATCCACCCACAAAATATCACAACATTAGGGACCACCATGAATGCATTATGGAGCCCACACCAAAACTAGGCAGAACTACAAACAGTTTTCTTTCTCACATTTGTGAGCTTCTTTTCAGCTTCCTTATGGCCGATTCAGCTTTTAGTCCAAAAATAGTAAATTAATCCTTGGATGTTTAGAATCTGTAAAAGAAATAATTTTTTAATTTGTATTAGTGTAGATAATGTTATGGCTAAACTACAAAAATAATTTAGAACTGTTAAAAATCCAAAATGGCCCATTTTACTATTCAGCTCAAAATAACTCCAATATCATAAAAATGAAATAATTCATCTTAAAGGAACACTTTTTTGGGTTTAAAAAAATGATATTAAATATAAATAAATTGAAAATATTTTCTCTATCAGTGAACCAAAGGTGAAAGAACTCTGACCATTTATTAAAAGAAAGAAAAAGTACAGTAGAGAAAAACATTTCCTCGTAGTATATTTAACACCATCATCGGCAAAAAACTACAGACACCATACTTCATACATTTAGGTCAGACCTTCATAGAAATATTATTCCTTAAATTATTTGGAAATCATAATTGGAAATACTCTCTTCATATTCTAGTACCTTTCTTTATAAACCAAACTCTATGCTTTGGAAAATATAAATCTACATAAACTTTCTCCATCTTTTAGCAATAAAATATCAAATTTCTGAGTGCTCTTTTTCCTGGCTATGAAGTACGTGCCCCTAGGTGTCCTTACATAAATTTTTCTTACATAACAGTCATATTGTTCAAAAGATGCCACTATTTGGCTATGCATCATATGAACCAGTTGGCCCTGCATAATACAACCCCTATAATTGGTTTGTAAAGTAATGGTAACTTCATTCTTGGAAAATACTTCTTCTAATACCTTTAGACCTTTTCCCATATCATTCTTCAAATACAAGAATTCTCAAATCACAGTTTATAATTTTCCCTTCCATAACTGAATATAGTAATATGTTTCTAAACAAATTATCAATAAATTGGGAGAGTCTCATAACATTTTTAAAATATGAAGACCTTAAATTAAATCCACACAATGTCCTCACTACATGACTTAAAACTGCACGGTACAATGTCCTCACTGCATGACTTAAAAATCCATAGTATAATGCCCTCACTACATAAAATAAAGCCACACAGTATAATATTAAATATTATCATTTCTAATAAATGTTTTAACCATTTCATATACACCAAATTTATATAGAAATGGTTTTCCTATTCATGACATACGATAGAATAAATAAGCCTTTATTCTCAAAATCTATTTCCTTGGAAAAACCACCCACTATGGTCTTGAGTCACCCAAATCTTATTTTACCTTGTCTATCAATAGTAAAATGTAAAAAATTTGAGATCACTTTTTCCTAACTATGTAGTGTGTGCCCCTAGGAGACCTTGCATAAAATTTGCCTATATAATAGGCCTATCGGTAAATAGATGACACTATTTGGTTATGCAACATATTCCCTAGTTGGACCTACATAATAAAGCCTCCCTAACGGGTTTTTCAAATAATGGTAACACCATTCTTGGAAAATACTTCATTTATGTTTATACAAGTTTTAGATTTTGTGACCATAAAAATCATGACTCACAATTCCCCGTGGAAATATTTAAATAATATTAGAGAAATTTTTAGCTGCTGAGTCTTGTTTGGGATTTAATTTCAATATTTATTGTCAAATTTGTTCAACCTTAAACATTAGACTTTTATAGTCCAACATGCATGACTCTAAACTTAAATCAATAAGAGAAGTGATACTCACTATATTGGGAACCCAAAAAGGCAACTCTGAACAAAACCCAGGTTGTAACTCACTAAACGTACATTTTGTATGATTTAGGTAATATTGAGCAATAAAAAGTCAAAAGATACATAGTTTTTGGGGTTTTCTATACAACCCTAGTAAAAAATCAAACAATTCTCTCTACTCCCCATGGATTAAGAAAAAATTAGAGCATCCTTCCAAACATAATGTAGCTCCAAATATATCCAAATGATGTTGGAATTCATTAAATTGCCCAAGTTTTACCTTAGAAAAATATTCTTTTCATTCTAAATGAATCAAATTCTAAGGGGGGATTTTAGACACCATAAAATGTGTTCAATGCACTTCTCTGAAAAATGACCAAAATTAGGCTCAAAAAGTTCGCGGTGCAACTAATCATTTTTCATGGGGTTCAGTGACATTAGAGAAGGCGTCGGCCTGAAGGGTTGGGGCCATATCCCAGAACTGATCCTGAGTAAGGGTTCAGGGGAAAATCCCCTGTAGTATGGATCAATTAATTTGGATAAGTCCCCAAAAAGGAGCCAAGGTACATACGTGAAAACAACTACATGCAACCATGATGGAGCTGAATGAAGATATTATTTTGGATATGTCCTCAAAGTAGCTCTCTAGTTAGGTCAAATCACCAGCGGCATGCAAGTCTACATGGTTTCCACCCATCTGGTGCACATCCACTTGCGCGCCACAAAATTGGTGTGCAACCCACTTGCGCGGCCAAACTCCTTTCGCCCAAGGTTCTATTTTTTCCAATAAATAGACCCTTGGAGCCATCATTTGTATGGATGAATTTCCCTAAAGCAAAATTATTGCTCTAGTCACCCTAGTGCTTCACCCAAGTCCTCTAAAACATTCAATGTAGTTCTTTAAATCCTAAATCAGAGGAATTGAAGGATTGTCATAGGACTTGAGTCCTTTTAGTGTTTGAAATCCATAATAGTTACGTGCCTAAATCATCCAACCTCTTTAAATTAGAAACACTTGCATGCCACTGATTACTTTCACAGGAACATGAGCACTCCACTTTTGGGATAACCTATGAATACATCTAAAGGCTTGAGCAAAGTCTCTCCCATGTATTAACATACAAATTTTTCATCACTTAAGTGAACATCACGTCACCCAACCCTACTTGTGCACCCATACTTGTGTGTCAGTACCTACTTGAGTGCCCCTCTTTGAATAACCTACTCTATTCAGTATAAAATCCATCAAGTCCAATTCAAATCCATTTAATGGAAATGATTCTTCTTCATTGGCTCCCTTTTCTGAAAGGGATTCTATTAAGACCTCCACCAAAACCTCATGACTTAACAAACCATTGGGAAAGAAGCATCAATGTGTCTTCTATTTGGGTTTGTATATACATAGTCAGAGGCTTCCCAAATTTGTTTCAAAATGGGATTAGGATTCATGGAACGTCTTTGGGGTTGTATATCCATAGTCACATTGACCATTCTTTTCAGAATAGTGTTGGTACATTCCTGGTTTGGAGGATTAGTGTTTGCGTCCTGAACCCTCCCTTCTCAAAGACCTGGAACCTGAGGTCTCTGGTAGGGAAGGTACAATTCACACATACATTTCCTTTCTAACAAAGGAGAAATCTCCCTCCCCTACTAGTATCAATTCTAGGGAAACCATCCTAGTTTATTCCCTGAACCGTCATCCCTCCTTCCTTTCATTGGACCATTTTCCAATGTAAATAGAAAAGATGGATGGATCGTCACCTCACCCTCTTCCCAGGTCGCGTCAACCTCATCCACCCTAGCCACTGTAGGTGCGCCCTCTTCCACCGATGGAGGAGGAAAAGTGTGGGTACCTTTGTTGAATATTTCACATCATCTTGTTTCTCACACCGAGTATGACTCATGTGGGATTACAGATTTTTCATGATCACAACATTGGCACAAGGACTTCAACTAAGAGAACTCTGATTCCAGTTCAAATCAAGATACGTAGGAAGAATTATTAGGGCTTGAGCTCACTAGATATCTTATTCAATAATCCAACTCTCATTCTTTTAATTTGGTCACCCTCCTTAAGAATAAGCCCCAAATTAAACCCCCCAAATCATCTAGGAATCATTTTCAGGAATTAATCCCAAACTCATTTATCTCAAAGGACTATACTCTCCTATGAGACTTATCGAACTACATGGGATTTGATTCCCATCCCCATGGGATATTTTGGAATCCTCCTTGAGTTTAAAACCCAACACTTCAAATAAAATATGTTCTCCTTAGGCTATATTCACAACAGTTTCTAATCTTACATGGAAACATGTATCATTTCCAAGTTCCTTAGGTTGCTTCGGTATAAGTCCCACATCAAACTTTGACTAAGTATCTTCCACTTAGATGTCCTTACCACATGACATTAAATTTTATGGTAAGGTACTTATCACATGACTTTAAAAGGTATGATGTGTCCCATTAAGTTGAGTCAAACTACGAGGGTTCTGATTACTTTCACAAGGATGCGTAGGTAGCCCATTTTATGGGTACGATCCCAATATCAAAACAAACCTTCATCTCTCAGGACAAAAATAAATTCAAGAGTTCCCCACTGAGTGGCTTAAAAACCAGTATCATCATAATGATGATTAAAATAATATATAAATTTTTTATGATAGGATACCATTGATGGAGAACCTCGAATACATATGGATATCTCCATTAATAACAAACATTGAATACATATAGATGATTATAAATATCACACATTTTAATAAGTGATTGAAAATTTCAAGGGAAACTTTTTTTATACTTGTTTAATTAATAAGGATTCCTGAAAATATCTTAAATTTATAAAGATAGTCCCAGATTAGACAATAATTACCTACAAAAGGGTGTGATGAGTCCAACCTCCCATCCTATCGACCAATGCACGTTCTTAAGTATCATAAAGTTTAAACTTAACGAACATTTTCTTTTGGAAAGTAGGACCCTTTTGGATAAATAACTATTGGTTGTTTCTGGTTCCATTAATAAATCCAATGGAAACTTCCTAGAAGCAGCGATTCTTAAAACTACATCACAAGTTTCAAGGAACTACGAAATAGTATTGATACCCGGATCTCACATCCCGGTTCAGCCACCATTTAAAATGCCTTCCCCCTCCCTGTGCATGGACTAGACCTTTACTAGAAGGATGTATCCATAACTATGTATGAATTTATTCCAACCCTGACATGATACATAGTGACACCTTAACCCCAAATCCTCTTCCAACCACCAAGAAAAAAATTCACCTTTTCCCTACATATGGTTTAGACCTATTTAGATAATTCCTTTCTAGAAATATGTGTGTATTGATTCTTATACTTATAGGATACGTAGTGATGCCTAAATCCTCCATCCTGGTCCAACCGCCACTTCAAAAAAATAAGAGGTCGGAAATGCCTTGTTCCTCAGTGCATAGGTCTGACCGACAAAGGGGAATGCATGAAAGGTCCTAACCGTATGACATTAAACTTCAAGGTTTCCATGAATTATTTGAAGTCAAATTCTCAGCATTATGAGATCCCAAACATGCTTCCAATATGCAATAAAATAAAATGAAAAGAGATGACAAAAATTTCATGTCTAAATTTTGATTCCCAAATGGAGCCAAGAGATCATGCTTCCCCCTACATATGAGTCATATATATGACATAGATTCCATGGTTCATGGATAATCAATGTCTATATATTTTATACATTCCTAGACACATATTTCCCATTTGTCTAACTCCATACTCCATAAAATCTTGGGTCCCTATAAACATTCACAACCATCAGAAATGGAAGGACAGTGTCCTACAGACACCTTTGATTGACTATGCACATCATTCCCTAGTGGCTCTGCATATATTTACTACAAAACAACCATAAACCAAGGAAAATTTGTCCTCATGAGAGGATTTTCCTATTTTCATATTCGCATAGGCTTCCAAGCCCCATGTAATTCTTCCGGATCCAAGCCCCCCCAGGACTATGGGTTACACATCCTATCATCACTCAAGTCTAAGGAATAACATAATATCCTGAACACGATCAACTCAAAGCTATTTTTGGTCTTTATTAAAAATTTTCTTTGTAATACAATGGTAAATTGTGTTACCAATTTCCTTACTGCATGATGATAAACTGTAAGGCCAGAAGTGTCCCCTTTTCTACACATTAATTGAAACAAAGAAGAGAATCCCTAAATAAGTCATATTTATAGGGATGCTTGAGGGTAATCGTATTTCCCTTCTTCCACATTTGGATTACCCTGCATCCACCACAAAAGATGATAAATTGTGTGGAATTCATCCCTGATACAAAATGAAAAACTACATATCTCTAGTCTAAGAATAAAATTCTCTTTTCCATTGATTATTCCATTCTTATGTGGTGACTTGAAATCCTTGTAATCCCCTATTTCTCACACTGAGCATAGCTCACATGAGTTTAAGGTCCTCAGCAGAAGATCTACCATGACATCATGGGAAATCATTCTAGGAATATGGTCTTAGAAGTACAACCTTAAAAGGCATATTTTGGTTCCCTTCCTCATAATTAACCCCAAGTCTTGCATGTACATTGTTAAACTATAAGGTACTCCAAAGATGGGACAGATGCCTTACCCTATTTTTGAGCGAAATATATATAGGGTATTACTTGATCCCATGGGTGAATCACAACCCATATGTTTCTAATATATCTTAATACACTCCTTCCACACATCAAACTATGTGCTTTGAGTAATATTGGATCCCCATCAACCTCCATGTAAATCGGAAATGGAAGTCCAGTGTCCTTTGGACACCATCATTTGACTATGCACATCATTCTTTGGTGGCTCTGAATATGTTTCCTACAGAATAGATATAAATCAAGGGAAAATTCTTCCATAGGAGAATCCTATCATACCATGGTATGCCTAACAGCTCGAAAGCCCTATAACATCCCTCCTAACTCAATAGCCCTCAAATTCATGGTTTACATTCTCTTTCATACCCAAATCCTGGATATATCATAACATTCTAGCATGATTCACCTCTGGTATCTCAAGGCTTATGCAAAATAATGATACCCTATCTTTATGTGTGAAGTTGACCATTGTACGACAAGAATGCCCACAACAATTTCTACTCTTCCTCGTAAAGATCATCCAAATAAATTCCTCATTTATGTTTAGGTGCCTTCCCTTTTTAAGCCATACGTTGTGTCCAAAAAGGTCCCAATCTCCATAATCATTTTTGGCCATCATATATGGAAGGTCAGTTTCCTAAAAACACCTTTTTTTGACTATGCACATCATGCCCCAGTGGATCTTCATATTTCACCAACATAAAGGCCATCCACTAAAGGAAAATTCATCCTCAATAGATTTCTTTCCAGTTTTTGTAAACCAGTAGGACATTTATGTACCATCCCACTCCCTGGATTAGTAAACTCCCTATATTACTATTTACATAATTTCCCCTTTAAAATTCCCAAATATGAAAAGAATTTATAACAGAACTGATAAATCATTTAGTATATCTTGGTTAGAGTAAAATGATCTCCCATAATAGGTTTCAAGTGTCCTAGTTCTATGACGTTAAATTTTACCATTCACTAGATCTTCTTTATGAAAGTGAAATTTGTGTGGGAGTGGTTTCCTATTCAAAGCCGATACAAATATCCCTAATAATTTCATACATCAACCCTTAGATAGGCCACCCACTGTGGTACCCAACCGTAAAATAAATCCAAATTGTTATAAATCTCCCAGGACATTAGAGACATAAGTCCAATGTCCTATGGACATATTGGATTGACTATACACATCATGGCTTGGTGGCTCTGCATATTTCACCAACAAAACTGCCATCAACCAAAGGTAAATTCGTCCTCAGGAGAGTCCTTTCCTACCTTTTAATGGCTAAAATGTCTCCCAATCCACATATACATCCAAAACCTACAAAATAACGGTTAGGAAAAATCCCTTAATCATGTATGAGAGTTAATTGGACATTACTGGTTGATGAATCCCAATTTGGGCCCCCTACCACGTCAATTTTGGTCACAACTATTCGATGTAAAACATTAGTAATAAGTCTGATTGGCAAGACTATAAATTGCCAATTACAAAGACATAAGACTTGCTAGAGTTAAAACCCTCAAAGGGAGCCCTTGGATAAAAGTTTAGTACTAGATCAATAAACCTATACTATGTATGGATTAGGAAAAAATGATGATATGTCAAATATGAAAAAGAGACATAAATCTTGTTGGGTCAAAAACCCCCAAAGGGCGGCCTAAGAAGAAGTCAATTTATACCCACTAAGCCTATACCAAATAGGTTTAAGAAATTTTTTTGGCAATAATGAGAAATGAACACAATTTTGGGAAGTTTTCCATGAAACCACAATAATAGTCGAACTACGCTCATTGAGTCCTGCAGCTCAAGCAAAAAAAATAGAGCCTGATTCGATTTACTGGTTTCAAATCATGGTTTAAATTAATACCTAATCAAAATGATATTTATATGGTTGATCATGATTGATTGACATTGTTTGAAAAGTAAAAGAAAAATTATTGGAGCTAAAATAGTTCCATTATTTATGAAGAAAAAAACACAAAAAATGGAGGTACATCCCCAGTATAGAGTCTCTCCATGATATCAATACCAAGTTAGTACATCACAATTCAGAAAAATTACAGTGAGGCTCGACTCACCCTTCCCAAAAAAATGACAAGCGACTACCACGAGATGTCAAGGTTTTTCTCTAAAGTATCCCTCTCTTCTGCCTCATCTTCGACCATCAGGGGTATGCGTTCTATAAAGGCTATGAGATCCCACCCTTCCTTCATAATAGCTTCATATTTTTCACTTGAGGAGGATATTTTAACCTTCAAACTTTCCACATGGGCCTCTCATTCTCATAGATCTTCTATTTGGGATACCACCAAGTCCTAATCCTTCTCCTCCTTATCCATCAGATGATTGAGTTCCTTAGAAACATCTCAGAAGGTTGTTGATTGATGATGTGAAGAATTGAATCTAACAAGTCTTTCCGCACAAGAAGAGAGGTATTCCTGGGCTTTGAAAATATGGTAAATAAGAAAGTGTAGATAAAGGAAATTGAAGACACCCAAACCCAATTTAGAAAATAATCACTTGAAGTTGTATGTTTCATTAGTGAAGTTATCCAGAGGGGTTTCTACAGAAAGGGTGTATAAATATAGCTACACATGTTGTTGTACCACTAGATACCTCACTGCAGCATTAGGTCCTTGGTCCTCCTGAACTACAATGGGTCTATAGGCGGAAATCGTCATTACGGTAGTGGTAAGGGACCTAATATAGGTTACCCTAGAAGGAGCTCTCTCCATCCCCAAATATGGTTCTACCCCTGGATCCAGACATGAGGGACTGTCTATGAATTTTGGGATATCCGGTGAAGCTCTACTAGGGACAGCCTCATTAGGGTCATGAACAGTATCCACATGAGGGGATAAATCTGAATCACTCCCTACCGAGATGGGATGCATAGATAAAGCCCCTTCCAAATTCATATGATGGTTAATCAAGCATCTTCTCACCACAAGGTGAGGAATAGATGGTGTGGCCATCATGGTTACCATAAGGAGAGGAAAATATGTATGAATATCATGGTCAAGGTAGGGTGATGGACAATTAATGGCATTTGGACCCGTCAAATTGGTCTTCCTAGCACCCTGTTAGGGTAACATTCCACCCACAGTTGGGGAAACTCCAGTGATAAAAAGGTGGATCTCATTGTATTAGGGATGATAACCTACATGGTGGAACATTACCGCATCATTATAATCCATAACTAGAAAAGAATTGTGGGATGATATTCTCCACTCAATAGGACATCGGGAAGAAGAACACTCTGTTGAAGGAACCCAAATTGCCTAGCAAACCGGTAGGGGATGTATGGTTCACAAATAACCACTCAATCTATATGAGTAGTTAGAATCCCATATCTAATCTCGATGATATTTAAGTGCTTCTCGGAAGAACTTCCAGCATCACCCCTTACTGACCCATGAGGGGTAGAGTACAATGAAAAAGAAAAGCAGGAAGCATAATCTAGCAGACTTACTGCATCACTAATTCTTAAAGTCATAAGACGAACAACGATAATGTAAAGAAGGGTGGGGTGAAAGTAGGAATGAGGAACCCTCGCAGTATATCGATATTCATAGTAAGGAAAATTTTATTTTATCCACCCATATAGGAATTAAAATGGTCTACTAAGATGAGGTGGAGTTTTACGTTCTTGTATCTTCCCAAATAACTCATAAATTCAAGCAAGAGTAGGAATGGAAAATTAATTGGCTTACCCTATGCCAGCATAGCCACCATCATTAGAGTAAAAATTCTGACCCTAGTTTATACTTCATGATATGGGAGGACTCATTATCCCAAAAACATGGTGAGGAAACCTACTAATATAAGCTCAGGTGGCACGTCTGATCGAATCTCTTATCCTCAGGTAGTGTATTGTCTCACATCAAGGGTGGCACAATATGGCCAAAGAATTTGTTGAGACTGACAGTTTGGATGAGTTTGATTGTGGAAGGTCATTGGACAAGACCCGTTCACCTATATAAATGCCTATATCCTCTCCTAAAATGGGATAAGAGAGCGATATTGGGGGTGATCAACCAATCCCTCTACCATTACCAGTAGGCTCTATGTCAATGGGGACACATGGTTGTCTTTTTCTAAAGTAGTAGCTGCTGTAAGAAATTCTTCATACATGTTTCCAAGAATTGGGAGTCCTCTAAGCTGGTGTATGTCCCAATAGTTTATCCCCAACTGTAACGTCCCGACCCCAGTTACCCAGAGTTGGTGCATTATTAAATAACATTGGTATGATCACAAGAAATATCAAGTCTTGAAAGACCGATTAGTTTAGTAGCCTTGGAAACACTAGATACATTCATAAAGTTTTACATTACATAAAAAAAACATCTTGTCTTCATATTCCCTCATACTATCCCTGCAGGTCATTCATAAATTACTTCTTCATAATCCTGGGAAAAAAATTGAAAGGGGTGAGCTCAGATGCTCAGTAAGGATAACATTATAGCAGAAGCTTTCATAGATAAGCAAAAACACTTAAAGCAATTTATAACTAAAACAAAAGCCTTTGAAACTTGAACTTCAGCATAAAATGGCAATGATAAAATGAAATAATTCCATTTACTTATTCACATGGATATTCTACTAGTCGAATGATCACATACAATATCAATAACCACTTTCATAATGATGGAATGCATAATGCCAGACTATCAGAACCACATAGCCAAGGCCTCGTGCCAAGACTACGAATAAGATTTTGCCAAGGCCTTGTTCCAAGACACTAGTTTGTCTCATGAGACCTACCGATGCATCGAGGAGCTATAGCGGGATCCACCCGTCACTTATTAAGTCCAATGCATTCCTCATATGAACAGTTTTAAACATAACATAAACATTTGTATTAAAACTAGCATACAAAATGACAATACTTTAACCACAAACCATAAATGGTATAAAAATAGCACATCCACAGTCAAACATAACTCATTCGATGAAATATGGAATATTGTACTGTATCACATTAACCTCAATCAATAATAATGAAGGATGTTGACATAGATGAAAATAATCATCAAAACTATTTGAGAGAAATATCCCCCTTTTCCTTGAAATCATTTAAAAGTCACACTATTTGTCAAGAAGCCGTTTTAAAAATTGATTTTTGAATCAAAGTGTCCCATGCCACTTTGAAACTTTCAAAAGGAGTTTTAATTTTAAAACTTTAATTTCCATATAAATAAATCCTTAAAACCATTTTTTAAAACATGGACATTAATGATCAAGATTTAGAAGAATAGGTCTTTAAAACATTTAAAAATGGTATTTTAGTTAGAGTTTCTAACCAAAAGAGAGACACTTGAATAAAAATAATTGAGGTAATCAAAACGTTGTAATATCATGATTATAAAGGAATTCATGATATACTATGTCAAAGTACATTATATACACCATATAAAAGTGATTTGGTGTATAACAACAAAGAAGTCTCAATGGAATGTAAATTGAGATGAAATCTCTCATAAAGGTCGTATCCTTAGGTTAAGGATAAATCAAAGACATAATTATGTGTGACAAATATAAATAAACTAAATATTATTGGATATTAAGTGTAAAATAATCAAAGGACATTAACACATATTCTTGTAAAAACAACACCAACGAATTGGATGTTTAACTCAACAAATGAAGAATGAGTTAAAATTACTCTTATCAAATTCATATCAATGACTTGAGAAATTATCAATGGAGTGATTATGTGTATCAAAATTATATCCACAGGAAGGGGAGTGGAAATTATGACATAATAAAATGAATAGTGATTCCACACATAATCTTGGGGTAATCTAATCAATGAAATATGCGTAAATCCAAATGAGTGGAAATTGAAATTTCAAATTCCCTTATCGATTAGGTAACTTATGAAACATACACCCATTAAAGAATTATCATACAATGATGATGTAAATATCCATAAATTAAAGTTTATTACACAATGAATACAATCATGGGCAGTACACACACCACATGCAATAAATAAGTGGTGAACAATGGAATTCTCACGGAATTAAAAGTGAGATAAGAAACCCCTTACCTTGTACTTTTCCTTGGTTGGGGGTAGGTTAACCTCCTGTATAATGTTCAAATAATTGTTATTAAATTATTAATTAATCATATACATTAATATGATATCATATATGATCTTTTAACATTGCTTTGTTAATAATATCTTATAATTATCGTCGTTTCGGGCGTTAATTTACTCGTTTTCTTTTATATGTTTTGTTATGTAAGAAATGTTTTTCATGGATAGGTTGTATCTTATTCAAATACAGAATTATATCAAGTCCTTAAACACTATTTTTAAATCATGAAATGATAATTATACTTGAATGGATACGATAGAGAATGAATCTCATCGCGTTCGTGGAGACGGTAGTCCGTACGTACGCACGAGCGACAATATCATTCTTTTGATATTAAAATAATATATAATTGGATGATATATCATATATACAGAATAATTATCATATTATATTTATTATTTTCATGAGTTACACATCATTATTATACCCACCTAAATAATAATATATTGAATAACAATTACACCACAACGTGGAGACGGTAAGTTGTACGTACCCACGTATGGTGACATGTTATTCAAAGGGTGCATAGAATACTGAATATGGTTGTACCATATTTATAATAATATCACAGTATATATAAGATACTGTAATTATTATTTTAGAATGGTAATAACAAATAAAGAAGAAGTGGAATAAGAAAGGAATTTGAAAAGGGGTGATGAAAACATTACCTCTTCTTTGGGTTCTTCCTTTTGATTTGATCAAAAAGACTCCTTAAGTTGGCTTTCTGATCAAACTAATGCCTCTAGGTTGTATTGAGGGAAGTTTATAGATTATTTGGGTTGGGTTTGGCCGATCCAAAAGGCTTTGAAGGTGTGAAGAAATGAGAAGGAGGAGTGCCCTTTTATAAGAGGGGTGAGGGGTACCTTTGGAAAAGCTAGACATATTAATTTATAATAAATGAATATTCGGTTTCTAATGGCTCCAAAGTTTATTATTCAAAGTTTAATGTGGGGATAGGTCTAAAAACATTCAACCAATATAATTTAGACAGGTTTGGGTCATTATATTAACCTTATCTTTTAGTTTTAACTCTTAGTTAATTAGTTTGACATTTACCATGTCACTTTGTATTTTTATATTATATAGTTAATAAACTTACTATATACATCCAAGAGACCCCCAAGTGGTCCATTAATGATACTCCTATCATGATATAAGTCTCTTGGCAGAACCTTAGATTTTTAGGAATTTAATATCAATTAATAATATAATATTTGTTTTAAAAACTCTTTTATGTCAATTTTGACACTGTTCAATAGTTGATTTTTGTAAAACTCATAACAGAATTATTACTTAGAAAAAAGTTAATTAACTCAATACTAAAATGTCATATTAACCTATAAAATTATTTCAATTCATTAAAAGTCTCAAATTATATTTATTTGGGTATTTATAATATCAATTATTTTAATTTCTCACTATTATGGTAATTACTGCATCATAATTGTGTCATAAATAAATTAACTTATTTAATGTATAAAAATTATAAATAAAATAAAATTATGTAGGAAATCGTTTTAGATTTATAATTAATATTTACAATCGAATGTATCTTATGTATAACCCTATATTAAAAATGTTTTAGTAAATAAACTTTGATTTTAACTCTTTTAACTCCTCTTCGAATTAAAAAATAATAAATGTCCTAATCTAATTAAAGTGGCCCTAAATGATAATATTTTATTCCTAAGGTTGTTTTTGGTCGATATACATTTGTCCAATAGAATTAGGACATGTGTTAGGGTAATATTAATATCATTTTTACCCTTAATTACCCTATTTACTTTTAACCGTGGTAAATAAAAGAAAAAAGTTACTATTCACCAAAAATTATTTTCATCTCATTGAACCACATTTTACTTCTTGATATTAACCATGTCTCTTGGATTTTTGAAATTCCATTCACAGAAGCGGTAAAATTATGTTTTATGAAAAATTCAGTTTTTTTAACTACCACATAGTAGTTTCACTATTCATCAAAAATTGAAGTTTTTCAGAAAAATGCCAAAATTTCACCCTAAGCTATAATTGATATTACAAATTCAAAAATGATGTCTATTTTACAAAATTATAAACATATTAGTTGCATTAATTAATTTTATAATTAATTCCCGCTGTCAAAACAAATAGCGTGTTTTTAAGAAACAATATATATCAAAAGATTGACAATTGTTTAGGTCCAATTTCAAAGTAAAATTAATTCTAATGAACACCATTGGATAAAATGGTAAAAATGTATTCTAATTATACTTTAAAACCACTCAATAATATAATTTATCACTATAAATTATTTTGATTTAAAAAGTTGTTTTTAATTAAAATTTAGTAATTTTCACTATTCATCAAAATGTAAGTGTTATCCGAAAAGTTCCAAAATTTCACCCTAGGATAAATTCGATATTCCGAATCCAAAAATGAAGTCCATTATGAGAGATATAATTTATAAAATTTCAAAAAGTAGGTATTACTATTCATAATGGCTAGTTTGATTGGTTGTGGTGTGTTAGAATCTCGAAGTTGCGTACAATGCACGCCATTGTATTATTCGAAGGGAAACGTACTGTGGAAGCTTGGGGTGTTACATTCTCCCCTCCTTAAATAAATTGCGTCCTTGCAATTTTTAAAATTGTGCTTGGGACTATAATGGAAAGTCCCACATCGGAAAAAGAGTCAATAAAACTATCACTTTAAAAGAAAGAAAGAGAGGTATAAAGGTCAATCAAGATAACCCATACTCGGATTCTATGTAGGAAAACATGGATATGGATGATAAACTAAGTGTCAAGTTCTGATGGAGAGGGATAAAAATCATGATCAGGAGAAAGTTAACAATAAGAAAACTACAAACTTGTGTTGAGACAAACGGTCATTAGTCTCCTAGTAGGAAAGTAAACGGACAACATTTTTTTTGTTTTAAGTTACATTACATAAGGATGAAGAATTTATTTATGATATTGACTAAGAATATAAAGATATATACTTAAATTTTAAGTAGAGTTTCATTCTTTAATAAATTTCCACCACTAACTCATTTTTTTAAATGATGAGTATTCAAGAAGACTTGGTCACACTGGAAGAGCTAGAATAAACTTCTATAGAATCACATGATCCATGCAGGATGAACTATATATTTACATTGTCTTTAGAGATTAATAAAAACCAAAATGGTTAGTACAAGATCTAATGATCCCCCAAAAGGATATTCCTTGAGAGAAATAAACACTAATCTTAATTTCCAAAATTAAACAAATAATACCCCAAAGTTAAATAAATACCATTCAATAATCAATTGTCCTTAGAATCCTTTAATAAAATCAAAACTAATATTGAAAACCAAAACTTATTAAGAATGTAGTCTTCCATGTTAAATTGTATCTCCAAATGACATTAATTACTCTTAAATTCACATACTTAAAAGTAATTAACCTAATCATTTCCATAAATAACCCAAATCATTATAAATCCACAATTAAAACATAGATAAAAATCCACCATTACTCCTCAAATGAAATCCCATACTACTCTATTGTCCTTTGGCATATAGTGTTCTCAACAAAGTGAACAACTTCCAAAATAACATTTATCACTTAATCACCAAATCATTTTCCTATACTAAGGGTATTCATTTGATAAGACATAAGAACCCAAATCAACTTATTATTGATCAATAAAATCATTTAACTAAAAATAATTATTCACACTATCTAGGGACTTCACGTAGTCCAGTGGTAGGCGATAAATCCCAATCGCACTTTGTTTGTGGGTTCAATTCCCATAGCTTTGTCTGATGCGACAGGTTATCACACGGTCTACGTGTTGTCCTTTTTCAAAAACTATATTTTATAACATTACCAAAATGAGATAAATTCCTCAAAATAACCATAACATAATTTAACCAAAAATTTTATCTCATACCTTGCATTTTTATCCCAAGTTATAATAATTTGTAATTTCCTCAAACCCAATTATCATATAAAACCAAATGGTTATTTATAACTATATCCACAAGAGAAAAGATAATTCTTCCATAAATATCATTCTCACATGGAAAACATTAGGGTTACAAATACAAGACAAAATTATTCCGAAGTAAACCCTTCAACAAGGATCACTAATAATTTTTAAACATTTATCCAACCATTTATTTCCACATAGCTTCTTCTCTGACCAAGAAAATATCCTATAGAATAGGACATTCACTCGGGTAATGGACAGGTCCCCTATATTTATGGAAAATGACTGTAAATGGATTCTTGGGACCATTTTTATCTTCTTCCATAGTACTCTTTATTTTTATTCGAAAATTCTTCACTTTATGTCCTTCCTTCCCACATGTAAAGCATTTCTTTGTCCCATTGAGACACTTTCCTGGGTGTCTCCTTCCACATTTCCTGCATGATGGAAATTGAGGATTTATTTCTCCATGGTCTCCACTACTAGAGCTCTTATCATTCATCACCTTTCTCTTATTTATTGAGTCCGGTAATTGGTTAATATATATATTGTTGATAATATTTTTGGAAAATTGATTTTTCATAAAGACGATATCTTTTACGCCTATCAACATTCCATTTTGTTGCTCATTGCCACCACCGTTCCCACATTGTACATCATTCTCAAAGTCACTATGACTTCCTTGGAATCCAACCATTGACTAAAACCAGAAATCATTGTGTGAGTAATAGTAGTTATAAAATCATTTATAGATTAACATGTCACCATATTATCAAGTTGAAACACATTAGGATTAACCAAGGTCATTTACTCTCATCTTATATATATAATAATTTAAATCGGTTTGTAAAGAAAATGTAAATTAGCCTAAGAATATCCCCCGAGAGTGTCGTAACCAAGAGTGCAGCAAGGCCCATTGTCGTGCACCAGTTCCCGTTCGAGTCTAGCTCAAAGCGGTGTTTTCGGGTTTTACCCCTAGGTACATCTGTGCCAGAGCCACCTCTACCTGCCGTATCTAGACAGGGATGTATTGCTCGGAAAACTCACAATATCTCTACAATACCAAAATTCTAGGAAGTTCTTCTATACTAATCCTCAAAGCTCATCTTAGGTCTACATGTTCTAATCAGAGTTTATCAAAATCTATCTTCCAAGGTTTGTACTAAACTTCCTCTGATACCAACTGTAACGCCCTGACCCCAGTTACCCAGAGTCAGTGCATTATTACATAATATTGGCATGATCACAAGAAAGATCAAGTCTCGAAAGACCGATTAGTTTAGTATCCTTGGAAACACTAGATACATTCATACAGTTTTACATTACATAAAAAAACATCTTGTCTTCATATCCCCTCATACTATCCCTGTAGGTCATTCATAAATTACTTCTTCATAATCCTGGGAAAAAAATTGAAAGGGGTGAGCTCAGATTCTCAGTAAGGATAACATTATAGCAGAAGCTTTCATCGATAAGAAAAAACACTTAAATCAATTTATAACTAAAACAAAAGCCTTTGAAACTTGAACTTCAGCATAAAATGGAAATATTAAAATGAAATAATTCCCTTTACTTATTCACATGGATATTCTACTAGTCGAATGATCACATGCAATCAACAACCACTTTCATAATGATGGAATGCATAATGCCAGACTATCATAACCACATAGCCAAGGCCTCGTGCCAAGACTACAAATAAGATTTTTCCAAGGCCTTGTGCCAAGACACTAGTTTGTCTCGTGAGACCTACCGATGCATCGAGGAGCTATAGCGGGCTCCACCCGTCACTTATTAAGTCCAATGCATTCCTCATATGAACAGGTTTAAACATAACATAAACATTCGTATTAAAACTATCATACGAAATGTCAATACTTTAACCACAAACCATAAATGGTATAAAAATAGCACATCCACAGTCAAATATAACTCATTCGATACAATATGGAAGATTTTATTGTATCACATTAACCTCAATCAATAATAATGAAGGATGTTGACATAGATGAAAATAATCATCAAAACTATTTGAGAGAAATATCCCCCTTTTTCTTGAAATCATTTAAAAGTCACAATATTTTTCAAGAATCTGTTTTAAAATTTGATTTTTGAATCAAAGTGTCCCATACCACTTTGAAACTTTCAAAAGGAGTTCTAATTTTAAAACTTTAATTTCCATATAAATAAATCCTTAAAACCATTTTTTAAAACATGGACATTAATGAGCAAGATTTAGAAGAATAGTTCTTTAAAACATTTAAAAATGGTATTTTAGTTAGAGTTTCTAACCAAAAGAGAGACACTTGAATACAAATAATTGAGGTAATCAAAACATTTTAATATCATGAGAATAAAGTAATTCATGATATACTATGTCAAAGTACATTATATACACCACATAAAAGTGATTTGGTGTATAACAAAAAAGAAGTCTCAATGGAATGTAAATTGAGATGAAATCTCTCATAAAGGCCGTATCCTTAGGTTAAGGATAAATCAACGACATAATTATGTGTGACAAATATAAATACACTGAATATGATTATTTATTAAGTGTAAAACAATCAAAGGGCATTCACACATATTCTTGTAAAAACAACACCAACGAATTGGATGTTTAACTCAACAAATGAAGAATGTGTTAAAATTACTCTTATCAAATTCATATCAATAACTTGAGAAATTATCAATGGAGTGATTATGTGTATCAAAAGTATATCCACAGGAAGGGGAGTGGAAATTATGACATAATCAAATGAATAGTGCTTCCACACATAATCATGGGGTAATATAATCAATGAAATATGCGTAAAGCCAAATGAGTGGAAATTGAAATTTCAAATTCCCTTATCGATTAGGTAACTTATGAAACATACACCCATGAAAGAAGGATCATACAATGATGATGTAAATATCCATAAATTAAAGTATATTACACAATGAATACAATCATGGGCATTACACACACCACATGCAATAAATAAGTGGTGAACAATGGAATTCTCACAGAATTAAAAGTGAGATAAGAAACCCCTTACCTTGTACTTTTCATTGGTTGGGGGTAGGTTAACCTCCTGTATAATGTTGAAATAATTGTTATTAAATTATTCATTAATCATATACATTAGTATGATATCATATATTATCTTTTAACATTGCTTTGTTAATAATATCTTAGAATTATTGTCGTTTCGGGCGTTAATTTACTCGTTTTCTTTTATATGTTTTGTTATGTAAGCCATGTTTTTCATGGATAGGTTGTATCTTATTCATATACAGAATGATATCAAGTCCTTAAAATTTATTTTTAAATCATCAAATGATAATTATACTTTAATGGATATGATAGAGAATGAATCTCATCGCCTTCGTGGAGACGGTAGTCCGTACGTATGCACGAGCGACAATATCATTCTTTTGATATTAAAATAATATATAATTGGATGATATATCATATATACAGAATCATTATCATATTATATTTATTATTTTAATAAGTTACACATCATTATTATACCCACCCAAATAATAATATATTGAATAACAATTACACCACAACGTGGAGATGGTAAGCCGTACGTACGCACGTATGGTGACATGTTATCCAAAGGGTGGATAGAATACTGAATATGGTTGTAACATATTTATAATAACATCACAGTATATATAAGATACTGTAGTTATTATTTTAGAATGGTAATAACAAATAAAGAAGAAGTGGAATAAGAAAGGAATTTGAAAAGGGGTGATGAAAACATTACCTCTTCTTTGGGTTCTTCCTTTTGATTTGATCAAAAGGACTCCTTACGTTGGCTTTATGATCAGACTAAGGCCTCTAGGTTATAGTGAGGGAAGTTTATAGAGTATTTGGGCAGGGGTTGTCCGAACCAAAAGGCTTTGAAGGTGTGAATAAATGAGAAGGAGGAGTGCCCTTTTATAAGAGGGGTGAGGGGCACCTTTCGAAAAGCTAGAAATATTAATTTATAATAAATTAATATTCGGTTTATAATGGCTCCAAAGTTGATTATTCAAATCTTAAGGTGGGTATAGGTCTAAAAACACTCAACCGATAGAATTTAGACAGGTTTGGGTCATTATATTAACCATATCCTTTAGTTTTAACTCTTAGTTAATTAGTTTGACATTTACCATGTCACTTTTTATTTTTATATTATATAGTTAATAAACTTAATATATACATCCAAGAGACCCCCAAGTGGTACATTAATGATACACCTATCATGATATAAGTCTCCTTTCTGAACCTTAGATTTTTAGGAATTTAATATCAATTAATAATATAATATTTATTTTAAAAACTCTTTTATGTCAATTTTGACACTATTTAATAGTTGATTTTCTTAAAACTCATAACAGAATTATTACTTAGAAAAAAGTTAATTAAAGCATTAATAACATGTCATATTAACCTATAAAATTATTTTAATTAATTAAAAGTCTCAAATTATATTTATTTGGGTATTTATAATATCAATTATTTTAATTGTTCACTATTATGGTAATTACTGCATCATCATTGTGTCATAAATAAATTAACTTATTTAATGTATAAAAATTATAAATAAAATACCATTATGTAGGAAATATTTTTAGATTTCTAATTAATATTTACAATTGAATTTATCTTATGTATAACCCTATATTAAAAATCTTTTGGTAAATAAACTTTGATTTTAACTCTTTTCACTCTTCTTTGAATTAAATAATGATAAATGTCCTAATCTAATTCAAGTGGACCTAAATGATAATATTTTATTCTGAAGGTTTTCTTTGGTCGAGATACACTTGTCCAATAGAATTAGGACATGTGTTAGGGTAATATTAATATCATTTTTACCCTTAATTACCCTATTTACTTTTAACCGTGGTAAATAAAAGTAAAAAGTTACTATTCACCAAAAATTATTTTCATCTCATTGAACCACATTTTACTTCTTGATATTAACCGTGTCTCTCGGATTTTTGAAATTCCATTCACAGAAGTGGTAAAATTAAGTTTTATGAAAAATTCAGTTTTTTTAACTACCACTTAGTAGTTTCACTATTCATCAAAAATTGAAGTTTTTCAGAAAAATGCCAAAATTTCACCCTAATCTATAATTGATATTCCAAATTCAAAAATGATGTCTATTTTACAAAATTATAAATATATAAGTTGCATTAATTAATTTTATAATTAATTCCCGCTGTCAAAACAAATAGCGTGTTTTTAAGAAACAATATATATCAAAAGAATAACAATTGTTTAGGTCCAATTTCAAAGTGAAATTAATTTTAATGAACACCATTGGATAAAATGGTAAAAATTTATTCTAATTATACTTTAAAACCACTCAATAATATAATTTATCACTATAAATTATTTTGATTTAAAAAGTTTTTTTTTAATTAAAATTTAGTAATTTTCACTATTCATCAAAATGTAAGTGTTATCCGAAAAGTTCCAAAATTTCACCCTAAGATAAATTCAATATTCCGAATCCAAAAATGAAGTCCATTTTGAGAGATATAATTTATAATATTTCAAAAAGTAGGTATTACTATTCATAACGGCTAGTTTGATTGGTTGTGGTGGGTTAGAATCTCGAAGTTGCGTACAATGCACGCCATTGTATTATTTGAAGGGAAACGTACCGTGGAAGCTTGGGGTGTTACACCAACTCCCTATGTGATAAATGGAAAGTATTGGTTCTTAAACACCAGCAGCTCTGCGGTTCAGGTAGGATTTCACCTGGAGAGAAAACTACAAATTGGAAAACCCAAGTAACCTGGTGTAAGTTCACTACTTCCAACTAATTGGGGGACTCAAAATCAGATTTGATGTACCTAGAATGCCTAGGCCCATTCATCGAAAAAGCATCCTCTAGATACCAGGTCCTATTTGGTGCTCCACCCACCATTAGGTTTTTCTCAAGAAAGGTTTTCAATAGATGGGTACTCCTTTGAAACTAGTCTCAAGGAAGTGTTACAAAATATATTATTTCTCTGAGTCCACACCCGGCCTTTTAGTATGAACACATTATCTTGAATAGAATTAGTTATGATTTCTCTGGTTGAAGAAATATTGGCTCGATTACACCCTAGGGGTACTACCAAGAGAATTAAGGGAGTATTATTGTCATCCAATGGAAAAGGGATGTCATTAGAAAGGCCATAACCTTATAGCGGCCACTGCACAGATAATGGGTAACCTATAAGCTCTGGTGTAAGAAGATATTTTAAGGAACTATCCTGGGGAATAGTGGAAGATCAAAGATGGTACCTAGTGTGCTCAATCATGACTACTCTCATCCAGGTCGATTCCATCAATATATGTAGAATATCCATTGCAGTCTTCACAAAAATATCCAAAATACCACAAAAAAGTCAGTACAGTGAGAAATTTTTTGGATAAGAGCCAAAAGGTGGCCAAGGGGCTTAAAAATAGGGTCTGCATGGGGCTTCATATACTTCTCCTATAAATGTTATGTGGATGTCACTTCTCATGTACTATATTTGTATACGGAAGTTATATCCCCCATACGACCCCAATATGTGGAAGGCTCGTGAGGCGCTGGCCTGCGGAGCATTATCCAGCAAACTAAGTGGTTCATAGAAGGAATAAACTGCGAACCAAGGCCTTGCCATAATGATACTCAAATTTTTCCTATTAAAATTTTACATTTGGTTTAACAAAGTTTAATGTTCAGTTTACCAGTTTAATGTTCAGTGTGTGAATATGACAATCACATAGTGTTCTGCTATGTGGAAGTTTTGACTTAAGTTCTAAATTCCACGGTGTAGTTCATAAACCCAAAATTTGGTTTGTCGGCATAAGTAATTGTGAAGAGTTCAGTTCATGGAACCTACATAGTGGATCGGGGAAATGGATTCTATAATGGAGTTGGTACGTCGATGAAAAGGAAGCTGAGGATAGGTTGAGAGTATATTTCTCTATGAGAAATGGTATAAAAAATGACCCGGGGTCCTATAAATAGGTTATGTTCCCCCTAATGGACCTACCCATTAAAACCACTTTAACTTAAGACTGCTTCTACATCATAATAGCCTCCTCTTTATTTCAAATGGACCCCATTACGATGGGGGCATTTGTAGGGTCCTGAAAGATTCACCATGGGAAGTAAATACTCTAAAAAGAACTTTAAAGAAGGAAGAAAACATTCTTATAGGACCATCAAGGAAAATGAATTCAAATTGGACTGAAATTTTGAGAATAAACTTGAAGAAATAAAATATTTAATAGTTTTTGTGACCCACATATCATCACTCGGAAAGGTTCGTGGAGGAAATAAATCATAAACCATGGTATGCAGAAGGACCCACAAGGTGATGGCTTGCAAGGTGATGGCCCACAAACCCAGCACACCGTAAACCTTGTCGTCGGAGAAATAAAGCAAACAAATGTCATCCACAAATCATCCCACGAACTCAGTTGTTCGTGAACGGAGCAAGATGATAGGGTTCCATGAACCAAAACTCCAAAATCACCTCCTCCGCAAACCCTAGTTGACTGATTCTTCCATGGGATGAGATATATCTTCATGGGATTGCGTAAACGGCACCACATTCCCATAGATATGATTTTCCTAGTGCTCTATAAGAGGGACACAGGAGGAATTGAAAGAGAGGACTGATGTAGAGAGAGTAGATACAAGTGGAAGAGAGCACAAAGTAGACCATAGAGGCTCAGAGAAAGACTTTGGATATGGGTAAGATTCCAACCTCGATTTCAAATCACCGAAGAAGTGTGAATCGTGAACCTCTTTTTTGTAGATATAACTGATCGCGAACCATAAAAAGAAGGAACTTAATAATAATTGGAGAACTGAGAACCTAATTTGTTTTAAAGGTTGGGTCCGAAGCCTCAATTTATTATTAAAGAAAAGACCTCTTTAGAGGGTAGAGGGAGACCCAATACATAGCCCGAAGGCCCATGGCCAAGTGGCCTGAATACAAGGCTTGAAAGCCCATTTTTGGCCCAAAGGACCCTATGTGAACAGTACTTCTACAGTACCCCATGCAGCTACAGTACCTGCTACAGTACCCGCCACCGCTACAGTATCCTGCAGCAGTTCCTCCACTGCTACAGTGCTGCCGCCGTAACAGTTCCACCGTTGCTACAGTGTGTGCTACAGTGCCCTGCTACCGAAACCTGGCAATTCATCCCTGCCCGGATTTGAACCCGGGTCTTTTGGATGCCAAGCAGGAGCCTATACCACTTGGGTACAGGCTTGTTGGCAACTGAGAACCTAATTGGTTCCATTGCGAACCATAAATTGCATGAGAATGAATTTCCCACGAACCATAGGTTTCATGATCCTTCTTTAATTTGGTTCTCCACATAGTGCATCACAATGCGGGTCGAACCCTGTGTCGCGTACTACATCAGTTCATAAATAGAACCCAAAGTGGCATGGAAAACCACATCTAGAACCACATGCCACTTTGTTATGTGGTGGTCCATACCCACATCTTTATATTGCTTCAGTACATTGAAAACCCCTCTACACACATAGCATTATGGTATGTGGGACTACCCCTTTCCCGTATTAGAAAATAGTATATGGAATGGGGAGTCTTCAGGTTTCCTTCCCTCTGGATCCAATCATACCCCTTCATTACCATCCTATCCTCCATAGCTTCTTCATGAACCAATCCATCGACATCAGGAAAAATCCTCCTCTAAAGCCAGTTGACCCATATAATCAGATCATTGAGCATATCAGCACACCCCTTTGAGTCTAGATAACCAAGGTAAGTGGACTTATTTAGGCTATCCCCACAATAGTTCAGACCCCCTGAATGTCTCTAAGTCTACATTCCCATGGTAACACAGAGTCCAACCTTAGGATACTTACGTGAACCTCCATATTCTAGGGATCAAAGAAGATCACTTTATTTTTTATTCAATGAGTAACATTGATCAGTTAAGGGAATCATTCTGTCCATTCCTTTTTATGAGAGGTGAATTCCTCCCCTTCCCCAGAACACATTATAGGGCACTCCCACTAAAGTAAGTCTCTAACATTCTGAGAGTCGAACCACATGACTTCCAATGTCACCCCACATTGAAAAGTTCATTGATTTGTACCCCTTTCCGTCATCTACTTGACATGAGACCAACTGAGGGAATTGAAACACCCAATTCTATTTACCTCTCCCACCGGGCTTATAGCTATGGAATCGTTCACCTTCATCGTCCCTCTTTTCCATCAGTGGAGAAGATAAAGTCCTCCTTCGTTCAATTTCTCACACCCTCTTGTTTCTCACACCGAGCATGGATCAAGTACGCTTAGGGGTTTGTGACGATACAATATTTTCCCAATTCCAAGATAAAAGAACTATGAGAACACTGATTCCTATTCAAACCAGGAAACGTAGGATGCCTTCTTGAAGGCTTGATCTCAAAGGGGTTCCCTTCCAAAAGGGTTAACCCAATTATTCCTCCAATAAATGGGCCTCATCCAAGGTATAATCCCTATGATGAAAAAACTATAATAAGTCTAATTCCTATTCAAACCAGGATACATAGGATGCCTTCTTGAAAGTTTGAACTCAAAGGGTTTCCCTTCCAAAAGGGTTCTCCCAATTATTCCCCCAAAAAATGGGTCTCCTCTAAGGTATAAGTCCCAAGCTAAACAAACTATGAGAACTATTATTATTATTAAAACTATGATACATAGGATGCCTTCTTGGAGGCCCAAACTCGAAGGGGTTCCCTTACAAAAGGGTTCACCCAATTATGCCCCCAAAAAATAGAATTACTCCCAAGTATAAGCCCCAAGATAAATGAATAATGAGAACCCTGGTTTTTCTTCAAACTTTGATACGTAGGACACCTTCTTGATGGCCTGATCTCAAAGGGGTGCCTTCCAAAAAGGGTTCCCCCAATCATGTCCCCCAAAAAGGGAAACACCTCTGCGTAAGCCTTGAGAAACCATGCCCTCATGCTAGGCTTCCTTAGAGTGTAAGTCCCCATTCTTCTAGAACATTGTGGACATTGATTCCCCATTTGAATGGGATATGTGGGAAGACTCTCTGAGGTCCAAATTTAACCCTCAAAGCATCCCTAATGTTCTTCGGTCCATGTGTTTGGTAGGTTCATGTCCACATGAGAGGCCACGTATATCCTAGTCACATTGGGCTACCTTGACATGAGTCCCACACCATATCTTGACCAAGAATCTTTCACTTGGACGTCCTTACTGCATGATGTTAAACTGCATGGATGGGTCCATATCACAAGAACCTAAAAGGTGATGTGTCCAGTTATGTGATATTAAACTACGTGGGATCTGATTCCTTTCACAAGGATATGTAGGAATCCCATCTTATGGGTTCAACCCCAACAGCAAACCAACTTATGTCTCTCCTGGATGACTGTAATCTCTAAAGTGCCTCATTGAGTGAATTATGTCAGCATGGTCTCTATGGCATCAAATCCATGTATATATATGATAATCTGAAAACCTAGAAGAAACCTATGGATACACTCTTTTGGAATGAACCGAGGATTCATTAACATATGAACATGTCTTAAATCTATAAGTGACTCCTATAATAGGAAATAATTCCCCACCAAAGGGTGTGATGAGCCTGACCTCCCATCCTCTTGACCAATGGAGTCCTGAAGTATCTTTTTCCAAATATTCATCTAAAGAGTGCCAACCTTTGGAAATTAGGTCCATGAATCATGGATACCAGGATTTTTGGGTGTTTCTAGATCCACGAATAAACCCATTGCAGACCATCTTAGAGCATCTTACTCAGTATAGGCCGATTTCACAGACATGTAACCCATTTTTCTATCGTCTGTGACGATCATGTAAATTTGGAACCTCCTTAATAACATAGAAATAAGTATACACTACCCAATCTCAGTGGGACCATCTCTCCCTATCAATACACAGTGTGATGAGGATCAGTTAGAAAAAATGAGCTCAAAAGGATCTTTATATTTTATGTTATCCAAAAAAACATAGTAATGATATATATTAAATTTTTATATCATATATACTAATCATATATAAATTATAATGATTCAATTTTTTAAGTTGAGGAAAATGAATCATGTTTATTCATGTAAGCTTATCTCACTCAACGCATGATTCACATTTTTTTAATGAAAAATCTGAAGGGAGGTTAATTATAATATGATAATTATAAAAAAAATAAGACTATAAAAATTATTAATATCCAATAATTATAATATGGTGAAATAAATTTTTATGAATAATAAAAGTATATAATTAAATAATTAAAAGAAATAGGGGTTAAGAACTTATACCTCACTTATTGGATTATCACCTTTGATAAGGGGATTAAACCATTAAGGGGCGGTATTTTGAGAAGAATAGAATGTTCATATATTATCTAAGAGTATAGAAGAGTGTTTTTAGTATATTTTGGCTGAAATTAAGGGTTTTTTGTGTGATGGGATCTAGTAAGAGGAGTACCCCTTTTATAAGTGAAAAGGAGTTGTACATACCCAATACATTTTCATAATGGGAAGTCACTCTCAATGAAAGTGGATAATAAATTGAGAAATAATGGAGTTAATAAGACATTGTTTTGAGATAGAAGTCCTTTATTCAATTAAAAATATTCTATTAACATGTTACTCCCTTTTCCTCTAAGGTTTCTCATTTTAACCATTTTAGTTTTCACCACAGTAACTAGTTTTTACTAAAGTAATTTATCCTATAGTACCAAAAATAAAATGGTCTTTATTATTTGATTTATATATAACCATTAAAATTATTAAATCCATTTTATTTGATTCATTTTTTTAAAGTGATTAAAATAAATTTTAAAATAACAAATCGATAATGTATTAGAGCTATTTACTTCGTAAGATATAACCTAAATAATAAAATTTCAAATATATTTTAATAAATAAATAAAATTAATAAAATTATAAATTTTAAAATTAAATATGTATTTTGTATTAGAAAATGTTTTCATAAATTTCCAAATCATAATTATGTACTAATAAATTCTTGTTATTTTTCAAAATAGTTTCTTCACTATTCACCTAAAAATAAATCGTTTTAGAAAAATCAAAAATGTTTATCTTAAGATAATGTGACTATGATAAATATAAAAATAATGTTAATTTTTTCAAATAGAAAACCTAAAAATTATAAATTTTATTTATAATTAAAAATATTAAATATAGTGAAAAATTATTTTTTAAAGGACAATTATTATTTGTATATTATCGATTTTTCTTTGTGTTTCATATAAATTATTAACTAAACTTGTGATGAATAGTTATTAAATTTAAATAATATTATTATTGAAAATAATTACATTTTAAAAAATATATTTCATTAGTTTCTTAGCCACATAACATTATTCTACATTTAATGTAAACTTTATTATATATATATATACATAATTCTATTACCAATATTTATAAATACCAATTATATGCCTATATTAAAATGGATTGTATTTTTTTGGTGTTTGGGTTATGTTTTGAGGAATCCATCAAAAGTAGTATTTATTAATGAGTAATAACTCAAATCATTACATTCCACCCCCCTTCAAAATAATTTCATGCCCAAAATTTCATTACATATAAGAAAAAAAGTGATGGTGATTTTATCTCATAACATTCATAGGTAACCATGTAGAATCCATAAAAATATGGTTTCACCATAGAACCATGACCATATTGGTGGTATTATTCCAAAACAGCATATCTATTCGATCTATATTTTATACTGATTGTTCCTCATATGAGAGATCATGTTCTAGTTGCATGAATTCTGATCTTGGACAATGTGAAGGGTCTAGTATGTACTTTCTCAATATTGATACATGGAAATTGTCATGTATTTGGGAGGGGTTATATAGAAGTTCTAGAAACTAATCAATAGTCCCAAGATGATCAAGGATCATTAAGGGGGTGATATAAATAGGGATCAATATCCCTTTCTTCTCAAATATCATAACATGATAATAATAATATATTATATAAGTAATCAAACATTAATATTACACATTCTATTGAATTTAAACAATAATCTAGTTTCTTTTATTCCCAATATAATTTAGATTTAGAGTTTAGTTAGGTCATAACTACTACATTGAAAACCCATAGTAATACAATGTGGAAACTTCTAATCAGTATCCATTTTCCTCCTAATATAAAACTTTTAAAATGAATCACATTTTATTTTCATGAACAATATTCACATCTTTTAATAAGGTTTGTTCATTTCCCATACCTATCCTTAATCCCTTGAAAAAAAATTAAAACTTGGTATGAGAACAAAAAGCACGGTAAGGGACATAAAAAGAATAAATGAAACCATTATTATACGAATACTTATCAAAATTCACAATTTTATAAATAAACATTGAGATAAAAAAAAATCTCAGTCTAGAAATCATCCTCCCTACCAAAAATATTTTCATAAAAAAATCATAATTAAAAAAATTAATCTTTCTTATGTTTCATTTAAATCACGAAAAACTCATAATAGCTCTCTCGTAATGTTATTATTTTCAAAATTAAGATGTAATATATATGTTCCACTATATTGTAAATTTTTAAGATTTCCATAAAAACACATGTATATCATAGATAAATATTTTAGGTAACTTGGGGATTTATTTTCTTATCATACATATATGTGGGGTAACCCTTATGGTTAAACATGACATAACACTCATGGTTACAGTTGAAATATCCCTCATAGTTATACTTGGAGTAACCATTGTTGCTGAACTTGGGAATAACCATTATGTTAAACTTCCAACATGAACATACCCAATTCATGTGAGTGATATTAATGAACCACCCCTCATCATTAACAATTCTTGTTAACTATAATGTATTCATAAAACATGAAAACATGCATCATAAAACATTACTAATATCTAAAGGAAATATTTTTTATAATTTATATATCCTGTTACATTAAGGCAGTATTATCAAAAATGAAATTTCACAATAAAAGGTAAAGGGGGTTTTCTTGGAAGAAAACATTAATGCTTATAATGGTATCTAGATACCAAATTGCGGTTATGAAAACAGAAAATGTTATTGTCAAAATATAAATTAAAAGAGAAAATTATATTTTTTATTTGTTAAACTAATTAAAAATTTTCTATAAAAATATTCCTTTTTAAATCCTTTGAAAGAAGGATAAAATAAAAAAAATTCCCATCATAAATTATGTCCATAACAAATAACTTTTGAAAATATAAAAAAAATGAAAATAATAAGAAAATTAATTCTTATAAAATATCCTTGGAAACCTATGGAGGAAACTTCTTAGATTTGAATTATAATTATGGTGGAATTCTATTCATTATGTATATTAAAAAAATTACATTCCTTTTGACTTTGATAAAAAGAGTTTAAAGGGGTATATTAAAATAGGTTTTTAAAAGAATGTCCCTTAACTAGAGTTTGATTCATCAGTTGTGTTATTTTTTCATCCTGAACAACAAACATGGGTTAATTATTAATTTCTTATTAAAATTTTTGATTTTTTTAATCCTTTTATATAAATTATTTCCATGTTATATAAAATTACCTAATCATTTAAGTTCACATTAGGCATTTTAATGATATTTTTTAAATAAGTCTGAAAATATATTGGTAGGTTGACTATGGTCAAAGGGTTCATAATTTCATCATATATAGAATAATATTAATGAAATAATTATTATTTATATACAGAAATTGTACCTTTAAATAAAATTATGAAATATGTTTGTGAAAATTGAACTACGTTACAATCATAGTGATGGTAGTTTGTATGTAAACAAGAGTAACGTTTCCATTTTCAAACGATCATTATGGAAAAAAGTTAATTATTGGTTAATTTTCCTAAAATTATCATAATATATTAAGTGTAATATTAATTATTTAAGTATAATTATATTATTATATCATCTATTTGTTGTGGTGACCAAAAATAACATCGCTTTGTGGAGGTCGTAGTGTAGTAATATGTATAAACGACATTATCATGTTTCTGTGAATTGAAATGTAATTATTCAAATGATATATTATCTTTTCACGATGATAAATTTTTCATGAATATCATATATAATCATTAATTCCATCATTATAACAAGTCATAAGTGGTGGTTATGGAAAGTGATTCACATTGGATTGTGAGCTAGTAGTCTATCATGCACATGAACAACATCTTCATTTCCCATTTGATGGAATGGGAGATGGATATTGGTTGTTTCATACATATATGGAATATACTAGTTTTATTATGTTATCATGGTTAAATAATATTTTTAAGGAGGTTTAAGATGATATAATAGTAAAAAATGTTGCTAAAAACTATACCTTGTCTTTGAAAAATCTATTTCTCTTAACAACTTGGGACCACTAAGGTTTGTGTTATTACCTAAATAAGAACTCTATAATGAGGGTATATATTATATTAAGTTATTTTGGTAGGTATTTAAAAAACTAAATTGGTTTTTTAATATTAATGAATTATAATAATATGATATCATTTATACAAGAGGGGAGGGGCACTCTTGTGAATTCTCAAAATATTCAAATAATAAAAATATGATTTCAATTTAAAAATAGTTCGTAACTTATTTCTTTAGAATATAATATGAGTATTTATAGAAACTATTGAATAAAATATTTATTTTATATTTAGGTCACATTTTTACCCTTATCATTTGGTTTTAACCCCTCGTTAACCCTTTCTAAACTTACCATGACAACATGGACATTTACACTTTGAGGGTCAATTTTGTTACAATAATGGAAAAAATTCTCATAAATGGACCATGGTTGATATTATTAAACATATCCTAATGAAATGGATAAATATAAAAAAATTATTAATTTTATATCATATAATAAAATATTATTTGTTATAAAATATTATTATTGTCAAATTTTGGAACTATTTATTACATTAATTTTAATAGTCAATAAAATAAGTAAAATCAGAAACAAATATTTTAGTAAATCCATAAAATTTTGTGTTATTATAATAAATTCTCATGTTACATAAATTATCTCAAATTATATTACCTTTAATATTTTTAATATCATTTATTTTATTTTCCCATTAATTGAATAATTATTGTGTCAGCATTGTGTAAGAATTAAGTTAATTATTTATTAACTAAAAATTATAAATAAATTACCACAATGAATATAAATCATTTTAAATTTAAAATATTATTTATAACCTAATATATCCCATGGTAATCCCCATGTTTGAAATATTATAGTTAATATAAACAAGAGTGTGACATTTTTTAATTTTTTTTAAATAATATATTATAAAGGTCATAATCACATCCAAATGTCTTAAAATTACTTATAAGTGAATATCATATGAGTATGGATTAACTTTTATCCTCCAATAAATCTATTCCAAGTGCTTTGGTCATGTTATATTTTCTAATCATTTTATTTTTAACTTTAATTACCTGATTTATTTGTTACCGTGCTGACAAAAAGTACTAAGGTTATTATTCATATTCGCAAAAAATAAAAGGGGCCTATTTAAAAAATTTATACCCAAAAATTATAAATGTGGAACCAATTTTTATGAATTCCAATAAAAAATAGTTTTCATTTACATTAAAATTAAACAGAAAAAATGCAACAAAAAAAGTTTTTCTAAAAAAATGCTCTTTTAAGTTTAAAATATATTTATAGTAAATTAAAGTATAAAATTCCATTAAAATCCCATAATTGGATTATTATAAATAAAATTAAACTAATGAAATTTTAAAACTAGATAAAATAAATTTTACAATATATATAATTTGAAATAAAATATAGTTTTTAATAAAAATTTGTATTCATCAATATTCATTGAAAAATAAGACTTGTAAGAAAATTATCAAAAATTAATATTAAGATAATTTTGACATGATGAATCCATGAATGACGATAATTTTTTAAAATTAAATTTTTTGTAATCTTAAAATAAAAAATTTAAATATAAAAAATTAATACATAGAAATCTTATTTGGTTAGAAATAAATGATTTCCCATTTGAAAAAAAAAACAATGTAATATTTTTATAATGAATATAACTCTACAAAATCTATCTAATGATTATATTAAAATGATTTATATAAAAATTACATGGGATTTTACATGATTCCCCCTTATGGAAATTCCATCCTCACTATTTTATTCACATTTTAAAAAAAAGTGGGGAAACCTTTCCCTCATAGAATTTTTAGACTCACATGTTGCTTCATCAACAATATAGTTTTTTCACCAAACCTTAACCTAATTAATTACCTTGATCGACAATACTTTCTCTCTATATTCATGAAACCAAAAAAAATTTCCTCATACAAATGGTTCAGTTCTAAATGATCTACCTTCGGGCTCAAAACATGAGATGAATCTTGAACATACTTTATTAACATTGAAACATGAAAAAAAAATTATATACCTTGAATAAAATCATAGTCAAGTCCACTAGATAAAAAATGATCTAAATTTCTCCTAGATTTCATATTTTCCAATGAAACATGGACTTAGTTTACCCTTTTTCATAAAACAAAATACATTTTTTCATAGCGATACTTTAAGATAAACATGAACTCCTACCTCAAAATAGAGATATTTCCTCTAAATTATAGGTAGAATATTTCTTCCTTCTCTGAGATATCCTATTATGATTTTGGATTACCTTCACCTTATAAATCATTTTATCTACAAATTTTGGTCCCATCGACTTCATTTTACCTACTTCATCCCTAGAAGATAGAGTCCAACGTCACTTAAAATATAATGCCTCAAAAAGTGTCAAATTTAGGAATGAATACTATTTGTAATGTCCCGGTTCCAAAAGCCACCCAGAGGCGCCTCATACCCGGTTGGTCACATGGACTCAAGTGCATTTCTCTGAACACCAAAGGATGCCGACTAGCAGTGAGGGCCTTGGGTGTGATTGTGGGGAAACTATTCCCTCATTGGAAGAGTACACAGAGGAAGTGAACAAATATAAAATCGCAGAAGCAGTAAATATCCAAGAATAGTAAATAGTGGAAGACTGATAAAGAAACAACTGGAGCATATATATATATGTATGTATGTATGTATGTATGAATAATGCATGATACATATATTTCTAGGAAATTTTACAAACAAGTCACAATGTTGAATAAAACCAGTACTAAACCAAATTGCAAATGAAACTAGATAAACTCCTCAGAATCGCAAGCCACATCTTGGTCCCATGCTCTCCAGCTCCACCGAAAATCAAGTACCTGAAGTCGAAGGGCGCTTGCCCTTGTCTATACCTACAGAAACATAATCTGTTTGGGCCCAAAATCATGACCCAAATAGGGTGTGAGACTAAATCCCAGTAGGCCACCACCAGAAGATTTGTGCCTAACAGTCATTGAGTATATGGAAGGGTAAAAGTACAGAAAGCAGTAAACAAGAAGTACTCCGTAGAAAAATACAATCCACAGTTTCAAGATCAAGCAGCAGCTAAGAAAGTAGATAAACACAATAGGTAACCCTCTGGGCAGTACTCACATCCTAACCCCTATGGTTCAACCCAACAAGTATAAGCAACCCTCTGGGAAGCACACACAGTCTCACCCCTCTGGTTCAGCTAAAGTACAGATTCTCTCGGGATGGACTCACTATCAATTCCCCCTATAGTCTTGTATCATACTAAAGGTGCTCTGGGGAATCACTCAACGTCAATTCCCCCTATGGCCCGCGTCGAGGAACTACAGACACTCTGCGAAAGCACTCAACGTCAATCCCCCATGTGGTCTCACATCTTATAATTATAAAGACACTCTGGAAAGCCCTCAATTTCAATTCTCCCTATGGTTTATACACCAGGTTATCACAGCCCTATGTAAGTCAAGAAAGTGTATCAGCACATAATGGCCTAGGTAAACCTCATGAACTACTTGGCTAGAATTCTATAGCACAACAGTCACACCCTCCTACAATACCTGGCATGGGGAAGTAAACAGTAGCCTAACAGGAAAACAAGACCCAAAGGTCAAAACAGGAAAAATCATGCATGGAAATACATCCAAAGCACAACAATTCACTCTATTCACAATAAATAATCATCTAAACATGTATAATAGCATAGCAGAAAAACAATAGGGATGGAACGGTAAATGCGCAATACCTCGTTCTTGGGTATTAGGAACATTTGTACATAAAACTCAAAGGCTATCAACAGAAAGGCACAAACCACCTACCTCGGTGTTGGGAGATCAATATACTTGAACCATGAGGCTTGAATCTTCCTATAATGTTGTATATCTAAGAAAACATACAAAACATTCAACCCATGATAACTTGGAAAAGAAGAGAAAACATGAAACGAGGCTCCAGCATAAGAGATAACTCATTGATGTGATTCCAATGTAACTGACAGTGTTTGATTCGGAGGAAGGACAGAGGCTCGAGGGTTCGTCGAAGATCTGTGGTCATACTGTAACACCCAAGACTTTTATGTGAAATATTTTGTTTTTATGTTATATAAATCATCAAAGATATCTTTAACTACACACAACACTTGCTTGGATTTCTTTACATGAAATCGCAACCTTCCTTGATAGTTTGCGTCGTACGTAATACCGAGTTTCACTAAACAATGATATGCCAATAAAATATTATTAAAACTAGCCGTTATGAATAGTAATAACCACTTTTTGAAATTTTATAAATTTTATTTTTCAAAATGGACATCATTTTTGGACTCGGAATATCGAAATTAGCCTAGGGTGAAATTTTGGTATTTTTCTGAAAACTTTCAGTTTTTGATGAATAGTAAAACTACTAAGTGGCTGTTAAAAAAACTGAATTTTTCATAAAACATAATTTTACCGCTTCTGTGAGTGGAATTTCAAAAATCCGAGAGACACGGTTGATGTCAGTAAGTAAAATGTGCTTCAGTGAGATGAAAATAATTTTTGGTGAATAGTAACTTTTTACTTTTTTTTACCATGGTTAAAAGTAAATAGGGTAATTAAGGGTAAAAATGATATTATTATTACCCTAACACATGTCCTAATTCTATTGGAAAAGTGTAATTCGACCAAAAACAACCTTAGGAATAAAATATTACCATTTAGGCCCACTTGGATTAGATTAGGACATTTATTATTAATTTATTTAAAGAATGGATAAATTGTTAAAATCAAAGTATAATAAGTAAATCATTTTTAATATGGGGTTATACATAAGATAAATTCGACTATAAATATTCATTAGAAATCTAAAAATATTTCCTACATAATGGTATTTTATTTGTAATTTTTAGACATTAAATAAGTTAATTTATTTATGACACAAAGATGATGCAATAATTATCTTATTAATGAAATACTAACATAATTGATATTATAAATACCTAAATAAGTATAATTTGAGACTTTTTATGAATTAAAATAATTTTATAGGTTAATATGAAATGATAGGATTAATTTAATTAACTTTGTTCGAAGTAATCATTATGTTATGAGTTTCAAAAAAATCAACTATTGAATAGTGTCAAAATTGACATAAAATAGTTTTTAAAACAAATATTATATTATTAATTGTTATTTTATTCCTAAAATTCTAAGGTTCGGCCAGATGAATTAGATACGGATATATATATTAATAAAACACAACTTGGGGGTCTCTTGGATGTATATGGTAAGTTTATTAACTATATAATATAAAAATACAAAGTGACATGGTAAATGTCAATCTAATTAACTAAGAGTTAAAACTAAAAGATAAGGTTAATATAATGACCTAAACTTGTCTAAATTCTATTGGATGAGAGGATTTCGACCCATACCCACCTTATCTTCGAACTAACTCAATTTGGATCTATTTAAAACCGAACATGACTTTATAATAAAATAATATTTTTTGTTATTCCAAAGGTGCCCCTCTCCTCCCTTGTAAAAGGGCACCTCCTCCCCCTCTTCCTCACACCACTTTGAGCCTTCAAGCTCGGCCAACCCCTGCCAATTTCTTCTCTCCACTTCTCTAGAAACATCCTAGAGGTTCTGTTCTTCTTCAAAGACCTATTTTAGTGCCCTAAAAGGAGGTCTCAAAGAAGCACTTCAAAGAAGAGGTTATGTCTGTTACCAATTCTTTCATCTTTATTTCTTCTTCCACTTATTCTTATTTAGTTGTTTCATTATGAAGTAATAAAATCAGTATCACTAATATACTGATATGTTATTATAAGTATGAAACAACCCTATTTCACCATCTATCCATCCTATGGAAAAAGAAATCACCGCGTGTGCGTACGTACGGAATACCATCTCCACGCCGTGCTGTAATCTATTTTCCACCACCACCTTACTTGGATGGGTATAATGGTGTAAATAATGACTATATATGACTATTATAAAGTGATACGGATTCTGAAATAGTATACATACACTCCAATACAATTCCACGATCATAGGAACGATATCATCACTCGTACGTACGTACGGAATACCGTCTCCACGATGTGATGCGACTCGTTCTACATGATCTTAATTTCATAATGATTATATAAATGAATTGAATGAATGAATATGATATATATTACACTAATACCATTCTGTAAATGAGGTATCTATAACCTAAATAGAAGAATAAGAATTTATTCGACAAACACGCATAAGAACAAAAAGTAATAAACACCCGAATAAAAAGTCGTAATGAAATATTACTAATAATAAGATAAGAATATGACCATATATGATATCATAAAAATAAGTATGATTCTGTAATAAGTCAATAACATTATTTAAATCATTATACAGGAGGTTCTAACACGTACAAAGCATATCGTACCAAAGGTAAGGGAAAATATCACAATCTCATTTTATCCGAGATTGTTTATACTTTGGTATTTACTGGGGTGTAGTTTTTCATCCACAGACATGTTTCCTCAATATGTAATATTTATATCCTTCTACAATAGTTTATATCCAATTTTACCCTTTGGTGAGTTTTTAGTAAAGGATATTAAAGGAATCTTTTGTCGTTTTTCATACGAGGTACTTTTTGACTTTTCTGACAAAAGTACGAAGAATGTTTTTTTTAACTTATACGGAATGAATGGATTTTAAAAACATTATTTCCAAGAAGCATCCTTTACAAGTTTTCAAGTTTATTTTTAATCAACTTCTTTTAGTTTATAATTGTATGACATGTTAAGAAAGGAAAAGTGTTTTTGAAGTAGAAAGGATATTTTCTTCAAGAATGGAGTTCAAGTGTTTTATCAAAATTATTTTCCATATAAGATAATATAGGGTTCTTTTTCTATCCCTATTATTACATGGATTTGATTATGTTGTGATGGAAATATTTTTATGAATTCATTTATCTTATATAAATTGTTTTATGATGTCATGTTGTTTAAGAATCCCATTTTTACTACATGGTTTATGCAATGATGTATGATTTATGATTTTGTGGCACACATAAGAATGGTATCATTATGAGATGGGTGGGACCTATATCTCCCTCCAATGCATTGGGTAAAGATTTTATATCTCATGAGATAGACATGGCTGTAATGGTAGGTTATACCGGTTCAGTGAAACAGGACTGAAACGAGGAGTGAACTCGGTTCAGAAATGGACTTTGTCCACTAAGATAGTCTTGGAAATTTCTCTTGACTAATAAGAAATGATTCTCTATGATTATGTGTGTATGAAAAAAAGTTTCATGTTTTAAGTTATTATTATTGGGATTACATTTCACTTCTATAATTTATCCCATGTTATGATATTATGATCTCTTTTGCAGGTTAAGATTTCCAAAAGTTATGTTCTTATGTATATGATGTGATTGATATTTCTTTTGTTTACCCTTACTGAGAATTTTAGGTCACCCTTTTGTATGTTTTATTTCCCCAGGTCAGGAAGAAGGTTATTAAGTAGAATATGCCAAAAAGGGACTCTAGATATTATGAAATAAATGGGAGGCAAAGTAGATGCTTTATGAACCAGTTGTTTATGTTTCCCAATTTCTAAAGACATTATACCTATACGGTCCTTTCTTGGTTTGGTTATATGTTGTAATAAGTGTGCTTCAATTTTGAAGTAATAACAATGTATGTAAAGTATTGGTCATTATAGTTGGTATCAGAGGAAAGGTATAGTCAACCTTTGGAAACTAGGATGTGAAAGCCTTAGTAAGAACCCTAAGGATAAGTCTAAGCATAGAACACAATCTCAGTGTTTTAGAAATGGCCATGAATAACCTAGGATAAGACCTTAAGTGTGAAATTTTATTCTTGATTATGTGGTTTTCCTATTATAATTAGTGTTTCGCACACTATTCTTCTTGGTTTTAGTCAATAGCTGGAACCTAATGGAACCTTGTTAATGCGGAATGCGACGGGCAATGCAATGATTGTCCCCCTGAGCAACCAAACGTTATGGGAGCTGGAATGCAAAATCTTGTAGCCATGCTCACACAACTTTCTCAAGCTATGAATCATGCAGGACTTCCAAACGAGCAAAGGAAGGAGCAACATTCTGTTGAATCCTTCATGAGACAGCATCCACCTTCATTCAGCGGGTCTACTGATCCATTAGTTGCTGAACAATGGATTATGTAACAGCCCAAGATTTTATAAAAAAATATTCTTTTTAATTTTATTAATGTCTTGTGTTGTACGCTACACCAAAAGGATCTTGCACAACACGCATCCTTGACTTGCCTTGCATTACACGCAATCGCGACCTTCCTCGATAGCGTGTGTAATACGCAATACCGAGTTTCACTAAACAACGATATGCTATTAAAATATTATTAAAACTAGCCATTATGAATAGTAATAACCACTTTTTAAAACTCTGTAAATCTTATTTTTCAAAATGAACTTCATTTTTTGATTCGGAGTATCGAATTTAGCCTAAGGTGAAATTTTGGTACTTTTCGGATAACTTTCATATTCTGATGAATAGTGAAAATTACTAAATTATATTTAAAAACAACTTTTTTAATCGAAATAATTAATAGTGATAAATTATTAATTTGAGTGGTTTTAAAGTATATTTAGAATATATTTTTACAATTTAATACAATGTTGGTCATTGGATGTAATTTCACATTTAAACCAGACATAATCAAGTGTCAATCTTTTGATAGATATTGTTTCTTAAAAACACGCTATTTGTTTTAACAGCGGGATTTAATTATAAAATTAATTAATGAAAATTCTATGATATGAATTTGGTAAAATGGATTTCATTTTTGAATTCAGAATGTGAAATATAGCTTAGGATGAAATTTTGGCATTGTTCTGAAAAAACATCAATTTTTGATGAATAGTGAAACTACTAAGTGGTAGTTAAAAAAACTGAATTTTTCATAAAACTTAATTTTGCCGCTTCTATGAATGGAATTTCAAAAATCCGAGAGACACGGTTAATATCAAGGACTAAAATGTGGTTAAATGAGATGAAAATAATTTTTTGGTGAATAGTAACTTTTTACTTTTTTACCGCGGTTAATAGTAAATAGGGTAACTAAGGGTAAATATGATATTACTATTACCCTAATACATGTCCTAATTCTATTGTACAAGTTTAATTCGACCAAAAACAAACTTAGGAATAAAATATGACCATTTAGGCCCACTTGGATTAGATTAGGACATTTATTATTAATTTATTTAAAGAAAGGTTAAAATAGTTAAAATCAAAGTTTAATAAGTAAATCATTTTTAATATGTGGTTATACATAAGATAAATTCGATTGTAAATATTCATAAGAAAGATAAAAATATTTCCTACATTATGGTATTTTATTTGTAATTTTTAGACATAAAATAATTTATTTTATTTATGACACAACGATGATACAGTAATTATCTTATTAATGAAATATTGACATAATTGATGTTATAAACACAAAAATAAATGTAATTTGAGATTTTTTATGAATTCCACTAATTTTATAGGTTACTATAATATATTAGTGTTGATTTAATCAACTTGGTTCGAACATATAATTCTGTTATGACTTTCACAAAAATCATATATCAAATAGTGTCAAAATTGACACAAAATAGTTTTTAAATCAAATATTATATTATTAATTGTTATTTTATTCCTAAAAATCTAAGGTTCGGCCAAATTACTTAGATAAGGATATATATATTAATAATAAACAATTTGGGGTTCGTTTGGCATGTTATAGTAAGTGTATTAACCATACAGTGTAAGAAAACAAAAAGACACGGTAAAAGTTAAATTATTTAACTTAGAGTTAAATCTAATTGATAAGGTTAAAATAATAACCTAAACTTGTCTAAATTCTATTGGTTGATAGGATTTCGACCCATCCCCACTTTATCTTCGAAATAAGACCCTTTGGAACCATTATAAACCGATTTTGACTTTAATATAAAATAATATTTTGAGATATTCCTAAGGTGCCCCTCTCCTCCCTTATAAAAGGACACCTCCTCCCCCTCCTCCTCACACCAATTTGAGCACTCAAGCTCGGCCAACCCCTGCCAAAATCTCTTCTCCACTTCCCTAAAAACATCCTAGAGGTTCTGGTCTTCCTCAAAGACCAATTTTAGTGCCCTAAGAGGAGGTCTCAAAGAGGCACTTCAAAGAAGAGGTAATTACCGTTACCAATTCTTTCATCTTTATTTCTTTTTCCACTTCTTCTTCTTAGGTTGTTTCATTATGAAGTAATAACATCAGTATCACTCATATACTGATATGTTATTATAATTATGAAACAACCCTATTTCACCATCTATCCATCATATGGAAAAAGAAATCACCGCGCGTGCGTACGTACGGAATACCGTCTCCACGCCGTGGTGTAATCTATTTTCCACCACCACCTTACATGGATGGGTATAATGGTGTAAAGAATAACTATACATAGTTATTACAACATCATATTGATTCTGATATATTGTATAATCCACTCCAATTCAATTCAATATTTATAGAAATGATATCATCGCTCGTGCGTACGTACGGACTACCGTCTCCACGACGCGATGAGATTCATTCTCCATGTTAACCATTTAAGAATGATTATAATGTATATATAAGAAATAATAATGAAATATATGACATTATAAATCTACTGGATTTATGTATATATATACATATGTATGTCATCTACTTACTTCCATTTCAAGACAATAAGGAAAGGAAAACATCGTTCATGCGTACGTACGGACTACCGTCTCCATGAACGGTGTTTTTCATTTTATTTATCTACCTATTATATATATATATATATACTGAATATATATGATATATAAATCATATTTTATATTCTGGAAGTGAGTAAATCATGATATAAGTAATAATGATGTCATGAACAACAAGTCAAAACACCTACGATAAATGAAACGATTTTACCCAAAACGCTTCTTTAACATGGAATTTACAAAAGAACGGGTAATATAATGTCATAAGTGAACCATATATGATATCATAACAATGAATATGATTCTTTATTAAGTCAATAACATGATTTAAATCATTATACAGGAGGTTCGGACACTTACAAAGCAAGTCGGACCTAAGGTAAGGGAAATATCACAATCTCATTTTTATCCGATATTGTTTATTCGTAAGTATTTACTGGGGTGTATTTTATCATCCACATCCGTGTTTCATCAATATGTAATATTATTTCCATCCACCTACAATTTTTTAAATCCATTTTTACCCTTCGGTGAGTTTTTAGTAATATGTATGAAAGGAATCTTTTGTCGTTTTTCGTACGAGGTACTTTTTGACTTTTCCGACAAAAGTACGAAGAATGTTTTTTTTAACTTATACGGCATGAATGGATTTTTAAAACATTATTTCCAAGAAACTTCCTTTACAAGTTTTCAAGTTTATTTTTAATCAACATCTTTTATTTTAAAGTCGTATGACATGTTATGAAAGGAAAAATATTTTTGAAGTAGAAAGGATATTTTCCTCAAGAATGGAGTTCAAGTATTTTATCAAAATTATTTTCCATATAAGATAATAAAAGGGTTCTGTTTTTATCCCTATTATTACATGGATTTGATTATGTTGTGATGTAAATATTTTTATGAATTCCTTTATCTTATATGAATTGTTTTATGATGTCATGTTGTTTAAGAATCCCATTTTTATTACATGGGTTACGCTATGATGTATGGTTTATGATTATGTGGCACACATAAGAAAGGATTCATTATAAGATGGGTGGGACCTATATCTCCCTCCAATGCATTGGGTAAAGATTTTATATCTCATGAGATAGACATGGCTGAAATGGTAGGTTATACCGGTTCAGTGAAACAGGACTGAAACGAGGGTTACTCGCTTCAGAAAGGGACTTTGTCCACTAAGATAGTCTTGGCAATGAGTCATGACTAACAAGAAATGATTTTCTATGATTATGTGTGCATGCCAAAAAGTTTCAAGTTTCATGTTATGATTATGGGGATCTCATTTTCACTTCTATGATTTATCCCATGTTATGATATTATGATCTCTTTTGCAGGTTAAGATTTCCAAAAGCTATGTTCTTATGTATATGATGTGATTGATATTTCTTTTGTTTACCCTTACTGAGCATTTGATCTCACCCTTTTATGTTTTCTTTTCCCCAGGATATAAAGAAAGGTTTTTAGGTAAAAAAAAGGGAAGATCTTTATGGGAGATATTGAAGATCTTTCACCACGATTAGAAGATTACGTTCCGAGTTTCCAAAGACACTAAACTATTACGATCCTTGTGTGTGTGTTTTTGTTATGTACTAAGTATTACGCAAAAGTAATGTAATGTCCATGTACGATAAGCTTCGGGTCTCTACAGTTGGTATCAGAGGAAAGGTTTAGTCAACCTTTGGAAACTAGGATGCGAAAACGTTAGTGAGATCCCGAGAGATATTTCTAAGGTATGTATAGGGATGTCTCTAAGGTTAAGTATACGTATAGGTTATAGCCCTAGAATTGCGCTAACGATCTTCGAATTTAACCTAAGATGTTAGATATTGAGGGTACTAACCCTTGATTATGTTGTTTTCCCTAGCATGATTTTTTCCTCTCACACTATTCTTTTGGGGTTTTAGATGATGGATGGAACCCGAAGGAACCGTGTTAATGCGGAATGTGATGGGCAATGCAATGATTGTCCCCCTGAGCAACCAAACGATATAGGAGCTGGAATGCAAAATCTTGTAGCCATGCTCACACAACTTTCTCAAGCTATGAATCATGCAGGACTTCCAAACGATTAAAGGAAGGAGCAACATTTTGTTGAATCCTTCATGAGGCAGTGTCCACCTTCTTTCAGTGGGTCTACTGATCCATTAGTTGCTGAACAATGGATTAGTACTACTGAAAAGATATTTTCAGTTCTTCAATGTTCTGAACATGATAAAGTCATCCTAGCAGTGTATTGTTTGGAAGGAGATGCTGATCAATGGTGGAATCTTATTAAGAATACAAGGCAAAGGGATGAAATTGAGTCTATGGAATGAGACGAGTTCAAGAACTTATTTTTCAATAAGTACTTCCCTCGTATTCTTCGAACAAAGATGGAGAAAGAGTTTCTTGAACTGAAGAAATGGGACGATGAATCTGTTGGTACCTATGAAGCAAATTTTACAAGACTTGCAAGGTATGCTTCTGGAATTATCATCCAACCTGAAAGTAAAGTTGATCGATTTTTCAGTGGCTTAAAACCAAGTCTTCGAAGGGCATTAGCTATAAGAGACTTCAGTAGCTATGAAGAAATTGTGCATTGTGCTATCAAGGTAGAAATGGAAGTTGGTGTTACATATCCATCTCATGGTTTTGACAAGAAACGAAAGATGGAGTTCAAGGAGAAATCTTAGAATAATGGTGAAAAGAAGATGAATGTTTCCTTATGCACAAAGTGTGGAAAGAAGCATGGTAGAGATTGTCTTAAAGGGACTAGAAAATGTTTTAAGTGTGGAAAAGAAGGTCATCGAGCAGCTGAGTGTCGAAGTAATGGAAAAAGGGTTTCTAATGATGTGAATAAAGAAAACACTGCAGAGAACGCACCGCCAACACTTCAATGCTTCAAGTGCAATGAAATGGGGCATTATGCTAATAAATGCCCTAATCCAAGGGTTAGTGATGATCGACATGAGCAACCGCTTAAGGCAAAGGACAAAGGGAAGTCACATGCGATCACTATTGGCAATGTTGAATATGACAACGATGTGGTGGAATGATTAAGTGTTTATGTAATGGGATTCCAAAATAATGTTATATCATGGAATATTGGAATATTTATGTATTGGTCTAATGTGGTATTCAAAGTGATTGAGATATTATGCGCATAATGAAGGGAAAACGAGAAAATGAAATGTTTAATAGTATTCATGAGCTCATGATTGATATAAGGACTAAGTTTGAGTATATAGAATTTTGAGGATTTTTGTATGTGAAAAGTGTTAACTTTTAACTGCATTCATGTTTTCACTAAGGTATTCAAGAGAATACACGATTAAGGACTTTGAATGTTTGGAATGTGACCAACAAAACATATCTTATGATATATGGGGATCGACGATGGTGTTAAATCTATGGTAATCGTTTTCACTATATTATGAGAGTCGACTGCAGTATTATGGATAAGCCTAAAGATTGGAATGGATTATGTTGGACATAAGTTAGTATTGTTTGTTTTTTTCGATATTATTGATGGGATGTTATATAGTTTTGGAAAAAGGACAACCTGCAGGACGGGTGACAGCCCATCGCTTCGGACAAGGCTGTGGGAATCGAACCCACAACCGAAGTGCGACTGGCCTTTATCGCCTACCACTGGCCTACAGGAAGTCCCTGTTTAGTAGAAACTAGTTTTATTATATTAAGCAGTATGATATATGAAGTATAAGTCCATTTTAGGAACCATATGTGATTAATCTCACTATAGATCGACTTATGTATATAATTTTTGCTAACCTTTTGTTTGAGACAGATGGAATGACCCGTCATTCTATCACATGATCTGCTAACACTTCACGAATAACAAATTCAACTTCATTTATTTAAGAGATGAAGGGGAAATTGTTAAAGGCACGAACAACAGTGAGATTGTACCAAAATAAAGTAAGTATTTATTCTAATTCAAATTCTTTAACTTTAGGGAAATGATCTTGAAAACCAAAAATGTTGTCCTAGTTCTCTTATACCTGATGAATCAGATGGTACCTTAGATCCTCACAAATTTATGGATTTGTGATTACTGGCTTATCCATAGCCATGTTCTCTACCACTCTCCATCAGAACATGATGGTTATATTTCTCTTCCATATCCATATGTTCACCTATGTGGAAACCCAATGATTAGTTTATTTTGGTAACCGTTACATTTCATACTTTTGTTTTTAAAGATTGGTTTTGATATTCCTTTTTACGATGTGGGTTTCTATTAAAGAAACTTTCGAATAGTAAACCATTTATAACCCCGACGAATTTCGAGGGCGAAATTCATTTTAAGGGGGGTAGAATGTAACAGCCCAAGATTTTATAAAAAAATATTCTTTTTAGTTTTATTAATGTCTTGTGTTGTACGCTACACCAAAAGGAGCTTTCAAAACACGCATCCTTGACTTGCCTTGCATTACACGCAATCGCGACCTTCCTCGATAGCGTGTGTAATACGCAATACCGAGTTTCACTAAACAACGATATGCTATTAAAATATTATTAAAACTAGCCATTATGAATAGTAATAACCACTTTTTAAAACTCTGTAAATCTTATTTTTCAAAATGAACTTCATTTTTTGATTCAGAGTATCGAATTTAGCCTAAGGTGAAATTTTGGTACTTTTCGGATAACTTTCATATTCTAATGAATAGTGAAAATTACTAAATTATATTTAAAAACAACTTTTTTAATCGAAATAATTAATAGTGATAAATTATTAATTTGAGTGGTTTTAAAGTATATTTAGAATATATTTTTACAATTTAATACAATTTTGGTCATTGGATGTAATTTCACATTTAAACCAGACATAATCAAGTGTCAATCTTTTGATAGATATTGTTTCTTAAAAACACGCTATTTGTTTTAACAGCGGGATTTAATTATAAAATTAATTAATGAAAATTCTATGATATGAATTTGGTAAAATAGATTTCATTTTTGAATTCAGAATATGAAATATAGCTTAGGATGAAATTTTGGCATTGTTCTGAAAAAACATCAATTTTTGATGAATAGTGAAACTACTAAGTGGTAGTTAAAAAAACTGAATTTTTCATAAAACTTAATTTTTCCGCTTCTGTGAATGGAATTTCGAAAATCCGAGAGACACAGTTAATATCAAGGACTAAAATGTGGTTCAATGAGATGAAAATAATTTTTTGGTGAATAATAACTTTTTACTTTTTTACCGCGGTTAATAGTAAATAGGGTAACTAAGGGTAAATATGATATTACTATTACCCTAATACATGTCCTAATTCTATTGGACAAGTGTAATTCGACCAAAAACAAACTTAGGAATAAAATATGACCATTTAGGCCCACTTGGATTAGATTAGGACATTTATTATTAATTTATTTAAAGAAAGGTTAAAATAGTTAAAATCAAAGTTTAATAAGTAAATCATTTTTAATATGGGGTTATACATAAGATAAATTCGATTGTAAATATTCATAAGAAAGCTAAAAAGATTTCCTAAATGATGGTATTTTATTTGTAATTTTTAGACATAAAATAATTTATTTTATTTATGACACAACGATGATGCAGTAATTATCTTATTAATGAAATATTGACATAATTGATGTTATGAACACCAAAATAAATGTAATTTGAGATTTTTTATGAATTCCACTAATTTTCTAGGTTACTATGATATATTAGTGTTGATTTAATCAACTTGGTGCGAACATATAATTCTGTTATGACTTTCACAAAAATCATATATCAAATAGTGTCAAAATTGACACAAAATAGTTTTTAAATCAAATATTATATTATTAATTGTTATTTTATTCCTAAAAATCTAAGGTTCGGAAAAATGACTTAGATAAGGATATATATATTAATAATAAACAATTTGGGGTTCGTTTGGCATGTTATAGTAAGTGTATTAACCATATAGTGTAAGAAAACAAAAAGACACGGTAAAAGTTAAATTATTTAACTTAGAGTTAAATCTAATTGATAAGGTTAAAATTATAACCTAAACTTGTCTAAATTCTATTGGTTGATAGGATTTCGACCCATCCCCACTTTATCTTCGAAATAAGACCCTTTGGAACCATTATAAACCGATTTTGACTTTAATATAAAATAATATTTTGAGATATTCCTAAGGTGCCCCTCTCCTCCCTTATAAAAGGACACCTCCTCCCCCTCCTCCTCACACCAATTTGAGCACTAAAGCTCGGCCAACCCCTGCCAAAATCTCTTCTTCACTTCCCTAAAAACGTCCTAGAGGTTCTGGTCTTCCTCAAAGACCAATTTTAGTGCCCTAAGAGGAGGTCTCAAAGAGGCACTTCAAAGAAGAGGTAATTACCGTTACCAATTCTTTCATCTTTATTTCTTTTTCCACTTCTTCTTCTTAGGTTGTTTCATTATGAAGTAATAACATCAGTATCACTCATATACTGATATGTTATTATAAGTATGAAACAAACCTATTTCACCATCTATCCATCCTATGGAAAAAGAAATCACCGCGCGTGCTTACGTACGGAATACCGTCTCCACGCCGTGGTGTAATCTATTTTCCACCACCACCTTACATGGATGGGTATAATGGTGTAAAGAATAACTATACATAGTTATTACAACATCATATTGATTTTTATATATTGTATAATCCACTCCAATTCAATTCAATATTTATAGAAATGATATCATCGCTCGTGCGTACGTACGGACTACCGTCTCCACGACGCGATGAGATTCATTCTCCATGTTAACCATTTAAGAATGATTATAATGTATATATAAGAAATAATAATGAAATATATGACATTATAAAGCTACTGGATTTATGTATATATATACATATGTATGTCATCTACTTACTTCCATTTCAAGACAATAAGGAAAGGAAAACATCGTTCATGCGTACGTACGGACTACCGTCTCCATGAACGGTGTTTTTCATTTTATTTATCTACCTATTATATATATATATATATACTGAATATATATGATATATAAATCATATTTTATATTCTGGAAGTGAGTAAATCATGATATAAGTAATAATGATGTCAAGAACAACAAGTCAAAACACCTACGATAAATGAAACGATTTTACCCAAAACGCTTCTTTAACATGGAATTTACAAAAGAACGGGTAATATAATGTCATAAGTGAACCATATATGATATCATAACAATGAATATGATTCTGTATTAAGTCAATAACATGATTTAAATAATTATACAGGAGGTTCGGACACTTACAAAGCAAGTCGGACCTAAGGTAAGGAAAATATCACAATCTCATTTTTATCCGAGATTGTTTATTCGTAAGTATTTACTGGGGTGTATTTTATCATCCACATCCGTGTTTCATCAATATGTAATATTATTTCCATCCACCTACAATTGTTTAAATCCATTTTTACCCTTCGGTGAGTTTTTAGTAATATGTATGAAAGGAATCTTTTGTCGTTTTTCGTACGAGGTACTTTTTGACTTTTCCGACAAAAGTACGAAGAATGTTTTTTTTAACTTATACGGAATGAATGGATTTTTAAAACATTATTTCCAAGAAACTTCCTTTACAAGTTTTCAAGTTTATTTTTAATCAACTTCTTTTATTTTAAAGTCGTATGACATGTTATGAAAGGAAAAATATTTTTGAAGTAGAAAGGATATTTTCCTCAAGAATGGAGTTCAAGTATTTTATCAAAATTATTTTCCATATAAGATAATAAAAGGGTTCTGTTTTTATCCCTATTATTACATGGATTTTATTATGTTGTGATGTAAATATTTTTATGAATTCCTTTATCTTATATTAATTGTTTTATGATGTCATGTTGTTTAAGAATACCATTTTTATTACATGGGTTACGCTATGATGTATGGTTTATGATTATGTGGCACACATAAGAAAGGATTCATTATAAGATGGGTGGGACCTATATCTCCCTCCAATGCATTGGGTAAAGATTTTATATCTCATGAGATAGACATGGCTGAAATGGTAGGTTATACCGGTTCAGTGAAACAGGACTGAAACGAGGGTTACTCGCTTCAGAAAGGGACTTTGTCCACTAAGATAGTCTTGGCAATGAGTCATGACTAACAAGAAATGATTTTCTATGATTATGTGTGCATGCCACAAAGTTTCAAGTTTCATGTTATGATTATGGGGATCTCATTTTCACTTCTATGATTTATCCCATGTTATGATATTATGAGCTCTTTTGCAGGTTAAGATTTCCAAAAGCTATGTTCTTATGTATATGATGTGATTGATATTTCTTTTGTTTACCCTTACTGAGCATTTGAGCTCACCCTTTTATGTTTTCTTTTCCCCAGGATATAAAGAAAGGTTTTTAGGTAAAAAAAGGGAAGATCTTTATGGGAGATATTGAAGATCTTTCACCACGATTAGAAGATTACGTTCCGAGTTTCCAAAGACACTAAACTATTACGATCCTTGTGTGTGTGTTTTTGTTATGTACTAAGTATTCCGCAAAAGTAATGTAATGTCCATGTACGATAAGCTTCGGGTCTCTACAGATTAGTACTACTGAAAAGATATTTTCAGTTCTTCAATGTTCTGAGCATGATAATGTCATCTTAGTAATGTATTGTTTGGAAGGTGATGCTGATCAATGGTGGAATCTTATTAAGAATACGAGTCAAAGGGATGAAATTGATTCGATGGAATGGGATGAGTTCAAGAACTTATTTTTCAATAAGTACTTACCTCGTATTCTCCGAACAAATATGGAGAAAGAGTTTCTTGAACTGAAGCAAAAGGATGATGAATCTGTTGGTACCTATGAAGAAAATTTTACAAGACTTGCAAGGTACGCTTTTGGTATTATTATCCAACCTGAGAGTAAGATCGATTGATTCTTTAGTGGCTTAAAACCAAGTCTTCGAAGGGCCTTAGCCATAAGGGACTTCAATAGCTACAAGGAAATCATTCGATGTGCTCTCAAAGTTGATATGGAGATTGGAGTAACCCATCAGTCATATGGGTTTGATAAGAAGAGGAAACTGGAATTCAAAGGAAAATCTAAAGAGCACACTGAAAAGAAGATGATCTTTCCCTTATGCACAAAGTGTGGAAAGAAACATGGAGGGAGTTGTCTTAAAGGGACAAGTAAATGTTTCAAATGTGGAAAGGAAGGTCATCGGGCATTTGAATGCCGCGATGATGGGAAGAAGATGTCTAATGGTGCAAACAAAGGAAGGGATACACAGAATGAACCTACTACACTTCAATGTTTCAAGTGCAAGGATATGGGACATTATTCCAATAAATTCCCTAATCCAAGGGTTGATGATGATGGTCGACGTCAAAAAACTCTTAAGGCTAAAGACAAAGGAAAGTCACATGCAATTTCTATCGGCGATGTGGAGTACGATAACGATGTGGTGAAAGGTACACTTATCATCCACTCTAAAGTAGAAAATGTTTTATTTGATTCTAGATCCACCCACTCCTTTATTTATGAAGAATTTTCTAAGGTTATCACCATATTACCTCAACAATTAGATGTTGAGTTAGCTATGACAACACCTAATGGCACAACAGTCACATCAAAAGTTTATAATTCTCCTCTGATTGAAGTTTGTGGGAAAGTGCTTTTTGAAAATCTTGTGATCCTTCCTATAGTGGAATTTGATGTGATTCTTGGCATGGATTGGCTTTCTCTACATGGATCTCATATCAATTTCCAAAGAAGGGAAGTCACATTTCATATTCCAGATCAATCTATGATCGTCTATCGATGCAAGGATGAACATAACCTTCCAGTGGAAATTTCTTCCATTTTATGGGTATTTATTCCACTAAATGAAGGTTATTTATGGTTGGTGAGAAACTCATGATTAAGAATATTCCCATTGTACGGGATTTTGATGATGTATTTCCGGAGGAATTACCGGGTCTTCTACCGAATCGTGAAGTTGAGTTTTCAATAGAACTTGTACCGGGTGCTTTGCCTATTTCAAAGAAACCTTATAGAATGGCCCCAATTGAGTTGTAGGAATTGAAGAAGCAACTCCAAGAGAATCTTGATAAGGGTTTCATATGCACTAGTGCGTCACCTTGGGAGCACCTATTTTGTTTGTTAAGAAGAATGATGGATCAATGAGACTCTGTATTGACTATCGAGAACTTAACAAGATCACTATCAAGAACAAATATCATCTCTCATGCATTGATGACCTATTTGACCAACTACGCGGAGATCAATACTTTTCCAAGATTGATCTTCGTTCAGGGTATCATCAATTAAGGGTCAAAAGGGAGGATATACCAAAGATGGCTTTCCGTACAAGTTATGGACACTATGAATTTATAGTGATGCCACTTGGTCTTACTAATGCCCCTACTATCTTCATGGATCTAATGAATAGAGTCCTTAGAGACTATCTTAATCAGTTTGTGGTAGTCTTTATAGACGATATTCTTGTCTATTCAAAGAGGAAGGAAGAACATGAAGATCACTTGAGAATTATATTGAAGACCCTGAGAAAGGAGAAGTTGTATGCCAAATTTACCAAGTTTGAATTTTGGCTTCAAAAAGTTGCATTTTTGGGTCACATAATCTCAAAAGAGGGGATATCTGTGGATCCAACAAAAACAGATGTTAACGAAAGATGGTCGAGACCAACAACAGTAACCGAGATCCGAATTTTTCTTGGTTTTGCAGGATATTTTCGACGTTTTGTGAAAGATTTTTCACGATTATCTAATCCACTCACCAAGTTGACTCGGAAAGGAGTTAAGTTTGTTTGGATGGAGGAATGTGAAGAGAATTTCAAGGAGTTGAAAAGAAGGTTATCCAGTGCACCTGTGCTCACACTGCCTTGTAGTGGAGAAAGGTTTGTGATCTACAGTGATGCATCCAAGAAGGGATTGGGGTGTGTTCTTATGTAAAATGATATTGTGATAGCTTATGCCTCACGACAGTTGAAAATACATGGGCAAAATTACCCAAATCATGATTTGGAGTTAGCTGTGGTAATCTTTGCATTAAAGATTTGGAGGCATTACCTTTATGGTGAAAGGTGTGATATTTATACTGATCATAAAAGTTTAAAGTATATTTTCACACAAAAGGAGCTGAATATGCGCCAAAGAAGATGGTTGGAGCTGATTAAGGATTACGACTGCTCAATCCATTACCACCCTGGGAAAGCAAACAAGGTGGCAGATGCATTAAGTCGACAAGACCATGCTAGTTTATCCATGATGAGGATCACGAAAGATCCAATATTTATGGATTTACAAAGGATGGATCTTAGAATTATAATGAAAGGGGAAAAATCGTATCTTTCTCAAATGAATGTTCAACTATCTATACATGTGAAGATTAAAGAGGCACAGAAAGAAGATGTCGAGTTACAAAAGAAGGTGAGAAATGTTCCTGAATTTAACCTTGATTGTGATGGGATAATAAAGTTCAGGAATCGGGTTTGTGTTCCTCCCATCCCCGAATTAAAGAAGGAGCTGCTGGATGAGGCTCATAGTTCTTCATTCTCTATTCATCCTGGAAGCACGAAGATGTATAGGGACCTGAAAAAGTACTTCTGGTGGGATGACATGAAAAGAGATGTTGCTGAATATGTCTCTCGATGCTTGGTTTGTCAACAATTTAAAGCTGAGAGACAAAAGTCTAAGGGGATGTTACAACCATTAACCATACCCGAATGGAAATGGGAAAACATCACTATGGACTTTGTCACGGGACTTCCTAAAACATCCAAAGGCAATAATTCTATCTGGGTCATAGTTGATTATCTTACAAAGTCTGCACACTTCATTGCTATTAGAGAGGATTTCTCTCTAGATCAGCTTTCCAGGATATATGTAAAGGAAGTGGTAAGATTTCATGGAGTACCACTTTCTATTATATCTGATCGGGATCCGAGATTTACCTAAAAGTTCTGGCAAAGTCTTCAGCATACTCTGGATACATAGTTGAGTTTCAGCACTGCTTATCATCCTCAGACAGACGGTCAGTCTGAGAGAACAATTCAAACTCTAGAAGATATGTTGAGATCTTGCTCTATGGATTTCAAAGGTGGTTGGGATCAACACCTACCTTTGGTGGAATTTTCTTATAAAAATATATTTCACTCCAGTATTCAGATGTCTCCTTATGAAGTTCTCTATGGAAATAAATGCAGGACTCCAAATTGCTGGGATTAAGTTGGGGAAAGAAATCTATTAGGACCCGATCTCGTTGATGAAATGGTAGAATAGGTCATATCTATTCAACAACACGTAAGAGCAGCTCAAATTTGACAGAAAAGTTATGCCAACAACCGAAGAAAAGACCTAGACTTTGAAGTGGGTGATAAAGTGTTCTTACGAATATCTCCCTGGAAGAGGGTTATGAGATTTGGAAAGAAGGGGAAGTTGAGCCCTAGATATATCGGTCCTTTCGAAATACTAGATCGTGTTGGGAAGGTAGCTTACCAATTGGTGCTTCCACTGAATCTCTCTCAAGTTCACGATGTGTTCCATGTATCTCTCCTAAGAAAGTACATACCTGATCCTTCACATGTACTCAGCTCAGAAGTTGTACCGCTGGAGCAAGATCTTTCTTATGAAGAACAACCGATAGAGATTCTGGATCGTAGCAAAAAATTCCTACGAAGCAAGACCACTCGATTGGTGAAAGTTTCATGGAGGAACCACCAATTATAATAAGCTACATGGGAGCTTGAGGATATGATGAGGGAGAGGTATCCTCATCTGTTTGTTACAAAGTGACGAATTTCGAGGGTGAAATTCATTTTAAGGGGGTAGAATGTAACACCCGAGACTTTTATGTGAATTATTTTGTTTTTATGTTATATAAATCATCAAAGGAATCTTTCACTACACACAACACTTTCTTGGAATACTTTACACGAAATCACAACCTTCCTCGATAGCTTGCGTCGTACGCAATACCGAGTTTCACTAAACAATGATATGCTAATAAAATATTATTAAAACTAGCCGTTATGAATAGTAATAACCACTTTTTGAAATTATATAAATTTTATTTTTCAAAATGGACTTCATTTTTGGACTCGGAATATCGAAATTAGCCTAGGGTGAAATTTTGGTATTTTTCTGAAAACATTAAATTTTTGATGAATAGTAAAACTACTAAATGGCTTTTAAAAAAACTGAATTTTTCATAAAACTTAATTTTACCGCTTCTGTGAGTGGAATTTCAAAAATTTGAGAGACACGGTTGATGTCAGTAAGTAAAATTTGGTTCAATGAGATGAAAATAATTTTTTGTGAATAGTAACTTTTTACTTTTTTTTACCACGGTTAAAAGTAAATAGGGAAATTAAGGGTAAAAATGATATTATTATTACCCTAAGACAGGTCCTAATTCTATTGGACAAGTGTAATTAGAACAAAAACAACCTTAGTAATAAAATACGACCATTTAGGCCCACTTGGATTAGATTAGGACATTTATTATTAATTTATTTAAAGAAGGGTTAAAATAGTTAAAATCAAAGTTTAATAAGTAAATCATTTTTAATATGGGGTTATACATAATATAAATTCGACTATAAATATTCATTAGAAATATAAAAAGATTTCCTACATAATGGTATTTTATTTGTAATTTTTAGACATTAAATAATTTAATTTATTTATGACACAAAGATGATGCAGTAATTATATTATTAATGAAATACTAACATAATTGATATTATAAATACCTAAATAAGTATAATTTGAGACTTTTTATGAATTAAACTAATTTTCATGGTTAATATGACATGTTAGGATTAATTTAATTAACTTTTGTAGAAGTAATCATTCTGTTATAAGTTTCAAAAAAATCAACTATTGAATAGTGTCAAAATTGACATAAAATAGTTTTTAAAACAAATATTATATTATTAATTGTTATTTTATTCCTAAAAATCTAAGGTTCAGCAAAATGACTTATATAAGGTTATATATATTAATAAAACACAACTTGGGGGTCGATTGGATGTATATGGTAAGTTTATTAACTATATAATATTAAAATACAAAGTGACATGGTAAATGTCAATCTAATTAACTAAGAGTTAAAACTAAAAGATAAGGTTAATATAAGGACCTAAACTTGTCTAAATTCTATTGGATAAGAGGATTTAGAACCATCCCCACCTTATCTTATAAATAACTCAATTTGGAGCTATTTAAAACCGAAATTGACTTTATAATAAAATAATATTTTTAATTATTCCAAAGGTGCCCCTCTCCTCCCTTATAAAAGGGCACCTCCTCCCCCTCTTCCTCACACCACTTTGAGCCTTCAAGCTCGGCCAACCCCTGCCAATTTCTTCTCTCCACTTACCTAGAAACATTATAGAGGTTCTTGTGTTCTTCAAAGACTTATTTTAGTGCCCTAAAAGGAGGTCTCAAAGAAGCACTTCAAAGAAGAGGTAATGTCCGTTACCAATTCTTTCATCTTTATTTCTTCTTCCACTTCTTCTTCTTTAGTTGTTTCATTATGAAGTAATAACATCAGTATCACTCATATACTGATATGTTATTATAAGTATGAAACAACCCTATTTCACCATCTATCCATCCTACGGAAAAAGAAATCACCGCGCGTGCATACGTACGGAATACCGTCTCCACGCCGTGGTGTAATCTATTTTCCACCACCACCTTACTTGGATGGGTATAATGGTGTAAATAATGACTATATATTACTATTATAAAGTGATACTGATTCTGAAATAGTATACATACACTCCAATACAATTCCACGATCATAGGAACGATATCATCACTCGTACGTACGTACAGAATACCGTCTCAACGATGTGATGCGACTCATTCTACATGATCTTATTTTCATAATGATTATATAAATGAATTGAATGAATGAATATTATATATATTACACTAATAACATTATGGAAATGAGGTATCTATAACCTAAAGAGAAGAATAATAATTTATTCGACAAACACGCATAAGAACAAAAAGTAATAAACACCCGAATAACAAGTAGTAATGAAATATTACTAATAATAAGCTAATAATATGACCATATATGATATCGTAAAAATAAGTATGATTCTGTAATAAGTCAATAACATTATTTAAATCATTATACAGGAGGTTCGGACATGTACAAAGCATATCGGACCAAAGGTAAGGGAAAATATCACAATCTCATTTTATCTGAGATTGTTTATACATTGGTATTTACTTGGGTGTATTTTATCATCCACATCCATGTTTCCTCAATATGTAACATTTATAGCCTTCTACAATAGTTTATATCCAATTTTACCCTTCGGTGAGTTTTTTGTAAAGGATATGAAAGGAATGTTTTTTTGTTTTTCATACGAGGTACTTTTTGATTTTTCCGACAAAAGTATGAATAATGTTTTTTTAACTTATAAGGCATGAATGGATTTTTAAAAAATCATTTCAAAGAAGATTCATTTACAAGCTTTCAAGTTTATTTTTAATCAACTTCTTTTAGTTTAGAATTGTATGACATGTTAAGAAAGGAAAAGTGTTTTTGAAGTAGAAAGGATATTTTCCTCAAGAATGGAGTTCAAGTGTTTTATCAAAATTATTTTCTATATAAGATAATATAGGGTTCTATTTCTATCCCTATTATTACATGTATTTGATTATGCTGTGATGGAAATATTTTTATGAATTCCTTTATCTTATATGAATTGTTTTATGATGTCATGTTGTTTAAGAATCCCATTTTTACTACATGGGTTATGCAATGATGTATGATTTATGATTTTGTGGCACACATAAGAATGGTATCATTATGAGATGGGTGGGACCTATATCTCCCTCCAATGAATTGGGTAAAGATTTTTTATATCATGAGACAGACATGGCTGTAATGGTAGGTTATACCAGTTCAGTGAAACAGGACTGAAATGAGGAGTGAACTCGGATCAGAAATGGACTTTTTCCACTAAGATAGTCTTGGAAATGAGTCTTGACTAATAAGAAATGATTATCTATGATTATGTGCGTATTGCACAAAGTTTTATGTTTTAAGTTATGATTATTGGGATTACATTTCACTTCTATGATTTATCCCATGTTATGATATTATGATCTCTTTTTCAGGTTAAGATTTCCAAAAGTTATGTTCTTATGTATATGATGTGATTGATATTTCTTTTGTTTACCCTTATTGAGCATTTGAGCTCACCCTTTTGTATGTTTTATTTCCCCAGGTCAGGAAGAAGGTTATTAAGTAGAATATGCCAAAAAGGGACTCTAGATATGATGAAATAAATGGGAGGCAAAGTAGATGCTTTATGAACCAGTTGTTTATGTTTCCCAATTTCTAAAGACACTATACCTATACAGTCCTTTCTTGGTTTTGTTATATGTTGTAATAAGTGTGCTTCAATTCTGAAGTAATAACAATGTATGTAAAGTATGGGTCATTATACATACCCTCGCTCTCAGACAAACCAGACCTAGAAGAAGTCAGTTCTGTCCGTCAGACGCGACCCCGGTGCATTTAATAAAAAAATAAAGTACATGGCGTGTACTTGTCTTTTCTATACTCCGCATTAGGAGGCCTCCACATCACGCCACATGATTGTGTGTGTGTCCATGACATGGCCAGAACACGGCCTCCTACGGCAACGCAGTACACAGTGTGTACTCACAAAGTACACGGTGTGTACTTCAAAAATTTCCAGAAACTTCTCTTTTCTAAAAAGCTTCAGAAAAGGGAAAAAATACCTGAAAAGAAGATCCGGGTTCTTACAAACTTCCGCCCTTAAAGAAATGTGTCCCTGAATTTCCCTAGAAAACAGGCATAGAAGAAGAAACCCTGAACAGCTCTGGCCATTGTGATCGTACATCAATCTCCCTCTCCCAAGTCTCATCCTACACCCGCCCGTGCTGCCATAGCACTCGTACCAAGGGAACATACCGGCCATGGAGAACCTTTTTACTATTATCCATAATCCGGATAGGATGCTCCTCAAATGAGGCAACCATTTCGAGCTCAACTTCCTTGGGTTGAAAGACATGAGACGGGTCTGAAAAGTAACTTCGAAGCTAAGAAACGTGGAAAACGTCGTGCATGGCCCGATACCTCTGAGGTAACTGAAACCGGTAGGAAACTGGTCCAAATATTTCAAACACCTCAAATGAACCAGCGTACCTCGGTAAAAGCATACCTTTTCTCCTAAACCTCTTATTTCACAACCACAGGGTGACACGTAGAAAAAACGGATCCCCAACCTCGAACTGCAGAGGTCATCTCCATTGATCAGCATGAGACTTCTGTCGAGACTGTGCAGTATCCATCCTCTTTTGAATCAACTCTATCTGCTCTGTGGTATCTTCAATAAGACAAGGTCCCAGAAAAGCTACCTCTCCTGCCTCCAGCCACCATAAGGGTGATTGTCATGGCCTACCATACAAAAACTCATAAGGTGTCATCTGAATAGTCACTTAAAACTATTGTTGTAGGAAAACACTACAGGAGGTATATGATTTTACTAAGAACCTCCAAAATCAAGAATGCATGCTTATAGCATATCCTCTAGAACCTGAATCGTACGCTCGGACTGGCCATCTGTCTGGGGGTGGTAAGTTGTACCCAAAAGTACATGTGTCCCGAAAGCCTTATAAAACCCCTTCCAGACCCGAGAAGTAAAATGTGCATCCCTATCTGAAACAATGGAGTGTGGAACTCCATGAAAACGTACAATCTCTCGGATGTACAAACATCCCAACTCATCAACACTGAAGGTCTCCTTGATCGTCAAGAAGTGGGCGACCCTCGTAATTCTATCAATGACAAACCATACTTCATCATTCCCACGAGGCGACCTCGGAAACCCCATCACGAAATCCATCACGATGTCTTTCCACTTCCACTTAGGAATGGGTAACTACTATAGAAGTCCTACTGGTCACTGATGCTCTGCCTTCACCTGCTGACAAGTGGAACACCTCATGACGAAACCAGAAACATCCCTCTTCATACCTGGCCACCAATACTGACAGTGTAAATCACGATACATCTTGGTGACACCAGGATGAACTGCCTAAACTGAGGAATAAAAATCCTGCATTAGCTCCTAGAATATATCTGCTGGAATCCATACATGTCCCTAGAAATGCAATATCTCATCCTCGCCTATGGTCTATCCAGTAATGGGGTCTTCTCCTGACACACTTTCCCGCAGGACTAGCCCTTCAGAATCTGATAGCTGCCTCATTCGTACTTGATCAAGAAGGGTAGAGGTAACAGTTATAGAAGAAAGAAAGGTCTAACCATGTCTTTCGTGCATCTCCAAATGCATATCTGATAATAGGGCCATCAGCTGCCACTCACTATTGGCTTCCTGATGTTCCTGTATATGAGTCCTTCTACTCAACGCATCAGCCATTGCATTTCCTTTCCCAGGTGTGTAGGAAAGCTCAAAGTCAAAAGACTGAAGGTACTCAACCTACCTTTGTTGTCTCAAATTCAGATCACGCTGAGTGAAAATGTACTTGAGACTCTTGTGGTCGGTGGAAACCAAAAAAATGCTCTCCCATAAGGTGATTTCTCCAACAGCGTAAGGCATGAACAACAGCTACCAACTCTAGATCATGCGTCGGGTAATTCCTCTCGTGTGGCCTCAACTGCCGAGACTCGTATGCAATGACTCCATCACCCTGCATAAGCACAGCTCCCATCCCGATACCTGAAGCATCACGATAAATAGTATAGCTCTTTCTTAGATCTATAAATACTAGTATCAGTGCCGAAGTCAACCTCCTTTTCAGCTCATGAAAGGATGAATCACAAGAATCTGACCATAAGAACTTCGCACCCTTTTTTTCAAACCTGTCAATGGTGCTGCTAAGTGTAAAAATTCCTGAATGAAACATATGTAGTATCTATCCAGCCCTAGAAAACTCTGCACCTAAAATATGTTATTCAGTTGCACCTAGAAAACTATAGCTCTCACTTTCTCTGGGTTTACTAATACTCCTGTCTCTGAGTTAACATGACCCAAGAAGTGAATCTGATCCATCCAAAAGTGACATTTTGAGAGATTAGCATATAACTGATTCTCCCCCAGTGTACTCAAAATGATCTCAATATGGGTAGCATGGTCGTTTCGAGTGTGAGAGTACACCAATATACCATCCATGAAGACCACCACGAAGGAATAAAAGTTTAGATGGAACACTCGGTTCATCAGTTCCATGAAAACTGCAGGCACGTTCATGAGACTGAATGGCGTAACCATATACTTATACAGACCATACCTGCTCTGAAAGGCTATAAGAGGTATATCGGATGGTCTAACGCACAACTGATGGTAACCAGGCCTTAATTCAATCTTCAAGAACACTCGATCTCCTCATAGCTAATCAAATAGATCATCAATCCTCAGAAAGGGATATCAGTTCTTGACCATCAACTAGTTTAGCATCCGATAATCTACACAAAGCCTAAGGGTATCGTCCGCCTTCTTTACAAACAGGATAGGAGAACCCGAGAATTACTGGGCCAAATGAAACCCTTGGCTTTCAACTCCTCCAACTTCTTCTTGATCTCTTGAAACTCTGGTGTAGACATCCTATAAGGAGGAATGGACACCGGTGTTGCTCCTAGCACAAGTTCAGTTAAAAATTCCACCTCACGCTCTGGAGGAAAACCTGAAAAGTCCTCTGAAAAAACATCTCTGAAATGATCCACTACTGGAGGAAAGTATAACTATGAAGTCCCCTGATAATCAAGATAAAGACTAGCAATCTAGGCTGTAACTCCTCTCAACCTGTGATGCTCTGGACCCGCTCTGCTCACCTTTACATTTCATTCACCCTTATGAAGAAAAGATCCACCCTATGGTGATATGAAACTCACAGTTCGACAATAACAGTAAATGACTTACTGGAAGGGAACTAGCTAGTCCATTCCGATAATGACATCATATCCTGTCATCTCTATGATATTCAGATCCCATAAGAAGTGACACCCACAAACCACTAGATGGCACTCTTTCTACTGACATACACTAGTCATTCTAGTTCCCAATGGAGTGTCTAACGTCAAGATATCAGAAGAGGAAAAGATACAGAGACTGAGGTTCTCCACAAAATAAACAGATATAAAGCTATGGTAATCCCCTGTATCGAAAAGAGATGAAGATAAAACTGAGGAAACTAGGATCATACCTTGAACTATAGAAGGTTCGGGATCCTGCTCCTACTGGGTCTGCTCCACTGAAAAGTTCTGGCCTACTCTACGACCCTTTGACCCTGCCTGACCACTCTGAGCTGATCCACTCTACTTTCACTAATATACTGGTGACTAACCACCACGGCCATGGCCTACACCTCATCCTGAACAACCATAAGAACTACATTTCCCTGACTGGTGAGAAACTGGTGGTGCTGCTCCCGAACGTGGAGTCATAGAAGAACTCTTGTCACCAGTTTATGGTGAGAATATCTGACAGAAGTGTTGAAAATGACCCATCTTTCTGCAAGATCGTCACTCTACTGGGTCTCTCTGGCACTGTGGCCTCATAGGACCTCTTCTCCCACACTGTTATCACACCACCTAGCTACCAAAAGATGCGTCATGCCTACTCAAATCTCCTCGTGTAGTCTCCCTGCGGTGCTTGCTGCTATCCGTTGGAAAAGCACTAACACTGGATGTAGAGCCACCCAGGCTCACAACACTAGATTCCCACATATTCCACTTCTTGATCAGTGCCTATTTGATGATGGAAGCGATGGAAGTCAACATGAAAATATTCACCTAAGATCGGATGTCCTATCAGAGGCCAGCCTCAAACTTCCTTGCCATGAATAACCCATCTCCTCCCAAGAAGGGTGTGAAACTCTAAATCTCGATGTAACGAGAAGAGTAATACATAACGAAAATAGTACCCTACTCCAGACTCATGAACTCCTGGGCTCGGTCAGCCCTCAGGGTCACCGGATATAAGTAGTCATAGAAGATGCACTGTAACTCCTCCCATGCCATAACATGCTGATGCCCTGACTGTGAGATCACATCCCACCACCTCTTGGTAGAATCCCATAGCATGTAAGTGGAAAGATTCACCCTCCTCTTTGGAGGCATCTCTGGAAGGTCAAAGATCGTCATCCTGGCTTCTAGCCATGACTCTGCAGCCTGAGGTCCTCCTTCCCCTGAGAAGGTGGGAGGATGCTGCTGCTGGAAGACCCACATCAAATCAGCCATCGATAGGGTAGGAGGCGGTGCTCTTTGAAAATTCTACATCATCCTCATGAAGCCTTCCCTGAACTATTCATTAGCACTAGTAATAGGTATAACTGATGGTGCCAAGACTGGCACAACTTGAGGATTTGCTGGAAGTCCCTGATCAGCTGTATCTGGCATCTAATCACTACCCTGTAACTAGCAGACAGTCATAGGACGTCTCAGTGGCATGACTCTACAAGTTCAAGCGCACACCTTAGATCATGATTAATAGGGACTGAATTATGGAATTGTAAGAATAGAACAATATAAAGAAAACATTCAAGTTTTACAAAACATTACTACATGGTGTGTACACTTCCTACATGGCGTGTTCCCTGAAGTCATTCACATGGGCATGTACTCCTACCTAAACTGGTCATGTAACACCCCAAACACACAGCGTGTTATCTTAACACACAGCATGTACTTGAATCCTCTTTCCCTTCCCGAGTTCTTATACACGGTTAAGCCACATAGCTTTCCTAAAACAAGAATACAAGGCGTGTTCAAGTTAGACACGACATGTACTAGACAAAATTCAACTGGTTTGTGTTGTTAGTAACACGGCCTGACACATGGCTAATACTACACGGCGTGTTCCAAGATGACACGACGTGTATGTGGAAGGATAACACTGACCCGTGTTTTTAGTTACACGGCCGGGTACCTGGGTTAGACTATATGGTGTGTTAAAACCTGACACGGTGTGTACAAGAAGAGACTCCACTGACCCGTGTTGTTAGCTACACGGTCGGGTTCCTAGGATTACACTACATGGCATGTTCAATTCATACACATCGTGTTCTTGAAGAAATTACCCATCCTGTGTCTTGGCCCACACGACCTACGACATGGTCAGAGACTACACAGCATGTACATAGAGTACACGGAGTGTACTTAAGAAAAACTATTTATTCCCAAACAGAAGAACACATGGTGTGTACTTAACATTACACGACATGTATTCTGGGTTTTTCCGGATAGTAAGCCTCAAAAACTACTCTGAAACCCAGAAAAACACGGAAACAAACATTGAAAGTGCAAAATTCTGATCCGTGAGGGCCAATACTCCCCGTGAATCAAATCTTAGAATCTTAGACAAGTTATAACTAGGAAAACAAGGCAACGATCCACCAAATCCCAGTCCATGAGGGCCCATAACACCTCAAGAACCAAATTTTGGCATTCATTCAAACAAAACCTTACACAAACAATACCCTATCAAACAGCAGTTATTTTTATCAAGGCATATATCACAATATCATGCATATTCTACACAACGTCTATCACAACAACATGGAATCACTAATGCATCCTTAGATGACAAGGAAAGAATGCATGACATGTGATTTCTAGCAAGTGCCTATATGATGCATGAGATGGAATACCCTCATCTCATCAGGTTGAGATAAAAATAGAACCTCAATAACATCAATAGTAATAACACAAAACATGTGAGTCACCCAACGGAGAAAATTAGATCAACCGTAAACTTACAAAACCAGAAGAAATTTCAATAAACAAGGTAGATTGGCTTTTCCCTGTACACGGGTTAGATACTCCTTGAAACAGCTTATTAACAAGTACGTATTCCTTCCTATCCCTGGCTAAAGGCTCCATATAGTAAATCATGAGAAAATAATTCCTCTGATACCACTTTGTAATGTCCCGGTTCTGAAAGCCACCCAGAGGCTCCCCATACCTGGTTGGTCACATGGACTCAAGCGCATTTCACTGAATGTCAGAGGCTACCGACCAGCAGTGAGGGCCTTGGGTGTGATGGTGGGGAAACTATGACCTCATTAGTAGAGTACACAGTAGAAGAGAAAAAATATACAATAGCGTAAGAAGTAAATATCCAAGAACAGAAATAGTAGAAGACTGATAAAGAAACAACTGTGGAATATATATATATATATATATATATATATATATATATGAATATTGAAAGATAAATATATATATATAGGAAAGTAGAAAAACAAGTCATAATGATGAATACAACCAGTACTAAACCAAAGTGTGAAATAAAGCAAATAAACTCCTCAACATCACAAGCCACAGCTTGGTCACATGCTCTCCAGCTCCATAGCAAATCTAGTACATGAAGTCGAAGGGTGCTAGCCCTTGTCTATAACTATAGAAACGTAATCTATTTGGGCCCAAAAGCATGACCCAAACAGAGTGTGAGACTAAATCCCAGTAGGAAACCACCCAAAGATCTGTGTTTAATAGTCCGTGAGTATATGGCAGGGTAAAAGTACAGAAAGCAGTAAACAGGAAGTACTCAGTAGAAAAATACAATCCACAGTTTCAAGATCATGAAACAGTTAAGCAAGTATATAAACACAATAGGTAACCCTATGGGAAGTACTCACATCCTAACCCCTATGTTTCAACCCAAAAAGTACAAGAAACACTCTATGAAGAACACAAAGTCTCACCCCTCTGTTTCAGGTAAAGTATAGCCTCTATAGGGAAGCACTCACCGTCAATTCCCCCTATAGTCTCGTATCATACTAAAGGCTATTTGGGGAATCACTCAATGTCAATTCCCCACGTGGCCCGTGTCGAGGAACTACAGACACTCTGTGGAAGCACTCAACGTTAATTCCCCTAGTTGTCTCACATCGTATAATTATAAACACACTCTGGAGAATCCCTCAACGTCAATTCTCCCTATGGTCTATACACTAGGTTCTCACAGACCTGTGCATGTCAAGAAAGTGTAGAAACATGTAATATCCAAGGTAAACCTCATGAACTACTTGGCTAGAATTCTACAGCACAACAGTCACACCATCCTATAATACTAGGCATGAGAAAGTAAACAGTATCCTAACAGGAAAACAAGACCCAAAGGTCAAAATAGGAAATAGCATGCATTGAAATAAATACAAAGCACTATAATTCACCCTATTCACAATCAATAATCATCTAATCAGGCATACCATCATAGCGGAGAAACAATAGGGCTATAACGGTAAATGTGCAATACCCTGTTCATTGGTATTGGGAAAATTTGCATATAAAACTCAAAGAATTTCAATAGAAAGGCACAAAAAACCTACCTCGGTGTTGGGAGATAAATATAATTGAACCATGAGGCTTGAATCTCTTTATAACGCCATATATCTAAGAAACATATAAAACTTTCAACCCATGATAACTCAGAAAAGAGGAGAAAACATGAAACGAGGCTCCACTAGAAGAGAGAACTCACTGATGTGATTCCAATGCAACCTACGGTGTTAGATTCAGAGGATGTATGAAGGCTTGGGGGTTCATCGCAGATCTGCAGTCGTACCCTCTATCTCGGATGAACCAGACCTAGAAGAATTCAGTTTTGTCCGTCAGACATGACCCTGGTGCGTTTAATGAAAAAACAATACACGGCGTGTACTTTTGAAGTACACGGTGTGTACTTCCCTTTTCCGCACTCTGCTTTAGGTGGCCTCTGTGTCACCCCACACGACCATTTTTGTTTCCAGGACACGGCCAGCACACATCCTCATAGGGTAATGCAGAGCACGGTGTGTACTCACAAATTACAAGTCATGTACTTCAAAAATTTCCAGAAACTTCCCTTTTCTCAAAAACTCCAAAAAAAATGCAAAACATACCTGAAAAGAAGATCCGGGTTCTTACACTATTATTATAATAAAACTAAAATAAATAAAGATAATTATCCCACATTCCCTGGTAATCCATTTAAAATCATTAATAGTTTCTTTCAAGGTTTTGATTCTTCGCTTATATTGTCTATCAGATTGAGGATGAAAATCTACACTTGAATTTAATTCAGTACCTAATGACTTCTGAAGTCATTTTCCAAACATTTAATGCAACCATGGATCATGGTCAGAGATAATGGAGATAAAAACTACATGTAACCTACCTATATCCTTAAGACACCATAGTGAAAGCTTTTCCAAAGGAAGAATATATTGAATGGGAAGGAAACATCCATATTTATATAATCGATTAAAAATAATCCAATTTGTATTATTACCTTGATATTTCTTTGGAAATCCCACAAAGAAATATCAGGATATATTTTCCTATTTCAAATCTAGCATAGGAATAGGATGAATAATTCCCTTCATCAATTTTTATTCTTCTTTAACCCATTGACAAGTCCATAATTTCCTTGAAAATTAGAAATAGCACTTTTAATTCCCTCCAACCAGTAATACTCCCAAGGGACTCTCTCTATATATATTAGTGTTTCTTATATGAACAAAAAATGGTGATCTATGAGCTTTACTCAATGATTCTCACTTCAACTATGAATCATAAGGAAAATATGATCTCTTTCCAAAACACAAAACAAAAACTTTATCAATGTTAAATTCCTAGATAATAACCTTCTTAACCAATTCTACCTTTTTTAGTAACACATGTTCTTCCTTCTAAGATTTCATAATTTTTTATAACAGAGAAAATTTTACTAAAAACTGTAATAAACTAAATTAATTACATGCATCCAAAATTAATAGACATAAATTCACCTATTAATTAACCAAATGTTAATGTTAAAAATATAACAGGGTTAATAAAGAATTGTTTTTTCAATTAAAAAAATTGTTTACTTTATTTTATTTTCTAATATAGTAATTAATTATGAATTAATAATCCTTTATCAATTATAGAAATCTCTTATGTTTCATTTTCAACACTTCTTGAGTTAATATATACATCCAAATTTAATGGTTAGTGTATTTCAAACATGGATCCTTATAAATGATGTCTCTAAATTTTTAGGGAAAAACATAATAGTTAATCCAAATCTTGTTTATGATAATTTAATTCATGAAGGTTTAGTTTCCATGAAGCATAATCAATTACCTGATCATTTTACATTAGGAAACAACCACGTCCCTTTATTGAATCATCACTAAAGATGAAAAAATAACCATTACTTGAGTGAAGGTATTAAACTAGAGTATTCACCATTGTTATTTTTAATTCATGAAAATATCCAACATGTTATTTTATCAAAATTATTTTGGTTCTTTTTTTACTTAACATAGTCATTCATCCAGATAACCATGAAAGTTTTTCAAACCAATGGTGATAATGTCCTAAAAACCCATGAAAACTATGAATATAAGTAAAATTTATTGGTTTTTTCTATTCCATAACAAGTTCTTTTCTGGTGGGATCAATTTTTATGTCATCCTTATTTATTATGTGATTAAGGAAATAAATTGGTTGTAATCAAACTCACATTTGCTAAGTTTTCTGGATAACTTATTTTCTTATAGGGTTTGTAGAAAAGTACTTATATGTTTTTAATAATCCTTATAAATTTTCAAATAAAAAAATATTTCATTAATGAAACCAATGAAAAAATTATCCAAATATTCATAGAAGAATATATTCATAAAGTCCATAAATATAGTGAGGGAAGTTTTCAACCCAAAGGGTAGAATTACAAATTTATAATGCCTATATCTAGTCCAGAATATTGTTACGGAATTACATCCTCTTTCACCTTCATCTTATTGTACCAAAATCTCTAATGAACCTTTGAAAAATAATGAGCACCTTGGACCTAATCAAACAAGTCATCGATATGAGGAAACAGATAGTTATTCATAACATTAATTATATTTAAATCCTAATAATCAATAAAAAGACCCATGGAACTATATTTAGTTTTAACAAACATAATAGACGAATCCCACGGTAATTGTAGGATGAATGAAAAAATTATCTAGAAACGCTTATAACAGCGTTTTCAATTCTAGGAGTTACACTAGATCCATTCAATAAGGGTGATTTTAAATTGGATTAACTTCAAGCACAAATTCATTTGTGAATCCAGCTTATAAATTAGGTATGATATTAAAAATATCATCCTCAAAAATGCCTTGGTATTATTTTTCTATCAAAAATTGATTAATATATAAATTCCTCTTATTCTCAGAAACATATACATGATAGTTTATACTTCCATATTTTATGATATTATAGGCTTATTGATATAATATAAAATGTACGGGGTCATTAATATTTGAAAATTGAAATTGATCCTAAAAAAACATCATTATCTCTACAATCTATCTTACCATAGTAAATATAAATCAAATCCATACTCATAATAACATCAAATTCTACTTGAGGAAAGAAATCAAGGTTTGTATGTAATATATTTCCACATATAATGATAGAAATATTCTTATAATTTCATTTTGTGTTAATGCTTTCCCCAAATGATTTCACAAAAAGTTATGGATTCATTTCATGAGATGTAATTTATAATTTATAAGAAAATTTCACAAAAATAAATAATATGTAGACCCTAAATCAAATAATATCTTAGAATAATCTTAATAAACAAGAAATGTTAATGATACCACTTCATTTGATGGCCCAGAATCTACTTAAGTAAATGAAAAGGATTTCACCACATGTTTCTTATTATATTCTGGTTATTCCCCATAATTTGGGTCATTCTACGGGGATGTATGTTCTTAATTCCCCATAGTAACACATTTCAAACACCTAATAATATACTTATAGAAATTGGCCTTAACATTAAAAATATATTTTTCATTACAATCACAGTCCATTTTCCAATACATGCCACATAGAAATCACTTCCCAGATTTTATAAGGCATTCCTCATGGTTCTTTTTTCCATAGATTCCACAAAACAGGAAACCTATTTTCTTACCTTCATATTTCTTTTATTGATGCTTCCCTATTTCCTTCCTTATTAAAAACATATTATAATTATTTTCATGAAATACATGATCACATGAAAACTAAATTTATACCCACAAAACTCTTCAATCAAACATTATAATAAATTTTTAATTCATGGGAATCTAATTCCCATTTGATATCTTAGATTAAATCCAAAGTAAAAATGATTGATTTTAATATCAAGATCTCAAATAAAATTTCTAGTGTACCTTGAAAATCAGGTGATGTTTTCTTCATATGTGGCTATATAATCCTCCTCCTTTTACCCCAATTCAATGAATTTATTTTCCATCCTAAGTTTAATATACTTGGGAAATATTAATAAAAGAAAATATTCTTAATCTCCTCTCATTCAATGCCTTTATTTCATTCACTTTCTCTTGTATTCTTAACCATTTCCCACCATCGATCAGAATCACCTTCAAAACAGTAAATATATTGAGTTGAATTCTTATGACCTGAACATCTTGTGACATAAAATATCTTTTCTAAGGATTTAATCCATCTTTAAACTACCAATAGTTTAGAAGAAACATTTAATGGAGGATGGTGTTTCCTCAAAAAGACGTCCACTATTATCATGTTCCTCTATAGTAAACATGGATTCTCTCTCACATGGATATCACCCCCATTTATAGTCATCATTTACTAATCTATTACTGGTATAAATTGTTCAATTCCAATTTTTACAATTCTAGGTTTCAAATTTAGAAGGATTGCATCCCCTTTGTTTATTCCTACATCAACTTCTATGTTACCTCGGTGGAAAACCATTCTAAATAGACATAGTTTAGATGAACCAAAATTGTAGTCTTCAAATTATATATAATTTCAATATAACCATAAATTAAAATATTTTTAAGGTTATTATATTAACATTATCCTAACCTATATATTTATCTAAACAATTTCACTAATACCAACAATAAGTACCTAGCCTTTAATATTAAATATTCTTGTTTCATTAAACTAGAATTCACATTCTCAATTTCTCAAGATCTTTTATGTTTAGAGTTTTAGATAGTAAATTAATAACTATTACATAATAAACCCATATTTATGTAATGTGGACACATCTAATTAGTATCCATTTTTCTAATAATATAAAACATTTAAAATGATTTTTTTTATTTTCATCACAAACAATTATTAAATTCAGTATGACTTCTTCATTTCCCTTACCCATCCCTAATCCCTTTGGAAAAAATTTAAAAATGGGAGATAATCATGAAAATGTAAATAAGGTACACAAAAATAAATAATGTAACCATTATTCCATGAATAATTTTAAAATTTTCATTTTTCAAAATAAACTTTGGGATTAAAATAAATATTATATTACTCAATAAATCACCCTATTTGTATAAATATTTTCATAAAACATTTCATAAGAAATATTAATGTAATAAGTAAAACCTATATAGTTTCTTTGAAATCTTAAAAAACTCATAATAACTTTCTCATAAAGTTATTATTTTAAACTTTATGATGTAGAATATAAATTTCTTTACCTTATCAAATTTAAGGATTTTTATAAAAATGAATATAAAGGATAGATATATCTTATAGGTAACCTGGGGTATCATTTTCTTATTATATTTTCTTATGGAATAACCATCATGTTTATGCATGAAATAACACTCATAGTTATACATGAAATAACCCTCTTGGTTATACTTGTATAAACCATTATAATTTCCCTTGGAATAACCATCATGGGAAAATTCTTACATAAACATACACAATTCATGAGATGTATATCATAGAACCACTATTATCCAGTTTATAAAATAACCACTCATCATCATAAACAATTCCCAAGAACCATAACATAATAATAATATATGAGAAAAATTCATCATAAAAACGGAATAACATCTATTGGAAAACATTTTAAGATTTCATATACAACATTCCTTTTAATCACAATTTTAAAAAATTCTATAAGAAAAAGGTAAAGGGTTTTTTTTTAAAGAAAACATTAAATCTTATAAAGGAATCCAAATACCCAATATAGGTTAAGACTATGGGAAACGCCATTTTCATCATATACATTAAAAGAGAATATTAATTTTTTTATTTTATAATAAAATTTAAAAATATCATGTAAAATTATTCTTTTTGAAAAGGTTTTAAATAAAGTTTAATGTTGCCTAAAATGTACATTAAATTTATTTCAAAAAGAAATTACTTTTGAAAATAATTTTCTTTCACATAATAAAGAAAAAATATATTTCAAAAGACATGTGGAAACTTATAAATAAAAATTCAAATAATTAAGGCATAATAATATAGGAAAATTTAATTATTTATTTATATGTAAACAAATACAATCTATTTGACTTTGGTAAAAAAAGTTGAAAGGGGAACTTTAAAATACGATTTTTATAAGAAATTCCTTTACCATGATTCTGATTAGTCATGTATGTTAATTATATTATTGATTAATAAAATTAGATTAATTATTTAGTTGTTTAATAATCACTTTAAATTTTATGATTCCTTTAATATCACTTATTTCTATGTTATAAATAATTACTTTGTCATGACCCATCCCCCGGGGCCCGTGTCGTGACTACCCCAAGTCTGCCTTCCATAGGCCAGGGGATGGATACTTGCACCAAAGGTATAATTCCGTAAAAATGGGATGGAATTGCCTTCATAACCTATAAATAGACATAACAGATCACACAGCTAGATACAAAACACTAGGTAAACTGTATAACAAAAGAGTGATGAAAAGTAAAAGGGTCCGGAAATACAATCTCAATTGTAAAGTACAAGGAACTGGAAGTATAAGTACAACTGAAGAAAGGAAAAACAACTGTTGGGTTATCCTTTGGGATTTCTACCTGAAGGGTAGGTACAGATAACCTCCTCAGCACTCTACATCGGTCAGTCTCCTCTATGTACTGACTCGTCATAAGGTCCACCTCTGGGTACCGTCCAGTCCTGGTACACTCAGCCTCAGTTAGCGTTGTCTGTCATCTGTATCCAACACAACAAGGTGCAGGCATAGCCCGTGCAGGGGTTAGTATAATGATACTCAATAAGGACCCCAAGACCCTTGAGGTCTCACAAAATCCAACAAGGATAAACCAAAATGAAATTAACAGATAACCTTACTTAGGTATATGCCCATACATATACCTAAGTTATCAAGTGATCTATCTCAATAATGAGAAAAAAAAATAAAAAATGACTCAGATCAAACTAGGATTTATTCTAGGGGTAAAACATTTCGAACCCTCGGCTGCTGGAGAACACCTCCTCTATCGAGTATAGTGGGTCTTCCGCCACAACCAAGTAGTTCTCACTAACCATGTACTTATGAGTTACTCCTCCTGTCGAGTACCATGGGTTTGCTGCATCACACAGAGGCGCTCCCCACCATGGGTCTACCGCCACAACTAGGCGCTCCCCCTCATAGCCTGCAGAGGTACTCCTCCTGTCAAGTACCACGGATCTACCACCATAAATAGGCACTCCTATACTGTGGGTCTGCCACCACAACTAGGTGCTCCCCACTGGGCTAGTCGAGTCACTCCGAGTCAATCGTTCAGCAGTCGTCAAGTCTCATCCTGCTGCTAGGTTCCCGCACAAATGCTCTCTTGTCTCCGGAAGATCTTCTCCACAAGATACTGGTCGATGATCCAACTAAAACGAAGTCCCATGAAGAAGATATCCCAAATGTCCGCCATATCATTGGGGTCTCAACACAACTGATGGTACGTCAATCGGATGTCTGTTCTGTGAGTTATTAGTATTCTAGTCCCGGGGCCCCGATTAGATTCGTACATGATCCAACCTGACCACATCTCAACTATACCCCAAACTCCATTAGGGTATACTCAAAGGGACCTTCATACTCCAAGAATTCCAGAACCACTGACAGTTCTTCAAATGGAAGTTTGGTGCCAAAGATATGGCCAAAAGAAGCGCAAATGGGTCGTAGTGGGCCCAGGTCTGGTCTGCCCGGTCGGAATGACCCGACCCGACCCAGTCTAGGCCGACCCGGTTCGGGCTGACCCGGCATGACACATTGGGTCTATCCCGGCCCACTAGGCCCAGTCCAGCAGTCCGCGAGGGCGATTCGTCCTGGATGGCACCGCATAGGTGGCTTGACCCAGTGGGGCGGAGTCGGTTCAGCCCGGAGCGCCACGAGGGCGCAGCCGATTCAACCGGGGGCAGCGCGGCCAGGGAGCGGGGGCGCGGCCAGTGGGGCGACGTGGACGGTGCGGCATCGCGACCAGCGGGGTGGTGCGAACAGGGTGCTTGTGGCTGGGGTGTGGGGCGTAGTTCAGCCAGTGGTCGAAACGTCGTGGGGGAAACACGGGTCGCGGAGGCTACGGGGGGCGCGGTCGTTGCCTTCGTCGACTTCATCGTCATTTCGAAGAACACCACAAAGAAGATCAGCGGGGGGGTCGGGCCATGTTAGTTTAGCCCACACCCTTCACATTTAGAGTAGTAGCATATGGTTCACAAGAACGAAGAAAAGAACGTCATGGAAGATATATTAAAAACATCAATTCCCATAATCCATCGTTTAACAAAAATTCCCAATCCGCAAGGAAAAAAATCAGGGGATCAACTAGATAATAAGTTGGTCCTCATTCTTTTTTTTAGAAGGAAAGAATCAAGGGAATAATATCTTACTTAAAATAAAATCCCTACCTTGTTCGTTGTTCGTCAACGGGGTCGCAGGGAAGAAGAAGAACCGTTGGGAAAAGACGGGCGTCGATTCACCGTGTATGAGGACATCTCACATCGGAAGGATTTCCAAGGATGATGGTCAAAGTCAAGGTCGATGTTCTTCTTTGGTGGAGTGTTCTTCACTGGTGGCAGCATTCTTCATTGGAGAGTTTTCTCCCAAGAGCTCGAATCCTCCTTTTCCAACCTTTTTCTAACAAATGAATAGGTAGCCCTTCCGAATAATAGATTATCTATTATTTAGTTTTTTGGGTTTAAATATTCAAATTCTAGCATTTAATTAAATGAGTTGGATCACATAATTAAAGGGGGGGTTGACACCATTAATTAAGGGGGGTGGTGGTGTTGGATTGGTGTTTCCCGGTCCAGTTGGGCCGAATGCTTGTGGCCCGCAACTTTAGCAACGCGGACTTCGGGGTCAACTTCACTGTAGCACTTTTGACTTCCAGCTGACAGTCACTGTAGCGCTTTTGAAAAAGTTGGCCGCCGATCACTGTAGAAATGCAGACTTACCTTTTCGGAATAGTGTATCGTCTTCTTCATTTGTAGACCATTTCAGGCTAGGGTTTATGATGGAAAATCCTATGTAATTTCTTGTGATCCTGATATAGTGAATTCTGCCTCTCCCGTGGACGTAGAGATTTTTCCCGAACCATGTAAATCGTTGTGTTCTTTTTATTTATTTATTTAGTTTTCTCGTTTTCTGTTGTTGTGTCTCCTGAAAATTCCAAAACAACTGGTATCAGAGGGTGAGTTTGAAATTCTTCAACGATGGCTCTAGATGAAGGAAAAGTAAAGATCGATCGCTTCGATGGAACTGATTTCAGTTTCTAGAGGATGCAGATCGAGGATTATATTAATCATAAAAAGATGCACTTTCCACTTCTAGGTGTGAAGCCATCGGACATGGAGAAGTTTGAGTGGGAGCTACTGGATCGATAGATTCTGGGTGTTGTGCATCTGACGTAGGCCAAAAACGTGGTGTTCAACATCAGAGAGGAGAAGATGACAGTGGAGCTGATGAAATCCCTCACAAATATGTATGAGAAGCCTTCTGCGACAAACAAGGTGCATTTTATACGACGATTGTTCAACCTGAAAATGGTTGAAGGGATACCTGTTGCAGATCATATCAACAAATTCAATACCATCATAAGTCATTTGTCATCGGTGGACATTGATCTTGGTGATGAGGTATGTGATCTGGTTTTACTATCTTCGTTACTAGAGAGTTGGGAAGCCACTATAACAGCTGTGAGCAGCACTTCGGGGAATACAAAGATGGCTCTGAAAGATATATGGGACCTAATCCTTAGTGAGGATGTTCTAAGAATAGAATTAGGCAGATTCTCTGGTTCTGCTTTGAACATTGAAGGATGAGGAAGGTACCAACAGCGGGACAATCGCAGAGGATGGTCGAAGTCAAGAGGAAAGAGCAGAGACAAGGCAAAGGGGCCTGGTCCTACCTACTGGAAATGCGGGAAGAAAGGATATGTAAACAAGGAGTGTAGAGATAACCGAAAGGGACCTGAAACTAGTGGAGCAAACACTACAGTATAAGGAACTGATGACGTTCTACTGTTGAGCATGGACAGCCCGATGGAGTATTGGATTTTAGACTCTAGGGAATCTTTCCATTCTACATCGGAGAAGGGTTTCCTGAACAATTTTGTTTCTAGAAATTTTTGCAAGGTTCATATTGTTGATGACAATCCCTTGCAGATTGTGGGTAAAGGAGATGTACGGATCAAGACCAATAGTGGGAGCTTGCTGGTTCTTGAAAACATGAGGTACATCCATGGTTTAAGAAGAAATCTCATTTCTATGGGGTTTCTTGATGATGCAGGGTTGAGTACAACGTTCATTGTTGGTGCATGGAAGATCACCAAAGGATCAATGGTCATAGCTCATGGAGTAAAGAATGGCACCCTGTACAACATGACAGAAACCTGCATGGACAAGGCTGCATCACTGGAAGCTATCGTAGGTTCTCAAATGTGGCACTACAGACTCAGACACATGAGTGAAAATGGAATGAAGGTGCTGGAAACAAAAGGGTTGCTACCAGAGATGAAGTCGGTGGAAGTAGGATTATGTGAAGATTGCATCTTTGGAAAGCAGAAGAAGGTGTCCTTTGAAAAAGGAGGCATAACACTGAAGTATGGAAAGCTAGAACTAGTGCATACATATGTTTGGGGGCCTGCACCAGTACCATCCCTCGGAGGGTCACAATATTATGTGACATTCATCGATGACTCAACAAGGAAGGTATGGTTTTACTTCCTAAAGAATAAATCTCATGTGTTTAAGATGTTTCAGAAGTGGAAAGTCATGGTGGAGAATGATTCAGGAGCAAAGATGAAATGTTTGAGGTCTGACAACGGTGGAGAGTATGGCAGTCAGGAGTTCAGGGAATTTTATTCTGAAAATGGAATTAGGTGGGAGAATACAATCCCAGGAACACCACAACAGAATGGTGTGGCAGAGAGGATGAATAGGACACTGAATGAAAATTCCAGGAGCATGAGGCTACATTCGGGGTTACCCAAAACCTTCTAGGTTGATGTAGTGAACATGGCAGCGTATCTGATCAATAGGAGTCCATCTCTGCCAATGGGATAATTTCTACCTGAGGAACTCTGGTCTTTTAAGGAGGTAAAAATCTCACATTTAAGAGTCTTTGGCAGTTTGGATTATGTACACATTGATGCTAACTCAAGGTACAAGCTTTATGCTAAGTCCAAGCCATGTTTCTTTATTGGATATGGTGCTGATGAGTGTGGTTACCAATTTTGGGATGATCACAAGAAGATGGTCATCAGGAGCCAGAACATGGTATTCAATGAAGGTTTCATTTACAAAGGTCATCATGAAGCTGAAGATGAAAATGGGAACATTGAATTAGAATGAAAAGAGCAAGTGGATCTTGAAGGTTTGTCTGATCTTGAGAGACCCGAACCGGTGGAACCTACTACTCTAGTGGAGTTGAGGAGATCATCGAGGGTGAGAAGGCTTGTGCAGAGGTATTCACAATATCTGCATTATCTATTATTGATTGAAGGTGGAGAAATATAATTCTTTGAAGATTCAATACAGCTAAAGGAGTCAAGCAAGTGGGAGCTGGCTATGAAGGAGGATATTTCCTCATTGCATCACAACAACACTTGGGAGCTGACACCTTTTCTAACAGGAAAGAAATCATTGCATAACAAGTGGGTTTACCGGGTCAAGGAATAACATGATGGGAAGAGGAGTTTCAAGGCAAGGATGGTGGTGAAAGTCTTTCAACAGAAGAAGGGAGTGGATTTTACAGAAATATTCTCACTTGTAGTGAAGCTTAGCACCATTCGGGTGGTTCTCAGCATTGTGGCGTCAGAGGACTTCACCTTGAGCAGCTTGATGTCAAGACTACATTCCTTAATTGAGATTTGGAGGAGGATATCTACATGCAGTAGCCTGAGGGATATGTAGTGTCTGGGAAGGAAGATCTAGTGTGTAAACTCCAGAAGAGCTTATATGGATTAAAGCAGGTTCCAAGGAAGTGGAACAAAACGTTTGATTCATTTATGTCTAAAAATGAATATAATCAATGTGGCATAGATCAATGTTGCTACATCAAGTCTTTTTGTGATTAATACATTATATGTTTTCTATATATGGATGGCATGCTCATTGTGGGATCTTGTATGCAGAGAATTAATGATCTAATAGGGAATTTGGCTGAGGAGTTTGAAATGAAATATCTTGGAGAAGCTGGAAAAATTCTGGGGATGTAGATCAAGAGAGACCATAGAGCTAGAACGTTGATGTTGTCACAGGATGATTACATTAGAAAGGTTCTTAAAAGATTCAGTATGATGGAAGAAAAGGCAGTCTCTATTCCCCTGGAAATCCATTTCAAACTATCAAAGAAGCAATCACCGAAGATGGCAGAAGAGGTGGAGTACATGGCAAAAGTTCCATACGCATCATCTGTTGGAAGCCTGATGGATGCCATGGTCTGTACTCAACCTGACATCTCTCATGCAGTGGGAGTTGTGAGCAGGTATATGGCTAACCCTGTAAAGCAACATTGGGAAGCTATGAAGTGGATACTGAGGTATTTGAAGGGCATAAAGGAGGTATCTCTGTGCTTTGGGAAAGTAAATTCATTACAGGGGTATGTGGATGCTGACCTTAGAGGTGATGTCGATAGTAGGAGGAGTACCACGGGTTATGTCTTTACCTATATAGAAACTGCGGTAAGTTGGATATCACAATTGCAGAAGGTGGTGGCTTTATCCACCACAGAGGCAGAATACATTGTTGTAACAGAAGCTGGGAAATAGATGGTTTGGCTGAAGAACTTCATGGATGAATTGGGAAGAAAGCGAGATGATAATGTATTGCACTGTGACAGTTAGAGTGCTATACATCTTTCCAAGAACCCAGTATTTCATGCCCAGGAGAAGCACAGTCAATTGAAATACCATTTCATCAGAGGTTTGATACAGGATGGGTTGCTGACTTTACAGAAGATCTGTGGAACCAGCAATCCGGAAGACATCTTGAAAAAGCCTATGGTGATACAGAAGTTGAGGCATTGTGGTTCCTCTGTTGGTCTCCACTGATGAACGGAGGATGAGAGGCAGAATGATGGAGGACCTGATGGGAGCACAAGAGGAAAACAGTTTGTATTTTCATGAATCTATGAATAGAAAGTGGAGCTAACCGACCGACACCGACAGGCACTGTAGCAGTGCGGAATTTGGGGTCAACTTCACTGTAGCACTTTTTACTTCCAGCCGGCAGTCACTGTAGTTCTTTTGACAAAGTTGTCCGCCAATAATTGTAGCAATGCAGACTTACTATTTGGAACAATGAGCCATCTTCTTCATATATAGCCCATTTCGGGCTAGGGTTTACGATGGAAAATCCTATGTAATTTCTTGTGCTCCCGATATAGTGAATTCCGCCTCCCCTGTGGACGTAGGGATTTTTCTGGAACCACATAAATCATTGTGTCCTTTTTCTTTCTTTCTTTCGTTTTCTCATTTTCTGTCGTTGTGTCTCCCAAAGATCCTGCAACAGGTGGCACCATTAATGGTAAAGGAGGTCAAGAGGCTCTCCCTCATTTATGACAGAGTTGAATGGTTTTCCACAATTAAATGGGGGGTTTATTCTTGAGTGGTCCCCACACCATAACCTCTCATGGGAGGTTTGGTTAGGGTGAGACCCACCACCATAACCTCTCATGGGAGGTTAAAGTGTGGTGGTCCCCACCTCTAACTTACACATGGGTGGTTATAATAGATAAAATAAAATAAAACATGCACTTATTTTATTTTATTATTTCCATGAAATATCCAAAAACTAACTTTCACCCTCGACCAACTATTGTTGAGGTAAAAGTCTTCTTAAGCGAATACTGGTGCTGTGAGTTCAACGGTGCCCTCATATTTCAATTCCAAGCATAAGTTTAAAAGTTAGAAAAACTCGCTCGTACATTTACTGAATGTACATGAACAAAACTTCAGAAATTTATTTCAGGCTCACTGGGCCTCGAAATCACACGCCGTCAATTTTCATGGACTCGTAAAATTCCCATTTAATTAAAAAAATTACATGGAAATTCTGGGTCTTTACATTCTCCCCACATTAGGTCTCTACATCCCCGTAATCCACAAGTCAACTAAGGGAACAAGTGGGGGTATTGAGCATGCATCTGAGCCTCCCACTCCTATGTTATCTCCTGGAGGTTCTCATGCTGCCAGCGAACGCGCACCGAAGTTATCGAACATCCATGAAGGACCTACTTCTTTCGATCCTCAATCTCTACTGGAACCTCTGTAAAAGTCACCCCATCGTCGACGTCCAACTCACCATGGTTGATGATGTGATAAGGGTCTTGCACGTATCTCCTCAGCTAGGATATGTGGAATACGTCGTGCACTTGTTGCAACTAAGGTGGAAGAGCTAAGTGGTATGCCACCATGAAAACTCTGTAGAGGACCTGAAAAGGTTTGATGAAACTTAGAGATAACTTTCCCCCTTAGCCAAATATTCATAGACCTCATCAAGTTGAGACTCGTAGAAAGACGTGGTCTCCATCCTCAAACTCCATAGGTCTGTGTCTTCTATCGGCATACGACTTATACCTACTCTGTGAAGTAATCATCCACTCTTGTATGATCTTCACCTTCACTGTGGTATCCCTAACCATCTATGGTCCCACTAGTACTGACTCCCCAGGGTCCGCCCATCGCAAAGGTGATCTGCAAGTTCGCCCATATAACACCTCAAAAGGTTCCATCCCAATGGTAGAGTGATATCTGTTGTTGTATGAAAACTCCACCAAATTTAAGTGATCCTCCCAACTACAAACGAAGTCAAGGAAATATTCATAGAGCATGTCCTCAAGGGCCTGAATGGTCCGCTCAGTCTGGCCATCCGTCTGTGGATGGAAGGTGGTGCTCAAATGGAGCTGCGTCCGGAAAGCCTCCTGAAACCCCTTCCATAGTCGGTAAGTAAAACATGTATCACGATTAGAGACAATCCTCAAAGGTACTCCATGTATCCACACAATCTCCTACACATAGAGGCGTCCCAAGATCTCTACTGAACCTTGTTCTCTGATTGCTAGGAAATGGGATGACTTGGTGAGTCGGTCGACGACCACCCAAATCGAGTCATGTCCCCTGGATTTATATAGAATAACCATCATGAAGTCGATGGATATCCCATTCCACTTCTACTCGGGGACCTCTAAAGGCTGAACCAAGCCTGTTGGTACCTGGTGTTCTGCCTTCACATGATGACAAGTGAGGCACTGAGAGACAAACACTGCTACTGCCTTATTCATTCCCAGCCACCAGTGTTATCATCGGAGGTCTTGATACATATTTTCCACTCATTGATGTACCGCTAGAGACAATGTGTGGAACTCCCTCAACACTTCATCCTGAAGTGACACTGGTACCAAGGTACATCCTCTATAGAGGATGACATGCTCCCCACCTTCAGAAACTTCATCAGGTGCCTGTCTTGTGGATTTATGAGCACGTCATGTCTTGCAGTTTGTGTCCCCACACTATAACTCCCTGAATCGCTAAAGAAGTGGAGGAGTGACTATAAGATACTGAAAGAATTATTCTCCATCTCTATCCACAAAGGATATCTACAAAGCGGGCAGCTGCACTGTCGCCTCACCTAGAAGTTGTATACCAAATCACCTACTGAGTGCATCTGCAACAATATCTCCCTTCCCAGTAGTATAAACTATCTCGAATTCATAATCCTAGAGGAACTCAAGCCAAAGTTTTTGTCTCAGTTTCAGGTCCTTCTGAGAGAATATATACCTAAGACTCTTGTGATCATAGTACATGGTAAAACGCTCTCCCATCAGATAGTGTCTCCACATCTTCAAGGCGAAGACCACTGCTGATAACTCCAGGTCATGGGTAGTGTATTTCTTCTCATGTTGTCTCAACTGTTGTGAACCATATATGATCATTGCTCACTCCTGCATCAGGACACATTTGAGTCTGGTCCCTGATGTGTCACAGTAGACTACGTACCCTACGCCTTCCTCTGGAAGCCTCAAGATAGGGGCACTAGTCAGTATCTACCTCAGCTCTTGAAAGCTCTGCTGGTATCTCTCTGACCACACAAAGGGTTTCCCCTTCTTCTTCAAGGCTAATATTGGTGCTGCAACATTGGAGAAGTTTAGTACAAACCTCCGGTAATAACCAGCTAAACCCAGGAAACTATGTACCTCCGTTACACTCCTGGGTGGCTCCCAAGAAAGTACCTCCTCAATCTTTGCTGGATCCACTACAACTCCATCCTCTAATATGACATGTCCCAAAATGTGAACCTCTCAGATCCAGAACCGGAACTTCGAGAGATTACCATAAAGCTGGTGCTCTCGGAGTGTGTCATGCACTACCTGCAAATGATAGGCATGCTCCTCCTCAGTAGTCGAGTATATTAGAATGTCTTTGATGAAGACTATGACAAAGTGATCGAGTTCTGGATGAAAGATCATGTTCATGAGTCCCATGAACACTTCTGGAGTGTTGGTTATGCCGAATGGAATTACCAAGAACTCATAGTGGTCGTACCGACATCTGAACTCCATCTTATGCACATCCCCATCTCGAACTCTGAGCTTCTGATAGCCTGATCTAAGTTCTATCTTAGAGAACCACCGTTCTCCCTTCAACTAATCAAAGAGGTCATCAATCCTTGAGAGTGGGTACTTGTTCTTCACGGTCACCTGGTTCAGGTTCTGAAATTCAACACAAAGCCTCAAGCTCCCATCCACCTTCTTGGCGAATAGAATTGGTACTGCCCCAGGAGAAACACTAGGTCAGATGAATCCCTTCCCCTTCAAGTCCTCCAACTATACCCGGATCTCACGAAGCTCCACAGGAGACATCCTCCACCTCTCTGTGAGAAGGTTGACCTGGTACATCATCAGGGAAAACATCCATATACTGGTCCACCAATACAGGATAATCCGGAATCTCCACATCAACATCTCTGAGGTTAAGGCTAGCCAACTGATGAGTAATCGGGTGTACTCTCCTCTGAGCAAGTCCATCATGTGTTGTAAAGTCTCCCTTCTCGCTGGTGAAGGTACACCTGGTCCTATCTGTGCAGACACGCTGCACTTTACGCCTAATACAGTCAATATGATCATGGACTATAGATAACCATTCCATACCCAAGATGATGTCGTAAGGCCTCAACGCCGCTACTAGGAGATCCTAGCCAAAACTCTCGCCTCCTAGAGTAAGCTCACACTGCTGGAACCAGTACGTAATCGTCGAATCCACTCTCATAGGAGTCTCTAGCCGTAAGGATTGAGGCAACGTCTCCGTCGGAATCTCCGAGCTCCGAATGAGGGCAGTGGAAATGAAAGAGTGACTAGCACCTGTGTCTATAAGTACTGCAGCTAAGGTGGAGTAGACACATATCGTACCTCGTATCATATTTGGAGCAACATGATCATAGGCCTCAGCTGGCTGGAGCCGAGATCTCCCCTATCCTCATGCTCCCTACAATCAGGGTGGACCTCATGGTGGTGGTGGCGGTAACAACTCGAATCATTGTCCATCACCAACTGCACGACCAGCTCCTATTCCATGTCTGCCTACTCCCTGTGCATCACCTTGATTGAATATTTGTCTCTGGATGGACGGTCCTTTGACTATCTTCTGATCATCCGAACGGCGAGTCGGGCAGTCATGAGCCATGTGACCCTGCCCACTGCATGCATAACACTTCCCGCTCTTGGAATGTCTGGCTTTGTCTCCTATTCCCAGCACAACTAACCCTGAGTCATGAGGTCATCCACCCATGGGTCTGGTCCTCTTGGACCTCTATGTCAACTGTCTACTACCAGCTGCAGAAGACTCTACTATGTTATCACTAGCAGTGGGTCTTGCTGCTGGTGACTACTCAGCATGGAAACTCTCCACCAAGAGGGCTCTCTCTAACACCCCCGTCTGCATCGGGATGCTGAGTGAGATCATCGAAGTTCTAATCTCCTTCCTGAGTCCCTTATCGAAGGTTCAGGCCCTAAAGAATGGGTCATGCACCATATATGTGGAGTAGCGTTAGAGGTCTGTGAACCTCACTGAGTACTGAGTTACAATCATGTTTCCCTGCTACAGATGAAGTAGCTCCTGAATGCGCACAGCGCGAAGAGTCACTAGAACAAACTCTGCCTGAAACATGCTCTCGAATTCTACCCAAAGCGTAATCTCGTTGTGAATCTGGAGAATCAAGCTCCACTAGCTTCTCGTTTCTTCCTGTAGAAGGATGGAATAAAGTATCACCATGAGGTCTTCTAGTGTCCCTACCAGTTGGAAGACTCTCACCACAGCCTCCAGCCAATCCTCAGCCACTTGTGGGTCTGTCTCTCCCCTGAACCTGGGTGGCCTCTGGCACTAGAACTCGTGCAACGTGCTCAAGAAGCATGTATCATGTATTTTTGGGTCTGGTGGCATAGATGGCCCAACGGGTAAAGGTACCATTGGTGCCTCTTCTATAAAAGGGCCTGACACCAAGGCCTCGTCGCTCAGTGGGATATCTATGTATACAACTCTCGGGACCCTAGCTGGTTGTCCACGTGGAGGCATCCTGAAAGAAACAGATGCGACACTGTCAAAAGCTATACTTTGTGAGCTGACTTGGATGATCTGACTTAAAGAAAAGTTTTGAAAACACATACACAATCAGTGTTTTTCTGCACTGAGTCAGAAATCAAAAGTCAGGGTCCTGGTGTATGGATACGTCATCCACTGCACCAACACTGGACTCTCTAATCTGAGAACCACACTCATTACCCTTAACACTATTGCTTCACAGAAAAGATCATAGTCCTAAGTTCTACAGTAAAACCAACTCCTCTGATACCAATTTTTCATGACCAATCTCGTGGGACCCATGCCGTGACTACCCCAAGCCTTCCTTCCATAGGCCAGGGGCTGGCGACTAGCACCAAAGGTGTAATTCCCTAAAACTGGGAAGGAATTGCCTTTATAACATGTAAACGCACACAACAAAGCACACAGATAGATACTAAAACACTAGGTAGACTGTATAATAAAAGGGTGTTGAAAAGTAAAAGGGGTCGGAAATACAATCCCAATTGTAAAGTACAAGGAACTGGAAGTACAAGTATAACTGAATAAAGGAAAAACAGTTGTTGGGTCATCCTTTGGGATTCCTACCTGAAGGGTAGGTACATATAGCCTCCTCAGCACTCCACATTCGTCATTCTCCTTTGTGTACTGACTCAACGTAAGGTCAACCTCCAAGTACCATCTAGTCCTGGTACTCTTGGCCTCAGTCATCACTGTCTGTTGTCTGCATCCAATAAAACAAGGTACGGGCATAGCCCATGCAGGGGTGAGTATAAAAATACTCAGTAGGGACCCTGAGACCCTCTAAGTCTCACAAAATACAACAAGGATAAACCATACAGAAATAAATAGATAACCTTATTTAGGTATATGATGATACATATACCTAAGTTATCAAGTGTTCCATCTCAATCTTGAGGAAAACACAGAAAAACTTACTCAGCTCAAACCAATATTTATTCTAGGGGTAAAAAATTTTGAACCCTCAACTGCTGGATAAATCCTACTCTATTGAGTACAGTGGGTTTTCCACCATAACCAGGCACTTCCCACAAACCTTGGACTGTTGAGGTACTCCTCATGTCGAGAACCATGGGTCTTCTATGTCACATAGAGGTGCTCCCCAGCATGGGTATGCCGCCACAACCAGGCGCTCCCCCTCATAGCCTACAGAGGTACTTCTCATGTTGAGTACCGCGAGTCTATCGCCAAAACCAGGAACGCCTCCACTGTGGTTCTGCTTCCACAACTAGGCAATCCCCATTGGTCTAGTCAAGTCACTCCGAGTCAATCGCTCAGTAGTCGTCAAGTCTTTGCCAGCTACTAGGTTCCCGCACAAATGCCCACTTTTCTCTGGAAGATCTGCTCCACAAGCTATTGGTCGATGCTCCAAATTCCATGAAGTCCCATGAAGAATCCATCCCAAATGTCTTCCACATCATAGGGGTCTCAACTCAACTAATGACGTGTCAATCGGACACCCGGTCTGTGATTTATTAGTCTTCTAGTCCCGGGGGCCCAGGTGGATTCGTGCACGATCCAACCTGACCGTATCTCAACTATACCTCAAACTCCAGTGGGGTATACTCAAACAGACCATCATGCTCCAAGAATTCCAGTTCCGCTAACAGTTCTTCAAAAAGACGTTCGGTGCCAAATATATGGCCAAAAGAATAAAAAATGGGTCGTTGTGGGCTCGGGTCCGGTCTGACCCGGTCAGACTGACCCGGCCCGACCGAGTCTGGGTTGACCCTGTTTGGGTCATCCCAGATTGACCCATTGGGTCTGTCCTGGCCTGTCGGGCGGGCCAGCCCGTTGGGTTCGGCCTGGCCCGCTGGGCCCCGCCCAGCTGGCCGCGAGGACGGTTCGGCCCAGAGGGCGCCGCGTAGGCGGCTCGGCCCGGTGGCGCGGAGCTGGTTCAGCCCGGAGCGCCACAAGGGCACGGGCGGTTCGGCTGGGGGCAGCGCGGCCGAGGCGCGGGGGCGCAGCCAGCAGGGCGGAGTGTCTGGGGTGCTCGTGGCCGGGGTGCGGGGCGTGGTTCAGTCGGCAGTTGGAACGCCGCGGGGGCGGTGTGGGTCACGGAGGCCATGGGTGGCATGGCCGTTGCCTTCATTTCCTTCATCGCCGTTTCAAAGAACACCACAAAGAATATTGGCGGGGGGATCGGGCCATGTTAGTTTGTCCCACACCCTCCACGTTTAGAGTGGTAGCATACGGTTCACAAGAACGAAGCAAAGAACATCATGGAAGATATCTTAAAAACATCAATTCCCATAATCCCTCCTTTAAAAAAAATTCCCAACCCATAAGGAAAAAAATCCGTGAATCAAATTGATAATAAGTTGTTCTACGTTCTTTGTTTTAGAAGGAAAGAATCAAGGGAATAATATCATACTTAAAATAAAATCCCTACCTTGTTCGTTGTTCGTTGATGGGTTCGCATGGAAGAAGACGAACCGTTGGGAAAAGATGGACGTCGATTTGCCGTGGACGAGGATGTCTCACGTTGGAAGGAGTTTCGAGGAAGATGGTCAAAGTCAAGGTAGACATTCTTCATCGGTGGAAGCGTTCTTCGCTGGTGGAAGTGTTCTTCATTAGATATTTTTCTCCCAAGATCTCTAATCCTCCTTTTCCAACCTTTTTCCAACAAATGAATAGGTAGCCCCTCCAAATAATAGATAATCTATTATTTAGTTTGTTGGGTTTAAAAATTCAAATTGTAGCATTTAATTATATGAGTTGGCTTAATTAATTAAAGGGGGAGGGCTGACACCATTAATTAAGGGGGTGGCAGCATTAATGGTAGAGGATGTCAAGAGGCTCTCCCTCATTTATGAGGGAGTTGAGAGGTATTCCTCAATTAAATGGCGGGTTTAGTCACGGGTGGTCCCCACACCGTAAACTCTCTTGGGAGGTTAGATTCGGGTGGGCCCCACCACCATAACCTCTCATGGGAGGTTATGGTGTGGTGGTCCCCACCTCCAACTTCCACATGGGTGGTTATAATAGAAAAAATAAAATAAAACATGCGCTTATTTTATTTTATTTTTTCCATGAAAAACCCAAAAACTAACTTTCACACTCAACCAACTACCGTCGAGGTGAAATGTAACAACTGGGTCCCGGTGACAACACAGACACCTTACCTTGACACGGCCGTCAGGTTCTTGCCCACCAGATAAAACCAGTTGCCCCACAGACACGTGGTCCCCACCATGAGGGACCCACGTGCCCGAACGGGTCATTTGACTAATGATTGTCCCCACAGGCCAACACATGTCCTTTCCAGTGTGCTTTGTCCTCACTCACACACACCCTAGGAAACTTCCTAGAAGGTCACCCATCCTGATCACTACTCCAGGCTAAGCATTCTTAACTATGGAGTTATAATCAGAAAGGTTCCCAAAAAGGAAGGTGTACCTTGTTGACATGAGTCATAGCATTTAGTCATTTAACCCTTTATCATTTGGGGGTGTTACAATCACCACCACTTTAGAGCACAACGTCCTCGTTGTGGGCCCTACATCTCAACCCAGGCAGTGCACCACACTTAAGGCTGGGTACCACCTCTGATACCAAATGTAACAACTGGGTCCTGGTGATAGTACAGACACCTCGCCTTAACATGTCCGTTAGGTTCTTGCCCACCAGGTACCACCAGTTGCCCCGCAGACACGTGGTCTCTACCATGAGGCCACCCACGTGCCCGAACGGGTCATCTGACTAATGATTGACCCCACGGGCCAACACAAGTCCTTTCCAGTGTGCTTTGTTCTCACTCACACACACACTAGGAAACTTCCCATAAGGCCACCCATCTTGATCACTACTCCAGGCCAAGCACGCTTAAATATGGAGTTCTAATCAGACAAGCTCCCGAAAAGGAAGTTGCACCTTGTTGACATGAGTCATATCATTTAGTCATTTAACCCTTTATCATTTGGGGGTGTTACATGAAAGTATTCTTAAGAGAATACTGGTGCTATGAGTTCAATGGTGCCCTCAGATTTCAATTCTGAGCACCGGTTCAAAAGTTAGAAAAACCCGCTCATACGTTTACTGAAAGTACCCGAACAAAACTTCAGAAATTGACTCCGGGCACACCGGGCCTCAAAATCATGCGCCGTCAATTTTTGCGGACTCGTAAAATTCATATTTAATTAAAAACATTACATGGAAATTTTGGGTCTTTACATACTTAATCAATTAATTTCATGTTGGACGTTTTAACGATATTTTCTATATAAATCTGAAATGACAACAATAGGTCAACTATGGTCAATGATTTCATCATTTAATCATCTATAAAATAATATTAATCAAATAACTATCATTTTTATAAATAAATTATACTTTTTAAAAAATAATTATACATGTTTATTAAATTTGAACTGTGTTATAATCATGGGCATGGTAAGTCATACGTACACGTGAGAAATGATTCCATTTTTCAGCGATCATTTTGAATAGAATGTAACTATAATATTAAAATTAAATAGTTATCATAATATTTTATATATCATATTAATTCTTAAAATATACTTATATATATCATCCATGTGGTGTGTTGATAAAAAAATTATCTCGCTTCGTGAAGGTGGAAGTCCCCACATACGCACAAACAACATTGTCATTTTTCAGTGAATGGAATGGTAAGAAATTAAATGATATCATATATTTTTAGGATGATAAATATTTCATGAATATAATATATAAATATTAGTTCCATTTTTATAACAAGTCATAAGAGGTGGTGATGTAAAACAAATCACATTGGTTCAGGATGTAGTAGTCTATCGTACACTCAGACGAAATCTTTGTTTCCCATTTGATAGAAGAAATGATTTTTAACGCACCAACCGCTATTTCCCAGAGCTAATTCATTATTTATTACTTTTTCATGATCACAAAAAATTTTAATCTTGAAGGATTGATCATTTTAGTAGCCTTGGAAAAACTAGATACAAACATAAATTTGTACATTACATCTTGAAATGAAAGCCACCATAAAAACTCCTTTGAAAACATTATTATCCCATTTCCTCATCCATATAAGTCATTAATAATGTAAATATTATCATCCTGGGGAAAATGAAACATAACAATGGGGTGATATTAGATGATTATTAAGGGTAAATAATTCAGTAGAAGCTATCATAAATAAGCACAAACTTTTAAGGCAAGGTGTATAGTAAAAACATCATCCTTTTAATCATAAACTTGAACATAATATAGCAATAATAAATCAAAAATTACCATATAAACATGCACATGGATATTCTACTAGTAGAATAATCACATGTAATAACTAATCTTATAAAGAGGGAATACATAATACGGGACATATTAAACACACCATCAAGGCTTCGACCAAGACACCATATATAATTGGGTAATACATTAGCCAAAACCAAAACATAATTGTCTCATGATACCTACTAATGCATCGAGGGGCTATAGAGGGACCCTCCCGACACTTACAAAGTTTATTGCATTCCTCTTATGAAATGGTTAAAACATAACCAACATAAACATTAATATTAAAACTAGTATATGAAATATCAATATTAATCCATATGAATGATATCAAAATAACACATACTCTATCAAACATATCATAAAACCTTTAATACCATATAGAACATTGTATCATAATATATTAACCTTTATTAATTATAAAATACAATAAAGGATGTTTACATAGATGAAAGTTATCTAACAAAATCATTAAAACTCTTTTAGAAATATCCCTATTTACATTAAAATCATTTTAAAGCATGCATTATTTTAAAAGAAAACATTTCTTTTGAAAATAAACTATTAATATTGTATGGGAATCATAAAAATTTTAGGGTTTCGTAATGGAAGAAAATATCCACTTCTTCCATATAAGTTAAAAAAACATTATTTCCTTAATTTTTCTAAAAGTTCATATAGTACCTCATTTTGAAAAGGATAGAAAGATTCCTTTGAAAAAAAAATTAAAAAAAGTAAAAAATAGATATAAATTACATTAAAAAATATTATAAGAATAGAAATATTATTTTGAAATACATGTATAAGAAACATGGATATGGATGATAAAATTTCCCAGTAGATACTTACGTATAAACAATCTCGGATAATAATGAGATTATGAAATTAACCCTTACCTTGTACTTTACTTTATTCAAGGGTGTTTTAACCTCCATTATAGTGGTTATATATTTTTAATAAATTATAATAATACTATATACATATTTATGATATCATATATGATCTTATTATCTCATTTTGTTAATAATATTTCAGTATTACACTTATTTCGGGTGTTAACTGCTTTGTTTTCCTATGCATGTTTTGTTAAGTAAGTCATGTTTCTTATGCATATGATATATTTTATTCATATCCAGAATGATATTAGGCTCATAAATATTATATTTACTTATCATGTGATTTTTATAATCATTATTGAATGGTTAATGTGGAGAATGAATCTCATCAGTTCATGGAGACAGTAGGCTGTACGTACGCACGAGCGATGATATCATTCCTTTAATGATTAAATGATATAGAACTAGATTTTATGTTAATTAAATAGAATAATAATAATTTCATATATGTTATTTTTTTCTATTATACACATCATTATACCCGTCCAAATAAATTAATGTTTAATAACAAATTACACCATAGTGTGGAGATGGTAAGTCGTATGTACTTACGCACGCATGGTGATATTAGTATTCGTATGATGGATAAAATGATGAGTATGGTTATCCCGTGATTATAATAACATCTCAGTATATGGATTATACTGTATTTATTACTTTGGTATGTAAAAACATAGAAAGAGGAATTAGAAGAAGAAATGAACTTTGAAAGAAGAGATAAAATGATTAACTCTTCTTCAGGTGTCTCCTTTTGATTTGCACAAAAGCACTCTTTAAGTTTTTTTTCTTCCCAAAGGGTGGATTTTAGGATGAAGTAAGGGAAATTGGGAGAAAAGTTTGGTTGGTTTTGGTTGAGACAAATGGATTTAGAGGTGTGAATTAAAAACAAGAAGAAGTTCCCTTTTATAAGAGAGGTGGGGACACTTTAGGAAAAGTTTCAAATATTATTTTATTAAAAAATTATTTTCAGTTTATAATATCTATAAGAAATTTACTTCGATAATAAGATGAGGATGGGTTTAAATCCTCTCAAATAGTAGGTTTTATACATGTTTAGTTTTCCAATTTAACCCTATCTTTTGGCTTTAACCCTTAGTGAAATAAGTTAACTCTGACTATGACTTCTTGTATTTTATACTATATGGTTAATATAGTTACTATAAAATTCCAAGAGAACATCAAGTGGATCATTAATGATATTTGTAACACTATCTAAGTCAGTTGGACAAATCATATAGTTTCCTAACTATTATATCATTTAATAAAATAGTGTTTGTTTTAAAAACTCATTTATGTCAATTTTGACACAATTTAGTAATTGATTTTTGTTAAAGTCATAAATACTTGATTCCTAATAAAAAGAATTAACATATCCCTAAAATGTCAATTTTATCTAAAAAAATCAGGTATGGAATAAAAAATCTCAAATTATATTTATTTTAATATTTATAATAGCATTTATTTCAATCATTCATTAATATGGTAGTCAAAGCATCATTATTGTGTCATAAATAAATTTATTTATCAAATGTATAAAAATTATAAATAAAATACCTTTATTTATGAAATTATTTTCTATTTATAATTATTATTTATATTTAAATAGATCATCTATATAACTCCACATTATAATTTTTTTAGTAAAAATATACTTGTTTATGTTTTATTTCTCTTTACTTTAAATTAATTATTATAACATGTCATTATCACACTCATTTGGCTTCCAAAGGACAAATGTGTGTCAAAAGTGTTTTTCTAGTCTCCCATAACTCATACAATAGTATTAAGACATGTTTTAGGGTAGTTTTATATTATTATAATGTTATTGTTACCTTTATTCTTCTAATTTACCCTTTAATCATGGTAAATAAAAATAATTACTGAAGTTACTATTTATAATTACCAAAAATAAAAGGGACCCATTTAAAAACATTGAACCTTTTTATTCCAAATATTGAATCTATTTTTAAAAATTCAAAACATATAAGTTTCAGTAATTAATTTAAAATGTCTCCTCATTTTCAAAATGAGAAAACGGGTTTTTAAAAGTAAAAACCATCAAAAGATTGATTCGTGTTTATATCAAATTTCGATGTAAAAATACTTCCAATGAATTATATTATATTAAATGATAAAAAAATAATATAATTATTCTTTAAAACAAAAAAAAATGATAACATAACATTATAAATAAATTAAATGAAAAACATTTTTGAATTAAAATACACTATTTTCACTATTCATTAAAATATGATTGTTATCCGAAAAAACACTAAAAATTTATCCAAAATAAATTTTTTATGCCCCTATTCTAAATAAGAATTTATTTTTGTCAAATTAAATATATAAAATGTAAAATATTTTATTTAAAAATGGTTCTCTATTAAAAGGCGGAAAAAACATCATTTTTTAAAAAATAATTCTTTTATCTAAAAAATTTAATTTATCCTTATATTATGTCTTATAAACACATCAGATGAATTTTAAAATTATATGGGATTTATATAATTAAAATTTTGTTTAATACTATTCACAACCACTTTTTAAATGGTTATTTTGATAAACCGTGGTGCGCTCGAACTCAGAGTTTCATGTTGCACAAGCTATTGAATTATTTAAAAAGAATTGTACCTTCGAAGCTTGGGGTGTTTCATTCTTCCCTCATTCAAATAATTTCATCCTTGAAATTTATATAATATCACTACATAAAAATATTCAGGTGGTTCTTCATCATATGTTCTTCAGGTTCCCATGTCGCCTATTCCATTTTATGTTTTCTCCAAAGAATTTATACTAGGTGAGTCGTCTGATTTCTAAACACTTGTTATCTAGTATTAAGAATCTTGATGGGATCTTCACACTAAGTCTAATCAGGTTTCATTTATATTTATTCATAGATTAGTACATGTGTTGGGTTTGACATGTATTTCCTTGACAATAATATATGAAACACGTCATGAAATTTGGAGAGACTTGGCGGAATTTCAAAATGGTAAGTTACAGCTCCAATTTGATCTAGAATTTTAAAAGGAACAATGTACCTGGGACTTAATTTACCCTTTTTACCGAATTGTATAACACCCTTATATGAAGATACCTTCCTGAAAATGTGATCTCCTACTTGAAATTCCAAATCCTTCCATTAGTTATCAGCATAAGTCTTTTTCCTACTTTGATTTTGATATGGGTTTGGATAAACTTCACCTTTTTATTGTTTCATCGACAAGTTATGGACCTATAAGTTTTCATTCACTAATATCATCCCAAAAAGTTGTTTTTGGCTATCTATTTCCATATAATGATTCATATGGTGCCATATTAATACTTGAATGGAAGCTATTATTGTAGTAAAATTATACTAGAGGTAAATACTAATCCCACATACCTTGAAAGTTAAGTGAGAAAGATATCAAAATGTCTTCTAAAGTTTGAATTTTCTGTTATGATTGTCCATTAGTTTGAGGGTGGTATGTAGTGCTCAAATGAAGTTTAGTATCTAGGGATTTCTAAATAATTTTCTAAAAACTTGATGTAAAACAGGGATTGCGGTAAGAAACTATTGATAGGGTTATACCATGAAGTTATACAAATTCATTAATATATAATCTTTCTAAACATTCAAGTGGTGAATATTCTTTTATATAAATAAAATGTGTTGATTTAGTAAGATGGTCAATAATGGACCATATCACATCATTTCTTCTGGGAGTATTTGGTATTCCCATGATAAATTCCATCATAATATCATCACATTTCCACATAGTTATAGGAAGAGGATTCATGAATCCTCTAGGATGTTTTCTTCCAACCTTCACCTATTAAAAACCCAAACATCTTGACACATAATTAGTAATCTCCCTCTTCATGTTGTTCCACAAAAAATGTTCCTTCAAATATTTATACATCTTAGTGCTACTAGGGTTTATAGAGAAATTAGTGCTATGATAATCATCCAATAATTCACTTTTTAGCTCAGGTATAGTAGGAACACAAAGCCTCTTCCGAAATTTTAAAATACTATCTTCAAATACAAAGTCAGTCAATCTCCCATCATTCACAGCTTTAGTTTTTTTTTATATTATTCATCATCATACTGAGAACTTTTTATCATTTCTAGTAGAGATGATTTGGAAACCATTTTAAAATGTATTTATTTTTCACCTTCCATGATAATGCCTATATCCATCTTTACTAGATCGATGAACATAGGATCACTTTCAACTCTCATTTTATTTATAACACCATGGTCCTTTCTGCTCATAGCATTTTCTTCCTTATTTTCCTTCCCAGGGTGGTAGTGTATTATGCAATCATAATACTTGAGTAGATCAAGTCACCTCCTTTGTTCCATATTGAGTTCTTTCTATGATAAAATATATTTCACACTCTTGTGATCAGTACATATCTCACATCTTTCACCACAGAGATAGTGTCTTCATAACTTTAGTGAAACTATTACTCCAGCTTACTCTAGATAATGATTTGGATAGGTTTTTTCATGAATTTTTAATTGCCTTGATTAAAATTAAATAACCCTATCATTCTGAAAAGGACACAACTAAGTCCTTTGCTCGATGCGTCACTATAAATAAAAACCCCATCACTTCCAAATGGTAAATTTAAATTAGAATCATTGAAAAATATTCTATTCAATTATTCAAAACATTACTCACATTTTTTTTCAAAATTAAATTAACCCCTTTACATGTGATCTTTGTTAATGGGTTATCCAATAGAAAACAATTCTAGAAGAAATGCTGATAGTAACATGATAACCCAATAAAATTGCATACCATAGTTATATTTTTCGGCCCTGTTCATTCTTCGATTACCTTTTCCTTTGAAGGATCAACATAGATTCTATCATTCAAGAAAATATGTTTAAGAAACGAAATTTCATGGTGCCACAATTCACATTTTATAAACTTCCCTTATAGAACATTTCTTCAAAGAGTCTTTAGAACAATCCACAAGTGGTTCTCATAGTCTTCGTAGCATTTGGAGTATGCCAAGATATCATCAATAAATACTATGAAAAAATAATCAAGATATTCTTTGAACACTATGTTTATTATATCCATGAAAATATAGGGTCCATTAGTCAATCCAAATGGTATTATTGTAAATTCTTAATGACCATACCTCATCTAGAATATTGTCTTTGGAATATATTTCTTCATTACACACAGTTGATGAAATTCAGAAAGAAGGTCAATCTTTTAAAAATATTGATCTCCATGGAGTTGATCAAATAAATCATAAATTCAAGGCCAGGGATACTTGTTATTTATTGTAATAATAGTTATTTATCTGTAGCCAATGCATGGTCTCATTGATACATATTTCGTATTAATAAAAAGAATTGGGGATCCCCATGTAGAAACATTAGGGTGATTAAATCCCTCACTACTCAACTCATCTTGTTGTTTTCTAATCTCTACAAATTCCACAGTGGCCATTCTATAGGGAGTTTTTGATAATGGCCGTGAATCAGGGATTAAACCAATAGAAAATTCAACTTCATGCTCTGGTGCATGTCCAAGTAAATATTTGGGAAACACATAAATATATTCCTTTAAAATAGGTACATACTCAATTTTAATATTTCTTTCTTTATCCCTAGATTTTATTTACACTTCCTTCCCAAGAATATCATTCAATAATGATATTGGGGGTGAGTTTTGATAAGAATCATATGGTTAAGTTTCTGATATAATGATAATGGATTCGACATCTTCCTCAAAAATCAAAAATTACTTCTTCTTGAAATATATTTCCATGTCATATTTTGATTTCCAATCCATTCCAAGGATTATATAAAATTCAACCATATGTATGATTAAAAATTTAGCAAATAATGAACATTTATATTCCATAATGGTAACTTCCCAACCCATCTTTTTGCAATAAGGCTTCCCTTATGGGTTTTTACTGATAACTCCCTTGTTAATTTGAATTGGAAATATAATTTTTTTTAATGAAAACTGGGAAGATATAATGGAATACAGTGATACATAATCAAATAAATATTTTTCTAAATTTTTGGATATGATGATAGTACCCCCACCACATCATTAGGATCATCAACCATAGCAGGTGTGATAGCATAAGCCTGGAATTTCTCCCTTGGCCTTTTCTATAGTAGATTTCATTGATGCTTAGGACATTCATGTGAATAGTGTTCCATCTCTTTACAATTGAAGCATTGCACATTACCATTTTCTTTCATTCCCTTGAAATCACGAGCATAGTGGCCCTTTTATCTACACTTGTAACAATATCATGTCACCAATAAACATGTTCTAGTATATTTCTTTCCACATTTAATGCAGGATGGAAAATCAATATTTCCCTTATTCCCCTTTAATTTTTTCCATTTCTCAGAATTCTCATAAACCCTCATCTTCTCCTTCTTCCCTTTAAAGTCCTAAGACATAGAAAATTCCTTCTATGTCTTAATGGAACATAAAACTATATCTTCATATGATGAGAATATTTGGGAGACCAATTCCCTTTTAAGGAAAGGTTTTAAGCGATCAAATAATCGATCAATCTTACTTCTTGGGTTATGTATGTAGTCTACAACATATATTTCTAACCTTGTGAAGTTAGCCTCATACTTTGAAACATTCATCTCCTCTTTTTGTTGTAGACTCATAAATTTCCTTTCCATATCATCTCACTATTCACGAGGAAATTATTTTTCTAGGAAAAGTTCTTTAAAATATACCAATTCCATATTTTATACTTCTTCATCCTCCTTTGTGTTATGAAATAATGGCCACTATTGATCCTCATCTCCTGAGAGACGATAAATTTCCATGACAAATACTTCCCTTTAATTACTCCTAAAGCAAGAAATATTTTATCTAAGGAACTTATCCATTTCTCAGACACAAATGGATTTGTAGACCCATTGAATGTTGGAAGTTTTTTTTCATATAAAGGGGTATAATATTGATCCTCCATATTGTGTATTAAGTTGCTCCATATGGGTAAGTTTTTTATTCATAATCTAAATCATTTATCCCAGTACAGTTATAAGATGTTCTGCAGTAGTCGCATCACCGCCTCCACTATAATTATCTTTCATAGGAGGTATATCCCTATATGAATTATGTGCAATAATATGGTTTCCATTCCTTCCACTACGCACCATTTCTAAAAAATATAATACACTAGATTAGTTTATGAATCATAAATCATAATTCCAAACTAATAATATACTTCACATAAATTGAAATTTTTATGCATATCTAATCCATAATCATAAACATGGTTTCTTTGAGTACATATTTAATTATAAGTCCTTCATAATAGTTTTTAAATAAAATATTAATTATCCTAAGCATATACCTTAGGAGTTTCAAACCAGGTGCATAGTATGGGCAGTTGTTGTGTACCAGGTTACCTCGAGTCAATCTCAGAACACCTTGTCAAAGTTTTCACCCCTAGGTACATCTATGCTAGAACCACATCCACTTATAGTATCCAAATATGGATATATTTGCTATTAATTCCCACATAACTTCTACATTACCAAAATTATAGGATGGTCTTCTATACTTATCCTTAAAGTCTATCTTAGGGTAATGTTCCCAAATCCAAGTTTTTTTAAATAATGTTTCCAAGGTTTTTATTAAACTTCCTCTGATACCAACTATAACACCCCGACCTAGGTTTCCTAAAGCCGATGAATTCTTTATTACATTTTCATGATCACAAGTCAAATCCCGAAGGATCGATCAGTTTACATTACATCTTGAAATGAATGATGATTTAAAAACTCCATTGAAAACATTCTTATTCCCTTTCCTCACCCATATAAGTCATTAATAATGTACATATTCACATCCTAGTGATAATAAAACTAATAAAGGGGTGTGATCAGATTATCATTAAGGGTAAATAATTCAGTGGAAGCTATCATAAATAAGCATAAACATTTAAGGTATGATGTATAATAAAAACAACAGCCTTTTAAACATAAACAAGAACATAATATGGTAGGAATAAATACAACATTACCATATAAACATGCCAATGTATATTCTACTAGTTGAATAATCACATGTAATGACCAACCTTATAATGAGGGAATACATAATACCAGACATCTTAAACACATCGTCAATGATTAGGCCAAGACACCATACATAATTGGGAAATAAATTAGCCAAAAAAAACATAATTGTCGCATGAAACCTACTGATGCATCGAGGGGTTATAAAATGTCCCTCCTGACACTTACAAAGTCTAATGGATTCCTCTTACAAAAGGGATAAAACATAACCAACCTAAACATTCATATTAAAACTAACACATGAAATATAAATACTTAATCCATATGAATGATATCAAAATAGAACATCTATAGTCAAACATATCATAAAACCTTAAATACAATATGAAAGATTATATCATAATATATTAACATTAATTAAGCATAAAATACAACAATTGATGTTGATATAGATTAAATTAATCTAAAAAATCATTAAAACTCTTTTATAAATATCCATTTTTACATTGAGATCATTTGAAAGCATGTGTAATTATAAAAGAAAAAATATCCTCTGAAAATAACCTAGTAAGATTGTAAGGGAATATTCACAATTTTAAGGCATCAAAACATCAAAAAATAGCCACTCCCAATGTATAATTTAAAAAACATTCTTTCCTTAATTTGTCGAAAAGGTCATATAGTACCTCGTTTTGAAAATGACAGGAAGATTCCTTTCAAAACATTTTATAAAAAGTCAACCATGGGTATAAATGACTTTCAAAAATATTCTAGGAATAGAAATATTATTTTGAAATACATGAATAAGAAACATGGTTGTGGATGATGAATATGTCCCAGTAGATACTTACTTATAAAAAATCGTGGATAATAATGAGATTGCGAAATTAACACTTACCTTGTAATTTACTTTAGTTGAGGGTGCCTTAACCTCTGGTATAATTTTTAAAGATTGTTAATAAATTATAAAAGTAACATATACATATTTATGATATCATATATGATCCTCTTATCTCATTTTTTTAATAATATTTCAGTATTACCATTATTTCGGGAATTAACTCCATTGTTTTCCTATGCATGTTTTGTAAAGTAATGTTTCTTATGAATATGATATGTTTTATTCCAATACATTATGATATTGAGTTCATAATTATTATATTTAATTATCATATGATGTTTATAATCTTTCTTTAATGTTTAATGTGGATAACGAATCTCATAGTGTCGTGGAGACGGTAGGCCGAATGTATTCACAAGCGACAAACTAATTAATCTAATTGTTAAATGATATAGAACCAGATGTTATATTAATTATACCGAATAATAATAATGTCATATTAATTATTTATCTCTATTACACTCATCATTATACCCATCCATATAAAGTAAAGTTGAATAACAAATTACACCATGGTGTAGAGATGGTAAGCCGTACGTACACGTGCATGGTGATATTATTATTCATAGGATGGATAAAATGATGAATATGGTTTTAAAATGATTATAATAACATCTCAGTATATTTTTGATAATGTATTTATTACTTTGGTATGGAAAAAACATAGTAATAGGAAGTAGAAGAAGAAAATAACTTTGAAAGAAGAGATAAAATGATTACCTCTTCTTCGAGTGTCTCTTTTTGATTTGCATAAAAGGACTCCTTAAGTTGGTTTTATACAAAAAGGGTGGAATTTAGGATGAATTTATGGAATTTGGGAGTAGATATGGGTAGGTTGTTTCTGAGGAAAAGGGTTATGGAGGATTGAATTAAAGAGAAGAAGAAGTTCCCTTTTATAAAAGAGGTGAGGGGCACTTTAGGAAAAACATGAAATATTAATTTATTATAAATTTATTTTGGGTTTATAATATATATAAAGTGATTTATTTTGAATATGAGAATATTAAAGATCTAAATCCTCTCAACTAATATGTTTTAGATGATTTTAGGTCACAAATTTAACCTTATCTGTTGTCTTTAACCCTTAGTTAAATAAGTTGACTCTTACCATGTCTCTTGTATTTCTATACTCTATGATTAATTTAGTTACTATAAAATGTAAAGAGAATCTCAAGTGTATAATTAATGAAATTTTTAACATTATATAAGTTATTTGTACAAATATTATATTTTAATACTATTATATCATTTAATAAAATAGTTTTTTTAAAACTCATTTATGTCAATTTTCACACTATTTAATAATTGATTTTTTTAAGTTATAAAAACTTGATTCCTTCAAAGAAAAGCATTAAATGATACCTAAAACTTCAATTTTATCTAGGAAATTCATGTTTGGAATAAAAAATCTTAAATTACATTTATTTTAATATTTATAATATCATTTATTTCAATCATGCATTAATAAGGTAATCACTACATCATATTGTGTCATAAATAAATTTATTTATTTAATGTATAAAAATTATAAATACAATAAAATGATTTAGGAAATTTTTTTATCTTTTTTATTAATATTTATAGTCAAAGAGATCAGTTATATAACCCCACATCAAAATTATTTTAGTAAAAAGATACATGTTTATGTTATATTTCTCTACATTAAATTAGTTATTATAATATGACATTATCCCACCCAAGTGGCTCTCAACGGAAAAATGTGAGTCCAATGTGTTTTATTGGTCTCACATTACTCATCAAATAGGATTAGTATATGTGTTAGGATATTTTTATGTTTTATATTATTACAACATAATTTTTACTTTTATTCACTGAATTTACCCTTTAACCGTGGTAAATAAAAATAATTATTGAAGTTACTATTCATAATTACCTCAACTAAAAGGGACTTATTTACATAATATGGAACTTATGATTATAAATATGGAATATATTTTTAAAAATTCAAAACACAGAAGTTGAAGTAATTTATTTAAAATTAATCCCCATTTTCAAAACAAGAGAACGAGTTTTTAAAAGTAAAAACCATCAAAAGATTGATACGTGTTTGTATAAAATTTCAATGTAAAATTACTTAAAATAACATAAATTATATAAAATGATAAAAACATAATCTAATTATACATTAAATCCTACTAAAATTATAATCTAACAATATAAATAAATTAGATAAAAAAGAAGTTTTGAATTAATATGCTGAATTTTTCACTATTCATTAAAATATGAATGTTATCAGAAAAAAACCCTAAAAATTTGTCGAAACTAAATATTTATGTCCATATTCTAAAGAATAATTTAATTGTATAAAATTTAATATATAAAAGTGTCAAATATTAGATTTAAAATAGCTTCTCTATTAAAAGGTGGAAAACTCTATTTTTTTAAAAATACTTATTTTATCTCAAAAATAGAATTTTTCCTTATATTATTTCTAATAAACACATAAATAAATTTTAAAATTATATGGTATATATAAAATTCATAATTTTGTTAACAATATTCTTATTTTTTTTAAACGTCTTGTTTGATAGGTCGTGGTGCCCTCGAACTCGGTGTTGCGTGTAGCGCAAGCTATTGAATTATTTAAAAATAAGCATATTGTGGAAGCTTGGGGTGTTACAAGATTGGTATAGGTTGTTACATTAATATAAAAACAAATCATTATATTGAATATTATTTTGTTAATATTTTTCCCTTTTGAAATAATATTTTAAGGATGTGGAAGAAGAAATAAAACTAAATAGGTGCTTAAAAACTTTATATCCTCTATGGAAAATCTTCTTTTCTTAACACATTACGACCATTATGGTTAGTTTCATGACCTAAATATAGAATATATAATGAATATAGGGATTATAGTAAGGTATTTGGTAAGTTATTAGAAAAAATAAATTTCTTTCTTAGTGTGGAGGAATGAATATAATAGGTTTCCTTTGATAAGATAGGGGAGGGGAACTCTTGTAATTTCTCAAAATATTAAATTAATAAATATTAATTTTTAATTTAAAATGGAGAAAAAATAATTTATTTCTTATTTTTCATGATTAGTGTTCAAAATAATATTATAAAATAATTTTTTGACATGTTTATGGCACATTTTACCTTTATCATTTGGTTTGAATACCTAATTAATCCTTCTTAAACATACTGTGACAACAAATATTTTTACTCTTCAAGGGTCAATATAGTTACAATGATGAAAAAGGGATCATAAATAGGTCATGGTTGATATTATTGATCACATAATGATCATTTATATTAATTTAATGTTTCTATGAATTTTATATCATTTATAAAATATAATTTATTATAAAAACCAATTAATGTCAATTTTTGGAACTATTCATTTATTTGATTTTTAATAAAATCATGAAAATAAATGAAATTCAAACCAAATATTTTATTATGTTACTAAAATTTCATGATAATATAGAAAATTATTGTATCACCTATTTTATCTTAAATAATATTACTTTTAATGTTTTCACTATCATTTATTTTATTTTTCTATAAATTGAATAATTATTGTGTCCACGTTGTGTAACAATTTAAGGTAAATATTTCATCAATAAAAATTTAAAATAAATTATCATGATGAATATAAATATATATTAATTAAAAATACTATTTATAACCTAAAACATACCCTAGTTGTCTCTAGGTTAAATATATTATAGTTTACAAAAAAAGAGTGCGCCATTTGTTTTCTTTTCATTAAATAAAATATCATAAACATCATAATCTCATGAAATTAAATAAAAATCATATAACTGGATATTGGATGAGTATTGATGAAATAAAATCCTAAAATAAAATTATTACAAGTGTTTTTCTCATGTTATAGTCCTTATAATATTATTTTTAACTTTAATTACCTAAGTTACCTTTTACTACGATGACAAAAACTGTTGAGGATACTATTGATATTGACTGATAATAAAAGGGGAATATTTAAAAAATATGGTCCCATAGATTCCAAATATGGAACCCATTTTTTCAAAATTAAAAATTCATAATTGGAATAATTTATATTAAAATTGAACCGTAAAAATGAAATGAAAAACAGTTTTTCTAAAAAATGTTTTTTATGTATAAAATGTTTTTATAATAAATCCAAGTAAAAAATTAAGTTCAAAAACAATAATAGGAATATATTAAATCATAATTAATTAATTAAATTTTAAAAAATAAAATTATAATTTGAACTTAAAAATACATTAGAAAATTAATTTTTTCAATAAAGGTAAGTATTTTTAACTATTTAATGGAAAATCAAACATTTCAAAAACATCTTAGAAATTTATATTAGTATAATTTTGACATGATGAATTCATAAATTAAGTTAATTTTATAAAATTTAGAATATTTAATTTTAAAATAACTATTTTAAATGAAAACTTATACTACTTAAAAATCTAATTTGGTTTCATATAATGATTTTTCCTTTTGACCAAAAATTATCTAATATTTTTATAATAAATATAATTCTATAAAATCATAATAAATAATATATGAAAATGAAATATATATAAATTACCTGGTATTTTACATCCTTCCCCATTTTTTACATTGTATCCTCACAATTTTATTCACTTATTAAACAAGTGGGGATACCTTTCCTTCATAGCATTTTCAAACTCTAATGTTTCTTCATCAACCATATTGTTTTTTCAAAAAACCATAACCTATTGAATTAAATTGTTCCATAGTAAATTCTCTCTATGGAAAATAATCTAAATAGTTTTTCCTCATATGAAAGGTTCTCTTCCAAATGAAATACCACTAGAAACAAAACATGAGATGAATCTAGCACATACTTTCATAACATCAAAACATGAAAAGCATTGTGTACCTTGGAAAAACTCGGAGGCAAGGCCACTCGATAAGAAAAAAAATCCAACTTTCACTATGATTTAATATAGTCCAATTAAGCATGTACTTATCTACAAAATTTTACTAAAAACACATCACATTCTTCAGTGGAGATACTTCATGAAAATAATGACTTCCTACCTCGAAGGAGATATGTTTCCTCTGATTATATAAATAACTTTTATTTCTCATCTGAACTATCCTAATGTGTTTTCTAATTACCTTCACCTTCTTAATAATTTTCTCTACCAATTATAGTCCCATCAACATCCTTTAACCTATTTAATTCTAAAAAGATATATTCTGATGTCATATTCCATATAATTCCTCAAAATCTATCATTTTTATACTAGAATGAATATTTTTATTATAATAAATTAAACTAAAGAATGATATTGGTCACAAATTCCCTAGTAATCCATTGAAAAATAATGAAGTGTGTTTTTCAAGATATGAATTGTTCACTCGTATTTTTTATCAGACTAAAGATGAAAATTTTTACTGACATTTAATGTTATTCCCAATGAATTCTAATTTCATTTCAAAAAAATTTAAGTGAACCTGGAATCATGGTAAGATACAATGGAGAGAGGAACTCCATATAACAAAACTATATCCTTAATATGTAGCCAAAAAATTGATATAAAGAATAAATATATCAAATAGGAAAGAAATTTATTGATTTTTTTAATCGTTCAATAATTACCCAACTCACATTATTACCTCGATATGTATTTTTAAATCCCATTAGCAAGTCCATTGATATATATTCCTATTTCCACTCCAGCATAGGAAAAGGTTGAATCATTCTCTTCAAATATTGATGTCATAATTTTAAATGTTGTAAATTCAAACATTTCATAGTAAAATCATTAATATATATTCTCATTCTATACCACTAATAATTCTACCAAATTCCTCTATAAATCTTAATACTACCTTGATGAAAAAATAGGGATCTGTAAGTTTCAAACAATAATAAAATATTCAACTGTGAATCAAAATGCACACATAATCACATTACAAACTTCAAAACACAATTTTCTTCAATATTAAATTTAGATTACTTACCCTTATTAATCAATTTAACCTTTTCATATAACTCATTGTCTTTATAAATTGATGTTATACTTTAAAATGTTCAAAATTCAAACATTTCATTGTAAAATTAGTAATATATCTTCTCATACTATACAACCAATAATTCTCCCAAATGCCTCTGTACATCTTAATGCTACCTTTATAAACAAAAAATAGTGATCTGTAAGCTTCAAAAACTAATTAAATCTTAAAATATGAATCAAAAGGCACACATAATCACATTCCAAATCTCAAAAAACAATATTTTTAAATATTAAATTCAGGAAACTCTCCCTTATTAATAAATTTAACCATTTATAATAACTTATTATCTTCCTTCTAAGCCTGATTAATTCATTATAATAGAGTTGATTTTACTAACACATTAAACAAACCATTGTATGTTCCAAGATACACAATTTCTCAATATAAATTCATCTAATCATTAACCAATGGGTGTTGTTCCAAACATAACATTGTTAATTAGGCATAAGTTTTTTAACTCAAATAATTTTCTAATTTTTTCACTTTTCTAGGATTATAAGGATTTATACAATCATAATCCCATATCAATTCCATCCATCTCCTTGTTATCATGTTTTACTCTTTATGTGTAAATATATACATGTCAATCATTTATGGTAAGTATATATTTCACAAGTGGATCAATATTAATTATTTTTTCAAATTTTAGAAGAAAAAACACAACTATTAATTATAGATCATTGGTAAGATAATTTTACTCATGAAGTCTCAGTTTCTATAAATCATAATAAATTTCATGATCATTGTGCATTATAATAAAGGTAAGTACCTTCTAGAAAGCATCACTAAAGATAAAAAATCATCATTCCTTGAGGGAAAGGCTAAAAAAGGAGTGTTTGCTAATTTTATTATTAGTTCTTGAAAAGAGTCATTATTTTTTAAAATTAATTTAATTCTTTTTCATGTTAAATTAGTCATTGAGATTTATAACCATGAAATGTTTTTAAAAAACACCAATAATATCCTATTAACCCAAGAAAACTATGTATCTCATTAACATTTATAGTATTTTCCATTAATAAACAACTTTAGTTTTAGATGGATCAATTATTAATCCATATTTATTTTTGAAGTTTCCATGTAATGAAATCTGTTGTAACCAAAAATCATATATAGTAAATTTTCCATTTAAATTATTAACTTTGATGGCCTGTAGAATAATCCTTATATTTTTTTGTGATCCTCATAAAATTTTTAATAAACCAATATATCATCAATAAAAATAACCACAAACATATCTAGATATTCAATGAAGAATCTTTTCAAAGTATCTATAAATACAGTGAGGGAATATTTTGACAAAAATGGAATAACTAAAAATTTATAATGGCTATATTGAGTCTGAAATGTTTCTTTAGGAATTTCATCCTCCTTTACCTTCATTTGATGGTACCTAGATCTCAATTCAACCTTCAAAAAATACTAATCTCCTTGGAGGTGATAAAAATTAATTGTTGTGTGGAAACATATACTTATTTTTAACAGTAATTCTATTCAAATATCTTTAATCAATGCAATTCCTAATGGAATCATATTTGTTTATAACAAAAAAAGGGGCCACCCCATGGTGAAGTTATAGGATGAATTAAAACATTATCTAGAAACTTATATATGTTATTTTTCAATTATATGTGTTCTAGAGCCATTTGATAAGAGGGTTTTGAAATTGATATAGATTCAGGCAATATTTCAATTATAAATTTAACTTCCAAGTCAGGTATAAAATCAGGCAACTCATTAGAAACAATATCCAAGTATTCTTATACTTCCAATACTTCATTAATCTTTATAATTCTCTTATTCTCAAGAACATGTGTAAGATAACTAGTGTTTCAATATTTTAACAGTTTCTAGCTACATTGATATGTTATCAACTTTTTGGATTAATTCTTATATGCAAACTAAAATTATTCCAAAAAAAAATTCTTTATCACTATAATATATATTTTCATTGTAAATGGAATTTTAATTCATACCAAAAATAATATAAAAGTCTAACAAGGTAAAGTCAACATGGTTTTCTAGTATTGTGTTCCAAAAAAAAATTTATAAGATTCTTATAATTTATTTTTTCATTAATGGTTTTACCATGTGATTTAACCATAAGTTATAGATCTATTTCATAAGATGAAATTTCTAATTTAAAAGAAAATTTCTTAAAAATTAAAGAATGTGTAGACCTTTAATAAAATAAGAAATTAATATAATCTGAATAAACAAGAACTATTCTGGACGCTACTTCATTTGATGGCCCAACATCTTCTAAAGTAGTTGCAAAGGATTTCCTAACACCTTTCTATTTATAGGTTAGTTTCTTCCTATTATTCAGATCATTCTTTTGGAAACTATGTTCTTAATTCCCCAATGTAACACATTTAAAACATTGCATTGTCTGTGTTGGGACCACTTTGTGTATAAGGATGTATTTTTTCAACAGTTTTCAATAAAGATCAAAATGAAGAAGGAGATGAATAAGAACTCCCAAGTGATTGAGAGTGATAAATTCATATGATTTTTGAACAGATATTAAGTTAGAAATACATGTATCAAAGGTGATACAGTGTATAAAATAATGAAACTATCATAGATATTGTTGAAGGTCTTCAAATTATAAAGTGATCATGTGACATCTCACTATTCAAAGAGACCATGTAATAACCTACCTAAAGATACATTCATAATTGCATGAAGTATCATGTGGAGATTTTAAGATTTACGAATTATCATACAAAGTTGAGAAGATGATTCTAGTTCTATTCAGTGTTAACTAGAAATACTGGTGTTTCTATAAGATAGAGAAGTTTCATTACATTCCCTATAAAAATCAAACGATGATAAAGGTGATTAATCATAGACCATATATCATGATAGATCAGGTTCGTGATGAAAGCTGATGATTGTTGAAGAATAAAGATGATAGTTAATTAGCATGGGTGATCTTACTAAAGAATATATTTAAGGTGGCATAGTTTCCACATATTTTCCAAATTATAGGATCTCAAAATCGGGATTCTGTTTTTTTCAATTGAAGGATTTTTTTCATAGGAGTGAACGAGATGTGAAATAAAGAAGGAAATCGGCAAAGGAAGCAAACTACATACCTCAGATCATGGACCACATACCATGTCCATGAATGGTTCATGGTCGCGTACCATTTAGTAGGAAAGGTATGCGTAATGGTTCACAGAACGGGTTGCGGTATCGAAAATGGTTCTTTATGGAAGGAGTTGTGGTACGTGGGATGGCTCACTGCGGATGAAGGTTTGTAGGATTGTTGTGGTTTGTGAAACAGGAGTGGTACGTGGTGGAGGCTTATAGTACTTGGATGGAGTTCAACATGTGATGAAGTTTGTCCCACATTGAAAATTTCGGTAAAACAGATTAGTGAAATTTTCTGAGTTATTTTCCTATATAAAGAGTGTTAATCCCATCATTTAGAGAGAGATAATTCGGTAAGAAAATATCATCATTCTAGAAGAACTCAGCTAAGTACAAAATTGTTACATGGGAGACATTCTACGTTGGATATAGTGGTATGCGAAAGATGAAAAGGTTCAAGAAATTGGAAGGATTATTCCATAGAAGGGATTTTTTGTATGAAAAAGTTGTATGTGGGAGATGAAATAATTCACTAACTTTGAAGAACAGGTCCATGAAAGGATGAAATGGTATGCCAAGGAGGTATATAGAGGTAGTACACAATGAAGATACATGAAGGCGATACGCATAGGTGGTACACAAAGGCAGTATGAAGAGGTGGTATATGAAGGTTGTATGTAGATGTGGTAGGCAGAGGTAGTACGTAGAGGCATTACGCGGAGGTAGTATGTGGAGGCAGTGTGTGGATCATGCACAGTGTGAGGAGCAGTTGTGGTACGCAGAGTAGGATCAATACATGGAGCATGCACAGTGTGTGGAGTAGAAATTGTATGTGGATCAGGTGTGATACGCAAAGTAGGGGAGGTACGTGGAGCAGGCAAGGTACCCGGAGCATGCGCGATATGTAGAGCAGGCACAATACGCAGATCAAAGATAATATACATAATCTGGGACAGTTTTCCGAAGCAGAATCATTCAAAATGGAGTATGTGATTCTAGTGAAAAGAAGAAGTTTTAGTGTATTCGGTAATTTCACTAAAGGAGAAAACTGAATATAAAAGACAATAAATTCGGGATTTCGATGCAAGAAGTGCCTCATGCTAAACAGAGACAAAGGCTTTCATTCCAATCTGTTGAAGTGACCTTCAAGTCGATAAACTAAGTGAAAACCTCTATAAGGTAGTGAGTCTGGGGGAGTCTATGGAAGTGATCCAAGGGAAGCAGTGAGATATCCCTAAAACTATAGGAATTATGACTGGGATAGAGTGATTATTCCCAAACTCTTGTAATCCATATCTAGTGAAGATTAGTGGAATTAGTTATGACTATAAACTTGTCGATGTATGATCTTTGGATGTAGCCCTTAGTGGTGAACCAAGTAAAAGTGTTGTGTTTTCCTTATGCATTTGAGTGTTTTAATTACTACACATATCCATCTTATATGTTTCAATGAGCTCCTACCAATATGTGAACAAGATCCAGTAAACAAGATAAAAACATGACACCCTGATCCCCCCCCCCCTCTCAGGGTGGTCTAGGGTCCTTCGATTGGTATCAGAGGGAAAAGGTTCACATATGTTGGATAACCTATAGTAATTTTATTCAGAATAGGATTTGAGCTTTCAATACTGAGTCTATAATGAAGTGCATTATTGACGAATATTTAGTCATCTCTGAGTAGAAGTATACATCTAGAAATACGTTGTAAAAAAGGAAAAATAAAGAGAAAAGGTTATTGAAGAAGTACCTCATGTCCAAAGAAGATGCAGTTTATGGTTCTCTATGCCCTTCCAATATTAAAGAAATATCAATCTTGGAAAGTAAACATCAGGTGGATTAGGTTTCTACTAGAGGAAAGGAATACAATTCTGTCTCATTTTAATGTGATCAGGGGAAATTGAGAACTTATCTGCACGATATTCTTGAAGAAAAAGTTGATGTTGCTTGTATAATTTTCCAATATATTCAGGTTGATATCACTCGACTGGTAATAGTATCTGATAATATGAAAATGGATTAGTAAATAAAATGACAGAATTTTATAATCTCTCTAGATAAATTTAATCCTTTAAAGAAACAAAGTGGAATCCTGAAAGAAATACATCAAAATATCTCATAGAAGATGAAGATTAATAGAGAGTCAGAAAGGATCTTGAATAACAGATCTATGTGCTAAAATGGAAATTATAAAATTTCACTAATATCACAATTCCATAATTAGAAGTGACATCCAAGAAGATCAAGAAACATAACTCCTTGATTCATAATAAAATGATGTTGCATGAAGAATAAGTTGTTAGATTCAAAAAGTCTTGTGAAGAAAAGATGACAATGATTGAAGATCAAAAAGTCATCCTCAATGGGAAATGTCTGGAATTGGAAGCTCAGTTGACCAATCTTGAGAAGACATATATTGATTCTTAAAAAAAGAAAATAGTTTTTATTGGTAATCAGTGTTCATTGGTGGATTATAAAACTAAAATACCTTCAACATGTGATAAGAATATCATGACATCTGTTGATGATCTATCTCAAGACATAGTGCTTGTTTATACTCAATTCTCACTGGAGGATTCTAATGTTGAAAGGCCTCAAATAAGTGACATGAAGATCATGACATCCTTAAATGATATACCAAAAGCAGTTGAAAGGAATAAGGTACCATCCAAACCATCTTGTACTCATACTTCTAAATATTTTTCCACAATAAGTGCATGCTTGAAGAGAAATTCAAAACAAGTTTAGATGAGGAAATGTGATGAGTTTCCTATCACCATGTCTGGGGTGAAGAGGAAGGAGAATGGGAAAGGTGGTTCTCCACAAAGATCACACCATGTAAAGAATATGGCCCAACAACCTAATAAAAAGAAATCCAAATTTGTGGGTCAATGTTGGTGCTGAAACAGATTTGGGAACTGTGAAATAAACTATTGGTACAATCCTCATAATATAAAATCACAAAGGAATACTACCTCATGGTGAATAAATCCTGAGAAGAAGAAACAACATTCATAGGTCCAAAATCATATTTTTACCACAAACATATTTGGAATTCTTGACAACATCTATGATGTATGCAATGGAAGTGGTCACAATGTATATACATGCCCATATCAACATGAATTTATCATTGATAAGAAAATAATACCCTCGATGTTGGATAAGTATGAAGTACATTACTTGGGAAGAAGACAGAGGAATATTGTGAATAAAAATTTACCCAAGAGGATATCAAGTAGGGAAGCTAATAAGACCCTGGATTTTATATCCATGAAATTGAATGGAAACCAAAAGAGAAACTAAGAGGGATTAAAATCAGATGAACCCATGTCAAAGATCCAAACATGTTGCAACAGTTCCAAATGAAATATTGGTCATCTGGCCAAAATATTTATAAATAATTAAAAAACATGAAGATGAAAAATCCATGTTTTGTGCTAATAGAAAAGGAAAACTTCCACGTGATGAAGATAAAGTGCATGAGAGAGTGAAAACCATCGGAAACACACGTGTTAAAGATGTTCTGTGTGAGAGATTTATGAAATCTGGTCACATTTATAAAGGTTTTATAACCTTAATAATAGAGAAATAAGTAGTCCCTAAAAGGTGTAGTAATGTATCATTCATGATGGATCTTAAAAAGAACTACTCTCCATGAAAAGTAGAAGAGAATGTGAGGAGATCCATGTCAAATCAACACAAATCATAAAAAATGTTTAGATGTGCGATCATAAGGACTGGAGCAGATGGAGCTTCATGGTTGAGAAAACCATCTTAGCATTCCCTCTCACATTGAAGAAGAAAGGAGGAACTACCTTATTTCCTTAATCATTTGTGTATTGTATTTGTTCTATTAATATAGGTAATTGAAGGTGAAGCATGCTCTCAGAGAGAGAATCTGAGAATTAGTGAATGCTGTCAACTCTTGATATCTAAGATAAAGTAGTTTCCATATTTGTAAGATTATTTAATTTATATTCAAAGATTAAAATGATGAAGGATAACCCTTGATGAATATAATGAGGAGTTTTTTCCTTGAGGGGGAGATAAATGAATAATATTCCTGAGTTATTGTTTCAATTAGTAACGACTTTAGTTGGTATTAAATTCAATTACTCTGTAAATCACATGAAGAACATTTCATTGGAAAAAGGACTATCATTTATTAATCTATCATCCTTGGTTACTCAAAATGAAGATAATTTTACAAAGGGGGATTAATTGAATTAATCAGTAACATAAGAGGAATGGAAGTTCCCCAAGTCCACTTATCCCACTAATTACACTTGAATGTTTTTGATCTATTTTTTGAATTGAGTAAAGGAGTTTTAGGTTGATTATTCCATATCACATTCAATTTCATCAGCCTGAAATGAAATTGGAAAACCATTGATGACAAATTACATGAGTTCTCATCTCATGAGGTATCATGATCCAAGGGATGTAATGATGTATCCCTGAACCATTAGGTGGTGTTCCTAGGATAGATTGATTGTGCACAAACTCTTATAATCTAAATATAGTTAAGATTAGTGGAATTAGGTACGACTGGAAACCTGTCAGTATATTCTCCTTAGATGTAGCTCTTAATGGTGAACCAAGTAAAAGTGTTGTGTTGTCCTTATACATGTGAATTTTTTAATTACTGCACATATCCATAAGACATGTTTAAACAAGTTCCTACCAACATGCGAACAAGATCTACCCTAATTCACCCCCCCCCCCTCAGGGTTGTCTAGGGTCCTTCTGTCTGCTTATCAAAATTGATCGTACCATTACCCAGATCATTTTAATTTCAATCATAGGCCACATTTCTAGATGTATCACATCGATATATCTTACCAAATTTTATAAGTCATTTTCCATGTTTCTTTACAACACTTTCCATAAATAAGAAACATTACTTCCTTACATTAAGATTTCATTGATTCATACATACCCATTTCCAGCCATTTGGAACTTTTCTTCAAATTATTTTCATGAAACACATGACCATTTGAAAACTGAATTTCTTCCCTCCCATCACATCCAAAAATTTACTCACTAAATTTTAATTCTAGGGAATACAATTCCATTAGATATATTGGAATTAATCCCTATGAAAAAATTATTGATTTCCATATTAATATCTTAGAAATATTTGGAGTGTACCTTGGTAATCAGGTGAATTTGTATTCATATTCGGTCATAAAATCCTTCTCCTACAACATTGATTCTATGAATTTATTATTTTTACTAATTCAAATAGACTTATAAAAATATTTCTCAAAGAAAATATACTTAAAATCCTGCCATTCAAGGCTATCATATTTTTCACTTTATCCTATATTATTTACCATTTTCACCATTGATTATCTTCAACTTCAAAATAGTAAACAGAAAGGGTTACCTTTTGATGATATTAATATCCAATGACCTCAAAAAAATTCTATAGATTTTATCCATCCTTTCTCTACCACTAGGTTATATGATCCATGGAATGTAGGATGGTGTTTCCTCATAAAGTGTTCCACTATCATCATGTTTCTATATAGTATATTTTCCTACTCTCACAGATGGATTCTATCGCCATTTATAGATGACGTCAACTGAGGCATTACTTCAAAAAAATGTTTAGTTCTAATTCTATCCTTTCCAGGTTACTGATTCAAAATGATATTTTCTCCTTGGTAGCTTCCCACATCAGCATCTATATTCCCTCTATGGAAAACCATTATGAACATACATAGTTTAGATTAACCAACATGGTAATATTCAAATTCTATATCATGTCAACATAACCAGAATGTAAAATATTTTAACAGTATTATATTTACATTATCCTAACCTATAAAGTTATCTAACCATTTCTCTGATACCAACTATAATGTACCGACCATTAACATTACATATTATTATGAATTTAAACTAGAATTTACATTCTCACATTACCATGATATTTTAGGTTTATATTTTTAGAGAGTTAGGTCATAGATCATACATAACATACACCTATTTATAAAAAGTAAAAACTTCTCATCAGTATTTAGTTTTTCAAAAATATAAATATTTTAAAATAAAACCCATTTTATTTTCCTAAATCAAATTGACTTTAAACTTGAAAACATTTTTCCCTTAACAATGATTAATCCCTATGAAAACCATTTTAAAAGCACGTATGACTTCAAAAAATTTAGTAAGTTATGTAAAAAAGAAATAAAAAACCATAATTCCATTAAGACTTATAAAAATTTTCATTTATCAAAAGAAAAATTCTGATCAAAATTTAATAGTTTCTTACATAAAAAAATCTTCTCTTCCCAAATTTTTTTATAAAACATTATATAAGAAATATTGAATTAAAATTAAAATTCATAAGGTTTTTTTGAATCATGAATAATTATTAATAAATTTATCACAAAGTTATACTTTTCAACTTTATGAAGTATAATATTCATTTTATTCCATTTTGAAATAATAGTATTTCTATAAAAACCAATATCAATGATAGATAAATCATTTAGTAAAATTAGGTAATCTTTATCTAGTGATAATTACTTATAGAATAAAACTAACTATACACATAAGATAACCCCCATAGTTATAATTGTAGTAACCATCATAGGTACACTTTGAATAAATAGCTTGGTAAAATTACAACATAAACATAACCAATTAATTCAAGGGCTATCATTAACCCATAAATATTTTATTTATAACAGAATTACCCATCATTATAAACAATTCCCATGAACTGTAACATAATAATAAAACATTAAAAATTGCATTATAAAAAAAATATTAACATATGAAAGAATATTTTTTCGATTTTATGTATTCCATTCCATTAAACCCAAATTATCAAATATAAAATTTCATACTAAAAAGTAAAATTTGGTTTTCAATGATGAAAATTTGAAATCATTTAAATGAATACGAACACCAAATAATGTTTATAGTGGTGGGAAATTTTATTGTCTCCATATACAATAAAATAGAACATTCCTTTTTTAAATTTTTTAAATAAATTAAAAAAACCTATTTATTTTTAAAACCTTTCAAAGAAATTAATAATCAACATAAAATGTATTTTACAATTTATGTCTATAATAAATCACTTTTTTATTTATAAAAACTGAACACATAATAAAAAAAATTCTTTGAAAAGAACCTTGAAAAAATATAAAGAAAAATTAAACTAATTAATTTATCGTGATTATGGGAAATTTGTTTGTAGTTGTGTATAAAAAAATTACATTCTTTTTGACTTTGGTAAAAAGTGTCAAAAGGGGAACTTTATAAAATTATTTTTAAAATAATTCCTTTTACCATGAGTCTGATTCGTCATGTATTCTCTATATATTTATGAATAAAAATATTAAATATATAATTACTTAATAAAATTTTTCAATTTTATTATTAATTTTATATAACTATTTTAATGTTATATATAATTACTTAATCACTTAAAGTAGCATTGGTTGTTTTGATGGTATTAGTTATGTAAGTCCAAAATGACTTCTAAAGGTTTACTTTGGTCAATAATTTCACCATTTTATCATATCTACAAAAAATATCAATTTAATAACTATATTTTTATACATAAATTATACTTTTAAAACCAATCATTAAAGAAGGTTATGAAAAATGAACTATGTTATAGTTATGGAGATGGTAAGCGGTATATATGCATGAGTAACATTTCTATTATTCAAAAATCATTATGAAAACAAGTTAAGTATCATTGAATCGTTATATAATGATAATAACATCTTAAATATAATTTTAAAACCATAATTATACTTATATATGTCATACATGTGATGTGGTGATGAAAATAAACCACATCACTTTGAAGAGGTGGTAATCCACATAAATGCACGAATGATGTTATCATTTTTATATGAATGGAATGGTAACAAATTATCTAATATATTATCTTTTAAAAATGATTAATATTTCATTAGTATCATATATAAACATTAATAACATAATTATAACTTGTCATAAGAGGTGGTGATATAGATGGAATCGCATTGGTTCATGAGGCGGTAGTTCACCGTACACACGAACAACATCCTTGTTTCCCATTTGATGGAAGAGGAGATGGATATAGTCTGCTCCATTAATATAAAAAACCTTAGTCTATGTAATATAATATATTTTTAATATTATCATGGTTTATTTGTTTTTAAGGAGGTGGAAGAAGAAATAAAACTGAGACATGTGGTTAAAAACTATACATCTTCTATGGATAATATAATTTTCTTAAAACCTTAAGATCGGTACGGTTGGTGTTATGACCTAAATAAGGCCTCTATAATGAGGGGGTGGTTATGTTAATTCATTTGGGTAGGGATAGCCTAAACAAAATTGTATTTTTAGTGTGAAATAATATGAATAAGATATTCCCTTTTATAAGAGAGGACAGGGGTACTCTTCTAATTTCTCAAAATATTAAATTAATACAAATTAATGTCTAAATAATAAGGGATATAAACTAATTTATTTAGGATATAGGATGAGAATGGATTAAAATAATCTCATAAATTAATATTTTGAAAATTTAGGTCACATTTTAACTTTATCATTCATTTATAACCTCCTTATTAACCCTTTTTAAACATATGGTGATAACAAAGATTTTTACCGTTTGAGGGTCAATATGTTTTCTAAAAATGAAAACAAAAGTCCCATAAATGGATAATGGGTGGTATTATCAACTAAAAAATTATCACTTGGATAAATCTAATAATTTTTTACTTTTATATCATTTAAAAAAATATAATTAATTATAAAATATCACTAATGTCAATTTTTTGAACAATTCATTACTTTTATTTTAAAAAAATATTTAAAACAAGTAAAAATTGAAAAAAATACATTTTATTATAAATATTACATTAAAATTGAATCTATAAAATAAGAGTATATCTTTAATTATCTCAAATTATATTACTTTTAATATTTTAATATCATTTATTTGATTTTTCCATTAATTGAATAATTATTGTGTTAGCATTATGAAAGAATATAAGGTAATAATTTTTTCACTGAAAATTAAAAATATATTAACATGATGAATATGAATATTTTAAATTTAAAAATACTATTTGTAACCAAATATATTCTCTATTAATACCTATCATAAAAATATTATAGTTAAAAAAACAAGTGTGTGACATTTTTTACTTTTATTTAAATAAAATATTTGAAAGTTCATAATCCCATAAAAATGGAAACAATTCCATATAATAGAATATAGGATGATTATGGATGAAATAGAATCATCCAATAAAATTAATTTAGGTTTTTTCGTCATTTTATCATCCTTGTACTTTTATTTTTAACTTTTATTACCTGATTTACCCTTTAAAGTGGTAACAAAAATAAGAAGGTTACTATTAATATTGACACAAAATAGAAGGGAACAATTCACAAAATTTTAGACTAGTATTTTCATATATGGAATCCATTTTTAAAAAATAAAAACATATAATTGACAGATTTTAATTTAAAATTAAACTGGAAAAACACAATTATAAATATTTTTCATAAAAATTCCCTTTTGAGTATAAAATGTTTTTAGACAATATTAAAGTAAAAAAATTCATTTAAAAACAAAAGTTGGATTATTTTAAAAAAATGAACAAATTAAATTTTCAAATAAATCAAAATATAATATTATTTTATAAATACTTAAAAAGGAAACACATTTTTCAATATTCCCTCAAAAATAAAAATTAAAAAAAAATCAAAAAATCACCATATGATATTTTTGGCATGATGAATTTAGAAATTATAGCCATTTTTTCAAATTAGAAGTATATTATTTAAAAATCAATAATTTAAATAAAAACATATAATATATAAAAATCCAATTTTTTTTAGAAATAATGATTTTCTCTTTTGACCAAAAATATATATAATATTTTTTATAATGAATATAACTGAATAAAATATAACTAATGAATATATGAAAAGGGTTATCTAAAAAATACCTCGGAATTTACATATTCAAAGGAACACCTTATCAATAACTACAAACTCAGGATCACATCGATGGTTATCTACATAACTCTTCTCTCTTCTTTATGACATTTTCATTTACCCTTGAGCGGTTTGAAACTTCTCCATTATTTCATAGAAAGGTTAGGTCCAATCATCTTCCTCTCTCCAACTATGTCTCAGCATATTGGAGTCTTTCATTTTTTCTATAAAAATCCTCATATAGTGCCATCAAAATTCTTTCCTAGAAACATTTGTTATATGATAACTCTAACAGGGGGTGTTGATCCCAAAATCCTTAGAAAACCCTCAAAAAAGATCATAGCATATCATCTATAGTTTAAATTTTTCTCACATAATGTCTATCATTCAATGGATGAAATGTAGTTAAATCGCTTTATTTTTGTATTTGGTTCTGTAGAACCAACTTCTGTGTACTTTATGATAACCTATATTCATTTTTTGAATATTAATAATTTTCTTATTGAATCATGACTATTCTTATGTGAAACATAGTATATGAATATTCCCTAGTAGTAGTTTCCACATAGAAAGTTTATAATAATTCCCCGCTATGATGATAAACTAGAAGTTCCACAATAGTATTCTTAAATATAAAATCTATAACATGATGAAATCATTTGAGGAAAAAAATGATACAGGCTATCAGGGGTGGAGACTCAGTGGAATTTGAGGCACCTACTCTTGGTGTATACCTATTTTAATATCTAGTGTATGATATTATGAGAATGAGATCTTCTAGTATGAAATCCATATTTATATGTGTCATTGGATGTTCTTATCTGCGGACAGGTGATTGGATCTGTTGTACTAGAACTCTAAGATATCTACGGTGATGTTCGAAGATTCATAGGAAACATGTGGATCACCACTAGAGCTAATATACTCATCATTACTACAATGTAATTATAATAAGAAATAGAGATATTTAAAGATACATTTATGAAGATATAATTTCTCGCAAGGTAATTATTTAATTTCTTAAATTAATTATAAATAATATGTAATGATCCTATTCTTTAGTTCTGGGATTTATGTGTTGTCCATTTTATTTTTTTTAATTTTTTTTAATAACAAATTTTATCATCATGTAAGCCTACGATTAATCATCAATCAAAAAAATGAAAGTTAAGAATTTCCCATACGATGATTCTACTATTCACATAACCTAAAGTGGAATCAGAGTGTCTGTATAATTATTTATTATTTTTTAATGAGTCTTGATAGATTTATGAATTTTTTCAATATTTTTGAATTCAATTTTAATCATTATTTATTCCAAATTGTTATATATTATTTGTTTTTTTCATTTATATAAAATATAATTGAATCATTTAATTTTATGAATGAAATAAATTAAATGATATCATCTATAGGTGATGAGGAGTCTGTCCTAACAACACTATAGTACACATCATGTAACTCGAAGGTTCACATCATTTACTAGTGTTTAATTCACCTTAAATTAATTAAAATTGAATTCAATGTGTGGAAGTTTATTAAATATTTTTAATTTAATTACACATCGTGTGTTGATCAGTATGTCCTGGTGTACAGTCATCCAGAGTACACACCATGTAACATCCATACACGATGTGTAGTCCTTTAGTCACATATGGGGCATGTATACTCTTATACAACCAATATGACTGGTCACCATGTAACTCAAATTCCACACTCCATGTATACTATGTATAAGCAATGTACTCCAATATTTTCTGTGGCACCATTTTACACCAAGTCCCTAGGAATGTTCCACAGATTGATGGTGAGAATAATACAAATAAAATAGCTTCAATGAATACACCCTGTACTTTTACCAAATTACAAAAAGTTAAAATTTAATTTATTATAATTTACAAACCTTATCAATATATTTTTTGTGTGGTCATTAATTTGTAATTACATACCATGTGGTAATTTTTATATATATTTGTTTGATTAATTACTTCATAACTCTTAGATTTGTATATCCTGTATAATTCATATTATAGAAATTACTCTAAGTGCATTAAATAATAACATGCTACATAAATACCATGTGTTTTGTGTGGTCATTATGTTTATAGTACATACCATGAAAGTATGTGATTATTAATTTATGTCAAATGTCTTAGTAGTAAACACTATACAACTATAATACATGTTGGTTAGTTTGGATAGGTACCCACTATGTTGCCTCTAGGGTGTATTTTTTGTACATGGTTAATTTTAAATAAATTTATTTAATATGTCTAAAATTATGATGGATGAGAATATCAAGAAAATTTTATCATGATTTATATTAAATTAAAATGAATAGATTTGAATGATAATTTTAATAAATTTTTAATTCATTGAATAAATGTGGGTGATCATGGTCCAATACTATACCTATTTATGTGATTAGTTTCAATTAATTTGTTATTAAATTAAATTATGGCACGTGTTTCATCCCTCCTCTCATTTTTTAAGGGAATGTGTGACCTTGTTTTCTTTTATGTAAACCCCTTAACCAATACCTTGGTTCACCTTACATGTGTGTGAGTGAAATAAGATGAACTGGATGGAGCTCCCAATCTAGTGGTGGCAGTTCAAATTTGTATTCAAGGAAAAAAATTCTAAGAGTGATACAAAGGTTTACATGTGGAAAGATTCAAAATGAATTGTAAATGGTTCGAGGAGTTTACCCCTAACTAAATGGTTATTTTATCATCAACTAAATAAAAAAACATTTGGAAAATCTCACGATCATACCACTTTATTATTTCACTTATTTCCAGCTTCATATTTATTGCATTTTCGATGTTTTGTCATGATCACATGAATTAATTAATTAACAACCATGAAAGTTAGAACTTAAATAAACTAACTTATGTGTAAAAACTTTTAAAGAAATTATTAATAACTTATGTAAATCCACTTAATATTAACAACCATGTAATAAAGATAATAATCTTAAACTTAATAATAAATATAAAATACATCAATTAAACATATTAAGTCGGTATAACCTTACACTTTTTAAGTTAAAATCAAACCACAGTTCGAAGTGCATAACCATCCAATGTTGAGGTGATTTTAATTTTCTGTGAATTTTTACTAGATATTTTAGGTTCACTTAAATTATATCACATCAAGGGTTGACTTACAAATAAAGACTTTTTGTAACTAATAGTCAAAGGTTAAAGATATCAAATTTAAGGAATTCAAGATTGGGTAGTTCACTCTAAATATCAAGGAAACATGAGTTAATACAATTATGATTTGGAATGCCTAAATAAAACCCTTTAAATTGATCGATCATAGAATTTTAAGGTGATGAGAAGGATAATATGGGTATTTTCCACTATAATGTCCAAGGAACATGATATTATTAGTGAAATGGTGTTGGATATAGTGCACCAATTAAATATTTGGAGATTAATAAATATAATATTTATCTATTTTTCAAAAATTTATAAAATAATGTACTAAAATTATGCTCATCTAATTTGTAGAAACAATAATAATATGACTTCAAACTTATCATTGTGATCTATACATGATATGGATAATCTTTACAATGGAATAAATTTTGAAGAGTGTAAAAGGTTCTCACTAATTATCATATATCATGAAAGGAAATTTTATGTGAAATCATAACTTGTTCATGATGCTTCTTATAAAGAGGCTAATAATGAATAGTTTTCTCTCTATGATAAATATTTGAATGATGCTATATATTTTTAGTGTTTCATGTTTTAATCCATGTAAAAATGAGATTTTAAGGAAACATGAGGGCATTCATGTGTATAAGATTATGTCTCGCCTTCGACATTGTTATCAAGAGAGGGAGAAATAATAGAGATATGAGATCTTAAATGCTTTATTAACAACAATTCTTAGAGATTCAATGCTAGTTGGAACTGATGTAGTCGGGAATATCAGATACATTAAATGCTTAAAAATCATAGGGATTAGATTCCCAAGTGTTCTTCACATGGATAACATAAATTCATTACTAACCGATTCATTATTCAATTTTATTGTCAATTATAACATGATTAATAATGAGAAGATTATTTCAGAACAAGTTACTGTAATTCACCAAGTGGAAAAGGATATGGGGCCTAAAAAACCTATGGTCTGTATAGAGAATAAGAAAAGGAAGAACACAAATAAGGTTCTCAAGACTCATAAAAAGTCTAATGATCCTAAGCATAATCCTTCCAGGAAATGAAAGATCCATATGTAGGGAAAGGAGATGAAGAGGTGTTTTTTTCATGTGGAATGCATAGCCACTCGAAAAGGAACTCTAACCATAAGTAGGCTGAAGCTAAATGTGCATTTGTTATCAACTGTAATATTTCAATATATAAACATTGGGTATTAGATACAACTTTTATTTTTTACATATATAACCAAATGTAGGAAAAAACATATATTCCAAAGTATTTCTATGGGAGATGTTAATTTTAAAACTTCCAATGGTGTGAGGAACTCTAGACATTGGTGACTACAACCATTTATTTCATATAATAATGATATTGGTTTTAATATATTGTTATTATGTACCAACTTTTACCAAAAAACATAATTTCTATATCATTTCGTGATGTATATAGTTTTATTTTCAAATTTGGAAATAAAAGTTGTTTCTTTTATAAAGATAATATATGTTATGGTATAGATTATTTAAATAGAGGTCTTTATATATTAAATTAAAAAACGAAAGTATTATAAAAAATTAATGAATCATGTTCACATTACTCGTATAAAACCCAACTATAGCATAACCATCTTGGTTGGTAAATGAGAATCCTTTGACAATTACTTGTGAAGATGGTTGTTTTGACTCTTTTGAGGTAAACCCACTTGAAAAATTCCATGCATGTTTATAATTAAAAATAACCAAACCTCCATTTGGTGGACATTCTGAAAGGGCCACTAAGATTCTAGTATTGGTACACATTAATGTGTGTTGACCATTTCTATTATAATATAGAGTCTTTTATTCCAATATCATAACATTTACAAATGTCTTGATTATATATAGATAGGTATACATGATTAGTTATAAGTACTAATAATTTGAGATGTTTAAGGAATTAAAGAATGAAATATAGAATCAACAAGGAAGTAATATAAAGAATCTTTGATTATATTGAGTTGGGGAATATATTAACCTAGAGTTCATAAACATTATATAGGATTTTGGGATTCTATATAAACTCACTAAACATTTCAAACCACAATGGAATGGTGTTAGTGATAGTAGGAATCATACATTGTTAAAAATGGTAAGGTTAATGATGAGTCATGTATATCATATAATATAATTTTTGAGATATACCTTACAAATTGAGGAATACATACTAATATAAGTACAAAATAAGGTGGAAACATGAGTTCCGTTTGACTTATAGAGTGGAAAGAAACTTGTATTCTAGAATACATGTGTATGGGGTTTCAGGTCATTTTTTAAATCCTTTTCAGGAATTGAACTAGCACCTTAGGGAACATAGTATATCATTATAGTGTATCCTAATGAAATAAAGGGATAATACCTATACAACCCCTCAGATAATAATGTAATTTTCACTAGAAAATAAGTATTTCTTCAGAGGTAGGACATACTCAAAAAGGATCGTGGTTGAAATATTGACTTTGATGAAGTTGATGCTCAAAATAAACAAGAGTTTGTATATGAAAAAATTCTATATGTCCCAAAGAAATATGGAGTTCAGGAAACACAGATATTGTATAGGATCAGTTGATAGGATATAAAACTAGATTGATATGATTTTCAAGTCACTGAATATGGTGACTCATTGTTGGTTGTCAATGATGAACCTATATTCTACAATGTGGTGGTAGAGAGATCATATTCCATAAGATTTCAAGAAGTTACTAATTCTAAAATGGATTCCATGTATCAAAACCATGTTTAAGTTCTAGTTTATTCTCTAGTTGAGGTAACACCCATGGGTTCTAAATGGGTATTCAAGACATTCAGAGTAATGTAATTACCTATTAATAAGGTATAGTGGATAAAGGGTTTAAACAGCGTCAAATAATTTAATATGATGAATCTTTTTCACTATTTTCCAATTTTAAATCCATCAAAATTCTACATACTATAGAAACATACCATGAATTTGAAATTTAGATGATGGATGTCAAAACTACTTTCCTTAATGGGAACCTTCAAGAAGATTTATGTATAACACAACCATAAGGATTTGTGACTCCATTTGATTCCAAAAAGTTTTCCAAGTTATATAGATCGATTTATGGATTGAAAAAAGAATCCAGGTCATGGAACATTTAATTTAATGACGCTAATAAATAATTTAGTTTCATTAACAATGAATGATATCCATGTGTTTTTAAGAGTTTTAATAGAAATTTGGTTGTTATCCTAGTAGAATATTTTGATGAAATATTACTTAATGGAAATGACATAATAGTATTATAGTCTATTAAGGACAGATTAAACATGTGTTTCTCCATGGAATTCGATGAAGCATCCTATAATCTTGGGATCAAGATCATTTGTGCAACATATAATATGTTTATGAGATAATGAAAACGTACAAACATTGACTAGATACCAAATAGATTTAGTATGTAATAATCCACGATGGGATTGGTTCTAGTGTCACATGGTATACATCTTTCAAAGAAAATGTGTCCTCATACACAACGAAAGAAAGAGATAATTATTAATATCTCATCAACTACAGTGATTGGATCCATCATGTATTTACTTTTATGTACTAGACATGGTGTTTCCAATGCACAAATAATGGTATGAAGATATCTAGTTAATCCAGGTGAAAAACATTTGACTTCTTCTTATTTATCCTTAATTATCTGGGGAGAACAGAGGAAGATTTTCATAGTGAATGGAGTAGATGAGGATCTTGTCATCAAGGGTTATATTGATTATAGTTTTAAAATAGATCTAAATAATTAGAAGTCATAGTCATGATATATTTTCTATCTCAATAGAGGAGTTTTTAGCTGGAAGAGTTCAAAGTAGCTAATTTCCAGTGATTCTACCGTGTAGACTGAGTATATAGAAGCCTCTAATTTAGCAGAGGTAGCTATTTGGATATGAAACATTTTTTAGGATAATGATTTAGTACCTAGTATTAAAGACCATAAATCATTATATTTTGGTTATATTGAAGTGGTGACTCTTACAAAAGCGCCAATGTCACGCCAATGGACAAATCACATGCTCTGAAAGTGTCAACTCTTGAGGTATTTTCCTCATAGGGGTGATTTTTTTGTAAGAAGAGTTCCGAGAGAAGAAGAAATTTAATAATACTTGACTAAACTCATATCTTATTATAAGAATTATTATATTGTGAGAGCTAGCATACTAATGGTCGGTAGTAGTTGGCTCTAGTGAAAGTGGGAGTCTTTTGGAGTTTGTCCCCTATAACCAAATCTATATAATTTATGATAATAAATATTCATTGTAATGAATATTTTTAAACTCATTAACACATCATGATTTTTATTCTATGTACCATAGTATTTGATAATGTCATAATAGTATCTATCGCATTGAAATGTCATATCAGTTCACTGTTTTGATGATAACACATAAGTGAAATGAAAATATTCTTAAATATATGACTTATAGCTAGATGAAATAATTTGGGGGACACAAATGATACAATATATATGGGGTGGAGACTCATAGTACTTTAAATCACCTTCCTAGGTTATATACCCTTGGTAATATCCATTGTAGGATATTATGTGAAAGAGACCTACTAGTAGGAATTCCAAATTCACATATGTCATTCTATGTTCCTATCTTTAGATGTGTGTATTCATATTTATACTTTAATATTATTATTAATTGGTATTATAGGCCATTTACTTTGATTTATTGATGAAAACTATGACAACATATACTCGTAGTGAGATCAGATATGTTGGGTGTGACCTGAGTAATATTTCATTAATGAATCATGCCAGAAAGGATCTTTCCCATCTGTTATCAAACTGAATTTTATATCTATAGACAATTGATGGAAATTATATAGGTTAAATAAATCCATGTACATAGTTTTCTATATGCAATTTTGGTTTCTAAAATTTCACAAAAAGAGACATCGAGGATATTGGTTGATGGCATCAACCTACAACCTTTTTTATTAGAAATATCATGATAAAAGTAAAATATTACACAGAAATAATCTTTATGAGGTATTATATTTTTGTGACATTATCTTGATTCTATATGGGTTCCTTTGAATGTGCTAGATTCTACCCTTGGAATTTAGGCTATTTTTCATATTTATACTAAGAAAGAGGCATATTGGGTCACTCACTAAGTGTACCTATAGTCAAGGTTAAATAATATATTATTATTTATTATTTAAAAATTTAAATAAATATTATTATCACTTGTTTATTAATAATAATTCCGGTTTACTTGAATAAAAAAATTCCATAACTAGTTATTCGAAAGAATGTTACATGAGGATAACATTTAATAAATATTTATTTTATATTTAGTGAATATATTATTTATTTATTTATTGGTGAATAATGTAGGGATATTTATTTATTAAATAAATAGTCATTATTTAAGTCTCAATTAATATTGTATAGGAATGGTAGGCTGAGTTTAATGGTCTGGTGATAAATAATATATATTAAAAATTATTTAAATAATTAATATTTAATTAAATTCTTGATTTTAGAGCATGTGAAGAAAGAATATTATTATTATTATTATTATTATTATTATTATTATTATTATTATAGAAATGGGGTTCCAAGGGGATTGAAGAAATAATAAGGGTGCACTTACAATTATTATTTTCTAAACCAATTATTATATAAACCCAATTATATTGTTTTTTTAAGTCTACCAATTCATTTTCTATAAACAATGTGATTTGTAGGTAATCCTCTCAAATCCCTAAAGAGATATCTCTCTCATAACAATCTCATTAATGGAGGGTGATCCAACTCCACAACCACTCTCATGTCTAGGGGATCATAGAGAAACCTTATTGATGTGATTCTTCCATTAATCAATGGAAAATGACCCAAGCATTAGGATCAATAATGATAGAAACCTGATATTCCCTTGATGATATTAGTTGGTTCACAAAAAAAATTTGGATCCATTCTTGATTTAATTTTCTCTTGAATCTTAAAATTTAATGATATTATGGAATAGATATTGTTCCATATCCATCAATGAAGAAACAATTTCTTGCAAGTTAATTTTTATGTTCTTAAATTAATTATAAATAATATGTGATGATCATGCACTCTGGTCTCCAAATTTTTCATTTTCCTGTATTATTTGATTCTATTCAATTTTCTACAGTGTTTATCGTCACATAAATCATAGATTAATTGTTAATAATGACAATAATAAAAGTTGGTCATGCCCTATATGACACTTCCACTACACTTAAAACCTATAGTTTTCCTATTTCCATAATTTTATGGATAATGGATTCAAAATTACCTTATACCTTTTTCTTTCTACCTTAATATCATGGAACACTAAAAATATTGATATTATCCATGATTTACCACTTCATTTTTTCACTCTAAAAGTTTTTATTCAAATATCTATACATTTTTTTGCTTTTATGATGGATAGAGAGGGATGAGCTATGTGAATCATTCAAAAGTTCTCTCTTCAGTTATAGTTATGATGGGACATGTATCTAGGTTCCAAACATTAAAACTCAATATATATCCAAGTTAAACTTTAGAATATTCACTACCATTTTATTTATCTCTAAATTAACTTTTGGGGATTCCTTGATCATCAAGTGAATGGAAAGTAGAGAAGTAATTTAGTAAATACAAGATTTATCTCCTCAAATTATGAATTCATGATTAATTCACTACAAATACCGAAGTATTCGTTTTTTTAATCCTCATCATGGATAAAGTATCTGATGACCCAAAATTTTATAAATAAAATTCCACTTTTGAAAGAATAAATGTATTATTAAATGATTTAGTTATAAAAAATGGATGAATTACTTTAATTATTTTATACCATTATAAATTATATCATGATGGATTTAAATGACTATTGATCATCATAAAAATTGATAATATCGCCTTTTTAAAATGATTGTTAAGATTATTATATATTAATGGTTATGATAAAGTTTTATTAACACAAATTGAAGAAGCGATGGCCTCGACCAGTAGGATCATACCCTATAAAGTCTATTTATCAAAGAATCTAGGGGAGATGGAATCACGGGAAATTTCTCTTAACTAAGCCCAAGCCATGATTCAACAACAAAATCTCAAGTGAAAGATTTTATAGTATAAGTTCAAGCTTATCAAGATCAAAACCTAGACCAAGTTCATCAAACCCCATAAGAAAGTACCCTCATTTAATACCTTAAACTTAGGGTGTTTGTATGTTTAATAAGGGGTTATGTATCAAGATATTAATAGTATGAATTTATATATTTTCATTTTAAAACAATAATATGTATTTTTATACATTTTTATTGTCACCTTATAAATGATAATATAATATTTTGATAAAAAACATTTTTTGATATGAAGAAATAAAAACTTAATTTTTGGGAAATATATAGTTTTAATTAAGACACACATATATTGAATTGAATAATTTATGAAACAAATTTTATTAAAATAAATAATATTATAAATGATATTTTTTAAAATATTAAATATATTATAATTTAATAAAATCCAATGTAACTTTTTTAAGCATGAAAAAGGTTGTAAGTGTTGTAAAAACATGTATTTATCAATAAATTTGGATGTATTAAAAGTGAAAATTCTCATATTGAGAAAATTATTCTAAAAAATAAATATTATTTTTTAATCAGATCTTCAAAATTAGCCATCACATTGATTTTATAAATTTACAAGATAATTATATTTTTGGGTAAAAACAAAATATGTAGTAAATATATGATCATTGTTGTGACATCATAATATCCCAAAAGTGATTTAATAAATTCTATTAATGGTATACATCACAAAATATATATTTAAACTTTATAGTTATGTGTTTTGATGTTATTTGAATAATTTTTTAAACCCTTACTGAATACTACAAAAAAAATATTATAATTTTGGTTTTTAAAATCACTTCTTCTTTAACATGGCTCGCTTACACATAACCAATGGTATTATTATTATATTTTTTGTTATTGGCATTATAAAATTCAGAAAGAAACTCCAGTTTGGTTTAAACCATGAGAAAAAACCTTGGGAAGGTTTTTGGTTATCATTATTTTATTATATAGATTCCAAATCCTGTGTTTTGAAATTAATAATGAATTTCACTCTCTATTTCTATAAATACCCACCCAATGTCCAAATCGTCTTCACTCAAAAACCAATGATCACTAATTTATTCTTTTTATCCCTTTATAAATCCATCCAAAAATGTCCCTAATCTCATAATAATCTCCTCTCAAGATTTTGTAAGTTCCCTATCATGGTAAGAGATTCTCCCATGTTCCTTTTTATTACAGTACATTGTTTGTTATAAGAATATTTTATTTCTAATTATTCATGTTATAATGCTTTTTCACATAAATTTACTATCCTTGTAATTAAAAACTATTTAGGGGACACCTTTCACTATCATTAAAGACTTTTTTGATCCCTTATGTACACCTGTTATGCTATAGAAAATATCCTGTGATTTTTCATGATAAACTTTTATATTGTTAATTCCCAACCTCGTTTCCCATCAAGGGAATTCACCAAGATTTAACTATAATTAATTGATTGGGGAATTACATATATGAAACCTACACTCCTTAATCATTGGATTAAATGTGGTAAAATACATTATTATGTTATATGATCTATGTGTAACACAAATGCATGTATGTTATATTGATGTGATGGGGGGAAAGGAATTATATATACCTATAATGCATTTGGTGATGTTTTTATATCATGAGATACTTTGTATAGTATATGGTATGTTATCTTATTCGCATTATATTATGATTTCAGAGTGGTTATCCTTAACTTGCACCTATCATGACATGTTTTATATTATTTCCACATTCCAGTGTTACCATGATGTTATCATATTATAACATACTTAAATGTTCATGTTTATTATTATCAGTACTTTTATGTCACCTAGATAGGTCTCTTAAATCAAATTTATTACTACAATAATTATATTATTTTATTAATCACATACTTGGCTTTATATATCATCTCTTTCTTAGGTAAATCCCAAGGATATCTCATGCAATATTAAAATATTAATATATTTTAAGGGCATACTATCTAGTTTTTAAATAATTTTTTTGTATATTTATTTCAAGTTATTGTGTTTGGTTCCCTATTTCACAAAGACACAAGGCCTATTGATCTTTTGGGGTTATATTAAGTGTTAATTTAGGTAAAAAATCATGAAATAAGGTTTATAAAAGATATGTGTTGTAATATTTTGTACAAGAGGAAGGAATTTTTATTTTTAGGGATTAGGATAAGAAAACATTAGTGAATTCATTATGGATAAGAATAAAACATATGAAAAATCTCTAAATTTTGGTAATGTTTAGAGTGAGTGGATTCCATACAAAAAAATACTTGTCTGGATACTATGTGTAGACGTGGCTTTTAAAAAGTTTTACCTAGGGATAATAATCCAAAAAAAGGTTAAATGGGTATTAACTTGATCATCACCCATTTCATGATAAATAGGCCTCAATACACACCAAGATTGAATATCTAGAGGGGTATTATTTGATAAATTCACAAAATATTTTCAATCCATTATGAAGTGAAAAAAAATGCCCATAAAAGTTTATTATAGGAAATATACCATGGATAAATTAGATTTAAACCTAGATATTCATAAGATAATGAATGTATTTAAATTATGAGTTATCTCTTCAGTGTTCATATTTTCCCTTTTATGTGTTTAATATATTGAAAATTATCATTCTTATTTTCCCATTATTAATTTATGTAAGTATAAGAACCTGATTCAATAAAAAATGTGATGAGAAATATGATGACCATCCAAATGAGATTCCTAACCTGATTGGAGAAGGATTCGAGAAAATCATGAAACTTCTTACTCCATTAAATAAAGTTTCAAATATAACATGAATTAGGGGGAAATCCCACATCACCTTAAGAAAGATAAAATTATAATTGATACATTTATGTGACAAAGTATTCCAAAATATAGTGGATCTTATAATCCATTAATCATGAAACAATTGAATGTCTCTATTGAAAATATTTTTTATATCATTCAATTCATTTATAAATAGAAGATCATTCTAGTTTTTCTATCTTATGGAGGTCAAATATGATCAATAGTGGAAATTGATCAAAAATAATTAGCTCCAGGGTGATATTAAAGTGGTGGAGTGGACATAATTTTGGAAAATATTTTTTTATAAATATTTTCCAAACACTCTCTAACTAAAAATGGTGATAGAGTTACTTTTCCTCAAGAAAAAGGATGATAAATCCATAGAGGCATATTAGGTGAACTAGAAAATACCTAAAAAGTATAACTCTATATTTTTCATTGACCCAAAAAGTAAATTTGATCAATTCATTAGTGGGATAGATCTAAATCTATGAAAATCATTGGTGATTTGAGACTTTGACATCTATGAATAAATTTTATAATGTTACATCAAAGTATAAATAAACATCATTTAATCTAAAATTTCTCATGGGTTAGGTGATATAAAGCTGAAAATAGATTTACATTATGGTTTATTTATAGTGAAATATCATGGTGGTAAGAAATTAAAACTTCCCACTTTTCAAAATTTTGTGAGGAATCATCACAAAAAATTCCAAAAGGGTAAAAGGAAATGATCTATTTATGGGAAGGAAGGGTATCTATATAGAGAAAGGTAATGGGAGAAACCCACCAATGTGATGGAATAAAGGAAGGATCCAGTAAACCCTTGATATTTTGTATAAATCATCAACTACAATGAGCAAGTAAATTTTTAATACTTATGCACTAATCCAAGGAGTTTCAATGATAATTGATGAAAATAATCTATAAGTCCTCGACATAAAGGGTGAGCTTATACCATCATTACTAATGAGGTGGATCATGATAATTGTGTAGTGATAGGTACATAATTTCTTAATTAAATATTAAAAAACTACTATTTTATTTTGGTTCTAGAAATTCTTTTAAATCATTCAATATTAGTATAACTATTCAAACCCCGCTAAAAAACATGGAAGTAGAGATTCATGTGAAAATGAAAATGTGTAAATTATTTCATCCGAAGTATATAGCATCTCCCCTATTGATATTTATGGTCCAAATTTCCAAAAAACCTTATGATACCCACTTTATTGGAATTTTAAACAATTCTGAGTATGGATTCATTTTCCTTGTATGGAGCCAATATAAATTTTCCAAATAAGGAAATCACCATCTATATCAAAAATCTATCTCTAATTTTACACAAGTTTATGGAGGATAATTAATCTCTTTTTAAATCATCATCACACTCAAGGATTTTATTTCCTTATCAGAAATCATATCTTACAGAAATGATTGAGACTAAGGAAATGATCATGTGATGACCCAGACCCTCAGGGTCCTTTCCTTTGCCAAAATCTAGATCCTAAGGGTAGCGTCACAGCGTGAGACCGATCGACGTGACCGATCGGCGCCACCGATCGGTGAGACCGGTCAGCGCGACCGATCAACGCCACCGATCGGTGAGACCTATCGATGAGACCGACTGATCGTTGAGACCGATCGGTGTCACCCAGCCTTGTCAGGGTTTTTCCAGTAGCACCTCCTTTTTGTGCTAATTGATTTTAAACCATATTTTGACCCTTTTAAGTTTGTTTAAATGCCCAGTAACTCCCATTAATTACATTAATTAAATGTTTAATGAGGTACCCTGGTGTGTGCGTTGGTTTAAACCTCCCCAAAGGGCGGGGACCTTTTAATAACGTATGGGGTCGCGTGGTCAACCAACGACCCTACTCCTTACACATTTTCACGTTCTTATCTCAACTGTCCCCAGCCTTTACAAACTAAAGGGTACTCCTTGGGTTTCTTTTCTCAATCACCCTCCCATCATTTTTTCTGCTCGTGCTTGAGTTTTCAAGGCCCCACCCATGTAAATCGTGCATCCCCTGTTACTCGCGCGTGAAGAGAAGCTTCTATCCTCAATCAATCAGGTAGGGTTTCACCTTCATCCCTCCTTTATGTGCATCTTGCGGGGTGGGTATGCCATTGATTCTATAGAATTGGATTAACTAAACCTTAATGAATATGATAAATGGATTCTAAGAATTAAGGGGAAGGGTGTGACCGTTGCCCTGTTTTTATCTTTCATGATTAATGATTTTTGTTTTGTGTGGGCTTACGCATACTGAAAATCATGGCTATTGGTGGTCTTTCTTTGTGCATTAATAAACCCTTACTTATTTAGTTGGTCGTGTAAAGGAAATTGGATAATTACGTATATTCGGTTAATAAATTGAAAGCACTAGGATCGATCCTTTTCTGTGATAACCCCAGTTAAGGTACAGTGGAATTGGAATCATGGAGTGTGTTAAATCTTTTAAATCTGAAAATACCGGCATGTGCCTTCTTTGTGCTGGTGGTAGTGGTTTGGTTGTTTTTCTTTCACGGGCCGATTTCTGGGTGATTTTCACAGGGATGGAATCCCCTATTGTTACACTTTGGCCGGTTTTGGATCTGAGGATGTGTGGATACTCTGTTTATATCACGAATTGGGGTGGAATCCTCTGTTGTTGAGAAACTGTTGGCTCCTGGGTTTTGGTAACATGGGGAAGTATCTTGGGGTTTTCCTTGGTTCCAGTACTTTGAGGTATCTCGCTTATCCTTTTATGGTTGTGACATTGCAAGATAACTGGGTGTGAATATTTAGGTTGATGTTTGATTGTACTCTTTCCTTGGCTTGTTCTTATGCTTTCTAGTTGCCCGAGTAGGTGTAGAAACTTATTTAAACGTTATTATAGAACATGAAAACAAGGATAGAACAAATGGGGTTTTGGTTGGTGTGATTTGTGACTTGGACATGAGTTTTTTTTGTGTTCTTTAGGCTGGCTGATGAAAAACCTAGATTGGGTGAGTGCTTGTTACCTATACATATTTTTTTAGTTTCTGTGTTTCTTATTCGCGCCCCACCCAAGTTGAGAAATTATTACCGAACACCCCCATTCATGGGGGAGGGTTTTTTTCCAACACTTCAATTAGTGTCCGGTTATTAGCTCCTTTATTCTCCCTTTCCCAGATAGCCCAAGTATCTTCGGGCAGGCTGTGACAGCCTGAGGTCTATTATTAGCCCAAGAATCTTCAGTCGGGGTGGTTGAGGTGGTTGTCCCAAGTGTGTGTGAGCAGGTGGTTTCCCAAGTATCTTCGGGATGAGGCCCAGGTGTCTTCGGGCGTGGAAATAGTTTTTCTAGCCTAGGTGTTTGTAGGTGTGGTTACGTGTGACAGTTGTGGCCCAGGTCTCTGCAGGCGGGTTAGTGGTTATAGCCCAGGTGTGTGCGGGCGGGGTTTGGTAGTTGAACTATGGTGAGGTTGTGGCCCAGGTGTGTGCGGGCGGGGTTTGGAAGTGGGACTGCGGTGAGAATGGAGGGATTGGTTCGATGCATAGGATGTCTTAAATAACCAGTGGGAAATTGGATCGGGGTACCCAAACATCAATGTGCTATTACTATAGTTTAATTTCCTTGCGTTATTTGGGAAGTGTGCCTTGGTGAGGCTTGGGTGGATAGTTTACCTTGCTAGATGTTTTGGTCATCTCTTTTCTCACAGGGCATTAGTATGCATCCCCACTTGTGCACAAGAGCTTTAGGTTTTTCCCTACTAACTATACTTGTATGCTCACCCTACGTATATAAAATTTGGTTTCAGGTTTCCAGTAGGACTTCGGGGATCGTTCTAGACTGTACTAGATGGGATCTTTGGGACAGTTACTGTTGTCGTTTTCTTTCTTTGGTACTTTATCTTTGGAGTTCTTGTATCACGTATCATTTACTTTTGAACATGAATGTGGCAATGGTTTACTTTTGGCTTTACTTTTATTTTAGTTTTGGTGTTGTTGTGGGATTCACTATCTTATCTACCAATCCTATTAAAATAAAAAGGGTAATTCCTTCCATTTAGTGAGTGATTCCATACCCTTGGCGCTGGTCTCCACTCTGGGACCTATTGAAGGCGGGTTTCGGGGGTCATTATCTCTCCTTCAACTTAGAGAAGGAAGGGCCTGGCAATCTGCTGACCCTTCCCTCCATTTGGTGAAGGCGAGTTGTGACAGAATGGTATCAGAGGTGATGGTTGAGAGATAGGATAGAGTATGGAGTTAGGAATAGTAAGGACTGCATGGGATGGTAGGGAAAAAGTGTTGGGTGACCTTGGTTTGTGAATTAGGCCAGGGAAGACCGGATAGGACACAGGATTTTAGGGCCCCCTGTGATCCAATGCAAGGACTATGGACCTACTGAAAGACCAATTGAGGCCACACTGATTGAAGGGTAGAGACCCTAGGAAAGGCACATGCATCATAAGGACTTGTGTTCTCATGTTTCATGGGTGTTTTGGGAATTGAAATCAATTATAAGTTTAAGAAATTTTAAGAACAATATTCTGCACTACTTGGGCTTAGGAATTCCTTGATTACCTTGCGGCTATGGCACATGGGAGGCGACCACATGTGGTGTGGGCGATCGAGGCCCCTGAGACTACCTTCGCCGATCGACAGAGAGATGATCGAGAGGAGGAGGACAACTAGTGGCAGAAGACACTTCGGGCCTTCCAGCGACAGACCCTCAAGAAGTATGAGGGAAGCACCTCTGACATGAAGATGGAGAGCTGGATAGAGGAGTTGGTGATAGCCTTCAGCTTGATCTGGGCTCCGAATGAGTACTGGGTTTCTCTGGCCATCATCTAGATGCGGGGAGAGGCACGTCAGTGGTGGATGCTTTACCTGGGAGAGAGGAGAGAGGCTGAGGTGGCATGGGCTGATTTCGAGAAGGAGTTCCAGGCGGAATTCCTCTCTTCTACGATGAAGGCGGAGAAGATGCAGGAGCTACTCTCCCTCCAGCAGGGGAGTATGTCAGTAAGGGAGATGGGAATCAAGTTCAAGGGCCTCCTATGTTTTGCTTCGGACCTCTTTCCCGACGATGAGTCTCGGGAAAGATGTTTAGAGGAGGCACTCCGACCCTCCCTCTAGTATGTTGTTACCCCCTTTACCCTGCCGACATACTTGGAGGTCCAGAAGAAGGCCGAAGTGGTGGAGAGGATGCACGCTCTGGGAGGAGTGTCATGAGAGGGGATCCAACTGGGACCATCTAAGGGGAAGGTCGTCAGCACCAGGCCTCCAGCGTCAGGACCCTCCAGGTTCTGACCAGTAGGGAGTAGGCCGCAACAGTTTCAGTTCTGGTCCCCTGGTCCTCGCCCTTTTCCTTCGGGCCCAGGACCGAGGTTCTTCATTTGTGGGAGCCATGGAAGTCTCTGGAGTCAGTGCCCAGACCGAGAATAGTACGGGGGTGGCGGACAGCCCCAGCACCCGCCCTAGCAGCATCTTCCATCTAGGCCTTTCCAGCAGTAGCAGCAGGGACAGCGAGCTCCCGCTCCTCCGAGGGCAAACGTTACAGGGGGAGGCCGACCTCATGGTGCTCCTCAGGGACCTCGACCTGGGCATGGTCGGGGAGGAAGCCGACATCTGAGGGGCAGAGGAGCTGGGCGTGGACAGTTGCACGTCACGGAGGCAGCAGTTCCAGCAGGACCGGAGGTCATTCAAGGTATGATCAGTTTGTTCAGTACCCTTGCTTATGCCTTGTTCAATATCGGAACCTCACACTCCTTTGTTACACCCAGTCTAGCCCATGATTTGAGTATAGATGTCGAGAGACTTCCAGTTCCACTGGTGCTGAGCACACTAGTCGGAGGTCAGACCGGTTTTTTATATGTTTTTCGAGGATGCAGACTGATGATAGGGCCACAAAAGTTAGTCAAGGATCTACTACTGCTACAGATATAGTCGTACGATGTCATCCTAGGCATCGACTGGTTGTTCCCTGTGTGTGTCATCATCGACTGCCTCTGAGTAAGGGTTGTGTTCTCAGACTTGGATGGCCAGCGTGCTACTTTCACCGGCGAACGGAATAGTCAGAAGGGAAACAGGCGAGAGGAACCCCTCCTCTCCTTGTTAGCCAAGCTGTCAGTAGAGTCAGTGGATGCTGAGATGGTGGAGGTGCTGGGAATCATTAGTGATTTTATGGACATCATCCCTGAGGAGGTGACGACTCTACCCCCTCGACGTGATATCGATTTCGGGATAGACTTGCAGCCTGGTGCTCGCCCAATTTTGATGGATCCTTATCGGATGGCACCTTCAGATCTATGGGAGTTGTAGATTCAAATTGACGATCTGATGAAGAGGGGTTATGTTCGACCGAGTGCGTCACCATGGGGTGCTCCAGTTTTGTTCGCAAAGAAGGCAGATGGTGGTCTCAGGCTATGCATAGACTACAAAAGGTGGAATCAAGTGATGATTAAGAATCGCTACCCTCTTCCAAGGAAATACGATCTTTTCGACCAGCTGAAGGGGGCAGGATGGTTCTCAAAGATTGACCTAAGGTCTTGATATCACCAGTTGAGGGTGAAGGAGGGTGACATCTCGAAGACGGCCTTCAGGTGAAGATATGGACACTTCGAGTTCATAGTCATGCCTTTTGGTGTTACGAATGCCCCAGCTGTGTTCATGGGGATTATGAACTCCGTCTTCTGAGAGTACCTGGATCGGTTCGTAGTTATGTTCATCGACGATATCCTGATCTATTCAAGATCAGAGGAGGATAACGCGAAGCACCTGAGGATAGTTTTGGAGGTCCTCCGACAGCACCAGCTCTATGGGAAGTTGTCTAAATGCAAGTTCTGGACGCGGGAAGTGCAGTTCCTTGGGCACGTAGTGTCCAAGCGGGGGACAGCGGTGGACCCATCAAAGGTTGAAGCAGTTGTTTCTTGGGTAGCACCCAAGAATGTGGCAGAAGTTTGTAGTTTCCTCAGGCTTGCAGGTTACTATAGGAGGTTTGTACCCAAATTCTCCCAAGTTGCAGCCCCTTTGACAGCCTTGACCAAGAAGGACTAGGCTTTCGTGTGGAGTGAGCAGTGTGAGGCATCCTTAACCTATCCGAAAGAGAAGTTGGTTAGTTCCCCAGTGTTGATACTACTAGAAGAAGGGGCGGCGTATGAGGTGTTATGTGATGCTTTAGGGAAAGGCCTCAGATGTGTGTTGATGCAACGACAAGGGGTGATCGCTTATAAGTCTAGAGAGCTACTCCCTCATGAGTGTAACTATGCCACCCACGACCTGAATATTTCAGCGGTCTTTTTTGCACTAAAGTTGTGGCGGCATTACCTCATCGGAGAATGCTTTTTGGTCTTCACATATCACAAAATTTTGAGGTATATATTCTCCTAGCAGGACCTAAACATGAGGCAGTGAAGGTGGGTGGAGTTCCTCCAGGATTATGACTTCGAGATTTCCTACACTTCAGGGAAAGGGAATGTAGTGGCCAATGCCTTGAGCAGGAGGTTGCAGAAGGATGCGGTCCGAGAGTCGGAAAACTCCTAGAAGGCAATGGAGGAGTTGGCTGCCTTGCACCTGGATGCAAGGATGGATAGCGGTAGAGGTTGCCTGTACGAGATGATAGTGCAGTATTCTCTTTTGAAACAAGTGGAGGAGTCTTAGTGGGGTGGCCCAGAGTGCAAAGTGATGCATGACTGAGTTGACCAGAGTAATGCTCCAGAAGGATGGACAAAGGATGGTCAAAACAGGATTCTTTTCCAGGGAAAGCTGTTTGTTCCAAAGGTGATGTGCAGCAAGGTTCTCAGTGAGTTCCAAAAATCACCCTTAGAGGTACACCCAAGAGTTTCCAAGATGCAACAGGGTCTGAGGAGACAGTTTTGGTGGCCCATAGTAAAGCAAGAAGTGGAAGGGTTAGTGGCCAAGTGCCTAGTGTGTTAGCAGGTGAAGGCTGAACATCGTGTTTTAGGTTGGCTGCTGCAGTCTATAGATGTCCCCGAGTAGAAATGGGAGGACATCTCGATGGATTTCATCACAGGACTACCCAAGGTTCAAGGGGGATACGATGCCATCTGGGTATTAGTGGACCGGTTGACGTAATCGGCTCACTTTCTGGTGATTAAGGAGTCAAGTGTAGTGGATGCTTTGGCACGAAGGTACGTGGATGAGGTGGTGCGGTTGCATGGAGTTCTAAAGTCCATAGTCTTGTATAGGGATGCTCGATTTACCTCACAATTATGAAGAAGATTTCATTATGCTTTTGGCACCCAGATACGTCTTAGCACCACTTTCCATCCCCATATGGATGGACAGACAGAGAGCACCATCCAGACCTTGGAGGATATGCTGCGGGCATGTGTTCTGGACTCAGGAGGATCATGGGTGCGACACTTGCCTCTGGTAGAGTTTGCTTACAATAATAGTTATCACTCTACCATTGGTATGTCCCCGTTCGAATCCTTGTACAGGATACCATGCCACTCACCTGTGTGTTGGAATGAAGTAGGAGAGGCAGGAATCCTCGGCCCGGAGTTGGTGCAGAGCACGACAGAGAAGGTTCAGCTCATACGGGAAAGGATGAAGGCTTCCCAGGACCAGAAGAAGTCATATACTGATAACAGGAGAAGACCCTTGGAGTTTAAGGTTGGAGACCATGTGTTCTTGAAGGTCTCTCCTCGGCGTGGACAACGGAGGTTTGGAAAAGGGAGTAATCTTTCTCCCATGTTCATCAGACCCTTCGAAGTGTTGTGGCGGGTCGGCGAAGTGTCTTATCAGCTTGCGTTACCACTTCCGCTACTGAAGATACATGATGTCTTCCATGTGTCTCAGATCTGTCAGTATTTTCGTGACGATTCACACGTCCTCGGTTGGGGAGAGCTGGACGTCGAGGATGACGTGACTTTTGTGTAAAGACCAGTGGTGATCGAGGATCGTGAGGCGAAGGTGCTTCGTGGGAGAACCATTCCCTTGGTTCGTGTGTTATGGGGACATGGTGGGCTTGAGGAGAGTACGTGGGAGAGGGAAGCACAGATGCATGCCCAGTACCCAGAGCTATTTTGACTCCCTTATTGTTTTTCTGACCTTGTTGAGATGTTTTACCTGGTGCTCGAATATATGTTGAATGCTTGTTTTTCTTATCTATGAAATGATATGTTCCATGTCCCTGTGTGTGTGTGTCCGAATGTGTGATGATGGAAAAACCTGACTGCTAATCGGGATGCATTAATGTGGATGCGATTAAACCCGTGCAGTCAAGTCAGTGCCACCCAAAGAGGATAATATCCTAACATGTAAGAAGGGACTTCTTGACTCATGTGTTAGTGTTTCTGGATGTCAATGGGGTTCACTCCTGAGAGGTATCTTTCGGACCCTCTCTTTCCTTCTGAGTTGTTTTGATTCTCAAGGGCGAGAATAGTTTGAGAGGTATCTGATGTTATGACCTAGACCCTCAGGTTCCTTTCCGTTGCCAAAATCTGAATCCTAAGGGTAGTGTCACAGTGTGAGACCGATCGGTGTCACCCAACCTTGTCGGGGTTTTTTCAGTAGCGCCTCCTTTTTGCGCTAATTGAGTTTAAACCCTATTTTTACCCCTTTATGTTTGTTTAAATGCCCAATAGCGCCCATGAATGGCGTTTAATTAAATTTTTAATGAGGTACCCTAGTGTGTGCGTCGGTTTAAACCGCCCCAAAGGGAGGGGACCTTTTAATAATGTATGGGGCCGCATGGTCAACCCACGACCCCGCTCCTTATGCGGTTTCACATTCTTATCTCAACCGTCTCAGGCCTTAAGAAACTAAAAGTTACTCCTTGGGTTTCTTTTCTCAATCACCCTCCCATCATTTCTTCTACTCATGTTTGAGTTTATGAGGCCCCACCCCTACAAATCGCACATCCCCTATTACTCGTGCGTGAAGAGAAGCTTCGATCCTCGATCAATCAGGTAGGGTTTCACTTCCACCCCTCCTTTATGTGCATCTTGCAGGGTGGGTACACCATTGCTTCTATAGAATTGGATGAACCAAACCTTAATGAATATGATAAATTGATTCTAAGAATGAAGGGGAAGGGTGTGACCGCTGCTCTGTTTTTATCTTTCATGATTAATGATTTCTGTTTTGTATGGGCTTACGCCTACTGAAAATCATGTTCATTGGTGGTCTTTCTCTATGCATTAATAAACCCTTACTTCTTGTGTTGGTCATGTAAAGGAAATTGGATAATTACGTATATTAAGCTAATAAATTGAAAGCACCAGGATCAATCCTTTTCTGTGATAACCCCGGTTAAGGTACAGTGGAATTGGAATCATGGAGTGTGTTAAATCTTTTAAATATGAAAATACCGGCATGGGCCTACTATGTGTTTGTGGTAGATGTTTGGTTGTTTTTATTTCACAGGCCGATTTCTGGGTGATTTGGGTGGGGATGGGATCCCCTGTTGTTACACTTTGGCCAGTTGTGGATCTGAGGATGTGTGGCTACTCTGTTTATATCACGAATTGGGGTGGAATCCTCTGTTTTTGAGAAACCGTTGGCTCTTGGGTTTTGGGAACATAGGGTAGTATCTGGGGGTTTTTCTTGGTTATAGTACTTTGAGGGATCTCACTTATCCTTTTATGGTTGTGACTTTTCAAGAGAACCGTGTGTGAATCTTTAAGTTGATGTTTGACTGCACTCTTTCCTTTGTTTGTGCTTATGCTTTCTAGTTGCCTGAGTAGGTGTAGAAACTTATTTAAATGTTATTATAGAACATGAAAACAAGGATGGAACAAATGGGGTTTTGGTTGGTGTGAGTTGTGACTTGGACATGAGTGTTGTTTGTGTTCTTTAGGCTGGCTGATGAAAACCCTAGATTGGGTGAGTTCTTGTTACCAATACATATATTTGTAGTTTTTGTGTTTCTTATTTGTTCCCCATCCAAGTTGAGCACTTAGTGCTGAACACCCCCATTCATGGGAGAGGGTGTTTTTTCCAACACTAAAATTAGGGGCTGGTTATTAGCTCCTTTCTACTCCCTTTCCTGGATAGCCCAAGTATCTTCGGGCAGGTTGTGGCAGCCTAAGGTCCATTATTAGCCCAAGAATATTTTGGCGGGGTGGTTGAGGTGGTTGGCCCAGGTGTGTTTGGGCAGGTGGTTTCCCATGTATCTTCGGGATGAGGCCTAGGTTTCTTCGGGCGTGGAAGTGGTTATTATGGACTAGGTGTTTGCAGGTGTGGTTACGTGTGACAGTTGTGGCCCAGGTCTCTGTGGGTGGGTTAGTGGTTATGGCCCAGGTGTGTGCAGGTGGGGTTTGGCAGTGGGATTGCAGTGAGGTTGTGGCCCAGGTGTGTGCGGGCGGGGTTTGGCAGTGGGACTGTGGTGAGAATGGCGGGATTGGTTTGATACATAGGATGTCTTAAATAACCAGTTGGAAAGTGGCATGGGGTACCCAAACATAGATGTGGTATTACTATACTTTACTTTCCTTGCGTTATTTGGGGAGTGTGCCTTGGTGAGGCTTGGGTGGATAATTTACCTTGCTAGATGTTTTGGTCATCTCTTTTCTCACAGGGAATTAGTATTCCTCCCCACTTGTGCACGAGAGCTTTAGGTTTTTTCCTACTGAGTATACTTGTATGCTCACCCTACGTATATAAAATTTGTTTTCAGGTTTCCAGGAGGACTTTAGGGATCGTGTTGGACCGTACTAGCTGGGATCTTTGGGACAGTTGTTGTTGTCGTTTTCTTTCTTTGGCACTTTATCTTTGTAGTTCTTGTATCACGTATCATTTACTTTTGAACATGAATGTGGGAATGTTTTACTTTTGGATTTACTTTTCTTTTAGTTTTGGTTTTGTTGTGGGATTCACTATCTTATCTCCCAATCCTATTAAAAGAAAAAGGGTAATGCCTTCCATTTAGTGAGTGATTTCATACCCTTGGTGCTAGTCGCCACTCTGGGACCTATTGAAGGCGGGTTTTGGGGGTCATTATCTCTCCTTAAACTTAATGAAGGAAGGGCATGGAAATCTGCTAACCCTTCCCTTCTTTTAGTGAAGGCGGGTCGTGACAAATCATCTTTGAATACATGCCCATTATGAGGGAATATTTTGATGTGTTTCCCAAATAATTTTCTCCTATTACTTTTAGAAAAGTTCATGATTTCTAAATAAAACATGTACTTATATATTTTCTAATATATAAAACTCTATATAGAATGACCTCCACTGATCTTAAATATCTTACGAAGTAACTACAATAGAATCTAGATGAAGGTTTTGTACAACCAAGTTCTTTACTATGTGGTGCATCAGTCTATTCCATAACAAACAATATTGGTTCAATGTTCCTTTTCATTGACTATCATGAGCTCAAAAATATCATTATGAATAAGAAGTGTCATCTTAAATGGATTTATTACTTATTCGATCAGCTATGTGGAGTCCAATACATCTCTATGGTAGATCTTTAGTCATGATATTATCAAGTAAAGGTGAAGGAGGATATTTCCAAGGCTTATTTTCATTCAAGTTACAGGAATGAATAGTTCATAGTTTTTTCATTTGGACTCCCAAATGATCTATAAATATTCATAGAATTATTGAATAATATATTTTTGGTTTACGATGAATAATTTGTTGAAGTATATATAGACTCTATTATTATATGCTCTAATAGCATAAAGGAACATAATGATTTTTTGGATGTTGTAGTACTGATCCTATGAAAGAAAATATTATATGAAAATTATATTAAATGTTAATTTTTGATGGATATAGTAGTATTATTGTTGAATTTTATAACTAAGAAAGGGATATCATTGTATCCTTAAGAAATAGAGAAAATTGAAGGGTGTAATAGACCAGAATATGTGATAGAGATTCATATTTTCCTCAAATTAACTGGGTACTATATTTGATTTGTGAGAAACTTCTCATTATTTTCAATACCACTAAGCAAGATAACTCATAATTAAGTGAATTATTTCTGTAATTATGATTTTGAGGAGATATTTAAAGAGGTAAAAAGTGGCTAATCGCGACACCTATACTCACATTTCCCACTAATGGGGAAGTATTTGTGATCTGCAATAATTAATAAAAAAAGGAATGGGTTTTTTTCTCACACAAGAATATAATGTTATAGTTTATTCCTCCTTCTAATTAAGGATCCATGAGTATAACTACCCAACACATGACTAATAATTGGCTGTAAGGATCTTTAAGGTGAATATTTTTCAACATTATATATATAGGGATAAGTGTGACATATATTAAGATCATAAAATCCTCTAGTATATATTCATATAGTATGATCTCAATATGCTCCAACCAAGGTGGTTAGAAATGATCAATGATTATTATTTTTCAATCTATTAATATCCTAAGAAGGAGAAAAAAGTGGTTGTTGCTATGAAAATATAGGATCCTATAACCTTATCCATGATGAGTATTGAAAGGGATCCAACTTTCTTGGGCATAAAAAGGATGGACATGGGAATCATAAAAGGAAATTCATCCTACCTTACTCAGATAATTCATTAACCATATATTCTTGATATGATTAATGAGTCCCAAAAATATGATGACGTATTATAGAAAAAGGTAGAGTATATTCTAGAGTTCAAATTTGGTAAAGAAAGACTTATAAGGTTTGGAACCCAGAAATATGTAGCAAAAAAACCAGAACTATAGAGGGAAATTTTGATGATGTGTATAGATCAACCTTGTTTATTCATCCAAAAAGAAATAATATATATGTTTATCTAAAGAATAACTTAAATTGGGTTAATGTGAAGTGTGTTATTGAAAAATTTGTGTCTCAATTCTTGATATGGAAAAAAATCAAGGTTGAATGATAGGAGTCTTAGTGTATGATGAAACCATTACCGATAAAAGTATAGAAATGAGAAAACATAACCATGAATCTCATCATAGGAATACTCTCGACATCTAAACTAAATAACATCATATTTTTCATTTTAGATCTCCTTTAAAATCCTTCACATTTCATTATTTATCAAGGAATATTTCTCTCTTATAGAATTCAACATCATATAAATAAGGTAAGTGGTAAGACAGTATGGAGTTTCAATCTCCATTAAATCTAATAGATATCCATGTTTTATGTCAATGTTATAGAGAATACATTATAATGTGATGGATATAGAAATGAGTTTCTATAGTGACCCTAGCCTTTTACACATAACATTACATTATTTTAAAAATAATTAACCATCAAATTACTAGCCAAGGATCGTAAAGTCTAGTGTCTTTGGAATATTAGGTACATAATTAAACAAAATGAAAAAATATTTTATTTAATATATATTTTGAGATTCTAAATTCTATTGAGATATTATATTTTCATAGGATAACCTAGGGAATACAAGAAAAAATTGATGAGCTAAAATCCTAGTAAGGACATAAGTATATGAATACAACAATGCACACTTGTTAGAAAGAATAACATGAAGGAATACGAGGAAAGAAAAATTAATAAAAACAAGGAAGAATAAAATTTATAACATGGTAATATATAATCATGGAATCATAGGAATGTGGATACAACATATAAACAGGAATAAACATTAGTCATGGATAACCTCCAAGACTATATAACATGTTGGAAATGTCCCATAAAAGAATTAGGTTCACTAATAATCCCAACATGACATATAATGAGAATAAACATTACACAATTAAATGGAGTGCTATATAGGAACACCCATTATAGTATGTTCATTAATATGTGTTCCACATGAAGAATAAACATAAAGGTTACCCATGGATGGAAATGGGTATCATAATCATGTCATAAGGCATAAAAAATGAGTATATCATAAATGAGTCCATGAATGAATGGATTAAAAATGGACATAAATAAAGGAAAATAATCATGTATCATTATAAATTTTTTCCAATTTAATTGGAAACATGTAAAATTAGTGTTTAAGAAACTTTATAAATGAAGCATTTTAGTGCGGTTTAAGGAAAATATTAAAGAGAATTTATAGCGAAAATAGAATATTTGTTTTTATAAAACCAAAAATGAACCAAAATAGTATTTCATGATAAAATTAGTTATTTAATAAAAATAATTGTGGATTAAAATATATTATTATATTAACTTGCAAGTGGGTAAAAAAACTTGGAAGTTCACTTGAATCAGGCTTGCTTATCAGGAAGAATTGAATAGGGAACCTTTCTAAAACACATATTACCCCATTAAAGAGAGATGGTCTGATATAGAAATAGGATCTTTGATAATATAAATAGAATGTAGAATAATTTTATAAAAATAAAGAAACATCACATTGTGTTAAATAGAGAGATAAAAAGTAACCGGAAGGAAAAAATGGAGGTTCGGTAGAATCCCTTACCTTACATCTGAAACGGTTCTTCACTCGATCTTAATTTCCCAAAAAATAAAATTATATTAATTAATTAATATTCATAAACCTTTTAATAATTTAATTTTTTTATTATAATTTTATTAAATTTATTTATGTTCTTTTTGATGAGTTATAGTGTTCAATTTCATCATTCGAGAGTTTTTTTTCTTAGTTTTCATGATCGGTTCACTTATATAAGTGTATAGATGTTCGTATGAAATGAAAGTATAAATAAAGAATTGAAGTTTTAAGTTAATAATGAACATATATAAGGTTAAATTATCTTATAAATCATTTGTATATATGTTATAAGGATGAATAATTAGATAAAATTTCAATGATAGTCATTTGGGTTATCTTGGGCGGTTTTTGCTTACAGCGAAATTGTTTTGTTTTATTATTTGAAATAATGTGTAATTAATGATTAAATAACATTAAATAGGTTTTAATAAATATATAAGATTTTTTTAACCATAAAAATGGTTTTATGACCATCCTTGAAGGCGTTAATGTAAAATGGAAATTTTTCATCCATGAAAGCGATAAATTAATTCCTCATGAACGACGTTTTCATTTCTAGAATAAAAGGGATAGGAGAAGGGGTTTCATTATGTATTAATAATTATCCTAATATCATTTCATTATATGTAATGTACCATAGTTTCCATCCAATTAAATGAGGGGAGTTTAGTAAATAATAATAAACTAAAAGAACATGAAAAGAAAATTCAAGAAAAGGAATGATGAATTTTCCTCATGAATTTCCCCTTTTTGAGAACCTCCTCTAGGCAATGGTTTTGGTATTTTAAAGAGAACCAGAGATCTTGTAATTATTGGAGAGGTTTTCAATGGGATTTTATCAGAATTTTTTCATGTCTCAATTCTTGATAGGTGAGAGTAGAAGAGGTGGTGAGGGTGGTATTTATAAGGGAGGAGAGAGAGGTGTTTTCTCATTATTTTATTCATTAGTTTATTATTATTTCTCAACCGTGTGAATATTTTGATAATTATAACCAAATATAATAAAATAATTAACTTATGATTGAGATTATGGTTCTTACATCAGTGATGACTCATGGAATTGTTTATTTAACTTATAATGTATATATAACATATTTTACTATTCATAAAAATTCAACTATTTTAGAAAAATCCCAAAAAATCACCAAAACCATTATTCAACATTTAGAATTCAAAAATAAACTCCAATTTATGAATATGATTTTATAAATATGATAAATTTAATTTTTAATTAAAATCGTTATTTTCTTGGAAAATACCAATTTTCAAATTATAACTAATATTATAACACATTGAAAAAATTTAATAAGCTCTCATAAAATTATATTATAATCATAAGATAAAAAAATATTTAATTTTGAATAAATTTTATGGGAATAAAGTTTTTTTTAAATCATTATATTAATTATAAATTTTTAATTAAATATTTATAACTTACAAAAATACCTATACTTAATTAATAATTTTTAATACATTAATTTACTTATACTATGATACAATTATATCATGCTTTAATTTATAGGATTCCTAAGTTTTGTTTATACTTACATGTATTAGGTTATTATTCTATTGGTCTGTTTACTATTCATAAGGTTCATATTACTAATCCAAAGTTCAAGTTACAATTCCATCATTATATGTTTCTTAACATTTAGAAATACCTATTATTTCATTATTTATTCATTTATTAAGTTTGTATTTTGATTTATGAAGTAATTATAAGAATATAGTTTCCATTGATAAAAATTTCAGGTTATTACATTCTTGCCCCCTTATGAAATTTGTTACTTAAAATTTCATTTTACATTCTATGATGAAAACAGGTGTGGGTACTTCTCCTTCATCACTTCCTCGAGTTCCCATGTTGTATGTTTGTACTTATGATTCGACTATAGTACTTTGACCAGGTGATTAGTCTTGTTTCATATAACTTTATCCCTATGATCCAATATCTTCATTGGCTGCTCCTCATATGAGATATCATTTTCCAACTGTATCGTCTCTAAATTCAGAACATGTAAAGGATCAGGTATGTACTTCCTCAAGAGGGATATGTAAAATAAATTGTGTACTTGAGACATGGTAGGTGGAAGTGCTAGTCAATAGGCCACAACTTCATCATAATCAATAATCTCAAAGGTTTTGATTTACCTAGGATGTAGGTTTCCTTTCTTCTATCATCTCATGATTCTCTTCCATAGATATATGCAAAGGAATACCATGTCTCAAGCATTAAATTGAAGTTCTTATTGACAATTATTTGCATAACTCTTTTGTAGAATTTGGGCTGCCTTAATGTGCTACAAAATTATTTTCACCTTTTCCTCCATTTCTTTTACCATTTTAGGTCCTAGAATGTTACATTCACTGACATCATACCAGTATGTTGGTGTTCTTCATCCTTTCCCATAAATGAATTTGTATGGATCCATTTGGATGTGTCAGTGGAAACTGTTTTCATATGATAATTCGACCAATGGTATATTATGGTCTCATACTCCTTTAAAGTTCATATAACATGCTCTCAACATGTATTCAAGTGTATTATTATTCCTTTTAGATTGGACATTAGTTATACCATGATGGGTTGTACTGAATTTTTTCTCCATTCTTAGAGTATGTTGGTTACTTTTCCATAACAACTAGGTGAATCTTATATCTTAATCAAATAAAGTTGATAGTGGTACTTCATGAAGCCATACCATTTCTCTGATATATATTCAGGCAAGTTTATCAAGTGATAAATCCTCTCAAATTTTGATAATGTGAGATTTCTTTGTAGTATTATCAATGACCACCCATATAGCATTGTTTTCTTTCGGATGTATAGTGACAAAGTCCAAGGTAATTTTCTCTCAACACCATATTAGTATGGGTAGTGGTTTCATCATCCCCTTATACTTTTTCCTTTTTATCTTCATGCTTTGATATACTAGGAATATTGATGTATACTCAATGATCTCCTTTTTAATATTTTCCCACCAATAATGATCTTGGAGATCTTGATGCATCTTTCTTCTCCCTAAGTTAATAGAGAATGTTGAGCTATGTGAATCAATCAAAATCTCCTTCTTTATCTCCAGATTTTATGTTACATATTTTTGTGAACCAAATATCATAACTCCTTCCTCATCAATTTTAAACTCTAAGGATTTCAATTTTCTCAGGGCTTCCACCTTCTTCTAAATTTCCTCATTATTTCTTTGAGTATCCTTTATTTTATCCATAAGAGATGGTTGAGAAATCATTTGAGAAAGGATTAATGATGTTTCTCCCTTAATGATTCCCATTCCAATCCTTTTTATGTATAAGAATATTGGATCCTTATTAATTATCTCCATTAATAAAGATGGAAGATCCTTTATACTTAGAGCATCCACTACCTTATTTTACTTAATAGGATAGTTTTGGATTTAGAATTTGTAATCCTTGATGAGATATGACCATCTTATATGGCGCGTATTAAGATCCTTCTGTGTGAATATATATTTGAGGCTATTATGGTTAGTATATATTTCATACTTCTCCCTGTAGAGATAATGCCACTATATTTTCAATGAAAAGATCATAGCTTCCAACTCCATATCATGTGTGGGATAGTTTTTCTAATGAATTTTCAACTACCTTGAGGAGTATCCTATCACTTTATAATTTTTCATTAGTTTATAGCTTAATCCCTTCTTTAAATAATCTCTATTAACCACAAGGAGTTCCCAACTTTTTGGAAGTGAGAGTACGGGTGCAGTGATAAGCCTCTTATCCTACTATTTCAAGTATTCTTCACATTCACTTGTCCCACAAAAATCACTCACTTCAGAGTCATCATGGTTTCTAGGTTTTACAATAATGGTAATTTCTTCAAAAATTATTGATAATACCTAGATAGACCAAGGAAGCTACAAATCTATGTTACAGATGTTGACTGGGGCCACTCCTCCATTGACTTTTCCTTTGAATTTTCCACAGATATCCATTTGATACTGATTACATTCCCCAAGAATGATACTTTATTTATATAAAACTCACATTTACTATACTTTTCATATAATTTATCCCTTCTTAAAGTCTTTATCAAAGTATTCAAATGCTTCTCATTTTCATCCTTACCCATGAAGTATATCAAAATATCATCAATAAAGACTACCACAAATTTTTTAGGTGATATCTAAAAACTCTATTCATTATGTCCATGAAAATTAAAGGATAATTAGTGTTTCTTAAGGGAATCATTATAAACTCATAGTTTCCATACCTTTTTTGAAAGGCAGTCTTTAGAAAATCTTCCTTCCTCACCTTTAATTGGTGATATCCTGACAGAAGGTCCACCGTAGAGAAATAAGTGGCCCACATAGCTGATCAAGCAAGTCATATATCCATGGATGGTGGTACTTATTCTTTATTTTTATTTTTTAGAACTCATAATAATCAATGTAGAGGTGTATTGAAACATCCTTCTTCTTGACGAAGAGGACCGGAGCACCCCATGGTGAATCACTCGGGCAGATAAAACCCTTATCTACATTTTCCTGTAACTTCTCCTTTAGTTATTTCAAATAAATAGTTTTCATTATATAAAGTGTATTTGATATAGGTAGAGATCTAGTAATAGGTTCAATTGATAACTCAACCTCTTGATCTAGAGGAAGACCAGACAACTCTTTCAAGAATATATCTATGTAATCCCTCGAGATGGGAATGTCTTCAAGCATGATTCACTACTTTGTCTCAATAATTTAAGATTTTTATGACTTCTCATAATCCAAAAATATCCACAATTAAGAAGATGATTACGAATGAGATTCATCTTTCTCCTCACACTTTTACAGGGTTAGAGGATGCTTCGGAAATTAAAGAGAAATCCCCATTTCCTAAAAGTCGATGTAGGCTTTGTATAAAGATAGCCAATCCATGCCCAAAATAGCATCAAACGCTAAAAAATTGAGTATGAAAAGATTTTCTAGGAGGTTTAGTCCATAGACATTAACTAGGGAGGAGCGATAATATTTGGATGTATTAAGTTTCCCAATTTTTTTCTCACAGATAACTCAACATCCAAATTTTGAGGTGGTGGTTGAATAGTTCTACTGAACATGAAAGATATGAATAATTTTTTAGAACCATAATCAAATAGTATATTATCTATTCTTTAGTGAATAACCAACATACCGATTTCCACATCAGTTTCAGGCTCCACCTCAATAGTAGTAATTTCATATTCCCTTCCTTGTTTCCTTGGAGGTTTTTGTTGTTGATTGCCTCAAAAAACCTTTTCATAGGGAAATGGTTTTCATAATGACCATGTTACTTTCAGTTGAAAATTTAATTATAGAATGAGTGTTAATCTGAACCTTCTATTCTTCTTCCGTTTTAGTGGGATTCCTCATATCCCTTTGACGGTTATCAGCCATATTCACTTTTGTTTCACATTTGAAGCATCACTTGGTTCCCTTTAATCAGTTTCTAGGATGATTTTCCCACACTGTTGACATGTTGTATATAGTTTCTTCTTTTCATTATGGGATTTATCACCCATATTAAACTAAATTTTCTAGTTTTTTCATTGGTTCTATGAGATAACTGAGAGGCTCTGTTCCTCATTTTATCCTTGAGGACACAACAGACAATCTCCTCATAACCATCAAGGCCTTGAATACCAAATGCTTTTTGTAGAATTAGAATTAGTCAACTAAAGAAGAAATCCACATTGCTGTCAGTGTTCAGGAAAAATATTGAGGTGTATCTGGCATGACTTTTTAAGTTTTCTCCATACACCCTAAAGGACTCGTCTTCCTTATGCTTCGGTCCGACGAATTCCCTTTCCATCTTGAGAAGGAGGGTTCATGGAAAATATTTATTGAAAAATATTTTATGGAAATAATTTCATTCCATGGAATAAACTTCCTCTTGAGACTTTGTGTTATTGTTTAGTTTCCACCACTGATCAGCTTCTACATCAAAATGATAGAGCGTTGGAACAACTTTCTCTTATTCTAATTTCTGGAGGACATATAATATCATTTTAATGGTGTTAATCCATTACTCTATGAAGAGGGGGTCATAAGATACACTAAACATGGGATTTATTTAGTGCATGAAGTATTATATGGAAACTTTCTCTTTAATTAGATAAGGATGGTGTTCCACGTGATTGATGTTATTATTCATAACTTGAGCCAATTGAGCAATTACTATCATAAAGTTTTGAGAACCCATTACCATCATATTTGGAATATAATTATGGAAATCATCACATTTCCTATCACATTGATTTTTGGAACAGGTTATTCTATTTCCATCCACCAACTAAGAAAAATAAATTACAATAAAGGTGATTGAATACTTATCTAATATGCATAATAAAAGTTAAATTTAAACATAAAAGGACAAACTTTTAAAGGAAAATTATATCCTAAATTGTGATTCCCCGGGTTTCAAATGAGGTTACCCATTATTTATTTCCTAACATATATTCTTATGGTAATTTTCCTTGTTCCCTTAATAATGGTTCATAATGAGCTTATAAATTTACCAAATCACATCCCCTGAGAGTGTCAAAGCACGCGCACAGTATGACCCATTTTCATGTATCGGGTTACCCCAAGTAAGGCCCGTAACACCTTTTGCGAGTTGTTACTCCTAGGTATATCTATTCCTGAACCATGCTCACTTGTAGTATTAATATAGGGATGTATTTTCATGATAAACCTCTTACTCTATACTAACCCAAATTTAGGGATGTCTTCTTTTACTTAGTCTTATCCCGATAGTGTTCACTATATTTTTCTTCTCCTAGTCCCAAAATTAACTAAACCTTTCCTATGATACAAATTATAGAGACCATATCCTTTTATACATATCATTACATTATTTTAAGCATAATTTAACCATCAAATTACAAGTCAAGGATCATAAATTTTAGTGAATTTGGATTATTAGGTACGCAATTAAACATAATGAAAAAAATATTTTATTTAATCTTAATATTGACCTCCTAATTTCTATTGAGTTCCTATATCTACATAGTATAACTTGGGGAATACATGAACAAAAGGGATGAACTAAAAATCTTAGTGAGGAAATATGAACAAGAATAAAACATATCACATGGGTTAGAAGTCATAACATGAAGGAATAAAATGGATGGAACATGAATAAAAATAATTGATAATAACATTATAACATGGGAACATATAATCATGGCATAATAAGAATGTTTCAACACATATAATAAGACATAAACATGAGTTAAGGCTGACCGCCAAGACTATACAACGTTGTGGACAATGTCTGATAAAGGAATCAGGTTCAATACTTATCCCAACATGATGTCTCATGAGACTAAACATTACCCAATGAATTGGAGTTATATTTGGGCACACCCATCATAACATGTTCATGAATATGTGTTCCACATGAAGAATTAACATAAATATTATCCATGGAAAGAAAAGGGTATCATAATCATATCACAAGGTGTAACAAATGAGTATATGAAAAAAGAGTCCATGAAGAATAACTTAAAACATAAATTAACATTAATAAGGGGATATAGGCATGGATAAGTACAATTTATGTCTAATTTAAGTGGAAAGATGTAAAATTATTGTTTAAGAAACTTTAGGAATGAAACATTTTAGTGCAGTTTAAGAAAAACAGTAATGAGAATTTAAAGTGAAAATAGAATATTTGTTTTCATAAAACCATAAATAAACCCAGATATTTTTTTCATGATAATATTAGTGATTTTATAAAATTAATTTTAGCCTAAAAAAACTTATGTTCTATACTTGGAAGCGGGTATTAAATCAGAAATTTCCCTTGAATCGGACTAGCTTATTGAGAAAAATTGAAAAGGGGGCCTTTCTAAAACATGTATTAACCCATAAAAATTGATGATCTGTTATAGAAACATGAGTTTAGAAAATATAAATATAATTTAGAATAATTATATAAAAATAAATAATCATTACATTGTATTAATGATAGAGATAAGGTAACCTGAAGGAAAAATTGGAGGTTCGGGTAGAATCTCTTACCGTATGTCAGAAACAGTTATGCACTTGATCTTAATTTCCTTAATAATAAAATTAAATTAATTTATTAATAATTATAGAGCCTTATAAACATGTAATTTATTTATTATAACTTTATTAAGTTCATTTATGGCCTTTTTGATGAGTTATAGTGTTCAATTTCATCGTTCAGGAGTGCTTGTTTTCTTAGTTTTCATGATCGGTTTGCTTATATAAGAGTATGGAAGTTCATGTAAAATGAAAATGGAAATCTATAATTGAACTTATAAGTTATTAATTAACATACATAATGTTATATTATCTTATAAATAATTTGGTTATATGTTATAAGGATGAATCATTAGATAAAATTTTAGTGATAATCATTTGGATTATCTTGGGTGGTTTTTGCTCACAATAAACTTGTTTTGATTTATTATTTAACATCATTTATATATAATTATTATATAAAATTTCATAGGACTTAATAAATATATAATAATTGGTTTTACCCATAAAAGTATTTTTATGACCAAACTTGAATGAGATAATAGAAAATGAAAATTCATTTTCCTTGAAGGTGATAAATTAACGCATCATGAACGATGTTTTCATTTCTTGAATAAAAGGTATAGGAAAATGGGTTTTACAATGGATTATTACATTAGAATAATTAAATTCTAGTATATTGAAGGTATTTTAGTTTTCATTCCATTTTTATTAGGGTAGGTGAGTAGAGAATAGTAAAATAAAATAACTTGAAAAGAAAATAAAAGAAAAGGAGTGAGGAATTCACCTCTTGAATTTATCCTCCTTGCAAACCTACTTTGGGAAAATGTTTTAGTATTTTAATGATATCATGAGCTCCTAGACGTGTGGGAGGGGTTTTGGAAGACATTTAAGTAGAATTTTTATCGATCTTAATGATTGACAGGTGTGAGTAGTAGAGGTGGTGAGGGTGGTATTTATAGGGGTGGAGAGGGGTGTTTTTTTATTTTTTTTATTCACTAGTTTATTATTTTGGCTCAATTCTATTAATCATTTGATAATGATCAAGAATATAATAAAAATAATAAAATACTGAATGGAGGTTCTATATTATGGTTCTAATATCAGATATGACTCAAGGAATATTGTATTTAACTTATAATGTATATATACCATAAATTACGGTATTTTATTATTCACCAAAAATTAAACTATTTTAGAAATATCTCAAAAATTCACCCGAACCATTTTTCAAAATGTAGAATTAAAAAATGAACTCAATTTTATGAAAATAATTTTCTAAATATGGGAAAATTAATTTTTAATTTAAATCATCATTTACTTGGAAAATAACAATTTTAAAATTATAACTGATTATATAACACTTTTAATAATTAAATAAGGTCTCATAAAATTATATTATAATAATAAGATAACAAAATATTCATTTATTAATAAATTTTATGGAAATAAATTTTCTTTAAAATATTTATATTAATTAGAAAATTGTAATTAAATATTTATAACTTACAAAAATACTAACAAATAATTAATATTTTTTAAAACATTTATTTAATTATAATATGATATAATTATATCATACTTTAATTTATAGGATGCCTAAATTTTATTTATAATTTCATGGATGATGATACTATTATATTCACCAATTTACTATTCATAAGGTTCATATTACTATTCAAAATGTCAAGTTACTATCCCTTTAATATATGTCTCTTAACTTCTAAAAATACCTATTATTTCATTATTTATTCATTTATTAAGTTTTTACTGTGATTTAAGAAAGATTTATAAGAATCGAATTTCCATTGATAAAAAATTTGGGTCATTACAGTTTCAGTATTACTTATTATCCCCAGATGGATGTTCAGTCAGATAGAACTATTCAAACTCTAAAGGATATGTCATGATCATGTTCAATATAATTCCAAGGGGGTGGTTCTAGTACCTTCCCCTAGTGTAGTTCTCATATAACAATAATTTCCATTATATTATTCAAATGGCAGATTATGAGTCACTATATGGGAAGAGGTGTTAGACTCCAACATGTTGAGATGAAGTCGTGGAGTGGAATCTAATGGGACATGATATTATCCAATAGATAATAGAGAATTTTGAAACCATTAAATGTCATGTGTAATAACCACAAAGTCAACAAAACATATCTGTATAAAATTACAATCAAGACCTGGAGTTTGAGGTCAGAGATAATGTGTTCCTTAGTATGTCAGTATAGAACAAAGTAATGATGTTTGGGATGATCAGAAATCTCAGTCCTATATATATCACCCCCTTTGATATCCTTGATCACATTGGAGCTATGGAAGATTGAATATAACTCCCACCAAATCTATCTCAAGTACTTGATGTGTTTCATGTATCCCTCTTGATGTAGTATTAACCGTACCCTTCATATGAACATAATCTTGAGGTGATAACTTTGTAGAATGATATTTCATATGAGGAGTAGTCGGTTATGATTTTATATAATGGAGAAAATGTAATGAAAAAAAGGACAACCCACCTGGAAAAAGTGTTGTGGCGGAACCATGAGTTTTAGCTCACTTCATGTTATATAGTTGATTTAATTTCATAAGTAGATATTTTAAATAGTTAAATATATTAATCAAAGTATTTCCCAATAAATTTGAGGTTATTTATATGTTGGTTTTATTTAGATTAAATGACCAAGATTTTTTACATTTATATCATTAATTTCATGGTCATTTTATCATTTTAGAATCATAAAAATGTCAATAATTGTAGTTAATATTTTATTTAAACACGCAATAAATTATATGAGTATATATGAATGATGTTAGTAAAAAATAAAACAAAATCCTCTGAAATAAATTCATGATTTAATGGTGGTTTAAATCATCACAAAATGATTTGGGAAATTTTAAAATTCCATCATAGATTATGGTGCCTGAAATCAATTCTTGATGGTTTTTTAATTGGTGTTTTTTATTTCATATTGGTTTTTTAGTGTCACATTCAACAAATTATAATAATTTAGCATTTGATTTTATTTTAATATATATTTTTAAAAAAAAAATTATATATATTTTTAAAAAAAATATTTTTTATATATATTTTTTTATTTCTTATTTGTTATTATATTATGGGTTTGATCCAAGGCTATCCTATAGACAAATCCAACTTGACAGCTCAAAGGCCTCTGCCTAGCCATTCCCCACTATCCCACACCATCCCACCCCTAGTCTCCAACCTAGGCTCATACCCCTCTATCCCATGCCCAACCAACCACCCTTAAGCCATAATTCAGGCCATCCCCCACCCCCACCTAGGTCCCATTCCTAGACCAACATATCCCTCACTCTTTTCTTAGTCTACTATAAATTCCATTTTTAGATAATAACTTATTATTGGTTGGTAGGATTTGAACCCCACAAACATATAACTTAGAATCCAATGAAAAAATAGTTGATCAAGTAAAAAACCCATAACATATATACATACTTATATATACACACACAAATACTTAACTATATTATATTAATATATATATATATATATTAATTTATAATTATAAGTGATCACAGTGAGATATGATCATCTTGGTTATAGATATTATTGTGTTTCTAATGGATTTTTATTGAAGTACATGGGATTTATATGGTCATTCTTAGAGAACAACAACATTGGGTGGATCATTAAAAGATATATATGTGTGTGTGTGTGTGTGTCTGTGTATTGTTCAGAAGGATAATTGGATGAAATATCATCCTAGAAAATTCATCTTTTTTAGAGAACATTTAAAGTATATAAGGTTTGATTAAAAATATTCCGTAAAATAATAATCAAGAGTATAATATATCCATATCTCATGATGGATCATTATCAATGGTCAGATATCTAAAATCACTAAATTATTGTATGGAGGAGTGTAAAAGAAATCAATGATTGGATAATATTTACCAAGGTTAAATAACTAATATATTTTCCTAATATCAAGTTTAAGATTTTAGATATTTTAGGTATGAATAGTCAATATCTAATACTAATTGGTATATATTAATTTTATAATATATTTAATTCTTTGATTGATGATTTGAATTTCCAGAGGATTTTTAATGTTAATTTGAAGCCACGTATTCTTTAATAAAAATAATTTAGTATTAATTTCAATAATTTTGTTAATAATCTTTCAAATTCTCTTATATGGATAGGTTTTAATTTCTTTAATTTCATATTTTGGTTTCCTAAAATCCAATTTGACATATCATCATGTGTTTGTGTGACTCTAAAAATTTATGAAAATTCTTTGAATCATAGATTTGGATTTTTTTCACCTTATTCATGATTCAAACATTTTTTAAATTTAACTTGAATGTGTCAGTTTTATTCTGAATGGATATAATAAGAAAATATATTGAGTATGAATACATTATTACCTTTTAAAATTTATATAAAACTATAGGTAATGATGTGTTAAACTATATAAATGGTCATTAGAAAATTTTCATGGATAAACATGGTATATCAAAAAGATAATATTAGTACACTGTCAATAAAAAATAATAGTAGTAGATTGTTAGAATATCAAATAAAAAGTTTATCAATAATCAGTTTGAAAAGTGTGATCCTTTCATGGATAATCACCGAAGATATCTAATTTATAATGAACCAAATGAGTATCATGAGATGAAAAAGTAAGAAAATGATAATGTTTTATAAATAGGTAATGATATTATAAGAAGGGAAATAAAATTTTTTAAAAATTATAATTTGAATAATTCTGCCCATGAAATTGTTTAGAAAGATGAGTGGGATTATAAAGAATATAGTATTGAGAAAAATATAGAACAGAAGACTATATAAGACAAAAAAGAATGTGATAATGTGATGGAAGAAATTAATATACATTTAAATGATATAATAGTTGAAAACCAAGATTTTAAGTGTTGTAAAGCTATGAAAATTGGTGATATAGTGGTATATGAGGATGGAATACCCTATAGGGAGGCAAGAATAGAGAAAAACTAGGAAGAGTCATCTAGGGAAGATTTGAAAAAACTATAATGATGGATATCAAACTAGTGACTCACATAATAACAATCCTAAATCCTTAGAACATAATTAAATTTAGGAAAATGTACAGTTAAATAATATGGGAATTTAGGTTTATGTTTGAATGCCAAATCCCTAATGACACATGAAATGGGAACCAAGAAGAAAGTAAAATACAAAATATATTCTTCAATTATGAAAGAAAATAAATCATATATAAGGATGTATAAAAGGACAACTAGTTATAAATTAATATTTTATACTTGGATTTTTAGTTCTTGTCTAATGTAGAGATAATCAAGACCCTTACTAGATTTAACTATTCACACAATCATATTTTGATTGGAATAGATCAGCATATGAACCATATCAATGATTTTAATGAAATAAATCTTTATAGGTTGGGATACATAATTATTGAATCCAATATCTATAGTTTTATAGTATAAATACTATAATTTATTACATCATGTAAACTATATCATAACTTAGTGGTTAATTTTAGTCAAAAAATCATTACCTGTTTTTTTTATTATATAGGAAATAAACACTATAATTATTTAATATATTCTATAAATAAATATCAAGAAATAAGGGATCTCAAATAGGAAATTACTCATATAAATTGAAGAATATTTTTCCCAAGGATTTTTTTTAGGGGACACCAATACTATGATGAATTCATAATATAAAATTAGTAAATATGTTATTCACATATCTGATAGTTAATTTATGTCTAGAATGGATAGAATCAATAAATTTTAAGAAAACATGGTCAGTATAATTTAATGATTTTATATAATACACATTCATTAGGTTGTTTCAAACAAATTAGATAGATATTTTGTCATTAGGATATATCATGATGTCTGGAAGGAATTTTCTCTTTAAAAATTCTTATAATTAACTCATATAATTACATTATTGTTGTTTATATGTATGATATGTATGATAGGAATCCTCTTCCCTTCAGGTTCAACAATGTTTCTATCAGGAATATTGAATTTGTTTTTGTGCTGTTGGAAGTATATATCTCAGTTCATTATTGGGATAGTATTTATACATTAATTATCAAAAAAAATTCAAAAAAACAATTATATGTTGGATAAAGTATTTTTTCTCTATATTAACCATAAAATTACTAACATTAAGTATAATCATAAATCACTAATCAACTAAAACTCATAGTGATTTTTATGTAGCTGACATCAATAGAGAGGTGGAAATCATTCTAAATATATACTCATTACTCCATATATGATTAAACATTTATAATTAAATCTATAATTTATGGTGGTTGAATGAGGGGGAATGAAACATATATTTTTATAAAAACCTATAAAAATCAAGTAAGTTAAATAATCCTCTTAAATATTATAAGAAGAATGGGGATCACATTTATGATAGAATTGAACTCAGAAAAAGTATTGTGGGATATTTTTAGTTATATTAAATGAATTTAATGTTGAAGAATTCCCTATACATTCAGATACTATTCCAAAGGTGATCAGTAAAGAAGATAATAATATCATTACCCATATTTTATTTTATGAAGATATTTGGAAATCAATGCTAGAATTGAACATATAGAGTAATGTAGGCCCTAGTGAATTTTCAAACATCTTTTTAAAAAATGGTAGGATATTTTTCTAGGAGATGTTATTATTATCTTCAATAATTTTTTCATAAGGGTATCTCTAACTAATGGAATTCACTATAAATTCATCTTCATACTTGACAAGGTTCTCAATACTAATGAAGTAAATATTTTAAAACCAATTTTTATGTCTAAATCTATGTATATAATTAATTTGATAATTTATATTAATAGACCTTATAGTATTTTTATAAGATTATATCTTTAAATAAATTCATATTCATCTATGGAATAAAATTACAATATTTTTAAATAACTACATCAGAATCTATAAGCATGCTCTAAAAAATATAAGAGGTGGTAATTGTTTTACCAATATTATTTGTCACGACCCGTCCTTGGGGCCCGTGCTGTGACTACCCCAAGCCCGCCTTCCATAGGCCAGGGGCTAGTGACTAGCACCAAAGCCGTAAATCCCGATAACTGGGAAGGCATTTCCTTTATAAAAGTAACAAAACACCATAGAGTACAATCGGAAGTAAAACACTAAGTACAAAGAATGTGCTGAAAAGTAAATGGGCCATAATACAAACCCAACTGAAAATATAGCTACAACTGAACAAGGACAAAATCTAGAAGAAAGGAAGCAGCTCCTGGGTCATCCTCCTCAGATCCTACCTGAAGGGTAAGTATAGATAGCGCAGCTCCTCAATGCTCTCACCCGTCAACCTCCTTCGTGTGTCGTTTCGTCATAAAGTCCACCTCCGGATACTGACTCGTCATGTGGTCCACCTCCGGGTTCTGACTCGTCGTGTGGTCCAACTCTGCGTACTGTCTCGTCGTGTGGTCCACCTCTGGGTACCGTCCAGTCCTCGAACACTCAGCCTCCGTCAGCACTGCCCGTCGTCTGCAACCAAAACAACGAGGTGCGGGCATAGCCCGTGTAGGGGTGAGTATAAGGATACTCAGTAGGGACCCCGAGACCCTCAAGGTCTCACTAAAACCAACAAGGATAACCACAAAGAAGATCTCAACAGATAACCTCTACTTAGGTATATTCCCATACATATACCCAAGTTATCAAGTAACCCATCTCAATCTTGAGGTAAACACAAAGGTCAAAAACTCAGCTCAAACCAAGATTTTCATTATCGAAACCGTAACTGGTGAAGAGCTCCGTCTCTGGGAGTACAGTGATCCTTTCACGTCTCTGAGGTAATGCTCACCAACCTATGACTGCTGAGGTACTCCTCCTGTCGAGTATCGCGGGTCTGCCACCTCACACAGTAGTGCTCCTCCGCCATGGGTCTGCCACCTCACATAGTAGTGCTCCCCCTCATAGCCTACAGAGGTACTCCTCCTGTCGAGTATCACGGGTCTTCCACCTCACACAGTAGTGCTCCTCCGCCATGGGTCTGCCACCTCACAAAGTAGTGCTCCCCACTGGGCTATGCTAGTCACTCCGAATCGAATCGGACAAGCAGTCATCAGGTCACAGCCAGCTACACGGTCTCCATACTCCGTACGCTCATCTCTGGGAGGATCCTCTACATGAACTACTAGTAGATACTCCAAGTATCTCAAATTATGACAAATAATTATCTCAAAGTACCGCCTCGTCATAGGGGTCTCAACACAACAGACGGCGCGTCAATCGGATGCCCGATCTGTGAGTTATTAGCCTTTTCGTCCCAGGGGCCCGGTTGGTTTCGTGTGCGAACCAATACGGCAGTATCTCAACTATACCCCGAACTCTCATGGGGTATACTCAAAGGGACCGTTTCTCCATGTGATCACCAACGCCGCTGATGGTTTGTCAAATGGACGTCCGGTCTGAAAGATATCATCTTTTTCGTTCTAGGGGCCCGGTTGGATTTCGGGTGCAATCCAACCCGGCCACTATCCAACTGAATCCAAAACTCAAACGAAGTATTCCAAAAGTTCCGTCTCATCAAGAGAAGATCAATGAGATAGACGGCACGTCAATCGGACGCCCGGTCTGTGAGTTATTGGCTTTTTCGTTCCAGGGGCCCGGTTGGTTTCGTGAGCGAACCAACCCGAACGCACTCTGACGGCTTCCAAACCTCGATTGGAGTAAGCCAAAAGTTCCTTCTCATCAAGAGGAATCCAACAAAGTCGACGGCACCTCAATCAGACGTCCGGAGCTCAAGTTACGAGCGTTTCTGCTCCGAGGGCCCGGTTGGTTTCGTGTACGAACCAACACGGCCGAACCCAAAGTATTTCGAAACGTTGAGTGCAATATGTCAAAACGACCGTCTCAGTCCAAGGATCGCATCGCCTCTAATGGTGCATCGATTGTAGGTTTGTAGCCCAGGATATAGGCAAAATACTGAAAAGGTCTGAAAACGGGGGTCCGGGCCCGTACCAACCCGGCCCAACCCCCCCCCCCCCCCCCCCCCCGGGTCGGCCCAAACCGGGTCGACCCGACTGGGCGCGACCCAGCCCGGCCGGTGCGGCCCGGCCCGGTCTGGGCGCGACCCGGCCCGGCTCGGCCGGGTGGCTCGCTGGCACGGCCAGCGAGCCGGTGCTCCACGGACGCGGCGCGCGCCGCGTCCCCCCTGGATCTCGCGCGGCCGCGGGATCCGCCAGCTCGCCGCCACGGCGGTTTCTCCAGGCGGCGCGCCGGGGCTGTAACACCCCGAGATTTTATGAAAAATATTCTTTTTAATTTCATTAATGTCTTGTGTTGTACGCTTCACCAAAAGAATCTTGCACAACACGCATCCTTGACTTGCCTTGCATTACATGCAAGCGCGACCTTCCGCAATAGCGTGTGTTGTACGCAATACCGAGTTTCGCTAAACAATGATATACTATTAAAACTAGCAGTTATGAATTGTAATAACCACTTTTTGAAATTTTGTAAATTTTATTTTTCAAAATGGACTTCATTTTTGGATTCGGAATATCGAAATTAGCTTAGGGTGAAATTTTGGTACTTTTCAGATAACTTTCATTTTCTGATGAATAGTGAAAATTACAAAATTTTAATTAAAAAAAACCTTTTTAATAGAAATAATTAATAGTGATAAATTATTAATTTGAGTGGTTTTAAAATATATTTAGAATATATTTTTACAATTTAATACAATGTTGGTCATTGGATGTAATTTCACATTTAAACCAGACATAAACAAATGTCAATCTTTTGATAGTTATTATCTCTTAAGAACACGCTATATGTTTTGATGACGGAAATTAATTTTTAAATTAATTAATGCAACTGATATGTTTTGAATTTGGTAAAATAGACATCATTTTTGAATTCATAATATCAAATATAGCTTAGGACTAATTTTTGGTATTTTTCTGGAAACTTTCATTTTTTGATGAATAGTGAAACCACTAAGTGGTAGTTAAAAAAATGAATTTTTCATAAAACTTAATTTTACCGCTTCTGTGAGTGGAATTTCAAAAATCCGAGAGACACGGTTGTAAAATGTGGTTCAATGAGATGAAAATAATTTTTGGTGAATAGTAACTTTTTACGTTTTTTTAACACGGTTAAAAGTAAATAGGGTAATTAAGGGTAAAAATGATATTATTATTACCCTAAAACATGTCCTAATTCCATTGTATAAGTTTAATTCGACCAAAAACAACATTATGTATAAAATATGACCATTTAGGCCCACATGGATTAGATTAGGACATTTATTATTATTTAATTCAAAGAAGAGTTAAAAGAGTTAAAATCAAAGTTTATTTACTAAAACATTTTCAATATAGGGTTATACATATGATAAATTCGATTGTAAATATTCATTAGAAATCTAATAAGATTTAATACATAATTATATTTTATTTATAATTTTTAGACTTTAAATAAATTAATTTATTTATGACACAATGATGATGCAGTAATTACCATAATAGTGAAACATTAGAATAATTGATATTATAAATACCCAAATAAATATAATTTGAAACTTTTTATGAATTACAATAATTTTATAGGTTAATATGACATGATAGTATTGATTTAATTAACTTTTTTTGGACTAATCATTATGTTATGATTTTCACAAAAATCAATTACTAAATAGTGTCAAAATTGACATAAAATAGTTTTTAAAACAAATATTATATTAGTAATTGTTATTTTATTCCTAAAAATCTAAGGTTCAGCCAAATGACTTAGATATGGTTATATATATTAATAATAAACAACTTGGGGTTTGTTTGGCTGCTTATAGTAAGTTTATTAACCTTATAGTATAAGAACACAAGAAGACACGGTAAAAGTAAAATTATTTTACTTAATGTTAAATCTAAATGATAAGGTTAAAATAGGAACCTAAACTTGTCTAAATTCTATTGGATGAAATTATTTCGACCCATCCCCACCATAGCTTCAAAATAAATCAATTTGGAGCTATTTAAAACAGAATTTGTCTTTATAATAAAATAATATTTTTAGTTTTTCCAAAGGAGCCCCTCTCCTCCCTTATAAAAGGGCACCTCCTCCCTCTCTTCCTCACACCACTTTGAGCATTCAAGCTCGTCCAAACCATGCCAAATTCCATTCTCCACTTCCATATCAACATCCTAGAGGTTTTGGTCTTTTTCAAACACCAATTTTAGTACCCTAAAAGGAGATCTCAAAGAGGCGCTTCAAAGAAGAGGTAATGTCCGTTACCGATTCTTTCAACTTTATTTCTTCTTCCACTTATTATTCTTAGGTTGTTTCATTATGAAGTAGTAACATCAGTATCAATCATATACTGATATGTTATTATAGGTATGAAATAACCCTATTTCACCATCTATCCATCCTACGGAAAACGAAATCATCGCGCGTGCGTACGTACGGAATATCGTATCCACGCCGTGGTGTAATCTATTTTCCACCACCACCTAAATTGAATGGGTATAATGGTGTACATAATAACTATATATGATTATTTTAAAGTTATATTGATTCTGATATAGTATACATACACTCCAATACAATTCCATGATCATGAGAACGATATCATCGCTCGTGCGTACGTACGGACTACCGTCTCCACGATGCGATGAGATACATTCTCCACGTTAACCATTCATGAATGATTATAAAGTATATATAATAATTAATCATGAAATATATGACATAATAATGATACTGGATTTATGTGTATATATATGTATGTCATCTACTTAATTCCATTCAACTCAATAAGGAAATGAAAATAGCGTTCATGCGTACGTACGGCCTACCGTCTCCATGAACAGTGTATTTCTTTCCATTTACTAATCTATTATATATATGTATATTCTGAATATATATTATATATATATCATGTTTTATATTCTGTAATTAAGTAATCATGATCTAAGTAATCATATGAATAATTACAAGTCAAAACACGGACGAAAAATGAAACGATTTTACCCAAAACACTCTTTAACATGGAATTTACAAAAGAACGGGTAATATAAAGTCATAAGTGAACCATATATGATATCATAATAATGATTATTATTCTGGACTAAGTCAATGACATTATTTAAATCATTATACAGGAGGTTCGGACACTTACGAAGAAAATCAGACCTAAGGTAAGGGAAAATATCACAATCTCATTTTTATCTGATATTGTTTATACTTTGGTATTTACTGGGGTGTATTTTATCATCCACATCCATGTTTCCTAAATATGTAATATTATTTCCATCCACCTAAAATTGTTTAAATCTAATTTTACCCTTCTGTGAGTTTTTAGTAAAAGATATAAAAGGAATCTTTTGTCATTTTTCATACGAGGTACTTTTTGACTTTTCCGACAAAAGTACGAGAAGAATGTTTTTTTAACTTATACGACATGAATTAATTTTTAAAACATTATTTCCAAGAATCTTCCTTTAAAAGTTTTCAAGTTTATTTTTAATCAACTTCTTTTAGTTTAAAATTGTATGACATGTTAAGAAAGGAAAATGTTTTTGAAGTAGAAAGGATATTTTCCTCAAGAATGGAGTTCAAGTGTTTTATCAAAATTATTTTCCATCTAAGATAATAAGGGGTTCTGTTTATATCCCTATTATTACATTGATTTGATTATGTTATGATGGAATTATTTTTATGAATTCCTTTATCTTATATGAATTGTTTTATGATGTCACAATGTTTAAGATTCCCATTTTTATTACATGGGTTATGTTATGATGTATGATTTATGATTTTGTGGCACACATAAGAATGGTATCATTATGAGATGGGTGGGACCTATATCTCGCTCCAATGCATTGGGTAAAGATTGTATATCTCTGGAACGGCAGGTTAAACTGGTTCAGTAAAACAGGACTGAAACGAGGAATGAACTCGGTTTAGAAAGGGACTTTGTCCACTAAGATAGTCTTGAAAATGAGTCTTGACTAATAAGAAATGATTCTCTATGATTATGTGTGTATGCCACAAGGTTTCATGTTTTAAGTTATGATTATTGGGATTACATTTCACTACTATGATTTATCACATGTTATGATATTATGATCTCTTTTGCAGGTTAAGATTTCCAAAATGTTATGTTCTTATGAATATGATGTGATTGATATTTCTTTTGTTTACCCTTACTGAGCATTTGAGCTCACCCTTTTATGTTTTCTTTTTCCCAGGATATAAAGAAAGATTTTAGGTATAAAAAAAGGAAGATCTTTATGGGAGATGTTGAAGATCTTTCACCATGATTAGAAGATTATATTCTGAGTTTCCAATGACACTAAACTATTATGGTCCTTGTGTGTGTGTTTTTGTTATGTACTATGTATTCTGAAAAATTAATGTAATGTTCATGTACGTAAATATTTGGGTCTCTACAGTTGGTATCAGAGGAAAGGTTCAGTCAACCTTTGGAAACTAGGATGCGAGAACTTTAGTGAGATCCCTAGAGATATTTCTAAGGTATGTCTAGGGATGTCCCTAAGGATAAGTATACGTATAGGATATAGTCCTAGAACTATGGTAATGATATTAGATTAAACCAAAGATGTTAGATATTGGAGTTACTCCCCCTTTATTATGATTTTTACCTCTCACACTATTCTTTTTGGGTTTTAGACGATGGCTGGGACCTGAAGGAACTGTGTTGATCAATGTAATGGACAATGTAATGATTATCCTCCTGAACAAACAAATGTTATGGGAGATGGAGTAAAAAATATTATTGTTATACTTACACAAGCTATGAATCATTCTGGACTTCCAAATGAGCAGAGAAGGGAACAATATTCTATTGAGTCCTTCGTGAGACAACGTCCACCTTCTTTCAGTGGGTCTTCTGATCTACTTGTTGTTGAACAATGGATCAGTACTACTGAAAATATATTTTCAGTTCTTTAATGTTCTAAACATGATAAAGTCATCTTAGTAGTGTATCGTTTGGAAGGTTATGCTGATCAATGGTGGAATCTTATTAAGAATACGAGGCCAAGAGATGAAATTGAGTCCATGGAATGGGACAAGTTCAAGAACTTATTTTTCAATAAGTACTTCCCTCGTATTCTTCGAACAAAGATGGAGACGGAGTTTCTTGAACTAAAGAAAAAGTATGATGAATCTTTTGGTATATACGAAGAGAATTTTACAAGGCTTGAAAGGTATGCATATGGATTTACCATCCAACCTGAAAGTAAAGTTGATCAATTCTTCAGTGGCTTAAAACCAAATCTTAGAAGGGAATTAGCTATAAGATACTTCAGTAGCTATGAAGAAATTGTGCGTTGTGCTATCAAGGTAGAAATGGAAGTTGGTGTTACTTATCCATCTCATAGTTTTGACAAGAAATGAAAGATGGAGTTCAAGGAGAAATCTCAGAATAATGGTGAAAAGAAGATAAATATTTCCTTATGCTCAAAGTGTGGAAAGAAGCATGGTGGAGATTGTATTAAAGGGACTAGAAAATGTTTTAAGTGTGGAAAAGAAGGTCATCGAGCAGCTGAGTGTCGAAGTAATGGAAAGAGGGTTTCTAATGATGTGAATAAAGAAAAGACTGCAGATAATGCACCACCAACACTTCAATGCTTCAAGTGCAAGGAAATGAGGCATTATGCTAATAAATGCCCTAATCCAAGGGTTAGTGATGATCGACATGAGCAACCACTTAAGGCAAAGGACAAAGGGAAGTCACATGCGATCACTATTGGCGATGTTGAATATGACAACTATGTGGTGGAATGACTAAGTGTTTATGTAATGGGATTTTAAAATAATGTTGTATATAGTATCATGGAATATTGGAATATTTATGTATTGGTCTATTGTGGTTTTCAATGGTACCGGTAACCATAGAATGTGATTGAGATATTTTTGTAAAAAATGATGATATGTGCATAATGAAAGGAAAACGAGAAAATGAAATGTTTGACCGTATTCATGATCTCATGACTGATATAAGGAGAAGGTTATATCATGGTTTGAGTATATAGAATTTTTGGATTTTGGTATGTGGAAAGAGTTAACTTTTGACTGCATTCATGTTTTCACTATGGTTCAATTAATGGGTATTCATTCTTCAAGAGAATACATGATTAAGGTATTCACATGTTTGTAATTTGACCAACAAGATATATCTTATGATATATGGGGGATAAATGATGGCATTCACGTGATTGTTATGTAACATTTCAAGTAATCATTTTCTTTATACTATGAGCTTGGACCAAAGTATTTTAGATAAGCCAAAATATTGGAATGGATTATGTTGGACATAAGTTAGGATAGAACTTTTTTCGATATTATTGATGGGATGTTATAGTAATATAGCTTTAGAAAAAGGACAAACTACAGGATGGGCGACAGCCCATCGCGTCGGACAGGGCTGTGGGAATCGAACCCACAACCGAAGTGCGACTGGCCTTTATCTCCTTCCACTGGCCTACAGGAAGTTCCTGGTTAGTAGAAACTAGTTTTATTTTATTATGCGGTATGATATATGAAGTATAAGTTCATTTTTGGAATCATATACAATTAACCTCACCATAGATGGACTTATGTATATTTGATAACTTTTGCTAACCTTTTGTTTGAAACAGATGGAATGACCCATCATTCTATCACATGATCTATTAACACTTCATGAATAACAAATTCAAATTCATTTATTTAAAAGATGAAGTGGAAATTGTTCAAAGCACAAACAACAGTGAAATTGTACCAAAATCATGTAAGTATTTCTTTTAATTCACCAACTTTAAGGAAATGATCTTGAAAACTAAAAATGTTGTCCTAGTGCCCTTATATCTGATGAATCAGATGGTACCTTAGATCATCGCAAATATATGGTTTTGTTATTGTTGGCTATTTCATAGCTATGTTCTCTACCACTCTCCATCAGAAATTGATGGTTAGATTTTTCTTCCATATCCATATTTTCACCTATGTTCTCCTACGTGAAAACCCAGTGATGAGTTAATTTGGGTAACCATTACATTTCATACTTTAGTTTTTAAATCCAAGTTTGGGTATTCCTTTTTACGATGTGGTTTTCTATTAAACAAACTTTCGAGTAGTAAACCATTTATAACCCCGACGAATTTCGAGGGCAAAATTCATTTTAAGGGGGGTAGAATGTAACACCCCGAGATTTTATGAAACATATTCTTTTTAATTTCATTAATGTCTTGTGTTGTATGCTACACCAAAAGAATCTTGCACAACACGCATCCTTGACTTGCCTTGCATTACACGCAAGCGTGACCTTTCGCGATAGCGTGTGTTGTACGCAATACCGAGTTCTGTTAAATAATGATATGCTATTAAAACTAGCCGTTATGAATAGTAATAACTACTTTTTGAAATTTTGTAAATTTTATTATTCAAAATGGAATTCATTTTTGGATTCAGAATATCGAAATTAGTTTAGGGTGAAATTTTGGTACTTTTCGGGTAACTTTCATTTTCTGATGAATAGTGAAAATTAATAATTTTAATTAAAAACAACCTTTTTAATCGAAATAATTAATAGTGATAAATTATTAATTTGGGTGGTTTTAAAGTATATTTAGAATATATTTTTACAATTTAATACAATGTTGTTCATTGGATGTAATTTCACATTTAAACCAGACATAAACAAATGTCAATCTTTTGATAGTTATTATCTCTTAAGAACACGCTATTTGTTTTGACGACGGGAATTAATTTTTAAATTAATTAATGAAACTGATATGTTTTGAATTTGGTAAAATAGACATCATTTTTGAATTCATAATATCAAATATATCTTAGGCCTAATTTTTGGTATTTTTCGGGAAACTTTCATTTTTTGATGAATAGTGAAACCACTAAGTGGTAGTTAAAAAATGAATTTTTCATAAAACTTAATTTTACCGCTTCTGTGAGTGGAATTTCAAAAATCTGAGAGACACAGTTGATGTCAGTAAGTAAAATGTGGTTCAATGAGATGAAAATAATTTTTGGTGAATAGTAACTTTTTACTTTTTTTTAGAACGGTTAAAAGTAAATAGGGTAATTAAGGGTAAAAATGATATTATTATTACCCTAACACATGTCCTAATTCTATTGGATAAGTGTAATTCGACCAAAAACAGCCTTAGGAATAAAATATGACCATTTAGGCCCACTTGGATTAGATTAGGACATTTATTATTATTTAATTCAAAGAAGAGTTAAAAGAGTTAAAATCAAAGTTTATTTACTACAAAATTTTCAATATAGAGTTATACATTGGATACATTCTATTGTAAATATTCATTAGAAATATAATAAGATTTAATACATAATGATATTTTATTTATAATTTTTAGACATTAAATAAATTAATTTATTTATGACACAATGATGATGCAGTAATTACCATAATAGTAAAAAATTAGAATAATTGATATTATAAATACCCAAATAAATATAATTTGAGACTTTTTATGAATTTGACTAATTTTATAGGTCAATATGACATGTTAGTATTGATTTAATTAACTTTTTTCGAACTAATCATTCAGTTATGATTTTCACAAAAATCAATTACTAAATAGTGTCAAAATTGACATAAAATAGTTTTTAAAACAAATATTATATTAGTAATTGTTATTTTATTTCTAAAAATCTAAGGTTCGGCCAAATGACTTAGATAAGGTTATATATATTAATAATAGACAACTTGGGGTTCCTTTGGCTGCTTATAGTAAGTTTATTAACCCTATAGTATAAGAACACAAGAAGACACTGTAAAAGTAAAATTATTTTACTTAATGTTAAATCTAAATGATAAGGTTAAAATAGGAACCTAAACTTGTCTAAATTATATTGTATGAGAGGATTTAGACCCATCCCCACCATAGCTTCGAAATAAATCAATTTGGAGCTATTTAAAACCGAATTTGTCTTTATAATAAAATAATATTTTTAGTTTTTCCAAAGGAGCCCCTCTCCTCCCTTATAAAAGGGCACCTCCTCCCTCTTTTCCTCACACCACTTTGAGCATTCAAGCTCATACAACCCCTGCCAAATTCCATTATACACTTCCATAGCAACATCCTAGAGGTTCTGAGCTTCCTCAAAGACCAATTTTAGTGCCCTAAAAGGAGATCTCAAAGAGGCACTTCAAAGAAGAGGTAATGTCCATTACCGATTCTTTCAACTTTATTTCTTCTTCCACTTCTTCTTATTAGGTTGTTTCATTATGAAGTAATAACATAAGTATCACTAATATACTGATATGTTATTATAAGTATGAAACAACCCTATTTCACCATCTATCCATCCTACGGAAAACGAAATCACCGCGCGTGCGTACGTACAGAATACCGTCTCCACGCCGTGGTGTAATCTATTTTCCACCACCACCTTACTTGGATGGGTATAATGGTGTACATAATAACTATATATGATTATTTTAAAGTTATATTGATTCTGATATAGAATAAATACACTCCAATACAATTCCATGATCATGAGAACGATATCATCGCTCGTGCGTACGTACGGACTACCGTCTCCACGACGCGATGAGATACATTCTCCACGTTAACCATTCATGAATGATTATAAAGTATATATAATAATTAATCATGAAATATATGACATAATAATGATACTGGATTTATGTGTATATATATGTATGTCATCTACTTAATTACATTCAACTCAATAAGGAAATGAAAACAGCGTTCATGCGTACGTACGGCCTACCGTCTCCATGAACAGTGTATTTCTTTCCATTTATTAATCTATTATATATATGTATATTATGAATATATATTATATATAAATCATGTTTTATATTCTTGAATTAATTAATCATGATCTAAGTAATCATATGAATAATTACAATTCAAAACACAGACGAAAAATGAAACGATTTTACCCAAAACACTTTTTAACATGGAATTTACAAAAGAACGGGTAATATAAAGTTATAAGTGAACCATATATGATATCATAAAAATGAGTATGATTCTGGAATAAGTCAATGACATTATTTAAATCATTATACAGGAGGTTCAGACACTTACGAAGCAAATCGGACCTAAGGTAATGGAAAATATCACAATCTCATTTTTATCCGAGATTGTTTATACTTTGGTATTTACTGGGGTGTATTTTATCATCCACATCCATGTTTCCTCAATATGTAATATTATTTCCATCCACCTAAAATTTTTTAAATCCAATTTTACCCTTTGGTGAGTTTTTAGTAAAAGATATGAAAGGAATCTTTTTTCGTTTTTCGTACGAGGTACTTTTTGACTTTTCCGACAAAAGTACGAGAAGAATGTTTTTTTTAACTTATACGGTATGAATGGATTTTTTAAACATTATTTCCAAGAATATTCCTTTAAAAGTTTTCAAGTTTATTTTTAATCAACTTCTTTTAGTTTAAAATTGTATGACATGTTAAGAAAGGAAAATGTTTTTAAAGTAGAAAGGATATTTTCCTCAAGAATGGAGTTCAAGTGTTTTATCAAAATTATTTTCCATATAAGATAATAAGGGGTTTTATTTATATCCCTATTATTACATTGATTTGATTATGTTATGATGGAATTCTTTTTGTGAATTCCTTTATCTTATATGAATTGTTTTATGATGTCACAATGTTTAAGATTCCCATTTTTATTACATGGGTTATGTTATGATGTATGGTTTATGATTTTGTGGCACACATAAGAATGGTGTCATTATGAGATGGGTGGGACCTATATCTCCCTCCAATGCATTGGGTAAAGATTTAATATCTCATGAGATAGACATGGCTGGAACGGCTGGTTAAACCGGTTCAGTGAAACAGGACTGAAACGAGGAATGAACTCAGTTCAGAAAGGGACTTTGTCCACTAAGATAGTCTGGGAAATGAGTCTTGACTAATAAGAAATGATTCTATATGATTATGTGTGTATGCCATAAAGTTTCATGTTTTAATTTATGATTATTGGGATTACATTTCACTAATATGATTTATCTCATGTTATGATAATATGATCTCTTTTGCAGGTTAATATTTCCAAAATGTTATGTTCTTATGAATATGATGTGATTGATATTTCTTTTTTTTACCCTTACTGAGCATTTGAGCTCACCATTTTATGTTTTCCTTTCCCCAGGATATAAATAAAGGTTTTAGGTATAAAAAAAAGGAAGATCTTTATGGGAGATTTTGAAGATATTTCACCATGATTAGAAGATTATATTCCGAGTTTCCAAAGACAATAAACTATTACGGTCCTTGTGTGTGTTTTTGATATGTAATAATTATTTCTCGAAATTAATGTAATGTTCATGTACGTCAAGCTTCGGGTCTCTACAGGGGCGTCACCGCCTCCGGGCGGCCGGCTGGTGTCGGCCACCGCGCCGGCGACCCGCACCACCGGTGGTGTCCGTGGGCCACCGGAGTTGCTCCGGTGGTCCGTTTTCAATTCCGCCTGCGCCGATGCTCATCCCGGGTCCCGTTCTTCCCTGCAGAAACATCAAATCATCTCTACGGCCCGTTTCATCAATTCCTGACGATCCACGTGTCAAAAGAAACAACTGCGGAGTCTTCTATTCGCCTTTGCGGCCCCAACTACGACCACACTTTTGTTCGGCCTTGACGACGCGGCGCGACGGTGCCACGCATCCTTGCCGCATCACTCCAGGTTCCTGCGCGGTGCCGTCGCACCGTGCCGCCATCTTCTGAACCACAACATAATAAACAACAAGGGGGAGGAGGGTCGGTCGTGTTTGTGCGGTCCGACCTCCTCCCGTTATAATGATATCAAGCGGCCATCAAATAGAAGTCGACGTATGGCAAAGAAATATTTCACAGCAAAATCAATAAACCTCAACATCAAACTGCATGAACGAATGATCCGCAGATCAACCTGGAAATGGTAGGTCCGAACTCGTCATTCTTTTCTCAAAATATAAGAGAACACCAAATAAATTTCCCTACCTCGAAATTGACGTCGCACGTCGTTGAGTCGCGGAAGTCGAACGTCGCGGTAGTCGAATGTCAGGGTAGTCAGGTGTCGCGGAAGAAAGGTATCGCTTCCGTCAACGTCGGAAGAAGAAGGAGAACGTTGTTGTTGGTGTCGGTCTCCATGGTCGGTGTATCCTTCCTTTTCACGGAAGAGGAAGAAAAGGATTGGAGAAAACGTAGAGCGTTCTTCGCTGAGTCGAAGGTCGTTCTTCATTTGGAGATGATGTTCTTCAGAAGAGGGAAGAGCTCTCTCCCAAATTCTCTCACACAACAAAACTCACAAAAATAAAATAAGGCCTCTCCTTATTTTATTATTTTTCCATGAATTCAAACTTTTTTAAAAATTCAAACACTTAGTTAAATTAATTGAAGAGGTTTAATCAATTAATTTAAGATGTGTTTTGGCAAAATTAAATAGGAGAGAGGGGAGAGTTACACAAGTTAAAGTGGAGTTACAAAATTTAAGAGGGAAGTGAGTTATGGGAGGTCAAGGGGGTTATGGGAAGATCAAGGGGGGTTAGGGTCTCGTGTGGGCCCCACCTCCCACATATCCACAAATGGGAAGTTGGGTGGTTGTGGGTCCCACCAACAACTTCCCATGGTAGAATTTAACTCCCTTGGTTAACAAAAATAAAATTGTTCACAATTTTATTTATTTCTTCCTTAAACCCCAAAATTTAACTTCTCCTCCCAAGAAAACAAACATACGGTAAAAGTCCTCTTAAGCAAATACCGGTGTTGCGAGTTCATCGGTGTCCTTGGATTTCAATTCCGAGTACTGGTTCAAAAGATAGAAAAATTCGCTCGTTCGCTCACTGAACGTACCCGAGCTAAACTTCGGAAATTGATTCGGAGCACACCGGGCCTCAGAATCAGGCGCCGTCAGAAACTGCGTTCTTGTAAAATTACAATGAAAATTATGAAAAAATTCCCCTTGAATTTTATGGGTCTTTACATTACTCCTACCTCATGGATTTACATCCTCGTAAAGCTTTAACACAAACTAGGGATACAAAAGAGGTACTGAGCATGCATCTGAGCCTCTCGCTCTCATGTGCTCACCTGGAGGTTCCCGTATTTCCAGAGAAAGTGCACCTGAGGAATCGTCCGTCCTCATAGGATCTGCTCCTATCGATCCTTAATCCCCACTGGAACCTCCGCGTATGTCGCCCTGTCATCGATATCCAACTCCCTGAGGTCGATGATATGTGAAGGTTCACGCACGTATCTCCTCAGTTGAGATACATGGAAGTCGTCGTGCACCAGGTGCAACTGAGGTGGATGTGTCAAGCGGTAGACCACTTCGCCTACCAAGATGAGGACCTAAGAAGGTCTACTGAACCTCAGAGATAACTTCCCGCCTTAGACACATCTCCGTAAACCTCGTCGAGGTGAAACCCGTATAAGGACATGATCGTCATCATCGAACTCTAGAGGTATCCAATTCCTGTTAGCATAAGGCTTCTGTCAGCCCTGTGCTGTCCTCATCCGCTCTTGGATGACCTGGACCTTCTCTAGTCTCACAAGAGCTACTATGATTTATTCTTTGCCGATAAGAGAAATCTGGTCTCATCCCCTGGATGAACCACATTAGTTGCCTAATACAGTCAATCCGGACATGAATGATGTATTCATGCCATGGATGATGTCGTAAGGCCTCGACGTTACTACCAAGAGATCCAACTGTCACTCTCGCCTCCAAGGGTCGAGTCACACTGTCGACATCAGTGTGAGGTCACTGGGTATCTTCCAGTAGAAATCTTGAAAGTGAGGGTTAAGTCAACAGTCTTAACCGGGACCACTCAGTACCAACCAAAAAATGGATAGGAAAGCAAACTTTAAAAAGGTAAGTATCTTTATATTATTGCATCTCATGGTACAAAGACACAAATGTAACAACAACAACATGGAACTAGATATACACCACTAGTTTCTCTCCAGTACACTCGCTTCCGGAGCTCCGTAGTCGTAAGCTTCTGCTGCCTGAAGCTGAGCTCTCCCATGTCCATCTGTTATCTGCAGTCGAGGTGGACCTCCTGGTGGTGGTGGTGGTAACACCTCGAAGCATCGTCCACCTTAAGCTACACGTCCATCTCCCCTCCCTCGGCCTTCAGCTCCTAGCAGTCTCCCTTGATCGAACCTATGCCTCTGCCTGGGAGGTTCTTCATTTAACTGTCGGTCATCTACATGGCAGGTCGGACAGTCACGTGTCATGTGACCAATCCCACCGCAGGAGTAACACTGCATGGCAGGTCTGGCTCTGTCATTCCTCTTGGTGCCTTGCACTACCAACCCTGAGTCACACGATCGACCACCTATAGGTTTGGTCCTCTTGGACCTCTGCATCATCTTTCTACTTCCTGCTACAGAAGACTCTGCCTCATGCCAGCTAGTGGTGGGTCCTGCTGTTGGAGACTACTCAGCAAGGAAACTCTCCACTAAGAGGGCTCTCTCCAACACCCCTTTCTGCGTCGGAATGCTGTGAGAAACAATAGAAGCTCTAATCTCTCTCTTGAGCCCCTGCTCGAAGGTTTGGGCCCTGAAGAAAGGGTCCCGTACCATATCTGTGGAGTAGCGCGAGAGGTCTATGAACCTCGCTGAATACTGTGCCACTGTCATGCTGCCCTGCCGCAGCTGTAGTAGCTCCTATATACGCACCACTTGAAGGGTGGATGGTACAAACTCTGCCCGGAACAGGCTCTTGAAGTCTGACCATAGAAGGGTCACCTCGTCATGCATCTGGAGCATCAAGCTCCACCATCTTCCTGCTGCTGCTTGAAGTAGGCTGGCAGCAAGGATCACCATGAAATTTGATGGCATCCCCACCAGCCTGAATACTCTCACCACAGCCTCCAGCCAATCCTCAGCCTCCTGCGGGTCTGTCTCTCCCCTGAACTTGGGTGGCCTCTGGCGCTGGAACTCGTGCAGTGCGCTCAAGCGACGTGCACCCTCTGCTGCTGGGGCTGGTGGCATCGGTGGCCCAATGGGTAGTAGTACCGCCGGTGCCTCCGCTGGTGCCTCAACTGGGATAGGGCCATGTACTGAGGCTACGTCGCTTGGTGGGCTGTCAGTACGAACAACTCTCGGGGCTTTAGCTGGTCTTCTACGGGGAGGCATCCTAAAAGAAACAAACATGACATGGTCAAACGATTTATACCTGGTGAGCTAACCTGGTTTGAGATGACTTTTAAAAACATCTGGAAACACACACGCAATCAGTGTTTTCGTGCACAAAGTCGGAAATCAGTTGTCAGGGTCCTGGTGTATGGATACGTCGGCCGCCCACACCAACACTAGACTCCCTGAACTGAAGACCACACTCGGTACCCTTAACACTATTGCTTCACAGAAATAAAATATCAGAGTTATAAGTTCTGCGGTAGAACCCCCTCCTCTGATACCAATTTGTCACGACCCGTCCTTGGGGCCCGTCCCGTGACTACCCCAAGCCCGCCTTCCATAGGACAGGGGTAGGCGACTAGCATGAAAGCCGTAAATCCCGATAACTGGGAAGGCATTTCCTTTACAAAAGTAATAAAACGCCACAGAGTACAAGCAGAAGTAAAACACTAAGTACAAAGAAAGTGCTGAAAAGTAAATGGGCTAGAATACAAACCCAACTAGAAATATAGCTACAACTGAACAAATACAACAGCTGGAAGAAAGGAAGCAGCTCTTGGGTCTTCCTCCTCAGATCCTACCAGAAGGGTAGGTATAGATAGAGCATCTCCTCAATGCTCTCACCCGTTAACCTCCTCCGTGTGTCGTCTCGTCGTGAAGTCCACCTACAGATACTGACTCGTCATGTGGTCCAACTCCGGGTACTGACTCGTCGTGTGGTCCACCTCCGGGTATTGACTCGTCGTGTGGTCCACCTCCGGGTACTCTCTCGTCGTGTGGTCCACCTCTGGGTACCGTCCAGTCCTCGAACACTCGGCCTCCGTCAGCACTGCCCGTCGTCTGCAACTAACACAACGAGGTGCGGGCATAGCCCATGCTGGGGTGAGTATAAGGATACTCAGTAGGGACCCCGAGACCCTCAAGGTCTCACTAAAACCAACAGGGATAACCACAAAGAAGATCTCAACAGATAACCTCTACTTAGGTATATGCTCATACATATACCCAAGTTATCAAGTAACCCATCTCAATCTTGAGGTAAACACAAAGGTCATAGACTCAGCTCAAACCAGGATTTTCATTATCGAAACCGTAACTGCTAAAGAGCTCCATCCCTGGGAGTACAGTGATCCTGTCATGTCTCTGAGGTACTGCTCACCAACCTATGACTGCTGATGTACTCCTCCTGTCGAGTATCATGGGTCTTCCACATCACATAGTAGTGCTCCTCCGCCATGGGTCTACCACCTCACATAATAGTGCTCCCCCTCATAGCCTACAGAGGTACTCCTCCTGTCGAGTACCGTGGGTCTGCCACCTCACATAGTAGTGCTCCTCCGCCATGGGTCTTCCACCTCACAAAGTAGTGCTCCCCACTGGGCTATGCTAGTCACTCCGAATCGAATCGGACAAGCAGTCATCAGGTCACAGCCAGCTTACAGGTCTCCGTACTCCGTACGATCGTCTTCGGGAGGGTCCTCTCCATGATCTACTAGTAGATACTCCAAGTATCTCAAAGTCTCATGAATAAGTATCTCAAAGGACCGCCTTGTCATAGGGGTCTCAACACAACAGACGGCGCGTCAATCGGACGCCCGGTCTGTGAGTTATTAGTCTTTTCGTCCTAGGGGCCCGGTTGGTTTTGTGTGCGAACCAACACGGCCGTATCTCAACTGTATCCCGAACTCTCATGGGGTATACTCAAAGGGACCGTTTCTCCACGTGATCACCAACGCCGCTAACGGTTCGTCAAACGGACGTCCTGTCTGAAAGATATCATATTTTCCGTTCTAGGGGTCCGGTTGGATTTCGGGTGCAATCCAACCCGACCACTATCCAACTGCATCCAAAACTCAAGCGAAGTATGCCAGAAGTTCTGTCTCATCAAGAGGAGATCAACGAGACAGACGGCGCGTCAATCGGACGCCCGGTCTGTGAGTTATTGGCTTTTTCGTTCTAGGGGCCCGGTTGGTTTCGTGAGCGAACCAACCCGACCGCACTCTGACGGCTTCCAAACCTTGAGCGGAGTAATCCAAAAGTTCCTTCTCATCAAGAGGAATCCAAAAAAGTCAACGGCATGTCAATCGGACGTCCGGAGCTCAAGTTACGAGCGTTTCCGCTCCGAGGGCCCGGTTGGTTTCGTGTACGAACCAACACAGTCGAACCCAAAGTATTCAGAAACCCTAAGCGCGATATTTCAAAACGACTGTCTCGGTCCAAGGATCTCATCGCCGCTGACGGTGCGTCGATCGGAGGTTCGTATCCCAGGATATGGGCAAAATACCGAAAAGGTCCAAAAATGGGGGGTCTGGGCCCGTACCGACCCGGCCCAACCCCCCCCCCCCAGGTCGGCCCGAACCGGGTCGACCCAACTGGACGTGACCTGGTCTGGGCGCGACCCGGCCCGGTCCGCCCAAGCTGGCCCGGCTCGGTCGGGTGGCTCGCTTGCTCGGCCAGCGAGCCGGTGCTCCGCAGACGCGGCGCGCACCGCGTCCCCCTGGATCTCGCGCGGCCGCAGGATCCGCCAGCTCGCCGCTGCAGCTAAGCCGCGACGGTTTCTCCAGGTGGCGCGCTGGGGCGCCACCGCGTCCGGGCAGCCGGACGGTGTTGGCCGCCGCCTCCGGCCGCCGGCGCCGCCGATGGTGTCCGCGGGCCACCGGTGTTGCTCCTATGGTCCGTTTTCAATTCCGCATGCGCCGATGCTCATCCCGGGTCCCGTTCTTCACTGCGAAAACATCAAATCGTCTCTGCGGCCTGTTCTGTCAATTCCCGACGATCCGCACGTCAAAAGAAACTACTGCGGAGTCTTCTGTTTGCCTTCGCGGCCCCGACTACGACCACACTTTTGTTCATCCTTGACGGCGCGGCGCGACGGCGCCGCGCATCCTTGCCGCATCACTCCAGGTTCACGCACGGTGTCATCGCACCGTGCCTCCATCTTCTGAACTGCAACATAATCAACAACAAGGGAGAGGAGGGTTGGCCGTGTTTGTGCGGTCCAAACTCCTCCCATTATAATGATAGCAAGCGGCCATCAAATAGAAGTCGACGTACGCCAAAGAAATATTTCACAGCAAAATCAATAAACCTCAACATCAACCTGTATGAACGAACGATCCACGGATCAACCTGGAAATGGTTGGTCTGCACTCGTCATTATTTTCTCAAAAGATAAGAGAACACCAAATAAATTTCCCTACCTCGAAATTCACGTCGCACGTCGTCGAGTCGCGGAAGTCGAACGTCGCGGTAGTCGAACGTCGGGGTAGTTGGGTGTCGCAGAAGAAAGGTATCGCTTCCGTCAACGTCGGAAGAAGAAGTAGAACGTTTTTGTTGGCGTCGTTCTCCACGTTCGGCGTCTCCTTCCTTGTTGCGAAAGATTAAGAAAAAGTATTGGAGAAAACGTAGATTGTTCTTCGCCGAGTCGGAAGGTCGTTCTTCGTTTGGAGATGATGTTCTTCACAAGAGGGAAGAGCTCTCTCCCAAATTCTCTCACACAACAAAACTCACAAAAATAAAATAAGGCCTCTCCTTATTTTATTATTTTTCCATGCATTCAAACTTTTTCAAAAATTAAACACTTAGTTAAATTAATTGAAGAGGTTTAATCAATTAATTTAATATGTGTTTTGGAAAAATTAAAGAGGAGAGAGGTGAGAGTTACACAAGTTAAAGTGGAGTTACAAAATTTAAGAGGGAAGTGAGTTATGGGAGGTCAAGGGGGTTATGGGAAGATCAATGGGGGTTAGGGTCTCGTGTGGGCCCCACCTCCCACATATCCACACATGGGAAGTTGGGTGGTTGTGGGTCCCACCAACAACTTCCCATGGTAGAATTTAACTCCCTTGGTTTACAAAAATACAAATTTTCACAATTTTATTTATTTCTTCCTTAAACTCCAAAATTTAACTTCTCCTCCCAAGCAAACGCACCTACGGTAAAAGTCCTCTTAAGAAAATATCGGCGTTGCGAGTTCATCGGTGTCCTCGGATTTCAATTCCGAGTACCGGTTCAAATGATAGAAAAACTCGCTCGTTCGTTCACTGAACGTACCCGAGCTAAACTTCGGAAATTGATTCCGGGCACACCGGGCCTCAGAATTAGGTGCCGTCAGAAACTGCGTTCTTGTAAAATTACAATGAAAATTAAGAAAAAATTTCCCTTGAATTTTACAGGTCTTTACATTATTATTCTAATGTCCTTTAATATGATCAAATGGAGTTTTTTTTTTGAATTCAGAGGATATTTTCTTCCAATGATATTTTCATTGAATAGATTGATATATTCTATAATTATAGTAATTTGTTTATATTGTTTAACAAAAATACTACAGGCTGTTTTTCATTCTCTTAGTGTGTTATAAAGGGTGATCCAATGTCTAATATTTTTATTTTCAGTGATGATTATTTTTTTAGTTCATCCATGATACATATGGTGGAGGGTGGATCCTTCAAGACTATACAAGATAGTATATGTCTGATGATATCCTTTTATCTATTTCATATAGGTAAACTCAGTTTATTTTTTATAATTAAAAAAGGAAAACATTATGAAAATGAGAAATATAATTTATTAATATAAAATTATATTTAGAAAAAATATTTTGTGGAAAAAATATTTCTTTCTCTTTGGGATTGGGATCATATGAACCATAAAATAATAATTACTCTTCTCTTTCGAAGTTATAGAAGGTTTTCTCCCCATTTATTATCATGGAATCCCCATATTGTAAGGAAAGATCAGATTTAGAATCTTTGATTATATTTTTAATAGATTTTTTAATAAAATAAATTCTTCGAATGGGATTTCCTTGAGCACAGAAAGGATTATTTTTCATTTAGTTATTAATCATAACCAAGTTAGTCTACTCATTGATGATATAAAAATTTCCCATTAGCCTAATTATAAAACTATATGTGTACACAAGAAATATTTTTTGGAATGTTAGTAACATTGTGAAGGAAATCATTAAAACTCATTGTAAGGATATTTTTTATCCTATAGTTTTTTGTGATCTCGATGTTAAAAAATTAAAAATTTAAAATACTTTCTTCATGGTAGATTTATTTAGATGATTTTAAAGGTCAAATCTAACTCAAATTTGATTTTAAAATGTAGTTTCATCAACAATATTAATGTGGGAAATTTTCATTATCTATATTCCTTAATTTAGATTCCGTATAGGAAGGATTTATCGGTCATTATAATATTTTCCTGATGGATTGCTTCAGAGGACTCATGTCTAATATTCATGAAGGATCATTGTACCAGGTCACCTCTTATCCAATCTAATAATAATTCTATTAAAATGGATGTTCCATATATCACCCCTATTGAAAAGTTTTCATAATCTAGTAATTATTTACCTAATAATTTTATGAATTTTGATAATTATAGTTTGTTATCCTCTGATATGATATCCTGGTTTGAATAATATAATAACAATATGAGCTATAATATTTTTTATATAGTAGTTAATGGAAAAAATATCAATCATTTGAGGTTGATTAAAAATTTTATCAATGCCTTGAAACCCCTTTCTAGATTAATGGTAATTTGAAAATTATCTTATACTAAGCCAACTACTAACAAAACTATGATGTCTATGGTATTTTCAATGGATTATATACACTTGACATTTATATGATATTAAGATAATGTAGAATATATCTTTTTTCATTACTCGTATTCTAAAATTCTATATAAATCTATTATAAATATTTTTAATTTTTCATTACCTCTTATTATTAATATGATGGATACAGTATGTTGAACACACTTGGTGTCGGGTCTTATTTACTATTAATAATAATGAAGTCAATAATAATAATATCAATATGTAATGATAATAGAATCTTGGAAGGAGAATAATGTACCTGAGTATGTTGATGAGAATATGGAATGAAGTACCCAATATAGGTATCATTATATATTGAGTTGTGAAAATTTCTCAATGAATGAACAATCCATTGGGGTGTGGAAGTGAATTGTTATCATTATTCATATGAAAAAGTAAGTGAGACACTTCTATTTGAGATAATCTTGTAGATCCATTCTAATGGAAAATGTGTTTGGATTTCGTTTCTTCCAACATTTATTAAATATTATACTCTTGTTGATGGTTAAAAGATATTATTGAAGTGTGATGTTTCAACTTTAAGGTTAATTTGTTGAATCTATTTAAGAATATTTTTTGTTTCTAGGATTTTAACCTCTATATAATATAGTGATAGCTGGATATTATATTTCTTTGAAGATGTTGAGATAGATAACTATATAGTTCCATCCTAAGTATTATCTTATTGTAAAGGGAGGTGTTATATTAATAATATACTTGGATGATGTTTTAGGAGGAGATAAAGTTATTTGAGTTATAAAAACCCCATTAAAATACATTAAATAGTACTTATATATTGCAAAAAAATGAAATTTTTCCTATAAATATTGAAGTTGATTTGATGTTATTATAAACAATTTGAAGACTTATATTTTTTAACATTTTTCATGATGGATTGAGAATTTAAGAATTTAATGTTATAGAAAATTTGGAAACATACTTTACAGATAAGGTTTGATGGAGAGGTGCATGAAAGAAAGGAAAAAAATGTTATTTATATTCATAAGATATTTCAATTTTAATTAAGAATCATGAATCCTTGCATATAAAAATATAAAAATTCATAACCCTTATGTTGATATATATGATTTATTTGAAGATAATATATAAGGGTTTCATGGCCCTTGAAGAAAAATATATTTGGAAATATACATGAGAAGCACTATGTTATGTAAAGGTTGATCTAATTCACCAGTTAATAATTTAAAATTTTCCTATTTTATATATCCCTATACCAAGACTCCTAGATCTAGTTAAAAACAAATTATTTAAATGATTTATTTGAAATAAAGTGAGATAAACCAAGATTAAATATCTATATTTTACATCATTTATATAAGTTAATCATTACATATCATAAATAAGCACAAAATATCAAGAATGAAAGTCTTAGTATCTTTGAGTATCAACTACCTAAGAAGCTTATTTTATGATACATGTGAAAAATTTCTCTATAATTGATACACACTAGAATCCCTTCTATAATTCTAAAAAAATACACTCGTCTTCTAACTTGGGGAAATAGAAACCTAGTAAAAGTTTTGATATCAATTACTCAGTAAAGGTAAACATAATAAATAATAATTAAAGATCATAAATTATCATAATATGATCATATGGGTATAATCAGGGTACATAGACAAAACATAATAAAATAATACCAAAAAAGTCATATATCACAATTTATGAGTCATGGGATAAGTATTTACATGGCATAATACATGAGTCAGAATTGTGTTGAAACATTTTTAAATAAACATGATCACTGATATTATAATAGTAGGATTCATTAGAAATGTGGTTCAACCATTAGCATAGGTAAAAATCACCATTGTGAGTCACGCACTTGCACCCGCACTTATGAGAAATTAAATTCTTTCCAGATATACATGTCTCATGATATATAAACTTTTAACCAATTCATTATAGGGTGATATAAAACCCCACCTATACCACTCATGCTTAATATCATTGTACAGGATGTTAATATTTAAAAAAATTATTTAAATTTTTATTTTTCCCTAATAAGGCGTTTAATAGGATGAATTGTAATGGTTAATTATTTGGAAGATTTTGTTTGACATTGTGAGAAATGGTATGACCTTGAGGTGGCTAGAAAATATGTAGCAGCAAGAAGGTGGAACCCTCTAGTTGGTCGGTGTAGTTCTAGCAAGACTACTAGCTAAAATAGACCCCACTTACTAGTCTATAAGTGTAGTAAATAAACCAGTGGGGTTTAATTTCACATGGAATTCCACCCCCTTTAACAAAAAAATGACCCCAATGAATCCATTTCAAATGTGAGATAACACTTTGTTCTCTAAATCTCTTATATCCATCTCCCCTTGATTCGTCAAAATTTAACCAATCCAGTGGAATTTGAACATTGTATTATTCTTAAATTTAGGAATTTCTATCCATATTTATTTAATTATGATCATAGATCAATTTTTTATATTTTTTACCATGATGATATTTTATGAATTCTTCCTTTCTATATAGATCAGTGATGAACCTTGAAATTTGATTCCATTTGAAGATCAAACTCAGATCTACCTTTGTTGATGAGTTCTCAATGGGTAGGTTTTCATGAATCATCTTCCTAGATGTCTTCTTAATAGTGTATCAAGAATATAACCTTAATCCATTTATGAATACATAATAATATTTTGGCGACATCAACTTTTCAATGACCTTTAGTGGATCAAAGTTTAATTTTTCAAGAACAATGACATTTCCAGGTGAGATTTTTTAGAATGATTATCATGAGATGTTATTCTTATTGATTCTGATCTTGGACCAATTTTCTATTAATATATTCTAGATGAAACAATGATCATTTTCTAGACCTTGAGCCCTCATTGAGAATCGACAGTGAATTCACAATATTTTCTTTGATCAATAGTGGATTTGGTGATTTTGGAATTACTTCCATCAAATACATTATAATTGATCTATTTTAATGACACTATAAGTTATGTAATTCTAGAATTATATTCCTTACTTTGAATTCTCTTGATTCTTTATTCTAAACATATCCTTGGCGAACTGGAACTCGAGTTATGTACTATTTACATTTTATCTTATTCTACATGAGTTTGTGACATGCTTGTTTTTCATTTCCTTGAAAAACATTAGAGATTGTTGTTAAAAACCTTGAGGTATGAGGTTCCTTACCATTTTATAATATCATATACACTTCTTTCCATTATATTATTCATGTATTGACGTGGTATTTTTTTATTGATGTTATTTTCTTATGGGTGTGTGTGTGTGTGTGTTCATGATACACATATATGATCCCTGTTTACATATTAATTGTTGATCTATCTTGTTACCATTTTATATGTCAATTAACATATTTTTATATGATTCTACTATATTACCCATAATTCTATGCTATATTGTTTTTCATTCTCTTACTTGTTTTTCATTATCACGCCTTTGATGGTTTGTCTCTAGGTACATCTGATAAGTGACCATCGTGGTATGATTAACCATTAGATGTGGGATGATCATGACAAGTGATGAAGATGATTGTGGACCCCTATATAGGGTCAGCACATGATAGCTTTATGGACCAGATGAAACTTGAGTCCTTGATGATACTAAGAAAGTTTCTAAAATTTAATTCCTTGAGTACATCGGGTGGAATGATTATCTCAATGACTTAAGGATATTGAGAGGCATTTCACCATCCCCATGTCTAGTTATTGATCATTTCTGATAGTCCTTGGTCATCTTTTCAACATGGAACTGAAATAGGTATGGCCATGCTTCTATAGTATCTTGGTTAGTATATGGATACTTGGTATATGATTGTATGTTTTTTATGCTTTATTTAACATTTATTATTTTCATGGAATACATATTTTATACATGTACAAAAAATTTTGAGGCAATGGTGGTTTCCTGTTAGGTTTTACTACTCAAACCATTTAGGATAATTTTGATGTGCATGTAGACCTCATGTATAGATATCTAACTAAGGGAAAGGTTCCCATGGAAGATGCTTGATTATAGGTGCATGAAGTTAGGAGTGGTACTAAGACATAATATATAAGAAACTATTGTTTATTTACTTATTTAACTACTTTCATTTGAATTCTAGTTTTTTATCCATAGAGAGAGATCATTTGTTTATTTTTTGTCTATCTAGTATTCCACCTATATAGTGAATGTAGGATTACTTTGATTAATATGTTTTATTATATTCTTTAATATTGTTATTTGTGAAAAGATTTCATGTTGAAGTTATAGTCTACCCATATATGGACTTATACCCACCCTAATAGTTGATTAACTCTTGCATATGGGAGATCCGTGTGATGTCATGTGACTCTATGGCTCATACCCAACAGCTTAGGTTGGGGTCTTACAAAATTTTATCATAGCATAGTTTCTTATTTTTATTCTTAGACTAACCAAATAAATTTTGGAAATGAGATATATTTTTGGGACTCATTTAGGGTAGTTTTAGTGTTCTTAAAAATTAATATATAATATACCTCTGAGTTACCATTGATGGGGTTTTTTTACTATTTTTATAAGTTTTTGGGTGAATTAATTCATTATAATATATAACATAGGATCACATGCAATATATATACATATTTTGTGCTTTATATTAGTTATTTAATTAATTTCCTTGATTTGTGCCAACTATTTGGGATATATTTTTACTTCATTGTGTGATATATCTATTTTTCCATCTTATTATGATATATCCTTTTTGGTATTAATTAGTACAACCTAATCATGTTATTATGTTTGTATATATGTAATTGTGACTAACATATAGTGGTGGATAACATTGGTTTGTTATAAAAGAGTTATACATTGGTTTATCAATAGATACTTAGTGAAACCTTTTTGTGATCCCTTAAACTGATTAGAATATATCTTAAATATTTTAAATGATTCACTTTATGTTATAGAATATGTCTTCACATAGAAGACTGATGGGAGCACCAGCTGACCTGCACTAGGGTACTCTAACTAGGGAGGATCCTCATGTTCCACTACCTACTATGTAGGAGGATTTTATATATAACACTCCCATACCTACTTCGGTAGCACATCTAGTAGGCCCACTCTAGCCGAGAGTCCTTCTTCTAGTTCCTTCCCGTGGGGGAGGGGCACTGAGGTCCATGGTTGACTAAGCCAGAGACTTCCACCTCCATCATCTGCCATCATTTAATGGCCTTGGTGGGCCACAAGATATAAAATAGAGGATATACATATCAATGGTGTGTTCAACCTCATAGATGGACCTAAGGAATAGAATTGGAAGATGGATAAATTCATGAAGCAAATACTTTCCAGGAATTAGTGGAGATTCATGGGATAAGCTATTATAATTGAGGGTATCACTTGGTAGACCATCAAGAACTAATTTTATAAATAATTATTTCCTAATATATTGAATATATACAGATCATAAGAGTTTATGTTGCTAAAGTTGACGTTTATGAAAACATCTGAATATGTTCCCCATTTCACAGAGTTTTTCACTTCACTCTTCTCTTGGATAAAAATGATTCATAGAAGTACAATAGGTTTTAGATTAGACTTTTTCCTAACATCTGAAGTTAGGTTTGTATTTTTTTCCCTAGATACATACCCAGAGGCTCTACAGAAGGCCTTTACAATCGAGAAAGATCTAGAGGATGATCAAGAACTTGGTTTTATACTATCTCTCAGTACACAGGCTAGTGGACAACCTACGGCAGTGGTGAGAATCTACTCTAGTAGCATAAAGAGTAATATAAGGGATGTGTAGTAGAGTTGTGGTCGGTAGGTGAAGATAATTAGGGATTCTTTATCCTCCTCTGGAGGAGTTCAACAACACCTCAATTTTAGGATGGTTAAATATTATAAAAAGTTTTATATAGAACGTATAACCATCATTCAACAATTTAGAAATATGGGGAATCTATTGTAGTTTTTGTCCATGGTTTAGAGGTTAAAGTTCCAAAAGGGTGAAGGATAGACGTAATCTATGACACAATGATCTATATGGGGTCCTTATTAGAAAATTATGAGGAAAAATAAAATTTCTCATGTGCTCTAGGAAAATATATATGGGAATGAAGTATACCATGATTATGTAGTGGATTGGACTTAAGAAGAGGGTGGTGAGGGACTATGTAGTATTCATGGTATAGTTCTTATCACCTCTACTTTTTTTAATTATTTGTTGGTTGGTAGTGATTCACATTTATTCATATCTACCCATGTTATTATTGTACATGACTTATTATAAAAGTATTATTTTGAATTTATTTTCTATGATACACCATTGAGAAAACATGACCATCTTTAGGGATGTCCAGATTTTCTTATAGTCATTGATGGTTATGGAAATCACTTATACATATTGCTTCTCAATATTATGAGCTTCAATGTGATTCTTAGTTAGGACTCGTTGACCAGGTACCTAGAACACATTTATTGATATTGGATATGGGTATATTTTACTTCACTGAAGGGAAAGAAGTGTGTGATGACTAGAGAATGGAAACATATACCATATAGAGTTGATCAATCCTTATGCCATCACTAGACAATCATGATATAGATTATGGGGATGGATATTTTGGTGGGATTAGGTTAATATCCTTACCTTTTCCTCTAGTTTTGAATCTAAATTAGGTCATCTTTATAAATGAATTCATATAAATACCCCCATGATAGATTATTTCACCTTGATAAAGTGATCATGTTGTGTACATAGCCCAATTTGATACTAATTTATCATGTGGAACTAGTTGAGATGAATTATATCAATGTAAAGCTCATGGACTTGGCATATTAGGGAATTTTCAAGATGAGTACTTCACCATGGGGTGCACCAATTTTTTCCACCAAGAATAAAAATGGTATTTTTCTATTCTATATATTTTACCAGAAGTTGATCAAAGTGATGGTGAAGAAAAAATATCCTTTTCCTAGGGTAGGAGACATTTTTGATCAGTTATAAGGATTCCAGTGGTTCTCTAAGATTGATCTTCATTTAATTAATCACCAACTATGGCTTAGTGAGGAGGAAATCTTGAAGATGGTGTTTCAAATCATCTATAGGCTATATTAGTACTTGATGATTCAATTTGGACTATAGAACTCATGGGAAGTGTTCATGGATCTCATGAATAATATTTTCCACTCATATATGAACTTTTTTTGGTAGGGTGTCTATTGATGAAATCCCCATTTACTCACCAACACTAGAGTAATATTCCAGAAATCATGAGATTTTTTTGGTTATTCTTTGGGAACATCAACATTAATATAAGGTATTTAAGTTTATCTTTTAGATTTAATTGGTGAATTTATTTAATCATATGGTGTATTATATAGGTATATCTGTGTACTTGAAGAATATGGAGGTAGTGATGTCCTAGAAATTCCCTCATAACTAGTTCAAGATCAAGATTTTATGGGTTTAGTAAGATACTACCTACATTTTATCTTGGACTTCTCCAAATTATCATCACCTGTGACTGTGTTGAAAAATAGGGGGTGGTTTTCTAGTATATGGACCAATGTGAATAATTTTTCCTTGATCAGAAGATGAGATTCAATACCACCCCATTGTTGACACTTCCCAATCCAGGGATCAGTTGTGTTGTATACCTTGATGCATTAGGAATTTTTTTGATGAAATACCGATGTAGAGGGAGTGGGTAGTAGCTTATAGGTCATGTATTTGTGACCCCATGAGTGGAGTAATCCTGTTCATGACTTGGATATGTTATTATTTTTCTATGATTTGAATTTTTGGCGACACTATCTCTTTAATGAGAGGTTTTCTATCAACTCTAACTGTAAGATACTTTGTTATATCTTCACACAAAAAGACCTAAACATGATGTAGAGGAACTAGGTAGGGTACCTACAAATGTTTTAATTTTTGATGTATTATTTACCAGGGAAATGAAAACCCATTTTAGATTTTCTTATTCATAATATGTAGGTTTCTTAGGAGGTTGGTGAAAAAAGTTCATTGGAATAGTGGAACCTGATAATATTTTTGGATGAATGGAGGATGAATGATTTTGATGATTAAGGATTGATGACATGTACTCCCATAGTGGTAGGATATTATTTGTAATACTAGGTGAAGGATGGTTAGGAAACTGAACCAGAGTGTGTTGTGATGATGGAATTCCTAGAAGGTGGGGACCTAATACCCAAGTGGTAAGTGGATGATGACCATGTGATCATAGTATATGGATTAGTTTTCTTCCCTAATTCAGTTAGGGAAGAGCTGCTAATATACTTACATACCTCTAAATGGGTGGTACATATTGGAATGAAAAACATGTACCATGACTTCAAGTGGCATTTCTAGTATCCAAGTATGAAGAGAGACATTACTGAGTTTTTTTCTTGATTCCTAACTTTACAGAGGTTAATGGTCGAGCACTAGTATCCTAGAGGTTTTATACAGGCACTTACTATACCATTATGGAAGTTGTAGGATTTCATGATTGACTTTTTATTGAGGTTACCAAAGACCCTAAGGATTTGTGATGCTATCTGGCTGATTATTGGTTAGAAAACGAAAGTTTCTCATTTTATACCAATCCATATGACTATATTAATAAATGTTAAAGGAAATCTTTATGAATGTGAGATAGTACACATACATGGGGTTACCTTAAGAATATTATCTGAAAGATATGAACATTATACATTATGGTTTTGGAAGGGCCTACATAGGACATTATGGACCCCAATTTTATTGTTCACAATGTACCATCCCTAGACTGGTGAATAGTTTGAGCAGATGATTCACATACTGAATAATATTATTCATGATTGTGCCCTAGATTTGAGCATATCTTGGGATGATCACTTATACTTGGTTGAGTTTTCATTAAACAATAATTACCATGATTCAATTCATAAGAAACCATATGATGCTTCTTTATGAGGCCAGCTTATTCAAAACATTCTTGGGATGAGGCTAGTGTGGAAGTATTTGTGGGGATCTATTTGGTATAGGAGATCTCTATGATAGAGAATGTAATTCAGAAGTGGTTAAACATGTCTCAATGTTGAAATAAGTCATATTCTAACCATATAATGATACATTTAAAGTTTAATATAATCAATCTAGTCATTATAAGAGTAACTCCTTAGATATTTCATCAATGTTTAAGGAAGAAATAGAAACTACAACCACACAATATTAGACCCTTTATGATCACTAAGCAGGTTTTGATAGTGGCATATCACTTAGATAATAATTCTTACTACCTAGTTCTAGATGACATGTTTCATATGTCATAGATCCAGATATACATTCTCAATTCTATGTGTTCCATCAATTTTTAGGATATTGATCTAGAGCCTGATGCATCATACTTTTTGTGCTCAATGTATGTTTTAGACCATATTTTTCATTTTCTTCTGGGGAAGATGATACCACTAGTCTAGATTATATGGAATCATGGACGAATCTAATATGATACTTGGGAGTGGGATTTAGATGTTTAGTGAGTTTTGAGTAGCACCATTGAATTTACATCATTGGGATAGGAAGTGGTTATAAGAGTATAATTATAACACCCATGATTCTTTCTATTGTATGGGATTTTAATGTTTATAAAATTATTCTTTATCTTTTTTCCCAATCTAATATAGTATTTAAGAGGAATAATTTTCTAGTATTAAATTCTTAGAATTGTTAGTTGATGTTATGATCAAGGGAAAGGCCTTGAGATAGCTGTAAAATAACTACTAGGTTGCTTTTGGGGTTACATTTCATAAGCTAGCTACTAAAGACCCCACTAATTGATTGATGGTTCCACCATCCTATTAGTGTGCCCAATCTTAGGGGGAATTAAATTCACCCTATGGATTTTGATTTCATGTGGCATGCCACCTTCATTAACACCAAAATATAACTTATATGAATACATTTCCAACTTGAGAGCTTCCCCTTATTCACTAAGGATCTTTCACCCATATACCCTTCACTTGTCAACCTTCGACTGATCCAGTGGAATTTGAAAAGTTTTTTATTCTTAGATCTATGAAGATTTTTTCATACATCTTGTAAGATGAGAATAAATCTATTTTGGATCTTTGTTTTCCTTGATGGTACTATAATGAATCCATCCCATATTAAAATATCAATGGTGGATCTAGCTTATTCACCTTATTTTTAATATAACTAATAACTACATTCAAATATGATTGTTCAAAGTGTAGTATTGATGAATCATATTCATTATTATCTTATTGAAAATAAATCGATGATATAATGTTAATCCATTGAATAATCTATGGTAAAATGGTGGTGGCATTGACTTTTCAATGAAATCTTGTTTTGAAAGAGATAAATTCATAAATAAAAGATAATTTTTGTGTAGGAATATTTAGAATGATCATTCTTAGATCATATTCTTCTAGATTTTCATCTTGAATATCTTTTTCATTGACATATTCATGATATAATAATTATCATTGGCTATACCTGAGACCCTTATCTTCAATTGATAAGGAATTCATAATTTTTTTTCAATTTATGAAAGATTTGTTGATTTTGGTGTACCTTACTTGACATACCTCATAATTGATCTCATGGATAAACACTATGGGATTCTAGAATGACATTACGGACTTGGATTTCGTTTGATACTCCACTATAAAAAAACTACTTGATGAAATATAACTTGAATCATGCACACTTGACATGTGAGCTTCATGTAGATGGGTTTTTGATGTTTTTTTCATTGTTTCCTTAGATAACCTTGAATTTAATCATCAATAAATGTGAGGTGGGAAGTTCCTTATCATTTATATCTCTCAAATAAACTTTTTCCCATTTAATGGTTAATGTGTTGGAAAAGTTTTTTTTGATTAATTATACTTTCTTGTAGGCTTGTGTGCTTCCACGATTCTCATATATGATCCTTATTTCAATGAGTATTGTTATAGTATCTTATTAATATATTTTATACTAATTCCCATGTTTTTATATGATTGTAACACCCCAATATTTCATAGTATTTTATTTCTTCAAAGTAATTCAATAACTTGCACTACACACAACACCGAGTTCAAGCACATCAAAACTTACCAAACTAGCCATTCAAAAGCAGTTATGAATAGTATTAACTGAATTTTGAACAATATATAATCCTTATAATTTTAAAATCCATATTATGAGTTTCCTAGACATAATGTAAGAACTAATTCATTTTTTTTAGATAAAAGAATTATTTTTTAAAAAAATGTACTTTTACCGCATTTTAATGGTGAACCCTTTTTAAATTCAATATTTGAAACTTTTATATATTAAATTTGAAAAAATAAACTTCTACTTTAAAATTGGTACATACGAATTTAGTTTCAATAAATTTTTGGTGTTTTTATGATAACTTTTATATTTGGGTGAATAGTGAAAAATGCTTTATTTTAACTGAAAACAACTTTTTTAATCAAAATAATTTATAGTATTAAATTATAAATTTTAATGGTTTGTAAGTATAAATATATTATATTTTTACCATTTAATCTAAATCTGGTAATTTTAAGTAATTTCACTTTGAGATTAGACATAATGAAGTGTCAATCTTTTGATAGATACTGTTCCTTAAAAATACGCCTTTTGGTTTTGACAATGGGAATTAATTTTAAATTAATAAATGAAACTTATATGTTTTGAATTTGGTAAAATATACTTCATTTTTGGATTCGGAATATTTAAATTATCCTCGAGTGAATTTTTGGTATTTTTCTGAAAACGTTCAATTTTTTATGAATAGTGAAAAAACATTGAGTTATTGTTTAAAAACGAATTTTTATTTAAATAATTATTTATTTTATTTAAATTTATTTTAGGTCAAAATAGATACGTAATACCTATATAAGTTCAATTTAATTCATTGGAGTTAGTTTATAATAATTTTAGATATATAAAAATTTATTGAAATTTTCACCATCTTTTACCCACCTCCTAGGAGAATTTGCAAATTTAAATAAAACTTAATTTTACCACTTCTGTGAGTTGAATTTCAAAAATACAAGAGACACGTTTAATATCAAGGAGTAAAATGTGGTTCAATAAGATAAAAATAATTTTTTGTGAATAGTAACTTTTTACTTTTATTTACCACGGTTAAAAGTAAATAGGGTAATTAAGGGTAAAAATGTTATTAATATTACCCTAACACATGTCCTAATTCTATTGTACAAGTTTATCTCGACCAAAAGGAACCTTAGGAATAAAATATTATCATTTAGGTCCACTTGGATTAGATTAGGACATTTATTATTATTTAATTCAAAGAAGAGTTAAAAGAGTCAAAATCAAAGTTTAATAACTAAAACATTTTTAATATAAGGTTATTCATAAGATAAATTCGATTATAAATATTCATTAGAAAGATAAAAATATTTCCTACATAATGGTATTTTATTTATAATTTTTAGACATTAAATAAATAAATTTATTTATGACACAATGATGATGCAGTAATTACCTTATTCATGAAAGAATCAAATAAATGGTATTATAAATATTAAAATAAATATAATTTCAACGTTTTTATGAAATAAAATAATTTTATAGGTGAATATGACATGATAGGGATGATTAAATGTATATTTTTCTAATTTATCAAGTTGTGATGACTTTTACAAAAACAAAATACCAAATAGTGTCAAAATTGACATAAATTAATATTTAAAACAAATACTATATTATTGGTTGATATAATATTCCTAAAAATATAATGTTCAGCCAAAGGGATTAAATAATATTATATATGTCATTGATGAGCCACTTTAGGTTCTCTTGAATGTTTAGAGTAAGTTTATTAACCATATAGAGTAAGAATACAAGAAGACACGGTAAAAGTTAAACTATTTAACTAAGAGTTAAATATAAAAGTTAAGGTTAATATGGTGACCTAAACCTATCTAAAACATATTTTTTGAGATTTTTTCGAACCATCCCCACCTTAGCCTTTAAATAATTCATTTTGGATCCATTAGAAACCGAAAATTAATTTATTATAAAATAAGATTTTAAGCTTTTCCTAAGGTGCCCCTCACACCTCTTATAAAAGGGCACTCCCCCTTCACTCTAATTCACACCTTCTAAGCCATTTGGATCGGCAAAACCCTTCCCAAATACTCTCTAAACTATCCTCACTTCATCTTAGAGGCCCTCCTTTAGTCAGAAAGTCAACTTAAGGAGCCCTTTTGATCAAATCAAAAGAAAGAACCTGAAGAAGAAGTAATAATTTCACCAACCTCTTTCAAGTTCTTTTCTTCTTCCACTTCTTCTTTATTTTTTATTTCCATTATAAAATAATAACTCCAGTATATTATATATACTATTATGTTATTATAAATATGGTACAAATTTATTCATTATTCTATCCATCTTATGAATAATAATGTCACCATGCGTGCGTACGTACGGCTTACCGTCTCCACGACGTGGTGTAATTTGTTATTCAACACTATGTTATTTGGATGGATATAATAATGAGTAATATGTATATAAATAATGAAAATAAAATGATAATGTCTTTGTAAAATTAATATACCATCCAATTCCACACCTTTAAGGAAATGATATTGTCGCTCGTGCGTACGTACGGATTACCGTCTCCACGACACGATGGGATTTATTTTCACATTCACCATTCATCGACAATTATAAAAATATATATATTACTAATAAGTATGTAATATATGACATTATAATTATACTGGAGATATATATATATATTTATATATATATATATGTACTTACATATATCTTATTCACTTAGTTCCGTTCAACATGATATGAAAACGGAAACAACGTTTATGCGTACGTACGGACTACCATCTCCGTAAATGGTATTTTTCATTTCATATATATTTATATTATACATATTTATATTCTAAAAATATATGATATATAAATCATGTTTTATATTATGGAATTATTTAAATCTTGGTCTAAGTGATACAATCAGGAGTAACAAGTTACAACGCGTACGATAAAGAAAGCGATTATTACCCAAAATGTTAATTTAATATGGAAATTATTATTAAATGGGTAGTATAGAGTCATAAATGAATCATGTAAGATATCATAAATATTAATATGGTTCTGGTATAATTTAATAACATATTATTATCTTCATACAGGAGGTTAAACGTACTCTCGACCAAAGTAAAGTGCAAGGTAAGGGTTTATTTCACAATCTCTTCATTATCCGAGGTTGTTTATACGTAATTATCTACTGGGACTTCTTTATCATCCACATCCATGTTTCTTAAAAATTTATTTCAAAAAATTCTTACTGTTTTATATAATATGGGTTAAATTCATTTATACCCTTGTTTGACTTTTTATAAGATGTTTATAAAGGAATCTTTCATTCGTTTTCCAAACAAGGTGCTTTTTAACATTTTCGACAAAATTAAGGTAAGAATGACTTTTTTAACTTATACGGTGGGTGCGGATATTTTACACCATTATAAAATCTTTGAATCTTCCCTTACAATATTATAAGAATATTTTCAATGTAAATTTTTTCTTTTATAATTATGTAAATTTTAAATGATTTCAAAAAAAGAGATATTTCTCTCAAATAGTTTTGATTTCATCTATGTCAACATCCTTTGATGGATTTTAAGCTTATTTTAAGTTGATTTATTATGATACAAAACTTCCATATTGTATTGAAGATTTTGTGATATGTTTGACTATGGATGTGTTATTTTTATACCATTCATGGTTTATGGAGAAAGTATTGATATTTCATATGCTAGTTTTAATATGAATGCTTATGTTATGTTTAAACCTATTCATATGAGGAATGAATTGGACTTAGTAAGTGACGGGTGGATCCTGCTATAGCTCCTCAATGCATCGGTAGGTATCATGATACAAACTAGTTTCTTGGTACAAGGCCTTGTAAAAATCTTATTTGTAGTCTTGGCACAAGGCTTTGACTATGTGGTTATAATAGTCTGGAATTATGCATTTCATCATTATGAAAGTGGTTGTTGATATTTCATGTGATTATTCGACTAGTAGAATATCCATGTGAATTAGTAAATGGAAATATTTCATTTTATTTTTTCCATATTATTCCGAAGTTCATGCTTAAAAGGATTTTGTTTTAGTTATACATTGCCTTAAATGTTTATGCTTATTTATGATAGTTTCCGCTGTATTTCTTACCCTTACTGAGCGTTTGAGCTCACCCATTTCTATGTTTTATTTTTCCCAGGATTATAAGAAGTGTATTGTGATTGATATGTAGGGTTAAGACAAGGGAATAATGGCGTTCATAAAGGATTATTTAAGTTTTTTTGTATTTTATAATGTGTAATGTAACATTCATGTATGTAATCTATTTTCCAAGACTACTAAACCAATCGGTCCTTCGGGATTTGATTCCATGTAATCATACCAATGTATTAAAATAATGCACCGACTCTGGGTAACTGGGGTCGGGGTGTTACAGTTGGTATCAGAGGAAGTTTAGAAACAACCTTGGAAACTATATTTAGATAAACTCTGATTAGAGAACATTACCCTAAGGTAGACTTTGAGGATTAGTATGGAAGAACTTCCTAGAATTTTGGTAAAGTAGGGATTTTGTGAGTTTTCCAAGAAAACACATCCTTGTATGGATACGAGTAGGTTGAGGCGGCTCTGGCACAGATGTACCTATGGGTAAAACCCAAAAACACTACTTTGAGCTAGACTCGAATGAGAACTAGTGAATGACAACGGGCCTTACTGTGCTATTGGTTATGACACTCCTGGGGGATATGCTTAGGATAATTCTTATTTTCTTTACAAACCACTATGAAGTGTTTATGATTATATATCTCCTCAAAGAAAACATTTTTGTGATTATGGATTATATCCATAAACTGTTCAATTTACGTTAGGTATTTTACATGTTTGGAATTATGAATTTTGATTCATAAACTGACCTAGTGTATGCCATTGTTTAGAAATGGCGCCCAATAGAAGGGATGATAACTCCAGCAATACGTATGATCCAAAGAGTAAAAAGGGTCATATCATTCATGGTATTAAGCCAACATTTAGAAATGAAATAGTCCCCCATGTATTCTCAACATATGAAGCAATAGTATCTTGTGTTAATAAGATAAGTAAATAATTCTCTGAGTCCTATGGCTTGATGGGAATGAGATTTTGTTATAAGTGTGGAGAAAAAGGACACCAAGTATGTTTTTTCAAGGGTAAGAAAAAGTTTTCAAGTGTAAAATGCTTCATCTGCAAGGCATTGAAACACTACGTGAATCAATGTCTCATTCATAAGAGTATACCGCAAATGATGTTATTGGATAATAATCAAGTTATGATACCACCTCAAATGAAGAGGAATGGCTATTGTTCTTATGCTGTTAGTATAGAATTATTTTATTTGAGTGTTGTATCAACAGTATATTGGTTACATGAATTATGGAGATAAATAAGGATTGTACTGCAGTACTATTTTATTGAGAACTTCATATAATATGGTTCTAAGAAAAGTGACTTAATAGTAAGCTACACTTTTTGGAAAATGCATGGTTGAAGGAAATGTAATCCTTAATATTGTCCTGATAATGAGGTAGTGATTTTGGAATAAGAGATGGTTGATTTTGGTAATTCTGGATATTGCAGTGTTGTAAAAGAATACACGATGAAAGCATTCACATATTATTACCTGGCAAAAAGGATCCTCATTATGTTTAACTTCCTTATAAATTTTGGACTAAGAGTTTGGATATAAGTATTTTGGATAATTCTAAAGGCTGGAATGGATTATGTTTGATACTATTGTTAAGGTTATTTTTGGATTTCCATAAAATTGACAACTCGGAGGTTGGGTGGCAACCAGTCGCATCCGATAAGTCCTCAAGACTTGAACCCGCAACCGAAGAGAGACAAGGGTGTATCACCTATCACGGACCCATGTGATGTCCTGGATTGAATAATGTAGTTTCTTTAAAGGGTCTGGTAGATGAATTATAAATTCCCTTTTTTTAACCCTAAATGAATAGGATAAATAGAATATATTTTTTAAGTTCTATTATCTTTTAGAGTAAAAGATGAGTTTGTGGTAGAAATTAGTTGAAGGATGAAACTCTACTTGTCAATTGTATATATATATATATATACTTTCCTCTTATTTTATGAATAAATTAATTATTAAACTTTAGGGAAGGGATATTAAAACCAAAAATTTGTTATCCTAATACCTTACGTTTTGTTGAACCAATGGTATTTTAAATTATCATATATTTGTGGCTTTGAGGCCCAAAATTCTATAATCGTTTGTGATTGATGACCTCAATCACTTCCAATAAATATTTACATTTTTCCTCCAATTATGTGTCTCTAATTTCCACCAATTTTTTCGTAATTGAGATCTTAATTTGGTGGTGACTTTTTCAAACCCATTTTCCTCTTATTAAGACTAAATTTTATTAACCCAATTTCCGATGTGGATTTTCCCACAAAGGTATTTTCTATTTTCAACCTTTTATTTTTGAAGAACAATTTCAAATTTTGAGGATGCAATTTATTGAAGGAGGGAAGAATGTAACACCCCAAGATTTCATAGTATGTTATTTCTTCAAAGTAATTCAATAACTTGCACTACACGCAACACTGAGTTCAAGCGCATCACAACTTACCAAACTAGCCGTTCGAAAGTGGTTATGAATAGTATTAACTGAATTTTGAACTATATATAATCCTTATAATTTTAGAATCCATATTATGAGTTTCCTAGACATAATGTAAGAACTAATTCATTTTTTTTAGATAAAAGAATTATTTTTCAAAAAAAATGCACTTTTACCGCCTTTTAATGGGGAACCCTTTTTAAATCCAATATTTGAAACTTTTATATATTTAATTTGACAAAATAAACTTCTTCTTTAGAATCAGGACATAAGAATTTATTATCAAGAAATTTTTGGTGTTTTTCTGATAACTTTCATATTTTTGTGAAAAGTGAAAAATACTATATTTTAACTGAAAACAAATTTTTTAATCAAAATAATTCATAGTATTAAATTATAAATTTTAATGGTTTTGAAGTATAAATAGATTATATTTTTACCATTTAATCCAATTCTAGTAATTTTAAGTAATTTCACTTTGATATTAGACATAATGAAGTGTCAATCTTTTGATAGATACTGTTTCTTAAAAAAACGCCTTTTGGTTTTGATAACGGGAATTAATTTTAAATTAACAAATTAAACTTCTATGTTTTTAATTTGGTAAAATAGACTTCATTTTTGGATTTGGAATATCTAAATTATCCTAGGGTAAATTTTTGTTATTTTTCTGAAAATGTTCAATTTTTTTATGAATAGTGAAAAAACATTGAGTTGTTGTTTAAAAACGAATTTTTATTTAAATAATTATTTATTTTATTTAAATTTATTTTAGGTCAAAATAGATACCTAATACCTATATAAGTTCAATTTAATTCATTGAAGTCAGTTTATAATAATTTTAGATATATAAAAATTTTATTGAATTTTTCACCGTCTTTTACCCACCTCCTAGGAGAATTTGAAAATTTACATAAAACTTAATTTTACCACTTCTGTGAGTTGAATTTCAAAAATCCGAGAGACATTGTTAATATCAAGGAGTAAAATGAGGTTCAATAAGATAAAAATAATTTTTGGTGAATAGTAACTTTTTACTTTTATTTACCACAGTTAAAAGTAAATAGGGTAATTAAGGGTAAAAATGATATTAATATTACCCTAACATGTGTCATAATTCTATTGGAAAAGTGTATATTGACCAAAAACAATCTTAGGAATAAAATATTATCATTTAGGTCCACTTGGATTAGATTAGGACATTTATTATTATTTAATTCAAAGAAGAGTTAAAAGAGTTAAAATCAAAGTTTAATAACTAAAACATTTTTAATATAGGATTATTCATAAGATAAATTCGATTGAAAATATTCATTAGAAAGATAAAAATATTTCCTACATCATGGTCTTTTATTTATAATTTTTATACATTAAATAAATAAATTTATTTATGACACAATGATGATGCAGTAATTACCTTATTCATGAAAGAATCAAATAAATGGTATTATAAATATTAAAATAAATATAATTTCAAGGTTTTTATGAAATGCACGAATTTTCTAGGTAAATATAAAATGATAGGGGTGATTCAATGTATATTTTTCTAAGTTATCAAGTTTTTATGACTTTCACAAAAACAAAATACCAAATAGTGTCAAAATTGACATAAATTAATATTTAAAACAAATACTATATTATTGGTTGATATAATATTCCCTAAAAATGTAAGGATCTTCCAAAAGGCTTAAATAATATTATATATGTCATTAATGAGTCACTTGAGGTTCTCTTGGATGTTTATAGTAAGTTTATTAACTATATAGAGTAAGAATACAAGAAGACAGGGTAAAAGTTAAACTATTTAACGAAGAGTTAAATCTAAAAGTTAAGGTTAATATGGTGACGTAACCTGTATAAAACATATTGGTTGAGAGATTTTCGACCCATCCCCACCTTATCCTTTAAATAATTCATTTTTGATCCATTAGAAACCGAAAATTAATTTATTATAAAATAATATTTTATGTTTTTCCTAAGGTGCCCCTCACCCCTCTTATAAAAGGGAACTCCCCCTTCACTCTAATTCACACCTTCTAATCCATTTGGATCGGCCAACCCCTACCCAAATACTCTCTAAAATATAATCACTTCATCCTATAGTCCTTCCTTTAGTCATAAAGCCAACTTAAGTAGCCCTTTTGATCAAATCAAAAGGAAGAACCCGAAGAAGAGGTAATAATTTCTCCACCCTCTTTCAAGTTCATTTCTTCTTCCACTTATTATTTCTTTGTTATTTTCATTATAAAATAATAACTCCAGTATTTTATATATACTGTTATGTTAGTATAAATATGGCACAACTTTATTCATTATTCTTTCTATCTTATGAATGATAATGTCACCATGCGTGCTCACGTACGGCTTACCGTCTCCACGTCGTGGTGTAATTAGTTATTCAACACCGTGTTATTTGTATGGATATAATGATGAGTAATATTTATATAAATAATGAAAATAACATGATAATTTCTATGTAAAATTAATATACCATCCAATTCCACACCTTTAAGGAAATGATATTGTCGCTCATGCGTACGTACGGATTACCGTCTCCACGACGCGATGAGATTTATTTCCACGTTCACCATTCATCAAAAATTATAAAAATATATATATTACTAATAAGTATGTAATATATGAAATAATAATTATACTGGAGATATATATATATATATATTTACTTACATATATCTTATTCACTTAGTTCCATTCAACATGATATGAAAACGGAAACAGCGTTTATGCGTACGTACGGACTACCGTCTCCATAAACGGTGATTTTCATTTCATATATATGTCTATTATACATATTTATATTCTAAAAATATATGATATATAAATCATGTTTTATATTCTGGATGTATTTAAATCTTGTTCTAAGTGATACAATCAGGGGTAACAAGTTAAAACATGTACGATAAAGAAAGCGATTATTACCCGAAATGTTAATTTAACATGGAAATTATTATTAAATGGGTAGTATAGAGTCATAAATTAATCATGTAAGATATCAGAAATATTAATATGGTTCTGGTATAATTTAATAACATACTAATATCTTCATACAGGAGGTTAAACATACTCTCGACCAAAGGAAAGTGCAAGGTAAGGGTTAATTTCACAATCTCTTCATTATCCGAGGTTGTTTATATGTAATTATCTACTGGGAATTCTTTATAATCCACATCCATGTTTCTTAAAAATGTATTTCAAAACATTATTAATATTTTATAGAATATGGGTTAAATTCATTTATACCCTTGTTTGACTTTTTATAAGATGTTTATAAAGGAATCTTTCGGTCGTTTTCCAAACAAGGCGACAAAATTAAGGTAAGAATGACTTTTTTAACTTATACGGAAGGTGAAGCTATTTTACACCATTATAAAAACGTAGAATCATCCCTTACAAGATTATAATAATATTTTCAAAGTAAATATTTCCTTTTATAATTATTTAACTTTTAAATGATTTCAAAAAAAGATATATTTCTCTCAAATAGTTTTGATTTCATCTATGCCAACATCCTTTGATGGATTTTAATCTTATTTGAAGTTGATTTATTATGATACAAAACTTCCATATTTTATTGAAGGTTTTGTGATATGTTTGACTATGGATGTGTTATTTTTATACCATTCATGGTTTATAGAGAAAGTATTGACATTTCGTATGCTAGTTTTAATACGACTGCTTATGTTATGTTTAAAACTATTCATATGTGTAATGCATTGGACTTAGTAAGTGACGGGTGGAGCCCGCTATAGCTCCTCAATGCATATGTAGGTATTATAAGACAAACTAGTTTCTTGGCACAAGGCCTTTTCAAAATATTATTTGTAGGCTTGGTACAAGGCCTTGACTATGTGGTTATGATAGTCTGGCATTATGCATTCCGACATTATGAAAGTAGTTGTTGATATTGCATGTGATTATTCGACTAGTAGAATATCCATGTGAATTAGTAAATGGAAATATTTCATTTTATTTTTTCCATATTATGCTGAAGTTCATGTTTAAAAGGCTTTTGTTTTAGTTATACATTGCCTTAAATGTTTATGATTATTTATGAAAGTTTATGTTATATTTCATACCCATACTGAGCATTTGAGCTCACCCCTTTCTATGTTTTATTTTTCCCAGGATTCCAAGAAGTGTATTGTGATTGATATGCAGGGTTAAGCCAAGGGAATAATGGCATTCATAAAGGATTATTAAAGTTGTTTTTTATGTTATAATGTATAATGTAACATTCATATATGTAATATATTTTCCAAGACTGATAAACTAATCGGTCCTTCGGGACTTGATTCATTGTAATCATACCAATGTATTAAAATAATGCACTGACTCTGGGTAACTGGAGTCGTGGCGTTACAATGATGATATTATATTCCTCGTGATGTCATTCTATGTCTATTTTTCTTTCTCTGGAGTCTTGCATTTTATCGTTCCTATATAGGTTCGGTTCTTGGTACTTTTAGAAGGTGACTATTGTGGTATGAATACCATTTATAGGGTGAGTGTTCATGGAATTTGATTATGGATATAGAAGACCCCTATATAAGGTAGGAACATCTAATCTTTGTGTCCCAAATGGAACTCAAGGACTTAAAGATTTTTAGAAACATTATATAACTTGATTTCTTGTGGATACTAAGTAATACTATCATCTCAATTACTTAAGGATACTGAGAGATATTTTTCCAACCATGTTTCTAGTTCCTGATCATTTTCATTGACCCTTGATCATATTTCCAACATGGACTTGAAGTAGGTACCTTATGGGGTCTGTGGCAGTTTGGTTTGCACATAATAGCGTAGTATGTGATTGTATGTTTGTTATTTTTTCTTTCACATTTATTATAATCATTGAATACACCTATTATAAATATGAACTTTTTTTAATGATGTGTTAGGGGTTTTCTACAAGTTTCTTTTTTTCACACCATATATGGGCATTTCATTGTGTAGTGAAATCATTTATAAGGATCATTGTATGGTTATAGAGACCATGAAAGATGGTTGAGTTGAATATCATAGAGTTGGGAGTGGAACTGGGATGCACTCTAGAGGATAAATTTTTTTGTTTACTTATTTAAATTCATACATTTAGATTATAGTTTGGATTAAGACATTGGGAACCTGTTATTTTTTTCTATGCATAATAATCCATCGAAAAATTTTCCTCATGTCTACTCTAATTATTATATTGTATTTTATTGTATTATTATTTATTTAAGGACATGATACTCATGGTATAGTCTTCCCACTGATGGACTTAGAACCTTGCTATTAGAAGGGAACCACTTAAGTACAGGAGGTGTGCATGAGGTCATTTCACTATTTGGATCAGACTCAGTGGTTTGTGTTAGGGCATTACACTACCCATAATTCATCCATACATAAGTGTTCCATATTAAATGAATAATTCATCAAATTATAACGAAACCTTGAGAAGAAAATTGGATTCATTCATCACATCATACTGAACCCATGGAATGAAAATGGGTATCATCTCTTTTTAAAATGGATTAACATAAACAATCATTCATAATTCCATCAATAATAATACAAATATAAAACCATGGAAAATTAAAATGGTATCCAAATATATTTACTAAATTTATATGTATATACCTATCAATTATGATGATAAGGTATATGGTATTTACACCATCTAGATAAAATTTATATGATTTATTCAATAATTTCCCCAATAAATATAGGTATGACATCTAAGATAAAACCCTTAAATAAATTGAAGAAAATATAGAGTTTTCATAGAGGAAAATAATTGGAATAAAACTCATGTTTATACAAATTGGGTGATTAGGAAAGACAAGGCAGTGATGGATTATTCCTTTAATAGAGAAAAGTATTACATATAGCACCCTGACTCCAGTAAACCAAAATTTATATTTACTTTATTAGATTAGAACAATATATAATGGAAAAAATCATGCAGGATTGATCAGTTTAGTAAGCATATGAAACTAGATACATTCATGATTCCCATATTACACTTGAAATATAAAAACATATCATTAAAAACATTATTGTATCCTTGAAATAATTTATCATATCCTTATTCATATCCTTGATAAAGGGAAATAATAAAAGGTTATATTAGATCTTAGTAAGAGTTATGTATAGTAGAATCTATCATGAGTAAATAAGGCATATTAAATTTAGCATTTTCTATGATCATAAAACTTGTCATTCAATCAAAAACTTGAGTTCAATGAACATTCACGACTAATATCAACATAGAAATCACATGGATATTGGGAAAAATATTCTCAATTAATAAAATGTAAAATTATAAAAATTATTGATCAAGGACTCTTAAACAAAGAATCGTGATTCCTACCATTAAGGCCTCTCAACCAATATATAATTATTAATAAATGGATAAGTATAAACTAGATACCCATCTAATATTGAATGCATGCTATTTTGTTTCATGAGATCATATGATTAATCAAGGTTGTATCTATAATATTGCCCCACCCTTCACTTTTTCACCATATTAATTCCTTATATTTTTAATGATCAATAAAATTAATTATAAAAATTCTTTATATATAAAAAATTATCCATATCTAATTTAGTATGTGGAATATCAAATTTTCCCTAGTAAATTAAATGTCTTATTTATCAATATTTCTTAAACTAATACTGTATATGGAAATGGTATATAGTTGAAACAGTACCAGTTTAATTGAAATTAAATTGAATTTATATATGATATTGAAAATATATACATGAAGGTGAAAAAAATTTCAAATGAATAATATAGAACAATAGAGAGCATGGTTATAATAAACTGAATGATCTAAAAACTAGGTACATCAATTGTTAGTAATGTACGACCATAGATTCATTATAAATGAAGGTTTTTTATTAAAACCATTCCATTAGAAAATAAAATATAATCAATAAATAAAAAATTACTTTATTTTATATTTTTTGTGAAAAAATAATTAAAATTTAATTTTAAAATTTCTTTCTATTCTATTAATAAAATAATATCATTTTCATTTGAAATAATTTGAAAAATCATAAAATATTTAGAAAAATATTTCTTTAAAAATAACCATAGAAATTGGTAAATTAAGCTGTAAAGAAAATGTTATTCATGATAATGGGAAATGTTTAATTTGTGATGAATGTTAAAACAATGATTATATTCACACTATTGAAAAAAAAAAGTAGCACATTTGGAAGACAAAAATAATATAAATTTTAATAATTTTATTAGAAGTAAAATATGGGTAAAAATTACTTACAGAATTATTTCTATAATAGTAAAAATATTCTTCAAAATATTTTAAATAAAATATAGATATTGTAGAAAAAGGGTTGGAAGTAAAACTTTTTAACAAATTTTTAAAAGAAAGTCCCTTGCATGTAACATACATATTGATTCTTTATCAAACAAGATAAAAATAGAAAATAAATATGTAAACCCCTAAATAACTAGATGATAATAAAATATATAGGTTTTAATAAATTATAATTATATAATTTTCCCAATAAAAATTTAAACATAAACAATCCCATGATATAATTAGATTGTAACAAAAATCCCTTGCTTCTTATGTAACTTTCAAATAAAAATAAATTGAAAGAAATAATATGAAATGGTAATTTATATACAATTAATTAAAATAGAGAATATTTAAATATTAATTCATTAGGAAAAATTAAAACATATAAATTAAATTAGGTGCATAATATAAACATGTCTCATTGAAGTGAAAATGATAAAAAAATTACACATACCTCAAGTCCAACATGATTTATATGCACTCTCAGCCTAATGTATAGTAAATTTAGAATTATTATAAATATATTACAAACACATATTCATAGTTATAATACCATATATAATTCGCTTATAACATTCTACCACCCATTTATTATCAATTAATTATTAATATCATCATATTGGGTGTAATTGTTCCATTTTTCATACATGTTTCAGTTTGGTAGTTTAAGTCCTTTTATATTGGTCATGATTTAATCATATATTTAATATGAATCATGAAATAATTATATTTTTTAAACATTAAATACAAATGTATTGTCATTTATGAATGGAGGACATGAGAAACGAATCACAATGCTTCATGGAGGTGGTAGTGTACACAAATGATGTTATAATTTTCCAATGGATAGAAGGGTAAGATGGTAATTAATATATTTCCATTATAGAATAAAAATTATTTTATGTTGATAATAGATTTTCATTAAATCTATCATAATGACTACCCTTTTTAGGTTGTGTGGAAAAATAAATTACATCACAATGTGGATATAGTAGGTCGTACAAACGCACGAGCGGTGTATTCATTTTTTATTCATTTAGAAGGGGATGAATAAGGGTTATGCCTATATCATAAAAACATTTCATTATATGTAATATATTTATGTTATTATATTATAATTATTATATAATATTTTATGGTAGTAAAATGAAAAATCTTAGTCAATATGATTACCTCTTCTTTGAATAACCTCTTTGGATCACCCCTTAAAGACCATAAACATGGTCTTTTAAGAAGAATATAGCCTCTAAAATTTTTCTAAGGATGTTAATAAGAGGATTTGGTAGGTTTTTTTCAATATATTTGGATCATAAAGTGTGAGGTGGAGAGTAAAGGTGATATTCTTTTATAAGTGAGGGGAGGGGCACCCTTTGAACTTTAAATATTACAAAATTAATATAAATTAATTTTCTTATTCATGTGGCACCAAAATTATATATTTATAATATTGTATATAGATAAGTCAAAATAATCTAATATAATAATATTTATGTAATTTTAGGTGATGTTTTAACCCTTGTCTCTTAGTTTTTACCCCATATTAACCCTATTTAAAGATTACAATGATAAGAAGCTTTTTATATATTAGGGTTAAAGAAAGATACTATTAAAGGAAAAGTGACCCACAAGTGGAAAATTGTTGATATTCTCGACCATATCCAATTATATTTGATTTTTTTTTTGTTTTTCCTAATTTCAAATCATTTAATAAAATATTATTTAACTTAATATACCATTAAAGTCTTTTTTGGGACTATTCACATAATTGGAATTAAAAATATAAATACGGTAATTTAGTTCAAATATAAACTTCCAAAAAAATAAAATATATTATATATATCTAAATAATTCATGTTACACCATTAATCACATGAAAAATATTACTTTTAATTTTTTTAATTATTTACACGATTTTTCTACTACTTCTATATGTATCATTTTGGCATTGCATGAGCATTTAGGGTAATTATTTCATTACTAAAAAATAAAAATTAAATTATCATCCTAAAAAATTGTTGATATTCAAAATAAAATATTCTAGTTATTCATAAATTGTTTATTCAACTTTCAATAAATATTTTAGATATTAAAATCATGAAAGTGATATTTTTTGAAGTTTTCCATTACTTAAAGTAATATAAAAGTATTTGTCAAACACAAATTACACCAAATTTTCATTTTAATAAAATATATGAAATTTTAGTAGAATTAAACTCATAAAATATAATATATATAAGTTTATGGATGATTTTGAATCCTTGTTTGATAGTTTTAACTTTGTTCAACCTGTTTTCCCCTTGCTATGGTGACAAAATTTTTACCCTGGTTAATATTCATTATCAAACAAAGTTGACCAGATTAATAAATTTAGAAATGAATAATAAAAATATTGAATTAATTTTATCATGTTAAATCCCTATAATTGTTTGAAATTTATTTTGAATATAAATTCACCAAATGTAATGAAAATCAGTTTTCAAAAAAATGCATTTTTTATCCCAAAAGGGAACACGAACCAAAATCTTGTATAATGATAATTAATATGTAATTAACTAAATAATTACTTATTAATGGGTCCTTATGTTATTTTAAGATCAAATTAAAAAAATAATTTAACATTTAAATTAATTTATTTAATAAAAAGAAAAGATAGATTTACAAAAATAGTTATTTTTTCACTATTCCCTCAAAAACCCAACCTTTTTAAATAGATATCAAAAATTCATCCTAAAAATATTATGAAATTATGATATTAAAATGATTTAATTTTTTTTGAATACTATTTATAAAATTGGAATAAATTAATTATAATATCCACACACAAAATGAAATAAAGCCCATTTTTTAAGAAAAATAATTTTAAAACATAAAATGAATTTATTCATAATATTTATGAGTAACAAATAAAAATATTTCTTATTTTTCATGATTTAATTAATTATTTTTATTAATTATATACTTTCCATTTATATTCTATAATTCAGTTATTTCTATTCAAACTCATTAATCTAGCAGCTATGTTATAATAGTCATATTTAAATAATATTATTTTTTAGTTCCATTAAGATTGATTGTGTATGTTTTTATGCTATTTAACATAGTTTTATTTTAAAATATATACTAAAATATCATCTTATTACATTCTCCCATCCTTATATAAATGTCATCCCTGTAATTTTAGTTATTCTTTTCTAAACTAAAAATATCATAACATTGTAATAAAATTGGATATAGGTTTTATCAGGAACTTAATTTTATAGATTATAACCAATAATATTATTGTGAATGTGCCTATATAATGATAATACTTGAAAATGAGTCTCTAAATCATTACCTTTGTAAATTAGTATTACTTTCAACATAAGACTTAATAATAATTTCTTCTATTTTTTTGGATGTTAGAAATTCCATTACCATTGGGTTAAAAAATTATGAGAAAATTTACTTATATGATTTATAAACATGATTTCATCCTTCATTATGAATCATCATAATAATGATGATATTTTTCATTCTTGAAGTCCTAAACCCCATTTTTAATCAACTATATGATCCATAAAATTGTAAAAAGTTATTCCTCCTATATAAAACTAAAATTTTTATCACAAGTTAAAATAATATTCAATATTTATAAACCTCATAAAAATTTATCAAAAAATATTTATAATAACCAATGATCAATTTTGAACACCTAAATATTCATGATTAAATATGAAATAAAAATACGAATATTTTAATCACTTATTCTTAGAAAATTTTCTTATTTTTTATCCCCAAACAATCTTTATCACTTATACAGTCACAAACTCTAATATCTATATGCCCTAATATAATTTTTCTAAAATAATCTACATCCAAATTTTGTAAAGTTCACTAAGGATCACCTTGTCATATCACATAATATCCTTATATTTCATCTATATATTCTTCATTAAACATCAACTAAAATATCAAATTTTCATAAAAATAAATTTTAAGGATTATTAATACCATTTAACATTGGTTTCCAAAATTTATATTTTATAAATATTTAATACTTATGAATATTATTAGAGTAATCATTAGATGTTTTATCTTAATCCTAACCTCATAATCAAATATTCTCTAATTGAACCACAATTTCCTTGAATTCAAATACTTAAGTTTAAATTCATCCATGAGAACTATTATTTGATCACATTTCTTTCTCATAAGGATCAATATATATTCCATTCATGGAGAAAACATTACCAGTAAAGGAAACTTCCAAAAATCAACATTCTCATATTCTAAATTTATCATATATCTGCTTTTCCTCTAAAAAATGATGAATTATTCTCAATTCATTATTATGATCTTTGTAATACATAGTTTATTAACATGATATCATCAATAAATGACCCACAAAAATATCAAGGTAATCCTTACATTGAAAATACGTTTTGTTTATATTCCTTCATCTAGGTTCCATCCATAAACAACTACACTCAGTTAGCCGACATTCATCGTGAATATTAATCCGTTGAATATAAATTAAAAAAATAGTTCTCCAATACTCTATGATTTTATCAAAATTATCTTGTTATCTATGTTAATAAAATATATGGTATCAAAGGGTCCTACAAAACATCCCCTTATACCAATAATAACACCCCGACTATAGTAATCTGGAATAGATGTTTACCTTATTACATTGGTACAAAATACAAGGGATCATTGGACATAGTATTGATAAGTTTATAAGTCTTGTAAAATATATAAATACATGGTTCCCATATTACATTTTAAATATAAAATCATAGAATCAAAAACATTATTATTTCCTTAAAATCATTCAAAATATCCTTCTTCATATCCTCGGGAAAGAAAAAAATAAAGGGTGAGCCCAGATACTCAATAAGGGTTGCGTACATCAGAAGTTATAGTGACTATATTTTTTCCTTGTAATACTTTGAAATATATTATGGGATATTATCAAAGGTAAGTATTGATTTGAGGTGAGATTCGGAGTCCCTATGATCCTAATATTGATATGAAACAATTATTAAATATATTAATATAATACATATATGGGTTTTTTAAAATTTTGTAAAAATCATAAATGGATTCTCGGATTAGAATTTTGAGACCATGTTGATATTAGAATGTCTGTTTTACATTATTTATGTCCTAAGGATGGTCTACACTAAACTTCTAGTTAGGGAAGTCATTAGAGGGTGCATTTAATAAAATAAATAATTAAATTTATTTTATTTATTTTATAAAATAACCTAACCTTGAAAAACCTCTCTATGTATTCAATTATAAAAAACACCCAGTTAGCTGTATAACTTGTGAGAATTTGAGAAGAGAAATGAGATTTCTTTATTTATGGATCACATCAGTGGACATCAGGTGAAAAAATCGAGGTGGAATGAGAGGAAGTGAATGTAGTGGAAATTATCCTACAGTATCGAATTCTTTCTTCACCAATGATCAATCCAAATTGTGGTAGGAATCATCAATTTTTTATTTTTTCTCTTTTGATTAAGTTTTTAAACCATAGATTTAAACTTCTTTATTTGATATTTTATTATTCTCTCTTTACATGAGGAAATTTTATAATTGAATTATTTATTTTTATTTATTTATTTTTTCCATGTTCTCACCCCATTTATATGATTTTTTTCCGATATCTCTCTACCTATGATGGTAAATCCTTTTTCTATATACTTTTCTCCCACCTTTTTTTCATAATCTTCATCATTGGAACACGAGGCCATGATTAGACACTATCAGGATGGGTTTGAGCATGATAAATCCCCCAAATTCATGACGGTTATGTGCACGAATAATCTACTAGTGTTTTTTAGACTGCTCAATATATATTAAAGGTTATACTGTATGTATCTTGGATTCATGAGAAGCAATGGGTGATGGGAGGTGCACGAGATGCGTGGAGGATTCAAGAGGATTATTGTATTCTATTTTTTGGCCATCAAAGGCTGATAAAATACGATTAGAGGAAATTTTCATTTATCTCAGGTGGTTAACCGGTGAGATTTGTGGGGTTAAGGTTGGATCTAGAATTCTCCTAAATAAAGGTTGTTTTATATAAAACTCTCAATTACATGCCACATAACCCAAAAGAACACACATCATGTGTAACACCCCGAGCTTCCATGATACGCTTCTCATTCAATAATGCAATAGCTTGCATTGTACGCAACTTTGAGTTCTGACACACCGCAACTAATCAAAGTAGCCGTTATGAATAGTAATAACCACTTTTTAAATTTATAGAAATTTTATATTTCAAAATTGAATTCATTTTTGTATTCCTAATATTGAAATTAGCCTATGTTGAATTTTTTGTAATTTTCTGAGAACTTCCAAATTTTTATGAATAGTGAAAAATACTTAAAACAACTTTTTTAATCAAAATAATTTATAGTGATAAGTTATATTATTGAGTGGTTTTAAATTATAATTAGAATATATTTTTACCATTTTATCCAATGGTGTTCATTATAATTAATTTCACTTTGAAATTAGACATAAACAATTGTCAATCTTTTGATATATATTGTTTCTTAAAAACACGCTATTTGTTGTGACAGTGGGAATTAATTATAAAATTAATTAATGCAACTTATATGTTCGGAATTTTGTAAAATAGACATCATTTTTGAAATCGGAATATCAACTATAGCTTAGGGTGAAATTTTGGCATTGTTCTGAAAAACTTCAATTTTTGATGAATAGTGAAACCACTAAGTGGTAGTTACAAAACTGATTTTTCGTTTAAATGAAATATTACCACTTCTGTGTTTTGAATTTCAAAAATCCTACATACACGGTTGTCATTAGGATGTAAAATGTGGTTTAATGAGATTAAAATAATTTTTTGGTGAATAGTAACTTTTAAGTTCTTAATCGTGATTAGAGGTAATTAGTGTAGTTTAAGGTAAAAATAATGTTTTAATAATATGAAATGAGCTTGACACATGTCCTACCCTCATTGGATGTTCCATGGCCGACCAAGACAATCCATGGGTCAACTGGGGACCCCATGGAGCCACTTTAGTTAGAAAATGAAATAAATACCTTTTATTTAACGTTAAAGTAAAAATGACACAAACATGAAATGTTTTACTAAAATAATTTTTACATGGGGTTATACAAGTTATATTTTTGACTATAAATAGTCATTGTAAATCTAAAAAGATTTCCTACATCATAGTATTTTTTTATAATTTTAGACATTAAATAAATTAAATTATTTATGACATTATTATGATGCAGCGATGACCTCATTATTTAACGATTTTAATAAAATGAAGAGATAATGTAAAATCCAAGGCTTAAACTTGTCCAAAGACTATTGGATGTGTATATTTCTAACCCTTATCACCTTATCCTTGAATTATATAAGTGTGGAACCTTTAGAATCTGAAAATCATTGTATAATAATGTAACATTTCAATCTTTCCAAAAGAGCCCCTCCTCTCCTCTTATAAAAGGCCCCCACATCTACCACCTTATTCACACTTTCAAGCCTTTTTGGTTCGGCCAACATCTGCCCAAATACTCTCCCAACTTCCCCCTCTTACTCCTAGAAGCCTCCCCTTGGGCAGAACTCTTCCCAAGGAAGCCTTTGGCTCAAATAAAAAAGAGTTACCCGATTTTTAGGTAATGTCTTCTCTAATGTTGTTTTGTTTTATTTAGCTTCTCCAACCCCCTAATGTAGAGACCCGAAGCTTGATGTACATTGACATTACATTACATTTGTGGAATACTTAGTACATAAAAAAAACACACACACAAGGATCGTAATAGTTTAGTGTCTTTGGAAACTCGGAATATAATCTTCTAATCCTGGTGAAAGATCTTCAATATCTCCCATAAAGATCTTCCTTTTTTTTATACCTAAAACCTTTCTTTATATCCTGGGGAAAAGAAAACATAAAAGGGTGAGCTCCAATGCTCAGTAAGGGTAAACAAAATAAATATCAATCACATCGTATACACAAGCACATAACTTTTGGAAATCTTAACCTGCAAAAGAGATCATAATTTCATAACATGGGATAAATCATGGCAGTGAAATGTAATCACAATAATCATAACTTAAAACATTAAACTTTGTGGCATACACACATAATCATAGAAAATCATTTCTTGTTAGTCAAGACTCATTGCCAAGACTATCTTAGTGGACGAAGTCCCTTTCTGAATCGAGTAACCCTCGTTCCAGTCCTGTTTCACTGAACCGGTATAACCTACCATTCCAGCCATGTCTATCTCATGAGATATAAAATCTTTACCCAATGCATTGGAGGGAGATATAGGTCCCACCCATCTCATAATGATACCATTCTTATGTGTGCCACAAAATCATAAATCATACATCATTGCATAACCCATGTAATAAAAATGGGAATCTTAAACATCCTTCCATCATAATCCATAAACAATTGATATCATTCAATCATAAGAATATTGAAACCATTTAAATCATAGAGACATTTTACTTGAAACATACATATCAAATAATGTCATCTTATATGGAAAATAGTCTTGAGAAAAACACTCGAAATGAATTCTTGAGGAAAATATCCTTTCTTCTTTAAAATTATTTTCTTTTCACAAAATTCCATGCAATTTTAAAAGATAAGGGTTTTGTTGAAAATAATCATGCAATATTGTAGAGGAAGCTTCTTGAAAATGATGTGTTATGAAACCGTAAAAATCATTTCACGCCGTATAAGTTAAAAATAACATTCTCATCGTACTTTTGTCGGAAAAGTCAAAAAGTACCTTATATGGTAACCAAAGGAAAGATTCCATTCATACAATGTGGTAAAAAGTCAATAAAGGGTAATAATGACTTTAAACATTCATGTAATAATGGTAAACATTTTATAAGAACATTTTTAGAAAACATGGTCGTGGATGTTAAACGTAACCCCAGTAAATACTTAAGTATAAGCAATCTCGGATAAAAATGAGATTGAAAATTTATCCCTTACCTTAGGTCCGACTTGCTTTGTACGTGTCCGAACCTCCTGTATAATGATTTACATAATGTTATTGACTTATTACAGAATCATATTCATTGTTATTATATCATATATGGTTCTCTTATGGCTTTATATTACCCGGTCTTTTGTAAATTCATGTTAAAGTAGCATTTTGGGTAAAATCGTCTTATTTGTCGTTCGTGTTTTTAACTTGTAATTATTAATATGATTACTTGGATCATGATTACTTATATCCAGAATGTAAAACATTATTTATATATAATATATATTCAGAATATACATATATATATAATATATTGATAATGGAATGAAATACACCGTTCATGGAGACGGTAGTCCGTACGTACGCATGAACGCTGTTTTCGTTTCCTTATTGAATTGAATGGAATTAAGTAGATGACATACATATAAATATAAATAAATAAAGTATCATTATTATGTCATATATTTCATTAGTACTTATTATATATGCTTTATAATCATTCATGAATGGTTAATGTGGAGAATGAATCTCATCGCGTCGTGGAGACGGTAGTCCGTACGTACGCACGAGCGATGATATCGTTCCCATGGTCGTGGAATTGTATTAAAGTGTATGAATATTATTTCAGTATCAATATCAATTTATAATAATCATATATAGTTACTCATTACACCATTATACCCATCCTATTAAGGTGGTGGCGGAAAATAGATTACACCACGGCGTGGAGACGGTATTCCGTACGTACGCACGCGCGGTGATTTCATTTTTCCGTAGGATGGATAGAAGGTGAATTAGGGTTGTTTCATATTTATAATAACATATCAGTATGTAAGTAATACTTATGTTATTACTTTGTCATGAAACAACTAAAGAAGAAGAAGTTGAAGAAGAGATAAATTGAAAAAGATCGGTAATGGATATTACCTCTTTTTGACGCGCCTTCACTTAACCTCCACTTAAAGAACTAAGGATGGTCTTTGAGGAAGACCAGGACCTCTAGGATGATACTAGGGAAGTGGAGAGGGGATTTTGGCAGGGTTTGGCCGATCTTTAATGCTCAAATTAGTGTGAGGAGGAGAGGGAGGAGGTGCCCTTTTATAAGGGAGGAGAGGGGCACCTTTGGAATTCTTAAAAATATTAATTTATAATAAATCTAACCCCACTTAAAAACCTCCAAAAATGACTCATATTCGAAGATTAGATTAGATAGGGTTGTAATCTCATCAACCAATCAAATTTAGACATGTTTGGAACTTATTTTAAACCTTATCATTTTGATTTATCCTTATTTAATCTATTTAAGTTTATTTGTGATAATAAAATTCTAAATTTCAAATTATAACAAATAATTACTTATTTGTTGTGAATTTTCCATATTTGTTTACTTAATAACATTATAGACCATATAAATTTAAATTTATAATTTTTAAATATTTTTGTGATTTTTAAACAATTTTATAATATGTTATTTTTATAAAATAACAATAGTGTCAATTTTGACACTATTCATTTATTTGAATTTAAATAAAATATATACAGAAGATATGTTCGAAATAAAAGATTTAATAGATTAAAAAAGGTCATATGTATCTATAAAAGTATTGGATCACATTAAATAGTTCATATAATATTTATTTTATTATTTTTAAAACCATTTATTTGGTTTATCTCTTAATAAAATAATTATTACAACATTTCTGTATAATTATTTAATATACTTATTTGTCGCATAAAATTTAAAATAAAATCATTTGATGAAGATAAATATATTACCCTTCAAAATAATACTTTTACTCGAATTTATCATCTTAAAATCACAATATTTAAATTGTTATATTTATTAAATTATGAAGGTGACAACTTTGGCATCATTTAAAATAAAATAATATAAGTGTCATAATTGCTTGTATAAGACTCCAAATGGTCAAATATTCGACCATTGGATGATTATAGTTTACATTTACATGACCAATAAGTTTTGGTCAGGGTTTTGTGCCTTTTATGGTCACTATTAGTTTAATAAAAACTATATTCTTGATTTTTCACTAGATAAATAATTTCTGCATCACTATTGTGTCACAATTAATGATAATTATTTAATCCCAAAAATTCTAAATAAATTCTCATGATGTAGATAATGTTTTTAGCTTTCTGGAGACTATTCATGTTCGAAGTTTTATGATGTTTATCACTAAGTTAAAATTATTATACTTATATAATTTAAGAAAGTGACATGTTGTCACATTCTTTGGTTTTAATAATAATTAAATTATTTTCATTGAAACAATTTAATTAAATGAATATAATACGACCCTTAGGTGATATTGGTTTACTTTTAGTCATACAATAGGATTTTGACATTTGTTAGGGTAATTTTAAAATATTATATTTACCCTTAATTACCCGATTTACCTTTAACTATGGTAAATAAAATTTACCGTAGTTACTATTCATAATTCATAAAAATAAAAAGTAGCTTATTAACATAATTTGGACCCACTGATTCTAAATATGGAATCCATTTTTTCAAATTCAATACACAGAAGTTGCAGAAATTAAATTAAAATTAATCCCGTTGTCGAAAGAAAACAGGTTTTTCTTTAAAACATTGCAAAAGATTGAATTGATTTAACCTACGAATTCAAGGTAAAATCAATTCTAATGATATACATCATATTAAATGGTTAAAATATATTCTATTTATACTTTAAAACCATTCAATATTATAATTTAACTACATAAGATATTACGATGAAAAAAGTTGTTTTTAATTAAAATATAGCGGGTTTTTACTATTCATTAAAATATGAAAGTTATCGGAAAAATATCAAAACATTATCTAATGTAAATTTTTATATCTTGATTAAAAAGAAGAATTTTATTTTGTCAAATTGAACATATAAACATTTCAAAAACTAGATTTAAAGTGGGTGCGCCATCAAAAGGTGGCAAAACTGCATTTTTGAAAAATACTTATTTTACCCAAAAAATTTATTTTGTTCTTATACCATGTTCTAGAAAATGTGTAAGATGAATAATAATGTTATAAAATTCAAAATTTAGTTAATACTATTCATAACGGCTAGTTCATGACAATATTATAATAATATATCATTGTTTATTAAAACTCGGTATTGCGTACAACACACGCTATCGAGGAAGGTCGCGATTACGTGTAATCCAAGCCAAGTCAGGGTTGCGTGTTGTGAAAGAATCCTTCATTGTTTCGTATAAAAGAATCCAACCATATTTCATTTATACATTGAATATATATATATATATATATATATATATATATACTCAATGTTGCGTAGAATAAAAATTATCAAAATTGTGTGTAACGCGATCCAAGAATAGTGTTGCATATACTGCAAGCTAATACGGTGTTGCGTATAGCGCAAGGTAATCTTGGTGTATCGTACAACAGAAGATATGAATGAAATTAAAAAGAATGTATCTTATAAAATCTCAGGTTATTACATTCTGCCCCCCTTAAAATGAATTTCTCCCTCAAAATTCGTCGGGGTTATAAATGGTTTACTACTCGAAAGTTTCTTTAATAGAAACCCACATCGTAAAAAAGAATACGAAAACCAATCTTTAAAAACAAAAGTATGAAATGTAACGGTTACCCAAATAAACTAATCACTGGGTTTCCACATAGGTGAAAATATGGATATGGAAGAGAAATCTAACCATCATGTTCTGATGGAGAGTGGTATAGAACATGGCTATGGGAAAGCCAGTAATCCCAAAGCCATAAATTTGTGACGATCTAAGGTACAATCTGATTCATCAGATATAAGAGCACTAGGACAACATTTTTTTTGGTTTTCAAGATCGTTTCCCTAAAGTTGATGAATTAAAATAAATACTTACATGATTTTGGTACAATTTCACTGTTGTTCGTGCTTTGAACAATTTCCATCTATGGTGAGGTTAATCATATACAATTCCAAAAATGAACATATACTTCATATATCATACCGCTTTATAATATAAAACTAGTTTATACTAACCAGGGACTTCCTGTAGGCCAGTGGTAGGCAATAAAGGCCAGTCGCACTTCAGTTGTGGGTTTGATTCCCACAGCCTTGTCCGACGCGATGGGCTATCTCCCGTCCTGCAGGTTGTCCTTTTTCTAAAACTATATTACTATAACATCCCATCAATAATATCGAAAAAACTTCTATCCTTAAACAATACTAACTTATGTCCAACATAATCCATTCCAATCTTTAGGCTTATCCATAATACTTTATTCCACTCTCATAACATAGTGAAAATGATTACCATATATTTAATACCATCGTTGATCCCCATATATCATAAGATATGTTTTGTTGGTCACATTCAAAGTCCTTAATCATGTATTCTCTTAAATACCCATTGAACCTTAGTGAAAACATGAATGCAGTTAAAATTTAACACATTCCACATACCAAAATCCTAAAAATTCTATATACTCAAACCATGATATCACTTAGTCCTTATATCAATCATGAGCTCATGAATACTGTTAAACATTTCGTTTTCTCGTTTTCCCTTCATTATGTGCATATCATCTTATTTCCAAAAATCACTTTGAATACAAAATTATACCAATACATAAATATTCCAATACTTTATGATACAACATTATTTTGGAATCCCATTACATAAACACTTAATCATTCCACCACATCGTTATCATATTCAACATCGCTAATGGTGATCGCATGTGACTTCCCTTTGTCCTTTGCCTTAAGCGGTTGCTCATGTCGATCATCACTAACCCTTGGATTAGGGCATTTATTAACATAATGCCCCATTTCCTTGCACTTGAAGCATTGAAGTGTTGGTGGTGCGTTCTCTGTAGTGTTTTCTTTATTCACATCATTAGAATCCCTTTTTCCATTACTTCGACACTCAGCTGTTCTATGACCTTCTTTTCCACACTTCAAACATTTTCTAGTCCCTTTAAGACAATCTCCACCATGCTTCTTTCCACACTTTGTGCATAAGGAAACATTCATCTTCTTTTCACCATTATTCTGAGATTTCTCCTTGAACTCCATCTTTCGTTTCTTGTCAAAACCATGAGATGGATATGTAACACCGACTTCCATTTCTACCTTGATAGCACAACGCACAATTTCTTCATAGCTACTAAAGTCTCTTATAGCTAATTCCCTTCGAAGACTTGGTTTTAAGCCACTGAAAAATTGATCAACTTTACTTTCAGGTTTGATGATAATGCCAGATTCATACCTTGCAAGTCTTGTAAAATTTGCTTCGTATATACCAACAGATTCATCATCCTTCTGCTTCAGCTTAAGAAACTCCTTTTCCATCTTTTTTCGAAGAATACGAGGGAAGTACTTACTGAAAAACAAGTTCTTGAACTCGTCCCATTCCATAGACTCAATTTCATCTCTTGGCCTCGTATTCTTGATAAGATTCCACCATTGATCAGCTTCACCTTCCAAACGATATACTGCTAAGATGACTTTATCATGTTCAGAACATTGAAGAACTGAAAATATCTTTTCAGTAGTACTGATCCATTGTTCAGCCACAAGTGGATCAGAAGACCCACTGAAAGATGGTGGGCGTTGCCTCATGAAGGACTCAATAGAATATTGTTCCCTTCTCTACTCATTTGGAAGTCCAGAATGATTCATAGCTTGTGTAAGTATAGCAATAAGATTTTGCACTCCATCTCCCATAACATTTGTTTGTTTAGGTGGGCAATAATTGCATTGTCCATTGCATTGATCAACACAGTTCCTTCGGGTTCCAGCCATCGTCTAAAACCCAAAAAGAATAGTGTGAGAGGCAAAAATCATTCTAGGGAAAACAACATAATAAACGGGGAGTACCTTCAATATCTAACATCTTAGGTTTAATTCTAAGATCGTTAGCACAATTCTAGGACTATAACCTATACGTATACTTAACCTTAGGGACATCCCTAGACATACCTTAGAAATAACTCTAAAGATCTCACTAACGTTTTCGCACCCTAGTTTCCAAAGGTTGACTAAACTTTTCCTCTGATACCAACTGTAGAGACCCGAAGCTTGACGTACATTGACATTACATTACATTTTCGTAATACTTAGTACATAACAAAAACACACACACAAGGATCGTAATAGTTTAGTGTCTTTGGAAACTCGGAATATAATCTTCTAATCCTGGTGAAAGATCTTCAATATCTCCCATAAAGATCTTCCTTTTTTTATACCTAAAACCTTTCTTTATATCCTGGGGAAAAGAAAACATAAAAGGGTGATCTCAAATGCTCAGTAAGGGTAAACAAAATAAATATCAATCACATCGTATACACAAGCACATAACTTTTGGAAATCTTAACCTGCAAAAGAGATCATAATTTCATAACATGGGATAAATCATGGCAGTGAAATGTAATCACAATAATCATAACTTAAAACATTAAACTTTGTGGCATACACACATAATCATAGAAAATCATTTGTTGTTAGTCAAGACTCATTGCCAAGACTATCTTAGTGGACGAAGTCCCTTTCTGAATCGAGTAACCCTCGTTCCATTCCTGTTTCACTGAACCGGTATAACCTACCGTTCCAGCCATGTCTATCTCATGAGATATAAAATCTTTACCCAATGCATTGGAGGGAGATATAGGTCCCACCCATCTCATAATGATACCATTCTTATGTGTGCCACAAAATCATAAATCATACATCATTGCATAACCCATGTAATAAAAATGGGAATCGTAAACATCATGCCATCATAATCCATAAACAATTGATATCATTCAATCATAAGAATATTGAAACCATTTAAATCATAGAGACATTTTACTTGAAACATACATATCAAATAATGTCATCTTAGATGGAAAATAGTCTTGAGAAAAACACTCGAAATGAATTCTTGAGGAAAATATCCTTTCTTCTTTAAAATTATTTTCTTTTCAAAAAATTCCATGAAATTTTAAAAGATAAGGGTTTTGTTGAAAATAATCATGCAATCTTGTAGAGGAAGATTCTTGAAAATGAGGTGTTATGAAACCGTAAAAATCCTTTCACGCCGTATAAGTTAAAAATAACATTCTCATCATACTTTTGTCGGAAAAGTCAAAAAGTACCTTATATGGTAACCAAAGGAAAGATTCCATTCATACAATGTGGTAAAAAATCAATAAAGGGTAATAATGGCTTTAAACATTCATGGAATAATGGTAAACATTTTATAAAAACATTTTTATAAAACATGGTCATGGATGTTAAACGTAACCCCAATAAATACTTAAGTATAAGCAATCTCGGATAAAAATGAGATTGAAAATTTACCCCTTACCTTAGGTCCGACTTTCTTTGTACGTGTCTGAACCTCCTGTATAATGATTTACATAATGTTATTGACTTATTACAGAATCATATTCATTGTTATGATATCATATATAGTTCTCTTATGGCTTTATATTACCCGGTCTTTTGTAAATTCATGTTAAAGTAGCATTTTGGGTAAAATCGTCTTATTTGTCGTTCGTGTTTTTAACTTGTAATTATTAATATGATTACTTGGATCATGATTAATTATATCCAGAATGTAAAACATGATTTATATATAATATATATTCAGAATATACATATATATATAATATATTGATAATGGAATGAAATACACCGTTCATGGAGACGGTAGTCCGTACGTACGCATGAACGCTGTTTTCGTTTCCTTATTGAATTGAATGGAATTAAGTAGATGACATACATATAAATATACATAAATCAAGTATCATTATTATGTCAAATATTTCATTAGTACTTATTATATATGCTTTATAATCATTCATCATTGGTTAATGTGGAGAATGAATCTCATCGCGTCGTGGAGACGGTAGTCCGTACGTACGCACGAGCGATGATATCGTTCCCATGGTCATGGAATTGTATTAAAGTGTATGAATATTATTTCAGTATCAATATAACTTTATAATAATCATATATAGTTACGCATTACACCATTATACCCATCCTATTAAGGTGGTGGCGGAAAATAGATTACACCACGGCGTGGAGACGGTATTCCGTACGTACGCACGCGCGGTGATTTCATTTTTCCGTAGGATGGATAGAAGGTGAATTAGGGTTGTTTCATATTTATAATAACATATCAGTATGTAATTAATACTGATGTTATTACTTTGTCATGAAACAACTAAAGAAGAAGAAGTTGAAGAAGAGATAAATTGAAAAAGATCGGTAATGGATATTACCTCTTTTTGACGCGCCTTCACTTAACCTCCACTTAAAGAACTAAGGATGGTCTTTGAGGAAGACCAGGACCTCTAGGATGATACTAGGGAAGTGGAGAGGGGATTTTGGCAGGGGTTTGCCGAGCTTGAATGCTCAAATTAGTGTGAGGAGGAGAGGGAGGAGGTGCCCTTTTATAAGGGAGGAGAGGGGCACCTTTGGAATTCTTAAAAATATTAATTTATAATAAATCTAACCCCACTTAAAAACCTTCAAAAATGACTAATATTCTAAGATTATATGAGATAGGGTTGTAATATCATCAAACAATCAAATTTAGACATGTTTGGAACTTATTTTAAACCTTATCATTTTGATTTATCCTTTTTAATTTATTTAAGTTTATTTGTGATAATAAAATTCTAAATTTCAAATTATAACAAATAATTACTTATTTGTTGTGAATTTTCCATATTTATTTACTTAATAACATTATAAACCATATAAATTTAAATTTATAATTTTTAAATATTTTTGTGATTTTTAAACAATTTTATAATATGTTATTTTTATAAAATAACAATAGTGTCAATTTTGACACTATTCATTTATTTGAATTTAAATAAAATATATACAGAAGATATGTTCAAACTAAAAGATTTAATAGATTAAAAAAGGTCATATGTATCTATAAAAGTATTGGATCACATTAAATAGTTCATATAATATTTATTTTATTATTTTTAAAACCATTTATTTGGTTTATCTCTTAATAAAATAATTACTACAACATTTCTGTATAATTATTTAATATACTTATTTGTTGCATAAAAATTTAAAATAAAATCCTATGATGAAGATAAATATATTAACCTTCACAATAATACTTTTACTCAAATTTATCATCTTAAAATCACAATATTTAAATTGTTATATTTATTAAATTATGAAGGTGACAACTTTGGCATCATTTAAAATAAAATAATATAAGTGTCATAATTGCTTGTATAAGACTCTAAATGGTCAAATATTCGACCATTGGATGATTATAGTTTAAATTTACATGACCAATAAGTTTTGGTTAGGGTTTTGTGCCTTTTATGGTCACTATTAGTTTAATAAAAACTATATTCTTGATTTTTCACTAGATAAATAATTTCTGCATCACTATTGTGTCACAATTAATGATAATTATTTAATCCCAAAAATTCTAAATAAATTCTCATGATGTAGATAAATTTTTTAGCTTTCTGGAGACTATTCATGTTCGAAGTTTTATGATGTTTATCACTAAGTTAAAATTATTATACTTATATAATTTAAGAAAGTGACATGTTGTCACATTCTTTGGTTTTAATAATAATTAAATTATTTTCATTGAAAAAATTTAATTAAATGAATATAATCCGACCCTTAGGTGATATTGGTTGACTTTTAGTTATCCAATAGGATTTTGACATTTGTTAGGGTAATTTTAAAATATTATATTTACCCGATTTACCTTTAACTATGGTAAATAAAATTTACCGTTGATACTATTCATAATTCCTAAAAATAAAAAGTAGCTTATTAACATAATTTGGACCCACTGATTCCAAATATGGAATCCATTTTTTCAAATTCAATACACAGAAGTTGCAGAAATTAAATTAAAATTAATCCCGTTGTCGAAAGAAAACAGGTTTTTCTTTAAAACATTGCAAAAGATTGAATTGATTTAACCTACGAATTCAAGGTAAAATCAATTCTAATGACATACATCATATCAAATGGTAAAAATATATTCTATTTATACTTTAAAACCATTAAATATTATAATTTATCTACATAAGATATTACGATGAAAAAATTTGTTTTTAATTAAAATATAGCGGGTTTTTACTATTCATTAAAATATGAAAGTTATCGGAAAAATATCAAAACTTTATCTAATGTAAATTTTTATATCTTGATTAAAAAGAAGAATTTTATTTTGTCAAATTGAACATATAAACATGTCAAAAACTAGATTTAAAGTGGGTGCGCCATCAAAAGGTGGCAAAACTGCATTTTTGAAAAATACTTATTTTACCCAAAAAATTTATTTTGTTCTTATACCATGTTCTAGAAAATGTGTAAGATGAATAATAATGTTATAAAATTCAAAATTTAGTTAATACTATTCATAACGGCTAGTTCATGACAATATTATAATAATATATCGTTGTTTATTAAAACCCGGTATTGCGTACAACACACGCTATCGAGGAAGGTCGCGATTGCGTGTAATGCAAGCCAAGTCAGGGTTGCGTGTTGTGAAAGAATCCTTCATTGTTTCGTATAAAAGAATCCAACCATATTTCATTTATACATTGAATATATATATATATATATATACTCAATGTTGCGTAGAATAAAAATTATCAAAATTGTGTGTAACACGATCCAAGAATAGTGTTGCGTATACTGCAAGCTAATACGGTGTTGCGTATAGCGCAAGGTAATCTTGGTGTATCGTACAACAGAAGATATGAATGAAATTAAAAAGAATGTATCTTATAAAATCTCGGGTTATTACATTCTTCCCCCCTTAAAATGAATTTCGCCCTCGAAATTTGTCAGGGTTATAAATGGTTTACTACTCGAAAGTTTCTTTAATAGAAACCCACATCGTAAAAAAGAATACGAAAACCAATCTTTAAAAAAAAGTATGTAATGTAACGGTTACCCAAATAAACTAATCACTGGGTTTCCACATAGGTGAAAATATGGATATGGAAGAGAAATCTAACCATCATGTTCTAATGGAGAGTGGTAGAGAACATGGCTATGGGAAAGCCAGCAATCACAAAGCCATAAATTTGTGACGATCTAAGGTACAATCTGATTCATCAGATATAAGAGCACTAGGACAAAAAAAATTTTGGTTTTCAAGATCGTTTCCCTAAAGTTGATGAATTAAAATAAATACTTACATGATTTTGGTACAATTTCACTGTTGTTCGTGCTTTGAACAATTTCTATCTATGGTGAGTTTAATCGTATACAATTCCAAAAATGAACTTATACTTCATATATCATACCGCTTTATAATATAAAACTAGTTTCTACTAACCAGGGACTTCCTGTAGGCCAGTGGTAGGCAATAAAGGCCAGTCGCACTTCAGTTGTGGGTTTGATTCCCACATCCTTGTCCAACGCGATGGGCTATCGCCCGTCCTGCAGGTTGTCCTTTTTCTAAAACTATATTACTATAACATCCCATCAATAATATCGAAAAAACTTCTATCCTTAAACAATACTAACTTATGTCCAACATAATCCATTCCAATCTTTAGGCTTATCCATAATACTGTAGTCCACTCTCATAACATAATGAAAATGATTACCATATATTTAATACCATCGTTGATCCCCATATATCATAAGATATGTTTTGTTGGTCACATTCAAAGTCCTTAATCATGTATTCTCTTAAATACCCACTGAACCTTAGTGAAAACATGAATGCAGTTAAAAGTTAACACATTCCACATACCAAAATCCTCAAAATTCTATATACTCAAACCATGATATCACTTAGTCCTTATATCAATCATGAGCTCATGAATACTGTTAAACATTTCGTTTTCTCGTTTTCCCTTCATTATGCGCATATCATCTTATTTCCAAAAATCACTTTGAATACCACATTAGACCAATACATAAATATTCCAATACTTTATGATACAACATTATTTTGGAATCCCATTACATAAACACTTAATCATTCCACCACATCGTTATCATATTCAACATCGCTAATGGTGATCGCATGTGACTTCCCTTTGTCCTTTTCCTTAAGCGGTTGCTCATGTCGATCATCACTAACCCTTGGATTAGGGCATTTATTAGCATAATGCCCCATTTCCTTGCACTTGAAGCATTGAAGTGTTGGTGGTGCGTTCTCTGCAGTGTTTTCTTTATTCACATCATTAGAATCCCTTTTTCCATTACTTCGACACTCAGCTCCTCTATGACCTTCTTTTCCACACTTAAAACATTTTCTAGTCCCTTTAAGACAATCTCCACCATGCTTCTTTCCACACTTTGTGCATAAGGAAACATTCATCTTCTTTTCACCATTATTCTGAGATTTCTCCTTGAACTCCATCTTTCGTTTCTTGTCAAAACCATGAGATGGATATGTAACACCAACTTCCATATCTACCTTGATAGCACAACGCACAATTTCTTCATAGATACTAAATTCTCTTATAGCTAATGCCCTTCGAAGACTTGGTCTTAAGCCACTGAAAAATCGATCAACTTTACTTTCAGGTTTGATGATAATGCCAGATGCATACCTTGCAAGTCTTGTAAAATTTGCTTCGTATATACCAACAGATTCATCATCCTTATGCTTCAGCTCAAGAAACTCCTTTTCCATCTTTGTTCGAAGAATACGAGGGAAGTACTTACTGAAAAACAAGTTCTTGAACTCGTCCCATTCCATGGACTCAATTTCATCTCTTGGCCTCGTATTCTTGATAAGATTCCACCATTGATCAGCTTCACCTTCCAAACGATATACTGCTAAGATGACTTTATCATGTTCAGAACATTGAAGAACTGAAAATATCTTTTCAGTAGTACTGATCCATTGTTCAGCCACAAGTGGATCAGAAGACCCACTGAAAGAAGGTGGATGTTGCCTCATGAAGGACTCAATAGAATATTGTTCCCTTCTCTGCTCATTTGGAAGTCCAGAATGATTCTTAGCTTGTGTAAGTATAGCAATAAGATTTTGCACTCTATCTCCCATAACATTTGTTTGTTCAGGAGGGCAATCATTGCATTGTCCATTGCATTGATCAACACGGTTCCTTCGGGTTCCAGCCATCATCTAAAACCCAAAAAGAATAGTGTGAGAGTAAAAAATCATGCTAGGGAAAACAACATAATAAAGGGGGAGTACCTTTAATATCTAACATCTTAGGTTTAATTCTAAGATCGTTAGCGCAATTCTAGGACTATAACCTATACGTATACTTAACCTTAGGGACATCCCTAGACATACCTTAGAAATAACTCTAGGGATCTCACTAACGTTTTCGCATCCTAGTTTCCAAAGGCTGACTAAACTTTTCCTCTGATACCAACTGTAGAGACCCGAAGCTTGACGTACATTGACATTACATTACATTTTCGGAATACTTAGTACATAACAAAAACACACATACAAGGATCGTAATAGTTTAGTGTCTTTGGAAACTCGGAATATAATCTTCTAATCCTGGTGAAAGATCTTCAATATCTCCCATAAAGATCTTCCTTTTTTTATACCTAAAACCTTTCTTTATATCCTGGGGAAAAGAAAACATAAAAGGGTGAGCTCAAATGCTCAGTAAGGGTAAACAAAATAAATATCAATCACATCATATACACAAGCACATAACTTTTGGAAATCTTAACCTGCAAAAGAGATCATAATTTCATAACATGGGATAAATCATGGCAGTGAAATGTAATCACAATAATCATAACTTAAAACATTAAACTTTGTGGCATACACACATAATAATAGAAAATCATTTCTTGTTAGTCAAGACTCATTGCCAAGACTATCTTAGTGGACGAAATCCCTTTCTGAATCGGGTAACCCTCGTTCCAGTCCTGTTTCACTGAACTGGTATAACCTACCGTTCCATCCATGTCTATCTCATGAGAGATATAAAATCTTTACCCAATGCATTGGAGGGAGATATAGGTCCCACCCATCTCATAATGATACCATTCTTATGTGTGCCACAAAATCATAAATCATACATCATTGCATAACCCATGTAATAAAAATGGGAATCTTAAACATCATGCCATCATAATCCATAAACAATTGATATCATTCAATCATAAGAATATTGAAACCATTTAAATCATAGAGACATTTTACTTGAAACATACATATCAAATAATGTCATCTTAGATGGAAAATAGTCTTGAGAAAAACACTCGAAATGAATTCTTGAGGAAAATATCCTTTCTTCTTTAAAATTATTTTCTTTTCACAAAATTCCATGAAATTTTAAAAGATAAGGGTTTTGTTGAAAATAATCATGCAATCTTATAGAGGAAGCTTCTTTAAAATGAGGTGTTATGAAACCGTAAAAATCCTTTCATGCCATATAAGTTAAAAATAACATTCTCATCGTACTTTTGTCGGAAAAGTTAAAAAGTACCTTATATGGTAACCAAAGGAAATATTCCATTCATACAATGTGGTAAAAAGTCAATAAAGGGTAATAATGACTTTAAACATTCATGGAAGAATGGTAAACATTTTATAAAAACATTTTTATAAAACATGGTCATGGATGTTAAACGTAACCCCAGTAAATACTTAAGTATAAGCAATCTCGGATAAAAATGAGATTGAAAATTTATCCCTTACCTTAGGTCCGACTTGCTTTGTACGTGTCTGAACCTCCTGTATAATGATTTACATAATGTTATTGACTTATTACAGAATCATATTCATTGTTATGATATCATATATGGTTCTCTTATGGCTTTATATTACCCGGTCTTTTGTAAATTCATGTTAAAGTAGCATTTTGGGTAAAATCGTCTTATTTGTCATTCGTGTTTTTAACTTGTAATTATTAATATGATTACTTGGATCATGATTACTTATATCCAGAATTTAAAACATGATTTATATATAATATATATTCAGAATATACATATATATATAATATATTGATAATGGAATGAAATACACCGTTCATGGAGACGGTAGTCCGTACGTACGCATGAACGCTGTTTTCGTTTCCTTATTGAATTGAATGGAATTAAGTAGATGACATACATATAAATATACATAAATCAAGTATCATTATTATGTCATATATTTCATTAGTACTTATTATATATGCTTTATAATCATTCATGAATGGTTAATGTGGAGAATGAATCTCATCGCGTCGTGGAGACGGTAGTCCGTACGTACGCACGAGCGATGATATCGTTCCCATGGTCGTGGAATTGTATTAAAGTGTATGAATATTATTTCAGTATCAATATCACTTTATAATAATCATATATAGTTACTCATTACACCATTATACCCATCCTATTAAGGTGGTGGCGGAAAATAGATTACACCATGGCGTGGAGACGGTATTCCGTACGTACGCACGCGCGGTGATTTCATTTTTCCGTAGGATGGATAGAAGGTGAATTAGGGTTGTTTCATATTTATAATAACATATTAGTATGTATTTAATACTGATGTTATTACTTTTTCATGAAACAACTAAAGAAGAAGAAGTTAAAGAAGAGATAAATTGAAAAAGATCGGTAATGGATATTACCTCTTTTTGACGCGCCTTCACTTAACCTCCACTTAAAGAACTAAGGATGGTATTTGAGGAATACCAGGACCTATAGGATGATACTAGGGAAGTGGAGAGGGGATTTTGGCAGGGTTTGGCCGAGCTTGAATGCTCAAATTAGTGTGAGGAGGAGAGGGAGGAGGTGCCCTTTTATAAGGGAGGAGAGGGGCACCTTTGGAATTCTTAAAACTATTAATTTATAATAAATCTAACCCCACTTAAAAACTTCCAAAAATGACTCATATTCGAATATTAGATGAGATAGGGTTGTAATCTCATCAACCAATCAAATTTAGACATGTTTGTAACTTATTTTAAACCTTATCATTTTTATTTATACTTATTTAATCTATTTAAGTTTATTTGTGATAATAAAATTCTAAATTTCAAATTATAACAAATAATTACTTATTTGTTGTGAATTTTCCATATTTGTTTACTTAATAACATTATAGACCATATAAATTTAAATTTATAATTTTTAAATATTTTTGTGATTTTTAAACAATTTTATAATATGTTATTTTTATAAAATAACCATAGTGTCAATTTTGACACTATTCATTTATTTGAATTTAAATAAAATATATACAGAAGATATGTTCGAAATAAAAGATTTAATAGATTAATAAAAGGTCATATGTATATATAAAAGTATTGGATCACATTAAATAGTTCATATAATATTTATTTTATTATTTTTAAAACCATTTATTTGGTTTATCTCTTAATAAAATAATTACTACAACATTTCTGTATAATTATTTAATATACTTATTTGTTGCATAAAAAATTAAAATAAAATCCTATGATGAATATAAATATATTACCCTTCACAATAATACTTTTACTCAAATTTATCATCTTAAAATCACAATATTTAAATTGTTATATTTATTAAATTATGAAGGTGACAACTTTGGCATCATTTAAAATAAAATAATATAAGTGTCATAATTGCTTGTATAAGACTCCAAATGGTCAAATATTCGACCATTGGATGATTATAGTTTAAATTTACATGACCAATAAGTTTTGGTCAGGGTTTTGTGCCTTTTATGGTCACTATTAGTTTAATAAAAACTATATTCTTGATTTTTCACTAGATAAATAATTTCTGCATCACTATTGTGTCACAATTAATGATAATTATTTAATCCCAAAAATTCTAAATAAATTCTCATGATGTAGATACTTTTTTTAGATTTATAGAGACTATTCATGTTCGATGTTTTATGATGTTTATCACTATGTTAAAATTATTATACTTATATAATTTAAGAAAGTGACATGTTGTCACATTCTTTGGTTTTAATAATAATTAAATTATTTTCATTGAAAAAATTTAATTAAATGAATCTAATCCGACCCTTAGGTGATATTGGTTGACTTTTAGTCATCCAATAGGATTTTGACATTTGTTAGGGTAATTTTAAAATATTATATTTACCCTTAATTACCCGATTTACCTTTAACTATGGTAAATAAAATTTACCGTAGTTACTATTCATAATTCCTAAAAATAAAAAGTAGCTTATTAACATAATTTGGACCCACTGATTCCAAATATAAAATCCATTTTTTCAAATTCAATACACAGAAGTTGCATAAATTAAATTAAAATTAATCCCGTTGTCGAAAGAAAACAGGTTTTTCTTTAAAACATTGCAAAAGATTGAATTGATTTAACCTACGAATTCAAGGTAAAATCAATGCTAATGACATACATCATAATAAATGGTAAAAATATATTCTATTTATACTTTAAAACCATTCAATATTATAATTTACCTACATAAGATATTACGATGAAAAAAGTTGTTTTTAATTAAAATATAGCGGGTTTTTACTATTCATTAAAATATGAAAGTTATCGGAAAAATATCAAAACATTATCTAATGTAAATTTTTATATCTTGATTAAAATGAAGAATTTTATTTTTTCAAATTGAACATATAAACATGTCAAAAACTAGATTTAAAGTGGGTGTGCCATCAAAAGGCGGAAAAACTGCATTTTTGAAAAATACTTATTTTACCCAAAAAATTTATTTTGTTCTTATACCATGTTCTAGAAAATGTGTAAGATGAATAATAATGTTATAAAATTCAAAATTTAGTTAATACTATTCATAACGGCTAGTTCATGACAATATTATAATAATATATCGTTGTTTATTAAAACCCGGTATTGCGTACAACACACGCTATCGAGGAAGGTCGTGATTGCGTGTAATGCAAGCCAAGTCAGGGTTGCGTGTTGTGAAAGAATCCTTCATTGTTTCGTATAAAAGAATCCAACCATATTTCATTTATAAATTTAATATATATATATATACTCAATGTTGCTTAGAATAAAAATTATCAAAATTGTGTGTAACACGATCCAAGAATAGTGTTGCGTATACTGCAAGCTAATACGGTGTTGCGTATAGCGCAAGGTAATCTTGGTGTATCGTATAACAGAAGATATGAATGAAATTAAAAAGAATGTATCTTATAAAATCTCGGGTTATTACACCTAAACTCTTTTTATTCATTTATTTTGTAACAACGCCAGTATCCTCAATATACTAGGATGTTTTTATAAGAAGGATTAGAGCTACAATTACACACACCTACATCTAATGGTTAAAGAACATACGGTTTCTGTGGATGGAGAATTTCTGCCTCACGAAACGATGATTGTTCAACACTCATGTAACACCTTCAAAGGTGGAAATTACGATGTCACTATATTTATATATGATATATAATATGTTTATGTTTTACTTATGCTTCTGTATTTCTCATTTATGGCATACTTTATGATTTCCATTATGGGTAAACGCGATAATTTCATTTTAGGAAGTGCGGACTACCGCCCCCTCAAAGTGATGTGAATCGTTAATGCCACATGTGGGATGTATAAAGGATGGAGTAAATGATATTATATATGATATTATACTGGAATTATATTATACATTAATATCATTATGATTTCATTCCATTAAATACGAAATAGAAATGAAAGTAGCGTTCATGCGTACGTACGGCTTACCGTCTCCATTAACGGTGCATTTCATTTCTTACCTCTAAATGTTACGTAATATTATAAATGAATGTATATACTGTATATATATGATATATATTATATCTACATCATTAATATAATTCTGGATATAATGGATATTTCACCACATGAACAACTTGTAATTATAAGAATTTTATTTTTGGCTCAAGTACCTAAGATCGACAAAACGACCGTTATTAACTTAAATAATTACATAATGTTCATAACATTGTAATAAGTGATATAATAAGGATAATGAAATTGAAAATGGTTCTTAATAAGGTAGATATTAACTCTAGTTTATTATTCAGGAGGTTAAAGAACGGTTGAGTCAAGTCGGACACGAGGTAAGGGAATTTCTTAACCCAACTTCCATTCTTTGGGTTAATCTCCTACTTTCAAATTATGTCATGATATTATTATGTCTTATTTTGTATTTTTACTTTTTTTTATGTGTAACTATATTGAATACACATAATAGATCTATTTTATTTTAAAAATGATCTTTTTAAGGACTTCGTCTCAATCTCCTTTCATTGAGGAATATATTGTTTTATACACAACTTTCTTTTATATGGTGTATAAACCCCTTTGACTTTTATGTTTATTCAAAAGGAATCTTTTTTATACGAACAGTTTTGCTAAATGACAAAAGGGAATGTTTTTCTTTCCGTACTTATGCGGTGACAATGACTTCTCCACCACCGTGACCATTATTTGAGTTTCTGCTTCCTCTACAAGCCATACCTTCTTTTTAAAAGAAAAATAAATACCATGTTTTACTTTTCTTTTATTTTGGTATTGAAAATGGTTTTGAAAGAGTTTTTATTATATCAATGTGTTGTATTGATATCTTGTGATTGAAATGTGGAAATGTTATGTTTCCTTTATGCATGTTTTATGTGATACGATTATGTTATGGTTTATGATATGTTTAAACCTATTCATATGAGGAATGTATTGGACTTAATAAGTGACGAGTGGAGCCCGCTATAGCTCCTCGATGCATCGGTAGGTCTCATGAGACAACTAGACGTGGAATTGGCCGAGGCCCTTTCCCAATTTGATTTATGGTTTTGGCCGAGGCCTTAATCATTTTAGACGTCTTGGCCGAGGCCTTGACAAAATGTTTCAGAATGTCTGGCATTATACATTCCCTCATTATGAAAGTGGTTATTGATATTTCATGTGATTATTCGACCAGTAGAATATCCATGTGAAGAAGTGAATGGAATTATCTCATTTTACTTTTGCCATATTATGTTGATGTTCAAGTTTAAAAGGCTTTTGTTTTAGTTATATATTGCCTTAAATTTTTATGTTTATTTATGAAAGATTCCGAAATATTGTTATCCTTACTGAGCATCTGAGCTCACCCCTTTCAATGTTTTAATATTTTTCCAGGATGTGAAGAAGTATTTTATGAATGACCTTCAGGGGTATTCAGAAAGGGATATGAGTGTGGACTATGAAGACCATGTTATTGTAGTTTGTTTACTTTTTGATGTAATGAAAGACTTATGAATGTATCTAGTGTTTCCAAGGCTACTAAACTAATCGGTCTTTTGAGACTTGATCTTTTGTGATCATGCCAATGTTACGAAGTAATGCACCGAATCTAGGTAGCTGGGGTCAGGGCGTTACAGTTGGTATCAGAGGCAGTTTAGTACTAACCTTGGAAGCTAGATTTAGATAAACTCTGATTAGAGCACATAGCCCGAAGATAGACTTTGAGGATTAGTATAGAAGAACTTCCTATAATTTTGGTATTGTAGAGATGTTGTGAGTTTTCCGAGCAATACATCCCTGTCTGGATACAAGTAGGTAGAGGCGGCTCTGGCACAGATGTACCTAAGGGTAAAACCCGAAAACACCGCTTTGAGCTAGACTCGAACGGGAACTGGTGCACGACAACGGGCCTTGCTGCACTCTTGGTTACGACACTCCCGGGGGATATACTTTGGATAATTCTCATTTTCTTTATAAACCACTATGAAGGGTTATAAGTATATACTTCCTCAAAGAAAACATTTCTTTTTATGATTATGGATTATATCCATAAATAGTTCAATTTATGTAAAGTGTTTTACAAATATGGAATTATGTATTTTATTTCATAAACTAATCTAGTTTATGCCATTGTTTAGAAATGGAGCCTAGTGGAAGGAATGGAAACCGTATCAATGCACGCACTCCGTGTAGGGATTTCCCTCCTGCTCAAGATAATTATTGTGGATCTGGAGATACAACTGGTGCTAATCAACTTATTACCATACTGGGACAACTCACTCAGGTTATGAATAATAACCTTACTCGTATGGATCACCCTGATCCACAACGTGGAGGATCAATGTTAGACCGCTTCATGAGGCAACAACCACCAACATTTAATGGGGGTACAAATCCATTAGTAGCTGAGCAATGGATAAACACCTTAGAGAAAATATTCCACGCCTTGGGGAGTAGCGAAAGGGAGAAGGTTATCATGGCAGTTTACCGCCTCACTGGAGATTCCGATCAATGGTGGTCATTTATTCAAAATACAAAGGAAGATGATGACTTATCGAATATGGAATGGAGGGAGTTCAAAGAGCTTTTCTTAGAAAAATACTTTCCTCATGACCATCGAGCAGATATGGAAAGGCAATTTCTGAGTCTGAGACAAAAGGAGGATGAGAATGTCGCAAAGTATGAGGCCAACTTTACAAGGTTAGCGAGGCATGCTGCAGATTATATACGTAACCCAAGAAGTAAGATTGATCGTTTCTTTGATGGGTTAAAACCATTTCTCCGTAGATATAGCATCCCACCTTTTTATCACATAAACTTTAATTACATTTTACAAAACCGAGGATCTTTAAGGTTTAGTGTCTTGGAAACTAGGAACTTAAAACATGAAAACAACATAAAGAATTCTTCTTAAACACTTGAAAGGATTCTCCTGAAGTTCATCCTAGGTTCATTACTGCATCTCATAACCTGGGAACACACATCAAAAGAAGGGGTGAGCAGAAGGCCTAGTAAGGGAAACAAGAGGAACATTTTACATGTGAAATTGATATACCTCAATAAGGACATGAAAAGAACTTTAAGGCATGAGAAATAAATCATGAGGCATTTCATAATGAAAATAACATTTTTCATAACTTGAAGATGTGGCTGCAACATTTAATATTGACAATCGTTTCGTTTCACCAAGGTCCATCCCCAAGGTGTCGTTAAAAATTACCAAGGTTATTCACCAAGGCGTCGTTAAAATGGTCATCTCTAGAGATTAAGTCTTTACCCAATGCATTGGAGCGCTATCAGGGCGCACCCTTAAATTTGCCTTTATTATCATGTGAGCCACATATATCATCATCAAACATTTCATAGATAACCCATATATCATAAAATAAATGGGTTTCATTTCATAATCATAACGTTTTAAAAACTACTTTAAAGACATGATCTTTACGTTACTTTAAACCCACGGAAAGGGAAAGCAGGTATCATGTATGTAAATCCAAGAATTTAAAATAGAACATTTTTGTATATATGTGAATAACCCTGTAGAAATAAGATCTTTGAGTATTCACTTAATAACATGAAGTAATTTTGAGAAAAAGAGAGAGGCATTTTGAAACGAAGATTCTGCAGCATAACGGCTACGTTTCGGGGTTTTTAGAAGACATTGAAAAGAGAGAGGACATAGGTCGAACATTCATAAATGACCCATAAAACAGTAGAGGGACAAAATATAAGGTATTTAAGAACATGGTAATGAAATTTGAAAATATACCATATGAAATGAAGAACATGAAATGAAGAAAAAAAAATAAGATTTCTCTTGTGAGAATTCGGCAGCCTAACAGCGTCACTTAAACTTCAACAAAATTGAATTGACAAGGTCAAATAGGGTCTCTAATAATATGAACATAAGAGTCCAGTATGATAGATATAGATATCATACCCCAATATAATAGAAAGGAACTTGAAAGAATTGACATGAAAGTAGAACTTCAAAACGAGAAGGGTGAAGAACCACTTAAAAATCCGGCAGCCTAACGGCGTCACTTAAACTTCAACAATATTGAATTGACAAGGTCAAATAGTGTCTCTCATCATATGAACATAAGAGTCCATTATTGTAGATATAGAGATCATACCCCAACATAATAGAAAGTAACTTGAAATAATTGACATGAAAGTAGAACTTCAAAACGAGAAGGGTGAAGAACCACTTAAAAATTCGGCAGCCTAACGGCGTCACTTAAACTTCAACAATATTGAATTGACAAGGTCAAATAGGGTCTCTCATAATATGAACATAAGAGTCTAGTATGATAGATATAGAGATCATACCCCAACATAATAGAAAGGAACTTGAAAGAATTGACATGAAAGTAGAACTTCAAAACGAGAAGGGTGAAGAACCACTTAAAAATTCGATAGCCTAACGGCGTCACTTAGACTTCAACAAAATTGAATTGACAAGGTCAAATAGGGTCTCTCATCATATGAACATAAGAGTACAGTATGATAGATATAGAGATCATACCCCAACATAATAGAAAGGAACTTGAAATAATTGACATGAAAGTAGAACTTCAAAACGAGAAGGGTGAAGAACCACTTAAAAATTCGACAGCCTAACGGCGCCACTTAAAACTTCAAAATACTGAATTGAAGAGATCAAATGGGGTATCTCATAATATGATCATAAAATATCAGTATGATAAATTTAGAGATCATAACACAACATAATAGAAAGGAACTTGAAATACTTTTCATGAAAATAGATCTTGAAAAATGAGAAGGGAGAAAGAATCCGTTACAAAAAAATTGGCAGCCTAACGGCGCCACTTAAAACATCATAAAATGAAATAATGAGAGTAAGAGGGGATCTCTCATTATGTGAACAAGAAAAGGAAAGTAAGAGGAGTATAAAAGAACACCCTTTAACATAATAACATGGATCATAAAAGAAATTACATAAAAGAGATTTCTCGAAAAGAAAGAGAAAGATCGGATCCCTTACCTTAAAATGTAACTCTTAAACCTCAAAGGTTGGGACCTTGAGGGCTTGGGGGCACCTTGGGAGGACTCCTTGGGAGGTAATGAGACCAGAACTTCGTTGGGGAAGATTGGGGAGTCAAATTGATGAGAGGAGGGCTTGGTATTTATAGGGAAAGTGAGGGGACAAGGCATTAATGGCCAAGGGACACCTCACATGTGCTTTTCTCAAACCCATGTGCTCTCCCTTGGCATTTATCATGGATTTAGGCCACATGGGGCCCCCAAAACAATAATTCATCTCCCTTGGCCGGCCAACCCTTAAAATATCTCATGAAATCATCATGACACATCTATGATGTCATTAAACATACCGAAACCCTAAAACTGCATTTTTACTATTCACTGAAAAATTCATCTTTCTCAGCAAAATCCCAAAATTTCACCTTAACTAAATATAGATGCTCTAATTACATTTATGAACTCCATTTTATAAAAATAATTTTCCAAATATTTTTAATTTAATTATTAAATAAAAACACTATTCATCGAGAATTCATTTTTTTTAGAAAAATCCCCAAAAATTACCATAACATAATATCGATGCTCTGAATTCAAAAATAAAGTCCTTTTTATAAAAATAATTTTCTAATTATTTTTAATTAAATTTTTAATTAAAAAAACACTATTCACCTAAAAAAACTAATACTTGAATAATAATTTATGAAACCGTTATTTAACCATTTTATTGAATCACATTACTTAATCAAGGTTCCTAGATTATTTTAAAACTTTCTTTAAGTGAGATTACTAATCCATTTGGTCATATTACTAATCCTAATCATAAAATCACTATTCATAATTTACTATTCATCAAAAATCATTTTGATCTTATTAGACTCTAAATTTCGTACTGAACATAATTGTAGAAGACCATTTTTTGAGAATCATTACACATTTTAAGTTATTTAAGGTTTACACAAACATTTTTTTTTTAAAATATCCTTTTGAAAATTCATCAAGAATATGCATACTATTTTTATCCAGTCATTTGAAAATTCATAAACTTCATCATAAGAAGAAATCCCAATTTTTATTTAAAACAAGGATTACACGAGGCAATTACGGTCTCGTTACATAACCCCTTATAATACCAGCATAGGACCTAAGAGTAAGGTGTGCTAGGGTGATAGAATTTTGGGGCGGCTCAGTCAACATTGCCCGAGTAGTAATTTCTATCAGTTTGAACTTCTCGCGAAGGCGATTCCGTTCTAGCTTCACATGATGAAGTTCGGCTTGGATTTGGTCAAGAGAAAAGCCCAATGGTGCTACCTCCTTCCCAAGCTCTGTTAGATGGGCTTCAATCGGCCCAAGACTACTAGGTGAGGCCATCAAATCTTCTTTCTATAATAATTAACCAAGATTACTTAAATTTAGAGACAATAATCAAAACATTTTGTTCACGGCAGTCATATTGACCGATGGTCATATAACACTCAAAAACCAATGGTCTCATTTTAATTATAATCATGTTTATCAAATAAAACATTTTTTGAGTATAAAAAAAATAACACATGAAATTAGGAAACAAGATTTATTCTAAATTTCGGGTCGTTACAATCTTCCCCCCTTAAGAAATTGCGTCCTCGCAATTTTTTAAATTGGGTTTTGAAATTTCATTGAAAGTCCCACATCGGAAAAAGAGTCAGTAACACTATTACTTTAAAAGAAAGAAAAGGAAGTACAAAGGCCACCCGAGTTTACTCATACTAGGATTCCATGTAGGAAACATGGACATGGAGGAGAAAACAAAGGGTAACGTTCTAAAGGAGGGTGATAGAAAACATGATTAGGAGGAAGTTAACCACCAGAAAATCCCAAAATTATGATGTGTGTAAGCGGTCTTTGATTACCCAGTAGGAAACGTAAACCAACAACATTTTTGTTTTACGTTCCTTTTCATAACTTTGAGGAATTCATTTACAACATAGATAAAAAACATAAGTAAATATATCTACCTTCATGTAGAGTTTCATACTTTAATAAGCTTCTACCAAAACTAATATTTTCTCCAAACGATGAGCATTCAAAACTACTTGGTCTCATCAAAACACAAGAATCATCTTCTAGATAATCACATAATCCATAAAAGATTAACTATCTATTTCTTCTATCTTTAAACATTATCCCAAAACAGAAAGGGTAAGGTTAAACAACTCTTCAAAAAGGAAGAATCCCATAGGAATGGGAACTAATTTTAAATCTTCAATGTTCCATGGCAATACCCAAAGTTCATCATAGACCATTCCATAAATAACAGTCCTTAAAATTCCTCAAAATAAACCAAACTAAGATTGAAACCCAAATACAAGAAGGACTTGATAACATAGTCTTCCAAAATAAACTCCATTGTTCATCTCCAAACAACATCAACCACTCCTAACATCTTATAACAAAAGTAGCTAACCTAAACATATTTTACCCAAGATAGGTTAATCATTCCCGTAAGTAACCTAAATTACTATAAGTCCACCTTAAATTCATTGATTCTTCAAAATATAAGTCAACCTTACTCCTCAATGAAAATACCGTAGTAATCTATTTACCTTGATCATATATGGTCCTCAAAATAGTGAACGTCTTCCAAAATAATAAACATATTTTAATCCCCTAATCATCTCTGTCGTATTAATACGGCAATCGTAGCATTTCCTATCACATTGGTTGTTGGTTCATGTTCTTCCATTCCCGCCATTAACTAAGAAAAGAAGCTATAGTTAGGGGCTTAAATACTTAGCCAATAATCATGAAAAGAAACTTAAAGCATCTAAGGATAACATATATAAGTAAAGTATACCCTAACTTGTGATCCCCTAGGTTCCCTTCTAGGTTATCCATGATCATATATTCTTATGTGAACCTTTATTTTATTTTATCTTTGTTCCTTTAACAATGGTTCATACTAAGCTTATGAATTTACCAAAGCATATCCCCCGGGAGTGTCGTAACCAAGAGTGCAGCAAGGCCCGTTGTCGTGTACCAGTTCCCGTTCGAGTCTAGCTCAAAGCGGTGTTTTCAGGTTTTACCCCTATGTACATCTGTGCCAGAGCCACCTCTACCTGCTCGTATCCAGACAGGGATGTCTTTGCATGGAAACCCCTTACTCAATACTCACCAAAATACCAGGAAGATTTCCTATATTTAAACTCTTCTATAGGGTTCTTCCTAAAGTTTTTATATCCTAATTTCCACAAATAACTAAACCATCCTTTGATACCAACTATAGCATCCCACCTTTTTATCACATAAACTTTAATTACATTTTACAAAACCGAGGATCTTTAAGGTTTAGTGTCTTGGAAACTAGGAACTTAAAACCTGAAAACAACATAAAGAATTCTTCTTAAACACTTGAAAGGATTCTCCTGAAGTTCATCCTAGGTTCATTACTGCATCTCATAACCTGGGAACACACATCAAAAGAAGGGGTGAGCAGAAGGCCCAGTAAGGGAAACAAGAGGAACATTTTACATGTGAAATTGATATACCTCAATAAGGACATGAAAAGAACTTTAAGGCATGAGAAATAAATAATTAGGCATTTAATAATGAAAATAACATTTTTCATAACTTGAAGATGTGGCTGCAACATTTAATATTGACAATCTTTTCGTTTCACCAAGGTCCATCCCCAAGGTGTCGTTAAAAATTACCAAGGTTATTCACCAAGGCGTCGTTAAAATGGTCATCTCTAGAGATTAAGTCTTTACCCAATGCATTGGAGCGCTATCAGGGCGCACCCTTAAATTTTCCTTTATTATCATGTGATCCGCATATATCATCATCAAACTTTTCATAGATAACCCATATATCATAAAATAAATGGGTTTCATTTCATAATCATAACGTTTTAAAAACTGCTTTAAAGACATGATCTTTACGTTACTTTAAACCCACGGAAAGGGAAAGCGGGTATCATGTATGTAAATCCCAGAATTTAAAATAGAAAATTTTTGTATATATGTGAATAACCCTGTAGAAATAAGAGCTTTGAGTATTCACTTAATAACATGAAGTAATTTTGAGAAAAAGAGAGAGGCATTTTGAAACGAAGATTCTGCAGCATAACGGCTACGTTTCGGGGTTTTTAGAAGACATTGAAAAGAGAGAGGACATAGGTCAAACATTCATAAATGACCCATAAAACAGTAGAGGGACAAAATATAAGGTATTTAAGAACATGGTAATGAAATTTGAAAATATACCATATGAAATGAAGAACATGAAATGAAGAAAAAAAAATAAGATTTCTCTTGTGAGAATTCGGCAGCCTAACAGCGTCACTTAAACTTCAACAAAATTGAATTGACAAGGTCAAATAGGGTCTCTCATCATATGAACATAAGATTACAGTATGATAGATATAGAGATCATACCCCAATATAATAGAAAGGAACTTGAAAGAATTGACATGAAAGTAGAACTTCAAAACGAGAAGGGTGAAGAACCACTTAAAAATTTGGCAGCCTAACGGCGTCACTTAAACTTCAACAATATTGAATTGACAAGGTCAAATATGGTCTCTCATCATATGAACATAAGAGTCCAGTATGATAGATATAGAGATCATACCCCAACATAATATAAAGGAACTTGAAAGAATTGACATGAAAGTAGAACTTCAAAACGAGAAGGGTGAAGAACCACTTAAAAATTTGGCAACCTAACGGCGTCACTTAAACTTAAACAATATTGAATTGACAAGGTCAAATAGGGTCTCTCATAATATGAACATAAGAGTCCAGTATTATAGATATAGAGATCATACCCCAACATAATAGAAAGGAACTTGAAAGAATTGACATGAAAGTAGAACTTCAAAACGAGAAGGGTGAAGAACCACTTAAAAATTCGACAGCCTAACGGCGTCACTTAGACTTAAACAAAATTGAATTGACAAGGTCAAATAGGGTCTCTCATCATATGAACATAAGAGTCCAGTATGATAGATATAGAGATCATACCCCAACATAATATAAAGGAACTTGAAAGAATTGACATGAAAGTAGAACTTCAAAACGAGAAGGGTGAAGAACCACTTAAAAATTCGGCAGCCTAACGGCGCCACTTAAAACTTCAAAATACTGAATTGAAGAGATCAAATGGGGTCTCTCATCATATGATCATAAAATATCAGTATGATAAATTTAGAGATCATACCCCAACATAATAGAAAGGAACTTGAAATACTTTTCATGAAAATAGATCTTGAAAAATGAGAAGGGAGAAAGAATCCGTTACAAAACTTTCGGCAGCCTAACGGCGCCACTTAAAACATCATAAAATGAAATAATGAGAGTAAGAGGGGATCTCTCATTATGTGAACATGAAAAGGGCAGTAAGAGGAGTATAAAAGAACACCCTTTAACATAAGAACATGGATCATAAAAGAAATTACATAAAAGAGATTTCTCGAAAAGAAAGAGAAAGATCGGATCCCTTACCTTAAAATGTAACTCTTAAACCTCAAAGTTTGGGACCTTGAGGGCTTGGGGGCACCTTGGGAGGACTCCTTGGGAGGTAATGAGACCAGAACTTCGTTGGGGAATAGTGGGGAGTCGAATTGATGAGAGGAGGGCTTGGTATTTATAGGGAAAGTGAGGGGACAAGGCATTAATGGCCAAGGGACACCTCACATGTGCTTTTCTCAAACCCATGTGCTCTCCCTTGGCATTTATCATGGAGTTAGGCCACATGGGGCCCCCAAAACAATAATTCATCACCCTTGGCCGGCCAACCCTTAAAATATCTCATGACATCATCATGACACAGCTATGATGTCATTAAACATACCGAAACCCTAAAACTGCATTTTTACTATTCACTGAAAAATTCATCTTTCTCAGCAAAATCCCAAAATTTCACCTTAACTAAATATAGATGCTCTAATTACATTTATGAACTCCATTTTATAAAAATAATTTTCCAAATATTTTTAATTTAATTATTAAATAAAAACACTATTCATCGAGAATTCATTTTTTTTAGAAAAATCCCCAAAAATTACCATAACATAATATCGATGCTCTGAGTTCAAAAATAAAGTCCTTTTTATAAAAATAATTTTCTAATTATTTTTAATTAAATTTTTAATTAAAAAAACACTATTCACCTAAAAAAACTAATACTTGAATAATAATTTATGAAACCGTTATTTAACCATTTTATTGAATCACATTACTTAATCAAGGTTCCTAGATTATTTTAAAACATTCTTTAAGTGAGATTACTAATACATTTGGTCATATTACTAATCCTAATCATAAAATCACTATTCATAATTTACTATTCATCAAAAATCATTTTGATCTTATTAGACTCTAAATTTCGTACTGAACATAATTGTAGAAGACCATTTTTTGAGAATCATTACACATTTTAAGTTATTTAAGGTTTACACAAACATTTTTTTTTTAAATATCCTTTTGAAAATTCATCAAAAATATGCATACTATTTTTATCCAGTCATTTGAAAATTCATAAACTTCATCATAAGAAGAAATCCCAATTTTTATTTAAAATAAGGATTACACGAGGCAATTACGGTCTCGTTACATAACCCCTTATAATACCAGCATAGGACCTAAGAGTAAGGTGTGCTAGGGTGATAGAATTTTGGGGCGGCTCAGTCAACATTGCCCGAGTAGTAATTTCTATCAGTTTGAACTTCTCGCGAAGGCGATTCCGTTCTAGCTTCACATGATGAAGTTCGGCTTGGATTTGGTCAAGAGCAAAGCCCAATGGTGCTACCTCCTTCCCAAGCTCTGTTAGATGGGCTTCAATCGGCCCAAGACTACTAGGTGAGGCCATCAAATCTTCTTTCTATAATAATTAACCAAGATTACTTAAATTTAGAGACAATAATCAAAACATTTTGTTCACGGCGGTCATATTGACCGATGGTCATATAACACTCAAAAACCAATGGTCTCATTTTAATTATAATCATGTTTATCAAATAAAACATTTTTTGAGTATAAAAAAAATAACACATGAAATTAGGAAACAATATTTATTCAAAATTCCGGGTCGTTACAATAGAGCTTTAGTATCACAATCCTTCTCATCGTATGAAGATATTGTCTCGTGTGCTATCAAGACAGAAAAGGAATTCACTAAGTCTTATGACAACAAAGTAAAGGAAGAGAATAAGAGAACGGTGGAACAAGAGACAGGTAAAGGGAAAAAGGGAAAGAAGGATTTTACATTATGTGATAATTGTGGGAAGAATCACCCTGGTACTTGCCTAAAAGGAATGGGAGTTTGTTACAAATGTGGAGAAAAAGGACACCAGGCTCGTGATTATAAGGGAAAGAAAGAGGATATTGTTGGGTCGGAGAAATCAAGGAAGATGGCAAGAGGGGGGGTGAATTGCCTTTTAAAAAATTGATTAACAAATTAAAAATCAAAGTAAAGTGCAGCGGAAATAAAGAAGGCAAGACACACGAAATTGATAACGGAGTTCGGCCAAAACCCGGCCTACGTCTCCGCTCCCAACTCAACCGTTGAGAGATTCCTACCGCTTGCTTTTCAATGGTTTTAGCAAGAAACCCACTAGGCTTTGAGGTAGCACTAGGACCTATTACAGCTTGCTTTTTGTGGTTTAGCAAGAACCCACTTGCTTTTGATGGTTTAGCAAGAACCCACTAGCCTTTTTAACGGGTGAAGGATAGCTCACTGAAAACTCAAGTCTTTTAAAAGGAAAGGCTTGAAGAAACCTCTTCACACCTTAATGGTGATGTGAAACCCAAAAGAAAGAGGGGATGAGAAAAGTTTGGGGTTTGTAGGCACAAACCCAATTTTAAACTCAAAAAATATAAAACAAGAAAAACCGTATTTGAGGAAGTCTTGGGCGCCTTTGATTGATTGGAGATGTTGAAGGCCGCTACCAAGCTTCTTTGAAGGTGCTCTTGGATGTGGAATTGGATTGGAGCACGTTGGGTTCCTTGAGGAAATCCGCCGGAGGTTCGCCAAAATGATCAACAATGTGTCCGGTGGCTTGGGTGAGGTTCCGGGGCTTCCTAGGGCTTTATTTATAGGCTAGGAACCTTCAAGTATCCGTTGGAGGACTTTGGAGCCGTTGGAAAAGGCCTCGGAGCCGTTGGAGGCAAAAAGAAGGTTGACTGGTCAAAGCCAACGGCTAGTTTGACTGGGCTACCGGCTGGCCGGTACAAGGCCACCGGCTGGCCGGTGCCTTGGTAGAGAAGAAGAGTCTTGATCCAGGCTCTACCGGTCGACCGGTGGAGGAGCCACCGGCTGGCCGGTGGCAAGACAGTAGCAAATAATATTTGGGCTGGGTGCCACAGGTCGACCGGTGACAGAGCCACCGGTCGACCGGTGGAACCTGGCAGTGGGCAATCCCTCTGCCAGTTCCACCGACTGGCCGGTGCTATCACACCGGTTGGCCGGTGGACTGAATTTCAGTCCATTTCTTGTCCATTCTTGGTCCAATCCTTTGGCAATCTTTTGCCTATCATCCACAACACTTAAAAACAAAGTTAAACACATATGAAAGTGATTGTGATCATGAAAATCAAAGAGTGTGGGGTACAACAATCTCCCCCTATTTTGATGATCACAATCACTTATCAAAGCAATGTAAAAACTTAAATGAAAGGCATGCTTTAAATGATAAATTGAAAATAAATACTAAGCATGAGAGAAAAGATTCTCCCCCAATCAATCAAGAAAATTCTCCCCCTTTGTGATTATCAAAATAGCACGGGGCATAAAACTTGATTGAGGGAATAGATTTGAAAAACAAGATTGAGATTTGAAAATCAATTGAAATTTTTGAAATTGAAATGAGAATTTGAATAACAGTTTGAATTGAAAGTTTTGAATCAAAAACCAATTGAATTTTGAAATTTGAAACCAAGAGTTGAAATTGAAAGTTTGAATCGAAAAATTTTGAAATTGAAAAGGTCTTAAACGATCCTAACTCCCCCTAAATAAAAACAACAAATCACCGGGGAAAGGAAACTATTTTTGGCCCGGAGAGACTCGCCAAAAGGGATTTTTCAATCCAAATTTGTTTCATGGCGGGTCTTCTCTTATAGAATTCGTCCGAAAAGAAAAAACTTTTGGGTTGACCATACCGGGCGTTTTTGCAATTACATTCATATATCATGTGCCCGGGTTTTTTACAATAATTACAAAATTTATAACTAGAGCTCCCCCTTACAAAAACAGTGGGTGCATGGGAGGAGGAAGCTATATTGGTGTAGCCAAGTCCATTGGTGGTTCTAGATACTCGTTGAGAACCTAGGAGATTGTTCAAATTTTGTTCACCTTGGGTGAACTTGGCTAAAGATTCTCTAAGGTCTTTGATGGTTGATTCCAAAGAATCAACATTTGGAAAATTTTGGATTTTTAGGGAGATTTCCTCCTTCTCTTTGAGAAGTTGTTCTTTTTCGGAGGAAAGCTTTTTGAAATTCTTTTTTAAAGCAACAAATTTTGAAGAGAGTTCATGAAAACCATTTTCAAGTTGGTCTCTAGCATGTGAGAGTTCTTCATAAGACATATGATTAAAAGAATTAGAAGAACTAGAGGATGATGAGGAAGAAGAGTCGGAAGATGATACCTCATGAAATGCCATTAGGCATTTTGTACCTTGGTCGCTCGAGGAGGAGGAGGAGAAGGATGATGAGGTGTCACTCCATGTCGCCTTGAGGACTTTTTTCTTTCCTTTTTCCTTTGGCGTGGCCCGTTTCTTGTTGAGTGGGCAATCGGGCTTGTAATGGCCCTTTTCGCCGCACCCGTAGCATTTCACCTTGGGCTCGGATCTTTCGGTGGGTTCTTGCTTTCGCGCCTTGCGAGATTTCTTCTTCTTCTTGTGCTTCTTCATAAATTTGTGCATTTGGTGGGCGAGATTCTCCATTTCCGAGTCGCCGCTTGAAGATGAAGTAGATGAGGAAGATGAGGATGATGAGGAGGAGCTTACTTCTTTTTGAACCGTGAGGGCAATGTTCTTTGGTGTCTTGATTGGTGTGCCCTCCTTTTGAGCTTGCCTCCTCATCGTGATCTCATAAGTCATGAGAGATCCGATGAGCTCCTCTACCGGCATATTTTTGACGTCCTTAGCTTCTTGGATCGCCGTCACCTTTGGTGCCCATGAGCTCGGAAGGACCCATAAGATCTTCTTGACCATCGTCTCAGCTGAAACATCATCACCAAGGGACTTTCTCCCATTGCACACGTCAGTAAATCTAGTAAACATTTCAGAAATAGATTCATTTGGATGCATAGAAAAAGACTCAAAATCCTGACGGTACATGTCCAATCGAGTATCCTTTACTTTATTGGTCCCCTCATGGGTAACCTCCAAAAGTTTCCAGATTTCATGTGCGGAGGTGCATGTGGAAACTCGATTGAACTCATTTCGGTCAAGGCCGCAATGTAGAGCGTTCATGGCTTTGCCATCAAGCTCGAAATTTCTAATATCGGCTTGGGTCCATTTGGATTCGTCGGGGGAAGTCAAAGTATAACCTTGCATGACAATTTTGTAAATAGGATATCCTATGCTTCTTAAAAAAGTGGTCATGCGGGTTTTCCAATAATTATAGTCGGTCCCATCAAAAAATGGAGCCCGACCCAATGAGAGGCCCTCGGGGGCGAAAGAGGTTGATGCCATCTAAATGGATCTTAAATTTGAAACCGGGTTAGGGTATTACTCAAATTTCCCTTTGATACGAATTGTTGGGTCGGAAGAAAAGCGAGGAATGATGGAGTTGATGTAGCGTGCTCTCCCAAGCTTCTTGAGTGGTGCTCTTGGATGTGGAAATGGATGGAGCACTTGGGGTTCCCTTGGAACAATCCGCCGGAGCTTCGCCAAAATGATCAACAATGTGTCCGGTGGCTTGGGTGAAGTTCTGGGGCTTCCTAGGCCTTTATTTATAGGCTAGGAACCTTCAAGTATCCGTTGGAGGGCTTTGGAGCCGTTGGAAAAGGCTTTGGAGCCGTTGGAGCCCAAAAGAGGGTTGACTGGTCAAAGCCAACGGCTAGTTTGACTGGGCTACCGGCTGGCCGGTACAAGGCCACCGGCTGGCCGGTGCCTTGGTAGAGAAGAAGAGTCTTGATCCAGGCTCTACCGGTCGACCGGTGGAGGAGACACCGGCTGGCCGGTGGCAAGACAGTAGCAAATACTATTTGGGCTGGGTGCCACAGGTCGACCGGTGACAGAGCCACCGGTCGACCGGTGGAACCTGGCAGTGGGCAATCCCTCTGCCAGTTCCACCGGCTGGCCGGTGCTATCACACCGGTTGGCCGGTGGACTGAATTTCAGTCCATTTCTTGTCCATTCTTGGTCCAATCCTTTGGCAATCTTTTGCCTATCATCCACAACACTTAAAAACAAAGTTAAACACATATGAAAGTGATTGTGATCATGAAAATCAAAGAGTGTGGGGTACAACAGATATCAATGTTAAATGCTACAATTGTAGGGAAATGGGGCATTATGAAAATGAATGTCCTAAGCGTCCGGGAAACTTACCTCAGAAAAGGCCAAGGGATCAAGGAAAATCTTATGTTGTCACTACAGTTGAAGCAGAATAACTAATGTATTGGTGCTTTTGGACTCATGGATTTTATTCTGGTTATTAGAATAATGTGATATATATAAGGATTTTACTGCATTACATGTTGATTTCAGTAAGGTTTTAATATGATGAAGGTAATTATATTTTTAGTATGTGACAATAAGAGAACCTTTACTTTGTTTGGGGAATCTGATAAATTGATTTTGGAATTAAGAGACCTTTTAGATAAAGTCTGGACAGAGGTATTTTGGATAACTATAAAGGTTGGGACGGATTAAGTTGATCTTTGGATAGTATTGTTTAAGGTTAAAAAAATTATGAAGATTATTTTTGGAATATTATAATACTATATTTTTAGGAAAAGGACAACCTGCAGGGTGGGGCATAACCCGTCGCGTCGGACAAAGCTGCAGGAGTCGAACCCACAACCATAGTGCGACAGGCCTTTATTTCCTACCACTAGCCTACAGGAAGTCCCTGGTTATTACAAAATAGTTTTTCTAATCTAAATGGTATGTGGTAATATTTAGGAACCTTATAGAATTAGGATAAGTATAATATTTTTGAGTTCTATTATCTTTTTGAGTGAAAGATGAGTTGAAGGTTGAAACTCTAATTTTCAAGCATAAAAATATATATACCTATCTCTTATTCAATGAATAAATTAATTCTTAAACTTTAGTAAAGGGATATTAAAACAAAAAAATGTGTTATCCTAATACCTTATGTCTTGTTGAACTGCTGATATTTTAAATCAACATAGATTGAAGGCTTTGAGGCCCTCAATTTGACAGTTGATTGTGATTGATGACCTCAATCGCTCCCTACAAATATTTACGTTTTTCCTCCAATTATATGTCTCTAATTGCCACCAATGTTCTCCTAATCGAGATCATAATTGGGTGGTGACTTTTTCATTTCCCTTTCCCTCTTATTAAGGCTAAATGTTATTAATCTTATTTCCGATGTGGGTTTTCCACAAAGGTATTTTCACTTTTCAACCTTTTGATTTCAAAGAAAAATTTCAAATTGCGAGGATGCAATTTATTTAAGGAGGGGAGAATGTAACACCCCGAGCTTCCATGATACGCTTCTCATTCAATAATGCAATAGCTTGCATTGTACGCAACTTTGAGTTCTGACACACCGCAACTAATCAAAGTCGCCGTTATGAATAGTAATAACCACTTTTTAAATTTATAGAAATTTTATATTTCAAAATGGACTTCATTTTTGTATTCCTAATATTGAAATTAGCCTATGTTGAATTTTTTGTAATTTTCTGAGAACTTCCAAATTTTTATGAATAGTGGAAAATACTTAAAACAACTTTTTTAATCAAAATAATTTATAGTGATAAGTTATATTATTGAGTGGTTTTAAAGTGTAATTAGAATATATTTTTACCATTTTATCCAATGGTGTTCATTAGAATTAATTTCACTTTGAAATTAGACATAAACAATTGTCAATCTTTTGATATATATTGTTTCTTAAAAACACGCTATTTGTTGTGACAGTGGGAATTAATTATAAAATTAATTAATGAAACTTATATGTTTGGAATTTTTTAAAATAGACATCATTTTTGAAATCGGAATATCAAATATAGCTTAGGTGAAATTTTGGCATTGTTCTGAAAAACTTCAATTTTTGATGAATAGTGAAACCACTAAGTGGTAGTTACAAAACTGATTTTTCGTTTAAATGAAATATTACCACTTCTGTGTTTTGAATTTCAAAAATCCGACATACATGGTTGTCATTAGGATGTAAAATGTGGTTCAATGAGATTAAAATAATTTTTTGGTGAATAGTAACTTTTAAGTTCTTAATCGCGATTAGAGGTAATTAGTGTAGTTTAAGGTAAAAATAATGTTTTAATAATATGAAATGAGCTTGACACATGTCCTACCCTCATTGTATGTTCCATGGACGACCAAGACAATCCATGGGTCAACTTGGGGACCCCATGGAGCCACTTTAGTTAGAAAATGACATAAATACCTTTTATTTAATGTTAAAGTAAAAATGACACAAACATGAAATGTTTTACTAAAACAATTTTTACATGGGGTTATACAAGTCATATTTTTGACTATAAATAGTCATTGGAAAGATAAAAATATTTCCTACATCATAGTATTTTTTTATAATTTTTAGACATTAAATAAATTAAATTATTTATGACATCATTATGATGCAGCGATGACCTCATTATTTAATGATTTTAATAAAATGAAGAGATAATGTAAAATTCAAAGCTTAAACTTGTCCAAATACTATTGGATGGGTAGATTTAGAACCCTTATCACCTTATCCTTGAATTATATAAGTGTGTGACCTTTAGAATCCGAAAAGCATTGTATAATAATGTAACATTTCAATCTTTCCAAAAGAGCCCCTCCTCTCCTCTTATAAAAGGCCCCCACATCTACCACCTTATTCATACTTTAAAGCCTTTTGGTTCAGATAACCTCTGCCCAAATACTCTCCCAACTTCCCCCTCTTACTCCTAGAAGCCTCCCCTTGGTCAGAACTATTCCCAAGGAAGCCTTTGGCTCAAATCAAAAAGAGTTACCCGATTTTTAGGTAATGTCTTCTCTAATGTTGTTTTGTTTTATTTAGCTTCTCCAACCCCCTAAACTCTTTTTATTCATTTATTTTGTAACAACGCCAGTATCCTCAATATACTAGGATGTTTTTATAAGAATTATTCGAGCTACACTTACACACACCTACATCTAATGGTTAAAGAACATACGGTTTCTGTGGATGGCGAATTTCTGACTCACGAAATGATGATTGTTCAACACTCATATAACACCTTCAAATGTGGACATTACGATGTTAATAAATTTATATATGATATATAATATGTTTATGTTTTACTTATGCTTCTGTATTTCTCATTTATGGCATACTTTATGATTTCCATTATGGGTAAACGCGATAATTTCATTTTAGGAAGTGCGGACTACCGCCCCCTCAAAGTGATGTGAATCGTTAATGCCACATGTGGGATGTATAAAGGATGGAGTAAATGATATTATATATTATATTATACTGGAATTATATTATACATTTATATCATTATGATTTCATTCCATTAAATACGAAATAGAAATGAAAGTAGCGTTCATGCGTACGTACGGCTTACCGTCTCCATGAAAGGTGCATTTCATTTCTTACCTCTAAATGTTACGTAATATTATAAATGAATGTATATACTGTATATATATGATATATATTATATCTACATCATTAATATAATTCTGGATATAATGGATATTTCACCACATGAACAACTTGTAATTATAAGAATTTTATTTTTGGCTCAAGTACCTAAGATCGACAAAACGACCGTTATTAACTTAAATAATTACATAATGTTCATAACATTGTAATAAGTGATATAAGAAGGATAATGAAATTGAAAATTGTTCTTAATAAGGTAGATATTAACTCTAGTTTATTATTCAGGAGGTTAAAGAACGTTTGAGTCAAGTCAGACACGAGGTAAGGGAATTTCTTAACCCAACTTCCATTCTTTGGGTTAATCTCCTACTTTCAAATTATGTCATGATATTATTATGTCTTATTTTGTATTTTTACTTTTTTTATGTGTAACTATATTGAATACACATAATAGATCTATTTTATTTTAAAAATGATCTTTTTAAGGACTTCGTCTCAATATCCTTTCATTGAGGCATATTTGGTTTTATACACAACTTTCTTTTATATGGTGTATAAACCCCTTTGAATTTTACGTTTATTCAAAAGGAATCTTTTTTATACGAAGCGTTTTTCTAAACGACAAAAGGGAATGTTTTTCTTTCCGTACTTATGCGGCGAAAACTACTTCTCCGCCGCCATGACCATTATTTGAGTTCCGGCTTCCTCTACAAGCCATACCTTCTTTTTAAAAGAAAAATAAATACCATGTTTTACTTTTCTTTTATTTTGGTATTGAAAATGGTTTTGAAAGAGTTTTTATTATATCAATGTGTTGTATTGATATCTTGTGATTGAAATGTGGAAATGTTATGTTTCCTTTATGCATGTTTTATGTGATACGATTATGTTATGGTTTATGATATGTTTAAACCTATTCATATGAGGAATGTATTGGACTTAATAAGTGACGGGTGGAGCCCGCTATAGCTCCTCGATGCATCGGTAGGTCTCATGAGACAACTAGACGTGGAATTGGCCGAGGCCCTTTCCCAATTTGATTTATGGTTTTGGCCGAGGCCTTAATCATTTTAGACGTCTTGGACGAGGCCTTGACAAAATGTTTCAGAATGTCTGCCATTATACATTCCCTCATTATGAAAGTGGTTATTGATATTGCATGTGATTATTCGACCAGTAGAATATCCATGTGAAGAAGTGAATGGCATTATCTCATTTTACTTTTGCCATATTATGTTGATGTTCAAGTTTAAAAGGCTTTTGTTTTAGTTATACATTGCCTTAAATTTTTGTGTTTATTTATGAAAGATTCCGCAATATTGTTATCCTTACTGAGCATCTGAGCTCACCCCTTTCAATGTTTTAATATTTTTCCAGGATGTGAAGAAGTATTTTATGAATGACCTGCAGGGGTATTCAGAAAGGGATATGAGTGTGGACTATGAAGACCATGTTATTGTAGTTTGTTTACTTTTTGATGTAATGAAAGACTTATGAATGTATCTAGTGTTTCCAAGGCTACTAAACTAATCGGTCTTTCGAGACTTGATCTTTTGTGATCATGCCAATGTTACGAAGTAATGCACCGACTCTGGGTAGCTGGGGCCGCGGCGTTACATCATGTATCCCCCTAACTATGGAATTAGGGTCTCAAGCATAGTTATGGATCACATACCATGTGGTCCGGACCACACATCGTGTGACCCTCCCTAGGAAGGTAGGTCATGTTCTAGGTACACACCTAAGACCCTGTGCAGAATGACACATTGGTTACTCCAAGAGTATGAGATAATGTTCTAGAAACTAGGAATGGCTAGGTGCACACCTAGGAACAAGATCGTGTCTTAAAGTACAATGGACCAACCTTGAGCACTAAGGCTAGCCCTAAGTGGTCAAAAAAATTGTGTACAACCCATACATGTTCTTTTTAATGAAATAGATTCCCAATATAATCTAAAATAGAGAACAACTAGACAACGAGGTAGGATCACACACAATGTGGACCCCCATACACATCATGTATTCCCTAAAAAAATATCTCCATAACGTATATTCTTCATTTGGGATCAAATTTTTCCACTTGATTAGTATATCCTAAGTAATTTTCTTCACAAAATAGGATGGTAGGATTCATTAAGGAATAAAAGATATGATTTAAGATGTTATGAAAATGACTCTTCCTTAGGTAATGTTTGGTAATGGTAGTGATAAAGGAATAATCATTACAGAGTTTTTGAGTTTGGTAATCCCCTTTTATACTAGGGAATAGGTACCCAAAACTATTTATACAGATTGAGACGGTATACCCCAACATTGGGCACAAGTTCTCTTTCTATAGAGTAGAACTCCTTCATCTTCAGGATTTGGTGGTGAGAAGGTCCTCCAAGAATGTTGTGGATCCTTAAACTAATGAGTTCATTAGAGATAAGTGATCCCCTCAACATTTATTCCTATGAGGTTTCATTTGATATTTGGAATTAGAGTTGTAATTTTGGATCTACATGTAGACTCATCCACTTTAGCTATTCTGTGAGATGGATATCTACTTTCTCTCTCTTTTGGGTTTTTTTAGAATATATATTCTAGGTTTTTTCTACTATTGTTATGGGTTGTGTTGAATTATATCATACCTTAATTTCCCCCCTCTTTAGTTTTTAGGGAGTCCTTCTAGTTATGTATGTAATCACCCATGCATGGGATATTGCTACACCTGTCATTTCATATAAAAATGATGGATAGATCAATAGATAATTTTGTGGATATTAGAGATACTTCACTTCACTGAACAATTATGGTGGTTGTGACTTAAGATCAATATCTAATCTCTCTCTTAGTTTTAATTTATTCCAATTTATTTCAGGATGGGTCTTCAGTTCTGGTTGGTCATGAATTTTTCATTTCTTTCATGTTTTGGTTTATAATGTGGTTCTATTTTGTATTACATAGAGTTTATTTCAAGTATAGTTTCTCTAGATATTACAGTATTTATCATATTCCATTACAGTGTTTCATAAAGATGGTTGGGTGTGTGTGTGTACATGTAAATTAGAAAAAAGTTCTCCCATTTTATGTTATTCCTTATCAATGCTTATTTGTATCTCATTGCCTGTTGGAGGTGAGATTCTAATTTTAGAGGCTCAGTATTACGGTATTTATTTGGTCTCCATTGGGTTGGATCATTACAGAGTTATGTTAGAGGTGTTCATTCATTGGGACAATGTCTTGAGTTTTCCCCTCATGAGGAATTTGTTGGGCCTTGGGGAAATGTTGTAAAAGTGTCTCAAGTGTATATTTATGGATATGGAACCAAGTATTGGTGTGGAATTTTATGTATCCATACACTAGGACTTTAACAATATACTTGTCAACTTATCATACTAAGACATTGGTTGTAGGGAATATGGCACATGCATCATATAATAAGCATTTTTTTGACTGTCCTACTGGTGACATATCACAATATATATACTCAAATGACTATGGTACATCTTGATAACATTATAAATGTCTCTAAAAGACATAAAACCTAATTAAAAACTCTAAATATTGAATAAAATATGATCAATGATGAGGCCTCAGTTCAAGGGCCATATCATGAGATGTTACCTTCATGTGGGAAGAGAGTAGTGTCACTGCCTGTTGAGAAGTTGTTATTTACAATAAAGAAAGATTAGGATACTTGTATGCTTAGAATGATATACGATTCCATTCACTAGAAACCCCTAAGGTTCCATGGTGAGAAAGATCCTCAATTAGTATAGGATTGTCTTGAGTTAGTGATTTGGTCCTTTAAGCTTGTTCGGATTCCAAAAGATCATATGCTTGTGTGGTAGCTAGTCTTTTCCATGGTGTATTTAGGCACTTGTGGTGAATAGTCACATAGATTCATGATGGGATGATTCTCTCATAGATATAATTTCAATGGTTATTTTATGATAATTATTACACCTTTTTCTAATTCTTAGTGTGCATTTTGGAGCATATTGAGTTGTATCAGGGTGATATGACCATTAGAGAGTATGTTGCGATGACCACTGACATTACATAATACTCCCTTTATATGATGTGAGACAGATTATAATGGGAAAAAAATATTGAGTAGGTCCTCCACAAAGACATAAAGGTCATAAAATACTCCTTATGTGTACTAACCTATGTTGGAGTGATATAATGAGATCTGGTGACAATGATCTTCTTAAAATATGGATTCTGAGAATTTAGATCCATCAGCAGAAATAATGTGGATAAATCACCTAAAACATCTAGAATGTGTTGGATGTCTAGGTATTGGTAGAGTAGGTATACTCATTACCAAACTCAAACATGTTGGTCTATAGAACAAGGATCGCACAAAGGATCTAGTCAACTTAAATAAAGATGATGTTATGTCTATGATGTGCGAGGTCACTTGGATAATGATTACCCAACCCATTTTGCTGACAATAAAGGCAGATATTATATGGTCCTCCACATCATAGGTATTATTGATATTAGGGATCTCTTATATGTGGAAAGGGAGTCCCTCAAGGTGGATGTTCTAGAAGAGGAGTCAGGGGCACTCCTAAGGGAGGATCAGTAGGTGGAGGACAGTGATGTGATCTTCCACTACCCCAGTTGGACCATGTCAAGATTAGAGATCTTTTGATCAAGGTCCTAGGTAGTTTCAATTGATAGAGGTATATGACTAGGCTATGCATGAGATAATATGAGGTACGGTACTATTTTATTATACTCTTGACATAGTACAAATAAACAAAGTTGTGAGTCATTCCTTAAAATCCTTTTTTATGGTGTGATAGCTCTACCTTCTATTTGAGACTTTATCCTAGCAGCTATTACTAAAGGTACCTATGGGGAAGGATTTTTCATAATTGAATTTATTTTGGTATTGTGAGGCATGTTTTAATGGAGATAGTTTCATGTGGGACCTATTGTTCATCTTGATGAGACCTTATAATGTATTCTTGGGTATTGATTGGTTTAATATAGTTTGGGCACAGATTGACTGTCATATCAGCTTAGTTATATTCATATGGATAGATGGTACAATATTTTCCATTGTGGGTGAGAGATATATCATGACTAAGTGAGTTCATTTTTTGAGTATGAATGTACAACCTATGAACCATTTTTTGTAGTGTTTTGAACTTGATATATAGGGATCTTCGGGAATCTGTATTCCTTTAGTAGAGGATGACTTTATTGATTTATTCACCAAGGATTTTCTAGGACTACCTCTATGGTGGTAGATAAACTTCTTCATAGACTTTAATCCTAGGACCATGCAGATATCTTTTGTGGAATATCAGATGGCCCCTATCGAGATCTGAGAGTTGAGGGTGAAATTAGAGGACCTTTAAGGGAAGGGTTTTATCATGCATAGTCTATCCCCCTGGGTAGCTCTAGTTTTTGTTCATGAAGAAGGTGGATGGGATCTTGAGGCTTCGAATTGATTATAATTACCTAAACTTGGAAATCCAAAAGAAGAAATTCCCCTTGATGAGGATTTATGAGCTGTTTGATTAGTTATGAGGTGTGAGTTTGTTCATGAAGATATATCTCATGTTTTGATACCACTTGTTGAGGGTCAGTGAGGCTGATATTATCAATACGTAATTCCTATTTTTATATGAACACTTTGATCTCCTAGTGATTTTTTTGGTGTTATTAATTCCCCCACATAGTTTATGGACCTGATAAAATAGATCTTCTATCCATACTTTCACCGATTTATGGTTTTTTCATAAAGGACATACTCATTTACTCTATATTTTAGGAGGATCATGATGATCATTTTTGGATGGACCTAGGCTTACTATGGAAGCACCATATTTAATGTATTCTCTTAAACTACCGGATTTGCATCCATGAGGTGTTATTTATTGAGAATTTATTATTTGGGCATTGATTAGTTGTGGACTTGGTGAAAATTGATCCAGTGAATTCTGGGGATCTCCCCAAGAACATGCTATATGTATATATCTTTATTATTATAGCAGGGTACTACATGAGGTTTTTGGAAGAGGTCTCGAAGATTTCATCCCCATTGACTATACTGACATAAAAATTGAATTCATTTACATGGACTAAGAAGTGTTAGATAGACTTTGAGGATTTGAGTCAAAGGTTGACCAGTTCTCTAGTGTTGACACTACCATAGGAGGGCATATAGTACGTAGTGTTTTGTGATTCCTCTAGATCTGGGCTCATTTGTGTATTTATGTTGAGGTAGATAGTGATTTCATATTGGTCAAATAATTTGATATCCCATTAGTAGAACTGAAGAACTCATAAACTAGAGTTGGTAGAAGTAGTCTTCGCTCTGAATATGTTGAGGCGCTATCTTCTTGGTTAGTTTTTTTATGTTTACATAGAACATGAGAGTATCAGGTACATTTTCACTCAGAGATATTTTAACCTAAGATAAAGGAAATGGTTGGAGTTCCTATAGGACTATCACTTTGAGATAGTTTATACTCTTATGAAGAGAAACATTATGGAAAATTCTCTTCATATGAAGTCATATTCTCTCTTCATGGAGGAGTTATCTCAGCAGTTGGATTCATTCCAACTTACCCTATAAGAGGATAGTATTTCATCTTTTCTTCAGTAATTGTTGTTGAATACTCTACTCCTTCAGTATATTGGGGAGGATAAGTTAGAAGACATCGATTGTTAGGTTTTATGTTACCATATATCCTCATAATATGAACTATATATATTTTCTAAAGGAGGGGAGATCATCTTCCTTTTTTGAGGATGAAAAATGGTTCTCATAACAGTTTGAGATAAGGTGATGGGGGAGTTTCATACTTCTCCTTTTATTTTACATCCCAAAGTGGAAAAGATATTCAAGGACCTTCAATGGTAGTTTTGGTGGGATGGTATGAGGCATATCATCATCGAGTTTGTATCTTAGTGTCTCATATGTCAAGAAGTAAAGGCTGAGCAACATTTTCTAGTAGGTTTGATGTATCCTCTTGAGATATCATAATGTAAATGGGATGAAATATCCATGTAATATGGGATAGGAATTCTTCATATAGAAATAGTCCATGTTGTTATCTTGGTGATAGTTGACAAAATTACCAAGTGGTTCACTTCTTTAATATCATGATCAGAGTTCAGTGGAGATTTTAGGGAATTTTTATATAATAGAGATCATATAACTCCATGGGGTACCCTCAATGATTATATACAACCATGATGTGTTGTTTACATTATATTTTTGGAGAGGCTAGTATGATGCCTTTTGGACCTAATTGAGGATGAGTACAAAATTCCACCACCACATAGAAGGGTAGGCTGAGAGTATTGTCTGGGTGTTAGAAGATATGTTGAGGTTTTGTGTTTTAGATATCATACAGAGCTGGGATGGTCAATTCAAATTGGTAGAGTTCTCTTATAATAACAATTATCACTCTAAAATTGGCATGGCGCCTTTCTAGGACCTGTATGGGAGACCCTATAGTTCACCCTTATGCTGGTCTGAGATTGGAAAGACATCTCTTTTTGGGTTAAATAAAATTCATGCCATGATAGAGAAGTTTCAGGTGATCCACAATCATATGAGGATAATCCTGATCCAATAAAAATCTTACCTTGATTGACATTGTATACATTTGGAGTTCGAGTACGGAGACCGTGTTTTCATAAAATTATCCCCAATATGAGTATTTCAGAGATTCAAATGGGGAGGAATGATATACGTAAGTTTCATTGGACCTTTCAAGATATTATAGAGGTTTGTAAAGGTTTTATAATACTTAGAACAATCCCCAAATGTGGACTAAGAACATGGAGTCTTCTATGTTTTGTAACTAAGAAGATATGTGCGTTATCCTATGCAGGTAATTGACTGGGGAGAATTGGGAATCAAATATGGATCCCATTTCACAATATACATGGTGGTGATCTAGGATTATTAGGATATGATCCTATGATGAAGGAACATTACCCTGGTTCATGTTTTGTGGCAGCACTGGAGAGTTCATGAGAGGTCTTGGGGGCAAGAGAGCCAGATGCAGACTCAGTATCCCCACATTTTCATTTAGCTTGTGATTTTCAATGTGTAAATCATTTAAGTATTATAGAATTTAGAGATTCTATTTTTTCCTTATAAGATATTTAAATATGTTATGTAATAATTTTTGAGTCAAGAACTGAGTTGGTGCGAGATTTTGAGGCTCTATGACCCTGGTATTGATATTATAAAAATATTAAATATATTAATATAAAACATGTGTAGTTTTCTAGGAATAGTACAATATATATGAAATTGATATTCATATCCTAAATATAAGATCATGGTTAATTTCATAATTTTGGGTTTAACATAGGCATGAATCAAGGTTGGTCAGTGCCAGATGCCATGTTGAGGTAGTCGTTGGTGAGTGAGTTTAATAAAATAAATAACTAGATTATTTATTAATTAATTAAATGACTTAAAATAGAGAGATATCAATATGTAACCACTGATTAAAAAATTACTAGTTTTATCCACATAATCCAGGGAAAAATTAAGAGGATCTCAGATTTCTCTTCATTGGCAGATTGCATCAGAGGATAGTGGGTGATCGAATTGAGGTGGATCAAGATGCAGTCAATGAAGTGTAACTTATACTTCACTTTTGAACACATTCATCACCAAAGATCGATCCAACCCAAATTAGGACATGTCAATTTTGGTTTCCACCCTTTTTATTAAATTGATAAAACATGGATTTCATATGCTTTATTTAATCAGTGATTATATTCTATTCACTTTATACCATTTTAATAAATTGTATTATTGATTTCAATTTATTGATTTTTTACATAATGTTACCCTGGATATTCCATTTATATTATCATTGGATAACATATCTTGTCCAATTATGGTTACACGTTTTTTTATTTTGATTTCCCCCCACCTATTCTTTGTGGTCTTCATCATTGGACCATGCGGTCACAATATGACATTTTTAGGGTAGAATCAAGAACGATAAAATCCCCTATGGTGGTTATATGCGTGATAAATATATTGGTGTTTCTAGATGGATCAAGATATATTTAAGTGTATAATTTCAAGATATTGGATCCACTAGTTTCAACAGGAGATGAAAAATGTATGGGATATAGAGGAACATTGAGCAGCTAATTAGATTCTATTTTCGGCCACCAAATTCTATGAAATGATGGTGAGAGGCATTTTCCATTTATCTCATGTGGTCATCCAGAAACATCCACATTTGAAAGGCTAGATCAAGAAAAAATTTGAAGAAAAATAATGATTTATAAATTATTGTATGCATGACGTGTAACCTAGAAGAACACATATCGTGTATCCCCCCTTGCTATGATACTAGGGTTTCAGGCAAAGTTAAGGATCACATTTTTTTATGGTTTGGACCACACATCTTGTTACGCTCACTGATAATTCAGGATATTTTCCATCTATACATTCCTAGGAAACTATGCTAAATGAAACACCTTGTACTCTAGGAGTAAATGAGCATGGGCTGGCACAAAGGCATGTTGAGGTACCCGCCTAGGAACTCGATCATAACTTAAAGTGCATGGGGATTTCTAATACCATAGTGGTAGGTATTGAATGGATGATATACATTTTGTCCCACCAATACATTCCATGTAGCATGAAATGGCTTCCAATCCATTACCATAGGAGAAAACATACAGGTGATGAGTTGGGGTTACATGTCATTTGGACCCCCATACACACCTTTTCTTCCCTCCAGAAACTTCTTACTCTAATATCACCTTTGTTTGGAATCAAATTTTGGCCCACAAGTAGTATATACTAAGTAATTTACCTTTTATAAATTGATGGTGGACTTCATAGTGGAATATGAGATATGATGTATGGTGTTTTGACCATGATGCTTCATTAGGCGATGCTTAATGATGGTAGTGATTAGGGAAGGATCATTTGAGAGTTTCTATTGGGAGTACACCCCTATTTCATCAGGGAATGGGTTCCCCATACAATTTATATTGATAGGTATGGTACTCTCCTAAACTTCTTTTGGTTCCTCTATTGATATAGTAGAAATCCCCCATATTCAAGATTTGGTGGTGACCATGTCCTCTACGAGTGTCATGGATCCCTCAACTATGGAGTAGAGTAGCGAGGAGAAAGCCCCTCTACATAGAATATGGTGATGTTCTATTTTTTAATGGGTATCATATATAAAATTTTTGATCCCAAGGTATAATATTTGACTTTGGATGGGTTATGAGCTGTAGATCCCTTTTCTCCCTCATCTGGGTTTCTTTTTTTATCATATATGTAGCTACTATGTTTTTATGACCCCTATTTCTATGGGTTGAGATAACTTCTATAATATATTACTTTTTATCCCTCTTCATTTTTTGGTGGTGTCTTAATTGGTATTTATATACACTACAATTCATGGGATTTTTCTACACATGTCATGTCTTGTGATGTTGATAGGAAAATTGGTGGTCACTTTGGAATATCTTAGGGATACTGAGGTTAATTGACCTTGAATAGTGGCCAAGAATTAGAGATCATGAGTCTGGATCTCTCTCGGTTTTCATTTATTATTTTATTTGTTAGGTTGGGACTACAGTTCATGTTGGGCATGAATTGTTTCACATTATTTTTAGATTTCTTTTATATGTTGGTACTCTATTGTATTCCCTATATTTTATTGCATTCATAATTTTCTCTACATTTTATAGTCTTTATTATATTCTTCTACACAATTTTACGGAGCCATTTTAGTGTATTTATATATGTACTTTACCCAAAGGCCTCCCATTTTATGTTATGCCTTCTCGACACTTGTCACTAGCCCTAATCCTATTAGAGGTAAGATTGGGGTTGTCACAGCTCATCCTTCCTCTTTGAGTAATTTTATAATATATCATGATTAAATAATTAATAATCAATATTGAAGAGTGGTTAATCACAACACATTCCATTCAATTAAAAAATGATTTCAATGAAAATTTATGTCTAATATCGATATAGAAATCATTTGGATAATTGAAAAAGGATTATTAATTAATGAAATACATAATTTGGAACATACATTATCATGGACTCTAAATTAATATATCATGATACTTTCTATTAGGTCCTCTCAACCAATACACCATTATTGATAAACATGTCGTTGTAAACCAGATAACCATCTAATATGGAATGACCTCTTTTTCGTCTCATGAGACATGTCATTGCATCAAGGGGATATATTTAACTAGGACCCACCCAACACCTTTACATCTTACAAATTCCTTATATTTGTAATTATCAATATAATTCCTTCTAAAAATTACTTAAAGTCAAAAATTATCCATATTGAATCAATACTATGGAACATCAATATTTCACCAGAAATAAAAGAACATTCTTAACAAGATTCCTTAAAATAATACCATATATATAAATGGTATATGGAAAAAATTCCAAAAAATTAATATAAATGTTTTTTAATTCATCAATGATATTAAAATTTTGGACATAAAAGAGAAAAATAAGATCCAATAAAAAATGAAGAGTGATAGAGAACAAGATCACAAGAAAGTGAATGATCTGAAAATAGGGTATATTCCATTTTTATTAAAGGAATACCATAGACTTTTTAGAAATGTTTTTTTGTAAAAATGATCCTTTATAAAATAAATTATAATAAATAAATTTAAAAAATTTCTTACTACTTCATGTAAGAATGAAGTAAAAAATCACTTCTCAATATTATTTTTATTCATTTAAGAAAATAATTCTGTTTTATTTTGTTATCATTTTAAATAAAAATTCCCAAAAATATTGACAAAAATATTTAATTTTAAAATAACCATGGTAACATTTAAATGAAATTTCAAATAAAATAGTAGTCATGATGTTGGTAAAATTCAGTCATGTGGTGTATGTTAAAATAATTATTCGATTTACACCTTTGCCATAATGTACCTCATTCAAAAAATAACAAGATGTTTTCTTTTAAAATATTTATAGAAATTAAAAAAATTTGTAAAATAAAATTCAATAAATATTTGGATAATTTTAAAAATATTATTGAATATTTTTTAAATAAAATATGAAAAATAAAGAAAATTTATTAGAAGTAAAATGTCAAAACATGATTTTTATTAAAAAAAAGTAACTTACATGTAACATACTTATTTATTATTGATCTAAAACATAATAAATGGAAAATAAATTTATAAGGCCTAAAAATAAAAGGATTTTAAAAAAATAAATGGGTTTTATGATTTCAAGATCATAAAATTTTCACAATGGAAATCAAAACATAAACAATCCCAAAATTTTATGACATTGAAATAGAAATCCCATACCACTTTCCTATCCTTTAGATGAAAAGATATCGAAAGAACTAATGTGAAATAGCTCTATATATACCTTCATTTAAATGTGATAATAGTTCAATATTCATTTTATGGGGTATTTATTACTCCATATAAATGAAATTGGGTTCATAATATAAATATGTCTCATTGAAGTGGCAATGAGACAAAATTACCCTTACCTCAAGTATAACTTTCTTTGTTTATGCTCTTAACCTCGTGTATAGTAAATTTGTTTTTATTATAAATTTATAAATGAATAATATTATTATTTATAATAATATATATGATTCAATTCTAGAATTATATTAAGCGTTGATTAGAAATTCATTATTAAGATCATATTGGGTGTTAACTCTTCCATTTTTCATAAATGATTCGGTTCGGTTGTTCTGGTCCTTGCATATTTCTCATAATATCATCATATCAAAAATATTAATCATGATATAATTATAAATTTTATAAATTAAATATATAATAATTAATGAAATTTGGACTTGATAAATGAGTCATGTCACTTCGTGGAGAAGGTAGTCCCCGCATATGAACGAACAATGTTGTCACTTTTCAATAGATAGAAAGGTAATAGGTAAGTAATATATTATCTTTTTATAATAAAACTCAAGTTATTAATATCAAATATATTCATTAAATCCATCATTATAACTTTCCTTGTGATGTTGTTATGAGAAACGGATTACATCGTAACATGGAGATAGTAGGCCATATATACACATAAACAATGTTTTCATTTTTTTTAATGGAACGAAAGGAGGTGAATAAGGGTTCTTCCTCTATAATAAATTTTTTTTATTATATATAGTATATTTATGCTGTTATATGATAATTATTATATAATATTTTAAAGATTTAAAATAATAATTAAAATTAAAACTCTCGTTTAATATGATTATATCCTATTTGAAGAACCTCCATTTAATATCTCTTTAATGACACAAGGGCTGATCTTCTAAGAATAATAAACACCTCTATAATGTTTCTATGGAAGTTACAAATATTTTTTATGGTTTTTCCAAATCTAATTGCCCCTATAATTTCAAGTGATGATATGTGGTTCCCTTTTATAAGTGATTTCAAGGAACCCTTTAAATTACTTAAATTACTAAATTAATATAAATTAATTTCCCTAATACAGTGGAAAAAATGATATATTTAAAATATAGGATTAAAAAAACTCTAAATAATATAATCCAATAAAATTTAGTCAATTTTATGTTATTTTTTAACCCTTATAACTTTATTTTAACCCCCCCCCCCCATGAACCATATTTAACGATCGCCATGATTAAAATAAATTTACATGTTTTGGGTCAAAAAAGTTACTATAAAAGAAAAAATGACAGAAAAGTGGAAAATGGATTATAATATATAATATATCTCATTCAACTAACAAAACATAACATTTTATTAATTTTAAATTATTTAATGAAATATTATTTTTCATTAAAAAACATTAAAGTCAATTTTGGGACTATTCACATAATAGACTTTAATAAATTTAAAATAAAGTAATTTAGTTTAAATATAAATTTTTTACACATCAATAATAAATTATATATTTCTAAAAAAATAACACCATAACTCACACAAAAAAAATATTAATTTTAATTTTGTTTCAAATCATTTACTATTTTCATATATCTTGCATAAGCACTCTATCGATGGTTCGTCATCATTTAACATCATTATATCTTCACTAAAAAATAAAAAAAATTATTAAATTAAAAAAAATTATTTATATTCAAAATAAAGTTTTATAAATATTCATAACCTATTTTTATATCTATCACAAAATATTATATATATTAAAAGAATGAAAGAGAAATATTTTGAATTTTCCATTATTTAAAATAATATTAAGGTATTTATCAAATAAAAATGGAACCAAAATTCTATTTATTTCAAATATATGATGTTTTTTTTGTAATTAAAATCATATAATGAAATATAGTCATGTGTATGGATTATTTTGGATCCTTTTTTCATGGTTTTAACCTTGTTCTACCGGATCTATCCTTACCATGGTGACAAATTTTTTACCAAGGTTACAATTCATTATAACCAAAAATAAACTTGTCTTATCTACCAAATTTTGAAATTATAATTCCAAATAGTGAATCCATTTTATCAAATCCAATACTAATAAGTGGTAGTGATTACATTTAATATAAATTTATAAAATGAAATGAAAAACTATTTTTAGACAAATTTTTTTTAAGCCAAAAAATGAACTTATAAAAAATAAAGTTTAATGTTGATTTCTATCAAATTAATTAGATTATTTATAATTAAAGGAAACTTATATTAAATTTATATCAAAATAAAAATATATTTTTATATTTAAATTAAAATATTTAAAGAAAAGAAATGATAGTTTTAAAAAAATCATCATTTTTCACTACTCACTCAAAAAAACATTTTTAGGAAAATATAAAAAATTCACCCTTTGTATATTATGAAATTTGGATTTCAAAATTTATATTTTTTTTAATTAATATTTATAATATTTTTTGATTTTGATGATAATATCTATGCATCAAATGCAATTAAAACCATTTTTAAATAAAAGTAATTTAATAGCATAAAATGAATTTATTCTTATTCTTTTCACAATAAAAACAACTATATAATTTCAAAATTTGTTGATTTAATTAACTAATTATATTAAGGAAATAATTCCTATATATATTTAATAATATTTTTAATCAAATTTGTACCTTCAAATCCAATGGCTTGGTTATAATAGTCATATTTAAATAATATTATTTCATGGTTCATTTAAACTCGAGTCTTCCTATAGTGTATGATATCGAACTTTGTGTACTTTTGAAATATAAATTAAAATAATGGAGTATTACATTAAATAATATATCTAGATGAATTTTTTGGATTCTATCATTGGAATAATTTTCTTCATCAAGCATACGATATATCAATAGATGTACACATAGATAAAGATTAGTTTTTAGGAGCATCTAGAAAAATTTATTCATAAAAAATAAATATCCATGAAATTTTGAAATGATTCATGAAAATAGAAATATATATGATAAAAAGGATTTATTTTAGAAACCATTAATAAAAAAGGTGTTAGTTTCATAAAAATCACAAAATACTAGAAAGATGTGTTCACACAAAACTTTTTAAAAGAAATTATTTTCCTGATTTTAAAAAATAATCCAGTTAGAAAGAATTAGAATTTATATTAAATCATTTATAATGAATTTAAAAATATAAAAGAAATTAATATAATCAATAATTGATACATAGATAAGAGAATTTAGAAAATAATACAATGAATGTTTTTATAAAATTGAATTTTAATCAACCGAAAGAAGTGATAGGGTTGGTTTCTCTTATAATGGGTAAAATATGAGTTAAGAGGAAAATGAAATAGTGGAAAGAAATTTTAAAAACAAATAATTACCAGAGAAGAATAAAATTATGAGGGTTTTTGAAATAAAGTGGATAAAAATTCTCCATATGGATTATCATTCAGGAAAAATCTGGATTTGTAATTGAGATTGAAGAACAAACCCTTTAATAGTAACATAAGAGTCAAAATAACATAATATAATTACCATGAAATAGACATTAAAATATCCTAAAATGAAAAATACTGATTTTAATTAAGGTAAATAGGGTAGTTAATACATCATATAAATGAAATAATTGTGAATAATATTAAACATGTCTCATAGAATTGAAACTAAATAGGAATATCCCTTTATTTTTATTCTATATTACTTGATAACAATTATAACCTATTATATAATGAAAATTTATATCTTTATAGCTTATTTATAAACATTATTCAAATAAATTATCCTTTTATACCCTTAATTTTTAATTATATAATAAAAATATATTATTCATTTATAGTTTATTTTCATTATTGGGTGTTTGAACTTTTATTTTTTTCATAATTGTATCATGGTAAAGAGGATGATTATTAATTATTTATTAAATGTTCATAATTCCCATATTATTCAAGATTGAATAATTTTGTGCCTAATTTAAAAATAACATGTGAAATTACTGATGGAATTTTAGTTTTTTAGTTTCATGGATATGTTATTTTGTGAAACATGATTCATAATTCAATTCCCAAGGATGGAACATACCAAATGGTTGTTATTGGATGGGTAATGAAGATTAGGATACATAGTGTGGGATTGAGATCATACAATAGAGGTTTGGGTAGTTATTGTAACCTAGGATACAGTAAGTCACTGGCTCGCTAATATTGTCTTGTGGTATCAGGTGCTACTACTGATAGTCATCGGTCATCCACTAGTTTCCATTGGTTGGCATGTGGGCCTTTAAAGGGGGAAAATTAAAATAACCCCATAATGTTAATAGGGGAATCACCCCTTAATTCCCTTTTTTCCCATATATTCGGCCCTCTCTCATTTTCTCCTTCATCTCTTTCCCCAATATCATTGGTTGTTTTTAATCTATTTCATTACAGATAATGTATGATCCTCTCATTCCTCATTCAATAATCCTCCCTTCTCCATACTGCTAATTTAATATATTTTAGATTTAGTTTCAAAGTGTTTATTTCATTAGAAAATGGTGAAATTGGAAGATTCCTTAAAAATATTCATGTATCCTAGATAAAGGATGTCCCATAATTATTTTTTTCTCCCCACATCTACCAAATTTCCAGAGGTATATCATGTTATAGATTAATTAAGGTTTTTTCAATTAAATTCAATTAAATTGATTGTGGAATTTGTTCTGACACATAGATCTTAGGTCTGTATTTTTATCATGGGTTTATTAAGGGCCTCCCGTGGATGGTTGGACATTGTTATAATAAAACACAATTACCCTATAAGTTATCATTAAATATTTATTATTATATTAAATTTTTTATTTAATTTTTAATTGTTTCAAAAATTTATCTGGGTGACTTGGATTTATATAGGACCTTAAGTGGTTTATGTGAGTTTGTTTTAGTTTAGATGGGCCTCAGTGAGCCTTGGAAGATATTTTTTCCCATAAAGTTAAAATTAGAAAGATTATTAGATGAGGTAGGTGGTATTGGTTCTCTTTCTATGGTATAATTCCTATTTAATTTTTTATTCATTGTGGCATGCGGTCATTCCAATGTTGGTTATGACCTGTTTAATTATGTTAATGGATTAAGATAAAGGGATCACCAAGAATTGTAATTAATTAAATTATTTATTTTATTAAATGATATCCATTGGACCCTATAGAGAGCCAAGGTCCATCAAAAGATATTGTGCTATGGTAAGTTGCCTCATTTTTTAGTGGATGAGGCCATGAATGAGAACATTTGTCTTGGAATGAGGAGTTACTCCTGAGGGATGAGTATTATAGATAGGAAAAGTGATCCTTGTTTCTTTGATTACGGGACTTCGATGCCTCTTGGAAGGGGAGAGTTGACCTGGATAAAATTGGATTTTTTTTCTATTAAGGAACCTTGGTATTTCTTCAATCCATTTAAGCTTTTCATGTTGGGTATGAAAGAGTGATCCCCTCTCTTACAAGGTGATTTTTCCTACGTGGATAAAAATTAGTCTATATATGGAATGATGGGTGATTAGACCAACCTAGTGGGTCTTTAGGGACTGATATGGGTTATGTTCTATATTCTAAGGAATTTCCATTTTGATAAACCCCGTGAATCTTACTAGTTGATGCTATTTTGGCGATTATTCCATGGTACATATCATCTAGTAGGCATTGGATGTTGAGCTAAAACCATAGATGAGATAGAGGACCCTCATGAGGGTGACATTAATATACTATGTCCCAAAGAACCCAATTTGGTGTCCCATTAATAGAATAACCTTGAGTAGGATAATTGTATTTGGTAGTGATGGTTTTTGGTGGTGGGGGTTCATCCAGACCTTGCTTTAATTTTTATTTATACTAATGCTTGATGATATTTGATCACCCCAGATTCTTGATAATTGGCCATTGGGCTGGGCACTAATGTGATTTATTAGGATTCCCAAGAATCAATTGTTGAGAATGATGAGACCCTAGGTTATCTAGGATAAATTTGATATAGTGTCACAATATTTTTGGGATTCATTCCAAGTTGAACTAATATGTATTATATATGGTTGATGAAATAGTGGATGCCTATAAGTGGTGCCTAGTAATCTGTATCTACTTTATGTGGTTCGTGTGTATAAGAATTCCTAGGATTTTTTAGATTCCATTTATATATAGTGAGACCATTATGAATTCCTAGGATCTAGGGATTCGATTGAATATATCAGTAAAACATTGTGAGTTATAGGGAATCTAAAATTCGAATGGTGGTATAAGGTCCTAGGTGGTAATATATTCCCGATAATGGTAATTGTGCATCCTTGGGGTGATAGATGCATCCCCTTATTGATTCTTAGGATACCCCCTAGGATCAGGAGGACTATCTTTTGATATATTGGATAAGTAACCATCATTTATTCGAATCACATGTTATTGATTGTGTAATTCATGATGGTATTCCATTAAAATTTCTGTTCACATAGGAATAAGTCGTGACTATACAAACAAGACTGCCTAAGGTCTCCCTCTCATAGAAATCAGATGTCTTCCTAACATTGATGAATCCTAGGTATTACCATGGGTTCCAAAATTATTTTTTTGTAATAAGGATTCATGGTGATGTATCAGGGTCCACTACTCATCATGGTGGAGTTTTTAGAATGGAATAGTATGTGGATATAGGTTCCCCTAAGGTGATGCTAATTATAATAAACACTTTGACATATCTTGAAGTAGTAATGGTCGATCGAGGACATATAACTAAGGCTCAAAAATTTTTATTAGGCTTATCCTAGGTTATATTCTTATTCTCATAAGGTTCTGGTGATATTTTGGTAGAGGTATGATCATCAGGACATGATAAAATACATTTTAGCACTGGTAGAAGTGGTTATTAGTGTTGTTTGTTTTTATATTTATTATTCTATAGTTTATCTATTTATTTTATATTAATATGTTGCATTACCATATCACATCATATAATTGTTATTATGAGACCGTGTTAGTGGTTCCCTACTCAATTACGTACTCACACCATACTCTAATGACCAAGAAACTTTGGTACCTAAGTTAATCAAACTTGTTTGTGAGTCTAGGATGGGATGAATCTGGATATTTCATAATTGATTGGGAATTTCTTAGATGGTATATAGATATTTGTATAAGGTATAACTTGGAGTTTCAATGTAGCATTATATTTTATTTCTTTTGTTCATTTTGAATATTTTTTGGCCTAATGAACAACCAGTGAGTCTATATAATTGTGAACTTCCACATAATTTTATTTATTATGTTTTTAATTTTATTTATTCCTCAAACTCTTTTTATTTTTTTCATAATTTTGTGTTATTTATTATTTTTTTAATTTGATATTGGAGGTATATCCACCCCATGGTACCTCTTTAGACCCTCACTCATAGTCGGAAGCCTCTGAATTTAGGTAGGCATGCCTAAGGTATTGCGCTAGTTTATTCTAGATATTATTTGATTTGAGAAGTTTTGGGGAATTATAATGTCATATTGGATGATTGATTTCATTTTTTATTAATTTTTTGAGATATGGTAGAATATAGTTTTTTTAATGTGTCAAATATTTTGATGAAACACATTTTAGCACATCATAAACACTGTTATTGAAGTAGATCCAGGTTTCTATGGATTGTATTATTGTTCATGGTCTTTTTTAGGATCATTATAATATTTTTATTTGGGTGATTCGCATGATGTTCCTATTTATTCTTTTTTAATGGATTCTATATCTTCATTTTTAGATTCAAGATGCTTCCCATTCATCATGTTAGTCATATAGGATTAAAATGATATACAGGTCTAATAGTTTTATTATTCTCACTTACAACTGAGGATTTACTATTTAAATTGTCTACAACTGCTAAAATAATGTTTATATATATATATATATACAATTGGTGGATTTTTACATTGTTGGGAAGACTTTTATGTTTGTGCATTATTTTGGTGGAAGGTCTTATGGATCCTATGTTGACATGAAATATTTTAATGATGGCGATACAATCCCTTCGGTATGGGATGAGTAAAGACTCTAGGGGTCAATAAATTAATTTAAGGAATTATTAGAATACCCCTTGGTGGTAATTAATATATAGGTTTTTATATTTTAAGTGTCAGTAACAACCTATATAGTATTTTTCCAATATGTAATTGAATGAAAACCTTCTTAACTAAACTAGGTGTATATGGTTCTTTGACATCGATCATCTTGGATTATGTCATGGGGGATCATCCTATGATTTTGAATCTTGAGGTAGAAATATCATAGGAGGATGATCAATCAGAATAAGTGCATTGGGAGAATATTGGTTTGGCAAGTGATTCCACAGTGTTGATGATACCCTTGAGAGGGTATTGGAACATTAAATTTCATATAGTCATGGGAAGAAACCAAAGGGTTTTTTCCATTAATTATTACCCTAGTGAGACTTTTTTATGGGATATATGGGAGGACCTAGAGAACTTATGATAAGACTCTGTGTTTAGTGATTAAGAGCCTTTTGAGTATCAAGAGTAACCTACAAGAGGTGTTTTCCTATGTTTGTGGTGACTTTGGGTTTGGAATCATGGGTGATTAATTTGAGTTAATTGATCAATCCATAAAAGGTTACATTTATTTATAGTTACGGAAATTTAATCACCTGTTTTGAATAAAATTTCCTAGGGTACATCTAGTTTATTAATACTAACATGTTGTAGGGATTTTTCATTGTTTGGTCTCATGATTCTAGACTGATGGTGTATTGATAAATGGGTAGTGAGTCAAGTTCAGTGTAATTGGTTGCAGAAAGGTGTGCATCCCTTGAATTTATATCATATCAAGGTAGTGTGTGTTGGTAAGTGTGTTTATTAGTGTATTGTTAATTAGTTAGAGGTCATGGGAAAACTAAGGGATGAATATTTTTTATGTGAGACTTATGGGAATGATTTTCCTAGGTCAGGATGAGGATTTTTAAATATACCTTAGTGGCAGAGAAGACATTGTAAATAGATTATATATAGTGAAATGGTTGATCCATGAATTTTTCTAATTGTAATTATTTCCTATGGTGAGATTTTCATGGTTCATGAGAATCATTACTCATTTTTGGTTGTGAAACCTACTAAGGATGGGCTCAAGTAGCATTTTAAGTAGTTTCTTATGGTTTAAGTGTACTATGGGACATTTGAGGATGTTAACCTCATTATGATTTGGGAAAAAGAAAAAATTATGTCATTAAGGTTCATGGATAAGAGTGGGTTAATTCCTATCTTGTTATTGAGTTTGGGGATAGATGAGTTATGGGTTGTGGTGGTCAAGGTTTTTCTCTAGTAATTCTATGAAAAGGAAACTCTTATTGTGGGGAGATTCATATTGGCCATGGTTGATAAGACCCCATGTGGGTAGGGTAATGGTTTTGGGAGATCATTTCTTGGGTTACTCAAATGAAAATTAGATTCCAAAACCATTTAAGTTCTATATATAAATTCAATTTTTTGTTCAAATAGAGTCATAGCATTGGTGTAGGTCTCAGGATGGTATATGACGACATGAAAGTGTTAGATCAGGAATGTGTGGGTACTCATATCATGGAAAATGTGTGTTTGGTTGGCTAATGATCTATATAAGGGATCACACTAGGTATTAGGTAAGAACACTGATGTGGGTACATGGGCAATCATATTATTCCTTTTATCTTGAAGGAGTTATGATTAGGTATTTTGATAATTATTTAGAATTAAGTGATGGTTTTTAATGAATTTCCATTAGAGAGGGTATGACTAGGGGTTCTTCATATAATTGGATAATTTTAGGTAAAAACCATAGTAGGTGTGTCATTGTGGATTTGATGAGTGTATTTTGGGAGTTGGCTGGGGTTTTTTGGGGAAAATTTAGCTTTATCTTATTGTTCATGGATGGTAAAGGAAAATCAGTTTTGACTTTGAATTCAGTAGCAATGAGGATACAAACGTTTGATTATAATTTTCACATATTTTCTAGCTTTTTTATTTTGGAACAATACTAGACATTTCCTTAGAATGTGTGTATGGAGATTAAATATGCAATTATGATGGTTTAGATTCCAAAGCATCGTAATTAGAAGTTATGGGATGAAGCTTTTGGTGGTGAGAACCATAGTTGTAATGATTAATTTGAATATAAAATGATCATTCCTCAGGATATATGGTATTTGTAAAGATACAACTCAGTAATTTAATGTTGGTTACGATCATTCACTTATTATTTAGCTGTTTAAGCACCTTAATTATGATTTTGTACTTTAGAAGTGTTTTGGGAAGTTTAGGTTATTCCACGACCATTAAAATATTAATTAATGAACAAATTATGTTGGGATGTATAATTATATGACCAAGGGAACTTTTCTAGAATGATAAACGTTGTGGTGGGGTAGTTTTATATGGCTCATGTCCATATAATGTGGAAAATTCTATAGGGAATTTGAGTTTTTGAGTTTTGTGGACATGTCATTTTGAGAACCATGACTTAGAATTCAATTAAAAAGGATATAATATACCAAATGGGTATTTTTAATGATTAATAATCCTTATTAGGAATCTAGAGGGATTAGTGAGACAAAGAGAGGTGGGGGTTATTGCTGTAGTCTGGGTTACAGAAAACCATTAGCTAACTAGTGGTCCTTTTATGGGGTAAAATTATAACCCCCCCCCCCCAAAATTTAATAGGGTCATCCCCCCTTCATCCCTTTTTATTTCAATCATGAATTAATCCCTAACTCGTTACCTTTTTCTTCTCTTCCCGTCATGATCATAGGGTATTTTTAGGCGATTTCATGGACAATTAAGGTATGATTCTCTCCTTGATCTTCTTATCTTCCTTCCTCCTCAATGTCCCAAATATCTTGTGGTTTGGATTTATGTAAAAAATGGATATTTCATCAAAAAATAGTGAAATTATCTATTTCCTTTAGATGGTTCATGATGCATAGCTAGTGTATCTCCAATAACATTGTTCATCTTCCTCCATCTATAAAAACAACAATCTTATGTCACACCATATATTTATTTATGTTTTTTTAATAAAATTAATTGAAATTAATTGTGGAAATGGTTTTTAAACTTAGATAATGGGCTCATATTATTATCATGGGACTTCTATGTGCCTCCCATGGTTAGTTGGTCTTGGATCTAGTGTAAAAAGATGATTCAATATGATTTCGTCAAATGTTTCATCTTATATTAAATTATTTAGTTAATGTTAGAGGTTATAATTAATTTATCTGAGTGTCTTTGATTTATATAGAATCATGAATTATTGGATATAGTCTAGTTGAGTTTTCATGGACCTTGATAGGCCTTGGTAGACCTACAAACCCTTGGAGTTAGAATTTGAAATCATGTTTTATGAGGTAGGTGGTCCTGGTACTCACCCTATGGAATAATTATTATTTATTATTTATGCATTATTTCATGAATTATCACCACTAAGGGTGATGGACTGGTTAATTAAGTTAATGTCCTGTGATAAATGGATCACCAAGAATTATAATTACCTAAATATTTTGATTAATAAAATGAGATCACAGGGACCCTATTGGGATCCAAGGGATATAAGGGTCCCTTTCCCTCTAGCTATATTCCTCATACACCAATGGTTGAGTTCATGACCAAGATATTTTTCATGGACTGAGGATCTCACATAACATTGTTCATCTGCCTCCATCCATCAAAACATAAATGGTATGTCACACCATTGATTTATTTAAGTTTTCCTAGTAAAATTAAATGAAATTAATTGTAGAAATGGTTTTGAAAATTAGATAATGGGATCAAATTATTATCATGGGCCTTCTATGTGCCTCCCATGGCTGGTTGGTCTTGGTTCTGGTGTGACAAGATGATTGGATATGGTCTCATCAAATGTTTCATCTTATATTAAATTATTTAGTTAATGTTAAAGGTTATAATTAATTTATCTGAGTGTATTTGATTGATATAGAACCATGAATTATTGTATAGAGTCTAGTAGAGTTTTCATGGGGCTTGATAGGCCTTGGAAGACCTAAAGACCCTTGGATTTATAATTTGAAAGCATGTTTTATGAGGTAGGTGGTCCTAGTACTCACCCTATGGAATAATTATTATTTGTTTTTTATGCATTATGTCATGTATTCTGACCACTAAGGGTGATGTCATGTTTAATTAAGTTAATGTTTTATGATAAATGGATCACCAAGAATTATAATTAACTAAATGTTTTGATTAATAAAATGAGATCACTTGGACCCTATTGAGAGACAAGAGCTATAAAGGGACCTTTCACTCTAGTTAGATGCCTCATATTACAATGGTTGATTCCATGAACAACATATTTTTCATAGATTGAGGAGTCCCTCCTGAGGGGTAAGAATTAGTGATTAGAATAGAGATCCCACTGGCCTTACATGGGATCCTTCTATACGTCTTTAAAATGGTGAGATAACTTAAAGAACCCTGGTTTGTTTAGCCCATAGATAACCATTGGAATTCCATAGAGTTATTTATGATCATCATGTTGGTAATTAGGGTGTGATAATCACTCATATGAGGTGAATTTACCTAGGTTGATAGACTATAGGATATGGATGTTAGGTTGGTTGATAAGACCAACCTAGTTAGACCATAAGTACTGAGATGCGATGTGTGAAATCCCTAGGTCATTTCACATGTGATGTTACCTGTGTTTCTATCTAGTAACTTCTATCTTGATGATGATGTTAAGGGATGTAGAATCCTATAGGAATCAGATGTTGACCCAAAACCTTAGTTTAGAATGAGGAAACTGATTAGGGTTCCTCTAAAGTATTCTGTTCTAGAGAACCTGAGTATATGCTCTATTGATAGATCAAACCTCAGTGGGTGAATTTGATTGTACAGTGATGGTTCTAGGTGCCATATTACAATCTAAACTAATTTTCATACCCGATAGAGTAGATATTATGATGAAATTAATTGGTGATCAACCAACCCTTGTCGTATTTTTCATTTAAACATTTTATTAATTGAAATAGATTTCACAAGATAACTAGGAATAAACTATTGGAACTGAAACTACTGTGATTTCCCAGGATGCCCGAGAAGCACTTATTGAGATAAATGAGTGATTGGGATTAAAAAGGTTCTTGTAATTCGATGTTAAGGTTTTTTGGTAATGGATTACTATTTAGACTTTCATTTAGTATATATGGTTGATGCAGCACTTGATTCCTAGAGTTGGTACTAAGATACAACATATGGTCATGTGATGTATGCATACATAAATTCATAAGATTCCTATGATTATATTGATATATAGTGACACCATTATTAATTATGAGGTAAAATTTTATTTGAATTGAAATACTAGTATTCCTTTTTTAATTTTTGTGTCTTTGGGATCCAAATATTGGTATGAGTTGTCTAGTGGATGTATATACCCAAGGATAGATGTTGGACTTCATGAGGGTGATAGTTTCATCCACCTGATCAATGCCTAAGATAACCTATAGGATTGGGTGGATGCACCAGTTATAGATTAGACTAATATCCATTTGTTATTGGATTCTCGGGTTATTCACCATGGGATCCAGGATGTTATTCTATTATATTTATAGTCTCTCCTAAGAATAATTCAAGTCTGGAAAAATAGAACTACCTAGGGCCTCCCCCTCATAGGTTCAAACAACTTTCGTACATCGAGGTATCTAAGGTACTACCATGGGGTCCTTCCATAGGGGTTTAGGATGATGGATTCCTAGTAAAAATCCAAGGTCCACTACTCACCATTGTAAAGGTGTGAGGCTAGGATACCATGTTTTTGGAAAAAGATTCCACTACTCATGCTTGGAGACACTCTGGCACTAGTTGAAGCAGGTATGTTCAATTAATTTCACATACTTAAGGATCTATGATGGTTATTGTGATTGTTCCACATTTTATTTGTATTCCCTTATGGTGGTGGTTATACTATGTTGGAGGCATAATAATCCTTAAGTGCTCACAGACATTCTGACACTCACTGAAGTGGGTATGAAGTTAGTATTTATTTATTTATTATTCTATAGTTCATCAATTTAAATTTTTTGAGAATTTCAGACACCCATATCACAACATATAATGGTTATAATGGGATCATGTTGGTGGTTCCCTACTGAGTTTTGCCCTCACATCCTACTTGGGAAGATATATCACTTGGACACCTGAGAAAATATCACTTGTTCACAGGTCTAGGTTGGGATGAAGCCCAATATTTTATATCAACATGAAGAATATTATATGGTATATAGTGTTTGGTATATGGTACATCATGTAAGTTTATTTGATTCTTTATTTTACCATTTTCTTATATATGTGGTTCGCTTGGTGGGCCACTACTGAGTCTATATAACTATATGCTGCATTGTTTTTTTTTTATTTCTAATCATTATAATTTTATTTCTTCCATTTTATATATTTATTTACTTATGTAGATGATGTTTTGTTTTTTATTATTATTTTACACTATGATACTGGTTTATAGCCTCCCCATAGTACCACCTTAAACCTCTGCTACTAGTCATCAGTCTCTAGTGTTTATGGTGGTGTGCTTGAGGTCTCTTGATGGTTTGGTCTGGATACTATTCAAAGTGATTCAGTTTGATTTTTTATAATTGTAATTTTATTTAATGAATTTTAATGTCTCTTTTTTATTAGTTGAAATACATTTATATAGTTTTGTGAATATAGAAATCACGCTGAACAAGTTTCGACATGTTTAACGATCAAAGGGGGATATATCTATAAATATGATAAATATTGATTAAAAAATTATCTAAAAGTTAAATCCTATTAAATACATCATTATAAAATTATATTATCATTATATTATATTAATTAAAAATACATGGTAGTATCATTATAACATCATTCACATATTTGGTAAAAGTGAACTAAATGGTAGTGTGTTATAATGATTTAATGAGTAAAAAATTATTTCATTGTATTGATAATATAAAATTTATAGAATCATAAAAATTTCATAAATATCATATATCATCAAAATATTAATTCTTCAAACCATCCATGATAGGTTTTGAAGATAAATGAAATTCATCATTTATGGTCGTAGTAGTCCGCACGTACGCACGACTAACTTTTCTATTTCTCTATGAATATGATAGAATGAATTTATATGAAATATTATCATTAAAAGATCATAATTATGTTATAGGAAACATATTCATTCATAAATTCAATCTATTTTTCCATCTATGATAGGTAGTGAAGAAAAATGAATCACATCGATTTGTGGAGGTTGTAGTCTGTGCACACACATGATCATTGTTGTTTTATTTTTCTTAGTGGATGTAAATGATTGAATAATGGTTTATCCATTGATATAATTACATTTAAATATATTAATAATTATTATTTAATTATATTAGGGTGTATATAAAATTTTTACATGAATAATATTAAGAAGAAAATACAATGTAGTAAGAAATACTAATGTTATAAACTTATGATTTCTCTGAGAAATGTATTTGAAAACAGAGGCATTATGATAAATAATTGAGACTACAGGCCTTAGCATAAATAAAATACTATTATTTAATGAATAAAAATTTTATTATTTTTTATCCTTTAAATTAAATCATTTCCAGTAGATTTATATCTTTTATATAGTATATATCTTATTGCTTATATAGTTTTCCTAAAAAATACTAATATAATATGGTATGACCTATTTTATCTCAATGTTTCATGTGAAATATGAAATTGAAATAGTATAAATTTAGTGATAAATATATTTCAAAATATTGGGGTGTTATATTATACCACATTAATTAAATTGTTTCCTTAAAATTTATATTATATTATACTAATAATAATATGTAAGGGTATCTAAAAGTTATGAACTAATCAAGAAATAATTTATATTTAGGTATCCAAATTATCATCCATAGTAATACTAGGAATCTATTTATCTCAAATGTGATTCTTTAATATTTCCTACAAACATACCTTTCACAACTTCATTTTCATGATCATGTTTACAACCGAATACTAAAATCCAAAATGGTTGTTAATAAAAAACCATGAAAGGGAACAAACAACCATAATTTAAAACCATTGTAGTAGGCCTAAAATCTATGACAATATATTATAACCATAGTTTCTTTATCTATGGATCTTACTTCCATTTTTGGTATGGTAATTACAACAACAATATCTTAAAACTTAGAAATATACTATTTGAAATAGATTTAATACCATGTAATTATTTATGTACATACATAGTTATAACTATGGAAACAAAAATATATATCTATAGTTAAAACTATTTCAATGTATTCAAAAATTATATTCTCCAAATTCAATAGAATTCAATATTTTCATTGATATACACTGAAATCAAAATATAAAATAAACACCAAATAGAAAACTAATAAAACATCAAACATATACAATTTTTATTTTATATTCAATAAAAATAATCACAAAAATTGATATGTTGATGCATATACTAACAGTAATGTCATTAAAAAATAGTTTAATCTGAATCATCATCAGTAAAATCATCATTGACACTACTATCAACAATTTTTTCATCAACATCAACACATGTTCCACCAACAAAATCATTATCATTACATATATTCTCACCATTATAATCATCATCTTCACTAGATTCATCACAAGAAACTGTAAACTTTTCTCCATCCTCATAAATCAAGTAAAGACTTGATAAACAACCATCCATTATCAATGTACCCTCTGGCGGAAGTGAAAACTATATGTATAGTATCACTTTGAAAAATTGGTTATATTTTTTTTCTTATTCTATTGAAACTATTGTAATTTTTTTCCATTTCATATTATTTTTGATATTTAATAGTTCTTGGATAACAATTCATTCCATATTTTTGGAAGATTCAATACATGAATAACAATATCTAAATGAATTTATTTTCTTTCTCATTTTACAATAAAACTTTCACTATTCTCATCGCATATGACCTCATGTAAATAATTATTTGGTAAAAATATGTTGATTCCTTATTCATTAGGGAATGTAGATAATCCTGTGAAATGTTGTTACCATTTTAGTATATAATTAAAAATATAAATAATATAAACATGAACATAACTTATAAAATATATAAAAAAGTAAAATTTTAAAAGAAGTATTACAATTTCCTCCTATGTTTCCCGATTCAAAGTGCTTAAATCATTATTTCTTCTAGTGGTATAAACCAATGATGATTATAGTACACGTCCATCAATATTCAATGCTTGGTTATATATGAAAATATAGAATAACTCGATGAAAAAATGCATCCATATTCAAATTTAATTGATATATTATTGTTGAAATTTAATGATATGGAATTAAAGTGTTCCCAAAAGTATGAATTTATTTCATGGAAATATTATTTTTTGGGTTCTTTTTAGATTATTCTTATTATTAAAAATAATAATTTCATTTTATCTAGTCATAATGGATAAAAAAATCCATTTCTACTTAATAATTCAGTGAGACCAGATTCATAACACAAATAACCATGTTTTTCAAATCTCATAAAACCAAATACACTCATAAGCACCAAATTTAAATTTCATAAAAAAACTAATACATTAATTCTAATCTACTATGAAATTAACTTCTTAGATTTGGGTTAACCAAAAAAATCTACCTCAACCAATGGAAAAAATAATAAGAAAATTTTATTTTTTATAACATCATTAAACATTAATTTATAAAATATAATAAATCAATATTAAAAATAATATAGAATATATAAACTCAATCTACAATTATATCTGTTTTAGTTTTGTTTAGTATATATTCATTTTGTTTTATTTTAATAGACGATATGTTATTTTGAGTTTCATGTATTACGATCAATTTTGTTTTCTTTTTTTCAATAATGGTGATGCTATTTTTTAATAAGGAGATGATATATTTATAAGTATATAGATTTATTTTTAACCCAACATAATCATGTATTGTTTATTATTATAATTTATTAAAGTATGTTGATTTGTGTATATTATAATTTAGTATTTCATGTAGGGGAGATATTCAATATACTATTTGATATTTTTTTAAACATTATATTTTAATTATTCTTGATTCTGTTACAACTAAATTTATATTAATTGTTTTATCCAAAACATATATATTTAACAATAATTTTATCTATATGGTAAAATATCACACATGTAACAAGGTGTGTGAAAATTTTACCTATATTATGCTAAAAATTGACTTATCTTGGTGAAGATATAATAATATAATTTTTATTTTAGTACATGAAATATTTATTCATGTCACTTTTTGAAATGGATTAAATTGTATAAAATTTTAATGTATTTTATTATTTGATTTGAAGTACTATAAAATTTTGGATTAAATTATGTAATAATTAAAAAAATTAAAGAATTATTTGAATCTATTATGTTTTCGTGGATGGTTAATGGCTCCCATGAGGGATTTATTTCATTTTGAATTGTGGTGAGATAGTGTGATCCTTTATCATTTCTCCTCTTTTGTATTATAGTTTATTAAAATAGTAGCATCATTTATAATAATATATAAAAAGATATTATCAATACCATTCAATCGATAAGATGTTTAGTTACCCTTGAACACATTATTTATGTTAATGATATTATATTTTTTAAGGAAGTAATAGAAATATTAAAAATATCATGGATTTATTTGAATAATATGAAAATGTGTTTGACCAAAAAATAAAATATTCTAAAACTAATATTTATATTATAAAGGATTCGATGGAATCCCACATTTTATTACATAAATTTTTCACTATATGGTAGAAAAGAGAGGATATTTTAATGTTTTGCTTCTTGGAAATTGGGAACATATTAAATGAAAATATAAAACATTATTCTAATATAATATAAATAATTATTCATAGTTTTATTATAAGTTCATTTACTACATCTCATAACCTAGGGATATACATCAAAGGAAATGGGTGGTCATAAGGTCCATTAAGGGAAACAATTTACATATATTCATGAGGAATATCAATAAGAACATAAGGAATATCATAGTGTCATGAGAAATGGAAAAGGTGTAATATAATAATAAAAATAAAATGATTCATAACCTTGAAATGTGGCTAAAAAATTTAATTTATAAATTCATAATTATATCACTAAGGTTAATCACTAAGGTGTAATAAATGAAAATTACCAAGGTTATTCACCAAGGGATCATAAAACATGTCATCTCTAGAGACTAAATTTACCCAATACATTGGATAAATATCAAATATAACCCTTAATATTTCTTATTTAATTGATTAAAAATAGATCAGAATCAAACTATTCATAAATAACTCATGGATAATAAAAATAATGGGTTTCATATCAAAATCACGGCATTTTAAAAGTTCTTAAAAATGTGATTATTATGTCATTTTCATCCCATGGAAAGGGAATGTGGATTTCATGTATGTTAATACCAGAATAAAATAATTCATTTTTTCATATTGGTAAATAAACTTGGAATATAAATAGAATTTGGTATTCATAAAAAAAAAATATTGAATTTCTTGAGGAGAAGAGGAAAATTTTGAGAAGTAAATTCAGCAATATAACAGGTATAAAATGTGGTTTTGAAAAAGAGTGAAATGAGAGGGGACAGTGGTCTCCCATTTATTAAAAATAATTTTATATTAAGGGTATGATAAAAAAAAGGCAATATAAGAGAGTAACCCTAAAATTTACAAGACAAATATAAAAAGTGGTTCTTGAATCGAAAATAAAAGAAGGATAATTCTCTTACCTTAAAGAGTTACTCCTAAATCTTGATGAATGGGACCATGGGAGATTTTGGAAACCATAGGGACTCCTTCAGAGGTTAAACTATAAGATATTCATGGAGGATGGTTTTTTAGTGAAATAAAATTGAGAAATTGGTGTCTATTTATAGCAAAAGAGGAGGATTTTTTTAATAATTTCCAAATTCATGCCTAGGAAATATAGGTTGTAGAAAATGAAAAACCATGGGAGTGAACATGGTTTTTTCCCAAGGTTTTGGATATTTGGTACATATTTTAGGTAATTTTAACCCAAAATAATCAATCATCATATTATATTACTTATTTTTAGGAGGAAAAGTAAAGTTTCCACAAAATAAGATTTTTAATATTTTTATTTCCATTTTAGACTTTAAAAAGTAACTTACAGGTTTGGAACTTGATTAAAATATATTAAAATACATGAAATTAGTAAAATAAAATATTTTTAGATTTTTTATTGTGTTTAACTAATTTTTTAATCATTATGACATAATTTTGAAGTCATTGAACATACCGAAAACCTCAAACCATATTTTTAATATTAACAAAAAAATACAATATTTGTAGAAAATTATCATAAATTCACCCTAACCTAAATTGAATGTTATGATTTAAAAAATTATGTTTATTTTATTATAAAAATTATCTAAATAAAATAATTTAAGCATTTGACTATAAAAATATTTATTTATTAAAATAAATAGTGGGTTGAAAATGCATCGCAATATTTCTGACACATTAAAATATTTGAGGGAATAATAAAATAATTTTATACTTTATATTTAAATAAGTAATTTTTCATAATATTTCATTAAAATAAATATTATTCATAAAACCATTGTTTATTATAAAAAATTATATCATTTATGAAATTTATAATTTGGATCTAAAAGGTTAATATATCAAATTTCATCTCAATTAAACCAATTTTTATTAAGAAAAAATATTCTTAATATGGAATCAATGGAAAAAATATTTATAAAAATTAATTACACTTTAAGAAACTAATTTTGGGATAATTAACCCCATATAACACCCACATATTACCTCTGGGTAATTTTTGCAATGGTGATATATTTATAGGGTGGTCTGACTAACATCGACCGAGTGGTAAATTAAACTAACTTGAACTTCTCCCATAAGTGATTTCATTTAAGCATAACTTGTCAAAGATTAGTTTGGGATTGGTCAAGGGTAAACCCCAATGGTGCTAACTTTCTCCCAATTTATAACAAATTGACTTCATATGGCATGAATCTACTTATTGAGGCTATCACTTCTCCTTTAATAATTAATTGAACTTTGACACTTTTATTTATAAACACTAATTATAAAATTAAAATTATTACCAAGAGTATAGTTCCTAATGGTACTTTTGACCAATGGTCATAATTGACCAACGGTCATATAACGATCAAATCCAAATGGTCACATTTCCCTTTAAATTCACTTCATTTTTAAAGACACATAGTTATGTTTTTTATAATATAATAACACATATTTTTAGGAAATAGTAATCATTCAAAAAAGTCTGGGTCATTACATTCTTCCCCTGTTAATATATTTCACACCTCAAATTTTAACTTATTCTCTCATATTAGAAAATTAGTGGGTACTTCTGTTTCATTTTCTCCTCTGGTTCACACAACTCTTCTTTATATTTTTGGTTCCTAAAAAACACTTTGACAAGGTGGGTATTCTTATTTCATAGAACCTTATCTCTATTATACATGTTCTCCATTGGCTACTCCTCATAAGAGAGTTTGTGTTTCAGTTGCACCACCTTTGGATTCAGTACAAGTGAAGGGTCTAGAATTTACTTCTTCAAGAGATATACATGTAATATATTATGAAATTGAGTTATATTTTGTGGATGTTCTAGACGATAGGCTACTTCTCCAATAAGATCAAGGATTTCATATGGGAAAATGTACCCGTGGATAAGCTTCCATTTCTTCACAAACTACATGACTCTCTTCTATGGTGATATTCAAAGGAATGATTTGTCACCAATATAAAAATCTTAATCCCTTCGACGATTATTAGTATAGCTATTCATCCTACTCTGAGTTTCCTTTTTATATTGATGGATATAAGGAACCTTTTTTGTCATCTCTTCTACAAGGTAAGATCATTTTTCTATGACCAACTTTATCCCAACAAGTAGGAGTTCTATATCACTTCCCATATAGAGCTTCATAGGGGTTGGTTTAAAAACTCAAAGGGAAGATACTATTGTATAATAACTAAATTAATGTGATATATTTATCCCATCCAAATTTAAATTTCATTAAGTACGTTCTCACCATGTCCTTGAGTGTTTGAATAGTCCTTTAAAAATGAGAATCATATTAGGAGTTATATGTCATACTAAAATTCAATTCTTTTCTTAAATAATATTGAAGACTTCTTTAGAATTTAGATGTCAACCTTGGATCATGATCATAAATGATAAAATTTCGTTCCCCATTCTACCTTTCCACTTCCTTTATGTATATCTTGAAATTTTTTCATAAGATAAATCTTCCTAAAAAGTGGTGAAATGGGAATTATTCGTGATTTTGTCCACTATAACCCATATCAAATTATTTATTTTGGATTTTCTCAAGATACCTATGATAATTTACATAGTGATATTTTCCCAATTCTATTTTGGTATGGTTATTGGTTGCAATACCCCTTTAGAAATTTTATGCTCCACCTTCACTTGTTGACACACCAAGATCCTTATAGGGTAGTTGAAAATTTCAATTTCCATATTATCCCACCAATAATGATCACGAAGGTCCCTCCAAATGTGTATGCTTCAAGAGGTACAAGGAATGAAGCTCAGATTAAATATTATTTTAGAGTGATTGGGTGAAAGAGTTTTGGGAGTGTTTGGGCATTTTCACTACCTTTTTTATCCAAACCATGGTAGACTATTACTTTTTTGTTTGATTGTTCCATGTCTTAGGTGTTCAGGGCCTGGAGAAAAGTGTGTACTTTTTTGGTTTTTCACACAGGCTACTGGTGATTGTTGAAGGAATGGAATAGATATCTTCATGATGGGGCTTCCTCGTCTATGCACGTGATCACTATAAGAACTAAATATGCTCATTGATATGGTCAAGGCTCTCAGCACTTGGAGGTAAGATCCTACACTGCAACAGATCTTTCCTACCCATAAAGATCCTTTTTCTTTCACTAGCTCCACTTCTGGTAATTGGGTCAGATGTTACCCTCCACCGCAGGGCTTCAAGCTAAATACAAATGAGTATTGTGTCTCAGGTATTATGCACAGTGGGGGATCATTTGTGACACTAATGAAGTGTCCATCTTGGATTTTTATACTCATTTGGGCCATATTTATTTGCTTATAGCTAAGGATAAGGCCATGTTGGTTGGTCTCGTAGTATGCTGGAAAAGGGGATTAGGTGTCATGGAGGTTGAAACTAATTCCATGTTTGTTTCTAATGTACTCCAGGGTCGTGGAGTTGTTCCTTGGTCTATTGAATATGTAATTTTTAAATTCCACGGTATCCTCAACAACAACATCAAGGTATCCCACACCTGGTGGGGGGAAATAAGGATGTGGATTATCTAGCCTCACTTGACATTCTTGAATTTGAGAGCTTATTTTTTCATGAACTTTATAGCCTGACACCAACGGGGATTATTATTATTAAGGGAGATGCCCTTGGTCTTCACCATTTTAGACCCCCATAGTCTTTTTCATCTTGGAATACTTCTTTGGCCCTTCCATGTACTCTTCTGTAAAGACTTAGAATTTCCATGTAATTTTTTTTAAAAAAAATAAATGGGAACTTTATGAGTCCACAAAAATTAACGGTGCATGATTTCAAGGCCCAGTGTGCCAGAAATCAATTTCTGAAGTTCTGTTCGGGTACATTCAGTAAACATACGAGTGGGTTTTTATAACTTTTGAACCAGTGCTCGGAATTGAAATCTGAGAGCACCACTGAACTCACAGCACCGGTATTCACTTAAGTAAACTTTCACCTCGATAGCAGTGCGTCGAGAATAAAAGATAGTTTTTGGATTTTTCGTGGAAAATAATAAAATAAAATGAACTACACTTTTTTTTGAGCCATCATGTGGAAGTTGGAGGGGGGTCCACAAGAACTAAACCTCCTTGTGGGAGTTGAAGTGTGGGGACCACCCAACCATAACCTCCCATGAGAGGTTATGGTGGTGGGGCACACCCAAACCTAACCTCCCACGAGAGGTTATGGTGGTGGGGACCACCTGGGACTAAACCCCCATTTTAATTGTGGAAAACCTCTCAACTCCCCTCATTAATGAGGGAGAGTCTCTCCAACCCCCCCCCCACCCCCTCCTTTAATGGTGTCAACCCTTCCTCTCTTTTAATTGTGCCAACCTCATGAATTAATTAAGTGGAGCCAACTTAATTAATTCACCCAATTTGAATTATTATGCCAATGAATTAATAGATTTTATAATATATTATTCTTGGCTACCTATTCTTTTGTTGGAAAAGGAGGAAGGATCTTTTCAGAGAAAAGCTCTCACCAATGAAGAACGAAGACCGAGTTCTTACAACGAAGAACGCCGGAAACGAGCATATTCGACTTCTTACTTGGAAGCACCTTGCGGAAGCAACTGACGTGGGATGTATTCGACGACTGAACCTCCCTCCTCATCGTCTTCAACAAACTGGCGCACGAGCTCGAGATTAGAAGTGTGCGGTAGATGTGATGAACGGTGACAACTCAGTCTTCTTCCTCGTGACTCCGTCAGTGAACAACGAACAAAGGTAGGGGTTTAATTTTATTTAAGTATGATATTATTCCCTTGTTACTTTTCTTCAAAAATAAAGAACGTGGACCAACTTATTATCAAGTTGATCCGTGGATTTTTTTCCTTGCGAGTTGGGAATATTTTTGTTAATGAGAGATTATGGGAATTGATGTTTTTAAGATATCTTACATGCTCGTTCTTCGCTTCATTCTCGTGAGCTAGTTACTATCACCCTAAACGCGGAAGGGTGCAGACCAAACCAATGTGGTCCAAACCCTTCTCCAATATTCTTTGTGATGTTCTTCGGCATGGAAATGAGGCGACGAAGGCGATGAAGGCAACCTGCGCCACCCCCACGACACTCCAGCGCCCCGGGCCGAACTGTGCCACCCTCCGGCTTCCAAGCCACCCTGGCCACGTGCTGCATGCTTTTGTTCTCGACTTCGGTCGTAGTTGGGAGGATCACTTTCCTTTGGTGGATTTTTCATACAACAATAGCTATCACTCCACAATTGGGATGGCACCTTTCGAGGCATTGTATGGGCGACCTTGTAGATCACTTTCGTGCTAGACTGAACCAGGGAATTCAGCACTAGTGGTACTAGAGATGGTATGAGCTACCACGGAGAAGGTGTAGATCATCCATGAGTGGATGAAGACTGCACAGAGCAGGCAGAAGTCATATGCCAACAGGAGACGGATACCTCTAGAGTTCGAGGATGGAGACCATGTCTTTCTACGGGTCTCACCTCGACGGGGTCTACAGAAATTTGGCCGAGGTGGAAAGTTATCTTTGAGATTCATCAGACCTTTTCAGGTCCTCAGTAGAGTTGGTGAGGTGGCTTACCACTTAGCTCTTTCACCTCAGTTGCATCGGGTGCACGACATCTTTCACGTATCCCAGCTGAGGAGATACGTGAATGACCCTTCCCACATCATCGACCATGGAGAGCTGGACATCGATGATGGGGTGACTTTTATGGAGGTTCTAGTTGAGATTGAGGATCGACAGGATTAGGTCCTTCGTGGATGTTCGATACCGCTGGTACGCATTCGCTGGTAGCACGGGAACCTTCAGGAGAGAACATGGGAGCGGGAGACTCAGATGTGTGCTCAGTACCCCCACTTGTTCCCTTAGTTAAGATTTGTGGCTTACGGGGATGTAGATCCCTAAGGTGGGAGAATGTAAAGACCCATAATTTCTATGTAAATATTTTTTAAATAAATGGGAATTTTACGATTCTGTGAAAATTAATGGCGCATGATTCTGAGGGCCGGTGTTCCCGGAATCAATTTCTGAAGTTTTGTTTGGGTACGTTCTGTAAACATACGAGCAGGTTTTTATAACTTTTGAACTAGTGCTCGGAATTGAAATTTGAGGGCACCGTTGAACTCACCGCATCAGTATTCGCTTAAGGATACTTTCACCTCGACGGCAGTGGGTCAAGAATAAAAGATAGTTTTTGGTTTTTTCATGGAAAATAATCAAATAAAATGTACTACACTTTATTTTATTTTTATTTTTTGAGCAACCATGTGGAAGTTGGAGGTGGAGTCCACCAGAACTAAACCTCTTTATGGGAGTTGAAGTGTGAGGACCACCCGACCATAACCTCCTATGAGAGGTTATGGTGGTGGGGCCCACCCGAACCTAACCTCCCGTGAGAGGTTACGGTGGTGGGGACCACCCAGGACTAAACCCCCATTTTAATTGTGGAAAACCTCTCAACTCTTCTCATTAATGAGGGAGAGTCTCTCCACTCCCCTCCTTTAATGGTGTCAACCCTTCCTCTCTTTTAATTGTGCCAACCTCATGAATTAATTAAGTGGAGCCAACTTAATTAATTCACCCAATTTTAATTCTTATGCCAACAACCTAATAGATTTTATAATCTATTATTCTTAGCTACCTATTCTTTTGTTGGAAAAGGAGGAAGGATCTTTTGAGAGAAAATCTATCACCGTCTAAACGCCCCATGGCACCCCAGCCGAGCCAGCCTCCTGGCTCCGGCTGCACCACCCCAGCCCCGAGCCGAGCCGCCCCGAGCCGAGCCACCCCGAGCCGGATCCTCATGGAGCCCTCCGGGCCAAGTTGCGCCCTCACAGTGCCCTCCGAGCCGAGCCGCCCACACGGCACCCTCCGGGCTGAACCACCCTCATGCCGACCCATGGCCGATTCGTGCCCTCATGACCGGTCTGTGCTCTCGCATCCCTCCACGACCCCTCGCGGCCTACTAGGCTAGGCCCAGCGGGCCGGGCTGAACCTAACGGGTTGGCTCGCATAACGAGTCGGTCTAGACCCAATGGGTCAGGTTGGGTCAACCCAGACCAGGTTGGCCCATGCTTGGTCGGGCCAGGTCGGACCGGACCCGGGCCCACTATGACCATTTACCTTCTTTGACCATATCTTTGGCACCGGGCGTCCGTTTGATGAACCTTCAGTGGCCCAAGTAATCATAGAGCATGAAGGTCCCTTTGAATATACCCCGCTATAGTTTAGGGTATAGTTGAGATAAAGTCAGGTTGGATCATGCACAAATCCAACCGAGTCCCCAGGACTAAAAGGCTAATAACTCACAGACCAGGTGTCTGATTGATGTTCCTACTATTCTGTTGAGACCTCTATAACGTGGCGGACCTTTGAGATACTTCTTTGTGGGACTTCATGACATTTGCAGTATCGACCAATAGCTTGTGGAGTGAATCCTTCCCGAGATGATTGGATAGAGTGCGGAGACCTAGTAGTTGGCTGAGACTTGACGACTACTTACTGATTGACTCAGAGTGACTCGACTAGCCCAGTGGGGAGTTCCTGTTTGTGGTGGAAGACCCACGACAGAGGAGCGCCTAGTTGTGGCGGCAGACCCGCGGTACTCGACAGGAAGAGTACCTCTGCAAGTTATTAGGGGGAGCGCCTGGTTGTGGCGGCAGACCCATGATGGGGACCGCCTTGGTAACATAGCAGATCCATGGTACTCGATAGGAGGAGTACCTCAGTAGTCCAAGGTTAGTGGGAAGCACCTTGGTGTCGTGGAAAGCCCACTGTACTCGACAGAGTAGGAGTTCTCCAGCAGCCATGATTTCGATAATGTGAATAAAAATCATGGTTGAGCTGAGTCAGTAACTTTTTTGGTTTCTTTATGATTGATATGGATTAATTGATAACTTAGGTATATGTATGGGCATATACCTAAGTGGGGTTATCTGTTGATTTCATACTTTTTGGTTTATCCTTGTTGTATTTTCTGAGACTTTGAGGGTCTTGGGGTCCCTATTGAGTATTGTTATACTCACCCCTACACGGGCTATGCCCGCACCGCGTTGTGTTGGATGCAGATGATGGACAGAGCTAACTGAGGCTGAGAGTACCAGGACTGGACGGTACCCAAAGGTGGACCTTACGGCGTGTCAGTACATGGAGTAGACGGATGAACATGGAGTGTTGAGGAGGTGATCTGTACCTACCCTTCAGGTAGGAACCTTGGAGGACGACCCAGTGGCTGTTTTTATTATTTCCTCAATTGTACTTGTACTTTCAGTTTCTTGTACACTCCAGTTGGGCTTGTATTCTAGCCCCTTTTTACTTACTGTACTCACTTTTTAGTTATTCAGTTTACTCGTGATCGTATCTTATGTGTGTGTTTACAGATTATAAAGTCAGTGCCTTCCCAGTTTTAGGGAATTACGCCTTTGGTTCTAGTCTCCGTCCCCTGGCCTATGGAAGGCAGGCTTGGGGTAGTCACGGTATGGGCCCTAGGGGATGGGTCATGACATCTTCTTTCTCTTTGAATAAAAATTTTCATGATGATGCTGATGATGAATATAGATCTATGAGCTTCAACCATAATATACTTCTTTATATATGGAATATATGGAATACATAGTCTTGTATAAAATTATAGTATACATTCTTGATAAATATTAAACTCAAGAAACCTCTCATTCTTTACAGCATCTATCTTCTTTTTTAGCAAGCGATGTTTTATTTTATATTTCTTAATATTCTATAGTAATGATTGTTTATAAATAATTTGAGATAGGTTTGATGATTTCCCTTACCTTCTGATTCCCATGTCTCCTTTTACTAGGTCTTTGATCAAAGTATCTTTATGAATCCACATAATTTCTAGCACAATATTGTATTTCCTACTTAATGCATCAGTGAATTTGTTTACTCTTCCAGGGTGATAATGAATCAAATAGTTATATTCTTTAATAATTTCTAACCATATTATTTTTCTCATGTTCAATTCATTTTGTGTGAATATAAACTTTAAAATTTTGTGGGATGTGTATATATCCCATTCCACACCATAATTATAGTGCATCCATATCATCAGAGAAAAAATAATCACAGCAATATCTAGGTCATTCGTAGGATAATTATTATGATGAGGCTTTAACTATTCATACTCATATGAAATGACATTTTCATTTTTCATGAGGATTAAATCAAGCCATTTTAGAGATTAATCAATAAAATTAATGAATCCTTCTCTGATAAAGGGTAGAGTTAACACAAGTGTAGTAACCAATCTGTTATTAGGTTCTTGAAAACATTATTCACACCCCATAGTCTAAATGAACTTATTCCTATTTCAATTTAACTTGGTTAATATATTAGAATGCTGTAAACAAATTTACAAATTTCCTTTAATATCCTATTAATCCAAGGAAAGGAAAAATCCTAGTTACTTTTTTAAGATGATCTCACTCCTCCAAAACCTTTTTATTGGTATAATTAGATAAGATTCTATCATTAGTTGTATTGTTCCATAAGAAAACAACTTTTTGTGACCAAATTCACATTTTATAAACTTTCCAAATAGCCTCTCCTTCCTCTTAGTTTTCAATATAACCCTTAGATGATCCTAATTCTCCTCACAACTTTTGAAATATATTATAATATCATCAATAAAAACTACCAAAAATTTATCAAGGTGGTCCTTAAAGACTCTTTATGAAATCCATAAATATAGTAGGATCATTAGCCAAGATGAAGGGCACAAAAACAAAATAATAATGCTCATATATTTATCAAAAGGTAGCCTTTATAATATCTTCTTTATTCACCCTCAATTGATGATGACTAGATCAAAGATCAACCTTGTAGAAGAATTGATCCCCATGGATCTTCTCAAATAAATCATCAATCCATGGGAGAGGGTAATTATTCCTCATTATTATTTCATTAAGTTCTCTATAATTAATGAATAGCCACATTGACCCATCATTCTTCTTCAAAAATAGAACAAGTTCCCCCCAAGGATATGCAATTGGTTAGATAAACCCATTCTCAAAAATATCTTGAAATTATATCTTTAATTCCTCCAGCTCCACATTTTCCATTCTATATGGGGTCTTTGATATTAGCTTGGATATATGTATGAGTTCTATTGAGAACTCTACCTCTCTTTATAGGGTAGGTTCAGGTAACTCTTCAGAAAATATTTCATTTTATTCCAAAATGATGGGATCATTTTTTATTATTATACATTTAACTCTTTCTTACTCTTCACCGATCATCTCTATAAATAGGTCTAGGGGAGGGGCCCTTAAAAAATATTAGGTCACAAGATATATCATTTGAAAATAACTGTATGTTTTCTATTCAAAACTATTGGTATTTCCTTTATTCTATAGTTTATCTTAGCATTATACTTTGAGATCCAATCCATCCCTAGTATAATGTTGAATTCCACCATGGAAAGTACTAATAGATTTATGATGTAATTGGGATCTCTAGAAACAATACTCAAGTTTCTATACATTATTGATGCTTGGATAATCCCTCTAGGAGTCCCGACTGATAACTATACTTATATAAGTTCAGATATCGATTCAATATTCTTGCACACTTGGAGGAAATAAAGGAATTCATAGAATTATAATGAAACAAATTACTTGCTAGAATTTATAAAAAAATGAGAGTACCTACCACCACATAATTTGGAGCCTCTAATTTATCCATTATGATAGAAAATGCCTTAATTTTCTCATGTTCCTAATATGAGGTTAATGTTGATTACCATCCATTACCTTCTAATTTAAATAGTGATTGGAAAACTTCCCATATTGTCTACACTTATATCATTGTATTTTAGGCTGGGTCTGCACCATATTCCCTTTTTTTAGTGTTGAGGATTTAACGCTTCACCTCATTATAATAGTTTTGAGCTATATGGCCATCTCTTCCACACTTGTAATATTTTCCACCCCTAAGAAAGAAGCTCCCAATATGATTCTACCCAAATTTGTTGCATGTAGGAAGTCGCACATACCATCCACCTCTTCCATGATCTATGTTTCTCCTGAAGTTTGGATCTAAATATCTCTTCTTTAAATTAGATATTTGTGAACAATGTGTCTCACTGAACTCCATCTCAGCCTTCATAGAAATCCTCACTATATCCTCATCTATTTCATAGTCTTTATTGTATATATTACTCCATTAATGGGGTCTTATTCCACCAAATAATCAACAAACCCTTCAATTAGGATCTATAAAAAAATTATAGGTGTAGTGATAAAGTCATGTAAAGTAAATATCAAAGATTTTGATGGATTCATTTTCCTTCTAATTCAGATCTAGGAATTTTTTCTCCATTTTTTTTCATCAAATGGGTAAAATATTTATTGAAAAAGGATCCCCTAAACTCTTCCCAATCCATAGCATTAATATCCCTTCTTGGATTTGTGTTTTTAATCAGTTTCTACCACTGATAAGATTTCCCCCCTAAGAATTAAACTGCTAGGGTGACTTTCTCTTTCCAATAATAGAAAAGTATTGAAATGATCATTACTATATATATTTTATATTTTTCATAAATCAATGGGTCATTAGATCCACTGAAAAATGTGGTTGTTGACATATAAAGGACTCAATGTAAATTTTTTCTATTCAAGGTAAATCTGGTCTCTTTTCTTGATTAAAGTTATTTTAAATAACCCAAGTTAGTTTATTTATATTTATCATGAAGTTTTCTATTTCGTATTTCATCAGAGGTTTTTCGGCACATAGTCCATTGCACTCATCGTTTACACAGTTCCTCCTATTTCCCAGCATTTTATACAAGAATAAAAACTTCATGGGAAACATGTTTCATTTAAGAATATTATAATTATAAATTAATTTTATGCCTTAAAACATCATTCATAAATATTTTATTCTTAACAACAAATACATTTTATATATATATATCCTTCATAATATGTCATAAAAATACTTTGATTAAAAAACATATACTTGAGAAGTGTCAAACTAGGAGTGCACCAAGGACCATTTTCATGCACCAGTTCTCATTTAATTCTAGCTCAAATTGGTATTTTTTTGTGTTACCCCAAGATATATCTCTTCCAGATCCACATCCACTTATTTGTATCTGGTCTGTGATTTATTTTCTCAGAAACCACTTACTTAATACTTCAACAAAATACTAGGATTATTTTATATATTTAAAATTGTCCCTATGGTTCTTAATAATTTTTCCAAGCCCTAATTTTCACAAATAACTAAAACTACCTTTGATTCCTACTATATAATCCCACCTTTTATTACATAAACATTTTATTACATGGTTTAAAACTAAGGATCTTTTAAAGTTTATTTTCTTAGAAATTAGGAACATATTATATGAAAATATAATTCATTGTTTTAATCCACTTGAAAGGATTATCCATATGTACATTCAATGTAAAATTACCTAATATAATGACCTAGGAACATATATTAATGATAAGGGGTGATTATAAGGACCAGAAAGGGAAATATTTAACATATGTTCATAAGGAATATCAATAAGAACATGAGGAATATCATAGTGTCATGAGAAATAGAAAAAGATTCATATCATAAAAAAATGATTCATAACTTTGAAATATGGCTACAAAATTTAATTTAGACATTGATAAGAATATCACAAAGGTTAATCACAGAGGTGTCATAAATGAAAAGTACCAAGGTTATTCCCCAAGGTGTCATAAAACATTTTATCTCAAGATAATAAATTCTTTAACCAATGCATTTGAGAATTATTAGGGAACACCATTCATATATATTATTTAATGTGATCCATATATATCATAATGAATCATTTCATGCATAGTCCATGGAGAATAAAAAATTTGTTTCATATCAAAATCATGGTGTTTCAAATGTGCTTAAATTATTATCATTATGTCATTTTCAACCCACCGAAAGGGAATACGGGTTTCATGTATATTAATCATTGAATCAAATAATTATTTTTTACATATAGGTGAATAACCTTGTAAAATAATGAGGCTTTTGTATTCACAAAAATAAATAAAAGATAAAATTTCTTGAGTAGAAGAGGGAAATTTTGAGAAGTAAATTAAGTAGCTTAATGGGTATAAAATGTGGTTTTAAAAATGGGTAAAATGAGAGGGGACACGGGTATCTCATTGATAAAAAATAATTTTTAAGGTTATGAAAGAAATTTTATATAATTTAGAAACCATAAAATTTATATGACTTATATGAAAAAAAAATTAAATCAAAACGAAAAGAAGGATAATTCCCTTACCCGGGAGATCTAATAGTAAATATTGAGGAATGGAAACTTGGGGGATTGAGGAATCATTTAGGGGACTCCTTAGGATATAAAACTAAAATATAGTTATAGATGATGGATTATTAGTTAATTAAAATAGATAAATGGGTTTGTATTTATAGAAAAAGTGAGGTATTTGTTTAACAATTTCAAAATATAGGCCTTGGAAATCTTTGTTGCGGAAAATGAGAAACCATGGGATTTACCATGGTTTTTTCCATGGTTTTGAAAATTTGGGAAATATTTTATGTTATTTTACCCCCATAATAACCTAAAATAATATTATATTACTTATTTTGAAAAGAAAAAGTAATGATTCCACAAAATAAGATTTTTAATGTTAAAGTTTCCATTTTAGACATTAGAAAGTAACTTATAAGTTTGAAATTGATTAAAATCTATTAAAATACTTTATATTAATAAAATAAAATATTTTGAGTTTTGAAGTGTGTTTAATTATTTATTAATATGTTGTGAAATAATTATTAAGTCATTAAACATATTAAAAACCTCAAACTGTATTTATACTATTCATGGAAAAACAAAATATATTTTAAAAATTATAATAATTTCACCTAACATAAAATAGATGTGATGATTTTAAAAATGATTTTTATTTTATCATAATAATTACATAAATATGATAAATTTAACTTTTAACTATAAAAATCCTTAATTATTAAAAAAAATAGTGGGTTGAAAATACATTGAAATTTTTCTGAATTATAAGAATCATTAAGGACATAATAAAACTATTTTATCATTTATGTTCAAATAAATTTGTTTTTTTCATAAAGGTTTATTAAAATATGTATTTTTCATAATAGAATAGTTTATTATAATAGCTTATATCATTTATAAAAAGTATAATTTGGTTCTGAAAAGTAAAATTTTCAAATTATATCTTAATTAAACCTATTTTTATTAAGAAAAAAAATTCTTAAATCAAAATTGATGGAAAAAAAATTTATTTATACAAAGGAATTACAAATTAATTAAATAATTTTGGGACATGTAATACCTTATAAAACTGAGTACTTTTTAAGGGTAAGTTTAATAATGGTTATAGATTCTTGGGGCGACCCGATTAATATTAACTCAGATGTAATTTCCACTAACTTTAACTTCTTCCATATGTGATTCTGTTCAAGCTTCACTTATTGAAGATCGTATTGGGAATGGTCAATTATGAAACCCATTGATACTACCTCCCTCCCAAGTTCAAATAAATGGGCTTCATACAGCATGACTCTACTTGTTGAGGCCATCGCTTCTCCTTTTTTCATTAATTATCCTTTGTCATTTTCTCTTATAAACACTAATTATAATGTTAAGATTTCCCAATATTCATATAGAACAGTGTTCATATAACGGTTGAATCCAGATGGTCACATTTCACTTTATATTCACCTCATTATTAAATACATATGTTTTTTTGTGTATAATATAATAACACACATTTTTTGGAAATTGTTATTATTTAAAAAGTCTGAGTTGTTACAAATTATCTCAAAAAATAAAAAATCATATTATTATACCTATTTGAAAAAAATAAAAACTTCCTTTATTAAACATATAGTGCCCATATATTTTTGTAAATATCATGGAAAATTTCAATACAAATATTATAGTTATATTTAACCAAAAATTCTCATCCTTTAAGGGAACGTCTCTTTCTATTGATAGAGGGGTTTTCTTATTAAATATTTTGATTTTATCTAAAAAAATTACTCTTTTATAATACATAAATTTTCATTGATTCTGATTAAGAATATTATTTTTTTAATCTAGAACTTTTTATGGAGTGGAAACACATTATAAAATAGGCTTATCACAAATAGATAGTCTAATTACTATAATACTATAATAGTGGGAGGTCTAGTAATCAAAAGATTAAATAATTTTAATTGTTCCTTAAAATCCCAATTTACATCATGATAATGATGGATCTAATACCTTATGTAAGTATTGGTTTTAACAGGATTGAAAATATGAATTTATCATAAAAAACTATTTTGTGTGTCCTTCCAAATTGGAAGCTTATAATTCCTTTATTATGCAGCCAAGGTTGGATACCTCAGAAAATTATTATATGAATTATGGTAAAGCTAATGAGGATATATCATATATTCTAAATTTTATATAGGATTCTCATATTTTAATTCTATATATTGAAGTCTCTATGATGGAAAAATTAATATACTTATTTTACTACTTTCCATATTTTTTCATGAAAATTATCAATGAATATAAATTAAATCTAAATAAGGACATATTTTTTATAAGGTAGTAAGAAATGGAATTCTTAATATAAATCTATATATATTTTTACTAATGGAATGACTGGTCACATTTCTCAACTTACATGTATTATAATGGTAAAATATTTAATGGAATACTCTATATAGATTCATCCAAAATTCAATATTTATATACTTGAGAAAGGATATTTATTGAATCATTAATGTGTTATGAGAACAATTATAGGAGAAATAAGAGTGTTTTATGATTCCTTTTGAGGTATTTACATGTTTAATAATTGAGTAACTCCAAATACATGGATTTTTTTTATCGCGGAACACAACATACGTGTATTTTTTAACTAATTTATATATTTTTTTTAATGAAACAAGTTAAATATTTTGGATTAGATAAAAATGTTCAAATACCTATGAAAATATATATAAATATAATATTTTCAAAAAAACATCATATATTTTATAAATAGTTAATAAATACTAATTAAAAAACTAAATTAAATATACAATTTTGTAAATTTCATTAAAAGAAAAACTTATCTAGTGTGTAATTAGTTCATTGTATTTTGTAGTTGGACATTAATTATATGTTGGTACATTTTCAAGATCATTACCTATTTTTTAATTCTACATAAAATTCATGCTTGTAAAGCCACCACAACTCTCCCAATTCCATTAACTAAGATTTATTTTATTTCATACCATTATGGAAGTTATTTCAAAGTTACATATTAAAAAAATGTCCATAATGCTTTAAAATTTAATTTAAACTTAATTTAAAAAAACTGTATTACCCATATTTCAGCCCAAGACTTGTCTTTTATTTACTATATTAATTTTATCCAAAATATTTCTTTATTTATAATTATATTACTATTTTTTCTGAGTGACCCCATATAATATCCAAACTCTTTACTATTTTTCAATTATTTTCATGTCCTCGTTATAATCATCAATGATTTATATAGGCATATTTAAAATGGAATCCATTTCTATATAGCTATGTCTTTGACTATGAGATGTACCTAGAGAGATAAAGAGGAATTTAGTACACATATATAACTTAAATTTAATACAAAAAAAAATTACTTCATAAATTTGTAAACATTTACCCAAGGCACTATTCATTGTCATCATATCATATACAGTATGTTGAGGGTGGAAATTGGAGGGGTGTCATGATTAGTAGATTGTTGATATTGAAGTTGGGTAGGTGGGTAAAGGAAAAAAGGAGGCATATATAGTGGAGAATTATATTGTATATATGAGGTGGATAAGGGAAAAGGATAAGGGATGGACATAGTGGGGATACCATTCATGGTAGTAGGATGAAATGGATAAAAATTATTACTGCTCATATATGGGTAAGTTATATAAGGAGAATGAATTATTGTAGGAGAATGTACTGATCAGTGTAGATCCAAGACCATTAGGAAAACTAGAAAAGTATTGGTATTGCATATAGGGTGGTATTATAAAATCTCTATCCTCACCTTATATTTGAATGGTATCAATATTTTTCATTACATAAGTATGATTATATTCCCTTTCATATGTCCTAGTATATAATATCTTCAGATTCACCAAAGTGTCTAATAATGGGAAGTATAAACTCAATAGGCACTCCCGGAAGACTTCCCAACTCACTCCACAAGGACAAAACATTTGTTAACAACTTATATAATACATTTTATGTAGTTAAAATATTTTATAAACTAACACATTTAAAACATAGTGATAAAAACATAAATAATCTTATTCACTTTGTTTACACTAGTCATAATCATTCTCATCTTCACATACAAACACACACACACATTCACATACACACAATGCACTCAAGTTAGTGATAGCACTAATTTTGGTGCTCTGTGAATATAACTCATCCAACCATGATAGTGGAACTTCCAACCAAACATGTCCTCCATTAAACACACACCAACCCAATATTTACAAGTTCTATACCAAAACATTGTTTTTTTGAAAAATCACATCCATTTGAAAACATTCCATCAATCACTTAGTTTACATTAAAACTATTAGATAATTTTAAAATAGGAATTTTAAAATTATAAATAAATAGAGGGTTTTCCAAAAATCCAAGACATTCTAATTTTTTTAAGACCCAAACCAAATAGGTTTACTTTAAGAAATCACACTAAATTTCCATATAAATTAAAAGAAAATATTTAAAATAAACTAAAACATCATGTTATTGATTTGTGGAGATTAGGGAGATTCCATCTACATCTGAATGATTGTTTAAAATAAATAATGGCTCTTATATCTTCAAGATATGGATTCACAATAAATTCCCTTCAACAGATCCAAAAAAACTCATCAAGATTCATATCCTAGTATATAGATATATCCATAAAAGAATAGATCTATGTATATGAGAGAGGGGGGAGAATATATATAAGAAGAACAAGGAAGGAAGTGAGATAAAAATGACTCATAAATGGTTTTGGATCTATAATACACTTTTATTCATCCAAAATTTTCTTTGGGAATGAAGGTAATTGTCTCGTAAACCTTAGGAAAGAGAGGAGTTTGAGACCCTAGATGATTATAAGACTAATGAGTTTTTTATGGATCTAATACCAATTAAAACAAAACAAATGTTCAGGTTGAGGAACACCACAACCTATTGTATCCTATAACATATTATGTAGACACTTAGATCACAAATAAACCCCGTACTAAATAGTGTATCCATTACTAGTTAAACAATCTGAGAAATGTGAAACCATCCATGATGTAGATCCAATTTTTTAGGGGAGGGGATATAGAAAAACAAATACCACCATGACACATTACTCAATTTCCAAAATGAATGATATGTCACATCCTACCCCTCATGTTGTAGGGGTATTAAAATTTGAACAACCAATATATTTCCCCCCTCATATCACTATAACACAGCTATCTCACCCACATTGTTGCACCTGAATTCTATACACTACATCCATACTCAACAACATAGCCCTAAAAAATTGGTAGAGGATTTGAATTCTTCTTCTCATGACCTTATTCCACTGAATATCTCTTCATGGTGCATCAAAAAAATCCATATTTCACAACCCATGATCTACAGTATAACCTTCTTAAAAAACTATAAAACCTTCCAAAACACTTTCAAAACCCACCTAAAACTCCAAGAACCAAACCCATGAATTATATAAACTAAAATTATATAAAATAGGACCAAAGTACCTAAAACTAGGGGTGTAACATTCTCCCCACCACTGTTTTTCCCATCCTTAGAAAGTAGAAAACTAGAATTGTTCTAGAAGATCTCAAGCCATTGCACCAACATTAACTTTTCTTGATCTCATGTATCTTCCTGAATCTAATAATGCTACCATTAAACTCCTACAAAACTAATTAACTTCACATGAAAGATCTTCTATTTCCTAACCATAATCTATACAGACACATTAACCAACATAGAATCTATTTTAAGATCAACATGTCCCCATCGAATCACATAGTCAGGGTCATGTTATTACTTCTTCAATTGAGATACATGAAACAAATTATGCACAAATCTATAAATTAGTGGTAAATACATTAAATATTACATATCACTGACTTGTTCAAATATCTTAAAAGTAACAATATTACTTGGATAAAACATACCTTATTTACTAAAATAATGATTCCTTATCCTTAGAGAGATTTTCAAGAAAACATGACCAGAAACTTTAATCAATAACATCAAGTGATGATGATCCACATCATATTTCTAATGACTTTTCCACATCCCAATTATATTTCCAAACATTTGAATCTAATTCATTGTTTCTTGTAAAAATATGGTTTGATAAGTGAATTATCACATGTTTCCACCCAACAAAATGGTAATGATAAGGATATCCATAGAATGGTTCAAAAGGAGCCATATATATCGAGGCTTGATAATTTTTATTGTATGATAACTCCAATAATGAAATTTGATCTTCCCATGAGACTCCAAAATCCATCAAAGAATTCATATGCATGTCCTCCAATGTTCAAATCATTAGTTTAGATTTTCTATCTATTTGAAGATGAAAATATCTACTCATGGTCAATTTTGTTCCAAGGTATTTTTATAGGTAATTAGAAAAACATGATATAAACATGGGTTCTTGATTAGATATAATCAAAACTAGGACACCATGGATCTTTATAACTTCCCAAATGTTGAGTTTATAAAAAAATTTCACCGTATTAGATTCAAGAAAAGGTATGAAGTGATCTGACTTCATGATTTTATCCATGATCACCCATATATAATAATTTTTTAGAACCTTTATAGGTATATCTATTATAAAATCCATAACTATATACTCTCATTTCTACATGAGAATCATTATGTAATTTAACATACCAACTAGATGTTAGGGCTACACCTTGACATGCTAACTGGTGTGGCATCTTGAAACAAACTCTTCTACATTTCTATTCATTCCCTCCCACCAAAACTATGATCTAAAACATTATAAATATTATATATTTTGGGATGGATGACCCATATTGAATTGTGGTAGGAACAAAGAATATTTTCCTTTTAGGATGGAGGAACCAAAATTCGATATTTAAAATACAATATTGACTCCCTATCTAGCTTTCATACCATAATGGTCTCTCTAATATTAAGTTTTTATATCATAGTAAAACATTCATGATTAGATGTTTGGGCATCTATAACCTTCTAAAAATAAATCAGGAATAACCGAAACCAAAAATAAGATTGCAATATCACCCTACCCCATAAAATCCAGATGAATATCATCTATAACTGAAATTAACTTCCATTTATCCAATGATTTTTTATCCAATTAATTATATAACTTCTTAGATAATGAAACTTACACCAAATTTCCTTTATCTTAACATGGTTGATCTTATGATAATAAACATAAAGCCTACGAGTTCCACCTAATAAAATTAAAAAAGTAATCAGTGTTTCCGATAGAGACATTATTAGTCAAATAAACCCTTTTCTTTCAAAATATTCTCACTAGAATTTCAATTACTTTAATTATTATGGTTATATCCAATAATATGGAAGTAAAATAGGACTCTTAACTAGTAATATATTAGTCATAAAATCTACTTATCTTTGGGTGGAAACCCTGAGAAATTGTTAAGAAGAACATTTGGAAATAAGTCAATGATTATGGGAAAATATCTATGTAAAATCACATCCACAGATTCCAAGAGAACCAATTCTAATTGATAAGATACATCCCCAACCATTGTTAGAAAATTACCTACTCTATAGACTAATATAATATAAATAGATATTTAGCACCATCATAAGAAATGAAACTCACTTTCTGGTCATAATAGTTAATGTGGTATTTTAATGATGTCAACCAATCCAATACCAAAATCAAGTCATAAACATCAATATCAACAATAGAGAAATCCCAAACCAATTCGTCTCCATTAATAGTTACCAATCATGTTTCACATTTAAAGTTTTAACACTCCCATTATCAAAAAGGTTTTCAATGTTTTATAATATAATGCATCATCTCAACATGAAAAATAATATGATACACCACATGAGTTATAATAAAAGTTTTGTATCCACCCATATCAAAAAAAATCATAATATTATATTTCAAAATAATCATACCTCATACTCTTGAATGTCTATAATGATCATACATGATCACCTATTTGGCATCATAAATCTCCTTACCAGATCCTCCATGATATTTTATTCATTTATAAGCTTTCAATACCTAAGGAGTTATAGTGTTCCTTGAATCACCATGGATTTCTTGGTTATAAGGATGAGAAATATTCTGATGTGATCACCCCATCAAAGTATAGAATACCTAAGAAACATGATACACATATCTCAAACAAAAATTTGGATCACTAAGACAATAACATTAAAGGTGTCTCATATGACTATAGTCTTGAAATACATTAGGTTGTTTTATACAATATTGTTTCTTCTAGGAAGTGAAGAAACACTTGAAATAACCATGATTTAATAGGGTAATGGTTTAAAGTTAATGATACCACGGTCTGATTTTGAGACCCTCCACTAACATGGATGTAGGTGTCCCTCTTTCTCTTACTCCCATCATTTTATTTCCCACTTATTCCTAAAATGATTAACATAATCCCCCTAACAATATTTCCCAAAATGTTTATTTCTTTCACTTTCTATATATTTACCATATCTATATAGTTAACAAGGAATATGATAGCTTTCTTAGATATAATTTATGGTCATATCCAAGACTCAAAGATGTGTTCCTTCAAGAATTCTCTAATAGTAACTTCTAGGGAAAATCAGACTAAATTCATGAATTTATATAGATAATCTGTTATGGATAGATTCTCCCATTTCAAAATAATTAATTCATTTCTTCTTGAAATTCTAAATGTGTGAGGATGGAATTGGTTTTTGAACAATTCTTTCAAATCCTATCATGTAATTATTTTTTCATCCTTATATTGATCAGCTAAATCCCAGCAGTTTTAGAAAATATCTTCCAACATATAAGTTTTGACATTGACCTTAAACTCATCCTACGTACACAAGAATTAGAAACTTTGGTTCATCTGATTTAACCAAACTTATTCATTTTCAAGATCTCAATACCCTTGAAATATGGGTGGATTAAACATTTAAAAATGAATTAAGGGGTCTACCTATTGAAGTTAATCATTTCTATTCCCTCTATTTATGGGTTTAAAACCCTAAACAATTCTTTATAATAACTTTTAGTTCACATGTGGATTAGGTGAAACTATATTTTCAGTTGCCTCTTCTTACTAATTCTTGCAACGCTTAACCAATTCTATCCTCTATAACCATATCAAATTTTATTTAGTTATCACATTACTATAAACTATAATAATAAACAATTCTAAATTTCTATAAACAACAATAATTAAAGCCATTATTTTCAAAAATATTAATATTTTCACCATTTTAAAAAATAATTTAACTCAAATGAATAATGTGATCTATGTGGTAAATTTCACTATTAATGATTGTTTTGAAATACTAATCAGATACTCCCATGGTGATGAGATAATAACACCCCTATAAGTATGTTAAAACACTTGTACCAAGACACCCTGGTAACATTAAGTTTAGCATAAAAAGGTTAGTTGTTAATTTTTAATCGATAAATTTCTTTTTTTGACATTCTTTTCTCCTTTCTACCATTCCAACAGATAAACTGACTGGACAAGACTAAAACCATATATAACATCCCACACTAGACTATTTGTCTTTAGTAGATATAGATTTCCAATAACCTTAGGTGACATCCCTAAGACAAAAAATCCTAGAAACAAATTCCAAGTTCTTATGAAACATTTGGGGGATGATTTTCCCTATAAAATATAAAAACCAAAAAAAAAACAACACAAACATCCAATCCAACTATATGATGCATGAGAATAAATAATTCACCCCAAAAAATAATCCAATATAACAATGGTATCAAAGTGATAATGGAACATGGAATATCAAGAGGGAAAACCAAAAATAAAACATGACTCAAAGACATCATGTGAAATGATTTCAAGTACCACCCAAATCATCTCTAATATCCAACCCCACCTATCATTCCCATGGTACCCGGATGCATAATAATATAAGTATGGTACCATTAACTTTCTTGTATCCTAATATACAATATCTCAAAATGAACCAATTTTCCCAAGAAGTGGGTGAGTATAAAATCAATAGGCATTTCCCAAAGACTTTCTAACTCATGTCACTAGGAAAAAACTTATTAGAAAATTTGAAGTAGTTAAATTAGTTAATAAATTCCCATATGTAATACCTAGTGAGAGAACCATATAAAATCTTATTATGTATATTCACACATGACATAATTATTATCATGTTGAAATACACACACACATTCACATACACACATTACAAAAAAATATTGGTGATACCATTAATGGTGGTACACCACGGCCATAACACATCCAAACAGGATGGTGGAACTTCTATATAATCACATCCTCCTTTGAGCACATGCCAACCCAATAACACTAACTTCCATGAAAATAAAAAAAACTACATATTTTTTTAAACATTTCATCAAGCACATAGATTACATAAAAACTATTCTGTAATATTAAAATAATCATTTTAAAATTATAAAAATATAGTTTTTTAAAAATGAATGAAATTATAATTTTTCCAAGACACAAAACAATTGGGTTTCCTTTATGAAATCATACAATGTTTTCAAATATATTCTGATAAAACCATTAAAAAAACTAATCCACCAAGTTCTAGAATAGTGTAAATGAGAGGGAATCTAGATACCTCACAATAATTGGTGGAAATGAATAATAACACGTAGATATTTAAGATCTAGGTTCAAAAAAACATCCCTTAAATAGATACAATAAAACTCATCAATATTTTCATCTTATCCCATATATTTATCCATAAATGAAAAGATATATGGCACCAATAGAGAAGATAATAATTGATCTCAGAATGAAAATTAAGGAATAGATTGAAAAAATACTCATTTTTTATTCTAGATTTCAAATACACTTAGATTCATCCTAAATTCACTTCTAAACCTATATGAAATATCTCCCCATCCTCTAGAGATAGATAAGTTCAATACCCAAGAATATTAAAATACTAGTTAGTTTTTTAGGGATTTACTCCCAATTAGAACCTCAAAATGTTCCTTCTGGGAACCACAACACCACAACACACCTTATATCATCACAAAATAGACCCCTAGAGAATAGTGCAGCCCCCTTAAGATAAGGAACATCCATGCTCAATCAAAATATTTGGGAACCAAAAAAAATCCATGGAATAGATATGATTTTTTAGGGGATGGGGCTATGGTGTGTCCAATACGACCACACTGAAACACCCCACTACCAAAATTAATTATATATTTTAGCATACCCCATATGCTTCATGGGTCCTAAAACTAAAAGAGGCACTAAATTTCCCCCCTTAGAGAACTATAGTGAAATTATGCCCTCCCTGGTATAGAACCCAAATTTCGTATGTCGTAGACATTCTCTATGGAATAGCCTTTCCAAAATTGGTTATGGTAATAAATTTTTTCTTTCAGGAGCCTTTGTTGAAGAATATCCCTATACAATGCAGTGTACGAAAGATTATGACACATACCATACTACACGATGTAGCCTTATAAAAAAACCCTACCAAAACACCTTCAAATCCCACTAAAAAATCCTAAAACCTAACCCAGGAATTATATAAGATCTTATTACATAAAATAATGGTAAAGTACTTGAAATTTTGGTGTTACATTTTTACTCGTACCATAAATCATTAAGTAGGAAGTTAAATTATTTATCATTCATTACAATATATCATGACACATAAATTAATAATTTTGAAATGCATCATACATATCTACCTCGATAGTCCAAATCTCCTTTAACTCATCTATTAATTGGTGCAAGTATAATTTAATATCATTTCCCATATCATTAGTTCTATAAATAAATATACTAATGATAGTAAATGGATTCTTTAGACATATCTAGGATAGAAAATTATAGATATGAATAAAAATAGGATATTTCATATGTGAATTATGAACCGTTAGGAATGATTTGAAACCATCACATGAAAATTTCAATCTAATATTCCATGTGTAACACCCCAAATGTTAAAAATTTGAACATCATATTTTATAGTGTGTATGAAATGCAACACCAAGAATAAAAAAGAATATAAACTCTAGACACTTTATAATACATTTACTATTTTAAAAACATTTAATCAATTATATAACCTCTAATGCATGAAACACTAATTTATATTATGTTACATTCAACAACAACATTCTTCGTTATCTTTCATTACACATAAGACCGAATTTTACCGAACAACATCATATTATTAAAATATTATTATTAAATATAATAAGATATAAAAATTCCATTTAATTAGAAGTTATGAGTTGGATTAAATAAATTATAAAAATTTATGGTTTAATTTATAGTTTACTAATTAATAAGAAACTAAAATAAAAATGAATTGAATATAAAGGAAATGTTTTTATAATGAACTATTTTTATGCGACGAAAAGAAATTTATCATAATAAATTAATTTAATTTATATTATTGAGTTATATTAATGAAATTAATATATTATATATTCAAATAAATATATTCACATTCCTAAAATAGATTTTATATTCATAAGATAATAACAAACCAATTTTATGCACAAAAGTTGTATTTTTCTAAAGACAATTTTACCGCCTTTTAATGGAGAACATGTTTTAAAATGAATTTTAAACATTTTATAATATATATTTGAAAAAATAAAGTTCATTTTTTAAATGGTAATGTAAAAATTATCTGATGACGAAATTTTGGTAGTTTTATGAGAAGATTCATTTTTGATGATTGGTGATAAATACTGAATTTGAATTGATAAATGAATTTTCATTTAAATAATTTTTTAAGGATAAAGTATATTATAAATTAGTTTTAAAGTCAAAATAGATCACTTATATATATATATATATATATATTAATCCAATTTATCTCATTAGAATAAAATTTATATAGAATTTATATATAAAAACAGAGTAAACTTTTGAACATTTTCAATTATAAAACATGCTTTCTCATCCCATCTGTGGGATTAATATTAAATTAATTTCTATGAATTATTTGATATTAATTTAAAAAATATATATTCCATGTTAGGAATCATCTTAATTTATAATTTATTATAATTTTAACTTAATTTTTGACCAAAATTATTAGTGGAAATAGTTAAAATTAATCACGGTGATCTTGAGAAAAACTAGTTCACTAAGAGACTAAACATTAAACTTAAGGGGGGAATGACATATAAACTTGTAAAAAATCAAATTTATAGACTTATATAAACCATATACCCTATTAGATAAAAACTCATTCATTATTGGAGTAAAATTATGTACTTTATACCTACCAATAATGTTTACTTTTTGGTATTTACTAAAATTCCACTCCTCCTCTACTATGAAAGGGCAATCATACCCTAACTTATTCAGACATATTAATCAATTTGGGTCAACCAAAGCCTACTAAAATCACTTAAAAACTTCCCCCAAATCATATTTTAATTCTTAATGTGGTAATAAATCCATCCAAGGAAGGCCTTTAGTGCAAACCAAGAGGAGATACCTGAATAAGAGGTAACATTCATCAATGAAGGATTTTTTATTTCTTCCTCAAAACTCTTAAATTAATTTTATATAATGATTATATAATAACCTAAATATAATAAATATACTAATATGTTTTTATGATAATTTTATGACCTAAAACATCACTCACTTCCAATAAATGTGATACGCAATTATCATTCGTGTGTATAGAAGACTACTGTCTCGCAAACTGATATCATTCATTCTTCCATTACAACCTATCTAGGTTGTGTATAATGAAATATTTATAGATTATATATGATATATATCATATTTATAATTTTATTATTCTATTTTTATTGTTATATCACATGCACCTTCATGCTTTCCATTTTGTGGGAATATAGTAATGTCGTTCGTGTGTACGATGGACTACCGCCATGCGAAGTAATGTGATTCATTAACGCTTTACATGGAAAGTATTTAGGATTGTTTTAATAAACATGTGTTGTATGTATGACATAAATATTATACTAGAATAAAAATATACATATATATAAATTTCTTTTCTTTCTTCTAATATGACATGAAAATGGAAGCAGTGTTCATGCGTATGTATGACCAACCGTCTCCATGAACGGTGCATTCCATTTCCAATGAATAAAATTTATAGATTAATATAAATAAATATATAATGAATATATATAATTTTTTAATAATTTTTTAAATTCTATAGATTATGAAATCATGATTTAAGTAATAGGAACAAAAATAACAAGTCAAAACTTACTTGAAAAATAAGACAATTAACACCCAAACTGATGAAAATAATGAAATATTATTAATGAACCAGTAATAATGTATTATAAAAGAATAAAAAATGATATAATAAACATTAATACATGTTTAAAACTATTATACATGATCCTAAAAAAATTACGACCAAAAGGAAAGTATGAGGTAAGGTATTTCGTCTCAATTTTATTTCATTGAGTCATATTGTAATATTTTTCACATAATTGATTTTATATGTTTTATTTACTACCCATTGACATTTAAATAATTAATAATTCATTATTAATGGTTTTCTTAGTTTCTATATGAATTATTTCATCTGTGGGGATTTCAATTAAAAGATACCAAGTGGTAAAAAATTATATAACTCAATTTCTTTTCATTTGGATATATTACTTCCTCATTTTCATTAATATTATAAGATTATGTGTATAATATCATTTGATTATCTTATATTTTATTTCCAATTATTATATTTTTATTTACATATGATACACATAATTGATTAATTGGTTGATTCTCCCTTCAATGTTATTATTATTTCAAGGGTTATTTAACAATTTCATTTTAAGTGATATTGTGTATTCTTTAATTTTAGTTAAAGTAAATTAACTGAAAATTGTACAATAACCCTTTAATTTGATTCTCATTTAGTTATTTATGATATTTTTCAAGTGATAGTTCTATTTTTTCACTCTTTAGTATTTAAAATTATTGAGAAAATGTTATAATAAAATCTAACTTCATTTCTCTCTTCGGTCGGAAATAAGTTGTCTTTCAAAACCATGTTTTTAAAAAAATCAATTTTTTTTAGCATTTTAGAAATTATTTATTAAAAAATGATTACCCATTATTTATTTTTACATAATCCTTTCAAAGGAATCTTATTTTCTCTTTTCAAACAAGGTATTTTTAACTTTTTTACAATTAAAAATGAATGTTCTTTTTACCTTTTATGGAATTACCATCCATCACTTCCTTGAATCTTCCTTTTAAATTTTATAAATTTTTTTAAAGAAAATGTTTTTAAAATTGATTTTCAAAATGAAATGGATATTTTCATCAATAATTTTTCTAAATATATTTTTTTATATTTATATTCCTCAAAATAACAACCCTTATTTTTACTTCAATGGGTATATGTCGTATTGATACAATTAATATTCTTAATCTAGATAGATTATTATTATTTTGAAAAAATATAGTATTGAAATTAACTTCCTTGAACCATTTTTCTAGTCATTAAATTCTCCTTGAGTTATTCACTTTCTAGTAACCATTTAACATTAAATTTCACCTAAATATCTATATTATTTATCGTGGATATGATTATTTCCTAAAATGTATACCATTTTTACATATAGAGTTTAATTTGAATGTTATTACATTAAGTGGGGAAATATTGATATGTCTATGTCCATTACTCAATATAGATATTTGATAAGTCACATTTTTCATGAATTAAATCTATTATTCAATATATGAAAAATGCTTCGGACTTGAATTGATGGGTGGGTCCTATTATAATATAGACCATCGATGAATCAGTTGGAATCATGAGAAAGATAATTTAATATATAATTAAATGGGTTATTATCATTATATTAAATCATATTTTTAAAGGTTTTAACAGTATTGTTTTCATGTTCCAGATACAATACATCCAATAATTAAGAATTTCCTTCATTTAGAGTTTAGTTATTATTATCTGTGGATTTTCACTATGATAAATATATGAATTCATTTAATTATTAGTTTATTGATTAAATGGAATATATTTTTAGATATTTACCTTTCTATATTTATTATGAAATATTTAGTTATTTAAATGGAATATGTGTTCAATTATTTACCTTTCCAAATTGATTATGTCATATCCAGGTTTTTAAATGTCTTGTGAGTTTAGTAATTTTACTTTACATATTTATAATTCATTATTGATTCATGATATCTTTCATTATACATAACCCTTACTGATCATTTTAGTTTACCCATATTTCTTCTCCTTACCATAGGATTCCATAATGTTTACTATAATATATATGTAGGGATACATTAGATGAAATAAATTCATTCTTTAAAAATAAAATAAAATAAAATTATGTTGTAGTTTTGTGTGTTCAAATGTAATATGGGAATAAATTATGTATATAGTATACCTATACTACTAAATTGGTCATTCCTTTGGTATGTTTTTTCTTGTATCTTACGGAAATTAATGGTATCAATCACCAGCTCTTTGCTTACTGGGGTTGGGTCACTACATTTGGTATCAAAGAAAGTTTAGTAGCAACCTTGGAAATTTTATTTTAGAAAACATAGATTAAAAATGATAAACATTGAGGATAACTATGGACAAACACCTTAATGATTTATTAATGTAAAGATAATGTGGTCTTTCATAGGAATACATCCATGTCTAGATAGTATCATGTATTTTTGAGTCTAAAATTAAATATAAGTTCAAATAATTTATCACCTATTATTATGTTTTAAGTGATAGGATTCTACTAAGATTAAGGATATTTTAGTTGAAATTTATTACAATAAAACTCATTAGTTTAGTACATATTTTAGTGGAAAACTTATTTGAGGAGTAATGCCTTTAAATTTTATAGTTATAAGTTTAAATGTATTAATAAACATTTTGGTTTATATACAAATAATATTGTTAGATTTTGTAAAAAATAAGATTTATTAAAAACCTTAGTAAAAAGTTCATTTAATAATTTATTTCATTTCATGGATAACCATTATACTTTTTATAAACATTATAATAATTATATTACTGTAGTTTAGAAAAAGTACAGCACACATACAGGATGACAACCTGTTGCATCTAGAAAGGTGGTAGGTCTTGAACCCATGATGAAAGGAAAATAATAGTATCAAGCCTAAATTGGAATACATGATGTCCTCATTAATATATAACTGTTTTTAGTTATATAATTTAATGAATAAATATTTATGATGAAACAATAGTATTATCTATTTTGGTTTGTAGAATAATATACTTTCCATATTGTTTTTGAAACAATATTTTGAAATAGAAAAAAAGAATTTTCACTCTTTTTATGGATCTTATAATCATTTAAAAGTAAATTTTATTATTTTAGGCATAAAAAATCATTTCCTGGTATTCATTTCTAAGAGTAAAGGGATAAATTTGAAATTGATTGAAGCATAACCAAAGGAAGAAATTTTGTTTATAAATTAGAAATATTTTATGCATATATATTTCTTTATATACTATGGAAGTAAAATAATTACTCAACATTAAGAAAATGATCTAAAAAATTTTACACCAATGAATTAATTTTTTTTAACTGATGGTCTTTTAAATCACGGCAAATATATGGATTTGAGGCCCTCAACATTTAATTGATCATTCACTTGTTTTTGATAAATGACCTCAATAACTCCATATAATAATTTACATATTTCCTCTAATTCTATAGTTTTACAATCTACTAATGTTGTAACACTTCGAGTTTTTAAAATAGTAAGCAATGTATGATGGTGTATGTGATACGCAACACCGAACACAAAAAAAAACAATGCTTATTTAAAAAAGATTATTTTATACCTTCCATTAAAATTTATGAAATGAGTAGGATTAAATACATCATGATATATATATATATATAATATCATATATTTATTGTTAAAATATTCATAAATATTTAATAACTTTTTTGTAATAACTTTCGTTCTACAAAAATAAGTTTTCTTCAAAAATGTTTTTTATTTATTTTTAATTATTATAATTAATTTCTAAAAAATTTAGAAAATTAATTTGAATAAAAATAACTCTATTTTTTTATGAGTATGTAATAATTAACTTATAGTTGAAATTTCGGATTTTTCAGAAAATATAGATTTTTCAATTAATAGTGAAAAATACCATTTTATGTAAAATTGTAATTTATTTCGATAAATTAATTAATTTAAAAGTAAAGTTATTATTTTAATTTTATTTAAAGGTAACATAAGTATTATTTAAATTTATTTAATTAAATTAATTACATTTAAATCATCCTTGTACCATATTTTAGTATAAGATTATTTTTAGGATTAAAAATTCATTTTTTCTAAAAACTATTTTAAAATACATAATGTGTCTCTATTATAATTAATTAAAATAACCCATAATGAAAAATAATTAAAATTATTTTTTCATGTTATATATATATCTTTATGAATATAAATTAATTATGATTTTTAGTTATACAGTTAAAGTGAAATCATATTTTCCTTAAAAAATGGATTTTTCAGAAAAACTACTTTCCATCATGCTTTCTGGTTTTATATTAAATTAAATTCTTCAACATAAGTGAATTTATTTTGATAAAATTGATTCCATACTTGTAATAATAATTATTAATATTATTTAATAAGTTCAACATAAATTTCATAGAATATGAATATTAATTGTAGAAAATATTTATTACCATGGTAAAAGGAAAATTGGTTAATTAAGAGTAAAAATAATTTAAAATATAAGAAAAAAAGTAACCCTAACAGTATGAATATTTGTATATATTTTTAATTGAAATAATTTTAATATTTATTCATTTTTTTAATTTATAAATGATTAAGCAATCAGTTTGATAAAAATTATATTTTGATATGAAAAACATAAATTGTATTTTCGAGTAATACAATTGACACATTTTGTTTGATGAATTAATGGATTTTTGAAATAAATTATATTTTAATAAAATATTATTATTAAATTATGATTGATAATATAATTTTTATGATAGAAAATGTAATTTCTATAATGGTATGAAACTGTTATTGTCAAAAAACCCATCATTTCATAATAAATGTCAATTCTATTTTAAAACAAAAAATTCATATAATTATAAAAATATTTTGATAAAATAAATATTATTTATAGAATAATCATGTCTAAGTTATTCTATGGTTAATTTTTCATAATTTTTTGACACATTTGAATTTTTAGTTAAAAAATTAAATATGGTAAAAATATATGGTGTGTATTATGACATATAAATGACCCAAAATAGTTGTAATAAATACAAAAAAGGGTATCTAAGAGCTAATATATGTTTTATGTTTAAAATAATTTTCTTTTTTTTTTATTTTATTAATTTTATAATTCCTTTATGAATACTCCAAAACCTATTATATATTTTAAGGTTTTAAAATCATTACTTTAAGAGTATGGCTCACCTCCACATCACCAAGGGTAATATATAATTAATTTTGTCCCTTAAACATTTAAAATAATTTAACACACTCACCTTTTTTGAAACCATGGGAAAACCATGGGAAGGATTGTGGTTTTGGTTATTTTATTATATAATGTCCAAAACCAATGTTTGTGAACTAATAAAGAATTCCCAAATCATTTCCTACATAAACCCACCAAAACTCCCATTTATCTTCACCCAAAATCCTTATATAACATCCATACTCTTACCTTATCCCTATATAGTCCTCCCAAGGTTCCCCTAATCTCTAAATAATATCCTCCCATGCATTTGGAGTCACACTCTCAATGTAAGGGACTTCCCTCTTATCAGTCTCATTCAAGCATATCATTTATATAATGTCTCTCAATTTTCATTTTTTCATGATTTTATATGTTCTCTCATATCCCCATTACTAAAAATTAAATTTAAAAATTATGAGAGACTCATTTCACTCTCATTAGTTACTCCCATGAGTCTTTAAGTACACGCATTACCATGCCGAAATTAAGTTTGGGTTCTTTTCTTTCTCATCTTCGTTCAAGTATCTTTATTATCTTATGCCATTTTTTCCCAATTACTAAGGGTAGGATATTCTATTAAAAAACCCCATACTTTCCAACTAATTTATAAATTATGAGATACCTCTTACACTCTCATTAATCCCTTTCATGAGCATTTATATTCCCCCTATTATGATACTGAAATTTCACCGTGATTTTCCTTGCAAAAAAATGTGTAGTGAAAACCCATACGCAATTCCTATCAATGGTGTTCACATTTATACACTTATACATCTTTTATTGGGTACATAAAGTTATGTATTAAAGTCTCTATTATTTTGGAATAAAATACGATGATGAATGAATCAATTTTTATGATCTATGTGGAATACTTAACTATGAGAATGAAATGAACATGACTAGTGTTCCCAGAACTATATAGTACAGTAATGTATTGGGTAATGTTTAGTCTCATGCAAAGTCATGTTGGGATAGGGAGTAAGATTTATTCATTTATGGTAATTCTTTTATCATTACATATTGTAATTTATCATTAACCTATGTTTTTGATTCAATGTTTTAAGTTGTTTCCACATTTCCATAGTTCCTTTATGTTATCATGTTATATCAGGACTCATTATTCTTGTTTATGATTATCACCCCTCTTATGCCCCATTGATATTCATATTTTCTAACATTTATTAATATATTAATTCTATTCAATTTTTATTCTAGTACTAGTCTTTATAGCTTATCTATTTCTTATGTATATCCCTAAGTTATCCCATGTAGTTTTGATTATGGGCATGTTAAGGAATTTTTCAATAAATATTGTGTATTTATTGTATTAAGTTGTTATGAAATGTACCTAATTCCCAAATACACTATAATTATTGATTTTATGGGTTTTATTATGTTTAATATTATTTAATATATCATTAATTTATGTTTAATAAAGAGAAGGGTTTTTATAGTTAGTATCAAAGAAAAGTTTAGTTGTTTTGATATTTGGATTAGAAAACTCTTGTAAAAGTCTTAGGGATAACACTAAGTATAATAAAACATCACTAAATTTTTGTAAGTATAGAGTAAGTGGTTTATCAAGAAAATAAATACATGTTTTGATACTATAAGTGGATATGGATCTGGTAGAGATGTACATAGGTGTAAAACCCAAAAATACTACGTTGAGCTAGACTCGATCAAGAACTGGTGCACAACAAAGGTCCTCGATGAACACATGGTTTGACACTCTTGGGGGATATTCTTTTCCAAATTCACAAGTTCATTTTGAACCAGTATTAAAGAAACAAAAATAATCATAGGATTAAATGCTATGAAATAGATCATGGATAACATTGTTTGAATCCTAGAAATTTATAAGTTAAGTAAATACATATAATTTATATGTTATCCCATTAATTTTATTAGATTCCCATTTATGTGTTTAATATTTTAAAAGTATTTATCCCTAATTTTCCCATTATTCTAGTTTATGTATTGAAATAGTAGGAATATATTTTTTTTCTTTGGTGGATTATTTGATCTGTTAGAAGTTTATTCTACTACTTCAAGCATAAAAAATATTATCTTGGGTTCTCATCAATTAGAGAAAAATATTAGATTATAGTGTAAATTAATTAATGGATGAAATTATACTTTTCAATAAAGTGTATTTTCTTATGTTTATATCCTAGATGATAAAATAATTCCTTAAATCAAGGAAAATAATCTTAAAAAAACATTTTCATATTATGATCATTTCTGATGAATTGATGGTCAATTTACCCATCACTAATTTATTGTTTTCTGTTCATTGATTTTCTCCTGAACATGTTACATATCCTGTTCTATTTGTTATTTGGTTTTTGTTTTATTTTCCATGTTTTTTTCACTTCCCACATATGTTCTTCTTCTTTCAAATATATTTAACAAATGACCTTTGTACTTACCCATATCTCTTTTCAAGTGCATGTCTTATCAACCTTGGTTACGATGTGAATTTTCAAATAAAGATATTTTCAAGTGTTAAAAAAATTCTTACTGAGTTTATGTTTAAATTGTGAGTATTTAATTTATTAAATGATGAATAATTTAATGTCCTGTGTTTTTAAAATAGAAATATATGTTCGATTGAGTGTATGATAAGAAACACCAAACCCAAACAAACAATAATTATTTTAATATGACTATTTTATCCTTTCTATTAAAATTCAGTATATGAGTAGGATTAAATACTTCATGAAATATATATATATATATATATATATATATATATCATATATATATTTATAAAATATTAATAATTAATAAAATATTTTTTTGGTAATGACTTTCGTTCTTCAAAATAAGTTTTCTTTAAAAATGATTTATATTTTCCTTTATAATTATTATAATTATTTTCTAGACAATTGAGAAAATTTATATGATAAAATGAACTAAAATTGTTGTATCACCATGTCAAATTTAACTTATTATGAAAATTTTATATATTTTAGAAAATATAGATTTTCTAGTGAATAGTGAAAAATACCATTTTTATGTAAAATTGTCATTAATTATGATACATTAATTAATTAAAAGTAAAATTATTCCTTTAATTTTATTTTAAGATAACATAATTATTATTTTTTTTTATATTTAATTCAATTAATTACATTTATGTCGTCCTTGTACTAGATTTAAGTATAAGATTTTTTATAGGATTAAAAATGCATTTTTTTTGAAAATTATTTTAAAATGAATAATGTTTCTACATATAATTATTTAAAATAACCCTTAATGAGAAATTATTTAAATAATTTTTTTAATTTTATATATATATATATATGAATTTAATATCAAATAATTAATATTACAAGTTATATAGTTAAGGTGGAGTCATCTTTTCCTTGAAAAAATGGATTTTTCGGAAAAACTACTTTCCATCATGCTTTTAGGTTTTATATTAAATTAAAATTTTACAAATATATGAATGTATTGGGATAAAATTTATTCCATACTTGAAATAATCATAATTAATATTATTTAATTAGGTTAACATAACATTCAGATAATATGAATAGTAACTGTGGTAAATATTTAATCTGACGATAAAAGAAACATAGGTTAACTAAGAGTAAAAATAATTTAAAAGTATAGAAACAAAGTAAACCTAATAGTATGAATATTTATATTTACATTTAGTTGAAATAATTTTTATATTTATTCTTTTTATTTTTTTTACTTAAGAAATCAGTTTAATAAAAATTATATTTTCATATGATAAAAAAATTATATTTTTCAGTAATATGCAATTTCAATTAACAAATTATTTTGGATGAATTAATGTATTTTTGAAATAAATTATATTTTAATTTAATATTATTATTAAATTATTATTTAAAAATATAATCGATAATACAATTTTTATGATGTCAAATGTAATTTCTATAATATTCAGAAAAATGTTATTGTAAAAAAACCCAACATTTCTCAATAAATGTCAATTAGATTTTAAAAGTGAAAATTAATATATTTAGAATATTATTTTGATAGAAAAAATATTGTTTTTGGAATCATAACATTGAAATTATCTAATGGTTAATTTTTCATAATTTTCCTAGACAGCTGAATTTTCAGGTAAAAATTAAATATGGTATAAATATACGGTGTTTATTATGAAATAAAAATGTCCCAAAAGTGATTTAATAAATACAATAATTATTATCCATGATGAAATATATTTTTACCCATTAAAATAACTTTATTTTTTATTTTATTAGTTTTATAAATCCTTTATGAATCCTCCAAAACCTATAATGTATTTTAAGGTTTTAAAATGATTTCATTAAGAGTATGACTCACCTCCACATCACCAAGGGTATTATTTTTTTATGTTATAACCTTGGAATTATAAAAAATAATACATATCCCCTATTTCTGAAACCACGCGAAAAACATGCAGATGTTTTTTTCTGTTATTTTATTATATAGAGTCTAAAACTTATGTTTGCGAAGTAATAAATAATACCCCACTCATTTCCTATATAAACCTGCCCACGATCCCATTTATCTTCACTCAAAATATTGGTAGAACATCCTTACTCTTTCTTTCCTTCTTTATATTCCTCCCAAGGTGTCAGAAATCTCTCAAGAAGCTCCTCCCAATCATTTAGAGTCACACTCTCAAGGTAAGGGACTTCTCTCTTCACATTGCCATTCAAGAACCTATTTTATATTATGTCACTCAATTTTCATTTGTTCATGTTGGAATATATTCTTCCATATCCCCCTTACTATAAATTAAATTTCAAAATTATTAAATACCCCTTACACTAGCATTAACCCCTCCTATGAACCTTTAGGTACAACGTTACCAAGACAAAATTTAGTAATGGTTATTTTATTTCTACTCTTTATTCAAGTATATTCATTATCTTATACCATTTTTTCCATTTAATAAAGTTGGGATATGTTATTTAATATCCCACTTAATTCCCCTATAATGACTAAATGGTGAGATACCACTTCCACTATCATTAATACCTTCCATGAGAATTTATATTCCCTTGTAATGCAGTGGAAATTTTACTATAATGTTTCATTCTAAACAAATGTGTAGTGAATACCCATAAACAATTAATATCAAGGGTTCCCAAATTTATGAACATATAAGTTTTTTATTTGGTACTTAGATTATTTATTCCACACTTCATGATCATGGAATTAAATATGATGATGAATGAATCCTTGTTATATTATCTATTTGTCACACATAATCATGAGAATGAATTGAAAGTGACGAGTGTGCTCGTAATTATATAATGCTCTAATGCATTGGGTAATGTTTAGTGTCATGATATCTCATGTTGGGATAGGGAGTAAACCTGATTCTTTATGGTACTTTTTCCAAAAAAAATCTTGATAGTTTTTCTTGACCTTTGTTTATGATACATTATTTTGAGTTGTTTCCATATTTCCATGTTACTTTTATGTTATCATGTTATATCATGAATTAGTATTCATGTTTATAATTATCACCCCTTTTATGCATCATTTATATTTATATTGTCTATCATGTATTAATTTCATCATTTTATTCCATGTTTATTCTCTTACTAGGCTTAATAGTCACCCCTTTCTTATGTATGTCCCCAAATTATCACATACAATTTTAAGTACAATCATGTTAAGGAATTTTTCAATAATGATAGTGTATTTTATGTTTTAAGTTGTTATGTAATGTACCTAATTCCCAAATACACTATAATTTTCAATCTTACTGGTTATATAATGTGTAATATTATGTAATAAATCTTGAATTAATGTGTACTAAAGAGCAGGGTTGTCATAAATGTTCTTCTATATAGAAACCTAGTTATATATTATTCCATGTGACATTTTTACTTATCATTATATCTTATTAAAAGGATATTTTATTAAATATTTTAAAATTTGGGTTTATTTATAAAGGCATTTAAAAATATCTAACCATTGATTATCAAGAAAATGATTAAATTGTGAGGACACAATTTATTTAAGGTATGGAGAATATATGACCCCAAAAGATCAAAATATCAACAACTTATTCCATAATGTGTATAATACGCAACACTAAATGTGGAAAGGAATATAACCACTTCAAAAAAAATTGATGTATTTTATATTTTAAATAAATTTAATCAATTTTATCACTTGAAATACATGAAACACTGAGTTGTCGGGCGTTACATGCAAGAACTACATTCATTAATACCTTGTGTTACACACAAGACTGAGTTTTTTTTTAAAACAATATTTTTTAAAATATTATTATTTAATATAATAATATATAACCTAGATGTTAAATTTTTAATTATAAATAGTATTTAATAAATTATAAAAATATATTTTTGAATGTATTGGTTACCAATTAATTAAAAAGTAAAAGGAAAACCCATTGAATATAAAGGAAATGTTTTTATAATTAATTATTTTTACTACCCCAAAGGAAATTTATCTCAAAAAATATAATTAATTAATATTATTTAATGATATTAATTTAATTTATATATTATATATTCAATAAAATGTTTTTAAAATTATAAAATATATTTTATATGCATCAAATAAGAACAACCCCAATTTTGCGCATAAAGACGATGTATTTTTTAAAGATAGTTTCACCGCCTTTAATGGAGAACTTTTATTAAAACTAAATTGTTGTAATTTCCTAAATTATTTTTGATAAATTAGTCTTTATTTTTATAATTCTAATTTTAAAATTATCTTAGGGTGAAGTTTTGTAGTTTTTCTGAGAAGTGTAACTTTTTTATGAATAGTGAAAAATACTGAATTTTAATTCAAAACTGAAATTTTTTATAAATAATTCGTAGGGATAAATTATATTTTAAATTGGTTTTAAAGTCACATTAGATAAATTATACATCTATAAATCCAATTTATGTCATTATAATAATTTTTAGGTTGAATTTATATATAAAAACATAGTAAGATTTTAAATATTTTCACTTTAAAAACTCACTTTCTCATCTCGTCTGTGGGATTAATTTTAGATTAATTCTTAAAAATTATGTGATTTTAACTTTTAAAAATGGTTTAAATATTTTAAATCTTAATAATTTATAATTCCAAATAAGGTAAACTTAATTTTTTACCAAAATTATTAGTCAAAATAGTTAAAATTAATCACAGCGACTAAGAGAAACACATGTTTACTAAGGGACTAAACTTTAAACATAATGGGGTAAATGACAAAGATGCTTTTCCAAACCCAATTATATGGTATATTTATACCATATCCTATATTTAATCTAAATGGGTTTATTATTATAAGCACATTATATTAGGGGGACCTCCCAGTGGTGTTTACTTTTTTTTATTTACAATAATATCACTCCACTATAAAAGTGCACTCACCTCCCTCACTAATTCACATCTCTAAAGAAATTTTTATTGAGCAAAAAATTCCAAAATCACTTCCCAATTTCTATCCCTTCATCTTATAGGACTTAATTCTAGCATAAATCCAATCATGTAAGGCCTATGTTTCAAACCAAAATGAGATATCTGAATAAGAGGCAATGTTCATCGATAAACATTTTTGTTTTATTTCTTCCCCAAAACCCTTCAATTATATTTATATAATTATTATATTATAAAATTATTATCTTAAATATACTTATATTTTTTACAATAAGGTTATTACATACAATCTCACACACTTCCATCAAATGGGATATGCAATCATCTTTCATGTGTATGGTGGACCACTGCCTCATGAACTGATATCATTCGTTATTTCATTACCACCTTACAATGTTAGAAATAATAATGGGTTTATAGATTATATATGATATATATGATTTTTATAATTTTATTATGATTATTTAATTATAATATCACACACACCTTCCTTCATTCCATTTTTTGGGAATATGATAAAGTCGTTCATGTGTACGATGAACTACCGCCGTGTGAAACGATGTGATTCATTCACGCTTTAAATGGAAGGTATTAAAAATGGTTGTAATAAAAATATGGTATATATATTACATAAAAATTATAATAGAATAATAATATACATATATTTCAATTACTTTTCTTTCTTCTAATATGATAAGAAAATGGAAGCAATGTTCATGCATATGTATGGACCACCGTCTCCATGAACGGTGCATTCAATTTCCTATCACTAAATTTTATGGATTACAATAAATTAATATATAATGAATATATATGATATTTTAATAATGTTTTAAATTATTTGGATTATTAAATCATGATTTAATTTAGCGTAACAAAATTAACAAGTAAAAACATAAATTAAAAATAAGGCAATTAACACCTGAAACGGTAAAAATAATGAAATGTTATTAATGGGTTGGTAATAATATGTCAAAAAATGATCATATATGATATAATAAACATTAATATTATTTTTTTAATAATTTTATAACACGGTTAAGAGCACTATAAAGTAATAAGAAGAAATTATGACCAAAAGGAAAGCGTGAGGTAAGGGATTTCCTCTCAGTTTCATTTCATTGAGGTATATTATAGTGTTATGCACCTAATTAATTTAATATGGTGAGTGTAATACCCCATGAAATGTAATATCATTAATAATTCATTATTCGTGACATTTTAATATTCAATTGAATTATTTCATTAATGGGAATTTGAAATAAAAGTTACAAAGTGGTAAAATATTGCATAACTCAATTTATTTTCATTGGCTTATATTACTTCACCCTTGTAATTAATATTGTAATATTATGGGTATAATGTATTTTGATTATCTTATTTTATATTTATAGTTATTTATGAGGATTTATGGCTGATAAAAATAATTTATTAATAGTTTTATTCTCACTACAATGCTATGATCATTTGCAGATTTTATTTCACAATCTCATTCTAATTGAGATTATTTATTCTTAAATTTTAGTTAAAGTAAATAATTTTATAATTGTATAATAACAATTAAATTTTCCAATACTCTAGTTATTCATGATCTTTTTCATGTGATAGTACCATTTTTTCACTCTATGTTACTTAAAATTATTGAGAAAACATTTTAATAAAATCAGACTTTATTTCTCTCTTCTCTTGGAAATCGGTTTTCTTAAAAAACCATGTTTTCTAAAAATGTTTTTGAAATTTTTTCATTATCATTTTCAAAATTATTTATTAAAATAAATTTTTAACAATTTTTTCATTGTACAAAAAAATTAATCTTAATGTGAATGGAATGTTATTTTTACCTTATACAGAATTACCCACTTTTATTTCTTTGAAGCTTCCTTTGCAAATTTAAAAAATAATTTTCAGGAAAATTTTTTTAAAAAATTTTTTCAAAGAAATTTAATTTTTAAAATTTTTTTAAAATGAAATTTATATTTTCCTAAAAAATTATTTAATTATCATTTTATTATATTTTTTTTAATCCATGAAAACAACCCTTATTCTAACTTCAATGGGTATATGTTGTATTAATACCGTCCATATTATCTCATTAGATGGATTATGACTATTTTGGCTAAGGATAGTATTGATATTAAATTCCTCGAATCGCTTTTATAGTATTTAACTTCCCCTTAAGTTAGTCACTTTATAGTGACCATTGAAAATTAAATTTCCCCTAAATATCCACATTATTTATTATAGATATGATTATTACCATTACCATATAACATTTTTACATTCCATATTTACATGTAAAGTTATTTTATTAGCTTGGTAAATATTGATGAGTTCATATCCTTTACAAAATATGAATATTTGATGAGGATCATTATTCATTAATTAAATCAATTATTTGATATATGATAAATGATTTGGACCTTGATTATGGGGTGGGCCTGGTATAATATTGCCTCTTGATGTATCAGTGGGTATCATGGTACAAATTGGTTAAGCTTGAATGAAATAGTTTATTATCTATATATTAAAACATATTGTGAAAGGTCTTGATGGTGGTGGTTTCACGTGCCAAAAAATATTACACCCAATAATTAAGCATTTCCTTCATTCAGAATTCAGTTATTATTATCCAAAGTATTTTCAATATGAATAAAACTATTTATTCTTTTCATTATCACTTTATTGATTAAATGGAATGGGTTTTTAGTTATTTACCCCTTTATATTGATTATTAATTATTCAGTTATTTAAATGGAATGTGTGTTAAGTTATTTTCCTTTCTATATTAATTATTCATTATCTAGTTATTTAAATATAATGTATTTTATGTTATTTACCATTCATTATTTTTTATTCATTATTTTTTTAGGATAGCTTTCGTTGTATTCTACCCTTAATAATAATTTGATCTCACCCTTGATTTTTTCAATTCCCTGTGATGTTTACAATAAAAGATATGAAGGTGTACACTTGATGGAATAAATTCATTCTAAAAAAACAAATTATTTTTTTAATTTATTTTATTCAAATATAAAATGGGAATCATGTATATATCTTGTTTACCAAGAATACTAAACTGATTAGTCTTTTGGGATTTTTTCCCTTGTATCTTATGATAATGTAATGGTAGTAGGAACCATATCCTTGTTTATTGGGGTCAGGTTGCTACACCATTGGCCAGCTAAAAATCAGGATATAACCTATCAAATTTTTTTAATAATAACCCATTTATAGGATGAACTATGTCATCATTGTACTTTTTTCATCTTAATTACATTTCCTTTTCATTTCTATTTTTCTAATATAAAAATTTTCTAATGTATAGTAATCAAATCAAATTGAGACATCACTGTCTATGATAAATGGGATTGAGTTCCATATTTATTAGTCTTCCATCTTGAAGTACCACATTATTTTCACTCATTTAATGTGAAATTTTCCTTATAAAATAAACAATAGTATTTCAATCATGAATAGATCATAGTACTTCAAAATAAAAATTTGTTAACCAGATTTGATTCCAAGTAATCATTTTTAGTAATACATGCATCCTTAGTAAATTCTTATAAAAGGAAATTATATATTTAATATTGGTATTACTAAATTCATACATTCTTTTCCCATGATACAATAACATTTAAAACTCGAGTTTGTTCATTTCCCACATGATTATTATACTAGATTATTTACATATTCAATATAGTTTCTAGCATCATAAATATAATCATTAGATGAAAATAGTGTTCATGTATTAAATTATTCATAAACTGATATATATGAAGTGTTTTATTGAGAAAAAAATGGTAACCAATAAAAAATAAAAATTTTCATTCTGATCCTTTCAGATAAATCAATTTTATTCTCTTCTTCATATTTTTCTCCATTCTCGTACCAAACAAGATATTATTTTTTAAAACATTTTTTGATGATATGGTAACTTACTTATGCATGTGTTAACCATGGATTTATAATGAAAAAAACATATTCATCATATCAATATAAAATTTAAACCATATTGAATGAAAAATCTAAAAAATATTCCAACTCCTTATAAAACCCATTAGTAATATTATCAATATTTCACATCTAGCTTTAATCCATTATAATATGGATGAATATATTGTTAATAAAAAAGTATTGTCAATAACAAAATTTTAACTAATTCATTCTTAAGGTAAGTATTGTACATACAAATTAATATATTATCCTAATTTTTAGTGAATTCAAAAGTATAACACATTTATTGTAGAATATATAAAAGTATTTTTATTAAATTATTTAGTAATTTAGATAACTTATAATTCATTAAAATATTAGAATGATACTTATGAAAACCAAAACATGTTCAACATGTTTCATGAAACAACTATACTATTTTTATCCAATAACCCCATTAAATCATATCATATAAATGGAATCAATCTCATGGGTTTTACCAATACCATCAAAATTATATTTTCCTTTCTAAAGTAAAGAACATTAAAAATAAAATGTTAAAACTATCCTATTAAAAAGAATTAATTTATCTAGAACTAGTTACAAAATAAATTCAAAATAATCAAATTTATTTTTCTTTTTTTAAAATAATTATGGATATATAATATTTTAAAAGAATATTTTAAAAATAATATTAATAAAACCCTCACAAATAAAATACACTAGAACACACACACTCCCAAAAATGTTGATTAAAAATTATCAAATAGAAAAATGGGGGTCAGGAAAAAATAAGATAGTATAATAGCATGTTATATAATGAATTTTTCATTGAGTGGAAGAAAAAAACTTATTTCATCAATATCTAGAAAAATAATTCCTTAATAATTACATGGATAACAACAATTCCTCACAAATTTAATGTAGGTAAAGAATACATATAGTATTATTTATAACCAATTAATACTTCTCATAAAAAATAGAGACTAATATATAGAAACAAATATTAATTAAAACAAAAATTTTAAATTAATTCTTATCTATAAATAATTTTATTATACTTAAAATTTTATTTATATAAAAAATAGCTTTAATAAAAACTAATCATTATTATAGAATGTTTTTCATTTAACTACTTTATTGTAAAAAAATTATTATAATAAGATTAAATTGAAACTAAATAATTGATTAAACATAATAAATTCAAGAATAATTCCTAATAATATAGTTAATACCATCAAACATTCTATATAAAACTCCTCCCTTTTTGAATTTTTAAACTGTTTGAGGGTGTGTCGATATTATTATTTTATCTCATGTGGTGGATTAAACCCCATTTTTCTATGTATATATACTAACTAATGCCTTCAAAAATAAAAAACGCTCTAACTATAAACATACTATGTTTTTTATTAACTAAGTATGGATATTAAAAGATGCATCATATCAAATTTTTCAATAAACAACACTCAATAATTTATGAAATAACCATCATAGTTGAATAAAATATGAAAAATATGATTTTTTATCAAACCCAAAAATGGATTAAATTTTCAATTTATTAATCATTATAGAAATTTGAATTTGGAATTGTACTGAAATAATTGTGATTAGTAGTAGGTAATGGTGAAAAAATCAATTGATTTTAAGTGTTAAGAACCTATACAAAAATAGGAGGAACTATGAGGGAATATATTCAATACATTGGGAAATTATTTTTGAGGATCTATCAGTTTTTTGATCACACTATGATGGATTTTTACGGGTAACTCAAAATGTAAAATAATAGGGTTTGTAATATCACTAGAAAAGGATAAGCACATGTCTAGAAGTTTTTTGGAGGCACCTATTTGGTCGATCATGCGATGAGGTGAAGTATTAGAGAGTGGCTTTATAGAGTTCATGGTAGGATAACTATATGAAGGGAATGAATCAGGTGGGAAGTGGTATAATATGGGGAACTTCATTTCCATGATCAATTATGATCAGGGATTTAGATAACCTATTTCCATAATTTTAACAAACCCTTGTAATAGAATCGTGGAAATAATACATTTTGGTAGTTATGAAATAAGAGTACTTGATCATACGAATATAAAAACTCAATCCTAATATTTATTCTCTAATGAAAAATTTATTTGATCCTTTGATACATTTAGTGAAACATACCTTTCTTTATATTTATTTCTCTTGTACTTCTTTTCCCAGTCACAAAAATAACTATCCCAAAATTATTATAAGCATTTTTTCAATACTATAAACCTGAAAATCATTGAAATAACTATAATTATATCTAAAATATTATATATCAATAATTATATACATTAACTCATGAATCATAATTTTTTAATCTACTTTATCCATAACAATTCCCTATTAGGTATTATAACCTAAATATTTTCAAATCATTCATAACGGTTCATAAATAGAATTTAATTAACCAAATCATATCCATGAGAGTATAAAAACATGTATTTACTCATGCATGTTTTTTATAAACTAGGTGATGATTGAATTAATAATAAATACTCCCCTTTCTGGTTTACTTCCCCTAGGTACATTTGTGCCCAATCTTGTATTAACTTATAATTTCCAAATAGGGATGTTATTGCCTAAAAAACAAAAAAAACTCTACTTTAACAAAATTTGAGTTTGTTATCCTAAACTTAGACTTATACCATGTTTTTCCACTAATTTTATCTTATCCTAATCTATAAAAAACTAAACTAATCCTTATAAATAATTAAGTAATCCTCTAATACCAACTATAGAAACCCCAAACCCACACTCTTAGATCTGGTGCTAAAAACAATTTTTATAAAAACTTACATTGATACAAATTGAGATGAACCTAGCTAAGAATATATTTATTTTACATAATTTCCATAATTTAATCATTATATCTCTTTGATAAGCACCCAAAACCAAGAATGTAAGGTTTTTCATCTTTGAGGATCCTCTATATAAAATTATTATACTATGATACTTATTAAACATTTAGTTTTAATTGATCTATACTAGACTCCCTTATAGAATCCTCATAAATTAAACTCATCTTCATAACATATAGAAATGGAAGTATAAGAAAATGGGTGAGATAAAATTCTTAGAAAGGGTCAAAATATTGAGAATAATTAAATATCTTAAATGAGCATAAGATGAGCATATGTATATAATGAGGATATATGGATATAAAAAAGAAAATCATACCCAATAAAACCTAGATCATAGACCAAAAGTCATGGAATAAGTATTAGCATAACATAAGACATAAAACAATGGATTTTGGAAACATTAGTCAATAAACATGATCTATAAGGGAATAACATTAGGATACCTTATGAAGGTGACACAAAAATTATTATAGATAAAAATCGCCTTTATGATTCACACACTTGCACCCAAACATGTGAGAAACTAAAATGTGCCCATAGAAATATGTTTTGTGAGATATAAACGTTTAATAGATTCATTAGAGGGTGATATAGGACTAAACCCGTAATTTATCCACACTTTTATGTTCCACATGAAATAAATCATTCGTCTATAATAAAAAACCCATGGGAATAAAATGGTTTTCATTCATCACATCATAAATAACCCATGGAAATAAAAAAATTCATATATTTTTCAAATATATTCGCATAAAGGATTCATTTACAATGTCATCAATAATCATAAAAAGATAAATATATTGAAAATAAATGAGTACCCAAATATATTTATTAAATTTCTAGGAAAATACCACTCAATTAATATGATCAGGTATTAGGTATTTACACCATATAGAAAAAATATATTTTTTTAATCAATAATTCACCCAATGAATCTATATATGGAATCTTTTTAAACACACATCAATAAATGGAATGAAATTTAGAGTGTTCATAGAGTAAAATCATTGGAAGAAATCTCATATTTATAAAAATTGGGTGGTTAGGAAATACAAAGGTAGTGATGGATTATTCCTCCAATAGAAAGGAACATTACATAATACATCTTGAGAATTAATTAGGAAGGCAGCATTTAAATAATTTATTTTATTGAGAATAAAATGTGTGAAGATGCGTAGAAATTGATGAGGAATAATTTTTATGATCATTTGAAAAATTTCATTGAAAATAATAAATAACCTTTTCTTATGGAAAATATTTATTAAAATATAAATATTTTGTAAAATGAAGAAAATATGGATTTATTCCCATAAAATGATGAAAATTTATATGTTATGTTCTATTGAAAAAAGGAAAAATTTTAGAAATATTTATTCACATAGAAAAATTTAAAAGATATTCTTTTCATACTTTTTGAAAATGACCAATATAGAAATAATTAAAAATTCCTTTAGAAAAACTATACATAATTTAAAAATAGTAAAAAATGACTTAAAATTAATTTATTTATAAATAAGTTCATATAAAAAAACATCCAATGAATAATGATAAGGAAGAAAAAGATACATGGCCGATAAGAAAATATGGGGTTAGTTTCTCTTACAACAGTTAAACAATGAGTCATAGAGAATATAAAATAGTTATAAGCCATGTAAAAACTTAGGAATAACTATAGAAGAATAAAATTATATTACTTTTTTGAAAGAAATTTTATAAAAATTCCCAAGAAGTATTATCTTTTAAAAAAATTGGATTTGAAAGTGTGAATGAAGAAAAAACCCTTATGGTAATGGTAATGTATGAATCAAAATAACATAATAGCTTGCCTTGAAATAAACATTAAAATATCATGAAAATAAATAAATTAATTATAATTCAAAGAAATATGGAATTGAATACAACATATAAATGAAATGGTGGTTCACAATATCAAACATTTCTCACAGAATTGAAAATGGAGACCAATAACCCTTATCTTATATTCACATATACATTATCATTGTTCAAACTCCTACATAATGAACATAAATATCATAATCACTCATTTAAAAAAAATTATTCAAACATATTTCACTTTTATAAATTTAATTTATAATCAAATATTACAAATATATTATATTATTGTAGTTTATTTTCATCATCGGATGTTAAAACTTTATATTTTTTATTTCATATAAGTATCATGATTATTAGGTTGATTCTTACTTACTGGCTAAAATTTAATCATTCCCATATTATTTAATAAATAATATTCATTTTTTAAATTAATTATCAATTTCCATTTACATTAATTGAAATACATGGATACATTTTTGTGAAAATAGAAATCATGGTGAACAAGTTTTGGTGAGTTTATTAATTAAAAGGAGATATATCAATAAGAAATTTAATTAGTAATAAAATATTTACATAAAATTTATAAAAATTACAAATCATTATTATATGATATTGTAAATATATAATATTCCTTAATAATTATTTATATAAACATTATAAAATATTTTAAGTCTTGAGTAAAACTAACCCAAACGGGGGAATGTAATAATGATTTAACCCGTAAATAATTATTTTTATGTAATAAAAAGTTAAATTTTAAAAAATCTTAATCATGTCATAAATATAATATATATTTATTAAATTCATTCTTAGAATAGTCAATTAAGGTTGGTGGAAAAAAATATACTTCATCATTCATGGAGAAGGTCTTCTATATGTACACACGATTAACATTTTCATTTCTCAATGAACATGATAGAATGAATGTATATGATAAATTATCATTTCAAGATCAAAATTATGAAATATTAAACATATCATTTCATAAATCCATTATTTTTATCATCCATTAAAGGAAATAATGAAAAAAAAATCACATCGCTTTGTGGAGGCATTAGTCTACACAAACATATGGTAGATGTTGTTTTGTTTTATAGATTCAGGTGATTTAATTATGGTTTATCAATTACTATAATTAAATTATGGTAAAATAATAATATTTACTTCATTACATTAGGGTTTCCATAAAAAAAAATTATGAGGATGATTAAGAAGAAATTTTTAAAGAGTATGAAAAAATAATGTTGGGAACTAATAATTTTTCTTGGAAATATCCTTGGATATGGAGGCATTAGGATAACTAGTTGATACTCTAGGATTATGAACATTGGATGGGATTCAATGATGAGGAAAATGGATAATTTTATTAGGTATATTATAATTTTTAGGTGTATCATTAAGTGGTGTAAGCAATTCCATTTTATATGTGAAGAGAATGAAAATTTTGTAAGTACTCAAAACATTTCAATAATGTTACATCACTATTCAAGTTTTAAAGACTCAAAAAGGGGGAATAATGAATTTTGGGGTGATATTGTGTCTTTAAATCCTCAAGCATGTATTTTCATACAAATTTTTAACATGATTTGATTCATTTTCCATTATATTTTTACGTGTTACCATTTTAGTTTTTACCTTGGTATATAGTTTATAACTATATAATTTATGTTTTTTTTTAAATAGAAGATAATTCCCCTTACAAAAAATTGGGAATTATGAACCAAAATGTAAGCTTCGTATAATCTAATTAAATTTCTAAAAAAGATAAAATTAACTTCTAAATTAAAACATTTAATATATAGAAAAATGATTTTATAGAAAAATATTATATTCATAATTAAGTATTATTAATCTTATATAAAATAAGTTACCAATTAAACAATTGATAATATATTTTTTATATATTTTTCTGAATGATATAAATTTTATTATATAAAATATATTATTAGATTAAAATTACACAAGATTAACAAAATGATTCTTTGAAAATAACCCTTTCAACATTATCATGGTCATTAACTTTAATCCTAGAAATCATACTTTTATACATAAAAATAAAAATTGCCTTGTTAAAAAATATAAACATTCTAATCTAAAACATGAAATCAAAATTTTTATATTAAATTTATATAAGTGATGAAAATTAGTTTTTAATTTGACTATATAAAGATAGTTTTTAGAGGGAAATATTACTTAGGTTCCTTAAGCATCAAAATTGTGTTTTATAATATTAACATAGTATTTTTAAATTGATAATTTGAATCCATAAATATATTATTGGTCTAAAAAATTAATAGTTTTTTATTTGATACTTATATCGTTATAAATTTATAACTATTTGAAAATTAGTAAAAACAGTATTTCTTTATACTCCCTCAAAAAATAAATTATTGTATGAAAAATAAAAAAATAACACTAATATAATTTTTACATGATAAATTAAAAAAATAAATTTCTTTATATGAAAATAAAATTATATAATTTATAAATATATATTTTTCATGAAAATAAAATATATAAAGAAAAACAATTGATAAAAAAAATTGTTTTTAAACATTATGTGTTTTCAATATTTTTTCATATTAATTTCTAAATTAATGAATTTTTATATAATATTTCTCATATTATAATAATATTTTAAAATTGATCAATTTAATTTATTAGGAAAAAATATTCAAAACTTTGAAAAAAAATATATAGTTATTTGAGGATGAACAATCATATTAATTATTTATCCTCTAAATCTAATCATTTTTCAAATATTAATATCTTTTATTTAGAAGAGGTTGTAATTTTTTTATTATTTTATTAATAATACTAATATTATATAGCATGGTGTGTTTTTTCTAGGTTTTTTATGTTATATAAGCTATCAAAAATAGTATAAAATTAGATAAAAGAATATTCCAAAATCTTTGGATGTTATATAAGGTTCACTATGAATTATAAATTTAGCAAAGTCCCTTGTATTTTACACTATGATATGTTACATATGTTATATGATACATACATTTTTTTAACGATATTTAATATAACCCATAGATGTGAAAATTTTCAAAGTATCAAATCACACTTTCATACGTAATATATTACCTACATGTTGTTTTTCCATTAAAAATATTAGATTTCTAAGATGTATTATTCATAAAGAGTATTTAAATGTGATTATGCTGAGCTATTATTTTTGTTGTAAACTTTATGATTCAAAAGTATTAATTTCTGATCCATAAACTAGTTTTAGTGATGAATAATTTATAAAGATAATGGGTTATACAAAATGGATAATATGATCATGTTGTATATAATTTTTTGGATGAAGACATCTCAAAAATGGTTTAATCAGTTGAAATGTAGTCAGAATACAAGGATAAATCCATGTCATGTTGCATGAAAAATACAGTGTTTCAAGAGAACCTCACACCACAATAGTGTCATTGTATGTTATTAAACAAACATGGAACTAATGATTTGTTGTTATAATTGATGTTTGAATGAAACCATGATACTTGAGAGAGACCATGAGTGGGAAAGGTCTCAATATAATTGAAAGTGAAATATAGAGAATTGAACAACATTATTTATTATTCTAATGTTCTTTTTGGATATTTAGAGGAAAAATATTAAGGAATTAATCATGGGTAGATCAAAAATAGTTTTCCATGAATTTTATATGGAAAAATATTATTGAAAAACTAGTATAAAAATTATATAGGTTCAGTGTAACACCCCAATATTTTTTAATATATTTCTCTTTAAATAAATTCAAAGTGTTTGATAGCTTTATTTATACACAACACTGAGCTTAAACAAACTGCAATATACTATTGAATATTATTATTAAATGTGAATGTTATTGCTTGAACATAGGATTTAAGGGTGTAAATATGAATAAATAAATTATGAAAAAATTAATTTTTACACATTTATAAAATTAATCATTTGGTTATAAATTTATTATAAAAGAAAATAAAATCATTTAATAGTAAAATGAGATGTTTTCTGAAAAAACTATTTGTATGAACATAATGTGTCTTTATCAAAAAAAATAGCAACTATTTATGAATAATATTCATCAAATGTGTAGATAATATATTCAATAATATATTTTAACCATAAAATAATTGTTTTACTAGGAAGGAATAAGAATAAATTTATTTTAATGCTTAAAAAATCATTTTTAATGGTTTTATTTCATTTTGGGAAATTCTTTTAAAAATAATTTATAATACTTATAAAATTTGAATTTAAAAAATGGTCACATATTTGTAATTACAATGTCTAAAATTAGTAATGATTTTATTTTAATTTTTGGTCATTATGGATAGTTAGTGAAATAAAAATTTATTACTATGGTGAAGGTTAAAATGGTTAATAAGGGATTAAACCAAATGGATACGGGATAAAATGAGCTAAAACATTGGCTAAATCTTATTTTTTTAGTGGGTTTTGACCAAAAATTATCTTATCTTTTGGAATTTTTGGTGAAATGGTCACTTGAATATTACTCTATTATATTTTAATATATTAAATATTTATAAGAGTGTCACTCCCATAACTTATAAAAGGGAACCTCCTCTCTTATCTTATTTAAATAACTTTAGTCATTTATCTAAAAAAATATGTACCCAAATACTATCCCAAAAAACCTATCCATTCCCTTAGTGTGTTTTCCTTCCAAAAATACCCATCCAAGAAGCCTTATGGTGCTTTTCAAAGGAGGATACACAAAGAATCCTTATTTGTTCTTACCAATGTTTTCATGTTTCTTTCTTCCTAAACCTAATAAAAACGTACTATAAATATATTAATATGATTTAATATTTTTATTAACTATAATTTTTTGTATCGATTTTCTATCTTTATCTTATTCGTTGGAAAATGATGATGTTTCTCATGCATACGTGTAGACTACCACCCCCATGAAGTGATGTGATTTTTTTTATTCTATATTAACATGTATGGTCATAATAATATATTTAATGAATATATATGATATTTATAATATAATTATGATTATATAATTTTGAATTATTATTTATATTTCATTCATTTTTTCCATCAAAAAGTGAAAATATCACTCATGCGTATGTACAAACTACTGACTCCAGGAAGTTACGTAATTATTTTTTCAGCATCACCTTATATTAATGGTTATAAAAGTGTATATAAGGAATAAATATGATAATTATGATATTATTATTGTTTTTTATATTATTTAATCATTACCAAGGTGTAAATTCCAAAACTTTTGAACCAAAACATTCATGAAAAATAGGCTAGTTTTGATCTGAATGTTCATTTTAAAGAAAAATTGTTAATAAAATGAGAAATAGAATTTATAAAGTTGTGATACATGTTATGTTATGTATAAATATTTTTCTATAAAATATCCATAGATAATATATCTTTATTATATATTATATTTCAATGTGAATGAATCTAAATGATGATTAAGGTAAGGTTTTATGTTTAAAACTCATTTCTACTCAAAATAATCTATTTTAAATTTCTATTAAGAGAAATTATATAATACTTGTACTTCAAACTCAAAATGTGTTCTTTTCCTACAGTTTTTTTTATTTTGTAATTATTATTTTAATTTTAATCCCTTTTGTACTTAAAAATATCAATAATTTTTTACAATAAAACCCGACCTTATTTTCACTTTGGTTGGAAAAAAAATTCTTCCATGTCCATGCTCGATAAAAAAAATTCAAATATGTTATTTTCAATGATTTAATTTATTAAAAGTTATTTTTAACTATATTATAATATTCTTTCAATATTTTTAAATTTTCATTTTAACTTTTTTTTTCAAACAGTTTATTTATGGATTTTTCAAAAAAGTGTGAATGGAATATTTGGTTTAACGTTTACTAAATAAATAGCCTTTCCCGCAATCATAACAATTATTTTATTTTAATATTACCTTATAAGTTTTAATTTTTAATTATAAAATAATATATTTTTCTTAATATTATGTGAAATTCTAGTTCTTAAATATTCTGAAAGAATATTATATTTTCCTTATTTTCAATGAAATTATTAAATACTCTTTTAATGGAATTTTTTATCTACATCAATATCCTTTAAGGGTTTTTATTATTCTCTAGAGATATAATCTTATGATATTGTCTACATTATCTAGATATCTTATGATGATGATGTTTTAAGGATGAGTCATTGAAACTCATTTGTTTCCTATAGGTTACATAAGTTATGATGAAATATTCATGAATCATGTTTCTTTTCTACAGGTTATGAAATTATGAATTAATAATTTTTTTATGAAACCCATTTATTTTATATGGGTTATACAGTGATGAAATAATGAATGTTTTTATGATCTTTTGGTACACTATTGTATGATTTTTATTATATTATGGGTGGGCCTAGAATTATGATGATATCCAAATAATTGGGTAATATTGATATATCATGAGACAATATAGACTATAATGTGAAGTGAAAATAGTTTAGTAATGGACTATGTTTATAATTACAGCCTTAGGAGTGAACCTTGAATAAGGAAGTAATGGAATAGGGAGTAAACCCAATCCTTTATGATAGTCTTTGTAGTGATTCTTGACTAAGGAAATGACTTTAAATGCTTACATGTATACTAAAACCCTATTTATTATTCTTATGATATGTTCTCATTACTCATGATAAATTATCGATGATTCCACACTCTTGTGGCATATGTATCTTGTTATAAAAAATACTTATTTCATGAATCATTATTCATGATATTTGTCTAATAGTGTATGATATTCATAAATTATGATCATGTTATCACACCCTTATACTTATCTTATCCTCACTTCATATAATTGATAAATACCTCCAATGTTTATCCTTATAATGAATCTAAGCTCACTCTTTTTTATGTTTCCTTTCCTCAGGTTATAGAGAATGGTTTTGTATAGGGTTTTTTTTAGAAGTATACTATTAAAGAGTAAATTTGTAGGATAATTTTATTATAATATATGAAATAAGTTCATTATGTTTCTATTCTTCATAGAAACTATACCTTTACAGGTATATGGTGTGTATTTTAATCATATGTATTGGGTATTCATCTAAAATGATGTAATATTTATGTATAAAATACTAATGTCACCTTAGTTTGTACTAGATTATGGTTTAGTTATTTTTTGATATTAGGTTTAGAAAACTTTAGTGAAAACCCTAGGGATAAGTCTAAGTATAAGATAATATCCATAAATCTTGGTAAGATATAGGTTATATGGTTTTATTTAAAACACATCCTTATATGTATACTATCATGTGGATGTGGTTTTGGTACAGATGATCTTAGGTGTAAAAACATTGAAAAATAATATATGAGTAAAAAATCAATATTTACTCGATTCATTATGAGAGGGAATAAGACTGCACATCAGTATAAACACTCTCATGGGATATTATTTAGTTAATTCAAATTCACTTTATAAATTATTTTAATGAATGATATGATAGAACATATAATAACCTATGATAATCCATTGTGATATGAGATAAACATTAAAGTTTCATGGGTTGGAAGAAGGTGGCATAATTTAGGACATGATATGAATTATTTCCATATTAATCTAATTTTTTACTCTGATTATTGATGTTTGGTACTCGCATGATGTTTTCAGTTTTACCCAATGGTTGGAACCAGGAAAAATCATGTGATGAATTAATTTGAAAGAAAATCCAATGATTGTACTAATGAGAAATAAAATGAAATTAGAGCTGGGATATGAAATCTTTCGGTTAGGGTCACCCAAATATCTCAATATATGAATGGTAATATAAATCATACTGAGTATCCAAATCGACAAAGGAAGGAACAAATAACTATTGATCCTTTTATATGATAATTCCCTCCTTCCTTGGATGGTTTCTCTGATCTACTTATTACTGAGATATGGATCAATTTTATTAAAAATATATTTTCTATTCTATAATGTTTATACCTTGATATAGTTATTTTGGTTTCATGTTATTTTTAAGGTTAATATGATTAATTTTTAGAACTTCTGAATAATATAAGTCAAGGAATGGAAAATAAATCTATGAAATGAGAAGTGTTTAAAAATGTATTTTTCAATAAGTAATTTCTATGATTTATTTGAAAAACAATTTAAAGGTAATTTCTATAACTAAATCAAAAGGACAATGAATCCAATAGTTACTTTATGGAAAATTTCACCAGACATGAATGGTATGCTTCTGGTTTTATCATCGATAATGAAATAAAAGTTGACTAGTTCTTCAGTAGTTTAAGGATAAGTCTTAAAAAGGAATTGTCTATAAGAGACTTTGAAAAATATGAAGAACTCATTCAATGTTCTCTCAATATAGAAATAGAGATCAAATAATCTAATTGTTCTCATGGTTTTGGTTACATTAAGTGGATAATATAATTTCAAGGAAATTCTAATAATAAAACCCCTGGAGGAATGAAAATTAATCTTCCTTTATACCAAAAGTGTGGGAGGAAGCATGGAGGAAATTTCCTTTTGAGGTATGGTAAATGATATAATTGTGGAATAGAATTCCATAAAGAAAAATAATGAAAAAATTTTGTGAAGAGGCCATCAAATGATGGTGATAAGTCTCAACTAAATGTCACACCCGCACTCTAAGAGTTGAAGATGTATTATTTTATTATAGTTCTATCCACTATTTTATATCTGATGATTTTTATAAGGTTATCACATTACCACCTAAATGATTAGATCGTGAATTATCAGTGAAAACTAAAAATGGTATGATGATCACATCTTATATCTAAAACTCCTCTCAGATATAAGTTTGTTAGAATGTTCTTAGGATAAATATTATAATTACTCCTATTGTTTAATGTGATGTTATTTTGTGTATAGATTGTATTTACTTATATAGATACCTTATTAATTTATAAGGAAGTAAATTAAAATTTTAAATTATGAATCTAAATGTGATTCTATTTCAGTGAGAAGATGAATTTAAAATTCTAATGGAAATTACTTATGTTTAATGGGTCATACTACCTATTCCTGAGGGATATTTATCTCAAATGTTAGGGAAGAAAATCAACATTTACTATATTCCTATAGTTTAGGATTACACTAATGTATTTACCAAATAAATTTCTATTCTTCCAAAAAATATTGATGTTTAGTTTTCAATATAACTAATACTTGGTGAAAAACTAATTTTGAAGGATTTATATAGAATGTCCTTGATCGAGTTTTAGAAATTAAATATGAAAATTTAGGAGAGTTTTCATATGGGATTAATAATCCCTAGTGTATCAATAGGGTTGAACCTATTCTTTTTGTTAATAATAAAGAATTTTCATTATGTCTTTGTAATTATTTTTGAGAACTAAACAATATCACAATAAATAATAGGTATCATCTACACCGTATCAATGCTATGTTTGATCAATTAAAAGGAGCTAAATTTTTTTCCAATATTGATTTTCAATCTAGGTAACATCAATTGAGTGTCAAGAAGGAGGATACACCCAAGACATACTTCTATATGAGACATCATCATTATGAATTTATAGTGATTCTATTTGTACTTACCAATTCCCCTTATATCTTCATGGATTTAATGAATATATTATTTAAAGATTACCTTAATCCATTTATGGTGGTCTATATAAATGATTATCTTATATATTCAAATAGTAATAAAGAGATTGTAGATCATTTTATGATTGTGTTTAAGACCATGAGGAAGGATAATGTGTATGAAATATTTGAAAATTATTATTTGTAGATACATAAAGTTTCATTGGTGGGTCATATAATCTCAAGATATAGTATATCAGTGGATCCTTCAAAGACCAGAGTTACTGGGAAATGGCCCAGACTGACCATAGGGACCAAGACCCATAGTTTTCTTGGCTTGGCTAAAAGCTACTAAAAAATTGTGAGAGATTTATCCCATATATAAAATCTAATAATAAATTTTACTTGGAAGGTATCTAAGTATCATTGAACTGATTAATTCATGGAAATATTCAAGGAACCAAATATAATGTTGTTCAATGAAATTTTGCCCACATTCCAAGCATTACAGAAAGGTTTGTGATGTAACACCATAGGATTTTATGAAATATTTTTTAAAATAAATTTAATATTTTTGATATTTTTCATTAAAAACAACACCAATTTTATCATTTTTGACACACAATTCTAAGTTTTGTTTTCATTACATGCAACTCTGAATTTAGCTTACAATACACACAACACAGAGTTTAAACGAAACATTATATTCTATTAAAATATTATTATTTAATATTATTTTTATCACCTATAAATTGGAATGGAAGGTATGAATATGGTTAAAAAAATTATTAAAATATGGTTTATGAATGTATATAAAATTAATTCTTTGGTTACCAATTAGAAATAAATACAAAAACCATAAAAAATGAAATCTTTTTCTGAATATCTATTTTTATGTGAATAATTGTTTTTTCCATCAATAAATTAACCAAATAACTTTTGGATAATTATTTTAATGAAATATATGTATTATATATTCAATAAAATTTTTAACAATGATTTTTTTTTTTTATAAAATAGATAATAATAAATCCTATTTTACCCATAAACTGTATTTTTTTCTAAAAATATGTTTTATCTCCTTTACTGTAGTTATTTTAAAATTAATTTCTACCATATTTAGAAAATTTATTTTATATAATATACTTAATTTTTGAATTCATCATGTAAAAATTATATTATGGTGAATTTTTTAAAAGTTTCTAAAAATATTAATTTTTTGATGAATGGTAAAAAGATACTGAATTTTAATTGAAAGATTCATTTTCATTCAAATTAATTATGAGATTAAATTAAATTTTTAATTGGTTTTAAAGTAAAATTATTTCAATTATACATATATTAATACAATTTAGTTCATTTTAATCAATTTTATGATAAATTTTTATATAAAAACATTTCAAACATTCGAACATTTTCTCTTAAAAAACTACCATTCTTATTAATAGAATTTTCACAAAACACGCCTTTTGGAGTTTCCACCTCACGGATAGCTTCAAGAATCCCTTCTAGGTAATTTTCTTCCCCCACATAGAACAATGGAAGTCATATGGCAGTCCCCCTTTCATGGATAGATTAAAGTCAACACTGATGGGGCTTCAAGGGGTAATCTGGGGCCCTCTAACTTTGGTGTTATCTTTACAGATCATCAGGGGAGTTTTCTTGGGTGCATTTATGGCTCATGTGGTATTACCTCTTCTCTTGAATCAGAAATGTATGGTGTCATCTTAGTGGTGGAGCAAGCAAAGATTCGGGGTTGGAACAAGATTTGGATTGAATGTGATTCCATAGTTATAGTATCCTCCATTCGTACTAGAGCTTTTCATCTCTCCTAGAAGCTCACCAATCGTTGGACTAAATTTCTATACTCTCTCAACTCAAAGTAATATTTCACCACTCATGTGTATAGAGAGGAAAATGTGTTGGCGGATGGGATTTCTAACAAGGGAGTCAATGGGAATGACTTTTACTGGGAGGATAATGTTTCTGAGGATCTTATTTCCTTCTTTAGGAGGAATTTTTATACATTTTCTACCTTCAGACTTGTGTAATTTTTTATTTTGTTAATATAGGGATCTTTCTTTTCCTATAAATATCTCAATTTCCCATAAAAAATATCATTCTCATCACATCTACGTCATTATTTTTTAAAATTGTAATTTTCCACTTTTGTTAATTAAATTTTGGAAAATGGGTTATATTTTTGGAATCATAATAATTTATATTTTATTATTAGTTCAAATTATTTTGTAACCAAAATTAATAGTGAAAACAATAAAAATTAATTACCATGGTTCAAGTAAAATAGATTTACCAGGGGTTAAACTAAAAATATAATCTTTAAATGTCCTATATACAAGTAAATAACTATTTTATGGACATATTAAGACCATTAAACCTATATGGTTCTATAATTTATCATTTTTTCTCACTTTTGACAAATAAAAAATGTGAGATCACATAATTCTTATCAAAAAAAGAAATTATGTTCTCTCCCCCACTTATAAATAGTAACCCCTATCCTCTATTCTTCCCACTTTAACATCATTTTAGATAATACAATCTATGAAAAAATAAATTCCAAAATTCCAAAATCTTATTCTATAATCATTTTTTTGATATAAATCCATCCAAAGAATGATTTTTGTGCAAACCTAAGGATGATACCCAAAGAATAGGTAACGTTCATCCATGATTATTTTTATTATTTTTATTTTCCCACATCCTTAAATTCTTATTAAAAATGTTAATATAATAAAATTATTGTCTTAAATATATTGATGTTTTTTTATTTCTTGACCTAAAAACACCTCCACTTCCATAAAATGGGTTATGAAATCATAATTTGTGTGTATGGAGAACTACCACCTCATGAACCGATGTCATTCATTTTTCCACTACTACCTATCACATTTGGGTATGATGATAGATATAAATTATATAAATTATATTTATAACACATTTATACCTATATAGTCATTATATCATATGTAAATTTTTAATTTCCATTCCGTAGGGGACATGAAAACGTCACTTATGTCTACAGAGGACCACAGCCTCATGAAGTGATGTGATTCGTTCTCACTAACGCTTTACATGGAAGATAATATGAAAAATTTTAATTTATATATGTTATATACATGAAATAATTATAATATTAATAAAATATTTATCATTCTCTATGGATAATATATCATATTCATTTGTACCTTTTCGCGCATTGAATGATGATAATGTCATTCATGTACATGTATACTACCACCTTCATGAAGTAATGTGACTATCTTTTCATCACCACACCACACAGATGATATGTATAAGAATATTTAAATAATTAATAATTTATTTATACCATTATTATAATTTTTCATATATAATATAATACTTATAACCTTTGTATAATAATCATTGAAAATTGGAAATGTTACTCACACAAACGTATGACCTACCTTCTCCATGATCGTAATGTACTTCATTTATCAAAAAAATGATTATTGGTATTAAAATTATAATTGATGAATAATTATGATAATTATGTCATGAATATTATTCTAGATGTGATGGAAAAATTATCAAGTTAATAATACCTAAACTGAAAAATCAAATCATCTATAAAAAATAAAGCGGTTATTACCCAAAACATTAATTTAATATAAAATAGGTAATAAAAGGGTAATATAATGTCATAAGTAAATAATATATGATATTATATATATATGTGTGTGTGTGTGTGTGGTTTTTTAAAATATGTATAATAACCTTAAATATATTGTACTATAGGTTTGAATGTGTATGAAGGAAGTTAAGACTTTTGGTAGAGAGATTTCTAGTATCACTTTTATTTTTGAGAGACTTATGATATATTCACCACTAAATTATATTATGTGGGTTATATACTGAACTATGACATGATATTTCATGAATATACCTCATTTAATTTTATTTAAAGTTTCACTTGATTTTATTCTTTCACGGGGCTTACAATTCAAATGTTACTCAAGCAGTAAGGTATTTTTGTCTCAATTTGTCTTCTTTGAGAAATTGGTTGTGTTATGAACCTATATTATTTTAATCATTGTATATACATCCTATTTTACATTTAATATCATGAATTTATTTATCCTCATGATATTTTTAGTTTCATTTAATTTTATTCCTTTATGGGTCTTACATTTCAATGTTACAAAAGTGGTAAGAGTTTTAAGTCACAGACTAATCATTTATAGGGATCATCTATGATTATGAATATAATGATGATATATTATCATATATATCTCAATAAACTCATGAAGTTTCTTATAATATAGTAATTTAATTAGAATAAATGTTCTCCATTCATTTTCTTCACTTTATGTACTCAAGAGTTTAAAAATAATGTTTTTAAGAAAAATAATATTTTTGATTAAAAACCATTTTTCTTCTAAAACCATGCTTTTTAAAAATGATTTTAATATTTATTAAATATTATTTATTAATGAAATTTAATCCCTTGTTTTACTTTTGAAAGAAAAATATAAAGTAATTTTCATTTTATTTTCAAAATAAAAATCACATTTGTATTTTATCAAAAATGTGGAAAGAATCTTTTTTAATGTGAAAAACATGAATAGTATATCCCACTATTATGACTGCTCAATTATTTAAAGCAAACCTTATAAGTTTTCAAAATTATTTTAAAAGAAAATTTTGTCCTTAATATTTGGGAAATTTTTAGATTTTAAATAAATGATTTCAAAAATAAATAATTTTAAAAAAGTTTTATGTTTTTTAAAATGCTTTTTAAAGTTGAAAATATATTTTCCTAAAGAAATTTTTTAATAAATTTTTAAAGATTTTTTTATATGTTTTCAATGTTATTTTCAAATAAAAGGATTTTCAAAAAAAATTATGTTAAAAAAAGTGATTTTTAAAGAAATTTTATTTTCCTTAAGAAATGTTCCAAGTAATATTTCAAAATCCTTCTACATATATGATGAAATACTTTGATGTAACTTATGATTTTATGGGGATATAAACCAAAGATACTATTATTATTGTTTTATCAATGGATTATCATGTAAAAAATTAGGAAACCTGCTTCTTTGTCAACAGGTTATGCAATGATGAAATCTTGAAATGATTATGAAACCCTTCTTTTTCTGCATGTTAACATATAATGAAATTTTTGTGAAACACATTTCATTTCATGGTTTATAATATGATGATTGTTTTATAATTTTTTGGAACACATATATACGATTTTAATAATGTAACATTGGTTATGTTATAACCAAGGATGGTGGTTATGTTATAACCAAATATGGTTGGGACCAATATCTCCCTCCAATTAATTGGGTTAAAATTTATATCACATGATATAAAAAGGAATGGAATGGGTAGTGAACCCAATTATCTATGGGGTTGTTTTTGCTATTATAGTCTTTGGAGTGGACTATGACTACTATGGTGGTTTAGGGATTGAACACATTCCATTATGAGGAAATATATAGCACTGGGGATGGTGATGTGTCCCACCCAAGAGGTGTAGCCTCCCATGGATTTCTCTGATAAATTCTATCAATGATCAATGACTAATAAGGAAATGATTTTCTATGCTAATGTTTATTACACAATTAAATGTATTATACCAATGTTATACTCTCATAGAATATATTATTTTATTCCTTTATGATTCATTTATTTTGAACTACCTATATTTATGCCATGAATAAAGATTGTGATCTTTGATATAAATGGTATGGTTTTCAAATATTATATGCATGTTATCATAACCTTATGCTCATTTTATTATAATTTATATTCCTTATTTACCCTTAATGATCATATGATCTCACCATTTCTGATGTTTCCCTTCCCTGGGTTATGATGAAAGTTTATTAAGTAGTAGTACTAAAGGGAATATCTTTATGGGTGACATTGATGGTCTTTCATGAATTAATATTCCTATTTCCATGTTTTCAAAGGCACCAAATTATTATGTTCCTCATGCCTATTTTTTTGTAATGTAATTAATATTCATCTAAAAAGATACAGTATCCATGTATGTGAACCCTGGGTCATTATAATTCGTATTAGAGGAAAGTTTTAGTTAAAATTTGAAAACTAGGATGAGAAAACTTTAGTGATATCCATACTTATATTTATAATTATATATCTATGGATGTCTCTAAGGATATATTGAAGGATGAGTCCATGTAAATGAAAGTGTTCTGGAATATTTGCTAAAGGATAGAGAAAGTGGTTTCAAAGAAATCACATCTCTTTTTGAATACAAAAAGTTGATGTGGATCTAGTACAGAGGTACCTAGGGGTAATAACTCCAAAATGTTTTCATTGAGTTAGACTCTATCATCCATTAATGTATGAAAATGGTCCTCACTGCACACCTGTTTTGACTCTCCCGGGGTATATTCTTTGGATATTCAAAAACTCTTTATAAACCATGATGAATAATTTGAATAGATAATGACCATTAATAGATTATATTTATCCTAAGGTTTCATAAATTGAAAAGAAGGTGTCATTATTTAGACAAACTATAAGTTATTTTTCTTGATTATGTGGTTTTGGACTATGATTATTTTTTCTCACACTATTATTTTTAGTTTTATTCAATAATGTGAACCAAAAGGAACTTGGCTAACATTGAATATAATAGACAATTTTCTGATGTGAAACCAAATGGGATAATGAGTGGAGTAATGGATTTTTTTATTATGCCTAATAATTTCTCATGATATATGATTAACAATGTGTACCTTAACCAACTCTCAGGCTCAATAAAGAAGAGAAGGAAAGAGTTTACTGAGATTTTGGGTAATGGAAACCATGGAAGAAAGAAGATAAAGTTTCCAATATGTCGATAATATGGAAAGAAACACTAATGTGAATGCATCAGAGGAAAGGGCATATTTTATACTGTGGAAAAGAAGGTTATAGAATAGATAACTACCAAGGTAAAATGTAACTTTCAGTTAACACAATGGATGGAAATATTGGTCTACCTATGGTATCATCAACTGTTGAATTTTTCAAATGTGAAAAGTATGGGAATTAAGAAAATTGATTTCTTAAAATTAAATCTCAGGAATATAATCAGAAAGGTTGTAATAGTAATGGTTATATTTTTTATGATGAAGAGACCACAAATTTCATATGAAAGGAAAGAGTTATTAATGAATAAGATGATGAATCCTAGTTAATGGTTTTAGAAGGAAGTGGGATGAATGAAGTATTTATACATTATAATTCCAATATTATGTTACCTGAATAAAGAAAATATAATTATTATTTAGTATAATTTTTTTAGGGATTTTAAATAATATGTTAGATGATGTGGATGGACTGGAAAAGTGATTTAATGATATGGTGATATTTTGATAATAACCCTTCATATGTTCAAAATTTTGGGATAATGATGTTAGGATAAATAGATGATTTAATTTTATAAATTAAATTGTATAATACTAATTTCTTTATAACTAATTAAATATTCTTTTGAAAAAATGATTTATTCTATCATTGATGGAGTTTAAAATATTTTTGGATTTATGGAATATATCCAATAATATTTGTTTTATGTAGGGAATGAGGAGGAATTTCTGTTTTCAAAATAGTTTTATGTAAATTCAGTTTATTATCATTTTCCAAGAGAATACATGATGAAGGTATTCACATGTTTGGTATGTGACGATCAGTATCAACTTTGGTCATTAGTTTATGATGATAATTAATGATAGTTGGAATGACATATAATTCTATTTATGGATCTTATGATCAATTTTTAATTCCAACACAAAAAGTTCACCTTCATTTCTTAAATTTATAGATAAAGTGGGAATTTATCAAGTAAAAACAAAATGGGGATATTGTGCATATGAAATGGAATTAAATCAAGTAAGTATATCTTCCTGTGAAAATTCTTCAAATTAAGAAAATTATATTAAAAAAAAGTGTCATGTTATCTCAATTTTTTATGATATCAATGAAATTTTTAATGAATATTTGGTTTATTATTTTTCAGTTTTTAACCTTTTTTGAATCATCCAATTTCTTGTGATCAATGTTCTTTATGACACTCCATCGGAATTGTGTTGTTAGTTTTCTCACCTTTTTCCATGTTTTCACTTCCCATCTATGTTATCCTATTTGGAAACCTAGTATGTGTTATTACATATGAATTTCTCATATCCCTTTATATTTTTCAATAGGATTTTTTATTAACCCTTTTAATAATATGGGTTTCAACAAATTAATTTTAAAATTTTAAACCATTGATGTCCAAGATTAATTTTGAGGGAGAAATTCATTTTAAGGGGCATAGAATGTAACACCTAGAAATTTTATGAATTTGTTTTTTCAAATAATTTTTTTCTTTTATATATTTTTTATTACACGCAAAACCATGTTTATTTTGGACTATATGTAACTATGAGTTTAGTTTCCATTTCTTTCAATGCTAATTTTTTATTGTGTTACATGCAACACTGAGTTTAAATAAAACATGAAATTATTGTAAAATAGTATTATTAAATATGAAAGTTATCCCCTAAATATTATAATGGTGGTTATGAATTGTATTAACTAAATTATTAAAATATGGTTTACACATGAATATTAAATTAATTATTTGGGGACCAATTAGAAATTAAAATAAGAACCATTTAAAAAGAAAATAAATCTTTTTCTGAATAACGTTTTTTATGCGCACAAATGTGTTTTACATTAATAAATTAACCATATCACTTTTAGTTAATTATTTTAATTAAATTTATTTATTTTATATTTAATAAAAATTTTAACAGTCATATTATTTTTTTCAATAAAATATATAAGAATAAATCCAATTGTATGCTTAAAACTATTTTTTTTTTCTAAAAATAGTTTTGTCGCCTTTAGCGTGGTTATTTTAAATTTAATTTTTACTAATTTTAGAAAATTTATTTAATAAATTAAACTTAATTTTTGAATTAATAATTTCTAAATTATCTTATGGTTAATTTCTAATAATTTTCTAAAAATATTAATTTTTTGATGAATAGTAAAAAAATACTAAATTTTAATTAAAAACTATATTTTATTTAAAATTATTTACAAATATAAATTATATTTTTAATTGGTTTTAAAGTTAAATTAGTTAAATTATAAATCTATTAATATAATTTTAGTGATTTTAATCAATTTGATATTGAATTTTTATATAAAATCATTTCAAACATGCAAAAAAATCTCTTTAAAACATTCATTCTCATCGCGTCTGTGGAGTTATTTTTTAAATTAAAATTTTCCACTTATGTGAATTTAGTTTGAAAAAATTGATTCCATATTTTTTAATCATATTATTTTATAATATAATAATTTCAATGTAATTTTTGAATAAAATGAATACAAAAAATATTATAAATTAATTATCGATGTTATGGTAAAAATGGATTTATCAGTGGGTTAAACTAATAAGATAAGTGTTAAAATAACATATAAAATTATCTAGAAACTATTTTCTTGATATAATTATACTATAAAACCTATATTTTTCAAAAATGGATCATTTTTTACCCGTTTTCATATGAAAATTGTGGGATCACTTAATTCTTTTTAAAAATATTATGTGTGTCTTCTCCCGCACTTATAAAAGGCCACCCCCTATCCCCTATTTTTTCACACCTTCACACCCTTTTTATTAATCTAATACCTTCCCAAATCACTTCCAAAATTCCCTACCCTCATCCTAGAATCCTTTTTTGGACATAATCCAATCAATTAATGATTTTTGTGCAATCCTAAGGAGGATATCCGAAGAAGAGGCAACGTTCATCACCGAGCATTTTTATTTTATTTATTTCTCCACCTCTTTAAATTATTATTAAATCATGATAATATAATAAACTCAATATCATAAATATAATTAGATGTTTTCATTCTAATTTAATGACATAAAAACACCTCCACTTCTATCAAATGGGTTACAAAATCATTGTTCGGTGTACAATAGACTACCACCTCACGAACTAATGTCATTCATTTTTTCATTACCACCTATCACGGTTGGACATGATGAATAATATAAAGTTTATATATAATATTGGTAATATAAATATACCTATTTATTCATTATTTCATATAAAAATTTTTTACTTTCCATTATGTTGGGGACACGATAACGTCACTCATGTGTACAACAGACTTCAACCTCATGAAAAGATATGATTTGTTCTCACTAATGTTTTACATGGAAGATAATGAGGAAATATTTAATGAGTATATATAAAATAAATGAAATAATTATGATATTAATGAAAAAATTATCATTCATGGAGATTTATATATCATTTTATTTCTTATATTTTTCACTCACTGAAAGACGATAATGTCATTCATGTACATATAGACTACCACCTTCACGAAGTGATGTGGTTGTATTTTCATCACCACACCATATGGATGATATGTATAAGTATATTTATATAAATAATAATCTATTTATGATATTAATATAATTATATAAATATAATATATTACTTACTTCCTGTCAATAATAATCATTTAAAAATTGAAACGTTACTCTTGTGTATGTACGGCCTAATGTCTCCATGATTATAACATACTTCATTTCTCAAAAAATTATTTGATGATTCATATTAAAAGTATAATTGATGTATTATTATGATAATAATTTCATGATTATTGTTCTAGATATAATGGATCGAAGATCATGGTAAAAGGAACTAAAATAACAAATCAAATCTTATATGAAAAACAAAGTGGCTATTAGCCAAAACATGACTTTAATATAAAATTGTTAATAAATGGGTAGTATTAGGACATGAGTAAATCATATATGATATGATATATATAAATATGTTTCTTTAATATATTTATAATAAATAGATATTTATTATACATGTGGTTCTAATTTGTATGAAGGAATTTAATTCTTAAGGTAAGGGGATTTCGAGTCTCATTTTTATATCTAAGGGACTTATACCATATTCACCACTTATTTCTTTTGTGTGGTGTACATAATTAACTATGAATTTATATATCATAAATCTAACTCATTTAATGATAATTAAATATTTTATTTGTTTAATTATTTCATTAATCTTGAGATTCAAAAAGTTACTCAAGTAGTAAGGGATTTTGTCTCAATTTTCTATCTCTGAGACATGTTAAGTTATGCACCTAATTTATTTTAAAAAGTATATATATAGTCTATTTGAAATGTAATATGATGAATTTATATATACTTATGATTTTTTATGTTTTATTTAATTTTATTCCTTCATGTTTCTTGTGTTTAAATTTTACTAAATTCGTAAGAGTGTTATGTTACAATCTCATCATTTATCAGATTGTTCATGATTATTCTCAAAATGATGAAATAATATGATTTATATCTCAATAAACTAATGAATTTTCTTCTCTTCTAGTTATCCTATGAGAATACATGTTTTCCCTTCATTTTCCTCTCTTTATTTACTTAAGATTTGAAAATGAATTTTTTTATAAAAAATCATTTTTTCGGTCTAAAACCCTCTTTATTAAAAATATGTTTTATCATAGTGATTTAAAAAATGTAAAACATTTATTTAAACTGTTTTATTAAATACATTTTTACTAATTTTTTACTTTTTACAAAAAAAATTAAATGATTCTTAATGTAATTTTAAAAATGAATTTCATCTAGATTTTACTGAAATTATGAAAATATTATTATTTTTTAACATGCATGGCATGAACAGTATTTACCACTATCATAACTACTCAATGATTTTAAACTTCCCTTAAAAATTTTCAAATTTATTTTCAAAGAAAAAAATTTCTTAATATTTGGGAAATTTTTAGAATTTAAATAGATAATTTTAAAAGGATATGATATTGAAAGTGTTTTATGGTTTTAAAAATTATTTTCCAAGTGGAAATGATATTTTCTTTAAGAAATGTTTTAAATAATTTTTAAATATTCCTTTATATTTTTTCAATGTAATTTTCACATAAAATGATTTTGAAAAAATTTTATTTTTTAAAATGTGATTTTCAAAGACAGGTTATTTTATTTAAGAAATGTTCCAAGTGATTTTTCAAAATCCCTCTCAATCTAAGATGATACATTTTATGTAAATTATGATTTTTGGGGGACATGATCCAAGGATAAAATTATTATTTGTTTTTTTAATGATTTATCATTAAAAACATTTAAAACTAGCTTCTTTGTCCATGGGTTATTCTATTATGGTATTTATGGCATTGATTCTTTATTGGAGGCTGAGATAATGAGTATGATTCATGCCGCTTCTTTTTACAAGAAATGTGGTTAGAGAAACCTTTGGATTGAGAGTGACTTGACCTCCATAGTGTGGGAAATATTTAATGGTGTGATACACTTTGTGTGGCCAATCACTACCCATTGGATGGACTTCCCCCGCTCACTTCTTGACATTAACTTCATCATCACTCATATATATCATGAAGCCAGCATGGTTGCTGATGGACTTTCCAACAAGGGCGTCAACCAAGATATCCCTTGTCTTGAATAACTTCCTGCTTATTTACTTCCCCTTCATAATAATTATTTTAATACATTTCTGTCTTATAGACTTTTGTAAACTCTTTATTTTATAATTATTATGCCTTGTTTTTCTGGCCAAGGAACCATCCTCTTTAATGAAACCTGACTCTTTTCCATAGGCTAATATATGATGAAATTTTTATGAATACCATTTCATTTCATGGGTTATGATATGTTGAATGTTTTATAATCTTATGGATCACATATGTATGATATTCATTATGTGATGGTGGTTACATTATAACCAAGGATGGTGGTTATGTTATAACCAAATATAGGTGGGACCCATATCTCCCTCTAATGCATTGGGTACTGATTTATATATCATGAGATAGATAGGACTATAAAGGGTAGTGAACCCTATTTTTTAAGGGCCTTTGTCTACTATGATGGACTTAAGAGTGAAATTTGACTACTATGATGGTTTGGGGAGTGAACCCATTCCACTATGAGGAAAGGGATACCATTGGGGATGGTATTCTATCTCGCCTAGGAGGTGTATATACCAATAGAGTTCCCAAATAAGTTCAGTAAATTATCATTTACTATTGTAATGAATTATGTTTTGAACCAAGGTATAATTCCTAGGGAATTTGAATTTTGGTGTTTATTGGATGATACATTCTTTGAACCAAGATTCGGAACATAATTATAAGAGTGAAAATACATTAAACAAAAATTTTAAGACTTGTGTAAAGGCTTGAGAGGTTCCTCAGGTTCTCTGTTGGGTTTCATGAGTTTTGGGCTCTAAGAAATCAAAAACAAGATGGACTGAACTATATATATAGTTTGTCTAAAACTGTGCGGCCCACTAGTGAAAATTGTGTGGGTACAGTAGGTGAGAAGAAGTTACCCACATAGGCTATGAATGGGTTTCCAAACCGTGCACCTAACTTGTATGTTTGGTTCCATTTGGGCAGTATATAATAACTATTCATCACACGGTTGACACATGGTTAGGGAAAACTGTATGGTGCAACTGTATGGGGTAGGGTTCCTAAGCAGTGGGAGCCACACGATTTGGAAAACCATGTAGGAAAACTGTGTGGCCCATTTTTTAGGGCGAATTTATTGTTTTTTCTTTAATTAGGTTAAATTTTTATTTCATTATTTCTTATCCTCTTATATCCATGTGAAAAATTCTCCCATACTTTGCGCATTCATCCTCCACCCACCACTAGGTTTTTATATATCTCCTTAATATGATATCTAAATCAAAAATCATCAGTCTCGATGGATCTGCATCAGTAAGCTCTTGATTTCTTTAGATTCTTTTCTAATTTTATATTCTAATGTGTTGCACTATTTTTGTGTGATCGTATTTTACCTATTTTGAAGTAAAAGTTTTGTTTCTTCAATTTCTTATAAACCAGACTGAATCAAGCCTTGCTATTAGATGAGTAGAGACTTCTAAGAATAAGTTAGGTGGTCTATATATTTTTAAAAAGTTTCCATTGATTTAAAAATATTTCTATTGTCCCACATGTCGGCCTTTTCCTTCTGTTTACCTAAAATAAGATTCATATTATAAAATTTTCATATGCACGTTGTTATATACCTGGTGATTATTTTTATATAAATTAAGGATTCTAACCTCGGACACAAACACCCCATGGGTGTGATAGATTATATTTACCATTAGTAATTAATTAATTAAAATCATAGAATTCCTTTTAAGTGTTCATATTTGATGAATAATGAAATTTTCCCTGTAGGGACTTACCCAATTGGTAAGGGAACCCTTTAAGTGCCATGTTGAACCTTGTATTTTATTTCCATATGAGGTAGCTTCCTAAAATGATTATTTTGATAAATTGAATTGTGATTCTTGAATTTTATTCTTTTTATGATAAAATGATTTTTTTGTTAAACCATGACATGTTTTATAATAAAATTCTTAGATGATTTGTGTTGTCATCTAAACTAAAAATTATTGATTAATTATTTAAATCATATATGTCTATATTGTTTTGGAGTTTCTTATTCCTTGTTTTTATTATTACATGTGAGTTATGATTAGTACATTCCCTTTCCAATTATTATTAAATGCAGTTTCCCTCCCCTAATATAAATTTTTATTTGATTAAAATCATCTCTTAAGTTCTTGTCCTAACCTATGAATGGAATTTCCATGTAGGTGTTTTCCTAAATGACTAGGTAACCTTTAACTTGTATCTTATAACTTGTAAAATTGTTTTGCATGTCTTTCAATAATTAAATGACATATATTAAATGGAATGGTTTGTTCATTATGGTTGTCTTCCTTGAATGAATTGAATGTTTTAAATGAAATTAATTGTAAAGGGTGGAAAGTACATGTCATTCATTGCATGCTTATTACATGATATAATTAAAATGTGATGCCCTTGGTGATGATTGGTCTTAATAAATTTAAATCATCATAGGTAATGCCTCATGGATTCAATTATTATTATAAATATTATTATACCTTGATATAGGCTATGGAATGATGGTAAGGGTTCTGTTGAGTATGTCAGTATCATGATCCCTTACATCAGGTGTTGAGCATGATCTCTCACACTAGTGATACTATGTGGATGATGGGCATAGAGCACCACATCCCTTGTGAGTGTTGACTTGATAGAAAACTCACTGCTATTTGAGTGTTGACATGATGATACACTCACCATATTGAGTAATGAGCATGATTTATCTCACTCATTATGAGATATAGGGAATGTACCCTCTCTTGAAGCTTATAGGCTCGTTTGGACTGGTTATAGATTACTGAGTTATGCCCCGGTCCAGCCAGCACCTAGTTTTCAAAGTATATGTCCACTTACGTATGCATGTACTTGGTCCATAAAGTTAAATAAAATATATATTACTATACTATATATATATATTATTAATATATATATATATATAGTAACAAGTCAAACACTCATTCCATCCCTGATCCAAAGTTGGTACAGTCATCTAGTTGTCCAATTAAAACCTGAGATTATCAGTATTTATTTATTTCTTCAGAATTGTTTATTATTCTATTTACCTATACACTTATTTACATTAGACACACATACCAGATTTATCCATAGAAACTACTGTTGGTGGCCTACTGAGAATTTATCTCACACCCTGATCAGGCTACCATTTCACTAGATTACCCGAGAAGATCCCATGTTAGCAAGACCATGGCTTACTAATTTTATTGTCTTTAATGTACCTTGGAGTTAGGAGCAAGGGATAGAGCTGGATCTCTACAGGTAGGTGGAGATCCACCTTGGGTATTTTATGTATTTTATGTATTCATGTATTATATTATATCTTATTTCATGTCGTATGTCTACTGTTTAGTTGATGTATCATCATCTAGACATGCATACATTGTTTATATTGGTGTTACAAATATTTTATTCATATTATATTATTCTTCTATTACTCTGTATTTCATTTATTTCTACTTCAACTATATTTTTAATTTATTTTCTGATATAATTTCTCTATTATGATCATGATGGTATAGTCTCCCCATTATCACCTCCTTTTACCCTCGCTGCTATTCGGCAACCTATGGAAAATGGGGAGGCACACATAGGGCTATATAGTGACCAATATGGCTACTATTTTAGTTGTTAGTCAGGCTGGGATATTAAAAATTAGTATCAAAGGTAGTTTTTCATTTTCCGTACTATTTTAGGGTTGAAGACAGGAGACTATGAATGTGTCTATTCTTAGTAAATAGTCATTTTTTGGAGTTATCAACCCACATATGAGAAAAATTCCAAGTATACTTGGATGGGATTGATGTTCGTGTTGTTTTCTATTATAATTGATTATTATATCATCTTCAGTGATTAGTGTACTTTATTTTACTTATTTATTTAATATATTTATGTCATTTTACCCTTAGCCTAGTATGGAAAGTAATTAGCATCACATGAATCATTATAGAGACATAGATATTCACATTACATGAATATGCTATTTCATGTAGCTATATTTGTAGGTTGTCTACTGGTTTTGATTTTTTCCCTCAAGTGTATTCCATGAATTGTATTTATTAGTATTCATGTTATATGACATGTAGTTATTTTAGTTATATTATTAGTTTTGTGCCTATTTATGTAATTATTTATAATGCCTAATTATATCACATTCTTGGATGACTTATTGATCATGTTAATATGATTCCATGATTAGGTAATTATATGTCATGCTGCCTAATTAAATAGTATGTTATATCTATGTATTGTTCTTCTATTCTTATTATCATGAATCTCTATGTTTACTATTTGTGATAACATGTTTATTTTTATTTTTTATATCAAATTTTTTTCATGGGTTGAATTTAGTTTTTGCAATTAAACAGGAACTCGTTTTCAGTTTTAAGTCATATGGGAACCTTATAATTGGGAAAAGGTAACAAGTGTACTATAAGGACCCGAACTTATTTCATTAAATAATCTTGAATTTATTCAATAAATAAATTACTTTCACATTTATTTTCTTTTAAAGTTTATATATTTAGATAATTGGGACATAATAAATTCATATCGTTATACATTATTATAGAGTGGATACCATAAACAAAATACACATTTCTCTCGATATAAAAAAACTTTTCAAATAAATCGTGATTTCTTTGAAAGTTATTCAAACATTTCACTTAGATTACTTCTTTGTCTTACACATCCTTATAACCTAGGAAAATCATTTAAAAAACTTTTTATGAGCACAAAAATCTTAGTAAGGGATATAAAAAATAAGGAAAGAACACATTACTCCATTAATACTTGTAACATATGAAATCATTTTCAAAAGACATATTTGTCACCCATATATACTTTGTGAAAAAATAGATTTCCACAATATTGCCACAATAAATAAGAATATAAATAGAATCATAAAGGTATCTTGGGGCATTACTTACATAAAATTGTAACCCTCGTGGATACCTTATAATTTGTAACCCTCACGTCTACCTTACAATTTGTTTAACCATCGCAGTTACACATGGAGTAACCATATAGACGACCTCCAACTAACACATATCCAATGAATTTGAGAGAGATATAGGTCCCAAAATTCATCATAAACAATTTCTAAGTACCAGAACATAATCATACAACATGAATAATTTCATAAAAACTTTGCTTTTGAATCTTGTAAAACAGAATTTTTAAAAAATAATTTTAAAACTAAAACCCCTTAAAATCATATAATTGATGTAAGACATAACAGAGTGGATGGAATATGAATATAGACTATAAATACACATAATTAAACATAGTATAAACAAAAATCTTCACAAAAACAATTTTAATACCACATAAATAATGAAGTAGAATGTTAACCCAAAGAATGAAAATCGGGTTAAGAATTCACTTACCTCAGGTTTTTCTTAATTTAAACATGTTTATAAATTTTTTATAATGGTTAAAATATTGTTATTATTATATTATAGAAACATATTCATCTTTATAACATCTTGTATGATCATTTTAGTACATCATTTCATCCTTTAATTATTAGTATTATGTTCCTTCCATTGTTTCGAGTGCGTTCTTTACATTATTTCCATGATCGGTTCATGATGGATATTCTTGTCGAATGGAAGTGAAACACCAGAATTATAATGAAATGGTAGTTACATATTTACAGATCCATAAATTATATCATTTATTATTTTGAATTCTTAAATTAGGATGATTTATAAGTTAAAACATTAAGGATGTTCGTTTAGATCATTTTAGTGGTTCTTTGATAATAACGACCTCATTTTGTTTTATAAATTAAAAACATGTGTACAAAAGGATTCTAGAAAAATGGATGAGACATAATAAATATATTATAACATGGTTCAACCATAAAAATGGTTTCATGACCATAATTGAAGTAATTAAATCATATTTAAATCACATCATCCACGATGTCGGTAATTTGACACATCACAGACAATGTTTTTATTCCTTGAATAAGTGGGAGAGGAGAGGAAGAATGATGTTGAATTATACATTAACATGATAAAATCAGGAATATAAAATATTTCTGGAGCTTTCATGCCTCTTGGATAAGAGGAGGATAGGATACTATAAGTAAAGGAAAGGAAAGGAAAGGAAAACACATGAAAAGGGAAGAGGATTTCTTACCTATTGATCTCTTCTCCATGAGATCCTCCTTAAGGCCTTTAATTTTGGACTTTGGGTAAGACCAGAAAGTCTTGGACATGAGGAATGATATTGGGGAGGGAATTTGGTAGAAATTATAAAATTCACAAGTCTTGAGAGTTGTGGTAGGAAGAGGGGGAAATGGGTGGTATTCATAGTGGAGGGGAGAAATTTCCATTATTTAAATTATTATTTTATTATTTTGCCTCAAGACAAGCAATAGTGAGTCTTCCATGACTAAAAACAGTACTAATGGAAAATTTGTTTGAGATAATAGGCCTACATCATCACTACATCATCTATGACACCTCCATGATGTATAAATTCATTTATTTTTCAAATACCAAAAAATAACTATTCACCAAAAAAATAAAGTATTTCAGAAAATTACCAAAAATTTACCCCAACCATTTTTTGACGTGTAGAATCCAAAAATAAACTCCATTTTATCAAAATAATTTTATAAACATGAGAAAATTAATTTTTAAATAAAATAATACTTTATTCAGAAAATAAAAATTTTAAAGCATTTATTTACTTATTCAAAGATATGGGTGTACCATACTTTCAATTAAATCTTATATATACACTATTATAGGTGAGATAACTATTCATAAGGGTGTGTTACTTTTCATAAGGGTAAAATTTCTATTCATAAGGGTCCATTACTATTCATTAGGGTCAAGTTACTACTCAAAATGGTTCATTACTATTCTTAAGGGTACATTACTATTCTTAAGGGTATGTTACTATTCAAAAAAATAATTTGATCTTATAAGACTCTAAATAACTTAATGATCACAATTTTAGATGACCATTTTTTGAAATTCAAAACATAGAAGTAGTAAAATTATGTTCAAAGGCTAGTTATAAATATCTACATAAAATAAAGTTTCCTATATTTTATTTTTTTTAAACCTTGGGTTGTTACATTATCTCCACCTTCTAGAAATTGCGTCCTCAAAATTTTATTTATGTATTAAATAAGTGAGGGTACCTTTCCCTCATATAATTTTCAAATTTCCATGTTGATTCTTCAACCATGTGGTTTCTCCACAAAACCTTTACTTGGTGGATTACCTTATTCCACAATACTTGTTCCCTTCAACCAAGAATCTGAACTAGTTTCCCTTTATATGAAAGTTTATCTTCCAACTGAACTGATTTTGGTCTCAAGACATGAGATGAATCTAGAACATACATTCTCAACATCAAAACATGAAAAATATTGTGTACATGAGTCAAACTCAGAGGCAAAGATACACAGTATGCAACTGGTCCAACTTTCTCCAGGATTTCAAAAGGACCAATAAACCACGGACTTAGATTTCCTTTCTTACCAAAATGTATCACACATTTCCAAGGAGATATTTTAAGTAAAAAATGGTCACCTACCTCTAAAGAGAAGCATTTTCTTATGTTATCTACATAACTTTTCTACCTACTCTGAGCTGTCCTCAAGTACTACTGGATCATCTTCACTTTTTCAGCCACTTCCTCTGTTAATTCTAGCCCCAAAAAATTTATTTCACCAAAATCATCCCAAAACACTAGAGTATGACACTGCTTCCCATATAATTCCTCAAAAGGTTCCATCTATATACTGAAATGAAAACTTTTATTATAATAAAACTAAACTAAAGAAAGATGTTGATCCCAACTTCCTTGGTAGTCCACTGAACATGCTCGAAGCATATCTTCTAAATTCTGAATCATTTGTTCTAACTACCCATATGATTAAGGATGAAAAGATGAATGAAATTTAATTCTATGCCCAATGACTATTGAAGTCCCTTCCAAAAGTTAGAAGTGAAATTTGGATCTCGGTCAGATACAATGGAAAAAGGAACTCCATGTAATCTGACAATATCTTTGAGGTACAGTCGAGAAATCTGATCCAAAGACATTGTATCTTGAATATAAATAAAATATATAGATTTTTTCAGCCAATCAACAATAACCCAAATCATATTTTTACCTTGATAATTCATTGGTAGTCCCACCACATTGTCTATGGATACATTCTCCCATTTCTACTCTGGCACTAGCAAAGGCTGAATCATCCCCTTCAGTAATTGTTGCTTTGATTTAACCCGTTGATATGTCAAGCATTTCACAGTAAAATCCACAATATCTCTTTTCATTCCATCCCACCAGTAATACTTATGATGGTCTCAGTACATCTTATTACATCCAGGATGAACTAAAAATGGAGAAATGTGAGCTTCACAGAACAAATATTTCTTCAAATGATGATCACAAGGCACACACAATCTTTTCCCAAATCTCAATACAAAATATTTATGAATGTAAAATTCTGGAAACTCATCCATTTTAACCAATTCTACATTTTCCTGTAGCTCAAGGTCTTCATTCTGAGCTTTCTTGATTTTGTTTGATAATTATGACTACACTGAAACTTGAAAAAAGACAGTTGCATTCCATGTACCAACAACATCTAAGAAAAAATTCATCAAATCATTAATCAAGGGATCATTTTCCAAACGTAACATGGTAAATGATGCATGACGTTTTCGAATCAAGGCATCTACCACTTTGTTTGCTTTTCTCGGATGGTAATTGATCATGAAATCATAATCCTTTATTAGTTCAATCCATCTTCTCTGTCTCATGTTTAATTCCTTTTGAGTGAATATATACTTTAGAATTTTATGGTCAGTATATATTTGACATTTGGCTCCATATAAATGATTCCTCCAAATTTTCAAAGAAAAAACCACAGCTTCCAATTCCAAGTCATGTGTGGGATAATTTAAACCATGGGGTTTTAGTTGTCTTGAATCATAAAAAATTACCTAATTATTCTACATCAAAACACAACCAATTCCCTTCAATGAAGCATCATTGTAGATGAAAAACTCACTGTTTCACAAAGAAAAGGCCAAAAACAAATCATTCACCAATCTCTTCTTCAGTTCCTGAAAACAAACATCACATTCTTCTATCCAAAAAAATTTAACCCCTTTTCGTGTTAACTTTTTTATCAGTATAGATAACTGTGTAAATTTGTTAACAAAACGTCGGTAATAACCTACTAATCTGAGAAAACTATGAATCTATGTAACATTTTTGGGTCTTGTACATTCATCAACCACTATTTTTTGGTAGGATCAACTATTATTCCATCCTTATTTACAATGTTCCCAAGAAAAGAAATCTATTATAACCAAAAAACACACTTGCTGAATTTTCTATACAGTTTCTTTTCCTTTAAGTTTTGTAAAACAACCCTTATAAGTTTTTCATTCTCTTATTTATTTTTAGAAAATACCAGATGTCGTCAATAAACACTACAACAAACATATCCAAGAACTCATGAAATATTATATTCATAAGATCCATAAATATAGCAGTTTCATTAGTTAACCCAGGTGGCATAAAAAAATTCATAATGCCCATATCTAGTACGAAAGGCTATTTTTGGGATGTCATCCTCCTTCACCTTCAGCTAATGGTATCCAGATCTCAAGTCAATATTGCAAAAGTACTGAGATCCCTGGAGCTGATCAAACAAGTCGTCGATATGAGGCAAAGGATAATTGTTTTTAACAGTGATGTTATTCAAAGCTCTATAATCAATGCAAAGTCTCATGGAACCATATTTGTTTAATGAACAAAACAAGATCACCCCATGGTGAAGTACTGGGATGAATGAAGCCTTTATAAATCAAATCCTACAACTAATTTTTCAATTCAATAAGTTCTATTTTATCCATACAATATGGGGGTTTTGATATTGTATTAGAATTAGGAACTAAGTCAATTATGAATTCGACATCCCAATCAAGTATGAAACCCGGTAACTCATTAGGAAAAATATCAGAGTATTCATTTACCACTGGATTATCATTATTATGGATAGTTCCCTTGTTTTCAACAATATGAGCAAGATGAATTTCATTTCCATCTTTCTATAGTTTCTTAGCATCTTGATATGTTATCAATTGTATGGGTTCGTTCTTATATACAAAATGAAACTCTTTCTGAAAAACACATTCTTTAGCTCTATAGTTAATCATAGCATGATAAACAGAAATCTCATCCATTCCCAGAATAACATGAAACTAGACTAAAGGAAAAACAATAAGGTTTGAAGGTAAATTCCTTCCACAGAACATAATATAAATATTCTTATAATTCCTCTTTTCTATAATATTTACCCCCGGTGTTTTAAAAACAAGTTATGATCTCATTTATTGAGGTGATATTTATAATTCACCCTAAAATTTCTTAGAAATAAAGGAATGTGTAAACCCCTTATCAAACAAAAATTTAGAAAAATCTGAGTAAATAAACAAGGTACTTGATACAACTTCATTGGATAGCTCTGCATCTGCTGACATAGTCACAAAGGATCTCACTACACCTTTCTACTTATAGTCTGGCTTCTTTGCATCATTCAGATCTCTCTTTGGGCAGGTATTTTCATAATGACCCATCTCACCAGATTTAAAACACACAACAGTTTGCTTATTAGTATTAGTATTAGGATCATTTTCATTAAAATCTTGGGACATATGTCCAAACTTACCACATCGAAAACACATCCCAGTTTTGGTAATACATTCCCCAGGGTGCTTCTTTCCACACTTTTCACAAACTGGAAACTGGATTTTCTTACCATCCGATTTATTTGGTTGATTCTTACCCAGTGCTTTCCATATTTACCTCTTCTTATCCTTGTTTCCAAAATTCACATGATCATTATAAAACTCCATCTCTACCCTCTCATCACATCAAACAAGTTTCTCATAACTTTTGAATTCATGGGAGGCCAACTCCCTTTGATACCTTGGCTTCAGTTCTGATTAAAAGTGGTTGATTTTTCTATCAATATCCATAATATGATTTAGAGCATACCTCACCAATCGGGTGAATTTTTCTTCATACAAAGCCACTTAATCTTCCTCCTTTTTCTTTAATTCAAGGAATTACTTCTCCATCCTAAGTCGTACCATCTTAAGAAAATACTTTTCAAGGAAAATACTTTTAAATTCATCCCACTCTAAGGAATTAATATCCTCTCTATCCCTAATATTATTTACCATTGAACACCACTGATCAGATTCATCCTCAAAATGATAAACAGATATACTTACCTTTTTATTATATGAACATCCCATAACATCGAATATCTTTTCAAGGGACTTAATCCATCCTTTATTTGATACCGGGTCAGAAGATCCGTTGAAAGCAGGAGGGTGTTGTCTCATAAAATGTTCCACTATCATCATGTTCCATTGCAGTACCTCTGGTTGTTCTCTTGCATGGATTACACCACCATTTATTGCCTATGTCGGCTGATCCATTACTGTCACAATCTGCTCAGTTCCAATCCCTACCATTTCAGGCTGCAGATTCAGAAGTATGTTGTTATGTCGGTGTCTCTCCTCTTCAGCTTCCCTGTTTCTTTTACGGACAACCATTATGAGAAAACATATCTTAGTTCAAGAAAAATGGTAATATTTAAATTATATAACATTTTAAATTAACTATAGAGTAAAAAAACATTTATGGTATTATATTAACATCATCCAAACCCCTAAAGTTATCTAAATCATCCTCTGATACCAACTATAAGGACTCGAGCTTATTACATTACATAATATTGAATTTAGTTAAGAAATAAATTCCTTTCACATTGAGTATATTTTCAAGTTTATAGATTTATAGAATTGGTACATAATACATTCCTAAAATTACACATTATTATAGTGGATACCATAAAAAATACTCATTTATCTCGATATAAAAAAACCTTGAAAATAAATCATGATTTCTTTGACAGTTCTTCAAAAATTTCACTTGGATTCCTTATTTTTCTTACACATACTTATAAACAATTAAAATCATTTTAAAAACATAGGATGAGCACAAAAATTTCATTAATGGATATAAAAATAAGGAAAGAACACATTGGCCCATCAATACTTGTAACATATGAAATCATTTTCAAAAGACATATTTGTAACCCATATATACTTACTTTGTGAAACATGATATTTCCAAAAGATTCCCACAATAAATACAAACATAAATAGAACCATAAATTTATCTTATGTAATTACTTACATAATACTGCAACCCTCGTGGCTGCCTTATAATTTGTAACCCTCATGGTTACCTTACAATTTGTGTAACCATCGTAGTTACACATGGAGTAACCATACAGCCAAATTCCAACTTACACATACCCAATGAATTGGAGGGATATATAGGTCCCACACTTCATCATAAATAATTCCCAAGAATAATAAAATAATCATACAACATGAATAATTTCATAAAAACATTGCTTTTGAACCTTGTAAAACAAAATTTTTAAAATAGGATTTTATAAGTAAAACCCCTTAAAAAAATCATATAATTGAAGGGATACATAACAGAGTGGACTGAATATGTGTATATACTGTAAATAAAGATAATTAAACATAGTATAAACAAAACTATTCACACAAACAATTTTAATACCACATAAATAATGAAGTAGAATGTTAACCCAAAGAATGGAAATCGGGTTAAGAATTCCCTTACCTCGGGTTTGTCTTACTTAAAACTTGTTTGAACCTATAGTATAATGGTTAAAAGAGTTTTATTATTATCTTAAATAAACATATTTATCTTTATAACATCTTATATGATCATTTTATAACATCATTTAATCCTTTAATTATCATTATTTTGTTCCTTCCATTGTTTCAGGTGCGTTCTTTTCATGATTTCCATGATCGGATCATGGTGGATATTCTTGTCGATTGAAAGTGAAACACCAAAATTATAATGAAATGGAAGTTACATATTTCTAAAACCATAAATTATACCATTTATCATTTTGAATTATAAAATGAGGATTATTCATAAGTTAAAACATTAATTATGTTTGTTTAGATCATTTTGGTGGTTCTTTGATAATAACGACCTCATTTTGTTTTATAAATTAAAACCATGTGTAAAAAAAGATTCCAGAACCATGGATAATAAATAATAAATATATTATAACCTGTTTCAATCATAAAAATAGTTTCATGACCAGAATTTAAGGAATTAAAGTAAATTGAAATCACATCGTCCACAATGTCGGTAATTCCACACATCACGGGCAATGATTTTATTCCTTGAATAAGTGGGAGAGGATGGGAAGAATGATGATGAATTTTCTATGAACATAATACATCAAGAATATAAAATATTTCTAGATCTTTAATTCCTCTTGGATAAGAGTTGGAGAAGAGACTATAAGGAAAGTAAAGGAAAATAAAACACATGAAAAAGGAAGAGGATTTCTTACCTCTTGATCACTTCTCCTTGAGATCCTCCTTAAGGCCTTTGATTTTGGCCTTTGGGTGAGACCAGAAGGTCTTGGATGTGGGGAAGGATATTGGGGAGGTAATTTGACATAAATTAGATAATTATCAGGGCTTAAGAGGTGTGGGGGGAAGAGGGGGAAACGAGTGGTATTTATAGTAGAGGAGGGGAGAGATTTCACATTATTTTTATTATTATTTTTATTATTTTGCCTCAAGAAAAGAAATAGTGGGTCTTCCATGACTAAAAACAATAATAATGGCAAGTGGTTTCAAGATAATGGGACAACATCAGCACCACATCATCGATGAAACTTCCATGATGAAGAAATTCATTTATTTTTCAAATACCAGAAATTCACTATTCACCAAAAAAATCAAGTATTTTAGAAAATTACCAAAAATTCACCCCAACCATTTTTCGACATGTAGAATCAATAAATTAACTCCATTTTATCAAAATAATTTTATAAACATGATAAAATTTATTTTTAAATAAAATAATACTTTATTCGGAAAATTATAATTTTAAAACATTTATTTACTTATTCAAAGATATGGGTGCACCATAATTTCAATTAAATATTATACATACACTATCATAGTTGATGTTACTATTCATAAGGTTATGTTACTATTCGTAGGGGTAACATTTCTAGTCATAAGGGTGCATTACTATTCATTAGGGTCAAGTTACTACTCATAAGGGTTCATTACTATTCATAAGGGTATATTATTATTCTTAAGGATATGTTTCTATTCATAAGGGTGTGTTATTATTCATAAGTTTATGTTACTATTCATAAGGGTATGTTACTATTCAAAAAAATTAAGTTGGTCTTATAAGACTCTAAATGACTTATTGAACACAATTTTAGATAACCATTTTTTGAAATTCAAAACATAGAAGCAGTAAAATTATGTTTAAAGGATAGTTATAAATATCTACTTAAAACAAAGTTTCAGGCATTTCAATTTTTTTTAAACCTTGGGGTGTTACATGTACTCGAACCATCTTTGATATTTATATGTATATAAATACCATTGTAATAATATAAATGTTACTGATGCTCAAATTTATTTTAAATTGAATTGGTTTCGACTAGATAGGAGCGAGTCTATGGTTCATAAAGTGTATGGGAGATTTATAGATTAGGGAATAAAAACCCATATAATTAAACCATTATTAAATATAAATGTGATGTATCTCTAAATGGTTAAAATATAAAATCTTTTTAATTTTGAACGGCAATGAATTAGTTGCCTCTATAAATACGTGTGACTCTATCACACGGGCATGGAGATCTATATGACTACCTTCCTAAATGCACAATTAAACACAAGTAGGTTAGTTGGGGAATCTTCCTTATGAGATAACCCTTTACGAGAGTTTTGAACCTTAAATAACTAAGAAAATGGTATTGGGATGCATTCTGATGAACCTAGGTTAGCTTAACAGGACCCTTGTAGGTCGCTATATCAATTACAAAGTGCTTTTGTTTTATAATTGTTACCTAACGCTCTCGTTTAAACCTTTTAAATAATTAAAGATTGAATTTTAATCAATGTATTGACTTAAAAGGGATCCTTATGTGGTACCCCTAGTTTAAACTCCCATTTATGCATAGTCTAAACTCATTTTTGAGTTAATTTGGAACAAAAGCACGAGCATTTTATATAGACCTTCCTCATTTTTAGAAAGAGATTTAATGATGGGCGTAGTATCGAGTGAACTTTTTCTTCATGAAATAGTTATAGGTTCGATGATTTTTCTTTTTTAGGGGCTATCCCAAGGTAGGTATCACCCTTAAAGATTAAATTCCTTGGTAATTTCTTGGTTTTTTTAAATGTACGGTACCATTCGAGTGTCGTTGACCCTAGTAGAACCCTTAGATTCTAAATAAAACCCTTTTTTAGATGGGTGGTCATGGTATCCATGATCTTTGTTATGGGTGTGAGCATTAAGTAATGATCAGTTTCAGCAAGTTAGACATGACTAGTGAATGTTATGATGCTTTTTAAGATGTGTGACACTCTCTTCTTCGTCAGTGATGGATGACTAGGTATGTGGTCATTCAGGTTAATAGTTGTATGAGGAAATGTGACTTGGGGTTAAATATCTTGTTTGGAGAACCTAATACTTATATTAAAAGGGAATAAATCCTATAGACAGTATCGAGGATATGTTTTCTTACATATGAAACCACGGGGTGGTGTGTGTTCATACATAGGGTACCCATCAAGTTTCTAAATGGTATAAAGAAGCAACTAAGTTTGGTGGGATCGTTGATCCTTGAACGGTTGAGTACGTTCTCAGGTAATCTTCATATTAGAGTGACTTTTTCATTAAATGAATCATTTTAATCCCAATGTTTGGGATGGAGATCTTGTAGAATCAGGTTTTTTGACCCACCGGTCAATTTGGTTTTGGTTTTCATGACAAATTCTATAAAGTTTTCATTTAATTAAAATATGACCTAGTGTGCTTTTGAGCAACTTTTCTATCTCTCCTTTTGATCACTAGGACACTCCATAGTTGGGGAGCATCATAGTAGCTCTAGTTAATACGTTCCCTTCTAAGTATAAGGATCACCAGCAAATAGGACCATTTATAAATGGTCATATTTTCTTTAATTCCCTTGATTCTTGGAAGTTTGTTTTATATTGGAGCTTGAAAGGTTGCACAGTGGTGAAATGGTTGGCTGAATACAAAACCTCTGGAAATATCATTGGTCTTTGATGGAAATTGGTGGTTAATTTAGTGTGGTTGTTGGATCCCTCAGGTGGTAAATTCTTGTAATTGGGTAATGATGATGTGTCAGCAGGTGAAGCTGAGATCTTTCTTAAAGAAGTCAATTGGTAGTGGTTTAATAGTTCTTCTTTCTGGTTGTTGGGTATGGTGGGCTTTTAACCATACCATGCACTTCATATTTGGATAAGTTGGGGGTGTCTTGGATATTTTGGACCTCTTGATACCCTCTTAGTGTATTCTTAGTGACGAGCATGTCCCCTATCTTGACATCATCCTTGATTCACTAAGATATCATCGATTATATACTGAGATAAAGGTGTCAAGTGTTTTTCTATTTTAATAAACAGTTTTTATCATAGTTTCACATGGGGAACATGTTTTTATCATTGAATGGTTAGTCCTGAGTGATACATGGGTTTCTATGTAGGAAGGCCAAGGACATACTCTTGGACGCAAGTCACTCTTCTTCGACTTGACAGTCAGGAAAATGCCACTCTAGGCTTAGTTAGAGATCTGATGTGGACATCTTGGCCATGAACTAATGTTTCACTTGTAAACATAGAGTATGGATTAACTTGGGTTAGATCCTTGTACTCATGCCTTATAAATCTGAGGTTATCCTGATCTTATTTTTGGTCTTAGCGATGATGTTTAAAGGGTGACGATTCTAGTGGTATTGATCTAGATTGCACTTCTTTTCAAGATGATACATGATGGATTAAATGGAAGGTGATTTTTTGACCAAGGAACATCACCAGAAGTCAGTCAGGACCTTTAGTGAGAATTATCATGATAAGAATAGAAGGAGGCATTGTGGTTCAGGTTGTTGTATGTTATCCATCTAAACTGAGATTCTTATGAATGGTCAGTTGGAGGTGGATCGATTTTTTTTCTTTATTGTTAGATATATATGGTCAAACATAATCCTTTAAATCATATAATAGGGTTAAGTAGGGTGTGGTGTAAATTTTTGTTGTGTCTTTTGAGGAAAAATTTGTGACCGATTTTAGTTTGTTTGATCAGGTTTCAACCATTTATTTACGATGAGGTCTCTAATATGACCTCAGATGTAATCAGGTTTTCCCATGTAATAAAAACATCCCAGTAGTTCCACTAGAATTCTTAGAGGGGTTCCAAGTAAGGCAATTCTGATGGTGGGTGTACAGTTTCTCGTATTTGGTATCTTTTGTATTAATTCATATAGTGGGGATAACCACTTTTTATTTGATACAAAAAAATAATTTTATAGTGTCTCTAACTAAATGGGATCATTTAAACACCATTTTGGTGATTCTAGTTCAAAAAACAAGTGTTATCTTGGGTTTTAATGGATTAAGTGTCATTTTCTTAAGTAATTCTTGCAAGTTCATTGGGAGTTTGGAAACATAACAATACTATTTGATCAAGAATTCATGATCCTTTTAGTTTGAGTGATGTTTTCATTCTTCCCCAAGGATTCTCTGGGATGAAAAGTTATAAGGTGGGGAGGTTTTAACGACCCTTGGTTTCAGCCAATGAGGAATTCCAATGGAATTTGAATTTTGGTATTTAGTGGATGAAATGTTATTTAAACCGAGATTTAGAATGTATTTTTGAGAGTTATAACACTTTAAAGTATTGTTTTTAGATTTTGGTAATGTCATGAGAGGTTCCTCTGGTGCTCTATCGAGTTTTGGGAGTATCAGACTTGAAAAAATGGAAAAAAAGAAGGACTGAATAGGGCACATGATTTTATGAAACTGTGTATCCCAACAGAGAAAATTGTGTGGTTATTGCAGGTGAGAACCCCAGACAGTCTGCGCATAGTTTCCCAAACTATGTGACAATCCCGCACACTTAGTACCCTTTGGGAAGTATGTAATCACTATTCATCACATGGTAGGTGCACGATTAGGGAAAACCATGTAGGAAAACTATGTGAGTTAGGGTTCCTAAGCCATGGGAGACACATGGTTTGCGCATGGTTTGGAAAACCATGCAGCCCAACCATGCAACCCAGTTTTGAGGATGAATTGACATTTTCTCCTTAATGAAGTTAAATCCCTGTTTATTTATTTCTTCTCCTCTCCCATCAGTGTGAAGTCTTCTCCCATGCATAATGGGTTAATCCTCCCCCCTCCAATAGGTTTTGATAGATCTCCTCAGTCCAATGTTTTAATAGAATTCCATCAGTATTTATAGATCCACATTAGTAATCTCTCAATTCTTCTAGATTTATTTCTAAGTTTCTATACTAATTTGTTGCACAATTTTTTTGTGAGCTCATTTTCCCTGTTTTTAGGGAAAAAGTTTGTTTCTTTGATTTCATCCAAACCGGACTGAATCAAGCCTCACTATTCAATTAATAGGGTGTTCAAAGAATAAGGTAGGTGTTCTATATATTTTTTCCAAATTTTAGTAGATTTATAAATATTTTCATTGTGTTGCATGCTGGATTTTTTCATGTGTCAACCTAAAATTGGATTCTTCTTCTCAAATCATTGTACACACCTTGTTATATACTTGGTGACTATTGGTATGTAAATTTAGGATGCAAACCTCGATCATGGACACCCTTTGGGTGTTCTAGATAATATTTCCCCTTAATAACTAATTTATTAAAAGCCCATAATTCCTTATGAGTGTTTAGGTTGGATTAATAATGTAATTTCCCTTTTAGGGACTTGTCCAGTTGATAATGGAACCCTCTAAGTTTCGTTTTGAACCTTGTATTTGTTTTCTATATGTGGTAGCCTCCTAAAATGATTATTTTGATAAATTTTATTATAATTCTTAAATGTAATGATTTTTTATAATTAAATGAATTGTTTGATAAATCATATCATGTTTTATAACAAAACCCCTTAGATGAGGTGTGATGCCTTCAAAACTAAAAAGTGTTGATTAGTTATTTAAATCAAGTATGGATGTATATTTTTGGAATTTTTTATGACTTATTATTATTATTAGATATGAGGAATATTCATTATGTTCCCTTTTATATTATTATTAAATAGAGTTTCCCTCATCTAATATAAATGTTTATTTGAACAAAATAATATCATAAGTTCTTGGCTCGACCTATGAATGAAATTTCCATGTAGGTGTTCTCATAAATTAATTGATCACCATATATGTCCCTTGAGCCTCATAAAATGATTTTCCAAGTTTTTAATATATTAAATGATAGTTATTGAATGTAATTTCATGTTTATGATGGTTTCCTTCCTTTTGTTAATTAAATGTTTTAAATAAAATTAATTGTAAAGTGTATAAAGGCCAAGATGATCATTGCATGCTTAGTACATTCTATAATTAAAATGTGATTCCCTTAGTGATGATTTTGATTCCTTGTTCATGATATAGATTTTGGGAGATGGCTCCTCACTCCCCTGGTTCCCCTCTCGCTCTCGGTGTCACCCTCTCCTAGGGTTTCAGCGTGATTCTTGGTCGAGAGGTGCTCTCTCTCTAGGGCTTCTGTTCCCTCCTTCTGCAGCTCTTCTCTTAGGGTTTCATCCCATTTTCTTTCTCTTTCTAGGGTTGCGTATCCTTATTCTGGGGTTTCGATCGCATATCATGGTTTCTCTATGACCGGTTCCACCACACCAGATCCCATTTTTGATCCTCTATAGCATTATTCTCAGTGGTTTAGGAGGTGTTGGTGGTTTTGGTTGTTTCACTGGGTCTCCTGGAGCCACGACCCTTTTTGAATCTACTCACTTATTTCGGGTTTTTTTCTCTCCCTAGACCTTCGCATTTGTTTTGGTGGTTTTTTCTTTAATCCTTGTTTTCGGTGACGATGACTTGTTTGGTGATTATTTTCCTCTATATCATCTCAATTTTTGTGGTTCTGTTCGTGATGGTTGGCTTTGTAATCGGTTTTTTGTGGTCTTCAGCAGCATGCTTGGTCATAGATATGATGCATTTGATGTTGATGATGGTGGTATCTTTTTTATTGAGTTGTACCCATGGAATGGAGGAGGTTTCTGTGTAGGTGCGGCTCATTGTGGAACCTTTTGCCTGCTCAAAATCTACCATGACTCTAAGGTACATCGCCCCCTTCCAAGTTGGTATGGTACGATGGATCAAAAGGTGGTTTTGGGAGGTGTTTTTTGAGAGGATGATGGCTCAAAAGGAGGTTCACTAGCATGGGATTCTTCTCCTTTAGTGATTCCACAGGTTTCGTTTGGATGGTGTTTTTCTAGCTCAGTCCGGTTCGATGGAGTTGATGGGGAAGCTCTGGTTTCTGGTTGCCGGTGTGGTTTTTTGTGACCATCGGCGTGCTATTAATGGGGACGTGTTGATGTTGACGGTGACCTATTGATGGGGATGATGTCACGGTGGATGATTTGGACTCGATGTAAATGACAGATGTGGCTTGTAGCTTAGTATCTCATGGACCGAGGTTTGGTGGGTAGGATTGAGTTTCAAACTCAAATATCAATTTCAAATTTTTTAGTTTTTCTTTGGGTGATGTCATTTTTAATTTTGAATTAGGATCATCACTGTTTTTGAACTTTGTAATATGGTGTTTGTTTTTTTAAACTTTGGAATATGTAGTGTCTATTTTTATAGTTGGAATGTGTGGTTCCCACTAATTCTCAAAGTGTCTTTTTAGAAAATATAAAAAAAATTGATTACAGGTGATTCCCTTAGTGATGATTGGGAATAATAAATGTAAATCATGAGTGGAAATTCCTTATGGATTTTATTATTATTATAAATATTATTACTCATTGATGTAGGTGGTTTAATTATAGTAAGGTTTATTTTGAGCATAGTGATCTCATGTTCCCTTACATCGGGTGTTGAGCATGACGTCTCACACTAATGATACTATGTGGATGGTGGGAATGGCACATAATATACCTTATGAGTGTTGACATTAAGGTGAACTCACTATTGTTATAGTTTTGACATGACGACATGCTCACTATCTTGAGTGAAGAGCTTGATGTCTCCTACAGATTTTAAGATGTAGGGAATATACCCTCCATTGGATATTATAGGCTCATTCAGAATGATTGTGGATGACTGAGTTACATCGTTATCCAGCTAGCAACTGGTATTCCTGGTATATGGCCACTTATTACTTCACATAATTGTTCCATAAAGGTTTATGTGATATATATAACTATACTATATATATATTGTTACTACATATATTGTAACTAGTCTGAAAATCATTCTGACTATGAGTCGAAGAAGGTAGAGTCGGTCAGGTGTTGTATTGGAACCTGAATTAACTTATATTTATTTATTTATTCAGAACTATTTATTATTCTATTTACCTAAACACTACTTTACATTATACACACATACTATATTTATCCATATAAATCATTGGTGGTGGACTACTGGTATTTTATCTCACACCCTTCTTGGGTTGCCATTACACTAGGTACCCGAAAAGATATCATGTTCACAGGACCATGGTTTACTACTTGTGTTATCTTGTTTATACCTGGGAGTTAGGAGTAAGGGACTTCTCTAGATCTCAATATTCTCTTGTAGATCACCTTTGGGGATTTTATTTCTTTTATATATTCTTTTATTGTACTGTATCTTGTTTCCTATTTTGAATCTATTATTTAGTTTATGTATCATCATCTGGGAATGAATACATTGTATAAATTGTATACATTTTCATTAGATATATTTTATTCAATTTATATTATTATTCCACTACTATTTCTTTTATTTATTACTACATCCATTGTTTTATATTATTTATTTTTTGATATACTATTATTCTACTCTGATCATGAGTGTACAATCTCCCTATTGTCACCTCCTTAGACCCTCGCTGCTAGTTGGCAGTCTCTGGAATATGGGGAGGCACATTTGAGGCCATGTGGAGACCGGTTTTTCTACCTCTTTGGTGGTTATCTGGTTTGGTACATTACAACTACTGAAGAAATTTTTTACTATACTAATTTGTATGAGACAATTCTATGTCATATACCAATGTTATTATCTCATTTATCATATTATTTGATTCCCTTATTATTCATGTCTTAAAAACTACTAACATTCATTCCAAGAATCAATATTATGATCTTTGATATGTGGGGTTTGGTTTTCAAATTTTATTCTCATATTCTCATACCCTTATTCTCATTTTATACTTATTTATCTCCCTTGTTTACCCTTACTAAGCATCTCAAATCTCCCTTTCTTATGTTTCTTTCCCCAAGGTTATGAATAAAGGTTTTTAAGTATGATTTATAAATAGGGACATATTTATGGTAGACAATAAATATCTTTCAAGAATTAAGAATATTGTGTTCCAAGTTTCCAAATTCAATAAACTATTATGGTCTTCAGGCATGTGTTTGCATAATGTAATGAATATTCATCTAAAATGATGTAATATCCATGTATGAGAATCCTGAGTCACTATATGTGATCTATAGACATTATTTAATGAAGGGATTGGTTTTAATACTAATGTAGAATTATATGGTTATATATTATACATCCTTCTAATTGGAAATTTATGATAAATTTTACCCAACTCATGATATAGAGTTTTCAGCTGTAATTGTTTCATTTAAATTATAGATGCATGATATTTATGGTGAAATGTGTGATATATATACTAATAATAAAATATGTAAGTATATATTCATATAAAAATATTTAAATATATGAAAAAGGGGATTGTTGTAGATAATTAAATACTTTGACTACTCAATATATTGTACCTAGGGAATGAGAACAAGGTGGCTGGTTCTCTTTGTCAAAAGGAACGTGATATTTTTTCTATAATGAGAATTGAAAAATATCCAATACTAAAGTATTTTTAGAATATGGATCTTAAAATTATGAGAAAATGGATAGATCATATCTTTCTTAGATGTGTGTTCAATTATCCATCCATGTAAGGATTAAAGAGGTGCATAAGGAAGATATAGAACAACATAAGAAAGTGATAAATATTATAGATTTCAACTATGATTATAATTAAATGATATGTTTGGTGAACTTAGTATGTTCCCCATCACTTCTAAATTTTATGAAAGAGATGTTGGATGAATCTTAAAGTTCATCATTCTCCATTAATCCTAGAAGTGTGAAGATATATAGGGATTTTAAGGACTCTTTTTAGTAAGAAAACCAGAATAGAGATATTGTAGAGTATGTATCTCAATTATTTGTATGTTATAAAGTTAAGGATGAGAGAAATAATTCTAAGGTGAAGTTACAACCATTACCCACACCAAAAAGGAAATGGTAAAAATGACCATGGATTTTTTCATTAGACTCCCCAAAACTTCTAATGTTTATAATGATATTTGGGTTATAGTTGATCACCTTATAAAGTCATCACAATTCATTATTACAAGAGAATATTTTTATCTTCATCATCTTGATAGGACATACATTCATGAATTAGTAAGGTTTCATGGGGCACCACATTCTATTATATTTGGTTGGGATTTGAGGTTTACCTCAGTGTTCTAAAGAATTATTAAGTAATTGTTGAATATGTAGTTAAAATTTAGAGTAATAAATCATATTCAGATATATTTTTATCCTAATAATTCAATTAAAACTCTATAAAATATATTGATATATTTTTTAATGTATTTAAAATGTTTTTTTGATAAACACCATTATATGGTCGAGTTTTTATATAATGATATATTTCACTTGAGAATACAGATACCTCCTTTTGAATATCTAGTTGGCCAGAAGTGTAGAACTCCATTTTATTGGGATAAAGTTAGATATTGAAATAAATTGGGAATAGATATATACCAAGAAGTATAATAGAAATTTTGATCCATTTAGCATCACATTATGGAATCTCAGAGTCGATATAAGAGTTATGCTAACAATCATCGATGAGATTTAGAGTTTGATGTTGGTGAAAATATATTCCTATGAAAATATCCTTTGAATAATTTTATGGGATTTTTAATTACATGTAAAATGAACCCTTTATATATTTTTCACTTTGAAATTCATGATTATATCATTAATGTTTCTTATCTCTTAGTTTTTTCATCGAATCTTTCCTAAGATCATGATATGTTCCATGTATATCTCATAAGAAAGTACATACCATATCCTTCACATATAATAAAATATAAGGTTATACCAATTGAGAATGATCTATTTTATAATGAAAAACTGGTGGATATTCCAATTAAAGTGATAAAGTATTACAGAAAAATACCACTCACAAGGTTAATATTTTGTGGTGAAACTGTAAATTTTAAGAATCTATGTAGGAACTTGAGGATGTAATGAGGAATAATTATGCTTGATTTTTATATAAAATTTATGTAATTATAATGATAAATTATTTTAATGGTTTATAGTGTAACACCTAAATATTTTATAATATATTTCACTTTAAATAAATTCAATGTGCTTGATATATTTCTTTATATTCAATGCAGATCTTAAACAAACCGCAATATTCTATTGAAATATTATTATTAAATGTTGATATTATCACCTAAAAATTGTATTGAAGAGTATGAATGAGATTTAAAAAAATTAGGGAAAATTATTTTTCATTCAAATAAAAAATGAATTAATTGGTTTTCAATTTATTAAAAATGAAATTAAAAGCATTGAAAGTAAAAAATTTATGTTTTTATAAAAAAAATATTATTTGTGCAATGTATTTTTATCTTAATAAATTAAATTAATTAATAGTGATTATTATATTAATTATATAAGGAGATAAAAAATTAATTTTAAATATTTCAACATTCATCTAATAGTTTTTACTAGACAAGGTATAAGAATAAATTCAGTTTTATTCTTAAAAATGCATTTTCAAATGGTTTTATTTCATATTTCACACTTATTTTAAAATTAATTTCTACCACTTATAGAAATTGAATTGTATAAAATTGTAATAATATTTTTAGTAATCATGTTCAAATTTATTAATTAGTTCATTTTCATTTTTGGTTATTATGAATCATAATCACAGTAAAAATTTATAACTATGATATAGGTTAAAAGGGTTAGTTAGGGGTTAAAAAGATAGATAAGGGATAAAAAAATTTCTAAATATGATTATATATATAGATTATTGAATTAATTCAATAAAAAATTAGAGTATTTTCTTAATGTATCATATCTCTAAAGATTTTTTAAACATCATGGAATCATTTCAATAGATGGTTACTTAAATATTATACAAAACCCATATAAATGATCTAAGTAGGATGATAATGTTTCAAAAAAATGTATGATCATTTAGCTAGGTGAATTGGAAATAGAAAAGATAAAAAAGTAATCACAATAAAATGAATGTGATAATGGAAGACAAGAAACTTAAAATGAAGAATAATTTTAATTTCAAGTGAGATTATCAATAAGCGATAACCCAAGAGTATATGATATAATATGTGTGAGGATAAAGCAATAAATTAATGTCTTAATAGATTTTTTTATCATGATTCTATCCAAAATTTATAGTTTAAATATGTGATTAGAATAACCAAGAGATAGAAATTCTTTACTAGTTAATAAATATAATAAACTCTAACAAAAATAAGTATTTGATAAAGGAAATTTTTCTGCACTACCCATGATTGCTACATGGAAGATATGGGTAAAATAATGAAGTGTTATCTCAAATTTATAGAAAAAAATAAATTATTATATTGGTTGAGAAGAAACTCTCAACCTTTCTTCTCACACTGAAGTGAAATGGAGTCTAACCTTATTCCCATATTTATCATACTTCTCGTTCTATTCTATAAATTGAAGGTTATGTTCAAGGGGAGAATAAAAAATGATTATCATTTCAAATATGAAAAATAAAATTGAAGTTTTCATTCTAAAATGATAATAATATTTAATATCATGAATCATAAGTAATAAAGAGTTCATCCTAGATTAGGTTATAATGGGATGTATCTCTAGAAGGAGATAAGTTTAAGAAATCTTCCATATCTATTTATATTTAGAAAATATTTGATTCTACAAAATGTACTTATAAAGTTTCATAAAAAGGGTATGCTCGTATATTCTCTCATCCTTGTTTTTGAAAAATGAATTCTGATTATTATAATATTGAACTAATTAATGACATGAAAAATAAGGGATTTTGATAAATTCATGGATTTTTATAAAATATAACTTCCTAATTATCATTAATGTTTCGAATAATTATGTTAAAATGAGTGTAATAATTTAGTTTTAAAATCTCATAAAAAATATGCTAATAAATTAGTCTCATCCTCGAAATATTTGAACAACCCCTTATAAAATTATTTTCAGTTGGTGTCATTTTCAAGATTGATTAGAGATATATATTTTTTCTTGGTAAGTCCCCTATGTATTCTACACTATATATGGATCACAGAGACATATATTGGAACAATTTATGAACAAATTTTTAAGGGAAATGATACCACACTCTCTCAAGGGTCATTTTATTTAGTTTCAATATGGTGAGGGAGATGAAAATTGATGAAAATATATTGAAACACGTTTTCTATATTTTATTAAAAATTAATATAAAGAGGATATTATTAAACCCATTATATATTTTACTACATTTATTATTAATAATCATGATATCAATACATATTGAGATGAGAGGCTTGGAAAGAGAATGAATAATATAAGAATATTTATGAGAAAATTTATTGGTGTACCCAATAAATGTGTTTTTATATTTTGAGTTGTGAAAATTTCATTGGGATGGAATAAAAAACTTGGATCTTAGATGTATGTTTCTATTATAATACATATGTCAAAGGAGGTGTGATTCCACCATTAGAGATACTCTTGGATAGTTATTCACATGGAAATATGTTTGTATTGAGATTATTCTCTCCTTGTATAAATATTATACTTTTATAAATGTTAGAAAAGATTATTACATAGTGAAGTTTCTACTTGAATGTTCCTATGTAGAGGATTTTTAAGAGTATTTTTTAAATTTGATGAAGATAAGTTCATTGGATTATGATGATTGATTGATATTATATTTTAGTGGAGATGTTTTGAAATATATCTATGAAATTTCATCCTAAGTGTTATCCTTTGGTGAATATGTTTTTTACATGAAAAATATACTTGTATGATGTTCAAATAGGTGTAAAATTTGGCTAAGGTAGTGGATGATTCATTGAAATCTTCTTTTGAGTATTTATATGGTTCATAATATTTGGAATTATTGTTGTAAATATTGAAGTTTATTTGAAATTCTTCTAAAGTAATTTAAATTTTTTGATATGTTTTAAATACGTTAAGAGAATGAATGATAATTTCATAATTATAGGTTATTGTAAATTAGAAAATTTTCTTTATATTAAGATTTCATGGATAGATTCCGGTTGAAAAGGAGAAAATCATTCATATGTACATAATTTAATTTAGTTTATATGTAAGATACCTGATATAGTGTTTGCAAAAATATATAAAAGTAAAAAATATATACATATATAAATAAGAGTTACTTCATTTTGGTACATAAGTATTACTCATACCTTATAGACTCGACATTTTAAAATATACTTGAGCTACACTGTGGTGCGTAAGGGATAATCTGATTTTAAAATTGATAATTTTGGAAAGTTATGATCCTGATTATTAATCAAATATTTCACAATGTCCCCAGGATAGTACACCATGATACATAACATATGTTATATAATGTGTAATTTTTTCTACTAATATGTTATATGTCCTAGAGAAGTGAAAATTGGAAAAGTTTTATAACTTACTATGATACATAAGATATTTATTTTGTAAGGTATCTTCTATTTTAAAATATGTGTGTTTTATATTATTAAGTATTCAAAAATAGGATTTAAATATGAAATCATTGAGATGTTATTAAATTCATAAACATATTAACATTGAAGTGTTAATAAAAGATTCAAGAAACTAGATTTGATGATGATGAATAGAGAAAATTAATGGGCTATGTCTTGTGGAGATAAGAATCACTTTATATTGAAATCATTGGATAAAGAAAACAACCTGAAGCTATTTTAGTAAATTGAGATGAAGATACACTACAATACAATTTCCATGCCATAATACATGATTAAGATGGTGTTAAAGGTGAACCGCAAACTACAATAGTGTAATTTCATGTTGTCTTTCATATGTGTAATTAAGGTCTTATGGTTATTATGAAAATTTGGAAGAACCCATGGTAATTGAGGGGGGTTGTAGGGATGAAAAGGATAAGAAAAATATGATGTCAAATATGGATAAATTGTAAACATTTTATTATTATTTTACAATTATTTAGGAATATTTAAGGTACATACATCAAGTAGGAAATCAAGGTCATGTCACAACTAGTTGTCCTTATTTTTCGTATTGTATAATATTATTAACAAGATGGATCAAAAATTATAAAAAGTCAAATAATGGGGATTATTGAGGGATGATATAACAATATAGATGGATTTATATACTAAATTTATAAAAATGAAATCCAATACTATTATAGTACAATGTGTGTAGTGACACAAATGGCTGGTTGGATGGGTTATCCCTAAGGGGGATATGACCTATCCTTTCAGACTGTGTGTGTGTGTGTGTTTATTTGTATTGTACACTAAAAAATATACCTATTATTATCAATGAAAAGATATAACCAATGATATAATTATCAAAAATATTGATTTTTTTATAAAAAAAGAGATAACCATCACTGTTGTGTGATGATCATCCTTGTGCATTGAATAAGAATAAGGAGTTAGATGGACATTATTAAGTTAATTATTATTCAAGATGAATAAGAAGAACAGATAGAATATTAAACCATGATTTCTTATATCGTAAGGTCTAATTATGAGATAGACTAGTGGTTTTTTAAAATACAAATCCAATTGTAGAGTGTACCATATTTGATAAGGTGTTAAAAACATTCTAAGAGATAAATAAGATAACATTCTTAATCACACTTCATAGAGGATATAGTTGAATATTTTATCTAGAGAGGGAGGCTAATTTGGTTCCAGATTTTGAAGAAAGTATTTTGGTGCTTGCATGTATGTTTGGTTTATAGTAACCCTAGCTTCTCATACATGGATATCACATCTTTTTATATTAATGTTCATTATATTAAATAAATAAACACCTATGTACCATAATAGTTTAGTGCCTTTTGAAACTTAGAATATAATATTCTTAATTTATGAAAGATCTTCAATGTTTCCCATAAATATCTTCCCCTTTAATACTCTCACTTAAAAAACATTCCTCATAACTGAGGGATAGGAAACATAATAAAGGGTGATCTCGGATGCTTAGTAAGGGTAAAAAATGGAGATACATAATCATAACATGAGCATAAGGGTATGAGAACATTATTATAACATTTTAAAACCATACCCTACATATCAAAGATCATAATATTGAGTCATGGAATAAATATTAGAAGTTCATAATACATGAATCATAAAGAAAAAAATAACATGATCCATGAGAGAAAAACATTGGAATCAAACATGAATTTTGGTATACATAATAGATTATAATAGTGTGAACATATATAAATGAAAATAGGTTCACTCATTATGATAAAGATGTGAAAGAATTCCCTTGAATAAAATTATGTCCATGAAACTATGACCATTGATAACATTATAGACATAAAAGATAGGAACATGCATAAAAATATTGGCAAGGAATATGGGTCCACACATAACATTATAAACATTTAATCAGGATTGTTCATAACATTATGAATATATAATAAGGTTCATGCATCAAATTTTGAACATATAATCAAGTTCACACATAACATATTTACTCATGAGTTATCCATCTTCACCCAAGTCATTGGAGGGAGATATAGGTTACACCCATATCATAATGAAAACAATATTTATGTGTGCCACAAGATCATAAAACATTCATCATATCATGACACATGAAAGGAAATAGGTTTTATAAACATTTCATCTTATCATAACCTGTAGAAAATTGATAGCTTTCATAATCATTTTATCATTTCATAGTAGTATAAACCATGGAAAAATAATTGGGTTTCATAAAAAATTTATCATGGAATAACCTATGGAAAAGAAACAAGCTTCATAAACACTATGACATCATAAATATAAACCATTCCAGGAAATAATAAGAATGTTATCCATGGATCATATCCCCAATGAGTAATAGGTATCATCAATGAATTTCACCTTAAATAGAAAATTATTTTGATCAATAATTTAATACATTTCTTGTAGAAAATATCATATCCACTTTGAAAAAAACTTTTAAAAAAATAAAGAAAAAATTAAAATACTTTTATTTGGAAATAAAAAATAAAACATATAATTAAATCATAAAATAAATTAGTGTTTATGATGATGGTAAGTTCATTCTTTTCATACACATGAAAACAAATATTCCTCTCACATTTTCAAAAAATTTCAAATGAAAATTTTTTGGAAAGAAACATGAATATTCCTTTCAAAATATATTTGTAATAAATTTAAACATGAGTAAAAATTTATTTTAAAAAATATAGGAAAAAAACAAAAAAAAACTGAAGACATTTTTTAGATAATATATTTTTGGAGGAAAACATATATCTGTCTAAAGAGAGAAATAAAGTCAAATTTTTATTAAAAACATTTTATAAGTTATTTTAAGTACTATAGAGTCAAAAAATGGTAATGTTACTTGAAAAAAATCAATAATAACCAGATTATAAGAATATTAATGATAATTCTAGGGAGGTGGATTGTAAAATTTTATCATCAGAAACATAATCATAACCAATCTCGATAAATGATTAGGTTGTAACATAAAATCTTTACCACTTTGGTAACCATGAATCATAATATATAGGATGTAATAAAATAAAATAAATCTTAAAATATCATGAGGATGAATAAATTCATGATATTACATGTCAATTTGGATATATATACACCTTTTGAAATAATATTGGTTTATAACATAATGTATGTCTCAAACAAGGAAAATTGGGAGAAAAATCCCTTACTACTTTGGTAAATTTTGAAATGTAAACCCCATAAAATAGATATTATCAAATGGATATTTAATTACCCATAATTTTATTTATAATCAGAATAAAATATATTCATGGGTATTATATAAACCATATAAAATAAACATGAGGTAAATATAACATGTCTCTCACAAAAGAAAATTGAGGGAGGAAAATCCCTTACCATAAGTTTGGACATCCACCGTACTAATTAAAAAATCATATATTGTAAATATATGTTTATTAAACATATATTATATGAAAATATTAATATATATCATGCCATATATTATTTTCTTATTGCCTTTTATTACACATTTATTAGCAATTTCATGTTAAAGTCGTGTTTCTGGCAATAACTGTTTTGTTTGTTGTGTATGATTTGACATGTTATTTTTTGTCCTCTTACTTATATAATGATTTAATAATACCAATAAGTATATACATGATATAAATAATATATATATTCATTGTGTATGTATTTATATTAATTCATTAATTTAGTGGTAGAAAATGAAAAACATTGTTCATGGTGACGGTAGGTCGTACGTACACATGTGCGTTGTTTCCATTTTCTCATAGGATCAAAAGAAAGAAATTTAAATGATATATATTATCATTAAATAATAATTTTTATATCATATATATCACATATTGTTTATTAAACCCATCCTTAATACATTCTATGTAAAGCATGAACAAATCACATTGCTTCGCGAGGCAGTAGTCTCCCGTACACACAAGCGACATTATCGTATTCCCAAAAAAAGGATGGTGGTATGCATGAAATAATAATTAAATAATCATAATAATATCATAAATATCATATATAAATAATAAATCCATCACTATTTACAATCTTGAGAGTTCATAATTTAAAAATGAATTACATCAGATTGTAAGATGGCAGTCTATCGTATACACTAATGATGATTTCATAACCTATTTGATGGAACATAAAAAGGTAGTATGTGTTTCCATTAACATAAAAAATCTAAGTATATATAAGATACTTTGGTTATTATGTCACCATGGTATAATTATAATTGAAGGTGTTGTAGGATGAAATAAAATGAAAACTTTTGTTGTTAAACGTTACCTCTTCTTCTGTTGTCCTCCATAGGTTTTCACCAAATGCCTTACTTGGTTTATTTTCTATAAAAAAAGAAAAATTATATAATGATATGAGGGAATTTTGGAATTTATTTGAGCTAGTATTGATCAAACCAAATGGATTTGAAGGAGAGGAGAAGTGGTGGCCTTTTGTATGTGAGGTGAGTTTCACCCTTGTATTTTTTTTGAAAGAAATAATTTTACCATGTTTTTTCAGGCCACAAGGCTCCAAAAAATGACTATTATTGATACTAGAAGGGATAAGGTTAAAATGGGTCCATCCAATGGGTTTTGGACATTTTTTTGTAATTTCCTAACCTGGGTGCCACACACAAGTACCCCGAGTCGGTCGGTCACATGACATCAAGCATGCCTCCCTGTATACCAAAAACTATGGACTTGCAGCGAGGGTATGATAAGTCAATCATGGGGAGACTATACCCTATTTTATCATAATAATACACCGGTGAAAATAATAATTAATAGTGTAATTATATATAACAATAAACAATAGCAATATCTATAGATAATCAATTCAAGAAAATACAATATCCAACTAAATTAGAAATCATGCCATGCTAATATACATGTCATGTCTCTAAAATGAAAAGTGAAAATAAAGACATTGAAGACTCCCAAGATGTTCCTGAACCACATCAGGTTCCCTCATCCAAGCTTCATCCCAACTCATCCATCTAACACATGTCCTTTCCCCTTAACTTGTCCTTCAACAGTAAAGTCTATTCAGGTACTAATCTGGCAGCCCAAGTAAGGTGTGATTACAACTCAGTAGGCCACCACTAATGTTGTCTAAAAAATCTAGTCAAATATTGTATACAGTTATATAAATAAATAAGTAAAATGAATAATTAAATAGTTATCACATTATCATTTATTCATTACTTCACCACATTAACTATCGGGTTCCACAGGACACCCATACCTCAATGCCTTCTTCATCTCATGTTGGAGTCCAAATTATTCCCAGGTAATATCATATAATAATACCTGATTCAGATCATGCAATTTCCTAAGGTGTTCTAACATGATATCATATTTGAATATCTTCTTCATCTTATTTTGGAGCCTGAAGTATTCCCATGAAAGGTCATATATAGGAGTGCCATTGTTATCATTCTTTAGTTCATACTTTAATGTAAATGTTACCATTCATATTGTACAACATATAATGACCATGTTCCCATTATTTAATTCTTAATTGAATGGCCATGTTACCATGCATACATCACACATTAGAATGACCATGTTATCATTCTCTAATTCATACTTGAATGGCCATGTTACCATTCATAAACACCAAAATAGAATGACCATATTCTCCTTATTTAATTAATACTTGAATGATTGTGTTTCCATTCATAAGAAAAATTATTAATTCATCAATTAATTATCCATATAAATTCCATTATTAATTCAACAATTAGTTAAACTCAACTATTCTGTTATTTAATATGAAAATTAACTAATCATATCAATAATATTAATTAATTCAACAATTAATTGGTAAATACAATTTCATTACTAATTAAATAGTTGATTTATCACTTCATTTCCCTTCATTAATTAACCAATTAACTAACTAATTCAAATCCCATTAAATAATTTAAAAATTAATTAATCAATACTCACAACTCAAAATCCCAAAAATGATTTTAAGAATTAATTATCACATTCAAAATCCTAATTATTCATAATAAATTCCACAATTAATTATCCCAATATATGATATCAATATCAGATAATTAATCCCAAAATTAATTATCTCAATTAATGACATCAAAAACACATAATTAATTCCATAATTAATTATCTTAATTAAACAAAATGAATATCTCAAAATTAATTCCCCAATTAATTATCTAAATCAAAATCCTTAAATATCATAATTAATCCCCCCCAATTAATTATATAATCCAAAAACCCCTAGATCTAAAAATTAATTATCAAATTAATTACCTATTTCATCAATACTTCAATTAATCAATTTGAAACATTAATTAACCCAATTTAGGAATTCCAATTGCTAAAGAATGCTATAAATTTTACAATTTTTATACATGTATCAAAATCACGACTATGTGAATTGGATATTAGACCACCTACCTCAAATCATAGAAGAATAATCACCCAATAAAAATACACAAAAATTGAGTGGCACAGCAACATAGATCTAGATCTGGATCTCAAAACCCTAAATAAAGATTAAAGAAAATCAAGATCTTATAATCTAGATGAAGATCCACATGACTAGATCTAGATTCATCATATATATATATATATATATATAGATCTATAAAAACATAGAATAACTTCCAACCAAAAGAACCGGAGAAGATAGGAGGATTAATGAAAAGGCAATGAGATATGATCCACTTACTGAGAGGGATGCAGATCTTTAATATGGGCTTTGAATCGTAAATAATGGAGGTTGGTAGTGCTTGTAATTCACTCGAAGAACTCCAAAATCATGAAATACTACCTAGGGTCAAATGGAAGTCAATTTGGGGTTAATTAGGGGGTTCATGAAATTTTTGAATTAATTTTAAGGATTAATTAATTCCCGTGCACGGTTAGTAGAGCTGGGGCACATGGGTTTCCCTAACCATGTGCCAACTATTAACATCTTTTATAAGGTTTCATGGTTACTCCATTTGGAGAGCATTATTTTCCAAACCATGCACTAGCTATGTGAATCCCCTGTTCCTGGGTTCGTACTGTTAGCTAGGATGGGGTGCATGGTTGTCCCTAATAGTGTGCCAACCATGAAAAAACATTTTTCTTTCATTTTTCTCAAAATTCTACCCAAACACACCCCATGTCATAGCCCAAAAAATAATTACTCAAATAAGAATTAAGACTACCTGGAAATGAGTTGAAGACAGCAACAGAAAATATCGAGATCTTACCATCTCCGCACCTTATAAAATCTCACCCTTGAGTTTCCACTATAAAAAAATACATTAGAGGGGGTTATTTAGAGAGGGTTATGCACAACCCCCTATAAATTCATTTTCTATATAATTAGAGGGGGTTCTGCACAACCCCCTTGAATCATTGACTTTAGAGGGGGTTATGAACCCCCTCTAAATTCTTTTTATATAAAAATTAGAGGGGGTTTTCTACAACCCTCACTAATCATCGAATTTGGAGGGGGTTATGGACCCCTTTTAGTTTATTAAATTAGAGGGCGTTTTAAACCCCCTCAAAAAAATTAACATTATTTTTTTAATATCCAATTGGATTTTAGAGGGGGTTCAAAACCCCCCTATAATGCTTTAAATTAGAGGGGTCGGAAAACCCCCTCTAATATCTTAAAATAGATAGGGTTCAAAACCCCCTCTACTTTCTTAAATTAGAGGGGGGTTAAAACCCTCTCTAATGCCTTAAAATAGAGGGGGTTCAAACCCCCCCCCCCCCCCCTCTACTTTCTTAAATTAGAAGGGGTCCAAAAACCCCTATAATGTCTTTAGATTAGAGGAGGTTCAAAACCCCCTCTAATGTCTTTAAATTAGAGGGGGTTCAAAAACCCCTTTAATTTAAAAGATTAAAAGGGGTTGTGAACCCCCACTGTTTAAAAAAAAGAAACTTCTATAAAAAATTTATATATATAACTAAAACACAATATATAGATGTATTTAGATACATTATATAAACATATTATATAAAATATTAATATGATTATATTTAATTGTATTTATATATATAAATAAATATAATTGTATAATATTATGTAAATAAATATATATTTATTTGTATAAATTGTATTTCATATAATATTAATTATTTATATAATATAAAAGCATAAATATAATATATAAATATATACATAAATATAATTTATTTATAAAATATATCATATAAAAACCTAAGCTTGTAGTTTTTATAAATTATATAATAATAATAATAAATATATTTTTATATAATAGGTTTGTGCCTTTATATTATATATAATTAATATTATATAAAATATAATTTATATAAAAAAATTATATTAATGTACATAATATTATAAAATTATATTTATTTAAATATAAATATATATTAATGTACATAACAATAAATATATATATTGAAATACATTATATAAATATTTTTATAAATTGTATTTCATATAATATTAATTACATATAATATAAAATTGTATTTCATATAATATTAAGTATATTTTTGTATAAATTGTATTTCATATAATATTGATTATATATAATATACATATTAATTATATATAATATAATATCAATTATATATAATATTAATTATATATAATATTAATATTTGTATAAATTGTATTTCATGTAATAATAATAAGATATTAATTTCATATAATATTATACAATTTATAAAAATAAATAAATATATTAATATAAATAATAATAAATATTTGTATTGAAAGATATTATATAAATATATTTTTAAAGACCTTATATAAATATATTAAGTAAATACTTATATATATATATATATATTAAATATATATATATATAATATAAATATGTTTTAAGTATATAAATAATTTATATAAATATATAATACAAATGTATTTAATGTAATATATGTTTGATATAAATCATAAAATAAATGTATAGTATTTATAAAACCAACATATAATTTTTATAGATTAAAAAATGGATGTAATAAGAATAATAATAATTAATAATATTATTATTATCACAGACACACACACACATATATATATATATATATGTACAATATATACATATATACTTGTGTATTATATTTAGGTGATATATAAATATATAATATAGAATATATATAATTGCATATACATATAAATATAGTAAATAATATATATATATTATTTAAATGTATTTAAATATATTATGCTAATAATATTTATTATAACATAGTCAGATGTATATAAATACAATTATGTGTAATTTATACAATAAAATTAAGTTGCCATAGTGAATTGTGGTTCGGTTTCTAACGGTATGTATTTGGTATGATCAATGGTTTGAATCCCAGGCACCACAATTTTTCTATATCGGTAGGGGAGGAGTGTGAGCAAGCTGGAATACGAGGGAGGGGACGGGAATGGGAGGGTGTCCTGGGGGCGGGAATGTAACACCCTGAGATTTTATGAAAATTAATCTTTTAATTTCATTAATGTCTTGTGTTGTATGCTACACCAAGATTACCTTGCGCTATACGCAACACCGTATTAGCTTGCAGAATACGCAACACTATTCTTGGATCGTGTTACACACAATTTTGATAATAGTTATTCTACGCAACATTAAGTATATATATATATATATATATTCAATGTATAAATGAAATGTGGTTGGATTCTGTTATACGAAACAATGAAGGATTCTTTCACAACACGCAACCCTGACTTGGCTTGCATTACACGCAATCGCGACCTTCCTCGATAGCGTGTGTTGTACGCAATACCGGGTTTTACTAAACAACGATATATTATTATAATATTATTATGAACTAGCCGTTATGAATAGTATTAACTAAATTTTGAATTTTATAACATTATTATTCATCTTACACATTTTATAGAACATGGTATAAGAACAAAATAAATTTTTCGGGTAAAAAAAGTATTTTTCAAAAAATGCAGTTTTGCCGCCTTTTGATGGCGCACCCACTTTAAATCTAGTTTTTGACATTTTTATAATTTCCATTTGACAAAATAAAATTATTCTTTGGAATCAAAAAATAAAAAATTACTTTGGATAACTTTTTTATTTTATTCTGATGACTTTCATATTTTAATGAATAGTAAAAACACGCTATATTTTAATTAAAAACAACTTTTTTCATCGTAATATCTTATGTGGTTAAATTATAATATTGAATGGTTTTAAAGTATAAATATAATATATTTTTACCATTTAATATAATTTATGTAATTGGCATTGATTTTACCTTGAATTCGTAGGTTAAATCAATTCAATCTTTTGCAATGTTTTAAAGAAAAACCCATTTTCTTTCGACAACGGGATTAATTTTAATTTAATTTCTGCAACTTTTGTGTATTGAATTTGGAAAAATGGATTCCATATTTGGAATCAGTGGGTCCAAATTATGTTAATAAGCTACTTTTTATTTTTGGGCATTGTGAATAGTAACTACGGTAAATTTTATTTACTATAGTTAAAGGTAAATCGGGTAATTAAGGGTAAATATAAGATTATAAAATTACCCTAACACTTGTAAAAATCCTATTGGATGACTAAAATTCGACCCATATCACCTAAGGGTCAGATTAGATTCATTTAATAGAGTTTTTTCCATGAAAATAATTTAATTATTATTAAAACCAAAGAAAGTGACAACATGTCACTCTCTTAAATACTATAAGTATAATAATTTTAAGTTAGTGATAAACTTCATGAAACTTCTAACATTAATAGTCTACAGAAAGCTAAAAAAATTATCTACATCATGAGAATTTATTTAGAATTTTTTGGGATTAAATAATTATCATTAATTGTGACACAATAGTGATGCAGAAATTATTTATCTAGTGAAAAATCAAGAATATAGTTTTTATTAAACTAATAGTGACTATAAAAGGCACAAAACCGTCCCCAAAACTTATTGGTCATGTAAATTTAAACTATAATCATCCAATGGTAGAATATTTGACCATTTGGAGTCTTATACAAATAATTATGACACTTATATTATTTTATTTTAAATGATTCTAAAGTTGTCACCTTCATAATTTAATAAATATAACAATTTAAATATTGTGATTTTAAGATGATAAATTCGATTAAAAGTATTATTGTGAAAGTTAATAGATTTATCTTCATCATAGGATTTTATTTTAAATTTTTATGCAACAAATCAGTATATTAAATAATTATACAAAAATGTTGTAGTAATTATTTTATTAAGAGATAAACCAAATAAATGGTTTTAAAAATAATAAAATAAATATTATATGAACTATTTAATGTGATAAACTAATTTTATAGATACATATGACCTCTTATTAATATATTAAAGCTTTTATTTTGAAAATATCTTCTGTATATATTTTATTTAAATTCAAATAAATGAATAGTGTCAAAATTGACACTATTGTTATTTTATAAAAATAACATATTATAAAAAATTTTAAAAATCACAAAAATATTTAAAAATTATAAATTTAAATTTATATGGTCTATAATGTTTTAAATTAAATAATTATGTAAAATTCACAACAAATATATAATTATTTGTTATAATTTAAAATTTATAATTTTATTACCACAAATAAACTTAAATAGATTAAATAAGGATAAATCAAAATGATAAGGTTTAAAATAATATCCAAACATGTCTAAATTTGATTGTTTTATAAGATTACAACCCTATATCATCTAATATTTGAATATGAGTCATTTTTGGAGGTTTTTAAGTGGGGTTAGATTTATTATAAATTAATATTTTTAAGAATTCCAAAGGTGCCCCTCTCCTCCCTTATAAAAGGGCACCTCCTCCCTCACCTCCTCACACCAATTTGAGCCTTCAATCTCGGCCAACCCCTGAAAAATTATATTCTCCACTTCCCTAGAAACATCCTAGAGGTTCTGGTCTACTTTAAAGACCAATCTTAGTGCCATAAGAGGAGGTTTCAAAGAGGCGTATCGAAGAAGAGGTAATTTCTTCTCCCGATTCTTTCAAGCTTCTTTCTTCTTCAACTTCTTCTTCTTTAGTTGTTTCATTATAAAGTAAAAACATCAGTATCACTAATATACTGATTTGTTATTATAAATATGAAACAACCCCATTTCACCTTCTATCCATCCTACGGAAAACAAAATCACCGCGCGTGCGTACGTACGAAATACTGTCTCCACGCCGTGGTGTAATCTATTTTTCCACCAACACCTTACATGGATGGGTATAATGGTGTAAGGAATAACTATAAATAGTTGTTATAACATCATACTGATTCTTATATATTGTATCATCCACTCCAATTCAATTCAATAATTATGGAAACGATATCATCGCTCGTGCGTACGTACGGACTACCGTCTCCACGACGCGATGAGATTCATTCTCAATGGTTAACCATTCATGAGTGATTATAAAGTATATATAATAATTAATCATGAAATATATGACATTATAATGATACTGGATTTATGTATATATATATATGTATGTCATCTACTTAATTCCATTCAATTCAATAAGGAAATGAAAACAGCGTTCATGCGTACGTACGGCCTACCGTCTCCATGAACGGTGTATTTCTTTCCATTTATCGATATATTATATATATGTATATTATGAATATATATTATATATAAATCATGTTTTACATTCTGGATATAATTAATCATGATCCAAGTAATCATATTAATAATTACAAGTTAAAACACGAACGACAAATGAGATGATTTTACCCAAAACGCTACTTTAACATGAATTTACAAAAGAACGGGTAATATAAAGTCATAAGTGAACCATATATGATATCATAACAATTAATATGATTCTTTAATAAGTCAATAACATTATTTAAATCATTATAAAGGAGGTTTGGACACTTACGAAGAAAATCGGACCTAAGGTAAGGGATAATTTTGCAAATCTCATTTTTATCTGAGATTGCATATTCGTAAGTATTTACTTGGGTTATTTCTATCATCCATGTCCATGTTTTATAAAATTGTTTTAATGTATGTTTAAAGTCCTTTTTACACATTTTTTTACTTTTACTACATGGTATGTAAGGAATCTTTCTTTTGTTTACGTTACGAGGTACTTTTTGACTTTTCCGGCAAAAGTACGAAAAGAATGTTTTTTTTAACTTATACGGCACGAACGGATTTTTACGGTTTTATAAAGACTTATTTTCGTGAATATTCCTCCAAAATATTTCATGAATATTTTCAACAAAATATATTTCTTTTAAAATTTCATGACGTTTTGTGAAAAGAAATTGATTTTGAAGAAGAAAGGATATTTTCCTCAAGAATTCATTTCAAGTGTTTTATCAAAACCATTTTCCATATAAGATGAAATTATTTCATATGTGTATGTTTCAAGTGTAATGTCTCTATGATTTACATGGTTTAACTTTTCTTATTATGAAATTATATCAATTTCTTTTATATGGATTATGTGATGATGGGATGATGTTTATGAAACCCATTTTATTCGTTGGGTTATTATGAGTGATGTATGTTTATTTTGTGGCACAAGTAAGAATGATTTCATTATGAGATGGGTGGGACCTATATCTCCCTCCAATTCATTGGGTAAAGATTTATATCTCATGAGATAGACATGGCTAGAATGGCAGGTTAAACCGGTTCAGTAAAACAGGACTGAAACGAGGAGTGAACTCGATTCAGAAAGGGAATTTGTCCACTAAGATGCTATTGGCAGCAATGCCTTGGCTACTATGAAAATCATTACATGTGCTTAATGGATGCCACAATTACTTGTTTTATTCCCATGCTATTTTATCATGATTTATGTTCCATTATGATCTATGCCTTATGTACTTCCATGTTTTATGTCGTTGCTCAAGATTTTTAATGTTCATGTTTTTTTTAAGTTCAAATGTATATGGTATGTTTTATTTTATCCATGCTTACCCTTACTTAGAATTTGAGCTCACCCTTTTTATGTTTTCTTTTCCCAGGATATAAAGAAAGGTTTTAGGTAAGAAAAAAAAGGGGAAGATCTTTATGGGAGATATTGAAGATCTTTCACCACGATTAGAGGATTACGTTCCAAGTTTCCAAAGACACTAAACTATTACGGTCCTTGTGTGTCTGTTTTTGTTATGTATTAAGTATTCCACAAAAGTAATGTAATGTCCATGTACGTTAATCTTCGGGTCTCTACAGTTGGTATCAGAGGAAAAGTTTAGTCAACCTTTGAAAACTAGGATGCAAAAACGTTAGTGAGATCCCTAGAGATATTTCTAAGGTATGTCTAGGGATGTCCCTAAGGATAAGTATATGTATAGGATATAGTCCTAGAACTATGGTAATGATACTAGATTAAACCAAAGATGTTAGATATTGAAGTTACTCCCCCTTTATTATGATTTTTCCTCTCACACTATTCTTTTTGGGTTTTAAAAAATGGCTGGAAACAAGATGATTCACGATAATGGAGGATATGATGGACAATGGAATGATATTCTTCATGAGCAACCAAATGAAATGGGATTTGGAAGTCCAAACATCATTATTATTCTGAATCAACAATCTCATAATATGATCAATAAAGTAAAATTTGGTAAGTTTCCTAGCTCGACTAATAAGAGAAAGATGGAGTTTCATGATGATCATAGAGGAAATAAAGTTCAATTTCCCCTATGTAAATCATGTGGGAAGAGGCATCAAGGAACTGGAAGATGCTTTGGGTGTGGAAAAGAAGGACACAAAGCCATTAAGTGCAAAGGAAAAGGTTCAGTTAACACCAGGGATGAGGATAATGGTATTGCTACGACATCAACAATGGTTAAATGTTTTAAATGTAGAATGTACGGGCATTATTCAAACCAATGCCCTAAGGGAAAGTCTCATGAAGAGAATCAGTATGGTCGTATGGGTAGTATTTATGATGATAATGATGAAGAGACTACAAATGATATGTGAGATGAAAGAATTGTTGAAGCTCGGTCAATGGTTTAATAATGTAGTGGAATGATTACATGTTTATCATGTGTAATGTTGTATAAATAATCTCATGGTAATACGGAATAAAGAGACATCTAAGGATTGTTACACTGTTGTCTTTCCTTGAGTTTTGAAAGTGTATGATTAATGGTACCAGTATCCATGAAAGGTTATTCAGATATTTTTGGAATGTAGATGATATGCGCATAATGAAGGGATAAGGAGAAAATTAAATGTTTGATAGTATTCATGAGCTCATGACTGATATAAGGAGAATGTTATATCATGGTTTGATTATATAGAATTTTTGGATTTTGGTATGTGGAAAGAGTTAACTTTTGACAGTATTCATGTTTTCACTAAGGTTCAATGGATATTCATTTTTTCAAGAGAATACATGATTAAGGTATTCACATGATTAGAATGTGACCAACAATATATATATGGGGGATAAATGATGGTATTCACATGCTTGGTTGATGACATTTCAAGTAATCATTTTCTTTATACTATGAACTTGGACTGAATTATTTTAGATAAGCCTAAAGATTGGAATGGATTATGTTGGACATAAGTTAGGATAGAACTTTTTTCGATATTATTGATGGGATGTTATAGTAATATAGCTTTAGAAAAAAAGGACAACCTGCAGGAGGGGCGACAGTCCATCGCGTCAGACAAGGCTGTGGGAATCGAACCCACAACCGAAGTGTGACTGGACTTTATCGCCTACCACTGGCCTACAGGAAGTCCCTGGTTAGTAGAAACTAGTTTTATTTTATTAAGCGGTATGATATATGAAGTATAAGTTCATTTTTGGAACCATATACAATTAATCTAACCATAAGATGGACTTATAAATTTTTCTAACCTTTTATTTGAAAGAGATGGAATGACCCATCATTCTATCACATGATCTGCTAACACATCACGAATAACAAATTCAACTTCATTTCTTTAAGGGATGAAGTGGAAATTGTTCAATTCACGAACAACAGTAAGATTGTACCAAAATCATGCAAGTATTTCTTTTAATTCATCAACTTTAGGGAAATGATCTTGAAAACCAAAAATGTTGTCCTAGTTCCCTTATATCCGATGAATTAGATGGTACCTTAGATCATCACAAATCAATAGCTTTGTGATTGTTGGATTTTTCATAGCCATGTTCTCTACCACTCTCCATCAGAACTTGATGGTTAGATTTCTCTTCCATATCCATATTTTCACCCAGTGATGAGTTAATTTGGGTAACCGTTACATTTCATACTTTAGTTTTTAAAGCCATGTTTTGGTATTCCTTTTTACGATGTGGGTTTCTATTAAACAAACTTTCGAGTAGTAAACCGTTTATAACCACGACGAATTTCGAGGGCGAAATTCATTTTAAGGGGAGTAGAATGTAACACCCCGAGATTTTATGAAAAATATTCTTTTAATTTCATTAATGTCTTGTGTTGTATGCTACAACAAGATTACCTTGCGCAATACGCAACACCGTATTAGCTTGCAGTATACGCAACACTATTCTTGGATCGTGTTACACACAATTTTGATAATAGTTATTTTATGCAACATTGAGTATATATATATATATATATATATATTCAATGTATAAATGAAATATGGTTGGATTCTGTTATACGAAACAACAAAAGATTCTTTCACAACACGCAACCCTGACTTGGCTTGCATTACACGCAATCGCGACCTTCCTCGATAGCGTGTGTTGTACGCAATACCGGGTTTTACTAAACAACGATATATTATTATAATATTATTATGAACTAGACGTTATGAATAGTATTAATTAAATTTTGAATTTTATAACATTATTATTCATCTTACACATTTTCTAGAACATGGTATAATAACAAAATAAATTTTTCGGGTAAAATAAGTATTTTTCAAAAAATGTAGTTTTGCCGCCTTTTGATGGCGCACCCACTTTAAATCTAGTTTTTGACATTTTTATAAGTTCCATTTGACAAAATAAAATTATTCTTTGGAATCAAGACATAAAAATTTACTTTGGATAAATTTTTCATTTTATTCTGATGACTTTCATATTTTAATGAATAGTAAAAACACGCTATATTTTAATTAAAAACAACTTTTTTCATCGTAATATCTTATGTGGTTAAATTATAATATTGAATGGTTTTAAAGTATAAATATAATATATTTTTACCATTTAATATAATTTATGTAATTGGCATTGATTTTACCTTGAATTCATAGGTTAAATCAATTCAATCTTTTGCAATGTTTTAAAGAAAAACCCGTTTTCTTTCGACAACGGGATTAATTTTAATTTAATTTCTACAACTTTTTTGTATTGAATTTGGAAAAATGGATTCCATATTTGGAATCAGTGGGTCCAAATTATTTTAATAAGCTAATTTTTATTTTTGGGCATTGTGAATAGTAACTATGGTAAATTTTATTTACTATAGTTAAAGGTAAATCGGGTAATTAAGGGTAAATATAAGATTATAAAATTACCCTAACACTTGGAAAAATCCTATTGGATGACTAAAAGTAGACCCATATCACCTAAGGGTCGGATTAGATTCATTTAATGGAGTTTTTTCCATGAAAATAATTTAGTTATTATTAAAACCAGAGAAAGTGACAACATGTCACTCTCTTAAATACTATAAGTATAATAATTTTAAGTTAGTGATAAACTTCATGAAACTTAGAACATTAATAGTCTACAGAAATCTAACAAAATTATATAAATCATGAGAATTTATTTAATATTTTTTGGTATTAAATAATTATCATTAATTGTGACACAATAGTGATGCAAAAATTATTTATCTAGTGAAAAATTAAGAATATAGTTTTTATTAAACTAATAGTGACCATAAAAGGCATAAAACCCTCACCAAAACTTATTGGTCATGTAAATTTAAACTATAATCATCCAATGGTCGAATATTTGACCATTTGGAGTCTTATACAAGCAATTATGACACTTTTATTTTATTTTAAATGATGCCAAAGTTGTCACCTTCATAATTTAATAAATATAAAAATTTAAATATTGTGATTTTAAGATGATAAATTTGAGTAAAAGTATTATTGTGAAAGGTAATAGATTTATCTTCATCATAGGATTTTATTTTAAATTGTTATGCAACAAATCAGTACATTAAATAATTATACAAAAATGTTGTAGTAATTATTTTATTAAGAGATAAACCAAATAAATGGTTTTAAAAAATAATAAAATAAATATTATATGAACTATTTAATGTGATCCACTAATTTTATAGATACATATGACCTTTTATGAATCTATTAAAGCTTTTATTTCGAACATATATTCTGTATATATTTTATTTAAATTCAAATAAATGAATAGTGTCAAAATTGACACTATTGTTATTTTATAAAAATAACATATTATAAAATTGTTTAGAAATCACAAAAAATATTTAAAAATTATAAATTTAAATTTATATGGTCTATAATGTTTTAAAGTAAACAATTATGGAAAATTCACAACAAATAAGTAATTATTTGTTATAATTTAAAATTTAGAATTTTATTACCACAAATAAACTTAAATAGATTAAATAAGGATAAATCAAAATGATAAGGTTTAAAATAAGATTCAAACATGTCTAAATTTGATTGGTTGATGATATTACAACCCTATATCATCTAATCTTCGAATATGAGTCATTTTTGGAGGTTTTTAAGTGGGGTTAGATTTATTATAAATTAATATTTTTAAGAATTCCAATGGTGCCCCTCTCCTCCCTTATAAAAGGGCACCTCCTCCCTATCCTCCTCACACCAATTTGAGCCTTAAATCTCGGCCAACCCCTGACAAATTATATTCTCCACTTCCCTAGAAACATCCTAGAGGTTCTGGTCTACTTTAAAGACCAATATTAGTGCCATAAGAGGAGGTTTCAAAGAGGCGTATCGAAGAAGAGGTAATTTTTTCTCCCGATTCTTTCAAGCTTCTTTCTTCTTCAACTTATTCTTCTTTAGTTGTTTCATTATAAAGTAATAACATCAGTATCACTAATATACTGATTTGTTATTATAAATATTAAACAACCCCATTTCACCTTTTATCCATCCTACGAAAAACAAAATCACCGCGCGTGCGTATGTATGGAATACCGTCTCCACGCCGTGGTGTAATCTGTTTTTCCACCAACACCTTACATGGATGGGTATAATGGTGTAAAGAATAACTATACATAGTTATTATAACATCATACTGATTCTGATATATTGTATCATCCACTCCAATTCAATTCAATAATTATGGAAACGATATCATTGCTCGTGCGTACGTACGGACTACCGTCTCCACGACGCGATGAGATTCATTCTCAATGGTTAACCATTCATGAATGATTATAAAGTATATATAATAAGTAATCATGAAATATATGAAATAATAATGATACTGGATTTATGTGTATATATATGTATGTCATCTACTTAATTTCATTCAATTCAATAAGGAAACAAAAACAGTGTTCATGCGTACGTACGGCCTACCGTCTCCATGAACGGTGTATTTCTTTCCATTTATCGATATATTATATATATGTATATTCTGAATATATATTATATATAAATCATGTTTTACATTCTGGATATAAGTAATCATGATCCAAGTAATCATATTAATAATTACAAGTTAAAACACGAACGACAAATGAGAAGATTTTACCCAAAACGCTACTTTAACATGAATTTACAAAAGAATGGGTAATATAAAGTCATAAGTGAACTATATATGATATCATAACAATTAATATGATTTTTTAATAAGTCAATAACATTATTTAAATCATTATACAGGAGGTTCGGACACTTACGAAGAAAATCGGACCTAAGGTAAGGGATAATTTTGCAAATCTCATTTTTATCCGAGATTGCATATTCGTAAGTATTTACTGGGGTTATTTCTATCATCCATGTCCATGTTTTATAAAAGTGTTTTCATGTATGTTTAAAGTCCTTTTTGGCCATTTTTTTACTTTTACTACATGGTATGTAAGGAATCTTTCTTTTGTTTACGTTACGAGGTACTTTTTGACTTTTCTGGCAAAAGTACGAAAAGAATGTTTTTTTAACTTATACGGCACAAACGGATTTTTACGGTTTTATAAAGCCTTATTTTCATGAAGATTACTCCAAAATATTTCATGACTATTTTCAACAAAATCTCTTTCTTTTAAAATTGCATGACGTTTTGTGAAAAGAAATTGATTTTGAAGAAGAAAGGATATTTTCCTCAAGAATTCATTTCAAGTGTTTTATCAAAACCATTTTCCATCTAAGATGAAATTATTTCATATGTTTATTTTTCAAGTGTAATGTCTCTATGATTTACATGGTTTCACTTTTCTTATTATGAAATGATATCCATTTCTTTTATATGGATTATGTGATGATGGGATGATGTTTATGAAACCCATTTTATTCGTTGGGTTATTATGAGTGATGTATGTTTATTTTGTGGCACAAGTAAGAATGATTTCTTTATGAGATGGGTGGGACCTATATCTCCCTCAAATGCATTGGGTAAATATTTATATCTCATGAGATAGACATGGCTGGAACGGCAGGTTAAACTGTTTTAGTAAAACAGGACTGAAATGAGGAGTGAACTCGATTCAGAAAGGGACTTTGTCCACTAAGATGGTCTTGGCAGTAATGCCTTGGCTACTATGAAAATCATTACATGTGCTTAATGGATGCCACAATTACATGTTTTATTCCCATGCTATTTTATCATGATTTATGTTCCATTATGATCTATGCCTTATGTACTTCCATGTTTTATGTCGTTGCTCAAGATTTTTAATGTTCATGTTTTTTTTAAGTTCAAATGTATTGGTATGTTTTATTTTATCCATGCTTACCCTTACTGAGCATTTGAGCTCACCCTTTTTATGTTTTCTTTTCCCAGGATATAAAGAAAGGTTTTAGGTAAGAAAAAAAAAGGGAAGATCTTTATGGGAGATGTTGAAGATCTTTCACCACGATTAGAGGATTATGTTCCAAGTTTCCAAAGACACTAAACTATTACGGTCCTTGTGTGTATGTTTTTGTTATGTATTAAGTATACCGCAAAATTAATGTAATGTCCATGTACGTTAATCTTCGGGTCTCTACAAGGAATGGGACGTGAATGGGAGGGAGGCCAGGGGCGGCAGAAAGGGAGGGAGTTTGGGGGCAGGACGTGATGGAAAGTGGGGTGGGGCGGGGCCGGGACATGGCATGGGAGGAGAGTTAGTGGGGAACGGTAGGGGTCTAAAAAAATGAAACGTTAAGGTCTGTTCAAACTGCCCCTAAAGCTTTTTATTTAGTGGTGGCCTCACCTATAACCACCTCAAACACACATTTTTTCAGTGAATTAAAGTCAATATTAGAGGGTGTTTATACCCCCTCTAATGTAACCGCCGCTAAAATCACCATGACTTTACCAGCACTTACTCAAAACCTCCACTAATAACAGTAGGCGGCCACATTAGCGGTGGTTCCTTACAACCTCTGATAATGTCTTTATAAGGGTTTATAACCCTTTCTAAAGTCACAAATAACCCCTTCTAATGTGGTTTTTTTTGTAGTGTGCACTACTAAGATTCCCTGATATTTTGAGCCAAAAATATTGGGCCATTGACCCTGCATATCTACTTCCCTTCCCCATCTCTCCCCATGTACACGCCTATGTTTCCACAACACATGAACTAACGGCATTACCTTTCCCCAAAACACTTTCGAACTATGATCCAACACCCAAATCAGATTCTCCTTAAAGGAAACATCTATCGTAAGTTCAAAATCATCCACATCGATCACATGGGAAGGGTCAGGATGATACCTCCTTAGTTATGATACATGGAAAACACCATTCTTAGTGTTGTATTTATGTGGAAGAGTCAATCAGTAAGCCACTGGTGTGATCCTGTCCACAACCTCAAACAGTCTGACAAACCAGGGTGTCAACTCTCCCTGTCTTTGTATCCTATAGTGAACCAGCCTAAGTGACACTTGAAGGAATACAAAATCACCCTCTATAAACTCTAGGGGTTATAGAAGTCTATCATAATATGAATTATGTCTACATTGAGTCGTATCAATATTTTTTTGAATTAGATGTGTCTGTTCTGACATCTCCTGCACCAAACTTGGTCCCAATAACTCTAACTCACCAGCCTCAATCCTGGATAAAGGTGATCTGCATGAACTGCCATAAATAACCTCATATAGTTCCATCTATATAGTTTCATTATAAATTTTTTTATAGGAAAACTCCCATAAACCCATGTGTTTCTCTTAAGACCCACCGAAGTCAAGAAAACATATCGATAGTATATCCTCAAGTACCTTTATAGTATGCTCTGACTTCCCATATGTCTGTCGGTGAAAATACATATTTAATAATAATTGTATACCGAGAACCTTCTATAATCCCATACATAAGAATGAATTGAAATGTGAGTAATGATCTAAAACTACAGTCTCTAGAACCCTGTGGAGATAGACTATCTCCCGAACATACAAGTCTCCCAGGTGCTCCACTGATAAAGTCTCATGTATTGGAAATAAATGTTCTACTTTCATTATTTGATCAAAAATAACCCATATTTCATAATTCTTCATTGTTTTCTTTGGAAGAACCATCACAAAATCCATAATCACATTATCCCACTTCCATTCAGGAATGGGAAACAGCTGCAGCAAACCTCCAAATCATTGATGTTATGCCTTCACCTACTAACAATTGTATCATCATGACATGAACTCTTCCATCTTCTTTTTCATGCCCATCCACCAAAACTATCATTGTAGGTAACATTACATTTTAGTTACAATGGTATTTACCGCCCAATTTGATGCATGAAATTCCCACATCAACTCTTCCCATATACTCATAGGCCAAACAACTCAATTCCTGACATATATGATCTCGTCCTCATCTATGATCAAATCTATATATGGTTCCTCACATTCCATAATTTGCCTCAAGGTCAAAAAATCTATATCCTCATACTTCCTATCTCCAATCTGGTTCAAAAGTGTATACTTCACTGAAACTGATATGAGATTCATCTGCTTATGAATCTCCTGAACCACCTCATGAATTTTAGCTAGCAAGGTCATCATCTTCCACTCAATACAAGACTCCTAAAATTCTTGAGTCTAAGTTTTCCTTCTCAATGCATCAGACACATTATTTCCTTTCCCATGCGTATATGCTAGATCTAAATCAAATGACTGCATATAATCAACCCATATCTACTGTCGGAGATTCAAATATATCTACGAGAAGATATACCATAATCTATTTTGATCAATAAACACTGCAAACTTCTCACCCAATAAATAATTCCTCAAACACTTCAAATCATAAACCATGGATACTAGCTCAAGTTCATGTGTAGGTTTGTTCTATTTATGTGGACTCAGCTGTCAAGACCCATAAACCACAACATGATCTCCATACATCAACACGACTTTGATTCTAACCCCAGAAGCATCAGAATACATAGTGTATTTCTCACCAGGATCAGTTAGGATCAATATTGGTATATATTTCAAATGATTCTTAATCTCCTATAAGGCATTCTCACATGTTTCCTAACATTCAAACATTAACCCCTTCTTGGTCAAGCCCGAAAGCAGTGCTGCCAAATAGTAAAAGTCTAAGATGAATCTTTAATAATATCTAACTAACCCCAAAAAGATATAGAAATTGAAGACATTCTTGGGATGCTCCCAAGAAACCACTTCCTAAACCTTCTTTGAGCCCACAAACACACCTTTCTCTTAGATGTTGTTTCCCAATAAGTGTACCTAATCAATTTAAAGTTGACACTTACATATCTTGGCACATAGGTGATGCTCCCTCAATGTACTCAGGATGATGTCAAGGTGTTGGGTATTATCGTCATGAGTCGTGGAGTACACAAATATTTCATCCAAAAATACTAAAAAAAACTTATCCATATACGGGTGAAAGATTCTAGTCATAAAATCCATAAATACTAATGGGGTATTTGTTAATCCAAATAGTATTACGATGAACTCAAAAATCCCATACCTACTTTTGATAGTCATCCTTGGTATATCATAAGTTTGAACTCTCAGCTGATGATACCCCAATCTCAATTTGATCTTTGAGAACACACAAGATCCCCTCAACTGGTCGAATAGATTGTCGATACGTGGAAGAGGATATCGGTTCATTATAGCCATCTTTTTCAACTTATGATAATTGACACACAACGAAAAAATCCCATAAACCTTCTTTTGAAAACAACACAGGTGATCCCAAAGGTGACATACTTGAACAGATAAACCATTTATACTCCAACTCCTCCGTCTAATTCTTGAGCACTTGAAGATCTATCGGTTCCATTCTGTACAGTTTAATAAATACTAGATCATCTCACGAAAAGATCTCAATAGTGAATTCCACATCTCTCTAAGGTGGAATCCTTGAGAAGTATTCATGAAACATATTCTGAAATAGTTCCACTACTGGTGTAAAAACATCCAGTTTCACACCTCCTTCATCCAGCAAAATACTAGCTAACTGGGATTTGAGCTCTCCTAGTTGTTGGGTAATTTCCCCTCCTTGGCATTCCTAGATATCACACTCCCCTAGGTGAATATAATTATCACCCTTAGGAGATGTAAAATTCACTCCCATATGGTAAAAATCACTATGCTCTTGGTATGTGACTATCTAGTCCATAACCATTATTAGGTCGAAGCCTGACATGTCAAGAATATAGATATCCCAAAGAAAACGGTACTCCTCAATCTCAAGAGAACATACCTTGCACAAACAGATGTCTCTAGACCGTACTCCAAATGTTGTATCTATCATCATAACACCACTTACAAACTCAAACTCCAGGCTCAAACCATTAATATGTTTTTTAGATATAAAATAATGAGAGGCACCACTATCAAATAAGGCACTAGATAATGTTGAAACTATAAGAATGGTAACTCTCACAATTAAAGGTTCAGCCTCACTATCCACAAGTGTAGGATGCATTTCATGTAGTTATCCTTCCCCTATTACCTATGATATAGTCTGACTCCCTTGAGTTTCACCACTCAGAGATAATATATGTGCTCTGTCCTAAAAGCACCGCATCCACTGCCTCTATCGCCTCGACTAGTATAACTCTAGCTGCTAGTAAGATATGGTGTAGAAGATCCCCTTACCGCACCCTATTTCTGTATAACTCCTCCATCAAGGATTGCCTGTCATTGTGTCCTACAGAACATCTATAGATTCCCCATCTTTATGAAATATCTAAACTCGACTTTTGATCAGGGACTGTTTCGATGATAGTGGCATGGCCTACCACACTTGTGGCGGATCACTCTAGTAAGGTCTTATGCAACTGATCCCTCTATCTATGCACCCCACTTCCCACTTCCCTAGATAAATATCGTATAATGGTTCTCCCTAATCACAAAATTTTTACCTATTGATCATCTAGTATCAACTATTTTCCCATCATTGTAAACCTACTTAAGGTTCCCCTCGGTTATGTGAGCTTGGTCTGCCACCTAAGCAACATTATTTAACCGAAATAGGTTAACTTGGGACTTAATCTCACACTTAAGTCCATCCTAAAAGTGTCTTGTTATGGATATCTCATCTCCTTCCAATGTTAGAGAAAAGATATGCAGGTCTATAAATAATCCATCATAGTCTATCACGGACATGCTCCCCTGAGTCAACCACATGAACTCCACTTCTTTCTCTAGCCTCAACATCTCTAGATATAAGTTCTTCAAGAACCTCTTCGACAATTCCTTCCATAACATATCATCAATTTGTCAGGTACATGCCTGAACATCCCACGAGTTATTTTCTAATCCTCATATAATATAAGTATCCAACTTGACCCTCCTCTTAATAGGATTCTCCAAAATTTCAATTATTATCTCAATGGACTCAACCCAGAACTTAACTCCCTCAGGTCCACCCTATCTAGTGAAATTTGGATGGTGCTACAATTAAAACTCCCTCATCAGGTCTAACATGCTTTTCATAACCTGACCTAGGTCTCTTCCCATGAGTTTCATAAAGAGAGAAATGTCCACTCAGAACTACTCCCCTTTTTCCTCATCAGGCACTATCGGTGCCTCAGGTTCCACTACTAGTAGAACATTACCACCCATATCCTCTTGTCGTACTCTTAACAAGTGTCATCATGGATGAATATATATAAAATTCTAAAAAAATCATATTGGGACTCATAACACAACTTTATCACATTTACATAATAATAAAATTACTACAAATCACAACAAGTCTTTTCCCCACATCTCACCACACAGTAAAAACTAAGGCGCTAACACTACCCTTAACCATCCTACAACTAGGCCTTGGTTGTAAAAGGGTATTCTCATTCTCATTATTCACATTCCATTAGACACCCATTTGTTCACATTTTTCATCATTTTACCATTTTCAATTCTCATTAGAGGCCATTTTTCATTTTTTATTTCACAATCAAGTGAAAATTGTCTATGATCAACAACTTACCCAAACCCCATTTTCCCATTCATGCCAAAAATGAAGCATGTCAAAAAATAATCTTGAGTGCCTAGAATGATTCATGAAGACTCAACTATCATTCCATTCTGGGAGATAATTAAATTTTCATGAAATCTCAAAAAAAATTCTCACATCATCACATCACAAAACAAGTGTCACCTGAGGTGAAATAATATTCAACTGTAACAACAAAAAACAATAACAACAATCTCACCCTGAGTACTTGGGTTTTCCCCTATACATGGGTTTTCAACTCCCATGAATGAGATCATGTTTAATCCCAAACTCTTCTTAGTATCGTGTATACCTTTCCCCAAATAATAATACAAAATAAAAAAAAGGGAATATAACTCCTCTAATACCACTTTATAACATCTCAGTCTGGGTGGCACACCCCAGTGCCCCGAGCTGGTCAGTCACATGACCTCAAGAATGCCTCCCCATATGCTAGAGGTTGTCGAGTAGAAGTGAGGTTTTGATAAGTTGATCATGTGGAGACTATACCGTCTTTTATGAGAGTAATACACCAGTGGAAATAATAAAAAATAGTGGAATCATATATAACCATAAACAATAACATTATCTTAAATGAATTAATGCGCGAAAATACAATATCCAACTATAGATTAAAACATGACATGATAATGTACATGTAAAGTGTCTAAAATGAAGACTAAAATAAAGACACTGACAACTCCCAAATGGTTCATAAACCACATATGGTTCCCTCATCCAAGATCCATCTCAACTCCTCTATCTAATATGGGGTCTTTTCCTTTAACCTTTCCTACAATAATAAAATCTATTCAGGTTCTGATCTGGATGCCTGAGTAGGGTGTGAGTATAACATAGTAGCCCACCAACAACGCTGTCTAAAACAAATCCTGTCAAATAGTGTATGTAGTTTTATAAATAAATAATTACAATGCATAAGTAAACATTTATCACATTACCATTTATTCTTTAATTAACCACATTAACTCTCGAGTTCCTGAGGACACCCATACCTCACTGCCTTCTTCGACTCATTACAAAGATTGAAGTTTTCCCAGGTAATATCATATCTTAATACCTTCTTCGGATCATGCTATATCCCTAAGTATTCAAAGGTGATATCATATCTTAATGCCTTCTTCAGCTCTTGCTGATGCCTAAATTATTCCCGAGTGTGGTCATATCTCAAAGTGCCATTGTTACAATTTTTTAGTTCATACTTGAATTCTCATGATACAATACATATTACACACAATAGAATGACCATGTTCACATTATTTAATTCAAACATGAATGAAAATATTATCATCCATACATCACATATTAGAATGACCATGTTCTCGTTCTCTAATTCATTCTTGAATGACAATGTTATCGTTGTAAACAAATATTAGAATGACCATGTTCCCATTATTTAATTCATACATGAATGACCATGTTACCATTCATAAACACATAATTAATTCATCGATTAATTATCCGCATAAATTCCATTACTAATTCAATAATTAGTTAAACTCAAAAATTCTATTAGTTAATCTAATAATTAACTAAGCATATCAATAATATTAATTAATTCAAAAATTAATTAATAACTCCAATTTTTTTACTAATTCAATAATTAGTTTATCACTTAATTTCCCTTTATTAATTCCCTTATTAATTAAGTAATTCAAATCCCATTAACAAATTTGATAATTAATTAATCAATACTCACAACTCAAAATCCCGTACTTAATTTTTAGAATTAATTGTCTCATTCACAATATCAATTCTTCATAATTAATTATAGAATGAATTATCTCAATATATGAGATCAATATCACATAATTAATCCCACAATTAATTATATCAATTCATGACATCGAAATCACATAATTAATTCCACAATTAATTATCTCAATTCAAAAAAATTAATATCTCCTAATTAATTCCCCAATTAATTATCTAAAACAAAATCCCTAAATCTCATAATTAATCCCCCAATTAATTATCCAATTCAACATCCCTTAAACCCCATAATTAATTCCCAAATTAATTATCTATTTTAACAATACTTCAATTAATAAATTTTCAACATTAATTAATCCAATTTAGGAATTCCAATAGATAAAGAATGCTTGAAATTATACAATCAGAATACACATATCAAAATCATGCCTATGAGAATTTAATATTATACCTCCTACCTAAAATAATTAAAGTATAACCACCTAACATAAATCCAAAAAAAATTGATTTGCACAACGACCTAGATCAAGATCTGAATCTCAAAACCCTAAATCAAGATTAAAGCAAATAAAGATCTTTTAATCTAGATCTACATCCACAAGCCTAGATCTAGATTCTTCAAATCTAGATCTAGATATTTCAAAACATAGAATATTGTCCCACAAAAATAATAGGAGAAGTGAGGCGGATGAAGGGGAAAGCAACGAGATGTGATCCACCTACCAGGAGTAGTGCAGATCTTCAATCTAGGCTTTCAATTGTGAAGAAAGAAGGTTAGGAGGGCTTAGAATTCATCCTGAGAGCTCAAAAATCATGAAATACCACTTAAGGTCGATTTAGGGTCGATTTGGGGTTAATTAAGGGGTGCGGGGAAATTTTTAATTAATTTTTGGGCTTAATTAATTCCTGCACATGATTAGTTGGGTTGGGGGGCACGGTTTTTCAAACCAGGCACCAGCCCTATGAATCCCATCTACCTAGGTTAGCATGGTTAGCTAGACTGGGATACACAGTTTTCTCTAACTGTATATTAACCATTCCTAGCCCTTTTTCTTTCATATTTCTCAAATTTCTACCCAAACACACCCCAAGTCGTAACCTAATCAAAAATTAATCAAATTAGAACATACGATTACCTAAAAAAGAGTCTGATAAAACTCTAGAAAATATCAGGATCTTACATTCTGGGTTATTTTTAACCCTTATCTTTTTAGTTTAACCCCCCCCCCCCAATAAAACCATTTTTACCTTAATTGTGGTAAATAATTTTTACTATTTTCATTATTAATTTTGGTCAAAAATTAAGTTGACCATATTAGATAATATAAATTATTATAAATCCAAATATGAAATTTGTTTTTCCAAATTCAATTTACATAAGTGGTAAAATTTTATTTTCAAATTATTCCACATACCTTATGAGAAAGCAGGTTTTCAAAGATAAAATGTTCAAAAGTTGAAAACGTTTTTATATCCAATTCAAAATATCAAATTGATTAAAATGAAATAAATTTTCTTAATAGATATATAATTTTACTAATTTTACTTTAAAACCAATTTCAAATATAATTTAACTTTATAAATAATTTAAATATGAAAATGCGGTTTTCAATTAAAATTAAGCATTTTTTACAATTTATCAAAAAAGTAATCTTTTCAGAAAGTTTTCTAAAATTCAGCCTATGAAAATTTTTATATTATAATTTTAAAAATAAAAATTATTTTTTCTAATAAATTTTATATAATTTGAAAAAAAATAATTTAAAACAAAACCCACAAACGCGTTGATAAAGCGAGTTTTCAAGAAGTGTTTTTTTCAAGAAAAAATATTTTTTTATATTAACTCTATGCATGGTAATAATAATTAAATGAATATACATTAAAATTTATTGATATATAATATATAAATTTAAATTAAATTATTCCTCATTAGGTATTATTTTAATTAATTTAAATGGGAAAACATTATGCAGTTTAAAATAGTTTTCAGAAAACCCCTTTTTTAATCCCTAAAATAAACTTATATTATAATCCAATATAAAGTTGATTCAAAAGTACATAGGTAGATTAAATATAACAAAATATAACTTATGTATCTTTAAAAAATAATAGGGCATTTAAATAACTTAATTTATTTAAAATAAATAATTTTTTTATAAAATTATGTATTTTTCACTATTCACTGAAAAATCTATATTTTTCAGAAAATCCCAAAACTTCACCATGAGTTAATTTTGATATGATTTTTTCAAGAATTAATTTCAATTTATCAAATAAATATACTAAAATATATATAAATTAATTATAATATTTTTTTATGAAAATAAATAATAAAAATTTCGGGAAAACAGTTTTTTAATGAATTATAATTACTTTACCATAACTTGATTTATTATTTACTAATAATTTGTCAATAAATTTATTTTGTGAAGAAATTTTATTTTTTTATTTCATAAGTTACATAATACTATTCATACCATCCTATTTAATGGGTAGTTTATGGTTGTCATATTTAAAATAATATTATTTCAGGGTTCGTTGAAGCTCGATGTCACATGCCATGCATGATATCGTTGTTGAATGTAATGAAAGATAAACTCGGTGTTGCGTATAATGAAATATATACTTCATATTTCTTGAAATTAAATATAAAATCAATGTTGTGTGTAATGAAAAATATATAAATGATTAAATTTAATTGAAATAAATATATTTTACTAAATCTAGGGGTGTTACATTCTACCTCCTATAAAATGAATTTCACCCTTCAAATTTATCTCAGTCATCAAGGACTTATCATTTGAAAATTCCTTCAATGAAACCAACATCATAAAAATTGAAGGTATTGGGGAACGTGATGGAGGATGGTGGGTTGAGGATTTAGAAATTTTCATTAGTGATTAACATAACTACATCATCGTCAGTGAAGAACTGCCTGAGTTAAAGCCTGAGGATCACACATGTAGAAGTTTTTGCACAAAAATAAACATAAAATACATGGCTTGATCTGAAGTCATGTTTTCATCATCCATTCATCTCTAATGATCGCTTATTGAAGAATATTAATTCTAATTCCTCTAGATGTTCCATGTGTGCTTCCAAAATATGTGCGATCATCGATCATCGAATTTCAAGTGCTATGATAGATATCTGATGAATCCTTCGATGTCCTGATGATCACCGCATCAAAAATCTTGTGATGCGATAGGGATAGCATGATTCAAATACTTGGATCAAGATATTCATTCTCTAGAAAGTGGGAGAGAAGAGAGGTGCTCTCAAGAGCTCACAGTGAATAGTTGTTATGTGAGAGCATCTCTTGTCCTATATATAGTGGGTTGTGAAATTTCCCCAAAGAGGATCCCTGGCCACTGAATATTTATTACCCACTAAATAAACCATAAATTTCATATTATGAAAAATGTACTGAGTCATAAGTATCATTTTTATTTTATTTGTAATATAAAAAATATATTCCGTGATAAACGTGAGTCATTAACTTGACTCATCATTCCTACAAATATTAAATGTACCCTGAATATTAAAAAATATTATTTCATATAATAATTTACATGTATTTACATTAATATTTGTAAATAAATTTAACAAATAAATCCAACCCAATAATTCTATACTCAAATAATAATGAATTTATTAATTTATTGGTGATTGTAAATACTTGGAAAACTCTCAAACCCCATGGCGGGGCCCACCATGTCCTATATACTTATTCACCAGAATATGGAAGATTCTTGAATACGCTATTGTGTGTGACCTTCTAAGACCTTATCTAGATAGTAATGAATAGTATTCACAGACTAGAAGTAGATTCTAGCAACTCATAAAGGCCCCTAAATAGATAAGGAAAAGTCATAGCAGCAAAAACAAACCTATCACATCTACTGTGTAATGTAATCTCTTTATCATTAGATATATCATTAAATAGGACACACACAAGTGTCATCATCCTTTCTTGATTTATTATTTTTTGATCTAACTAGATGGATTTACCCTTGAATACCCTGGACATAGATTTATAAAGGTACTACCATCCTAATCAACCATCTCGGAGATATTACATCATCATCTCGGAAGTGAAAAATTTTATCCTAACCAGTCAACCAATTCCTTACCACCAATGATGCACTCAACATAAGCTATGTCTCTATGATTTCAATATCATGGTTTTTTCCTTTCATAAAAGTACGTGATCAAATGTCACACATTGATAATGATCACAAGTTAGGATACTAATACACATCTATATAGATAGGAACTACCAATGAAACCTGAAATAGGTGGTGTGCCTATTGGGATGTATGTCCTCACGATCTCACCTAATAGAGATCACCAGGTGAGAAATTAATGACAAGAACTCTCAATGCTTATGATCACACAACACTTGATAGTCAGATATCAACTCTTTCTAGTAAGCACGGTGTATCTAGACCATAATACATTTATTTAAGATTAATGTCATAGTATCTAGAAGTTCTCATTACAGCCTGGGATCTACTATAACCTTTTGAAATAATAAATAATATATGGGAATTACCATTAAATATTTTGACACAGAAATGTATACACTATAATGGTAAGTAAACATAATGCATATCTCATCGTATACATGAACTGGTAATCATAAAGTATTATTTAGTTGGGTCTAGGGAATCCACTATTTCAACACTCCCACTTTCACTAGATCCAACTTTCAAACCATCCTTGTTAGCTCTCACATGATTATGATCATGTTTTTGGTGAGTCAGAGCTTTTTTTCTGGGTCTTCCATGTCTCTTCTATGTGGTTGTTCTTCTATGTGTGACCTCATCTCCTTGAGTAAATATTCTCAAGAGATTTTATCCATGAGTATATCCCTTTCTTCCACTTTCAAAACATGACATCTTGGCTGGTAAGAGTATCAGAATTTACATTATGATAATACTTTACTTACTAGGTAAGATTCTGAGAACTATAACAAATTGTTTCTTATTTTACACTTCTTCTTATCTACCATAGAAGTTGCAACACACTCATTATTTGTAGAAACAGATACCACTAGCTTGAATGGGCTTATATTGTTCATTACATTAGCCTAACTATGACATTAGATCATATTGATCTATAGGAAGACTAGTTTGTGTCCCTTGAAAACTAGTATCCTTTCCTCTCCACATACTAGGTACAAATCCCCTATAACTTCTCAAGTACAATTGGATAGTTATTACTACTTTCCTTGTAGTTATTTTGGATATAATTGATACTTTTCTACCACAAAAGTATATGTTGGAAATATCATTTCTTTTACATAGCATGACATATGTGATTGATCAATCATAGAAGTGTTTATGTAAAGACCCATAAAATTCAAGGAAATTTTTTTTTCTTAATTTTCTTTGGAATTTTACAAGAACGCAGTTTCTGACGGCACCTGATTCCGAGGCCCGGTGTGCCCGGAATCATTTTCCGAAGTTTGGCTCGGGTACGTTCAGTGAACGAATGAGCGGGTTTTTCTAACTTTTGAACTGGTGCTCGGAATCAAATTCTGAGGGAACCGAGGGAATCGCAACGCTGGTATTTTCTTAGAAACGCCTCTTCCGGAGTTGCGTTTGCTTGGGTGTGGTTTTTTAAATTTTTGGGGTTAAGTTAAGAAATAAAATAAAGTGGTGCGACAACTTTATTTTTATTTCACTTAAAAGCCACTTAAAGCCATTTGAGCTAAGTTGAAGCGGATAGGGTGCAATCCAAAATATCCTACCCTCTTGGTAGAATATTTGTGAGGTGGGGCCCACACGAGCCCCACCGTTTCTTTTCCTCTAAGTAACGCACCCGCGAAAACTCCTCATTAATGAAAGTCAACTGGGGCGTTTTCTAAAACTCTTAAACGCTCCTATTAAATGGACAGTTAAGTCGTTACCATTAATTCACCAAATTAATGGTTCATTTCTTAACATGTTTTCAAACTGTTGGCATATTAATAAAATAATACCAACACCTTTTCTTTTTGTTGACGGGTTGATTGTTGAGAGGATTTAGAGAATCTGTACCTTCTTTCCCCTTCGCGAAGAATGCGAAGAACGCGAAGAACGCGAAGAACGTCGAACCCTCGGAGATCGACGACGTGACGCGGTGTTCCGCGACGCCGACGATTCTCCTTCCACGACGCTTCTTCCGCAACGTTCTTCCCCGCAACAATCTCCGATCATCAACTGCTTGAGGTAGGAGATTTCGGATCTTTTAAATTTCCTTTGTGGATTTTATCCTTAACATGGATTTAATTCGTGAAATTAAATCCGTGTGTTTTCTTTAACCCTCAGAGATCGTCGATGCGACGCCCTTCCACGACGATGCGACGCCCTTCCGCGACGCGACGATCCTCTTCTTCTGCGACAGTCAATTCCGCGAAGAACTCTCGTCCGACGACAGCTACGAGGTAGGGGTTTTATTTGAGAATAATATTTATTCCAATGGTTGTTCCTTCTAAAACAAAGAACCCGGATCAAAGTTCAATTTTAATTTATTAAAATTGTGCCTTGTTTTGTTTTTCATGTGTTGAATATTTTTTTCCCAATTGCTATCACCTAACGCGGAGGGTGCGGGCCAAACAAACACGGCCCGACAACCCTCCGCAGTTTTTCGTTGATGCGTGGATTAATGGCGTTTACGAAATGGGATTGGAATGGAGATTGGAGGCCTTCGCAGCAAAGTTTGGATCCTGGGAGAGCCGTAGGCGCAAACCACAGGCAAAACGGACCACCGGAGTGTGTCCGGTGGTCCGCGGAAGTTTTCACCGGAGCACCACGCCGGCACGGCGGCGCCGGCGGCCGGAGGTGGCGGTCGGCAGCGCCCGGCGCGCCGCCGGGAAGACCCGCCACGGCTGAAGCCGTGCGGGACCGCAGAGGAAGGGACGCGGCCTTGCACTGCATCCGGTGACACAGAGCAGCCCCACGCGGGGCCGCGGCTCTCCTTCACGCGGGGGCAGCGCACCCCCGTGCCGTTCGGCCGTAACCGGCCGCGCCGACCCCGGCGGCCGGGTCGCGCCCGCGCCGGGTCGGGCCCCCCTGGCCGGGCCGACCCAGGGGGGTTGGGTCGGGTCGGTCCGGGCCCAGACCCCCCGTTTTCGGACCTTTTCGGTCTTTTGCTCATAACTTGAGCTATGGGCCTCCGAACGTCGCTCCGTCAGCGGCGATGTGATCCTTGGATCGAGACGGTCGTTTTGGTATATTACACTCAAGGTTTCGGAATACTTTGGGTTCGGCCGGGTTGGTTCATACACGAAACCAACCGGGCCCTCAGAGCGGAAACGCTCATATCTTGAGCTATGGACGTCCGATTGACGCGCCGTCAACTTTGTTGGATTCCTCTTAGTGAGGCGGATCTTTTAGATTACTCCGCCCGAGGTTTGGACACAGGTGGAGTACGTTCGGGTTGGTTTTTCCTTAAAAACCAACCGGGCCCCTGGAACGAAAAAGCCAATAACTCTCAGACCGGGCCTCCGAACGACGCGTCGTCTGCGACATTGAGTTCTTGTTGACGATACGAAACTTTTGGATACATCAACTCTGGACTATGTGTCAGTTGATGTATCAACCTCTCGGCTCGTGGAGCGGACCCTCCCGAACGAGCTTGCTGTGTGCGGAAACCCTAGAGTTGGCTGCGACTGCTACCGTGACGACGGCGACTGTACAGAGATCCTCAGTGGATTCGACGGCGACGACTACAGCACTCAGCGATCCTTTGTGGGTCAGTGCTACCGATCATGTGTGGGTCTGATCCTGTGTGGGTCCGATCCTGTGTGGGTCTTTGCGGGGGTTAGTTACCAATCGATCCTTTGTGGGTCAGATCCTTTGTGGGTCATTGCGGGGGTTAGTTACCTATCGGTCCTTTATGGGTCAGATCCTTTGTGGGTCATTGCGGGGGTTAGTACCTATCGATCCTTTGTGGGTCCGACGGCTTAGATGAATCAGTGGCAATATCTGGTCATCTTTATCGTCATATGAAGAAGTATATCCTATGTGAGCTGAACCCTTTTTGCTTTCCTTTGTGGATTGTGTTGTGCTATCCTGTGTGGGTATACGTTTTGCTTTCCTGTGTGGACTGGGTTGTGCTTGGGTTCGGATGTTGGAGCCGAACGAGAATTGATGACTTAGGTATATGTATGGGCATATACCTAAGCCGTGTCAGATGTTACTTCGTGATTGTATCTTTCCTTGTGGATTATCCTTTGTGGATTCTGGGAGACCTTCGGGGGTCTCGGGGTCCCTACTGAGTAGCTTATACTCACCCCTGCATGGGCTATGCCCACACTACATTGTGTTGGTTGCAGATGACGGACAGCGCTGATCGTGGTTGAGGCTTGCGGAGCAGGACGGTACCTGGAGGTGGACCACTGGGCGAGACGTACTTGGAGTGGACGGTTGGACCCAAGGAGTTGTAGAGGCTATCTGTACTGACCCTTCAGGTGGGACTTCCAATGGACAGCTCGACGTTGCGGCTTTACTTTTCAGTTGTTGTTTTCCCTTTCCAGTTGTACTTTACTTTCAGTTTGGGTTTGTATTCTGCCCACTTACGTTTCCGCACTTACTGTTGTACTCAGCTTTTACTTAGTGTTTACTTCTACTGCTTGCTTGCTCTGTGGTGTTGTTTACTTTTCAAAGGAAATGTCTTCCCTTTTTCGGGATTTACGCCTTGGTGCTAGTCGTCAGCCCCTGGCCTATAGAAGGCGGGCTTGGGGTAGTCACGGCACGGGCCCCGAGGACGGGTCGTGACAAATTGGTATCAGAGGAGTTCAGTTCTACCGCAGACTCTGATCTTTTTCTATGTGAATCAATAGTGTTTAGCGTATTGGGTGTGGTTATCAGTCTAGGGAGTCCAGTGTTGGTGCGGTGGCCGACGTATCCGTACACTAGGACCCTGACTTCTGATTTCCGACTTAATGCACAAAAACATTGATTGTATGTGTGTTTCAAGTTTTCTTTGTGATTACTTTGTATCAGCTCACCAGGTATACTGTTCTGACCGTGGCGCACCTGTTTCCTTTTCAGGATGGCCCCACGACGGCAGCCAGCTAGGGTTCCAAGAGTTGAGCATGACGACAGCCCACCGAGCGACGAGGCCTCGATGCAGGGCCCTTTGACAGCTGAGGCACCGGCGGTACCTTTACCCGCCGAGCCACCGATGCTTCCAGTACCAACCGCTGACGATGCACGTCGCCTTGGAGCTCTGCATGAGTTTCAGTGCCAGCGACCGCCTAGGTTCCGTGGGGAGACGGACCCCCAGGCAGCTGAGGACTGGCTGGAGGTAGTTGTACGGGTTTTCAGGCTAGTGAGGACACCAGTAGACCTCATGGTGATCCTCGCAGCGAGCCTACTGCACACAGCAGCGGGCCGATGGTGGAGCTTGATGTTGCAGGTGCACGATGAGGCATCTCTCCTCTAGACAGACTTTGAGGGCCTCTTCCGCTCAGAGTTCGTCCTGGCCACCCTTCGTGCGGTGCGCATCCAGGAGCTTCTTCAGCTGCGGCAGGGCAGCTTGACGGTCACCTAGTACTCGGCGAGATTTACCAATATCTCTCGCTACTCGACCAACATGGTACGGGACCCATTCTTCTGGGCCCGGACCTTTGAGCATGGATTGAGACACGAGATCAGGGCATCACTGATCTCCCTCAGCATTCCGACTCAGGCAGGAGTACTGGAGCGAGCCCTTTTGATCGAGAGCTTCCTTGCTGAGCCTTCATCAACAGCGAGACCTACCGCGGGGCGGCACGTAGCAGAGTCTTCTGCAGCAGGCAGTCGACGGATGACTCAGGGGTCCAGGCAGACCAGACCCTCACGCAGACGACCTCAGGACACTGGCTCAGCAGTGCGGGGCACACAGCGTGGAGCCAGTCTTTCGAGAGGCAGGCAGTGCTACACATGCGGCGGACAGGGTCACATGGCTCGTGACTGCCCAACCCACCGTGTCGAGGAGCAGCAGACGGTTGAGGGGCCACCCAGGCAGAGGCAGAGGGTCGACCATGGCGGTCCGCAGGGAGGAGGCGGACGAGGCAGAGGAGCTGGCCGAGCAGCAGGTGGTGGGCAACGCTTTGAGGCTCTACCACCACCACTAGGAGGTCCACCCCGGCCACAGGGAGCTGGCGGGCAGAGACAGGCACAGCTCCAGGCAGCGGAGGCCTACGACCACGACGCGCCCGAGATGATTCGAGGTACTATCTGTGTCTATTCCACCCTTGCTACAGTTCTTATAGACACAGGAGCGAGTCACTCTTTCATAGCCGCTGCCCTTGTTCGGAGCTCGGAGATTCCGACAGAGTCGTTGGCTCGATCCTTACGGCTAGAGACTCCTACGGAAGCAGACTCGACGATCACGCACTGGTGCCGGCAGTGTGAGCTTACTCTAGGAGGCGAGAGCTTCAGCTGGGATCTTCTTGTAGCGGCGTCGAGGCCTTGCGACGTCATCTTGGGCATGGATTGGTTGTCTACCGTCCATGCTCAGATCGACTGTATTAGGCGCAAGGTGCGATGTGTACGCACCGACGGGAGCAGGTTCACCTTCACCGGTGAGAAGGGAGCCCTCGCAACACAGGATGGACTCTCGTAGAGGAGAGGACAGCCCATCACTCATCAGTTGGCTAGCCTCATCCTAGGAGCAGTTGACGTGCGGAGTCCTAGTTTTCCTGCAGTGGTGGATCAGTACGCGGACGTCTTTCCCGACGACGTTCCAGGGCTACCTCCTCACAGAGAGGTAGACTTTTATATTGATTTGTACCCTAGGATAGCCCCGATATCCACTCCAGCATATCGGATGGGCCCCACTGAGCTTTGAGAGCTACGGGTACAGTTGGAGGACTTGCAGGGCAAGGGTTTCATCCGACCCAGTGTTTCACCCTGGGCTTCCCTAATTTTGTTCGCCAAGAAGGCGGACGGGAGCTTGCGACTTCGTGTTGACTATCGTCGCCTGAACCAGGTGACGATGAGGAACAAGTATCCGCTAATGAGGATTGATGACCTCTTCGATCAGCTCAAGGGAGCACGGTGGTTCTCGAAGATAGACCTTAGGTCAGGCTATCATCAGCTCAGAGTTCGGGATGAGGACGTGCAGAAGACGGCCTTCAGATGTCGGTATGGCCACTATGAGTTCTTGGTTATGCCATTCGGCGTAACCAATTCTCCAGCAGTGTTCATGGGCCTCATTAACAGGATCTTTCAGCCTAACCTCGATCGATTTGTCGTAGTCTTCATCGACGAAATTTTGATATACTCGACGACTGAGGAGGAGCACGCATGCCACTTGCGGGTTGTGCTGGACACACTCCGAGAGCACCAGCTTTATGGAAAGCTCTCTAAGTGTCAGTTATGGATACGCGAGGTCCACTTCTTGGGACACGTCATCTTTGAGGCGGGAGTTGCAGTGGATCTTGCGAAGATCAAGGCAGTGCTAGCTTGGGAGCCACCCAAGAGCGTGACGGAGGTGCGGAGTTTCTTGGGACTAGCTGGATACTATCGGAGATTTGTGCCAGACTTCTCCAGAGTTGCGGCACCACTCTTAGCTTTGACGAAGAAGGGGAAACCCTTTGTGTGGTCAGACAGATGTTAGCAGAGCTTCCAGGAGCTGAGACGGAGATTGACCAGCACCCCTATCTTGAGGTTGCCTGAGGAGGGAGTAGGGTACGTAGTCTACTGCGATGCATCAGGGACCGGACTCGGATGTGTCCTAATGCAGGAGCGGGCGGTGATCGCCTATGGATCACGTCAGTTGAGGCCACATGAGCAGAACTATGCTACCCATGACCTGGAGTTAGCAGCAGTGGTCTTCGCTCTGAAGACATGGCGACACTATCTGATGGGCGAGTGCTTTACAGTCTTTTCTGACCATCAAAGTCTCAGGTACATCTTCTCTCAGAAGGACCTGAACCTGAGACAGTGGCGATGGCTCAAGTTCCTCCAGGACTATGACTTTGAGATAGTCTATACTCCTGGGAAGGGGAATGTGGTAGCCGATGCTCTCAGCAGGAGGACGGTCATTCAGCTACTCGAGGAGGCGACAGAGCAGCTAGCTGCTTTGCGGATATCCTTCATGGATAGAGATGGCACAGCCTTCCTTCATTCTCTCACAGTCTCTCCTCCACTACTACAGCGGGTCAGAGAGGCACAGCGTGGGGACGCTGACTGTGAGACGCAGCGTGCACAGATATCCTCAGGACAGGCACCTAATGGTTTCTCCTTTGGAGCAGAGCACGACATCCTTTTTAGAGGACGTACCTTACTACCAGTCGCTTTACGAGAGGAGGTGCTGAGAGAGTTTCACACTTCTCCTTTGGCGGTACATCCTGGAGTGGCGAAGATGTACCAGGACCTCAGACGACAGCACTGGTGGCCGGGCATGAAGAAGGCTGTGGCAGAGTTCATTTCTCGATGCCTCACCTGCCAACAGGTGAAGGCAGAGCATCAGATACCAGCAGGCTTGGTACATCCCTTGGAGGTCCCGGAGTGGAAGTGGGACGGAATATCTATGGACTTCGTGACTGGACTTCCATGCACTTCCAGAGGTCACGACTCCATTTGGGTGATTGTCGACCGACTCACCAAGTCGGCTCACTTCTTACCCATCAGAGAGCAGGGATCATTTGAGAGCTTGGGGCATCTCTACGTTCAGGAGATTGTACGGCTTCACGGTGTACCATCATCTATCATCTCCGATCGAGATGCTCTCTTTACTTCCTGGATTTGGAAGAGGTTGCAGGAGGCGTTCGGAACGCAGCTACGTCTGAGCACCGCCTTTCACCCTCAGACGGATGGTCAGACGGAGAGGACCATTCATACTCTCGAGGACATGCTCTGCGCATGTGTCCTCGACTTTGGTCGCATCTGGGAGGACCACCTACCCTTGGTGGAGTTTGCGTACAACAACAGCTACCACTCCACCATCGGGATGGCACCATACGAGGCGTTGTACGGCAGACCTTGCAGATCTCCTTTGTGCTGGACAGACCCTGGGAAGTCAGCACTTGTAGGACCAGAGATGGTCTGGGCCACGACAGAGAAGGTCCAGGTCATCCAGGAGCGAATGAGGACAACTCAGAGCCGGCAGAAATCTTATACTGACAGGAGGAGGAGGCCACTAGAGTTCGAGGATGGCGACCACGTCTTCTTGCGTGTCTCACCTCGACGTGGATTACGGAGATTTGGCCGAGGCGGCAAGTTGTCTCCACACTTCATCGGACCATTCCAGGTCCTCAGCAGGGTCGGCGAGGTGGCTTATCGCCTGGATCTACCACCTCAGTTGCACCGGGTGCACGACATCTTCCACGTATCTCAGCTGAGGAGATACGTGCACGACCCGACGCACATCACTGACCATGGGGAGCTAGACGTTGATGATGGGGCGACTTTTGCAAAGGTCCCAGTGGAGATCGAGGATCAACAGGAGCGGGTCCTACGTGGATGATCGATTCCTCTAGTGCAAATCAGATGGCAGCACGGGAACCTCCAGGAGAGCACTTGGGAGCGGGAGGCTCAGATGCGTGCTCAGTACCCACTTTTGTTTCCCTAGTTTATGATGTATCTTTACGAGGACGTAAAGCCCTGAGGTGGGAGTGATGTAAAGACCCATAAAATTTAAGGAAATTTTTTTTCTTAATTTTCTTTGGAATTTTACAAGAACGCAGTTTCTGACGACACCTGATTCTGAGGCCCGGTGTGCCCGGAATCATTTTCCGAAGTTTGGCTCGGGTACGTTCAGTGAACGAACGAGCGGGTTTTTCTAACTTTTGAACCGGTGCTCGGAATCAAATTCCGAGGGCACAGATGGAATCGCAGCGCTGGTATTTGCTTAGAAACGCCTCTTCTGGAGTTGCGTTTTCTCGGGTGTGGTTTTTTAAATTTTTGGGGTTAAGTTAAGAAATAAAATAAAGTGGTGCGACAACTTTATTTTTATTTCACTTAAAAGCCACTTAAAGCCACTTGAGCTAAGTTGAAGCGGATAGGGTGCAATCCAAAATATCCTACCCTCTTGGTGGAATATTTGTGAGGTGGAGCCCGCACGAGCTCCACCGTTTCTTTTCCTCTAAGTAACACACCCGCGAAAACTCCTCATTAATGAAAGTCAACTGGGGCGTTTTCTAAAACTCTTAAACGCTCCTATTAAATGGACAGTTAAGTCGTTACCACTAATTCACCGAATTAATGGTTCGTTTCTTAACATGTTTTCAAACTGTTGGCATAATAATAAAATAAGACCAACACCTTTTCTTTTTGTTGACGGGTTGATTGTTGAGAGGATTTGGAGAATCTGTACCTTCTTTCCCCTTCGCGAAGAACGCGAAGAACGCAAAGAACGCAAAGAACGCGAAGAACGCCGAACCCTCGGAGATCGACGACGCGATGCCGTGTTCCGCGACGCCGATGATTCTCCTTCCACGACGCTTCTTCCGTGACGTTCTTCCCCGCAACAATCTCCGATCATCAACTGCTTGAGGTAGGAGATTTCAGATCTTTTAAATTTCCTTTGTGGATTTTATCCTTAACATGGATTTAATTCGTGAAATTAAATCCGTGTGTTTTCTTTAACCCTCGGAGATCGTCGACGCAACGCCCTTCCGCGACGACGCGACGCCCTTCCGTGACGCGACGATCCTCTTCTTCCGCGACGGTCAATTCCGCGAAGAACTCTCGTCCGACGACAGCTATGAGGTAGGGGTTTTATTTGAGAATAATATTTATTCCCATGGTTGTTCCTTCTAAAACAAAGAACCCGGATCAAAGTTCAATTTTAATTTATTAAAATTGTGCCTTGTTTTGTTTTTCATGTGTTGAATATTTTTTTCCCAATTGCTATCACCTAACGCGGAGGGTGCGGGCCAAACAAACACGGCCCGACAACCCTCTGCAGTTTTTTGTTGATGCGTGGATTAATGGCGTTTACGAAATGGGATCAGAATGGCAATTGGAGGCCTTCGCAGCAGAGTTCGGATCCCGGGAGAGCCGTAGGCGCAAACCGCAGGCAAAACGGACCACCGGAGCGCGTCCGGTGGTCCACGGAAGTTTCCACCGGCGCGCCACGCCGGCACGGTGGCGCCGGCGGCCGGAGGCGGCGGCCAGCAGCGGCCGGCCGCCAGGATGCGGCGGCGCCCGGCGCGCCGCCGGGAAGACCCGTCGCGGCGGCGTTGGCCGGTCCCGCGGCCGCGCGGGACCGCGGAGGAAGGGACGCGGCCTTGCGCCGCGTCCGGTGACACAGAGCGGCCCCACATGGGGTCGCGGCTCTCCTTCACACGGGGGCAGCGCACCCCCACGCCGCTCGGCCGTAACCGGTCGAGCCGACCCCGGCGGTCGGGCCGGGTCGCACCCAGGCCGGGCCAGGCCGCGCCACGCCGGCCGGGCCGGGCCCCCCTGGCCGGGTCGGGTCGCGCCGGCCGGGTCGGACCCGGACCCGGGGGGGTTGGGCCGGGTCGGTCCGGGCTCAGACCCCCCGTTTTCAGACCTTTTCGGTCTTTTGCTCATAACTTGACCTACGGGTCTCCGAACGACGCGCCGTCAGCGGCGATGCGATCCTTGGATAGAGACGGTCGTTTCGGTATATTATACTCAAGGTTTCGGAATACTTTGGGTTCGACCGGGTTGGTTCGTACACGAAACCAATCGGGCCCTCGGAGCGGAAACGCTCATATCTTGAGCTACGGACGTCCGATTGACGTGCCGTCAACTTTGTTGGATTCCTCTTAGTGAGGCGGATCTTTTGGCTTACTCCGCCCGAGGTTTGGACGCAGGTGGAGTATGTTCGGGTTGGTTTTTCCTTAAAAACCAACCGGGCCCCTGGGACGAAAACGCCAATAACTCTCAGACCGGGCCTCCGAAGGACGCGCCGTCTGCGACGTTGAGTTCTTGTTGACGATACGGAACTTTTGGATACATCAACTCTGGACTATGTGTCTGTTGATGTATCAGCCTCTCGGCTCGTGGAGCGGACCCTCCCGAACGAGCTTACTGTGTGCGGGAACCCTAGAGCTGGCTGCGACTGCTACCGTGACGACGACGACTGTGCAGAGATCCTCATTGGATTCGACGGCGATGACTACAGCACTCAGCGATCCTTTTTGGGTCAGTGCTATCGATCCTGTGTGGGTCAGCGCTCAGCGGTCCTGTGTGGGTCAGCGCCTACAGATCATGTGTGGGTCTGATCCTGTGTGGGTCTTTGCGGGGGTTAGTTACCTATCGATCCTTTGTGGGTCAGATCCTTTGTGGGTCATTGCGGGGGTTAGTTACCTATCGATCCTTTGTGGGTCAGATACTTTGTGGGTCATTGCGGGGGTTAGTACCTATCGATCCTTTGTGGGTCCGACGGCTTAGATGAATCAGTGGCAATATCTTGTCATCTTTATCGTCATATGAAGAAGTATATCATGTGTGAGATGAACCCTTTTTGCTTTCCTTTGTGAATTGTGTTGTGCTATCCTGTGTGGGTATACGTTTTGCTTTCCTGTGTGGACTGGGTTGTGCTTGGGTTCGGATGTTGGAGCCGAACGAGAATTGATGACTTAGGTATATGTATGGGCATATACCTAAGCCGTGTCGGATGTTACTTCATGATTGTATCTTTCCTTTATGGATTATCCTTTGTGGATTCTGGGAGACCTTCAGGGGTCTCGGGGTCCCTACTGAGTAGCTTATACTCACCCCTGCACGGGCTATGCCCGCACTACGTTGTGTTGGTTGCAGACGACGGACAGCGCTGATCATGGTAGAGGCTTGCAGAGCAGGACGGTACCTGGAGGTGGACCACTGGGCGGGATGTACTTGGAGTGGATGGTTAGACCCGAGGAGCTGTAGAGGCTATCTGTACTCACCCTTCAGGTGGGACTTCCAGTGGACAGCTCGACGTTGCGGCTTTACTTTTCAGTTGTTGTTTTCCCTTTCCAGTTGTACTTTACTTTCAGTTTGGGTTTGTATTCTGGCCCATTTACTTTTCCGCACTTACTGTTGTACTCAGCTTTTACTTAGTGTTTACTTCTACTGCTTGCTTGCTCTGTGGTGTTGTTTACTTTTCAAAGGCAATGCCTTCCCTTTTTTCGGGATTTACGCCTTGGTGCTAGTCGCCATCCCCTGACCTATGGAAAGCGGGCTTGAGGTAGTCACGGCATGGGCCCCGAGGATGGGTCGTGACAGTATAGAATTCAACTCACCGCATTAATCTCCTCTCATGTCCCATGCATGTATTCTTGAAGAGATTTATGTCATTTTACATTGGTAACAATTCTATCAAATTATTCCTACTTTCATTTTTCAATATTTTTTCAGTATATGTATGATTGACAAGGTCTAAGAAACCGTTAGATCTACCTTAGTATATCTTATTCCCTAAAAATTTGGTTACGGTTTTAAGTCAATCTCTAGAGTTTTCATTTCATCCTTATCCTAACTAACTGGAAGACTCGTAGCTATTTTCCATATGTAACCAAACATATTAGTGGCTCTCCCACTAACCTCTGTTATACACATGGAAAATATTGATTCCAAATGAATGCTCTAAGATCTTGTTTCTTACTTTTAATCATGTATTATATTTCAGTAAATTTCACCCTTATTAGTATTATTTGATATCACCATCCCTTTCTAGTTGGGCCTTATAGACACCTTTCATGATTGGTGGTCTTGACATCCAGTGCTCAATAAAATAATCATAGAATATAGTTATGACAGGTAAAATTCTAATGGAATTAGGAATAATGACTTGGTATTACCAATCAATCCTTATTGGTACCAAGATTGTACCATCCATATATAATCTCATGTGAATACCCACCGAAGTATTCAAAAGAATAAGCCCCCTTTACTTTGGTGCATGGGATCCATTATTGAATTTTAATTGATCGTGAAAATTTTAGATAGTTTTCATATACTACTTACAGTAATTATTATTCTCAATAAATAACGAGTCTTCATCCGTGGTGAATATAAAACCATAACCATGGTTTTATCCTTCTTACATAGTATGAGTCTCTAGAACATTCTCTTTCCACATGCTCTTGTGGAACGTGTTCCTATATCAACTATTTATGCATCTCTGGAATTGAATAAACCCAATTCAATCTTTCTCCCATTTATCTCAAATAGATATTTTCACCGTTTTATATAAATATAGTCTATTACTTGATTATAACTTTTCTACTATAGGGATTTATGTAATATCCTAAAAAAAATTGGATGATTACAGTAGATGCACTTTTTTGTTTCTCTTAATGTATTTTTTTTTTGTATCTTAACAAACTCTTTGCATATGCACACATGTTCTTATGATATAATATATTTATATTGTATTATAAATCATATGATGTCCAACTGTTATTATAGTTGGATTTTTTTTTAAAGGATAACATCATTATTTTCAAAGAATCTCTCTAAACATAATGTAAGTTTCAGCAATGATTATTAGTCTCAACATTGATACTTTTTTTACTAACATCATGTCTCTAATGTATATAAGAAAATATGCATTTAGGAATTACACCATGATACATTTTATTGATCAATTTTTTTATGTAAGACTCATAATCAATCCTCTTTATTAGAATCATATCATTGATGTAAATAAGTTATTGTGTGTTTAGGAATTATTCCATACTACATTATGTTGTTCGATGATTGCTCAGTCAAGATATTCATCAACACACTATCCTAAAGAAAATCATATCTTCTGACCATGAATATACCATATATCACTTTCAAATTCCATAATAAATGTATAAATGAATCTACTGAAGTATACTTACCACAAGCATACCCTTAGAATAGTTTAAACTCTATCTGAACTTCTTCCAAAAACCTTGTGGATTATATTTATTTCTAAAGGTTTCATTGTCCAAAACTAAGTAAAAAAGTGTGTTAATAATACCTTAGGTTGTTAACTCCAAAGGGTCTAAAACCATACTATGTATATCCTTGAAAACTACATAGTTTTTCTTAAAAAGGTATTATCTTTCCACAACTAGGTAAATAAGTCTAACATTTTATATTCATCAAGTATTTCTTATGATTCAAGTGTCACTGAACATTCAGTTGAGTATGAGAAACCAAAAACCGCATTTACTCCTTATCTAGAGTAATTTCTCCTAGTGTCCAAAGGACACATGAGATAAATTTTCTGGTTATACTGAATAAATGTTCTACTAGAAACATAGTACTTGCCAATTAAAATATGTGTGTGTCTCGCCACCAACTTAGGAATCACCCATTCACAATAGATTAGAGAACACACCTTTCTTTATTATAAATTTTATATAATTGGTTACTATATTTGAATAAACATACGTGATTGGAATATTATATTCAATTATAAAAAAGTAAAATGGAAACATTACTTACAAGAGATGGATATACCTGAAGAAGAAGCGACTACTTGATTCTTCAATTTAGTTCATTTCATTTCAACTTTAATAGATTTATTTCGTGATATACAAATTAAATAACCTCCTCTTTAGTACTTATTTCTTTGAAGGATGTTGTGAAGGTGCATTTGGTGTGACACTTATCATTGTCTTTTTTCCTTGTCTTTCAATGTGTTCTCTATAAGAACTAAAGATTGATCTTTATTTTGATGTTTTTATTGCTTGGTGAACCTTACCTAGAAGGTAAAGAAACATTTTCTCCATAATATTCATTTTGTAGTCTTAAATTAAACTGGAGTAAATTGGTGAAAATTATATGAGAAAAAGATCCATTGAAATATCGTGACCCATCTTTCAATTTACACATCTCTAGTGTAATCATCCATTATTCATATTTCTGCTTCTTTTTTTACTCGCAAGATTCTAGAAGATGAGACTACATGTAATATCATCCATGTCCTAATGTAGTATCCAAAGATCACATCAAATGTTGTTGATAACATTATGACATAACCATAATATGTTTCATACATGAGACTCCTATAATCATTTTTAGCACCCTCGCTTCTTGATGTGGCTTAACAGGTTTTGGGGACACCGACACCATGAATTTCTGATATCATAATACTTTGAACATGCTCCTGTATTAATCTTGGAAACTCATTCAAATGTGGACATTTTATTTTTTTCATTTGATATCACAGTATGTCTTGGGATATTAGTTTCCATTTTCAACCAAAATAAAATATTACATAATAGTATTTTTTTTATCTTCATTACCGATTAGACATTACCAATTATTTAAGTCATTAAATGTCTCCCACTATTTTATCTAATTCTAGAAAACCTCATTACTAGAATTGGAATACTCTATCAATTGATTATTCTAGTGGAACAGATCATTGAACCTCCCCTTATTATCTATAATCTTTGGATATTCCACTACATGGAGAGTTCAATCTAGGTAGTTGTCTGGACAACTACAATAACTCACGGATCCTTAAGTTGTTGAGTGAAGTCACAGCTTCTAAAATCACAAATATGACTTACTCAATGCTTTTCTATAATGTTGCGGTAAAATATCTATGGATAATTATTTTCTACCAACATTAATTAAGTAATCTCATCACTCTCATAAGAACTCTCTAGTAGTATGAGGCACCCTCAGTATTGGCTGACGATCACTCCAAACACTCGGTTTTGTTCAAATTCAAATGATGGAAGGAATTTGGAACTTAATATTTCTTTGGGGGATTTTCATTATTTATCAACATATGAAATCATTTTCTATATGATATGCACATACTAGGTGATCTCACTCACAAATAAATATACAATATATAGAAAAACATTAATCATGTTCTAAATTGATTTAATCTATGCATTTTATATGTTTATTGTTTTATGTGATTGTGTAATTTTACAGATTCGATAAAATAATAAATAATTAAGAAATTAAATATATTACATGACTAGACTTGAGAAAATTTTATTGGTTTGTCCATTTGAACTAAATGGACCAATCATGACCTATTGAAATAATACCTGAGTTGGGTCTTCACTCGTATTGAAGCTCATACCCTGGCTTAATGTGTTGTCATCTCATCTGGAATAACACCTTATCTCAACATCGTCCACATCTTAATCCTTCTTCATCATAATACATACATACTCTCACACTGGTGAGTGGGTCTCAAGAATCCATAATACACCAAAAAATGATACTCATGGACATGAATGACCTTATACATATTAAACGAAAAAAAAATTAGCGATGAGAATGCCGTGTTTTATTTAATTGCATGCTTTACACAAAATTAAAATAATTAATTAAATAAATAAAAGTCCAGATATAGCCAGAAGGTTTAGGATGTAGTCATGCCTTCTAATAAAATTTATTAGAAACGTAAAGTGTAGAGAACATTATAGAGAATATTTATAAAGGCAGTAATATAAATCACCACGATAATCAGCCGCAAATAGACTAGAACAATAATCAAGTAACACAAATGACCAGCTAGAACTGACCTTCATAACTGCCCTCTTAGAAAGAGCATCATCATCCCAGTTTTCCTCCTTGTAAACATGAATCACATTAAGAGAAATCAAGTCAAAAAGGCGGAGACAATCAATCCAACATGCCAACATCCTCCATGGTACGTTCCGGGAGTGGTCTTTGAGAATTTGTACTATAATTCCAACCATAAAAAATGTCAACCATAATGCACAGCATACCATATTGCCTTTATCATTGACCACAAGTCAGCTTCGATTGTATATCCACTCACAATGAAATGGAAGAAACAGTCCTAAATGAGACCTCAATAGGTGCCAAAAATGCCACCACAACAAGCAGACCCTAGTGCACCTGAACCCGCCCCATCAACATTTACCTTTTACCATCCTGAAATTGGTAGTATCCACCTGATATATTTAACCACTAAAGGATTATTCTCCCCGCCACTTACCCCAAGTGATATCAAGAAAACAAGATCAAAAACATCATTGTCCATTACACCGATAATAAAATTGGAAGCAATCATATTCCCACGATGAATAGAAAAAATGCCAGTATAAAAAGAAGGCGCATGATTGTTAAACACCCGATCATTCCTCGCCTTCCAGATAAATGAAATAAGACAAACTACGATAGCCATAAGTAGAGCATGTGCATGTTCGCAGCACGGCGCCTGGCAGATAGAAAGTAACTGCAGCTCAATACATTGAGTATTCAATCTACACCGAAACAGTGCCGGCACATAATTCCATTACCTAAGAGATAGGCTGCAGTACACAAAGAGATGATCCATGGACTCATCAGCATGTAGACAAAAGGAACATGCAGGTGCTAATTGCAATCCAATGCGCTGTAAAAGAGGCTGAATAGGTAGTCTCCTCTTTCAAATTCTCCATATGATCAATGAATTATCATGGGAAATAAAACATTTCCTGAATTCCAAAACCCAGACTGGCAGTGTATGTGAGGAACCACACTGGTGTCTATAAAATTCTCTTGTGTTGAATCGACCATCCAGGATAGCCATCCAGACCAAGGTATCATAATCAGCATATTCATACATGGAAACCTCCTTTGAAATATCAGCGGGAAGCAGATTGAGCAATGCTGGACTACTCTGCAACTGATAAAATGTACTGCTCTTCACAGCAGCCGTCATGTTAACATCATTCATTATGGTCCTAGAAAGCCAGGGAGTAGACCAAAAATTCAACAGTGAATGCATACCAACCACCAATTTCTAGCAGTTCATGATCTCACCATATGCATGTTTAGCTACTGGCCAAACAGACGAGGGAACATACATGGCACATCCATTATGTAATTTTTCAACAAACCGGGTGACAAGAAATTCCAGTGAGAAATCATAGGTGGAAATAATCCTCCATGTGAAATTTTTAAACAAAGTATCATTAAAAATCCTGAGATCTTTATCTCCCATCCATCCCATGTTTACAGTATTGACACATTCTTTCCAAGAGACCATGACTAACTTCCTTTTATGAATCGATTCGGTCCAAATAAATTTGTGAATTATCTTTTTCAACTCCTTCATAAGGATTCTTGGTCATCTATATAAAGAGAAAGAATACACAAACATTGATGTGATAACAGAGTTGACCAAACAAATTCGACCAGCCTGAGACATCGTCTTCCCCTTCTAAGTTGTGCCAACTGATTAACAATTTTCAGAGAAATGTTTTCCATAAGAAATTTTTCTACCCTGCCTCAGAAGAGGGGAACACCAAGATAAATAAATGGCAAGGATCCTCTCTTCACACCAAGGCGGTGGTCCACTCTATTCTTCTTAGAAATAGTCACTCCTCCAAACATAATGGAATACTTGTTCCAATTAATAACTTGACCCACAACTTCTTCATAATGAGAAAAAATTTGCTTGATATAGGTATTAATACCTCTATTCGCCTTTCCAAAAATCAAAATATCATCTACATACATCAAATGTGAGGGTGCAAAGAAATTCCTCCCAACCCTCATTTGTTGATAAAGACCAAGATTCACCAAATCAGTAAGGCACCAACTCAGATAATCCTCAGCAATAGCAAAAAGTAGCCTAGATAAAGGATCCCCCTGAAGAACCCCTATTGAGCACTGAAAGAAACCCCATGGTGACCCATTAACAAGAATGGACTGCCTAGCACTTTTCAGGATGGAGCAAAACAAACCAACAAATTTATTTGAAAATCCATGCTTTCTCAGTACAGCAAAAAGAAAGCTCCATTTCATTATATTAAAAGCTTTCAAGATATCAATTTTCAAAGCCATATTTCCATATTTTACCTTTTTATTCATGACATTCACACATTTAGAAGTAGTTTATAAGAAATTATGAATGTTACACCTAGAGACAAATCCAAACTGATTTGGAGAGATAAACCCCTTTGCAATCTCACTCATCCTGTATGTCAAAATCTTACTAATGACCTTTGATATCGAGTTCCCAATGGCAACTATCCTGAAATCCTTTATCTACGGGGAATTATCATTCTTTAGAATTAAGGCAATAAAATTGGAGTTCACACCATAAGGCATTGATGAATTAATAAAGAATTCCCACACTGTATGTATTACCTCAACATGAACAATACTCAAATAAAACATGAATAATTTGTTGGTGATCCCATCAAGACCAACAACACTATCCAAATTCAAAGAGAAGAGAGAATCATGAATTTCCTTTACACTGGGAACTTCAACAAACATCTTATTTTGAGTATCATCAATGCTAGGGTCAAATCATTTTATCATTTTCCTTGTTTTGTCCTCATTATCCGAGTAAAGACCCTCAAAATAAGATGTCACGGAATTCGCAATCTCATTCTCAGAACTAAATAAATTCCCATCAATTTTAATTGCAGTGAGACTTTTCCTTACCTTTTTCTCCCCATGCATGAAATGAAACAAACGAGAATTTCTATCCCCTTCTTTTAACAATCTGATGTTAAATTGATTCCGGGAAAGATTCTCCTTGAGGGTTAATGTGTTATCATGTTTGGCTGCCGCTTGAATCTCCACCTGAGAGGGCACATCATGATTCATATTATTATACTGGAAAAAAGCTAGGTGAGACTCAACCTCCTTAATGTCAATTTCAAGACTAGAGAAGGATGTCCTGCTCCATTATTTAAGTCCAGCCTTAACATGTTTCAACTTGCTACCTAAGATTTTCAAGGGACTATTCAAGCATACAACCTTCCAAGAATCCAGAACTATTTCTCCGTAGCTTGGCATAACAAGCCAAGCATTATTGAATTTAAAAGGTAAGGGGGTTGACCTTGATTTGTTCACAAAAAGATCAATCAACAAATGGTTATGATCATAGTGCAATTTTGGAAGAGTGAGACCAGGAATATCCATTGTATCATTCCTTTCATCAACCTGCACAAAGCATCTATCTAATTTGCTTGCTTGCCTCCCATTCAAAGTATACCTGCTCCATGTATAATCCTCTCCAGATATGGGGACCTCCACCAAACCACATGTATCAATGCAAGAGGAAAATTCACTGTCTGAAATTATATAAAAATTGCTACCAGTTTTTTCATCCGGCCTCAATACAATGTTAAAATCACCAAGAAATGTCCAACTATTACACGTACTTGTTGAGATGGATGCCATGTTTCTCCAAAGATCTCTTCTTCTTGTATATAAATTGAAAGTATATACAAAAGTCGCAGAAAGTGTATAACTACTGATACTACATGAAATGGTCACAGAATGATAATAATTAGAGCAGGAATGGATGATAACACTGTCATTCTTGAGGACCCACAAGGACTCCATAACATTATCAAACTGATTATTATAGAAAAAAGAGTAACTAATGAACTCCGCTTGAAATCCATCCAGTTCTCAAACTTCATTCTTGGCTTAACAAGGCCAATAAGTAATCGTTTGTTGGTCATGATAAAATGCCTAAGGGATTTGACCATGGGAGAGTTCCCAAGACCATGGATATTCAATAAGAAAAATCTTTATTGCTTAGAAGACCTGAGCCTAGTACTAGGCCCATTATAAATTTGTGTCATGTATTTCTCAAGGGCAGCTGGTTCCATGAACCTGTCATACTCTCTTGCCCCTACATCATTAGAGGGGGATTCAGTCATGCATTTTTCAGAAGAGGATATCACCATGTCCCCTTCATTAGAGGATTCACTAGTAAAAAAATTGAACCTGTTTACTGATTCAATAGGGGTATTAAAGCTTGTAGAAAGGAAAAATGAGAGACCCGAACCCCCATAGTTATTTACGGCGCATGGCGCACAACGGCGACAGGGGCCCCCGGCGCAAAAGCGCACTGCGCGGCGCAAGGCGCGTGACAATATTAACTTGCGGCGCACAGAAAGAATAAAAAAACGTAGCAGAAAAAAACAATAAACAAAAAAAACAAATTCCTAAAATATTTAAAACAAACAATTAAATATTTTAAACCATATATCTAAAAAAACAATAAACAAAAAAAAACGTAGAAAAAAAAAAGTAAAGTTCCCCTCGACAGGCAAAGAGGCGGACAACATTAACTGGAAAAAAAAGTGAAAACATAAATAAAATTGAATGATAAAAATTACTACTTAGGGTTCGGTTCGCACACAAGGTGTGCGTGCATACGCCTGCCCTGGACTTGGAGGGTCGGGTCGTCGTCGTCGGTCGGTATGGAAGTAGCTGTCGAGGGAGATGACTAGGTCGCACCACTCGACTTGGTCTAGCAGGGGTTGGGTTGCGGCTGTCGCGGGAAGAGGATAGTGTTGCGCGATGGTGGAGGTCATCGTTTGAGGTTTTTTTGAGGTATTTTTTCATCGTGAACAAGTTGGTGCAGTAGCGCGCGCCACGCCACTGCGCGCCATTGTGCACAATAGCGCGCGCCACTGAGCGCCTTTTCAGATGAGCCATTGCAAACCCATTGCATGGCGCTCGGCTTCCTGGCGCACGACATGGCGTGATGGCGCGCCATGGCGCGCGCCATTAATAACTATGCGAACCCCCAAGGTGTGCTCTCTAAAGGAGTCATTGGGGTGCTTTTATAATAAACAATTAAGACCACACCGGACCTCAAGTCTAATGTGGGATGCAGACTCCAACACTCCCCCTCAAGCTAGGTGTACCTAGCTTGGACACATAAAGAAAAAACAAAGCAAGCAACAGGCTACAAACACTCCCCCTCAAGCTGGACATACCCAGCTTGATATCAAAACAAGACGAAATAAAATAAAGGAAAAACTGCAAGACTGATGCTCCCCCTCACGATCGCAACTTCCCCTTCTAGATGATGGATGGATGATGTCGCGGACGCAGCAGATGAACCACTCAGACCGGGTCGATTGACGGAGGGCCAAGAAATGCTGCACTAGTGGGGCCGGTCGATGAGACGTCGGGTAATCCATATTAGCACCGGGAAAACCGCACTTGCGGGGCCGGCGACGGGAGGCGTGGATTCCACAGAAGTGTTGCGGGATCTGGCGGCGCCATAGGGCCCGGATCTCAGACGGTCAAGGGGCTGCGCCACGGTGGATGAAGCGTGAAGGTGTGTCGGCTGACATGGAGACGGCTGCCTGCCGGGAGTCGTCGAGAGATGTCGGCGATGAGAGGCGGGGCTGCCTGGCAGGAGGAGGCCGGTGAGGGAGCAGGACAGCGGGAGAGGACGCTAGGAGGCCGCGCAGAGAGTCGTCCGGGATGGAGCTGCCAGGGAAGGGAGGCCGCCGGCGCAGGGAGCCGGCTGGGATGAAGCCGCCGGGCAAGGGAGGCCGCCGGGGAAGGGAGGCCGCTGGTGAAGGGAGGCCGCCGGCGCTGGGAGTCATCCAGGACGGAGCAGCCGGGGAAGGGAGGCCGTGAGGTAGGGATCGGCCAGACAGAGGCGATAGGGCAGGCGCTGGGCAGAACCAGGAGTCTGCCAGAAGGGTGCTGTGGAAGTCACAGCAGGAGAAAGGATCGGGAGGGAGACGGCGCCAGAAACCGCTTGAACCGGAGGGCAGTTTGGGCGAAGCGGGAGATGCGGGAGCGGCCTGTTTCGATCGCCTGGAGAAGCGGGAGCTGGTACGGGCAGTTGCGGGAGCCGGATGGATCGCCGGGGAAGGCGGGAGCCGTTGAGGAGGTGGGGCCGAGTGTCACCGAGAGTCCGCAGGAGAGACAACGGTGGGGAGAGGGACGCCGCTTGGATTGAGGGAGGCGGCGCTGGAAGCCGTCGAACAAAGAGGAAGGGCCTCCTGGAGGCCGTCGCGCGGGAGCGATGTAGGAGGGCCCTCGGGATCAGGACGCCGGAAGGCGCCTGGACGAGGGCGCCGGACGAGGTCGCCTGGACGAGGCCGTCGTGCGGGAGTGGTGCAGGAGGGCCGACGCGGAGATCTTCGCACGCAGGAAGCAGCAGGGAAGAGGCGGGCCGTCGGGAGGAGGTGCACCGTCGTAGGGCAGGGGGGAGAACCGTCGGGCAAGGAGGTGCCGACAGGGTGGAGAACCGTCGGGAGGGCAGGGTCCGGGCAAGGAGGAATCCACCGGAGGCCGCCTGGGAATCGAGCCCGGAGGGGCGGCGGCAGAGAAAAAAAAAACGTAGCCCTACATGAGGGGCCGCCGCCCCCCATGGGGGAAAAATTAATGAGAAACCCTAGATAGGGGGGGAAATAAAATGGGAGGAGGGTTTGGGATTAATTTCTCTCTGATACCATGTAGAAAGAAGAAATGAGAGACCCGAACCCCCAAGGTGTGCTCTCTAAAGGAGCCCTTGGGGTGATTTTATAACAAATAGTAAAGACCACAACAAAGCTCTTAGGTAGCTTCCTCCTTGAAACTTTTGAAGTGGACACCTCTAAAAAAAATTCAGTTTTAACTGAGGAAATAATTCTATCAGAAGTAATCAATTTTGATGGAAAACTCTGGACAAGCTCAGACTTAGGAGTAGCAGCAGATTTATTATCCTCTGTGGAATTGTGATCAATAATCTGCATAGATTCCAAGCTATCAAAAGGACTGTGAATCTGCACAGGTGAATAATTGACCTGATCGTTTCGGCCACACACAATAGACTGCTCAATATTCCTGTAAAATCAGAAATCCCCCACACCCTCAAGGTGAGGAGAGGACCCTCATTTATAGAAAAGAAAGGGAAGTTAAAAAGAGAAGTTACAAAGGAAGTGGGGCAGAAAATTACACATACTCCAACACTCCGCCTCAAGCTAGGTGTACCTAGCTTGGACACATAATGAAAAAAAAACAACGCAAGCAACAAGCTGCAAACACTCCCCCTCAAGCTGGACATACCAAACTTGATGACAAAACAAGACGAAAACAGAAGAAACAGAAATAATAAAATCGTTGATGATGTCGCTCCCCATCAAGATTGTAATGTGATGCCGCTGAAAATGATGGGTCATCGCCGGAAAGTGCGGGGCCAGACAACAGAGCGTCGGGAAATCCACACTGGCGGGTGCCGGTCGTCAGAGCGTCGGGAAAATCCGCACTACGGGCCGGTCGTCAGAGCGCCGAGAAGCCGTAATGTCGGGCCGATCGTCAAAGCGCCGAGAAATCCGCTCGGGAGGGCCGGTCGTCAAAGTGCCAAGGAAATCCGCAATGGCGGGTGCCGGTCGTCGAAACGCCGGGAAATCCGCAGGAGGAGGCCGGCGATGAGATGCGGTGATTCCGCAAGAGATGCCGAGCAGAGAGGCGGGGATTCCACAGGAGGCACCGGGCAGAGAGGCGGGGATTCCGCAGGATGCAGGAGGAGGTCGGCATGGAGGGAGCAGTTGAGCAGAGGTGGCACGGGAGGCCGGCAGGGCTGTTGGCCGACTGCTGGAGGAGCCGGCAGGAATGGAGGCCAGCTGCTGGAGGAGCCGGCAGGAGTGCAGGCCGGCAGGGGTGGAAGTCGGTCGTCAACAGAGCCGGCGGGAGACTCGCACAGGAGGCGGGCTGTCGGAAAGAGCCGCAAGCCGGGGAAGGGAGGTCGCCGGCGCGGGGAGTCGTCCGGCAGGGAGCAGCCGGGGAAGAGAGGTCCGTCGGGAAGAACAAGGCGGGAAAGGCGCAGCCGGCCGGCCGGAAGGGTCGCCGGGAAATCCGCAGGAGAGCTGCCGGGTGAGCCGCGGGTGATCCGCGGGAGGCGCTGGGTGATCCGCGGCTCGCAAAGGAGGAAGGCCGCCGGGGGGAAGGCCGCAGGAATGAGCGGGCGCCGGGATGAGCGCGCAGCGGGACCGCGAGGGGCGACGGGAGGAGTCGCGGGGAGCAGCGGGAGGCGCGGGAGCCGTGGTTGCCGGGACCGACGGGGAGGCGTCGTGGGAGCGGCGGCGCTGGGAGTCCGCAGGGGAGGGAAACCCGCTGCTGGAGAGATCCGCCGGGAGAGGAGGGATGCCGGCAGACAGGAGGACGCGTGCCGCTGGAGAAGCGCGCAGGGACGGTGCGAAGCCGAGCCGAGGCGGAGAGGGCCTGCGCGCAGGAGGAGCGGGCGCCAGAAGGGAAATCCGCTGGGAGGGATCACCAGGAAAGGAGTCGCGTCGGCAGGGAGAGCTGGCAGGAGAGAGGGCCGCCGGGAGGGAAATCCGCCGGGAGGGATCGCCGGCAGGGTTGGCGCACTGGATCTGGACGGGAGGCGCGTCGCAACGGGATGCTGCCGCGTCGGTAGGGAGAGCTGCCGGGAGAGAGGGCCGGCGGTTGGGAGGGCCGCCGGGAGGCGCTGCTTCCGTCGGGGCAGTGCGCAGCGGGGAGGAAGCCCGCAAAAAGCAGGCGCGGGCGGGAAGGCCGCCGACGGACGTCACGCAGAAGCAGAGGCGCGGACGATGGGGAGCCGGGACGCCGAGGAGCCGGGAGCCGCGGGAGGGCGTCGCTCCAGGAAGGAGGGCGATCCGCGCAGGAGGCGCGCGCCAGGAAGGAGGGTGATCCGAGGGCGAGGCGCCGCTGGGCGAAGGCCGGTAGGGAGAGCCGCCGGAGGGAGAGCCGCCTGGAGCCGCGCAGGGCAGAGGTGGAGGGGCGGCGGCGGTAACCCTACGGGGCTTTGAGGCCGCCGCCCCCCGGACGGGAAAAAAAAAACCTAAAGGCTGATGGGAGAAAAAATAATAAGAATGAGGGAGGGAGGGTCGGGAGTAAATCCCTCTGATACCATGTAAAATCAGAAATCCCCCACACCTTCAAGGTGAGGAGAGGGCCCTCATTTATAGAAAAGAAAGGGAAGTTAAAAAGAGAAGTTACAAAGGAAGTGGGGCAGGAAGTGGGGCAGGAAGTTACACATACTCCAACAATTCCCAATAGCAATCTACCTAGCTGGTAAACTCGGGAATGGTAATGAGGTATTCAAGCCATGTGCAGCAGGCTGCTCTATATTCCCAGCAGCAATCTGAAAATTCATCGGGTCTAGTGTTGAATTGATCAGTCCATTCGCAATAGACTGCTTGACATTCTTAACTTCGTCAGCAGGTAAGATCATTTCTATTGATGACTGAACATTGACACTAATAGGTTTCACATCAGCAAGCTTTAGAACCCTATCAGCAGAGTTATCAGTGTGTAAAGATGTACCAACAGCATTCATAGGTGTGCCCCCCACATTAACAACCACATCAAAGGCAATATTAACATTTTCCATAATTGCATCCTCACTTGGAGCTGCTTTCTCATTGGATGGAACTGCTGCATTCTTACCACTATAGGATGAGTCCACTTTGTTGTTCCTCCTCCTACAGGTGGAGTCATCATGCCCCCTAACCTTGCAAAAATTTCACTATTTATTCCTATTACATTCAGCAACCATATGTCCAAATAAATGACAATTTGAGCAGAATTTTGGCTTTCTCTGATAGAATATTTCAAGGTTAATAATATCATCCCTAGTGGTTAGAACACCTCATCAACAAGAGTTGCCGACATTTATACCTCAACTAGAATCCTTGCATAATGACTGAAGCTTGGATTGTCTGTTCGTCTGTCCAACCGTATAGGATTACCAACAGAAGAAGCAATATCCCATAGTATTTGTGGGTTCCAATAAAGCCAGTTCAGCTTGCACACATGAATCCAGACCGGAGCATGCGTGTTCTTAACATTGTTTGGATCGAAATTACGATCACATTCATGGATCCATAGAAAACCAGGTTTTAGAGGCACTGTTCCAAAACTCCATGCACGCCTTTTGCACTCATCGGGAGGGAAAACAACATGATAAAATCCATGGCCCATTGTCATCATATTCCATTCATCTAACCTCCATATCTCAGCAATCCTACAGATAAGCTCATGAAATTTCCATGGCTTAGCCCCTTTAGGAATTAAAACACGTGCAATAATCGAGAATTTGCAGAGACCGACACGTTCTTCTATAGCATTATGATTATCCGATACATGTGCAATTCGACCCTTCTTAATAATCCTTCCCGAGGGGGCGCATTACAATCCAGAAAAAAGATGGTACCACAACATCCGCAAAATTTTTCTAAGTTCCCTATCTATCATGTTTTCCCTGATCCAATAGATTATCATTATTTTTCTCACAAAGACAAAATAGATCTCTATGACCGATAAGTTCGGGCTGATGATGAGCCGGATCCTCCTCAATCTTCTTCCCACGATCATCGATTTTCAAGAAACGAGTTGATTCTCCCAAGTTAGGGTTTTCGCTCATTCTTCCTTTTCTCCGCTCTTCCACATACATTGGTTAGTCTATGCTCAAGACCATTCGTCCCATGATTAAATGTGAAGAAAAAATTAATCATACAATAAATTTTTTATGTTAAGTCCATAATTAAATTAAAATAATTGCATTAATTTTAATCCAATTTAAATTATCACTCAGTCCCCACTATAACTTTTATTCCAAAATTAAAATTAATTAATTAATTAATTAAATACTAAAATTAACTTTTTTTGGAATATTAAAATATTACATTTTAAACCAAAAACTAAATTTTAATTATTTTAATTTAATAATGAAATTAAATTAATCAATTAAATTAATTTTTTATTATATAAAAATAATTATTGGACTCAAAACCCCGACTAGACCTATTACGGGTTGGGCCGATCCCACACAGGCTCATTCCAAACTGTGGAGACACCGTCTAGGGGTGTTCTAGGCCAAGAAGATCCACCCTGATCCATTCTTGGCCAGTCTGGTCTTCCTAAGACCATTGAGGGGTGGGTCATGTCAAACTAGACCGGTGGAGGGGTGCTACTCAGCTAATAAGAAAAGGGGGTACCTCTCTTACCGATGGTTCAGAAGTTTGGACTGGCCAGGGGGTCTCTAGTAGGGGATTGTCAGGCTTAGGAGTGGAGGTGGTAATGTAGGGGTCGTGTGAGGAGGCATCGTGACTTGGTGGGTTTTTTGGTAGCACACCAATTGGATAGTGGAAGTCGGCTCACGCTGGGTCAGCTCTCTGGCGAACGAGAGGTGGGTAGCACTGTGCTGAATAGCCAGTGCTGATGGGACAACGACTGCTCGATCCATACAGTGGGGGGATCTTGCTGCAGGGTTCAGTTAAGAGGCATGTGTGGGTGGAGCTAGGGGTGTCCAGACCCAACCCAACCCGACCGACCCGACTCGACCCGACCGGGTTGGGTCGGGTTAAAAAATATATACCATGGGTTGGGTCGGGTTGGATTGTAATGTGGTTGGGTTGGGTCGGGTCACGGGTTGGTAAAAAATTAACCCAACCCGACCCAACCAACCTGACTGTTGTGAGTCGTCCGCCTCCCTTCAGACTTCGCTGCCTACTGCCGCCTCTCCCTCCCACCTCTCGACCCCATGCCCTCACCCTCACCCATGATGATGTCTTCCTCACCTACGTTGTCCATGGATTCCATGCCATCACCCATCATTACTTGAATACTGGATTAATTGTGAAGATGATTGAAACTTCCATCTTCCATGGCTTTTCTTAGCCAAGCATAAAACAAATTTAGAAAAATCGAGACATGTGAAATCAACAAACAACGATTCCATTTCCAGATCAACAAACAACAAAAAGATAACTAGATTTCATTTGATTCTGCTACGAGGATAACTAAATAACAAGCAAAAAAATGCAAGAAGACTGGTGGTCGATTAAAGATTTGAAGATCAGACAGTGGAGGATCGGCCAAGAAAACAATCATTCCACATCGACCTCACCCCCTTGTCGGTGTCTTCTTCCTCCAACATCTCCACCGCACCGCACCACATCTACCCCCTGTGCCTCTTCCACCGCCTCCATCTCAGCCACGATTGTGGCCCCAGATATATGTCTGTGTCGGACAATACTGCATCCTCGTTACCCTACTAGACCCGCCTTCAACCTCCTCGGACGTCAATGACTACCTGCAGGCTGACGAGTTGATCACACCACCAACCGATGCTTTTTTGGGGTCGATTCATCGCAGTGTAGTGGTTGTGGTCATTCTCTGGCGTGGTGAGGAAGATACGCAGCGGAAGCCCTAACCCGATCAACCCGCGGGGCGAGATCCTAAATATTAAGCACCGAACATTTTTTTTCTGTAACCCGATCAACCCGACCCGACCTGACCCGATATGAGACGGGTTGGGTCGGGTCGGGTCCGAATTAAAAAATCTCTTCGACCCGACCCAACCCGACCCATGGACACCCCTAGGTGGAGCAGGCGACTGAGGGTGGCAGCTACTATACTCACCTATGAAGGGGGTGGCGCTAATCAATCTAATCCAGGGTGACCAGTCTGCAATGATTGGATGATGGTGAAACTTGGAGGAGGTAGTGATGGTTGTCGGGTCACCTTCTTGGATGGAGAGGCAACAAGATGGGGCTGGGATGGAGGTGGAATGACCAGGGAGGGCCGGACCTCTCAACGACAGTGGCAGCGGTCGACATCGACTGAGGTGATAGGGTCTCTGGTGCAGCATCGAAGGAGGAGGGTAACGGGTCTTCTCCTATGACTCGGTCAATTGTCAGCGGTGTCCTCAAGGTGGTGGTGGCCTAAAGGCTTCCTCAACAATGAGACAGTAAGGGCCCTTTGGAAAAAATTATCTTTTGGAAGTCTTCTTGAAAAAACTCTTATTTTAAAAAAAATATTTTTAGGTATTCTAAACAACCTACACCCCTTTGGTCTAAAAATTTATACCATCCCACCTTTTAATTCTATTATTATTATTTTTCTTAAGACTGTATATTCGGATTTTGAAAAAATAGTAATAATATAAGATGATTTTTTATGGAACTAATTAAAATGACAAAGACATATTTTGGTGATTATACAAGTCACGGGTTCTCCGGTTGGAATAAAGCGGTTCACTGAAATACTCTCTCACTGATAGTTTTAGGTAAAAATTGACATACATTTAAATATAATTTATATAAATTAAATCTTTAAAATAAGTTCAATCGGTGTTCAAAACTATGGATGACTCGAGACTGGTCATTTGGGGTCGAACTGAAATGTCATCTATAGCGTTGGGAACAGAATGACACCCTCTTTAATATTTAATAAATATTTAACCTTTTTGCCCTAAAATTTTCATGTTTCTACCTAATACCAATTGAAGGTATGATGATCCATAGTGAAATTTGGTGGGCCGATGATTTAAAACTTTTCTCTGGTGATCGACATAACTACGTCATCACCGGTGAAGCGCTATCCCTATTAAAGCAGAAGGGTCGTGCGTGCAGAATTTTAAGTACCTAATTAAACAAAAAAAAATACATGGTTTGATCTAAATCTATGATTTCATCATCCAATCATTATCATTGATCACTTCTCAAATAATTTGAAGTCGAATTCCTTTAAATCATTCATATAGGCTTCAAAAATATGCAGGAGCATCAATCATCAAATTTCGAGTGCTAGCGTGAAGATGAGATAATGCCTTCGACGACCTGATGATCACTACACTGGAGATATTTTGATGCGAGAGGGAGAGATCAATACAAACACTTTGATAAAAAAGATTTACTCTCTTGAAAGAATGATATGGGGGAGAATATCTCAAGAGCTCTCAGTGAATAGTCATCATGTGAGAGTCTCTCTCCTCCTATATATAGTGAGTTGTGAAATAATCTGGAAAAGTATCCCTGGCCCCTAAATATTTATTAACCACTAAATAAACCATAAACACCATATTATTAATATAGTAATGAGCCATAAATGTCATTTATATTTTTACCACATAATTTTAATATAATAAATATATTACGCGATAAAACCAAGTCATTGACTCGACTCATCATTCCCAAAAATATTAAATGAACCTTGAATATTAAAATAATATCCATTCACATAATATTTTTCATGTATTAATTAAATACATTTAATAAATAAATTCAACCCAATTATTGTATAATTGAATAATAATTAGTTTATTTATTTATCATTGATCAATAATACTTGGTCAACTCTCAAACCTCATAGTGGGGCCCACCATGTTCTACATACCTATTCACTAGATTTGGGATAATTCTTGAATATACTAATGTGTGTGACCCTCTTGGCTCATATATCGATAGTAGTAAATAGTATTCATAGACTTGGAGTGGAGTCGAGCAACCCATCAATGCCCTTAAAGAGATAAGGAATAGTCATAATGATAACAACCAACTTACGAACATGTACCATGTAATATAATCTCTTTGTCATTAGATATCTCATTAATAAGGACGCACTCTTATGTTATCATCCTTTCTTACCTAATTATTTATTGATATAATTGGATTTATTTGTCATTGACTTCCATGGCCACCAATTTATAAAGGTATTAACATCCTGATCAATCAAGCTTGAGATATTACTTCCTCAACTCTGAAGGGAAAATTTTCATCTTGACCATTCAATCAATGTCACACCACCAATGATGCTCCTAACACAAGATACCTCACCATGATTTCAAAATCATGGTTTTTTCCTTACATCAAAGTACACAATCAAATGGAACACATTGATAATGATCTCAAATGAGGATACCAATACACATGCCTATAGATAGGAACTGCCAATGATACTTAAAAAATGTGGTGTTCCTATTGGTGGGTCTTTCATTGTGATCTCACTTACCATAGATCACAATGTTTGAACATCATGACAAGAAGTATCATGTCATATTATCTCAATATTCTCATTATAGGCCAAGATCTTCTACAACATTTTTATGCGACAAATAATCTATGAAAATTACCATTAAATAGTGGACGTAAAAATGTCTACAATATAATGGTAAGTAAACATCATGCATATCTAATTGTATATATGAAATGGTAATTGAAACGACCTATTTAGTTTGGTCTAGGGAACCCGCTATTAAAACCAAAAAGGCTTAATAAAACATCTTCTTGAAAAACATAAATAGATGTACAAATGTCATTTAGAATCATGCATACTATGTTTCCAAATAGGATAATGTAGGTGGGAAGTGAAAACATGGAAATAAAAGAGAAAAATAACATGCAAATAATTATAGAGAGTGATAGAGAACATGTTTAAGAGAAAGTTAATAACTACAAATCCATAAACCAAATAGGCATGAAAAAGGTCATTGATACCAACATAAATGATAATATCGGGAAAACATTTTATTTCAAGATCCATCTTCCAAAATTTGATGAATCATCACAAGAAGATATACTTACGTTATTTCATTCTATTTTCTAAGAACAATTTCATCCATTAGTTGTGCCTTTATCAATTTCCACTTCATCTAATACTCTAAGAAATAAAGATGAATTTGTTATTTGAGAAGCACTAACAAATCATAAGATCCATAAATAGAATTATAAGTTATTCTACCTATATTTAGTTATCATTACAACAAAAATGTTAGCATAGGTGATCCAATATGGATAAATATTCATATGGTGAAGTAATGCATTAATATCTAAAGCCTCTCCCTAAGTTCAATATAAACCATTTCCTAAATGGTTACCCTTATGACCCTTATAAGAAATTAAAATCCAAAACTTTTGAAAGAAGGTCACTAAAGTTCTCATAATCAACATAACATTAATACCCCATATATAATAAATTGGATCATGATTATCACATACCAAACATGTGAATACCTTCACCATATATTCTCATAAAGCTTACTAATAACCATAATTACCATAAAACCATAATGAAGAAATGCATGCTTCCAAATTCCTTGAATAAAACCATAGATTATTAGAAATATTCCATAGATCCAATAATGTTGTAACCTCCATCAGTGATAACATAAACCACTTTTTCAATAAATCATTTATCAGTTTTGAGGTCATCAATTCTATCCAATTTACTTTATCCATATCAATCATCACTTTATCCAAACCAAATACCATTTTCTCAACCATAGGGACATATTAGTGATTATATTCATATACTCAAAATATTACCATGACATTAAATCACTTTTCTAGTCCATCAATACCATATAAAATTTTATTGATACTCTGTAATGCAAAACTATTGTGGAACAATCAAATGATGTTTCATGATTCTAATAACCAAAATACAACTGATAAAAATTTAATTCTTTGAATCCCAATACATAAATAGATCAATCATTCCACATTATTCATACACCATTAACCAGGATTCATCGTATTATTCCTTAACACTTCTTCCTTTCATATGTAATTTTTAGTCTCTCCATCATTTACAATATAACCATTACTTATACAACCTTGCTGACTTTCTTTATGATATTTCCCTTTAAGACACCGATTTTAAAAATTCCCATACTTTCTAGATTTGAACATTCAAACATCAATGATACCTTAAGGAGACCATTATTCTCATCTATTTAGTTGACTGAAAATTTATTTTTTACCTTTTCTGTTACATTATTTGTGTCCCTCTTTTCCATATCCAAAACATATTTTCATCCCACTGAGACATTCCCTTGAGTTCTTATTCCAACATTCTCAGCATATAAGAAACTGTATCTTATTTCCTCTATAGTCTTTGCTACCCATACTCATATAAAACCACATACTTAAATTATTTGGTGATTCTAAGAGTTGGTTAAGGTGCACATTATTAATTATGTTCTATGATATCTGATTAATAATAATCACAACATCCTTAACTCCAGTTATCATCCCATTTGGTTGGTGATCAAAAAATTTTCCATCACATTCAATGTTACCCCAGTTCTTCCTAGTTCCAACCATTGACTAAATCCAAAAGAAAGAGTTTTATAAAAACTAATCATAGTGGAAACCAACATAATCATGAAAAATCACATATATGATATCTAAATCATGACATGTTTTTTTAATCAATAACACCATAGGTTTATCCTAGTCCATTCTGAGTCATCATATATTTAAATCATTAATGATGGTTCATAAAGACTTTGTGAATTTAAAAAGCACGTCCCTCAGGAGTTTCAAACCAAGTGTCCAGTGGTGATTGTTTTCATGCACCGGGTGATAATCAAGTCTAGATAAATGCACCCTTTTCGCACTTATTACCCCTAGGAACCTCTGTGCAAGATCCATATCTACTTGTAGTATCCAGATAGGGATGTAATTTCTTGGAAACCACTCGCTATATACTTTAACATAATTACAAGAAATTTTCCTATACATTGACTCATCCTTAATCTTATCCTTAGAGACATCCATAGACATATCCTTAGAAATATTCCCTAGGATCTCAATGAATTTTTCTCATCCTATCTTCTAAAGGTTAACTAAACCTTTCCTTTAATTACAAATATAGTGACCCAGGATTTCCATACATGGGTGTCGTAAATTTTAAGATGAATACTCATTATATTACAAAAACACATGATTGAGGACCATAATAGTTTAATTCCTTTGGAAACATGGAACACAATCTTCTTAATTCATGAAAGGTCTTCAATGTCTCATATAAATATATTCCCCTTTAGTACTCCCACTTAAAAACATTCCTAATAACCCAGGGAAAGGAAACATAAGAAAAGGTGTTCTTGGATGCTATGTAAGGGTAAAAAAGAGAGATACATAGTCATAACATGATCTTAATGGTATAATAACATGAGCATAACATTTGAAAACCAAACCCTATATATCAAAGATAATGATCTTGAGTCGTGGCATAATGATTGGAAGTTCAAAAGACATGAATAATAATAAAACCAAAGAACACAAGCCATGAGAACACAAAAATGGAATAACAAATAGAATTTATGAATACACATAAGCTTATAACATTTTAAACACGTAAAAATAGAAATAGGTTCACTCATTATGTTAAGGAAATGAAATTAGACCCTCTCATAAACTTATGGACATGAAACTAGCTCCACACATAACATTATGAAAATGAAAGATAGTACCATTCATAATATAATTGATATAAAAGATAGGTCTATGTATAAAATTTTAAACATGTAATTAGATTCATGAATAATATTATGAACATGTAATCATGTTCATGCATAAGATATTTACTCATGAGTTATCCATCTTTACCCAATTCATTGTAAGTAGATACAGGTCTCACCCATCTCATAATGAAAACCATATTTATGTGGGTTCTATGAGATCATAAAAAATTCATCATATCATAACCTATGAAATGAAATAGATTTCATAGATATTTGAACATATCATATATTATAGAAAAGAGATAGGTTTCATAATAATTTCATTATTTCATCATAGAATAACCTGTGGAAAAAGAAGCATGTTTCATAAGAATTTTATCATGGTATTACCCATGGAAGAGAAGCGGGTTTCATAAACATCATTATATAAAAAATATAAACCATTTAGGGAAATAATAAGAATGGTATCATTGGATCATATTCCCAGTAAGGAATAGGTTGCATCAATGAATGGAATCTTACATGGAAAATGATTTTGAACGATCATTTTAAATATTTCTTGAGGAAAATATCATTTCCTATTTTAAAAACACTTTTTAAAATGTAATTTTTTAAATACTTTTATTTGAAATAAACTTGAAAATGTATAAAATATTCTTCAAAGAATTTTTTTCTTCATGATGCTGGTAATTTTGTTTCATGTCGTGCATTATAGAAAAAATATTCCTTTCACATTTTTGGTTAATGCCAAATGAGCGTTGTTTAGAAAGTGACATGAATATTCCATTCAAAAAATGTTTTTTAAAAAGTAAAACATGGGTGAAAATATCTTCTAAATTTTTTTTTTGAATAATAATAATAAATTGAAATCATTTTTAGATAACATGGTTTTGGAAGAAAATGGATTTCTGATCAAAGAGAGAAATAATGTGGGATTATTTATAATGTGGTAAAATGGTACAATTACATTAAAAATCATGAATAACCATAGGATAAGAAAATTCATGATAAATATTGAGAGTTATATCATAATATTTTATCATCATAAACATAATTATAAATAATCATGATAAACGATGAGATTGTACATAAGATCGCTACCACATTGGTAACCTTGAATCGTAAGACCCGTGAAGAAATAACATAAAATGAAACTTAAAATATCTGGAGTATAAATAAATTCATGATATTACATTTCAAATGGAATGTATATACGCATCTTGAAATAATATAAGTGCACAACATACCATATGTCTCAAAGAAGTAAATTTGATATAAATATACCGTACTGCTTCGGTAAATTTTTAATATTAAACCCCATAAAAGAGATATAAAAAATGGATATATAAATACCCATAATTATAAGTATATGATCATAAAATAAATTCATGGGAAGTATATTTACCATATAAAAGGAATATGTGGTGAATATGTCATGTGTCTCACAGAAGTAAAAAGTGAGACATAAATCCCTTACCTTAAGTATTAACTTCCATCGTACTCATTAAAACCTCCTATATAATAAATTTAATTTTATTATACATAAATTATAGTACCATATTCATATATATCATACCATATATGATTTTATTACGACCTTTTATAACCCGTTTATAAAAAATTTTGTGTTAAAAGCATGTTTTGGGCAATAATTGCTTTGTTTTTCATGTATGTTTTGGATTATTATTTTTTGTCCTCTTAATTAAATAATGGATTATTCATATAAATAATGTTAAAAACTATATAAATAGTATATATATTCACTATATACTTATTAATATTAATTTATAAATTTTAGTGATAGAAAATGAAATACATCATTCATAGAGATGGTAGACCATACGCATGCATAAACATTGTTTCCATTTTCTTATTGAATCGAAAAAAAGAAAAGGAAATGATATATATTATCATTATAGAATTTTTTATGTCATATATATCAAATATGTTTATTAAACTCATCCTTAATAATTTCCATGTAAAGCATGAATGAATCACATCGCTTCGTGAGGTTGTAGTCCACCGTACACATGAGCAATGTTATCATATTCCCAAAAAAAGGAAATCCAAAATTTTTGTGTTATATAATAATTCCATAATCATAATAATACCATAAATATCATATATAAACAATAAATCCATCATTATGTACCACCGTGATAGGTGGTAATGGAAAAAATGAATGACATTGGTTCGTGAGGTGGTAATTTGTCGTATACACGAATGATGATTTTGTAACCCATTTGACGGGATTTGAAATGGTTTTAGGTTATAAAAATAACATAAATCATCTTAATATATGTAAGATACTCATTTAATTATATAATAATGGTAAAAATAAGAATTAAATAAGTTGGACTAATAAAAAAACAAAAACGCTTGTTGATGAACGTTGTCTCTTCTTCAGGTAGCCTCCTTAGGTTTGCAGAAAAAGACTTGGTTGGATTTATGTCCAAAATAAGGATTCTAGGATGAGAGGATTTATGCTGGGAAGTAATTGAGGTAGTTATTTTCTGAGCCAATGGGGCTTGAAGATGTGAATATGAGAGGATAGGGGGTGGTCTTTTATAAGAGAGGTGAGTAGCACACTTGTAATTTTTTTGAAAGAAAGAATTCCACCAATAGTTTTTTATGTAAAAAGAATCAAATAACTAAAAATTTACCATAAAATAAGGTATAAGGTAGAATTTTTTCTAGAAACCTGGTGTTGGAAATATTTTTCATCATTTTTTACTCTTATCTTTTAAATTTAACCCCCCCCCCCATTAAAACCATTTTTACCTTAACCGAGGTAAATAATTTTTAAAGTTTTCACAATTAATTTTGGTAAAATTTAATGTAAAATGATTTGATAATATAAATGATTTTTATTTTAAATTGGTTATCCATTTTTCCAAATTCAATACACAGAATTGAAAAATTTTGATTCAAAAAAATCCTGCATACGTGATGAGAATGTGGGTTTTTAAATAGAAAATAATAAAAAGTTTACAATGTTTTCTTATCCAATTTCAATATTAAATTGAATCTAATAAGCTAATTTGGATTAATATATATATTATTGAACTAATTTTACTTTAAAAATAATTTAAAAAATAATTTAACTTTATAAAAAATTTAAACAAAAAGCCGGTTTTAAATTAAAATTTAGTATTTTTCATTATTTATCGAAAAATTAATCTTTTTAGAAAATTATCTAAAATTGACTCTAAATTGATTTTGATATGATGATTTGAGAAAATGAACATTATTTTTTAAAATAAATTCTAAATAATTAGAAAAAAAATCTATTTAAAACAAAACCCCCAAATCGGTGAGGATGGATTTACTTTGACAGCTCGGGTCTTCATCGTCGTTTCCTACGTCTCTGCTCAAAGAACCTGGTGCAAAGAATCTCGTTTCCTCAGAAACGTTCTTATTGCAGAATCCTCATTCCTATACTGGGGAAAAAATCTTTTAGCCTATGTTTGGTCATGATTTAGTAAAAGAAAAGAAATGATTTCATAATTCATAAAAGAAAAGAAAAGAAAAGAAAATATTTTCATTTCTCTTCATTTTGTTTGGATGTGAAATTTAGTAAAAGAAAAGAAATGATTGCAATTTCTCTCCATCTTGTTTTGTGACAATTATTAAAAGAAAAGAAAAGAAATGTTTTGGAAATATGACAAAAAAACCCATATTAAAAAATATAGTTTTCCAATAATTAATTATTCCAAATAAAAAAATATTACGATTTTAAATTGTATCTTTGATTTTCAAATATATATATATATTTATTATAAATATTTATATAATTATAAATATATATATATATATATATATTTATTTTTAAATATATTTATTCATATATAGTTTTATAAATATGCATTCATAAATAAATATTAATTCAAAAATATTAACTCAAAAGTTTTTATAAATTATTTATACAAATTATTAATTCAAGATAATCAAAATTAACTATAATCAAAATTATTTATAATTGTTTGATTTTATTACATAAAAATTAAGTTGAGGTTATAAAAAAATTATCTACAAATTATGTTCAACAAAATATTTATATACAAATACTAATTTTTATTATTAATAATCACAACAATGATAATTTATATAAATACAAATTCAATAAAATGTTATGTGAAATAAAACATGCACAGGGGCATGGCAGAAAATTTAAAAAATCACCCCACTTTTGGGGTGATTGTAAAACCACCATTGGGCGTTTCTTTCTACTTGATATTTCCCTCCCTCACCTAGCTCACACCAAACGAAGTAAATCTGTTTCCTTTGTTCCAAATCCTTTCTTTTCCCCCCAAATCTCCCGTTCCAAAAGACGACCTATTAAGGAGGCGCTTGTTGGCGTTCAGTCTTGGGATCTAAGGGAGTGGAATTCAGATATTAGGGTTTGTCCCTTGGAAATATGGGTGGTTCAAATCGCACCAAATTGTTCTTCCAGGGTTGAAGGGTTCTCTTCGGTTGATCTTTCGATGAGTGAGTTTAGTGGCGTAGATTCTTTTCATGATCTTTCTCTAGTGGCTCGTTTGTTAGGGAGAAACCTCCTCTTCTATTATTCAAAGACTTCGTGGATTCATGTGGAATTCTCTTTCCAAAGGTGGTCTATGTTCTTTCCAGATATGCTCTCTATATTTTTATTCGATCAAGGGAAGACTTTGTTAAGGAGTCATCTCATCCAAATCGTTACTGTGGGGACTGGTGGTTTTCTCTTTCTAGATGGTGCTGGCATGTTCATTATGGGAGAGAATCTACTATGACAACAGTTTTGTTGCGGCTTCCTGGGCCACCGCTTCCTTTTCAGAATCCGGACATCCTTCAGTCAGCGGGCAATGCCTTAGACCATTTTCATTTTGTGGAAAACAATTCTATCTCTCTTCTAGAAATGGATTCACCTCGATTATTTGTGGATATGGATTAGGCTTCAGATCTTCCCTCTAAGGTTCTTTTAAGGGTGGGGGAGGACTTCTCTTGGTGTCAAAGGGTTTATTATCAGAGGCTCCCCAACTTTTACAAGGAATGTAGGATTCAAGGACACTCTTTCACTACGGGAAAAAGTGGTATTAGCGACAGGTTATTTGTGATGGGAATATGTCCCGTCGCAAATAACCCCCGCAATCGGGGTATTTGCGACGGGGCATAATCCCCGTCGCAAATAAAGAGTTATTTGCGACGGGATATTCTCACCCGTCGCAAATGTTTTGGCGCGAATGCGCTCCAAATCGCGCGAAAGATATTTGCGACGGGATCCCCTTCCCGTCGCAAATAACCGGCGGCGGTAACAGGTTATTTGCGACGGGATATTCTCACCCGTCGCAAATGGTTTGCCGCGAATGCGCGCCAAATCGCGCGAAAGATATTTGCGACGGGATCCCCTTCCCGTCGCAAATAACCGGCGGCGGTAACATGTTTTTTGCGACGGGCCCCGTCGCAAATAATCCCTTTTATTGCCGCCCATAATAAATGCGGTCGGGGTTATTTGCGACGGTTCCGTCGCAAATAATACCAATTGCGACGGGAATACCGTCGCAATAAACCCCGTCGCAAATAATCTAACCTATAAATATAGCCAGCCTTACATGTTTTCTGAATCTGAACTACTTTTTACTAGTTTATATGTGTTGAGTAAATTTTGTTTTGCAAGTCGATTTCAAGGAGGTTGCGGAGATCATCCTACAAGTACAACAAATCGAAAGCTCGAAAACCAGTTTAAGATTTTTTTTTCCTGAATTTTAATTTAATATTTATTTAATGTTTTTGTTTTATATTTTTACATTAGTTTTTATTATTTCTTATTAGATATAATTATGTTGTATTAAGGTATTAAATTTGATTTGTTAGATTTAATTATTAGTAATAAACAATATTTAATAATTAAGTGACTGTAATTAGTAATTAATAACTTTAATTTTAATTAAAGATAGTAATTAGTAATTAATGAATGTAACTAGTAGTTAATGAATGTAATTAGTAGTTAATGAATGTAATTTGTAGTTAATGAATGTAATTAGTAATTAATGAATATAATTTGTAATAATTGGAACAATTCAAAAAAATAGTAATAATTAGAAAAAATTAACAATAATTAGTAATAAGTAACATTAATTAGTAATAATTAGTAATAATTAATAATAATTAACAATAATTACCAATAATTACCAATAATTAGTAATAATTAACAATAATTAACTATAATTACCAATAATTAGTAATAATTAGTAATAACTAGTAATAATTATCAATAATTACCAATATTTATCAATATTTACCAATAATTGCCAATAATTGTCAATATTTTCCAATAATTACCAATATTTACCAATATTTACCAATAATTGCTAATAATTGTCAATATTTACCAATAATTAGGAATAATTACCAATAATTAGGAATAATTACCAATAATTAGGAATAATTACCAGTAATTAGGAATAATTACCAATAATTAGGAATAACTACCAATAATTAGGAATAATTACCAATAATTAGGAGTAATTACCAACAATTAATAATAATTACCAATAATTACCAATAATTACCAATAATTAGGAATAATTATCAATAATTACCAATAATTACCAATAATTACCAATAATTACCAATAATTAGAAATAATTACCAATAATTAGGAATAATTACCAATAATTAGGAATAATTACCAATAATTAGGAATAATTAGTAATAATTAATAATAATTACCAATAATTACCAATAATTAGGAATAATTACCAATAATTAGGAATAATTACCAATAATTAGGAATAATTACCAATAATTACAAATAATTACCAATAATTACCAATAATTACCAATAATTAGGAATAATTACCAATAATTACCAATAATTAGGAATAATTACCAATAATTACCAATAATTACCAATAATTAGTAATAATTACCAATAATTACCAATAATTAGTAATAATTAACAATAATTAGTAATAATTAGTAATAATTAGTAATAATTACCAATATTTACCAATATTTACCAATAATTGCCAATAATTGTCAATATTTACCAATAATTAGGAATAATTAGCAATAATTAGGAATAATTACCAATAATTAGGAATAATTACCAATAATTAAGAATAATTACCAATAATTAGGAATAATTACCAACAATTAGTAATAATTACCAATAATTAGGAATAATTACCAATAATTAGGAATAATTAGGAATAATTAAAAATAATTACCAACAATTACCAATAATTAGGAATAATTAGTAATAATTAATAATAATTACCAATAATTACCAATAATTAGGAATAATTACCAATAATTAGGAATAATTAGTAATAATTAATAATAATTACCAATAATTAGTAATAATTACCAAAAATTACCATTAATTAGTAATAATTAACAATAATTACCAATAATTAGTAATAATTACCAATAATTACCAATATTTACCAATAATTGCCAATAATTGCCAATAATTGTCAATATTTACCAATAATTTGGAATAATTACCAATAATTAGGAATAATTACCAATAATTAGGAATAATTACCAATAATTAGAAATAATTACCAATAATTAGGAATAATTACCAATAATTAGGAATAATTACCAATAATTAGGAATAATTACCAATAATTAGTAATAATTACCAATAATTAGGAATAATTACCAATAATTAGGAATAATTAGGAATAATTAAAAATAATTACCAATAATTACCAATAATTAGGAATAAATACCAATAATTAGGAATAATTAGTAATAATTAATAATAATTACCAATAATTACCAATAATTAGTAATAATTACCAATAATTACCATTAATTAGGAATAATTACCAATAATTATAAATAATTAGTAATAATTAATAATAATTACCAATAATTACCAATAATTAGTAATAATTACCAATAATTACCAATAATTAGTAATAATTAACAATAATTACCAATAATTAGTAATAATTACCAATAATTACCAATATTTACCAATAATTGCCAATAATTGTCAATATTTACCAATAATTAGGAATAATTACCAATAATTAGGAATAATTACCAATAATTAGGAATAATTACCAATAATTAGGAATAATTACCAATAATTAGGAATAATTACCAATAATTAGGAATAATTACCAATAATTAGGAATAATTACCAATAATTAGGAATAATTACCAATAATTAGTAATAATTACCAATAATTAGTAATAATTACCATTAATTAGTAATAATTAGCACTAATTACCAATAATTACCAATAATTAGTAATAATTAACAATAAGTAGTAATAATTACCAATATTTACCAATATTTACCAATAATTGCCAATAATTTCCAATTGTTACCAATAATTGCCAATAATTGTCAATATTTACCAATAAATAGGAATAATTATCAATAATTAGGAATAATTACCAATAATTAGGAATAATTACCAATAATTAGGAATTATTACCAATAATTAGGAATAATTACCAATAATTAGGAATAATTACCAATAATTAGGAATAATTAACAATAATTAGTAATAATTAAGAATAATTACCAATAATTAGGAATAATTAGTAATAATTAGCTAATTGAAAAAAACTAGCGTGATCATTATCTTTCTCAATTATATTTTCATCTCTGTATTGGTTTTAAGAAAACATCTGTCTTCACATGTAATATTTGCATTCTTTTTTAAAATTATCAACCTACTCACCAATAGAGAGGTGAAAGTGAATGCAAATATTACATGTGGAGACAGAATATTAAACACATAGATGAAAGGAGAATTGTAACATAATATAGAAAATTATATTATTTTAATATTAATAATAAAAAATACTAATAATGTAATAATTTTATTATTATATAATTAATATTTATGAAAAAATAAAATTAGTATTATTAAAATAATAAAAAATTTATAAAATATTAAAAATATCAATATTTGTAACAGGTTTTGCTTTATTCTTAACATGTTCAATTCTTAAAGGGTCAATTTTTAGGTCTATCCCAATAAAAAGTTTGCGTCAGTCGTGTCTGATGTAAACTCTATAATTATCCTTGCTTGAGTGTTTTTTCTAACAAATTATTCAAAACCAGTAATGCTTTTTTATTTTATAGAAAAACATAGAAGAACGAGGTCGTCAACAGTCATTATTAGATGACCACATATGGATAAATCAACGTAGAAATCCAAATGGTTCTGGTTTAAATCCAGTATATATAGAGGGTGTGGAGACTTTTTTAGCATTTGTGGCATCAAATCCAGAATTTGTTTCAGAAGGCACAATAAAATGTCCTTGTAATAAATGTACACTGAGAAAATTTGACACGTTTGACAAAGTTGGGGGACATCTCTTGTGTTTTGGTTTTCAACCGGATTATGTTTTTTGGTATCAACATGGTGAACGTAGTTCTACAGAAGGTGATACTAACTTGATTCCGGATCTATCCCGGTTTCAAAATTTAGTACATGATGTTGCAGGTCCATCTATTCAACATACAGAAACTCAAGATGATATTGATTCAACTCCTAAGTTGGCACACTCTGAATTTTATGAGTTGTTGAGGTCTGCTGAGGATGCGTTATATCTTGGTTTCAAGATAAGCAAATTAGAAGCAGTTGCAAAATTTATGGCTATCAAATCAGATAATGGAATGTCAAACACATGTTTTGATCAAATATTTTCTTTGGTTAAAACACTGTTACCCGAAGGAAATGTTTTTCCTGAAAATTACTATGAGAGTAAGAGGCTGGTTCAGAATTTAGGACTTAGTTGTCAGAAGATTCATGCATGTTCAAATGATTTCATTTTATATTCTGGGGAAAATGAGTCATTGGATAGTTGTCCCACTTATGGGAAATTGAGGTATAAAGAATCTCAACATGGGAAGTCTGGCTTGATTCCTGTAAAACAGTTGAGATATTTTCCTATTACATCCAGAATTCAGCGTTTATTCATGTCTAAGAATACAACGACAATGATGTCACGACACAAAATGAATATTTCAACCGGTAAAAGCTTGAATCATCCGGCCGATGGTGATTCATGGAAACATTTTGATAGATTGCATCCATCCTTTGCTTTAGAAGCCCGAAATGTACGACTGAGTCTTTCCACTAATGGTTTCTGTCTATTTAGATCTTATGGTAGTCAGTATTCATGCTGGCCTGTCTTTTTTAACTCCGTACAATTTACCTCCATGGATGTTGATGAAGGAACCCTATATCTTTTTGACCTTACTAATCCCAAGACATCTGAAGAAGAATATTTATGTTTATTTGAAACCATTGATTGATGAATTAAATATACCGTGGAGTACTGGTGTCAGTACTTATGATGTTGCTGCGAAATAGAATTTCATACTAAGAGCAGCATTGATGTGGACAATCAGTGAATTCCCGGCTTATGGCATGTTATCTGGATGGAGTACACATGGGCCGAAATCATGTCCTTACTATATGGGATAGAACAAGGCATTTATGCTCGTCCATGGAAAAAAACCTTGCTATTTTGACTGTCATCGCAGATTTCTTCAAGCTGATCATTCTTTTCGCAGAAACATTTCTCATTTTAGAAAAGGAACAGCTGAAAGAGATGGACCTCCAAAAATGCTATCAGGTACAGAGTTAAAATCAATTGTATATTCATTACCTCCCATCACATTTGGACCCACAATAAACCAACAGAAAATTTCTGGTTTTGGGAAAGAACACAATTGGCTAAAACCTAGCATATTTTGGGATTTTCCATATTGGTCTGATTTGCTGGTCCACCACATGTTGGATGTCATGTATATTGAGAAGAACTGTTTTGATAATTTTTTTCATACAGTTTTGGATACACCAAGAAAGAGCAAAGATAATGTAAATGCACGATTAGATCTTGCTCAAATTTGCAGGCGTCCAAAACTTTAACTGTTTGAGAATGTCAGAACAGAAAGGTTAATGAAACCAAAATCAGCTTATACATTGTCCAAAGAAAGCCGCTTATTATTTTTTCAATGGATTGCAGATTTGAGACTTCCAGATGGATGTGCTTCCAATTTGGGTACATGTGTAAATAATGGTCATATTACCAGAATAAAAAGTCATGATTTTCATGTTATAATGGAAATACTTCTACCCATTGGATTAATAGGTCTGTTGAATTCTGTGATATGAGATTCCATAACAGACATATCATATTTTTTTTCAGGAGATTTGTGTGGTGACAACAAATTATGATGCTCTGTGCAAACTTGAAGAAGATGTTGTTGTAATTATATGTAAACTGGAAAAAATATTCTCACCGTATTTATTCGACTCAATGGAACATTTAATATTACATTTTCCATATGAAGAAAAATTTGGAGGTCCGATACAGTTTCGATGGATGTACCCATTTGAAAGATGCATGCAGAAATTGAAAAAAAAAGTACGTAACAAAGCATCTGTTGAAGGATCTATTGCTGAAGCTTATTTGCAGGAGGAGATATCTTTTTTCTACTCCCACTATTTTTAATCTGAGTATCCTTCAAAACACAACCGCATGAGACAGAACAAGGGGAATATTGATGAAATCGACAATCAATTATCTGTTTTTAACCAGTCAGATCTTGGTTTTGGTGGAGTTCATGAACGATGGCTTACAGATGATGAACATCACAGAGCTCATACGTATGTTCTGCTCAACTGTGAAGAGATGACATCATTTGTACTGTAAGTGCTTCTATTAATTATTCTAATATTTATGTTACAATAAATAACTTTGTTTTTTATAGATTGTATGATAATCATATCAAGAAACAACTTCCAAAAATTACAGCAGATGCTCTCGAAGAACGCAAACAAAAAAATTTTCTCAGTGGTTTCAAATATTGGTAACATAAATTTTTCATACTTTAACATCTCCTTCAATTTATAGTTTACTATATTGATAATTATTTCACAAATTTTCAGGTGTCTCGACATGCTGATAAAATTGACAAACAACTTTGTATATTGAGTAACCCACCATCCAAAATGGTGAAATATTATAATGCATATGTGGTGAATGGTTTTCAATTTCATACACATGCTTATGGGGAATTGAAAAAAAAACAATGAACAGTGGAGTTTTCTTGAGAGGATCTCATCATAGAGAAAATGAAGTTGACTTTTATGGCATACTTGATGAAATCATTGAACTCTATTATCTAGGACACCATTACATAATGATGTTCAAATGTTGGTGGTTGGATACTGAGAGAGGTGTGCGTGTTCATCCGACTCATGGAATCATCGATATTAAATGTAAAAGTGTTATTGCAGTATATGAACCATTCTTACTGGATCAACAGGCACATCAAGTTTATTATGCAAAGTACTGTGCTACATCAAGAGACTTGACTGATTAGTGGAGCATAATAAAAATGAAAATTCGAGACAATCAGTTTAGTCAAAGTGAATGTGCTTTCACTAAAGTGCAAGGAATTGAAGTTTTTCAAGAGAGTACTAAAAATCAATCTTTGTTACAAAGACACATGAGTATCGATGATGACACCCCTCAATTAAGAGTCAGTGATGATGATAATGATGGTAATGACGTCACAAATGAATTTGAAATGGTAAGAGATGGAGCAACTGAAACTCAAATGGATATCGATGATATTGAGGAGGAATATGAAGATGACATTGACAGATATTAAGATGATGATGAAGCTGAACATTGATACAATTCAATGGTAGTTATATATAATCATAACTAATATATATGTATATATAATAATAATTATCAATTATTTGCTAACAACATTAGTTTTCTGTTTCAGATGGATGAGGAAACATTTCGTGAGTTGGCGGATGCTGACCTATCTTTCGATGCGGACGAGTTGCTGGCACCTGACCCTCAGCCTGAAGGCGCTTTAGGGAGTACACGGAGGGGGAACGGTCTTGCACGATTGATGATTCATGACCCCATCCCTGAGCGATGTCCACATCTTGGGTTCGATCCACGCACCCATAGGTGTGATAACCTGTGCATTTTACTAAGATTTCATTAATCTATTTACATAATAAATGTTTGATTATTGTTTTTACAGTTTTCCGCATATAGCAGTCAGACAGGGAAACATTATTTTGTGTAACTATTTTTCTCAGCCATGGATGACATGGGAGCATATTCCTATTGATGTGCAGCAGGCCATGTTTGGTCATTGGTTGGTACATATGTAAATAAATAATTTTTATTTTGAAATTTATTTCATTTATAACTTGATATTTTGAATTATTTGTAGGGTTTATGGTATCCGATCGAGGATACCATGCGTAACACCATTCACGATGCATGAGAGGTGGCCATGCGTGATCTCTTTCGTTAGTTTTTTCAGAATTTAAGAAGAGCTGCCATGAAGAAAGAAGAAGTGTCAGATTTTGACGAGTCAGGTAGAACACACCGACCAGAGTACATTTCATCCCACGCATGGGATGGATTATGTGCACACTGGTTGAGTGGTGGATTTTAGAGGAGATCATCAATGGGGAGGAAGAATCGGGGGAGACAGGAGGTGACTCATCGAGCTGGGAGTCGTACTTTCAGTACTCATAGACAACATTTGGTACGTACATTTTTTATAAATATTTTATATAACTTTAAATATTAACAATTTATTTTATATTCTTATAGGCTGTCGAGCACCCCGATATTACGGAGTACGACGTATATCTGAGGATGTACAGTGATCCAGCTACTGGGGAGCTCAGAGGTGATCGCCAGCGTCACATCGTGGTCGGTATTATTTGTTTTCAAGTTTAAAAATTAACTGCATATAATATATTCACAATTTTAATTTTAAATTGCAACTACATGAGTCATATGAGACCGCAGCGTCACAGACCCGACCTGAGGGTTAGGCCGAGGCATCAGATCAGACCATTGGTCATCAGTTTGATGAGGCAGCATGGATGCAGGTGACCCAATATGCATTCGAGAAGGGACGGGTAGTTGGTATCGGCTCTCGATTGACTTTCAGAGATTATTATGGCAGTGCTGCGTTGTCGGTGTCCATCTCGAGAGGAGCTCGTGCATCTTCTTCCGCTACACAGTATGAGGATCGATTGCGATCTCAGGCTGAGTTGATAGAGAGTTTCCAAAAGGAGCAGGAGGAGATGCATCGGCAGTAGCAGCAGCATGAGGAGGAGCGCCGACGACAGCAGCAGGTGTACGAGGAGTAGATGAGTCGGTGGCAGCAGCAGCAGCAGGAGCAGATGGAGTACATGCGCTGACTCACTCATGCCTTAGGGATGAATTTTCCTCCACTAGTAGATCCCCCTCCCCCCTCCTTTAGATTAGTTATTGTTTAGATGTTATAAAGTTTGTAAATTTAAAATATGACATTTTTTCTATTCAGAGTTTCTGTCTCTCTTATACTGGTGTCAATATTGTATTATTTAATTTCTATTTATTTTTAATACTTTATTATTTATTATTGGTATTTATTTTAATGTTTGTTTATTTTATTAATAATAATATTACTCTTAGTATATTATTATTTGTTTATATTTATTTTTGCAAATGTTGATAATTTTTATATTTTTATTTTCTAATTATTTTAATAATTTTATATTCAGTATTTTTAATACATAAAAAGTTTCAAAAATTTTAATTAAAATTATAATTTTTTAATTATTTATAATAATATGAATTCGGTATATTATTATTTTTATATAATATTATATTATTTATATTACAATATTAATATGATTAATAATATTATCCATATTTTATAATATTAATTTTTTTTATATATATTTAATTTTTTAATATTTTAATTTAATTATAATTTTTTAAATATTTGAATGATTTTTTGTTATAATATTTGAATGAATTATAATTGTATTATTACTATTATAATATTAATTATTTTTTTATTAATAATTTAATTTTTTTATACATATTTGCGACGAGATAATCATCCCGTCGCAATAGGTAATTGCGATGGGACGGTATCCCGTCGCAATTAAATTTTTTTAATTTTTTTTTAAATTGCCTATTGCGACGAGAATATTTGCCCGTCGCAATATAAAATTGCGACGGACCCGTCACAATTACTTATTTCTTTTTTTTTGAAAAAAAAATTTTAACTCTTTCGCGACGGGCCTATCGCAAAAGTGTTATTTAAAGTTTTTAACATATATATCGATTAGTATTTCCCACGAGACATATTACCGTCGCAAATAATATTTTTAGCGACGGACCCGTCGCAAATAGTGTTAGTTGCGACACCATTTACCGCAACGGGTCATTTGCGACGGACCCCCGTCGCAAATAGGTTTTTGCGACGGGATCCCGTCGCAACTGCCCTGTCGCAAATGGGCTTATTTCCAGTAGTGTTTGGAAGTTTGTAAGTGAAGGAGTTTGGGTACCGTGCGAGCATCTCTGGTTCACGTCTCTTCTTTGAGGGATCTAAGTGTCACAGAGGATTTCATGGTGAAAGAAACTCCTTCTTCATAGGAGTTAAAGTGGCTGGAGTTTGCTCCGGTTCCGATCTCAGATCCATCAGTCTCAACATATTATCTCTTCTAGGAATATGATAGCAACATTTTGTTTCGCGGGACTTATAGTCTTTGTCATGTGGTTCTGGAAATCAGTTTGTTTCGCGGGACTTATGGTCAGATCCTCCTCCGCTTCCACTATCAGGCTTTAGGGGATTTTTCTCATATTCTTTGGTTAGTATTTCAAAGTCCTTTTTCAATAAGAATATGATAGCAGGGGTAATTAAGAAGATTCAGTCATCTCAGAACTCTCTGAAGCATCAGTTTTTGGTCTCTTTTTATCCATAGGGTCTTCCTTCACCGTCCAGCCCAGATTTGAGTTGTAGTAGCAACAGATTCAAGATTCTGGAACATAATGAGCAATTTTATTAGGGGTGGGTTCCTTTAAGAGTTAGAGACAAAGGGAAATCAAAGATTCCCTCATCTTCAGGGTACATTGGCCGGGTCACTTGATCCAAGTTGTGGGAATTATTTATCAATCTAAGACCGAAGGTAATTTCTTATGGTGTTTTTCCATGAATTATTTTGTTTAATGGTTTCTGTTATAATTTTTAATGCAGGGGGAATTGGTATGTGGGTGATGTCATCTTTTCTTATCAATGAAGCAAATAATCATAAGGTCTCCTTGATCATGATACTTGAACCCAAGAAAAACCTTGAAAGAATGGAATTTGTTTCCAGCAGATTGATATTCCCATAATTCTTGAATGTGGATCCTCTCAATAAGGAGATCTGGATTTTTTTGAGGAAGGATATTTCATTTTAATTAATTAATTTTTCTTCTCACTATATCACCACCAAAGATTCAGGCAGAGGTAATGATTCAGTTCTGTTTTCTTTTGTTTATGAAAGCTTTAATGTTGTTGAGATATTGAGGCTTTGGAAAGTCCTTTCCATGTTCTAGGAAGGTGGTTCTCCATGGTTCGTAGGGGGGAATTTAACACCATTTAAAATATTTCAGAAAATAGGGTATTTTCCCTCAGTCAAGACAAGATTTCGTGTACTTTATGTCATCAAATGGCCTGGTTGACATGGTTTTTTAGGGAGCATATATAATTGGTGTAGCAATAGGAAAGGAAATAAAAGGGTGTCGTGTCGTCTGGAAAAATTCTTTTCCAATGTCTAAGGGATGAATTCTTATAAGGCAGATTCTGTGACCCATCTATCTAGATCCATCTCGGATCTTGGTCTGCTCTTTTTCAATTTGAAAAAAGTGTCCAGTCGGTATAAATGGTTTCAGTACACCACAGTTTTCCGCTGCTTGGCTGACTTTATGCAGATGGTCAGGAACTCCTAGGAACAACCTGAAAGAGTTAAAGCTTGGATCGTCTTGAACAATAAGATGAAATGGTTAAAAATGGACATTCAAAATTGGTGTAATAATATATGTGAAGGGAGTTTTAATATGGAAAGTCTCAGGGAAGAGATAGGGAGGTTGGAGGAGAGGCTTCAAAATAGTTGGGATGATGATATTTTCATTTCTTTTTCATATAAGAAGAACTTATTTGCTGAGAGGTTGATGGAGATTAAAAGAATTTGTAGGAAAAAATCTTGTGCTTTGTGGCTCAAAGAGGGTGATCATAACATTGAATTTTTTCAGGCTTGCGCGAAGGGAAGGTGATTATTCAAGAAGTTAAAAATTCAATTATAGGATGGGTCCTTCTCTTCTGATGTGTAGGTGGTTAGAAAGTTGGATTTAGAAATTTTTTAGAAATTACTTATTGGGAAAACATGATTATCTTGGAGTGATTTCAGACCTGAGGAGAAGATAATTTTTATGAATTGTATTCCTGGTATGTTGTCTAACTCGGATAATGGGGTGCTGGTATCTATTCTGGATGAGGAAGAAATAAAATAAGGTGGTGTTTAGCATGATTCAAGACAGTACTCCTGGGCCAGATGGTTTTCCTGGCACCTTTTATGCTGCTGCATGGGATTTTTTCAAGATCCCAGAAAAGGAGACCATTTTGTACTTCTTTCAAGGAGGGCGTCTCACATGAATGGTTTATTCTTCAAGGGAGTGTTGGATTGATGTAGCCCTATCCGGTTGGGCCAAATGCTTGTGGCCCACAACTGTTGCGGGTCGAGCTCCGTAGTGAGCTCGTTGGAGGTTGCAGGGGGCAACTCGCCCCTGCTATGGGGCTCTGGGGGCCGAATGCCCCCGACCCAATTTTTTCGGTACTATAGCAATGCTAACCACTGTAGCGGAGCTGATCGAATGACACCGACAGGCACTGTAGCAGTGCGGACTTCAGGGTCAACTGGACTGTAGCACTTTTGACTTCCAGCCGGCAGCCACTGTAGCACTTTTGACAAAGGTGACCGCCGATCACTATAACAACGCGGACTTACCTTTTCAGAACAATGATCGTCTTCTTCATTTTTATAGCTCATTTTCGGGCTAGGGTTACTACTGAAAATACTCTTTATTTTTTGTGCTCTTGATATAGTGAATTCTGCCTCTCCTGTGGACGTAGAGATTTTTTCTGAACAACGTAAATCGCTGTGTCCTTATTTTTTTTCCGTTCTTTCATTTTCTCGTTTCTGTCGTTGTGTCTCCCGACGATTCTGCAACAGGGAGGTCTTAATTCAGAAAGTAAATGATCTCACTTTCCTTAATCAATATAGACTTGTCTGCCTTTGAAATTTTAGTTACAATATGCTTAAAAATATCATCAACTTGAGGGTAAGTAATTTAATTCCATAGATTATTTGTCTTGAACAACATGGTTTTGTCAGAGGGAGGAACATCCAGGGGCCATTTTCATTGCCAAAGATATGGATGAGGACCTTAATAAAAGAGATATTGGGTCAAACATGATGATTAAAGTTGATATGGATAAATCCTATGACAGGTTGGAATGGTCTTTCATTTTAAGGGTCATGAAGAGGTTTAGATTTAGTGATTGGTTTTGTGATTGATGATTTCATTGTTTTATGTCTCTGTAGATTACAATTTCTTTAATGGGAAAATGATTTGGCTTTTTCAAAATTATAAAAGGTGTGAGGAAAGGTGACCTGCTTTCTCCTAATATTTTTATCATGGACCAAGAAGCTCTTTCAAGAAACATCTCAAAGTGTCTTGAGTTGAGGAAGATTTATCCATTCAGTAATAGGATAGGGAGTATCATGATATCCCACCTCATTTATGCTGATGGTATCCTATTTTTTATCAACGGTAGGTCATGTTCTATGAATAGTTTCAACAAAATCATGGAAACATATGGAAGTTTAAGCGGGAAGGGTATCAGTCAAAGGAAAATAGTGTTTTTATTTCTAATAAATGTTAAGTGAGGTGTATTATGGATATTCAAAATAAGCTGGAAATGAAAAGAAGGCATATTATCAAATTACCTAGGAGCACCGATATCCAATGGAAGGATCAAAAAATATATTTTTGAGGGTATTATCAATCAGATTTCAGGAATGATTTGCAATTGGAAATATAAGTTCCTCTCTTTTGGTGGTCGAATTACTCTTATCAACAACACCCTCTCCTCGATACCTACACATATTATTTCGATTATTAATTCTTCGAAGGGGACCATCATAAGAATGGAGAAGATAATGAATAGTTTCCTTTGGGATGCTCATTAAGATGGTAAATGTCATTGGGCCTCCTGGAAATGGCTATCAAAACTGATTATGGAGGCTGGGATTGATCTTTGAAACATTGAGGAATCCATGAATGGAATACAGGCCAAAATTTCATGGGAAATTATATTGGGTGAATCTTAGTGGGAAAAAATTATGAGAAACAGATATGGGGATGATTGGGAGTATTGGAATGCTAATCACGGGAAATTGTCCAACCTTGCTCGTTGTATGATGAAGCACCTGGAGGTGTTGAATAACAAAACTAGATGGGTTATTGGAAATTGGGATATTAACTTCTGGAAAACTAATTGGATGGGAAAAGCCTTATTTTTTCGATATTTCCTTCACCTAATATATTTTTCAAATAGGTTTCCCTTCACCAATATTTTATTGATTCCATTCTGGACAATGAGCAGAAAAATGTATACAAGGGTATTTGTTTATCTGATGAACCCTACTGTTGTGTTTTCATAGAATCGTCATCAAGAAATTTCAATACCAAGTATTTTAGAAGGTTGATTCATCAAATTAATGGAGTAGACTTATAGGTAGAGCATCTTTGGTGTAAATAAACTCCAAGAAATATGAATTTATTGATCTAGATACATCATAACAAAGCTTTACCTATGGATGAAAATGTTCAGAGGAGGGGCATATCCTTGGTTTCCAGACGCCAGTGCTGATCTAAGCCACAACAAGGATATTCAAATCATCTATTTTTCTATGGTGATTGGGAAAAGAAGATCTAATGTTTTTTATGTTATCATATAAATTTCAATTTTGATAGTGCTTCATTATAGGAGGATGTTTTCAGCTGGATCATTTCAGCTGCTAGGCAGGGTCTGGAAAGTAAAGGTCGTGCAATTATTTTTTCCACCATTTTCTGGGTTCTATGGGGAGGACGAAACCGATCGAGGGAGGTAAATTTAGTATCCCATTTATTTTTTTAGGTACGTGTGAAACTTTTGGTGGAAGAACAGGGTTTCCTTATTGTAGTGGGAGAGTCAGTAAAGGCCTTTAACTCGTTTTTTCCACATCTAAGTTTCAGGAGGGATGTCTCAAATGGAAATCAGGGGAGATGGCTTAAATGGGATTCTCCTATCACAAGTTTGAAGTTGAATGTGGATGGTTCTTGACTATTGGGGTAGATGTGTGGTGGAGGGATAGTAAGAGACAATCATGGATCATTCATTCTAGGATTTAGTGCATTTTTTAGTGCAAGGTCTTCTATTGAAGTGCATTCAAGGACTCTTCTTTTATGCTTGACTATATGAAGGCAGCGCAATATTCTTATTTCTAAGGTATAGTCTCATTCTTCCTTACTGATGAGTTTCCTTCAGGGAAAAATTGATCATACTTGGTGGTTTCCTTCAGGCAAGGGCTCTTCTTTTGTGCTTTGACGTTAGGGTGCGTGAATTATCTCTTAGGGTGTATCCTTCTCCCAAAGTCTCATCACATTCGCACGTTGTTGAGGTAGGTGTTTCTATCCATTTCCTTTCTGAAACATTCCATTTATTATTGATCTTTCCTTTAATGTTTTGAACATGTCATAATCTTGAGTGTGGTGCATCAGTATAAATTGTTTTGTTTTTCTAATGATGTAAAATTGGTGTGAAATGGTTTTCCAAAGGGTTTCTTTAATTATTCCTATGTTTAGATGCATGAAAGGTGTTTGATAAAATTCCAATTGAACTTTTATAGTGTATTTGGGTGTTTTGGGTGGTGTTTTCCCTTAGTTATGATTTATAAATGAGTTTTGATTGTGAATTTAATGTTATATGTGTAAATTTGTGACATTTATGTGGTGACTATTATATGTTTCCTGTTGTGTTGGTTTAAAAGAAAGTGATTTTTACTTAAAAAGTTTTTTTGTGTGATTTTATGGACACTTGAAGAGTTTCATTGAATATTGTTTTATGTTTTCTTAAATTAATTTATAAATGGTTTTGGGTTTGTAAATGATTTGTTGGATTCTTTTGAAATATGTGGTTTCCTAAGTGTTCCTTAAGGCATGTTTGACACTTTTATGAAAATTGGTTCTCCCTTAAACCATGGTTTTCCAAAGGATTCTCCTCATTTTCTTTATTTTTCCAAAAAACAGTTCCTTGATTTCAAAGTAGTGCATTGGTGATTCCTATGACACTTAATGTGGTTTAAAAAGTGTTTTTGAAAGCTTGGAATGTTTGTAATTTTGTGATGTGGTTTGGTGAAATATTGGCATAAAGGTCTATTTGGAACTTTAAGACATACTTGGTACCTTAGTGGTTAAAAGGGCCCATTTAGAACTTCTTTTTTTATTTCATGTTTTCACTTTGGATTGGAAAAAGTTTTTTATTGGAAATGTGAAGGCCCATTTGAAATTGTGCACATGAAATTGGTATTTCATATTGACTTTATGAATGGTTTGGAGATTGCTTTGTAAATAAGTTTTGGTTAAAATGTTAAAGGCTTGGTTGGTATTTTTTGTTTCTTTGAGAAAGTTAGTTTTGATGTGATGTGATATGAAATCATGGTTGGCATATTAAAATGTTTTGGAATGTGGTTTTGAAATCTTATGTGATGTGATGGCTCGGTTGGTATTGTGTGATTTTTAGAAAGTAGTTTTTATTATGGAAAATAGTGGTTTCCATGTGATCTTTAGTTGTTGGATGTATTTTATTATGAAAGAAATTTATTTTCATGTGTGTTCTTGATGAATCATCTTATGTTTGGAAACCACAAGACCTTGGGATGGGATCCCCTCTAGTGGCTCGTGCATGGGAACAATGTTGGTTTTGGCATATGTTTGGAAACCATTAGAACTATGGATAGATACCCCTCTAGTGGATCATGCATGACGAAACTATGGGTTATAGTTTCTATACAATGTTTCACCTATTACTTTATCACGGGATTCATGGTCATTATCTAGAGTTTTGAGTGATAGTTTCTTATCGACCCCGATTAGACAAGGTTGTACCCCCTGGATTTACTGAGAGCCTAGGAGGAAAGTGCTAATAGATTTTCTAGTTTAGATCAGCTAGTTGGTTGTTGACTATAAAGTTCCACCATATGCTGGTAGGTGAGTCTGAACTATGTACATCTAGGGATTTCTTCTAGAGATGTTTAGGAAATACCCATTATTACCTATTAGTATGTTCTGTTTTTCTTTTTTTACCTGTTGGTTATTATCCTTGATAGTTTGTACTTTCTTACTTTTTTTCATTTTTTATCAGAAGAGTTTCCTTTGGGTAATCTAGTATGGTTTTTTAACTAGATTTGGGATTTGAACTTGGTTTTCGGAAGTAGAACCATTTTTAAAAATAAAAGTTGTGTGTTGTTTTAAAAAAGGGGAACTCATGGGAAAGTTGTGTTTGGTTTTTTAAAATGATTAAAATCTTATTTTATGAATGTATTTTAAACTAGTTTTGAGGAATATTTCATGAAAAGAAATGTATGTAATCTGGGGTGATTACCTACTGAGTTATTTAATCTCAAACCCAGTTTGTGCCACTCAGTGTCGGTAGACCTGAGTTATTTTGCATGTTTAGGTTTCTGGTTTGGTTTTCCATTTTGATCAGGTTGGTCTTATCATTGTTGGTGACCAAGAGTACATGTGGAGATTGTGTTTCATAGTTTATTTTTAGTTTTGTATTCACTTTATTTTCTGTTCATATATTGTATATGGATTGGTTGGTATATTTATTTATGTTTAGTTATTGTTAGTTAAGTTATATGTTTATTTTTTCTATTGATCATGGTTTATTTTTTTAAATCATTACCATTGGTTTATATAGATTTTCATCACTAGTTTACAACCCATGGGGATCGATAACACCCTTCAGGCATTGTCTTAGGCTAATTTGGGTGTCAGATTGGATAGTATTCTATTTTGGTTCATGATAAAAATAATTTTCCTACCTTGATCTTGGAATATATTTTTTATTATTTTCTTCTCTTTGGTTCTTTTTATGGGGTTTGTCTTGAGTTTCCATATTGAATTTTTGAGTTTTGGACATTTTGGGCGAGTTCTTAGCCAGTGTGTGGTTTGTGTGCAAGGTTTGAGGGTTAACTATGCAGCCTGTTAAGGAAGAGAATGTTTCTAATGGATTTTCTTCTTTAATGGTTTGAATTTCACTATTGGAGCATGGATTGGGCCAAACCATGCAAGGTTAGGGGTAAAATGTGTGGCATGCCTTCGGTGCATGTTCCAAAGTGAATGACTTCACACAGTTAGAGAAAACCATGCAGAAAGCATTTGGGGAGGCTCTTCATTTTGGAAGTGGCCTTTAGCATAGTTATTGCAAGGTTTTTCAAACCATGTGGCCAAATCATGTGAGTTGGGCTAGTCATTGAAGGTGTTAAATTACTATTTTTCCCTCTACTATTTTAACCTCATTTTAGGATTTTTCTCCCCTATTCATTCTAGGTGCACCGTGGGGACCTCCAAGATCCTTCTATCTGGCTCTCCTTCCTTCTTTTAAGTTTATTTAAGGTTTATTTGTAAGTTTCTTTGATTTTTGGTTGATTTTTCGTTCTCTTCTTCCTTTTCTATTGGTTTCTTGGATTCTTTTAGTGGAGTTTTTACCTTTTCTGAAACCCTAAGGTTTAGGTTTGATGTGTTATTTGATTCCATTGATGTTAGGGTGTGTAAATTATCTCTTGGGGTGTATCCTTTCCTCTCTAAAAGTTTCATCATATTTGCATGTCATTGAGGTAGGTGTTTCCATCTATTTCCTTTCTGATGTATTTTTTTTATGCTTGATATTTCCTTTAATGCTTTGAACATGTTATAATATTACTTTTGGTGTGTTAGTATAAATTTTTTGGGTGGTTTCGTGATGGAAAATGGGTGTGAAAGGTTTTTTCAAAGGGTTTCTTTAATCATGCCTATGTTTAAATGCATGCAAGGTGTTTGATAAAATCCACATTGAACTTTTAAATTATATTTTGGTGTTTTGGGTTGTTTTCTCCCATAATTATGTTTTGGTAATGTGGTTGGATGTTGAATTAGACATTTTATGTGTAAATTTGTGACTTTTATGTTGTTATGCTTATGTGTGACTTATTGTGTTGGTTTAAAACCAAGTGATGTTTCCATAAAAATGGGTTTGAGTGATCTTTTGGACTCTTGAAGAGTATCATTGAGTGTTGGTTTGAGTTTTCTTAAATGCATTTCTAAATTGTTTTGGGTTTTTAAATGATGTGTTGGATTCTTTGGATATATGCGGTCTCTTAAGGGTTTCTTGACGTCTGTTTATCACTTTGAAGAAAATTGGTTCTCACTTGAACCACGGTTTTCCAAAGGATCTCCTCCCTTTCCTATTTATTTTTCCAAAATGGTTCATTGATTTCAAAATGGTTTGTTGGTGCTTCATGTGACTTTTAATTTGGTTTCAAATGTGTTTCTAAAAGCTTGTCCTATTTTTCATTTTGAGATATGGTTTGGTGAAGTATGGACATAAAAGCCTATTTGTAACTTTAAGACATCCTTTGTAACTAAGTGGTAAAAAAGGCCCATTTGGAACTTTTTGTGTTGTTGCATGTTTTAACTTTGGCTTGGAAATGGTTTTGGATTTGAAATATGAGGGACCATTTTTCATTGTTCATGTAAAAGTGGTGTTTTATATTGAATTTAGAAATGGTTATGAAATGGATTTGTAAATATTTTGGGTTGAAAATATTAAAGGCCCAGTTGGCACTTTGTGTTGAAGTTAGTTTTTATGTTATGTGATGTGAAATCTTGATTGAAATATTAGTATGTTTTGGAAAGTGGCTTTGAAAGATTATGTGATATGAAGTCCCAGTTGGTTATTGACTATGGAGTTTCACCATACACCAACATGTGAGTTTGAACTGAGTACGTCCAAGTATTTCTTCTCAATATGTTTAGAAAATTCCCATAATTACAAATATATATGTTTTTTTCTTCTTGTGATTCTTCTTTGTTATTACCCCTGCTAGTTTGTGACTTCTTATTTTGTTTCCTTTATTATCATCATAGTTTCCTTTAGGTGATTTGGCTTGGATTTGTAATTGGATTTGGGTTTTGGACTAGGTTTTGTAAAGTAGAACCGTTTAAAAAAAAGAAAAGTTGTGTGTGTTGTTTAAAAAAGTGGAACTCATTGGAAAACTATGCCTTGTTGTTTATAATGATTAAAATCCTATTTTATGAATGTATTTAAATCTAGTTTTTTGTGGACTGTTTTGGGAAAGGAAATTCATGGAATATTTGGAGGCTACCTACTAAGCTATTTAGGCTCACTCCCTACTTGTTCCACTCAGCGTCGGTGGGCCAGATCTATTTTTCATGTTCAGGTTTCTGGTTTGGTTTTCCATTGGATCAGGTTGGTCTTGTGGTTGGTGGTGGCCAAGAGATCATGTGAAGTTCATGTTTCGTGGTTTGGTTAAAATTTTTTATTCAATTTCTGTTTTTTTAGTTGTTGTATTTGGATTGGTTGGTATATTTATTGATGTTCGGTTATTGTCAGTTCTACTATGTGTTCTATTTGGTTATTGATCCTAATTGTTTCTTTTTTGGGATAAATCATTCTCATTGGTTTATCTTGATTTAAAGCACTATTTTTCAGCCCACAGGGATCCCTAACACCCTTTGGTCCTTGTCTTGGGCCAGGTCAGGTGTCATATTTGATGGTATCCTAGATTGGTTCATGAAAAAATGGTATTAAAGGAGACCCTTATTATTTGGGGTGTCAGGTAGACCAGATATTAGTACTTTCATGACTATAGAGGTAGGTATGGTAAGGATGCCATAAACCATTGCACATTCTGATCCTCAAGTTTCTAGGGGTAGTCCAAGATTTGAGTCTTTCATTTTTGTTTTTGGGGTGTGGAAGAGGAATGAAAATAGAGGCAAGACAGTGTCATTTTGTGATCTCACATGGAGTAGTGATTCATATAGTGTTTGAGTATGTGGTTCAAGGTCCTCTTATTGGTTAATTATTGTGGAATTTCCCACTAACCATGTCGTTGAGTTAGGCATGACCCCCAGTTCCTCATTCTGGTAGTTTGGTGTGAGTTGTGTTTATTTTTTGGTTTTGGTTGGTGTGATTGGGATTTTGAAAAGAAAACTATTTTGGTAAAAGTCAATTTTAAAAAGGAAAATAATTTTTGGGTATGAGTTTTGATGTAAAAGAAAAATTTGATGTTTGGGTTGGTATTGAAAAAATGGGTTTTGGTTTTTGGGTGGTGACCTTGGAAGAAAATGACATTGGAAATTAAAGTGAAATTGTGGTTTTTGAAAAGATAATTTTTGGTTGTGTTGATCAAGTTTGGATTATGAGCCTATTGTTTTGGATTAAGATGTTCTTTTTGGATAAGTTCTGGGTTTATGTTGATTATGGTCTTGTTCTCCTTATGTTGTTCAGAATATTCCACCTAGAAAGGTCCCTAATGTTTCTTGTGGTTCTTTCCTGATTTTCTGTTTCTATCAATTTTTACCAATATTTTGTGGTGAGTGAGGTAACCTAGAGGTAGTGGAATTGATTGATAAAGTTGGGAGTGTCTTCATATCATTGGGAACTCCCTAATAAATGAGAGTGCATGTTCTATGTTTTTTAGGTTCTAGATTTGGATTAATGGAAGGTGATTTCTCTATCATCACTACAAGTTGAGATGATATGGGAGGTGTTTAAGACCACTTTATCCCTATGGTTTTTACCTGAGGAGGTTTAAGGAAAATAAAGTGGCATAGTGCATGAGTATTCAACAAGGCTAGTGGATAGTGAAGGATTATATTGATCACTTTAAGGAGCTGTTCTCTGTTTCTCCTGAGGTAGCATCGCATGATCAGTTGAAAACTCCTCTTTTAATTTTTGGCCTTTATTCTGAGATCAAGGGAAGAGATCTCTCATTCAAGGATCTTCATTTTGGAGAATTTAGTGGATGAGTGAATCTTAAATGAATTGTATTTCGGGGTGCAATCAGTGACGTTTGATGAACAAGTCATTCTCGTCATTCATGAAAGTTCCTCATCTAGTGAAAGGTGTGTGCCAGAAGAACCTAATTTTGAGAATACTCTTTCTTCAGCTCTAGCTTCTCACTCATTATATCATTATTGTATATTCTTTTAGTGTGGTTGGTTTAGGCACTTGAGGTTGTATTTTTGTAATCCTCTGAAGACATGTCATCATTGTTGTTGTTTGGTTCATTTGGAGAGGTTTTGTATGAAGTGTTTCTTGAGGATGAAGACTTCATTAGATGGTTTCAGCTCCTGAATTCAGGGTAGGAGATTCTTCAAGACATTAGGGCTTCATCCATAGGACCTAGAGTGAAACTTTTCCTACAATCATAAATGTCCAGGGGTGTGGATAACCTTGACCTAGATTTTGTCTCCAGTGTTGGAGTGGATAAAGTAGAAGTTTCTTTTTTGTAGTTTTTCTTCCACTGCAAGTTCCTTATTCTGTTATAAAATCTTGTATGTTCCATCCATTTGAAATTATAATGGCTGTGTCCTTTTTCTATGATTAATTGATTCATTGTTCTCTTTTGTTTGTGCTTTAACCTTTTTGTGGATGGGTTATGATTTATGGTTGTGTTCATTTCAGAGATGGTTGGATCTTGTGGAAATAAAGAATTGTGGATATATTTGTTGTTTTCTCTCGACACCTTCACTAAGGTTTTCATTTGTGAGTGGGGTTTTTTTATTGATGTTAAGAGTTCCCATATTTTTTGGTCCATGGTGGCATTGTTGAGAATTATTGGTTATAGTGGCAGTGTTTTCTAGTTTTTTTGGAGAATTTTTTTGTAAGTTTGTGTTGGGAGTTCCCACATTAGGTCGGTCCAAAGTCATTCCATCATGTTTGTTGGATTCTTATAGTGGGGATAACCCTCCTAATTTTCTTGATTCTTTTCATTTTGGTTTCTCTTAGAGCTAATCGGGTGTGACTTTTAGAGTGAAAGGCCCCCCCGAAGTTCTTGGTTCTGTTCGGCTTCGTTTGGGTTTTGGAATGAACTTTGTTCCCCACATGGATGGGTGATTTTTTGGGGGAGGAAATTATTTTTGGTGGGGAGAATTTTCACTCTTACCTTGGAATATTTTTCTTTTTTTTTTCTTGGATTTGTTGTTTTTGATGGGGTTTGGGTTGACTTCCTGGTTCTAATTTTTGATTTTTCAGTGTTTCAAGTGAGTTTTTAGCCTATGTGTGGTTTGTGTATATGGTTAAAGGGTTAATCATGCATCCTGATAAGGAAGAGAATGTTTCCATCTAATTTTTTCTTGCATGGTTTGAATTTCATGGTTAGATAATGGATTGGGAGAAACCATGTGAGGTCATGGGTGAACTGTGTGGCATTTTTAGGTGCCTATACCCAATTACATGGCTTGTGGGTGGTTAGAGAAAACCATGTGAAAAGCATGTGTGGGGATCTACATTTTTTAGTGGTGTTTAGCACAATTGGCACATGGGTTTTCAAAATGTGGGGCCAAACTGTGCGAGTTACCCATGTCATTAAATGTTTGAAATTACTCTTTAGTCCCTCTACTATTTTAACCCCATTTCGGGATTTTCCTCCCACATTCGAACTAGGCACACCATGAGGGCCTCCAAGCTACTCCTATGTTTCCCTCCTTCCTCTATTGAAGCTTCATGGAGGTTCCTAGGTAATTTTCATTGATTTTTTGTCAGTTTTTTATTCTACTCTTCCTTATATCTTGATTTTTTGGTCTCTCTTGGCGTAGTTTTCACCTTTTCCAAACCCTAAATGCTAGTATTGATGTGTGTTTTTATTTATTTGATGTTAGGGTGTGAGGATTATCTCTTGGGGTGTATCCTTCTTATAAATTTTCATCGCATTCTCACTTCGTTGAGGTAGGTGTTTCCAACCATTTTATTTTTGGAACATTCCTTTGATGCTTGAGCTTTCCTTTAATGCTTTTAACATGTTATAATCTTACTTTTGGTGCGTTAATATAATTTTTTTGGTATTTTAATGATGTAAAATGTGTAAAAAATGGTTTTCTAAAGGGTTTATTTATTTATGCCTATGTTTAAATGTCTGAAAGTAGTTCAGTAAAATGCCAATTGAACTTTTAAAGTGGAATTGTGTGTGTTGGGGGATGTTTTACTTTGGTTATGTTTTTTTAATTTGGTTGTATTTTGAATTGGATGTTGTAAGTAGAAATTTGAGACTTTTATGTTGTGACACTTATGTTCTGTTTGTTTAAAACCAAGTGTTTTTTTCTATAAAACGGGTGTTGGGTGATTTTATCTACCCTTGATGAGTGCCATTAAATTTTGGTTTGGGTTTCCTAAAATTAATTTCAAAATGGTTTTGGGTTTTTAAATGATGTGTTGGATTCTTTGGAAATATGTGGTTTATTAATGTTTTCTTGAGCCTTGTTTAGTACTTTGATGAAAATTGGTTCTCCCTTGAACCATGGTTTTCCAAAGGCTTCTCTTCCCTTTCCTTTTTCTTTTTCCAAAATGGTTCCTTAATTTAAAAATGGTTCACTGGTGCTTCATGTGACTTTTAATGTGGCTTCAAATGTTTTTTAAAAGCTTTTCCCATTTGTCATTTTGATATATGTTTTAGTGAATTATTGGAATAAAGTACCATTTGGTACTTTAAGACATACTTGGTAACTTAGTGGCGAAAAGGCCCATTTGGAACTTTTTTGGTCCTTGCATTTTTTCAATTTGTCTTGGAAATGGATTTGGATTTCAAATGTGAATGCCTCTATAAAATTGTGCATGTGAAAGTGGTGTTTTGATTTGACTTTACAAATGGGTTTGAAATGGATTTGAAAATATGTTTGGGTTGAAAATGTTAAAGGCCTATTTGGTACTTTGTGTTTCCTTTTGAAAGTTAGTTTTGATGTGATGTGATGTGAAATACTAGTTGGAAAATTAGTATATTTTGGAAAGTAGTTTTGAAAGACTGTGATTTTAAGGAATGATTAGTATTCTGTGATTTTTTAGAAAGTGATTTTGATTATGGAAAATAGTGGTTTCCATATGAGATTTAGTTATTGATGAACGTGCTTATGAAAGAAATGGATTTTCATGTGTGTTCATGATGGGTCGACTTATATTTGGAAACCACTAGACCATGGGACAAGATCCCCTCTAGTGGATCGTGTATAATAACATTGTTGGTTTTTCTTATGTTTGGAAACCACTAGACCTTGGTATGTGTTCCCCTCTAGTGGCTTGTTCATGAGGATGATGTGGGTTATGGTTGTTTTAACATGTTTTTCCAAGTACTTTATCACAAAATTCATGGGTGTCATCTAGAGGGTGAGTGACAGTTTCTTTTTAACCCTGATTATATAGGTTGGTACCCCTTGGATTTGCATAGAGGCTAGGAGGGATGTGAAATTGAAATGACTACATTAGATAGGCCAATTGGTTATTGACTATGGAGCTTCACCATACACTGGTAGGTGATTTCAAACTGAGTACATCCAAGGATTTCTTCTAGAGATGTTTTGTAAATTCACATGATTACCTATTTGTATGTTCTATTTTTCTTCTATTGATTGTTAGTTATTATAACTACTTATCTATGCCTCCTTATTTTGTTACCTTTATTATTAGTAGAGTTTCTTTTGGGTGATTCGGTATGTATTTTTAACTAGATTTTGGTTTTGAATTGGGTTTTGGAAAGTAGAACCGCTTTTAAAAAAGAAAAGTTGTGTGTTGCTTTAAAAGGGGGAACTCGTGGAAAAGCTGTTTTTGGTTGTTTAATGTAATTAAAAGACTATTTTATGAAATTATTTCAAACTGGTGTTTTTGGACTATTTAGGTAAAGGAAATTAATGGAATTTGTGGAGATTAACTACTGAGATGTTTAAGCTGAAACCCTACATGTTCCACTTGGCGTCAGTAGACCTGAGCTATTTTATAGGTTCAAGTTTCTGGTTTTGTTTTCCATTGGACTAGGTTGGTCTTTTGGTTTGTGGTGACCAAGAGTTTCTGTGGATATCATGTTACGCAGTTCAGTTTTATTTTTGTATTCGATTTCTATTTTTTTAGGTATTTTATCTAGATTGGTCGGTATATTTATTGATGTTCAGTTATTGTTATTTTTGTTTCATGTTTAGTTTTTTATTTAGGTTTGTTGTTTCTTTTTAGGATAAATTATTCATATTGGTTTATCTTGATGCTCGGTACTAGTTTTCAGCCTGTGGGGATCTAGGATGCCCTTTGGTCCATATAATAGGCCAGGTCGGGTGTCAGATTTGATGGAAGCTCAGCTTGGTTCGTGACAGTCTTTTGTTATCTTTATGCTTATACTAATTGTTGATAATTTATTAATTTCAAATTTTAGTTATGAACTCTTAAAGAGATATCCCCCCTACATATTATAAAACAAACTCCTCAATTGTTGAATGATCATATCTCCCCATTATCCATGCATCATGTCATTGTATTTATAAAATATAAACAATTTTGGGGACTGGGGTATTTTATAAACATTCCCATATAGAGAACCATAGTTCGTTTTCATGAAAAAATCATTTTCTTACATCTCTATTCCAATCATTCATCACAATTATCCTTTTGGTGATTCCACTTGAATAATAATCTCTCAAGATATTTGATTTTTCCTCTTATATATGCTTTGTCTTGGAATCTAGATTCAATGTGAAATTAACCCCACCAATTCATGTTTTTTTACTTTGAGTAAATATCATTGTAGTGTTCTCTATGATTTCTCTACAATGAGAGATTTATATAAAAAAATTCCTCACCTTCCTTATAATGTATCTTTTAATTATAGTATTAAAAAACTACTTTCTTATCATTTTTATAATCCATTAATAATACATCATATTTCATTATCTTTTCAGATTCATTATTAATTAATTTATAATCATTTTATACTATAAGGGATCCTTTATCCATATTTAATCTCTAGATTTTTTTGTCACCTCTTTCGATGATTGATGTATATATTTAACCATTGGTCATTGGTAATGTTTTTTATAATACACATTTTTAACATGGTTATGAAATAATTGGTGTTAAAAAGTCTTAAATGACTATTATAAAGTAATTGACATAAAAAACAATGTTTAGTAGTTTTTAAAATTGTTTATAGTAATAATCAAGGTTGAAAATATGTATTTGACATAGGTTATAGTAATAATTGATGTTGAAAATAATTAAAATTTGAGAATGATGTGGACAAATAATATATCTATTTATTCTACAGATCCAACCAATGATCTCTCTTAATTTTGTAACCTAAAAACTAAAATATCTCATTATAAAATCCCTCCCCACTCTCAATTCTTATTACCATCCCTTAGTCTTTCATATTTAACCTTACTCTACCACTTTAATCTTATTCTCCCACAATTCTCATATAATAAACCCTTCCTCATTTTTAATTTCCTTCCACTAATGTTCCTTATACACCTTTCTGTTATTGAGTCAACATCTATTATAGATCTTCTATTCTACATATTGTATGTGATATTTTATTGAATTCAAGCTAGGATTTTCTAATATTTTTAGATTATTTATTTTTTTCAGAGTGGAAAACTCAATAGGGGGAGAATTGAGTTCCCAATAAAATTTTCTATTGAAACAAATTTAAAACCAAAATCCCATAGTTTAAATAAGTATCCTAGTTAACTTAAAGAGTATAAATATATAATTTGATAATTTCAAAAAATTTATCAAATATTCAATCACAAAGCAGTTAAATAAATTTTGAAACCTCATTATCTTTTGAAATTTATTTGGTATTATCAACCATAATATATAAAACAATTATTAACGCTAACTATCAATGTATTATTTTTTAAAATAGGTTCTGAATGAATAGACTAGTTTTTAAAATAGGGTATAAAAAGTCAAATTAATACACAACGAAAGTAAAAAAACAAGATATTTAGTCTAAAGCCCAAATCTAATCCTCTCTACATGGAAGTCACCAAATACCAAGAAATTTATTAATAAAATAAAATTATCCATAACATGATTAGGATTTTATAAACAACTTATCACAAGGTAGTCTAGGCTACACACAACATCTTCCATAATTATATATGGAATAAGAGGGGTAATAAAGAATAATACAGAGTGTATCTAGTACTCTAAAATATATTATAGAGAATGTGAAAATAAATATGTTGAATAATGTAAATAATTTATCAATATTAAACTAAAAAAGAGAGACCAAGTATAAAATGTGGGAATGTTTGATGTAGTAAATTTGGGCATCTTTGGTTGATCAATTTTCTTTAAATAATTTCTTGAAAATATTCAACCGAGTGTTTCACCAAGAGTTTAGAAAACATAGAGTTTTAGAAGCATAATAGTTAGTCCAATCAGTGTATCAATTTTTACCACACTCTCTTAGAGATCTCTTACTAAGTTTTTCCATGAGTTGGACTAAATCATAAGGAGAGAACCTTACCTAATTATCCCTTGGATAATATTAATAATTTAATCCTTATACTCATTAATATGATATGGAATCCTTAAATTACATGTCTTCATTAAATTGTCTAAAATATAGTATTTTGAGATTTTAATTCTTCTTACGGATTAAGGTTGACACAATCAATTGGTCTTCACTTAAGCATGGTCACTATGTCTTGCAGTCACTTTCTATGGTTATTTTCTATAGTTACTTTCCATTGTTACTTTAAACTATCACTTAGGATAATAAGATTGACATGATCACTTTCCACGATAACTTTTACATGGTAAATTGGAATATCCTCTTAGCATGGTCACTTTGTTTCCTCATATGATATGTTATTTTCATTATAAGGTCACTTCATTTAATTTTACTATTGGTTCAGTACACATGTATTCAATTCAAGACTTCAAGAAATTTTTATCATCTGACACGTTGTCACTTGGTTGTTTATGAATTCTTCTGGACTTCAACATTCATTTACTTTGATTAATTATATAGTACTTTTTCATAGCCACTTTAATGCTTTACCATTTTTTTCAATGTTTTGGAAATAAAAACAGGTTAATATCATAAAACATTAATATTATTAATAACATAAGAAACATGATATGTGATCATTAAAGTAATATTAAAATAACATGTTAGAGGACTAGTCTGAAAATCTCACCCTTTTAATGATCACAGATCATGAAATATTGAATGAATTGAAATTGAAATCATAAGTTGTTATTTCTCCCCATTATGTGATTATTAAAAATTAACCTCTAGGGATTAAAGAAAAGTATAACAATATCAAACATGTGAAATAAAAAATATTAAACACATAAGAAGGTAATAAATATTTCATTAATATCTCATAAATATTATAAAAATATTACAAAGTTTCCATACCAGACACTTCAATAAGAATCAAAATATAGTACAATATACTGGATATCTTATGGAAGAATAGGATCATTTACTTTATTTATAGAGGTTGATATAGAAAGTGTAGGTTGTGGTGTTAAGGTAATGGATATCTACACACCTGGAAATCAATCGAAGACATTAGATAGATTTCCTTATAGAAAATATAAAAGGATTGATATAAAATGTGTTAGAGTTAGGAGATGAACAAAGGGGTAATATGGGATGAGCTAAAATCAAAGTGTTGGCAGTCTAGAGGTTAGTTTTATGAAACTTGGTGATGTACTTTATTGCTTAGGAACCATGCTCCATGGCTTGAAAATAACACTCTTTGTTCTCTATAAAATATTATAGAATAAGAGTGAGAACCTTTAATGTTTCAACTTGATACATGAAGGCCTAAGTCAAAGGAGGCATTCTGATATCACTTCCTAGAGATCTAAGTATTTTATTTTGGTCAAATTTTATAATGATCCTATTAAGATAGAAGTAAATTTACTATTTTGATTGTGTCTCTATCTCTACTAACCCGCTTTATATCCTTTCTGAAAAAATATAATTTTTTTTCATCATGGGTTTTGGAATCCTTTAAACAAAATTTCCCTAGTCTTATTAAACTAATCAAAAATAAATAAACTCATATATTATGATATATTTTATTCAATCTTCATTAAAAGTATATGGAATATGAGTAGTAAGTAATGAGTAATTTAAAGGAAGATTAGCTAAATCAAAATACTAAAAACTGCATTCAGAGATCTCTGATGTAACTTTAACATCATATCTTGAAGATCTACTTGCAAAGAACTAAATTGAGCTCTCAAATCCTTAATAATTTTTTTTTATAACATCCATTTTGAGATAGATTTTGTTTAAATGACATATTAAAAGGGTGACTATCTTAGATATATCATATTCTCTAACTGGTTCCACTAGGTTTTAAAAACCAATGAATAACTCTTTCATCAGACCCATAAAATATGATTTTAATTCATTCAAATCCTCCTTATTGAAAATTATTCAAAAGGATCAGAAGAAGGTATAGGAGTGGATGTATCTGAAGAATACTGCCTACCATCTACCTCACCCTTAATCACTACATGCACTAACTAAGTTTCTATCAACCTCATAAACGTCTAGAGGATATATATGGTACAATTCAAGAGGAGATGAATCATTTATTTTCATAGGTTTCCCAAACTTTTTGGTAGGAGTTGGTCCACAAATTTCTTCTAGAACCAGGTCAAATGAATTTCTAAGAGGGGATACTTAAACTCTTCCTTGAGAATCAATCTCATCTATCAAAGATCCTTCAAGCAATATCTGAGAAAAATAGATGGAATTTCCACCATGCATAGGTGTAATCCCCCTAGAATCATCATCATCATCTAATTTAGAGTAATCTAGGCCTAGAACTACTCATCCTGGGGGAATATCACCCTTATAAGGTGAATCAATTGAATTATATATAAGAGTAATTCCAATTATATGGATTAGAGTGGAATTCCTCTTATAACATTCTTCAACACTAGATGAACAACCTAAGTCATTTCCCTCCCATGGAATCTATTCAAAAAATAAACCACTTACTGATACCTTTATAAAAATAAGGTCTTCATATTGTAATTATTCCTCATGATGAGGAAGAGGTACAAGAGAGTTAGGAGGTCCAAAGGACATTGTATGAGAGGAATCCCTGATATCCTCATGAGCTACCTCCGCTTCATCACTAAGGTTAAATACCCCATTCCTATCTTCTTGAACTTCCAAAACCTCTTCCTAATCATTATAAGAATATAAAAATATTTGAACAAGATTCATGCCAATATCTTCTTAGTCTCTTGGTCTAATAGAATCATTGATAGGATTGGACTTATCATACAAACTTTCACTATCATCCACCCATTATTTTCATTGGGGGTTCCAATTTACTCTTATATGCCTATAAATTTTATGGTTTAGGTAGAAAAAATCATTAGAAACAAACTTTTCTACCCCCTTAGAAACTATACATTAAAAATCAATAGGGTTTTGATAAACATAGGATAATAAAGGGAATTGAAATTGGAATAGCCCTTAAAAATTCATCCATATGTCTCATGAAATATAAGGATAATCAAATACGAATCCCATTCATAATAAAATAAATAAATAATAGTTATTGGTTCCTCAGGATGCTAAAGTACCCTTTCCTATGACTAATGGGATGCTGAATAAAATTTACTAACAATCTACATTCTCCACTAAACACCACTACAGTCAGCCTTCTAGGAGTCATGTTCCCAGTCAATTCCTCATGATCATTTTGAAACATGAAATGATCATGATTAAAAGGATATGAGATTTGAGATTCTTTATACCCTTCCTTATGAAGAAAACCTAAACACTTAGCCCACATATTTGAATATAACGCCAAATTTTCTCTATTTACCATTGTAAAAATGGCATCTCTTTTATATCTGATAATGAATTCCATAAGGGAATAAAAATCATTAGCAAATCATGGATAAAATGGATTTTCATTTTCCTTAAATAATTAATCCATAATTTACTTTAAATCAATTTTAAAATGGAATATTTTCTATACTAAAGGAATTTTATATCTACTTCCTTATCCACACATAGAGGTATGTCTAATAGATGATGATTTTGAGGCTTAACAATTAAACTTGAGCTACCTTGGTCCTTTTTTCCACCTCTTTGAAGGAGGTGATGTAGAAGGAGATACTACGTTGTGATATATTTTTTTATATTAGTCATTATCACACTAATATTTGAAACCTGGGAAGTTCATGTTTGAGTTCAAGAGATAGATACATGGCTTGGAAAAGAGGTTCAAGAGAGATACAAATACTTAGTAGGTAGGGCTTTGAAAAATAATAAATGATATTTATAGAATGGATATGAAATGATTCAAATTATAATTTGAAATTTGTTCAATAATTTAGTCCATAATATAATAGTACATAAATGAAAATCTTGCTACAATAATTTAATATATACTTCAAACACAAATAGTCATCATAGGTATACTGATTAAGTATTCATAGTTACCTAGAAAACTCATAGTAGGTATACTGACCTTAAGAGAAAAAACTCATAGTGGGTATATAAACTACATGAGAAAAAACTAAATGTAGGTATACTAAACACATGATAAAAATACCATGGTTACTTAACAGACCATGTGAAAAAAATATCATGGTTACTTTACTAACCATGTGAACTAAAGTTACAATTACTTAAGAGAAAGCTTAATATACACAAAATTTAACCACTTGTAATATAATTAGTAACAATAATTTAACATATAAAATAGTTACAAATTAAAGGAAATATTTCAGAATAAATAATAATTCCTAACTCATGTATAATGTAATTCAGTCTCTCTATATTCATAGACTTCATGAAAATATCAGCAATCTCTTTTTTTCATGCCAATGAACTCAATAGAAATATATCCTTTTAGAAAATAGTCTCTCAAAAAGGTATGTATTATATCAATAAAAATTTTCCTACAATGAGACAAAAGATTTTTATAAATATTAATAGCACTTTTATTGTAATAATGTATAGGTACATTTTGAAATTTATAACCATATTCTCGTAAAGTGTGTTTCATCCACATAATTTGTGCACAACAACTTCCAACATCTTTTTACTCAACTTCAGTAGTAGATAATGAAATAGAATTTTAATTCTTAATACACCATGAAACTAGAGACATTCCAAAAAATGACATGTTCTAGAGGCTATCTTTCTATCTCACTTACAACCACCAAAATCAGCATCAAAATAACTAACTAACTTAAATGCATGTACTTTAGAGTAGAATATTATAAAATGGGTTGTATTTTAGAGGTATTTAAAAATAATTCTAAAATCATTTAAATGATATTCTCTTATATTTTCTTCAAAATGATCACACACACACACATTAAACCAAATATACAGTTGATTAGAAGTTTGGTATAGTAAACATCCAATCATGCCACTATAAGTATTGTGGTTAACTGACTTTCTAGTTACATCCAGAAAAAACTTATATCTTGTACTCATATGGGTATCAATACCTCTGATTCTATTGATACCAAATTTTTTTAAAAGAGAATTTGTGTGTTTATTTTGATTTAATATAATTCCATCTTTTTTTGAAAAAAATTTAAATCTAACAAATTATTTTAACTCACCCATTAAACTCATTTAAAATTAATTTTACATCATTTTATTAAATTAAATATGCAATATGTTTTTAGATGATCCAACAATAATATCATCAACATATATTCTAACTACTAAAACATGTTTTAAAATTATTTTTAAAAATAAATTATGTTCAATGACACATTTTTTAAATCCATTTGAAATAATAAAGGTGTTTATCATATCATACCAAGATCTGGGGGAATGTTTTAAACCATATAATGATTTTTTTTTATTTTAAAAAAACAATTTGGAAAATAAGGGTTTTGAAATCGTGGAGGATGATTTACAAAAATACATTCACAATATTATACATTTATAATGGAACTCTTGACATCCATTTTAAATAATTTGAAATTAAGATATAAAGTATATGAAAGAAGTATTCTGATGGAATCATGTCTATATAATGGAGGAAAGGGTTTCTTTATAGTCAATTCCTTATTCTTGAATATATCCTTATATAACTAATCTAGCTTTACTTCAAATAATTTTGACAGATTCATCAACTTTGTTTCCATATACCCACTTGGTTCCAATAGGTATATAGTATTTAAGTCTATCTAAAAATTAATAGACTATTCATTTTAAAATGATTTAATTGTTTTTGCATTAATATTAACCAATGTTCATCAGTGATTTTATTAGGTTTTAGTTGCGATAATAAAGCTGTATGTTCAACCAGGTTTCTTAGTGAGGCTCTAGTTTGAGTTCCTTTATCCAGATCTCCTAAAATAGCATCCTGGGGATTATTTTTAAAGGTTTTAATGGTTATAATGACTAAATTAATTGTTTATTCCATGTATTATTCAAGGTTAGGAAGAGATATGTGGTCAATGTTAGCTAATTTATAAGGTAAATAAGTAGAATGATTAGAAGCCTTAAAGGTATTATTAATATTCAAATGTTTTATGTCATCTTTAAGATTTTATAAAGAAGGTTTGGGATCATGTTGATCCATCTAATCAAAAGTGACAAGAAAAGTTTCTTACACAACTTTAGATTTCTTGTTAAAGACTCTATAATATTTACAAGTGGTCAAATAACCAATAAAAATTCCTCCGTATATTTTTGGTTCAAAATTTTCCTAATTTTATTTTTTATTTAGAATATAGAAATTGTATCCAATTCTCTAAAGCAATTTACTTTGGATTTTCTACCATTCCATAATTCATATGGAGTCTTTTACAAGATAGATCTGATAAGAAATATATTAGTTATATAAAAAGTTGTATGAACAACTTCAGCCAAAAAAAAGAGAGATAGGTATGTCATATTCACAAGGCATAGTTCGAGCAATTTCTTGAAAATTCACATTTATCCATTGAACAACCCAATTTTGTTGAGGTATCTATGGTGAAACAAAATGGTGGTTATAGCCATATTGTGAGTAGAAATATTCAAATTCTTGATTCTAAAACTCTTAGTCATGATCACTTCTCAAGGTATTTATGGTGATTCCACTAAGGTTCTTTACCAATTTTTCATATTTAGAAAAACATGAAGCATATTAACTTTAATGATGAAGGAAAAATACCCATTTATATCTTGAATAATCATCAACTATAACATAATAATTGCATTTTCATTTTAAACTAAAAACTATAGACCGTCCAAATAAATATATATGGACTAATTCTTGTGGTTAACATGTAGAGAACTATTTCATTGTTTTTAAAGATATATTTTGTTTCTTTCCCTTTTTATTGGATTTCACACATTGTATTTAGGGAATAATTACATAAGTAGATCCTTGAATAAACCTTTCTTAGTTATATTTTTGAGTTAGTATATATTACATTAGACCCATATCCTATGCCATATCCAATGTTATCTATAAAAATCACTTAAGAAAATGAAATTTAAAAAATAAGGAATCTAAATTAATAAAATAAACATTATCATTTCTAAAATCACTAAATATTAAATCTTTATTGGAATCATAAATATTACAAGAATTGTATTTTAGATTTAACATTAAAACCAATATCACACCAGTAAGAAATACTGAGGAGAATATATTTTAAACCATCGATAAATAAAACATTAAAAATAAGTATAGATTCAGAGTTAAATTTTTTTAAAGTCTAATAATAATTCATTTTATATTGTCTCTAAAAGTAACCTACACACCAACCACTTTTAAAAGATTCTTGAAGTCTGAATAGTATCATATCATATATCACAACCCGTCCCCCGGGGCCCGTGCCGTGACTACCCCAAGCCCGCCTTCCATAGGCCAGGGGCTGATGACTAGCACCAAAGGCGTAAATCCCTAACTAGGAAGACATTGCCTTTATAACTTGAAAATGCACACAACATAGTACAAGATGGAAGCAAAACAATAAGTAAAAACTGTATAACAAAGTGTACTGAAAGTAAAGGGGCCGGAATACAAGACCAACAGGAAGGTATAAGTACAAATGAAGAAAAGTAAAGTAGCTACTAGGTCGTCCTCCGGGGATTCCTACCTGAAGGGTAGGTACAGATAGCCTCCTCAGCACTCCACGTCCGTCAGTCTCCTCTTTGTACCGACTCAGCATAAAGTCTACCTCCGGGTACCGTCCTATCCTGCTACTCTGATCCTCAGTCAGCGCTGTCCGTCGTCTGCAACCAACACAACGAGGTGCGGGCATAAACCGTGCATGAGTGAGTATAACGATACTCAGTAGGGACCCTGAGACCCTCAAGGTCTCACAAAATCCAACAAGGATAAATCGCAGAGTATGGAATCAATAGATAACCCCACTTAGGTATATGACCATACATATACATAAGTTATCAAGTAATCCATCTCAATCATGAGGTAAACACAAAAGTTACTGACTCATCTCAAATTAGGATTTTTATTATCGAAACCATGACTGCTGGAGAACTCCTACTCAATCGAGTACAGTGGGCCTGACGCGTCACACAGAGGCGCTTCCCACTAACCTTGGACTGCTGAGGTACTCCTCCTATCGAGTACAGTGGGTCTGCTGTGCTCACACAGAGGCGCTCCCCACCGTGGGTCTGCCACGCTCACACAGAGGCGCTCCCCCTTGTAGCCTGCTAAGGCACTCCTCCTGTCGAGTACCGTGGGTCTGCCACGCTCACACAGAGGCGCTCTCCAATGTGGGTCTGCCGCGACACCAAGGCTCTCCCCATTGGGCTAGTTGAAACACTCCGAGTCAAATCGGTCAGCATTCGTCAGGTCTCAACCAGCTACTAGGTCTCCGTACTACGCACGCTCGTATCTGGGAGGATCCGCTCCACGAGCTACTAGGCGATGCTCCAAATGGCACGAAGTCCCACGAAGAAGTAACCCAAAGGTCTGCCACGTCATAGAGGTCTCAACGCAACTGACGGCACGCAAATCTGACGCCCGGTTTGTGAGTGATTAGCCTTTTAGTCCCGGGGGCCCGGTTGGATTTGTGAACAATCCAACCTAACCGTATCTCAACTTTACCCCGAACTCTAGTGGGGTATACTCAAAGGGACCGTCTTGCTCCAAGAATACCAGCGCCGCTGACGGTTCGTCAAACGGTCATCCAGTGCCAAAGATATGGCCAAAAGAAGGTAAAGGGTCGTGGTGGGCCCGGGTCCGGCCCGACCCGGTCCAACCCAGTCTGGGCCGACCCGGTCTGGGTCGACCCGGTCAGACCTGTTGGGTCTGGCCCGACCCATTGAACGGGCTAGCCTATTAGGTTTGGCCTGACCCGCTAGGCCCAACCCAGTAGGCCGCGTGGGCGATTTGGCCCGGGCTCGGGGCCAGTTCGGCCTGAAGCGTTGCGAGGGCGCGGCCCTGCACGGCTCGACCCGGAGGGAGCGGCCGGGGCTGGTTCGGCCATGGCACTGTGAGGGGGCCGGGACGCCGTCTTGGCCGGGAGGCCGCGAGGGGGACCGGGACACCGGCGCGGCCGAGTGGCCGCGAGGGGGGCCGGGAGGCCGCGAGGGGGCCGAGACGTTGGCTCAGCCAGGAGGCCGTGAGGGGGCCGGAACACTGGCCCGGACGGGTGGCCGCGAGGGGCGCGTGCGGAGGCCGGCAGGCGGGCCGATGACGTTCAGCCGGGCAGGGCTAGACTAGGCGGGCCGACGACTGGGAGGTAGCCGGATTGGCCGGTTTGGTGCGGCTCGGGCCGGCGCGGGCCCGGGTGTTCAGCCAGGGGCACCAGAGCACCGCGAGGGCGGCGCGGTTCATGGAGGCCGCGGGTAGCGCAACCTTTGTCGTCGCCACCTTCCTCATTCCGTCTCTTCATCGCGATGCCAAAGTTCATCATAAACAAGATCGGCGGAGGGGTCGGGCCATGTCGGTTTGACCCGAACCCTCCACATTTAGGGTGGTATCAATTGGTTCATCAAAGAAGTACGATGAATAGCAATTATTTTACAATCTTCGCATCGATTCCTTTCCAACCGAAGATGAGAAAAGAGAAGGGGTAATACACAAATAAAACCCCTACTTTTGATTGTTGGTCATCGACGTTGAAGTCGCAGGAAGAAGACGAAGGAGTTCGTCGTTCGTTGCGTCTGCCGCACGCTTCCAATCCCAAGTTGCGTCGGCTATGGAAGACACTCCACGTCGGTAGGTGTCTGGGGAAGAAATCGAAGAAGGATCGTCGCCGATGTTCTTCGTTGGAAGAACACATTCTTCGTTCTTCATTCTTCGTTGGGAGAATTCCAATCCTCCCAAGCTCTCCTCTTCCCAAACTTCCATCCAAATGCCAAAGTTGTGCCAAATAATAGATTAGAGAATCTATTAATTCTTTGGCAAGAATTCAAAAAGAATGAATTAATTACTTGGATCCACCTAATTAATATGAAGGGTTGGAACTAATTAATTAGGGGAGTTGGCACAATTGAATTAAAGGGAAGGTCAAGAGGATCTCCCTCATTAATGAGGGAGAGTTGAGAGGTTTTACTCTCTTCCATCAATAGGGGGGTTTAAGCCCCGTGTGGTCCTCACGTCGTAACCTCTCATGGGAGGTTATGTTCGGGTGGGTCCCACCACCATAACCTCTCATGAGAGGTTAAGGTGTGGTGGTCCCACCTCCAACTTCAATGAGGAGGTTTTAACCACCAATCACCCACATGGAAGCTCAAATAAAATAAAGTTAAGTTCACTTTATTTTATTACTTTCCACAAAAACCCAAAAATTATCTTTTATTCACGAATCACTGTCATTGAAGTGAAAGTCTTCTTAAGAGAATACCAGTGCTGCGAGTTCAACGGTGCCCTCAGATTTCAGTTTTGATCACTGGTTCAAAAGTTATAAAATCCCGCTTGTACGTTTACTGAATGTACCCGAACAAAACTTCAAAAATTGTTTTTGGGCACATCGGGCCTCGGAATCATGCGTCGTCAGATTTCACAGACTCGTAAAATTCCCATGTATTTAAGAAAAAAAAGTTTCGACAGGAATTATGGGTCTTTACATAATATGTCTAGAACATCCATTGTATATATACCAAAAAAATTTATTAGTGCTTTTCAAACATTTTTCCTAAAAATAATCAAACAACAAATGATTTTGGTAACCATATTTTCTTGGTTCATAAAAGTTAGAAATTAGAGCCTTTGGAATCTAGATTTTTTTTTTCACATGATTAACAATAATAAAATTAAAATATTTATATAGAAAATACATTTTAAGGATAAAATTGTTAGAATTATTTCCAAAACTAGTAACTTTATTTAAAACTAAATTCATGTTTTTTGAGCTGGGAATGAAAAAAATCAATATCTTTCCCTGCTATCCATAACGATAACCTATTATAGATTTGTATTTTGGATTTTTTTGTTCATATTTCATAATATTTATGGGTTTTCTACTATCAAAGAAATTCCCTAAATCCTTATTAAGATTTTCATTTACTAATTTCATATCAATTTTTTCTTTTAACATATTTTAATTATTTTACTTTTCAATACTAAGAGTATATTTATCTACAACGCATAAAACAAGAGTCTTTTTTAGATTTATATATTTATCTTTTAACTCATTCATGGCGTCTTCCATCATAGAACAATATTCTTCTAATTATTAATTTTTCAATTCAAGATAATTATAAATATGAGATAAAGTAGATGATACCTCATAATCAGTATCCATAAAGCATAGATTTTCCTTTTCCATTCATGTATTCTCATCTAGAGTTTGAGTTTTTGGGGCTATCCTTAGATGTAATGTAGGTGGCCTTCATTTCACTTTTTGGTCTTTTCTCCTTATCATTTTATTTCTTCTTATACTTGAGCTTCAGATAGTTGGATTTTATACATCCTTTAATTTTTCATTCATAATAGGTAATATCATTATAGGAGTCATCCTTTTTCTAGTATTTCCCCAATTTCATCTTTTATCAAATTTCCATTTATAATTATACTTATATAAAAACTAATTCCTTTTGTAAAACTTGGTAAATATTTTGGCTAGTTTATTCATTTCTTTATCATTATCTGTATCTACTTCACTTCCACTTGTATTGTTAGGTTTGACAATTTCATTAGATTTTGACTATGATTCTTTAAATGTAATAGATTTTCTATTTGGTTCATAATCTTTATTGTTTACCTTTGTCTCTTATTTGTAAATAATCAACATTCCAATAACCACTTTTATTGGTAGTTTTCTGATGTCACTTGAATCTTGAATATAGACTGTAGTACTTCCCCATCAATTAGAAAGCATCTTTGAATCCTCACTACTTGATCATGGTCTATCATCGGTAGTCCATGTGTAGTCATAGTATTTATGATATCATTGAACCTAAGATAAATTTTAGATATAAATTCATTGTGGTTTATTTTGAAGGTATCATACCTAATAGTGTATATATTTATCCTCATTTCCTTTACATTATATGTGCCTTCATGTGACATAGAAATAACGTCCTAGATTATATAAGTATTATCATAAGAAGATGTCCTATTAAATTTATCATATCATAAGGAACAGAATAAATCATTCATAGATTTTCAATTTGAATCATAATTAGATTTATTTGGAGCATATCATTATTTTCTATAGTTTTAGGTTTTTCATATTTATCTTTTATAGATACAAAAATATCAAAACCCATACTTTCAAGTATGTTTTCATTTTTATTTTCCAATGAACATAATTTTGACCATTAAAATATTGTGTTCTATTGGTATCATAACCTTCATATATATAATCCATACTAAAAAATTAGAAAATAAAATATTATCTTGTTAAAAACTTGATCAATGTTTAAAGATAATCGTAGAGAAGTAAAAACAAAAAAAAATCATTTGATACCAAATGTTAGTTAGAGTGGAAAACTCTAGAGGGGTGAATTGGGTTACCAATAGAATTTTCTATTAAAATTAATTTAAACATAAAATCCTATAGTTTAAATAAGAGTTCCAATTAACTAAAATAGTAGAAATATATAATTTCATATTTTTAGAAATTTCCTATAAGATTTGATCATATCCTAATTAAATCAATTTTGAAACAACTTTATCATTCGAAACTCATTTATTAGTATTAAGCACAGTATATAAAACACTTATTAAATATAAATATAAAATTAATTTTTGGTTAAATTGGATTTAAAAGGGTATATTTATTTTAAAAACAGAGTAAGAAAAAAATACAAAATGGAAGTTAAAAACAAGAGGTTCAGTATCAAGGCTAAACCCGATCCTTTAAACATGTAAATCACATTATAAAAATAAGTTTATAAATAAAATAAATTAATCCACAACCTGTATCATGTTTAAAAAAAACTAATCACAAGGAAATCCAAGATACACACAACATCTTCAATACTTGTACATGGGATAAAAATATTAAGAGTATTTAATAATTTCCAATATAGTATAGATCATGTGAAAATGAATATACAAAGTAATGTAAAGAACATATTGATGGTAATCTAAAATAGATAGATAATGGGATATGAAATGACTATGTTTGATGTAGCTCAATATAATAAACTTTGGTTTATCATGTAATGTATTGGATTTTACATGTAACATTTTTAAATATTATTTGGATTAATTTAGAGACCAGGTGATAAGACGGTGTGCGATTCAGATACCCAGTGTGCGAGGAATAAATGTTAAAAAATATATTAAAATATTAAATAGCACGCACACAAATTTTTCCTAAAAAAGTGAAATAACTTCTAAATGGGTTACCAAATCAGAAATATAATGTCCCCGTTGCATATAAAGCAGCGACTTTACCTTAGGAATGACCTAACATCATCTGGCGTGGGTCAGCTATGAAAAGTACTTTTAGGTGTTTTTAATAAATAAAATAAATTGTGAATTTATTTTATTTCGCTATTTTATCAATGCAGTTATGCGGTGATGCTTCTTCTTTTAATTAATCCATTAGGTAGGGATCTAGGGTTAGGCTAATAACCCTTTAATTCCCTGGAGGATCTAGAGTGAAACCCTAGAAAATTCTCTCAGTGGTGAAAAATGAGACATGGATCGAAGATCATTCCTGATTGATCTCACCAGCAGTAATTGATATTTAATAGAAAATGATCTAATTCCATGGCAGGATATGTTATTTTAGATTTCATTCCCTATTCCTAGATTCAATGATGAACACAGACCAACCAACGAACAGGTTGATCCACGATTCGATCGTTCCATGTGGTATGGGTTATACTTTGTGGTATTTAAAGGGTTTGATTATTGATAATTTATTTTGATTTTTTGATCATTTTTACTAGAACAGATCAAGGATTGAATGAAAAATGGCCAAGGTTCATTCCTCAGGTATGTTCCATGTGTTTTATATCCCCTGTTTTCTATACATGTTCTTTTATATTCGATTCATTTATGAATGAATGATCATTAAACCTTCGTTTCATGGTGAAACAATCCAAAATTGAGGATCCAACATCGTAATGACCTAACAAAGGTATGATGATGACGATGATGGAAAAATTGAAGTGATTCGGGATAAACTGTTCTTTGAGGAGTTTGTGTTAGGATGAATTTAAACAAATTTACGAACTGATTAAAAGCCCAAAACACATCGATTACATGTCATGGTGGTGAGAAAACCCTTGATATAATGTTTCAAGGCGAACCGAACAATGGAGAGGAACCCGGAAGATCGGATGAGGTGCAAGAGGAAGAACTCAATTGTTCTAGAAATTCCATAACACATGGATTGTATTATGGGCTACACGACATGTGTTCATCATCATAACACTCGGCGTATACTCTAGGAGTACATGGGAATGAGGTGGAATACATGGTTTTCCTACACGGAATGTACTCCCCCACACGGATTGGTCTAAACCAAGTACACAGACTACCCCATGTACTGGTACACCGACATATATTCACAGTTTGACACCGTGTATTGGAACACAATTTGAGTACATGGGTGGACCCTAGATGGAAGGAAACAGTGTGTTAATTATTCTACATTTCATGTACCCATTTTATACATGACACAGTTTGGAATGACACATGCCATTGTACATGGGCAGTACCCAGGGTCAAAGAACACGGTCTGTGACCCTATTACATGTCGTGTATCCCTTTCGACATTTCTTGAATCTCTTTATCATCATATATTGGACACATTTCATTAGGGTTTGTGCCCTTGATCATTTCCCTAAAGGTTGGGGAATATCCTTTCCTACTCATAGGAGTATGATCCCTTCAGAAGGACTTTCTAGATAGATTTTTTGGACTCCCCTGAGAGGCTTGAAGCATGATCCTTTGTTCAATATTCATACTCTAGGTAGAGTCTTTGGAATTGAAATGACCAACTTCACTGGGCATCGATCCTCTACATAGAAGGTTAATCCAAATGGAGTTGTTGGTATCACCCCATGGCCTAGGCTATGATCATCATATGTGGTATCGTATTCTCTTCTGATCTATCAATGTATCTTTCTCATGATATTTCCTGATGAATAGTACTTCTTAGACGGATGTCATAAGTGCAATCAGACTAAGGAGTGTGTTCTCCTAGATGAGTTCTTTGTGGAATCTTTGATCTAAATCCCTAGTGTTGGTATGTGGTAGTGGAAACCTTCCTCTAGACTTCATGTCTTTTATTGAGTATATCTAGATATTCTTATTATATGTGCTATAGGAAAATACTGTGTATATTTGACTATACTTTTCTTTGTGCATTTATTTTTTGTTTTAGGGTGTCCTAGTGAGTATTGTTATAATCATCCTTGCACGGGATTTTCCACCATGTGTTGTGTCTTTTTTAGATGATAGACCTTTTGACGGAGTCCTATATGGACTCGGACCAGACAGTTCCTTGTGAGATTTGGCAGGCTGATGTGTTCCTACAACTACAGATAGTAGTCCTAGTACGTCTTCTTATAGGTTAGACTTGTGGTTACAGACTTCTTTTTTGTGGGCTTGTATTCTTTTTTTGTTTAATTTACTTCACTTTACTTTTCTGTCATACTCTGGTTGGGATATAGTGGTATGCATGCATTTGGTTCTTAGTGGTTTTTTACGTTTCAGAATTTTGCAGACTTCGAGATGTGTGTGTGTACAAGTATATAGGAAATTCCTCCCATGTTAGTGATATGCCTACTCGGTGCTAGTCACTATCCCCTGGCCTATTGGAGGTGGGCTTGGGGAGTCACAGCATAGACCCCACTGGGATGGATCGTGATAGAGTGGTATCAAAGGTGATCAGTTCTACTTTAGGATTGGGATTCTATGATATTGGTTTAGGGAACAATGTTAAGTGTTTTGAGTTCGACTTTCAGGATAGGGACTCGAGTGTTGGTGAGACGACCTATGTATCCATACACCAAGACTCTGATAACCTACTTTTCAACTTGACACATGAGAACATTGGTTGCAGGGAAAGTAATGGTACATGCATCATATATGAATGGGTTTTGGTTCCATGTCCTTCTTGAGTTAGCTCTCCAGATATACTCATTGATCATGGTATATCTTGTTTTCTTAAAGGATACCCCTGAGATGCATACCAGTTAGGATTCAACAACTTTATCATAAAGATGACCCCATCCATGATGAGGCTTCGATATAGGGACAAGTTCCTTAGATGTTACCTCCAGGTGGTGCACCAGCTATACCACCACTTATGGAGCAGCACGTGGTACCTATAGAACCACCAGATGAAGAGCGTAGGTTGAGAATGCTTCATGAGTTTTAGAGACAGATACCCCTCAGGATACAAGTTGAGACTAACCCTAAGGTGTCTAAGTATTGGATTGAGGCGGTGACCCATGTTTTCTATCTAGTTAGGATATTAATAGATCATATGGTAGTCCAGGCAATGAGCCTTCTACACAGCTCGACAAGGCGATGGTGGAGTTTTTCTATCTAGAATCATGACGAGGAAACTCTTTCATGGATAGTGTTCTATCATCTCTTTATAGAGGATTTATCACCAGTTACACTAATATCTATGTGTATTTAGGAGCTTCTTCTACTCTAATAGGGCATAATGACCGTGGATGATTATTCATCGAGGTTCACCAACCTTTCCAGGTACTTGATGGATATCGTTATAGATCAGTACTTCATGGATACGTACTTAGAGCAAGGTATGTTTAGAGAAATTTGATCGATCATTCTCCCTATGTGCACTCCTACTTATTCTAGGGTGATTGAGAGAGATTTGGTGGTCGAAAGATTATTGGATAGGCAGATATAGATGGTGATAGTCAGTGGTGGATGAGAAGGTGTAGAGACCTTGGCAGCCGGGAGCCGACATGAGTCTTTGGGATTTGGATGTGGGATATGTTTTAGTAGGAGGTCCCAGGATAAAGGATCTGTAGTTCAAGGCTCATAGGGTGAGTCCATTCATCCTAGGGAGAGGTTGTGCAATTCATGTGGTGGTAGGGGACATATTGCTCAAGATTTTCTGAACCACTGTGTTGTTGACACGACGATAATGGATGGACACCAAGGTAGAGAAAGTGATAGGAGAATGTAGGTCTTTAGGGTGGCGGATGTGGCAGAGGATTTGGGAGAGAAGAAGGAGGTGTTCGATGTTTTGACGTGTGACCACCACCAGCCCCAAGTGGTCCATGCCAGGCTCAGAGAGCTGAAGGACAAGGGAGGTGACAACTGCATGTAGTCGAGGCATATGACTCAGGGGATCTGGGAATTATTTGAGGTACGATCTATGTATTTTATACTTTATCTATAGTACTGATAGACAAAGTATCTAGTCATTCCTTTATCGCTACATATATTTCTCAAGACCTAGATATTTTTATTGAACCATTGACTCAACCCTTGCGATTGGAGACGCCAATTGAATAAGACCCAGTTATCACACATTTGTGCCGACAATGTGACTTGACCCTTGGAAGCAAGAGTTTTGGTTGGAATCTCTTGGTGGTAGTGTTGAGGCCTTATCACATCATTCTTGGTATGGATTGGTTATCCATAATACATGCCCAGATTAATTGTTTTAGGTGAAGAGTGTGGTGTGTCTGCATCGATGAAACAAGGTTTTCCTTTGTCGATGAAAAAGAAACCCAAGAAACACAGGATGGACTCATGCATAGGAGGGTGAAACCGATTTCTCATCAGTTGGATTGTCTGACCCTCAGTGTAGCTAATTTTATGAGTTACTAGTTTCTTGTATTAGTGGTGGAGTACGAGGATGTATTCCCCAAAGATGTTGCTGGATTTCCTCCTCATTAGGAGATAGAATTTTGCATTGATTTACACCCTGGGATGGCATAGATATCCTCACCATCAAATCAGATGGCTCCCGCAGAGCTTCATGAGATGAGGGTGTAGTTATAGGACTTACAGAAGAAGGGATTCTTGAGACCTAGTGTTTTACCCTGGGTGGCCCTAGTTTTGTTTTCCAAAAATGAATATAGGGGCTTGAGATTGTGTATGGACTACCATAACATGAAATAGGTGATTATGAAGAATAAGTATCCACTATTGAGAATTGATGACCTCTTTGATCAGTTGAGGGGGCATGATTGTTCTTGAAGGTTGACCTCAGATCAGGCTATCACCAGATATGAGTACGGGATGAAGATATACTAAATATGAAATTCAGATGTCATTACGGTCACTATGAGTACTTGGTGATTCCATTTGGTGTGATGAAATCCATATAATTTTTCATGGGACTCATGAACTGGATCATTAAGCCATACTTAGAACGATCCTTGGTAGTCTTCATCGATGATATCCTAGTGTACCCAGTGTCCAAGGAGGAGCATGCGAGACTCTTGAGGATGGTTTTGTATGTACTCTAGGAGCACCAGCTTTATGGGAAACTCAAGTGATAGTTCTGGATTCAAGGAGTCTACATTATAGGACACTTTATCTCAGCGAATGGATTTTCTATGGACCCAGGAAAGGTTGAGGTAGTGTTAGCATGAGATCCACCTAGGAGCATGAAGGAGGTGTAGATCTTACTTGGGATAACAAGCTATTATCGGAGATTCATACCTAATTTCTCCAAGATATCATCACCTATGACAACTTTGACGAAAAAGGGGCAACCTTTCATGTGGATATAGAAGTACGAGTAGTATTTTCAGCAGTTGAGGCAGAGTTTGACGAACACTCTGATCTTGAGATTGTTGGAGGAGGGTGTCGAGTATATAGTGTTCTGCGATGCATCAGGAACTGGTCTTGGTTGTGTACTGATGTAGTGGAAAGTGTTGATTTCCTATGGTTCATTCTAGTTGATACCACATGAGTAGATATACACAACCCATGTTCTTGAGTTAGTAGCAGTATTCTTCACATTGAATATGTGGCGACATTACTTTATGGGCGAGCAGTTTATCATCTATTATAATTATAAGAGTCTCAAGTATATCTTATCTTAGTAGGATCTGAACATGAGACATATTCGATGGCTCTAGTTCCTCCAAGACCATGACATTGAGATTGTTTATTCTCCTGGGAAGGGGAATGTGGTGGCTAATACTATTAGTAGGATACCTAGTTCACAATTGTTGAATGAGATATTAGAGCATTTTTCCTCATTACAATTATCCTTTATAGATGGAGATGGAGAATATTACCTCCAGTCATTGGTTGTTACCCTCCACTCTTATAATAAGTTAAGCAGGCACAACTTGGAGATACCAACTATGAGAATCTACATGCTCAGATATCCATAGGGCATTCTCTTGATGGATATTCAAAATGTGGGGATCATTTTTTCATTTTCAGAGAACATAAAGTAGTACCAGTGATGTTGCGGGAGGAGGTTATGAGGGAGTTTTATACATCCCCTTTTGTGGTACATCCATGTGTGGTGAAGATATACCAAAACCTCCGAAGTCATTTTTGGTGTCTGGGAATGAAGAAGGGAGTTTTAGAGTTTGTTTATCAATGCCTTATTGGTTAGCAAGTGAAAGATAAGAACCAGGTTCCATTGGGTTTAGCTCAACCCCTTGAGGTTCCAGAATGGAAGTGGGATGGTATATCAATGAACTTCATGATGGGTTTACCAAACATGTCTAGGGGACACAATTTCATCAGGATTCCTAGCTATCTGAGAGTAGAGTTTAGTAGATATCTTGAGATACCTCTACGTTCAAGAGATAGTTTAACTCCATGGAGTCCCAATGAAGATTTTTTAGATAGTAATGAATGTTTTAAATCTTGATTATAGAAGGTATTGGAGGAGGTGTTTTAATCCCAGTTACACTTGAGAATAGTGTTTTACCCATAGGTAGACGACCGAATAGAGCGAACCATTCAGGTTCTGAAGGACATTCTACGGGATTGCATGTTAGAATTCATAAATAGTTGTAACGATCACTTACCATTGGTGGTGTTTTCATACAACAATATATACCATTCCACCATTGGTATGGAACCATTCGAGGCTTTTTACAGGTGACCCTGCAGGTCACCACTTTGCTGGACTGACCTAGAAGAGTTAGCACTTAGGGAATCAGAGTTGGTATGAGCTACTATAGAGAATGTGCAGATCATCAAGGAGTGGATGAAGAATTCAAGAGCCATCAAAAGTCTTATGATAACAGGAAGCATATGCCTTTGGAGTTTATGGAAGGAGACAATGTATTCCTTTAGGTTTCACCTTGATAGGGATTACATAGATTTTGAAGGGGAGGTAGGTTATCTTTGAGGTTTATTGGCCATTTACAGATACTACATAGAGTTGGCGAGGTGGCATACTGCTTACCTCTACCTCTGCAGTTGATCCGGGTACACTTCATCTTCCATGTGTCACAGTTGAGGAGGTATGTGCATGACTAATTGCACATCATTGACTGATCCGAGCTAGACATTAAGTACGAAGTGAATTTTTCTAAGTACATAGTGGAGACCAAGGATCTATAGGAGAGGATCCTTTGTGGGTGAGTGATTCATTTAGTGAGTGTCTGGTGGCAGCACCAGAATCTTCATGAGCGAACTTGGGAGTGGGAGGCTCAGATACGTGTTTAGTACCTATATCTTTTTGAGTGGCCTTTATTTTGTATTTTTAGGGACGTAAATCCCCAAGGTGGGGAGAATGTAATCTCCCAAATTTTCTATATATTATTTTTAAATATAATATGGATTAATTTCAAGACCAGGCGCTAAGACAGTGTGTGATTCTGAGACCCATTTTTCTTGGAATAAACGATCGAAAATATTTTAAAATATTAAATTGAATGTGCCCTCATTTTTCTTGAAAAAGTGTAATAACTTCTAAATGGGTTCCCAGATAAAAAATATAAGGCCACCATTGCATTCAAAGCAGCGAATCAACCTTAGGAATTACCTAGTATCGTTTGGCGCGGGTCGACTATGAAAAGTAGTTTCAGTCATTTTTAATGAATAAAATAAATTGAGAATTTATTTTTTTTCTCTATTTCATTGACACAGTGACACAAAAACGATTCTTAATTTAATTAATACTTTAGGTAGGGATCAAGGGTTTGGCTCATAACCCTATAATTCCATGGTGGCTATATAGATAAAACTTGGAGAATTCTCTCAGTGGCGACAGTATAGACTTGGATCAGAGATCTTTCTTGATAGATCTTGCCAGTGATAATCAATCTTCAATAGAGAATCATCCAATTCCTAGGTAGTATGTGTTATTTAGATTTCTTTCCCCATTCTTAGATTCAATGATGATCACAGACCAACCAACGAATATGTTTATTTATAGTTTGATCATTCTTTGAGGGATGGGTTATACTCTGCGGGATTTAACGGGTTTGATTATTGAGAATTGATTTTGATTTTTGATCTTTATTATAGGAAAAGATCAAGGATGGAATAAAAAACAATCGAGGTTCATTCCTAGGATTTGTTCCTTCTTTTCTCTCTCCCTCATTTCTTACGTGTGTTCTTTGTTCATCTATGTGTTTATGAATGAATGATCATTGTGCCTTTTTTTCTAGGTGAAATGATCCAAAATTGAAGATCCCACATCAAGAAGGCCTAATGGAGGTGTGAGAGTGATAGTGACATAAAAATTGATGTGATTCTGGAGAATTTTTTCTTCGAGAAGTTTGCATGAGGATTAATTTAAATGGAATTTTGAGATTATTGAAGACTTGAAACACATTGATTCGATGTTGAGGTGGAGATACAACCATGGATCTGATGTTCCAAGGAAAATAGACCACCAGAGAAAAACCTGAGAGATTGGTTGAGGCGTAAGAGAAATAACTCAACTGTTTTGATAATTCCAGAACACATGACATGTAGTATGGGTAACACAATATGTTTTAATCATCAAACCACTCAGTGTGTAATCTGGGAGTACATTATCATGAGGTGGAGTACATGGGTTTCCTATATGATGTGTAATCCCCTACATGACTTGTCCTTGACCAAGTACATGGACTACCCCATGTACTGGTACACAAATAGATATGCATAGGTTAACACCGTGTACTGGAACACGGTCAGAGTACATGCATGGACACCAAATGGAAGGATAAAATATGTAACTTCTTCTACACACTGTGTACCCATCTTCTACATGACACCGTTTGGAATGACATAGTCCATTGTACACTGGAAGAACCTGTGGTCAAGGAACATGGTGTGTGACCCTACTACACATTGTGTATCATTTTCTTCAAGGATTGAATATCTTGTCCACCATATCTTGGAAAAGTTTTTTCGTGGTTTATCCCCTTGATATTTTACCTGAAGGTTGGGGTGCATCGTTTCTTACTAATAGGAGTATGATCCCTTTAGCAAGACTTCCTAGATAGAGTTATTGGAATCCCCTGAGAGTCCTGGAGAAGGATCCTCTATTCATTCTTCATTCCCTATGTAAAGTCTTCAGTATTGACATGAACAACTTCACTGAGCATCGATACTATACTTAGAAGATTAATACACATGGAGTTATTGGTATCACCCCATGGAACTGGTTGGGATTCTAATTTGTGGTATCATATTCTCTTCAGATCTATCAATATATCTCTCTCATGATGGTTCCCGACGAATAGTATATCTTGGATGGAAATCATCAGTGCTATTAGACTCAGGAGTGTGTTCTCCCGGATGAGTGTTTCATGGAATATTCGAGCTGAATCCCTAGTGTTGGTATACAGTAGTTGTGACTTACTTCTTGACTGCATGTCTTGGATTGAGTATATCTAGATATTATTATTATATGTGATGTAGACATATAATGTGTAGAGATGACTGTACTTTTATTTTTGTATTTATTTGAGGTTTCGTGGTGTCCCACTGAGTATTATTATACTCACCCCTGCATGAGATTTTTATGCATGCGTCATGTCTTGTATAGATAAAATACCTTTTGATAGAGTCTAAGTCAGACCAAGACCAGATGGTGCCTTGTGAGATTAGGTTGGACGAGGTGTTCCTATGGCTACAGATAGCAGTCCTAGTACCTCTTCATATAGTTTGGACTTGTGGTTATAGACTTATTTTTTATGGGCTTGTATTTTGGGTGGATTTACTTTACTACACTTTACTTTCCTATCGTGCTCTAGTTGGGATATACTCATATGCATTCATTGGGTTTTTAGCGGTTTTTTACATTTCTTCATTTTGTGGGACTGGAGATGTGTGTGTGCGTACATGTACATAGGAAATGCCTCCCATGTTAGTGATATGCCTACTCTGTATGAGTCACCAGCCCCTGGCCAATTGGAGGCGGGCTTAGGGAGTCATAGCATGGGCCCCAATGGGATGGGTTGCGGTAGATCAATTTTCATTAAATTGGTCCTTGAAATTCTTTAACCAAGTTTTACATAAAAAAATCAAAAAATTGAGAGTTGTGGAGGCATAGTAGTTAGTCTAATCAACATATAACTTTTCACCACAAACTTTCTTAGAGATCTATTAATATGTTTATCCAAGAGTGCATCTACTTCTTAAGGAGAGCATATTCTCTAATTATACGTTGTAGAATATTCATAATTTAATACTCATAATCATTAGTCTAATCTTGAATCCTTAAATTTTATGAATTTCATTAAATGATCCAAAATATAGAGATTAGATATTTAAATATTTATCACTACTTAAGTTTAACATGGTCACTTTGACTTCACTTAAGCATGGTCACTTTGACTTCACTTAAGCATGGCCAATTTGTCTTGTGGGAACTTTCTATGGTTATTTTCCATGGTTACATTGCATTTTCACAAGGCATTATAACTTTGAGAAGGTCACTATCCATGGTAACCTTGATATGTTAACTTAGAATGGTCACTTGGTTTATTCACGTGGTAGGTTCACATCATTATGAATTTAGATCATTTCTTCTTTTGGTAGGATCAATTCATATATGGTCAGTTCAAAATTTAGGGAAATGTTTCTCATTATATGGATAGTTATTTGGTTGTTCATGCGGTCACCTAGATCTCAATGTGTGGTTACTGTGATTCTTCAAATGGTAGGTTTTCACAGTCACTTCAAGACTTATCCAATTTTTATTTAATAGTTTTTTCCAAAATTTTTTTTTCTATCATAAAACATAAACATCATTAATAACATTAGAAACATTATATAGGACCATTAAAATAATAGTAAAATAAATAGTTGTGAGACAAAGCCAAAAATTTGTAAAATTAGACTATTTAAATGTTCTTGGAATACTAATAATGAAAATGATGTTTTTTTATTACTATTCTATATAATATTTTTGTCATATTCTTTTAGAATTTTTGAAATTTATGATCTTCATAGATTATTTATGAATAACATGAAATTCAATTTGTCATAAAGATGTATTTTTCATCAAAATTTGGTTAAATTAGTTGTATTAAAAAAATATTCATTGTAATTAATTTATAGTTTTATGTATTATTTGGAACAATTTTATGATTTAGATTTTTTTAAAAAATTTATAATTCCAAATGATATAATTTTTTATTTATGATTTAATTAATTAATCTAAATAATAAAATATTATTATTACCATTAATATTGTCAATATATTTATAAAAATATCATATTTTTCCTATAAAATATATATAGAAATATATTGTTATATATATAAATATATTGTTATATATAAAAATATATTGTTATATATAAAAATATATCGTTATATATATATATATTCTTTTGAAATTAATATTTATAACTAAAATATTTAATTTTTCATAATATTACTATATATAAATATATGAACTTTAAATTATTATTTTTAAATAAAAAGTAAAGAGCATAAAAACATCACTTGTGGTGGCAGAATACCAAAAATCAAACAATACTATCTTAATAAATACAACAAAAATATTAATTTTTCTTAATATTACCCTCAAATGAAAGGTGGTTAGTTATAGTGTCTAAGGCCAATTCTAAAAATAGATCTTCAATGTTCAAATGTGGTTTTTTTTAAAGTTGGTATTTTAAATATTAGTGATAATATATTTATAATTAATATTTTTGTTAATATTTTTTAATCCTTTTTAATATATAATAAATTTTAGTATAAATTAAATATATTTATTACGTTATATATATATGTGTGTGTGAGTGTTAAAGTGTATAAACATATATTTATATATATAATATATAGGAATGTATAGATATGTTTTCATTTATAATTTATATTTCAAATAAAAATATTTATGTTTTCATGAATGTACAACATAGCCACACACACACATGTGAAAATTTATTGAATTAGTATTTCATAAAATAAATAAAAAACTTCAATCCATATATATTGAATAAAATTTATAAAATTTTGTGTATGTATGTTTATTAATTTTATTAATATTATAATTAATATTACTCTTATTATTTTTATTATTAATGTTATTTTTTAAAAAAGGTATTATTTTTAATTTTTTAATGTAATTTTGAATTTATTGTTGAAAAATATAGTAACTTATATTAATTATTTAATAGTTTCTATAGGTGATAATGAATAATAGTTGGATTATTTTATATTGAACAAGTAACTTTGATAAGTAAGAGTTTGATGAGTTTTTGGAATCATCCAAACCAAATATTATAAACAATAACATGTTTTATTTTCCACACATAAAGTGTTTAAATATAAGAAATAATGGATATAAGAAAAAATATCATTTATTTTGTAATGGTTTTAATTAAAGTTATATTACTTGAATATTTCTTGGTGAAATAGTTTAGATAGATCTACTAATGGTAGATATTTTTAAAATGATAATTCTAATCCAATATAGGAAGTGATTCATCTTATTTATGTGAAATAAATTGAGAAAAAACTGATGATTGAGAACTTATATGGTGATGTTGAAAAACCATTTTGTATATGTTGTTGCAAAGTTATAGTTTTATCAATAGTGTTGAGATTGGTTAACTTGAAACCTATAAATGGATGGTGAGACAATAGTTTTATATAATTTAATTTTTTAATGAAATATATACTTCTTATAAAATCTATGACCCAAATACCCATATTATTTCCCAAATCACATGTATTGCTACCGCAGGATCACTCTTCAATCCCCTAAGTCTGGTGAATTGGGTCAAAATTCATGGTAAAAACGTTTGAATAATGATTTAACCACTTTGTTATAATGATAAGTCATGGATGGCCTCTATCATAAATCTAAAATTTCACTTCCATAAGTTAGATATCTAAGAAATAAAATAAAAACCAAATAACTATTATGAAAAATAATAATTAATGTAAACAAAAAATAAATAACTAAATGAATATATGCAAGATCCATCCACATATATACCATTTCATATAAATCATTCCACAATAATGGTTCAATCCAAATATACCATAAGTTTAGTGACCCCAAGGTAATAATAGACAATGATTTGAACAAGACATCTACCTTCAAAGTGGAAATTGATCCCATTTCCATATAAATAATGAAAAACTAGTCAAGAAGACCCATCAACTACCAATTTACCTATAATTACTAGGAAAGTAAAAAAAAGAGGGTTTCCATGTCTACTATGGTATCCATATAGGGTTTGAAAATAAAATACACCACACGACACCAAAAATAGTGTCTAAATATAGTAGTAAAATATTGTGATTATGCAAGAATATGTCCACACATTTACATATGTATAACAAAACATAATTTCCATAATCACTCAAGGTATACTGGTATATATATTTTCAATAATAAAGAGTGGTACATCCTCTACCTTTAAATCCATTTTCTAATTTTAAAAATAACCACTTTAAGGTTTATTGGGAACCTAACATAATACAAGAGACAAATTACCCAACACACCCAATTCAAAAAATAACTTACAAATTTAAAAACATTCAAATTTAAAATATAAAGGGTTAACCCTTGACCCATAAAACACTAACATGCCTCAATAAACATTAAATACACCTTGAACCATAAACCCTTCATCTATATCATCATCATGAAACATATAATTATCATAATTTCCAATCTCAACCCCATCAGAACCACCATATTTTTCCAAAACATTCATTATGAAAAATTGGCATGAAATCATCACAACCAAAAATACAACAATGAAGACTAATAATAAATCATAGAATCTCTATGGAAACAATAATCCACAGAAAAATCATAAAATAAAATATATGTAATCATAAAAACTATAATTGATAAGTCCCTATATTGGGATGTTTCTATACTAGTTGTACATTCTTTGGGATGATCCTAGAATTTGAGATAAATTGGGAAGAAAAACCATGTTACCCATCCCTGTGAACCTTGACCATGGTAGTAAGGGTATATGCTCGTCCCCATGGGTGGATAGGGTATAGTAAGTCAAGGATTAATCACATCCCAGTGAATATGGGAAGAGGTATATAAATACAAGGTTTTGTGATCCCATAACAACATCAGGATGTAAATCAATCTATATCCACTTAAAAAGTTTATAATAGTAGAATATAAAAGCATATACATGTTTTAACGGTCATGAAATGAACATGTTTCAATTGAAAATTGTAAACATGCTTTATTATTCAATAACCATATATGCATCACATCTATCACACTCATCATCTATCAAAATAGTATCCATGATAGAGATAATATAAAAAAAGTATCACCCAATATGCCTAGTATAACACTGTGATAACATGCATGTAAACACATGAACCTATAGCCATACTTAGGATAGAAACAATCATAAAATAATACATGAAGAATAACAATAAATATTGAATATTACCAGGACATTAAATGATCAACTAATCCAAAAAATAGTTATAATCATGAAGTATTCAAACCTTTTAGATTCATTCTACAATGTCCCATTTTCCTAGACAACTAAGTAGGGCTCGATCTATAAATCACTAATGTACCTTAGGTGTGCCTCCCCTTACACTAAAGGTTGATGACTAACATTGGGGGTCTAATGATTTATTGTGGGGAGACTCTAACCCCAATATTAGAGTTCACAATAATAAATAAAGTAACTAAAATCATAAGCATCAGAGTATGAAATAAATTATAAATAAAGTATCATGATATAAGAAATTTAAATTTAGTAATAAAACCTTCAAAAATCATATAATGTAATATTCTAGTATCCCATGTGGCCAAACAACTATATATAATAAAAATAAAAGGATTAATAAAGATCAAAATAAAAAATATCAAAGGATCCACTATAATCCCCAAGCCTCACCTCATCCCAATATTTGAATCCCATATGAGATTCCCCATATTGATCATACAATCTTGAGCCCCAAGAAAACCTAAACATTAAAAAAGGTAGGGCTATATAATAACCTAAGTACAGTGGTGTCCCGATTAGGGTTTTACTGTATAACTTAGTAGAGAACCAAAAATTTTGTCCCATACTATACAAATAACATTTTGATATATGCATAGGATATACAAAGAATAAATAAATAGATAACGATCCATGAATAAAATAAACACCAATAATGTATGCTTATTCCTGATAATATAATTTCTTAGATAATATCATGTAGACCATGAAAATACATGTAATTTGTACCATCCCATTGAGAATATTTTATTTCATGACCTTGATTGACTATACCTTCATATTCTAGTTCTAAGTTTCCTCTGAGAAAGTCATAATAACTACACCTTTGAATAATAGACCTAAATTTCCCTGGTATAAATAATTATATCATATACCTACCCTATGGGATTTTTCTTATCCTGATAATATTCTCATAAGTATCAAAAAAATTGGGAATTCTTCTAGAAATATCCATTTTGGTATACAAGATCAACCCCATGCATCAAATCTATGGAATCCCTGCTAATAGAATCACTGAACTATCCTATTGGAGTTTTCTCATCTAGTAGTTACACATACCTTCTCTACAAGAGTTTTATCAGTCATATATAACATAATAAACACTACCCCTAGGTAATTTTCCAAACATAAATAAAAAATTCCCATCGTGGTTTTTCCCTAAAAAAATGAAGAACTACCCTTATGGGAATTTTCTATTCCAACTTGAGTTCTCCAAGGGATATACTATGTCATTTCAATAAATAGAATACAAATAATGGTTGTTTAATGAATAACCCATCATCTCTAACCAAACCTAAGCACCCCCCCTCTAGGGTCAATAACACTAGGGAACCCATAGGGTCCCCAGGGTCTCATGTGAGTCACACGATCCCCTGACCCAACTCATAGGGAATATCAAACTTATGAGTCTTATCATAAATAGAATATGTCATCCCAAGACACATGGTGAAATCCTCATCAACACATTTCGTGGGATATGATTCACAACCCATCCAAAGCTCTATGGTCATCTCAGGTTGGTCTGCTCTAACAACCTAATATCGTCCTACCCAAATCCTTTAATATAGGATAATCATATCCCTAGGGTCACCACACATCTGAATAGTTTCATTCTATTCAATCCAAAACACACCCCCTCAATGGGTTTTAGTGCTAAGGTCTCTCTATTAGTCCAAGGATCAGCCATTGGTGGATGAGGCATCAATCTAGAGAAAAAGATCCATAGGGGGCTGGATACTTTGTTCCTTTTTCTCTTAGGTGGTCAAGAAAGTATAATAATCAAATTTAAATTAAAATAATCAAATAAAATTAACTACTAAAAAATTAAAACTTACATCTACTTAGTGGGAAGACCACACATTCTCATGCATCATAACAAGCATAAATTCTATTGGGGATATATGCGAATGAACTACCTTAAATTTGAAGCTTTTCAATTTTAATTCCATGTTCCATTAATTCTATTGAGGCCCATCCTAGATAAAATTATCTTATGCCAAACACATAGGCTCCAACCATATATCAAAATACAAAAAAAATAATTATACATGATTATAATTAATGAATAAATTTAATTAAAAGTGTATTGACTTCCAAAACCTCATTATTTCACCATGCTATACCAAAACCAAGTCCAACGTCCCATTGGTGATCTAAAACATACCATTGGTACTAATCTAGGACCAAAACCTAATTTAAAGAACTATTTCCACAATTAATTTAATTTAATTTGTCTATAATACATTAAATAATTTTTTTATGTAATGAAACAATGGATGATAGTAGGTGGATATCATCCTAGTATATACTCTAGTAAGGCTTCTTGAAAGTCTTTAATGATTCAAACAATTTCAACATTTTTTAGTGATATCATCATAAATCCATAAATCCAACCAAAATCCAAATCAACATGAAAAAGGAGGAGAAATATTAAAATTATATGATGAAGACCATACCTTAAATCCACCATGAATCCACCTTACTATCCTATCAAAAACAAGGGGAAGGTAATGGAGGAATATGATAGGTTGACCCATTCCCATGTGTGCCATGGAAAATAAAATACCACTTTCCCCATATAAAATTCTACCTAGGAAAATGTAAAAAAATACCTTTAAATCTTATAGGCTAACCAGTAGCTATAGGAATTAGCCCCTAGTACTACATGACACCACCCATTAACCAATTTTGTCTACGAAAAAGTCATTATTTTTCTATAGTCTTGACTGAAACAACCACCATGGACCCTCCCAAATACCTATCAAGCCCACATAACAGCTTATAAATACCATTACTCATCCAAAATACCTCAATTTAGTTATTACATCCTTTGGAATTCAATAATAAATATAGATTCAAAATTTATCCAACCTACCAAAAAACAAAAAATCAAACTTCTCTTAAATTTAAAAATCTCATACAGATGTGGGGTATTATAAGTTCCCCATTATAAGACTTCGTTTCCCCAATAAATATTAGTGTCCATCTAACTGTATATATCATCATACAATGGTCATAAAAATAGGTCCCAACTGCTTCATTCTATTCATGAACTCTTAACACATTTCTACAATACAACCTTGGATTCAAGGTACTTAACCCACCAAAAACCTAGGATAATTCTTGTAATTCCATTGAAACAAAAATACAATTCTTCCCCATGCCCATCTATCTCGAGACACCCTCATTATTTCATCCAAATAGTCATATGGACCATTGTGATCTCCACCATAGGTCCTATCTAAAAGAGGAAAATTACAAGCTATAGTACCCTCCACTACTGGAACAACTTACCAAAACACATTCCTCATATTATAAAAATTCACCTTTCATTATTTCCCACACACTATACCCAAACAACCATGAAAAATCCATTAAACGCCGGTACCAACTTCAATTCCCATACCCAAGCCATAAATTATGTGCCCCCACCATCCAAGCATGTCCTGAGTGTGATGGCCTTTCCTAGAATGGCCTCATTCAATTCTCAAAACATACCCATCACATCCAAAATGACACACTTTTCATGTGTTCTAACTCATCACATCCAAATTCATGCCAAAAAACCAATCAAACCTCCCAAGGATTGATATTTCAAAAACACTTTCCCCCACCCACCAACGTTCTATCCATTTATCCATTCGTGATACCCTAAAATCCCATGCATGTCGTGATCATTTGATTTTACCCACTAAATTATGTACTTGAATTCTGGTGAAACCCCACTATTGGATAGTAAACTAACTAAAACCACAACCATGTTTTGACATGATCACAAATTCTTATCAATATAATAATTCTCAAATATTATCAAGATAATCCCAAGATTGATATAATGCTCGATATTTATTTATAAGTTCTATTAAAATTACCTCGATCAATGGTCCACTTATTGGCATTAAATTTCTAACTCGATCATCCAATGATTGGCCCCAAACTTCTATAACCCTTCTTACTCATAGTTCGTACCACGTAAACTGAAATAATGATCCCCGCCTAATCAGTTCCATTATCATTGAAAAACTAAGATGATTTTCCAATAATTATAGCCTATGCCCCGTCTATTATCAAACTCAATGTCTAGATATGGATGAAACTGCTCCTTTCTGAGATATGTTGTGAAACACCCTCAATATCACCCATTCTCATCCCATGGAAACATCATCCATGGAATAATCTAAATCTCAATTCATAATGAGGTCCATTTCCCTCTAATATCCAATGGTTCACTCCCCACCATATAGATCCACTTATTCTACTCTTCAAAGATAACCTCATCGTGATTGTATAAAACCATATATGTCTCTCTAGTCTTGGGTCACACTCATCCTGTCAAAATCTAACTTCACATCATTCACAGTGTTATTTCTTTAATAATGGGAAAATTTTCCATCATTACCAAATTCATAGGATACTAGTCCTACGATAATCCCACTAATACTCATCGATCTGTGTCCCTCTCACATCAGTCTTTAATAAAAAAAATTAGGTTCCACATGTGAATAACTTACGTCACCTCAATCTCTCTTAAACATTGTGGGTGTATTCTCCCATGAATCCTTATATTATAACCCAATTCATTCTCCCATTAGTAACATATCATCTAGAATATTCATACATGCTTAATTCAACATCTGGTCATGCCTCTTGAATTTTTTTCACCCAACTAAAATCATTCAAGTTGTTCTCATCAAAAAAGGGGTTGGATAACTCACCTATGTCAAGGATCACCACCCAAAACTACTAATGATGACTATGTCACATCTCATTTCCATCCAACCAGGATCACACCAATTAGTACACTTAAAAATTGTACACCCTACCTTTCCCATGGCCACTCACACTACCACCCACCTCATGTGCATCCTTCCAAGTTATGAGCATCCACCTGTACTACTACTACACTGATAAAGTGCATCTGAAAACAACATGGATAGGTATTTGAATGATATTTCAATTTGAATCTGAAATTGATGCCAAGGAACTATCCCTCAAAGTGCATGATCCCAAAAAATCAAGTCATCAGCATTCCTTCATTATAAACTCGATGGAACCTATTGTGAATCAATCTCAAAATATATCACATACCCATGCATTCCACCTCCAAGGTAGTATAATGGCTTGGTTAACCTCTCTCATGGGCTACTCTCTAACATCACTACACATTAACCCATTAAGGTCCAAGTTAGAACCAAAGGTCTCTATGACTCCCACCTAGATCAAAAAGTCCAGTCTCTCACAAATCATAACCCATGGGATGTTAATTATGATTCCATATGAAACCCCATAACAACTCACATGTTAAACCACCTAATAAATGGGTCTCATGTATACTCATAAATCAAAAACCAAATGACAAGTAAACATCCTAATAGGGAATTGATTCTCATAAGTAATCCTTATACAAGACTTCCACCAAGAACCCCAATATTAGAATAATACCCCCCACAACCTCTTCTAAGAAAATCTATGTCAAGGAGTCATAGTCAGCCAGTTTGGTTAAGTATATTACCATTTTAATCTATAAGGTAAAACACTTTATAGGTTGTTACCGAAACTTTAAATAACTAAACCAAAATAATAATCACCACAATTTATTTCCCATATAAGAATCATGTTCCTTACTAACCTACTAGTGTTTATGCACCTCATGATCACATAGACTATTCAGATATCATCATGTGTATCACTGTGGATCCACATGACCCTCCATTAAAATAAAAATACATATAAAAGTAAACCTAGATGAGTATAATGACACCAAATACTTATATGGTAAAATGTATCATGATTTTTATTGACACTTTAAATAGATGAACCTCTATCATCAATAATATAAATCGCACTACTATGCCTCTACATGTCATGTGAATACTATATTCCAAATATTTTGCAGTAGAAACTACTTTCCTCTATAGTACAAGAACTAAAAAATATTAACTATTCAATTTCTAATGATCCAAGTTCCAAGAATCAAATGACTCATAAATCATAAATCTTAATTCTAAAGTGTGTCACACTAGGTGAAAATTGAAAATAACTACAACATCATAAGATAATAACATTAATTCTATACCCATGGAAATATAAAATTCTACTCGGAAAGGTGTTCACGATGCACCATCCCAGGTTCCACTCAATACCTAACACATTCTTATATCTCATGACTGTTATCCCCCCAAATAATAAAAAAAATACTTTCTATAATACCACTTTGTTACATCCCACCACCCCAAACAACTAATATATACCTAAAACAATAGTCACTACATTAACTTCATTGCACCTCCCCATACGCCATAGGATACTGACTAGCAATGTGGGTCTAAGGAGGAATCATGGGGAGACAATAACTTCAGTATCCATGTGAAAAATCATAAAGGAATTCATTGAACCTCATATACATAAAAGCGTATAGGAAATAATAAATAAAATGGATATGATATAGTGAAATGAAATACAGTAATAAAACCATAAATTTTCATATAGTGTATTATATTGGTCACCCACTAGGCCTACTACATGTATAAAATAAAAATAAAAGAAAATAAAATAACTAAAATTAAAATTAAGGAGGATCATAAACAATCCACAAGCCTCATCTCATCCTAGTCTCCAAATCCCATTCGAGCTACTCCAACTCAATTATGAAATCTTGGGCCTCAGCCCAACCTGATCTAGCAATAAGTGATGGTTTCTTTGGTACCCCAGTATAGTGATGCCCCAATTAGGGTATCAATACCCAATATATTTAAGGCAATTATAACATGGTCTCTTTCTATAAAAATAATACAATTATATTTGCATGATATATTCTTAGAATAAATAAATAATTTCTAAACTATAAATAAAATAAGCATCAATAATAACTGCTTTAACCTGATATTTTGATTTCCTTAAGCTTATCCTGTGGATTGTGCCAATTCATATAACATGTTCCATACCATTTTTGATTCTTATGACCTTGACCTAGATCTATTGTACATGCTTCAGCCATATCTAGGGTGTTTATGATCTTGTTGTGATGACTACGACTCCCAGTAACAGACTTGGGTCTCTACAATATACAAAATAATATCACAGAACTACCTTATGTGAGTTTTATTTTTCTAATATTATGCCAATATGTATCAAAAACCTATGGAATTCTGTAATAAAGTTCCATAATAAAATACCATATTAACCCCATGCTCTAAATACATGGTAATACCACTAATAGTATAAAAAACCTCAACTATGAGAGTTTTCTTAGCCATTAGTAACACACATTTCCACTACAAGGTCTTTATCATCAAATATCATAAGCTCATTCAGATCTCCTCTATGGAAATTTTCTAAGACATATATAACATAATAAAAACTACCCTTGGGTTCTTTCCATACATAAATAAAATACCTCCCCATGATGTTTCCCATACAAAAAATAAAATAAAAAATCACCACTATGATCATTTTCCATTCCAACCCAACCACCCTGGGGTTTTATACCATGTAAAATCAATAAATAAAAGATAAAAAGAGTTTGATTTATGAATAAACTATCATCACTAACCATACTAAATAATTCACCCCCTCTAGGGTCAATAACATTGGGTCCCCCACTAGGATACCTTGGGTATCATGTGAGTCACTCAATCCCTAACCTACCTCATAGGGAATATCACACTTCTCAGCAATATCATAAAAATAATATGATCTCATAAGATACATTGGACATGATATATCAGAAAAATTCATAGGATATTTTGTACAAACCATCTAAAGGACCATGGTCATCCCAGGTTAGTTTGCACCCCTTACTCAAGACTATCCTGACCAAGGTCCATTAACTGTGGCTAATCATATCCCCAGGGTCACCACATGGTGTACTTGGGTTGTTCCACACAATAAATCACACAACCCCTCAAGGGGTTAAAGTACTATGGTTTATATATTAGTCTAAGCCTCAACCATCATTAGTTGAGGTGTCAAGAAAGTGCACTAGGTCCATTTTGGCCTAGTCACATTGTTCATTTTCCTCTTAGATGTTCATGCAATTTTAAAAATGAAATTTAAATTAAAATACTCATATTAGATTAACCAATAAAAATTTAAAAGGTTTATAGATTTAGTGGAAAGACCGTGCATGCGTATACATAATAACAAGCATAAATTTCACAATGAAAGTACATAGACCACCTACTATAAATTTTAATCTTTTCAATTTTAATTCTAAGGCATGTCATATCTTATAATGAATTTCCAAGATCAATTGATCCTACACCAACCATCCAGGATACTACCTCACATAACCCAAATAAAATAATTTGTTATACAAAATTTTAATTAAAAATTTAATTTAAATCAAAGTAAATTAACCACTTAAACCTCACCACATCAATGCACATCACCAAAACCAAGCCTACCCTTCCACAAGATAACCAAAACATACCCCTGATATCATTATGGGCATAATACCTATGTTTTGGAACCCTTTTATAAATAATTTAATTAATTTTTTATGAAAACATTAAATAAATCCATGGTGTTTCATACCTTTTATAAAACAATGGATGGAAGTAATATGATTTTGTCTCATGGAATCCTCTATATAGGATTCATGAAACTCCTAAAGGATTATGATAACTTCATTATTCCCTGGTGAAATCATTTCAAATACCTATATCTAAAAATTACCCAAATTAGTGCGTGGAAGGAGGGGAATGATATAATATATATATGGAATCCCATTCTTTAAATATACTATAAAATAGGCTCAAGATCCCACTCAACCCAATTTAAAGGGATTAGAGGAATAAGGGAGGTTTACTCCTTCCCATGCATGCCATAAATGATAAATGAGGGTTTCCCCTATTAAAAGTTGATGGGGAATGTAAAAAAACCATCCAAACCCCATTGGATAGTCGGTGGCTATAGGCAGTTGCGCCTACTACTACCTGACCCCACTAATGAGTTGGTGGGGCATACCGGTGATCCTATGGTTTGTTTTAGTCTAGATAACAATAATCATCTTAACCCCTCTTAGAGCCCTACCGAGCCCTTTGGATGAGTTATGAATGCCAATACTCATCCCAAATATCACCCTTGAGGGATTAAAACCTTCAAAATTCAGCCCCTACACAAAACTAAAAAATTTAAACCTCTATTTAATTTCAAAATCCCTTACAGACACTGGGTATTAAAATTTCCGATTTAACAACATGGATTTGGCACTCTTGAACTCCAAAAAATTCTAGGGAGGTACCAAAGAAAGTGTTATATGTTTCATAATACTAATTCTTATCAAGTGTACATGAACCAAACATGGTTCTAAACTAAGGAATATAAGTGGATTTGATTGGGATATCATGGCCGATGTACATCCTATAACTAGGTACATAAGTTGAAAATTAATTATTTAATATAATTATACAGGTTAATGTTTTTTTAATAACCCATTCCATACTAATGATTTAAAACACACATTTGACATAACAAAAATTAATTAAACTAGATTCAAAAGGGGAAATATATATTCCATGGAAAAAATAATTTTATAAGTATTTATAAAAAAAATAAATAATTAAGTGGGATGGAATAGTTTTTTAAATAATTTCCCCAAAAAAATTATTTTCTAAAATAAGTTTCCAATAAAACATCATAAAACTTTATTAAATCCTTGGTAGTTTTTAGGTGTCAGGTTTAGGTAAATATTAAAACATATGATTTATATGGAGAATTGCATCCTTCACCGTGTAAACCTAGACACCACATCACCACAAATGCATTCTCTTCACCATGGGTTAAATGTGTTTCATTGATGTATAAGTCATTCTAGTTCACATGAGAATAATTGATTCTAGTTATAATATTTGGTTGATTTATTAGTAATTTTACCTTTTTTATATAATGACACCCCAAAAAGTATTAGGCTATGGAAGAACCCATAGCTCATTAGATCCCAATAAACCTACAATATGGTTTAACACTCTTGGTCCCCATGGGTTTATATTATATCCACTATTTATTCATAATTAAGGTTCCCTAAATATTGAGAAAATTGTGTTTTAAATTCAATGGAATATCATAGGTTACCCAACTCACATATTAAGTGAAATTCAATAATAGGGATTAAGAATTATAGTGAGGCCACAGGTACAACCCATTTTATTGGAATATATAATTTTCTACTTCATTACATAATTCCAAACAACCATCATTTAAATCATTTAACAAATCATATTAAAATACAATTGAAAACAATTCATTTATATCCTCATATTAAAAATATTATTCTTTATTAATTTATAAACACTAAATGTAGGTAGGTTGCAAGAATTTCTCAAGGATAACATAGTGAGTTTAGAATAACTACCAATATTAATGGTGATCATTAAAATATCCTAACAACCTCAATAAACACCTATCACACAACAAAAATTGATGATTAATTTAACATAAAGAATTATTATCCTAAATCAATAAGCAGTAAAAATCCATCAAAAACAAATGATAAACATATAAGTCCCCGACCATAAACCTTACTTAATATTGAATTAAATGAATAATTCACATTGAGGATCTTTTCAGGTTTAGAGTTTTAGAGAATTAGAACATAACTATTACATCTCCAAAGATTACAAAGTAGACACTTCTACTAAGTTTCCATAATAAAAAAACTCTTAAAAAGAAACATGTCTAGTTCCATGTCTTATATAGCATGACATTCCATTGATCCCATCCTTGACCTTATTCCACATTAAGTCCTGTGAAAAACATTTCAAAAAAACTTGGGGTGAGCATAAAAAGCTCAGTAAGGGATACACAAAGAATGAAAACTGTTACTTTTTCAAACATCAAGTAAACCATTTATACTCTATCAAAGTAATACCTTCACCTTCATGAAGTAGTAAAAACTCTTCACTGAATAAAGTATCATTACTTACCTTTTTTTAACCAAAGGATTACCATAAAACCCATATAAAGAACACATAGCATATATAAAGGTAACATGGGACATAAACACACTTAAGTGGAATAACCATACGGTTGACTTCCACACATATCACTTAATGGAATAGCCATACAGCCAATTTCCATACATACTTAATGGAATAACCATACGACCGACTTCCATACCCAATGCATTGGAGGTTATAACGTAACCACCCGTCCTGGTATTCACGGCACCACTCTTCATATGGTTTATCACGTAACCACCCGTCAAATGTCCAAGTACCAATATAAAATCATAAAACATAAAACCAATATAAAGGAATGATAACATTTCCACATTTCAATCACAATATATCATAATATAATCCTTTATCAAAACCATTTTCAATACCAAAATACATAAAAGAGTATATGGTATTTATTTTATTTTAAAAACATTACAGATTGTTGAGGAAGCCAAAGACCAAATAATACTCGCGGCGGCAGAAAAGGTCGTTGTCACCGTGTACATTAAAAAAACATTCCTTTTTGTCGTTTAGTAAAATGCTTCGTAGAAAAAGATTACTTTTGTATAAAAGTAAAAGTCAAAGGGGTTTATACACTGTATAAATGAAAGTTGTGTATAAAATGAAATATGCCTCAATCAAAGGAGATTGAGACGAAGTCCCTTACCTCGGGTCCGACTTGACTCGATCGTTCTTTAAAGTCCTGAATAATAAACTTGAGTTAATTTCTATTTTCTTAAGAACCTTTTTCAAGTTCATTATTCCTTTTATATCACTTATTTCCATGTCATAAACATTATGTAACCATTTAAGTAAATAATGTTTGTTTTTTCGTTATTTGGTTCTTAAGTCGAAAGTGAACTTCTTACAATTACAAGTTGTTCGTGTGGTCAAATATCCATTATATCCAGAATTGTATTCATGATGTAGATATAATATATATCATATATATCCAGCATATAAATGTATTTATAATATTACATAATCATTTATAGGTAAGAAATTAAATGCACCGTTCATGGAGACGGTAAGCCGTACGTACGCATGAACGTTACTTTCATTTCTTTGCCATATTAATGGAATTAAAACTAAATGAGAGGTATGTATATATTAATTCCAGAATTATATTCATCATTTAGATGTATCATTCATCATATATATCCATTATATACATGTACTTATAATAGTACATTACATTTGGGGATAAGAAATGAAATGCACCGTTCATGGAGACGGTAAGCCGTACGTACGCATGAACGCTACTTTCATTTATATATCATACTTTAATGGAAAGAAAATAATGATGATATAAAGGTATATTATAATTCCAGTATAACATCATATATAATAACTTTAAATCCATCCTTTACACATCCCACATATGGCATTAACGAATCACATCACTTTGAGGGGGCGGTAGTCCGCACTTCCTTAAATGAAGATATCGTGTTTAACCATAATGGAAACCATAAAGGTATGACCAAAATGAAAAATACAAAAGCTTAAAAAAACATAAACATATTATATATCATATATAAATATAGTGTCATCTTAATGTCCACCTTTTAAGGTGTTAAAATAATGCTGAACAATCATCGTTTCGGGAGGCAGAAATTCGCCATCCACGGAAACAGTATGTTCTTTAACCATTAGATGTAGGTGTGTGTAAGTGTAGCTTGAATCCTTATTATAAAAACATCCTAGTATATTGAAGATACTGGATTTGTTACAAAAGAAATAAATAAAAAGATTTTAGGGGGTTGGAGAAGCAAAATAAAACTAAAGGACTCAAGTGAAGACTTTACCTCAAAATCGGGTAACTCCCTTTGATTTGAGATCAAAGGCATCCTTGGGAATCCTTCTTCCCAAAGTGAGGCTTCAAGGAGTAAGAGAGGTATGTGGAGAGACAAAATGGGTAGGGGTTGGCCAATCCAAAGGCTTTGGGAGTGTGGGTAAGGAGGTAGAGATGGGGGCCTTTTATAAGAGGAGAGGAGGGGCACTCTTGGAAAGTTATAAAAGGTTACTTTATTTTCAAATGGTTTTCGGATTTTAAAGGTCCCAAATTGATGTGTTTTAAGGATAAGGTTATAAGGGTTCTAAATACACCCATCCAATAGGTTTTGGACATGTTTAGGTCTTAGAGTTTACATTATCTTTCCATTTTATTAAAATCGTTAAATAATGAGGCCATCACTGCATCATCATGATGTCATAAATAATTTACTTTATTTAATGTCTAAAAATTATAAAAAAAATACTATGATGTAGTAAATATTTTTATCTTTCAAATTAATATTTATAGTCAAAAATATGACTTGTATAAACCCATGTTAAATTGTTTTAGTAAAACATTTCATGTTTGTGTCATTTTTACTTTAACATAAAATAAAAAGTTATTTATGTCATTTCCCAACCAAAGTGTCTCCATGGGGTCCCCAAGTTGACCCATGGATTTTATTGGTCGGCCATGACACATAAAATAAGTGTAGGACATGTTTCAAGGTATTTTCATTTTATTATAATATCATTTTTGCCTTAAATTGCACTAATTACCTCTAATCGCGATTAAAAACTTAATAAGTTACTATTCACCAAAAAATTATTTTAATCTCATTGAACCACATTTTACTTCTTAATGACAACCATGTATGTCGGATTTTTGAAATTAAAAACACAGAAGTCGTAAAATTTCATTTAAATGAAAAATCAGTTTTTATAAGTACCACTTAGTGGTTTCACTATTTATCAAAAATTGAAGTTTTTCAGAAAAATACCAAAAATTCACCCTAAGCTATATTTGATATTCCGAATTCAAAAATGAAGTCTATTTTAAAAAATTCAAAACATATAAGTCAAATTAATTAATTTAATAATTAATTTCCGCTTTCATGACAAATAGCGTGTTTTTGTGAAACAATAAGTATCAAAAGATTGACACTAGTTTAAGTCCGATTTCAAAGTGAAATTAATTCCAACGACCACTATTGGATTTAATGGTAAAAATATTTTCTTATTTCACTTTAAAACCAATTCCAATGATAATCTAATCATATAAATAAATTATATTAAAAAGAGGTTTTGAATTAAAATACAACATTTTACACTATTCATTAAAAAATGAACTTTATCGGAAAGATACCAAAAATTTACACAAAGTAAATTTTGATGTCCCAATTCTAAAGAAGAGTTATATTTGGTCCAAAATAATGTATAATAGTGAACAAAACTATATTTAATGACGGTTTTCCATTAAAAGTTGATAAGTGGAGCTTTGGTGAAAATTAGAGTATATATGCCTAAAATTGAATTCTTTTCGTATTTTAAGCCTTTATCTTTTATTGGTTAAATGTAAAAACATTTAAAAACATATATAATCATATTTTAGTTATTTCTATCTATTCCCGCCAGTACAACGACTACGTGTAAACTAACATTTAAAAAAATATTATTTTGTTACTAGTGTGCAACGTACGATTTCAAAGAAACTCTTTGTTACGTATCGGGTATGCTATCAAACATAGCAACCCCTTTAAAGTAAAATTAATATTTAATTCACAAATATTAATAAATATGAAAATTCTTTATTCTTTATTTACCTGGGATGTTACATCCTTCCCCCCTTTTGGGAATTGCGTCCTCACAATTTTATTCACTTACCAAAATAAGTGGGGGTTTTATCCCTCATAGCATTTTCAGATTCCCACGTTGCCTCTTCAATCACATGGTTTTTCCACAAAACCTTTACCTGATGAATCACCTTATTCCGTAACACCTACTCCCTGTGGTCAAGAATCTGGACTGGTTGTTCTTCATAAGATAGGTTCTCTTCCAGCTGAACTATCTCTGGACTCAAAACATGAGATGAATCTGGCATATACTTTCTCAACATCGAAACATGAAAAACATTGTGTACCTGAGATAAAATTGGAGGTAAAGCCACTCGGTATGCAACTGATCCAAATTTCTCCAGAATTTCATATGGTCCAATGAACCTTGGACTCATCTTTCCTTTCTTACCAAATCTCATCACACTTTTCCTTGGAGAAACCTTGAGAAAAACATGATCACCTACCTCGAAAGATAGATCCTACCTCCGGTTATCTGCATAACTCTTCTACCTACTCTGAGCTATTCTCATGTGTTTCTGAATCAACTGAACCTTTTCTGCCATCTCTTCTATCAATTCGGGTCCCATCAGCTTCCTTTCAACCACTTCATCCCAAAATGCTGGAGTTCGACACCGCTTCCCATATAATGCCTCAAATGGTGCCATCTGTATACTGGAATGAAAACTGTTATTATATGAAAACTCAACCAAAGAAAGATGTTGGTCCCAACTTCCCTGATAATCCATCGAACAAGCTCGTAGAATATCCTCCAAGGTCTGAATTGTTCATTCTGACTGCCCATCTGATTGAGGATGGAAAGCTGTACTAAAATTTAATTCAGTACCCAACGACTTCTGAAGGTCTTTCCAAAAGTTAGAAGTAAACCTAGGATCACGGTCAGATACAATGGAGAGAGGAAATCCATGTAACCTGACTATCTCCTTAATATACAAACGGGAAAGTTGATCTAGGGAAAAATTATCTCGTATAGGAAGGAAATGAGCAGATTTAGTCAAGCGATCAACAATAACCCAGATTGCATTATTACCTCAAGATGTCTTTGGTAATCCCACAACAAAGTCCATGGATATATTCTCCCATTTCCACTCTGGCACTAGTAGAGGCTGAAGCATCCCTTTCGGTAACTGTCGCTCTGCTTTAAACTGCTGACAAGTCAAACACTTCACAGTAAAATTAGCAATATCTCTTTTCATTCCATCCCACCAGTATTACTCCCACAGATCTCTGTACATCTTAGTACTGCCAGGATGAACTGAAAATGGGGAACTATGAGCCTCACATAACAACTCATTCTTCAACTGTGAATCACAAGGCACACATAATCTCTTCCCAAACCTCAAAACACAATCATTATCAATGTTGAATTCAGGCAACTTACCTTTATGAACCAGCTCTACCTTTTTCTACAACTCGCTGTCTTGCTTCTGCGCTTGCTTGATTTTGTCTGATAGAGAAGATTTCACTGATACCTGAAACAAAACAGAAGGACTTCCTGCACCAACAACTTCTATGCAAAAGTTCATCAAATCAAAAACCAAAGGATCTCATTCCAAACGTAGCATGGTTAATGAAGCATTACTTTTTTGACTCAAAGCATCGGCCACTTTATTTGCTTTTCCTGGATGGTAGTGAATTGTACAATCATAATCCTTGATTAATTACAGCCATCTCCTCTGTCTCATGTTCAATTATTTCTGAGTAAATATATACTTTAAATTTTTTTGATCAGTATATATATCACACTTTACTCCATACAAATGATGCCTCCAAATTTTTAAAGTGAAAACAACAGCAGCTAATTCCAAATCATGTGTAGGGTAATTTACCTCATGAGTTTTCAACTGTCGTGAAGCATAAGCAATTACCTGATCATTCTGCATTAGGACACAACCAAGTCCTTTAAACGAAGCATCACTGTATATAACAAACTCACCATTCCTGGAAGGAAGTGCCAAAACTGGAGCATTCACCAATCTTCTTTTCAACTCCTGAAAACAATCATCACATTCTTTTGTCCAGATGAACTTAACACCCTTACGAGTTAGCTTAGTCATTAGACTAGATAACCGTGAAAAATTTTCAACAAACCTTCAGTAGTAACCTGCCAAACCAAGAAAACTACGGATCTTGGTTACATTTGTGGGTCTTGGCCATTCTTTAACAACTTTTGTTTTAGTAGGGTCAACAATTATTCCATCTTTTGAAACAATGTGACCAAGGAAAGAAATTTATTGTAACCAAAACTCACACTTGCTGAATTTTCCATATAGTTTCTTTTCTTTTAAGGTTTGAAAGATAACCCTTAAATGACTTTCATGCTCCTCTTTACTTTTAGAAAACACCAAAATATCATCAATAACACAACCACCATTTACCACCTGATTCAACTGAGCCATCACTGTAGTAAACTGCTCAATTCTGATTCTGACCATCTCAGGATAATAATTTGAAAGGTCATTTCCCTCTGTATGCCTTCCCAGAAAAGATGATATGTTTCCTCTATGGAAAACCATTCTTATCGCAGAAATACCTTATGTGAAGCAACATGGTAATATTTAAATGCTATATCATTTTAATCGTACCATAAATTAACTTATAATTTTACACTTTTCTAACTCCTAAAGTTGTCTAAACCGACCTCTGATACCAACTATAAGGCCCCGGCCTTAAACCTTACTTAATATTGAATTAAATGAATAATTCACATTGAGGATATTTTCAGGTTTAGAGTTTTAGAGAATTAGAACATAACTATTACATCTCCAAAGATTACAAAGTAGACACTTCTACTAAGTTTCCATAATAAAAAAAAACTCTTAAAAAGAAACATGACTAGTTCCATGCCTTATATAGCATGACATTCCCTTGATCCCATCCTTGACCTTATTTCACATTAAGTCCTGTGAAAAACATTTCAAAAAAACTTGGGGTGGGCATAAAAAGCTCAGTAAGGGATACACAAAGAATGAAAACTGTTACTTTTTCAAACATCAAGTAAACCATGTATACTCTATCAAAGTAATACCTTCACCTTCATGAAGTAGTAAAAACTCTTCACTGAATAAAGTATCATTAATTACCTTTTTGTAACCAAAGTATTACCATAAAATCCATATAAAGAACACATAGCATATATAAAGGTAACTTGGGACATAAACATACTTAAGTGGAATAACCATACGGTCGACTTCCACACATATCACTTAATGGAATAGCCATACGACCAATTTCCATACATACTTAATGGAATAGCCATACGACCGACTTCTATACCCAATGCATTGGAGGTTATAACGTAACCACCCGTCCTGGTATTCACGGCACCACCCGTCATATGGTTTATCACGTAACCACCCGTCAAATGTCCAAGTACCAATATAAAATCATAAAACATAAAACCAATATAAAGGAATGATAACATTTCCACATTTCAATCACAATATATCATAATATAATCCTTTATCAAAACCATTTTTAATACCAAAATACATAAAAGAGTATATGGTATTAATTTTATTTTAAAAACATTATGAGTTGTTGAGGAAGCCAAAGACCAAATAATACTCGCGGCGGCGGAAAAGGTCGTTGTCACCGCGTACGTTAAAAAAAACATTCCTTTTTGTCGTTTAGTAAAACACTTCGTAGAAAAAGATTCCTTTTGTATAAAAGTAAAAGTCAAAGGGGTTTATAGACCGTATAAATGAAAGTTGTGTATAAAATGAAATATACCTCAATCAAAGGAGATTGAGATGAAGTCCCTTACCTCGGGTCCGACTTGACTCGATCATTCTTTAACGTCCTAAATAATAAACTTGAGTTAATTTCTATTTTCTTAAGAACTTTTTTCAAGTTCATTATTCCTTTTATATCACTTATTTCCATGTCATAAACATTATGTAACCATTTAAGTTAATAATTTTTGTTTTGTCGTTATTTGGTTCTTAAGTCGAAAGTGAACTTTTTACAATTACAAGTTGTTCGTGTGGTCAAATATCCATTATATCCAGAATTGTATTCATGATGTAGATATCATATATATCATATATATACAACATATAAATGTATTTATAATATTACATAATCATTTATAGGTAAGAAATGAAATACACCATTCATGGAGACGGTAAGCCGTACGTACGCATGAACGCTACTTTCATTTCTTTTCCATATTAATGGAATTAAAACTAAATTAGAGGTATGTATATTTTAATTACAGAATTATATTCATCATTTATATGTATCATTCATCATATATATCCATTATATACATGTACTTATAATAGTACATTACATTTGGGGATAAGAAATGAAATGCACCGTTCATGGAGATGGTAAGCCGTACGTACGCATAAACGCTACTTTCATTTCTATATCATACTTTAATGGAAAGAAAATAATGATGATATAAAGGTATATTATAATTACAGTATAAAATCATATATAATAACTTTAAATCCATCCTTTACACGTCCCACATATGGCATTAACGAATCACATCACTTTGAGGGGGCGGTAGTCTGCACTTCCTTAAATGAAGATATCGTGTTTACCCATAATGGAAACCATAAAGGTATGCCCAAAATGAAAAATACAGAAGCTTAAGGAAAACATAAACATATTATATATCATATATAAATATAGTGTCATCTTAATGGCCACCTTTGAAGGTGTTAAAATAATGCTGAACAATCATAGTTTCGGGAGGCAGAAATTCACCATCCACAGAAACAATATGTTCTTTAACCATTAGATGTAGGTGTGTGTAAGTGTAGCTTTAATACTTATTATAACAACATACTAGTATATTGAAGATACTGGAGTTGTTACAAAAGAAATAAATAAAAAGAGTTTAGTGGGTTGGAGAAGCAAAATAAAACAAAAGGACTCAAGTGAAGACATTACCTCAAAATCGGGTAACTCCCTTTGGTTTGAGCTCAAAGGCTTCCTTGGGAAGACTTATGCCCAAAGTGAGGTTTCAAGGAGTAAAAGAGGGATGTGTAGAGACAAAATGGGCAGGGTTTGGCCGAGCCAAAGGCTTTGGGAGTGTGGGTAAGGAGGTAGAGATGGGGGCCTTTTATAAGAGGAGAGGAGGGGCACTCTTGGAAAGTTATAAAAGGTTACTTTATTTTCAAATGGTTTTCGGATTTGAAAGGTCCCAAATTGATGTGTTTCAAGGATAAGGTGATAAGGGTTCAAAATCCACCCATCCAATAGGTTTTGTACATGTGTAGGTCTTAGATTTTACATTATCTTTCCATTTTATTAAAATCGTTAAATAATGAGGTCATCACTGCATCATCATGATGTCATAAATAATTTAATTTATTTAATGTCTAAAAATTATAAAAAAAATACTATGATGTAGAAAATATTTTTATATTTCCAATTAATATTTATAGTCAAAAATATGACTTGTATAAACCCATGTTAAAATTGTTTTAGTAAAACATTTCATGTTTGTGTCATTTTTACTTTAACATAAAATAAAAAGTTCTTTATGTCATTTCCCAACCAAAGTGGCTCCATGGGTTCCCCAAGTTGACCCATGGATTGTCTTGGTTGGCCATGACACATCCAATAAGGGTAGGACATGTGTCAAGGTATTTTCATTTTATTATAATATCATTTTTGCCTTAAATTGCACTAATTACCTCTAATCGCGATTAAAAACTTAATAAGTTACTATTCACGAAAAAAATATTTTAATCTAATAGAACCAAATTTTATTTCTTAATGACAACCATGTATGTTGGATTTTTGAAATTCAAAACACAGAAGTGGTAAAATTTCATTTAAACGAAAAATCAGTTTTTATAAGTACCACTTAGTGGTTTCACTATTCATCAAAAATTGAAGTTTTTCAGAAAAATACCAAAAATTCACCCTAAGATATATTTAATATTCTGAATTCAAAAATGAAGTCTATTTTAAAAAATTCAAAACATATAATTCAAATTAATTAATTTAATAATTAATTCCCGCTGTCATGACAAATAGCATGTTTTTGTGAAACAGTAAGTATCAAAAGATTGACAATAGTTTAAGTCCGATTTCAGAGTGAAATTAATTTCAACGACCACTATTGGATTTAATGGTAAAAATATTTTCTTATTTAAATTTAAAACCAATTCCAATGATAATCTAATCATATAAATAAATTAGATTAAAAAGAGGTTTTGAATTAAAATACAACATTTTCACTATTCATTAAAAAATGAACTTTATCGGAAAGATACCAAAAATTTACACAAAGTAAATTTTGATGTCCCGATTCTAAAGAAGAGTTATATTTGGTACAAAATAATGTATAAGAGTGAAAAAAACTATATTTAATGACGGTTTTCCATTAAAAGTTGATAAGTGGAGCTTTAGTGAAAATTAGAGTATATATGCCTAAAATTGAATTCTTTTTGTATTTTAAGCCTTTATCTTTTATTGGATAAATGTAAAAACATTTAAAAACATATATAATCATATTTTAGTTATTTCTATCTATTCCCGCCAGTACAACGGCTACGTGTAAACTAACATTTAAAAAAAATATTATTTTGTTACTAGTGTGCAACGTACGATTTCAAAGAAACTCTTTGTTATGTATCGGGTACGCTATCAAACATAGCAACCCCTTTAAAGTAAAATTAATATTTAATTCACAAATATTAATAAATATGAAAATTCTTTATTCTTTATTTACCTAGGATGTTACATCCTTTCCCCATTTTGGGAATTGCATCCTCGCAATTTTATTCACTTATCAAAATAAGTGGGGGTATTTATCCCTCATAGCATTTTCAGATTCCCACGTTGCCTCTTAAATCACATGGTTTTTCCACAAAACATTTACATGATGAATCACCTTATTCCGTAACACCTGCTCCCTGTGGTCAAGAATCTGGACTGGTTTTTCTTCATAAGATAGGTTCTCTTCCAGCTGAACTATCTCTGGACTCAAAACATGAGATGGATCTGGCATATACTTCCTCAACATAGAAACATGAAAAACATTGTGTACCTGAGATAAACTTGGAGGTAAAGCCACTCGGTATGCAACTGATCCAACTTTCTCCAGAATTTCATATGGTCCAATGAACCTTTGACTCCGCTTTCCTTTCTTACCAAATCTCATCACACTTTTCCATGGAGAAACCTTGAGAAAAACATGATCACCTACCTCGAAAGATAGATCCTGCCTCCGGTTATCCGCATAACTCTTCTGCCTACTCTGAGCTGTTCTCATGTGTTTCTGAATCAACTGAACCTTTTCTGCCATCTCTTCTATCAATTCGGGTCCCATCAGATTCCTTTCACCCACTTCATCCCAAAATGCTAGAGTTCGACACCGCTTCCCATATAATGCCTCAAATGGTGCCATCTGTATACCGGAATGAAAACTGTTATTATATGAAAACTCAACCAAAGAAATATGTTGGTCCCAACTTCCCTGATAATCCATCGAACAAGCTCGTAGCATATCCTCCAAGGCCTGAATTGTTCGTTCTGACTGCCCATCTAATTGAGGATGAAAAGCTGTACTAAAATTTAATTCAGTACCCAACGACTTCTGAAGGTCTTTCCAAAAGTTATAAGTAAGCCTAGGATCACGGTCAGATACAATGGAGAGAGGAAATCCATGTAACCTGACTATCTCCTTAAGATACAAACGGGAAAGTTGATCTAGGGAAAAATTATCTCATATAGGAAGGAAATGAGCAGATTTAGTCAAGCGATCAACAATAACCCAGATTGCATTATTACCTCAAGATGTCTTTGGTAATCCCACAACAAAGTCCATGGATATATTCTCCCATTTCCACTCTGGCACTAGTAGAGGATGAAGCATCCCTTTCGGTAACTGTCCCTCTGCTTTAACCTGCTGACAAGTCAAACACTTCACAGTAAAATCAGCAATATCTCTTTTCATTCCATCCCACCAGTAATACTCCCGCAGATCTCTGTAAATCTTAGTACTGCCAGGATGAACTGAAAACGGGGAACTATGAGCCTCACATAACAACTCATTCTTCAACTGTGAATCACAAGGCACACATAATCTCTTCCCAAACCTCAAAACACAATCATTATCAATGTTGAATTCATGCAACTTACCTTTCTGAACCAGCTCTACCTTTTTCTGCAACTCGCTGTCTTGCTTATGCGCTTGCTTGATTCTGTCTGATAGAGAAGATTTCACTGATACCTAAAACAAAACAGAAGGACTTCCTGCACCAACAACTTCTATGCAAAATTTCATCAAATCAAAAACCAAAGGATCTCGTTCCAAACGTATCATGGTTAATGAAGCATTACTTTTTTGACTCAAAGCATCAGCCACTTTATTTGCTTTTCCCGGATGGTAGTGAATTGTACAATCATAATACTTGATTAATTATAGCCATCTCCTCTGTCTCATGTTCAATTCTTTCTGAGTGAATATATACTTTAAACTTTTGTGATCAGTATATATATCACACTTTACTCCATACAAATGATGCCTCCAAATTTTTAAAGTGAAAACAGCAGCAGATAATTCCAAATCATGTGTAGGGTAATTTAACTCATGAGTTTTCAACTGTTGTGAAGCATAAGCAATTACCTGATCATTCTGCATTAGGACACAACCAAGTCCTTTCAACGAAGCATCACTGTATATAACAAACTCACCATTACTGGAAGGAAGTGCCAAAACTGGAGCATTCACCAATCTTCTTTTCAACTCCTGAAAACAATCATCACATTCTTTTGTCCAGATGAACTTAACACCCTTATGAGTTAGCTTAGTCATTGGACTAGATAACTGTGAAAAATTTTCAAAAAACCTTCGGCAGTAACCTGCCAAACCAAGAAAACTACGGATCTCGGTTACATTTGTGGGTCTTGGCCATTCTTTAACAACTTTTATTTTAGTAGGATCAACAGTTATGCCATATTTTGAAACAATGTGACCAAGGAAAGAAATTTTTTGTAACCAAAACTCACACTTTCTGAATTTTCCATATAGTTTCTTTTCTTTTAAGGTTTGCAAGATAACCCTTAAATGACTTTCATGCTCCTCTTTACTTATATAAAACACCAAAATATCATCAATAACACAACCACCATTTACCACCTGATTCAACTGAGCCATAACTATAGTAAACTGCTCAATTCTGATTCTGACCATCTCAGGATACTAATTTGAAAGGTCATTTCCCTCTGTATGCCTTCCCAGAAAAGATGATATGTTTACTCTATGGAAAACCATTCTTATTGCAGAAATACCTTAGGTGAAGCAACATGGTAATCTTTAAATGCTATATCATTTTAATCGTACCATAAATTAACTTATAATTTTACACTTTTCTAACTCCAAAAGTTGTCTAAACCGACCTATGATACCAACTATAAGGCCCCGACCTTAAACCTTACTTAATATTGAATTAAATGAATAATTCACATTGAGGATCTTTTCAGGTTTAGAGTTTTAGAGAATTATAACATAACTATTACATCTCCAAATATTACAAAGTAGACACTTCTACTAAGTTTCCATAATAAAAAAAACTCTTAAAAAGAAACATGTATAGTTCCATGTCTTATATAGCATGAAATTCCCTTGATCCCATCCTTGACCTTATTCCACATTAAGTCCTGTGAAAAACATTTCAAAAAAACTTGGGGTGAGCATAAAAAGCTCAGTAAGGGATACATAAAGAATGAAAACTGTTACTTTTTCAAACATCAAGTAAACCATGTATACTCTATCAAAGTAATACCTTCACCTTCATGAAGTAATAAAAACTCTTCACTGAATAAAGTATCATTACTTACCTTTTTGTAACCAAAGGATTACCATAAAACCCATATAAATAACACATAGCATATATAAAGGTAACTTGGGACATAAACATACTTAAGTGGAATAACCATACGGTCGACTTCCACACATATCACTTAATGGAATAGCCATACGGCCAATTTCCATACATACTTAATGGAATAGCCATACGGCCGACTTCCATAACCAATGCATTGGAGGTTATAACGTAACCACCCGTCCTGGTATTCACGACACGACCCGTCATATGGTTTATCACGTAACCACCCATCAAATGTCCAAGTACCAATATAAAATCATAAAACATAAAACCAATATAAAGGAATGATAACATTTCCACATTTCAATCACAATATATCATAATATAATCCTTTATCAAAACCATTTTCAATACCAAAATTCATAAAAGAGTATATGGTATTTATTTTATTTTAAAAACATTACGAGTTGTTGAGGAAGCCAAAGACCAAATAATACTCGCAGCGGCGGAAAAGGTCATTGTCACCACGTACGTTAAAAAAACATTCCTTTTTGTCGTTTAGTAAAACGCTTCGAAGAAAAAGATTCCTTTTGTATAAAAGTAAAAGTCAAAGGGGTCTATACACCGTATAAATGAAAGTTGTGTATAAAATGAAATATGCCTCAATCAAAGGAGATTGAGACGAAGTCCCTTACCTCGGGTCCGACTTGACTCGATCATTATTTAACGTCCTGAATAATAAACTTGAGTTAATTTCTATTTTCTTAAGAAACTTTTTCAAGTTCATTATTCCTTTTATATCAATTATTGCCATGTCATAAACATTATGTAACCATTTAAGTTAATAATGTTTGTTTTGTCATTATTTGGTTCTTAAGTCGAAAGTGAACTTCTTACAATTACAAGTTGTTCGTGTGGTCAAATATCCATTATATCCAGAATTTTATTCATGATGTAGATATCATATATATCATATATATCCAGCATATAAATGTATTTATAATATTACATAATCATTTATAGGTAAGAAATGAAATGCACCGTTCATGGAGATGGTAAGCCGTACGTACGCATGAACGCTACTTTCATTTCTTTGCCATATTAATGGAATTAAAACTAAATGAGAGGTATGTATATTTTAATTCCAAAATTATATTCATCATTTAGATGTATCATTCATCATATATATCCATTATATACATGTACTTATAATAGTACATTACATTTGGGGATAAGAAATGAAATGCACTTTCATGGAGACGGTAAGCCGTACGTACGCATGAACGCTACTTTCATTTATATATCATACTTTAATGGAAAGAAAATAATGATGATATAAAGGTATATTATAATTCCAGTATAACATCATATCTAATAACTTTAAATCCATCCTTTACACATCACACATATGGCATTAACGAATCACATCACTTTGAGGGGGCGGTAGTCCGCACTTCCTTAAATGAAGATATCGTGTTTACCCATAATGGACACCATAAAGGTATGCCCAAAATGAAAAATACAGAAGCTTAAGGAAAACATAAACATATTATATATCATATATAAATATAGTGTCATCTTAAAAGCCACCTTTGAAGGTGTTAAAATAATGCTGAACAATCATCGTTTCGGGAGGCAGAAATTCGCCATCCACGGAAACAGTATGTTCTTTAACCATTAGATGTAGGTGTGTGTAAGTGTAGATTTAATCCATATTATAACAACATACTAGTATATTTAAGATACTGGAGTTGTTAAAAAAGAAATAAATAAAAAGAGTTTAGGGGGTTGGAGAAGCAAAATAAAACAAAAGGGCTCAAGTGAAGACATTACCCCAAAATCGGGTAACTCCCTTTGGTTTGAGCTCAAAGACTTCCTTGGGAAGACTTCTGCCCAAAGTGAGGCTTCAAGGAGTAAGAGAGGGATGTGTATAGACAGAATGGGTAGGGGTTGGCCGAGCCAAAGGCTTTGGGTTTGTGGGTAAGGAGGTAGAGATGGGGGCCTTTTATAAGAGGAGAGGAGGGGCACTCATGGAAAGTTATAAAAGGTTACTTTATTTTCAAATGGTTTTAGGATTTTAAAGGTCCCACATTAATGTGTTTCAAGGATAAGGTGATAAGGTTTCAAATTCACCCATCCAATAGGTTTTGGACATGTTTAGGTGTTAGATTTTACATTATCTTTCCATTTTATTAAAATTGTTAAATAATGAGGTCATCACTGCATCATCATGATGTCATAAATAATTTAATTTATTTAATGCCTAAAAATTAAAAAAAAAATACTATGATGTAGGAAACCTTGTTATCTTTCTAATGAATATTTATAGTCAAAAATATGACTTGTATAAACCCATGTTAAAATTGTTTTAGTAAAACATTTCATGTTTGTGTCATTTTTTACTTTAACATAAAATAAAAAGTTATTTATGTCATTTCCCAACCAAAGTGGCTCCATGGGGTCCCCAAGTTGACCCATGGATTTTCTTGGTCGTCCATGACACATCCAATAATTGTAGGACATGTTTCAAGGTATTTTCATTTTATTATAATATCATTTTTTCCTTAAATTGCACTAATTACCTCTAATCGCGATTAAAAACTTAATAAGTTACTATTCACCAAAAAATTATTTTAATCTCATTGAACCACATTTTACTTCTTAATGACAACCATGTATGTCGGATTTTTGAAATTAAAAACACAGAAGTCGTAAAATTTCATTTAAATGAAAAATCAGTTTTTATAAGTACCACTTAGTGGTTTCACTATTTATCAAAAATTGAAGTTTTTCAGAAAAATACCAAAAATTCACCCTAAGCTATATTTGATATTCAGAATTCAAAAATGAAGTATATTTTACAAAATTCAAAACATATAAGTAAAATTAATTAATTTAATAATTAATTCCCGCTGTCATGACAAATAGCGTGTTTTTGTGAAACAATAAGTATCAAAAGATTGACACTAGTTTAAGTCCGATTTCAATGTGAAATTAATTCCAACGACCACTATTGGATTTAATGGTAAAAATATTTTCTTATTTCTCTTTAAAACCAATTCCAATGATAATCTAATCATATAAATAAATTAGATTAAAAAGAGGTTTTGAATTAGAATACAACATTTTACACTATTCATTAAAAAATGAGCTTTATCTGAAAGATACCAAAAATTTACACAAAGTAAATTTTGATGTCCCGATTCTAAAGAAGAGTTATATTTGGTCCAAAATAATGTATAATAGGGAACAAAACTATATTTAATGACAGTTTTCCATTAAAAGTTGATAAGTGGAGCTTTAGTGAAAATTAGAGTATATATGCCTAAAATTGAATTCTTTTCGTATTTTAAGACTTTATCTTTTATTGGATAAATGTAAAAACATTTAAAAACATATATAATCATATTTTAGTTATTTATATCTATTCCCGCCAGTACAACGGCTACGTGTAAACTAACATTTAAAAAAATATTATTTTGTTACTAGTGTGCAATGTACGATTTCAAAGAAACTCTTTGTTACGTATCGGGTATGCTATCAAACATAGCAACCCCTTTAAAGTAAAATTAATATTAGATTCACAAATATTAATAAGTATGAAAATTCTTTATTCTTTATTTACCTGGGATGTTACATCCTTCCCCCATTTTGGGAATTGCGTCCTCACAATTTTATTCACTTATCAAAATAAGTGGGGGTATTTATCCCTCATAGCATTTTCAGATTCCCACGTTGCCTCTTCAATCACATGGTTTTTCCACAAAACCTTTACCTGATGAATCACCTTATTCCGTAACACCTTCTCCCTGTGGTCAAGAATCTGGACTGGTTGTTCTTCATAAGATAGGTTCTCTTCCAGCTGAACTATCTCTGGACTCAAAACATGAGATGGATCTGGCATATACTTCCTCAACATCGAAACATGAAAAACATTGTGTACCTGAGATAAAATTGGAGGTAAAGCCACTCGGTATGCAACTGATCCAACTTTCTCCAGAATTTTATATGGTCCAATGAACCTTGGACTCAGCTTTCCTTTCTTACCAAATCTCATCACACTTTTCCTTGGAGAAACCTTGAGAAAAACATGATCACCTACCTCGAAAGATAGATCCTGCCTCCGGTTATCCGCATAACTTTTCTGCCTACTCTGAGCTGTTCTCATGTGTTTCTGAATCAACTGAACCTTTTCTACCATCTCTTCTATCAATTCGGGTCCCATCAGCTTCCTTTCACCCACTTCATCCCAAAATGCTAGAGTTCGACACCGCTTCCAATATAATGCCTCAAATGGTGCCATCTGTATACCAGAATGAAAACTGTTATTATATGAAAACTCAACCAAAGAAAGACGTTGGTCCCAACTTCCCTGATAATCCATCGAACAAGCTCTTAGCATATCCTCCAAGGTCTGAATTTTTCGTTCTGACTGCCCATCTGATTGAGGATGGAAAGCTGTACTAAAATTTAATTGAGTACCCAACGACTTCTGAAGGTCTTTCCAAAAGTTAGAAGTAAACCTAGGATCACGGTCAGATACAATGGAGAGAGGAAATCCATGTAACCTGACTATCTCCTTAAGATACAAACGGGAAAGTTGATCTAGGGAAAAATTATCTCGTATAGGAAGGAAATGAGCAGATTTAGTCAAGCGATCAACAATAACCCAGATTGCATTATTACCTCAAGATGTATTTGGTAATCCCACAACAAAGTCCATGGATATATTCTCCCATTTCCACTCTGGAACTAGTAGAGGCTGAAGCATCCCTTTCGGTAACTGTCACTCTGCTTTAACCTGCTGACAAGTAAAACACTTCACAGTAAAATCTGCAATATCTCTTTTCATTCTATCCCACCAGTAATACTCCCGTAGATCTCTGTACATCTTAGTACTGCCAGGATGAACTGAAAACGGGGAACTATGAGCCTCACATAATAACTCATTCTTCAACTGTGAATCACAAGGCACACATAATCTCTTCCCAAACCTCAAAACACAATCACTATCAATGTTGAATTCAGACAACTTACCTTTCTGAACCAGCTCTACCTTTTTCTGTAACTCGCTATCTTGCTTCTGCACTTGCTTGATTCTATCTGATAGAGAAGATTTCACTGATACCTGAAACAAAACAGAAGGACTTCCTGCACCAACAACTTCTATGAAAAAGTTCATCAAATCAAAAACCAAAGGATCTCGTTCCAAACGTAGTATGGTTAATGAAGCATTACTTTTTTGACTCAAAGCATTGGCCACTTTATTTGCTTTTCCCGGATGGTAGTGAATTGTACAATCATAATCCTTGATTAATTCCAGCCATCTCCTCTGTCTCATGTTCAATTCTTTCTAAGTGAATATATACTTTAAACTTTTGTGATCAGTATATATATCACACTTTACTCCATAAAAATGATTCCTCCAAATTTTTAAATTGAAAACAACAGCAGCTAATTCCAAATCATGTGTAGGGTAATTTACCTCACGAGTTTTCAACTGTCGTGAAGCATAAGCAATTACCTGATCATTCTGCATTAGGACACAACCATGTCCTTTCAATGAAGCATCACTGTATATAACAAACTCACCATTCCTGGAAGGAAGTGCCAAAACTGGAGCATTCACCAATCTTCTTTTCAACTCCTGAAAACAATCATCACATTCTTTTGTCCAGATGAACTTAACACCCTTACGAGTTAGCTTAGTCATTGGACTAGATAACCGTGAAAAAGTTTCAACAAACCTTCAGTAGTAACCTGCCAAACCAAGAAAACTACGGATCTCGGTTACATTTGTGGGTCTTGGCCATTATTTAACAACTTTTTTTTTAGTAGGATCAACAATTATGCCATCTTTTGAAACAATGTGACCAAGGAAAGAAATTTGTTGTAACCAAAACTCACACTTGCTGAATTTTCCATATAGTTTCTTTCCTTTTAAGGTTTGCAAGATAACCCTTAAATGACTTTCATGCTCCTCTTTACTTTTAGAAAACACCAAAATATCATCAATAACACAACCAACATTTACCACCTGATGCAACTGAGCCATCACTGTAGTAAACTGCTCAATTCTGATTCTGACCATCTCGGGATACTAATTTGAAAGGTCATTTCCCACTGTATGCCTTCCCAGAAAAGATGATATGTTTCCTCTATGGAAAACCATTATTATCGCAGAAATACCTTAGGTGAAGCAACATGGTAATCATTAAATGCTATATCATTTTAATCATACCATAAATTAACTTATAATTTTACACTTTTCTAACTCCTAAAGTTGTCTAAACCGACCTCTGATACCAACTATAAGGCCCCGACCTTAAACCTTACTTAATATTAAATTAAATGAATCATTCACATTGAGGATCTTTTCAGGTTTAGAGTTTTAGAGAATTAGAACATAACTATTACATGTCCAAAGATTACAAAGTAGACACTTCTACTAAGTTTCCATAATAAAAAAAACTCTTAAAAAGAAACATGTCTAGTTCCATGTCTTATATAGCATGACATTCCCTTGATCCCATCCTTGACCTTATTCCACATTAAGTCCTGTGAAAAACATTTCAAAAAAACTTGGGGTGAGCATAAAAAGCTCAGTAAGGGATACACAAAGAATGAAAACTGTTACTTTTTCAAACATCAAGTAAACCATGTATACTCTATCAAAGTAATACCTTCACCTTCATGAATTAGTAAAAACTCTTCACTGAATAAAGTATCATTACTTACATTTTTGTAACCAAAGGATTACCATAAAACCCATATAAAGAACACATAGCATATATAAAGGTAACTTGGGACATAAACATACTTAAGTGGAATAACCATACGATCGACTTCCACACATATCACTTAATGGAATAGCCATATGGCCAATTTCCATACATACTTAATGGAATAGCCATACGGCCGACTTCCATACCCAATGCATTGGAGGTTATAACGTGAACACCCATCCTGGTATTCATGGCACCACCCGTCATATGGTTTATCACGTAACCACCCGTCAAATGTCCAAGTACCAATATAAAATCATAAAACATAAAACCAACATAAAGGAATGATAACATTTCCACATTTCAATCACAATATATCATAATATAATCCTTTATCAAAACCATTTTCAATACCAAAATAAATAAAAGAGTATATGGTATTTATTTTATTTTAAAAACATTACGAGTTGTTGAGGAAGCCAAAGACCAAATAATACTCACGGTGGCGGAAAAGGTCGTTGTCACCGCGTACGTTAAAAAAAAACATTCCTTTTTGTCGTTTAGTAAAACGCTTCGTAGAAAAAGATTCCTTTTGTATAAAAGTAAAAGTCAAAGGGGTTTATACACCGTATAAATTAAAGTTGTGTATAAAATGAAATATGCCTCAATCAAAGGAGATTGAGACGAAGTCCCTTACCTCGGGTCCGACTTGACTCGATCGTTCTTTAACGTCCTGAATAATAAACTTGAGTTAATTTATATTTTCTAAAGAACCTTTTTCAAGTTCATTATTCCTTTTATATCACTTATTCCCATGTCATAAACATTATGTAACCATTTAAGTTAATGATGTTTGTTTTGTCGTTATTTGGTTCTTAAGTCGAAAGTGAACTTCTTACAATTACAAGTTGTTCGTGTGGTCAAATATCCATTATATCCAGAATTGTATTCATGATTTAGATATCATATATATCATATAGATCCAGCATATAAATGTATTTATAATATTACATAATCATTTATAGGTAAGAAATGAAATGCACCGTTAATGGAGATGGTAAGCCGTACGTACGCATGAACGCTACTTTCATTTCTTTGCCATATTAATGGAATTAAAACTAAATGAGAGGTATGTATATTTTAATTCCAGAATTATATTCATAATTTATATGTATCATTAATCATATATATCCATTATATACATGTACTTATAATAGTACATTACATTTGGGGATAAGAAATGAAATGCACCGTTCATGGAGACGGTAAGCCGTACGTACGCATGAACGCTACTTTCATTTCTATATCATACTTTAATGGAAAGAAAATAATGATGTTATAAAGGTATATTATAATTCTAGTATAACATCATATATAATAACTTTAAATACATCCTTTACACGTCCCACATATGGCATTAACGAATCACATCACTTTGAGGGGGCGGTAGTCCGCACTTCCTTAAATGAAGATATCGTGTTTACCCATAATGGAAACCATAAAGGTAAGACCAAAATGAAAAATACAGAAGCTTAAGGAAAACATAAACATATTATATATCATATATAAATATAGTGTCATCTTAATGGCCACCTTTGAAGGTGTTAAAATAATGCTGAACAATCATCGTTTTGGGAGGCAGAAATTCGCCATCCACGGAAACAGTATGTTCTTTAACCATTAGATGTAGGTGTGTGTAAGTGTAGCTTTAATCCTTATTATAAAAACATACTAGTATATTGAAGATACTGGAGTTGTTACAAAATAAATAAATAAAAAGATTTTAGGGGGTTGGAGAAGCAAAATAAAACAAAAGGACTCAAGTGAAGACATTACCTGAAAATCGGGTAACTCCCTTTGGTTTGAGCTCAAAGGCTTCCTTGGGAAGACTTCTGCCCAAAGTGAGGCTTCAAGGAGTAATATAGGGATGTGTAGAGCCAAAATGGGCAGGTTTTGGCCAATACAAAGGCTTTGGGAGTGTGGGTAAGGAGGTATAGATGGGGGCCTTTCATAAGAGTAGAGGAGGGGCACTCTTGGAAAGTTATAAAATGTTACTTTATTTTCAAATGGTTATCGGATTTTAAAGGTCCCGCATTGATGTGTTTCAAGGATAAGGTGATAAGGGTTCAAATCCACCCATACAATAGGTTTTGGACATGTGTAGGTCTTAGATTTTATATTATCTTTCCATTTTATTAAAATCGTTAAATAATGAGGTCATCACTGCATCATCATGATGTCATAAATAATTTAATTTATTTAACGTATAAAAATTATAAAAAAGATACTATGATGTATGAAATCTTTTTATCTTTCCAATGAATATTTATAGTAAAGAATATGACTTATATAAACCCATGTTAAAATTGTTTTAGTAAAACATTTCATGTTTGTGTCATTTTTACTTTAACATAAAATAAAAAGTTATTTATGTCATTTCCCAACCAAAGTGGCTCCATGAGGTCCCAAAGTTGACCCATGGATTTTATTGGTCGGAAATGACACATCCAATAAGGTTAGGACATGTTTCAAGGTATTTTCATTTTATTATAATATATTTTTTGCCTTAAATTGCACTAATTACCTCTAATCGCGATTAAAAACTTAATAAGTTACTATTCACCAAAAAATTATTTTAATCTCATTGAACCACATTTTACTTCTTAATGACAACCATGTATGTCGGATTTTTGAAATTCAAAACACATAAGTGGTAAAATTTCATTTAAACGAAAAATCAGTTTTTATAAGTACCACTTAGTGGTTTCACTATTCATCAAAAATTGAAGTTTTTCAGAAAAATACCAAAAAATAACCCTAAGCTATATTTGATATTCCGAATTCAAAAATGAAGTCAATTTTACAAAATTAAAAACATATAAGTCAAATTAATTAATTTAATAATTAATTCCCGCTGTCATGACAAATAGCGTGTTTTTGTGAAATAATAAGTATCAAAAGATTGACACTAGTTTAAGTCCGATTTCAAAGTGAAATTAATTCCAACGACCAATATTGGATTTAATGGTAAAAATATTTTCTTATTTCACTTTAAAACCAATTCCAATGATAATATAATCATATAAATAAATTAGATTAAAAAGTGTTTTTGAATTAAAATACAACATTTTACACTATTCATTAAAAAATGAACTTTATCAGAAAGATACCAAAAATTTACACAAAGTAAATTTTGCTATCCCGATTCTAAAGAAGAGTTATATTCGGTCCAAAATAATGTATAAGAGTGAACAAAACTATATTTAATGACATTTTTCCATTAAAAGTTGATAAGTGGAGCTTTAGTGAAAATTAGAGTATATATGCCTAAAATTGAATTCTTTTCGTATTTTAAGCCTTTATCTTTTATTGGATAAATGTAAAAACATTTAAAAAAATATATAATCATATTTTAGTTATTTATATCTATTCCTGCCAGTACAACGGCTACGTGTAAACTAACATTTAAAAAAAATATTATTTTGTTACTAGTGTGCAACGTACGATTTCAAAGAAACTCTTTGTTGCGTATCAGGTACGCTATCAAACATAGCAACCCCTTTAAAGTAAAATTAATATTTAATTCGCAAATATTAATAAATATGAAAATTCTTTATTCTTTATTTACCTGGGATGTTACAAAACATTCTTGATTTTTTTTTATAATATAGAAACCTAAATCCAAATTAATATCTAAGAAATAAACCATAAAATTCACCCATAAAACACTAAAACCATAAATAACATTCCTAAATCACTTTTAATCAATATATCACCAAACAATAAGTGATCAAACCACATGAGATTTATTTAAGAAAGGGAAGTAGAATCCTCAAGATTATATGGGAACTACTCTGTGATCTAGTGGAATTCATCTCAAAATCCTTAGTCCATTCTAATGGATTTAAAGAAATGAAAAGACATAATATGTTATAGAAGGGGATAATTCCTTTGATATAGGCAAGAAAACTATCCTAATAACACCAAGAATCAAGAGGAAGGATAGAGAGGATGAATTTGACCTCAAATATCCATAAAAGGAGATCGAAAATAGTTCGGAAGAATGAAATTAAAATAGTTAATAAAAATGAGAAATAAGTGTTTCAGGGTGAATTGACCACAATTACCCCACTAAAAAAGATATAGAAAATGGGTACTTGATGTCACCCCATGACTACTCAGGACTATACTATGGATAGTGGGTACCCTTTACCCTTCTTATAGGTACCTTGTATAACCTATTATGGTAAACTATAGGTTACACCTCTTTATGGGTACATGAAACTCAAAAACTACGATGGTGCCTCAAAACTCATCTCATAACACCTAATAATTCATCTTAAAACACCCTAAATCAAATCAAAATCCTCAAAATAAAATAAAACCGACAACAGAGACTAAATACTCAATCTAGACCATATATTAACTATCCAAAAGTTTCACCTATGATCAAAAATCACTGTTGGTTAGAAATTTTTCATTAAACATTCGGTATAAAATGATCTAATAGATTCAAATCATAATTTTAAAAATATTTTTTCTGATGGTATTGTGGAATAGGAAAATTCATCCATGCCCCAATGACTAAATTGTGTATAGGAAGAAATATGAATTTTTTTAGTGTCTTAAATATGGGATATAATGATAATATTAAAATAAATAATGTAGGATAATTTATTTATTATGTTATGGACCAATGACCTTGTTATGTTAATTTGATATCTTCATATATTTACTCATTAGAAACATTTATTTTCAAATTCAAATAATGTGAAAAGTTTAAGTTTGTATGTATATGGATGATCATATGATGGAAAATTATTTCATAGAGATGATTTCTCATAATGAAAAATTATCAACAATTTTATGCATCTATAAATGAATATTTAAATATCAAACTTGGACTATGCATAGATGTAATAAATCATTATTTTAGTATTAGTATCATGGTTACTACATGACCTTTATTGTTGGATATTCATGGAATTACATAGAAATTTTTATTGAATTGAAATATATTACTTAAAGACCCTCAACCCAATAGACCGAAGTCAGTGTCTGCATTATTACATTAGAATAAGATATAGGGAATCACATCCCAAAGGACCAAATAGTTTAGTAGTCTTGGTAAATTGGACACATGTATAATTCCCATATTATATTTTAATTCAAAAATTACAACTTAATTTTATTTGATAATTTCATTATTCTTTGAAGCATATCCTTTCATGTCATTCATGGTGCACTTACTAGATTCTTGGGAAAGGAAATAAAATAAGGGTGAGATCAAATGATTTGTAAGAGTTAAGTGAACTAAAATTTATCATGAGTAAATGAAGAGTAATTAATAAGGAATAATCAATATGGGAAGGTATTTATCTAAAAAATTATCTATTTTATCAATAACTTGTGTATTGTGATTAGACAATGCATAATCAATACAAAAAGGAAAATAACTGAAATCCAATGTAATTTAATCAATAAACAGATAATGAAAATGCATCTAGAAATAATATCATTGAAAAAAATATCATGGATAATAATAATTGTATTCTGAATGAAAGTAAGTATCAATTACTGTAATTTATGATCTCAGGTATTGTGATACCTCTACTATCAAGAAAATTCACTGGAATGGGTGTGTGTATGAAATAAAATTGATAAGTGTTGCATGGAAAAAATTTATCAAGCCCATATAAATGGTGGTACTTAGCACGAAGTATATGAAAATATTTAATGATGGTTTTACTGGAAAATTCGCATGGAACTAGTTAACCACTAGTGAACCCTATTGTGATTTTTTATCAAGAATATTCAAGAGAAAGTTGATGGATGGGTACCCACACTACCTTGGGTCATTATTTTGGACCTAAATCATGTACTAATTTAATTAAATCATGAAAAACACCAAATGGTTTTCCAAAAGGAAATATGATTTCAATATTTGGAACACTTGTTTTCTTGGTCAACCACTTAGAGATAGGATGATCATCCCTTATGAAAGAACGTGGATGAACATTTTTGAAATCATGTAACAATATAGTTGCCTTCACATTTTCCCTATGTAGGATGTAATGTAAATTCAATATAATGATTTCATGGACACTGCAATGCTAGTGTATAGGATTAGTAGCAATGGGAAATTCAATTCCAAGGAATACTAAAAGATGAAAAGTGAGAGCTACATCATGATACCATCATGGATATCCAAATTTAAGATAAACTTCATACATCCTAAGAGATTTATTCTTTTATGGAGAATCTGGAAAAACAAGTTTCCAATACATGATCAAATTCGGAAGGCTAGACAATACATTTTTTTGGCGAGCCATTTATGTTTAAGAGATAAAGAAAATATACATAATCTTTTAATCAGTTGTGAATATGAATGGGAACTATGGATATATGTGGTTCATGTATTTAGTATTGATATAAATGTAGGTATGAAACTGGAAGAACATAGGGTATTTCTCAGCAACACTGGATAGAGATAGCATATTCAATACCTCTTACTAGCAGCTGTGGAATCCATATTTTCATTGATCTGTAGGGATCAAAATAAATGTTTGTTTGATGGAAAATCTCCATATATCTATTATTTAATAGTGGCTATGAACAAGGTGGTCCATTATGATGCAAGGGTATAAGTGGGAATAATGTACAATAACACGAATGATCTGAAAATTATGAGATTATTGGGAGTTTTAGGTAGACCAAAGTATCCCCTAGTTCTTATATATGTGAGGTAGATTCCCCAAATTAGCTTATGGAAAAAATACAATGTTGATGGTGCGGCCTCTGATATGCCAGACCTTCAGGTTGTGGAGGTATTTTTTGAACCCATCATGGATTTTTCAAAGGATTATTTATTATTATATTGAAATTGGAACTGCATATGAAGTTGAGTTATGGAAAATGATGTATGATATAAAATATGTTGTCTTACATAATTGGACTGTCATATGGATTGAATCTGATTATGAAACTACTATCATGTCTCTAAGGGTGAGAATCTGGAATGTCCCATGGAAACTCTTACACCAATATATTGATTGTATGAATCATGCCACTCAAATTAATATTCTTATCTCACATACATATAGGGAATCCAACCAGGTGGTGGATGATTTATGAAAGTTAGTGATCATTGAAGCAAGCATGATGTGGACCTTCATATCTTCTAAATATTGCACCTCATTGGTGGGGGAGGACATGAGATAGTGGTTCATTATCGTCTTTGTAATCTCCCTTGTAATTCCTAATCTTGTATGTTTACTATTTTAATAATAAATTTTAGGAAAATATTTTCCAAGATCTTAGATCTTCTTGGTAATAAATAATTTTGAGAATGTTAAAAATATTTTTAAAAACATTTTTACAAAATATGGTTTTAGAAGAAAGTATATTTTCGACCAAAGACATAAATGATTTCATATTTTATTAAAAAAATATTAATCATTATAAGTAAAAATAGAGGAATGTGGTAATATTACTTGAAAAAAATAATGAACAACCATATTATAAGATAACTAAATGGGTTTATTAAATAATGATCAAATAATTTTCTCTAATGGAAATTCATGTATAAACAATCCTGAATAAAATGAGATTGTGAAATAAAACCTTACAAAAATCATAATATTGAAGTGAGAATTAATAAATAAAGAAATTTTGTGTATCAAATGTAAATAAACATAAAAAAGGTTAATTAAAATATAATATATTCTAAATTAATTACACACATAATCTTATAATATTAAAGACAATAAAGAATAAAAAAACCTAATGAAAATAACTGAGTTATGAAATTTTTTCCAATTGGTAACTTTTAAGTTAAAATAAATTTGGATGAAATAATTCAAATTAAAACTTAAAAAAACATGAATTATAAATTAATTATGATATTAAATGTCAAAGGTTTATTATTTACATAATATAAAAGAAATTAGGTGCACAACAATCAAATATGCCTCAATTAATAAAGATTAAGATGAAGTCGCTTACCTTAAGCTTACTTTAGGTTGAACGTGATTTATACTCCTATATAATGGTTTTAAGAATGATATTAATTTATACCATAACCATATTCATATTTATAATATCATTTTTTACCTTTTTATAATATTATACCACCTTTTTGTTAATAATATTTCATTATTTCATTATTTCGGGTGTTAATTGCCTTGTTTTCTCATGAAAGTTCTAGTTATTGTGAATATTATATATTTTTACCATCTATATAATTATATTAACCTTATAAATATTTTTTTTACATTAGATTCATTTTTATAATATTTTTTATAAATCTGAACATGGAAAATGGATAACATCACTTCATGGAGACGGTAGGCCGTATGTATGCATGAGCGACATTATTAAATTTTTAATGGGTTGAAAGATAAGGAAGTGTGTGATATATTAATTTTCAAGAATAAATATAATATTCTATATCACAAATATTTACTAAATATATCTTTATTACCATCCCTTTAAATCATAAGTGAAAAACGAATCACATCACTTCGCGTGGCGGTAGTCCCCCGTATACATGAGTGATATTATCATATTTTAAACATAATAGAATGAAAGAAGTTATATATGATATTAAAATTACATAGGTATAAAAATATAATAAATATCACACAAATTTATTAAATACATCAATATATCCATCCTTTAAATGCAGTTATGGAAAATGAATTACATCAGTTCGTGAGACGGTAGTTCACCGTACACACGATTGATGGTTTAATTACCCATTTAATGGAAGAAAAGAAGGATATAGGTCATGAAATTAATATAATAACATATTAATGAATGTATTATATTTATTTTATTATATTATCATGTTTTAATAATATTTTAATGAGGTTCAAGAAGAAACAAAATAAAAATTCTCGTTCGAAAACATTACCACTTCTTCAGACAACTTCTTTATGTTTGCACCACAAGCCTTTATTAGTTAGATTTATGATCAAACAAAGAGATATATAATATTTTTATAGGGGTAAGGAAGTTATTTTTTTAGTTTTTTTGAAAAACATTATTTCTTTGGAAGAGTGAAGAGTGTAGGAGATGGGTGGCCATTTATAAGTGGGGGAAGGACACACATGGAATTTTTTAAAATAATCAATTACACCCACATTTTTATCTTGCCAAAAACATCAAAAATGGTTTATTATCAACCATTATAGGTGATAAAGTTGATATGTGTTCATAAAATGGGTTTTATGTAATTTTATAGGTCATCATAACCCTCATCTTTTTAGTTTAGCCCTCGATAAATCAGTTTTTACCTTAACCATGGTAATGAATTTTTACTACTTTTACTATTCATGGAGGTCAAGAATTAAGTTGAATTTATTAGATAATATAAATTATTATTATTAAAAATAATAAATATATTTTTCTAAATTTAATTAATATAATTTTTAGAATAAAATTTAAAATCATACCTATATACGTGGTGAAAAAATGTGTTTCCCAAGAGCAAATTATTAAAAGTATATAAGGATTTAATATCATAATTAAATATTAAATTATTTCCGATAAAGTAAATTAGATAAATTTTAATATAATTGATTTTTTTACTTTAAAATCAATTTAAATATAATTTTACCTTGTAAATTATTTAAATTAAATTGAAATTTTCAATAAAATTCATTATTTTTCACTATTTATCAAAAAATGAAACATTTCAAAAAATTCAAAACAAGATCTCCCAAATATAATTTTTATATTATTATTTCAAAAATTAATCTCATTTTATCAAACGCATTTTTCTTAAAGTGTTAAAATTTAATTTTAAAATATGTTCACAAAGTGTGACTAAGTCATCTTTTAGAAAAATACAGTTTTTCATAAAACATTTCATTTTATTTTAAATGATTCATATTTTTTATTTATAATAAATAGATAACAAATGAACATGCTTAAAACATAAATCTTCATAAATTTAATTCTCATATTCATATATTTTAACTTATTACCTTTTTCATAATGGTAACATTTTAAATAATAATTTTATAATAGAGTATTGTGTTTTTTTTAAACTCGAAGTTGTGTGCACCACAATCTATCAAAGAGATTGAATTTATCTAATAATTAATATATATTATTGTATCATATGGTATATTGTTTGATAATATTTGTGTTTCTTCTAATATTTTTTATCAAACATGGTATTCCTCATTTGAAATCTTAGGGTATTACATTCAACCCAACATCAATAAAGTTTTTCTTCACAATTTGATCATGCACTTGAAAATTAAGGGTTTGAAATTTGAAAAATCCATTGTTGAAAAGAAACAAAATAAAAAGGTTTAATAAAAAATGTGCTTAATGAGAGAGAAAGGTAAGTACAAAGGTTATAAGTAATAACACATAACTTGGTTTCTTTTTCTAATAACAATGGTGGAACGTGAATTTATAGATATAGAAAAAATAATAAATAATTATAGATATTGATATAGGTCATCGATCATAAGAAAGTGAATGATCAATAGAAATTTAAGGACCTCAAAAACATAAATCTATGATGATTTAAAAGTCCATTTGATTAATCAAATATGGAGTTAATAGGATAACGATTTTTGTTTCAAGATCCTTTTCCTAATGTTAAAGAATTAATTTACTATATAAGAATATAAGGAAATGTAATTACTTGATATATTTATATTTCATTATTATAATTTTATCTTTTTGTTGTGCCTCGATAAATTTCTAATAAATCATTTACTCCAAAAAACGAATATTATATATATTAATACTTTATTCCTAAAGCACTAAAATATACTTTAAATGGATAATAAGATCCATAAGAGAGTGACATGTATTTTTTCCTATTTCTAAATATTTTCTAAAACCAATATGGTTAAAACAATATATTAATCTACACACCCTAATGGTAATCCCACTAGTTCATCATAAATATTTAGTCACCAAATTTTTTAAGTAAAAAATCCCATATTAATCATAACATCATGTAGGCCACTAGTAGGTCATAAACCCTTTTCTTCCTTCAAATGCGGGTTCAAGACCTGTGGCCATTCCAGATGTGATGGGTTGTCACTTTGTATGGATGTTGTACTTTTTCTAAAACTATATTAATGTAATTCCTATAAAGCTCCCAAATTTTGATAACCCATAATTACTATAACATCAAAGAGGAGATAAAACTTAAAGGTTTCCAATAACTTTAATAATTAATCCAAAAACATTAAAGGAAATATTCTTCAAATAACTTTTTCATATACTAAAACAATGGGTTTTATTCCCATAAATGTTTTTTAAATATATCCTCAATCATGTTATATCCCTAAAACAAAATTTTTTAGAAGGGGTTTTAAGACTTTGACCTTGTGATAAACCTTAAAATCATATTCCCATGATGTTATCAATAACACTTAAGTTACGAAATACATACATTCTTCTAAAATTCTACAAAATCCTTATATGTTTCAGGATTCTTATAAAAAAAATACCATTGGTAAAAAAAATACTTCTAAAATTTAATTATTGAACAATAATACATAAATAATTCATCTATTTTATTTAAACATAATCCATTCATTAATATTAGGGTTAACCTTTATAAGAGGTAATTGACTCAAATAATTCTCAGGTTCCCCACATTTAAGAAGAAAAACTATAAATGGATCCCTATGATGAAATTTATTTCCTTCTATCGTACTCAATATTTTTTCTATATAATTCATTACTTTATTCTTTTATTTTACACACATAAAATATTTTCCCATTCCTTTGATACACATTCCTAGGTGTCTCTTTAAACATTTATAACATGTAGTAAACCAAGGGTTCTTTCCTCTATGGTATCCACCACTTGTTCTCTTAGAAAACTGCATCCTCTTATTCTTTGGTGACTCTAGGACTTGGTTAAGGTATAGGTTATTAATCATATTTATAGAAAATTTATATAGTAATAATCATGATATCTTTCACCCTTGTCTTCACCCCATCTGGTTTCTCATATTAACCACATTTTACCTAATATTCAAAGTCAACTTGATTCCTTAGGGTTCCATCCATTGGATAAAACTACATAGCATAGTGTAAGATATAATAATCACAGCACGAAAACTATATAATCATTTATCGGATGTCTAAATGATGATTCCTTTTTTCAATATAAGACACATTAGTTTCAATTGATGTCATTCGTTTTCTTCATCTATTCAAATCCTTCATAATTGTTTGTAATCAAAATGTGAATTATCCAAAGAATATCCCCCATGACTATCACACCAAGTTCATAACAAGGCCCATTTTTGTGAACTAGGTAATTCTCAATTCTATTCCAATGTATATTTTATGATTTTATTACACTTAAGTACATTTTTTCAAGAACCACATCCTTTTACAGTATCTAAATAGAGATGTATTTCTAGGAAAATTCATATAATATCTACCTTACCAAAACATTAGGATATTATTCTATACTTATCCTCAAAGTCTATCATAGGGTTATGTTACCTAATCTATATTTTCCTAAATCTAGTTCCTAATATTTCTAATTAAATTCATCTAATAAAAAATATAAATACCCCAACCTCAGTATCCTGGAGCTAGTGTTTACTCTATTACATTGGAAAAATATACAAGGAATCACATCCTGAAGGGTAGAATAGTCTATTAATTTTGGTAAACTAGATATATACATTATTCCTATATTACATTTGAATACACAAATTAAAACATAATTTTTAATAGATTATCAATACTCCCACTAGATTATCCATGAATATCATTCATAGTATACTTCCAGATTATTAATAATGGAAACAAAATAAGGGTGGTATCAAATGCTCAGTAAGATATATGTAAATTGGAATCTATCATGAGTAAATAAAGAATAATCAATAAGTAATATTCAGTATGGAAAGGTAAATATATGAACACACATTTCATTTAATTAGTAACTTTACTATCATGATTAGATAAGGCTTAATCAAAATGGAGAGGTAAATAACTAAAAACACATGCCATTTAATTGATAAATTGATAATTGAAATGAATTCATAGATAATATAATTTTGAAAATATCATGGATAATAATAACTTAATTATGAATTAAGTGAATGTTTAATTATTGTATTTCATGATCTCAGGCACCATGATACATTTATTGTCAAGAATTTTCATAAGAATGTTTAAAATCGGTGGGTAGGTACACACCAAAAACCCATTTAAATAAGGATATCCAACAGATTAATCTCATGATACTGCTGATACATCGAGTGACTTTATATAATCAAGCACCACTAATATCTTCATGTCCAGCACATTCAACCTATATCAAATGATCATTTTAATCCACGAACCAATATTCCATATCAACAAATTTCATTATAAAGTAAGAAATATAAATTGATTATAATTTTTCCATTCAATTGTAATGGCTTGGACCTCTCCAGCCCATTCATTTGTCGAAAAGAAGGTCATGAAGTGTTCTGGAGGGTAGAATGGACTTTTCCCACACTTTTCAGAATTTTGTAACTAAACACCGTGTAGTGTGAGTACACGCCGTGTACCACCTTGACAAGTATACCCCGTGTTGAAGCCGTGTCCTTGCCGCGTGAAATAAATAAGTACACGCCGTGTATCACATCTTACACACCATGTAGTTTCTCCACACGTACGCGTTACCCTCAAACCGTGTGTTGACTAGTCAACGACCATGTTCCATGTTGAAGCAGTGTCCTTGCCACATGAAATAAATAAGTACACTCCATGTAGCCCATCTTACACGCCTTGTATTTTCTCCCCGCATATGCTTTACCATCAAACCATGTGTTGACCAGTCAATGGATGTGTGCCACATTGAATGCCGTGTTGGAAGCTACGTGGAGACCATGTGAAATGGCCAAGTACACGCCGTGTACTAGGAAGTACATGCCGTGTAATTTATTTTTTCTTACCTATAAAAGGAGGGGGCCTCTCCTCCTTTTCAGACCATCCCTCTCCTCCCCATTCCTTCGAGCAGAGCCCTCCCGAGAGAATCCAAAGCTCATTTCTTCCGTAACTTCCTCATCCGAGCTCTGATTTATGATTCGTCAGTGGCCACGAGATCATAACGATGAGGTGAAACTTCTGAGATTGGATATGTTGTTTTACCTTTGGCATTTCCTTCCCAGCTTCCACCTGAGGAGGTTTTTGCTGGGTTTTGACAGAAGCGACGGACACCGACAGACGTCTTCTAAAGTTGATCTGGGGGAGCGTTGTGATCAGAACCTGTTGAGGTAGGGATCTTACCTTCATCACTATAATTTTGGAATCATGAGGGATGGGTGTATTTTTGCTTTCATGAGACATAGTTGAACCAATTTAATGAAGTTAATAACTGGCTTACAGAACGAGGATGGGAAATTTGTTATGTTTATCTTTGTTTATCCTATTGTTATGTTGTGAATTGAATAGGATTATGCCTACTGAAAATCACGGTCATTGGGGGCCTTTTCTTGGGAAATTAAATGTTACCCTATCTTTCTAGACCGTTTTGTGGGTGGAAACTTTGTGGAATATGGAAATTGGTTAATCACGTAAAGTTGGATGATTAAATGAATATCCGGAACCCTTGTGTGATCACCCCGGTTGAAAAAAATGGAATAATGAACATGTGGATATTGGTTTGGTTACATGGTGTATCCTGGGTTATTACGAATAGTATGGGTAGCGGGGCTGTGGTAAATGATATTAAAGGGGAAATGATGTGGCACAAGCCTAGTTTGGTGATACGGTTATGGAGATATGGTTTAGTGGCAGCAGGGCTACAGTAATGGGTTGTGATATTAAAAGAAAGTGGAAAGTTGATAAATGAACTGTGGGGAAACGATAATTAATTAAACATGGGAACAATAAATGGGGATTTATTAATGATAAAAAGGTTGGTTTTGTGTTGCTTGTGTTCTATCTAACTTGATTTGTGGTTGGCAGGGTTTTGTTCTACAAAACGCTTGATCTGGTTTGATAATTTCCCAGTAGTTAAGGAACTAATAAAATAATTATATTGAAACATGAAAACCTAAATGGGGTTGGGTTTGTTTGTTGTATGCATGCTTCGTAGTAGCAGTGCCGAGGCACGTGCTCAGTTTCTCTGTTTAGAAGCCAAAGGTTGGGATATGTGTTTAATATACATATATGTATCTATATCTTTGTGTTTTGTCGCACCCCACCCATGCTGAGAACTTAGTGCCGAACACTCCCATTTGATGGGAGAGGGTGTTTTCCCCTTAGTTACTAGATATTTCTTGATCCTTCTTCCATAGGCTGTGATGGATTTAGGTGACCTTACACCCAAGACTCTTCGGGTAGGTTTCGATTGGTGTGATTTTAGCCCAAGACTCTTCGGGCAGGTTTACTATTCCCAAGAACCTTCAGGATGAGTCCCAGGTGTGTTCAGGTGGGGATGTGATTGTGGTTGTGAGGCCCAGGTGTGTGCGGGTGGGATATGTAGATGTGAGGCCTAGGTGTGTGCAGGCGGGACATGTGGTTCTTGAGGCCCAGGTGCATGCGGGCGGGAAGAGTGTGGTAGCGTCAGGACGTTCGCCATTAGGAAGAGCATCTAACTAGTGGGAAAATGGTGCGGGGTACCCAATACTCTTGTTCTTATATACTACTACCTGTTTTTTTGTGTATTTGGTGAGCGTGGCTAGTGAGGTTGGGTGGATAGAATTCCTTGCAAGGTTTTGGTTTCTTCTGTTGTTCTCACAGGACATTAGGATGTCTTCCCACCTGTGCACGAGAGCTTTACGTTTCCCTACTGAGTATACTTGTTTGACCACCCTACTTTTACTTTAAGGTTTCCAGGAGGACTACCAGGGCCGCGTGGGACCCTACTAGTCAGGACAGTTGGAGTTGTTGCAGTCGCTGTACTCTTGTTTCTTTTGGTATTGTACTTTTGAGTTTTCTTGTACTTGTACCTTGTTTCAGAATTGTTCAAACATGCATGTGGGATTGGTTTGGGTTTAATTTCATTTACTTGTTTCCTTTTTCTTTTTGTGTTTGACTCATCATATTTCTTGATCTTAAATAATAAAAAGGGTAGTGCCTCCCATATTTGTGAAAACTCATACCCTTGGTGCTAGTCACCACTCCGGGGCCTACTGGAGGCGGGACTCAGGGGTCATTATCTCCCTTTCACCATTTCCAGCTCAGGAGGGGAATCTTTGGTGGGAGGGGGTCATGATAGAATGGTATCAGAGGTGATGGTTGAGAGATAGGATGGAGTCTGGAGTTAGGCATAGTGAGGATTGCATGGGATGGTAGGTCAACAGTGTTAGGTGATCTTGGTGCATGATATAGGCCAGGGAAGGCTGGCTAAGACACGAGATTTTTGGGCCCCCCATGATCCGATGCAAGGACTCTGAGCCTACCGAACGACCAAGTTAGAATACATTGATTACAGGGTAGAGACCCTAGGTAAGGTACACGCATCATCATGTTTGTGTTTTCCTTGATTTGGGTGTTTTGGGAAATAAATTGAAATAAAGTGATAAAATGAAACCTTGAGAAATATCCTTGCTACTTGGGATTAGGAGATCTTTGTTTACCGTACAACTATGGTACCTGGACGTCAACAGAGAGGCAGAGGAGCTGGGCGTGGATAGTTGCACGCAGTAGAGTTGGCAGCTCCGGTAGGACCAGAGGTGGTGCGAGATATGATTTGTTTGTTCAGCACTCTCGTTTCTGCTTTGTTCGATTTGGGAGCTTTGCACTCCTTTATTGCACTCGGTCTAGCCCATACTTTGGGTCTAGATGTAGAGAGACTTTCCGTACCCCTGGTTCTGAGTACACTAGTTGGAGGTCAGAACAGCGTATCTTGTGTTTGCCGAGGATGTGGGATGACGTTGGGACCACATCGATCTAGTGGGGATCTTATTTTGCTACAGATGCAGCCATACGATGTCATTCTAGGCATCGAATGGTTTTTTTCTGTTAGAGCCGTTATCGACTGCTTCCGAAGAAGAGTCATGTTCTCCGACATGGATGGGTAGCGTGTAGCTTTTGTTGGCGAGAGGAGCTATCAGGTGGGAAGCCGGAATGTGAAGCATCTCCTTTTCTTGTTAGGCGGGTTATCATTGTTTTCAGCTGATACAGAGATGATGGATGTTCCAGAGGTTGTTGGGGAGTTCCTCGATTTTTTTTCCCGAGGAGGTTGTGACTCTACCCCGTGACGTGACGTTGAGTTCGGGATAGACTTATAGCCTGGTGCCTGTCTGATTTCGATGTCCCCTTATTGGATGACACCTTTGGAGTTACGGGAGTTGAGGATTCAGATTGATGATCTGATGGAGAATGGTTTTGTTCAACCCAGCGTGTCACCATGGGGTGCTCCAGTTTTGTTCGTGAAGAAGGTAGATGGTGGTCTCAGGCTATGCATAGGTTACCGAAGGTTGAATCAGGTAACAATCAAGAACCGTTACACCCTTCCAAGGATAGATGATCTCTTCGACCAGCTGAGGGGAGTAGGTTGTTTTTCTAAGATTGATCTATGATTTGGATATCATCAGCTGAGGGTAAAGGAAAATGACATCTCGAAAATGGCTTTCAGGTGCAAGTATGGGCACTTTGAGTTTGTAGTGATGCCGTTTGGAGTTACGAATGCACCAGTTGTGTTCATGGGACTTATGAACCTTGTCTTTCGAGAGTTTCTGGACCAGTTTGTCGTTGTGTTTATCGACAACATCATGATCTACTCAAGATCAGAGGAGGAGCACGTTGAGAATCTCAGGGCAGTCTTGGAAGTCCTTCGACACCACCAGCTTTATGGGAAATTATCGAAGTGTAAGTTCTTGACGCAAGAAGTACACTTCCTTGGGCACGTGGTGTCTCAGCATGGAGTGTCAGTGGACCCGTCGAAGGTGGAGGCAGTTGTTTCTTGGGCGGCACCTAAGAGCGTGGTAGAAGTTCGTAGTTTTCTGGGGTTGGCAGGTTATTATCGGAGGTTTGTTTTGGACTTCTCTCGAGTTGTTGCTACATTGACAGCTTTGACTAGGAAGGACCAGGTCTTCCTATAGAGCGAGTAGTGCTAGAAAGATTTCGACTACCTAAAGGAGAAGTTGGTCAGTGCTCCAGTACTCAAATTTCCAGAGGAAGGGTTGTTGTATGAGGTGTTTTGTGATGCTTCTGGCCTTGGTTGGGGTGCGTACTGATGCATAAGAGGGGTGTGATCTGTTATGGGTCTAGCCAGTTGTGCCCTCACGAGCGTAACTATGCCACTCATGACCTAGAGCTTGCAGCAGTAGTGTTCACACTGAAGTTGTGGTGACATTACCTCTTTGGGGAGTGCTTTGTGGTCTTCTTAGATCACAATAGATTACGTTATATCTTCTCCCATCGTGACATGAACTTATGGTAGTAGAGATGGGTTGAGTTTCTCTAAGACTATGACTTTGAGATCTCTTACACTGAAGGTAAGGGTAACGTTGTGGTTGATACCCTGAGTAGGAAGTCACATAAGGAATTGGTTTGGGAATCCGCTGATGCTTAGAAAGAGATGGGAGAGTTGACTGCCTTGCACTTAGATGCAAGGGAAGAGGGTGTTAGAGGCTATTTGTTTTAGATGACGGTGCAATCCTCCTTATTGCAGTAGGTGGAAGAGCCTCAGTGGAGAGACTCCAAGGTAGAAGTAATGTGGGATCGTATCGATCAAGGAAATGCTCCAGAAGGATGGTCAGAGGACAACCGACATCAGATTCTTTTTCATAGAAGGTTGTTTGTTCCAGAGGCGATGTGCGAGGGAGTTCTCCGTGAGTTCCATAGATTAGACTTGGTGGTACATCCGGGAGTTTCAAAAATGTACCAAAGCCCAAGGGAACAGTTTTGGTGGCCCGGGGTGAAACGGGAAGTGGCGGAGTTTGTGGCTAAGTGCCCAGTGTGTCAGCAAGTAAAGGCTGAACACCATGTTCTCAGTGGTTTGTTGAATCATTTAGATGTCCCTAAGTGGAAATGGGATGACATCTCAATGGACTTCATCACAGGACTACCCATAGCTCAGGGTGGTTATGATGCTATCTGGGTAGCGGTGGATCGACTGATGAAATTAGCTCACTTCTTAGAAATTAAGGAGTCAGGCCTAGTGAGTACCTTAGTACAGAGGTATGTAGATGAGGTGGTGAGTTTTCATGGAGTTCCAAAGACTATAATCTCATATCGGGATACTCAATTTACCTCATGAGTCTGGAGGGGGTTAGATCATGCTTTTGGCACCCAGCTACACCTTAGCACTACTTTCCACCCCCAGACTGATGGGAAGACAGAGCGAACTATCCAGATGTTGGAGGACATGCTGCGATCATGCGTTTTGGATTTCGGAGGATCATGGGTGCGACACTTGCCTTTAGTAGAGTTTTCCTACAACAACAGCTTCCACTCTACTATTGGCATGGCACCGTTTGAGGCTTTGTATGAAAGACCTTTCGTTCACCCATTTGCTGGGCAGAGGTCGGTGAGATAGGTGCTCTTGGGCCAGAGGTAGTACAGAGCACCACGAATAAAGTTCAACTTGTGCGTGAGAGGATGAAAGAGTCTCAGGACCGACATAAGTCTTATGCTGATCGTTGGAGGAGGCCCTTGGAGTTTGAGGTGGGAGATCATGTGTTTTTTAAGGTTTCCCCTCGACGGGGGCAACGAAGGTTTGGGAAGGGGAGTAAGCTCTCCCCTAGGTTCATCGGACCTTTCGAGGTGATGAGGTGAGTCGGTGAGGTGGCATATCAGCTGGACCTACCACCTCAGTTGGAGAAGGTTCATGACGTCTTCCACATCTCCCAACTTCATCGGTACTTACACAACGACTCTCACGTTATCGACTGGGGAGAGTTAGATATGGGAGATGATGCAAACTTTGAGGAATGACCAGTCAGAATCAAGGATCGTAAAGAGAAGGTGCTCCATGGATGAACCATCACCTTGGTTCGTGTGTTGTAGAGGCATGGAGACCCCGAGGAGAGTACTTGGGAGCAGTAGGCTCAGATGCACACTCAGTACCCAGAGTTGTTTTGACTTGTGTTTTAATTTGTTCTTCTGAGCCTTGTTTTGATGTTATACTCAGTACCTTTGATATATGGAATTCTTGGCTTGTCGGTTGCGAGAAGTTTTGTTTCCTTGTTCTCTGAAAGTGTGTAACGTGTTTGGATGTGTGGGGAAAGGGAAAAACCTTATCCATAATCGAGACACATTAATGCGGATGCGATTAAACTCGTGCAGGTGAGTCAGTGCTGCCTAAAGCGGATAATACCTCGACATGGGAGAAGGAATCCCCCAAACCATGTGTTCAGGAAGTGTGTTGGTTGTACAGTGTTGGGGGTAGTGTAAGTTGGAAAAAAAATCTTAATATATTGAAGTGGGAATACACAATTCTTAATCGAGGTGCATTAATGCGGATACGATTAAACCCGTGAAGGCGAGTCAGTGCCACCTAAAGCAGATAATATCTCGACATAGGAGAAGGAATTCCTAACACATATGATTAGGGTTGTTGGTTGGGTTCCTGTTATAACGAGAGCCCTAAGAGGTATCTTGTTGGGTTCCTCTGGGTTGGTTTTTGAATTCTCGGGGACAAGAATGTTTTAAGAGGTATCTGATGTAATGGCCCGGACCTCTCCGGCCCATTCTTTGGTCTAAAAGAAGGTCATAAAGTGTTCTGGAGGGTAGAATGGACTTTTCCCACACTTTTCAGAATTTTGTAACTACACGCCATGTAGTGTGAGTACACGCTTTGTACCACCTTGCCAAGTATACCCCGTGTTGAATCCATGTCGTTTCCACGTGAAATAAATAAGTACACACCGTGTAGCACATCTTACACGCCGTGTAGTTTCTCCCCACGTACGCATTACCCTCAAACCGTGTGTTGACCAGTCAATGGTCGTGTGCCATGTTAAAGCCGTGTTCTTGGCATGTGAAATAAATAAGTACACGCTGTGTAGCCCATCTTACACACCATGTAGTTTCTCGCCACGTACGCGTTACCCTCAAACCGTGTGTTAACCAGTCAATGGCCGTGTGCCACGTTGAATACCGTGTTGGAAGCCGCATGGAGACTGTGTGAAATGGCCAAGTACAAGCTGTGTAATAGGAAGTACATGCCATGTAATTTAGTTTTTCTCTCCTATAAAAGGAGGGGACCTCTCCTTATTTTCAGACCATCCCTCTCCTCCCCATTCCTTCGAGCAGAGCCCTCCTGAGAGACTCCGAAGCTCATTTATTCCATAACTTCCTCGTCCGAGCTCCGATTTACGATCCGTCAGTGGCCACGAGATCGTAACGACAAGGCGGAACTTATGAGAATGGATTTGTTATTTTCCCTTCAGCCTTTCCTTCCCAGATTCCACCCGAGGAGGTTTTTGCTGGGTTTTGACAGAAGCAACGGACGTCGACAGATGTCTTCTAAAGTTGATCTGGGGGAGCGTTGTGATCAGAACCTGTTGAGGTAGGGATATTACCTTCATCTCTCTAATTTGTGCATCATGCGGGATGGGTGTCCTCTTGATTTCATGAGACATAGTTGAACCAGCTTAATGAAGATAATAACTGGCTTACAGAACGGGGATGGGAAAGTTGTTATGTTTATCTTTGTTTATCCTATTATTATGTTGTGAATTGAATAGGCTTATGCCTACTAAAAATCATGGTCGTTGGGGGCCTTTTCTTATACAATCAAATGTTTCCCTATCTTTCTAGACCATTTTTTGGGTGGAAACTTTGTGGAATATGGAAATTGGTTAATCACGTAAAGTTGACTGATTAAATGAATATCTAGAACCCCTGTGTGATCACCCCGGTTGAACAAAATGGAATAATGAACATGTGGGTATTGGTTTGGTTACGTGGTGTATCCTGGGTTATTACAAATAGGATGGGCAGCGGGGCTGCGGTAAATGATATTAAAGGGGCAATGATGTGGCATGAGCCTGGTTTTGTGATAGAGTTGTAGAGATGTGGTTTAGTGGCATAAGGGCTGTAGTAATGGGTTGTGATATTAAAAGAAAGTGGAAAGTTGATAAATGAACTGTGGGGAAACGATAATGAATTAAACGCGGGAAAAATCAATGGGGATTAATTTATGATAAAAATGTTAGTTTTGTGTTGCTTGTGTTCTATCTAACTTGATTTGTGGTTGGCAGGGTTTTGTTCTACGAAACGCTTGATCTGGTTTGATAATTTCCCATTAGTTAAGGAACTAATAAAATAATACTATTGAAACATGAAAACCTAAATGGGTTTGGGTTTGTTTGTTGTATGCATGCTTTGTAGTAGCAGTACCGAGGCACGTCTTATTTTCTCTGTTTAAAAGCCAAAGGTTGGGCTGTGCGTTTAGTATACATATATGTATCTGTATCTTTGTGTTTTGTCGCACCCCAAACATGTTGAGTACTTTGTGCCGAACACCCCCATTTCATGGGAGAGGGTGTTTTCCCCATAGTTACTAGCTCCTTCCTGCTCCTTCTTCCATAGGCTGTGATGGCTTGAGGCGACCTTACACCCAAGACTCTTCAGGTAGGTTTCGATTGGTGTGATTTTAGGACAAGACTCTTCGGGTAGGTTTACTGTTCCCAAGAACCTTCAGGATGAGGCCTAGGTGTGTTTGGGCGGGGATGTTATTGTGGTTGTGAGGCCCAGGTGTGTGCGGGTGGGATATGTGGATGTGAGGCCCAGGTGTGTGCGGGCGGGACATGTGATTCTTGAGGCCCAGGTGTGTGCGGGCGGGAAGAGTGTGGTAGCGTCAGGACGTTCGCCGTTAGGAAGAATAGTTAACTAGTGGGAAAATGGTGTGGGGTAACCAATACTCTTGTTCTTATATACTACTACCTATTGTTTTGTGTTTTTGGTGAGCGTGGATGGTGAGGTTGGGTGGATAGAATTCCTTGCAAGGTTTTGGTTTCTTCTGTTGTTATCACGGGACATTAAGATGTATCCCCACCTGTGCACGAGAGCTTTAGGTTTCCCTACTGAGTATACTTGTATGCTCACCCTATGTTTACTTTTAGTTTTCTAGGAGGACTACCAGGGCCGTGCGGGACCCTAATAGTCGGGACAGTTGGAGTTGTTGCAGTCGCTGTACTCTTGTTTCTTTTGGTATTGTACTTTTGAGTTTTCTTGTACTTATACCTTGTTTCAGAATTGTTTAAACATTCTTGTGGGATTGGTTTGGGTTTAATTTAATTTACTTGTTTCCTTTTTCTTTTTGTGTTTGACTCATCCTATTTCCCGATCTTAAATAATAAAAAGGGTAATGCCTCCCATATTTGTGAAAACTCATACCCTTGGTGCTAGTCGCCACTCCGGGGCCTACTGGAGGCGGGACTTGGGGGTCATTATCTCCCTTTCACCATTGCCAGCTCAGGAGGGGCATCTTTGGAGGGAGGGGGTCGTGACATCAATAATATAACATTCAAAGAGAAATACCGTATATAGAAAGGATATATAGTTTAATTAATAGGAATACCCTTGGAAAATAATATGGATATTTAGGGGATGTCACGAACCAACCCGAGTCGACCCTAAACCGGTCACCCGAGCCGGCCTGTGGCATGGCCTGAGGGCCATTCCTGATCCCTGCGGGCTGGAAACTAGTGTCGGGCATCAAAACTAAACAGGTGGGAATGATTTGGCCCATAAAATGATTACAAATAAATTAATAAAGACCAAACAAAGAGAAAGAAAACTAGCAGCGGAAAGAAAACAAGACTGCACATACCTCCATGTGACCTCTTGGTCACCTCCAACAACTAAGAGTCTGCCTCACACGGGTAGACGAAACAAGAATATGAACCAAACAGCTGAACCTGCATCTGAAAAGGCAAGATAGGAATGAGTATTAAAATGCGCAGTAAGAATGCCAAAAGTGAACCACAGAATCCATGCATTTTCCAATTCCAAAATATCCCAAAAATACTAGTTTGAACTACAGTTATAAAAATAATATTTTCATATTTACACTGCATTTTGAAAACTAACAATCACAATTCCATTTCCCTTATAATTCAAAAACAAGGAAAATAAAACAAAAGAGTGGCTCACACAAACTTTTCCAAAAAAACTACTTTGAAGTTCATTTTAAAACCAACCTTACACACAAAACTTTTCTAAGAAAACACCAAAACCAAGTTCAAGGGGATGATTCCACACACAGCAAGGGCAATGGTACTAATAGTGCTCGTATCAAAGGATCACAAAAACCTAGGAACTCGGAGGAAGACCATAACGTACTATACATGTGACTCTTCTTGAAGGCATGCCTACTCTCGATGACGTCATAACGTTCTAACGCCCAGTGTTTCCCTAAATGGTCTAACCAAGTGGCCCAATCCCCTAGTAGAGTATAATCCGTACTAGGGTCTACTAGCCAGTGCGTAGTCTAAAGTAGTGCAACACTCATTCTCAGTAAACCCACTTGCTATGCTATGTTTCCGTGCTATGTTCACAAAGAGGTATGCCACACATTCAAATAAAAAGCCATATATGTATATAAAATCCAGCACACGAAACAAACTGGCACCACCCCAACCACTTCAAGGTTAGTCTCATGCCTTAAAATAAATATTCTCAAAAGGAGGCCCATACCGAGGACCCTCCTGTCACATGATCGACATACAAGGCAAAGGGCCTAACCAAAGAGGGGTTTCCCCAAACACACAGTTTCAAAGATTCCAAACGGGCCTCATACAATTCACACACATCAAAAATTTTGTAAACAACCTATATAAAATTCCAAACATGCCTTTAGGTTTACCTCCTCACACCACCCCTTCTGTCATCGGTAGGTCACGCCAAGAAAAAAGAAAATAGGGAAATGGACCGTTGCTGGGGGGGGGGCATGCCAAACAGAAGGGGGAGGGGTGGTGCGAGGAGGTATGATGCGAGGAGGGTGCCTTCGGGGAGTTGTCAGAGAAAAAGAGGGAGCCCGGACAAAGAAAGTGAGCAAGGTAGAGGCCGAAACAGTGGGGGTTGCTGTTGCTAGAGTTATTCGACCGTGAAGGAAGGAGGTCGGGACATTGATGTTGGATGGAGTCGGACGAATGGAGGGCGATGGATTCGCGGCTGCCGGACGGAGGTAAGGGGGTGTGGCCGAGGTAGAGCGCCAGCCGTGTGAGAAGGAGGAGCCACCACTGGTTGTGCTGCCGGGATGAGGGTCGCGCGAGGAGGGAACTCAGTGGGTGGGAGGGCGGCTGTGCGCAGCGCGCAGGTGGGGTAGATTAGGTTTTAATTTTTTTCATTTACTTATATCTCTAATAATAATATTACAACAATGATATTATTAATAATAATAATAAAAATAATATCATTAGAAGAAAAACATGTAATTATGGTTATCACCATTGAACATTTTATAAAATTCTATTTTATTTAGTTTAACTTTTTTATTTTATTTTATTTTTTTCATTTTTATTTAATTTACCATTTAATTTATTTACTTATTTATTTATTCTGAACACCATGTAGATGCACAGTTTTCCTGTAGTCAAACACACAGTTGATAAAAATGCACCTAACCCGTGCCACTCGGTACTTCTTGCTTCCTGGGCCAAGCTGTCCGCGTGTCACACGGTGTTTGAAAACCATGTGCAATTCACGTGTCATGACCTGACCCACTAGGGAATCCACGTAGGCACCACACAGTTATGCTTAACAGTGTGGGATGACCATGCAATAGTGAAAAAGTGTTTGAAACACAAAATAATAATTAAAATAATTTAAAATGGTTTACTAACAGGGTCGGGGTGTGACAATTCTCCCCACCACAGACACTTTATTCCCCCAAAAAGTCACCAAGTCCAAAGATAGCCAGGAATTGAGCCCATGCTCGAACGCAGGTAGGAGAAACAAGGAGTTTCAGGGTGACTATTTATTCCCCAAGTCACACCCGACCAATTTAAAGAAGACCACTACCCGAGATTGAGGGGAGAACATGAGAGGGTTATCCCCACCACAAGAATTCACTAACACAAAAAAACCTTAAAACCTGAACAAACCACCCCCCCCGGGGGGGGGGGATAAAGGAACTCCCAAACAAAACTCATTCAATCTCTCAATGTAGACCGAACAACACTCCTAAAACATAGATGAAATATCACTATGAAACAATCCAGAAACCGGAGGATGAGAAATGAACTCAACAATTCCCCTCAATTTCACGATACCAACTTTCCCCTAATGAGTACAGCCAAGAGCAACTCAAAATCAGAACGGGTCAGTTTATTCACAAGCCCACACCATTAAAAGAGAAAAAACAATTTAAAAACCATGTTGAGAGTAGATAATACCATTTGGATTGTGGGAGAATGTACTCATCACGCCACCACAACAAGGATGAGATTACGATAATGATGAGGATAAAACAAGGAAATTTTGGATATTTCCATCCCAAATCTGAAAACATTATTCGGACCGAGGTTCCACACACCCTCTGCAACTCCTGACTGTGCACAAGTTTCACCCTAAAACCTATGGTAGGGGCCCTGATGGATGAAGCATCTCCTGCCTCAAAATTAGATATTTGTATTCTCCGGTTCGCAAATCCTTCCTCCAGAATGACGCTTCTTTCATAACTCTTCCTGGTGGCCCAAGCAGTCTCATCGTAGCAAGACTTCGGAGGGATGCGACATGGATGCTTAGAATGCCTGAACCAGCCACACTAGTGGCATGCGAGAGAATAGTCCAACAAACTAGGAGTCGGTATAGAAAAATATCCTTGCCAGACGGGGAACCTTCACAAAGGCTGACCCCCACCAACTACACCCCAGACTCTAAAAATGATGAGACATCCTACCATTACTATTCCAGAACTGAACCCTAAAATAACTTTGGGATGGTACAAATCTTAACTATCCTAGGAGTTCCCAACAACACGAATACACACTATCTTTCTGAACTACAAAACTGCCTCTAATAGACTTAAACTACCTCGATAAGCAGGAAACACACAAAAAGAACTGGGAACTAGGCATAACTCATTAACAACTTCTGTAGGATTTCTGGGTGGCATAATAATAACAACACAAAAAACAACATCGAAACCGGCATCAAGCCAAAAATCAATCATGGAAACAACATAAGCCCAGGGAAATAGGCCCATAAGCCAAAAATATACAAACACAAGCATAAATCACTTTTCAAAAACCATTATTTCTTTAGAAATTTAAAACCCACCTATGCCACCTTATGAACCATCACATGTGTGTTCATTCAATATCACTCATATCATCTACAAAAAAGTGCCCCCATGCACTCTCCGTACATACCTATGCATGTGTGACCCTCCATAAGGAGTGCCAAGGTACAAACACTTCTTTTCCTTACCAAATCCAAACATATACCAAGTTTTTCCAAACCGATACACTTTCTCTTTAAAAACCCACTTTACTCATTTTAAAAACAATTTAGAAGAAACCCCACTTTTTTTAATTTCTAAATCACTTTCATTTTTAACACACACTCACATCGACTGAGTTCAAAATGAAACAAAACCAACTATAAACCACCATAAAGAGGAACTAGTGTCTGTGCCTAACCCGATGACGAGGTGGTGAGCCATGCCCCAAGTAAGGAATAAAAATAAGAGGAACTTAAACCAACACTTAGAATCCACATGGGTCACCACCCCATGTGAGGCCGCAACGTGAACTGATTCACCCCCATTGTCATCCCTCAATCCAAAACAACCAAAGACAAAAGACTCAAATCCCGAACTACCCCTGGTAACTCAGGTCTAATTGTGAGTGGTGGTGACCAGGCACCGACCCGTAACCTACCTCCTGAGCCCCGAAAGTCTTAATCTCCTTCTACCAGACACCCCAAATAACAAGAACCTCCTATGATACCATTTTTTCACAAACCAACCCGGGTCGACCCTGAATCGGTCACCCAAGCCGGCCCACGGCATGGCCTGAGGGGCGTTCCTGATCCCCACGGGCTGGAAACTAGTGCTGGGCATTAAAACTAAATAGGTGGGAACTATTTGGACTATAAAAGGAAGACAAATAAATTATTAAAGACTAAACAAAGATAAAGAAAACTAGAAGCGGCAAGAAAACAAGATTGCACATACCTCCATGTGACCTCTTGGTCACCTCCAACAACTAACAACCTGCCTCGCACGGGCTGATGAAACAAGAACCTGAACCAAATAGCTAAACCTGCATCTAAAAAGGTAATATAGGCATGATCATTAAAATTATCAGTAGGAATTCCAAAAGTGAACCAAGAATCCATGCATTTTCCAGTTCCAAAACAGCCCAAAAATACTAGTTTGAACTACAGTTATAAAAATAAGGTTTTCATATTTACATTGCATTTAAAAAAATAACAATCATAATTCCATTGCCCTTATAATTCAAAAACAAGGAAAAGAAAACAAAAGAGGGGCTCACACAAACTTTTCTAAAATAGATACTTTGAAGTTCATTTTAAAACCAACCTTACACACAAAAATTTTCCAATAAAACACCAAAACCAAGTTCAAGGGTACAATTCCACACACAAAAAGGGCAATGATACTAATAGTTCTTGTATCAAAGGATCACAGAAAACCTAGTAACTTAGAGGAATACCATAACGTACTATATGTGTGACTCATCCTAAAGGCATGCCTACTCTCGATAACATCATAACTCCCTAACGCTCGGTGTTTCCCTACATGGCCTAACCGAGGGGTCCAATCCCTTAGCAGAGTATAATCCATACTAGGGGCCACTAGCCAGTGTGTAGTCTAAACTAGTGCAACAATCGTTCTCAGTAAACCCCATTGTTATGCTAAGTTTTCGTGCTATGTTCACAAAGAGGTGTGCCACACATTCAAATAACAAGCCCTATATATATATATATAATCCAGCACGCGACACAAACCAGAACCACCTCGACCACCTCAAGGTTAGTCTCATGCCTTAAAATAAATATTCTCAAAAGGAGGTCCATACCAAGGACCCTCCTATCACATGATCAACAGACGAGGAAAAGGGCCTAACCAAAGAGGGGTTTTCCCAAACACATAGTTTCAAATATGCCAAATGGGCCTCATACAATTCACACACTTCAAAACTTTTATAAATATCCAATCTAAAATGCCAAACAGGCCTTTAGGTTTACCTCATCAACCATTTACCAAAACATTTAGGAATGTTTCCAAAACATTAATAAACATCATTTCTTACAAACATGGTCAGATGGACCAAAACATGCCAATATCCTTTCACGAAAACATGTATTTACCAAAACACGCATTTAACAAAACATGCCAAAACAATAAACATTTACGAACCATTTTTGAAACAATGCTAAACACCAAATCATGTTTTGAACCCAATGGTTAAACCTTAAAGAACCAATTAAAACCATGTTTTCCAAAACACTTAAAGAGACACAAACAGTTTACTAGTCATTCCATAAACAAATCAAACAGTTCATTAAAAAAATATATTAACAAATCAGACTAATTACACAAACTAGAAGATAATGCAACAAACTACTTTTTAACAAGCCCAAAAAAAACATGAAAACACTATAGCAGGTTGGAAAATTATTTTTCAAAGATACTAATCTAGTAAAAGAATTTATTAAAAACATGCAAGCATTAAATGGAATTATTTTAAAAATGGAAAATGTGGATTCACCTATCTCAAGGATGAATTGAGTCATGTCGAACGCTTTGGAACTTGATAGAAAGGGCGGAGACCACTCGAAATCGGCCCGCGCTCGGACACACATACCTATATATATATATACATATATCCATAATCCAATGCAAGTATTCCCCATGCCATGAGGGAATACGTACTTAGAGGACATATATATCATATATATATACATACCTTAGGTGTATGCGTGCACGTCCTCAGTCGTTGACTATAAATTCACTATAAAAACAAAAGATACCAAAAAATAAGGTGGAAAGGACCAACACATGACCAAAAGTACCAAGTAATCACATAAAACAAATTCACACATCATAACACACAATCAAATGCTACCAAAAAGATTTATATCCAAAACACACCATAAAAATCACTATTGCTTCACAAAAGAGCCCGAATTACAACCCAACCATTTTAACACAATAATTATAAGGGAAAACACACAAAAATCATCCAACTTCATCATTAAAGACAAATTAACATTTAACCACACACAATTAGCATAAACAACATAAACATAAACAAGAAAATACTACAAAATATATTTTTGGAAAAAAATTCTATCACAAAAACACAACCATAAGTTAACCAAAGCCATAATAGTGGTGTGAATCATGCCAAAACAATAATTATATCCTCTAAACATTATATAGATTTAATTGGAATGAGAAGAGATGGAAACATCTACCTCAGAGGTGCGCGAACACAATGAAACTTCAAGGGTAGGAAGAATACACACCGAGGAACAATCTGCATCACCTTGCATCTAAGAAAAACAAATCAAACACAACCCTAACTATTATGGATTAGAAGAATAGGAAAAAAACACAATTAAGGACCCTAAAAAAAGAGGATTCTTACCAGAGGGGGAAGAGAGGAGGTTTTCATCTTACTACAGGTCAAGGGAGAAAGGATGAGTGTAGGGTGTGGGCAAGGGCTGACCGAAGGTGCTGTTTGGTGCTGGTCGGAGTGAGAGAGTGGGATGTTGTTAGTAGGTCACACCAAGAAAAAAGAAAAGAGGGAAACGGGACACTACCAAGGGGGTCACTCCAAACAGAAGGGGGAGGGGTGGTGTGAGGAGGTCTGGTGCGAGGAGACTTTGGGGAGATATCAGAGCAAAAGAGGGAGCCCGTCTAGAGAAAGTGATAAAGGCGGAGGCCGAAACAGGTGGGTCACTGCTGCTGGAGTTGTTCGACCGTGAAGGAAGGAGGTCAGGATGCTGATGCTGGCTGGAGCTGGAAGAATGGAGGGCAACGGCTTCACAGTTATCGGACTGAGGGAAGGGGGTGTGGCCGAGGGGAGTGCCGACTGTGCGAGAAGGAGGAGCCACCGCTAGTTGGGCCACTAGGATGAGGGTCACGCGAGGAGGGAACCCAGTGGGTGGGACGGATGCTGTGCGTAGTGCACAGGTGGGGTAGGTTAGGTTTTAATTTTTTTCATTTACTTATATCTCTAATAATAATATTACAACAATGATATTAATAATAATAATAATAAAAATAATATAATTAGAAGAAAATCATGTAATTATGGTTATCACCATTGAACATTTTATAAAATTATATTTTATTTAGTTTAACTTTATTTTATTTTATTTTATTTTTTCATTTTTACTTCATTTACCATTTAATTTATTTACTTCTTTATTTATTTCAAAAACTAGGTAGATGTGCGGTTCGCCTGCAGTAAAACACGCAGTTGAGAAAACTGTGCCTAACCCATGCCACCCGGTACTGCTCGCTTCCTGGGTCAAGCTGTGCGTGTGTCGCGTAGTGTTTGAAAACCATGTACAATTTGCGTGCCATGACCCGACCCTCTAGGGCATCCATGCGGGCACCACATAGTTACTCTTAATGGTGCGGGATGGCCACGCAATGGTGAAAAAGTGTTCGAAATGCAAAATAAAAGTTAAAATAATTTAAAATGGTTGACTAATAGGGTCGGGGTGTGACCGGGGAAATATAATGTCTAGTGATTACAAGAAAGTGAATATTTCAAGGGAAATTTATTGATTATAAAAATTAATCAATAAAGAGAATGTCAATAATTTCCCAATTAAAACTAACCATAAACCTTATAGTGAAATAATTAGGATGGAATGAATACAATATATCCCCAGTAGATCATGATTAAAATAAAGTGTTGATGTGATTGGAGAATATATATACTATAAAAATATTATCAAAAAATTCTTGAGGAAAATAACCTTTTCACTTTGAAAATATTTTTAGACCAAAAAGTTCACACAATATTTTAAGAATAATTTTCTCTAAAAATAACCTTTGAAACTTATTATTTAAGAATTAAAAATTGAATTTTAATAATGGACATAAATTCTATTTATGCTGTAAATGTTAAAAAAAATATTCCTTCCACTTTTTCTGTAAAATCCAAATGGGGATTTTTTAGAAAAAGACATGAAGATTACTTTAAAAAAATTTTAAAAGTAAAACATGGGTAAAAAATTCTTTAATAAATCATTTTTATAATTTTAAAAAATATTTATAAAATAGGGTTTTGGATGAAAAAGTATTTTTGACCTAAGATATGAATGATGTTTGATTTTATTTAAAACATTTTCTTAATCATTCTAAGCACAAAAGAGTAGAGTATAGTACTATTACTTGAAAAAATCATGAATAAATATAGGAGAATAATATTATTTTTTTATTAGACAATGATCAAATAATTTCCTTCAATATAAATTCAAGTACAAATAATCCCGGTTAAAATAATATTGTGAAATAAACCCTTAAAAATATAAAAATATTAAAGTGAAAATTAATCCATGAATCGATTATGTGTATCAAATGTAAATCCACTTAAAAAAATTGGAATTAAAATATAATATATTAAAAAGTAATTACACACATAATCTTAAAATATTAAATATAATGAATAATTAATATAACCCAATGAAAATGAATTGAGTTATGTAATTCATTACCACATGGTTAATTTTAAGTCAAAATAATTTTAAATAAAATAATTAAATTTATACTTGAAGTAATATTAATTATTAATGAATAATGATATTACATTTTAAAGGGGTGGTATGTACACTATATAAAATAAATTAGGTGTACAATAATAAAATATTCCTCAATGAAGGAAAATTAATATGAAGTCCCTTACAACATGATTATTTTTGATTGAATGTGATTTAACATCATGTATAATGGTTTTAAGTGTGTTATTAATTTATAAAATAACCATATTCATATTTATATAATCATATATGAATTCATTATAACATTTTACCTCTTTTTTGTTCATAATAATTCATTATTTTTATTATTTTGGGTGTTAATTTCCTTATTTTATCATGCATTTTCTTGGCATGAAAGTTCAGATTATTGCATGTATTATATAGTTCCATAATCTTCATAATGATATTAATAGTATAAATATCATTTATTTCATTATATACATTTTTTAATCATTATTTAAATTTTAACATGGATAATGGATCACATTGTTTTGTGGAGATGGTAGGTCGTGCGTACGCACTAGTGACATTATCATTTTCTTAAAGGGTGAAAGGGTAAAGAAGTGGGTAATATATAAATTTTAAATAATAAATATAATTTCATATAAATCACATATATTCACTAAATTTTACCTTCTTACCTTCCATTTAAATCATAAGTTAAAAATGAATGACATTACTACATGAGGCGGTAGTCCGCCGTACATACGAGCAACGTTATCTTATTTTAAACAGAATGTAATATAGCAAGGCACACTAAAATTAAATAAGTATAATAATATTATAAATATAATATTTTTTTTAAATCCATCATTATATACATCCTTGAAAGGTGGTTATGTAAAACATATTACATCGGATCGTGAGACAATATTCTGTCATACACATGATCGATGGTTTCACTTCCCATTTGATGGAAGAGGATATATATATAAGTAATGAACATAACATAATAACATATAATTATATGTAATATACTGATTTTATTGTATAATTATGTTTTAATATAGTATTTTAATTGGTTTTAGACAAGTGTTAGGTCATTTTAACCCTTATATTTTTAGTTTAACCCCCAGTAAATCAGCTCTTACCATAACTGTGGTAATTATTTTTTATTTATTTTTCTATTAATTATGAAAAAAATAATTTTACCTTATTATATAATATTAATTATTCTGATTCTAAATATTTAATCTATTTTTATAATATTAAAATTATACCCACATACGTGATGAAAAGGTGGGTTTCTAAAGAGAAAATTCTCATAAGTATATAATGTTTTAATATAAAATTTAAATATTAAATTAGTTAAAATGACATAAATTAGTTAAATTTTAAAATAATTGAACTAATTTTACTTTAAATTAAATTTAAAATATAATTTATCTTGTAAATTATCTAAACGAAAAGCCATTTTTTTAATAAAAATCATAGTTTTTAGAAAAAATTTCTTGTTCTTTTAATTGTTTTTTATTTTTTATTTATAATCAATATATAACCAATGAACATGTGTAAACCATATAATTTCATAAATTAAATTGACCTATTCATACCCATCAACTTAATGGTTATGATATTATGGTTACATTTTAAATAATAATATTTTAATAGAGTGTTATGTTTTGTTTAAACCTAGTGATATGTGCATTGCAAGATATCAAAGAATAATAAAACACATCACCTTATAGAGGCGGTAGTCCTAATTGTGCATGATCTATGTTATTTAATTATTAATAGTGGATGGAAAGGATTGAATAATTGTTGATCCATTAAAATAATAAAATTTTATTGCATTAATAGTACCTATTCCATTATATTAGTGTGTCTATGAATTTTTTAAGTGGAATATTAAGAAGAAAAGGCTAAGGAGTAAGAATTACTCACATTGATAACTTGATATTTCTATGGGAAATGTCCGTATAAATAGAGGCATTAGGATAAGAAATTGTGACCAGAGGCAAATGAAAATTATAAAGGTTTCTAGGAGGAAAAAATAGAATAGTTTCAGGATGAAATTATAAGGTATATTTTTAACATTAAGTGGTGGAAGTGATCCCTTTCGTAAGTGAAAAGAGTGGTAATTTTGGAAGTACCCATTACATTTCCACAATGGTATGCCACTATTCAAGGGTCAAAGGATCCAAATATTTAAAATAATATAGGGGATGATATTTTTCTAACCCACCTCTCATTAAAATACTTTTAGGAATGTTTTTTAATTGTTTTACATATTTTATAATTCTTTTAACTCTTTTTACCCATTTTTACTTTTATCACTCAACTAATGTTTTTAAACTTAGAAATTAATTTAAATATCCAAAATAAAAATTAGATTTATTGAAAAATTTGAAATCTCTAATTTAAAATATGATATTTATTTTATCAAATAAAATATCTATGATTTAGAAAATTCAATTTCATAATTAACGTACATGACACATAAAAATAGTTTTTATAAAAAGTATCATTTTAAGATTAAAATTTAAGTGTAATTTTAAATTTTAAATTTTATTAATATTAAAGACAAAATTTTCTTGATTATATACCAAATAAAAGTTTTTTGTCTTTCAAAAATTAAAATAACTGAATTTTACCATTATTATATTTAATTAAATGATAAATAAATAATATTTTTCAAATTAGAATAAAATGTCATTGCTGTTCTAAAACGTTGAACATAGGTTTCTAAGGTTAGTATATTATTTTAAAATTATTGATTTTACTCCATCAATACATCATTTATCAATTAAAAGTTTTTATAGACTTCTAGGTCTTACTTATATAATAATAAAGTTAGAAAATGTATAGTTTTAGTAAGTAAAAATATTTTTTTACTATTCAGATTTTTTTTAATAATTTTAGAAATATCAAAAAAATTATAATTAAGATAATTTCGATATTTTGAATTCATAAATTAAGTTAATTTTATAAAATTCATGTTCTAAATGTTATTGGAATTAATTTTAAAATAAAAAATCATATGTGTAAAACATAAGTATTTTTAAGAAAATTAAATGACTCTTTTATTAATAATCCTTTTTACATAGTTTTCATATGACTGTTAATTCTATTGATACCCAAAAATTTAACGACTATAATATATTGGTGATATTTAATAATTTTATTTTATTAAAGTATCAGGGTTTTTCATTTTAGTTTGGTGTTCTGTTTAAGACAAGATATCAAAATTTTATTTATTTAGAGAAACACATATTCCAAAATCATGGAGTGTTAAATTCTAAAAAATTACTAATGAAAATATCTTTGGATATATAAAATATAGACATAACTGATGATATAATTACTAACTCAACAAATAAAACTTTTTATTATAATAGGCGTACACATAATATTGATTATTTTTATTCCTCCAACTATTTGGGCCGAGAGTCTGTTATTATTTGATATTAGGACCTAAATTATTTAATTTTTATTTAAATGGTGTTCATAGTAAATATTTTATTTATATACTATCATAGGTTTATATGAGATTTGATTTCCTTATCTATCAAACAATATTTCCTCTAAGTAAATAGAACAAATCCATTTCCATAAATCCTATTAAATTCATCTAAAGGTTATATAATAAGATATTCACAAGGCATGTTCCCATAAACATAAAATTTAGATATGATAAAATAACAAGTTTTATTTGATAATCAAATAATTAGGGTGGTGATTTAATTCTCTTGGAAAATTTCCCAACTAAACTCGAAAAAAATCCAATAAGTCATCCAAAAATATATATTAGAGGATAATTTTCTATAATTATCATTATTTGATTTATTTTTTATGATCCTAAATCATTTCTCTTATTCCATTAGTTTAATAGGTTTTTGATACCAATAATCCTTGTAATACATTAAATTAGGGAATCAATATTTATAAATACTAAACTCCTTATATTTTAAGAATTTAAGTGTGTATAATATAGTAGTTGGGAATCTAATAACTTCTATTATATAGTAATAACTCTTCATATCTCTTAAAAAATCACAAGATTTATGGAAAATCCTTCCACACTTGAAAGATTTTCTTATTCCTTTCAGACATTCCCCAGGGTGATTCTTCCGAAATTTTTAACATAATGAAAATTGAATATTTTTTCCTTCATTTTTATCATCACCAAAGATAATATAAAAATCCATCCAACTCTTATTTTTTGTGTTAAAGAGTTTGGAAAGATTTAAGTTGTTAATAATAACTCAAGATAGTTGGGTGTGAATAACCGAAATATTTTTAACACCATCTTCAATCCTATTTGGTTTATCATTATTACCATCACTATATTCTGAATCGTATCCATTGTTAACTTGGATTATCATTTATATATCAATTAATTGAATAAATTAATTTAAATATAAGAATACTTAATATGATATAATTATAAAAAGGAAAAATTATTAACATAAAACAAAGAAATCATAAATAACATTTATTCACTAACTTATAAATTTCTAGGTTTTGTTATAAGTTATAAATTTCTTATATTCTATTAAATTCTATATCCATAATATAAATATGTGATAAAATTCATTATAATGGTATGTATAGAAAATTTTATTAACCAAATCAAGTCCTCCTAGAGATTCTAGATAGGTGTGCAGCCTTAGGGCCACTCATTATTCATCAAGTGAATATCAAGTTGATACCCAACCATCCATTTTCAGGGTGATTACCTCTAAATTCATATGTTCTACAGTTGAATCCACATTCTAGTATATATACAAGGACTTAATTTCTATGAAACCACATAGTCTCTACTGTATAAAATCTTCAGGATGTTTTCCTATACATAGACTTATCTTTAGGGTTTTCACTAACATTATCTCATCCTAATCCTCTAAAACAATTGACCTAATACTTAAAAATAACTGAAAACTTCTTGGGTACCAACTAATGATTCCTAAGATAAAAATAAATTTAATATACATAATTTCCATAAAATAAAAATTATATCTTGTAGAAATTCACACAATCATAAGAATATAAGGTTTAGTGTCTTTGAGGACTAGCTATATAACCAAATTAATTTACAATACTTAGGGTAATTTATTTATAATTAAGACACACTAGCATCTCTTATAGATTTATCTTAAGTTATAATCATATTCATAACCCGTGGAATGGAAAAACAAGAAATGGGTAAGATAAAATGTTTAGTATGAAAAAATACATCAACATTTCATCAAGGGTTAGATCATAAGAATTTTTGAAAAAATAATCAAGGGAGAAATATTTCATAAAAACATAGAATAATAACATTTCTCCATAATTCATGAGAGAAGAAAATATAATATCAAATCAATAAACATATATCATGACACAATAGTGTGATATAATAAACATGATGTGTGGAGAATAATCTATGAAATCTAATATTAAAACATTTAATGTCATTAAATAATATCATTGCATGGAATTATAGAACAAATTTAAGAATAAAAACCATTATATTATAAACCAATGCATGTAATTTTACCCTTTATTTTGTAAAAAATCCATGTATTTCCACCCTTTAAGTTGTGAATAAATCCATTCATATTAACCCTTTAAGTTATGAATAAATCCAATAATTCCCACCCTTTATGTTGTGAAAAATCCAATCATTTATACCCTTTAAGTTGTCAACATATCCAAATATTTCCACACTTTATATTGTGAAGAAAACCAAGAATTTCCACACTTAATCATCCTATAAGATACAAAACTATTACCAATGAAATAGTTCTAAATTTAGAACCTCCCCCATTATCATCCATATATATGTGTTACACAAGATATCAATCATTCAATATACTATAAAATCCCAGGGGAAGAAAATTTTCATAATTCATCACATAATAAATAAAAAATTGAACCAAAAATGGGTTTCATAATATTTCCAAATGTAATATCCAAAATTTACCTCATGAATATAAATATTTGATACCAAATATTTTATAATCCAAAAATTGTATTTTATATGATCATTTATAGGGTGATTAATGAAAAAATATTTATCATTGAAAAAAATCTTTTAGAGATAAATAAAAAATGGAAGTGAAATCATAAAATATTTTTTATAAAATTAATTATCATTAGTATAAAATATGAAGTTATGGTTAATTTGACTAGTCATTATAAAAAATATGAAGTGAAAACTTCTGAAATAATTTACTTTTGAAAAGAACAATCAATAGTGGAGCCTTCTAAAAGACAAAAAGATTTCAAAAAGGTGAAGTGAAAACATTTTGAAAACATTTTATTTTAAAAAGAAATATTCAGTAATAAATATTTAAAATAGGTAATGTATTTCTAAATATAATTTGATATAGAAGTTAAAATGTTTTATTTTTGAGGGATGTAAAACCTTTTAAATATTTTAAAATGCCTTTTTTGAAAGTCCACATCATAAAAAAATGTAATAAAATTTACCTTTGAAAATTTATAATGGAAAATAATGTGGTCACATGAGTAAACACATGTTTTTATTTAAAAATAAGAAAAAGAAAAACTTTTTTATGAATAATGAGTATATAAATGGAGGGAAAACTTTCTTTAAAGGAGATGATAATTTTTTCTTAAAAATATTTCACTTTTATAAGAAATAAATTCTTAAGAAATATTATTTGTGTTAAAACCATTATTTTTCCAGGAGATAATTTTGAAAATATAATATTAAATAGGAAATATAAGAGTCTATAAAACTTATAAGAAATATTCTTAAGAAATAACATTTTTAATCAATAAAATGAAATTTTATTTAACAAAATCCCTTATGGATATCATAATTCATGATGCAAGATAAATTTAAAACTTGGTTTATTTTGTTATAATTAAAATCCAAATAAAATAAATATAAAACACCACATAACAAAATATTATATTATATTATGCACAACTTATAAAAAATAACATCAAGATGTTCAATCATAACTCAATGAATGAGAATCGTGTTTTCAAAAACCCTTACATCATTATTATCTTTTGAATCAACAACCCAGGAAAGGTAGAACATGATATGGATTTATAAATCCCATATTTTTCTTGAAAAATAATTATAAAATAAATCCATGGCCAATATATACAACAAAAAGGGGGAAACTGTGAAAATGAATCATATCTGAATGGAGCCAAATTGAGATGAAAACCCCCTTATTGGGTCCTGATTTATTTTATGTGTGCACCTAACATCCTAAATAATCAAATAAAATTTGTTGAAATATTCCTAATAAACTTTTACATATATATTTAATTCCCTAAATTATATTTATTATCATATGTTATTTATTTATTAAGTTTTTTCTCTTGTGGCAGTTACATGAGGTGGTTCAATCAATTTATCTGAAACTTCCTTAGTCTTGTAAGAATTTATTATTTTATTAGTACAAAATATATAAAACCTCTTATCTTTTACCAAAATTGAATCAAATCATGATAGGTGTCTTTATATGTCTATTTTAGGTAGTTAAGTTTAAAATATCCCATTATTATTAATATAACTAATAGAATATGAAATATTTTATTTCTTATTATTAATATTTTTATAAATATAGTATAAAATCATTAAATTCATTATTATAAGCATCTAAAAAGGTTGGTGATGAAAAATGAAATTCATCATTCATGGATGAAGTAGTGTGTATATCCACGTGATTAACATTTCAATTTATCAATGAATGGTATAAAATGAAGGTATACTATGAAGTATCATTTCACAATAATAATTATTAAATTTTAAACATATTAATTCATGGAATACAAACTTGTTTTCTACCATGATAGGTGGTGATGAAAAATGGACTATATCACTTCATAAAGGAAGCAGTCTTCACTTATGAATGATCGTTGTTGTTTTTTTATTAGTGTTTGTAAAGGACTGAATAGTGATTATTAAATTAATATAATAACATTTCATTATATTAATATTACTTATGTCATTATATTAGGGTGTTTATAAAAAATTTTACGAGGAGATTAAGAAGAAAAGAATATGGAGTAAGAAATATTTACATTGAGAACTTGAGATTTCTCTTGGAAATATCCTTGTAAATTAAGGCCTTAGGCTAACTAATTGATATGGGAGGATTATGAAATTAATTAAACATTATGGGATGATAAAATTATTATAGTTTTAGGATTAAATTAAAATTTTAGGTGTTTCATGATGTGTTGAAAGTGACCCCCTCTCATAAGTGAAGAGAAGTGTAATTTTGGAAGTACCCATTACATTTCAATAATGGTATGTCACTTTTCAAGGGTCAAAAGATAATTTTTTTTAAAATAATGGATATTAGGATGGTTAAAATATACACCACTAATACTCACTATTGGTATAATGTATTCCAAAAATTTTAGGTCCTTTACACTTTGTAAAACTATTTTTAACCTTTTTACTTTTTCCATAGTAACTAATGTTTTAAACCTATGAAATTAATTTTATTGAACAAAATTAAAATGGGAGTTATTACCTAATTTTTAAATGTTTATTTATAATATGAAAATTATTTTATCAAATAAAATATATATGTTTCAGAAAAGTTAATTTCATAATTAACGTTTATTATGTGTAAAAACAAATTTTAAAGAAATCATGTCTCTATAATTAAAATTTATGTGTAGATTAAAATTATAATATTTGTTAATTTAAAATACATAAATTGGTTTACTATAAAACAAATAAATGTTTTTTCATCAAATCAAAACAAAAAATAATTTTACTATTAAAATATTTAGTTAAAACAAAAGACTGAAAACATTTTTTCAATTAGAATGAAATGTTACTGATGTTCTAAAATGTTGAACATCATTTTTTTTAAAATTAACATATTATTTTAAAAAGAATAATTTTAATCATAAAATACACAATACAAAAATTAATTTTTTTATAATATTATAGGTATTACTTATATAATAATAAAGTCATATAATGTACAATTTTGGTAAAAAAATTTATTTTTAACTATTCACCAAAATCAATTATTTCAGTTAAATACCAAAAAATATTATTAGGATAATTTTGAATTGTGGTATTTAATTTTTTTAAAAAAATTTATAAATTTCATTTTTAATTATTATTGTGATTAATTTTAATATAAAAACACAAATATATGAAATAAATATATTTTTAAGAAAATAAAATTACTCTTGTATCGATATAACTTTTTACATAATTTTCATGAGGTGGTTACTTCTACTGATACACCACAATTTAATAGATATAGTATTTTATTCATATTTAATAATCTTATTTTATTAACATATCATGATTTTTCATTTTATTTTTGTTTTGTGTGTAAGAAAAGCTATCAAACATAGTAATCATTTAGAGAAAAAATATATTCCAGAGTCTCAAGGTGTTACATTCCCCCACCTTAATTAAATTTCATCCTTGTGATTTTAATTATCACTTACTAAAAAAAATATTCGGATATTTAAAATATATACATAAATTAATATATAATTTCTAGCTCATGAAATATATCCTTTTCCTCATAATAGGATTATCCATAATAATGAGTTTTTTCCAACTATTTGAGTAAATAATCTATTTTTATTCAATAAGAAGACCCAAATTATATAATTTTCTTATAAAGGGTGATCATAATCACCATTTAATTTATAGACTATTATAGGTTTATATGAAATGTGATTTTTTATGCATCTAATAATCATTCCTCTTTGTAGAGGAACCAATCCATTTCTAGAAATCACTTTAAATTCATCTAAAGGATATATAATAATATTTTCACAAAGAAAATTCACATAAACATAAAATTGGGATATAATACAACAATAATGTTTCTTCAATAATCAAACCATCAGGGTGGTGATTAAATTCTATTTAGATTACTTTCTATATAATTTAGATAAGATTATAATAAATAAACTATAAATATTGGGTAGAGTATAAGTTTTACCTAATTATCACGATCAGCTTCAATAGTTGTGATTGGAAATTATTTACCTTATTCCCTTATTTTATGAGGTTATTGATAACAATAATCCTATTTATACCTTAAATTGGTCCATTAATATCCATAATTCCCAAACTCCTTGTATTTCAATCACTAATGTATAGATGGTGTATTATTTGAGAATCTAATAGCTTCCATTGTTTTGGATGAGCTCCTGATATTTCTTTGAAAATATGGATCTTGATGGCTGATTCTTCCACACTTAAAACATTATCTTGTGCCTTTGAGACATTTCCTAGGAAGATTCTTCCCATTTTGTTTACATGAAGGAAATTGAATCTTCATTACATCATCATCATCAACACTTAAGCTCCTATAAAACTTTATCCTTCTCTTCTTTAGTTTTTCAAAAGTTTGGAAAGTGTAAATTTATTATTAAAAATCAAGATAGTTCAGTGAGAATCACCACAATATTTTCAACATAAGATTTAATCCCATTTGGTTTCTCATTATTAACACCACCACATTATTATTTATATATATTTTTAACTTGGTTTCTACTTTCTCAATCCATTACTTGAATAAAAGATATTAAATATAAGAAAACTTAATTTCATATCCTTATAAAAAGTAAAATATATTAAAATTAAAGGAATAAATCATAAAGGATATATGTAACCTAACTTATAAATTTCTAGGTTTTAATCTAGGTTACTCATTGTATATATCCTATTATGTTCTCTAAATATACCATAACAATTTGATTAAGTACATCATGATAGTTCATAATGAGAATGTGATTAGCTAAAGACTATCCCCTTATAGTGTCTAACTAGGTGTGTAGTCTTAGGCCAACTCATTTTAAACTGATTAAAGATTTAGTTCATACTCAATATACCTTTTTCATAGTGATTACCCTTAGGTGCATATATACCACAACTGCATCCAATTTCTAATATATACAAAGAGATAAAATTTTTAGTAAACCCCACACTATCAACTTTAAAAAATGTTTAAGATTTCTTCCAATGCATAGAATTATCCTTAAGGTTTTTACTAACATTATCTCATCCAAATTTCCAAAAAAACAAGACTAATCCTCAAAAATTACTAAACACTACTCTAATTCAAAATAAAGAGACCCAATAAAAAAATGTCTTTATTACATATCATTTCCATAACATAAGTATTACATCTCAAAAAAATTAAAAAATCCCAAGAACATAAGATTTAGTGTCTTTTATGACTATATATATAAGAAACTTATTTTACTATACTTGTGAACAATTATCCATAATTGAGCCACACTTGACTCCCTTATAGGAATCTCCTAAGTTATAATAAAATTTATAACTTGGGGAGTGTAAACATTAGAAAGTGGTGATGTCAAAATCATAGTAAGAAAAAACTAATCAACATGACATCAAGGATTATATCATAATGATGTGATAAAACATGAAAAGGGGAAATATCTTATAAAAAATAAAATAGAATAATATGATTTATCCATAATTCATGATATAAGGATGTGTAATCTAAAAAAAACATGTACCATGGCACAAGATTCTAAGATAATAAAAATTATCCATGGAGAATAATCAAAGAAATTTGATGTAAAAAAATTAGATTTTATTTAATCTTATAATAACAAGGTATTTTGGCACAAATATAAGCACAAAAAACAACTTATTGTGATAAAATCAGAGTATTCCTACCCATTATATTTTTAAAAAATCCATATGTGTACACCCATTAATTTGTGAACAAATCAAAGCATGTACATTATTTATATTGTCAAAAAATCTATGAATTTATACCCTTTATATTGTGAACAAATCCAAATATATCCACATTTTATATTGTGAACATATTCAAGCATCTCCACACTACAACTATAACTAATGCCTTAGAGGGAGATATAATACCACAACTATTATCATCCTTATATATGTTTTCCACAAGATATCAATGATTAAATATATAATTATAATTGAGGGGAATAAAGTTGGTACCATTCATCATGTCATAAAAAAACCCTAGAAAGAAAAATGGTTTTTATTAAATTTCCATATAGTATTAACAAAATTGATCTCAATAAGTTTATTATTTAATACTAAAAATTTAATCACCCAAAAATATTATACTTTAAAAACATTTATAGAGTGATTAATGAAAAATATTTTCCATGGAAATAAATCCCCTATCGATAAAGGTAAAAATAGAAGATAAAGCACAATTTTTTTAAAAAAATCCCATTTATTATTAACATGAATGATGATGTTATGATTACATTAAAAATTAATTTTAAAAAAGTTAAATATATATTTTTTGAAATCATTAACATTTTAAAAGAACATTTAATATTGGAGCCTTATAAAAGACAAAAAAAATCTAAAATCTGATGTAAAAAAAATTCAAAACTCTTTCTTTTAAAAAGAAATCTTAAATAATAGATCTCTGAAAATAAAAAAAGTATTTATAAATAGAATTTGGGGTGTAATATAAAATTATTGATTTTTATAGGATGAAAAACCATTTTAATATTTAAAAATACCTTTGTTAAAATCCATCTTCGTAAAAATATATAGTAAAATTTTACTTTTTAATTTTTTTATGGAAAATAGTAAAGTCACATGAGTAAATACATATACATTTTTGGTAATAAAGAACATGAAAATAAATGGAAAGCTATAATTAATGGAGATGGTCATTTTTTCTTAATTTTTTTTTTCACTTTTATGAGAAATAATCATCAAGTTAAAAACTTAATTTTCCCTAGATTGATAATAGGAAATATCTAATGAAATGGGAAATAGAATAATATATCAGGCCTATAATATTGATGATCAATTAATAAAATTTTAACTCAAAGAAATAAAATTTGAGTTAACCAAATATCTTATGGATATCATAATTCAAAAAGAAAGAGAAATTTAAAAATTCATTAATTTGGTAGATATTTAAATCTATAAAAAAAATAAAAAACCCTATATAAAAATATTAAATAGAATAATATTCCTAACCTATAATAAATAAATTTAATAAGTATAATATTAACTCAAGGAATGAGAATTGAGTTTTCAAAAACCATTACTTGATTCTTATCTTCAGAATCAATAACCTATACAAGGAAGATTATGAGATAGATTTATAAATACATTATACTACATAAAAAATTATGTTAAAAAATATGTGGCCAATATATACACTATAAAATGACACAAGTGGTGAATATGAATCATATATTAATAAACCAAAATTGACATTCAAAAAATATTACCACATGTCCCAATTCATTCTATGCATGTTACTAACATCTTTGATTAATGAAATTAAGTTTATTAAAAAACATATTAAGGACAATTTACATATATATTTTATTTTATAAGGTTTATTAATTGTCATAAGTAATTAATTTTTAAAATATTTTTCACTTATGGTGGTTACTAGAGGTGGTTAGGACAATTTTAGTAAAACGTTCTCTATAAAATGATCATGATCAAATATATTTTAAAATAACTTAATAATATCAAAAATTGTATAGGTGTATGATTTTTATAATTCTATTCAAAAAAAATTTAAATAATATATTTTATTTTTCAAAAATGGACTCAAATCTAGAAAGGTGTCATGATATGTTTATTTTAGGCCGTTAAGATCACTATGAACATTTATTATAATTATCACTTATATAATTTACAATATTATATTTCCATAAAATTAAAATGGTCATAAATATTATATATATTCATTAAATTCATTCTTATAACCATCAAATATATTTGGTGATGACAAATGAAATTTGTTGTTCATGGAGGTAGAAGTCTGCATGTATGTATGATTAACAATTCCATTTCACGACGAATGGGATTGAATGGAATTATATTTTTATAACAATTATTTTTTAATAGAAAAAAAAATTAATCCATCAATTGAATCCTTATTTATATCCATGAATGGTGGTGATGAAAAATGAACCACGTCGCTTCATGGATGTAGTAGTCCACACATACGCATAATCGATGTTGTTTTTTCTAAGTGGGTTGGAAGGATTGAAAAATAGCTGATATATTAATATAATAACATTTAATTGTATTAATAATAATTTTTTTATTATATAATGGAGTATATTAAAATTTAGTAGAGAATATTAATAATAAAGGACTGTGGAGTATGAAATGCATATGTTAAGAAATTCAGATTTACTTTGAGAAATATCATTTGAAATGGAGGCCTTATAATAAATAATTGATAATGGAGGTTTATGAAAATGAGAGATTATTATAAGGGAGAAAAATTAAATAGTTTCAGAATTAATTAAGACTATATAGGTGTAACATTAAGTGGTGAAATTATCCCTTTTAACAAGTAATGAGAAGTGTAATTTTGGAAGTACCCATCACATTTCAATAATAGTATGTAACTATTCAAGGTTCAAAGGTTAAAAATTTTAAAAAATGGAGGGTTGGAGTTTTAATGATTAAAATATCATTAAAAAACTTAGAGGCATGTTTTTTAAAATTTTTATGTCATTTACACATAGTAAAACTATTTTTACCTTTGATACTTTTACCGTGGTAATTATTATTTTTTAACTTTAATAATTAATTTTAATAACCTAAATTAAAATTGGGATTATTTAATAACTATAAAAATATGATTTAAAAATTAAAATAATTTTATGTAATATAATTTCTATTATTTTAAAAGTTAATTTAATAATTAACACATATGACACGTAAAAATAGATTTTAAAAAAAGTATGTTTTCAAGCCTAAAATTTATGTATAGGTTAAAATTATCAATGTTATTAATTTAAATGAAATATATTGGTTTATTATAAAACAAATAAGTGTTTTTTGACATTAAAATAAATCCAAACACTAATTTTTTTCCTTTAAATGTTTAATTAAAATAAAAAATGATTTTTTTAAATTAGAATAAAATGTTACTTAGGTTCTAAAATTTTGAACATGGGATTTCTAAGAATAAAAAATTATTTTAAAATAAATTATTATAGTCTTGAAATACATATTTTATCAAGTATAATTATTTACAAACTTTCTATTTTTACTTATATGATAATATATTAATTAAAGTTATAGTTTTTGTGAAAAGTGTATTTTCACTATTCTCCTAAAATACATTAGTTTTAAAAAATCTTAAAATTTCATATTATGATAATTTTGTTATATTGAATTTTAAAATTAAGTTATTTTTTTCATATTAATGTTCTAAATTTTAAATTAATTAATTTTAGTATAAAAATCATATGTGGAAATAAATTTAAGAAAAAGAAACATCTCTTGTATTAATATACCTTTTTACATAGTTTTCATATAGTGGTTACTTCTATCAATTCATACCAATTTAAAGGATATGATTATTTTTCATATTTAATAATTTCATTTTATTAATCTATCAAAGTTTTTCATTTTATTTTAGTGTTTAGTATAATATAAGTTATCAAAAATATTATTAATTTAGAGGAAAATATATTCAAAAATAATATGGTGTTATAGAGGTAGTGTGCATGTGATCCCTAGTGCAGGTTCACACACTTTCTTATGAGTGGGAGGTATAAAACACACATGTGGTGGCACACAGACCTCTAGAACATGAATGTTCATAAGGGTAATGATAAACATATTTATTATGTGTTGCAATTTATTATGGAGAGGCAACCTAATAATTATTTTGATGTGGGATTACTTAATTTTTGTATACTATTCATACATAAAAAGCCCACAACCATGATTATAAAGAAAAAATGTTATAGTTCTATTCATTTTTAACCTCTAATATGTTCTACATTCATGATTTTGACTCTAGAACCCTTATTTGAACATTGAATCATCAAATACATCATTCTCATTATATATGATGTTAAAGATCAAGGGTTACTATATTCATGTGGTTAAAAATGGGATATAAGAGGGGACCACATAGTTTTAGTGGCCATAGTGGAGCTCAAGGTGGGTGTTATTAAAGAATGTTTGAAAACAAGAAGTATCACATTATTTCATTTAGTTTAGTGGTTAGGGATTGTCCCTATAAGAAATGGTGAAGCACAAAATGGAAATTTTGGTCATTGTGGTGAAATCATGAAGGTATAAATATGATTGGATATAGAATGACTTCACTATTATATAGTGTTGAGGATCAGGGCATTTTAAAGGGTGATTTTTTTAGAGAAGAGTTGAAACATCACTAGGGATGATTCACAATATCGCGTGTCATGGAGATATTTTAGCTATTATTTAAAAGAGGTTTAAACTATAAACATTATAAGGATATATTATGATTCATGAAGGGAAATATCCTTCCACTATTTTAATAGTATTAAATCTAGAATTATTCCATGATATCTGAATAATTAATGGACACAAATTATAAGTAAGACCACGATGATTATGGTTTATACATATGGATAATATCTCTAGAGTTTCACACTTTTTAATATGAAAATATTCAATACATAAAAATATTAGATCGGAATATATAACAGAGAATAGATTTTCATGATATAAAAAATAATTCTAGAGAAAGAGACAAGTTCTTTTATTGAAAATAATGAAAATATATGATATATATTTTGATCATGCAACACCTTGACACAATATGAATGTTAAAATAAGGGGAGTTTCACTTATAATATATAATAAAATTAACTAAATATACATTCTATAAGAAGGATATAACTCTATTTTCTAAATTGTAAATGTTAAGATGTTTTAGAAATATTACTAGAAAGAAGAATAAGTGGTCTTGAAATATCAAAAATAACATTCTAGTGTATAATTTTTTTCCATGATCTCTTATAGAAATATTTAGATGATGTTATTCAAAGTGATTTTCAAAAAATTCTTTTGAAGGATTATCCCCAAGACAAAGATCACCAACCAAAAATCATTGAAAATATCAAACAATATGTAATATTGTTCATTATCCTATGTTCCAACTTTTATTTCCCCTAGAGTAGTGAGTGAAGTAGGGAACTGTGATGGAAGTTCTAACTTTCTTGAACTGGTTCACTCTGGAGTAATAGAATCAATTCACTAATTCACCTCAAGAACATCTCCCATTATTTCAAAGGCTTCCAACTAGTAGTGATAGACTAAGGGAAACTTTTGTGAGGTTATAGCCTTTGGTATGAGTAGAAATAAAAATAAAAATAATAATAATACCATCTATCATGTACCATCACAAGAACACATGAAAGGAAAATTTTAAATAATCCAAAACATGTATGCATGATAAAATAAATAAAGGCCATACAATGAACTCAAAAAACCATAAAATAATCCCAAAAATAAATATAAATACAAACTATTTCTAAGACCACACCCAGTCCCACCATCCATTCTCCAATCACAATATGCATGATAACATATAAATCATAGGATACTTTACCTTATCCTAACTTGCAACTATAAAGTATTCTCAGGTACTAATGGCATCTCAAAAAATGTTTGATTAAAACTCAGAAGGTCCCCACTAATGGTTTCTAAGGAAATTATAGTATGAGTGTGGTATATACTGATATTCAAGTAAAGAAATAAAGTTTTATTTGAAAATATAAAATTAATATATATCTCCAACCCTTGGCTCCAGGGTGGCACCCAGGGTCAACCATACCTTCTTCGTCCTATGTCATGTGTTTTTGTCCAAAGTACCATATTCATGATTATAAGTATATGGGAACACTATAACTGAGGAACTAAGTCCAAGTTCTGCTAAATGTATATATATAAAATTGGCACACAAGGTCCTTGGAACAATTTCAATATTCCCCCAACCATAACAATCCTAATAATGGGAATAAAATATCCTTAAAATCAAATCATGATCCCACAATATTAATAATCATAATAAAAATGAATACAAGATCCTTAGAATCACATCAAGGTCCCCCAATAGTAATAGTCATAATAAAAGGAATACCATGTCCTTGAAATGACTTCATGGTTCAATAACAATTAGTATAATTTTATCCATTTAATCATACATATAATCATGGTTCGTCATTTCATTATTCTTTCATCCAAGAAATTCTATGGAAAATAATTATCTCTTACATTACATAGGAGGATAAAAATAAAAAATTCTAATTAATATCTTATTGTTAATGTGCATACAAATCATCTAGTAAAGGTTCACTAGTCATTTAATAAGCCCAAGGTACTACCTGAGTCCCTACTTTAATTTCATTTTTTATTTTTAAGAGTTTTCCAACATCATAGGGTGCCCTATTTATCAGTATTACACACTAATGGTACAAAATATTCCCTAAGGAGAGTCTATTAAATTTGTTTAAGGACCAAGAATGAATAATTAATTTGGGAAGTCTATATGTAAAATATGTTTCAATGGAAACATATCATATATATGTGAAAATATCATCAATGCATCAAGGGATAGGTCATGACCACTACATAAAGTGTAACAAGACTCAATTTCCAAGGATCACCATACAAATTGATACCGGTGAGCCAAGCATCCCGCTTCATACCCAAATTTAAAATAGACCTGAACCTTCACTTTCTAATATGGTGCTAAAAACATGATGTTCAATTTTTTTATAAAAAATTCAACTGAAAAATTTATACTGAGGATTTTTCAGTTTAGAGCTTTGTAGGATAGTAAATCCTAACAAATATCTAATTTTATACAAAATTCTTCAAACAATTGTCTAGATTTACTTGAGAAGGATTTCTTATTCAAGACCAAAAATCATTGATCATTTACTCATCACTATAACTATGAAAATAATTTTAAAATGTAGGGTAATAAAAAAATTCTCAGTATGGGGTTTTAAAACAATATTTAATATCCTTTCTCTTTTTAGATGATATAAAATAATTTCATAAAAAATTAATTTTATTTTAAATATAAAATATTTGATATAACTATTATTTTACCTAAATAATAATTTAGGTTTTTCAAAATTAAAAAAATAGATTCTTTTCAAAACATTAAAAGACATATTACTTTGAAAACATAATATCCTTTGGAAACTTAATATCCTTTGAAAACATAATAGATTTTGAAATAAATCATGATTTCTCCTTTAAAAATTATTAACATTAATTTGGAAAAGAATATATATTTATGGAATATAATTATACTTGGAAATATTTAAGAAAACCATGTGACCCATAGAATTATTGATATCTAAACTTTAGGACCAACTCTCCTTTGAGGACACGGGCTCACTACCCATTCCTCATCATCACAATTAATACCCAAGTTTTGAACTTTGAATAATTTTTTAAGCTAACCTTTACAATTATAAATACATTAAAACTTTTCAAAAAATATAAATATATATAAATTATATTCAAATCGAATAATAATTTCAAATCTCATAAACTTTAACAAAATCCTTTTTCAAGGATACACCATTCATTCATAAATATCTTGAGAAATCTAGAATTCATAAGAAATACATACAATGATCCTTATAATGTAAGAATTAATCTTAGAAAAATGATTCTCATAAAATTATAGAATGTAAATGATAAATATAATGTGTAGACATACAATAAATTTAACCATGAATGGATTCCATAAATTGCAAAGAACAATTCAAACATGAAATAATAATTTTTATACACTATAAAACCATTGCTTGAAATAATAACACCTTAAAAATAGATTTCATAAAAAAAAGTTTCAAAATAATATTTTAAAAATAAAAAAATATTTTAAAAAATATTTCATTTACATGATAAGATTTTTTAAACCATAATTTTTTTAGAAAATATTCCATTAAAAAATTTAAAACTAGGTTTTAAAAGTAAAGTGTCCCTTACATCGAATCTAACTTGTCACGTATATTGTTTATATTACTAAATAAGACAATTGTTTAAATTATTTAAATTATTAATAAAAAAAATTCAATTTTATTATTCCTTTTATTTAATTTAATACCATGTTATATACAATTACTTAATAAATTATGTTCACATCATATGTGTTGCTAATATTCTGCTTATATATCAAAGTGGATTTGTTAAGTTGAATATGGTCAAAGAGGTCATTATATCATCATATCAAGAATAATAATAATGAAATAATTATATTTTTTTACATTAATTATAATTTTAAAACCAACCATGAAATGTGGTTATAAAAAAATTATTTATATTATAATCATGGAGATGATAGTTCGTACGTGCGCATGGGTAACGTTTCCATTTTTCAATAATCATTATGGAATGAAGGTAAGCAATATATTTTAGTTAAATAATGATAATTATATCATAAATACCATATTATTTATTTCAATATACATATATATACCATACATGTGATGTGGTAATGAAAATAAAATCACATCACTTCTTGGAGGTGGTATTCCACATGTACACACAAATGATGTTATAGTTTTTCAATAAATGGTATAGTAAGGAAATAGATGGTATATAACATTTCCAGAATGATAAATATTTCATGAGTATCATATATATATATTTATATAAATTATCTCTATCATTATAAACATCTTTGACATGCAGTGATGGAAAATGAATTATATCAATTATAGATGTGGTAGTCCGCCTTACACATGAATGAGAGTTCCATTTCCCATTTGATGGTATAATAGATGGATATAGGTTATTTAATTAAAATAAAAAATATAAGTATATGGAAGATAATTTTTATATTATTTCAAAATGGTTTAATAATATTTAAAATAGGTTGAATAGGAAATAAAATGAAAACACTAGGTTAAGAATAATACTTCTTCTTTGGACAACCTCTTAAGGTTTACACAAAGAGATTTCCTAGGTTATTTTTTTGATAAAAAATACTTTAGAACACGTATAATAATTTTAGGAATATATTTATTTAGTTATTGACCAAAATAAAATTATTTTGAAGTGTTGAGAAAAGTGGAGAGGAGGTTACCTCTTATAAGAGAGCGGATGGGCACTCTTGGAATTTCATAAAATATTAAAATAATATAAATTAATATTTTTTATAAATAGATCCAAATTGATATGATTGTAATATAAGATGATTACGGGTCAAAATAAAACCATAAAATAAAAGTTGGACTTGTTTAGGAAAGTTTTTAATCCTTATGTTTTGGTTTTAACTCCCCATTAATCCTTTTAACACTTACCATGATATCAATTTTTTACTCTTTGGGATGGAATAAAGTTTATATAAAAGGAAAAATGCCCCATAAATAGACCAAAGTTTATATAATCAATAATATACTATTAAATTTTCCAAATATAATACTTTTAGGAATTTTAAATCATTTAATAAAATATTATTTATTATAAAATATCATTAATATCAATTTTAGAACTATTCATTTAATTTGACTTTGAATACAAAATTAAAGAAAATAAATTCAAATATAATCCTTTAAAAACTCCATAACATATCATATTTATCTAAAAAAATTTTGTATCACAATTATTCATTCAAATTATATTACTTTTAATATTTTGAAAATCATTTATTTTATTTTTCTACAAAATGAATAAATACTGTGTTGGCATTACATAAGAATTTAAGGTAACTATTTCATCACTAAAAATTATAAATAAATTAATAGGATTAAAATATATAATTTATCTTTAATATTAATATATATATAAAAACATAACTTATTTTTATCCCAATTTCAAAAATTTAAGGACAATTAAAAAAGAGAACAACATTTTTCAATTTTCAATGCATAAAATGTTTTAAAGGTAAAAATCATGGAAAAATAGAACAAAATGTCACATATTTTAAATTTTTATGATTATTGATGAAATATAATCATCAAATAAAATTAATTAAAGTGTTAAGTTTACTTTTTAATCTATAAAATATTCTTTTTAACCTTAATTAACTCATTTTACCTTTACTTTGGTAACAAAATTTTACTATGATTAATATTCATAATGAATAAAACTAAAAGGGGAATATTTACAAAATTTGTACCTAATAATTACAAATATGGAATCTATCTTTTATTATTCAATTCATGAGAGTGGGAAAATTTAATTTAAAATTAAACCCACAAAACATAATGAAAATAGTTTTTTTTGGAAAACGCCTTTTATGTATAAAAATGTTTTTATACCAAATTGAAGTATAAAATTAATTGAAAATACCATTATTTTATTATGTTAAATAAAAATGAACTAATTTCAGTTTATAACTAATACAAAATATAATTTTAATTTTTAAAAACATTAAAAGAAAATAAAAATTCTAATAAAAATCAATATTATTCACTATTCATTGAAAAATAATTTTTATTAGAAAAAAACCAAAAATTTAACCCTAATATAATTTTGATATGATGATTTAAAAAAATAAATTTAATTTTATCAAATAAATTTTCTAAATTTTCTGTAAATTAATTATAATATTCTGTCACAAAAAAAAACATTTTGAAAGAAAACTTATTTTTATAAAATAAAATAACAATTAAAAATTGAGTACTTATTTATTATAAATTAACCAATAAATTTAAATTATATACTATATTTATTAATTTTTTCATAATTTATTTATTAGTGTTAATTCCTGCCAATTTAAAGGCTATGTTATATCTATAACATATAAATATTTATATTTCATGGTTCGTTTAATCTCGGTGTTGTGTGTTGTATATGTTATTGAATATAGTGTTTTTTAAATATCATGATATTAAATAATTCATTAGTTTAGAGTTATATAATAATAAAATAAGAAGAATAAGTTATCTAATTCAAAAATGATGTTATACTTAGTCTAAGTGATCAAACTCAATCAATGGCTCATCAAACGACCGAAAAATGAGAGAGAAGAGTCCAAAACTACCAAAGAAATCCCTTTATATCCATAAAAGTAAATTATAGTTTGGTTTATAGGAGGGAGTTATGAAATATAGGGTTTCAGTTAAATTACATAACTCACCCTTATTAAATCCCATCCATAAAGCCCAATGGCGAGCCATTAGGCTCCCCTAGCAGGTCATTGCTGGCTCATCAGATGGCTAGTGAGCCCAGTAGAGCTGCATGGCTAATGTCAAGCTGACCATATATCCATTGGAACCAACAAGAAAGATGGTAGCTCCTAAATCTCTCTAAGGATTTGTAGATACCTTTCAACTTACCCCGTTGTGCTTTTGAACCCCTTTTACTTTAAGATATGCAAAAGAAGGACAAAACACAAGGTTTAAAAAATTTAAATGAAATATAATGAACTACAAGAAGATCCAAGGTGTTATAATATACCCACCACATAATACATCTTCCCTAATCTATCATCTTGAGCATCATTTGTCATTATTAATAAATAACTTAGGCCAATGGACCCCCATATCAGTCTCTCGCTCCCACATCTCCTTTGGAATGTGTATGTGATACCATAACACTTGTAATAGAGGATTCATATTCCCATATATATTCTTTTCACTCTCATCCTCTATATGAACTAGATGCTCCACAATTGATGCATCAGTCTCCATATTTATATCATCAGTTTTGATCACATGCATTGGATTAGGGTGATATCTTTGAAGCTATGACACACAAAAAACATTGTTCATGGAACAAAACCACTATAGAAGGGAAAAATTGTATGAAACAACACCAACCTTCTCCACAATGTCAAAAAACCCAATATACTTGGGTGTAAACTTTCCTTTCTTCTGAATATGATGATTCCCAACATTTTCAACACTCATAAAAATACCTGGTCACCAACCTCAAACTCCAGCGGTCTCAATCAATTATCTTCAAATTACTTATGCCCACTCTATGAGGTTTCTAACAAATTTCTAGTAAAATGAGATATTATGTCTCCTACTTGAGACTCAACTCAATAAATTCCAACTCATTGGATTCCAACCAATTCAAAATTTAACGACACACAAAATCATACAAGGCCTTAAATGAATCCATCTAAATTGAACCATGGAAGATATTATTGTAAAAAAATCTATAAAGTACAAGTGGTCACCTTAGGAGACCCCAAAATATAAGACATGTTATATTAGAATGGAATCCAAAATCTAAATGGTATACTCTAACTGTACATCAACTTGTGGGTGATAAGTAATACCCAAGTGTACCTATATACTAAGAACATTCTTTAATCCTTTATATTATTTCTGGGTAAAGCAGGCTTCCAAATTCAAAACTATACTATAAGGTACCCCATATAGTTGAACTATATCTTAAATGTAATGGTTTACCATATCACACATAGTGAAAGTCTCCTAAATAAATAATAAATGAGATAACATACTCAACTGATCAAAGATATCCCATAAAACATCTTTCTTATAGGGTTTGCTTGGTAAACCAGTCACAAATTCTATAGTGACATTATCCCATTTCCAATCAGGATTGGGAAGTGGATGAAAAATACTAGTATTCCATTGGTGTTGAGCCTTTATCTACTAATAGGTTTAGCATCGTGTCACTAAGCCTATTGTATCCTTTTTCATCCATGGACACCAGTACAGTCTATGAATATCATTATATATATATTTCAAACCTGGATGTACTAGGAATGAAATTCCCTCATTAATTATTCATCGATATATGTGGAAACTAAAAAACAACCATGGACATAATGAATCTAATCATCATCAATAGTCTAATATATCAACGGATCCCCACCATATATGTTTTCCCTCAGGGATAAGAACTTAGGGTCTAACAATTTTCTCTTATTTATTCTATCGAGAAGTGAAGAAGTAATGGATAATTTTGTAATATTTACTCATCCTTGATACTCCTACACATACAAATGAATCTTTATAAGAAGTACCATCATCATATACTGATTGGTGGAATAATACATAGCCTAAGTCTTAGTCTTAGTTTTCAAACTCAAATAATAGGCAATAATGTTTCGTTTCCTAGGGGTATATGATAGATAAAAATAAAAACAATGTAAGTGCTCAACCCATCTCCACTACTGAATATTTAAATCACAATGTGAGAAAATATATTTTAGGATTTTATGTTTCATATATACCCTGAAAGTCTCACCCAATAGATAATGATACCGACATTTCAATGTGTGAACTACAACTACTAACCCCAAGTTATTTATTGAATAGTTTCTCCAATGTGGCCTCAACTAGTTTGATCTATATGTAACCATATGATCGTTATTCATTAGGACTGATCTCAACCTAATTCTAGATTCATCACAATACAAAGTATTCTCCTTACCCAGATCAAGTAAGATCAGATTTAGTATAGTGTCAAACCTTCCCTTTAACTCCTAAAAAGTGTTCTAAAAATAATCATACCATAATAACAACACCCCTATCTTGGTATGATATATTATCAGTGCTTCAAAGAATGAGAATCCCAAAATAACCCTCCTATATAATCTATATAAACCAAAAGACCTATAAATATTTAAAACATTAATGATAGTATCCCAAGAAACTACTACCCTCACATTATTGGTGTCTAAGTTCATTTCTTATTTAGAAGTCAAATGCCCCCAATAAGTGTAATTTTACACCCTAGATGTGACACATTGATAACCTAGAATTTAATCAGTAATCCCTCATGGTTTCCAAAACAATATCTAGATTTTGTTGGTGTTTATGCTCTAAATGACCATAGTTTATCTAAAAATAGGTGGAAATCTCAGTTTATCACATCAATAACCATTTTTGGTGTATTTATCAAGCCTAAAAACATGACTAAAATACTCATACATGCCATAATGTCTCCTAAAAGAAGTACATAGTATGTCTGAAGGATGTACCCTCCACTGGTGATAAATCAATCTCAATTCAATATTGGAAAACACATGAGTTCCCCTATATTGATAAAAAAAATCATCTACATGTGGATATGGATATCGACTTTTAATCATCACTTGGTTTAACCTTTCATAATCTCCTCAAAATCTCAAGGAAACACCATCATTTCTTGGGAAAAGGACCTTAGTACTGTGTGGTGAAGTACCCAGTTAGATAAATCCTTTAACTTCCAAATTTTCCATATGAACATTTAATTCTAAAAACTCTATGTTATCCATATGATAAGGAAGAATAAAAATTGGATATACACTAGGCATGATCCCTTTAGTGAACTACACCTCCCTCTCTGGTTGAATTGTTGAGAAATTATCTTGAAAAAACATATTGGAACTTGTTGAAAACTGAAGTATACACATATTACCATGTTATATCATAATCTAATATGATCCTGGCCACCTGGGTCATATTTATACACAATTGTTTATGGTCTAGTCATGAATTTCCTTCCTGTAAATCCAAATCTCCCATATGAACATAATTACTATCATTAAGAGTTTTGAAGGATATCAAAAGGTAGTAAAAATTTATATAATTTTGATACAATACTAACCAATTCGTCCTAAAAATAAAATTGGTACTTATCATTTTAAGAGTGTAGAAATACCAAAGAAACCAAAACAACCAACTTTGAGAGTGTATTTTCTAAAATAATGAATTCCCTCCAACCAATTTCATAGTAGTGTATCTATTGTCATCAGCCAAACTAGATACTCCCAAATGATTCATATTCTCTCAATGAACCAATAACCATAAAGGAATAGGAAACTCCCATATTAAAAAAATAGAAACTAATGTAGAATTAACTAGAATAAAACCCCGAATGGTGGAAGTTATGTCATCATGATTGGTTAGAGTAGAATTTATGACATGCATCTCATATTCTCCATGGATCCAAGTCCCAACCTATCCCTCATGGATTTCACTACTCTACTTGAACTATTTCTATATCCCTAGGGTACCATGTCTCCCACATTGTCATGTATGACATGTAAATCTCCATATACCTATCTACTATAGCGTGGGTAATCCCATTCTATAATTTTTATTATTATAAATTCATCATTACCATACATCTAAAAAGTTTTCTAACAGAACCTCTCTAAGTTCACCATATTTCTACAAGATCACCAGTCTAATAGTTTTTTATCACACTGATTTTATTTGTGCCCATACCATCCTCATGGAAATCATCACAACAAGATACTACCTTGGATACTCTTCCCACTACTAAACTAATGGAAATTCTCATAGAGATGCTTCCAACTACTATAAGATTCACTACTATCTCTCATGAATTAAACTTTATATCCACCACTCAAGGCCTCCTCTAGGTTCCTCTTTGTGATAAGGGCCTAGTTAAACCCCTTATAAATGGTTGTTTATGTATTTAATTTACATGATATTTTAAAAAAAAGTATAATGATTTTTAATGAATTTTAATTATTTTATACAAATAATTCATTTTTTTGTTATATTGTGGATAATTTAAAATTTAAAAATTGATTTGTAAAAACTGAAATGAAAATGATAAAATTGATGTTTATTTTTTTAGATTCTTTGGTTTAAATTGTAATAAGTGTTTAATATTCATTTAAGTAAAAAAAATGGTCAACCCTCAACCCCATAAGAAAGTTGCATAGCCAGTCTTAGGGGCAGCTAACCAATCCATAGGTGAGGTCCAGCTCAGGTGTATTATAGGTAGCACATTCCGCATGTAGTCATGTACACAGGTGCATGGGAGGAGAATTTGGGTGGTGGTTTTAGGAGATAACACTAGAATGTGGTGATTCACAATGATGGTAGAGGTCCTCCAACCTTAGTCTGACTTCAATGAGAAATTGTTTCCACAAAATGTAATATTAATAAGTGGAATAAAATTCTCATATCTAATGTGGAATGAATAATTCATGCACCACTATTCATAATTTATAAAAAAAAATATATTGTATCATGCTCGATTTTTGAATCCCCACCCTCTTAAACACATCCTATCCAAATCCGATACTTTCAAGAATTGTTGGACCACCGTGTTCTCACTGGAGAACTCCATTTCTTCTTTTATTAGAGCTCAATCTCAAGATAAAGATTCCCTATGAGGATAGAGGCACCTTGTAAAACCAATGGGAGATCTATTCAATGATTCTAGAAGGAATATGTGATTAAGATAAACTTTTACATGAAAATGGAGCTTGTAATGGTTGATGAAATGTTATAGTGAGGTATTCCCATGGCTCATATTGAGGTTCAAAGTTAAAAAACCCACAAATATGGGATACTGGATATGTTTTAAACCATGGATGAAGAAAAAATCTCACTAAACTTGTGATACACTATATCTAGTTTGAGTGTGGTGAGAAGGGAACAATAGATAATGAAACTTTCATCAAAACACCTTACACAGTCCCGTTTTAATCCATGTTTAATGTGCGACATACAATGAATAATATTACAGAAATGGGTTTAGATATGTCATAGTGCACTACCATATGAACAATCAGAGGATCTCAAATGTGAAAATTTCAAGCCTACAACATGGATATAGTCGTTCTTTCCACACATGAAATGGGAAGGAATAAAATAGGTTTCACTCTACCCATGTAAAAACATATCATGTTTGGTAGATGAAAACTGACAAAAAAATGATTGTGCCTACATTTTGGTCAAAATTTAAGAATCTATTTTTAAGGTGGAGGTGAAAAATAGGGTTTACACATAGATAATATAAACAAGGATGATTCAAGATTGGGTTGGATACCCCCTCTATACATATTCATGTAAATGTGAACTAAGGAGGAACCAAGTAAAATTTCACTTGGAAAATGGAATTTATAAAAAATGATGGATGATGGTATATTTAATTGATATATGACTAATATTCTATCTGAGATAAATGAAAAATATATATAAAGTGAGGTAATAATTTTAAATATCAAAGAACATGAAAATTTGCAAATGAATTTGGACAAGGATAAAAAATAATATATAGAACTTATAAAGAGGGTCTCAAGGGGATACGAAGGAGCCTCTATTACTATAAAAACAGAATGGATAATGGGGAGGCGAGGACTGAATTTTTTGTACAGTTTACATTTTATTTTTTCTGTAACTCCATATTCATATTTTTAATCCAAAGGTTCCTCTATTTCTCTCTATTTATCTTTATTTATCCACTGTGGACTATTTCACTCATGAACATGAGTGAATAACCAAAGGATTGTCCTTGGGGGTGTTTTTCTTGATGTTTTCAAATCCATTTTCTATAATTCTTTATGTTGTTATTATTTTTGTGGTGAGGGAGAGAGAACTGCCAAATATTGTTGTAGTGGACATTCATAACTCTTTGGAGAGTCTTTAAAACTCAATCTACTACTTTAAAAGAGTCATTACCTACATTATCCTAAACAAAAATCTTCATAAAATTTATTTTTTTATTTAATAGATGAAATAACACTTTATGAAGACAATTTTTAAGATGGTATCACATTATCAATTGTGGTGTGTTATCACCCTTGTATATCAAAGGATGTGAGGATTAGCACGCTGAAGAGTTTTCCTATGAATTTTAAATTCCAGACTGAACATAAGGGGTGGTGGTTCTTGTACATTTGGATAAACTATAAAATATAATATTTAAAATAATAATGGATAATAAAAGTACCTGAGATACTAACCCTAGGATAAAGATCCTTCCTTCACAACTAGAAAATGAGACTATTGACATGGTTCAAAACCATGGTAATAGACCCAAATTCATTAGTTGTAGATTAATTCCATGTTTTACATGGATTGTGGGCTATATCGTCATTAAAATTGGGTCCATGGAATATCCACAGTTTCAAATTATGGCCATAGGATACATGATATATGACAATGATACATATTTCTATTGTTTCATAAACTATGTCTATATCCATTGAAAATTTAAATAAAAACTTCAAGTTTTGATCCTATGACCTCTTCTAGAATCTCCCAATAATTTACCACTATGTTACATTCTAATATATGTATATATATATAAATATATATTATTTATATATATATACACACACACATATGTATATATATGTATTTATAATTTTAATTTTTTATCAATAAAAAATAAAAAATTATATTTAGAAATAAGGTTATTGACAAGATTGTTATAAATTGTGTTCGTAGAGAATTTGAGAGAGGCATATTGACATATTTATTTAAAACCATGGTCATAAGTGATTATATAAAGGAATATTACAATTTTTTTTAAATTTTGGTCATAGGAAACTCAAGTAAGGCTTATAGCCATAGTTTCTTAAAACTATGACCATAGGTGATTCAACGGAGGCATATTTACACACTATTTAAAAACCATGTAAATAGGAATTTGGTCTAATCTCCACCTCTATTATTTTTGGAAACCATTGAAATAAACCTTTCCCACCAAATTAATGTGTAATTTTGGTGGTTCCAAAATAAATTTTGTGGTTCATACATCCACTTATAGCAACAGTTTTACACAACTGTGGTTCTAGGTTGGCCTATATATGTGTTTTGTATAGAAAGTGACTATAGTCTAACCTAAGGAGAATTACCTCCATGGTTTAAAACTAAGTTTGGTAATAGGTGACCCTATGGCCATAGTTCTGAAAACTATTACTATAAATTAATGGAAATGGGCCTATTTTATAGTGGTATTCATTATGTCTACATGTTCATGTGCATGCTTAATTTTTTTTATTCCTTAATCAAAAATCCATTTTCCTTTATTTTCATAAAATAATAAAAACAAAAAAAATATATTAAGTGAATTTTGGAAGAGTGTGTGATAAAATAAGAGGATTATCAAGATAGATTAACATGGAAAGAAATAATAATTAAATATAAAATATAAATTATATCTTTTTCACCACCCTATGGTTGGAATGTTAAAACATGGAATTGTTACTTGGGAGCCAAACATTCATTCTCTCATATTTGTTGACCAAATTTTGAAATATATTTAATTTAAAAAAAATCTAAAAAATATTTTTCCATGATGTATTTAAACTAAGATTATTATGAATGGATTGATTAATCACATGGAAAACAATATGAATAAATGGATCAAAATGATATAAAAGCCCTATTTTAAAGTATTGGTAACATAGTGAAAATATGTGTACCAAAATAATTTTTTTAGCTAAATGTGTTTGTGAATCCTGAGAGTAGAAGTTGGATAAAAATAAACCTAAACCTAAAAAATAACTTTATCCTATATTGTAAGATATTTAACTACTCATTTTACAAATTAAGGAACCTAAGGATGTTAAGAAGATTTTTATTTGAGATCCATTTCACCACTCTCAACCATTTTTGGAAGAGATTCATAAATAAAAATTACTTACTAATGTATGTATGGTAGATAAAGTATATTTAGATCATTTTTATAATGAATTGAGAAATATTTAAATGAAACATGGCCTATCCATATTTAAATAAAAATAATCCACACCTTTGTATTTATCAATAGATTTGGAAAAAGAAGAAACCATACATGTGGTATAATTTTAAGAAATATTTGAGGACCTTGACTACCTACCACTATCCATTGAAACTCATATCCAAGAGGAATTTTCCGATAATTAAGAACATGAATCTAAACCTACTAATGGAGATAATATTAACTTGATCTCAATTCCAATTAATTTTATTGAAACATAATTGATTATTACCTCTCCTTATTTAAATTTAATGGATTTGACCAACACATGGTCTAACTTTGATAAAGATGGAGAAAAGGAAGCTATACATTATGAGGAAGACATTAGTCTCTTCAAACATGTTAAACATTTATTGTAGGGAGTACATGCAGAGATACAAGTGTAATTTCTTAAGGAAACAAAAAACTCATGCTGCTGATACTGAAGGGGAGAATTTTTATATTAATTCATCATGTTTTAATATTCAGGAATTACTCTTAGAATTTCCCATTGATTATTACATTTATTTTTCATGCCTTGAGAAATCACATGAGAATAAATAAGAGATTGTATATGTGGAACCTGAAAATAAATAAGGTTCATTCCTTATCCTACCTCTACTATATAAGTAATATAACATTTTTAGGGTGGTGGATTTTGTGTGCTCTATCTATAGAATCATCAATATAAAAAAGGATATAATTTATGATGGAATAAGAAACATGTGGTAGTTAAAATAAAATAAACTCGACCCACTATCATTCTATGGATAACAGCTAGTACTACCATTCTAGGTCCAATAAAAACCTAATTACCACATAGGGGATTAAACCATGATTTATCTATAATTTATTTTATATTCTATGACTTAGTTTTGGAATATATTAGTAAATAGATTCCAATTCCAATATCTTTTTTATATTTAAATAAAATTTTCATACATGTTCACGAGTGATATTATTTTTTAGTTTAATTATGATGATGGCATAAGGAATCCCCTCATGAATCTTTAAGTAGAGAGATAGAAATTATTTCATGTATAAAGTAGAGAAAAATTTTAAATTCTTCATTTTTTTATCTCTCGAAATTTGTATTATGAAAACTATTTTAATCTTTGAAAGTGATATTTAATTCCCAAATTTTTATTTTTACAACACTTACTAATCATAGAAACATAATAGATTTATAAGGTATCTCATGATTCCATATTTTATAATTCTAAGATAATTAAATTTAATGAGTAAAGAGGGAGATTAAATTATTAAAGATGAACATAAGATGTAATATTATGAATAAATGTTTATGGGAATTTTATGGTTTATTTAAATGAAATTTCTTACCATTTTTTATACATTAAATTTATAAAATTAATGTGGATTTATTTTTTAATTTTCCATGCCATGAGTGATTTCTAAAAAAAATATGTTCTATTACTGGGAGGAATTCTAGACCTAATTTTTTCAATTCTATCATGAGAATATTTCTTGAGAGAATATGGGGCATGAAACTACTATAAAATGTGTTATAAATTCGCAACGCTATGATTTTACAAAGTTAACTTTTAAAATTATTGAGGAATTTTTATTAATAATCACTTTCCCTTGATACCACATTTTATATCAATCCTTATTTATCGCATAGAATCCATGAATGAAATTTATATGAATAAACCACATTATAAAGAATTATTTTCATTTCCTACCCAAGTATATGTATTTTGAAAGATATTTTAATGTTAAAGTGCTAGGTGAGGGAATTCATGGTGGAAGGAATGAATTATATTGAAATTAATATGTGTGGGGCTTTTCTTTTTTGTTTTTGGGAAAGGTTCATGTTAATTTGTTTATTGTATTTCAATGATACCCCTCTTGAAAAAATGCAATTAAAAATTAGATTAAAACTGAAATGAAACAAAATAATGGGTTGTGAATTAGGGTAAACAAATCACCATTACCAGACTGGTGATTTGATCATATGGGGATATGTGGTGGGTGTGGGATTATTTTAAATTATATCATTCAAAAAACTAAAAAAAATATTTGAAAAATTTAAAAAACATCAATATGGTGAACATAATTCATTGTATTAATTTCATTATGACCTTTACTTTTAGTTCTAGGTAAGTGGGAGTATTCATCTTGAGAAGAAATAATTTCATTGAGATTTTATTTTCAAATATCATATGTTATTATTTATAGATAAACCTCATGTTTGCGTGTTGATTTCTAAAACACTATTACCCATAAACATGTAACCTCATAGTCATTATATTCTTAATTCAAGACCTTTTGATTATTTTTTATCTCTATCTCTATGGGTGGATAAGTTAAATAATTTATAAGATCATATAAATGTACATGTACTCATGGTATGAGAATAACTATACATGAATTTATAGCCTTGAGTGATGAGAGAAAAAATATAATGGTAAGGTAGATCACAATTTGGAATGTTTAATAATGATTAATTGAGAATATTTAATGGATGAATAGATAAGGCCCATAATTTTCCAATGGGAAAGTGTAAAATACATGGTTTGATTGGTTTCTTTGAAAAGTGTGAAGTTTGATTAATATTTTATGTGATTCTTGAATGTTTGAATTCCCTATTGATAATTATTTTATTTTATTACATTTAAATTCAAATATTTTTATCAAAGGTTCCATTAGATATTCTATACCAAGATTCAATATTTTAAGACAAGAAGGAGTTCAATTTTGGGGGTATTTGGTGTCTTAATTTTTTATGATTTTTTTTAAATTTTAATAAGGAATTCTATTGGTTTTTAATTATTTACACAATTAATTAATTGTTTTATTAAATTATGGATAATTTATAATTGAATAATTAATTTTCAAAAAGGGAAATTAAAATGATGAAATTGAATTTTATTTTTTTCTTATATTTTTTGTTTGATTTTTACTATGTATTTAATATTCTTTTAAGTAAAAATTGAACAATGAATTTTCCAGCCCTCAACCTCCAGATGAAGGTCACATAGACAACACTAGGGGGAAGATATCCAAGATATAGGTGAGGTCTAGTTTAGTTTTGTAAAATTTATCATATAATGTGCATAGTAAGGTGCACTGGTGCATAGGAGGAAGATCCTTGCGGTAGAGGGAGGAGAGTGTCACCAGCGCAAGGGGGCTCATGTTGGAGATAGAAGTCCTCTAACCTTATTTTTTACTTCAAAAACTTTCAGTATCCATGAAATATATTAATAATAAATGGAATAATATTCTCATCTCTAATGTGGGATGGTGAATTCACATGCCACTATTCATCATTTACAAAAATGATGTCCTATCACACTCATTTGTGCACCCCCTACTCTAATACATCCCCACAAACTCCACGACATTCAAGAAGTACTGGATCACCATTAGATCAATAGAGAACTCAATTACTACCACTTTGAGAGCTCTAGATCGAGCCAACAATACACTATAATGATGTTGGAACCTTGGAAAACCACTGATAGGTTGGTTCGATTACTCTGAAAGAAAGGTATGAATAAGATGAACCCTTATATGAAAATAAATATTAAAATAGCATATGAAACAACATTTTGAGGTGTTCTCATGGATCACAGGGAGGTCCCAAGTTGAAAATTTCCACTAAAATGGGATTCTAGAAGTGTTTTATGTCATCGGTAAAGTAAACTACTTAGTGATTTTTTTAAGTTTTATCTAGATCAAGCGTGGGGATTAGGGAAAGATGAATGAAAAAATAGGCACTAAAATGACTTGCAACATTGTGTACAATTTCAAGGTCGATGTTTGGTATAAAATGAAGTAGATTAAGGATTCAGATTTGGATACACCATAGGGTGTTCCATTTTTGATGATATGAGGAGCTCAAATGTAAAATGACCAATCTTATATTGTGGCTATGATCATGTTTTCCTTACATGTGACAAGAAGGAATCACACATGTTTTACTCCACCCAGGTTAAAACAACCATGTATACACTATAGAAATGTTTTATGAATATATTTTAAAGGTAGAGGTGTGATCTTGGGTTTACACCTCAAGAATATAAACACTAAAGATTAATGTTTAGGCTGGGGAACCCCCTCCATACATGTGTGTGATAATGTGATCCAAGGAGGTTCCAAATAATATTCAATAGGGAATATAGAATTTATCTTAAAGGAAAGATAAAATTTGATTGAATTGATATATTGATAATCTTGTCTCAATGATAAATAGTAGACATATCTTAAGGTACACAAACATTATATATATCTGAATAGATGAAAATTTGGGGATGAATTTGGATAAAGATTAAAAAGAGTATATAAAAGAGTTTTAAATAGTGTTTCAAGGGGGCATGAAGGACCCTCTATACCTATAAAAATAGAGTTGTTGAGCGAGGTTTTAAGACTTAGATTTTTTTTGTTTAGGTATATTTTTCATGTAACTATAGAACCATATTTTGAATTAAAAGGTTCTTAAATTCCCCCCCCCTCTCCACTATGATCGATTTCACTCATTGAAATGAGTGACTTACTTGAGACATGAACTTGGGGGATATTTTTTGATATACTTAAATCATTTATAAAAAATTATTTATACTTTTAATTATTATTTTTTGTGTGAGAGAGAGGGGTGTCAAAGATGGGTGTGTAGGTCATCCATCTCATAATGAAGAGTCTTTTTAACTCACCCTACTCATTTATAAGAGCCATTACCTCCCTTATTTTATACAAAACTCTTTAGATGATAGAGTTGAGTTTATTCAATAAATGAAAAAGGAATCTGGCAGAGATGGGCTTTGGGAATGCATTACATTCTCAGTTGAGGTTTTTTTAACAACATTGAATAGCAGAGGAGCTGAGGTGTGTCATGCCGAATAGTTTTCCTACACATTCTTAAATTACACTAAATATAAGGGGTGGTGGTTTACATATGTTTGGATGAAATATCAAATAAAATAATGAAAATAATAATGGATAATGAAGGAACCTAATATACTGGTTCTAGGATCAAGACATTTCTTTCATTCTATCTACATCTACTTATGAAATTTTACTTTTTTCATTCCTTAATAAAAAACCTAGATTACTTTGTCTTATTAAAATAATAAAAACACAAAAATATATTAATTGAATTAGAAATATTTTGTGATAAACTATACATATTCTCAAGAGAGATAGTTCTGGTTAGCCATTGTGTTTCACTAGAAAAGAATTATAGATTTTAAACCTCTATTAAATTTTCACCATTCATCATGAAAAATACATTCACATATGACCTAATCTCATGTATAATTCCATATTTAAAGTTATTCACACCTTTTACCTCATACCATGCTAATGTAATAGTAATAAAATGAAAATATGTAAAACAAGATGAATAATCTATCACATACAAACCTACCTACTCGAGGTTCATGAGATCCATATCCTTGTTTACCATCAAGGTCTCCAGAAAGAAATAATTAAAGAACCTAGTCTCAAAATCCTTTCAGGTCATTCCCACATATTGATATTCCTAAACTAATATATACCACTATCACTTCACCGATTATCAAAGAATATAAGCTATAACCTTTACTCTCTTCTTTGTGGGAGTTTCCATATGGTCTTCACCAATTCATCCCAAAATTCATCTACTGAGGGGCCACCTTCCACTACAAAAATCAGCAGCTGTTGTATCTTAAATTATTCAATAAGTTCATACATTGATGAAACTATCATGTAGGAACTCTCTCCATTGACTATGTATATTGTGGTAATATTTCATGAATCTAGTCATCTACTACATTCCCCAAATCCATTAGAGGCTCTGGCCTAATAGCCACATGGGCATGCTCATCACAACCCTTTTTTTACTTTATCAGGGATCTTGATAGAGACAGAACACTACAATATCAAACACATTCCTTTTATAGCTTTAAAGTAAATTTATATAATCACATTTCACTAAAGTGATAACAAGAATAACACCATGAAATTGATTTTCCATGCTTTTTGAGTTATAAGGGTATCAATATTACCCAACTACTTATCATAAATAAACACACAACAAAGTGAAATCCCTATGTACCGATCATGATTCATTCACATTCACCCTCATTCCATATATGTCCATGAGTAATATCTCATAAATAATAAATCTTAAAAATGAATTGCATCACTCAAGTTTAAATTGATCAATAATAAAATTGGAAACCAAACCCAAATCCCACCCTTGGTGACTTGGGCTTTCATCACACACGAGCTAACTACTCCCATGCATGAGTTATGTACTAAGTCTAAAAAACTTATTATCTCTTACCAACCATTACCAAAATATTTATTCAAAATAAAAATATTTTATACAACTTTTTTTTGTTCCAAACCAATTACACTATTGAGTAATCAAATCAAGTCACTACATGACCTCAAGATCATCACTGAGTATGTTAAAGGATGTTAACTAGTAGTAAGGTTATAAGGGTTATAGTGGGAGACTATACCATATAATCAAAGTAGAAATAACTAAAAATAATAATAATTTCATCAATCATATATCTTCACAAACACACATGAAAAGACGGTTACAAATAATCCAAAATGAGTAACCATAATGAAATAAAATAATTTCATACAATAAACTAAACAAAAACCAAAAATAATACCAAATAAAAGATATATTCAAACTGGTTTAGTGTCTATGCCCAGTCCCACTATCCATGATCTAATCCTAGTATACTTGATTAACCATTAATCATGGGAGAATTTAAAATATCCTTATCTACAAAAATGAAGTCTTCTCGGGTAGCAATGAAGGCCTATGCATTATGTGAGTAAAACTTTTAGGGAATCACCAATGGTGTCTAAAGTAAAATCATTCTTATCATAGTATATAATTTTATGCATATAAATAAATAAAATTTGATATAATAATGTAGAAATAATATATACTATCAACCCTAGAGTCTTTAGTGGAACCCGGTGTAACGTCCCAACTTTAATCAGGTACAGACCGTTTTAAATTGTTGTCTAAATATTTGAAGCGACCCAGGACGCATGCCTGTTCACCCCGCTGTGGGTCCTGGGTAACTATTTAAATAATTTTAATGAATGCATGAGATTTATGAAAAATGTTATATCACGCTTTAGCACGGTGTTTAGGATTAAAATAATTAATTAATGATTAATAAGCAGTAAGAAGATATTTAATGAAAATTTAAAAGAAAGAGGGATAAAAATAAATTTAAAAAATAAAATAGAAAGGGTGTTATAGAAAAATTAAATATAATTAAAGTGGGAGATTACTATTTTTATTATTTTTATCTTATTTATTTTTCCATCCTTTTTATTTTATTTTATTTTTCATTCTATTTTCCAGTTTTCTTTTCTTTTATTTTTATCTTATTTTTTCATTTTCTTTTTCTTTCCTTTGTTTCTTTTTTTCTCTCGACTCTTCCTATCCTCCCTCTCTTCACATCGCACCCCCTTCTCCCAGGTGGTGTATACTACCCCTCCCTGATTTGGAAGGATACTGCGATATTGTCTCTTCTCCATTTTCATCCTCGTATGATGCGTTTTGAACCTTACAGTAAGGCTAATCATATGAAGTTATAATTGTAGAGTTTCGTTGAGTATCCTTTGTGCAGTCTACCGCAGAAGGATTTTTACCCTATTGTGTGTTTTTTCTAAAATCATTTGTTTTCTTCTGTTTTAGGCCAAATCAAAGCCTACTATGGATCATAGGACCATCTGCGACCATAAGGTAGGGAGTCTACTTGCTTTCCCTCTATTTCATTATAATTTATAAAAAATGCATGATTGTGTCGTTCATCAGTGCCTACCGACTTTGTTCAATTTCACCCAATATTTTCAAATTAATTGATTCTCTTAATCGTTGTAGCTTTAATTATCATAAATTTAATTGTTTAAATTGTTTTAACATGGCCAGACACCCATTTGGGTATGCTGATGTTGTCAGTATAAATTATATTAGCCCAAGCATTTATTTTATTTAACTTCATGTGTTATGCAACCAATTTCAGTTGTGTTTAAATTAAATAATCATTTGAGAATAATTTTGAGCCATGAATTGTTGTATTTTTATTAGTTTTTTGTGCTGATTTACTTATTAATTAAAAAGTACATTTACCTGCTTTTTCCGATACAGTATCTTGCCTCGTAAAATCTTATGCATCGATATTAAATTAATATCTTATGTTGCATGGTTGTATCTGCTTATATTTCAAGTTGAAATTATATATTCATACCATTTCATATATGTGGATGTGAAATTTTAATTAAATCTAGGGAGGGGAGGGAATATGGGTTCCATATTAAGGACCCACACATGGACTCTCTGTTCCTGACTAGTGACCACTTCGCGCCGGGGGGCGGTGTCTTAGGATTTCACAGACCGAGACTTCCCCAGACTTTCTAAATACTTATGAGTGATACCATTTCCCAAAGGTCCCATCAAGGATGTATCCATTGGAAATGTGGCTATGCCACACCTCAAATGATAGTCAACCCCTTCTATGTGATATCAGGACAGACTCATAGTAAAACCATGCCCTGAGCGATACATAGTCTTTAGAAATATTTCCTTGGAAGGGCTTGGTGGTATTAAGTAATATGAAGGATGTACCATAGAAATACCTTCGGGATAGGCTTAGACTCCAACTCTCAACTTGAACCTATTAATAATGATGCACTTAAAGTTTATATATATTCCACTTGAGTCCCTTGAGAGTTCTGATCTTTTATAGTATGTTTAAGCACTCAAAGTTGACACATAATTTAGACTCCAAGTTAAAACACAATATTGGGGTATGATTATTCTTTTTTTTACCTTGTTTTTATAGGATTATATATATTTGTGCATCCTTCTTATTAGAGGTACTTCATTCAGACTCCCGGAATAGACCGAAGTAGGTGATTGGGGACGGGCGCCTTTGGGAACTCGGGCTGAGTTATTTTATTTTTATTGCACTTAATTAATTGTCTGTATTTATAATATAATGATACACTGCATTTATTTACTACACGAAATAGAAAGGTTTAGACATCATGGTTTCTAGCCTACTAGGATTTTATCTCACACCCATACTCGGGAGTCGTTGGCACCCAAGTAGATTATATGCTTGCAAGTATTGAAAAAGGGAAGTGTTCTTCTCCCGATGCTTGATTGTTTCTTACTGATAGGATGAAGACTGAGGGTAGAGGACTGAGCCTTACTCATGATGAAGTTTTCGCACTTTGTGTATTTCCTTTTTAGTTGATAGTATGCTTGTGTTTATGTTTTATGTGCTTGAAATTTAGATATAAATGATATCATGGAATTATTTTCAAGCTTCTGAACTTGATTATTATTCAGTTGGATTATTTATATTTCTTATGCTGAAATTTATTCATTTATATGATTATGCTATTTATTATTAATTGTTATTTACTTCTTCTGTGATAATACCTATTACCTATGAGATCATAGTCTCCACTGCAGACACGTAAAAAGGCCCTCGTTGCTTGTCAGTATCCTTTGGTGTTCGGGGAGATGTGCTTGAGGTTATGTGGTCAACCCGGATCGGGGCACCCTTTAGTTGGCTCTTGAGATGGGGACACTACAAAGTGGTATTAGAGGGGTTTTTCCTTTTTCTTAATGTTTGTGTTAGATAGGAGACTAGGATAGTGGGATTTAGACATTACCCTGTGCTTGGACATAGCTTACCCATGTACAGGGGAAACCCAAATTCGTGGGTTGGGATTATATTTATTGATTATGCCAATTATTTTTGACAAGATTTCATAGTTGGGTGACTCACTTGTTTTTAATTGTTATTAGTATTGGTATTATTTTGAGATAATGGTTTTTACCATTTAATCCCAATGATATGAGGGAAATATATTACATGAATCATATTAGGCACGATAGGATTAAAATGACATACATATTTTCATGATATATCTACTTTCAGTGTAAATTTTCCTATTTTCATGTGAGTTATGTTGTGCTTAGTGGTAAAAAAATTAAATGATAATTTTCTAAAACTAAAGTTGTAATAGTCTGTTATATGTTATCCTTAATTAACCTAGAAATAGATATTAGACCTTGTTTAGTAATCCTCTTATGTTATCTCTTCCATATTGAAAGCCGAATCTTGAAGAAATTTATATATTATATAGTGCTCAGAGGCAGGCTATATACATAACCTCTTTTTTCACCTTACCTATTTTCCTCATCTTATTTACTTTTTTTCTGAAGGTGTGTGTTTGGCTATTGTAGACCAATGCCACCACAACGTCTTTGTACCGTGACTCAGGAGAGTGGCAAGGAACATATTTCAGAGGTGGTGGGTCTCGAACCACCAGTGGTACCTCTTGTAGTGCCTCCCATAGTAATGCATCATTCAAATCTTCCAAGGGACCCTGACACTCAGTTCAGAGATAGTCTCCTCAGGTTTATGCAGTCAGTTTAGAATATCCCCAGACCTGCCCCATTTATGGAAGAGCTCAGGCAGGAATTTCTGTAGCAGCACCCTCCCACCTTCTCAGGGAGTGGAAAACCTCATGCTATAGAGTCATGGATAGAATCCATAAAGTCTATATTCAACCACCTCAATATGATTCTAGATTGAAGGGTCAAACTTACAGTCTACATGCTTTGTGACTCCACTAAGAGTTGGTGGGATGTTGTTTTTCAGGCTAAGCAGACCAGTGACATGGTTTAGGCTGACTTCAAAGTAGCTTTGTATGATCAATTTTTCTTGCATACCCTGAGATATGATCATGAATGGAAATTCCTACATATTCATTAGGGCTCTATGACTGTGTTAGAGTATTCTACTCATTTCATAGAGCCCTATCATTTTCCCCATCTATAACTGGCGATGCATAGACTACTACGAGACGTTTTGATGATGGAATTGAGTATACTATCTACTCATAGGTGAACGTATTCCATTTGAGAACTGTTACAGAGATTGTAAATCAGGCTCTAATTTTAGAGTGAAATGTCAGGGAAGCTAAACTAGTGAGCCAGGGTAGTTCAGTTCTGAGACAGGGTGACAGCTCATCAGGAAGTAGGGAATGCTGTTTTGAAAGTGCACATGGAGGAATTCTATCAAAATATCAAGTTTTTACATTTCTTTCACATGTCATCAGTGCGGCAGAGTTGGTCACAAGAAGAAACAGTGCACGAGAGACCTAATGGAGTGCAGAGCTTGTGGCAAGATGGGTGACCATCAACATTTCTTCCATTATTTCTCTTTAGAATCTAGTGGAAGAGGATCCACACATGAAAATCCATTGGGTATAGGGTCTATGACTCCACAACATGCTATAAGTTCTTTTTTCCACTGGCCGATTAGTTTGAGGTAATGGTGGAGGTTGTGGTCAAGGAAATCAAGTTCCATATTATTAGTGTTAGCAGAGTGGTCATGCTCAGGCCAACCATGAAGCATCACAGGGTCATGGTTTTGGTCTCATGTATGCAGTGCAATTAGCACAAGAGGAATAGAGTGTAGGACCATATACAGTTAGAGGTACAATTCTTGTATCCTATACTTTAGTTCCTATGCTTTTGATATCGGGGCATCTCACTTCTTTTTATCCACTATTGTTGTTGAATGTCTTGGTTTTCCAATTAAGTACCTTTGCGGTGTCATGTCTCTTGAAACTCCGCTAGGGGTCAGGATAGAGGGAATACACCAGTGCCAAGATTTAACCCTTGATATAGGTGGGTACAATTTCTTTTAGAATTTCTATATCCTCAATATGTTTGGCATCGAATTCATTCATGGTATGAACTGGCTTGCTCATTATCATGTTCAAGTGGATTGCTATCGCTATTGGGTGCCCTTTACATCCCCTGAGGGTGAAAAATATCTACACAAAGTAGAGTGGGATATATAGGAAGATCGATCTAGACATAAATATTCAAGGTTAGGCAGCATGACAACTCAGTTAGCAAGTATCTTCATGAGAGATTATGGAACACAGCTAGTTGAATTCCCTCTAGTTGTGGATCTTTTCAGGGATGTCTTACCCAACAATTTTTCTAGCTTAAATCCTATGAGGGACGTGGAGTTCACTATTGAGATCATGCTAGGTGCAGCACCGGTGTATATTCCTCCTTATAGGATGTAACCAATAGAGCTATAGGAACTGAAAAAATAGCTTAAAGACCTCGGGGCTAAGGGTTTCATTAGATCTATAACATCATTGTGGGGTTCACCTATTCTTTTTTCCAAGAAGGTAGATGGTACCTTTAGGTTATGTGTACATTATCGTTGACTTAACCAACTTACAGTAAAGAATCGATATCCGTTGCCTCATATAGATGATCTATTCGAGCAGTTACGGGGAGAAACTATTTTCTCCAAGATTGATCTGAGGTCGGGATATTACCAGGTGCATGTGCAACCATTTGACATACCACTTACAACATTACAAATAAGGTATGGCTTGTACAAGTATCTGGTTATGCCATTAAAACTCACAAATGTACTGGAAGTCTTCATGGATCTAATGAACTAGGGTTTTCACCCGTATCTTGATTCCTTTTTGGTAGTCTTCGTAGACGACATATTGGTGTATCCGCGCTCTAGACATGACCATGCAACCCATCTTGAGATCCTGCTGAGTACACTGAGAGAGAACTAGATATATGTGACGCTCAGAAAATTCCACTTCTAGATTAATAAATTTCACTTCTTGGGTCATATTATATCTGAAGTAGAAGTATCAGTTGACCTAGAAAAGATGAGAGCCGCAGTTTCTTGGGAGTATGCCAAGAATATCTTCAATATCTATAGTTTATTAGGGCTCGCTGGATATTACAGGAATTTCATCTAGGATTTATCCCACTTATCAGCACCTCTTACGACCCTAACTAAGAAAGGTGTATAGTTCATCCAGTTTAAAGATTGTGAAAATTCTTTTTAGGAGTTGAAAGGAAGACTAACCTCATCTTCAATCCTGATTCTGCCTGAGTCAGGTAAAAGCTATACTATTTACTATAACGCTTTATGGATTTAACTAGGTGTAGTTTTGATGCAGGGTGATTGAGTCATGGATTATGGATCCTGCCAGCTAAGACCTCATGAGCAGAACTATCCTACACACTAACTTGAGTTAGCAGTTATGGTTCATACTCTACACTATTGGATACACTACTTTTTGGTTGAAAGATTCATTATTTACATGAATCATAAAATATTAAAATATATCTCCACTTAGCAAGACTTGAACTCATGGAAGCACATATGGGTCGAATAATTGCAGTCATTTGACTTTGAGCTTGCTTATACCCTTGGTAAGGGTATTTTCATGGCAGATGCTTTGATCTACAAGACACATACACAAGCCATTTAGGCAGATAGTAGTGAGTGGAAGATGGTAGCTATGTTTTCTGAGATATATATGGAGGTCTAGGAATAATGTGGGAAACTAGTTATAGAAGCCCTTATAGTGATGTCCTCTCTTCTAGAGAAAGTTCACATGTAATAGTTGATTGATTTTGAGGGTATTGTTTTGAGGGAAAGTGTTACAGGAGAGAACCCACCTCCTAGTTGGGTTGTTGATGGTAGTGAAACTCTTATTTACCATGGCCATGTCTTCGAGTATACAGGAAGAGTCGATGAAGGAATATCACACCTCTGTTTGGGAAGTTCATCCTGGGCTGACGAAGATGTACATAGACATGTTTTGATAGTACTGGTGGCCTAGTATGAAGAAGCAGATATCGAGTTTCATCACTCAGTGCTCTACCTATTAGCAGGTGGAGGCAGATCACCGGTGACCCACTGGACTCCTATAGCCCCTATCCATTCCTGAATGGAATTGGAATGAAATCACCATGGATTTCTTTATAGTATTGACAAGATCTCCTCGAGGAAGCGATGCAGTATAGGTGATTGTTGATAGGTTGACCAAGGTCATTCACTTATTAACTATTTAAGAGACCTTTACAATTGATGAGTTGGGAAGTTTCTATATCCAGGATATAGTGTGAATTCATGGCGTACCTCGTTCTATTTCATGGGATAGATATGTCTTATTTACTTCACGGTTCTGGAAAGGGTTGCAAAATGCACTGGGTTCATAGGTACTTTTGATTACTACATATCACCCTCAGACTGATGGGTAGTCCGAGAGAACTATACGAGTGTTAGAGGATATGTTACGGGCCTGTATCATTGATTTTGGAGGTTTCTGGGAGAAACATATACCTATTATTAGTTTACCTATAATAACAAATTCCAGGAAACAATTCAAATGGTTTCGTATGAGGCCCTCTATGGTAGACCATGTTGTTCACCATTATACTGGATTGAAACAGGTGAGGAAGCTCTATTGGGTCCTTATCTCATTTAGGATACTTATGAGCAAGTTTAGTTGATTCAGAAGCATATGAATATAGCTCAGTCTAGACAAAATTCTTATACTGATCATCACTGCATACCTCTTGAGTTCTAGGTGGGACATCCAATCTTTCTGCGTGTTTCTTCGAGGTTGGGTCACATACAAATTAGTAGATAGGGAAAGTTATCACCGAGATACGTCAAGACATTTGAGATAGTGGAGAAAGTTGGGCCAGTATCCTATCGGTTACTATTACCTCAGAGGTACCATGCCATGCACGGTGTTTTCCATGTATCTCAACTTTGAAAATATCATCCAGACTCATCTCATTCTTTTGACCCTGAAGACATTGAGCTTGAGGAAGATGCATCCTTTGAGGATAATTCAATTCGTACCATCTACCGTATCATGAAGGTCCTTAGAGGCAAGTCAGTCCCTCTAGTCTAGGTGTTATGGAAATATGGATGCATTAAAGATGAGAGCTGGGAGTGGGAGACAGATGTACGTGTGCAGTGGTCCAAAATTTTCTTTAACGACATTCCACTACCCTCAGAAGGGAAACTCAAGGATGAGTTATCTTATAGAGGGGAGGTTTTGACTCCCCAACTTTAATCCGATATGGACCATTTTAAATTGTTGTCTAAATCTTTAAGACGGCCCAGGTCGCATGCCTGTGCACCCTGCTGCAGGTCCCGGGCAGTTATTTAAATAATTTAAATAACTACACGGGATTTATGAAAAATTTTATATCGCGCTTTAGCGCGGTGTTCATGATTAAAATAATTAATTAAGGATTAATAAGAAATAAGAATATATTTAATTAAATTTTAAAAGAAATAAATAAGGGATAAAAATAAATTTAAAAAATAAAATAGAAAGGGGGTTATGGAAAAAGTAAAAATAATTAAAGTGGGAGATTACTATTTTTACTATTTTTATATTATTTCTTTTTCCATCCTTTATATTTTATTTTATTTTTAATTTTATTTTAACCTTTTATTTTATTTTATTTTTCTCTTATTTTTTTTCTTTTCTTTTTTCTTTCCTTTTTTTCTATCCTCTCTTCCTCGCCTCCCTCTCTTCACGTCATGCCCCCTTCTCCCAGGTGGTGCGCACCACCCCCTTCTTGCTTTGGAAGGATGATGTGATCTCATATATCGTCCATTTTTTTCCTAATATGATGTGATGTGAACCTTATAGTAAGTCTAATCATATGCAGTTGTAATAATAGAGTTTCATTGAGTATCCTTCACACAGTCTGCCGTAGAATGATTTTTCCTCTATTTTGGGGTTTTTCTAAAATCATATGTTTTGTTATATTTTAGGAAAAATCATATCCTATTATTGATCATAGGATCATATATGACTATAAGGTAGGGATTATACTTTATTTACCTCCATTTCATTATGATTTTTAAAAAATTCATTATTGTGTCGTTCATTGGTGCCTACCGACTTTGTTCAATTTCACCCAATCTTTTCAAATTAATTGTTTCTCTTAATCATTACAGACTTAATTATCATAAATTGAATTGTTTTTATTTTTTCAACATGGTAGGAAACCCCTTTGGGTATGCCGACATGGTCGGTATAAATTCCATTAGCTTAAGCATTTAATTTATTTAACTGCATGTGTTGCGAAACCCATTTTAGTTATGTTTAAATTAAATAATCATTTTAGAATAATTATGAACCATGAATTATTGGGTTTTTGGTACTTGTTTGTGATGATTAATTAATTAATTAAAAAGGTCATTTATCTTCTTTTGTTGATATAATATCATGCCTCATTAAATATTACACATTGATATTAAATTAATATATTATGTTGCACGATTGTATCTGCTTAGATTTCAAGTTGCAATTATATATGCATACCATGAAATATCTACGACTATAAAATTTTAATTAAATTCAGGGTAGGGAGGGAATGTGGGTTTCGTATTAAGGACCCACATATGCATGGACTCTGCATTCCTGATTGGTCACCACTTCACGCTGGGGGAGGTGTTTTAGGCTTTTACAGAGTGAGACTTCCCCATGATTTATAAATACTTATGAGTGATACCGTTTCACAAAGGGCCCATCAAGGATATATCCATTGGAAATGTGTATATGCCACGCCTCAGATGATACTCGACCCCTTCTGTGCGAGATTAGGATGGACTCATGGTAAAACCATTCCCTAAGCTATACTTGGTGTTTCGAAAGATTTCCTTGGATGGTATTGGTGGTATTAGGTAATATGAAGTATGTACCGTAGTGATACCTTTGGGATGAGCTTGGACTCCAACTATCAACTTGGACTTATTAATAATGATGCACTTAAAGTTTATATAAATTATTCTTGAGTATCTTGAGAGTTTTTCGATATTTTTTTATGCTGAAGAACACATGGTTGACACATAATTTAGGCTCTAAGTTAAAGAACAATATTGGGGTATTCATATTATTTGTTTTACCCTACTTTTCTAGCCTTATATATATATATATATGTATCCTTCTTATTATATGTACTTCATTTAGACTCCCATCTTAGACTGAAGTAGGTGATCGGGGATGGGTGCCATTGGGAACCCGACCCGAGTTATTTTATTTTTATTGTGCTTAATTAATTGTCTGTATTTATAATATAATGAAACAATACATTTATTTACTGCACGAAATGGAAAGGTTTAGACACTGTGGGTGCTGGCCTACTGGGATTTTATCTCACACCACTACTCGAGCATCGTTGGAACCCGAGTAAATTATATTCTTGCAGGTATTGAAAAAAGGAAGCATGCTACTCCCAATGCTTGATTGTTTCTTGATTCTTAGGATGGAGACTAGGGGAAAAGGATCGAGGCTTTCTCATGATGTATTTGTCGCACTTTGTGTATTTCCTTTTTAGTTGATAGTATGATTGTGTTTCTATTTTCCATGATTTTAGTTTCGACATACATCATAGCATGACATTATTTTGTGAGCTTATGCACTTGATTCTTATTCAGTTGGATTATTCATATTTCTTCTACTATAGTTTATTCATTTATATTCTTCCACTATTTATTATTAATTGATGTTTACTTCCACTATGATAATACCTATTATCTATCAGGGCATAGTCTACCCTGAAGACACGTAAAAAGGCCCTCGCTTCTAGTTGGAAGCCTCTAGAATTTGGGGAGATTCACTTGAGGTTATGTGGCCAACCCAGCTTGGGGAACCCTTCAGGTGGCTCCTGGTATGGAGACTCTACACCTAGGGTCAACCATACCTATTTTGGATAATTCTGAATGTCTATATCAACAATAGCATAGTCATGTTTATAAGTATATGAGTGCACTAGATTAAAGGAACTAAGTCCATGGTCCCCCAACTATATTTATATAAAATGTCACACTAGATACTTATTACTACATCTATGGACCCCCACCCATAATAATCCTAATAATAGGAATACCAAATCATTGGAATCACATCAAAGTCACCCAATAGTAATAATCTTAATAACATGCATACAAATTTCATGGAATTGTATCATGGTCCCATAATAGTAATAATCATAAAAATGGGCATACCATATCACTAGAATCATATCAAGGTTAACCAACAGTAAGTATAATTGTATCCTTTTAAACAAGTTCATAATAAAAGGTTGTTATTTCATTATTCAATCATCCATAAAATTCTACAGACAAGAATAATAAATGAAATTCAATCATAGGACAACAAAAAATAATTCAAATTAATCTGTTGATGTTAGGTTACATCCCATGAATATTAGAAGGTTTCGATAATCATTTAGTAATCCCAAGTAACTCCCATATCCACTAATTTTTTTCTATTTTAATTATCAAGGGATTCAACACCTCACACAGTGGCCTATATGTTGGTCTTTTATGCCAACAGGTCACTCATAGCCCACCGACCAGCTGGTGTCCCATAAAATTCTCCAAATAGTTTTAAGTCACTTTTAACTTTCCCTGATACAATTTTGAGCACCTCATAATTCTTTAAACATAAAAAGGAATCATAAAACACGAGGTTTAAAAAATATTAAGAACACAAAACACACCTCAATAAGAGATGAGGCGTTACAAATGTGATAATATGGTGACGGTGTATCAACACTAAAATATAAGAGTATTAACCCTAGGATGGAGTGCCCTATAAAAATATCAAAATAAATTCTCTTAGTGATTCTAGTGTGTCAAAAAATTGTCAATTTCATTATCCTTGGATTAAAATATAGTGTTAAAAGTGACTAAAAAACCTTTGTGTCTTGTGTACTCACATTGCATACATTATTCATACACAATAGATAATTATATGGGTAAAATATTATTTGAAAAAATGAAGTTCAACAAATCATATAAATATAAGTTTGATACAAAAAGTAATGACCTTAATAATTATAAGGTTAATAACCATAGACCAGTGTGAGTTTAAGGAGATGTGAAAGTTTTTTGAAAAAATTACATACCCTAATTATCTTCAATCCTCAGGGAATCTAACACCTAAGAAATTTTTATTCCTAATAAGTGGTATAAAAGAATGGGTATAATTTTTATTAGATTTATTTTATTATGAATTGACTTGATTGATTCTTCAAGTTAAATATTTATTTTAATCATATTTTCTTTTAATCCATCACAAAAAAAAAGAATTTAGAATACAAAGAAAAGATCTAGATTAATTCATATTATTGAATGGTTTTAGGAAGGATTTAGATTTAATTGAAATATTCTAACATCTTAAAGAATAAAGGTATAAATTTTTTATATTTTTAATCTATTTATTCATTTTATAGTGCTGTAAGAATGAGTAAGGAAGCTGAAATTCCATGTGAAGTTAGGACTTCTAATGATGAGGAAATTCCATGGAGGGAAAAATTGGAAGTCGTTAAATTGTATGAGGAGAACCTTCATCACTTAAAAGTGGAAAATTTGAAGTTTAAATAGGATAATAAGAATCAATGAATCTAGATCTAGGTAAATAAAATTGAATTTAATAATAAATTTTTTTAAATTACATAAATGTTTGAAGTGGAAACTGACTACTTAGAAAAGGATGATTCTGAAACTAAACAATTGAAGGATATTTCAAGAAACATTGAAAATATTAATATTGATTCAAAAGTAAGTAGTTTGAACTCAAAATAAGTTTAATATTTAAAAACTAAGAAGGATAAATTCTCAAATTATCTAACATAAGTCTTTGATGTGAAGAAAATGATACAATATGAAAAGGTATTTCTTGAATATTATATTTCTCCAATGAATTCTATGTCGATTGAGTAGAGAGAAATATTAGAAAAACTCTCCCATTCATTATAGGATGATATTTTTAATGTGAAGACACAAAATAAATATATGAATTATTAGCTTAAAAATGAAAAAGGATTAAGAAATTAGAGGAATATTTGAGCTTATCCAAGAAGGAAGTGGAACAAACAAATTCCAAGGGTAAAGAAAAACAAAAATATTATTTTTATTTATTATATAATTTTAATTTAGTGGGTGATATTTAAATGAATAATTGATATGTGACATCAAAAAAAAAGAATAAAAATATTATAATGTCACAAAACCATGTTTTATGGGAAAATAAAGCATTGTCTATGATAGAACTACTCCAATGAATAAGAAGAAGACAAAAATATAGATTCCTTAAAAAATTTAAAATATAATTGATGTTGGAAGAAGATCTAAAATAGTTACTTAAACGGGAAATGTTAAATTCATTATTTGTATAAGAAGTTATGAAATCATTTTCTACCTTTTCAAGATTCATTGGCATATATCTAGTTTTTTAAATGCACTAGAGTTTACTAGTTCTTATAAACCCAATTGAAAGATTGTAAATCTAAGAGATCAAGCACATAATTGAAGTTATGAGTATTATTTCATAAATTATTAATATAATATCTATATATTATGTGTAAATTTTGGAATACAGATAACTAGGATCAAAGAGAGAAATCATCTTTAATTTATAGAACAACCTGTTCGATTGAGAAAATGGTTTTTAAAGATACATAAAGAAGAATTTCATGGTAAACCTAGTGTTAAAAGGATCTCCCAGAATATTGATAAACCATAGAATTCTTGGGGAGACAAGATAATGGTTTATAAGAAATATAAAACTTCACATATTTCTAATCCTGAAAAGGAACATATTAAAGGGATGTACCAATATAATGTACACACTAAAAAACAAATAATAATTATATAGACGGTCCAAGAAATAAGGTTTCTTGTAGAATGAATGATCAAACTATGTTTGAAAATAATATTTTTGTTGGAAAATCTATCCAAGGAGAAATAGTTTGTGTCTTGATTTATGAAGAAGAGAAAATGCCCTAGGAAATGGTAAAGAGATTAGATTATATTAAATCTAATTTATATCTAAAAATGGATTCTAAGATTAAGGGAAAATAGAAAATAATGGGCCATAGTGACTCACCATCCTCCTAAACTTGATGAAAATTTGAGGCACTCTACTACCCATTTCTTTAAATGGTTTTAACTTGTTGTAAGATGCGCTAAATTATGTGGGAGGCACAATCTATGGGGAAAGTACGCTCCCAAATCACATTTTTAAATTTGAAAACACATCTGATTTAAAGTTGGAAGATGCATTTTGCATGTGGGTTTTGAGGTATTTCAGGTTCATTTTGGAATTATTCATGAATCTTTATTTAAGTGTGAATATATTTACCAAAATTGATAAAAAAAGGACTTATTTGGATGTGAATTGGGTCACTAGGATAAATTTCATATATTTACTAATATCAGGATGAATATTCAATATAATTATTTAATTTGGGCTCTATTTTTGGTGGTATCAACCCATTAAAAACTTGGAGGATTGATTGAGATAACTAAATATGTCTCTATAGGCTATAGTGATGAAAACCATGATGAAATTTATTGATATGTCTCATAATATATCCTGAAGTGGTATTAATATTATAAATAGAATAATTATAAAAAAAATTAACTTGTTAGTAAATTTTTTATTTCTTGATATTCTAAATGATGAAACTCTTGAAGAGTTATTTCTTAAAAAATGATATCCCCAAAATTGAATAAAACTTCAAAGGCATGAAACTAGAATTTATGGGAAGTTGTAGATGAAGTTCTAAAGGATGTTTAGTATTATCTTAAAAAACCTATGAGATCATGGATGATAAGAAAAAAAGTTTCATTGGTTATTTGGTATTAAAAAATGGTATTAATCAATGATACAACTTCTATATCATATACTCTTTATGCATATAAGATTATTAACTGGATATTTTTTGTGAGTTCGATTAATATAAAAGGTTTTTTTAATGGAATGGTAAAGATCAATTTGATTTAATAAACCATGTGAGTTGTATAAATAGCCTTGGAAGTTTTAATATAAACTCTTATATATACTAAATTAATCCCAAACTCAATAGGCTTAGAGGATTTTTTAAAACCATAAGTCCTAAGTAGTAATTTCACTCGCTATATTTCTATGGGGTTAGACATCTATTATAGGGAAAGTAATTTGAAATCTTTCAAGGAGGTGGTTCATGGAGTTAGGGAATCCAACTAGAAAGTTTTTAAATTATTATCAATAATTGGTGTAAAGAAACTATTGATAGATGGGGAGAAATTTCAAGGTACTAATGGAGATTTACATATAGAATTCATAGGAAACATAGAAGTAAAAGATCATGGACAATCCCTCTTTCCTACTATTGACAAAAGAGGCAGCATGAAAAAAGGTAACCATATTATTTTTTTAAAAAAATGGAAAAATTGATAAATATGTCTATTTATGAAATTCAATCATAAATGGGATGAAATTTATAAGATTTATCTCATAGAGATGGATCTGAATTAGAAGTTAATATTAGTATTTCATTAAAAAATGAGGAGATAAAATATGTAAATATATAAAGTCATTCATACGATTTTGTGGGTATTTTATGTAGTTTAATTTAAGGGAATATTATCCAAAAAATATAAATAGAGTATTACTGAACACCTGAGGATTGAATTGGATTTTTTGAAAATATGCATGGTTAGTGTATTTTTTAATAATATAGGTATATTATACTATACGGTTATACTTGGAGGATTGTTATGAATTTATCCTCAAATAACTAAGTTTTTCAATTTATTGGGGATTATTAGAGTATTATTATGGAGTCATAAATCCATAATGTTTAAATAATAAGTAAATATGGTCATGTTTACTATGCTTTAAGTGAAAAAATATAATTATGAAGGATGGTTCTAGAGGAAAATATATATTCAAAGAGGAGTTATATTTTGGATATGTGTTGGAATGAAGAATTATAAAAAAATGGAAAACCTCCAGCTGAATAGTCAGATCAAGGGAATCTTAAAGAGGAAGAACACTCAAAATTTATTCCAATCCATAGGTGAAAGTTTGCATGTGAGAACTGGTGTGGTTCAATACTGGATCATGTGAGGGGAAGGCATATAGTACACGTGGAGTGGCACACAACCCATCGGTATAGGGAGTTACCTATGGGACCTTTTTGAAGTTATCATTTCATGGTAAATATTATAATGGGGGTGGAAATGAAATAATTTTTTTATGAGGGTTGACTTCAATTGTAATTACTTTTAATTCATTGGAAACCCATACCCATGATAAGAAAAAAAATTGTGATTATTATCTTCAACTTTATCCACTATCCCATTTTCATGCATGATTTCAACTCCAAATCCCTCATTCAAACATTGAATAATTGAAGACCACATTGCCATTGCATAGGTAGTTAAAGCTCAGGGGTAATTTCATGAATGAGGTTAGATAATAGGCTAAAATAAGAGACCATGTTATTTTGGGGAACATAGTGGAGTTACAAGTAAGAGAAGTTGAAGAAGGGGTGAAAATGGGGAGCAACACAACACATCACATACTGTGGTGCTTATAGAGACTTCCTATGAGAAATAACTAATCCCACTACATGTGTTTTAGTTACCTTGGTAAACACACAAATAATAATATAGAATTGGATGTTGAATTACTTCACCACACTATATTGTAAAAGATAAGGGAATTTCAAAGAGTTTATTTTGTGGACCAGTATTGAAATATATGTAGAGATTATGCACAATCCCATGGATCATAGAGATATTTTAATTTTGATTTTAGGGAGCCTAAACTGGAAAAACTAATTTTATATACTATGATGCATGCATGGAAATATTATTCCACACTTATCATGATCATAAATTGATAATTATTCCATGAAATTCAAATAATTAAAGGACATAAATTATCAGAAAGAACATGATGGTCGTGGTTTATATAGATGGATAATATCTATTAGGTTTTATATTTTTTAATATGAAAATATTCAATGCAGAAAAATATAATAAAATCACGAGATAAAAATGAGAATAGACTAGTATGATATAGAAAATACCTACAGATAAATAGAGAAGTGATTTCCTTAAAAAATATAAAAATATAAGAGTTGGAGGTATACCATGAAATACCTTGACCTAATACACATATAGAACTAAATAAGGGGAGTTCCACTTATATTTAATTAGAAAACGAAGCACATATACATCTCAGATATAGGTAATTCCACAATCTAAACTAAAAATGGGAATAAGTTTGAAGATTATTCCTGTATGTAGAAGAAGTGGTATTTATGCGTCATGGAGAACATTCCAATAGATGAGGTGTCTCCATGATCCTCATGGAAAGATAAATATGATTTTGTCTGAATAGAATTTCACAACATTCTTGTGATGGAGAATCTTGTTGACAAGTATCACTAACCCACATTCTGTGTAACTCAAAAATAATCTATGATAATGTATTTTTTCTTATATGGGAATAATATTTTCCCATTATAGAAGTGATTTAATGAGGGAACTATGAAGGAAGTAATCCTAGGGTAGGATTGACTTGGCCTAAACCCCTCATGCCATGATTTAGTGATTTTAGTGCACAACAAAGTTATCTATTTCACACTCATTGGATTTGATAGTAATGGTGAAAAAAGTAAAAAATACTCATTGTATTGTGTGCTCTAATTACATACTTTGTACATACATACTAATTGATAAACTGGGTAAAAGTGAAATTTATAAAAGATAGTTTATGAAATCAGATTAATTTAAGTTAATGATAAAATGTAGTAAACCTATTAATTATGTATTTAAGATCTATAGGGTAGTTATAATTGAAGAAAGAGTGATAACATTTGGAAAAAAATCCAAACACTGATTTATCCCCCCACTCAGAGAATCTAATGCATAATATTTTTTGGACCTAACATTGATTTTATGGTAGAAAAAAATACAATGGTTATATTACATAAAATACTAACCATATATGTTTGAATGAATATCATACAAGTCTATTAATTTTTTTAATTTAATTTTTATTAAAGTGATGGATTATAATTTTGTAAAAAAATTGGAGGCAAAATCAATAAATGTACATTATCAAATGGAAATTTACTTTCCACCATAATTTTTGATATCATGGTACATTTAATATCTCATTTGGTGTAAGAAATTATTCTATATAGACTAAAGTACATGAATTAATTATACCCTATTGAATATTATATAAAAATTTTAAAGGGGTATGTTAAGAATTCACATTGACCATAACTCTATATTAATGAATGGTATATTTCTAAGGAGGTGGTAGAGTCTGGTGTAGAATACTTATCTACAGTGTATCACATATATTTTCTTATATTTTTTAATTAGAAAGTAACTTTTAGTGGAAAATGGATTTGAAAAATATAACTAAAGTCACTAATAGGTAAGAAAATATTTTAGAAACATTTATACACCTTTAATAACATAGATAAGGTTCATTTATATGTAGGATAAAATTTTAATCCATTAAAAATGTTATCTAAAGAAGAAATATTTGTGCATACTGAATGATCATAAAAAAATTTGTAATGTGATTTAATGACAATGTGAATAATGATTTAGCTGTATTAGAAACATTGATATAGTGTTTCTTTCAAAAAACTGTTTTTTCATCGTGTCTGTGGGTTTGATTTTTATTTGAATTATGCCACTTCTATGAACTGAATTAGGAAAAATGGATTCTATATATTTTTTAGAATAATTTATATTATCTGATATGTTCAACATAATTTTTTTTCCATACTTAATTATAAGAATATTAAAAATTAATTTCTATGGTTAAAGTAATAATAGATTTAATAGGGTGTTAACATAACAAGATAAGGGTTAAAGTGATATAAAACTTATCCAATACCAAATTTTGGACATATTTACACCTTATCACCTCTAATTGTTAGGAATGGACCATTTTGGAGGTTTTTTTCATGATAATAACATGATTATCATATTATCCTTTTGAAAATTCTTTATGTGTCCTCTCCCCCACTTATAAAATAACACTCCCTCTCCTCCCCTATTCACACTTCCAAAACCATTTAGATCATCCAAGACATACCCAAATAAAATTATGTCATAACTATCTACTTCTTAGACAATTTTTTTTATTATGAATCCATCCTATTAATTCCTTAGGTGCAAACCTAAAGAGGCTCTATGAAGAAGAGGTAAAATTATTAAATGTGCATACTTGTATAATTTCTTCTTCCACCTACTTCAAATAATCTTCCAATATGATAATATAATAACACATGTATAACCTATATACTGAGAATTTTTTATGTTAATTTAATAACCTAGATCCATATTCACATCCATCAAATGGGAAATGAAATCGTCGATCATGTATAAGGTGGACTACCACCTCATGAACTGATGTAATTAATTTTCCATCACCACCTTTAAAGGTTGGATATAATAATGTATTTAACATATTTATATGAAATTTATGATATTATTATATTTATATAATTATTATATCACATATTTATACATACATTCTATTCTCTGGGGGATATGATAACGTTCATCATGTGTATAGCGAACTATCACCTCACGAAGTAATGTGATTCATTTTTACACATACTATTTACATGGAATGTAGTAAGGATAAAATTAATAAATATATGTTATATTTAACCATATTTATAGAAATAAAATATCAAATATGACTTATTACCATCCAATCCATTAGAAAACAATTACGTCGCTCGTGTGTATATATAGACTACTGCCTCCTCGTAGCAATCTAAAATATTTTTCATTTTATATTTACATGGATGGTAAAAGGTATAGATTTGATTAATATATATTATATATATAAAATAATAATTATTCTAGAAAGGTTAATTAATATTTATTTTCTTTTTTTCCATACTTCAAGAAAGTGGAAACAACATTCTTGCTTACGTACGACCTACCGTCTCCATGAACGGTATAATGCATTTTTTTTAACTTTTATGGATTTCTATAAATAATTATATAATGAATATTTATGATATTTATATCATGTTTCAAATTCTTTATATGTTTTAACCATGATCAAAGTAAATGGACTAAAATTACTAAACCTAAATATATATATAAAAATAGAAGCAATTTTCACTTGAAACTATGATTTTAACAAATAATTGTTAACAAAAAGTCCATAAAATACTATAATTAAATCATATATGGTATTAAATATATGAAAAGGTTTCCTTAATCGATTTATAATAAATCTATATTTATTATATAGGAGGTTTGAACAAGGAATAAGGTAGTCGAACCAAAAGTAAAGGTTTCTCACCTCACTTTTATTTTCGTGATATGTATGTCATATTCAATACATAGATATTTTATGTCATTTATATACAACCCCTTTGATATGTAATATCATGAATTTATTCCTATTCATAGTATTTAATGTTTTATTTGAAGTAATTTATTTCAAGGGGCTTATGATTCAAATGTTACTAAAGTGGTAATGGTTTATTTCACAATCTCATCATTATTTTATATTATTTATGTTTAAGTCTTCCTTAAGGGAATTATTTTATATTTATATATTAAACCAAATTTATTTTATTCTCTTATGGTTATTCATAAAATTTTCAAGTAATAGTACCTTTATTTCTCTCTTTGGTACGTAAAGCGATTGATGAATTTTTTTTTAAGAAAATATGACTTTATTTCTCTCTTCAGTCAAAAATCCTTTTTATTCCAAATCTAAGTTTATTTAATTTTTTTTGAAAAAATGTTTTTAATATTATAAAAATTATTTATTAAATAATTTTTTAGCAATTCTTTATTTTTTTAAAATAAATGAAAGGATTCTTCATTTTTTCCAAACAAAGTCCGTTTGAATTTTACTAAAAATGTGAAATGAATATTTATTTAACATATATGGAATGTACAAAATTTTCCACCATCATGACCAATAAATATTTTAAATATTATTTTACATGTTTCCAATGATAATTTAAAATAAAATTATTTTGAAATTGTTCTTGAAATTTTAATTATTAAAGGTGATTTTTAAATTGAAAAGGATATCTTCCTCAAGAATATTTTTAACAGAATTTTTATGGTATTTATATTCATAAATATAAAAAATCCCTCATTTTACCTTATAATACATTGGGAATATATTGTAATTATACCATCATTATTATTTCTCTTGATGTTTTATGATTAGTTGACTAGGATGTACTATTTAGATTCCATTCAACATTTTACTATGAATGGTCTATGATTACATTTATTGATTGGGGAAAGTATTAACATTTTTATTATAATTTTTTCAATATGAAATTTTATGTTGATTATGTTTCACCCCTTTCATATGAGAAATTCATTGGACCTAGTAAGTTTCAAGTGGGGTCCACTATTTCCCCTAGATGCATTGGTAGGTCTAATGAGACAAACTAGATTGGTTTCTTGGTCGAGGAATTACCCATTTATGTAATATGTCTTGTCAAGAGGCCTTAATGGTATGGTTATGATGTTTATAATTATGCATTACCTCATTATGAGATTAGTCATTGATTCCAATGTGATTATTTGATTATTTAGAATATTCATGGTTAAGTTTCAAGCTCATGTGATTATTTATATGGGATTATTTGATCATTATTTATTCTTAAAATATTATGCTCAAGTTATTGATTAAATGGAACATATTTCCTTTATTTACTTTTCTATATTTATTATTCCTTATTTATTCATAGATTTCTTCACAATCACACCCTTACTAGGCATTTTAGCTCACCACATTTTTATTTTTTCCCCTCAGATTCCAATAAGTGTATTATGATTGTTATGTAGGGTTATTCTAGAGGGAATAATGATTTTCTCAAAGAAAATACTATGTTGTATTTTATATTTTTAATTTTAAAGTGAGATTCAAGTATGTATCTATTTTACCAAGACTACCAATCTATAAAGTCCTCCAGTATGTGATTCCATGTATCTTATTCCACTATAATAAAGTAACCATCGACTATGGGCTTCTCTGGTCAGGTTATTAATAGTTGGTATCTAAGGAAGTATAGTATATGTAACTTCCTAACCCAGATGCCACTAAAACCGGTTCCCCAATCTGATTTTCTATAATACCTCAAGTGTGTCTCCATGTATACTAGAGGAATACGAATTGAAGTGGGGGTATAAGGTGTATATGTGAGGATAATATACCACCATATTAGAGTGAAAAACCAAAATTAAATAACCAAACATCATACACATAAAATAATACTGAAGAATAAATAAAATAAAACTAAAACAAGCTGCAATAAAATGAACTAAAGTAAAGGCCCGAACAACCATGAAAAAAATACAACATTGAACTTCCATTGGGTTGATCACATATACAAAATAAACAAATAAAAAATAATTAAATCAAGACCTTATACCGACTCGTAGCTATATCACATACCTAGTCTCTAGTGACCTTTCAACTAGCTCTAGCCTAACTAGTCAACTCCACATGAGCATCTCGCTCAACCATGAAATCCTGTGCCTCTGCCTGATCTATCCTGAATCTATACTCAAACTAAAAGTATACATAAGGTTTGCATGTACAACAAGATGCATGTATATGGGGTTAAAAATAAATCTCATTAGGTCACCCCCAATTTTGATCCTATAATATGCTTCCATAATTTCATGATTATACAATATGCTCAGCCAAGACAAAACATAACTAAAAATAAATTTAAAACAACCATTGTCGATCCTTAGGTCTAAGACCTCAGTCGACCATACCTAATTCATCCAACATTGGGGTGTCTCTAAGAACATCTCAATGACTGTGCATCCCAAATAACCTATAGGCTCTATATCCATGGAAACCACAACCAAACATGAAAAGTATGGGGACCCATCCTATGATAGTTTTATCATCCGTAAAACTAAACTAAGTCATACCCTTCCATTTCCTCATGACCCAAACATTTTATTATACTTGGAAACTCGATACATCTATCCCATTTACCGTATACAAGTACTACCAATCCTAAAAAAATTAATCTAACATCTATCTCATGCATCGTAAACAATAATGCATGGAGCATCAGTTGAGCACCTAGACCATATATCAAGAAAATAATGCTTGGAGCATCAGTCCAACACATAAACCATAGAAGAGAAGAATTATTCCACTATCTATCCAATCTGGTAAATCATAATTTCCTAGAGCATAAGTGTGTAACATAAACAATAAAGTATAATATTTGTTCCTAAAGCCTTGGCATGACACCTAATCCATATAACATACTACCCTGGCCTGGAACATTAGTCTCACATATAAACACATACATGTGATGTCATATCCACTATACTCAACAATATCAAACAATGATCCCAAAACCTCAATCCAACACTCAAACCAAAAACAAACTATCAGTACTGATACGAAGTGTCTTATACAACATTATCAATTATAGATATCTGAAACCATAACTATGGATCATTTTTCCATCTCTCTTAGCCATCATAAAACTTAATAGTAAACCAAGTTAAAAAATGTGGTAATCAAATAATATAACGATAACCACTTAGGAATAAACAAATTCTCAATGTCCACAACCAAGTGAAAACATAACAAGGGTTGGTTGAACACTCATGCCCATCAAAAGATCCTCAAATGGACCAATGTCCATAGTAAGAGAAGGAAATCCTATGAGGGGTTTCTCTATCTAATCCTAGTACTTAGCCCATGATAAGAAGAAGAAAATACTCAAGCAACCCTGAGTGGCCTCCAACAAATCCTTGATCAATTACATGCCAATAAGGGAATCCAAAAGTAATAACATGCTACACAGGCATTCTCAAAATTTGACCAGGACATCCAATGATCACTTAATAAAAAATCACTCCACAAGGGGGGATTCCTCAAGAATCTCTTAAAATTAATCAAACACCACAATGTAACCCTTCCACAATCTTCACCATATTATTTAAACCAATATTGAAGGATCTAACCATTCTGATCCTCAAACATAGGACCTAAACCTCAATTGTTCTAACCCCAAACAACTAGTCCTGATGTATAGGGACAAACCAAGATATCCCAAAAAAATAAAACTTTGTCCCAATATACAATATCTATTCAAGGAACCTAAAAAAATCCCTATGTCACACTCAGAACAGGCTAATCACCAAGATCAAAACCCCCACCTCAGTCTCGTAGCTCACAACCCAACCCACTAGAGGATTCTGAATCCAAAACTTGAGGAAATATTTATACTAAAGTACATTGGTCCAAATCACCATTCATATTAACTCTATAATAGGTCTCCATAGATTTTGGGGATTCAAGTTCACTATCTGATACTTGAACAATTCTATCTTCATCAACCTTTTCCTTCTCATCATATGCCACAAGATCATCTGGTTGAAAAAAAATCATGATTGATGCTTTCATAATCAGATGGTTTATTTACCTCTTTTTAACCCTGACCCTATTTTCTTTATGAAAGAATTTTGGTTGATTCATCTTGGGAAGTCCAGATCAAATTTTTTTTCAAAGGAATTTTCTTCTCATGATATTTATAAATTTTCCTTATCACATCATTAGTGTCATTTACTTCTTCCTCTTATTATTCTTCCACTTACTCTTCCTGAACAATTTATTCTTCTTCTGGTTTCAAAATTAACATCTTCTTTATTGGAGTCCCTACTGGTACTGGTTCTTTGATAAATGATTCTAGTACCTAAACCTGCTCATAATATTTCTTAGTATCCTTGAGAAGAGCTTGAACAATCTCATCTTCAGACATTTTCTTCTTTTGATTCTTCTATTTTTCTTGATTTTTATACTCTACAGCAGCCTCAATCTTCAAAGCTTTTGCCTTAGAAAGATCTAGGAAAAAGCTAGGATGTCTTTCCTTATTGTTATTCTTCTCTTCCTTCCACTTGGAAACCACTTCATCAAGGTATTTTTTTTTCTTTTTAGACTTTTGGGGTGCTGATTGAGTTCCTTGAACTGTAAGTCTTTCAATGACTATTGGTTCCTTCAAGTTTCTCCTCTTCTGACCCTTCTTAGAAGTATCTACTACTTCCGACTTCTTGGATAAGGCTACAATTTCACTTTCAGATAAGTCATATAATTCTTCTCATTGGATATTAAATCCAACCTTCATCCTCCTCAGGGTGTCATCACTCAGTAAAAAAATCTTGAAAGTTCACGGCTTAGAACATTAAGGGATTTTGAATGAATCCAGGCAAAGGACTATAATCTTGGATAGTATTGAGGGATAAATTATAATTTGTGATTTGAGAATACCATTATTGATATTGGAAATAGTCAACAAGATATATTGTACCAAATTTATCTTCCTCAAGTTTACCAAAAAATCCATAACATAGATATCACTTTTCTTCAAGGTGTCCTTATCACATTTTCTTAGAATGAGAAATACATGAACCCATAATTCTAGGATCCTAAGATTCATAGAGAGATGATTAATTTTTGGTGTCTTCACTCCTATCCAACCAATACACTCTATATCCTTTCCTTCTAAAAATTTCTTGATTCATCTAGAAATTTATGGGTACAGAAAACAACTTCACCCTGATACATAATTCCGATGATGAATTCATCCTTACTAAAGTAAAGGGAATAGGTTTTCCCAAAACTTTTGAAAGAAAACTTATCTCTATCACCTTCACTGAAAAAACTCATTGTTTCATAAAACTCAACAAGAAACTGAGGGTAAACTGGATCTTGTACTTTTGTTTTGGCTATGTAGAGACATTCCCATCCATTCACCATGATATTTTTCAAAATGAGGTAATTATAATTCACAAATAATTTTGGATCTACTAACATTTATCTGTAGATTTTCCACTCTATGATTTCCTTCATTGAAGACATTTTTTATGAGTATATGCTTCCAAAGACATCTACAATTAAGAAAACCAGAAATGAAGAATAACCCTTTTGAATATAGAAAGATATTCGACATGAAAATGATTGAAAACCGATGTGGGATGAGAAATAGGGGGCCTTTATATAGGCGTTGAAGCTACAATTCATATTACCAAATTTATCCAATGGTTGAAACAAGAATTATTTGAACTGATGGTTGAGATGAAATCCAAATAAGTATTTGGTAGATTCTGATCTTTTAAGGTTTTAAGGTAAAAATTGGATTTAAGGAAAGTGAATCTGAAAAAAAAATTCTTAAAACAAGATAAAAATACCAACAAGTAAAAAATTAAATTACAAAAATCTAATTAAGGAAACATACCTTCTAGATTTATAGGAAACTATTAGCAAGGAAAAATATTCTTTTTGAGAAATTCTATATCCCAGAAATTTTATTAAGGAAATTTTTGAAACCAGAAAATTTTTAAGAAAAAAAAAGAGTTTCGGAAATTTAGTTTTGGAAAATTTTGAAAAAAAAGTTGATTATGAAAAAAAAAATTGATTATGGAGAAATTTTTATTACAAAAAGATTTTGATTACAAAAAGTAAATGTACCCCCCCTATGAAAATGAGTTTCTTAATGTAAGAAAATAGGTTTCAATGAAGAGTTAATATGGAAAGTTACATTACAGTTATCAATATTAACTTTTGTTTAATGTATTTAAATCTATTAGAGGGTAAATATTTTGTAAAAATATCAGCAATTTGATCTTGAGTTCTGATAAATTGAATAATTATATCTCCTTTAAGTGTGTCATCCCTAAGAAAGTAATGCATAATATCTATGTGTTTTTCACGGGAGTGATGTGAAGGGATTTTCCTTAGGGAAACAATACTTGTATTATTACACAATATTCGTGTTTTGGTAAAACTCATGTCATAGTTTGTGAGTGTGTGTTGCATCCACAACACTTGGGTACATGAACTTCCAACTGGTATATATTCATCTTCAAAAGTGGAAAGTGCTACAAAATGTTTCTTTTTGGATGACCAAGAAACTAATGAATCTCCTAAGAAATAGAAATATCTGAATGTACATTTACTATACATTATACATCAAAAAAAATCAGTCTCTGAAATACTTTTTAAAACCAAATCATTTCCAGAAGTATAGAAAATTTCTAAATCCATGTTTCCCTTTAAATAGCGAAAAATTCTTTTCACTACTTTTAAATGAGATCCCTTTGGATTATATTGATATCTTGTATATAAGTATACTAAAAAAATTAAGTATGGATGACTAGCTATCAAGTATATTAAAATTATTATCATACCTCTGAATGATGTTTGATCTACTGGTTTCCCAACTTCATCAAGATCAAGAGAATTTAAGGTACCAATTGAAGTACTTATAATTTTAGTGTTTTTATATACATACATTTTAAAAAGATCTTTAATATACTTATGTTGAGATACATAATTTCCTTCTGGTTTTGAGAAATTTGAAACCCTAGGAAAAATGTTGAATCACCCATTATACTCATTTCAAACACATATTTCATTATATTTGAAAATGAATCGGTTTAACATTGCTTATTCAAACCAAATATAATTTCATCAACATAAATTTGAACAATCAAAACATTTTTATTATCTTTATTTATAAAAATAATTGGATCAGTAGTTCCCTTAACATAATTGTTTTGCAACAAAAATCTTGTAAGTCTATCATACCAGGATCTAGGGGCTTATTTATGTCTATATAAAGCTTTGGTAATTTTAAAAATATGTTCAGGATGTTTTATGTCTTCAAACCAGGAGGCTGTTAAACATAAACTTCTTCTTGAATATATTCATTAAGGAAATCACACTTTACATCCATTTTAAATAGTTTCAAATTAAAGAATGTTGTAAATACAAGTAGAATTAGAATAGATTCAAGTCTAGCTATATGAGCATAAGTTTATTCATATTCTATTCCTTCTTGTTGATTATATAATTTAGCAAGTAATCTATATTTATTTCTTATTATGATTCCATTTTCATCACACTTATTTATAAAGACCCATTTTACTCCAATTACATAAGTTTTCTTAGGTCTTTCAACCAAGGTCCAAACTTTGTTCCTTTAAAATTCATTTAGCTCATCTTTCATGGATTTAATCCAATCGTCATCACCTAAAGCATCATTAGTTATTTTTTGTTCTAATTGGGAAAGAAATGCTAGATGTTCTAATTCATTTTTAAGGAACATATAGTCCTTATAGGATGATTTACATCATGAATGATACCATCACTAGGATATTTCTTAAGAAATAACAGATTTGGATTTTTTAAAACCTTTTCATCAACATATGGTAGGAAATATTCCAGGGTAAATGATTCCGAAATGTTTTCATTGGCATTTTCCTTTTTAGAATAATCTTCTATCAATGGATGATCATCAGTTTTTAGAAACACATCTGAGGATGTAGGTTGGGGTTGTTTAAAAACAAAAGTATCAGTTTTATCGAATTTAACATACACTATTTCTTCAATAGTTAAAGTATTTTTATTAAAAAATATATAAGCCTTAGAAGTGGTGGAATAGCCTAGGAAAATTCATTCATCAAATTTTGCTTCTAATTTATGTAAGTTATATTTAGTATTCATAATTAATACCTTGAAACCAAATAAATTGAAGTAAGAAAGTCTAGGTTTTCTACCATTCCACAATTCATAAGGTGTTTTGTTAAGAAAAGGTCTGATTAAAACTCGATTTATAGTTTAACAAGCAGTACTAACAACTTCAGCCCAAAAATTTTTATCTATAGAATATTAACTCAACATGGTTCTAGTTATCTCTTGAAGAATTAAATTTCTTCTTTCAAAAACACCATTTTTTTGAGGAGTTCTTGGAGCTGAGAAGTTATGAGTAATGAATTTTTTACTACAAAAGGTTTCAAAATATGAATTTTGAAATTCTTCTATATGATCACTACGAATAGTTATCAAATGAATTTTTTTCCCATTTTTAGCTTGGGATGTAAATGTTTTGAAATGAGAAAAATCTTCATATTTCTTTGCTAGAAAATAGAACCATATAAATCTAGTGTAATCCTCAACTAGGACAAAAACATAGTATTTTCCTCTGATACTTCCAATTTGTATTAGAGAAAAAAGATCCATATGAACTAACTGTAATGCATCAGATGTTGAGACTTCACTGATTAATTTAAAACTTGATTTATGTTTCTTTCAATATTGACAAGGATCACAGACTTTTAAAGAATCAAATCTATTCTTCGATAAGTCCTTAACAAGTATTTTCATCAAGAGTTTTTATAGGTTCCTAAGGTTACAGTGTCCTAACCTTATATTCCATAACCAATATTTATCTTCCATTACACTAAGAAAAGTTAGATCTTAGATCCTAAGGTCATCTAAGTTTAGTGTGTATACATTCTCTTGCCTATGTGCAAAAAGAATAAAATCTTCCTTTAAATTGTGTACTAGGCATTTATCATTCCTAAAATTCACAAGGTAACCTTCATTACATAATTGACTTATGTTAATGAGGTTGTAATTAAGACCTTTAACAAACAATACATTTGAAATTAATGTATTTTCAAGAAGAACAATATTACCTATACAAAAAATTTCTCCCTGAGAATTATCTCTGAAAGTTAATTTTCCTCCTTTAGTCTTGATAATATTTTCAAAAAAGTTTTTATTACCAGTCATATACTGGGAACATCCATTATCCATGTACCATGTATTTTTGTTGGTATTTTCTTTATTTTCATGAAAATTAAAGAGTTAGACTTTCAGAATCCAAACTTTCTTGGATCCCAAAATTTCAAAAAGTAATATTTTAGAAATCCACATTTTCTTAGAAAAATAAGCTTTATAAAAACCTAAAGATTGGATTTTTTTTAAAGAAATATTTTTCTCCCAATGTCTATCAAACTGGAATTTAGTACAAAATTGAGCACTTTGGGGAAAAAATAGTTATTATTAAAAACTGGTTTTAAATGAGTATAACCAAACCCAGAATTATTTCTTAGAGGATGAATTTGAGAATACATCTTGTCAAAATTTTTCTTACCAGAGGTAAAGTTTGAAAAACATTTCCTTAAGGAAAATATTTCTATGTTGAGTTTAATAACCACATTTTTATTCTCAAGGTTATTAGTTTTAGAAGTAGAGTTAGCCTCTAAAATATTTTACTTAGAAATTATATTTTTAAGATCCTTAGAAATTTTAACCTTCTCGGAATTAAATTCCTTAAGCTTTTTATAAATACATTGAAAATGAAATTTTTTTAGTCATGATCTTTAGAAAGATCATATACTTCTTTACTTAAAACAGAAATTCTAGAATTTTCTTTCTCAAGTTTTTTCTTGAGTTTAGAATTCTCATTTTCAAGAAGTTTGGAAAACCTAAACACTTCTTTATAAGTAGGTAAAGAGTTATCTTCATCATAAGAATATTATTCATACAAAGAATTATAATATTTATCATAAGTATAATTTTAATTTAAATATACATTAGTAATAGATTTTTCATTGTGTACCTTGACCATAAGACAAATATTTTCAATGGGTAGTTTGGCTAGTGGACCAATATTCTTCTGATTAGAATTTTCATACTCTGAGGATTCATCTGAATAGTCACCACCACTGGAACTCCAGGTTTCATTTGATTTCAAAAATTTATTATCCTTAGTCTTGTAATACTTCTTCATATTTCTCTCATAATTCTTTTCCTTCTTATCTTTTCTTTTAAGCATATGATAATCTGGCTTGATGTGTCTGGCTCTTTTGCATTCATAGAAAGTTACTTCTTAGACTTTCTTGTCATTTATTTCTTTCTTATTATATCTATAATTAAATTATTTCTTTCCCACTATCTTGTTCATCCTTTGAGCAAGATTAGTTAACTAATTTTCATAGTGTTCACTTTCACTAGACTCAGATAGAACAACGACTTTCTTTAACTTAGATCTTGTAACCCTTTACAGAGTCTTGATTTTAGTAGTAGTAAAGGCTACACTTCCATTTCCATTCCTCTTCTTATTCATATAAGTATCTCTTTTCATCCTTGTCTCTTGTTGAATAATAGTTTCAAAAAGTTCATCAAGTGTAATATTGTAAACTTTCATGTTCTCATCAATAACTGTCCTTTTTGATTCCCACTCATTTGGAATTATATCAATTATCTTGTCCACAAGAGCTTCATCATCAAGACCTTTCTCTCCCATAGATTGTAGACTATTGGCAATGGTCATAAATCTTTTTTAGACCTTGAAAATTGGTTCTCCATAAACAAATATAAATCCATGATATTCAACTCTCAACATAGCTCTTCTAGTCTTTATCACTTTTGAACTTCCAAAATGGGTAACCTCAAGTTTCTTCCAGATGTAGTTGGAAGCATCACAAGAAGATATTTGACTATATATGTTCTTGGTCATAGAACACAACAAAGTATTATGTACCTTGTAATCTAGTTAATATTCTGATTTTTCTTAATTGGTGAAGGTTTTGACTTCCTTGTCAAGAATTTTTTAATCTCCAGTAAGCATGAAAAAAATTATCTACTCTAGTGTTAATGAAAAAATCCTTCATTCCATCACTCCAGTACTCATAATAATTACCTTAAAAAATTAGTGTCATGGTAGGATTTATATTTTCAATAGAACCAACATTCATACCTACCATCTTATAAGTAAATATATTTCCACAAAACTTGTTAGTAGAAAATTTTTGTAAACAAAGATAAAAATCTTTAAGCAAAACATGAACAAAAAAATTTAAGTAAGAAAATTTAGAACAAATAAAAACTTGAGCAAGAAAACTTATAGGTGAGTATAAGTGTTTCAGATACCTCTTTTGATACCAATTTCAGAATGTAAATAAAGAATGTAGATGCTCAATTATAAGAGGGGGGGGGGTGAATTTTAAGTTTAAAAACTTTTGTTTTTCACCTTAAGGAAAAATATGTTTAACAAAGTTAAACAAGGTAAATTCATAAAGCCTATTTTAGTTCTACAAAATGAACTTGATTAGGTTTTAGAAATATGAATCCGGAAATGAAACTTAAGAATAATTTTCATAAAGGAAGATTCTACCTTAAAGAGTATAGAATCTTATTTATCAGAGTAAATAAAGTACAAGAAAGTATATGAAGTTTATAATTTCTTCCTTTATCAAAATACAATGGAAATAAAACTTGAAACAAAAACATGTAACAAGTAAAAAATATTTTAACCCAAAGAGTAGGGTATCCAATAACCTTATATAAAGGTACCTTGATTTATAATTTCAAGAAATTCTGTCTTACCCACACCAGGGTAAGCCCTCAATAGGAATATCAGAATTTGTCTTGCTATCCCCACAAGACCTTGATATTTAAGGTAGTCAGCACCTCTATCTTCATATCCCCAAAAGCCCTTGATTGTACTCAACAAAAATCAGAGTCGTATGAAGCAAGATGAACTAGATGTTTAGTATGAACAAAGTATGAGAGTCTTTCTCTATCTATAAATCAATTTATAGCATGTAATCTCTAGGTTGATCAACAGATAATAAGCTCGTTCAAATGAGCTTCTATTTATAGGAAAAAACTACAACGTTCAGCTCTATACTCTAACAGTCATATTTTTTCATGAATCTTGGAGGGACCTATAAATGTGTCAATCAACCAATGGTTAGTTAGAAACAGATTGTATGAAATCGTTTCATAACAACAATATGTGTAAGGAAAATTAAATTACTTAACCAAATATATTTTTTAGATTATAAGGAAAAATAGAATTTGGAGTCTAACCAAATAAACATTCATAATCTATAATACATGGATATTTGGATTCTGCCCTTCGAAGAGTTAGGAATATGAATTCTATACATTCCAGATTATGAATTCCAATGAATTTAGAATCTGATTTCTAAGGAATTCAGAGTCTGAATTATGAGGAAATCAGAATCTGAATTTTAATGAACTCAGAGTCTGAATTATGAAGAATTTGGAGTCTAAATTATGAAGAATTCAGAGTTTGAATTCTAAGGAATTCAGAGTCAGAATTATAACAATTCAGAGTCTGAATTCTGAATAATTTGGAGTCTAAATTTCAGAGAATTTAGAATATTAATTTTAGAGAATTAAGAATCTAAATTTTAGAGAATTTGTAATCTGAATTTCAAAGAATTCAGAGTATGAATTTAAGAGAATTATAAATCTGAATTTTAGAGAATTTAGAGTCTGAATTTCAGAGAATTCAGAATCTGAATTTCAGAGAATTTAGAGTTTGGATTTCAGAGAATTCAGAATCTGCATTTCAGAGAATTCAAAGTCTGAATTTTAAATAATTCAAAATCTGAATTTCAGGGAATTCAGAATCTAAATTTTAGAGAATTCGGAGTCTAAATTTCATAGAATTTGGAGTCTGAATTTCATAGAATTTGGAATCTGAAAACATAACACTCTATATACAAGGAATTATAAGATTCAGAGGTTTTACATAAGAATCCATATTTTATACTTAGTAATAAAATTATTTTGATTTATATATATTATAAAATGAAAAAAATGGAAACAAAGGAAAGGATAAAAATTTCCTCAAAGAAGGGAAATTTTCCTTATGAAAATAATCCTTAAGGAAAAATAATTTTCCTTACGATAAATTGTTTGTGATTTTCAAAACTTAGAGGAATGGAAAAGTCATAAGGAAACCTTATTGAATAAAAAATTATCTTTAAAAAATAAAATGAATCCAATGAGCATAACCCGTAAACCCAATTTCACCCTTCTTACACTATTTTCAAAAGTCCAAAGAATCTAACTAGGCCTTGCAGACACAGAAGAACTTATAACTCGGTCGACCCCTCTCACAGGTCACCCTCAAAAGTCAAACTGCTCTAACTCCCTATTCCGAAGTCTCTTCAAAAAGGCCACTAGGCTCTAAAAAATTATCCCTGCCGATCAAGTCACATGTCTAGTTACTAGGTCCAAACAACTAGGTCCATGTCAACTTACAGAAGACCACTACTCACAGTGCATCCAACACACAACTATCTCATCGTCGCACCACATCATCATACCAAAAAAAACATCACTAGGGTCTCACATCTAAAAGGGGTCACATTTCAAACCAAACACCCACATCTAGGCCACATATCCTCTCCAAGAATCTTCACATGATACTACTCCCTGGAGGACCAATCCACATAACCATCCTTAAGCAAAAACCACCCATAATGTTCCAACTGTTGTATACCCATAACATGCTAACTTACCCGGGTCAATCCACCTACCATTCACAAGGACCGAATCAGCATCCTCATTGTTGAGAGTGTCACCATATATCCATAGAACCTTCCATTAGAGGTAAATCCATCAAATCACCCATTAACATGCCTATAACATGAGGATCCTAGATGCCTCACATGATGAATGAGACACATATTTCCTCTCCATGAAAAGAGTCAAAACCAATTCATTGGCATCTTTCCAACTAGAAAATATCCTGAAATACATGATAAATAATGAAATCAAAACCACATGTGCATCTCCCAAGGTGAAAATCATATACAACCACAACACTAAATACCAATAACATTAGCTCCATGCCCTGATAACATGGAATTGTTACTGAAATAGGTGTCCATGCCACTTTGGCCGATATCCATAAAAGACTCTAAAAAATTCCTATATCTCTAGTATATAAAATACCAAATAGTGAAATAATAGTAAAGTAAACAATTATGATACCACTTTAAAACATATTAGACAAGTTACCAATAAAATCGGAGCCCCTGGCTAGTCCACCAAAAGACCTCAAGCACACATCCTCATATGACAGAGGTTTTTGACTAGTAGTCAGGGTCTATAGTGGAAATATGATGTGAATATACCCCCATATTAGAGTGTACAACCAGAAGTAAATAACCAAACATAAAACACATCATATAATTTAAAATAATAAATAAACTGAAATGGAAACATGTTGTAATAAAATTAAATATAGTAAATTCATGAACATCCATTCCAGACATACAACATTGACTACCCATTAGGCCGATCACATATAAAAAACAAAAAAAATATATAAATACATTATTCCCTACATTGAACTCTGAGTCATATCACATACCTGGTCTCTAGTGCCCTCTCAAACTATTCAATCCTAGCCAGTAAACACCACATGATAATACCATTCAAAAATTCAATTCTCCACCTCATCCCAATACATCATGCATAAGTTCTCAACCTAAAATAATAAATAAGGTCTAAACACACATTGAGGTGCACATATAAAGGGTGATAAATAAATATTATTAGGCCACCTCTAATGGTGAACATATAATCTGATTCCATAAGTGCATGCTCATGAATTATTCCCAACCTAGCCAAAAAATAAATGAAAAAAACCAAAACCATTTTTGATCCTTAGGTCTAATACCTTGATTGACCATGCCTTTTAAGACCAATGTTAGGGTGTCTCTGAGCACATCTCAATGAATATGCATCATAAATAACTTGTGAGATCCATGTACATGGTAGACACAACTAAACATGACAATTCCATGGAATTATTATATGATAGTACTATCATCTAATAAAATAATATAATTCATTCCCTATCATGTCCTCACGATCAAAACATTATCTCGTTCTTGGAACCTTGACACATCTTTCCTAGTTACCACTTTAAATTACTGCCATTCCAATACCATCATTCTAATATTTATCTAATGTATCATAAACGATAGTTCTTGGAGAATTAGTCCAATAACTAAACCTTATATTAAAAAAATCATGCCTCGAGCATCAATTTAGAGCATCATTCCACCATCCAAACCAACTAGTATACCATCAATTCCTAGAGGATCATTCTAGCACATAAACAAGTATATTATCTATTCCTTGAGCCTCATACTGACACCTAATCCATATAGTATACAATCTATGCATGGAACAATAGTACTGTATCTAACCACATACATGTGATGTCACATAGACTATAATCAATAATATCAAAAAATATGCCTAGAACCATTCTCCAACACTCAATCCATAAATAAATTATTAGTGCTGATACAAGGCTTCTTGTCCAACATTCTCAATTATAGATATAAAAAACCATATCTATGGATCATTTTTTCATCTCTCTTAGCTATCACGTCCATTAATAATAAATCGGGCTCCTGAACATGGTATTCCAACTATATCATAATAGCCTCATAGGAAAAATCCGTGTATCAATATTCACAAGAAATAGAAAACATAATATGGGTTGTTCGAACACCCAGACCCATCAAAAGATCCTCAAATAGTCTAAAGTCCACTGAAAGAGCAGGAAAACATATGAGGGTTCCTATATCCATCCAAGGATTTGGGAAAATACTAGAATAAGAAAATTCTCAAGATACCCTAGGTGGGATCCAACTAACCCTTGATAAATAATTCACCAAAAGGGTATCCAAAAGAAATATCATGCCACATGATCATTATAGATAACTGACCATGACATCCAATGATTACTTAATCAGAAACAATCCAACTCGGGGATTCCTCAAGAGTCCCTTGGACTCAAATCAACAACACAAAGGCACCCAAATGTAACCTTGATCCTATACCCAAAAGGATTCAACCACTCTGATCCTAAAAAATAGGACTGAAACCTAAACTATTCTAACATTGAGATAATGGTCCTGATATGTAGGGAAAAACCAAGATCTCCCTAAAAATACAACTCTATACCACTTTATGAGATCCATCCATAGAACCCCAAACAAATCACCATGGAATGATCTGGCTAGGCTGATCACCGAGCTCAAAACCCTCACTCGGTCCTCGTAGCTCACAACTTAACCCACTGGAGGATTTTGAATCAAAACCTTGAGGAAATCCACCCGCTAAACTACCTAGGTCTAAAAAACCATCTAGAAGGCCTCTAAATGTAGAAAGGATTCCATCATCACGATTTACTCAAGAAACACTCAGAATGGACTACTCACCTGTACAATTCATACTATGAGGCACAAAACACCAAAAAACCCCCTTGTTGGAAAACATAAACAACATATACTTCTGAGTACATGGCTTGTACGCGCAACTCTACACCTAGCCATGTACCTACACATGTACAAAGCAGCAAGCAGTCCACCCATGTCCCACTAAATAGTTATGACATATATGGTGTCTCCTTAGGCACTACTACATGGCCATGTACTCATCACAAGGGGTGTATGCCAAAGTACATGTCGATGTCCAACTAAATGGAGTGTACCTAAAGTTCATGGAGTGTACATTTAAAAACTCTATCTTACCATGTACTCTATAACATGGCCCATTATATAGCCCTATACTACTACAATGCTTGTACTAGAAGTGTATGGTGTGTACTTTGAAACAGTCTATCTTCAACATACAAAAATAAGACATGGCATGTATTCTTAAATTGAACATCGTTTAGTCAGAGGTTTCGAACGGGAACTACCTTAGAACTTCCCAAAATGTGTATTTTTTCCTGATTAGGTATATATAGGCCCTCATGGGGTCCTTATCAGTCATAATAGGGCTCTAAAATTTTCAAAAAAAAATTAATCTTTAGGGATTGGGCCATAAATATCAAAATCCAGCCTACCTTGTTGCATAAACACCAAGATTAAGGTCTAAATATTCTCCTGGAAGCCACTACACCTTGATCTAGTCCCAATCTATACCATAGATGAAGTCCAATAGCGTCTTATTCTCCTCCCCCTCCTGTTTCAACTATCAAACATAACGGAGGTTCCCTCCCCCTCCTTATTTAAATAGTAACCCCAAAATGGGGGGTATTAATTTTTATGAATCAATTAATTAATTTATTAAATTCTAATTTAACACTCGTCCCAAGTCTCAGAACCTGAAGAAAATTTAGACCTCACCTAAGAAAAACCACTCATCCCAGACTCAACCATGGATTCAGAATATCAATATAACTTTTGTTCAAAATTTATTGACACTTAAAATCCCAAGAATAATTTAATATTTAATAAATTAAATATTAAATATTTCTATGAAAGTAAAATAGCTCATAATTCCACCAAACTTCTACCCTAGGGTAAAAACAATATTTTGAGACCAAAAAGTGGTCATAAGAATTATCAGAGATAATATTCTATGGTAAATGACCATTTTACCCCTCACAATCACTTGAGAGAAAAAAACTAATTTCTTCTCAAATTTAAAAACCTAGAAAAACTATAATATCTACTGTAGAAACCTTGGGAACTAGATTTATGAAAACATATAATATATAACTTAAGCCTAAGATTTACTTTGAGGATGAGTATAGAAGAACAAACTAAAGTTTTAGTAAGGTAGGTATTATCTGGGTTTTTATAGGAAGACATCCCAATATGGATACTACAAGTGGATGTAGTTAGGGAATAGATGTACTATGGGTAACAACTCTAAACAAGGCATGTTGGGATTGACTCGAGTATTACTAGTTATATAAAAATTTCCCTTATGTCACACTTGGTTTGATATTCCTAAGATATATTCTTAGGATGATTCATATTTTCCTTACAAAACATTATAAAGTATTGGAAAATAAATTTATTATTTGGAAACGTGCCAAAATAATCCATGTTTATGATTATGAGATTATACATGCATAAATTTTTAAATTTATATTAAGTGTTTCACTAGTTTTTGGATGATACATTATGATTTGTAATTTTATGATATATTATAGTGTATTTCATTATTTTTAATGGGTTCCTAGTGTAAGGAATAGAAAACATATCAATTCATATACACCATGTATAGATTTACATAATGGGAATAATAATAAAGCTATAATTGTAGGTACAACTTGAACTGGTAAAGTTATAACAATATTGGGAAAGATGACTCAGGTTATGAGCAATAACCTTTCATTTCTAGAGCAACCTTCTCATCCACCAAGTAGTGTAATGATGTTAATCTTTTTTATGTGTCATCAACCTCAGTAATTTAATAGAAATCCAAATCCATTATTATGTATGCAATGGATAAGTTCCTTAGTAAAGATATTTTTCTCTTTGAGAGGTAATGAAAGGTATAAAGTTTTTAGGGAACTCAGGAGTTGTGGTTAAATAGTGGTTATTAATTCAAAACACCAAGTATAAAGAATAAATATCAACCATGGAATGGATGGAATTTAAGTTGATCTTATTGGAAAAGTATTTTCCTCAAAATAAATAAGGGGATATAGAGAGTAAATTCATGAATATAAGATAAAATGAAGATAAAAAATGTTCCTAAGTATGGATGAAACTTTAAAAAGTTATAAAGGCATATTTTAGACTACATACATAATCTAAAGCATAATATTAACCATTTCTTTGAAGGTATTAAGATAATTCTTCGAATGGAACTAATATCATAAACCTTCCCATAATACAAGGACATAATATCATGTTATATAAAGTGAGAGAAATAATTTCATTAGTCTTATGAACTTAAAGGGAAACATGAGAAGAAGAGGATGGAAGAACAAAAGATAGGTAAATGGAAGAATGGAAAATGTATTTCCCCCCATATGATAATTGTGGAAAGAGACACTCTAGTAATTTCTTGAAGGGAATGAGATTTTTCTATAGGTGTGGAGATAAAAGAAATTATTCTCATGATTTAAAGGATAATAAATAATCCCCATGTGCATTGATTCAATTATAAGGAGAAGGGTAACTACACAAATGAATCCCCCAAGAATCAAGGGAATATAACTCAAAAGAAGATAAGGTAACAAGGTCAAGATTATTCTCTTACTAAAGATGATGTGGAATGATTAATGTTATTATTTTGGGATTCAATAATTATGTTACAAGAATATTTTATCAATGATATTATGGTTATAAGAATTGTGAAATGTATAATGGTTATACTGAAGTAATTTTTCATTAAGGATATGAGATCATATGTTGAATGGTACTGATGATGAGGAAAATTGATTCAGTAGAAATTTGAACCTAATGGAAAACATATTATTGAGGGAGTATAACCCTTAATATGTGTTTGATTTTGAGATAATAATGATAAAGTGGTTTTTATAAAGGTATTGGAAACCTTTAAGGTTTATCTTACCTTTAATGTTGAGGTAATTATCAGTTATTACAATTTAGGGACATTATAGGGATTATAATAATAACATTTTATAAAAAGGAATACCCTCATGTTGGGTGAGAACCCGTCATATTCGATAAGGTTGTGGGCCTTGAACCCACAACTATAGGGTGACAAGGGTATTGTGCCAACTATTAATGTCTCAATTAATATGACATTGTTTTTACTTAAATAATTTTATAAAAAAATACCAATGGAATGATTTAATTTTAACTTTGAGTGTTACATTTTAGGATTAGATATCAATGTATTATATAACATTTTTATACCATATTTGTATTTTAAAATATTTATAGATGGGTATAAAAACATTTCATTCTTTTATAGATCTTACAATCCATTCAAAGTTAATTTTAGTGATTTGGGAATAAAAACTTTAGTTTTGGATTTTCATTTATTAGAGTAAGAGTTGAAGTGGAAATTAATCAAATCACTACTTAAGTATAAAATTGTTTTTATGGAATACAAATATGTCAAGTAAGTATATTTCCTCATATTCTTTGATAATAAAATAATTCCTCAACTTTTTGAAAAGGGTCTTGAAATAAATATTTTATCATATTACCTTTATATATAATAAATAAAATGGTATTTTAAATTTTAATTTATTTATTTATTTTAGGTCTTAAATATTTCTTTTATCATTCAATTTATTTTGATCAACGACCTCTTTCACACTCTATAGTTATTTATGATTTTCATCCATGTTTATGTTTTCACTTCCAACCAATGTTCTCCTAATTGGAAACCTAGTTATTTGTTCTAATAGATGAAGTTTGTAATTATATTTATCTATAATAAATAGGATATTTTATTAACATTTTTATGATTTGGTTTTCCAAAAAAGGTATTTTTAAATTTCAAACCATTAATTTCTGATATCAATATTAAATTTCAAGTATACAATTTATTTTAGGGGGTAGAAGATAACACATTGAGATTTTAAAATTAGAACATTATATTTGAAAGAATTTATGAAAAACACCAATCATAATAGATAATATAACAAACTCATAATTTATGATATATTTATTTTTTCATAAATTCTATAGCTTGTGATGGGTGGAACATCAGGTTTAAATGAAACATGATACTCTATTAATATCATTTAAACAAGACCATTATAACCAAGACGTTAAGTTTTTGGGTATGAATAAGACTATAAAAATTATGAAAATTATATGTATTACATGTATATAAAATAAATTAAATGGTTATCTATTGATTATAAATAAATTAAGAACCATTTTAAAGAAAAGAAATTTTTTCTGAGAAACTGTATTTTTTCTAAATTTGTGTTTAGTCATGCATTGTGCGCATAATTTGAAATTAAATTTTAGAACATGTGAATAATTTATTTTAAATAATAATAATAATTTTTATGATATACATGTAAAAAATATCTTTGTGTAATTTTTTGAAAATTGTTTGAAAAGAATAATTTTTAATGAATAATGAAAAATTATCATTTCTATTGAAAGCTAAATTTTTGTTTAAATTATTTTCAAAGCTAAATTATATTTTAAATTGGTTATAAAGTAAAATTAGTAAAATTTTACTAAAATTTAACTAATTTATATGATTTAAATCAATTTCATATTGAATTATTGATATAAAAGTTTGTAAGCATTTGAAATTGTTTCTTTGGAAGACACGTTTTTGTATGCACCTGTCGCTTTAATTTTAAATATAATTCTACCAATTATGTAAAGTAAATTTAGAAAAATAGATTTCATATTTTTAATAAAAATAATTAATATTATATAATAATTTGAACCTACTTTTTTACCATAATGAATATTAAAAACTGTAAAAATTAATTGTTGTGGTTAAGGTAAAAACGGGTTTACTGGGTGTTAAACTAAGAAGATAAGGATTAAAAATAACATAAAACTTGTATAAAACCCCTTTTATAAACATATTTTGACATTATAACATATAAAGGTAGATAATTAACCATTTTTTTGTCTTTTATAATGATAAAAAGATAAGTTTCACTTTATCTTTTAAAAAATTCCATGTGCGCCCTCTCCCCCACTTATAAAAGGCCACCCCCTCTCCTCCCCTCTTCAAACTTCCAAAAACATTTTATTCATAAAATATATACCCAAATACCTACTTAATTAAATAACTACATACTATATTAATTTTTTTATAGGAATCCCTCCTATGAAGGTTTTATGTATAAAGCTAAAGAGGCTCTCTAAAGAAGAGGTAAAATTATTAAATATGCATATTTATTTTATTTATTATTCCAAATCCTTTAAATAATATTAAAATATTATAATATGATAAAAAATATCCCCTATATAATTATATTTTATTATATTAATTTAATAAACTATATCCATCTCTACTTCCATCAATTGGGAAATGAAATCGTCGATTGTTTGTATGGCATACTACCGTCTCATGAACCGATATAATTTATTTAATATAACCACCTTTAAAGGATGGATATAATGGTGTATATAACATATTTTTATAGTATTTATGAAATTATTATACTTATGAAATTATGATATTTCATATAACTTCTAACATTCCTTTACGATAACGTCTCTCGTTTGTACAATGGACTACCACCTCGCGTAGTTATGTGATTCATTTTTTCACTTATACATTACATGGAAATTATTAAGGTTAAAATTAATGAATATATATGATATTTATAACCTAAAAATTCTTATTTATATATAATATTACCTAACTTCTTACCTTCCCATCCATTGGAAAACAATAATGTCACTTATGTGTACGTGTGGACTACTATTGCCACATAGAGATGTGAAATGTTTTTCATTTAATTTTTATGTTATTGTTAATAAGGGAGAAATTGTTTAATATGAATGTTATATATAAAATAATAATTATTCTATAAATGTTATTTAGTATTTTTTTTCTTTTCATTCCATTATTTTTTAAAATGGAAACAGTCTTCATGCATTCGTGCAGCCTACAGTCTCTAGGAATGGTGTAATGCATTTTTTGTATTTAACTTTTATGGATTAATATAAATAAATATTTTTTATATTTATATAATTTTAGCATTATATATTTTATTTAACTATGATCTAATTAAAAGTAACAAAAACACCCTACTAAAACATACATGAAAAACAAAACAATTATCACCCAAAACATTGATTTTAACAAATAATTATTAATAAACTGGTCATCAAAGTCTATAAGTAAATCAAATATGGTATAAAATATATTATTACAGTTATTTAATATATTTATAATAAACAAATATTTTCTATAAAGGATTTTCTAACATGTAAAAAGGAATTTAAACTTAAGGTAAGGGTTTCTCATCTCACTTTTATATTTGTGAGACGTATGTCATATTCACTACTTAGTTATTTTATATGGTGTGTATAATAAAAATTTTATATTATATATCATGAATTTATTCCTATTCATGGTATTTAGAGTTTCATTTGAATTTATTTCTTTCATGAGGCTTATTATTATAACATTACCAAAGTGGTAAGTGTTTATTTCACAATCTCATCATTATGCTGGATTGTTTATGTTTAGGTCTCCCATGGGGTAATTATTTGATATTTCTATCTTAAACCACTATATTTTCTTATCTCATGTTTATTCATGAACTTTTCAAGTATCATTACCATTTTAACTCTCTTTGGTACTTATTTTTATTGAGAAAATGTTTTTAAGAAAATATCACTTTATTTCTTTCTTTAGTTGGAAATCCTTTTCTTCTAAATCCTTGTTTTCTAATATTGTTTTAAAAAATATTTTTAAAATTATCAAAATTATTTATTAAATAAATTTTTACCCATTTTTTAATTTTTAAAAAAATTGAAATGAACCTTCATTCCATTTTTTAAACAAGGCATGTTTGGCTTTTACCGAAAATGTAAAAGAAATATTTTTTGACTCATACGATATATACTTAATTTCTACCATCAGGAACAATAAAATTTTTAAAGATATTTTAAAATTTTCCAATGTTATTTTTAAAGAAAATTATTTTCAAGTTGTTTTTTAAAGTTTTAGTTTTAAAATTTGATTCTCAAAATGAAAATAATATTTTCCTCAATAATTTTTCTAATATAATTTTTATGGTATTTCTATTTATAAATGAAAAAAACCCTAATTTTACCATATGATACATTGGTAATATGTTGTGATGATACCATCATTATTTTTTATCTTGATTCTTTACGACCAGTTTACTATGATATACTATTTTGAAACCATTCTCCATATAACCCAGAGTGGTTTATGATTATGTTTATTGATTGGAGAAGGTATTAACATTTTTATGGTATTTTTCCAATATGATTTTATTTATTATATTTTACCCCCTTCATGTGAGGAATGAATTGGAATTAGTAAGTGACATGTGAGTCACACTATATCCCCTCGATGTATCAATATATCTCATGAGACAAACTATCTTGGATATTTAGATGAGGCCTTACCGATTTATATAATAAGTCTTGGTATGAGTCCATGAAGGTATGGTTATGATTTATATCATTATGAATTCACAATTTATGATATTAGTCATTGATTTACAATTGATTATTCTATTAGTTATAATTTCCAATGTTATGTTTCAAGCTCATGTTATTTTTTATATGGAATTATTTGATTATTATTTATTCCTACCATATTATTCTAAAGTTATTGATTAAATGTAATTTTATTTAATTATTTACCTTTCCATATTTATTAGGACTTATTTATTCATATATTTAACCGTACTCATACTCTTACTAAGCATATTTTCTCACCCCTTCTTTGTTTTTTCCTAAGATTCCAAGATATATATTATTAGTGATATACAATGTTATGCTAGAGGAAATAATGATTCACTTAAATAAAATACTATGTTGTATTTTATGTTTTTAATTGTAATTTTAGATTCAAGAATATATCCCGTTTACCAATACGAATTAACTATACGATCCTTTGGGATTTGATTCTGTCACGACCCGACCTTAGGGCCCATACTGTGACTACCCCAAGCCCACCTTCCATAGGCCAGGGGATGGTGACTAGCACCAAAGGCATAAATCCCAGAAAAAAGGGAAGGCATTGCCTTTATAAAAGTAAACAAACACAACAGAGTACACAAGTGAAGTAAGAACTAAGTAAAATTGAGTACAAAAGTAAGTGCTGGAAAGTAAATGGGCCAGTATACAAGCCCAACTGAAAGTATAGTACAACTGAGAAAGAAAGTACAATAGCTGTAAAGTAAAGCAGCAACCACCAAGCCGTCCTCCAGGAATCCCACCTAAAGGGTGGGTACAGATAGTCTCATCGGTACCTCAGGTCCATCCTTCCGCTCTGTGTACATCCCGCCAGGTGGTCCACCTTCGGATACCATCCAGCTCCACAAGCCTCAACCACGATTAGTTCTGTCCATTGTCTGCAACCAACACAATGTAGTGCGGGCATTTACCGTGTATGGGGGAGTATAACGATACTCAGTAGGGACCCTGAGACCCCCAAAGGTCTCCCAAAATGCATGAAGGATGAACCACAAAGGAAAGATACAAACATGAAGTATCAAACATATCCACATAGGTATATTCCCATACATATACCTAAGTCATTCCTCTTAGTTTGGATCCAACTTCCGAGCCCAAGCACAATCCGGTCCCCACAGTAAAGAAGTCAATCACATCAATGATAATGATTAAAAGACAAGACTCAGCTCACACATGTATACTACTCACGAATAGGTGTTGATATGATTAGATGTAGCTTCTGAATCATCTCCTATGCCGAACCCAAGTAGGATCCAAGTACATAAGTCATCACTGCCGAACCCACGGATGATCCAAGTACAGTAACCATCGCTGCCGAACCCACATAGGATCCCAATATAGTCGTCATCACTGCTGAACCCACGGAGGATCCAAGTATAGTCATCATCACTGCCGAACCCACGGAGGATCCAAGTACATTCGTACGCGCTGCCGAACCCACATAGGATCCAAGTATAGTCATCATCGTCGTCGAACCCATAGAGGATCCCAGCACGGTAGTCATCGCAGTCGCAACCAGCTCTAGGGTTCCCGCACACAACATGCTCGATTCCAGGAGGGTCTACTCCTCGAGCCAAGGGGGTCGATACATAAACTATCATGAAGTCCAGAGTTGATGTATCCTGAAGTTCTGTCTCATCAAAATAAACCCAACGCGATAGAAGCTGCGTCAATCGGATTCCCGATCTGAGAGTTATTGGCTTTTCCGTTCCAAGGGCCCAGTTGATTTTTAAGCTAAAACCAACCCGAACATACTCCAGCTGCGTCCAAACCTCAAGTGGAGTATACCAAAAGAACCATATCATCAAAATGAATTCAACTTAGTTGACAAAACTTCAATTGGATGTCCGGTCCTTAAGTTATAAGCATTTCCGCTCCAAGGGCCCGGTTGGTTTCGGGTTCGAACCAACACTACCATACCCAAACTTCACCAAAACCTTGAGTGTAATATACCAAAACGATCGTATCGATCCAAGGATTCCTACACAACATAAGATGAATTGATCGGAGTTCCATAGCTCAAGTTATAGGCAAAAGACCAAAAAACGGTCCGAAGTGGGGGGTCTGGGCCCGGTCCGACCCGGCCCAACCTACCCTGGGTTGACCTGATCCGGGTCTGGCCCGGTAGGGTGTGGCCTGGCCCGGTTGGGCGTGGCCCGGACCGACCGGCGCGGCCCGGTCCACGTGACGCACCCCGGCCCGGCCGGGGGGTGGGGGGGGGGGTTTCGCGAACGCGGCGCCAGGATGGCACCGCTGGTCTCCCCAGATCCCGCGCGGCCGTGGGATCCACTGCTCGCCGTCACATCTGGTGTCGTGGTTTGATCCTGCCGGCAGCGCACCACCGCGTTCTTTTGAAGGCCACCGGAGTCATTCCGGTGGTCCGTTTTTTCTTCAGTCTATGCCTACAATCATCTCGGGATCCGAACTCCACTACGAAGGCCCCAAATCACCATTGCGGTCCCGTTTCGTCATCGCCAAACACCCTGCACATTTAGAAAAAAATAGTGGTGGGTCCAGACTTGTTCGTTAGTTCGTACCCACCGCGTTATTGGTTCAAATCATCACCCAACAATTAAAAACCATGTTTGAGAGTATAAAACACATATATGGAGATTACAAAAATTCCACCTACCATGAAGTTTTTGTCGTACGTCGTTGATCCGCAGAAGACGAGCGTCGCAGAAGAACGGTGTCATTCTGTAAAAGATGGAGGAGGGGTCATTTTCGTAGGCGACGTATCCTCCTTGACGTCGAGGTGAGTCCGAGGAAGATGCGTTGTTAGAAGAAGTTCTCCGCGTTCCTCATCGAGGATGTTCTTCGTTGAAGAACGTTGTTATTCATTGAAGAAGGATCCCCTCACTTTTTAATTCTCCAGAGCCTTTTTCCCAAAGTGATTTTCCAAACCAAAAGGAATAAGAGGATCTCCAATTAATATAATTGTCTTGCAATTCATATTAATTCCAAAGCGATGCCAATTAATTTAACGCTGATATTAAATTGAAAGGTTGGAACATTTAATGGGATGAGGGAGGTAGGAAGGCTCCACCATAATGAAAATGTGGAGTTGTCAAAGTAAACAGTAGGGAATTAATGGGGAGATAAGGAGAGTTATGGGGAGATGAAGGTTGGGGCTCATGTGGGCCCCACATCACAAATATCCACACTTGGGAGGAAATAACCAACTCACAAAATAAAATTGTGTACCACACAATTTTATTTAGTTTAAGATTAAACCCCAAAAATTAACTTTAAACCCGTATAAAACGCAACTGCGGTAAAGGTCCCCTTAGGAAATTACCAGCGCTGCAAGTTTATCGGTGCCCTAGGATTGCAATTCTAAGCACTGGTTCAAAATATAGAAAAACCCACTCGTTCGTTTACTGAACGTACCCAAGCTAAACTTCGGAAATTGATTTCAGGCACACCGGGCCTCGGAATCAAGTGCCGTCAGAATCCACAGACTCGTAAAATTCCAATGAATCTAAGAAAAGAATTTTTTTTCCTTTAAATTTACGGGTCATTACATTACTCCCAACTTAGGGCTTTACGTCCCCATAAAGCTATAACCTACACTAGGGAAACAAAAGGGGGTACTGAGCATGCATTTGAGCCTCCAGCTCCAATGTGCTCTCCTGAAGGTTCCCATGCTGCCAGCGAAAGCGCACTAGAGGAATCGACCATCCACGAAGGAACCACTCCTGTCGATCCTCAATCTACACTAGAACCTCTGAGAATGTCTCCCCATCATCGATGTCCATCTCCCCGTGACCAATGATGTGGGTCGGGTTGTGCACGTATCTCCTCAGCTGAGATATGTGGAAGACATCATGCACCTGATACAACTGAGGTTGAAGGGCCAGGCGGTAAGACACCTCACCTACTCTGCTGAGAACCTGGAAATGTCTGATGAATCGTGAAGATAACTTGCTGCCCCGGCCAAATCTCTGTAGACATCATCGAGGTGAGACCCATAGGAAAACGTGGTCGCCATCCTCAAACTCCAGTGGTCTCCATCTCCTATCAGCATAGGACTTCTGTCTGCTATGTGCAGTCTTCATCCGCTCCTGGATGATCTGCACCTTCTCCGTCGTATCCTGAACCATCTTTGGTCCTACAAGTGCTGACTCCCCAGGGTCATTACAGCACAGAGGTGATCTGCATGGTCGGTCGTATAGTGCCTCGTATGGTGCCATCTCAATGGTGGAGTGGTAGCTGTTGTTGTACGCAAACTCCACTAAGGGAAAATGATCCTCCCAACTGTGACCCAAGTCGAGGACACATGCACGGTGCATGTCCTCGAGAGTCTGAATGGTCCTCTCCATCTAGCCATCCTTCTGAGGATGAAAGGCAGTGCTCAGGTGTAGTTACGTCCCAAATACCTCATGTAACCCCTTCCAAAGCTAGGAAGTAAAGCGAGCGTCTCGATCAGAGAAGATAGACGATGGTACACCATGAAGCCGTACGATCTCCTGAACGTAGAGGCATCCCAATCTCTCTACTGAGACCTACTCTCTGATCGGCAGGAAGTGGGCTGACTTGGTGAGTCGATCTATGATCACCCAGATAGAGTCATGTCTCCTAGAAGTACGTGGAAGCCCTGTCATGAAATCCATGTATATCCCGTCCCACTTCCACTCTGGGACCTCTAAGGGATGTACCAAGCCTGCTGGTACCTGCTGCTCTGCCTTCACTTGATGACAAGTGAGGCATCATGAAACGAACTCTGCTACAACCTTCTTCATACCTGGCCACCAGTACTATCGTCTGAGGTCCTGGTACATCTTCACCACTCCTGGATGTACCGCTAGAGGGGAAGTGTGAAACTCCCTCAGCAATTCCTCCTGCAGTGCAACTGGTACCATGGTACGTCCCCTGATGAAAATGAATTGCTCTCCTCCTTCAGAAAATCCATCAGGCACCTGCCCTGTGGAAATCTGAGCACATCACAACTCATAGTCAACATCCCCACGCTGTGCCACTCTGACCCACTGAAGTAGTGGAGGAGTGACTATGAGAGACTATAAAAAGGCTTCCCCATCTCTATCCATGAAGGATATCTGCAACGCGGATAGCTGCTCCGTCGCCTCTCCTAGCAGCTGAATTATAATACCGTGAGATTTTATAAGATATATTATTTTTAATTTCTTTTATATCTTCTGTTGTACGCTACACCAAGATTATATTGTGCTATACGCAACACCGTATTAGCTTGCAGTATACACAACACTAATCTTGGATCATGTTACACATAATTTCAAGTTTGTTTAATAAAAGTTATTCTACGCAACATTGAGTGTGTATATATATATACACAATGTATAAATGAAATATAGTTGGATTTTGTTATATACCACAACAAAGAAGTCTTGCAATACACGCAACCCTGACTTGCCTTTCATTACACGCAATCACGACCTTCCTCGATAGCGTGTGTTATACGCAATATCGGGGTTCACTAAACAATGATATATGGTTATAATATTATTATAAACTAGCTATTATGAATAGTATTGAATACATTTTGAATTTTATAACATTATTATTCATCTTAATCATTTTCTAGAACATGGTATGAGAATAAAATAAATTTTTCGGGTAAAATATGTATTTTTCAAAAATTGCAGTTTTGCCGCCTTTTGATGGCGCACCCACATTAAATTTAGTTTTTGACATGTTTATAAGTTCAATTTGAAAAAATAAAATTATTCTTTTGAATCAGGATATAAAAATTTACTTTTGATAAATTTTTGATATTTTTATGATAAGTTTCTTATTTTGATGAATAGTAAAAATACGCTAAATTTTCATTAAAAACAACTTTTTTCATCAAGATAATTTATATGGTTAAATAATAGTATTGAATGATTTTAAAGTATTAATAGAATATATTTTTAAAATTTAATATAATTTATGTCATTAACATTGATTTTACATTGAATTCATAAGTAAAATAATTTCAATCTTTTGTAATGTTTTAACTTTTAAAACTCATTTTCTTAACAGCGGGATTAATTTTAAATTAATTTTTGCAACTTCTGTGATTTGAATTTGGAAAAATGGATTACATATTTGGAATCATTAGGTCCAAATTATGTTAATAAGCTACTTTTTTTAGGCATTATGAATAGTAACTATGGTAAATTTTATTTACCATAGTTAAAGGTAAATCGGGTAATTAAGGGTAAATATAATATTATAAAATTACCCTAACACTTGTATTAATATAATTGGATGATTATAATTTTTCCTGAATCATACTTGGGTCGAAATTGAATCTAATAGAATCTACTTGTATTTGATTATGACCTTTAGTTTATTTTATTTAAAGGAAAGTGAAATATGTCTCACTCAAACTTTAATAATTAAAGTATTTTTAATATAAGGTTATATAGATTATAAATTCGGTTATAAATACTCATTTGAAAGCTAAAATGTTTTTCTTTATCATGTTAATTTATTTTTAATTTTCAAGAGTTATTTAATTACCTTATTATCTTATACATTAATGATGCAGAAATTATTTATTTAGTGAAAAATCAATAATATAGTTTTTATTGAAATAGTAATACATATCAAAAGTCCCGAAAATCAGAACAAAACTTATTGGTAGTGTATATATAAACCCTAATCATCCACTGGCCAAATTTTTGACCATTTGGATCATTATAAAGGCAATTATGACACTTATATTATTTTATTTTAAATGATTCCAAAGTTGTCACCTTCATAATTTAATAAATATAACAATTTACATTTTGTGATTTTAAGATGATAAATTCGAGTAAAAGTATTATTATAAAATCTATGAGATTTATCTTCATCATTGGATTTTATTTTTAATTTTTATGCAACAAATAAGTATAATTGTTCAAAAATGTTGTACTAATTATTTTATTAAGAGATATACCAAATAAATAGTTTTAAAAATATTAAAATAAATATTATATGAACTATTTAATGTGCTCCACGAATTTTCTAGACAAATATGACATGTTAGGAATCTATTAAATATTTTTTTAGAATATATCCTCTGTGTGTATTTTATTTAAATTAAAATAAATGAATAGTGTCAAAATTGACAATATTGTTATTTTATAAAAATAACATATTTTAAAATTGTTTAAAAATCACAAAAATATTTAAAAATTATAAATTAAAATTTATATGGTTGAAAAGGTCATAAAGTATCCAATTATGGACAATTCACAACACATAAGTAATTATTTATAAAAATTTAAAAATTAGAATCTTATTACCACAAATAAAATTAAATAGATTAAATAAGGATAAATCAAGTTGATAATGTTTAAAATAAATTCCCAACATGTCTAAATTTTATTGGTTGGTGATATTACAACCTTATCTCATATAATCTTCAGATTTGAGTCATTTTTTGAGGTTTTTAAGTGAGGTTGAATTTATTATAAATTAATATTTCTTATGTTACCAAAGGTGCCCCTCTCCTCCCTTATAAAAAGGGCACCCCTTCCCTCTTATCTTCACACCCTTTTGAGCCTTGAAGCTTGGCCAAATCCTGAAAATTAATCTTTTAAACCTCTCTAGTTATATCATATAGGTTCTGGTCTTCTCAAAATACCAACTCTAGTGCCCTAAGAAGAAGTTTAAATGAGGTGCGTCGAGGAAGAGGTAATCTCTTCTACTGATTCTTTCAAGTTTCTTTCTCAACTTCTTCTTCTTTAATTGTTTAATTATATTGTAATAACATTAGTATCACTAATATACTGATATGTTATTATAAATATGAAACAACCCCATTTCACCTTCTATCCATCCTATGGAAAACGAAATCACCGCGCATGCGTACGTACGTAATACCGTCTCCACGCTGTGGTGTAATCTGTTTTCCACCACCACCTTACTTGGATGGGTATAATGGTGTAAAGAATAACTATATATGATTATTATAATATCATAATAATTCTAATATATTATATCATCCACTCCAATTCCATTCAATAAATATGGGAACGATATCATCGCTCGTGCGTACGTACGGATTACCGTCTCCACGACGCGATGGGATTCATTTTCCATGTTAACAATTCAAGAATGATTATAAAGTATATATAATAAGTAATAATTAAATATATGACATATTAATGATACTGTATTTATGTATATATTATTTACTTACATCTATTAAATTTAATAAGGAAACAAAAACAGCATTCATGCGTACGTACGGCCTACCATCTCCATGAACGGTGTATTTATTTTCATTTATAGATCTATTATATATATGTATATTCTGAATATATATTATATATAAATCATGGTTTATATTCTAGAATTAAGTTATCATGATCTAAATAATCATATGAATAATTACAAGTCAAAACACGGATGATAAATGAAACAATTTTACCCAAAACGCTTCTTTAACATGGAATTTACAAAAGAACGGGTAATATAAAGTCATAAGTGAATCATATATGATATCATAACAATGAATATGATTCTATAATAAGTCAATGACATTATTTAAATAATTATACAGGAGGTTCGGATACATACGAATCATATCAGACATAAGGTAAGGGATAACTATTCCAATCTCATTCTTATCCGAGATTGTTATTCATAAGTATTTACTGGGGTTATATTTATCATCCATTTCCCTATTTTATAAAAATGGTTTCATGTATGTTTAAATTCTTTTTTACCCATTTTTACTTTTATTTCATGATATGTAATTAATCTTTCTTTTGTTTACCATACGAGGTACTTTTTGACTTTTCCAGAAAAAGTACGAGAAGAATGTTTTTTAACTTATACGGCATGAACGGATTTTTACAGTTTCATAAATCCTTATTCTAACGAAGATTACTATACAATATTTCATGAGTATTTTCAAAAAAATCATTTTCTTTAAAATTTTCATGGCATTTTGTGAAAAGAAAATGATTTTGAAAAAGAAACGATATTTTCCTCAAGAATTCATTTCAAGTGTTTTATCAAAACCATTTTCTATCTAAGATGACATTATTTCATATGTGTATGTTTAAAGTATAATGTCTCTATGATTTAAATGGTTTAATTTTTCTTAGGATAAAATGATATCCATTTGTTTTATATGGATTATGTTATGATGTGATGATGTTTATGAAACCCATTTTATTCTTTGGGTTATGTTGAATGATTTATGTTTATGTGGTGGAACATGTAAGAATGATTTCATTATGAGATGGGTGGGATATATATCTCCTTCCAATGCATTGGGTAAAGATTTATATCTCATGAGATAGACATGGATGGAATGGTAAGTTAATCCGGTTCAGTGTTACATGATTGAAACGAGGAGTGAACTTGATTCAGAAAGGAACTTTGTCCACTAAGATGGTCTTGGAAGCAATGCCTTGGATAATATGGAAATAATATCATGTGATTAATGGTTTTCTACAATTACATGTTTTATTCCCATGCTATTTTATCATGATTGATGATCCATTATAATCTATGCCTTACATACTTCCATGTTTTATGTCATTGCTCAAGATTTTGATGTTTAAATATTATGATCATGTTTTGAAGTTCAAATGTATATGGTTTGTTTTATTTTCTCCATGCTTACCCTTAATGAGCATTTGAGCTCACCCTTTATATGTTTTCTTTTCCCCGGATATAAAGAAAGGTTTTAGGTAAAAAAAGGAAGATCTTTATGGGAGATGTTGAAGATCTTTCATCAAGATTAGAAGATTATATTCCGAGTTTCCAAAGACACTAAAATATTACGGTCCTTTGGTGTCTTTTTTTGTTATCTATTAAGTATTCCGCAAAATTAATGTAATGTCCATGTATGCCAAGCTTTGGGTCTCTACATGAATGCCCGATCTCCTTCTGAGAGCATCAACTACAACGTTTCCCTTCCCAAGAGTATAGACTATCTCAAATTCATAGTCCTGGAGGAACTCGAGCCATCGCCACTATCTCAGGTTCAGGTCCTTCTGTGAAAAAATGTACCTGAGACTCTGGTGGTCAGATTAGACTGTAAAGCATCCGCCCATCAGATAGTGTCACCACATATTTAGGGAGAAGACCACTGCTGCTAACTCCAGGTCATGGGTAGCATAGTTCTGCTCATGCTGCCTCAATTGTCGTGAACCATAAGTGATCACTGCTCGCTTCTGCATCAGGACACACCCGAGTCCGGTCCCTGATGCGTCGTAGTAAACTACATACCCAACGCCCTCCTCCGGTAGCCTCAAGATGAGCACTTTAGGGTCTTGAAAATTCTGCAAGGGGGAAATCCAATTACCCCAAAACATGGAAAAGGACCAAACCGGTCTGCGCATCAGCTCCCAGCAACAGTCTGCGACCGGTTCGGCGAACCGAAATTCCGCGGACCAACATCATCTTCGAAGCGAAGGCGGGGATCCTCCACGGGCACGAAGCATGACGGGCGCCAGACCGATCCACCGCTGTGAACCGCGCCAACCGGCCAATGTCACACGCACCGTCGTTTGCGAAATGAAGGCGGAAGCTGTATGCAGCCGCGAACTTTGTTGCTCACGAAATTGAGGCAGAAGCCGTATGCCACCACGAACCTCATCCTTCACGGAATAGAGGTTGATTGGTGTGTCGCCGTGAAGCAACCCCACATGCCGCGACTCATTAAAAATCCTTGGCTGACCAAGTCATCCACGGGTGGGGGATTCCTTCATGGGCTTCTGTAAAAAGTGTCATGCGCCCATCGATATATCCTCTTCGTGACTCTATAAATAGTCACCGAGGGGCACCAAAGAAATGGGAGAGGAAGGATGGGTGAAAACCCATGGGGAGACATCGGAGAAATCACTCTTAGCGGTAAAAGTTCCACAACCATCCGCGAACCCCATATCATCCGCGAACGCACTCTTCCGTGTAGAGAAACCAAACTGCGAACCACATGTGGCCAGCTCCTTCGTGGCCATCCCTTAGCAAAAATTTCCTTCTCGGATATTCCCTCCATAGATACCCCCTCCGCGGACCAGCATCGTTCAAAAAATGGAGGCCAGAACCCCTTCGCGGGCGCAAAGTAGGACAGGCACCCACCCCTTTGCAGACACCCTTCGTGGACGACCATACTTTGCGGACAACCTCCTTTGTGGCCTAGTCCATTCGCGGCCTGCTCCCTTGCGGCCAGCTCCTCTCTGGCTCCCTTCATGGCCATCCTTCAAGACCATCCTTCATGGACAAACCATCCTTCGCGGAAAACCTTTTTTCACGGCCTAGTCCTTCACGGCCAGTCCTCGCAGCCAGCTCCTCACGACCAGCTCCTATGCGACCCGCCCCATGCGGAAAACCCCATGCACTCGCTGGTCCATACCGCGGGAGCTGCACCCCTGCACCCCCCACCTGGGATTAGTGTTGGTCTGTGGTCCCGGCCCTCAGGGCTGGTCCCTTCTCTACCATCACTGACCCCCATGAAAAATGGAGAGTCGCACCATGAACTTTTCGAGCAGGGTGAACAGTATTTTCCACTACACCCTTATGCTACTCCAACATCTGTCCTATAAATGCCATGAGTAGAGATACTCCTCATGAGACCTCTTAACCCCATTACCTAGCTCCTTTTGCTAGGTTTCATCCAGAAAGGGCCTCCCTTGTGTAAGTCCCACACCAACCATTTCTAGGTATCTCTTACCTAGTCGTCCTGACCACATGACGTTAAACTATATGGACCTCGTCCTGACCACAGGACGTTAAACTGTAATGACCCTCTTCCTATCCATATGATGTTAAACTATATGGAAACAGTCCTCTCTTCATGACTATAAACTGTAGCATTCCCTATCATTCAATAATTGGACACCACTTGCTCCATGAAAGAGATTCTTTATGCCCCAATCATAATATGCCCTCATGCCATGTTTACAGTGGCATTATTTCAAGAGCGCTGGAATCCATTCAAACATTCCATCACTCCACCTCATTATTTTCAAGTACTTCATTCATATCTTCATACTAATTCCATGTCTGAAAAGGACCCCCCTAACGGCCTGGCCTCATGCCGCATCGGCTCACCTACCATCCCTGGGCCAACACCCCGAAAGTCCTTGGACAACACCTAGAGTCAAGTCCCTGTGTTTCGAACACAGTCAGCAGTTGACCCTCATTTGTTTTTCCCATTTCAGGATAACGTGATATGATTGTTGTGTTTTTGAACATGTTCAACAGTTATCCTCCAACACTATGCCACCCTCATTGTGTTCTGAATGTCGGGCATGTAATTCACACTTTTTATCTCCCTTTTTTGGACTGAATCCAATGCCCTTGGTGTTTATCCCGCTTGTGAACTAGCGCATAGGTAAATGCCTCAACCCATCAAAGGGTTGGGATTCCATCATGGCCAGACATGAGGAAGTCACCATGGGTGTCCATCCCAGAGTAAGCCCCGACTTTATGGGCCACTCCATGCGTAAGCCCCACTCCACTTCCCATAGACGCACATTTCACGACGTGATCATCTGGTCCCTACTGCCTCTTGTTTTCTCACACCGAGAATGACTCACGTGGGATTAGAGTAAGCATCGACCATGAAATACTCTCATGGACTCCTTAGAGTGTAAGCCCCAATACATTCCTCTAGGCCTCCTTAGAGTGTAAGACCAAATCCATTCCTCTGGGCCTCCTTTAGAGTGTAAGCCCCAATCCATTCCTCTAGGCCTCCTCAGAGTGTAAGCCCCAATCCATTCCTCTGGGCCTCCATAGAGTGTAATCCACAATCCATCACTCTGGGCTTGCTCAGAGCATAACTCCCAAGCCAATTCAAACTATGAGGACTTTGATTCCCTACCATAGCAATACATAAGAAGCCTCCATGAGGTTCAAGCCTGATCACCAGCGGACCCCCTGGGTCCACCTTCACGTCGGTTCTCCGACGCTCCCATTCGAACTATGTGGAATTTGATCCCTGTACCCTAGGCAGGGTACTTAGGAAGCCTCATGAGGTTCAAGCCCAAAAACTGGTCGATCCGACTATCTGCACATCGGTTCACCGTGCCACTCCCAGCGCCCGCCTCAATGAGTCCCAACTCCTCAGGGTCATTAATCCAACGAGGGATGGTAAAACTCGGGCATAAATGATTCTGAACCCCTATGTTTAGCTGACCATTTTCCCACCAGGGTTAAATCTGTGGATACTATGTTTGGGTACAAACCAAAGATTCATGAACATATGAATAAGTCTTAAATCTATAAGAGAGTCCCGTAACAGGCAATAATTTCCCCCCAAAAGGGTGCAATGAGCCCGACTTCCCAACCTATCGACTGATGTGAGTTCTTAAGCATCATTGGTCAGACCATCCAACTAACGCCTGACTTTTGAAAGTAGGTCCATGTGTCATCGGATACAGAACCGTTAGGCATTTTGAGACAGACCCAAAACAGGCGCACTGGTCAATATCTATCTCAGCTCCTGAAAGATTTGTTAGCATCTATCTGACCACACGAAGGGTTTCCCCTTCTTAGTCAAAGATGAAAGTAGTGCTGCAACTCTGAAGAAGTTTGGCACAAATCTCCGATGGTACACCCAGCCAGACCTAGGAAACTCCACACCTCCCTCACGCTCCTGGGTGGATCCCAAGCAAGTACTACCTCGATCTTCATAGGATCCACCACAACTCTTGCCTCCGAGATGATGTGCCTCAAGAAGTGAACCTATCGAATCCAGAACTGGAACTTCAAGATATTAACATAAATATAGTGCTCTCGGAGTGTGTCCAGTACAACTCGCAAGTGGTAAGCATGCTCCTCCTCAGTAGCTGAGTAAATCAGTATGTCGTCAATGAAGACTATGAAAAACGGATCGAGGTAAGGCTGGAAGATCCTGTTCATGAGACTCATGAACACTGTTGTAGAATTGGTCACACCGAAGGTCATAACCAAGAACTCGTAGTGGCCATACCGACACCTGAAGGCCGTCTTCTGCACATCCTCGTCTCGAACTCTGAGCTAGTGATAACCTGACCTGAGGTCTATCTTCGAGAACCATCGTGCTCCCTTGAGATAATCGAAGAGCTCGTCAATCCTTAGAAGTGGGTACTTGTTTCTTACAGTCACCTAATTTTGCCAATGGTAGTCGACACATAGTCGTAAGCTCCCATTCACCTTCTTGGCGAATAAAATTGGAGAAGCCCAGGGTGAAACACTGGGTCGGATGAATCCTTTTCCCTACAAGTCCTCCAGCTGTACCCGTAGCTCACGAAGCTCGGTGGGAGCCATCCGATATGCTGGAGTAGATATCGCTGTTTTCCCATGGTACATGTCTATGTATAAGTCTACCTATCTTCGAGGAGGTAGTCCTGGAACATCATCAGGAAAAAAGTACGCATACTGATCCCCCACAATAGGAAAACTCGGACTCCGCACATCAACTGCTCCGAGGATGAGACTAGCCAACAGATGTGTGATCGGCTGCCCTCTCCTCTTGCGTAAGTCTATCCTATGCTACAAAGGCTCCCTTATCACCAGTGAAGGTGAACCTGGTCCCATCCGTGCAGACACACCACACTTTACGCCTAATATAGTCGATCTGGGCATGGACTGTAGATAACCAGTCCATACCCAAGATGACATTGTAAGGCCTCAACGCCACTACAAGAAGATCCCAGCCGAAGCTCTCGCCTCCTAGAGTAAGCTCACACTACCAGAACTAGTGCGTAATCGTTGAGTCTGCTCCCGTAGGAGTGTATAGCCGTAAGGATCGAGCCAACATCTCAGTCGGAATCTCCGATCTCCAAACAAGTGCAACAATAATAAAAGAATGACTCGCACCTATGTCTATAAGAACTGCAGTAAGGGTGGAGTAGACACGGATAGTACCTTGAATCATCTCAGGTGTGCTATGGTCGTAAGCCTCTACTTCCTGGAGTTGAGCCTGCCTCTGTCCACTAGAAACCTGTGGTCGGGGTGGACCTCCTCGGGGTGGCGGTGGTAGAGCCTCAAAACGTTATCCACCACCCGCTGCTCGGCCAGCTCCTCTGGCTCATCCTCCTGCTCCTTGTGGACTGCCATGGTCGAACCTCTGCCTCTACCTGGGAGGTCCGTCCATTGTCTGCTGCTCGTCTGCATGTCGGGTCAGGCAGTCCCGAGCCATGTGGTCCTGCCCTCCATAGGCATAGCACTGCCTACCCCTCGTATGGATGGATCTACTTCGTGTGCCCCACACATTCGAACCAGAATCCTGGGGTCACCCACTTGATGGCTTGGTCTGCTTGGACCTCTGCGACATCTATCTACTGCCGGCTGCAGAAGACTCTGCTACGTGTCGCCTTGCAGTGGGTCTTGCTGCTGGCGTCGGCTCAGCAAAAAATCCCTCCACTAGAAGGGCTCACTCCAGCACTCCTGACTGCGTCGAAATTCTGAGGGAGACCATCAAAGCTCTGATCTCATGCCTCAGTTCCTGCTCTAAGGTCCGAGCCCGGAAGAATGGGTCTCGTACCATGTCCGTGTAGTAGCGCGATAGGTCGGTAAACCTTGCTGAATACTGAGCTACTGTCATACTGCCCTGCTGCAGATGAAGTAACTCTTGGATGTGCACCGCACAGAGGGTGACTAGAACAAAATCTGAGTAGAAGAGACTCTCGAAATCTATCCAAAGTAGAGATGCCTCATCGTGCACCTAGAGAATCATGCTCCACCATCTACCTGGTGCTGTGTGTAGTAGACTCGCAACAAGGATCACCATGAGGTCAGCTGGTGTCCCTACCAATATGAAGACTCTGATGATAGCCTCCATCCAATACTCAGCTTCCTGAGGGTCCATCTCTCCACGGAACCTGGGCGGCCTCTGTCACTGAAACTCGTGCAATGCACTCAGGCGGCATGCACTCTCTGCTGTTTGGGCCAGTAGCATCGGTGGCTCCGCGGGTAGTGGTACCGCTGGTGCCTCCGCTGTAATGGGGCCCTGCACCGAGGCCTCATCGCTCAGTGGGCTTCCATCTCGCACATAACTAGGAACATTAGATTGCTGCCTTTGTGGGGCCATCCTAAAAAGTAACAGGTGCGCCACGATTAATATAGTATACCTAGTGAGATGACACAAAGTAATCACAAAGAGAACTTTTGAAAAACACATGCAATCAATGTTTTCATGCACTGAGCCGGAAATCAGAAGTCAGGGTCCTGGTGTATGGATATGTCGGTCGCCACACTAACACTGGACTCCCTGGACCGATAACCACACTCAATACTCTAAACACTATTGCTTCACAGAAAGAAAAGATTAGAGTCCCGAGTTCTTTGGTAGAAACGACCCCTTTGATACCAATTTGTCACGACCCGACCTCAGGGATCGTGTCATGACTACCCCAAGCCCGCCTTCCATAGGTCAGGGGCTGGCGACTAGCACCAAAGGCGTAAATCTCGGAAAAAGGGAAGGCATTGCCTTTATAAAAGTAAACAAACACAACAGAGTATGCAAGTGAAGTAAGCACTAAGTAAAACTGAGTACAAAAGTAAGTGTTGGAAAGTAAATGGGCCAGTATACAAGCCCAAATGAAAGTACAATACAACTGAGAAATAAAGTACAATAACTGTAAAGTAAAGCAGCAACCACCGAGTTGTCCTCTGGGAATCCCACCTGAAGGGTGGGTACAGATAGTCTCGTCGGTACATCGTGTCCGTCCGTCCGCTCCGTGTACATCCCGCCAGGTGGTCCACCTACGGATACCGTCCAGATCCACAAGCCTCAACCACGATCAGTGCTGTCCATCGTCTGCAACCAACACAACGTAGTGCGGGCATTGCCCGTGCAGGGGTGAGTATAACAATACTCACTAGGGACCCCGAGACCCCCGAAGGTCTCCCAGAATCCACGAAGGATGAACCACAAAGGAAATATACAAACATGAAGTATCAAATATCTCCACATAGGTATATGCCCATACATATACCTAAGTCATCCCTCTCTGTTCGACTCCAACTTCCGAGCCCAAGAACAATCCGATCCACACAGGAAATAAGTCAATCACATCAATGATAATTATTGAAAGACAAGACTCATATCACACAGGTATACTACTCATAAAGAGGGGTGAAGATAATTAAATGTAGCCTATGAATAATCTCCTCTTCCGAACCCACGTAGGATCCAAGTACAGAAGTCGTCACTACCGAACCCATGGAGGATCCAAGTATAGTAACCATTGCTGCCGAACCCATGTAGGATCCCAGTATAGTCTTCATCGCTGCCGAACCCACAGAGGATCCAAGTACAGTCGTCATTACTGCTGAACCCATGGAGGATCCAAGTACATTTTTCCTCGCTGCCGAACCCACGAAGGATCCAAGTACAGTCGCCATCGTCGTCGAACCCACAAAGGATCCCAACACGGTAGTCGTCGCAGTCACAACCAGCTCTAGGGTTCCCGCACACAACACGATCGATTCCGGGAGGGTCCGATCCTTGAGCCAAGGGGGTCGATACATCAACTATCATGAAGTTGAGATTTGATGTATCCAGAATTTCTGTCTCGTCAAAAGAAACCCAACGCAATAGACGATGCGTCAATCGGTTGCCCGGTCTGAGAGTTATTGGCTTTTCTATTCCAGGGGCCCAGTTTATTTTTAAGCTAAAACCAACCCGACCATACTCCAGCTGCATCAAAAACTCAAGTGGATTATTCCAAAATAACTGTCTCATCAAAAGGAATTCAACGTAGTTGACAACACGTCAATCAGATGTTCGGTCCTTAAGTTATAAGCGTTTCCGCTCTAAGGGCCCGATTGGTTTCGGGTTCAAACCAACCCCACCATACCCAAAAATCGCCGAAACCACGAGTTTAATATACCAAAATGACCGTATCAATCCAAGGATTCCTACGCAACTAACGATGCGTCAATAAGAGATATGTAGATCATGTTATGGGAAAAAGACCAAAAAACGGTACAAAGTGGGGGGTTTGGGCCGGGTCCGGACCGGTAGGGTGCGGCCCGGCCCAGCTAGGCGTGGCCCGGACTGACCGGCGTGGCCAGGTCCGCGTGACCCGCCCATGCCCGGCCAGGGGGGGGGGGTCTGCGAACGTAGCGCCAGGATGGAACCGCAGGTCTCCCCGGATCTCGTGCGGCCATGGGATCCACTGCCCGCCGCCACGGCCTGTGCCGAGGTGGGATCCTACCAGCGGCGCGCCGCTGCGGTCTTCCATGGGCCACCAGAGTCATTACGGTGGTTCGTTTTTGCTTCTGTCTACGCTTGCAATCATCTCGGGATCCGAACTCCAATGCGAAGGCCCCAAATCACTATTGCGGTCTCGTTTCTTCATCACCAAACACCCCGCGCATCAAGAAAAAAATAGAGGTGGGTCTATAATTGTTCGTTAGTTCGTACCCACCGCGTTAGTGGTTCAAATCATCACCCAACAATTAAATGCCATGTTTGAGAGTATAAAACACATATATGGAGATTAGAAAAATCCCCCCTACCTCGAAGTTGTTGTCGTACGTCGTCGATCCGCAGAAGATGAGCATCGCAGAAGAACATTGTCATTCCGTCAATGATGGAGGAAGGTTAATTGTTGTAGGCGACGTAGGCTCCTTGACGTCGAGGTGCATTCGAGGAAGATGCATCATTGGAAGAAGTTCTTCACGTTCCTTGCCGGGGGTGTTCTTCGTTGAAGAAGGATCGCCTCCCTTTTTAATTCTATAGATCCTTTTTCCCAAAGTTATTTTCCAACCCAAAAGGAATAAGAGTCTCTCAAATTAATAGAATTGTCATGAAATTCATATTAATTCCAAAGAGGTGCCAATTAATTTAACATTGATATTAAATTGATTGGTTGGCACATGTAATGGGACGGGGGAGGTAGGAAGGCTCCACCATAATGAATATGTGGAGTTGTCAAAGTAAATAATAGGGAATTAATGGGGAGTTGAGGATAGTTATGGGGAGATGAAGCTTGGGGATCGTGTGGGCCCCACCTCACAAATATCCACACTTGAGAGGAAATAACCAACTCACAAAATAAAATTGTGTACCACACAATTTTATTTAGTTTAAGATTAAACCCCAAAAATTAACTTTCAACCCGCATAAAACGCAACTACGCTAAAGGTCCCCTTAAGAAATTATCAGCACTGCGAGTTCATCGGTGCCCTTAGATTGCAATTCCGAGCACCGGTTCAAAAGATAGAAAAACCAGCTCGTTCGTTTACTAAACTTACCCGAGCTAAAGTTCGAAAATTGATTCCGAGCACACCGGGCCTTAGAATCAAGTGCTGTCAGAAGCCACAGACTCGTAAAATTCCAAAGAATTTAAGAAAATAATTTTTTCCTTGAAATTTATGGGTCTTTACAGATTCCTTATATCTCATGCTAGTGTAATAAAGTAACCACCAACTCTGGGATACAAGGGTTAGGGTCTTTACCTGTTAAGTGTATATTATAAAATTATTAAAGATATTTGAGATGATGATTATATTAAATTTAGTATTTATACGTTCATGTGTAAATATATTATCACTAACACCTATGTTTAACATGATGAATTCAAAATTAAATATATAGATTTAAATATATTGGGAGAAAAAGATATCCCTTTTATAATTAAACACTTGAAAAATCAATTTTCTATGTCGATGATCTATCAAATGATCATTGTTCTATCATTTTTCAAGGGAAAATAGTATTATTTTTTTATTAAAAGGTTGAAAATGATGAAACATGATGTGATATCCCTACATCCATGATAATATTTTCATAGGATACTGAAAAAGTTGATATAAACATGGTTCATAAAATACTGGATGATCATGATGAAGGAATAAGGGAAACAAATTATCAATAATCACATAATAGTACAAGTAATATATATATATATATATATATTTATGTTTAAATTTTTTTACAATGCGAAATATAATATTTTTATTGTTATATTAATTTTAGTCTAATATTTAATGAAATATAAAAAATTTGTTGTTTAATACTCAAAGATGAATTACATAGAGAGATTAATTTTATTTTGATTTTTATATAATTTATAATGTTAATTAAAGTTTTTATTATTTTATCCATATATTTTCATAACTCATAATTATTTTCAAATTTTATATTATCATTTAAGATAAATATTTAAAAAAAATGATAAAAAGTGTGTTTATTTTTTTCTATACCATTTTCTACTTGTTATTCAATTTTTTATATCAAAAGTAATATTTTTTTATTTAATATCATTTTAACCAATTTTTTCCAATTTTTTATTAATTTTATGTTTATTAACCTTAAAAGAAACTATTTATCCATCTCAATCTTCAAGAAAAAATAATCTAAAATATTCAATTAATGGGCCTCATAATTCTTTTGTATAGGATCCACCATATTCTAAAAGGTTGGTGAATACTTATGGGTTGTTATATTTGATGAAATATGTTTGCCTAAATTATAACTTACTCTTAGTATAGATTATAATAAACTTATTCATTTTGATCATAATAGTAATCATACTAGTCTAAATACTAATCGATTTATAATTTTGATGGATTTTCATGCTTGAGAATAATTTTTTTTAATTTTTAATAGAGCAGTGTTGATCCGATGACAATTGATCAGTTATGGGAGACTATAAGAGTAACCTTATTTATTATTATTTTATTCTTATTTATATGTATTTGTTAATTTATATATTAAATTATATTTTTCACATCAATTTCAATTGAAATTTGATTTACATGATACAAAAGTAGTTAGGGGGAGATTCTTATTATTTTTCATAAAGAGATTGATAGATTTTAAATCAACATTAACTTAAAAATTTATTTTTTAAGAAATATATAATTATAATCCATTTCAACATTATTTTTTAAAAATAAATGTACATGAAGGTAGTTTTATAAAATAAAACAATGGGAATCATTTTCAGTAAGTGTGATGTCAACTATGAAAAGTGAGTGTTTGTATATATAATTATTTAAAAAATTTATTAATAATTTTTTATTATTATTAAATAATAGTTACTTTTTTTATTCGATCTGGAGATCCAAGAAAAGAATGTATACCATTATAATTTATATTGAAGAAGTTATACATTATGACAAGAATAAATTATTACTGAAAAGTTCGAAAAATTGAGATCCATGTCATCAGTCTTTGAAGATATTTCCACACTTCACCCCACTCACTATTAAAAATATAAAATTAATCGAATGATTTAAAAGAGGAAATATCTCACAAAAGAGTTGAAGTCTATAGTTGATAATATTTTTAGGTGAAATTTATGTTATTTATCAACTGTTTAAATTTTCTTACAGTAAAACCATTTCCAAATATAATTTAAAGTATTAAATTTAGGATCATAGAACATACATTACATTAATATCTGAGAGTATTAATCTCATTTTGGTTAATGTGTTAAGAAATAAATAATACATGATTCTTTTACAAGAAAAACATGTGGGTGTATGAGTTAGAAAAGTGTCTGGTTGTCCTATTAATTCCTTGAGAGAAGGAGTATGCAATAGTGAAACCAATTATTTAGAAGTAAATGTTTAAAATTTTGGAAGTTGATAGAGTAAAATATTATATCCTAGGTGTAGTTTATGTTTCAAAACATGCAGATAAAGTATTATCCTACTTATCCCCCTCTTCCACCTATTTCATAGTTGACAATCTACTATGAGTTATATATAGAGTATCTCCAACATTATATTATAAAGTATGGGGATATAAATTATATTTGGGATACCTTATATCATTGGTATATGGAGTCATATCAGGTAAGCTTAATAATACATGATATTATAGATTTATTGGATAGTCTATGCATCCCTACTAATGTGGTGGCTACAATTGTGAAAAGTGTCAGACATTTCATACTTTAATAATCTAGACATGTACATCATATGACTACTAAGGTATGCATAGATTATATTCTTTATTTAAAATTATTTTAATTATTTTTAATATATATATATCTGTTTGTGTGTGTGTTATTTATAAATACCAAAAAATTAAATATATTCTATATAGAAAAAATACAAGTATTAGTCTATTCAGATACTACTTCATTCATAACCGATAGAATTTCTAAAATATCAGTATACAAATTTATATTGGTGTAACCTATATGATTTCAATGAGTTATAAAATTTTTGGATGCTTTTATCTTCTATTATTTTGTAGTAAAAATATCATAGAACATGTTTATATAGATATATTATGAATTAGAGTGAAAAAAATATTTTTTTGTAAGTCAATCATAATTATTACAATTTTTTAAATTTAATATATCTTAAATAATTTAATTATTTTCTATTAAGTATCATCATTTGATATTTATTGAATATGATATGACATCATTGTATGTATTTATAGACCAATAATTTATTTATCCAGTAGTAAGGACTTTTAATGATATTGAAATAATGGAATATGATTCTAGAAAATTTTAGAGTGAAACAATTAATCCTTGGACTCCTCCCTATCCTAATTGGTATAAAACATATTTAAAAATAGTTTATTAATTCATTAGATTGTTAATTATGTAACCACATACATTTTACATTTTTATATATCAGTACCCATTGAATTTTTTGTTTTTTCTATCCATAATAAAACACTATTTATTTGTTGTACTTCATGTATAGTGATTTGTTGGATAACATTAATGAATTATTATATATATGAGTTTTTTTATTTTAATGCTTATATATTATTGTAAATTGTTATTTTATTTCATTCATTTTTTCATTTTTAAATAGTACATGGATGTACTACCATAGGTTATCAATAGTAAGGGATATAAAAATAAAATATATTTGTGAAAAGGTGACTTCTTTTATAAGTAGTTTAATTTAGTAACTACTTATAATAATATCCTAAATTTAAAACTATTTTTGGATCTATAATTTCATTGACTATAATTTGGTGTTTAATTTAGTTACCATGTGCTATGATTTATGTATGAAATATTTACAAGAGGAATAATAAATACATTTCAAAAGATCAGTTTTTTATCACAACTTTTCCTTTTATTTTTCATATCATTATATTGTGATTAAAGGTTAAATAATTTATTTATTTTTTGATGAAGTATTATCATATAGTCCAAATGAGATAAATTATCTATGTTTATTTTATTTTATGCATTTCCCAAGTTTAATTGATTTTAAGTTCATTTTTATAGGTTTATATATAGATTTTTTATTTTAACTAAGATATTGTCATGTTCTTGTTTTTGTAACAAACTAATGATATAAAAATAGGTGATATTTAATTTTTCAATAAAATTACACTAGTGGGTGAAGTATTCAATGTATTCAATGAGGTATCCAAGAAGATCCCACTTTGGGAGTCTAGAAAGGTTATAGAAAGGCTTGTAAGCATAGTAGAAAAACAATATCCACAAAAAGGATAAAGGGGTTATCTGTCATCTATTCATAGGATAATTTTTTGAATCACATTACATGAAGAACACAAAGCCTTATAGAGAATATAGAGTGAGATTTTTTGAAATCTTTTTGATTTCTATTCAGAATATCCTCTCCAAACAAATGGGTTGGAGGTCTCTTATATAGGCCTATGGTAACAACTCACCCGACAAGATGACTCAATTATTACAAGGCACACTTTCGATAAATAAAAAAGAAAACAAAAAAGAAATATGTTGGATGTATAACCATGAAACTTCCACCAAAAACCTCATACTAAAAACAAACCAAAAAAATGGCTTGTCTGGTTTGATCTGATCATCCATGATGGATATGATGTGTGTCTGGATCAGAGCCTACAATCCCTCCAAGTCATACAGAGCATAGATCATTTCTAAAACTAAGACTTATTTCTCTGAATCTTTCATTTTAATAAATTTTATAATGGTGTGTCTTGATCACTAGTAATAAATATATCTTCTTTATATCCTTTCCACATCTTGAGTTATTAAAGAATCATGTCTACCTCCACCGAGAAGTCTGTCAGATGCAATATTTCTACATGTTTCATGTCTCCAGAGTTGATAGAGACTAATTCATTGCCTCCTATAAATAATATACAATCTATTATTGTTTATTTTGATTTAGTTAGATAAATACTCCATGTGATTTGGATATGTTCATAATGAATCTTATTTAAATTGATCTCTAACCTATCTTTATTGATAAACTTTGAATCTTTGAATTCTTTTTGAATAGGTCCTTTAGTCCAGTGCCCTAGTTATAGATTACATAGAATGGTCAATCTATTTGCTATTTTGATATGTTCAATATGTGTAACCCACCATAGAAAACTAAAATATGATTTTTTAGAACTATTACCACCATTTGTGGTACCTAATTGAATGTTGAATTTATTTTCTTGAATCCCAAGAATTGTACTGCTCCTATTCTGAAAGATTTTTTTCATTCAATGAACTATTATGGTTATAATTTTGTATCTAGTATATGGAGTGTTGGAATCCATGTTCCTAAAATTTTACAAAACATTTTGAGAACTAGATATTCTTCCACACCTGCCTCCTTGACCCTTCTAACTTTTTTGAGAATACCAGATACTTAGAATTTCATCCAAATCTCTTTAGTGATGATCTTATTGATCATATCTCGATCAATATTTTTATAATCCTCTGTAAGGACTTTAAATTCTTTAACCATGTCTAAAACAAGGTTTATAACTCTCTTGAATACCCAATCATCTTTATTTTTTGGATTAGATGATAAATAACTATGGATTTATTCCCCGAAATGTTTGGAATCCTTTGAAAATATATCCATATTTCCTTTACTGGATTGGGTATTCATCTAGATCATCATCCAAAATTTATTGATCTTTTACCTACTGAATTTTCTATTGATAAAGTTCTTTTATAGACTTTTTCTTCTTTTTAAATTCTTTTTCTACTTGATCAGAACAACTCTTATAAATGGTTTTTTCTTTTCCTTTAGAGCTTCCATTAGTGTCAATCATATGGTTCTTCTGAGTCTTCCTATTTCTCAGATTCTCTGCACATTGAGTGTTGTAATAGTCTTTATGAACACATAAAAAGCATTCAATATTAATTTTATCTCTAGTATTCATGTCTAGAGATATATTTGAAGCATTCCCTAGTTTTTCATCCTCTCTAGTTTAGGAACCTATTCTTTATAATCTTTGAACCTTACTGGATGAAGATCCCTTCTTTTGAAAGAGATTCTCTGCTAAAATAGATTTTCTTTTATCGAGTATATCATTCATTGCTTTTATAACTCGACATTATTCCATAGAATGATTATCAATCCAAATGGTATATCTCCTTGATTTGTTATCTTCTTCCATTACACCTGAAAGAGTCAAATTAGCATGTTAGTGAATCTGGAACGACATTATATTTTCCTTTAATATTTTATATATTAAAGTTAGAGTATTTAAATTCATTCCTCCATCATACAAGTCATGTATGGGTAAACCTTTTTAATTTTATTCTCAAAAAGTTCTTTATATAAGAACTATTTTTTCTTATAGTAAAAGGTTTTACCAAGAAATGATCATAAGCCCTAATTCCTTTATAGAATGCAATCAATTTTATTCAATGGACTGTATAATTCTTCTCTACCTTATTAAAACAATGACTCCAGTATATACTGATACTTTTATTATGGTTTTTTACTTATATTTAGGATAAATTACAATGCTGATTTTGATGCATCTAAGTATAATATAAGTTGATCTTTACTCCCATCTGGATACTTCAATTTTGGGAGATTATGTGCTTTTTTATTCATAATTCTGATTAATTCAGAATATTATTTTGTTTAATCCCAAGGTACCTTACTGGAAGCCTTTCTCTATATTGGTACTGATATTTTTGATAAATCTATAATGTATGCTCTGGAATAACTTAATATACCAAAAGACACATGTATCTTCTTATGATCTGTAAGCTCACCATGGAATTTTTTTAGCTTCTCTTCAATGTGATATCAAAGCTTCTCTCTAGTTCCTTGGATCTATAATCTTAATAATTATATCTTTGGTTCTATCCAAATGATATTTCTTTCTAAAATTATCATCTCTTATTCTCTGAACACTTCATGAATGTTTTTTATGTTCTTCTGTATTTTTACTAAATACAAGCACATCATTAATATAGACTTCCAAAAACTAAGATAATATATTGAATTCCTTGTAAATTCTCCTCTAGAATATTCCTAGAACATTATTGAGTCCAAATGGCATAACTATCCATTCAAAAAAGCCAACTGAAATTGTAAATGTTCTTAATTGTATAAACTCTTCTTTGACTTTATCTCATAATATCGTAACTTGAGTTAAAACTTGGGATATACCATTGGCCTTTAATTCCTAATCTTGATTCTCAAATATTATTAATTAGGAAGATTATATCCATCATCCTTTAAGGTGAAATTATGATCACGATAATCTATAACCATTTTGGTCTTACAAAACTGTTTTTATACATGATTAATTTCCATGAATGCTGCACTCCTATGAGGACTTTCACTATTCTTAATAAGACTAAGACTGATTAGTTCTAGAATTTGAATCTAAAATTCCTTAACCATTTCATATGTGTAGGTAATTAACTTACTTTTGATAATTGTACTAGGATCTTTAAGTTTGATTGTAGCCTCTAGAATTTCCTTATACCATAGTTTCAAAGGGTTTTATGAAAAAAATTCTAATAAATAATCTTTTATCTTAGTCAATGCATCTTATTTGTTAACCCTCATAACATTCAATCCAACCAATTATTTCCACTAATAAATATTTCTATGGTATTATCTATCTTAATCTAAATAGTTTTTCACTTTAATAGTAGATAATTTATTATCCAGAACCATTCTATTTTTTCCAGAAGCAGTTGGAATTAGATTATTTTTAGGATAATTCCTTCTAAAAATATCATTACGGGATGATATATTATAAGGAATTTAATTCCAATCAAAAATTCATCTGAAAATTGAGGAATAAAAAAAGCATATGTTCTATAAATATTCTTATTTTTAGTTCAATATTAACATCCTTGTCTACTTATTGAATCAGAACTATTGCATTATTACCAACTGTAACCTGTAACTCTATAGATTCCCAGGTTACTCCTGAAAATTAGATTCTTGTATAATAGAATGTAAATCCTATATCAACTAGGGAAATACATACAGTTTAATTAATACTTAATTTTACTAATATATCCCACTCCTTTGTTTTTCCATTAACTAATGAATATCCCATATATACTACATGAGTTTATCCATCCTCATATATAGGTATTCAAATAGTCATTTTTTCATCTATCTTTTTAGAAATTGATGTTCTAAGTTATTCTACTGAAGTACCTTCATGTTTTATGATTAATATCCTTGGATTTTCTAAAGGTTTCTATAGTATTTTTTATTTGAAATATTCTATCTTGAATGTTGATCTTCCTGATCTTGATCCTTATAATCTAGGATCATCCTCATCTTCTCTGACCTCATAAATGATAATTATATTTCTAACATGTTTAATAATATCTAGATGAAGTTGCTTTTTTCTTTGTTTTTACTCTAGATCTGAAAAAACTCATTATCTAGGCCAAGTTATCCTCTTGGGGTTTATCACATGTGGCTTCATTTCCACAATTCATGTTTCTTCATCTTGAGAAAGATCTGTAAATATTTTCGCGAAATTCCTTAGATTTGGTTATCTAGTACTGTAGAACATTACATATAAGGGAGTAATCCCTCTGACACATCTCTTTTTGGGTGTAAAACCCAACATCTTTTGGTAGTTCCTCATGTTGATATTAACTTCTAGAGTTTTACTAATACTTATATCTATAAGATCTATATGCAAGTTTGGGATCACCTTTACCCATGCTACTTATGCATGTATATTTTCTCTAGATCCTCCTAACAGTGCATTGGAGAAATTGGATTAAATTCTATCCACTGCTTCAATTAGGATTGGTAGATGTTTTCCTTTTCTTACAAGAGGATCTACTCATATCTAGATTATTCCAAAATGCACATACTTAGCATTTTTATGGATTTCCTTATTAACCCTTTATGGTTTTAGAAAAAGGAATTGTAAATAATCCTCTATCTATTTTATAAAATTTTGTTTTCTATTACTTATCATAATCATAATTTATTTATTTATTGGAAAAATTAAGTATAATAAAAGTACAAACACCCTAAGGGGAAAATCCAAATCCAAAGCGAGCACGAGCCTAACAAGGCCTGAAGTAATGAAGCCCAAGGGCACCCACCTAATCAGATCCACCCAAGACTTCTGGTATAACTTGGACCAGTAAACTTTGGGAATATTTAATTCTTGGAAAAATATTCCTTTAGAGTGGATTTATGTTTCTAAATAATGAACCAGATCACTTTCCATATCCTCTATTTTTACTAACTCTAGAGAGTCTTTAGGTGAATTAACCCATGTTTGAATCATGGCTATTCAAAGCTGGATCAAAATAGTATTATTTCCTTCTTACTAATTTGAGATATAATCTTCTTCCTATGAGTACTATGAATATAAAGAATATATACATTCATCATCTAATTCTATATGTTCTCCCCAGATAGGCTCAAACAATATCTCTAATGAATCTTCCATCATTTTTTTGAAACTTACTCTTCTTCTATCCAAATCATAGAAAATGTTAGCTATGTAACATTTTTGTTCATAAAACCAATAATAATCACACTTAATAGAGATTTTTCTTTAGGTAATCTGGGATACATCCCATATTTATCCTTAAATTTTTCTCTCACATCCTTTTGGATTCTATTTAGTCTAAGAAATTGATTATATTTTTCTATATTTCTTCCTAAAAATCTATTTTATGGTTTTCTTTTTACCAATTTTTCCATATTTTCTTGAAAGATTTCTTTTATTCACACTGAAAATCCTAACATTCTGTTTTAAATGATATTTTCTGGGTTCTTCCAAGATCCTACTTAGTTAGACCACACCAATATCTTCCTATAACACCCTATACTTTGGGGAATCAATAAAAACTCATGTGTGGAAAATTTATTACATCCTGTAAGACATGCCTCTACATACAATAGATTATTATCACCTGCCTTATTGTTTATACTCAAACTCCTAGAGTATCCTATAGATTTGTACTCTGGGAAAGATGAGTCTTCAATTTTTTTGAACAATTTCAGTCCAACTTCCTGGAAGATTCTATATAAATACATCTAGAGAATATGCTTTATCTCCAGGTCCAAGAAGAAAATACCAATGATGAAACTTGAAAAGATATTATTAAAAGTATAATATTTCACATATTTGGATTATGGTTAAAGTTTTTATATCTTTTTTTACCAATTATTCATCTCCGCATACTAGTGAATTTACTGTAAAAACTTGTTTAAGGAAATCATCTACTATTGGTATAACCTCAGTTAGGAATGTAACATATTCCTGGATAGTTGTTCTGACTTCTAAGTGCCTTAGTAGCATATCCCAAAATCTCCATGTATTACCTCTCATGGTAGATCCTATGAAATTGAGTTCACTATCAATGGTTTATGAATATAAACCAATTGATAACATATAATATCAAAGGTCTAGATCCCATTCATCTATGGCTTCTCTAAGATCCTTTTCACGATCTAGATTTAGGATCATCCCATGTTGAGGAACACCTTTAGGATGTATTTTATTTTGCCTATATTCTTCCTGAATATAGCTAGGATACGAGGAATTAGCTTCCATATTGATCTTCTGAAACATATCCTTAAACGATCCCCTTTTTCATTCCCATGAAATTGGTTTCTAAGAGATCGCCTACCATACTGGGTTCGCTTACCAAGGTTTTACACCTATTCATTCGGTGGTAGATGAATTTTCCTCTTTCCTTTTCTTATTATCTTTATGTTTGGATTATAGGTCTTCAACTTTCTTGATCTTTTCATTTAGGTTTTTGATACACATTCTATATCCCCAAGTTCCCATTTCTCCCAAGTAATAATAGCATGTATCTTTTTCTATTATTCCTAGATACTTTGAGGAATAATCTGAACTTCTTATTGATATTCTTGAGCTTCTCCGGCTAAAGGTCATGTGTAATCATCTACAGTATATCATCCTGCTATAATTTACCTTTATGTGTCTCTATTTGGATTCATATCAAATACAATGGCTTTTAGATGGTTGGAAGATTCCCCAGAACCTCTCCCTTCATGCCTCTGCTAAATATCTCAAATATTTGGTCCAAGACTTGATCCTCTTCTAGTCATATTTTACTATTCAAAGAAAAATACTTCTCATTTTAGATCTCCTAGTATTCTTTAAAGTTTTTTGACTAGCCATGGATCAACCCAAACCTCAAAAAAAAATATCCAATGTAGAGAAAATAATAAAACAAAATAATTCCAAAGGTCGAGGTGTGACAATTCTCCCTACCACAAACACTTTCTTCCCCACAAAAGTCTCCTAGACGAAAGGTAAAAAAACTCGATTCCATGACCGATCAAAACCGAAAGAAGCCATGAACCATAGGGTGGCCTTTTAGTTCACAAGTTACACCCAACTGACACTAGATGAAACCAAAGTATGAGGAGAAAGGGGAGAACATGATAGGATTCTCCCCACCTTAAGAAATCAACTAAGATCACCAGGAAAATCAAGAACTCCACACACGAACTAACCCAAATTCTCCACATAAGCTAAAAAATTCCACCACCAGAATTGATAATTTCCCACACCAGCTAAAACAAACAACACAAGCCACAAATAGTGATTTTTATAAAAATAGACATCTCTAAACAAGCATGAATAAAAACAAGGAATCGATTCATAAACGTCTAAGCATTTTAAGATCTATATTCAGATAAAAATATCCACTCAGGATATGAAAGAAAACGTTCATCGTACTCTTTAAATAGAAATATAAACTTAGAATAGTAGAAAAAATAAAATAAGGAAACTTTAAACATCCCCACCCCAACAAAGGAGATAAAAACTGAACCAAGGTTCATCAACCCCCCAAAAAAAATTCTTGACTTCATGCGAGATTCACTCTGAGGTCTATGGTTGGAGACCTAATGGATAAATCATATACTACCTCGCAACCAAGAGGTGACATCCTCTGATCAAGGATTATTTGGGTAACACTTTCTATATGTCTCCAGATGACTGAAATAGACACAATGATGACAAGTTTTTATAGGATTGCGATAAGATAGGTTTGAATGCTTGAACCAGCCACACTTGTGGCATACAAGCAAATTTTATGATGAAATAGGGGTTGGGACCAATGAAGGAGACTCTAAAAGGATAGGTTCCTCTAGAATTCACTCCTCACTTGATGGGGAACCTTCATAGACAACAAGAGACATCATATTTCCAACTGCTTGTGCTCTGAAAACAAACTTATCTAAAAACACTCCATCCACCAAATTCTCAAAACTAAGATACTTAGAGATGAGGCACAGGTAATTAATATTTGTATGAAGAACCATGATAAAATAGAAGCCATGAATAGATCCTATGATTATATTTCAAAAGAGAAATAAACCAACTCCTTCAAATATTCAGCATAGGCCTCCATTGTCCACCAGCCTTGCTGAATACTATTGAGTTATTCCCTTTTCTTTATCTTCAACTCATCAGCTATAAACCATCAGATAAAAATGGACTTAAACACTTCCCACATAATCTTGACTTGCATTAATGACAGAGAAAACATCTTCCACTAATCCAAAGTTGTATCCTTGAACAAAACTAGTACAACATGAAATCTAACATCTTCAGAATTTCCCAACGATCTGAAGACACACTCAACTTCCTCAAGCCACTCCACTGCCTTTAATGGACCTAGATCACCATAATAAACATAAAGCAGCTGAGAAGAACTAGAAACTAGGAAAGACTCACAAGAAACATCAGGAACCTTTCTGGGAGGTATATTCTGCACATAAGAAAACATAGAACCAAAATCAACATCAACTCAAAACTTAACCAAAAAGGGAATCTCAAGACAAAACACCAGGCTTCCATATCAAACATCACAAAAAAACCAAAAATCTTGTTTTTAAAAACCAAAATTTCATATCAATTTCATAACCAATTCTTCCAAGGCCATTATCCAAGCATCAAAAGTCACTTTTCATAAAGAAACACTCACTCTTCATAAAATAAAACCCACATTTTTAAACAAAACTGATTTATGAAATCATTTTCCATTAAAAAACCATTTTGGAGAAATCATGAAAAATAATCGATTTAAAAAACTCACCCATGTAATTTTATGATATGTCACATATGTTTTCATCCAATTCTTATTACCTCATCCATACAGAATTTCCAACATGAAATTCCCACACATACCCATGCATATTACATCTTCTATAAGGAATACTAAGGGTCACATATACCATCCCATAATCAAATCCAAGCATTTACCAAATTCTAAATTCAAAATATTTTCTTTGAAGAGAAATTTTCCCAATTTAAAATCCAATTAAAAGAAATAATTTTTCATTTTAAAAAACTTCTTTCATTTTAAAATCTTACTCACATCAACCAAGATTGAAACAAAAAAACTCACACCAAAATTCCAGAGTTCGGAACTAGTATTTGTGACTAACATAACTACATGGTTAGTGCTCCACACCCCCATTAAGAATAAAAAACTAGGAGGTGATTGAAACATGTACTAGGACTCCACATGGGTCACTACTCCCTATAAGATCATGACATAACACCATCTCACCTCTATTGTCATTCCTCAATCCAGAACAAAGACAAAAGACTCAAGTCTCAAACTACTTGTGGTATCTTGAGGATTAGAATGAGAAAGGGTCCACAATTTCCTTCTTGTACCTACCTATCAAGTCTCAGTAGTCCAAGTATTTAATCTAACTAACAACCTAAATATCAAAGGGACTACTCTGATAACATTATGTCAAAACTAGGCTGGGATACCATCAAACCAAACTCCCAACCCTGTCCATGTCATAGTTTGAAAGGCATTCCCAATCCACACAGGCTAGAAACTAGTGTCGGGCATCAAAATAATCTAGATGGGAATGGTTTTTTCCCAATAAAACATTATCAAATAACTAAACTAGACAAACTAATCATGTATTACTAACCAAAAACTGATCAGAAATAAATACAAAAAATTGATCAATACACAAATACGATTGAATAGAGTTGGGACTAAAACAAAACCAAATCAAACCGCCACCCACATGATCTCCATGTGACCTAATGGTCACCATCATCCAAACAACCAACCCTCAACAAGATCAACCTGCTCTAATAATGAGCACTCAAACCAAAATCCTAAACATGTAAAACCGCTTGGGTCTATCAACACTGAATGGTATAAGTAGGGTGTGAGCTTAAACAGCTCAATAGGTAATCACTATAGAGTCCATGTATTTCCTTTCCTAAAACAGTCCAAAAACACTAGTTTGGAATATATATATATATATATATATATATATATATAATAGGTTTTTCTCATCTTAAAAAACATAAAAAAAAACTTTCCCTTTTCAAAACAACACACACCACATCACTATTTTCAACACGGATTACCATGTAATAACTAAAACCCAAATCAAAACCCAAAAAGAAAGATACCAAACTATGATTAAAATAAAAAACTAGTATTAACAAGAAACCAAGTGAAAAAAATATAGAAAACATATTCAAATAGAAAACCATGTGAATTTCTTAAAAATACCAAGAGCAATCGTTGGACGTACGCAGGTCGGGCTCACTTACCAACATATGGTGTAGCTTAATAGCCAATAATGTATTGGCTGTTATAACTGCCAATACAGTAGCGTAATCCCATCTAGACTCTAAAACACCCATGGGGTACCAACTCATATAATTTGGGTTGATAATAAACTATCACTCGAGCCTCTAAAATACTCCCAAGAAACTCATGGTAATAGTATATATTGAAAGGAGGAGGCCCTCTCATGCGTGACTCACCTTACCTTCCACCACCACACTTACCTAACCCAAACACTGACACCACCCATGCAAAAACCTACATCAGAAAATCTGCCATAGGGGTTTCCATCTCATAAAAATCCTTTTACAAGTGAAAACTGGGCCATTATATCATATGATATTTCAAACCATTTATCCAAAACATGCTAAGATTCCAACTTGGCCTTTGTACTTTAAAAACTACAATTCTTTTTCAAAACATTATAAAGTACCAACTGGGCCTTTGTACTTTCAAAACTACAATTATTTTTTAAAACATTATAAAGTACCGACTAATACTTCAACATTATCAATTCCTATATATTAAAAAAAATCCTAACCATTTCCAAAACAACATAACACCACTTTTATATGAAAAATTCTAAATTGGTCTTTACATTCCAAACCCAATACCACTTCAAAACCAAGATGAAAACACACAAATACCAAAATATGCCAAATGATCTTTCATACCATTTAGAAACCTACCATATTTAAAAATAACAAATGAGACTTACTCTGAAATATTATTTGAAACCACTTTCACATTATTTGAGGAACCAAGAGACCATTAGAAAAACATCAAGAGTTTGAAGAAAGAAATAAGGGAGAGGGATAAGTGTTTTAAAATGTGAGTTTTTAAGTTAAGAAAAATTATTATCATTTGTGTGACCATCCATATGCATAGCCCATGAACATATGGATGTTCTCACATCCAATGGCTCTTTCTTTGAAAACCAGAAATTTCACAAGATCCATTTTAGAAAAGAGTCCATTCATAAAAAATCATACATAAGCACCATACGATTAATTCCACTAATTTACACACAAAATACTCAAATCACAACCCAAACACTTTAATAGACACAAAAAAGGGAAAAAACCACCCCAAAACACCATTATTTATCTCTAAAATAACCTGTGTCATTTTATCAAACATGTTATGTGCATACATTTCTATTCATAATGAATGAATCCCTTCAAACCCCACTTTTACTAAATTTTACCAACATGAAAGAACTATAATAAACTAACCAAATGAATCAAAAGCATGCAAATCATATTTATAAATTAATTGAAAAACACACAATAATTAAATGGAATGGATCAAAAAGTAAGTGGATGGAAATACCCACCTCAATGGAGTGTGGATGTGATGAAACTTTCAGAGAAGGAAGAGAACATTCTAAGGAACAATCATCACATCCTAAAACCAAAGAAACACCATCCAAACATCAACCCTAACTTCTAGGGTTCATCCAAGAGATAACTAACCATGTAAATACTATGAAGTCAATAGAGGAGAAGAAAAAAAGTAGAAAATAATGGGAAAACCTTAAGAAAATTTCCTTAGATTTGAAGGAGGAGTGCCAAAAATGTGGAGGAACCAAGTGTGAGGGGTTGGGGACCCCCTTTTGTTCCAAAAATGATCTAAGAGGAGGGTTAAATTTAGGGTAAAAATTTGGAAGGGTAGATTAGGTATTTGAATATTTAAAATTTATAGGTAGCTCACACAATTTGGTTGCATGTTTTTCTCAAACGTGTGCAAGACATCAAGTCGCCACTCTCCAAATGGAAAAAACCTTGCGCACTATTGCCTCATGGTTTCCCAAAATATGCATAGCCTATACACCTTATTCCTCAACACCAAAATATGATGCATGGTTACTTGGGTGAAGGTGCATGGTCTACCTAAACTATGCAAAAACCATGCACATGCCAAAAACTCACCCGAAACATCCAAAATTCAAAACTTTAAACCAAGGATCAACCTGAACCTCAAAAAAAAATATCCAAAGTTGAGTAAAGAATAAAACAAAGTAATTTCAAAGGTTGGGGTATGGCACACATATATTTTTTAATTTTTTTTAAATCCCACTCTTACCTTAATATGAGATATCTTGAACTAGATATTAGAGAGATAACACCTAAAAAATATATATACCAATGATATTCAAACAAATTTAATGGAAAGGTGATAGTTTCAGAATATTTTATCTTCATTTTATATATGATATATTTCCATATAAAATTTAGTAATATAGGTTTTCTATCATAGAATAATTTTTGTTTAATAGTTTTTTATTATTTAAATTTTAAAGAAGTTTTTTTACACATGACCAAGACATGTTGCATAGAGTGTCCATGGAATTTTTCTACGAAACATTTAGTTTGAGTCAAAAGTATTTCCAATAAAGTCACATAACATATTATATTAAAAATATATCTATAGGTCATTTGTGAAAAATTATATTTATAAATGATATCTGATAATTAAAATAGGAGAATATAGATTTTATGAATAGTTATTTAAGATATATTGGGAATTAATTAGATAAATAAATGGTTGTTTTTTATTCAAAATATAAATCTATGTTATTTTATTTCCTAGAATATATATATTTTATAATGCGTTGGATCTTAAATACTTAATATTTATAGAAAATGTTTAAGAATATTTTATTTTAAAGTTGATATTGTTATTAATAGATATCTAAGGACTTATTTAATTAAATTAGTCAATAATTTTTCAAAGATAATTTAAAAATATATGTATTTAATATGAATAAAGGGAAAAAATAAATGTTATTTTTTAGAGAACATAAATTATATAATTTTCATGAACTATCCTCACTAGAACAACTCTTTGGCTAGAAGTGAAGATGAGAGTGACACCTAAATCTAGCCTTAAATTATCTATGGGTTATAGAAAATAATTGAGGGTATATTGGAACATAAATTGGAGGTATTACACTGATGAATCCATGGAATATAAAGTAATTAACAATAAACTATATAATATAATATAGAAAACATTATAACATTTGTTCAATGGAGTACATAAATGTAAAAATCTAAAAGAGAAATACCCAAATTTAAACCCCTATAGAAATAATTCCATGATCATCAGCTAACTAGAAAAACCTATATGAGATAGTAAATTATATACCATTCATCAAATCACTATACTATACTTGAAATATATATATGGGTGATCATGTAATAATACTTAGCATGATCCTCCCCAAAATCTATCATGCAAATGTGGGAAAATTATACTAAATCCTTAGTGAATAAAAAAATAAAATTGTTACCTATAAATGGTCAATGAATTTTTCATTCTCACTAAGGGTTGATCACTAAATATCACAAGTAAATATATGTATGATATTATCAAATGATATATAGTAAGACATGCATGCTACTTCTACTTTACCAAAAATCCAGACTCCCTAAATCACTACATAAAACATCCTAGTGTGCCCATCCAATCCATTAACCAAATCCCCATGTACTAAATAATTTCCACATATACATCATCATAACCACATACAAATTAACATAACCATGTCACCATCTCATCCACATCATCATGAATTATAACCAAGAGCCATTAAAGCCCACATATACACACACACACAATAGACCTCAGGAAATTATATCCCATACATATACAAAAAATTTAAAAATTCTAATTCATTATATCCTATACATAAATATATATGTCTGTGTGTGTGGGTGTGTAAAAACATTAAACTATTACAACACTCACATATATGTATATCATAACTATAAGCTGTTACATCTTGTTCGTTTACATATACCCAAATAATAAGTCTTTACATCCAATATATGTAATCATATCATAATACATCTGGAAGAGATATTAGGGTATGAGGAGTAGTTTGTTAACTATAATCTCTACAACGTAGATGTTTGGAAGACATACAGAACCCAAAACCTCATCAGTTGTATTTCCTGATTTGGGTGGTAGAGCATCTGAAATAACCAATCAACAATGAATATATAATAACACCTAAACCCATATAGGGTCAAATACCTAATTATAAGACACTAATTTGTGTCTAATGATTCTATAAAACCACATCATTTCCTACTACAATCAAAATAACACTAACAACACGTCTAAGGAGCATAAAAATCATTGTCTATTTATTAACACATAATCATTACTCATAACTAAATAAATGATTTATTCTTATATATATATATATATATTCATTATCATGATGTTATTCTAATATATATTCCATATCATTAATATTACCAATAATTTTTAATAATAATGTTTCATTCATTTAATCTATGTGAAAATCCCAATCTTACATTTAGTATTTTCCATTCCCATTTAGTATCAATAATTCAATCATCACATCATAATTCCTACAATATCAAAATCCACCAAATTAATAAATACTTAATTTTTATATCATCTCAACCAATTCTTGTTATTAAATTCACTATTATTCCATAATTATTGGATACTATAACATAGATAATTCTATTTAAATGAATTCTACAACAACAATAGAGACTATCCTCAAAAAATCGCTACCTACTCCTCATACAGATAGCCACTATATTGTGACCATAAATACTAATCACCATTAGTACCATTACACCATCAACAAAATCACTACCATAAAAAGAATTAATAGTTTAACCCTCTCCATAGAAAACCAAACATACTAGGAATCATTAAATCAAATTAAGGGTATTAATAAGATAATAATTACAATGATGATTAACCAATAATAACTACACATCAATAGTATTCAATATCACGAAAATATATTAGATTATAAAATAAATGTAATTGGTGCCTCAAGAATAAACAATACTAATCGTAAATTATTGATTTCAAAACATCTTTTGCTCTTACCATTATTAGATTATTAATCAATTATGTGAAAGTTAAATGATCATAAACCATAATATCACAAAAACTATTTTAAAAAAATTATAATAATAATATAGAATTAAAAAATATAATATAATTATCTCATTATTTAATTAGAATAATAAATGTACTAATTAACCAACTAAAATTTTCAATTCCCCGTTTAATATTCTCTTTATTTTCTATATTTATTTTTTATAACCGTTTATAAACATGGAAATCAAAAAATAATTATTATAAAATTATATAAATGATATACCATACAATATATGAAATATCATATGATAAATTTCATGAATTATAATATAATCAAATGCGACTCACAACCTTCCTCATTCAATTACTTAAATTTCTAGTTCATTATCATCTTAGGTTAATTTTATATGATTATACAATAACAAAAATATTATGAAAATTCCTTATTCCCGAATAATAATAATGTAAATTTTCCACATCCCAAATATTGAAATGAATCCTTTATGATCACTAATTGAGAGAAAGGAGGAAAACAAAGAACTTTCCACTAAGAATCCTCACAATGAACCCATAAGGCCTTAGATCAAGTATGGATCTCCAAATGAATAATGATCTGAATGACATTTCATAGGGGCCTAGGAAGACAAATAATCTCTCCCACAACCACAAAGGGACTGTGAGAAGGAGAAAACAAGAAGAATTTGAGTTTTAAGATAAATTTATAAAAAAGGTCAAGGAACACATCATCATAATGTGATTCATAGCTTCATGACAAAATTATTTTCATATCTGTGATTAATAGTGATACTATTCAACAAGGATTCCATTATTCCCATAGTCAATGACAATTTTAGTGGTTGATAACAATATAAATTGCATTTCTACAACAATAATCACCATGCCAATTCAAATATCCACTCTTGATTGAAAGGAAAATGAAATTAGTATCTTAAGATACATTCCACACTACAGGAAAATCACCACATATCGTTGGTTTTTTTAAACTGCTGCTAAATTTTGTGTCAGTATACAATACATGGTAGTTTATTTAATTTAGTGGCAGTTTATGGTAATTGTTGTAGTGAACACATTTCATGGTGGTTTTTTGTGGTTTTAGCAGTGTTTTTCTCAGTGGAAAATGATTTTTTCTTTATGTCGGTTTACACTGTCTCTAAAAAAATATTTTCACTTTCTCTGGGACAACCAATACTAAAACCAAGATAACTAAAATGAAATGATAATGGAAGATGAAACCTGTGTAGTGGAGGTTTTAACCAAAACTAAATTATTTTATATAGTGGTAGTTTTAAACTCTGTCGATGGTAAAATACCAAATTATAGAGGCAGTTTTAACTCTAGATAAATATGATCCATTTACTTAGAGACACTTTAAATTTCTGCTAAATCTAGATTAACAAAAAAACACAGTTGATTCTTCAGACCCAGTAATAGTTCCCTAAAAAAACATTTCAATTTCACACACACATACATCCTACATCCAAAACAATACAAGGAAACCAACATTTTCATAAGAAAAATCACTTTTAAATCCACACACACTTGTTTGAGTATCACTCATTAAATGGTGTAATAACCTTACCACTGAGCCCATCCATGTGTCCCCCCTTGGGAACCAGTGTTACTTATATGAAGCTAAGTAACCTGGATAGTGTGATCACCCATGATATAACATGTATCATCCTTGATGTACAAAGTATCAATAACCTATGATCCCATCCTTAGTATTTCTTAAATAGGAAAACAAGTGTCTTTTAAGGTGTAATTAATATATTGATTTTCTTTAAGTTTTAAATACTAATGATGCCACGTGTAGAGCCATTCCATCTTATAAATCAAGTGGATTTAATGTGGTTCACACCCATAAGCCATTTAAATTATAAATTCATAAGGTACATGTAGTAATCAATCTATAACTCATACCATTTAATTTAACTAATTAGGTATTTCATTACATAATTAAAGGTTTCTGAGAATTGTATAAAAGTAATAGGTCCATGTAGACTACCCATGGCAGTTAAAACCATACATGCAAAGGTATGTGGTAGTCCATTCTAGCATTCATTCCATATGAGTACATATAGTTCCCTCAATAAGACTTAGGCCCTAACCACCTAAAAGAGGGTTTGGTCATTAAGGCATACATAGGGGGTTGTCACGTCCTCCCATAATTCATTTGAACTTCACTTTGATAGTTTAGAAAACAATACACTTTAAAGGGGGTTTTATTTGAGAAAAACTAATTATATTAAGTCATTAAAGGATTACACCATTATGTGTGGTTCAAATTTGAGGTTCATGGTCCTTAACATGGATAATTTAATAAACAAGGGATACTAATCCTAATGAACTATGTTCAACAAATTAAACAACAAATTCAAAATCCACCGCATGGAAGTACCACCAGAAATCATAGTGACACAATTTATAAAACATTAGGACTCTAAATTAAATTCTATAGACCACCTAACAAATACCATGGATGACCAATATGACCAATATCATGGCATGTTTCTTCCTATATTTCGATAAATTATGGAAACAGATGAATGCCTTGATAATATGGTGAATTTAGTTTCACAAAAATAATACATTTAGAGAGGAGATAAATTTAGAAATAATGAAGGAAGATTCCTAGACTCACTAAGTAAAATACAACTCACTTGACATAGGTTGAATTCAACACCAGATAATGGGGATTAATCCAACCCTTTGAGAGGAGAGGATATGAGGAGCATGGGTGAGAGCCCCCTTGAGCACAAGAAGGAGAAATAAATATAGGGTGAAAAGAAATAAGGACGAAGGTGATTTTTTGTAATTTATAGCCTGTATAATGAGGCACACAGTTTTTCTACACGTTTATCAATACTTTGTGCAAACCATTATCATTACACTAATTATGGAGGGTGTTTGCACAATTCATGATAAAAAATTGGGAAACTGTGCACAAACTGTTCATTCTACCTATTTTAAATACCTACATCATGTTGTGCTAGTGAATGGATCTTTTTTTGGTTTCTCTACAATTATGCAACTATTAGGATGACAGTATAATGATCTAGTGGGATGATGTTGAGTGTGTTATGCACCATATATGGTTACTTGTATAAACTTTTCCCTATTGTATTCTTATCATGACACTGGTGGATCATATAATCTTGGTAAAAATATTACAAATTATTATATGATTCATAAATATAAATATCCATTAATACTACATAAGGATCATAAATTATTAGTGTATTTGGAACATTGGTTTCATAATACATAAAAGGAAACATGAGAAATAAAGAAAATGTAAGGTAATGAATTTTTTTGGTGGAAAATCTGTGCCACACATACATATACAAATCGACTATTACCATATTTTTCCAACACATCAACAATAAAACTAATCACTGTCTGATGATGAAAACAGCTCGTCATCCTCTCCACCTCCATCTCTACTTCCTTCTACCACCTATAAGAATATTATATTGAAAATTAAATACTGTTGTATATTTATATTTAAACTTAAAACCAATAAATGTTTGCAAACTAAATGATTTTGAATTTTGGTGATTTACCTGCTCACCACCAGTTGATGAAATACCACTGGGGGGAGATCTGGTCATCTTCTGATATAAATCAATCAACACATTCAACAAAGCAGATATCTGACTCCAATCATCATATGAAATAAGAATCGAAACTCGCTCTATGGCCAGCTGGCATATAATCTGGCCATGTAATCTTGCGGTGTCATCCGTAGAGACCCCATATGAATAAAATGGGACAACTATCTTCTCTCAAGTTAGATTACATATATTATAACTCTTCCTCCTTGGAATTTCTATCATTTAATCAAACAAAATTATGTTTAGAACAAATATTTCAAAAAACTTATTCAGAAAAAAATTAAAAATTATAACAAATGCACAATACTAACAAACAAAATATACATAAAAATGATAATGAATGACTGCACAAATGAAATAAGTTGTTTCTAAATGAATACATAACTGTACATACAATAATTTTCCCCTTCAATATTTTTGGTTTCCTGCTCCATTAATTCATCCAATTTATCCATCCTTTCTAGACTAATATTTTCAATATCATGATGGAAAAATAAGTCCTCCTCTTTATGTTGATGAGATTCAATGTTAGAGGTCAAATATTCCACTTCATCATCCATATCATACAAATCTCTTTGTTTTACATGAGCAAATACACTCCACCCTTCATCCCCAACATCATTCACATAATATACCATTTTCTCTTTCAATGATAAGATATACAGATCATGTAGTTTATGATCACCAACATCCATCAAGCGAGAGAAGTTCACAGAAGTAAATTGCAAGGAATCTCTTTTAACACCTCTAATAATATCGACCTAATTTCATTTGAATAAAAAAACTAAAAAATGATTTTGGTAGTTTAATTCAATAATATCAGTCATCCTTCCATATTATCACACTTTAGAAAATGTAAATATACCACTATTTCGTGTTTTCAAACCCTCTTCTCAATCGAATTTACAAAATCTAAATCCATTCACGTTGTAAGCATTGAACTGTCTAAATTCTTTTAGCGGACCTTGAGCAAGAAACTTCAAATCTTCTAAAAAATCTGCTTGAGTATTAGTATTCATGATCTAAAAAAATATACATTATTAGATTTACAAAATAAATGTTCCAACCTAATATCCATATTTATTACAATATTTATGAACTTACACGTTGTGAAAACCCTTCTATAAGATGTTTATTAACAACTTTCGTTATATATTTATCATTTCGTGTTCACCCTCTCATTAGTCTCTTTGTTTTTATCCTAAAATCTTCAATAAATTGATCTAAAATTTCACTATTCAGTAGCACATATCTTTGTGCCTGTAATAATTCCATTTCTGTCAGTGTAACATTTGAGGTCCTCTTAACTGATCGACCAATAACATGACATATTTTTTTATTTCCCATGTATTTGAGATTGATTCGATGTGTCGTAAACATGTCCAACTCAATTAAATCTTGTCTCAATATCATCCAAGTATCTAGAACAAAAGGTAAGACACTCCTATACTAAATAGTCTTCAGTAATAGAGCCTTCTGGTTGAGCTTTATTTCTCACGTATGATTTCAAATGCCTAATATATCTGTGAAATAAAATAAAAAATAATAATTATGGATTTAATTAAGTGACAAGAATTGTTTACTTAACTAAAAAATATATAAATAAATTAACTCTTGATTGGATACATCCATTGATAATGTACGAGGACTCCTAATTTAGCTTCTTGAACCAAATTCATAGTTAAATGCATCATGATAGTAAAAAACAATGGAGTAAAGATCATATCTATTGAATAAAGAGAAAAAAACCTCCCCTGAAGGTTTTCAAGCTCAAATATATGTAGAGATTTCTCACATAGTTGTCTGAAAAATGTGAATAATTGGAGTACAATAGCAGTAACATTTTCAAGTAATAATGTACGTAATGCCAATGGTAGTAACTACTGTAACAAAATATGTGAATTGTTACTTTAGAATCCATGTAACCTATGATTCTTTAAGTCAACACACCTTGAGATGTTACTTTAATACCCATAAAATACCTTTACATGCTTCAAAATTTTAAGAAATGTATATTTATCCCTATTTTTCATTGCAAAAAATGTTGGATCATACTTTTCATTCTCATCTATCCAGAGATCACATTTTATGTTCATTACTTGTAAGTATCTTCAAGCATTGAGATGATCCTTCGACGTTCCATGCTCATTAAGAAATGTGAAGATCAAATTGTCACATACATTCTTCTTAATGTGCATCACATCAAGATTATATCAGAACAAATTAAATTCCGAATACGGAAGTTTGAAGAATATACATTTTTTCTTCCATTGTTGTGTTCCGTTTTCAATTGACGATGCAATTTGAACTTTTTTCCCACTATCATTAAAATGATTAACATTAACAAATTATGTTTCAACATTTCCAAGTTGTTCCAATATTTCAGAACCATTTAACAACTTTGGAGGTGGTCTATGATCAATGAAACTGTTAAATTTTGACATGTTCAGTTGAAATCTATGAGATGCATCAAGAAATATTTGATGGCAAGAAGCACCATTTGTTACTATGAGGTATCCATTTAGGCTCAAAATCAAAGTTACAAACAGGATAATCCAAACCCATGTAAGTGTTCCAACCAAATAATTTCCCAATTCCAGGGAAGTCTCTAATGGTCCACATTAAAGCAACATGCATTTTGAACATTGTTTTAGAAGAAGCATCACATGTCTCAACACCATTACTCTATAACACCTGTAATTATTAAATTAAAGGATGCAAGAATATATCAATATCATTTCTAGGAATTTGTTTTCTAGGAATAATCATTTAAAGGATAAAAGATGTTTGTTTCATACACATCTACAGAGGCAAATTGTAAGGGATCAAAACAACTGACCAAATGCTATAACTAGTACTCAAAGTCCCAAATGGTTTGAATATATTAGCATCCAATCCCAGTCGAACATTCCTAATATCAGCTAAGAAATATGGATTTATTGTATCAAATGTCTTCCATGATTTTGAATCTCATGGATGTCGCATTAACCTATCATTTTTATTATCTACAGAATTCCACTTCTTGTGTTCGGCGGTTTTTGATGACATGAATAATCCTTGAAATAGAGGATTTAAAGGAAATTAATGCAAAAACTTTATAGGTGTGTTCATTTTCTTCTTCTTTATGTTATTATATTGATTCAGACTTCCAACATCACCCATTAAATTCCATCTAGAAGAATAATTTTTTTTTCAATCCTGTCAACTTGATTCCTCTCACCAATAAAACATACAATCATTGGGACATGCATGCATTTTTGAATAATTTAGACCAAGCCTATTAACAATTTTTTTCATATCATAAAATGACTCGAGGATGATTTATTTAGGAAATACATCACGCAAAAATTCCAATATCATAGACATTACCTTATTTGTAATTCCACATAGACATTTGATATGGTACAAATTGAGCAGAAAAGAATGTTTTGAATATTTAAAATATCCACTATACAACTCTTGATTTCTATAGTCAAATAAACCATGAAACTTATTTTCCTAATTGAATTTTTCTCTTAAATTTTTCTCCACATAATCAATAGGAGTATCCAACGATATTTTACAATCTTGATCTGGTTGTCCTATAGTCTCAAAAACATCACTTGTCACTTTGCTATTTGTAGCACCCTCATCTGGTTGTTTTGATATGTTTTGATGTTTATGGTGGGGTCTTGAAATTCCAAATGCATAATTTATAAGGTTTTTCATTTCATTTTCCATTGTAGACAAATTTGGGAGCTCATTCTATGGATTGACATCAGTGCTCAACCTTTCTGTAACGTTTGATTCTCCATTCCAAATCCAACACAAATATTGATAAGGGAATTGATTCAATATTAAATTTTCATAAACTTTATCTCTCTTCGATAATCTTTTAAATTAACATTTAGGACATGGAAGTCTTATTCTCCGTTCAACATATCGATTGGAAATTGAAAAATCTAAAAACTCCTCCATACCCTTAGCATACTAAGGTGTGTTCCTCAGTAATGTGATCTAGCTTTTATCCATGTATATCACAATGTGCCAACACAATATTAAAAAAAATTAAAACACATAAATATTACTAAATAGGGAAAGAGATTCATATATACTAGTTAAAAAAATATATAAATATGTTAAATAAGGTTTTCCTATATAAATACATATGGTAAATAATGAAACCACCCACTAGAAAACCAAAGCAAGAAAATTAAAAAGATCTATAAAAGAATAGAGAGATAATAAAAAAACAAACCATGCTATAAAAAATGAACTATATACTGTATTTCAAGAAATTAATAAATCAATAGAAGATCATATATATTAGAAACCAAAATTCCAAAAGATAAAACAAGGAAAAACATTGAAGATGGTTCCAAGTCCAATCCTAGTCCCAAATCCAATGATTTTTCCTAGTAATCTAATCACTAAGCATTGAGACTTTCCCAAACACAAGACTATAATCAAGTATCACCAACTTGAGTACCGTGTTACATGGTATATTGAGAAATGTGTGAATATAATTAAATAGGCCACCACCAATGATATCCCTAAATATAACCAGACTACAATAATGTACATGTAGATGTGGTAAAAATAAGAAATTTAATAATTTAATTAAAAGGAAGTAAATAACCACTAGTGCTCGAGCTCTGTGATAACACCAGAGAATCTGATGAAAAAAATATCCCCTATGAAAGAAAATGTAATGAATATATGGATGAATTAAATTTAACTGATCATAATAATATTGCATGAATTATCGATCACACTAATGATAAAAATATATAGAAGAAACCAATGACATTGCTGAATCCAAGAGTATAAATAATGAAATTGACACTAAAAACATTGACGCATTGGATGAAATAAAAGAAATAGATAACACCAATTAAATGGATGACATGGATGACATGGTTATGAAAAAAAAACTAACAATGTTGATGATTACAAGAACAACAATAATTAAAATGATTGTTGTGATGTAGTAAAAACCTTTGATGATGAATACCCCAATTAACTGAATAACTAAGGAAAAATGATGTTGATAAAAAAACTAACAACCACAATGACACTAAATATATATATCATACCAATGAAATTGATGACATGGACCATAAAAATGGAAATTATGACATAAATAATTTCAATGATGCTAATGAAATCGAATACATCTATAAGACAAACAACATTGGTGAAACCTATGAGATGAACCATACCAAATAAACTCTTGAAAAAATTAAAATATATAAAACCAATGACTCTAAATAAATTTATGACATAGATCACAATGATGATACTTATTTCCATGATCACATCAACACAACTAAATATGATAATGAATGTGAAAACACTGATGACATCAATGATGTTGATGACTCTAAGGAAACCATAATTTCTAGAAAAACTAATGAACCTAATGAGACTAGAGACACTGATGATATTGATGAGATAGAAGAGTCAAATTACATATCCATCACTTATAAACCCAATAACAATGATGACATGGGTGAAATTCAGGACACTAAGTATATTGATGATATAGAGGATAATAACCAAGATAAAAATATAGTTTTACCTAATGAAACTTAATGCTTAAACAACATGGGTGACATTAACAACCCTAATGAATCTTATAACATTAATGAAACTAATGATGTTGATGACTTAATTCTCACTAATAAGACTGATGAAACTAATGATATAGATTACCCAAACTAATGATATAGTTTTACCGCATCGAGGACTCTATGGGGTCTTTGGGGTCGTGGTGGTTTCCAGGGTCATGAGATTCTAGGGCTTTGGGGGGGCACAGGGGTCATGTTGGGCAGAGAGGCGTGTTGAGTGGTGGCGAGGCATGGTGAGGGCTTCTGGGGGTCTTCGGGATCATAGAGGTTTCCGGGGTTGTGGGATCCTAGGGCTTCGAGGGGTCGAAGGGGTCGTGATGTAAGGTGAGGCATGGTGAGGGGTGTAAAGGAATGATGAGGGATTCAGGGGGTCATCAGGGTCTCAGGGTTTGGGGGGTTACGGGTTTCGGGGAGTTGGGGGAGTCGGGGGATTCGGGGGAGAAGTGTCGTTGTTGTAAAAAAAACCACGTTTCATGGTGGTTTATTAAACAGCCGCTAAAAAACCAACACTAAAGGCTAATAATGTTGTAGCGACACAATATTTTCCCTCATTCTATCACTATAACCTTCATGGTATAATGGAAACTATTGTCGGAAATCCTCCCCTATGTCCAATAAAACAATGTATACCCTTTCTTTTTCATTATGTGAGATGTGATGATAAAGATAATTATAAAAATACTCCTCCTTTCTCCCACAATGTTACCTCCAAATACTCCCTTAAACCATTAACACCTAAAACAAAATTTTTACTATAAAACTTGACCCTTTACATTAGATGCATCTAAAATAATTTCCATCACCAAGAATAAAAAAACCTAGAAAAATAATAAAATAACCATGAAACTAAAATCTCATGAGATAACACTCAAAATAAATCTATCCATCACTAGTTTTAATCAATGGAATGGAGCCACTTCAATCATAATAATAAAAAAAGATCAAGGTATGATTAATATTATCACATTGTCAAACACATAATCTAAATAAAAATAATACATTAACAAAATTAGAATATTGAGTAGAAAAATATAACTCATGTTTTAAAATATACTCTTTGAGACCACAATGTCACCAAATAACATGAAGAAAATAAATAAAATTCCCACACAAAATCTTCTCTAGACATTCCTTAATGTCAATAGGCTACACAACATTAGTTACATAATCATTAACATAAAACTCACACCAATAAATAAAACAATATTCATTATGAAGATACTAGAAAATATACAACATGAGGAAAATATCATGGATCCAATCCATCTATATAGTAACCACTAACTAATACACAATCTAACCAATAGACTTCAACACCTCAAATGTTCCAATGAATCAAGAAAAAAATATTCACCAATGAACTAACCTATACTCCCAATTATGAGGAGAAACCATCATAAACACATGATCTACAATTCCAAAATCCAAAGGCCACCTCATATGATCAATATAAGTCTTCTAATTTTCCTAATCAGCTTTAATAAACTCATGAAACACCTTTTCATTCTCTATCGTACATTTCTCCAATTCTATTCCAAGAATCATCAAGTCTCCAAGTTTGTTCTAGTATATTGGGGATATATAATTTTATACATGAAAAACTTTGAAAAAATCAATACCAATGGATTTGATATAGTTTTTATTCTATGGAAACTCAGTCAATCATAGGTGATTCACCCATGAAACTCAAAAATATGGAATAGATCAATGAAAAATTTAATCCAAAATTTGGATAGTCCACTCTATTTTACTAACTATATAAGGATATAGCACAATTATATGGTATAAATAAGATATACAAGAAGAATATTTACCCTTTTATATGTGTGAGGTAAAGTGAAGATCATGATTAGAAATGATCATACTTGGAACCTTATGAAGACACAAAATCTCCTCCAATAACAACCTCAATATAGAATCCATTGTGCTCTACATATTGATATCTTTTAAGTGAGATGAATTGATCAATTGATACACAATCACCCATATTTTTTCATGTCCACCCTAATCATGGGGTGAACCAGTAACAAAATCCATCAAGATGTCTGCTCACTTCCATTGAGGAACATCCAATGGATACAACAACTCACCATGAACCCAATTTTTAGTTTTCACTTTCTATCAGATCAATCATAGTGGAATGAAATCTTATATTGACCACTTTAGCCCTAAAAACCAAAACTGACTCCTCAAGGAATGATGTATCTTGGTCACACCAGGATGAACTACTAAATAAATGAAAATACTCCATTTAATTAACACTCATTGATGGTCATCAATAAATCATTATTTATAGTAATCAACTTAGAAAATGTAATCCTACAAACCACTATATTAGAATATATAGATTTATATTACTCTACATACTAAAATAAATATCAATACACTTTAACATAATATAGATAAAATATACAATCAATTTACTCTATAACATGTTATATCACTAAAAGTGCCTCTATCACTCTCCATGCATCTTGAGTCTCATTAACAACATCTCTATGGGACCTCTTATTTATTTTATTAGCTTCTATATTCCCCTTTATTTATGTATAATTATCCTTGAAGTTATAATCCAATAAAAATTCCATCCAATATCACTAATGAAGATTCAATTCATACTAAGAAAAAAATATTAGGCTCTTGTGATACATGAAGAATATAAAGTTCTCACCAATGATATAGTATTATTAAAAAATTAGGAAAAAACTAAATAAATATCAAGATCATGGGAATCATAGTTACATTTGAGGTATCATAGCTACTAATTCCAATAAGATATGACTTATATATAAAACATCAGAATGAAACCCAATGTATATAGTACTGAAAAACCCCTAAAAAAAACCTCCCTCCTTTATAATAAAAATAATATGAGAACTCACCAACTTCTCCTTAAATTACTCAAAGGAAATAAAACATTTTCTATGTAGAAAAAGTAGGGGTATATTTATTCACATGGTCATGAATAGATTTGGTATGGAATATTCCAAGTGGGGATTGTTTAAAATGTCACATGGTATAAATCATTCTACAAAAATAATTACTTATACACAAAAAGAAATATATAGGATGATAAGTATTCCCTACATTTTAGTGATATGATTTTTTATATATTCAATGATATATACCAGAATTAATTTTTGACACCTTGATCATGGTTAGAAGATATCAGGTGTACCTAGGATAATAATATTAGACTCCTGTCAGGACTATACTAAAGTATCTATCCATACTAAGGATATGTTTCTTGTTCATGTAGGAGATGATTAACTAGTCATCAGAGGATATATAGACTCTAGATTTCATATAGAAAAGAAAAACCTAAAATCAAAGTATAGATATGTATTGTACCTTAATTGATGATCGGAAACCTAGAAGTGCTCAAAGCAGCAGATCATTGCAGATTCTATATCTATGTCTGGGTATATTATGGTTTTGGATGCAACTAAAGAAGTTGTTTTCATATAAAACTTCATCTAGTAGATCGATGTCATTCCCAATAGTGACGATTTAATCACACTATATTGTGATAATACTATAGTGGTGGTCCTAGAGAAGGATCCATGGTCACATAAATAGAGAAAACACATACTTTTGGAGTTTCACCTATCAAGGGATTTTTCTCAATTGGTGTGGTTATAGTATGTAGATTTTCCAAAAAAAAAGAATGAGGTGGACTTGTTGACTAGTTACTGATCTAATTATAAGCATAAATATCCTGTGAGATCTAGTGGATTCAAATTTGTTAGCAATTGTATCTAGTAAAATTAATAATATATTGTTTTTAGTTTCCTATAACTAATTATCTTTTTACTTTTAATTACCTATATATTCAATTATATAATAAAAATAAATATTTTATCATTTGATAAATTTTATTTTATATAACATTAATGTGAAAATTTACTAGGGTAATTTCACATAAAAAATTCATAGAAGTACCCTTCTATTATAAGAACCCCGGAACACTAAGATAGTATTTTAAAACAAGTATCCTATGGTCTATATTAATTATTTAAAAATGACTTGGATGATGTTTAAAATAGAAATTTTTGGATGCTCGTAGAGGGGGGGTGAGAAATCTACTCGTAAAGTTTTACGCTATGTAATCTCTAATACAGTATGTTATTAGTACTGAAAAAAATTAGAATTATATATGTTATATATGTAATTATATATTCCTATCTTTGAGAATGTGTATTGGTCTTTATAATTGAGATTGTTTTAATTATATATCAGGAATATGGTACATTTAGGTATTGTAAAAAAAAAGCGATGACATATGGTTGTATTATATGTTGGGTGTGTCATAGGTGACATGACCTTACTAAAAATGTTAAGAAAGGTGATGTACCTTCCTAGATAGAAAGATTATATCTTAGATCATTTGTTTGAAATATAACAGCCTGATTATGTCCATGGTAATAGAAGTTTATTGATGAGTTTATTTCAAAGAATCATTGCAACGCCCCGACCCCAGTTACCCAGAGTCGGTGCATTATTGCGTAACATTGGCATGATAAAAAAAAGATCAAGTCTCAAAAGACCGATTAGTTTAGTAGCCTTCGAAACACTAGATACATTCATAAATGTTACATTACATCATAAAGTGAAAAACTACAATAACAAAGTCTCCATAGTCCACACTCATATCCTATTCTGACTACCCCTGTAGGTCATTCATAAAATACTTCTTCACATCCTGGAAAATATTAAAACATTGAAAGGGGTGAGCTCAGATGCTCAGTAAGGATAAAAATATAGCGGAAGCTTTCATAAATAAACATTAACATTTAAGGAAATGTATAAATAAAACAAAAGCCTTTTTAAACTTGAACTTCAGCATAATATGGAAAAAGTAAAATTAAATAATTCCATTTACTTACTCACATGGATATTTTACTAGTTGAATAATCACATGCAATATCAATAACCACTTTCATAATGATGGAATGCATAATGCCAGACTATCATAACCACGTAGCCAAGACCTCGTGCCAAGACCACAAATAAGATTTTGTCAAGGACTCATGCCAAGACACTAGTTTGTCTCATGAGACCTACCGATGCATCGAGGAGCTATAGCGGGCTCCACCTGTCACTTATTAAGTCCAATGCATTCCTCATATGAACAGATTTAAACATATCATAAACCATAACATAATCGTATCACATAAAACATGAATAAAGGAAACATAATATTTCCACATTTCAATCAAAAGATATCAATACAACACATTGATATATTAAAACATTATCAAAACCATTTTCGATACCAAAATAAATGAAAGTTAAAACTTGGCTTTTATTTTTCATTTAAAAAAAGTTATGGCTTGTAGGGGAAGCCGAAACTCAAATAATGGTCATGACGGCAGATAAGTCATTGTCGCTGCATACGCATGATAAGAAAAACATTCCTTTTTGTCATTTAGTAAAACACTGCGTATAAAAATATTCCTTTTGGATAAACGTAAAAGTCAAAGGGGTTTATACACTGTATAAAAGAAATTTGTGTATAAAACAAAATATGCCTCAATGAATGGATATTGAGACGAAGTCCCTTAAAAAGATAATTTTTAAACAAAATATATCTATTATGTGTATTCACTATAATTACACATAAAGAAAGTATAAATACGAGATAGGACATAATAATATCATGACATAATTTGAAAGTAGGAGATTAACCCAAAGAATAGAAATTGGGTTAAAAAGTTCCCTTACCTCGTGTCTGACTTGACTCGACTGCTCTTTAACCTCCTGAATAATAAATTATAGTTAATATATACCTTATTAAGAACCTTTTTCAAGATCATTATTCCTTTTATATCACTTATTACCATGTTATGAACATTATGTAATTATTTAAGTTAATAACGGTCATTTTGTCGATCTTTGGTACTTGAGTCAAAAATAAACTTCTAATAATTACAAGTTGTTCATGTGGTGAAATATCCATTATATCCAGAATTATATTCATGATTTAGATATCATATATATCATATATATCCAGTATATACATTCATTTATAATATTACATAACATTTAGAGGTAAGAAATGAAATGCACCATTCATGGAGACGGTAAGTTGTACGTACGCATGGATGCTACTTTCATTTATATTTCATATTTAATGGAATGAAATTATAATTATATAAAGGTATAATATAATTCCAGTATAATATAATGTATAATACCATTTACTCCATCCTTTATACATCCTACATATGGCATTAACGATTCAAATCACTTTGAGGGGGCGGTAGTCCGCACTTCCTAAAATGAAATTATCGCATTTTCCCATAATGGAAATCATAAAGTTATGACATAAATGAGAAATAAAGAAGCATAAGAAAAACATAAACATAGTATATATCATATATAAATATAGTGACATCTTAATGGCCACCTTTGAAGGTGTTATATGAGTGTTGAACAATAATCTTTTCTTGAGGCAGAAATTCGCCATCCACAGAAACAGTATGTTCTTTAACCATTAGATGTAGGTGTGTGTAAGTGTAGCTAGAATACTTCTTGAAAAAACATCCTAGTATATTTAAGATACTATTTTTGTTACAAAATAAAGGAATAAAAAGAGTTTAATGGGTTTGAGAAGCAAAATAAAACAAAATAACATAAGGGAAGACATTACCTTAAGATCGGGTAACTCTTTTTGATTTGATCCAAAGGCCTCCTTGGGAAGACTTCTGCCCAAATTGATACTTCTAGGAGTAAGATAGGGAATTTTAGAGAGTATTTGGGTAGAGTTTGGTCGAGCCAAAAGGCTTTGAAGGTGTGAATAAGGTGGTAGTGGTGGGGGCCTTTTATAAGAGGAGAGGAGGGGCACTCTTGGAAAGTAATGAAATGTTACTTTATTATATAATGAGTTTAGAATTTTAAAGGTCCCAAACTTATATATTTCGATGATAAGGTGATAAGGGTTCTAAATATACTCATCCAATAGGCTTTGGACAAGTTTAATTCTTATATTTTACATTATCCTTCCATTTTATTAAAATCGTTAATTAATGAGGTAATCGCTACATCATCATGGTGTCATAAATAATTTAATTTATTTAATGTCTAAAAATTATAAAAAATCTATCATGATGTAGGAAATCTTTTTAGCTTTCTAATTAATATTTATAGTCAAACATATGGCTTGTATAACCCCATTTACAAATTGTTTTAGTAAAACAACTCATGTTTGTGACATTTTTATTTTAACATTAAATAAAAGGTTTTTAATGTCATTTTCCTACCAAAGTGGCTTCATGGGGTCCCCAAGTTGACCCATGGATTTTCTTGGTCGACCATGACTCATCCAATAGGGGTAGGACAAGTGTAAAGGTATTTTCATATTTTTATAATATCATTTTTACCTTAAATTTCACTAATTACCTTTAACCGCGATTAATTAAACATAAAATTTACTATTCACCAAAATATTATTTTAATCCCATTGAACCACATTTTACTTCCTAATGACAATCATGTATGTTGGATTTTTGAAAATCAAATCACAGAAGTGGTAATGTTTCATTTTCAGAACAATGCCAAAATTTCACCCTAATATATAATTGATATTCTGAATTCAAAAATTATGTCTATTTTACAAAATTCCAAACATATAAGTTTCAATAATTAATTTTATAATTAATTCCCGCTGTCACAACAAGTAGCGTGTTTTTAAGAAACAATATATATCAAAAGATTGACAATTGTTTATGTCCAATTTCAAAGTGAAATTAATTCTAATGAACACCATTGTATAAAATGGTAAAAATATATTCTAATTATACTTTAAAACCACTCAATAGTATAATTTATCACTATAAGTTATTTTTACTAAAAAAGTTGTTTTTAAGTATTTTTCACTATTCATAAAAAATTGGAAGTTCTCAGAAAAATACCAAAAATTCAACATAGGCTAATTTCGATATTCTGAATCCAAAAATGAAGTCCATTTTGAAATATAAAATATATATAATATCAAAAAGTGGGTATTGCTATTCATAATGGCTATTTTGATTGGTCGCGGTGCATTAGAATCTTGAACTTGCGTACAATGCAAGCTATTGGATTATTGAAAGAGAGGCATATCGTGGAAGCTCGGGGTGTTACATTCTCCTCTCCTTCAATAAATTGCGTCCTCGCAATTTGAAATTTTTTATTTGAAAATAAATGGTTGAAAATAGAAAATACCTTTGTGGAAAACCCACATCGGAAATAAGGTTAATAAAAATATAACATTAAAAGAAAGAAAGATAAGTACAAAGGTCACCCGAGATAGCCCATACTAGGATTCTATGAAAATATGAATATGGAAGAAAACAAACCATCATGGTCTGATGGAGAGTTATAGAAAATTGGATTAGGAGAAAGTTAACCATAAGAAAATCATAAAATTGTGATTGGTTAAACGGTCATTGAATCCCTAGTTAGAAAAGTTAACCAGAAATGTTTTTGTTTTAAGTTACCTTTTATAAAGTTGAGGAATTTTTTCAGGAGATTTACTAAGAACGTAAGGTAATATACATATAGACTTTCATTCTTTAATAAATTTATACCACAAACCCATCTTTCACTCCAAAAGGCAATAGAACTCAAAAATATTCTATTTATCCTAACTGTATAAGGTTCCAAATATTAACACATGCCATTTAGATTAGGAATTTTTTTTTGTAATAACCAAGGACTTCCTGTAGGCTAGTGGTAGGTAATAAAGGCATGTCGTACTATGGTTGTGGGTTCGATTCCTGCAGCTTTGTCCGACGCGATGGGTTATCCCCCAACCTGCAGGTTGTCCTTTTCCTAAAAATATAGTATTATAATATTCCAAAAGTAATCTTCAGAAATGTTTTAACCTTAAACAATACTATCCAAGGTTAAACTTAATCCATTCCAACCTTTATAGTCATCCAAAATACCTCTGTCCAGACTTTCTCTAAAAGGAATCTAAATTCCAAAATCAATTGTAACATCAGATTCCCCAAAAAAAGTAAACCTTAATGAAAACAACAAGTACTGCAGTACAATCCTTATATATATATATATCACATTATTCGTATAACCAGAATATAATCCTTGATTCCAAAAGCCCCAATACATTAATTATTCCACTTCAACTGTAGTAACATCATAAGATTGTCCTTGATCCCTTGGAATTTTCTGAGTTAAGTTTCCCTGACGCTTAGTACATTCATTTTCATAATGCCCCATTTCCCTACAATTCAAGCATTCAATATTGATAGCCTCTTTCTTTCCCTTGCAATCACGAGCCTGGTGACCTTTTTCTCCACATTTATAAAAAACTCCCATTCCTTTTAGGCATGTACCGGGGTGATTCTTCCCACAATTATCGCATAATGGAAAATTCTTCTTTCCCGTTTTCCCTTTATCTGTCTCTTGTTCCAACGTTCTCTTCTTCTCTTGTTTTACTTTATTGTCATAAGACTTAGAGAATTCCTTTTCTGTCTTGATAGCACATGAGACAATATCTTCATACGTTGAGAAAGATTGTGATACAAAATCTTGATGGAGAAATGGTTTTAACCCATCAAAGAAATGGTAAATCTTACTTCTTGGGTTACGTATATAATCTGTAGCATGACTCGCTAACCTTGTAAAGTTAGCCTCATACTTTGCGATATTCTCATCCTCCTTCTGCCTCAGACTCAGAAATTGCCTTTTCATATCTGCTCGATGGTTATGAGGAAAGTATTTTTCTAAGAGAATTTCCTTAATCTCCCTCCATTCCACACTTGATACTTTTTCATCTTCCTTTGTGTTTTGAATCAGAGACCACCATTGATCGGCATCTCCAGTGAGGTGGTAAACTGCTATGACAACATTCTCCCTTTTGCTACTCCCCAAGGCATGGAATATTTTCTCTAAGGAGTTTACCCATTGCTCAGCTAATAATGGATTTGTACCCCCATTAAATTTTGTCGGTTGTTGCCTCATAAAGCGGTCATACATTGATCCTCCACATTGTGGATTAGGGTGCTCCATACGAGTAAGGTTATTATTCATAACCTGAGTGAGTTGTCCCAGTATGGTAATAAGTTGATCAGCACCAGTTGTATCTCCAGCTCCACAATAATTATCTTGAGCAGGAGGGCAATCCCTACATGGAGTGCGTGCATTGATACGGTTTCCATTCCTTCCACTAGGTGCCATTTCTAAACAATGGCATAAACTAGATTAGTTTATGAATCAAAATACATAATTCCACACTTGTAAAACACTTAACATTAATTGAACTATTTATGGATATAATCCATAATCATAAAAAAAAAATTCTTTGAGGAAGTATATAATCATAACCCTTCATAGTGGTTTGTAAAGAAAATGAGAATTATCCTAAGCATATCCCCTGGGAGTGTCGTAACCAAGAGTGCAGAAAGTCCCGTTGTCGTGCACCAGTTTCCATTCGAGTCTAGCTCAAAGAGGTGTTTTCGGGTTTTACCCCTAGGTACATCTGTGCCAGAGCTGCCTCTACCTGCTCGTATCCAGACAGGGATGTATTGCTCTGAAAACTCACAAAATCTCTATAATACCAAAATTCTAGGAAGTTCTTCTATACTAATCATCAAAGTCTATCTTTGGGCTATGCTCTCTAATCAGAGTTTATCTAAATCTAGTTTCCAAGGTTAGTACTAAACTACCTCTGATACCAACTGTAACTCCCCGACCCCAGTTACCCAGAGTCGATGCATTATTGCGTAACATTGGCATGATCACAAAAGATCAAGTATCGAAAGACCGATTAGTTTAGTAGCCTTGGAAACACTAGATACATTTATAAATGTTACATTACATCATAAAGTAAAAAACAACAATAACAAAGTCTCCATAGTCCACGCTCATATCCTCTTCTGACTATCCCTTCAGGTCATTCATAAAATACTTCTTCACATCCTGGAAAATATTAAAACATTGAAAGGGGTGAGCTCAGATGCTCAGTAAGGATAAAAATATAGCGGAAGCTTTCATAAATAAACATTAACATTTAAGAAAATGTATAACTAAAACAAAATCTTTTTTAAACTTGAACTTCAACATAATATGGAAAAAGTAAAATTAAATAATTCCATTTACTTACTCACATGGATATTCTACTAGTCGAATAATCACATGCAATATCAATAACCACTTTCATAATGATGGAATTCATAATGCCAAACTATCATAACCACGTAGCCAAGGCCTCGTTCCAAGACCACAAATAAGATTTTGTCAAGGCCTCATTCCAAGACACTAGTTTGTCTCATGAGACTTATCGATGCATCAAGGAGCTATAGCGGGCTCCACCCGTCACTTATTAAGTCCAATGCATTCCTCATATGAACAGGTTTAAACATATCATAAACCATAACATAATCGTACCACATAAAACATGAATAAAGGAAACATAACATTTCCAAATTTCAATCACAAGATATCTATACAACACATTGATATATTAAAACATTATCAAAACCATTTTCGATACCAAAATAAATGAAAGTTAAAACTTGGATTTTATTTTTCATTTAAAAAAAGTTATGGCTTGTAGGGGAAGCTGAAACTCAAATAATGGTCATGGCGGCAGAGAAGTCATTGTCGTTGCATACGTACAACAAGAAAAACATTCCTTTTTGTCGTTTAGTAAAACGCTGCGTATGAAAATATTCTTTTTGGATAAACACAAAAGTCAAAGGGTTTTATACACCGTATAAAAGAAACTTATATATAAAACATAATATGCCTCAATGAATGGAGATTGAGACAAAGTCCCTTAAAAAGATAATTTTTAAACAAAATATATCTATTATGTGTATTCACTATAAGTACACATAAAGAAAGTACAAATACAAGATAGGACATTATAATATCATGACATAATTTGAAAGTAGGAGATTAACCCAAAGAATAGAAATTGGGTTAAGAAGTTCCCTTACCTCGTGTCTGACTTGACTCTACCGCTCTTTAACCTCCTGAATAATAAACTAGAGTTAATATCTACCTACTTAAGAACCTTTTTCAAGTTCATTATTCCTTTTATGTCACTTATTACCATGTTATGAACATTATGTAATTATTTAAGTTAATAACGGTCATTTTGTCGATCTTTGGTACTTGAGTCAAAAATAAACTTCTAATAATTACAAGTTGTTCATGTGGTGAAATATCCATTATATCCAAAATTATATTCATGATGTAGATATCATATATATCATATATATCCAGTATATACATGCATTTATAATATTACATAACATTTAGAGGTAAGAAATGAAATGCACCGTTCATGGAGACGGTAAGCCGTACGTACGCATGAACGCTACTTTCATTTCTATTTCATATTTAATGGAATGAAATTATAATTATATAAAGTTATAATATAATTCCAGTATAATATAATGTATAATACCATTTACTCCATCCTTTATACATACCACATATGACATTAACGATTCAAATCACTTTGAGGGGGTGGTAGTCCGCACTTCCTAAAATGAAATTATCGCGTTTACCCATAATGGAAATCATAAAGGTATGACATAAATGAAAAATAAAGAAGCATAAGAAAAAAATAAACATAGTATATATCATATATAAATATAGTGACATCTTAATGACCACCTTTGAAGGTGTTATATGAGTGTTGAACAATCATCGTTTCGTGAGGCAGAAATTCGCCATCCACAGAAACAGTATGTTCTTTAACCATTAGATGTAGGTGTGTGTAAGTGTATCTCAAATACTTCTTGAAACAACATCCTAGTATATTTAAGATACTGTTTTTGTTACAAAATAAAGGAATAAAAATAGTTTAAGGGGTTGGAGAAGCAAAATAAAACAAAATAACATAAGGGAAGACATTACCTTAAAATCGGGTAACTCTTTTGGATTTGATCCAAAGGCTTCCTTGGGAAGAATTCTGCCCAAAGTGAGGCTTCTAGGAGTAATAGAGGGAAGTTGAGAGAGTACTTTGGTAGAGTTTGGCCAAGCCAAAAGTCTTTGAAGGTGTGAATAAGGTGGTAGTGGTGGGGGCCTTTTATAAGAGGAGAGGAGGGGCACTCTTGGAAAGTAATGAAATGTTACTTTATTATATAATGAGTTTAGGATTTTAAAGGTCCCACACTTATATATTTAAAGGCTAAGGTGATAAGGGTTCTAAATCTACTCATACAATAGGATTTGGACAAGTATAATTCTTATATTTTACATTATCCTTCCATTTTATTAAAATCGTTAATTAATGAGGTAATCGCTGCATCTTCAGGGTGTCATAAATAAATTACTTTATTTAATGTCTAAAAATTATAAAATAAATATCATCATTTAGGAAATCGTTTTATCTTAATAATTAATATTTATAGTCAATAATATGACTTGTATAACCCCATTAATTTTTTTTATTAAAAGAACTCATGTTTGTGACATTTTTATTTTAACATTAAATAAAACGTTTTTAATGTCATTTTCCTACCAAAGTTGCTCCATGGGGTCCCCAAGTTGACCCATTTATTGTCTTGGTTGGAAATTACTTATCCAATAGGTTTAGGACAAGTGTAAAGGTATTTTCATATTTTTATAATATCATTTTTACCTTAAATTTCACTAATTACCTTTAATCGCGATTAATTAAACTTAAAAATTACTATTCACCAAAAAATTATTTTAATCCCATTGAACCAAATTTTACTTCCTATTGACAACCATGTATGTTGTATTTTTGAAAATCAAATCACAGAAGTGGTAATGTTTCATTTAAACGAAAAATCAGTTTTTTAACTACCACTTAGTTGTTTCACTATTCATCAAAAATTGAAGTTTTTCAGAACAATGCCAAAATTTCACCCTAATCTATAATTGATATTCTGAATTCAAAAATGATGTATATTTTAAAAAATTCCAAAAATATAAGTTTCAATAATTAATTTTATAATTAATTCCCGCTGTCACAACAAATAGCGTGTTTTTAAGAAACAATATATATCAAAAGATTGACAATTGTTTATGTCCAATTTCAAAGTGAAATTAATTATAATGAACACCATTGGATAAAATGGTAAAAATATATTCTAATTATACTTTAAAACCAATCAATAGTATAATTTATCACTATAAATTATTTTGATTAAAAAAGTTGTTTTTAAGTATTTTCCACTATTCATAAAAAATTGGAAGTTCTCAGAAAAATACCAAAAATTCAACATAGGCTAATTTTGATATTCCAAATCCAAAAATGAAGTCTATTTTGAAATATAAAATATATATAATATCAAAAAGGGGGTATTACTATTCATAATAGCTATTTTGATTGGTCGCGGTGCGTTAGAATCTTGAACTTGCGTACAATGCAAGCTATTGCATTATTGAAAGAGAAGCGTGTCATGGAAGCTCAGGGTGTTACAATCATGGAAAGATATTCTAGAATATAGGTTGATGAAATAAGTATGAAACCTTCTTGAGTAGAGATCAGGACAAATGTATTATATTACATAGTAATAGTTCATATTTGGTTAACATTTTTATGATATTAACATCTTTCTCTCTGGGTTCCTTGATATGTTACTAGATGTTAATCTTGGAGTTCATGACAACTTGTCTAATTCCAATGGGAGGGATTCCTTGAGGGTCACACAGAAAGTGTATCAACAATATCATTTAATTTCTATTTAAATTTAATTTTAGGATAAATATTATTCTATTGAGTAAGTAATAATAATTATTTAGGTTATGTTGATCTTATAAATTCAATAACTATATATTTGAAATAATATATTTGGGTGGAATGTTCATAAATATTTATTCATAATTTAGTGAATTTAATATTTATTTATTTACTTATTTCATGAATAATGTTATGATATTTATTTAGACTAAATATTTGTTATTAAACCTTTAATAAATTCTATGGTGTATTAACAATATGATTTTTGGGCCTGTATGGAAATGATATATTTAATTTAATAACATTTAAATAAAAATTATTTTATTAATTTAAGAAAATGATATTTAAATAATCCATGACATATAGGATACCATAGAAATGATATTAATATTTCTATTAGGAATGGGGTTTACTTAAAATATATATTTCAGCTATGGACCTATGTGAAATAACTAATTCTCCAAAATCAAGTATATTAACCCATGTATATCATTTTTAGGTAATGTGAGTTTTTCCATAAAAATATATCTTAATAGATATATATTAATACAAAAGATAATTATATAAAAAATGTTATCAATAACAAGATACATATATCATCCTCCACCTTCTCAAGAATGAGAGAACATGTAATAATCCTTTAAGGCCAAACGGGTTTTTGGTTGTGATAGACAACAAATTATTCAAGATGATCGATACCTCTATGCTTGAATTTTTTTACATGTGTGGAGTTATGATATTCTTGGAGAATGTGTGGATACTGCTAGAGGGATTCTTCTTTGAATCCTTCGTAACAATGTTAGTACAATAAGCTGGTCAACCAAATTCATCAATAAATAACTAATAACTAAGCTGATGTAATTCTTATTTATAAATTAATTATAAAATATTTGTGAAAATAACCTATATTTAATTATTTTGGGTTTTATATCTTTAATAAATAAGGATTTATCTAAAGAAACCAATGAGAACTATTTTTGGGCTTGGACCTAATCTCTTATGTTATTCCACAAAACCATCAATAAAAATATTTTTCAATATACACTAGAAAAAAAATATTTTATAAAATTATAAAATATCCTTAATCTAATTTTGATATATTAATTCTAATAATAAAGTACTCTTTATCAGTTCAAAATTCAAATAATTATAAATTTAACTTTTATATAAAATCATATAATATATAGAAAAAAATTATATGTAATAAATACTATTTTTCTTTTCATGAGTGAATATATTTATAGTTTTTATTATTACATAATTATTATATGATTGATAATTAATGTTTTAGAATTTTGAAAAAAATATATAATTTATCTTATAATTATAATAAATTTCATATTAGGTAACACTATTATTTGAATTTTAAAACTAAATATTTTAAAACATAATTTATTAATAGTGTATTATTATACAATCATTGAGTAACATGGTTGAATAAATAATTTTATGATATTATATTATTAATATTTATTTATTTACACATGGTTGTTATAACTGAAGGTTGTTATGGTTAGATTTTTTATCATAGTGAATATTGCTTGGATTTTATATAAATTTATAAGTATTTGGAAGTCAATTGAAGAACCTTGAAGTGTCTAGAATATGACTAGAGATATTTTATGAGATTTATAAATATTATATAGATTCTTCCATGACAACATATATCATTATTTTAATGATATTGGGGTCTAAAAATGGAAAATTAATTCTTTGCAAGAATACATTATAAGAATTTGTATGAGTGATACATACTGTGATGCCATGAAACACACCCAGAAGTGTTTCTAAGAAAATTCTAGTAGCTCTAACACTGAAACTCCATGATGAAAATTTAATAATGTTCCAATAAGACTATTTAATAATTTTCAAGGATTCTAGGGAGTATGTGACCAAGATTTGATATAAAAGGTGACAACATGAAGGAATATAAGAAGATTAAAGTATCTCAATAGTTTAATCCCTCATTCTAAAATAGGGTAAGCTAAATAATGATTTTTTGGAATAGATTTAAATGAATTTTTTATAATAAATACTCATAATATAAATATGTAGGTAACACTATGACCTATCTATATATTGGGAGAAGTTATAGAAAATTTTATTGTTGTTCCACAAAGCAACTAGTCATGTAGTGATTCTGTTTTTTTTTAATTTTTGAAAAGAGATGATAATAGGGATTGCTCTTGATGGTTTGGTAGCTCTTTCAACATCTAGTAAAAGCCAGTTCTAATTAAATAGTGGAAATCAATTAGAAGAATATATAAGGTCTGGATTTGATTAAAAATAACATGGAAGTTGTGATTAACTAAATTTGAAATTTGAAATTCAAACATCCTCTATTATTATATGTTCTTCTTTATAGAAAAAATATCACACAAATAATATAAGGTGAGAATTATTAAATATTATAAATATTATAGTATCATTAAATACCTTGATTCTGAGAATAGAAGCACATGGGGGTGAACTATATATAATATTAGAACTAAAAAAATAGAGTGTTGTTCATGTCACTAAATATCTAAAGTTTGAAGAGTAGTGCATTATGGAAAACCCACTTCTATTTATTATTAATATAATATGATTTATATATTGTACAATCAACCTTTTTATTAACTTTATCATTGTATCCCTCTTGAAATTAGTGTATGAAAGAGATGCATAGTTCATGGACCTTAAACCAATAATGATCTCTTTTGAGATTTGTAATCACAAACCAATTTCGTTTTTATTAATTGTCATATCAGTATTATACTATTATTTACTCCTTAGAGATATACTTTTATGGGTGAAACAAGAAAAATATTTTTTACACTTTCTTTATTGTTTTGAATTTTATTTTCTTCGAAAATTGATTCAAGATTTCTTGACTAATTTGAAGAAAATTCTTGATTAATCAAAAATAAAAGGTATAAATTTAAAAACACCTTAATTCATCACCCTCTTAGGTTATATGACATAAAAAAATGGTATAAAATGTTGTATCAAATACATTGGTTGGTTCTTTAATATATTGAGAGATATTTTAAATCATAGATAATATTGTTAATGAAAAGGGAGTACCATAAATTTATGAGTAAAACTAATATATATAGAAGAAAATGATGAGATTACATCTTAGACAACTTGACCTGAATGTTTACTCAACCACAATTCATGGGACTAATGTTAGTGATACAACTAGTAGGTTGATGATAGAATTATCCTAGATGACGTTTACTGATTATACTAAAGCTCATAATTATTTTTCATGAGTGTTTTTAAATCATATTTATATAAATTTGTTGGACAGTTCAATAGACTAAGGTATTTGGGATTAATTTTCTAATATTTTTTAAGGTGATAAAAATGTGATGGGGGAAAATTATAGGTTTTAAATAACATATTTGATGATATAAAGATGATTTCTAGTGATAATATAGATGTATTATTTGTAACACCCCAAGATTCTACGGTACGCTTCTCTTTGAATAATGCGATAGCCTGTGTTGTACGCAACATCGAGTTCTAACACACCACAACCAATCAAACTAGCCGTTATGAATAGTAATACCTACTTTTTGAAATTATATATATTTTATATTTCAAAATGGACTTCATTTTTGGATTTAGAATATCAATTATAGCTTAGGGTGAAATTTTGGCATTGTTCAGAAAAACATCAATTTTTGTTGAATAGTGAAACTACTAAGTGGTAGTTAAAAAACTGAATTTTTTCATAAAACTTAATTTTACCGCTTCTGTGATTGGAATTTCGAAAATCCGAGAAACATGGTTAATATCAAAGAGTAAAATGTGGTTCAATGAGATGAAAATAATTTTTGGTGAATAGTAACTTTTTACTTTTATTTACCACGGTTAAAAGTAAATAGGATAATTAAGGGTAAAAATGATATTAATATTACCCTAACACATGTCCTAATTCTATTGGAGAAGTGTATCTCGACCAAAAAGAACCTTATGAATAAAATATTATCATTTAGGTCCACTTGGATTAGATTAGGACATTTATTATTATTTAATTCAAAGAAGAGTTAAAAGAGTTAAAATCAATGTTTATTTAATAAAACATTTATAATATAGTGTTATACATAAGATATATTAGATTGTAAATATTAATTAGAAATATAAAAATATTTACTACATAATGATATTTTATTTATAATTTTTAGACATTAAATAATTTAATTTATTTATGACAAAATGATGATGTAGTAACTACCATAATAGTGAAAAATTAAAATAATTGATATTATAAATACCCAAATAAATATAATTTGAGACTTTTAATGAATTAAACTAATTTTATAGGAAACTATGACATATTAGGATTGATGTAATTTACTTTGTTCGAACTAATCATTCTGTTATGATTTTCACAAAAATCAATTTTCCAAATAGTGTCAAAATTGACATAAAAGAGTTTTTAAAACAAATATTATATTATTAATTGATATTAAATTCCTAAAAATCTAAGGTTCTGCCAAGAGACTTATATCATGATAGGTGTATCATTAATGGACCACTTTTGGGTCACTTGGAGGTAAATAGTAAGTTTATTAACTATATAATATAAAAATACAAAGTGACATGGTAAGTGTCAAACTAATTAACTAAGAGTTACAACTAAAAGATAAGGTTAATATAATGACCCAAAACTGTCTAAATTATATTGGTTGAGTTGTTTTCGACCCATCCCCATCTTAACCTTTAAATAATCCACTTTGGAGCCATTAGAAACCGAATATGAATTTATTATAAATTAATATTTCTAGCTTTTCCAAAGGTGCCCCTCACCCCTCTTATAAAAGGGCACTCACCCTTCTCACACATTCACACATTCAAATCCTTTTGGTTCGGCCAAACCCTACCCAAATACTCTCTAAACTTCCATCAATACAACCTAGAGGCCTTAGTTTGATCAGAAAGCCAACCTAAGGAGCCCTTTTGATCAAATCAAAAGGAAGAACCCGAAGAAGAGGTAATGATTTCACCACCCTTTTTCAAGTTCCTTTCTTCTTCCACTTCTCCTTCTTTGTTATTACCATTCTAAAATAATAACTCCAGTATCTTATATATAATATGAAGTTATTATAAATATGGTACAACCATATTCAGTATTCTATCCATCCTTTGAATAACATGTCACCATACGTGCGTACGTACGGCTTACCATCTCCACGTCGTGGTGTAATTGTTATTCAATAAATTATTATTTGGATGGGTATAATAATGATGTGAAACTCATTTAAATAATAAATATAACATGATAATGATTCTCTATATATGATATACCATCAAATTATATATTATTTCAATATCAAAAGAATGATATTGCCGCTCGTGCGTACGTACGGACTACCGTCTCCACGAACGCGATGAGATTCATTCTCCATCGTATCCATTCAAGTATAATTCTCATTTGATGATTAATAATAGTATCTAAGGACTTGATATCATTATGTATATGATTAAGATACAACCTATCCATGAAAAACATAGCTTACGTAACAAAACATATAAAAGAAAACGAGTAAGTTAACACCCAAAACAACGATAATACTAAGATATTATTAACAAATCAATGTTAAAAGATCATATATGATATCACATTAATGTATATGATTCTTGTATAATTTAATAACAATTATTTCACCATTATACATGAGGTTAACCTACCCCAACCAAGGAAAAGTACAAGGTAAGAGTTATTTCACAATCTCTTCATTATCCGAGGTTGTTTATACGTAATAATCTACTGGGACTTCTTTATCATCCACGTCCATGTTTCTTAAAAATATATTTCAAAACATTTTTAATATTTACAATAATATGAGTTAAATTCATTTATACCCTTGTTTGACTTTTTATAAGTGGTTTATAAAGGAATCTTTCTGTCGTTTTCCAAACAAGGTTCTTTTTATCCTTTTCAACAGAATTAAGGTAAGAATGTTTTTTAACTTATACGGCGGGTGTGTCTATTTTCCACCATTATAAAATCTTCGAAGCTTCCTTTACAATATTATAAGAATATTTTCAAATAATAAGTTTTATTTTATAAATATATGACTCTTAAATGATTTCAAAATAGAAAGAGATATTTCTCTAAAAAGAGTTTTGATTTCATCTATGTCAACATCCTTTAATGGATTTTACACTTATTTGAAGTTGATTTATTATGATAAAAAACTTCTATATTGTATTGAAGGTTTTGTGATATGTTTGACTATGGATGTGATATTTTTATACCATTCATGGTTTATGGATGAAGTATTTACATTTTGTATGCTAGTTTTAATACGAATGTTTATGTTATGTTTAAACCTTTTCATATGGGAATGCATTGGACTTAATATGTGACGGGTGGAGCCCGCTATAGCTTCTCGATGCATCGGTAGGTCTCATGAGACAAACTAGTGTCTTGGAAAAAGTCCTTGGAAAAATCTTATTTGTAGTCTTGGCACGAGGCCTTGGCTATGTGGTCATGATAGTCTGGCATTATGCATTCCATCATTATGAAAGTGGTTATTGATATTCCATGGGATTATTCGATTAGTATAATATCCATGTGAATAAGTAAATGGAATTATTTAATTTTATTTTGCCATACTATGTTGAAGTTCAAGTTTAAAAGGCTTTTTCTTTAGTTATACCCTGCCTTAAATGTTTATTCTTATTTATGAAAGTTTCTGCTATATTGTTATCCTTACTGGTCATTTGAGCTCACCCCTTTTTTATGTTTTATTTTTCCCAGGATGTGAAGAAGTAAATTATGAATGACCTATAGGGATATTATGATGGGATAATAGTGTGCACTATGGAGACAATATGTTGTTGTAGTAGTTTTTCACTTCATGATGTAATGTAAAACTTTAGGATTATATCTAGTGTTTCCAAGGCTACTAAACCAATCGGTCTTTCAAGATTTGATCTTTCTTGTGATCATGCCAATGTTATGTAATAATGCACCGACTCTGGGTAACTGGGGTTGGGGCGTTACAGTTTGTATCAGAGGAATTTTAGTACAAACCTTGGAAGCTATATTTAGATATACTCTGATTAGAGCACATAGACCTAAGATGGACTTTGAGGATTAGTATAGAATAACTTCCTAGAATTTTGGTATTGTAGAGATTTTGTGAGTTTTTCGAGCAATACATACCTGTCTAGATACGAGCAGGTAGAGGCGGCTCTGGCAAGATGTACCTAGGGGTAAAACCCGAAAACACCGCTTTGAGCTAGACTTGAACGGGAACTGGTGCACAACAACAGGCCTTGCTGAATCTTGGTTATGACACTCCCAGTGGATATGCTTAGGATAACTCTCATTTTATTTAAAAATCATTATGAAGGGTTTATGAGTATATACTTCCTCAAATAAAACATTTTTTATGATTATGGATTATATCCATAAATAGTTCAATTTATGTTAAGTGTTTTATAAGTATGGGATTATGTATTTTGATTCATAAACTGATCTAGTTTATGCCATTGTTTAGAAATGGTGCCTAGTTGAAGAAATGGAAACTGTATCAATGCATGCACTCCATGTAGAGATTTCCCTCCTGCTCAAGATAATTATAGTGGAGCTGGTGATGCAACTGGTGCTGATCAGCTAATCACCATACCGGGACAACTCACTCAGGTTATGAATAATAACCTTACCCGTATGGAACACCCTGATCCGCAGCGTGGACGATCAATGTTAGATCGATTCATGAGGCAACAACCACCAACTTTCAATGGGAGTACAAATCTATTAGTAGCTGAGAAATGGATAAGTTCCCTAGAGAAAATATTTCAGGCTTTGGGGAGTAGTGAAAGGGAAAAAGTTATCATGACAGTTTACTGCCTCATTGGAGATGCTGATCAGTGGTGGTCATTGATTCAAAACACGAAGGAAGATGATGAAGTATCAAATATGGAATGGAGGGAGTTCAAAGATATATTTTTAGAAAAATACTTTCCTCGTGACCATCGAGCAGATATAGAAAGACAATTTTTGAGTCTGAGACAAAAGGAGGATGAGAATGTCACAAAGTATGAGGCTAACTTTACAAGGTTAGCAAGGTATGATGGAGATTATATACGTAACCCAGGAAGTAAGATTTATCGGTTCTTTGATGGGTTAAAACCATTTCTCCGTAGAGCATTAGTCTCACAATCCTTCTCATCGTATGAAGACATTGTCTCATGTGATATCAAGACAGAAAAGGAATTCTCTAAGTCATATGAATTTAAAGAAAAGCAAGAGAATAAGAGATCTGCCGATCAATCTCGGAATGGAAATAAGGGGAAGAAGGGAAAGGTTGAATATCCATCCTGTGGTAAATGTGGGAAGAAACACCTCGATACTTGCTTGAAGGGAATGGGTGTCTGTTACAAGTGTGGTGAGAAAGGCCACAAAGCTAGTGAATGCAAAGGGAAGAAGGAATCTACCAATGTTCAATTCTACAATTGCAGGGAGATGGGACATTATGCAAATGAATGTCCTAATCGTCAGGGTAACTTACCTCAGAAAAGGCCAAGGGATCAAGGCCAAGCTTATGCTATCACTACTGTAGAGGTAGAAGCTCTAAAAGACATGGTGGCAGGTAATTTAATGGTTTCCTCATGTTTAGAAAATGCATTATTTGATTATGGATCATCGAATTGCTTCATATCTTCCCAGTTTTCTAAGAAAATTAGATATTTCCAATTTGATTTAACAAGGTAGTTGTCAGTTAAAACTCCTAAGGGAAGTATCATTGCAAAAAAGTTTTGTGAATCAGTCCCCATTAGAGCACATAAATGTTCTTTATCTGCTGATCTCATCGTCATACCTATGATTGAGTTTGATATAATCCTCGGTATGGACTGGATTTTAGACTATGATGCAAAGATTTATTGTAAGAAGAAAGAGGTTACGATTCTTTATGATGATGATGATAAGGAACACCTTATCTTTAGAGCAGAATCTTCACCACCTAATTCTTATCTAGATCCACCCCCAGTAGCTCAACTAAATTCAATTATTGGGGAGGAAGAGAATGAAATTACTGTGGGTGAGGAAAGTAATGTTTAAATAGAGGATGTACCGGTTGTGAAAGAATATGTAGATGTATTTCCGGAAGATTTACCTGGACATCCTCCAGAACGAGAAGTTGAGTTTTCCATTGATTTAATTCCTGGATCAAGGCCTATATCGAAGACCCCTTATAGAATGGCCACTATAGAATTAGTTGAACTAAAGAAACAATTAGAGGAATTGAGTAATAAGGGATTTATTATCCCTAGTGTTTCTCCATGGGGAGCCCCTGTTCTTTTTGTTAAAAAGAAAGATGGATATATGAGGTTATGTATCGAATATAGGGAGATCAATGCTATAACAATAATGAACAAGTATCCCCTACCTCACATTGATGATTTATTTGACCAACTGCATGGAGCTCAATACTTTTCAAAGATTGACCTTTGATCTGGATACCATCAGTTGTGTGTAAAGAAGGAAGACATTCCGAAGACAGCATTTCGAACCAGGTACGGGCATTACGAGTTTACTGTAATGCCTTTTGGATTGACTAATGCACCCTCTGTATTCATGGATCTGATGAATAGAGTTTTCAAGGAATATCTCGATGAATTTGTGGTGATATTTATTGATGATATCTTGGTATACTCCAAAATATACGAAGATCATGAAAATCGCTTGCGCATTATCCCGAAGACTCTGAGAAGACATGAATTATATGGGAAGTTTAGTAAGTGTGAATTTTGGATTCAGGAGATTTCTTTTCTTGGCCATATTGTATCTAAATATGGAATCTCTGTTGATCCTTATAAGACCAAGGCAATCCAAGAATGGCCAGAACCTATGATTATAACTAAGGTATGCAGTTTTATTGGTTTAGCAGGTTATTATCGACGTTTCGTCCGGAATGTTTCCCGGTTGGCTAACCCATTAACAAAGCTCACATGTAAAGGGGTTAAATTTGTTTGGACAAAAGAGTGTGAAGAATGTTTCAAAGAACTGAAGAGAATATTAGTCAATGCTCCTATATTGACACTACCATCGGGGAATGATGGGTTCATTATTAATAGTGATGCATCGAAGAAAGGACTTGGTTGTGTCCTTATGCAGAATGATAGGGTTATTGCCTATGCATCACGATAGTTGAAAATTTGTGAGCAAAACTATCCTACTCATGATCTTGAGTTAGCAGCTGTGATCTTTGCTCTGAAGATATGGAGGCACTACCTCTATGGTGAAAAATGTGAGATTTATACTGATCACAATAGTTTGAAGTATATTTTCTCACAAAAAGAACTCAACATGAGGCAAAGGAGATGGCTTGAATTACTCAAGGATTATGATTGCACGATACACTACCAACCGGGGAAGGCAAAAAAGGTGGCAGATGCTTTGAGCAGAAAAGACCATGGAGTTTTGAACAATATGAGAATTTAAAGGGATCCAATTTTCATGGATCTAGTGAAGATGGACATGGGAATAACCAAGGAAGGAGAAACATCAATGTTTTTTCAAATGGTTTCTAAACCATATTTACTAGAAAGAATTAAGAGTTCTCAGACCGATGATGAAGAATTTAAAAAGAATATTAAAGCTGTGAATGTTGGGAGATTGAGGGACATTGTGTATGAAGATGGAATTTTGAAATTTGGGAAGAGACTTTGTGTTCCCAATATACCTGATCTAAAAAGGTAATTGCTGGATGATGCTCATAGTTCCAATTTCTCTATACACCCTAGGAGCACCAAAATGTATGGAGATTTGAAGGAACATTTTTGGTGGGACAACATGAAGAGGGAGATTGCTGATTTTGTGTCAAGATGTATGGTTTGTCAACAAGTGAAAGCTGGAAGGCAACAACCTGGAGGAGTCATGCAACCTCTTCCCATACCGGAGTAGAAATGGGACAATATTACAATGGACTTTGTCATGGGGCTACCAAAGACTCCTAGAAGGAATGATGAAATGTGGGTCATTGTGGATTGTCTTACCAAGTCAACACATTTTCTTGCTATAAGAGAATATCTACCACTGGAATGTCTAGCAAGAATATATATTAATGAAGTTGTGAGACTTCATGGAGTACCCCTATCGATTGTTTCCGATCGTGATCCCCGTTTTACTTCAAGATTCTGGAAAAGTCTTCATAAATCCTTGGATACTGAACTTCATTTGAGCACTGCCTACCACCCTCGAACAGATGGACAATCAGAACGAACTATTCAAACCTTATAAGACATGTTGAGATCCTGCTCACTTGACTTTCAGGGTATATGGGATCAATATTTACCTCTGGTAGAATTTTCCTATAACAATAGCTTCCATTCGAGTATTCAGATGGCACCATATGAAGCATTATATGGAAAGAGATGTCGTACACCAACATGTTGGGATGACGTTGGTGAAAGAAAACTTGTAGGCCTAGAACTGGTGGAGGAAATGATGGAAAAGGTGAAGGTAATCCAAAACCATATCAAAGCAGCTCAAAGTAGGCAGAAGAGCTATGCCGATAATCGAAGGAAGGATTTGGAATTTCAAGTCGGTGATCATGTTTTCCTGAAGGTATCTCCATTGAAGGGATTCATACGTTTTTCTAAGAAAGGTAAATTGAGTCCCAGGTACATCGGACCTTTCGAAATTCTAGAACAAATTGGGGCTGTAGCTTACCGTTTGGCAATGCCGCCAAGTCTCTCCAAAGTTCACGATGTGTTCCACGTATCTATATTGAGGAAATACATGCTTGACCCAACACATGTAATCACCTATGAGGAATTAGATTTGGAACCCAATCTGTCTTATTGTGAAGAGCCCGTTAAGATTCTTGATACGAGAGAACAAGTGCTGAGAAATCAGACGACGCGTCTGGTAAAAGTCTTGTGGAGAAACCATAAGATGGAAGAGGCAATGTGGGAACCTGAGGAACTTAGGATGAAGAACCACCCGATTCTTTTCATGCGGTAGTATTATTGAAATTTTGAGGACGAAATTATTTGGAGGGGAGAATGTAACACCCCAAGCTTCTACGGTACGCTTCTCTTTGAATAATGTGATAGCGTGTGTTGTACGCAACATCGAGTTCTAACACACCACAACCAATCAAACTAGCCGTTATGAATAGTAATACCTACTTTTTGAAATTATATATATTTTATATTTTAAAATGGACTTCATTTTTGGATTCGGAATATCAATTATAGCTTAGGGTGAAATTTTGGCATTGTTCAGAAAAACTTCAATTTTTGATGAATAGTGAAACTACTAAATGGTAGTTAAAAAACTGAATTTTTTGATAAAACTTAATTTTACCACTTCTGTGATTGGAATTTCAAAAATCCGAGAGACACGGTTAATATCAAGGAGTAAAATGTGGTTCAATGAGATGAAAATAATTTTTGGTGAATAGTAACTTTTTACTTTTATTTACCACGGTTAAAAGTAAATAGGGTAATTATGGGTAAAAATGATATTAATATTACCCTGACACATGTCCTAATTCTATTGGATAAGTGTATCTCGACCAAAAAGAACCTTAGGAATAAAATATTATCATTTAGGTCCACTTGGATTAGATTAGGACATTTATTATTATTTAATTCAAAGAAAAGTTAAAAGAGTTAAAATCAAAGTTTATTTACTAAAACATTTTTAATATAGGGTTATACATAAGATAAATTAGATTGTAAATATTAATTAGAAATATAAAAAGATTTTCTACATAATTATAGTTTATTTATAATTTTTAGACATTAAATAATTTAATTTATTTATGACACAATGATGATGCAGTAATTTCCATAATAGTGAAATATTAAAATAATTGATATTATAAATACCCAAATAAATATAATTTGATACTTTTAATGAATTAAACTAATTTTATAGGATAATATGACATATTATTATTGATTTAATTGACTTTGTTCTAACTAATCATTCTTTTATGATTTTCACAAAAATCAATTTTCCAAAGTGTCAAAATTGACATAAAAGAGTTTTTAAAACAAATATTATATTATTAATTGATATTAAATTTCTAAAAATCTAAGGTTCTGCCAAGAGACTTATATCATGATAGTTGTGTCATTAATGGACCACTTGTGGGTCTCTTGGAGGTATATAGTAAGTTTATTAACTATATAATATAAAAATACAAAGTGACATGGTAAGTGTCAAACTAATTAACTAAGAGTTAAAACTAAAAGATAAGGTTAATATAATGACCCAAACCTGTATAAATCCTATTGGTTGTGTGGTTTTCGACCCATCCCCACCTTTAAATTTAAATAATCCACTTTGGAGCAATTACAAACAGAATATGAATTTATTATAAATTAATATTTCTATCTTTTCCAAAGGTGCCCCTCACCCCTATTATAAAAGGGCACTCCCCCTTCTCACAAATTTACACATTAAAAGCCTTTTGGTTCGGCCAAACCCTACCAAAATACTCTCTCAACTTCTTTCAATACAACCTAGAGGCCTTAGTTTGATCAGAAAGCCAACCTAAGGAGCCCTTTTGATCAAATCAAAAGGAAGAACCAGAAGAAGAGGTAATGATTTCACCACCCTTTTCAAGTTCCTTTCTTCTTCCACTTCTCCTTCTATGTTATTACCATTATAAAATAATAACTCTAGTATATTATATATACTGCGATGTTATTATAAATATGGTACAACCATATTCAGTATTATATCCATCCTTTTAATAACATGTCACCATACGTGCGTACGTACGGCTTACCGTCTCCACGCCGTGGTGTAATTGTTATTCAATAAATTATTATTTGGATGGGTATAATAATGATGTGTAACTCATGTAAATAATAAATATAACATTATAATGATTCTTTATATATGATATACCATCCAATTATATATTATTTTAATATCAAAAGAATGATATTGTCGCTCATGCGTATGTACGGACTACCGTCTCCACGAACACGATGAGATTCATTCTCCATCGTATCCATTCAAGTATAATTCTCATTTGACGATTAATAATAGTATCTAAGGACTTGATATCATTCTAGATATGATTAAGATATAACCTATCAATGACAAACACAGCTTACATAACAAAACATATAAAAGAAAACTAGTAATTTAACACCCGAAACAACGATAATACTAAGATATTATTAACAAATCAATGTTAAAAGATCATATATGATATCATATTATTGTATATGATTCTTGTATAATTTAATAACAATTATTTCACCATTATATAGGAGGTTAACCTATCCTAACCAAGGAAAAGTACAAGTTAAGGGTTATTTCACAATCTCTTCATTATCTGAGGTTTTTTATACGTAATAATCTACTGAGACTTCTTTATCATCCACATCCATATTTCTTAAAAATATATTTCAAAACATTTTTACTATTTACAAGAATATGGGTTAAAGTCATTTATACCCTTGTTTTAATTTTTATAAGTGGTTTATAAAGGAATCTTTCCATCGTTTTCCAAACAAGGTTCTTTTTAACCTTTTAGACAGAATTAAGGTAAGAATGTTTTTTTAACTTATACGACGGGTGTGGCTATTTTCCGCTGTTATAAAATATTCGAAGCTTCCTTGACAAGCTTATAAGAATATTTTCAAAGAATATGTTTTATTTTATAAATATATGACTCTTAAATTATTTCAAAATAGAAAGAGATATTTCTCTAAAAAGAGTTTTGATTTCATCTATATCAACATCCTTTGACGGATTTTACGCTTATTTGAAGTTGATTTATTATGATAAAAAAATTCTATATTGTATTGAAGGTTTTGTGATATGTTTGACTTTGGATGTGTTATTTTTATACCATTCATGTTTTATGGATGAAGTATTTACATTTCGTATGCTAGTTTTAATACGAATGTTTATGTTATGTTTAAACCTTTTCATATGGGAATGCATTGGACTTAATATGTGACGGGTGGAGCCCGCTATATCTCCTCGATGCATAGGTATGTCTCATGAGACAAACTAGTGTCTTGGCAAAAGGCATTGGAAAAATCTTATTTGTATTCTTGGCACGATGCCTTGGCTATGTGGTTATGATAGTCTGGCATTATGCATTCCATCATTATGAAAGTGGTTATTGATATTGAATGGGATTATTCGATTACTAGAATATCCATGTGAATAAGTAAATGGAATTATTTAATTTTATTTTTCCATACTATGTTGAAGTTCAAGTTTAAAAGGATTTTGTTTTAGTTATACAATGCCTTAAATGTTTATTCTTATTTATGAAAGTTTCTTCTATATTTTTATCCTTACTGGGCATTTGAGTTCACCCCTTTTCTATGTTTTATTTTTCCCAGGATGTGAATAAGTAAATTATGAATGACCTATAGGGATATTATGAGGGGATAATAGTGTGCACTATGGAGACAATATATTGTTGTAGTAGTTTTTCACTTCATGATGTAATGTAAAACTTTATGAATATATCTAGTGTTTCCAAGGATACTAAACCAATCGGTCTTTCGAGATTTGATCTTTCTTGTGATCATGCCAATGTTATGTAATAATGCACCAAATCTGGGTAACTGGGGTTGGGGCATTACATTATTTAACTTTATTACTATAGTTGTTATCTTCATTCATGGACTTAGTTAAGAAATACAAGATTCTAAAATTTTAAGGATGGTTATTATAAAATTACCTTCAATATACTATCAAAGTGTAGTAGATCATGTGGTGATAAATGTTAGTGAATTTTCTCTTTAAAAATTACATAATAATTTGGTTTTATGTGAGATATAGGTGAAAATGGGGAGCACTTTAGAACATTCATCTAAATACATACCATTAGATTCTATTTATTAGAATAAAATTTAGGATATTAAAAATGAAAATTATAAAAGTGATGACTTATTATAACTTATGTAAAGGAAGTTCAAAAGAGGAAAATGGATATTTGAAGGTAAGTAACCATTAACATGTTTCATATGACAGCCCTGAAACCCCACATACAAATCCAGTGTTGAAATCATAAACATTATATTTCTGGATTTGATACTGATGAAGGTGACCCAATTTTCACTATCCAAAATTTACAAAATCCAAAGTAAATATTGGATTCACGTACATTCTCAATGACCATTTATGTTTAGATTTTTATAGAATTAGGGAAATATATTAACATAATGGATTTATATACAATTGGTTTATAAAGATGATAATTATTTCCCACTATAACTTGCTTTTCATTTTCCAAATTTGGTTATCATCATCCATATGCAACCCTTCTATACATAATTTATTTAACATAATTCTTGATAACTTGGAGAAAAGGAAACATAAAAAGGGTTAGATCAAATGATTAGTAAGGGTAAACATATCCAATAAAATTGAATATCATCAGTGATCATAAGAAGAGAATACAATTGTGATGACATAATCAATGAGAATGAGTTTAAAAGAATAATATTCATAACCATCAATACCTAGATCATCAAACACAAAAACATGGAATAATTATTTAACAATGGAAAGAGTCATCAGAAACAATAATCATGATCCATGTGAAATAAATCTTGATCATAGGAAACATTACTAACTCATAAAAACATAATGTTTTTTGGTAACTTATAAAATCATCATAATAAAACTCTTAAAGAAACCTTATAATTGGAATAACTATACATCATAATTTAAATATAATTTTGTAGATAAAATAATCCTTATACAATTCATTAGAGAAATATCTAGGTACACCCATAATATTATCTATATTGGGATCAACCAGTACTATCTAGGTGCACCCATCATATAACAATTTCCAGGAACTATGAATAAAGTACATGGAGATTACATTTCATCATAAAACTCATAAAACAACCATTATTATTTTTATAAATTTATTAAACCATAGAAAATAAATGGGCTCCATAATGATTTCTTTTAAACATGGTTAACTTGTATAAAATAAATTATTTCCATAATAATCTCTTGAAAACATGATTAACCCTTGTAAAAGAAATGGGTTCCATAACAATCTTTTTGAAACATGATTAACCTGTGGAAAAGAAATGACAACCATAACAATCTCTTTGAAACAATCATAATCTATATAGAGTTATAATTAGGATTATATCATTATAAAATATCTCCATTAGAGAATAAGTAAGAAAAATGGTTTTTGGTGCGATGAATAGAAATTCCATTAAAATATCATTAAAAATATTTTTTAATAAAACAACTTTTTAATTTTTAAAATCACTTTTAAAAAGATAAAAAATCACAAAATATTTCAAAAATGAAATTATTTGATTTTTTTTGAATATATATAAAGTAATCTTTTAGTAAAATAATGGGCATAATAGTGGGAAAATCTATTTATGTCATAAATGTTAAAAATAAACATTCATTTCAAAATATTTTGAAATATGGAGTAAAAAGTTGCCCATTTGGAAAATATTATGATATTTCATTTTAAATTTTTTTATAAGAAGGTAAAAGAGAATGTAAAATATATTTTTGAAATCATTTTTTTTATAAAAAGACATTTTGAAAACAGTTTAAAAAACATGGATATGGAAGAGGAAGATTCCTAATCTAAAAAATATAATTTTGATGTCACATATAGATGAAATTATTGATATTTATTCAACGAATAAGGAAAGAAATGGAAATAAAACTTGTTAACCACATTCATACCCAGTGGAGAATAATGATATGCAGTTCAAGAAAATAATATCATATAATTTCCTCTAAATTAACCTTTAAAAAAAATAGTCTTGAAATGAAGGATATTGAAACATAATGCCATTGCCACTTTGGTAGCTCTTCAATCATAATCCCCATTAAATAACAACATAAAATGATAATTTAAATATCATGAATATCAATTATTTCATGATATAACATGTAAAAGGTTAGTATATACTCCTCACAAATGAATATAGGTTCATATCATAAATATATGACTTAAAGAAAGATAATTTGAGATGAATAACCCTTACAAAAAACATACCATTGAATTTGAGGATAAATAAGTTAATCGATTATCTGTATAAAATTTATACCACATAAATAATTTTAAACTAAAAATAATATAATTAAATTAATTAGATACATAATCATATAATTTAAAATATAATGAATAAGTAATATAACCCAATGAAAAGAAAATGAGTTATGAAATTATTTACCACTTGGCAACTTTCTAGTCAAATCCCCTTGGATGAAAGAATTAAAATTGAAACTTAAAATACCATTATTTATTATTTATTCATGATATTACATGAATTAGGTTCGTTATATACACTACTAAATTTAAATAAGTGGTGAATATGCCATATGTATCATAGAAATAAAACTGAGATGAGAAACCCTTACCTTCAGTCCAACTTTCTTTATACGTGTATGAACCTCATGTATAATAAAATTATATTAATTATTAGTTTTATTAAGAAAATTTTACAAGTTTAATAACTTATATATATATAATTTATTTAATTATTTCTAATTTACATATTTAAATACATAATTAGTTAAGTCCACATCATGTGTTTTGAGGAGGTTCGATTCATTGTTTCAAAATAGATTTGGTGTGTTGACTGTGGTCGAAGAAGTTATTGTTTCAACATATAAAATAATAAATAGTAAATAATTATCATATTTATTCATCAGTTATACTTTTAAAACCAATAATTAAAAATGGTTATGTAAAATGAACCATGTCACGATCATGGAAACATTAGGTCGTGCATGCGCATGAGTAATGTTTCCAATTTTCAATGATCATTATGAAAAGAAGGTATTTATTATTTATTATTTATATAATTATAGTAATATCATAAATTAAATATTATTTCTTTAAATATACTTATATATAAAAACTATGTGATTTATTGATGAAAAAGAGTTGCATCACTTCGTCGTGGTGGTAGCCCACTTGTATACACGGACAATATTATCATTTATCAGTGTAAAAAATAAAATTATATAATGTATTTTTAAAATGATAAATATTTCATTTATATAATAATTATTTCATTTATATCACATATATTTATTAACTTCATTCTTATTAACTTTCATGTAAAGTGTTAGTGAAAAAAATATCACATCACTTTATGAGGCGATAGTCTGATGTACACACAAGCATCACTATTATACCCCCCACTGATTATAAAGTTAGAATATATGTTTGTGACATCATATATAAATAAGTATAAATATTTTGAAAATATAATATATATATATATATATATACTTTAAATCCATCATTATAATAAGCTGTGAGAGGTGATGATGGAAAAATAATGACATCATTTCGCGAGACCATAGTCTGTCGTACACATAAATGATGATTTTGTAATAAATTTGATGTAATAGGATATGTAATTAAAATAATAATATAGAATTATATTTTATATAATGGTGTTATTATATTATAATAATTTGATAATATTTTATGGTGGTCTAAGAATAAATAAAATAAAATTGTGTGGTTAAAAACAATACCTCTTCTTCGAACAACCTCCATAGATAAGCACCGAAATCTATACTAGGAAGGATTTATGATCAAAATAATGGCTCTAGGTAATGGTTAGGTTATTAAATAATACTTTTTTTAGGTATTTTCTTATCCAAATGGTTTTGAAGGTGTGAATATGAGAGGAGAGGGGGAGGCCTTTTATAAGTGAGGTGAGTGGAAAAATTGTAATTTTTTAAAAGAAAAAGGTGTACCCGCATTTTTTGCATGCCACAAGGCTCAAAAATATACCATTATCATGAATTCGAAGGAATAAGGTATAAATATTTCCATAAAATTTATTTTCCACATGTTTTTAGTTTATTTGAACCTTTATATTTTTAGTTTAACCCCTGGTAAACCTGTTTTCCTTTTAACCCTGGTAATTTATTTTTACTATTTTCACTATTATTTATGGTCAAAATTTAAAATGAAATTATTAGATAATATAAATTATTCTTATTATAAATATTTAAACCATTTTAATAAATTAAATTCACATAATTGGATTTTTTTAATTTAAAATTCAACTCAAAAGTGCAATGAAAAAGAGGATTTTCAAGAAGTGTATTTTTCAAGAAAAAGATGTTTTTAAATTAACACCATGACTAAAAGTAATTATTATATGATTTTAAATTTATATTTATTGATATATAATCTATAAATTTCATTTAAAACATTACCAATTAGGTATTATTTTAATTAATTAATTTTTTTTAACATTATTCACTTTAAAATAGTTTTTAGAAAAATCATGTTTTTAAACCCAAAAATAAACTTAGATTGAAATCCAATTTAAATATTACTAAAATTAAAATTTGTTGATTAAATATAACTAAATATTATTTATGTTACATTAAACCATATTTAAAATATAATTTTACTTTAAATATATTTAATTTATTGATAAGAAATGACAGTTTTACAAAGATCGGTATATTCCACTATTCACTGAAAAATCAATATTTTCCAAAAAATACCAAATTTTCACCCTACATTAATTTTGATATACTTATTGAAAAAATGATGTAAATTTTATAATAAATATTTTCCAAAAATTCCAAAAATTAATTATAATATTTTCTCACAAAAATCAATAAAATCATTTTTGATGAAAACATGATTTTGAAGAATAAAATTACTTTACTATAAATTGATTGATTATTTACTATGAATTGATCAATAATTTTTATCGAGTAGGAAATATATATTTCATAAATTAGATAATATTATTAATACCCTTTGATTTAATATTTATTTTATAATGGTTATATATTTTGTGGTTTCTTTAAGATCGGTGTTTTATGTCGAATATGCTATAAAACATATTTCTCTTCTTTTAAATGGATTAAATGAGACTAAAAGATAGAATCATATTACAATATTTCTCATAAAAAGGAAGAAAATCCATAGGAAAACCATCCCTCCAAGTAACGCCTTAGTCGACTCCCTTATTGGAAAGACCGTTAGCTACCATATATACTTCACGAAAAGCATGTGTGATAATGTAGTTAGTTTCCAAAAGTAGAGAGAGACAACTCATCCAACAATAAGTGGCCAGAGAAGATGCACCACCCCCTTCTAGATAGCTTGGACAATATTGGTGGAATCACTTTCAATACAAATATTTTTCCAACCTTTTTTCTTGGCAAAGTCGACAGCGTAAATGACCCCCATTATTTCTGATTCTAGAGACGAGGTCGTACCACATCCACCAAAGAAGAACGCATGAAAATTACCAAGATGATCTCTAAAGATATCACCACATCCTGTAAGTACTGGGTTGCCTTTGGAGGCACCGTCGACATTCAATTTGATCGATCCTGGAAGCGGGGCTTGCTAGAATACCTCAAAAGTACATCTAGGTGGCCTATAGAGACCAGCAATCTGAAGTTCATGCAATATTTCAAAGTCTTTGATGGTGTTGTCGTAGTAGGATTTCTGAATCAAGGAAGTATCATGAATGGAAATGATAATTCACACCTTACCTATATTAAGCTTAAATGAGTAATTATTATGAAGAATATTATTTCTATCATACCAGATCACATGTAGGAGCTCAAAAACAGCGATTAAGAATATATTTTTAATTTATTTAGAAGATTCAAAAACAACACAACGCTGTAGTTGGGAGTTTATGGAATTAAGGAGTATCCATGTGCACCCAAAGATGTCAAAAATAAATTCCAAATGGCTAAATCTGTACCAAAAATATCAAGAACTGGTGGGAGCTGGCCCTAATAAAATCAAAATAAAAGGAAAGAAGTCAAGCGTACAAGGGGTTATTACATAAATGATTTCCCATCACACCAAATCTATCTACCTCAGCCAGTGGGGCACAATGATCAGGAGCCATAAAAGACCACATCCCTCCAAGATCAATGAGTGACTGCTTTTCCAATGCATCCACCACCTGATTAGCCTCTCGATAGACATGCAAGACATCCACATGAATTTGGGCGATCTTACTGAGATAGTCAACCCACTGAGGTAGCATACACCAAGGAACTTGGTGCGTCTTGGTTCTCAAAGCATGAACCGCAGCCTGCGAATCAGATTCAATCCATATATATTTCTAGTTAAACCGAACAACGTACCTGATAGCATAAATCATTGCCCATAATTCAGCTTTAAAGGCCATGCCAATTCCAATAGAATTATAGAAGCATCCCTTTAAAACCCCATGATGAGATCGAAACACTCCACCATAACCTGACAGACCTGGTGCACCCAATGCAGCCCCGTCAGCATTAACCTTGAGGCAATGCACAATGGGTGGTATTCACTGAATATATTTCAGCATCTGAGGCCTGTGTGGTCGACCTGAAACTCCAAGAATTCACAAAATTTTTAGATCAGAAACAGTGTTAAAAATGGCTCCATCCTGTACAGTCAAAGCAGCATAAAACTCCCTGTGTACAGTCACCATGCCTTGCTAAACTGTTGAATGTACTCTATTGAACAGTGCTGCATTTTGGGCTTCCCACATGGCTATAATAATAATAGCAATAGCAGGCAACAAAAGGTTATAAATCTGAGCCCTGAAGTAGTCATGTGGCAGGTCAGACAATAGCTCCAGAACTGTCCTAGAGGTTTCAAAAACAATCCCAAACAAAGAGCCAACATATGCCCAGAGTTTCTTGGCATGACTGCATTCTATAAATACATGTTTAATCGAGTCCTCATCAACCTTGAAAAGAGAACACATAGAGGCCATCTGAATACCAGCCCTATTGAGATGATCAACTGTATGAATTCAATTTTTCTAGATTCTCCAAATTAGAAAGAATCTGGAAGGTTGAATGAAACAAGATCTAAATTGCATAAGCCAAGAAGGTGGAGGAGTTTGTCCCCCACAAAGGGTCCTGTAAAAATACATGCTATTAAATTGTCCATCTCTGATATGGGTCCAAATCAATGTTTCATGATCCATAAAAGCATACTTATTGATTTCAGTCTCCACCTGTACAGGAATATTAAAAACAACAGAATTCATCTAGGATAGGAAACCTGATATAGACAGAGGGGCATCTTTAGGTGGAACATTAAGATCACAAAGGGGATGTGTGAGCCACTTTGTGCTCTAATAGTTCAGCATGGAGTCCCTGCACACCAACCATTTTGTATCCTACATAATCCTTATATAATCATGATTGAGTGAAGCCTAAACCAATGAGGCAAGATAATAATTGTAACTATTGAGAAGCCTCTTTGTGATTCTGTTCAACAGAAATTCATCATCATCATCATGAGAAATCAGGTTCCAATTGAATTTCCCAATCAAACCATCATTAAAGGTATGAAGGTCCTTGATTCTAAGACCCCCCATCTCCACAGGCTTAATGCACTCCTTCCATGCCACTGTAATCAACTTCCTCTCATGTGGTGATCCTGTCCATATGAAATTACATACCATGATATGAAGCTCCTTGAGAATTTCTCTCGGCCTTCGATATAGGGAGAAGGAATAGACAAACTTTGATGTGATCATTGAGTTAACAAGGCATACCCTCCCAGCCAGGGACATAGACTTCCCTTTCCAGCTAGCCATCTGATGTAAAATACTAGCATAAATCCCCTCTAAGTATTTCCTTTTCACTTTCCCCCAAAATAGTGGGACCCCAAGGTACTGGAAAGGTAGGGATCCCCTCCTCACCCCAAGATACCTGAAAATTCTGTTTCTTTTCCCAACCAAAACTACATTCCCTAAAAAAATGGAATACTTATCCCAACTAATGGCCTGTCCAGCCACCTCCTCATAGTGATTGAAAAGGGATTTAATAGAGAATATATTTCTTCTTGATGATTGGACAAGTAATAATATGTCATTTGCATAAAATAGATGTGATGAGGCATAACCACTCACACCAACCATAATATGCTTGTAGAGACCCATTTGATTAAGTTCATTAATACACCTACTAAGGTAATCCTTTGCAATGGAAAAAAGAATACCAAAAAGGGGGTCGCCTTACCGTACTCCCCTGGTGCAAGGGAAAAAACCCATATGGGTACCATTAACAAGGATTGATAGCCTTGAGGAGCCAAGTATGATATGAATCATATTCAAAAACCCATTAGAGAATCCATACCTTCCAAGGACATCCAGAAGGAAGCTCCATTTAAGAGTATCAAAAGCCTTTGAAATATCAATTTTGAGAGAAAAATTCCATTCCTTTGTATTTTTCTTCATCAAATTGACACTCTCAGAGGCCATGAAGAGGAACTTTTGGATGTTCCTCCCAGGGAAAAATCCAAAATGGTTAGCAGTAATCATGTCATCAACCAACCCAACCATCCTTCTCACCAAAATTTTATTGATAAGTTTGGGTAGTGTGTTCCCAAGAGCAACTGGCCTGAATTCCTAGATGTCAAGAGAATTCTCTTTCTTTGGGATGAGAGCAATGAAATAGCAGTTCATTCCATGGGGCATGTATGAATGGGAGAAAAAATCCTTAATGGCCTGCTCAATATCATTCTACAGAATGTACCAGTAGAACATGAAATTTTTTTTAGTGAATCCATCAGGACCTGGGGTACTCTCAAGATTAAGAGATAGAAGAGCAGATCAGATCTCCTCTTTGCATGGGGAAGCAATTAGAAGCTGATTTGAGTGGTCATCAATATAGGGGTTGATGTTTTCAACCATGCAGTGAATACTGGACTACCCATTATCATAATATATTCACTTAAAGTGTTAAAAAATAGCTAGAGAAATCTCACTTTCTTCGGTGTACAATTGCCCACCAATGCTGATCACTTTGTTCCCTGCATGCACCCTCTTTTCCTTGTGAAACATGTTTAAGAACTTGGAGTTCCTATCCCCATATTTTAACAATTTCACATTCATTTGATTTCTTACCAATCTTTCCTTCACCATTAATAGATAATAAAGTCTATTATGGAATTTCATTTCCTCTCTAGATAGGATAGGTTGCCATTCATGAAAGATCTGAATCCTGGCCAGCTCCTCCTCTGACTGCCTGATATCTTCATCAATTTTTGAAAATGATTTTTTTCTCCATTTCCTTAGTATCCCCTTAAGATGCTTAAGTTTCATAGAAAATATCTGGAGAGGGATCCCAATGGCTTTAGACTTCCATGCCTCCAAGAAAAGTTCCCGGCATCCTAGAATCACAAGCCATCTATTATTGAATCAAAAGGGAATAGGGGATGACCTTGTAAACTGAGTGTTGACATCAACAATAATTATATTGTGGTCAGAATGGTGTTTGGGAAGTGTGAATCCAAATACTCCATGGGTTTTAGTATGGTCATCAATATGGAAAAAACATCTATCAATATTTCTAGCTTGTTTCCCCTCCCATGTGTACCTACACCATGTGAAATCAGAACCAGCTATGTGAACTTGATCCAGATTGTAGTAATCAATGCACTCAAAAAATTCAACAGCAACAGTCCTATTAAAGTTGGCTCTGGTTTTATCCTCAGGTTTCAACACTGTGTTGAAATCACCAATAAGCATCCATTTTTGATCCACACTCCTAGAGGTGACTTTAAGTTCCTCCCATAGATCCCTCCTCCTGATATAATAGGTGTAATCATAAACAAAAGATATTGAAATATCATGTTCAGTATAGTTTCAATTAACCAAAAACTTTGAGGCCCACTATCACATGAAGTAATCTTAATGGCATCTTGCCTTAACACCCACATGTGGTCTATAAGGGCTGCATGCTGATTGTTGGAGACAAAGTTGTATCCTAGGGAGCCCCATTTGAACCCCTTCCAGTCTTTAAGGAGAAATTTAGGTTCAGCAATAATAAAAAACATTGGCTTATAGGTCATAGTATAATTCTGAAGGTCCCTGAACATGTGGGAATTTCCCTACCCTTGATAATTCCAATATAGAATCCTCGTTTTTTATTGGCCATGCCTCTTGTTAGAGCCCCCCACCCTTTCGCTCTAACGAGGCTTGATTTTTCCCTCTCTTCCCTTGTCCACCATACCCTTTCTTCAAACCATGCCCATGGGAAATGATGCTATGGGTTGCCTTATTCACCAGGTTTTCCCCACTAACTCCCTTCTCTTTACTAGTGCACTAATTATGTGTATCAGTGGTAGCATGCGGTTCCAATCTACCACTGGAAATGACAACTGTCTCACCTGGGCTGTCTGTGCCACATTCTATGGTTTGATTTCCCTCCACCTTATTGGACTTACTGTTTTTACTCAATAACCCAACCATTTCATCATTACCATAGCCACTGGGCACAACATCAATCTCTCCTGAGCAGGCTGTGAATAATTTAGTGTGTTGGGAACCAATGTCCATGCCATCTGACCTACCACTGGGATGAACAGTGACACCCCTGTAATGATTGTAACAGACTTAGTATGTTGAGCCTCTTCCACCTCATCCGCCCATAGTCTTTCACTCAGGGGCATGAAGGTATTTATTGATTTGATAGGAGGGTCACTGCCCACAGTGTGCCTCTTTTGGGAAGCCTTAGAGGGGGGAAATATGGGTGAAATTTCCTCCTAGATCAGAAAATGGATGACGATCTGTATCCATATCATTGCCAATTTCTTGAGACTCCATAATACTAGGTGAACCAACCCGAGTGGCATCACGATCATCCCCCAGCCAGTCAGGTGTGACATTCTCCATACAATCAGTGGAATCACACTGAGGAAGGGAAACCTGCCTATCCACCACAAGAACACTACAAGGGGAAGAGGGTGTCACCTGAGCCCCCTTAGCCAGTCCCTCCCTAGCTACTACATTCCCAATATGAACTCCATTGTGAAGAAGATCATTCACCATGGCCACAGAGGAAGAGCCCCCCATATTCAGAATTTCATTCATCCTATACCCAAGTCCTTTTCCATCTCCCTTTCTCTCTAGGGGATCCAGAGAAATTTTCTTCTTCCCCTTCCTTATTCTAGACATGCTCTCATCATGACCCTTCATCCTACAAAAAAGACATTCTTTGTCCTGCTTGCACTCAACTGTCATATGTCCAAAGAATAAGTAGCTCGAGAAAAACTTTGGCTTCCTATAATATAAAATTTCAAGCTTCATGCTATCATCCCCCATTGTAAGCACCACCTCCTCAATAAGTGTGCTCGACATGTCAACTTCAACCAAGATTCTTGCAAAATTTCCAAGCCTTGGATTTTCTGTCTTTCGGTCCATTCGAATGAGGATGCATACAGAAAATTCAATGTCCCATAGGATTCTTGGGTGCCAATATAACCAATTTAGCTTGTATATTATGATCCATAATTGAGTGCGAGTATTTCATACATTCATTGGATCAAAATTTTGATCCCATTCCTGCATATTCAGAAAGCTAGGGATCAAGGAAACAATGTCTTTGCTCAATACTTTCCACTTACCCTCATCCGAGGGGAAGACCACATGGTAGTACCCCCTTCCCATCACAATCATTTTCCAATTATCAAATCCCAAACCTCTACAACCCTTTTCGTCAAATCTTGAAATTTCCACAGCCACTCACCCTTAGGAATGACGACTCTCACAATAATCGAATACCAGCATAGGTTGACTCGTTCCTCAACCACTTCCTGATTGGCCAACACATGAGAAATACTCCCCTTCCTTATCACCCTCCAAAGAAGAGGTGCTTCAAAATCTGAGGAGGGTCCCGCTGGATTTCTCACCACTTCCGCAAAATTCCTCCTTATCCCAGTAGGTTCGTTCGAAGGAACTACCTTGATAACTTAACCCTTCTTTGTGAATTTGAACATCTCCCTGTGACTAATAGGCTCAACAAGGGGCCTCTCACCCTTCTATATGTTGGTTGAATATGTGACATTTATAGAAAAGTTGGATCCCAAAATATTGAAGGCAAATTTCAGTGGGGACTCTGTTATGCACAATACGCCAAACAAGAGTAAGTCTCAAGGGATTAATCCAAGGTTTGATAAATAATTTCAACCAACATATTCTAGAATCATAATCTATGAAATTTTGATTATAAAAACTTTTGGAATCAAGGATACCATTACAAGTGGGTTCCTAGATGAGGAAATCTTCAGAGATGGAATATGGATAGTTATCAATGAAAATTCTAATGGATTTAAGAAGGGGTATGTTATTGGAAATTTTAAACATCCCTTATGGTGGAGTTATTGTTGTCAGGAAATGAATCGGGAGGAAAAATGGAAACTAAAGGAGCACCCGTCTAGTTGTCAAACAAAAAAATCAGGGATGAATCAGATCTTACCATACAACTTGAGTTGTTCATAATGTTGGTGTAGTATTTTATAATGGATGGACAAATTGAAGAATTGATGTAGTTTAAATTTCCATTATTTATCTTAGTAATAAATTTTTTTGTGAGGAAGTCAATACAGTCAGAATTGTTGTTAAGAAACCTCTAAGTGAGTCTCACTTGAAGAGAAACATTAAAGAGATTCAGATTATTGATTCCAAACATAAAACCATAAACCATAGAGGTGTTAAATAGGTCATTGATATCATAAAAAATGATGGTAATAGGAAAAAAATTGTTTCAAGTTCTTTTTCCTAGGGTTGAAGAATTATATACAATCTATATTTTCATGGCCCAACTTAACGGGGTTTGACCCATTATTACCCCAAGACTACCTCTATAGGCTAGGGGATGGAGGCTAGTTCCAAAAGGCATAACTAATATGGTAGGAATTTTCCTATGTACCTGTATGTACACACCCGACCTTCTTTGTGCAGATGTATAGAGGAATAAAAGAAAATATAGTAACATATTGACTAACAATCATTCATGTAACAACCTCTAGGGAAAATAATAGTATTAAAACATAATCTAAAAAGTTAAAAGTGGAAAATTCACACCAAAATAAAAATATTTCCCAACCTCATATAAAATATAAAAATAAATGGTATCAAATCCTAGCTTCAGATATCCAAGCCTCGACCACTTTATGTGGTCAAATGAACTGGGGTATCTCAATTCTCTTCTATAATCACCACTGACCTTTTTTCATCTATATAATAAATGACATGTCAAAAAAATCCCATGCAGGTGTGAGTATATACATACCCAGTAGGACACCTTGAATGATGAAGGGGTCATCAGGAGACATGATATAAGTAAAAAAGATCAACCCATATCAAGTGACAAACAAAAACCAATAGCAAGGATGAATATATATATACCCGAGAAAATAAACCTAGATAAGAGAGAAAGAAGATCTACACCTCACAACTTGGCCTTGGAAAAGATTCTTCCAATACTTACAAGTGGTATTTAAATGATTCCCAACATCTCGTGTGTTTGTCTGAATAAAAAACCATGTCGAGCCACACCTCACTACTCTTCTACATAGTCGAGGGGAAATAATCTCTTGTTAGAGGACCCGTTCACTTGTACAATAGGAGGTTCCAACTCAATAGATATAGGAACCATACCCTGACTCTATAGGAGGGTTCTAATGTATAGATAGTTTTAGGAACCATTACCTATCCTAATAGGAGGGTGTGACTCTAATTATAGATGTCCAATTCCTTGAATCCGTGAGAGGGTGCTGCTTTATAGATAGATAGAGGAATCATGACCAATCCCGATGGAAAGGTTCCACTATAAGGATATATATAGGACCCATGGATTGTATTATAAAGAGGTTTCCACTCAAAGGATAGATAGAGGACTCATTCCCTGTCCCAATAGAAGGGTGCCACTCTAATGGTAGAGGACCCATGCCCTGACTCTATATGAGGGTGCCACTTTAATGGTAGAGGATCTGTTCCATGACTCGGAAGGAGGGTGCCACTTATTAGATAGATAGAGGACCCATACCTAGTCCTAGAAGTAGGGTTCCCCTCTAAGGATAGATTGATGACCCATTCCATATCTTTGTAGGAGTGTTCCACTCCAATATTTATGATGATACTACCTATCAGTTCCCTCATCAATGGGCCAAAATATAAGTCTAAATAAATGAGATACAAGAGGTAGAAGTTTCTTAAAAAGGAGTTACATGACATGTAGGGTACCAACACAGTGTGTGGTCCTTCTATGCTGCCTGGCTGTGTCCTCTCTAGTACATGACTCTCTTCTCATGTATCCCTAAATAGTGTGTAAGGTGACTATATGGAATATCACAACCACCCAGGGTTGAGTCATGTACTACTAGCGATGTCCTTATCCTATGGTTTATATTTATGTATAATAGTCATGTGTCTAGTTGTGACCATGTCCATGTACTCCTAGAGTACATGTCGAGTCTCCAGTATCTGGTTATAGGGTTTTTGGGGGTATCACATGGAATGTGATATTTAACTCACCCAGAAACCCTAGCTCATACAAAAACCAAAGAACTCATCATGTGTTCTTCTGAACTATGTGATGTGTAGTTAGCATATTCACAAAACATACAGGATCCTCATGTGGTTCCAAATCTAGATCCTACTCCACTGAATCTACCATTTTACCACCCAAAAATTGTAGAATCCTCCGTCCTTTTGTTCCATCCCTCCGGTGGATAGAAATGGGATATATGGCCCTTTAACATGATGTCACTGCTTCCACGTGTTCCTCCCATCATCACCATCTTGGATTCAGATCCAGGATCCATGAATACATCACTGAAACCCATAAACTATCCCAATAAATCCTAAACTTTTTATCCTAATTATTTCATTCATATATTCCAAGAATATGGGGTTTAGATCATGGTAAATACTTCCTAACAACATCAAACTATGGTTGATACATGCCAATAGTGAAAATCATAAAGAATGATGGGGGAAATGAACAATAAACAATGGTGAAAAAATCACTGGAAAAGCATTATTATCCAATGAATTGGATTGATGATAGAAAAGGTGAGAAATATTATACAAAAAGAGTAAAAAATTGAATAAACAATTTAATATTATATGTGGGAACATGAAAAGGATGAATTTGACCATAGATTAAACAATAACGGTATGATCATGCTTAATCATTTAATCTTACGGGACAAAAAAAATTATGAGTCCTACCGCAAAATTTGACCAATCTATTGTGAAGAACACACTCTCCAATAAAGGAGAGGATTATTTATGTTTGTTGTACCTTTATTTTCCTATATTTGAAATATATGCACTATCTGATATAAATCTTCCAACAAAGAACGGTAGATTCCTCCTCTCAATGGTCCTAAGGTTATGTTGATAACCCTATAGATTCACTATAATGACATATTTATTTAGTTAAAATAGATTTAGTTCATTTAATTAATTAATTAATTAATTTAATAAATTCACTGAATGTACTCACCAACGGTCTCTCTATTCAAACGTCTCACAATAACCAAATTTTGGTTGCACCTAGGGTAAACTCCATGCTTTGGATTCAAATGAGGTCTCATATTTCTGATTAGAGACTCTATTTAGGATATATTCCATTATTTATGAAAAAAATATGCACACATGATATAAAATATATTTCATATTTTTAAAAATTAATTTCGGGAACACCAGCCCTCAAAATCATGTATCGTCTTATATCTTGGCTCTGAAAAATATACTAAGATATATTTCAAAGTTTTATAAGGAAAAATAGTGTCTCTAAATTATTACATCCTTCAAATTTTTTTCCTCAAAAAGAAAAAAACTAATAAAAAAGGTTGGGATACTAAGCCTGCATATGGATCTCCTACTCATAGGAGCTCTCCTATATTTTCCCATACTACCATAAAAATTGAACAAAGGGAATGGTCCATCCACACAGGATCCTCTCATGTTGATCCTTGGTCTCCACCACATGATTTATGAATGTGAATTCATCATCAATGTCTAGATAACCCTAGTCAATAATCTGTGTGGGACCATACACGTATCTCCTTAGATGCGGTACATGGAAGATTTCATGCACCTACTCCAACTATGAGGGTAAGGAGACATGGTAGGAAATCTCACCAACCATATACAAGATCATGAACGTCCCAATGAACCTTAGGGATATGTTTTCTCTCCATCTGAATCTCTTAAATATTCATCGTGGGGAGACTCTTAGAAAAATTTGGTCTAACTACTCAAATTACATGGGCCTACAATGTTAATATACATAATATTTTAACCGGCTCTAAGCTATCCTCATCCTCTCATGGATCACTTGAACCTTATTCATAATTTCATATACTATTTCTAACCCAATAAGAGATTTCACACTCATATTAGTCCAACATTAGGGTGACCTACATGGTCTCCCATAAAGGGCCTTGAAAGGTGTCATATTGATAATATAGTTGTAGTTAATATTGTAAGAAAGCTATATCAAAGGAAATTGATCCTCCCAACTCCATCCAAAATCTAACATGCATGGCTCAACATATCCTCTATAACCTAGATAGTGTTCTTGTTCTATCCATCTATTTAAGGGTAAAAGGATATATTCATCCTCATATGGTTCCCAAATTCCTCCTACCAGCCTCTCCACAACTATGATGTAAATCACACATCACATTCAGAGGTAATAATTTAGTGAACCCAGTAAAGGAAGATAATCTCCCAAGTATACAAATTCTATAAACACTCAATTAAACTATGCTCCCTAATAGTAAGGAAGTTTTCTGAATTCATGATTTAGTAAACTATCACCAATATGAAATCATGGATTCTCATTTTCCATGGAATACCTGTTACAAAGTATATGGATATTCCATCCCTTTTGAAATATGATATCTCAATAGGCTACAAAAAACCTCCTGGAACCTAGTTCTTTACCTTTACATGCTGACACGTGAGGCATCGAGAAATGAAATTGGGTATGCTCTTCCTCATACCAGCACACCGAAACTTTTGATAAAGGTGTTTTTATATATTACATACACTAGGATATACATCCAAAGGAGATGTGTGAAACTCTCTCATCACCTCCTCCTGCATCATGACTAGTACCAACACCCATCCCTAGAAAAGGTTGACATGATTCCTTCATAAAATCCATATGGTGAATCTTCTTATGATATACAGTCATGTAATACCTTAGAGTTTATGTACCTCAACTGGGACTCTCCCACATGTTAGATAAGAGGAGGATTCAATAATATTGACTGAAGAAAAATGACACCCTCTTCCTCAACTGGGGTCAGCTATAAGGAATCCAACTACTCTAACTCATCATGCACCAAATGATCCAAGGACTTACTATTAATGGAATCTTCATCCATGTTTCTATTAAATAGAGTATATAATTTCTCAAATTCATAGTCTTATAAGAACTCCAACTAAAACCTCTGTATTATGTTCATGCATCATTATGTGAAGACATACCAAAGAATCTGAAATCCTGATTAAAAAAATTTATCTTCCAAAAGATAGTGCATCTACATCATCAGAGTGAAGACTACCACTATAAACTCTAGGTTGAGATTCGTGTAATTGTTGTTGTAGGGTCTAAAATGACTTGACCCATATGCAATCACTACATGTATCTACATCAACACATAAAAGATACTATCTCTCTTTAAATCACAAAATACGGTGTACTCTATGCCCTCCTCTATTAGTCTCAAAATAGCATCACTCATCAGCCTCAGCCTCAACTCTTTGAAGGCCCTCGAGCACTATGAATTCAAGGTAATTGGATTCTCTTTCCACATTAGGGTTCTCAAAGGGGATTCAATCCTATATAAGTCTTCCAAAAACCTCCTCTAGTACCCTACCAATCCAAGAAAAATATACACCTATGAAATGTACTTGGGTCGCTCACAAGATATCACTACATTGATCTTTGTTGAGTTCATCTCTAATACTTGATTAGAAATGACATGAACTATAAAGTGAACCTCGTGGATCCAAAATTGTTACTTTGAGAGATTACCATAAATCTAGAGCTACAAAAGAAATTATATGACCATCCTCAAGTGCTCTGCATGTTCCTCCTCTAACATGGTGTATATGAGTATGTCATCAATGAAGACAACAAAAAATTGGTCTATATACGGGTGGAATATCTAGTCCATAAAATCCATAAACACATCAAGGGAATTTTTCACACATAACAGAATCAATAAGGACTCATAGTGTTTTTAGTGACATCTAAATGCTTGCTTTAGAATACCATCCTCAAGAACTATCAACTGGTGGTAGCTGGACCTGAGATCAATCTTTGAGAACTATATCCTACCTCATAACTGATAAAATAGTTCTTCAATAATTGGAAATTGACCTTTTTTATTTATAATTTCCTATTTTAGGTGATGATAATCCACAGAAGGTTGTAATCACTCGTCCTCCTTTTCTGGAATAACAATGGATCTTCCCAGGGTGTCATACTGAGTCTGATAAAACCCATCTTTCAAAGTTCCTCCATCTACAACCACATATCCCATATATTGGTAGGGCCATTCAATACGCCTCAGAATATATCATAGTAGAACCATGGTGTAATTAAATGAAATAATCCATCTCCAGCATCAAAGGTTGTCCTAAAACGTCATTAATAAAGACATCTATAAAATCCCCCATGACTAAAGGAATCCTGATTCCTGAAGAGACTACCATGCCATGGGATACAATTTCCAACTAATTGGTTATGGGTTGTAGCCTCCTGATCAAAAACCCCACTCCTCCTTACATGAGATATCTATCTCCCACAAAGAGGAATCTTGTCCCATTTGTGTGAAGGCATTTGAATCATATACAGGGGTAGTTAATATCGTCTTAGATTGTGGAAAACTAGTACATACATAAGATGATAGAATATCGTCTCATCATGATGACTAAAAGGACCCATAAGAAACTCTCTCCACCTAGAGATAGATCACACTACCAACAAATAAATAATATTGAATAAGAGTTCATCATAAGAAACTGAAGGAAAAACTATTGGTAAAAAGTCTCAACTAGGAGCCTCAACTCTCACACCAAGATTAAATAGATAAAGGAATGATGAAAAACTATTTATACTAATTCTGAATAAAGATTATAATAAAAACATATCATACCTCTAAAAATATCATGAGTTTCTGGGTCATATGAATCCATAGCCTACAACTAACCACAACCCTTACCAATAGCTCCAAAAGCCTGATATGGGCCACCTATTGATGGTGGTGAAAAGATCTATAACAAAATACACCACCCATATATCATCCTCTAAGAGCCCTACCTATTTCTAAACAATCTCTATCTCCCTGGGGGCCTCCCTTCCCTCACCTAGGAGATCCATCATGGCACTACCTCAGTCATGGTAGTCCATCCATGATATGTTTGCCCTCATCAGTTCATCGAGTCAGGAAATCATGTTCCATGTGACCTTTCCCATCATAAGAATATCACTACCCCACTCAGGGATGACTTGGTCCCCTATACAATCCATGTTTTATTAGACTATGTTTCCAAGTATAGTCTTGGGATGATTTCCTGTGTCAAAATCCTACCGATTGGAACCTACAAGATTCTGTAAAAGACCCATCCCAATAACTCTCATTGCCAACTCCAGTTGGATGGAATCCCTATGAGAGGTATCTCTCCATCACCAAGGACCATTATAATACTCCATCAGGAATGGGAATGAAAATGGGTACCACACTTACATAGATGTATCTACAGAGACCCTACTCAAACTCTCATGCTTGGATGTTTCCATCTCGAATAATGTCGAGGGAGTACCACATGAGGTCAGTAAACCATGTGGAATACTCAGAAATTTTCATCCCTCACTAATTTAGATCTAGATATTGTTTAATATGGATTTAGTACAAGAATAATGGGTAATGATTCTCATGGAACTGCTGGAAGTCGGTCCATGAGAGTGTCGACTAATCATGCATTTACATGACTAGACTCCACCAGTGCCTAGATACTCCATTGAAAAGGAAAGCTTCCAGCACAACCACCTAATCAGTTGAATTCTAGATAAGACTAAAAACTCATATCACTAACTCAATCTAATCCTCTTTCTCTTATGGATATGGAACACCATGGAACCTCAAAAACCTCTAGCACTAGAACTCGTGGAGTACACTAAGTCTTTTTGCATCCTTAGACTACTCATTTGTTACCATATACCACTTTATAGGAAGGGGTAATGCTACCTAACTTCTTAGAGGAAAGATATTTTATGATGGACCCTAAAATGAGGCCTCATAACTCATTATATCATCATCACTATCCTGAATTAATAACCTAGATAGCTGTCTTCGTGGAGGAATCCTGATAAAATAATAAAGATGTATCAGAGTTAAATAAGTATATATATAGGTATATTACTAAATAATTAAAGGAAAAGACTCAATACCATATGATTTATATACCAATGTTCTCTACAACCAATGTCTCAGTTTTCCATGTCGGCAATTAGGTGGATAGATTCATGATGTATGGATACGTTGACCACCGCACCAAAACTGGGTTCTCTAGCATGAATTCTGAACTTGAGACACTTTGACACTATTTCTCTAAATCATAACTAAATCCTCATAAGTGGACAAATAAAAACACATTCCCAAGGAATGAACCGCTCTTATACCAATCTATAATGACCTGAACCAATGGTGTTTGAGCTGCAACTACCCTAAGCTCGTCTTTATAGGCTAAGAGTTGGAATCAATCCATGAAATTAATAACTAATATGGGAGGACCTTTCCTAAGTACTTTTATACACACTACCAACTATATCCATAAATAAGTGCATAGGAATAAAATAAAATTTAGTAACATAGAAAGTAACAATCATTCATGTAACAACCTATAGAGAATATAAGAGTACAACAACATAATCTAAAAAGGTAAAATGGAAAATAAACACACAACAGAAAATATGTCCTAACCTAATATAAAATATAAATGTAAATTTAAATAGATCTCATCTCTAGATCTCTAATCCCTGACCACCATACTTGGTCAAATGCACCATGTTATATCTATGCTCCTCTATAATCACCACCAACCTTTCAGCTATCTTCATAAGACCCAACACATGCCAAAAAATTCCATGAAGGGTTGAGTATATGCATACCCAATAGGATGCCCAAAAGTTGAAGGGTGTTAGTAATAGAAATGATAAAAGTAAACAGATAAACCCATAGTAAGATAGAATTGGAAACCAATAATAAGGATGGATATATATGCTTAGGAAATGACCCCCATATGAGAGAGAAAAGGGATATCTTTCTCATAGACCAACCCTAGAAAAGAGTCTATCAACAGTTCCAAGAGGTTATTAAATGATTCCTAGAATCTATAATATCTATTTGAATAAGAACCAATGTTGATAAACACCTTAATAATATGCCACAAAGTCAAGTATAGATAATATCTAGGTAGAGGACCCATGCCCTAGTATAATAGGATGGTTTCACTCAATAGATAGAGGACCCATGCTCTAACTCCATAGGAGGGTGCCACTACATAGATAAATAGAGGACCCATTCCCTATACCGGAAAGAGTTTTCCACTATAATGGAAGAGGAACGATGCCCTGACTCCATAGGAGGGTGCAACTAAGTAGATATATAGAGGACCCATTCCCTATCCCAATGGGTAGGTTCCACTATAAGGATAGATAGATAACCCATTCCCTATCCCAATAGGAGGGTGTTAATCTAATGACAGATAAAATACCCATTCCCTATCCCAAGAGGATGGTTTCACTCTAATGGTAGAGGAACCATGCCATGCCTCCATAGGAGGGTGACATTCTAATGGTAGAGGACTCATGGCCTATATCCGTAAGAGGGTACCATTCAATATATAGATAGAGGGCCCATCCCCTACCTCATCAGGAGGGTGTATGTATCTACCTGTATATATTTACTCCTTGATTACACACCAGGTCACTAGCATTATGTCATATGGAATATGGGGGTACCACACTGTGTGTGATATTTAACTCACTTGGAAACCCTAGCCACCACAAAAACTGAAGAACACATCGTGTGTTCTTATGAACTACACCATGTATAGACTAGATTTTCACAGAACCCAAAAAATACTCACATGTTTCTGGATATTGATTCTCCTTCACCAAATATTCCATTTCACCACCCAAAAATTGTGGAATCCTCCTTCATTCGTTAATTTCGGCCCACCAGTGGCCGAAAATCGAATCTCCAGCCCTTCTGTATGATGCATTTTCCACCACGGGTTCCTCCCATCATAGTCATCTTAGATTCAGATCCTAGATCCCCGAATACATCACCACCACCCATAAATCATCTTGATCTCTCCCCAAATCTTCATCATGTTCATTTCATGTGTATCTTCTTCAAATTTGGGGTCTGATCATGCTCGATCCTACCCATAAATTTTGAACTGTGGTCCCCGTAGGCCAATGGTGAAAAATTAAAAGATCGATGGGGGAAATAACAAGAAACAAGGGTGAAACAATCATTAAAAAAATATTATTGGCCAATGAATTAGATTGGGAATATCTAGAGTGATAGATACGACACAACGAGAGTATAAAAGTGAGCAAATAATTTAATCCAATGTGTAGGTACGTAGAAAGGATGAATTTGAATATTGATCAAATAATAAGAGTATGGTCATTAAAAAACATTAAATCATAAGGGAGGAAACCACAAATAATGATTCATACCTAAATATTTTATTGATCATTGTTGAATAAATCACTCTCCAAAAAATGAGAAGATTCATTGCATTAATTTCACCTTGATTCTTCTGGATTCGAAAGCTCTTCATCATCTGATCTCAATACTCCAATGAAGAATGGTGGATTCCTCTTCTCAATGGTCCCAAGGTTATGAAGCTAACAATATAGAGTCTCAATAAAAATGTATTTATGGAGGGAAAACATATTTATCTCATTTAATAAATAAATTAAATAATTTTATTTATTAATTCACTAAATATACCAACTGAATGCTTCTCGATTTGAACGTCTCATGATGACTAACCTTATATCATGGCTAGGATGAAACCCAGACTTTAGATTCAACAATGGTCTCATATTTCAAATTTGAGACCCTATTTAGAAAATATTCCATTATTTTAAAAAATGGTGTATATCTGATATAAAATTTATTTTATATTATTAAAATTTTAATTCTTGGATCACCAGGCCTTAGAATCATGTGTCATTTTAGCACTTGGCTCTAAAAATATTTCTAGATGTATTCCAAAATATTATAGGGAACAAAGGTCTCTGTATAGACTAAGTGAAAAAACAAATTCACATTCTTGATAAGTTGAAATCCATTCCTTTAATAAATTTCAACCACAATCTCATCTTTTTCTCCAAAGAATGAGTATTCAAGATGAATTTTTCATTCCCATAGAAATAAAATAAACTTTTAAAGGATTGCATAACTATAAAAGGGATAATAAATATATTCCACTTGTATTTAGAAGTTAACCAAAACCAAAATGGTTAGCACATGGTAATATAATTATCAAAATTAATAAACTTTCATATGATGAAATAATACCATAATATCTAAAATTAAATAGTAATACCCAAATTTTAAACTAAATCATTCCATATATAAATGATACTATATAAAAAATTACCATAATAACATCAACATTTAATAGTTTTAAACTCAAAGGTTATATCATACATTTCATCTCACAAGCCCAAAAATATAGTGATCTTCTTCTAAAATAACATTAATCACTTAGTCACAAAATAAATTTTCAATAATATGGTCATATATATGATAAAACATGTGTTCCGAAAATTACTATAATATCAAAGATCATATAAACCCAAAAGGTTATCAATTCCTTAAAACTTATGTCTAAAAAATATAAATGAATACTTCACATTAAACTAAATCTTTACATATACTTCAACCCAATAAAATATTTATAAGAGTTTCATTAATGACTTTAAGATCTCATCACATAAAACCTCAAAAGTGGTGTTTAATAATTTGAACTTGTGATCAACCATGATCTTATATACCTATGATTTTATCCTTAAATCTTAAGATAACATCATAGAAAAACATCTTATTCTCCAAAGTTATCTAAAATTTTCCAATGTTGCCAACTATAACAGCCTTGAATCTGCACTCCCTAATCTGATGTTGAAATTATAAACCTTTCATTTCTGGATTTGATACTGATGAATATGACCCAATTTTCTCAATGAAAAACATACAACATGAAAAGGAAATATAGTATTCACTTATAATCTCAAGTAACTTTTATTTATATAGTTTTAGATAATTAATTCAATCTCATAATGTCATGGATTCATAAATTACTAGTTTATAAAGATGAAAACCATATCCCACTATACACAACTTTTCGCATTCCATATTAGGTCAACATAATCATCCATATGAAACTCTTCAATACATAACTCATTTAAAATCATTCTTGATAACCTGGGGAAAATGATACATAAGAAGGGTGACCTCAAATGCTCAGTATGGGAAAACAGAAGAATTAACAATTTAATGTTATCAATGAGAATAAGAGGAGCATAAGGTCATGATGACATGATAAAAGTGAATGAGTATAACATAATAATATCCATACCCATAAATTCATGGATCATAAAATATAAAAACATTTCATAAAGATTTAATAAAAGAAAGATTCATCAAAAATGAAATCAAGATAAATGTGATATAAATATTGATCAAAGGAAACATTTATAACTCATATAATCATTACAAAAATTTGTTGTTATCTTGAAATATCATCATCATATAACCATTAAAAAACCCTTACAATTAGAATAAACATATATCTAACTTCCAATTCTTAAGATAACATAATTATTTATCAATTAATTAGAAGAATATCTACCCATCATATAAGATATATTGGTCAAACCTGATTCTATTTGGTTGAACCCATCATATAAAAATGTCCAAGAACCATAAATAAAGTACATAGAGGTTACATTTCATCATAAAACTCATAAAACAACCACAATTATTTTCCAATATTGATTAAAATATGGGAAGGAAATGGGTTCCATAATAATCTCTTAGCAACATGATTAAACTATGGAAAAGAAATAGTTTCTATAACAATCTCTTTGAAATATTATTAACCCCTAGAAATGAAATAGGTTCTATAAAAATATCTTTTTAACATGACTAACCCATGGAAAAAAAACAAGTTCTATGACAATATCTTTGAAATAATAATAATATATCTAGACAAATAATGAGTATGTTATCATTAAAAATATCTACATTTTATAAAAATTAAAAAATAATTCTTGAAATTGATGAATATAAATACTATTAAAATATCATTTAAAACATTTTTGGGGGAAAATTACCTTTTCATTTTGAAAACAACTTTTAAAAAACTAAAAATTCACAAAATATTGTAAAATTCATTTTATTTGAAAAAAACATTGTAAAAATATAAAGTAAACTTAAAGGAAAATGATGGACATGATGGTAGGAAAATCTATATTTTTCATAAATGTTAAATATAAACATTCATTTCAGAATATTTTGAAAAAGGGAGTGAAAAGTTACCCATATAGATGAAGTTAAGAAATTTCCTTTTAAAAACTTTTAAAATAAGGTAAAATATAAATTAAAATGGCTATAGAAAATAATTTGTTTTTATAAAAGAATATTTTTGAATTTTTTTTTAAAACATGGATATAGAAGAGAAAAATATTATATCTAAAAGAAAATAAAAGTTCAATATCACTTATAAACTACTTTATTGATATTTCATAAATAAATTATGGTGTAAATATAAATCAAACATATTAACCACGTTCATACTAATGGATAAGAAATATATGTGGTATAAAAAAAATAATATAGTATGATTTCCTCCACAGGAACCTCGAGAATAAACAATCTTGAAAGGAAAGAGATTATAATATAAAGACTTTTACACTTTGGTAACTCTTAAATCGTAATCACCTTGATATAATAACATCAAATGATATGTTAAATATCCTGAAAATAATTATTTTCATGAGATAAAATTTCAAGGAGTATTATTTACACCTCATAAATTAATATTGTGACATATCATAAATGTATATCACAATGAAAGATAATTTGAGGCAAATAACCATTATTCAAATCATTCCATTGAATTTGAGAGTTAATAAGGGAATAAATTATGTGTATAAACTGTAAATACACATAAGAAATTAAAATATAACATAATATAATTAAAATTAATTACACACATAATCATATAATATCATATACAATTAATCAGTGATATAACCCAATGAATGTAAATTGAGTTTTGAAATTCTTTACCACTTAGTAAATTTCAAGTCAAATACCCTTGGATAAATTAGTTCAAATTTCAACATAAAATAACATGATTTATTAATTATTAGTGATATAAAATAAAAAATTAGTAGTATATACACCATAAAATACAAATAAGTGGTGAATATGGTATATGTCTTGTAGAAATAAAAGTGACATGAGAAACCCATACCTCTGGTCTGAATTTCTTCATATGTGTTCACAACTCCTATATAATAAAATTATTTTAATTATTTGATATATTAATAAACTTATATGGATTCAATACCTTATACTTGAATAATTTACTTAATTTATTTCTAATGACATATTTAAATACTTAATCAGTTAAGTCCACATCGGGTGTTTTGAGGACATTCAGTTAATTATTTCAAAAATGAATTGGTGTGTTTATTTTGGTCAAAGATGTTATTATTTAAAAATATATATATTAATAATATTGAAATAATTATCATAATTACTCATAAATTTTACTTTTAAAACCAATCATGAAAAATGGTTTTTAAAAATGACTATGTTACAATTATGGAGAAGGTAAGTCGTACGTATGCTTGAGTAACATTTCTATTTTTCAATGATCATTATGGAAAGATGGTATGTGTTATTTTATATTTCCTTAATTATAATAATATCATAAATACAATATTATTTCTTTAAATATACCCATATATATCATCCATGTGATTTAGTGATAAAAAAAGCCACATCGTTTTGTGGAGGTGGTAGCCCACACGTATACACAAACAACGTTATCATTTTTAGTGTAAGAAATAAAATGATATTATGTATTTTTATAATGATAAATATGTCATTAGTATCATAATTATTTCATTTATATCACATATATTCATTAATTATATCCTTATTACCACCCATGTAATGTGAAAGTGAAAAACAAATCATGTCGCTTTGCGAGGCGGTAGTCCGTTGTACACACAAGCGATGTTATCATACCCTCACAGAATGTAAACTAAGAAGGTAGATGTGATATCATAACTTAAAGAGTAAAAATATGTTATAAATATCATATATATACTTTAAATTTTTCATTATAACAAAACTTGAGAGGAAATGATGGAAAATAAATGATATCAGTTCGTGAGGCAGTAGTATGTTGTAAACATGAATAATGATTTCATATACCATTTGATGGGAGAGGTGATTGATTTACTTTTTTCATTAAAATAATAACATATATGTATGTGTTATATAATTTTGTTATTGTTTCATAATTATTTAATAATATTTTGTTAGAGGTGAAAGAAGAAATAAAATAAAACTGCACGGTTAAACATGGTACCTCTTCTTCAGCTAACCTCATAAGGTAAGTACTACAAGCTATCTTCGGATGGATTTATGATCAAAATAATGTTTATAGGTTATGGGTATGGAATTAAAGAAGTATTTTGGGTAGGTATTGGATGATATAAAGGGATTTTAAAGTGTTAATAGGAGAGAAGATGGAGTGACCTTTTATAAGTGATGTGAGTGGCACACTTATAATTTTTGAGAAGAAAAAGGTGACCAACATTTTTCACAAGAAAAAGGCACAAAAATGGACCATTATAAAGAATTAGACATTATAAGGTTTAAATATGTCCATAAAAGTAAATTTATAATGGTTTTTAGGTCATTTTTACCCTTATCTTTTTATTTTAACACCCCAGTAAACCCATTTTCACCTTAACCAAAACAATTTATTTTTACTCTTTTCGCTATTCATTATGGTCAAAAATTGTGTTAAATTTATTAGGTAAAAAAATATATTTATTCAAAATATAGAATAAATTTTACCAAATTTAATTCAAATTGTTTTTAAAATTAAATTTACTATTAAATCCGCAAGCCTGATAGAAAAGTTGGTTTTCAAGAAGTGTATTTTTCAAGAAAAATATCATTTTATATTAATTCTATGACTAAAAAATTATTATATTAATATAAATTAATATTTTTTAATATATAATCTATAAATTTTATTTCAAACATTCCTTATTAGGAATAATTTTAATTAATTATAAATGATAAAAATTATACACTTTAAAATAGTTTTTTTTAAAATGTATTTTTTAAACAAAAAAATATACTTATTCTAAAATAAAATATAAATATGATACAAATGTAATTATGATAATTAAATTTAACTAAATAATACATATGTTACTTTAAATAATATTCAAAATATATTGTGACTTTTAAATTACTAAATTTATTTAAAATAAATGACAATTTTACAAAAATTGGTATTTTTCACTATTCACTGAAAAATTAATATTTCCAAAACATCCCAAAATTTTACTCTATGTTAATTTTTACATTATTATTTCAAAAATTAATTAATTTTTTTAAAAAATTATAAAATTTTAAAAATTAATTACAGTATTTTCTCACAAAAATCAATAAAAACGTTTTTAAAGAAAATTTATTTTCAAGAATAAAATTACTTTAATAGAAATTGATTGATTATTTAATAATAATTTATGAATAATTTATATTGGGTGGTAAATATATATATATATATATATATGTATGTATGTATGTATGTATGTATATGTATCTTAAATTAGTTAATATTTTTCATACCTTACAATTTAATAGCTAGGTTATAATGATTATATATTTTACGGGTCATTTAAGATTAATGTTGCATATAAAATAAGATATCAAACATATTGATCTTATTTTCAAATCTCAGGTTGTTAAATTTACATTATGGTAATTTTATATGAATCACTGATAGTTGGCTAAATTGGATTGCTGAATAGTATACTGATTTTTAATTCTCATCAAAATAAAAGATGTTTTTTCAATCTAAGAGGAACTTCATTAATAGATATTCAAATGGGAAGAAGATTAAAAGAAAAAAAATTATCAAAGAATAAGAGAATATTGAGGGATATTGATTATAATTTATTGAAATTTATTTTATCATAGATGTATATTATTTAATTATGGATCCATTTTAGAATTCTAAAACTAAATAAGAAGATAATAATCAATTTGAAGAAGTTATAAATATTTATGTTGAATTAGAAGTGGTTCTTAAAGAGATTGGTTTTCAATGAAATAAGAACATAAAAATTAGAGTCTTATAGATAGATTCTTTAGTATATAATGATGAACTTAAAGTCTATTTTGATTATATTTAGAAATTTTTGGATGATTGTGAAATTAATCTTATGAAATATGAAGAATTAATGAATTACATATGGGAGATTTAAAATTTCATAATGATCAATAATGATCTTGATTATTATATCTAAAATAAAGTTAAGAAGATTGAAATTAATTAAGAAGAAATTATCTCTTTGATAAATAAACTTGAAAAACAATTATAATAGATGGTTTAAAGTGTATGTTTCCATTTAGTGAATTTTTAAATGTTTTTTTGAAAGAAAGTGATGAACACGACACATGAAATTTTCAAGAAATGTTGAGTGCTGAAATAATAAATGCTATTAGTAAAATTGTTATTGTATTTTATGGTGAAACATCATAATAATTTCAATAATAATTAATATCATTAGGAATTAGTTAAAGTGAAAAAATCCCTCAATCAATAAGAAATTATCAACAATCGAGTAATTATACCAAAGCTAGAGTTAGGTGGAGAGGTGTCAATAATTGGATATTTCTATTAATGAAATTTATAATCTGTGATTTTCTTGGGTAGATAATGTCATACTGTGTTGAATTTTAATATTATATAAGAGGATAATCTATTGGAAGTAACAAAAGAAGAATCGGAACATGCACTTCATATAGTAGAAGAAATTACTTCTACGATTACTATATTCATTTTTCAAAATCTAGACATAAACCAGAAGTTTTAATATAGAGAAAATTAATATTTTATTATGTTATAGAAATTAAAATTGATGCAAAGAAAAAAAATTCAATCCCTTTTAATAATATATTTTATCATCTTGAGGAAGATTAATTTGACCAGATGGCTAGTGCTGAAAATATTGAGATGTGGCCAACAAAAATCTAAACATAATTAGGATTTTCTTGGAAGAAAATAGAAATGTTTTATAAATAAAACATGGATGAATCTTATGTTGATGAAAAAATGAACACTATTAATTTTATTCAAGAAATATGGTTTTTATCTAATATGATAAGTGATATGAATTTTTTGAATAATATTAAGGTAAAATATAATAGAAGAATTCAATTAGGAAATGATGTATCATTTATGATTAAATTAAATGGAAATATTTGACTTATTAGTGATTAGTTTAATAATGATTTTTTTTATATTTATGTAATTCATCAAAATTTATTGATTATTAGTCAAATTTTTGAATCATGTTTGAAAGTATCATTTAGTTAAAAGGGTTACAACATTGAAGGCAATTCCCATAATTCTATAATGAAAGGTTACATTGGAAAGGGAAATTTGTATCTGGATGATTTCAGATAAAATACTTTTATTATAACCATGGAATTATAAATCATATTGTGGCACTAGAGGCTTGGCCACATTAAACAAAATTTTAGGGAAATATTTTAAAAATTTATATATATAGTGGATATTCCTAACTTGAAGTGGGATCGAGAAAATATTTTTTATTATTTCATGTGAGGAGATAATTTTCAAAATCCATATCATCCAAATAATAATAGAGCTTAATATTTACTAAATTTTATTCACACTAATATGTGTGGCCTAATTTGTTAAGAAAATACCTAGGGTGAGGGTATTTCATCCAATTTGTGAATGATTATAATAGGACGGGGCATTCCATGTTTATACATTAAAAAAAAGTTCTAGGTAGTATAATAAGTTTTCAAAGAATATTATAAAATTAAACTAAAACATCTATATAAATATGATATTATATAATTTAATGAAGTAAACATTCTTATAGGTTAAATGTATCCTTGGAAAGCATGGTATTGTACATGAAATTTCTTCGGTGAGAACATCACAACATAATGGGGTTGTGTAAAGAAGAAATTTCTTAATAAATAATGTGGTAATGATGTTATTAATAGATAGAGATTCACATGTCTTTCTATACTTATAATATATTATTAATTATTCTTGGGGATGATAAGACACCATAATAAATTTGGAATGGACTGAAACACTCCATAAAGCATCTCAATTTATTTAAAATAAATTGTTTCATTCACTACTGGAATTTGCTCTTTTCCCAATGGTAGTATACCAACGGTTTACTTAAACCGTTGGTATAGTGAGCCTTTGCCAACGGTTTAAGGAAACCGTTGGCAAAGGGAATTTCGGTGGACCCTTTCCCAACGGTTCACTGGAACCGTTGGGAAAGGGGTGCCCTTTCCCAATGGTTCACTGGAACCGTTGGGAAAGGGGTGCTAAACTCACACATTTCCCAACGGTTCACTGGAACTATTGGGAAATGTGTGCCTTTGCCAACAGTTTTTATAAACCATTGGAAAAGGTTTCCCCCAAATTCCAGATCGCGATCTCCTCTCCCCATTCGGACAGAGCCCTAATCTATTCGCTCCGCTGCTCTAGCGAACCCCATCCGACTCCACTGCTCTCGCGAATCCGAACACCAGCACCCCCCATCCCAACAGGTACACCCCCATACCAATAGGTAAAATTTGATCTCAACCATATTGTTGTAGTTGTTTTAATGAATAGATTTTTTCCAGGTGTTGGTGGTTTAATTGATTATTGAAATTAATATCTAAATAGGATATTTTTTGTGTTTGTGAAGACTTCTTTAATGTTTTTGTATTCTATGTTTGGAAGGAGAGTGTTCAAAACATGTAAATCAGAGTTGGGGGAGGCTATCGTGAACGTTTACATGTTTTAGATAATGGATTATGGGAATTATGGATTGTGTTCAAACCAATTTGATATGTTTTGGATAATGGATTGTGGGGGTAGGGGGTGTCCACGGGGGTGGGTTGTCCACGGGGGTGGGCGGGGGTGTCCACGGGGGTGGGAAAGGCTGTCCACGGGGGTGGGTGGGGCTCTCTAGGGGGTGTGGGCTGTCCTAGGGGTCTGGGTGGGGTGTCCTGGTGGGGGAGGGGTGTGTGGGGTGTCCAGGGGGGGTGGTATGTCTAGGTGGTGGTGGTGGGGTTGCAGGGGAGGGGGTGTGGGCTGTTTGGGAGGGTGGGCGGGGCTATCCAGGGGGGGTACAGGGTGTCCCGAGGGGTACGGGGGTGGGCGGGTTGTCCACAAGGGTGGACGGGCTATCCACGGGGGTGGCCGGGCTGTCAAGGAGGGGTGGGCGGGCTATCCAGGAGGGGTGGGTGGGCTGGCCACGGGGGGTAGGGGTGTCCAGGGGGTGGGCGGGCTATCCAAGGGGGTGGGGGCTGTCCATAGGGAGAAGGGGTGTCGAGGGGGGTGGGTGGGCTGTCCACGGGGGTGGTTGGGCTGTCTAGGGGGTAGGGGTGTCCACGGGGGTGGGCGGGGCTGTCTAGGGGGTGTGGGCTGTCCTGGGGGTCTGGGTGGGGTGTCCTGGTGGGGGAGGGGTGTGTGGGGTGTCCAGGTGGGGTGGTATGTCTAGGTGGTGGTGGTGGGGTTGCAGGGAAGGGGGGTGTGGGCTGTTTGGGAGGGTGGGCGGGGCTATCCAGGGGGGGTATGGGGTGTCCAGGGGGGTACGGGGGTGGCCGGGCTGTCCACAAGGGTGGACGGGCTATCCACGGGGGTGGTCGGGCTGTCAAGGAGGGGTGGGCGGGCTGTCAAGGGGGGGTGGGTGGGCTGGCCACAGGGGGTAGGGGTGTCCAGGGGGGTGGGCGGGCTATCCAAGGGGGTGGGTGGTCTGTCCACGGGGGTGGTTGGGCTGTCTAGGGGGTAGGGGCGTCCACGGGGGTGGGTGGGTTGTCCACGGGGGTGGGCGAGGCTGTCCATGGGGGTGGGAAAGGCTGTCTACGGGGGTGGGCGGGGCTGTCCAGGGGGTGTGGGCTGTCCTGGGGGTCTGGGTGGGGTGTCCTGGTGGGGGAGGGGTGTGTGGGGTGTCCAGGGGGGGTTGGTATTTCTAGGTGGTGGTGGTGGGGTTGCAGGGGAGGGGGGTGTGGGCTGTTTGGGAGGGTGGGCGGGGCTATCCAGGGGGGGTACGGGGTGTCTAGGGGGGTACGGGGGTGGTCGGGCTGTCCACAAGGGTGGACGGCCTGTCCACGATGGTGGTCGGGCTGTCAAGGAGGGGTGGGCGGGCTATCCAGGGGGGTGGGTGGGCTGGCCACAGGGGGTAGGGGTGTCCAGGGGGGGTGGGCGGGCTATCCAAGGGGGTGGGGGGTTGTCCATAGGGAGAAGGGGTGTCGAGGGGGGTGGGTGGGTTGTCCACGAGGGTGGGCGGGGCTGTCCATGAGGGTACACTACTAATATGGTTATGGGATGAGGCATGCTCTGATGTGATAACACATTAAGTTCTTGTTGGTTTTACATTTTTTCAATAACACATTAGTATGTTTTTTTCACATGTGTAGTTGATACCATGATTATTTTCTTCCTTTATCGTTTACTTAAATGTATTTTCTATTAAAGTTCAATCCTATTGAATTGTTTATGACAAAATGACTTATATGAATTCTTTTTACAGAATGGACAGAAGTTGGATGTATGAAACCGATCGTATCTCAAGCGATTTTCAAAACAATTTGGAGAGCTTTATAGATTTTTCATTTCACAATGCTTCAGATAGTGGTCACATACACTGCCCATGTTCCAATTGTGTTGGTAGACCTTGGTTGAGTCGTGAAGAAGTCAGCTACCACATAACCAAAAATGGTTTTCAAGAAAACTACTTTGTGTGGTATCACAATGGGAAGAAAATGAAATCTCAAATTGGTGATGATCGAAATGAAAGGACAGGAATTGAGAATTTGTTAGATGATCGGTTTCCATTTATTCGTCATCATGAAAAAGAAAGGATTTCGACTCAAGAAGACGTCGATATGAGGACAAATGATGCATCTAGTGAAAATGATGATATTGATAGGGTGAAAAAATTGAATGATTCTGCCACGACTCTAGTATATCGACAATGCGATAAATTGAAAAAGCTGGAATTTTTAATCTGATTGTTTCATTGAAAAACTATGTATGGGATTTCTAATACAGCAATCGATTACATTCTTACCCTCTTGAAGGATTTACTTCCAGATGATGCAGATATTCCCTCAAACCACTATATGGCATGGAAGTTAGTTGAAGAACTTGGATTTTCCAGAAACAAAATTCATGCTTGCCCGAAAGATTGCAGTTTATTCTGGGAAGAAACCGCTGAACGAAATGAATGTATAAAATGTGGCACATCCCTCTGGAAGTCAAAATCTGATGGAACACCATCCCGCGTTCCACAAAAAGTAATGTGGCACTTTCCATTGATCCCCAGACTTCAGAATCTTTTTATGTCTGATGACATATCAATAAAAATAAGATGGCATGATACCGAGAGAAAGAAGACTAATGATGAGTTGGTTCATCCTGCAGATGGATTTTCATGGCAGAGATTTGATGCTCGACATCCTGATTTTGCAGCTGACGTGCGTAATGTGAGGCTGGGTCTTTCATGCGACGGTTTTAATCCGTTTGGGTAGATGCTTACTTCGCACAGCACATGGCCAGTTTTTATACACATTTATAATCTTCCCCCATGGTTGTGTATGAAAAAAGCTTTCACTTTCATGAGTATACTCATATCTGGTCCTTCTAATCCCAGCATTGATATTGATGTATACATGCAACCTTTAATAAAAGAGTTGAAACTTCTTTGGGATGTGGGTGTGCGCACATACGATTCATGTTCGAAAGACATATTTTAGATGCGTGCTGCGCTTATGTGGACGATCAATGATTTTCCGGCTTATGCAATGATGTATGGATGGAGCACGAAGGGAAAACTATCATGTCCAGTTTGTATGAAGAATACACAATCTAGAAGACTGAAACATCGTTGTAGTTTCAGTTTTATGGGACATCGACGATTTTTGCCAAAGGATCATCCATATAGAATGAATCGTCGAAGATTTGATAATACTATAGAGACCGATGATCCACCTCAGCATATGTCTGGAACTGATGTGCTTAGTGAATTGAAAGATTTCAGTTTTTCTTTCGGGAAGGGTCAAATGAAATCTGGAAAGAGAAAGAATGTTTCCACAGAAACCAGTTACAATTGGAGGAAGAGGAGTATATTTTTTGATTTTCCTTATTGGTCAACCAATTTGCTACGTCATTGCTTAGACGTAATGCATATTGAAAAGAATATATGGGAAATGTTTCTTTCAGTTCTTCTAAATGTCAAGGGGAAGACAAAAGATGATTTACGATCTCGACATGACTTGGTGGATTGGGGCATCAAACCAGAATTGCATCCTGTGCGTATCAGTGAAAATAAATGGAAACTTCCATGTGCTTCTTATGTGATGACACCTACTGAAAAAAAACAATTTTTGGAAGTATTAGAGACTATTAGAGTTCCTGATGGCTATTCAAGCAACATATCTAAATGGGTCAACAGAAGAGAGTTGAAGCTAAAATCTTTGAAGACTCATGATTATCACGTTCTACTGCATGAGTTGCTTCCAATAGCAATCCGTCATCTTTTGTCCAATAATGTAAGGGTGGGTGTTATTCGGTTGTGCCATTTTTTAGAGATCTTTGTGCTAAGAAGTTGTCCAAGTCTTTCTTGCAAAAAATGTTGACAGATTCCCCATTAATTTTGTGTGAGTTGGATAAAATATTTCCCCCATCATTTTTTACATGCATGCTACATCTGACTATCCATATTCCAACTGAAATACTTCTCGAAGGACCTGTTTCTTTTCATTGGATGTATCCAACTGAAAGAAATATGTTCACATTAAAGTCTTATGTTCAAAACAAGAATCAACCTGAAGGTTCTATCGTGAACGGTTAATTAGCTCAAGAATGTATGGATTTCTGTTCAATGTATTTGTCTGATCTTACTACAAGAATGAACAGACCAATGAGAAATGAATAAGAACAATATGAGCAAATTGAACCCAGTTTTCCATCACTTCCTCAAACAGGAGGAATTCCTGGATCATATACATTGAAGACATTATGCCATGAAGAGTGGGAGATGGCACATCACACAGTTTTGTTCAATTGTGATTTGTTCGATGACTATATCAGGTAACAAAATTGAATATGTATATCTTACATATATATCTGTTAAACTATTCATATTTTTTTATCTACAGGGAACATAAAACAATGATAAATAGGAAGCATCATTCTTTATCTTTGAGAAGGAGAGAGACCTTGCATAGCAAATAGTTTTCTTCTTGGTTAAAATTGAAGGTAAAAATATTATTGTTTAAATTAATTATTTCAATATTTACTTAAGTTTAACTATAATTTATATTGCAGGTATTGAGTTTGTCTGCTGAATCTATCTCTGAGGAAATAAGAGCTTTGGCTTTTGGTCCTAATACCGTGGTTCGTGACTGTAAATCAATTGTTATCAATGGGTACAGATTTATTGTCACTAAACGAGCCAAAAACATGAGAACACAACATGATGGTATTATGGTTACTGCCACAACAGATTGTTATGCCAGTGCATCAGATAGTAGACTGCGACTTGAAAATGTGGGTTATTATGGAGTCGTTGAGAAAATAATAATATTGGATTATTACTCTCATGGACGAGTCACAATGATGAAATGCCATTGGTTTGATTCGATGACGAGACCTGGTACATTTATTGATGATTGTGGATTTTGAGTAATTAATATGACCCGCACTCTTGCTATCGAAGAACCATTTGTGTTGGCATCAATGTCTAAACAAGTTTTTTATGTCAAAGATCAACTTCAACCTGAATTTGGTGTCATAGTTGAAGTAATTCCAAGACATATTTTTGATGATGCTGATGATGGAATTGACACTGTCCCTATTGTCATTAGAACCAATCCATTTATTTCTTTTGATGACTCCAATAGCTCAATTGTCAGAGTTGATTGTGAACCTGAAGTTGTGCTTGGAAATATATAGAATCATTCATCCATGTTCTCAATTCTTTTGGTTTACCTCGAGTTGGGTTGTTCAGGTTGGTAATATTCATATTTATTTAGTATTGATCACAAATATGTTTTAGCTGACTTGACCGTTATGTGAATTTTCAATGTTTATTGGTTGCTGTTTTATTTGAATTGCATTTTCTAATTTGGAATTGAACTGTATTCAAACCAAATCAAACAATATTTCTAACTTGGTGAACATTACAACTTGTATGTTTTATTAAATTCATTCAAGCTCTTCTAAAACAATTGATAGCTAAATTACCAATGAATCCCCTCATTCCCTCATATATTTAGTTTTTTGGTTTACACATTAATTTTCTTTTTCTAATTAATTACATATTTGTTTTCAAATTCAGGAAATGCAGCCAATTGAAGAGAGACGAAGAAAAAAATGGCGGAGAACAATCGTCGGATGGAGGAGATGGGAATTCCACCATTAGTGCCTACAGTGAGTACTTTATTTTAAATATATATATATATATATTTACAGAATATATAATGTCATGTGATTAATTTTTTTTGTAAACTTTTTTTGTAGGATCCACCATTACGTCGACAGTTATTCAACGAGGAGCCTAGTACTGGTCCTAGTACTCAGGCCGGTGGTACGAGGAGGGTTCGTACCAGAGGTGGATGTAGAGCTGCGCGTGCCCGACTAGACCCTACCCCTCCCACTGACATTTCAGCCTTCCCACATTCTGATCCTGGTGTGTCGTTAGGGACACACGAGGTATTTAGGCCTCCCATGTTTTCGCTACCTTCTGCATCTTCTGCCCCATCATTTTCACATCCCATGATGATTCCCACTCCCCAGTCAGCATCAGGTCATACAGCTGTTCCATCTTCTTTTCCTTCTACTTCTGTCTCTCCGAGCTTTTATATTCCATCTTCTTCGACTACTGTTCCACCAGAGGGTGTTCCATCAGGTTCTGTGGATCCGGCGCCACTTATTGATCAGACTAGCGCAGGTATATTTATAAAACCCTAACAAATTTTTATAGCAATATTTATTTTCATTATAACATGTTTTGATAAAATATTTGTTTTTATTTCATGACAGATACATCTACTGACAGGAGACGGGGGCGGGGCCGTACACGCATGCGTTCGGTGTCGAACCGTCGCACATAGGTTATGGTGGAATATAATGAAGACAATCAGATGGTTGAGAAAACAGGGCAGCAATGTCGGAGTTTTCTGGAGACGCTTGCCAAATACTCCGACATCATTCTCGTCAGCCCGCTGTCGTGGAGACATTTGCCACATGAGGTCAAAGATAGAGCTTGGGCAGAGATATGGGTAAAAAAATATGTTATATTTAATGCCATGAATTATTTTTGTATTTATATGAATTAATATTTTGATTTCAGCTTCGATTTAATTTTCCTGGTGGTGAGGGTGCATGACTAGAACGTCTAAAGGATTTAGGCGAGATTTGGAGAGCCTACAAGCATGAGCTGTATTTTGGCTGGCGTGCTAGAGTTGTCACTGAGTTAGAGGCGGTACCAGTCGTGGATGATTGTCCTATAGAATAGTATCGTCAGATGATTACTCATTGGACGAGTACCCAGTTTAAGGTATGAATTACATTTGAGGTATTTAAATAATAACTTTCAAGTTTTGAATTAATATTACCCTTTGCATTATCGAATTTTATTTAGGAATCATCTGGAAAAAATAAAAAAAACATTGATGCAAAAAAATACCTCCATACACTAGGACGCACGACGATGCCGGATCATGAGAGGCAGCAGGTATGACAATTTTTTATAAGTTTTCTTTACGACTTACATTTTCTTTTGTTTCCTTAATTATTTAATAATTTCTAAAGTTTTTATATAACTTTTTTTTTCAATGTCATTGTAGAGGCAAGTACAAAATATTGAAGGACGTGTGCCTCGAGCAAAACTGTTTTGCTCGAGTAGACGAAAAAAGGATGGAAGTGCTGTCAACGAAGCAACTCAGCAGCAGATTGTAAGTTTTAATCTGTTGATTTTATATTTTAATATCTATTTTGTAACTTAATAATATATTTATATTTGTAACAGGATGCTTTAGAGGCCCTCGATGCCCAAGAAGCAGATAATTTTGGGCCATCTGATCACTTACATCAGGTGTTGGGAGAGGATCATTCTGGCAGAGTACGTTGCCGACCTAGGATAGCCCCAACGAGGTATTGGCCTGCCTCAGGTACGAGTTGTAGTGCCACCGAGCTGCAGAAAGTTAGGGTATAGGCAGAACAGGCTAAGAAAAGGGCCACAGAGACGGCAGAACAGTCTGCTAGGGAAAACAGTGCATTTATGAAATTTATTGAAGTTCTACGTCCAACACTTCCAGCAGAGGCCAGCCCAACGATTGATGAATACATGTCGTCGATACATTCTATATATGGTGCACCAGGTGGTATTTCCAGTGGTGGTCAGGCCGATGTACAGCTTGAAGATGATGATGGCGAGGAGTCTGATGCGGAAGAGGAGGGAGATGAGGAGGGCGAGGAGGAGGGCGAAGGCGAGGAGGAAGGCACTGTGGAGGGTGAGGACGATGAGGAGGACGATGACGAGGGTGATGATGATGATGATGATGATGGTGATGGTGATGCTGATGTGGGATATATTGATCCGTTACATTTTTGACTTATATTACTGAGATTTGATGTTTAATCTATTCTAGTTGTTGGTTTTATCTAGACTCGTAGTATAGTATTGGAGTTGAGTTATTTTTATATATTGTCTGTTTTTATGGATGTTGTTGTCTTTTAGTGGTTGTGTGTTTGAGAACTCCCTGGACAACCCCCCTCATTCTTGGACCCTGGAAAACCCCCCCTCCCCCTTGGACCTCGAACACCCCCCAAACACCCCCCGGACAACCCCGCGGATAGCCCCCTGGACAGCCCCCCGTACAGCCCCCAACCCTCCACCCTGGACCCCGGATATCCCCCCAGACAGCCCCCCAGACAACCCCCCCCCCCCACCCTCCCCCTTGGACCCCGGACAACCCCCCAAACACCCCCCAGACAGCCCCCTGAACAACCCCGGACAACCCCCTGAACAACCCCTGAACAACCCCTGAACAACCCCCTAAACAACCCCCGAACAGCCCCCCGAACAACCCCGGACAACCCCCTGAACAACCCCCAAACACCCCCCGGAAAGACCCCGCACAGCCCCCCACCCTCCTCCTTGGTCCCCGGACAGCCCCCTGGACACCCACCGGACAGCCCCCCCCGGACAGCCCCCGCGGACAGCCCCCTGGACAGCCCCTTGTACAGCCCCCAACCCTCCACCCTGGACCCCGGATAGCCCCCCGGACAACCCCCCACCCTCCCCCTTGGACCCTGGACAACCCCCCAAACACCCCCCAGACAGCCCCCTGAACAACCCCAGACAACCCCCTGAACAACCCCTGAACAACCCCTGAACAACCCCCTGAACAACCCTCGGACAGCCCCTTGAACAACCCTGGACAACCCCCTGAACAACCCCCAAACACCCCCCGGACAGACCCCGGACAGCCCCCCCACCCTCCTCCTTGGTCCCCGGACAGCCCCCCGGACACCCCCCGGACAGCCCCCCCGGACAGCCCCCCGGACAGCCCCTCCACCTTCCTTAATTTCATTAGTTCTGAAATGTTTCATAGCACAATCAACTAAAATCTAATCCATACTAAATATGATATAAAAATATTCTATATGAATTTCCATAAGATTTTAAGTGAAAACAAAAAGTGACATACGAAAAACTGACCAAACGCATTCGAAATGTGTTGATGCTTTAGGACAACGATCCATGGGTCATATGTGACTTGTACGAATCAACCCCGTCTCAATCCAAGGCGCGGTGTGGTCGGAACAACTCAAAGTGTATGTCTTTTGTTTCAAAAGGACATCATTTTAAGTGAAAAACATCAACTGGCATACAGAAAACCGGCCAAAAGCATTTGGATTGTCTTGATACTTTAAGACAACGATCCATGGGTCATTTGAGACGTGTACGAGTCAACCCCGCCTAAATCCGAGATGCGGTGTGGTGGGGACCACTCTAAGTGACTTTCTTTTGTTTAAAATGGACAGTATTTTAAGTACATACGGAAAACCGACCAAACGCATTCGGTTTCTGTTGAAACATTAGGAGAAAAATCCATGGGTCATATGTGACGTGTACGAGTCAACGCCACCTCAATCTGAGGCGCGGTTTGGGTGACACCACTCAAAGTGTCTCTATTTTGTTTAAAATGGACTTTATTTTCAGTGAAAATAAAAAATGACATACGGAAAACCGACCAAACGCATTCGGTTTCTGTTGAAACTTTAGGAGAATGATCCATGGGCCATATGTGACGTCTACGAGTCAACACCACCTCAATCCTAGGTGCGGTGTGGCCGACACCACTCAAAGTGTCTCTATTTTGTTTAAAATGGACAGTATTTTGGCCGTTTATGACACCAGAACTGCGTTGTCAGTCACCACGGGCACACGGCACGTCTGATTGACGTGTCGTCTGCTCGACCACTTCAGAAATCACTGCCCCGTATTTTTCGTCTGATTTCAGGCCATTCCGACTTCGTTCGGCCCGTTTGGACCCCCCTGACGCGCGTTTACGAAGCGCGTACATCACTTAAAACACGAATATTGAGCTGTACCGCACAAACCGCATGCCCAATTGACGTTCCTTCTACGCGTACACGTCACAAATAATAATTAGAATGTTGCACAGTGGTTTCAGGTCAATCCGAGGTCGTTCGCTATGAATTTGACCGTTTGACGCCCATTTTGGCCGTTTATGACACCAGAACTGCGTTGTCGGTCACCGCGGGCACACGGCACGTCCGATTGACGTGCCATCTGCTCGACCACTTCATAAATAACTCTCTTGTATTTTTCGTCTGATTTCAGGCCATTCTGACTTCGTTCGGCCCGTTTGGACCCCCCTCACGCGCGTTTACGAAGCGCGCGCATCACTTAAAACACGAATATTGAGTCGTACCGCGCAAACCGCACGTCCGATTGACGTGCCGTCTGCACGTACCCATCACGAATAATAATTATAATGTTGAACAGTGGTTTCAGGTCAATCCGAGATCGTCCTCTATGAATATGACTGTTGGACGCCCGTTTTGGCCGTTTATGACACCAGAACTGCGTTGTCGGTCACCGCGGGCACACGGCATGTCCGATTGACATGCCGTCTGCTCGACCACTTCATAAATCAATCACCCGTATTTTTTGTCTGATTTCAGGTCATTCCGACTTCGTTCGGCCCGTTTGGACCCCCCTCACGCGCATTTACGAAGCGCGTGCATCACTTAAAATACGAATATTGAGCCGTACCGCGCAAACCGCACGTCCGATTGACGTGTTGTCTGCGCGTACACGTCACGAATAATAATTAGAATGTTTCACGGTGGTTTCAGCTCAATTTGAGGTCTTCCTCTATGAATTTGACCGTTGGACGCCCGTTTTGGCCGTTTATGACACCAGAACTGCGTTGTCGGTCACCGCGGGCACACGGGGCGTCCGATTGATATGCCGTCTACTCGAACACTTCAGAAATCATTGTCCCGTATTTGTCGTCTGATTTCAGGCCATTCCAACTTCGTTCGCCCCATTTGGACCCCCCTCACGCGCGTTTACGAAGCGCGCACATCACTTAAAACACGAATATTGAGCCGTACTGCGCAAACCGCACGTCCGATTGGCATGCTGTCTGTGCGTACACGTCACGAATAATAATTAAAATGTTTCACAGTGTTCTCAGCTCAATCCGAGGTCGTACACTATGAATTTGACCGTTTGACCCCCGTTTTGGCCGTTTATGACACCAGAACTGCATTGTCGGTCACCGCGGGCACACGGCACGTCCGATTGACGTGCCGTTTACTCGACCACTTCATAAATAACTCACCCATATTTTTCATCTGATTTCAGGCCATTCCGAAATCGTTCGGCTCGTTTGGACCACCCTCACGCGCGTTTACGAAGCGCGCGCATCACTTAAAACACGAATATTGAGCCGTACCGCGCAAGCCGCATGTCCGATTGACGTTCCGTCTATGCGTACACGTCACGAATAATAATTAGAATGTTTCACCGTGGTTTTAGCTCAATCCGAGGTCGTCCGCTATGAATTTGACCGTTTGACGCCCGTTTTGGCCGTTTATGACACCAGAACTGCGTTGTCGGTCACCACGGGCACATGGCACGTCCAATTGACGTGCCGTCTGCTCGACCACTTCAGAAATCACTCACCCATATTTTTCGTCTGATTTCAGGCCATTCCGACTTCGTTCGGCCCGTTTGGACTACCCTCACGCGCGTTTACGAAGCGCGCGCATCACTTAAAATACGAATATTGAGCCGTACCACGTAAACCGCAGGTCCGATTGACGTGCCGTCTACGCGTACACGTCAAAAATTATAGTTAGAATGTTTCATGGTGGTTTCAGGTCAATCTGAGGTCGTCCGCTATGAATTTGACCGTTGGACGCCCGTTTTGGCCGTTTATGACACCAGAACTGCGTTGTCGTTCACCGCGGGCACACGACATGTCCGATTGACGTTCCATCTGCTCGACCACTTCATAAATCACTCTCCTATATTTTTCGTCTAATTTTATGCCATTCCGACTTCGTTCGGCCCGTTTGGACCCCCCTCACGCGCATTTACGAAGCGCGCGCATCACTGAAAACAAGAATATTGAGCCGTACTGCGCAAACTGCACGTCCGATTGATGTTCCGTCTGCGCGTACACATCAAGAATAATAATTATAATGTTTTACGGTGGTTTCAGGTCAATCCGAGGTCGTCCGCTATGAATTTGACCGTTGGACGCCCGTTTTGGCCGTTTATGACACCAGAACTACGTTGTCGGTCGCCGCGGGTACACGGCACGTCTGATTGACATGCCGTCTGCTCGACCACTTCATAAATCACTCACCCGTATTTGTCGTCTGATTTTAGGCCATTCCGAAATTGTTCGGCCCGTTTGGAGCACCCTCACGCGCGTTTACGAAGCGCGCGCATCACTTAAAACACGAATATTGAGTCGTACCACACAAACCGCACGTCCGATTGATGTTCCGTCTACGTGTACACGTCACGAATAATAATTAGAATGTTTCACGGTGGTTTCAGCTCAATCCGAGGTCGTCCGCTATGAATTTGACCGTTTGACGCATGTTTTGGCCGTTTATGACACCAGAACTGCGTTGTCGGTCACCGCAGGCACAAGGCACGTCCAATTGACATGCCGTCTACTCGACCACTTCAGAAATCACTCACCCGTATTTGTCGTCTGATTTCAGGCCATTCCGACTTCTTTCGTCCAGTTTGGACCCCCCTCACGCGCGTTTACGAATCGCGCGCATCACTTAAAACACGAATATTGAGCCGTACCGCGCAAACCGCACGTCCGATTGATGTGCCGTCTACACGTACACATCACGAATAATAATTATAATGTTGCACAGTGGTTTAAGCTCAATCTGAGGTCTTCCTCTATGAATTTGACCGTTGGACGGCCGTTTTGGCCATTTATGACACCAAAACTGCGTTGTCGGTCACCGCGGGCACACGGCACGTCCGATTGACGTGTCGTCTGCTCGAAAACTTCATAAATCACTCTCCCATATTTTTCGTCTGATTCCAGGTCATTCCAACTTCATTCGGCCCGTTTGGACCCCACTCACGCGTGTTTACGAAGCGCGCGCATCACTTAAAACACGAATATTGAGTCGTACCGCGCAAACCGCACATCCGATTGACGTGCCGTCTGAGCGTACACATCACGAATAATAATTAGAATGTTTCACGGTGGTTTCAGCTCAATCCGGAGATGTGGTGTGGTCGGTACCACTCAAAGTGTCCGTCTTTTGTTTCAAAAGGACGTCATTTTAAGTGAAAAGCATCAACTGACATACGGAAAACCGACCAAACGCATTCCGAATCTATTGATAATTTATCCCAACAATCCATGGGTCATATGTGACGTGTACGAGCCAACCCGGGATGAATCTGAGTCGCGGTGTGGCCAGGATAAGTCTAAGTGACTCTCTTTTGTTTAAAATGGACACCATTTTAAGTACATACGGAAAAACGACCAAATGGATTCGGTTTCCGTTGAAACTTTAGGAGAACGATCCATGGGTCATATGTGACGTGTAAGAATCATCCCTGCCTCAATCCGACATGCGGTGCGGCTGAAACCACTCAAAGTGTCCATCTTTTGTTTCAAAAGGACGTCATTTTAAGTGAAAGGCATCAACTGATATACGGAAGAACGACCAAACGCATTCAGATTCTATCGATACTTTAGCACAACGATCCATGAGTCATATGTGACGTGTACAAGTAAAACCTGTCTTAATCCGAGACACGGTGTGGCCGACACTGCTCTAACTCTGTCTCTTTTGTTTAAAATGGACATGATTATAAATGAAAAGAACAACTGGCATACGCAAAACCGACCAAACGCATTTGTAATCTTTTGATAATTTATCACAACGATCCATGGGTCATATGTGACATGTACGAGCCAACCTGGGATGAATCTAAGTCGCGGTGTGGTCAGGATTAGTCTAAGTGTCACTCTTTTGTTTAAAATGGACAACATTTTAAGTACATACGGAAAACCGACCAAATGCATTCGGTTTCCATTTAAACTTTAGAAGAACGATCCATGGGTAATATGTGATGTGTACGAATCAACCCCGCCTCAATTGGAGACGCGGTGTTGTCAGCACCACTCATAGTGTTCGTCTTTTGTTTCAAAAGGACGGTATTTTAAGTGAAAAACATCAACTGGCATACGGAAAACCAACCAAACGCATTCAGATTGTGTCGATACTTTAGAACAACGATCCATGGGTCAAATGTGACGTGTACGAGTCAACCTCGCCTCAATCTGAGGTGCGGTGTGGCCGGTATCACTTCAGGTGTATGTATTTTGTTTAAAATGGACATCATTTGAGGTAAAAATATATGGTATAGAAAAAATCGATCAAATTATGAATTGAATTTCAGATTCCACATATAATTTTCATCTAAATTTTAAATTTAATTCTATATGAATTATGTACGTTTATAATTACGTTATGAATTCTAATTTAATTGTCATCTAAGTGTGGTTGGGACCACTCTAAGTTACTTTCTGTTGTTTAAAATGGACAACATTTTAAGTACATACGGAAAACTGACCAAACGCATTCGGTTTCCATTGTAACTTTAGGAGAACGATCCATGGGTTATATGTGATGTGTACAAGTCAACTCCACCTCAATCCGAGGCGTGGTGTGGCCGGCACAACTCAAAGTGTATGTCTTTTGTTTCAAAAGGACATCATTTTAAGTGAAAAACATCAACTGACATACGGAAAACCGGCCAAACGCATTCGGATTGTGTTGATACGTTAGGAAAATGATCCATGGGTCATTTGAGATGTGTAATAGTCAACCCCGTCTAAATTCGAGACGCGGTGTGGCCGGTACCACTCTGACTGTGTCTCTTTTGTTTAAAATGGACAAGATTATAAGTGAAATAAACAACTGACATATGAAACACTGACCAAACGCATTCGGAATCTGTTGAAAATTTAGGACAACGATTCATGGGTCATATGTTACGTGTACGAGTCAACCACACCTCAATCTGAGTCACGGTTTGGCCGAGACCACTCTAAGTGTATCTCTTTTCTTTAAAATGGACTACATTTTAAATTCATACGGAAAACCAACCAAATTCATTCTGATTGTGTTTATATTTTAGCACAACAATCCATGGGTCATTTGTGATGTGTACGAGTTAACCCCGCCTCAATACGAGGTGCGGTGTGGCCGACACCATTCAAAGTGTCTCTCTTTTATTTAAAAAACACTTCATTTTAAGTGAAAACAACAAATGACATACGGAAAACTGACCAAACGATTTCGGAATATGTTGATACTTTAGGACAATGATCAATGAGTCATTTGTGACGTGTATGAGTTAACCTCGCCTCAATCCGAGGCACGGTGTGACCGGTATCATTCAAAATGTATGTATTTTGTTTAAAATGGATATCATTTCTATTAAAGATATATGGTATATGAAAAAACAATCAAATTATGAATTGAATTCCGGATTCCACATATGATTGTCATCTAAATTTTAAAATGAATTCTAAATGAATTATGTATGTTTATAATTATGTTATGAATTCTACTTTAATTATGGATGTGTATATTTTCAGAATGCATTATATGTGTTGGTTGGTTGGTTTGCATTATTTGTATGTGTTGGTTTGTTCTCTATATGTATGCATTATATGTGTTACAGGTACAATAATTGGATTGAAAAATGAATTGAAAACGAGGGCATAATTGGATTGAAAATTGAATTGAAACCAAGGGTGAATGCCCAAAAACCAGACCTGCTGTGCAAATTGCAGGCTGCTGTGCAATTTTCACAGCAAAGCCTATGCCAACGGTTTTCAAACCGTTGGCATAGGCTCTATGTAGTTGTTTTTACCAACGGTTCAAGGAACCGTTGGTAAAAAAACCCTATCCCAACGGTTTGAAACCATTTGGATATCCTGTTGAATGGTTGTTTTTACCAACGGTTCATAGAACCGTTGGTAAAAACATTTCCCAATGGTTTGTAAACCATTGAGAATGAAAATTCTCTGTTGATTTCCCAATGGGCCAAACCGTTGGGATAGGTTGATTTTTTCTAACCTATCCCAACGGTTCTGTGTAAACCATTGGGAAAAGCCTTTCCCAACGACTTACTTCCCCACGGTTTGCAGAACCGTTGGTATAACATATACCAACGGTTCTGCAACCTTTCCCAACGGTTTTAAACCGTTGGGAAATGCCGGATTTCCAGTAGTGATTCAAACTAAAGAAGGAAATCAAAGAATATTTGGTGGTGTAGTGAATGAAGGTATTTTATTAGGATTTTTAATAGGTTAAGGCCTATAAATGTTTTAATAAAATGATCATTTTTATATAATTTACCAAAAATTGGTTGATAATTAATCCAAATTTTATTTTTTTATCAATAATTGTTTGAATTAAGTGATGAAAAAAATACATATTTGGTAAAATCCTAAAAGATTTAGGCTTATGATGATTTTGAGATTTAAACTATATAAGAACAATGTGAAATGACAAGTCATTATGTGACTCATTTAATATGGAAAGGGGTTATATTTGATCTAAGAAATACCATTTGAGAAAAATATTCCTCAATACAAGTTTAAAGAATGAAATGAATAGAGAACACTACTCAATTATCTGAGATAGAACCCATTGAATTTGAAGATGCATAAAAATGAGAATCATGGATGAATACTATGAATGAATAATTGGATCATATTGATAAGAAATTATCTTTGTATTTTGGTAAAGTTCCAAAAAATCATAATGTTATGGGTATAAATATGTCTTATAGAACAAGTTAAATGAAAATGGAAATATAATCTAGAATAAATAAAGGCTGGTTTGTAAGGGATATACTTATGAATAAGGTGCTGATATTGAAGAGAAATTTTCACTTATGTAAAGTATGGTTCTTATTATAATATTCTTAGTAGTTACTATCCAATGAAATTTCAATTTATTTCAAATTAATGTTTTTAATGAAGAGGTATATATCAAACAATCTGTTGAAATTGTCTTTAGAAATGATGATTCAAAAGTGGAAGGTTTAAAAGGCCTTATATGTCCTAAATAAACAAACATGTTCTCGGTATGAATTAATGGATACATATATAAGTAAACAATAGTTAAAAAGTGTGTGGGTTTATCAGAACTACTATTTTAAAATTTTCAAAGGAAAATAATTTGTAGTAATTGTGCATATTGATGACATCATTTTTACAGATAAAAAAGAGAATCATATTGATAAGTTTTATTAATTAATGATTTTATAATTTTATATATCATTGATTGGCGCAGAAAACTACTTATATTTACTAAAAATACATCAAAAGGAAGGATTTATATTTATATATTAGGTGAATTATTCAAAGGATGTTTTGAAAACAAATTAGAATAGAATAGTGTAAGAAGATTTTAACTCTAACAGTTGGTGGAACATAACTCGGTAAGAATGAGAATAGAATGGGGTAGACTCAAAATTATATATAATAATCATTATTAGTTTAATATATCTTAGTAAAAAAATTCCATAAATATTTTATGCAACTTTATTGGCAGCATGTTTCTAAAGTAGTTCAGAGAAGAAGAATCTACAAGTATTGATTAGAATAATGATATATATATGGAACACCAAATTTGGGTCTGGTGTTCTAGGATGGAACAAATATGAATTCATTATATTTTTCAAACTTTTATTTCTCTATTGAAATTTTGGATCAAAAATCCATAAGTGGGGGAGAATTTTATATTGGAAGCAATTATATTGGAGGGTTAAGTAAGAAACAATACTGGGTTTCATTGAGAATAACATAAGTAGAGTATAACTCAGTTTCAAAATTATATACACAACATATGCAAATAAAACAACTATTGGATGATATGCATGAAAATATACAAGAACTAATAATGAATCTTGTGATAAAAAAGTGTTATTGAGTTGATTAGAAATCCAGTTCATCACTCTCTTAATAATAACATTTATGATTAAATCATTTTATAAAAGAGAACGTGGAGAAAAATGTTGAGAGGATGTATTTTTTTGGGAATAAAAATCAATTGGTAAATATCTTCACAAAATATTTAGAGGATCATGTGTTTAAAATGAATCAGTTGATCTTTAGAGGTCAAACATTCTCTTCAAGCTATTTTTTTAGTTTTCCCTTCTCCCTATTGAACATAATTATATTTGTTTATTGTTTGTGTATATAAGAAATTATATTTTATTATAATCAAGGAGAAATTGAGAGATATTATCCATAGTGATTTATAATAAGTAAAGGTTTTAGTGAAATTTATGTGAAAACATTGATGCATTTGGTTATTTCTCTTATTTACTAGACTGAGAATTGTCTCACATTTGGGTATAGATTAATTGAATGGTAATTAATAATATTTGTAACTATGGTAGTATTAATAATTTTTTAGATCATGGTTTTAAAAAAAGTTAAAGTATCCATTGAACTTTATAGTCAATGGGGGAGAAAAGTGTGCATTGGATAATGAGAATGAAAGGAAGGTGTAACTAAATTGATAGTTTTCATATTTTAGTCTCAAGGAGTGTGCGATATTTTATGTTTGTTAAAAATAGATAGTAGTTATGTATGATTATGGTTGATATTGTTAAAATGGATTACTCCAAAATCCAAAATGGGTATATTGTTACAACTAAAGAATAATTTCATTGGATTTTTTTCTAAGGTGAATATTTTTTAGATTTTCTATAAAATTGGAAGGCACTTGAATTTTTTTGAAATGTGCATAATTTAAATTGAGATATATTATGATATTTATGAATATTATAGAGGTTTCACCATGATATCATATTCCATTCCCTGATTTATATTGGGGGTTCTAAAAATGGAAGTTTAATTATTTTTAAAAATGTTATAGAAGAATTTATTAGAGTGACACAAGGTGCAACATTATGTATCACATTGTGAAGGGTTTCCAAAAATATTTTGATAACTCTACCTAATAAAGTGATCAAATATTAATTTAATGACTCTTTGTGAAGATATATAATTTATTTTAAGTTATATTGGAATTGTTTTGATAGTTTTTTTATATAGAAGGTTACATGATGAAAAACATATGGTATATTTGAGTATTTTTTGAGTTGAATATATTGTTCCATGAGAAGGTAAGCCACAATGTAATGAGTTTTTTGTAATTTTTAGTGATTGTTTCTAGGAAAGTATCATTCTATAAAGTCATTGTCCATACTACAACCAATCTTGAATTTATGAAAATTTAGGAAGAAACTATCTCAATAAACCATAAAGTACATTATTGCATTGTGATTCTAATTTTTCTATAGTTTTAAAATTAATATCATGATGTTGATTACTCTTATTGGTTTGGATGTTATTTAAAAATATATTAACTACCAATTAGAATTCAATTGTAAAAATATATTGGAAGAAGATATAAGAGATTGATTTTATTTTAAGGAATTTGGATGTTGTGATTGTTTGAATTTAAAATTTGAAATTCAAACATTCTCTATTTTTAGTGGATATGTTGTGAAGATGAAAAAAAAGTTCATACATACAATATAAGAATATATATATATATATTTAATATTAGAAATATATAAGTATCATTTAATATCTATATTTTGAGAAGGGAAGTTTGTCAGGATGAACTATATTAAATATTAGGACTTAAAAAATAGAGTGTTATGAATATAACTGAAGGTCTAGAGTCTAAAGAGTAGAGAATCATGGAAAACATCCTTTTTTTGGTGTTGATTATTTTTGATTAATATCTTTTAAGATCAACCCATGTGTTGAATTTATCATTGCATGTCTCTTTAAAGCAGTTCATGGAATAAAGGAAGACATCGTAGACCTTAGTTAAGAAATGGGATCCTCTTAAGGTTATAAAAACATACAAGTATAGAAATGATTTGTTTTCATATCAATGCAATATTGATATGTTCTCCTTGGATAAACCCTTTTATCATTGAACCAAGTAAAATAATGTTTCTAACCTCTTTATTATTTTGTATTTGATTGTTTTAAGACCCTTATCTTCCTTGAGCTATGGAATTCTTTATTTTTTTTTGAATTTCAATTAATTTTACCTTAATGGAAGTTCCCAAGGGAGTAGAGGGAGTTTCAAGAGAATTCAGGGCCCAAAATTTCAGTTTTTTAGGAAGGTGTTTGATGTGCATAGTTATCTCACAGTTTACACTAACCATTCACCTCGAAAAAAAGAATGATAATGTTTTAGAAAAGTGGGTGAGGCTTAAAATATATTTCTAGTTTACATCACATGGTTGGTGCACAGTTTGACCAATCATGTGGCCAAACTATGTACCTAATAAAAAATTATGGAAATTTACCTTTACACCCCTCTTTCTTCTTAAATATAATTTCCTTATCCTTTCCATTAATTTTCATAAAACATACATCTATAGGATCACTCTCTTCTCTCTTCTCCTCAAGGTTTGGGTGATCTCCCTCACCCAACCTCTATTCATGCTTCCACATGTCACATTGGAACACCCTTGGAAAGGATTTCACTACTCTTACCTCCATTATCTAATATCTTCATTGTCTTTGGTGTTTCCTTAAAATAAGATAATATACCCAACTTTCAAGTATTTCTCTATTTTTTCATTTCCTCTCATTCAAGATCAAAACATAATCTAATACTTGATAAGGAATCTTATACAAGCCCTAACAAGTTGGTATATTTTATTTTCCCTAAAAGTATCACTATTTATAAAATATACTGTTGTGCTATGCCCCATACTTTCTAAAAATCTAACATAAAATATATATTATTAAAAAAATTCACCTAAACCTTGACCTATACACAATACAAGCCTCACAAAAACCATTTAAAGTTGATAAACTCAACATAATATACCCCTTAGTGTATGTTTGGATTAACACCCATGACTATCTTACTTTAAATTTAACTAAACACCCCATAAGGTGTGTTTGGATTATCCTTAAGGAAAACCGCATTCTCTATTTGATGAAACCAAACCATACCCTATGTTTGGTTTGGGTATCACCTTTTAAAATTAATTATTATGATGGGCCTTGGGTATATTTTGAATAAATATTAGAACCTATCCCTACTGTAGTTTAATTTTTATTATAGCCTTGACATGAATTCCTTACATTTAACTTATGAATATATACCTAAGATTCATTGGTTATTTAATCATTAAGCATTTATTACACCATAAAAGGTGTGGAATAACTTGATAAATTCTTGGAATCCCAATTAGAATGCCTCGATAAAACTCACAATATGCCACACAATTCATTAATACAAATTCCAAGTGGTTAACCCATCTTATATTATATCAATGTATTACAATCATGACTTCAAAAAGTAGACTTAATTGGTTGATATAGATCTTAGAAAAAACCTAGTATACTCAAGATGATATTCTAAGTTTGGCTTGATCTCCTCAAACAAGGAATGCCTTAGGTCATCCCCTTGGATTTTAATCGAGAACTATCCCAAAATGAAAGGAAATATTTTCTTAGTGTGGTTAAGTACTCTTAATAGTAGGATACCAAGGTTTGATACCTTATTTTCAACTCAAAACCCAATATCTAAACTTCATGGATTGATCACTTTGAGTTGGCTCTAAACCTAAAGTAATGAATAATTCCTTGGAACTTCCATAGATTCAAAATGGGTGTGTCATTTTGGAATGTCTGGACTAGTTCTATGGATACCCAATTTTTAATTATTATTGGATACCTTGGATACATACCTTGGGTCCCTTGACCAATTAAAAGGCCATATGACTAGAGAAACCTAGATTAGGTCTAGAAGGTATGGTCAGTTGGGTATCCAATGAGGATATTGAGCATAATATCATTTATTTTTCATCACTTATTTAATTTATTATATATCCATACTATTAAGTTTTATATTAATAGACTGAATTTACATTATACATCATTATTTGTGGCCTACTAATTTTTATTGACACCATGTTCAAGCTGTTTCTTAGTACCTGGGAAGATTTCATGGATATATGAAAGGAAATGGGAAATCACCTTATTGTGTATGCTTGATTCTATCTTATGTTGGGGAATGGGAGTATAGGTCTGAGATGGACTCATGATACTTCTGGAGCTTATTATTTTTTGTTCTTTTGTTTATATTTTTATTATTCTAGCACTACTTTTATGACTACTTCCATGGAATACTAATTTTATATTTTTTATCTCTATGACATCATTTTTATATATTAATATTTATTTCTTTATGTATATTTTATTTTTTATTTAGTAAGACTATTTTTACATTATTTCCACTATTTTTTAACCTAATATGTGGGGTATAGCCTCTCTACCCTACCACCATACACCCTCACTTCTATTCGGAAACCTCTGGCATACAAGGAGTCATTCTTGAGGCCTCATGTCCCACTAAACCAGGTAATATCAATGAAACTGGTTGGGGACATCAAAAATTGGTAATAGAGTTGGTATTTTCCTTTTTATTATTATTTTTGGTCAGTAGATAGAAGACTAGAAAATTTTGTAACTTGTTAATGAGAATGTTCTTTGGATTAGCTAACCCATGTGTGGGGGAAAGGCCAAGTTGCCTAGGAATAAACCTATTGTTCAAGATTTCACTTTTTATAGTTGTACTATTTTAATTATTAGGTGATGCACATGTTTTTTGATGTTACATTTTATGATATTTTCACCCTTAGTCTAAAATTATAGGGGTTATTAGGTCATGCATCATCAAATACACATAGGGATTAATATTTCATTCATATTCCATGCTATGAATATTTAGTTGCTTGTTTTGTTAATTACCTATTTTATATGCATTGATTTATATACTTTTGATTTGTAAAATTACTTGTAGGAAAAAAATGGTCACTTAACTTTTCTACATCAAACTAAATGGGTTTCCCAGATAGATTTATGAAAACATTTTAATTAACTAGTTTTAATAAAATCAAAGCCTTAAGACCTTAGATACATAATCTAAGACTTAAAATGGTTGAAATTAAATGGATCACTAATTTAAACTTATAAGGTGTATGCATTTATAAAATTGGAATTATAATCTATATAAATAAACCATTATGTTTAGACTTGTTAAATTCTAACTCTTGGATTTAATTATAAATAAAGTTGGATATAATTAAATGTGATACCAAATACAACTTAAAGAGTGTTTACCTCTTTAACATGGGATTTGAAACCCATACAACTAAAAAATTGTGATAAATAAATTAAACCTTAACTTGACCTAAACCTAAGGACAGGTAGTCATGGTTAGTGTAATCACCTAAGTTCAACACTTTTTATGTTTCTAGGGTATCTCTTATAAAAATCCTTTGAGCCTGTTAATTATTTCCTTATCTAGTATTCTATATGTTGTAGCATTTTTTATAATCCATGTGATTATAATTGTATATGCATATCTCCATAACACCCTCAATTTAAGTACCAAGAAGGTGGTGACGACCATGCACCTACGGTGCCAGGACCTGAACCACCTATCGTACTTCATTTGGTGCCAAATGCAGGACCTCCCATAGTACCACCAGTCATACCTAGACTTGGTATTGATGATGACCTTATAAAGGGTTTTATATTCCTAGTACAGTTCATAAAGGGGTCTCTATGGGCCGCTCCAACCTTTTCTGAGTTGACTAGGAAGTTTTAGTAGTGGCATCCTCCTATTTTCTCTGGGGAAGGTGGTCTCCAGGCTACAGAGTCTTGGATAGAATCCATACATATGATCTTCAATCATTTAGAAATTAATCCCTAAATAAGGGTGAATCTAACAACTTATTTTCTTCATTTATCTACTAAGAGATGGTGGGATGTGTTTACTCATGAAAATTAGTATCAAGGCATATTTTGGTGGGACTTCTAGGCCAGCTTCTATAATTACTTTTCTTTAGAGACTTTGTGGGGTGTTTGATCTAGGGAATTCATGAATCTTGAGTTGGTAAATATATATGCAATGGATTACTATGATCAATTCATTGAGCTCTAGTGATTTTAACCTACTCTTATAGTTAAATATATGTTTATGGCTAGTCATTTTTTGGATGGACTCTATTAGGACCAAGAAGTTTGGAGATGTTTTAAGAAGAAGCTAAATGAAAAAGGGTTTCTCAAAGTGTGGTATTTTTTATCTAACATAAATAACCTTCATTTTTTAAATTTTGCTCAATGATGATCAAATAAAGTTTACAATTTCAAGTGTATCAGATGAATTCCAATGGATCAAGTTCATTGGTTAAACACTATTACTCTGCTAAGATCCGCCAGAGATTTAGAACTAATTGTTTATCCAAGTTATATCTCATGTTTCATTAGATAGATCATTCACTAAAGTCAAAAAAGTTTTGATTTTCTATTATTGTATTTCCTATCATCATTAATATAGAAATATATCATGATTTTATCTTGTGTCTAAAGGGGGAGAATAATGTTCCTATGTACAAATTCCATGCTACAAAGATCTATGGAGTTTACCAGAAAAATGTTTCAAGCTAATGGGGTAGTTGTAAAAAGATTATGCTATGACATTATATAAAGTAGTCTAGTCTGATTTTACCAATTCTAGTCCTTATTACAAAGTGTTATCGGTCATGCGCTTATAAAGTCTATTGATCTAAGTAAGTTTAAAGAAGTGTAAAATAGTAGTCTCTTTATAATTTCATCGGATGGAGAAAATAAGATGGAATTTTATGTATCCATCCAATAATGTTCAATGGTTTGACCTTGAATTTAAGTTCCTTTTATAGAAGTTTGTGTGAAGGATCATTGATTGGGAAAACTCAGTCATTGGATAGAGTTAACTGGATGTACCTTTTGCAATTTCATCGGGAAAAATATTATTTTAATTTTAGAAGTAAAGAATCCTCAGAATGATCGAGTAGAAGTCTATGTTTAATCATAAAAATTATAAATTTTATGTGATTGTAAAGTGGTAACCATATGAGTTTCATAAATTAGAGGTTTCTAAGTGAGGTAAATTATCAAAGTTTTCCATGTGAAGTATTCAATCAAATGTTACAGAATGAAGTTAATATGTTGGAAGATGTTATGAAATTATATTAAAGGGAAGAATATGTTGGAACCACAATCAATTATAAAAATGGAGTGTGGTTTGTGTTTGTTGTCAATCCTCATTGGATATTCAGAAAGGTTTCTAGGAAAGGAATCATACAGTTTAAGTAGGAAACAATACTGAAGGTGGCGTTTTTTTCCAGTGTGTACAAAACATTTGGGACTGAAAATCAAAAAATGGAGCGATGTGTTTTTTGAAAAGGAATGTGCTTTAAATATTGGAGAGGTGTGTGAAAAACATGGAATGTACACAAAATTGGTTTTGCATGCAATAGTGAAATCAGGTTGGAATTTTCGCGCAAAATGTGTTTCAGGATCAGAATGCCAAAAAATGGAAAAGGCATGAGGTGTGCGTAAAATCTGGAGATGTTTATGGAAAATGGTTCTTAAGCGAAAGGAATTGTAAAAAGAATGAGTGTTTTTGCACGACATGGTGGGTTCTGAGTGTGGGGGTTAGTGATTCCTATAAATTAGAGGTAACGCCCCTCATTCGGCATCGATGAAGATTCAGAGAAGATCTGAGATCTGATGCGTGTAAACATTGTGCGAAAATGGAGGTGCACGAAAATGTAAACATTGCACAGAAAAGTTAAAGTTGCACATAAAATTTGGGGTTTCACATAGAGGTTGTATTTTCATGAAATATTTCCACGTGAAAGGAAAATATTACAAGCTAAAGAAAATCTTGTGCGCCAATAGTGGATCTTGAGCACAAAAGAAAAATCTTGCGCGCAAAAGAAAGATCTTTCACGCACAAGGTAGGTGTTGCATACAATTGTTAGTGTAAGCTGATTACATGTTTTGAATATCCGGTTTGTATGTCCAGTGCTTTCAAGTGCATCAATTCAAGAATTCAATGCAATTAGTGTCTCGTGATGGACTGAGACAAAAACTTCAATACAAATCTATTGAAGAGACCCTTAATTCAATAAACTGAGTTATACTTCTCTAAAGGGAGTGAGTTATGGGGAGTTGACAGAAGTGATCTGAGGGACATAGTGAGTTATCCCTGAACCATTTTAAAGGCAATATGCCTAGAACAGAATGATTGTGACTGAACCTTGTAATCCACAAACTAGTGAAGATTATTGGATTTAGTTATGACCGACACACTATCGGCGTATGATCCTTAGACATAGACCTTTGTGGTGAACCAAGTAAAAGTGTTGTGTCATATACTTACTTTCATTTGACTGATAGATTTAACAAGTTTCTGCCAACATGGAAACAAGATACACAACTTTAAAAAGAAAAAGTTTACACCCTAATTCACCCCTCTCCTCTCAGGGTGTTATGGGGTCCTTCAAGTGGTATCAAAGGGAGGTTACTAGTGTTTGATCTTTCATATACCATCATAGAGAATTCATCCAATGTAAGGGGAGTCCTCTTCTTCAATGGAATTAATTTTCAGATCTAGAAGAAAAGAGTGAGATCTCATTTAAGATATCTTGGAATAAAATTTCTATTTTCTATTGTGCAAGGAATACAATTTACTGATCCAACAGGGATGTCCATGATTGATGCAGACCTGAAAATTCTTGATGAAGATTCTAAAGTGTAGAATGCTCTCACTTTATCCCTTTCTGATCAGATCTATCTAAATGTGATGAGTTTCACATCAGAAATGTCCATGTGGGATAAAATTGAAAATATTTATGAAGGAGATAGAAAAGTTAAGGAGGTGAAACTACAAGTCTTAAAAAATAGGTTTGATTATCTGAAGATGAATCTTTATGAGAATACAAACTCATTCTTCAATCAAATTACTGAAGTGGTTGGATCAATTCGAGGTCTGGGAGAAGAAATCAAATATATTGATATTGTAAAGAAAATATTGAGAAAACTTCCACCCCTGTATAATGAAATGGTGTCAAACCTTGAGGAAATAGATCTTTCCAAACATTCTCTAGATTATCTACTGAGTAGCCTGGTGTCATATGAAATAAGAATCAAGCCATAAGATGCTACAACTTGAGTGATAAAGGAAGTGACGTTCAAATCCATGGACAAACTGAAAGTTTCAAAAGATAGTAGTGGTAAAGATGATGAGGAAAAATAAATTATTTATCTAATTTCAAATAATTTCCATAAGGGAAAAGGGAAATTTAAAAGGGAAGTTACCTATGGCTTTCTTTCATTGTGGTAAGGCTGGCACATTTACTCTCAGTTCTCAAGAAATTTTGAAGATTAAGAAAGTAAAGATGAACACATTGAGAAGACTTAGAAAAGATTTTCCAAAAATGGAGACTTCAAATATAGATAGAATGTACAAAAGAATAGTTATTTATATGAAGAGAAAGATGATGATAATGAATTCTATGAAGAAGAAGAACCATAATTTAAAACTGGAAACCATGCTTCCATGATGGAAACCATTGAAAAGTCAGAACTATCAACATATAATGCTAGAGATAACCCGTTGACAACTAATTTTGATCCCATGTTACAAATTAAGGAATATTTTGGAAAGATTTAGAATAAGTGTAAGAGATTCCATAAGTGGAAAGAAATGGTGGAATAATCATTAGAATATGTTGATCAACTTGAATCTAAAATTGAACGATTGGAAGAATGGTGAAAGTACAGTCATCAATCCTTGAAACGGCTGATGATGTGGTGGAACTAAAGCTCATAATCAAAGAATAGGAAAAGGTCATCAATGACCTTACCTTGAGACTAGAGGATAAGTATATGACTATTGGGTGACTTGAATAAGAAGTTGTTACTCTTAGAAGTAGGATCAAAAGTGAATCAAGTTAATAAGAAGAAAAGAAGAAAATAAAATTTGGTAGAATCTAAGATACTAAGCTGCTGGAGATAGAAAAATGAGGGTCTGATGGAGTTGAAAAGATTTTGAGTGATCAAATACCCACACACAAAGGAAATAGTGGAATTAGTTGTGATGCTGAAAAATCAAATGCTGCAAATAAAGTGGACCAAAATAAAGTCAAGATGAAAGTTGATCATGTTGTAAAATCACCATAAGTGCTGAAAATGAGACCCTTAAATCAAAATAAAAGGATAAAATAATACTATCCTCAATCTTACTGGAATAATAGAAAGTAAAAAAACTTTCCCATGGAAGAAATCATGAGGAAAAATATAAGTGAGAATACATTTCCTCTCATGAAGTATTAGTTATGTGGATATCTGAGACATACCATGTCATGTTGTGAGGAGGCTAGGAGTTATCTAAATAGGGAAGAGCTAGGAGTTAAACAGAGGAGAAAAAAAGTCATATCTTAATGCTTATAAAAGAAATAATTTCTATGGATATTGTTTTCATTATTCTAACTTTGTCCATAAAGCCATTTATTTTAGGCAGAAGAGTAACATGGACACCTCATATCAAAGTCTGAGAGAAGTCAAAGATCATAAACAAGACACGGTTTCTATTTCAAATAAGTTTACTCTTCTAGAATAAGATTTTGACTATGAATAACCCATGTACATGGAAGATAGAATTGAAAGTTCATCTATTCCCTACACTCAATCAAATATCTCATGGAAAGAAAATTAGAAAATTGAGAAATCCAACCTTGTAGAGGTAGCCCTCAAAGATACAAAAAGAAACAACACCTGAATTCTTGATAACAGTTGTTTGTCTCGTATGATTGGTAATTAAAACTTATTAACAGATGTAAAGAGGAGGTTTGATGGAACATTACAATTTGGTAATGATGGAGCTCTGGAAATCAAAGGAAGTGGAAGTACAAAACTAGATAATGGAGAGATAAAGAAAACTAAATTCCTTTATGTGGATGACCTACATCAAAATCTCCTCCTAATGAGTCAAATTTGTGACTTAGGACTTATAGTTACTTTCAATCAGAAAGGCTTAACTCTAAAGGGAAAGATATGAAATTCATATATGAAAGGATGCATAACAAAAGGCAAACTGTATCAGTTTGATAGTAAAGAAAACATTTACTACATGACTTTGGAAGAAAAAAATAACCTATGGCATCAAATACTGGGGAAAATCAATCAACAATACATGGAAAAGATCTCAAAATTGAATATTTTCATATTTATTCCCACCCTAAATCATAAACGTGAAAAATTTTGTGATGCATGGATTCAGGGGTAGCTGGTCTTTAGTTCATGTCATCCAAAGATGAAAAGGGCATATCATCTTCTTGATCTCATTTTTATAGATGTATGTAGCCCAATAAATGTTTCTGGAACTCATGGAGAAAGTTACTTCATCCTTATCATAGATTATTATAGTATAATGTCATGTTTAATGGTTATACACATGAAATTACAAGTTCTTGACTGCATGAAAACATATCGTCAAATCATCGAGAATGACACTGGTCGAACCATCAAATTTCTGTGATTTGACAATAGAGAGGAATACACATCTATTGAATTTGAAAATTAATAGATAATCATGGGATACAACATGAGGTAGATGTTGTGAGAACTCTATAAAAAATGGATTTTTTTATCACAAGAATCGTCAGGTGAATAACATGACAAAAACTATGCTGATTGAGAGTCATATTCCTCGACATTACTGCAAATAGGCCGTTCAAGATGTAGTGTATATTAAAAATCAAATAGGGATTCATATGGGTGAGATTAATACACCATATGAATTTTGTAATGGAAGGAATCCCTCTTTGAAATACTTTCATGTTTTTGGAATTAAATGTTTCATCAGAAACAAAGAAGGAAATCAAGGGAAGTATGGTGACAATGCAGAAAAATGAATTTTTCTTGGATACTCAATGAACAGAAAAGCCTAAAAGTGTTTCAACAAGCTCCTATGAAGGATTTTAGAAAGAATATATATTAGTATCATTGAAGAGAAAATCACAAATGCTTCAAGTAGTTTTTATGTTGATGTAATAGAAGATGAGGAAGAAAGTTAACATGGAGAAAATGAAAAACGTAGGAATAAAGGAAGGTATAAAAAATTATTAGGATCCACATCATGATGTTGAATCAGAAGAAGAATCTGAAGAGGAAACCATGGTTGGAGATAATTCAGTTGAATCTCAAAAGAGAAATATAAGGGAAGAGATTGATCAGTCCAACATTATTGGGCATTAGAATTCACCTACATAGACAAAGAGAATGATTAATAATGCACAATTTGTATTTCTATTATTTTTGGAACCATCATCATTTGAAGAAGCTGCAAAGGATGAGTCTTGGGTGAAAGTAATGAATGAATAGTTAGATCAGATTGACAAAAATCATACTTGGGTTCTTGTCAAGAAACCTGAAGGTCAAAATGTGATTGGTACGAAGTGAATTTTCAAGAAAATATTTGACGAGCATGGAAATGTGATTAGAAATAAGGCATGTTTGGTCTGTAAAGGATATTTACAAATTGAAGGCATTGATTTTGAGGAGACATTTTCTCTAGTAGTGATACTAGAGTCAATAAGGTTGTTTCTTGCCATGACAATCCAAAGAGGATATAAAGTGTATCAAATGGACATCAAGATTGAATTCTTAAATGGAATCTTGGATGAATAATTATACATTGAACAACCTATGGGGTTCTTTCTTGGTAATGATGAAATGAAGGTTTGCAAACTAAATAAGGCCCTCTATGGTTTAAAGAAAGCACCATGAGCATGGTATTCCCCGATAGATTCTTATCTCAAGAAGATAGAATTAAAAAGAGGAGGAGTATATCACAATCTCTATGTGAATAATTATCAGAAAGATCAGTTCATAGTGCTAGTTTATGGGGATGATATTATCTTTGGTGGTAGAAGGTAGGGATCATTTGAAGAATTTTATAATAATAAGGAGTCAGAATTTTAAATGTCTATGATTGGTGAAATTACATACTTCTTAGGGATTCAAGTGATTTAGAAGAAGGATTACACTTTTGTTTCTTAAGAAAATCATGCAAAAGAGTTGTTGGAAAAAATTAATATGAAATATTCCAAACCAATGGGGGCTCTGATTGTGGTTAGAACAAAACTCAGAAATCATGAGGATGAGATGTTTTTGGATCCCACAATGTATAGAAGAATCATTGGAAGCTTACTGTACCTGACAACGACACAACCAAATGTTTTCTTTGCAACATGTTTAGAAACCCTCATTCAATGTAATCCAAAGGAAGAACATATATCGGTAGTTAAATAAATCATTAGGTAGATTCAAGGTACCCAAAATTATGGATTATTATTTACTAAATAAAAATATAATGAATTATCTGCATTTTCGGATGTTGACTGGGCTGGGGATGTAGTGGAAAAAAATCCAACAGTGTTGGAGCATTATATATTGGTCAAGAAATGTATGGGCTAGTTGAGCAAGAAACATGAAAGTACTTCTCTTAGTACTGTTGAAGCTGAATATAAATCCACTGCAAAGGCATGCACTCAGTTACACAGGATGAATCATTAACTAACTAACATAGGTGCTAAGTTAAAACAACCAAGAGTGATTTACTATGATAACAAGAGTGAAATTGATCTTAAAAATAATCATGTTCAACATTCTTATACGAAACATATTAAAATCATATATCACTTAATCAGGGAAATTGTTTAACAAGGTGTGATCAACATGGAACTTGTTGGAATGAATGAGCAAGTGGTTGATATTATGACCAAGCCGCTGTGAATGGATGTGTTTGAGAAACATCAGTTGAACCTCAGGGTTCATCCACCTCCTAGTGCATAAGGAGGCTAATTTTTTACCCTTATCTCCAGTTATGTTAACTGTTTTTAATCTGTTTGTTGATGTGATGCCAGTTTAAGGGGGAGATACTTTACATGGGGTGTTTTGAGATGTACAATGAAAAAATACGGATCTTTGGGTTTATTGTCAATAAGGGATAATGAATAAATTCATGACATGTAATGGACATGTAATTATTCTGTGACATGATGAGAATTCAGTGTTTAGAGGCAAAGGAATACATTTAGGACATGTAATGCTTTTGTGACACAGTAAGAGAATAACTTTGGCGCCTTTAATAATTCCAAGACACTAGAAACCAATTCAAGATTCCCATCCCATTTTCTACATTAATCATTTCTCATGTAGACTTAGAGTGCTGGCTGTGTTGACACTTGCATTTCAGGTTTTGATAGTGGATGCTGATTTTTTGATTTTATCTATAGATTTCCAAAAAACCCAAAGGGGAAGATTATTGGAACCACGACTGATGCAGGAAATGGATTATGGTTTTTTTTGTTTTCAATCCTTATTGGATGTTCAGAAAAGTTTCTAGGAAATAAATAATCTAGTTTAAGCAGGAAACAGTACTGATGGTTGCACCATTTTCCAGTGTTTTCTAAATTTTTAGGCCTGAAAATTGAAAAATAGAAAGATGTGTTTTATGAAAAGGATGGTGCGTGAAATATTATAGTGGTGTGTGAAAAACATGGAATGTGTGCTAATTTTTTTTCACTCAATAGTAAAAGAAAGTTGGAATTTTCGCACAAAAGGTGTTTCAGGATCAGAATACTGAAAAATAGAAAAGGCATGAGGTGTGAAAAATCTGGAGATGTGTGTGGAAAATGGTTCTTTCACAAAAGTCATTGCACACAGAATGAGATGTTTTGCGCAACACAATGGGTTTTTTCACACGGGGGTGGACGGTGCCTATAAATAATGGGTGACCCCCCTCATTCGGCATAGATGAAGACTTAGATAATATCTGATATTAGATGTGTGTATACATCATGTGAAAAGGGAGGTGCATAAAAATGTAAACATTGCGCGGAAAAGATAAAGTTGCGCGTAAAATTTGAGGTTGCGCATAAAGGTTGTAGTTGTGCATAAAGGTTATAGTTGCATGAAATATTTCCAAATTAAAGTAAAATCTTGCATGCCAAATAAAACCTTGCGTGCCAATAGTGGATCTTTCATGCTAAGGAAAATCTTTTGCACAAAGGAAAGATCTTGCGTGCACAGGGTAGGTGTTGCGTACAATTGTCAGTGTAATATGATTACTTGTTTTGAATATCCGATTTGTATGTTCAGTTCTTTCAAGTGCATCAATTCAAGAATTTTATGCAAGCAGTTTCTTGTGCTGGACTGAGACAAAGACTTTAATACAAATCTATTGAATAGACACTCAAGACAGTAAACAGTGTCAGACTTCCCTCAAGGCAGTGAGTTAGGGAGAGTTGGCAGAAGTGATCTGAGGGACGCAGTGAGTTATCCTTGAACCATTATAAAGGAAGTATTCCTATCACAAAATGACTGTGACGAACCTTGTAATCCAAAAACTAGTTAATATTAGTAAATTTAGGTATAGCCGACACATTGTTGGCGTATTCTCCATGGACACATCCCTTTGTGGTGAACCAAGTAAAAGTGTTGTGTCATCTCATTACGTTCATTTTAATGACATATTTAACAAGTTTCTACCAATGTGGGAACAAGATCCATAACTTTAAAAAGAAAATGTTTTCACCCTAATTCACCCCTCCCCTCTCACAGTATTTCAGGGTCCTTTAGAATCCAAGGGATTTTTAAAATCATTATATATATATATATATATATTAAATTTTATGAATCAAAGTTAATCATTAAATATCTCAAATATCATCTAGGAAATAACTGTGATTATCATAAAGATATTAGGATGGTTTGACGAAGTTCATTATCACCGGGTTGTAGGGAAAATGGCTACTTTTTAGGAGGTTTGAATGAAGATAAAGGAAGGTTATTTCTGAGTGATATGAACAATGTTTTTGAATTGGATTTTACAAATTTCCATAAAAATTATAAGGAAATATACCTTTAAAAATGGGTTTGTGTGTCGAGAAATGATGTGATGATTATTAGTAGCTTAGTGTAGTGTTTTAGAAGTATATATTCAATCAAAAATATATATTTCAATGTAATTGGTCTGATGAATATTAGAATAAGTTTTCCCATAATTTAGTATTAAACATATGGTGTGCAGAAGAGTTCAAAAAAATAATTTGAATAAGAAATAGATGAACATATTGAAGAGGCAATAGAATAGCCTATTGAAGAGGAAATGGTCGATAAACAGGAAGAGGCAGTCGACCAAACAGAAGTGGTTAGCTAAAAGGAGTTGATTGGATAAACAAGGTAACAAAAAAAGTCTCATTAAACTTTTTATACAATATGGAGAAAATATTTGATGAATAGTTTCTTATAGAAGGCTAAGAAGAAGAAATTACTTTCCATTGTGTGAGAAAGTGATTAAGAACTTACAAGAAAGGGAAATTTTGGAGAAAGTACAAGTAGTATAGTGACAACATACTAAATACTATTGGTGAATATTATTATAGTTGTTACAAAATAAATTTTATATCATTAATTTATATGAGTATCACATGAACCTTCAACTATCTATAGTTTTTCACAAGTAAAAGGATATTCTCTACTTGTTGTAACCACCCAAAGGATTATTTTTTAGTAGTTTTATTTTCATGGATTACATTTAAACCATCTCAAGGACTAGGTAATACTATTGAGTAGTGAACCCTATAAATAACCATGTTTATGTGGTTGTTCTTGTTTTCATGTATTCTAAAAGATCCGTATCAAACTAATAGTATGTGAAGGTTCTTTCTTAAGTAAGAAAAAAATTAAAAGATAAGATCATTTATTCACTCCATCCCCTCTTAGTGATCAAATAGATCTTGATCGGTATTTTCAATTGGTATTAGAGGTAATGTTTCCTTCATTGAATATTTTATGAAGTTGTAGGAAAATAAAGTTTGACATGTATGTCCAAAAAATATATTAAAAATAAGGTGATTCTATTTTTCAATAGAAATAACTTTCATATCTCGAAAGATATAATGTTACCATATCTTATGTCCAATTGATATGAAGTTATTAAAGATTAAAAAGAAGGTTTACATCCTCCTATAAAATGTGTTACCTTAACAAAAAGAAATAAGAATAATATGTATAATAATGGGTGATCCAAAAAATTTATATTTTACTCACTCTCTAAATGTGAATTTCTGATGGTTAAGGGTATTAAAATATCTAATGGAATCTAGTAAGTGTTAAATAACATCTATAAGGAAAATAATTAAGAAAAGATAATAAATTTATATATCTAGATATTGAATTATAATGATATTAAAAATGGTAAAGATTAATCTTTTGGTGAATTACTTAAAAGATTTAATGGCACTCTGAGCATCATAAGAAGTTTCAGTGAGAAGTTGTAAGATACCACTATTTTTCAAAAAAAAATCTTATAATCATTCTAGATTTATTTGATTTCAAGGTATCTTTGTTTGATGATATAAATCCTAAAAATCTATCTTTGGATGACCTACCTATAATTCTAATCACCTATTAAATGATAAGAGAAATGGTTATGAAAAAAAAGATTGATCAAGAAATTTATTTCAAAGCATCCAATTAAAGAAAGTATAATAATGTTCTTGAGGAATAACTCATTGAATTTAACACTGAATATAAAGTATATAAAAAATTGTTGAATTTATGTATTTTTTCTATAAGGGTTAAAAGAGGCATAGGTGAGTCCAAAGGGAAGTTACCTCAAAAGTGAATTAGTTATGGATCCATGCAAAATTTTGTAGAAAATTATCATTGATGAAAGGAAGTTGAATAAATTTATGAATATGATATAATTTCAAGAATATCCCTCAAGAATATGGAACAAAAATACAATTCATATTCTAAGGGGAAGCATAAGAACTTCTAAATATATAAAAGGAAAAACATTTTTTCTAAGTGCGAGGAAGATAATGATAGTGAGATGGAGGCTGAAAACTCTAGTAATGATGTCACTGAAAATTTAATCATTTAAAAAGTGAATGATGAAAAATTAATCAGTGATTAAAGTAGTATCACTAAATAATAATTGGAGACTCATATAGAGTTTATGGTAAAGATATAATTAAAAGAATATCATGAAAATATTATTAGACATGAAAATTATAACAAGAATACCAAGAAAGAAGGTATTTTAGAAACTAAATAAGAAACCTTTATTGAGGATAAATCCAATTTTATTAAATATATTTATGAGTTTAAGAAGTTACTTGATAAATATAAAAAACTCAAAATCATTCTTTAATAAAAGATGAAGTTGATATAGAAATAATTTGATCATGTTCAACAAAATATCCTTTAAGTTTTTCAAGGAATAAAAAAAATAAAAAACTCTATTTTAGAATTTGGTGAAAGTTATAAGAAGTATAAACCTCATAAGGATCAATAAAAATAATCCTCAAATGTAAATAATTTTTTTTAAATATGGTCATAATAAAAATGATTTAAAGAGACCATGTATATAGATAAAATAAGTGGGGTTGAAAATCCAAAATTTTATAAGGTTTTAAAGTATGAAAAAAATATACTACTAATAAATATCTTGATAAGGATGAGAATAAATATCAATAGAAGAATAAGTCATCAAGAGGTTACCAAAACATTAGTACACAAAAAAAAAGTTCCAAGATGGATGGTAAGAAAGATGATAGAAATCATTTAAACAATTTTGAATAGTAATCCAGTTACTGATGAAAATATACTTTATATGGATATTACTAGTATTGTGGTGGCTTTTTATATAGTTAATATGTGTTGTTTCAATCATTAATACTACAAAAAAATCTAGGAGAAACTATATTTAGAGTTTTAGGGGGATTCAACCTACTCATAGAAGACAACTGAGAAATTCATTAGGATTATTGAAAATGGATTACAATTATTTTAAAATATTTTTGAAAGATATAATTAAACTATAAATCATGAAAAATTATTTCATGTCATGTTACAAGAAAAAAATTGTACAAAAAATCTCAAAAAGATTCATGAGAAGGATGAAAAATGAAAGGAAAAAAATCCATGATTTTGGAAACTTCTCTCCAAGATACAAAATAATAATGAATTTAGATATTTTATAGTGGGTTTTCTTCACGCATTTACAAATATTTAAAGTTGTTTAAGAATTATAAATATTTCAAAGAATGTACAATAACTTTTGGAATTGATGAGTTTCTCAGAATCAAAGGCATTGGATCTTCTATCTTTTTGGAAAAAGTTATACTCTAAAAGTGCCACATTTGTGGAAGGGATGAAATATAGTTTGTTGAGTGTTTCAAAATTCTTTGATTAAGGTATAAAAATCATAATATGTGGTTTCATTGTTAATGGTATTAAATATGGGAAAGTTATTACAAGAGTAGAATGAATCAAGGGAATGTTATTTTAAGTTGGTGATGTGAAAATTTCATCCTATCTGAGCATGATATAAGAAAATTAGGTATAGAATAAAATTATGGGGAATATATGTTAGATGAATATAATCATGATAAAAAATATAGAAATTATTCATGATATTCATAAAATGATAATAATAATATATTGTTGTTGTTTCATATTCTAGAAAGTGAAGATTACAAACTCAATACATAAGAAGGTTAAGATTCACTCAACTCGACCCTTATAAATAATACACTCTAACATATGTGGACTAATGATAAAGAAATATATGAATTGAGATATTTACTTTATTTACTTTATTTATTATTTTAATCTCATTACTTGTATTATTATTTAAAAATATAAGCCAGAGGTTCTCAAAATGTTTTAGCGTTTCAAGAGAAGTGCTAAAAATAATATAGATATTCTATGAAGAATATTCAAACTGATAAATATGATTAATAAAAAATGTAAATTTTAGATATTATCTTGAAAATCATGTAATTCATCACAAATTTAGGGTTTTTTGAAATAATAAATAAAGGTTTGGTTGATATGGAAAAAACCATATTGATTAATCATGATACTTATCAATACTATTTGGGGAAGTTATTAGAGAAGTAGTTAAAATTAAGGATAAATTATTATATAATTTTAACTATGATATGGATCCTTATGAGATGTATTATAAACAAACCCCATGTTTAAATTACATTATGTTGTTTGGAAGTCCTTGAAATACCAAATTAAAGGGTGGTAATCTTGGGATTTTTGATCAGAGAGGTTTTGATGGAATATTTATTGGTTATCCACCTAATGGAAGAGGATAAATGTTCTATAACAAAGAAATAAGAATGATATTTCACTCTATAGATGTGATTTTTTTTGAAAAATCTGATAAGAAACATTCATAATTGTTGATATATAGGAAATAAAATATGGATTGGTTTCAAATAAAAAAAATGAAAAACTTCTTTAAAAATGTAATAATATTAAATCCATACAAAATGAATATTCTAAATCATCTATCTCAAGTGATGGGGAAAAATTAAATTCATCATATCCTAGTATAAATAAGAATGTGGAAGTATAAAATATCATTTAAGATTAATGATAACAAGTTCAAACTAAAATAACAACAACATTATTATCAAATTTTCTCATTATATTCGTAAGTTAAGATAAAACATATTGATAAATCTCTAGAGAATCAAGAGAGGATTGATTCCATGAATAAATATCTAGAATGGATTGAGAATAATGATATATGGGAACTTTTTCCCAAACTAAATAATAATAATTTTATTTGTAAAAATTTGGTGTTTTGAAACAAGTTAAATGAAAAAGGTGAAGTAGTAAGAAATAGAGCATGACTGGTTTGTAATGGTTACTCTCAAATTGAAGTAATTGATTTTTATGATAAATTTTCCCCGTTATCAAGGCCTTAAACCATCAAAATATTCATTATTATCACTATATAGTGATGATAAAAAATATTCCAATTGGATTTCAAATCATCTTTTCTTAATGGAGAACTTGATGAAGAAGTTTATATTGAAAAATAGTGTGGATTCATTCTTGGGTAAGATGAAAGTTGTGTGTGAAAGTTTAAAAGTCCTTATATGGGTTAGAGAATTATCTAAGTGATTTGTATTCTTAATTGGATATCTTATTAAGGAATTTGAATTTTATGAAATTAAGTCTTGATATAAACCTCTACATAAAATAAAATCAAGAGGTTTTAATCATTGTAGTTGTTTACGTTGATGATATTATATTCATAGGGAATGACGAGTAAACATGTGAAAATTATACTAAGGATATGAAGTTATTTGAAAGTTCAATTCTAGGTGAAATTAAATACATTGTTTTCTTACAAATATCTAAAATAAAGAAGTATATTTTCCTATCTTCAGAGTAGTATTCTAAGTAAATTATGGATAAGTTTTTCATAAAATATTCAAATCAAATTTCCATAACTATTTTAGTGGAAACTAAATCTTAAAAAGTTGGATAAGGTAAGGAGGTTAATCCTAAAGAGTTTAGAAATTTGGTTAGAATATTTTTATATATAATGGACCCAAGACCAGATATATTGTATGTCAATACATTCTATGCCAGATATAAAAGTGCTCCAAAATAATCTCATCATATGTATGGAAAAAATAATTATTAGATATATCAAAGGAAAAATTGGTTTGGAAATAAAATATGTTAGATCAATAAATATTGAACTGTTTGGTTATACAAATACATGTTGTGTAGGTTATGTTGATGATAGAATATCCACATTAGGTAGAGTTTTCTTTTGGGTTGAAATATGTGTGAGTTGGAATAAAGAAAGAAAAATTATATAACTTTTAGTATGATATAATCTGAGTATGTAGCTTCTGCTCAATTTAAAATACAACTTATGTAGATTTAGACATATTTGTATGATTGATTAGTTGATGTGAATTTTTCTATTCTCTTGGGTTGTGATAATTATATTGATATAAATATTACTAAGAATCATGTGCACCATTATCTCCAAGATGGTTTACTCCATGATGGTCTATAAATGGCCAGCTGTTATCATTAAAAAAAATGAACACCACCATAAAGAACTTGATCTAGACTGGTACTATTATAGAAAGAAAACTGGTGACTGTTACTTGGTCACATTGTTGCAATCACATTGAAAATGTTAGTATGGGGATAAAAAATATCAAATAATTTAATGAAGCCCTTCAAGATAGACTCACTTGGAATCTTTTTCACAATACTTCTGAAGCTATTACCATTCTCAAAAATAGGTTTCTTGAAAAACTTAAAACAGGAAAAAAAATTTCATTAATTCATCAATCTGGCCTTCCATAAAATGCTCTTTCACCAATATTATGAATAACTCTAGATGGATGATATCTATAGACTAATCCATGAAATTTTGGTTGCGTAACAGGACTAGAATGACACTAATCTCCATGATATCTCCTAATCAAACACCTGATAATATCAATAGATCTATCAAATACATCCTTAATTCTCAACATGATCACATTCCTGATACAATACTGAATGTCATTGAAAATTACCCTTTAGCTCACACTATTGATTTCTTAACTTGGGAACCTGCACACAATGGTATGCTTAACTCAAAAAAATTCTACAATCACTATTTCTGTAACTCTGTAAGCGATTACATATGGTTAAAACACTTTAACAAACCTTGGATAAAACCTTCGAGATTCAACCTCATCTGGTGTTTTTCTCACAACAGAGTTCCCACTGAAAATTACCTCCAATCATTTGGCATTCAGCTCAACTCTAAGTGAAAAATCTGTAATCAACACAGAGAAGATGATAATCATATATTTCTCTCTTTCGCTACTATTTTTGCTCGTTGGAACTATATTCTTGACATATTTTATTACAAATGGCTGATTTTTTATTCCATCAAAGACCAACTTAAAAAATGTGCAGAAATGGAAGGCTCTTAGCAAATTTGGAACATCTTTCTTACTATGGTTTCTGAGCTACATCATGTGATCTAGTATGATCAAAATTCTATTATTCATAACAATTACTCATTTAATCAAAATGTAGGTCGAATGAAGATCCTCATTTCTATACATGAAGCTGCCTTGATTCAAAATGGACATTATCACAACATCGTGCATGACTTTGGGATCCTGAAGTTTCTAAGGATTAAAGGAAATTTCTATTACCCACATCGTGCATTGGAGGTGTTCTGGAGAGACCCACTACATGGATGGATCAATATTAACATTGATGGCGCCTACAAGTGAAATCTGATGATGGTAGGGTATGGTGTTGTCTTCAGGAATCACCTCAGTTAGGTACTTGGATGCTTCATGGGTAAATGTGGCATTGCCACCTCCCTCGAAGCTGAGATACTGGGTTTGATACATGCTATTTCCTTTTCCAAGATCTTCGATTAGAACAACCCTTGGATTGAAAGTGAGTCGATGACTATCGTTCAAGAAATTTGGAATGGAATAACTCATCTTGCTTGGCAGATTATTACCAGATGGATGGATTTTATGATAACCCTGCTTTTATTACAAACATAAACATGATTTATTACATAAAATATTTACTTGATACAACATGGATGATCGAGAGGTATAGTGTCTTTGGGGCTTAGGATCATTACATAACAACTTAAAACATGAAATATAACATCTTTATTGAAAACTTCCTTTACATGACCACTACATTCCCTCGTACATAGCATTGCATGGGATAACCTGAGGACATGCATAAGAAAAGGGGCGAGCTATAAAGCCCAGTAAAGGAATAAACATGGAATACATGAGGAGTAAAATACATGTTAGACAATAGGCCTATCAATAGAGCGTAAGAGAAACATGAACATAAAGGCATGATAAAGAATGATAATAATAACATGGAAATGTGGCAACAACACTTAACATGGAATTAGCATGAGCCAAGGCTCATTGCACATGGAGCATGAGTAAATCCTCATTGCACATGAATCACGAGTAAACCCTCGCTGTGCTTTAATTATCATGATTCAACACTCATTGCACCTGACGTATCATGATACTATACTTTACCCAATGAATTGGAGCGCTATAAGGGATCACCCTTCTTAAACATTTCATTTCATGCATAAGTGTGCCACATGGATCATAAAACATGGATTCATAAAACAGAATCATTTCTTCCATGACAAAGGAATGTGGAATGAAACTTTACAATCAATAAGTAAATTTGAAAGAAGTTGAATACCCTTGATGGAGAGCATGGTATTCACTACACAATGGCATTGGCTTAGAAAATCGGTGCAATTTCGGCAGCGTAACAGCGTGATATAAGAATTCATAAAAATGGTTTATGAGAGAGAAAGGGGTGTCTCATCATATCTACATGAAATGGACAGTATGGGGGGTCATATAGATACATGTCCCAACAATTTTAATGGAATTTAGATTCATGATACAAAAGTTTTTCTTGAATGTAAATGAGGAGAGAGAAGTTCCTTTTGGAATTTCGGCATAGTAACGGGAGTACATGGGAGGCATTTAATGAGAGAGAAAGGGGTCTCCCATCATTCAAACAATAAGAGGGTAGTATGGGGGAGGTACAAAACCATACCCAAGCATTTATAATTGAAATTAAAAGGGCATAACAATATTAAGAAAATTGGACAAAAAAGTGAAAGGAAGAAAAACCCTTACTTGGAAGTGTGCTTCCAAAGGCTTGAGAGAGGCTTTAGAGAGGCTTATTGGGAGCTTGGGGCACCTTGGGAGGATTCTAGAGAGAGTAGGGAAGAGGTTGGATGAACTCAAAAGGCTTTGAGTGAGGAGTAAGTGGGAGCTTGGGTGGGTTTATATAGGAAAGGTGAGTGAATTCTTTATTATTTAGGTTTGGGACCCCTTACATTAAACTAATCCAAACCACAAATAAGCTCATGGTTTTTGCCAATGGTTTTTGGAAAAGGGGAGTAGAAAAAAAATATTTTATAAGGCCAAAGTCCGAACTTCTTAAAATAATGGGGTTTCTTATGTGGAGGTGAGTCACACTCTCATGGAAAATAATTGAAAAAGACAAGATGTTTAATAAGTCTTGAGGGGTCCATTAATGATTTGTAAAATAAGTCAAACAAATCCAAAATCACATTATTTTAATGGTAAAACATATATTGTCCAAACATAAAGCTTATATTATTTTATTACATCACTATTGGGTCATTATGATGTCATAAAACACATTATATATTTAAACGGTATTTAATTTTTACCCAAAAATTTGACTGTCTCAGAAAATTATGAAAAATTCACCGTTGGATAATTTCGATGTCATGATTCTAGAAATAACATTTATTTTATCTAAATAATTTTCTAAATATGTTAATTTTCACTTTTAAAATAAAAACCGACATTTATCGAAAATTCACGGGTTCTGACAAAAAATGGTTTTCAAACCTTAATAAAAATTACAATTGCATTCATAAAATTATAAGATAATTTATATTTAATAAAAATTAATTTAATATTAATAATAATATTTTATTAAAATTTTATTTAATTCAAAAATCCCTTAATTTAATGAAATATAATTCTTAATTAAATAATAACTAAAAACACTATTTGTACTTTAAAAACTATTTACAATGTATCAATAATGACAAGAAAGTATATTCATTATTATATACAAAAAAATAATGTACAGGAACATAGTAATAGAGATTTGTTACATAAATCCTAAAAATAGCAGCATAAGACCTAAGGGTAAGGTGTGCGATGGTGAGAGACTCTTAGGGTGGCTCGAATAACATCGCTCAAGTGGTAATCTCTATCAACTTTCACTTTTCCCATAGACGGTCTCGTTCGAGTTTGACATGATGAAGCTCATCTTAGGCTTGGTCAAGAGCAGAGACCAAAGATGCCACCTCTTTTCTGAGCTCCGACAAATTGGCTTCGTATGGAGCAATTCTACTGGATGAGGTCATCGCTTCCTTTGTCTGAGTAAATTGGGTTTGTTAAATCCCTATATTTATACTAATCATGTGATCACTATTCAACGACTATAAAAGCAACAGTCACAATTATTAACATAAAACCAAAGAAGTTGAAATTTTATATAAACATTTTACATAAGGAGACATTTAATTAGATCAAGAAGGATTTCTATTAATGAAACTTTGGGTCGTTACAATATTCCACCCTTAAGAAATTTCGCCCTCGAAATTTCCTTTTCCCATACTAAAATAGATGTGGGTAACTTAGCTTCATCATTTCCTCCGATTCCTAAGTCACTTCTTCAAAATTGTGGTGTCTCCACAACACCTTGATGAGGGGCATTGTCTTATTTCATAGAATGTTTTCTCTATGATCTAATATCTTCACTGGTTTCTCCTCATAAGAAAGATCATCCTCCAACTATACTACCTCAGAAGAGAGTATGTGTTAAGGGTCCGACATGTACTTCCTTAATAGGGATACATGAAAGACATCATGTACTTTGGCCATGTTAGGTGGAAGTGCTAGTCGATAGGCCACATCCCTGACATGATCAAGAATCACGAAGGGGCTGATGTACCTTGGACTTAAATTCCCTTTCTTTACAAACCTCATGACCTTCTTCCACAGAGATATGTGTAGAAAAACCACGTCTCCAACTTTAAACTCAAGGTCTCGTCGACAGTTATCTGCATAACTCTTATATCGACTCTGGGCTGCCTTGATATGCTATTGAATAGTTTTCACCTTCTGTCATGACCCGTCCTCGGGACCTGTGCCGTGACTACCCCAAGCCCGCCTCCCATAGGCCAGGGGCTGGCGACAAGCACCAAGGACTAAATTCTGACAAAAGGGGAAGGCATTGCCTTTATAAAGTAAACAGACACCACAAAGTAAGCAAGAAGAAGTAAACACTAAGTAAAAATGGGTACAAAAGTAGTGCGGAAAAATAAGTGGGCCAAGATACAAACCCAAACTGAAAGTAAAGTACAACTAGAAATAAAGTACAACAACTGAAAGTAAAGCAGCAACGTCGAGTCGTCCACTGGAAGTCCCACCTGAAGGGTGGGTACAGATAGCCTCCTCAGTCCCTCGGGTCCTGCCGTCCGCTCCGTGTACATTCCGCCCAGTGGTCCACCTCTAGGTACTGACTTGCTCCACAAGCCTTAACCACAATCAGTGGTGTCCATCGTTTACATCCAACACAACGTAGTGCGGGCATAGCCCATGCAGGGGTGAGTATACGCTACTTAGTAGGGACCCCGAGACCCCCGAAGGTCTCCCAAAATCCATAAAGGATAATCCACAAAGGAAAGATACAATCATGAAGTAACAACCAACACTACTTAGGTATATGACCATACATATACCTAAGTCATCAATTCCCGTTCGGCTCCAACATCTGAGACCACGTTTGATCACGTTCACATAGGTGTACAACCCAATCCACACAGGATAACAAAACCCAATCCACATAGGAAAGCAAGTCAATCATATCGAAGATATTGACTGAAGTCAACACTCAGCTCACATAGGTATACTTCTTCGTAAGGTGATAGAGATGATCAGATATAGCCATTGAATCATCTAAGCCAGGACCCACGTAGGATACTAAACCATCTAAGCTATCGGACCCACATAGGATATAGACCAGCTACTCTGCCAGACCGATGTAGGATAGCAAGAATAGAGTCAGACACTGCCAGACCCACATAGGATACAAGAATAGTAGTCATTGCCGTCGAACCCACGGAGGATTTCAGTACGGTCTTCATCACTGCCGAGCCCACGGAGGATTTCAGTGTAGTCTTCATCACCGTCGAACCTACAGAGGATTTCAGTACGGTCTTCATCGCTGCCGAACCCACATAGGATTTCAGTGCAGTCTTCATCACCGTCGAACCCACAGAGGATTTCAGTACGGTCTTCATCGCTGCCGAACCCACATAGGATTTCAGTGCAGTCTTCACTTCCATCGAACCCACGGAGGATTTCAATACTGTCTTCATCGCTGCCGAATCCACATAGGATTTCAGTGCAGTCCTCACAATCGCAACCAGCTCTAGGGTTCCCGCACACATCATGCTTGTTTCCGGGAGGGTCCGTTCCACGAGCCAAAGGGGGTCGATACAGAAATTGACACGTAGTCCGGAGTTTATGTATCTCAAAGTCCCGTCTCGACAAGAGGAACTCGACGTGACAGACGACACGTCAATCGGACGCCCGGTCTGAGAGTTATTGGATTTTTCGTTTCAGGGTCCCGGTTGGTTTTTAAGTCAAAACCAACCCGACTGCACACCAACTGCATCCAAACCTCGAGCGGAGTAATCCAAAAGGTCCGTCTCACGAAGAGGAATCCAACAAAGTCGACAACACATCAATCGGACGTCCAGAGCTCAAGTTATAAGTGTTTCCGCTCCGAGGGCCCGGTTGGTTTTGTGTTCGAACCAACTCGGTCATTCACAAAGTTCTCCGAAACCTTGAGTGTAATATACCAAAATGACCATATCTATCCAAGGATCGCATCTCAACTGACGGTGCGTCATTCAGAGTTCTGCATCCCAAGATACGGGCGTTTGAATAGAACTGTCCAGAAAAAGGGGGTTTTGGGCCCGGACCGACCCGGCACGAGACCCCCTAGGTCAGCCCGAACCGGGTCAACCCAAATCGGGTCCGAGTCCAGTCCAATAGGTCGCGGCCCGACCCGGTGGGTGCGGCCCGGCCAGGTCGGCATGGCCCGGCCCGGCCTGGGCAGCCGGTTGGCCCGGCGCGGGCGCGCCCCACATGGCCGGCTCGGTGATGGTCGTGTCATTGCGGAAAAGGGGGGCGGCTACCCACCTTGATTGAAGCTGCGACCCCGCGTGGGGGGGGGGAGGGGCGATCCCTTCTGCTAGCGGACACGGCTTTGGGCGCCGCGTCTCCCCCGAGTCCTGCGCGGCCGCTGTACCGATCGCCTGCCGCCGCGGCGGTCCCTCCTGGCGGCGCGTCGGGACGCCGCCACCTCCGTGCGGTCAGCCGGTGCCGGCAGCCGCCTCTAGCCGCCGACGACCTGTTCCACTGGTGAAGTCTGTGGGACACCGAATCCGCTTCGATGGTCTGTTCTTTCTCCCATCTGTGCCCTGGGTCGTCTCGGGACCTGTAGATTACTGTGACGGCCTCCAATCGCTCAACGGTCCCGTTTCATCGTCGCCCAATGTTCCGCGCATCAAGAACAGAGAATCGGTGGGTTCAGACTTGTTTGTTGGTCTGCACCCACCGCGTTAGTGGTTTAAACAACTTCCAACAATTTAATCATATGTTGGGGATATAATACACATAAATTAAATTAAACCAAACCCCCTACCTCAAGCATTATTGAACGAAGGTTCGTCATGGGAAAAAAAGGACGTCGCGGAAGAAGGCTCTGTAAGCATCGTCGGCGTCACAGTACACGGTGTTGCGGAGAAGAGGATTCGTCGTTGTCGCGGAGAAGAGGATCATTGGCATCGCAGTACACGGCGTTGCTTCGTCGATCTCCGGGGAACTAGAGTTCTTCGTTGTGTTCCGTCGGAGGCTGGCATTCTTCGTCGTTCTTTGTGTTCTCCAATGAAGAAGATGAAGATTCGAAGGCTTTGATCAATTCCTCTCCCAATCCTTCTCGCACAATGAAAACTAACCCTTAATGAAATAAGACTTGTCCTATTTAATTAACTCACACAAGACACCAATCAATTCGAAATTCAAAATTGAATTCTCAAATTAATTATATTGAACAACTTAAATAGTTAATTAAAAAGAGACTTGACTTACAAATTAATTGGGGTGTGGGTGAGTTGCAGAAATAAATGCACATGGGAGGTAAAAAAGGGATTTGAAGGGTTGGGGCTCATGTGGGCCCCACTTCACTAATATCCTACCTTGGGTAGTTAGGAACTAGTGGGTCCCACCCCAACCTCCAAACATAGGTTTAAACAACCTTAAATAAAAATAAAATTGGTTGCACAAATTTTATTTTATTCATTACTTAACCCACTATTTTTAAATAACCACACCCGAGCAAACACAACTCTAGAAAAGGTACTCCTAAGCAGTTACCAGCGCTGCGATTCCATCGGTGTCCTCAGATTCCGATTCCGAGCACTGGTTTATTAGTTAGAAAAACTCGCTCGTTCATTCACTGAACGTACCCCAGCTAAACTTCGGAAATTGATTCCGTGCACACCGATCCTCGGAATCAGGTGCTCTCAGAAACTGCATTCTTATAAAATCCCAAAGAAAATTAAGAAAAAAAATTTACTTGAATTTTACAGGTCTTTACATTACTACCACCTCAGAGCTTTACATCCCCGTAAAGATACATCATAAACTAGGGGGAAAATGTGGGTACTGATCACGCATCTGAGCCTCCCGCTCCCAAGTGCTCTCTTGGAGGTTCCTGTGCTGCCATCTGATGCGCACTAGAGGTATCAATCGTCCACGTAGGACCCGCTCCTATCGATCCTCGATCTCCACCGGGAGCTCCGCAAAAGTCGCCCCATTTTCAATGTCCAACTCCGCATGGTCAATGATATGCGTCGAGTCATGCACGTATCTCCTCAGCTGAGATACGTGGAAGACGTCATGTAACCGGTGCAACTAAGGTAGTAGAGCCAGGCAATAAGCCACCTCACCTATCCTACTGAGGACCTGGAATGGTCCGATGAAGTGTGGAGATAACTTGCCGCCTCAGCCAAATCTCTGTAATCCACGTCGAGGTGAGACCCGCAGGAAGACTTGGTCTCCATCCTCGAACTCCAGTGGCCTCTGACTCCTGTCAGCATAAGACTTCTGCCAGCTCTGAGCTGTCCTCATCCGCTCCTGGATGTCCCGGACCTTCTCTATCGTGGCCTGGACCATCTCTGGTCCCACAATTGCTGACTCCCCAGGGTCTGTCCAGCACATAGGTGATCTGCAAGGTCGGTCATACAATACCTCATATGGTGCCATCCCGATGGTGGAGTGGTAGCTTTTATTGTACGCGAACTCCAGCAAGGGTAGGTGGTCCTCCCAGCTGCGAACAAAGTCGAGGACACATGCACGGAGCATGTCCTCGAGAGTCTGAATGGTCATCTCCGTCTGACCATCCATCTGAGGGTGAAAGGCGGTGCTCAGACGTAGCTGCGTCCCGAATGCCCCCTACAACCCCTTCCAAAGCCAGGAAGTAAAGTGAGCATCTCGATCGGAGACGATAGATGATGGCACACCATGAAGCCATACAATCTCTTGAACGTAGAGATGTCCCAAGCTCTCTACTGAGCCCTTCTCTCTGATGGGTAAGAAGTGAGCCGACTTGGTGAGTCGGTTGAAAATCACCCAAATGGAGTCGTGACCTCTGGAAGTACGTGGAAGTCCAGTCACGAAATCCATATATATCCCGTCCCACTTCCACTTCGGGGCCTCCAAGGGTTGTACCAAGCCTGCTGGTACCTGGTGCTCTGCCTTCACCTACTGGAAGGTGAGGCATCAAGAAATGAACTCTGCCACAACCTTCTTCATACCCGGCCACCAGTGCTGTCGTCTAAGATCCTGGTACATCTTCGCCACTCCAGGATGTACCGCTAAAGGGGAAGTGTGAAACTCTCTCAGCACCTCCTCCTGTAAAGCAACTGATACAATGGTATATCCTCTGAAAAGGACGACGTGCTCTCCTCCTACAAAGAATCCATCAGGTGCCTATCCTGAGGATATCTATGCACGCCATGTCTCACAGTCAGCGTCCCCACGATTTGCCTCTCTAACCCACTGTAGTAGTGGAGGAGTGACTATGAATGACTAAAGAAAGGCTGCTCCATCTCTATCCACGAAGGATATCTGAAAAGCGACTTGCTGCTCTGTCGCCTCCCTAAGTAGCTGAATGCCCGTCCTCCTGCTGAAAGCATCAAATACTACGTTCCCCTTTCCAGAAGTATAGACTCTCTCAAAGTCATAGTCCTGGAGGAACTCAATCCATCGCCGCTGTCTCAGATTTAGGTCCTTCTGTGAGAATATGTACCTAAGACTCTGGTGGTTAGAGTAGATTGTAAAGTGCTCGCCCATCAGATAATGTCACCACATATTCAGAGAAAAGACCACTACTGCTAACTCCAGGTCATGGGTATCATAGTTCTACTCATGCTAACTCAACTAACATGATCCATAGGCGATCACGGCCCACTCCTGCATCAGGACACATCCGAGTCCGGTCCCTGACGCATCGCAGTAGACTACGTACTCTAATCCCTCCACCGGAAGACTCAAGATAGGTGCGCTGGACAATCTATGTCTCAACTCCTGGAAGCTCTACTGATATCTGTCTGACCACACGAAGGGTTTCCCCTTCTTCGTCAAAGATGAGAGTGGTGCTGCAACTCTGGAAAAGTCTGGCACAAATCTCCGGTAGTACCCAGCTAGCCCCAAGAAACTCCGCACCTCCGTCACACTCCTGGGTGGCTCCCAAGATAGCACTACCTCGATATTCGTAGGATCCACCGCAACTCCCGCCTTAGAGATGACATGTCCCAAGAAGTGGACCTCAAGTAACCAGAACTGACACTTCGAGAGCGTTCCATAAATCTGGTGCTCTCGGAGTGTGTCTAGTACAACCCGCAAGTGGTAGGCGTGCTCCTCCTCAGTGGTCGAATATATCAATATTTCATCGATGAAGACCATAACAAATCGATCGAGGTATGGCTAAAAGATCCTATTAATGAGACCCATGAACACTGCTGGAGCATTGGTTACACCGAAAGGCATAACCAAGAACTCATAGTGGCCATACGGACAGCTAAAGGCCGTCTTCTGCACGTCCTCGTCTCGAACTCTGAGCTGATGATAGCCTGATCTAAGGTCTATCTTTGAGAACCATCATGATCCCTTGAGCTGATCAAAGAGGTCCTCAATCCTCGGTAGTGGATACTTGTTCCTCACGGTCACCTGGTTCAGGCGACGATAGTCGACACAAAGTCACAAGATCCCGTTTGCCTTCTTGGTGAACAATATTGGGGAAGCCCAGGGTGAAACACTGGGTCGGATGAATCCCTTACTCTGCAAGTCCTCCAACTGTACCCGTAGCTCTCGAAGCTCAGCGAGGGCCATCCGATATGCTGGAGTGGATATCAGGGTTTTCACGAGGTACATGTCAATATAAAAGTCTACCTCTCTGCGAGGAGGTAGTCCTGGAACGTTGTTAGGGAAAACGTCCGCATACGGATCCACCACTACAGGAAAACTAGGACTCTTCATGTCAACTGCTCCTAGGATGATGCTAGCCAACTGATGAGTGATGGGATTTCCTCTCCTCTGCGTGAGTCTATCCTATGCTGCAAAGGCTCTCTTCTCGTCGGTGAAGGTGAACCTGCTCCCATCGGTGCGTACACACCGCACCTTGCGCCTAATACAGTCAATCTGAGCATGGACTTTAGATAACCAGTCCATGCCCAAGATGACGTCGTAAGGCCTCGATGCTACTACAAGAAGATCCCAACCAAAGCTCTCACCTCCTAGAGTAAGCTCACACTACCGGCACCAGTGCGTAATCGTCGAGTCTGCTCCCGTAGGAGTCTCTAGCTGTAAGGATCGAGCCAACGGCTCTGTCAGAATCTCCGAGCTCCAAACAAGGGCATCGACAATAAAAGAATGAATCGCTCCTGTGTCTATAAGAACTATAATAAGGGTGGAGTAGACACAGATAGTACCTCGAATCATCTCTGGCACCCCATGGTCATAGGTCTCCGCTGCCTAAAGCTGAGCCCATCTATGCCCGCCAGCTCCCTGTGGTCGGGGTGGACCTCCTTGTGGTGGTGGTGGTAAATCCTCAAAGCGTCACCCACCACCTGTTGCTCATCTAGCTCCCCTGCCTCATCCTCTTGCTCTTGGCGGACCACCACGGTCGACCCTCTGCCTATTCCTGGGTGGCCCCTCAACCGTCTATTGCTCCTCTGCACGGCGGGTCGGGCAGTCATGAGCCATGTGGCCCTGCCCGCCGCATACGTAGCACTGCCTGCTCCTCGGAAGGCTGGCTCTACGCCGTGTGCCCTACACCTATGAGCCAGTGTCCTGAGATCATCTTCCTGAAGGTCAGGTCCGTCGGGACCCCTGTGACATCCGTCGACTGCCAGTTGCATATGACTCTGCTACGTGCTGCCCTACGGTAGGTCTCGCTGCTGGCGTAGGCTCAGCAAGAAAGCTCTATATGAGAAGTGCTCTCTCCAGTACTCCCACCTGTGTTGGAATGATAAGGGAGATCATCGATTCCCTGATCTTATGCCTCAGTCCCTACTCAAAGGTCTGGGCCCGGAAGAATGGGTCACATACCATTTCCGTCGAATAGCGCAAGAGATCGGTAAATCTTGCCGAGTACTGGGCGACCGTCATGCTGCCCTGCCACAGCTGTAGAAGCTCCTGGATGTGCACCATACAGAGGGTGGCTGGGAAAAACTCCGAGTGGAAGAGGCTCTCAAAGTCCGTCCAGAGGAGTGATGCCTCGTCGTGCACCTGGAGCATCAAGCTCCACCATCTTCCTGCTGCTGTGTGTAGGAGGCTCGCTGCGAGGATTACCATGAGGTCAGCTGGTGTCCCCACTAACCTGAAAACTCGCACAACCACCTCCAGCCAATCCTCGACTTCCTGAGGGTCCGTCTCCCCGTGGAACCTGGGCAGTGTCTGACGTTGAAACTCATGCAATGCACTAAGGCGATGTGCACTATCAGCGGCTGGGGCTGGTAGCATCGGTGGCTCGGTGGGTAGAGGTACCACCAGTGCCTCCGCTGTCAAAGGGCCCTGCACCGAGGCCTCGTCGCTCGGTGTGCTGTCGTCTCACTCAAAGCTCGGGACCCTAGATGGCTGCCATCGTGGGTCTATCATGAAAATAAACAAGTGTGCCACGGTCAAACAGTATACCTGGTGAGCTGACACAAAGTAATCACAAAGAAAACTTTTGAAACACACATGCAATCAATGTTTTCGTGCATTGAGTCAGAAATCAGAAGTCAGGGTCCTGGTGTACGGATACGTCGGCCGCTGCACCAACACTGGACTCCCTGGACTGATAACCACACTCAATACCCTTAACACTATTACTTCACATAAAAGAAAAATCAGAGTCCAGAGTTCTGCGGTAGAACCGAACTCCTCTGATACCAATTATTCATGACCCATCCTCAGGACCCGTGCCGTGACTACCCCATGCCCGCCTCCCATAGGCCAGGGGCTGGCGACTAGCACCAAGGTGTAAATTCCGACAAAAGGGGAAGACATTTCCTTTATAAAGTAAACAAACACCATAGAGTAAGAAAGCAGAACTAAACACTAAGTAAAATTGGGTACAAAAGTAGTGCAGAAAAGTAAGTGGTCCAGAATACAAACCCAAACTGAAAATAAAGTACAACTGGAAAGAAAGTACAGCAGCTGAAAGTAAAGCAGCAACGTCAAGCCGTCCACTAGAAGTCCCACCTGATGGGTGGGTATAGATAGACTCCTCAGCCGCTCTGGTCCAGCCGTCCGCTCCGTGTACGTTCCACCCAGTGGTCCACCTCCAGGTACCGACTTTCTCCACAAGCCTCAACCACGATCATCACTGTTCGTCGTCTGCATCCAACACAATGTAGTGCGGGCATAGCCCGTGCAGGGGTGAGTATACGCTACTCAATAGGGACCCCGAGACCCCCGAAGGTCTCCCAAAATCCACAAAGGATAATCCACAAAGGAAAGATACAATCACGAAGTAACAACCAACACTACTTAGGTATATGCCCATACATATACCTAAGTAATCAATTCTCATTCGACTCCAACATCCGAGCCCAAGTTCGATCATGTCCACATAGTAGTACAACCCAATCCACACAGGATAACACAACCCAATCCACATAGTAAAGCAAGTCAATCATATCGAAGATATTGATTGAAGTCAAGACTCTGCTCACACAGGTATAGTTCTTCGTAAGGTGATAGAGATGATCAGATATAGCCACTGAATCATCTAAGTTGGGACCCACGTAGGATACTAAACCAGCTAAGTTGTCAGACCCACATAGGATACAGACCAGCTACTCTTCTAGAACCACGTAGTATAGAAAGAACAGAGTTAGACACTACCAGACCCACGTAGGATACAAGAACAGTAGTCATTGCCGTCGAACCCACAGAGTATTCCAGTACGGTCTTCATCGTTGCCAAACCCACGGAGGATTTCAGTGTAGTATTCATCACCGTCAAACCCACGGAGTATTTCAGTAAGGTATTCATCGCTGCTGAACCCACGTAGGATTTTAGTGCAGTCTTCATCGCCATATAACCCACGGAGGATTTTAGTACGGTCTTCATCGCTGCCGAACCCACATAAGATTTTAGTGCAGTCTTCATTGCCGTCGAACCCACGAAGTATTTCAGTATGGTCTTCATTGCTGCCGAACCCACATAGGATTTCAGTGTAGTATTCATTTTCGTCGAACCCACAGAGGATTTCAGTACAGTCTTCATCACAGCCGAACCCACATAGGATTTCAGTGCAGTCGTCATAGTCGCAGCCAGCTCTAGGGTTTCCACACACATCATGCTCATTTCCAGGAGGGTCCTCTCCACGAGCCAAAGGGGGTCGATACATCAACTGAAACGTAGTCCGGGTTTGATGTATCTCAAAGTTCCGTCTCGACAAGAGGAACTCAACGTGACAGACGACGATTCAATCGGACGCCCGATCTGAGAGTTATTGGCTTTTTCGTTCTAGGGTCCCGGTTGGTTTTTAAGTCAAAATCAACTTGAACGCACTCCAACTGCATCTAAACCTCGAGTGGAGTAATCCAAAAGGTCCGTCTCACTAAGAAGAATCCAACAAAGTCGACGACACGTCAATCGGACGTCCGGAGCTCATGTTATAAGCGTTTCCGCTCCGAGGGCCCGGTTGGTTTCGTGTTCGAACCAGCCCGTCCATTCCCAAAGTTCTCCGAAACCTTGAGTGTAATATACTGAAAGGACCTTCTCGATCCAAGGATCACATCGCAACTGATGGTGCGTCGTTCGGAAGTCCGTAGCCCAAGATACGGGCATTTGAACGGAACTGCCTGGAAAAGGGGGGTTTTGGGCCCGGACTGACCCGACCCGAGATCCCATGGGACGACCCGAACCGGGTCCAGTTCTAGCCCATTAGGGGCGCGACCCAGCCTGGTGGGTGCGCCCCAGCCTGGTCGGCGCGGCGCAGCCCGGCCTGGGTGGCCGGTTGGCCCGACGCAGGCGCGCCCCGCACGGCCAGCTCGGTGCTGGCCATTCCGTTGCGGAAAAGGGGGGTGACTGCCCCCCTTGATTGAACCCATGACCCCACATAGGGGGCTTCTCCCTTCTGCCAGTGGATGCGGCGCTGGGCGCCACATCTCCCCCGGGTCCCGCATGGCTGCAGGACCGGTCGCATGTCGTCGCAGCTGAAGCCGCGGTGGTCCCTCCCGGCGGCGCGCCGGGACGCCGCCGCCTCCGGGCGGCCGGACGGTGCCGGCCGCTGGTGAAGTCTGCGAGCCACTAGAGCCACTCCGGTAGTCCGTTCTTGCTCCCTTCTGCGCCATGGGTCGTCTCGGGACCCATAGATTACTGCGACGGCCTCCAATCGCTCAACGGTCTCGTTTCATCGTCGCCCAATGTTCCGCGCATCAAGAATAGAGAATCGGTGGGTTCAGACTTGTTCGTTGGTCCGCACCCACCGCTTTAGTGGTTCAAACAACATCCAACAATTTAAACATATGTAGAGGATATAATCCATATAAATTAAATTAAACCAAACCCCCTACCTCAAGAATTGTTGAACGAAGGTTCGTCGCGGGAAAAAAAAGGACGTCGCGGAAGAAGGATCCCTAAGCGTCGTCGGCATCGTGGTACACGGTGTCGCGGAGAAGTGGATTCGTCGGCATCGTGGAGAAGAGGATCGTCAGCGTCGCAGTACACGACCTCGCATCATCGATCTCCGGGGAACTAGCGTTCTTCATCGTCTTCCGTCAGAGGCCGGCGTTCTTTGTCGTTCTTCGCATTCTCTAACGAAGAAGATGAAGATTCGAAGGCTTTGAGCAATTCCTCTCCCAATCCTTCTCACACAATGAAAACTAACCCTTAATGAAATAAGACTTGTCTTATTTAATTAAATCACACAAGCCACCAATCAATTTGAAATTCAAAATTGAATTCTCGAATTAATTATATTGAACAACATAAACAGTTAATTAAAAAGAGAGTTGACTTACAAATTAATTGGGGTGTGGTTGAGTTACAAAAATAAATTCACATGGGAGTTTAAAAGGAATTTGAATGGGTGGGGCTCGTGTGGGACCCACTTCACTAATATCCTACCTAGGGTAGTTAGGTACTAGTGGGTCCCACCCAAACCTCCAAGAATAGGTTTAAACTACCTTAAATAAAAATAAAATTGGTTGCACAAATTTTATCTTATTCATTACTTAACCCACTATTTTTTAATAACTTCACCTGAGAAAACGTAACTCCAAAAAAGGTGTTCCTAATCAATTACCAGCGCTGATATTCCATCGGTGTCCTCGGATTCCGATTCCGAGCGCCAGTTTAGTAGTTAGAAAAACCCGCTCGTTTGTTAACTGAACATACCCGAGCTAAACTTCAGAAATTGATTCCAGGCACACCGGGCCTCGGAATTAGGTGCCGTCAGAAACTGAATTCTTATAAAATCCAAAAGAAAATTAAGAAAAAAAATTTCCTTCAATTTTACGGGTCTTTAAACCTTCTCCACCATTTCTTAGACCATTTCTGGTCCAAGAAGATTACGTTCATTAACCTCATCCCAACATGCTGGTGTTCTTCACTTTTCGCATAAAGGGCTTCATATGGTGCCATTTGGATGCTCGAGTAGAAACTATTATTATAAGATAACTCAACCTGAGAAAGATGTTGATCCCATCCCCCTTTAAAGTCCATTGTGCACGCTCTCAACATGTCCTCGAGTGTTTGGATAGTCCACTCGGATTGGCCATCAGTTTGAGGATGATATGTCGTACTGAAGTTCAGTTCAGTATCTAGAGCATTTTGAAGACTCTTCCAAAACTTAGAGGTGAATCTTGGATCTTGGTCAGACAAATAGATAGTGGCACTACATGAAGCCTTACCACTTCCTTGATATATATCCATTCCATTTGTTCCAATGAGAAGTCCTCCTAAATAGAAATGAAGTGTGCAGTCTTTGTAAGACGATCCACAATAACCCAGATTTCATTATTGCCTTTGGATGTCCTTAGAAGTCTGGTGACAAATTCCATGGTGATGTTCTCCCATTTCCATTCTGGTATGGGCAATGGTTTCATCATCCCATTAGACTTCTGCCTCTCTGCCTTCACTTGCTGGCACACCAGGCACTTTGATGTATATTCAGCGATCACCTTCTTCATATTTTCCCACCAAAAGTTTTCTCAGAGTTCTCGATACATCTTTGTGCTCCCTGGGTGAATAGATAAATTTGAACTATGTGCATCATCCATAAATTCCTTCTTAAGCTCCGGACTTGATGGAACACATAGTCTTTTCCCAAATCGCACAATTCCTTCTTCATTAACATTAAACTCTAAGGATCCCCCTTTTTCGATAGCTTCCACTTTTTCCTGAATTCCCACATCATCCTTTTGAGCATCCTTTAACCTTTCCAAAAGAGATAGTTGAGCAATAATTCGTGAAAGGATTGATTATGTTCCCTTATTTATGATTCCCATGTCCATCTTCATCAAGTGTAATAAGATTGGATCCTTCTCAATTCTCATTATTGATAGAATCGTTGGGTCCTTTCTACTTAGGGCATCTACCACCTTGTTCTCTTTCCCAGGGTGGTAGTGTATTGAACATTCATAATCCTTGATGAGCTCTATCAATATTCTCTAGCGCGTATTAAGCTCTTTCTATGTGAATATATATTTAAGACTCTTGTGGTCAGTATATATCTCACATTTCTCTCCATAGAGATAATGCCGCCAGATTTTCAAGGCAAAGATCACTGCCGCCAACTCTAGATCATGTGTTGGATAGTTTCAATCATGGATTTTTCAATCTGTCTTGAGGCATAGGATATAAATTTATCATTCTGCATTAGCACACAGCCTAAGCCCTTCTTTGAAGCATCACTTAATATCACAAAAGGTTCCCCACTTGTGGGTAAAGTGAGCACAGGCGTAGTGATAAGCCTTATTTTCAACTCCTTAAAGATTTCTTCGCATTCATCACTCCAAGAGAACTTTACTCCCTTTCAAGTTAGCTTGGTAAGAGGGTTGGAAAATCATGAGAAATTTCTCAAAAATCATCAATAATATCTAGATAACCCCAAGAAGCTACGGATATCTGTTACCGATGTTGGCCTCAGCCATCCCTCAATCGCATCTGTTTTGGAGGGATCCATAGATATCCCATTTCTTGTGATGATATGGCCCATGAATGATACCTCATTCAACTAGAACTCACACTTTTCATACTTTGCATAGATCTTCTCCTTGCGCAAAGTCTCCAGTACAGTTCTTAAATACTCTTTATGATCCTCCATGGTTTGGGAGTATATTAGAATATCATCTATAAAGACTACCAAAAATTTGTCTAGGAAATCTCTAAAGACTCTTTTAATCAACTCCATGAAGATTTCTGGACCATTGGTGAGTCTGAAAGGCATTACTATGAATTCATAGTGCCCGTATCTTGTACGAAAAGCAGTCTTGGGGACATCTTCCTTCTTCACCCTTACTTGATAATATCCCGACCGAAAATATACCTTGGAGAAGTATTGTGCTCCATGCAGCTGATCGAACAAGTCATCGATCCATGGAAGAGGATACTTGTTCTTTATCATGATTTTTTTAAGTTCATGATAATCGATGCAAAGCCTCATTGACCCATCATTATTCTTGACGAAGAGGACTGGTGCACCCCATGGTGAAGCACTTGGGCGTATAAACCCTTTATCCAGATTCTCCTGTAGTTGTTTTTTCAGCTCTTAAATCTCCATGACATCCATTCTATATGGAGTCTTGGATATTGGTAGCTCCCCTGGTATAAGTTAAATTGAGAATTCAACATCTCTTCTAGGAGTAAGACCAAACAGTTCCTCGGGAAACACTTCAGCAAATTCCCTCACAATAGGCATTTCTTCCAGGATGGTTTCTTCCTTGGACTCAATCATATGAGCTAGATATGCATGCTAAAAAGGCAGTAATATCCATTCTTGAGATGATGGATCTAAAGGAAATTCATCTTCCTTCTTACACTTGTAAAGAATCGGGGGTCGATTCTCCATATAGAGTGTGATTTCTCTCTCTCGACAATTTATGTTAGTTCTATATAAGGAAATCCAATCCATGCCAAGAATTGCATCAAATTCCACTAGAGGGAGTATGACGAGGTTCTCTGGGAAATTCAATCCATAGATTATGACAGGGGATGAGTTATATTCATGGGATTCAATGATTTCCCCATTTGTCGTACTCACCGACATCTTCACTTCCATGATTTGTGGTGGTGATAGGATTGTTCTACTAAACTTTCGAGATATAAAATAATGCTTAAAACCAGAATCAAAAAGTACGTTCACTATTCTTGAATGAATAACTAGCATACCTGTCACCACTTCGTTGTCGGGGTTCACTTTGGTAGACGTGATGGCAAAATCTCTTCCTTGCTGCCTTGGAGGTTGTTGGTTGCCTCCGAAAACCCTTGGATTAGGGAACTGATTTGAAAAATTCCCTGGTTCTTTGCAGTTGTAGCAATGAACAACGCATTGAGGTTCGAATGGAGCGTTCCTATCCTCTGTTGCAGTCGCGGGTCTTTCTTGCCGACAGTTAATAGCTAGGTGCCCTTCTCTTCCACACCTAAAGCATTTCTTCACCCCCTTGAGGCAATTTCTAGGGTGCTTCTTTCCGCAATTTTGGAAAGTGGGGTGCTGGATATTCTTAGCACTGTTGGATTTATCCATCGGACCACCAGCATTGAATTCCACCTTATGCTTCTTGTCCCCATGATACCGTTGTGATTTCCCGATCTCCATTTCGACCTTGAGGGCACATCGGAAAATTTTCTCATAGCTGTCAAAGTCACGGATTGCTAATGCTTTCCACAGGCTAGGCTTCATCCCACCAAAGAAGCGGTCAACCTTGCATTTGGGGGTAACGACAAAGCCGGAAGCGTATCATGCAATCCTTGTGAATTTTTAATTGTACGCTCTAACATATTCTTCTTCTTTTTTCTTGAGGGAAAGGAAGTCCCTTTCCATCTTAAGCCGGAGGGTGCACGGAAAATATTTATCGAAAAACATCTTCCAGAAATCCTTCCATTCCAATGACCTGATATCCTCCTCAGGCTTTGTATTTTTTGTCAACATCCACCATTGATCAGCTTCACCCTCCATACGATAAGCCTCCAGAAGAACCTTCTCTTGTTCAGAACATTGAAGGATGGAGAAGATCTTTTCAATGGATTTGATCCATTGTTCAGCAATCGTGGGATTGGATGATCCACTAAAAGTAGGAGGCCTTTGTCTCATGAAGCTCTCGATAGTGACTTGTTCCTTCTTAGGGGGGTTTGGACGTTCTTCTTGACCCGTGTTTCTATTCAAATCTTGATTTAACTGAGAGATAAGTGTGACAAAGTTCGCGATTCTCCCTCCCATTGGATTGGGCATCTCATTAGTACAATCATCACACTGATCTTCACATCGGTTGTTAGCCTGAGTCCTCCTATTACTGGCCATTGGATAAAATAATAGGAAAGTTAGAGGGGTAACACATAAAGGGTAATCCAAAGACAAAATTTGATGACTTATAAATAAACTTTTATTTCCTTAACTCATGAGTCTATAGGATTCAATCTAGGCTTTCCATGATCTACTTTCTAACATATAATCTTAGAAGAATTTTTTTCCCTTTAATAAGGGTTCATACTAAGATTGTGAATTTATCAAAACATATCCCCCAGGAGTGTCATAACCAAGAGTGTATCAAGGCCCGTTTTCGTGCACCGGTTCCTGTTCAAGTCTAGCTCAAAGCGGTGTTTTCGGGTTTTACCCCTAGGATACATCTGTTCCAGAGCCGCCTCTACCTGCTCGTTTCCAGACAGGGATGTATTTTTTTTATAAACCACTTAATCAATACTTACCAAAACTTAGGGATATTTTTATTAGACTTAGTCTTGTCTCTAAGTCTTTACTAGGGTTTTCTAATCCTAATCCCAAAAATAACTAAACCTATCCTTTGATACCAACTATGAAAACCCTTCTTTTATTACAAACTTAAACATGATTTATTACATAAACTATTCACTTGATAAAACATGGATGATCGAGAGGTATAGTGTCTTTGGGGCTTAGGATCATTACATAACAACTTAAAACATGAAATACAACATATTTATTAAAAACTTCCTTTACATGACCACTACATTCCCTCGTACTTAGCATTGCATTGGATAACCTGAGGACATGCATAAGAAAAGGGGTGGGCTATAAAGCCTAGTAAGGGAATAAACATGGAATAAATGAGGAGTACAATACATGTTAGATAATATGCATATCAATAGAGCATAAGAGAAACATGAACATAAAGGCATGATAAACCATGATAATCATAACATGGAAATGTGGCAAAAACACTTAACATGGAATTAGCATGAGCCAAGGCTCATTGCACATGTAGCATGAGTAAATACTCATTGCACATGAAACATGAGTAAACCCTCATTTCACTTGAATTATAATGATTCAACACTCATTGCACATGACGTATCATGATACTATACTTTACCCAATGCATTGGAGTTCTATAAGGGTGCCCCATTCTTAAACATTTCATTTCATGCATAAGTCTGCCACATGGATCATAAAACATGGATTCATAAAACACAATAATTTATTCCACGAAAAAGGAATGTGGAATGAAACTTTACAATCAATAAGTAAATGTTCATGAAGGTGAATACCCTTGATGGAGAAATGGGCATGGTATTCACTACATAATGGCATTGGCTTAGAAAATCGTTGCAATTTCGGCAACGTAACGGCGTGATATAATAATTCATAAAAATGGTTGATGAGAGAGAAAGAGGTGTCTCATCATATCTACATTAAATGGAATGTAAGGGGGTCATATAGATACATCTCCCAAAAAAAATTAATGGAATTTAGATTCATGATACAAAAGTATTGCTTGAATGTAAATGAGGAGAGAGAAGTTCCTTTCGGAATTTCGACATAGTAACGGGTGTACATGGGAGGCATTTAATGATAGAGAAAGGGGTTTCCCATCATTAAAAAAATAAGAGGGAAGTATGGGGGAGGTTTGAAACCATACCCCATCATTTATAATTGAAATTAAAAGGGAATAACAATATTAAGAAAATTGGACAAAAAAGTGAAAGGAAGAAAAACCCTTACTTGGAAGTGTGCATCCAAAGGCTTGGGAGAGGCTTGAGAGAGGCTTCTTGGGATCTTGGGGCACTTTTGGAGGATTCTAGAGAGATTAGGTCAGAGGTTGGATGAATTACAAAGGCTTTGAGTGAGGAGGAAGTGGGAGCTTGGGTGGATTTATATAGGAAAGGTTAGTGAATTCTTTATTATTTAGGTTTGGGACCCCTTACATTAAACTAATCCAAACCACAAATCAACTCAGGGTTTTTGCCCATGGTTTTTGTCAAACGGGAGAGGAAAACAATATTTTATAAGGAAAAAGTATGAACTTCTTAAAATAATGGGGTTTCTTATGTGGAGGTGAGTCACACTCCCATGGAAAATAATTTAAAAAGACAAGATGTTTAATAAGTCTTGAGGGGTCCATTAATGCTTTGTTAAATAAGTCAAACAAACCCAAAATCACATTATTTTAATGGTAAAACATATATTGGCCGAAAATAAATCTTATAGTATTTTATTACATCACTATTGGGTCATTATGATGTCATAAAACACATTATATATTTAAACGGTATTTAATTTTTACCCAAAAATTTGACTGTGTCAGAAAATTACGAAAAATTCACCATTGGATAATTTCGATGTCTTGATTCCTGAAATAAGATTTATTTTATCTAAATAATTTTCTAAATATTTTAATTTTCACTTTTAAAAGAAAAACCAACACTTATAAAAAATTCACGGGTTTTGACAAAAATGGTTTTCAAACCTTAATAAAAATTACAATTACATTCATAAAATTATAAGATAATTTATATTTAATAAAAATTAATTTAATAATAATAATAATATTTTATTAAAATATTATTTAATTCAAAAATCCCTTTATTTAATAAAATATAATTCTTAATTAAATAATAACTAAAAACACTATTTGTACTTTAAAAACTATTTACAATGTATCAATAATGACAAGAAAGTATCTTCATTATTATATACAAAAAAATGTACATGAACATAGTACTAGAGATTTGTTACATAACCCCTTAAAACTGTCACATAAGACCTAAGGGTAAGGTGTGCAATGGTGACAGACTCTTGGGGTGGGTCGGATAACATCGCTCAAGTGGTAATCTCTATCAACTTCCACTTTTCTCATAGACAGTCCCGTATGAGTTTGACATGATGAAGCTCATCTTGGGCTTGGTGAAGAGCGAAGCCTAAAGTTTCCACCTTTTTTCTGAGCTCCGACAAATGGGATTCATATGGAGCAATTCTACTGTATGAGGACATCGCTTCCTTTGTCTGAGTAAATTGGGTTTGTTAAAGCCCTATATTTATACTAATCATGTGATCACTGTTCAACGGATATAAAAGGAATGGTCACAATTCTTAATATAAAACCAAAGAAGTTGACATTTTATATAAACATTTACATAAAGTGACATTTAATTAGATCAAGAGGGATTTCCATTAATGAAACTTTGGGTCGTTACAAATTTCATCCGTTCACTTATCGATCTTAACTATATAATCAAACATGCTTATCGAGAAGTAAACATAGCTGCAGATGTTCTTGATAATATGGGAGTAAATCTGGACATTACCTGGTGCAAAGACCTTCTCACTTCTCTTATTTCCTTTCACGAAAAATATTGTAATATGATCCCATTTTTTGACTCTTGTAACCTTTCTTTTTTTAAATAATATTTGTTCTTTGGTCATTTTTTTCCAAGGAGTTACCTTTTAAAAAAAATATCACTTCATAAAGGAGTATGTGTAGAGGAATAAACTGGATATTAATTTTGTTCCTATAATGTATCAAGTTGCTAAATTTTTCATTAAACCATTTCCAAAGGAAATATTTCATAATATGAGGTTGATCATGGGTATAAAACCTCCATCTCTTCAAGTCTAAGGTATGTGAATTCATCCTATCTCTCATTATGTATTTAGATAGAGTTTTCAATGGGGGAGAAAAATTGTAATATAAATCAATCCATTTGTACATGATTAACCTTTTTAATAAAGATCTTATATTTAGGGGGAGTTCCTAAAATTTTAATATTTGATTTTAGTGTGTGTGAACATTTGTAACAATTTTTGAAGAAGATTTAGAAAAAGTTATTCTTGAAAGTTGAAGCAGTTTTGATGGTGAAAGATCAAAGTGAAAAGAAAATTATGAGTTCAAAGTGAGAGTTAATGTCTAATTTTTTTAATAATAGTTTCTTAATGGTTCTGAGTAATGTTTCTTAAATAACTTATTATTGAAAGTATTGTATTATATTTCAATTATTATTATTTTCGACATCAATTTTACTCATGTAGTCTTAGAATTATAGGATAATAAATCTATTGAATGAGTTTAAAATTTTTAGTTATTTATGATCCTTGTTTGAAAACAAAATCCTAGGGGGATATCATTGGGAATAAGAAGTTTGGAGATGTTTCAAGAAGAATTTGAAGGAATAAGGGTTTATTAAAGTTTTTTATTTTTTTTATAACATAAATAACCTTAAATTATTGAAATTTTCCTCAAATGTGATCAAATGAAGTTTATTTTTGTGAGTGTGTCAGATGGATTCCAATGGATCAAGTTCATAAAATAGACATTATCGGCTTAAAGTAATCATATAGAGTTTTAACACTAATTGTTTATCCATGTTTTCTCTATTATTTCATCAAATAGATCATTAGATTATATAAAAATAAATATTTATTTTCTATTTTTATAGTTACTAACATCATGTGTTATAAAATATATGATGATTCTATCTTGAGTAAAAGGGATTATAATAACGTTCATGTGCACAAATTCATGCTATGAAGATCTGTGGAGTTCACATGATAGATGTATTCATCCATGTTTGCAGCTATAAAAATATTGTTCTATGAAATTATACAAAGTATATCAGCCTAATTTTACTAATTTGGTACATTATTAGAAAGTTTTATTAGTCATATGTTTATAAATTCCTTCAATCTGATAAAGTTTGAAGAAGTTTGAAATAGTGGTCTCCATGCAATGTCATCTAATAGAGAACATAATATGGACATTTACATAGTCATCCAACATTTTTCAATGATTTAACCTTGAATGTAAGTTCTTTAGAAAAAAGTATTTACAAAGGATCATTGTCTAGGAAAACTCAAATTCATTGGATTGAGTAAATAATATGAACATTTTTCCATGTCATGAGGCAAAATATTGTTTTAAGATGAAAATTAAAGAAGTATTGAAATGATTGAGTATAATTCTCTGAGTCATCAGCTATAAATATGTATTTTATGTGATTATAAATAGGAAACATTATGAGGTTCATCAGCCAAGGTTTTCAAGAGAAGGAAATAGTCAGAGGTTTCCTGATGAATTCTCAATAAAATGTTATTGTATGATATTTTTCAGTCATAAAGTGTTATGAAAGTGTATTAGATGGAAGGATATAAGGGATTTATGAAATATTCATAAAGATATTAAATGTGAAAATATAAATATTATCATTCAATGACCCAAATATCGTAGAAGAAATATTCATGATTCTTGTGAAGATATTATGAAGGTTTGATGAAGATCATTAGCATTGGTTCCTTAGGAAAGATCCTATTTTTTAGGAGGTTCGAAAACAGTAAAAGTAACGTTATTTTTAATAAATGTTTTTAAAGTTTTGAGATGGGTGTTTGAAATGTATTTTTATCATTTCCCTAAAAACTCATAGGAACTCTAACTTTATAAATAGGGTTAATGTGTCAAGGAATGGTACGGTGATTATTAATATCTAAGAGAAGTGCTGAAGAAGTGGAGAGTTGATCAAATAAGTATATTTAAGTGGAATCGGTCTAAGGAATACCAAAATAAATATTCCTATTAGTTGGTATTAGATAGATGGTGTATATAAGTGATTAGACGAACATGTTGAAGAAGTACGAGACAAATAGTTTGAAGAGGTAATAGTTGAATAGGTTGAAGTGGTGGTAGACAAACAATAGGAACATGAAATTGGAAAAACATAGGTAATAGTCTAGAAGGATTTCATTGTCTGAATGGGGTACTATACCGAGTATCGTCATACCATATATACCAAATGGAAAAAATATTGGACAAATATTTTCCTATAGAAGTATAGTGAGAGGTTCTTTATCACTTTTGTGCATGAAAGTGAAGAATATCTTACAAGAATGGAAAGTGTGGATAAATTAAAAGTGTCAAAGTAACAACATAATAAATCATATTTTTGAAGGTTCTTATAGTTTTTACAAAACATTATCACATAATTTATCTCTGTGAGGATTATATACACTATCAATTGACTATAGTTCTATAGAATTGAAAGGATATTCCATACCTATTATAAAAGCCCAAAGGATCACTTTATAGTGGATTTTGTTGACTTATATTACTTCCAAACTATTCTAAGGACTATCTACTCTTATTGTGTAGTGAACCTTGTAAATAAATGTCTTCATGTGGTTGTGCTTATTTTTTTATTTTCTAGTAGAGACATATAAAACTAATAGGAGGTGAAGGCTGTTTCTTAAGTAAGAAAATATATAAATAGAATATCACTAATTCAACCCCTCCCCATCTCAGTGGTCAAATAGATCTATATTTTTTCTTTTAGATTCATCTATTCTATTCATTATTAGGTAAATTCCTTATGACCAACTACCATATCTAAGATAGTGAACCAATACCTTATCTCTGAGTCCAATATGATGGATTATTAAGGTATAAGTTGGGTGGTTCATCTTCCAGGGTAGGTAGTGAATAATATAGTGTAAGTAAGCATCCTCATGAGACTTTTCACCAAGGAAGTGGAATTATAGGTGTACACAAAGTTATTCTTGTGTTATTCCACCAATGTGGATGGTAGGGTCACATGAATCCTCAATATGATAGGGATCCAATACAGTGTCGAGCCTGTAGAAATTTGGGTCATCTCAAGAGATTTTTTATGACCTTTCCTAAAGTTCCTAGTGAGAGGGTATCTGCACCATTTCATAGTTATGGAGTAATATATATATATATGGCACCATGCCATACTGGACTCTAGAGTACTACTATCCATTAAATACAAGGAAGTGTACAAGGTATAGGAAGTTAGATACATGATGTGAAGTTATAGAAGATCAGAGATGTTCAGTGAGGTTAGGTTATAGCTCAGGGTTAGGGATTTTCCTAGTTACATATAGTTAATCATATACCTGTTGAACATAACGCTATAAAATCTATAATGTGAGGTACGATCTCAGTGGCCTCAAATTTAGTTTCTTCCTTGTTTTCCATAGGTTCTTATCACTCATTTAGATCTTCTTATTTGATTGGAATCTTGGGTTTAGAGATCAGGTACCTACATGGGTGATGTCCCAAGAAACACCTATAGAAATCTAGTGAGAGTAAATTTTTCATTGCAGGGATTTCCCCCCTGAGATATTTGGATACCTTTTTCTTTTGGAACTTTTCATTAGTGAGATCACAAACTTCAACTTAATTCTTGTGATAAACTGTATAGTTCCATTTCAATATAATATTGAATGTTATCACTGACAGATTTAATTCTCAAAACTTGAGGGTGGTAGGTATGTACACAATTTAGAATGGGATGTCTTGGAAAGTCATTATATACTTGAACATCATGGGCAAGGTAGAGTGTCAACCCATTTTTTCAACCTATTGATGGATGACCTTGGAGTGTGGCATGTTATCTTTCCTCTAGTTATGGACTATTTTAGTTAAGTATTTTCTGATGACTTCTCTGGGTTACCTTATGAGAGAGAGGTTGAATTTACTTTTGATCTTATACCATGAGTAAAACCAATATGCATCCCTCTATACAAGATGGAATCTATATAGTTCTTGGAACTCAAGATATAGTTGGAGGACCTATAAGGAAATGATTTTATATGAATCAGTATATAACTTTGGGGTTCATCGTTAATTTTTTCCAAGAAGGTGGATGGTAATTTATGATTATATGTGAATTTTTTGTGGTTAAACAAGCTTACATTAATGAACTAGTACCCACTCCCTCATATATAAAATCTGGTTGACTAGAATCTAGGATCCAAGGTCTTCTTGATGATTCATTTGATATCAGGTTATCATCAGGTGAGAGTCAAAACCTCAAATATACCATGAATAGTATTCCAAAGTAGGTATAGTTTATATAAATATTTATTAATGTCATTCAGTTTGAAAAATTTACCTACTATTTTATGTCCTTAATGAACCAAGACTTTAATCTATATCTGGATTCCTTTGTATTTGTTTTTGTTGATGATATCATGGTGTACTCCTGGTTATGGGCGGAGCATGTGTAACATCTAGAGGTTATTTAGACTACTCTTTGGAAGCGTCTACAATATGATAAACACTCAAAGTAAAGATTTTGGATTGAAAAAGTTCACTTTATTCCTCACATCATATCAAAAGCAAGTGTATCTGTGGATCCATAGAAGGTGAGAGAAGTTTTTTCTTATGAGCATCCCAATATTTTTATCATATTTAGAGCTTTATGGGAATAGTTGGTTACTATCAGTGCTTCATTCATAAGTTTCCTCATATTGAAACAACAATTACATGCTTAAATAATAAGGGTGTAATGTTTATATGGTTTGAATATTGTGAAAATTATTTTTAAGAGTTGAAATGAAAATTGATCTCATCATCTATACTGATTTTTCTTAATCCTAGAATAGGGTACATAGTTTAGTGTGATGCATAAGTCTTATAGATTAGAGGTGTATTTATGAAATGGGATAAAGACATATCATATGAGTCTTGGAAGTTGAGGCATCACAAGTGAATTTACCAGATGCATGACCTAGAGTTAGTAGCTATTATTCATGTTTTTCATTGTTGGATACATTACCTCATAGGGGAATGATTCATGTTATATACAAACCCTAATATCATCAAGTATATATTCTCTCCGTATGACTTAATTTTTTAGTAGTAGATATGGGTTTAATACCTTCAGTCCTTTTAATTTGAGATTTCTTATACCCTATGGAAAGGTAATTTTTGGATGATTCTCTGGGTTGAAAGACTAAGTCTTAGTTAGTTTACTAAGCTATTAGTGAGTGGCAGCTGATGTCTATGTTCACTGAAATGCACCTTGATATTATATATTTTCAGGGAAACTTTTCCTCATGGATTTATCCATGGATCCTTCAATTCTTAATTTAATAAAGATAAGGATTCTTTCAAATCCTAAAGGCTTGGAAGTAAGGGATAATATCTATTCTGAGGAGCCACCTCTTGGATGGACTATCAATGAAGATGAGATCCTACAAATCGAAATGAGTTTGTAGGTTCCTTCAGGTATGAAAAAGGAACTAATGTGAGAATATCAATCTTCTAAACTGGTTGTGTATCCCAGGATAATGAAAATATATCATGGTTTTCACATCATTACAGGTGGATAGGAATGAAAAAGAAAATAGTGGGTTTTTTCACTTAGTTTTCCACCTTTAAATAGGTGAATTTAAAACACCAACAACCTACTGAACTTTTACAGTGATTACCTACCCCCAAATGGAAATGTGATGATATTGCTATGGATTTCTTATGGTGTTAATGAGGTAACCTAGAGGAAAAGACGCCAATATATCTTCTTAGTGGAGGATATTAAGGGATTATATTTCTTAGAGGTCATATGTCCTCATGGGATTCCATATACAATTTTATTAAATAGGGAGGCTCATTTTACTTTATGGTTCTGAAAGGGGTTACAAAATTCACTTAGTTCGCTGGTACTCTTAAGTATAGTATATCACCCTAAAAAAGAAGTAAAAACTAAGAGAAATATATTGGTACTATAGGATATAATTAATTTATAAATCCTTGACCTTAAATGTTCATGGGATAAACATTTTTCAATTACTGATTTCACCTATAATTACAGCTACCAAGTAACAATTTAGATGGATTCTTGTGTGAATCTATAGGGTAGGTCATATTGTTCTCCTCTATACTTGTTATAGGTGGGTGAGGTAGCACTTATGGGGTATAGTATCATTTAGGAGACATCATAATAGGTAAAACTGATCAGAAAATGTATGGAAATGACTCAATCAAGGTAGAAGTATTCTGATGATCATCATACTTGACCTCTGGAGTTTGAGGTGGGGATTGGGTTTTCTTACATGTTTCTCCAAGATGTGGTCATTGAAATATCAAAGGAAAGGAATCTTACACCTAGATAAATTGTCCCATTTGAGATTTTGGAGAGGATCTATCTAGTATAATATTAGACATCTCTTCCTTAGTGGTACATGGATATGCAATATTTCATCAATATCTCCTAGCTCTAACATTATTACCCCAAAACACCTCATGTTTTTATCCTAAAGAAGTTTTTTTAGAGATTTATGATTCTTTTGAGGATTATCCACTTTGTATAATTGAACATAGAACAAAGACTCTATAATTTATAATGGTTCATCATGTTTTTGTGATATAGAAACATTGACATGTTTAGGAGGAAACTTGGTAATGAGATCCTAATATGTGCCTAGTGGCCTAAATTGTTCTTGGATGGATCTCAACAACCCAAGAAAGTATAACTCAATGATGAGTTGTCTTAATGAGGGGAGGTTGTAAGACCCATATTTTCTTTAAGGCATGTAATTTTTTTATTTTTGGTTAAATTTTCCTTACTTTTACATTAATGGAAGTTTATAATGTATTAGAGGAGGTTTTGGGATCATTTGGGGAGGTTTGAGGCTCATAGTTTCTATTTTTTAGGAAGTTGTAAGGGGCACATGGTTAGTGCACAATTTGTGATAACTTTTAACCTTGTTCACGTATCTTGAAAAATGGAGGATCATTTTTTATAAAAATATGTGAAGGGTACCTCTAATAGTGTAAGGCCTGTAATTTAGTGAAGGTTCACATCACATGGTTTTCGTAAAGTTTTTCTAAACATGCACATAATTGTGTAGGGTGTGTTACTCCTAGATAGTATAGATACATGTTTTTTATATGGTTTGGCCAACCATGAATCCAAACCATGCACCTAGTTAAAATTATATAAATTCTCCTTTTTATTCTCTTTCCTACTAAATCTAATTTACTTCTCATCTCCCTTAATTTTCACACAACAGTCATCTGTAGGCTCTCTCTCTCTCTCATCTCCTCAAGGTTTGAATGGATCTCCATTATCCAAACTCTATTTTTTCTTCCATCTATCACATCATAACACCCTTAGTAATTATTTTACTCCTCTTCTCTCATTTATTCAATATCTTCCCTATCATTGGTGTTATCTATATTGAGTCTAATATTCCCTTTTTCAGAGATTTTGTTTGGTTTTCTATTTCCTATAATTTTGACTCAAATATGAGGCCAATAATAGATGAGGAGTCTTTCATGATTCCTTTATAGGTGGTATGTTTTCTTTTACCTAAAATCCTCACAAGTTAAATGTACAGTTGTCCTACACTCTATACTTTCAGAACCACAACCCTAAAATTTATATTCTTAAAATTTATCACCTAAACCTCTACTTAGATACACTATAGGCCTCCCAAACACTATTAAAGGTTGATGAACTTAACCCAATCCACCTCTTAGGGTGTATTGTTCTTAAAAACCGTGAATAAATTACATTAAATTTAACCAAAATAGCCCTCAGGGTTTGTTTGTACTGTCCTTAAGGAAAATCACATTCTTTATATGATGTAACTAAACCATCCCCTAGGATTTGTGTGTGTGAAACCACTAAAAAATAATTATTAAGATAGGCATTGGGTATATTTTGAATAAATATTTGAACCAAACGCCATTATGGTTTAATTTTGATTATAGCCTTGAAATAAATTACTTACTTTTAACTTATGAATATTTACCTTAGATGCCTTAGTTGTTAAATTATTAAATCATGATCACACCAACAAGCTGTAGAATTCCTTGATCAAGTCTTCGATTACCTCTTGGAATTCCTTGATAAAACTCATATGATTCCCCCAAATTCATTGGTGAAAATGCTATGTGGTTAAACATTCTTGGATTTAGTCAATGTATTACTCTAATGAATGTTTCATCTCTATGTCATATGTTCATCTAGATCTCTAGAAAAACTAGAATTCTTAGGTTAATCTCCTAGGTTAGGCTTGATTTCCTCTGATAAAGAATACTTTGGGTTATCCCCTTAGATTCCAATTGATACCTACCCTTAAATTAAAGGATAACCTTACTTGGTTTGGTTATATAATATTATGATTAGGATTAAAAGGGTTTATACAATGGATTCCACTAAAAATACAATATATAACCTTCATGGGTTGATAAAATTGAGTTGAATTGAAAACCAATATAATGAAGAATGCATTAGAACTACCATGGATTCTAAATGGATGTGTTATGTTGAAATGCCTAGGATTTTTTCATATATTTCCAATAGTTACTTATTCTAGAATAGGTTGTATAAATTCCATGAGTACATTGACCAATTAAATGGACACATGATTAAAGATATATGGCTTTGGCCAAAGCAGGTACGATCAGATAAGTATTCCATGAGGAGCCCAATCTCGACACAATTTCTTATTCTTCACTGCTTGAATTTATTATATCTACACAGTGTTAGTTTTTATATTCAAATACTAAACTTTCATTATATTCCATTCATGGTGGCCTATTAAGTTTTACTCACACCATTTTTGGGCCACTTCTTGGTATCAAGGTAGATTTCATGGATGCATGAAAGGAAAAGGGAAAGTTCTTTTTTGTGGACACTTGATTATGTATTTTGTTAGGGAATGGGAGTAGAGGACTAACATGGACTCAGGAGGATCATGGATAACTCTAGGTCTTTAATTTAGATTTTTATTATCCTAAAACCACTGTTATAATTTATGGAGTTAATTTCTTGTTTTATAATCTATAGCTCCATGACATCATCTGTATAAAATATTGTTTACTTCTTTATGTCTATTTTATTTATTATCTAGTTGGAAAATTTTTCCTTCATTTATTATCTGTTTAGCTTTGATACAGGGGGTTTAGTATCCCCATTGTACCACCATACACTCTCACTACCAGTTAGAAGCCTTTGGAATATGATAATCCATGCTTGAGGCCTTTTGGACCACTTGACCAGTTATTTATTAGTGAACTGAGCTAGGGACGTCATAATTGTTCTTACAAAACCAATTCAATGTATCTTTACAAATTTAAATACAATATCTGGTTAATAAAAATAAAAAAGAAGAAATTTAAAGACACCTTAATCCACCCCCCAAGGTGTATAATGAGAACACATTTTACAACAATGGTATATATAAATTATTAGTCATTTTACTACTCTCAATGGTCAAAATAATATTATGATAGAAATATTTTATGTTAATAGACAATTATTATTCCATTATTCATATATTATAAATTCTATAGATATTTATTATTTTTATCATTTGATTATTCACTAAAGTTTCTCTCGTTGTTCTATAATTATAAAATAGCATGAATCATATTTAAAATATTTTTTATATTAATGTTTGTGGGTGTGATATTTCTAATGGATCACAGCCTGGTGGATTTTTAATTTCTAATTATGTTTTTTATTTTTTTTATTTTGACATAATACTATTTTCAAAATTATTGATTGTATTTATCCTTCATATATTATGATTATGATGATAAAATAAAATAATGATTTCTTCTTTATGTATTTTCCTATATTTATTTATGGTATTTCACTATACAAGAATTAATTTGTAATAAAGACCCATGTATTCTATAATGGAAACTAATTAACTAATAAATATATATAAATTCTGGATTTATATCATTAAAAATTGTATAAAATAAATTCTTTTATAATTCACATATATACTTTAAATTAAAAAATTATAAAAATATACATTAATATTTTGGGATGTTACATTCTCACCTTAAATAAATTAAATCCTCATAATATTAGTTTTCTCGCAACAATAAAAAATAAGGGATGATATAATTAAAATAAGCATACCTCCATATATGAGTTGTATTCTAAACTAAACCTTTTCTTCTAAGCTAAGACTATAGGAAACAACTTGTCCCCTAATTATTCATATATTGATTTTTTCATTAATGTTCACCAAGTTAATTTTAAATATTCATGAATTTTTAGAGATGTAAATTTTACCTTTTACTTTCATGATATTATTTCTAAAAATTTTCTAAATATTACATTTCTAATGAGAGTAATGATAATCTCTAATAAAAGCAATCTTATAAATATGAAAAATAAATCCTAAGATACTATAACCTATGAAATATTTGGTTTAATAATTACACTATCATTTTATCCTAGGTTGATTTACCTTATATCCTCTATAAATAGGAGATTATATGTCATCCTCAGAGATTAAAATATTAGTTCATGGCATAAAATTTTTCTATTTTGGTTAGAAGTCCAATTCATAAATGTAAGTTAGTTTTTTTAATCAGGTTTGTAACTAGAAAACTTCCATGTGTTCTCATAAGAATCACACATTTTAATTTTATTATATTAATATTTATACATTTTTTTAACTAAAATCTCCTTCATTAATGCATCATAGGATGATTCAATGTTTCAAGAAAACATAAATTTTATTAAAGTGATTATATATATAGAATCAAATTATAAATTAACTAACTTCAAGTTTAAAATAAAAGTATGATCTATGACATCATTTGGAACTTCAACTTCATCCAAAAAATTGTATAAAATCATCCTTTCTCCCTCAACTTCTTTTGAGGTAGATTGCCTTAATAGTTAGGGAATTAATTATAATAGTTTCCTTTATTTTTGAAATTGAAGAATTGAATTTTGGTAGCATATCTATTTCATTTTTACTTATAATATTGGTGGATTTTATCTCTATACTTAGAAAAACTATTAAACCCTTTAGGTAATCCCTATAATATTTCCTTCCACAATTGTTGGTTATAGAAAATTACACCCTTCCTTTTATAATATTTTTTATACAAGGTATTCAACCGTTATCTTATTCTCATACTTATTTTTTATAATGAAATAATTGGATAACTCTTTCTTAGTCTTCATGGAAACTATTATTATCTCCTCATATAATGAAAAGGTTTGATAAACTAATATCCTTTATATACATGGAATTATTCCATAAAATAAGAAATTGATATTTCTTTTTGTATTGCACACATAATATATGGTGTGTCTCAATAGTTTTATAAGGTTTTTATCATATTTGAAAATAATATCCTATTCCTTTTATCATAAATTTTGAGATTTTATTTCCATATCATCCCATTCCCCTGGAGGAATACAGTTTTAAAGGAATTATGCCTTCAATTATTTACATTTCATGATTTTTATCTCTTTATACTTTTTAGTATTTAACATTAATTATAACTATTAATCAACATAAACCTGTAGATTAAATATAAATAAAATAAACTTAGTCCATTAAATATATCCTAGTTTGATGAATATCATGTCAAGAGACTTAATTAATTGTTGTAAAGCTAATAAATTAGTGGTTTCAATAAATGGTGGAGGTTTCTTCCTCATGGAATGATAAAGGTTTGTTACAAATTACATATGGTAAATGGGTTAAATTATATGGGCAAGGTTATTTGTCCTAATCTCCATCAAGTACCCCAATATATTAATAATTTTTATAGATCTAACACTATATTCATTGTTTTCCTCAATAGGGAAATCCCTATATTGTCTACGTGTGTTGACATGGTTTCTAGTCCTTTCATTAGATTATATAGAAAAATGATGGCATATTCTAAATAATTCATGAATAAAACCATGAATTAGAATTTATAGTGCATCATTACTATATATTTATTAGAAATTTTTATATGATCACCTATCAATTATAGAAATATCTATAGAGTTCTCTAATTTTATATCATAATTTTTTCTCTAGGTGATTTTTAAAAATCTAGTTCCTATGGTTGCTACTAAAATTTATCTAATACAAACTATAACAAACTAGACTTCAACTTTCCAAATCTAGTTGTGTTTATTAAATTGGAAATGTTTGGAATCTAAAGTATAGTAGTCTCAAGAGACTATATATAAACATAATCATTACATTAAATTGAAAATTTAAGTACATTATAAAATATTGAAAGCTTTATCACTCCATTATTTCTTATTAATATATCACATGAATCCTTCTTTACAGTTTCCTAAGTAAATAGTGAACCAATATAATGGGGTGATCTTAGATATTCAATAAGGGGTAGTGTATAGTAGAAGCTAATATATAATACGAATGAAATATAATAAATGAAAATAGTAGAAAATAAGTAAATGTTATATAATTTAACATAAAACATACCATATCGATAATAGTAGAAATAGATAATCATGTGGATAATAATTATAATAGATCAAAAATTTGAGATATATAATACTATTCCCGATAACCATATTATCAAGGCTTTGTGCTAAGACATAAAACATTAATGGGTAGACATACACCCAACACCAATGCTATTTCATCTCATAAAGTTTATTGATGCATCAAGGGGTTATATAATTTCAAGCCCCATCAATCACAAAATAATTCTAATGAACTCATTATATGAATTTACTAAATATAAAATACCATAAATAATGGTCCCTAATGAACCACTTTTTTCCACTGTATATGTAATATATAGTTATCAAAATTGAAATACCGAGTATGATGTTTTTTAATATTTCCCCTATCAATAAATTGAAGAACAGAAATTATTAGTAAACACCCTTATATCTATGTTATGAAATATAGTGTTTTCACACCTTACCTAGTAAATGGTATCTGTCTAAATAATTAATTGGAAAAAACATAAAAATTTTGGAAAATATATTAAATACATTTATGATATAATGAACTTAGACATGGATATAAATAATTATATAGAGTGATAGATAACATAATAACAATAGGGGATAAATAGGGGGAGGGATCCTCACACTCAACATAATGCATGAAATACAAATCAATTATAGAGGTAAGAATAAAATTAATGCCTCAAAATAAAAGGAAATATTGATTGAATAATTTCAAAAAAAATTAAAAATTACATAGATGTATTCATAGATAATAGAATATAAATTCAACAAATATTGATAGATTTATAGGAGAAGCCCTTACCAAGTGTCCTGGCTCATTTTGGGTTTCAATTAACATCCAAAATAATTAAATAAAATTTATTAATTACATGATTTAAAATTTTATTCACTTTTATTTAATTATTATTATTCCTTTTCATTCATTTATTATCATTTATTATTTATTTATTGGGTTAATTATTTGTGTGTTTTCTGATTTTTAATTCAAAAATAGATTCAATAAAATGGTAATAGTTAAATTTACTTATGTATTATTTATGTAAGATCCAAAAGTTTCATTTTATATTTTTTATGGAATTTCAAAATTATAGGATTTTATAATTCAATATATTTAACAAAATATTTTCAAATCAACAAGTGTTTCTTTGTAAGATTGTTTTATGTGGTTATAAAAGACTTTGGTTTTTTACTTTTTATATCATTAATTTTATGATTAATTTATCATTATAGAACCATAAAAATGATATAAATTGATTATTAGTGTTTTATTCAATGATCAATTATGATTTTAAAATTATTTATGATTGAAATAGATGAAAAAAAATATTATCATTCAGCTCAGTATTATAAAACCACCAAAGTTGAATGATTATTTTTATTATAGTTTAAAATAAAGGTAAAATTGCTAAATATTTAAGTTTTAAGAAAAAAATATAATAATTATAATAATATTTTAATTTTACTTTTTAATATTTGTTATATTATATAAGGGGAAAGAGTAGAATTTAAATTATAATACATTTATCTTAAAAAACTTATTTCCACATAGTAATGATTTAAGAAAAATGTTTCTATAAGATAAAATTGGTAATCCTTTACTGATAAAGGGTTAAATAGAAGTTGGTAACATGGGTTATAAAAATAAGTGGATGTTTAGAATGGTTTTAATATAAAATATTCTCAAACAAGAAATTAAAGAGAAACTTGGGAACCTTAACATTTCTCTTTGAGTTGGATCATTTGGATTGACTCTAAAGCCTTTTATGGATGGATGTTTCAGTAAAGTAGGGACTCAAGGACATGTCTATAAGAGTTTTTAGAGTGGTTTGGGTAAATATTAGAAAATGTAATAAGTTTTAGGAGTTAGGAGGAATGGGTGGAGATGTAGTGTTTTGTATAAGAAAGTGGGAGGGTATTCTTTGAATAAAATATTGATTATCTTATTATTTTTGATCAAGACTATGAATAGTAATGATTCTTATGACTTTTATTATAGTTTTCTTAATATATATATATATATATATATCATTTTACTCTTTAACACGCACAAAATTGAATGGAACCTTGGAAATATTTTATAAAATGTAAATGATCAAATATAATTAGTCATTTAAATAAAATATAGCATAGGATTTCAAAAATTTATTTATAGGTATAGATGTTAAGTTTATTATTTTTAAATGAATTATTTTACTCCTGAAATAAAATTTAATTCATTAAAAATGAATATAAATTTTTTATTCATATTTATATTATGTTAATTTTTGAAAACATACAATATACCTAATAACTATAGTTTTCACTATTCACCAAAACATCATCTTTTTATAAAAATACTGAAAACTCGCCTTAAGATAATTTTAAAGTACTGATTTGAAAAATGAATTACATTTTATAAATTTAAAATTATAAATACTATATATTTATCATTTAAATAAAATCATATAATATATAAATATATTTATCTTAAATATATATTATTTCTTTTTCTATGACTGATAAACTTTCTATTAATAATTATTCTTTAATAATTATATGATTGATTTTTTTTCAGTTTAAACAAAATAATATATTTTATTAAAAAATATAATATAATATTTCTTATAATTAAATTAAATTTCTAGATTAGGAAAATCTATATTTTGAATTTAATTTTAAGGATTAATATTTTACTAAATATATTAAAATATAACATATTAATAGTGTACTCTTATAAATACTTTATGTTTCATTATTTAAGAACACATTTCATCATTTTTTATTATTTATATTTATTTATGTATTCATGTTGAATATTAATTATTTTAATTATACAACTCTCGATGGTTTGGACACTATTTTAACTACCTTATATTATTATAATGGTCATCTAAAATAACAATGGTCATATATTAAAATTCTTATAAACTCCACTTATTTCTTTTATTCACCATTCACTAAATTGTATCCTAAGGATCTATAATATTAAAAATTTCCAATAATTTTTCTAACAATTTGTTTTCTTTTTACTAACTTATTTAATACTATGATAATTCTATCAGATCATAACCCTAGTTATTTTAAAATTCTACTTATTTTATTTATTTATTTTTATTATTCCATTAAACCATTTTTAATTATTTGGAGATTATTTATTCTTCATATATAATGATTATGATGAATAAATAAAATAATAATTATTTCTTATTATGTTTTCTTACATTCATTTATTGTCTTTCACTATACATGAATTAATATATTGTATAAACACATGTATTTAATAATGAAAAATAATGAATTTATAAATATATATAAATTTTAGGATTATATTAGAAGAAAAAAATTCATTTCAAATTTATACAAATAATTTAGTATAAAAAATTTATGAAAATATAAATTGCAATTATGGGATGTAATATTAATGAACTTGGTTGGTATGGGTTGTATTTTTAGTCAAATTATTATCTTTTTTTATTTATTCCATTTTATGAATGAACTAATATCACATTCTGGAATTATAACATGATGTGTTTGAATATAATCTTGTTGAGTATGTGTTTGAAATTATCCTTATGATTATATTTTTCTCCACTTTTATAGGTTTAAATTCATAGTTTAAGTAAGTATTGGAGATAAATTAATGAAAGTTGACTTATTTTTTTATATATTTTTTGAGGTATATGAGCTTGAATTCAGATAACTGAGTATGAATTATTAATTTAATTATTGAAATGTTGATATCATTACTTATTTTTCAATTAAGGGATTCATATATTACCTCATTATAAAAATTGAGGAGTATAAATTGATATTTTGGATTGCATATTTTTGGTATCTAAGGTTTTTTGTTATATTTATAGGGTAATTTCACCTATTTAAGTAATTTATATCCTCAACACTAATAAAAAACCTATGGATTAATAGATGTGATCTTTGGGGGTCATTCACAATTTTACTACTATCTTGGGGTATGGTCTTGATGGAATTGTGTCCTAATACACTCTAAGTCATTATAGTACTTTAGAGGGATGATTCTATTGAGATCACCCCCCTTAAATACAATTTTCCATTTTTTTACAAGGATAAATCTCATAATAAAAGAAATGATTTCTAAATTAAACTTTTCCATTATATTATTTTTTTATCCATTAGAACACTATTAATAGGTATTTTCTTATATATTTTATGGATTTAGAAAATAGAGAAGTATTTTGATTAGGATTTGTAATATTATTAAATAATATCATATTATCATTGGTAAAGACCTATCATCCTCTAACAATATTACTAGGGTATATGGATCTATTAGTTCTCTATTCAGGTTGTAAAATCATGGTTTATTGGGTATGTTATTTTATGAAATGTTATTATAATCCTATTAGGATTCAAAAAATTATCATTTTAGTGACTAGGTAATTTTTTATCTTATATAACTTATTTAGAGGCTCTACATTTTACTATATAGTTTCCTTTCATTCTTTGAGTGAGGGTTTGGTTGAGTATTAGTATGTGTGGTTTTTCTATAAAATGTGAATTGTTTTTTATAATACTTTTTCATACATTATTATTTATAAATGAATATTTTGAATCATATTGTACTATTATTAATAGTTAAACATTATAATTTAAATGGAATACTGAATAGAAGTTTTAAATCACTTATGTGTATGGGGGTAGCTAGTTAAAAGTAAATGAGGGTGTTGGAATGAGGTGGATGAAATTTCAACCAGTTGATGAATATATTAAAATTAAGTCTAATAGTGATGGGGTATTTTTTTCTATCAGGTTATAACAGAGAGGAACACTATTTGGTGCTTTTAATCATGATTCATGAGATTAATATTTTTACTACAAACTATTTCCTACTATCATGGGGTAATGAGAGAATTATTGTTAACTATGAAAATTTGGCTTGGGTTAAGTGGTATAGTTTTAATTATGTATATTATTACATATTATTTATTTAATAAAGATTTATTTCATTTTTATATTAGTTTTACACCTATTATATAGTATTAATTATTTATAAAATTATAGATTGGGTTATAGATCATTCATTTATTATGGATAATTTAATAAGAACTCCTGGTTTTCACCTACATAGATCATATTTATGTCTATTTTTTTAAATTTAATTGATTTTTTCAATTAACCCTTTCATATATAAATTTAGAATCCATGTATATGTTGCTCACCATGATAAATATAAATTAAATACTTTATTATTTAACTAGGATGGGTCATAGATGCTTCAATGGATCTATGGAGGTAGTGTGACATCAATGATTCATAATTTATACCTTTTAAGCATTTTTTATATCTTGGATGGATAATAATATGTCCCATTTTAATTTTTCGACATGTAATGTTTAGGTACAAATTTTTTTGGATTTTTTGTGTTCTATATCAACTAAGGAATATTAAATTTGTTGTAAATATTGGTACATGTTACTTTATATATTTAATTTTTTTTGGCATGTATATATCTAATGGAGTAGGATACATCTAGTACATTATTTTGTTATATAATTTCAAATACCAATGTTTTTCACTCTCTTAAAACGGGGGGATCCTTTTTTATAAATAATATTTAGGTTTTTTCAAGTATACATTCACATCATACCATATTTTCGATTAACCCCAACATATTTAATTGTGTTATAATTGAGGGAAACTTACCCCCCAATGGATTAATTAAATTCCTTGAAATGTGTTTCTAGAAACTATATATTCAGGATATTTGAGTGGCCTTGTGATAGTCCAATATTTATTATAAATAAAATAACCTAATCTGAGAATTTTAAAATGGTATCAAAGGAATATGTACAATTTTTTAGAAGTTATTGGTAAGTATAAAGATGTGATGGTTGTGATTATAGATAGAGTATATAAATATATACAATTAAACAATCTATAATGAATCTAAATTTACAAATAAGTTCAAGAATAATAAGTAGTTATTAAACCTAATTAAGGAATTTTATTTTATTTAACAATTATATGTATCCTAAAAAAAGATATGAAATAGAAGTTTCATTCATAACTCATAGTATGCACACAAAATATTTACATTTCAAGAGTTAAGATTTTAATGATTTTTTTGATTTTTTTGATTTTATAAATTGTTTTAAATTCTTCGTAAAAGGGTTGTGTTTATATTCCATTAATTTATTTTATGAATTTTTTTGAATAAGTTTTAGTTAAATGTGATAGTGTTTGGAAACAATTATATTTATGTGAAAAATGGATATGGTAAAATTAATATAAATCATTGTCTGGGTGTTGCTCAAAAATATTATAAAATTATGGTTTAATTATGGGATTTGGAATGAAATGGTTTGAATAATAGTATTTTATGGTTTGTAAACTATGAAATAAAATTTAATAATATGTCATCATTTGTTTCCATGGTTTGTAAACCATTAAAAATAACTATTCATAGGTGAAAATGTTTCCTGTTGTTGTTATATTGTTTTCTGATTGGGTTTTATAGACCATTATTTCTTAAAAACACAACATATGTCATTTAAATTCACTCTATAAGACTCAAAAAAAATTGAAAACTCTTAGGTTGTCTTAAATTATAAGATAATTTTTTATTACATGACCCTTAGATTAAAATTACTCAATCATTCCAGAATTATTCTACTGAGGAGTTTACCAATTAACAATCAAGAATGGGAATATGATAATTTCTAAGACATAGATATTATTTTCAATCAAAAAATTTAAAGGAGGTTAGTGTATTGTTTTATATGGTTAGTAAGGAAGTGTGGTGGTAAGAACTTTTGGTCCCAATAAGGGATAACACCCTGAGATAAGGGGAGTGGGTGGTGGTTAATTAGGGTATTTCAATTTAAATTATTCTCCTTTGGTATGTTGATAACACCATACACTTCTTCAAAAACCATATTATTATTACACAAGATTATTCTTGATAGTGCATCCAATAATACAAAAAAATCAATCTAAGCACACACTATTCATTCTTATTATGAGTAACAAGATTTAAATGAAATTTTTACAAATGAACCATATCAATAAACTCATGATTTGATACATATTATTGCATAAATTCATTAATATATATTTATTAATGAATTTAAACTCATCATATTATCACTCATAATTCATTCATTCACTCTCCACAGATATAACATAACTCAAAAATTGATCCCCTTTTCAATAAATACAATTAGAGAAAATACTTATATAACCAAAATATCACTTATACAAGGTTCATAAGTATTTATCCCCATTTGAATTAGAGTAATATTTTTTCTATAAAATTTGAGTATCATCTCACCATTTTTTAAAAAACCCAAAAGATCACTAATTTAATGAATACAATTAGGAATAAATAACTCATCTAATCAACTAAATAGAGGAAAAAATATCATTTCATAAATAACTTTTTATTAATAGTAATACTTATTTAAAGTTGTAGTTAGTGATACCACATTTTCAAAACTATTTCCAAGTTATACTCAACTTTAGTAGAATAATGGTTATTTCAATAAATCATCAAGTGGTTGGAGATTTTTGGACTCTAAAATTCAAATTATGGTTTAAAAAACATTTCATGCATAATGCCTCTATTGTGATATCTATAATTTATTATTGAGTTGACATATACTCCAATTTCTCTAAACTATACTCAATTGTATCCTTTATAAAGTGAATCATTATCTTTTTGTGTTTCATACTTATATGATATTCTATAATTGTTTTATGATTTATAAAAATTGAGTTGTCACATTGAATTTTAATAGGATAATTTACCTTAATTCTAATGTCTTCTTATTCATGTTCCATTCATAGTTGTTTTATTCAACCTTGAATAGTAGATATATATTGAGATTTATTAGTTCTAAATGAAATAGGATATTTATATATGATTAACTAAGTAATTCATAAGTCTTATATATTGAAGGCACTCTCTAATGTAAACTTCCTATCATCTTTCAAATTAGCAAAATCAATATCTGTATATCCCAAAAACTCTACTTACAATGTTATTTTGTAAAATGGTATAAAATTATCTGTGTATTTTGAGGAAGACCCACAAGATCAGTGATAATTTAGTGAGTTATTGGGTTGAATCAATGAATTAAATTCCATTTATATTTCTATTATAAAAAAAAATCATTACTTGTTAAAGTGAATGAATTAATCACTCTCACGCACACTAATTCAAATACATATAAAGAATTAGGGATTTTTACAAGGATCACAAATAAAAACAAGTATAATTTAACTCATGATATAATAATAATGGTTTGTAATTTAAATCGTGATACAAAAAACGTCTCCTAACTATGTAAAAGTGATCCCACACAAATAAAAAATTAATCTATTTTAACCAAAAGTGATTCATTAACTAAATTACACTTCCTTAGAGATTTCTTTATGCTTATTCTTCTTCTCATTTTTATTTTTCCACTTTATCTTATTCCTTTTTTAAAAATAAAATAAGTAGTATATAATTTTTATCCTCATTTAATATATATTTATTTATTACCAAATAAAATAATTTTCATAAAAACAAAAAATATTTTCTCTAATAGCTGCAGGAAAATTCCATCTTCAAATTTTAACCCCAAATTTTAAATTTGGATTAAAAACTACATTCATCTTTTATAAAATTTTTCTTAAAATTCCCCTACTTAATTTTCTATTTTTTACATATCCAAGTCATCACAACATGAATATACATGTTATAGTGTGGTAAACCATTATTCCTTAAGTGATTCTCTAACAGCTTATCTCTTGGTGGCGTCACAATATTATTGATGGTGAAACTCATAGTTTTCTTTTCTAGGTATAATAAAAAAAAGTATACCATGTATTGGGTAATCATATATTTAAATTCCTCAAAATACTGTAGATAATAATTATTGTAGTTTCTCATCATGGTATGATTTCATTTCACAAACCTAACTTCATTCTCTTTTATGGAATGGACTTTTTAAAAATGTGTAACCAATATGTTACAAAAACTTTTATCCTAGTTTCTAGAAAAGCTTATTTTTCCATTTATGAAGAGATTCAACATCACTATATTAATTCTTCAAAATTCTACTTAACTTGTCTAAATCTAACTTTAGGGCATCCCTATTAACTTTGAGATATCTCATATTTTGTTCTATGTTTGGGACCCTTATATATCACACTACAACTCATAATAACACTTATGTATCATGGGAAAACATAAAATGACTCTTATATATCATTATAATTACCCATAATTATAATTATATGAACTTTACATATTGAAAAAAATGACCCCTGTATATTCTTGAAATAAAAAAATTTGATATAGGGAAGGTATTTTAACATTGTCAAATTTTCAATGCATGCTAAGTGTGACCTTTACATATCATAGTACTTTAAAAAATTTCTAGATTCTTCACTCAGAGTTACTCTTCCTTATATAAGGTGTATTTGAGGAATTTTCCATTTTCCAGTCTATCTATCTAGATTTTCTTTAAGTAACTGAATATAGTAACCCTTTTATACAGGTGGATTTTTCAAATTTTGGGCTTGATTTAGATAAACACCAAAACATTACATAACTATTATATTTAACTCCAAATCACTTCTATAGACCTCTAAACATCCAAACATCCTTCTCTTCACAAAATAAACATTATTATAAGTGATTTTTAATATGAATTATGTATTGATAAAAAATACAATACAAGAACCATATCCCCTTCATCTCTCAATATATTCTTCATTAATAGGATAAAAAAGACTCCCTTTGGATATTTTTGGAAACCATTGAACATAAATCATTTTTCAAACATAGAACACTTATTATTGAATCAATATTATATAATATTACATCTATATGGGAAAACATGTTGTAGTAAACTATAAAATTGAACAAATAAAATTTTCATTCCTATTAAACTGACATACATCCACTTCTTCAAAGTTTTTTATACCACTTAATACCAATAATAATTACTTTACTTTCACTTGTGAGAAAACTGCTTCCACTTTAGAAATCTATTCCTTTAACCCATACATAATATGTTATTTCATTCATACTCAAAAAAAACATTTTAGAACAACTCATAAATAACATAAACATGTTTAATTCACGACTTATCCCTTTCTAAAAACACCTCAAAAATCATTCACCCCTAAATAAGATACATTTACCCAATTAGGGTAAACAAATATATCTATATTCTCCACTGATATTGTTGTTATTGCCCATTGTAAAAACATAATGGAAAAAACATAAAGTGTTTTATGTTTCCTTTATCCCCCTTAAATTATAATAATTCAAATAAAATTGAAAGTGTAGATATATTCACCATACATTATCCTTAATATGAATGATGTTAAACTCCCAAAATCAACCATAATCTATGAAAATAATCTATTGCTAGAAATTTAGTGAACACAGCTTCTATTTTATACTCTTTTCAAATAAATAATAAATTCAAAACATCATTTTCCACAAGATAAATGATGAAATAGTACTTTATTTTAATCTATTTTGATCAATAATTTTAAACCATATATCTTGATAAATTTATGGAACTTTGATTATTACAGCCAATAAATAGTGGAAACATCACTTATACCTTGAGATATTAGAATTTAGGCCTTATTGGCATCAGTTACATTGTAGATGGAGTGGAATCCATATATTCTACTTAAATAGTACTCAAGGTCACCAAGTATTATTTCCTTATTTTAAAACATACACACCTTTTACCAAAAAATAAAAATCTACTGAATATTGATCTTCTATCATCAATGCTTCCATATCATTGCACATTGATCTATTTGAATAGATAAATATTTATATTACTGTTATATTTCAATCCATAATCTATCATGACTTTAATATATTTTATAATCATCTTTACAGTGATTAAATGGGACATTTTTGGGTAAACTTTGATTTTTTTTGAGAGAAGTGGATACATGAACTGGTGTCCCAATCCATGCCCCAGAAGGAATTTATTAAAATCAAAATAAGATGTGTTACAAATTCGAGGTGTAATGTACTTACACCAGCAGGGAGTAATCCGGGGTACATGATAAAGGAATTCAACTGTACCAAAGGAAAAATTGCAGCCATCCAGAAAAAAAACCATAGAACTTGTCCTCCACCAAGGCTTCAGCATCATCATGAGACTGGTAAAACACAAGCAGAACATAGTGTAAAAACTTGAAGACAACCAGGACAGTAGCCTCCAATATGAGACATCATGCTGGAAATCAAGCAATCAAAAGTCCTTCCAAACAGCATCTAGTTTAACTACTCATTATATGAGCACAACAGTGTTACTTCCATTTGAGGCTCTAATCCATCACCCAAGCACTTCATAATGATTCAGCATGTTCACATTACAGAAATATTTCAAGGTGTTCCATATCATACTGATCTCTTCATCAAAAAAACAAAAAAATGGGGAGCCTCCCATAAAATTCAGGTGATCTCTTTGAAGGCAAATCAGATAGAGAACTCCAAATAAAAACAGAAACCAAACAAGAAGATAAACAGGAAAGCATGATAGGATCCTGAAACGAAATGAGTGAGATCTGCACTGAGTTGATCCAAAAGTCTCATCTCATACTCAATCAGAATACCACTGACCAGATCAGAACCGGTTCCAAGAAAGAATATAATATAACCCAAATAGCTCAGCAGCAAACCAGTATATAGAATCCCAGGAAAACTAGAAATAAAAGTCTAAAATAACAATCTAAAGACCAGAGTAAAATATCCAGCAGAGAATGAACCATGTAAGTGGCCTCAAAAAAACCAAAAGAAAGCAGTCTTTTATTGAAAATCCTTTGAATTGATGACAGTCAATAAATCTGGAGAATAGGACAGAAAACTCTAAAACAGGGTTAATCAAGACAAAAAAAATCAAACAGATCAGATTCAATTTGATTTTCTGTTCATCCTTGATTTTTCAATGGAGATGGATCTTTTAATATAAAGATATTGCTCCTTTGAAATCTTACCTTCCTGAAGCTCTTGCTGAGCAATATCCTGTTGCCTATCCATATGCTTGATCCACTCCTGAAGATCATGTTCATCAAAATGTGGCAAAAATTAGTACAGAACAGTACTATAAAGTGATTCTTGAGGCTTATCCTGAGGATCATTAGCAGGTTCTGATTTGGGAGTCTCAACTTGAGGATTCTCTTGGGAAGTTTCTACTTGCTCAGCTTTAGAGATGTCCACTGATCTAGTAACAATGGTACGTTCTATGTTTGAGTAGTATTTGTGTCTTCTAGTTTTTATTGGATGTGGAGTGATGTAGCCATCCTCATATACCAAAGGTTTTTTTTACCTTTTTTGGCCATATTATTTAAGAAATATTCTTCCATCTGAACAGATTTGTCAGCTTCCTCAGCATTGGAGTCTAATACATCATGATCCTCTTCCCCTGAATTTTCGTTAGGTACAGTGATATCCTTTTGTTCTTGAAGGGGAAGGGGAATCTGAGGTTCAGTTTTCATAGAAGCACTAGAGTGCTGGGATCCAATAGGTTCAATCCTAGAGGGAGTAATTTCATTTTCAATAACCACATTATTAAAATCTGAAAGTTTATTTTCAGAATTATGAGCATGATCCAATCTACTCGCGCAAACTTTTTGATCAACTGGAGCTTTATGACCTTTTTCAACCTAGGTGGGTTTTTTAACCTTGGGACAGCCCTGATTCTTGCTACAGAAATTAGAGGGATGGCCAAGCCTGAGACAGTTATGGCAATAGTCAGGCAATATCTCATATAGAATCTCCTGAGAGAAACCAAGTTTACCACTCTGAATCCAAATATGTGAAGGCAAGTGTTTTGAAACATCCACTTCAACACAAATTCTTGCAATAGAAGGCCTATAAAGTGATTTTGTGGAAGAATCAAGTCTCAATGGATTACCAATGAGCTTAGCAATAGGAAACAATGCATTTTGATTAAAGAGATGCAATGGAAGTTTGGGAAAACCCAACCAGATTGGCACAACTGGCGATTCAATGTGCGGATCAAACTCTGGATCCCATTTTAAAACTTTCATAAAACAACCACAAAAAAACCATGATCTACAGACCCATAATCTATAATATTCAGCTTCAGTCCGGAATCTAAAGATTATATGAGTAGAATTTAGGAGTCCTAAGTTAAAACCCGAAAATCCCATGGATTCAAGCGCAGAATGAAGGTATTTCAGAGAAGGATTTCAATTCGTGAATTTTCCAATGAGGGTAAAGCACAAATCATCGGCAAGAGACCTTACCTCAGTTTCTGAGAAGTAAATCACATCCTGCCCTCTATACCGAAAGAGCATGGGCGAGATTTTGAGCTCTGAAGCCTCATCCTTCTAAGGAACATCATCTACGGATCTTCTAGCAACCACATCTGCAAAGGATCTGATTTGAAGATTTGGGTTTTTCACTTCCATTGGGTTCGAGAGGTTCAGCGCTGCGGACTCCATCATCCAAACCTGAGGGTAAACTTTGATACCTGTAACATAATTTCACAAAATGAATTATTTATGGTATTGAAGATAAAGTAAAGAAAACTTCCAATAAACTTCCTAAATTCAATCGAATAAATTTCTTTTTTATTTTTATTAATTCAATAACATGGGTCTCATTAAAATTTGGGTATAAATCTGTATCAAAACCTATATTCCAATTTTTTTTAAATTGTATTATGTATACTTCTCTTGAGAAAGAATGATACCATCTTCCTCATGAGAAATTTTTAATCCAAAGAAATACATCATTTATCCAAGCAGATAAATTTAAAACATAATAATTATTTAAAAATAAAACTCCTTGGATATAAAATCTTCATTTACAGTAAATAATATATCATCAACATAAACAATAACAATAAGTAATACCTCTTTGATGTCGTTAATATAGTATTTTCCTCCACTCATCCCTACATGAATTTGAAAAACTCCAATCAGTTTTCTAATAATGAATACCATGCTCTTGAGGCTTTTTTAAACTCATATAGAGACTTAATTAATATTTAAACATATATATCATCTTCACTAAGAAATAAACCATTATATTCCTTAGTTTACACTTCATCTTCCTATTCTATATTGAGAAACCCATACTTGTCATCCATTTAGAAAATATTATATTTCCTTTATTACATAATAATGATAAATATCCTAATAGTTTTCAACCAATAAACTAATGTAAAATTTCCATCATAATCAATTACTTCAACCTATGTTTTCCCATTTTACCCAATTACTTCCATATTTCTTATCATTTCCCCTATTTTATTCATTTTCTTATGAAACTTACACTTTTTTATAGTAACATTCTTATTTTATATATTTAGTACCATCTCCAAAGTCTCATTTTTCTTGATCATTCCTAACACTGAATTTATAGAATTAATGTTCTCTTTATTTTATAAATCCTCTTTCACATATCTTGGTTAAACTTAACAAAATAATAAATTGGGTCTTTTTCCTTAATTTAATTATTATTTGAATCTACTGTATAATGACCCATCCTTAAATATTAAAAAATCTAGAATTAAGTTAATAATTCACATTGAGGATCTTTTTAGGTTTAGTGTTTTAGATAATTAGGTTGTAACTATTACATTACATCTAAAAAATAACAAAGTAGACACTTTAACTCTATCCAAATTTTAGACAATAATAAAACTCCTTAAATAAAACAAGATTTCTTTTCTTGATATAAATATTCTTGAATTCTTATTTTATCTTGCCCTTCCTCGTACCCTGTGAAAAAAAATTTCAAAAACATGGGATGAGTATAAAAATCTCAGTAATGGTTATAAAATAAAGAAATAAATCATTATTCCATCAATACATACAAGTAAATGAAATCACACTTTTCAATCATTAACATACCTCACAAGATCATAATATTTATGAATAACACGTATAAATCATAAATCATAAAGGTAACTTATGGCATCCATAACATACTTATGTTGTAGCTTTCACAACTATGTAGGGAGTTACACTTGGAATAACCATCATAGTATATTCCCTAAATCTCTTAGGAGAAACATTAATGTTTACCTCTATCACATTACCCAATGCATTAGAGATCTATCTCGGGCTCACCCACCCTAGGTTTATCATTAAACCACCTGTATATGTAAACAATTCCCAAGAACTATAACATAATCATAACATATGAACAAGAACAAAGGAAAGATAATATTTCCACATTGTAATCATAATATATCATTTAAATATAATGACATAATAAATGATTTATCAAACCATTTTCAAAACCCTTTAAAACATTTAATAAAGAGATTTTTGAATCAAAGTATCCCATAACACTTTGAATATTTTAAAATAATTAACATTTTAAAACATTAATTTCCATATAAATAAATCATTAAAACTATTTTAAAAACATGGAAATTAAATATTTAGAAGAATAAATCTTTAAAACATTTAAACGATGTTTTAGTTAAAGAGTCTTTAACCACTTGAAAAAATAATTGAATAAAAATAATTAAATAATAACATAAAATAAAACTTATAATATCATGAGAATATTTAAATTAAAGATATAATATTTAAAAGGTTAGTATATACACCATATAAAAGTTAATTCGTGCATAATAACAAATAAGTCTCAATGGAATGTAAATTGAGACAAAATCCCTTACAAATAATGTTCCCTTAGATTAAGGATAAATTACTAAAATAATTATGTGTGAAAAATATAAATACACCCAATATAAGTGGATATTAAGTTTAAAACAATCATAGTTCATTCAAATATATTCATAGCATGACATAATCAAGAGTTTAAACGGTCTTCAATTCCCTAGTAGGAAAAGTTAACAGACAACATTTTTTTTGTTTTTAAGTTCCCTTTCATAATGTTATAGAATTTATTTATGAGATTTACTAAGAACATTAGGAAATATACTTACTTTTCAAGTAGAGTTTCATCCTTTAATGAGTATTCAATATGACTTGGTCACAACTAAAGTGATAGATTCAACTTATAGAGAATCACATAATCCAAAAAAGATGAACTATATATTTCCCCTATCTTTAGACATTAACCAAAACCAAAATGGTTAGTACACGATCATATAATCCCCAAAAGGATAATATTTTATAAAAAGAAATACTACTCTTAATCTCCAAAATTGAAAAAAATTACCAAAAGTTAAATAAATACCATTCAATAAACATTTTTCCTTCAAATCCTTCAATATAATCTAAACTAAGATTGAAACCCAAAACTCAGAAGAATTTAATCACATAGTCTTCCACAAAAATATTAACATTTATCCCCAAATAACATTAGTTACTCTTAAAGTATCATACTGAAAAGTAATTAACCTAATCACATATTCTCTATGATAGGATAATCATTTCCATAAATAACCCAAATTTCCATTTGTCTATAATAAAAACATATATTATTCCAAAATAAAATTTCAACCATTACTCCATAAATGAAATCTCATAGTATTCTATTTTCCATAGTCATATAGTGTTCCCAAAAGAGGGAATGTCTTCCAAAATAACCTTTATCACTAAATCACCAAATCATTTTCCTATACTAGGGATATCCATTTTATAAAACATAAGATCCAAAATTAACATATTCTTGATCAATAAAATCATTTAACTAAAAAGAATAAGTTATAATAACCAGCGTCTTCATGTACGCTTGTGGTGGGTGATAAATCCCAATCACACTTTGGTTGTGGGTTTGATTCCTATAGCCCTACCGGATGTGACGGGTTGTCAACCATCTTGTGTTTTGTCCCTTTTTATAAAACTAAAAAATAACCCTAACATGATTTAACCTCAATGGTTGTCTTGTACCTCTCATTTTAATCCCAACTCATAATTACCTCAATATCTTAATTCATAAAGTCGTATTGACATTATTTTTACCTCCATAAAATAACACTATTCTCAAAGAAATAACATCGTATCTTGATCATGGTGTCCATGTAGTTTTATCATCATCTTGTTAGATGGTCCATGCATTGCAAAAATGATTTATAGATCCTTCAAAATCATTTACTTCCTTTATCCAAATACACCTCGTAAAACTTAGGTCATATGGTTTTTCATAGATAAATAGTTTTTTAAAATAATCATGTATAACATATAATTCCAAAACATCTGATAAAACTTGCTTTCTATAAAACAGTCAGACCGAGGTTGACTTAAAACATTAAATAAATGGCCCTTTTAAAATTCCATAACTATGTGACAAAATACTATAATTTAAAACCAAATATAAATAGGTGGTGAACGGGTCTCCTTATTCAACACCTTTTTCAAAATCATAATATGATTCAAAATCTTGTGATAAGGTAAAATATTTGAAAATGGCTTGATAATATTTACCTTTCTTGAAAAGATGATAATATTGAGAAAATAGGTTTTGATTAAATATAACCCATGATGCATGATGGTATCGAGGTACAGCGGAGGTGTTTGATATCTCAAACAATTTCTTTCAAGTGATTTGTATGTTACAAAATGTTGGAGAGTCATCTGGACATGACTTGGGAATAATTATTCTAAGAAAATCATCAGTAAGAGAGAGTAATGTCGTTTGAGATCCTCCTCCTTCCATTTGTAATAGACTTTCCTTGATCAGAAAAAGTTATAAAATAAGGATTTAAATTAAATAGTAAATATAGATACTAATCATGTGTCTAACAAAAAATCATAATCCCTAATGTTTTCTAAATCGACCTTTGACACGAACTACAAGGCCCCAGCCTTAACCATTACATAATATTGAATTAAGTTAATAATTCACATTGAGGATCTTTTCAAGTTTAGAGTTTTATAAAATTAATTTTTAACTATTACATTACATCTCAAAAATAACAAAGTAGACACTTATACACTATCAAATTTTTTTGCAATAATAAAACTCCTTAAATAAAACAAGAGTTCTTTTCTTGATATAAATCTTCTTGAATTCTTCCTTTTTACTAACCTTTTTATACCTAGTGAAAAACATTTCAAAAACTTGGTATGAGCATAAAAATCTCATTAAGGGTTATAAAATAAGTAAAAAAATCATTAGTCCATCAATACAGACAAGTCAATGAAATCATACTTTCAATATCTAACATACCTCACAAGATCATAAGATTTATGAATGACACATATAAATCATAAATCATAAAGGTAAATTGTGGCATCCATAACATACTTATGTTTTAGATTTCAAAGTTATGTAGGGAGTTACACTTGGAATATCCATCACATTATATTCCCTAAATCTCTTAGGAAAAAAATTAACGTTTACCTTTTCCACGTTACCCAATGCATTGGAGAGCTATCTTGGGCTCACCCGCCCTAGGTTTATCACAGAACCCCCCATATATGTAAAAAATTCCCAAGAACCATAACATAAAAATAACACATTAAAAATAATAATGTAAAGATAACATTTCAACATTGCAATCACAATATCTCATTTAAATATACTAACATAATCAATGCTTTATCAAACCAATTTCAAAACCCTTTAAAACATTTAATAAAGAGATTTTTGAATCAAAGTGTCACATACCACTTTGAAGATTTTAAAGGAATTAAGATTTTAAAAAATTAATGTCCTTATAAATAAATCCTTAAAACCATTTGGAAAACATAGACATTAAATATTTATAAGAATAAATCTTTAAAACATTTAAAACGATGTTTTAGTTAAAGAGTATGTTACCACTTGATGAAATACTTGAATAAAATTAATTAAAGAATAACATAAAATAAAACTTATAATATCATGATAATAAGGAGATTCATTATATAATATTTAAAAGGGAAGTATATGCACCATATAAAAGGGAATTGGTGCATAACAACAAATAAGTCTCAATGGAATATAAATTGAGACGAAATTCCTTACAATGATTGTACTATTAGATTAATAATAAATTACTGACATAATTATGTGTGAAAAATATAAATACACCCAATATAAGTGGATATTAAGTGTAAAATAATCAGATTTCATTCACACATATTCATAGCATGACATAATCAAGAAGTAGAAGTTTAACCAAAAGAATGGAAATTGGGTTAAGAAGTTCCCTTACCTTGAGTTAGACTTGACTTATTCATTATTTAATCTCCTAAATAATAAACTAAAGTTAATTTATAATTTCTTAATAACTTTTTTCAAGTTTATTATTCCTTTTATATCACTTATTACCATGTTATAAACATTACATAATCATTTAAGTTCATAACGAATGGTTTGTCGATATTTGGTACTTGAGTGAAAAATGAACTTCTTATAGTTACAAGTTGTCCATGTGGTCAAAATTTAGATTATTTACAGAATTATATTTATGATTTAGATATCATATATATCATATATATCCAGTATATATATGTATTTATAATAGTACATAACATTTGGAGATAAGAAATGAAATGCACTGTTCATGGAGATGGTAAGTTGTACGTACGCATAGACGCTACATTCATTTCTATTTCATATTTAATGGAATGAAAAAATAATGATACATTGGAATATTATAATTCAAATATAATATCATATATAATTTTGTTAAGTCCTTCCTTTATACGTTTCACCTATGGCATGAACGAGTCATATCACTTTGAGGGGATGGTAGTACACACTTCCTCAAATGAAATTATCGTATTTATCCATTATAGAAACCATATCGATATGATATAAATGAAAAATAAATAAGCATAAAGAAAATATAAATATAATATATATAAAATATAAATACAGTTCCATCATAATGGCCACCATGATATGCAGAAGGAGATAACTAAACAATTATCGTTGCGTGAGGCAGTAGTTCGTTGTCCACAGAAACAATATGTTTGTATCCATCAGACGGAGGTGTGTGGAAGTTTGGTTCGAATAATCCTCATAAAAACATCCTAGTATATTTAATATACTATTTTTTTATAAAATAATTTAACAAAGAGAGTTTATGGGGTTGGAGAAGTAAAATAAACGAAAATAACTTGAGAGAAGATGTTACCTTTAAATCGGGTAACTCCCCTTGGTTTGAACCAAAAGGATTTCTTGAAGTGCTTTATGCCTAATGTAAGGCTTTTATGAGGAATATAGGGATGTTGGTAGATTATTGGATCATATTTTGGATGAGACACGGGGCTTGATAGGTGTGTGTAATGGGTTAGAGGTGATGTCTTTTTATAAGAGGGAGGAGGGGCTCTTTAGGAAAGTTTGAAAGTATTATTTTATTATAAAATGATTATCAGTTTCAAAAGGTCCAAAACTTATTTAATTAAAATATAAGGTATATATAAGTCTAAATAAAATCATCTAATAATAATTGGACAGGTTTTGGAAATTTTTTAATCCTTAACTTTTTTATTTAACCCTTTGTTAACTTATTTATCTTTTTCCATGTCCTCTTATATTTTAATACTATATGGTTAATATATTAACTATAAAATTCCAAGAGACCCAAAATGTATCTTTAATGACATTTTTAACATCATATATTTCATTTGGACGAATATTATATTTTTAGGACTGTTTTATCATTTAATAAAATATTGACTGATTTAAAAACTCTTTTATGTCAATCTTAATACCATTCATATCATGACTTTTTGAAAATATAATCTAACTGGATTATTTCAAAAAAAATCATTAATTCAAAGATAACAGGTCATCCTAATCTATAAAATTATTTTATGGAATAAAAATGTTGAAAATAAATTTATTTTAATATTTATAATATCATTTATTTGAATCCTTTATTAATTAAGCAATTACTGTATCACCATTATGTCATAATCAAATTTATTTATTTAATGTATAAAAATTATAAATAAAATACCATGATTTTTTAAATATTATTAGATTTACAAATAATATTTATAGTTGAAAAGATCACTTATATAGCCCCATATAAAAACTGTTTTAGTAGAAAGATTCATGTTTATGTTATTTTTGTCTTTAGTTTAAATTAATTAATATAATGTGTCATTATCACTCTCATGTGGCTCCATGGAGTCCTCAAATCGACCCAAGTATGACCTTTGTCAGGAATATCTCATAACATATGGTTAGGACAAGTGTAAGGGTAATTTAATATTATTATAATTTTCTTTGTTTACCCTTATTTACTATATTTACCCTTTAAATATGGTAAATAAAATATTTACTGAAGTAAATATTCATAATGTCTAAAAATAAAAGTTAACTATTTATACAATTTGGACCTCCTTATTCCAAATATGGATTCTATTTTCCAAAATTCAAAATATATAAGTGGGAGAAATTAATTTAAAATTAATTCCCGTTGTCAAAACCAAAAAGTGTGTTTTTAAAAAATAATAACTATCAAAAGATTCACCTTTGTTTATGTCCTATTTAAGAGTTAAATTAATTACAATGACCAAAATTGGATTAAATTGTAAAAATATAATCCAATTATACTTTAAAACCAATTAAAATAACAATCTAAATATATAAATAAATTATATGAAAAGACAATTTTGAATTAAAAACCATTATTTTTCACTATTCATAAAAAAATGAACTCTATCAGAAAAATACCAAAAATTTACCAAAACAAAATTTTGATGTCCCGATTATAAATAATAAGTTTATCTTGTCAAATTTAACATATAAAAGTAACAAAAACTATATTTAAAATGGATTCTCCATCAAAAGGTGGTAAAACGATCTTTTAAAAATATTAGAGTATTTGTGTTCAAAATTGGATTCATTCTCATTTTATGCCTATAAATTTTATCATATTAATGTAAAAACATTTGACAAATATGTGTAACCATATTTTAGTTATTTTTGTTCATTCCCGCCAATACAATGGCTAGGCGTTAACTGTCATTTAAAATAATATTATATTATTATTTTTCAGTATGACTAAGCCTTGTGTGCAACATGAGATTTTGGAGAAACCCATTTTTGCGTGTCAGGTATACCATTTATCATAGAATCCCCTTTAAAGTAAAATTAATATTTAATTCACAAATATTAATAAGTATGAAAAATTTATATTATTTATTTACCTGGGATGTTACAACATTCTCTATTTTGGAAATTGTGTCTTTGTAATTTTAAAATTGGGCACAGAAACATCATTAAAAGTACCACATTAGAAAAAGAGTCAATAAAACTATCACTTTAAAAGAAATAAAAATAATTAAAAAGGTCACATGAGATAACACATACTAGGATTACATGTATGAAAAGATGGATTTTAAGGATAAACTAAGCGTCATGTTCTGATGGAGAGTGATAGAAAACATGTCTAGGAGAAAGTTAACAACAAGAAAACCAAAAAATTGTGATAGGTTAAACGGTATTTGATTACCTAGAAGTAAAAGTAAACGGGCAATGTTTTTTATGTTTTAAGTTCCCTTTCTTAAAGTTGTAGAATTTATTTATGATATTGACTAAGAACATAAGGAAATATACTTACTTTTCAAGTAGAGTTTCATCCTTTAATAAGTTTCTACCAAAAACTCGTATTTTCTCCTAATGATGAGTATTAAAGATGAATTGGTCACACCTAATGTTCTAGAATCAACTTCTAGAGAATCACATAATCCAAAAAAGATGAACTATATATTTCCCCTATCTTTAGACATTAACCAAAACCAAAATGTTTAGTACAAGATCAGATAATCCCCAAAAGTATAATCTTTTATAAAAATAAATACTACTATTAATCTCTAAAATTGAACAAAAAATACCCAAATTTCAACAAATACCATTAAATAAACAATTTTCCTTTAAATACTTCAATATAATCAAAACTAATATTGAAACCCAAAACTCACAAAAATGTAATCACATAGTCTTCCAAAAAAATCTTAACATTTATCTCTAAATAACATCAATTACTCTTAAAGTATAACACTGAAAAGTAATTTACCTAATCATATATTCTCTATGATAGGATAATCATTTCCATAAATAACCCAAATTGCTATATGTCTACAATAAAAACATATATTCTTCCAAAATAAAATTTCAAGCATTACTCCATAAATGAAATCTCATAGTATTATATTTTCCTTAGGCACATACACTAGTGGAAATATGTGTTTTAAAGTCCTCATAATAACGTCGGTTTTTTAAAAACCGACGTGAATAGTATGTGTGGGAAATTTATGGCGTCGGTTTTACAAAAAACCGACGCAAAAAACAATTATCCGATGATATTTCGCGTCAGTTTTCAAGAAACCGACACCGAATTGTTTTTAAAAATATTTTGGCATTGGTTTTGAAGAAAACCGACATCGATAATAATAATAAACATATTTACCGTGTCGGTTTTGAGGAAAACCGACGCAGAAAATAATTTTAAAAAAAAATCCGGCGTCGGTTTTCAGGAAAACCGACACCTAAAATAAAAAAAAATAAAAAATTTGCGTCAGTTTTTTGGAAAACCGACACCATAAGATATATTTTCAGCATTAGTTTTCTCAAAAACCGATGCGAAAAGTCTTTTAAAATTATTCTGGGACTGAAACCCTCATTTTGTTTGATCGTCGAAATCGAGTTCTGCTACGGCGCTTTGGACTCCCGATGACCTTCGAACCTGATTTGTGATCATAGATGTCCATTGTTGATTTTTTTGTGTTGTTTGCACGATTTTGGGTATGCGTTCTTCCTCTTTATCTCTTGTTTCATCTCCCATTGTTTATTTCTTCTTCAAGAACCCTATTTTGCACGATTTTCATTATTAGTTCGATTTTAGTTGTAGTTTATCATTATTTTTGGTTTGTATTATCATTGTTGGTATAGATTTTATAGTGTTTGTTTTTTGAAGTCATTATACCGGTTTCAGTTTGGATTTAACATCTCCATTCGGGTTGAACTTCAAATTTTTTGTTTTTATTATCATTATTTCAGTTTAAAATGATGTTTCATTACATTATGAAGTACTATATTTTTTATTCCATTTTCATTTTAATTAATTATTCTTCAAAAAAATAATTTTATTGTGTTATTTATTGATGAACTTAGTGTGGTTTGGTTGTAGTTTTTCTTGTTTTTTTGTATCTATATTTATCATTTAGGTCATGCTGTGTTATCTGGGATTAACATGTGAATATTTTATTTCATCAATGACTTTGAATTAAATGTGATTGAAGTTATAAAATTACATTACACTTATTTTTATTGATATTTTACATTTTAAAACAATAAATTATATTTTTTACTTTCAATAAAGAATTGAGATTTATTAATAATTAACTACCCATGTCTGTGGCTTGCATTTCACACCAACATTTATTAATTCTTTGTTGGTTTATTTTTTTCTATACATTTTATGAATGTATTGTTTAGCTAGTGGTGTTTTGTATTCCAACATTGTTGACATTATAAGGACTCAAATTAAATAAACCTTGATTCCTTTGACTACATATCTAGCACATTAAAATTGATATTTAATTAATCATATAATGAAATATGAAAATGATAACAAGAGTAAATTTTTAATTATTGTAAGATCTATTTCAATGGATTTAGTAGAATCTATTATGTATTCTATAGGATGTGCGTTCTCTATAATAGTGTAACCACTATATTGATTCTACGCTACATGGTTGCCTCTATGGTAGCTCGATTGGCTATAGCTTATATCCTTGTTGATCATTCTCTCCCAGGAAAATTGCCCCATCCTGACCCTCCTCCCTAATCCCACCTCTCCACCTATCCATACTCTCCACCTCACCACCTCTCTACCTCTCCCTCCAAATCCCTTTCCGAGCCTCTCCACTACATACCCACCTCCCACTGGGACTCTACCTTCCCCCTACCAACCTTTAACTCAACATTCATGTTTCCACCTTCATTCCCATTGCCACCTTCATTTCCATAATTGAATTAATTACCATGTTCCCTTCAGATCTACCTCCCAAATTCTCATTCTCATTTTTTCCGCAATTTCCATCAATCCTCTCGAATAACATCATCTACATCACTAAACCCTATAATGGATTCATCCTCTATCTAGAACTGCTACTATATTCACCATCATATTAATCTCGATACATGTATTTTTTAGTACATAGGTATAGATCATACCACAAAATCGTCAATAATTTATACATATTTCCATGTACTCCCACATTTCACTTATTACATCCTTTAAATTAGTGTACTCTTCAATATTTTTGACACATACAACATCGAAATATTGAAACTATGTAAAATGAACTAATAAATTTTAAAATAATGATATTATAATTAAATTATAATATCAATATAACACACATGTATATAATATGAAAATAAACTGTTTAATCTATTTGTAAACGTGTTTCATATCTGATGTCTTTTATCGGATTATCAATAGTTTTTATTAAATATGATTTTGTTTACAATTTATCTGATAGATATTTAAATGTTTATATGTTTTAATATATTCATAAATTATATTGTGATATCAGGTATTAATGGATCGTAATTGGATTTATTTACGAAGAACCACTAGTGAATGTGAAAAAGGAGTTGATAATTTTTTGGAATTTTCAAAACGACATATTCAAAATATTGATTTGATTTTCTGTCCATGTGTGAAGTGTGTAAATATGAGAAAGTTAAACTCCATAGAAATCAAGGATCATCTCATTTTTTATGGTTTTATCCTTAAATATACACGTTGGATCTTCCATGGTGAAAGAACTGAAAATTCAACATCCAATGTTGATGATGATATTCATAATGAGGTAGAGGATCGTATTGAAGAATTAATTCATGATTTAGGTGTTGAAACCATCGAAAAAACACCAACTGTTGAACGACTGTATGGAAATTCTGAGAAACCATTATTCCCAGGTTGCAGTAAATATATAGTATTATTAGCAGTTTTGAGATTAGTTAACTTAAAAGCAAAAAATGGGTGGAGTGATAAAAGTTTCTCCAGTTTACTTGAGCTTTTAAAAGAGATACTTCTAGAAGGCAATGGGCTTCCAGATTCTAATTATGAGGCGAATAAAATATTATGCCCAATGGGATTGGGGTATAAAAAGATACATGCTTGCCCCAATGATTGTGTACTGTATAGGAAAGAAAATGAACATTTATCAAGTTTCCCTACATGTGGGACATCGCGCTATAAGATGGATGAGAAAGTCAACTCAGATTCATTCTCATGTGATGTCATGTAACGTTATAAAAAACAATTTTTTTACTTTCCAATGATATCATCCAATTTTTTTTGCATACAATTCTGAAAATTCAATTCTGATTTATTTTTAGGTACCAGAATCAAAACTCCAGCTAAAGAAATTTTGTACCTTCCAATAATTCCTCGTTTGAAGCATCTATTTTCAAATTCAATTGATGCAAAAAGGTTAAGATGGAATTCAGATGAGCACATCTCTGATGATAACTTATGTCACCCTGCCGATTCACCACAGTGGAAGAGTTTTGATAAAAAAAATCATGATTTTGGAAGTGAAGTTAGAAATCTCAGAATGGGATTGTGTACTGATGGAATGAATCCATATCAGAGCCTCAGTAGCCAACATAGTTCATGGCCTCCCCACATCTATGTATGAAGAAAAAATATTTTATGATGAGATTGATGATTTCTGGACCAAAACAACCAGGAAATGATATTGATGTGTATCTTACACTATTGATTGATGATTTGAAACTGCTATGGGAGGAAGGTGTTAAAGTTTTCGATGCATACAAGAAAGAGTATTTTCTTTTGCATGCTATGATAATGTTCACTATAAATGACTTTCCTTCATATGGAAACTTATCTGGATATAGTGTTAAGGGACATAAATCATGTCCAATTTGTGAAGAACAAACTTCATATTATCAATTTCAGAATAGAAGAAAGACAGTGTACATGGGACATCGAAGATTTTTGTGAATTGAACATCCTTATCATAGATTGAAAAAAGAATTTAACGGTTTACAAGAATACAACCTCCCCCCTCGACCATTGTCAGCTGAAGAATATTATAACAAAGTGAAAGTTATTGATTCGACATTTGGAAAGAGAAAAAGTTCTGGTTTACAAAAACATATCTGGAAGAAGCAGTCTATTTTTTTCGAACTACCTTATTAGATATTTTTAGAGATAAAACATAACATTGATGTTATACATGTTAAGAAAAACATATGTGATAGTTTGATTGGAACTTTGTTAGACATAAAAGGAAAGAAAAAAGATGGATTACATGCTAGATTGGAATTGATATTAATGATAATACATTTGGAGTTAGCTCCTACTGTGAAAGGAAACAGAACATTTTTACCTCCGGCTTGTCACGCATTAAGCAAGATTAGAAAGATGAATTTTTGTCAGTGTCTTCATGGTATTAAAGTACCCAGCGGTTTTTCTTCAAATGTGAATAATTTTGTTTCATTGAATGATTTTAAATTAATAGGTATTAAATCACATGATTCCCATGTGTTGATGAAAAAAATTCTACCAGTAGCAGTGCATGGTATATTACCGAAAGCTATCTGAAAGACAATCATCAGGTTATGTAATTTATTTAAATACATTTTTAGCAAATTCATTGATCCAAATTTGTTAGATGTGTTGGAGAATGAAGAAACTCTTATTCTTTGTCAACTAGAAATGTATTTCCCACCCACATTTTTTGATATAATGGTTCATCTATTGATTCATTTGGTGCGTGATATAAGAATATGTGGGCATGTTTATTTAAGATGGACGTATCCTTTTGAAAGATATATGAAAATTTTGAAAGGATATGTTAAAAATCCTTATCGACCAGAGGCCTATATTGTTCAAAAATATGTATCAGAAGAGGTGATTGAGTTCTGTACTGATTATTTGAATGAGGTGGAGCATATTGGTCTCCCTGTATCTCAACATATGACAGTTGATAGAGAAGGTAGAGGGGTTCGAGGCTTAAAGGTAAAGTTAATTCCATGTGATGAAGTAATTCAAGCACATTTATACATTTTGAACAACACAGATGAGGTTCAACCATATATATCCTCACATATTGCTGAATTAAAGTTATGATATCAGAAAAGAAATGAAAAGTGGTTGATGATTGAGAATAAGAAGACATTTGTTTCATGGTTTAAAGAGAAAGTCACCCCAGATATATCTATATCAGAAACATTGAAGTGGTTAGCAGGGGGACCATCTCTTAATGTGATCACTTGGTCTGGTTTTGATATCAATGGCTACAAATTTTACACAAAAAACCTAGATGACAAGAGTACCATTTAGAATAGTTGTGTGATGGTATTTGCTAAAGCAGTGCATTTTTCGAGTGACAAAGATAAAAGGCCAATTTCTAGATCAACATCATATTTTGGAGTTATTGAAGACATATGGGAAATTGATTATATTAAATTTGGAGTCACAGTTTTTAAGTGTAATTGGGTTGATAGTAATAGTGGTGTGAAACATGATGAATATGGGTTTAAACTGGTTGATTTGAAAAGATTTAATCACAATGAGGAACCATTTATCATGGCGACACATGCAAAACAAGTATTTTATGTCATTGATCCATCAAATGATCAGTGTTCAATTGTTTTTCAAGGGAAAAGATACCATTTGGGTGATGAGGATGATTTTGATGATGCTAGTGATTTACATGAGCCTTATTCATCTATTATGCAATTTCCAGATGATTACAATGAATATAAGACAGACATAGTGCATGCAGTACGTACCAATCATGATGATGGCATGTGGAAAAACACTAAATTAGTCTCCTAATTTTTCTGGTAAATATTTATATTTTGTGTCTATTTTTAAAACTTACAAATGCATGCCTCTATTTTTACATATTTATTTCTGTCTTCCTTGTTTCTAATTATTCAGTTTTCTAATGATATGCAGGTACACAAAATTTCATTACACTTTCTAGTAGCAATGTCAGATACAGATAGAGAGGAGCAGTTACTGAGGTATATCTATTTTGACATATTATTAAATATTCAATAATATACTTATTTAATGAAATAAAACTGTTAATTTACAAAAAAGAATTTGCAGGACTACTGATGCGTCCTTGGTGAAGGAGACTTCTCCAGTTACTACTCAAAAATCAAGTTCTCAAGTTGGTAAATGTGGTATTACACGTTTACCAAAACTATCACTTTCTCGTGATGATAACAAAGTAAACATCCATTTTGATGATGATAATAATGCAGTTGGCCCAAATACAGTTCAGTTTGTCAGTCATATAGCGATGCAGAGCCATTGCAGGATTAGTATTTTATATCCTGATTGGAAGTTAGTGGACAGGACGTCGAAGCAACAGCTTTGGGAGGTCGTGATGGTAAAATATCTTAATTTATTTATTTTATCTCATTTTTTGAATATTATATATTTTAAATGACATATTTAATTTATTCAATTACAGATGACATTCAATTTTGAGGAAACTAAAGAAATTAAGAAAAGACATCTCTCTTTAGCGGCGGTTCGATGGAGAGATTTTCAAAACAAACTGACAAAAAATTATGTTTTTGGAAAGAGAAGGTTTGAAAGCCCATGTCTTAAGTATCCATATATAGATAAAGAAACATGGAAGTGATTTGCTGACAGTTGTCAGGAAGAGAAATTTCAGGTATGGTAATTGTTTTATATTTTAAAATTTATGCTATATTTTTCTTATTACTTAGTAGTTTATTTTTATATAACAGGCCTCCAGGAAATCTCATCAGGTTATCTTGTTGAAAAAGGTATATCCTCATACTTTATCACGTGGAGGGTATTCATATTTGGAGCAAAAAATGACTGAAAAAAATTTGAAGCATTAAGAGCTCGATCAAGTAGTGGTTCAGAAGAGGTCCAGTTTGGTCCTCCATCTCCTCACACTCGCCATGAGAAATGGAAATGATCAAGAAGAAGAAAAACTGAACAATATCTTACAGAGGAAGCTCATCAAGTGGCCGATAAAATTTTAAGTAAATATTATTTATTTGTTAAAAAATTTTCTATTTTATAATTTATAAACACTAATATAACCTTTTTATTTTTCATTTCAGGATGAACTTTAGGAGCAAGAGACACAGGGCTCTTTTATCCCTGAGGGTAGGATGGACAACCTAGCCACTACTTTGGGAAAGGCAGAACACCTCGGCCGTGTTAGAGGATATCAGGCGGGAGTTAGTTTTCAGAAGGTTTTTGGTAAGAGTAAGAAATCAAAAGACCCAGAAATAGAATCCTTAAAAGAAGAGTTGAAAGATATGAAAAAGTATATTGGTGATCAAATTCAAGAAGTAGTGCAGAAGGCTTTATTAGAACACTTGGAAAGACAATCATAGTCTGCGAAACCTTCCCAGGTATATTATTTATTTGTCGTCAATTTTTCTATTTTATAAATTATAATCACTAATATAATTTTTTCATTTTTCAGCCTTTACATTCTGCTCACTCAGACTATCCTGCCTCATCTGATTACCCTGCCCCATCTATGCAGCCTTTCGAGGTATATTATTTATTTGTCATCAATTTTTCTATTTTATAAATTATAAACACTAATATAAGTTTTTCATTTTTCAGCATTATCATCCTACTCACCCGGACTACCCTACCCCATCTGCTTACCCTATCCCATCTGCGCAACCTTTAGAGGTATATTATTTTATTTTAATCAATTTTTCTATTTTATAAATTTTAAACACTAATATTACTTTTTCATTTTTTTTCCTTCTCAGCCTCCTCACCCGGACTACCCTACCCCATCTATTTACCCTTCCCCACCTGCTACTTTGAGCCTCCACCTCCTCCATCGGATCAAGCCTTATATTGTGAGTTGTTTTCGAGAGATCCTCATGTACATATTGTTGCGTTAGGACAGGTGCATTTTTGGGGGACTCTGTACATCATCAGCCTATCCAGATGAGTTAGGTTAGAGTATCAGTACTTGTTATTATAGATCCTACTGCTCTACTACCATTTCCTACTGTGGAGATCACCAGTGTTGGGGAATGTACGGGCCATTTTTTACTTTGTCCAACTACCCTTCTTCGTTATATTTCACTTGAGGTATGCGTTTTTTTAAATATTAATTACATATGATTAAAAATTAATTATAATTTTTTCTAACATTTAACTTATATAGGAATATCTGAAAGCAAAAGAAACTGCACAAATGCAACAAAATGTTCAGGAATAGTTTTTTGTAGATACTTCTGATATTTCTTATGGGTTAAAAAGATTATCTGAGTCCTCTTCTTCCTTGAATTTTATCTATGAGTTTCGGATGACGCCCGATATATGTGGAACAAATAATGGATTGAAATTAATGAAAGAAGATATCATGAATTTAGTTAATTTTGAAGAGATATCGTAGAGTGTAGTGCAGTTATTTATCATGTAAGTAAATTGACGTTTGAATTTCTATTTCTTTAATAAAAGATTGTTATGTCATTGACTAACTATATTTTCTTTTTAAATTAGGTATCTACACAAGATTATTTTAATAAAGTAAACAACAGGCATTTACATCTTTATAGATCCAGAGTATATTTACTTGGAAGCCAAACTTGTGAAGAATCATGAAAGGGTTCAATATATATCTGATAGATTAACACAGAAAGAGATTTAGTGTTGGTTTTTTCCATTTCTTGATAAGTAAGAACATCAACATTTTTATGAACTAATTATCATTATAATGTCATTAATTGTGAAATTTTTTTATTGTATGGGGCATTGGATGTTAGGCTTATTTTGCCCAAGTGAATGCACCTTATATTCGTTTTGCTCTTTATTAGGAGGAGTTCGTAAACCATTTCTCACCTTATTAAACAGGTAATTTTTTTTATTTTTTATAATCTCATTATGTTTAATTTTCATTGTTTACACAAGTATTATTAGTTCATATATAAAAAAATGCGGATCATTGAAACATTTTAACAAGGAATACTTGTCAGAAAAGAAACCAACAGAAATCAAATATGTGGAAGTACAGGTAATTAGTTTTTATATTTTTTTTATATATTGTTTTTTTAATTAAATGTGTTATAATTGTAGTGTCATCGTCAAAATGGACATGTTGAATGTGGCTATTATATTCTACGATTCATGTATGATATAATCACAACAGGGAAAACTACTAATTTTTATAAGGTTAGTTGTATTAATTTTTTATATATTTTCTCCCATATTATTCTATTTTATAATTTCTTATCATTCAATATTATTATAGTCATTCAATGATTCAGAGCCTTATTTCAAATCTGATATGACCCATATTCAATCTACTTTTGCAAACTATTTGTTAAGTCTGATTAATATTTGAGGTATGTATATTCTAATATTTATAAATAATAATACATATGGGTACAAAAACCTAACTCTTTTAATATATTATGTGTTTGAACCAACTAATAATCAAATGAATGCTTCAATAATAACCAAAAATGAGCATGTTGTAAATGTTGGAGTCGTGGGACTTGAAAATGTCACAAAATTTCATGAAGTCATTGATTGCAGGTACGTGTATTTTAATTTTACTTTAGATAATTTTTTTGATTAACTAGATATAAGCATTTAAATTATACGAGGAATTGGATGATAAATATTGTTTAATTGTTTTTGTATATTGTGTTATTTTTACAGGGGTTCTGATTTTTTTTGGAAGTGTAATTGGAAATATTTTATAAAAAAATAATTTTATTTAAGGCCTCGGTTATTTAAATAACCGACGCTGAACAAAAAATAAATTATTTACGGCGTCGGTTTTTTAAATAACTTACACCGAAAAAAAATTATCTATGGCATCAGTTATGTAAATAACCAACACCGAAATATTAAAAAAAATTAACTTCAACGTCGGTTTTATGTAAAACGGACGCTGAATACAGGTTCCACCGGGGCTTCGGTGTCGGTTTTAGATATAACCGACACCAAAGGGCAGGTTCACCTGGATTTCGTCGTCGGTTTTTTCTAAAACCGACGATGAATATTCTGTCGAATATTAGTTTTGGCGTCCTTTTTATGTAAAGCTGACGCTGAAACACTTATCGAAATTTTTTTCGGCGTCGTTTTTTGAAAAACCGACGCCGAAAACTATATTTTTTACGTTTCCTTTATAGAAGTCGGTTTAAAACCGACGTCAAAAATTAAAAAAAAAACCGACGTTAAAATATTTTTTTCCACTAGTGATAGTGTTCCCAAAAGAGAGAACGTCTACCAAAATAACTTTTATCACTTAATCACCAAATCATTTTCCTATAATAAGGATATCCATTTGATAAAACATAAGATTCAAAATTAAATTATTTTTTATCAATGAAATCATTTAACTAAAAATACTAAGTTATACTAACTAGTGGCTTCATGCAGTCCAATGGTAGGCGATAAATCCAAATTGCACTTTGGTTATGGGTTCAATTCATGTGGTGTTACCGGAAATGACGGGTTATCACCCATCTTGAATTTTTTCCCTTTTTATAAAACTCAAAAATAACCCTAACATGCTTTAACCTAAATGGTTGTCTTGTACCTCTAATTTTCATCCCAACTCATAATTAACTCAATATATTAATTCATTAAGTTTTATTGACATTTTTTACCTCCATAAAATAACACTATTTCCAAAGAAAGAACATTATACCTTGATCTTGGTGTCCATCTGGTTTCATCATCATCTTATTCATGTAGATATATGGTCCAGGCATTACAAAAATGATTTAGAGATCCTTTAAAATCATTTGCTTACTTTATCCAAATACACATCATACAACTTGGGTCATATGAGTGTTCACAGAAAAATAGTTTCAGAAAATAATCATGTATGACAGGTAATTTCAAAACATCTGATAAAACTTACTTTCTATAAAACAGTCAAACCGAGTTTGAGTTAAAATGTTCAATCAATGGTACTTTTAAAATACTATAAGTATGTGCTAAAAGAATATAATTTAAAAGCAAATATAAATAGGTGACCCACGGGTCTCCTTCTTTAACACCTTCTTCAAAATCATAATATGATTCAAAATCAAGTGATAAGGTAAAATATTTGAAAATTCCTTGATAATATTTACCTTTCATGGAAATATGAGAATATTCAGAAAATAGGATTTGATTAAATACAACCCATGATCCATGATGGTATCGAGGTATAGAGGAGGTGTTTGATATCTTAAACAATTTCTTGAAAGTGAGTTGTATGTTAGAAAATGTTTCAGAGTCATCTTGACATTACTTTGCAATAATTATTTCAAGCAATTCATCAGGAAGATATTGGAATGTCGTTTGAGATCCTCCTTCCATTTGAAACAAAATTTCATTGATCTAAAAAGGTTACAAAATAAGGATTTAACTTAAAGATTAAGCATAGAGACTAGCCATGTGTCTAAAAAAACTCATGATCCCTAAAGTTGCCTAAATCGACCTCTGATACCAACTATAAGGCCACATTCTTAAACATTACATAATCTTGAATTAAGTTAATAGTTCACATTGAGGATATTTTCAGGTTTAGTGTTTTAGATAATTAAGTTGTAACTATTACATTACATCTCAAAAATAACAAAGTATACATTTCTAATCTATCAAAAAAATTACAATAATAAAACTCCTTAAATAAAAAAAAGAGTTATTTTCTTTATATAAATCTTATTGAATTATTCCTTTCTCTTACACTTCCTTATACCCTTTGAAAAAACATTTCAAAAACCTAGGATGAGCATAAAAAGCTCAGTAAGGGTTATAAAATAAAGAAAAAAATCATTATTCCATCAATACATACAAGTCAATGAAATCATACTTTTAAATATTTAACATACCTCAAAAGATCATAAGATTTATGAATAACACATAGAAATCATAAATCATAAAGGTAACTTGTGGAATCTATAACATACTTATGTTGTAGCTTTCACAGCTACATAGGGAGTTATACATGGAATACCAATCATAGTATATTCCCTAAATATCTTAGGATAAACATTAACCTTTACCTCTGTCACATTACCCACTTCATTGGAGAGCTATCACGGGTTCACCCACCCTAGGTTTAGCATGAAACCACTTATATACGTAATGTAAAGACCCGAAATTTCCATGTAATTTTTTTTAAATAAATGGGAATTTTATGAGTCTGCAAAAATTTATGGCAAGTGACTTCGAGGCCCAGAGTGCCCAGAATGAATTTCTTAAAAAAATTCAGGTACATTCAGTGAACGTACGCGTGGGTTTTTATAACTTTTGAACCGGTGCTCAAAATTGAAATATGAGGACACCATTGAACTCGCAGCACTGATATTCGCTTAAGGAGACTTTCACCTAGACGGATGTTGGTCATGGGTGAAAGATAATTTTTGGGTTTTTTGTGGAAATAATAAAATAAAATAAACACACATTTTATTTTATTTTGTTGTAACCACCCTCTTTTGGATATTGTGAGGTGGGGACTACAGGAGTTGTATTCTTCAAATTGAATGACCGGTGGTGGGGACCACCCGAGCTAGTAAAACCTCCCATTAGGGGTTGTGGTCGTGGGGACCACCCGAGGCTTGAAACCCTCAAACTTCCTATTAAATATGGGGGAGCCTCTTCAACTCCTCCAACATTTATTATGCCAACCCTTCCCATTTAACTAATTAAGACATATCAATTAATTAAATGTTTCAATTTGAAATTATGCCAACATATTTTATTATATTGGATATCTCTTATTTTTGGTGGGTTGGGGGGGAATTAATCATTGGAAAAGGAAGAATCCTTGGGAGAAAAGATCTCCAACGAATAACTCCTATGAAGAACTAACTAATGAGCCCAGTATTGGAGACGTGTGGCGGGCGCAACGAATGCTGATATCTTTGACTTCCTCCAACATTAGATGTCTTCATCTACAATGAATCTATGTTTGTACTTCCTTCTTGTGCCAACGTCAATGATCAATCCAAGATAGGGGTTATTATTAAATTATTCTTTTTCTCTCAATTAATTTCCTCATTCATGGAAAGCATGGAGAACATGGATCAACCAAAGAGAGTTGATCCACGAATTGTATTAATTTAAAGAGTATGTTGTTCTTGACTTCTAATATTTGACGAGCCGCTTGATACCACTCTAACGTGGAGGTTTCAGGCTAAACAAACATGTCCCGACCCCTCCGCCATTCTTTCTTATTGTGTTCTTCGCGATGGAAGAAGGTGTCTTACACTATGACGACGAATGAAGAGATAGGCCGGCTAAATCGGCCGTCGATGAAGGCACGATGCCATGATACCCCGCAGCACTCCGCTGTTCACGGCCTCACCGTGCTGCCTCACGGCACCCGTGGTCTCTGCTGCCATCTGGGCCAAGTCACCGCCCGAACCCTCACCGCCGAGCCGAGCCACCCGAACCACCGCCGCCGAGTCAAGCCACTCGAACTGCCGCCGTCGAGCTGAGCCACCGAGCCGGGCCGCCGCCCGAGCTGCCGTCAATGTCTGAGCTGTCGCCACCTGAGCCAGCTCCATCCATGATGCTGCCACCGTCCAGGTCGAGCTGCTACCACCCTTCTAACAGAACTGCCCCGCCTAATCCGCATGCGGCCTCGCACCCTTCGTGGCCTCACGGCCACCCGCGGCCCTCCGTGGCCCCTCATGGCCTGTCGGTCCGGACCCAGTGGGCCGGTCCGAACCCAATGGGCTGGACTGCCTAGCGGGTTGGGCCATACCCAAAAGTTCAGGCCAGGTTGGTCCAACCGGGTCAGACCGGACCCAGGCCCACTAGAACCCATTTACTTTCTTTTGGCCATAACTTTGGCACCAGACGTCCGTTTGATGAACCATTAGCGGCACAGGAAACCTCGGAGTGAGACGGGCCCTTTGAGTATACCCCACTTGAGTTTTGGATTAGGATGGTGTATGGTCAGGTTGGATCGAGCACGAATCCAACCGGGCCCCCGGGACTAAAAGGCTAATAACTCATAGAGCGGACGTCCGATTGGCGCACCGTTTGTTGCATTGATACCCCTATGACATGGAGAACATTTGAGATACTTCTTCACGGTACATCGTGGCAGTTGGGGAATCGACCAGTGGCTTGGGGAATGAACTCTCTCGGAGACGAGCAAGCCTAGTGTGGAAACCTAGTAACTGGCTGTGACGAGAAGAGTGCTCCTAGCTATCCTGTGCGGGTCTACTCCTAGATATCTTGTGCGGGTTACCTCCTAGAGATCCTGTGTGGGTCGGCTCTAGGGATCCTATGTGGGTAATCTCCTAGAGATCCTGTGTGGGTCAGCTCTAGTGATCCTATGTGGATCAGCTCCTAGTGATCCTGTGTGGGTCAGCTCCTAGCGATCCTATGTGGGTCAGCTCAAATCGATCCTGTGCAAGTCAGCTCCTAGCGACTCTGTGCAGGTTAGTAGAATAGCCTCTTAACTGAATAAAATTATTCAGTATTTGTAACTAATCATCTCTAATACCATGCCTAAAGATATACCTAGTGTGTGATGAGTCAGAACCTATGTGTTCCTTCATTATTTAGATGGATTACTTGATAACTTAGGTATATGTATGGGTATATACCTAAGTAGGTTTATCTGTTGATTTTACACTTTTTGGTTTATCTTTGGTGGTTTTTGTGAGATCTTGAGGGTCTCGGGGTCCCTACTGAGTATCGTTATACTCACCCTTGCATGGGCTATGCCTGTACCATATTGTTTTGGATGCAGATGACGGACATCACTGACTGAGGATGAGGGTACCAGGACTTGACGGTGCTCAGAGGTGGACCATACGGCGTGTCAGTTCGCAGAGGAGATGGGTGGACGTGGAGTAATGAGGAGGCGATCTGTACCTACCCTTCAGGTATGAACCTTGGAGGATGATTCAGTAGTTTTCTTTCCCTTTCTTCAGTTATATTGTATTTTATTTGTACTTGTACCTTTGCTGTTGGGCTTGTATTCTGACCCCTTATTACTTTCATCACTCTTTTGGTTTTACAGTTTGATTGTGTTCGTATCTTGTTGTGTGCTTGGTTACGTGAGTTTACAGGTTATAAATGAAATGCCTTCCCAGTTTTAGGGATTATGCCTTTAAGTGCTTTTCACCTACCCCTGGCCTATGGAAGGCGGTCTTGGGGTAGTCATGGCATGGGCCCTGGGGGACGGGTCATGACAAATTGGTATCAGAGGAGTCGGTTCTACCGCATAACATAGGACTCTGATCTTTATTTTAACGGCAATCATATTAAGTGTAGTGAGTGTGGTTATCAAATTTAGGGAATCCAATGTTGGTGTGGTGGCCGACGTATCCATACACTAGGACCCTGACTTCTGATTTCTGACTGAGTGCACGAAAACGCTGATTTTGTGTGTGTTTTCAAGAGTTTTCTTTGTGATCTCTTAAGTCATGTCACTAGGTATAACTTATTGGCCATGGAATACCTATTTCTTTTCAGGATGCCTCCACGAGGACAGCCATCTAGGGTTCTGAGAGTTGTATGTACTGATAGCCCATTGAGCGACAAGGCCTCGGTGTAGGGCCCTTTTCCAGTAGAGGCACCAGCGGAGGCACCTGTGGTACCTTTACCCATTGGGTCACCGATGCTACCAGCCCCAGCAGTAGACGGTGCATGCCACTTGAGTGCGTTGTACGAGTTCCAACACCAGAGTCCACCCAGGTTCAAGGGAGAGACGGACCCACAGGCGGCTGAGGATTGGATGGAGGCTATGGTGAGAGTCTTCTAGCTGGTAGGGACACCAGCTGATCTCATGGTGATTCTTGCTACCATCCTTCTACAGGAAGCAGCGGGAAGATGCTGGAGCTTGATTCTCTAGGTCCACGATGAGGTGACACTTCTCTGGGTAGACTTTGAGAGCCTGTTTTGGGTAGAGTTTGTTCCAGCGACTCTTCATGTAGTGCACATACAGGGGCTTCTTCATCTGCAACAAGGCAGCATGACTGTAGCTCAGTATTCAACAAGGTTTACTGACCTCTCACGTTACTCCACGGATATGGTATGGGGCCCATTCTTCAGGGCTTGGACCTTTGATCAGGGGCTCAGGTGGGAGATCATGGCTTCGATGATCTCACTCAACATCCCGACGCAGGCGGGGGTGTTAGAGCAAGCCCTCTTAGTGGAGAGTTTCTTTACTGAGCAGTAACCAGCAGCGAGACCCACCAAAAGTCGTCAAATGGAAGAGTCTTCAACATCTAGTAGCAGACAAATGTCATAGAGTTATAAGAGGACCAGGCATATAGGCCGCATGACTCAAGGTTGGTTGTGTGGAGCACATGAGGTGGATCTAGTCATGCCAGGAGCAAGCACTGTTACGCATGCGGTGGGCAGGGTCACATGGCTCGTGACTGTCTGACCCACTATTCGGATGATCAATAGATGATCGAAGTACCACCCAGGCAGAGACATAGATTTGACCAAGGAGGTCTGTAGGGAGCAGGAGGACGTGGCAGAGAAGCTGACCATGCAGTTGGTAGTGGACGATGATTTGAGATGTTAACACCACCACCACGAGGAGGTCCACCCCGACCACAGGGAGCAGGTGGACAGGGGAGAACGCAACTCCAAGTAGCTTAGGCTTATGATCATGGAGCTGCATAGATGATACAAGGTATGATCTGTGTCTACTCCACCTTAGCTATAGTACTTATAGACACAGGTTCCAGTCATTCTTTTATTGCCACTACCCTCGTTCGGAGCTCGAAGATTCCGATGGATCCGTTGGCTCGAGCCTTAAGTCTAGAGACTCTTATGGGAGAAGATTTGATGATTACGCACTAGTGACGGCAGTGTGAGATTACTTTAGGAGGCGAGAGCTTCATCTAGGATCTCCTAGTAACAGCATCGAGTCCTTACGACAAAATCTTGGGTATGGACTAGTTATCTAAAGTCCATGCTCATATTTATTGTATTAGGCGCAAAGTGTGGTGTGTCCGCACGGATGGGACTAGGTTTACCTTCATCAGTGAGAAGGGAGACTTTGCATCACAGGACAGACATGCCCAGCGGAGGGTGCTGCCAATCACTCATCAGTTTTCTAGCCTTACCATTGGAGTGGTTGACGTGGAGAGTCTGATTTGTCCTATAATGGTGGACCAGTACATGGATGTCTTCCCTGAAGATGTTTCGGGTCTACCTCCTCATATAGGGGTGGAATTTTACATTGACTTGCACCTCAGTCTGGCACCGATATCAATGCCAGCATATCGGATTGCTCTCATAGAGATTTGTGAGCCACGGGTATCGCTGGAGGACTTACAGGGGAAAGGGTTCATTCGGCCCAGTGTTTCACCTTGGTCAGCCCTGATTTTGTTCGCCAAGAAGGAGGATGGGAGCTTGAGACTTTGTGTTGACTATAGGCACCTGAACTAGGTGACCATGAAGAACAATTACCCACTCTCGAGGATTGATTACCTCTTTGATCAGCTGAAGGGAGCACGGTGGTTATCAAAGATAGACCTTAGATCAGGTTATCACCATCTCAGAGTATGAGATGAGGTTATGCAAAAGATAGAATTCATGTGTCGGTACGTCCATTACGAGTTCTTGGTTAGGCCATTCGGCATAACCAACACTCCAACAGTGTTCATGGGACTCGTGAAGAGGATATTTCAGTCATACCTTGATCACTTTGTAGTAGTATTCATCGATGACATTATAATCTACTCAGAAACTGAGGAGGAGCATGCCTATTGTTTGTGAGTAGTACTAGACACAATCTGAGAGCACCAACTTTATGGTAAGATATCGAAGTTCCAGTTATGGATCTGAGAGGTTCAATTTCTAGTATATGTCATCTCGGAGGCTGTAGTTGCAGTGGATCTAGCGAAGATTGAGGCGGTACTTTCTTGGGAGCCACTTAGGAGTGTGACGGAGGTACGGAGTTTCCTGGGTTTGGATGGATACTACCAGAGGTTTGTTCCAGAATTCTCCAGAGTTTCATCACCACTTTCAGCATTGACTAAGAAGGGGAAACCCTTCATTTTTTCAGAAAAATTCCATTGGAGTTTTTAGGAGCTGAGGTAGAGGCTGACTAGTGCCCCCATCTTGAGGCTTCCAGAGGAGGGTGTATGGTACGTAGTATACTACGACGCATCAGGGACCAAACTCGGATGTGTCCTGATGCAGAAGCGAGAAATGATCACATATGGTTATCGACAGCTGAGACAACATGAGTAGAACTACACTACCCATGACCTGGAGTTAGCAGCAGTGGTCTTTGCCTTGAAGATGTGGCATCACTATCATATGGGTGAATGTTTTACAGTCTACTCTGATCACAAGAGTCTCAGGTATATCTTCTCTCAGAAGGACCTTAACCTGAGACAATGATATTGGCTTGAGTTCCTCCTGGACTATGACTTCGAGATAGTCTATAATCTTGGGAAGGGGAACATTTTTGCAGACTCACTCAGCAGGAGGTCTGGTATATAGCTTCTAGGTGAGGTGACTGAGCAGCTGGCTGCTTTGCAGATATCATTTTTGGATAGAGATAGAGAAGTTTTCCTTCAGTCTCTTACACTCACTCCCCCACTTCTTCAGCAAGTCAGGGAGGCGCAACATGTGGACACTGACTGTGAGGCTTGGCGTGCTTAGATATCCATAGGGTAGGCACCTGATGTACTTTTTGAAGGTGGGGAGCACATCATCCTCTTTAGAGGACGTACAACGGTACCAGTGTCACTACAGGAGGAAGTGTTGAGGGAGTTCCACACATCCCTTCTAGCGGTACATCCAGGAGTGGAAAAGATGTACCAGGATCTTTGATGACAGCACTGGTGGTCAGGAATGAAGAAAGCAGTAGCAGAGTTTGTCTCTCGGTGCCTCACTTGTCAGCAAGTGAAGGCGGAGCATCCGGTACCAGCAGGCTTGGTTCAACCTTTAGAGGTCCCATAGTGGAAGTAGGATGGGATATCAATGGAATTTGTGCAGGACTTCCACGTACATCCAAAGGTCATGACTCTATCTGGGTGATCGTTGACAGACTCACCAAGTCATCCCACTTCCTACCGATCAGAGAACAGGGTTCAGTAGAGAGCTTGGGACACCTCTATGTGTAGGAGATTGTGCGGCTACATGGAGTACCCCTAACGGTTGTCTCTGATCATGATACACATTTTACTTCCTGACTATAGAAGGGTTTGCAGGAGGCTTTCGGTATGTAGCTTCGTTTGAGCACCACCTTCCATCCTCAGAAGGATTGCCAGACTGAGCAGACCATTTAGACCCTCGAGGATATGTTGTGTGCTTGTGTCCTCGACTTCGGTCGCAGCTAGGAGGATCACTTGAATTTGGTGGAGTTTCCCTACAGCAACAGCTATCACTCTACTATTGGGATTTCACCTTTCAAGGAGTTGTACGGGTGACCTTGTAGATCACCCTTGTGCTGGACTGACCCAGGGGAGTCAGCACTAGTGGGACCAGAGATGGTATGAGCTACCACAGAGAAGGTGAAGATCATCTAGAAGTGGATGAAGACTACAGAGAGAAAGAAATATTCTTATGCTGATAGGAGATGGAGACCTCTGGAGTTTGAGGATGGTGGCCACACCTTTCTACGGGTCTCACCACAACAAGGTTTACAGAGATTTGTAAAAGGAGGCAAGTTATCTCTGAGATTCATCAGACGTTTTTAGGTCATCAGCAGAGTTGGAGAGGTGGCATACCGCTTAGCTCTTCCACCTCATTTGCACTGGGTGCCTGACGTCTTCCACGTATCCCAGCTGAGAAGATATGTGCACGACCCTTCCCACATCATCACCCATGGAGAGCTAGATGTCGACGATGGGGTGACTTTTACGGAGGTTCCAGTGGAGATTGAGGATCGAAAGGAGCAGGTCCTTCGTGGGCAGTTGATACCTCTAGTGTGCATATGATGGCATCATGGGAACCTCCAGGAGAGCACATAGGAGCGGGAGGCTCAGATGCATGCTCAGTTCTCCCATTTGTTTTTCTGGTTTTGTGATATGGCTTATGGGGACGTAAATCCCTGAGGTGGGGAGAATATAAATACCCATAATTTCCATGTAAATATTTTTTTTAATTAAATGTGAATTTTACGAGTCTGAAAAAAATTTACGGTGCGTGATTTTGAGGGTGAGAGTGCCCGGAATGAATTTTTGAAATTTTTTTGGGTGTGTTCAATGAACGTAAGAGTGAGTTTTTACAACTTTTGAACCGGTGCTTGGAATTGAAATCTGAGGACATCGTTGAACTTGCAGCACCGTTATTCTCTTAAAGAGACTTTCACCTCGATGATAGTTGGTCGAGATTGAAAGATAATTTTTGGGTTTTTCGTGGAAATAATAAATTAAAATAAAAACACATTTTATTTTATTTTTTTGTAACCACCCACTTTTGGATATTGTGGAGGTGGGGACCACAGGAGTTTTATTCTCCAAATTGTTTGCTCGGTGGTGGGGACCAGCCGAGCTAATAAAACCTCCCATGAGGGGTTATGGTGGTGGGGACCACTCGAGGCTTGAAACCCTCAAACTTCATATTAAATATGGGGAAGCCTATTAAACTCCTCCAACATTTATTAACCCTTCCCCTTTAATTAATTAAGCCAACTCAATTAATTAAATGTTCCAATTTGAAATTATGCCAACATATTTTATTATATTGGTTATCTCTTCTTTTTGGTGGGTTGGGGGAAAATTAATCGTTGGTAAAGGAAGGAGCCTTGGAAGAAAAGATCTCCAATGAATAATGCCTATGTAGAACTAAATAATGAGCCCAGGATTGGAGATGTGTTGTGGGAATGATGAACACTGATATCTTCAAATTCCTCCAATGTGGGACATCTTCATCTACAATGAATCTACGTCTGTACTTCCTTCTCGCACCAACGTCAATGATCAATACAAGGTAGGGGTTATTATTAAATTCTTATTTTTCTCTCATTTAATTTTCCCATTCTGGGAAATCATGGTGAACGTGGATCAACCAAAGCGAGTTTATCCACGAATCGTATTAATTTAAATATTTTTTCGTTCTTGACTTCTAATATTTGATGATCCGTTTGCTACCAATCTAACGCGGAGGGTGTGGGAAAAACAAAAATGGCCTGACCCCTCTGTCGTTCTTTCTTATTGTGTTCTTCGTGATAGAAGAAGTTGTATTACACTACGACGACAAACGAAGAGAGAAGCCGGCTAAACCGGCCGCTGACGAAGGAACGTCGCCCCGCCACCCCGCGGCCTCCGCACCCCACGACCCTGCACTGCCCGCGGCCTCCACGCCCCACGGCTCTCCACCGTCTGTGGCCTCGCCGCGCTACCTCGCAGTAGCCGCAACCTCCATCACCATCCAGGCCGAGCCGCTGCTCGAACCGCCGCTGCTGAGCTGAGCTGCCGAGCTGGGCCATCGCCTGATCCGCTGCTGCCATCTGAGCTGCTGCCGCCCAAGCTGCTGCCGCCATCCGGGTTGAGCTGTCACTGCCCTTCTGGACAAACTGCCCTGGAAGAACCTCCCTGGATGAGCCTCCCATGACCTCGTGCCCTTTGTGGCCTCACGCCCACACGCATCCCTTTGTGGCCCCTTGTGGCCTGTCGGGGCGGACCCAGCGGGCCAGGCCACCCAACAGGCCGAGCCGAACCCAACAGGTCGGGCTGCCCAGCGGGCTGGGCTAAAACTAGCGGGTCAGGTTGGGTCAACCCAAACTGGGTCAGCCCAGGCCAGGTTGGGTCTGGTCAGTCCGACCGGGTTGGACCGGACCCGGGCCCACTATATATGACCCATTTACTTTCTTTTGGCCATAACTTTGGCACCAGACGTCCTTTTGACGAACCGTCAGCGGCGCTAGAAACCTCGGAGAGAGACGATACCTTTGAGTATACCCCACTAGAGGTTTGGATTAATATGGGTTATAGTCAAGTTGGAGCGAGCACGAATCCAACAGGCCCCAAGGACTAAAAGGCTAATAACTCACAGATCGGGTGTCTGATTGACGCGTCGTCTATTGCGTTGAGACCCCTATGACGCGGAGAACCTTTGAGATACTTATTCATGGAACATTGTGGTAGTTGGAGAATCGACCAGTGGATTGGGGAAAAGACTCTCTCAGAGACGATCAATCCTATTGCGGAAACCCAGTAGCTGGCTGTGATGAGAAGAGTGCTCCTAGCAATCATGTGTGGGTCAGCTCCTAGCTATCCTGTGTGGGTCAGCTCCTAGAGATCCTGCACGGGTCTGCTCATAGAGATCCTGTGGGGGTCAGCTCTTAGAGATCCTGTGTGGGTCAGCTTCAGCGATCCTATGTGGGTCAGATCGTAGTGATCCAGTGTGGGTCAGCTCCTAGCGATCTGGTGTGGGTCAGCTCCAGTGATCTTGTGTGCGTCAGCTCCTAGCGATCTTGTGTGGGTCAGCTCCTAGCGATCCTGTGTGGGTCAGCTCCTAGAGATCCTATGTGGGTCAGCTCTAAGCGATCATGTGCAGGTCATCTCATAGCGACTCTGTGCAGGTTAGCAGCAAAGCCACTTAACTGAATAAAATGATTCATTATTTATAACTAATCATCTCTACTATCATGCCTAAAGATATAGTTAGTGTGAGCTGAGTCCGAACCTCTATGATTCTTCATGATTGAGATGGATTACTTGATAACTTAGGTATATGTATGGGCAGATACCTAAGTAGGGTTATCTATTGATTTCATACATTGTGGTTTATCCTTGGTGGTTTTTGTGAGACCTTGAGGGTCTTGGGGTCCCTACTGAGTATCGTTATACTCACCCCTGCACGGGCTATGCCCACACCTTGTTGTGTTGGATGCAGACGACGGACAACGCTGACTGAGGATGAGGGTACCAGGACTGGACAGTGCTCAGAGGTGGACCATACGACGTTTTAGTTCGCAGAGGAGACGGGTGGACGTGGAGAGTTCAGGAGGCAATATGTACTTATCCTTCAAGTAGGAATCTCAGAGGATGATCCAGTAGTTGTCTTTCTCTTTTTTCAGTTGTATTGTATTTCGTTTGTACTTGTACCTTTATTGTTTGACTTGTATTACGACCCCTTTTTACTTTTAGCGCACTTTTGGTTATACAGTTTTCTTGTGTTCGTATCTTGTTGTGTGTTTGGTTATGTGAGTTTATAGGTTATAAAGGCAATAGCTTCCCAGTTTTAGGGATTACACCTTTTGGTGCTTGTCACCAACCCCTGGCCTATGGAAGGAGAGCTTGGGTTAGTCATTGAACAGGCCCTAGGGGACGGGTCATGACACATAAACAATTCCCAAGAACCAAAACATAATTGTAACACATAAACAAGCATAGAGTAAAGATAAAATTTCCACATTGCAATCATAATATATCATTTAAATATACTAACATAATCAATTCTTTATCAAACCATTTTCAAAACCCTTTAAAAATTTTAATAAAGAGATTTTTGAATCAAATTGTCCCATACCACTTTGAATATTTTAAAGGAATTAACATTTTAAAACATTAATTTCCATATAAATAAATCCTGAAAATCATTTTAAAAACATGGAAATTAAATATTTAGAAGAATAAATCTTTAAAACATTTAAAACAATGTTTTAGTTAAAGAGTATGTTACCACTTGAGGAGATAATTGAATAAAAATAATTAAAGAATAACATAAAATAAAACTTATAATATTATGAGAATAAGGAGATTAATGATATAATCTTTAAAAGGTTGGAATATACACCATATAAAAGTGAATTGGTTCATAATAACAAATAAGTCTCAAAGTAATGTAAATTGAGATGAAATCTCTTACAAAGACTATACCATTAGATTAAGGATAAATTATGGACATAATAATGTGTGAAAAATATAAATACACCCAATAAAATTTGATATTAAGTGTAAAAAAATCAGAGTTCATTCACATATATTCATACCACGACATAATCAAAAAGTAGAAGTTTAACCCAAAGAATGGAAATTGGGTTAAGAAGTTCCCTTACCTTGAGTCTGACTTGACTCTTTCGTTCATCAATCTCCTGAATAATAAACAAAAGTTAATTTCTACTTACTTCAGAACCTTTTTCAAGTTTATTATTCCTTTTATATCACTTATTACCATGTCATAAACATTACATAATAATTTAAGATAATAATGGACATTTTGTCGATATTTGGTACTTGAGTCAAACATGAACTTCTTATAACTATAGGTTGTCCATGTGGTAAAAATTATATTATCTATAGAATTATATTCATACTATTCATATCATGAATTTTTAAAAATCCAAACCAACTTTATTCTTTCAAAAACTTTAATTGATTCAAATATAACAAGTAATAATAATCTATATAATTCTTGGATAGTATAAAAAGGATCAAAATAAATTTATTTTAATATTTATAATATCATTTATTTTGATCCTTTATTAATGAAGTAATTACTGCATCACCATTGTGTCATAAATAAATTTATTTATTTAATGTATATAAATTATAAATAAAATACCAATATTTTGGAAACAGTTTTAGATTTCTAAATAATATTTATAGTCGAAGAGATCACTTATATAACCCCAAATATAAATTGTTTTAGTAAAAATATTCATGTTTCTGTTATTTTTTCCTTACTTTAAATTTATTAATATAAAGTGTCATTATCACTCCCAAGTGGCTCCATGGGGTCCCAAAATCTACAAAAGGATGCCAATAGTTGTAAATATATCATGCAATAGGGTGAGGACAAGTTTAAGGGTAATTTAATATTACTATAATATTATTTTTTACCCTTATTTTCCAAATTTAACCTTTAACCATGGTAAATAAAATATTTACTGAAGTAAATATTCATAATGCCTAAAAATAAAAAGTTATCTATTTAAAAAATTTGGACCACCTTATTCAAAATAAGGAATCCATTTTTCCAAATTAAAAATAGATAAGTGGAAAAAATTAATTTAAAATTAATTTCTGTTGTTAAAACCAAAAAGCATGTTTTTAAGAAATAATACCTATCAAAAGATTGATCTTTTTATGTCCAAATTAAGAGTGAAATTACATATAATTACCCAAATTGGATTAAATTGTAAAAATATAATACAATTACACTTTAAAACCAATTAAAAGAACAATCTATCTATATAAATAAATTAGATGAAAAGGCAGTTTTGAATTAAAATGCAATATTTTTCACTATTCATAAAAAATGAACTTTTTTAGAAAAATAGAAAAAATTTAACCAAACTAAATTTTAATGTCCCACTTATAAATAAGAAGTTTATTTTTTTTTAAATGTAACATATAAATGTAACAGAAACTAGATTTAAATGGGGTTCTCCATCAAAAGGCGGTAAAATGACCTTTTAAAAATATTAGAGTATTTATGCTTAAAATTGGATTCATTATCATTTTAAGCCTCTAAATTTTATTGGATTAATGTAAACACATTTAAAAAACATGTTTAATGATATTTTAGTTAGATCTATTAATTCCATCTAATACAACAGTTAGACGTTAACTACCATTTAATATAATATTCTATATTATTTTTCAGTATGACTGAGCCTTGTGTGCAACATGAGATTCTGGAGAAACCCATTATTGTGTGTTTGGTATGCCATTGATCATAGAATCCCATTTAAAGTAAAATTAATATTTAATTCACAAATATTAGTAAGTATGAAAATTTCATATTCTTTATTTACATGGGATGTTACATCCTTCCCCCTTTTGGGAATTGCGTCCTCACAATTTTAAAATTGGGCAACGAAACATCATTAAAAGTCCCACATCAGAAAAAGAGTCAATAAAAATATCACTTTAAAAGAAAGAAAGCTAAGTATAATGGTCACCTGAGACAACACATACTAGGATTCCATGTATGAAAACATGGATTTGGAGGAGAAACTAAGTGTAATGTTCTGATAGAGAGTGATATAAAACATGACTAGGAGAAAGTTAATGACAAGAAAACCACAAACTTGTGATAGGTTAAACGGTCTTTGATTCCCTGGTAGAAAAAGTAAATGGAAAACGTTTTTTTGTTTTAAGTTCCCTTTTGAAAATTTGGAGAATTTATTTATGATATTGACTAAGAACATAAGGAAATATACATAATTTTCAAGTAGATTTTCATTCTTTAATAAGTTTCTACCAAAAACTCATATTTTCTCCAAAAGATGAGTATTCAAGATGATTGGGCACACATAAAGTGCTAGAATCAACTTCTATAGAATCACATAATCCAAAAAAGATGAACTATATATTTCCCCTATCTTTAGACATTAACCAAAACCAAAAATGGATAGTACAAGATTAGATAATCCCCAAAAGGATAATCTTTTATAAAAAGAAATACTACTCTGAATCTCTAAAATTAAACAAACAATACCCAAAGTTCAAAAAAGACCATTCAATAAACAATTGTCCTTTAAATTCTTCAATATAATTTAAACTAATATTTAAACCCAAAACTCAGAAGAATTTAATCACATAGTCTTCCAAAAAAATAATAACATTTATCACCAAATAATATCGGTTACTCTTAAAGTCTCATACTGAAAAGTAATTACCTGAATCACATATTATTTATGATAGGATAATCATTTCCACAAATAAACCAAATCTCTATATGTGTAAAATAAAAACATAGATTCTTCCAAAGTAAAATTTCAACCCCTAATCCATAAATGAAATATTATAGTATTATATTTTTATTAGGCATATTGTGTTTCCAAAAGAGAGAACGTCTTCCAAAATAACCTTTATCACTTAATCACCAAATCATTTTCCTATAATAAGGATATCCATTTGATAAAACATAAGATCCAAAATTAACTTATTCTTGATCAATAAAATCATTTAACTAAAAAGAATAAGTTATACTAAATAGTGGCTTCACGTAGGCCAGTGGTAGGTGATAAATCTCAATCGCACTTTGGTTGTGGGTTCGATTACTATGGCATTGTCAGACGTGACGGGTTGTCACCCATATTGTGTTTTGTCCCTTTTTATAAAACTAAAAAATAACCCTAACATGATTTAACCTAAATGGTTGTCTTGTGCCTCTCATTTTCATCCCAACTCATAATTACCTCAATATCTTAATTCATGAAGTCTTATTGAGATTTTTTTATCTCAATAAAATAATATTATTCTAAAAGAAAGAACATCGTACCTTGATCATTGTGTCCACCTGGTTTCATCACCATCTTGTTCACGTAGATAGATGGTCCATGAATTGAAAAAATGATTTAGATATCCTTCAAAATCATCTGCTTCATTTATCCAAATACACCTCATACAAATTGGTTCATATGAGTGTTCATAGAAAAATAGTTTCATAAAATAATCATGTATGACATATAATTTTAAAAAATCTGATAAACTATCTTTCTATAAAACAGTCAAACCAAGTTTTAGATAATATATTCAATCAATGGTCCTTTTAAAATACCATAAGTATGTGATGAAAGACTATATTTTAAAAGAAAATATAAATAGGTGGCACATGGGTCTCCTTCTTCATCACCTTTTTCAAAATCATAATTTGATTCAAAATCCTGTAATAAGGTAAAATATTTAAAAATGACTTGAGAATATATACTTTTCTTGAAAATATGAGAATATTGAGAAAATTATATTTTATTAAATATAACTCATGATCCATGATGGTAGCGAGGTATAGTGGAGGTGTTTGATATCTCAAAAAATTACTTGCAAGTGGTTTGTATGTTAGAAAATGTTTCAGAGTCATCTGGACATGAATTTTAAATAATTATTGAAAGAAAGTCATTAGGAAGAGATAGGAATGTCATTTCATATCCTCCTACTTCCATTTTTAACAAAATTTCCTTGATCTTAAAAAGATACAAAATAAGGATTTTACTTAAAGAGTAGACATAGAGATTAACCATGTGTCTAACAAAAACTCATAATCCCTAATGTTGTCTAAACCGACCTCTAATACCAATTATAAGTTCCCAACCTTAAACATTAAATAATCTTGAATTAATTTAATAGTTAACATCTATGATCTTTTCAGGTTTATAGTTTTATAGAATTATGTTGTAACTATTACATTGCATCTCAAAAATAACAAAGTAGACACTTCTACTCTGTCCAAGTTTTTTACAATAAGAAAACTCTTTAAATAAAACAAGAGTTTTTTTCTTGATATAAATCTTCTTGAATTATTCCTTTATCTTACCCTTCCTTATACCCTATGAAAAAAAATTCAAAAACTTGGGATGAGCATAAAAAGCTCGGTAAGGGTTATAAAATAAAGAAACAAATCGTTAGTCCATCAATTCAAACAAGTCAATGAAATCATACTTTTCAATCTCTAACATACCTCACAAGACCATAAGATTTATCAATAACACATAGAAATAATAAATCATAAAGGTAACTTATGGAATCCATAACATACTTATGTTGTAGCTCTCATATCTATGTAGGGAGTTACACTTGGAATACCCATAAAAGTATATTCCCTAAATATCTTTGGAGAAATATTAACGTGTACCTCTATCAGGTTACCCAATTCATTAAAAAGCTATCTCAGACTCACCCACCCTAGGTTTATTACAGAACAAACCATATACGTAAAAAAATCCCAAGAACTATAACATAATCGTAACACATGAACAAGAATAAAGAAAATATAGCATTTCCATATTTAAATCATAATATATCATTTAAATATACTAACATAATCAATGCTTTATCAAGCCATTTTCAAAACCCTTTAAAACATTTAATAAAGTGATTTTTGAATCAAAGTGTCCCATACCACATTGAATATTTTAAAGGAATTAACATTTTAAAACCTTAATTTATATATAAATAAATCCTAAAAAACATTTTAAAAATATGGACATTAAATATTTAAAAGAATAAATCTTTAAAACATTTAAAATGATGTTTTAGTTAAAGAGTTTGTTACCACTTGAGAAAATACTTGAATAAAAATAATTAAATAATAAAATAAAATAAAACTTATAATATCATGAGAATAATGATATTCATGATATAATATTTAATATGGAAGTATATATACCATATATAAGTGAATTGGTTCATAACAACAAATAAGTCTCAATGGAATGTAAATTGAGATGAAATCCCTCAGAAAGATTGTACCATTAGATTAAGGATAAATTAATGACATAATAATGAGTTAAAAATATAAATACACCCAATATAAGTGGATATTATGTGTAAAACAATCATATGTCATTCACAAAAATTCGTAGCATGACATAATCAACAAGTAGAAGTTTAACCCAAAGAATGAAAATTGGGTTAAGAAGTTCCCTTACCTTGAGTCCGACTTAACTTGTTCGTTCTTTAATCTCCTGAATAATAAACTAAATTTAATTTATACTTTCTTAAGAACACTTTTCAAGTTTATTATTTATTTTATATCACTTATTACCATGTTATAAACATTACATAATCATTTAAGTTAATAACGGACATTTTGTCGATATTTGGTACTTGAGTCAAAAATGACCTTCTTATAATTACAAGTTGTCCATGTGGTAAAAATTACATTATATCCATAATTATATTCATGATTTAGATATCATATGTATCATATATATCATATATATATATATTTATGTATAATAGTACATAACATTTGTAGATAAGAAATGCAATGCATCGTTCATGGAGACGGTAAGTCGTACATACGCATGAACATTACTTTCATTTCTATTTAATATTTAATGGAATGAAAACATAATTATAAATAGGTATATTATAATTCCAGTATAATATAATATATAATTTCATTAACTCCATCCTTTATATGTTCTATATATGGCATGAACGAGTCATATCACTATGAGGGGGCGGTAGTATGCACTTCCTCAAATGAAATTATCATATTTATCCATTATGGAAACCATAAAGGTATGATATAAATGAAAAATATAGAATAATAGAGACAATATAAATATAATATATATCAAATATAAATATATTATCATCATAATGGCCACCATGGGAGGCAGTAGGAGATAACTGAACAAATCATCATTTCTTGAGGGAGTAGTTCGCTTTCCACAGAAATAGTATGTTTGTATCCATTAGATAGAGGAGTGTGGAAGTTTGGTTTGAATAATCTTCATAAAAAATACTAGTATATTTAAGATACTGGTTTTGTTATAAAATAATGGAATAATGAGAGTTTAGGGGGTTGGATAAGGAAAATAAAATAAAAGAACTTGAGAGAAGACGTTACCTTTAAATCGGGTAACTCCCTTTGGTTTGAACCAAAAGGATTTATTGAAGTGATTTATTCCAAAGGTAAGGATTGTGTGAGTAATATAGGGGTGTTGGGAGCTTCTTGGATCAGATTTTGGATAATACAAGGGGTTTGAGTGGTGTGTGTAATGAGTTAGAGGTGGTGTCTTTTTATAAGAGGGAGGAGGGGGTCTTTAGGAAAGTTTGAAAGTATTATTTTATTATAAAATTGTTTTCAATTTAAAAAGGTCCAAAAATTATTTAATAGATGATAAGGTACATATAATTCTAAATAAAATCATTAAATAATAATTGGACAGGTTTTGGATATTTTTTAATCCTTATATTTTTTATTTAACCCTTTGTTAACTTATCTAACTTTTACCATGTCCAGTTATATATTCATACTATGTGATTCATATATTTACTATAAAATGTCAAGTGACCTAAAATAGATCGTTAATAAAATTTGTAACATCGCATGTGTAATTTGACCAAATATTATATTTTTAGGACTATTTTATCATTTAATAAAATATTGATTGATTTAAAAACTCTTTTATGTCAATTTTAATACTATTCATATCGTGATTTTTTAAAAATCCAAACCTACTTGATTATTTCAAAAAAAAATCATTAATTCAAATATAAAAATTCATATTAATATATAAAATTAGTGGATGGAATAAAAAGGTTCAAAATAAGTTAATTTTAATATTTATAATATCATTTATTTGAATCCTTTATTAATGAAGCAATTATTGTATCACCATTGTGTCATAATTACATTTATTTATTCAATTTCCAAAAATTATAAATAAAATATCATGATATAGGAAATATTTTTATATTTCCAAATAATATTTATAGTTGAATTTTTCACTTATATAACTTCATATAAAAATTATTGTAGTAAAATGATTAATGTTTATGTTATTTTTTTCATTACTTTAAATTAATTAATATAAAGTGTCATTATCACTCCCAAGTGGCTCCATGGGGTCTCAAAATCTACCCAAGGATGCCCTTGGTCAGAAATATCTCATCCAATAGGTTTAGGAAAGGTTTAAGGGAAATTTAATATTATTATAATATTATTTTTTACCCTTATTTACCATATTTACCCTTTAACCATGGTAAATAAAATATTTACTAAAGTAAATATTCATAATGTCTAAAAAAAGTTACTTATTTACACAATTTGGACCTCCTTATTCCAAATATAGAATCTATTTTTCTAAATTAGAAACACATAAGTTTCTGAAATTAATTTAAAATTAATTATCATTGTCAAAACCAAAAAAAGATGTTTTTAAGAAATAATACCTATCAAAAATTGACCTTTTTTATGTCCAATTTAAGATTAAAATTACTTCCAATGACCAAAATTGGATTAAATGTTAAAAATAATATCCAATTAAAATTTAAAATAAATTAAAATAAAAATATAACTATATAAATAAATTAAATGAAAAGGCATTTTGAATTAAAATGCAGTATTTTTCACTATTCATAAAAAATGAACTTCATCAGAAAAATACCAAAAATTTAGCCAAACTAAATTTTGATGTCCCTATTATAAATAAGTATTTTATTTTGTAAAATATAATATATAAAAGTAAAAAAAACTAGATTTAAAAGGGGTACACCATCAAAAGGCGGTAAAATGACCTTTTAAAAATATTAGAGTATTTTTGCTTAAAATTGGATTAATTCTCATTTTAAACCTCTAAATTTTATTAGATTAATGTAAAAAAAATTAACAAATAGGTGTAATCATATTGTAGTTAGATCTTTTCATTCCCTCTAATACAACGACTAGACGTTAACTACCATTTAAAATAATATTATATTATTATTTTTTAGTATGACTCAGCCTTGTGTGGAACATGAGTTTTCAAAGAAATCCATTATTGTGTTTCCGGTACGGCATTGATAATAGAATAACCTTTAAAGTAAAATTAATATTTAATTCACAAATATTAATAATTATGAAAATTTCATATTCTTTATTTACTTGGGATGTTACATATTGTCCTTGTTCTCCAATTATGTCTAGAACCTACTAATTTTTTTATCCTTTAAGGAGATGAAAAAGTTTATTATATATTCCATGAAATTTAAAAATCATATTTTTTAACCCATGATTATTTTGAATTCTCAATATTTTCTAATGATTCACCTTTATAGTCAATAAAAGCATCTTCATCGTCATCACTTCTTTATCATTATTTATGATGTGTGCTTTCATTTATTTACTCTTTTTATACTTTTATGTCATCAATATCCATAATTTTATCTATATATTTATTATAAAACTTATATAATATTCCATTTGGAGGATAACCAAGGAAAATATCATTGACTCCTCTTTGATCAAACTTCCCATTAATTTTACATTTCACATTGGGAAAAAAAGGTCTACCAAAAACCACTAGGTATCTACTAATTATACTAAACTTGGTTTTTCTTTCCCATATGTGTCATCACATTATGAATTATTTTCCCACTAAAAAATCATTGGAAATACACTCATCAATGCTCAGAAATCCACTCATGCATCTCCCTTCTCTTTAGATCCTGAATTCTACCCTAGGGTTCTAGAATTATCACTCTTCCTTTCTCAACATTCCACTTCCATGTCTCCCTCCTCTCATAATATATACTTTTACCTCATGGTTCATGCATTATCTATCTTCCTTGATCAACCTACTATTTAAGTGTCCCTGTCCAATCTTGATTGATAGTTATACCCTAGGCTTCCTATAAATATTTTCTCCACTAATTCACTCATTGGATATCAAAGTATATATTCCTCCAAAATAGGTTACATAAAATAGAAATTATATATCTATTTCTTTCTTTATATAAATTAATGACACCTAAATTGACTCCCTTATAAATTTTTCATAATATTACCTCATTCGGATATGAAATATTCATCAGATATATTCTTGCCTTGGTTGTTTCATTTCGAAACCATCATTTATCAATTTCCCTCATCCAAATAAAAAATATTAAAGGTACCTCTTCTTACCTCCATGTTCATTCCATAACCATTATTTTCTCATTTATATCCATGAAAATCCAAGATGCCTCCATCAATCCCCCTATGGTTTATTCTCCTTCATTATGCAACTGCCATCTTTCATGGTTTAAAATTTTTTAGTGAAATTATGTATCATTATTTGTTTTAAGAAAAATATAGGCATGATACAACATTTGATTCGGAAAAATATAATAAATTTCTTCTCATGATGAATCTTGTTTTTGTATTTTTATGTTCCCCTATTTGTATGTTCTTAAATTTTTTATAAGATCATCTGATAAAATATATAATTTATGTATGGTTTTCAGTTTGGATTTATTTTATTTAAGATATTCAAATATATTAATATATATAACCAAAAAATATTTTTTTTTAACATCCACACATTTTTTAAGATTTTTTATATTTGTCTCTTATTTTTTTCATTCATGGCCTTTCAATAATATCATGTAGTATTTTGATGGTGTTTCTATCAAATGTTTTATATTATTTCAGTATTAAAATTACTGAAATAATAGTTTTTGTTTTTGTTTTGTATTAGTAGGTCGATGGTAGTTTAATATGTGTAAAGTTTTAAGTTAGAAATTATGGGAACATGTAATAAAAATATCAAATATTGTTATAGAACTCACAAGCAACGTAATATCTAATGAAAATATCTCTTCAATTATTTTGATTTAAGGTGTTCAATTTATTATGTAATCATGTTTATATTTCTATTTTCAAAAATTATTTATCTATTTTTTGCAAGGTTTTTCCTAGAAGTTATTTTATTAAATGAATCACTATGAGGAATATTGAACAGCTATAAGGTGAATTCTTAATCCAAAGTTAGCACTTTTTTTAGGCACTTTTATTTTCAAGAGATGTCAAATATACCACATGTTCAGTGAAGTTGAAACATATTGAAATATTTTCTATGATTGAGATGTCTGATTGAGATTTATTTTTACAACATTATTCAAAAATATGTTATGTGATTTTATTTATGTTTAGGCACATTTCGTGAAGTCAATAAGAAAGTAAATCACCGAAAAGTGGATTTTTTATTTTTTTTATTTTCTTCAATATTGTTTCTATCATTATGATTCAATTTATATTTATATTTTAAATTTTTTGGAATTTAATTATTTTCAATGATCACTAGTGATAGTAAAATTCATTTTTTAAAATTAATTTTTTTTAATTCTTCTTAGGTTATTTATGATTTTCTTTTCCCATTGATTTCATGGTAATATTATTCAATTGATGATTTCTCCTTTTCTTGAAGTGTAAATAATAATTAAATGATCTACTTATAGATTATTTTTCATATAGTTAACATGGTTTAGTATTCTTTTAATCTACTCATTCTGTTTTTCTCTATTCACCTTATCTAGGTATATTTGAGTTATAACCGATATGGTTTAAAGAAATTTGAATAACTAAGTATCATGTGATTGAATTTTAGTTAAATAAGAATAGATGTTAGTTAGTTGTGGGAGTTTATGGTGCTGCTTATTTCATAATAATGACCTACATCAGGTAACCCTGTATCATCTTTACTATTCTAGTGATGAACTTAAAATTATAAAAAGTTTTTAATGAATTCATTGAAAAATAGCTTTTCAATGACCTTGATTTTAGGTTTTTCAAATTTTATAGCTTATTTCATATCTCATGGGTAATCTTATTCATTAACTTTATGAATTAAATCTCTACTTGCATTAATTGTACCATTTTACTTTAAATTTCTATGTAATCATTTTAGTATAAAAATCATTTTATATATTATTACAATTTTTAGTGAATTAATATTCACATTCATATTGAATATTCGTATCCTATAATAATTTTTCATTATAATATTAAATATATTCTTAGTAATTATTTTACTGTATTTTTTTCTTATTGTATATATTTTTAGGTGGTCAAAATAGTAAAATTTAGTTACGCATTTAAATTAATATGTAATACCTTATTTTTTAAATCATACATGCTTTACTACAATCTTTAGGTGTAAATTTAAATAATGAAACTACAAATAGTTGTTATATTAATAAAAATGAAATGTTTTTTAGTATTCGTTATAAATAATTTTATCAAAGGAGTGACATATTTATCACAAATATATAAATATATATATTGATATTTATCACAAATATATCCTTTAATGTCAATTTTTTATATATATTATATTTTAATTATTTTCCTGTTTCCCCACTCAACCATTTTATTTTCATTGCGGATGTTTGTTGTATATTTTTTTAATTATATTTTCTATTATCATCAATATTGTAACAATTTACATAAATTTAAACATGTTTTCTGGATGTGTGCTCTTGAGTTAATTATTCATTTACCAATTTTTTATTTTTTTGTGTATCTCTGAATAATTTTTCCCATGTATAGATCTTGGAAGGAAACACATCACAAAAATATTCACTCAATGTAGGAAATAGAAGACCATATTTCTTTCACAAGTTTTTTGATATGTTAAAATATTATTTCTAGGTATCGTATTGAATCTCATACCTTGACATATAGTTATACATTTATTTCATGATCCTTGATAAAACATTGTATTTGAAGTGAAATAATCAATATTACTTAATATAAGTTATCTTTCATATTTGTAAAAAATATCCTTGGATATGATAATAAAAACCAAAACTTTCAATAAAATTTATCCAAAATTTATACATACATACTCCATGATAAAATATTGTTTTCGATGTCAAAACTCCTAATATGGTTTTTTTTTAGATACATGTAGAAGCACCTTGGATATTATTATAAAATCTTGAACTTCCAAAGAAACATCTCCAACAACTATACATATAATTATGATAAATCTTACTCCATCACCTTCAATGGCACATATGATGAAAACGTTATTTTATTCTAGTAAGTAAACTCTTATTTCAACATCATAATTTTTATTGATTCCATACAGTTAATACAAAATCTAGGTAACTGGTATAAGGATGATGATTTATTTTTCAAAAATTTCTATCTATATTATGTTTCTTTAAAAAATTGTTTCTCGATAGAATTATATTCATCAGTGGCATGATTTTAAAATTATTTATATTATAGTTGTGAATTTAAAATTAACTATTATATTGAATGAATTTATTCTTTTAATCAGTAATGAAATCACATAATTCATAAATGAATCTAGAATAATCAATAATCGGGTTACCAAATTCATAAATTATTTCTAAACATGAATATACAGAACTGAGTTACATAATAAATAACCAAGTTATTGAATTTATAACTAAACAAACAACTTAGATAATTCATTAATATGATGTGAATAACATAGTAATAGAATAAATTCCACTTTTTCTGATATTTTGGATCATATAGTATGCACTCACATAATTAAATGCATCATAGGTAATTATAATTAATCTATTAATTATTAAATTTTATAATGTGTTAATGTATAAATATTCTCTCATGATTTTCATCATGTATAATTTGATATAATAATCTACTAATTATAAAATTTGGTTGAGTATTAAATTATATTGAGTGTTATTATTTTCAAATTTCTTAATAATATAGATATTTTTTTCAGAGAATATTCATTATTTAATGTTTTATTATACATCTTCTCAAAAAAATATTAATACATTCCATTGACTATTATTAAATAATTTTTCTCAAAATATATTATTAATATATTATGAAAGTGTAATACTGTATGAAATTTCACTGAAAAAATTATATTAATATATATAGTTTCATTAGATATGTTTATTAATATATATACATATATATAATATCTATCATATTCTATAATCGTAAATTCATTTTAGTTGGTTTTTTCGTTCCCCCATGTGATATAATTTCTATTTCAATTCATATTGTCATTCTTAACATAAATAATTTAGATTTATTATTTTTCATGATCTTCTTTGGTTACAATTATATGCTTAGAATTATAGTTTTTTGGTTTTTTGGTTAGTTGTATTAAAGGTGTGTTTCTTGAATTAATTTCAAGTCTAGAAAATAGTGAATCTAGAAAATAAATACTTCCCTTTTTATATTATTTTCTCTCATCATTTAATTTTTCCTGAATTAATTTCAAACCTATGCTATACAGAATCTATAAAAGTAATGATGTCGTTCCTATTTTATTTTCACTCATTAATGGTGTTCTACCATCTTTATAGCATCATATGTTTTGTTAGTTCAAATTTTGGGTATATGATTTCCATCTAATATTCTTTTATTAAAAATATAATTATGTAGTTTCTTGCAAACTCATGAGTGAATTACTAGTTTCAAACAAGGGGAATTATAATAATACATAGCATATGGTGTCATATATGAATTTGGATGATAAAAACATTGATTTTTAATAGGAACTATTGTATTAATTTCTTGTTCCCAAAAATAACAACAATTATCATGATTAATCAATATAATATGATCCATCTCTATCAATCTTCTATTCTTCCATTTAGTGACACCATTTTTTTTGGGTGTATAGTACACTAAGATCATAGGGAATACAATGATTTTCATGACATTCATGAAATCATATTCTATTATATTCAATTATATTTTTTATTCGAATATTTTTCAAGGTAAAATCAAATCCCTTCTTAATTATTATTGTAAAAATTCTATACATATACAGATCCTTTAAAAATTTCTTCATGAATATAATACACACAACACAAATTAATTTGTATATAAAATAAATAAAATACTTATCTCCCTTTGTTTATTTCTTCCTTATAGGACCATAAATACCAAAATGAATAGGATCTAATAAGTGTGAAATTTTAATCTCTACTTTCTTTGTGAAGAATTAATAATATTCACCTTTTTCATATAGTGAACATCTAATTTTTCTCTATCTCTCACTTAATAATAGTTAAATCATGAACATTCTCACATTAGGTAATATTTCTCAGGTTCCTTTTACTGATATGTCAAAACCTTTATTTCCATAATTTTTCACCTTATAAATTTAAGCATCATGATTTTTCAGCATTATAAAACTAAAAAAAATTACATGTGTTCATTAACTTTTAATCAATAAACATCCATATTTCAATTTATTATCCATGAAACCATATTTCTAAATTAATAATTAATAACCTTTATCACAAATTTGAGATTTCTTTAATAAATAAGGTTTCATTCTATAAATATGTAAAATTTTATTAGACTTAACATATCTTTTACATTCATTATTAGTATAACTTATCTGAGTTTATATGGCCAATAGTTTCTTAAGTTTACTGATCCATTTGTGTACATTTAAACATCTATAAAATGCTTTAAATCTCTTATTATAAGTAAAGAACATCCACTATCTGGAATAACTAGATAATTCTTATTATCTTTAATGAAATAACAATAACTAGATTATTATATTTTTCTTTTTCATTATACGTATGCTTTTTTCAAATATTAAACTTCATACTCATTTGGTTAGGTTGAATAGTGATTGGATCTTCAAAAAAGTGACTTGGCTAGTCACTTCATCTTTAAAGCTCATCAAACCATCAATCAAGAAATTTTTATTTTATTTTTAACTTTCCAACTCTTAGTTGGTTTAATCAACCTAAAAAAATTTCTCCCAAATCATTTAGATTCATATTAATATTTGAAATAAATCAAAAATATCATTTATAAGTTTATTAATCCTCTACATCGCCAAAAATATCTATAAAAATATGTATTCCTCTAAAAACAACTTATTTTCTTGATATTGAAACTAGCTCATTATCCTTATTTTTACCTTCAAATATGTATCCTTATTGTGAAAAAAATTTGTTATACTCCCAACAATTTCTTATTAACTCTTTAAATTTTATTTGAATTTTTGTAGTCACCATTTATTATAGGTTTTAATTCTAAATAATAATTATTAGAATATATAAATCTTAGAGAATTAGTTTCCATTTCCATAAACTTGAATTTCTTTACCTGTGAATTCAAATTAGACTTTTGAAAAATACTTATAATTAATTTATCATCATAATAAATTTATCTTTATTTAACTACATGAGTTTCATAATTTTTTGAAACTTCAAATCTTTCTACAATTTTATATTTTAATCATTTTCCAACATCCTACTCGTAAATATTGAAGTAGAATATGAATGTATTAAATTAATTTTTATCCTATGATATTTTTTAATGATAATGTTAAAGATATTTCCTTTTATTTAACTTTATTATACATATCATATAAGGCCCCAGCCTTAAACCTTACTTAATCTTGAGTTATTACAAGATTACACATTGAGGATCTTTTCGGGTTTAGAGTTTTAGAGAATTAGATCATAAAACTTACATTACAATCCACATATAAACAAAGTGGTTACATAAAGATAGTATTCTTCATTCCCATCAATGGAAACATATTTAAAATAAAACATGGATTATTTCTTGACACATCCTTGACTCTATCATCTTATCATGTACCTTTCCCTTGACCTGTGAAAAACATTTCAAAAACTTGGGATGAGCATAAAACTCAATATGGGTTAAAAAAAACATGGAAAGGAAACATGAGTTCATATATACATAATAATGAAATCATACTTTACCCATAAAACATAGGCACTTTAACACACCTCATAAAATCATGAATAAATCTTAGAAATCATAAGACATAAAGGTAACTTGAGGCATTCATAACATTCTTACGTAGGGAGTAACCCTCTTGGTTACGTTTGGAATACCCATCACAGTATATTCCCTAAAATATCTTTGTAGAAACCTTAACATTTCACTCCTTCGCGTTACCCAATTCATTGGAGAGCTATAACGGGCTCACATGCCCTTAGTTTATCACGGAACCACCCGTCTTCATAATAATGCCCAAGAACCATAACATAATCGTACCACATAAAACATGCATAAAGGAAACATAAAATTTCCACATTTCAATCGCAAGATATTAATACAACACAAAAACATTGTGAAAACCATTTTCAATACAAAAATAAAAAGAAAAGTAAAACATGGTATTTATTTTTCTTTTAAAAAGAAGGTATGGCTTGTAGAGGAAGCCGAAACTCAAATAACGGTCACGACGGCGGAGAAGTCGTTGTCGCCGCATACGTACGACAAAAACATTCACTTTTTTCATTTGGTAAATGCTTCGTATAAAAATATTCCTTTTGAATAAACGTAAAAGTCAAAGGGTTTTATACACCGTATAAAAGAAAGTTGTGTATAAAATAAAATATGCCTCAATGAAAGGAGATTGAGACGAAGTCCCATACCTCGTATCCGACTTGACCCGACCGTTCTTTAATCTCCTGAATAATAAACTTGAGTTAATCTCTACTTGCTTATGAACCTTTTTCAAGTTCATTATTCCTTTTATACCATGTTATGAACATCATGTAATCATTTAAGTTAATAGTGTTCATTTTGTCGGTATTTGGTTCTTAAGTCAAAAATAGACTTCTTACACTTACATGTTGTTAATTTGGTCAAAGGTTCATTATATCCAGAATGATATTAATTATTTGGATAACATATATATCATATATATTCAGCATATACATGTATTTATAATATTACATCACATTTAGAGGTAAGAAATGAAATGCACCGTTCATGGAGACGGTAAGCCGTACGTACGCATGAACGCTACTTCCATTTCTATTTCGTATTTTCTGGAATGGAATCATAATTATATAAGAGTATATTATAATTATAGTATAATAACATATATAATATCATTAACTTTATCCTTTACACATCCCACATATGGTATTAACGAATCAAATCACTTTCAGGGGGCGGTAGTCCGCACTTCCTAAAATGAAGATATCGTGTTTACCCATAATGGAAACCATAAAGGTATGCCCAAAATGAAAAAAACAGAAGATTAAGGAAAACATAAACATATTATATATAATATATAAAAATAGTGACATCATAATGGCCACCTTTGAAGGTGTTAAATGAGTATTGAACAATCATCGTTTCGGGAGGCAGAATTTCTCCATCCACGGAAACCGTATGTTATTTAACCATTTGATGTAGTTGTGTGAGAGTGTATATCAAATAAATATTAAAAAACATCCTATTATATTGAAGATACAGGGGTTGTTACAAAAGAAGTAAATAAAAAGAGTTTAGGGGGTTGGAGAAGCAAAATAAAACAAATGAACATGAGAGAATGAATTACCTTTAAAAGTGTAACTCCTTTTGATTTGAGCCTAAAGGCTTCCTTTGAAAGGATTATGCCCAAAGGGAATCCTCTAGGTTGAGGAGAGGGATGTAGAGAGAGTAAATGGTCAGGGGTTGGCTGAGCCAAAGGCTTGAGGAGTGTGTGAAATGAGGTTGAGGTGGGGGCCTTTTATAAGAGGAGAGGAGAGGCACTTTTGGAAAGTAAAGAAATATCACTTTATTTGAAAATGTGTTTCGGTTTTAAAAGGTCCCACATTGATATAATTTGTGGATAAGGTGATACGGGTTCGAAATCTACCAATCCAATAAGTTTTGGACATGTGTAGTTCATATATTTTACATTATCTTTCCATTTTATTTAAATCGTCAAATAATGATGTCATCGCTGCATCATTATTATGTCATAAATATTTTAATTTATTTAATGTCTAAAAATTGTAAACAAAATACTATGATATAGTTAATCTTTTTATCTTTCCAATTACTATTTATAATCAAAATTTGGACTTGTATAACCCCACTTAAAAATTTTTTTCGTAAAACATATTATGTTTGTGTCATTTTTACTTTTACATTAAATAAAAAGTAATTTATGTCATTTCCCAACAAAAGTGGATCCATGGGGTCCCCAAGTTGACCCATGGCTTGTCATGGTCGGCCATGACACAACCAATGAGGTTGGGACATGTGTCTAGGTCATTTCATATTATTAAAGTATTATTCATACCTTAAACTACCCTAATTACCACTAATCGCGATTAAAACTTAATAAGTTACTATTCACCAAAAAAATATTTTCATCCCATTGAACCACATTTTACATAATAATGACAACCATGTATGTCGGATTTTCAAAATTCAATACACATTAGTGGTAAACTTTCATTTAACTGAAAAATCAGTTTGCTTGATTACCACTTAGTGGTTTCACTATTCATCAAAAATTGGAGTTTTTCAGAAAATTACCAAAACATCACCCTAAGCTATATTTGATATTCCAAATTCAAAAATGAAGTCTATTTTACAAAATTCAAAACATATAAGACACATTAATTAATTTAATAATTAATTCCCGCTGTCATGACAAATAGCGTGTTTTTATGAAACAATAAGTATCAAAAGATTGACACCAGTTTAAGTCCAATTTCAAAGTGAAATTGATTCCAATGACCACCATTGGATTAAATGGTAAAAATATATTCATACTACACATCAAGACCAATTCAAAAGATAATCTAATCATATAAATAAATTAGATTAAAAAGCAGTTTTGATGTAAAATGCAGTATTTTTCACTATTCATTAAAAAATGAACATTGTCAGAAAAATACCAAAAATTCACACAAAGTAAATTTTGATGTCCCAATAATAAAGAATAAGTTTATTTTAACAAACATAGTTTGTAAAATTGTCAAAAGATAGATTTAAAAAGGGTTTTCCATCATAAGGCAGTAAAACAATCTTTTAAGAATATTAGTGTATTCCATGCTTAAGATTGGATTTATTTTCATTTTAAGCCTCTAAAACACTATCTTAATAATTAATAGACATAGATAAAAATATCTATTATTCATTACTTACTTGGGATGTTACATATCAACTTTAAAAGGCATCATTTCAGTGAGAATAATTTTCAAGTTATGAATCTCTTTAGTCAACTTAGACTACTTTTAATCATGAATGGGATCATTATTTCTCAAATATTATTTATCTCTCCTTAACTTTGTTATCCCCTTATCTAATTTTGAGATCATTGGAAGACATTTCTTGTGTTTTCATTTCTATATAAACTTAATTTCATTTTTACTCACTTTTATCATTAATCTATTCATCACCGGTGAACTCTTCCTCATTCAATTTAAAAATGATTAGTTTTCATCAAAGTCACTAGAAGTATCAAAAAAAATTTCATCCTCACTTTTTTCATTATCCTCAAAATTTAATAATAAATTTCACTTTTTTCATTTAGAGAAACTATTACCTTTCCCATTTTAATAAAACTTTGAACTATAAAATTTTGTAGTTATCTTCTTTGAGGAACACATTTGCCTCTCATCCCCGCCTTTATAATAATATTGTACTTTCAACTGTTAATAATTTGATAAAAATTTTCCAATATCTCTACACATGAAAATTTTTAGTTTATATTTTCCAATAAAAATTACTTTGACTCTTCTCACTCTTTATGAAATGAGTGGTAAGAGTTTTTCATATTTTAATTCGATATATTCTTATTCTTCATATTCTTCTTCTTCCAAAATATCTTCTTTATAATTATTTTCTTATTCTATACCATGAAAGGATATTTTTCTACAAACCTTATTCTTATTATTTAGGATAATTTCTATCCACATTTCAAATGTAATAAGAATTTTATATAGATCATTTAATAGAAGTGTACTAAGATAATGGTCTTCAAGTGTTGAGACATTCTCATTAATACTTTCTGAAAATATACAAAGTATTTTGGTAACAACTATATAATCCTATAAATTTTCTTCAAATCCTCTTATAGTTCTCATAATTTAATTATCTTTATTAAATAATTCATTAACTATTTCATCATAAATAATTTTTGGATCTTTATATTTCAACCTCCAAACTTTTAGCATAGCTTGTTTCACATTCACATTCTATTTATATAACTTTGAAAAAAAATTCCAAATTCCTTTTTAGTATTTATCTCTTTCAAATTGAGAAACATATTTTTTTGAAATTTAAAACAATGGGGAATTTTGATCTTGATCATTATTCTACAAATTATTTCTATCAACTATTTTAATTGAAATTACATTGGAATGATGAATAAAATCAGGAAAATAATACTCCAAAATATCCAAACTGATTGATAACAAATAAAGAATATTTTGATATTTCTATATATAATAATATTTCACATAAAAAGTGGGAATAAAGTTACTATTAATTGAATTTTTGTTTTCCATATTAATAATAGAAATTCAAAACCCAACAATTATTACTCAAAAAATACACCTTCCACTACAAACACAAAAAAACCATCTTCAAAGGAAACTAAAATTTCCTAATATGATATGATAAGGAATTTTGTGATTGGATTGAGTTTACTCAAGTGGGGTTCAATTAGTGAATTTAGTTACTTTTATATTTATTTTATAAATAACATTTATATCCTATTAATGTGAATGAATTGATCACAATCACACACACTAATTTATACACATAGAAGGCACAAAATATTTTCACAAGATTCAATACTCAAAATGAGTAGTTAATCCCTGTATTAATCTAAAATCACCCTACAACACACATTAAACTATTATCCTCATTTTCTATTATAATTTGAATGTTTTATAATTGATAACATGATATATAAAAATTTATTAATGATGTGTAAAAGTGATCCCATAAAAATCTAAGATAATGTGTTTTCATAATAAGAGAGTCTTAAAATATATTAATCTTCCATCAAGTTTTATTTGTACTAAAGATTTTTATTCTCATTTATCTTCTTCCTCTTTATCTTATTATTCTACTTTCACACCAGTAATGACTCGACAATTGTTTCACTTATTTTCTCTATATATATTATTTAGTGAAAAAAAATCACAACAACATAAAATATTTTTTCCAACATTAATAGAAAATTTCCCTCCTCAAATTTCAATTTCAATTTCAAAATTTAGACAAAAACTACCTTCAAATATTCTTAAAATAAACTTCAACTAGTCTCTTTAATTTTAACACCTCTAAATTATAAAGTAAGAACCTTGTATTCTATAGTGTGTATGACATGCGACACCAAGCGCGTAAGGGAATATAATTTCCAAATACTTTATAATATATTTAATATTTAAAATAAATTCAATATATTCTATATATTTCAATTCATGAAGCACCTAGTTAGTGTGTGTTACATGCAATAGTGACCTCCTTCAATGGCTTGTGTTTCACACAAGACTGAGTTGTATAGAACAACAATATATTATTAAAATATTATTATTTAATATAAAAAGATTTAATAAACTAGCCATTATGAATAATATTAATTAAATTATAAAAATATATATTTTACAAAAATAAATCATCAGTTACAAATTAATTATAAATAAATATAACAACCAATTGAATATAAAAGAAATATTTTTATAGAAAACTATTTTTATACTCACAAATATGTTTTATCATAATAAATTAAATTAATTGAAATTGGTTAGTGATATTAATGTAATATATATATTATATATTCAATAAAATATTTTTAATATTCATCTAATAGATTTTATAGGCATAAGATAAGAATAAACTCAATATTACACATAAAAACCTATATTTTTTAAGACACTTTTACTGCCTTAATAGAGAACCAATTTTAAATCTAATTTTTTAAAATTTTATAAATTTAATATTTTAAAATAAAATTTATCTTTGGAAAAAAACATAAAAAATATTTTAGTGTACTTTTTTGGTATTTTCCTGTGAGATTTCATTTTTTAATTAGATATTATTTTTTTCATTAATCCAATTTAGGTCATTGGAATCAATTTTACTTTGAAATATACTATAAAAACATAGCAAACATTTTGATGTTTTTACCTTAAAAACCAGCATTGTTGTCCCGTCAGTGGGATTAAATTTAAATTAATTTCTACCACTTATTTGATTGTAATTTGGAAAAAATTATTCCATATTTAGAATCAGAATAATTTATAATATCTAATAAGTTCTAATTATATTTTAACCAAAAATATTATTGAAATTAATTAAAATTAATTACAATGACTAAGGTAAAATTAAGATTAATAAGGGACTAAACCTTAATCTTAATGGTCAAAATGACCTGTAGATTTGTAAAAAATACATTTTATGGTCATATTTATACCCTATAATACCTTTTCTATTATTGGGTTCATTATTGGAGCCACTTACAATGTGAAAAACATGTATGGAATTCCTTTTTCAAAATATTACAGGAGTGCCACTCCTCCTCCACTATAAAAGGACTCCTCTCCCACCACTTATTCACACCTCTTAATCCATATTGGATTGAATAAGATCTACCCATGTATATACTAAAACTACCTACCATAAACCTATAAGAATCACCTTGGTCATCAATCTAATCAAGGATACATTTTGGTACAAACCAAAATAAGTTACCCGATTTAGAGGTAACATCATTCATTAACCTCTTTAGTTTTATTTTAATTCTCTACCCCATAAAATATTCTTATTACATGTTTAAATAAAAAATAGAATATAATAAATATAATGGTATTTTATTATGAAAATGTTTAGTCCTAAACTTACACACACCTCCATCTAATGGATAATGAATATACTGTTTACGTGTACGGAAAACTACTGCCTCACGAAATGATGATTATTCATTTTTCCTTTAACACCTCTCATGGTGGACATTATGATGGATAATATGTTTATATATGATATATATAATATTTATTATTCATTTAATCTTATTTAATTATTTTAAAACTCATATATCTATACTTTCTATTTTCTAAAAAATTATAACATTATTTGTGGAAGTGTGGTCTACTGCCCCCACAAAGTGATGTGATTCGTTCATACTATACATGGAATGTATAAAGGATGGTTTTAATTAAAAAATTGTATCATAAAAAATATTAATATGATATTAATAACATAATTACCATTCTATAAATATAATATATCATTTTCTTTATTACCCTTTCACACACTTAAAAAGTGATAACGTCATTTGTGGATGTGTGGACTACCACCACGTCGAGATGTTGTGATTGTTTTTACATCACAGTAGTTATATATATATATATAAGTATATATGATTAAATACTATATTATTTATGATATAATTATCATTATGGAAATATATATTTTTACTTACCTTCTTTCCATAACGATAATTAAAAAATGGGAATGTTACTCGTGTGTACGTACGGCCTACCATCTCCATGATTGTAATGTTTGTTCATTTTTAAAAAACATATTTAATTATTAGTTTTAAAAGTATAATTTACATATAAGAATGATAATTATTTCATTATTATTTTTCTGTATATGTTATGTAATTAACCTTTTGACCATAGTTGACCTACCAAAGTTATTTTTGACACATGAACCGAATTTGGTCAAGAACACCTGATGTAAACTTAATTGTTTAAGTAGTTTTATACATCATGTTAATAAGTGAGATACTATTAATGATAAACATGAAAAATGTTCTAAAGAAAGTAAAATAATTAACATAATTTTATTATCCAGAAATATAAAGACACACAAGACAAGACACACACAAGGTAAGGGATTCTCATCTCACTTTTTACATTAGTGAGATAAATGTCATATTCTCCACTTACATATTTTGTGTGGTGTATCTCATGCCTCTTTTATTATATTATATAATTAATAATTTTATCTTCATGGTATTTTAAAATTTCATTAAATATTATTTATTTATAAGGATTGTGATTTAAAATGTCTCAAAGTGGTGTGGGACACTTTGGAATGATTAAATATTATTTTCCTAAATAATAACTACAATGATCTTTCAATGGTATTTTCATCCAAGGAAATATATAAATATTGTTTTAGAAAATGTTTTTTAGAAAATCCAAATTTATTTCTCTCTTTAGTCAGAAAACATATTTTCTTCTAAAAAACATGTTTTATTAAAATATTTTCTAAATGTTTTTAAAATGATTTAGTAAAGAAATTTTTATCATTTTGGTCTTTTAATAATTTTTAAAAAAAATATTATTGTCGCTTTCTGAACAAGGAATTTTTATAGACTTTAACGATACAAAAAGAATATTCTTTTTACCTCATATGTCTTGTACGGATTTACCAACCATTATTTATTTAAATTTTCCTTTTCATATTTAAAAGTTTAATTTTTATTAAAAAAAATTCAAAATTCATTTTCAAAGAAATTTTTTTCAAATGGTTTTTCATAAAAAGGGTTATTTTCTTTAAGAATGTTTTTACAAGATTATTTTATATTATTTCTATTCATCAATGACAACAACCCATATTTTTAATCTACTTGGGATATTTTGTATTGATACCATCTTATTTCTTCAACTATATGGTTTTTGATTTATTGGGCCAAGGATAGTATGCACGTTCACTTCCTTGGTTAATTTTTTAGTCCCCTTGAAATATTAAATCTCATATGATCATTGAATATTTAATTTCCCCTAAATTATCCACCTCATTAATCATGGATACTAATATTTCCTAAACCATATACCTTTTTACATATGATGTATACTTTTACAGTTATTTAAGTATTTAGGAAGATATTGATTATTATTATTTTTTATTCAATACAGATATTTGATTAGGTATATTATTTATTAATTAAATTGATTTTTGGATATAAATAATGCTTTGGACATGAAATGATGGGTGGATCCTGGAATTTATATAGCTCCTTGATGCATAGATAGTTTCTCATGAGAAAAATAAGTTATGTAAATTAAATGAGATTCTATCTGTAGTTTTAAACTATCTAGAGGATAGATCTTGATAGCAGAGGTTTTCATGTCCCTAAGACATGATCTAAAATAATTAATCATTACCTTCATTTTGAATAATTATTTATTATCCATGATATTTTCGCATTATAAAGTCTATGGATCCATTTAATTATCATTTTATTGATTAAAAGGTAAGTTTTTCAATTTCTTACATTTACATATTTATTTTTTTATCTAGTTATTTTATTGTAATGTGTTTCCATTTAGTACTTTTCCATATTTTTATTCACTTACTTCTATGTTTATTGATTATATGGTATGTGTATTCTATTATTTACCATGCCATGATTATTATTCTTATTGATTCATTATTTCTTCCTCTATAATTTACCCTTACAAAGTATTTAAGCTCTCCCTTATTATGTTTCTTTACCAATGAATCCAAGAAGCGTACTATGAAAGATGTGAAGTAATATAATAAATGGAATGAAGTTATTCTCAAAGTTATTTTTAAAGAAGAAGAAAAATTATGTTGTAATTAGTGTATTCATTTATAATAAAAGACTCACGTATGTATCTAGTTTACCAAGACTACTAAAATCCCAGTACTTTGGGATTTTATTCCTTGCAATCATACCAATGTAATAGAAATAAATACTAGCTCTTGGATATCTGGGGTCAGGTTTCTATAGTTAGTATCAAAGTAAGTTTAGTAGAAACCTTGAGAACTATATTTAAGAAAATATATATTAGAAAAAATAACACTAAGGTAAAATTTAAGGATAAGTACTGAAGAACATCCTAGAATTTTGATAATTTAGATATTATGTGAGTATTACTAGAAATAAATCCCTATCTAGATACTTAAAGTAGGCATGGTTTCGAAACAGATGTACCTAAGAGTAAAAACTCTGAAAAGGTGTTTCAGGCATGACTCAACATGACATAGTAGATGACAATGGACCTTACTATGCACCTGGTTTAACACTCCTAGGGGATATTCTTAGGATAAATCTCATTTTATTTATAAACCATTATGAAGTATTTAAATATAAAATTAAAAAAAATTACCTAGGTAAAAATAAGGTTTTTATATTGAAAATAAGTTCTCAAGATTTAGATATTTTATAAATGATTATATATTTACCTCACCATGAATATTTTTACTCACACTATGCTTTATGGTTTTAGTCAATATTTGGAACCTGAAGGAGTCAAGTTAGCATTGAACATAAAGAAAAATGTTTTGATAATGATAAACCAAATGAGGTGTTTATAGGAATGAAATATATCTTATTTATGCCTAATCAATTTCCCCAAAATATAATTAACAAATTATACCATAACCAACTCATGATATCACCAAATAAGAGAATGATAAATATTTCTAAGAGATAAAATGGTATAGAAAATAAAAAAAAGGCTAGATTTCCTTCATGCATGAAATGTGGAAGGATACACATAGGAAATTGTCTCAGTGGAATGGTTAAATGATTTTTTTGGGTAAATAAAAAGATAATGTATATAATTTCTGAGGAAAAATGAAGAGTGTGATATGAGGAAATGAATTACATCCTAATAAATTCTTTATAGTTCTTTTTTGTAGGTGTGGGGAACCTAGACATTACCCGATTCAATTACATATTCTAGAGGATAAAATCTTGACTAAATAAGGATCTATGTTGAAATAATTGGATAAAGTATTTATGTATTAATTCTATTTTTAAAACCTTAATTAAAATTCTATTTATTAAATAACATCATTTCCAGGATTTCCATCATATTTATTTTACAAATTATATTAATTCGGTTTTAGAAAAAGACATCATATAAGTCGGGTGACAACTAATCAAATAAAATAAGGCCATAGTTCTTGAACACATGACCAAAGGATGATAAGGGTTTCACTCCAACCACTAACCTACACAATGTCTTGGTTAACATTTCATTTTTTTAGTTAAAAAATTTAATGAATAATATTATTGATGAACCAATAGTATTTATTTTTATGTATTTAAATTAATGTATTAACCATTTTGGATTTTGATAATATTTAGAGAAAAATGTAAATACTTTTCTCTTTTTATGGGACTTACAATCTATTAAATGTTTATTTTAGTGCTTTATAGATCAATTTTAATTTTTGGATATCCATTTCTTGAAGTAATTGGAAATTGATTAAAGAAAAACCAAAGGATGAAATTGTGTTTATATAAATATATCAAGTAAGTATATTTCCTTATATTCTTAGGTAGTAAAATAATTACCCAACATTAGAAAAAAGACTTAGAAAATAAAATGTTGTCAAAATACCTTAATTTTTGTTGAACCAATGGTATTCTAAGTCATTATAGATCTATGTATTTAAGGCCCTCAACTTTCTATTTAACATTCAATTACTTATGATTGATGACCTCAATTACCCCTATAAATATTTTCATTTTTCCTCCAAGTATGTATCTCTACTTTCCACTATTGTTCTCCTACTTAGATACCTAGTTATATGTTAGTCCATTTGAAATTTACACTTCTCGTTATCTCTTTTCTAAAGGATATTTTATAAACCATTCTGATGATGTGGGATTTCAACATAGTAAATATCAAAAAATCTATCACCAATATCAAGTTTAAATTGTGAGGACATAATTTAATTAAAGTGGGTAGAATGTAACACTCCTGAAATTCTAAAGTAAGAACCTTGTATTCGATAGCGTATATAAAACACGACACAAAGCATGTAAGGGAATATAATATCTATAGAATTTATAATATATTTACTATATAAGATATATCCAATATATTCTATATATTCCAATGCATGAAACACCGAGTTAGCATGCGTTACATGCAAGAGAAGCCTTTATTAATGGCTTGTGTTACATGTAAGACCTACTTTTACCAAACAATATATTCTTAAAATATTATTATTTAATATAATAAGATATAATAAAAAATGATTTATGAATAGTATTAAATAAATTATAAAAATATAGGGTTTACATAACTAATTTATCAATTAAAAATTAATTAGAAATGAATATAACAACCAATTGAATATAAAAGGAATATTTTTATAGAAAATTATTTTTATGATCACAAAGATATTTTATCATAATAAATTAAATTAATTAATATTAGAAAGTGATATTAATTAAATATATCTATATTATATTTTCAATAAAAAAATTTGGAATTCATCTAATAGATTTGATAGGCATAAGATAATAATAAACTCAATATTACATATAAGAACCTATATTTTTATTAAGGCGCTTTTACCACCTTTTAATGGAGAAATTTTTTTAAATCCATTTTTTACACTTTTATAAATTTAATATGTCAAAATAAACATTATATTTTAAATATAAATATAAAAATTATTTTAGTGTAAATTTTTTTTATTTTTTTATGAAGTTTCATTTTTTAATAAATAGTGAAAAATACTGAAATTTAATTCAAAACTGCTTTTTCATATACATTATTTATAAGGTTAAATTATATTTTAAATTGGTTTTAAAATTTAATTAGATAATATTTTTATAAATTAATCCAATATAGTTCATTGTAATAAATTTCACTTTTAAATATACTATAAAAACAAGGAAAACATTTGGATGTTTTTACATTAAAAACTCGTATTGTCGTCCCGTCTACGGGATTAAATTAAAATTAATATCTGACACTTAAGTGATTGAAATTTTTAAAAATGGATTCCATAAATTAATTAGAATAATTTATAATTTATAATAATTTCAATTTAGTTTTTGACTAAAAATATTAGTGAATGTAATTAAAATTAATTACAACGATTAAGGTAAAATTAATCTTAATAAGGGACTAACCCTTAATCTTAATGGTACAAATGACATAAAATATTGTAAAAAATTTATTGGATGGTAATATTTATATCCTATAATACCTATTCTATAATTTTTTTCGTTATTTTATCTACTTTCAATGTGAAAAATGTATATGGAATTCCTTTGTCAAAATATTACAAGAATGCCACTCCACCACTATAAAAGGCCTTATATCCCCCCACTTCCTCAAACCACTCAAGACACTTTGGATCGACCAATATCTTACCAAATATATCCTAAACATACCTCCACTAAATCTAGAAGCCTCATATTTTTCATAAATCTAACCAAGGAATCCTTTTGGTACAAACTAAAAGAAGTTACCCGATTAAGAGGTAGCATCTTTCTTTAACCTCTATGGTTTTATTTCCATTCTACACCACATAAAATATTAGTATTATATGTTTATATAAAAATAATTAATAATTAATATACTAGTATGTTTTTATTATAAGTTTTCTACCTTCACTTACACACACCTCCATCTAATGGATAACAAACATATTGTTTACGTGTATGGAAAACTACCACCTCACCAAATAATGATTGTTCACTTTTTCTTTAACACCCATCATGGAAGAAATTATGATGTAAAATATACTTATATATGATATATATGATATTTATTATGCCTTTAATCTTTTGTAATTCTTTTACAACAAATATATTTATACTTTTCATTTTTTTGTAAAAATGATAACATCGTTTGTGGATGTGTGGGCAAGCGCTCCCTCAAAGTAATGTGATTTGTTCACACTATACATGGAATGTATAAAAGATGGTTTTAATTAAACATTTTTTACACACACAACATATATATGTTATTAATGAAATATTTACCTTTCTGGAAGTACAATATATCATTTTCCTTATTACCCTTTCAAAACTTAAAAAGTGATAACGTCATTCGTGGATGTGTGGATTACCACCTCCTCAACACGATGTGATTCCTTTTACATAAATAGAATTATATATATAAGTATATATCATTAAATAATATTTTATTTATGTTATAATTATCATTCTAGAAATATATAGTATAACATACCTTCTTTTTATAACGATCATTGAAAAATGGGAACGTTACTCGTGCGTATGTATAGCCTACCGTCTCCATGATTGTAACGTTGGTTCATTTTTCATAACCATATTTAATTATTAGTTTTAAAACTATAATTTATGTATAAATATGATAGTTATTTCATGATTATTATTCTTTATTTGTTATGTAATGAATCCTTTGTCCATAGTTTACCTACCAAAGTTATTTTTTCCATATAAATCGAATTTTCTCAAGAACAGTTGATGTAAACTTAATTATTTAAGTAGTTGTATAAAACATAGAAATAAGTGAAATGAAATTAAATATAAACATGAAAAAGTTTCTCAATAAAGTAAAATAATTAACATAAGTTTATTATTCATGAATTTAAAGACACATGAGACAAGTCAGATACAAGGTAGAGGATTCTCATTTCACTTTTTAAATCCATGAGATAAATGTATTGTTCTCCACTTACTTCTTTTTTGTGGTGTATATACTACCTATTTTTTTATATTATATCATTAATAATTTTATATTCATGGTATTTAAAACTTTCACTTAATTTTATTCCTTCATGAGTATTATTATTTTAAATGTTTTAAAGTGGTATGGGAAACTTTGGAATGTTTAAAGATTATTTTCCACAACAATACCTTTAATAATCTTTCAATGGTATTTTAATTCAAGGAAATTATATGAAAATTCTTCAATAAAACCTTTAATTTTATCTCCTCTGTTTATTTATGACCATTTTCAAGTATTCATACCATTTTTTGCTCTTTGGTACTCAAAATGTTTTAGAAAATGTTTTTCAGAAAACCCGACATTATTTTTCTCTTCAGTCAGGGAACAAGTTTTCTTATAAAAACCATGTTTTATTAAAACATTTTAAAAAAATGATTCTCAAATTATTTGGTAAATACATTTTTACTATTTTTTTCTTTTAAAATTTTTTTCAAATGAATCTTCTTTTCTCTTTCCTAAAAAATTCATTTTTTCTAACTTTTAATCGTGCAAAAGGAATGTTCATTTTACCTTGTACGGGTTGTACGGATTTACCCATCATCATTTCTTTGAAGATTTATTTTCATATTTAAAATGTTACCTTTTAAATAAAACTATTTTCAAAAGTGATTTTCAAAGAAAATTTTTTCATAATTTAATTATATTTTCCTCAAGAAGTTTTTTAAAATATCGTTTTATAGTATTTCTATTCATCAACAACAACAACCCTTATTTTTAATTTACTTGGGATATATTGTATTCATACCATCATATTTCTTCCAATGGATGTTTTTTTATTTATTTTTACAATTATAGTATTCATATTCACTTCTTTTATTCATTTTTTAATCCCCTTGAAATATTCAATCTCTTATGATCATTAAACATTGAATTTCCCCTAAATTATCCATTTCATTTATCATGGATATTATTATTCCCTAAACCATCTACATTTTTACATATGGTGTATACTTTGATAGTTATTTTATTATTTGGGTAAATATTAATAATTCTATATTCATTATTAAATAGTGATATTTCATAAGACTTATTGCTTATTAATTAAATTGATTTCTCAATTTTGAAGAATGCTTTGGAAATAAAATGACGGGTGGATCTGAGACTTTTTATAGCTCCTTGATGCATCGATCGATTCTCATGAGACAAATAAGTTGAAAATTTTTAATGGGTTTTTATCCATAGTTTTAAAATATTCAAAGGATGGATCTAGACAATAGAGGTTTTCATGTTCCTGGTACATGATGTCCAATAATTAAGAATTTCCTCTATTTTGATTCCTTATTTATTATCTATGAGATTTTCACATTATAAAATATATGTATGCATTTAATTATTAGTTTTTTGATTAAATGGAATGTGTTTTCAGTTTATTGCCTTTCCATATTTATTTTTCCTTATTTAGTTATTTGAATGGAATGTGTTTCTATTTATTACATTACTATATTGTTTATGAACTTCCTTAATAGTTTTTTGATTATATGGTATGTGTGTTATATTATTTACCATGCCATAATTATTATTCTCATTGATTCATTATTTCTTTTTTTATACTTTACCCTTATTGGTCATTTAATCTCACCCTTATTATGTTACTTTCCCTAGGAATCTAAGAAGAATACTATGAAGGATATGCAGGATTATACGATATGGAATAAATTTATTCTCGAAGTTATTTAGAAAGAAAAAAAAATTTTGTAATTAGTGTATTCATTTATAATAATAAAACTCATGTATTTTTCTGGTTTACAAATACTAATAAACTCTCAGTCCTTATGGATTTAATTCCTCATAATTATATTAATTTAATAGTAGCAGACACTAGCTCTAAACTATTTGGGGTTAGGTCGCTATACTAATTCATTAATTATGGATATTTTAAGGCCAACACAGTGTAATTATGCATGTTTAATTATGATAAATTATTATCCTGTAACAAATTATAAAACTTATTCTATCTTTTCCATGTGAAAATATTCTTCCTAAGGAAAGAAATCTTCTTATTACCTAGTTTTTCATGAACACAGTGTCATACCATGCATTATGTAATGATACATTATGTCACCTCAAAATAGTGTAGATAATAATTATCACATCTTCTTATCATAGTGTGACTTTGTCATATAAACCTCTCTCTCTTATCTTATATGGAGTGACCTTCATTACACATTGTGCTAAATATTTTCCAAAATATTTATTCTATATTTCCCTTTTTTTAATCAATGAAATATTGGATTCAATATTTTCATATTTATTATTCCAAAATCTATATAACTTCTATAAATAAAACTTCTAAACATTATTGTAAATATTCCAATATCTCATATATTTTTCTAAGTATGAGACCATTATGTATCACTCTATTACTCTTAATGAATCTCATGTATCATGGTAAAACATTTGATTAATCTAATGTATCCTTGCAATTAACCTTTTATATTTCATTTTTCTTTGATATGACCCTTAATTATTGGAAAATTAATCCTTTTATATTTTGGAAATGACCCTAACATATATTGGGGAGGTGTTTTTCTTCATCAGTTTTCTAGTGTCTTTGAGTGTGACCTTTATGTATTATAAGACTTTAAAAAAATCATGATTATCTGCTTCAAGTTACTCTTACATATAGATTGGGTATTTGGGTATTTTCTAATTTTTATATTCCATATTTATTGAGTTACTTTTATATACTAAACAAAGTAACCATTATATACTAGAGGATTTATTAAATTTATGACTCAAATATGATCAATTCCAAAACACTCCATGCCTCTTCTAAATGACTCTAAATCTCTTCCAAACACCTCTAAATTTAAAAAAAATCTTTCCCCCATATAATAAATATTATTATATTTGTTTTTGAATATTATTTATTTATTGAAAAAAATCCCACATAAGAACCATATCCACTTTATATCTCAACATATTTTTTATTCAGTGGCTCACTAAATTTAATATAAAAAATTATCATTTTATCAAAAATAATTTTTTATCCTTTGGTAAACATTGATATCCATCCACATAAAATATAAGAAATAAAATTTCAAGTATTTATGTGATTAGGTGTAGCTGGTTTCCAATTATTTTTCTATACTATGGGATGTTAATAGGTTTTCCTTCATAATAGTTTAAAAAGTTAATTTGGGTAGTATCTAGTGTTGTCATGAAATTTCTATTTTCCATTATAAATATCCATATCACCTCCTTTAAAAATATGTATTAATATATAAAATTATTATACATTTCTTTAATTCCCTTCAAACTAAGAGAAAATTTCAATTCACTAATCATATAATTTTTTAATTTGATATTTATAAATTTTACAAACTTTTGGAATTGAGAATCATTAGATCCTATAAATATTATTTAATTCACATAAATTATCAATATAATAATTTTATCATCCTAGTTTTTTACATCGTAATGATGATTAATAATTATACTGACTCAGGCTTAACACACATAGATATTACATCATTTTAAATGAATATTCAGCACATTAAAAAGGTACATGCCTGAGGATTGTAATAGTTTAGTGTCTTTAGAAACTTAGAACACATTATTCTAATTTGGTGAAATATTTCAACATCTCCGTAAAGATATTCCCCTTTAGTAATCCTACTTAAAAATATTTATTCTTAACCTGAGGAGAGGAAACATAAGAAAGGGGTGAGATTAGATGCTCAGTAAGTATAAACAAAGATATATATAAGAATAATCATGAGTGTAAGGGTATCATAAAATTATTGTATCATTTTAAGATAATATTCGGCATATCAAAGATCATATTCAAGATTTGAGGCTTAAATATTGATAGTTTATAAGTCATTAATGATAATTTAATCAATATCATAAGACATAAAATCATAACATAGGAATTAGATGTGGAGTGTGGAATTCACATCATATTATAACATTGTGAACATGTATAAGTATAAATAGGTTTACTTACTAAGTTAAGGATATGAATTCAAGACCTTCGTTAAACTTGTGGACATGAAACCAGGTCTACACAAAACATTGTGAAAATGTAATCAGGTTCATGCATAACATTGTGAACATGTAATCAGGTTCATGCATAAAATTATGGGCATGTAACTAGATCCATACATAATATTTTGAACATGTAATCAGGTTCATTCATAACATTGTGAACACATAATATAGTTCACTCATAAATTTTTGAACATGTAATCAGATTCACACATAAACTTATGGGCATGCAACCAATTCCATTCATAGCATTGTGAGCATGTAATCAGGTTCACACATAACATTTTGAATATATAATCAGGTTCATGCATAACTTTTTGAACATGTAATTAGGTTCATGCATAAAATTTATACTCATGAGTCTTTAATCATTACCCAATGCATTGAAGTGAGATATAGGTCCCACCATCACATAATAAAATCATACATACATATTCCACATATTATAAATAATAATCATATCATAACCCATGAAATGAAAGGGGTATCATAAAATTTTCATCATATCGATACATATTGAAAAGAGATAGGTCTCATAATCATTTCATCAAAGAATAACCCACGAAAATTATTGGGTTTCAAAATCATATAACCCATAGAAGAGAGAATGGTGTTATAAACATAATTCCATCAAAACATAACCATTCAAAAAAGAATATGAATGGTATTCTTGGATTATATCCTTAAAAAATCATAAACTATGACAAAGTATATCATCTTATATTAAGATGGATTTTGAAAGTTCACATGCAACACTTTTTAAGGAACATAGCCTTTCTTTGAAAATCCTTTTTATAAAAATACTTCAAAAATCCTTTCCTTATAAAGAAGGCTTTACAATTTCATTTAAAACATTTCTTGAGTAAAATATATTTTCCTATTTTAAAAAAAATTAAAAGATAAATAATTTTGAAAACTTTTTTATTTTAAAATATATTTTAAAACTTATATAAAAATATTGGAAATATTTTGAAAACCTTTTTATTTAAAGACAGCTTAAAAAATCATAAATAAATATTGAAAATATTTGGAAAACCTTTTTCCTTGAAAATAATTTCAAAACATGACAAGAAGGCTTGAAATCATTTTAAAAACCCTTTTTCTTTGAAAATAATCTGAAAACATAAAAAGAAGGCTTGAAATAATTTTTGGAAACCATTTTTCTGGAAAATGTTTTTTTAAAACTTATAAAGAAAACTTAAAATCATTGAATTACATATATTTGAAAATAACCTTTTGAAAACTTATAAAGGAAGATTTAAAAATCATTTAAAACAATATTTAAATATCAAAAAAAATTAAAACCTTTTTCTTTGAAAACAACTTTAAAATAAAAAAATCAATAAATTTAGTAAAATGTTTTCTTTAAAAATAAACTTGTAAATTACAAAATAAGCTTCAAGGAAATGAAGGTCATGATAGAAGGAAGGTCTGTACATACTGATCTTTCCTTTTCCACATTAAAAAGTTTAAAAGAGTTCCTTAATAGTAAAATGACGAGAATATTTATTTTAAAACTATTTTTTAAGGAAAAAATGGGTAACAATTTACTTTAAACATGATATGAAAATAGTAAAACATTTTTTAAAACGTTTTTAGAAAACATGGTTTTGAAAGAACGCGGATTTCTGACTAAAAGGAGAAATATAGTCATATTTTATTAAAAACATTTTATTAATTATATTAAGTATCAAAGAGTGTAAAATGGTACTAATAAATGAATATATTGTGGATAAATAGATTTTAATTAAATTATTGAGTTTTATTGAGATTTTAATCATAATATTTTATCAATGGAAGTATAATTGTAAACAATCTCAATAATTGATGAGATTGTAACAATAAACTATTACCACTTTGGTAACTTTGACCCATAATATACATGATATAATAACATTAAATTAATATTAAAATATCATTAAATAGGTATATTTATGATATAACATGTCAAAGGGAATCATATACACCCTATAGAAAATATAGGTTCATAACATGGCATTTATCTCAAAGAAGGAAACTTAAGACAAAAAGAACTTTATCAATTTGGTAACTTTTGAACCATAAACCCCATGAAAGAAAGATCATAAAATGGATATTTAAATACAATTAAATTTAATTAAAAGTATCATATAATGTTTTAATTGTTAGTATATACACTACATAAAATAAATGAGTGGTGAATAAATCATGTATCTCACAGATATAAAAAGTGAAATGAGAAAGCCCTTACCTCAAGTACTAACTTTTCATGAATATGTAAAAACATACTATATAATAAATATAAGTTTATTTTAAATATAAAACATAAAAATATTCCTATATATGATGTCATATAGGATTCACTTATGACTTTATATTACCTATTTATTTATAATTCCATGTTAAAGAAATGTTTTGGGTAACAACTTCTTTGTTTATCTTATGTGTTTTGAATTTTTATTCATGATACTCTTAGTTAGATATTTCTTTACTTATTTAAATAATTTAAAACATTATTTATATATCATATATATTTAGTATATAAATATTTATAATAATCTATACAATATATATATGAAATGGAAAACAACATTCATGGAGAAGGTAGGTCTTATGTACGCATGAATGTTATTTCTATTTTATTATCGTATTTAAAGAAAATTAAATGAAATATATGTATATATATATATATAATATCATTAAATTATAATTATTATGTCATATATATCATATATGTTCACTAAACTCATCCTTAATACATTCCTTGTAAAGTTTGAACAACTCTTATCGTTTTGAGGAGGTGGTAGTTCATATTTACAAAAAATGGAAAGAATGAAGGTATGTGTTATATAATAATTAAAAAATAATAAATAAATAATAAATATAATATATATATATATATATAATATTAAAACATATTTTTCATCATTATTCCTAACCATGAGGGGTGGTAATGGAAAAACAAACAACATCATTTCATGAGGTTATAGTTCGTCGTTCCCAAAAACGGTAAGTTTGTTACCCATTAGATGGAAGTGTGTGTAAGTTTAGGTATAAAACTTATAATAAAAACATATAAGTATATTTATTATACTTATTTTATTATATAATCATGGAATAAGAATATTTTAGGTGGTATATAATGAAAATAAAACAAAAGAGCTTGAGGAAGGATATTACCTTTTCTTTGGGTAAGTCCTTCTGGTTTGCACCAAATGGATTCCTTGGATAGATTTATAAAAAAATAGGATATTATGATTAATTTAGGGATTTTTTGAGGATATTTGTGTAGATTTTTAATGAGAAAAATGGATTTAGTGGTGTGAATAATTGGGGGGTGCCTTTTTATAGTGGAGGAGGTGGCATTCTTGTAAATTTTTTAAAAGGGAATTTCACCCAAATTTTTAACTTATCAAGTGGCTACAATAATGGACCAAACCAAATAAAAGGGAGAATAGGGTATAAATTTTAACATAAATTTTCTTTTTGATAAGTGTATAGGTCATTTTAGGCCTTACTTTTAAGGTTTGGTCCTTTGTTAAGCTAATTTTTCTCTTAATCAATATAATTACTTTTAATCACTTTCACTAATATTTTTGGTAAAAAACTAAGTTGAACTTATTACAAATTTTCAATTATGATGATTCCAAATATGGAATCCATTTTTCAAAATTCCAATAACAGAAGTTTCAGAAATTAATTTTGTTGAGCAAAAAATCTTTAAGGCATCATTGAAGCATTTTTGAGGTGATTGTGTTTGTTGACAAATTGGACCTCCATGTAGTGTTTGTTGACAAAGCAGACCATGATGTATGAGTTTGTTGACAAAGGGGGTTTACATGGTGATTTTTCAGGTTCAAGGGATTCTTTAAACAATCCTTGATTGATTAAAGAACCTAAACAAAGGAATGGATGATTTAGAGGCGGTACAAAAAGAACAGATGCAAGGCGGCGCAGTTTTCCAGTGTTTGCTAAATTTTTGGGCTTGAAAATCATAAAATGGGGAGATGTGTTTTAGGAAAAGGTAGGTGTGCTAAAAATTATCATGGTGTTTGAAAAATATAGTGGCGCACGAAAAATCAGTGTGGTGTGCAAAAAATATAGTGTCACACGAAAAATCAGCGTGGTGCGCGAAATATCAGCGTAGTGCACGGAAAAATCAAGTGTGGTTTGAAATATTTGAGTGGTGCACAAAATATTTGTGGGATGCGCGAAATAGAGGGATAAATTTTTTCACTAAAGAGGTTTTTCGAGGTTTGAAGCTCGAAAATTGGCAAAGGCATGAGGGGCGTGAAATATTGGAGCAGTGCGCGAAAAATGGTGTTGCGCGGAAGATGTTCTTTTTTCGCTCGAAGAGAATTACGCGCTCAAGACGGTTTTTTCATGTGGGGTCGATTTTGCCTATAAATATGAAGTGAACACCCTCTATTAGAAGAAGCTCAAGAATTAGAGAGTATTCAATCTCTAGAGCGCAAAATTGGAGTGCACAAGCGAGTTGCACGAAAACAAGAAGTTTGCATGTAAAAATTGTCTATGCGAAAAGCAGAGGGTGCGCGAAAATTGGTGTTGCTCGAAAAGTGTATTTCACACAAAAACATAAAATTTCGCCCAAGGTGCAGTAAGGGAAGCGCGTAAAATTTTGTGGTTGTGTGTAAAAGAGATGTTGCACAAAAATTTTATTTCGCGCAAGGCAAGGGAATTACACGCAAGGTGTAGTAAGGGTTGCGCGTAAAAATTGGGGTTGCCCGGTACGCCCGATGCAAAGTGAGATTCATCTGCGGGTGAAAGTTATACGTCAATAGAGCATCTACCAACAGTTGTAGATGCAGATTTCATTATAGATAATGAAGATACCTACAGTTCTATAAACTATGAGTGGATCTTCTGAAGAAGCAGTGAGCACACTTCAGTTGAGAGAGCAGTGAGCTTTCATATTGTGAGTGGTAGTAAACCAGGAGGGACAGTGAGTCCGCTTCGAACTTGTAAACAGTAGTGTGCTTATAGTGGAATTGGTACATCAGTATGCTGCCGGTGTATTCTCCTTGGATGTAGCCTAGTGAGGGTGAACCAAGTAAAAATTGTTGTGTCATGTGCATGCTTTAAGGTTTGTTCATACTCTGCATCGAGAAGGAGAGAGAAGTGGTTTTTTTTAACAGCAAAACAAGATCAAAGGGGCAGTCATTTTAATCTGTCATACCCTGATTCACCCCCCCCCCCCCCCCTCTCAGGGTATCTAGCCTAGTGGGACTCTCAAATTTAAATGTAATCAAATAGATGGGATGATAAAAGAGGTTTTTAAAGAAAAAATGTTTAAAAGTTTTGAACGTTTTTATAACCAATTTCAATTTGAAATGGATTCCAATGACCTGAATTTGATTAATGAATATGAAATTAATATAATTACACATTAAAAACAAATAAAAATATAATTTAACTAAATAAATAAATTAGACAAAAAATCAATTTTTAATTAAAATTCATTATGTTTGATTATTCATCAAAAAATTAACCTTCTCAGAAAAATTCAAAAAATTAACCAAAGTAAATTTTGATTTTATACTTTCAAAAATGATTTTTATTTTTTAAAATAAAAATTTCAAAATTTTAAAATTTATATTTAAAATGGGTTCTCCATTAAAAGCTGGTAAAATTACCTTTTAGAAAAAATACATCTTTTATTTATAAAATTGGATTTATTCTTATCTTATACATATCAAATCTATTGGATGAGTATAACAAATATTAATTGTATATATATAGCTTTTATTTAAAACAAAACCCAGTTTTTTTATTTATTGAGATGAAATTGTGTTTGTACATAGAAAAATAGTTTTCTTAGAAAAGTAATTTCTTTATTGCTAAATAGATATTACATTCACTTATACTAATTGATAACCAAAGGATTCATTTTATAAATATGTTTAAATAATATTTTTACAATTTAGTTAATCTTATTTTTAACATCCATTTCAATGTCTAGGTTGTAGTTATAGTAACATTTTTATAATAATATTAAAAGTATCTTGTAGTTCAGTAAAACTCGGTCTTTCATGTAATGAAAGCTACCAAAGGGAATCAGTATTGTGTTTAATATAAGATAAACATAGTGTTTCATGTACCACAATCTAATCTAAGTGTTTATTATAGAACAATATTAACTATGTGTTGCATATAACAAAATCCATACTTAGTTCTTTCGTTTAATAAAAGAAATATTTAGTGTTTTTTGAAATGAAAAAAGATCAAAAATATTAAATTAATTAGAAAAAAAATGATTCACAAAATATAAGAGTGTTATATTCTACCCCCTTAAAATTAATTTTTCCCTAAAAATTCATCTAGGTTATCAAAGTTTTAAAATTTTAAAGTTTTATTCATAGCAACCCACATTATAAAAATGAATACTAAATATTTATTTAAAAAAGAAAAGTTGGAAACATAATGGTTACCCAAAGTAACATGTAATTAGGTTTTCGTATATGAGAATATAGGTGGGAAGTGAAGACATGGACATTGAAAAGAAGCATAAATAATCATAGAGATTGATAAAGATCACAGATCATATTAAATTTGGTGATCTAGAGAAATTTATCAATCACAAAACCATAAACTAAAAAAGGGTGAAAGAGGTCCTTAATATCATCAAAAATGATTATAATAAGACAACATTTTATTTAAATACCCTTTTCCTAAAGTTGAATAATTTTCATCAGAAGATATACTTACTTTATTTCAATATAATCTCACCCTTTTTTGTGCCATTATCTATTTCCAATTCTTCTCTTATTCTAAGAAATAAATTTGAATTTTTCATTCCTGAATCATTAGCAGATCATGAGATCCATAAATAGGATGATAGGTCGTTCCACCTATCTTTTTCAGAAAAAAATGTTAGCACAAGTTATCCAATATACAAAAATCCTCATATTTTGAAATAACACATTAATTTCTAAAACCTCATCCAAAGTTTAACATAAACCATTCCACAAATGGTAAACCTTATAACCCTTCTGAAATATGAAATTTTACAAATTTATAAATAATGTCACCAAATCATCTTAATCATTAATCCCCCATATATCATAAGGTAGATATTTGTTGTCACATTCCAAACATTTGACTAACTTTATCATGTATTCTCTTGAAACATGTTAATAACCTGAATTAACCTAAAATATTATTGAAAACATTTATTCTTAAATCATAATGTTATTGGATATATTCTTAAATCATAATGTTATTCTTAAATCATAATGTTATTGAAAACATTTATCATAATGTTATTGGATATATTCCTTAAATCTAAAAATTTTTGAACTTCATCCCTGATAGAATAATAAAAATCAACAAATCCTTTATCATTTCAGAGGTCATAAATACTATCCAATTTACTTTATCCATATCATCATCTCTTTATCTATATAAAATATCAGTTTATCATCCTTAAGAACCTGTTAAGGGTTACCTTAACTTGATGCAAACATGCCATTAAATCAATTTTATAGGTCATCTGTATCATTTAATGCATTATTTAATATCCTTAAACAAAAACTTCTAAAATCAATCCTTACATACTTCATGATTTATATAACATAATATTTTAATTCCAAAACATATACACTTCAATCATATAACTTTATTATTAAACTATTAATCAGGATTCATCATCTTGTTCCTTAATAAACATTTCCTAGAATATAAAATATGAATCATGTCTTAAGGTTCTTAAACCTCAATATAATCATACTTCTTACATTTAATGTAAACAATACTGTTAGAACGTCCCATACCATTCACATGTCATTTTCGGTCTCTTTATCTTTAGTATTATAAAAAATACATGTACCACCTTCCTAATTCTCTTCATGAGATTTCCAATTAGAACATATATCTTCATTATTTTTCATTAAATAATAAATTGAGGCTTCGGCCCCAACCTTTTAAAAAAAACATATATCTTAATTATTCCCATACATTATACATCTGAAATATTCCATGTTAACCATGTTACTTCTAGTTCCTTCTAGTTCCTTCTATTTATTAAGACCAAAAATCATAGTGTGCGAAACACTTGTCATATCATAAAAATAGATAATCATGAAAATTAATTATAGGATGCCTAAATCATGACACCTGATTTTAAATATGCGACGCATTTAGCTTATCCATAAATGAATCCCTATACATATCATTATAAATATACCTATGTATATCACTAAATTTTTATCATCCTAGTTTCCAAAGGTTGACTAAATATTTCCTTTGATACTAACTATAGCAACTTAGGATTAATATACATAGATATTATATAATTTTAAATGAATATTCATCACATTAAAAAAGTACATGACTGGGGACTGTAATAGTTTAGTGTATTTGGAAAGTTATAACACATTATTATAAGTTGGTGAAAGATCTTCAATATCTCCATAAATATATTCCCCTTTAGTAATCCTACTTAAAACCCTTTCTTCATAACATGGGGAAATAAAACATAATAAAGGTGTTAGCTTGGATTCTCAATAAGGGTAAACAAGGATATATGTAAGCATAATTATGAGCATAAGGGTATGAGAATATGATTTTATCATTAGAATATCATACTCTATATATTAAGGATCATAATTAAGATTCATGGAATAAATATTGATAGTTCATAAAACATTAATGATAAGTTAATCAAGAGCATAAACCATAAAAACATAACATAGGAATAAGACATGGAATTGTAGCATATACATAAGCTTATAACATTGTGAACATGTATAAGTAAAAATAGTTTTACTCACTAAGTTAAGTATATGAAATCAGGACCTCACATAAACTTACAGACATGAAACTAGGTCCATTCATAACATTGTGAACATGTAATCAGGTTTACACATAACATTGTGAACATGTAATCAAGTCCACATATAAACTTATGGAAATAAAACCAGGTCCATGTATAATATTATGAATATGTATTCAGGTTCACAAATAATATTTTGAACATGTAATATGATTCACTCATAACATTGTGAACATATAATCAGGTTAATGCATAAACTTATGGATATGCCACAAGGTCCATGAATAACATTGTGAGCATGTAATCAGGTTCACACATAACACTGTGAACTTGTAATCAGGTTCATGCATAACTTTGTGAACATGTAATATGGTTCACATATACCATTTATACTCATGATTCTTCTATTATTACCCAATTCATTGGAGGGATATATAGGTCCCACCCATCACATAATAAAATCAAACATACATGTGCCACAATATTATAAATAATCATCATATCATAACCCATGAAATGAAATAGGTATCATAAACATTTAATCATATAATTACCTATGGAAAAGAGATAGGTCTCATAATCATTTCATCAAAGCATAACCTATGAAGACAATAAGGTTTCAAAATCATATAACCCATGGAAGAGAAAATTGGTTCATAAACATCATTCCATCAAAACATAAGCCACTCAAGAAAGAATATGAATGGTATTCTTGGATCATATCCTTATTAAAGTATAAACTATTAAAAATTATGAAATCTTATTTAGAGAAGTATTTTAAAAGATCACATGGTACATTTCTTAAAGAAAATAGGCTTTCTTTTAAAAAAAAAATTATAAAACCATTTTAAAAAAAATCTCATAAATAAGTATTTACAATTTCATTTAAAAAATTCCTTGTATAAAATATATTTTCCTCTTTGAAAATGTTTTTTTAACATAAATTATTTTGAAAACCTTTTTATTTTAAAATAGCTTTGAAAATTATAAAAGAAGCTTGAAAATATTTTTGAAAACCTTTTTATTTAAAACCAACTTGAAAACTCATAAAGAAATATTGAACACATTTTCATGTCATTTTTCTTTGAAAATACTTTTAAAAATATAAAAATAAGACTTGAAATAATTTTAAAAACCATTTTTCTTTGAAAATAATTTTAAAACATAAAAGAAAGGCTTGAAATCATTTTTGGAAACCCTTTTTCTAGAAATTGGGTATGAAAACCTATAAAGAAAAACTTGAAATCATTTAAATCATTTTATTTGAAAATAACCTTTTTAAAACTTATAAAATAATCTTTGAAAATCATATAAAACAGTTTTTAAAAATAAAACCTTTTATAAAACCTTTTTCTTTGAAACCCACTTTAAAATAAAAAATATATAATATTAGGAAATTTTTTATTTAAATATAAACTTATAAAATTCCAAATGAATATTTAAGGAAATTATTGTCATGATGGTGACTAAGTCTTTACATGACAAAAATTCTTTTTGCACCTTAAAAAGTTTAGAAAAATTCCTTGATCAAAAAATTATAAGAACATTCCTTTTAAAAACATTTTTCAAAAAGATAAAACATGGGTAAAAATTTCCATTAAACATCATAGGATAATAGTAATAAATTTTTAAAAACATTTTCAGACAACATAGTTTTTAAATAACACATATTTCCGACCGAAAGGAAAAATAAATTCATATTTTCATAAAAACAAAATCTTAATTATATTAAGTAAAAAATATCAAAAATTGGTAATAATACATGAATATTTCATAGATAACCAGATGATAATAAAATTAATTAGTATTCTTGGGATATGGATCATAATATTTCATCAATGGAAACATAATCGTAAATAATCCAGATAAATGATGAGATTTTAGCAATAAGCTTTTACCACTTTGGTAACATTGATCCATACTCTAAAAGAGAGAATAATATTTCATGAATTTTAGAATATCATTAAATAATTATATTCATGAAATAAAATTTTAAATGGCATCATATACACCCTATAGAAAATATAGGTGCATAACATGGCATGTATCTCAAAGAATGAAACTTGAGACAAAAATTACTTTACTGATTTGGTAACTTTTAAACCATAAACCCCATAAAAGACAGATCATAGAATATATATTTAAATACCCATAAATTTAATTATAATTATAATATAATAAATTTCGGGGTAGTATATACAACACACAAAAGAAATGAGTGGTGAATAAGGCATGTATCTCATGGATATAAAAAGTGAGATGAGAAAACTCTTACCTTAAGTCTTGACTTTCTTTGTACACATTAAACCCACCTATATAATAAACATAATATTATTAAAAATATAATAAATAACCATATTCCTATATATAATTCCATATATTATTTACTTATGACTTTATATTACCCATTTATTAATAATTCCATGTTAAGAAAACATTTTGGGTAATAACTGCTTTGTTTATCATACGTGTTTTGACTTTTTATTCTTGGTCCTCTTACTTAGATCATGATTTACTTATTTCCATAATATAATGAATTATTTATATATAATATATATTTATTATGTAATTATTTATAATAATATATAAAATATAGATATATGAAATGGAATACACTGTTCATGGAGATGGTAGGTCGTACGTACGCATGAATGTTGTTTCTGTTTTCTTTTTGTATTGAAATAAATGTAAATGAAATATATGTGTATATATATAATATAATTAAATTGGAATTATTATGTCATATATATCTTATAATTTCACTAAATCCATCCTTAATACATTTCATGTAATGTGTGAACTAATCAGATTGCTTTGAGGAGGCGGTAGTCCAAACATCCACAAACGAAGTTATCATATTTACAAAAAATGGAAATCATGAACGAATGTGTTATATAATAATTATAAAATCATAAATAAATATTATATATCATATATATCATATAAAAACTAAGTTTCTATCATAATTCCCAACCATTAGAGGTGGTAAAGGAAAAAACAAAATCGTTTCGTGAGGCAGTAGTTCACTGTACATAAGAATGGTAAGTTAATTGCCCATTAGATGTAAGTGTGTGTACTTTTAGGTAGAAAAAATAGAATAAAAGGATGTAATTATATTTTGGATAATTTTTTTATCATATAATCATGTGATAAGAATATTTTAGGGGTGGAGAATGAAAATTAAACAAAAGATCTTAAGGAAGGATGTTACCTCTTCTTTGGGTAACTCCTTTTAGTTTTCACCAAAGGGATTACTTAGATGTCATTATGCACAAAGGGGGTATTTTAGGATTAATTTAGGTATGTTTGGATGATATTTTGGAAGAATATTTCCATTAAAAATGTCTTTATAGGTGTGAATAAGCGGTAGTGGTGATTTCTTTTTTATAGTGGAGGAGTAGTGGCATTCTTGTAAATTTTTTAAAAGGGAATTCCCCCCACATTTTTTAAATGAAACGTAGCACCAATAATGGACCAATTATAATGAAATGGAGAATATATTCTAAATATGTACATAAAATGGAGTGTTTATAGGTCATTATGGGCCTTAAGTTTAATGTTTAGTCCTTTATTAAGCTAATTTTTATCTTAATCGCTATAATTAATTTTAATCAATTTCACAAATATTTTTACTCAAAAACTAAATTAAAATTATTAGAAATTATAAATTATTTTTATTACAAATATGTAATCCATTTTTACAAATTCCAATCACATAATTTGAAGAAATTAATTTAAATTTAATCCTGTAGAGGAGACAACAAATCAGGTTTTTAGATAAAAATATTCCAAAGTTTGGAATTTTTTTCTATCCAATTTCAATGTGAAATTGGTTATAATGAACTAAATTAGATTTGTAACATCCCATTACCTTTATTTTAGGTATTTTATAAACCTTGTCATGTTTTTTCTTTTTCATTTACTGGGTAGGTTCGAAAAGGAAATGGGAGGATACCTGTAATGGTGAAGTCTGAGATTTATTAGAATTTATGGCATGAAATATGTTATTTATATAGCATGTTAGAGATTTACACACCATTTAATATAGTTACATGACATGTAAACCATAAATGAAAATAAATATGTTTTCTTATAGATATTTAAATTTTATTTAATATGGTTGCATGATATATTAATCATAAATGAAAATAAATTATCTTTTTATCAAAAGGTGTTGGATTTCTCGGTGATTATGGAAGTTGACAATTAAATAATGTGTAATTGGGTTAAACATCATGTAAATTAATGATGATTATTTTTAAATAGGTATCATGGATTAATTTAAAAAATTTATCCCCTTCAGGTTCCTTTCACTTGACCTAGATCTATCCCGAGGTGATTTTTGGATCCCTCCAACCCCTATGGGTCTTTTTGTTCGGTGATTGATCGTTATTCCAATCATTGTGTGAAATATTGAGTAATAATTATCTATGTTTATTACTCTATCATACCTTGGATTTTTATATATCATATAGTTATTGATGGATCTAAACCCCATGTTATCGAATCTCATTTCTAGGTTGAGTTCCTAGATCTTCCATTCCTTCATTCTTGTTGGTGGATCCCATTGTGGGCATGTGCGACCTGAGTCTTAAGGTAGGTGGTTCCGTCTCTAGAATATGTTTGATAAACTGTATTCTATTTTTATAAATTTATTTATAAATAAATTGGCATAAAATTGGTATGATTTTTTGTGTGTGTTTGAAAGGTATTTTGAAGAGAAGTGGTTTTTCCTTGATTTTTGATAAATTGAAAGAAAAGGGGTATTTTCAAAGCATTTAATTATTTGTGAAAAATAATTTTGTATGTTTACCCTATTAAATTTTTAATTGAATAAATGGTTTCTAAATTATTTTCAAAACATTGAGATGATTATAAAAAATGAGAACATGGGTTTCCTTAGGAACTAGGTTGAATGTTTAGCTTGGGTGTCCCTCTTATCCTAGTGTGTAGATTATTGGATCTAGGAATGCATATTATTTTGGGGTTTCACACTCTTGGGTATTTCCCAATTCATGGAGTATAGATAATTGGATTCAAGTACCAAAGTTCACTGATCATAGTTTTTTGGGTATGAGTAGTTTTTTACCTGACCTGTTGTATTCCTTGGTGTTGTGATACCTATGATGCTATTGTTGTTTTTTATTTATTATATTTTTACAATTTTAGACTTGATATTAATGTTGATTCTTTTGAATGATGATATAGAAAATTTTCATTGAACTTAATATACCTTCTTTTGTTTTAGAACTATGGAAAGGGGAAATGTTTACATTATTTTCTATGAAAATGTTTTACCCCTTATCTTGCCACGTTTTATTTGAAATGATCATATGGGAATTTTTATACGAAGAATTTTTATGGAGAACCTTGGTGGTATACTATTGAGCATATTATCTCACACCCTACACACCTATTTGGATGTTTGTATACCTTTATATGTCTTTTCATGCAGATAAATGCAAGGCGCAACAGTGAGGTGGTGGGTTTTCATGTCAGCTGAGTTGGGTAGCTGGTGGTGAGATAGTGGGAGCTTTCTTACACTATAACATAGATTATTTTCTTGTTTTTGATGCTTGGGTTATTTTCACTAGCACATGGGGATCGGGAATTACCTTCGGGTATGTAACGTATTGGGTCGTGTCCTGGGTTTGAGAGTAACTGGGGTTGGTTTGTTACAAAGTGGTATCAAAGGGCAGGTCTTTCCTGAATATTCCTTGTCTTGGGACTTCTATTAGACTATATATAGGATTTTAGAGACTTTGGAGGTATGTTGTGATGAGTTTTTGGTAAAATCTTATCATGATGAGACTCAAGTTCCCATGGTACATTGGGATATGTGTCTCTAGTGTAGGGTTTTGTTTTAAATCTCAGTTTTTTATTATGGGTTTTATGGTTTGAACTAATATCTACTCTATTTTTTTATCATTCCTTATGTTTTGGTTTATAGAAGTATGCCTTTGAGATGTATTCCATGATTTCCTAAGGAGGGTGCAATTGATTCTTCATAAATGAATCCTATAATAGATTAGAATCTCATCGAGGCTATAGTACGGGATGTTCGTGATATTGATCAGAACGTACCAGAAGTTCATAATGTAGTTGTTGTGGCATAGACAAGAGTTGGAGGAGAGAAAGATCAATCATGGTAATTTTTACACAAGAATCCAGTGACCTTTAAAGTAATGAATGAACCTCAAGAGCTAAAGGACTGGATGGATAGGATCGATCAAATACTTTAATTTTTAGTGAAACCTGAGAATATCAAGGTGAAGTGTGAAACATTCATACTTGAGGGTTCTGGTAAGTGATGGTGGGATTCTATAGTCTAGGCAGATAAACATGTGGACTTGGATTAGAAGGGTTTCAGAACATTGTACTTCCAACTATTTTTTCCAGATTTATTGATTCTAGAAAAATCTTTATAGTTCCTCTCTTTGCAGTAGGTGCTCTGTGTCAACATACACCAACCAGTTTGCTGAAATTGCCCATTTTTCCTTGTACGTGGTAAAGCATGATCGATTAAAGGCTCAAAAGTGCCTACAGGGTTTGTGATCAGATATCATATCGTAGGTATTTATGTTGAATCTTTCTACCTATATGGAGATGGTATATAGATCTAATATGGAAAAGATGAATATGGAAGTCAAATTTACTTTTTCCATAACTTCTCTTTTATCCAGTGGTAGCTTCAGCAGTGCGCATGGGAGGAAAAGGAAGTGGAAGGGTCATTATAGGATTGGTAGAGGTAGGTCTCAGTAGAAACCCACTCTACATTATCTTCTATATCTAGTAGTGTACCTATGACTTGATATCAGTGTGTAAATGTCATACACACCATACTTTTTTTCTTATGCTCGTGAGGATGTGAAACAGTTGTGGATGTGTTGGTCATTTAAAATGATTCTATCAGGCTATGTCTACGTATCATTATGTTTAGGGTTTTTTGGCTCTAAAGGCTACTGTATGGTAGTAAGATGCTTCAAAGACTATAGGGATCCAACCATAGGCCATAGGAGTGAAGCACAATCTAAAATATTTTTCATTTGTATTCTGTTTTATGACATAATTTTCAAAATCATTTTATGAAGGGAAAAAATATTTTCCATAGAGTCTCTATTTGAAAATCAAAATTGATTTTAAAAAATCTTTTTTATTTATTTTATTTTTGTAAACTTTTTATACATAAATTGAGATTCCTCTTAATATTTCTATACATGAAAAAATGTTTATTATATAAAAATTTAATGTTTTTTATAATAGTAACTGATTAAAGAGAAAATATCTTATGGAAACATTTATTCCTATCCGATGTTATAATAAAAAAATTATACATGAAATTATTATTTTATATATCAAATTATGAATAATGGAAACATAATATTAAGATATGTAACATCAAAATTAGGTTTATATACTAATTTATAGACAAAATGGATTAAAAGATCCCATAAAAATATTTATAAAAAATTAGTTGAAGATATGGTAGGGAAAAAGATTAATTATAAGGTTAGAATATTAAGTTTTTTGTAATTTAATATAATTATCATATCAAAATTTATTTATTAAAAATGGAACATATTATATATAATACATTAGAAGTGATCTACTTTGACACTTGAAAATTGTTATATATTAGGATTGTAATTCATTGAGCTAAAAAATAGTGTTTTGACTTCTTTTTGGGGAGTTTATAGATCAAATATATCAAACACATTAAAGTTTTTCAAATAGAATATTCACCCATGGATAAATATTTATCTCACTTGATAAGCATATTTAAAATCATATAGAAATTCCTCAAAGAGAGTAAGGATAGAAGTGCCCCACCATTGAATATACAAATAAGATCATTGATATCAGGATTGATGAGTTTATAATTTTACTAATAAAATATGAACATAAAATAAATAGGGGACATGAGAAAGAAATCATAATAACATAGTTGTTATCTTGGTCCTTTAGTTCCTTGTTTTAATGCTCATATTTTAATGCTCACAAATCATGGTTTCAACATATTTTAATAATCAATATTTTAATACTCAAAAATCATGGTTTCAATTTAGTTTTACTATTTCATAAATCTTATGAGTTCTATATTACTTTTATGTAAGTCTGAATGTACCCTTATACCAGTTTTTATTTACCTTTACATAATAATTATAATTTATTATTTACCCTTAAATGAACTTCGGAATGTTTTTTTACCCTTTTGTATAAATTTTGTTACTGTTATGCAAGCCTTGAAAAATATGTTGTACCATTACATAGTTTCATTTTACCCTTATTTAATAATTTTCTTACCCTTATGTAAGGTATGAAAAGATTATTTTTCATTTATGAATCTCTTATTTTACCTTTACGTGAGTCCATGTTGCTACTAACACATGAACAACCAAGTAACCATGCGTCAGATGAGAATATTTTCTCTAAGCTATGAAGTGAGCACATGAAGAAATAAAGAGACTGTGTGAATAAATGAAGTGACCATTCCACGTGAACATTCCAAGTGGTTGTTCCATGTGACTATTCCATGTAACCATTCTAAGTTATTGTGCAAAGTGATGGTGTCAGGTATTTGTGTTAAGTAACCGCAATATCCAAGTAACCACAATCCAAAGTGAATGTGCTTAATTAAAGTCTAAGTGATCATGTTTAAATTAAGTAGTGAGGAATATTCAAATATAAAACATCTATATTTTCAATAATTTATTGAAATTTAGAGCATTTAAATATTCCAGGTTAGACTAAAGAGTATGAGGAGTAATTTATGAATATCCTCCAATGAATAATTATAAGAGGTGTCATCTTTAAGAAGTAAAAGCACTCATAGATTAAAAAGAGTGTATTGAAAGTTTAATATGATAATTAGACAAACTAATTTACTATGTGATTACATGAATCTATATTTTTTGACCTCTCAATGTAACACTCGGTTGAATATTTTTAATAAAATATTAAACATAATTGATCAACCAAAGCTGATCAGATTTATTTGCTTCAAACCTTATCTGTTCATATTAATCGCTCTCTCTATTTTTATCTTAAATTCAAGATATTTTTTGATTAATCTATTTATTCATTTTCACATTCTCCAATATATTTCTATAGACTACTATATATTCTCTCTCTTTTATTATCTTTTCACTTATTATACTATAAGAAATTATGGAAGAGGTTGTGTGTAACCTAAACTTCTTTGTAAGTAGTTTTATGTAAAACCTTATCTAGTTTAAATATTAGTTTGTTTTTTATTAAATATTCTTATAAATGGTTTATTTATAAGTGGATAGTGATAGGTATCAACTTGATACTGAACATTTTTTGTTTACTTCTATTGTGCATTAATTTTTTTTCTTACTCTTTGTGAAATTAGTTTATTCTTTCAAAACTTATTTAAAAAAATAAATACTTAGATAGTTCTATATAATAAGTGTTTTATATACTATATTTAATATTATTAATTTTTTTTTAATTTTAAGTGGTTTTAATTTTTTTTTAACTGGTTTGTGGTCGAACCTTTGAGAAACATATAGAAAATATTAAAAAAACCCTATTATTTTAGTTCACTGGGATGTATTTATAAACCTGAAGATTTTAGTTAAAAGTTATTTTCAATAAAAAAAATTAGTGTGAAACTCAATTTACCCCCCTATGGTTGTCCACTATGACCAATATTTAGTATCAAAGGAGTTTTTTTCTTTTATTTACTTACATTTGAACTTGATTAAGTTTTTAGTAAAATATTATTTTTTTTTCTGGTTTTTTATAGTATAAAGGATAAGTTTAAAGGATATGATACCAATAGAAAACCTTATTATAATGGACAAAATTATTGTTATCATAAAATAAAAAATAAAATCCATCTTGAAAGTATGGGTTTTTATATTTGGGGATCTATTGAAGACAAATATAAAAAAACCCAAATTGATATATAATAATGGGATGCTCTAACTAATGGTTCTTGTGATTCAAATTTCAAAGATATTAATTATTTAATTTATGCTTTATGAGAGGATTAATTTAATATGATATCTTCTTGGGATACTTATTATTTAATTTGGAATACCCTTTTTGTGTCTCATGAAGGCATATCTAATGTTAAGAAATTGAGGGTAAATAAATATACTATTAATTATTATACCTTCAAAATTAATCATGATGAGTCTATATTTAACTTGTATATTCAGTTCATTAAGATCTAAAATACAATGATTACATTTGGAAATAATATAGATTATAAATTTGAAGAGATAAGGATCTTGATATGTATACAAGATCGATAGAGAGGCACCGCAATCACTATTTGAGAAACTTGTGCCATCAAAAAACTATCGGTTAAGGAATTAATTAGATGGATGATGATATATAAATAATTGATTAAAGTTAACCATGAAAATGATGAACCAAAAAAAGAAAAAAAATTCTTCAAAGAAACACATTCAAAATAAAAGAAAATTTTTAAAACTAGAAATACAAGTAGAAGTGAAGCTGATACTGAAAATGTTGAGTGAATAGATTGGCTAGCTAGAAGATTTACCATGTTTTATAAAAGGAATAATTTTTTAAATAAGTATAATTATTAAGTAAATCATGATAGAATAAGAAATTATATGAAATATTTGAAAAATTATTATTCCTCTAATGAGATTACCTACTATAAATATAAGAATAATTGATATATAAAAGCAGATAGTATAAAGTTTAATTATAGTAATACGTATGTTTCGGTGCGGATGTGCGTCGGGTTTCTGTTCCGACGCTGTTCCTCCAGGACGCGTTCGCGCGTGCGCCCGTCGACCCGAGGGGATGGTTGCACGGCTCGTGGTCCCGCAGTCCCGCTTTCCAAAGGCGGGCGGCATCCGTCCCTTATTCAGGGGTGTCTGCTCCTTGATCGAAACCGGGATAATGGGATGTCGGCTCCTCCTTCCGTGGACGTCTCCTCGGAACTCGTCGCCTAATCCGGGTCTCCCTCATAGATTTAAGAATGTTCGTGAATCTCGTTCCCGGTGCCATATCTTCATGGACACCGGTTAATTACGCTGCTTCCGCCCGGACGCTCCAAGGAGTCCGGTCGGGGCAGCAACCTGCGGTGAGGAGACCGGGTAGGTCCGGGTGTTGGGGGCGTGTCTTGACACTGCGGCTCTGCATGTCTGCCTTCCGTCCCTAATAGGGCTTCTCGAAGGCGTGATGGCCTGAGGCATCCCGCGCTGGGTGCGGGGAACTGCGTTACCTGAGGTTTTCCTCAGCTTCCCATGTTTAACACGGGGTATGCCGCGAGTTTAACGTCCAGCGGGGACGGCATCGGACTGATCAACACGAGGAGTGGATCAGATGACGGAACCCCTTGCGGGGAACCTCCGACGCTGGGGCCAGCACATGGGCAGCTTCCCGAGTGAAATGGAGTGGAATGAAATGGCATGACCCCACCGGGATGTGGCGGCCCGGGTAAGGATCAGGATGGATGATGGAGTGAAGAGCTTGGACCTCGTAGAGGCTTCCTACGTACCGCGCGTTAGCGCGGATCAAAGTCAGCGTAGTTCGGATATACAGTTTAACATCATGTTGGACGATGGAAAGCCGACTCACAAGGAGGTCGAGACCGCCGGGCGGAGGATTGAACCGAACCACCTCGCACAGAGGGGGATGGAGCGGCCGGGTGGATCACAGTTTAACGTCATGTTGGACGTTGGCAAGCCGACTCACGAGGAGTTCGAGGCTTCCGGCACGCACGAAGTGGGTGGATCGCAGTTTAACGTCTTGCGGGACGATGGTGTTTGGGGCTTACACTCTAAGGAGGCCCATATGCGGCAAAGCTCAGTTGGAGAGGGACTTGGGCCGAAGATGATAGACACCTGGATCCCTGTCACGCCCTCTACTGGCTTCGGCAGTGGGGAAGCACAATGGAGATACACACGTGCAGTCCCCCACAAGGGCGGATTCATGGGTGAATCGACGCAAGTGTGAACCCGGGAGGGGTCCGCTGATGGACGAACCGACGTGAATACGACCGGGACGACCAGGTGGCGGGCTTGAACCTTAGAGAGGCTTCCTACGTACCCTGTTTAGGAGACAGGGATCAAAGTCCACGTAGTTCGTTCGAAAATACCCTACCCCCGTGGGAGAAGGCCACTCCAATCCCATCATCCCTGCAGAGACGAGCGGGTGGGGGCCACATCCAAACCGGGAGGGGGACCCTGCGTGCAAGGCACGGGATCGGGTGATGCGGACGGTTTAACGTCTTGCTGTACGAAGTACAGTTTAACGTCATGTGTTGAGGACGAAGCGGACGGTTTAACGTCTTGCCGGACGAAGTACAGTTTAACGTCGTGTGTTGAGGACGAAGATGCTCGGCAGTTTAACGTCTTGTAGCGCGGACGTGGATGCTTGGTAGTTTAACGTCTTGTCGCGTGGATGAAGTACAGTTTAACGTCATGTTGGACGGATGCAGTTTAACGTCATGCGGGACGAAAGGCAAGCCGACTCACGAGGAGGTCGAGGCTGTCGGTGGGTCCGTGTCACTTCGCATGAGCCTAGAGGGCCGTACGGGAAGACAATGCACGGCGTGGGCACCCGGGATGAAGATCATCGGGTGCCACGCAGGCGGGTACCCTCAGGGGGTCAAAGGGGGCGACCCTGGTGGTTTGCGCGCAAAAGAAGAGCATTGGCGCGCAAAACCGCGGGTCGGCGCGCAAAATGGCGGGCTGGCGCGCAATCGGGCCAGCCCTTTGCGCGCGGATGATTAAGATTGCGCGCACCGGGCTTCGGATAGCGCGCGGGGGGCAACGTCTCATTCCTTAATGAATGGCCACTTTGAAAAAAAGGGGGGGTGCGCGCAATCGGGCTGGATTGCGCGCACCCGGGGGAAATTGCGCGCAAGAAGCTTCTTTTGCGCGCGAAGGCCCTTGGGTGAAGCGTTAGTTTAAAAGAAAGGAGCCAAAGGGATTGCGCGCGAAGGCGAACCCCTAGGCTTTCCTGCGCGAAAGAAAGGAGGTTACCTGGAGATCGACATTGCGCGCGGAAGCGGTTGGATTGCGCGAACGAGCGACTCTTCGGATTCCGGGAACCTTCAAAACGTCGGGGGTCGCCTCATATTTATAGGCAACCCCGAGCGCGGAATCTGGTCAGCAGGCGCGCAATCTCCTTCGCGGGCGCGGAATCGGGCTCGGCGCGCAAGGGAGTCGCGCGGGCCACGGGCGCGCAAAATTGCGCGCCGGCCCAGCGCATTGCGCGCATCCCGGGAGGTTTGCGCGCGGCTCCACAACTTTGCGCGCGGGTCTCCAAAATTCCGCGCAAGGCCTCCGGGCCCTCCGAAACGTGCTTCTAACTCCAAATATGACCTCGCTTTCCGCATCCGGAGTTTGTGTTTGGGAACAGCGGACTTTTCCGGCGTCTACAATGTATGAGGATATAGATAAAATAAAAAATAAATAAATAAATTATATGTGGAGTTCATCTAAAGATAGTTCTAGTGACTCAGGTTCTAGCAGAGAAAATGAAAATGAAAAAATTAAATCTATTCTTTATATATACAAATTCAGAGGTACCATCTACTTATTTTATTCATATATTTGATGAATATGAATTGAAAAATGAAAAATTAGAATAATATTATGCTATTTTGGAAGATACCATGAATTATCTAAAATATAAATATAATAATATAAAAAAGATTCATGTTTTATGTGTTATAGATAAATCTGATCTTAGTGTATAAAAGAAAAATAATTACAATCTGTAAAATGAAAATATTGATCTAAAATGGTAAATAATCTTCTTAAGAAGTATTTGGAATAATCTTATGACAATATAAAAACCTTGAGTAGTATGGTGGGTGAAAAAAAATCCAAAATTATAATAATGAATAGGTTATAGATCTGGACAGTAAGGGAAGTCGTACAAAAAATATTTCATTCTTAGTTCAAAAAATAAGACTCTGGTGTCAAGCAAAGCTATTGGTTTTGGAAATAGTTCTTAAAAATTTTGGTCCTAAAAATTCCTTTTATCTAATTCTGTTATTTCTATTTCAATAAATCTTATGTAACAAATTTTTATTCCAAAATAATTAATTTATAACTTCTTTGGGACTAAGAAATATGGGTACCAAAGTAATTTCTTACTTAATTATAATTGGGAAAAATATTTGAAAAGTTATAGTATATATTTATGGTATCTAGACATTATATGTTCCAAACATATGATCAGATACTATTTAATCTTCAAGAATCATATAAATGTGGATGGTGGATATGTCACTTTTGTTGACAATGTAAAATGAAATATTATTGGACTTGATCAAATTGGTAACTTTAGATTTGTTCTTATTTCTAAAGTTTTAACTTTTATGGTCTAAATTATAATATAATTAGTATTTATCTAATGGTTGATGATCATTTTAATGTAAAAGTTTAAAACAATTTTTTTATGATTTATGATCACAAGAATGTCTTAGTATTTACTGCTTTGAGAAATGATAATTTCTATGATTTTGACTAAGATTCCCTATTTTCTCAAAAGAATATTATTTAAGTGATTTTCATATAGATTATTGGTTATGGAATAGGATACTAGATTATTGCAATATATACTAACATAAAAATCTATATAATATTTGTTTAGTTAGGGATCTACGTAAGCTATAATCCCCTTGAGAAAAAGTGTGCAATCCTAGTCAAAATGGAAAGAAACAAAAAATATATTTCAAAAAAAATAAAGATTTATAAAAATATAAACCACTATAATTGTTTTATATAGATTTATTTGGACCATATCTAGTTTGTATTTTACCTATAAACCATTATTATTATGTTATTGTTGATGACTATTCAAGATATACATGGTTTTTTTCCTTTATCATAAAACTGAATCTCTTTCTTATTTTTAAAAATATGAAAAGTTAACAGAGAAACTTAGTAGACTCACCATCAAGACCTTGAGAATTGATCATGGTATATATTTTGAGAATTAAAACTTTGAATCTCTCTACTCACAACATGGATATACCCACAATTTCTCCACACTTTAAACACCTCAATAAAATGGGATTGTTGAAAGGATAAATAGGACTTTTAAGAAATTGCTTAAACTATTCTCATTGAATATGATTTACATATCTATTTTTTATTTTAATCTATTTACTTATCTTATTATGTAATTAATAGAGTTATTATCATTATTTCTATGAAATCTTCTTCTTATGAATTATGGAATGGTAGAACCCGTAAAGTAAATTACTTTAGATTTTTTGTATATAAATTCTATATTATAAATGAAAAATATAATATTGAACAAATTTAAACAAAAATATATGAATAAATTTTTTGTGGTTATTTAACCATTTGTAAATCTTATAGATTATTTAACAATATATCTAAATTTGTGGATGAAACTATTCATACCACTTTTGATGAGACTAATCTGAATGATCTCAAAACTAATATAGAAATTATTGAGGATGATATGTCAAATTTTAATATCAATGATACCTCAAAATACTCTAATATTTATGTTGATTTACCTAATAAATCACCCATTAGATACTATCAAGTTTTTTCTGACCTAAATAAAGACTTGGAAGAACCAATTACTTCTATCCCAAAAACTATTAAAACCCTTAAAAATCATCCCCAAGGTGATATTAAAGGATACCTAGACAAAGGTACTCAAACCTGAGCCTCAATAAGAAACCATGTTTAACATCAAGCCTTTTTGTCATATAAAGAAACTAAAAACATCAATTAAGTAATAAATGATAAACATTGGGTAATTTCTATGCAAGAATAATTGAATCAGTTTGAAAGAAATTAAGTTTAGGAATTAATAGATAAACCTAAAGACTACATAACCACTTGAATCAAGTGGGTATATAGAAACAAGTTCAATGAATCTATCATAATTATTAGAAACAAATCTATATTAATTTTATAAAGATATAGTCAAGAAGAAGGTATTGACTATGAAGAAACCTTTCCACTTGTGGCTAGACTTGAAGTCATCAGTATCCTGCTTTCATATACTAAAAATATTAATTTCAAACTATAAAAAATGGATTTCAATAGTGCATTTCTAAAAGGTTATATTATTGAGGATTTTTTTAGAAACCACTTGGATTTCAAAATCCTTATTTTCTAAATCATGTTTATAATATTTCTAAATATTTATATGGTTTAAAACAAGCTCCTAGATCATGGTATGAAAGGATCATCACTTTTCTTATTTAAAATGGTTTTAAAAAAGGTGTTTCTAACCCTACTCAATTTATAAAAATAACTTCAAATAATGGTTTATTAGTTAAAATATATATTGATGATATTATTTTTGGATCATCCAAAAACTCCATTGGTATTGAATATTATAAAATAATACAAAATGAACATTAACTGAGTTTAATGAGTGGGATAAAATTATTTCTTGGTTTTAAAAATTTTAAAAAGAAATATGGAATTATTTTAAGTCAAAAAAAATACCCAAAGGATATATTAAAACATTTTGGTATTAATGGAACCAAAGGTAGTGATACTCTTATGGGTACAAGATCTAAGTTGGATCTAGATGAAACTGGAAATTTAGTTGACCAAACTACTTATTGAGGTATGATTAGAAGTTTACTATAATTAACTATTATCCGATCTAACATTATGTTAAGTGTATATATGTGTGCCTATTTTCAAGAAAACCTAAAGGAATTTCATTTGAATATTTTTAAAATAATTTTTAAATACCTCAAAAATATAACTAATTTTTGACTATTCAACTCTAGAGGAAATGAATTTGAATTAGTTAGTTACTATGATATTGATTTTTTTGGTTGTAAATTAAATAGAAAAAGAACCTTTGGAACATGTCATGTTTTGTGAAAGTAACTATTTTATTAGTGTAGTGAGAAGAAGAATTTTTTTGTGTTATCCATTGATGAAGCTTGGTACATATCTATAGGAAGTTTTTATACACAAATTATGTGAATACAACACACTTTACTAGGATATGGTTATCAATTTCAACATCCCCCCATAAATTGTTATAGTGCATGTGCTATTAATATTTCTAAAAATCAAGTGTCTCATTCTAGGAAAAAGTATACTGATATGAAACATCACTTTTGGGGAGACCATTTTAGAAAGGTATATATTACTCTTGAGTTCATTAGAATATAACAATAGCTAGCTAATATTTTCACAAAGTCTTAAAATATATAGAAATTAAATTATATTAGACATGAGTTGGGAATGATTAAGTATTTCTAAATTTTAGTTTTAGTTTGTAACTCTTGTATTTGTTTAATTATTATTATTAATTATTATATTTGTGATTAACATTTATATTTATTATGATTTATATTAAGTAACCATGAAACCTATTTCACAAGTTCAGTTATGTGACCATGAGACTATATGCATATGATTAGTTAAGTAATGGTGACTCATTGATCATACAGTCATTTAAACTACCATGATACCTTTAAGTTAACGTAAATACACATTCAGTTAACCTACCATGACTATTTATTCTTAAAATTTTAATAAATTGTTTTAGAGGTGTTTTCTTTAGGTTATTATTATTTTATACCCCAAATGATTGAATAAATTTCAAATAATAATTTTAATCATCAAATATTTATTTCAGAAATATCCTTTCTCTTTTTCAAATCCCTAATTTTTGTTTCTCTAAAATATCTCTTTTAATCCCCTTTCTCTCTATTGAACTCGAAACTAAACCTTATAGAGTTTGGATCATAGTGTAATGATGTATATGATAAAAATTGTATCATGATGTTGAATCTCCTACTACATATCCTCCTTAAAATCGATCTAAAAAGGTCCAAGGTAGCTCAAGTTCTATGTTCAAGCCTCACAATCCTCATTTGTTGTATTGGCCTATTTATACAGAAAAATAAGTGGAGGTTGAATGGATATATTCCAAAAAGTCTTTAGTTTTGAATTTTATTCAAAGGAAATAGTGGATTGATTTGTTTAAGGATAATGGTAAACCAATTTATCCTTAGTTGGTTAAGAATTTTTATTCAAATATTGAATTTTTTTGGACATTCAATAAATACCATTCAAACAATGGTAAATAAATAAAATTCAATATTTTATTCAAGAATTGGGATAAATTATTATGTGTTCCTCATATAGAAGAGTTTGATTATTATAAAATATTATACCCTATAAATCATGCTCGTTATGAGTTTTTGAATTCCCTTGAAGAATTAACTAGGAACAAGACTCCAAAAATAATAACATCTATGAAATTAATTGGAGAATTTATATTGTTGATAAAGTTTATTCATTGTATTATTAGTCTTAGGAAAGGATAATTCAGTATATCGAGGTACCAAGATTTTTTATTCATTTATTTGATGGATAATTTAATTCAAATTATACTATTGTTATATGTTATGAGGCATTTAGTTGTACTATGAAATTCCTTCTCAAAGTTTAATTTCATTCCTTACCCTAAATTCATGTCATCCTTATTCATTTTTAAAGGATTATTTTATAAGAGGGGAAGTAGTTTTCTGTGATGTTTTTTCCTAAATAAGAAAATATATAGGAATATGAAAGTGAATTGGAACCCATAGAGAAAGGACTGGGTAGATGATATTGAAAATCTATATGAAAAGTTCAACCCTGTTAAGAATACTATAAGACCAATAGACTAATTGGATCCTATTATAGAACATAATGAGATAGTTGAGTATTATTATGATGAAAATGAAGTTTCTTTATAATTTCAATAATAAGAAAGAGAGTTGGATAAGTTTGGTGAGGAAGAAGGGACAACTCATAAGGATACCATAGATCCCTCTCTTGTAGTGTCTTTTGGACCTCTTAATTATCCTCTACCTATTACATCTCAAAAAGAATAATTTCAAGATGAATACATTGATGATATTGAGGTATGAGTAAGTTTTTTTGTTTAAGAAGTTCCATGGGAGTAAAGTGGATTGAGTGAGTTAGAAAGAAGTAAAGAAGGTTCTAAAAAGTCTTTTGCTCTAATCCCTATCATTTGAAGTACTCTTAGGATTATAGTGAGATAAGAAACTCCTCATGGGTATAAACCTAATATTGGTATCCATAGGGTTAGTCCACCTAAGAATGGTGGAGCTTCCATATCTGGTTTATAGAGAGTACTTGAAGAATATTTGATTGTAGAGATTGATTCTCATTGAAGAGTTGAAGTATCTCCACTTAGTCCATCAATTGATCAAGTATAGGAATAAATGTTTGTTCAAACTTCTACCAAATCTATCAAGGAACTAATGATGAGAAATTTGGAAATTCCTTATATATATTTTTTGACTAAGGAAGAAATTAATGAGTTCAAATCATACTTGATGGCTATTTTTTCAGAATTGTTTTTCGATTTTGGAAACCTAGTGGAACCAATCATAAAATAGGATATATCTAGGATAGTCATTCTTGTTATCTCTAATTTTTAACTAAAATTTTATATTAAGATAGATCTTATGAAAAAATATATTGACGGATTAATATATCAGGTTTTTTTCTTGTAGTTAGATCTTTAGGACATGATTCTAAAGTTAGACTAAAGGTTTATGAATGTAATTTTCAATCTTCTAAATCTTATTCTCTTATTATTTTTAAATATCACCTTCCAATTCTATGAAAATTAATTTTAGTGAATATGTAATAAAAAGTATTATAAAATATGATTTAAAATTAGATCTATATGATTTTCAAAAAAACAAGGGAAATTTTGTTTGAAGGATTTCAAACACATGATGTAAAGACCTTGGAACTGATTAAAAAGGATGTGAAGAAAGCTAGCATAGACCAATAAAATTTTAAGGGGTGTTATTTTTTATCTCATCTGGATCATTACTAAGTCTTATCCAGAGACCATGTTCTGATATTCATCCAATGATCTCAGAATTCCTCCTCTAACTTAATATTACAAATATCATATAGATAAGTTAAAGGTTATTACTCCTATTCTAGAATATCTTTTAGAGAATAAGAAATATTATTTTTATTCCATATAGCATGGTTCTAGAGATATAAAGTATTTTAATATATTTATTGAGTATTACCTTTACATTTTAAATACATCCATCTTGGCTCCTACTACCTTACCCATTTCTTTATCCCCTCTTTCTACCACCTATTCTACCAACTCTTTTGTCTTGTATCCAAGACAAGTAGTTCATAATATTCACCATGTTTCAAGGTGTGTAGTTATTTAAGAACCCACTTCCATATCTTCTCCATATCCTACCCCTCCTTCCCCAGCCTCCATAAAAAAGGAAAGGATCGTATTATTCCTTCTGACATCAAGGATGTTTTACCAGATTCTGATTTTAATTTAGCTTCCTGATAGGGACACTTTTTTTAATATTTTTTGAGTTATTAATGAAATTCCTTATTTCATTTGTTTTTAGTATTTTTCTTTTTCTGTTGTTTAATATCTTTATGGTTTTTTCTCATCCTTCTGAATTAATTTTTTATAATCTAAAAGGGGGAGAAATAATGATGTTTCGGTCATTAGTTATTATCATCAAAAAGGCAGAGATTTTTGGCTCACTCTAACAACTACTTATTCTAATGATTATATTTTAATGATAAAAAATCATGGTTTCAAATTATTTTAATTATCATATTTTAATGTTCACAAATCATATTTTAAATTTAATTTTACCCTTTCCTAGGTCTTATCAGTTTTCTACCACCCTTACGCAATTCTGAATGTACCCTTATGAAATATTTTCTCAACCTTTATGTAAACTTTATAATTTTTTTATTACCTTTACATGAGTTTTGAAAACTTTGTTTTACCCTTATGTATGAATTTTATTACCTTTAATAAATCCTTAAAAAAACTTGTGTACCTTTAAATGGTTTCATTTTACCCTTAAGTAAGTATCTTCTTACCCTTATGTAAAGTATGAATAGTTTTTTCCTTTACAAAACTCTTAAATTACCGTTATGTGAGTCCAATATACGGCTACCAAATGAATAACCAAGTAATTATGTGTTAGATGAGTATATTTTCTATAAGTCTTAATGTAATCTTATGAATAAATAAAGAAGTTTCATAAAGAAATATAGTGAATGTTCCAAGTGAACGTGCCAAGTGACCATGCCAAGTGACCGAGCCAAGTGACCATGTTAAGTGACCATGCCAAGTAACCATGATAAGTGACCATTCCAAGTAACCATTCCAAGTGAGCATGCCCAGTGACCATGCCAAGTGACTACATCAAGTGACTGTAGTAGGTAACCACAATATCCAAGTAACTGCAAGCCAAAGTGACCATGATTAAGTAAAGTCTAAGTGATCATTCCTAACTTAAGTAGTGAGGAATATTCAAATATCTAATGACTATGTTTTGGAGAATTTTTTGAAAGTCAAATCATCTATGGATTCTAGATCAGACTAATGATTATGAGGATTAATTTATAAATATCCTCTAATGGATAATTAGAAGAGGTTTTATCTTTAAGAAGTAAATATACTCATGGAAAAAAAAGTGTGTGGTGAAAGAGTGATACAATTATTAGATTGACTAATTCCCTATGTGATTCCACGACACTCTGTTTTTTTAACTCTCAATAAATCACTTAATTGAATATTTTTAAGGATGGATTTTAAGATAATATTTCAACTAAAGATGATCAGATTGAGATTTTTAAAACCTTATCTATTCTTATAAGTCACTCTATTTGTTTTTATATTAACTTTGATGTGTGTTTGTATTACTCAGATTATTCATTTTCACACGATCATGAACTGTATTTAAGAGTACTATATTCTCTCTATATATTATTCTCTTTACACTTATTATCCCATGAGCAATGTATAAGATGATTTTTGTGCCCTAGAATACTATATAATTAGTTTTATATAAAACTAAATCTATATTGTGCATTAATTTTTTTTTGTAAGAAATATTCTTAAAAGTAAGTGATTTCCAAATGTAGTAGATTATGACTCAGCTTGGCACCATACATCTTGTTTTTACTTTCCATGTGTGTTAATTTTTTTTACTTTTTATTGAAAATTATTTTACTAATTAAAAACTTATTTAACAAAAACAATACTTTAATAGTTATCTTTAATACATTTTTTATATACTATATTTGATAATATTAAAAAAAAATTAAAAGATGAAGTGGTTTTAATATTGTTTTAATTGGTTTGTGATCAAACCTTTGAGAAATATATTGAAAATATAAAAATATATATTTCTATAATTTTAGTTGACTTGGTTCTATTTATAAATATTGGATTTCAATTTTAAATTATTTTTAATAGATATTTTAGTTAGAAACTCAATTAACCCCCCCCCTGAGTTTTCCACTCATATGAACAAGAGGAATTCCTATACTTGAAACTATAATCTATTGATAAAATTGATATATAATTAAGAAAGGAATAATAAGAAAAAAAATATTCAAGTAAATTGGTTAAATCTTATGAAAACTTTGATAAATATATAATTTATTCGACTTGAAAATTCAATATAATGACATTATAATCAATGAATAAAGGATCTAAATTAATTTATCTACGATGAGTAAACATATAATGGGTATATAAAATTAGATTTTTTGAGAATAAAAATAATTAATTATAAAAGATTAAATATTAACAATGGTAATAAGGTACCAAATCTTTATACATGAGGATTTAATTTGAGAACTCCTCATAAATGTGTAAGGGCTCAGCTCTTTGTAGTACTTTATTTCCAAGTTTTAGGTGTTATGGGTTCCTAAGATGAGGCTCGAGATGTAATAAGGGATTTTCTATGAAATATCACTATAGGGGATTATGTACCATGGATCCCTAGGTTTCTCTGTAAGGATGTTGGTTTTAGAGTAAGGATTCAGGTTGTGGAATATGGTCCCATGACAATTGATTTTGAAGCCACTACTAATTCTAGTATGGTTTCACCATGGAGTAGGGTTGAAGTGTAGGCCCTTCACCGGTGGTTGAGTGTTATGACATATAGAAGCCTAGCTACAACATAAGGTTTTGAGGTGGTTCTACCGATATCGAGTTAGTTATTCCATTGGGGTTAGGATATGGAATAGCCTCCCTGTAAGCAAAGGGGGTTTTGTGGAATGGTGTTTTTGGTTATTCAATAATCCCTACCCATCTTTATAGGACCTATATTATGGTCCTATTAATGGATATTGGATTTTCTTTGACCAAGGGGGCTACATTATGGTCTTCAACCTTACACCATAGTATTCCATATGTTAACTAGTTCTACAGCGTGGTTAAGTGGGTTATGTCATGGTCCTTTATTTTTTAGTAGGCCTATAAATACCCAAACCCCCACCCAAAATAATTTTTATCTAATTTTTTCGTCTCAAAACTAAGGTACCCTAGAGTTGTTTTTAAATGATTTGAATCCCCATTCAATAGGGATTAGTTCCTAGCATCCCAAGATCAATATGTGGTAAACCAAGGTGAGTTCAACCAACTTTTCTTATATTTTATACTCTTTTTGATCTATTTTTCATCTCGATATTCTTTCCATCCTATATATAATTATCTTTATTATTATAATAGAGTTTCTTTTGATGTTTTTCGTGTGTTTTTGGTAAATCATACTTAAAGGGATGTAGTTTCCTTATGGGTTACATGATTGAAGATATGAGTTCTTGTTCTATTCTCATGTGAAGAATGTTGAAGCTTTGACATAGGGGATTAATTATTTCTACTTTTATTTACAGGAAATCATAAATTGATCATGTTTTATTCCTTTGGGTAGTGGTGGAATTAACCTAATAAATATTAAAATGGATTTAAATGGAATTTGTTTATGGTTAGAGATCATTGTGTTTCCACCATTATAATGGTTTACCTCTTATTTTTCTAGATAGTGATCTATATATGTTATTATTTTTTTATCATGTTGGTTATTCTTGGATTAGTGTTTTGTTCAATTAAATTGGTAAATAATGTAAAGATAGTAAATTTTTTTGTTGGATAAATAAAGGTAAATACGAATGTTTAATAAAACCATTGTTTATTATAATTTTATGGTAATTAAATTAATAAAATAAATTGAAGTTGGATTGATTGTAGTTGATAATAGTGATAAAGTCATGTTAAATAATTCTCAATTTTTTTTAAAACAGGATTTGATACTTGATAACATATTTAAATAAATGATAGCTTGTGATCGTTTATGCATTATTTTACCTATATATATAACCTATAACAAATGAATTGGTTAATTCAAGATGGAATAAGAATCAGTTGTTTGATAAAGATAAATGTTTGCATCCAAGGTTTTTTGTTTACTTGTAAAGGATAAATTCCATTATATTGGGGTCATCAGAGTATGATTGCATATAAAGGATAAACACCTTGTTTTAGTTTCTAGTTTTCCTATTGACCTTGTTGGTTGTTTTCTTCCTTTTCTATGAGCTTTGGATATGATCCTTGATATGCGATGTGATGTGAGCATGGGATGGTTGATGAAATATGGTTGGAGAGGTCCAAGGTTGTGGAATTAGTCCATGTTTATGATAGTTATATGCATAGTGATACACATAATGGTGTTGGGGATGGAACCAGGATGATGTAATAGGTTAAATCTAGGATTACTCATTATTTTAAAGAAATATTGGATTCTTGGTTATTATTTAAACTATTTAAAGTCCATATGGTTAGGTTTCCTGTTTACCTACATTATTTTTCCCCTGCTTGAGGTAGTTGGGTAATCTTAGTTTCATCTCTTTGATGGTATCTGAGTATATTTCCCTAGAGTACTAGAAATTATGGAATGATATTAATAATTATTAAAAAATTATTTAACCCATGTTTTTTGGATTAATGGAAAACTAGATGTATTAAACTTGAGAAACTGTGGACTTTGTTGGATTGTTCCTAGAGGGCATGGACATAACTTAGTTAGTTAATGAAAAAAACTCAGAATAATGTTGGTGGTTAATTAATGGGTAATTAATTAATTAAAAATAAAATAAAATTTATAAAATCAAAGAATTAATTTAATTTAAGTTATCTTAAATTCTTATTTTATTATAAGATATCTAGTTTCTAACAATGGTAGTTGTGTTTCTGAGTGATGATAGCTGCATTTGATCCTGTGACTTGGTTATTTCCATAGTGTGGTTGTGATATATATTATATACTCTGTGTTTTTTGATTTCATATTCTACCCCCACCAATTTTGGTAGGGTGACTAAAACATTGTGGTCTTTGGAAGGGTGATTTCCCTAACATCTCGGTGGTGAGGATGGATGGCTGGTTACCCCCTCTAGCCTCAATTTCTTATCTTGGTAATATTATGTGACGATATGAATGGTGGTTAACACTCACCATATATGTTTGTAGAGGGATGTTATGGATTATGGTTACTTTACACACATATATATATTGATATAGTATCTTAAGGAATATTATAGGTATGAAGTGTATATGCTATGATGGATTTAGGTACCTTACTCGGTTTATGGGTCATGATGGATTGAGGTATAATACCTGATATATGATATATTTTATAATGGATGTGATGGATTCCAAAAACTACTTAGTTAATATATGGATACATGGAATGGGATTATGAGGTGATGTGATGCATGAGATTCATTTTATGAGCTTAGGTGTCTTTGGGTTAGCTTTTGGAGAGACATGGCTTAGGATGTACGATGTTGGGGTGGTGCAGAAAACCAGTGGGGAAGTAGTGGTGGGGTACCTTCATTTATTATTATATTATATGATCTTTTATATTCATTACATGGTGAGATATAGCCATGGTGAGGCTGGTAACTTAGTATACATGTTAGGTGATAAGTTAGTTCCACTTTTTGTTTATTAAGATTTAGTATGATTTCTTTATATTTTTCATGAGAGGATATAGGGAGGATCTTGATAAGTATAACTATTATCCTCACCCTACATATATATATAAACATTTCTTCAAATTAGTAGGAGAAAGATATAGATTGGCTTGTATATTACTAGCATGTGGTTTTGTAGGACCTATTTGGGATTCTTGGTCACTGTCGAGTTTAACTTTTTAGTACTTGTAGTTTCCTTTACATTTTTTCAGTTTTGTATGACATTATATTCATATACTTAGGTTCTCTTTTATATTTGTAAGTAGGATTTGTTTGATATTCTATATTATATCTCTATTACTCATTCTCTCTTGGAGGGTAATTCATCCCATTTGTAGGTATTATACACCCTTAGTGCTTTTATCCAACTAATGGCATATTGGGGGTGGGATTCAAGTGGCCATTATCTAGATTATCTAATTGATGGATTGATAGGGGTACCTCTTAGGGAGGGGTCATGATAGAGTGGTTTCAAAGGTTTATATTGAGGGATAGGATGAAGTTTGGAGTTAGGTGCTGGTGCGACTGCATGGGTTGGTAGGCAAACGGTGATAGCTAAGATTAGTAGGAAATATAAACATGGTAGAATAGCTAAGACATGGGTATTTAGGGCCCCTATGATCTGATGCACAGACCTTTGAGTTTATTGATCTTTCTAAGTGAAGTGATACTAGTTTCGGGGTAGATAATTAGGAAAGGATTATACATCAATATTCAATTTAACTATTTTTGAAATGGGTATACCTTCATATTAGGTTAAACCTTTAATAATTACTCTTAAATATTACATATTCAATGTTAAGATCATCTAAGAGTTTATTATTTTGTAGTTATGGATATAGGTTAACAACATCATTTGGTTTTTACCAAATATGTTCAGTAGGATGTATCATCATATCACCATAGAGTAGAGGTTAATGATTATGAAACTTAGAGGAGGACACTCTAAGAGTTTCAGTGCTAGAGCCTAAAACATTTTGATGGATCTGATTCAAACTTGATGGTAGAATATTGGTTGGAGGAGGTGAATATATATTTTCGTTTTATCTATGCTCATAAAGAGCATTGGGTTTCCTTGATTTTGATTATGCTTCATAGAGTAGTAATGAGGTGGTGGATTATGTTTTGTGGGGATAGTGAGGAGCCATCAGTCTCATGGGAGAAGTTATGATACCAGTTCGGAGTAGATTTCATTTCTTTGATTGTAAGATTAGGTCAGTCACCATGAGATACTTACCCTTCTTCATGGGAGCTCTAGCATGTGAGAGTTCAGGATCCATTGTAGAACCTTTCTCTATTATATATCAGACCTATTACCATATGATGATGGTAGGTCGATGGATTTTTAGGAGGCCTTGCATCCTGAGATCTAGTACCAGGTCACCCCGTTTATGCTGCCGATATATCTTGATATTTTATAAAGAAAAAAGGTTGTTGAGTGGACATTGACAAGAACCATGTTGTTATGAGAGGGGATTTTTTAGGACTCTTCATGAAGAGGAGCTATGATTTGGGGTTTCTAGTTTCCTAGAAAGAAGATTTTCTAGTCAACTTGAGGTAGGTCTTAGACCTCATCATCATTTTTTTCCAAGAATATTAGCCCTTTGTACTTTTCCAATGGATTAAATTCTCCTTTTTCATGTGGATCCCAAGTTCATCATCAGTGATAGTGTCCAAAATTTCTAAGAAATCAGCATTATCTAACTATTCCACTTCATGTACCTCTATTGAGGTAGTTTCAACCAAGGTTATAGCAACATGATGCTCCAACATGGGATCAATAGAGAGGAGATACGGAAATAAAAGGAAAACCTAGATATGATCCTTTTCCTCAGAGATTATAGTTTTTCCATAGTGATGGTCTTTATCCGGGTTATGTAGGTCATGGAGAAGGTCATGGTCATATTTATGCCCTAGTGTTTCCAGAACTGGGTAAGAAAAATTCCATTTGAGTTACCCTTTGGTTGTTTTCTACTAAATTGAATTCTTTGTTTGATTTAGGTGTTATGAAATCCTTTATATCACCTACCCTAATACATTGTTTGAAACTTGATGTGAAGATTATTCCATTTCCATTATCATTTTCTATTCCAATTAGTGGTCGAGATTATATTTATGAAGTATGTAGAGAGTATGGGATTGTGTTTAGGGAGCACCACTCTTGGGAGACTTCTTATATTTATTAATAAATCCCAAATACATCCCAAATACATCATCCTTTTTATGGAATGGGTCTATTTAGTGCAAGATATTTTAGATTTATTCAGGATTCAGGTTGTTTTATGTGATACTGAGAGAGAATTTTCCTAGTTCAATAGTGAGAAAGACCCTTGGATGGATTAAAGGCATGTTCCATCCTTGTCTTCCTTGATGGTTGAGATAATTTTGAGTTCATTATAGGATTAGTTAATCTTTTTTCCTAGGGTTTTGTAAGAGTAAATTTATGTATTTCTTAAAGGGTTTGTAGCATTATCCTCTCAATGTGTGATTGAGTTTAGGATCAAGCTACAATTGGGTGGTTCTCTAATATATATGTCTCCATATACGATGGATCCTTCTAAGTTGTGAGAGCTATGGGTATATCTCAATGATATGTTGTAGTGAGGTTTTGTTCAACCTAATTTTTCACCTTGGGGTGCACCATTTTTGTTCATGAATAAGTTCGATGGAAATATGTGTTTTTGTAGTAATTATCATCACTTGAATTAGGTGAAAGTGAAAAAAACATCCACTTCCTTGGATTGGTGATTCATTTAATTATTTAAAAGGATGTATTTGGTTCTTGATGATCGATCTATGGTCAGGATATCATTATATGAGATTGTAGAATGAGGGTATTTGGAAATATTCTTTCTGATGTCATTATGGGAATTTCTAGTTCTTTTCAATGTTGTTCATTTTGATGAATTCTCCATCCATATTCATGGGTTTGATGAACATGGTGTTTTGAGAGTTCTTAGATCAGTTCAAGGTGGTTTTCATAAACGATATCCTTGTATACTCTATGTCCAAGGAGGACCATTTAGAGAATATATGCGTATTTTTATGAGATCTTAGTCATCATTAATTTTTCAATATGTTTTCAAAGTGTTATTTATGGGCTCATGAAGTTAATTTCTTAAGATATGTCATTTTCTAGGAGAGATTATTTATCCTTTAAAGATCGAGGCAATCATTTCTTGGGTATCCCATAAGGATATTGTGGAATTGAGGAGTTTCCATGGTCTTATAGTCTATTATAGGAGGTTCATAGAAAAAAATATTATGTTGGAACTCTTATAATATCCTTGACTTGAAAGGATCAATAATTCTTGTGTATTGATAAGTGTTGGGAAACTTTTGAGTACTTAGAGGAGAATTTTTTTCAGCACTCCAATTATTTATTTTCCAGTTAGGGGAGTTCAATTTGAGGTTTTCAATGACACTTCACATATTGGGTTGGGTTATTCTCTAATATAATAGAGATAAGTGGTTTCTTTTTGGAATTTTTAGTTACATCCTCATGATTATAATTATTCCACCCATGACCTTGAGTTAGAGGAAGTTGTGTTTACCTCAATGTTATGGTAACATTACCTCATCAGAAAGTATTTTGTGGTTTTACTAAGTATACGATCTAGAGGTATGTCTTCTTCCAGGGTGACTTGAACTTGTGGTAATGTAGTGGATGTAATTATTACAGGATTATTATTTCAAGATTTAATATACACTATGTAAGGGAGATTTTTTGTCTGATGCACTGAGTGGAAAGTCGTGTAGTAATTACATGTGTCAATCTAGGGAATCCTAGAGAGTGATGTAAGAGCTCATAGTGATGAATTTTGATATGGGATAGGTTGGAGGCAGAGGTTGTCTTTTCCAAATGAAATTTCATTCATATTGGGTGTAACATGTGCAGGATTCTCAATTAGGGGATTCTAAGGTGGAGGTCTGGAGAGACTGGGTTATCTTTTGAGATGCACCTAATGGTTGGTATGAGGATGAATAGCACCATATGTTTTTTTAGGGGAGGCTTTTAATACCTTTAGTGATGAATTATGTGGTTCTCCATGTGTTTCATAGATAACCTTTATTAGTAAATTCTGGTATGATAAAGATGTACTAAGCTCTGAGATGGAGGTTTTTGTGGCCTGGATTGAAGTATGAAATTGTAAAGTTTTTCACTTAATGTTTGGTCTACTATAAGGTGAATTCCAAGCATCATGTTCCCAATGGTTTTATCCATTAATTGCATGAGAGGAAATATTGATTTACTTAACTACCAATTTACATCAATATAAAGGATTAATTGATTCTATGTGGGTGATATTGGATCATTTGATAAAATCATCTCTCTTCATAGTAGTTAAGGATTTGATCTTGGTAGAGTTTTTGTTAAGGAAGTATCTGGAGAAGGTGGTGAGACTCCACAGGGTCTTGAGGATGATAATCTCTAATCATGATCCCTATTTTACCTCCAATGTGTGGAGAGTTATCCCTCATATATTTGGATCTCATTTGTCCCTTATCACTACTTTTCATCCAAAAACATACTGTTGGATAGAGTAGACCATCAAGAATCTTTAAGACATTCTAAATTATTATGCCCTAGATTTTTGAGGTTTATAGATTAAGAACCTTATTTTTGTTGAGTCTTCTTATAACAATAGTTTAAAATCCATCATTGGTATGGATCCATTTGATTTTTTTTATATTCAACCTTTCCATTATCTATTGTGCTATACTAGGGTCAGAGAGTCAATAATACTTGGGCTGGACATAGTATAGAACACAACAAATATGGTCCAAGTTATTTTTTAGAGGATGAAGGCGGCACAAGATTTCCATAATTCGTGTGGTGATCATAGTAGGATAAATCTAGAATTTTATATTGGATATCATTTTTTCTTGAAGGTGATTGTTCATCATGGTCAATGAATTTTTTTTCATGGGAGTAAGATTTCTCCCCAATTTTTTGGGCCTTTTGAGGTGTTGGGTCATATTGGAGTCATAGCGTATTGGATACCACTTCCCCCATAGATGATCCAAATAAATTATTTTTTTCATATTTCATAGATCTTCTATTACCTTCATGATGACTCTCACATCAGTTGTTGGGGTGATATTGATGTTGATGGTGATGCAGACATCAAGGAGATACCTATAAAGATTCAGGACCATCGAGAGAAGTTGTTGTGTGGGCATGATGTTCCCTTGGATTGTGTCTTATAGAAACATAGTGGTATAGAAGAGATTACCTAGTAATGTGATTCATAGATATGCATTGATTACCCTAATTTTTTTGATTTTAAGTACTTCTCTTGTAATGTTTCTCCTTTAAGGGTATTGAACTTTTATGGTTTATGAGATGGTTTCCTCTTGTTTCCTTGTTATGGATTTTCCCTCATTTTAGGGGTATATACCCCATGATAGTGTTTAATAGATGATTTATATTTTTGTGTTGTTTTTTGATTGGTTCCATTGAGTGAGTTGGTTGAGATTTTATGATAGAGAGATCCTTGAGAGGTATCTCAGGGGGTGGTTGTTCAAAAAACCCTTTTCCATTATTTATCTCTGGGTTTGGTTTTAGATTTTATAGGATGAGAATGTATTGAGAGGTATATAATGTAGGGTTACAAATCCCAATATCCCTTCCTTTGTGATTTTGGGGTGTTGGAGATGCCCGAGAGGAGGCTCAAGGTAGAAACAACGGAGTTTATTATAAGATCTCAACTATAGGGTATTTTTTTCTATGGAGCCATAGGTTGTTCCATGAGGCTGGTGGCTATAGAGTAAGGGTTCATGTTGCATTCTGGGGTCCCTGGGGAAGGGATTTTTAATCCACTGACAATTTTTTAATTACTTCACCATGGAGTAGGGTTGTGTTGTAATCACTCCATTAGTGGTTGAGTTCTGTGGAATTGAGAAGACCAGTTGCAATGTAAGGGTTTGAGGTGATTTTTATAATATCAGGATACATGTTCTATAGGTGTTAGGTTGTAAATTATCCTCTCTATTAGAAAAAAAGGTTCTAAGGTTTGTTTTTTGGTCTATTTTTTTGTGCCTCCCTAGCTTTATTGGATCTAAAGTATGGTCCTAGTAATGGATCTCATATGCGCTTTGACCAAAGGGGTTGTGGAGGGATCTTCTACCTTATGTCGTAGTATACCACATGTTAGTTAGTTTTATGAAATGGTTAAGTGGGATGTGTTTTAGTCTTCTATTTTTCAATTGGCTTATAAATACCTAAACCCCCATCCAAACCCACTTTTCTCCCATGTTTTATTCATGAACCCTAGGTCCCCCAGAGTTTTTTTAAGTATTTAAAGCCCCTATCTATAGGGATTAATTCCCATATTCCCAAGATTGATCCATGGTAAAATAAGGTGAGTTTTACCTTCTTTTCTTGCATTTTATTCTCTATTAGATCTATATTTCTTTCTTCTATTATTTAAATTCTATAGAAGATGATATCCATTATTATAATGTGATTTACTTTGATTTTGTTTCCATGTTTTTGTTAAAAAATCCTTGGATGGATTTTTTTTCCTTATAGGATATGTGATTGAAGATCTAAGTTATTGTTCTATTCTCATGTGAAGAACATTGAAGCTTAAAGTTGAGGATTCATTTCTTCTATTTTTATTTATATGAAATTGTAAATTGATCGTGCTTTAGCTCTTTAGGTAGTGGTGGAATTAACCTATTAAATATTAAACTAGATTTAAATAGAATTGGCTTGTGTTTGGTGATTTTTTTGTTTCCACCATGATAATAGTTTTCCTCTTGTTTTCCTATATAGTTTTTATCCACTTTATGCATTTTTTATCATGTTGTTTATGTTTGTATTGTCAAGTTTCTCAATGAAATTGGTAAATAATGTAAATATAGTAATTTTTTTGGTTTTCTAGATAAATGTAAAGAGGTATGTTTAGTAAAACTATTGTTTATTATAATTTAATTGTAATTAAATTTATAAAAGAACATGAATTTGGAATTCTAGTTGTTGATAATAGTGATAAAGTCATGTTAAATAAAATTTATTCTTCCCAAAGTTTTTTGAAACTAGAATTGATTATTGAAATCATGCTTAAATAAATGATAGCTTGTGATGGATGATGCCTTATATTTCCCATATAAAACCCTATAATAAATCAATTGGTGGATTGAATATGGAATAAGAACTAGTTGTTTGAATAAGATAAATATTTGGGGCCAAGGTTTTTCAGTTTCTTATAAAGGATAAATTCCCTGTGTTGGATCCATAAGATCCTAGTTACATGTAAAGGATAAACGCATTATTTTAGGGATTATATTCCCTATTGATCTTGTTGGTTGTTTTATTCATTTTCACTATTGGAAAACAGTCATATACCCATGGTTTTGAAAAAACATGGGTATAGGCCCCCCTATACCAATGGTTTTAGGAGAAACGAGGGTATAGGTTGTTTTTGAAGACCTATACCCATAGTTTTTTCTAAACCATGGGTATAGGATTGTTTTTTGATACCTATACCCGCAGTTTTTGTAAAATTGTGGGTATAGGTTTGTTTTTTGAGGACCTATACCCATAGTTTTCTAGAAAATGTGGGTATAGATTTCCCATGTTATGGCGGGAATAAAAATTCACAGGGAACAAAAAAAATGTGGGAACACCTATTCCCATGGTTTTCTACCTATATCCATAGTTTATTTAAAAATATATAAGTAAATATATATTTATATAGTAATAAGCTAAATAGGGTAGTAGTAAGGCACTGGAAGAGTAAAGGGGTGGTCCAGGGAACCAATATCACATCCTCATATTTTTTCAAAGCTATACCCATGATTTTAAAAATGGTGGGTATAGGTTAATTACTTGGTGGAGTGGACCTATATCCATGGTTTCCAAATCCATGGGTATATCTTTTGGCTATACCGACGCCTCGGTTTCCCATGGTTCCTTGAAAACATGGGTATAGCCTATACCCACGATTTCAAGGGATAAACCCATGGTTTCAAACTGTGGGTATAGTAAAACATTCCAGTAATGTTTATATAAGATATAGATATTATCCTTTATATGAAATGTGATGTGAGACTAATATGGATCATGAAATATGGGCATGGAGTTCCAAGGTTGTGGTGGTATTTAATGCCCATTTTAATGAGATTCATGGTGTTTTGTGTGATGGTTTTAGGGATGGCATCAGAATGATAGAATGGTTTGAATCTAGGCTTGTCCATTTTTATTCTAAAAAATGAGATACTTTCTTGTTTTTGAAATTGTTTAAATTTCAGATGGCCAGGTTTCTTGTTTATCTGCATTCCTTTCCCAGCTAATTGAGAAAGATGGATGTTCTTTATTAGATACCTTTGATGGAAGATTAGCATGTTTTTCTAAAGTAACTCGAATTATTGAATAATATTAATAATTATTAATAAATTAATTAACCAATGGTATTATGGCTTATAGAAATTATAAATATCTTAATCTTGAGAAATGGTGGACTCTGTTGGATTGATCCTGGAGGACATAGACTTCACTTTGTTGGTTAATTAATATAACTTAGATTAATATTGATGGTTAATTAATGTATAATGAATTAATTAATGTAAATTATAATGTAAAAACCAAAGAATTAATTTAATGTAAGTATTTTTTAATGCTTGTGTGCTTATAGGATATCTAGTCCCTAATAGTGGTAGTCGAGTGTCTAAGTAATGATATCTACAGTTGAACCTAGGAATAATTTATGCCTATAGTGTGGTTCTGATATATATATTATATCTTGTATGTTTTTTTATTTTATAGGCTACACCACCCATTCCAGTATGGTGAATGGAACCTAGTAGACTCTAGGTGGTTTTTTCCCCAACATCATAGTGGTGAGGATGGATGGATAACTACACCCTTTAGTCCCCTCTCTTCTCTTGGTAGTATTATTTTTTGTCATGAATAGTGGTTAGATTTACCCATATATGTGTGTAGAGGGATATAATGGATTTTGGTTAATTCACACACATGTCTCTCTAGATATAGTATCCTAAGGAATATTATAGTTATGATGTGTGTCGGTTGTGATGGTTTGAGGTATATTACTCGATGTGTAGGTTGTAATGACTTGAGGTACAATACTAGATGTATGATACAAATCATATGATTTATGGTGGATTCTGGAAACTACTATGTTACTATATAGAGATGTTTCATGGGTTGATGAGATAATATGGTGCATGAGATGCATTTTATGATCCCAGGTGTCTTTGGGATGGCTTTTAGAGAGAGATGTCTTGGGATTTTGGATGTTTGGGAAGAGTGGAAATCTACTGGGGGAGTGGTAATGGGGTACCTTCATTTGATATTATATTATATGGTCTATTGTATGTTTTATTTAGTGAGATATATCCATGGTGAGGATGTGATCTTAGTATACATGTTAAGATAAGAGTTAAATTCACTTGTTGTTCACTAGGCTTTAGTATGATTTCTTTATCTTTTTCATGAGAGTATCTAGGTAGGATCCTACTGGGTGTACTTGTTATGCTCACCCAACATATATATAAACTATTATTCAATTATATAGGATTAGGTTGTAGATAGGGCTGGATATTACTATATCAGGGTTTTGTAGGAGTTGTTTGGGATTTATGGTGGCTGTTTAGTTTGCCTTTTTGGTACTTGTAGTTTCCTTTCCAGTTTTTTAGTTTTGTGTGAAATTAAATGTATACACTTAGGATCTATTTTAAATTTATGAATAAGATTTGTTTTGTGTTCTTTCTTATCTCTCTCTTATTTATGTTCTCTTATTGGGTAATGTATCCCATTTGTAGGTATAACACACCCTATATGCTTGTCGCTGACCTATGGCCTATTGGAGGTGGGTTTTAGGTAGTCACCATCTCCCTTGTCTCATTACTATCCCTAGAGGGGTATCTTTGTGAGTAGGGTCATGAAACAATGCATGTAATAGTGAGTGATTATTCCCATATGATATTTGGATTCTTATAAAGTATCTCATAATAAATGAATTATGATTCATGATATTCATAACTATGAATTTGTGTGAAAAATTATAATATTTATAATAAATTGATAATTAGTTTAAATATATCACCACATTATAAAAACCAAAATATTAATGTGATGGATTATATAATGATTTAAATATTTGGAAAGGTAATTAATTTCATAGAAAAGTTGACATGATCAGAAATAAGGAATATGTTTCAATACATAATACCACTATTTCATCATGATCTAAATTTTATTGACCTATAATTGTCAAAGGTAAAGTAATATAACATTAAAAAATGATAAAAGTTAAAAATAAACTTTTGAAAAATATATGGAAGGAAGAAAATAAATTGATAGGATTTATCCACCCAAATACCATCCAAATCAATAAATGAAATTAGTTATATGACTCTTAATAAATATTGGTTTGTTAAAATACATTATTTTATAAAAAAATATAATTATAATATATCATTAAAAATTTAAATATTTTGCAATACCATATGACACTTTGATACTTAGTGTTCCTTTTAATATCATTAATCCTTTAAAATAACATATGTTTTATTTATATAGAGGTAAATTTCCTCTAGTATTAGAGAGTAATGAAAATATGGGTACCTATTGTGTTTTGATTAATTTAATAATAGTGGAAAATATTTTGGGGTAAAACTATTTAAAAGCTTATAAGATTTGATCAAAAACGAGAAAAAAAAAAGAAATTTAAAAATTATTGAGCCTCAGACCTGGGGTAAAACTATTTAATTTCATAATGTTAATGATGACATATTTATTGCATGTGGTAAGAACACTTCCTACATATATATTGGTTTCTCATATCACATAACTAGTGAAAATTATATATTTTAAAGAATAAAAAAGTAGAAGGTGGAAATAAAACTTTTAAAGAAAACATGGAATGATATGTGATGTCTTCATTCAAGGAAACCCATTTATTTCAAATGTTTTATATGTCTCTAAATTAAATAACATTTTAAAAAATATAATAGTCAATTTTTTGATAATTGATACTCCATAATATTTAGGAATAAAAATATACCATAAATAATTCACAATGTCTAACAATATTATTTTTAAATAATTTTGGTAATTTTTATACCATATATCATGAATATATTTATTTTAAGAACATTACTTTTCTAATTGTAATAAAAAATTATTAATTATTGTTCTATATAAGTCTAAAACATTGAAACCCTTAAAACCTAACTAGAATCACAAGAAAGTAAATAGTGAAGGTCATAATGGAGTTGAAGTTTGATTTCACAACTAAATGTGTTCCCTTAAAATACAGTAAGATATATAAATATATATAAAGATGAAAAATTATGTTTTAATATTTCAACCTACACAATTTATTTAAATAAATCATTTTAGACTTATCAAATTGAAATTATTTTTTATAAACACTATGTATTAATCTCTATTGACTATTTCACTTATTATGCTTAATTTTTTCGTATTTTTTAGATATCATATACCCACAATTTTTAATAAATTGTATTTAAATGTTAAAAATGAAAAAAACTACTAATAAGCATTATATAGATTGGTTATAGAGGTGAATTTGAAAATATTTATTTATAAACATTTTTTTATTAATAATTATTTAAATAAATATTTTTAAAACTAATAACGCCTAAAAAATAGTGTAGTTTGATGGAATAATAAAACCCTTACATATATTTCTCATACTATGTTATAGGAATAAAAACTAAAAAATAGTATTTGAGATGAGGCTTTAAATAAAATAATTTATATTATAAATTGAGTTTTTATTGGAACCAAGGTTGTTCGTTGATAATAATAGAGTTTTTTTGTCAATATACACATGGATGACTATGTATTTTTCAAGGAATATGGTCATACATTTGATGCTGAAAGCAGTATTGAAGGTGGAAAAGTTTCCCAATGTTTGCTAATTTTTTGGGCCTCAAAATCTGGAATCTATTCATAGGAATGTATGGAATAAAGAAAGGAAAATGAATCCATCAAAGGGAGAGAACTGCATGGCCTAGGACATGGACCGCGTACCATGTCTAGGAATGGTTTGCAGACTGCATGAGGAATAGTGGGAATGGTATGTGGAGCAGTTCGTGGAACCTAAACTAGTTCATAGAGAAGCTATGCGAATAGAGGAATTCATTACGTGTGGAAGGCTAGAGTTTCATGGATTAGCTGCAATTCACAGGACAATAGTGGTACGTGGTGGAGGCTAAACCAAAATCAAAGATTTGGTAAATCTTGGATTAGAAGATTTTTTGGATCCATTTTTTCCTATATAAGGAGTAGTAATACAATTTGTTAAAGAGTGGGATTGGAGATTAAATTTTCAGGATGAAATCCGATGAAGTATGAAGTGGTTTGTGGAGGACAATATGGAATGTGGATAGAACCATCCGTATAAGGAAAAACAGTCCACGTAAGAGAGTGCAATTCGCGGAGGAAGATATCGCGGTACGTGGCGAAGGCCATATGCGGAGTAGGGCGGTACACAGAGAAGCTGAGAAGTATGCAGAGTAAGGAAATAAGTAGAGAATGGAAATTCATAGAGGATATGGATGGTATGCAGAAATAGTAGTGGTACCCAGAAGAGGTGATCTGTGAACCATACTTGATACTCAGTACACAAAGGAGGTAAAGTGATACATGGAACACCCAAGGAAGCCTGAAAATTGACTAAATAAATTTGTATAATTAATTACCATAACCTATCAGTGTGCAGGAAATAAAATTAAATCTGTGGGAAATAATGGAACTTCAAAAAAGCATCCATTTATAGTTGAGGATCCATGATTTAATGTTACTCTATTGAAGCAACCTTCAAGTCAATAAATTGAGTAAAGATTCTTCCAAAACAGTGAGTAAGGTGGAGTCAGTGGAAGTGATCTGAGAGATTCAGTGTGCTTTCCCTAAAACATTGTAAAGGTAGTGCTCATGGAATAGAGGGATTTTTCTAAACTCTTTTAATCCAAAACATGGGAAGATTAGTTGTTATTGGGTACAACTGGCACATTTTTAGATTATGCTCCTTGGATGTAGCCCTTTGTGGTGAACCAAGTAAAATAATTGTGTCTTTGCTTTGCATGTGATTGTTTTTTTTTCTACACTTCCTCTTCAGATAGGTTTAATATGATCCTATCAATGTGGGAACAAGATCCATCAGTTTAAAAGAAAAAGTTGGCATCCTGATTCACCCATCCCCTATCAGGGTGTTCCGAGATCCTTCAGTTTTATACTAATTGATTTTGTAGAAAAATATTAAGAACTATAAAATTAAAAGAATAATTTTATTAAGTACTTCTATGATTTAAATGATAGGACTTAATCATGAATAAAAGGACTCATAAAAATTAAGAAATGTTATATATTTAATTTTATGAGGCTAGACCTTTTGAAAATTTGAATTATAATTTTTATGATATAACTCTGAAAAATCATTTTAAAAAACTCTCTTTGATTTAATAAATTGATTGGATGATGTGTGAAAACAAGAAACTAAGATATTATAAAGTGATTTACTAGAATATGAGGAACCATGCATTTTTTAGCATGAAAATCAATATTATTAAATCAGTATCCTCTAGATAATTTCATTAGTGATATTGATCGTCTAATCATGATTGTATGTTCTCTTTGGAAGGAGTTTGAAATTTAAAATTTATATCACAATCAAAAACTAAAATGTCAAATGATTCTAAAGGTTATGATAATTAGTAGATGGATATGAATGACAGTATAAAAAAATTCAAATCAAGGAAGGTATATATATTGGTATAATGTCCAAATGAAACTTAAATTATATAAAAAATGTTTCCTTCAATAGAAATGTGATGATAAAATTTCCATTATTTAGAATAAGGAAATATATGATTTAATGATATATAACCTAGAAGAATCAATGGGTTATGATGAACCATTTGATATAGTATCTAACATTAAACCTATCTTGATCATATTTAATTTTTTTATATAACTCATTTTTATAATATTTGAAAAGGGTACTAAAATATCCTTATTAAATTTTTTTATTTTAGAGGAAGATTAAGTTCAATATCCTTTGGGTAGTGAAAATCATGAAATCTTTGGCTATATATTTTATATTGCTAAGTAAATTTATAAATTATGTAATTTTATAAATCCTAGACTTATTGTTTTTATAAATTAAATTTTATAAAATAATATTTTAAAAGAAAAATGTATCTAAATATTTTTTATCAATATTGTTCTCAAGGATATATTGATGGTTCATATCTATGTTGATGTTATTTTATTTTAATCCACTAAAAAACACTTGAAAAATGTTTTATAAAAATATAAAAAGTGAATTTGAGAATAGAATATTAAATGGTCCAAATTTCATTATTAGTTTAAAATTTATTCAAGCTTCTGATGGAATAATTTTTCATCAATAAAATTTTACTATAAATTTTTTGAATGGGATTTGGATATAAACTAGTATGATAATCAGTACTTTGGTAAGTGACTCATATAATCTTGATCTGGTTGAAGTTAGATAACTAGTGGATCAAAATTTATAAAAAAATCATGATATTTTGTATTATATAATTTTTTTCCTGACATCATGTTCTCATAATTACCTATTTACACATTTCAATAAAATCAAAATAATATCATTTAATAGAGATAAAAACAAAAAATGTAGAATTTAAAAAGGAACATCCTTTCCTTTTATGTTTTATCCTTTTTATTTTGATTCTAAACTCATATGTTTTTATAATATGGAATCTAGAGAATGCTGAATATATAGTAAAAACACATGCAGTACTTGAAACTTCCCTAGATAATTTTAAATGTCTTGGCTCGTTAAAGAATAAAAAACATTGTATCACTCTAAATTATAGAAGAGGAATATGTATAATTTGGATATCATTGTGGTTTATTATTATAGATAAATCACACACTTACTAAACTTGAATTCATATATGCACTTGTTCCAAACATGTGTGGCTACACAAGTGTAATTTCCTTTTGTAAGAATAAAACAAATCACTCATGGGGGAAGCATATATATATATATATATATATAATAAAATACATCCTATATGATAACACACAAAAGGATATATCATTATTTAGTTCATAGGAATGTATTAGTTTGAAGATATCATCACAAAATGCTTAAACTCAAAGTTGTTCTATTTAATTAAATAAAAATGTAAATTATTAAACAAAAATGATAAATTTTTATCTTAATATATACTTTGAATGTAATATTGATAATCCCCTTGAAAAGGGGTCATATATTCATGGAATGAAAAATATTTATCTATACCTACTAAATTTTATTATCCCAAACATCATACATATGGATCTAATGAATTCATAGTTACATTTGTTTTTAATATAATTAAGAATATCATAAAAATTTAGATGTATAAAAGGAAAATATTATTTATAGTGGATGATCGTCTTGAGATGGTAAGGTGGAGTTGATGATTGATATGAAGGTATCAATAATTCCCATGAGATTGAAGCATGATCATGTATAATTAGTACCATATAATATTTATGTGAATGAAGATGAGTATAGAATCCAAATACAATGTTGATGTCTATTAAAATGAGTGGATTATAAAAATAAAAGGGAAAATTATAAAGTTCTATATAATCAACATGATTTATTATTCCCTAAAGAATGAAGATTCCTAGAAAATATGTTCATATCTAGTAGTATGGGGGAAGGAAACTACCTAAGGGAGTTAAATGTAAATGGATTATATCTTTTGGATATATATATATATATATATATATATTCCTATTGTTTTTATAGGTACAAATGAGAATATATTCACATGATGATAAGGATGAGAATAATATATCACCATGGAGATATCACTTTAAAATGTTATTCAAGTGTTGTTCTTGAATATTTTTATGAATAATTTATTAAATATATACTTTTCTTTGATTATATATATTTATTGATTAGTATATATCAATTAGTTCAATAAAATAATGGAGAATAAGTCATTCCATATTTCATGAATGTACAGTGTTCGTGAGTGTCTATAAATACTCACATAAAAAATTATATTAAAATGATAAGCGAAGAAAATATATGATGATTATATTGTTTGATAAATAAGTATTTTTATCAATTGAGAAAATTATATTTCTCTCTGAGTGGAAAAAAATGATAGAACATGCATTCTATCCATTGCATAGGAAACAACAAATCTTTTATCCGCATTCTAAAGAACACATATTATATTAAAATTTAATGCATATAGAATATAATATCATAAATAAGATAATTCAAATATTTTATGTGATATTTTAATAATATCATCACTTATTTATAGTTGAAGTACCTAGGTTGGTTAGTATCCCTGAGAGGGGGGAGAGGATGAATCAATATCATGCTTTTAAAATTATTTTTTTTGAATTAACCTTTTTAACATATTAAATTATTAGTCATATCGACATTAATTAACTCAATATCACCTCATATGAAACTGAAATATTGTAATCATGAAACAAAAGTATTTATAAGGTTTCACATTAAAAACTTACTCTTTGTTATGATTAGTTGTTCGCATCAATCGCATATTTTACGCTCTAAATGAAAGTAGTTTCATCAATGACCTTTCCATCCCCATCAGTATAGAGCCCCAGTATGATTCATCTCTATAATACCATTAGGGAATGAAAATTCCCATTTATCACTATAAGGTTTTTTGTATTAGAATATGAAATATCTTCACTAGGATCTCGGTTACTTCATCATTTCATATGTTTGACCTTTCTCCTCAATCCTCTTGGATAAAAAGATCATAACATTTTCCTTCAACAAGAACTTTAGAAATCAATGATTATGATCATGTCTACTAGTATTACTCATCATCTTATAATCATTAATGATTTGGATATTCCTCATTCACTCTAATACTAGGGCATGCATATCTCCTCCTTATTGAGTATCTCCTATGTTTGATCTTCTTATTCCCTACTTGATATAATAATGTATTGGATTATTTATCATCTCACCAATAATATAGGGTATCCCATATCTTTTTTCTCTATTTATATTTGACTCATTCGATCCTATCTCAAATTAATGTATTTCTTATCCTCCTATTCTTAAACTTAGTGTCTGTTTTCCCTTATAATTAGAGAGATATACTCACTTTCTCAACACTAAGTATCTTACACTAGACTCCATACCATATTATAAAAACTCAATATTTCATAATTAAAAATAATTCTAGAATAAAAATTCCAAATATTCTTTCTAGGTACTTAATTCAATAGAATAATACACCATGATCCTCCCATTTTCTTCACTCAATTAGGGTCAAAGTGATGCACTATGATCATTGAAAATTATTTCACTCAATTAACATCTTGTCTACTATGTGTATCCAAAATTTCCCTTATTTTTTATTTAATACAATTTTTATATGGTAGAATAAAAAACTTGATAACTATGCTACAACTTTGAATGTAATTGAGAATAATTCTAAAATAAACATATTTTTGAATTATAGAAATACTCAACATATATTTATTATTCTCATATAACTTAATTGACATCATATCACTTCATATTCAACCTTTTCATGGTATTATAAAATAAATAACATAAAAAATAAAAAAAACTGAGAATCTTGAAAAAAATGTTAAGAATCACTACATATTGATTGAACATTATTATTTTAACTTTAAAACAACACATAATCATCACAATAAATCTCTAGATGTATTTTATAGAATTTTCTACTGAACATATTCATTTCTAGATTCAATCCAACTTATGGTGTTGAATTAATGATCTAATATGATATTTACTGAATATATCTCATTATCCCATCATTCATATTGAATAAAAAATTGATGTTTTAATCACTGAATATCAATGATGAAATCAACGGATTTCATTCCTCAAAAAATTGAATTTAGGAAAGTTAAAATCTTCATAAGGATGAAAGGATCCTTAAAACATTAATAGATTTTAGAATTATAATAAGTATAAAATGATCCTTATGTTATCATAATTACAATCTTATCCTTACAAGATCATCCTTACGACTCTAGATAGTCCTTACTAAACTCATATATATGGCCTCATCCTTACACAATGTTCTAAATCATGCTTATATATTTAAAAATGATGTTTATACAAGTAGGATGATAAAACACAATTTTTTTGAATATTTTATTGATAATAAATGATAAAATTTCCCCACATTTTGTTAAATATGTTTATTCATAAAATATTTGGGATTAGATCATTCATTTGAAAATTTGATGAAAATTAAAACTTTACCCTTTAAAATTTCACTAGAGTATTTCAAAAATAAATAATTTTATTTGAATTATTTGAACTTAATATTTTCTAAATGTGTTCCTGAATTAATTTTATATAACTTTTGTTTAGGAAATCTGAGTTAAATCATGCATTTGGTTGGTGCAAAAGGGCCATGAAGTCAAAGTTGGGCTAGACTCTTCAAATTGGACATCGCTTCTATATTTGGGCCATAACTTCTATATAAATACTTGGATTGCACTCAAGTTTGGAGAGGATATCAAGAACAAAATTTCACAAAAATCATCATTCTATATAGATAGTTGTTTCATGTGTTTTTAAGGTCAAACAGGCTATACAACTTGGAATAAAATATTTGGCTGAATTTCCCCATTCACACTTGAAAACACTTAAAACCTAGACTCCCATCCACCCTATAAATTGGTTTTTTTATCATTTGGAGGGGTTGGGATGTTAATTGGTAGATTGAAGGTAGATAATAATTGGTTTCACTCCATTTCTCCAGGCATTTCAAAAGGTATATCTTTTGAAGTTAGGGTCCCTTCATCGAAGCCTTCTTCTTCTTCTTCACTTTATAATATTATTGTGCTTTCAATACACTCTTAGTTTCTCTTCCATTTATTTTGTTATTTTCAGTTTTATTCTTATCTTAATATTTTTATTTGGTCTATAATTCAATAGTAGAAACAATATTGGGTTATACCCTTTCTAAACCCTTGCAAATGCAAAACATTTCTACGATGACTACACTATCCATGGAAGAGTATTTCTTTTTAGTAATCAGTCTACCTCTTACCATATTCAATAATTTATTTTCAATAAATGAGATAATATAATTAAAATAATATTATCCATTAATTAAGCTTTTAAATTAAAAGAAACTAAGTAATTTAATGATTAACACAAAAACACGCGAGGTCGGGAATTTCTGTAAATTATGAGAGTGCAAATTTAATTGGTAAAACAAGACCACATGGGATAAATTTTTAGAGTTAAAATACAATCCATAAGCTCAATTAATTCTCATTTATAGAGTATATATGTGTCCTAATTTACTACAGAACATAATCTAGATTTAGAACATCAATCAAAGCAGGGTTCTATGATTGTATGTTCTAAAGCTAGTCTCGGGTTTAATTCATTTCATCTTTGTGGTTATGTTAACTTCTGTAGGGTTTGAGGGTTAACAAATTAGTGAATCATAATTAAGTGGATATTAATTTAAATGATAATGATTAATAATTAAGTGAAGTGGTAGATTTATATCGATTATTCCTTTTAAAATATTTTCTAAAAAACATCTTCTTATTGTGTCTTTCTAATCAAACTTCATTTAAAAAAAACAAAAAAAACGCAATATTCTTCCTGAAAACTTCTTCTAGTTTTATAAATGATAAACAACCCCACCCCACCCCCCCCACCCCCATACTTTTAAGTAGTGTGTTTAAGTTATTTAATTTTATTTTAAAAATACCTTCAATTTGTTCTCTTAAATTACTTCCTCCTTTGAGAGATGACTTTGGTCAACCACTCTACTACACTTAAATAACATGAAATCGAACATCATTTGAAAGTTCTCATTACATAACCTTTCAAATTTGTGTCATTTTCGGGGAGGAAAGTAATTATTTCAACCAATTATAGGTATTCCTTTTATTTTTCATTTTATTCTCTTCTTCTCTTCTTTCTTCCTTTATTACCCAAACTGAATTTTTCTTCTTCTTTTGTTTTCTTCTTCTTATTCTTTTCAAACCATAAACTCAAACATCTCATTTTTATTTTTTTATGGTCAACTTTTCTTATTTTCATTTTTATTTGATTTATTAAATGAACTAATCCTAAATATATCTTAAATCTTGACCCTGATATTGAATGCAGCCTTAGGGATCGAATTAGACATTCTCAGTCTACGGGAAGTTTCAATATTCAACCAGTTGGAGAATCTCTCTATTTTAGGAACACAGAAATTGGAAAAGCTTATAAATAAATCTTAAAACCAGAACAAATGGATGAAAAAAATAACAATGAACTTAATAAAACCATTCAAGAATTGGTTTCATGAGACATTAATTATCAACCAAATTTTATTGCATACCCAAATCTCGAATCAGACTTTGAACTGAAATCTGGGTTAATTCACCTTCTTCCAAATTTTCATGAATTATATGGTGAGGACCCAAAAAACACTTTAAAGAATTTAATGTGGTTTTCTAAACCCTGAAACCAAGAAATGTATCTGAATATCAAATCAAACTAAGAGCATTCTCATTCTCACTTGATGGAGCTACGAAATATTGGATGTATTATTTACAGCATGAAGATGTAACTTGTTATAATGATTTGAAACATATTTTATTGCAGAGATTTTTTCCTACATCAAGGACCACATCCATTCTAAATGAGATATCTGGGATAAATAAATCACAAGGGGAGTCAATGTATGAGTACTGGGAGCTATTAGAGAAGTTGTTTTCAATCTATCTACATCACCAAATTAGTGAGAAAATCCTCAGCAAATACTTCTATGAAGTACTCACACCTATGGAGAGAAGTATGGTGGATGTTGAGGCTAGATGGGCATTGGTCAACAAAACACCAGTAGCTACACATGCATTGATCAACAATAAGGCACAAAACTCCCAACAATTTGGAGATAGAGGTACACCACATGTTAGAGGAGTACACTAGGTAATTCCTTATCTTGAAAGTCATTTAATTGATACCATGTTTGAATAATTGACCACTATGGTGAGAAAGATTTCTTTGGCTCAAAATATATCCCAACTCACTCCTATGAGACCTTGTTGAATTTTCATTGAAACAGACCAACCAACTGACTTTTTCCCCCAATTATAAGAGTCAAAGGATTGTGTTGCATTATTCCTAGGGAGACCATATCAGTAGAAACAATAACCACATCCCCAAAATAATTATTATTACTTTTCACCAACATAAAACCTAGGGTGTAAGGATCAATCATACATGAGGTATGGGTCTGGACAACAACAAAGTCCCCCTTTTCAATAAAAATTTCAGCAGCCTATGCCTTACCAGTAGGGTTTCCAACAACCCCAATGTAGATTTGAAGCCCAAGCATCAAAAATCCAACAATAAGGGAATACCCAACCAAAGTTAGATTCTAAAATTAATCACCTTTTGAAACAAATTTTTCTTAATCAACAGAATGAGATGAAGAGTCAAGGTTTGGAGCTGAGGGAGTTGAAGACTCAAATGAGCCAGATTGCCACTGCCCTCTATGAACTAATAACTAAGAATTATGTAAATCTACCTTCCCAACCTATTCCAAATCCAAAGGGGAATGTTAGTTACATCAAATTGAGAAGTGGGAAGAAAACAAATGATATATATGCACCTGTCATTCCACCAGGATTCACCTCAACTCCATAGAAGCCTCATTCCATACCAACTAATGAGAAACCCAAGGATAAAGATAAAGGTAATAAAAATATTGATGATGTTACTTCAAAACCCCTTCCATTTCCAAAAAGATTTGTACAAACCAAGAATGTGGCTGAAGAGGTTAGGCAAAAAAAAGTTTTGGAGACATTCAAGAATGTCAAGATCAACATCCCTCTACTTAAAGTAATAAATAAAATCCCAAGGTATGTCAAATTTTTAAAAGAACTTTGTACCAATCGAAGAGGAATTAAGGAAAATGAGAGGATAAATCTTGGAAGGAATATGTCATCACTCATTACACCAACTCTAGCAAAGCCAAAAAAGTGAAAGGATCCCGGGACATTCATCATCCCATACACCATAGGGGAGTTTCACTTTTCTGATGCTCCTTGTGTTTTAGGAGCTTCCATAAATGTGATGCCTCACTATGTATTCTCTTATTTATAGGTTGGATAGTTGAAGCTGACGAGACTAGTGGTGCAGTTGGTGAATAGTTCTATAATATATCCATTGGGAGTCCTTGAGGATGTACTTTTTTGGGTAAGAGACATGATCTTCCCATTATATTTCTATGTTCTTAACATGGAGGATGATCAGGTAAGTTCTCATGATCCCATTATCTTAGGTAGTCCCTTCCTCAAAACTAAAAAAACTATCATAAATGTTCATGAGGGTACACTTTACATGGAGTTTGGAGATGAAGTTGTGATATTTAATTTTATAGACTCCATGAAGTACCCCTCAAAGGACTATTCAGATTTTGTTATCTCCCATTTTGAACCACCAAATAAAAACCCCATGGAATTTAATTGTCCTATGCTTATGGAGATTATGAGTATTGGTTCTAGTTTTATATCTAAGAGCACTTCAAAATCTGTTTCTAATGCACAAACCTCTCTTATATTTGATTTTGGAATGGATTCATATTATGATTTTGGTCATGTGAACTCCAGTTATGACATGGCTATAGAGTATACTGATGGTTTTAATGATTTATTCTATGATTTTGTTAATGTATATTATGATATTGATGTTCATTGTGCACATATTTCAATTCTTTCAATTTATTCATCCATACATCAAATCCCCTACATTGTAACTCAGGCCATTTTCACCTAATTTAAATTCTCATACTTGTTAAGTGGTGAGAAATTACCTGTTATAATTTCTAACAATATCCCTTTTAAACATGAAGAAAAACTTTTGAATATTTTGAGGGAGAATTTCAGGGAAATCGGGTGGACCTTGGATAACATATCTTGTATTATTCCCTCTATTTTCATGTATAGGATTATTTTGTAGGATGTGGATAAACTCATGAGGCATCCACAAAGGAGACTCAATCAAAATCTTCTGGAAGTTGTTAAAAAAGAAGTTGAAAAATTGCTCGAGGCTGGTATAATTTATACCATTTCAGATTCCTAGTTGGTGATTCCTATTCAGATTGTGCCTAAGAAAATTGGTGTTACAGTTGTTAAAAATTATAGAGATGATTTAGTTCCAATGAGGGTGAAAAAGAGGTGGCGAGTGTGTATTGATTATAGTAAACTAAATTAATCCACTCACAAGGACCATTTCCCCCTCCCATTTATTGATCAAATGCTTGAGAGACTAGCTGTGAAGACACATTATTGTTTCTTGGATGGATTTTTTGGATATTTTTAGGTTCCTATAGCTCCAAAGGATCAAGATAAGACAACATTAGCTTTTCCATTCGATACATTTTCCTACCATAGGATGCCATTTGGACATTGGAATTCCCCAGGTAACTTCCAGAGATGCATGGTAAATATTTTTTTCTGATTTTATTGAGACCAGAATGGAGGTATTTATGGATGATTTTACAGTGTATGGGTCTTCATTTGATTATTGTATCTCTATTTTTGGAAAGGTGTTGAATCGTTTTATTGAGAATAATCTAGTCTTGAACTTTGAAAAGTTTCATTTCAAGGTAGAGCATGAAATTGTCTTAGGGCATGTAGTGTCAAAACATGGGATAGAGGTTGATAGATCTAAGGTAGATATTATTTCATCCTTACCCTATCCTTCATGTGTGCATGATGTTAGATCTTTTCTAAGGCATGCAGGATTTTATCAGTGCTTTATCAAATATTTTAGTAAGATTTCTCATCTTATATAACAATTACTTCAAAAGGATTCTGATTTTGTGTTTGATAATTCTTGCAGGACTTCCTTTGATGAGCTAAAGAAGTGTCTGACCACTCCTCTAATCATAAAGTCCCCATGGTGGGATCTTTCTTTTGATCTTATGTGTGACGCATCCAACTTCACGATCAGAGCTATCTTATCTAAAATGGCAGAGGTGCGTTCACATGTGATTGAATATGGATCGAGGACACTGGATTCAGCCCAATGAAACCACACAACCAAGGAAAAGAAGTTTCTTACTATCATATTTTCTTTAGATAAATTTTGTTCATATTTATTGGTCTCTAAAGTAGTTGTTTTTTCTGACCATGTAGCTCTAAGGTACCTCTTGAAGAAGCCAGATGCAAAGCCCATACTTATCTGATGAATTCTTCTTATTAGGGAATTTGATATTGAGATAATAGAAAAGAAGGGGTAAGAAACCCTAGCGGCAGACCACATGAGTATGATTACTCACACATTAGAGGCTGAAACCTTCGATCAGGTACCACTTCGGGACACTTTCCCCAATGAGCATCTTTATTCCATATTAGGTATGCATTCTTGGTATGATGATTTAGTGAACTACCTTATTTCATCTTAAATCCCTACAAATTTAAAGAAACATCAAGTCCAAAAATTAAAAAGTGAGTCTTGGTGTTATGTGTGGGATGATCCCTACCTTTGGTGCATGTGTAGTGATCAATTAATTAGGATGTGTGTTCTTGATTATTTGTTTAATTCTATTCTACATTTTTTTCATACACTTTCATGTGGAAGAAACTTTGGACCCCAACGGATATCTAGGAAAGTTTTAGACTCTAGATTATATTTTCCTAGCTTATTATATGATACTCATCTATTTTTTAAGTCATGATCATGTTTCTAACACATGGGAAACATTTCTAGGAGACATGAGATGCCTCAACATCTCATATTATTCTGTGATATTTTTGATGTGTGGGCATTGATTTTATGGGTCCTTTTCCAAGTTCTTTTTGGTTTCTATTACATTTTGGTTGTTGTTGATTATATGATTAAATGGGTGGAGGATAAGGACACTAGGACTGATGATTCAGATGTTGTAGTGTAATTTTTCAAGACAGAGATTTTTTGCATGTTTGGAGTACCAAAGTTCATCATCAGTGACTAAGGGACACACTTCTGCAATCAGAATTTAGATTCCCTCCTTCGAAAGTATGGGATGACACACAAAACATCGACACCATACCACCCCAAAACAAATGGTCAATATGAGGTTTCAAATTGTGTATTAAATAAAATTTTGGAGAAAACTATACAGCTGAATAATAAGGATTGGAGAAAGTTCTTGGATGATGCACTTTGTACTTATAGGATAACATAGAAGACACCCATTGGTATGTCCCAATTTTGGATTGTTTTTGGGAAAGTGTTTCATCTCCCCATGGAAGTTGAGCATTGGGCTTATTGGTATATAAATAAATGCAACATGGATTTGGCCCAAGCTTGAATCAAAAGGAAACTACAAATTCAAGAGCTTAAGGAGATTCGATTGTATTTATATGAGAACACAAGGCTCTACAAGGAACGATCAAAATAATATCATGATAGAATGATCCAACAAAGGGAGTTTCATGTTGGATAGAAAGTTCTTCTCTAAAGTTCATGACTGAATATGATTCCTGATAGGTTGCATTCCAGATGGTTAGGTCCTTATATTGTATCTAATGTTTTCCTTATGGTGTAGTGGAGATCGCATAAGAGGACATTGGAAGAAGCTTTACAGTCAATGGGAAACGTTTGAAGAAATATATTGAGGGACTTACTTATGATGTAGTGGATCTCATCACACTACATGACCCCATCATCACTTGAGCATATTAGGCTATTCCTAACCCTTTAACTTTTATATTCTATTTCCTATTTAAAATTATACATTTCATGTGCATATATCATCTCATAGGTTCACATTAAGGAAAATGAAATATTTTAAGTGTGGGGGAGGGGAAAACATTTTGGGGTAGATATTTAGGATTTTTATTTGTGTGTTTTGTGTTTATTTCCTATTATGTTTTTAGTAAAAAATTTCAAAAAAATCAAAAAAATAAATAAAAAAACAAATATATCATGTAACAATCTAATGTGGAACATATGGAAAATGAATATTTTCAAAATTCATTGGTAGAATTATAAGCATGAGTAATATTTAATCATCAAGGGTTTATTTTTATAAAAATTGAAGTCATTTATGGTATGAATGGTTGTTCCATTATAAAACCTTTTAGATTCTGACATCATTATTTGTGATATTTGTTCATGGTAAATTGTTTCATTGATTTCTCCACAAAAATTTTCACTCAACCGTGACTTTTGAATTTTTTCCTAATCAATTGAAGGTATAGTCAAGTTAGGTAAAAAAATCATTGGTTGATCTATATGTTCATTTATCCTCTGATCAGTTTCATTACTATGCTAAATTGACCTATGCATGTGTGCATGTTATCCGACTGTTGTATGCCCTCAAACAAATATGGGTTGTGTCTTGGACAGGTAAAAAACCACTATTTATCAACCTTTTATCTTGTTATAACTATTACAATTAGTGTCATGAGTAGATCTAACACTGGTTGAGAGTTGAGTGTGATATTTTTTCCAAGTGAAACTTAAAACAATAATAATAATAATAAATTAGGGGAGTGATGAAATGTACAACATATGGGGATATCTAGGTAGAGAGATTAAGGTTTGACATTCAGGTTTTCTTAAGTGAGTGGATCTTGAAATTCGATTGCAAAGGCATATTTAATAGGTTCAGTGAATTAAACTAGGTAAGAAGAATAGTTTTACTTGACCTAAATATACAAAATAAAGGGTTGATTTATGAGCTTGGAATGGTTGGCACACACACATGTGGAGAATTAGTGGCATGGTAGACCCATGACCTGTTTCTCTATGATTAGTGTTATGAATCTAAATGGATTTTTTTTTACACAATTTATGAGATAATGACTTTAAAATTTATTGAGGTTGAATCTTTATGGTATTCTTAATTTTCCTATATTTTCACTGTGGATTGAGAAATATGAATATGCATATCTTGTCACAATTTTTTTCGAATACATGATATGAGGTTTTTCCCATGAGTGCAAAAGGGTAAGTGTGGGGGAGTTGATAAAAAAATTATTGAATATTTTATTGATAATAAATGACAAAATTTCTTCACATTGTGTTAAATATGTTTATTTATAAATATTTTGGATTAGATCATTCATTTGAAAATTTGATGAAAATTCCAGTTTTACCCTTTAAAAATTCACTGTAGTATTTATAAAATAAATAATTTTATTTGAAATTTTTTAACTTAATATTTTTTAAATGTGTTCCTGACTTAATTTTATACAACTTTTATTCAGTACATCTGAGTTAAATCATGCATTTGGTTTGTGCAAATGGGATATGAAGTCAACGTTGGGCTGGACTCTCCAGATTGGATATTGGTTATATATTTGGGTCATACCTTTTATATATATGCTTGGATTGGAATTAAAATTTGGAGATGATATCAAGAATAAAATTTCTCATAACTCATCCTTCTATATGAATATCTGGTTCACTCATTTTTAAGTTCAAACAGGCAGTCAAACTTGGAAGAAAAATTTTGTCTGAATTTTCCCATTCACACTTGAAACCACTTGAAACCTAGCCTCCCCTCTACTCTATAAATTGGTTTTTTTCTCATTTTTAAGGGTTGGGACGTGAATTGGTATATTTAAGATAGAGTAGAATTGTTTTTACTCTATTTCTCCAGGTATTTCAAGAGGTAGATCTTTTAAAACTAGGATCCCTTCATCGAAGCCTTCTTCTTCTTCACTTTGTAATATTGTTGTGATTTCAATAAACTCTTAGTTTCTCTTCCATTTACTCTATTATTTTCAGTTTTATTATTCTCTTAATCTTCCTATTTGGTCTAGAATTAAATATTAGAAACAATATTGGATTATACCCTTTCTGAACCCTTGCGAATGTAAAATTTTTCTACGATGACTACACCACCCATAGAAGAGTAGTTATTTTTAGTAATCGGTCTACCTATTACCCTATTCATTAATTTATTTTGAATCAATGAGATAATGTAATTCAATTAATATTATTTGTGAATTGAGCTTTTAAATTAGAAAAAAATAAGTAATCAATTTAACAATTAACACAAAAACATGTGAGGTTGGGAATTTGTGTAAATTATGAGAGCGCAAAATTAATCCGTAAAACAACACCACATAGGATAAATTTATAGAGTTCAAATACAGTACCTAAGCTTAATTAATCCTCATTTATAGAGTGGATATTTTCCATAATTTATCGCTGACCATAATCTAGACTTAGAACATTAATCAAAGTAGGGTGTTATAATTATATATTATGAAGCTAGTCTCGAGTTTAATTCATTTCATATTTGTGGTTATGTTAACTCTCATAGGGTTTGAGGGTTAAAAAATTAAGGGATAATAATTAAGTGGATACTAATTTAAATGATAATGATTAATAATTAAGTGAATAGGTAGAGTTATATCTATTATACCATTTAAAATATTTTCTAAAAAAACATCTTTTTGTTGTGTCTTTTTAATCGAACTTCATTTCAAAAATAAAAACAAAAAAATGAAATATTCTTCTAGAAAACTTATTCTAGTTTTATAAATGATAACCCCCCCCCCCCAACACCACCCCCATCCTTTCAATTATTGTGTTTAAGTTATTTAATTTTATTTTCAAAATACCTTAAATATTTTGTCTTAAATTACTTCCTTCTTTGAGAGACGACTTTAGTCAGCCACTCTACTATACCAAAATAACCTGAAACTAAACATCATTTCAAAGCACCCATGATAGCACCTTTCATAGGAATCATCCTTATAAAGACATCCTTATCAGAAAATTATATTTATTTGGACCTTCATTCTTACATTCCATAATGTTTATGGGATATCATACTTATGTGTTCCTTCGTCATGGTTCGACGCTAATGAAAAATCATACATTGAGGCTTTGAGTCATATGTTTCTCATGAAGTCATACACCACTTCTCAAAGTATTATAGAAGAATCATAATGTATTTATCAAAGTTTTATGTGACATATAAAATACTTAAGGGAGACATTTATGTCTTATGAAGCTCTAAGACATATCCAATTTCATCTCCCACACCGAAGTCTTGTTAAATTACAAACTTCATCGAAATATATTCAGAATCTATCCAACTTACTCTGAGTCCTTCTAAATCTCTATAAATCAACTCAAAATATCATTCAAAGGTATTACTTTCCTCACTTGAATATTCTTTATGATTTCTGTTATAGCTACCTTATTAATCTTGACATCCAATTATATTCCAACTCCCCTATTAAATTCCAACTCCCTTACTATCTAGAAATCTCAAACTTCCATAAAATGATTTATACAACACTCTTATCATAATAACTTTTCTTTATCATAAATAACACCACATCAATCAATCATAAGGTATGGAGGGGATGCAATATTGAATTTATCTAATGATGTTCTTCAAGCAACATACACATATTCCTTTTTAAACCTCGGATGTTTTATTTAACCTGTACTAAAGAAATTTCATCCATGTAGTTTTACTCTTTGATGGAAACCAATTAATTTTTCCATTTTTTTAGAAATAAAGTTATCTTGGAAATTAAAATAAATTCGTAATACAATTCAACATAAATAAAGTGTAAATTTTAACATTATATACTTATATTTGAACTAGTTCTCTAGAGAAAAAGGTTGTCTCTATATGGTTTTTCAACCTAATATTTCAATATCATAATTCCCAAAAATAATTAAACTCTACTATGATACAAAATAAAATTTACCCAAATTCACACTTTTAGATCAGCTGCTATAAATACATCCATTCTATAAATAAAATGAACATTTATTTCATTTAACCATTCTCATAATAATATGTTTAGTTTTACTAGGAACTATGTATATATTACATCATCAGCATATAAAATACTATAAAAAATTGATCAAATATTTCATCATATACCGCCTATAATTTGATCAAACCCTTATTAATAAAAAGTATCCCCCAAGGATGTACTCTAAATTAAGGATGAGCTAAAAGGCCTAGTAAGGGGATAATCAAAAGTAAATATTGAGAGAATAATTAGTAAAAAATTCAAGAGATAATCAAGTATAAAATGTTATCATAAAATAAGAGAACCAAAAGTCACAAGATAGAAATATGGAATAAGAATATGGAATTCCATGAGATATTCAGGCATGATATGATAACATAATGAAATATAATCAGGAATCATAACATTGAAGTCATACCATAGCAATATATAAGAATGTGATATAAACATAAAACATTTTAACACAATGATATTCCAAGGATTACTGTCAGGACATAGAAATGTAGGGTGAAAGGCTCACTGATGAGTGTCTATTATGGGGCACTCAGAAAAAAATTGAACTTGAATAAATATTTAATAGTGGACTTGGGTTATATCAGGAGAGTATAGTGTTATGGGTGTTTTTCTCTTTTTTCTTGATAGGTTTGATTTATGAAAACAGTGTATAAGATTGATTGGTTTTAAATTAAGATTATAGATAGTGTCTTAACCTCATATCATTCCCTCACTAACCTATAAAAACATAATTATACATTAACACTCTTATTATCTCTCAAACTGAGTGAAACCTCACTCGATCGCCCTCTCTCTGAAGACTCATCTTGAGTAGTGGAGTACAATTATCACTATAAACCCAAATCACAGCAAGCCTAGTGATTGGATATCTCTAATATCCCTCGCCTTCACCCACTACTCGCTATCATTTTTAGTGGAGTGATTTTAAGTAGCATGTGTATACAATCTATCTATGGAGGGAAGGAAATTTTAAAGTTCATAAGTAAAAGGAAATCTCCTAAAACCTAAACACATTTAGTTAAGTCCATGGAGATTAATAAAAGAGAAAATAAATTATAAAATTGATTTAATTTATATGGAAGTAAGGAGAATCTTTTCAACTCATCCACTAATGGATTAGTGTTCCAGCACTAGATAATTACAACTAAAGAAAAATGTAAATAAAAAATAAAATAAAATGAAATAGAAACTCTAGTTTGATGATCATAGATGCTCTAAGACTTTATAGAATTTTGAATTGGTTATGCATCGACCATATGAGAAGGCTCTAAATTTACCATGTAGTTGATCAAAGTTTTTAAAGTTTTTGGGTTACTAAATTGACTGTATGAGGATGGAAATGTTGTCACCCTAACCCATTTGTAAAAAAAATTACCATAGTATCTTTGAATACCTCTTTATAATAACTTTAGTACTTTAAAAAAATTATATATGAGATCACCTCAATCGACCATGGATAAAATAATGAAATTTTACCTTTTCTCAATATATTTTTTCTTATTTTCGATTAATTGTACGAAGGGGGGCCAAGGTATCTCTAGGGCTTTGAAAAATTCATGATTTTACAGCACAAAACAAAAAAAATAGTGTAGATGAAATTTTTATAATAAAATATAGAAATAAAAGAAACAATTAATCCTTCAAAATTTAATTCTTTTTCATAATATAAAATAAAATATTAATTTACAATTTAGAAATTTATATAATATTTTTTTGAAAAAATTTTATTTTCAATGAATAATTTTAAACCATATTCAAGAATTCCATATTGAAAATTTATAATTTTAAATTCACAATTATTTTATTTTTTAAAAAAATTAATTTATGGATTTCAAATTAATTGAAAAATTTTTAAAATAATTGAAACTCAAAAAAATCCATTAAATCATTTATGTTCAAATTAAAATTGAGTTAAATAATTGAACTTCAAATTTCAAAATCAATGAATGGATTTTTTAGATTAATTATATAAATATTTAAATAATAATAAATCAAGATCTAAAGTCTTTAAATAATTTAATTCAAATATATAGTGATCATATTCATTAATTCATAGTTTATTTCAAAAATGAATAAATCATTTAAAAACTAAAAATTTATACATTCAACAATTATGTTTAGAATTCACAAAGTATCAAAAATTGGGTGATCTACCCAAGTTTTATTTAATTAATGGGGGTAATTTATCAATGAAATAGGGTAAAAAATTTGAAATTTTTGGCTCTCATCACTCCCTTGTACTTGAATTATTGTGCTCCAAAGAAATACATTGAATTCCATTTTTTAAAGTATGATTGTCCTTATTAGATTTAAATATACAATCTATAGAATAATAAATTCATAGGTTCCTCCATCGTCTGAATTATCATACCTATTCTATAATTTCAATTCACTCTTAACTTCAATCCAATCAAAGTTCTAAGTCCAAGAGTGGGTCAAATTATATTTAAGTGGAATCAAAGTTTTAATAAGAAGTGTTTACATTTATCCCTTACTTCAAAGTTTCTCAAACAAAAGTTTGATATTACACTTCATTGATATAATTGAAATGTATTTTTTAAAGTAAATCTCCCCCTTATTTATATGGGTTAAATATTTTATCACCATAATGAATTCATTTTTTACTATTAGGAAATTTATTTATTTATTTCTTGAATTTTTACTAACCATTTACATGCAAAGAATTGTGGAAAATCACTTATTGAATATGTGCATAGGGATTTAACTCACACACTTGGTGCCAAATGTCTCATAGATTCACTGTTTGATCCCAGTTTCTCATTTTAATTTATTGGAAAATCACTTATTGAATATGTGCATAGGGATTTAACTCACACACTTGGTGCCAAATGTCTCAGAGATTCACTGTGTGATCCCAGTTTCTCATTTTACTTTAGTTTCAAAGAACTTATATCAATTTCATTTGAGTTGGATCCCTAAGTTATTCTTTTACATAGAGACCAAGTTACCTTTTATTAAGTTAAAAATTCTAGTGACCACATGTTATAATTATGATTCAACAAAAATGTGTTCACTCACTCTCTCTTTCTCAGTTCAAAGACCAAATTATCTTCGAAGATAGTTATAAACTCACTCAACATTCATCTTACGCTTAAAATTTAAGAACTATTATAGTTCCCTCTACTCTGAAATGGTATTTAAACTATATGGGGAAGTATTTAACTAAATAAAATTTGGAAAAAAATAAAAAAAAACTATACAAAAGAGCTATGTATAGCATTTACAAGAATATTAGTTTTTTGTGTTTTTTATTTATTTTTTATTTTATTTTTTTATTTTATTTTTTCATGGGATGTACTAAATTTAAAATATAATAGGGGTATTTACATCCTAAACTGCTTTTTATTCTCCCCCCCCCACACACACTTAGTTCAAACACACTTAAATTAAATTTATAGCATTCATTTTTTTATATGAAACAGATTGAAAAATAAAAGCATCCTAAAACGTGTGAATGAAAGAGAAAATTTAGGATTCTTTATTCAGGGGAAGTAAGGAGGATTTTAGATTCATGAACTATAAATTTTCATAAATATTCATGGTAATGTTTCACTTCCTAGAAATTTACTTTTAAGTGGTTCTATGACTCAACTCTCTTTATATAAACTATACTAAATGGAAAATTATTTGTCACTATGCATAGTCCAGTCCATTTGGAATGAGTTTTACTTGGAATTATTTTTATCCTTTAGGATAACAACAACAATTTATCTCTAATTTTAAAATACCTTTTCTAGATGATTATTTTATGGATTTATCTGGCTTTCCCCTTATACATTAGGGAATTATCATAAGCTTATCTTTTAATCTCTTCAAGATCCATCATCTGTAACTCCATTTTCTCTCTAGCTTTTCCAAACTATAAGTTTACTCTCTTAATATCCCGTTAGGATTTGTGATGAAACTAAACATGAATATTATAGTGTTTTCCATAAACTATTTTGTAAAGAGAGATGGCTAATGGGGTTTTGTAGGTAGTAATGTATGATCATAGTGAATACTATAACTTTTTACTACATTCCTTCTGGTTGTGTTGAATAGTCTTCTTCAAAATCATTTTTATCACTTTGTTAGAAAACCCATCCATCCAATTATTTTTTATATAATAGGTAGTGGAATTTTTATGATGTACTCTATATTTTTTCATTAGTTTTTCCATGTTCATGTTGTGGAAATATGTTACTTGGATACTTATTATTGCTCAAGGAACTCCAAACTTACAAAAAATATTTTATTTTAAAAACTTGTTCATAGTTTTGGAATCATAAACTCATGTATCTTTTTCTTTAATCTACTTAAAAACAAAGTCACTACTAAAACAATGTATGAAAAATCAAATAAAATAGAAAATGCACCTATAAAATCTAATCCTCATACATTGAATATTTCATTTAAAATCAAATGTGTTTAAGATATTTCATGTCTTTTGAAAATTCAACTAGTTAACTGGAAGTTTCAACACTTTATTTAAAAATCATGCGATTATTTAAAAGTTTAGGTCCAAATTAATATAGATTCTAAAACTTTTATATATATTATTTGAGGTCCAAAATGGCTACCACAAGTAAGTGTGTGGAAAAAATAAATCATGGACTTAATCTCTTCTTTATGGATACACCTCCTTACCACTTGATCGCTAAATATTTTTGATAAATTTAGATCTTTCCAGACAAAAAAAAAATTGATTCATATTTAAATTTAATTGATTTTTGTATAGAAAATAAGGGAGGTACCTTTGATGTGACTAGAAAATTCACAAAATCATCATACTGGGGAACTTGAGTGGTTTCATATATCTTATCACTAGGGAATGAGTCATTAATGTTTTTTTAGATGGTGTTCATACCTTACTGGTCTGGGATAGTTGACTCATGTGGTCTGCACCCAAATTATCACATCCTTTATTTTACTTGATATCTAAGTTGAAACCTTATAGAAGAAATATCCATCTTATTAGCCTAGGATTTACATAATCCTTTTTATTAATAACCTAAGTAATGCATGATCAAATAAATTAGTTAATTTATTTCCAAACTGATAATATCAAAATTTCTTGATAAAAAATTCAATAGAAAAAAAACCTTCTCATATATTGTATAATTTATCTTATTTATATCCATGGTCTTTGAAGTGTTGTAAATCACTTGTGAGTTTCCATCAATCTTTTGGGAAAGTAAAAATATTATAGATCTGTTCAAAACATCACATAGTATATCAAATAGGTTTTCCTAATTCAGTGGTAAGATTATGGGATTCATGGTTAATCTTTATTTTAGCTTATCCAAAGCTATCCAACATGAATCATCAAATACAAAATTAGTTTCTTTATTTAGTAGGTTAGTTAAGGGTAAATAATTCTTGCTAAAGTACCTAATAAATCTTCTGTAAAATTCATCATGTCCTAAGAATGACCTAATATACCTCACAGTGGTTAGGTAAGACATTGTAGACATAACATCAATTTTTTCCATATATACTTGAATACCTTCCTTATAAATAGTGGCCCAAAAAATCTTCTTCTTCTACCATGAAATGGTACTTTTTGAAATTCAAAAAATATATTTTATCAATAAATCTTTCAAAAGTTTTTACATTCTCTATATATATATTTTAAAATAGTTCCATGGAAAGTAAATCCATCAAGGAATATCTCAAAACATCTCTCAATAAAGTATGATAATATACTCACCATGTAGCACTAAAAGGTAACTGGGGTGTTTCTAATACTGAAAGGCATCCTTTGGTAGGAAAACATACCAAAGAGACATGGGAAGGTGGTATTTTCTTAGTAATATGGATTAATTGGAACCTGAAAGTAGCTCTAAAATCCATCAAGGAAACAATAGTGACCCTTCCTAGTTATCCTTTGTAATATTTGGTCTACAGAGGGTATGTGTAAATGGTTATTTCTAGTTACATGGTTCACTATTCTATACTCAATGAAAAATCACCAACTATTTTAGATTCTTGTAGGATCTATTTCATTGTTGTCATTCTATATAACTAAATTTAATTGGATCCTTAGTATAATTTATTAGTATTTTTGATAATTGAAATAATGTTAATTTCTTATAAGTTTTGTCTACTTTAAATTTTTTAATAATTTGGAAAAATATAGTGTCACGACCCGTCCTCGGGACCCGTGTCGTGACTAACCCAAGCCCGCCTTCCATAGGTCAGGGGTTGGCGACTAGCACCAAGGCGTAATTCCCGATAAAAAGGGAAGGCATTGCCTTTATAAAGTAAAAAAACACACAGAGTAAGCAAGAAGAAGTAAACACTAAGTAAAACTGGGTACAATAGTAAGTGTGGAAAAGTAAGTGGGCCAGAATACAAACTCAAACTGAAAGTAAAGTACAATTGGAAAAGGAAGTACAACAACTGAAAAGTAAATTCACAACGTCGAGCCGTCCACTGGAAGTCCCACCTAAAGGGTGGGTTTAGATAGCCTCCTCAGCTCCTCGGGTCTAGCTGTCCGCTCCGAGTAAGTCCCGCCCAGTGGTCCACCTCCATGTACCGACTTGCTCCGCAAGCCTCAACCACGATCAGCGTTGTCTGTCGTATGCAACCAACACAACGTAGTGCAGGCATAGCCCATGCAGGGGTGAGTATACGCTACTCAGTAGGGACCCTGAGACCCCCAAAGGTCTCCCAGAATCAATAAGGATAATCCACAAAGGAAAGATAAAATCACGAAGTAACATCTGACACTACTTAGGTATATGCTCATACATATACCTAAGTCATCAATTCCAGTACGACTCCTACATCCGAGCCCAAGTACAACTCAGTCCACATAGGAAAACATAACCCAATCCACACAGGAAAGCATAATGTAATTCACACAGGATAACAAGTCAATCTTTTCGAAGATAAGGATTAAAAGTCAAGACTCAGCTAACACAGGAATACTTCTTCATAAGACGATAGAGATGATCATATGTATCCATTGATTCATCTAAGTCGTCGGACCCACATAGGATCGATAGGTACTAACCCCCGCAATGACCCACACAGGATCGGTATGTGCTGGCCCACATAGGACCGCTGAGTGCAGACCCACACAGGATCTGAACCACACAGGATCGGTAGCACTGATGGTCACAGGATCGCTGAGTGTTGTAGTCGTCGTTGTCGAACCCACGGAGGATTTCTGTACAGTCGTCATCGTCGTTGTAGTCGCAGCCAGCTCTATGGTTCCCGCACACAGCAAGCTCGTTTGGAGAGGGTCCGCCCCACGAGCCGAGCGGATGATACATCAACTGACATGAAGTCCGGAGTTGATGTATCAAAAAGTTTCCTATCATCAATAGGAACTCAACGTCAAAAACGGCGCGTCAATCAGACACCCGGTCTGAGACTTATTGGCTTTTTCGTCCCAGGGGCCCAGTTAGTTTTTAATTCAAAACCAACCTAAACATACTCCAACTGTGTCCAAACCTCGAGTGGAGTAAGATCAAATGTCCTTCTCACTAAGAACAATCCAAAAAAGTCGATGGCACGTCAATCAGACGTCTAGAGCTTAAGTTATAAGTGTTTCCACTCCGAGGGCCCAGTTGGTTTTGTGTTCGAACCAACCTGGACGAACCCAAAGTTCTCCAAAACCTTGAGTGTAATATACCTAAACGACCATCTCGATCCAAGGATCGCATCACAAATGACGTTGCATCAATCGGAGGTCCATATCCCAAGTTATGGTCATTTGAACGGTTCTGTCCGAAAATAGGGGGTTTGGGCCCGGTCCGACCCGGCTCGATACCCCCCCCCCCCCCCCCCGGGTCGACCCGAACTGGGTCTGGGTCCATCCCATTAGGGTACGGCCCGGCCTGGCGCGCTGGTGTGGCACCCGCGTGACCAGGCGGCTCGGCCAAAACGGCCGATCAGAACAAGGGGGGCGCGCTGCCCCCCTGATTGAAAAAACACGGCTCCCACGTGGGGGGGGGGGGGGGGCTCCTGTAGCAAACTGGGGGTTTCGAACACCGGCCTTCATGGTAACCGACCAGCTTGGCCAGCCAGTGGGTCACTGTGGGACCCCCCTGTGGGTCCCGCCTCCTTGCTCTGGAGGCCGGAAGTCGGCCGCCGCTCCCCCACACCACTGTGGCCATAGGCCAAGGCCTTGTCCGATCAGCACGGCGCGATGGCGCCGCGCCCCTCCATCACAGCCCCGCTCCAGCCACGGTCTCTTTGAGTTTCTTCGGTATGGCACAACGGCGCCGCATCCTTGTTCGACTTCAATGGCGCCGTGCTTCTCCGCCCATACTTCATTATTTCCGCGTGGTGCAACGGCACTGCGCTGCCTTGCTCGTGTCGCAACAAAATCAAGCATCAAGGGGGGAGGAGGGTCGGCCATGTTCATGCGGTCTGACCTCCTCCCATTATTACGATAACAGGCAGCTCAATTTGAAAATGATGAACGACGATGAAAGTATTCACGAACACAAAACAAATAACCCATACCTCAAGGTTCCGTTGAATGAAGGTTCGTCGCGGAAAAGAACATCGTGGAAGAAGACTCCATAAGCATCGACGGTGTCCCGGAGAAGAGAATCGTCGGCGTCGCAGTACACGGCGTCGTGTCATCAATCTCCGAGGATGGAATCTCTCACCGGCTGCAGAGAGGGAAGAAGACGGTACAACGAACTCCCCTTTGCGGTGACGGAGTTCTTCGTCGAAGGCTCGGCGTTCTTCGCGTTCTTCGACGAGGAAGAATAACTTCAAGACTTAGAGCTTTCTTCCCCCAAATTCTCCCTGTACAACAAAACTCCAACTTAATGAAATAAGACCTTGCCCTATTTAGTTAACACAAAAGTCAACTTAAAATTTGAAATTCGAATTGAATTCAAGAATTAATTACTTTGAATAAGTTAATCAATTAATGAGTTGACCTTTCATTTAATGGGGGGTGCGGGTGAGTTACAAACTAAATGAGGGGGGTTGAGGAAATTGAATAGGTGGGGCTTGTGTGGGCCCCACTCCACAAATATCCTACCTAGTGGAGTAGGATATAGTGGGTCCCACTCCAACCACTTAGATTAGGTTAAACTACTTTAAATAAAAATAAAATTGTTTGCAGCATTTTATTTTATTCTTTACTTTACCCAAAATTTTAATTACCAGACCCGAGCAAACACAACTCTAGAAAAGGTGTTCCTAAGCAATTATCGGCGCTGCAGTTTCATCGGTGCCCTTGGATTTCGATTCCGAGCATTGGTTCAAAAGTGAGAAAAATCATGCTCGTTCATTCACTGAACATACCCGAGCTAAACTTTGGAAAATGATTCCGGGCACACTGGGCCTCAGAATCAGGTGCATCAGAAACTGCGTTCTTGTAAAATTCCAAATAAAATTAAGAAAAAATGTCCCTTGAATTTTACGGGTCTTTACATTACTCCCACCTCAGGGCTTTACGTCCCCGTAAAGATACATCATAAACTACGGAAACAAATGTGGGTATTGTGCATGCATCTGAGCCTCCCACTCCCAAGTGCTCTCCTAGAGGTTCTCATGCTGCCATCTGATGTGCACTATAGGAATCGACCACCCACATAGGACCCGCTCCTGTCAATCCTCGATCTCCACCAGGACCTCTGCAAAAGGCACCCCATCATCAATGTCTAACTCCCCATGGTCGATGATATGTGTCGGGTCATGCACATATCTCCTCAGCTGAGATACGTGGAAGACGTCGTGCACCCGGTGCAACTGAGGTGGTAGAGCCAGGCGATAAGCCACCTCGCCAATCCTACTGAGGACCTAGAATGGTCTGATGAAGCGCGGAGATAACTTGTCGCCTCGGCCAAATATCTGTAATCCATGTCGAGGTGAGACCCGCAAGAAGAAATGTTCACCATCCTCGAACTCTAGTGGCCTCTGCCTCCTGTCAGCATAAGACTTCTTCCAGCTCTGATCTGTCCTCATCCGCTCCTGGATGACCTGTACCTTCTCTATCGTGGCCTGGACCATCTCCGGTCCCACAAGTGCTGACTCCTCAGGGTCTATCCAGCACAGCGTTGATCTGCAAGGTCGGTCATACAACGCCTTGTATGGTTTCATACCGATGGTGGAGTGGTATCTGTTGTTGTACGCAAACTCCACCAATGGTAGGTGATCCTCCCAACTCCGACCAAAGTCGAGGACACATGCACGGAGCATGTCCTCGAGAGTCTGAATGGTCCTCTCCATCTGACCATCCGTCTGAGGGTGAAAGGCGGTGCTCAGACGTAGCTGCGTCCTGAATGCCTCCTGCAACCCCTTCCAAATCCAAGAAGTAAAGTGTGCATCTCGATCAGAGACGATAGATGATGTCACACCATGAAGTCGTAGGATCTCCTGAACGTAGAGGCGTTCTAAGCTCTCCCCTGAGCCCTGCTCTCTGATGGGTAAGAAGTGGGCCGACTTTGTGAGTCGATCGACAATCACCCAAATGGAGTCATGACTTCTGGAAGTGTGTGGAAGTCCAGTCACGAAGTCCATACATATCCCATCCCACTTTCACTCTGGGACCTCCAAGGGTTGTACCAAGCCTGCTGGTACCTGGTGCTCTGCCTTCACCTGCTGGCAGATGAGGCATCGAGAAACGAACTCTTCTACAGCCTTCTTCATACCCGGCCACCAGTGCTATCGCCTGAGGTCCTGGTACATCTTCGCCACTCCTGGATGTACCGCTAAAGGGGAAGTGTGAAACTCCCTCAGTACCTCCTTCTGTAAAGCAACTGGTACCATGGTACGTCCTCTGGAAAGGATGATGTGTTCTCCTCCCACAGAGAATCCATTAGGTGCATGTCTTGAGGATATCTGTGCACGCCGCGTCTCATAGTCAATGTCCCCACGCTGTGCCTCTCTGACCCGCTGAAGAAGTGGAGGAGTGACTGTGAGTGACTGTAGAAAGGTTGCTCCATCACTATCCACGAAGGATATCTGCAAAGCGGCTAGCTGCTCTGCCACCTCCCCAAGTAGCTGAATGCCCATCCTCCTGCTGAGATAATCGGCTACTATGTTCCCCTTTCCAGCAGTATATACTATCTCAAAGTCATAGTCCTAGAGGAACTCGATCCATCTCCGCTGTCTCAGGTTCAGGTCCTTCTGCGAGAAGATGTGTAACACCCAAGACTTTTATGTTATATAAATCATCAAAGAAATATTTTTCTACACACAACACTTGCTTGGCTTGCTTTACACAAAATCGCGACCTTCCTCGATAGCTTGCGTCGTACGCAATACCGAGTTTCACTAAACAATGATATGCTAATAAAATATTATTAAAACTAGATGTTATAAATAGTAATAACCACTTTTTGAAATTTTATAAATTTTATTTTTCAAAATGGACTTCATTTTTTGATTCGGAATATCAAAATTATCCTAGGGTGAAATTTTGGTATTTTTCTGAAAACTTTCAATTTTTGATGAATAGTGAAACCACTAAGTGGTAGTTAAAAAACTGAATTTTTCATAAAACTTAATTTTACCGCTTCTGTGAGTGGAATTTCAAGAATCCGAGAGACACGGTTGATGTCAGTAAGTAAAATTTGGTTCAATGAGATGAAAATAATTTTTGGTGAATAGTAACTTTTTACTTTTATTTACCATGGTTAAAAGTAAATATGGTAATTAAGGGTAAAAATGATATTATTATTACCCTAACACATGTCCTAATTCTATTGGATAAGTGTAATTCAACCAAAAACAAACTTAGAAATAAAATATGACCATTTAGTCCCACTTGGATTAGATTAGGACATTTATTATTAATTTATTTAAAGAAGGGTTAAAATAGTTAAAATCAAAGTTTAATAAGTAAATAATTTTTAATATAAGGTTATATATAAGATAAATTCCACTATAAATATTCATTAGAAAGCTAAAAATATTTCTTACATAATGGTATTTTATTTGTAATTTTTAGACATTAAATAATTTAATTTATTTATGACACAAAGATGATGCAGTAATTATCTTATTAAGGAAATATTGACATAATTGATGTTATAAATACCCAAATAAATGTAATTTGAGACTTTTTATAAATTCCACTAATTTTATAGGTTAATATGACATGTTATTATTTATTTAATTAACTTGGTTTGAACTAATCATTCTGTTATGATTTTTAAAAAAATCAATTACTAAATAGTGTCAAAATTGACATAAAATAGTTTTTAAAACAAATATTATATTATTAAATGTTATTTTATTCCTAAAAATATGATTTTCGGCCAAATGACTTAGATAAGGTTATATATATTAATAATAAACAACTTGGGGTTCGTTCGGATTGTTATAGTAAGTTTATTAACCTTATAGTGTAAGAAAACAAAAAGACATGGTAAAAGTAAAATTATTTAACTTAATGTTAAATCTAAATGATAAGGTCAAAATAGGAACCTAAAATTGTCTAAATTCTATTGGATGAGAGTATTTCGACCCATCCCCACCTTAGATTCGAAATAAATCAATTTGGAGCTATTTAAAACCAAATTTGTCTTTATAATAAAATAATATTTTTAGTTATTCCAAAGGTGCCCCTCTCCTCCCTTATAAAAGGGCACCTCCTCCCTCTCATCCTCACACCGCTTTGAGCCTTAAATCTTGGCCAAACCCTGCAACTTTCTACTCTCCACTTCCCTAGAGACATCCTAGAGGTCCTGGTCTTCTTAAAAGACCAATTTTAGTGCCCTAAAAGGAGGTCTCAAAGAAGCACTTCAAAGAAGAGGTAATGTTTGTTACCGATTCTTTCATCTTTATTTCTTCTTCCACATCTTCTTCTTTAGTTGTTTCATTATGAAGTAATAGCATTAGTATCACTCATATACTGATATGTTATTATAAGTATGAAAAAACCCTATTTCACCATCTATCCATCCTACAGAAATTGAAATCACCTCGCGTGCGTGCGTACGGAATACCGTCTCCACGCCGTGGGGTAATCTACTTTCCACCACCACCGTACTTGTATGGTTATAATGGTGTAAATAATGACTATATATGATTATTGTAAAGTGATATTGATTCTGAAATAGTATACATACACTCCAATACAATTCCATGATCATGGGAATGATATCATCGCTCGTGCGTACGTACAGAATACCGTCTCCACGATGTGATGCGACTCGTTCTACATGATCTTCATTGAATAATGATTATATAAATGAATTGAATGAATTAATATGATATATATTACACTAAAAATATTCTGGAAATGAGGTATCTATAACCTAAATAGAAGAATAAGAATTTATTCGACAAAACACGCATAAGAACAAAAAGTAATAAACACCCGAATAACAAGTTGTAATGAAATATTACTAATAAGAAGCTAAGAATATGCCAATATATGATATCATAACAATAATTATGATTCTGGAATAAGTCAATAACATTATTTAAATCATTATACAGGAGGTTCAGACACTTACGATGCAAATCAGACCTAAGGTAAGGGAAATATCACAATCTCATTTTTATCCGAAATTGTTTATACTTTGGTATTTACTGGGATGTATTTTATCATCCACCTCCATGTTTCATAAATATGTAATATTATTTCTATCCACCTACAATTTTTTAAGTCTAATTTTATCTTTCGGTGAGTTTTTAGTAAAGGATATCAAAGGAATCTTTTGTTGTTTTTCATACGAGGTACTTTTTGACTTTTCCGACAAAAGTACGAAGAATGTTTTTTTTAACTTATACGGCATGAAAGGATTTTTAAAACATTATTTCCAAGAATCTTCCTTTACAAGTTTTCAAGTTTATTTTTAATCAACTTCTTTTAGTTTATAATTGTACGACATGTTAAGAAACGAAAAGTGTTTTTGAAGCAGAAAGGATATTTTCCTCAAGAATAGAGTTCAAGTGTTTTATCAAAATTATTTTCCATCTAAGATAATAAAGGATTATGTTTTTATCCCTATTATTACATTTATTTTATTATGTTATGATGTAATTATATTTTTATCAATTCCTTTATCTTATATGAATTGTTTTATGATGTCACTATGTTTAAGATTCCCATTTTTATTACACGGTTTATGCTATGATGTATGGTTTTCTGATTTTGTGGCACACATAAGAATGGTATGATTATGAGATGGGTGGGACCTATATCTCCCTCCAATTAATTGGGTAAAGATTTTATATCTCATGAGAAAGACATGACTGGAATGACAAGTTAAACTGGTTCAGTGAAACAGGACTAAAACGAGGAGTGAACTCGGTTCAGAAGTGGACTTTGTCCACTAAGATAGTCTTGGAAATGAGTCTTGACTAACAAGAAATGATTATTAATGATTATGTGTGTATTCCACCAAGTTTCATGTTTTAAGTTATGATTATTGGGATTACATTTCACTACTATGATTTATCCCATGTTATGAAATTATGATCTCTTTTGCAAGTTAAGATTTCCAACAGTTATGTGCTTATGTATATGATGTGATTGATATTTCCTTTGTTTACTCTTACTAAGAATTTGAGCTCACCCTTTTGTATGTTTTATTTCCCCAGGTCAGGAATAAGGTTATTAAGTAGAATATGCCAAAAAGGACTCTAGATATGATGAAATAAATGGGAGGCAAAGTAGATGCTTTATGAACCAGTTGTTTATGCTTTCCAGTTTCTAAAGACACTATACCTATACGGTCCTTTCATGGTTTTGTTATATGTTGTAATAAGTGTGCTTCAATTTTGAAGTAATAATAATGTATGTAAAGTATGGGTCGTTATAGTTGGTATCATAGGAAAGGTATAGTCAACCTTTGGAAACTAGGATGTGAAAGCCTTAGTAAGAACCCTAAGGATAATTCTAAGCAGAGAACATAATATTAGTGCTTTAGAAATGACCATGAATAACCTAGGATAAGACCTTAAGTGTGAAATTTTTTTCTTGATTATGTGGTTTTCCTATTATAATTAGTGTTTCTCACACTATTCTTCTTGGTTTTAGTCAATGGCTGGAACCTGAAGGAACCGTGTTAATGCGGAATGCGACGGGTAATGCAATGATTGTCCCCCGGAGCAACCAAAAGTTATGGGAGCCGGAATGAAAAATCTTGTAACCATGCTCACACAACTTTCTCAAGCTATGAATCATACAGGATTTCAAAATGAGCAAAGGAAGGAGCAACATTCTGTTGAATCCTTCATGAGGCAGCGTCCACCTTATTTCAGTGGGTCTACTGATCCATTAGTTGCTGAACAATGGATTAGTAATACTGAAAAGATATTTCCAGTTCCTCAATGTTCTGAACATGATAAAGTCATCCTAGCAGTGTATCGTTTGGAAGGAGATGCTGATCAGTGGTGGGATCTTATTAAGAATACGAGGAAAAGGGATGAAATTGAGTCCATGGAATGGGACGAGTTCAAGAACTTATTTTTCAATAAGTACTCCCCTCGTATTCTCCGAACAAAGATGGAGAAAGGGTTTCTTGAACTGAAGCAAAAGGATGATTAATTTTTTGGTACTTATGAAGCAAATTTTACAAGACTTTCAAGGTACGCTTCTGGTAATATTATCCAACCTGAGAGTAAGATCGATCAATTCTTTAGTGGCTTAAAACCAAGTCTTTGATGGTTGTTAGCCATAAGGGACTTCAATAGCTACGAGGAAATCGTTTGATGTGATCTCAAAGTCAAGATGGAGATAGGAGTAACCCATCAGTCATATGGGTTTGATAAAAGAGGAAAATGGAATTCAAAGGAAAATCTAAAGAGCACACTAAAAAGAAGATGATCTTTCCCTTATGCTCAAAGTGTGGAAAGAAACATGTAGGGAGTTGTTTTAAAGGGACAAGTAAATGTTTCAAATGTGGAAAGGAAGGTCATTGGCATTTGAATGCCGCAATTATGGGAAGAAGATGTCTAATGATGAAAAAAAGGAAGGGATACACAGAATTACCCTACTACACTTCAATGTTTCAAGTGCAAGGAGATGGGGCATTATGTCAATCAATGCCCAAATCCAAGGGTTGATGATGATGGTTGACATCAACAAACTATTAAGGCTAAAGGAAAAGGAAAGTCACATGCAATTTCTATCAGTGATGTGGAGTACGATAACGATGTGGTGAAGGGTACACTTACCATCCACTCTAAAGTAGAAAATGTTTTATTTGATTCTGGATCCACCCACTCCTTTATTTCTGAAGAATTTTCTAAGGATATCACTGTATTACCTCAACAGTTAGATGTTTAGTTAGCTGTGACAACCCCTAATGGCACAACAGTCGCATCAAAAGTTTATAATTATTCTCTGATTGAAGTTTGTGGGAAAGTGCTTCCTACAAATCTTGTGATCCTTCCTATAGTGTAATTTTATGTGATTCTTGGCATGGATTGGATTTCTCTACATGGATCTCATATCAATTTCCAAAGAAGGGAAGTCACATTTCATATTCCAGATCAATCTATGATCGTCTATTGATGCAAGGATGAACATAACCTTCCAATGGAAATTTCTTCCATTTTATGGGTATTGATTCCACTAAATGAATGTTATTTATCTCAAATGGTTGGTGAGAAACTCACGATTAAGAATATTCCCATCGTACGGGAGTTTGATGATGTCTTTCTGGAGGAATTACCAGGTCTTCCACCGAATCGTGAAGTTTAGTTTTCAATAGAACTCGTACCAGATGCTTTGCCTATTTCAAAGACACCTTATAGAATGGCCCCAATTGAGTTGCAAGAATTGAAGAAGCAACTCCAAGAGAATCTTTATAAGGGGTTCATACGCCCTAGTGCGTCACCTTGGGGAGCACTTGTTCTATTTGTGAAGAAGAAATATGGATCAATGAGACTCTTCATTGATTATCGAGAACTTAACAAGATCACTATCAAGAAAAAATATCCTCTCCCGCGCATTGATGGCCTATTTGACCAACTACGTGGAGCTCAATACTTTTCCAAGATTGATCTTCGTTCAGGGTATCATCAATTAAGGGTCAAAAGGGAGGATATAACAAAGACGGCTTTCCGTACAAGGTATGGACACTATGAATTTATAGTGATGCCATTTGGTCTTACTAATGCCCCTGCTATCTTCATGGATCTAATGAATAGAGTCTTTAGAGACTATCTTGATCAATTTGTGGTAGTCTTTATAGATGATATTCTTGTCTATTCAAAGATCAAGGAAGAACATGAAGATCACTTGAGAATTATATTGAAGACCCTGAGAAAGGAGAAGCTTTATGCCAAATTTACCAAGTGTGAATTTTGGCTTCAAAAAGTTTCATTTTTGGGTCACATAATCTCAAAAGAGGGGATATCTGTGGATCCATAAAAAACTGAGGTTATCGAAAGATGGTCGAGACCAACAACAATAACTGAAATCCGAAGTTTTCTTGGTTTTTCTGGATATTATCGACGTTTTGTGAAATATTTTTCACGATTATCTAATCCACTCACCAAGTTGACTCGGAAAGGAGTTAAGTTTGTTTGGACGGAGGAATGTGAAGAGAATTTCAAGGAGTTGAAAAGAAGGTTATCCAGTGCACCTGTACTCACACTGCCTTGTAGTGGAGAAAGGTTTGTGATCTACAGTGATGCATAAAAGAAGGGTTTGGGGTGTGTTCTTATGCAAAATGATATGGTAATAGCTTATGCCTCACGACAGTTGAAAATACATGAGAAAAATTACCCAACTCTTGATTTGGAGTTAGCTGCGGTAATCTTTGCATTAAAGATTTGGAGGCATTACCTTTATGGTGAGAGCTGTGATATTTATACTGATCATAAAAGTTTAAAGTATATTTTCACACAAAAGGAGCTGAATATGTGCCAAAGAAGATGGTTGGAGATGATTAAGGATTACGACTGCTCAATTCATTACCACCCTGGGAAAGCAAACAAGGTGGAAGATGCATTAAGTCGACAAGACCGTGATAGTTTATCCATGATGAGGATCAAAAAAGATCCAATATTTATGGATTTACAAAGGATGGATCTTGGAATTATATTGAAAGGGGAAAAATCGTATCTTTCTCAAATGAATGTTCAACCATCTATACATGTGAAGATAAAAGAGGCACGGAAAGAAGATGTCGAGTTACAAAAGAAGGTGAGAAATGTTCCTGAATTCAACCTTGATTGTGATGGGATAATAAAGTTAAGGTTTCAGGTTTGTGTTCCTCCCATCCCCGAATTAAAGAAGGAGCTGCTGGATGAGGCTCATAGTTCTTCCTTCTCTATTCATCCTGGAAGCATGAAGATGTATAGGGACCTGAAAGAGTACTTCTAGTGGGATGGCATGAAAAGAGGTGTTGATGAATATGTCTCTCGATGCTTGGTTTGTCAACAAGTTAAAGCTGAGAGACAGAAGTCTAAGGGGATGTTACAACCATTACCCATACCCGAATGGAAATGGGAAAACATCACAATGGACTTTGTCACAGGACTTCCTAAAATGTCCAAAGGCAATAATGCTATTTGGGTCATAGTGGATCGTCTTAAAAAGTCTGCACACGTCATTGCTATTAGAGAGGATTTCTCTCTGGATCAGCTTGCCAGGATATATGTAAAGTAAGTGGTAAGATTTTATGGAGTACCACTTTCTATTATATCTGATCGGGATCTGAGATTTACCTTGAAGTTCTGGCAAAGTCTTAAGCATACTCCGGATACAGAGTTGAGTTTTAGCACTGCTTATCATCCTCAGGCAGACGGTCAGTCTGAGAGAACAATTCAAACTCTAGAAGATCTGTTGAGAGCTTTCTCTATGGATTTCAAAGGTGGTTGGGATCAACACCTACCTTTGGTGTAATTTTATTATAATAATAGCTTTCACTTCAGTATTCAGATGGATCCTTATGAATCTCTCTATGGAAAGAAATGCAGGACTCCAACTTTCTGGGATGAAGTTGGGGAAAGAAAGCTATTAGGAACCGATCTCGTTGATGAAATGGCAGAAAAGGTCAGATCTATTCAACAACACATAAGAGCAGCTCAGAGTCAATAGAAAAGTTATGCCGACAACCGAAGAAAAGACCTAGAGTTTGAAGTGGGTGATAAAGTGTTCTTACGAATATCTCCCTGGAAGAGGGTCATGAGATTTGGAAAGAATGGGAAGTTGAGACCTAGATATAACGGTCCTTTCGAAATATTGGATTGTGTTGGGAAGGTAGCTTACCGATTGGTGCTTCCACCGAATCTCTCTCAAGTTCATGATGTGTTCCATGTATCTCTCCTGAGAAAGTACATACCTGATCCTTCACATGTACTTAGCTCAGAAGTTGTACCACTAGAGCAGGATCTTTCTTATGAAGAATAGCCGATAGAGATTCTGGATCATAGCGAAAAAGTCCTATGAAACAAGACCAATCGATTGGTGAATGTTTTATGGAGGAACCACCAATTAGAAGAAGCTACATGAGAGCTTGAGGATATGATGAGGGAGAGGTATCCTCATCTGTTTGTTACAAAGTAATGAATTTTGAGGGCGAAATTCATTTTAAGGGGGGTAGAATGTAACACCCGAGACTTTTATGTTATATAAATCATCAAAGAAATATTTTTCTACACACAACACTTGCTTGGATTGCTTTACACGAAATCGCGACCTTCCTCGATAGCTTGTGTCGTACGCAATACCGAGTTTCACTAAACAATGATATGCTAATAAAATATTATTAAAACTAGCCGTTATGAATAGTAATAACCACTTTTTGAAATTTTATAAATTTTATTTTTCAAAATGGACTTCATTTTTGGATTCGGAATATCGAAATTATCCTAGGGTGAAATTTTGGTATTTTTCTGAAAACTTTCAATTTTTGATGAATAGTGAAACCACTAAGTGGTAGTTAAGAAACTGAATTTTTCATAAAACTTAATTTTACCGCTTCTGTGAGTGGAATTTCAAAATTCCGAGAGACACGGTTGATGTCAGTAAGTAAAATGTGGTTAAATGAGATGAAAATAATTTTTGGTGAATAGTAACTTTTTACTTTTATTTACCACGGTTAAAAGTAAAAAGGGTAATTAAGGGTAAAAATGATATTATTATTACCCTAACACATGTCCTAATTCTATTGGATAAGTGTAATTCGACCAAAAACAAACTTAGGAATAAAATATGACCATTTAGGACCACTTGGATTAGATTAGGATATTTATTATTAATTTATTTAAAGAAGGGTTAAAATAGTTAAAATCAAAGTTTAATAAGTAAATAATTTTTAATATAAGGTTATATATGAGATAAATTCGACTATAAATATTCATTAGAAAGATAAAAATATTTCCTAGATAATTTTATTTTATTTGTAATTTTTAGACATTAAATAATTTAATTTATTTATGACACAAAGATGATGCAGTAATTATCTTATTAATGAAATATTGACATAATTGATGTTATAAATACCCAAATAAATGTAATTTGAGAATTTTTATAAATTCCACTAATTTTATAGGTTAATATGACATGTTATTATTTATTTAATTAGCTTGGTTCTAACTAATCATTCTGTTATTATTTTCACAAAAACTAATTACTAAATAGTTTCAAAATTGACATAAAATAGTTTTTAAAACATATATTATATTATTAATTGTTATTTTATTCCTAAAAATATAAGGTTCGGAAAAATGACTTAGATAAGGTTATATATATTAATAATAAACAACTTGGGTTTCGTTTGGATTTTTATAGTAAGTTTATTAACCTTATAGTGTAAGAACACAAGAAGACAGGGTAAAAGTAAAATTATTTAACTTAATGTTAAATCTAAATGATAAGGTCAAAATAGGGACCTAAACTTGTCTAAATTCTATTGGATGAGATTATTTCTACCCATACCCACCTTATATTTGAAATAAATCAATTTGTATCTATTTAAAACCAAATTTGGCTTTATAATAAAATAATATTTTTAGTTATTCCAAAGGTGCCCCTCTCCTCCCTTATAAAAGGGCACATCATCCCTCTCTTCCTCACACCACTTTGAGCCTTCAAGCTCGGCCAACCCCTACCAATTTCTCCTCTCCACTTCCCTAGATACGTCTTAGAGGTCCTGGTCTTCTTCAAAGACCAATTTTAGTGCCCTAAAAGGAGGTCTCAAAGAAGCACTTCAAAGAAGAGGTAATGTCCGTTACCGATTCTTTCATCTTTATTTCTTCTTCAACTTCTTCTTATTTAGTTGTTTCATTATGAAGTAATAACATCAGTATCACTCATATACTGATATGTTATTATAAGTATTAAACAACCCTATTTCACCATCTATCCATCCTACGGAAAATGAAATCACCGCGCGTGCTTACGTACGGAATACCATCTCCACGCCGTGGTGTAATCTAATTTCCACCACCACCTTACTTGGATGGTTATAATGGTGTAAATAATGACTATATATGATTATTGTAAAGTTATATTGATTCTAAAATAGTATACATACACTCCAATACAATTCCATGATCATGGGAACGATACCATCGCTCGTGCGTACGTACGGAATACCGTCTCCACGATGTGATGTGACTCGTTCTACATGATCTTCATTGCATAATGATTATATAAATGAATTTAATGAATTAATATGATATATATTACACTAATAAAATTCTGGAAATGAGGTATCTATAACCTAAATAGAAGAATAAAAATTTATTCGACAAAACACGCATAAGAACAAAAAGTAATAAACACCTGAATAACAAGTTGTAATGAAATATTACTAATAAGAAGCTAAGAATATGACCATATATGATATAATAACAATAATTATGATTCTGTAATAAGTCAATAACATTATTTAAATCATTATACAGGAGGTTTGGACACTTACGAGGCAAATCGGACCTAAGGTAAGGGAAATATCACAATCTCATTTTTATCCGAGATTGTTTATACTTTGGTATTTACTGGGATGTATTTTATCATCCACGTCCATGTTTCATAAATATGTAATATTATTTCCATCCACCTACAATTTTTTAAATCCAATTTTACCCTTCGGTGAGTTTTTAGTAAAGGATATGAAAGGAATCTTTTGTCATTTTTCGTATGAGGTACTTTTTGACTTTTCTGACAAAAGTACGAAGAATGTTTTTTTTTTAACTTATACGGAATGAATGGATTTTTAAAACATTATTTCCAAGAAGCTTCCTTTACAAGTTTTCAAGTTTATTTTTAATCAACTTCTTTTAGTTTAGAATTGTATGACATGTTAAGAAAGGAAAAGTGTTTTTGAAGCAAAAAGGATATTTTCCTCAAGAATGGAGTTCAAGTGTTTTATCAAAATTATTTTCCATCTAAGATAATAAAGGATTCTGTTTTTAACCCTATTATTACATTGATTTGATTATGTTACGATGGAATTATATTTTTAGGAATTCCTTTATCTTATATGAATTGTTTTATGATGTCACGATGTTTAAGATTCCCATTTTTATTACATGGGTTATGCTATGATGTATGGTTTTCTGATTTTGTGGCACACATAAGAATGGTATTATTATGATATGGGTAGGACCTATATCTCCCTCCAATTAATTGGTTAAAGATTTTATATCTCATGAGATAGACATGGCTGGAACGGCAGGTTAAACTGGTTCAGTGAAACAGGACTGAAATGAGGAGTGAACTCAGTTCAGAAGTGGACTTTGTCCACTAAGATAGTCTTGGCGATGATCCCTGACTAACAAGAAATGATTCTCAATGATTATGTGTGTATTCCACAAAGTTTCATGTTCTAAGTTATGATTATTAGGATTACATTTCACTACTATGATTTATCCAATGTTATGAAATTATGATCTCTTTTGCAGGCTAAGATTTCCAAAAGTTATGTGCTTATGTATATGATGTGATTGATATTTCCTTTATTTACTCTTACTAAGCATTTGAGCTCACCCTTTTGTATGTTTTATTTCCCCAGGTCATGAAGAAGGTTATTAAGTAGAATATGCCAAAAAGGGACTCTAGATATGATGAAATAAATGGGAGGCAAAGTAGATGCTTTATGAACCAGTTGTTTATGCTTTCCAGTTTCTAAAGACACTATACCTATATGGTCCTTTCATCGTTTTGTTATATGTTGTAATAAGTGTGCTTCAATTTTGAAGTAATAACAATGTATGTAAAGTATGGGTCGTTATAGTTGGTATCAGAGGAAAGGTATAGTCAACCTTTGGAAACTAGGATGTGAAATCCTTAGTAAGAACCCTAAGGATAATTCTAAGCATAGAACACAATATAAGTGTTTTAGAAATGACCATGAATAACCTAGGATAAGACCTTAAGTGTGAAATTTTATTCTTGATTATGTGGTTTTCCTATTATAATTAGTTTTGCTCACACTATTCTTCTTGGTTTTAGTCAATGGCTGGAACCCGAAGGAACCGTGTTAATGTGGAATGCGATGGGCAATGCAATGATTGTCCCCCGGAGCAACCAAAAGTTATGGGAGCCAGAATGAAAAATCTTTTATCCATGATCACACAACTTTATCAAGATATGAATCATGCAGGACTTCCAAACGAGCAAAGGAAGGAGCAAGATTCTGTTGAATCCTTCATGAGGCAGCATCCACCTTCTTTCAGCAGGTCTACTGATCCATTACTTGCTGAACGATGGATTAGTACTACTGAAAAGATATTTTCAGTTGTTCAATGTTCTGAACATGATAAAGTCATCCTAGTAGTGTATCGTTTGGAAGGAGATGCTGATCAATGGTGGAATCTTATTAAGAATACGAGGCAAAGGGATTAAATTGAGTCCATGGAATGGGACGAGTTCAAGAACTTATTTTTCAATAAGTACTTCCCTCGTATTCTCCGAACAAAGATGGAGAAAGAGTTTCTTGAACTGAAGCAAAAGGATGATGAATTTGTTGGTACTTATGAAGCAAATTTTACAAGACTTGCAAGGTACACTTGTGGTATTATTATCCAACCTGAGAGTAAGATCGATCGATTCTTTAGTGGCTTAAAACCAAGTCTTCGAAGGGCGTTAGCCATAAGGGACTTCAATAGCTATGAGGAAATCGTTCGATGTGCTCTCAAAGTCGAGATGGAGATTGGAGTAACCCATCAGTCATATGGGTTTGATAAGAAGAGGAAAATGGAATTCAAAGGAAAATATAAAGAGCACACTGAAAAGAAGATGAGCTTTGCCTTATGTTCAAAGTGTGGAAAGAAACATGGAGGGAGTTGTCTTAAAGGGACAAGTAAATGTTTCAAATGTGGAAAGGAAGGTCATCGGGCATTTTAATGCAGCTATGATGGGAAGAAGATGTCTAATGATGAAAACAAAGGAAGGGATACACAGAATTACCCTACTACACTTCAATGTTTCAAGTTCAAGGAGATGGGGAATTATGCCAATCAATGCCCAAATCTAAGGGTTGATGATGATGGTCGACGTCAATAAACTCTTAAGGCTAAAGACAAAGGAAAGTCACATGCAATTTCTATCAGTGATGTGGAGTACGATAACGATGTGGTGAAAGGTACACTTACCATCCACTCTAAAGTAGAAAATGTTTTATTTGATTCTAGATCCACCCACTCCTTTATTTCTGAAGAATTTTCTAAGGATATCACCGTATTACCTCAACAGTTAGATGTTGAGTTAGATGTGACAACCCCTAATGGCACAACAGTCGCATCAAAAGTTTATAATTCTTCTCTGATTGGAGTTTGTGGGAAAGTGCTTCCTACAAATCTTGTGATCCTTCCTATAGTATAATTTGATGTGATTCTTGGCATGGATTGGCTTTCTCTACATGGATCTCATATCAATTTACAAATAAGGGAAGTCACATTTCATATTCCAGATCAATCTATGATCGTCTATCGATGCAAGGATGAACATAACCTTCCAGTGGAAATTTCTTCCATTTTATGGGTATTGATTCCACTAAATGAATGTTATTTATCTCAAATGGTTGGTGAGAAACTCACGATTGAGAATATTCCCATTGTATGGGAGTTTGATGATGTATTTCCAAAGGAATTATCGGGTCTTCCACCGAATCGTGAAGTTGAGTTTTCAATAGAACTCGTACCGGATGCTTTGCTTATTTCAAAGACACCTTATAGAATGGCCCCAATTGAGTTGCAGGAATTGAAGAAGCAACTCCAAGAGAATCTTGATAAGGGGTTCATATGCCCTAGTGCATCACCTTGGGGAGCACCTGTTCTGTTTGTTAAGAAGAAAGATGGATCAATGAGACTCTGCATTAATTATCGAGAACTTAACAATATCACTATCAAGAACAAATATCCTCTCCCACGCATTGATGACCTATTTGACCAACTATGCGGAGCTCAATACTCTTCCAAGATTGATCTTCATTCAGGGTATCATCAATTAAGGGTCAAAAGGGAGGATATATCAAAGACGGCTTTCCGTACAAGGTATGGACACTATGAATTTATAGTGATTCCATTTTGTCTTACTAATGCCCCTGTTATCTTCATGGATCTAATGAATAGAGTCTTTAGAGATTATCTTGATCAATGTGCGGTAGTCTTTATAGACGATATTCTTGTCTATTCAAAGAGCAAGGAAGAACATGAAGATCACTTGAGAATTATATTGAAGACCCTGAGAAATGAGAAGCTTTATGTCAAATTTACCAAGTGTGGATTTTGGCTTCAAAAAGTTTCATTTTTGGGTCACATAATCTCAAAACAGGGGATATCTGTGGATCCAGAAAAAACAGAGGTTATCGAAAGATGGTCGAGACCGACAACAGTAACTGAGATCCGAAGTTTTCTTGGTTTGGCTGGATATTATCGACGTTTTGTGAAAGATTTTCCATGATTATCTAATCCACTCACCAAGTTGACTCAGAAAGGTGTTAAGTTTGTTTGGACGGAGTAATGTGAAGAGAATTTCAAGGAGTTGAAAAGAAGGTTATCCAGTGCACCTGTGCTCACACTACCTTGTATTGGAGAAAGGTTTGTGATCTACAGTGATGCGTCCAAGAAGGGTTTGGGGTGTGTTATTATGCAAAATTATATGGTGATAGCTTATACCTCACGATAGTTGAAAATACATGAGAAAAATTACCCAACTCATGATTTGGAGTTAGCTTCGGTAATCTTTGCATTAAAGATTTGGAGGCATTACCTTTATGGTGAGAGGTGTGATATTTATACTGATCATAAAAGTTTAAAGTATATTTTCACACAAAAGGAGCTGAATATGTGCCAAAGAAGATGGTTGGAGCTGATTAAGGATTATGACTGCTCAATTAATTACCACCCTGGGAAAGCAAACAAGGTGGCAGATGTATTAAGTCGACAAGACCATGCTAGTTTATCCATGATGAGGATCACAAAAGATCCAATATTTATGGATTTACAAAGGATGGATCTTTGAATTATAATGAAAGGGGAAAATCGTATCTTTCTCAAATTAATGTTCAACCATCTATACATGTGAAGATAAAAGAGGCACAGAAAGAAGATGTAGAGTTACAAAAGAAGGTGAGAAATGTTCTGGAATTCAACCTTGATTGTGATGGGATAATAAAGTTCAGGAATCGTGTTTGTGTTCCTCCCATCCCCGAATTAAAGAAGGAGCTGCTGGATGAGGCTCATAGTTCTTCATTCTCTATTCATCCTGGAAGCACAAAGATGTATAGAGACCTGAAAGAGTACTTCTAGTGGGATGGCATGAAAAGAGGTGTTGCTGAATATGTCTCTAGAAGCTTGGTTTGTCAAAAAGTTAAATCTGAGAGACAGAAATCTAAGGGGATGTCACAACCATTACCCATACCCGAATGGAAATGGGAAAACATCACTATGGACTTTGTCACAGGACTTCCTAAAACGTCCAAAGGCAATAATGCTATCTGGTTCATAGTGGATCTTCTTACAAAGTCTGCACACTTCATTGCTATTAGAGAGGATTTCTCTCTGGATCAACTTGCCAGGATATATGTAAAGGAAGTGGTAAGATTGCATGGAGTACCACTTTCTATTATATCTGATCGGGATCTGAGATTTACCTCGAAGTTCTGGCGAAGTCTTCAGCATACTCTGGATACAGAGTTTAGTTTCAGCACTGCTTATCATCCTCAGACAGACGGTCAGTCTGAGAGAACAATTCAAACTCTAGAAGATATGTTGAGAGCTTGATCTATGGATTTCAAAGGTGGTTGGGATCAACACCTACCTTTGGTGTAATTTTCTTATAATAATAGCTTTCACTCCAGTATTCAGATGGCTCCTTATGAAGCTCTCTATTGAAAGAAATGCAGGACTCCAACTTGCTAGGATGAAGTTGGGGAAAGAAAGCTATTTGGAACCGATCTCGTTGATGAAATGGCATAAAAGGTCAGATCTATTCAACAACACATAAGAGAATCTCAAAGTTGACAGAAAAGTTATGTCAACAACCAAAGAAAAGACCTAGAGTTTGAAGTGGTTGATAAAGTGTTCTTTCGAATATCTCTCTGGAAGAGGGTCATGAGATTTGGAAAGAAGGGGAAGTTGAGCCTTATATATATCGGTCCTTTCGAAATACTGGATCGTGTTGGGAAGGTAGCTTACCGATTGGCGCTTCCACTGAATCTCTCTCAAGTTCATGATGTGTTCCATGTATCTCTCCTGAGAAAGTACATACCTGATCCTTCACATGTACTCAGCTCAGAAGTTGTACCGCTGGAGCAGGATATTTCTTATGAAGAACAGCCGATAGAGATTCTGGATCATAGCGAAAAAGTCCTACGGAACAAGACCACTCGATTACTGAAATTTTTATGGAGGAACCACAAATTAGGAGAAGCTACATGGGAGCTTAAGGATATGATGAGGGAGAGGTATCCTCATCTGTTTGTTACAAAGTGACGAATTTCGAGGGCGAAATTCATTTTAAGGAGGGTAGAATGTAACACCCGAGACTTTTATGTTATATAAATCATCAAAGAAATATTTTTCTCTACACAACACTTTCTTGTCTTGCTTTACACGAAATCGCGACCTTCCTCGATAGCTTGCATCGTACGCAATACCAAGTTTCACTAAATAATGATATGCTAATAAAATATTATTAAAACTAGCCATTATGAATAGTAATAACCACTTTTTAAAATTTTATAAATTTTATTTTTTAAAATGGACTTCATTTTTGGATTCGGAATATCGAAATTATCCTAGGGTGAAATTTTGGTATTTTTCTGAAAACTTTCAATTTTTGATGAATAGTGAAACCACTAAGTGGTAGTTAAAAAACTGAATTTTTCATAAAACTTAATTTTACCGCTTCTGTGAGTGGAATTTCAAAAATCCGAGAGACACGTTTGATGTCAGTAAGTAAAATGTGGTTCAATGAGATGAAAATAATTTTTGGTGAATAGTAACTTTTTTACTTTTATTTACCATGGTTAAAAGTAAATAGGGTAATTAAGGGTAAAAATGATATTATTATTACCCTAACACATTTCCTAATTCTATTGGATAAGTGTAATTCAACCAAAAACAAACTTAGGAATAAAATATGACCATTTAGGCCCACTTGGATTAGATTAGGACATTTATTATTAATTTATTTAAAGAATGGTTAAAATAGTTAAAATAAAAGTTTAATAAGTAAATAATTTTAAATATAAGGTTATATATAAGATAAATTCGACTATAAATATTCATTAGAAAGATAAAAATATTTCCTACATAATGGTATTTTATTTTTAATTTTTAGACATTAAATAATTTAATTTATTTATGACACATAGATGATGTAGTAATTATCTTATTAATGAAATATTGACATAATTGATGTTATAAATACCCAAATAAATGTAATTTACCATTTTTTATAAATTCCACTAATTTTATAGGTTAATATGAAATTTTATTATTGATTTAATTAACTTGGTTCGAACTAATCATTCTGTTATGATTTTCAGAAAAATCAATTACTAAATAGTGTCAAAATTGACATAAAATAGTTTTTAAAACAAATATTATATTATTAATTTTTATTTTATTCTTAAAATTCTAAGGTTCGGAAAAATGACTTAGATAAGGTTATATATATTAATAATAAACAACTTTGGATTCGTTTGGGTTGTTATAGTAAGTTTATTAACCTTATAATGTAAGAACACAAGAAGACACAGTAAAAGTAAAATTATTTAACTTAATGTTAAATCTAAATGATAAGGTCAAAATAGGAACCTAAACTTGTATAAATTCTATTGGATGAGAGGATTTCGACCCATACCCACCTTAGCTTCTAAATAAATCAATTTTTAGCTATTTGAAACCGAATTTGGCTTTATAATAAAATAATATTTTTAGTTATTCCAAAGGTGCCCCTCTCCTCCCTTATAAAAGGGAACCTCCTCCCTCTCTTCCTCACACCACTTTGAGCCTTCAAGCTCGGCCAACCCCTGCCAATTTCTCCTCTCCACTTCCCTAGATACATCCTAGAGATCCTGGTCTTCTTAAAAGACCAATTTTAGTGCCCTAAAAGGAGGTCTCAAAGAAGCACTTCAAAGAAGAGGTAATGTTCGTTACCGATTCTTTCATCTTTATTTCTTCTTCCACTTATTCTTCTTTAGGTGTTTCATTATGAAGTAATAACATCAGTATCACTCATATACTGATATGTTATTATAAGTATTAAACAACCCTATTTCACCATCTATCCATCCTACGGAAAATGAAATCATCGCGCGTGCATACGTACGGAATACCATCTCCACGTCGTGGTGTAATCTACTTTCCACCACCACCTTACTTGGATGGTTATAATGGTGTAAATAATGACTATATATGATTATTGTAAAGTTATATTGATTCTGAAATAGTATACATACACTTCAATACAATTCCATGATCATGGGAACGATATCATCGCTCGTGCGTACGTACAGAATACCATCTCCACGATCTGATGCGGCTCGTTCTACATGATCTTCATTGCATAATGATTATATAAATGAATTGAATGAATTAATATGATATATATTACACTAATAACATTCTGGAAATGAGGTATCTATAACCTAAAGAGAAGAATAATAATTTATTCGACAAAACACGCATAAGAACAAAAAGTAATAAACACCCGAATAACAAGTTGTAATGAAATATTACTAATAAGAAGCTAAGAATATGACCATATATGATATCATAACAATAATTATGATTATGGATAAGTCAATAACATTATTTAAATCATTATACAGGAGTTTCGGACACTTACGAGGCAAATCGGACCTAAGGTAAGGGAAATATCACAATCTCATTTTTATCCGAGATTGTTTATACTTTGGTATTTACTGGGATGTATTTTATCATCCACATCCATGTTTCATAAATATGTAATATTATTTCCATCCACCTACAATTTTTTAAATCCAATTTTACCCTTCGGTGAGTTTTTAGTAAAGGATATGAAAGGAATCTTTTTTCGTTTTTCGTACGAGGTACTTTTTGACTTTTCTGACAAAAGTACGAAGAATGTTTTTTTTAACTTATACGGCATGAATGGATTTTTAAAACATTATTTCCAAGAAGCTTCCTTTACAATTTTTCAAGTTTATTTTTAAACAACTTCTTTTAGTTTAGAATTGTACGACATGTTAAGAAATGAAAAGTGTTTTTGAAGCAGAAAGGATATTTTCCTCAAGAATGGAGTTCAAGTGTTTTATCAAAATTATTTTCCATCTAAGATAATAAAGGATTATGTTTTTATCCCTATTATTACATTTATTTTATTATGTTATGATGGAATTATATTTTTATGAATTCCTTTATCTTATATGAATTGTTTTATGATGTCACGATGTTTAAGATTCCCATTTTTATTACATGGGTTATGCTATGATGTATGGTTTTCTGATTTTGTGGCACACATAATAATGGTATCATTATGAGATGGGTGGGACCTATATCTCCCTCCAATGCATTGGGTAAAGATTTTATATCTCATGAGATAGACATGGCTGGAACGGCAGGTTAAACCGGTTCAGTGAAACAGGACTGAAACGAGGAGTGAACTCGGTTCATAAGTGGACTTTGTCCACTAAGATAGTCTTGGCAATGAGTCTTGACTAACAAGAAATGATTCTCAATGATTATGTGTGTATGCCACAAAGTTTCATGTTTTAAGTTATGATTATTGGGATTACATTTCACTACTATGATTTATCCCATGTTATGAAATTATGATCTCTTTTGCAGGTTAAGATTTCCAAAAGTTATGTGCTTATGTATATGATGTGATTGATATTTACTTTGTTTACTCTTACTAAGAATTTGAGCTCACCCTTTTGTATGTTTTATTTCCCCAGGTCAGGAAGAAGGTTATTAAGTAGAATATGCCAAAAAGGGACTCTAGATATGATGAAATAAATGGGAGGCAAAGTAGATGCTTTATGAACCAGTTGTTTGTGCTTTCCAGTTTCTAAAGACACTATACCTATACGGTCCTTTCATGGTTTTGTTATATGTTGTAATAAGTGTGCTTCAATTTTGAAGTAATAACAATGTATGTAAAGTATGTGTCGTTATAAGATATACCTGAGACTCTAGTGGTCAGAAAAGACTGCAAAGCGCTCGCCCATCAGATAATGTCGCCACATCTTCAGAGCGAAGACCACTGCTGCTAACTCCGCGTCATGGGTAGTGTAGTTCTGCTCATTCTACCTCAACTTACATGATCCATAGGTGATCACTACCCGCTCATGCATCAGGACACATCCGATTCCAGTCACTGATGCATCGCAGTAAACTATGTACCCTACTCCCTCCTCTGGTAGCCTCAAGATAGGTGCGTTGGTCAATCTCTGTCTCTGCTCCTGGAAGCTCTGTTGACATCTGTCTGACCACATGAAGGGTTTCCCCTTCTTCATCAAAGCTGAAAGTGGTTCCGAAACTTTGGAGAAGTCTGTCACAAATCTCCGGTAGTATCCATCTAGTCCCAAGAAACTCCGCACCTCCGTCATGCTCTTGGGTGGCTCCCAAGCTAGCAATGCCTCGATCTTCGTAGGATCCACCGCAACTCTCACCTCAGAGATGACGTGTCCCAAGAAGTGGACCTCACGTATCCAGAATTGACACTTTGAGAGCTTACCATAAAGCTGGTGCTCTCAGAGTGTGTTCAGTACAACCCGCAAGTGGTAGGTGTGCTCCTCCTCAGTCGTCGAGTATATCAAAATGTCGTCGATGAAGACCATGAAAAATCGATCGAGGTAAGGCTGAAATATCTTGTTCATGAGACCCATGAACACTGCTGGAGCATTGGTTAAGCCAAATGGAATAAACAAGAAATCATAGTGGCCATACTGACACCTGAAGGTCGTCTTCTACACGTCCTCGTCCCGAACTCTGAGCTGATGATATCCTGACCTGATGTCTATCTTCGAGAACCACCGTGCTCCCTTGAGCTAATCTAAGAGGTCTTCAATCCTCGGTAGAGGATACTTGTTCCTCATGGTCAACTGGTTCAGGTGATGATAGTCGACACACAGTCGCAAGCTCCTGTCTGCCTTCTTGGCGAACAAAATCGGGGAAGCCCAGGGTAAAACACTGGGTCGGATGAATCCCTTGTCCTGAAAGTCCTCTAGCTGTACCCGTAGCTCTCAAAGCTCAGTGTGGGCCTTCTGATATGCTGGAGTGGATATCGGGGTTGTCCCATGGTAAAGGTCAATATAAAATTCTACCTCTTTGCAAGGAGGTAGTCCTGGAACGTCATCAGGGAAAACGTCTGAATACTGATCCACCACTGCAGGTAAGCCCGGACTCCGCACGTCAACTACTCCTAGGATGAGGATAGTCAATTGATGAGTGATGGGTTGTCCTCTCCTCTGTGTGAGTCCATCCTACGCTGCAAAGGCTCCCTTCTCGCCGGTGAAGTTGAACCTTCTCCCATCGGTGCAAACACATCGCACCTTGCGCCTAATGCAGTCGATCTGAGCATTAACTGTAGATAACCAATCCATGCCCAAGATGATGTCGTAAAGGCCTCTACGCCGCTACAAGAAGATCCCAGCCGAATCTCTCACCTCCTAGAGTAAGCTCACACTGCCGGCACCAGTGCGTAATCGTCGAGTCTGCTCCCGTAGGAGTCTCTAGTCGTAAGGATCGAGCAAACGGCTCCGTAGGAATCTCCGAGCTCTGAACAAGGGTAGTGGCAATGAAAGAATGACTCACTCCTGTGTCTATAGGAACTGCATCAAGGGTAGAGTAGACACAAATAGTACCTTGAATCATCTCGGGCACGCCGTAGTCGTAGGCCTCCACTACCTGAAGCTGTGCCTGCCTCTGCCCGCCAGCTCCCTGTGGTTGGGGTGGGCCTCCTGGTGGTGGTGGTGGTAAAGCCTCAAAGCGTCGCCCACCACCTGCTGCTCAGCCAGCTCCTCTGCCTCGTCTGCCTGCTCCATATGGACTGCCACGGTCGACCCTCTGCCTCTGCCTGGGTGGTCTCTCAACCATCTGCTGCTCCTCGGCATGGCGGGTTGGACAGTCACAAGCCATGTGGCCCTGCCCACCGCATGCGTAGAACAGTATGCCTCTCATAAGACTGGCTCTGCGTTGTGTGCCCCGCACCTCTGAGCCAGTGTCCTATGGTCATCCGCCTGATGGTCCGGTCCGCCTGGACCCCTGTGACATCCGTTGACTGCCAGCTGCAGACAACTCTGCTACGTGCTGCCCTGCGGTATGTCTCGTTGCTGGCATAGGCTCGGCAAGAAAGCTCTCTATGATAAGAGCTCTCTCCATTACTCCTGCCTATGTCGGTATGATGAGGGAGATTAGCGATGCCCTGAACTCATGCCTCAATCCCTGCTCGAAGGTCCGGGCCCGGAAGAATGGGTCTCGTACCATGTCTGTCGAATACCGCGAGAGATCGGTAAATCTCGCCGAGTACTGGGCAACCGTCATACTGCCTTTCCGCAGCTGTAGAAGCTCCTGGATGCACACCGCATGGAGGGTGGCTGGGATGAACTCCAAGCGGAAGAGGATCTCAAAGTCCGTCCAGAGGAGTGATGCCTTGTCGTGCACCTAGAGCATTAAGCTCCACCATCTTCCTGATGCCACGTGCAGGAGGCTCACTGCGAGTATCACCATGAGGTCAGCTGGTGTCCCCACTAACCTGAAAACTTGCACAACTGCCTCCAGCCAATCCTCGGCTGCCTGAGGGTCTGTCTCCCCGCGGAACCTGGGCAGTCTCTAATGCTGAAACTCATTCAGTGCACCAAGGCAACGTGCACTCTTAGCGGCTGGGGCTGGTAGCATCGGTGGCTTGGCGGGTAGTGGTATCGTCGGTGCCTCCGCATTAATAGGGCCCTGCACCAAGGTCTCGTCGCTCGGTGGGCTATCGTCACGTACAAAACTCGGAACCCTAGCTGGATGCCATCGTGGGGCCATCCTAAAAAGAAACAGGTGTGCCACGGTTAATACAGTATACCTAGTAAGCTGACACAAAGTAATCATAAAGAAAACTTGAAACAAACATGTAATCAATGTTTTCGTGCACTAAGTCAGAAATCAGAAGTCAGGGTCCTGGTGTACGGATACGTCGGTCGCCGCACCAACACTGGACTCCCTGGACTGATAGCCACACTCAATACTCTTAACACTATTGCTTCACATAGAAAAAGATCAGAGTCCTGAGTTCTGCGGTAGAACCGAACTCCTCTGATACCAATTTGTCATGACCTGTCCTCGGGGCCCATACCGTGACTAACCCAAGCCCGCCTTCCATAGGCCAGGGGCTAGCGACTAGTACCAAGGCATAATTCCCAATAAAAAGGGAAGGCATTGCCTTTATAAAGTAAAGAAACAAACATAGTAATCAACCAGAAGTAAACACTAAGTAAAACTGGGTACAATAGTAAGGGCGGAAAAGTAAGTGGGCCAGAATAAAAACCCAAACTGAAAGTAAAGTACAACTGGAAAAGGAAGTACAACAACTGAAAAGTAAAGTCGCAACGTCGAGCCATCCACTGGAAGTCCCACCTGAAGGGTGGGTGTATATAGCCTCCTCAGCTCCTTGGGTCCAGCCGTCCACTCTGAGTACATCCCGCCTAGTGTTCCACCTCTAGGTACCGACTTGCTCTGCAAGCCTCAACCACGATCAGCGCTGTCCGTCGTCTACAACCAACACAACGTAGTATGGGCATAGCCCGTGTAGGGGTGAGTATACACTACTTAGTAGGGACCCCGAGACCCCCGAAGGTCTCCTAGAATCCACAAGGATAATCCACAAAGGAAAGATACAATCATGAAGTAACATCTGACACTACTTAGGTATATGCCCATACATATACCTAAGTCATCAATTCCAGTACGGCTCCTACATTCAAGCCCAAGTACAACTCAGTCCACACAGGAAAACATAACCCAATCCACACAGGAAAGCATAACATAATCCACACAGGATAACAAGTCAGTCTTATCGAAGATAAGGATTGAAATTCAAGACTCAGCTCACGCAGGAATACTTCTTTGTAAGACGATAGAGATGATCAGATGTATCCATTGATTTTTCTAAGCCGTCGGACCCACACAGGATCGATAGGTACTAACCCCCGCAATGACCCACACAGGATCTGACCCACACAGGATCGGTATGCGCTGGCCCACACAGGACCGCTGAGCGCTGACCCACACAGGACCACTGAGCGCTGACCCACACAGGATCTGACCCACATAGGATCAGTAGCACTGATCCTCGCAGGATCGCTGAGTGTTGTAGTCGTCGATGTTGAACCCACAAAACATAGGATCAGTAGCACTGATCCTCGCAGGATCGCTGAGTGTTGTAGTCGTCGATGTTGAACCCACAAAGGATTTTTGTACAGTCGTCATCGTCGTCGCAGTTGCATCCAACTCTAGGGTTCCCGCACACATCAAGCTCGTTCAGGGAGGGTCCTCCCCATGAGCCGAGGGGGTGATACATCAACTGACACGAAGTCCAGAGTTGATGTATCAAAAAGTTTTGTATCGTCAACAAGAACCCAACGTCACAGATGGCGCGTCAATCGGACGCCTGGTCTGAGAGTTATTGGCTTTTTCGTCCCAGGGGCCCGGATGATTTTTAAGTCAAAACCAACCCGACCGTACTCCAACTGCATCCAAAACTCGATCGGAGTAAGCCAAAAGGTCCATCTCACTAAGAAGAGTCCAACAAAGTCGATGGCACGTCAATCGTACGTCCAGAGCTTAAGTTATAAGTGTTTCCGCTCCGAGGGCCCGGTTGGTTTCGTGTTCAAACCAATCCGTCTGAACCCAAATTTCTCCGAAACCTTGATTTTACTATACCAGAACGACCGTCTTGATCCAAGGATCGCACTTCAACTGACGGTGCGTCAATCGGAGGTCCGTAGCCCAAGTTATGGGCATTTGAACGGTTCTGTATGAAAATAGGGGGTTCGGGGCCGGTCTGACCCGGCCTGATAACCCCCCCCCCCCCCCCGGGTCGACCCGAACTGGGTCCGGGTCCGGCCCATTAGGGTGCGGCCCGGCCCGGCCTGGGCGCAGCCCGGCCTGGCACGCTGGTGTGGCACCCGCGTGACCAGGCGGCTCGGCCGAAACGGCCGAGCGGAACAGGGGGGTGTTGCCCCCCTGATTGACAAAACGTGGCCCCCATGTGTGGGGGCCACTCCTCTAGCCATCCGGGGGTTTCGACCCCCGGCCTTCATGGTAACTAGCCGGCTTGTCCGGTCGGTGGGTCACCGCGGGACCCCCCTGCGGGTCCCGCCTCCTTGCTCCGGCGGCCGGAAGTCGGCCGTCGCTCCCCCCGCACCACCGCAGCCATAGGCCGCAACCTTGTTCGATCGGCGCGGCGCGACGGCGCCGCGGCCTTGTTCGACTTCAATGGCGTCGCGCGACGGCACCGCGCTTCTCCACCCATACTTCATTATTTCTGCGCGGTTCAACGGCACCACGCTGCCTTGCTCGTGCCACAACAAAATCAAGCATCAAGGGGGAGGAGGGTCGGCCTTGTTCGTGCGGTCCGACCTCCTCCTGTTATTACGATAACAGGCGACTCAATTTGAAAATGATGAATGGCAACAAAAGTATTCCTGAACACAAAACAAATAACCCCTACCTCAAAGTTGCATTGAACGAAGGTTTGTCGCGGAAAAGAACGTCACGGAAGAAGAATCTGTAACCGTCGATGGCGTCCCGGAGAAGAGAATCGTCGGCGTCGCAGTACACGGCGTCGTGTCGTTGATCTCCGAGGATGGAATCTTTAACCGGTTGTGGAGAGGGAAGAAGACGGTATGACGAACTCCCCTTTGCGGTGACGGAGTTCTTCGTCGAAGGCTCGGCGTTCTTCGCGTTCTTCGACGAGGAAGAAGAACTTTAAGACTTAGAGCTTTCTTCCCCCAAATTCTCCCCGCACAATGAAACTCCAACTTAATGAAATAAGACCTTGTCTTATTTAATTAACACACAAGCCAACTTAAAATTTGAAATTCGAATTGAATTCAAGAATTAATTACTTTGAATAAGTTAATCAATTAATGAGTTGACTTTTCATTTAATGGGGGGTGCGGGTGAGTTACAAACTAAATGAGGGGGGTTGAGGAAATTGAATAGGTGGGGCTCATGTGGGCCCCACTCCACAAATATCCTACCTAGTGGAGTAGGATATAGTGGGTCCCACTCCAACCACTTAGCTTAGGTTAAACTACTTTAAATAAAAATAAAATTGGTTGCACCATTTTATTTTATTCTTTACTTTACCCAAAATTTTAATTACCACACCTGAGAAAAAAAACTCCAGAAAAGGTGTTCCTAAGAAATTATCGGCACTGCGGTTTCATCGGTGCCCTCGGATTTCAATTCCGAACACCGGTTCAAAAGTGAGGAAAATCTCGCTCGTTCGTTCAGTGAATGTACCCGAGCTAAACTTCGGAAAATGATTTCGGTCACAACGGGCCTCAGAATCAGGTGCCGTTAGAAACTACGTTCTTGTAAAATCCCAAAGAAAATTAAGAAAAACTTTCCCTTTAATTTTATGGGTCTTTACATATAGAAAGTGAAAAATTGGAAATTTCTAGAACGTAAAAAAATTAAAAAATTATAGAACATACCGTGAGTACTAACTATGAGTGAAAATTTGTAAAAGTATGTAACAGACCATGAGTACTAATCATGAGTGAAAATTTTTCAAAGTATGGAACTGATCATGAGTGAAAATTTGGAACATTTTTTGAACTGGCAGTGTGTACTGACCGTAAGTGAAAATTTGGCAGTCTATAACTAACCATGAGTATTGACCACGAGTGAAGATTTTTCAATGTCTATAACTGAATCTGAGAATTAACCATGAGTGAAAATTTGGATAAGTTCGGGGCTAACCACATGAACAAAAATGTATCTACTGCATGAACAAAAATGTACCTACCGCATAAAAAAATTACTGACCACATGAACAAAAATATACCTACCGTATGAATAAAAATGAAGTGATTTTACGTTTAAATTTTGAAAAGTTTTGAACCAACATTATGGCCTATATATTTTTACTTATTTCCATTTTTATATTTTAGCACAAAACATGCTCTGTATTATTTATATTTTTATATTTTGAATTACTTTATGTTTATTTCACATTATTATCTTGATTTAATTATTCCTTAAATAATTATTCTTTATTTTAATACTAAGAAATTTTATTTGGATTAATTTTATATAGGATTAAATTTTCATCATATAGGTTAAAGTTTAATGCTTTTTATTAAGAAAACATGAGTTCCAAATTAATTGTTGACAAAATATGAACAGTTTATCTTGTTGACATTATAGAAGTTTTAAAAGGGAATTTAATTTTGATTATAATTATTTGTTTGAAATATATTAATTATTCTAATGTTTTATCACTATATAGTATGATTTTATTTATCAATGTGACCCACATGGATATATTTTACATTCACATTTAATAAAGAAGTCTCGTGAATCATTGGGAATGAAAAAATCCAATGAATTTAAAATTTAAAAGATATTGTTCAAAAGAGAACTCTATATTCATGGAGTTAGATAGATCTATATTTGATATGTGGTTAAGGATATTAATGGACTATACATATGTGATATACTTTGGAATTCAACTACTACTCTCATACAAACTACAATCATTTAATCCTTTTCTATTAGTGAGTGACTTGTTACCTTGACACTTTTATTGTGAAGCATTCATCTTGCTCTATGATTTACTTATTTCTCTTCATTTTATATACTCATAATTATAATGGGTTATACTACCCATTAAAAGGTATGATTTGGGGTTGTGGCTCCCAAATAAATTCAACTATTGGGTTGTACCTCTAGGAGGGAAAAATTTATGTTGTTCAAGTTCAACCTCCAGATAGAAAAAGGAAAGTCTGTTTGAGATTAAGCCTCCAGGAGGAAAAAGGCTTTGTAATCGAGTTGTGACTCTATGTGGGAAAAGATATTTGTAAGATTACATTATATTTGTTATAGTGGGTTCCATCACTCTCAGTTCTTGAGAGGGTTTATGAGTGAACTAGGATCATTTAGTTATGAACCACTATAAAAACCTCTCTATTCATCTACTTTTATTTTCTACTCTAAATTTTATAAATTTGATATAACATTAAATATAAATTAATTTTATAAATATGAAAATTCACCACCCCCACCCCTCTTATATATTTTTACATCTTAAATCCATACCATCATTTGGTATAAAATCAGGTTCCCTATATCAATATATAATTTTTATTTATGAAAAAAATTCATAACTTACCCATCAAGGGGAAAAGATATTGTTTAAGATGGAAGGGACTAACTCAAATGATGGATGGATAACTCAAAAATCACCTCATTTTTATGGAACTGTTTATGGATATAGGAAATACTATATGGAATCTTTATTAAATCTAATTAGTATTGAAAATTGGACAATCATGGAAAATCCATACAAGATGCATGAAGGTGAACCTGAATCATTAGTTGGCAATGATGTGGTAAATTATATTTTGAACTACAAGGTGAGGGATATATTATATTATGCAATAAATTTAAATTTATATATTCATGTATCTATATGTAAAACTACACATTATATCTAGAAAATTCTAAAAGTTTCACATCTTGTCTTAGATAAACTTGTTAGAACTAAGTTACACATGTCAATAACAAAATACCAAGAATTTAAAATGGGTGAAGATGATAATTTTAATAAAATATTTCATAAATTTAATATTATTGTAAATGGTATGAGTTATTTGGAAGAAACTTTAGAAAACATATTTCTAATTGAAATAGTACATAGATAACTTCCTATAAGTGGCATGCTTAAAGGTAGTAATAGTTAAAAGTAAGAATTTCATGGAATACACTCTAGATAAGATTATAAGATCACTTTTACAAAATGACTTGTCAATTAAAAAACTTTTTAAATAAGATAATTCTAAAAATAATGGAATTTTATTTAAATAAAATTTATCTACTTGATCTTATGATTCAAAGTTATAGAGAAGTGACAGGTTTGGTATAGCCTATGTTACAAAAGGTGGATATATAAGGAAGAAAGGCTACTCAAGAAGTTCTCAAAAAGACTATGCTGAATATGATCAAAAGGAGAATAAGAAAGGTAATTACATTTCTAATGATACTCAAGATGTAATTTTTTATTAGTGTGGGAAGAGAGGGAACATTAAGAATAGTTTCCCGAGGCTAAAGAAGGAAAAAAAATAAGAATAAGAAATACAATAAAAAAATAAGGAAATGGAATCCAAATAGATTTGTATAGAGGATTCAAGTACTAATAAAGAATCTGACTTTGAAAAGGGATTTGGAAAATTTATGTTTAATAGATTCATCAAATCATTTAAGTGATTCTACTTCTTATTCATCTTCTGAATAAGAATCTAAAAAACCTAATGTTGTGGAATTTCTTAAATAAGTATAAAGTCTTGAACATAAAATTTATAAGATCATTGGTTTATATAATAACCTTAAGAGAAAAAATAATAATGTTCTAAAGGAGAATAAAAATCTAAAGAAATTTTTCCATGAAGGCTTAAAATATAAAAATATATATTTGACATTTGCGTGTATATATATGGAAATTTCATAAGAAAAACTAAATTTTTCTCTTCCTAAAAAGTATAAATTGAAAAGATAATTTTATTTTATATCAAATTATCATGAAGCTATAATAAGGAATTTTGATGATGTTCTTAAGGAGAATATACATCTCAAAAATTATGTATAAAGTTTGACATAAAATCTTCCCTTTTTTTCAATGAAAATAAAACTTTGATAAAATGATGAGTTTTAATAAAATGAAAAAAAGGAGATTCAGTGTTCATTATGAAAATAATTTACCTAAAATGTATAAAACCTTTTTTGTTAAAATCACTAATGGAAGTACGTTTATTGATATATATATTTTATACATTATATAAAGGGACATTATGATAATGAGTGTTCCTTGAGATTTCCACAATATCTTAGATATAGTAAGGCTTTTATTTCTAAATATTTATCATCTATATTTCCTATAAAAAAAAGAGTTTAAAGTCAGTTTGTATTCCCAAAAATTAATATGTTAATCTCATTGGACCCAAATTTACATGGGTACCAAAGCATTACTAAATCTATTTTTATTGTAACTATATCTCAGGAGAATTAAAAAGGATATTTGGTATATGGATAGAATATTCTCAAGACACGTGACAGGTGATATATCAAATTTTCTTTCATTCAATAAGTATAATGGAGGTAATGTTACTTTTTTTGAAATTTTAAAACGAAAGGTAAAAGGTTTTTTTGAGGTTAGAATTTATAATTTTTTTATTTATAAGGTATTATATTTAAAGTATTTGAAACATAATTTAATAATAAATTATTAGATATGTGGTGATGGAATTTTTTTTAAATTTCAAAATGATAAATATATTGTTTTCAAGGAAAAATATATTTCTTTTATACAAATAGAAAATATAACATTTATTTAATTAATTTTTTACAATTAACGTCAAGTGTTTAAATTATATACATTAAAATGAACTTTTGTGGAATAGAAGTTTGGTTCATGGTAATTTTAGGTTTTTTTATAGGTTTTCTAAGAACCAAACAATTTTACATTTTCTGGAGCTTAAAGTGGACATCACGTTTGTATGTGAATATTTCTTGAAAGTTAAACAACATAGAAGTACTTTCAAGTCAATCAATGAAGTAAAAATTGGAAGGAATATTGATCTCATTCAGTTAGATTTATTTGTTCCTACTAAACCTACTAATTTTGTGGTAAACGATAGTGTTTTGTTATTATTAATGATTTTACAAGAAATACATGGGTTTAATTTCTTACTCTTAAATCTAAAACTTTATCTAAGTTTATAAATTTTTATAAATTGGTTAATAATAAGAAAACAAAATCATTAAGTTAATTATAAGTTACCATGTTGGTAAATTCTAGAGTCTAAAATTTATCTAGTTTTTTGAATAAAATGGGTATTTTCATAATTTATCTACCCCTAGAACACCATAATAAAATGGTGTATTAGATAAGAAAAAAAACACTTCAAAAAATGTCTATAACTATGTTAAATGAGTTTAATATACCTAAATATTTCTAAGAATAAGTTTTGAATACTTTTTTATTATAAGTAGAATTATTTTAAGACCTCTGACATGATATTATCATGGTGTGTGAAAAAACAATTATTTCCTAAGTTAAACTACAATATAGTTGTCAAACTACGTTGTCTCCAGAAAATACCAAACAAAAATAAAGAAGTCACCTTAAATTAGAGATAAAGAGAGAGAAAAATAAATGTTTTTGAATTATATGATTTTGAATACAAAATAAAGAAATAAAACAAAATAAAGTGATTAAGAAAAATTTTGAAAAAAAATTGAGAAATCAAGTGATTGAAAATAGTTATATGAGTTGGGTGATCAAGTCAGGGTTGTTTTTCTTATTGTAAAATTATCCTAGTTTAAATTTATCTAATCCTATTCTACTGAACTAATTAAAGTGAGATTTCATGATCACTTTCTCTCACCTCCTTGGTCAAATGGAGATGTTGAGAGTAAACCTTGACAATATCTCACCTCAGTATTCTCTACTTCCTATGTGCAAAGGATTTATAGTGAATACCCTCAATTGACTTAGGAAATACCCAATCTGGTCTTGTTTATCCCAAATAATCAAAAATATCCACTAACCCTCTCATGCATACTAATGATCACTGAGTACTTCACCACTAAGATTTAGTCTATCATATCGTAAATAAACCAAAACCTATAAGAGGTATAAAATGATCATTAAACAAAGAAATATCAATAATAGAATATAAAACAAAATCAAATCAAATTTTATAATAAAAACCGCTATTATAAATTAAAATCAACTCCGTATAAGAGATAAAAAAATTATACCATGATTTTTAGTAACTTAATCATTAAAAAAAGAAAATATCCCATTCCCCAATCACATAGAATTTTACCCCTCCATATTAAGGGTAACTAAGAATAAGGGTGATGAAGAAGGTATTACAAAACTAAAAATAAGAAAAGTGGGAAAAAGAAAGCCAAAAATTTATCCTCCAGAATCTGTCCACAAATTTTTTCCCTTTTTCTATCCAAAAGAAAGCTAAACATTGCCAAGGTTTCTTCATAAAAGTTTTTTTAAATTGAATTTTATATATACCCAAAAACTTTCAATGCATTTATACATTTTAAGAAAAATTTATTCTCAAATTACTCAATTTCACTTTTTCTATCTGAAGAGTCCCTTAATATTCCTCCAATTTGGCGAATTCAATGGGTTTGTTAATGAGAGAATTTGTACTTTAATTTAATTTTGGACATGATCCCTCAAGTCTTATTCCCTTTACAGTTGGAATCGCATCATTTGGAGGTCTATAGTCCAAGATATGCCTCATTTACTAAGGTGGGGTTCATTCTATCAACTAGAAATATTTGTCAAATTGATTGATTTTTTTGGTCTCATTGAAGTTTGAATTAGATCTAGGTCTATAATAATAAGTTGAATCACATTAAAAAATGAATTCTAGAAAAATAATTACTCTATTTTTATCAATATTTAAAAAATTATTCTCAAAATATAGAAGTGATATAAAAACTGTAAAAATTATAAAATTAACTAATTTTTACATTTTATCCCAAAATTCAAAAAAAATATAATGAAAATCAACTCATCTTGTTAAATTTTAAATTTTTAAATCATTTAAATACATATGAAAAATAATTAAAATATTATCTCTATCAATTCCACCAAACTTAGCACTTAGACTCCTGGACAAGTAAGTATAAAAATCAAATCAAACCAAATTCAAAACGCATGCCCATGAGATCCACCAATTTGAAAAAAACAAAAGATATCATGCCACCTCAAAAAACATTATTTCAAGTTCTCCATCTAGATAATTCAATACATTTCCTCTTCATTTATACTCCCATGCACACAAAACACCTACCTAGCATGAATTTTCCCTAATCCCAATTTTTAATAAGGATTTTCTCAACCAAACTCATGAAAGAGTCAATATAGGATTGATAAATTCCTACATATCCACCCTATGTGATTTAAGAACATATGTTTATCATTAGGTCTCTTTATATTTTTTCTTTGGATTTTGGTTGGTAGGATTTAGATGTCAAAAAATTAGAGGCCGGATTTGGAGAGTTTAACTCTTTTTGAAACAAAACTGAAAGATTATAATTTTTACTCAAGTACGGTCTCCTCCTCACTTACTTTAGAATAAAACCAGTTCTAAGAATATTTTAAAATATAATATACATCCCACGCCATCAAAATTTCAGCACTAAAAAATAACATTTCTCTTCTCCCCTTTTTTCTTGAAAGCTCCAGATATGCACAGCATTCTTCATCCATTAGAATCTCCATAAAGGAATATCTTATTTTATCATGGAAACTAAAATAAGGAACATATTTAAATAGAATGAATTTTTCAGCAGTGAAATAATCTCTTTAACATTTATTTTCCACCCAAAGTATCACCAAATGAGGTATCAAAATACAAGATATCATCCCTCACACTTAGGTTCAACTAGATCATGAAATTTTACTTCAAAATCCTATTTGATAGAGAAAATTGGATTATAATTTGGATAACCAAATAGTATTTTCATGGATTATAAGGGATACAAGGATTAAATATACAATTAATTCTATAATAAAAAGGATTCTCTTGAAAAGGTGGCTTTAAAATGAAATAAATTCCTCAATAATTTAAAGTAAAAGTACCTTAAACCATCATTCTTTTGAAATAATAAATCAAATTCTGGTTAAAGCAAGGTGTGGTCCTCTCAATAAGTGAGTTGAATGTAAAATATATGAAAAAAATGTTTTGATTCCTCACAGGAAAGTGATTTTAAAGATAAATATAGTGAGATGTGTCATGGGATTCAAAAATCATAGTATTTTTCATGAAATTCACAAAATTTTGAACTTGAAACAAAGTCATTTTCATCATTAATTTAAGATCATTTTCATGTAATAAATTAATTAACTCATTTACATGGGTTTTAAAAATGTAAATGATAATCATTTTAGCTCACAAGTTTCAAAAACGCACAAAAATGTGAAAAACACACTTTTTTGAAAAATTGAAAAATTGAAAATTGAAAATCCTAAACTATAAATGTTCCTTATCCCATATTTAAATTATATAGTTCCCTAAATTAAATTATGTGTATTTAATATGTAATAATATTTGTAATTGAATCATAGTAATAATGTAAGTGTAAAGAATAGAAACCACATTAATTGTTGGTAGTACAATGTTGAGTTAATCTCCTAAGTTTTTCTTCATGAAAAACTATAAGAAAAATTAGATAAGATAAATTAGTAAATTTATTAAAAAAAATAAAACCAAAATAGAATGATAATATAAGGATAGATCTTGTTTTAACCACCAAAGTTGGCCCTGGGTTTTGACTGCCTCTGGATGGGCGGTTCTAGTGGGTTATCCCAAATCTGATGGTGGTTGGAGTTTCATTAAGATGAACCACCATCACTTATTCTTTACAGCTTTTAATTATTCATTTTTTTAAGAATCCATGGATATATTATTCCAAATCCATAATCTTGGAAATGAGATACAACTTGCACAGTGAGGGTAGGATAAAGAATCAGTCCTCATCTTCCTTGTTTCCCACCAATATTTATGAATAAATTCTATAGGTGAAACATCAAGTACAAGTGGATTATATGTAACGACCCAAAGTTTCATTAATAGAAAATCCCTCTTAATCTAGTTAAATGTTTCTTTATGAAAAATGTTTTTATAAGATGTCAACTTCTTTAGTTTTACGTTAAGATTTGTGACCGTTACTTTTATAGCCGTTGAACAGTGATCATCTGAGTAGTATAAATATAAGGCTTTAACGAACCCATTTCTACTCAGGAAAAGGAAGAGATGGCCTCATCCAGTAGAATTTCCCCTTACGAAGCCCATTTGTCAGAGCTCAGAAAAGAGGTGGCATCTTTGGGCTTTGCCCTTGACCAATCCCAAGCTGAGCTTCATCAAGTCAAGCTCGAACGTGATCGTCTATGGGAAAAGTGGAAGTTGATTTCAATTACCACTCGAGCGATGTTGTCCGAGCCGCCCCAAGAGTCTGTCACCATCGCACACCTTACTCTTAGGTCTTATGCGGCTATTTTAAGGGGTTATGTAACAAATAAGTAGCACCATGTTCATGTACATTATTTTTTTGTATATAATAATGAATATAATTTCTAGTCATTTTTGATATATTGTAATTAGTTTTTAAATTACAAATGGTGTTTTTAGTTATTATTTAATTAAGAATTATATTTTATTAAATTAAAGGATTTTTTAATTAAATAATATTTTAATAAAATATTATTATTAATATTAAATTTAATTTTTTTATTAAGTATAAATGATCTTATAATTTTATGAATGCAATTAAAATTTTTATTAAGGTTTGAAAGCCATTTCTGTCAAAACCCGTGAATTTTTTTATAAATGTCGGTTTTTATTTTAAATGTGAAAATTCACATATTTAGAAAACTATTTAGATAAAATAAATATTATTTTTGGAATCAGTACGTCGAAATTATCCAACGGTGAATTTTTCATAATTTTCTGAGACAGTCAAATTTTTGGGTAAAAATTAAATACCATTTAAATATATAATCTGTTTTATGACATCATAATGACCCAATGGTGATGTAATAAAATAACATAATCCTTATGTTCGGCCAATATGTGTTTTATCATTAAAATAATGAGTTTTTGGGTTTGTTTGACTTACTTTTCAAAGCATTAATGGAGCCCTCAAGACTTATTCAACACTTTGCCTTTTTAAATTAATTTCCATGGGAGTGTGACTCACCTCCACATAAAAAACCCTAATTTTTTAATAAGTTCGGACTTTGTCCTTGTAAAATATTGTTTTCCTATTTCCTTTTCCAGAAAACATGGGCAAATACCATGGGATGGTTTGTGGTTTGGATTATTTTAATATAAGGGGTCCCAAACCTAAATAATAAAGAATTCTCTCACCTTTCCTATATAAACCCACCCAAGCTCCCACTTCCTCCTCACTAAAATCCCTTGGATTTCGTCCAACCACTGCCCTAATCTCTCTAGAATCCTCCCAAGGTGCCCCAATCTCCCAATAAGCCTCTCACAAGCCTCTCTCTAGCCTTTGGAAGCACACTTCCAAGTAAGGGTTTTTTCTTCCTTCCTCATTTTTTGTCAATTTTCTTTCAGTTGTATTGTCCTTTTAATTTCAATTATGAATGTTGGGGTATGGTTTTGCACCTCCCCCATACTGCCCTCTTATTGTTTGAATGATGGTAGAACCCTTTCTCTCTCATTAAATGCCTCCCATGTACACCCGTTACTATGCCGAAATTCTGAAAGGAACTTCTCTCTCTTCTTTTACATTCAAGCAATAATTTTGTATCATGAATCTAAATTCCATATCAATTGTTGGTACATGTATATATATTACCTCCTTACTGTCCATTACATGTAAATATGATGAGGAACCCCTTTCTCTCTCATAAAACTTTTTTATGAATTCTTATGTCACGCCGTTACGCTGCTGAAATCGCACCGATTTTCTAAGCCAATGTCATTGTGTAGTGAATACCATGCCCATTTCTCCATCAAGGGTATTCACCTTTATGCACATTTACTTATTGATTATAAAGTTTCATGTATGAATTCCACATTCCTTTATCGTGGAATAAATGATTATGTTTTATGAATCCATGTTTTATGATCCATGTGGCACACTTATGCATGAAATGAAATGTTTAAGAAGGGTGCGCCCTTTATAGCGCTCCAATGCATTGGGTAAAGTATAGTATCATGATACGTCATGTGCAATGAGTGTTGACTCATGCTAATTCAAGTGCAATGAGGGTTTACTCGTGCTTCAAGTGCAATGAGGGTTTACTCATGCTCCATGTGCAATGAGCCTTGGCTCATGCTAATTCAATGTTAAGTGTTGTTGCCACATTTCCATGTTATGATTATCATGCTTTATCATGCCTTTATGTTCATATTACTCTAATGCTCTATTGATGTTCCTTTTTCCTAACATGTATTGTACTCCTCATGTTATTCATTGTGTACTCCCTTACTGGGCTTTATAGCTCACCCTTTTCTTATGCATGTCCTCAGGTTATCCCATGCAATGCTAAGTACGAAGGAATGTAGTGGTCATGTAAAGGAATTTTTCAATAAAGATGTTGTTTATCAAGTTTAAAGTTTTTATGTAATGATCCTAAGCCCCAAATACACTAAACCTATCGATCTTCTTTGTTGTATCAAGTGAAGTTTTATGTAATAAAGCATGCTTAAGTTGTAATAAAAAGCAGGGTTGTCATAGTTGGTATCAAAGGATAGGTTTAGTTATTTTTGGGATTAGGAAACCCTAGTAAAGCCTTAGATACAAGACTAAGCATAATAAAAACATCCCTAAGTTTTGGTAAATACTAAGTGGTTTATCAAACAAATACATCCCTGTTTGGATACGAGCAGGTAGAGGCGGCTCTGGCACAGATGTATCCTAGGGGTAAAACCCGAAAACACCGCTTTGAGCTAGACTTGAATGGGAACTGGTGCACGACAACGGGCCTTGATGCACTCTTGGTTACGACACTTCCGGGGGATATGTTTTGATAAATTCACAATCTTAGTATGAACCCTTATTAAGGGAAAAATTCCCCTAAGAATATATGTTAGAAGGAAGATCAAGAAAAGCCTGGATTGAATCCTATAGACTCATGAGTTAAAGAGATTAAAGTTTATTTATAAGTCATCAACTTTTGTCTTTGGATTACCCTTTATGTGTTACCCCTAACTTTCCTTTTATTCCAGCCAATGGCCGTTAATAGGAGAACTCGGGCTAACAACCGTTGTGAAGATCAGTGTGATGATTGTACTAATGAGATGCCCAATCCAATGGGAGCAGGAATCGCGAACTTTGTCACGCTTCTCTCTCGGATAACTCAAGTTTTGAATAGAAACACTGGTCAAGAGGAACGTTCAACCCCCCCTAAGAAAGAACAAGTCGCTATCGAGAGCTTCATAAGACAAAGGCCTCCTACTTTTAGTGGATCATCTGATCCCACGATCGCTGAGCAATGGATCAACTCCATTGAAAAGATCTTCTCTATCCTTCAATTTTCTGAAAAAGAGAAGGTTCTCCTGGCGGCTTATCGTATGGAGGGTGAAGCTGATCAATGGTGGATGTTGATCAAAAATATGAATCCTGAGGAGGAGATCGAGACTTTGGAATGGAAGGAATTCCGAAGATGTTTTTCAATAAATATTTTCCGCGCACCCTCCGTCTTAAGATGGAAAGGGACTTACTTTCCCTCAAACAGAAAGATAAAGAATCTGTGGGAGTGTATGAGGCAAACTTCACAAGGCTTGCACGATACGCTTTCGGCTTTGTCGTTACCCCCGAATGCAAGGTTGACCACTTCTTTGATGGGCTGAAGCCTAGTTTGCGGAAAGCATTAGCGATCCATGACTTCGACAGCTATGAGGAAATTGTCTGATGTTCCCTCAAGGTTGAAATGGAGATCGGAGAATCACAGGGGTATCATGGGGACAAGAAGCGGAAGGTGGACTTCAATGCTGGTGGTCCGATGGATAAATCCAACAGTGCTAAGAAGTTCCAGCACCCCACTTGCCAAAAGTGCAGAAAGAAGCACCCTGGAAATTGCCTTAGGGGGACGAGAAAATACTTTAGGTGTGGAAGAGAAGGGCACCAAGCTGTTAACTGTCAGCAAGAAGGACCCGCGGCTGCGACAGTGGAGAGGAACGCTCCGTTCGAACCTCAACGCGTTGTTCAATGCTACAAATGCAAAGAACCAGGTCATTTTGAAAATCAGTGCCCTAATCCAAGGGTTATCGGAGGCAACCAACAACCTCCAAGACAGCAAGGAAGAGCTTTTTCCATCACTTCTGCCGAAGTGAACCCCGACAACGAAGTGGTGACAGGTACGCTAGTTATTCATTCAAGAATAGCGAACGTACTTTTTGATTCAGGTTCTACACATTCTTTTATATCTCTAATGTTTAGTAGAACAATCCCAGCACCACCACAAATCCTGGAAGTAAAGATGTCGATGAGTACGGAAAATGGGGCAATCATTGCATCCCAAGAATATAAGTCCTCCCCTGTTATAATCTGTGGATTGAATTTCCCGGCGAACCTCTTCATACTCCCTTTGGTGGAATTTGATGCAATTATTGGCATATATTGGCTTTCCTTATATAGAGCCAACATAAATTTTCGGGAGAAGGAAATCACGCTCCATATGGAGAATCGACCCCCGATTCTTTACAAGTGTCAGGAGGAAGGTGAATCTCCTTTAGCTCCATCATCTCAAGCATGGATATTACTGCCTTATGAGCATGCATATCTGGCTCATATGATTGAGTCCAAGGAAGAAACCACCATTGAAGAAATGCCTATTGTGAGGGAATTCGCTGAAGTATTTCCCGAGGAACTTCCTGGTCTTCCTCCAAGAAGATATGTTGAGTTCTCAATTGAACTTATACCTGGGGAGCTACCAATATCCAAGACTCCATATAGAATGGATGTTGTTGAGCTTGAAGAGCTGAAAAAACAACTACAGGAGAATCTAGATAAAGGGTTTATATGCCCAAGTGCATCACCATGGGGTGCACTAGTCCTCTTCGTCAAGAAGAAGGATGGGTCAATGCGGCTTTGCATTGATTATCGTGAACTTAACAAAATAACGATAAAGAACAAGTATCCTCTCCCAAGAATCGATGAATTGTTTGATCATCTGCGTGGAGCACAATAATTCTCCAAGGTGGACTTGCGGTCGGGATATTATCAAGTAAGGGTGAAGAAGGAAGATATCCCCAAGACTGCTTTTCGTACAAGGTACGGGCACTATGAATTCATAGTAATGCCTTTTGGACTCACCAATTCTCCAGCAATATTCATGGACTTGATGAATAGAGTCTTTAGAGATTACCTTGACAAATTTTTGGTAGTCTTTATAGATGATATTCTAATATACTCCAAAACCAAGGAGGACCATGAGGAGCATTTAAAAACTGTACTAGAGACTTTGCGCAAGGAGAAGATCTATGCAAAGTACAGCAAGTGTGAGTTTTGGTTGAAGGAAGTATCATTCTTGGGCCATATCATCACAAGTAATGGGATATCTGTGGACCCCTCCAAAACAGATGCAATTGAGGGATGGTCGAGGCTAACATCGGTAACTGATATCCGTAGTTTCTTGGGGTTAGCTGGATATTATCGACGATTTGTGAGAAATTTCTCACGATTGTCCAACCCTCTTACCAAGCTAACTCGAAAGGGAGTAAAGTTTTCTTAGAGTGATGAATGCGAAGAAAGCTTCAAGGAGTTGAAAAGGAGGCTTATCACTGCACCCGTGCTCACTTTACCCACAAGTGGGGAGCTTTTTGTGGTATTCAGTGATGCTTCGAAGAAGGGCTTAGGATGTGTGCTGATGCAGAATGATAAAGTGATATCCTACGCCTCAAGGCAGTTGAAAATCCATGAGCGAAACTATCCAACGCATGATCTGGAGTTGGTGGCGGTGATCTTTGCCTTGAAAATTTGGCGGCATTATCTCTATGGAGATAAATGTGAGATATATACTGACCACAAGAGTCTTAAATATATATTCACACAGAAAGAGCTTAATATGCGCCAGAGAAGATGGATAGAGCTCATCAAGGATTATGATTGTTCAATACATTACCACCCTGGGAAGGCGAACAAGGTGGCGGATGCCCTAAGTAGAAAGGATCCAGCGATTCTATCAATGATGAGAATTGAAAAGGATCCAATCTTCTTAGACTTGATGAAGATGGATGTGGGAATCATAAAGAAGGGAACATCATCAATCCTTTCACAAATGATTGCTCAACCATATATTTTGGAAAGGTTAAAGGATGCTCAAAAGGATAATATGGGAATCCAAGAAAAAGTGGAAGCTATCAAAAAGGGAAAATCCTCAGAGTTTAATGTTAATGAAGAAGGAATTGTGCGGTTTGGGAAAAGACTATGTGTTCCATCAAGTTCGAAGCTGAAGAAGGAACTTTTGGATGATGCACATAGTTCAAATTTCTCTATTCACCCAGGGAGCACAAAGATGTATCGAGATCTCCGAGAAAACTTTTGGTGGGATAATATGAAGAAGGAGATCGTTGAATATACATCAAAGTTCCTGATGTGTCAGCAAGTGAAGGCAGAGAGGCAGAAGTCTAAGGGGATGATGCAACCATTGCCCATACCAGAATGGAAATGGGAGAACATTACCATGGACTTTGTCACTGGACTTCCAAGGACATCCAAAGGCAACAATGCAATCTGGGTTGTTGTGGATCGTCTTACAAAGACTACACACTTCATTGCTATTCGAGAGGATTTCTCTTTGGATCAACTGGCACGGATATATATCAGGGATGTGGTACGGTTTCATGGAGTACCATTATCTATTGTGTCTGACCGAGATCCAAGATTCACCTCTAAGTTTTGGAAGAGTCTACAACATGCTCTGAATACTGAACTGAACTTCAGTACGGCCTATCATCCTCAAACTGATGGCCAATCTGAGCAGACTATCCAAACACTTGAGGATATGTTGAGAGCGTGCTCAATGTACTTTAAAGGAGGATGGGATCAACATCTTCCTCTAGTTGAGTTCTCTTATAATAATAGTTTCCACTTGAGCATCCAAATGGCACCATATGAAGCCCTGTATGGGAAAAGGTGTAGAACACCAGCATGTTGGGATGAGGTCAGTGAACGTAAGCTGCTTGGACCAGAAATGGTCGAAGAAATGGTGGAGAAGGTGAAAACCATTCAGCAGCATATCAAGGCAGTCCAAAGTCGACAGAAGAGTTATGCAGATAATCGTCAACGAGACCTTGAGTTTAAAGTCGGATACATGGTGTTTTTACGCATATCTCCGTGGAAGAAGGTCATGAGGTTTGTAAAGAAAGGGAAGTTAAGTCCAAGGTACATCGGCCCCTTCGAGATTCTTGATCGTGTTGGGGCTGTGGCCTATTAACTAGCACTTCCACATACTATGGCCAAGGTGCATGATGTCTTCCATGTATCCCTCTTAAGGAAGTACATACCAGACCCTTCACATGTACTCTCTTCCGAGGTGGTACAATTAGAAGACGATCTTTCTTATGAGGAGCAACCAGTGAAGATCTTAGATCGTAGAGAAAAAGTTCTACGAAATAATACAATGCCCCTCGTCAAGGTGTTGTGGAGAAACCAAAAGTTTGAAGAAGCAACTTGGGAGTCGGAGGATATGATGAAGCTAAGTTACCCACATTTGTTTTAGTGTGGGAAAAGGAAAATTTCGAGGGTGAAATTTCTTAAGGGGGGAATATTTTAACGACCCAAAGTTTCATTAATAGAAAATCCCTCTTGATGCAGTTAAATGTTTCTTTATGAAAAATGTTTTTATAAGATGTCAACTTCTTTAGTTTTACGTTAAGATTTGTGACCGCTACTTTTATAGTCGTTGAACAGTGATCATCTGAGTAGTATAAATATAAGGCTTTAACGAACCCATTTCTACTCAGACAAAGGAAGTGAGGGCCTCATCCAGTAGAATTTCCCCTTACGAAGCCCATTTGTCATAGCTCGGAAAATAGGTGGCGTCTTTGGGCTTTGCCCTTGACCAAGCCCAAGCTGAGCTTCATCAAGTCAAGCTCGAACGTGATCGTCTATGAGAAAAGTGGAAGTTGATTGAAATTACCACTCGAGCGATGTTGTCCGAGCCGCCCCAAGAGTCTGTCACCATCACACACCTTAATCTTAGGTCTTATGCGGCTATTGTAAGGGGTTATGTAACAAATAAGTAGCACCATGTTCATGTACATTATTTTTTTGTATATAATAATGAATATAATTTCTAGTCATTTTTGATATATTTTAATTAGTTTTTAAAGTACAAATGGTGTTTTTAGTTATTATTTAATTAAGAATTATATTTTATTAAATTAAAGGATTTTTTAATTAAATAATATTTTAATAAAATATTATTATTAATATTAAATTTAATTTTTTTATTAAGTATAAATGATCTTATAATTTTATGAATGCAATTAAAATTTTTATTAAGGTTTGAAAGCAATTTCTGTCAAAACCCGTGAATTTTTTTATAAATGTCGGTTTTTATTTTAAATGTGAAAATTCACATATTTAGAAAATTATTTAGATAAAATAAATATTATTTTTTGAATCAGGAAGTCAAAATTATCCAATGGTGAATTTTTCATAATTTTCTGAGACAGTCAAATTTTTGGGTAAAAATTAAATACCATTTAAATATATAATCTGTTTTATGACATCATAATGACCCAATGGTGATGTAATAAAATAACATAATCCTTATGTTCGGCCAATATGTGTTTTATCATTAAAATAATGAGGTTTTGGGTTTGTTTGAATTACTTTTCAAAGCATTAATGGAGCCCTCAAGACTTATTCAACACTTTGCCTTTTTAAATTAATTTCCATGGGAGTGTGACTCACCTCCACATAAGCAACCCTAATTTTTTAATAATTTCGGACCTTGGCCTTCTAAAATATTGTTTTCCTCTTTCCTTTTCCAGAAACCATGGGCAAATACCATGGGATGGTTTGTGGTTTGGATTATTTTAATATAAGGGGTCCCAAACCTAAATAATAAAGAATTCTCTCACCTTTCCTATATAAACCCACCCAAGCTCCCACTTCCTCCTCACTAAAATCCCTTGGAGTTCGTCCAACCTCTGCCCTACTCTCTCTAGAATCCTCCCAAGGTGCCCCAAGATCCCAATAAGCCTCTCACAAGCCTCTCTCTAGCCTTTGGAAGCACACTTCCAAGTAAGGGTTTTTTCTTCCTTTCTCATTTTTGTCAATTTTATTTAAGTTGTATTGTCCTTTTAATTTCAATTATGAATGTTGGGGTATGGTTTCACACCTCCCCCATACTTCCCTCTTATTTTTTGAATGATGGTAGAACCCTTTCTCTCTCATTAAATGCCTCCCATGTACACCCGTTACTATGCCGAAATTCCGAAAGGAACTTCTCTCTCTTCTTTTACATTCAAGAAATACTTTTGTATCATGAATCTAAATTCCATATCAATTTTTGGGACATGTATATATATGACCTCCTTACTGTCCATTACATGTAAATATGATGAGGAACCCCTTTCTCTCTCATCAAACTTTTTTATGAATTCTTATGTCACGTCGTTACGCTGCCGAAATCACACCGATTTTCTAAGCCAATGTCATTGTGTAGTGAATACCATGCCCATTTCTCCATCAAGGGTATTCACCTTTATGCACATTTACTTATTGATTATAAAGTTTCATGTATGAATTTAACATTCCTTTATCGTGGAATAAATGATTATGTTTTATGAATCCATGTTTTATGATCCATGTGGCACACTTATGCATGAAATGAAATGTTTAAGAAGGGTGCGCCCTTTATAGCGCTCCAATGCATTGGGAAAAGTATAGTATCATGATACATCATGTGAAATGAGTGTTGACTCATGCTAATTCAAGTTCAATGAGGGTTTACTCGTGCTTCAAGTGCAATGAGGGTTTACTCATGCTCCATGTGCAATGAGCCTTGGCTCATGCTAATTCAATGTTAAGTGTTGTTTCCACATTTCCATGTTATGATTATCATGCTTTATCATGCCTTTATGTTCATGTTACTCTAATGATCTATTGATGTTTCTATTACCTAACATGTATTGTACTCCTCATGTTATTCATTTTTTACTCCCTTATTAGGCTTTATAGCTCACCCTTTTCTTATGCATGTCCTCAGGTTATCCCATGCAATGCTAAGTACGAAGGAATGTAGTGGTCATGTAAAGGAAGTTTTCAATAAAGATGTTGTTTTTCAAGTTTAAAGTTTTTATGTAATGATCCTAATCCCCAAAGACACTAAACCTCTCGATCTTCTTTGTTATATCAAGTGAAGTTTTATGTAATAAAGCATGCTTAAGTTGTAATAAAAAGAAGGGTTGTTATATTATATCTATATAAAAGATCAATTTTAGTGTATTAAATATAAGATACAAAATATGAATATCATAATAGAACAAATATTTCATGAGTATCAAGAGAAACCTAAACATAAACATAATCTAGTGAAGGAAGTGGATTCTCCAGTCCTCTTTGATATTAAAGAACCTGGGAGACATTGATAGAATTAAAATAAGATCTATTACACCTTGATCCACCATTTATATAGTATTTTGATGAATAATAATTTCCTTATAAAGTACATATGAGAGATTAATGATATTTGGATGCCTCTTAGAATGAATATGAGGTGTGATATTATCTCCCCGTTACTTATAAGGAAGAAGAATCAACACCACTATACCTATAAATGTTGAACACAAATTGATGAAGAGAGTGATGGGGACAGGGTAGGATCATCTTTTTCAATGTCATCATGGTTATAAAAAATCATTCCCCCTATCATATGATTGAATGATAAATGAAAGAATCCTTGATTGAATTTATAATCACCCTTGGTTGAAGGAAGCAATGGAAACCACTCCTATGTGCATGAAAATAAATAAATCATTCTCAAAGTGATAAGGAAGGTCGCAATAGTGAATTTTTTATCCTTATAAATCTAGAAACAATTAACTCATTCTAAACACGTGGAAACGGTCACTAGACACTCACCACATAACATAATCTGCTCGATCGAGACAAACTGCACTAGGTGGAGGGAGTTTAATAAACTTCAACAAAAGTTGTAAACAATGAATTACAATGAAACCATAAATACAATCACACTAAAATAATTGGTAATTAATGAAAATAGAAATTATTCAATAGAAAATTGGGATTTTAAATTAAACCACAAGACTCCAACATTACAAAATTAACCCCCCCCCCCCCCTTCCCTGATCACTGTAAATTTTTACCCCTCCATGTGAAGGGTAATAGAGTTGAATGAGGAATAAGATAGAATTATGAAACTAATAAAATAAAAAATAAAAAATTCATAGAACTTCAAGGTTCCAATCCTCCAGCACAACACCTCTTTATTCTTCTTCAACACCTTTGAATGAAAGTGGATACACATATTTATAGGGTTGAGGGGTGGAAATTTTTCCTTCTAGTTTTTTCTATTGAAATTTTGAGTTCATTTCACATAGTAAATAGATGATTCTCAGAAATTTTTATTCATAAAATTTGTTCCTCTCTCTCTCTATTAGCTATGATCACACAAAATATCAGATTCTTTGGACTTGTGTATAAAAATTTATGTCCTAATTACTTAGATATTATTTTTCTGGATAAATATTCTCTTCAACTTCCTCCACTATGGAAACTTCAATGGCTAATTTAGAGGTATTTAGCCTGAGTTATTCCTTATTTACTAAGGTGGGGTCAATTCTATCAGTTAGAAATATTTTTCAAAATGATTTATTTTTCCGGGCCTATATAAATTCAAATTAGCTCTGGTTTTATTAGAATAAATTGAATCACACAAACAAGGGAAGCCTGAAAAAAAAAAGAATCACTCCAATTTGATCATTATTATAAAAGTTATGCTCAAAATATAGAAGTTGAAGAAAACCATTAAAGTTACAGAATTAAGAAATTTTCACATTTTATCCCAAATTCACCAAAAATTGAAAAATGATGAAACTCGTCTCAAATTGTTAAATTGGGAGGAATTAAATCATTTAAACACACATGAAAAATAATGGAAATATTATCCCTTTAAATTTTACCACACATAGAACTTAGACTTCTAGACAAGTAAATATCAAAATCAAATCAAATAAAATTCAAAACACATACCCATGATATCCACCAATTTGAAAAAAAGAAGTAAAATATACATTTCTCCACAAAAACCATTATTTAAAGTTCTCTATTTAGATTATTCAATATATTTCAACTTCATTTATCCTCCAATTCACACAATACACCTACCTCAAATTAATTTTCTCTCATCTCAAAAATGTCAATTTTCAATAAGGATTTTCTCATCCAATCCCATGAAAGAGTCACCACAGTCTTGATAAATTCCTAATTATTCACTCTATGTGAATCAAGAATATGTGTTTATCATGAGGACTTTGTAGGGTTGTTCTATGACTTTCGTTTGGTAGAATTTTTATGTCTAAAATTTTGAGACCGAATAAGGAGAGTTTGGCTATTTTGGAAGTCTAATTGAAAGATTCTAATTTTCACTTAAGTATGGTCTCCTCCTCACATTCCTTAGTAGAAAATCAGCTCCAAAATATTTGAATATCTCATAAACATCCCAAACTATCAATATTTCAGCAATAAAAAAATATCATTTATCTTCTCCCCTATTTTTTCTTGAAAGATCCAAATAGCCATAGCTTTATTTCTCATTCTGAAGCTCTAAAAAGGCACATCTTCTTTTATCATTAAAGATCCAAAAAGGTAAATCATTATAAAAAAATAATTTTTTCCAGAAGAAAAATCATATCTTCAACATGTTATCTTCCACCCAAATTATCTCCAAATAAGTTATAACAACACAAGATATCCCCCCCCCCCACAAACACACTTAATTTCAACTACATCATGTAATTTCACTTCAAGAGTAGGTTGGATAGGGAAAATTGTCCTGTAATGTGGACAACATAACTAGATGTTCATTGATTATAAGGGATTAAAGTATTAAATGGATAAGTAATTCCATAATAAAAAATGATTATCTAGAAATGGGTGCTTTAAACCCAAATAAATGCCTCAAACATTTAAAACAAAAGTACCTCATACCCTCAAGTTTTTATAGGAATAAATAAAATTCTGGTTAAAAAAAGTATGGTTTGGTTCTCTTAAGAAGTGAGGTGAATGTAAATAATATGAAAAAAGGTCTCAAAATCCTCATGTTAAAGTGATTTCAAAGATAAATACAGTGATATGTGGCATTAAATTCAAAAATAAGAGGACTTTTCATAAAATTCCCAAATATTTGAACTTGAAACAAAGTCATTTTCAGCATTCATTTAACTCAGTTTCAGGGAATAAATTTCTTCACTCATTTAAATGGGTTTTAAAAATGGGAAATAAATCATTTTATCTCACATGTTTCAAAAAAATACAAAAAATGAAAAAAAACACACAAATATTTGAAAAATGCACAAATTTTTTTCATAAATAGAAAAACAAAAAATTGAAAATCCTAAACTAAAATGTCCCTTACTGACACTTAAATGATGTAATTTTCTCAATTAATTCAAGTGGATTTAACAAGTAAGAATATTTTTAATTTAATAACAAAAAATAAGTGTTAATAAGACGTATAGCCTGATGGATTTTATTGATAGATGGGTTGGAGGAGTTTGATCTACTCCACTGGCTCTGATTGCATGTTCCCATGGAATTTCTTTAGCCTGTGTCCATTAATAGTGAATAGATCTTTATATATATCCTTTATAATCTACATAGAACCTAAAGGATATACATGAGTAACTATAAATGGTCCTTACCATCTATAATTAATTTTACCTGGAATTATCTTGAGTCTTGAGTTGAATAACAGCATTGTGTCTCTATGATGGAATTATTTTAGTTGGATCAAATTTTTGTGAGACACTCTTGTTTTCTATTTTTAAATACTATAATTTTAAAAATATTCCATTATAATTTCCCTCAAATCATAAAATTTAAATCTTCTCTCTTTTAATATACTTTCAAGATCCAATTTAATCTTTCTCACAACCTAGTATGCCTTATGTTCCAATTCCATGGGTAAGTGAAAGATTTTACCATAAATAAACATATATGGAATTATTCCTATTGAGGTTTTATATGTTTTCCTGTAATACGATAATGTTTCTTCCAATACTTTTTCTTCAATATTTATTATTCGGTTTAACTGTCTTTTCTAAAATTCCTTTTATTTCCCTATTGGACACTTCAGCTTGACTGTTAGTCTGTGGATGATAGGGAGTTAATGTTTTATGATTCACCCCATAATTTTTCAAAAAATACTATATTATATTATTTAAAAAGTGAGTCCCTTGATAATTGATTATTTCTCTAGGAACTCCAAAACATAAAAAATACGTTAGCCCTAAAAAAATCATAAACAACTTGGACATTGTCAATCTTGGTGGATTTTTCATTCACCCATTTCAAAAAAAAATCAACTAAAAGTAAGATATAATAATTTTAAAATTAAATTGGGGAAGGACCCATAAAATCTACCCCCCTGACTCTAAAAATATCACAAAAATTAGGTGGATTTTGGGATATTTCTTATATATTTGAAATATTTCTAGAAAACTGACATTTTCACCACTTTTACATAATGAGAATATTTAAAAATATGGCCCAATAAATTTAAAATTTTAAAACCTTAAAATACTTTGAGGTCCAAATTTTCTTCCATAATATAAAGTGTGAAAAGAATCAAATAAAGAATAAATTTCACTTTTAGGAAAACATCTTCTTATCACTTGGTCATTGTAAATCATCCAACAAAATAGATCATCTCGAATGCAATATCTGTATTTGTATTTCATTTTTTGAATTTATTGGGAATTTAAATGAGATGAGACCAGATATTTTATGATATAATTGATCATGTCAGCATACCAAGGCAATTCTCCTTTAATCAAGTATAACTTATCTCCTATAATGTGATCATTCAGTGGTTCCTTGTATGGAATTTTAGATTCAATGATATTGGGAAGTCTACTTAGGTGATCATCCACATGGTTCTCATTTTCCTTATTGTATTTAATTTCTATATTGAACTCCTGAATTATTATCATATATCTCACTAATCTTGATTTAGCTTCAACTTTCTTCATCAAGTAACTAAGAGCATCATGATCAGAAAACACAATGACTAGTTTTAATCAGATATGATAAAAATCTTTATATAAAGAAAATAAAACTACAAAAAAACTCTTTTTATGTGGTTATTTAATTGAATCAGGCCACATATAAGGTTATTTAGTCATAGTAAATGACTTTTTCCTTTCCCTTAATTCTCTAAAAAATTAATTCTCCAACTTCTTGGTTGGAAGCATCAAAAGGTAGCTTGAATGTTTATTCCCAATTTGGTGGTTGCGTCACTAGTGGTGTAATAAATCTACTCTTAAACTCATCAAAGACTTTCCCTACACTCATAATTGGAATAAAATAATCATATTTAAAAATAAATCTAGATATATTGATATAAATATTACTTAAATCTTTGATAAACCTTTTATAGAATCACGCATGTCCAGAAAATGATCTAACATATTTCACACAAGTTGGGTAAGGCAATGAATTTATCACTTCAATTTTTGATTTATCCACTTAAATAAATTTTTGTGAAATTACATTCTTAAGTAAAATCCTACTCTCAACCATTAAATTACACTTTTTAAAATTTAAAACTATATTCTTTTTAATGAAGGATTTAAAAACTTTTTCAATATTTTTCAAACAATGGTAAAAAGAATTTCCAAAAATTGTGAAATCATCCAAGAAAACCTCCAATAAATCTTCAATGTGATCAAAAAATATACTTAACATGAACTTATAAAATTTACCTAGAGAATTATATAACCCAAATGACATCCTTTTATATGAAAAAAATTCTGAAAGGGCAAGTTAAGGTAGTATTCTCTTGATCCTCAAGAGAAATAGGTACCTAAAATAGCCTAAAAATCCATCCAAAAGGTAATAATGAGTTATACCTACCAATATATCTAATATCTGAAAAATTTATGGGATTAAGAAATGATATTTTTGACAAACCTGATTAAACTTTCTAAAATCTATACACACTCTCTAACTATTAAAAATTTTCATAGGGATTAATTCATTCTTTTCATTCCTCACAGTGGTTAGGATAGTTTTTTTTTAACTGCACGGATGGGGATTACCCATTTTGAATATAAAATGGGATATATTATCCCATAATCTAAGAGATTCTAAATTTCCTTCTTCATAACCTCCATCAAGGTGTCTGAAAGTTTTGGAATCTCCCTCGAGAATAATTCTATGTGAGAATATTTTGGGGTTTATTTTTGGGATATCACCTAAGATACACCCTATTTCTTGTATATTTTCTCTCAAAATCTCAATAAATATTATTCTTGGGTTTTATATATATTATTAGAAAATATCACTCATAATTTCTATCCCTCCATGAGGTATACATATTTAAAATCATTAGGGATTGGTTTTAATTTTAGATATGAGGTCTTCTCAAGGGATGTTATTAAATTAAGGTTACCTTCTTCAAAATCGTATACCTATTGAACACAATAAATTATATCATCTTCCTCATCATTTAAAAAAACATCAAATAAATCAAATTATACCTCTTCTTCCCACATGAATCATAATCTCCTATTTTTTGGGAATTCACTATTTAGTGATATTTTCAATGGAAAAATTCTCTCCTAAGGATAATAATTCATGGAACATACCTTATTATTCAATGGGTTCAGGTCCAACTTCATGGGAGAGTAAAAATATTGATTTTTCATCTTATGGGTACCTCATGGAGTCAAAAAAATTAAAGTGGGTAGTGTTATCTCCATGATCCATAGTGAGTGTCCCTTCATGAACATTGATGATGGTTTTGGTCAAATTTAATAAATGTATCTATACAATTATGAGTGAGTGTGATGGGATACTATATTCTTCCATATTTAGCACATAGAAGTTTTCTGAGAATAATAGATCTTTGACTTTCACAAAGACATCCTCCATAACTCCTACTGGGAAAACTATGGATCTATTTTCAATCTAAACCACCAATCAGGTGGGATTCAAGTCTCCCATTTGTAAATACGTATATTCCAAGTTAGGAAATACATTAATTTAAGCACCTATATCACATAAATCATTGTATAAATTTCAATAACCAATGGTGCATTGAATGGAAAATGTCCCTAGATCTTGACATTTGGTAGGAAAATGTAGTGTGATAAGGGATGAGACACTTCTTCCTAAGTTTATCATCTCATTCTCTTGAAGTATCCTATTATTGGTTCAAATATCCTTTAAAAATTTATCATACGTTGGAATTTTTTTGAGTGCTTTGAGTAGGGGGTTATTAATTTCTACTTTCTTAAAGGTGTCCAGAATTTCTTTTTAAAGTGTTTATTCCTGAAATCTATTTGATTCAATCATCAACAAAGGAAATGGTGGAGGTATTTATTTCTTATCCCTTTTTGGTCTTTATAATGGTTTTTATTTTCTATTTATCCTCATCTCATCCTTCTTATTCTCCTCTTTCCTTTATTATTCTTGGTACATTTTCATCAAATTTTTAGAATTCCCAACATCATTCCCCCTAGCACATGTGATATATTTTTAGGTTCATGGATTTTTGGTGGAAGGAGTTATTTCCCACTTCTTATTCTTATAATACTAACATTCTCCTTGGGATTTTTGATCTTCTGGGAAAGTAATTTACCTATATTTTTTGTCATGAAGTTTATGAGACTACCAAACTTGTTGGATAAATCTTTTATGGTGTCTTTTAGCACCTCAAACTCATATTTCTACAGTTGATTTTGAATAGGAGATTGTGCACTAGTAAACAATTGTTTATAGAATCCTTGGAAAGTGGGTGTTTGGTGATAATAAGGGTGGTTATAATATTTCTTTTGTTGAAATGGTGGTGGATTTTGGAATTGATGTGAGAATTGGGGTTGGTTTTGGAACTAATTTTGATAAGTAGGTATGTCTTGATTCTTCTGATTTCCAAATCCTTATTGGACTTGATTATTCTCTCACCATCATTGATTTTTTTGAAACTTCCATGACTGAAATGTTTCTGCACAAATTTATATTCCCTTTACTTCATCACATTATTCAATGAAGTGATCAAGTGATGAGCATAAACCACATACCTTAAATGGTGCTTGTTTCTCACTCACTTAAATCAATTCAACTTGTATCACCAATCTAGTTATCTCTTAAATATTATTTTATAATAAGGTTAATGGATGAGAAGTTCTTACCTTAGGAATACCTCTTGTTATAGTACCACTTATACCAAACTATTGTGAGTTCTAAGAAATATTCTTGATCAAGCCCTTGTGGTATTTTGAAGTGGTCGTGTATCGACTGTGAGGATGGTTTTGCGGTCACCCCAACCCCCTTTGAAAAATTTATATCCATGATAACTTATAATGCCTATTTACAATAGCTTTTGTGCTTTGAATTTTTTTTATAGTAAGGTCATGTGTATCGACCATAGTGAAGGGAGAAATATCTTATCTTTTCCAAATATATTTTTTATTTGTGATCGACCATATAAAGGGGTTCTATATTCACTTCATGCCTTTAAAAATTTCCTACTTCCAATGCACAAAACAATGTTATTTTTGTGAAGATATTTTTTTCTAATTAATTACATATATAAATAAAATAATTAAACTTCAAAATTTAATGCATTTTCACAATCTAAAATCCCAAATTAATTTCCAATTCATCAATTTAAATCAAATTTTTTAAATAAAAATTAATTATTCTCAATGAATAATTTTAAATCACATTCAAAAATTCCATATTGAAAATTAAAAATTTTAAATTAAAAATTATTTTATTTTTAAAAAAAATCAATTTACAAATTTAAAATAAATTAAATAATTTTTAAAATAATTGAAACTCAAAAAAATCAATCCATTAAATAATTTAAATTCATATTATAGTTTATTCAAAAAATTGGATATCAAATTCCAAAATCAATTTATGAAATTGTAAAATTTAGTACAAAACTAATTAAACAATGAAATATCAAGAACCAAATCCTTTAAAAAAATAAATTCAAAAATTCAGTGATCATATTCATGGATTCGCAATTAATTTCAAAAATAAAGAAATCAACTAAAAAACAATTGATTCATTCAAAAAAAGTCTATAAGTCATGAAGTATCAAAAAATGTGTAATTTTATAGGGTTTTATTTAATTAATGTGGGTAATTTATCATTGAAATAGAGTAAAAAATTAAAATTTCCAGCACTCATCACTCACTACCCATGAACCATCACATTGTATTCTTATATCACAACCTATACACCAAAAAATATTTTTCTTGTCTCACCATCCATGCTTATACATAGAATTTCTTGAGATATAAGAATTCCCCAATTGATTAGTGGGGGTACTATGTAATTTTAGGCCCACCCATTGCATCATAATATGTAATGCATATGTGTTCCGAATAGAAAAAAACATACAAAAATCATAATCATGACAAAACATTAAGAAATAAATTGGTTAAAAACTATTTCATATATAATAATCATAACATAATAAATTGAGGAAACATGAAAGTGGTATAGTTACACAAGCACACATCAGAATTTTAGAAATTTATAGCCCTCACTCCTCTAAAATGGGTAGTATTTTAGTTGTTCAAAGTTAAAACAATGATATTCATAGAGAGAAAATATCTGTGGGATCACCCCAAAATTGATAAAAAAAATATTTGATGTATGAATAAATTATAGAATTTAGTAATTTAGGAGATGAAATATTCCAAGGCTTAAAAATACACCCAATATCAAAATTTTCAAAGTTTTTATAGTGATATTTACTTTTATTAGGAAATTCCTAGATAATTATATAAAAATAATAAGGGTCCTAATTCCCACTTTAATAAAGATTCCTAATCACCCAAAATAAATTTTATATAATTTCATGGGAACCTGTGTCTATAATTATTAAATATGAAATATAATTAGGTAATGGACTTTTTAATCCACTAATTAAACATAATTTTAAAGTATTTATCAACTATCGAATAATCAAGAACTCTTTCAATAATTCTTCTTAATGAAATATTAATACATTAAATCCTTTATCCAAATTTGAGAAAATCAATTTAATAATAAATCTATATTATTCATTAACCTTAAGAAATTGTTTTGTTTATATTCATCCAATCCTCAATATCAAATGGATTATCCAATTATATCTATTAGAGAGATGTACTATAATAGAAAAGGAAATTCATGTCATTAATACTATAATATTGATCCATCAGTATAATTATCCTTATTTTCCTTCATGTTTTTCATCCTCTATGGTTGAATTATTCCTTTATTATAAATGAATCTCCTTTCATATATGGTTTTTTTCCTCATGATAATCAAATGAATTAATTTTAATGATTTTTTTGACATTATACCAAATTGGAATGACCCCATACTGAGATTCATAACTCTATTCAAAACAGGTCTTTTTATTAAGCCTCAATCATCTGTCAACTAGTGAAAATGGCATAGCCCCATGTAAAATCTCACAAAATTCATTCATTTTTTATAAATTTATAAAGAATTCATTTTTTGTAGGTTCATGGTTCAAAATTAAACTCTACCCTATAACCAACTACAATTTGATTATATTTTTCTTTTACTGCTTCAGAATCCCCCTAAGTTTAAATATAAAAAATAAATTAAAGACATAAAAATCAGTTCTAAAAATAATATAAAATAAATTATAACACTTTGTTAAAATTATAAAAAAAATATCAACATCAAATTCCCCTAAACTAAAATATTTTCACCCTATAACAAATAAAATAAAATATATATTGGTTTTTGGTGTGAGAACAGTTTTCTAGTCAAGTATTATAGTTTCTGAAACTTTTTATTTTCAGAATTACACTTGGAGGAACCAAATGTAAGTATACTCACCCACATTTTTAAAGTCCATATCTTTTCTAATATAAGTAGAGGAAGTATCAATTTTAGCATCTTTCACTTTCAAAGGATATAATATGTGAGGAGTTCCATATGCATTACGGAGGATTCAGATGAATTGTTTGAATTGGTAGTAGCTGAATCTGGTATACTATGTAAGAATAAAAAAACATTTACTATGAGTAACCATGGGGTTTTAAAACCTATATTAGGTTAATTTGAATGGCTATGGAAGATTTATCTAGGATAGAAATGTTTATATAAACACTAGTTTGGGAGTGTTGAAGTTGAAGGATAAATTTTCAAAATCTTTTACTGATATGGGAAAAGAGGCATAAAATTTGGAACTTTCACTTTTCATCATATAGATTAGTTGAGTTGGTGGGGCTCAGCTAGTTACTTTGGATGAACTGAGGGTAGTACACATATCTTAGACAATGGTGAAACCAAACAAAACTACTATATATTGTGAATAATTTCTTTAAAATGATGGGATGATGGCATTGTTCAGTGTACTATAGTATAGAACTAAATTGTTGGAGGTTTGATGCCCAAGGCATAGAGGAGTGATTACAGAAGGAGTTTCTTAGTAGAATAATTTTCAAGTGTTTATTTCATTTAAAATTAGGGTTTAGACTTTGTTCCCTTTTAACTTAGTCTAAGTATGGTGTCTAGAATTATAGATCCCTTATAACTCATTTTCTCACTTATTGAAGAGTTTTGGTGTTCTCTCATGGGGTATGACAAAGTATGGACCATGTTATTCCTATTTTCTGTGCTTATTTTGTTCATGTGTGTGTTTTTTATTTATTTCTCATTGCTTATAGAAGATCTTATTGAAGATTATGAAGTTACAGAAATTATAGTGAAGGGTAGTTCAATATAGTGTCTAGGGTACTTGGTATACCTAGTTTTAGATGTTATATCTTCTAGGATATTCTATAGAATTTTGGACCCTTTTAGGTTCTTTTTCCACATTTGAGCTATAGAATAAACCTTTATTTTTTGGAATTTGGTTGGTTCTAATTTTCTAGTTATGGATCATAGAAGTAGTATGGGATGCATGGGTTTTAGTTGAAATTGTTCGGTAAAATCCTCAACAAGTGGAATTAGAGCATGGTTATAGAGCACTGATGAGTGTTTTATTTAGTCTTATAAGTAGAGATCAGTTAGATGAGTGGTAAGTACTTTTCATTGAGTGGTTTATTGATTCCATAAGGATATCATTGGTAATATAGTGGTGACACCAATGGTTTTGGGTTTACATAAAGACTTTTATAAACTTTTTTCTAGAAACATGTTCTATTATTGAAGTGACATTTGAATCTTGGTTGGAAAACTACTGAAAAATTATTAAATATAGTCCTAATTCCATATTTTTTTTAGACTCAATGGGAGATAATTATTTTTAGAGAATAAAATTGAAAATGGTTAAGGTAGATAGTGGTAATTTAATATATAATGCTTTATATTTTATATATTTTTGGGTTTTCTTGTAGAAATATTTTCTAGTTAAGTGTTTGAATTTAAAAAACCTATTTTTTCAGAATTATACTTGGTAAAACTAGATCAAATCATACTCACCCACACCTTGAAATTTTGGATCCAATATAACGAAATCAGTTGATGTGGTAATGGAAGCCACTTCCACTTCTAGAGGAAGTGATATTGGAGGAGTTTTGGATACAGTGGGAATTTTTATAAGTAATTGATGGTGTTAGAGGAAAGTAATTTAGGTGGACTATGAAATTAAGAAATATTCTTGAATAGAAGTATCTATGGGGTTTCAAAGACTATGTCATATTAGTCTAAAGGGATGTAAAATATTGATTGAGGATTTAATGGTGTATTTGGATGATAAAATATGAGTGAAAAATCTAAAGGATGTATTTTTGGAATCTTACACTGATATGGGAAGAGTGGGAGAGAATTCATAACTTTTACTATTCATTAGATAGACTAGTTGAGGTGGTGGTTCTCAGATGGTTTCCTTATCTAAATAGAGGATTGTTCATATAGTTTATAAGGTGGTTCAACTGGTAGAACCTACTGACTATTGTGAGGCTCATATATAAAAGGATGACTTGATTCCATTGTTAGGTGCTCTATTTTAGAGAAGAAAAGTGTTGTGGGATTGATTCCAAAAGCTGGGAGGAGCTCTTGTGGAAGGATTTTTCCACTAATGGTGTTTTCAAAAGGTTCTTATATTTTGATTAGGGTCTAAAATATAGTCCATTATAACATGGTCTGGGTAGGGTTTATATAATGAGGGTTTCATTTTAACTCAAATTATCTCTTCTTTATATGTTTCATTGTTCTCTCATAGAGTAGGACTAAGTCTAAACCATGTTATCCCTAGGTGTTTTGATTGTTCTGTTTATGTGTTTATTTATTATTTCTTTCTCATTGAATATAAAAGATCTTATTGAATCAAAATTAATGTTAAGGGTGGATCAGTGTAGTTTCTAGGGTTCTTGGTCTTCTTAGTTATATATTTTATATTTTATAGGGTTTTTCATAGAGTTTTGGACCCTTTAGAGTGCCACGTTCTACATTTGAGTTTTGGAAAAACTTCTGATTCCAGAAGTTGAGTGGTTTTTATTTTCTAGTTCCAAACCATAGAAACAATATGAGACACATGGGTTATAGATTCAAGAAATAGTAAATATCCCAATAAATGGTATTGGTGTGTGGTTGTAGATAACTAATGATTATTTTATAAAGTATCATAAGAAGAGATCAGTTGGAAGACTTATGGATACTTCTGTTTGAGTGGTTTATAGATTTTTAAAGGATGTCACTGGTAATATGGTAATGGTACATGGGAGTATAGATTTCTCAAAATTCTTCCATGACCTTATGTCCAGAAGTGTGTTCCATTACTAAGGTGTCATTCAAATGTTGGTTGAAATACTATTTAATGCTTCTAGAAGATATTCCTGATCCCTTGTGTTTTTCATATTCAATGGGATCTCAATTTTTTTGAAGTATTGTGTTACAAATGGTTAAGTTATTGATTTACAGTTTGATAGGGAAGACTTAGGATTTTGGAGGATACTGATTTTTCTACTTATGGAGAGTTTGGATGTTCCATTGATGGAAGTTACCCAAAATAAAGGTTGTTAGAAAAATAGTAAATCATGAAATGAAATCATAGAGTAATATTTTCTCAAGGTGTGTCCAAAAGAAATGTCACATGACCCAAATTGAGGTTTTAGAAGTAAAGTTGATGGAAATACTGGGAAACTTGACTTAAATATGAGGAACAATGATTTGATGTAGTTAATTTGGTTCCTTGATTCTACATATAGAATTTCATATGAAATTATGATAACAGTAATACTACTAGGACTAAAAAAATTTATTCTAGAAGTTTAACTCCTAGAGGTTCAAAAAATCTCATAGTTGAAGAGGGGTGGAGGTTTTTTCTACCAAGTATTTTTCAGCCTTATTGAGTTTTGGTTTATTGTCTAGGGGATTTAATAACTTAATGTTTGAGAAGGGTATGAAGTGTTCTTTCTAGATGATTTATTTTATGAGTGTTCATGATCATTATAAAAGGTGGTTGTTTTTTAGATAAGTAATGAAATCAAGGAGCATGACACAGTTGCAGTCAGCTGAAAGGTGGATCTAATGTTCAGCTGGTGAGTCATATGAAGTTTTTTGGATGTTGTGGGATTCACACAGGGTATCATGGTTATAGGAAAGTTTAAAATATAGAGGTTTACAACCCAATAAGTATTTCATAAGGATCATTCATGTTGTAGAGATATTTTTATAGAAATAGAAGGTATTGGAATGGGCATCTCATTCACATAGACATTATAAGGAAGAGTTAATCAAGTTATGAAAAGAGGGGAACCACTAAATCAAAATCTTAACTAGATTCGATTATTCTTATAGGTTCATTGTACTTTTTACCATCATCGATGATGTTTTATGGCAATCTAGGTGTTTCTTACTCAAGCACAGGTCTGAGGTGTTTTAGAATATTCTTCAAATTAAGAACCATAATGGAGAGAAGGAAACTATATGATGGTCTATAAGTGAAGTGTTCAGAAGTAACGATATTTTCAAAATATTTTCCAGAATATTTTCTATAATTTTAAGGATACTATACCTAGAACACCAAAAAACAACATCGTGGAGTGTAGTTCTATTTAGGTCAGTATCTTTTGGAGATAATCCAAGTCTATAAGGGGATATTTTTTGTTCTCTTTCCTGCAAAGTCTTTTGAAATTTCACTATAAATACAATTATGTTGGAAGTGGTATATCCCCAAGTCCTAAGTTTGTTACTTTGAAAAGTATTAGTGATTAATAATTTGTTAATTTTGAATTTTAGGTAATGAATTTTGGTAGGTCGTTAAATTTTTTAAATTTCCTATGTAATGGGGGGGATTTTTTGATGGTTAAAACCCAAGTTGTAATCAATTGGGTGAAAAGGAACACACTTTTCTTGGTTACACTGACCAGTAGACTTTTTTTGGATTTTTTAAATGGGATTTTGTTAACCAGACTTTCCAAAAAATTTGTTTTAGATATAGGTTGGTTCTTGTGGTATCACTAGAGTCATATGTACTAGAATATATCAGTTTTTTTATGTTTAGTGGAAATGTTTTAGGAACATGGGAAACTTGAATAAGTAAGTCCATTGACATGGTATATGGAGATGGATTGTTGATGGGTTCTTCAATAAATTTCATAAATTTTTTGGGCATTGATAAAAAACTATTTTATTGAATATTTTATTGATAATAAATTATATAATTTCCTCACATTGTGTTAAATATGTTTAATTAGAAAGTATTTGGAATTAGATCATTCATTTGAATATTTAATGAAAATTCCAGTTTTACTCTTTATAGTTTACTGTAGTATTTCGAAGCTAAATATTTTTATATTTATTATTTGAATTTTAAATTTTGTAACAGTGTTCCTAACTTAATTATCTACAACTTTTATTCAGGACACTAGAGCTAAAGAGTTCATTTGTTTGTTGGAATTGGTCCATGAAGATAAAGTTGGGATGGGCTCTCCAGAATAGAGAAGCTTCTGTATTTCGTCCATAACTCCTTCATATGGGCCTTTATTGAGCCCAAATTTGGAGAGGAGATATAGGACCCATATTCTCACATTTGATCCTTCTGGAAGGCCGGACTATTCACGCGTTTTAGTGGTCAAATGGGCGGTGCAAGTTGTCATAAAATATTTGGCTGAATTTCCACATTCACACTTGAAACCACTTGTAACCTCTCCTCCCCTCCCCTCTATAAATTAGAGTTTTCTCATTTGGAGGGGTTGGGACGTGCATTGGGATATTGTAGGAAGAAGAGAATTTTTTTCACCCAAATTCTCCAACCATTGTAAGAGGGGTATCTCTTGAAGCAAGGATCCCCTCATCGAAGCCTCCTTCTCTTCTTCATTTTGTAATGTTTTCATTTGTGTAATAAACTTCTTTGTTATTCTTTTATTTCTTCTCTTTTCTTATGTTTTGTTTAGATTTATTCTTCTCCTAATATTCCTCTTTGGTATGAAATTCTTGAGTAGAATCTTTATTGGGTTATACCCATTATAAACCTTTGCACATGCAAAACGCTTCTACGATGATTATGCCACCCATGGAAGAGTAGTCTTTTAGTAATCGATCTATCTTATACCCTCTTAATTTAATTATTTTGAATCATTGAGCTACTGTAATTAAATTAATATGATCCATGAATTGTGTTTTTAAATTGTAATAAACTAAGAAAGCAATTGAACAATTAATACAAAAACATGCGAGGTCGGGATTTTGTGTAAATTGTGAGAGCGTGATCTTAATCGGTAATACAAGACCACACGGGATAAATTTGTAGAGTTCAAATATAATACCTAAACACAATTCATCCTCATTTCTAGAATGGATATGAGCCTTAATTTACCACTGACCATAAGCTAATCTTAGAACATCAATCAAAGCAGGTTGCTACGATTGCATGTTCCGAAGTTAGCCTAGGGTTAAATTCACATCATCTTCGTGGTAAAGTTAATTCTCATAGGGTTCGGGATTTAACAAATTAAGTGATCATAATTAAGTAAATTTTAATTTACATGATAATGATTAATAATAAAGTGAAGAGGTAGAGTTAGATCGATTACACCTTTTAAATAGATTTCTAAAAAAACATCTTCTTGTTGTGCCATTTTAATCGAAATTCATTTCAAAACTAAAAACAAAAAAAAATTATACAATCTTCTTCCAGCAAAATTCTTCTAGATTCATAAACTACAACAAACCCCAATCCTTTAAAATGGTATTTTTATTCTATTCTATTCTATTTTATTTTTTATAATACCTCTAATAAGTTGTTAAATTCACTTCCTCCTTTGAGAGACGACCTTGGTCAGACACTCTACTGCACCTAAGTACCCAAAATTACACTAATCATTTGAGGGCGCCCACGACAGTGCTCTTTTAGGAATATTTTATTTAGATAAATTATTTGGAGTCATCTAGAATGTTTTTTTTTTGATTTTATATAACAGGTGGTCAGAATCCAGAAATTTTTGGGTGGATTTATCTCAGTGATGCTTGTAAGATTGTAGCTATAGTGGGAAACATAGTGAAAATAAAAAGGTATAGATGACAGAATATGTCATTAAAAATTTGGTTAATGGTCTTTGATGAATCCTTGATAATGTTCTTTGAGTGGAACATTGTTAACCTTAAATTATGAAAACAAATTTATGAGATTTTTTGTTTTTGGTGTGAGAACTATTTTTGGTTATGTTTTGTAATTTATAAAACTTTTTTTTCAAGAAATTCACTTGGAGAAACTAGATAGAAGCATAATCACTCACACCTATAAATTATGGATCTTGTTCAATATAAGAAAAGGAATTCATAGTGGTAGTAGTTTCCACTTTTAGAGGAATTAATGTAGGAGGATTCCTAGATGTGGTAGGGTTTCATGACCCCCTCTATCCAAGGATACCCCTCTTGGGATAAAAATAAAGGAAGAGATATAATGACCCTCAAGTCCCACTTTCAGTAGGCCTCGGGTTAGAGAATATCACCAAGGTTATATAAAATCTCACACATGGAAGGAATTATTTTCAATAGGTGATATAGGATCGGTATATGGGATATTAACCATCAAAAAACTCCATGGAATAAATAAAAGAGAAAATCAAACTATCCTAATATGCATGTTTAAAATAAACAAATACAAAGTCTCAAAATAAAATACCCAAAAGAAATTATTAAGGCATTGACTCGACAATAACTCCAACATCCAGCTAGTAATGTCTGTCATAGTCTACAAAAATCTCCTAAAAACATAAAAATAGTTTATATATGTCTGGGGTGAGCATAAAAATTATAATTAGTAGGATCATACCCAAGGTCTCTTATGCACATGTGAAAATATCATACTAATACTTCAATAGGAAAATATAAAAACTAAATAACACCTAAATAGTTCAACTAATCAATCCAATCCTCACTGAGGCACGCTCACCAAATATCACGTCCAAGTATAGTAACATAATAAAAATCATATCAATAAAAGGATGCCCTGCACTTATTTCCCACTGATTTTCTATGCTCACACCCCAATTTTATAAATCATGGCACTCCCATATATTCTATATAGTTTTCTATCCCAAATACACCTAGAAAATTACATCATGTTAAGCAACCTACATAAAACTGGTCACCATACCCCACTTGAAGACACCCGGTCCACCACATCAGACCAAGAACCATGTGTGAAACTGGTTATCACCCCCACATCCTATCATAACCACTATCATAGCCAAGTTAGTAGGGTATCATGAACATGAAGGATGTCAACCATGTTCCCTTCCCCTACCATGCACGACCCCCACTAAGAACTACCTCATATGTCTCGTCAACCTAACCACAACTCTACTATATCCACAAGTTACCATAACATGTGTATAATAGCCTCACTAATTAGAGATATCAAGGGAGATGGGGTAGCCATCCATTCATACTCACTATCTTGGATGTTTTGAAAAATATCCTGCAAAACATTTTGGTGCCGACACATAGTGGTTGATGCTGGTGGGGTGAATATATAAATCACAATATGGACCCTTACTCTCTAAGTCTCCCACTTCCTCTCACACTATGGTTCATTCCCAATACTGAATCTCCCTCTTCTCTATGAGTGGTTTTCTCTAACGTAATGATCCTTCTCCCTCTTCTCTCCCCTTAGTGTGTTTTTGTCTCCTTCCTCAGTTTCCCATTTTCTAATTTTTTTTATTGATGTTGGGGTTTTTTTTTCTTCATGGACTTCGAACACTACTTCTACTTATCTTATTTATAAAATCATTACCCCACTTGGTTGAACTTTATGGAACTTCATCGATTTGGATGTTGTGGTAGAATCTGGTGAGCCCATCCCTTTCCCCCTTTCATTTCTTATCAGTTCTTCTCTTATACCCTTACTGCCTTACCCATCATGAAAGACCCCATCTTTGGTCAAGCATGATGGTTTTTATGGATGTTTGGGATGGTGTTCGTGGTAGGGATTTCGGCGTTCCCTCTCTGGTTTTCTTTATCGTCTCCATTGCTTTGTTGATTTATAGTTCCCTTCAATTTTCTTTTTCTTTTTCATTTTCATTATAGGGTTATTGGTTTTTCATATTGTCTATTTGTATGGCTTTGATCAGTGATTCTTCCAAAGAATGGTGATGGTTTTCTAGCTTCCTTCACTTGATGGTGGTTCTGATGCCAAAGGTTGCTGGTCACAGTGATGATTGTGGCTTGTTGTCGATTCTTTTACTATTCTCTAAAACTAGGATCCCAAAACTCTTCTCCCATTTGGATATGAGTGATGGTTTTCATGGTTTTTTTGGGATTTTTAGTTCAAGTGATCGATGGAGTTCTAGGAGGCATTGTTCATGATATCATTATCTCTGAATTTGGGTCCTTTCTGGATATTATCTTTGTGGTATTGTAGGGATACTTCGACTTATTTGTTTTCTTCGTGTTCTATCATGGTGTAGTTTCGACAGTGATGATGGTTTCTAGCTGCTGGTTACTCATTGGTGAATTGGTGTTATGGTGGGATTCTCTCACTGGCATTACAAGTGACGTTGACAGTGATGGAGGGTTTGGTTGCTTTGTTTATGGCTAATCGCGCAGATCAAGGAATAACATGAGGTTTTATAGGTCATCATTTCTCTTGTTTGGTTTTTAATTTTGAATTTGGATATGATGTTTTTTTTACTCGGGGTCCAGTTTCAGTTTTTTATGGAATTTTGAAATTTGAATGTTGTTTTGTTTTTTATGGTAGTTTTGGTTTCTATAAAATGGTTTGTGGTTGGATATAGGTTTATAATCCTTGTTTTATTATGAATGTAAGTGTTTCCCACTTAACCTCAAAGTGGTTTTATTTGAAAGTACAAAAAATGATATTTTGAGTTGAATATATAAATCACAATGAAAATTTAATATTACTATTACACTCAAGCCCATCATATGGGTTTATAATAAGAGAACCGCCACAACTCAAAACATCACCACAATTCCTCACAACCTCTTCCACTTTCACTGCCACCTCTAAATGCATTCCAACACACAAGAAAGTCACAACCACAAGTCACAATCCATTTTCTTACTCAAGTTAAGAAATTTCCATATTTATTGATTACTAACTATATTCTTCTATTAATCCCATTCATTTAATATTTAACAAAAAAATAGTTGTAATTACAATTTTAATTCTATATTTATTTATCCATTCAAAACTATACCATTTTATTTTATTATTAGCAGTACACTCCATCATTACTGAGAAACTAACACAACACAACATAAAAAAACACATCATCTTATCTCACATGCTTCAATGATCCCCGCGCTTAAACCACTATATATCACAACCAAATCTCATCTCAACCACATTCCATAACAACCACACATCATAATTTATTTCTTATTACAACTACCACACATAATTACCACCGCAAAATATGATCATTGTACATCAAAACCACCACACAATGCAACTACCACACAACATATTTACCACACTACAATTTTCACAAATCTTATTCCAGATTAATCAAGGATATTTCATCATACTTAATTCAATATTCTTAAGGGATTTCTCACAAAATCCAAGATTCCATGGGAAACCCTTTTATTATATGGTTATATGTTCTTATCTATTTTCATGTGTAGTGAGTCAATTCAATATATAGAACAAGATTCAAAATTTCTAAATCCATAAAAATATAACAAACCTCAATATAAACCCAAATCTAAGAAAAGAATGACTATATTGTTCGGTCATATAGGAAAAACACAAGAACAAGTAAACTTCATGAGATTTATCCCCTTATCCATAAATTCCAATTAAACCATTTAATTATCTTCATTAAGATAGTGTATACTATCTACCCAAATGATAAACAAAAGCATTTTCCCTCTTTCATGTACAAAAAAAAGAAGAAATATGAAGGATCCCTTGCCTTGATTGAAGCTTCAAGATAAATGCACAAAACCAAGGATCAACCACCACTGATCTCTAAGAAATCACCACTGGAATCCTATTCATAGAAATCCTCCATAAAAAAAACCCAAAACAGAGGGTAGAACTACCATAGTGAACTTTTGGACGGAAGATAAATAGAGGTAAGGAAGGAATCATAAGAGGGAGAGTTATCGTGATCCAAAAGAATCCAAGATGAATGATCCAAATAAAATAAGGGGTTACTATCTCCAAAAGAGGTGACTGGGGTGGGGAAAATGTGCGTGTGTCAACCAAAAGTTGAGGGAAGGTTTTAAAGTTAAAGAAATGGGTATTATACCTCCTATTTAAAGTAAATCCCACTGGACTTGACCATGGCATAGTGAACAGCCAAAAAGACCATGGTGGACTTAGTCAAAGTAAGATCCAAATCCTTCACATAAGATCCACTTTTCATACTCATTTTAAAAACAATATTTGACAACCACTGTAACACCCCAATATTTTTTGAAATATTTTTTTTGAATTAATTTAAACTTTTTTATATTTTTCATTTCATACAACACTAAATATAGCTTGTGTTATATGAAATAACTAAGTTTGCTTTGTATTTCATGCAACACCAAGCTAATCTTGCACAAAACTCAACACTTAGATTATATTTCATTACATGAAACACTATTTTTTCATGTTCTTCACCTAATGTTAACTTCCTTCAATATCTTGTGTTACACTCAAGACCTAGTTATACTAAACTACAATGTACTATTAATATTATTATTAAAATATTATTATAGTGGTCACATATCTGTTGAAATGGAGGTTATGAATAATATTAATTAAATTATGAAAATATGGTTTACACATGGATATAATAATTATTATTTTGTGACTGATTAACTAGAAATGCAAATAAACCCTTTTAAAATATAGGAAACCTTTTACTGGAAAATTATATATATATAATCAAACACATTTTACCTCAATAAATTAATTAAAAAACTTTTGATAAATGATTTTAATAAAATATATATAAATATATTATATTCATTAAAATATTTAATGTTCATATTATGTGTTATCTAGATAAGAGATAAAAATAAATCCAATTTTATGCATAAAGATGTATATTTTTCTAAAAGATAATTTTACCACCTTTTAATGGCGCTCCTATTTTAAATATATTTTTTGAAAATTTTATAAATTTTACTTAAAAAATAAACTTAATTTTTGAAATATTAATATCAAAATTTATTTCTGGAAATTTTTTGGTATTTTTCTGAGAATTTTTATTTTTTGATGAATAATAAAAATCACTGAATTTTAATTGAAAATTACATTTTTTTCTAATTTATTTATATAGTTAAATTATATTTTTAATTGGTTTTAAAGTATATTTATATCAATTATACATATATTAATACAATTTAGATCATTTTAATTAATTTCACATTGAAATTGGATATAAAAACATTTCAAGCTTTTGAACATTTTCACTTTAAAAACTCGTTGTCTCATCCCATCTACGAGATTAATTTTAAATTAATTTCTTCCAATTATGTGTTTATAATTTATAAAAATAGATTAAATATTTTTAATAATAATAATTTATAATTTCTATTAAGGTTAACTTAGTTTTTGATCAAAAATATTATTGAAATTAATTAAAATTAATTATATCGATTAAGGTAAAAATGAGTTTGCTAAGTGGTTAAACTTTATTTATGGGGGAAAATAACCTATACAAAAGTACGAAAGTAATTTTCTAGAAAAATTTCTACCATATACTTTATTAGATTAAAATTTACCATTATTGGAGGCATGTGATGTAAGGGAGACCTTTAAATAGTGTTTACCTTTTTATATTTATAAGAATGTCACTCTTACTACACTATAAAAGGGAACCCCCCTCCCCCAACTTCTTCACAACTCTAAATAACTATTTATAACTAAAAAACTATTCAGAAGTAATCTCCTAAATTAACTAATATCATCCTTGATTCCTCAATTCTGTCAGAAAGTAAACCAAGTTAGTCATTTGGTGCAAGCCAAAATAAATTACGCAAAGAAGAGGTTACATCCTTCAACAAGCACTTTTTTTTTATTTCTTTATCAAACCCCAATAAATTATTCTTATTACATGATTATATAATAACATACATATCCCAAATATACTTATGTGTTGTTATTTTAAGTTTTTAACCTACATTTACACACACTTCCATCAAATGGATACGCAATCACCATTCATGTGTACGGCGGACTATCGCCTTGTGAACCAATGTCGTTCATTTTTTCATTAACACCTTTCAAGGTTAGGAATAGTGTTGGGATTACTATTTTTATATGATATATATTATATTTATGATTTATTTATTCTTATGTAATTATTATATAACATATACCTTCATGCTCTTCATTTTGTGGTAATACGATAACTTCGTTTGTGGGCATGTGGACTACCGCCACCTCAAAACGATGTGATTTGTTCACACTTTATATGGAATGTATTAAGGATGGGTTTAGTAAATTTATATGATATATATGACATAATAATTATACTATAATTATAATATATATATATATATATATATATATTTCATTCACTTTCTTCTTTTCGATATGATAAGAAAATAGAAATAGTATTCATGCGTACGTATGGCCTACTGTCTCCATGAACGGTGTATTCCATTTAATATTTATATATTTTATATATTATTATAAATACTTATATAATAAATATATATGATATTTATTTCATGTTTTACATTATTTAAATAATTAACTCACGATCTAAGTAAGAGTATTAAGAATAACATGTCAAAACATACACGAAAAACAAAGAAGTTATTACTTGAAACGTAACTTTAACATGAAATTTCTAATAAATAGTTAATATAAAGTCATAATAAAATATATATGGTATTATATGTAAGAATATAGTTCTGTGTTATATTTATAATAAACTTATATTTATTATATAGGAGGTTTGAATGTGTATGAATAAATTCAATACTTAAGGTAAGGGTTTTCTCGTCTCACTTTTATTTTCATGAGATATATGCTATATTCACCACTTATTATTTTTGTGTGGTGTATATACTAACATATGAAATGTTATATCATGAATTTAATTTATTTAATAATATTTAAAGTTTTAATTTATTTTATTCTTTCGCATATCTCATGATTCAAAATTTACTCAAGTATTAAGGGGATTTTTAGTCTCACTTTTATTTCTACAAAACTTATTCCTTATTCACCACTCATTTATTTTTTGTGGTGTATATACTGATTATTAATTTATTATATTATTATTATCCTTAAATTTATTGGTATTTACATACCCATTTTATTATCTCTATTTCGGTAAATTAATTTTGTCTCAATTTTCCTTCTTTGAGACACATGCCATGTTATGCACCTATATTCTTCTACGAGGTATATATACTTACCTTTGACATGTTATATAATGAATATTATTATTTTAATTATATTTAAATCTTTATGTATTTTAATTATTTTATGGGAATTATTATTCAAAGATACCAAAGTGGTAACATTTTATTCTTGCAATCTCATCGTTTATCGGGATTGTTTATGATTATTCTTCCATTAATGAAATCTTATGATCCATATCTCAAGAAATCTCATGACTTTTCTTATCCTCTGTTTATTTATAATATCTTAAATTAATGTAGTCATTTTTCCACTCTTTGTTACTTAAAATAATTAAGAATTTTTTTTAATAAAATTATACCTTATCTCTCTCTTCGGTTATAAATTTGTGTTCTTTAAAAATAATATTTTAAAAATGTTTTAATTGGACTTTTAAGATCATTTTCAAGGTAAATGATTTTAAAAAAAATTTATGTTTTAAAAAGTGATTTAAATTTTTTTAAAATTTCCTTTATATGTTTTCAAGGTTATTTTCAAAGGAAATAGTTTTCATAATGTTTTATGTTTTAAAAAGATTTTTTCAAAACAGAATGGATAATTTTCTCAAGAAATGTTTTAAATTAATTTTAATTATTTCTTTATATGTTTTAAAATTGGTTTTCAAAGAAAAGGATTTTGAAAATTTTATATGTTTTAAACAATGATTTTTCAAAGAAAGGTTATGTTTAAATTGATCTTTCAAATTCCTTATCCATATAATATGTTGTCCTCTGATATAGTTTATGTTTTACTAAGTATATGATACAAGGATACCATTCATATTATTTAGCTAAATGGTTTATGTTTTTATGGAATGATGTTTATGGAACCCGTTTCTTTTCCATGGTTCAATCATGATTCAAAGAGATTGTTATGAATCCTGTTTCTTTTTAATGGGTTAATCATGTTTCAAAGATATTGACATGAAACCAATTTATTTTCAATGGGTTAATCAAGTTAAGAAAGAATAATTGTTTTTATGAGTTTTATGATGATATGAAAGCTCTTTTTAATTTATTCATGTTGTGGATCATGGACATATATTATATGATGGGGTGGCCCATATATCGTCGGGTAAGTCCATTACAGCTTATACGAGGTAAATCCATTATAGATTATATGATAGGGTGTCCTAGATAGAACTGGGTAATCCCATTATAGCTTATATCATGGGGTAGTCCATATCGTGTTGAGTAAGCCTGTTATAGATTATATGATAGGGTAGCCCAGATAGTATCGGGTGAGCCCATTATAGCTCTTCAATGCACTAGGTAAAGATTTATATCTCATAAGATAATGATGATAACAAGTCATTAGGATTGATCCACTATGGGAATAAGGTATAACATGATCCACTATGGGAATAAGGTATAACATGATCCACTATAAGGAAAGGATTGTGTATAGGGATGGTGGTGTGTCCCGCCCAGTAGGTGTAGCCCCCATGAAGTACCCTGATAAGTTTTGTAAATGAGCCTTGAATAATAGGGAATGATTTTACATGATTATGTATATGACACAAATTTAATGTCTTATTCTCATGTTATGCTATGTATTATTATCTATATTACCTTATGATTCATTTCATATGAACTGCCAATATTTATTTCATGACTCTTTATTATGATCTTTGGTATGCAGGTTATGATCTTCTAATGATACAATCATGTTCTCATACCCTTATACTAATTTTATGCTTACATATCTCCCTTGTTTACCATTACTGAGCATATGATCCCACCCATTTTTTATGTTTCCTTTCACCGAGATATGAATAAAGGTTTTAAGTAGGATTAATAAAGGGTAAGATCTTTAAGGGAGGCATTTAAGATCTTTCACCAAGATAAAAGATTATGTTTCTAAGTTTAAAAATACACTAAACTATTATTTTCCTTAGGAATGTTCTTTTTTTAATGTGATGAATATTCATCTAAAATGATTAAATATCCATGTATGTTAAGCCTAGATCTCTATATCCACCATAGTATTTACAATAGTATGGTTCAAGCTATATTGGTTCTTTCATCTTCTTTTATAGATAGACAAAACATCCTAGCACCCAGCACATGATTGTTTCTCCCTCACCACACCCAAGGCTATAGCATGGTGAGATTTTTCTACCCATTTTAGATAGGCGCTCCTCCAAGCCATTTTATAAGTTGTGGTTCCTCTTGAAAGTCCAAAATGCCATTACCAACTCTTGAGTCACCAAAAAACTCTCCCAAAACACCTCTAAGCCTAGAAAAAACTCAAAGGGAAGGATATAAAGGTCTATAAAATTACACATATATGTTTTAGAGGAAGTGGTAGAGTCAACAGTAAATGATTCTAGAAGAATATGTAAGAATGAAATACATGATAGTTTTCTGAGGGTTTCAAAGGCTATGTTAGATTAATGTGAAGGCCTATAGAAGATTTATCAGGGATTAAAGGGTATATTTGGACACTAGAATGGTAGTTTGGAAGCTGAAGGATGAAGTTTTATAATTTTCACTAATTCATGAAGAGTGATATAGAATTCAAAACTTATATTGTTCATTAGATGGACTGGTTGAGGTGGTAGAGCTTAACTGATTCCCTTAGATAAATAGAGGGTATTCTGTATAATTTTAAAGTAATTGAAACCTACATAACCTACCAACTAGTGTGAAACATGTCTATAAAAATATGGGTTGAGGCCATTATTTGGTGAGCTTTGGAAGACCAGCAAAGTGTTATAGGTTTGATACCAAAGGTAAGAAGGGGAACTTCTGGAAGGATTTTTTGTTGGATACATTTTTAAGAGGTTCTTCCATTTATATGTAGGGTATGGAATTTAGTATCTTATAACATAGGTTGGGTAGGGTTTCCAAAATTATGGTTCCCTTGTAACTCAATTTATATGAATGAATGGTCATAGTGTTCTCACGTGGAGTAAAGATAAGTTCAAACCACATTATTACTATGTGTTTTTCTTATTCCATTTATGCATGTTTTTTTTACTTTCTCATTACTTATAAAAGATCTTGTTGAGGACCATTAATTTAATTAAATTATAGTAAAGGGTAAATCAACATGGTGTTTTGGGTTATTGGTTTTCCTAGTTCCAATATTTTTATCTTTTAGGGTTTTTATGATATTTTAAACCCTTCCAAGTGCCTTATTACGCATTTGAGCTCTAGAATCAACTTATGGTTTTAGAAGTTGTATTGTTCTAATTTTATAGAACCAAACTCTAGAAGAGTTGTGATTCATGGGTTCTAAATATAGGTAGAAGTGAAAATCCCCAACAACAAAAAACAAAAAACTTGGTTAAATCAAATGGCTAAACTACAAGTTCAAAAATCATAAATCATTTTATCATATAAAATATCATGACTCATTTAAAATCCAAAATATAAAAAATAAAATCACTTATATTTTTCATTTTAAAAAATATATATACTCATGCATCATTGTGACCTACCTCACAAGTATTCACTAGTAACATAAAAAGGCATATCAATGGAAAAACTATAGGTAAACAAACACATGAAGAAAACATTAATTAATAGAATATGAACTATAGTATCAAAAAACCAATGGAAAATGTTATTATCTATAGAATTATATATATTGGATAAGAATCGTGTCATGATTTGAGTCCCAAGAAGCATGTTTAAGTAACTATAATATATCTTAATGAAAAAACAAAAAAACCCATATAAAATATAAAATTATAATAATAATGAAAAAAATCATGGGATTCAAATTTTCATTATAAATGAAAAAATATATTTTAACACTATGAAACATTATTTTCAGATCATGATTACATTGGAATGGAAGTGAGTTTTTAGTGGTACATTTAGGATATAAGGTTGTAGCATTTGGTGTAAATATATATTTGGTTGGTAATTGTGAAGAATAATTCTTCATTGTGGGAAAAATAGATCCTAGGTTGTGAATTGGATTCATGGATCTTAAATTTCATATTTTTAATTTCTTTTCAAGGTTGTAACTACTCTAAAATGGGTAAGTTTACATTGTATAAGTTTTTTTGGAGGAGTTAAAAATGTTAATTACAGAAATTTGTATTTGTCGAAAAATTTATAGTTGAAGCATGATTTATAGAGGAATGGTAATAGTTAGACTACACAATCTTGAAAAAACACAAACAAGACCCACGCTAAAGAAAAATATTTGAAAAGGAGAGACATTCAACAAATAAAAAGAAAAATGATGGGAATATAAATATATAAAAAACACAACAATATTAATAAAATGAATAATGATAAAGAACATAGGATATTTACATGGTTTAGATAAATTTGGTCCTACTCCATGTCAATAACACCACTCACACCCATTTATTATTATTAAATAAATAATATAATATAATATTACAATATAAAAATGAAATAAGTAAAAAAAACAACAATAACATACTACACCAGAGGAAAAACCAACTCCCATATATATTGGAGAAAAAAATAGCAATAAAAGAATCATGGTAAACATCAACAAGAACATAAGAAACTAGTCTAGAAACCCCTTAGAAATTTTGGCATCATCTGTAGAATAACCCTCCAAGAATCATTGAAGCCAATTGATCCACTACAAGAACTAAAAACCATGAGCTCTTCACCAAAACAATACTCTCATAACCATCCATGTCTAGCATTTCCAATCAGACCCACCAATGAGATCTCCCAATCTAGATTGCCTCTTTCACCTTTGATTTATCTTAGCTTTCCCTATATGAGATTTTTATTTTGTCTCTCACTACATAAGCAGGGACCTCAGGCACTTAAATTTGAATGAACAAATCCCTCAAACAAACTTCAATAGCTTCAAGACACGTGTTTTTTCAAGAAGATTCTAGAATATATCGTTGCAATAAAGCCAAATGGTCATCGCTGTATAAGGGTCTTCAAAATTTTTCCCACATAAAGGTCTTTATGGTGCATTACATAAAGGTATTAAACCACTAAGTAAGGGTCACTCAACCACTGTTTAAGGGTTGAAACCCATTACGTACAGTTCCATTGACTGAAAACTTATCCGTGTAAGGGTGCTGATTTCCTTTCATAAAGATAACCCTTCATCTCTCTATCCATGTAAGGTTCAATCCACCATTTCATAAAAGTAATCTACACCATTCCACTTCCATATAAAGGTACACATTATCTCATGTAAAGGTATCGTTGTCACTACCCACTTTATGTAAGGGTCGTTTTTATAGTGAATAATAATTTTCATACATAGATATTACATATTATTATATTAATATTCATTACATAACAAAATGATCCATTCCAAAATTGTATAGACCTAGTTACTTTGAAAAAATGGATACATAAAAAACTTATTTATATAAGGTATACACAATCTCCCACTATGTTTTTTATAATTATAACCCTTTAAAGAAATATCATACTTAAAATATTTATTTATAACCTAGGGAAAGGAAACCTAATAAAGTGTGAACTTAGATGCTTAGTAAGGGTAAAAAATAAATATATTGATTACCACTTAATTATAACATGAACATAAGAGTATAAGAATATGATCTTAAAATTTTAAAACCATACCCTATGTATCATAGATCATAATCTTGAGTCATAGAATAAATATTGAAAGTTTATAACACATGGATCATAAAGGAATCAAAGAACATGATCCATGAGCGAATAAAATTAGAAAAATAAATATATTTATGGAATACATATAAGCATAGAAAATCATTTCCTTAGTAGTCAAATCTCAATTCCAAAACTATCATAGTGGATTTTTTCCACTCCTAACTCCATTGTATTATTCAAGATTTACTCCCAAGACTATCACAATGGATAGATTCCCTTACTGAACTGGGTTCACTCCCCGTTACATTTATGTTTATCTCATGAGATATCAATATTTACCCAATGCATTGGAGGGATATATAATTTTGGACCCACCCATCACATAATGAAAATAATACATATGTGCACCAAAATATCATAAAACGTTCATCATATCATAAATCATAAAAAATAAATAGGTTTCATAAACATTTCATCGTAGCATAACCCATAGAAAAGAAATGGTTTTCATAAATACTCCATGATAATATAACACATGGAAAATAAATGGGTTTCATAAACATCATGTCATCATAATCATAAACTATCCATATGAAGAATAAGGATGGTATAATTGGATCTTATTCCAAGTAAAATTTAAGTAACATAAAATTATTTCATAATAGATAAAAAAATTCCTTTAAAATATCACTATAAACATGTCTTGATGAAAATATCATTTTCACTTTGAAATCACTTATTCAAAATCTAAAAATTTCCTCATTCAGAAAATAAAAAGAATATTCCTTTTAAACCATTTTATAAAAATTCAATAAGGGGTAAAAATGAATTTAAAAAATCATAGTATAAATATAAAAAATCTTGAAATGTTTTTTATAAAACATAGATATGGAAGAAAAATGTTTCTTGACAGAAGAGAGAAATAAATTCAGTTTTCCTTAAAAAAAATCTTTTAGTCTCTTGAGTAATTACAGTGAGGAAAATTAAGAGAAGATATGTATTCTAAAAAATAACTATAGGATAAAAAATTCCTTAGTTTCTTTATAGTATACCACAATATTTCATCATCATAACTTAATCATAAATAATCTTGATAAACACTGAGAATGTAACATAAAACCCTTAACAGGGAGTTTGAATTATTTTGAAATCACTTCAACCAATTGTATAATAAATTTAAATTTATTATAATTATATTATTGATTCATTTAAATACTTATAATATCATATATAATCCACTTATAACATGTCAACACCTATTTATTAATAATTCCTTATTAAAATCGTCCTTTATCGGTGTTAACTATTTTATTTTTCATGAGGATTTCTGTTTAGTAGTTATATTCCTTGTAATTTGATCATGGTTCCATACTCTTAATAATTTTAATCATGATATTAATATCATATATACATATTTATAATCTTCTATAAAAATTATAGATATAAAAATGAATTACACCATTCATGGAGATGGTAGGTCGTACATACGTATAAACATTGTTTTCACTTTTCAACGGATGGGAAAAAAGGAGGAAAATAATAATTCAACTTTAAATATTCATTATTATATTATATATATCATATATATTTCTTACACATGAGCCTTATCCTAGTTGTTAAGGACTCTGCAAGTGCATCCGGGAGACCCGGGATCAAATCCAGGCAGAGACATTATTTTCGGGGGTACTATAGCAGTACTGTAGCAGGAACTGTGCAGTACTGTAGCGGGAATTGTGCAGTACTGTAGCAGGTACTATAGCAGTAACTGTGTAGTATTGTAGCAGGTACTGTAGCAGGGACTATATCAGGTACTGTTTGGAACTGTAGCAACTGGGAATATGCCCCCGTTTGGGCCTTCGGGCCACCGATTTGGTCCCCAGGTCCTTTAAGGCCTTCGGGCCACCCAGGCCTTTGGGTCAGTAAGGAATTCAGGCCACCTCAAGGCCTTCGGTCCACCTTAAGTGAAGATACAAACCAAATGACCTATGAGGAAGAATCTCTACAAGGAGGATGATTAAGGAGCTTTCACCACAGTAGAAGCTAAATATATTTCAAGAATGAGAGGGTATGGCACCTGCCATTGGGACAAACCTATGCATGCACGGAAATACCTAGCTAAATAGCCATGCGAAGGTGGAGAGATGATTTTATGATGAAGATTCTAGGGAGGAGCAGTTCCAAGTAGTTAGTCTGGGTTGTATGTAATGTTTGAAGCCTACATCCAAATGAATTCCTCTAAGGCCTACGGGCCATGTAATACTTACGCCTATGGGCCTTGTAAGGGTTCCACCTCACCCCTTGAAAGGTGGATTATCAAAAATCAATAAAAAAATGAAGGCCTTCAGGCCATTGGAGGTGATATATATTTATTAAATTCACACTCATTACCATCCATGTAAATTATAAATGAAAAATGAGTCACATTGCTTCATGCTGGTGGTATTCCACGCATACTCACAAGAAAAGTTATCATTTTACAACAGATTAGAAAGTAATAAGGTAGATGTCATGTTATAATTATAGAAGCATAATTATTTCATAAATATAAAATATAAACTTTAAATCCATCATAATAACCATTTATGAAATATGGTGATGGAAAATAAACTATATCACAACATGGAGGTGGTAATACACAAGTACGCACGAGCGATACTTTCACTGCAAAATTGATTGAATGGAGGTTGGATAATGGTGATATCATAATAAAACTAACATTTTAGTATATTAAGGATACTGAAGTTATTATTTTATGATTAATACCATATAATTAGTGGTGGTAGATGAAGAAATAAATTGAATGTGTTCGATCAGTAGGCCTCCATTAGACCTTTCATTAAGGATCCTTAGAATGGTCTATTAAGAATAAAATCACATACACTTAACTTACAAGGAATTTGGTAGGGTATTTTTAGCTATATGGCTCAAATTTATGTAAATAAGAGAAAGGAGGGGTGTCATTTTATAATGGAGTTAAAGGACACACATGTAATTATTAAAAATATTAAAATATACTTAAGACATTCTTAATCCAAACGATTCCAAATGGCCATATATTCAAATAAAAATAGGTTTATATCTAAATATAATTAATCAATTAAATTTATATAGGTTTTAGTGTCATTTTAAACCAAATCTTTTTTATTAACTCATTCATTAAGCATTTTTAACTTTAACCATGGAAATAACTATTTCAATCTTAAAGGGTTTTAATTTTACATATAAGGTAAAAATTGGATCATGAATGGAAATGGGATAAAATTTTAGATCATATATTATCCAATTTTATCAATTGAAATATTTTTATGATTTTTAAATAATTTAACATAAAATTTCATTAATTTCATTTTTGATATTATTCATTTAATTTGACTTTAAAGACAACCTGACAACAATGGAATTCGAATATAAACCTTTAAAACAACTCTAATATGTTATATTAATCTATAAAATTCTTGAATCTTAATTATTCATCCAAATTTTATTAATTTTAATATTTTTAAAATCATTTATTTTATTTTTAGAAATTATTTGATTACTAAAAATTATAAATAAATTACTATGATAAAAAAATAATTCAAATTGAAAATAAAAATTATAACTAAAATTATCATCTTTTTATCCTTATGAAAAATATATATATATATATTAAAGTTAATAGAGTAAAAGTTTGTATTTATTCTTTTCTTAAATTAATATAAAGGTCATAAGCAAATAAATATGGAACCTAGTGGACATATATTAGAGAATTAAATATAAATATATAAACTCCACTCATTAAATAGTATAAAGGAAATTGTTAGAGAAACTTTGAAGTGTTAACCCAAATTTTTTCCTCCATTTTACATGATTCACCCTTACTGAGGTGACAAATATTTACCAAGGTTACTATTCAAAATGACTAAAAATAAAAGGGACCTATTTACCAAATCTTATCCTCTTGATTAAAAATATGGGATCTCATTTTTAAGATTCAATTTCTATAAGTTTCAAAAAAAATTAAAATAAGAGCGCAAAATGTGATGAAAACTACTTTTTAGATAAATCCATTTTTAAACATAAAACTGGATTTATTCTTATCCCATTCCAAGAAAAAATATTAAAATAATGTTAAAATTTTGATTGAATATATAATATATGAATTTCATTAAAATCATTCAACAATATTGATTAATTTAATTTTTTAATATAAAAACACATTACGCGCATACAAATACTTTTGTTAGAGAAAACAACACGTTTACTTTCAAATGGTTTTATTTTTTATTTATAACAAATTGATAACCAATAAATTTATTTTATAACTATATAAACCTTAGATTTTTCACAATTTATTTTATTATATTCATACCCATCAATTTAATAGCTAGGTTATAACAGTATACTATATTATTGTTCATCTAGACTTGGGGTTGCGTGTATCACAGTTTATCGAAGATATTTTATTTGAAGAGGAATATATCATAAAATTTCATGGTATTAAATTATACACCCATTAAAATTAATTTCTCCCTTGAAATTCCATCACTTTGTTACAATCAAATGTGGATATCTATGTTTCATCACACCATCAGGTTCCCAAGTAGCTTATTTAAATTTTTTATTCCTCCAAATAACTTTAACCAAGTGAGTAGTCTTATTCTATAGCACTTTATATCTACAATCCAAGATTTATATTGGTTTTTATTCATAGGAAATATCTTTCTTCAGTGGTATAACCTTTGATTTTAGTATATGTGATGTATTAGGTATGTACTTCCTTAAGGGAGATACATGGAACACATCATGAACTTGAGAGGGGTTGAGTGAAAGTGCCAAGAGATAAACTAACATCCCTACTCAGTCAAGAATCTATAAGGGGAAAATATACCTAGGGCTCAAATTTCCTTTATTTATGAATCTTATAACCTTATTCCATGGATAAATTCATATAAATTCCTTTTATCAACTTTGAATTCCAAATTTCATCAACAATTATCAGCATAACTTTTTTTTTACTCTGAGCTTCCTTGATATGTGGTTGGATGGATCTAAAATTTTCCACTATTCCTCTATCTATCTCAAGTATCAATAGATTTATTTCTCTAACTTCTTCCCATAATTTGTTTATTTATATACTTATTTTCATAGAGGTATTTATAAATAATCATTGGATTTCTTGAGTGAAGGATATTATTGTGAGAAACTCAAATAGAGAAAGGTGTTGATCCCAACCACCTCTCAAATCCAATAAAAAAGATATCAACATATTCTCTTGGGTTTGAATATTTCTATCATACTAGGAATATATCTGAGGATGGTAAGTGGTATTGAAACTAAACTCTGTAGGCAGATATTGTTGAATACTTCTTCAGAACGTCAAGATAAACCTTAGATCCTAATCAGATAAAATTGAATATAGAACTCCATGAAACCTTACCACTTATTTAATGTATATTATAGTAATGTGATCAAGAGATAAATATTCATTGGTAGAAATTAAGTGTGATTAATTCATAATAAAATTTACTATAGACTAAATAGCATTGTATACTTGAGAATTTTTTGGGAGTATGATGAAAAAAACCATAGTGATGTTTTTCAATTTCCATTTGATCATGGGTAATGGTTGTAACATCCCATTATATTTATGTCTCGCATCTTTAACTTAATAGCATACCAACCACCAAGATACATACTCGATAATATCTCTCTTCATGTTATGCCACCATAAATACTCCTTCGGATCTTTATACATCTTCATACTTCCTGGATGAATAGAGAATGATAAACTATGAGCCTCATCCAATAGATCCTTCTTTAAAAATGCTATAGATGGTACACATACATGGTTCATGAACCTTATCATTCTATCACAATCATAATTAAACTTAGGAACATTTTAGACCTTTTTTTCAGTTCCACATATTCCTTATGTGCCTTTTTAATCCTCACATAGATAGATGGTTGAACACTAACTTGAGAAAGATATGATTTCTTCACTTCCATAAATATTTCCAGATCCATCCATTTTAAATCCATAGTTATTGGATTATTTTTTATCCTCATTATAGTTAATCTAGTATGATCCTTTCAACTTATAGCATCTCCCACCTTATTCACTTACTCAAGTTGGTAATGTATTAATAATTCATAATATTTAATTAACTCTAACCATCTTCTTAGGTGTATATTCAACTAAATCTGAGGGGATATATAATTTAAAATTTTTATCAGAATATATGTCACACATTTCTCAATGAAAATAATTCCTCCGTATATTTAATGTAAAAATTACCATAACTAACTCCAAATCAAGACTTGGGTAATTTTTCTCATGAGCCTTCAATTGGAATGTGGCATAAGCTATCACCATATCATTCTGCATAAGGAGGAAACCTAGTCCCTTATTTGATGCATCACTATAGATCAAAAACCCTTCTTCACTATAGGGTAATATAAGAACTAGTGCACTGGATAACTGTCTCTTTAGTTCCTCAAAATTTTCCTCACATTCATTTATCCAAAGGAATTTGGATCCCTTTAGAGTTAACTTAGTGAGTGTATTAGACTTTCATGAGAAATTCTCCATAAAGAATCAATAATATACATCCAAACCTAGAAAACTATAGATCCTAGACACATTGGTTAGTCTAGTCCAACATTCAATAACTTCCATCATTTATGGATTCACTAATATACCCTCACTTGAGATTATATTACCCAAAAATGAGATTATTTTTAGCCAAAATGTACACTTTTTAAATTTTTCATACATCTTCTCCTTCCTTAGGGTCTTCAGTATAATCCTTAAGTGGTATTTATACTCTTCCTTATTCTTTGAATATATAATAATATAATCTATAAATACTCCCAAAAACTAATAAAGGTAACCTCTAAAGACTTTATTCCTTAAATCCATGAAGAACCCAATGGAATTCATAAAACTAAATAGAATAACTATGGGGCCCCGAGGTTCATATCAAGGAGGAAATTGAGGCGTCAGAGCCCCTAATTAGGGGAATGTTCCTGAAAATCAAAGACGACAACACCTGGATATCATTTGAATTTGAGAAACTCCCACTCTTATACTTTTTTGTGGTCGTCTTGTCCACATAGAAAGAATGTGTACCACAAAACCTAAGAGTGGATTAGGTGACAACACCCTCCAATATGGCCCTTGGCTCTGTGAAAAAATGAATAAATATGCTTTCATCCCTGAGACAGAAAAACAAAAGGACCGTGACCATCTCACGTTGGCACATACCAGTCAGGTGGAACCTACACATGGACAAGCCATTATGATTGGACCTCCAGATTTCTCTAATATTGACTATCCCACTTAGAGAGAAGATGGATTTCATCCTAACCCCCTGAAGGAAAAAATTCAATCATCCACAAGGTTGGCGACGAAGAAAAAAGAACCACCAAGGCAATGCTCAACGCCAATTCTGATGCACTTCAAGCCACCAGATCTGGATCTAGATCCACAATCGTTCTTAATTGATATAACACCAATGGAGGCCCATGAAATGATGGGAACTCCAATTCTAGGCCCAATCACCCATCGCATGTGGAAAAGGGTGCAACATGGAGGAAGTGATGGTCACGCGGAAGACCCTAACCCCAGGGTCAGGAAACGACAAACTGAAACATGCCAATCGGGGAGGAATCCCACCAAAAGATGGAAAACGATAAGTGGTGAAACTAGTCTGGAGGAACCAAAGGCGGAAACGAGCGAGACCCAGACCCACCTAGAGAAATTATTGTGTTATGTTGGAACTGTTGTGGGCTTGGCAACCCACGAACGGTTCGCATGATTTAGCGCAATTACTCTCAAAGTTACCCCGATATAGTTTTCCTTTTCAAAACCATACTATAAAACAAGGACACCAATGGTATTTCTATGAAGTGTGGCTTCCAAGGCTGCTTTCCAGTGCCCAGACAAGGCCATTATGGGGGCCTCTGTCTCCTTTGTAAGTACAATATTGACGTAAAAATTTTGTATTTCTCCATGCACCATGTGGCTGCGACTATTCAAACTAACTTTCACCCACCCTGGACCTTTGTGGGATTCTATGGCTGGCCATCCCATTTTGATAAGGGGAATTCATGGGACCTTCTATGCAAGATGCGACATGATTTACCTAGACCTATTCTTTTTGGAGGTGATTTCAATGACATTATGTTCTATAAGGAAAAGAGAGGTGGAAGTATTCAACACTCAGCTTCGATGTCTAACTTCAAAGACACAGTAACTAGGGAGAACCTGGTCGATCTGGGTTACACAGGTAATCCTTTTACATGGTTCCACGGCAATATTGAAGGCACTCGCATCGCTAAGTGTCTTGATAGATTTCTAGGTTCTACTGATTGGATTAATCTGTTCAACATGTTTCATGTTGGCCACATGTCCCTTAACTGTTCAGATCACTGCCCAATTATCATTGATTGTTTTCAAGGAAAAAGAAATCGAAAACTCATCAAACCCTTCATATTTAAGAGCTTCTGGTCAAAAGACCAGGAATGTGAAGAGGTGGTCCGATCAAGTTGGAAGATTTCCCACAAATATGTTGTCCTAAATCTCCAACAGGTTGCATCTGGCCTGAGATCTTGGAGCAACAAGAAATTCCACCAACCTGATAGGCATTGTGATATCCTTGAAAATAAGTTGTACAACTTACTCAGGAAACCCCCATCCAATGGAAACATCTCCAGGATTGGTGCCACTCAAAGAGAGCTGGACGGGGCCCTTCGTGTTAAGGAAAGATTTTGGGCTATGCGGGCGTGTGACATCCACATTAAAGAGGGAGATGCTAATACAAGGTATTTCCACCTGAAAGTGTCAGTTAGGCGTCGAAAAAACTCTATCATGAGCTTATCACGACCTGATGGAAGCAAATTTTCTGACACCTACGGCATTCACGAAGCTTTGGTAGGCTATTTTCAGAACCTCTTCTCTACAGGAACTCCTATCATGTCTGCTGAAGTGGAAGACTGCATCAGACCTATGATCACTGATGAGATTAATCGGTAGCTTACAAAATATGTGATGAATGATGAGATACACCTGGCTTTGAAACATATCCACCCCACTAAGGCCCCAGGTCCGGATGGTTTTCACGCCCTTTTTTTAAAAAAATAATGGCACATAATTGGTTCCGACATCTGAAAAATGATAAAAACATCTGGGTGGGGAATACAAGCATTTCTGCCATCAACGAAACTGTCCTCACCCTCATCCCCAAAATCAAGAAACCTTAGGCGATCCCTGATTTTAGACCTATCAGCCTCTGTAATGTCTCTTATAAGATATTCTCAAAAATCCTTGTCAATCAGCTGCATCCTGGGCTTCTTGATATTATCTTCGAAAACCAGAGCTCCTTCATGGCCAAGCGGCTGATTACTGATAATGCAATTGTGGCCCATGAAGTGTTCCACTCTATGAAAATTCTCTCCACTATGAAAAGAGGAACCATGGCCTGGAAACTGGATATGACTAATGCCTATGATAAAGTGGAATGGCTATTCCTTAGAGCTGTGATGCTGAGAATGGGCTTTTGCACTAAATGGACAGATATTTTCATGCACTGCATCTCAACTGTCTCCTTCAGAATCAAGGTCAATGGGGATCTCACCAGAGGATTTTCCCCAACCCGAGGCCTACGCCAGGGAGATCCTCTCTCCCCTTTTCTCTTCATTTTGGTGGTTGATGTTTTCTCTAAACTTATTTCTAGGGTTGAATTCTCTAAGTCTATTCATGGTACAAAGGTCTGCCATGAGATCCCACAAGTGTCATATCTCTTCTTCACCGACGACTGCATCCTTTTCTCCAGAGCCACTATTAATGAATTCTGGGTGATCGGCCATGCGATCCATCAATATGAGTGGGCGTCTAGACAGTCTGTTAATCATGGAAAATTGGAAATCTCCTTCAGTGCAGGGGTTCATCCTGCCAAGAGAGCTGAGCTTTGTGCATCTACAGGCATCCATTTGGTCGATAAACACCAGAAGTATCTCGGACTCCCTATGGTGATTGGCCGGTCCAAAAAAGAAATCTTTGCAGCTCTGGTGGATAGGATTGAGAAAAAAATTCAAGGCTGGACCCCAAAAAGCATCTCCAAAGATGGTAAAGGACCCTCATTAAAGCTTTCATTTAGTCTATCCCTAGCTACTTTATGTCTATGTTTAATCTCTCGGCGGCCATCGTCAACCTAATCCATTCACATACTTCCAACTTCTGGTGGGGGAAAATGATGGAAGAAATATACCCCACTAGTTGGCCTGGGAGAAACTCTGCAAACCCAAGTCGGAAGGAGGGATGGGATTTCAGAATATTCTTCTGTTCAATGATGCACTGTTGGCCAAGCAAGGATGGTGCCTTATTAACCGTCCATCATCTCTATGTGCGTGGGTACTCTGTGCCAAGTATTTTCCCCACACGGAATTCCATGGTTCCTATCTTGGCACTCGTCCTAGCTTCCTCTGGAGAAGTATTTGGGGGGCCCGAAATCTCTTGGAAAAAGGGCTGGACTGGAGGATTGGAAATGGCTCATCTGTCATCATTTGGACTGATCCTTGACTTGTCAATAAGGATGGTATGCAGACCACATCCCCTGCCCAACCAGGTCTTGAAGATGCCACTGTCAACTACCTCTTTTCATACCAGGGTCTAGGGTGGTGTGTGGAAAATATCCATGAATAGTTTAATCAAAGAGACCAAAGAATTATTCTGAGCATCCCCTGGGTCCCTAATGCAGGCCCCGGCTATCTTTTTTGGACCAATGATTCTTCAGGTGATTACACGGTGAGATCCAGGTATAGACTGGCTCTTGGAATTCACTCTCTTGACCGTGATGAGGGACCATGGAAAGCGCTTTGGAAGCTCAACGTCCCCCCAAAAATATGCCAATTTTGGTGGCAGGTGTGCACGGGCACCCTCCCTACCATGAGTCTCATTGTTTACTGACATATGGCCAGTGCTGAGTCCTACCCTTTCTACACGAATATTCCTAAAACTCCTTGTCACAACATCATTCACTGCCTGGGATCCAAGGAAATTTGGAATAAATGGGGCCTGGCTTCGGATGCTTCACTGGACATTGACTCTGACCTCCCTGATCTTCTGATGCGCTGGTGTTCCTCTCTTTCATCGTCCGATGCAAGCTCTCGTTTCACCCTGGCTTGGATCATTTGGGTTCGGCGTAACAATTCGGTTTTCCACCATGTTCATCAGCCTCCCGAGTTCTAGATTGAACGAGCCACTTCATGGATTGAGGACTGGAAGGACCACAAAGGACACTTTATGCCATGTGCTACCCCCTCCTATCCCCCTCATTGGACCCCCCCCCCCCCCCCCAATAGAAGGGAGTATTAAGCTTAACATGGATGCTTATCTCCCCAAGGATGGGCCTGTTTCTCTCAGCCTCCTGGCTCAAAATCATCTGGGACAGATCATTGCAGCAAAATATGAATCACATCATGCCTTCTGGGAACCTGAAGTTGCTAAGGCCTATGCCATACTTGTAGGGATGATGCTTGTTGTGGAACGTGGATGGGATGATATCATTATTGAGTCTGACTGCCTTACTGTTATCAATGCTATTAACCACAATGATGATGAATTCCAGCCCTTTGGCTTCATCATCAGGAGAATATGCTCGCTGCGCCAAGGCTTCTCTTGCTGCACCTTCTCCTTTACCAAAAGAGAAGGAAATAATGCAGCCCATCACCTGGTAGCCTCATTCCCCTTCGATATCAACCAGCTATGGATGGACAATTTCCCTTCCTGGCTTTGCTTATGTATGACTGCTGATATTCGTCATTAATATTATCTTTCCTTCTTTCAAAAAAAACTATAAATTCATATTGTACATATCATGTGTGGAATGTTTTCTTAGTTATATCCTTCTTTTTTACCCTTAATTGATGACATATATAATGAATTTTATTCTTTTAAAAGTACCAATCTCTATACAGTTTATCAAAATAAGTTTTTAATATGGGGTAGAGTATATTTTTCTTGATAGTGATTTTGTTAGGTTCTCAATAATTAATAAAAATTCACATTAATCCATATTTCTTCTTTAAAAAATAAAAGGTGCACCCCATGGTGATTCAATTTTCTGAAATAATCCCTTATCAATATTCTCCTTGAGTTTCTTCTTCAATTACTACAACTTAATTAGGGTCATTCTATATAGAGTCTTTGAAATAGGTGTAACGCCATGTATGAGTTCTATTGAAAACTCAACTTCATGATTTGGTGGACGACTAGGAAACTATTTCAGAAAAAAATCAAAAAACTCCCATACAATAGGAATATATTTGATGTTGAGTTTCTCCCCAACCATCTGAGATACACATCCCTTTTTAATAGTAAATAAGACCCATAAAATGGATGTAATTTCCATTAAAAGTTCATATTTATCATTGCGTTGATAGATGGTTATAGATTAGTTTAGAATATCAAAAATGACTTCCCTTACTCAATAATTGATGTGATATTTATGTAAATAAATCTAATCCATGCCCAAAATTACATCAAATTTAACTAGAGGGGGAATAATGAAATTTAACGGAAGCACATTACCACAAGATTCAATCGGAGAAGAATCATGTACTTGAGGTATGTTCATCAAAACATAAGGGGTTTTCACAACTAATTAAACATATAATCATTTAGGTCATACAATGATACCCTTAAAATATTCATATATAAAATATTGGGAAGATACGGAATCAAATAAGACATTAGCAGTTCTAGAGTGGATGGTAAGTATACTTTTTACCACTTCATTATCATAATCCACATTGAAAATGGTGATCATATGAGATTTACCTCTATCTATATGATTAATAGGTTTCTAGAATCTATCATCATCATTAATCTTCAATTTTTAGTACTAGTTATCATAATTCTCATACTCCTTTCATTTGAGACACTATAGTGTGGGTGGTTCTTTTTGTGGTGTTTTTTGTCTATAATTGGAAAACTTCTTCCCATCACTTTAGCATTTGATTACCTAATGACCTTTTTTTCAAAACATAAAACATTTATCAGTTCCTTTAAGATAATTTCCTCCATGTTTCCTTCCACACATAGAATGTAAAGGAAATATCATATTCTTTACACCATGAGTTTTAGAATTTCATTTGAATTCCATCTTTCTTTTCTTATCAAAACTATGAGATGGATAGGTAACTCCAATATCCATTTCCACCTTGATAGTGCATTGAATTATTTATTCATAGATAATAAAATATCTTATATCTAATTATCTTCAGAGACTTGGTTTTAAGATACTAAATAATCAATCAATGTTACTTTTAGGTTGGATGATAATACTATAAGAATACCTCTCAAGTCTTGTAAAATTTTTCTTCCCACTCTATGGAGTCAATTTCTTCCCATTACCTCATGTTCTTGGTAATATTCTACCATTGATCTACTTCACCTTCACATCTGGTGATTTTTCTATAAAATATTATCATAAGGTGATTTTGGATACTATTGTATCGGAATTCAAGGGGGATATGCTCTAGTGAAATGAGTCTTTGTCCAAGATTAATATCCTCATATCTATAATTAGGAACTTTTTTTATCCACAGAAAAAAAATGTTAAACGTTTTGGCATCATTTTGGTGTCCATATGTTCCTGCTGCACAGATCATAGGGAGGAGTCCTCTACACACCTGTTCTTTAAAGTTGAATGGGATCGCTCTATGTGGGGCATGTTTAGGGGTTTTAATGGAATCTCTATTCAGGATGATTTGGGTATTTTCTTTCATCTTCTATTAGTTCTAGGGTTCTAATGATGGTATTTATAGTAAGTCAAGAGTCTTGATTCTTCTTGCAGGGTGTTGGAACATTTGGAGGGCCTAAAACCAAGCATGATATAAGGGTAATTCTTATTCTTGGATGACACTTATCTTTAGAACCAAAATAATCCTCATTGAACTCTATTGGATTTAAAAAAAATAGGGATGATTCTCCCTCCCTTAGAGAATTCATGGTATCCAAAATTTCTCATGATACTCCTCGAAGGGATCTGAAGGGTCACTGGATCCAATGGTCCCCCCCTATTACTAGTCTGAAATTGAATACAAATGGTTCTTGTGGGTTGGGTTTGATACATGGTGGCAGTATCATTCTAGATCACTATGGTAATATTTACTTGTCCTCCTCATAGTTTTTTGGTAATGACAACACCCTGCATGTATAAGCTAATGCCATGATCATGGGAATTCTTCTTTGCAGATAGAAGAACATTAACCTTATGGTAGTGGAGATGTATTCCACCATTATCCACCAATTGTTTCAAGTCCTTGGTAGTACCCCCTGGTGCATTTCTTATTTAATACTTAAGTGCCATGGTCTCCTTAATATCAATACATCTATTCTTCATACTTGGCATGAGGGAAATAGAGTTGCAGACTTCCTCGCTTCAGTGGTTGATAATACAATTGTGGTTACATGTTTCTCTACTCTAGGGTCCTTTCCACTCAAAGGTATGTTCTTTATCATTGGATACTCTCTTGGTATTCATTATTTCAGACCTTCTTAGTATAGGTATCCTTCCCAATCTCTCTTGGTTTTGTCCCTTTTTTATTTGTTTTTGTCCCTGAACTCTTGTGATTCTCCTTTTTCTTGAATAAAATATATAATTTAGTGGTGGATCTAATTATACTTCCAAATTATAAAAAACCAAAATAAATTTTTCATATTCTAAACATTGGAGGATAGAAAATATATTTTCAATGGTACCGATCCGTTTCTCGGTAACTAGTGTTTTAGTATACCTACTAAAAGAAGTTGTATATTTACTCATGAAGGATTAAACAAAACATTCCCCATTTATTTCTCTTTTATAATCAAAAAATTACTCATGTATTGAGAAAATTATGTAATAATAGAAAAAATATTTTTTATTCCAACTCTCATAACATTTGGTTGCTCAGGAGGACAATCATTTCATTATCCTTCACATTCAATATTAACATGGTTCCTTTAGATTCCATCTATTGACTAAAACCAAAAATAATAGTGTGAGAAACAATAATCACATTGGGAAACAACATAATCATGAAAAAATATTTATAGGATGTTCAGATCATGGAATATTATTTTCAATATATGAAACTTTATTTTTAACCTAGGTCATTCATGATCATTATCTATTTAAATCCTTCATAATGGATCATAAATAAAATGTGAACTATCATAAGAATATCTCTCATGAGTGTCAAAACAGGTTTATGGTAAGGTAATACTCACCGTGCACCAAAGTGATGGATGAGATATACTCAACCAACTCTTTTTAGGGTTATTACACCAAGATGCATCTGTGCTAAAACCATTTCCACTTTTAGTATCCATACAAGGATATTTTTTTAATAAAATCACACTCTTTTCTTTACCATAAATTAGAACATTGGATTATCATAAGGGTATTCACTAAATTTTTCTCTCCCTAGTTTCCAAAGGTTCACTAAACCTTGATTTGATACCAACTATAGTGACCCATACTTTTCATACATAGATATTATATCTTATTATATGAATATTCATTAAATAACATAATGATCCATTATATAATCATATAGGTTTAGTGACTTTGGAAACTTGGATACATAAAAAAATTGTTCATATGAGGTCTACATAATATTCCACTATGGTCGTTATAACTAGAACCCTTATTAGACATATAATACTTAAAATATTTATTCATAACATGGGGAAAGGAAACATAATAAAGGGTGATCTCAGGTTCTCAGTAAGGATTGAAAAGGGATATATAAATGATCACATAAGAATAACATGATCATAAAGGTATGAGAATATGAGTTTAATATTTGAAAACCATGACCTACATATCATAGATCATAATATTATGTCATGGGATAAATATTGGCAGTTCATAATACATTAATCATATTGAAATCAAATAATATTATCCATGAGATCATAACAATAGCATAAGACATAGATTTTTGGAATACACGTATGAATAGAAAATCATTTCCTTAGTATTAAAGTATCACTATAAATACTATCATAGTGGATTGGTTTCCATCCCTATTCCATCATATTAATCAATAATCACTCCCAAGACTATCATAGTAGCCAGAGTCCTTTATTGAACTAGGTTCACTCCTCATTCCATTCCTGTTTATCTAATGAGATATTCATCTTTACCCAATGCATTGGGAGGCTATATAATTTCAAGACCACCCATCACATAATGAAAATCATACATATATATTCTATAATATTATAAAACATTCATCATATCATAACCCATGAAAAGGAAATAGATTTCATAAATATTTCATTATAACAAAACCCGTTTAAAAGAAATGGGTTTCATAAACATTTCATCATAGCACAACCCATGGAAAATAAATGGGTTTTATAAAAATATTTTCATCATAATCATAAACCATCCAGATGAAAAATACACATGGTATAATTAGATAATATCCCAATTAAAATTTAAGTAACATCAAAGTATGTAATCATAGATGAAAAAATATTTTGAAATATCACTTGAAACATGTATTGAGAAAATTTTCCTTTTAATTTTGAAATCACTTATGTAAAATATGAAAATTTCCCTAATATTAAAGAAAATGTTTTCATTGAAAATAACCTTTAAAAATTGTAAATTAGGATTAAAATAATTTAGTTTTCATAATGGTAAAAATTTATTTTCATTCCATATAAGTTAAAAGAAATCATTCCTTTCAAATTTTTGTAAAAAAAGTGTGAAAGTACCTCATTCAGAAAATAAAAAGAAGATTCCTTTTAAACCATTTTGTAAAAATTCAATCATGGGTGATAAGACAAATTTGTATATATATTTTGGATACATTTAATTAATTATTAATCATGTTTTACTTGATAATATATTGTTTCTTGATGTGTTTTCACAGTAATTAGGAATTCAAGACTCAAAATTAGAATGTTGGAAAAACTGAAAAATTTTACATTACACATCATGAATCAAAAGTACACAATGTTTACTCCTTAATAATACCACATTATAGTTGAATTAAAATCCTTGAATACTAAATACAAGTCATGAACCAAGTACATGAAATGAATCTAAAGTACACATCGTGAAAGATTTGAATTTCAAATCTGATGAATAAAATAAGGTGTGAACTCAATTTATGATGTATGAAATTAAAAACCTATTTTATAATGAAGGATCAAGTTATGAAATATTTGAGATACCATTTATTTATATATTAATTCAGATTTAAATTACATGTCATGAAACATAATTACATGTCGTGTAAGTTTCGAAGCAGAAGCCACTTAAATCCATTACATGGCGTGAAGAGTTTACACATCGTGTACCTTTTAAGATTATAAATATTTTAGCACCATCAACATGAAAAGATACTACTCATATATCCAAAACATATTTTCTTCTTTCCTTCTATTTTCTTTTTTTTTCTTCCTTTTTAAATCCATTTATCACTACTACTTTCTTTTATTATTCTGCACATTTTTTGTTACCACTTTCAATTCCAAAATGTGTTTGTTGATTAGTGGTGTTCCAACATTCTGTTTCCAATACAGTTTGTCATGAAACTTCAATTTATTCTATGTTATTAATTGATTATTCATTAAAGTTAGTATTCAATTTATTTTTCTTTGAGTTGTTTATTTTTTATGCCAATCATGTTGCAATCTATTTTTCCTATTTCGTTTAGTTATGGCTTGCGCAAATAATACTATTAGAATTAGGCTTAAAGATTAGGGGTGGTTTTAACCTAATTAATATCTAAAATAAAAATTGGGTAACCCTATGGCTATTAATTAGGTTTAAAACAATTTTCAATATCATTATTTTTCACCATCCTTTACCATCAAAGGTGAAAATTGAATGACCATGACCTAGTTGGAGAAGATCAGGCTAGGACCAATAACCTATGATTATTTCATCCTAGAATATGATATTACTACACTTAGGATATTAATTAATTTATACCAAGGAGTATTTTATATCTTAGGATTATTCTATTGGTTGGACCAATATTAATTGGTGTCTTTTACACTACTTTGCAACCTACGCCATTGGTCTATCCCAAGTTAGATTTATGATTAACCTTTTCCTTTACACTAAAATTGACATTAAAACCTTCATTTGATATGTTTTAAGACCCAAGATTCGTATTTTAGTTGAACCAAGAATATTTTTAGTGAGTAATCCTACTAAAAAGGTTTCAACCGTTGGGTTTCTTGTCTAACAGGTCATCTTTGTGGGTTCAACCTTAGACTAACACTTACTAGGACTTACTAGTAAAGTGTAGTTTGGGATATAAATTTATAATTTGACCAATTCTAGGAGGAATCGATGGAATCTTCTGGGTGCATCAAAATTCAGCATCATTTTTGGGGATAGGTTGTACTTAGGCATAGTGACCTATGGTAAAAACCTCATATTACCTCACCCCCTCCCATTCTTGTTCTCCTTTTCCCTCCCCTTTTCTCTTTTTACAATTTTCTACTTTCAAAATTGAAACTATGTTTGATTATTATTTTTTTAGTTCATGCATCAAGGTCCCTTTACTCACTCAAGGAGCCTAGATGCACATGGACTGCTTCTTTTCGATCTCGAGATCGATAGAAAATTTGATGCACATCGACATTCCAAAATGGTTGATCACAACGATCTTTCACTACCCCATCTAAAAAATTATCAATATATGCCACCTGAACTTTAGGATAAGAGACCAGTGTTGTGGGAGTGCACCATAATGGATTACAAATTGTGGTCCATCAGTGGTGATTCACCGGTATTGTTTACCAATACCAAATCTATCGTGGAGATTCAATCTTATGAGATGTGTGAAGGCCTGAACCCATACCAAGACTAAAAGGTAGGCATGGATGAACCCTAATTAAAATATTTTAATTACATAAATTACAATCTATAAAACCATTAGTTTCAACACCTTAAAAATATTAACAAAAAACTATCAGTAGAGATCAACTCAGAATCTGTAGTAACAAAACCAAGGTTATTATCAACATAGGAGTGTTCAAGAGCCACCATATAATCAAGGACCACCTGGGTACCCTCCAAAAGGTCTATCTTCTTAACTACCTTAGCAATTTTAACAACCTTTTCTTATATCTCAATAATTTCCACTAGATTAGTAGAATAAATCTCATAAATATCTACTAAGGGCACCCCAAAAATCCCAACCTCTCTAATCCAATATTAAAAACTTGGTCACTACCTTCATGTAGATATAATATTAGATAATGGAAACCTAAGAAACCAAAATTATTCATGCGCAACCTTGATCACCAAATTGGGTAGATCTATAAAACATTATTGAATAAATTACCATGTGTGTTTCTAAGTAATAATGATACATATCTGAGAGAGGAGTAAAAATTTATGTTCCTTAGGATCATAAAAATTCTGGATTTCTAGCATCTATGCTTAGGTAAAGAAAATAATCTTGAAGAAACTGAAAAATGTGAGATAATCATTAGAAGGAATAATGTTGATCACAAAATTAAAGTTGTTTGGTAGAAATAACTAGAATAAAAACCTACTTAAAATATCCAATTCAAGAGAAAACTGAAAAATAATAAGTCTATGTGGCACCACACCATAAAATCCCCATCTAACCTTTTTATAGATGATGATAAAATCCAAAAGAGAGGAGCAATACAAAAAAATAGGAAATGATTAAACAATTTTGCATCAGCATTCCCTTTTCGTAAGTGATTTATAAAATACCTAAATATGAAAAAAATTTGAAATAATTACTCTCAAGTAAGATGAAAATGAAGGTATTAGGATTTATATTTGTAAATGAATAATTCTTCATAGTTTTCAGCAGAACCTACCTCCCAAGATGTGAGACCTCGAAAGTTTCTCCATTCCATGCACTATAGAGACTTTCAATTTTAGAATAGAATTTTGTGATCTTGGTTAGAGAATCAATCTCATGACTATGAGCATATTTTGGAAATTGGGGATCAAAGAGTTGAAACCAATGAGAGTAGTACTTCAACTAGCTGACCGTTAGGTCAAGTACCCTTAAGGACTTTTTAAGGATATCTTAGTCAAAGTTGTAAAATTCGTCTTCCCTGTGGATTTCCTTATCTTGGAAATGGATGAAGAGGGTGATATTCTTATAATACTAGGGTGACCCTTTCTCTCCAATGGGAAGGCTTTTATTTATGTGAATCAAGGATGACTTATATTTATAGTTGGTGATGAAGAAGTAAAGTTCAACTTGGAAAAGGCCTCCAGGAAAGGTGATGACTCATTTGGCTGTCAGCCCATATTTTTTACTAATGATAAGGATGATTTAATAACCATTGAGGATAACATAGAGACCCAATATATAAATGAACATTAATTTATTGACTAATATAGAATAAATTAAACTGAACATCTGATAAGGGATGTTATCCCACCATTTATACCCTTGGACATCAAACCACTAATGATGGAATTAAAACCTCTATCGAGCACCCTATATTACTCATTATTAGAGATTTTAACTACACTTAAAATCATTATAAATGAATAATTGAGATAATTAAAAAAATAAAAAATCATTGAATTCCTTATAAGGCACAAAAATTCAATTTCCGGTGGAGTTGCTGACATTAAAGGAATCATCCCCATGATATGAACCCAAAATATTTTATTAGAAGAAGGTGATAAGCTCAAACATAAACCCCATAGGTGACTCACCCATAAAACAAATAAATTATTCAAGAAAGAAGTATAAAAACTTCTTGGTGTTGGGATAATATTTTCAATCTCTGAAAGTGATGGGATGAGTCTGCTACAAGTCATCCAAAAGAAAGGAAGCTTAATAATTGTTAAAAACAATGAAGAGGAGTTAATCTCAACTTGAATCCTCACTGAATAGTGAGTAATCATTGACTATAGAAACCTCAACATGAAAACTTGAAAGGATCATTTCATGTTACCTTTCATGGATAAAATTCTATAGAGGCTAGTTGGGCACAAATAATATTATTTCCTGGATGGCTACTCTAGGTACAATCAAATAATTGTCAACCTAGTAGACTACTCCAAAACTAAGTTTACCTATAATTTTGGAATCTTCATCTATAAATAGATTTCATTGGGTATGTGAAACACAGTATAGAATTTTCAATGGTGAATGATGCATATATTTCATGATATGGTAGAGGAATTCCTAGAGATCTTTATGAATGATTTCTCTGTAAATAGAAGATTCTTCAAGGTTTGCTTAAGAAATTTGGATTTGGTCCTAAAACGTTGCGAAGAAAAGTGTCTAGTATTAAACTAAGAAAAATGATTCTTTATGTTCCAAGTAGACACATTCCTTGGACAAAAAATATAAAATCAAGGCATGGAAGTTGGTTCAGTGAAAATTACAGTCATTAACAACTTACCAAAACACACATCCATAAAAGGAATAAGGATTTTTCTTGACTATGTAGTATTTTTTCACCACTTTGTTCAAGACTTTGAAATAATATCCTACATAAAGACACACCTTTTATCAAAAGACACTCATTTTGAGTTCACTGAAGAGTGTCAGTGGGCATTTGACATTCTAAAAAATATCCTAGTGACTGCTCCTGTTATAATATCACTAGATTGGGACAAAAACTTTGAACTAATGTGTGATACCAGTGAATTTGGTGTGGTCTCTATTTTGGGACATTGGGTCAAACATATCTTCCATCCCATTTATTTTGTCAGTCAAACATTGAAAAAATATCAAGTTAACTATAATACCACTAAAAAGAAACTTCTCATATTTTTCTATGAATTCAAAAAGTTTTCTCATACATAATACAATCCAAAGTAGTGGTCTACATAGATCATATAGAACAAAAATATTTGTTGATAAAAAAGGATTCCAAACCATGGCTGATACAGTGGATCCTACTACTGTAGGAATTTGACATAATGATCAAGGATACAAAAAGGACTAAAAACATCATTGTTGATCACCTATACAAACTCCCACTACCCATCATTAAGGATTATGGTAATCTAGATATTAAAGAGGAATTTACTAATGAAATTATCTTTAATATAAATTCACAAGAACAACCATATTTTTTTAATATTGAAATTTGTCTTTACATGGGATCTCTTTTCCCCCAATTCTCCTATCAATAGAAAAACTATTACTGATTGAGGGATCACACTATTACTAGGATGATCCACTACTATTTAAGAACTGTATTGATGGATTAATGCAGCACTGCATCCCATAGGATGAAATACAAAGTGTGCTCAATATGTTTCATACGTCACCAGCTGGAGGACATCATGGGCCTAAACACACCATGGATAAAATCCTACAGAGTGGTCTTTTTTGGACCACACTAAATTGAGATACAAGGATCTTCATTCAAATCTATGATCAGTGCCAATGAATAGGCACCATGGGAAAAAAATAAATTAAATTCCCCAAAATCCCATTATAGAAGTCAAAATATTAAACATATAAGGAATTGATTTTATGGTTCTATTCCCAAATTATTATAGGAAATTTTATATCCTGGTTGGTGTGGATTACATTTAAAAGTGGGTGGAATCCAAGGCCACCACCCATGACAGAGTTGTAGTGGTCATGAAATTTTTAATGAAAAACATTTTCTCAATATTTGGATTCCCCCAATTTCACATTAGGGATTGGGAAACTCATTTTTCAAATAATATTGTGAAAATTTTTCTCAGAAAGTATGGAATACATTATATCACTAGAACTCCCTACCACCCATAGACATGAAGGTGGGTTGAATTTTCTAATAGAGAGATGAAAAAAATCCATAGAAGAAAATGGATAAAAATAGAAAGGATTAGAGCCTAAAATTAGATGATGTACTTTGGGAATATCATGTAGTTTATAAAATTCCCATCGTAACTACTCTGTTTTGTTTTGTTTATGGGAAGCCATGTCACATTCTAGTTGAATTAAAGCATCACTCTTATTGTGAATTTAAGAAACTGAATATGGATGCTCAAAAATCTAGGGAAGTTAGAATGCTACAACTCGATGATCTTGAAGATATCAAAAGGGATGGTTATGAAAATGATCACATTTATGAAGAAAAAATGAATAAATAGAATTACCAATGAATTGAACAATGAATTTTCACATCAGGGGATAAAGTTATAATTTTTAGTTCTTAATTGAAACTATTCCTTGGGAATCTGAAACCTTGATGGTTGGGTCCCTTTATAGTTTTCAAAGTGTTTCCCTACAGGGAAATTGAAATTCAATAAGGCAAAGAACCACCCTTCTAGGTCAATGGACAGAGACTAAAAATTTATCAAGAACCATTTCATGAAAGGTGTTATCTTTATTTAGAGTTCAACTAATTATTTTTTCCATCTTTCTAGATGATAAATTCATAGTTATATATTTATGGGAGGCAACCCATATTTTTGTTTTCTTTATTTCAGTTCTGTGCTTAGGATTTTTGTTTTTCATTTTTCTTGCATTTTCTATCTGTTAATCATCCCAAAATTCATTGTACACCCTTACCATATTTATCTAAATTGTGTTCTCCTGTTTTGACTATATGAACCTACTTGTTATTCTGCTTCCAAATTAGTTAAAATCACTGGACTAATGAATTATCTAGTGTAAGAATTTTGTTTCTAATATTTTTTTCAGGTAGCCAAAATCAAATCAACATACAAAAAATTTTCCCATGGAATGACATTCATTACAAGGATCTCTATATTCCCTAATTTCAAATTCAAAATGTCCATTTAATTTTTTACTATTCTTATATTGATATATTTTCCATAAATTTTATTGAAACTGTGTATACATTGTATCATTTTAAGTGTGGGGGGTCTTTCTTGAGATTTAATATTGATACACTTAGATTATAGACAATCTTCATTAATCTATGAGTAGATTTTAATTGAAATCATACTTTAAACTTGAAATATCATTACATTAATTTAAATAAAAGAAAAAAATTAGTTATAAATTATTAAAATATTTCTTATTATTATTTATATTTTTATCAAGATTGATAATTTGAGTACTTTAATTATAATTTTAGACTCCTGTAATTTATTTTGATTGACTTGTTACTAGATATTGTTTCCTAAGTTATTTCCAGTTATTTTAGTACTCACATTCCTGAGAGGATTCTATACTTACAATATCATATTTTTTCTGATCATATCTCTTGAGTGTCGTGACTTGACCTACTAAGTTCTGACCCGTGATTACCCCAAGCCCACCTCTAATAGGATAGGGGATGGAGACCAATGCTTATTAGTAATATCCCACAAATGGGAGTCATTATCCTAAAGTACATGTACAAATGCACACATATACAATCCCACACAATTATAAAATGTAAAAAACTAAAACAATGCATGAATACATCTAATATACCAAAACATAGTGCCTAAGTAAAGTACTGAAAGCAGAAAAAGGGGCCAAATATAAGCCCGACCAAAAACTGTAAAAATTATAACTTGATCTAAGGGTGAGGATTAATTCAAATTCAACCTCCTGATAAACTCCTTGGTCTGAAAATCTCCAAATATGCTCCACCCTCTCCTTGTCTTCCCAGGACACCATTAAAAGGGTTTTCATTTGTATAAGACATGACACTTGCAAGAAAATCTCATGCAAGGGTGAGTATAACAATACTCGGTAGGACACCCCGAAAACATCAAACACAAATCACTATGTATATTCATATTAATACTAGATATAATAATCAATGTATAATATAAAATTCCATATATACTCAGTAAAGACACCACACCACCATGAGGACATAACCAACTGCTATCCATAGGATTATTCTTAAAGTAATGCTCATTCTAGGGGAATCCACTCTACAAACCATTCTATCAACGAAGACACTATATAAAGAGGTATAGATAATTGGTCCCACCTAATAAAGCTCACTAGTCTAAGAATTCCCTAATTCGTAGATAGGGGATCACACCCATAACCACTAGGGGACACCACAAACCCAATCTAGATCAACCCTATACATATGGGATTATATGTCAATGATATCGCAAACCCCACCATTATAGACTACTATATGGAGGATCAATTCCCTACTCAAGGAGGTCACACTGATTCCAAAAACCCCACCTAGGGAATAAAGGATAATATAGGATCGTACTCCAGTCTTATAGAGGGACACCACAACTCTTTCTAAGACTCAGTCTCTAGAGGGGATCAAAATCCTCTAATGTGAATGTAATTATACATTTTAACCTTGAGGTAATAGACCAAGGGGACATGCTTAGCCTATAATGGGCCAAAATATAAAAATAAAGAGCTACAAACACTATTGAAGGGGTACACGGCATGTACCAGGGGGTACAAGGCATGTCCATCTATCTCTGTGTCTTCCTATGTGGAAAATCCTCACATGGAATGTACACCTCCACATACATGGCATGTAGAATAAGTACATGGAGTGTAGTGACACATTAAATCCTTCTCGTGTCTCCTAGTCATGTCTATTTTTGGTGGCCATGTATTTGTACCGGCCCATGTACACCTAGTCGTGTCCATGTCTAAGTAGTGTCCATGTACTTCCTGTAGTACATTTCGAGCCAACTGAGAAGGGTTCAAATGTCATGTGACCTAGTCACATGGTGTGTGATATTTAACTTCATACAAAACCCTAGTGCCATTTCCAGGGGGCCTACACAACGTGTAAACCCGGAATACTCATTATGTTGCTCAAGAATTTCCAAATCCATTTGGATCTCTTCTATGTCACCCTAGGCATCTCTGAAGCCTCTGACCTCACTAGAACTTTTAGATCCAGATTTAGCCAGTCATTTACAATGTTAATCCATAGAAATTCAGACTTGAATCCACTCATAAATCACCTTGTTGTTCCATCATTGTCATGATTCAAATATCAAGAAGAATAGAACCCACAAATCCATTCTGATCCACCTTTGATATTCCATCAACTTTTTCACACCTCAATCACACCATCAATCTTGAACTAAACCCATGGAATTGATTTGTTGCACTAGATAATGGTCACTCGATGATAAAATACTAGGTATTCATTGAACCAAAAGCCAAAAGAAAATACCCATGTTGAATGTGTGAAGAACAGGGGAATAAATACAAAAGACAAAAAAACATGAGGAACGAACCTAAACCGTTGTACATTTGGCATTGATTTGTTGTCATAGAATGAGATGAATGAATAGGGATATATAAAAAACAAATAATAATAATATTTCCATCAATTCAATTCTACCTATGATACAAGTATCAATTATTTTCATGGAATTGATCTGAGTTCATCTAGAATTAATAAATGGGATGGAAATCACAAAAAAAAACATCATACCAATATTTTTTATCAATATTTGATTAAGAACAGTTTCGATGTCACCATTGATGAGATCCATAGACTCTGTTGGCACAATGATCCATGATCTGATCCTGATCTATCTTCATTCACCAAGAACGCTCTCCTTCAATAGATTCTAGGTATTCAAGTTTTAGCGGCCAACCATGATACAAAATCCATATACATATATTTAAATAGGAAGTAGGTATATATGTCAAAAAAATATTTAATTAATTTATTTTATTAATTTTACACCTGTGACAACTTTTTCACAAACAAACCACACCAGAAAATATTATGTCACACCTAGGGTCAAATTTGTGCTCTGAACTCAATAGTTCCCTTGGATTTATGATCTAGGGTCCTATTAAATATTTATCCCGCTTTTTAATGTAAAAATTATGTGTGTTAAATTTAATATATTTAATATATTTCAAAATTTTATTTTGGGAACATCGGGTCTCAGAATCACATATTTTCTTAGTACCTAGTCTTGAAAATAATCCATATAATATCCAAAAATACTATACAGAAAATCTGAGTCATTAAATTCTCCCCACATTAAGAATTTTCATCTTAAAAAGAGAAAAACTGACTCAAAAAGATGAGGGTATTGGGATTGCATCTATATCTCCCACTCCTAGGTTCTATCTTGATGATTCTCATGCTACCAGTAGATATGAACTAGGGGAATCAATTACCCGCGAAGGATCCTCTCCTTCTGATCCTCAATCTCCACTAGGTACTCTGCAACGGTAGATCTATCCTTGATGTCCATCTCTCCCTAGTCGATAATGTATGATGGATCATGCACATACCTCCTCAGCAACAACATGTGGAAGACATCGTGTACTCGATCTAAATGTTGTGGTAGATCTAAGAAGTATGTCACCTCACCAACACTATGCATTAACGGGAAGGGACCAATGAATATCAAAGATAACTTTCCACCGTGGCCAAATATCCTCAATCTATGTCAAGGTGAGACCCTCAGAAACACATGGTATCCCTATTCAAACTCAATTGGTCTTCATGGTCGGACCACATAAAACTTTTAATGTCTTTTTTCAGTCTGCATCCACTCATAAATGATCTTCACCTTCTATGTAGTATCTCACACCAACTCTAGTTCCATGAGTGATTACTCACCTGGATCGGTCCAACAAATTGGTGGCCTATAGGGTCGCCCATACAAATCCTCGAATGGTTATATTCTAATGGTGGAATGTTAGTAGTTTTTGTAAAAAAATCCACCAAGGTAAGGTGATTCTCCTAACTATAACCAAAGTCCATTATCCAAGCCCGGAACATGTCATCCAAGACCTGAATGGTTCACTATGTCTGGCCATCAGTCTGAGAGTTAAATTCCATGCTCAAGTGTAACTGGGTCCCAAAGGCATCCTATAATCCTCTCCATAACCAAGATTTAAAGTGATAATCATGGTTAGAGATGATCATTGAGGGAACTATTTAGATTTATACTATCTCCTGCATGTAGAGACGTCCCAATCTCTTTATTGAAATCTACTCTCAAATAGCTAGGAAGTGGGTTGACTTGGTGATTCAGTCTACAATCACCCAGATGGAATCATTTCCTATAGATGTAAATGGTAATCTTGTCATGAATTATATGGATATACTATCTCACTTCCACTCTGGCACCATAAGGGGTTGAGTTAAACCCACTAGAATGTGGTTCTCATCCTCAACTTATTGATAAGTGAGTCATCGAGAGACAAACTATGAAACTCCCTTCTTCATGCCTGGACACTAAAACAAATGTTGGAGTTCTAGATACATCATTTACATACCTAGATATATCACCAAAGGGGATGTATGAAACTCCCGAAACACCTCCTCTCATTATGTCAAAGTTATCATCATCCTTCCTCTGAAAAGGATAATTTACTTCCCACCTTCATAATATCCACCAAGATCATGTCCTATAGATATATGATTATATAAGGTCTCACGGTTGGTATATCCTCACTAAGAATCCCTAACACACTAGAAAAAAGTTTGGGTAACAACCATCGACTGAAGATATGAATCACTATACTTTTCCATAAAGGAAAACTGTAATGAGGAAGATTGTTCCAAATCCTTATCCAACAATTGAGAACAAGATATCATGCTAAGAGAATATTCTACCAAATTCCCCTTCCTCAGAGTATAGATAATATCAAATTAATAGTCCTAGAGAAACTCTATTCATCACCTCTATCTCAAGTTAAGATCCTTCTGTGAGGAGATATACTTGAGAATTTTTTTTAGAGTAAATGATAAACCACTCTCCCATTAGTTTATTTCTACACATATTTAGTACAAATAATATCATTTATAACTCAATATCATTGGTCGCATAGTTCTGCTCATGTGATCTCAACTAGCGTGAACCATAGGCAATAACCACCTACCTATGAATTATAACACAACCAAGTTTGGTATCCGATGCATCACATAACACTACATACTTGACAACCTCCTATGAAAATCTGAAGATGGGAGTGCTCATCAACCTCTAACTCAACTCCTAAAATCACTATTGGCATTTTTTTTCCACATGAAAGGATACCCCTTTCAGGTCAAAGTTGTTCAAGGTGATGAAACTCTAGAGAAATTGGGTACAAACCTCTAATAGTACCCTTCCAAACTAAGAAAACTTCACACCTCTATAACACACACACAAATCATATTTTTTTATTTTATTGAAAATACACTTTAAGGGTACGTGAGAACCTACAAAACATCCTCCATCAACAAGTCACACACATACAAAAACACACATTACATAGTTCAAAGTACAATGCTACTCTAGCATATGAGATAATGTATCCTAGAAATTTGACCTCTTGAATACAAAACTGACACTTTGAGAGCTTCCCATAAAGTTGGTTCTCTTATAGTGTGTCTAGTACCATCCTCAAATGTCTCACATTCTCATCCTTGGAAACTGAATATAATAGGATGTAACAAATAAATACCACCATGAAATGGTCTAAGAAATGATGAAAGATCAGGTCCATGAGTCCATTGAACACTACTGGGGAATTCTTCATGACAAATGGAATCACCAAGTACTCATAATGATCATAAAAACATTGGAATGTCGTATTCAGTATATCCTCATCCCGTACTCATGGATGGTGATAGCCTGATATGAGATCAATCTATGAGAACCATTGTGCCCCTCTCAAATGATCAAATAGGTAATAAACCCTCAGTAGTGGATACTTATTATTTATGGTTACCTAATTCAAGCACCGATAATCCTCACATAACTTCAATATCCAGTCCGCATTCTTGGAGAACAACGCTAGGGATGCCTGGGGGGAAATACTGGGTCTCACAAATCCATTCTCCTATAAGTACTCCAATTATACCCTCAACTCTTGAAGCTATACAAGAGACATCCGGTAATTTGGTTCATATATGGCACCCCATTCTTCCACCATCCAGGAAGGCCCTGATGGTTTGGTTAATTACAGAGTGGTATCAAATGTGGTTCGACCTTGGGATGGTGTTTGGAGTTTTTTCCCATTATGTGGTTTGGTTGGGAATTTAGGGAAACATTTTCAAAGTTTCTAGAGTGCATATTATAGGCTAGGAAACCCAGTGTTGATGTGGAAGCTAATGTATCTATACACCAATACTATGAATACCTTCTTGTCAAATCAGAAAATTGAGATATTAGTTATAGGGAACATTGGAACATGCATCATATAGGATTGAGTCCTTTGAATGTCCTTCTTGAGTCATCTCAAAATATATATATGCTCGTATTATCGAGGTGTATCTTGATTAATTTTAGTTTTCCTCTACAAATATATCTAACTAGGTTACTAATTATGGATCGTGATGACGATATGATGAGTGATGTGGCCTCTATTGAGGGGCCATCTCATGAGATCTTTCCTCTAGGTGGGTCGGTTGTGCCTTCTCCTCCTATCAAGTAGTATATTTTACTAGAAAATAAGTCTAAGGATTAACATAGGCTTATCTCACTCCATGAGTTCCATCATTAAAGGACATTGAGGTTCTTTGGTGATCTAGATTCCCAATCAGCAGAGGATTGGCTTGAGTCGGTAATCCAATTTTCTAGACTTGTTCAGACCCCAACTAATTATATGGTTTCACTGGAATCTAGTATTTTCCATGGATCATATTTTCACTAGTAGATTCTAGTCATGTGGACACATTATGATTAAATACTCTCATGGTTCGACTTCCAGAAGTTGTTTTATGAGGAGTATTGCCCCTCGTGTTTGTACTTAGTTTAGATTCAGGAGATTTTGGAGTTGCAGTAGGGAGGGATTATAGTTGATGAGTATGTCTCGGGGTTCACTAACCTTACATGGTACTCCATAGACATGATTTGGGATGGTTACTTCTAGGAAAATAAGTTTGAGTAGGTTCTCTGTAGTGACATCCATTCCAGTGTGGTGCCCCTGTGCATTACCACATATGTTTGAGTGTTAGAGTGGGAATTGGTGATGGCGACATTCCTATCTAAGGTAATTCATGCCACTAAGGATATAATTAGTAATACTAAGGCTGAGTCACCTATAATAGTTGTAAAATAATAAGTGTTGATATTGAGGAGGCATACCCATGTCTGGACTCAGGTATGTGGTCATGCGACACAAAGACCGCACAGAGGACTAGGGTAGACTGGAGAGGGGATATTCTATTCATGTGATGTATGAGGTCACATGTAACATTATTTCTTGACCCGACATGCTAAAGAGGGAAGCCAGATATCAGACATATCACCATGGTAGAGGAAGCATCATGATCATGGATCTCCCAAGTTAGGTCAAGGAGGCCCCCAGGGAGGTGGAGCTGGTAGAGAAGATAGTGGGGCTCCTAGAGGAGGAGCTACTAGCGGTAGATGATGTTATGAGCTACTTCCACTACCACTACCAAGATTCCCATTCCATTCTTAGGAATATGGTGTTTAGTTCCATGGGCATCTACAAACCATTGTGGTTTATGACATGAAAGCTCACAATATGATTAGAGGTATAATTTGTGTTTATTCTAATCTTGGTTCGGTACTAGTAGACATAGGTTTGAGTCATTACTTTATCTCCTTAATCATTATGTGAGAGATGGAACTCCTATTTTATACTTTATCCTAGTAGCTTTGGATTGAGGTTCATATAGGGAATGCTTCTTTGATATTTCTTATCTGCTGGAAGTTCAAGATATCTCTTTGTGGAGAGGGATTCTATTGGGACCTCTTGGTCATCATGATGAGGCCTTATGATGTCATATTTGTTATGGATTTGTTTTCCATGGTATGATCCCAAATTCACTATCACTATAGATGATTCATATTCCTTCAGAGGGATGTGAGAGATTCTCCTTTGTGGGTGAGAGAGATCTCATGGCATAGAGAGTGGGTTTTTTGGGAAGGAAGTTATAACCCATCACATATCAGTTTGAGAGATTATCCCTTATCATATTAATTTATTCAAGAATATATTTTACTTCAGTTATTGAGGATTGTATGTAAATATTCCATGAGGATGATTCGGGACTACCTCTAAGGCGGGAGATGGAGTTTTTCATCAAATTTCACCCCAGGACTGCTCTGATCTCTTCTATAGCATATCATAAATCCCCTACCTAGCTCCAAGAGATGGGGGTTCAGTGATAGGAACTTCAAGAGAAGGGTTTTATTAGATCTAGTTTGTACTCTTTGGAAGCACTAGTTTTTTTGTGAAAAAGGAAAATGGGAGCTTGTGAATTTATGTTTATTATTTTCACATGAACTATGACATGATAAAGAACAAGTATCCCTTATTGAGGGATTATGACTCCTTTGATCAGTTGCATGGAATGATATAGTTCTTAAAGATCGATCTCAAATATGGATACCACTAGTTGAGGGTTTGTGGGGTGATATTCTAAAGCTTTTTTTTATAACTCGGATAAACTAGATCTTCCAACTATACTTGGACTGATTTTTTGTTTCCTTAATTAATGACATACTCATATACTCTATGTCGGAGGAGGAGAATTTAGAGCACTTAATTATGGTCTTATACTTTCTTTGAGAGAACCAGATTTATGGTAATCTCTTGAATTTCTAGTTTTAGATCCATGAGGTTCACTTTTTGGATAATTTCATTTCTAAGTATGGATTAATTATGGACCTAGTGAAGATTGATTCAATTCTTTATTGGGAGACACTCAAGAGCATGTCAGAGGTGTGGAGTTTTCTTGGATTGGTGCTGTACTATAAGAGGTTCATGATATAATTTTCCAAGATTTCAGCCCCTTTGACCATCTTGATGTGGAAATGGAATTAATTTATTTAGACTAAGTAGTGTTAGAGGGCCTTTGAGAAGTTGATATTGGGGATGACTAGTGATCCTATTTTAAGGCTACTGGAGGATGGTGTAGATTACGTAGTATATTGTAATGCCTCTATAGATTGTATTAGATAAATATTGATGTAGATGAAGGAAGTGATTACATATGGGTTGAGGTAGTTGAGATACCATGAGCATAACTATGTGAATAAAGAATTGCAGTTAGAAACGGTAGTCTTCACTCTAAAGATATAGATTCACTATATTTAGGGAGAGCACTTTATTGTTTACTCAAACCATCAGAGTCTTGGGTATGTCTTTAGATGGAGAGATCTAAACCTAAGACAGGGGAATTGATTGGAGTTTCTGAAAGACTATGACTTTGATATAGTCTATAATATTATGAAGGGAAACTTGGTGGAATATTCCCTTAGCAGGAATTCTCATTCTCACTTGGTGGAGGAGGCATCTGAGAAGTTGGATTCTTTACAACTGAACCTAGTGGAGGAGTGGGTGTATATTATCTTTAGTCAATGGTGTTGAATCCTCTTATTATTAAATGTGTGATGGATTCTCAGCTTGGATACATCAATTGTGAGGTCATATGTGACTAGATATCCTCAAGAGATTTACTAGATGGATTCTATTAATGAGGGAGTCACGTCATCCTTTTCTAGGGATGGATAGTAGTTCAGGTCACATTGCGAGAGGAGGTGATGAGGGAGTTTCATGATTCTCATTTTTATTTACATATCGGTGTAGGGAAGATATAAATATACCTTCAACAACAATTTTGGTGGGTTGGCATGAGGTGGAGCATGGCCGAGTTCATCTCTCGGTGCCTTATGTGTTAGTAGGTGAAGGTTAAGCACCAAATTCTGGAAAGTTTGTTGTAGCCTCTTGAATTCCCAGAGTGGAAATGGTATGGAATATCTATGGACTTTGTAATAGGGTTTCTATAGATAATGAGAGGTCACGATGCCATCTGGGTGATAGTTGAACAACTAACCAAGTTATCACACTTCCTTTATATCAGAGAGTAGAGTTCAGTGGAGAGTTTGGGGTAGTTGTACATGTAGTTGATTATACACCTCCATGGGGTTCCCTTGATAATTTTCTATGACCATGATGCATTATTCACATCACAGTTTTGGAGAGGCATGCAGGAGTCATTTTGTACCCAATTGAGGATGATTACATCTTTTCATCCCCAAATGAATGGGTAGATCGAGCATACTATCCAAGAATTGGAGGATATATTGAGCGATTTCATGTTATACTTTTTCCAAAGATGGTAGGATCACTTACCTTTGTTATAATATTCTTATAATAATAGTTATCACTCTTTTATCGGTGTGGCATATTTTGATGCCCTGTACGGGAGACCCTACAAGTCACCCTTATATTGTATTGTGATCGGTAAGGAGTCTCTTATTGAGCCAGATATGGTGAAAGCAATAGTGAATAAGGTCCGAGTGATCTGAAAATGGATGAGGATATCCTAGAGATCATATAAATCTTATGTAGATTGATTTCATAGAACCTTGGAGTTTGATCAAGGAGACCCACTTTTCCTGAGAGTCTCCCCATGATGAGGATTGTGGAGATTCAGCTGGAGAGGCAAGATATCCTCAAGTTTTATCAAGTTGTTTGAGATATTTTAGAGGTTTGGTGAGTTTTCTTACCACCAAGCTACACCCCCATAATTAGAGAAGGTGCATGATGTCTTACATGTGTCACAGCAAAGGAGATACATGCCTGATCCTATGAAAATTATTGACTAGGGAGAACTAGACATCGAGGGTGGATCCACCTTAATAGAGTACCCATTAGTGATCAAGGGTCGATATGAGAGGATCATATAAGGAAGGACTATCCCATTGGTTCTTATGTTGTGGCAGTGTTAGAGCATGCGGGAGAGCTCCCGGGAGTGGGAGATCCAAATGTGGGCTCAATATCCCAACCTTTTTGTTTATTTTATGCTTTTGGGGGATGAAAATATTTGAAGGGGAAATAATATAGAGACTCTATTTTTTTCTTGTAAGACTATGAAATATATTAAGATAAATTTTCAAAGCAAGATGTTGTGATGGTGATAGATTCTGAGACCTGGTGGGCCCGGAATTGATATTATAAAAAATATTAAATATATTTATATCACGCATGTGTATTTTTTTTAGAAATAATGTAATATCACCTAAAGGGAGTCTCAAATCAAAAATATGATTTCACATTTGAATTTATATCATGGGTTTAACTCTAGGCACAACCTAAGGTTGGTTGGTATCGGAAGTCCGATTGAGGTGGTTGTTGGAAGGTGCATTTAATTAAAATAAAGAAATAAATTGTTTATTTGTTTTATTAAATGGACTAATTAAAATCCTCTATAAATACCCTCTTATGATGATTTTAAAAGGATTGGCTACATACCTTCTCTAGATCTGAGAGGATGGGGGGAGTTTTCTTCATTGGTGGATAGACATCAAATGACGAATGACAATCAGATCGAGGTGGATCAATGGGTAGTAATGCATTCCTATCGTAGGTTGTGTAAAAATAAAAATTTTAAATTGTATTCCTAGTGCATCATAGTGGCTGATTAGGGTCATATCACTTGAGGGGATTCACATTTTTTCTACTCACTTAATATGATTCACCTAAACTACTTCTTCTTTTTTATTATTATATAAATTAAATGATAAATGTTTAGGGTCTTTTTATTTTCTAAAATAATGAATACATTCAGAATGAAAACTAAACTAACATGTAATGCTAAAAAAATTGATTGGAAATAAATAACTTGGTCCTAGGTTTAGTTTTTAATTCTATCATTATTCTCCTTTATTTGTTTAAATTTAGTTTGATAATACAATCATGAAATCTCATGATGAATTACTATACTTTTATTTAAAAGTTGTCAAATCTTGAATTCCTAGGAAATCTAAACTCTAACTCCTCTTGTAATCAAGGTCAATGGAACACCTCAATTGAGAGTGTGATATATTCTAGGACTCGACTCCATCGTATGTTGTTTCATCAATTGATCGGCTCAACTCCATCGTGTGAAGAGGTGATCAATGGAAGGGGGAGAAAACAAATAATAGAATATAATTAGATTTGAGTTGCATGTTGTGGGGGGAAATTGCCATACATATTCTTGTAACTCTCATATACACAAATATAAAATAAATTTTAATAAATAATTCAATAACACCTAACCTTACCTAGGCCAAGGCTCGGTTCAACCTACCATTATTAGGAGTAAGAGATTACAATAGTGGAAAAAGAGAGGAGAAAAAGAATAATAATAAAAAGAGATTAAGGATGAAAGGAGAAAAAAACACATGAAATAAAAAAAATAGAAAAAGCAGAGAGAGAGATAGAGAGAATAAAATAAAATAAAATAAAGTAGGAAAATAAAAATTGACAGAATGTGAAAAGAAGATAAAATGAAAAAAGAAGATAGAGAAGGAGGAGGAGGAGGAGGAGGATTTTTTTTGTTGAAAACACTTTAAAAAAACGATGCATGGATTAAATTAAAAATAAAATAAACTAAATTTTAATAACTCTAAAAATAAAATGAGAAACAAAATAAAAAAAATAAAATAAATAATAAACAAAAAAATGGAAGCAGCATCTTGGCCGAGAAGCCCTCCACCTCTGGTAGTTTCTAACTCTTTTAGCAGTTATTGAGGTATCCTTTTATAGGAATGGAGGATCCCTTTGCCTTATTTCTTGGTCAAGAAAAAATCTTTATAGATTTGGATCACGATTTTGAATTAAAATTTACCCCCAAAGATAACGGGGATTTCCTTTTTCTTATAGTGGCCTGTGGACCACAGAGGAAGCACTTACTTTATGCCTTTCATGAGTTATAATTGGTTGTTTCATGGATCATTCCATGCATGGATACATGTGGAAGTGGTGGTTGAAATTTTTTCAATGGTGAGGGAAGCATGTATCACAGCCTCTAGCCTTTATAATATCCAAAGGGATATCATCTCCAATGCAGGGATTCGGTGTGGTTGGAACAGGGTCTAGAGATGATCCATGGTGATCGGTGGTGGCAGAAGAGGAGGTTGAGTATGGGTATGAGATATCTAGTGGAAACCATGGAGTTTTACAGTCATCTGTAGTGGTGTCCAGTCAACTTCAAAGGCAACAAGTGGTGGAGGATAGAAACACCTTGTGTCTGAGATGTGAGGTTATAAGAGTGAGTGGGAAAACACCATTTTATCAAGTGATAAACAATAACCTCATTAAAAGTTACCCCACATCAAAATGGAAATAGAGAGTGATGATCTTTTATAATACAATGTGTAACTACCTCATCTTAGAAGACTGCACCAGGGTGGGCTCCTGAAATCACATGCACACATGGAAATTGGGTCAAGCCGCATCGGTTAGTCCATGTGAGGATTAATCCTACCTATACTCATGGGATTATCCATTGGTCTACACCTGCCACTCAATGGTCTCTCCCTTAATCCATGCTTGGTCATCCGGTCCAATAAGACTAGTTATGTGGCTTCATAGCCCTTGAGGTTGAGGTATGGATGGGAGTTAGCCCATTTTTTGATAACCTATATAAATTATTTCAAAAACATTAATTGAAATTCAACTGCATATAGAATCAAAATCAAAAAAAAATTATTCATTTTAATTCCATTTTCATAATTTCCCATTTTTTAGTAAAACATTGATAATTATGGGAATTATTGATTAAAATATTTCAAAAATATTTAAATTATGTTTAAAAATATACATGAAATATGAGTGTGTCAAATGATCCCACACTTAAACTATGCTTGTCCTAAAGCATTAAATATCAAAATTGAAAATCAAAGGGAACCAATATTACCATTATTCAAATTTCAAAGTAATAAAATAAAATTAGTATCAACATCAAATCAAATTTTCAGGTTCTATATAAAATACCAATTTAACTTATCAATTTTCAAAGAAACAATCAAATATACTTTTATACTATTTCCCATTTGAAAATGATGGTACCTATCTTCTCATTCATTCAAGATCCTTAATTCATTATTATTAAGCATGTCAAATAGTGATCTAACTCTCTTGAATATTTTCAATCATCACTTATGATACAATTCAAGTAGAGTTATTCTCATATCATGAGAACATTCTCCTTTTTCATAGGCTTGTAAAGGAACTACTTTCTCCACTTTGTAAAGACAATAGGAACATAAAAACATAAGGACTTTTCAATTAAAGGTTCAAATGACTCTGATACTTAAGGTTGGTGGGAATTTACGTTTTAAAAAATAAGGCTAAAGGAGGAGGTTTCTCTCTAACATATAATACATGATATCAAAATTAAAATTTTGATGACATTTTCTCCTTCAAATTGTGACAAATCCCATTTCCTAATCTCAATGTAATGGTTATGATCAAAATAAATCATAATAAATTATTTTTCCCCTTCTTGAATTTTTCACTAGTTTTATACTTTTTTTCAAATTACTTTTTCATTTTTATTTTGAAATTTATGCTTAGAATAAACCTCCCATCCACCACCTAACCACATATGATAAAAAAATTAGTCTTTTTATGGTGATTTTTGATTATCCTAATTCACAACCCATATTTTTTCCCTTTTTTCATTTTCATTTTTTTAAGAAGGGAAAAATATAAATCATAATGAATTAATCAATAAACCTTTCCTAATAACCAAGATAACACCCCCAATATTTTCTTTTTTAATTTATTGTATCCCTTTCTCCATGATTTTCCTCACCCCCACACTTCAACTTTAAAATATCATGCAAATACTAATAGGAGGGTAGAAATGGATAAAAATGGCTTGAAACATGGATCATTCCTAAAATGGGAAATCATGGCCTCTGTGGGATAAACAAGGATTAATTTAAAGGTGGTGTCAAGGATAATGTCTTTTCAAAATATTCTTCAATCATTTTAAATGTTTTTTTCACAGTCATAGCTTTGAAATGTTTCAATGAAAGTTCTGGTAGGTGGCATGTCCCAAGATCACTCAAGAAATATGCTCAAAATAAAATAGGAAATATCTGGCCTATAAATCTTCTTGGGAATGAGAAGTTTTATTTTGGAAAATATATTAATAAAAAATAAATTCAAATGAATTTTAGAAATTCAAAGTGTGAAAATGGTAGGTTAATTTTATTTACATGAATTAATTAATTCCCTCAAATCATGATTCCAAATTTTAATATCTATACTTCACTCTAATAATTAAAATATGCATATTACTCATTCAATATCATTATCATTGAAATATAAAACATGGAATCATAGGATTCCTAAACAACATGTCTCCTAGATAAGTCAAGTAAAGCATAAATCCTAAGCATGGTCATACATTTTTTAATTTAAATCTCAAAACATATTTTTAGACAAAAATTTAATGAGTTTAAAAGATAACTATAAAATTAAAATCCATTTTTAAATGAATCTTTACTCATGTTATTCCACTGTTTGGGGGCTACCTTGTGCCATCATGGTCCTAAAAAACTAATTTAATGAATTTATCATAAGGATCTATTATTAAATCTTAAAAAGATATGGGGAGTGGGGAAGCATGATAAACTAATCATAATAATGAAATTTAAATCTAAATTCTTAGAAATTTATTAAGGAAAAATCTTGGTACGATCCCCCAAGTGGTCCCTATATTTTTACTACCTCTAGATGGTATTTCCAACTATTACCCATAATCTGATTGTGGGTGGATCTTTTTTTACTTGAACCACCGCATGTTGTTTTTCTAACTTTCACTTCTTCTTTCTTGGTGAGGAATGATCCATGGATAGAGTATACCAAATCATATCCCTTTACAATTAGTTTTATCTTGCATGTTAGGGTTACCATGAAGTATGGATCATCCTCCTTCTTAGTTTCTACTTGTGAAACCTTCTCTTTCTTTTCCAGTGTTGTCTCAATAGGTGTGGTTTATTCATCTTACTCTAAGTCATAAAATTGATTTTTCAAACCTAAAAATTCAAATCAATGGGAATTAACACTCAATTCAGATTGAATAAAATCAAATGAAATAGATTTTGAGATAAGATCAACTCCCAGTCTTGGTTCAGCTTGATTTTCTTCTTCAGTTGAAAGTGCCTCTTTAAGTTAGATCTTACTAGATGGAAGTAGGTAGTCATAATCCTCCATATTTTATTCAAATTATATCACATGGTTGGTGTATTCCTCCATGTCTATAAAAATATTCAATGGTGTCGGATATTATACTTTATAGGGAATGGGGAGATCAAGTTGAACCACATACTTGTTCCATAAATCATTCAGATCTTATTGATCTCCCATGCATAGATCAGTTGTAAATTCTTCCTCATCATGAATCCAATATATCTCATCATGGTCATCCTTGATCTAGTTATTCAAATTATTGGGTTGTGGGTACTTATCAATCATGGCCTCAACTTCTTGGATGTCCTCATAAAAATCAAGGAAGACTAAGGGCACTTCCTCTAGTTCAGGTTCGGGTTGCTTGAGGGATACAATCAAATAATCAGTTATCCATTCTATTTTTCCTTGAAAATATTATACCATATCTTACATCCATTGAATATAGTATTTGATATTGTTTTTAACCACTTTTTACATAAATTGAAGTTGGGTAAATTCTTCAGAAATGTTGGGAGAAATTAAGTATGGATCTACTTGTGTCTTGTCTACTTCTTGATAAAAATATAGGAAGTAATCTTGGATTTTAGTTAGTTCTCTATCCAATATTTCAACTGATGGTTTCTTGAGGGTCTCTTTAAGATCCTATATGAGTTCCTTGAATTTATACTCTATGATTATTTTTCTCTGGGATCCCCTGATCCATCTACAAAAAAGTGAAACTTTATCTTCTGTAGATTAGGGTGATTTAGTTACTAATTATTTCACCTGTGAGTTTTCAATCCATACAGAACAATAATCATTTGAATACATCATAAAAAATAATTTTTTATGGTCTTTTTTAGAAAACAAAAAATGTGAAAATAGAAAAAGTAAGAAAACTAATGATTGGATCTGTGGAAATGACGCCATTTTTTGGCACACACTAGCCACAGAGCATAGAAAAAGAAATTTTCTAAAAAATTTCTAGTGAAACATAGTGGATGACCAGGGTTGTCTCAGCTAAGGAGCTTTATAGTTTTTCTAATCACTTAATCTAATTCACCTAAACTACTTATTTTTTTATTATTATATGATATAAATGATAAATTTTTCGGTGTTTTAATTTATAAAATAATAAATACATCTAGAATGAAAATTAAACTAACATGAAATACTAAATAGAATGTGATTATAAATAAATAACTTGGTCCTAGGTTTGGTTTTTAATTCTATCATTATTATCCTTTATTTGTTAAAATTTATTTTGATAATCCAATCATAAAATATCATGATAAATTGATATCCTTTTTTTAGAAGTGGTAAAATATTGAATGCCTAAGTAATCTAAATTACACCTCCTCCTATAATCAAGGTTGATGGTACACCTCAATTAAAATTGTGACATATTCTAGTACCTGGCTCCAATTAATTTCATTTCATCCATTGATCAGATTAACTCCATCATATAAATTGATAATAAATGTAAGGGAGGGAAAATAAATAAAAGAATAAAAGAATATTTGAGTTACATGTTTCGGGGGAAATCTCAAAAATTGCGCATATAACTCGTATCTACCACAAATATAATATAAAATTTAAGAAAGAATTCAAGAAAGCCTAACCTCCCCTGGTCCAAGCCTTGGGTCAGCCTCACATTATCGAGATAAAGATATTTCAATGGTGTAAAGAGAGAAGAGAAGAAGAATAATAATAAGAATAGAATAAGTATGAGAGAAGAAGAATAAAACAGAAACATGAAATCACAAAAATAAAAAATATAAGGATAGAGACAGATATATATATAGAGAGAGAGAGAGAATAAAAGAAAATAAAAGAAATTAAGAAAATAAAAATGTACAGAATGTGGAAAGAATATAAAATAAAAGAAGAAGAATGAGAAGGAGAATAAAAAGGAGAATTATTTTCAATGAAAAAAATTAAATCAAAACCTTTTATAGATTACATTTAAAATAAAAGAAACTAAATTTTAATTACACCAAAAATAAAATGAGCATAAAAATAAACAAAATAAAATAAATAAGGAATAAAAAATGGAAGCAACAACTTGGTTGAGCTGACCTCCTCCTATGGTCATGTCCAACTCTTATAGCAGTAGCCAAGGTATCCTTTTAGAGGTAGGGAGGAGCCCTCATCCTTCTTCTGTGGTCAAGAAAAAATATTTACAAATCTATATCATGATTTTGAATTCAAATTTACCCCTAAAGATAACGGGGGTTTCCCTTTTCTTACAATAGACTGCAGACTAGTGGGGTAGCACCTACTTTATTCCTTTAATGGTTCATGCATAGGAATTTCATGGATCATGTCATGCATGGATACACATGGTAGTGGCGGTTGTAAGTGAGGAAGTTGTGAGGGAATCCTCTATCATGCCCTATGTCCTTCATAGTGGTTGAAGGGAGATCATCTACAATGAAGGGATTCAAGGTGGTTAGAACAGGGTCCAGATATGATCCATGGTGATCAATGATTATGAAAGAGGAGGTTGATCATGGGGGTGATCTATTTGGTGGAATCCATGGAGTTTTCTGGTCATCTTCAGCAGCGGTCAGTTAATGTCAAATTTGGAGAGCGGTGGAGGATGGTGGCACCTTGTGTCTAACTCATAGGGTCATGGGAGCAAGTGGGATGATACTGTTTTATCAAGTGATGAACAGTAACCTCATTATAATTCATCCCACATAAAAATGGAGATAGGGAGAGATAATGATTTATAATACAACATGTGACTCCCTTGACTTATAATCTTACATCAGGGTGGGCTCCCGGAATCACATGCACACACAAAAATTAGGTTGAGTCGTACCACTCATCCCACATGGGCTTATTCCCACCTATACTCACGGGCTACTCCCACGATCTACACCTATTGGTCAATAGTCTATCCCTTAGGTCATGCTTGTCCAACCTACTCAGGCTAGCTAAGTTGCTTCATGGACCTTGAGGTTGAGGTCTAGCCAAGATTTGGACCATTTTTTAACAACCTATATAAATCATTTCAAAAAAAAATTAAGTAAAATTCAACAGTATGTAAAATAAAATTCCAAAATTCAAAAATCAAAAATTTTCATTAATTTTAATTTCTTTTTTATAATTTCCCATTTTTTAATAAAACATTTATATTTATAGGAATTATTCATTAAAATTGTTCCAAAATCCTTAAATTATGTTTAAAAATATGCAAGAAATATGAGTGTGTTAGGTAGCGAACATAGTGGGTTTTTCCCCATAATTGGAAAATGAGTTCTTCACCAATGATCAATCCATAATCATGGTAGGACTTGTCAATAGTGGTTTCCTCCCTCCTTATTGAATTTTTGTAGCATGAATTTTATCTTCTTATCTCTTATTGGCAATTACACACCCTTCACATGAGCCCTGTTGTCAATTAATTTTTTAATTCAATAAATCTCTTCAGTTTCACATGCTATCACCCTTATTAATCCCTTATTTATAATTGTTGTCCAAGAATGCTTAGTCAATGATTAATTCACTTTTTTTATGTGATTTATCCCTCTCAGATCTTCATGTAAGATTCTTTTGTGATAAACAGATTGAAGATTTGAGGATTTATTAGGATAGATCATGTATTTCAGGTGATGTTTTGTGAATCTATAATCTAGAGAGGTGATGGGATCGAGAAATAGTGGCTAGTGGGAGACACGTGGTGTTTTAGGCATCAAGGGAATCGTCATATTCTGATTGCTGGCCACTAAAGAGCCAGAATCAATGGATGGAGGAGACTACAACTATTTTCTGGTACTTCTATACCAAATTCTATGTGGTGAATGTGGATCTGGAGAATTGTGTGAATATCTAAACTTTCTATGAAAATAATGACTACACGTTGTTCAGTATGAAAGAACACACAGTGTGTTCTTTGGATTCTACAGTGGCTAGGGTTTTCAACTGATTTAAGGATCACACGCCTTGTGGTGGGACCCATATTTCATGTGAAATTAACCATAGATCCAGACCATGTGCTAACTAGCACACTCCCATGAACCTATGTGGTCGTACACGCCGTGTACTATGGCAGTACATGGGCACATCTAGGTACATAGCATGACATGACGTACATGGGCATAGCCTGGATCACGGGCAGTACTCTGGGTAACTCCACACATTGTGTACTATATGTACACATCATGTACTACAACATGGATTAAGATCCATGTCCAGAAGAGACACGGCCTGGTGATGAGGTGGGGTCAGACACTGTGTGGACCCCCATACAAGTCATGCACTTCCCTCTACAACTTATTTCTATCATATCTCCGTTATTTGGAATCAGATTTTAGACCATGAGTATCCAATCCTGAGTGTTCTTCCACTTAGAATGATATAGTATCCTTCATAGTTGACTTTTAGATACGATGAGAGAATTTTCAAGCATGACACTTCTTCAGGTGATGTTTGATCAATGGTACCAATCGGTTGTGATTTACCAGATGAAATTAGGTTTATTACTCCCCTATCACACCAGGGTGGGGGTTCCCCATATCCTTTACACATGTGTTATCAGGTTCAATACTCCTCTATCATACCATGGCATGGGTTCCCCATATCCTTTACACATGTGTTAATGGGGTTAGTACTCCCATGTTGTACGAGGGCATGGGTTCCCCATATCCTTTACACATGTGTTACCGAGGTCATTACCCCCTATTAGATGAGGGTGAGGTTTCCCCATAACATTTACACATTTTTTACTAGGTTCATTACTCCCCTGTCACACCAGGGCATGGGTTCCCTATATCTTTTACATAGGTACAGTCATTAGTCCCCTTAATACTACAGGGCTTAGGTTATCTACCTATGGAGTGGCACTCCCCCGTCTTCGAGCTCTAGCATCATGAGGGACCTCAACAATAGTTTTGGATCCCTCATTTATAGAGCACAGTTGTGAGGTACAGTCCCCTCCACTCTTTTCTTGGTGAGGTTATGTGAGATGCATGGTTTGGAGACGCGGCTCCCTAGGCTATGGTGTGTAGTAGTGGTGGGGTGTGTTCCCCTCCCCATGGTTTCTTATGTGGTTGTGCATAATGTTGGGCATTGATGATGGAACTTTAGAGCTGTGAGATGACTCATCATTATGGGATGGGTTGTGTGGTGTAGATCCCCTTTATCTCTCATATGGGTTTCTTATATAAGAATATATATATATATATATATATATATATATATTGGTTATGATTCCCTCTTGATTTGGGTTGATCTGACTACTTATATCGTGTATTTTATTTCTCCCTCTACAGTTTTTGGGTCGTCCTACTAGTAATGTATATACTCACCCCTACATGGTATTTTTTCACATGTGTCATATTTTATGTAGATGATGGATAGATCAGCAGTGATTTCAAAAGAGCATAGGGATACTCAGGGTGAATAGACCGTGTATGATGGTCGATATTGGAGATTAAGAGTCAGGCTATCTCATCTATTTATTTATATTCCAATTATTGTTAGGTTGGTACATTTTTTTGGTTGGGCGTGTATTTTTTTCCATTTACTTTTCAGATTATGCTGTCACACTCTTTTGTATTACCTAGAGGTTATTACATGCATGTTTTTTACTCTATATGTTACAGTATTTTATTATTATTCCATTACAATTTTTCATGGATATGGTTGGGTACATGCATACAGGAATTTTAGGTAAATGCATTTGATTTTAGTTATGCCTTCTTGGCGCTTTTCACCAGTACCTGACCTTTGGAGGCAGGCTTGGGGTTGTGGCGGCCCAGTCTTCCACCATTCGGGTGGTCCCCTGTGGGTCGGGTCGTTATATATATGGTGTTGAGGAGGTGGGTTATATCCACGTTCTATAGGGACCATGTATATAGGCTATGTGGGCTTGGGAATATAGAAAAGGTCAAGATAGACTATGGTTATATGAGTGTTGGAGTGGGGGTTATATACATGTTATATCAGGACTGTTTCTATAGGTTGAGCGGGTAGGGGTTATATCCATGGTCATGTTAGACCATGGATATAGGTTGTAAGGATGGGGGGTTATATCCACAATCCAGCTAGACGGTGGATATATAGTGCAGGGACAGGGGTTTATATTCATGGTCATGATAGACTATGGCTATAGTGTTTGTAGAAGTAAAACATTATAATTAATTAAATAAAAACTATTTATAAATATATATATATACGCACACACACATTTATACATATACCTAATAATTAGTATAGTAGAGTGGTATAGCACTTTAACACAGAGGCATAAAGCATGGGATTGAAACATAACAGCCTATATTTAAATAAAAACTGTATAGCCATGGTTCACCTACCCATGGATATAGGTCACACATAGATTAGGTTCCATGTAAAAGTGGTTATATCCCCACCCTCAAAGTGTAAATAACCATGGGTGTAATTTGTTTTTATATCCCATGACACACCTATAGCCACAGGTAGGTGGACCATGGATATAAGTCACACTTAGACTAGGTTCCACGTCAAAGTGGCTATAGCCACGGCCTCAAAGTGACTATATCCATAGGCATTGGTTGTGTCTATATCCCATGGGCAATAGTCATGTTAATTTGAGCCACGGTCATCGTGCCCATGTTTATAGATATTTTTTCTATTTTTGTATAGATCCAAAATCCTCCTTCCCTTATTTGTAGAAAAATATATCTCTTAAAATCTTGAGATAATCTGTAATTTACCCTTCCAATTGATCTTCAATTCATCTTGATTGGGATGGAAATTTTTTCCCAAAATGGGTCTTTAATTTTGAGTCAAATTTCCATAATTCGGGTCTCATAAAATCAATAAAAGATAAGAACTTTGAATTATGGAAATTATTCTTGACTTAAATCAATTATAGTGTGATAAATAGAATCACAGTGGAATTACTTCCTTTACTTGAAAACCCAAAATCTGGCTACTACCAAATTAGGCATCAACACAACATGATCACATCCATCACAGTGCAATGCCCTTCACTTCTAAATTTACCAGCTTAGACTCCTACATTATTGATGTGGAGAAATAATAGAGAAACAAAATTAACTAATCATTCATAGTACAATCCTATTTTCATGATGCATCCTTTATCTCCTAGGAAAATCACTAGATATGAACCTTTTTTCTTCACAACACAACTCCCACTGTGATATGATTTCCCTTCTAAATCTAGACAAAGTAGTACTAATTTTCCATAGGGACTCCATCATGATGTGAAACATTTCCCACAATACTCACCTTTACTCTTACATATCCCTATCGTGGTGTGACACATATCATTGCAACATGATATTCTATTATTTAGTCTTCTGGACTATGAAAACCCATGTATTTAATACACTTTATTTCATGATTTATTACATAAAGGTGCACATTATACAATCTCAAAAGATCATGAATTCTAGAATATTTGGAAAATTAGGTACATAGAACATAAAATTGATACATGGATAAAGCAACATTATTTACATGCTCCTAAAATTCCATTGTTTTTTTTAAACTACAATGGATAACCTGGGGACATACATAAGAAGGGGTGAGCTATAAAGGCCAGTAGGGGAATAAACAAAGTATAGCGTAAGGTAAAGTAGTAAATGTGATCCAAGTGGCATATAAAGGTAACATAAGAGGGGTTATAATCATAATATTAAATAATAAGGCATGATATAACATTATATCATAAAGGTGACATGGGAATGTAGTGACAACATTAAACATGACATCATAAACATAGGTCAAGGATAAGCACCAAGGAATCATAACATGGTGTAAAAAGTTCCATAATGGATTAGGTTTACTCCATAATACCATACATGATTTCTCATGAGACTAAAACATTACTCAATGCATTGGATTACTATTTGGTCACACCCATAATTTTTATATCATGTGTATTTATAAGTGTGCCACAAAGATAATTCAATATAGGATCATATTTAATCACATTTAATCCCATTATTAAGTATTTTTGGGTAAATAAAAGGAAGTTACAAATAAATTAAGGATAGTTACATATAGTTGAATACCCTTTATTGGAAATGGTGATGAGTTTTCACAAAACAAAAGTTTGGCATGGAAAATCATAGGATAATTTTAGCAGCATAACAAGGGTACTCAAAGATTCACAGGAGGGATTAATGAGAGTGAAATGGATATATAAATACTTTTAAATAATAATTTAAATAATATGGATATGTAATAACATAATACAACATGAATAATTGGGAATTAAATGGAATAATACAAAGAAGTTGCTTCAATAAAGAGGATAAGGAGAGGATCGCTTACCTTGAGAGAGTGTTTCCCAAAGCTTGGGGGAGCTTCTAAAGAGATTGGGGGAACATTATGAGGACTATAGAGAGTTAATGGTGGATAAATCTCATTATAAAAGGGTTTTTAATGAATAAGAATTTAAGTTTTGGTGAATTTATATAGCAAAAAAAGGAGAGTTCTTTATTAATTTCTGAATTGAGGTTTTGGACTCTATATGATAAAATAATCAAAACCACAAAATATCTCATGGTTTTTTCCAATGGTTTTTTCAAAATTAGAGTGTTTTAATTATTTTAAATTTTTAATAATGTATCTCATTAAAAGTATACCCTTGGTTATTTATAATTGAGTCATGTTTACAAATAATTTATTTTAAAACTGTAAAATATAATATAGGTTTTGGAGGATTCATTAAGGGTTTATAAAATTAATAAAATAACATAAAAACAAATTTTTTTAAAGTGGAAATATATATTTGGTCTTTTATGCCTTTTATTTAATATATTAAATCACTTTTGTTCCATTATAATGTCATAATACACACTATATATTTATATCGTATTTAATTTTGACCCAAAAATTAGACTGTCTCCAAAATTTTTGAAAAAACACTATTGTATAATTTCAACATGATGATTTCAAAAATAATATTTTTTTTATCTAAATAATTCTCTAATTATAATAATTTACACTTTTAAATAAAAAATTCACATTTATTGAAAAATACTAGTTTTTTGACAATAACAGTTTTCTGCCCCTTATGAAAATTATTTTTGACTTTGAAAAATTATATTATTATTTATATTTAATAAAAATTATTTAATAATAATATATTATTAGAATATAATTTATTTTGAAAATTCATTAATTAATTAAAATAGAGTGACTTTATTGAAAACATACATTTCCAAAAAATAAAATTTGTGTTTCATCGTATCAAAATATAATTTTTATTAAACTCGTTATCTAATAATTTAAAAGTTAATGATAATAATGAAGGATACATATAATCATTATTTTATTAAAAATAAAAACATAAAAATTAATACTATTAGGAACAATATTCATATCCCTTTATTACACAAATAAATTCTCTAATGGTAAGGTGTGTGGTGGTAAAATTTTCTTAGGGTTCTTCAGTGTACATGATTTGGATCGTGATCTCGATGAGCTTGAAATTTTCTCATAAATGGTTCTTTTTCACAATTTAGTTATTGAATATTGGCTTGGTTTTGATCAATTTAAGATCCCAATGATGTTATCTCCCTTATGATCTCTGATCAATTGGCTTTATAGGGTATGATCCTACTGGTAGAGGTTATCGCTTCTTTAATATATTTCGATTGTACTTTATCACAGCCCTTTATATATACTATTCATACGATCACTACTCAACAACTATATTATCAATGGTTATAATTCTTAATGGTCTTTTAAATCCAACATAATATAACCAAATTAGTTTTTTTGTTTTATATAACTTCATTACTTAATAATGCATTTATTTATTCAAAAAGATAGAATTTAATTTATAAAAGTTTGGGTCGTTGCATTATTACCCACTTTAAAAATTTCACCCTCAAAATTTTCATTTCATACACTAAAACATATGAGGTAACTTCTATTTAATCATTTCTTCTATTTCCCAAGTTTCTTCTCAAACTTGTGGTTCCACGATAGCACTTTGATCAGGTGAGTTCTCTTATTACATAGGAATTTGTCTCTAAAATCTAAAATCTTCACCTACTGCTCCTCGTATGAAAGATTATTCTCCAATGGTACCACCTCTAGATTTAGTACAAGTTATGGGTATAGTATGTACTTCCTCAAGAGGGATATGTGGAATACATCATGTACTTGAGATAATTTTGGTGGGAGTTTTAGTCGATAGGTCACCGCTCTGATGCGATCAAGGATCTTAAAGGGGTTGATGTATCCTGGATTAAGCTTTCCCTACTTCCAAAACCTCATGAATTTCTTCCATGGTGATATATGAAGGAACACATTATCTCCAATCTCAAACTCCAAGTTCCATCAATGACTGTCTACATATCTTTTATGTCTACTTTGTACTGATTTCATGTGACACTAAATGGTTTGAACGTTCTCTATCATTTCTTAGATAAGATCGGGACCCATAAACTTTTGTTATCCAACTTCATCCCATCATATTAGAGTCTGACACCTCTTCCCATATAGAGACTCATAAGGATCCATTTTAATTCTATAATGGAGATTGTTGTTATGTGAAAATTCCACTAGAGGAATGTGTTGATCCCAACATCATTAGAAATCCATTGAACATGGCATTAACATATCCTCTATATTTTGAATGGTTATTTCAGAATTACCATCTTTTTTAGGGTGATAAGCAATCACGACTAGAAATTTAGGCTATATCCATGGATCTATAGCCACGGTTTTATAAGTCGGTGGCTATATCCTATTTATAGCCACAGTTTAATTAAAAAACTATGGAAAAAAATTATTCATCGAGCTCCTCCTCCCTCCCCCGATCCATGACCCTGCTCCTCCCTTGACCTCTTTGCGCCCTCCTCCCTGCTGAATTCTGCCACTCCTCCTTGACGTGGCTTGAAGTTAGGTCTCATTCCAGAGAGTTTTGGTGACCTATTCTCACCCTCCTCCCCACCGAACACTGCCGCTTCTCCCCGACGTGGATTGCAGTGAGTTCTCCTTCCAGAGAGTTCTGGAAACCTCTATGCACCCTCCTTCATGTTGAACGTCACCGCTCCTATTAGTGTGGGTGTCCATTACCCTCACAAGGTCTCCTCTACTTGACTGTCCTCCCCCGACACTACCACCCAATGCGGCCACGCCACAAACGCTGCTTTGAGACAGCCTCCCCACCTCCTCTTCTAACATGCCTCTGTCACGTCCACCCCACCTCCTTGGGATCCTCCTCATCCTCTGATGTGGGTATAACCTAATTAATTTTTTCTTAATTGAATAACCTAATTGTTAATTAATTATACCTTGAATCAAACCTTTAGATCTTCCTCAATCAGATATCCTTTATTCCATTCTAATTGTTTAGATTAATATGTTTAATTGACCACCAAACCTCCATGTTAAATTCACCTAATTGTTTCTTAATGTGTTTTTATTAAACTTTTTGTGACCTTGAATGTTCTATAATTGTTTTTTTCTATCCATTGTCCTAGTTTAGGATTCAGGTGTCTTCTATGATAAGTTGTATATATGATTACATTCCCAAGTTCAACACAAATCAAAGAAGTATCCACTATAACATTACATATTAGGTATCTCATTTACTTTATTTCATTGTGTATTTTGTATATTTGGAGTTTTTTTTCTTCCTTGGTTAGTTAGTTTCAAACTATTATATGTTGATTCTCTTGAGTAGTGGGTTGTTTGGGTCTTGTGCTCTTGGTACTAGGTTTAGGAAGTTGGTTAATGGTTTTAGTCCTAGTTATAAGTGAGTTGGTCTTGGTATTTCTATTGTCCTAAGTTATTGACGTCTTTATAGGGGATGGAAGTGGAGTGGTTAAGAAAATTGTAACACCTAGAAATATAAATGTCTAAATTCATATTTATAAGGATAATTTATTCTTTGAGTTTACAGTGTCTTAGAGAAAAAAAAAATTTGAATCTCTTATAGTGGTTCATATTACACCATGACATCCACATATCATTTAGTATACTGTAAATAATTAAATAATTTAATAAATTATCATCTATTCCCCTCTATTTGCTATCATAGACGTCCTTTATTTGTTTCACTATTTCACAACTATCCATTCAGTATCAAATGACGGTTAATATTTCACCAAATAAATCAATCCACAAAATAGAGTCATTATAACCTAACTTATGTAGATAAATTGGGAGAAAATTATGTTTCTTTAACTAGAAGATCATTAATTTCTTAGAACGAAACTTTTTACCCTCCTTATACAAGAATCATAGAACAAATGTTAGATATAATACACAATCATAGTGTTATCTACAAGGAGTAAAGATAACATCGAAATATGATTATGAAAGTGAAGAGTGTATTGATTGCAGGTCTGTATTATCTCTACTTGTAGTGATGTTGAATTATCACACCATTCAATTTAAAATCAATTTACATTTATTAATTTATAAACATGAAATATATTTTGTGTTACAGGAATCTCTGGTGATTATGATGATTTGAAATCAAATTTTCCTATTCCTATTTCAAGTAAAACAAATCATTTGTGTCCGTACCACAATAATATACAGCTCACATATCGAGTTCAATTTTAAAAATAGACTATAAATGGTACATTTCACTCTCATTATGTTGTTAAACTTATATTTTATATGTTAAATTTCAATTCAACTCCTAATATCATGTTATTGATGCACTATATTGCTGGTAAAATGTATTTTGTTACGAAAGGAAATGTTTCACACTACAGGTGTGCACAACTCCATACCAGTTCAGATAATCAAAGAGAAAAACAAGCTGGACTTATATCAAAAAAATGTTATCCCACTATCTACCATAGTGGTTCGTCAGTGTATGATGACTCTGATTCCACGACAAGACGTTGTAAATAGATATTTCTTTCTTCTACATTTAGGTAAACTTTGAACAATAAACAACCACTTTTGTTATTCTTATTTTACTAAAAAAATACAATGTCATGTTTTTAATGTAGGAACAAACTTCCAAGAGAGTATATTGATTAAGAAAAGTGTGTCACATATTATGGTATCTTGCAACATTCCATGTTCCTAATTTCTTTTGTTATACAATAACATTAATTTATTTCCAGTTTTTTGTTTTTGTTGTACTATAAGGTTGTTGATGTATCAACCAAGTATTTTTTTTCTAGGTAAGGATAATATATTGGATCATTTATACATGAATGTCTCAAATCTCTATCCTTGCAGAAACCTTATCAATAATGAAAATATTATAACACGGTATACTAGCATACAATTGACAATTGATGATATTGGTATTCTATCAACTCCATTAGTTGTGTGTTCTATTATAATAATGTTTTTTATGCAATTTAAGTATGCACTTAATCATTAATATTAATTTTTCAAGGAAAATATTAGTGTCGTTAATTGTATTATATAACAAAATGATGTTAAATTGATTCAATGTTCTGTCTCAAAACTGTTAATTGTACAATGTGTCCTTATATTATGTTCGGCTTTATGCTACAATGTATTTAATATAATTATTAATTATAACTTAATAATACTACTTTGATATGTTTTCCATGCTTAATATTTATTTAAGACACATTTTTCCTGTATATGAAATCTTTGGAACAAAACTCAATCTTATATTACTGTTACTTTTGAAAACATATTTAAGTCCATTTTAGTGTATTTTAATAACAAAAAATGTCATGAAAACATTAAAAATACATTTTATACTTCATAAATTATGAAAACTACATTATATATTGTTTTAGATTCCAATTTCAGTTGTTGTTCAGTGATAACTCGTTATTATTTTAGTTTATATAATTCAAATTCATTATATGTTGATTAATAACCAGTATATATTCATTACAGGGAAATGATGGGTTTTTTTCACCTAAGATAAATGTATTCAAACATAAAACACTTCTAATGACTATTTATATTTCATATTTCAATGTTTACAACCAACATCCACTACTATAAATTTAGGCTATATCCACAGACCTATATCCACGGTTTTATAGGTCTGTGGCTATAGCTTGTTTATAGCCACGATTGAATCATAGGACCATGGCTAAAATTTTCCCACCCTTTTTTTCCAAAACACGTTGGGCTCTTCCTCTATCCTCCCCCAATCTGTGACCCTCAGAACCCTCGACCTCTCTCACGACGGCGCCCTCCTCCCTGATACCCTTTGTGCACGACCCTTCATCCTCAACGGTGCCCATCGCGACCTCTCCTCTCCTCGATCCTCCTCCACCGATGGTGCCCCTCTCCAATACCCTCACGATGATGCCCCTAAACCTCTCTCACAACGGTGACCTCCTCCCTAATACCATCACGACGATGCCCCTCACTACCACCGAACAAGGTAACCCCACTGCGAGCTCTCATCTCCGACCTTCCTCCCCCGAAGCTAACACCAAACGCAAGACACCTCACCTCTCCCCACTAACGTTGCTCCTAGGTGGCCTCCCCACATCCTATGATGTATCCAACCCCCTCCCAATGATCATACTCCTCCTTGTTATGAACAATTATGTGTTCATTATTTTTCTATTAGTTGTCAGTAGTTACGTTGTATCAAATCTATACGATTTTTTTGACATTTCATGCAATTACACCTTTAATATGTCTTGCACAACTAGTTATTCTTGTATTGAGGTAGGTATTTTTGAGTATTTACTTTAATTATCATGTCATTTTATGCTTGGTGTTTTCTAAAACTTTTTTTATCAAGGTAAATCAATATTTAATAGATATAGTGGGTTTAAAAAGTGTTATAAATGTTTTTCTCTCTTAGAATAAAGGTTTTATAATGGTTTTATAAATTTAAATTAATTGGTTTTAATGAAAAACATTTATGGGAATGCATGTATGGATTGTTTTAAAATAATTTCTATAATAAAAGGTATTTGAACCCATTTGGGTATTGGTATGATTTTCAAGGATTTTTTGAAATAAAATTGGTTTAATGGATTTTAAAATGACTTGAATGAATAGGTAGTTGGTGTTATAAATGATTTTAAGTGTGGTTTAACGTATAATAGTTATAAAGAAGGTGATAAATTTGGTTTTTAAATGGTTGAAATGACTTGTAATTCCTATTTGGTTTCTGAAAAGGCATATTTTCACTTTATATATGATATTTTTATAATGAGTATCAGACCATCGATTATTTCCCTTGTTTTGATTATACCTGATTTGAATTGTGGCCCCTGAGAAGGAATGTTGTATTCTATTTTTGATATGGATGAAGTGAAGGGGGTTATTTATTTTGAGGGAGTTGGAGTTGGAGGTGAGATGAGATTTATTTAAAATATTTTTTTATCGATTCTTGTGATTCTTTTGATTTTCCACCTCCACTAGATTGATTTATCATGGGAACTTAGGTAAATAATGGAAGGTCTATCGGCATGTGATGCTATCTTAGTGTATATTAGATGGATAGTACCCTGGGAGATTAGAACCTTACCATGGGTCTATTTTATACATGGAGATACCTGAAAGGGGAATATGAATGGGATGATCTGATTTCACATAGGGTCCCACTGAGTAATATGATGAACTAGGTCTAGTATCACCCATTATAGAGCCTAATGAGTTTCCCATGATGTCTATAATTCATTGAATATTTATTAGAGGATCTCATCCCATGCCTTATTTGTATCCCCACTGTTACTTCAGTTATTTATTATTATTATTTTCCCACTGATATCTTAGTGCATGTTATGTTTCTATATTTCATTTTAGTTATGGTTTTGGTTTATATTCAAACTGAATTAAAAAAATATTTTTGAAAGTATATTTTTAAATAAAATAATTATGTTTGATTTAAAGGTGTGATTTTGAAATATGTATTTGGAAAAATGGGAAAAATGGATTAGTTCTCTTTTAATGGATTTGAAGCTCCTTTTTTCCTTAGTTTGAAAGCACTTCCTTTTAAAATGAAAATGGAAGTTGTTTTATAAAAGAAGTTATGTCATGTTACACTTTTTCTTTACACCCTATTGTGAAAAACCTATTCACTACTTATATTTTAAACTATCATTAATAAAATGTCTTTTCAAAGGAATTATAAAAACTCCTTAGTCAAATCCTACTAAGAACTGTTTGGTTTACACTGTGTATACACCAATGGGTTTATGAAAATTTCATGTTTACTTTCAAGAGACAAGGTTATGTTCTTTTACCTTAGTTAATGTTCAAGTTGGTCTGATGATATATGGTATAGGGTGGTATGGGGGATTGTGGGTCATAATAAGGTAGTTGGTAGTGATCTAGGTTTGGTCATATGTTTGGATGTTTATATATAATCCTTGTTGGCCTAGATATTTCTATTAGTTTATTATATACTTGGGATTTTTCTTATTACTTTATTATGTGATGATGTGATTTATGACCTTTAATTATTTCTAAAATATTATACTATGTTTGATTGTTTCATTTATATTGAAACTATTTATTTTGTGCATGAGTGACCAATGTTATTGTATGATTGGTGTATGTTCAGCTAAACACTAGTGGAAATACGGGCTTTAACGTCATCGTAATAACGTCGGTTTTTTAAAAACCGACGCGAATAGTATGTGCGGTGAATTTTTGGCGTCGGTTTTGAAGAAAACCGACGCGGAAAATATTAGTATACATATTATCCGCATCGGTTTTCCTAAGAACCGACGCGAATAATATTATGCGTTGATTTTCCGCGTCGGTTTTGAAGAAAACCGACGCGGAAAATATGAGTATACCTATTATCCGCGTCGGTTTTCCTAAGAACCGACGCGAATAATATTAGTATACATATTTTCCGCGTCGGTTTTCCTGAGAACCGACGCGGAAAATAAATTTTTAAAATGTTTCGGCGTCGGTTTTCATGAAAACCGACGCCGAAACTCATAATTCCGCGTCGGTTATTTTAAAAACCGACGCAGAAAATAATTAAAAAAAGTTTTCGGCATCGGTTTTTTTAAAACCGACGCCGAAACTAATAAAAAAAAATAAATTCCGCGTCGGTTTTTCTTAAAACCGACGCGAAAAGTCTTTTAAAAATATTCATGGTCAGAAACCCTCATTTTGTTCGTTCATCGAAATCGAGTTCCGCTGTGGCGCTTCGGACTCCCGACGACCTTCGAACTTGATTTGCGATCTTGGACGGCCATTGTTGAAGGTTTTTTGTCGTCTGCACGATTTTGGGTATGTGTTCTTCCTATTTATCTCTTGTTTCATATCCCATTGTTTATTTCTTTATCAATAACCCTATTTTGAGTGATTTTGATTATTGGTTAGATTTTAGTTGTAATTTATCATTATTTTTTGTTTGTATTATCATTTTTGGTGTAGATTTGATATTGTTTGTTTTTGGAAGTAATTATACCGGTCGCAGTTTGGATTTAACATCTCCATTCGGGTTGAACTTCAAATTTTTTGTTTGTATTATCATTATTCTTGTTTAAAATGATCTTTCATTACATTATGAAGTACTATATTTTTAATTCCATTTCCATTTTAATAAATTCTTCTTCAAAAAAATAATTTTATTGTGTTAAATGAATTCACTCACATTTTTGCATGTAGTTTGTTGTTATTTCATTCCTTCTTGAGATTTACCATGCCAAATTCCTCAATTCTTTTTGGTTCTCATCATTTAACTAAGACATGAATAATTACCACTATCTATTATGTTAAAAAAATTTGAATAATTATTTTCATGCCATTATATAATAAATAATTTTTCTTGCAATGTCCATAATACGACTAGAATCATAATGTATTGTAATTATTTCTTCCTAGATAATAATATAATCATTATCCCTCTATTAATGTTCAAAAATACCTTTCCACTTTCATATGTGGGGTTAGATTCATGCATTTTTAATAAATGTCCTCTTAAACTAATCTCATTCCATTGATTATATTTATTCATCTTTCTCTCCCTCTAAATAATAGTCATGAAATGATTTACTTCCCCCTCTAAGTCATAGGCTGCAAATAAAACATTCTCATGATCTAATCTTTCATGGATGGATAATATATTTCTCTTCATGTTGATCCATTCCTTGACATGTTTTGTTGCAATAGACCCATGGATGGGGGTGTAAGTTGTCACCTACAATATGCAATGGAATTTTTATCCCTCCATAATGAATTTATATGTTCATAGTTACCTATTATAAAACTCATGGATTGAGGGAGTTGAGTTATCATAGTCACCAAAAATTGTATCATGTCTCTTAATACACATTGTCTTAAATAAGGATAGTTATTGCACTATTTTTCACATTAATTTTTCCATGATTCATTCATGTTACATCAAATGAATAAAAAAATAAATATAGTGTGATCAATAGTAGTCATAGTGAGAAATCATATTATCTTGTATGTCATTCATATAATATTTATATCATGAAACTTTATTTTCAAAAAATGAAACCTTTGATTTAACCATTTTGTCCTTGTATTTCAATATAACACACATGTATATAATATTAAAATTAACTGTTTACTGTATTTGTAAACGTGTTTCATATCTGATGTCTTTTATCTGATTATCAATAGTTTTTATGGAATATGTTTTTGTTTACAATTTATCTGATAGATATTTAAATGTTTTTATGTTTTAATATATTCATCAATTATATTGTGATATCAGGTATTAATGGATCATAATTGGATTTATCTATGAAGAACTACTAGTGAATATGAAAGAGGAGTTGACAATTTTTTGGAATTTGCTAAACGGCATAATCAAAATATTGATTTGATTTTCTGTCCATGTGTGAAGTGTGTAAATATGAGAAAGTTAAACTTCAGAGAAATCAAAGATCATCTCATTTGTTATGGTTTTAGCCTTAATTATACACGTTGGATCTTGCATGGTGAAAGAAGCGAAAATTCAACATCCAATGTTGATGACGATATTCATAATGAGGCAGAGGATCGTATTGAAGAATTAATTCATGATTTAGGTGTTGAAACCATCGAAAAAACACCAATTGTTGAACGATTGTATGGAGATTCTGAGAAACCATTATTCCCAGGTTGCAGTAAATATACAGTGTTATCAGCAGTTTTGAGATTAGTTAACTTAAAAGCAAAAAATGGGTGGAGTGATAAAAGTTTCTCCAGTTTACTTGAGCTTTTAAAAGAGCTTCTTCCAGAAGGCAATGGGCTTCCAGATTCCAATTATGAGGCAAAGAAAATATTATGCCCAATGGGATTGGGGTATAAAAAGATACATGCTTGCCCCAATGATTGTGTACTGTATAGGAAAGAAAATGAACATTTATCAAGTTGTCCTACATGTGGAACATCGCGCTATAAGATGGATGAGAAAGTCAACTCAGATTCATTTTCAGGTGATGTCATGTAACGTTATGAAAAATCAATTTTTTTACTTTCCAATGATATCATCCAATATTTTTTTCAAACAATTATGATAATTCAATTCTGATTTATTTTTAGGTACCAAAATAAAAACTCCATCTAAAGCATTTTGGTACCTTCCAATTATTCCTCGTTTGAAGTGTCTATTTGCAAATTCAAATGATGCAAAAAGGTTAAGATGGCATTCAGATGAGCGCATTTCTGATGGTAACTTACGTCACCCTGCCGATTCACCACAGTGGAAGAGTTTTGATAAAAAATTTCATGATTTTGGAAGTGAAGTTAGAAATCTCAGAATGGGATTGTGTACTGATGGAATGAATCCATATCGGAGCCTCAGTAGCCAACATAGTTCATGGCCTGTTTTGCTGGTACTTTACAACTTGTCCCCACATCTATGTATGAAGAAAAAATATGTTATGATGAGCTTGATGATTTCTGGACCAAAACAACCGGGAAATGATATTGATGTGTATCTTACACCATTGATTGAGGATTTAAAACTGCTATGGGAGAAAGGTGTTACAGTTTTCGATGCATACAAGAAAGAGTATTTTCTTTTGCGTGCTATGATAATGTTCACTATAAACGAATTTCCTGCGTATGGAAACTTATCTGGATATAGTGTTAAGGGACATAAAGCATGTCCAATTTGTGAAGAACAAACTTCATATTATCAATTGCAGAATGGAAGAAAGACAGTGTACATGGGACATCGAAGATTTTTGCGAATTGATCATCCTTATCGTAGATTGAGAAAAGAATTTAACGGTTTACAAGAATACAACCTCCCCCCTCAACCATTGTCAGCTGAAGAATATTATGACAGAGTGAAAGATATTGATTCAACATTTGGAAAGAGAAAAAGTTCTGGTTTACAAAAACATATCTGGAAGAAGCAGTCTATTTTTTTCTAACTACCTTATTGGAGATTTTTAGAGATAAAACATAACATTGATGTTATGCATGTTGAGAAAAACATATGTGATAGTTTGATTGGAACTTTGTTAGACATAAAAGGAAAGACAAAATATGGATTACATGCTAGATTGGACTTGATATTAATGCGAATACGTTTGGAGTTAGCTCCCGCTGTGAAAGGAAAAAGAACATATTTACCTCCGGCTTGTCACACATTAAGCAAGATTGAAAAGATGAATTTTTGTCAGTGTCTTCATGGTATTAAAGTACCCAGCGGTTTTTCTTCAAATGTGAATAATTTTGTGTCATTGAAGGATTGTAAATTAATAGGTATGAAATCACATGATTGCCATGTGTTAATGCAACAAATTCTACCAGTAGCAGTGCGTGGTATATTACTGAAAGCTGTCAGGAAGACAATCATCAGGTTATGTAATTTCTTTAAATCCATTTGTAGCAAAGTCGTTGATCCAAATTTGTTAGATTTGTTAGAGAATGAAGCAACTCTTATTCTTTGTCAACTAGAAATGTATTTCCCACCCACATTTTTTGATATAATGGTTCATCTATTGGTTCATTTGGTGCGTGAGATAAGAATGTGTGGTCCTGTTTATTTAAGATGGATGTATCCTTTTGAAAGATATATGAAAATTTTGAAAGGATATGTTAAAAATACTTATCGACCAGAGGCCTATATTGTTCAAAAATATGTATCAGAAGAGGTGATTGAGTTCTGTACTGATTATTTGAATGAGGTGGAGCATATTGGTCTCCCTCTATCTCGACATATGATAGTTGACAGAGAAGGTAGAGGGGTTCGAGGCTTAAAGGTAAAGTTCATTCCACGTGATGAAGTGATGCAAGCACATTTATACATTTTGAACAACACAGATGAGGTTCAACCATATATATCCTCACATATTGCTGAATTAAAGTTACGATATCAGAAAAGAAATGAAAAGTGGTTGATGATTGAGCATAAGAAGACATTTGTTTCATGGTTTAAAGAGAAAGTCACCTCAGATATATCTGTATCAGAAACATTGAAGTGGTTATCAGGGGGACCATCTTTTAATGTGATCACTTGGTCTGGTTTTGATATCAATGGCTACACATTTTACACAAAAAAACTGGATGACAAGAGTACCGTTCAGAATAGTGGTGTGATGGTATTCGCTGAAGCAGTGCATTTTTCGAGTGCCAAAGATAAAAACCCAATTTCTGCATCAACATCATATTTTGGAGTTATTGAAGACATATGGGAAATTGATTATATTAAATTTCAAGTCACTATTTTTAAGTGCAATTGGGTTGATAGTAATAGTGGCGTGAAACATGATGAATATGGGTTTAAACTGGTTGATTTGAAAAGATTTAATCACAATGAGGAACCATTTATCTTGGCGACACATGAAAAACAAGTATTTTATGTCATTGATCCGTCGAATGATCAGTGGTCAGTTGTTTTGCAAGGGAAAAGATATCATTTGGGTGATGATGATGATTCTGATGATGCTAGTGATTTACATGAGCCTTATTCATCTATTATGCAATTTTCAAATGATTACAATGAATATAAGACAGACATAGTGCATGCAGTACGTACCGATCATGATGAAGGGACGTGGGAAAACACTAAATTAGTCTCCTAATTTTTCTGGTAAATATTTATATTTTGTGTCTATTTTTAAAACTTACAAATGCATGCCTCTATTTTTACATATTTATTTTTCATTTCCTTGTTTCTAATTATTCAGTTTTCTAATGATATGCAGGTACCCAAAATTTCATTACACTTTCTAGTAGCAATGTCAAATACAGATAGAGAGGAGCAGTTACTGAGGTATATCTATTTTGACATATTATTAAATATTCAGTAATATACATATTTAATGAAATAAAACTGTTAATTTATTAAAAAAAATTGCAGGACTACTGATGCGTCCTCGGCGGAGGAGACTTCTCCAGTTACTACTGAAAAATCAAGTTCTCTAGTTGGTAAACGTGGTATTACACGTTTACCAAAACTATCACTCGCTCGTGATGATAACAAATTACACATCCGTTTTGATGATAATAATAATGCAGTTGGCCCAAATGCAGTTCAGTTTGTCAGTTATATAGCGATGCAGAGCCGTTGCAGGATTAGTATTTTATATCCTGATTGGAAGTCAGTGGACAGGACGGCGAAGCAACAGCTTTGGGAGGCCGTGACGGTAAAATATCTTTATTTATTTATTTTATCTCATTTTTTTAATATTATATAGTTTAAATGACATATTTAATTTTTTCAATTACAGATGACATTCAATTTTGAGGAAACCAAAGAAATTAGGAAAAGACATCTCTCTTTAGCGGCGGTTCGATGGAGAGATTTTAAAAACAAACTGACGAAAGATTATGTTTTTGGAAAGAGAAGGTTTGAAAGCCCATGTCTTAAATATCCATATATAGATGAAGAAACATGGAAGCGATTTGTTGACAGTCGTCAGGAAGAGAAATTTCAGGTATTGTAATTGTTTTATATTTTAAAATTTATGCTATATTTTCCTTATTACTTATGTGTTTATTTTTATGTAACAGGCCTCCAGAAGATCTCATCAGGAGATCCAGTTGAAAAACATATACCCTCATACTTTATCACGTGGAGGATACTCGTATTTGGAGCAGAAAATTATTGAAGAAAAATTTGAAGCATTAAGAGCTCGATCAAGTAGTGGTTCAGAAGAGGTCCAGTATGGTCCTCCATCTCCTCCCACTCGCCATGAGAAATGGAAACGAGCAAGAAGAAGAAAAAATGAACAATATCTTACAGACGAAGCTCATCAAGTGGCTGATAGAATTGTAAGTAAATATTAATTCTTTGTTAACGATTTTCCTTTTTTATAATTTATAAACACTAATATAAATTTTTTATTTTTCATTTCAGGATGAACTTCAGGAGAAAGAGACACAGGGCTCTTTTATCCCCGAGGGTAGGATGGATATCCTAGCCACTGCTTTGGGAAAGACTGAACACCCCGGCCGTGTTAGAGGATATCAGGCGGGTGTTAGTATTCGGAAGGTTTTTGGTAAGAGTAAGCAACCAAGAGACCCGGAAATCGAATCCTTAAAAGAAGAGCTGTAGGATATGAAACGGACTATGGGTGATCAAATTCAAGCAGCAGTACAGAAGGCTTTATTAGAACACTTGGCAAGACAGTCACAGTATTCTCATCCTTCCGAGGTATATTATTTACTGTTAACAATTTTTCTTTTCTATAAATTATAAACACTGATATAACTTTTTCATTTTTCAACATTCTCAGCCTACTCACTCAGACTATCATGCCTCATATGCTTACCCAACACCGTATGGGCAGCCTTCCGAGGTATATTATTTAATGTCATCAATTTGTCTATTTTATAAATTATAAACACTGATATAACTTTTTCATTTTTCAACATTCTCAGCCAACTCACCCGGACTACCCTGCCTCATCTGCTTACCCTGCCACGTCTGCGCAACCATTTGAGGTATATTATTTTATTTAATTTTTAATCAATTTTTCTATGTTATAAATTTTAAACACTAATATACCCTTTTCATTTTTCTGACTTCTCAGCCTGCTCACCCTGACTACCCTGCCCCACCTGCTAACTTTGAGCCTCCACCTCCTCCATCGGATCGAACCTTATATTGTGAGTTGTTTGCGGGAGATCCTCATGTACATATTGTTGCGTTAGGACAAGTGTATTTTTTGGGGGACTCGGTACATCATCAGCCTATGCAGATGGGTCAGGTTAGAGTATCAGTACTTGTTATTATAGATCCTACTGCTCTACTACCATTTCCTACTGCGGAGATCACCAGTGTTGGGGAATGTATGGGCCATTTTTTACTTTGGCCAACTGCACTTCTTCATTATATTTCACATGAGGTATGAGTTTTTTTAACTAGTAATTAGAAATGATTCCAAATTACTTATAATGTTTTCTAACATTTAACTTATATAGGAATATATGAAAGCAAAAGAAACTGTACAAATGCAGAAACAGTCGGCTGTAGATACTTCTGATATTGCTTCTGGGTTGAAAAGATTATCTCAGTGCTCTTCTTCCTTGAATTTTATCTATGAGTTTCGGATGACGTCCGATATATGTGGAAGAAATTATAAATTGAGAATATTGAAAGAAGATATCATGAATTTAGTTAATTTTGAAGAGATCGGGATGAATGTGGTGCAGTTGTTTTCCATGTAAGTAAATTGACGTTTGAATTGCTATTTCTTTAATAAAATATTGTTATGTCATTGACTAACTATGTTTTCTTTTTAAATTAGGTATCTATACAGGATTCTTTTACAAAATGAAACTACAAGCATTTATAGCTTTATAGATCCAGAGTAAATTTCCTTGGAAGTCAAACATGTGAAAAATGATGAAAGAGTTCAATATATATCCGAGAGATTATCACAAACAGAGATTCAGTGCTGGTTTTTGCCATTTCTTGATAAGTAAGAATATCAACATAATTTTGAACTCATGATCATTATAATGTCATTAATTATGAACTTTTTGTATTATAGGGGGCATTGGATGTTAGGTGTATTTTGCCCAAATGAATGCACCTTATATTGGTTTTTCTCTTTATTAGGAAAAGTGCGTAAACCGTTTTCCAAATTATTAAACAGGTAAGTTGTTTTTTTATTTTTAGAAGTTTGTTATGTTTAATTTTAATTGTTTACACAAGTTTTATTAGTTCTTATATAAAAAAATGCATTTCATGGAAACATTTTACAAATGAAAAGAAACCAACGAAAATCAAATATGTGGAAGTACAGGTAATTAGTTTTTATATTTTTGTTATATATTGGGTTTCATTATTAGTTAAATGTTTTATAACTGCAGTGTCATCATCAAAATGGAAATGTTGAATGTGGTTATTATATTCTACGATTTATGTACGAGATAATCACAACTGGGGAAACTACTGATTTTCATAAGGTTAGTTGTATTAACTTTTTTATATATTTTCATCCACTTTCTTCTATTTATTAATTTCATATCATTCAATATTATTGTAGGTATTCAATGATTCACAGTCATATTCTCAATCTGATATGATTCATATTCAATCTACTTTTGCGGACTATTTGTTAAGTCTGATTAAGATTTGAGGTATGTATACTAATATTTATAAATAATAATATATATGGGTTTAAAAAACTAACTCTTATGATATATTAGGTGTTTGAACCTACTAATAATCAAATGAATGCTTCAACAATAACAAACAATGAGCATGTCATATATTTCAGGTACGTGTATTTTAATTCTTCTTTACTGAGTTTTCTCAAGTGCCTCTGCAAAAACTGTTTTATTGAATCTACTAATAATCAAATGAATCCTTCAACAATAACCAACAATAATCATGTCGTATATTTCAGGTACGTGTATTTTAATTCAGAATTAGTTATTATATTTCTTTTCATTGTTATTTCTTAAAATCATTTGTCTGTACAGTGACAGATCTGTAGGGTGGTACTTGGATCATGAACATAGAGATTCGTATAGCGAAATAACATTCACAAACACTAAAAATTGTCTCCCTTGAATGCACAGCAATATATTCTAGGCCTTTTTATTTTTTATGCAAATAAATATCGAAAAATGATTGCCGAGAATCATATCACATAATACCTGAAACAGCGCTTAGTGGGTTTGCACAAAGATAAAATAGAAGGCGTCAATTTTTAAGGTATGTTTCTTTATGTCTCTTCAATCTGCATTTGATTTCAATTTTCTAACCTATTTTTTGCACTCAAACTTATTTCTTTGTTATTCCATAACTTAAACAAATAACAATAGTGAATGGGTAATGCACGTCTATACAGAGCAAATATAAAAACCTGAGGTTGGGGGTGGTGGGGATCCTATGGTGAAAAGACACCCCCAACATCTTCAGTGGGGGAGGTGAGGAAGAGGTTGCATCGGCTGAGTGTTCCTGGAATTTTGATCAGGAGTCGTAACATTTCATTTTGGTAATTTACTTTGTGAAAAAATGAATGATTCACATTTTCATTTAATGTTTATTCATTGCACTAATATCTTGGATTGATTTTTTCACGCACATCTCCTTAGTTTCATTACTGTTTTGATAGTATTGGTGCTATCTATGGGAGGAAACTTACAATGATTGATACTGAGTATGGTTAGATTAAGAAAATGCACCATGTAGGTACGTGTATTTTAATTCTGCTTTACTTTGAGTTTTCTCAAGTACTTCTGTTAAAGCTGTTTAATTGTTTTTGTATACTTCGTTATTTTTTTTTCAGGGTTTCGATTTGTTTGGAGGAGAAAATATATGTATTTTATTTTAAAAAAAAACTTTACGGCGTCGGTTATTTTAAAAACCGACGCCGAATATTTTTAAAAAAAAATTATTTACGGCGTCGGTTTTCTTAAAAACCGACGCCGGAAATCCTCTTTAAATTGGTTTTCCGCGTCGGTTTTTAAAAAAACCGACGCGGAAAATCGATATTTCGGCGTCGGTTTTATAAAAAACCGACGCCAAAAAACCTAGTTGACTATATTTTCCGTGTCGGTTTTTTAATGAACCGACGCGGAAATTTTGATATTGCGTCGGTTTTTCAAAAAACCGACGCCGAAAATCTTGTTTAAATTGGTTTTCCGCGTCGGTTTTTTAATGAACCGACACGGAAAATAATGTCTAAATGTAGCTTCGGCGTCGGTTTTATAAAAAACCGACGCCGAAGCTCATAAGCGAATTATTTTTCGCGTCGGTTTCTATGAACCGACGCGAAAACTGTATTTTTAACGTCGCCTATAAAGACGTCGGTTTATAACCGATGTTAAAAATTAAAAAAAACCGACGCGAAAAAGTGTTTTTGCACTAGTGAAACCATGTGGCCAAGTCATGCACAACTTTGAATCAATTTTAGATTTATTGTGTAAACCTATTTTAATTTTCAATGAATCCTAAGGAAATTTACACCCTGGGAAATGGATCAAAGGATTTTTTTAGTGATTTTTTGGTGTTATTGTAATGGATTTTGTATGTTGTGCCACATTATGGTTTTCTTATGTTTGTTGCATCAATTTTTTTGTACAAAAGTGCATTTATTGTAATTTTTTCATTCCAAAACCGGTTTTGGGGGCTTATTTGTAAATTATTTTTAATATCATGTATAATTTTTTCAAGAGTAGTAGGTTTTAAAAAGAAATTAGGAAATTATTTAAAATGAAAATACATTTCATGAAGTGTTTTAATTTAAAACATTTTTATTGATTAATTTTAAAATGGGACTCATGGATGTTTTGGATTAAAAAAAGGTTTTATGATTTGTTTTTACTTTCACATGATGCTTTGAAAGTTTTAAATTAAATTATATAATTTGGGAAATGATTTAAAATAAAATGTAATTTCAGGAAATATTTTGGTATTATGATTAAATTCATGAGGTGTTTTGAAAATAGAGGAGAACTTTATGAAGTTTGAGTGAGATTTTATTTTAAATAAGTTCATGATTATCAAATATGGGGTTAATATTTTTTATAACTCTATACTTGGGAAGTTTTAATTTTACCCTATGAAATAGATTTTGTATTTTTTTAAGGAAGTGAGATTCTTTTCAATGTTCTTTTCTTTTTTAAATTAGTTTCCATACTTATTTTTAAAATGTGGGGATTATTAAGAAATATATTTTTAAAGTTTGATCTTATTTAAGTGATTTTACTTAATACCTTAGTTTTAAACAAGATTGTTGTTTTTGGAGGTATAAATTATATATGGTTTGGAACCATGGCTCATGATATTTAAAATTAATTCTCCCATAAAGGTATTAGTAGAAAGTATAGAGTGTGTCTATTTGGATGACCATGAGGATGATTTTTCTCATCATTGGGTGCAGTTATTCTAGTTCTAAACTATGCCCAGACATTGAATGGAGTGGTAAAGTTGAACCATTCCTTATTTTTGGGTTTCTTGAATCATTGTCCTTTGTTTCATGGTGATTAAGGTTTACTGTAGGTGAAAGAGTAGTTTTAATCTGACTGGACATATTGGAAAGTGATTGTCTAGCCCTTGTATTTTTTATGGTTATTAATATTTGAGTGATCAAATGTGTTAGGTCCTATTACAGTCTTAATATTAGATATAACCTGAGATGGGGGGATCAAGGTATTCTAGTCAAAACCAATTTAAACACTTTACCTTAAATATCTCACCACCTTATTTGGATCTTGACCTCTTAAACTTAAGGGTCACTATTTTTTATCTTTTGATTAAATTTATCCAATTATCAATTCACTTGACCCCTTATTACTATATATTCATTAAGTTTTCTTAACTTGATTTTGGTGTTTTTGAAGTGGCCCATGTTGTTCGAGCATGCCTGAGGGGATACTTCTCAAAGACAATATTTTGAAAGAGGGGGAGGATTATGACACATAAATGATATGTTATGAATCTTTATATATTTTACATACCCTTGGATCATGTTTAATAAATAATTTTGGTGTGTTATAGGTTCTTTAGTAGCCAGAAATGGATGTTGATCAATGACAGGGGAAGGGGTGCAAGGGGGTGTGCAAGGGCAAGGGGGTGTGCAAGGGGCAGGGGGAGGGGAGGGGGGCTGGTGCTGGGGGAGGGGGAGGGGGTAGGGGGTGTGTAGTGCAGGGTGAGGGGGGAGGGGTGTGGGGTTCATGGGGTATTATTAAGGGTTCAAGGTGGGGAGGGGGTGTGTTAGGGGTAGGGGGTGAAAGGGGGAGGGAGTTGGGGTAGGGGGTGCTGGTGTAGGGGCAGGGGTGTTAGTGTGGGGGTGATGTTGGGGAAGGGGGAAGGGGTGTGTGCAGGGGAGGGGGTGGGGGTGTGCAGGGGGGGTGTTGGGGAAGGGGGCAGGGGTGTGCAGGGGAGGGGGTGGGGGTGTGCAGGGGGGAGGGGATGCGGGGTGTGCAAGGGGAAGGGGGTGAAAGGGGGTGTGTAGGGGGGAAGGTTTTATATTAATGAAGTGAAGACTAGAAATTCAAGGATAGAGGAGCTCATTGAAATACTCTAATTGAGTATTTACATGCTTTTATGGGACTTAAAAACTTTATAAAGGAGTTTTAATTTTTTTTTTTATAATTATCTTAATTATTTAGAGAAGTTATAAGATGATTCTAAAGCTTTGAGAATGAATAGGGTTTATTTGAAGAAGTTCTAGAGTTATCTAAAGAATTCTGGAATTTCTGGAAGAAAAGTAGAAAAATAAAGAAGGAATGAAGTCTACTGTGAGCATAAGACTTTTCAAGTTCCAAAATAAGACTTTGAAGGGGGAAGAGGTGTGTGCAGGGGAGGGGTGGGGGTGGGGGTGTGCAGGGGGTGCTGCTGGGGAAGTGGGTAGGGGGTGTGCTGGGGGGAGGGGTTGGGGGTGTGCAAGGTGCAGGGGGTGTAAGGGGGTGTATAGGGGGTGAGGTTTTATATTGATGAAGTGAAGACTAGAAATTCAAGGATAGTGGAGCTTATTGAAATACTCTAATTGAGTATTTACATTCTGCTAAGAGACTTAAAAATTTTCTGAAGGATTTTTAAAAAAAAATTATAATTATCTTAATTATTTAGAGTAGTTATAAGATGATTCTAAAGCTTTGAGAATGACTAAGGTTGATTTGAAGAAGTTCTAGAGTTATCTGAAGAAGTCTGGAATTTCTGGAAGAAAAGTAGAAAAATGGATAAGGCATGAATTCTACTGTGAGCATAAGACTTTTCAAGTTCCAAAATGAGACTTTGAGCTAGTTTATGTCTTTAAAATTCCAATCATACGACTTCATGGCTAGTGCATGACATAGTGAGGTAGTGTGTGTGACTTTCCTACCAAGTGTATGACTTTGGAAGTCTTACTGTATGACTCTCTAAGTCCCTATATAAGACTTTTATCATGTGTTGTATAATTTTGAATTCCCATAAGACTTATAGTTTTAAAAATACAAGATTATTTAGGAAGAATAAAAGAAGGAAAATTCTCTACTTTATAAAATTGATAAACCTATATAAACTAAGAATAAAGGTGAATTCCAAAATAAGAACATGCTAAAAAATGAGGTTTCAATTTATAAAATCAAGAAGGATATAGGAATGAAGAGTTTTAGATATTTTATAAATTCAAGGAATGGATTTTCTAGGTTAAGAACAATGTATAATCCCTATTTCTCACATTTAAGTGCTGATGGAAGTTTACTTTATTACCATATTTTGGTGATTTTTGATTTTTGAATAGGCAATTGAAGGTGATGTTTGAAAAATAAAGATATTTATTAATTATCATGTTATTTATTATTGGGATGTACATATCAATATAAATATTATTTGTTCATTGTTGGTTATGGATTCATGTATCATTTATCATGTAAAGTTGACACATTGATCACATATATATAAGAAGTCGTTATATCTCATTTTTTTCCCAATATTTTCTTATAGGTGGATTCTTATGATGAGGCCGGTTCTATCCACCACCATCGAAGACGGTGAGTTTAACATCAGATTTGGGTAAGGTTTATTTCGTTTTTATTATTTGGCCCAATTTTAATTAGGGCATTTTTTATTTCTGGGTTCCTTAAATTTTTGTAGTGCGTTTTGGATTTCATTGAGGTGGATTCGAGTCATCTTTGACGAAGTATTACATGTGTATTCATAGTTAGGCATATACATATATAAGTTTCCCCTTTATATATATTCACTCATGGCAGTATAAATATATATATTGTGACTAGGTTTACTTATATATAGATATGAAAAATGCATGTGTGTGTAAGTGTAAAGGGGTATATGAAAGTATAAACATATATATAAGGACCCCCTTGTGCATATTTGGCCATGAAAATATGTACATAGGGGCTAGGTGCTTTTATATATATGTGAATTTGTATATGCGTGCAAGAATAAAAAAAGTAATATTCGAGTTATCGTAATCAAAAGCAAACACGGCTTGAGGTTGAGGTAGGTTCCCTCTGCCTAAACCTTTAATTTGAATTATATAATTTCCTGATTGTTTTAAAAACTTTTTTCTATAATTAATTTATTGTTTTAAAAAATGGTTTTCTAATAACCACTAGCTTTTTCAAGGAAGAATATGAATATATCCCTTGAACTTATTTATAGACCTTGTTCAAAGTGGTTAACAAATACTAGTAGTTTATAGATACTATAACAAGAGATCTAAAAACCATAAATTGATCATCCATGAGGGAGGGGGTGTCCAAGATGGAGGGGGTGTCTGGGGGGGTGTCCGGGATGGAGGGGGTGTCTAGGAGGGAGGGGGGTGTCCAGGGGGTGTCCATGATGGAGGGGGTGTCCATGATAGAGGGGGTTGTCTAGGGGGTGTCTAGAAGGGAGGGGGTTGTCTAGGGGGTGTCCAGGGGGTGTGCAGGAGGGAGGGGGTGTCTAGGAGGTAGGGGGGCTATCCAGGGGGTGTCTAGGAGGGAGGGGGTCTAGGATGGAGGGGGTGTTTGGGGGGTTTCCAGGAGGGAGGGGGTGTCTAGGAGGGAGGGGGTATGTCCAAGGGGTGTCCAAGAGGGACAGTGTGTCTAGGAGGGAGGGGGTGTCCAAGGGGTGTTGAGGAGGGAGGGGGTGTTCGGGGGTGTCTAGGAGGGAGGGGGTGTTCAGGGTTGTGTCCAGTGGGGAGGGGGTGTCCAGGAGGGAGGGTGGGGGTGACATATTAATCTAGTTGATTGTGTTTCCTAGGACATGTGTTTCATCTTAATCTAGTTTATTATGTTTTCTAGAACATGGGTTTCTTCTCAAGTCATTTTTTTTTTGAGAAATCTATCTTAGTCTTAATTAACATAATAATAATAATAATAATAATAATAAGATATTCCATTGAGAAAACTCTGGGGCTCAAAAATAAGATATTTCATCACCTAAACATGGGTTTCTTCCAAGGTTTGTTAATACATTTAGAGTGACAAAAATTGTGCAAATTCTAATTGTTAGTATACTCTCTTTTTTAGTGTCACTTATCCCCCTGCATGCACACATACTTTTACATGGGATTATGATTAGTATTTGAGGGTTTAGGACCTTTTATTTAATTGAATCTTCTGATTAAGGTATTTCATGTTGAATTTACATGAATGGAAATTTTTTGATTCCATCAAGAGAAGTCCAGTAATGCCAATGTGGTTTCATTAAGCACTATCATATGGGTGATGGGTCCAGTTGGGACTAATATGACATTCTCTAGTGATATGGGCCTGCCTAGCATTTTTTACTTCAAATCATATAGGTAAGATTTACAATTCCCTAAATTTGAAGCATTTGTAAACCCATGCATCTATTGTAGTAGTGAGTTTTAATTGGGAATTGGATCTTATAGTTAATGATTTAAAACTTCTTTATGGAGATGTTTGTGCAATGATGTGTTGAGAAGATTTAGGGTGGGTTGTGTTTTGTGTAGTTATCCTCCTCCTAGAGAAAGATGTGCAGGACCATCTTATTCAAACCCATATAGGTATCAGGACTTGAAGTCGAAGCTTCCACTCTGAAGCTTGTAGTGCTACAAGGAAGTTCAAGAGAAGATTCAGGCTGAAACAAGCTATTAAATCTACATGTGAGTGATTTTGGGTAATGATTTGAGGTTTCCATAAAAAATGGTTCAAGGTTCTTGCTTTGTTCTCATGATAATTCTGGGGATGATGATCATTCACAATTTTTTAGTTTTTGTTTCCATTTTTTCCATATTTTATGTAAAATGGTAAGCCCCTTCGTTTGTATTGTTTCATTTTATATGTTCGTCTTTGTTCTAGAATGAAATTTTTCCAAAATATTTATGAATCATTATGGATCAGGAGGGAGGGGGTGTCCAAGAGGGGGGGGGTTCAGGGGGGGTCTTTCCAGGGGGGGTGTTTGTCCAGTGGGGGGGTCTTTCTGGGGGGTCTGTCCTGGGGGGGTCTGTCCAGGGGGGGTCTGTCCAGGGGGGTCTGTCCAGGAGGGGGGGTCTGTCCAGGGGGTCGGGGTCTTTCCAGGGGGGTCTGTCTAGGGTATGTCTAGGGGGTCTGTTCAGGGGGTTCTGTCCAGGGGGAGGGGTGGGGTCTGTCCGGGGGGGTCTGTCCATGGAGGGGGGTTGTCCAAGGAGGAGTGGAGGGGGGAAGAGGGGCTACAGGGGGAGTGGTGTGGGGGGGTGTTTGTCCAGGGGGTTATGCAGGTGGTGGGGTGTTTTTTGTATGAAATGGGAAGAACTATAGCTATGGTTTTAAACCCTGTCTATAGACCTGTAGCCACAGTTTAAAACTGTGGCTATAGCCCTATAGACACGGTTTGAACTGTGTCTATATCCCTATGTGGCTTAAGATTCTGCCACAATTTCAAACTGTGGATTTAGGGATTTAACACGGTTGTAACTGTGGGTTTAGGGATTTATCCATGGTTGGAACCATGGTTATAGGTCTATAGCCATGGTTTGAACCTTGGCTATAGGTATTTAGCCCCAGTTTGAAATCGTGGCTATAGGCATTTCCCTATATCCATGCAAATACCATCCATGATTCATTAAACTGTGGATATAACCTATAGCCACAGTTTTTGGACTTATAGCCATGGTTTGGAACTATGGATATAGCCTAAATTTATAGTATTTAGTGTTAAAGCTTGGTTGTGTATTCAACACTTGATAAAGGATTCTCCAAAACCTTGAGGTAAACCTCAAATTTTGATTAGATACAATAGAGAATGGAACTCCAAGTAGTCTTACCACTTTAATTATGTATGTCCTGGTGAGTTATTCAGGAGAAAAATATTACTTGATGGAAATGAAATGCACTAACTTGGTAAGGTGGTCGACTACCACCCAGATGGTTCTATTTCCTTTAGGTGTCCTGGGATTCCTATGATGAAATATGTGGTTATGTTTTACCATTTACATACTGGTATGGGAAATGGTTGTATATTACCCTTAGTATTTTATCGCTCAAACTTGGATTTTTGACATACTAAGAATTGAGATACAAACTTTGCAATCTCTCCCTTCATGTTATCCCACCAGAGGTTTTGATTCAAATCTCTATACATCTTTATGCTTCCTAGATGAATAGAAAAGGATGATTTATACGCATCATCTAAAATTTTCCTCTTCATTTATGGTTTTTATGGGACACATATCCAAGTTCCAAACCATATAACTCCATCTTCATCAAAGTTGAACTCTGGAATATTTTCTACCATTTTTTGTAGCACCTCATCATCTTCTTAGGCCTCATTGGTCCTCTCAAGAATAGATGGTTGAGAAATTATTTGAGAAAGGTAGGATGAATATCCTTTTATTATTCACATATACATATTTTTCATGTCTAATAAGATTTGATCCCTTGCAATGCTCATCATGGATAGGGTTGTAGGGTCCTTCCTACTCAGAGCATCTGCCACTTTTTTCACCTTCCTAAGATAGTAATGGATTTAAAAACCATAATCCTTGATCAACTCAAAGCACCTTCATTGGAACATATTAAGATCCTTTTTGTGAATATATACTTGAGTCTTTTATGATTCGTATATATGTCACACTTTTCTCCATAAAGGTAATGTCATTATATCTTCAATGAGAAGATCATTACAGCCAATTCTAGATCATTATTTGGGTATTTATTCTCATGGATCTTTAGTTGTTGGGAGTAAAATGCTATAAATTTATTATATTTCATGAGTACACAGCCCAATCCCCTTTTGGATGCATCATTGTAGATCAAAAATCCTTCCCTACTATTGGGTAATGTGAGTATAGGTGCAGTGATTAGCTTCTTCTTCAAATCTTTAATGTTTTCCTCGCATTCATCAATCCTAAAAAACTTGACTCCATTCCAAGTAATCTTGGTTAGAGGGCTTGAAAATCTTAATAAATTTCTCACAAATCGACGACAGTACCCATCCAATCCAAGAAACTTCAAATTTCTATCATAGATGTTGGTCATGGTCGTCCTTCAATTGCCCCTATTTTTTAAGGATCTACAGATATCCATTTATTGTTGATAAAATACCCCATTAATGTTACTTGTTCTAGGTATAAGTTCTATTAATAACTCAACCACTCTTTTAGGAGGGAGACTAGGCAATTCTTTTGGAAACACATCAACATATTCCCTTATAATGGGCATGTCATCAAGGATGATATTTTCATTAGTCTCAATCATTTGATCTATATATTATTTCTCATAAGGTAATAATATATATTCTTGATATGATGATTCCAAAGTAGATTTATCCTCCTTCTTGAACTTGTATAGAATTGAAGGGTGATTCATGATACGAAGGGTAAATTCATTCTCTCGTAAATTTATGTTGGGTCTATATAAGGAAAGGTAATCTACACCCAGAAAAGCATCAAATTCTACTAAATGGAGAATGATAATATTTTAAAGAAGATACCCAAAAAATTAAACTTTTGATACAATAATCATAGAATTTTTTCCCCAATGATATCAAATCATTTGATGTGGTGACTCAATGTTCTTAGAAAACTTACCAGATATGATAATATAGCATGAATTGAAATATAGCAATAAAAACTCAACTTTGGAGTAGAGGTTATGTATACTTAATTCATCATGATCCATCTCAGTGTAGGAATTTCCGTGTTCCCTTAGTCTTATAGATTTTTAGTGCTCATCCTGCTTGTTTACCCTTGGAATGGAGCATTAGCTTGGATAATGTCCAACTTCTCCACATTTATGACATAGAACTGTTAATGATACCTTATATTGAACTTTATTTCCATCCATTATGTTAGTTGAACTCTTTATTTTCCCATGGAAATTAGCTACTTTATAACCTATTTTTCAATACTTAAAAAATATTCAAGTTCCTTTGTGACATTTCCCTTGGTTCTTCTTTTCGCATTTTTTACACATAGACAATTGAATCTTCTTTACTTTATCACCTTTATCAGATGAACTTCCTTGATACATCATCCTCATCTTCTTTATCGTGTTTGTAAATTCAACTATGTGTTAGTTGTTAATTTTGATTTTTGATAGTTGGTCTGGAATAATCACAATATGTCTTACTTTATCTCTCATCATGTTAGGCATCTCATTTGGGTAGTCATCACATTTCCCCTCGCATTAGTTGTTAACTTGGTTTCTCCTATTCCCAGCCACTAACTAAAAAATAAAGGGAATATTTGGGATGAATATTTTTAAACTATTAAACGCATAAATAGGAAACCATAAACATTAAAGGGATGACTCATAAATAACATGTATTATTTAACCTATGAATTTCTAGGTGTAAAACTAAGTTATCCATTATCTATTTCCTAACATAAAATCATATGGCATTTTTTGTTCACTTAATAATGGTTCATAAGGAGATTGTGAATTTACCAGATCATATCCACTAGGAGTATCAAACTAGGTGTGCAATAAGGCCTATTTTCGTGCATTAGGTAATAATCGAGTTTAGCTTAATGTTCCCTTTTAGGGGTTACAACGCCTATGTACATCTGTGTCAGAGCCACATCTACTTGTAGTATCCAAACAGGGATGGATTTTCTTGTAAAACACTTACTCTATACTTTACCAAAATTTTGGGATGTTTTCCTATGTTTAGAGTTATACCTAAGGCTTTTACTAGAGTTTTATAACCCTAATACCAAAAATAACAAGACTTTACTCGGATACCAACTATGACAACCCATGTCTTTAATACACTTTATTTCATGATTTATTACATAAAGACACATTATACAATCCCAAAAGATATTAAAGCCTGGTGTCTTTTGGAAATTAGGTACATAGAACATCAACTTGAAACATAGATAAAACAAAATTATTGATAAATTTCTTAACATGCTCCTAAAATTCCATGGCTCTTTTAAAACTACACGGGATAACCTGGGGACATACATAAGAAAAGGGTGATCTATAAAGCCTAGTGAGGGAATAAAAAAAAGCATAGTGTAAGGTAAATAAATACATTCGAGAAAAGAGGCGTATCAAGGTAACATAAGAGGGGTGAAAATCATAATCTTGAACAATAAGGTATGATATAACATGATAGTATAAAGCCAATATGGGAATGTGGTGACAACATTAAACATGACATTATAAACATAGGTCAAGGAAAACCACCAAAACATCATAACATACTGAAAAAAGTCTCATAATGGATTAGGTTTACTCTCTAATCCCATACATGATGTATCATGAGACTAAAACATTACCCAATGCGTTGGAGCACTATATGGGTGCACCCATCATTTTCATATCATGTACATGCATAGGTGTCTCACATAGATTATTCAACATGTGATCATATTTCATCACATTTAATCCTAAAATTAAGGAGTGTGGGATACATACATGGATGTCCCAAATCAATTAATTATAGGTACATCTAGGTTAATACCCTTGAGTGGAAATGGGGATGATTATTCACAAAACAAATATTGGTTTGGAAAATCGTAGGATAATTTCGGCAGCATAAAAGGGGTATTCAAAGATTCATGGGAGGGATTAATTAGAGTGAAAGGGGTCACTTATAACTTGGAAATAATAATGGAAATAGTAGGGATATGTAATAAGATAATACAACATGAACAATTGGGAATTAAAAGGCACAAGGCAAAGAAAGTGCTTGAATAAAGAGGAGAATGAGAGGATCCCTTACCTTGAGAGGGTGTTTCCAAAAGCTTGGGAGGATCTTTTTAAGAGTTTGGGGGCAATTTATGAGGAATATAGAGAGATAAGGGTATAGTAACTTCATTCTCCAAGGTTTTTTATTGAAGAGGAATGGAATTTTGGGTGGGTTTTATATAGAAAAAGAGAGGAAAGTTCTTTATTAATTTCCAAACTTAGGTTTTGGACTATATGATAAAGTAATAAAAACCACAAATAATCCCATAGTTTTCTCTCATGTTTTCTTACAAAGTGGAGTTTTTTTCATTATTTTACATGTTTAAGAATGGATCTACCCTTGTTGATGTATAAGTGAGTCATGTTTACAAAGGATTGATTTTAAAACTGTAAAATATAATATAGGTTTTGAAGGATTCATTAAGGGCTTATAAAATTAATCAAATAAACTCAAAAATATATTATTTTAAATGTGAAATATATATTTAGTCGTTTATAGATTTTATGGCATATATTACATCACTTTTGGGTCATTATGATTTCATAATACACACCGTATATTTATACCGTATTTAATTTTGACCTAAAAAATCGACTCTCCAAAAATTATTAAAAAATCACTATTGGCTAATTTTGACATGCTAACTTCAAAAAAAATATTTTATCCAAATAGTTCTCTTAAGTATGATAATTTGCACTTTTAAATCAAAAACCACATTTCTTGAAAAATACTGGTTTTTTGACAATAACGGTTTTCTGATCTTATAAAAATTATTTTTAACTTCACAAAATTATATTATCATTTATATTTAAAAATAATATTTTATAATAATATTTTATTAGAATATCATTTATTTCAAAAAATCATGAATTCGCTAAAATAGAGTGTCTTGATTGAAACTAAACATTTCCCAAAAATACAATTTGTGTTTCATCATATCAAAATCTAATTTTTATCAAACTTATTATCTAATCATTTAAAAAGTAGTAATAATAATAAAGGATAAATATAATAATTATTTTATTAAAAATGAAAATATATAAATTCATATTGTTAGGGTCTAAATACATGGCCCTTTATTACACCAATGAATACTCTAAGGGTAAGGTGTGCGATGGTGAAATTTTCTTGGGGTGGTTTAGTGTACATGGTTTGTGTCATGATCTCGATGAGCTTAAACTTCTCCTGTAAATGTTTTTTTTTGTGATTTAATTGTTGAATGTCAGGTTGGATCAAGGGAAAATTTCAGTGCTTCTATCTCCCTTAGAAGCTCTGCTGAATTGGCTTCATAGGGTATGATCCTACTGATCGAGACCATTGCTTCTTCCGTTTGTGTTAATTGGACTTTATCACAACCATTTATATATACTAGTCATATGATCACTGTTCAATAGCTATATTATCAATGGTTATGATGTTTAATGGTCTTTTAATTCCGATGGGATATAACCAAAGTAGTGCACGTATTTTCTATAATTTCATTACTTAATAATACATTTATTCATTCAAAAAGAGGGAATTTCATTTATATAAGTTTGGTTCATTACACCAACCTTGAGTTACTCTTACGTAGCCTTGAATTAGTCTTACATAAGTCCTGGATTATTCTTACGTAAGTTCATCTCAGCATGGCCTCGTCACTCATGACATAACCAGCCATTTAGCCATAAAATATGCAATATCATGTGAAACATGTTACGGCATGATCTACTGCATTGCGGCGTGATCTCTATCTTATAGACCGAACTTCTACAACTACTTCCAAACTCCATGGTATCAGTTCTTCATGATTTCTTGAACCACTTTTAAATCTCTCCAACATCTTTGTCAACAAGCATAACCCAAAAATTCTTCAAAATTTTTTTTGCTAGCATCATGTGAAGTAAATTGTACCAAATTTGGTGGACATTGCAACATTTTCAAATAATTCGATTGAGATTCAAAACATATGGAGAATATTCCGTATGGGAGTATTATTCCATTAGTGTGGACTCTTTGGAGGCATGTTAAAACCGATGAGATCACCTGGGACTAGAAGTCCTAATGAGCATACAGTATCCAAAGTTATTAGTCTCTTATATCCTTCTCATTTAGGTTATGTGAGTCGGTGATAAAAATCATGAGCGTTGGGCTGAATAAAAATTAAGTTTTTCACTTTTATTTCAGTTGTTGGTTTCCTTTAATCTTGTGTTGGCATTTAAACTTTTATTGGGAAGAAAAATTCTAAAGGTGAGAACGACGTAATGACCCATTAAATAGTTGGAGTTTATAAATTTTCAAGGGAACTTTTGATCATTTTTGTATCTAAAGGGGGAAATGATAATTTTGATCTAGTAAATGATCTCAAATCAAGAATTCAATCCCATCATTGATCTCGCATTGAGTGTTTACCTTGAGGTTTCAATTTTGTTTTATTCAAATAAATTTTAATTTTTGTCCTTTTCAGTGGGTTGAGATGGTAATGGAGGTAGTTGGGGTTTTGTGCCTCTAAATAGAGACTTTAGGGTGCCATTTTCCTCACAATTCTCTCTCTTCTCTTTGTGCTTAGTTTTAGGTCATTTTCAATTAGTTTTGCAACGAAGTAAAGCTCCAACTGAATTTTGAAGGCGGTGACATACAACCTATTGGAGTTCGTCCTTCCAGTGTTCTTAGGCTACTCTATCCAGAGTTCGAGGTAAGTACTCTGACACCTTCCTCCAGTTTTTCATTTGTCAGTGGAGCATGGCTTTGCATTCATGGAAGAGTAGAACTCCAGTAGACTATCTAATAGTAGGTTATCTGTTTGTTTATATGAGTGGGTTTGTCTACTATTTCACCTTGTTCCTTACATTATCATTCCTGGCAGTTGATTGTCGCGGGTGAAAATTTAAAGATTGGTAGATGCGGATGACGGTGCATTCTCTTTATTTCTTTAGATTTTGAGGTTCGAGAGTTTGTTCCAAACCTTTAGGTTCATTTTTTCCCCTCTGACTATCTGAAAGGTAGGGCCTTCCAGAGTGATGTTTCCCTCTGTTGCATTTCCTAGAAGGTGGGACTTTCCAGAGGGATATTGTCACTGTTTTTTCCAGAGGAAACGTTGGACCTTCCAGAGTGACGTCTCCCTCTATTACATTTCCTATAAGGTGGGTCTTTTTAAAGGGATATTTTCACCCCTTTTCTAGAGGGTGGTCTTTTCTTAGTTTGTGACCTTTGGTTATTTCTTTCTTCCCTTTGAATATTCATAGTAACTCACAGATAATGAAGCCTTGAATGGTGGTTTGCAGAGGGAGGATTTTCGAATAGTGTCTACCAAAGTTTTCAAACTTATAATGAAAGAGTTTGAAGGCTGAAAGAAGTCATTTTTAGAGGGTTCATTCTTCCCTTCATTCGTTTTGGGTGTTCCTTTGACCCATGGGTTCTAAGATTCGGAGAATATGGTTTTAGCATATATGGTTTCAAAAATATGGTCCCAAAAGATAAGTTTTTCTGATAGTTGTTCAACAAGTTGGGTCTGGTAGGTAAGTCCAATAAGTGGGGAGTCCATCTTTGTATGTTGATAATTTTTCAATGACGGTTTTGCGTATGGATATGTGAACGCAAATGTCATGGATGCGATGGGTTCTCCCAAGGACTTGTATTATTCCTTGGTGAAAGATCGTGTGCTTGCATATTGGGGATATCATGAAGTCCATGTAGACTCATTGACATGGGGTGTCGAGGATGTAAGTGCGAGTACAACACGCATTTGAAAGGTAGTACGCTTACAACACATATTTTAAAACAATTATTCACAAATAACTATCACAAAAAAATCAATAATCATAACTGCTTAAACAAGCGGACAAAATATAACAGTCTCAATCATTACAAACAAAATACATAGATTACAAAGACAAGAAAACAAACAAAATTAATCCCAGAAAAGGTCAAAAACTAAACAAGGGACAGATTCAAAACTATTAGTTCAAGTGAGGTCCTCATCCAAACCCTCCGTGGCTGCTGCATCGGCCTGCAACGTACTCACATCACCGGTGGGAAGCTTCCTGGCCAGCCTGATGATCGTGTGGTCAAGATGTGAAATAGTGCTCGACTCGACCAAATGCTTGATTTCTTCAATGTTGCCTTCTGCATAAGCAGAAAGAAGCCTACTCGCACAACGGTTTTGATCACTACTCAAAAAAACATCAATCCTGCAAAGGGCATTTATTCACATGATGTTTTGCATGGAACGGCATTTGGAATGAGAAGTGAAAGATTATATATTTTATAAATTATGAAAAAAAAATTAATCACAACTGAATAATAATTTACTGCCACAAACTGAAATCTTACTGGGAGCAATCATTATAGCACTTCTGTGCCTGCTTCAAGTCATGCATGTAAAGGTACACAACAATTGCACTCAGGTAAGCCTGGAAGTGACCAAATTGTCAGTTAAAATTCAATATAATTAAGCCCAACATTTAAAAATGGCAAATGAGATGTGCATGTTACATAACTAAATGAACCCCTTACCTTATCCCTGTTTTTTTTTCACCCTCCTAGATGGAATTCAGAATACTAGAACAAAACACACATACACATGGCATGAGCCAAAACATACTTGGACCAAGGAAATTTCCATACCTTGCACTGGCTGTTGGTAGCTTTGCAGTTATTAGCAGCTAGGCCCCATCTAAGTAATAAAGTTGCAGCATCCGTATACTTTTCTAGTTTAATATAAACACTTGTTCCAGCGCGATACAGGTCAAAAGCCATTTGCTCCTTGCCATCCTCTTCTAAAATATTACAGGCATCATTGTACATCTGAATAGCATCATTAGGAGCAGCATCTTCCAGAGCACTATAGAAGGAAAAGTGTTTGAGCTGCTTATCAATACAGATTTTGAAATTCAGGTGAAATAAACCATCCAAGATAACGCAATAAAATACATGCAAACTAAACAGGTCGTGTTAGGGGATCACAAAATAGAAAGTACATGTGTTCAAACATCATATGAAGCTTGAAGACAACGAACTTGGCTTGATTTGGCAACACTCATCGCTTACGATAAACAGTTCAAAAAAATAAGTGATGGTTATTTTGTTTCTAAAAAAACACTTCCACTTAATAAGTGGAAGGAAAAGTGTTTGAGCTGCTTATCAATACAGATTTTGAAATTCAGCTGAAATAAACCATCCAAGATAGCGCAATAAAATACATGCAAACTAAACAGGTCGTGTTAGGGGATCACAAAATAGAAAGTACATGTGTTCAAACATCATTTGAAAAACTTTTTTTTTCAAAAATTAATGTGGAAACATTTATATAGAAGCGCTTATCATAAGCGGTAAGTACCATAAGCAGTTTTCAATAAGTGATGTTTGATAGGAAGGGACCGTGTACAGTGCTGTGAGCTGTCAGTGATCGCTAGGGAATATTAAATGAGGGCAGTTTTGTATCTCTATAGTTAGTGGATTGGAGTTGTTAGGAGGTGGGTTGGGGATATTAATTAGGGGTAGTTGTAGCAGGTTGGGAATGTCTTGGACACCTTTGGCTTCAGCTTTGAGTTGTTGTGGATGCCTCGGCCGTGGCTTCGAGGAGCTATGATAGGAACCCGAGCAAGGGCAGTAGTGTCATTGCTGGAAGGGGGTGGGAATATTGTTAGTCGGTTAGGGGGGCAGGTTCTGGGTCCACATAGAGGGGAGGGGATATCCGCTATAAATAAGTAGAGGGTGAGAGGCAGGCAGAGGAAATATTTTGGGAATCCGCCTTCTGGCTTGAGCGGGATCACTCCCTAAGTATCTTCTCCATCTTCTTCTTCCCCCTGTCTGTATTCTTTGTTACTGTAGACTCAGAAATCCCCCACCTTTCAAGGTGAGGAGAGAGCCTTCATTTATAGAAAATATAGGGAAGTTACAAAGAGAGGTTACAAAAGAAGTGGGGCTGGAAGTTACAAAGTTAGTGGGGCTGGAAGTTACCCATACTCCAACACTCCCCCTCAAGCTAGGTGTACCTAGCTTGGACACATAATGAAAAACAACGCAAGCAACAAGCTGCAAACACTCCCCCTCAAGCTGGACATACCCAGCTTGATGACAAAGCAAGACGAAAAACGGAAGATACAAAAATAATAAAATCGTTGATGATGCTGCTCCCCCTCAAGATTGTAATGTGATGCCGCTGAAAATGATGGGTCATCGCCGGAAAAGTGCGGGGCCGGACAACAGAGCGCCGGGAAATCCACACTGGCGGGTGCCGGTCGTCAGAGCGTCGGGAAAATCCGCACTACGGGCCGGTCGTCAGAGCGCCGGTAAACCGTAATGTCGGGCCGATCGTCAAAGCGCCGAGAAAATCCGCAATGGCGGGTGCCGGTCGTCGAAGCGCCGGGAAATCCGCAGGAGGAGGCCGGCGATGAGATGCGGTGATTTCGCAGAAGATGCCGGGCTGAGAGGCGGGGATTCCGCAGGAGGCACCGGGCTGAGAGGCGGGGATTCCGCAGGAGGCACCGGGCAGTGAGGCGGAGATTCCGCAGGAGGCACCGGGCAGAGAGGCGGGGATTCCGCAGGATGCAGGAGGAGGTCGGCATGGAGGGAGCAGTTGAGCAGAGGTGGCACGGGAGGCCGGCAGGGCTGTTGGCCGACTGCTAGAGGAGCCGGCAGGAATGGAGGCCAGCTCCTGGAGCCGGCAGGAGTGGAGGCCGGCAGGGATGGAGGCCGATCGTCAAAGGAGCCGGCGGGAGATCGCACAGGAGGCGGGCTGCCGAAAAGAGCCGCAAGCCGGGGAAGGGAGGTCCGCCGGGAAGAACAAGGCGGGAAAGGCGCAGCCGGCCATCCGGAAGGGTCGCCGGGAAATCCGCAGGAGGGTTGCCGGGAGAAGGATCTGGCCGAATAATCCAGGAAGGGCCGGGAGAGCGCGCGGAGGGCCGGCCGGGAGGCGCGCGAAGGGCCGCTGGACAGGAGGAGCGCCGCGGGAAGAACACCGCCGGACTGAGGCGGAGCAGGGAGGCTGCCTGGATTCACCGCGTCGGGAGGGAAGACGGGTGTGCGCCGCTGGGAGGGAGAGCCGCTGCGACTGAGGATCCACACTGGATCTGGTCGTCGCCGGGAAGAGCCGCGAAGGACTGACGACGGGAAGGCGGGAGAACCGTCGGGCAAGGAAGCCTGTCGCCGGGAGGAGTCGCGCGCAGGAGGAGCGGGCGCCGGGATGAGCGCGCAGCGGGACCGCGAGGGGCGACGGGAGGCGTCGCGGGCAGCAGCGGGAGGCGCGGGAGCCTGAAGGGAAAGCCACAGTGGGGCAACGCAGAAGGCGGGGCCGGCGGGAGCCGGGAAGCCGCAACAGGAGGCGGGGCCGGAAGTCCGCCCGGGAGCCGCGCATGAGGAGCGGGCGCTGTTGAGGGAAGGCGCACCGGGGAAGGAGGGCGGGGGCCGTTGCGCGCAGCGGGGATGGGAAGCGCGCCGGGAGACCCGCGCCGGAATCGCCGGATCGCGGGGAAGGGTGCCGAGGGAAGCCGCAGGAGGAGGTGGGGCCTTCGCGCAGGGAGCCGCGAGGGCGAGGGCGCGGGAGCCGGGCGGAGGCCCGCTGGGACGAGGGCGCACCGCTGGAGGACGGCATGGAGGGCCGCCGAGGGAGAGATGCGCCGGCATGGAGGGCCGCCGAGGGAAGGAGCCGCAACGGGAGGCTGGGCCGTCGCGCGCTGGAGGAAGAGCCGGCGGGAGGCGCGCCGGGAGAGAGGGCCGCCGTGCGCTGGAGGGCTGCGCGACCGGGAGCCGGCAGGGAAGAGGCGGACGGGAGAAAGGGCCTGCCGGGAGGGAGGGCCGCCGCGCGCAGCGGGGAAGCAGGCGCCGGCAGAGGAGAACCGCCAGAGACACGAGCCCGAAGGGGGCGGCGGCTAAAAAAAAACTAACCCTACAAGGGGCCGCCGCCCCCCCCCCACGGGGGAGAGAGGATTCCGAGAAACCCTAGAGAGGGGGGATAAAATGGGAGGAGGGGGGTCGGGATTAGTTCCCCTCTGATACCATGTAGACTCAGAAATCCCCCACCTTTCAAGGTGAGGAGAGAGCCTTCATTTATAGAAAATATAGGGAAGTTACAAAGAGAGGTTACAAAAGAAGTGGGGCTGGAAGTTACAAAGTTAGTGGGGCTGGAAGTTACCCATACTCCAACAGTTACTATATTTCCATAATACCAGAAGTGAGTCTTCTGTCTTTATCACTTGTCCAACCTGCCGCCTGAGGCGGTGCGCACTATCATTCTTCTTCACCAACTGTTTGAACAAGGTGCGCACGATGCTTTCTCACTCACCCGAGGCGCACCCCGCCAGCTCAAGTCCAGAACAAGCAGCGTTCTACTATTTTTATTCCCCCTGGTTCCATGGCACCACGAACTGTTGTTTCTTCTTTTCAATCAGATGAAGGTGCGCAGTATCAGGAGTTCGCTCAGACGCAACGCACACTACCGCACCACATTCTGAAACAGGGCACTCCGTCGGCTCTCATCAGACGACACTCCAGCACCGCCGCACACTGCCAGCGCCTACCGCAGAAGCAGATATGCGCTGCCGTTCGCGATCTAAGGAGGAGGCACACACACCGTCAGCTTGCCTAGGGAGAAGGTGTTGGATTGGTGTTGCCTGATCCGGTTGGGCCGAATGTTTGTGCCCCGCAACTATAGCAATGTTGACCACTGTAGCGGAGCTGACCGACCGACACTGACAGGTACTGTAGCGATGCGGACTTCGGGGTCAACTTTACTGTATCGCTTTTGACAAAGCCAGCCGCCGTTCACTGTAGCGACGCGGACCACTTTTTCGAACAGTGATCGTCTTCTCTATTGTTTTATAGCCCATTTTCGGGCTAGGGTTTATACTGAAATCCTCTGTAATTTTGTGCTCCCGAATCATAGTGAAATTCTGCATCTCCCGTGGACGTAGGGATTTTTCCCGAACCACGTAAATCGTTGTGTCCTTTGCTTTCTTTCTTTTCGTTTTTCCTCGTTTCTGTCGTTGTGTCTCCCGGCGATTCCGCAACAACTGGTATCAAAGGGAGGTTCGGAATTCTCCAACGATGGCTCTGGATGAAGGCAAAGTGAAGATCAATAGCTTCGATGGAACTGATTTCAGTTTCTGGAGGATGCAGATCGAGGATTATCTTTATCAGAAAAAGATGCACTTACCACTTCTGGGTGTGAAGCCAGCGGACATGGAGAAGTCGGAGTGGGAGCTACTGGATCGACAGGTTCTGGGTGTTGTGCGCCTAACATTGGCCAAAAATGTGGCGTTCCACATCAGAGAGGAGAAGATGACGGTGGACCTGATGAAAGTCCTCACAAACATGTACGAGAAGCCTTCTGCGGCAAACAAGGTGCATTTGATACGACGATTGTTCAACCTGAAAATGGTTGAAGGGAGACCTGTTGCAGATCATATCAACGAATTCAATACCATCATAAGTCAGCTGTCATCGGTGGACATTGATCTTGGTTATGAGGTATGTGCTCTGGTTTTACTATCTTCATTACCAGAGAATTGGGAAGCAACTGTAACAGCTGTGAGCAGCACTTCGGGGAATACAAAGATGGCTCTGAAATATATACGGGGTCTAATCCTTAGTGAGGATGTTCGAAGAAGAGAATCAGGCAGATTCTCTGGTTCTGCTTTGAACGTTGAAGGAAGAGGAAGGTACCCACAGCGGGACAATCGCAGAGGACGATCGAAGTCAAGAGGAAAGAGCAGAGACAAGGCAAAGGGGCCTGGTCCTACCTGCTGGACATGCGGGAAGAAAAGACATGTCAAGAAGGAGTGCAGAGATAACCGGAAGGGACCTAAAACCAGTGGAGCAAACACTGCAGCTGAAGGAACTGATGATGTGTTGCTGCTGAGCGTGGACAGCCCGATGGAGTTTTGGATTTTAGACTCTGGGACGTCTTTCCATTCTACATCAGAGAAGGGTTTCCCGAACAATTTTGTTTCTGGAAATTTTGGCAAGGTGCATCTTGCTGATGACGAGCCCTTGCAGATTGTGGGTAAAGGAGATGCACGGATCAAGACCAACAGTGGGAGTTTGTTGGTTCTGAAAAACGTGAGGTATATCCCTGGCTTGAGAAGAAACCTTATTTCTGTTGGACAACTTGATGATGCAGGGTTGAGTACCACATTCACTGGTGGTGCATGGAAGATCACCCGAGGAGCTATGGTCATAGCTCAGAGAGCAAAGAATGGCACCCTGTACAACCTGACAGAAACTTGCATGGACATGGCTGCATCACTGGAAGCTGTCGGAGGCTCTCAACTGTGGCACTACAGACTCGGCCACATGAGTGAAAAGTGGATGAAGGTGCTGGCAACGAAAGGGTTGCTACCAGAGTTGAAGTCGGAAGAAGTAGGCTTATGTGAAGATTGCATCTTTGGAAAGCAGAAGAAGGTGTCCTTTGCAAAAGGAGGCAGAACACCGAAGGCTGGAAAGCCGGACCTGATGCATACAGATGTTTGGGGGCCTGCACTAGTACCCTCCCTCGGAGGGTCACAATATTATGTGACATTCATTGATGACTCAACAAGGAAGGTATGGGTTTACTTTCTGAAGAATAAATCTGATGTGTTCAAGATGTTTCAGAAGTGGAAAGTCATGGTAGAGAACGAGTCATGAGCAAAACTGAAATGTTTGAGGTCTGACAACGGTGGAGAGTATGGCAGTCAAGAGTTCAGGGAATTTTGTTCTGATAATGGAATTTGGTGGGAGAAGACAATCCCAGGAACACCACAACAGAATGGTGTGGCGGAGAGGATGAATAGGACACTGAATGAACGTGCCAGGAGCATGAGGCTGCACTCAGGGTTGCCCAAAACCTTCTGGGCTGATGCAGTGAACATGGCAGCGTATCTGATCAATAGGAGTCCATCTGTGCCAATGGGAGAACGCCTACCCAAGGAGCTCTGGTCTGGTAAGGAGGTAAAACTCTCACATTTAAGAGTCTTTGGCAGTTTAGCTTATGTACACATTGATGCTAACTCAAGGGACAAGCTTGATGCTAAGTCCAAGCCATGTTTCTTTATTGGCTATGGTGGTGATGAGTTTGGTTACCAGTTTTGGGATGATCACAAGAAGATGGTCATCAGGAGCCAGAACGTGGTATTCAATGAAGGTGTCATGTACAAAGGTCGTCATGAAGCTGAAGATGAAAATGGGAACATTGAATCAAAGTGCAAAGAGCAAGTGGAGCTTGAAGATGTGTCTGAGCTTGAGAGATCCGAACCGATGGAACCTACTACTCCAGTGGAGTTGAGGAGATCATCAAGGGTGAGAAGGCCTGTGCAGAGGTATTCACCATCATTGCATTATCTATTATTGACTGACGGTGGAGAACCAGAATGCTTTGAAGAAGCAATGCAGCTGAAGGAGTCGAGCAAGTGGGAGCTGGCTATGAAGGAAGAGATTTCCTCATTACATGAGAACAACACTTGGGAGCTGACACCTCTGCCAAGAGGAAAGAAAGCATTGCAGAATAAGTGGGTCTAACGGGTCAAGGAAGAACATGATGGCAAGAGGAGGTTCAAGGCAAGGCTGGTGGTGAAAGGCTTTCAACAGGAGGGAGTAGATTTCACTGAAATCTTCTCACCTGTAGTGAAGCTTACCACCATCCGGGTGGTTCTCAGCATTGTGGCGTCAGAAGACTTGCATCTTGAGCAGCTTGATGTCAAGACTGCTTTCCTTCATGGAGATTTGGAGGAAGATATCTACATGCAGCAGCCAGAGGGATATGTAGAATCTTGAAAAGAAGATATGGTGTGCAAACTCCAGAAGAGCCTATATGGACTGAAGCAGACACCGAGGCAGTGAAACAAGAAGTTTGATTCATTTATGTCTAAAAATAAATATAAACGATGTGGCATGGATCAGTGTTGCTATATCAAGTCTTTCGATGATGAATATATTATATTGCTTCTGTATGTGGATGACATGCTCATTGCAGGATCATGTATGCAGAGGATTAATGAGCTGAAAGGGCAGTTAGCTGAGGAGTTTGAAATGAAGGATCTTGGAGAAGCTGGCAAGATTCTGGGAATGAAGATCAAGAGAGACCGCACAGCTGGAACATTAATGTTGTCACAGGCTGATTACATTGGGAAGGTTCTGAGAAGATTCAGCATGCTGGAAGCAAAGGCAGTCTCTATTCCCCTGGCGAGCCACTTCAAACTATCAAAGGAGCAATCACTGAAGACGGCAGAAGAGGTGGAGTACATGGCAAAAGTTCCATACGCATCAGCTGTTGGAAGCCTGATGTATGTCATGGTCTGTACTCGACCTGACATTGCTCATACAGTGGGAGTTGTGAGCAAGTATATGGCTAACCCTGGAAAGCAACATTGGGAAGCTGTGAAGTGGATACTGAGGTATTTGAAGGGCAGCAAGGAGGTATCTCTGTGCTTTGGAAAAGGAACTTCATTGCAGGGGTATGTGGATGCTGACCTTGAAGGCGATGTCGACAGCAGGAGGAGTACCACGGGTTATGTTTTTACCTGTGGAGGAACCGCGGTAAGTTGGATATCACAATTGCAGAAGGTGGTGGCTTTATCCACCACAGAGGCAGAATACATTGCTGTAACAGAAGCTGGGAAAGAGATGGTTTGGCTGAAGAACTTTTTTGATGAATTGGGAAGAAAGCGAGAGGAGAATGTATTGCACTGTGACAGTCAGAGTGCTATACATCTTGCCAAGAACTCAGTGTTTCATGCCCGGACGAAGCACATTCAGTTGAAGTACCATTTCATCAGAGGTTTGATACAGGATGAGTTGCTGACATTGCAGAAGATCTGTGGAACCAACAATCCGGCAGACATGTTGACAAAGCCGATGGTGATACAGAAGTTGAGGCACTGCTGTGCCTCTGTTGGTCTCCATTGATGAACGGAGGATGAGAGGCAGAATGGAGGACCTGATGGGATCACAAGAGGAAAACAGCTTATATTTCATGAATCTGTGAATGGGAAGCACGCCACTGGTGAGTGAAGAAGAGGAAGAACTTAGATTAAGTAAGTTGTCTTCATCAGTTGCATCAAAACATAGCAGTGCAGCGGATCAGGCTACAAGTGGGAGATTGTTGGATTGGTGTTGACCGACCGACACCGACAGGCACTGTAGCGGTGTGAACTTCGGGGTCAACTTTACTGTATCGCTTTTGACAAAGTCAGTCGTCGTTCACTGTAGCGACGCGGACCACTTTTTCGAACAGTGATTGTCTTCTCCATTGTTTTATAGCCCATTTTCGGGCTAGGATTTCTACTGAAATCCTCTGTAATTTTGTGCTCCCGAATCATAGTGAAATTCTGCCTCTCCCGTGGACGTAGGGATTTTTACCGAACCACGTAAATCGTTGTGTCCTTTGCTTTCTTTCTTTTCGTTTTTCCTCGTTTCTGTCGTTGTATCTCCCGGCTATTCCGCAACAGAAGGCACGCTACCGGTTGCGCTCACAGGAGTGGAGGGCCTTGCCGGTTACAAAAGAAGGAAAAAATAGGAAACAAAAGAGGCGTGCCCAACTTTTCTGTTTGGGGAGGGAAACCAAAAACACAAAAATATATATATATATCATTCGTCACTATGCACGGTTCGCTTACACGCAACGAGAAGTGCTGCTAGAAACACTGCAACACACTTGTTGCAGGTGCACGTAGATGGACGGAACACTACAAAAATTTTGGCGGCTCAACGCTGAGCTGCTGCAAAACCAGCAAACGTGGGAGCAAACCTGGAATCACCACTATCAAGAGGAAGCTGAATTTCGGAAATTCTTCACTACCTGGGTGTGCCGATGGGAGCAAACGTCGCTACCAAATGAGGAGCAACTGTTGGAGACTACGACAAAGTCGTGCAGACATTTCAGAGGGGTCAATAATTGGGAGACGGCAAAGCATCACACGGCTGCGCGTGCGGTTGGTGGCGATGCAATAAGAAGGACAAACATGTCTAGCCTGGACGCGACTTTGGTGGCAAATGAAGCTACAAACGAGGACGAGGGGCCATCTACGCCTTGCTCGCCACAAGCCAATGAGGGGCCATCAGTATTCCTGGAGGAGACGATGGTGCAGCAACAACATGCGCATCGCTTGCCGCTCACAACTATGACAGTCGAGGCATTGGCAGGGGAGGGTGGCGACAGAGTGAACAATGCACAGTCACCGGTTCCAAAGTCAGATGGGGTAGACTCGCATCACCGACCATGCAGCAGCCCTCGCGGCCTATTTTGCAGCAGCCCTCGCGGCCTATTTTGCAGCAGCTCACACAGGCCCAATTTGACAGAAGGATGGGGCGTGTTGGGAGAGGAACCCCCACCTCCATTCCCCAGAATCCGATCCGGGAGAAAGGGAGGAAAATATGGGAGATTGTTTGGCATCCATGTGCAAGAAAGACGTTTTTTAAAGGACTTCAACAGCAGAGTTTTTGGTTAGTCATGTTTGGCTTCCAGGTGCTGCTTGGTTCTGCTCGGAGCACAAAAGTACGGAGGAGAATCTAGGAGATCGCTTGGCTCACCTGCCTAGCAAGGCCACCATTTTCAGTCTTGAGGACAATACTGTTTTCAAGGGACGTTAGTGATAGGAACCCAAGCAAGGGCAATAGGGTCTGGAAGGGGGTGGGGAATATTGTTAGACCGTTGCAAGGGAGGGGGAAATTTGGGAGGGGAAGGTTCTGGGCCCACATAGAGGGGAGGAGATATTGGTTATAAATAAGTAGGGGGTGAGAGGCAGGCAGAGAGGAAATCAGCCTTCTGGCTTGAGCGGGATCACTCCCGAAGTGTCTTCTCCATCTTCTTCCTCCCCCGTCTCTATTCTCTGTTACTATATTTCTATAATACCGGAAATGAGTCCTCTGTCTTTATCAAGCTATCTCCGAGTCTTCCTCCTCTTCCTCCTACTTCTTCTTCAATTTCTCCTCCCTGCAATCTTCTGGTTCTGCTGTAATTCTCATCGCTGATAATAGAATTCTCTCTTTCCTCAATTTTGCACCAACAATTGTTATCAATCGGTGCTTTAATTTAGAGTTGCGGGTAGCGGCTGAAGAATGAAGATCGTTTGTGTATTCAGGCCAGAAATGATGTTGCAAGCATTGGAAGCCGAGATAGAAGCTTCCACAAAGGTACATCCGGAGTTCATGAATCAGCATCGCGAGCTCATGCGTTTGTTGCAGGAACAGCAAGAAGTTCGCAAGAGATGGAGGAAAATTTTCCAGTCCAAATTCGAGCAGATGAAAATGAACCGCAGCCGTGAGAGGTGCTGCAGTAAGTGCAGACACAAGTTCGTGCGTAACAATGGACGCCGCAAGACGAGACAAAAGTTTTAGCCGAATTTCCTGTTCGTCACTCTTCACCTGGATTTTCGAGTCCTGTACGTGCAGTGACCAGATTGAGGCAACAAAACTTTGAAGGTCACATGCAGGAAGTTCATTCTTCCTTCAACATTTTAATTCACGGACAGATGAAGACGCAGCGGACCGTGCAGCTATGTTGCACGGACACCGACACGCGACACGACATGTCACGTCAACACGCAATTATCAAAAAAATTGAATTTTCGACATGTTGCGACACGCCAATTAAAATATATTTTTAATAAATAAAATATGATAAAATATATAATTAAATACAAAATTATGAATGAAAATATCTCAAAATAGCAACTAAATATTATAATATAAACAAACAAGGGTAAAAAAACAATTGATGAAGAATGGTCTAAAAATAATGACCTTTGTTTTTAAAATTAAAATAATGGTTTTCATGTCTCACTTCATAAATTAATTATCAATAAAAATTCTAGACCCATCACCACCACTAACATCATCCCTAAAAATAACAGTCTCCATGTTCGGCTCGTCAAGGGAAAGATTTTCAACTTCAAGCATTCCAATATCTTCCAATGAATCAAATGCATCACCACCAACATCCCACATCTTTGTCTCTCCTTGTGCATATTGTGGGGTCTTTCTTGATAGAAGACGAAGATTACTATGGATAAAAACCAAGTCTTCTGCACGTTTTGGCAATATCTTGTTTCTTCTCAATGAGTGCACAAAGTTGTAAGTACTCCAATTCCTTTCAGCACATGATGAAGAAGAAGGTTGTGCAACTAGCCTCAAGGCTATGTTTTGAAGTAATGGTGCACTTGAACCATAAAGAAACCACCAAGATTTAGAATCCATATTCCACCTATTTTGTATGGAATCATAGTCTCAAAAACCTCCACTCTTGTCTATGAAAGTTGCATACTCTAAGTTGATCTTAGTGCGCTCTTCCAAGTTCGGAAAATATCTCCTTAAGCATTTCATCTTTCTTTGGTTAATGTCATCATCTTTGTGTGGAGGCACTTTAGTGGGATCTTCATTAAGCCATTCATCACTATAATACCTTGTTTAAGAAAAAAGATGGTGTTAAATACATTCATTAAAATAAATTATATAAGTTAAAGAAACATTAAATCATAAATCTTACCTTGGATTCAAAGCATGTGCCAAGCAATGAAGTGGAGTGCTCTTCTTGGTCCAACAATCCACAATAATTTGATACACCGCTTGATAAAAGATTGACTCTTCATCTAGTTTTTTCCCTTCATTAATATATACAGCCTTCTACACATTTTGAATCAAATTATCCCACATATCATAAATCAAGCGTAGGCAAGGCTTGTTAGTATCACAAAGTCGAAACATGTCATAGATTGGAGCCGTGAAAGAAATAATATAGTCAACTTGCTCCCACCACTCATCTTCCAAGACCTTATCTTTAACAAACCAAGCATGTGCAATATCATCTTCCTTGTAAATACTCCATTTATCACTAATGATCATCTCTCGGAGACCATTTTTTATGAGCTTAAACCTCTTAAGCATCACAATCACAGAAGCAAAACGTGTTTCGGCAATGGCAAGTAACTTCAAATTAACAGATTCATCAAACATTGCCAACCTCATCAAATGGTTCATAATAAAGTTCTTGATGAACACAGCATCCTCAGCAGTATCTTTAACCCAACTACATCTATCATAAGCAAGTTGATTACTCTCAACATTTTTGGGTGCACAAATATTCTTTAAACCAAGATTAAGAATGTGTACCACACAAGGCGTCCAGATGATGGATGAAAATTGTTGCTCAATGAGTTGTCCTGCAGCCTTGCAAATTTGAAGCATTGTCTGTGGATGACATTTTCATGACCAACCTCATTGATTACCTATTTCAACAAGTTTGCAATGAAAAATTTATCTTTGATCTCTCCTGAACAATCAACTGCTTTTAAAAACATAGCATCACCATCAGACATTGCAATAAAATTAATAAGAGGTCTCCTTTGTGAGTCACTTCATCCATCACTTACAATACTTACCTCTTTGTCTTTCCAACTCGATCGAATTGTTGACAACAACTAGTCAATATTATCCTTTTCTTTTTGCAAAAGAGTGGTCCTCAACTTATTGTACCCAGGTGTCACATAACCTGCAATATTATGATTGGCACCATACGCAAAAGATGCTTGAAAATATGGATTCCTTGCTAGGTTAAATGACAACCCCGCTGAATAAAAAATCCTAGCAATCAAATAATCCAAATGAGTTCTCTCGCACATGTTGAATGTCTTCTCAATAGGGCTCGAACCCCCAATCTTTCTCTTCTTTGAATCAAATGATAAACTACAAGAAGGCAATGGTACAATCCTCGATGCATTTTCTCTCTCTCTTTGTCTGACTTGTTCTTCTAAATTTTTCATCTCCAATACCGAATTTCTGGTTACTTTTTTGCAAGCTCCAATCCCATGTTTAGGAATACTCAATAAATGAGCTCTCACTCTAGTGTAGGAACCCTTACTGTCTTGGTCACAAAATTTGCATCTCCAACGAACATTACCTCCTTTATTACACTCATCTAATCTTTCAACAAATCTCCACAATGGTTTTTTTGGATCATTATACTCTGCTCGAACTTGCATCAGTATTACTACTAGCACTGACAGTACTTGAATAAGTTATTCTGCAAAAATAACATGATAAAACTTATCACATATATAAAAAAAATCTCAATTCTCAAAACAAATAAACATATTAAATAAAAAAGAAGAATTAAGTATTAAACAAACTCACATGATAAAAAATAAAAACACCAAACAACCAAATAAAACCAACAGACAACCATTTTTCCAAATTCAAGTAAATTGGTCTGATAGTTTTTTTAAACAAACAAAAAATCAACTAGAAATAAATTAAAGAATAATAGAATATACATATGATGATATGAATAATTGAATATATGTTGGTCGTCACTCCTAACACCGGACTGCGATGCGAAGTGAACATAACAGGAAACATATTAAATAAAAAAGAAGAATTAAGCATTAAACAAACCCACATGATAAAAAATAAAAACACCAAACAACCAAATAAAACCAACAGACAGCCATTTTTCCAAATTCAAGTAAATTGGTGTGATAGTTTTTTTAAACAAACAAAAAATCAACTAGAAATAAATTAAAGAATAATAGAATATACATATGATGATATGAATAATTGAATATATGTTGGCCGTCACTCCTAACACCGGATTGTGATGCGAAGCGAACATAACAAGAAACATATTAAATAAAAAAGAAAAATTAAGCATTAAACAAACACACATGATAAAAAATAAAAACACCAAACAACCAAATAAAACCAACAGACAACCATTTTTTCCAAATTCAAGTAAATTGGTCTGATAGTTTTTTTAAACAAACAAAAAATCAACTAGAAATAAATTAAAGAATAATAGAATATACATATGATGATATGAATAATTGAATATATGTTGGTCATCACTCCTAACACCGAACTGCGATGCGAAGCGAACATAACAGGAAGCTTACGTGGCCAGTTAAGTGAAGACCCTGGGGATGTCGGCGGCCGCGAAGGAAGTGTGTTAACAAATCAATGGAACTCTTGTTGTCTTGGTTAAATGAGCGGTATTTATACATGCCCCAGTCATGATATTGGCATAAGGGTGTTTATACATATGCCCTAGTCACATAAGGGTATTTATACGCCCCAGTCGCATTCCAGTCGTGCCCGAGACGTGGCCTCCGCGTGCTCCTCCTGTTCCAGACGTGTCCCAGTCGTGGCCTCTGCGCGCCCTCTTGTTCCAGACTTGTCCCAATCATGGCCTCCGCGTGCCCCTCCAGTTCCGGTCGTGGCCTCCGTGTGTCCCAGTCATGGCCTCCGCGCGGCCCTCCTGTTCCGGACGTGTCCAAGTCGTGCCCTAAGGAAGGGAGGGTACCGATTTTTTTTGGCGCGTCGCGGACGTGGGCGCTGCGTGTCAGTACCACGTCAGTGTCGGAGAAGTGTCTGACACCGATACTCTAGCTAAACGACAACTTCTTTTTTCTGGTTCTTCGTCTTCTCTAGCTGCAGAAATTCCTCATCTGCTAATTCTGACAGCAATGTAGACCGTGAGTGCTGGCTTTGAGCCGATGATGCTGACACACTCCAACGGAAAGAGATTTTGAAAACACATGACCATTGGATTTTATCCGTCCAATCTATCGTCGACATTCTTGTTCGCGGTCAAACAGAACTCATGCGGCAGCAACAGGAATTTTAGAAGACGATACAGCCCCTCCGTCCGTCGTTTTCCGGACAGTCGCCGCCAGCGGCAGCCAGTGTTGTTGGTATGCCATCTCATTCCTGCAGACTGCAGCGAAAGGGGAAGGAACCTTTGGATTCCTGTCCGGACCGACCGACCAAGGTACATTCTGGTCCTAGTTCAAGCGCTACCGGGAAATTCGTTTTGACCAGTTTTCTTCTGTTCGTGCAGACGGCGGTGAGGGTTACGTGCTGTCGCAAAACGAGTTGAGCTGTCGTCATTTGCTGGTGACAATCTTATTGCTTGGATCGCGCGGGCGGAAACTTACTTTATGGTCCACCGAACGCCTCACCATTTCCGTGTGCCACTCGCCCCGCTTTGTCGGGATGGGATTGTGCAGCACTGGATGCTATCTCTACTCTCTTTACAACCAAATATTGTTTGGGATGAGCTGAAGGCGGAGCTCTTAAGTCGTTTCAGAACTGTTTTACAAAGCGTTTCTTTCAAGCCGCTGAAAAGTATTAGCCAGACCGGAACAGTGGAAGACACAGCAGTGTGTTTGAGGACTTACCAGACTAGTCAGAAAGGGTTCGGTAAAGAGCAGGTTGCTTCCGATCCTGTTCGGCCGGGAGATGTGAATTTCGATCAACATTCTAGTCAAGACAAGTGGAATAAACAAAATGGTGTTTCTCGCTTGACTTCTGGAATGGATATTCAAAAGACCGGGCAAGGATGAAATCAGGAATGACCAGTTTTCTGTTACAAGATGCTTCTAGTGATATCAAGGTTGCATCGTCTATTCACACACTGCCCAAAGGAGGGGTTACTTGCACAGTTGGAGATGCACTATTACCAAAGCCTATGCCGTGGACATGTCCTTTGCGTAGTCCTTGGGCCATACTGCATGCTGGCTGTGAAAAGATGCCAAGGTCTGTGCCACAAGCAATTAACCAAGCATTGGTTCATTTGTGGACTGCAAATATGTGCAGAGTGTCCATGTAAGCTTTACATTTGCGGAGTTGCCAAGCCAGTCACCTGCAGCGGTTTCCACTCCTTTCAGTTTGGTGCTGAATTATTCATCAGAAAAGGACCGTGAAGCTGGTCTAGGGTGGGCAAGAGTGTTGCCCGCAGAAGTTGGGGTTTGTAAGGAGGACCTCACGAATCAAGAACCACCCCACCGAAAGGAGCATCATCGTGCTCCAAATGCTATTGCTTTGGGGGAAATGAAGGCTGCTTTTGCTGTCGATGGGGAAAAAATAAAGCCACCTGACAGCCACAGTTTTGTATGCAATCAAGCATGTGTTCAGGCTAGTGGACGAGCTGAGGTTGCAGCTTGTGGAAGGATTGCTGTGGTGTTTCAAATAAGAGTAGCTAGTACACACTATTTAATACAAATCATTGTATACCGTTTGTCTGACCTGGATAAGATTCCAAACGGTGAAGGATAACTGCCCCAATGGGTTTTACCTGACGATGACCTTGTCCAGCTTGCTAATGTTTACATATCCTTGTTGTCCTGTTGTTATGACAGTTGTGCAATTTTGCAAAGATGTCAGTGTTAAGGAAGGGGGCACTGCGCACGAAGTCAGGAATATTTTGGTGATGGGTCGCATTTCTCCTAGTGACAAACTTTTGTTGGTGCAAACACTGCATAAAACAAGAGATGTTGTAGCTGTCTCTGGAATCGTTACTAGTGGTCCACCTTTTTGCATAAGATAGCTATTGGTTTTGCTATGCGTACCGTAGATTGGTGAATTCCCCTCAAGAAGAGGTGGAGACATTCTTTTATAGATAGAGGAAAAGATTTACAAATCAGAATAATCCGATGTGGAACTGAGAAACACCCTTTACCCAGAAATACAATAAACTGGGTTTAACACTCCCCCTCAAGCTAGTACATGATAGCTTAAAAAAGAGTCCCATAAAAAAAACACTAACAAAGACCATACACACTCCCCCTCAAACTGGGTCGCTGATGCGGTTGATGCCCAACTTGGTACAGAGAGAGTCAAGTCGAGCTCCCAGGAGGCTTTGGATGAAGATGTCGGCAAGCTAATCGGAATGTAGCTGAAACTAACATGGTGATGCTCGAGGTGATGGCGAAAAAAGTGACACTCCACCTCGATATGCTTTGTGCGTTCATGGAAGACGGGGTTGGAAGCAATCTTCGTGGCTGCCTGATTATTATTGGAATTGGTGGTCTAGAACCAACTACTTTGTACTTTATGATAAACTTGTATTCATAAATTTGAATATTAATAATACCTTATCACATCTTGATTGTTCTTCTGTGTGACAATGCATGTGATAATGTCCTAAGGATAGTTGTTGCACTAAAGGATCATAGCAGATCCCTGCTATGATGAGAACCCGGAAGTGTCATAACACTATTCTTGAATATATGTTCTATGGCCGGATGATGTTATTTGATGGACACAAATAATACAGGTCATTAGGGGTGAGAACTTATAAGACTTTGAGGCACCTTCTCATAGTGTGCGCCCTTGGTAGTATCCAGGAGGATATTATGAGAACGAGACCTGCCAGTAGGAAATCCACATTTCATAGTGTCATTGGATGTTCTTATCTGCGGACGTGCGTATTGGTCCTTAAACTTTAAGATTATTATTAATGGGTATTACAACTCGCGCACTTAGATGTTTGGCGAAAACTGTGACGACACACTGTTCGCAGCGAAGTAGGATATGTTGGGTGCGTCACGAGTAATACTGCATTAATAGATAATGCGAGAAAAGATTTGTCATTTCTGTTTCATAACGGAAGTTGATATCTCAGGGCCTTTGATGGAATTGATATAGCCTAAATAAATCCATGGTCATGGTGAGGAATTGACAAGTTCAATTTCGGGAAGTCAAAGAAAAAATAATTGAGCACATGGATTGATGGCACTAGCATGCAACCCGCTTGATTCGAGATATCGAGACAAAAGGATTACATTACACGGTAAGCGTTCGTAGGAGGTGACACGTCATTGTGGCGTTAACTTCTTTCTTTATGGGTGTCTTGGCGTGTTGCTAGACGCTAACCTTGGATTTTAGGCAGACTCCGCTTAATGCGAGAAAGAGGCCTAGAGGGTCATACACTAAGTGTGTCCAAATATCTCAGTTAAATATTCATTTAACAAGTTAAATAAAAATTATTTCCGATTATGGTTTAATAATTATTTAAAGATGTATGATCGCATTTATTTCGACACTAGTTATTCGATAGAATATATTGTGGGTGAAATAATATATTTATTAGCAAGTAATGCAGTAATATTTATTTAAGAAATAAATAGTCATTATTCAAGGTCTAATAAATGTGGTGGAGAAAATAAAGAAAATGAAAAACAGAAGTACACGCCGTGTATATTAATATATACATGTCGTGTAGTTTTTCTGGGGATTTATGAGAAATGATATTATTTATTTAATTAAATAATATTAGGTTTGATTCGCTGGGCGCGTGTCAAATGATAATAATAATCGAATGTTATTATTAAATATAGAGTCTTACTAAGAATTAAATGAAATGAATAAATACTTTCGAGAAATTAATTCATTTTATTATTCTAAGTAATAAAATCTCAATTACATTATTCTCATTAGATCTAGTCATTCTTTGTGGTTGTGCACAACGGATCTGGAGAAAGCTCTAAAGCCAAAAGAGAATTCCTTTCCTCCAAGAACGCTCTCAAATTACGAGAGAGATCCTCCTCCACCGGATCAAAGAGAGCGCTTTGGAAGCGGATCTCAAGACAATCGAAAGCGGACATCGCAAGCGAAGGCTTTTCCGAGCTAGCACCCGGAGATCCCTTCGGCGGCATCCAGAGATACATGGAGCACGTGTGGATCACCGCTAGAGGAAGCATACACTTGGCCTCTACAACGCAACGACGGATCACATTGAATCGTAACCGGAAACATCAACGGAGAGAGAATTCCATCGAGGTAATTCTTGTCTTTTAATTAAATTAATTATAACCAACATACGATGATCCTCTCTATGGTTTCGGAACTTCCCTCTTTCTTTTTCGTTCTTCGTTCTATTCCGAAGATCCGGCGTTTTATCATCGTGACGGATCTCGGATTGATCGTTGTTAATGGCAAAATTAAAGTTGGATACACCTATCCATGCGCTTCCGCTGCGCTCAAAAGCTACAATTATCACACCAAATATGAGCATATGACTGTGGTGAGAGACATCAGGGTCGTCTTCCACTAAACAAAAAAATTTGTTGAATCAAACCGCTCATCGACAAGGCGAGTGGAAGCAGTGATCAGGTGAGGAAGGACGGAAGAGTCTGTCATCGGAGAATCGGGAATCCGCACAAGCGGGGCCGGTCGATGGGACGCCAGGACTGCGTACAGGCGGGGTCAGTCATTAGTGCGCCGGGAAATCCGCTGAGGCAGACCGGTCGATGGTCCGCCAGGAAGAGTGCAGTGGGAGGCGGGGCCAGGAAGCCGTAGCGGGAGGTGAGGCCGAAAGGCCGCAGGAAGGGTTCCGCCGAGAGGGTGTCGGGAAGGAACCGCGCTGGAGGGCGGAGCGTAGCGGATGGGAGGGGGGGAATTATCGAGTCACTCTCGGATACCATGTAGATTGGTGAATTCCCCTTACCTCAATGAGAGGTGGAGACATTCTATTATAGATAGAGAAAAAGATCTACAAATCGGAATAATCTGATGTGGGACTGGAAAACACCATTTACCCAGAAATAAAATAAACTGGGTTTAACACGTACCCATGGAACAAAGATTCAAACTATGCCAGCTGCCCCATATGTGGATTTTGGGCAATGCCCTGCACTGGGCCCATTGCAACAGGTTGCAGTAGGAACTCTGCAGCACAAGTGCTGTCAGTGCTCCCTTTCCAGCAATCGGAGTGAATTTGCAGCCTTCTAATTGGTCAAATTCAAGCATCTTTCAACAGAAAAATCTGACACAACAGCAGGGCCAGCAGTTGTTGCCGGCACAACCGCTGCCGCATCCACAGTTTCCCCATCGTCACCCACAATTAATGCCAAAACAGCTGCAGCAGCAGATGACATTGCCGGCCCACCCAATGTCACAGCTTCAACTGATGACTGAAGCAGATTACTTGAAGATGCAATAAGAGGAGCATGTTGACCCAGAACCAAGGGTTGCCACGAAGAGCTCAGATATTATTAATTTGGGTGCAGGTTTACCCTCTGTTATGGAGATGGGGAGAAATGGATGGTCTGTCTATGTTCACCTTGAGGACAATGTGTTTATTCAAGCAGGTGGGAATGATAGAAAGGGGCCGTGTACAGTGTTCTGTGGCTGTCAGTGATTGGTAGGGAATATTAAATAAGGGCAGTTTTGTATTTTACTATAGTTAGTGGATTGGAGTTGTTAGGGGGTGGCTTGGGGATATTAATTTGGGGTAGTTGTAGCAGGTTGGGGATGTCTTTTACATTTTCCTTTGGCTTCAGCTTTGAGCTGATGTGGAGGCCACGGCCTTGGCTTCGAGGAGCTACCTCGAAGTCTTCCTCCTCTTCCTCCTACTTCTCCAATTTCTCCTCCTTGATATCTTCTAGTTCTCCTGCTGTAATCCTCGTCGTGGATGATAGAATTTTCTCTTTCCTCAATTTTGCAGCAACGACTCTTATCACTCTTAAAAGGAACCTTAAAGGCCCAGAAATGCTAGCACCCAATTTCATTCAGTTTTTTTTAACCAAAGGATATTTGAAAAGGAACTGACATAAAACAATGCATAATCACACATCTTTCAGTTCATACCACAAGACCTAGTTGTCGAGCAAGGATAAGAGTTTAAGGTTGAGTGCATACGTACTAATGAACTGTTGCTTTTCTCATCATGCTTTAGAATACTTCCATCTTTTATTATGTACATAAACAGAACAATTACCTTCACCTTATTTTATGGAGCCACTTGGGTTTGTATGTTTGTAAATAAGATGAATTTTTTTTAAAAGAAATTCAATTGCGCCTATAGCACTATGATCCAAGAGTATATGAGGGCTTCCTTTGACAGCACTTACTGAAAACTGCTTATAACACACATCACTTGTGATAAGTGCTTATGTATAAATGTTTCCAGATTTCTTATTGAAAAAAAAAATGTTTTTCTGCCGCATATTTAAGAAGTTTTTTCCTGAAATTTAAGTGAATATTTTTTCAGACACAGAAAAGCAACACTTTTTTTTTCAAACTGTTTATTGTAAGTGATTCCTCTGCCTTAATGAGGTTCTTCTGTAGTTAGTAATGGCGCGCCATGGCGCAAGGCGCAGCGCCATGGGCGGCCGCGCCACACCATGGCCTTGGCGCGGCACAAATGAGATGGGGCAAACCATTTGTGTGCCACATTTCCATTCACAATGGTGATGACAAGCTCCATCGCGCGCCAGCTGGTTTTTCTTTTCTTTTTTGCTCGTTTTTTTTAGCTTCAAGCCCAACCCAACCCAGCGACACCCCAACTCCCCCAAAACGTATGCACGCTTGATTCCCCCTACCTGTATGCACGCTTGATTCCCCCTACCTGAGACGCGTAGCCCTTGGACAACGGCCCTTGCTTCCCTCCTTCTCTGGCCCATTGTGCTGCTACCCTGGACCAGCTACTGCCACTTAAATCTCTCCTTTGTCTTCTATTTTATTTTATGTGCTGTTATTTGTTTATATTATTTCTGTTTTATTTAAATTATCTAGTCTTGATATAAAAAATGTTTCTTTTTATGGATGAAAATGAAGAAATATCTTTTTAGGCATTTTATGTTAATTTGCCTGTACATATTTTGCAATATTTAGAATTATTTTGATTGCATGTTGGCCCTTTTTTAATAAATTTTCATGTTATGGTGTGATTTTTTAATTTTTTATATCTTTTTCATAATCCTAATTTATTTTCTTATATATAATATTTGCGTTATAAATGAAATTTCCATGCACAGCATAGTTCGCCATGCGCCATAGAGCCAAGAAACCCTTCAACATTTTGAGCCGTGCACCATAAAGAACTATGGGTTCTTCAATAAAAAAAGTTTGTTTTTCCAAAAAGAAAACAAAAAAGTGGTAAGTGCTATTAACAGTTTTCAGTTATGTGTTTTCAAACAGAGCCTATATGATAAGCACTTACAAATCATAGCAATAAAGTCACAGAACACGCAAAAACACCACAAAAGAACAGCATCAAAGCTAGTATTACATGCGATTAATGCAGGAACCTACCGAGCACCTTTTGCAAGAGCATCAGATGCAGGCTGTGATCTGCTGCACTCTGTATACAACTCAGACGCCCTTCTGTACTTGTCAGCAACCTCACTCCAAAGTTGCAGTTCCTTTGCAATGGCAGCAGCAGACTCCATAAGCTTAGCAGCATCCCATGGCCTGCTGAACTAGCTAAGGATTCAACCACAACTGAACAATTACATAACAAAATAAAAAAAAAACAAATAATGTCAACAATGTACAAAAACAATGGAGGAGAAAAAGGATATGAAGAGAGCATCTCTTGTCCTTTTGAAGCCTTCTCAAATGCCTCTTTTGCTTTTTCATAATCTCTAGCAAGTCTAAATGAATTGGCTGCAAAAGTGGCAGAAGGAAAGCATGATAATTACAACAATAAAAAAGATGGAAAAAATATAGGATAAATAGAAAATCCTAAATCAATAAAACTCAATAGCTACCGACAGTGGCAGCCACATAAACGATTCTACCAAAAAAATTAAATTCACCTACCAGCCTGCTCGTATAGGGCAGCAGCACTCCGCCAATCAGCACTCCATCTCGTAAGAGTGAGCTTCGTGCTAAAACAAAGGGAACAAAACCAATTAATAATTCCAAAATTGAAAATGGACAATAATAAACCAAGGACGGAAGGCTGTATTTATAGATGAGTTTAACAAGAGACAATGTCGTACATATTTGATGCGGGACAAACCCACCATTTAATAATAGTGATAATAATGATAATAATGATACCGATACTCGTCCTCTAGTTGATGAAAGGTTTCTAAGGAATGTGAAGTGCCCCAGGGATCGGTGGACCACTGAGTGGGGAGGGGTGAATCGGTGGTCTCTTTTCTTTTATGAATTATTCTTTTAAATTTAACCAGACTATTCCCAATCTCGATCCACTCAGCTATGTGTCTCACAGCCTCACCCAGATAATGCAATAAATAAAGACACAAAGATTTATGAGGTTTGGTCAAAAAGACATACTCCTTGGACTTCTCCACAACAGTATCTCACTGGACTTCTTCACAATAGATTCTCGCTACAGTTGCCGCACTGTGATCTTCCTGCATACCCAGAGTCTCATAGGTTCTATGGTTTCGCACCATGTATATGCAAGTGTTCCTTTCAGCTCCTTTCCGAAATAGATCATTGATCGGCACAAGGATGCCACTGCATCCAAGAATAGATCACCTTCTTCTCACAGCAAAGTCTTCGAATGCCAGCAGATTCTTCAGGAACAATGCCTGCAACTCGATCTCTGTTCTAGCTCAACTTCACAGCTCTTTAACAGAAACTGCTCACCTGGTCTTCTCAACTCACTTCTCAATCACTGAAAGGCTTGACACGTATATCTGAACAGCAGCAGCAGGCCGGTCTCTCCTCAACTTTGTTCTTTCTTCTCACAGAAGTCTTACACGATTCCACAAAGTCATACGAAATCTGCTGCAAAGCCATACACAATTTCTGAAGTCATATGAGATTCCACTCAAAGTCATACGAAATGCTCCAAAGCCTTACGAAATCCTATAAAATCAGACAAAACCAGTGAAGTCCTACAGAAATTCATGAAGACTTACGAAAACAGCAAAGTTTTACATTTTGCTTCCAAAGTCATACGAAATGAATCCAAAGTTTTACGTTTTGCTCAGAGTCAAATGAAATGACATTCAAAGTCATACGCATGGGACTTCACCAATTTTCTCAATCTGTGCAGTGTTTCCAGACTTCATCAAACTTGAGCCGAAATCTCTTCAACTCATCTTCAATCATCTCAAATCATTTCAGGCCTTCATTTAAGTGTTTTTTAACGTTGAAACCAGCAGCCTTCAAGCACAGTAACACGCTAGATGGTTTCTTCAACACCTTGGGTCTTCAACCTCCCAAATCAGCAAGCTTTCAACTCCGTAACTAACAGCTCTTAGAGATGTTCACAGCACCCAGCTCTTCACTCTTCTAAACTGTAGTAGACAACACTAGATCACTTCCATCAGCACTTGTCATTATTTATCATGAAGATGAGCACCAACAATCGTCTGATGTAAGAGGCTGCTACATTGAAGTTGTCCAGCCATGTTCTTCAAGCAGCAGCCTTACTTCCTTTGCCCAACCAAATATGGGCAGTTTCACTTCATTCATTGGGTAGATATCCATCACCCATTTCACCATTCTCATGGACAGCATACATATTGATATGCTTCATTGACAACAAATACAATCACACACCAAAAGGCACTTCAAAATGATTAAACATTAATCAAAGCGACAGAAGCATAGAGAAACCAAGAAAACCAAGAACATCATGCCTTTGAAACTGTAAGATACTGGAAATGAAAAATGTGCAACGGGTGCATCGTATAATACGGTTGTTGTTACCTTTGTTCAATGCATGATGAAGATCACCAAAGAACAACCAAAAGGATCTCCCCTCTCATGTGTATCCACGGGTTGCACCGAATCACTCAAACGCTTTGGGCAGGACCTTCTTATCCTTCATGATATGCTAGTATCTCAGAAGCAAAGAAGGAAAAAAGAGAGCTTTAGGAGGGGAGAGTTTCGGCAAGAGGCTATTCGTGATTCACACACACCTAGACCCATGGCCTAACCTCCTTTATATAGGTTATGGGGACGCTCCACAAGCCATGCATTTATTTGTACGTTTCATAAATGTATGAGTAATGCCTACGGTCACATCTCATGTACCCCACGTCCAATAAACCTCCATCCGTTTCATCTTACGAAACGGTTAATCAATGATAGCCAATTCGTAGGAGACCCACTGCCTTCGATGAATCGTAGTAGTGCCAAATGAATCATACCTTACGATTCATGGCTCTGTGATTCATCCAAGTCACAAAATACAACTGTCCAAGGCAGCCTATATGATATCCCCATATCATAAAATACAATATGCCCACGGGCATAAATACAAACCTTCTGTCATACGTATGTCGTACTATACAGCATACTATATTGTACCATGCAATATAACATGGCTTTAGGGCATATTCCCTTCATTTGTGAGTCATATACATTAATCATACCCATCTTATCACATAAAAAACTCATTCAAAGCTGAGGTATTTCTTTTGTGTAAACATTGGTGAGCTGCTCTTCCATCTGAATATATCAGAATGTAAGGTTCTTTTCGACAAGCTAAGGTGCAAAAGGTGATAATCTACCACCATGTGCTTTGTGCACTCATGAAAGACAGGATTCGTGACAATCTTTATTGTCGTTTGATTGTTGTCCCAGATGAGTGCAGATTTTCACTAGATAATTAAACTCACCCAAGAGTTAATGCGCCCACAAAATTTTCATTGTTACATGGATCGTGGCTTTGTATTCTGATTCTATACTCCAATGAAACACGGACATCTATTTTTTAATTCACCAATAAATGAGGATGTCACCAATGAAAACAACATATCCAGATGTAGACTTTCGAAAAGATAGACCTGCATAATTCACGTCACAAAAAACTTCAATCTTAGTATGCCCGTGATCATGATACAATAAATCTAGTCCTGGTTCCTTTTGATATATTTGACGATACGTAGAACCACATCCCAAAGAAGTTTGATAGGTTGCTCCCAAAAATGACTGATTTAGTCCACAACACTAGTAAAATCGATCCAAGTCATTGTTAAATAATTTAACTACCCAACCAGACTGTCTGGTGAGGAAAAGACCTCACTTGGAGCATGTAATGATTTTTCACCCACCCAAGAAGAGTATGCTACGGAAACGCTGGGAGTCGCAGCGACAGAACGGGTTTGCAAATGAAGAAAAGTCAGAAACAAAAAAAAAAAAAAACACGGACACAAAGATTTACGTGGTTCGGGAAATGATCCCTACGCGCACGGAGAGGCAGAAATATCACTACGAAATCTGGAAGTACAATTACAGGCAGCATCTCAGAGGTTCAAACACACAGAAACCCTAGCCCGAAATGGGCTAATAAAGAAAATAAATCATTATTCCACCAACCACACAGAAAGTCCGTTGTGCTACAATGAAAGATGGCTAGAAGTCTGCATCGCTACAGTGTCGCGACCACCCAAGTCCAAGGTGCTACAGTGACCGGTGGCTGGAAGTCCACAGAACTACAGTACTGTTGTCTCCAAAGTCCGATCTACTACAGTATTCGTCCCAAAGTATGCACTGCTACAGTTCTTTGGTGGTGTCGGGCGGGCAACTCTACTACAGTCGGTCAGAGTTGCTACAGTGCCCCAAAAAATTTGGGCCCCCCGGTCCCCCGGAGCAAGGACACGTCGCCCCCTACAACCCCCAACGAGCTCATTGCGGAGTTGAGGCCGGGTGCGCAGTATGAGCTGCAGGCATTCGGCCCAACGTCATCCAAAGAGGATCGGGCTACATCAATCCAACAGAGTACCCACAATATCGACATCAAACATTCCAATTTCCTGGAACAATTCCTAAATATATTTTCGTTGTGATAATAAGATTCATTTTGAATATTGAGCGACTTCTATATCTAGGAAATATTTTAATGTGCTCAGGTCCTTCGTATAAAAGTTTTGATTAAGGATTTAAGACAAGTAATGCTAACTGAGTTACTGCTTGTGATCGCCGTATCATCAACATATAAAACTAGTAGTATACTCCCAACAGTCATTTGCTGGTAGAACAAGGATGGGTCTTTCAAGTTTCAAGCTCTGGGAGAGACCAAAACAAGTCACAGCGATATCAAAACGCCTGAACCAAACTTATGAGGATTGCTTAAGGTGATACAAGGATCGACAAAGACGGCAAACTTTTGTACTCCTTATTCAAAACGAAGTCGGATGGTAGCTCCATATAGACTTTTTCATCAAGAAACCCATTTAGAAAGGCATTTTTTAACATCCAACTAATGTAAGGACCAATCGTGTGAAGCGGTCAAGAAGATAAGACGATGGACCAATGCCATTTTTGCAACGGGAGAATAAGTATCATTGTAGATGTCATGGGATTGGGCATACCTATTTGCAACCAAGCATGCCTCGAGCCGATTCAGAGAGTCCTCAACATTTACCTGAACAGTGTACAGTCACTCATTTACGGATGACGGTTTGCTTGCCATATAAAAGAGGGACCAAGTCCCATGTATTATTAGTGTTCAGGGCCTCTAGATAATTTATCATAGCCCAAAACCATCATGGATAAACCTTTGCCTCAGTAAGCATGCGAAAAACAGAAATAGTGTCCAATGTGGCAAGCAAGACAAAGTGGCAAAACCGGGTACCTTTACACAGAGCAGTAAGTAAGACCTCATAAGGTGGTGTTGCTGGAGCAACTGATTAGAGCACGTAATTCTAGATCATGCAACAATGCAAAAGATAGATTTTGTGATCGAGGAAGGTCTGACCAAACTAAAAATCATCAGATGTGAGAGGAGCAAGTGGACTACCGGACACAAGGGTGACAGGATTGGAGGGAGTCTAGGTTAGAGGTAGGAAGTGTGCGTGGAAAGGAGAATCCTTAGCAAAGGATACATCAATCGACACGATGGGTGGTGGTATTGAACCAACAGACGGAGCACGTAATTCTGGATCGGGCGGCAATACAGAAGATGGATTTTGTGATCGATGAGTGAGTTTGACCAAACTAGGGATCATCGGATGTGGGAGGAACAAGTGAACTCTTGAACACAAGGGTAAATGAAAGACAGCCAACGAGATTGGAGAGAGACTGGGTAAGATATACCAAGGGTGCCAAAAAAAGAGAATCTTCAACAAATGATACATGAGCCTACACAACATATTTTCGAGTAGACGAGATAAACACCGTTATCCCCACTAAGTACAAGAATATTCGAGATGTTGGATTGGGGTAGCCCAATCCGTTTTTGAATGATATTGGGCTGAATGCTTACGACTCATACTACGCATCACGCCGCAATTATGCGGGTCGGGCTCCGTGGTGAGCTCGTTAGGGGTTGCAGGGGGCAACGCGCCCTTGCTCTGGGAGTTCAGGGGCTGAAGCCCCCCGATCTAAATTTGGGGGAACTGTAGCAACTCTGACCGACTGTAGCAGAGCTGATCGGACGACACCGACAGGACACTGTAACAATGCGGACTTTGTCAGGACTACTGTAGCAGCTTGGACTTTGAAGACAACGGTATTGTAGCTCCGCGGACTTCTTGCAACCGGCCACTGTAGCGGCTTGGACTTGGGTGATCGTAGCACTGTAGCAATGTGGACTTCAAGCCACCTTTCACTGTAACACAACAGACTTTTTGTGCGGTTGGTGGAACAGTGTTTCATCCTCCTTATTAGCTCATTTCGGGCTAGGGTTTCTGTGTGTGAGAAACTTTGAGATCTCTCTGTATTTTGTGCTCCCAAAACATAGTGAAGTGATTATGTCTCTCTGCGGATGTAGGGATTATTCACGAACCACATAAATCTTTGTGTCATGTGAGATCTTCTTCTTTTATTCTGTCTTTTCTTCATCTGAAAACCTGTTTTGTCACTGCGATTCCCAACGTTTCCGCAACACAAGAAAAATGCATTTAAGGGAACATTCTTCAACCTTTGTAAGATGTCAAGGCATGTCCCGAAAATAACATAAAACACCAGAATATTTGGAGAGGAAGTGGGTGGGGAGGTAGGGATGAAAACAAGAGAGTATACAGCCTCCCCTTGATGCAAAAACATGGGAAGACCGTTGATAAATTAAGTGGCCATAAGAATGGCATCGTGCAAAATATTCTAGGCAACTTTCAATAGAAATAAGTGCAACGGTTCTTGCGCTTGGCACGCCATTTTGTTGTGGTGTGTTAGCGTAAGACATATGATGAAGAATGGCATGTTGGTCAAGAAAGAAGCAAAAAAACATCAGAAAAGTACTCATGAATGTTATCAAAACATATCCATTTTATGGAAGCAAAAAATTGACAGTTTATTTCATTGTGTTGGACCCCATTTAAGTGTAAATGGGTATTTCTGAGTCCCACATCGGACTTACCTATCTTGTAATTAGATTTACTCATCTATAAAAGAGTATCCCCACCTCACATTGAGGTAAGGGGAATTCACCATCTACATGGTATCAGAGAGATCTTCCCGACCCTCCCTCCCAGCAGTTTCCCGGTTTTGACCGGCCCCGCCTCTCTCCCCCCTCTGGCTCTGCCCTACTCTCCCGGCAGCCCTCCCTCCCGGCCCTCCCTCCCTCCAGGCGGCCCTCCCTCCCGGCGGCCCTCCATCCTCCCGGCGGCCCTCCTGCCTGACGCAGCTCCCGGCTCCCTGGCGTCCCGGCTCCCCGCATTGCCCCCCCCCCCCCCCGTGGCTCCCCGCGTCGCCCTCCTGCTAGGCGCGCGATCTCCCCGGCCGGCGCCTCGTCCCGACGCATCGCCCTCGCCGCCCTCGCCCCGGCGCCTCGCTGCGGCGCCTCGCCCCGACGCCTCGCCCTCGGCGCATCCCGCCCTCGGCGCCTCGCCCCGGCGCCTCGCTGCGGCGCCTCGCCCTCGGTGCCCCGCCCTCGGCGCCCCGCCCAGGCGCCTCGCCCTCGGCCCCGCCCAGGCGCCTCGGCCTCGCCCCGGCATCCTCGGCTTCGCCCCGGCACCCTCGCCCCGGTGCCCTCGCCATCTCCCAGCGGCTCCCCTCCCGGCGCCCTCTCCCGGCGTTGCTCCCGGCCCTGGCTTCCGGCGCCCGGCGCGCCCAGGTCCAGCCCTACCCTCGGCCCCGCAGTGCTCCTGCCCAGAACCCGCGCCCTAGCACCCGCGCCGCCCCTGCCCAGCCGCACCATCCTGAGCACGACCCCCTGTCGCTGCTCCCTCCGGCAGCATCTCCGGGCCGCCTCCCTTCCACCGCCCGACTCCCGGCGAACGGGTCCAGCGCCCGCCCTCCATGGACGCGTCCTCCGTTCTGTCGTCCCTGATCACGGCCTCCTCCCGGCTTGTCGATGACCGGCTGGATGCCACTAATTTCTCCGTCTGGCGGAAGACGGTCTTGATGTCCCTCCGCGGCATGGGACTTCATTCTCATCTTGAGAAGCCCCCACCTGAAATCACTGACCCAAAGTTCGACTCTTGGCAGCTGGTGGACAGCAAAATCTTCGCCTTACTGGTCAACTCCATGGACCGCTCCGTGAAAGATGTCACCAGGACTGCCAACACCGTCAAAGAGCTATGGGATTCCTTGATTGTCATGTTCTCCGAGACCAATAACTTGGCTCGGGTCTCTGACGTTCTCCAGCGTCTGTCCCATATCCACCAGCAGGATCGGACCTTCCCAACCTACTTCATGGAATGGAAGGGTCTCTGTGACGAACTACAGGAACTCTGGCCAATTCCTCAAACTCTGACCGAAGCGCAGACTCAGCGGGACCAGCTCTGCCTATTCAATCTCCTGAATGGCCTCGCACCGGACTACGCCACGACGACCACTGAGATGCTTGCCAGCTCGTCTACACTGGATATCCCGCAGGTCTATCATCGCCTGCAGAAGGCTCATCAGGCCCTTGCACCACCCGTCCCCCTCCCTGATCACACTGCGCTCCTCGGACGTGGCGGTGGTCGTCCTACCGGCCCTCGCGGGCGCGGCCGTGGGGACGGCCGACCTCGCCCCCTCTGCCAGCACTGCAGCAAGCTCGGCCATCTGGTAGACCGTTGTTGGGTCTTGCATGGTCGTCTCGAGTCGCACCCCCGCCAAAGCCAGACTGCGATCCGCGATGCGTCCTCACCTGCTGCTGCTCTTCCCCCGTCTTTGGATCTCTCCCTAGCCGAGATCCAGCTGATTCACGATTACCGGGCCTCCTCCATATCGGGCTCTTCATCAGCTTCTCTTGCCCATTCCGATGGTCACACTGCTCTTGTCAGTCATCGTTCCCCTGCATGGCTGCTTGACTCGGGTGCGTCCGACCACCTCACTGGGGATGCAGGTATGCTCTCCAACTACCGTCTCTATAGTGGATCCTCAGTCATCACTGTTGCTGATGGGTCCACTCTCCCAATAGCCGGCTTTGGCACCTGTTCCCTCACCTCCTCCCTCCACCTATCCTCGGTGGCTCATGTGCCCCAGAGTCCATTTAACCTGCTTTCCATCAGCAAACTTACCAAGGATCTCCACTGTAATGTTATCTTTTCCTCGTCTTCTGTTTTGTTTCAGGAGCGGACGACGAACCGGGAACTTGGTAGAGGTCACCTTCGGGATGGGGTGTACATGTTCGCTGGCCCGACTTCCATCGCCTGCGCGTCTATCCCTGCTCATGCCGTAGACCTCCATTCTCGGTTGGGCCACCCCTCCGCCTCCGCACTTCATCAACTCTACCCCGATATTAGTCCCCGTTTATCTTTTCCTTGTGAGTCGTGTCGTTTTGCAAAACATCATCGCACATCATATTCTCCTCGGGCTGACACACGGGCCGCCAAACCCTTTGATTTGGTTCATTCCGATGTATGGGGTCCCTGTGCCACCTAGAGTCAATCTGGGTATAAATATTACATTTCTTTCATTGATGATTATTCCCGGATGACATGGCTTTACCTTCTTCGCGATCGGACAGAGGTTCTCTCCACCTTTCAGACCTTTTTCCATGAGATCCAGACACAGTTTTCTATCCCTGTCAAATGTCTCTGATCTGACAATGGGTGGGAATACTTATCCACTCATTTTCAGCAGTTTATGCGGGCCCACGGCATCATCCACCAGACCTCCTGTCCTAATACCCCTCAGCAAAATGGGGTGGCCGAGCGGAAACACCGGCATATTCTGGAAACCGCTCGTGCCCTCCTCTTCCACCGCCAGGTCCCGCTTCTCTTCTGGGGAGATGTCATCGTCACTGCTACTTACCTTCTTAATCGTCTTCCCTCCTCCATCCTTCAGGGGGAGACTCCCTTTCATACCCTGTTGCCCTCCAGTCCTCCTCACTCTCTTCCACTCCGCGTCTTCGGTTGTCTCTGTTATGTCCGGGACACTCGCCCCAATCTCTCCAAACTTTCTCCCAAATCCCTTCGCTGTATTTTTCTCGAATATTCCTGCACTCAGCGCGGGTACCGATGCTTCTCTCCCGACCTCCGCCGGTATATCACCTCTGCCGACGTATCCTTTGTCGAGAACTCTCCTTTCACTCTCCCCTCTCCTTCTCCCGACACTACCATCGATGACTGTCTTCCGCTCTTCGTTCACCCGCCTCTGGTGTCTCCCCCGCCCGGTCATCTCTTTGGACAGACCTACTCTCGTCGTCCTTCCGCTGTACCTCCCATCCCGGCCGAGGACCACCTTGCTCCTGCTTCGTCCGATGCTCCTGTCACAGCTCCCGAGGACGTGCCGATTGAGCTCCGGAAAGGTACTCGCTCGTGTCAGACTACTCCTCTTTTTGTATCTTCATACAGGGGTCTGTCCGCACTAGAGACCGTGTCGATTCCTCGGACAGTTGGTGAAGCAAAATCTCACCCCGGCTGGCTCGCCGCCATGAGGGATGAATTGCAAGCTCTGGATGCCAACCATACATGGGATCTTGTTCCACTTCCGACGGGCAAACAGGCGGTCGACTGTAAATGGATTTTCACGATCCGTCTAAATCCCGATGGCTCTCTTTGCCGCCTCAAAGCACGGCTTGTCGCAAAGGGGTTTGCCCAGACCTATGGCATCGACTACTTTGAAACCTTCTCTCCAGTCGCAAAGATGGCCTCTATCCGTCTTTTCCTCTCTCTGGCTGCTCATCATCACTGGCCGCTTCATCAACTGGATGTTAAAAATGCTTTTCTCCATGGCTTTCTTGATGAAGAAGTCTACCTGCAGCAGCCTCCTGGTTTTTCTGCCTCTGGTGCCGACCGGCATGTCTGTCGTCTCCGTCGCTCCCTCTACGGCCTCAAGCAGTCTCCTCGCGCTAGGTTTGGCCGCTTCAGCACGGTCGTCACAGCCTTTGGTCTCTCTCGGAGTATGAAAGATCACACTGTCTTCTTCCGTACGACGGCGCACGGTTGTCTCCTGCTTGTGGTTTATGTTGATGACATCATCATCACAGGGAGCGACTCCAGAGGCATCGCCAGCCTCAAGGCGCATCTTCACCAGCACTTTCACACCAAGGATCTTGGTCCCCTCACTTACTTCCTTGGCATCGAGGTCTCCCGGACTGCGGACACTATCTCTCTCTGCCAGCGCAAGTATGCTCTTGATATCTTGCAGGATGTCGGGTTGAGCACCGCCACTGCAGTGGACACACCACTTGAGCCTGGGGAACGCTCCCTTCATTCCGACTCGGAACCATTTCCTCATCCCGAGAGCTATCGACGCCTGGTCGGTAAACTCAACTACCTCACCATGACGCGTCCCGACATTGCCTGTGCCGTTGGCAAAGTCAGCCAGTTCATGGAGCATCCCACCGATCTCAGTGGGATGTTGTCCTCCGCATTGCCAAATACATCAAGAGAGACCCTGCACGTGGCCTTCAGTACTCACATCATGCTCACATGGATGTTGAGGCCTTCTGTGATGCGGACTATGCCGGTTGCCTCGCTACCCGCAAGTCTACTTCGGGTTTCGCCGTGTTCTTTGCCGGCAATCTCATCTCTTGGCGGAGCAAGAAGCAGACTGTCGTCTCTCGATCGAGTGCTGAGGCCGAATATCGAGTCATGGCCACCGTCACGACTGAGATTCTCTGGCTTCGTCATCTCCTCCATGAGCTCGGTTTCCCCGCATCAACTCCTGCTCATATCTGGTGTGACAATCAGGCTGCCACGAAGATTGCCTCGAATCCCGTCTTCCATGAACGGACAAAGCATATCGAGGTGGACTGTCACTTTCTCCGCCACCATCTGGAGCAGCACCATATCAGTTTCGGCCATATCCCGACGGCCGATCAGCTTGCCGATCTCTTCACCAAAGGTCTCCCAAGAGCTCGCCTTGAGTCTCTCACTACCAGGCTGGGAATTCACAACCTCCATGGTCCAGCTTGAGGGAGAGTATGAGATGGTCCTATGTCTTGTCATCTTTGTTTTCTTTGTGGGACTCTATCCAATCTGGGCATGTCCAGCTTGAGGGGGAGTGTTGGACCCCATTTAAGTGTAAATGGGTATTTCTGAGTCCCACATCGGACTTACTCATCTTGTAATTAGATTTACTCATCTATAAAAGAGTATCCCCACCTCACATTGAGGTAAGGGGAATTCACCATCTACACATTGCATAAGGAAATACAAAAAAGAACTTGGAACAAGATTTTAACAAAATAACCCCAAGACATTTTGGAAAAATCATTAATAAATGAAGCATAATAATGATAAACGAGTTTGATGGGGACAGATCATGGACCTCAAAAATCAGAATGAACAATATCGAAAGGGGGCATCACTTGCTTTTGCACTCGAGAGACATGAGTGGATTAACGATGCTTGGCGAAGCGAAAAACAATATCAGTAGGTAAGAATATAGCAAGACAATGTAATTCTCAAGTGATATTGCTGAGAGATAATAAACCGAATAGACTTTTGAGGGACATGTGTAACCGATAATAATTCAATATCAGGAGATAAAGAGCAGGAGACAAAACCAACATTCTTAACAAATAAACCATTAGCAACGATGAAAGGTACACTAGTGGTAGACGGATGTAAGAATATAAAATACTTGTATCACTAGTAACACAGTCAAAAGCACCCAAAAAGTAGTTGGGTGATGAGACAAGCAAAAAGCACCCAAAAGGTAGTTGGGTGATGAGACAAGCAAGTAGTAGAAACCGTATGAGCAATAAAAGCAGTGAAAGAGGGATCCATTTTTAATACATGTAGGTGAAAATGGTAATTGTTGGAGTCTGCATCCCACATCGGACTTGAGGTCCGGTGTGGTTTTTAACATTCATTATAAATACACCCCAAGGGCTCCTTTAGAGAAAACCTTGGGGGGTTCGGGTCTCTCCTTATTTTATCATTCTACATGGTATCAGAGGGATTTACTCCCGACCCACCCTCCCTAATTCTTATTATTTTTCCTTCCATCAGCCTTTAGGGTTTTCCTCGTCCGGGGGCGGCGGCTCCCATCCAACTAGCCGCCGCCCCCCCCCCCTCCCTCCGTTGCTTCTGTCGGCGCCTCCCGGCGGCCCTCCCTGGCAGCCTCCCTCCCGGCGGCCCTCTCTCCCGGCGGCTCTCCCTCTCGGCCCTCTCTCCCGGCGGCTCTCCCTCCCAGCGCCTCGCCCAGGCGCTCTCCCCCTCGCCCAGCGGCGCTGCACCCTCGGCCTCGCCCCGACGCCCCGCCCTCGGCCTCGCCCCGGCGCCCCGCCCTCGGCCTCACCCCGACGCCCCGCCCTCGGCCTCGCCCCGGTGCCCCGCCCTCGGCCACGGCTTCCCGTCATCGGCCCTCCGCGGATCTTCCCGGCGGCGCTCCTACAACCCGCGACTCCCGCCGATCCCGACGAGGTTCTTCCCGAAGGCGGTTCCAGGCGTGCAACTCCCGGCGTCCTCGCCCTCTGCTCTCCGGCGTCGAAGCCCCGACGACCTCCATGCGCGCGACTCCCGCCTCCTCCCGCGCGACTTCCGGTGCGGCTCCCTCCGTCGCGCGATGGCCTCTCGGCGGCTCCCTCTGTCAGATCCGGCCGGATCTGGCCGAATCCACTCCCTGCACGCAACATCTCTCAGATCTGGCCAAATCCGGCCAGATCCAGGCTGATCCTTCCAGATCTGGGCAGTTCCGGACTGTTCCGGCCAAATCTGTCCCCGTGCACCTCCGTTGCAACGTCACCTCCCTATTCAGCCGGTCTCCCCACCCTGTCGGCGCCTCCGACAGCCGGCCTCCTCCGGCTTCCAGCGCCGCCTCCCGGCCTCCTGCTCCCTCGCCGGCCTCCTCCTGCTCTTCTCTTCCGGCAGCCAGCCGGCTCGAGTTTCTCCCTGCGGCTGCCCAACTTCAGTTTCGGCTCTCCGGCACCTCCTGCGGCATCCCCGCCTCGCCGGCATCTCCCGACGACTCCCGGCAGCCGCATCTCTGTCCGTCGGCACGTCCATTCGCTGGAGCAGTGGCTCGACCACCTAGGATTTGGGCCCGTTGGCGCCGCCAGCCCCGCAACACTTCTGCGGCATCCCCGCCTCCCGTCGTAGGCCCCGCAAATGCGGTTTTCCCGGTGCTAGTTTGGATTTCCCGACGTTTCATCGTCGGCCCCACTAGTGCGGCAGTCCTAGCGTTCCGTCAACCGACCCGGTCTCTGTGTGGTTCATCTGTTGCATCCGCAACATCATCCATCCATCATCCTGCGCAGGAGCTTCGATCGTGAGGGGGAGCAGCAACCTTTGCAGCGTTCTTTTTTTTTATTTCGTCTGGTTTTGTAATCAAGTTGGGCATGTCCAGCTTGAGGGGGAGTGTTAGTATCTGTTTTGTTGCTTTCTTTTCATTATGTGTCCAACCTAGGTACACCTAGCTTGAGTGGGAGTGTTGGAGTCTGCATCCCACATCGGACTTGAGGTCCAGTGTGGTTTTTAATATTCATTATAAATACACCCCAAGGGCTCCTTTAGAGAAAACCTTGGGGGGTTCGGGTCTCTCCTTATTTTATCATTCTACAGTAATCTTCGGAGACTTCAACCATCCTTCGTGAGTCTGGAGGAGGGGTCAATAGTGGCAGCCGGGGCAATATGAGACCAGGAGGAATTAGAGGGAGCCTAATCACACTTCCCGTGCAGCTGCCAACATTTCTCAGTTGTGTGGTCAGACTCCCCGCAGTGATGACACTGGCAAGCATCACAACCCGGAGCACCATGTCCACTACCACCAGAGCGTCTCCACCCCAACTGCTACAGGATGCAAATGCAAAACGATCAGGAACATTTGAGTCAAAAGAGAGAGCATCAATGGATCAGGAATGGCCTACTTTGCTAAATCCACTATATATCTGTGAAATATGAAGTAGTGCTCACCAGCTTTCCGTCTTTGCTGTTTCAAACCTGAGATCAAGGCCCTTTGGGAGACAAAATAACTCAAGATGCTCAAGATGATTTTTGATCATTGTCAGGGTTGACGAGCACCCAAACCCAAGACACTAGTTGCCATGTTTGGTTATGAGTAAATCTATGTGTTCTAGTTTCCTTTTTTTCCCCTTTTCCTCTTCTGTGATTTGTGTTGTTTCGTTACTCCTAACGTTTTCCGCAACAACTGGTATCAGAGGTTGAGTTCGAGATTCTCTAACGATGACTATGGAAGAAGGCAAGATGAAGATTGCTCGCTTCAATGGAACTGACTTCAGTTTCTGGAGGATGAAGATCGAGGATTATCTTTATCAAAAAAAGATGTTTTTGCCACTTCTGGGTCTAAAGCCAATGGACATGGAGCAGTCGGAGTGGAAGCTGCTAGATCGGCAGATTCCGGGCGTTGTGCGCCTTACATTGGCAAAAAACGTGGCGTTCAACATCAGAGAGGAGAAGACGACAATTGATCTGATGAAAGCTCTCGCGAATATGTACGAGAAGCCTTCTGCGGCAAACAAGGTGCACTTGATGAGACGATTGTTCAACCTGAAAATGGTTGAAGGGAAAATTGTTGCAGACCACATCAACGAATTCAACACCATCATGAGTCAGCTGACATCGGTGAAAATTGATCTTGGTGATGAGGTATGTGCACTGGTCTTACTGTCCTCTTTACCTGACAGTTGGGAAGCAACTGTAACATCTGTAAGCAGTTCTTCAGGGAATTCAAAGTTGGCTCTGAAAGATATACGAGACCTGATCCTCAGTGAGAATATGCGAAGAAGAGAATCAGACAGATTCTCTGATTCTGCTTTGAACGTTGAAGGAAGAGGAAGGTACCCACAGCAAGACAATCGTAGAGGACGATCAAAGTCAAGAGGGAAAAGCCGAGATAAGGCAAAGAGGGTTGGTCCTACCTGCTGGACTTGCGGGAAGAAATGACATATCAAGAAAAAGTGCAGAGAAAAACGGAAGGGACCTGAAACCAATGGAGCAAACACGGCAGCTAAAGGAACCGATGATGTGTTGTTGTTGAGCATGGATTGCCCAATGGAGTCTTGGATTTTAGACTATGGGGCGTCTTTCCATTCTACATCGGAGAAGGACTACCTGAAAAATTGTGTTTCTGGAAATTTCGACAAAGTACATCTTGCTGATGATAAACCCTTGTAGATTGTGGAGAAAGGAGATGCACGGATCAAGACCAATAGTGGGAGTCTGTAGGTTCTAAAAAATGTGAGGTATATCCCTGGCTTGAGAAGAAATCTTATTTATGTCGGACAACTTGATGATGCAGGGTTGAGTACCACGTTCATTGGTGGTGCATGGAAGATCACCAAAGGAGCTATGGTCGTAGCTCGAGGAGCAAAGAATGGTACCCTATAAAACATAACATAAACTTGCATAGACATGGCTGCATCAGTGAAAGCTGTCGGAGATTCACAACTGTGGCACTACAGACTAGGCCGCATGAATGAAAAGGGGATGAAGGTGTTGGCGACAAAAGGGTTGCTACCAGAGTTGAAGTCAGTGGATATTGGCCTATGTGAATATTGTATCTTCAGAAAGCAGAAGAAAGTGTCTTTTGCAAAAGGAGGCAGAACACTGAAGGCTGGGAAGTTGGATCTGGTGCACACAGATGTTTGGGGACCCGCACCAGTACATTCCCTCACAATACTATGTGACATTCATCGACAACTCAACAAGGAAGGTATGGGTTTACTTTCTGAAAAGTAAATCTGATGTGTTTAAGATGTTTCAGAAGTAGAAGGTCATGGTGGAGAATGAGTCAGGAGCTAAGCTGAAATGCTTGACGTCTGACAACGGGGGAGAGTATGGCAATCAGGAGTTCATAGAATTATGTTCTGATAATGGAATTTAGTGGGAGAAGACTATCCCAAGAACACCACAGCAGAATGTTGTAGCTGAAAGGATGAATAGGACACTGAATGAACGTGCTAGGAGTATGAGGTTACACTCGGGGTTACCCAAGACCTTCTGGGCGGATGCAGTGAACATGGCAGCATATCTGATCAACGGGAGTCCATCTGTGTCAATGGGAGAACGTCTACCCAAGGAGCTCTGGTCTGGTAAGGAGGTAAAACTCTCACATTTACGAGTCTTTGGCAGTTTGGCTTATGTACACATTGATGCTAACTCAAGGGACAAGCTTGATGCTAAGTCCAAGCCATGTTTCTTTATTGGCTATGGTGCTGAGGAGGTTGGTTACCACTTTTGGGATGATCTCAAGAAGATGGTCATCAGGAGCCAAAACGTGATATTCAATGAAGGTATCGCGTACAAGGATCGCCATACACTTGAAGATGAAAATGGGAACATTGAATCTGAGTGCAAAGAGCAAGTGAAGCTTGAAGGTGTACCTGATCATGAGACATCAAAACCGATGGAACCTACTACTCCAGTGGAGTTGAGGAGATCAACAAGGGTGAGGAAGCTTGTGCAGAGGTATTCATCATCCTTGCATTATCTGTTATTGACTGACGGTGGAGAACCAGAATGCTTTGAAGAGACAATGTAGCTGAAGGAGTCGAGCAAGTGGGAGCTAGCTATGAAGGAGGAGATTTCCTCATTGCATGATAACAACATTTGGGAGCTGACACATCTGCTAATAGAAAAGAAAGCATTGCAGAACAAGTGGGTCTACCGGGCTAAGGAAGAACATGATGAAAAGAGGAAGTACAAGGCAGGACTGGTGGTAAAAGGCTTTCAACAGAAGGAAGGTGTGGACTTCACTGAAATATTTTCACCTGTAGTGAAGCTTACCACCATCCGAGTGGTCCTCAGTATTGTTGCATCAGAAAATTTATATCTTGAGCAGCTTGATGTCAAGACTGTTTTTCTTCATAGAGATTTGGAGAATGACATCTACATGCAGCAGCCTGAGAGATATATTGAGTCTGGGAAGAAAGACCTGATGTGCAAACTCCAAAAGAGCTTATATGGATTGAAGCAGACACCCAGGGAGTGGAACAAAAAGTTTGATTCATTTATGTCTAAAAATGGATATAAACGATGTGGCGTGAATCAATGTTGCTGCATCAAGTCCTTTGGTGATGAATATATTATATTGTTTTTGTATGTGGATGAAATGCTCATTGCAGGATCATGTATACAAAGGATTGATGAGTTAAAAAGATAGTTGGCTAAGGAGTTCGAAATGAAGGATCTTGGAGAAGCTAGCAAGATTTTGGGGATGAAGATAAAGAGAGACCGTGCGGCTGGAACCTTAATGTTATCACGGGCTGATTACATTGGGAGGTTCTGAGAAGATTCAGTATGCTGGAAGCAAAGGCAGTCTCTATTCCCCTGGCGGGCCATTTCAAACTCTCAAAGAAGCAATCACCAAAGACAGCAGAAGAGGTTGAGTATATGGAAAAGGTTCCATACGCATCAGTTGTTGGAAGCATGATGTGTGTTATGGTCTGCACTCGACTTGACATCGCTCGTGCAGTGGGAGTTGTGAGCAGGTATATGGCTAACCCTGAAAAGCAACATTGGGAAGTTGTGAAGTGGATACTAAGGTATTTGAAGGGCAGCAAAGAGGTATCTTTGTGCTTTGGGGGAAAAATTCATTGAAGGGGTATGTGGATGTTGACCTTAGAGGTGACGTCGACAGCAGGAGTACCACAGGATATGTATTTACATGTGGAGGAACTGCAGTAAGCTGGATATCACAATTGCAGAAGGTGGTGGCTTTATTCATCACAGAGGCAGAATATATTGTTGTAACATAAGCTGGGAAGAAGATGGTTTGGCTGAAGAACTTCTTGGATGAGTTGGGAAGAAAGCGAGATGAGAATGTATTGACTGTGACAGTCAGAGTGCTATACATCTTGCAAAGACCCCAGTGTTTCATGCCCGGACGAAGCATATTCAGTTGAAGTATTATTTCATCAGAGGACAGAAGTTGAGGCACTATTGTGCCTCCGTTGGTCTCCACTGATGAACGGAGAATGAGAGGCAGAATAAGGGAGGACGCGATGGGAGCACAAGAGGAAAACAGCTTGTATTTCATGAATCGCCAGGTTGAAATTGAAGTTGTGAATGGAAAGCACGTGCACTGGTGAGTGAAAAAGAGGAAGAGCTCAGATTAAGTAAGTTGTCTTAGTCAATGGCATCAAAGCATAGCAGCGTAGTGGATCAGGCTCCAAGTGAGAGATTGTTGGATTGATGTAACTCGATCTGGTTAGCACGAATGCTTGTGGCCCGTACTGCGCATCAGCCCGCAACTTTCGCGGGTCGAGCTCCGCGGTGAGCTCGTTGGAGGTTGCAGGGGGCAACGCGCCCCTGCTTCAAGGGTTCAGGGGTCGAAGGTCCCCGACCCAAATTTTCGGGGAACTGTAGCAACTATGACTACTGTAGCAGAGCTGACCGACCGACACCCTGTAGTGACGTGGACTTCCAGCCGCCATTCACTGTAGCTTCTTGGACTTCCAGCTGGCAGCCATCGTAGTACTTTTAACTTGGGTGGCCGCCTTTTACTGTAGCGATGCGGACTTTCTGACGGATGGTGGAATAGTGTTTAGGGTTTCTTAGTGTGTGTGTGAGAAACTCCTGTAAATTGTGCTCCCGAATTATAGTGATTTTCTGCCTCTCCGTGGACGTAGGGATTATTCCTGAACCACGTAAATCTTTGTGTTCTCGTTTCCTTTTTTTTCTTTTACTCTTCAATGATCCGTGTTTTGTTTCGTTGCTCCCGACGTTTTCTGCAACCACTAGTTGTCAGCCCGTGGGGATCGGGAACGCCCTTTGGGCCATGCCACGGACCAGGTCGGGTTTCGGGTCGGATGGCACTCCAGCTTGGTTCGTGACAAAATAGTATTAGAGCAGGTTCGCTCTTTTGGGGTCAAATTATTTGGGATGAATCTGGATAGACTGGAGTTAGGATTGCTTGGGCTTGAAGTTCAGATTGTGAGTAGGGTGTCTGGCCAGCACACCTCGTGGCAAATCTCGGGTCACCATGGGATGTTGGGATTCTTGTTTGACTTCTCTTCTAGGTGAGACATACAGGTTGCAGACTGTATATGGACACTGGATAGAGGCGGAGTCGTTTCGTTTGGTTGTCATGCTATTGTGATGGGTTTGATTTGTTTGGATTTATGAAATGTTAGTATTTGTTGTTATTGCTGAAAATTTTTCAAAACGGTTATATTGATGGTTTTCATTGTGATTGTTGCTTCTTGTAGCAAAATGCCTCCCCGGAGACTTCCTGTGCAGTCGTGAGAAGAGGACGGAGAGAGTTCTCCCTCACCGATTAATCAGAGATTAGTGGAAGCTGTGGTCCGGACTGTTCAGGCTTTGGGACAGGGAGCGGGTTCTGGTCTTGCTCTAATTAGAGAAGTTGGACCAGGTCCTGTAAAGGACAAAGCTCGAGAATTTCTCAAGAACAAGCCTCCTACCTTTTGGGGTAATGTTGAACCCCAGGAAGCAGAGGAGTGGCTTAAGAAGATAGAGAGAATGTTTGAATTTCTTGATACTCCGAAGACTGTCAGAGTGAAATGTGTTTCGTTCTTGCTCGAAGGTCCCAATCAAAGGTGGTAGGACTCGGTGGTTCAAATTGGGAAGATCGGGCAGATGAGTTGGAAAGATTTCAAGATCGTCTTCAACGAGCATTATTTGTTGCGGAATCGTCGGGAGACACAACGACAGAAAATGAGAAAACGAAAGAAAGAAAAAACAGCAATGAACACGGCGATTTACGTGGTTCGGGAATAGTCCCTACGTCCACGGGAGAGGTAGAATTTTCACTAATCGGGAGCAGTAAATTACAGAGGATTTCAATTAGAAACCCTAGCCCGAAAATGGGCTACATAAAGAAGACGGTCCACTGTTCTGAATAGTAGTCCGCGTTGCAACAGTGATCGGCGGCTCACTTTGTCAAAAGTGCTACAGTGTCTGCTGGCTGGAAGTCAAAAGCGCTACAGTATTGTTGACCCCGAAGCCCGCACCGCTACGGTGTATGTCGGTGTCGATCGGTCAGCTCCACTACAGTGGTCAGCATTGCTACAGTGACGGAAAAAATAGGCCGGGGGCCTTCGGCCCCCAGAGCAGGGGCGCGTTGCCCCCTGCAACCCCCAACGAGCTCACCGCGGAGCTCGACCCGCGACAGTTGCGGGCCACAAGCATTTGGCCCAACCGGATCGGGCAACACTAATCCAACATTATTGTCCTAAGGTCTTAGCTTATGCCAAATCCCAAAGGTTCATGGATCTTTCCTAGGAAGACCGACCAGTGATAGAGTATGCCAGTCACTTTTTTGAACTAGTACGGTACGCACTGTTGGATTGGTGTAGCCCGATCCGGTTGGGCTGAATGCTTGTGGCCAGAGTTGGGAGGCGGCCTACCCGGGGGAAATGCTGAAGCAACCAATTTGCTCGGCAATTCCGGTGCATGCAGCGACTGACCCCGCAGGCCTATCTGGGGGTGCGCTACGAGGAACACTCGTGTGTGATGAGGCAGATGTGACTCATGTTCACACGAGAAGACGGGAAGATGCGGAACCAGCTGCCTCCACCGACCGCTGTCGTCGGGTTAGTGAAGGAATATGCCCAGAGTTGGGAGGCGACCTACCCAGGGGAAATGCTGAAGCAACCAACCATTCAAGTTGATGATGGCGTGCCTCCCAAACCTCGGGGCCGAGGTCGGAAGGCAGCAGGGGCATCTCGCGGTGGCGGGGCTGCCATAGCGGCGAGGCCCGCACCAGTTGAGGGAGAGGCAGCAGTGACAACGGACCCGGTGGTCCCAGAAGAGCAGAGCTATCCTGAGGGGAGGCCACCTAGAGGGTTCCGTAGAATATCCACTCAGGCTCCAGGGAAGCGGCTGCGCCACATTGATATGCCAGAGAATGTCGTCTTCCCGGAGGCCTGGGACATCTGGGAAATTAACCGGCAATTCCTCAACCCGTCGGAGATGTGGCAACATCTGAACCGTTTCGGGATGGATTTGTCGGGGATAGGCCCTATCAGGGCCGACTTTGCGGTATCTCAGGCGGAGGCGGAGCAATACCTGACAAAGCTGGAGGACTTTGTGCACTCCCGAGGTACCCCGCGTCCAATGACGGATCGAGTCAAGGTGTTGCTCGATCGCACCACTCCCCTGCAGTTGTCGGCTGCTGACTTAAGGGAACGGTTCCCTCTGTCGAAAGAATCAGATGAATCCTCCTGGGGAGACGAGGCCGGGAGAGGGAGCCCGTTGGAGAAGGGTGAAGTCGGGGATCAAGACTCAGATCTTGAAGAGTTCGCCGAGGCCCTTGAGGTAAAGATTCCAAACCCCTTCTTCAGGGCCCACTTTCAACTCATTCTGGACTCCTTGCTAACATCTAAATTGTGCAGAAGGGCCTTGTGCACAGAGCTCGTTCTCGCCCTTCAAGAAATACAGATGCGGGACCTTTAGGGTCCACGCTGCCGGGGAGATCAGCATGTCTGGCGGGGCCGGAATACCTGAAGTGGCTCCCGAATCTTCAGACCTTCCAACAATATATGGAGGGTCACGCTTTGGGGTCCCGACGGCATCAACCCAAGAACGAGACCGAGAATTCTATCTCTGTAAGTCTCCTCTACCAAATTAATGACTATCATCCATCAACCATGTTAACTGACGTGCATGCTCCCTTTTGGTACGTACAGTCCTCCAAATGGCGTGGGTTGCCTTGGCGAGGTCGTTCGGTACCCCTGGCAGCGCCTTCCCCTGGGGAATGTCGGTGACTGTGGAGGTGGAGGTCCAGATTGATCGAACAGTGGCGCTCCCGATCACCAGTGGAACCGTCAGGGAGGCTGAGCCTGAGATCATCTAGGTGGGGTCCGACGATGAGGATCGGTCGGACAGCCCAAGTCCCGCCATGCCTGATCAAACACCGGATGCGGACCCGACTGATGGGTTCCTGGGGGCATTCCCTGTAGCAATGCTGACCACTGTAGCAGAGCTGACCGACCGACACCGACAGGCACTGTAGCGGTGCGGACTTCGGGGTCAACTTCACTGTAGCGCTTTTTTTGACTTCCAACCGGCAGACACTGTAGCACTTTTGACAAAATGAGCCGCCGATCACTGTTGCAACGCGGACTACTATTTCGGAACAGTGGATCGTCTTCTTTATATGTAGCTCATTTCGGGCTAGGGTTTTACTACTGAAATCCTCTGTAATTTGTGCTCCCAAAATAGTGACTTTATGCTTCTCCCGTGGACGTAGGGATTTTTCCCGAACCACGTAAATCGTCGTGTCCTGTGCTTTCTTTCTTTTCGTTTTTCCTCGTTTTTGTCGTTGTTTCTCCCGGCGATTCCGCAACAGGTCAGGGCTATGTGGTCTTTTGTGATGCATTGGGGTCGGATTTGGGCAACTTTCTTACACAGGGTGATCACATAGTGGCATATGGTTATCGTCAGCTACAGCCTCATGAAAAGAACTATCTCACACGTGATCTTGAACTCACAGTCGTGATGCACGCTCTGAAGAGTTTGCGGCCTTACATTCTCGACCAAAGGTTTACCATCTACTCCGATCACAAAAGCTTGAGTTATATTTTCTCTCAAAAAAAATTGAACATTCGACAGTGACGGTGGGTGGAGTGCCTGCAATTTTTTTATTTTGACATTGCCTACACTCCAGATAAGGGAAATGTCGTTATCAATGCTTTGAGCAGGAAACTTCCATCTCAACCGTGAAAAAAACTTCTGAGTGGAAGTTAATGGCCCTCTTTGCTCATTTGCATTTGGGAGTCCGGGAGGATGAGCCTAGGATTACTTTGGCGAGTATTCAGTTGACATCCTCACTGCTCAAGACAATTCTTCAGGAAGAGCAGCTTAAAAGATAAGTTCTGGGACATTAGAGATTCTTTATATGGTGAGGAGACCATCAACGAGTGGTTACTATCTTCGGAGGGTATTTTATGCTTCCGGAGCTGGTGTGTTGTTCCTATACCTTTGAGGAAAAATGTGATGGGGGGTTTTCATAATTCTTAGTGGGCAGTACACCCTGGGACCACAAATATGTTTTATGATATGAGGTGACGTTTCAAATGGCCAGGTGTGAAAGGAGACATTGCTAATTATGTTTCCCATTGTCATACCTGTCAACAAGTTAAGGTTAGGCGTCAGAAGCCTTCGGGTTTGCTTCATCCCCTTTCAAGACCGACTTGCAAGTGGGACGAGATATCGATGCACTTTGTGATCGGGTTGCCACATACTCCTCGAAGAAAGAGCACGATTGGTGATTGACCGATTGAGAAAATAGGCTCACTTTATTCCGATTCCTGATACCACCAAGGTTGAGGACTTGGGGAATCTGTATGTCCAGAAGAACGTCAGATTGCATGGGGTTCCGTCTACTATCATTTCCGATAGGAATCCCCAGTTTACTTCTCGTTTTTTGAAGAGGCCTCCAAGAGGCGTCGGGATCCCAAGTAAAGTTCAGCACGGTGTACCATCCACAAACAGATGGTCAGACAGAACGAGCGATTCAGATTCTTGAGGATATGTTACGTGCTTGTGTCCTTGACTTTGAAGGAGCTTGGAATCGCCATTTGGGACTGGCTGAGTTTGCTTATAATAACAGCAATCAGACTTCCATCAAGATGACACCCTTTGAGGCTTTGTATGGTCAACCGTGTAAATCTCCTCTTTTTTGGTCAAAGATCGGTGAAGCTTCCCTGGTGGAAGCCAGTTTGGCCAGGAGACAACAGTAATGATTCAGTTGATTCGTCAGAAAAATGGTAACAGCTCAGAGTCGTTACAAATCCTATGTTGATCGTCATTGACGCCCTTTAGAGTTTGGTGTTGGTGACCTCATGTTTTTGAGACTTTCACCACGGTTCGGTCACCGACGGCTTGGAAAACAAGGAAAGTTAGCACCAAGATACGTGGGACCGTTTGAGCTTGTTGGGCAGATTGGCAAGGTGGCTTAAAATTTGGCTTTGCTGCCATAAATGACATCAATCCACAAGATACGTGGGACCGTTTGAGCTTGTTGGGACCGTTTGAGCTTGTTGGGAGGATCTGGATGTGGAACCTGATTTATCCATGACCGAGCAGCCGGTTCGGATCGTTGATTCTCAGATAAAGTTTCTTCATGGGAAATACATACCTTTGGTTCGAATGTTGGCATCATCGTTCTAATTCACATGAGACTTGGGAGCGTGAGACACTTATAAGAGAACAGTGACTCCATCTCCTTGATAGAGTCTTCATAGTTATTTACAGCGCATGGTGCACAACGGCAACAAGGGCCCCTGACGAAAAGCGCAGGGCGCGGCGCACTGGGCGTGGCAAAATTAACTTACGGCACACAAAATAGATGTATACATATATCAACAATAACAAATAATAAATTATACAACATATATAAAAATATAAAAGATTTATGTCAATAAATCATATTTCATACATAAAAAAATAAACTAAAAAACTAAAAAATAAAACATAGCATCAAAAAACATTTAAATATTAAAAACTATATATCTAAAACAAACAATTAAATATTAAAAACTATATATCTAAAAAAACAATGAAAAAAAACATAACGTCAAAAAAAAGAGAAGGCGTGTCTGCCCTGGAGAGAAGGTACAGACATAAGAAGGGGCGGACAGCAAGAATAACTGGGAAAAAAATGTGGACAACATAAATAAAATTGAATTTAAAACAAAAAAAATTGTTGTTTCTTCACACGGAAGGTGCGCCTGCCCCAGACGAGATTAGATATCTAAGTCCTGGCGGTCGAGGGAGCTCGGTTGGGTCGCAGTGGTCGAGGGAGCTCGACTGGATCGCGGTGGTCGAGGGAGCTCGGCTAGGTCGCAGCGCTCGACGTGGTTTGGCACCAGTTGGGTTGCTGCGATCGCGGGAAGAGGAGAGCGCTACACACCGTCAGAAGGAAGGGGAGGTCGTCGTTTGACCTCAAAAGAGGTATTTTTAATCGGGGCGCAAGTTAAAAAAATGCAAAAAAAAAAAGATTGGCGCAGTGGCGCGTGCCATAGCGCGCCATCTCATATGAGCCATGGCGAAGCCATAGCGTGGTGCACCGTTGTCTGGCGCTAGTCATGGCGCACCATGACGCGCGCCATTAATAACTATGGGAGTTTCTTGACAGGATTTCTGAAAGCAGAAGGCATTTATGCTGGAAAAAATTGTAACATCCAGATCTTAGCTTTCAGATACCGTGGTGTTTTCTTTCGATTTCGATGTGAATTTCCTTAATCTTTATAACCCTTTTAGTTTTGATTCATAATGTTTATGATAGAACGTCGGGGGGTCAACAGATGTGTATCTATTAACAAGTTCGTATGAGAATTTCAGTAGAAACAAGAAGAGGGGGGGAGAAAATTGAAAGTAAACAAGTACACAAGGGGACTTACCTGCTCTCCGGCCCAAGCGCTCAGTCGGTTCCAAGAGAAAGATTCTCCGCCCAGCACTCTCCCCATTTCCCCTCTTAACCACTAACCCCCTAGCGCACCCCGCTGTGGACCCATTTTTCCCCTGCATGTATACAGCTGCCATGTGCACGGGTTATCCCAAGCTCTATTACCTGCCCCGCCTTGAAAGTCAGGCCGAAAGACTGAAAGAAGGAAACTGATTGCAGGGGACAAAGTCATCCTCCTAGGTTGCTTCTTTCGCTGGACAACCCATCCACGGAATGAGGTATTGGGGTTGAGGGATGCCACCTTGCAGCTGTAGACGGCGTGATAACACTACCTGGAGGGCTGGAAAATCAGAAGTGTCACACTCCAAGCCCGTCGGAAGGGTTGGCAACACTAAATGGGAACCCACTGGTCATTTCAATTGGGATACATGAAAAACAGGGTGGATTTTGGCTGTTGCCGGCAGATCAAGGTGATAGGCGACTGGTCCCACTGATTTAAGGATCTTAAAGGGCCCATAATAACGTGTTGCCTATTTCTCCTCACCACGCCCAAGGCCACGACATGGTGGGTCTCTCTTCCCCGTTTTGGACAGGAGGTCCTCCAAGACGCCACGCCCACCTTGGGCCTTTCGAGTTGCTCGTTTCAGACAGGAGGATACCCGAGCCAAAATAGCCTCCAAAACAGCCGACAAGTCGTTTCCTTTGGCATGGCACACCCCAGCACCACACGACCAACCATCGAGCACCCAATGCCCAAAACGACCTCCACCATGCCCACCATCAGGGCGTGGTAACCCCCCAAATGACCAAGACCACTCCCCTAACCTCCGGGACACTTCCAAACTCCCTCTAGCGCCAACGAGCCACAAGAAAACACAAAGGGTCGGGAAGGTCCAGATCATTACATGAAACCTACATAACAGTGGAAATGAAGAAATAATGTAAATGGCATACCTTACACCGAAGATTTTATCTTAGCTAGAATTTTTTGTGTGAGTTTTTGGCAAAACTAGGGTTTTTCAAAGCTCAACCATTGCTTAACGCACTCAAACTGATGAGTCAGTACCTAAACAATTGCTTAAAAAATATTTGACGGATTTCATATAGCAAGATCCTGAAGACTAGTAAAAGTGGTTGCCATTCGCGAAATGGCGGTATAACACTACCAATCACAATGCTACTAGAATAACTCCTTATGAAGTGATGTATGAACAACCTCTTCCTTTGCATTTAAAATTTATGCCCCATGAATTCGTAATAGATGTGATTGATCAAAAGCTATACTATTAGAGAAATGACGTTGTAAAGACTAAAGAGTGGTATGGAACCACTTGTAAATTAGGTGAAACAACAAACAAATAAGCATCATTCAGAGATAAGGTTCAAGGTGGGCGATTAGGTTTTCTTGAAGCTACCACCTCATCCACAATTATTAGTTTCCTCGTATAAGTGAGAAGCTAGGTCCATGTTTTAATGAGCCTTGCCAAATAGAAGTTAAGGTGAGTGGAATATCTTCTACCCTAAAGTTGCATATAACCTCAAGGGCTCATCCCACCATCCATACGTCATTACTCTAAAAACACCATTATCATAATGTTATTGTTTGACCATTGTTAAGCGACTTAAATTCAATGTTGACACCTCAAGAACCTGAAGTAATATTACATGGGAGAATGGTTTGACACAAAAACTGAGTTGTCACCCATATCATTATTAAGTGGAACGGGGAATTGAGTGAGGAAGCGACCTAGGATGTCGAGTTTGATTTGCAAAATAAGTTTCCACAAAAGGCATCCATGAGACCAAGAACGATGTCAAGGGGGAGGTACTAAATAAGTGAGACACTCTCGTGGAGGTTGTTAAGAAAATTGGGTTTTCTTGAAGCTACCACCCCATCCACAAAAATTAGTTTCCTCGTATAAGTGAGAAGCTAGCTCCATGTTGTAATGAGCCTAACCAAATTGAAGCTAAGGTGAACGCAATATCTTATATACTAAAGTTGCATGTGACCTCAAGGGCTCACCCTGCCTTTCATGCAGCAGTGCTCTAAAAACACCATTATCATAATGTTATTGTTCAACCATTGTCAAACGACTTAAATTCAATGTTGACACCACAAGAGCCTAAAGTGATATTACATGGGAGAATGGCTTGACACAAGAACCAAGTTATCACCCGGATCCTTGTTATATGGAATGGGGAATTGAGTGAAGAAGTGACCTGGAAAGTCGAGTTTGATTTGCAAAAGAAGTTTCCACAAAAGGCATCCTTGAGACCAGGAATGATGTGAGGGGGGTACTAAGCCCCCCCCCCCCCCCCCCATCAATCAACATGCAATTATGCTAGCAATTTACCATAAGCATTACAAAGAAAAAACCACTAACAAAACCGTAGTACTGGCAAGCATTTCAATGACTTTTAAATTTGGTTTTTTCCTAATACAATGACTACTACAAAACAGTTGAGGCAGCTCGTTTTTATCTGCTCACTTCGCCATAACACCCGAAATTGAAAGACAGACAGGAGTTAACTGTTCAAGCAATCAAACATGTAAAACAACAATCCCACGCAGCTAAATTTTATTTTCAGTTTTTTATATCACCGTCGTTATAAACCCTAACAAGTACGAATTATAAGAACTAGATAAATATCGCGTCATTTGATGAGAAAGTTTGGGGTCACTCGCCATAAGGCGAACAGCTGCTGTAATTTTCAATGCCTGGTCAGCAGTATGGAAGGAAGGAGGGGACTGGAAGACTCACAGCTTATCGGCTTTGATCAATAATTTCTGGGGATCGGAGCCAGCCATGGTCGGGTTCTAGATTTCCGGTGGTTCAACAGCCCGGACGGGTCACCCAGTCCCTGCCTGCCATTCGCACCCCAGCCCGGTAACACGCATTGAAAGAGGGGCGAGTCGCGCTCCAGCGCAGCTTGGACTTCCCAAACAACCTCGATTAAATTGATATATTTAAAAAAATATATATATTAAAATTAATGAGATAAATTTATCAAGAAGTTCATTTTTCAAACTGACTTATGCGGACCTCTAAATGACGGTTCGAAAAAATGAAAATTTTAAAAGTCGGATGTGTTGTAAATTATTATTATGTCATTATCTTAATGTTATTATTACTCCTCATTTCCCAACAAATCCATTTAGTCCAGCCTTTCATTTTATTCAACCGTTAAATTTGAAATGGGATATAGGAATTGACTTGCACCGTTGATTCCAGGCTTTATATACTCTTTGTATATGTCATTATGTTAATGAAGATAGAACTTTTGACCATTAATACTCTCTATAGTTTTGTCTACTTGTTTTATATTACTATGTTTCGTTTGTCGTCATCGTTATAATGATCTGACTCCACATGTTGTTAACGCTTTGCTTCATTTATGATTGATTATGCATTTCTGGTTTCAAAATTATTCATGATTTCAATCAAGATTTAATCACTTTCTCAACACGTTGTTAGCACAAGGTTCATTTACTCAAAAGGTTAGTGGAAAAACATCAAGTCGTATTTTTCATGGTGAATGTTGTGAAACTTGGTTTTCTGTCTATCGGCATTTATGAAAATAACTAATTGGCGTGGATTTTGGATGTTGAGATGCATCTAAACACAAGTGACTTTGGCAAGACAATCAAATTTGTAAATCAAACCTCTGCTCAATATCATGTCTGGGTTCTGGTATTCCTTCTCATCACCTCCATGAGAATTTGAAGAATGAGCGCCCGATGGTAAAGGATCCTCTGGTGTTGTGGCAAAACCTAAAAAAGTAGTATGATTGCATTTAATTAGCAGTACTTCCAAAGCATGGTATGAATGGAATAATTTAAGATTCCAATATTATAAATCGATAATTGAATACAACTCTGTAGTATTTAAAATCACATCATGATCAAAGTTGTGCAGAGAAAACATTATCGACAATGATATGCTAGAAAAACATTTTCTACCTTTTATGCCTTAAATGTTATGCTACAACAACAATGTTGAGAAAAAAACTTACAAAATATTACGAATTACTCTATTGTCTTCTTGTTGCAAAAACAAAACAACGAACTCCCACTGAAGAATCACAAATCTTAACCCATTGACACAACTTCATTCTCTGAAGTGAATGTAATTGTTTATAATTGAGGTCGTGAACATAATCATTGCAGATGAGGTCGAGGCAAATCATTTGCTTGAGGTGGTCGTGCATCCCATGAAAAGAAGGAAAATTTCCATAAATGATCAAATAATGAACAACCACAACTGAAAAAAAAACGAATAATGATGAAATTGTTGGAATCGTGCGTGTAGCGGAAGCCCCAAATAGGTGGGTTTTAAAAAATTCCCACCGACGATTGATGTAAACTTGTCGACGTCGTTGAATAGCAGCCCGATTAAATATGAGGATCTCGCGTGAAGGGTTTTAAGCACAAAAATAAACCGTAAAAATATCTGGTTTAATTCTGAAGTCGTGCACGACGTCTGCTCGTCGTTGGCGATAGCTGCTCGAAAAATCCGAAGTCGAATTCTTCTAGATCGTCCACACGCGCTTTAAGGAATCCGCGGGAGCACCGTTTGTCGTAATTCGGGTGCTAGCGCGGAATTGCGACGACGCCTTCGGCGCTCCAACGATCACTACACCGCTTCGCTAGCGGTGCCTGAAAGAGTGTTTGATCCATGCTCCTTGGATCCAGAGCATCTCTCTCTAGATCATGGGAGAGGAGAGAGGAGAGAGAAGCACCATGAATAGTGTTTTGCAAAAGCTCATCCTCTTCTATTTGCAGTGCTTAATTAAAATATCCGATATCACCTAGCCGACCCTGAATACTTAACACACTATCAACGACATTTTATGACTACTAAAATAAGTCATAAATATTATTATCATTTACTTGTAATATATTAAAATATATTACGCGATAATAATTGAGTCATTAACTCGACTTGTCGCTCCCATAAATATTAATTGAGGCTTGAATAATTTAATATTCGTCAATTAATATTTTTCATGTATTTACTAAAACTTGTAAATACATTTAATAAATAAATTCAATACTCATTATTCTAAACTCAAATAATATGAATTTATTTACTGCATTGGTGATCTTTTAACCTTGGACAAATCCCGGACCCCTGTAGCTGGTCCACTATGTCCAAAACTCTTATTCAACTGAATAGGGCAGATTATTGAATACGCTATTATGTGATACCCTCCAGACCCTTATCTCGACAGCAGTGAATAGTATTTACAGACCAAGAGCGGGATCTAGCAACCCATCATGACCCCTGAAAAGATAAGGATTGCCACAGCAGCGACAACCAACATACGAACACACATTGTGTTATATAATCTCTTTGTCTGTAATATCTCATAAAGTAGGACACACTCTCGTGTCATCGCCCTTTTCTTGTTTTATTGTTTGTTGATTTAACTGAATGGATTTACCATTGACTGTCATAGCCATGGTCTTATAAAGGTACTATCATCCATATCAACATGGTCTGAGATATATTACTTCCATAACTTGGAAGCGACAAATCCTTTCTTGACCATTCAACCAATACCATGCCACCAATGGTGCACCCAACACAAACTACCTCACCACGACTTCATTGTCATGGTTTTCGTTTTGCACCGAAGTACGCAATCAAATGACATACATTGGTAATGATCTCAAGTCAGGAGACCATTACACATGATCGTAGATAGGAACATCCGATGACACCTGAAACATGTGGTGTTCCTATTGGCTGGTCAGTCCTCATGATCTCACTACTAGAGATCACCATGTGCGAACTTCATGAGAAGAAATCTCAATGTTTATGAGCCCCCAACACCTGATAGTCAAACATTTACTATGTCCAATCAGTAAGATGTATCTAGACTATAGAACATATATTTAAGATTAATGTTATAGTATCTTGAGGTTCTCATTATAGCCTGAGAACTGCTATAACCTTTCGATACGACAATTAATATTTGGACATTACCATTTAAATAGTGGACACAGAAAAGCCTACACTATAATGGTAAGACGACATCATGTATAACTAACTGTATACACGATATGGTAATCTATAGCACTAAATAGTTGAGTCTAGGGCACCCACTATTTCAACACTCCCACTTGCACTAGAGCTAACTTGCTAACCAAACTTGTTAGCTACTCACATGATGACTATCATGTTTCTACTGAGTTATGAACGGTTCCACCGCGTGGCAATTCTGCTATTACGACCTCATCTCTTAGAGTAAAAATTCTTTAGAGATGGTATCCCAAGCATATCTCTTTTTTTCACTGCCATAGCTTGACATCTTGGCCAGTAAGAATATCATAATTTATATTATGATAATATTTTTCTTACTAGGTGCAATTCCAAGAACTGGAACAAATTATTGCATTTAATTGCTTCTTAGTTGCCTCAGAAGCTGCAACGTACTCGGTCTTTGTAGGCATAGCTACCACTGGCTTATATGAGCTTGACTCACCCATCACCTTCAGCCTAACTACGATAGTAGATCACATTGATCTATGGAAGACTAGTTTGTATCCCTGAAAACTAGTATCTTTTCTTCTCCACTTACCAGGTGCATATCTTTTGTACTTTCCAAAGTACAATTAGATAGTTCTGACTGCACCCCTTGTAGTGCTCCTAGATACAACTGATATTTGCCCAATATACCTTGGAAATATCAGTTCTTGTACATATCTTGGCATGCGTGATTGATCCATCGCCCCGACGTATGGGTTTCAACTCACCACGTTTATCTCTTCCCATGTCACGGATAGGTCAACATGGAGAGATTATGCCCTATGACATAGGCAACAATTCATCTCTTGAATTGTTCCAACATGTATTTTTCAATGCAATGTCACTATCTGTATGATTGACTATGACCAAGCAACCTATAGATCTACCTTAGTAGATCCTGTTCCCTAGAACTTAGGTTGCTATTTTAAGTCAATCATTGGAGAAAAAACTTTATCTTGGTCTTAACTAACTGTAAGACCAATGACTATTTTTCATATGTTTCCAGACATATTTTTCTTGGAAAACATTGGCGCTCCCACTAACCTCTCATAGACACATGGAAAACATTTGTAACAAATGTATATTCTATGATCATGTTGCTTACTTTAATCCTAAACCGAATTTCAGTAACTTGCAACCTCTATTAGCATTCTGTGACGTGACCATCCCTTCTGGTTGCGTCGTACAGACACCATCCATGATTGGTGGTCACGACATCCAATGCTAAATAATTTGATCAAAGATATTAGCTATGATAAGTAAAATTCTAACGAATTTAGGCATAACGACTTGGTTAAACCAATCGATCCTTATTGGTACCAAGCTTGTACCATCCATGTATCAACTCACTTGAATACCCACCACAGTATTCAAGATAATAATCCCCTTTTTCACTTTGATACATGGAATCCATTAATCAATTTTAGCTAATTTCCATATACTGCTTACTTGTAGGAAATGTTATTCACTTTGAATAATAGATCACCAACCACGGTGAATATAAAAACCATCACCATGGTTTTATCCTTCCTATGCAGTATGTGTCTCTGGAACATACTATGTTTCACATACACTTGTAGAACTAGTTTCTATGCCAACTACTTGTGCATTTTGAGCATTGACTAAACACAAGTCAATATAGCTCTCACTATCTCTAATAGAGATGTTCACCCTTAAATAGAAGTGTAGTTTATTGCTTGACTACCTACTCTTCTATCTTAGGGATTTATGTAACATCCTAAACAACTGTTAGGATTATTACACTAAATGCACAATGTGTTTGCTTGGCGCAATTTTGTTCATGTCCTGACAAACTCTTTGCATCCAAACACATGTTCTTATGACATAATGGGTTTACATCATACTATGACTCGTATGATATCCATTTTTCATTATAGTTGGCATATGGTTGTGGGATATCACTGTTATTTTCAAAGCATTTCATGAAATATAATGGAAGTTTCTGCTAGTTCCAACATTGATATTACTTACATCAATACTTTGATGTATAAAATGTGCATTTAGGAATTACTCCACACTACATTTTGTTGATCAATGTTGATATGCTAGACTTCATCATCAATCCTCCTCATTAACATTAATGTCATGATGTCGATAAGGTAATGTGCATTTAGGAATTGCTCCACGCTACATTATCATGATTGATGAATGCTTGGTCGAGATATTTTTCGGTATCCCAACCCGAAGCAACTCATATCTCTTGACCATGCATATACTTCACTTTGTTATTCCTTAATTACTTAAAGGAATCTTATGAAGTATATATACCTCTAGTTTATTCTTGGAATAGTCCACACTTACTAGTTGAACTATTTCCAAATGCTTTGTGACATACCTTTATTTCTAAAGGCTCCTTTGTCCAAACTAAATACGTCGATAATACCAAAAGTATTTAGCTGTACCAAGCCTAAATATCATACTTGGTATATTGACGACGTTCAATTTTAGTATTACTTGACAAAGAATTATCTTGTCACAATTGGGTATAAGTCTTACATTTATATTCATCATTAATTTGCCTATGATTCATGTATTACTAAACTAGCGATTGAGTTTACCAAAAACAACATTCATTCCAAAACCTGAAAGAATGTATCCTTGCATCCAAGGAAACATGAGATTAATGTTTTTGGTTATACTCAATAATAGTTCAACACGAATCTTTCACTTGACAATTAAAGTAGTCGTGTACTTCTCACCACTGGCCTAGGTATCACCCTTTCACAACCACTTGGAGAATACACCTAACTTCTAGTAATGTTTATATACTTACTTGGTTATTTTATTTAAATACACATATATAAAAAGAATATAGTATTAAATACCCAAGTAGTAAAAGGAAACATTACATTGACGAATATGCCTGATGTAGAAGCGACAACTTGCTTCTTTAAATCAGTTTATTGGATTTAAACTTCCATAATATTATCTTATAATATGAAATGAAAATAACCATTGTTAATACCTCATTAATTGAAGGATGTCTCAATTGTGTCATTGGCATTTAATGCCTTTTAACTTTACACATTTTCTTTCAATTTATCCGTCATAAGAATTAAAGCTTATTTGTCTTTTATTCTTATTATCTTGGCGAATCTTACCTAAATTGGTAATGAAGCATTTACTCAATACTTGTCAATTTTGTAACTTAAAATGAGACTTGAGTAATGTGATGAAAATGATATTTAAATATCATGATCAATCTTTCAATTTACACATGTTGGTGTAAACTTCACCTTATTCATATCACTGCTTCTCTCTATCCTTACAAACTTCTCGGAGATGAGACTTTATGTTATATCATCTATGCCCTGGTGTAGTGACCGCAACTGACACCAGATGTTAATGAAATCATAATGATATAACTATCATATGCTTTGTACATTAGTCACTTGTAAACAATTTTCACTCTCGCTTCATGATGTAGTTTAACAGTGTTGGGGACACTAACACCTTGAGTTTCCTATATCATAGTACTATGCGCACGTGCCTGTACTATTCATGGATATTTGTGTTAGTGTGGACATTTACTTTGTCCATTATAATATCATAGTTTTAATCTTCTAGTATAACTTTCCATTTTTCTACAAAAATGAATTTTAGCAGATTAGTGCCTTTTATCTGAATTACCAGTTTAGACATTTTTTGATTAATTACTTAAATCATTTAATGTCTCCCACTATTTTATCAGATTCTAGGAACCCTCTGTGCTAGAATCGGAATACTCTATCGCTTGAGTATTCTAGTGGCAAGGATCCCAGAACCACCCCTCATAGTCTACAAGTTATGGCTACGCCACTACTTGGAGGGTTCTAGGTAGGCTTTTGGTTGGCCGACCGCTTTAACTTGCGGTTCCTCGATCTGTTGAGTGAAGTCCCAACTTCTTAAAACCAGAACTTGATTTACTCAATGCTTGCCTCTAAAATTACAACAAGCTAGCTATGGCTATTTCTTTGATACAATTTTAGTTAAGTCAACCCATCATTCTTATAAAGACTCCCCAGTAGTAAGAGACAGCCTTAGCTATGGCATGACCGACACCTCAAACAGCTGGTTTTGTCCAAACTTGAATGACGGAAGGTGGTTATGACTTAATATATATATTGAGGGTTTTATTATTTTTAATGTGAAAAATGAAATCATTTTCTATTTTTATAAGCATGTACTATGTGATCGCACTCACAACTGACCGTGCAAGAAATAAAAATTTCATTGTGTCACATGTTCATTTTATCTTGCATGCTTGTTTATTAATATACTATGTGATCACACAATAAATTACACATGCACAAAAATAATAAACTATGCAAAAATAAAATGAGCACCTGATCATGAACTGGTACTATTGGTTGATCCATTGAGTGAATAACGAACCAACCAAAACCCTAGGGGTAAGTACCTTTAGTTGTGTGGCTTGTAACTTCAATAGCAACGACTGCTCATCCAATGCATCCAACTCCTATCTGGTGTGTCGCCGTCACTTGGCACGAAATGTGTCACTGGTCGTCTCGTCATTATACAATTATACTCGCACACAGGCGAGGGGGTCTCGGGGTATAAATATACAACTCTGAGAATGAGCGCGCATGCCCTTATACATATAACGACTCCGAGACGACACACATATCACCTTTTTATTTAAAAATAATTATTACAAAACCACATGCAATAATTAATTAATTAATTAATTAATTAATTAATTAAACCACTAGACATGCATTGGTCAGACACCAGTCCATGATCAAACAAATACGCATAAAACCTGCGTATATTAAAGAAATGCAGAATTAAAAATTAAACTTGCATTAAAATTAAACTTGAGGGCTTTAAATTGAATTAAAAATTTCACTCTAATTTTTAATTCAATAAATACGTCGTTTGGTCCTGAATAATTAATTTAATTTTAAAACTAAAAATTAAATTAATTAATTAATTTAATTAATCTCCCAATTAAATTAATTATGCCGTAGTCGTTATTAAATAAAAATTAATATTTAATTAATTTAATTATGAACTATAGTTAAATTAATTATCTTAATTAATTTTTGATTAATTAAAATTATATATGGGCCTCGAAAACCAGGCAGGGCCTGTGCGGGTCGGGGCGAACCCGCAAAAGCCCAATTCGTGCCTTGCAGACCCCGTGCGGGGGCGTTCTAGGATGGGTAGGTCCGCCTAAGCCAGTTTTGAGCTAGGCAGACCAAAACAAACCCGACAAAGTTACCTCACGGTGGTACACGCCGCGCTGCGGGTTCCAGCGGAGCAACAAATGTTGTGGGGAGGTGGTCGGGGTTTCCCTTACGGTGGTCGAGGCGGTCGGAGGGTTCCGACAGGGGGACTCGCCCGCTGGTCATGGACTATCGACACATGGGAGGTTGGCCGGTAGTGGAAGGCAGATGCCGCCTGGGCCTGGCGACTTGCTGCCGATGTAGTGGAAGGGAGGAGGCGGGCAGGGGACTACGAGTTGGCTCGCTGAAGCGCGGTGCCTATGCGGTGTAGGTGGCAGGTACCAGAAGGGTGCTGCTGGGGTGTCAGGTCTGTGCGCCATGGCTTCGTAGGGAAGAACGAGCACGAGAGGTCTCTGGGGTTGCCCATGGGGTGCAGCATCGTCGCCTCACATGAAGGAGAGAAAGGTTCGCCAGATAGGAATAACTGAGGGGCTGTTGTGGGAGGTCTACGCACAGGCTGGCTAGAGTGAGTAGTAGCGCTGGGTGTCCCTGGCATACGCGGGCAGAGGGAGGGAGGTCTAACGCTAGTTCGTCCAGCCAGTGCAGGCTTAAGGTGGGAAGCGGCCGCGAGGGTAGAGCGGGTGCTGCGGGTGGTGCTGGCGGGCCATCGGCCTGGTGTAACGCCTGGCTGGGTGCCTACTGCTAGTGTGTAGAGGGAGCCGCGCCGCCTGCCGCTGGGGTGCTGTGACCAGGAGGCACCAAGGAAGAGGGACGCAGGGGTTCGGGCGACCTGGTGGTGTGTTGGGTGGCTGGAGGTGCGCGCTGCAGTGCAGCGCCTGGCTGGTGCTTGCCACCGCCGGGAAGAGGAGGAGGAGGCGGCCCTTTAGGCCGCCGTGCATGGGAGACCTGCTCAGGTCTCCCTCCCATTCACTTTTTTTTTAAAACGGACTGCTTTTGCAGGTCTTAAAACATTTAAAAAAAAAATCCCATGACCTGCTTTTGCATGTCGTCGCACCCCCTTTATTTATTTATTTTTAAAATGGAGACCTGCAAATCACGTCTCCCCTCCCTTTAATTTTTTTTAAAAACAAAGACTTACCCATTTAAAATTTATAAATCCTATTTAGGGTTTAGAAATTAATAATAATATTAAAATATTTTTATAATAAAAATTATAATAATCAAATTAATATTAAGATAAATCCATTATTATTATTATAATATAATTATAATAATAATAACAATTATTTGAATCACCAAAAAATACTATTCCGGTGATCCACAATTTTTTCAATCCGAAATCATAACTTCGGATGTCTGTAGACTAGACATCCGACATCCGATTCAGATTTCGTTTGCGGTGTTGGGACCGTATTGATGCCCTCTTTATATTTTAATGCAAATTTATTTTTTTCTTGGCTTAAAATCGATACACGTACCTCTGATACCACTTATTGGAATCGTGCGTGCAGCAAAAGCCCCAAACAGGTGGGTTTTAAAAAATTTCCACCGACGATTGACGTAAACTTTTCGACATCGTTGAATAGAAACCTAATTAAATCCGAGGATCTCGCATGAAGGGTTCTAAGCACAAAAATAAACCTTAAAAATACCTGGTTTAATTATGAAGCCGTACACGACGTCTGCTCGTTGTTGGCGATAACTTCTCGAAGAATCCAAAGTCAAATTCCTCTAGATCGTCCACACACGCTTCAAGGAATCCGTAGGAGCGCCGTTCGTCGTAATCCGGGTGCTAGCACAGAATTGTGACGATGCCTTTGGCACTCCAATGATCACCACACCGCTTTGCTAGCGGTGCCTGAAAGAGTTCTTGATCCATGCTCCTTGGATCCAGAGCATCTCTCTCTAGATCATGGGAGAGAGGAGAGGAGAGAGAAACTCCATGAATAGTGTTTGGCAAAAGCCCATCCTCTTCTATTTATAGTGCTTAATTAAAATACCCGATATCACCTAGCCAGCCCCGAATACTTGACACACTATCAACGACATTTTATGATTACTAAACTAAGTCATAAATATTATTATTATTTACTTGTAATATATTAAAATATATTACGCGATAATAATTGAGTCATTAACTCGACTTGTCGCTCCCATAAATATTAATTGAACCTTGAATAATTTAATATTCATCAATTAATATTTTTCATGTATTTACTAAAACTTGTAAATACATTTAATAAATAAATTCAATACTCATTATTCTAAACTCAAATAATATGAATTCATTTATTGCATTGGTGATCGTTTAACCTTGGACAAATCCTGGACCCCTGTAGCGGGTCCCACTATGTCCAAAACTCTTATTCAATTGAATAGGGCAGATTCTTGAATACGTTATTATGTGTGACCCTCTAGGCCCTTATCTCGACAGTAGTGAATAGTATTCACAGACCTAGAGCGGGATCTAGCAACTCATCATGGCTCCTGAAGAGATAAGGATTGTCACAACAACGACAACCAACCTACGAACACACACTGTGTAATATAATCTCTTTGTCTGTAATATCTCATAAAGCAGGACGCACTCGCATTTCATCGTCCTTTTCTTGCTTTATTGTTTGTTGATTTAACTGGATGGATTTACCATTGACTGCCATGACCATGGTCTTATAAAGGTACTGTCATCCATATCAACATGGCCTGAGATATATTACTTCCATAACTCAGAAGCGACAAATCCTTTCTTGACCATTCAACCAATGCCATGACACCAATGATGCACCCAACACAAACTACCTCGCCACGACTTCATTGCCATGGTTTTCATTTTGCATCAAAGTACACAATCAAATGACATACATTGGTAACGATCTCAAGTCAGGAGACCATTACACATGATCGTAGATAGGAACATCCAATGACACCTGAAACATGTGGTGTTCCTATTGGCGGGTCAGTCATCATGATCTCACTACTAGAGATCACCAAGTGCGAACTTCATGAGAAGAAGTCTCAATGCTTATGATCCCTCAGCACCTGACAGTCAAACATTTACTATGTCCAATCAGTAAGATGTATCTAGACTATAGAACATATATTTAAGATTAATGTCATAGTATCTTGAGGTTCTCATTATAGCCTAAGAACTGCTATAACCTTTCGATACGACAATTAATATTTGGACATTACCATTTAAATAGTGGACGTAGAAAATCCTACACTATAATGGTAAGATGACATCATGTATAGCTAACTGTATACACGATGTGGTAATCTATAACACTGAATAGTTGGGTCTAGGGCACCCACTATTTCAACAGAAAGTGATTGCTTTTAGTGTGTTATTAAGGGGCATTGGTCACATACCTATCATACACCGAAGAATTTTGTTGATCTTTATTAATAATAATTCAAAGAGAAGAAAAAGAGCATTGAAGAAAGCTTTGTTGACCAACTCTTGAAGTTTGTTGACGATATTATGAATTTCGACATCTTTAATTATTCTGTAAACCATGAAAATATCGAGCATATGGATCATGTGTCAATGCTTATGATGGAGATGTGCTTTTGGTTTTGTAATGCTTTCCAATAAACATTACATGTTTTGTTTTGTTTCCTTTTATTTTATTTATTATATGCTTGTCTTGTTTTCTTTTTAATGGAAATTGATGTTATGAATTGCTCTATCGGGATTAATTCCCATGATGAAGATATTTGTCTCATTAACAGCTTCACAATACACGCAGTTATTAAATATGAAAAATATTTTATTAACCTTAAAACGGGAAGTGCTCATGTAAGTACGCTAACCAGTAGTGTGAGATTAATTGAAGGCTCTTGAAGATAAAAGAATATTTCTACTTATTGGTACACAAATTTTAATAAATAATGCTTTGTTTTCTCCCAAGTCTTAAAGAATTTACTAAGATTTAAATATATTCATGAAAATGGATATCACATCAAGACTATGAATAAAGGAGGTACTGAATATATCTATATAAAAAGCATTAATAATAGGCACATATTGATTCAAGAGAAATTTTCAAGACTTCTATCTGGATTGTAACATGTTAATATACGTATAATCAAACCAAATGTGGTAAACCAAAATTTTACCGATCATGATACATTTATTGTATGACATAACTGTTTAGGGCATCTAGGATTAATAATAATGAGAAAAATAATTAAATGTACACATGGTCATCGATTGATTGATAAAAGGGTTCTTACACCCAATGATTTCTCATGTGTTTATTATTCTCAAGGAAAATTGATTATGAGTCCATCACCATCAAAATTTGAGACTCGATCCCTTATGATTTAAAAAAAATCACGGTGACATTATTGGAGTTAGTGCCTTGTAATAAACTGACTTTGTGAAGGAGATATGCCAAGAATCCTAGTTTGTATGTGATATATGTTAGACTATACTGTAGTGTACAATATATGGATATCTTATGAAATGATATCCTTATTATTAGATTTAGTGTCCTATAACCAACTACTTTGTAATTTATATTACACGTGTATTCAAAGAAGTGAAAATTAATATAAATATCTTATCACATATTGATTTTTCTTTTGCATAATGTTGATGTGATAATGTTCTTGAGTGTTTATCGCATTAAAAAGGGCATAACAGTTCCTCATTATGATGAGAACCTTGAAATGCTATTACGATATTATTAAAATTAGTTCTATGGTCGGATTGGGTACTCTGCAAGGGAATATAGTACATAAATGGTTAGATGCGAGTACTCATAAGCAGATGAGACTTCTTCTCATGAAGTTCATAATTGGTAATCTCCAAGATGAGAGATTATGAAAATATACATGCCAATAAGAATTCTACAGGTTTTGGTGTCATCAGATATTTCTATCCATGAGCTTGTGTAATGGTACCTAGAATTTAGATTATCATTAATGTATGTCATGACTCACACACTTAAATTCACTGATAAAAATTATCATGACGTATGTTGGCGGGAAGTAGGGTACATTGGGTGCGTCACAAATGATATGTTATTAATGGATAACTCGATGAAGGATTTGTCTTATCCATCTTTATGGAAGTTGATATCTCAACCCTTTAATTAAAATACAACTGTCGCATAAATTCCACGGCGCTGGTGCAATGACGTTTATTTCAGATAGTCAAATAAAGACGCATGAGGCATATAGGTTGATGATACAAATGTGAAACCTACTTGATGAGATATTGTGATAAGGGGATTATATTACCTAGTGATCATTTGTATGTGGTTGTTTTCGCTACGACATTTAGTTCTTTCTCTTGGGTAGCTTAACCTATTGCTAGAGAGTAATCTTAGACTTTAAGTAAGCCCGTCTAACGCCAACGATAAAGAATCTTAAAGGGTTACACACTCAGTGTTTCTGTTGATCTCAGTTAAATTCTATTTGAATTTAATTAATATAATATATATTATTCTCAATACCAATGAATAATTTTATTCAAGTTTTATTGATTGTATAAATTAAATAAATATTTATTCATCAGATTTTGAATAAAATATATTTATCTTATTTATTTAATATTTAATAAATATTTATTCGTCGATTTTTGAAGAAAATATTTATTTATGAATAAATTTTTTAATTAAATATTTATCCGGGTATTTAATAAATACTGAGGAGTTCGAGTGGACCAAGACCATGTCCGGTGATAAATATTAATTTGAAAGCTGGAAAAATATATTTATCGTTTCGCAAGACAACACACATCATAAAATAATAATAATAATAATAATAATAATAATATATGGCATGAGTTTTGTTAAATATTATTATACTATTTAAGGGCTGATATGCAATTAAATAATATTTTAACTTAAACTCTAACTATATAAATAGATGGTTATGTCTATTGTGTGGGGTTAATCAAAAAATTGAGAATAGAGAATTGTTGCACACAACAGACCCCCCCTCTCTCCATCCCTCTCCCGAATTCCTCATTTATTCCTCTCAAGAATAAGAAGAACTCCTTCAAGCCTGAAGAATCTTGGAGCGATCAAGATGACTAATGCAAGACAATTGATCTGTTGTGCTAGCACATGGAAATCAGTTGACATTGCTCAAAGATCAAAGGAGCACGTGTGGATCTCCGCTAGAGGGATTCTACACTTTGATCCTTAAAATGCAAAAAAGGTAATTCAGAAAGGGTTTTTTGGTAGATCAACATCTTCATCAAATAAAGAATCCTAAGACGAGGTAATCATTTATTCTAATCATAAATAAATTAATTATAAATTTAACGTGAAAAGATCCTCTCTCAGGGTTTCAGGAATTTCAATATTAAAAGAAATTTTAATTTAACGCCCACCAAAGGCACTTACGTTGTGCCTAGAACCTACAAGTGGTATCAGATGGGTAACCTTTTAATTTTATAATTATTTATTTGATTGTTGATCAATATGCGCAATCGTGGTTGAATTTTTTATCTCATATTATTCACCATTTAATCTAATTTGAATTAACATGTTTTCAAAATTTTAATTTATTTGTTCAAGATTCACAATTTCTTAAGTTCAAGTACAAATGAAGAACAATCATAGATGTTGTCTAGAAGTATCGAGGAATCTGGTTGGATAGCATGGGATTATACGACATGTAGCCAAAGTACACGTCGTGTACCCAAGTGCACTACACCTGGCCGTGTCATGGGATACATGATGTGCCGAATAGTAATTACATGCGGTGCATTTATTACACATCACATGTAAATCAGTCTAGTCAGGCACAAGTCATGTCATATTACATAATGTGTGGTTGGCGTACACACCATGTAGTCTACATGAGTTAACAGTGAAATTCGAGCAATTTGTGTGGTCATTATACACAGTCAAACTGTGTGAGATTGACAGCCTAGAGCATTAATGATATACATGATGTGTATGTGGTGTACATGTTGTGTAGTTCATCATTTTTTGCATCCAAAATACACATAAATCCATTTAGTGAGTTATGCAGACACACGACATGAGTGATACACGATGTGTAGCTAGTCTGTACACATCGTGTAATCACGACTGATGAATATGCTGATTTATTCGGTGGGTTTCTCATACACATGACAAGAGTGATACACGACATTAAAATAGTGTGTACACATCGTGTAGTTAAGACGAGGTACACGACTGAAGCCCCAGGTGTGTAACCTGAGTACACAACAACCAAGGTGCATGATGTGTAACTCGTAAGTACACGTCATGTAGTATCCCAATAAAGGACATAGTTAAATTACATTAAATTGAAAATTTCTGTATTAAAACCTTATTTTATTGATTTTAATACATGGTGTGTTTGAAAATTTAATAATGGTTTTAAATAATTTTAATTTCTCAATTAATTTATTGCAATAAATATGTGATTATTGGTTTTGTCGTTTATTTGTCATGAATTACATTAATGATGGGTAACTTCAAATGAATTCAGATGGTCATTAAGATGAAAGGGAATTAATTAATTAATTTATTAATTAACTAATTCAAGTGCATTTATCTTAATAATAAATAACGAATAGAAATGAATGTTAACTAGTTTACTTTTGCATATACATTGCATGCATGGGCGTTCATGATCTTGACCAAAACCCGTGTATATGTTGGATGTTTTAATTTAATTTATTTCATGGGTTTGAAATTATTTAATATTAAATTAAATTTTATGGCTCGTGTGTAATATCTCCCTCCATTATTATGTTGGACATGTGTATCCATGACTATTTATGTAATCCCCATTAATCAATCCTTTGGTTCCCTTTGACCACATGTGAGTTATAAATACTTGTAATTAATGGAGTATCCCAAGGCACATGAAGACAGTTCAAGAAGGAACCATGATGACACTAACTTAAATGATACACATGTGTATAGGTTGAATGTTGTAACTTGTACCAAGATAGGTCAAAAGTTGATTTATTGTCCACTCAATAAATCAACCATTAGATATGCTTGTGATCTGGTCATTAATTAATTAATTATTTCTATCTTATGCATTATTTCTTTTATGGATGAAAGATCGCTATCACATAAATAAATGAATTAATGTGTAAAGATAGAATTTGAATAAATGGATTGTGCATAAATTCTTTATCCAACATGGTTAATTAAGTAAGTAAAATCCACTTAATATTAATAGGTTATGAAAAGGATAAAATAAGAAAAAATTTATGCCTAAAAGATAAAATCCCTAAAATATATATTAAGTTAGACCTATACTTCCATTACTTGATTAGGAATGAAAGCCTTAGAACTACATGTTTGACCAACCCTTATTGGGACACTTACTTTTAACATGGAGTTATTATGGAGGTTATGGGTTGACTTAACCATCTTAAAACAAGAGAAGTAGCCCTCACTAGACTTGATATAACTTGGAGGAAAGTGTTGAGAAAATCCAAGTTAGGATTTCAGGATTGGGGAGTCTACTCAATAGATCAAGGATTTGCAAGCTCACGGTTGGCAAAGACTTTCCTACCTAAATACCTTCAAGTAGATTGACCAACTCTCATTGGGGTTATGTGAAGGGGAATATGGATCCTTGCCACCAGAATTTCCTAAAAACTAGAAATTACAAGTTAAATGGTGGGGTATATTGGTACTTGATAAAATAGTGAGATATTTAATAAAATTAATTATTATTATTTTTCACATAATTTGTTAATCAAGTAAAGTACTAATCATCTATTTTAATTATTATAGAAAATGACAAGTAAAACCAAAAAACCACCATGATAATTCCTTACCATGGGGTATGTCCTTAAAAATAAAAATTTTCAGATATGGTATAATCATTTATGTGATGCATTATTATTAGAAAAATTATATTATGTGTTGGAATTCCCTATTCTTTTTCTTTCACCCAAACATGTGAGAGAATGTGATAATGATGATTAACAACGAAATGTTGAGGATTCTTCCTATGTTTGTTGTATTATAATACCAACTATGTCCGGAGAGTTGAAGATACAATATAAGGACAGGGATGCATACACCATAATATCTCATCTCCAATCTCTTGAGAAAGAGAAAGAAAGGCTTGAAATAAATAAGATTGTCAATACACTATATCAGTGTAAACTGGAAGAAGGGAATCTAGCTACCGATCATGCTTTCAAAATAATGGGGGTATATTGATCATTTAGAAAAATTGGGCTTCCACTTGGATAGTAAATTATCCATTAATCCTACCTTATTATCCTTACCACCAATATTATCCTTATTTGTCCAAGTCTGAATAAAAAAATGGGTAAGTCGCTTAAGAAACTTTTTTCCATACTTCACCGAGCGGATAAGGATTGGTTAAAACATGTTTCTCCACCCCTTTAGGTAAAAAGTTTGAAATAAAAGGCTAAAGGTCCCATGGATGATATAAATCCAAAAAATCCTTTACAAAAGTTCTTCAAAGAGACAAATGATTAAATGACAAAAGAATGAACAAGAAGTTATTTGCTTCTTATGTGGAAATCTTGGACACTGGAAAGTAAATTGCAATGAATTGAAGAAGTGATAAGTTGCATCCACTTTAAGTATATTCATCAAGTTTCTATTCACCACTTTTTTATTAAATACAATATGTTTACAACATACATGTATTTGAATATAGGAATTGAACAAGAATAGAAAGGTTATAGAGAGAACTCAAAATTAGTCGAGAAAGGGTGATTCTTATGTCAGCCAAGGGGAGATCACTACTTCTCATTTCCAAATGGATTGATTCAAGTTTTTAATTAGTGTCACCAAAACATTTAACTTATTTTCTGACTCAACACAATGATGCATTATTTCATTTTTAGAATAAATGTTGTTATGGTACTTTAATACTAAACTAACTATTCAAAAACTCTTGAATCACAAATATCCATCACAATGAATGATTAATATAAAATATAATACTCTTACCCAATTATTTAAAGATAATTATTTGTAAAATAAAACTAAAATTATTTGACTTATTTATACCCATAATTTTTTTAGTCTCGATTGAGTTAAAATACTAGGAATAAAAACAAACTACTTATCATGTTTTATATAAAGAAGCCTTTAAAAATAAAGGTACACCATAATTATTTTAAAGTTAGTTTAACATGTATTTGTGAAATATTATAAAGCTAAATGTAACTTCATGTACTTCATGATATTTCTTTAAGAAATTTTAAAAAAGCTCAGTGAAGTAAATGAGTTCACTTGGTAAAGATTAATGAACCTCTGAGCTGGCTTGTTCGAGAACATCTCATACAAGTATTCATTGATCATATATGTGGAGTAAAGGTAATACCAAACTCACATTTCCTTATACACATCATTTTCATGATGGAAATAAAAGGAATATCAATGGTGAGTCTTATATATATTTAAAATCTTACATTATTTCTTCCAAGACATATTTTTCAAATAGAATTGAAACAAATAAACCACATGCTAAATAAATTATATAATGGGTATTATATCTATTTCAATTTGATAAGAATATATTAAGACACTACCATAAGTGTTTGTTGAAAATCATTTGTTAAAAGTCATCCTTAGCTACAAATGAACATCAAAACACTAAGGTGCATATGATTTAATGATCCTATGACCACTAAGGATATTAAATTCAAGTATATATCAACTAGATTTCCATAAAGGAAGCCTATATCTTTGAAGATAGTGAGATCAGACTTAACTTCTATGAGTTAATCCTCTCGATGAACATGAGTTGGCATAGGAATACTGGACTCCACACAACTTAGCAGGAGCCATTCCAGAGACACATACTGCATAGGAATTTATAACCAAAGAGGTGGTTTATGTTCACCAAGGTGGGTGATACAAGTATTATTATTTCAGAATAAAGAGTCTTATAATGCAATATAAAATGGTAATATGCTATGGTTTAAAAGTATATATAAATTCAAGTAATTGACTCTATGTATCAAGATTTAGGGACTTCATATTTTTAATGCTTCTAATACTTGATACTATAGGTGAGTATTAAAGAGAAACTAGATATGGATGATACAAGATGCTACCAATAAAGCATGATTGGTTTTTGAAAGTTCTAGCCTATGAAAAAACCTATACATCGATCATCATGAATAAAATCCTTCATGAATTCTACTTTGTCAAAGCATATTTCTCTGATCATCATATCAGGATATTGATTGTAAAGGCCACCTCACTTAGAGTAAACCTTATGGTAGATATCTATATGATGTGAAAAAAAGGATACCCTATGGTATATGTCTACTAGGCATAACTTAAAAAGGTTAGTGACATCAATAAATTATAATAAGATATGTAGATTACATAAATTTAATTATGAATAAATCACGCATATTGATTGTAGAATATTCATTTGGAAATAAATGAGTGATATGTGTCTTTATCTAGTTATTGGTAGAACTATAAGTTTTCAATATAGATATTCTGATAACATATGGAAAACAATAGTTGTGTATTACCAGTTAGTTAAGACTAAGGGATGAAATTTTCTCTAGGTATGACTTAAAGTAGCAGTCATGTTCTAGGAAACAAGATATAAAAATTAGATCCATTAGTTCACTAAATCTAGTAATAGTACATATATTAACAAATTAATGAATAATTCAATTTAAAACAATTCAATACAAAACTGTTGTTGACATATAATTTTTCCAGTAGAATATGCATTTTCATAGAAAGAGATTATTGTGATTAAAATAATTTCACAAGCTCAAGTGCTAAGAATTTATCTCATATTCCATGATATGTACTGAAGTTTAATATTACAGATGCATGATACATAGTATTTAAATATAAAATAGATCCAAAAATAATTTCATCGACTCACAGTTTGAATTATTTGACAATACTTTAAAAAGTAGAACTTGATGAGTTCCTGGTGTTTGGAGAAGTGGGAATACTAGTGGTCAAGGAAATTGAACACTTGTCTTTACTTAGTTCAATTTGATCTAGTATCATAGAAAAAGGCTAAGGCAATATAAAAGAAAAACATATTACAACTATTGGTTTCCCTATCTATAATACTTGAGTACATTGCAACTTTTAATACGAATTTATAAGCAGTTTAACAACGTCCTATTCTGATTTTGGTTTATACCAAGAGAAAGAGTTTTATCATTTTATTATAATATTTGACTATGTTTTTAGTCAGGGTGTCAAGATTCTAAAATGGGAACAATAAGTGGATACTTGGTTATATAACTACATGATGGGTTTTCTCAAGGTAGTAATGTTGTAGTAAACAAATTCACCACAAATACACGTTTCTTTTCCAACACTATACACAAAAATGCAATAGGCCTAGCAGTAGTAGCCATACTCATAGGAATCATGTTTTTACATGTAAGAATAAGCCGGTCATTAAAAGTTGGATATTTTTCAAGTGTGTGTTTTTTGGAGTCGGTGACCTAGAACCAACTACTTTGTAATTTAGATTACATGTATATTCAAAGAAGTGAATATTAATATAAACATCTTACCATATATTTGTTGTTCTTATACATAAAAATTGATCTAATAATTTCCTTGAGTGTATATCACATTGAAAAGGGCCTAGCATTTCCCCACTATGATGATAACCTTTAAATGCTATGGAAATATTCTTAAAACTAGTTCTACAGTTGGATAACGTACTATTTAAGGGAACATAGTACATAACATCGAGTGGATCCTTGAACCATTTTATGTTTTGATAATTACAAAGATTTATTTGTTTTATTTACTTTAAATATATTAATACTTTGTATTCTATATTATTTAAATTATGACTATATCATAATTTTCTTTAATTAAATTATCTTTAGATTTCATGTTTTTATTGTTTAAAACATGTTATACAAGCATCCTAAAGTGTTCATAGGATAAATAAGTCATTTCTGACCTTAAAATATAATTTTTTCATGTTTTATACTGTTCCCATATAATAAAATTACTGTAAAACATGTAGCCAATTACTTAACCATGTAGCCAAATCAGAATTCATATAGCGAATTTTGAATCCACTTAGCTGATTTTTTAGAATCTGTTACCCTTTGTATTTTGACCACATCTTGAGCTAAAATACTCCAAATTGAGTGATTATTTTTTAGTGATATAATAATATTATATAAATTTTATTATAAGAAATAAAATTTTGAATCTATTTCTATCATGTCTAAAATTAGGTTTAAATTAACTGCATATTTTCATTCTATTTTCTGTAGTTTTTCAGAACTATTTTTCTTCTGTTTTTTGATGATAACACGAGTTATATAAATCCAATTAAGGAGATTATTGATTCTTTAGAAAGATAATGAAATTATATAAATATAATTAAAAATACCAAAAGTTTATTCTACCTTTATCAAGGTATGGTTTATCTTTGAATATTGATAATTCAATATGTTTTCAGTTTTTTAGGAATTTCCTTACGTGAATCGCCTGTATGAGAAATTTGAATGCGTGAATCACATATGTGATGAATTTACTTACGTGAATCCATTACATGATTCACCTAAATTTATTTTATTATATGAATCTCCTACATCGATTACCTTATGTGGTTGACTCTCCTACGTAGAGAAAAACTCCTACATAAAAATCTCTTATATAAATCCTACAAGAAATTATACTTTGCTTTATGTTTTCTTTCCTATATCGATTTCCTGCATGTTTATTTCACATATTTAAATTTTTATAATGACTTTATAAATTCATATTAATTATTTATAACCAATGAAAAGTTTTTTATTTATTTTAAACATGTTTTCATGAATAATAAAGTGTGTTTTATTTTCACACATGAAACCTACAGCTTGAAACTCTAAAATTCATTTTTATTATTTTATGTTGTTTTATTTAATCTAATTATTTATAAATTAATATTAGTTTATATTAAACTCATTCAAAATTATTTTAATATCTTTAATGTGGTGTTATTAATTCTTTTAATTTCTCTGCATATTTACTGCTCGTTTTAAACGGAATGTTTTTGAATTTCGTACTTCAAATTCAAATTTTCTATTTTCACGAGATTTTCATTAAATTATTATTATGGAGAATGTTTAAATTATTTAATGGGTGATTTAATTTTTTTTTAAATTAGTATTTATTGTTTTAAATTTTATTCATGAGTTGAGTGATATTTATGCAACGATAATATCCCTCTTTCTCTATCTCTCTGATAATCTAGTTTTATCACTTTTATTATTCTATCCATTTGCTTGAGTGTGTAGTCCAAATATATATGTATTTAAAGGAATCTAGGATGCTTGTAACACAAAAACAATGGTTTATAATTATGAGAGGTGATCTCATACGTTTATCAAAGTAATCTAGCACCAACTTGTTACATCATCTGTGACAAACTCTCAAGGGGAACCAATCATCTTCAAATTCATTCAACTTAAAGAGACATATTATACCTTTTCTAGAACACCTGATATTCATCATTAAAATCCATTTAAAGGGTCTTCATCAATTATTTCATCTTCAATTTATAATCTAAAACTCTCTAGTGGTTCTAGAATTGCTGTATTTATTTATTCTAGGCTGGGTAGAGTTGTTTACACTTATATCTTTCACATAATAGGTTATACTGCCTATAAAAAGTAGTATGTGGTTATGATACCTTACTAAAATATAGTTCCTTGGTTATTCATACCTAACCAAATGGAATAAAACTTAGGTTAGGGCCACTCTTTTTAGAAAGATTGGGTTTATGTCTGCTCCCAAAAATGACTGTGTGTGTATAGGTTTGGGGTTACTCCTCACAAAGTCATGAGTTAGGATTCATCATGTGTAAAAGTTCTGGGTTTAGATTTCTCTCATGTAAAATTATCTCTCTCTCTCTCTCTCATAGTGGGTTCTTTACTCCATCATTTGGGGTGTGAAGAGTAGAGTATGGTCGTTTAGATCCGAACTACTATAAAAATCCCTTATTTTCTTCTCTTTAATTTTTTGTATACACTCTCAACACATCTAATGTTATTATTCTTTTAAAAAGGAATTTTTTAATAATTTCAAATCACCAAAATTTGCAATTATTTTTTAATAACTTTGAGAATTTTAATAAAGGCATATTCTCCCCACTCTAGTCCTTCTACTGTCATTGTATCTGACCTAACACATAGAATTTTAGGTGCGAGTACTCATAAGTAGATGATACTTATTCTCATGAAGTTCATACTTGGTAATATCTAAGATGAGAGATTATGAGAACAAACCCACCAATAAGATTTTTACATGTTTTGGTGTCATCGGGTATTCCTATATACGAGCATGTGTAATGGTCCTTAGACTTTAAGATTATCATTAATGTATGTCATGACTCACACACTTAGATTTACTGACAGAAACCATCATTCCATATGTTGGAGGTAAATATGGTACATTGGGTGCATCGTGAATGACATGTTATTAATGGATAATTTGAGGATGTATTTTTCCCTTCAGTCTTTATGGAAGTTGATATATCAACCCTTTGATTGAAATATAATCGTCGTATAAATTCTATGGCCATGGTGGAATGATGTTTATTTCAGATAGTCAAAGAAAGAAATATCAAACATATAGGTTGATGATACATATGTTGAACCTACTTGATGAGATATTATGACAAATGGATTATATTATATAGTAAGCGTTTGTATGTGGTTGTCATCATTGCACAACTAAGTTCTTTCTCTTGGGTTCCTCAACCAATTTCTAAATAATAATCTTAGACTTTAGTCATGTCTGCCTAATGACAATGAGAAAGAATCCTAGAGGGTCACACACTAAGTGTTTTTATTGATCTTGATTAAATTCTTTTTGAATTTAATTAATATAATAAATATTATTATCAAGACCAAGGAATAATTTTATTCAAGTTTTATTTATCACATAAATTAAATAAATATTTATTCACCAGATTATGAATAAAATATATTTATTTTTGACACGTGCCTGTCGTGGGGTGTGGAAAAAACAAATATTACCTAAGTTAAAATGCAGTAGAGTGGTTATCCTAGGTTGTCTCCAGAGAGGAGTTCACAACAATTAAGCTGTCACCTTAAAATAAGAGAAAGAAGTGATGATGTTTTTAGAAATTGATTGATTTTGAAAAGACAAGAGTGAAAGAAAAAGGTTTAAGAAAAGGATTGAGAACAAATTGATAAAATAAGTAATTTAAAGTATTATATGAGAAGGGTGATTAGGTCAGGGTCGGTTCTCCATTTGTAATTCTATCATAGTTTCGATTTATCCAATTCTCTTCTGCTAAATCGATAAAAGTAAGATTCCTCAATCAATTCATATCACTCCTTTGGTGAAATAGAAATAGTAAGAATAAACCTCAAAAAAATCTTATCTTGGTCTACTCTCCTTCCAATATGTGATAGAGTTGTAGAAAATACCCCCAATTAGCTTAGACAATTCCCAATCGGGCTTTGTTTATCCCAAACAATCAAGAATATGAACTACCCCTCTCACACGTACCGACGATCGCCAAGCACTTAACCACTAAGACCTGATATATTCCATCGTGTATAGACCAGAACCTAGTGGAGGGAGAAATTGATCATTTACCAAAGTAATAGAAATAACATAATCTAAAATCAAAATACAATCGTACATGATAATAAAAACCGTTAAAAGAAATTGAAATCGATTTCGCAGAAGAGAGAAAGGATTTCAAAAAATATAGTGCATGAACTCAAGGGTTACAAAATGGAAAACCTCCCCTTCCCCAATCATACATAATTTTACCCCACCATGGTAAGGGTAATTGTGACTAAGGGGAAAGAAGAACACATTACAAGACTAAGAAGTGTAAAACAAAGAAAAGAAAGAACAGAAATTTGATCCTCCAGAATCTGTTCTCTAGAAGTTTGCCTCTGTTCTACCCACCAGACGGCCTAAACTCACTGAGGTACCTTCTTATAGAATGTTTTAAATGAAATTTTCTATCGACCCTAAGAATTTGAGAGTCATTGGACAGGTTTAAAGAAAGACATGGCTGAATCAATGACCATTACTTTTCTGGCCGCCAAACACTGTTTCACCCACTCCACTTGGACGCACCAAAAGGATGCATTAACGAGCTCAATAATTTATGAAATTTAATGTGAACCGTCCTTTTGAATTTATCTATAGGCACCACCTGGAATAACCTCATTATAAGGTCGGATGAAGGAGATATTACATATTTAATGAAGTAGGGTCCATTCTGCCTTCCAAACTGATTTCTTCACTTGATTGAATTTTCTGTACCATTGGGTTTTGAATTGGGTCTTGTTCCAGAAGGAACATTTTAATACCAAAAGTATAGGAATCCTAAAAAAAATTCACTTAAATTGGACCCATATTATAAAAGTTATGCCCAAAAAACAGAAGCTATATAAAACTGACAATTTTACAGAATTACCCCATTTTCACATTTAAGCCCAAAATACACCAAAAACACATAAATGATGCAAATACACTCACATTGAATAATTTGGAGGGATTAAATCATTGAAAAACATATAAATAATAATAAAAATATTAACTCTATCAATTACCCCGCACTTATCACTTGAACTCCTGGACAAGTCAGAATCAAAATAAATTCAAAGTAAATTCAAAACACATATCCATGAGATCCACCAATTTGAAAACAAGAAACAAAATATATCATGCCTCATCAAACTCTATTATTTAATTTTCTTAATTTAGGATCATTCAATAAATTTACTATTCATTTCTCCTCCCATGCACACAAAACACTTACCTAACTTTCATTATCTCTCATTACACAAATTTTAATTTTTTAGCAATGTCTTTCTCATCCAAACTCATACAAGGGTCACCATAGGCTTGATAAATTCCTACATCTCCACCCTCTGTGAGTCAAAGACATATGTTTATCATGAGGACTTGTTAAGGTTGTTCTGTGCCTTTAGTTTGGTAGGATTTATATGTGAAAATTCTGAGGCTGAATGAAGAGGGCTTGGCTCTTTTTGAAGAAAAATTTCATTACTCTAATTTTCACAAAAGTATGGTCTTCTCTTCACTCCCCTTAGAAGAAAATAAAATCCTTCTCCATGGAATATCAAGGAATGTTCTCATAGTTCATCATTTCAGCAGCAAACATTTCAATCTTCTCAAATATAATATTTCTTGAAAGCTCCAGAAAAGGCACAACTTCCTTTTTACATTAGAAGCTCCAGAAAGGCACAACTTCTCTCATCATGAAAGCTCCAGAAAAGGCACAACTTTTAGCAAGATGGTTTTTTTTTCAGCAGCAATAACATCTCTTCAACATTTTTTTTCACCCAAAGTATCTCCAAATAAGGTAGTACAATACAAGACATCTTCCCTCCACACTTATGTTCAAATAGATCATGCAATTTCACTTCAAGAGCAGGTTGGATAGGGAATATTGGCTTGTAATGTGGCTAACCTAACAGGATGTTCATGGCTTCTATGGGATACAAGGATTAAATGTTCAAGGTAAGCCATTATAAAAGGGATTATATTGAAAAGGGGGCTTTCAAGCCAAAGAAATTCCTCAATCATTTAAAACACAAGTACCTCAAACCCTCAAGTTTTTACAAGAATAAATCAAATTCTGGTTAAATCAAGCATGATTTGGTTCTCTCAAGAAGTGAGGTGAATGTAAATAATATGAAAATAATAGGTTCAAAAGCCTCACGGGAATGTGATTTCAAATATAAAGACAGTGATATGTGGCATGGGATTCAAAAAACAGAGTATTTTTCATGAAATTCCCAAAGAATTGAACTTGAAACAATGTCATTTTCAGCATTCATTTAAGCTCAGTTTCAAGGAATAAATTATTTCACTCATGGAGATGGGTTTAAAAAATATCAATGATAATCATTTTAGCTCAAAATTTTCAAAAACACACAAAAATTGAAAAATAAACACAGAAAATTTTAAACACTCGCATGTTTTTTTAAAACAAATAGGAAAACAAACAACACATAAAAATCCTACACTACAAAGGTTCCCTCCCACACACTTAAATGATGCAGTGTCCATAATGCATTAAAATGTATTTAACATGTAAGAATATTGGAAATTGAATCACAATAATCATGAAAATATAAAGGATAGGTACGACCTGATGGAGTTTATTGATAAACAAGTTGGAGGAGTGTGATCTCCTCTATTGGATCTGATGGCATGGTCCCAAGGAATTTCTTCAATCTGTGCCCATTAATAGTGAATGGATCCTTCACTCCATCCTTCACAATCTGCACAGCACCAAAAGGATATACATTAGTAACTATAAATGGACCTTCCCACCTGGAACGAATTTTACCTGACATAATCTTGAGTCTTGAATTGAATAACAACACTTTGTCTCCTGGATGGAAGTCCTTTGGTTGGATCAGTTTGTCACGAGCCACTCTTGTTCTCTCTTTGTAAATCCTTGAATTTTCAAATTCTTCCCTTCTAATTTCTTCCAGCTCCTGTAACTACAATCTTCTCTCTTTCCCAGCACTTTCAAGATCCAGATTCATCTTCCTCACAGCCCAGTATGCCTTATGTTCCAATTCCACAGGTAGGTGACAACTTTTCCCATAAATCATCCTATATGGACTCATTCCAATTGGAGTTTTGTAGGCTGTCCTGTAAGCCCATAATGTGTCTTCTAACCTTTGGCTCCAATCCTTCCTATTTGGATTAACAGTATTTTCCAAAATTCCTTTGATTTCCCTATTGAACACTTCAGCTTTCCCATTAGTCTGTGGATGATAGGGAGTTGATGTTTTATGATGCAACCCATACTTTTTCAACAAAGCTGCCATTCTCTAATTACAAAAGTGAGTCCCTTGATCACTAATGATGGATCTAGGAACTCCAAACCTATAAAATATGTTAGCCCTGACAAAATCACAAAAAACTTTAGCATCGTCAGTTCTGGTGGCTTTTGCTTCCACCCATTTGGAAACATAATCAACAACAAGAAGAATATAAGAATTTCCAAATGACATTGGGAAAGGGCCCATAAAATCTATCCCCCAAACTTCAAATATTTCACAAAAATTAAGTGGCTTTTGGGGCATTTATTGTCTCTTTGAAATATTTCCTGTAAACTAACATTTTTCACACCGTTTACAAAATTCATGAGAATCTTTGAAAAGTGTTGGCCAATAAAGTCCAGATTCTAAAACCTTCCTCGCTGTCCTTTGAGGTCAAAAGTGGCCTCCACAAGCTAATGTGTGATAAAACCTAAAGACTGATTCAATTTTATTTTTAGGCAACCATCTTCTGATCATTTGGTCATTGCAAATCTTCCAAATAAATGGATCATCCCAGATGTAATATTTAGATTCAGATTTCAATTTGTGAATTTAGTGAGAATTTAAATGAGATGGGAACTGAGATGTTACTAGATAATTGACCATTTCAGCATACCAAGGTACTTCTACTTCAATCAAGTACAACTACTCCCCTGGAAGGCGATCATTTAGTGGTTTAGTGTCTGGAATTTCAACTTCAGCGGTGTTGGGTAGTCTACTTAAGTGATCAACCACTTGGTTCTCAGATCCCTTCTTATCTTTGATTTCTATGTTGAACTCCTGTAGTAGTATCATCCATCTCACTAGCCTCGGTTTTGCTTCAGCCTTCTTCATCAAGTACCTAAGAGCTGCATGATCAGAAAAAACAATGACTTTAGTTCCAAGCAGATATGATCTAAATATTTCTAAAGCAAAAACAACTGCTAAAAACTCTTTTTCTGTTTTTGTGTAGTTGAATTGGGCTGCATCTAAGGTTTTAGAGGCATATGTAATGACTTGTGGCCTGCCCTCATTTCGCTGAGAAAGGACATATCCAAATTCTTGGTTTGAAGCATCACAAAGTAGCTCAAATAGTTCTTCCCAATTTGGTGGCTGCATCACTAGTGGTGTAATCAATTTCTTCTTCAACTCATCAAATGATTCCCTACATGAACTGTTGAAATCAAAATCATCATCTTTCAAAAGTAATCTAGAGAGATGGAGAGAAATCTTACTGAAATCTTTTATAAACCTCCTGTAGAATCCTGCATGTCCTAAAAATGATCTAACATGTTTCACACAAGTTGGGTAAGGCAAAGAATTTATCACTTCAATTTTTGATTTATCAACCTCAATGCCTTTCTGTGAAATGACATGCCCAAGGACAATTCCTCTCTCAACCATAAAATGAAACTTTTCAAAATTCAAAACAAGGTTCTTTTCAATGCAGGTTTTCAAAACTTTTTCCAATTTTTTCAAACAATGGTCAAATGAATTTCCAAAAACTGTGAAGTCATCCAAGAAAACCTCCAAGAAATATTCAATGTGATCAGAAAATATACTTACCATACACCTCTGAAATGTACCTGGAGCATTACACAGTCCAAATGGCATCCTTTTGTATGCAAAAGTATCTAAAGGACAAGTAAAGGTAGTCTTATCTTGATCTTCGGGAGCAATGGGTACCTGAAAATAACCTGAAAATCCATCCAAAAAGCAATAATGAGTTCTCCCTACCAATCTCTCTAACATCTGGTCAATGAACGAGATAGGGAAATGATCTTTTCGAGTGACCTGATTCATCTTCCTAAAATCGATGCATACTCTCCAGCTATTCTGAATTCTCACAGGGACTAATTCATTCTTTTTATTCCTCATAATGGTTAGACCAGTTTTCTTTGGAACTACATGGATGGGGCTAACCCATTGTGAATCTGATATAGGATATATGATCCCATCTTCTAATAACTTCTCAATATCTTTTTTCACAACCTCCATCAGGGTAGGGTTCATCCTCCTTTGGGGTTGTCTGACAGGTTTGGAATCTCCCTCAAGAAAAATTCTATGTGAGAAAATTTTTGGGTTTATTCCTGGGATATCACCTAAGCTCCATCCTATTGCTTGGAAATTCTCTCTCAAAATCTCAATCAATGATTTTTCTTTAGTTTCAGATAGATTATTAGCAATTATTATTGGTAATTTCTCCCCCTCCATAAGGTAAACATATTTTAAATCAGTGGGGAGTGGTTTTAATTCTAGATCAGGAGGATGCTCAAGAGATGAAACTAAATTGAGGTTCTCCACTTCCAATGGTTTGACATCCTGCACACAAGAAATCATATCATCTTCATCACCATTTAACAAATTATCAAAGAAATCAGATTTTACCTCTTCTTCCAATAGGAAATCAGAACCTCCAAGAGTTTGGGAATCCATATGTTCAGTTATATCTTTAATGGAAAAATTCTCTCCTAATGATAAAAATTCATGAAACATACCTGATTCTTCAATTGGTTCTATGTCATCTTCATGGGAGATTGTGAAGAGTGAATGATCATCTGATGGGTGCCTCATGGATTCAAAAATATTGAAGTGGACAGTGCTATCTCCAAACTCCATGGTAAGTGTCCCTTCATAGACATTGATGATGGTTTTGGCCATCTTTAAGAATGGTCTCCCCAAAATTATGGGTGAGTGTGATGGGATCCTATCATCTTCCATATTCAACACATAAAAGTCAGTAGGGAATAAAAGATCTTTGACTTTTACCAGGACATCCTCCAGAACTCCTGTTGGGAAAACTGTGGATCTATTTGCAAGATGGACCACCACTCTTGTGGGCTTCAAGTCTCCCATATGCAAAGAAGTATATACTAAGTGAGGAAATACATTAATTGATGCACCTAAATCGCACAAATCATTAGAGAAATTTAATGAACCAATGGTGCATGGAATAGAAAACGTCTCTGGATCTTGACATTTGGTTGGAAATTGTGGTGTGATAAGGGCTGAGACACTTCTTCCCAAATTGATCCTCTCATTCCCATGAAGTTTCCTTTTCTTGGTGAAAATATCCTTAAAAAACTTAGCATACTTTGGAATTTTTTTGAGTGCTTCAAGCAGAGGTATGTTGATTTCCACTTTCTGAAAGGTGTCCAGAATTTCTTTTTGCAGTGCTTCTTCTTGTAACCTCTTTGATTCAATCATCCTTGATGGAAATGGTGGTGGTATATATTTCTTCTCCTTTTGTTGCCTTTGAAATGGTGTTTCTTGTTTCTTCATTCTTGGCCTAACATTATCCTCCTCCTCTTTCTTATCTTCTTCCCGATGCATTTTCATAGAATTTTCATCATTTCTAACTTCATTCTCACCCAGATTAGTTTTTTTTGTTTCAGGTTCAATGGTGGATGGTGGTTGGAGTTCTTTTCCACTTCTTGTAGTTATAATACTAACATTCTCTTTTGGGTTTGGGACTGTTTGGGAAGGGAGTTTACCAGGATTTTTGGTCAGAAAGTCCATGAGACTTTCAAACTTATTGGACATATATTTAACAGTGTGTTTCAGTCCTTCAAACTCATATTTTTGTTGGTTTTGAATTGGAGGTTGTGAACTGGTGGATGGTTGCTCATAGGGTCTTTGGAGATTGGTTGGTTTTTGGTAAGAAGGCTAGTTATAAGATGGTTTTTGTTGAAATGGTGGAGGGTTCTGGAATTGATTCTGGAATGGAGGTTGGTTTTGAAACTAATTTTGGTATGGGGGCCTAGCTTGATTCTGTTGATTTCCAAATCCATATTGGACTTGGTTATGCTCTCTCCATCCTTGATTTTGCTGGAACTGCCTTGGTTGAAAGGCTGCTGCACAACTTTCCATTCCCTGTATTTCAGCACACTGGTCAGTGAAATGATCAGGAGATGAACATAAACCACATACCTTAGCTGGTGCTTGTTGGTCACTAACTTGCTTCAAGGCCATCTGTCTCACCAAACTAGTTAGTTCTTCAATCCTAGTTTCTAATAAGGGTGATGGATGAGAAGTGCGTACCTCATGAATACCTCTTGTTCCAATACCTCTTGTTCCAAATTGCTGTGAGTTTTGGGAAATCTTCTCAATCAATCCCTTGGCTTCTTCTGGTGACTTGTCAATCAAGGCACCTCCAGATGATGCATCAATAAGGTTTCTATCATTATCCAGTAGTCCTTGATAGAAGAAGACAAGAAAGTGGTGTTCCTAAATGGCTTGATGTGGATAGCTGGCACATAGCTTCTTAAATCTCTCCCAGTACTCCTAAAGGGTTTCTCTAGATGATTGTCGTATGGCGTAGATTTCCTTCTGAATGGCTGTGCTTCTAGAGGTGGGGAAGAATCTTTGCATAAAACATCTTACCAGGTCATTCCAGTCATGTACGTCTCCTGGTTGTAGGCCGTACAACCATTCTTTAGCAGCTCCATCCAATGAAAACGGAAATTCCTTCCACTTTACCTGCTCCTCGGTAATTCCACGGGGTCTGAAAGTTGATCAAACATGTGTGAATTCTTTAATGTGTTTGTTTGGATCTTCACCTGCCAAACCATGGAACTTTGGAAGCAAAGGAATCATGTTAGGTTTCATTTCAAAATCATTTTGTAACACTGGCATGACAAGTTGATTGTTTTGATTAAGTAATTGTGGTGCAAAGAGGTCTCTAAGAGTTAGGTTGTGACTAAGGGGAAATAAGAACACATTATAAGACTAAGAAGTGTAAAACAAAGAAAAGAAAGAACAAAAATTTGATCCTCCAGAATCTGTCCTCCATAAGTTTGCCTCTGTTCTGCCCACCAAACGGCCAAAAATCACTAAGGTCCCTTCTTATATAATGTTGGAAATGAATATTTCTATCGACCCTCAAAATTTTGGAGTCATTGGACACGTGTAAATAAATATATGGCCGAATCAATGACCATTACTTTTCTGGCCGCCAAACACTATTTCACCAACTCCACTTGGACGCGCCAAAAGGATGCATTAATGAGCTCAATAATTTATGAAATTTAATGTTAAACGTCCTTTTGAAGTCCTCTGTCGACACCATATGTAATCACCTCATTCTAAGGTTGGATGAAGGAGATATTACATATTTAATGAAGTGGCGTCCATTCTGCCTTCCAAACTGATTTCTCCACTTGATTGAATTTTCTGTACCATTGGGTTTCGAATTGGTTCTTGGTCCAGAAGGAACATTTTAATCCCACAAGTATAGGAATACTAAAAAAAATTCACTTCAATTGGACCCATATTATAAAAGTTATGCCCGAAAAAAAGAAGCTATATAAAACCGACAATTTTATAGAATTACCCCATTTTCACATGTAAGCCCAAAATACACCAAAAACACATAAATGATGCAAATACACTCACATTGAATAATTGAGAGGGATTAAATCATTGAGAAACATATAAATAATAATGAAAATATTAACTCTATCAATTTTATTTATTAAATATTTAATAAATATTTATTCATTGGCTTGTGAATAAAATATTTACTTATGAATAAAATTTTTAATTAAATATTTATTCAGATTTTTGATAAATACCAAAGAGGTCAATCCAACCAAGACTGTGTCCTGTGATAAATATTAATTTTCAAGCTGAAAAAATATATATTTATTATTGTGCAAGAAAGAGCATATTATAAAATAATAATAATATTATTATTATAAGGCATGAGGTTTGTTAAAGATTATTATATTATTTAGGGTCCGACATACAATTAAATAATATTTTAACCTAAAACCTAGCTCTATAAATAGATGGTTATGTCTATTGTGTAGGGTTAATCGAAAATTGAGAATAGAGAATCATTCCACACAATATACGTCCCCCCTCTCTTTGTCTCTCGAATTCCTCCTCTTTTCCTCTTAATAATGAGAAGAACTCCTTCAAGCCCAAAGGATATTAGAGTGATCAAGAAAATCAACACAAGACAATTGATTCACCACGCTAGCACCTAGATATCAGTTGGAATTTCTTGAAGATCAAAGGAGCATGTGTGGATTAATGCTAGAGAGATTCTACACTTGGATACTTATAGCGTAACAAAGGCAATATGAAAAGGGATTTTCAGATGATCAATATCTTCATCAAAGAAATGATCCTAAGATGTGTTAATAATTTATTCCAATCATAAATAAATAAATTATAAATTTAACATGAAAATATCCTCTCTAGGTGTTTTAGGAATTTCAATATTAAAATAAATTTTAATTTAACGACCACCAAAGGCCTTCCGCTGCACTCAAAAATTACAATTATTTTATGAAAATTCAATATTCCATGATGGGCATATCATTTAGTACAATATATATATCATAACACATTAAATGAATGACACCCTAATGTTAAAGGTTAATGTTCTAGAATCTTTCACTAATGGATATATTTATATAAGAACTTCATAAAAATAAAATGCTTGGGAGAAGTATCACATCCGAGGGGTTTCAAGCATTGATACCAAAAGGAATTAACTCATATATTATGAATGTATACACTAATGTATGTTGGTTGGATGTAGATTTAAAAGGATATGTAGAGCATTGAAATGATTTTTATGCTTTTTCACACATTCCTAGAAGATACTCCCATGATCACGAAGCTCTCTTTCTCCAGCTCCTTTAGTTTCCATGAGATATTAGCATATCATGGGTGATGGAGACTCTCACTCAAGTGTTGAGAAATTCAACACAAATTTTGGATAAATTATGGATGTGGGATTTCATTTAGCTTCCTCTTAGTGATCTTTATCAAGCATCAAATGAAGATGGAGTAGTGATAAAAATGGTGTAAGGTATGCAGATGTATAATTTCTTCGTTTATAGTATGCATGTTTTTGGATATTCATGCTCGATCAATCTTTTTTGTGGGTTTATTTATTACTTACACTATATTTAATGAGCATATTTATACCCATTTAAACCCATAAATGGTATCAAATAAAATGTTAAATAGTTAGTTGTTCCTAGAAACTCTCATGCATGAGTGATGATGAAGCGAGACTCTCCACCTAGGGGATTCATTACTGACGCAAGGAGTTGGATAACTCAAGTGTTGGGGTAATAGGGTGCTTTGATAGGTTTATATAAATGCCACATTGGATGTGTCTATGTGAGGAATGTGTTATTTCCTATCAATGGTATCAGAGTAGTGCCATACCATTTGATACTTTAAATCATGTTTTAAAATTAAGAAGCATGAATTGTTCATGCTTTAGTAAAACATATCACTGTATCATTTTAAATGATATGTTGCGTATAATTAAAAACGATTGGAAGTGGAAGGGTAGATATCACAAAATTACAATTGGGTTGAGTTATTCTTACATACATGGTCTATATTGCATGTAAGAATAACCTAGTGTTAATTTCATGAAATGAATTATTGTAGGGTTTAATGATACATAAGCCAACATGAGTTATTCCCATGTTGGTTGTGGAGCATGGAGTTAATCCTATGTGGATCATTCTATATTGAATTTAATCTCACAGGGTCAGCGTAAAGTTAATCCAATATAGATCACACACTTTCTCACCTTACATAGATACCAGATGTTAATACTACGTGAGATAACACTGGTTAATTCTTATGCAGGCCTCATGGTGTGGGTTAATATCACACAAAGTCAGCTAATGCCATTTATTCCAATAGAGCACCATTTTAATATGACCCAGAACCCTGTTTCACTCATTTCAATGTTGCATGGGGATTGTTTTAATCTCTCACGAGACTTACAGGACTATACACACCTTGCATAGTTCATCAACTTAATTTTATGTGATACACCAAGTTAATCCTACATAGCATGATCATTTTAATAATAAGTGGGATTAAGGACAAAATAAAAATTATTTTCCCTAAAAATTAAATTATGAATTTATTGGATTTAGTGTCTTAAAAATTACTAGTTTACACTTTATATTATTGTTTATATTCAAATAATTGAATAAAAATTATATATTATAACATATTGATCATTATTCTACATGAATCTAATTTGATAATGTCCTAGGGAATCTGTCACCACAATATAGGTCATAAAAGTTCCCCTCTATGATGAGAACGTTGAAATGCTATGGTGATATCTCTTAAATATTTTTTATCATACGGTCAAGATGAATAACTATGATGGGGAACATAGTTTGTTGAATGTCAGGTGTGAGTTCTCATAATAGGATGATGTTTTATCTCATGAATTTCACACTTGGTAATCTCAAAGATATGAGATTATGAGGAAAATCACACCAATAAGTATTCCACATGTTTTCATATCATTGGAATTCCTATCTGTGAGTGTGTGTAATGGTCCTTAGATTTTAAGATTATTATCAATACATATTGTGACTCACATACTTAGATTTATTGATGAAATATATGATGCACTATGTTCATGTTAAATAGGATACATTGGGTACATTGAAATTGGTATTTTATTAATGAATAAGTCAAGGAAGGATTTGCACTTTCTATTTACGAAAATTTATATCTTGCCCTTTTGATTAGAATAGAACCGTCAAAATAAATTCCATAACCATGGTGATGTAGACAAGTTCATTTTGGATAATCAAAGAAAGACATGCCAGGCACTAAGGTTGATGACACAAGTATGCAACCTGCTTGATGAGATATCAAGACAAATGGATTATATTATATAGTGCACACTCGTATGTGGTTGTCGATGTTGTGACATTAACTTCTTCCTCTTGTCTTAACCCATTGTTAGATTATAATATTAGACATTAAGCAAGCCCATCTAATGCCAACAAGGAATAATCCTAGAGGGTCACACACTAAGTGTTTCCCCTGATCTCAATTAAATTCAATTTGAATTTAATTAATAGAATAAATATTATTCTAAAGTATAAGAAATAATTTTATTCAGAATTTATTAATTGCATAAATTAAATAAATATTTATTCACAAGGTAATTATTTATTACATGGATATATAATGTTTATTTATTGAATGAATACATATTTAATAGTAATATTTATTTAGATAGTTGGTAAATGTCGAGGAGGATTAGAAGAATGAGATGAGGTCTATCAATAAATATTAATTTATAGAATGGTAAAATAACATTTACTATTGCATCAGTTAACACACACCATGGGAAAATAATAATAATATTATTATCACATGGAACAATATCATTTAAAGGTTTAATATATTATTGAGTTTCTTTGTATAATTAAATAATATTTTAACCCTAATCCTAACTCTATAAATAGATAACTACACCTATTATGCCTATTTTGATCGATTATTGGAGAATCGTTATGCACTATGAAATCTGGAGGTCTCTCTCAAGATTGAAGAAATCTCTAGAGTTTCTTTTCTTAAAATTGAAAGATTCTCCTCCCTCATCCACCTTATCAAGAATGATATTGAAATAATGCACTACTACAAAAACTGGTTTCTGCGCCTCTGGGTACGGGCGACCGCCATTGGCGGTCGCTACTGAGAGTATTAGCGACCGCCAAAGGCGGTCGCTAATACGGAAATAAATGGGCGGGATTTTTCCCGCCCCATCGTTTCTCTCTTCCTCATTGCCGCGGTGGTGCCCCGCCGTCACGCCCTGCCGTCGCGGCCCGCCGTCGCGCCCTGCCGTCGCGGCCCGCCGTCGCGCCCCGCCGTCGCGCCCCGCCGTCGCGGCCCGCCGTCGCGCCCCGCCGTCGCGCTACCTCCCTCGGTCACCGCCTTCCAGTCACACCTCCCTCACATGCCATCGCCCTACCACCCTCCGGCCACCCCTCCTTCACATGCCGTCACACCCGCCCCTCCCTCCTCCGCCGTAGATCCGCCATGGCCGACCACTCAAGGTCTCTGGTTCCGCCTCGTGCCCCCGCGCGTCCGGTGTCGCACCCACACTATCCCGCGGACATGAAACCTGATTTTTTTAAATGGACCTTTAGCGGCCGCCATTGGCGGTCGCTATTGGTTTTTACTGACGGAGCAATTGCGACCGCCAAAAGCGGTCGCAAGGCGGTCGCTAAAAACCTATAGCGACCGCTTTTGGCGGTCGCTATTGGTGCTTAATCTAGTAGTGATGATTCTTCAAGCTCGAAGGAATATCTATAGATATAAAGGTGAACACTACAAGATGATCGATCCACCACACTGACAACTAACAATCCATCAACATTGTTTGTAGATCAAAGAAATCCATGTGGATCACCGCTAGAGGGATTACACACTCGGATCCTGTAAGAGAAATGATGGTAGACCAGAATGGTTTCAAATTATCAACATCTTCTTTGAAGAATGATCTCAAGACCAAGGTATTCTTTCTTCATGTATGTTTAAATTAATTATAAATTTAACATGAAATATCCCATTGGTTCCAACATATTTGTTAAGTTTCATCAGAATTTTTTTTTGTTCATCATGGATTCCATGTTATGTATATTGCATAATATCCATTGAATCCAAAAATTTCCAAGTCAGGCCAAGCCCTGATAATATCTTTCACAATGTACAAAACCTTAAAGTGGTATTAGAGGGGTTATGTTCAAATGTATAATTATTTAATTATTTATGATCATTTACACATTTAAAAGTTAAATTTAATTTCAAGTTTTAAATCATTTTTAATCTGTTGTTGAGATATATTTTTCCTCCTCTTAGATTATCACTCACTTAACCTAGAACAATTAATAATTAATAAATAATTCATCCAAAGAACCCATTTGGAAGTGCCAAAATCTTTGAATAGTAACACAAGTTTACACAGTGTGCACTCATTTATCACACTTTGTGTATCCATGTCCATTGTACCGGGACACCCATGTGGACTCTGGGTCATCATGTAATGACTACACGCTGCATGTTTTAAATGAGACTCGCGTGTAGACCAGCCAAGGCAGCACGCAATTTTTCCTAACAACATGTCATGTAACTTTTATACACACTGTGTAATACATGTGTTTTCGCAATGGAAAACATGAATTCAAGTAGTGTCATTTAATTAATACACCGTGTGTATTTAATACATGATGTGTACAGGCTGAAAACCATGTAAATATGAGGTAACACACAATGTACCACATAAATTTCCATGGGAAGTACACATTGAGTCCCTAGGAATGTATTGAAGACATCTGGTGAAGCACCGTACACATTGTGTGTCTAGACAACACACATCATGTACATTAAATTTTTATTTATAATTATTAAAATTAATTAATTAATCTATTAAACCTCATAAACTTGAGTTCTGTGATCCATTTAATTAATAGTACACATCATTTGTTAAGTTTTATATTATATTAAATGATTAATTAATTCTGCACAATATTCAAAACTACAAGTCATGTATAGTTGTTGCATACTAAAGACTCAATGTGAGAAAAAATTTTATGTGTTCCATGTGTCATAAATATAATAGTACACATAGTGAAATTAAAAAAAATGATGTGTATGTAATATTTCATGTGAGTGCATTGTATACAACAAGGACCATACTGAGTAGGCCAGACAGGTACTCACTGAGTTGCTTCCAAGTAAAGCTTGTGTACTTATTTTTATTAATTTTAAATAAAATTAAATAATTTATTTTATTTAAAATCATAGAGGATGAGAATCTATAGGGTGATTAGATGGAATAAAATACAGTGAATTAATTGATTAATAAGATAATTAATTTGATTAATTCATGCACATTTTACCTAATAGAATAATGAATTAAAATGGATGTTAACTAGTTATTTTAAATGTGTAGTCATTTCATATGTATGACCAATAATGATCTTTGACATGACCTATGTATGTGTTGGTTTAATTTAATTTAATTTTATTGCATAATTTTTAAATTATTTATTATTAAATTAAATATGATGGCCTCCATGTCATCCCTCCATCCTCTATTATGAAGGATATATGTGTCCAAGGATGTTTTATGTAATTACCCTTAACCAATCCTTTAGTTCCCCTCAAATATTTTTGAGTTATAAAACATATGTAATAAAAGGAGTATCTAAAGGAACATGAAGCCAGTTCAAGGCAGAGCTGAGGCAGAGGTGGTTCAAGATAGAACCAAGGTCAAACCAACACAGATGATACATAGGTGGATAAGTGGGATATTGCAACTCCTTCCAAGACTGACACAAGAAGTTTTCTCTTAGGGTCATAAGTTGATTTATTGTCTTCACAATAAAACAACCATCATATAATCTCATGATCATGTCATTTATTTATTTTATTTCTATCTTATGCATGATTTATTTTATGGATGTAAGAATATGCACAAATATATAAATAGATTTAAATGAAAATATGGAATTAAAATAAATGGATTATGTTTAAATGTTTTATCTAAACATGGTTAATACCTTAAGTAAAATCCACTTAATATTAACAAGACATGTAAAAGGAAAAAACAAGAAAATTTATGCATAATAAACAAAACCCCTCAACTACATATTAATTCAAACTAAGCCTTCAATTACATGATTGAGAATGAAACCATATAACTAAGTATTAATCTAACCCTCATTTAGACACTTACTTTTATTGGGGAGTTCTTATAAAATTTTTAGGTTGACTTAACTAAGTATACATAAAGAGAATTATACCTCGCTAGGCTTGATGTTATTTGGAGGTAAAGTGTTGAGGAAAACCGAACTGAAAAGACCCAATCAGGATTAATGTATCACTGAGAGGGGTAGGGGTAAATTAATGATAGATTTTTCTTTTATGTTAACTTTAATATGTAATAACCTTTACCACTTGTTAAAGATATATCACTTTACTGAAAACAAAACATTCACACATCTATTATAACAAAATTATTTACAAGGTTCGCTAATCAATAAGAGTATCTGGTCCTTTGCATGGTTTGTAAATAATCTGATACCACACAATCCATTAGAAAAGAATCTTTTTGTGTGGATAAAATAGGTAGGAAGTACCTGTCACGACCCCCTCCCACCAAAGATGCCCCTCCTGAGCTGGAAATGGTAAAAGGGAGATAATGACCCCTGAGTCCCGCCTCTAGTAGGCCCCGGGTTGGCGACTAGCACTAAGGGTATGAGTTTTCAAAAATATGGGAGGCATTACCCTTTTATTATTTTAAGATCAGGAAATAGGACAAGTCAACCACCAAAAAGGAAAAGAACAAGTGTATAGAAATAAACCCAAACCAAGCCCACATGAATGTTTAAACAATTTTATAACAAGGTGCAAGTACAAGAAATCTCAAAGTACAATACCAAAAAGAAACAAGTGTACAACAACAACAACAACTCCAACTGTCTGACTAGTAGGGTCCCATACGGCCCTGGTAGTCCTCCTGGAAACCTGAAAGTAAACGTAGGGTGAGCATACAAGTATACTCAGTAGGGAAACCTAAAGCTCTCGTGCACAAGTGGGAAGACATCCTAATGTCCCATGAGAACAACAGAAGAAACCTAGTAAGGAATTCTATCCACCCAACCTCACCAGCCACACTCACTAAAAACACAATCACAACAGGTGGTAGTATATAAGAACAAGAGTATTGGGTACCCCACACCATTTCCCTTTAGTTAGCTGCTCTTCCTAACGGCGAACGTCCTGACGCTGCCACACTCTCCCCGCCCACACACACCTGGGCCTCACAACCACGTATCCCACCCGCACACACCTGGGCCTCACAACCACGTATCCCGCCTGCACACACCTGGGCCTCACAACCACGTATCTCTCCCACACACACTTGGGCCTCACAACCACGTATCCCACCCGCACACACCTGGGCCTCATCCCGAAGATTCTTGGGAAACAGTAAAACCTACCCGAAGAGTCTTGGGCTAGAACCACCCCAATCGAAACCTACCTGAAGGGTCAAGACATCACAGCCTAGGGAAGAAGGAGCAGGAAGGAGCTAGTAACTAAGGGGAAAACACCCTCTCCCATGAAATGGGAGTGTTCGGCACTAAGTGCTCAACATGGGTGGGGTGTGATAAAACACAAAAGATATATATATATATATATATATATATATGTATACCAAACACACAACCCAACCTATAGCTTCTAAACAGAGAAACTGAGCATGTGCCTCGGCACTACTACTACGAAGCATGCTTACAACAAACAACCCCAACCCCATTTAGGTTTTCACATTTCAGTAGAATTAGTTTATTAGTTCCTTAACTACTGGGCAACTATCCACAACCAACCACATCGATCGTTCGTAAAACATATCCCTGCCATCCACAAATCAAGTTAGGAAAACACAAGCAGCACAACAAAATCCCTTCTTATCAACCAACCAACCCATTGATTATTAATCCCATTCCATTACCATGACCCGCCATTCATTAACTCTTCCACTTTTTATTTATTATTCACAAACCATAGTCCGTTCATATTCCAACCCATCCCTGCAGCCCTGCTGCCAACCACCATAACTACAACCACACCATACATCATCATCCCTTGATACAACTTATCGCAGCCCCACTGCTCATCCGATCCACAACAACCCACAAAACACCCCCATCGCATGCCACGTATCCGAGCCAACACCCACATGTTCATTATTCCATTTTGTTCAACCGGGGTGATCACACAAGGGTTCTAGATTTTAAATCAGCCAACTTTACGTGATTAACCAAATTCCACATTCAACAAAGTTACATTCACAAAAACGGTCTAGAAAGATAGGGCAACATTTAATTGCGCAAGCAAAGGCCCCCAAAGACCGTGATTTTCAGTAGGCATAAGCCTATTCAATTCATAACATATCAATAGTATAAACAAAGATAAACGTAACAACTTTCCCATCCCCGTTATTTAAGCCAGTTATTATCTTTATTAAATCGGTTCAAATGTGTTTCATGTAAATAAGAGGACACCCACCCCATATGATGCACAATTTAGAGAGACGAAGGTAAGATCCCTACCTCAATAGGTTCTGATCACAATGCTCCCTCGGATCAACTTTAGAAGACGTCCGTTGGCGTCCGTCACTTCTGTCGTGTCCTAGAAAAACCTCCTCCGGTGGAAGTCGGAAAGGAAATGCCGAAGTAAAGACAACAGATCCAAGCTCGGAAGTTCCGGCTCGTCGTTACGATCCCGTGGCCGCTAACGGATCGTAAATCGGAGCTCGGATGAAGAAGTTATGGAAGAAAAGGAGCCTTCGAGTCTCTTGGGAGAGCTCTGCTCAGAGGAATGGGGAGGAGAGGGGTGAGTTGAAAAGGAGGATGGGACCACTCCTTTTATAGGCGATAAAAGAAAAAGTACACGACGTGTACTTTATGGTACACGGCGTGTACTCGGCCGTTTCACACGGTCACCACGCGGCTTCCAACATGGCCTTCAACGCGGAACGCGACCGTTGACTGGTCAACACACAACTTGAAGGTAATTCATACGTGGGGAAGGACTACACGGTGTGTAGTTTGGACACATGGCGTGTACCCATTTATTTCACACAGCTCCAACACGACACACGACCATTGACTGGTCAACACACGGTAACACGTACGCGGGGAGAGACTACATGACATGTAGTATTGGACACACGGTGTGTACCCATTTATTTCACACGGCAAGGACACGACCTTCAACACGGGGTATAGCCGGAAAGGGGGTACATGGCGCGTAGTTTCAAAATTCTAGAAAGTGTGGGAAAAGTCCATTTTACTCTCCAGAACACTTCATGGACTTCTTTTTGACAAAGGAATGGGTCGGAGAGGTCCGGGCCATTACAGTACCCTTACACTTGTGTAGCACTGTGATTAATATAATTGTTAATGTGATTCTTCTAGCACAAATTATGTAAAATAAGTTTGTGTAACATGTTAAGAAACCTTCACCAGTTGGTTCAAAACAAGTCACTGTGCTGCTTCAACAACTTCCACTTTTGCGATTCTTCAAAACAAAATTCTTCAATTTCCTACCCAAAATCAAATAGAAACAACCTTTATAGATTTTGTGCAAAAACTAAGTCTGATGGATCAGTCTGATTCCCCAATTCGATTATTCAGTCCAGAAAACAAATAAGAAAATAATACTCTGGAAATAATTCTGAACCACTTCAAACTTTCCCTGGAAATATATGTTTGATGTTTATGTCTGATCTGGTAAATCTTTCCCCTTATTCTTATGTCAATAAAACTTCCTCTGGAAAACCCTGTTTGGAAAATTCTTCTCTCTTCCAAAACTTTCAGCATGCTCTCTCTCTCTCTTCGCTTGTGAACAATGTTCCATCATCATCAGAAAGTACAATGTACTTCCAACTATTTATAGGGGATCCAAAAGAGGAATGGGTGGGAATCTGAAAATGTTTTACCAATCAACCAAATTTCCTAAAACTCAAATTTCACATTCATTTTGACTTCATATTTTACTATTTTAGTGCTTCTCAACTCTTCTTAATTCTTCTCATAACTTCTCAAATTTTCTCAAAACTTCATCCTACTTAGAATTTATTAACTTTTCTTGTAGCACCCCGTGATTTTGAAAATAAATTTAATATTGAATGCATGAAACACTGAGTCTTTACAAAACATGAATTTGTTATAACCTAGCCAGTAAACATAAATTTTCCACCTTTGTGATTTGAATTTCAAAAAACTGACATACACGGTTGCATTGAGTAAGATATTTAGAGTCTAATAAGATAAACTTAATTTTTGGTGAATAATAACATACCCTTATGAATAGTAATATGACCATTATGAATAGTAAATCATATAATTATTTTATTGTCTTAAGTTTATAAGATAATTAGATCTTGATTAATTTTTCAAGGTGATATAAAACGAATTATAGTTTTAAAATTGTCATTTTTCGAATAAATTATGATTTTATTTAAAAAATAAATTAATAATATTTAAAAAATTAATTTCAAAAAATAGAGTTCATTTTTTAATTCTACACGTAGAAAAAATGGTTAGGGTTAATTTTTGAGATTTTTCTGAAATACACAAATTTTTGATGAATAGTAAAATGCGGTAATTTACCGTATATATACATTATCAGTTAAATTCACTTTTCCTATAATCATGGATGATAAAAGCACACTTTTTCAAAATCACATGCACATATTACTATTTTTGGTCACAAGAATCAATACTATTGGTTGTCTTTGGCAAAATAATAAAATAATGAGTAAAATAATGGGAAAACCCTCCTCTCCTCCACTATAAACCCTCCCTCACTCCATATTCTCTTCACTCCTCTCAAGACTTGTTCCTTATCTAAATTCTGATCAAATATCCTACCAAGATACCCCCCAACATATATCATCCCTTGGTCTCATAAAAATACCAAAACCTCTCCCCTAAAGAGGCTCTCAAGGAATATTACTTCAAGAGGTAAATTCCTCTTTTCAATTCTTTTATTTCAAGTTCCTTTCTTTTCTTTTTCTTTCGTCATCTCCTTTAATCCAAATGTTGTGATTAATATATAACCTTACATGTAATAGAATTTTTTTATGATAAATTAATAATTCTTCATCATCTCTCCTTCCCCCTTCTATTATACTAGAAATGAAAACACCACCCGAGATGTGTTAATTTATCACATTCAAGGATGACAAGTTTTCAATTTCTATTATCATCTTAAATTATAGTCATGAAACCATTTTGATGGTTGAACCCGAATATAATATATGTATTATAACTTATTTAAGGTTCTGAAATCCTTTTTTACACATGATATTAATTTATAAATCAAAATGAGTTCGTTGTGATAAAAAAACCACTAATTAACCCAAACAATTGTCATTAAAGTTTTATAATGATTCATCTTAAATCCCAATAAAAAAAACAAATTTCATACCCATGTAATCTTATGGTTATTAAATAATAACATACAACTTCTATTTTGGAAAACCATTCTCATTATACATGTTTATCTGTACATGAATATAAGTAAATCGATCATGAAAACCAAGGAAGAAAACACTCCCAAACGATGAAATTGATTCTATTAACCCATAAAAGACCATGAATGAACCTAATAAGGTTATAATAAATCAATTAAATGTAGAGTAGGTTCTTTAATAATTAATTTATGAACCTAAATTTTATTATTCATGTCATTATGATCAAGTGAGGATCACCTTCGAACTTAAGGTAAGGGTTTTCCACCCAAACCTCCATTTTCATTCGGGTTACTTTTATTATCTACTTACCTCAATTAAATTATTATTCATTAATATGTAATCCTCATAAATTATGTTTGAATGTTCTATATATATGTAATAACCATAATACTACCTTCATTTATGGATAATTATATGTTTTAAAAGGATCTTTCAAAAGTTATTCTTGAAATACAAGCCCGACTCAAGGGAATTTCTCAAATTATTACCTATTTTCAAGGGCAATATATAATATATTTTTAGAAACCATTATCTTTATAAAATCACTAATTTTATTATGAAAATAATATCTTATTTCATTTATGGTTTTATAAAACACTTTTCCAAAATAACTCTTCTTTTAAAAGTAAAAGAGTATTTATCTCAAGAATTACTCGATAATTTTATAAGAGTATCTCCATCTATTTCAACAATCCTATTGATTATTATATATTATTGGGATTAATCTTTATGATATCATATACCATATTTAACTGAATGGTTTATGATTATTTTGACTGTAGATGTTCTATCTTAAAACCATTTACCAATTTACCATTCCTTGTGTGAATGGTTTAAGCTTAATGTTCAGGGAAAGTTATTTACGTTTCATATGTTAGTTTCAATGTGAATGTATATATTGTTTATGTTTATCCCCATTCACACAAGGAATGAATTGGACTTATTATGTGATGGGTGGGTCCCACTAAGTTGAGATTATACAATATGACTCATAACCTAATCTAGTGTATGCCATTATTTAGAAATGACACATAGTGGAAGAAATGAAAACTGCATGAACACACGTATCCCATGTAGAGATTTCCCTCCTATACAAGATAATGATGTTGTCTTGTGAACTACGACTAGTTCTATAGAGACCCGAAGCGTGATGTACATGGACATTACATTACTTTTGCGGAATACTTAATACATAACAAAAATAGATGCCCAAGGACCGTATTAGTTTAGTGTCTTTGGAAACTCAGAACATAATCTACTAATTATGGTGAAAGATCTTCAACATCTCCCATAAATATCGTCCCCTTTTTTTCTACCTAAAACCTTCCTTTATATCCTAGGGAAAAGAAAAAATAAAAAGGGTGAGCTCAAATTCTCAGTAAGGGTAGGCATGGAGGAAATAAAACAAACCATATACATTTGAACATAAAAACATGAACATAAAGTTTAAACATCAAAATCTTGAGTCGTGAAATAAATCTTGGCAGTACGTAAGGCATAGATCATAAAGGAACATTAATCATGATAAAATAGAATGGTAGTAAAACATGGAATTGTGGAAAACTAATAATCACATATTATGATTTCTATAGTAGCCAAGTCATTTTTTCCAAGACCATTATAGTGGACAAAGTCCATTACTGAACTGGGTTTACTTTCCGTTCCAGCCCCGTATTACTGAACTAGATTTACTTTCTGTTCCAGCCATGTCTATCTAATGAGATATAAATCTTTACCCAATGAATTTGAGGGAGATATATTCCCCACCCATCTCATAATGAAATCATTCTTATGTGTTCCACAATATAAACATAAATCATTCATCATAACCCAACAAATAAAATGGGTTTCATAAATATCATCCCATCATAACATAATCCATATAAAAAAATGGATATAATTTCACCATAAACAAAATAAAACCATGTAAATAATAGGTACATTATACTTTAAACATAACCATATTAAATAATGTCATCTTATATAGAAAATAGTTTTGACAAAACACTTGAAATTAATTCTTGAGAAAAATACCCTTTCTTCTTCAAAATCATTTTCTTTTCTCAAAATGCCGTGCAATTTTAAAAGAATTTTTTTTTGAAAATAATCATAAAATATTGTAGAGTAAGCTTCATGGAAATAAGGCGTTATGAAACTATAAAAATCCGTTCATGCTGTATAAGTTTAAAAAAACATTCTCCTCATACTTTTACTGGAAGAGTCAAAAAGTACTTCGTATGGTAAACAAAAGAAAGATTCCTTCCACACCACATAGTAAAAGTCAAAAGAGGTAAACATGACTTTAAAAATACATGTAAGAATAGTAAACACTTTATGAAAACATTTTTATAAAACATGGACATGGATGATAAATATAACCCCAGTAAATACTTACGTATAAGCAATCTCAGATAAAAATGAGATTGAAAAATTATCCCTTACCTTAAGTCTGATATAATTTTTACATATCCTAATCTCCTGTATAATTATTCAAATAATTTCATTGAATTATTCCAGAATCATAATAATTTTTATGATATCATACATGGTCATATTATTATCTGTTTATTAGTAACATTTCATTGTTACTCGTTATTTGGGTGTTAACTGTTTTATGTTCTTATGCATGTTTTGTCGAATAAATTCTTATTCATATTTGTAGGTTATAATTATATCATTTACATAATGGTATTAGTATTATATATATCATATTTATTCATTAAATTCATTTATATAATCATTATTTAATGAAGATCATGTAGAACGAATCACATCACATTGTGGAGACGGTAGGCTGTACGTACGCACGAGCGACGATATCAATCCCATGATTGTGGAATTGTATTAAAGTGTATGGTATATAATATTTCAGAATAAATATAACTTTAAAATAATAATATATAGTTATTTCTTACATCATTATACTTATCCAAGTATTTTGGTGATGAAAAAAAAGATTACACCACGACGTGGAGATGGTAGGCCGTACGTACGCACGCGTGGTGATTTCATTTTTCACAGGATAGATAGAAGATAGAATATGGTTGTTTCATATTCATAATAACATATCAGTATAAAAGTTATACTAGATTTATTACTTAATAATGAAAAAACTCATATAGAGGAAGTAGAAGAAGAAACACGTTTGAAAGAATCGGTAAAGGATATTACCTCTTCTTCGACGTGCCTCTTCTAAACCTCCTCTTAGAGCACTAAATTTGGTCCTTGAAGAAGACCAAAACCTCTAGTATATTTATATGGAAGTTTATAAGGAAAATGGGTAGGGTTTGGCCAAGTTTTAAATCTCAAAATGAAGTGAAGAGTAAAGGGAGGAGGTTCCCTTTTATAAGAGAGGGGAGGGGCACTTTTGGAAACCTCAAAAATATTAATTTATAATAAAAACTAACCCCTCATAAAACCTCCAAAATGACTCAACTTAGAAGATGAGATGATATAGGGTTATAATATCATCAACCAATAAAATTTAGACATGTTTTGATTTTATTTTAAACCTTATCATTTTGATTTATCCTTATTTAATCTATTTAATTTTATTTGTGGTAATAATATTCTAAATTTTAAATGGTTATAAATACTTACTTATGTGTTTTTAATTGTCTATAATTGGATAATTTATGAAATTTTAGACCAAATATTTTTCAATTTGTAATTTTTAAATATTTTTGTGATTTTTAAAAAATTTAATAATATGTTATTTTTACAAAATATCAATAGTGTCAATTTTGACACTATTAATTTATTTGAATTTAAATAAAATACACATAGAAGATACATTTTTACTAAAATATTTAATATATTACTAAAATTTCATATTAATCTAGAAAATTATTTGAGAACATTAATAAGTTAATATAATATTTATTTTAATATTTTTAAAACCATTTATTTGATATTTCTCTTAATAAAACAATTACTACAACATTTTTGTATAATTATTTAATATAATTATTTGCTTCATAAAAATTAAAAATAAAATACTATGATGAATATAATACAAATATACTTCATAATAATACTTTTAGTCTATTTTATCTTATAAACAACCCAACTTTTAAAATGTTATCTTTATTAAATTATGAAGGTGACAACTTTGACATCATTTAAAATAAAATAATATAAGTGTCATGATCACTTTTATAAGGATACAAATGATCAAAAAGCCAACCCTTGTATGTTTATGGTTTATATATACTAGACCAATAAGTTTTGGTCATGTGTTTGGTCCTTTTAGAGGTATTATTATTTTAATAAAAATTATATTATTGATTTTTCAGTAAATAAATAATTTATGCATCATTAATGTATAAGCTATTAAGGTAATTATATATTTCTTAAAAATTACAAATAAATTACCATGATAAATAAAAAAAATTTATCTTTCAAATGATTATTTATAATCAAATTTATATTATGTATAACCTTATATTAAAAATAATTTAATTATTAAAGTTTGAGTGAGACATATTTCACTTTTCTTTAAATAAAATAAAATAAATGTCTTAATCTTATCCAAGTGGGTCCCAATATATACCATTTAGACCCAAGTATGTTTTAGGAAGAAATATAATCATCCAATTATATCAAGACAAGTGTTAGGGTAATTTTATGATATTATTTTTACCCTTAATTACCTGATTCACCTTTAACTGTGGTAAATAAAATTAACCGTAGTTACTATTCATAATGCCCAAAAATAAAAATTATCCTATTAACATAATTTAGACCTAATTATTTCAAATATGGAATCCATTTTTCCAAATTCAAGACACAGAAGTTGCAAAAATTAATTTAAAATCAATCCTGTTATCGAAAATGAAACGGGGTTTTGTTTAAAACATTGCAAAAGATTGAAATGATTTTACCTATGGATTCAATGTAAAATTAATGATAATGACATAAATTATATTAAATGTTAAAAATATATTATATTTATACTTTAAAACCATTCAATATTATATTTTAACAATATAATTTATCTCGATGAAAAAAGTTGTTTTTAATTAAAATTTAGCGTGTTTTTACTATTCATTAAAATATGAAAGTTATTAGAAAATTATCAAAAAATTATCCAAAGTAAATTTTTATATCTTGATTCCAAGTAAGAAGTTTAATTTTTCAAATTGATCTTATAAACATGTAAAAACTAGATTTAAAATGGGTGCGCCATCAAAAGGCGGCAAAACTGCATTTTTTGAAAAATACTTCCTTTATACGAAAAATTGACTTTTTTCTCATACCATGTTCTAGAAAATGTGTAAGATGAATTATAATTTTATAAAATTAAAAATGTGTTTAATAATATTCATAATGTCTAGTTTATATCCCATTAAATAATAATATATCATTGTTTAGTGCAAACTCGATATCGCGTACAACACAAGCTATCGAGGAAGGTCGCTCTTACATGTAACGCAAGACAAGTCATTGTTTCATGTAGTGTAAGCTTCCTTTGGTGTGGCATATAAAATAATCCAATATTATTTCATTTTTTACATTTAAAAAAATCTATACTCAATGTTACGTAGAGTAATTTCTATCAAACGAACTTGAAATTGTGTGTAACACGAGCCAAGAATAGTGTTGCTTATACGACAAGCTAATATAGTGTTGCGTGTAGCATAAGCTAATCTTGGTGTAGTGTAAAACACAAGACATCAAATAAATTAATAGAATATATCTCATAAAATATCAGGGTGTTACAAGTGCAGAGAAAATTATAACTATATTGGGACAACTTACTCAAGTTATGAATAATAACCTTACCTGAATGGAGAATCCAGATCCACAATGTGGAGGAGCTATGTTATATTGATTTATGAGACAACAACCTCCATAATTTAATGGGACTAAAAACCCATTCGCAGTAGAGTAGTGGATAAGTTCCTTAGAGAAGACATTTCTCGCTTTGGGAAGTAACAAAAGGGAGAGGGTTGTCATGGTAGTTTATCGTCTCTTAGGAGATGCTGATCAATATTGGTCACTGATTTAAAACACAAAGGAGGAGGAAAAAATGGAAAACATGGAATGGGGTGAATTTAAAGAAATTTTATTATAGAAATACTTTCCTCATGAATAGCGAGCGAATATGGAAAGGCCGTTTCTGGATTTGATGTAAAAGGAAGATGAGAATGTTGCAAAGTATGAATCTAACTTCATAAGGTTAAAAAGGCATGATGTGGACTATATACATAATCTAAGGAGTAATATTAATCAATTATTTGATGGCATAAAGCTATTCCTCTAATGGGCACTGGTCTTCCAAAATTTCTCATCATATGAAGACATAGTTTCATGTGTTATCAAGATGAAAAAGGAGTTATCTAATTCTTATGAATTTAAAGGAAAAAAATAGAAGAAGAGGGCTTCTAAAAACTTTGGAAAATGAATTAAGGAAATGGAGAATAAGGGAAGAGTTTACTTTCCACCCTATGATAATTGTGGAAGAAAACACCCTGGTGACTGCTTAAAAGGAAAAGGGGTGTGCTAAAAGTGTGGATAGAAAGGCCATCAAGATAGTTATTGTAAGGGAAAAAAGATACTAATATTCAATGATATAATTATAGTGAGATGGAAAACTATGCTAATTATTGACCAAAGCGTCAAGGAAACATGCCACAAAAAAGGCTAAGGGAGCATGGACAAGCTTATGTGATCACAACTGCTGATATTGAAGTTTCTAATGATGTGGTGACATGTACTTTAATTATTTCCTCAAACTTAGAAAAAACTTTATTTGATTCTATATCATCACATTCTTTCATATCTTATCTATTTTCTAAGAAAATTAGATATTTACAATTTTATTTAATAAGAGAGTTGTCAATCAAAACTCCTAAGGGAAGTATCATTGCAAAAAATATGTGTTAGGAAGTCATCATTAGGGTATATAAATGCACTTTATCTAGTAATTTTATTATAATACCCTTGATTGAAATTGATATAATCCTCAGTATGGATTGGATTTCGAATCATGATGCAAAAATCTATTGTAAGAAGAAGGAGGTTACAATTTTTGAGAATGATATAGAATACCTTATCTTTAGTGTAGAAACATCATCATCTGAATCTTATCTAGATCCACCCAAATAGCTCTACTTAATGAAATTATTGGCGAGGAAAAAAAGAAATATCTATAGGTGAGGAAAGAAATATTCAAATTGAGGATGTACCTATTGTGAAAGAATATGTTGATGTGTTTCTAGAGGATTTACCCGGACATCCTCCCGAGTGGGAAATTGCTGATTATGTATCAAGATGTATAGTCTATCAACAAGTAAAGGCTGAAAGACAACATCCTAGAGGAGTCATGAAACCTCTACCTATTCCTACATGGAAATGGGATGACATCACCATGGATTTTTTCACTGGATTACCCAAAAATCTGAGAAAGAATGATAAAATATGGATAACTATTGATCAAATTACGAAATATGTACATTTCCTCACTATAAGGGAGGATTTTCCACCTGAGCGCTTAGCATGACTCTATATCAATGAAGTTGTGAGACTTCATGGTGCACCTCTCTCAATTTTTTCTAATCATGATCCATGATTTACATCAAAATTCTGGAAAAGTCTTCTGAAATCTTTGGATACCGAGCTTCGATTGAGTACGTCTTATCACCCACAAACTGAAAGGTAATCATGAAGGACAATCCAAACCTTAGAGGACATGTTGAGATCATGTTCACTTGACTTTCAAGGTATGTGTCATCAATATTTACATTTAGTGGATTTTTCCTACAATAATAGTTTCCATTCAAGTATTCAAATGACACTATATGACAAAAAAATGGCACTATATGAAGCATTGTACGAAAAGAGATGCCTTACACTAACTTGTTGGGATGAAGTTTGAGAAAGGAAGATTGTGGGTCCAGAGCTTATGGAGGAAACAAAAATGAAGGTAAAGATATTCAAGGCCATATTAAAGTAGCTCAAAGCAGACAAAAGAGCTATGCTGATAATCAAAGGAAGGATTTGGAGTTTCAAGTGGGAGATCATGTTTTCTTAAAAGTACCTCCATGGAAGGGTGTTATAAGATTTGGGAAGAAAGGGAAACTAAGCCCTAGGTACATAGGATCTTTTGAAATTATGGAGAGAATTGGAGCTATTGCATATCATTTGGGTATGCCACCTAGCCTATCTAAAGTACACAATGTGTTCCATGTCTCATTGTTGAGAAAGTACATGATAGACCCAACGCATGTCCTCACTTCTAAAGGTATAGAATTAGAACCTAACCTATCTTATTATGAAGAGCCTATCCGAATTCTGGACACTAAAGAACAAGTGTTGAGGAATCAAATGACTAGACTGGAAAATATACTTTGGAAAAATCATAAAATCGAAGAGGCAAAACATGAGAGCCTGAGGAGCTTATGATGAAGAACCACCCAAATCTTTTTGTGAGGTAACATTCTGGTAATTTCGAGGATGAAATTTTTGTAAGGAGGGGATAATGTGACACCCCAATATTTTAAAAATAAATTTAATATTGAATGCATGAAACACCAAGTCTCTAAAAAACACCACTTTGTTATAACCTATCCATTAAACATATTTTTTTCACCTCTGTGATTTGAATTTCTAAAAACTAACATACACGGTTGCGTACAGTAAGATATTTAGAGTCTGATAAGACAAACTTAATTTTTGGTGAATAGTAACATATCCTTATGAATATGAACCTTATGAATAGTAAATCATATAACTATTTTATTTTCTTAAGGTTATAAGATAATTAGATCTTGATTAATTTTTCAAGGTGATATAAAATGAATTATAGTTTTAAAATTATTATTTTTTGAATAAATTATGATTTTATTTAAAAATTAAATTAATAATATTTAGAAAATTAATTTTAAAAAATGGAGTTCATTTTTGAATTCTATACTTCGAAAAATGGTTAGGGTGAATTTTTGGTATTTTTTTTGAAATTCTCAAATTTTTTATGAATAGTAAAATATAGTAATTTACCATATATATACATTATCAGTTAAATTAACCATTACTAGAATCATGGATGATGTAAGCACACTTGATTCAAACTCACATACAAATATTACTATTCTTGGTCATAAGAATCAATACTATTGGTTATCTTTGAAAAAATAATAAAATAATGAGTAAAATAATGGGAAAACCCTTTCCTCCTCTATAACCCCCCTCACTCCCTCTTATCTTCACTCCTCTCAAGCCTCGTGCCTTATCTAAATTCTACTAAAATATCCTCCCAATATCCTCCCCCACTTATATCATCCCTTGGTCTCATAAAAATACCAAAACCTATCCCCTAAAGAGTCTCTCAAGGAAGATTACTTCAAGAGGTAAATTCCTCTTTTCATTTCTTTTATTTCAAGTTCCTTTATTTTATTTTTATTTCCTCACCTACTTTCATCAAAATGTTGTAATTACTCCATTACCTTACATTTACTAGAATTTTTCTATGATTAAGTAACAATTCTTCATCATCTCTCCTTTCCCCTTCTATTATACTAGAAACAAAACACCATCCGAGATGTGTTAATTTATCACATTCAAGGATGATGGGTTTTAAATTTCTATTACCATCTTCAATTCTGGTCATGAAACCATTTTGATGGTTGAAACAGAATATAATATATGTATTATAACTTATTTAAGATTTTGGAATCCTTTTTTTTCATGATATTAATTTGTAAATCAAAATGAGTTCGTTGTGATCAGAAAACCACCAATTAACCCAAACAATTGTCATTAAAGTTTTATAATGATCCATATTCACTCCCAATAACCAATTTTTTTTATAAACATGTAATATTATGGTTGTTCAATAATAACATACAACTTCTATTCTGGACTACCATTCTCATTCTACATGTTTATCTGTATATGAATATAAGTAAATTGATCATGAAAACCAAGGAAGAAAACGCTCCCAAATGATGAAATTCAATCTATTAACCCATAAAAAGGCCATTAATGAAACAAATAAGGTTATAATAAATCAATTAAATGTATATAAGTTTATTTAATAATTAATTTATGAACATAAATTTGATTATTAATGTCATTAAGATCAAGTGAGGATCACCTTCGAACTTAAGGTAAGGGTTTTCCACCCAAACCTCCATTTTTATTTGGGTTACTTTTATTATCTAATTACCTCAATTAAATTATTATTAATTAATATGTACTCCTCATAAATTATGTTTGAATGTTCTATATATATTTACTAACCAGAATACTACCTTCATTTATGGGTAATTATATGTTTTAAAAGGATATTTTAAAAGTTATTCCTGAAATACAAGCCCGACTCAAGGGAATTTCTCAAATTATTACCTATTTTCAAGGGCAATCTATAATCTATTTTTAGAAACCATTATCTTTATAAAATTACTCATTTTATTATGAAAATAATAACTTATTTCATTTCTGGTTTTATATAAGCACTTTTCCAAAAGAACTCTTCTTTTAAAAGTAAAATAGTATTTATCTCAAGAATTACTCAATGATTTTATAAGAGTATATTCATCTAAATCAACACTCCTTTTGATTATTATGTATTATTGGGATTAATATTTATGATATCATCTACCATATTTAATCTAATGTTTTAATCGAATGCTTCAACAGTATCGAATGCTTCAACACTGTCGAATGGTTAGTGTTTATGCTTAATGTTCAGGGAAAGTTATTTATGTTTTATATGTTAGTTTCAATATGAATGTGTATGTTGTTTATGTTTATACCCATTCATATGATGAATTAATTGTAATTATTATGTGATGGGTGGGGCCTAATATATCCCCTTTATTCATCGGTAGGTCTCATGAGATAAATAGATATGGACTTGGCCGAGGCATTGCCCATTTTGTTAGATATAATTTTGGCCAAGGCCTTAATCATTTTTAGATGTCTTGGATGAGGCCTTGATGATATGTTTTAGAATGTACGACATATGTATTTACCACATTATAAAGCTATAAATTCATAGTTCATGTGGTTATTAGACTAGTATAATACCCATGATTATGTTTTATTATGGTAATGTTTACTCAGCTCATATTACTGCCATAATGTGTTCAAGCTTATTATTTTTAAAGGCATGTATTTTCAATTATTCACCATGCCTAATGTTTATGTTTATGATATCTTACACTGTATTTCTTACCCTCACTGAGCATCTGATCTCATCCCTTTCTTATATTTCATTTTCTCAAGACATGAATAAGTTTTTTATGAATGTCCTGTAGGGATAAACTGAGTTTTGTATGTTCCTGATAAATATTATATGTTGTATTTCATTTCAAGTTTTAATGTTGAACTTATGTATGTATCTGGTTTTCCAAAACCACTAAACTAATTATTCCTTCAGGATTTGATTCCCTATAATCATGCCAATGTAATGTAATAAGGTATTAGATTTGGGAAACTAGGGTCGGGTCTTTACACTTTTCAGTCTGATACCATTTGATGTTCTAATGCAATTATTCATTATGATGAAACATATGGTCACTCTGATTTTCTTAACCCAAATGTAAACCACATAAAAACTAAATAATTTGTATTATGATGCTCCATACAATTGAAAAGATAAATTAATTTTAATTCTATAGTTTCATACTAAATGAAAACTTTGAAACCATTCTACTATAAACATTATTGCAACTTCTGTAGGCTAAAAACCCCCCTTGAAAAAACTTCTGAAAATTTATTCAAAACATTTCTCATTTTCTTCAATTGTTCAATGAATTCTTAGACTGATGATCCCGAATTTGATGATTCCTTGGTGTCATCATGTGTCTGATGGATTGGTCTCTACTTCACTCTGATGGATCAGTGTGAGGGATAGTTCAATGAATCTTTATCCAATTTGAAAACAAATAATAGTTCTTCTTTTACTCTCGACCCACTAAAAAACAAATCATAGTTCTTTTTATATTGGCCAATTAAACAAATACAAAAAAAAAACCTAATGAAAATGGTTGACTACATTGTTGATCATCATCTAATTGATCGGTCTCTGAACTCTTTTAATTCATCAGTCCTAAAAACTCCAACTTACTGATTGGTGTCAGAACACGCCCAATGAAACAGTGGAATACCACATCCATTAGACCAGTGTCAACAATGACTTCTTTATACCTGATAATTGATCCTATAGATAGTTTCTTTTGGTGGATTGGATAGTCTGATATATCATAAAGTCTGATTTATTGGTCAATCAACACTTCTGAAACACTTTAGAAACACTTCAAACTTCATTACCTTTCTTCTTCCACAAACTTCTAATTTTATCATGACTTGTTCATGACTTTGATAAAACTAGAATTGGAATAACATCATCTGAATTATTGTACCAATCACATCTTCTCCCCCTTTCTTTTATAAATCTTGCATCAAAAGTGTTTCAAACGACTTATGATATTTGAGAATTAATCAAATATCAAAGCATCTTCATATTTAGTATCGATATATCCAAACTATGATACATTTCTTAATACTGATCAAAACTTTCATTCCAGACCCAATGTGAGTCTAAAAAACACTTTAATCAGACAAATTTTCCAAAAAATAAAAATAAAAACAATGGTTTTATAATTTTTGATTATAATACCCCTTTCATACAATCATCAAAAATTACAAAGTTAATATATTTTGTGAAATGATAACAAAATACAAAAAAATCATAAAAAATTCTTTCAGCATCCAAAAACAACTTCCATTCAACTTGGTCTCAACAACCCCCCTTTGGATTTTGTTATCAAACAAGGTTTATAAATCACTAAACTTTTTAATCTCAATCTATGGATCACTTATAAAAAATTCTAAGACTACGTGAGTGAACTCATTGTAGGAAATAAGAATCATTGACAGAAAAACCATGTTATCCAAAAGTAGCGACTTAAGAAACTTTTCTTCTTATAATTTCAAAACCGTTGAAAATTTTATCTCTTTAAAACTTTTTTATTCCTAAAAAACATACAAGTTTCCTACAACCACTTCAATAAACTATTAAAACAATCCACACACTTACATGCTGAGTTAATATCTTACCCACAACTCCCCCTATATACATGCTTCCTTAAAAGCTTTAGCACATACCAATGAATAGATTTATTAAACATTTACCCCCATTTGACAACACTATACAAAGACAAGATAATATAGGAGACAAAAATACATACCTCAACCTTGAATAGAAAGAGGTTGGATGTCCATGTTCAACCTCAGTTTGTAAAAATATTCATTTGGTAAAGGTTTTGTAAAAATATCAGTAACCTGTTCCAATGTCAGAATATAATCTAGCTTGAGTTCATTCTTCTTAACATGATCTTTGATGAAGTGACATTTGATATCAATATTTTTTGAATGAGAATGTTTTACTGGTTCTCTTTTAAGGTTTATAGCACTATGATTATTACAACCCAAGAGCATAGGTAACGTCACTTCAATAAGTAAGTCTTTCGACTGAGTCTTCATCCACATAAGTTGTGTAGTAACTTGAGTGAAAATAACATACTCAGCTTCAGTCATGATAATAGTTATTGATTTTTTTTCTTAAAATTATAACTTACAAAAAATTATCCTAGAAAGAAAAATATACCAGATATAGATCTTTTATCATCAACACTTCCTTCCCAATTAGCATATGTGTAACCAAACAAATCAATTATTTCTGAGTTATCATACCTAATTCCAAAATCTGTTGTGCCTTTGATATATCTGAGGATTAATTTTTCATCCAATAAATGTGATTATTTTGGATCACTTTAGAATCTTTCACATAAGGTAATAGAATAAACAATGTCTGGTCTTGAGGCAGTTAGATACAACAAACTTCTAATCAGTTTCCAAAATTCTTTAGAGTCAAATTCCTTAACTTCTTCATGTTTAGTCAACTTGTTTCCCACTGAAATTGGTGTGAAAATAGTTTTCTAATTTTCCATTCCAAACTTCTTAAAAAGTTACTTAGCATACCTTTCTTGATAAAGAAATATGCGCTTATTCTTTTATGAGATTTATAACCTAAGAAATTATTTTATTTCACCAAGAATAGAAATATCAAACAAAATTTTCATTTATTTATAAAACCTTTCACAAGTTCTTTCATAATTCCTAGTAAAGATAATATCATCAACATAAACAATTACAATAAGGGAAATCTACTGAATTTCTTCGATGTATACTTTACTATCAAGCATTCCTTTCTTGAAGTTTAACTTCCTTAAGCAAGTATCCAACTTAGAATACCATGCCCTTGGAGATCGCTTTAGCCCATAAAGGATTTCTTCATCTTGAAAACATAACTTTCATCATTCCCAATAAAAAAACCACTTGGTTGTTCAACATAAAATTCTTCATCAAGCTCTCTATTTAGAAAGGATAACTTCACATCCATCTGAAAAATTTATAACTTCATTATGGAACAATAGTAAGAAAGATTCTAATTATTTATAACCTTTCCACTGGAGAAAAATACTTATCAAAATCAACACCTTCAATATGTAAGTAATCTTTTCACACTAACCTTATTTTGTTTCTTATCATTTCACTATCTTCATTGAGATTGTTCTGGAATACTCACTTTGTACCAATAACATTTTTTTTCATTTGGATTAGGTATGAGTTCCCAAGTATAATTTTTCTCAATTTGATCCAAATCTTCATTCATAGTTTGAATCCATACAAGAGGAGTAAATATATTCACTTATGATTCACAACATCAATACACTTCTCAGATTTTGAATGACATGATAAAGGTGAATATCTTTGAATAATACTTTCTAAAAGATTTCACTTCCTTTTCTGACTTTTTGATTGGTTCGTTCGTCTTCTCAGAAAACCGAGTTGCACAATACATCATTATAAAGGGTTCTACATCTCATGTCTCAGCTTTGAATGGAGTGATTTAGGAATGGTTAGATATTTTTAAGAACTAGTTTATTTCTTGTATCTCACTATCTAAAGGTATGCATCCTTGTAAAGTGTCTGATCTGGTTTATCACTTAGCTTCTATTTTGGACTTTCATGATTTCAAATGTGTTTCTATGGGTCTAGGGTTTTTTAATTTTCTTTTTCCTTGTACCGACTTAAAAGGTCGAGCATAGAGCTTTGAATCAGTTAATTTAAGGACAGTAACTCTTAGAATCCATGAATGAAATTTAGATTTTAATCTTCACAATTTCAAATACACATTTTCTTAGGTTTGGATCAAAATTTATGGATTAAATTGGGTATTGTGGCATTATGAAATTATGTATTATATCGCTTCTATGATAGGAATACCAATTCAAATGGATTTGGCTACTTTAATGGCCAATTTTGGTCAATTTTCTAGAATATTAATTGAAATTTATTTGAGTTATTCCTTGATTGATAATGCTGTACTCTCCACTCCCAAAGATGAAATCAATATAAGGATTGTGTATGAAAAAATCCAATGTATTGTGATGTTTGTTGTATCATTGGACACTTGAGGTCTAACTTGAAGGATCTGGGTGCAGTGGAACCACGACGTTGGATGAGGCCCAACTTTGTTTTTTCCGTAATCGATGACCAATCCGGGATCAATATGAAGATGAATGCCAGTATCCATGAATTTAAATCAAATATTTAGACAAACAGAAGAAAAGCGTCGGATTTGAGAAAGATGATCTTGCACATCATGTTTATAATTAATTTATTAATTTATGAAGAAATTAAATACCTGGGTCTTTGGTACTTTCTTCGTTGATGAATGTTTATCGTCTGGAATGAACCTTTTGGATTTCCTTTGTTGTGCTCATGAGTATATAAAGTAAAATCCCTCTAGCAGTGATCCACACGTGGTCCAATGATCTCCGAAAATCTCCACTCATTCTCCAGGTGCTAGTGCGGTGAATATATTTCCTATGTCAATCGTTCTTGATTTCTCATTCTTCGATCTTGAAGAAATTATCTCTTTATTGAGAGGGAGAGATGAGAGGAGTCGAGAGAGAAAATGTTTGGCTCAACAATTCTCAATTCACTGGGGTTTGTCACAATAGAAGTAACTGCCTATTAATCGACATAGGGTTTCAGTTACAATATTTAATTACAAAATAACAATTAAATGCAATTATAACTATTAGAGAAAACCCATTCCACATAATAAAAATAACAACACCATTATTTGTGGTGTGCCAACTTGCACAAAGTGGAACCATAAATGAAATCCTATGCCACGTAATGATAACATAATTATTATTATTTCTTGCGCCAACTGGATAAACATTATTTACTGACTTGTAAATAATTAATTTATCAGTGGACATGGTCTTGGTCCATTCGAACTCCTCTTCCATTTATTAAACACTCAGATAAAATATTTTATTCTCTTAAATAAATGTTTTTATTTACAAACTAGTAAATAAATATTTATTAAATGTTAAATAAAATAAATAAATATATTTTATTCATGATTTGGTGAATAAATATTTATTTAATTTATGCGATCATTTTAACTTGAATAAAATTATTCCTCGGCCTTGAGAATAATATTTATTCCATTAATTAAATTCAAATAGAATTTAATTAAGACTACCAAAAACACTTAGTGTGTGACCCTCTAGAATTCTTTCTCGTTGGCATTAGGCGGGCTTGCCTAAAGTCCAAGATTACCGTCTAGCAATAGGTCAAGACACCCAAGAGAAAGAACTTAAAGTTGAAATGACATCTTCCACATATGAACACTCACTGTGTAATATATCCCCTTTGTTATAATATCTCATCAATAAGGTTTCATGATAGTGTCATCAACCTATATGCTTGATACATTATTATTTGACTACATGAAATGAAATTGTATTTACACCATAGCCATGGAATTTAGGGATATAATTCTATTTCAATTAAAGGTCTGATATATCAAATTCCATAAATGGAAGGGACAAATCCTTCATCAACTTATCCATTAATAACATGTCATTCGTGACGCACCCAATATACCCTACTTCTCGCCAACATATGGCATGACAGTTTTTGTCAGTAAATAAAAGTGTGAAAGTCATGACACATATTAATGATAATATTAAATTCTAAGTACCATTACACACGCTCATAGATAGAAATATTTGATGACACCAAAACATACATAATTCTTACTGGCAGGTCTGTTCTCATAATCTCCCATCTTGAAGATTACCAAGTGTGAACTTCATGATAAGAAGTCTCATTCACTTATGAATACTCACACCTTATGGTCTTTATAATATGTGTCCCATCATAGTATGTCATCCAACCATAGAACTATATTTCAGAATATTTTCATAGCACTTCAAGGTTCTCATCATAGCGGGGAACTACTATGACCTTATTAATGCGACAAATACTCTAGGAAATTATTAAGTTATAATCATATAGAACAATGAAAAATATGTAATAAGATGTTTAATATTTAAATACATTAAATATTCATGTAATAAAATTACAAAAAATTGGTTATAGGACATCAACTCCAACAAACTCCCACTTGGACTAGAGCCAACTACCTACGACTTTCAGTCTGCTAGACCTCACATGCTGATCATGTTTCTGATGAGTCAAGGGTTTATTCAAGGGGTCCACCATGTTTTATTCCATATAAATACTACTCTCTGAAACTTCACCTCCCTAAGAAAAATCCCTCAAGATATGATACTTTCGTAGTATGTGCTTCGTCCGCTGATGTGACCTTGGCTCTTTTTTGAGAGCCACCACTATAGTATTATCACAATAGAGTGTGATGTGATCTTTACTACTAAGAACCACATATATATATTAGATAAAGATATGTATCTAAACTACTTATTTAGCTGCCTCAGAAGCTGTGATATACTCAGACTCTACTGTAGAATCTGTGACCACACCTTGATTTGAACTCTTCCAGCTCACAACGCCTCCATTAAAAGTGAAGATATATCCCATTTGAGACTTTATGTCATCTTGATCAGTCTGGAAACTAGGATATACATATCCACTAATGAATAGTTCCTCATATCCTCTATAAACCAGGAATATATCCTTAGTATGCCTCAGATACTTAAGGATAGTCTTGACTGCCATCCAATGGCAGTCACCTGGATCAGATTGATATCTTATCACCACACTCAATGCATAGGCGAAAAATATCCTACTACATAGAATAACATACATGATTGAACCAATCATTGTTGTGTATATAATCCTTGCCATTCTCTTTCTTTCCTCATGCGTCTGAGGACACATTTTCTTGGAAAGATGAATGCCATGTGATGATGGGAACAATCCCCTCTTAGATTGTTTCATACTGAATCTCTTTAGTATCTTGTCAATGTATGTACTTTGACTTAGGCCCAAAAATCTCTTGGATCTATCATGATGGATCTTTATCCCAAGAATATATGCTACCTCACCAAATTCCTTCATGGAGAAGTATTTATTCAACCATGCCTTAACAAACTAAAATACTGGTATTTTGTTTCCAATAAGTAATATGTTATCAACATATACTATTAAGAAAATGACTACACTCCCACTAAAATGTTTGTAGACACAAGGCTCATATTCATTCTTTATAAAACCAAATTCTATTATGGCTTCATAAAAACAAATATTCCATGACCTGGATGCTTTCTTTAATCCATAAATGGATTTTTACAGCTTTCATATCTTACTAGCATCATTTGGAGTCATAAAACCTCCAAGTTGTGTCACGTAGACATCTTCTTGATGGTTCTCATTAAGAAAGGCTGTTTTGACATCCATTTTCCAAATCTCATAGTCATGGTAAGCAACAAGCTAGTAGAATTATGATGGATTTTAGCATTGGAACTGGTCAAAATGTTTCATCGTAGTCAATGCCTTGACACTGTTTAAACCCTTTTACAACTAGTCATGCCTTATAGGTACTGAATTGTCCTTCCATGTCCAATTTCTTCTTAAATACCCATTTAAACCAATAGGATTTACATCTACTAAAGGATATAACAAAATCTAGACTTAGTTTTTGGTACATGGAATCTATTTCATAATTTATGGCTTCTTTCCACTTGTAAACGTCTATGCCACTTATTGCTCCGTTGTAGGTTGGAGGATCATTATTATCAACTAATAATGAGTCACCATCCTCAGTAACTATAAAACTGTACCATTTTGGTTCTCTAATATCTCTTGTACTCCTATGCATTACTTGTGTCTCTGGAATAGATCTTTCTTCCACAGGGCTTTATAGAATCTACTCACGTAACAACTCTTATGTATCTTGATCCTAGACTTCATCGAAGTCTATCTATCTCCCACTATCTCTTTTGGAAATGTGCTTCCTCTCAAGGAATATGGCGTATCTTTCCACTATAACCTTTTTTTTGAAGGGTTGTATAGGTAATATCTCCTTGTTTCCTTGGGGTATCCTATATAGGTACACTTTGTGCCTTAGGGTGCGAGTTTGTTACCTGAAGAGGCCTTAACAAATGCTTTTCTTCCCCAAACATGTAAATTTGATAACATGGATTTTATTCCACTCCAAATATTGTATGGAATACCATTTATCAATTTATTTGGTACTTGGTTTAGTACGTGTGTTGTTGTTTATAATGCATATCCCCAAAAGGATAATGGAATACTTGCATGACTCATCATTGATCTCAGAATATCCAACAAGGCGTGGTTCCTCCTTTTTCTTACACCATTCCATTGGGGCATGTAAGGAGGATTGAGTTGGGGTAGGATCCCAAACTCTCATAAGTAATTAATGAAGTCTTAATTAATATATTCTCCACCTCGGTCTGAGCGGAGTTTCTTAATCTTCTTACCAAGCTGGTTTCCAACTTTATTCTTGTATTCCTTGAACTTATCAAAAGAATCTGACTTATAACTCATTAATTATATATATCCATATCTAATAAAATCATAAGTAAAAGTTATGAAGTATGAGTATCCACCCCTTGCTTCAACTGGAAATGGTCCACACACATTAGTATGAACCAATTCAAAAAGATCTTTGGCCCTATCACCTTTCCCACTAAATGGGGATTTAGTCATTTTGCCTTGTAAACATGCGGAACATTAACCAAGTGGTTTTAGTTTGAAAGAATCTAAATATCCATCTTGATGTAACTTTGTTAAGTGTTTCTAATTTACATGACCTATCCAGTGATGCCAAATTTGGGTGTGGTATGAGTCATGTGAAGTAACTTTGTTATCGATTGCCATTACTTGATTTGTTTAATCTAACACGTAAAAACCTTTATATAAATGCGTCTTACTAAAACAAATGATATCTTTGTAAAATAATCATAATTAATTTTTAAACTTGAAAATAAATACATATGTATCTATTCTAGATAAAAAAATAATGTTTTTGGTTACATAAGATATATATTAACAACCTTTTAATACCAAAATCATCCCAGTCAGCAATGTGAGGTGGTAGTCCCCGACAGCTACAACAACAAGTATATCTCCATTGGATACTCGTAGATATACCTATCCTCAGTCAATTTTCTTGAATCTACTTGGTTTCTGTATTTGGATACACATGTGATCACCATAGGCTGTATCTAATACCCAATTTATAGAAACAAATAAATTGCATTCGATAAAAAATGCACCTGAAGCTTCCCCTTGCTTATTTAGCTAGGTGTAATTTTTATTCTAGTGTCCCTTCTTTCCATATGTGAAATAAAAAGCATCTTGTTCCCTTCCCCCCCTTGATATTCCTTTTCTTAGAAGGGTGTGGAGAAACTTTGGGCTTAAAGATATTTTCCTTCCCTTTCCTCTGATTCACCATAAGTACATAAGGCTTTTCAAACTTCATGTCTTTGTCCAATTGTAGAAGGAGGATAAGAAGATCTGGTATAGACTTCTCAATGTTGTTCATATTTAAATTCACAACAAAATTGAAGAATCTATGAGGGAGTGATGCGAGAATGAGATCAGTACCCAGTTATTCAGGGAGTTTAAACCCTAAAACCTCCAGGCGCTCAATGTAGCCAATGAGCTTGACTACATGAGGCCCAGCTGGGGTACCCTCTTCAAGATTACTCTAAAAGAGTGCCTTGGAGATATCAAACTGTTCCTATCTTTCTCTCTCCTAGTAAAGACCACAGAGGTTCTCAAGAATGCTACAGACATCCATGTTTTCTTGATACTTCATGAGTTCACTAGACATTAATGATAGCATCAAATATTGAATGTCGACTGTGTCATTCATATGTTTCTCATAGACCAGGAACTCTTCATCACTCACCTCTTGGGTAGGTGGATTAGGTAATGAGGACTCCATCATGTAAGATTTCTGTTCATGGTGTAGAATGACCTGAAGGCATCTAAACCATTCCTGGAAGTTACTGTCGGTGATGATGTTGTCTTTATCCAGTATTGATTGCAGGGATAGTGTGGTTGATGATATTTTCATTTTTATTCTACAATTAAAAGAGCAGATAATTAGTACTCTCTTGATTACATTTTATGAGAAATAATAAATTAATTTTATTAAGTCTCCCACTATTTTATCAATTCCTAATTTCACTCACCATTGAACTTAGGATGTCTAGTTTCTAGGACATTATAGTGGAAAGGATCAATATTCCCATTCACATAAACCCAAAAGTGTTAGTTAAGCTATTTGAAGGTATTTAGATATGCATGTCTTTTCTAACTGTGGGATTGAATCTCCTTGATCCGTTGAGTGGACTCCTCAATCCTGAAATCCTGGCTTGGATTTCCTCAACACTTGCCTCCAAATTTACACCAAGTCTAGCAAGGGATACTCCTCTTGATGTAAAATGGTTAAGTAAACCTAAAACTTTAATAATATCTTCTTGTATAAAAGTAAGTGTCCCAATAAGGGTTAGTCAAACACATAGTTTTATTGAGTCTTTACCATAATCAAGTAATGGAAGTCTTAGTCTGACTTAATATTTTATTGAGGGTTTTTTATCTCTTATGCATAGATTACCTTATTATATTTATCACATGATTGCTAATATTAAGTGAAACTTACTTATGTAATTAACCATGTATTGATAATATTTATGCATAATCCTAGTTTATTTTAGTTCCATCTTTCATGATTGTTAATTCATTAACTATGTGATCGTGACAACGCATCCATAATGAAAAACCATACAACCGACATAAATAAAATAAAGGGAATGATCATGAGATTTTCTAATGGTTAGTTTATCTAGTGGTTGATAAAATAACCACTAACCTAGGGGAGAAAAACCTTGAACCATTTATGGTTCATATATATATCTCTCCGCCTATCCAACTTTGTATCTCCTTGGATTGGTTTCACCTCAGTTCCTTACTTGAACTGCCTCCACAAGTTTGGAAGTTTCATCCATTACATATTCTTTTTAACTCACATGCAGGTGAGGGGTAAAAATTAGGTTTATATAAAAGAAACCATGGGCATGTAGGCCCTACATATTAATGATGAGATATGACACACATGACAATAATTTAATTTAAAATAAATTAAAAGGAAACCAATCACATACAAAGGTCTGGTCTAGCTCATTATCATCCATATACATGAAATAAATTACGTATTTAATAAAACTAGAATTCAATTATTTAATCGTTTATATTAACATAAATCACGCTCCAATTGATTAATTATTATATTTAATTAATCATTCCTTTTATCTTAATCCTTTTATGAATTTCCTTGAAATTATCATCCATAAACCTGGAGGTAACATGGTGAACACCCATTCGAATCTACATGGTATGTAATTCTGAACATTACACAAATATTAAAGTTTTAATTCTATGTAATTTGGTAAATTACATTGCACGTAGCTCAGACTACACGATGTTTACTTCCTTCACCATCTTATCTAAAGTACATGCCTAGGGACTTGGCGTGTGTGGCGTACTTTGGAAATCTCAGAGTACACGGCGTGTCCAGTGAGCCACACACCGTTTTGTCTCTGGGTTACACGATCACTGGTCTACTGAGCTGTGTATGGGATACATGGTTTCGCCCTGACCCGAAAGGGACTACACACTGTGTCCAGTGGGTCACATGGCATGTAATACGACAATCGTGTGCCTATCTGTCCTGGTCAACACGCAGTGTAAGAATTAACTACACCGTATGTAATAAATTCACACAGATTGAGTAATTACTGAACTACTTAGATGCGTTATACATAATTACCCGATGTGTAATCTGGATTACACGGTGTGTATGGAAGATTACACAGTGTGTAACTCCAAATACATGACATGTACTATAGTGTTACCTATATAGAATCGTCGACACCTCCTGATAAGATCCTTAGTTTAATTTTAATCAAAAAATTATTCATTTCTATTAGATCTGTGAGAAATGAAAAATAGGAAGAACATATCTCAAAATTCAGATTACAAGAACGATTAAACATGAATTGAGAAACTAAATTATTAAAGCGTAAATCATCAATGAATTATTTAAATAATTATAAAAAATGATACGACCACTTTGATACCACTTGAAGGATCCGGGTGTATCCAAAGCATGACGTTGGATGGGGCCCAATTTTGTTTTTTCCACAATAGATGACCAATTTGGGATTAATACAACGATGAACGCCAGTATCCATAGATTTAAATAAAAGATTTTTACAAACAAAAGAAAATCTCTAGATCCAAGAAAGAGGATCTTCAACATCATTATTATAATTATTTTATTAATTTTTGAATAAATTAAATACCTTAGTCTTTGGTACTTTCAATGTTGATGAATGTTGATCATCCATAATGACCCTTCCAGATTTCCTTCATTGCACTTGTGAGGATCCAAAATAGAATCCCTCTAGCGGTGATCCAAATGTGCTCTAATGGTCTCCTAACTACACCACTCGTTCTTCGGGTGCTAGCGCGGCGAAGCGAATGTCTTACGTCGATCGTTCTTGATCGCTCGTTCTTCGGTCTTGAAGAACTTATCTCATTATTGAGAGGGAGATATGAGAGGACTCGATAGAGAAAATATTTGGCTCAACAATTCTCAATTCACCGGGGTTTAGCCCGATATATATACCTACCTATTAATTGACATGGGGTTTTAGTTACAATATTTAATTGTGAAACAAAAATTAAATGCAATTATAACCATTAGATAAAACCCATGACACATAATAACAATAACAACACCATTATTTGTGGTGCAATAACTTGCACAAAACAGAACCATAAATGAAATCTCATGCCACATAATGATAACAATATTATTATTATTTCTTATGCCAACTAGATAAACATTTTTACCGACTTGTAAATAATTAATTCATCAACGGACATGGTCTTGGTCCATTTTAACCTCTCTTCCATTTATTGAACACCTGAATAAAATATTTTATTCTCTTAAATAAATATTTTTATTTAAAAAATAATAAATAAATATTTATTAAATGTTCAATAAAATAAATAAATATATTTTATTCACAATCTGGTGAATAAATATTTATTTAATTTATGTTATCATTTTAAATTGAATAAAATTATTCCTCAGTCTTGAGAATAATATTTATTCCATTAACCAAATTCAAATAGAATTTAATAGAGACCACCAGAAACACTTAGTGCATGACCCAATAGGATTCTTTCTCATTGGAATTAGGTGGACTTACCTAAATTCTAAGATTACTATCTAGAAATGGGTCAAGGAACCCAAGAGAAATAACTTAAATTCGTAAATACAATATCCACATACAAACACTCACTGTGTAATATAATTCATTTGTCACAATATCTCATCAAGAAGGTTTCATGATAGTGTCATCAACCTTTATTCTTGATACTTTATTCTTTTAATACCTGAAATAAACACATCGTTACACCTTGGACATGGAATTTTGGGCGACGGTTCTATTTCAATCAAAGGGTCGAGATATCAACTTCCATAAATAGAAGGGACAAATCCTTCCTTGACTTATCCATTAATAACATGCCATTTGTGATGCACCCAACGTACCCTACTTCCCACCAACATATGGCATGACATTTTTCGTCAGTAAATCAAAGTGCGCGAGTCATGATACGTATTAATGATAATCTTAAAGTCTAAGGACCATTACACACACTCGTAGATAGGAATATCCGATGACACTAAAACATGCATAATTCCTACTGGAAGGTCTATTCTCATAATCTCTCTCCTTGGAGATTACCAAGTGCAAAATTCATGAGAAGAAGTCTCATTCACTTATGAGTACTCGTACCTAATGGTCTATATACTATGTGTGCCATCATAATATGTCATCCAACTACATAACTATATTTAAAAATATTGTCATTGCACTTAAAGATTCTCATCATAGTGGGGAACTTTTATGACCTTATTAATGTGACAAATACTCTAGGAAATTATTACATTATAGTCATGAAGAACAATAAACAATATGTAATAAGATGTTTAATATTTAAATAAATTAAATATTCATGTAATAAAAGTATAAATAGTTGGTTCTAGGACACGAACTCCAACAAAACTATAGATCAAATATTGTATGTGATAGATACATGTTGAAGGGACATGATGAGATACATTGTAGAAGGAAGGATGGTTCCAAGTCTGCCCATGAGACTATTGTTCAAACTACGGAGAACGCCATAAATGAGGTTCCTCATGACTCTCACACCAGAATTTTAATCTCTGAGAATGTTTAGGTTGAGAATATGGATCAAGGTATATCACTATTTGAGGATATAAATAGATCAAGAATTTTTTAATATCCCTAGGACAGATTCCTCTCATGTTATTCAAAAGTATTCTAAAGTCATACCCCCTCTTCAACTGAATGATAAGAATGATGTCACTTGGGCTGATTTGGTAGAAGAATCTAATTCAGCTATGATGAGACTTTATTTTAAAGATTCCTTAGTTAGGGGAATTGGGGATGATCAAAGTGATATAGAGTCCAATGACAGTCAAATTGATAAATAAATTTTAGCATAGGTATAGGCTGATGAAAGACTTAGACAAGATCTACTTGTTGTTTCTTCACAATGTCAAAAATGGAAGACTAAGCTAGAGGTTTCCACTTCTAAGAAAATAAAGAATAAAAGTTCTCACATAGGTAAATATAAAATTAAACATACTCCTGATAATAGGATTGGGAAGGTATATTCTTGTCAATCTATATTAAATGAACCAGTGGAAGATGATGTTTCTATTGATCCTACCATTGGGTTGATGATGTTAAAAATTGTTTAGGTTATGAAATTTCTCTAATCACTCCACACAACAAAGCAATGTTAAATACAAATTATAATAACTCTTTTGTTTTATTGGGTAAGCATAGAGATATAATGGAGATTATTCCTTGCTTGATGCAACACCCTCAGTCCCATTGTGACCCTACTTCCCAGCAGGGACATGATGTGGCTGATTATTCTATTGGGCTTGATTATATTTGGCCTATGAATCATCTTGAAAATGAACTATCTAATTCTAATACAATATAGTGTTCAGGTATGGTGTATTTTGGATCTCCTGCTGGTAATGAATATCGAATGCAATTTATTAATTCTACACAACTTGGGTTCAAGTAGGTAACCACTTATTTGATTATCAGTGGTATTAAAAGTCATGCTGGAATATGTGAATATATAGAGGTTAAAATCAAGATTTCCCAACCCTTGGTGATTTAGAAAATCAAATGATGGTTTTTGATGAAAATCTTGGACTTAATTAGATGGATCATCATGCAGGTCCAAGTATATCTTTGGAGACTTAGGTTGCACACCCCCTTATGAAAAACTGATGGTGAGACCTGATGAATACAATCCAAGGAATGTTTTGATTCCAAGCCTAAGAACTCAATATCATATTGGTAAGGTAAAAATTAATTTTATTATTTATAATTAATTTGACATGATTGCTTCCACAATCAGTGATGATGATGGTAAAAATAGCGTTGGTGTTTCTAAAGATGAAATCATAAAAACTGATGTTGTGGTGGAGCCCTCAAATGATAGTGATGGACCTTGGATATAAGTCAAGACTTGGAGAAGGGTGTGACATCCTCATGGTAGGGGTGTATGCCTCCCTCATAATAGTATGAGAACTCGATCTCGAGTGGGTTAAAGTCTTTTGTGCTTGTTTTTGTGGAACCTTATAGTTTTTATCAGTTCCTCTATCTGTTAGATTTTTTCCAATAAATAGGCCTTTTGAGCCTCAACTTTTATAAAAAAAATCAATATCTTTAGGCTCAACTTTTTAATACAAATACATATGTGTAATGACTTTTGATGTTCTTCTTATTTTAACCTTTTGATGTTGATCACCAATTATATTTTGAGCTTCCACTTTCTTCCTTAGCCTATGATGATATGTATGAAATTATTTATCATCACTATAAATAGTTGAGTCGGATTCTTCCACCTATGTGTCATTATAATTATTGTAATCCTTCTCATGTTTCTTAACAAAAATTCTTTCATTATCTCCATCTTTATCATCTGCATGTGATCGTGATGCATCTTCCTCACCTTTTTTTAAAAAAATTACATCAACTAAATCAACTAATATTCTTGTCTCTTTATTGAAACATATATATCCTCTTCCATCTAAAGCATATCCAAGAAATATTCCATCATCACCTTTCTAATCAAACTTCCCAAGGTTTCCACCTTTGTTATTTATGATGAAAGGAATCCCAAAAACTCTTAAGTGTTTCAAACTTGGAGTTTTATCATAAAAAAATTAATAGGGATTCATATTAGAAATTGGCATGTAGAAGCACCAATTATAAATATAAATGGTTGTGCTCATATATTTCCTTTAGAAGTAAGGATAAAGACCGTGTTCAAGTAACATATCATGACCTATTTCAACCAAACTTCTATTCTTCCTCTCAACAAAACCATTTTATTGAGCTGTATATGGTGTACTGAACTCATGCCAAATTACATGTTTATAAAGATAAATTATGAACTCTTTATTCTTGTAATCACCACTATTATCAGTTCTCAACTTCTTCACAGAATACCCGCATTACTTCTTAGATCTTATATCAAAACTTTTAAACATCTTCAGATCATCTGACTTATGTTTCAAATGCATAAAACACGTAATATGAGTAAAATCATCAATGAAATAGATGAATTACTTATCTTTGAAAGTTTATTGTTTTCTTATTGGACCCCAAATATTAGAATGAATAAGTTCCATGGGTCGATTTGAACGAATATAAACTTTCTTATACAGAGATTTTGTTATATTCTCTTTTTGACAAATAAAACAACACCAATATATTCTTCTTGAAATATCAGGAATATCTCTAACACTATCTTGCTTTGATAACTTAATCATGTTCCTTTGACACATATGTCCCAACATTTTATTCTACAATTGATTTTCTTCCATCATGCTTAAGTAACATGAATTATGAATTTCACCAACTTGAAACAAGATTCCTTTTATACATTGGACCCATGTAACAACTTTTCCATCTTCCTCTCTTTTCACAACAAAAACCCCTTTTCTAAAAACAAATTTATTTCCTTTATCACAAAGTTAAGAAAAACTCAAAAAATTATGTCTCAAATCATCAACAAATAAAGAGTTTTTTAATTTTAACATTTCTTACCTAATAATAGTGGATCCAAAACCTTTGATTATGAGGTATTACTCATTGAAAAATATCATTGTTCCTTATTTTAAATATGTTACATTCTGTAAGGGTTGGTGTCCTCAGAACCAACTATTTTGTACTTTGATTACATGAATGTTCACTTATTATATATTGTTCATTGTTCTGCATGACTATAATATAATAATGTCTTGGAATATTTGTTACATTAATAAGGTCAAGCAGATCCCCGCTATGATGAGAACCTTGAAATGCTATAACAATATTCTTAAATAAAGTTCTGTATTTGGATAAAATACTATGATAGGACACATAGTATACAGACCGTCATGTGAGAGTACTCATAAGAAGATGAGACTCTCTCTAATGGAGTTCGCACTTGGTAATCTCCAAGATGGGATATTATGAGAACAGACCCGCCATTAGTAATTCCACATGTCTTGGTGTCATCAGATATTTCTATCTGCAAGCGTGTGTAATGGTCCTTATACTGGAATATTATCATTAACTCATGTCATGACTCATGCACTTAGATTTACTAACGAAAACCGTCACGCAGACAGTTGGCGGAAAGTAGGGTACGTTGGGTGCGTCACGAGTGACATGTTGTTAATGGATAAGTCAATGAAGGATTTTTACCTTCTATTTATGGAAGTTGATATCTCGGCCCTTTGATTGAAATAGAACTGTCACATTAAATTTCATGGCCATGGTGTAAACGATGAGTTTATTTCAGGTAGTCAAAGAATGACGGATCAAGCATATAGGTTTATGACACTTCCATGAAACCTGCTTGATGAGATATTGAGACAAAGGGATTAAATTACACAGTAAGTGTTCGTATGAGGTGATACGTCAATGCGGCGTCAACTTCTTTCTCTTGGGTGCCTTAACCCGTTGCTAGACAGTAATCTTGGACTTTAGGCAAGCCCACCTAATGCCAACGAGAAAGAGGCCTAGAGGGTTACACACTAAGTGTATCCAAGTATCTCAATTTGAATAAATATTATTCCCACACGTGGTTTAATAATTATTCAAGGAAGCCTAAGTTGTTTTAAATGATGGAGGAAAAATAAAATAAAACAAGTACACGATGTGTATTATTAAATGTACACGCCGTGTAGTTTTATTTTGGAAAGGAAATGAATAAATGAAAACAAGATATACACGCCGTGTACATTTAATGTACACGCCGTGTAGTTTTCAATAAAAAACAAGTACACACCGTGTATTTATTATTACACGCCGTGTAGTTTTTCCAGTCGGGATTTTGAGGATATAATATCATTTTATTAAATGATATTTATTATAATCAGCGTGAGCACATGTCAAGGAATTAATTATTCGACATGGGGGTTTTCAATAAGAGTTAATGAAATAAATGAAACACATAACGTGTTTATTTATTGTCATAACTCTACAACCTCAAACTTGATTATAAATATCCTCACAACCCTAACTCTTTTCCTACACAAGAGAATCGTTGTGCACAAAATCTCTAGAGAATTATTTCAAGGCCGAAAGAACCTCTTCCTCCAAGAACACTCTCAAGACCGAGAGAGATCCTCTTCCATCGGATCAAGATGATCTAAGGCAGACAACGAAAGCAAAGACTTCTCCATGCTAGCACCCAGAGAATCCTTTGGCGACGTCCAGAGATACGAGGTACACGTGTGTATCACCGCTAGAGGGAGTCTACACTTGGCTTCTGGGATGCAACGACAGATCACATCGACAACGTGATCAAGAACATCAACGAAGAAAGAACACCCAAAAGGTATTTCTTCATAATTAATTAAATTAATTATAATCAACCTGTAACGATCCTTGTTTGTGGTTCCGAGACAAACCATCTTCTTTGTCTTTTTCTGTGATTCGATCCGTGGAGACTGGCGTTTATCGTCGTATTGATCCCAGATTGATCATTGCTAATGACAAAAAGCCAAGTGGGCACATCCACCCATGCGCTTCCGCTGTGCCTGGAACCTTCAAATGGTATTAGAGGGAGGTTACAACGTTGATTATAGTTATTTAATTTTCGTTGATAATTTACGCATTTATATTTGATTCAATTCGAAATATATTGTTCTATTAATCTGAATAAACGATATCTATTCTTCCTCCTTCGTTTCTCGATTCATATCACAGAAACGAATTTTTAATTTTAATTTTGATTAAAATAAAAATGAGGAATTCATCCAGAGGAGTCGCTCTTTCTGTCTGTATAACACGAGATTACACGACGTGTAATTAAAACTACACGCCATGTACTTAGGTTCAATGAACTGGCATTGGTCTACCAAACCACGCTGTGTGAATTGATTATTCCTAAGTATTAATCATGCCGTGTTGACCAGAATTGAACGACGCGTGGGAACCGGAATACATGGCGTGTATGTTGGAACAACACGCCGTGTAGTCCGATCCGGTCCAGGTGGAACCGTGTACAAGGAGAAGTCGTGTTCCGCGTACATGGGATTGCCAAGCCAGTTACCGCATAATAAGGAAGTACACACCGTGTATGATTCATCTACACGCCGTGTACTCCAAAATTTCCAAAGTACAGAAAACACGCCAAAGCCCCGGTGTGTACTTTGGATAAAGGGTGAAAAGAAAAATACACGCCGTGTAATTATAAACTACACACCGTGTACTTTCCAGAAATGGAACTTCACCAGGTTTCCTCTAATTTACAAAGACCTGTACAAGGAATATGGATGAGAAGAATCTCAAGGAAATTCAGAAAGGAATTTAAGATAAAGAATTGATTAAATATAAGATCATAATTAATTGAATTCGAGCGCGACTTATCTTAAATGAAAGAGCGATTAAAATAATTTGAATTATAAATATGCGTAAATGTCATTGTATGCTGTGGATGATAATGAGCTAGACCAAAGACCCTTTGTATGTGTATGGTTTCATTTAAATTTATTTAATTTAAATTTGTTGGCCTGCGAGCCTTCTTCCAATAAAATGTAGGGCCTTCGTGCCCATGGTTTCTTTAATGTAAACCCATTTAATGGAGGATCTCCCAAGCCAGAGGAGACAGTTCAAATCCCAAAGTCGAGGCGAAACCAACGCAAGAAGATACAAAGGTGGACAGGTGGGAGATGCAAAACACGAACCAACAGGTTTAAGGTGTTTTCCCTAGGTTAGGGTTAGCTTATTAAAACCTCTAGATAAGCTAACCAATAGAATCTCATGATCATGCCATCTTATTTTATTTATGTCTGATTGCATGGTTTATTTATTATGTATGTGTTGTCGCGATCACATAATTAATAAAATGAACAAGCATGCAAAGATGGAATAAAATAAAAACTGAACTATGCGTAAACATTATCAGAACATGGTTAATCACTTAAGCAAGCATCACTTAATATTAACAAGCATGTGATAATGTGAAACTATGCATAAAGGAATAAAATCTATCAATACCATATTAATTTAGACCAATCCTTTCATTACCTGATTAAGGGAAAGACTCAATAAAACTATGTGTTTGACCAACCCTTGTTGGGACACTTACTTTTATAAAGGAAGCCCTTATGAAAGGTTTCAGGTTGACTTAACCATATTACATCAAGAGAAGTAGCCCTTTCTAGACTTGGTGTAATATTGGAGGCAAGAGTTGAGAAAATCCAAGTCAGGATTTCAGGATTGGGGAGTCCACTCAGCAGATCAAGGAACTGTAAGCTCACAGTTGGCAAAGGCCTGCCTACCTAAATACCTTCAAATATCTTGACCAACCCTTGTTGGGGTTATGCGAAGGGAAATATGGATCCTTGCCACTAGAATGTCAAAGCAACTGGACATTCCGAGTTCAATGGTGAGGGCCATTGGGACTTGATAAAATAGTGGGAGAATTTATTAATTCATTCATTATTTCTCATAATTTTTAATCAAGAAAGTACTAATAAATCTTCTCTTTTAAATTGTATAATCAAGATGACAAACTCATCAAACACATTTTCTCTGCGATCAATACTGGATAAACACAATATCCTCACCGGTAGTAACTTTCAGGAATGGTTTAGGCACCTTCGGGTTATCCTACGCCATGAACGAAAGTTTTACGTGCTGGAGTCCTCACTTCCTGATTCTCCTGCCCCAGGGGAAAGTGATGAAGATTTTATGGTCTATGATCAACATTTGAACGACGCTCTCGATGTTCAATGTTTGATGTTATCATCGATGTCTAGTGAGCTCATGAAGTCTCATGAAGACATGGATGCCTATAGCATGCTCGAGTACCTCCGTGGTCTATACCAGGAGAGAGCAAGACAGGAAAGGTTTGAGATCTCCAAGGCTCTAGTTCAGATCAAGCTTGGAGAGGGTGCCCCAACCGGGCCTCATGTAGTCAAGATCATTGGCTACATTGAGTGCTTGGAGGTTCTAGGGTTTAAACTCCCCGAAGAACTGGGTACTGACCTCATTCTTGCATCACTCCCCCAGAGATTCTCAAACTTTGTTGTGAACTTCAATATGAACAACATTGAGAAGTCTCTATCTGATCTTCTCATCCTCATTCGCCAAGTGGAGACTGACATGAAGCGTGAAAAGCCTTCTGTCCTCATGGTGAATAAAAGGAAAGGGAAGGCAAAAAGATTTAAGCCCAAAGTTTCTTCAAGGCCTTCCAAGAAAAGGAAGATCAAAGGGGAGGCAAAGGAACATGATGCTGTTTGTTTTGCATGTGGCAAGAAGGGCCACTGGAAGAAAAACTGCACCCAGCCAAGGAAGAAAGGGGAAGCTTCAGGTGCGTTTGTTATCGAATGAAAGCTATCTGTTTCTACTAATTGGGTATTAGATACTGCTTGTGGTGCTCACATCTATATACAAATACAGGAACCAAGTAGATTCAGGAAGATTGATCGAGGGGAGGTAGATCTACGAGCAGCCAACGGAGCCAGACTTACTGTTGTAGCTGTCGGGGACTACCACCTCACATTTCCTACGGGGATGGTCTTGGTTTTGAAAGGTTGTTATTATGTTCCTTATGTTAATAAAATTATTATTTCAGTATCCAGATTAGATAATGATGGATTCATATTCAAGTTTGGAAATGAATGTTGCTACTTTTATAAAGATAGCATTTGTTTTAGTAGGGCACATTTATATAATGACCTTTATGTGTTAGACTACACAAACCAAGTAATGGAAATCGATAACAAAGTTAATTCACATGACTCATACCACACCCAACTATGGCATCACCGGATAGGTCATGTCAATGAGAAACGTTTGACAAAATTACATCAAGATGGGTATTTAGATTCTTTCTAACTAAAACCACTTGGTGTATGTAATGCGTGTCTACAAGGAAAAATGACCAAAGCCCCATTTATTGGGAAAGGTGAAAGAGCTAAAGATATTCTATAATTAGTTCACACAGATGTGTGTGGACCATTTCCAGTTGAAGAAAGGGGTGGGTTATCGTACTTCATAACTTTTACTGATGATTTTAGTAGATATGGATATATCTACTTAATGAGGTATAAGTCAGATTCTTTTGATCAGTTCAAAGAATACAAGAATGAAGTTGAGAACCAGCTTGGTAAGAATATTAAGAAACTCCGCTCAGACAGAGGAGGATAATATCTTAATCAGGACTTCATTGATTTCTTACAGGAGTTTTGGATTCTATCTCAACTCACTCCTCCTTACACACCACAATGTAATGGTGTAAGTTAAAGGAGGAACCGCACCCTGTTGGACATGGTGAGATCAATGATGAGTCATGCGAGCCTTCCATTATCCTTTTGGGGATATGCATTACAAACACCAGCGCACATACTAAACCAAGTACCAACTAAATTGATAAATGGTATTCCATACGAGTTATGGAGTGGACACAAAGCCATGTTATCGAATTTAGATGTGTGGGGTAGCGAAGCATTTGTTAAGGCCTCTTGAGGTAACAAACTCGTGCCCCGAGGCACAAAGTGTATCTTTATAGGATATCCCAAGGAAACAAGGGGATATTATCTATACAACCCCTCAAAAAAAAGGTTACAGTGGAAAGACACACCATATTACTTGAGAGGGATCACATCTCCAAAAGAGATAGTGGGAGCGAGATAGACTTCGATGAAGTCGTGGCTCAAGATACACATGAGTTGGTATAAGAACAGATTCCACAAAGCCTCGTGGAAGAACAATCTGTTCTAGAGACACAAGAACTGCGTAGGAGCACAAGAGAGGTGAGAGAACTAGAACGATATGGTTTTCTTTTCACTGAGGATGGTTAATCATTATTGGTTGACAATAATGATCCTCTTACCTATAAGGAATTAGTTGAAGGCACAGACATTGCCAAGTGGAATGAAGCCATGAATTCTGAAATGGATTCCATGTACCAAAACCAAGTCTGGATTTTGGTAGATCCTCCAGTTGATGTAAATCCTATTGGTAATAAATGGGTATTCAAGAAGAAACTGGACATGGAGGGGCAAGTCAACACCTATAAGGCATGAATGGTTGCAAAAGGTTTTAGACAACGTCAAGGAATTGACTATGATGAAACATTTTCACCGGTTGCGATGCTGAAATCCATCAGAATCCTATTGTCCATTGTTGCTTACCATGACTATGAAATTTGGCAAATGGATGTCAAAACAACTTTCCTTAACGGGAACCTCAAGGAAGATGTCTACATGACACAACCTGAAGGGTTTGTGACTCCAAAGGATGCCAAAAAGGTATAAAAGTTGCAGAAATCCATTTATGGATTAAAGCAATCATCAAGGTCATGGAACATTTGTTTTGATGAAGCTATTGCGGAATTTGGCTTTGTTAAGAATGAATGTGAGCCTTTTGTCTACAAAAGGTTTAGTGGAAGTGCAGTCGTTTTCCTAATAGTATATGTTGATGACATATTGATAATTGGAAATGAAGTACCTGTCTTACAGTTAGTTAAGGAATGGTTGCATAAATGCTTCTCCATGAAAGACTTGGGCGAGGTGACATATATTCTTGGGATCAAGATCCATCATGATAGATCCAAGAGAATGCTGGGCCTGAGTCAAAGTACATACATTGAAAAGATACTGAAGAGATTCAGTATGAAACAGTCCAAGAGGGGATTGTTGCCAGTGTCACATGGCATTCATATTTCAAAGAAAATGTGTCCTCAGACACATGAGGAAAGAAAGAGGATGGCAAAGATCCCTTACGCATTCGCGATTGGGTCAGTCATGTATGCTATGCTATGTACGAGGATAGATGTTGCTTACACATTAAGTGCGGTAGGCAGATATCAAGCTGATCCAGGAGACCACCATTGGATGGCAGTCAAGACTATCCTTAAGTATCTGAGGCGTACTAAGGATATGTTCCTGGTTTATGGAGGAGATAAGGAACTAGTCATCATAGGACATGTAGATGCTAGTTTCCAGACTAATCAAGATGACATGAAGTCATAGAATGGATACATCTTTAGTTTGAATAGAGGTGCAGTGAGCTGGAAGAGCTCAAAACAAAGTGTGGTGGCAGATTCTACAGCGGAGTCCGAGTATATCGCAGCTTCTGAGGCAGCTAAAGAAGTAGTATGGATGCAAAGCTTCGTCCAAGAGCTGGATGTTGTACCGAGCAGTAGAGATCCTATCACACTCTATTGTGATAATACTGCAGCGGTGGCACTTGCAAAAGAGCCAAGGTCACATCAGCGGACAAAGCACATACTTCAGAAGTATCATCTCTTGAGGGATTTTTCTCAGAGAGGTGAAGTTGCAGTGAGCAGTATTTCCACGGAAGACAACATGGTGGACCCATTGACTAAAGCCTTGACTCAGCAGAAACATGATCATCATGTGAGGTCTAGCGGACTAAAAGTCATAGGTAGTTGGATCTAGTCCAAGTGGGAGTTTGTAAGGGTTGGTGTCCTCAGAACCAACTGTTTTTTACTTTGATTACATGAATGTTCACTTATTATATATTGTTCATTGTTTTGCATGACTATAATATAATAATGTCCTGGAATATTTGTTGCATTAATAAGGTCATAGTAGATCCCCGCTATGGTGAGAACCTTGAAATGCTATAACAATATTCTTAAATAAAGTTCTGTGGTTAGATGATATACTATGATAGGACACATAGTATACAGACTGTCATGTGCGAGTACTCGTAAGAAGACGAGACTCTCTCTCATGGAGTTCGCACTTGGTAATCTCCAAGATGGGATATTATGAGAACAGACCCGCCAGTAGTAATTCCGCATGTCTTGGTGTCATCAGATATTGCTATCTGCGAGCATGTGTAATGGTCCTTAGACTGGAATATTATCATTAACTCATGTCATGACTCGCGCACTTAGATTTAATGACAAAAACCGTCACGCAGACAGTTGTCGGAAAGTAGGGTACATTGGGTGCGTCATGAGTGACATGTTGTTAATGGATAAGTCGATGAAGGATTTATCCCTTCTATTTATGGAAGTTGATATCTCGGCCCTTTGATTGAAATAGAAATGTCGCATTAAATTCCATGGCCATGGTGTAAACGACGAGTTTATTTCAGGCAGTCAAAGAACGACGGATCAAGCATATAGGTTTATGACACTTCCATGAAACTTTCTTGATGAGATATTGAGACAAAGGGATTAAATTACACAGTAAGCGTTCGTATGAGGTGATACGTCAATGCGGCGTCAACTTCTTTCTCTTGGGTGCCTTGACCCGTTGCTAGACAGTAATCTTGGACTTTAGGCAAGCCCGCCTAATGCCAACGAGAAAGAGGCATAGAGGGTCACACAATAAGTGTATCCAATTATCTCAAGTTGAATAAAGATTATTCCCGTATGTGGTTTAATAATTATTCAAGGAAGCCTAAGTTGTTTTAAATGATGGAGGAAAAATAAAATAAAACAAGTACACGCCATGTATTATTAAATGTACACGCCGTGTAGTTTTATTTTGGAAAGGAAATGAATAAATTAAAACAAGATATACACGCCATGTACATTTAATGTACATGCCGTGTAGTTTTCAATGAAAAACAAGTACACGCCATGTATTTATTATTACACGCCGTGTAGTTTTTCCAGTCGGGATTTTGAGGATATAATATGGTTTTATTAAATGATATTTATTATAATCAGCGTGAGCGCATGTCAAGGAATTAATTATTCAACATGGGGGTTTTCAATAAGAGTTAATGAAATAAATGAAACGCGTAACGTGTTTATTTATTGTCATAACTCTACAACCTCAAACTCGATTATAAATATCCTCACAACCCCAACTCTTTTCCTACACAAGAGAATCGCTGTGCACAACATCTCTGGAGAATTATTTCAAGACCGAAAGAACATCTTCCTCCAAGAATGCTCTCAAGACTGAGAGAGATCCTCTTCCATCGGATCAAGATGATCTAAGGCGGAAAATGCAAGCAAAGACTTCTCCATGCTAGCACCTGGAGAATCCTTTGGTGACGTCCAGAGATACGAGGTACACGTGTGGATCACCGCTAGAGGGAGTCTACACTTGGCTTCTGTGAAACAACGATGGATTACATCGACAACGTGATCAAGAACATCAACGAAGAAAGAACACCCAAAAGGTATTTCTTTATAATTAATTAAATTAATTATAATCAACCTATAATGATCCTTGTTTGTGGTTCCGGGACAAACCATATTCTTTGTCTTTTTCTGTGATTTGATCTGTGGAGACTGGCGTTTATTGTCATATTGATCCCGGATTGATCATTGCTAATGACAAAAAGCCAAGTGGGCACATCCACCCAGGCGCTTCCGCTGCGCCCGGAACCTTCACATTCTTCAAAAATTTTAAATATCCTATCATATGATAAGAAAACTCACTATCCAAAATCCAAGGCCATTATCCTTTTGTAGTTTTGAGAGAGGCTTCTACAACAAGAACATTTTCTTTACCTTTATCCTTCTTCACATCCAGCTTCTAAAAATTATCATAAACATGTTTTTGTGATGGTAACAAAACAAGAAATCCTATTGAAAGATATTCAGGTTTTTCACATCTTTCAAAAATAGTTTCTAAAGGTTGAAACCTATTTTCAACTTTAAAAACATCCTTCTCAGATTTCTTTGAGAGGATTGACCCTACTCAAACTTTTACTTCTATAATTCATGTGATAATTGTAATGTTATTGGTTAAAACAACACATATTTATGGTATTCCCACATCCACCACAATACCAGTAGTAACTATAGAAATAATATTTACCACTAAAACTTTTATACTGCCCGTAGTTGTGAATATGTTTCCCAAAAAATTTCTTATCTTTCATATCTAAACTTTTTTGTGCCCCAAAATTTCTGTTATCACTCTAAATTTTCTTCTTCAATACAGATTTCTTCCTAAAATTTTCTAAATTAGAAGTGATAGGAACTTTTGTTTCAGACTCATAATTTTTAGAAACTTCTAAACTTCCAACTTTGTTGGTTTTAGGAATATGCATGATTTTCTTAGCCTTCTTCTTCTTAGGAACATTTTCAACTTTTTTACAACCTTTGAAGGTAACTTTTGATCCTTATTAGGTTGATCCTTTCCTAAAATTTCACCAAATTCAGATATATAATTCTTGAAACTTTTAACAAACTTATCATCTTTAGAAAACTTTTGTTGAAAAAGTTCCAAATCTTCCTCCTTTGGTTTAAACTTTACTTCAAGATGTTTATTCTGATTCTTTACTTTTTCAAGAGACTTATTCAGAAAATCATTCTCTTACAGCAACTTAGCATTTTATTTAGGAATACATTCTTGATTGTTTTTTTAGGAATTTCTTTCTTAAAATTATTAATTTCTCTTTAAAGTATTATGATCTTTATGAGAAATTATTTAAATTCTCTTTTTAGATGAAATTCAAGATCAGTCACTTTTTCTTTTAGAAATACCACTTATAAATTCTTCATCATTAACTATTTCAATGAAATTATTTTCTCTAATAACTTTAATAAACTTTTCAGCCTTAACTTTATTGTCTTCATCTTCATAATATTTAGAAAAAAATATTTTCCTTTTGGATTTGGATAACTTCATATCCTTTCCCTTTGAAAATTATTCAGACTTATCACCATGTTTCTTCCAAGATCTTCTTGGCCTTACTTCATCTTCATCACTATATTTTCACTTCTTTCTTCAAGGAAAATTAGCATAAAATTTTTCAATTACTCCACATTCAAAAACATTTCAAGGGAAGTTTCTCTTTAGAATTTCCTATACCTCTTTTCACATTTTTAGAAAACAAGAATAAAAATTCCTCAATATTTTTACACACCTCATTTTTGAATTCAGAATCACCACATTATTTATATTCAATAATCTTATTAGAATTTCCTTGCTTGGTAGCCTTGTAGGAAATTTATTGATAATTTTTTTTTTTGACTTTCATGACTTTCTCCCTTATCATTTCATAAGTAATGAGAGTTTTATGGATGTTATCTAGAGATAGAGTTTCAGGATCTCTATCCTCTAAATATGAAACTTTGGCATTAAATTTATCAGGAATAATTCTTAAGATATTTTCAACAACATTTGAATCTTCAATATTTTCACCATGACATATAATGGTATTAACAATATCATTTACCCTTGTAAAGAAGTCACCAATAGATTAATAATCGCCCATTTTGATATCTTCATACTTCAAAATCTAGATTTGTAACTTTTCCTTCTGCACCTTCATATTTCCTTCATAAATGTTCCTCAAATTTTCCCATATACTTTTAGCATTAGAAACTCCCTTTACTCTTAGAAACTCACTTTCAAAAAGTGATGAGATTAAATAATTCTTAGCTCTTTAATTATTATCAAGATTTTTCTTGTCTGCAGATGTTAGATGAACTTTTTCATCAAGAGGAGGAAATCCATCTGTAGCTACTTCCAAAACATCATACCCAAGAGACATAACATATGACAAAATTATATCTTTCTAGATATAATAGTTCTTTCTATTGAAGACCATAATCCCTTTACTATTCACACAATTCATATTCTCCATAAAAACTTATCTTCAGAAACTTCAGCAAAGGGTAAATGAAGGAAACCTTCACTCTAATACCACTTGAAAAGGCCCAACCAGGATCAATGTATCATTGAGAAGGAGAGGGGGTGAATCAATGATATATTTTTATTTTATGTTAAATTTATTGTGTAACAAGTTTCACCTCATGTTAAGGATTTATCACTTTGCTAAAAACAAATCATTCAAACATTGAAAAGAGAAAAAGTATTTACAATGTTTACTACTCAATAAGAGTATCCACTCCTTAGAATGGTTTGTAAATAATCCAATACCACACCATACACTATAAAAAAATCCTTTTGTATGGATAAAACAAGTAGGAAATACCCTTACACTTGTGTAGCACTATGATCCATACAACAACACATGTACTTATTCTAGCATAAATAATGCAAAGAAATTTTGTGTAACTTGTTAAGAAACCTCCACTAGTTGGTTCAGAATAAGTCACTGTGTTGATTCAAAAACTTCCACTTTTTTGATTCATCAAAACACACTTATTCACTTTCTGACCTAGCAGTAGATAGATTTTTTTTGGACTTTGTATAAAAACTATGTCTGATGGCCCAATCCAATTCCCTAGTATAATTATTTAGTCTAAAAAATAGATAAGAAAATAATATTCTGGTAATAATTTTAAACCACTTCAAAATTTCCTTGGAAATTTGAATATGACATTTCGGTTTGATCTGATAATTTTTTTCTTCTTCTTCTTATGTTTGAAAAACTTCCTTAGGAAAACTCAATCTAGAAACTTATTTTTTCTTCCAAAATTTTTATCCCACACTCTCTCTCTCCACATGTGAATAGTGTTCCATCATCTTTAGAAAGTAAAATGTACTTCCTACTATTTATAGTATATCCAAAAGAGGTATGGTAAAGAATTTGAATTTTTTTTCCTGCTTAACCAAATTTACCAAAACTAAAAATTCAAATTCATTTCAACTTCATATTTGAATATTCCATCACTTCTCAAATCTTATAGATTCTTCTCAAAACTTCTAAAATATTCTCAAAATATCATCCTTATTCAAATTTACTAATGCTGCTTCAATATTATTCCATTTGATGTTCCAATGAAAATATTCATTACAATGAAACATATGGTCACTCTGATTTTCTTAACCCAAATGAAAACCAAATAAGAACCAAAGTCTTCGTATTATAATGATTTGTACCATTTGAAATATAAATTAATTTTCATTCCAGAGCTTCGTACCAACTGAAAACATTGAAACCATTATTCTATAAAAGTTTTTGCAACTTTGATAGGCTGTAACACCCCCTCGACAACACTTTGGAAAATTTATTCAAGAAATTTATCCTTTTCTTCAATTGTTCAACAAATTCTCAGACTGATGATCCTGCATCTGATGATTCATTGATGTCATCATGTATATGATGGATCCGTTTTTTCTTCACTCCAATGGATCAATTTCAGGTCCAGTCTGATGACTCTTGAACCAATTTGAAAACAAAAAACAGTTCTTATTTTACTCTTTACCCACTGAAAAAAATTAGAGTTCTTTTTATCTCAACCCATTGAAGCAAGAAAAAAAGATAATGAAAATGGTTGACTACATTATAACAACCCATACTTTACATAAATTGTTATTACTTCAAAATTGAAGTATACTTATTACAACATATAACAAAACCATGAAAGGACCGTATAGGTATAGTGTCTTTAGAAACTGGGAAACATAAACAACTGGTTCATAAAGCATCTACACTGTCTCCCATTTATTTCATCATATCTATAGTCCCTTTTTGGCATATCTTACTTAATACCCTTCTTCCTAACCTGGGGAAAGAAAACATACAAAAGGGTGAGCTCAAATGCTCAGTAAGGGTAAACAAAAGAAATATTAATCACATCAAAATAAGAACATAACATTTTGGAAATCTTACCCTGCAAAAGAGGTCATAATTTCATAACATGGGATAAATCATGGTAGTGAAATGTAATCCCAATAATCATAACATAAAACATGAAACTTTGTGTCATACACACATAATCATAGAGAATCATTTCTTATTAGTCAAGACTCATTGCCAAGACTATCTTAGTGGGCAAATTCCATTTCTAAACCGAGTTCACTCCTTGTTTCAGTCCTGTTTCACTGAACCGGTTTAACCTGCCGTTCCAGCCATGTCTATCTCATGAGGTATAAAATATTTACCCAATGCATTGGAGGGAGATATAGGTCCCACCCATCTCATAATGATACCATTCATATGTGTGCCACAAAATTATAAATCATACATCATTGCATAACCCATGTAATAAAAATGGGATTCTTAAACAACATGACATCATAAAACAATTCATATAAGATAAAGGAATTCATAAAAATAATTCCATCACAACATAATCAAATAAATGTAATAATAGGGATAGAAATAGAACCCTATATTATCTTAGATGGAAAATAATTTTGATAAAACACTTGAACTCCATTCTTGAGGAAAATATCCTTTCTACTTCAAAAAAACATTTCCTTTCTTAACATGCCATACAATTATAAACTAAAAGAAGTTGATTAAAAGTAAACTTGAAAACTTGTAAAGGAATATTCTTGGAAATAATGTTTTAAAAATCCATTCATGCTGTATAAGTTAAAAACAACATTCTTCTCATACTTTTGTCGAAAAAGTAAAAAAGTACCTCGTACGAAAAACGACAAAAGATTCCTTTTATATCTTTTACTAAAAACTAACCGAAGGGTAAAATTGGATTTAAACAATTGTAGGTGTATGGAAAAAATATTACATATTGAGGAGACATGGATGTGGATGATAAAATACACCCCAGTAAATACCAAAGTATAAACAATCTCGAATAAAATGAGATTGTGATATTTTCCCTTACCTTAGGTCCGATTTGCTTCGTAAGTGTCCGAACCTCCTGTATAATGATTTAAATAATGTTATTTACTTATTCCAGAATCATACTTATTTTTATGATATCATATATGGTCATATTCTTAGCTTCTTATTAGTAATATTTCATTACTACTTGTTATTCGGGTGTTTATTACTTTTTGTTCTTATGTGTGTTTTGTCGAATAAATTCTTATTTTTCTTTTTAGGTTATAGATACCTCATTTCCAGAATGTTATTAGTGTAATATATATCATATTAATTCATTCAATTCATTTATATAATCATTATGCAATGAAGATCATGTAGAACAAGTCGCATCACATCATGGAGACGGTATTCCGTACGTACGCACGAGCGATGATATCGTTCCCATGATCATGGAATTGTATTGGAGTGTATATATACTATTTAAGAATCAAAATCACTTTAAAATAATCATATATAGTCATTATTTACACCATTATACCCATCCAAGTAAGGTGGTGGTGGAAAATAGATTACACCACGGCGTGGAGACGGTATTTCGTACGTACGCACGCGCGGTGATTTCATTTTCCGTAGGATGGATAGATGGTGAAATAGAGTTGTTTCATACTTATAATAACATATAATTATATGATTGATACTTATGTTATTAATTCATAATGAAACAACTAAATAAGAATAAGTTGAAGAAGAAATAAAGTTGAAAGAATCGGTAACGGACAATACCTCTTCTTTGAAGCGCCTCTTTGAGATCTCCTCTTAGGGCACTAAAATTGGTCTTTGAAGAAGACCAGGACCCCTAGGATGTTTCTAGGGAAGTGGAGAGGAGATATTGGCAGGGTTTGGCCGAGCTTGAAGGCTCAAAGTGGTGTGAGGAAGAGAGGGAGGAGGTGCCCTTTTATAAGGGAGGAGAGGGGCACCTTTGGAATAACTAAAAATATTATTTTATTATAAAGTCAAATTCGGTTTTTAATAGATACAAATTGATATATTTCGAAGCTAAGGTGGGGATGGGTCTAAATAATCTCATCCAATAGAATTTAGACAAGTTTAGGTATCAATTTTAACCTTATCATTTAGATTTAACTTTAAGTTAGATAATTTAACTTTTACAGTGTCTTCTTGTTTTCTTACACTATAAGGTTAATAAACTTACTATATAAAGCCAAAAGAACCCCAAGTTGTTTATTATTAATATATATAACCTTATATAAGTCATTTGGCCGAACCTTAGATTTTTAGGAATAAAATAACAATTAATAATATAGTATTTGTTTTAAAAACAATTTTATGTCAATCTTGACACTATTTGGTAATTGATTTTTGTGAAAATCATAACAGAATTATTAGTTAGAAAAAATTTAATTAAATCAATACTAACATGTAATATTAACATATAAAATTATTTTAATTCATAAAAACTCTCAAATTACATTTATTTGGGTATTTATAACATCAATTATGTTAATATTTCATTAATAAGATAATTACTGCATCATCATTGTGTCATAAATAAATTAAATTATTTAATGTCTAAAAATTATAAATAAAATACCATTATGTTGGAAATAATTTTATCTTTCTAATTAATATTTATAGTCTAATTTATCTTATGTATAACCCTATATTAAAAATGATTTAGTTATTAAACTTTGATTTTAACTATTTTAACCCTTCTTTAAATAAATTGATAATAAATGTCCTAATCTAATCCAAGTGGGCCTAAATGGTCATATTTTATTCCTAAGGTTGTTTTTGGTCGAATTACACTTATCCAATAGAATTAGGACATGTGTTAGGGTAATAATAATATCATTTTTACCCTTAACTACCCTATTTACTTTTAACCGTGGTAAAAAAAGTAAAAAGTTACTATTCACCAAAAATTATTTTCATCTCATTGAACCAAATTTTAGTCCTTGATATTAACTGTGTCTCTCGGATTTTCGAAATTCTACTCACAGAAGCGGTAAAACTAAGTTTTATGAAAAAATTCAGTTTTTTTAACTACCACTTAGTGGTTTCACTATTCATCAAAAAATGAAAGTTTCCAGAAAAATACCAAAAATTAGGCCTAAGATATATTTGATATTATGAATTCAAAAATGATATCTATTTTACCAAATTCAAAACATATCAGTTACATTAACTAATTTAAAAATTAATTCCCGTCGTTAAAACAAATAGCGTGTTTTTAAGAGATAATAACTATCAAAAGATTGACACTTGTTTATGTCTGGTTTAAATGTGAAATTACATCAAATGAACAAAATTTTATTAATTTGTAAAAATATATTCTAAATATACTTTAAAACCACTCAAATCAATAATTTATCACTATTAATTATTTTGATTAAAAAAGTTGTTTTTAATTAAAATTTAGTAATTTCCACTATTCATCAGAATATGAAAGTTATTCGAAAAGTACCAAAATTTCACCCTATGATAATTTTGATATTCCGAATCCAAAAATGAAGTGCATTTTGAAAAATAAAATTTAAAAAATTTCAAAAAGTGGTTATTACTATTCATAACGGCTAGTTTTAATAATATTTTAATAGCATATCGTTGTTTAGTGAAACTCGGTATTGCGTACGACACAAGCTATTGAGGAAGGCCGCGGTTGCGTGTAAAGCAAGCCAAGCTAGTGTTGTGTGTAGTGAAAGATTCCTTTGATGATTTATATAACATAAAAACAAAATATTTCTCATAAAAGTCTCAGGTGTTACATTCTACCCCCCTTAAAATGAATTTCACCCTCGAAATTCATCACTTTATAACAAAAAGATGAGGATACCTCTCCCTCATCATATCCTCAAGCTCCCATGTAGCTTCTTCTAATTGGTGGTTCCTCCATAAAACTTTCACCAATCGAGTGGTCTTGTTTCGTATGACTTTTTCGCTACGATCCAGAATCTCTATCGGCTGTTCTTCATAAGAAAGATCTTGCTCCAGCAGTACAAATTCTGAGCTGAGTACATGTGAAGGATCAGGTATGTACTTTCTCAGGGGAGATACATGGAACACATCGTGAACTTGAGAGAGATTCGGTGGAAGCGCCAATCGGTAAGCTACCTTTCCAACATGATCCAGTGTTTCAAAAGGACCGATATATCTAGGGATCAACTTCCCCTTCTTTCCAAATCTCATGACCCTCTTCCAGGGAGATATTCGTAAGAAAACTTTATCACCCACTTCAAACTCTAGGTCTTTTCTTCGGTTGTCGGCATAACTTTTTTGTCGACTCTGAGCTGCTCTTATGTGTTGTTGAATAGATTGGACCTTTTCTGCCATCTCATCAACAAGATCAGGTCCTAATAGCTTTCTTTCCCCAACTTCATCCCAGCAAGTTGGAGTTCTGCATTTATTTCCATAGAGAGATTCATAAGGAGCCATCTGAATACTGGAGTGAAATCTATTATTATAAGAAAATTCCACCAAAGGTAGGTGTTGATCCCAACCAACTTTGAAATCCATAGAGCAAGCTCTCAACATATCTTCTAGAGTTTGAATTGTTCTCTCAGACTAACCATCTATTTGAGGATGATAAGCAGTGCTGAAATTCAACTCTGTATCCAGAGTATGCTGAAGACTTCGCCAGAACTTCGAGGTAAATCTCGGATCCCGATCAGATATAATAGAAAGTGGTACTCCATGCAATATTACCACTTCCTTTACATATATCCTGGAAAGCTGATCCAGAAAGAAATCCTCTCTAATAGCAATGAAGTGTGCATACTTTGTAATATGATCAACTATGACCCAGATAGAATTATTACCTTTGGATGTTTTAGGAAGTCCTGTGACAAAGTCCATAGTGATGTTTTCCCATTTCCATTCAGGTATGGGTAATGGTTGTAACATCCCCTTAGACTTCTATCTCTCATCTTTAACTTGCTGACAAACCAAGCATCAAGAGACATATTCAGCAACATCTCTTTTCATGCCATCCCCCCAGAGGTAATCTTTCAGGTCCCTATACATCTTTGTGCTTCTAGGATGAATAAAGAATGAAGAACTATGAGCCTCATCCAGTAGCTCCTTCTTTAATTCTGGAATGGGAGGAACACAAACCCGATTCCTGAACTTTATTATTCCATCACAATCAAGGTGGAATTTAGGAACATTTCTCACCTTCTTTTTTAACTCTACATCTTCTTTCTATGCCTCTTGAATCTTCACATGTATAGATGGTTGAACATTCATTTGAGAAAGATAAGATTTCTCCCCTTCCATTAAAATTCCAAGATCCATCCTTTGTAAATCCATAAATATTGGATATTTTGTGATCCTCATCATGGATAAGCTAGCATGGTATTGTCGACTTAATGCGTCTGCTACCTTGTTTGCTTTCCTAGGGTGGTAATGAATTGAGCAGTCGTAATCCTTAATCAGTTATAACCATCTTCTTTGGTGCATATTCATCTCCTTTTGTGTGTAAATATATTTTAAACTTTTATGATCAGTATAAATATCACACCTTTCACCATAAAGGTAATGCCTCCAAATCTTTAATGCAAAGATTACCGCAGCTAAATCCAAATCATGAGTTGGGTAATTTTTCTCATGGATTTTCAACTGCCGTGAGGCATAAGATACCACCATATCATTTTGCATAAGAACACACCCCAACTCCTTCTTGGATGCATCACTGTAGATCAAAAACCTTTCTCCACTACAAGGAAGTGTGAGCACAGGTGCACTAGATAACCTTCTTTTCAACTCCTTGAAATTCTCTTCACATTCCTCTGTCTAAACAAACATAACTCTTTTCTGAGTCAACCTGGTGAGTGGATTAGATAATCGTGAAAAATCTTTCACAAAACGTCAATAATATCTAGCCAAACCAAGAAAACTTTGGATCTCAGTTACTGTTGTTGGTCTTGACCATCTTTGGATAACCTCTATTTTTTATGGATCCATAGACATCCCCTATTTTGAGATTATGTGACCCAAAAATGAAACTTTTTGAAGCCAAAATTCACACTTGGTAAATTTGGTATAAAGCTTCTCCTTTCTCAGGGTCTTCAATATAATTCTCAAGTGATCTTCATGTTCTTCCTTGCTCTTTGAATATATAAGAATATCATCTATGAAGACTACCATAAACTGATCAAGATAGTCTCTAAAGACTATATTCATCAGATCCATGAAGATAGCAGGGGCATTAGTAAGACCAAATAGAATCACTATAAATTCATAGTGTCCATACCTTGTACGAAAAGCTGTCTTTGGTATATCCTCCCTTTTGACCCTTAATTGATGATACCCTGAACGAAGATCAATCTTGGAAAAGTATTGAGCTCCTCATAGTTGGTCAAATAAGTCATCAATGCACGGGAGAGGATATTTGTTCTTGATAGTGATCATGTTAATTTCTCGATAATCAATGTAGAGTCTCATTGATCCATCTTTCTTCTTAACAAACAGAACAAGTGATCCCCAAGGTGACACACTAGGGCATATGAATCCTTTATCAGGATTCTCTTGGAGTTGCTTCTTCAACTCCTGCAACTCAATTGGGGCCATTCTATAAGGTGTCTTTGAAATAGGCAAAGCACCCGGTATGAGTTCTATTGAAAACTCAACTTCACGATTTGGTTGAAGACCTGACAATTCCTCTGGAAAGACATCATCAAACTCCCGTACAATGGGAATATTCTTAATCATGAGTTTCTCTCCAGCCATTTGAGATAAATAACCCTCATTTAGTGGAATCAAGACCCATAAGATGGAAGAAATTTCCACTGGAAGGTTATGTTCATCCTTTCATCGATAGACAATCATAGATTGATCTGGAATATGAAATGTGACTTCCCTTATTTGGAAATTGATATGATCTCCATATAAAGAAATCCAATCCATGCCAATAATCACATAAAATTTCACTATAGGAAGGATCACAAGATTTTTAGGAAGCACTTTCCCACAAACTTCAATCGGGGAAGAATTATAAACTTTTGATGCGACTGTTGTGCCATTAGGAGTTGTCACAGCCAACTCGACATCTAATTGTTGAGGTAATACAGTGATACCCTTAGAAAATTCTTCATAAATAAAAGAGTGTGTGGATCCAGAATCAAATAAAACATTTTCTACTTTAGAGTGGATGGTAAGTGTACCTTTCACCACATCGTTATCGTACTCCACATCGCTGATAGAAATTTCATGTGACTTTCCTTTGTCTTTAGCCTTAGGATTTTATTGATTTCGATCATCATCAACAACCCTTAGATTAGGACATTTATTGGCATAATTCCCCATATCCTTTCACTTGAAACATTGAAGTGTAGTAGGTTCATTCTGTGTATCCCTTCCTTTTTTTGCATCATTAGACATCTTCTTCCCATCATTGCGGCATTCAAATGCCCGATGACTTTACTTTCCACATTTGAAAAAATTACTTGTCCCTTTAAGACAACTCCATCCATGTTTCTTTCCACACTTTGATCATAAGGGAAAAATCATCTTCTTTTCAGTGTGCTCTTTAGATTTTCCTTTGAATTCCATTTTCCTCTTCTTATCAAACCCATATGACTGATGGGTTATTCCAATCTCCATCTAAACTTTAAGAGCACATCGAACGATTTCCTCGTAGCTATTGAAGTCCCTTATGGCTAAGTCTCTTCGAAGACTTGGTTTTAAGCCACTAAAGAATTGATCGATCTTACTCTCAGGTTGGATAATAATTCCGGAAGTGTACCTTGCAAGTCTTGTAAAATTTGCTTCGTAGGTACCAACAGATTCATCATCCTTTTGCTTTAGTTCAAGAAACTCCTTCTCTATCTATGTTCAAAGAATATGAGGGAAATACTTATTGAAAAATAAGTTCTTGAACTCGTCCCATTCCATGGACTCAATTTCATCCCTTTGCCTCATATTCTTAATAAGATTCCACCATTGATCAACATCTCCTTCCAAACGATACACTGCTAGGATGACTTTATAATGTTAAGAACATTAAAGAACTGAAAATATCTTTTCATTGGTACTGATCCATTGTTCAGCCACTAATGGATCAGAAGACCCGCGGAATGAAGGTGGACGCTGGCTCATGAAGAATTTGACAGAATGTTGCTCCTTCCTTTGCTCATTTGGAAGTCCTGCATTATTCATATCTTGAGAAAGTTGTGTGAGCATGGCTACATGATTTTTCATTCTAGCTCACATAATGTTTGGTTGCTCAGGGGGACAATCATTGCATTGCCCGTCGCATTCTGCATTAACACGGTTCCTTCGGGTTCTAGCCAATGAATAAAACCAAGAAGAATAGTGTGAGAAACACTAATTATAATAGGAAAACCACATAATCAAGAATAAAATTTCACACTTAAGGTCTTATCATAGGTTATTCATGGCCATTTATAAAACACTAAGATTGTGTTCTATGCTTATACTTATCCTTAGGGTTCTTACTAAGGCTTTCACATCCTAGTTTCCAAAGGTTGACTATACCTTTCCTCTGATACCAACTATAATGACCCATACATTACATACATTGTTATTACTTCAAAATTGAAGCGTACTTATTACAACATATAACAAAACCATGAAAGGACCGTATAGGTATAATGTCTTTAGAAACTGGGAAACATAAACAACTGGTTCATAAAGCATCTACACTGTCTCCAATTTATTTCATCATATCTATAGTCCCTTTTTGGCATATCTTACTTAATACCCTTATTCCTGACCTGGGGAAAGAAAACATACAAAAGGGTGAGCTCAAATGCTCAGTAAGGGTAAACAAAAGAAATATTAATCACATCAAAATAAGAACATAACATTTTGGAAATCTTACCCTGCAAAAGAGATCATAATTTCATAACATGGGATAAATCATGGTAGTGAAATGTAATCCAAATAATCATAACATAAAACATGAAACTTTTTGGAATACACACATAATCATAGAGAATCATTTCTTATTAGTCAAGACTCATTTCCAAGACTATCTTAGTGGACAAAGTCCATTTCTGAACCGAGTTCACTCCTCATTTCAGTCCTGTTTCACTGAACCGGTTTAACCTGCCGTTCCAGCCATGTCTATCTCATGAGATATAAAATATTTACCTAATGAATTGGAGGTAGATATAGGTCCCACCCATCTCATAATTATACCATTCATATGTGTGCCACAAAATCATAAATCATACATCATTGCATAACCCATGTAATAAAAATGGGATTCTTAAACAACATGACATCATAAAAAAATTCATATAAGATAATGGAATTCATAAAAATAATTCCATCAGAACATAACCAAATCAATGTAATAATAGGGATAGAAATAGAACCCTATATTATCTTAGATGGAAAATAATTTTGATAAAACACTTGAACTCCATTCTTGAGGAAAATATTCTTTCTACTTCAAAAACACTTTTCCTTTCTTAACATGTCATACAATTCTAAACTAAAAGAAGTTGATTAAAAATAAACTTGAAAAATTGTAAAGTAAGCTTCTTGTAAATAATGTTTTAAAAATACATTCATGCCTTATAAGTTAAAAACAACATTCTTCTCGTACTTTTGTCAGAAAAGTCAAAAAGTACCTCGTACGAAAAACGACAAAAGATTCCTTTTATATATTTTACTAAAAACTCACCGAAGGGTAAAATTGGATTTAAACAATTGTAGGTTGATGGAAAAAATATTACATATTTAGGAGACATGGATGTGTATGATAAAATACACCCAAGTAAATACCAAAGTATAAACAATCTCGGATAAAATGAGATTGTGATATTTTCCCTTACCTTAGGTCCGATTTGCTTCGTAAGTGTCCGAAACTCCTGTATAATGATTTAAATAATGTTATTGACTTATTACATAATCATAATTATTTTTATGATATCATATATGGTCATATTCTTATCTTTTTATTAGTAATATATCATTACTACTTGTTATTCAGGTGTTTATTACTTTTTGTTCTTATGCGTGTTTTGTCGAATAAATTCTTATTTTTCTTTTTAGTTTATAGATACCTCATTTAAATAATGGTATTAGTTTAATATATATCATATTAATTCATTAAATTCATTTATATAATCATTATGCAATGAAGATCATGTAGAACGAGTCGCATCACATCGTGGAGACGGTATTCCGTACGTACGCACGAGCGATGATATCATTCCCATGATCGTGGAATTGTATTGGAGTGTATATATACTATTTAAGAATCAAAATCACTTTAAAATAATCATATATAGTCATTATTTACACCATTATACCCATCTAAGTAAGGTGGTGGTGGAAAATAGATTACACCACGGCGTGGAGACGGTATTCCGTACGTACGCACGCGCAGTGATTTTGTTTTCCGTAGGATGGATAGATGGTGAAATAGAGTTGTTTAATACTTATAATAACATATCAGTATATGAGTTATACTTATGTTATTAATTCATAATGAAACAACTAAATAAAAAGAAGTGGAAGAATAAATAAAGTTGAAAGAATCGGTAACAGACATTACCTCTTCTTTGAAGCGCCTCTTTGAGATCTCCTCTTAGGGCACTAAAATTGGTCTTTGAAGAAGACCAGGACCTCTAGGATGTTTCTAGGGAAGTGGAGAGGAGATATTGTCAGGTTTTGGTCGAGATTGAAGGCTCAAAGTGGTGTGAGGAAGAGAGGGAGGAGGTGCCCTTTTATAAGGAAGGAGAGGGGCACCTTTGGAATAACTAAAAATATTATTTTATTATAAAGTCAAATTCGGTTTTTAATAGCTCCAAATTGATATATTTCGAAGATAAGGTAAGGATGGGTCTAAATACTCTCATCCAATAGAATTTAGACAAGTTTAGGTATCAATTTTAACCTTATCATTTAGATTTAACTTTAAGTAAGATAATTTAACTTTTATAGTGTCTTCTTGTTTTCTTACACTATAAGGTTAATAAACTTACTATATCAAGACAAACGAACCCCAAGTTGTTTATTATTAATATATATAACCTTATATAAGTCATTTGGCCGAAACTTAGATTTTTAGTAATAAAATAACAATTAATAATATAGTATTTGGTTTAAAAACAATTTTATGTCAATTTTGACACTATTTGGTAATTGATTTTTGTGAAAATTATAACAGAATGATTAGTTCGAAAAAATTTAATTAAATAAATACTGACATGTCATATTAACATATAAAATTATTTTAATTCATAAAAAGTCTCAAATTACATTTATTTGGGTATTTATAACATCAATTATGTCAATATTTCATTAATAAGATAATTACTGGATCATCATTGTGTCATAAATACATTAAATTATTTAATGTCTAAAAATTATAAATAAAATTCCATTATGTTGGAAATCTTTTTATCTTTATAATGAATATTTATAGTCGAATTTATCTTATGTATAACCCTATATTAAAAATGATTTAGTTATTAAACTTTGATTTTAACTATTTTAACCCTTCTTTAAATAAATTGATAATAAATGTCCTAATCTAATCCAAGTGGGCCTAAATGGTCGTATTTTATTACTAAGGTTGTTTTTGGTCGAATTACACTTATCCAATAGAATTAGGACATGTGTTAGGGTAATAATAATATCATTTTTACCCTTAACTACCATATTTACTTTTAACCGTGGTAAAAAAAGTAAAAAGTTACTATTCACCAAAAAGTATTTTCATCTCATTGAACCACATTTTAGTCTTTGATATTAACCGTGTCTCTCAGATTTTCGAAATTCTACTCACAGAAGTGGTAAAATTAAGTTTTATGAAAAAATTCAGTTTTTTTAACTACCACTTAGTGGTTTCACTATTCATCAAAAAATGAAAGTTTCCAGAAAAATACCAAAAATTAGGCCTAAGATATATTTGATATTATGAATTCAAAAATGATGTATATTTTACCAAATTCAAAACATATCAGTTACATTAACTAATTTAAAAATTAATTCCTGTCGTCAAAACAAATAGCGTGTTTTTAAGAGATAATAACTATCAAAAGATTGACACTTGTTTATGTCTGGTTTAAATGTGAAATTACATCCAATGAACAACATTGTATTAATTTGTAAAAATATATTCTAAATATACTTTAAAACCACTCAAATTAATAATTTATCACTATTAATTATTTTTATTAAAAAAGTTGTTTTTAATTAAAATTTAGTAATTTTCACTATTCATCAGAATATGAAAGTTATCCGAAAAGTACCAAAATTTCACCCTAATCTAATTTCAATATTCCGAATCCAAAAATGAAGTCCATTTTGAAAAATAAAATTTAAAAAATTTCAAAAAGTGGTTATTACTATTAATAACAGCTAGTTTTAATAATATTTTAATAGCATATCGTTGTTTAGTGAAACTCGGTATTGCGTACGACACAAGCTATTGAGGAAGGCCGCGGTTGCGTGTAAAGAAATCCAAGCTAGTGTTGTGTGTAGTGAAAGATTCCTTTGATGATTTATATAACATAAAAATAAAATATTTCTCATAAAAGTCTCGGGTGTTACATACATTATTGATAATCATCCAGTTGATCGGTCTCTAAAATTTTCTCATCCATCAGTCCCAATAACTCTAACTTACCGATCAGTGTTAGAACACATCCGATGAAATGGTGGCATATTGTGTCTGATGGACCAATGTCAGCAGTGAATTCTTTCTACCTGATGATTTTTCTTCTAGATAGTTTCTTTCGGTGGATCATACAGTCCAATGGATTGGTTAATCAGTACTTTAGAAACACTTAAAACATCATTACCATTCTTCTTCCAAAAACTTCTTCTTGTATTCTGACTTTTTAATGACTTTACATTATAACCATCATAGCATCGTTTAAATTATTGTGCCAATCACATATTATCCCCTTTCTTCCACAAAGTTTTCTTTACAAGTTTTTAATACAACTTATGATATTTTATAACTAATCAAATAGAAAATAATCATCATATTTAGTATCAAGATATCTAGACTCTGATACATTTTCTTCATACCGATCAAAAATTTCATTCTGAATCCAATGTGAGTCCGAAAAACACTTCAACTAGATAAATTTTCCAAAAAAATAAAACTGAAACCTATGATTTTTCTTATCAAATATTTATTCAATTGTTAATTATGATACCCCTTTTTTTCGATCATAAAAACTTACAAAGTTAATTGATTTTGTTTATGCATAATAAATAAAATCCTTTAACTAAATATTAAGTAAAACTAAGCCTTCAATTACATGATTGATAATGAAACCATAGAACTAAGTGTTAGTCCAATCCTAATTGAGACACTTACTTTTATCAAGGAGTTATTATAAAAGTTTTGGGTTGACTTAACCAAGTATACATCAAGTGAAGTATCCCTCACTAAGCTTGATGTTATTTGGAGGTAAAGTGTTGAGGAAGTCTGAATGAGGGTTTAAATATTGGGGAGTCCACTTAATAGATCAAGGAGTTGAAAGACCATAGTTGGAGAAGATATTCCTACCTAAATACCTTTGATTAATTGAATAGAACCTCACTTAGGTTGTGAGAAGGGGCATATGGATCCTTTACACTAGAATATCTATGCTACTAGACATTCTAAGCCTAATAGTGAGGGTTATTGGGACTTGATAAAATATTGTGATACATATAATTAAATTTATTTTGTATCTCCTTTTATAATAAGATAAGGTACTAATAATATGATATAAATTATTGTAAAATCAAATGGAAACTTCAACCACAAATCTATCCCTATAAACTATCTTGGATAAATACAATATTCTTAATAGCACAAACTTACAGGAATGGTACACGTGCTTGTGCATTATACTATTCTAGGATTGAAAGTTATATGTGTTGGAGTCCCCAGTTCCTGATGCATACACTTTGGAGGTGAGTGATTAAGAGTTACGTTTCTATGAAAAACACTTGGATGGTGCACTAGATGTATAGTGTTTAATGTTATCTTCCATGTATAGTAAACTAAAAAAATTATATAAGACTATGGATGCATATGCAATTATTAGTCATCTCTATGATATTTATCAGGAGAGAGAAAGACATGTCCATTTTGAGATCTCTAAGGAACTCTTCACATGTAATATTAGAGAAGGAACACTATCTGAACCACACATAGTAAAAATTATTGGCTATATTGAGCATTTTCAAATTCTAGTATTTAAACTACCTGATCAATTGTGAACCGATCTCATTATCGCCTCACTCCCTCAAAGATTATCTAAATTTTTTGTGAATTTAAACATGAACAATATAGAGAATTCACTCACAGATATCCTCACCTTAATTCACCAGACTGATATAAAATTGAAGCCTAAAAATTCCTCTGTCCTTATGAAGAATAATGGGTAAGTAAAGGAAAAGATCACCAAAACTAAGACTAAGTCTAGGATACTACACACCACCCTTCCAAGAAGAGAAATATAAAATAAAAAGTGAGAGATTAGGATGTTGTCTATTTCTGATGTGGCAATAAGGGCCACTGAAATAAAAACTAAACACTAAAAAGGAAGTAATTAAATGCTTTAGGTATGTTCATTATCGAGTGCAACCTTTCAATTTCTATGAATTGGTTATTGGATATTGTAAGTGGATCTCACATTTGAATATAAATATAGGACCCCAGTAGATTTCAAAAGGTTGCTCAGGGTGAGGTGGATTAGTGGGTATCAAATAGAGCTAAGTTGGCACTACTATCCATTGGATACTACCACCTCACATTATAGATGTGAATGATCTTGGTTCTTCATAAGCATTACCATGTGCCTAAAATTTCAAAAAAACATTATTTTGGTATCTAAATTAGATATTGAAGGTTTTATTTTCATGTTTTAAAAAAAAGTTACTTATTTTATAAAGAAAGTATATGTTATGGTAAGACACATTTACATAATGGTCTTTATGTACTAGATTATTAGAACTAAGTGTTGGTAATAGATAACAAATCTGGTTCACATGAATCATACCACACTTGGTGGTGGCATCGCCACTTAGGTTATGTAAACGAGAAAAAAATGAATAAGTTATATCAATATGGTTATTTAGATTCATTAAAACTAAAACTACTTAGTATTTTCCAAGAATGTTTACTAGGTAAAATGACCAAAGATCTATTTAGTGGAAAGGGTGAAAGGGACACCGAGTTTCTAGAGTTTGTTCACACTGATGTGTGTGGACCATTCCCAATTGAATCAAGGGGTGGGTATTCATAATTCATAACTTTTATTGATGATTTTATTAGGTTTTTATATATATACTTAGTGAGACACAAGTTTAAATCCTTTGGGAAATTAAAATAATTCAAGAATGAGGTTGAGAACTTATTGGTGGGAAGATTAAAAAACTCTGCTCAAACCATAGTGGAGAATTTCTTAATCAAGGCTTCATTGTCTATTTATGGGAGTATAAGATTTTATCCCAACCCACTCCTCCTTATTCACCCCAGTGGAATGGTGTAAGTGAAAGGAGGAACTACACGTTGTTTGACTTGGATAGGTCAATGGTGTGTCTTAAAAATCTTGCACTATAATTTTGGGGATATGCATTAGGACAACAACATACACACTAAACCAAGTGCCCATTAAAAAAGCATACGGTATTATATATCAATTATGGAGTGGAAAGAAACCTTTATTTTCAAACTTACTTGTGTGGGGATGAAAAGTGTTTGTTAAGGCCTTTTTAGGAAACAAACTTGCACCTTAAGGAACATAGTGTATCTTTATAGGACAACCTAAGGAAATAAGGGGATATTACCTATATAACCCCTCTGATAAAAAGGTAATAGTGGTAAAACAATCCATGATCCTTAAGATGGAGAACATATATAAAAGAGATAGTGGGAGCGAGATAGACTTTGATGAATTCCAAGTTCAGGATATATAAGAGTTGGTATAGGAACAAGTTCCATAAAGCACCAAGGAAAAAACTATTAAACTACAGTAAAATAGTGATTTAACAGCGTTTTTTCATGATAAAATTTAGTGGTGGGTTTTTAATGGTGTTTTTAAAAAACTTCACTAAATGTTTTTTAAAAAATATATTTTTTTAATTTTTTTAATTTTTTTTTCAAAAAAAAGTCATTTTTTAGCAGCGGTTTTAAAAAAAAACCCCCACGAAAAAGCAATATTTTTTTAAAACCACCATGAAATAAAAATATTTTTTAAAATTATTAATTATTAATTATTACTAAATCTCTTATATATTTTATTATTTAAAATTTTAATTAATTATAATGTGTTAATTAATAAATTTTTATAACTATTAGTTAATAATAACATGAAACTTAAAACAAATCTACAAAAAACTGAAAATAATACTTTGGTATCAAATGACCATAACATTCGATTCAGAAGTCCGTTTCATCTCCACAACTTGTCAAATCAAATCTTATGAAATGAGGTAAGACCACATGAGATCTAAATCACGTGATAATAAGAGGAATAAAATATATTATAGTTTCAAAAAAGTTAGAAATCAAATTCGAACTTAAAACAACCATAAATTTTGATTTAGGTGTTCGTTTGGGCTATAAAACATATGAAATCAAAGACTACGACAAGATCTATGACATAGATGGTCTCAAACTAAGGTCAAATAGTTTTTTTTGGTTTTTCATCCCTAGAAAGGCTCAAAAGGCCTCCAAAACTAACAATTGTAACTTCTGATTTGGGTGTCTGTTCGACGTGTACCGCATATCATATCGAATATCATTTTTCGAGCTTCGATTTTATTGGTTGTGGAGCTGAAATGGACTCTCGAATTAGAATTTATGGTCGTTTCAAGGTTTTTAGGGGTTTTCAAAGTTTCTTAACATTTTTATGTGTTTTAAGGGTACCATAATTTTTTATTTTTTATTGATTTATTATTTATTGATTTATTTATTGATTTATTTATTATTTATTTATTAGTGATTAATTATTCATTTATTATATATTTATTAGTGATTAATTATTCATTTATTATTTATTATTTATTATTTATTATTTATTATTTATTTATTATTTATAATTTATAATTTATAATTTATAATTTATAATTTTATTATTTTATTTTACTAATTTTACTAATTTATTATTTTATTTTCATAATTCTATTATTTATTTATTTATTATTATTTATTTGTAATTTATCATTTATCATTTATTATTTATTATTTATTATTTTATTATTATTTAATTATTTTTTATTATTTTATTTTCATAATTTTATTATTTATTTATTTATTATTATTTATTATTATTTATTTATGATTTATGATTTATATCTATTTGTTATGTATTGTTTGTTTCTTCAATTAATATATTTAAGTATATTAAATTCTGATTATGCACCACATGAAGAGCCCGATGGAGTGGTAAAGTCTTTGGAGAATATGCGAGTGGTTAGGGGTTCAATTCTCACCCAACGTAGAATTTCTATATATATCACATGCATGTACATGTGCATGTTCATGTTCATGGTAATAAATAGTAAAAATTAAATAATAAATAATAAATAATAAATAATAAATAATAAATAATAAATAATAATAATAAATAATAAATAATAAAATTAAAAAAATAAAAAAATAAAATAATAAAATAAATTAACAAAATTTTAAAAAATAGAAAAATAGAAAAATAGAGAAATAAAAAAAATAAAAAAAATAAAAAACCGCCCGTAAATGATTTAGCGATAGTTCAAACTGCCGCTAAAAAACCACCACTAAATCGTTCTACAACAGTTTTGAAAAACTATCGTTAATTGATTGCCAACACACGATTTAGCGATGGTCTTTTAAAACCATCATAGAATGATTTAGTGGCGGTTTAAGCAGTCGTTAAACTTGAATTTTGGCATAGAGAGACACAAGTATTGTGTATGAGTACAAGAGAGGTTAAAGAAGATGAAAGACATGTTTTTATAGTCACCGAGGATGGTGACTCATTATTGGTAGATAATAATGATCCTCCAACCTATAAGGAAGTAGTAAGCTGCACAAATGCTACCAAATGGAAAGAAGTAATGAATTCTCAAATAGATTCCATGTACCAAAAATGAGTTTGTATTTAGGTGGATTTGTCAGTTGATGTAATGTCCATTGGTTCAAAAATGGGTATTTAAGAAGAAACTGGACATAAATGGTCAAGTTGGTGCCTATAAATCACGAATGGTTGCAAAAGGGTTCAAATAATGTAAATACATTGACTACAATGATACCTTTTCACGAGTCTCCATGCATAAATCCATTATAATTCTACTTTCCATAGAAACATACAATGTTTATGAGATTTGGAAGATGAATGTCAAAATAACCTTCTTTAATGGGAATTTTCAGGAAGATGCCTATATGACACTACTAGAAGGGTTTGTGACTCTAGGTAATGCTAATAAAGTATGAAAGTTACATAGTTGCATTTGTGGATTAAAATAAGAATCTAGGTCATGAAACATTTGTTTTGATGAATCCATAATAGTATTTGGTTTCATAAGAAATGAATGTGGGCCTTATGTCTATAAATGGTTTAGTGGGAGTGCAGTTTTCTTCCTAATAGTATATGTTCATGACATTTTAATTATTGTAAATGAGATACTTATCTTACAGACCATTAATATGTGGTTAAATACATGCTTATCTATAAAAGAATTAGGTGAAGTAGTATATGTTTTCAGGATCAAGATCCATTATGATAGATCCAAGAGGCTACTTGGTCTAAGTTAGGGTACATATATTGATAAGATACTAAGGAGGTTCAGTATAGAATAATACAAGATGGTATTATTTCCCATGTTATATGGAATTCATCTTTCTAAGAAAATGTGTCCTCAAACACATGAGGAGATACAAATAATGGTAAAAATTCCATATACGTCAACAATTGGGTCGGTCATGTATATCATGTTGTGTACTAGGCTAGATATCACTTATGCCTTAAGTGCAATAGGTAGATCTAGGGGATCACCAATGAATGGATGCCAAAACTATCCTTAAGTATCTGAGGTGAACTAAGGATATGTTATTGGTATATAAAGGATACGAGGAACTAGTCATAAGAGAATATGCAGATTCTAGTGTCTAAATAGATCAAGATGACTTGAAGTCATAGTTGGGATATGTCATCACCATTAATGGAGGGGTTGTGAGATGGAATAGATCAAATTAATCCATGGTTTTCGATTCTATAGAGAAGTCAAAGTACATTGAAAAATTTGATGAATTCAAGAAGCAGTGTGATACACAATTTCATCCAAGATATAGATGTGGTGCCAAGCAGTAATGACCCTATCATAGTTTATTGTGATAATAATTCAGCGGTGGCTATCTCCAAATAACTAAGGTGACATTAGTGAATGAATCACATACTCTGTAACACCCTAAGCTTCTACAATATGTTTCCCTTTGAATAATGCAATATCTTGCATTGTACGCAACTTTGAGATTTTAACATACCACGACCAATCAAACTAGCCGTTATGAATAATAATACCCAATTTTTGAAATTTTATAAATTTTATCTTTAAAAATGGACTTCATTTTTCGATTTGGAATATCAAAATTAACTTAGGGTGAATTTTTGGTATTTTTCTAAAAACTTTCAATTTTTGATGAATAGTGAAAAAACACTACATTATTGGTTAAAACTGACTTTTTATTTAAATAATTAGTTATTTTATTTTAATTTATTTTAGGTCAAAATAGATACATAATACTTATATATGTTTAACTTAATTCATTGGAGTGATTTTATAATAAGTTTATATATATAAAATTTTATCGAACATTTTACCGTCTTTTACCCACCTTCTAGGAGCATTTGCAAATTTGTATAAAACTTAATTTTAATGCGTCTATGAGTTCAATTTCAAAAATTTGAGAGACACAGTTAATATCAGTAAGTAAAATGTGGTTCAATAAGATGAAAATAATTTTTGGTGCATAGTAACGTTTTACTTTTATTCACCACGGTAAAAAGTAAATAGGGTAATTAAGGGTAAAAATGATATCATAATTATCCTAAAACATGTCCTAATTCTATTGGATAAGTGTAATTAGAACAAAAAAACCTTAGGAATAAAATATTATCCTTTAGGTCCACTTGGATTAGATTAGGACATTTATTATTATTTTATTTAAAGAAGAGTTAAAAGAGTTAATTTCAAAGTTTAATAACTAAACCATTTTTAATATAGGGTTATACATATGATAAATCCAACTATAAATATTCATTATAAAAATAAAAAATATTTCCTACATAATGGTATTTTATTTATAATTTTTATACATTAAATAATTAAATTTATTTATGACAAAATGATGATGCAGTAATTACCTTATTAATGAAAGATTAAAATAATTGATATTATAAATATCTAAATAAATCTAATTTGAGACTTTTAATGAATTAAACTAATTTTATAGATTAATATGACATTTTAGGGTTTATTAAATTATTTTTTTGAAGTAATAATTCTTTTATGAATTTAACAAAAACAAAATACCAAATAGGGTCAAAATTGACATAAAATAGTTTTTAAAACAAATATTATATTATTAATTGGTATTCTATTCCTAAAAATCTAATTTTTGGCCAAAGAGATTAAATAATATTATATATGTCATTAATGAACCACTTTAGATTCTCTTGGAAGTTTATAGTAAGTTTATTAACCATATAATATAAAAATACAAAGAGACATGGTAAATGTCAAACTATTTAACTAAGAGTTAAATATAAAAGATAAGGTTAATATGATGACCTAAACCTGTCTAAAACATATTTTTGAGAGGTTTTCGATCCATACCCACCTTATCCTTTAAATAATTCATTTTTTATCCATTAGAAACCGAAAATTATTTTATTATAAAATAATATTTCAAGCTTTTCCTAAAGTGACCCTCACCTCTTTTATAAAAGGGAACTTCCCCTTCTCTCAAATTCACACCTTAAAAGCCATTTGGCTTGGCCAAAACCTACCCAAATATCCTAAAAACTTTCCTACCTTCATCCTAGAGGCCTTACTTTAGTCATAAAGCCAACCTAAGGAGCTCTTTTGATCAAATCAAAAGGAAGAACCCAAAGAAGAGGTAAATATTTCATCACCACTTTCAAGTTCTTTTCTTCTTCCACTTCCTCTTTCTTTGTTGTTTCCATTCTAAAATAAAAACTCCAATATCTTCTATATAATGTGATTTTATTATAAAAATGGTACAACCATATTCATTATTCTATCTATCCTATAAATGACAAAGTCACCATATGTGCGTACGTACGAATTACCGTCTCCACGTCGTGGTGTAGTTTGTTATTCAAACACTTAATCATTTAGATGGGTATAATAATGAGTATAAATGATGTAAATAATAAATATAATATTATAATGATTCTGTATATATTAGATATGATCCAATTATATACTATTTTAATATCAAAATAATTATATTGTCTCTCGTGTGTACGTACGGATTACCGTCACCACGAACGCGATGAGATTTATTCCCCATTGTATCCATTTAGGACTAATTTTCATTTTATGATTAAAAAAATAATGTTTAAAGACTTAATATCATTATTAATATGAATAAGATACATCCTATCCATAAAAAACATTACTTATGTAACAAATCATACAAAGGAAAATGAATCAGTTAACACCCGAAATGATGATAATACCAAAATATTATTAACAAAGTAATATTAGAAGATCATATATGATATCATATTTACTTATATAGTTCTTTTATAATTTAATAACAATTATTTAACTATTATATAGGAGGTTAATGTACCCTCGACCAAGGAAAAGTACAAGGTAAGGGTTAATTTCACAATATCTTTATTATCCGAGGTTGTTTTTACGTAAGTATCTACTGGGACCTCTTTATCATCCACATCCATGTTTCTTAAAAATGTATTCCAATTTTTTTTACTATTTACTAGACTATGGATTAACATCATTTATAACCTTGTTTGAATTTTTATAAAATGGTTTGAAATAAATCTTTCCGTCATTTTCCAAACAAGGTACCATATGACCTTTTCGACAAAATTAAGGTAAGAATGTTTTTTTAACTTATACAGTGGGTGCGGCTATTTTCCACCATTATAACATCGTCAAAGCTTCCCTTACAAGATTATAATAATTTTTTCAAAATAAATGTTTTCTTTTATAATTATATTTCTTTTAAATGATTTCAAAATAGAAAGTGACATTTCTCTAAAAAAAGTTTTGATTTCATCTATGTCAACATCCTTTGATGGATTGTAAGATTATTTGAAGTTGATTTATTATGATACAAAACTTCCATATTTTATTGAAGGTTTTGTGATATGTTTGACTTTGGATATGTTATTTTTATACCATTCATGGTTTATGGATAAATTATTGACATTTCGTATGCTAGTTTTAATACGAATATTTATGTTATGTTTAAACCTTTTCATATGAGGAATGCGTTGGACTTAGTAAGTGACGGGTGGAGCTCGCTATATCTCCTTGATGCATCAGTAGGTCTCACAAGATAAACTAGTGTCTTAGAACAAGGCCTTAAAAAAATCTTATTTGTAGTCTTGGCACAAGGCCTTGACTATGTGGTTATGAAGTCAGGCATTATGCATTCCATCATTATGAAAGTGGATATTGATATTGCGTATGATTATTCGACTAGTAGAATATCCATGTGAATAAGTAAATGGAATTATTTGATTTTATATTTTCCATATTATGCTGAAGTTCAAGTTTCAAAGGCTTTTGTTTTAGTCTTACATTGCCTTAAATTTTTATGCTTATTTATGAAAGTTTCCGCTACATTATTATCCTTACCGAGCATCTGATCTCACCCCTTTCTATGTTTTATTTTTCCTCGGATGCAAAGAAGTATATTATGACTGACCTAAAGGAATAGTATAAGGGATACGAGTGTGACCTATAGAGACTATGTTGTTTTATTTTTTCATTTTATAATGTAATGTAAAACTTATGAATGTATCTAGTATTTCTAAGGCTACTAAACTAATCGGGCTTTCAAGACTTGATCTTTTGTGATCATGCCAATGTTATGTAATAATGCACTGAATCTAGGTAACTAGGGTCAGGGCATTACAGTTTATATCAGAGGGAGGTTTAGTACAAACCTTTAATGCTAGATTTATAAAAACTCTGATTAGAGAACATTACCCTAAGATAGACTTTGAGGATTATTATAAAAGAACTTCCTAGAATTTTGGTAATGTAAAGATTTTGTGAGTTTTCCAATAAATACATCCCTATCTGGATATGAGAAGGTAGAGGTGGATCTAGAATAGATGTACCTAGGGGTGAAACCTGAAAACACCGCTTTGATCTAGACTCAAATGGGAACTGGTGCACGACAATGGGCCTTGCTGCACTCTTGGTTACGACACTCCCGAGGGATATGCTTAGGATAATTCTCATTTTCTTTACAAACCATTATGAAGGGTTTATGAGTATATACTTACCCCAAGAAAACATTTTTATGATTATGGATTATATCCATAAACTGTTCAATTTATGTTAAGTGTTTTACAAGTTTGGAGTTATGTATTGCGATTCATAAACTAATCTAGTGTATGACATTATTTAGAAATAGTGCCTAGTGGAAGGAATGAAAACCGTATCAACGCACATAATCCATGTAGGGATTTCCCTCCTACTCAAGATAATTACAGTGGATCTGGTGAAGCAACTGGTGCCGATCAGCTTATCACCATACTGGGACAACTCACTCAGGTTATGAATAATAACCTTACCTGTATGGAGCACCCTGATCCACAACACGGAGGATCAATGTTGGACCGCTTCACGAGGCTAACTTTACAAGGTTAGAAAGATATATAGGAGATTATATACGTAACCCAAGGAGTAAGATTGATCGATTCTTTGATGGGTTAAAACCATTTATTCATCAAGAATTAGTCTCACAATCCTTCTCATCATATGAAGATATTGTCTCATGTGCTATCAACAAAGAAAAATAATTCTCTAAGTCTTATGACTTTAAAGCAAAATGGGAGAAGAAGAGATCTACCGAACACTCTAGAAATGGAAATAAGGGGAAGAAGGGAAAAGTTGAATATTCATCTTGTAGTAAATGTGGGAAGAAACACCTGGATACTTTCCTGAAGGGAATGTGAGTCTGTTACAAGTGTGGTGAAAAAGGCCACCAAGCTCGTGATTGCAAGGGGAAGAAAGAAGCTGTCAATGTTGAATGCTACAATTTTAGAGAAAAGGGGAATTATGCAAATGAATGTCCTAAGCACCAAGGGAACTTACCTCAGAAAAGGCCAAGGGAGAAATGCCAAGATTATGCAATCACTACTGCTATGGTTGAAGCTCCAAAAGATGTGGTGGCATGTAATTTAATGGTTTCCTCAAGTTTATCCAATGCTTTATTTGATTCTGGATCATCAAATTGTTTCATATATTCCCAGTTTTCCAAGAAAATTAGATATTTTCAATTTGACTTAACAAGGGAGTTGTTAGTCAAAGCACCTAAGGGAAGTATCATCGCAACAAATTTTTGTGAATCAGTTCCCATTAGGACATATAAATGTTCTTTATCTGCTGATCTTATCATCATACCCATGATTGAATTTTATATAATCCTCGGTATGGATTGGATTTTGGACCATGATGTGAAAATTTATTGTAAGAAGAAGGAGGTTACAATTTTTGATGATGATAAGGAGTACCTTATCTTTAGAGCAGAAACATCCCCACCTGATTCTTATCTAGATCCACCCCCAGTAGCTCCACTAAATTCAATTATTGGGGAGGATGAGAATGAAATAATTATGGGAGAGGAAAATAATGTTCAAATAGAGGACGTACCTATTATACAAGAATATATTGATGTGTTTCCAGAGGATTTACCTGGATATCCTCCAGAACAAGAAATTGAGTTTTCCACTAATTTAATTCCTGGTTCAAGGCCCATATCGAAGACCCCTTATAGAATGACCACTGTGGAATTAGTGGAACTAAAGAAACAACTATAGGAATTGAGTAATAAGGGATTTATTCTCTCTAGTGTTTCTCCATGGTGAGCCCCTGTCCTTTTTGTTAAGAAGAAAGACGAATCTATGAGGTTGTGCATTGACTACAGGGAGATCAATGCTATAACAATAAAGAAAAAGTATCTCCTACCTCGCATTGATGATTTATTTAACCAACTTTATGGAGCTCAATATTTTTCAGAGATTAACCTTAGATATGGATATCATCAGTTATGTGTGAATAAGGAATACATTCCAAAAACAACATTTCGAACTAGGTACAGACATTACGAGTTTATAGTAATGCCTTTTGGGCTGACTAATGCACCCTCTATTTTCATGGATCTAATGAATAGAGTTTTCAAGGAATATATTGATGAATTTTTAGTGGTATTTATTGATTATATCCTGGTATACTCCAAAATCTATGAAGATCATGAAAATCAATTGTGCACCATTCTGAAAATCCTCAGAAGAAATGAATTATACGGGAAGTTTAGCAAGTGTGAATTCTGGCTTCAAGCGATTTATTTTCTTGGCCATATTGTCTCTAAGGATGGAATATCTTTGATCCTTCAAAGACCAATGCAATCCAAGAATGTACAGCACCGACGGGTATAACTAAGGTACACAATTTTATTAGTTTAGCAGGTTGTTATCAGTATTTTGTCCAGAATTTTGCCCGATTGGCTAACCCATTAACCAAGCTCACACGTAAAGGGGTTAAATTTGTTTGGAAAAAAGAGTGTGAATAATGTTTTGAAGAACAAAATAGAATATTAGTCAATGCTACTATCTTGACTCTACCATCAGGGAATGATAGGTTTCTTATTTATAGTGATGCTTCAAAGAAAGGACTTGGTTGTGCCCTTATGCAGAATGATAGAGTTATTGCCTATGCATCATAACAGCTAAAAATTCATGAGCAAAACTATCCTACTCATGATCTTGAGTTAGAATCTGTAATCTTTGCTATGAAAATATGAAGACACTATCTCTATGGTGAAAAATGTGAGATTTATACTGATCACAAGAGTTTGAAGTATATTTTATCACAAAAAGAACTCAACGAAAAGTCAATGGATCGAATTACTCAAGGATTATGATTGCACAATACACTACCAACCAAATAAGGAAAATATGGTGGCAGATGCTTTGAGCAGAAATGATCATGGAGTTTTGAACAAGATTAGAGTTGAAATGGATAGTATTTTCATGGATCTAGTGAAAATGGATATGAGAATAATCATGGAAGGTGAAACATCAATAATTTTTCGAATGGTTGACAAACCATATTTATTAGAAAGGATAAAAAGTTCTCAGGCTAATGATGAGGAGTTTCAAAAGAAGATTAAAGCTGTGAATGGAGGGATATTGAGTGACTTTATATATGAAGATGGGATTTTGAAATTTGGGAAGAGAATTTATGTTCTTGATATACTAGAACTAAAAAGGGAATTGTTAGATGATAATCATAGCTCTAATTTCTCTATACACCCTGGTAGCACCAAGATGTATAAAGATTTGAAGGAACATTTTTGGTGGGACAACATGAAGAGGGAGATTGCTGATTTTGTGTTAAGATGTATGGTTTTTCAACAAGTGAAAGTTGGAAGGCAATAGCCTGGAGGAGTCATGCAAACTCTTCTCATACCTGAGTGGAAATGGGATAATATTACGATGGACTTTGTCATGGGGCTACCAAAGACTCCTAGAAGGAATGATGCAATATGGTTCATTGTTGATCGTCTTACTAAGTCAGCACATTTTCTTGCTATAAGAGAATATTTACCACTTGAATGTCTAGTAAGACTATATTAATGAATTTGTAAGACTCTAATGGAGTACCCTTATCGATTTTTTCTGATCGTGATCCCCATTTTACATCAAGATTATAAAAAAGTCTTCAGAAAGCCCTGGATACTGAACTTCATTTGAGCACTGCCTACCACCCTCAAACTGATGGACAATCAGAATAGAATATTCAAACCTTAGAAGACATGTTAATATTTTTCTCACTTGACTTTCAAGGTATGTGGGATAAATATTTACCTATGGTAGAATTTTCCTATAACAATAGATTTCATTAAAGTATTTAGATGACACTATATGAAGTGTTATATGAAAAGATATGTCACACACCAACTTGTTGGGACGATGTTTGTGAAATAAAAATCGTAGGCCCAGAACTTGTTGAGGAAACAATGGAAAAGGTGAAGGTTATCTAAACCCACATCAAAGTATCCCAAAGTAGGCAAAAGAGATATGCCGATAACCGAAGGAAGGATTTAGAATTTCATGTAGGAGACCATGTTTTATTGAAGGTATCTCCATGGAAGGGAGTTATACGTTTCGGTAAGAAGGGTAAATTGAGTCCTAGGTACATCAGACCTTTCAAAATTCTAGAACAAATTGGAGTTGTAGCTTATCGTTTGGAAATGCCTCCAAGTCTCTCCAAAGTTCATGATGTGTTCCACGTATCACTGTTGAGAAAATACATGCCTGACCCAATGCATGTACTCACCTATGAGGAAATTGAACTGGAACCTGATCTATCTTATTGTGAAGAGTCTGTCAAAATTTCTTGATACAAGAGAACAAGTGCTGAGAAACCGGATTACTCGTCTGGTAAAAGTTCTATGGAGAAACTATAAGATGGAAGAGGCAACGTGGGAACCAGAGGAACTTATGATAAAGAACCACCTGAATCTTTTTATGTGGTTGTATTATAGAAATTTCGAGGACGAAATTATTTGAAGGAGGGAAGAATGTAACAACCCAAGCTTCCATGGTATGTTTCCCTTTGAATAATGCAATATCTTGCATTGTACGCAACTTTGAGATTCTAACATATCGCGACCAATCAAACTAGCCATTATGAATAGTAAAACCCAATTTTTAAAATTTTATAAATTTTATCTTTCAAAATGAACTTCATTTTTGGATTTAGAATATCAAAATTAGCTTACGGTGAATTTTTGGTATTTTTCTGAAAAATTTCAATTTTTGATGAATAGTGAAAAAACACTGCGTTATTGGTTAAAACCGACTTTTTATTTAAATACTTAGTTATTTTATTTTAATTTATTTTAGGTAAAAATATATACATAATACCTATATATGTTCAACATAATTCATTGGAGTCATTTTATAATAAGTTTATATATATAAAATTTTATCGAACATTTTATCATCTTTTACCCACCTTCTAGAAGCATTTGAAAATTTGTATAAAACTTAATTTTACCACTTCTGTGAGTTTAATTTCAAAAATATGAGAGAAATGGTTAATATCAGTAAGTAAAATTTGGTTCAATAAGATGAAAATAATTTTTTGTGAATAGTAACTTTTTACTTTTATTTACCACGGTAAAAAGTAAATAGGGTAATTAAGGTTAAAAATGATATCATAATTACCCTAAAACATGTACCAATTCTATTGGATAAGTTTAATTAGACCAAAAACAACCTTAGGAATAAAATATGATCATTTAGGTCCACTTGGATTAGATTAGGATATTTATCATTATTTTATTTAGAGAAGAGTTAAAAGAGTTAAATTCAAAGTTTAATAACTAAAACATTTTTAATATAGGGTTATATAGAAGATAAATTAGACTATAAATATTCATTATAAATATAAAAATATTTCCTACATAATTGTATTTTATTTATAATTTTTAGACATTAAATAATTAAATTTATTTATGACACAATGATGATGTAGTAATTACCTTATTAAGGAAAGATTAAAATAATTGATATTATAAATATCCAAATAAATATAATTTGAGACTTTTAATGAATTACACTAATTTTATAGGTTAATATGACATTTTAGGTTTTATTAAATGATTTTTTTTAAGTAATAATGCTGTTATGAATTTAACAAAAACAAAATACCAAATAGTGTCAAAATTGACATAAAAGAGTTTTTAAAACAAATATTATATTATTAATTGGTATTCTATTCCTAAAACTCTAAGGTTCATAAAAAGGGCTTAAATAATATTATATATGTCATTAATGAACCACTTGAGGTTCGCTTGGAAGTTTATAGTAAGTTTATTAACCATATAATATAAAAATACAAAGAGACATGGTAAATGTCAAACTATTTAACTAAGAGTTAAATCTAAAAGATAAGGTTAATATGATGATCTAAACCTGTATAAAACCTATTGGTTGAGATGTTTTCGACCCAAACCCACATTAACCTTTAAATAATTAATTTTTTAGCCATTATAAACCGAAAATGATTTTATTATAAAATAATATTTCAAGCTTTTCCTAAAGTGACCATCACCTCTCTTATAAAAGGGAACTTCCCCTTCTCTCAAATTTACCCCTTCAAAGCCATTTGGATCGGAAAAAACCTACCAAAATATCCTCCCAAATATCCTCCCTTTATCCTAGAGGCATTTATTTATTCATAAAGGCAACCTAAGGATCCCTTTTGATCAAATAAAAAGAAAGAACCCGAAGAAGAGGTAAATATTTCATCACCTCTTTCAAGTTATTTTCTTCTTCTACTTTCTATTTCTTTGTTGTTTACATTATAAAATAATAAATAAAGTATATTATATATACTTTTATGTTATTATAAAAATGGTACAACCATATTAATTATTCTATCCATCCTATAAATGACAAATTCACCATACATGCGTACATACGGGTTACCATCTCCACGTCGTGGTGTAGTTTGTTATTCAAACACTTCATCATTTGGATGGCTATAATAATGAGTATAAATTATGTAAATAATAAATATAACATGATAATGATTCTGTATATATGATATAAAATCAAATTATATATGATTTTAATATCAAAATAATGATATTGTCACTCGTGCGTACGTACGGATTACCGTCTCCACAAACACGATGAGATTCATTCCCCATCATGTCCATTCAAGACTAATTTTAATTTGATGATTAAAAAATTAATGTTTAAAGACTTAATATAATTATGAATATGAATAAGACACATCCTATCTATAAAAAACATTACTTACATAACAAATCATATAAAGGAAAACGAATCAGTTAACACCTGAAACGATGATAATACCAAAATATTATTAACAAAGTAATATTAGAAGATCATATATGATATCATATTTACTTATATAGTTCTTTTATAATTTCATAACAATGATTTAACTATTATACATGAGGTTTACATACCCTCGACCAAGGAAAAGTACAAGGTAAGGGTTAATTTCATAATCTCTTTATTATCTGAGGTTGTTTTTATGTAAGTATCTACTGAGACCTCTTTATCATCCACATCCATGTTTCTTAAAAATATATTCCATTTTTTTACTATTTACTAGACTATGGGTTAACTTCATTTATACCCTTGTTTGAATTTTTATAAAATGGTTTGAAAGGAATCTTTCCATCATTTTCCAAACAAGGTACCTTATGACCTTTTCGACAAAATTAAGGTAAGAATGTTTTTTAACTTATGCGGCGGGTGTGGCTATTTCCCGCCATTATAACATTGTCAAAGATTAACTTAAAATATTATAAGAATATTTTCAAAATAAATGTTTTCTTTTATAATTATATGACTTTTAAATGATTTCAAAATAGAAAGAGATATTTCTCTAATTTTTTTTTTGATTTCATCTATGTCAACATCCTTTGATGGATTGCAAGATTATTTGAAGTTGATTTATTATGATATAAAACTTCCATATTATATTGAAGGTTTTATGATATATTTGACTATGTATGTGTTATTTTTATACCATTCATGTTTTATGGATAAAGTATTGACATTTCGTATGCTAGTTTTAATACGAATGTTTATGTTATTTTTAAACCTTTTCATATGAAGAATGCATTGGACTTAGTAAGTGATGGGTAGAGCCCACTATAGCTCCTCGATGCATCGGTAGGTCTCATGATACAAACTAGTATCTTGGAATAAGGCTTTTACAAAATCTTATTTGTAGTATTGGCACAAGGCCTTGACTATGTGGTTATGAAGTTTGACATTTTTCATTCCATCATTATGAAAGTGGATATTGATATTTCATGTGATTATTCGACTAGTAGAATATCTATGTGAGTAAGTAAATGACATTATTTGATTTTATATTTTCCATATTATGCTGAAGTTCAAGTTTAAAAGGCTTTTGTTTTAGTCTTACATTGCCTTAAATGTTTATGCTTATTTATGAAAGTTTCCGCTATATTGTTATCCTTACTGAGCATCTGAGATCACCCCTTTCTATGTTTTATTTTTCCCAGGATGTGAATAAGTATATTATGACTAACCTGTAGGGATAATATAAGGGATATGAGTGTGTCATTTAGAGACTATTTTGTTGTAGTTTTTCATTTTATAATGTAATGTAAAACTTATGAGTGTATATATTATTTCCAAGGATACTAAACTAATCAATATTTCAAGACTTGATCTTTTATGATCATGCCAATGTTATGTAATAATGCACTGACTTTGGGTAACTAGGGTCAGGGCGTTATATACTCTGAAAGATCTCTTGAGAGTTTTTTATTAAAGAAGTGAAGTTGTAGTGAACATCATTTCCATATAATACAATGTGGAAGATCCCTTAAGAAAACCCTTATCTATGTGAAAACATGATATTCATGTGACAGTTAGAGGAAAAAGAAATTATAATTAGTTGGATATAGGCTAAGTTGGAGTTTGTCGGAGTTGGTGTCCTAGAACTAACTAGTTTGTACTTTAGATTATATTTTATATTCAAATAAGTGAATATTAAATATATATTACCACATATTTAGTACTATTATATATTATTTTAATATAATAATGTCCTAGGACATCTGTCACATCAAAATAGGTCATAATAGTTCCTCGATATGATAAGAACCTTAAGATTCTATGATGAAATCTCTTAAATATATTTTCCCTATGGTCATGATGAGGAATTATGATGGGGAACATAGTTTTTCAACTATCAGGTGTGAATGATCATAAGAGGATGAAGATTCATCTCATGAAGTTTTCACTTGATAATCTCTAAGATGGGAGATTACGAGGACAAGTCTTCCAATATAAATTCTACACATTTGTTGTAATTTAAATTCCTATATATTAGTGTGTGTAATGGTCCTTATAATTTAAGATTATTATTAATACGTATTGTGACTTTCATACTTAGATGTATTAATGAAACCTATGATGAACTATGTTCATTCTAAGTTGGATACACTGGGTATATCATGATCAATATGTTATTAATTAATAATTTGATGAAGGGTTTATCCTTTCCATTTATAAAAATTGATATATCAACCCTTTGATTGGAATTGAACCATCAAAATAAATTCAATGGATATGGTGATGCTAACATGTTCATTCAAGATAATTAAAGAAATATATATCAAGCATTAAGTTTGATGACATAGGTATGAAACTTTATTGATGAGATATAGAGACAAAGGAATTATATTACACAGTGCACAATAATATATGATTGTCGATGTTGTGATATTAACATTTTCATCTTGTGTGCCTTGACTTATTACTAGATAAATTTTTTGGAATTTAGGCAAGTCCACCTAATGTCAATGATGAATAATCCTAGAAGGTCACACACTAAGTGTTTCCATTGACCTTAATTAAATTAAATTTTAATTTAATTATTAGAATAAATATTATTATCAAGTACAAGGAATAATTTTATTTTGGATTTATTGATCGTATAAATTAAATAAATATTTATTCTCAAGGAAATTATTTATTATGTGGATATATATAATATATTTTTTATTTATTTATTGAATGAATAAATATTTAAAAATAATATTTATTTGGGTATTCAATAAATTTTGAGGAGGATGGGTAGACCGAGATGAGGTCTGATGATAAATATTAATTTGAAAGATGGTAAAATAGTATTTATCATTGCTCAAGTTAGTGCACACTATAATAAAATAATAATAATAATATCATTACATGGCATGAAGTCATTTAAAGGTTTAATATATTATTATAAGCCTTTGTGAAATTAAATAATATTTTAACCATAACCCTAACTCTATAAATAGATGACTATGTCTATTATGCCAGTGTTGATCGATTATTGGAGAATCATTGCGCACAATGAAATCTAGAGCTCTCTCTCAAGATAGAATAATTATCTAGAGTTTCTTTTCTCAATCCCGAGATATTCCCTTCCCCCCTCCACCTTCTTAAGAATGAGAGTGTGAGGATGATTCTTCAATCCTAAAGGAATCATAATAATGATGATCAATCTGTCACACTAGCACCCAACAATCCATCAACACTTTTTGAAGATCAAAGGAGTATGTGTAGATCATTGTTAGAGGGATTATACACTTAGATCATGCAAGAAAAATGATTGTAGACCTAAAGGGTTTCATACAATCAACATATTCTTTGAATAATTATCTCAAGAATAAGGTATTATTTCTTCCTATCTATTTAAATTAATTATAAATTTAACATTAAAGATCCTCTTGGTTATGACAGGTTTTTCAAGTTCCATCAGAAAAATTTTCACCAGTCTTGGCTTCCATATCATGCACATCACATAATATCTATTGATCTGATAATTTTTGAGTCGGACCAAGCCCCGATAAGCACTTACTCTATTCAAAAAACCTTCAGAATTGAGTTATATAATTTATAAATTATAATAAAATGCATTTTGGGATATTTATTAATATATATATATTTTTATAAATAAATTAATTATAAAATGTTTATGAAACATTTATTAATAAATATTCAATAATATTTAATGTTAATATTAAAATATCTTTTAAATTATATAGCATGCGTTATAATTTATAAATAAATCATTTTTTATAAATTATAAGGGTAATTTATAAATTGATTATAAATTAAAAAATTAATTATAAGTAGAAAAATATTTATATTTAAATTATAAACCATTGATAATTAATAATTTAGATCATTCAAATAAAGTCCTTATTTGAAATTATTTTAACCATATTAAAATAGGTTTTGATGGTTGATTTAATCAATATTTAAGCAATGTTAATATATGATATTTGGATTATTTAAAGAGTTTACATAATAGAATATGGATTATAAAATGTTTATAATTCATTAAATATCATATATTTAAATAAATTTCATATAATGTGTAATGTGAATGGGTTTATATTAATAAAGTGTTTTTATTTATGCGATTATGGATTGTTCTTAATGAATTGGTAAATAATAGTGATTATAATTAACTTTATTTATGAATTGTTCATAAATAATAAATTTCATATTTACATACTTGAATTATTCATTTATTTAGTTTATTAAATTGTTTATTATTCATGAATATAATTTTTATATTATTAGTTTTCATGTGTATGCTTTGGTTTAAAGTTATTTAAACTAATTATAGAATATCATACATGCATCTAGTAAGTTACATGCCAGGTATGATAATAGATTTTGTTTTCTTTTACCATGATTTTGGATCATATGGAGTTATGTACTTGAATTAAGTTGTTAAATATAATTTTTACATATTTGGTGTTATAGTTAAGATGAAATTGTGATATCTTCTAAGAAAATTATCCTTGGGTAGAGAGACTTTGGGTTAGACTGCTCATCGGTTTGAAGGCTTATGCATTATATAAAAAAAGTAAGGGTTGACTATATGTGGCTCTGGACTTACATAGGGATTATTGATTTTATATAATTATAAACCTTTACATGAAAGAATTTCATACACATTATTCATGAGATACAATTGGATATGTATGGATATAGCTGGAATTTAATTTGGGTTAGTAACACAAACTATGAGTTGTGTAAAGAGTCACACATCAATATGGTTTGAACATGTTGATTTAATAAAAGGAATAAGATTACAAACTAAATCATTAGTAGCACCCATACATGTAAAAGGGAATAACATGCGGAACTCTTCTAGAGTTTGATCATTCAACTTGGTACACCATGCCAAAGTCAGGTTCCCATGGATTATATTACACAAGTAAAACAAGTAATGGGTGACCATAATAGGATTATGTGCCTACACATGATGTTTTTTTGGGTTACATTTAGCAGAGATACCGTAATAGGATTATGTTACCATAGGAATATAGTTAAGACTATCCATTTAATAGATTGAGTAAAGAGTTACATGCTCAACTATTCATGAGTCCTATATGATATGATTGGGAAAATTCCCTACCTAAATAACTAAACAGTGAGAGAAAATCCAAAGGAGACTCATTTATTAGTAAAATATAGATCTTGAACCACTAATAAATATGTTTGATTTAAAAGGGATCATCATTTTAGTGGTATCAAATTTAATAAAAGTCCTTATTAAATGTTTGTAAAACAAAACACTCATATGATAAAAGATTATGCTATAGATAAATGATATCATCATCATAAAAGTTATATTTAAAATAAATATTTGAATGATTCATTCTAGGATTAAAAAAAATTAAAAGAAAAATTACTTAAGTTATTTTAGTCTCTACTCATATACTCAATATGATTGGGTATGTTAATGACTTGGTGAAACTAGAAGTTTCTATTAAGTCTTGTTTTGGTTGAGGAATTCATTCTATTTTCATTATTATAAATTTTCTATCAATGTGAATTAATTCAAGAAATATTTACCTTATTATCTCAAATAATTGAGAAAAGATGAACTAAGGTATATTATGTCTAGGTTTTAGTGTTATAGATAGTACAAGTGGGTAAAATTTGAAACTGGGTGAAGAATGGTTACTTGGAAAGTCCAAGAACGTTTCTTTGAGTATCCAGTCAAGTTCATTGAAATGAAAAGTGTTATTAGGAAGAACCTGTAAGGATTCCATAGATTGTAATTTTTAGGATATGTGAGGGGATTTTTGAAACTCCATGGGATGCCCATGTTAGGTATCAATGAAATAGAAATCAATTCTTTGGTTTTGGTGGGTATGTGATACCATATGTATACTTTGTAAATGTCATAAATATATATGGGGTTCAAAATCAAAGGAATAATTGATAGAGATTTCAATTTTTATTCAATTGATAAAGCAAAGAGTTTCTAAATCATAAATTTTAATGTCAAGGAATATATCAAGCTCCAATTGATCTAATTAAATGATGTGTATCTTCATCCCATTTATCTTATATGGTAAGATATTTTGTTTACTAAAAAAGAGTTATTATAAAGAATTTGAGATGTTACACATGGTTTATGATTCATATAATTTTATAACATTTTTAAGAAAAATATAAGGATACAAATATTTTATCCAGGATAAAGGTTTTTATCTAGATGAATGTTAAAAAATAAGGATTTGATATTCCAACACCACCAATGGAATATTTTAAATAATAATTTTCTTTTTAAGAAAACGATTCAAACACATAGAATACCATATATGATATGAATACAATATTTTATTTGTTAAGTATTCTTACAAATGGAAATAAGAGTTATTTTCTAAAGAAAAATGAGTTTTTGAATTTTTTTCAAGGTATTATTAAGAGAGTATAGTGTCTAAGAGGCTAGTGGGAGTATGTTTTAACATAAAGATGTTTAAAGTTAAGAAATAAAAGATCATTCTAGTTAAAAATAAAAGTGTATTTCACTTAATATCCTAAAATAGTTTAGGGTATGGAGGTAAAAAAGGAATGTTGATAGTTACATTTAGTTATCACAAAAAAGTTAATGCCACATTATCCAAAAAGAGTTTATAATGCTTTGGTAAGTGATAACATAAATAGTTATATTAGCTACCAAAATATTTCAAGATAAAATGTTGATGGGAAGTTTTCCAAGGATGAATATGTTAAAATTAGAAATATTTCTAAGTAGAAAACATAAGTTAACATCATAACATTGGATGTTGTGGAGTTAAGAAGTTTGAATATGTTCAAGGAGTTTAACATTAAGAATATGATTCCTAAGTCTCACCATTATTCAAAAAATATTTCTTCATAGATGTTACTCACTAAAGAGTTTAGTTGATGGGTTTTCTTAGATGGTCACATAGATATGTGTAAGGAATTATATATAGGTGTAATGATGATAAAAAAACCTTTGAAATTGCAGAAAACATAAGGCTGATCTGGTAGTATATCATATATGATATGTTATATGGGTGCTTATGTATGATTTTTTATGTTTTATTGAAGGATTTTAAGAATATAAAATATATATTGTTATACTAAAGGCAATATTCACTCTATAATTATTTCAAGTTGGATGGATATACATGTACACTCTACTATAATATTTTTTTGGATTGTAAAATATACACTTTTTAGACCTAAGTGGGACCCAAACAACACAATCCCAATGATCTAACATTGAATCAATCATCCACCCTGATAGAAGCCAAAACATCAATCATAAAGAACTTTATGGTCTCATCCATGGTCTTGGAATAATATATCCTATTGTAAATATTAATAGGTTCTATTAAGAAGTCAAGTAGCACTGGGAACACTTAAAACAAAATGCAAAAATGATTCCACTTTATATATATAGAAACCATAACATTGAGCCTAAAGATAAATATAGATCATATCCACTCATTTTTATGTAAGAAGAATATCCATAGTCACTAACCAACACTACCTCCCTCCTTTGCTTCATGCTATGGAGTTCACTTGTACTCCTCTTTAGAACACCATTGAGATTTTCCATAATTACCATCAAATATCAAGGGAGGAACCACTAGAGATAAGCACCACCATAGAGGGTGCTGGAGGAATAGGTAATGTCTATGAATAACCTACTAATGGGGTCATCACATGAATAGACATAATAAGTACAAATAGTTATGGAATTTACCACCATAAATGAAGTAGTCATCTAGACTGGGTAGAACATGATCGAGTTCGAACACATTAGAAGTTCACCACTATATCACGGTTGAATTCCATGGAGGTTATTACAAGAAATGTCATCACTTCCTAGATGAGATGCCTATAAAAAAATCCCTTGAGTGACCAGATATAAACCTAGATTGAATTCCTTGGGAGGATGTTACAATGAACAACTCTTACTTGGAAAAAATGCATAAGAAAGGTTTCTCTTGGGATGGGAAGATTTGGAAACCTCTTGGATCTTCATCTCCAAGAGAAAACATATACAATATAATAGATAATCCACTATATAAGAGGAAACATGTGTAAAGAAACACCCCATTGGATATTTTGGGATCCTTAAATTGAATTGAGATGATATAGGAATGACTATATGAACACCAGTGACATGTTGAAGCTAAGAAACTTCTAGAGTTGACAAAAATAAGATAAATTAGTGATAAGGCCTAAAAAATGACTAATATGGGATTTAAAAAGGTTTAGTGGGACCAAATTATCATCGATAAAGTACAAAACTTTAAATATGTATCATATATGCCACTGGTACCAAGAATAGTGTAATAACACCCCTCACGATGCTAACTAGGACCTACTGAAAGTAGGGTCACCGAAGCTAAAACTAGTCTAGTGATTGAGAAGACATCGTCAATAGTGAGGCCAATGTATACCACACAGAGTTTCATACTCCATGTCTTTGGTATAATAGGGGTGTCTGTTTAATATTTGGAGTCTCCATTACCCATGGTTGGTGAGATTACAAACATGATAATCTTCATACTTTGATACCTTACTTACACAAACCTTGAGAATTATATAATTAGTGGGTTGTTGGGTATGTTGTTGATCATGTCATCACTTGGATCTCAACTAAGATGATATTTTCCTATAATAAAATGAGTATGACATATAGGCCTTCAATTGAGATAAATTGAGGAAGTGTGTGGATGCACCTAAATAGTACATATGATGTACTAATCTATTTAGGTGGGGGATATATGATGTGCCTGTCCATAAAGACAAATGACATGTGAAGTGTTCATTGACCTAGTTATTCTATACTTAGAGAGTTGATAACGTGTGAGTATGATTTATGGGATTGAAATAAGATGTTTCCCATGATTAATTGATATATTAGACAAAGGAATCATATGGGAATGTATACTTGTATATGATGAAACTGGTGGATAGAGGTATATAGATACATGTGTTTGATGTATATCATGTCAAATACATTTATAAATTGAGTAGACTCGATTATTTTATAGAGGTTTCTCTATTCTTACATTTATAGATATGGGAATTTATATTTGCTGTCAATGATGCAAAGTCTCATGGGGTCAAAATTTGTTGTTGACTGAATGAGGATTGGGTTTGACTCAGAGGTCTTCTATAAAATTGTTTTAGAGTTTATAAAAAAGGATTTTTGGATTGGAATTCACAAGGTATTACATATGATGTGATACATGATGAATGATAAAGATATCTTTCCAATTTTTTTTAAAGATATCCAAAAGGAGTTTCTGTTATAGTTTCATAGGTTATTATATATGATATAATATAAGGTGAAATAACACAAAATCTATCAGGATTTAGTGTAAGTGGAAAATTTAATAATATATGATCTGAATCCTAGTATGTATATGATATATATTAGCCTATATCATAGTGTATGATATATAGATGTCATATAAAAAATATCCTTATTTAATGGAAATTAAAAATGCTAGGATGAGTATATTGTTTAGTATGATATGTAGATTTCATACCCCATGACATGCATGGAACCCAGACATTAAAGGTTAACATTCGAGAATCTTCCACCTATTGTTATTATTATATAATCATTTCATAAATATAGAACACTAGGGAGAAGTATCATAACTAAGGGGTATCAAGTATTGTGACTGAAAGTCATGAACTCAAAATATTAGGACCCCCATTCATATGGTACCTCTCCTAGTCTGAAAATGAAGAGAGAGAGTGACCCTCGAAGCCCACCTCCAATAGGCTCCAAGTTAGCAACTAACACTAGAAGGTTTTGGGAGTAGAAGAAGAACCGAATGGGTCGTAAAAAAATCATTTTTTTCATAATCCATAAATAATCCATGATGTACATGATGAAGAATCATCATGACCAATGTAATTAATAAAAAGATTAATTAACATGAACCTGAAACCAAGAATGGGTTTTTTCACATATAATTTATAATTAATTTATCTAATCAAATAATTACATTTCATTGAATTATTTCTTCATTGTTGATGATCATATGAAGAACTCTTATCATATTATCATTGTATTATAGGAATCAAGAGTATATTCCCTTTAGTAGTTATCCACACGTTCTTCTCAAATATATGATCATCATCATAAAATCCTCCAGGTGCTATCTAAAATGGTTTTAATGATTGCGATGATCGATATTAATCACAACTAAATACTTTAAGAGAGAAGGGATTCAATCTGGTGGAGGAGGAGAATTTACTCTACATTCTTTATATAACTATAGGGGATTGATATCTAGGGATTTAGAGAATCCCATCTAGAACTCATTGTTTATAACAAAAGAATTTGACTCTCACATTCAAAAAATGTCATAATCAGGTTTAAATGGCATTGGAGTTAGAAAATAATAATCGTGTAAGGGTAATTATTTTCTTAATCCCCTAAAAACCCCACATCTAAATAATAATATAATTATTATTATTTACTTGATGTTCACTAAAATAATGGATAAAATAAATATTATTTTTTTGAATAAAAAAATTAATATTTATTCAAATAATATCTAATACAACATTTCTCACCGAACCATTAAACTCGATCCACATATCCTCATCAATATTTATCTGGTCTTGAATAATGATTGTTTATTTAGTTAAATAAACTTCACTACATTATTCATCAATAAATATATAAATATTATATCTATCAAATGAATGAATAAATAATTATTAAATATTCATGTAACTAAATAAAAATTTCTTTTACTTTTTGAATGAACTAGAATAAATAAATATTATATATTCATATAATTAAATAAATAATTACATGGTGAATCAAATATTTATTAAATATTAAATTCTCATTTATATTCTCTCTAACAACTGGTGATTGAATATATGTGATCAACTAACATGAATAATTATTACAACATGCATGAGAATAATTTTTATCCAATATGTTAAATTCATATGGTATTTAACCGAGGTCCCGAATACACTTAGTGTGTGACCATTTATGCCTCTTTTTAGAGGCATTAGTATAATCTTCCTAAAGTCCAAGGTTAGCTTCTAACAACATTCCAAGTCTCCCATAGATAAATAAGTTAATGTCGCAATGACATGTAACCTCTTAAGAACATACACTATGTAATATAATACCTTCATCATGATATCTCTAATAATACAAGTTGCATGATAGTGTCATCAACCTATGTGATCGATGTTTCTTTCTTTGAATTTATGAAAATGAACTTATTGAAAACAATACCATGACCATTTACTTAATCATAAAATTCAATTCCCATCAAGGGGTATGAAATATCAACTTCTATTAAAGAACAAAAGGGTTAAAATTTTTCTTGCATTATTCATCAATACGACATCACTCGTGACACACCCAATGTATCCTACCTCACCACGAGCATATGACATCATGATTTTCATCAATACATGAAATTACACAACTTATGAAGTGTATTAATAATAATATTAAAGTATAATGATAATTACACATATTCGTAGATAGGAATATCCAATTAAACATATAAAAGTTGATTTCCTATTGGTGGATCATGTTCTCATAATCTCCTATACTAAAGATTACCAAGGATATACACCATGAGAAAGTGTCTCAAAGTCCAATGTGTGTCCATCCCTGATATCTCGTATCATTCGTGTCTCATATAATTATATCATCGGACTATATAATTTATATTTAAGAATAATTTTATGGTACTTATAGGTTCTCATCATTGTGGGGAACTACTATGACCTTTCAGTAGGGAAAGTACCCTTAGGACATTATAAAATACTATGTCACATAAAATGATGATCATGATGTGATAAAAACTTTTATTAATGTTAAAATAAATAAATATAAGTAATAATAAATCACTTAGAATTAATTTCCAAGGAAATAACTCCAATAGACTCCCACTTACACTAGAGACAATTGCTAACAACATTTAGTCCACTATCACTTACATGATATTCATGCTTTTGATAAGATAAAGCCTTAATAAAGGGGATCACAATGTTTTACTCCATGGAAACCCTACTCACAATGACTTCAAACATTTGAGAAAAATCCATCAAGAGGTGATATTTTCAGATCATGTGCTTTGTTTGTTTATGTGACCTTGGCTCCTTTGTAAGATCCGCTACTGCAACATTATCACAGTATAATGTGATACAATATATAATTATAGGAACCAAATCAAGATCTTAGATGAATTTATGAATACAAACTAATTCTATGTCTATATTAGAAGCCGCTATATACCCGAACTATGCTATATAATTGATGAAAACTGTCTACTTTGAACTCTTCTAGATCACAACTCTTCCATTGAGACTGAATACATATCTTGAATTTGAATTTAGATAATTTTTATATGTTTGGAAACTAGTGTCAATATATCCTATGATTAATAGTTACTTATCTCCTCCATACATTAGGAAGATATCCATATTACTCCTCAAATACTCAAATACAACCTTAATAACATACCAATGTTATCCTCCTAGACTGACTTGATATCTAACTACCATGATAAAAGTGTATTCAGTTCCAAGCCTAATAAATAATATTTAATACATGGTAAAACCCATTTTATATGTGTATGGGATCATACTAATTATCTCTCCCCCATAGTGTGTTCGAGGAAACATTTTCTTGAAGAGTTTTCCACCATGTGATAATGGAAACAATCCCCTCTTGGATTGTTTCATACCAAATCTCTTTAGTATCTAGTCAATGTATATACTTCGACTTAGTCAAAGAAAACTTTTGGATCTATCAAAAATGTTTTTTATTCTAAGGATATATGCTGATTCACCTAAGTCCCTCATAGAGAAACACTTTTTTAACCAATCCTTAAAAGACTATAAGACTAGTATGTAATTTCCAATAAGTAATATGTCATCAACATATACTAATAGAAATATGACTACACTCCCAATAAAACAATTCTAAAAACACGGCTCAAAACCATTCTTTATGAAACCAAAATCTCTTACAACTTCATCAAACTGAATTTTTTGTGACCTAGATGCCCACTTTAACCCATAAATAGATCTTTGTAACTTGAATATCTTATTGGCATTTCCAGGAGTTACAAACCCTTCATGTTGTGTCATCTAGACATATTCCTGAAGGTTTCCATTAAGTAAAGCTATTTTGAAAGCCATATATCATATCTCATAGTCATGGAAATATTCTATGATAAGTATAATTTTGATGAATTTAAATACAGAAATAGGATAAAAGGTTTCATCATAATCAATTCCTTAATACTATTTAAACCCTTTAGCCACTGGCCTTTCTTTATAGGTACTCACTTTACATTCCATTTCCAGTTTTCTATTGAATACCCATTTTCACCCAAAAAACATTAAATCAAATAGAATATTTAATAGATCCCAAACTTGGTTCTAAGACATGTATTACATCTCAATATTCATGGCTTCTTGCTATTACAAATTCTGAGCTCTCTACTACCTCCTAATATGAAAGGGTATCATTATTATCAACCAATAATAATTCAACATATTTGGTGACTAGAGAACCATATATTTATAATTATTATAACCTATATGGTTCTCCCACATAGTACTTGTGTTTTATAAGTAATATCTTTCACATGGGCCTATTGTAACACCTTGAGATTTTATGATATATTTCTCTTTTAATAAAGTTCTTTAATAGCTTACTTTGCATGAAACACCGAGTTATAACTAACTATGAAAACCTATTAAAATTTTATTATCTAAAAATAATTTCATTTTTAATTCATAATTTTAATATTATCTTAAGTTGAAATTTTGGGATTTTTATGAAAATATTGATTTTCAATGAATAGTGAAAAATACCGATTTTTGTATAGCTATCATTTATTTTAATTGAAAAAGACGCATGATGATTGAAATTTAATAATAAATTAACATAAACCTACTTTAGTTATAGATAATATAATTAATTATATTTGAATCATCATTATATATAATTTTGATATAAGTTCATTTTTGGACTTAACAAAGCACTTTTCTAAAAAACCATTTTTGTTGTGTTTTGTGTTTTTAACTTAAATTAATTTATACCAATTCTATGAATTGAATTTGATAAAATGGATTCCATATTTAGAATAATGAGGTTAAAATTTGTAAATATTTACCTTTTATTTTTGTTCATTAAGAATAATAATAGTGGTATAATTTATCACCTCGTTAAAGGGTAAATGAGGTAATTTAGGTTAACAACTAATGTTATAAGGCTTTAAAATTTATATAACACTTGAATTTATCCTATTTTATGTGTGGTATTCAGAAATTTACTTCCAATTATTGAATATATGATCACTTGGTGCCATATTTCTTTGATTATGACCTTTATATTAATTTAAGAAAAGAATATATACAAAATGTCACTCTCTTGACTTTAATATATCTAAATTATTTATATTAGGATGAAAATATGAAAAGTTCAGTTATAAATATTTATTTTAAATATAAATTAGTTTTTTATCAAATTAATTTATTTATAATTTTTTAATTAAATAGTTACCTTAAATATTTACACAACGCTGACACAATATTTATTAAATTAATAGAAAAATAAAATAAATGATTTTAAAAATATTAAAAGTAATAAAATTTGGATGTATTATTATGTTCCATAAATTTAAAAGATAAATATAAAATATAATTGATGTTTGAAATGATTATATCCAAACTTCTTCTTTTTATGGATGTATTTAAAGTCAAATTAAATGAATAGTTTCCAAAATGACATTAAATATATTTTATGAAAATAATATTTTATTAAATTATTTAAAAATAATAAAAATATTAAAAAAGGACAAGGTGGATAATATATGTTCAGAAATTTCATCCCTTGGATATTTATTAGAAAATTATTACCGTATGAGTAAATTATAACCCTTTAATTTTGAAAAAGTTATTATCATAGTTAGGGTTAAAATTAGTTAATAAAGGGGTTGAACCAAAATATAAGGTCTAAAATGACTCCAAAATCTGTCTAAATTTCATTTATTTATGATATTTTTACCTTATAATATTTTTAGTTTAATATATTACCAATTGGAAACATTTTTAATGGGAATGAATTAATTATATTTTTAATCTTGTAAGAAATTCCAAGAGTGACCTTTCCCTCACTTATAAAAGGATAACCATTATCGCTTTTATTTACACCAATTTGAGAAAACTGGATAGACCAACTTATAACTAGTAATCTTCTCCAAAATTATTAGACAAGTTTTGAAGGTTTTGGTGTTCCTAAAAGACCAACCCTTTGTCCCTTAAGAGGAGATCTAAAGAAAGTATACTAAAGAAGAGGTAATCATATTTACTGACTCTTTCAAGTTTATTTCTTATTATACTCAAACTTAATGTGTTTTAACTATATTAAAATAATAAATCTAGTATCATAAATATACTTATACGTTATTATGGTTATGTGACAATAATTTTTCATCTCTTTTCCATCCCATGAAAACCAAAAATATCGCTCGTGCGTACGTACAACTTACCATCTTCAAGCAGCAGTGTAATTTTCTTTTTTATCATCAATTTACTTGGATAGTTAGAAAGATAGTAATAAAAAATAAATATAATATTAATTAAATAATTATTCTTCTAAAATTATAATATCATATATATCTCTTACCTTCCAATCATTTGGAAAATTATAACTTCACTCGTGCGTACGTGTGAACTACCACCTCCACGAAACGATGCAATCCATTTTTCATTTACGATTTACATGGATGGTAATAAGGATAGATTTAATGAATATATATTATATATATTATATAATAATTATTTTTTAAATATGAATTATTATTTTCCTTTCTTTCATTCCATCCGTCGAAAAGTGAAAACAACATTCATGCGTATGTACAACTTACCATCTCCATAAACGGTGTAATTAATTTTTCTATATAAATATTTTATGAATGAATATATATATAAATATATTTAATATATATTATATTAATATCATTAATAAAAATTTTTATATTATAGAACCATGATCATATACAAGTATTGAAACTACTGAATCAAAACATACATGAAAAACGAAGCAGTTAACACCTAAAATAATGATAATAATAAAATATTATTAACAAACATGTGATAAAATGTTATAAATGGATCATATATGATATTAAATATATTTATATAGTTATGGCATGTAATTATAATAAATATAAATTTATTATATAGGAGTTTAAAAGCAATTATGAGGCAAGTCAAACTTGAGGTAAGATATTTCATCTCAATTTCCACTCTATTGATACATATTTGATATTATGCACCCATTTAATTTTATATGGTGTATATAATTACCCTTAGGAGAATTTATCATGAATATATATTTATTAACTATGATTAATGAATAAATTCAAGTTATTCTTTTAAGATTAATTCTTAAAATAAAAGTCGGTCTTATTTCTCTTTTGATTGGGTATATTTTTCTTCCATATCCATATTTTTAAAAATTATTTAAGAAACATTTATTCTCTCAAATTATTTATTAAGGAAATTTTATGTTAACTTGGACCTTTTAAAAGGTTTTAAAGGAATATTTCTAATTTTTTCCAAAAATTCCATTTTTTAATTTCTTTATAAAAGGTCAAAAGGAATGTTTCTTTTTAAAGTGTACGACATTAATAGACTTTCCCACTACTATAACCATTTTATACTATTTTGATTCTTCTATAAGTTTTCCATAGTTTTTCAAAGAAAAATATTTAATGAAATATTATTTTAATATTTATTTTTCCTTTTCCAAAAGATCTAATTTTACTACAAGACCTATATTTTTGATGAATTTAATGTCATCTGTCATTAGTTTTGTTGTTGTTAACTTTCTATTAAAACATTCACTTTATTGTGATCAATTATAATTAGATGTTACATTTATCTTAAATATCCATATCATGGATATGATCATTTCATAAACTTTATACCATTTCAATATATTGTTTTTTACTTTAAAAGTTATTTGATTGATAGGGGAAATTTCGATATTTCATATTCTTTACTCAATATAGATATTTGTTGACAAGAAATATTGTTTATGAATTAAATTGATCATTAACTATATTAGGAATTCATTGGACACGTATTGAAATTTGGGGAATGAAATTATATATCCCCTCAATGCATTGATAGGTCTCATGATACATTTAAGTTGGCCAAATTAAATGGGTTTTTGGTGTATACCTACCCATCAATAAAATTACCTTGGAACAAGGATTTGATAGTAAAGATATCACAATGTCTAAAATCATGAAATCTAATATTATTAATTTATATCATATAGAATTCAGTTATTATTATCCATAAGATTACCGCATTAATATTATCCATGGATACATTTTTTCATAACTAGAAAATGATGCTACAACCAAACTTCTATAACCACAGTTTCTGTAAACCGTGGCTATAGGACAAAATATAGCCACAATTATATGAGACTTTGGTGGTAGGTTACCCAGGAAACCCCCCACAAAATGTGGGAAATTGGTGGGAAATGGTTACTGTCATGGTTTAGTAAATCATGGCCATAGCCACCTAAGGACATGGTTTCAAGCTGTGGCCATAGACACATTACTCCATAGTTTCAAACCTTGGATATATGAACCTAAGTACATGGTTTAAAATCGTGGAAATATACACCTAAGTCCATAGTTTCAAACCATTTCTATAAGCACCTAAGGCCACCAATTCAAACCGTGGCCATAGCCACATAAGGTCACAGTTTTAAACCGTGGCCATAACCACCTAAGGCCACAATTTTTTATTTTTTAAATAATTAATAATTATAATTATATATAATTATATACACATTTATATGTATATATATACATATAGTATATTTAGGAAAATTATTAAAGTGTTGGAAAGATTATAGAAGAGGTCAAAGGATCAAAAATCACTAGCTACTTTTATTTTTTGTAAGGCTACTGCCATAGTTTAGTAAACCATTTCCATAGACACCTAAGGACATAGTTTCAAACCATGGCCATAGCCACTCGAGGCTACAATTTCAAACCATGCCCCTAGTCACTTAAGGGCATGGTTTCAAACTATGGTTATAGGCACCTAAGGCCACAGTTTATAGGCCATGGTTTCAAACCAAGGCCATCTCCACCTAAGGTCATAGTTTGAAACCATGGCTATAGGATGGACCTATTACAATGAAAATAGAAGTTACAGTTCAAGTAAACCGTTCCCTTAGTCTATGTATATAGTTTTGACCCCATTTACATGGTTTTAAACCATGGAAATAACCTAATTTTGTAGTTGTGTGTGTGCCAGTTATTGATTAAATGGTCTTTGTTTCACTTATTTAAAATTTTATATTGATTATTTCATATTTACTCATGATAAATTCTGTTGTATGTAACCCTTAATGAGAATATGAGATCATCATTTATTTTTTTTCTTTTCCCCAGGATATGAAAAAGGATATTATGAATAATATCAAGTATGAAATAGTATTTCTTAAGCCATGTATTTTATATTTCCAATGTAATATGGGAATCATGTATGTATTTGGTTCTTAAAGACTACTAAATTGACCAGTCCTTTAAGATGATATCCCTTGTATATTATGCCATTATAATAAATTAGTCATCAACTATGGTTTATAGGAGTTTGGGTTTCTATAGTTGGTATCAAAGTAAGTTTAGTATAAATCTTGGGAATTCAATTTTAAATGAACATAAGGATTATGATAACCCCTTACAGTATTTGAAAATTTTTATCCTTAGAGGTATTTTTATATTATGGATCAATATTCATAATGATTATGAGCTAAATTAGTGTGTTCCATTATTTAGTGATGGAACCTAATAGAGTAAAGGGAATCAACACCTGTAAATAATTTAGAGATTTCCCTACCAAGCAAGCCAATACAACTGGTGTTAGAAATGATAAGATCATGGATATATTAGGGAAACTGACTCAGGTTATGATACATAACCTTGCCCAAATAGAGAAAAATATTATTTCAAAACATTATTTGCCTATGTTGGATCACTACATGTGATAGAAGAATCCATTTTTTAAAGGAACTACTAATCCATTGGTAGCCAAACAATGGATTAAGTCTCTCAAAAATTGGCTCTAGGATGCAATGAAAGTGAAAAATTTATTATTGCAGTGTATTGTTTGAAAGGAGATTCTAATAAATGGTGTTCATTGATTCAAAACACTAAAAAGGATGAATAAATAAAAATCATGGAATATAGAACTTTTAAAATGATATTCTTTGAGAAATATTTCCCTTGAGAATAATTAGTTGAAATAGAGATGAAGTTAATCACTTTAAAGTAAAAGGAATATAAAATGTAATGGACTATGATGATAAATTCATAAGATTAAAAATGAATTATTTATATTACATACATAATCTAGAAATAAAGATTGATCATTTCTTTGATGTGCTTGATCCGAGTCTCTGAAGGGAACTAGTTTCTCAAATTTTTTCACCATATGATAATATAGTATCAAGTGGAATTAAGATCGAGAATTAATTTTATAGATCTTATATCTTCAAAGTAAAATAAGAGAAGAATAGGCTAGTTGAGCACCAAGAAAAAGAGAACACATAAAAGATAAACTAGGGAATAAATAAATTTACATGATGTAAAAATTATGGAAAGAAACATCCTAGAAAATGCTTCAAGGGAATGGGAGTTTGTTATAAGTGCATAGATAAGGATCATCTGGATAATGAATATAAGGCCTTGAAATAAACCACTAATATCTAGTACTTCAACTATAAATAAATGGGGATTTATTTAAACTAGTTCCCCAAACATTAAGGGAACTTACCATCGAAGAATACAAAGGGAGAAGTCTAAGCATATAGAATTACTACAGATTAAGTGGAAGTTCCTAAGGATGTGGTGAAAAGTATACATATTAGCCACTATTTAAGTGAAAATGTTTTTATTTGATTTAGGTTCTTCCCACTCTTTTATATTAGAATAATTTTATAAGGGTATCAAATCACCACCTCAATGATTAAATGTTAAGTTGGCAGTGAAAACTCCTAATGGTAGAATGATCACATCTCAAGTATATATGTCCTCTCAGATAGAAGTTTTTTTAAATTTTATTACTTTAAATATTGTTATTATTCATCTAGTTGAATTAGATGTAATTTTGGGCATGTATTGACTCTCTTAGTATATATCCCATATCAATTGCAGAGGAAGGGAAGTTATATTCAATAATCTAAATCAACCTACAATAGTCTTTCAGTGCACGAATGAACTTGGACTTATAATGGAAATTACTTACATCATATGGGTTTTACTACCTATTCACGAGGGGAATTTATCTTATATGGTTGGGGAGAAACCCAACTTTTAGGATGTGAGTATTATATGGGAGTTTGTGGATGTATTTCTAGAAGAGTTTCCTAGTCTTCCTCCAAATCATAAAGTTGAGTTTTTATATAACTCATACATAGTACTTCACCAATTTCAAAGACTCCATATAGAAAAAATCCAATTGAGTTGTAAGAATTAAAGAAGTTACTCTAGGAGAATCTATATAAGGTATTGATTCAACCTAGTGCTTCACTACGGGGTACACCTATTCTTCTTATTAAAATTAATGATGGGTCAATGCATCTTTGCATTGATTATTAGGAACTTAAAAAAATCAATATTAATAATAAGTATCCTCTACCCCATATCAATGATTTGTTTGATCAATTATGAGGAGATAAATATTTTTACAACATCAATCTTTGATCTAGATATTACCAGATAAGGGTCAAGCAGGAGGATATACCCAATACAACCTTTAATATGAGGTATGGTCATTATGAATTTAGAGTAATTCCATTTGGACTTACTAATGATCCTACTATTTTCATGGATTTAATGAATAGAGTATTTAGAGATTACCTTGATCAATTTTTGGTAGTATTTATATATGACATTCTTATATATTCAAATAGAAAGTAATAGAATGAAGAACATTTGAGAATTTTGTTGAAGACCTTGAGTAAGGAGAAGCTATATGCAAAATTTACAAAGTGTGAATTTTGGATAAAAAAATTCTCATTCTTGGATTATATAATTTCAAGTAAAGTTATATTGATAGATCCTTAAAATATGTATGTTATCTAACAATGGACTACACCAACAATGGTAACTAAGAACCGTAGTTTTCTTGGGTTTTCTAGATACTACTAATACTTTGTGAGAGATTTCTCATGATTATATAATCCAATCACCATATTGACTCAAAAGGGGGTTAATTTCTTGTGTATAGATAAATACGAGGATGGTTTTAAATAAATGAAGAGAAGGTTGGTTAGTGTACATGTGCTTATGCTACCCTATAGTGGAGAAGGGTTTTTAATATATAGTGATTAATCAAAGAAGGGAGTGAGATTTTTCCTCATACATAATGATATGGTGATAGCTTATGCCTCCCACAAATTGAAAATTCATGAGCAGCATTACCCGACTCATGATTTGGAGCTCATAGTGGTAATTATTTCATTAAGGACATTCATGAATTATTTGTATGGTGAAAGGTGTGATATATATACTGATAATAAAATATTAAAGTATATATTTACATAGAAATAGTTGAATATGCACCAGATAAGATGGTTGGAGTTGGTCAACAATTATGACTACTCAATACATTACCAGCAAAGGAAGGCGAACAAGGTTGATGATTCTCTAAGTGGTAAAGATCATACTTCTTTGTCTATGATGAGGATTTAAATATATCCAATATTTATGGTTTTGAAAAGTTGGATCTTAAAATATTTAAAAAAGGGGATATATATTTTCTTTCTCAGATGAGTGTTCAACCATCCATTCATGAGAGTATTAAGAAGGCACAAAAGGAAGGTGTAAAATTATAAAAGAGGGTGAGGAATGCTCCTGAGTTAAACCATGATAATTTTGGAATGATAAGGTTCAAGAACCATGTATGTATCCTATTAATACTATAATTTAAGAAAGAGCTATTGTATAAAGATAATAGTTCATCAATATCTATGCATCCTGGAAGTATAATGATGTATAGAGATTGGAAAAAAAATATTTCTCATGGGATAGAATGAAAAGGTATATTTCCAAGTATGTATCCCAATGGATGGTGGGATATCAAGTTAATTATGAGAGACATAAGTCTAAGGGGATGTTACAACCAATACCCATACCAAAATGGAAATGGGAAAACATTATCATCACTGTCATTGTCAAAGTTCACAAAAAATCTAAAGGGAACAATGATATTTGGGTTGTATTCAATCACCTTATGAAATTAGTGAATTTTATCACTATTAAAGAAGATTTATCTCTTGACTATCATACTTGGTTATACATTAAGGAGGTTGTGAGATTGTGTGGAGTACTGCTCTCAATCATATCTAATCAGGAATAAAGGTTTACATTGAAGTTATAGAGAAGAATTCAATAAGATCTGGATATAAATTTGAGTTTCAATACTTCTCATAATCCTTAGATAGATGGTCAGTCTAATAGGACCATTCAAACTCTATAAAAAATGTAGAGAGCTTTCTCTATGGATTTTAAAGGTGGTTGGGATCAACACCTTCCTTTGGTATAATTTTCTTACAATAATAACTTTCACTCAAGTATTCAGATGGATCCTTATGAAGCCCTCTATATAAGTATGTGCAGAACTCCAAACTTTTAGGATTAAGTTGGAGAAAAAAAGCCATTGGGACCCAATCTATCTAAGGAAATGATAAAGAAATCTAAATCCATTCAACAACACATAAGGGAAACTTAGATTTGAAAAAATGGATATTCTAACAAATATCAGTGAGATATAGAGTTTGAAGTTGGTTTCAAGGTATTCCTATGAATATCGCCCTTGAATAAGGTTATGAGATTTATAAAGAAGGTAAATATTATCCCTAGATATATTGGTCCCTTTGAAATTCTTGTTCGTATCAGGATGGTAACTTGTCATTTGATGCTTCCACCGAATATCTCTCAATTTCATAATGTGTTCCATGTATCAATCATGAGAAAGTACATACCATATCCTTAAAATTTATTGAAATCAGAGGTCATAACACTAGAACAAATATGTCTTATGAGGAATAAACAGTGAAGATTATGGATTATAGAGAGAAAGTGCTACGAAACAAGACCACTCACCTGGTCAAAGTTTTGTGGTGAAACTATAAAATTGAGAAATATATGTGGGAACATGAGGATGTGATGAGCTAGGGGTATACTCAATTGTTTGTATCATATTAATGTAATTTTGATACAAATATTATTATAATGGTGTAGAATGCAACACCATGAGATTTTATGATATATTTATCTTTAAATAATTTTTTGATAGCTTACTTTGCACACAACATTGAGTTCAAATGAACCACACCAAAATATTAAGATATTATTATCTAAAAAAGAAATAATTTTTGAATTCATCATATCAATATTATCTTAGGTTTAAATTTTGATATTTTTATGAAAATATTGATTTTTAGTGAATAGTGAAAAGTACTGATTTTTTGTATAAATGTCATTTCTTTTAACTGAAAAATAATCATGGTTCTTTGAATTTAATACTAAACTAACATAAGTATCCTTTATTTATAAATAATATAATTAATTATATTTGAATCTTTATTATACCTAATTTTGGTATAAGTTCATTTTTGGACTTAAAAACACATTTTTCTAAACATCTATTTTCATTAAATTTTATGTTTTTATCTTAAATTAATTTATGTCACTTATATGAATTGAATTTGATAAAATGTATTATATTTTTGGAATAATGAGGTTCAAATTTAGTAAATAAGTTCCTTTTATTTTTTGTCATTATTAATAGTAATAGTGGTAAAATTTATCACTATGATAAAAGGTAAATAGGGCAATTTAGGTTAAAAACTAATGTGATAAAGCTTTAAAATTTCCCCAAAACTTGACTTTATCCTATTTTATGAGTGTATTTTGGCTATATCCATCAAAATTTATAATATATGGTCACCTTTTTCCATATTTGTTTGATTATGACCTTTATATTAATTTAAGAAAAGAATAAATACAAAATGTCACTCTCTTGACTTTAATATCTCTAAATTTTTTGCATATGGATAAAAGAGGATAAGTTTGGTTTGAAATGTTTATTTGAAAGATAAATTAATTTTTTTATCATTGTAATTTATTTCTAAATTTTAATAATTGAATAGTATTTTTTTATCATAGTAATTTATTTCTAAATTTAAATAATTGAATAATTACCTTAAATGCTTATGAAACACCAACACAGTATTTATTCAATTAATAGAAAAATAAAATAAATGATTTTAAAAATATAAAAAGTAATACAATTTGGATGAATTATTATATTATAAAAATTTCATAGATATATATAACATATCAGTGACATGTGAAAGGATTATATTTGAATTACATATTTGTCTTTATGTATTTAATGTCAAATTAAATGAATAGTGCCAAAAATTCATTAATTATATTTTATGATTTTTTTAATAAATTATTTAAATATCATAAAAATATTTTAAATGGATAAGATGGATAAAATATGGTCATAAATTTCATATCTTTTCTATTAATTATTAAATTTTCACCTTATAAGTAAAATTATAACCCTTTAATATTGAAAAATTCATTACTACAGTTAGGGTTAAAATTTGTTAACAATGGGGTTAAAACAAAAGATATGGTTTAAAATGACTCTAAAATCTATCGAAATTTCATTGGTTGATGATATTTTGACATAATACTCTTTTTATTTTAATATATATTCATTTTAATCATTTTAATGATACTAAATTAATTATATATTTAATATCTTAAGAAATTCCAAGAGTGCCCTTCCCATCACTTAAAAAAGGATACCCATTATCTCTTTTATTTACACCAATTTGAGAAAACTAGCTCTACCAAAACCTACCCAACACTCTTATACAAAATCTTTATACAATTTTGTATGGTTTTGGTCTTCCTAAAATACCAACCCTAGCCCCTTAAGAGGATATCTAAAAGAAGTCTACCAAATAAGTGGTAATCATCTTTACCGGCTCTTTGAAGTTTATTTATTCATATAATTACAATTAATGTGATATAACCATAATAAAATAATAAATATATTATCATAGATATACTAATATTTTATTATGATAACGTGACAACCATTTTTCATCTCTTTTCCATCCTATGAAAAGAAAAAATATCGCTCATGCGTACGTACAACTTACCATCTCCACGTAGCGGTGTAATTTAGTTTTCATCATCACTTTACTTGGATAGTTGTAAATATGTAAATAATGAATATATATGATATTAATTACATGCTTATAAAATTATATTATCATATCTATCTTCTTACATTCCAATCAGTTGGAAGATGATAACGTCGCTTGTGTGTGCGTGTGAACTATGACCATCACGAAGAGATGTGATCCGTTTTTAATTTATGATTTACATGGATGATAATAAGGATATATTTAATGAATATATATGATATATATGATATAATAATGATTATGTAAAGGTGAATTATTATATACCTTTCTTTTGTTCCATCTGTTGAAAAGTGAAAACAACATTCATGCGTATGTACGACCTATCATCTCCATGAACAGTGTAATTAATTTTTATATCTATATATTTTATGGATGAATATATATATATATATATATATTTAATATATATTATCTTTATATAATTAATAACATTATATAGATGATGTAACCATGATTAATAATTAATTAATGAAACAGTAAAATCAAAACATACATGAAAACAAAATGTCATTAATGGCATATTGGTAAGAGGAATGTTGATGCCATATGCATTGCTTATAGTTATTTTCTTATGAAAATTTATTATTTATTATTCCATTTTTAGTGTCTTGAACCATATTAAATTCTTATTAAACTTGTTGGCTTATGCCATTGAATTACATGTGTTGACATGCACTTATCCAAGGATTATTCCATGTATCTTATGCCTCATACCTTTCTTACTCTTATTAAATGCTCATTGCCTTGATAGATGAAATGTTACATTTATGTTTGGATTATGTTTGGATTGAATTTATTATCTTGGTTAATGTAATCATGTGGTATTGAGATGATTATTTTTGGTTAGCAATCATAAATTAATTGCTTGTTATGTATGCCTTGTTTGATATGGCGCTTGACATGGGCTGGGAGAGAACATGAGTTTTGTATTAAGGAACCATGGATAAAATTCTCGTGCTTGATGGGTTACAACCCAACGTGACATGGAAGATGCTATGGATTTATAGGAAAGGAATTTCTAGGATATTTATTATACTCCTGAGTGATACTGGTTCACAAGGGGAGAAGCCGTGTGAGGAACTTTTTGAAAGATGGCTATGTCATGCCTTGTGTGATACCCAGTCCTCTTGTGAGATACCTGGGACAAACTCAGTGGTTACCATACATCGTAGTAATACTTGGGATTATTTTATATTTCATTGGATGATCTCAGTGGTATTGGTTTTATTAGATGTTTATGTTACAATACTTGGGGTTCTTTTAGATCACCTTGGATGGGCATGGGACTCCACCTCATGTTTAAATGAAATTTTTGGTTTTCATTGTCTATTTGGTTTTTAAATCATATGAGATGCATCCTTTATATTTATATGATCATTCTTATTCACTTATGATACTTATACTTTCCTTCTACTATAATCATGTGACGACATGGGATTGATACCCTAAGATAGAGCACAAGCTTGGGGGTATGATTCATTAATTTACTCATTCATAATCCCAACATAGGCTGAAGTAGGTGATATAAGATGGGTGACCACTTAGGAACCCAGACCAAGTTGCAATTTTTGTTTATTTACTACCCTATCATTTATTATATATGGCACACTGATTCTTATTCATAGTATGAAAATGGAAAGGTCTAGACACCGTGGGTGCCAGTCTACTGAGATTATTATCTGACAGACTGCTCGAGCGCTATTTGGTACCCGAGTAGATTTTATGACCGTAGGTACAGATAAAGGGAAGTGTGCTACATCCGATGCTTGATTTTCTTGCCGCTTAGGATGAAGATGGGGGTAGAGGTCCAAGCCTGTGCTCGAGATGCTATTGTAGTAGTTTATTATTATTTTTTACTTTTGATATCATGTTGTTTATGCTTGTACCACCATTTTCCCTGCACTTCTATTTTTGTATAGACCCATGACATCATCACCATCACTTTTGTACCATGTATTATTATTCAGATTTTTTGGTTATCTATTTACTCTATTTGGTTTTTTATTATTTCTGCTGTTATTTTCTTATTATTATGCTTCCTATATTTATTATTAATGTTTACCTCTATGCATACTCTGATCTATGAGGGCACAATCTCCCCACATACACACCCTAGGCCATCGATGCTAGTCGACATCCTATGGTATTCGGAGAGATACTCTTGAGTTCATGTGGCCAACTAGACTCAGGGCACTATTGAGTAGAATATGGGACCGAGATACTATACATATCATTGGAATTCATATATTCAAGTGTGTGTAATGGTCCTTATATTTTATGATTACTACCAATATATATTGTGACTTGTGTACTTATATATATTGACAAAATCTACGATGCACTGTGTTCATGCTAAGTAGGGTGTGTTACAATGGGTATGCTATTAATGAATAAGTCGAGGAAGGATTTTCCCTTTCCATTTATAGAAATTGATATATTGGACCTTTTATTGGAATGGAATCATCAAAATAAATTCCATGACCATTTTTGGAACCAAAAAATTGTCTCACACCCCATATAGAAAGTTTGGGAAGAACCAAAGACATGACCTACCAAGAAATAACATTTCGGGGCAGAGGATCATGGTTTGTGAATGTTTGAATTATTGAACACAAAGTTGGGGTTCCACACACAAAGGACTTGAGTGCCAAAGGCGATGTTGAATTCTGTGGATGCCTCGAGTATGAAGTTATGCCTAAGGCCCATGTGCACAAAAAGGGAGGAACGTACATAAGACAACCATTTATGAGACCAACCAGTTGAAAGAAATATGTGATGTCATATCCTATAGATTTCATGGTCAAAACTCTAGAACCCAAGGCATGTGTGTGAAAAAGAAGTGCTTCACTCACCACCCATCTTGCAACCATCCAATTGCACAAGAAAGGTGACGTTGGGCTGAGACGGTTGCATGGCCATTCCCTAGAGGCAAAGGATGAGAAAGTGTGCAACTCTCTTCCACGCATAGTGAAGTTGTGAAACATAGGCTGAGGATTTTGACTATAAATTGAACCTCAACCCCACTTTTAAAGAGGATCCCTAGAAGACAAAGCGATGATCCCATGCATGAAAATTATTCTCTTCCATGATTGCAAGAAACACTAGATACAATATACCCTCAAAGGTAGAAAACTTGCATGATAGACCTCCCATGGGACCAAGCATAACTTTCCCTGTGGTTGAGTGATCTAGTGAAACACCTCCCAAGGATAGTCAGGTTCTCACAAGTGAATATTATTTTTCGCAACCATGAATTGCACAAAAATCCAAATATTTCATGCAACTATACCTCTTGAATCCACTATTTTCCCTTATGTAAGATCACATTGCTCGTACAACTCTTGCGTGCAATAAAATAAATTTGTGTGCAAATTTTTTTTGATCTCTAACTTGACATCCCATATTCTTATAGTGTAACCATTACCCTAATTTTTGTTCCTAATCATAGATACCCTGATTCCTATAGCTCTTAAGCATAGGTACCCCAACGTTGGGACTCCTGATTTCCACTATTCCACGGTAGTTCCAACACCATGTCCCTCCCATAGGAATATGAGTGGTGGTCACATAATCCCTATTGGTGGCATATTTAAGGGAAACTATTCACCTATATCGGTGGATATCACTTAATATGAATCTTCTTCCCACCTTTACATGGCCCCCCTTGAGGAGTGAGACCTACCACATTCGAGCTGCATGATGTAAAACTACCTCTGGTCTTACGAAATTAAAATACATGACAACATCCTCAGCACATGACATAAAATTGTAGCCTTACCCAGTGTGATGAACAGAAGATTCACCATGTACAACCATCATGGGATGCCACCTTTCCCCCCTCCATGGGATGAATCCCTAACACTAGGGGATGAGAAACCTATAATGGAAAACTTCCATGTGTAATACCCATACTATTACACATCCACATGGTATGAAACACCTACCAAAGACAACTTCAATGCACAATACACACACCATCCCTCATAGATTCTCCTTCCATGAAACAAGCATCCTTATCACATGATGTTAAACAACATGGATCATTCCTATCACACGACCTTAAACTGAAACATCGAACTATGAAAGTTTTGATACCATTATCTTAAACAAGGTATGTAGGATTCATCCCTAAGGTTAAATCATGTCAACAAAATCTAGATGTCAAATCTCCCCTCCTAGGGACACACTCCACCATCTTTCCCCATAAGACATTAAAAACATGACCTGACCTATCCCCAAAATACATTAACCCTGTGCCCATCTACACATGATGTTAAACTCGTCCCTAAATCTAAAATCCATAACTAATGAAATAAACATGGGATTCATGAGGTAAAAAACATTATAATACTTATTCCCCTAGTGTTAATTGCCTCATAATTGACATGGGATGCATTGGGTTCTACACATAAGATGCCTCATACATGATATTTCCTCAAAAGAGGAAGACTTTAGAGGAGTCCAATCTACCCAACGTCTATAAATTCCCAACATTCCCAATTCTACCACCTCCCTTGATTGAAGGTTACTAACCCATCGAGATAAAATTAGTGTACTTAAATAACATCCAGCTTAAGAAGACACTGGGGATAAGTTTCAAGAAGATGAATTAAATCTATGAGGTAGACCTGAACTAGGAGACAAGCTCAAAGTGGGAATATATGGAAGGAGGAACTGACATCCCATCATCCCATTTCAATCAAGGAGAATACATCACCAATGAAAGTGATGAAATCTGACCACCTTTGGAAGTGGGAATATGGGGAAACAGTAGTGCACATGAGGCACTCACCCTAGTGAAAATGTCGGAAACAGAAATGGTAAACCTAATGTGAAACTCTTCTCCTCAACCATGGTAACTAGTAGCATTTAGTGCACTGATAGATTTTCAAGTCATTGAATCAATATATTTGGTGCTAGGTCCCACTAGGAAAATAGTGGGCCCAACATGAAAATCACCTACGGATTAGGGAAGTTAAAATTGGGCATCCATGGTCTGCGATATTGTTAGTGTGGATCCTTATCTACTTCAAGAAGAATGGAAAATTTTGGGGAATTGGAAATCACTTTCCCTGTACCTATATTGATAGTTTAATCCCCATGCCTTCTAGGAAGTAAGCTACATGAATCCAACAACCTTGCACCAATAGGTGCAGTGGTAAGGGAAACATTGTTGTGGAAATCCCATACGATTACACCCCCACCATGAATTCCATCGTGCCTTTTGTTGCTAGGTGCCCATGCCCTATCTCACCCTATGAGATAATCCATAGGAGAGTGATCAAAACCCTGGTGCACTGGTATGAGCAAGAGGGGGTCATTACCACCAGGGATATGGAATGATAAGACCAAGAGGCATCTATGCCTCACTAACACCACTGCCCCCGAGGGATGTGTAGAGGATAAACACCCCCCGTTCTGATGATGAACGACTTCAATAATCTATAATTTAAGTACTATAATAGCTCACTCCCCTACACTGAGGTGGAAGGGTATTTTCAAGACACGCTAATAATGACCATTGTTTGGGAGCTTCCCAGGTGGGCTCCCACCAGGCCCTGCTAGTTCCAAAACTAACTAGTTTTACAGGCTAAAGAGTGGGTTGACTTCATCCCCGCTCCTCCGGCCCTGGTCCAAAGCACTCAACACTAACCTTTGGGGTAGAACCATGACACTACCTGACAAGGGGAATCCTCTAAAACTCATGTGACCCCTACCATGACCGACATATCCCACAACATCCCTATAATAGGTGAACATGGATCCATCTTTGTCTCCTAGGATCGAGACCCCAACCAACACATAGATAGGATGGGTTGAATCTCTTAGTCACCAGCACCACTAAAATTCATTACCTGAAAACCCATAATAAAGATAATTAGTGTAGAGGTCCTCCCTTCACCACTATTAACCAACATGGAGGTCCTCCCTGTGCTACCACCAATCAGTGAAGAGGTCCTCCCTGCACCACCACCAATCAACATGGAGATCCTCCCCATGCTCCCATCAGTAGAAGTGGATGCCCTCTCCACTCCATTAACAGTCAACATAGCATTCCTCCTCGTGATCCCACTAATCAACACAATGTTCCTCCCTATGCTCCCATAATTCAATGTGATGGTCCTCCCCACACTGTAATATCCTAAATTTTTAATGATAATAAAAATTATCATTCATAACAATTTATGATTATTTTTCTATGAAAATTTATTTTTTAAATAAAAATCACTTAATATATTATTTAAAAGCTTTACCTAAGGGTAAAATCCTAGTTTACACCTTGGAATATTTTATCAAAAATTTTTGAAGTTAGGTACTGAGTTAGTGCAAGATTCTGAGTCCCATAGAGCCTCGAAATAGATGGAAATTTTATATATATTATATTAAATACATGTGATTTATTTCCAAAATAATTGAATATCTCTCAATTAGTTCATCCTATGAAAAATATAAGACCACCGCTAGGTCTTAGATGAAGTGTTTACCCTAGGCGCAACATTACTTTTTTTTATGCGTTGGGTGTTTGGTAACATCACATGCAAGGATAACTTATTTCATATTTTTATTTATATATTTAAAAAAATATTTGAATATATCCCAAATGGTTCATCATATGAGAAATCTGAGACCAAAATTAGGTTTGAGATGTGGGGTTCACCCATTGCTCGACATAACATTTGTGCACGTCAGACGTTTGGTCATATCGCACACAAGGATAACTTATTTAATATTTTTATTATATTTTTTTCAAAAAATAATTGAATGTATCCTAAACAGTTAATTGTATGAAAAATATGAGACCACCATTAGGTCTATAATATTAGTTTTACTCTAGGTGTGACATAAGCTTTGTGTGAGTCAAGTGTTTGGATATATCACACACAAGGCTAATAATAATTATATTATTATTATTATTAGCATTGAATAATTTAAAATGGAAATTAAATATGTAATTAAATAATTTAGAATCCTCTTAAATGATGAGTGATGTTTCTCCATATGTGTATATTTATTGGTGATCAAAACAATAATGATTAAATTATTACTTGTGATAAATAAATATAACTGTGTACTAATATTAATTTATTAACTATTATCGACATTTAATGAAAGTTGTATTTAAAATTTAAATGGTGGAAATGATGTGTTATTTTTAATAATAATTATTTTTGTTATTGATATTATTATTATTAAATTTGGAAAATAATTTTTATGTGTGATAAATTAAAATGTGTGTATATATATGTATATATATACATGTTGTAACGACCCAGACTTTTATTAATGAAAATTCCTCTCGATCTAATTAAATGTATCATTATGTAAAATGGTTATATAAAACATATAAACTTCCTTGGTTTTATGTTTTTGGATTTTAAAATAATATTGAGAATTGTTACCATTTCTAATATAGCCATTTAACAGTGATCACATGGTTAGTATAAATATAGGGCTTTAACAAATCAAATTTACTCAGACAAAGGAAGCGATGAACTAATCTAGTAGAATTACTCCATATGAAGCCCATTTATCGAAGCTCGGAATGGAGGTAGTGTCACTGGGCTTCTCTCTTTACCAATCCAAATCCAAGATTCAACACATTAATCTTGAACAAAATCACCTACGAGAGAAGTGGAAGTTAATAAAGATTACCACCCGGACAATGTTATCGGATCCACCCCAAGAGTCTATCACCATCACACACCTTACCCTTAGGTATTATATAGGTGTTATAAGGGGTTATGTAAAAATACCCTAGAATTATTATTATGTACATTATGTATGTATAAATAATATACATTCATTTTTTCATTATTACTTTGTAAATGGTTTTTTGAGAACAAATAGTATTTTTAGTTAATATTCAATGAAGAAATATATTTTGATGAATTAATGGATTTTTGAATTAAATAATATTTTAATAAAATATTATTACTAAATTATTTTTTATTAAATATAAATTATCTTATAATTTTTATGAATATAATTGTAATTTTTATTAAGATTTGAAAGCAGTTTTTGTCAAAACCCATGAATTTTTGATAAATGTCGATTTGTATTTTAAAAGTGAAAATTATCATATTTAGAAAATTATTTATATAAAATGAATATTATTTTTAGACTCAGGATGTTGAAATTATCTAATGGTGATTTCTTCATAATTTTATGAGACAGCCAATTTTTTGGATAAAAATTAAATATTGTTTAAATATACAATGTGTTTTACGACATCATAATGACCCAATAGTGATGTAATAAAATACTATAAATGTTATGTTTGTCTAATATATGTGTTACCTTTAAAATAATGTGATTTTAGGTTTTTTTGATTTATTTTACAAGGTTTAGTGGACCCTCTAAGACTTATAAAACATTTTAACATTTTACAATTATTTCCTTTAGAGTGTAACTCATCTACACATAAGCAAGACTAATATTTTAATAAGTTCAACAATTGGACTTATAAAATAATTTTTTCCAATATAATTTGGAAAGAACCATTGGAAAAACCATGGGATTGTTTGTGGTTTTGATTAGTTTAATGTGTGGTGTCCAAAACCTAAATAATAAATAATTCCCTCCCTTTTCCTATATAAACCCACCCAAGATCCCACTTCTCTTCAATAAAAACCTTTGTAGATTGACCAACCCCTAACCTCATCTCTCTAGAATCCTCCCAAGGTGATCCAAACTCCTAATAAGCCTCTCTCAAGCTGTCACGACCCGTCCCCTGGGGCCCGTGCCGTGACTACCCCAAGCCCGCCTTCCATAGGCCAAGGGTTGGCGACTAGCACCAGAAAGGAGTATCCCTAAAAATGGAAGGAATTTCCTTTAAACCTATACAAAACACAATCCAAGAACACAAAAAATATTCAACCATGATGTAAAACTATATTAATAAAGGTGTGTACTGAAATTAAAGGGGCCGGAATACAAGCCCAACTGAAAGGTACAACTACAACTGAAAAACAGAAAACAGCTCATGGAATCATCCATTGAGGATTATACATGAAGGGTAGGTACAGATCATCTCCATTTCTCTCCACATAGTCCAATATCCTCCATGTACCACCTGGTCTTGGCTACCTCAAGTCTCAGCTAAGCTGCTCGTTTTCTGCACAAGACACAACAAGGTGCGGGCGAAGCCCGTGTAGGGGTGAGTATAACAATACCCAATAGGGACCCCGAGACCCCTGATGGTATCTCAGATTTCCAAAAAGGAAAACTAAAAATCATGATCTCAATCACAAAGAACAAAGAAATAGGCACATCTCAAACCAGGTATAACTGAGTACAATAGTACAAATGATTAGTCATAAAGCTAGATCATCTTACTCTGTCGAGAGGAACTGCTGCTGACCATATGGAGTCTGACCCACCTAGGATTGATAGGTACTAACCCTCGCAATACCCACACAGGATCCGACCCACCTAGAGTCGATAGGTACTAACCCTCGAAAGACCCACAAAGGATCTGACCCACACAGGATCGGTATGCACTGACCCACATAGGATCGCTGAGCATTGACCCACACAGGATCTGACCCATACAAGATCGGTATGTTGTTGATCCATGAAGGGCTGCTCTAAGGCTGGTCCTCATCGGGTCATGTACTACTGATCCACATAGGATCTCTAGGTGATGATCCACATAGTATCTCTCAGTGCTGATCCACAGATGATCGATAGGTGCTGACCCACACATGATTGCTTAGTACTAACCTCCGTTTGATTTGTCTCCAACCTCCGCCTCACTGCCAGCCACTGGATTCCCGCTCATAGCATGCTTGATTCTAGGAGAATCAATCCTCAAGCCATCAGTCATATTTCAACCAGCACAAAGTCCCATGAATAAGTAACCCGATTATACATCACATCATAAGGGTTCCAACACAACAGATGGCGTGTTACCTGGATGCCCAGTATGTAAGTTATAGGCATTTTAGTGCTGAGGGCCCTATTGGTTTCAGGGTCGATCCAACCTAGATGTACTCCAACTTTCTTCAAAACTCTTTTGGAGTATCTCAAAAGGACCGTCTCACTCCAAGGATCCCAGTTCCATATATGGTTCATTAAACAAACATCTGGTTCGCAAGATACGGTAATTTAAGCGTAACAGGGCCCGATAGAGGTCCGAGTCTGGTCCGACTCGACCCGACCCAGTTCGGGTCGACCCAACTCACCTCGGCCTGAACCTGCCTGGGCCGTGGAGGGCTCAGCCCACTGGGCCATGGACTGGCCCGGCTAGGCTGGGCCATGGACTGGCTCGGCCTGCCGACTGGGTGCGGCCCGTAGGGTGACGTGGACCGGTGCGCTGGCGCGGCTCACCAGCTCCCAAACAGATCAAGAAGAGTTGTTCAACTCTTCAATTAGTAGTGACACATGGTCCGAGGGACCCATAGGGTGTGGGTCCCCCTCATGTCTCAACTTCGATGCCGTAGATCCTCCTTTACAGCTCATGACGATGTGCTGCCTCACCAACGTGGTCGACCGGTTGCCGGCTGCCCCTTCGGGTCCGCCGCGACACTGCCCTCTTCCGGGCCAGCAAGAACCGGACACCGCCTTCACTACCGGCCCCAGTCTTTGATGCCTCCACACTGGTGTCACACTGGAAAATATTCCGCGGGCCACTGGGTGAGCTCTGGTGGTCTGTTCTTCCTTCTAGATGCGCCTACGGTCCTCCTGGAATTCCACCGTCATTGCACGCCTCTTGGTTTCAAGGTTCCATCAAGTTGGAACAAACCGCCTCTGGATAACGCAATGAAAATAAAGCGACGGAGGGTTTGGGCCTTTTTCGTTTGGCCTGTACCCTCCACGTTTGCATTATAACAAGAGGGGATTATTGATTCATCAATAAAAGACTATATTTCTCCCACGATTTGTCACCCTTTTCAAGAATGAGGTAAAGAAACATTGCACACAAATTAAATGAAAAACCCCTACCTCGTGAACTATTAGAGGTATCATGATCATTGGCGGGAGGAGAGTCCTCATCTAAGTGAGGCCGTCGGCATTCATCGGTCCCAGATCATCGCTGCCCAAACTTCGGTCCTCCGTTGGTGGAAGTTTCCATAGGACTTCGCAAGAGGTTCCTCGCTTGATGAAGCCATGTCAAAAACCCACCCTGAGCTCCATTTAAATAGAAGGGGAAACCACCCATGTTGCATGTCATTAATTCCATTAATTTATGAACCAAAATTAATTCTGCAATGTTGAGGTTACAAAGTTGGAGGGTCAAGCCATTAATTGGCATGCAAACCCATCAGTCCCACCACCGCTGCTCATCCGCTAGAGAAAAAGAAATAAAATAACTTGTTAAGTTATTTTATTATTTTTCTGTAAAGTCCAAAATTTAACTTTTTCTCTCGAACTACTGCGGTTGAAGTGAAGCTTATCTTAAGAGAATCCCGGTGCTATGGATTCAACTGTGTTCTCAGATTTCAATTCCGATCACCGGTTCAGAAGATAGAAAATTCCACCTGCACGTTTACTGAATGTACCTTTAAAAAAGTTCAAAAATTCATTCCAGACACACTGGGCCTCAAAATCATGCATCATCAATTTTCACAGACTCATAATAATTCAAAATAATTTTAAAAAAATTACATGGACTTTTCAGGTCTTTACATTCTCCCCACCTTAGATATTTTCATCCCCGAAAGCTAAAACAAAACTAGGGTAACAAGTGGGGGTACTAAGCATGCATCCGAGCCTCCTGGTCCTATGTGCTCTCTTGTAGGTTCTCATGCTTCCATCGAACTCACATCATAGGAATCGACCACCCACGAAGGACCTTCTTCTATCAATCCTCTATCTCCACCAGGAAATCTGCAAACGTCACCCCATCAACGATGCACAACTTTCCCCAATCAATAATGTGCAATGGATCATGCATTTATCTCCTCAGTTGTGACACGTGGAAAACATTATGCACCCAGTGCATCTGTGGGGGAAGAGCTAGATAGTACTCCACCTCACCTACTCTGCTGAGGATCTGGAAAGGTCTGATGAACCTCGGGGATAACTTACCACCCCAGCCAAACCTCTGTAATCCTTGTTGGGGTGAACCCATAGGAAGACATTGTCTCCCTCCTCAAACTCCAAGGGTATTAGTCTCCTATCAACATTATACTTCTATCGGCTCTGTGCAGTCTTCATCTGCTCCTGGATGATCCGCACCTTCTCTATGGTAGCCTGTACCAACTCTGGACCCATAAGTACTAACTCCCCTAGGTCTGTACAACAAAGAGGTGATATACATGGTCACCCATACAAATCCTCAAATGGGGCCATGTCGATGGTGGAGTGATAACTATTGTTGTATGGAAACTACACCAGTGGAATGTGGTCCTCCGAACTATGGAAAAAGTCAAGGACACAAGCACGAAGCATGTCCTCGAGTGTCTGAATGGTCCGCTCCATCTAACCATCTATCTGAGGATGGAAGGTGGTCCTCCGAACTATGGAAAAAGTCAAGGACACAAGCACGAAGCATGTCCTCGAGTGTCTGAATGGTCCACTCCATCTAACCATCTATCTGAGGATGGAAGGTGGTGCTCAAGCGTAGCTGAGTTCCGAATGCCTCCTACAATCCCTTACACAATCGGGATGTAAAACACGTGTCACGATCTGAGATGATCATCGACAGCACTCCGTGAAGTCACACTATCTCCTACACGTAGAGGCATCCCAAGCCTTTTACTGATCCCTCCTCTCAGATGGGTAGGAAGTGGGCCGACTTGTTGAGTCAGTCAACGATCACCCAGATGGAATCGTGGCCCCTGGACGTATGTGCTAGCCCTGTCACAGAGTCCATGGAGATATCATCCCACTTCCACTCCGGTACCTCAAGTGGATGCACTAAGCCTGTTGGTACCTGATTCTCGACCTTTACTTGCTGACAAGTGAGGCATAAGGATACAAACTATGACACTTCCTTCTTCATCCCTGGCCACTAGTACTAACACCAGAGATCCTGGTACATCTTCGCCACTCCAAGATATACCGCTAAAGGGGATGTGTGAAACACCTTCAACACCTACTCCTATAGTATCACTAGTACCATGGTGCTTCCTATGAAGAGAATGACGTGATCCCCACCTTCAGAAAATCCTTCAGGAAACTATCCTAAGGATATCTGATCACGTCGGGCCTCACAGTCAACGTCCCCAAGCTGTGCCTCCTGAACTCATTAAATAAGTGGGGGAGTGACAGTCATATACTGGAGGTAAGCTTCTCCATCACTATCCATGAAGGATATCTGCAATGTGGCCAGCTATTTTTTTGCCTCACTCAGCAATTGTAGACCATACCCCTTACTGAGTGCGTCTTCTACTATGTTCCCCTTCCCAGGACTATAGACTATCTCAAAGTCATAGTCCTAGAGGAACTCTATCCATCACCTATGTATCAGGTTCAGGTCCTTCTGTGAGAAGATATACTTGAGACTCTTGTGATTAGATTAAATAGTAAATCATTCACTCATCAAGTAGTGCCACAACATCTTCAGCGCAAAGACCACTACTGCTAACTCCAGGTCATGGGTAGCATAGTTATGCTCATGTTGTCTCAAATTTCATGAGCCCTAGGCGATCACTACTCGATTATGAATCAGAACAAAACATAGTCTGATCCCTGATGTGTCACAATAGACTACGTACCCAACAACCTCTTTTGGTAGCCTCAATATGGGGTCACTTTTCAATCTTTTCCTCAGATCCTGAAAAATCTGCTGACACTTCTCTGTCCATAGGAAAGGCTGCCCCTTCTTTGTCAAAGCTAACAAGGGTGCCACTACCCCGGAGAAGTTAGGTAAAAATCTTCGGTAGTACCCAGCCAATACTCGAAAACTCCGAACCTCGGTCACACTCCTGGGTGGATCCCAAAAAATCACCACCTCTATCTTCACCAGATCCAAAATAACTCCATCCTCTGAGATAACGTGCCCCAGGAAGTGGACTTCCCATATCTAGAACTGGCACTTTAAGAGATTTCCATAAAGCTGGTTCTCTCGGAGTGTATCCAGGACTATCTGTAAGTGTGTGGCATGTTCCTCCTCTGACTCCGAGTATATCAAGATGTCATCGATGAAGATCACCATAAAGCAATTGAGGTATGACTGAACGAACCTGTTCATGAGCCCCATGAACACTTCGAGAGAGTCAGTCACGCCTAAAGGAATCACCAAGAACTTATAATGGCCATACCGACATCTGAAGGCTATCTTCGGTACATCCTCATCCCATACCTGGAGCTGGTGATAGCCTGATATGAGGTCTATCTTTGAAAACAATCTATATCCCTTTAGCTGGTAAAAGAGATCATCAATCATCAAAGCCTTAGACTCCCATCTTCCTTCTTGGCAGACAAGATTGGGGATTCCCATGGAGAAACACTGGGTCTTATGAGCCCCTTTCTCTACAATTCCTCCAACTGTACCCTCAACTCACGAAGCTCCACATGAACCATCCAATATGATGGTGTAGATATCAGTGCCGTCCCGGGGTACAGGTCAATGTGAAAGTCTACCTCTATGTGAGGAGGTAGTCCTAAACCATCATTAGGGAAGACATCAGTATACTGGTCCACTACTATAGGATAACTCGAACTCTTCACGTCAACTGCTCTGAGGGTGAGGCTAGAAAACTAGTGAGTGATTGTATACACCCTCCTTAGAGAAAGTCCATCCTCCTTCTCATCGATGAAGGAAAACCTGATCCCATCCTTGCAGAAACACCACACTTTGCACCTAAAACAGTCGATCTGAGCACAGACTGTGGATAGCCCGTCCATACCTAAGATGACATCGTAAGGCCTCGACACTGCTACTAGGAGATCCCAGCCAAAGTTATCACCTCTTAGAGCGAGCTCACACTGCCTTCACCAGTGTGTAATCATCAAATATTCTCCCGTATGACTCTCTAATTGCAAGGATCGAGCCAATGGATTTGTCATAATCTCCAAGCTTCGAATGAGTGTTGTGGAAATGAAAGAGTGACTGGAACCTTTGTCTATAAGTACTTAATATAGGGTGGAATAGACACAGATCATACCTTTAATCATTTATGGAGCTCCGTGGTCACAGGACTCTACTACCTGTAGCAATGCTTTCCCCTATCCACCTGCTCCATGTGGTTGGGGTAGACCACCTGTGGGTGGTGGCGGTAGAACCTCAAATCGCCGCTCACTTCTTGCTGCACAACCTGCTCCTATACCTCGTCCACCAGTCTTCATACCTCTTCACTTGAATCTATACCACTATCTCGGTGGTCCCTAGACCATTTACTGATCGTCAGTACGACAGGTCAGGAAGTCTTGATCCATGTGGCCCTAACTGCCACACGTGAAGCACAGTCTACCTCCCAACTAACCTTCTTTGCCTCGCGAGCTCTGCACCTCCGAACCTACATCCCGGGGTTGTCCACCAGTGGGTCTGGCCCACTTGGACCTCTACGTCATCTTTCTACTGCCTCATGTAGATGACTCAGCTACCTTTTATCTGGTGGTGTCTCTCACCATCGGTGCCTGCTCAGCTATGAATCTCTCCACCAACAATGCTCGCTCGAGCACTCCAGCCTATGTCAGGATATTAATAGATATCATTGATGCTCTGATGTCCCACTGAAGACCCTGATCAAAGGTCCATGCTCTGATGAATGAGTCCCATACTATGTCGGTGGAGTAGTGTGAGAGTTCAATGAATCTCACTGAGTGATGGGATACTATCAGGATTCCCTACTATAAGTGCAGGAGCTCTTGAATACGCATAGATCGTAGTGTCGCTGGAATGAACTCCACCCTAAAGAGGCTCTCAAAGTCCTTCCAGGCGAGGGTCACCTATTCATGTGTCTAGAGCGTCAGGCTCCACCATATCCCTACTGTGCCCTGGAAAAGGATAACAGCTAGGATAACCATCTTCTCTGCTGGTGTCTCAACCAAGAGAAAAACTCTAGCCATAACCTCCAGCCAGTCCTCAGATGCATGGGGATCTATTTATCCTTGAATCCTTGGAGGCCTCTATCTCTGAAACTTGTGCAACACACTCAGTTGACGTGCATGGTCTGATGGTGGGGCTATTGGAATCTACTGCCCAACGGGTGGTGGTGTTGCTGGTGCACCGCACGAAGGTGCTACCATAGTAAGAGGGCCCTGCATCGAAGCCTCGTTGCTCGGTGGGCCGTTATCGTGTACTATCTCATGAATCCTGGATGGCTGTCTACACAGTGACATCCTGAAAAGAAACAGGTGCACTACGGTCAATAAGTTATACCCAGTGAGCTGACTCAAAAGAGATCAAAGTAAAAAAATTTCAAAAACAAACGCAATCAGTATTTTTGTGCACAGTGTTGGAAATCAGAATTTAGGGTCCTAGTGTATTGATACGTTAGTTGCTGCACTAACACTGGACTCCCTAAACTGAAAACCACACTCAAAACACTTAACACTATTGATCATTTAAAAAGATCAAAGTCCTAGTTCTTTTTTAGAACTGACTCCTCTAATACCAATTTGTCATGAACCATCCCCTGGGGCCCATGCCGTGACTACCCCAATCCCGCCTTCCATAGGCTAGGGGTTGGTGTCTAGCACCGAAAAGGAATATCCCTAAAATGGGAAGGCATTGCCTTTAAAAATGTACAACACACAATCCAAGAACACAACAAGATGAAACCACAAAGTAAAAATAGAGTAGTAAAGGTTTGTACTGAAATTAAAGGGGCCAGAATAGAAGCCCAACTGAAAGGTACAACTACAACTGAAAAAAAGAAAACAACTCCTAGAATCATCCACTGAGGATCCTACCTAAAGGGTAGGTATAGCTCATCTCAAATTATCTCCACGTCAGCCAATCTCCTCCACGTACTACCTCATCCTGGCTCCCTCAAGTCTCAACCAAGCTACTCTTCATCTTCACAATACACAACAAGGTGCGGGCGAAGCCCGTGCAGGGGTGAGTATAACAATACCTAGTAGGGACCCCAAGACCCCCAAAGGTATCTCAGAATTACAAAAAAGGAAGACCACAAAGCATGATCTCAATCACAAAGCACAAATCAATAGACACATATCAAACCAGGTATAACTGATTACAGTATTACTAATGATTAGTCGTAAATCTAGATCATCTTACTCTATCGAGAGGTACTGCTACTGACCATATGAAGTCTGAACCACGCAGGATCGGTAGGTACTAACCCCTGCAAGACCCACACAGGATCCGACCTGCCCGGAGTCGATAGGTACTTACCCTCGCAAGACCCACATAGGATCTGACCCACACAAGATTGGTATGCGCTGACCCACACAGGATCACTGAGCGTTGACCCACATAGGATCTGACCCACATAGGATCGGTATGTCATCGATCCACGATGGACCGCTCTAAGGCTGGTCCTCGCTGGGTCACGTACTACTGATCCACACAGGGTCTCTTGGTGATGATCTATATAGGATTTCTTGGTAATGATCCTCATAGGATCACTAGGTGCTGACCCAAATAGGATCACTTGGTACTAACCTCCGTATGACCAGTCTCCAACCTCCACCTCACTGACAGCCACTAGATTCCCGCTCATAGTATGCTTGATTCTGGGAGAACCGATCCTCAAGCCATTGGTCGTATTTCAACTGGCATGAAGTCCCACGAAGAAGTAACTCGTTGATCCGTCACATCATAATGGTTCCAACGCAACAAACAGCATGTCAACCAGATGTCTGGTCTGTAAGTTATAGGAATTTTAATGCCGAGAGCCTGGTTGGTTTCAGGGTCGATCCAACCTAGAAATACTCCAAATTTATCCAAAACTCTCATGAAGTATTGAAAAAGGACTATCTCTCTCCAATGATCTCAGATCTGCAGATGGTTTGTCAAACGGATGTCCGGTTTGCAAGATACAGTCACTTAAGCGTAACAGGGCCTGAGAGGGGTCAGGGTCTGGTCCGACCCGGTCTGGGACAACCCGACCCTGTTAGGATCAACCCGACCCACCCTAGGTCTGACTCGGCCCACTGGGTTGTGGACCAGCCCAACCCGCCGGGCGATACGGCCCGGTGCGCTGGCGTGGCTCGCCAGCCGAGTGGCTGCCAGCTCTTGAACGACTCAAGAAGAGCTGTTCGACTCTTTAATTAGCGACGTCACGTGGTGAAACGACGTGGAATCACCACATGGTCTGTGGGACCCATGGGGTGTGGTCCCCCCTTCTTCTGCGACTTTGATGTCGCAGATCCTCCTCCATGGCGTGCAACGACACACCACCTCACCAACGCGACCGACCAGTTGTCGGCCACCCCTTCGGGTTTTTCGTGGCACTAAGCAGTGCCACCCTCTTCCACAGTCGGCGAGCACTAGCCACCGCCCTCGCCGCCGACACCGGTCATCGGTGCCGCTGTGCCAGTGCCGCACCATCGAATCTTATGCGGGCCACTTAGTGAGCTCTGGTGGTCCATTCTTCCTTCTGGATGCACCTACGGTCCTCTCAGAATGCCGACATCGTTGCGTGCCTCTCAGTTTCAAGGTTCCATCAATTTGGAACAACCCGCCTATGGAGAATGTAATGAAAATAAAGTGGCAGAGGGTTCAGGACTTGTTTGTTCGGCCCGCGCCCTCTACATTAGAATTATAACAAGATGGGATAATTGATTCATCAATAAAAGATTATATTGCTTCCATGATTTATCACCCTTTTCAAGAACATGGGAAATAAACAATGCACACAAATTAAATGGAAAAACCCCTACCTCGTGAACTATCAGAGGTATCGCGGTCATTGGTAGGAGGAGAGTCCTCGTTGGAGTGAGGTCGTCAGCGTTCATCGGTCCCGGATCGCTGCCACCCAAGTTTCCATCCTCTGTCGGTGGAAGTTTCCGTAGGACTTTGCCAGAGGTTCCTCACTTGATGAAGCCATGTCAAAACCCCATCCAGAGCTTCATTTAAATAGAAGGGGAAACCAACCGTGTTGCAAGTCATTAATGCGGTTCATTTATGAACTGTAATTAATGATGCAACGTTGAGGTTACAAAGTTGAAGGGTCAAGACATTAATTGGATTGACAACCCATCGGTCCCACAACTGCCGCTCATCTGCTAGAGAAAAAGAAATAAAATAAATTGTTAAGTTATTTTTTTTTGTAAAGTCCAAAATTTAACTTTTTATCCTGACCTACTATGGTTGAAGTGAATCTTCTCTTAAGTGAATCTCAGCACTGAAGATTCAATGGTGTTCTCAGATTTGAATTCCAAGCACCGGTTCAAAAGATAGAAAACGCTGCCCACATGTTTATTGAATATACCTTTAAAAAAGTTCAAAAATTCATTCTAGAAACAATGGGCCTCGGACTCATGCACCATTAATTTTTTCACACTCTTAATAATTTCAATTAATTTAAAAAAAATTACATGTAATTTTCGGGTCTTTACACAAGACTCTCCCAAGCCTTTGGGATCACACTTCCAAGTAAGTGATTTATTCCTTTATCATTTTTTTCAAAATCTATTTGTGTTGTTATACCCTTTTATTTTCAATTAAAAATGTTGAGGTATGATTTCTCACCTCCCCCATACTTCACTCCTTATGTTTGAATGATGAGAGACCTCTTTTTCTCTCATTAATGCCTCCCATATACACCTTTTACCATGCTGAAATTATGTAAGGAATTTATTTCTCCTCATTTACATTCAAGAAATTATTTTATATTATGCATCAAAATTCCATTATATATATTGGGACATGTATATATAAGACCCCATTACAGTCCATTTCATGTACATATGATGATGTACCCCTTTCTCTCTCATCAACCATTTTTATGAATTCTTATGTCACGCCGTTATGCTGCCGAAATTGCAGCGCGATTTTCCAAGCCAAAGTCATTGTGTAGTGAATATCGTACCCATTTATCCATCAAGGGAGTTAAACTTTATGAACATTTACTTATTAATTATATAGTTTCATGTATGTATTCTACATTACTTTATCGTGTAATAAATGATGATGTTGAATGATTCCATGTTGTATGATCCACGTGGAACATTTATGCATGAAATGAAATGTTTATAAAGGGTGTGCCCTGATAGCGCTCCAATGCATTGGGTAAAGATTAGTATCATGATACATCAAGTGAAATGAGGTTTTACTCATGTTAATTCAAGTTAAATGAGGGTTTAATCATGCTAATTCATGTGCAATAAGGTTTTACTCATGATCCATGTGCAATGAGCCTTGGCTCATGCTAATATCATGTTAAATGTTGTTGCCACATTTCCATGTTATGATAATCATGCTATATCATGCATTTATGTTCATGTTTATATTGTACTCCATTGATATTACTATTGAATAACATGTAATTTATTCTTCATGTTATTCCTTGTTTACTCCCTTATTGGTCTTTATAGCTCACCCTTTTCTTATGCATGTCCTCAGGTTATCCCATGCAATGCTAAGCACAAAATAATTTTGTGTTCATGTAAAAGAATTTTTCAATAAAGTTGTTGTGTTTTATGTTTAAATTTGTTATGTAATGTTCCTAATTTTCCCAATACACTAGACCTCTCGATCCTTAGAGTTTTCTTAAGTATAATTTTATGTAATAAATCATGTTTAAGTGTGTAATAAAGATAAGGGTTGTTATAGTTGGTATCAGAGGATAGATTTAGTTATTTTTGGGATTAGGATTAGAAAAACCTATTGAAATCCTTAGGGATAAGTCTAAGTATAATAAAAACATCCCTAAATTTTGGTGGGTATTGAGTAAGTGGTTTAGCAAGAAAATACATTCTTGTCTGGATACGAGCAGGTAGAGGAAGATCTGGCACATATGTATCTAGGGGTAAAACCCGAAAACACCGTTTTGAGCTAGAATTGAATGAAAATTGGTGCACGACAACAAGCCTTGTTTCACTCTTGGTTACAAAAATCTTGGGGGGATATTATTTGGTAAATTCATAAGCTTAGTTTGAACCATTATTAAGGGAATAAAAAAATGCCCCTAAGAATATATGTTGGGAATTAGATCATGGATAACATAGATTGAAGACTATAAATTCATAAGTTAGGGAAATAAATGTAATTTATAAGTTATCCCTTTTTGTATTTGGATTCCCCTTTATGTTTTACCCCTAAATTTCTATTTATTCCATCCAATGGCCGGTAATAGGAGGACTCAGGATAACAATCGATGTGAAGATAAATGTGATAACTATTCTATTGAGATGCCCAATCTGATGGGAGTGGGAATCACAAACTTTTTCATGATAATCTCTTAGTCAAATCAAGTTTTGAATAGAAACATGGGTTAAGAGGAGTGTTTAACCCCACCTAAGAAAGAATAAGTCACAATAAAGAGATTCATGAGACAAAGGCCTCCTACTTTTAATGGATTATCTGATCCCTAAATTTCCAAATAATGGATCAACTCCATTGAAAAGATATTCTCCATCCTTCAATGTTCCAAAAAAGAGAGGGTTCTTATGGCTGCTTATCATATGGAGGGTGAAGCTGATCAATGGTGGAAATTGATAAAAAATATGAAGTCTAAGGAAGATATTGAGGCATTGGAATATAAGGATTTTTGGAAAATGTTTTTCAATAAATATTTTCCTTGCACCCTCCAAATTAATATGGAAAGATACTTCCTTGCCATCAAGAAAAAAGATGAAAAATACATCAGAGTGTATGAGGAAAACTTCACAAGGATTGCAAGATATGCCTCCAGATTTTTCATTACACCAAAATGCAAGGTTGACCACTTCTTTGGTGGGATAAAAACTAGCCTACAGAAATCCCTAGAAATCTGTGACTTTGAGATCTATGAGGAAATTGTATGATGTTCCCTAAAAGTCAAAATGGAGATTGGAGAATCTTAGGGGTTTCATGGGGATAAGAAGTGGAAAGTAGAATTTAATTCTAGAGTTTCGATGGATAAATATAATGGTGCTAAGAAATTACAGCACCCCACTTTCCAAAGGTGTGGAAAGAAGCACACTATAAATTGAATGAAGGGGACGAGGAAATGCTTTAGGTGTGGAAGAGAAGGGCACCTGACTATTAACTGCCGACAAGAAAAACCCGATGCTACGACAGAGGAGAGGATCACTCCATTTAAACCTCAACATATTGTTCATTGCTTCAACTAAAAAGAACCAGGGAACTTTCCAAACTAGTTCCCTAAGACAAGGGTTTTTGGAGGTAACCAACAACCTCCAAGGCAGTAAGGGAAAGCCTTTTCCATCTCTAATGTGAAAGAGAACCCCAAAAATGAAGTGGTGATAGGTATGCTAGTTATTCATTCAAGAATAGCGAACATTATTTTTGATTTTGGTCCTACGCATTCTTTTATATCTCTAAAGTTTATTAGAACTATACCAATACCACCACAAATCATGGAAGTAAAGATGTTGGTGAGAACAGAAAATGGGGCAATCATTGCAACCCATGAATATAACTCCCCCTATTACAATTTGTGGTTTGAACTTTCCGGTGAACCTCGTTATACTCCCTCGGGTGAAATTTTATGCAATTCTTGGCATGGATTGACTTTACCTATATAGAGAAAACATAAATTTCCATGAGAGGGAAATCAATATCCATATGGCGAATCAACCCCCGATTTTGTACAAGTGAAAGGAGGAGGATGAATCTTATTTAGCACCATCATCTCAAGTGTGGATATTACTTCCCTATGAGCATGTGTATCTTGCTCAGATGATTGATTATAAGGAAGAAACCATCCTGGAAGACATGCCTATTGTGAGAGAATTCGTAGAAGTTTTTCTAAAGGAATTTCCCGGTCTTCCTCCTAGAATAGATGTTGAATTATCAATTGATCTTATTCTTGGGGCATTGAAAATATCCAAAAATACATATATAATGGATGTTATGGATCTTGAGGAGCTGAAGAAACAACTATAGGAGAATCTAGATAAAGGGTTTATATGCCCAAGTGCTTCCCCATGAGGTGCACCAGTCCTCTTTGTCAAGAAGAAGGATGAGCCAATGTGCCTTTGTATTGATTATCATGAGATCAACAAAATAACGATAAAGAAAAAGTATCCTCTACCCAAAATTGATTAATTTTTCGACCAGCTATATGGATAACAATACTTCTCCAAGGTGGATTTGCAGTCAGGATATTACCAAGTAAGGTGAAGAAGGAGGATATCCCCAAGACTACTTTTCATACAAGGTACGAGCACTATGAATTAATAGTAATGTCTTTAAGACTCAAAAATTCTCCACCAATATTCATGGAATTGATGAATAGAGTCTTTAGATATTACCTTAACAAATTTGTGGTAGTATTTATAGACGATATTATAATATACTCCAAAACCAAGGAGGAGCATGAGGAGCATCTAAGAACTGTACTAGAGACCTTGTGAAAGGAGAAGCTCTATGAAAAGTACAACAAGTGTGATTTCTGGTCAAAGGAAGTCTCATTATTATGTCATATCATCTCAAGCCATGAGATATCTATAGATACCTCTAAGACAGCTGCAATTGAGGGATGGTCAAGGATAACATCGGTGATGGATATATATAGCTTCTTGGGGTTAGCTGGGTATTATCGTCGATTTGTGAGAAATTTCTCATGATTTTCGAACTCTATTACCAAGCTAACTCGGAAGGGAGTCAAGTTTTCTTGGAGTGGTGAATGCAAAGATAGCTTCAAGGAGTTGAAAAGGAGGCTTATCACTACACCCATGATCACATTACCCACAGGTGAAGAAATTTTTGTGGTATTTAGTGATGCTTCAAAGAAGGGTCTGGGCTATGTGTTGATGCAAAATGAAAAAGTCATTGCCTATGATTCAAGGCAATTGAAAGTTCATCAGTAAAACTATCCAACACATGATATGAAGTTGGATTTATTTATATTTGATTTGAAAATTTAGAAGCATTACCTCTTTGGGGAGAAGTGTGAAATATATACGGATCAAAAAAGCCTCAAGTATATATTCACACAGAAAGAGTTGAACATTCTCCAATAAATATGGTTAGATCTGATCAAATACTATGACTGCTCAATCCATTACCACCCTAGGAAAGCGAACAATGTGGCAGATGCTCTAAGAAGAAAGTACCCAACGATTCTTTCATTGATGAGAATTGAAAAGGATCCAATCTTCTTAGATTTGATGAAGATGGACATGGAAATCATAAAGAAGGGAACATCATCAATCCTTTCAAAAATTATTGCTCAACCATCTCTTTTGGAAAGGTTAAAGGATGCTAAAATGGATGATGTGGGAATTTAGAAGAAGGTGAAGACTATCAGAAAAGCGAAATCCTTGAAATTAAATGTTAATTAAGAAGGAATTATGATATTTGGTTTAAGACTATGTGTTCCATCAAATCTTAAGTTAAATAAGGAACTTTTGGATGATAAAAATAGTTATAATTTCTCCATTCACCTAGGGAACAAAAATATGTATTGAGATCTCCAAGAGCATTATTGGTGGTATAATATGAATAAGGAGATCACTGAGTATATATCAAAGTGTTTGGTATGTCATCAAGTAGAGGGTGATAGGTAGAAGTCTAAGGGGGTGATGAAACCATTACCCATACCAACGTGGAAATGAGAGAACATCACCATGAACTTTGTCACCAGACTTCCGGAGACATCCAAAGGAAACAATGCTATTTGGGTTATTGTGGATTGTCTTACCAAGACTACACACTTCATTTCAATTCGAGAGGATTTCTCATTAGATCAGCCGACACAAATATACATCAGAGAAGTGGTAAGGATTCATGGAGTACCACTATCAATTATATTCAATCTAGATCCAAGATTCACCTCTAAGTTCTTTAAGAGTCTTCAAAATGCTCTGAGTATTGAGCTGAACTTAAGTACGACTTATCATCCTTAAACTGATGGAAAATCTAAGTGGACTATCCAAACACTTGAGGATATGTTGAGAGCATGCTCAATGGACTTAAAAGTAGGGTAAGATCAACATCTTCCTCTAGTTGAGTTCTCTTACAATAACAATTTCCACTCAAGCATCCAAATGGATCCTTATGAATCCATTTATGGGAAGAGGTGAAGAACACCGACATATTGGGATGAAGTTAGGGAGAGAAAAATCTTAGGTCCAGAAATGGTTGAAGAAATGGTGGAGAAGCTTAAGACCATCAAGAAACATATTAAAGATGCTTAGAGTCGACAAAAGAGCTATGCTGATAATTTTCGACGAGACCTAGAGTTTGATGTCAGATATATTTTATTCCTCTGAATATCACTATGGAATAGAGTTATGAGATTTGGGAAGAAGGGAAAGCTTAGTCCAAGGTACATTGTCACTTTTTAGATCCTTGATCGCATTGGAGTAGTGTCCTATCGAGTAGAACTCCCACTAAACATATCTCAAGTACAAGATGTATTCCATGTATCACTCTTGAGGAAGTACATACCTGACCCATCGCATGTACTCAATCTAGAGGTGATACCATTGCAGAATTACCTCTCCTATGAAGAGAATCCGGTAAAGATCTTAGATCGTAGGGAAAAAGTTTTATGAAATAAGACAATTCCCCTCGTCAAGGTGTTGTGGAGAAACCAAAAGTTTGAAGAAGAAATGCGGGAACTGAAGGAAGTGATGATGTGGAGTTACCCACATATGTTTTAGTGTGGGAAAATGAAATTTCTAGGGTGAAATTTCTTAAGGGGGGAATATTGTAATGACCCACATTTTTATTAATGAAAATTCATCTTGATCTAATAAAATGTCTTATTATATAAAATGGTTATATAAAATATATACAATTCCTTGGTTTTAGGTTTTTTTATTTTAAAATAAAATTGAGAATTATTATTATTTCTAATATAGCCATTGAACAGTGATCACATGGTTAGTATAAATACAGAGCTTTAACAAATCCAATTTACTCAGAAAAAGGAAGTGACAACCTCATCCAGTAGAATTGCTTCATATGAAGCCCATTTTTCAGAGATCATAAAGGAGGAATCATCACTGGGATTAACTCTTGACCAAGACCAAGCCGATATTTAACATGTTAAGCTTGAATGGAATCACCTACAGGAGAAGTTGAAGTTAATAAATATTACCACCCGAGCGATGTTATCCAAGCCGCCCCAAGAGTCTGTCACCATCACACACCTTACCCTTAGGTCTTATACAGGTGTTATAAGGGGTTATGTAACAATACCCTATCACTATGATTATGTACATTATTTCTGTATAAAGAATATACATTCATTTTTTCATTGTTACTTTGTAAATGGTTTTTGAAGCACAAATAGTATTTTTAGTTAATATTAAATTAAGAAATCTATTTTTATCAATTAATAGATTTTTTAATTAAATAATATTTTAATAAAATATTATTAATTAATTACTTTTTATTAAATATAAATTATTGTATAATTTTTATGAATATAATTGTAATTTTTATTAAGAATTGAAAAATGTTTTTGTCAAAACCCATGAATTTTTGATAAATGTCGGTTTTTATTTTAAAAGTGAAAATTCACATATTTATAAAATTATTTAGATAAAATGAATATTATTTTTAGATTCAGGACATCAAAATTATCTAATGGTGATTTTTTCATAATTTTCCGAGACAATCGATTTTTTTGGGTAAAAATTAAATACCGTTTAAATATACAATGTGATTTATGACATCATAATGACCCAATAGTGATGTAATAAAATAATATAAATGTTATTTTCGGAAAATATAAGTTTTAAATTTAAATTAATGTAATTTTAGGTTTTTTTGATTTATTTTACAAATCTTTAGTGGACCCTCCAAGACTTATAAAACATTTTAACATTTTAAAATGATTTCCTTAAGAGAGTGACTCACCTACACCTAAGCAAGCCTAATATTTTAATAATTTAGTCCATTGGAATTATAAAATAATATTTTTCACTCCACTTTGGTAAAAAACATGGGCAAAAACCATGGGATGGTTTGTGGTTTTGGTTAATTTAATGTGTGGTGTCCAAAACCTAAATAATAAATAACTCCCTCCCTTTTCCTATATAAACCCACTCAATCTCCCACTTCTCTTCACTAAAAACCTTTGGAGCTCTACCAAACCCTACCCTCCTCTCTATACAATCCTTAAAAGGTTCCCTAATCTCCCAATAAGTCTCTCTCAAGCCTCTCCCAAGCATTTGGGATCACACTTCCAAGTAAGGGATTTCCTCCTTTCTCATTTTTGTCCAAATTTCTTTATGTTGTTATATCCTTTTATTTTCAATAAAAAATGTTGTGGTGTGATTTATAAACTCCCCATAATTTCCTCCTTGTGTTTGAATTATGATATACCTCTTTCTATCTCATTAATTCCTCCCATGTACACCTGTTACCATGCCGAAATTCCGTAAGAAATTTCTTTCTCCTCATTTACATTTAAGCAATTCTTTTATATTATATATCCAAATTACATTACATATGTTGGGGAATGTATCTATATTATCCCCTTACTTTCCATTTCATGTACATATGATGAGATACCCCTTTCTCTCTCATCAACCATTTTTAAGAATTCTTACGTCACAACGTTATGCTGCCGAAATTGCACCACAATTTTCCAAGCCAAAGTCATTGTGTAGTGTATAACATGACCATTTATCTATCAAGGGTATTCACCTTTATACACATTTACTTATTGATTATAGAGTTTCATTTATTTATTCCAAATTCCTTTATCTTGGAATAAATGATAATTTTGAATGATTCCATATTGTATGATCCATATGTCACATTTATGCATGAAATGAAATGTTTATATAGGGTACGTCCTGATATCACTCCGATGCATTGGGTAAAGATTAATATCATGATATTTCAAGTTCAATGAGGGTTTACTCATGATAATTCAAGTGCAATGAGGGTTTACTCATGCTAATTCAAGTGTAATGAGGGTTTACTCATGCTCCATGTGCAATGAGCCTTGTCTCGTGCTAATATCATGTTAAATGTTGTTTCCACATTTCCATGTTATGATAATCATGCTATATCATGCCTTTATGTTCATGTTTCTCTTGCGCTCCATTGATATGCCTATTTTTTAACATATACTTTATTCTTCATGTTATGACTTATTTACTCCCTTACTGGGCTTTATAGCCCACCCTTTTCTTATGCATGTCATTAGGTTATCCTATGCAATGCTAAGTACAAAGGAATGTTGTGGTCATGTAAAATAAGTTTTCAATAAAGTTGTTGTATTTTATGTTTTAAGTTGTTATGTAATGTTCCTAATTTTCCCAAGACACTAGACCTCTCGATCCTCAGAGTTGTTTTAAGTGAATTTTTATCTAATAAATCATGTTTAAGTGTGTAATAAAGAGCAGGGTTGTTATACACGTGTGAGTGTATATGTGAATATAGGGATGTCAATATATATATATATAACATTTATATATATGCTTTTAATATATAAGTGTATATATATATGTTCGGGTGTGTTTATGTACGGGTGTGTATATATATAATATATATATGGGTTAAATAAATATATATGGGGATATGAATATATATATTACGAGTATATATATATATATATATATATATATATATATGGGTAACAATTAATATGTATTTAAATGAATGATTTAAATATGTTTAAAAGAAAATTTTAATTTAAAAACATGTAATAGGTTTTGGGTGGCCCTTGGGTTTATTATGATAGAGAAATTATAATAAATTCTATTTAATAAAATGAGAAAAAGAAATCATAAAATGAGGGAAAGGAGGTGGTGCCTAAACCTACACATAATGAATTCATTATCACTCTATCACACCTCTCTCCCCCCTCTCTCTATTATTTTTATTTTCATTTTTTTTATTTCTTCAAACTTCTATCTTTTATATCTCCTTCGATGCTGATCGGATTGACATGATATCAGTTCCATTGGATTTGTATTGACAATTAGAGATTTATTACTAAGATAATTTATGAAGGTGGCATGGTATGTTTCTTAGATTTAATTTAATTCTTTTTTCCACTTTTTAAATGTCCAAGATAATTACAAAGAATTATCAAGTGATAATTACAAAGAATTATCAAATGATAATTGCGCTAGATTATGAAAAGATAATTATACACATTATAGAAGGATATTTATAATAGAATTATCATGTGACAAAGATTATTGAAATTATAAAAGGATAATTAACTTTATTATCAAATGATAATTATAAAAAATTATCAAGAGGTAATTTTACTAAATTATCAAAGGATAATTTATAGAAAAATTATCAAAATACAATAACACAATTTATCAAAAGATAATTTGTAAGAAATTATCATAAGGTAATTTTAAAAAGATAATTTATGCAATTTATTAAAGATTAATCATTTATATTATCAAAGAAAAAATATTTGATTTATAATTATCATTGAGGAGAATATTGCAAGTACATATGTTGGCCTAAAATGATAATTCAGAAATTATCTAGGAGAGAGAAAGTATTATCACATGTGATATTTTTTTTGAAATAAAATAAATGGTTTTGGTTTTATTAATACTTAGTATACATTAAAAAATATTTAACTTTTTCCAATAGGGACATATCTGTTGGTAAAATTAAATTTTCTATTGGTAAAACATTTTACCAACACATATGTCCCTGTAACTAAGATGTCGGTAAAAACTATATCACTAAATGTTTTTGCGACAGATAAAATAAATCTGTTATAATTATAATAATACCAACAGATAATATATATATTGGTTAAAGTGTTTAAAAATATATTCTTATGACAATTTTTTCTATTGGTAATAATATTACCAACTATAATGTCTATTTATAAATTACATTTGAATTAAAATTATAAATTTTTATTACTAGTAAAATTTAATATTATATTTATTAATTTATCATATATAATGCATCTATTTTAATTATTAAACCAAAGATGATTTACACAAGTTTTATAACTTAGAAAAGAAATTAATTATAATAATAATAAAATTTAATACAAAAAGGTAGGATCCATCCCTCAACATGATCCATCACCCCCCACAAAGTATCAATGACCCATCCATGCCCCAGTTCTAGCGAGCCAGCTCCTGAACTAGAGAACCAACTCCACCTATACCACAACCTTAATCACACTAACACTAGAGACTCATACATGCCCCAGGACCAACGAGCCAGCTCTAGCACCAGTGAGAAACCTCAAGTAGTTATACCACAACCTTCAGCTCCAAGATCTCCACCACACACAACCAAAGAGCATACAAAAAATGAGCCAGCTTCAGTACTAATGAGAAAAAATAGATCCAATTCCAATACTAGCGAAAAACCTCAAGTTACTACTATGTCACATCCTTCAGATCCAATATCTACATCACAAACTACCAAAAAGAATACCCACAAATCAGGGAAAAATATTTTCATAAATTGCAAGAAAAATAGAAATAAATGTACGTATAAAAAAAATGATTTTCACAGTGATCATTTTTCATCATCCCAGTTGACATCTCATGGATTTGAGTAAAGGATAGAACTTCTAAAAATTGGTACTCAAATAGTGAATTAGGTTGATACTCTAATATTATTCACAAGAAATTTTTTCAATAGATGTTTGATAGAATTATTCGGGAAGTAGTTGATGAAATTAGAGTGCATACCTCATCTATGAGCACACCCCCATTTATTGGTATTTCTCGTATGGTGTTGAATGTTATGACTACAACATTCTTCCTTGACCTATCTACTGAAATACCAAAGAAAATATAAAATAAAACTAATAAAAAATATTTTCAAAACTTATACTAATTTTCAACTCACTACCTTGGGCAAGAAAAGTTTGTTTGAACACCATGGAAGGAGTTAGGAGGTCACAACACAAAGGAAAGAAAATAAAACAAAAAATAGGAAGAAAATAAATGAAAATATATGAAAAATGCACTAAGTTAATTAGGAAAACAAATAAAAAAACTAAATAGGAGGAAGAAAGGAGAAGAAGAACAATTACATGGAATAGAATTTAGAAAAACAAAAACACAAGAAAAATAATTAAGGAATAAAAGTCGAGCATAACACTCAATAAAATAAATTGTAAAACATATGGGTAAGAATATTAAAGCTAATAGTAAGAATCAGACAAATACATTTAAATGAAGAATATAACAAGGAGTGCATGCTCCAGTTTGGGTACCCATCTATTGTGGGCTGCTTGAGCATTCAAGGTCTTGTTAGGTTCTAGTAGGATATATAGAGGAAATAACTATGTTATGTGAAACCACCTCTATTGAAAGGCCATATCAAGATCTGTTTGCTATCAATTCTTCCATATAAGATCATTGAACTAAAAATTTAGAGTATGGGAAAGCACCACCAAATTTTGAGGTGTCAACAACAAGAAATGATAGTGCTAGAGAGCTTGTACCTGATTTTAAAAACCTCAAACTTGAGAAAATTCCATAGTACTTGGAGAAATACTGGGTAAAATAATCTTCAAAAATGTTTAGAAGGCTACTAATGTTTGGTAGGAAGGACCATACCTCTGCTGCTGGTGATCAGGGTTCTGATGCAACCATTGAAGTGAATTCAAATTAAGGTATTGTGGGTCAGTTCATTGTGTTCATTTATGCACAAGAAAAATATAAATTCATTGTTTTGTAGTCTTAGTTTGATAGCGCTTGTTGAAAACTTCTTATAAACACATATGATTTATAAAAATAAGTTGTGTTTGTTATGTTTTTGAAAAAAAAACAATATATGAAAAGAAGAGACTAACACAAGAGTAGTTAATTAGAATGAACAAGAATTAAATTGATGAAAACAACAAAAAAGTAAAAACAAAACAAGAAGAATCCTGTACAGTAAGAACATTATTCAGCAGTGAAGAGAAAATACAAGAGCCAGCCCAAGTCTTACCCGAAGGGGGATTCATTTTTATAGTGATATCCATCAACAATTTATAGAGTAGAGAAAATCGGTTACCACTTGGTTGACATGGAAAAATCCCCTTGCTCCACTCTCAATGGCCAAGTGGTCTCTGTAACAGATCCTTCAAAAAATTCTAGGAGATTCTCTCTCTATTAGGTGTGAAGCCTCCTATGGAAGTTGGTTATTGGGTTTGTTAGTGGGAGGTAATGATTTAATTAAGGTTAGATGGAAGGTGATATGAGCCTGATGTAGTTGATGGTGGTGTTAATTGATGTGGCACTGAAATGTGTGCTTGACATTGGTAGGAGATACCTTGAATATTGGATGTGGCATTCTGTAGAGAATTATATGAGTCTCATTGAAATAACATGAATGAAGCTCCCCTTTCAGTGTACCAAACCAGCTGCAATGATAGTATGGGGTTTCCTTCAACACAAACCCTCATATTCATGTAATCATGAGACAAAAATTATCTTCATCCACCTAAGGATACATATACAAGCCCCGAACAATAGGCAATAGTGAACTGGCCTAAAATACCATGTTTGCAATGTCTCCACCATGGAATCAAGACATGAATCCCTTTTGGCCTACAACTGACACATTGCATGAATTTCAGCATATTCGAACCCCCTTGAATAACCAAGCAAAAAATAAGATCCATCTTCTAGGAATTTTCATCATGCATCTGAGCAGTATAAATTCCAGGATTTAGAATCACAACCTTCCTGTAGACCTCATACATGTGAGCCACTAGGTTGTAGCGATTAAACTTGGGTATGTAGACATAGACCCAACAGATGTGGAGAACTAGCCACGTTTGATGAAAACTCATCGAATTAGCAATAACCTCCTTTGAGAAACACTGCTCGAATCATCCATAGCCTCCTTTGATGAACACAACTCAAATCAGAGGTAGAATCTTTGTCCCTAACCATATTCGAACAACTCTGAGAATAACACATCAGAGTAGTTCTTTGACCTCCTTTGAGCCCTTGATTAAAGTTTTTAAATTGGGTGAAGTGGAGAGTCCTCGACACAGGTTGCAAACCCACCTATCATGCATACCACCAAAACTAGACAAACATGAATAACACAGATAATGGAAATATAGGATAAGAGAACACCTTATCTACAATTGCATCATGAAAAAACTTGGCCCCAACTTGATTACCCAAACAACCACACAGATGAACCAATGAAGGGGTTCCTGCGAGGAGGGACACGAGGAACACCAACCGTGAGGAACACCGGCCACAGGGAATACCGACCGCATGGAACGAGGTAGGGTTGGGTCGCAGGGAATTATAGTTTGGGGGTTATTTACATTAGGGTTTTTTTGCATGTATATATAATGAAAAAACTTCTGTATTTATATAAAAAATTATATTATTATTATTTTTTTGACAAAGGAAGATGATATATTAATCACGAAGGAAAGTGATTAAGCCAGATATGATTCACACCGGACGTGGTGAAAGAAGCCAGGTGATGGGCTGCTTCATTTCCATCCCTTTTAATGAAGGAGAAGGAGCAAGTTGTGAAGCTTTGACTGAGAGACTAAATGTTACTGATAATTGGGACAAAAGAATGGAGGCCGCCATCATTAAGCCCGAAATCATTGATGATGGTGAGACAATTAGATTCAATGTGAATAGCTTCCCATCCACGATCTTTTGCAAACGTCACCCCGACAAGGACAACGAAGGCTTTAGCAACAACGGGCTCCCAGAGAGCGTGGTTTGATTCATGTTTGGAAGCAATGATTTGACCATGAAAATCCCATGCCAAAAGTCCAATTTTGACAATTCCATATATGGAGAGATATGCATCAACGTTAATCTTGAGGATCCCTTCTGGGGGAGGGTACCATCTTGAAGCAGCTGTGTGAGTGCCAGAGAGCCCATGACAGTCAGAGTCCCGATTCCACCCCTCAATCCAAGATGTAGCTTTTTCAATCCAGAACCTGGGGGGCTTTGCTATTTGATTAATGATGAAGTCATTGCGTCATGCCCAGACGATCCATGCCACGATGCATAATGAAGCAACTTTGTCTGCAGTGAAAGAAGACGACCAAAACATCAACAGTGTCAGAAGGTCCTGCGCCATATCCAGCATAAGCTCCAAATCAGAGCCCCAAAATGTCCAGATCTCTTCCACCCCTAGGCACTGGGTGATCGCATACAGAGGAGATTCAAGTACACCTGAGCAGATGGGACATTTCTTGTCATTCCTGACATGTCGGAATGTGAGGAAGTCCATGGTGGGAAGAATACCTGTGCAAACCTACCACCAGAAAAAACGGATTTTCAGGGGGACCTTAAGATGCAAAAGGGTTTTCCAGAGCCCTCCCCTTTCCTCAATTTGAGTATCGAGAGCAAGCCTATACCCTAAATTCACCGTATAAGATCCAGAGAAATCATTTCTCCAAAAGGGACAGTTTGGCCCCGCATCCCTGACACATGGGATGCTAAGAATGATCCTTCTGTCCCTTTTGTTAAACCATGATTTTATTTTATCCATACACCACCCATAACCATGATCGTCGAAAAAGCAGAAAATAGTGGCGTTCTCATAGCCAAGTAAGGTAGGGGAGGTAGCTTGCAAGCCATATTTATCAATCATCCAGGGATCGGTCCAAATATTAATTTTCGCCTTCGACCCTCCAGCCCAGCCCTTTATTAAGTAAATTTCATGATCCCCAAAGGCTTCTCCATAGAAAGCTGGGGCAGAGGCCAAGAGAGGAGATCTAGAAATCCGAGTGGGGAAATTATTTTGCATGAAGAATCCGTGCACAAAGAGCGTATGGATGAATCATGAGGTGCCAACCCTGTTTAGCCAAAAGATCATCATTAAAGAGTCGGAGGTCTCGAAATCCCATTCCACCGCCTGTTTTAGGGGTGCAAAGTGGCTTCCAAGCAATCTAGTGAATTTAATTTCTGTCATTATTATGACCCCACCAGAAGTTAGTGATGCGGGAGTGGATATGGTCAACAAGCATGCTAGGAATCTTGAACAGAGAAATAATATAGATAGGGATGGACTGAAGAGCGGCTTTGATGAGTGTTTCCTTACCTGCTTTAGAGATTATTTTTAGAGTCCAGCCTTGGATTTTTTTCTCGATTCTATCCACCGTAGATGAGAAGATTTATTTTTTTGAGCGACCAACAATAGTGGGAAGCATAAGGTATTTTTTATGTTTGACAACCATTTGAATGTCTGCAGTAAGACAAAGCTCTGCTCTCTTGGTCGGTGGGACACCAGAACTGAAAGAGATTTCCAACTTGGCTGGATTGATCACTTGTCCAGATTCCCTCTCATAAAGGCATATCACCTAGAAGATAGCGAGGCATTCATTATGATTAGATCTGGAGAATAGAAGGAAGTCATCAACAAAGAAGAGGTGCGAGACATGTGGGATGGCCCGACAAACCTTTGCCCCATGTATCCCTTTTGAGGAAGCGACCAAGGAAATGAGGTTAGAGAAGACATCAGCCACCAGGATGAAGAGAAAGGGGGAAAGAGGATCTCCTTGGCAGAGGCCATGAGTGGGTGAGAATCCTTGGGTGAGTCCACCATTGATGTTAATCTGAGAAGAGATGGACAAAACACATTGCATGATCATATCTGTCCATTTTGGGTAGAAGCCAATTTTTGTCATGACGACCTAGAGAAAGTGCCATTCCACTCGATCATAGGCCTTAGTCATATCCAGTTTACAGGACATAATACCTATTTTCACAACAAATCGCGTTTTTATAGAATGAAACACTTTATGGGCCACGATGGCATTATCCGTGATAAGCCTCTTTGCTACAAAAGCACTTTTATTTTCAGAGATAATAGCTGGTAACCCCGTGCCAGACGATTAACCAGCACCTTTGAGAAAATCTTGTAGGAGACGTTACAGAGACTGATAGGCCTGAAGTCTGAGGCTACAAGGGGTTTCTTGATCTTTGGGATGAGGGTGAGAATTTTCTCATTAATAGAGAAGAGGTTAATTTCCCCAGCCCAAATGCCTTTCATTATCATGCATATGTCAGGGCTGAGAATGTTCCAGTATTGCTTAAAGAAGAGAGCATGGAAGCCATCAGGACCGGGGGATTTTGTGGATTGGATTTGTTTGAGAGCCTGTAGAATCTCATCGTCCGTGAAGTCTTTTGTGAGCTGGTGGTTCATCTCGTCGGTGATCACATGTTTGATGCAAGACTCAACCTCCGACGATAAGATGGAATCTCCTACAGTGTAGAGTTTTTTGGAAATAACATGAAATAATATCATGGATACCTTCAATGTTGGACACAGTTCCCCCATCAGGGTGGGTGAGGACCGAAATGTTGTTTTTGCGGTGCCTGGAAGAAGCCTTTTGGTGAAAGTATCAGGTGTTTGCATCCCCTTCTTTGATGGGGATTTATCGTGCGCGCATAGCCCAAAATCTTTCTTTAATGCAAAGAGCCGCATCCAGTTCACTTTACAGAGTATCAATTTTGGAGAGAATATCATCTGTTGGGGGTTGGGCAAGAAGGCCAGTGAGTTGTCATTCTAGGGAGTTACACAACTTGTTTTGTTGGCGAAATTTTTTATTGCTCCATGATCTCATATTAGCAGCCACCTACTTGAGGTTAAAATTGATGTCTTCACTTCCACCCTGCCAACACGATCAGATAATTTCTTCACACTCACAATCTTTGGCCCAGTATCTTTCAAACCGGAAGGGTTTCCCCCATCTTGAATTGCGACCACTATGAGAGAAGTCAATAATGATAGGGAAATGGTCCGAACAGTTCGGCGCCAAGTGGGCGATATGAAACATCTTGAAGATATTATTCCATTCCGTCGATCCCAGAAATCTGTCCAGATGCTTAGCAATGCGTGTGATTTCCGTGTTCCCCCGAAACCAGGTGAAGGGGCTGCCTACATGGACCAGATCTGCCAAGTCCACCATATAAATCGCATCACAAAATCCTGAAATCGAGGAAAAGGGCCGATGTGCTCCTCCACATTTTTCATGCTGGAACAGAATCTCGTTGAAATAACCGCCAAAGAAGATAGATCCAGTAATACCTTGTCATAAAGAACAGAGAAGTTCCCAGGATTTCCATTTATCGTTTTGTGAAGGCCATCCATAGAAACCCACAAAAGTCCAAGGCGGAGAGAGGCCATCATGGATGGATGCAACCACATGATGCACTGAGTACGAGAGGATTCTGAAGATGACATTGTCCTTCCAAAGAAGGCCCAGTCATTATGTATGTATGTATGTATGTATGTATGTATGTATGTATGTATGTATATATGTATGTATATATTATCAATAAATAATACTAAATTGTGGATATTCTAATTAGTTATATATTTTTATTATCAAAATGATATTCTTTTAATGGGTAATATATATATATATATATATATATATATTCAATTTTTGATAAAATATTTGATAATATTGAATAATTCATTGGTAATAGATTGTTTTAATTTTAAAATATTTGTTGGTAAAAATAACTAATAACGATAGATTTATTTATTGGTAAATAAATTTTTGGTATTATTATGAAAATACAATAGATTTAAATGTTAGTAAAATCTTTGTTGGAATTGAACTACTAATATAAACAGATATATCTATTGGTAAAAATAATTGTTGGTTCCTATACTGAATATCCACATAATTTAATATATGTTGGAATTAATAATTTTTACCAACATATATATTATCTGTTAGTAATTTTATGTTGGTAAAGGTCACTTTTTTGTAGTGGTAAGATCATATTTTCTAGTTGGTGTGCGGACATGATTTGAGTAACGACATCTTTGACAGAATTTTCTGTTGAGGTTGAAAACTTTGAGGTTGATGGTTCCTTACCATTATGGGCCTTGTATATATGATGTTATCATGATATGGGGTTTATGCTGGACTAACCCATGCTTGTCCTGAGATGCATGTGGGTGTGTGAGTATCTGTGGTCTTACTTGTTTATGTGTGATTATCTTGACTTTGATCTTGGTGTGGATTATAATTCCTTCCTATGAAATATATTGTTTGTGTGTTACATTGCATGTGGAATTGTGCTATAGGTATCAATATAATTAGATAGATACTTTATTTTGAGTGTACATGGTTACCTAATTTGACGTAGTCCTAACTTTCTTAAGGGTGTACATGGATACCCCTATATAGGGGAAAGCATAATGTCTAGCTGGCAGGCATTGAGATACAAAGGTAGATCCTTGAGGTTGGGAGTTATGTGGTTCTAATGTATTTAAAGGTGGGTGTGGCTACTCTGTAGTGGGGAAAGCATCAGTGGCTGGTTACCCAACCCGATACAGTCCTAACCTCCTTAAAGGCGGGTGTGGCTACCCTTGTAGAGGGGAAAGCATAATGTCTTGTTGTAAGATACTGTATATGGATTCTTTGGGACTCAGGTCGTGGGTGATTAAAAGGTTAAGTGGGCCAGGTATCAACCTAATGTAATGTGTGGAGTTCTTATGAAAACCACTAGAAGGGTGGGGTGATCTTTTGAAATGGAGGAACATGTTGTATTCCTGTTATAACCACCATCTTGGTGGGGTGAGTTTGGTTACCTTGATAGAGGTACATGACTTTTCAACATACTTACCGACATTGAGCTGAATCAGGTAGGTATGGAGTTTTTGGCGGCTTTGTCAGCACATGATGACTCGACACATGTATATTTATTGAGAAATTACTTATGTCATTATATGAGCTATTATATATATATTGTGCACTTATTATAATGATTCATTGGTGGTGTCCTACTGAGTCTTGTACTCACACCCTACTCAGTCATTTTAGTGCACTTGTATATTTCATGACCATAGATTCAGATAAGGGAAAGGGCCTTATAATGGACAATTGGGTGGTGGAGAATGGAGCTAGAGTGGGCTAGGTCAGAAACCAGAGTACTTAGAAGATGTTTGTTTATTTACTTGTATTGTATTTACCTGTTTCTTATACTCTGGATAGACTTACCACTTTGGGATCTATTTTTATATCTATGTCACTTATTCAGTTTCCACATTTTTACTATGATTGTTTATTCTTTTTTATTCTTTTTTATTATTATAATGCTCTATGACATGATACAGAGGGTATAGTCTCCCCACTGTCTAATTTAGACCCTTGCAGCTAGTTGGAAACCTTTTGCGTATGGGGAGGTGTGGATGAGGTCATGTGGATTTTTGGTTCATGTAACACCCCAAAATTCCATGGTACGTCTCTCTTTGAATAATGTAGTAGCTTGCGATGTACGCAACTTCGAGTTCTAGCACACCGCGACCAATCAAACTAGCCTTTATGAATAGTAATACCTGAATTTTGAAATTTTATAAATTTTATTTTTCAAAATGGAATTCATTTTTGGATTCGGAATATCAAAATTATCTTAGGGTGAATTTTTGGTTTTTTTCTGAGAACTTTCAATTTTGGATGAATAGTGAAAAACACTACGTTATTGTTTTAAACTGAATTTTATTTAAATAATAATTATTTTTATTTAAATTTATTTTAAAGTCAAAATAGATACATAATACCTATATTACTTCAATGTAATTCATTGGACTCATTTTATAATAAGATTAGATGTATAAAATTTTATAGAATTTTTTAACGCATTTTATCCACATTCTAGGCACATTTGAAAATTTGCATAAAATGTAATTTTACCGCTTCTGTGAATTGAATTTCAAAAATCCAAGAGAAACGGTTGACATCAGTAAGTAAAATGTGGTTCAATAGGATAAAAATAATTTTTTGGTAAATAGTAACTTTTGAATTTTATTTACCACGGTTAAAAGTAAATAGCGTAATTAAAGGTAAAATTGATATTATAATTACCCTAACACATGTTCTAATTCTATTGGATAAGTGTATTTCAACCAAAACCAATATTAGGAATAAAATATGATCCTTTTGGTAGACTTGGATTAAATTAGGACATTTATTATTATTTTATTTAAAGAAGAGTTAAAAGTATTAAATTCAAAGTTTAATAACTAAACCACTTTTAATATAGGGTTATACATAAGATAAATTCGACTATAAATATTAATTAGAAAGATAAAAATATTTCCTACATAATGGTATTTTATTTATAATCTTTTGAAATTAAATAATTAAATTTATTTATGAAAAAATGATGATGCAATAATTACCTTATTGTGGAAAGATTAAAATAATTGATATTATAAATATTAATATAATTGTAAATTTAGACTTTTGATGTATTCAAAGAATTTTATAGGTTAATATTAAATGTTAGGGTTGATTAAATAATTTTTTTTCGAAGTGATAAAGTTGTTAATACTTTCACAAAAACCAAATACTAAATAGTGTCAAATATGACATAAATGAGTTTTTTAAAACAAATACTATATTATTAATTGATATAATATCCCTAAAAATATAATGTTCAGCAAAAGAACTTATATAAGGTTATATATATCAATAATTAACCCCTTGGGGTTGTCATGTCATTTTATATTAAGTTTATTAACCATTTATTATAATAATACAAGAAGGCATAGTAAAAGTTAAACTATTTAACTAAGAGTTAAATCTAAAAGATAAGGTTAATATGGTGACCTAAACCTATATAAAACCTATTGGTTGAGCTTTTTTCGACCCATACCCACCTTAGCCTCAAAATAAATCATTTTGGAGCCATTATAAACCAAATATGATTTTATAATAAATTAATATTTCAAGATTTTCCTAAAGTGACCCTCAACTCTCTTATAAAAGGGTAATTCCCCTTCTCTTAAAATCAAACCTCAAAATCCATTTGTCTCGACCAAAACCTGCTCAAATATCCTCTAAAATTCCCCAAATTAAATCTATAAGCCTTAATTTGATCATAATACAACCTAAGGATCCCTTTTGATCAAATCAAAAGGAAGCACCCGAAGAAGAGGTAATAATTTCATCACCTCTTTCAAAGTTTTTTTCTTCTTCCACTTCCTCTTTCTTTGTTGTTCCCATAAAAAAAATGATAAATTCGGTACTTTATACATATTTTGATGTTATTATAAACATTTTACAACCATATTCATTATTCTATTTATCCTATGAATGAAAAAGTCACTATACGTGCATACGTACGACTTACCGTCTCCACGTCGTAGTGTAGTTCATTATTCAATACTTCATTATTTGTATGGGTATTATAATGAGTATAATTGATGTAAATAATAAATATAACATTTTAATGATTATTTATATATAATATACCATCCAATTATATACGATTTCACCACTGATAGAATGATATTGTCGCTCGTGCGTACTTATGGATTACTGTCTCCACAAATGCGATGAGATTCATTCTCCATCGTAACCATTCAAGAATAGTTTTCATTTTATGATTTAAAATAATTATTAAGAACTTAATATCATTCTGGATATGAATCAAATACATCATATACATAACAAACATGACTTATGTAACAAAACATATAAAGGAAAACGAATCAGTTAACACCCAAAACAATGATACTACTAAAATATTATTAACAAAGCAATATTAGAAGATCATATATGATATCATATTTATGTATTTGGTTCTTGTATAATTTAATAACAATGATTTAACTATTATACATGAGGTTAAATTAGCCTTAACCAAGGAAACGTACAAGGTAAGGGTTAATTTTACAATTTCTTTTATCCGAGGTTGTTTATATGTAAATATCTACTGGGACCTCTTTATCGTCCACATTCGTGTTTCTTAAAAATTTATTTCAAAACATTTTTAATATTTACTAGATTATGGTTTAAAGTAATTTATATCCTATTTTGTATTTTTATAAAATGTATTGAAAGGAATCTTTTCTTCGTTTTCCAAACAAGGTACTTTATAACCTTTTCGAAAAATTAAGGTAAGAATGGTTTTTTAACTTATACGGAGGGTGAAACTATTTTCCTCAATTATAACACCTTATAAGCTTCCCTTACAATCTTATAAGAATATTTTCAAAATAAATGTTTTATTTTATAATTACGTTACTTTTAAATGATTTCTAAATAGAAAGAGACATTCCTCTCAAATAGTTTTGATTTCATCAATGTCAACATCCTTTGATGAATTTGAAACTTATTTGAAGTTGATTTATTATGATAAAATATTCCATATTGTATTGAAGGTTTTGTGATATGTTTGACTGTGGATGTGTTATTTTTATACCATTCATGTTTTATGGTTAAATTATTAACATTCTGTATGCTAGTTTTAATATGAATGTTTATGTTATGTTTCACATTTTCATATGAGGAATGAATTTGACTTAGTAAGTGACAGGTGGAGCCCGCTATAGCTCCTCGATGCATCAGTAGGTCATATGAGGCAAACTAGTGTCTTGTCACAAGGCCTTGACAAAATATTATTTGTAGTCTTGGCACGAGGCCTTGACTATGTGGTTATGATGTTCGACATTATGCATTCCATCATTATGAAATTGGATATTGATATTACATGTGATTATTTAACTAGTATATTATTCATGTGAATAAGTAAATGATATTATTTGATTTATCTTTTCCATATTATGCTAAAGTTTATGTTTAAAAGGCTTGTGTTTTAGTCTTATACATTGCCTTAAATGTTTATGCTTATTTATGATAGTTTCTGCTATATTGTTATCCTTACCGAGCATCTGATCTCACCCCTTTCTTATGTTTTATTTTATCCAGGATGCGAAGAAGTATATTATGATTAACTTGCATGAATAGGATAAGAGATATAAGAGTGTTCAAAGGGGATACAATGTTGTTTTTTATTTCATGATGTAATTTAAAACTTATGTATGTATCTAGTACTTCCAAGGCTGCTAAACTTATCGGTATTTTAGGACATGATTCCTTGTATCATGCCAATGTTATGTAATAATGCACCGACTCTTAGAAACTAGGGTTGGGGAATTACAGTTGGTATTGGAGGAATTTTAGTATAAAACTTGGAAACTAGATTTATAAAAACTTTGATTAGAGAACATTACCATAAGATAGACTTTGAGGATTAGTATAGAATAACTTCTTAGAATTTTGGTAATGTAGAGATTTTGTGTATTTTCCAAGAAATACATCCATGTCTGGATACGAGCATGTAGAGGTGGATCTGGCACATATGTACCTAGGAGTAAAAACTCTGACAAGGAGTTTTGGGCTTAACTCGGGGTATCCTGGTATATGACAACGGGCCTTGCTGAACTCTTGATTATGACACTCCCAGGGGATACGCTTAGGATAATTCACATTTTCTTTGCAAACCATTATGAAGGATTTATGAGTAAATACTTCCTCAAAGATTTTTTTATGATTATGGATTATATGCATAAACTTTTCATTTTATGTTAGGTATTTTAATAGTTTGTAATTATGCATTGTGATTCATAAACTAATCTAGTGCATGCCATTTTTTAGAAATGAAACCGAGTGGAAGGAATGGAAATAATATCAACAAACATAATATATGTAGTAATTTCCCTCCTACTCAAGATAATTATAGTGGAGCTGGTGATGCAAATGGTACTGAACAACTTATAACCATACTGGGAAAACTCACTCAGGTTATGAAAAATAACCTTACCCGCATGGATCACCCCGACCCACAATGAAAAGGATCAATGTTAGAACAATTCATGAGGCAAAAACCACCAATATTAAATGGGGCTATAAATCCATTTGCATCTGATTAATGGATAAGTTCCTTAGAGAAAATATTTCATGCTTTGGGGAGTAATGAAAGGGATAAAGTTATCATGGTAGTTTATCACCTCACGGGAGATGCACATCAATGTTGGTCATTAATTCAAAACACAAATGAGGATTAATAAGTATCAAATATGAAATGAAGGGAGTTTAAAGAACTTTTATTAGAAAAATAATTTCCTCGTGACCATTGAGCAGATACGGAAAGACAATTTCTGATTCTGAGGAAAAAGCAGGATGAGAATGTCACAAAGTATGAGGCTAATTTTAAAATGTTATCAAGGCATGTAACAAATTATATACATAACCCAAGGAGTAATATTGATCGATTATTTTATGGGTTAAAACCATTTCTCCATCGAGCATTAGTCTCACAATCCTTCTCATCATACAAAGATATTGTCTCATGTGCTATCAAGATAGAAAATGAATTCTCTAAGTCTTATGACTTTAAAGCAAATCAAGAGAAGAAGATATCTATTGAACACTCTAGAAATGGAAATAAGGGGAAGAAGGGAAAAGTTGAATTTCCATCCTGTGGTAAATGTTGGAAGAAACACCCCAGTATTTTCCTGAAAGGAATTAGAGTCTATTATAAGTGTGGTGAAAAATGCCACCAAGCTCGTGATTGAAAGGGAAAAAAAGAGGATATCAATGTTGAATGCTACAATTGTAGAGAAATGGGACATTATGAAAATTAATGTCCTAAGTTCCAAGGAAACTTACCTTGGAAAATTACAAGGGAGAAAGTCCAAGCTTATGCAATAACTATTTTTGTGGTTGAAGCTCTGAATGACGTGGTGGCAGGTAATTTAATGGTTTCCTCAAATTTAGGCAATGCTTTATTTGATTCTGGATCATCACATTGTTTCATATCTTCCCATTTTTCTAAGAAAATTAGATATTTGAAATTTGATTTAACAAGGGAGTTGTCAGTAAAAACTTCTAAGGGAAGTATCATTACAACAAAGTTTTGTGAATCAGTTCCCATTAGGGTATATAAATGTGCTTTATCTACTGATCTCATCATCATACCCATGATTGAATTTGATATAATTCTCAGTATGTATTGGCTTTAGAACCATGATGCGAAAATTTATTGTAAGAAGAAGGAGGTTACAATTTTCGATGATGATAAGGAGTACCATATCTTTATAGCACAAATGTCACCATCTGATACTTATCTCGATCCACCCCCAGTAGAAATACTAAATTCAATTATTTGGGAGGTAGAAAATGAAATAACTATGGATGAGGAAAGGAATGTTCAAATATAGGATGCACCTATTTTGTAAGAATATTTTGATGTGTTTCCATAGGATTTACCTAGACATCCTTTAGAACAAGAAATTAAGTTTTCCATTGATTTAATTCTTGGTTCAAGACCCATATCGAAGACCCCTTATAGAATTTCCACTATGGAATTAGTGGAACTAAAGAAACAACTAGAGGAATTGAGTGATAAAGGATTTATTCTCCCTATTATTTCTCCATGGGGTGCCCCTGTTCTTTTTGTTAAGAAGAATGATGGATCTTTGAGGTTGTGCATTAACTATATGGAGATCAATTCTATAAAAATAAAGAACAAGTATTCCATACCTCACATTGATGATTTATTCGAACAACTTCATGGAGCTCAAAATTTTTCAAAGATTTACCTTTGATCTGGATATCATAAATTGTGTGTGAAGAAGGAAGACATTCTGAAGACAACATTTTGTACTAGGTATGGGCATTACGAGTTTACAGTAATTCCTTTTGAACTAACTAATGCACCCTCTGTCTTCATGGAACTAATGAATAGAGTTTTCAAGGAATATCTTGATGACTTTGTAGTGGTATTTATTGATGATATCTTTGTTTAATCCAAAATCTATGAATATCATGAAAATAAATTACACATTATTATAAATACTCTTAGAAGAAATGAATTATATGGGAATTTTATCAAGTGTGAATTATGGCTTCAGGAGATTTCTTTTCTTGGCCATATTGTCTCTAAGGATGGAATCTCTATTGATCCTTCAAAGACAAAGGCAATCCAAGAATGGCCAGCACTGACGATTATAACTGAGGTACATAGTTTTATTGGTTTAACAAGTTATTATCGGCATTTTGATCAAGATTTTGCCCGATTGACTAACCCATTAACCAAGATCACACGTATAGGGGTTAAATTTGTTTGAAAAAAAGAATGTGAAGAATGTTTTGAAGAATTGAAGAGAAGATTATTCAATGCTACTATCTTGACTCTACCATCAAGGAATGATGGATTTGTTATTTATAGTGATTCTTCAAAGAAAGTACTTGGTTGTATCCTTATGAAAAATTATATAGTTATTGAATATGCATCACGACAGCTAAAAATTCATGAAAAAAACTATCCCACTCATGATCTTGAGTTAGCAGCTGTAATCTTTTATTTGAAGATATGGAGACACTATCTGTATGGTGAAAAATGTGAGATATATACTAATCACAAGAGTTTGAAGTATATTTTCTCACAAAAAGAACTCAACATGAGGAAAATACGATGGCTTTAACTAATCAAGGATTATAATTTCACTATACACTACCACTCAGGGAAGGAAAATAAGGTGGATGATGCTTTGAGCAGAAAGGATCATGGATTTCTGAACAAGATGAGAGTTGAAAGGGATCCTATATTCATGTATATAGTAAATATAGATATGGGAATAATCATGAAAGGTGAAACATTGATACTTTTTCAAATGGTTTCTAATCCAACTTTAATAGAAAGGATAAAAAATTCTCATACTGATGATAGGGAGTTTAAAAAGAAAATTAAAGCTATGAATGATGGGACATTGATTGAATTCGTATATGAAGATGGAATTTTGAAATTTGGGAAGAGACTTTGTGTTCCTGATATACCTGATCTAAAAAGGAAATTTTTGGATGATGCTCATTGCTCCAATATTTCTATACACCCTGGTAGCACTAAGATGTATAGAGATTTCAAGGAAAATTTTTGATGAGACAACATGAAGAGGGAGATTGATGATTATGTGTCAAGATGTATGGTTTGTCAACAGGTTAAGGCTGGAAGACAATATATTAGAGGAGTCATGAAACCTTGTCCCATACCTGAGTGGAAATGGGATAATATTATGATAGACTTTGTCATGGGACTACCAAAAAATCATAGAAGGAATGATGTAATATGGGTCATTTTTTATTATCTTACCAAGTCAGAACATTTTCTTTCTATAAGAGAAGATTTACCACTTGAATGTTTAGCAAGACTATATATTAATGAATTTGTAAGACTTCATGGAGTACCCCTATTGATTGTTTATGACTGTGATCCCCATTTTATATCAAGATTCTGGAAAAGTATTCAGAAGGCCCTGGATACTGAACTTCGTTTGAGCACTGCCTACCACCCTCAAAATGACAGACAATCATAACTGACTATCCAAACCTTAGAAGACATGTTGAGATCTTGATCACTTGGATTTCAAGGTATGTGGGATCAGTATTTACCTCTGGTAGAATTTTCCTATAAAAATAGCTTCCATTAAAGTATTCATATGGAACCATATGAAGCATTATATGGAAAGATATGTCGCACACAAACTTGTTGGGATGATGTTGGTGAAAGAAAACATGTAGGCCTAGAACTTTTTGAGGAAACAATGAAAAATGTTAAGATTATCCAAACCCACATCAAAACAGCTCAAAGTAGGAAAAAGAGCTATGCCAATAACTGAAGGAAGGATTTGGAATTTCAAGTAGGAGATCATGTTTTCTTAAAGGTATCTCCATGGAAGGGTGTTTTACGATTCGGTAAGAAGGGTAAATTGAGTCCCAGGTACATCGGATCTTTCAAAATTCTAGAATGAATTGGAGTTGTAGCTTACCATTTGGAAATATCACCAAGTCTCTCCAAAGTTCATGACATGTTCCCCGTATCACTATTGAGAAAATACATGCCTGACCCAATGCATGTACTCACCAATGAAGAAATAGAACTGGAACCCGATCCGTCTTATTGTGAAGAGCCTGACAAGATTCTTGATACCTGAGAATAAGTGTTGAGAAACCACACGACTTTTCTGGTAAAAGTTCTATGGAGAAACCATAAGATGGAAGAGGCAACGTGGGAACCTAAGGAAATTAGGATGAAGAACCACCCGAATATTTTTATGAAGTATTATTCTAGAAATTTCGAAGATGAAATTATTTAAAGGAGGGAAGAATGTAACACCCCAATCTTCCATGATATGTTTCTCTTTGAATAATGTAATAGCTTGCACTGTATGCAACTTCGAGTTCTAGCACATCATGACCGATAAAACTAGCCGTAATGAATATTAATACCCACTTTTTGAAATTTTATAAATTTTATTTTTCAAAACTAACTTCATTTTTGGATTTGGAATATCAAAATTATCTTAGGGTGAATTTTTGGTATTTTTCTAAGAACTTTCAATTTTTGATGAATAATGAAAAACACTGCATTGTTGTTTAAAACCGAATTTTATTTAAATAATAATTATTTTTATTTAAATTTATTTTAAAGTAAAATAGATACATAATACCTATATTAGTTCAATGTAATTCATTGGAGTGATTTTATAATAAGATTAGATGTATAAAATTTTATTTAATTTTTTAACGTCTTTTACCCAACTTCTAGGCACATTTGAAAATTTGAATAAAATGTAATTTTACCACTTCTGTGAATTGAATTTTAAAAATATGAGAGACACGGTTGACATCAGTAAGTAAAATTTGGTTCAATAGGATGAAAATAATTTTTAGTGAATAGTAACTTTTGAATTTTATTTACCACGGTTAAAAGTAAATAGGGTAATTAAAGGTAAAATGATATTATAATTACCCTAACACATGTAATAATTCTATTGGATAAGTTTATTTATACCAAAATAAAACTTAGGAATAAAATATTATCCTTTTGGTCCACTTGGATTAGATTGGTACATTTGTTATTATTTTATTTAAAGAAGAGTTAGAAGTATTAAATTCAAATTTTAATAACTAAACCATTTTTAATGTAGGGTTATACATAATATAAATTAGACTATAAATATTCATTATAAAGCTAAAAAAATTTCATATATAATGGTATTTTATTTATAATTTTTAGACATTAAATAATTAAATTTATTTATGACACAATGATGATGCAGTAATTACCTTATTATTAAAAGATTAAAATAATTGATATTATAAATATTAATATAATTATAAATTGAAACTTTTTATGTATTAAACTAATTTTATAGGTTAATATGACATGTTAGGTTTTATTAAGTAATTTTTTTTCAAAGTGATAAAGTTGTTATAACATTCACAAAAACGAAATACTAAATAGTTTCAAAATTGACATAAATGCGTTTTTAAAACAAATATTATATTATTAATTGATATAATATTACTATAAATATAATTTTCATACAAAGGACTTATAAAAGGTTATATATATTAATAATTAACCACTTGGGGTTCTCTTGTATTTTTATAGTAAGTTTATTAACCATTTATTATAATAATACAAGAAGACATGGTAAAAGTTAAACTATTTAACTAAGAGTTAAATCTAAAAGATAAGGTTAATATGGTGAACTAAACCTATATAAAACCTATTTTTTGAGATTTTTTCGACCCATCCCCACCTTATACTCTAAATAAATCCTTTTGGATCCATTATAAACCATATATGATTGTATAATAAATTAATATTTCAAGCTTTTCCTAAAGTGACCCTCACCTCTCTTATAAAAGGGTGCTTCCCCTTCTCTTAAAATAAAACCTCCAAATCCATTTTTCTCGGCCAAAACCTACTCAAATATCCTACCAAATACCCTCAATTAAACCTATAGGCCTTACTTTTATCATAATCAAACCTAAGGATCCATTTTGATCAAATCAAAAGAAGACACCCAAAGAAGAGGTAATAATTTCATCACCTCTTTCAAAGTTCTTTTCTTCTTCCACTTCATATTTCTTTGTTGTTCCCATAAAAAAATGATAAATACAGTACCTTAAATATACTGTGATATTATTATAAATATTTTACAACCATATTCATTATTCTATCCATCCTATGAATGACAAATTCACCATACATGTGTTCGTACGACTTACCGTCTCCACGTCGTGGTGTAGTTCATTATTCAACACTTAATTATTTGGATGGGTATAATAATGAGTATAATTGATGTAAATAATAAATATAACATGTTAATGATTCTTTATATATTATATACCATCAAATTATATACAATTTCACCACTAATATAATGATATTGTCGCTCGTGCGTACGTACAAATTACCGTCTCCAAGAACGCGATGAGATTCATTCCCCATCGTAACCATTCAAGAATAATTTTCATTTTACGATTTAAAATATTGAATAATAACTTAATATCATTCTGGATATGAATCAAATAAATCATATCCATAACAAACATGACTTATGTAACAAAACATATAAAGGAAAACAAATCAGTTAACACCCGAAACAATGATACTACTAAAATATTATTAACAAAACAATATTAGAAGATCATATATGATATCATATTTATGTATGTGGTTCTTGTATAATTTAATAACAATTATTTAACTATTATAAATGATTTTGACTTACCCTCGACCAAGGAAAAGTACAAGGTAAGGGTTAATTTTACAATTACTTTTATTCGAGGTTGTTTATATGTAAGTATTTACTAGGACCACTTTATCATCCATATCTGCGTTTCTTAAAAATGTATTTCAAAACATATTTAATATTTACTAGACTATGGGTTAAATTCATTTATACCCTCATTTTAATTTTTATAAATTTTTTTGAAAGTAATCTTTCTGTCTTTTTCCAAACAAGGTACTTTATGACCTTTTCGACAAATTATGGTAAGAATGTTTTTTTAACTTATACGAAGGGTGCGGATATTTTCTGCCATTATAACACCTTTGAAGATTCCCTTACAATATTATAAGAATATTTTCAAAATAAATATTTTCTTTTATAACTACATGACTTTTAAATTATTTTAAAATAGAAAGAGATATTCCTCTCAAATAGTTTTTGATTTCATCTATGTCAACATCCTTTGATGGATTTTACACTTGTTTGTAGTTGATTTATTATGATACAATATTCCATATTGTATTGAAGGTTTTGTGATATGTTTGACTTTGGATGTGTTATTTTTATACCATTCATAGTTTATGGTTAAATTATTAACATTCCGTATGCTAGTTTTAATACGAATGTTTATGTTATGTTTCAACCTTTTTATATGAGGAATTCATTGGACTTAGTAAGTGATGAGTGTAGCTCACTATAGATCCTCTATGAATTGGTAGGTCTAATGAGACAGACTAGTGTCTTGTCACAAGGCCTTGATAAAATCTTATTTGTAGTCTTTTCATGAGGCATTGACTATGTGGTTATGATGTCCAAAATTTTTCATTCCATCATTATGAAATTGGCTATTGATATTACATGTGATTATTAAACTAGTAGAATATCCATGTGAATAAGTAAATGGAATTATTTAATTTATCTTTTCCATATTATTCTAAAGTTTAAGTTTAAAAGTCTTGTGTTTTAGTCTTATACATTTCCTTAAATGTTTATGCTTATTTATGATAGTTTCTGCTATATTGTTATCCTTACAGAGCATCTGAGCTCACCCCTTTCTTGTGTTTTATTTTCCTCATGATGCAAAGAAGTATATTACAATTAACCCACTGAAATAGGATAAGGGATATAAGAGTGTTCAAAGGGGACACAATGTTTTTTTATTTCATGATTTAATGTAAAACTTATGTATGTATCTAGTAATTCCAAGGCTACTAAACTGATCGGTCTTTTGGGACATGATTCCTTGTATTATGCCAATGTTATGTAATAATGCAACAAATTTGGGAAACTAGGGTCTGGGAGTTACAGTTCATACCTGATAGTTTGGTTTGGAATGTTACAAAATGGTATCAAAGGTAAGTTTAGTAACTTTTCTTTTCTCTTTCCTTGCTTTGGGATAGGATAGATAGGAGTTAGGATGGTTAGGACTCGAGCAGGGGAACCATCATAGTGCTTGGATTTCACTGTATAGTGGACCTATAAGTTTTTGATAAATTAGGGAAATTATGTTTTGATATTACATTAATTAAATTCACCTTTGGTGATGTAAATGATTTTTATATGTGATTTAGGAGATTTCAGGTTCCTTCATGCATCATGACTAGGCATGTAAGTTCAAAATCCATATATATACTTTTTTTTCTGATGCACAGTAGTTCATTGATTAAATGTATTGAATTGTGCTATCTATTTGGGATTATTTCTCCATGTGTGATATATATATTTTTAATTATAATGTAATAGATATTTATTGGAATTAATTAGTTGAACTGAGCATATTGTTGTGTTAGTATATATATGATGATTGTGACTAACATGTAGGGATGAAGACAAGGGTTAGTTCTAGGAGTGTTATACCTTGGGTTAAGGTTAGACTCATAGGGAATCCTTTGTGTGATCCCATACATTGGTTAAGACTTTTTATGTTCCTAATGTTCCTTCTACCATGGAATATATTACCTCACAGATGTTTAGAAAGACCAAAAGCTAATTAGACTAATCGTAAGTATGATTACGCACCTGCCCTAGTGGTATATCTAGTAGGCCCACTCTATCTAGGAGTCCTTCCTCCAAGGTATATGGTTGACTATGCTTGAGACTTCCAACTTCTGCATCCTCTATCCTTTACAGAAACTGGTTTTCCAAATGATGAGAAAGATTGGATATGTATAATCGAGGGGTTTTTTGATCTTATTGAGACTCCAGAGGCCTGAAAGGTGGAACTGGAAGGTTTAATGCTACTAGGACCCACCAAGCAGTGGTGGGGTGCGGTGAAAATTTTAGTAATATACAAAGGTTTGAATTAGAAAATATTCAAAAAACTTTTCCTAGAAGATTTAATTCTAGGTACACTGAATCCATACTATACCCATAAACTCATAGAACTTTGGTAGAGTTTAACAATAGTGATTTCCCACATAACACGACTCATAGAGCTACTTCAAATTACCCTGATTAACAAGAAAGGACATGAGGGGGTTGAGTTGTAGGAATCCTCCCAATTTCTAATGGACATTTCTATGATAATTCTAGAAGAAGGTATAGGAAGGATAAGGTTTCACACTAGAATGGTGGTGGAAAACCAAGGTAGAGCATGGGTTTGAAAACACCTCTTTTTAAAGAAAGAGGTTTGTAGTGTTTCAACTATGAGGAGGTTGGGAATTATCAGAAGTTCTTCCCACCACCTCATAACCAATGTTGAAAATTTGTAAATGTAGGTAATCTTTGAAAGTTTTTCTCCAGATCTATGAGGATAGGCTTCCATAGAGGATTGATGATGACATGGTTTGGGGACTAGGGGATCCATTTTAGTAAGCCTAGATGACGAGGAATCAAGAAAGTCATGGGAAGGTCTGTAGAGGTAAGTAATTCCATGTATATGAAATAGATCAAGAACCAATATATAATGATAAGGAACTTTTTACCATAATAGGTATAGTACTGATCACATATTTTTGATCTTCTTCCATGTTTAATATTTGTGTTTTCCTTATATCTATGAGCTATGTCTGGACTTGAATTACCAGTATAGTAATTTTTCCCTAACTTATCTTTCTTTGATACATCATTGAATGTTTACATGAAACCCTAATATATGAGACAATGTTATTTAGTACATTCATTAGTGAGAGACTGATGAGGGACTCACTCAGTGGAGTATCCAGGGAAGCTCTATGTATGAGATATCATAAACCTACATGGAGTTCCCTTGAGCATTTTTTTAGATAGAGAGGCATGTTTTAGGTTGTGAATTTGTTATGGAATTCAAAAATATCTTAGGAATTAGCTGAGATTGAACACAACGTACCATCCTTAGACCAACAAATAGTATAATTGGACTATAAACATATTGGAATATATGATCAGATCTTGAGTGCTAGAATTAAATTGAGAATGAGATGATCACATAGACTTATCAACTTAATGTATTTTTATAGGAGGTAGAGTCATTAATTGCCTTGATGGAATGAGGTGGGTGGGGAAATAGTTTTAGGGCCTAGTTTGGTTTGAGATACCTATGAGAGAGTGCATCTGATACAGAATAGGTTTATCACTACTTAGAGAAAAAAAATCATATGTCGACCATAAGAGGATACCTTAGGAGTTCATTATGTCTAATTAAGTTTTTATTGTGAGTGTATCCTTATTTTCGAAGGAGACATATGAGGAAGTAGGGAAAGCTAGCACCAAGTTTTGTGGGACCCTTGGAGATCATCAAACAAGTTCGAATAACGGTATACCATTTAGACCTTCCTCCATGTTATTGTGGAATGTATGATATGTTTCACATTTCTCAGCTTTAGAGGTACATTCCTAATCATATTCATGTTATATATTTCAAGGAAATTGATTTGTAATTTGATGAATCTTATGAGGAGCATCCAGTGTAGATTAAAGACAAGAGTGAGACATTTATTTTAGGGAAAACCAATACCAATAGTCCAGATTCGGTGGCAACATGGACGAATCTAAGAGTAAACATAGGAACATGAGTCTGATGGTTGAGCTTAGTGGCATGAGTTGTTCAATTAAGGCCTCTAGAGATAATAGTAGAGGATTATAATTCTATATATAGGGAGAATTTTAATATCCTAAATTTTTAAAGATAATAGAAATTCTCATTGCTAATAATTTATGATTATTTTTATGTGAAAATGTATTTTTTTTCAATAAAAATCACTTACTAAATTATTTAAAGACTTTGTGTGTAAAAGCCTAGTTAACAACTTGGATTATTCTATCAAATATTTTCGGAGTCAGACACTAAGTTAATACGAGATTTTGAGACCCATATAGCTTCAATGATAAAGGAATAAAAATATTAATTATATTATATTACATGTGCATGATTTATCTCCAAAATAATTGAATATCTCCCAAGTGGTGTATCATATGAGAAATATGAGACCATAGTTAGGTCAGAGATGATAGGTTTACCCTAGACACGACATAAAATTTGTGCACATTGTGAATTTGGTAACATCTCATGGAAAGATAAATTATTTAATATTTTTATTTATATATTTTTGAAAATATTTGAATATATCCAAATGGTGCATAATATGAGAAATCAAATACCATCGTTAGGTCTGGGATGTGGGGTTTATCCTAGGCACGCCATAATATTTGTGCATGTAAAATGTTTGGTCAGATCGTACATGAGGATAACTTATTTAATGTTTTTATTATATTATTTTTTAGAAAATAGTTGAATATAACCCAAATGGTTCATTTTATGAGAAATCTGAGACCACAATTAGGTCTGAAATATGAATTTTATTCTAGATGTGACATAATATTTGTGTGTGTCAGGTGTTTGGATACATCACACTCAAGGGTAATAATAATTATATTATTATTATTATTTGTGTTGAAGAAATTAAAATGGAAATTGAAGATGTAATTAAATTATTTGGGATCCACTTAAATGATGGACGACATTTCTTCATATGTGTAAATTTTTTCATGATCAAATAAATAACGGTGAAATTATTACTTGTGATAAGTAAATATAATTGCGTGTTAATATTAATTTGTTAACTATTATCATCATTTAATGAATATTGTATTTAAAATGTAAATGGTATCAATGATGTGAGGTTTTTAATAATAATAATTGTTGTTATTATTATTACTATTATTAGATTGGGAAATAATTTCATGTGTGATAAATTAAAATGTGTATATATATGGGATAAATATATATGTACATATATACATGTGTGGGTATATATATGTATATACATATGTTGATATATATATATATAAAGTGTATATATATGGGTTAAATATATAACTATATATATATGTGTGTGTGTGTGTGCGGGTGTATATATATATATGTGGGTGTGTGTATATATAATATATGTATATATAGTTTAAATATATATGTATATATATATGGGTTAATAAATACATATGCAAATATGCATATATATATATTATGAGTATAAATAAATAAATGAATAAATAAATATGGATGACATTTAATATGTATTTAAATGAATGGTTTAAATATGTTTAAAAGAAAAATTTAAGGGAAACAACTTTTAATAGGTTTTGGGTGTCCCTTGGGTTTGTTATGAGAGAAAAATTATAATAAATGTTATTTAATAAAATGAGAAAAAGATATTATAAAATGTGGGAAAGGAGGAGGCACCTAAACCTACACACAAGGGATTTTTTATCCCTTTCTCAAACCACTCCCCCCTCTATTATTTTTATTTTTATTTTTTTTATTTATTCAAAATTATATCTTCGATATCTCCTCTAATATTGATTCGGATTGACGTTCCATTAGTTCTGTTGGATTTATATCGATGATTACAAATTTATTCCTAAGATTGTTTCTGAAGGCAGCACGGTATGTTTTTCATATTTAATTTAATCCATTTTACCAATTTCTTAATATCAAAGATAATTGAAAATAATTATCAAGAGATAATTACAATGAATTATCAAATTATAGTTGTGCTCGATTATAAAAAGAAAATTATACAAATTATGAAAGGATAATTATAAGGAAATTATCATTTGAAAAATATTATAAAAATTATAAAAAGTAAAATTACATGTATTATCGAATGATAATTATCAAGAATTATCAAGAGGTAATTGCACTAAATTATCAAAGGATGATTTATAGAAAAAATTATCAAAATATAATCGAATAATTATCAAAGAATAATTTGCAATAAATTATCACAAGTTAATTTTAAAAGGATAATTTGTATAATTTATCAAAGAATAATTATTTATATTATCAATGGATAATTATTAGGCTTATAATTACTCTTGAGGATAATATTACAAGTGCATGTGTTAGCCTAAAATAATAATTCAGAAATTATATATGAGGGAGAAAGTTTTGTCGCATGTGATATTTTATTTGTTTTTGAAATAAAATATAGGGTTTTGGTTTTAGGAATCCTTGGGGTGAGATCATATTTTCTAGTTGGCGTGTGTATGTAGTTCGGGTGATGACACCTTTGACCGACATTACCGTTAATGTTGGTGAATTTGAGGTAGGAGGTTCCTTACCATTATTGGCCTTGTATATATGATGTTATCATGATATAACATTTATGATGGACTAACCCATGCTTGTTCTGAGATTCATGTGGGTGTGTGAGTAGTCGTGGGCTTACTTGTTTATACGAGATTATCTTAACTTTGATCTTGGTGTGTCTTGTCAATCCTTACTATGAAATATATTGTTTGTGTGTTTCATAGAATGTGTGATTATGCTACAGGTACCAAGATACTAAAATGGATCCTTGAGGTTGGGAATACACGATTACCCAACCTGACACAATACTAATGTACTTAAAGGCAGATGTGGATACCCCTATAGAGGGTAAATCATAGTGCCTAGCTAGCATGCACTGAGATACAAAGGTGGAACCTTGAGGTTGGGAGTTATGTGATTCTAATGTCCTTAAATGTGGGCACGGATACCTCTATAGAGGGGAAATCATCAATGGACGATTACCCAACCTGACATGGTCCTAATGTCCTTACAGGCAGGCATGGCTACTCCTGTAGAGGGAAAATCATATTGGATTTCTAGAATATACTGGACATGACTTTCTATGGACTTGGTCCATGGGTGATTAAAAGGTTAAGTGGGATGGGTATCGACCTGATTGAAAGTGTGGAATTCCTGTGACAACCACTGAAATGGCGGGGTGAGATTTTGACATGGCATAACATGCGACATTCCTATGACAACCACCAGTTATATGGGGTGAGTTTGGTTACCTTGATAGAGGTATGTGACTTCTTGACATCCTTACCAGCATTGAGCTGAAGCAGGCAGGGATATGGTTCATGGTGGCTTGGTTAATGCAGGATGACTCGACACATGTATGTTTATTGAGTATTTACTTATGTCATAATATACACTGTTATATATATTGTGCAAAAATGGTAAGGATGAATTAGTGTAATACTACAAAGTATTTTAATCACACCCTACTCAAGCATTTCAGTGTGCTTGTAGATTTCATGACTAGAGATCTAGAGAAGGAAAAGGGACCTATGGTGGATGGTTGAGTAGTGGAGCATGGAGCTGGAGCAGATCAAGTTAGATACCAGAGTACCCTAAAAATGTTTGTTTATTTACTTGTCTTGTAATTGAGTGCTACTTATACTATGGACATGATTACGACTTTGGTATCTATTTTTATATCAATGTAACTTATTCAATTTCCACATTTTTACTCTGATTATTTGTTCATTATTTTTTTATTGATCATTATTATCCTATTCAATGAAATGATATAGAGGGTATAGTATCCCCACTTTTAGATTTAGTCCCATTCTTCTAGTTGGAAGCCTTTTTTATATGGAGATGCATGAATGAGGTAATGTGACCTTTCGACCCAGACCTGGTGTTTTGGGATGAGATGTTACACACACCTCCACCGATCAGCATAGAGGTCCTCCCTATGCTCTCACCAGCCAAAGCAGAGGTCCTTCATATTCTTTCACCATCCAAAGAAGAGGTCCTCCCCTATCCATCGATAGACAAAGTGGAGGTACTCCCCGATCCATTAAAAACCAAAGAGGAGGTCCTCCCTACTCAATCAACACTTAAAGCGAAGGTCTTCCCCGCTCTATCAAGAACCAAAGTGGAGGCCCTTCCCACTCCATCAACAATGAAAGCAGTGGTCCTCCTCACTGTAAAGGAAACCAAAGTAGAGGTCCTCCCTGCTCTATATATAGATGAAGTGTAGGTTCTCCCCACTCCATAAACCAACAAATAGGTCCTCCACATGCTAAATACATACCCTACCCTGAAGAATCATCTCGAGGCAGGAGGGAGAACACTTTCCATCGAAGATGAAACCCTAGGAAGCATCATTTCATGACTAAAATATCAAATCCCAAAGCAATAGATGGACCAATGAGGGAGTCTTCACCCTGGATACCAAATTCTGGGAAATAAGACCAACAATTGATATTCATGATCTCAAAATCCAAGGTCCACAAGATCCCCAGATCCCTCCATGGGTACCTACTAGTAGAGGTTGTTATGGTATCTTTACAGGGACTCATAGTGAAATTGTCTCCATCACCATAAGTTTCCATCCTCTCTACCTCCAAAAAATAATTTGGAGAGATTTTGGGGTATGGGTTGACACCCTCAGATGGAGATCACTCCCCCGATCCTCAAATAGATACTGCCACCTTCTCACATGATGCAGTGGTGAACACCCCATCCTACATGGAAATGATATTGAAGCTAGATCCACTTATAAGAGAATTCATAGTGTTAAATGGATATTTGAACTACACGAAACTCCATATTTAAGTATAAAAGATATAAAGTAGGTATATGTTAGTGTTTACACCCTTATCTCAGCCTGCGCCAATCGAGGCTTGGTCCAACCAAGAGTAGGGCCCTTCCTTTGATCAAGAGGGTCTATGGAAGGTTTCAGACACTGAATGACTATCAATGGTGTTCTGGCCACCTGAATCTCTAGAATTTTTCATCTTAGAGTCCCTTACAGAGGGAAAATTGGTTGTTTCTACCATATTATTTGTGTGATGCTCCACTGCCTCCATGATCAGCAATTGACTTACTCAGGGATCCTCAAGCACTTCGATGCCATAAACCAATAGTGAAATAAGGTTGGGATTGAAATGATCTATATATATCAACACCCTAATTCATATGGATAATTCTAGACTCTCTATTATATCTATATTAGGAGCCTCATTGTGTTTCATTGGTTCATGGAATAGGCATCTCCAGATGTGTAGATCAAAGGATTTGGCCATTATAATGCACACCATTTTAGCCATATCCAGAGGAAGCAATAGGACCTTTAGTCTGAAATATCCACTAATGATGAATATTCCCCCTAGATACCACCATGGTAAATATGGTCATCACTAACCCTCAAGAGGATCATAGGAATAGGGTCACCGATATAGGGCACAACAGGGATGACCCTCCTCAAAGGGAAACATAGTACCAGGAAGACCCTCTAGTAGGTGTCCAAACTCATCAACATAAGTAGGCACCTGAACACATAATTCTCCCCAATGAGACGCTACCTATACCTTGGTATGATGACAATGTAAAGTTACATTTTAGACCCTCCAACCCATCCTAGGCCACAATAGAAGCAGATACAGAACCCACAATAACTTCCTTTCTCATGAAGCTTAAGGAATACAAAAGACTTACTACTAATCTCATTGGTTAGTGAAACCCTGACCATAAAAATTCCCTAAGGGACCCCATCTCTCCTCCAATGGGGTATCCAACCCTCCTTGTCCAAACACCCCAATCTAAACTCAGTGGCCCCATGCATTCGATCAGGGAAGAAGATAGGAGATATGAAAAGTGAAAGAGGTATGATTCACCTACCTCGCCTGAGTAGTTTTACTATCTTCCTTGGGATCAAGGTTTTGTCCCCCCCCCCACAACTCGATGAGCCTATCAATGCACTAGTGGCAAGTGACCCTAACCAAGATGATGTGATAGATTCTCTCATCACTCACCTCGAGGATCTGGAAACAAGATAAGTGGCCATCCGACCTGACAGAAATCCATACCCCACATGGATGGATAATGTCCAAGTAACCCTAGAGTTTAGTAATTGTAACTTCAACCCATGAAATGGGAAGGGTGGCCCATTTCAGTATCTAGACCACTTCACCTCAAGGTGTGGCCCAATGTTGGGAACTCTATAACAACAAGAGGCTGCCAAGCTTTGATGTTTTGTCTGGACCTTGGAAGGGCCTACATTTGTCTAGTACAATTATATACCTATAGTGTCCACTGTTGGTTGGTAGTATATTCATAGGTAGTTCATCTATCAGTTCAGTTACACCATGCACAAGACAAGCATCAATGACCTCTTCAAGTTTAAATAAAGGCCTGATGAGCAAATCTTAGACTCTGTTGCTAAGTGGAAAGGCCTCAAATACTCACTTAACATGTATTTGTCCTAGGAATGGATGCTCATGATGTTTTTGTGTAGAATGTAAAGAATGATTTGGTCCCTTCCCTCATCTCCTTGAACTACCCTGGTGGATTTCTAGAATTTTATGAAAAATCTCAGTGTCTGGAAGAAGCCTTATAATGGACTAGACAACAATTGCACCCATTTCCCCTTCCAGCTTCTGTGAGAAGACCTGTGAAAGTAGAGATAGAAATTTCTATGTATGAAGAAGTTTTTTTTGCTTGTACACCTACTGGCCTTTTGGTTGGAAGAGACTCACCATGTTCAGCCCTACCATGCACAACCTCTCCCTACACAACCTCGCCCAACACAGCCTCACCAAGCACAACCGCCTCGATGAGAGAATGTGGCTCCATCCCCTCATCAAGTCTAGAGTACTAGTTGAAATTTTACAAAAATAAGAAATAAGACCAATTCCTTTAGGTATTCATAGGTCCTAGGGTATTTCATCTATGCCTTGGAGAATGGAATTCTAAAATTTCCGAAGTGTAAGAGGCCCCATGAGGCCTAGATCATTGGCCATCCTGATCATTTCCCATACTATATGATCCCCATACACACCATCAAGAAAACATTCATATTAAAATATTGGATCCAAGATAAACTGGACCATTTATTATTCAAGTTGGGTGAAGTTTCAGCATAGGTGACACATGTCTTCACTGATCTTGATAGTGGACACGAAGAGTCTGGTGAGTGGTAGTAGGTTCCTAGCCATGAAACTTATAAATACAATGACTAGTTGGTTTTAATGGTAGTCACTTTCACTCATGGTATTATTTGTACCCATTTTAATAATCTAGAACCTCCTGTGATGGTCGCATCTCATCTGACCGTTGCCTCCACATATAGGTCACAAACTTTCAAGTCTCAAAAGAAAAAGCGCTAATAGTGCAAGGGAAATCAAATTCCCCCATTGGCACCAAACCCATCTTTCACTCCTAGTGAATTAATACTTTATAATTTAAGATATGTTCCTAGGTTCCACCCATTCATAGACCACTCCACCAATGAAGATAAGGAGTATGCCACTATGAATTCCATAAAGCTAGTGGATTTCTTCACAACACTTGATAGCGAGGAATGCTATGCAAACCCCCAGGTGCCTCCGGACGACACTGTTGAAGGAGAGGAAGTAGATACATGAGCCTTCATAATTCTCAAGATATCCCTTAAAACTAGACTTTCTATGTTATTGAAATAATACATTAGACCTTGTATATATCTCAACAAGAATAGCCCTCCTGGTATGCTCTGTTAGGTATGCCTCCACAACTGACTATGTTAGTTGACCACATATATTAGCCACAACCACATCATGACCAACCACTTCTAGCTAGATCCCATCCTCAAATGACTGATATTCAACTAGAAGTTTCTAAAAGTAGGCTAGCTAGTTAGTAGCATAATATTTCTAGTGCTATCCAGACTCTAGTGGTTTAGCCAACAGCATTTGCAACACCCTCTTCCAAGGAACGAACCTTTGCAGGAAAAATATGCCCATGATAGAAAAATATGATGTATTGAAACACCTTGTTCCTATACCCAAGAGTATTAAAATTCTCTAGGATATCTTATTATTGATTTAAATGAATGAGGCCCTTATTGGGGATTTGAAAACCCCCATTCATTTCAAGGCTGAGGTAGATTCCACTTAGTCCTATTATGAAGAGGAGAACAAGAAAGTGGAATGTCAATCCATCATCTTATTTTTAGGGAAAACGAGGGTTTCACCATGTAGGGGAATACACACCCAAATTATATTACCAATAAATTTGATGACATGGAAATCCACCACAACTTAGTGGATACTAGATATAGGATCAATCTCATCTTGAACTGAATTCTCCATAATCTAGGACTGAAAAAATAAGATCTCAACCCCTTTAACCTGATGATTCGGGGGTATGAAAAGAGAGAATAAAAACTGTATAGTAATATTCAACTGAAGACTTAGTTCTATGGTATGGTATCCAACATCAAATTCATGGTACTCTTACATGATATTTTCTACAACACGCTATTGGGAAGAACCTATCTTTATATGCATGTAGAGGTCCCCTCATCATACCAAAAAATGCATAAAATAATCTTTAAATGGTTGATTAGGGGTACTCCAAGGTGATGCATCCCCCTTCAACTCCTATGAGGCCCATTATCTAGGTTTTAGGTACTAAAAAAGAGAAGGTAAAAAGGTTTATACTGATGGTATTGATTATATCAATCCCCCCAATGATCTAGAATCCACTACAACCAATCCATGGGTAGACTTGAAAGATTATTTTGTTCTCTCGATTCATCAGTTAGAGCCCACAATGCTAGAACTGGGGGGGAGGGGTTTTTTTCATTATCTCTAGGGAAAAAGGATTTTATGTCTCCAAGAAAAAAGGGCACCCACAGATTACCTTATAATCCTATACTATATAGGTTCAGATGATACCAGAATCCCCTACTACTATGAAGTACCAAGTAGTTCTCCCCATGTCGACCAATATGTGACATTATTGTATGCTTCAAAAATTTGGGATTACTTGATAAAAAGTGACTCATCACCATTTATTCAACATTAAGAGTGGAACCTATGGTTGGAAAATGAATGGAATTTGATTGAAAACTTCTATTTCCACAATCTTAGTAGAATAAGAGCCCCTAGTTGAGAATTTTGTATCTTATAGAGCCGTCACTAGCACTCCCCCTGAGTCAGATGTCCTAGAAGATCCTCCACTACATTTTATTATCCTATCTCAGATGATGATGAGGATTTGGAAGATGGCCCTCCTACATTTGAAGAGGGTTTCTACACCACCACTAATGAGTTAACCCAAGTGAACCTTGGTATAGAGTAAGATCCAAGGCCGAAACTAATTAGTGAAACCATGTATATAGAGGAGAATCAATAGTATGTGGGATTCTTGAAACAAAATTGTGATTTATTCTCCTATAGCGATGATGAGATTCCATGGATGGACCCTCAAGTCACCATTCACCATCCTGGCCTCCCTATGGGTCATCGTGGGTTTAAGCAGCCTCCCAGAAATATGAACCCCTCTCATGGTGCCATGATTGAGGCTATATTTGATAAGATTATAAAAGTCAACTTCATTAGGGAAGTCCATTAACCAACATGGATAGCTAATAGTGTCCTAGTCAAGAATAAGAATGAGCATATCAGAGTCTGAATTGACTTTTAGGACCTCAATCGCCATTGTATGAAGGAATATTTTCCCTTCCAATGATAGAGCTGTTGATTGATTATATAATAGGGTTATAGAACCTCCACTTTATGAAAGGATATTTCAATTATAACCAAATCCATATGGACCCCAAGGATGGGGAGGCCACTATCTTTAGGGTTCCCCAAGGGACTTTCTGCCATTAGGTGATTCCTTTCAGCTTGAATAATTATAGAGACACTTACCAGCAGTCCATACAACACATCTTCAAATTGATTATCAATAAATAGGTGGAGTTCTATGTGGAAGAATTGGTGCCCAAATCCCACCAACATTAGGACTATCTCAAGGATCTTGAGAAGTTGTTCAACTTCCTCCACTCTAGGCACTTAAAGTTGATCCCCCTGAAGTGTACATTCAAGGATACCTTTGGGAAGTTTTTTAGCTACATCATAAGATATAAAGACATCGAGATTGATCTAGATAAGATCAAGGTCATCAATCAAATGCCTCCCTTGATCAACCTTTGGGAATTATGAGGCATCCAAGTCCACCTAGCCCACATAAGTTGATTTATCACAAATTTATCTAGTAAGTGTAATCCCTTCTCAAGGAACATGAAGAAAGTTACCATTTAATAGTGGGATAAGGGGTGCTAGACCACATTTGAGGATATCAAGAAGTACCTAATACATATTCTAGTTTTGATGATACCCATCTTAAGGAATCCTCTGATCCTTTATTTGACCACCCTAAAATAGTCCCTTGATGACCCTATAGCCTAAAAAAATAATGAGGGTAGGGAAAAGAACCTATAATATCTTAGAATCATGCTCCTCAACATGGAGACCAAATAATCCCCCATCAAGAAGAGTTTACTTGAACTAGTTTTTGTAGTGTAGAAATTGTGACATTATCTGTAGCATCATGAGATATGAATGGTGTCTTGAGTAGAACCAATGAAGTATATCCTCAACATCCCCATGACGATAGGATGATTGACATGCTAGTAAGTGATAATCCAATAGTTCAACATCAGGTTTGTCCGGTAAAAGGCTATCAAAGGCTAGGCATTGATAGAATTACTGGCTACACATCCACCCCTGAAGAGATTCCCCTGGATGTTGATTTCTAAGATGAGGATATACACTCAGTGGATCAAGTTGTATTGTGTTAGTAGATTCATCTCGATGGTGCCTCCTGGAGCACGATAGGTAGAAGGCTGGACAATCCAAATATTAACAAAGTAGGTCTGGGGATCATCTTCATCATCCTGACATAACTATCTTTCCATACTTGTTTCTATTTTTATAAGGCTGCATCAACAATGAGATAGATTATGAGGTTCTCATTAATGGTCTCAAGTTGGACCTTGAGATTGATGTCCCCTATCTTCATGTGAAGGGAAACTCTGAGTTGGTCATCAAATAGATCAAGGATGACTACATCGCCAGAAAGAAATATATAGTGCCCTTGTTGGAGTATACCCATCAGCTAATGCCATAATTCCCTTATCATACAAAGGTGACCCATGTTCCTTGATCACAGAATGGTTGAGATGATGCATTGGAAATCTTGGCCACATCTATCAAAGAATTAAACCATGGCAATCTTTTCATTCATGTGGCACATCGTAGGGTCATCCCCCCCACTTCATATGATGGTAAACAATAGGTAAATCAATTGTCTACTGGACATTCTATTCCAGGACCCTCAAGTACCCCACATTCGAGGAGATTCCCAATTAGACAACTCCCTTTATCTAGTATCTACAGTATAGTATTCTCCCTCCAAACTGAGATGAGTGTGAGTGAATTCACCAACGTGCATTACAGTTCTCCCACTAGAGTGGTCCTAACCTTGAGAAAAACCTTTACAGACATGAGTTCGATGGAATTTTCCTCCATTTCATCCAAGGAGACAAGATACCCTAGGTTATGCAATAGGTCCACACTAGGTCCTATAGTGCCCATCAGGTGGGATTAAAGATCTCCCACTAGATTCAGAGGTTGGGCTACTTCTGACTCACCATGGTCCATGACTACATTAATTTTTCTAAGAGGTTCTATGAATGTTAAATCAATTCCAACTTTGTGCATCGAATGTTAGATATTCTCCACACCACCAAGGATTCTTGGCCCTTTTCAGTATGGGGAATCGATGTCATGGGACCATACCTACCATAATCAAATCAAAAGTGTAGGTTTATCTTGACTATAACCGACTTCTTTTCCAAATGGGAAGAAGTAGTTCCCATCAAGGAAGTCAAAACCTGATCCATGGTTGACTTCATGAGCTCCAAAATCATTCATCGACTCAGTGTGCCTCATGCTATTCTCACTAAAAGTAACACCAAATTCCAAGCTATCGAGATGAATAAAATGTACACAAAGTACAACATCCAGTTTAACTATACTTATCACTACCATACATAGAAAAATGGTCACATTGAGGCAATAAATAAGACCTTATAAAACACCTTGTAAAAAATAATGGGCTAAAAAAATGGAGTTGGACTGACCATCTCCCTAATTCACTCTAGAATTATTGAAGGATTACTTAGAATTCCACCCAGGTTACCCCATACTCCCTAGTATATGGAACAGAGGTAGTACTACCCATCAAGGTTAAGTTACCATCACTCTGAACAACTTTCTATGACCAGAAACACTATACAGAATGAAGGAAGTTTGTCTATCTAAGTTAGAAGATCTCGAGGAAAATAATTTTTAGGCCTTTCTCAACTTAAAGAGGCACCAAAACAAGATAACAAGAGTGTAAAACAAGAAGTTTCACCTCTTATCCTTCCTCTAGAGTGATATGGTACTAGATCTTAGAACACCGATGATACCAGGAAAAAGGATACCAAAGCTAGATCCTTAGTGGGATGGACCTTACATCATCCATAAGGTTTATTCCAATTAAGCATACTCTTTGATCATTGTTGATGGAGAGTGTATCACACCTCCTACTAATATGAAGTTTCTTAAGAAATACTTCTCTTGAAGCGATGAGTCCAAGATCTATGACCATAAACTAACAACAACCACATGGTCCAGGTAGTATGACCTCAAACTATTATCAATTGGTCAAAACTATGTGACCTTAAACTATAGTAACCATGGTCTAATCTCTACAACCATAAACAAATATTATCCCCATGGTCTAGGCAGTTTGACCTTAAATTATTTTCAATTGGTCCAAACTATTTGAACATAAAATAGGAGTCATGGTCTAGGAATTATGAACTAAAATTATTTTCAACACTTAAATTCCGATATCCATGACTTTAAACTAGCAGTAACCATTGGTCTGAGCTCCATGAACTTAAACAAGAATCATCCATAGTCCAAGTTATACAATGTCAAACTATAAATCCCAACGTCCTCAATGTATAAAGTTAAACCATGGTCTTACCCCATATGAAATCGGGATTCTTCATATGATAAATATGATATGAAACATAAACTAACATCCTCAGTGTGTGCTATTAAATTACAACCTTACCCTATGCTACGAATGAAGGATTCCTCACTTACCAATTGTGGGATGATGAAAAATCCAATATCCTCAGTACATGATGTTAAAATACAGACTTACCCTATTTCATAAGCATAGTATGACACACAAAAAATGTAGAATGCCTTAATTCCATCATTATATATGATTACCCCTATCAGTATTGGTCTCCTACCATGTAACCTTTTAGAAATACATGCAGATTGATTCCCATTTCCATGGGATATGTGGTGATTCCAAGACATCCTATCTCTAGGCCCAGCTAAAAACTCACAAACATTTATCCCTTTTTCCCCACTTATGGTCAAGGACTTAAAAAATCAATTTTTTCTTTAAGATATTTATGTGGAACATGGTCCTACATTCCCCTCTCCTTCACATCGGGTTTTACCTTATTCATTTCATGCAAAAATCCCTCAAAAAACACCCCCTTTACATTCTAAGCATCATGAATTTAAAATGTTTTACAATAGTATAAGTATCATGAATTTAAATTGTTTTCCACATCCACTAAGTTCAAGCCTCATGACCTAAAACTGTGCGTAACTAGCTTTAGGATCACCTGATGTGGAGAAGAGACTTATTGGCTCCTTTCACATCGAGTTTAACTTTTTGACACCAACTGAGCATCCTTGAATCACTTTACTATGGTCTAAGCTCTATGAACTTAAAATAGGAGACACAATCCAAGAATTATGACTATAAACAATGTGCATCCCACCTCCTTGTCCCCTCATTGACACGGTCTGATTCATCTCCGGTGTTTCAGCAAGCCTATGCCTCCACCTCTTTCTAAACCATGTATGGATTGATTCCCATTCCCATGGGATATTTAGTGATGGAAAAACCTTTTGTCTCTAGGACCAGGAAAAAATTCACTGAAAAATTACCCATGGTTCCATCACCACAAAATTCCCTCATGGGAATCCTCTTCAGTTACAAGACCCATTCATTTTCATTGACCCATTAGCAGGTCAAGATGGCCTCATAAATCAATATGAGGAAGAAAAAAATTGATAACTAAATGTTTATACCCCACCAAAATCCTTATCACATGATGTTAAAATATATCCTTACCCTGTATAAATTTGAGATTCCTCATATCCAAATATGAGATTATTCAGTTTCCTCATTCGATAGGGTATCCCCTTCTGGTGTCGATCTCCTACACCACCACCCTATATAACTATGTGTCTCTTGATTCTTATCCTCATAGGATATGTAGTGATTCCCAAATATTTCATCCTGGGACCATCTATCTTCATCAGCTGCGGGGTCCCCTCTTCCCCAAAAACATGAGGCCGATTAGGGGAACATTTTGTCGAGTTTTTGGGGAAAAGGGTATCTTTAATCCTCATTTAATTTTGAGTTATAACTCCTTCATTCCATACAAGCCCCCCTTAATACACCCATCCCCCATTTAATCAAAGCTACATGACCTTAAACCAGAAATTGCCCCATTTTTCCAAGCCCCATGACCTTAAACTAGTAGAATCCATAGTCTAAGTTGTATGAATTTAAACTACAAAGAAAAATGTCCCCAAAATAATAAGTTAAACTAAAATATTACCCCGTTTTAAACTAGGATGCCTATGATAAATATTATATGAACCAAAGGAAATCATCCTCAGTATATGATGTTAAACTGTATCCTTACCCCATATGAAGCTGGGATTCCCCATATGAAGACTATGGGATAACTAGAATAATTTATCCCATATAAAATCAAGATACCTCATAATATGATATGAATTAATATCCTCATAAAAGGGGATATCACCCCACTGACATTGGTATCCTACCACACCACACCCCATAACTACATGTGGCTTGATTCCCATTCTCATGGGATACATAGTGATGCCCATATATTTCATCATGGGCCCATCCCTATCATAAAATCACATTGGAGCCTTTATCCCATGGGGATAGTCTTGAATCTCACATACCTACACATTCATCTAGTGTATTTGGTCACCTGGTGGAATAACTCCCAGGGCACTCAATATTCCCTTGAGGATGTTCCCCATTTCCATTTCCATGCTTCATGATTTCTCTAATTTGGATAATAGTCATCCTCTCAATATGAACAGTCTCCCTAATGGAATTTTCCTACACTACACTGACTGACCTACCATCCTAGGATTTTTCCTAGAAGGATATTTGGTAATGAATAACATATCCTTCATTTCAAACTCAGTCAACAGTCAATCCTATATTTGTTTTCCCCATACTAAATTGACATGGGTATAGAACATGTGTTTTGAACATGGTCAATAGTTCTTACCTATTCATCAGTAAACTATTTTTACTATCTAGGTCTTGAAATCCCTGATTTACCTTGTGATATTTTTTGATCACATTCACCCATCATTGTTCTCTCCCCTGAAAGCAATGAGAACTCTATACCACTCCATGTTTCTTGCACCAAGAATGGATTACACAGGATTAGAAGTTGGGAGGAAGTTCTCTTCAATTAAGGTTGAGATGCACAAGTTCCCCATTGGTCTGAAATCTATGAACTTAAACTAAGAACCCATGGTCCAAGTATCATGACTTTAAACTACGTGAAAGTCTCACCAGGAATGTGCTATGTGATGCTAGGCCTTCTTGGACCCAAATTCATGTCAAGTTGTCACTCTGACATGCTACACATATCCTTTTGGTATACTCACCCTATGGTCCAAGTATCAAGACCTTAAAATTTGTACCAATTATATTAGGGACATTTTTTTGGCATCAGGTGGCCTACTAGGCCCCTCCTTTAACATCAGGTTACCTCTCCCCTATAATGAACAAATTATTCCTAAGAAACACAACCCTATGGTCCAAGCAGCGCAACCTTTAACTATGTGTGATTCACCATAGATTCTTTCGTGTGATGCAGGGTCTCCTAGGACCCTTGTTCCCATAGGTTCTGAATCCTCTAGCATCACAATAACTTTTCTAGAGGAGATCCCCCATTAGGTATAAGCATTAATACTATAAACTATTTTTAATTCCATGGTTCAAGTATTATGAAATTAAACAATTTTCAATTGATCTAAAATCTAGAACCTTAAATTAAGATCCCGTGTCTAAGCATCAAGACATTAAACTATGTGCAAGATATATATGGGATATTCTATGTGGAAGGGCCTCCTAGGATCCTCATTCACATTAATTTACCTTCCCCATGACATACATATCCCATTCTATCACACAACCCCATGGTCCAAACTCTACGACCTTAAACTAAGAGCTCGACATCTTGGTCACAAGACATTAAATAGTATGAATTGATATCCTGATCACACAGTGTTAAACTGTGTGATACATCAACCTCACTGTATGATGTTAAAATACATTTCTACCATCCTCACTGTATGATGTTAAGTTGTGTGTCCATCATACTCATTGCATGATGTTAAACTGTGAGGTGTCTTAGGCCCCTTCCCAATAATCCCTTTCCTATGGTGCTAGTTACCTACCACACCATTCATGTTCTTTGGTCATTTCTTGGAATCCAAGGAAATTATCTCCTTGTAAGACAAGTTTGAACTTTTTTTTAGACCAATATGCCTACCCAATGTGCTTAAAACCACCATTGCATAATTCCGAGAGTGTTGAATTCCATTTGAACATTCCATCACTTCATCTCCACACTTCGCGTGTCCCTTTATTTGGATCCTCATCTTTCTGCACATCCTAATGACCCCTACCTTGATGGAATGGTCCCATGACACACTGGCTCACCTACTATCACTACTACAAAATGCGGCAAGGCCAGCGCCACACTTTTATCAGCGCTAATGAAAAAGCACTGATAAAGGGGGTACCTTTATCTGCGCTAAAAAAAGCGCCGATAAAAGTACCCCTTTATCAACGCTTTTTTTAGCGCTGATAAAGGTACCCCCTTTAACAACACTTTTTTAGCGCTGTCAAAGGTACCCCCCTTTATCAGTGCTTTTTCGTTAGCGCTGATAAAGGGGGGTCTTTATCAGCGCTTTTTTTAAAAGCGATGATAAAGGGTCTACTTCCAAAAAAAATCATTAAAAAAATATATTAATATTTAAATATATAGATATAGTTATATTGATATAAATATAATATATATATTTTTAAATATAATTTTAAATATATTTTAGATAAGTATAAATATACAGTTACACTTAATATATAAGATATTTAGTGAAAATGGCTTATCAAAAAATTAAAAAAAATATTTTTAATTAATAATTTGCTAATTATTTTGGAGTAATAGTCATTTAATAACAATTTGAAGACTAAAAAAATAAAAAAATAAAGAAAGATCCAAAATATGTTGAAAACGCAACTTGAACTTCAAACGGCCATAAATTTTGATCCGGATGTCCGTTTGAGCTCTACCACATATCAAATCAAATCCTGTGATGAGCTCTACATCGCTGTGACCGGGGGGACCCCGATTAAGGTTTCTTCGAGACAAAAAAGGCCCATAAGGCCTCCAAAACAGAGTTTTTAGTCGAGGTACCCCAATTTTTTTAACATTTTGTGGATTTTCAGCCTCGTTTAAGGGGGTATTATTGGATTTTTTTGGTGGGGAATGAATTTATTCCAAGGTATTACATTCATATTGATATTATGTCTTTGAAATTATATCATATTTTATAATTAAATGCTATTTATAATCAAATATATAACAATATATACATATTTTTTATATATTCACACATAAAAATTTAATTATAAATATAAATAATAAAATATATTTACATATAAAATATATTATCTTTATCTAAATAATGACTAATATCCATTTTATTTAAAATACAAATATATGAATATTTATATACCTATATATTAATCTAACTATAAATATATATATTAATCTAACTATATATATATATATATTAATCTAACTATATATATATATTAATATAACTACATATATATATATATATATTAATATTACTATAAATATATATATTAATATCACTATAAATATATATATTAATATCACTATAAATATATATATTAATATAACTATATATATATATTAATATAAATATATATTACTATATGAATAAATATAACTATATATATATATATATAGAAATATATATTAATATAACTATATATATTAATATATTAATATAACTATATATATTAATATATTAATATAACTATATATATATATATATTAATATAACTATATATATATATATTAATATAAATATATATTACTAAATGAATAAATATAACTATATATATATATATCATGAAATGGAAAACAAATCAAAATAGAGGAGTGGTAAGGGATTGGGCGTGCATGGGGGAGGTCTCGAGTTCAAAACCTGGTGGAGGCAGGGGCGCGCACGCATGGGGGAATATGGGAGCTAGCGCTGATAAAGGGTGTAGGGGGTGTGTGGAGGCGCTGGAGGGGGGGGGGGGGGTGGGGGCTCAAGCGCTATAAAATCCCCCCCGATTGGTAGGGTTTTTTTTTAATTTTTTAATTTTTTTTAATTTTTTTTAATTTTTTTAAAATTTTATCAGCGCTTTTAAAAAAGCGCTGATAAAAGGGTTCCTTTATCAGCGCTAAAAAGAAAGCACTGATAAAGGAAGCATTGATAAAGGACCCTTTTATCAGTGCTAAAACAAAGCGCTGATAAAGGAAACTTTTATCAGCGCTTTGTTTGAGCGCTGATAAAAGACCCATTTTATCAGTGCTTTTTTTAGCGTGGATAAAAGGTATCTTTATCAGTGCTTTTTAGAGCGCTGATAAAGGGGAACCACCCTTTATCTTCACCGGCTTTAACATCTCTTTTCTAGTGCTGATAAAAGGGGGTTTTTGTAGTAGTGTATCTTGAGCACATGTCCTGAAAGACTTATGAAAACATTTTGAGATAGTTACCATGTTTCAAACATGTTCAGCGGTCAAACCTCATTTTTTGTCCCTATAATTAGAAAAATATATATCAGATGTTGTGTTTTGAATATGGTCAGTAGTTATCCTCTATCATCACACCACTTTCTTCGTGTTTAAAATATTGGGTGTCTAGATTCATGCTCTTCACTCCCCTTTGTTTGGGTATAATTAAACACCCTCAACATTACCCTATTCATGCACTAGCACACATTGGAAAATAAATCCAACTATTTAGAGAACCCCATCTTCCAGCCATAGCCCTACTCATCCTAGACAATCCTAGTGGTCAATCAAAAAATTCATACCTTGAGTGTTTGAAAATTATCTAACACTCTCATATTAATGAAAAATAATATGGTTATCCCATATTTCTCACATTGAGCATGACTCATGTGGGATTAGGTACTGATCGTTGGTTGTCTCATGAGTGTGATTTAAGTGCATAATAAAAATTATGGAAAAATAAACATATCCATGCATATGAGAAGTTAAAAAAATAAACTTCAATAATTTTCAAGGGTCCTCCACTCACTGGAGCCTCTCTTATGCTCCAACAAAACTAACCCCTACGGATCTGACCTGACGATCAAGTGCTCCAGCCCAGCCAGCCTCTAGTGTGTGACCTTGAGGACTTGATAGAGGCTAATGATCTCTACCCTCTCATACTTACCCATGGGGTGAAGCTCATTAGACTTGATCCAAAAACCAGTCCAACTCATCATGGTACTTAGTTATCTGAGATACTGCCTCCTCTGCTCGAGCCTCGACCACTACCAACTGAGCCTTAAACTAACTAATGATCTCTACTCAGGCATTGATAAAGTCCGCACACTTGTTCACATGATCATTAGATTTTGAAGTTATTGATCATCCTCCTAGATCTTCCTGGTGCCATCAAATTTCTCCTATTTCTAGGAGAAATCAAATTTTTGATTCTCTACATACACCCGATTGGAAAGAAAATCATGAACCAGTGCATCGAGAGAATGAGATTCCATCCCTCTATTGCCCATGTTTCATAGAAAATGGAGAAGGGAACCCATACATATCACCAGGTATAGATTCTGAGTGTGGATGATGAAGTTACATATGCTTCTCCATGCCCTTCACCAGAAAATGCGATTCTCTTCAACAATTTCAGACCCAAAGTATTATAGTTCCTTGGGTGGTGTGGGATATACTCTGGGAAGGCCATAGGGAATTCGGTAGTAGGGTCCTCCTCTAGAATCCTATCAGATGGGTCATGCTCCATGTCAAGAGGGGGTTATATTCATCTGAATCTTCATTGGAAACACCACCTCTGACAGCCACGAGCTCTGAACCTTTAGTGGCATCACTACTACAAAAACGGGCTTTATCAGCACTCAAAACGGGCTTTATCAGCGCTAAAAAAGAACTGTAAAGCTCAGTGCTGATAAAATACACATTTATCAGTGCTTTTTTGGCACTGATAAAGGATTCTTTTATCAGCGCTAAAAAAGTGATGATAAATGCCCTGTCTGCTGCACAAAAAATTTCTACAGCAGCACACCCAAATAACACCTGCAAATAATTCAGTATCTCAATAAGTATACCCATACAAAATTAACACATAAATCATAATCTAATTACACCAAGTATATCCATACACCATTAACACATAATTCATAAGTTAATTAAATACATAAATAATTCTATTCCGAATTCAAGGGGTTGGGAAGGTTGTTCAGGGGTTTCTGGTGGCTATCCAAGGGGGGGTATGGGGTGTCCGGGGGGATGTGGGTGTCCAGGGGGGTGGGGGGGGGGGTCCAGGAGGTTGGGGGGATATCCAAGGAGGGTGTTGGTGTCCAGGGGGTGGGGGTGTCTAGGTGGTGGGGTGTGTCTAGGAGGGGGGGTGTCTAGGTGAGGGGGGGGGGGGTGGGGGGCTATCCAGGGGGGGTGGGCTGGTGTGACATCCCAGACCCGGTTTCCCCTCATCCCGAGACCCGAGCCCGGTTGGCCACATGACCCCTGGATCGCCTCCCCATAGGCCAGGGGCTGCCGACTAACAGTAGGGGTGTAATGGTAAGTCAGTGGGGAGACTGTACCCCCATGTCAGAGTATGCAGCGGAGTAGCAACAAAGTAGTAGAAATAGTGGAAGCACAACCAATGGATGAATAGGAGAAAAGGGGGAACATACAACCAAAAATATAAGTAAGGAAACCATGATAAATATACCAAAGCCACATAGGCAGTTTTTGATACAAAATGGATGCATGGCATGCTAGTACAAAGGAAATAGAATAAAAGCATGCTATACAATAATACAAAAAGAACAAAAGTAGTCCACAAGCATCTCTATACAAGCTCAATCCTCTGCTCTGGATCTCCATCTAGAACATACATGTATCAACAACCTGAAGCTGGGCCCTTGCCCCTACTAGTACATGCAGCAGTAAAGTCTACACAGGTGCCCAAGAGGCCACCCGGGTAGGGTGTGAGACAAGTCTCAGTAGGCCACCACAAATGATGTCTATATGTAATCCAAATAGGTGTTTGCAAGAAAAGTGAGTAATAGACTGCAAGTAAGTAAAGTAAAGCAAAATAAACAACCCACTCGCTCAGGTTCCGGAAGGACACCTAGCGGGTCTACCTGCTTCATCTCATGGCTGGGATTCTGAATGATCATTATAGGTATAAGTACATAGATATAGGTTATCACTGGCACGAGGTAAACATGCCTCTCATCCATGCTTCTCACATACACACAAGTATCACTGGCCCGAGGTATGAATGCCTCTCATCCAAAATCACTGTAACTGGCATGGGGTAGAAATGCCTCTCACCCGTAAAGATTATATGGGCATGAGTTATAAATGCCTCTCTTCCTCAATCACGGTAACCGACATGGGGTATAAATGCCTCCCACCCATAAAGGTTATATGGGCATGAGGTATAAATGCCTCTCATCCTCAATCACTGAGATTTATCTGGAACGAGGTAAGAATGACTCCCGCCCAACACACGGGTTATCACAAGCATGTGAACACAACAAATCATAACCATTCACATCACATTATATAAGGAAAACCATCTTATATCATATCATATTAGCGATGCAAGGAATATCCATCTTATAATACCACATAAGCAAAGCATGGCATACAAACATTTCAATTCTTTCAAGGGGTTCAGGCTATCTCGTCCTAGCCAACCTCTAACCAAGTCATCTCATTTTCCTAACATGGAAAATGCCCTTTCAAGACATTTCATTAAGGTTAAAAGGTGAAAAGGGCCAATTATCAAGGCATAACACCTATGGTTGACCACTCCTGGTCCATACCAAATCCAAACACCCTAACAAGGTTGGATTCATCACTCTTATACCACACGGGTCATTTAGATATGAAGAAGTCATTATAAATACGGGGTCTGGCAAAAGAAAACCTGAGGCACGATAATAATAACTCAATAAGGTGAAAATCGAAAAAGAGAACACATGACCACCTACCTTAGAGATGTAGGAATAGGCTCGCTTGATATCAACCTCAAATTTGTAGTAGATTAGAAGAGATTTGAGTTCCAGTCCAATGCCCTGAAAATAGGGCATATGAGCCTGTATCAAAATAACAAGATGGAAGTCAAGATTTGCCGACGAAAGAGGGGTGCATGAGGTTAGACTTACTGAGGGTGATCCAACGCTTCTGACGGATCAAGAATCGGGTTCCAAATGAAGGCTCCACCAAGAAAAGAGCGAGGAGAGGGTTTTGGATCTCAAAGGAGGCTCCCCTCTGGTTCTGTCTGCGGGTAGGAGGAAGAAGAATAGGTTTAGGCTTAAATAGAAAGTAAGGGAAAAAGTGTAATTTTAACCCAGATCAGGGTCTCACAGTTTACTAAACCGCGCGAACTTCGCTTCCTCCAGAAAAAGGGTCTTACGGGTTAGGTACACGGTTTAGCCAAATCGTGTGCAAACCGTGCACACCTCCCTGCTTCCAGACCAAAGGCCGCACGATTTTTCAAACCATGCGCAAGATGTGCGCAGGCCATGCGCCCTTGTCTGGAAGTCCATTTCTCAAACTCCCGGGCTCCGAACAAACCCCAGACACTTCCCGAACCTTCCTTAGAACATTACACACATTTAAACAAGATTAAAGGAAAGGTTCGAAAGAAAAACTAATGATCCATACATTTTCCAAAGAGTTGGGTCATTAAAACCTCCCCACCTTAAAGAAAATCATCCCCGAGTTTGCCTTCCGAGGGTAATGAGGTGCCATCAACAAATATCTCTGGCCATTGAGAACGTATATCAGCCTACCGCTCCCAGGTCTCGTCCTGTACCTGGCCGTGATGCCATAGCACCCATACAAGAGGAACAGACCTACCACAGAGTGTCTTCACACTCCGGTCAACAATTCACATTGGATATTCCTTGAAGGAAGCATCCATATCCAGTTCAACCTCATTAGGCTGAAAAACGTGAGTCGAATCTGAAAAGTACTGGCGTAGCTGAGATACATGAAAAACATCTTGCATGGCCTGATATCTCTGCGGAAGTGCAAGCTGGTAAGTTATTGGCCCGATCCACTTCATCACCTCAAAGGGTCCTACGAACCTCGGTGAGAAATTACCTTGCTTCTGTATATGTCTCTACCCCAACCTAGGTGATACCTTCAAGAAAAACCGGTCCCCAACCTCGAACTCAAGAGGTTGCCGGTGCTTGTTAGCATAGGATTTCTGTCTAGATTGAGTTGTCTGCATATGCTTCATAATAAGCTGTATCTGTTCTGTAGTCTCCTACACCAGACGTGGTCCTAGAGCAGCTGCCTCCCCTGCTTCAAGCCAACACAAAGGTGAGCGATAAGGCCTACCATATAAGGCTTCAAAGGGGGCCATCTCAATGGTAGCTTGGAAGCTATTGTTATAATTGAACTCAACAAGAGGAATGTGTTTCTCCCATGAACCTCCAAAATCGAGAACACAGACACGTAACATATCCTCTAGTACCTGTATAGTCCGCTTGGTCTGTCCGTCAGTCTGCGGGTGATAGGCCGTGCTCAAGAGTACCTGCATACCCAAGGCCTTCTGTAAACCCTACTAGAACCGAGATGTAAAACGAGGATCTCTGTCTAATACAACAGATCGAGGTGCTATATGAAGGAACACTATTTCCTTAACATACAGTCTTCCCAAGTCATCAACCGTGAAGGTATCCCGCACAGGTAAGAAATGTGCGACCTTTTTCAGACGGTCGATGATAACCCATACTGCATCATTGCCACGAGGTGACCTGGGTAAACTGGTTACAAATTCCATCGAAACATCGTCCCATTTCCACTCCGGAATGGACAATGGCTGCAAAAAACCTTCAGGACGCTGATGTTCCACCTTCACCTGCTGATAGGTGGAACAGTGCGTGATAAAACCGGCTATCTCCCGTTTCATGCTAGGCCACTAGTACTGTCATCGCAAATCATGATACATTTTGGTGATGCCTGGGTGAACTGCCCATGCCAAGTCATGGAAATCCCTTATCATCTCCTCTATGATGTCTTCTAGGACCCATACATGCCCACAGAATAATAAAGTATCACTCTCATCCACGGTCCAATCTGTAGAGGTATCATCAGCGACACTCTCTCGTAGAACAAGGCCTTCCGGATCTGATAACTGTCTATCCCTGACCCATTCCAAAAGAGTAGATTTCACTACTAAGGATGAGAGAATAGTCTAATCCCGACCCTCCTGAACCTCAATGTGCATCTCCGAAAATAGGGCCATCATCTTCCACTCCTCATTAGATTCCCGAACCACTTGCGACTGAGTTTTCCGACTTAGCGCATTGACTATTAAATTTCCTTTCCCAGGAGTGTAGTCCAGTTCAAAATCAAAGGATTGCAGGTACTCGACCCACCTGCGTTGCCTGAGATTTAGATCCCACTAAGTGAAGATATATTTGAGGCTTTTGTGGTCAGAGAATACCAAAAAACGATCTCCCAATAAGTAGTGTCTCCAACAGCGTAAGGCATATACAACTTCTGCGAGCTCGAGGTCGTATGCTGGATAATTCCGTTCATGAGCCTTTAACTGATGAGAACCATACGCAACGACTCGGTCATCCTGCATCAAGACAGCTCCAAGCCCGATACCTGACGTGTCAAAAAAGACCGTATAAGCTCTGCCTAGCTCTGGAAAGATCAGTATCGGTGCTGAAGTTAGTCTTCCCTTCAGTTCCTAAAAATATACTTCACAAGGTCCTGACCAATCGAATCTCACCCCATTTTTGGTCAAAGCTGTAAGTGGTGCTGCTAGGCATGAAAAGTCCTGAATAAAATGCCTATAATATCCAGCAAGCCCCAAGAAACTCTTGATATCAAAGACATTCTTGGGATGCTCCCAATAAATTACAGCACTCAACTTCTCAGGGTCAACTGAAACTCCATACTCAAAGATAATGTGACCCAAGAAGTGAACCTTATTTATCCAAAAGTAGAATTTACTGATCTTAGCATAAAGATGATTCTCTCTTAGTGTATTCAGCATGATATCAAGGAGGGTTGCATGGTTGTGTCTTTAGCATGAATAGACTAAGATATCATCCAAAAATACAACCACAAAAGAATCAAGGTAAGGGTGAAAAATCCGATTCATAAGAGCCATAAACATTGCAGGTGCATTCGTAAGCCCAAACGACATGACTAGGTACTCATAGAGACTATACCTGCTCCTGAACGCCGTGCAAGGTATGTCTGAAGTCCTAACACGCACTTGGTGATAGCCCGACCTCAAATCTATCTTTTAAAACACCTTTTCTCCTCAGAGATGATTGAAGAGGTCGTCAATTTGAGGTAAAGGATACCGATTCTTAATAGTCAGCTGATTCAACTTTCGATAATCCATGCAAAGATGGAGGGTACCATCTGCCTTCTTGGAAAAAATAACTGGTGATCCCCAAGGAGAAGTACTGGGACGTATAAATCCTTTTTCTTGCAGGTCTTCCAACTAAATCTTAAGCTCCAGAAGTTCCTTAGGTGCCATCCTATAAGGAGGAATGGTCACTGGTGCTGCTCCTAGTATAAGCTCAATAGTAAACTCCACCTCTCGCACTGGAGGTAGACCAGGGAAATCATCAGGAAAGACATCACTGAAATGCTCCACCACAGAAGGATAAAAAGAGGGTTTTAACCCATGGTCATAGAGATAAAGACTGTAAACCTGTGTCGTGACACCACCTAAAATCTGGTGTTCCAATCCCACTCGTGTCTCACTAAGATCCCATTCTCCCTTATGAATATGTGTGTCACCCTTTGGTGGCGTAAACGCCACCCTCCGACGATAGAATTCAATCCAGGCTCTATAGGGAACTAACTAGTCAATCCTGATTATTACATCAAAACCTGTCATATCCAGAACAAACAGGTTCCACACGAAAAGGTAACCGCCCACCTCGAAGGGAAAATTCTGACAATGATGAATGCCCTCTGAACGGATACCCAACGGGGTATCTAATGTGATCATACCATGATATGACTCAACGTCGAGGCCCAAACTTCCGATAATCACCTACGATATAAAAGAGTGAGAAGTGCATGTATCAAACAAAGCAGATACTAACGTAGAGGAAAATAGAATCATACCTCATACAGTAGATGGTCCGACATACTGCTCCTGCGGCGTAGGCTCGACTGCATACAACTGGCCGACACCACATCCCTGATTCACAGCCTGGCTAACTTGAGAAGACCCGCCCTGCTGGTGCTGAGAGTCATACGCCTGATTACCTCTTCCTCGACTACCGCCACAGCTTAATCGACCACCGGTATTCCAGCTGCCTGACTGACGTGATCTTGCCGATCCAGCGCCAGATTGTGGAGTAGGTAGAGATCCCTGCTCACTGGACCCTGGGGGAAAAGTCTTACAGAAGCAGTAGAGATGAACCAACCTACCACAACCTCTGCACTCCACTGGGTTTCACATACACTGCCTCTTAATATGTCCTGGCAACCCACATTGGTGACAGATAGGAGTACCACCTGAGAAAAGGGTCTGACCACAACTAACACCACGAGAGTCCTCAAAATGCCGCTTCTTCCCAGAAGCAGATCCACTAGAACCTTTCGGTGCTGAACCGCCCTGGTTCACACTGTCCTCTTCTCTCAAGTTCCTCTCTGTGATCAAAGCCTGATTGACGATCTCTGAAATGGTCGTCAGTCTAAACACGTTAACCTGCAACTGGATGGTGTAACACAGCCCATCCTCAAAACGACTAGTGGCCGTTTGATCATCAGCAACTAGTGTAGGAGAAAAATGTTGTAACTTAGTGAAACTGGACAAATATTACATGACTGTCATGGTCCCTTGTTGTAGATTCATAAAATCCCTATCTTTGTCAGCCCTCAAAGTCTAGGGAAAGAAGTAATCGTAGAAGACGGTTTGGAAATCAGTCCGGATCATATCTCTCTACTGTCCCGAATGGGTGATGACATCCCACCATCTCATGGCTGAACTATGGAGCATATAAGCTATGAGATTGACCCTCCACTCAGGAGGTGTCTCAAGGTTCTCGAAGATGGTCAGAATAGCTTCCAACCAGGAATCCGCAGCAAGTGGTCCTCCATCTCCCGTAAATGTAGGAGGATGCTGCGACTGAAACTCACGGGTCAACTCTGCCATACTCGGGGTAGGTCGTACTCCACCTTTCATACTCTACATCATACACAAGAAGTTATCACAGAACTGGGCATCGACGCCCATCTCAGGAATAGCAAGAGGTGCCATGGGTGGCTCGACGAAAAGATCAACTGGCGGATCAGGGCCCGCCACCTTAGGAATGTTATCGTCTCCGCCTTCAGCACGCGCGACTCGAGGACCTCTCAGAGGCATAGTTCCACAATTCCAAACAAACGCCTCAAAGAAGGAACCAACAAAGATTAAAGGATGAACTCTAGAAGCTAGGACAGGTACTAAGCCTTCCTACCCCTAAGATCACATATCCACCCCCATATGAACTCTTAGTAAACATGCCACTATTCAAATTTAACTTAATCCAGTGATATGGAATTTCCCAGCCCATAAGGGGCCATACTCCTCATGAACTGAAATATGACACACACTTGGATGTCATTTCTCATTTACTAGCACTAATCAAGCATTTAAATTTCCTTTTAATCAAAAGATTGGTTTAGTTGGAATGTCATTTTCCGATCCATAAGGGCCCATACACCTTATGAACCAAAGATTGACACCCACTAAAACCACATCATTCCTCAATCCACAACAAGCATGAAGAGATAGCACACATGCACACATATAACCAAGGCATGGAAATAAACAACAGGCAATGCTCACTGAAAATTTAAATGTGGCATGGCAATATGCATGGCCTAATCATATTGTGCCTATCGTGATGAATGCTCTTTTTCATAACCCTCATTTCATTGGGTCGAACCATGAAATTCAAATTTCAACATTTCAAATCTCAATAACATCACAAAACATGTGAAGCACCCAACGGTGAAACAGTATCAATAGTAAATAGAAAAATCAATAACATCATAATTTAGGTAACTTGGTCTTTTCCCCATACATAAGTTCGCGATGCCCAATCACGGCTTATAAATAAGTCCCTAAGCTTTCCCAGTCTCCAATTCTATCATCACCAAATAGTAAATCAAGAAAGAAAGAAACCTTTGATACCACTTTGTGACGTCCCGGACCCGGTTGCCCCTCATCCTGAGCCCCGAGCCTGGTTGGCCACATGACCCCTGGCTCGTCTCCCCATAGGCCAGGGGCTACCAACTAGCAGCAGGGGTGTAATGGTAAGTTAGTGGGGAGACTGTACCCCCATGTCAGAGTACGCAGCGGAGTAGTAGCAAAGTAATAGAAATAGAGGAAGCACAACCAATGGACGAACAGGAGAAAGGGGGGAACATACAACAAACAACAGAAGTAAGGAACCCCTGATAAATATACCAAAGCCACATAGGCAGTGTCTGATACAAAATGGATGCATGACATGCTAGCAAAAAGGAAATAGAAGACAATCATGTTATACAATAATAAAAAAAGAAAAAAAGTATTCCACGAGCATCTCTAGCCAAGATCTATCCTCTTATCTAGATCTCCAGATAGAACATACATGTATCAACAACCTAAAGTTGGGTACTTTCCCCTAATAGTACCTGTAGCAGTAAAGTCTACACAGGTTCCCAAGAGGCCACCTGGGTAGGGTGTGAGACAAGTCTCAGTAGGCCACCACCAACGATGTCTACGTGTAATCGAAAATAGGTGTTCGCAAGAAAAGTGAGTAATAGACTTCAAGTAAGTAAAGAAAAGAAAAATAAACAACCCTCCCGCTCAGGTTCCGGAAGGACACCTAGCGGGTCTACCTGCTTCAGCTTATGGCTGGGATTCTGAACGATCAATAGAGGTATAAGTACATAGATATAGGTTATCACTGGCACGAGGTAAACATGCCTCTCGTCCATGCTTCTCACATACACACAAGTATCACTAGCCTGAGGAATGAATTCCTATCATCCACAAGCACTGTAAATGGCATGGGGTAGAAATGCATCCCACCCATAAAGGTTATATGGGCACGAGGTATAAATTCCTCTCGTCCTCAATCACGGTAACTGGAATGGGGTATAAATGCCTTCCACCCGTAAAGGTTATATGGGCATGAGGTATAGATTCCTATCATCCTCAATCAATGAGATTTATCTGGAACGGGGTAAGAATTCCTCCCTCCCAACACACGAGTTATAACAAGCATGTAAACACATCAAAACATAACCATTCACATCACATTATATAAGGAAAACCATCTTATATCATATCATATTAGCGATTCAAGTCATATCCATCTTATAATACCACATAAGCAAAGTATGGAATACATAAATTTCAATTCATTCAAGGGGTTCAGGATATCTCGTCCTAGACAACCTCTAACCAAGTCATCTCATTTTCCTAACATGGAAAATTCCCTTTCAAGACATTTCATTAAGGTTCAAAGGTGAAAAGGGCCAATTCTCAAGGCATAACACCTATGGTTGAACACTCCCGGTCCATACCAAATCCCAACACCCTAACAAGGTTGGATTCATCACTCTTATACCACATGGCTCATTTAGATATGAAGAAATCATTATAAATATGGGGTCTGGCGAAAGATAACCCGAGGCACAACAACAATAACTCAATAAAGTGAAAACCCCAAAGGAGAACACATGACCACCTACCTTAGAGATATAGGTGTAGGCTCGCTTGATATCAACCTCAGATTCATAGTAGATTAGAAGATATCTGAGTTCCAGTACAATGCCTTGAAAATAGGGCATATGATCCTGCATCGAAATAACAAGACGGAAGGCAAGATTTGCCGACAAAAGAGGGGTGCGTGAGGTTATCCTTACTGAGGGTGATCCAACGCTTCCGACGGATCAAGAATCAGGTTCCAGATGAAGGATACACCAAGAAAAGAGTGAGGAGAGGGTTTTGGAGCTCAAAGGAGGCTCACTATGGTTCTGTCCGCAGGTAGGAGGAAGAAGAATAGGTTTAGGCTTAAATAGAAAGTAAGGGAAAAGGGTAATTTTAACCCAGATCAGGGTCGCACGGTTTAGGCACACGGTTTACCAAATAGTGCGCAAATCGTGCGCACTTCCCTGCCTCCAGAAAAAGGGTCGCAGGGGTTAGGCACACGATTTACCCAAACCGTGCGCACCTCCCTGCTTCCAGACCAAAGGCCGCACGGTTTGTCAAACCATGTGCAAGACATGTACAAGCCATGCACCCCTGTCTGCAAGTCCATTTCTCAAACTCCCGGGCTCTGAACAAACCCCAGACACTTCCTAGACCTTCCTTAGAACATTACACACATTTAAACAAGCTTAAAGGAAAGGTTAGAAAGAAAAACTAATGATCCGTACCTTTTACAAAGAGTCGGGTCGTTACAGCTGGTGTCCAGGGTGTTGGGGGGGGGGGGCTTTCCAGGGGGTGGGTGGGGTGTCCGTGGGGTGGGGGTGGTCCGGGGGGTTGGTGGGGCTGTCCAAGGAAGGTGGGGTGGTGTCCAGGAGGGTGGGATGGGGGAGTCCGGGGGGATCGAGGTGTCCAGGGGGTGGGGGTTTCCAGGGGGGTGGGGGGGTCTAGGGTGTTGGTAGGGATGTCCAAGGGGAGTGGGGTTGTGTCCAAGGAGGGGGGTGTCCAGGTGGGGGGGGGGGTGTCTATGGGGTGTCCATGGGCATGGGCTGGTGTCCAGGGTGTCGAGGGGCTCTCTAGGGGGTGGGGGGATGTCTGGGGGGTGGGGGGGGGGGGTCCAGGGGGTTGGTGGGGCTATCCAAGGGGGATGGGATGGTGTCTGTGAGGGTGGAGGTGGCCGTCCATGGGTGGGGGTGTCCAGGGGGTTGGGGGTATGCAGGTGGTGGGGTGGTGTCAAGGAGGGGTGGGGGTGTCGTCCAGGGGGTGGTGGTTGTCCGGGGGGGGGGGTTGGGTGGGCTATATGAGGTGGGGGGGGGGGGGCTATCCATGGGCGTGTCCAGGGGGGTGGGGGTGTCCAGGGGGGTGGGGGTGTCCAGGGGGTTGAGGGGGCTTTCCAGGGGGTGGGGGTGTCCAGAGGGGTGGGGGAGTCTAGGGGGTGGGTTGGTGTCCAGGGGGGTGGGGGGCGGTCCAGGGGGTTGGTGGGGTTGACTCTTACATGTCACAAATGACCCATGGATCGTTCTCATAAAGGATCAATACAATACAAATGCGTTTGGTCAGATTTCCGCAGGTCAGTTGTTTTTTTCACTTAAAATTTTGTCCAATTTAAACAAAAGAGAGACCCTTTGAGTGGTAACAGCCACACCATGCCTCTAATTGAGGTGGGGATGACTCTTACACATCACAAAGGAACCGTGGATCATTATCCTAAAATATCAAGACAATCCGAATGCGTTTGGTCGAATTTCTGTAGGTCAGTTGTTGTTTTCACTTAAAAATTTGTCCATTTTAAACAAAAGTGAGACCCTTTGAGTGGTATCGGCCACACCGTGACTCGGATTGAGGTGGGGATGACTCTTTCACATCAAAATGGACTTTTGGATCGTTCTCCTAAAGAATCAAGACAATCCGAATGCGTTTGGTTGAATTTCCATAGGTCAGTTGTTGTTTTCACTTAAACATTTGTCCATTTTAAACAAAAGAGAGACCCTTTGAGTGGTACCGGCCACACCGTGCCTCAGATTGAGGTGGGGATGACTTTTACACGTCACAAAGGACCCGTGGATTGTTCTCTGAAAAGATAAATACAATCCTAATGCATTTGGTCGAATTTCCGTAGGTCAGTTGTTGTTTTCACTTAAAAATTTGTCCATTTTAAACAGAAGAGATACCATTTGAGTGGTACTGGACACACCATGCCTCATATTGAGGCAGAGATTACTCTTACATGTCCCCAATGAACCTGTGGATCATTCTCTTAAAGTATCAATACAATACAAATTCATTTGGTCGGATTTACGAAGGTCAATTTTTGTTTTCACTTAAAATTGTGTCCATTTTAAAGAAAAGAGAGACCCTTTGAGTGGTAACAGCCACACCGTGACTCATATTGAGGTGGGGATGACTTGTGCAAATCACAAAGGACCCGTAGATTGTTCTTCAAAAGTATAAATAAAATCCTAATGCATTTGGTCAGATTTCCGTAGGCCAGTTGTTGTTTTCACTTAAATATTTGTCCATTTTAAATAGAAGAGAGACCCTTTGAGTGGTACCGGCCACACCGTGCCTCTTATTGAGGCGGGGATGACTCGTACACATGAAAAATGACCCTTGGATTGTTCTACTAAAAGATAAAGACAATCCGAATGCGTTTGGTCGAATTTCCGTAGGTCAGTTGTTGTTTTCACAAATTTGTCCATTTTAAACAAAAGTGAGACCCTTTGAGTGGTACCGGCCACAGCGTGCCTCATATTGAGGCAGAGATGACTTGTGAACATAAAAAATGACCCGTGGATAGCTCTCCTAAAGTATCAAGACAATCCAAATGCGTTTGGTCGGATTTCCGTAGGTCAGTTGTTGTTTTCACTTAAAAATTTGTCCATTTTAAACAAAAGAGAGACCCTTTGAGTGGTACCGGCCACACCGTGCCTTGGATTAAGGCAGAGATGACTCATACATGTCACAAAGGACTCGTGGATCATTATCCTAAAAGATTAATACAATATGAATGTGTTTGGTTGAATTTCTGTAGGTCAGTTGTTGTTTTAACTTAAAATTTTTTCCATTTTAAATAGAAGAGAGACCCTTTGAGTGGTACCGGCCACACCATACCTCAAATTGAGGTGGGGATTACTTTTACACGTCCCCAATTCCCCCGTGGATCATTCTATTAAAGGATCAAGACAATCCGAATGCGGTTGGTCAGATTTCCATAGGTCAGTTGTTGTTTACACTTAAAATTGTGTCTTTTTTAAAGAAAAGAGAGACCCTTTGAGTGGTACCGTCCACACCATGACTCAGATTGAGGCAGGGATGACTCATGAACGTCACAGAGGACCCTTGGATCGTTCTAATAAAGGATCAACACAATCTGAATGCGTTTGGTCAGATTTCCATAGGTCAGTTGTTGTTTTCACTTAAAAATTTGTCCATTTTAAACAGAAGAGAGATACTTCCAGTGGTACCAGCCACACCATGCCTCTGATTGAGGTGGGGATGACTCTTACACATCAAAAATGACCCTTTTATCATTCTACTAAATTATCAAGACAATTTGAATGCGTTTGGTTGAATTTCCATAGGTCAGTTGTTGTTTTCACTTAAAAATTTGTCCATTTTAAACAGAAGAGAGACCCTTTGAGTGGTACCGGCCACACCATGACTTGGATTGAGGCGGGGATGAATCTTGAATGTCACAAAGGACCCTTGGATCATTCTACTAAAGTATAAATACAATATGAATGCATTTGGTTGGATTTCCGTAGGTCAGTTGTTGTTTTCACTTAAAAATTTTTCCATTTTAAAGAAAAGAGAGACCCTTTGAGTGGTACCGGCCACACCGTGCCTCGGATTGAGGTTGAGATGACTCATACATGTCAAAAAGGACCCTTGTATCGTTCTCCTAAAATATCAAGACAATCCTAAAGCGTTTAGTCAAATTTCCGTAGGTCAGTTGTTGTTTTCACTCAAAAATTTGTCCATTTTAAACAGAAGAGAGACCCTTTGAGTGGTACCGGCCACAACGTGCCTCAGATTGAGGCAGGTATTACTCGTACATGTCTTCAACTCAACCTTGTATCGTTATCTTAAAGGATCAAGATAATCCGAATGCGTTTGGTCGGATTTCCGTAGGTCAGTTGTTGTTTTCACTTAAAATTTTGTACATTTTAAAGAAAAGAGAGACCCTTTGAGTGGTACCGACAAAACTCTTGAATGTCACAAAGGACCCATGGATCATTCTCATAAAGGATCAACACAATAAGAATGCATTTGGTCATATTTCCATAGGTCATTTGTTGTTTTCACTTAAAAATTTGTCCATTTTAAACAGAAGAGAGACCCTTTGAGTGGTACCGTCCACACCGTGCCTCAGATTGAGGCGGGGATAACTATTACACATCAAAAAGGACCCTTGTATCGTTCTCCTAAAATATCAAGACAATCTGAATGCATTTGGTCGAATTTCCGTTGGTCAATTGTTGTTTTCACTTAAAAATTTGTCGATTTTAAACAGAAGAGAGACTCTTTGAGTTGTACCGGCCGTACCATGCCTCAGATTGAGGTAGGGATGACTCGTAAACATCACAAAGGACCCGTGGATAATTCTAATAAAGTATCAAGACAATCTGAATGCGTTTGGTTAGATTTCTGTAGGTCAGTTGTTGTTTTCACTTAAAAATTTGTCCATTTTAAACAAAAGTGAGACCATTTGAGTGGTACCGGCCACACCGTGCCTCGGATTGAGGTGGGGATGACTCATAAACATCACAAAGGACCCATGTATCATTCTTCTAAAGGATAAATACAATCCTAATGCGTTTGGTTGAATTTTCATAGGTCAGTTGTTTTCACTTAAAAATATGTCCATTTTAAACAGAAGAGAGACCCTTTGAGTGGTACCGGCCACACCGTGCCTCAGATTGAGGCATGGATTACTCGTACACCTCCCCAACGCACCCTTGGATCATTTTATTAAAGGATAAAGACAATTATAATGTGTTTGGTCAGATTTCCGTAGGTCAGTTGTTGTTTTTACTTAAAATTGTGTCCATTTTAAAGAAAAGAGAGACCCTATGAGTGGTACCGGCCACACCATGCCTCAGATTGAGGAGGGGATGACTCGTGCACATAAAAAGGACTCGTGGATCTTTCTTCTAAAGGATCAACACAATCCTAATGCTTTTGGTCAGATTTCCGTAGGTCAATTGTTGTTTTCACTTAAAAATTTGTCCATTTTAAACAGAAGGGAGACCCTTTGAGTGGTACCAGCCACATCATGCCTCAGATTGAGGTGGGGATGACTCTTACACATCAAAAAGGACCCGTGGATCGTTCTACTAAAATATCAAGACAATTCAAATGCGTTTGGTCAAATTTACATAGGTCAGTTTTTGTTTTTAGTTAAAAATTTGTCCATTTTAAACAGAAGAGAGACCCTTTGAGTGGTACCGGCCACACCGTGACTCAGATTGAGGCGGGGAAGACTCGTTCATGTCAAAAATGACCCTTGGATCGTTCTCCTAAAACATCAAGACAATCCGAATGTGTTTGGTCACATTTCTGTAGGTCAGTTGTTGTTTTCACTTAAAAATTTGTCCATTTTAAACAGAAGAGAGACCCTTTGAGTGGTACCGGCCACACTGTGCCTCAGATTGAGGCAAGGATGACTCGTTCACATCCACAATGCACCCTTGGATCATTATCTTAAAGTATAAACCTAATCAGAATGCGTTTGGTTGGATTTCCGTAGGTCAGTTGTTGTTTTCCCTTAAAATTGTGTCCATTTTAAACAAAAGAGATACCCTTTGAGTGGTAACGGTCACACCGTGCCTCGGATTGAGTCAGGGATGACTCTTTCATGTCCCCAATGCACCCGTGGATTATTATATTAATGGATTAACATAATATGAATTCGTTTGGTCAGATTTTTGTAGGTCAGTTATTGTTTTCACTTAAAAATCTGTCCATTTTAAAGAAAAGAGAGACCCTTTAAGTGGTACCGGCCACACCGTGCCTCGGATTGAGGTGGGGATGACTCGTACACATCCCCAACAAACCAGTGGATCATTATCTTAAAGGATCAACATAATTTGAATGTGTTTGGTCGGATTTTTGTAGGTCGGTTTTTGTTTTCACTTAAAAATCTGTCAATTTTAAACAAAAGAGAGACCCTTTGAGTGGTACCGGCCACACTGTGCCTCGGATTGATGTGGGGTTGACTCATACACATCCCCAATGCACCCGTGGATTGTTAAATTAAAGGATCAACACAATCTGAATGCGTTTGGTAAGATTTCCGTAGGTTAGTTGTTTTTTTCACTTAAAAATCTGTCCATTTTAAACAAAAGAGAGACACTTTGAGTGGTTCATCATTCTTGCATGTTGTTGGTGCATATCATCTGTTAAAATGTGAAATTGACTCATTGAAGAAAAGATGTTTTATTTAATAACAATTACAATATTCCTACGAATATTTACATACAACAATGTGTCATCTTTTGATCCCCTAAACCCCTCTCAAAAATGACCTCCAATTGTACGTGTTCCCAAGTCACCTCTTCATGATATTTGTGTACAATCTATCATCAGGTATGTGGACCACTCGTTTATGAAAATATCTATATCGTCTTGTGAGTATGAGGATTTTCGGCAGTCAGAGTAGTACTACAAAATATAAAAATAAAGAATTAATAAATAAATTAAACGAACTAGTAGTTGTTTTTGAAAATACCTCTTTAAGGATGCTTGTTTCTTGATGAAAAACGATCTCCTTCATAAATTTACAAACATAATAACCGCAATAATTATTGTTTGTTTGTTTTAGACACTGCAAAAAAATTGATCATTAGGAGAATAAGTAACTTGTATTGAGATGTGTTTGGATAGTGAAATTTAATTTTATATACCCTGATGTTTGTCTAGACGTAGTACTTTCTCGCCTCCTTATGCTTAGCCCCTGTCCTCATTCCTTTTTTAGACGATAATGATACAACGCCCTATCATAACAAAATCCTCAGTAAAATATAATATAAATTATATTAATTGATGTTTAGACCTAAAACGTAGGATGTAGTGTCTTACAGATTCACAAACTCCATCATGTGTGGTTGGTTTGATGGATATCCTTACTTTGAATCCAGAAAATAAATCTTTGGAGTATCCAAGTTCACCACAATTAGCATCCAATGTTTCCTAAAAACAAAAAAAGGAATAAGTAATAAAAGAAGTCAAAATATAATTGATATGCTTTAATCGTAGAGTTTTACCCCTGAATGGTTGGTATTAAGAAGACTCTGTCATTTGTAATCTTACTTTCAAATGTTTTCAGCAAGCCGTTCACTATTTCATTCTTTTTTGATGGATCTATTTTCGTTAGATGTGATGATGTGGTATGAGGACTAACGAGTCCAAATTTTGGCTCATGGGAAAATTCCTTCAACTTTTTTTCATATATACATCTGTCAACAATATAAAATGCATTTAGTCATAATTTTCACATTAGATCAGCTTTTAGAAAATCAATTCACGGAAACATACCTCATATATATATTTACAACTGTGACACCTAGCCAACCTTTTTCAAGGATCTCATTTACATTTTCAGCAGCAACAAAATCTTGACTTTCTACGCCATATATATTCTCTTAGAAAACCAATATATGACTACTACCACCTCTTAGCTTCGTATCCACATGAGTCTTCAATGCTAGTAATTGCAGATAGAGAATAGGTGGTGTTATTGTGCTTTTAGTAGCTCCTTGGGATCGGTTGGTCGATCCTCTAGATGGTTTTGAGCCGACGTTTGTCACCCCCTTCCCTTTCTTCATCTATAATAACATTCATTGGTTCAGACCCTTTTTTCATTAATTGTTAAAGATTTAGCTTGAAAAAAAGGAAATAAATACCTCTTTGTCCACATGTACTCTTACAAGTTGTGACGACCATGCAATGAATGTACCAATATCCATTTTGACTGTATGAATATCATCATCATCAAGTGGAATAGGTATCTCTGCAGTTGGCTCATGAGCTACAGTAATCGTCACTTTCAGATGATCTTTCGGAAGTGGTCTATCATGCAGCGTGTCATCTGGGATGTTGAACACTGTAGCCCTCACTACAAGGTGATAAGTGGGTGTTAACAGATATAAATCAAAATCATTATCACCCTGTAGAAGATCAGTACAGGAAAAGTATCAATGTTTGTTTGATTCACATTTCATGGGAACAATTATTATAATATTGATTACCACGACTAAGACAACACTTTGAGGGGAATTTCTCACCTCAAAGCTGGTGGGGGGTGGGGCAAGATCTTTATATGCTGGTTGTTCCTGAGTTGTTTCTTCTCCTTGCTTCCCACCCATAAAAGTTGCTATCAACTCTCCCTGCCATTGTAATCGTTCTTCAAGGGTTGCTAGTTTTTTGCTCATTTGTTTCAATGTTTCATCTCTATCATCCGTTTTTTTCTTCTTCTCAAAATATACTCGGGGTGTCACCCCAAACCCCGCACCCCTAACACGACCATATTTTTCTGGCTGCTTCAAAACCGTCGATAATAGGTCTGCATCCACTACAAGAGAAGCTGATTCCTATGACTATCAGATATAGAAAAATAACTAATTATTTTTATGTAATAGCAATTTAAAACAAATATTTTTATCGCCGTTTCATACTTACACAAATTTCCCACAATTTTTGTGTGTTCTCGTCTACTAGCTTCCCTTCCTTATTCACACGTGCCTCCTTCCAAAGCACATGACGTGGGATGGAAGTGTATTTGGTTTTAGACTCATCAATCTACATATAAATATAGAAAGATAATTATGATGTTGTTTGTTTGCACCTAAAAATATTACTGTAAATTTAAAACACATACCATTTTCTTTTCTAGTGAAACATACCCCATCCTTGCTTTATGATAGGGGTATGTTGGTTTTGATGCGTGTTCCTTATTTTCTTTACAGAGTTTCTATTTCATAAATGAAATATTGACAATCAAAGTGATGAATACACATATCCTCAAACAACGTATTATCACCCACAATGTACCTAAAACTTCTCATCCCCACGGCGGCCAATAAATGCATCCCATGCTTCTTGGGATATCAGGTGAGCATAGACAATGGGTGGATGCGGGTTTATTTTACCTTTGGAATATTTCAGGTGACATCTTGTTAAAATAGTGCGAAAACCTCGATGAATCCTTCCTGAAAGCCTTAGTACATAATCATTGTGTGAATCGTCTACTATAAATGTATTCTGCAAGAGATTGAGAAGAGTAAGACATTGTTTCATTATTTTATTTTCTAGTAAATTAATGAAATAAATTCATAATGTTACCGTAATTTCTTCCCAGATCACAGCCTTCAGCCTGAACACAACATGGTGCCATGAATCTATGTCAATTGGCACGCGTTTTCGAGTGAAAACTCCAATGTAACTACCAAACATAGCCTTGTTGGGATTCACATGTTGGCCTCGTGCATTCCATCCGAAGTCAAATTTGATGCCTTTGCTTTTCGGCTTAAGAACTTTGGCTAACACCGTTAAACTACGACGCACCTGTGTTTTCTACGATGTCGATCCTTCATTCCCGACCATTTCATCGATATCAACATCATATATATGTTAATATGAAATGGTTGCAATGGCATGTGCTGATGGTTGTTGGACCTCAACACTAGGAGCAGCAGGAGCCGCAGGAGCCACAATAGAAGGAGCAGCAGGAGCAGCAGGAGCAGTAGCAGGAGCAGCAGCAGGAGCTGCAGCAGCAGCCGCAACAACAGTTTGAGAGACTTGTTCAGCCTCAAGGTTAGGAGCACCAGAATGTGAAGAAGTCATTATCTAAAAAAGTGGTTGAACAGTTAATTTAGATTATATAAATTCAGTAATTATAAGATAATAACATGAGATAACAAGATATATATTACAAACAAAATATAACTTGTTTATTGAACTCTCTTTATTTTTTTCAAAGGCTGAAGAGATTTGACACCTCTATCGATTATCCAAATCCCTTCATTGTGGTCTTCTCTAACATACAAAACATCATCTATATTGGGACCGCTCTGAAATGATTGTGACGTACCACTAAAAGGATCACCCTCAATTGAATTTTCATCAGAACCTTCAGTATTTTTGGACGCTAACAGAACAATTGACCACTTTCAGTTTGTGGGATCTAGAACATAAAAAACTTGTACCGCTTGTGATTCCATTATAAACTATTCGTCTTTGTACCCTTCTTTACTAAAATAAACTTTCACAAATCCCCATTCATCTATTTTAACACCACTGTTATTATCAACCCATTTTCATTGAAAAATCGTCAATTGGAATGTCGTATAATCCAACTACCATATTAGTTTGATAATGCCAAAGTATGAAATATTTGCATAAATTTGGTTTCTGTCCTTACTACCAGAAACATGCATTGCTTCAGCCACTAGTGTAACTCCACTATTTTGCATGGTACTATCTTCATCATGTTAATTTTTATAGAATGTATAACAATTAATTACATAACCACTGTAAGATAATACATACACACTTGGTCCAACAGCTAGCCATCGAAGTCGTTCTGAAATTGAATTTGTATTTTCATCCAACTGCTTAAAAATATGGTCCTGAAACCATCCTATAAACTGATGATTATGTGTATTTGATAACCATTTTTCAGCTCTTGATGGATTCAACTGCCTAAGAATTTCTTTGTGAGTTTCAATATATGGAGCAACCTCCCAACTGTTATGCAAAACATAAAGGTGGGCCTGCTCCCGATCTATAATGCTGATTGTCACAACATCTCTTCTAGAAATTCCCTCACCCTCAATGCGTCCAGTGTGATGCGATTTTAGGAGACCAATTCTTTCCACATCATATAGGTATTCGGTACAAAATTCAATGGATTCCTCAACAATATATCGCTCTACTATACAACCCTCTGGCCGACTTCGATTTTTGACATACCCTTTCAAAATCTTAATATACCATTCAACAGGATACATCCATCTATAGTGCACAAGACCAAAAAGTTGAATCTCTCTCACTAAGTGAATCATCAAATGAACCATCATATCAAAGAATGTTTGTGGGAAGAACATTTCTAATTCACATAATATGATGACAATTTCTTTTTCCATAGCTGGAAATTTCGCCAGGTCTAAAACTTTGCTACATATATCTTTGAAAAAGAAAAAAAGTTTGGTTAACGTATAACGAACATTCTTGGAAAAAATGCAACCTAAAGCTATAGGAATTAGATCTTTCATTAAAACATGGCAGTCATGTGATTTCAAACCTTTTAACTTCAAATCATTCATTGACACAATGTTCTTGATATTTGATGAATACCCCTCTGGAATCTTTACATCATTGAAGAAGTTGAAAAACTGGTATCTCTCCTCCCTAGAAAGAGTATAAGCAGCTGGAGGAAGAAACATTCGATTTTCACCCTTCACGGGAGCCAACTCTTCTCGTATTCCCATGTCAACCATGTCCAACCTTGCCTGAATTCCATCCTTTCTTTCTAGGGGCATTTAGAAACGTTCCGATAACACTATCACATACATTTTTTTCCACATGTATCACATCAAGAAAATGTCTGACGTACAAACAATTCCAGTATGGTAATTCAAAAAAAATTGATCTCTTTTTCCAACCGATTTTCATAAGGTTTTTCAAAAATGGTTTACCAAAAATAGTGTTCACATATTTTACTTCCTCAAACAGCTGATCACCTGTTAGTGGAGATGGTGTTGCGCGTTGTTCTAAACTTCCATTGAATGCTGTCGTCCAAGATCGGTACTTATGACTACGAGGTAGAAATCTACGATGTCCGAGAAACACAGATTTCAATGAATGTTTCAACCTAATTGATTCTGTATCTTCTTTTCACATGGGACACCCTTGAGTTCCTTTAATGCTATATCCTGACAAATTTCCATAACCAGGGAAATCATTTATTGTCCCATACAACATCGCTCTCAACGTGAAGTATTCACTTTTATAAGCATCATACAATATAACACCTGAATCCCACAATAACTTCAAATCCTTGATCAAAGGAGCCAAATAAACATCAATATCGTTACCTGGTTGTTTTGGTCCTGATATAATCATAGATAACATGATGAATTTCTGTTTCATGCAAAACCAGGGTGGCGAGTTATAATTTACCAACATAACAGGCCATGTACTATGAGTGATGGTTTGAAATCCAAAAGGATTTACTCCATCTATAGATAACGCAAGATGGAGGTTTCTCGTCTCTTTTCCAAATTCAAGATACTCATGATCAATTTTCTTCCATTGAGGAGAGTCGGTCGGATGATGTAATTTCCCATATTTATTTCTTTTATCTTCATTCCATGACAATTTTATTGAAGTTTCTTCACTTCTATATAGATGCATAAACCATGGAATGATTGGAAAGTACCATAAAACTTTCGTATGATTGGATTCATCTTTCTTTTATCGAGAAGCACCACACTTTGGGCATTCTGTAAGTGATTTTTTCTCCTTGAGAAACAATATACAGTCTTTCGGGTAGGCATGTATTCTTTCAGAAATCATACCCATCGAGCATAACATTCGTTTAGCTTCATATGTCCGTCTTGGGAACTCATTATATTCAGGGATCATGTCATTCAATAGAGCAAGTAGTTCTGTAAAACCGACATCACTCCATCCATTTCCTGCTTTCAATTTATACAACTTCAGTACTACTGACAGTGTTGTATACTTGGTGCAACCAGCATACAATGGTGTCTTTGCACAACTCTTTAACTTCTCGAATAATTTTGGGCAATCACGGAGTTCATCTTCAATTGTCTTTGTAATTTCGTCAATACAATCTTCATCATCATTGACATCTGTAATCACATCCTCCATACAATCTTCTTCATTATCCATATTTGTATTCATATCTGATGATCCATAAAACGCAGTTTTATCCCTGCCAGTAGCTACATTCTCTTTTTCACCGTGTTTATTCCAACATTTATAACTCCGATCTATTCCGTGACATATCAAATGTTCTTCCAACTCCTCTGGAGTAAGTAGTCTAGAATAACAACAACGTAAACACGAACAAAGGATTTGAGAATGATCCTTTGCGTGATCCCTTGCAAATTTGATGAACTCTTTCACTCCGTTCTCGTACTCTATTGTCAAATGATTAGCATCCATCCAATATTTATTCATCTTCATCCTATTTGAATATCAAATATTAGTATTTATGGTTCAAGTACACAAAACAAGACTTCCAAATACAGTAGAATAGAACCACTTCCTTAAAAAAATAGAGATTAATAGAGAATAACCATTAGTATTTATTCATCTTCATTAAATATAATTACTTTAGATTCATTATAGTTTCCTCAAATCACCCAGACCAAACACAAGAATAATCAAGAATGATACATTTACCACTCCTAGGTCTCTTCCCTACATTCAATATCATCATGCCTTAATACCCATATATCCACACATACACATGTCACAAATGCAAAAAAAACCATATCCACATCAGAACCAAATTACCAATATGGATTTCAATCAGGTTACTCGACTCAAGTGGTGGTGTGTAAGAAATAATAAGAAAATATAATAAGTATATAGTCACGCATAAATCTCAAACTGGTGTTAATAATCCAATAAACCCAAGATATCATTCCATATATCAGAATACTCTGAAGGAGCCCATATGCGACAGTAGTCCCAGGTGGTGAAGGTTCCTGAGGAGGAAGGGGCAAACACGCACCTATCGGGGTTCAAGGTCAGGTCACTAAGGTTGAAGGTGGCCCGATACTCCTACAAGGGTTAATTCCATATTTCACAAACCATGTACTGGTACCCTAGGATGTTAACCCGTTGCTGGTGGAAGTGAAACCGTTCCTGATGATCATGCCAAGAAGAAATGGAAACCAAGAGGGGGGAGTGGTTCAAAATACCTCAAGCAAGATGAAAAAACATGGTATTTGAGAATAGGTTAGTGACTTTCATGTTGTCTAGAAACCTATCCAATAGACTCCAAAAGCGGTGATGGCCCCTGCAGTTGTTGCACCAGGTGAAACTGTCACCTGAGAAGCTGAGATCAATGAGGCCCTTCCCAGCCATGAACTGAACAAACTCCATGATGGACTTCCTCTGGAATGGGATTATACCTTTCCTTTCATTTGGGTTGGAAATTACATTAAAGTCACCCCCAACAAACAATGGATGGTGGCCGGGATCGAAGGTATTTTTTTCACTCCATAGAGATTCCCTTTGAAGAGGGTCATAGATTCCAAAAACAACGTCGTTGGACACCTTGGTAGTGATGAATTGATTGCAATCTTGAACAGTCTCAACAACATATTTATTGTGCCAAAATACCCATTTGTGTCCGTTGGAGGGGTCAGAGTGTAGAAATCCATGCAACTTAATCTTCCAGGAGAATTCTATGATTATTATAGGGTTTTTTGTGTTATTTGACAACAACAACAATGACATTATGCTTTTTTATTTCTATGGTGAGGAAGTCCGATTTAACATGGGCACTAAGACCATGAGCAGTACATATGAAGATAATAATGATGGGTAGGATAGGGCTATGGCATTGGATCTAGAGCTAGTAGCATTATTGAAGTGGGAGGATGATCTCTCATTGAGGTCCCTTGATTTTGAACATGTTCATAATCCCTTCTGGTTGGTAAGATTCATATGAGTGAGAGATGAGGATCCAAAGGGGCAGGGGAAGGATGGGTAATGAAACTTGGGGGGCTGGTGAGGGAGTTCTCTCTGGATCAATAAGTATTTGGAGCTGGATGACAGGCTCAAAGCCAAGGGAGACAAAACAAACACTGCTAGGAAGGGGCCTGACCACTACAGAGAAGCAGTCGGTAACCTTAGCGAGGGAGAAGGACAAAGATGGAGGTAGGGGTGTCAAGGGTAGAAATCTTGTTGGTCTGGGAATCATGCCATACAAGTGCACTGCCAGACAAATTCACTTAGATAGCATGAAGGAAAGAAAGGGGGAACCCCTCGAAGAAAATAGGGTTCAAGCATTGGATGACTTAGAAATGCATCAGAACCGGGTGGTGTTGTCCTTAAATAAAAAGGTTATCCTTCATTCCTTACTTTACAGTGACATGGTGTTGGATCTAAGGGAATCGATGATACCTAGGAGGAATCTAGTGAAACTGGAATCCAAGTGGGAAGGACCTTAAATTTTTCATAAACTTCACTCTGATAGTGTAAACTCATTAATCGCCATTGATGATGAGCATATCAATCTTTCCACCAATACTAGGTTTCTCAAGAGATATTTTACATGAATAAACCATCCATTTAGTCTGAGATATATGGATTTGAACTAAAAATACAACATCCTAGTTATATGTTGTTTTGTGTGGTGTTGAGCCTCCACAAGGCCCTTCTCACATCAGGTCGTTATTCTTGCATGACACGCCAAAAATTCTGGGACACACCCTCTTTGGTCCATGAATCATGAACTTAAACCTTTTTCATCCTCTACCCATATTTCACATGGTGTAGGGACTCTATGGATGGAAAATTCACCTCACCCTCAATATATGTTCTAGTTGCATGATATGAAACCGTGTGACATTTTGGTAAAATATATTCAACCTTAAAATACATTATCATAATCCTAATCACAAGATATTAAAATGTGTGTCCAATGTTCTCATTGCATGAAGTTAAAAAACATGGATCATGTCCCTATTGTATGATATAAAACTTTGAAATGAATTTATCCTTCAACCGAGAGGGCTCCCTCTTTCTGATGTTGATCACTTACCGCACCATGTTGAAGAACTAAATAAGGATTGATTCCCATTTAATATCATGGGATATCAAGAGACTAAAAAATTATATATCATTGGCTCAACTCACTCATTGAACTACCTCAACACTTCCATCAATGAAAACAAGTTTTTCTCTCACTCACAGATGCACTCCATCTATTAAAAAATTGCATTCAATCTATTAAAAAAACAAAACATTGTGGTCAACCATTTTTTAAAATATATATTTCATTTGTTATAAATGAAATAATTCACAAGGAATTCTATTTTCCTAACTTAATCCACTTTTATAAAAAGAACAACACACATATTAAGAAATCCCTTTTAAAGAAAATCAACCCATGTCAAACATTCCCCAAAGATTTCACATTTTGATTTACAGTAAAAAAACTATACTAATAGAAAATCCTAGAATAATGGAGTAATGATAAAAGAAAAAATAAATAATCAAGGTTAGATAAAAACTAAACTGTAGAAAAAGTAAATAATAAAGGTAATCAATGGGAGTAACTCATAATCACAAAATCATCCATTAAAATAATTATGGGAAAGAAACTAATTTTAATTGGAGAAACATAGGATGATATCTGACCTATAGGTTCTAATGGAAATTGACTCACTCACGGAACACCACCTGGTTATGTGACCAAACAATCAATATAAACGAGGCCTCTTGGGGACATCAAAAATAGACTCAAGTGATCACCTCAAGGCTAACTAGAGTAGAACCCATTTGATTACTCACAAATCTAAGGTCTCCCATGTACCAATTACCAAACATAAAGCAAAGTATTCATCACAATCATCAATAGTAAAATCCCAAAATCAAAAAATGATTTGGAAAACATGCCTTAAACATATCATTAACTTATTTCAGGTATACCTAGAACCTTGTTTTGAGGTCCGACAATGTGAAGATCGAGGGCGGCGGAGGTCCGGCAATGCGAAGATCGAGGGCGGCGGAGGTCTGGCACGCGAAGCTTAGCGGGCGGTGGAGGACCGACAACGCGAAGATCGAGGGCGGCGGAGGTCTGGCAACGCGAAGCTCAGCGGGCGGCGGAGGTCCGACAAAGCGAAGCTCGAGGGCGGCGGAGGTCCGACAACGCGGAGCTCAGCGGGCAGCGGAGGTCCGGCAACGAGAAGTTCGGAGGCGGCGGAGGTCCGACAACGCGAAGCTCAGCAGGCAGCGGAGGGGAGTCACAGGGTTCCAGTACCGCGAGAGCTTTAGGTCGCGATAAAACGAGGGCACTTTGCGACCGACTTTATAAAAAAAATGGACTACGATTTTATCAGCGCTACCAAAGCGCTGATAAAGACTACCTTTGTCACTGCTAAAATTTTAGCGCTGATAAAAGTATCCTTTATCAGCACTTTTCTAGCGCTGATATAAGGATTCTTTATCAGCGTTTTTGCTTAGCGCTGATATAAGGTGGCGCTTCCCTTACCTGTTTTTGTAGTAGTGCATCACCTTCTTTCGTAATATGGTACCCTCTCGGGATCAAGGATGAATCCTATTGGATTTTCAGGTCCCCAAGAGTTGGCATGGATATTGAGGGAGGTGCTCCAAGTTACCCTACCATGGCCACTTGTTAAGTGATGACGATTTGGGAAAACATGGATCATGTAATGGAAAAATATTATAGAGGGAAAGCATTTGGGAAAGGCCTATTCCTAGAGTTTCAATAGGGAGTTACACCATAGGAGACCCCTTGATTCAGTTGGAACTTCAACAGTTGGCACTAGGCCCCTTAGTGCTAGTTGGGAAGGAGCTTTATAAGAATAAATAAACATGTTGATGAAATGATTACATAGCTCCTTGGAAATTTGAAAAAGGGCCAGGAGGATTGAGAATCAGTGTTACCCTATGGTAGAGGGATCTCAATAACGAGTCACTTTGGGAGATCTTCCTTGTTAGAGGTAGACACCACCATTGGGATTCTAGGGTGCGAGCCCTTGTAGATGGCTGAGAGGGATGAGGGCTTCGGGACTTCCACTCTATCCTCCTTGTTGGGCCCTCCAATTTCAGTTTCCTCAGATATAGATTCCAAGGAATTCCCACCAGTACCCGATGGGGAACCCTTCCCCCCTTTGATCGGGACCCCTTGATCACCCTCTTCTTGCTTTTGTGTAAGGAAAATCCCAGTTAGAGCCTATGAACAAAAAGGGGGAAGGGATGGAAGAAATAGGTGATTTAAAAATCTTACCTTGGAGAACATAATCTTTTTTCTGGTCGTCATCCATAGGGGTGACCTCGTCGCACTCCTGGGGAGTTTTCTGGTCAGCGGATGCCCCCTGGGACTCCATGTCACTATTTACCTCTGTATCAGCACCAAGGGTTGACAAATTAATAGATTCTTCGTTAGATATTGCTTTCTTAGGATCGGTATTGAAACCAAACATCACCCACACCGGGACAGAGGGAAGATCGGTTGCCCCACATTGGCACAAAAAGGAATATGTAGCTTCCAAGTATACCAAACTCTCAAAGAAGCACACCCTGACAGTGTTCCTAGAGAGCCCCATCTCTGGAAGATCAATCCCTTATCAAGTCATATTTCATCACAGATACTCTACCATTAGGGTCATCCCCAATATTCCTCAGGCCACCTAGAGAATGGGGAAATAATCATCAAAGGTTAGATGCAATAGGTACCGTAGCTCCTTTTTGGGGCCTCCCTAGCTCTATTCGTCCTAGACTAAGATCCCTCTACCTGATCCCATGACCGCTTCTGAGGGAGGCCCTACCCTCCAGAAGGTGGGGTTGCAAAAACTAATTGCGCCACCTGCACTGCATCCTTTGTTGAAACCCCCAACATTTGTCTATCCCCTCAAAGAGTAGCCCACCTTCCGCCCTATTTCTCCTGTACCTCGCTTGCCAGTATGATTAGCCTCATGTGCTAACACAATACTGTGTCTGGGTATACCGGTATCCAGTTTCCAACATATGTACGAGAGAGGATAATGTTGACATTGGTTGGGTCTAGTATGATGAACTCCCCCTTTACTTCAGCTGTGAACATGTACCATAGTTGAAAAAGTAGGCTGGGATTCCTTTCCTCACGGATACCCATGTAAACTATCTTCGTTGGTTTTTGGATGAATCCAAACTGCCGGGAAAACTAATACGGATTATAATACTCAAAATATGTGTTTCCTTCTATCATATAAACTAGTAATCCACCTCAGAAGGTCTATAGGTATTTTTGCTACTCCAACGCCCCCTCCAGGTTTTCCAGCATCTCACCAAAATAAGTTGAGAATGGGTGGAAGTTGCAGTTCACAAAGTTTTTGATTCCAACTATGATCCCAAATTCATTGAGATCCATCGTCTGAATCCCAAAAATGTTGAGCAGTGAGGGCCACAAACCATCATTTGAGGGAGTGACGACATTAGTAAATTCATATCCTCCAAAGTATGCTTTGATCAACCCGTGCAAGAACTGGAATGGACCAAAAATCTTATTGGGCATGCTCCCCTCACCATATAGCCCAACTGGCTATAGAGATAGGCCAACATCAGTACCCCCAGGTATACCCAGTTACCAGATGCCATGATTTCCTCCATAATGAGTGTCCCTGGATGTAGGACCATGTGCGCGTCCCTCACTAGAAGCATCCATCTGCTGAGGAAGGTGGATAGAAATGCACGATTGCAGACTGCCACCTGCCAGCCCTCCTGCATGCTATAACCCCACTTATCATAGAGCCCCTCCTCCAAGATCAGCCAGTATGATCCTGGATTCCTCCTCTACTATTCCTCCATACACTGCATTGGACTCCCTAGAATTTTAACAGTTGTATCCTTCTTCAGGAAAATCCCCATCCATGTCTTGAACGCGATGTCCTGGTGGAAGGGGGGATGATGCTTCAAAACTTTGGTCAATGTATCCAAAAGATTCTATTATAGAGGGGGTGGGGGGGGGGGGTACTCCCTGTCTCTCCAATCTTTCAATTTCAGAAGGAACTCATCATACTGGAATCCTATTAGTGGGATACTAACGATGTATTGTAGGTCCCACAGGCTGATTCCCACCTCTCCATGATAGATGTGGAAGGTGTTAGTGTCTAGGGACCGCTAATTGAGGATCTGTGACAGTAGATACTATTGGTGATATGCATGAAACTGGTACATTCGAACTACCTCATACAATAAGATATGGAGCAACTCATTCTCATACACTTGGCAGGTGAAGCGTACCTAGTATGGCCAGGTCCACTCTTTAGTAAAGTTTCCCCCCAACCTGCAGATCCCAGTCCTTATACCATTCCTTACCGTTATCCTGGATGATGGTCTGGAAGGTGATTGCATAACGGGCTGGAAACTCCTCATTCTATAATTTCTCCCCACTAACCATCCACTCAGTATGTAAATGATAATATCTTCATTCTCTCTTGTAGGATGACCCAGGGTGGCGATGTTCCAGTAGGAGAGCTCATTGAGACGACTGAACTAGAAGTGTGGTGTGTTCACTTTGATGGATGGGATAATGACCTTTTCCATCATCCTGCAGTTTTATAATGGTAGAGGATTTCCCAATATATAGCCTCTTTAGGATTCTATCAACAATACCAGGAGGTCCTGGTTGTCAGAAACGACCCGCCTCACTTGAGGAATTTCTAGGTTACTCGTCATATCATCCTTCCGGCGACAGCAGCAGCATTAATCTCGGATAAGTTTGCTTGGTTGGCCATTTCTTGAAGATATGTAAGTTCTTGAGTATGGGGTGTGTAAGACTTGGTTCTAGTTGCGCAAATCTTGTTGCATCACACAACTTTAGTAATGTTCGTGCAAAAGTTCATCAGAGGCACACAAGTTGTTTCATGAATGTTAGAGTTGCATGAAAGTCACAGCTGAAGCTCAGGATTTCGTGAAAAGGATTGAGTTACATGCACAATAGAAATATTATCTCACATGGAAGTTAGAGTACTATATAAAGAGACCCTACCCCTATTTATAGGCTCAGTCTACTGGATTGTGTGAAGCGCACAACATAGTTGTGTGACCAAAAAAAAAGTTGCGTGATCACATGAAAATCGAACACCCACTTCAACGTTTACCTTAGAACCCGACCATTTGGTTCATCATCAGATCTGATTCTGGGGGGGGGTGTGGGGGGTGGGGGTGGGGATTTTTTATCATTGAAAACTTTTCTCTCACCCCAAATGACCAGTTTTTAAGAAACAAAAGATTCAAACCACCTTGAAATAACATTCTAAGGTCGAGGAGCATGGTGTGCGCAAGTTTGAAGGACTTTGTGTAAAGTTGGGGTTCTGTGTGCAAAGGACTTGCATACCAAAGTTGACTCTGAGTTCCACAAGTTACCTAAGTATGAATTTATTCCTAATTCCCATGCATGAAAAAAGGTAGGCCTACAATAAAGAACTTAGTTTTTGCGTGAAAGGTGTTGTCAGATCCTACAGATTGTGTAGTCAAGCCTCTCGCACCCAAAGCATGCACGCTAAAAATAAGAGCTTCGCACGCCACCCGTCGCACAACCATTCAGTTGTGTGAGAAAGGTGACATCGATCTAAGGAGGTTACGTGGCCACTCCCCAATGGAAAAGGATGGGAAGGTGTTCAACTCTATTCTGCACACAGAGAAGTTATGCAACCTAGGCCGAGGATTTTGGTTATAAATAGAACCTCACCCCCACCATGGATGAGGCTAAGCGACGGTACCATGAAAAAAAAATTACTCTCATCCATGAAAACACGCAACACTATAGAAAATGGATCCTCAAAGGTAGATAACTTGCACAAAAGACCTCCTGTCGGCCCAAACATGACCTGGCCTACAATTGAGTGATCCTCACGCAACACCTGCTAAGTCTGGTCGGCTTCGTGCAAGTGAAACTACCTTTATGCAAACCTAACTTGCATGAAAATCCAAATCTTACACAAAACGATGCCTCTTGAATCTATGATTTGACCTTATGCTAGATACCCTTTCTTGTGAAAATATTTCATGCAATACAATTATGTTGCATGAAATAACTTTCTGGTCCGAGACCTGACATCCCCTATGCTTCTAGTGTAGCTATTATCCAACTTGTTACTCCTAATAATAGGTACCCTAATTCCTATAACTCCTAAGCATAGGTACCCCAAAATTGGGCCTCCTTATTTCCACTCATACATGGAAATTCCAATTCCAAGTCTCGCTGAGAGGCGCATGAGCGGTGGTCATGTAATCCCTAGAGGTTGAATCTTCAAGGGAAATTATACACCAATCTTGGTGGGGATTCCTTATGATGAATCTTATTCCTACCTTGACACATTAACCATTGAGTAGTGATCCCTACCACATCTGAGCTTCATGACATAAAATTGCATAGCTCCACGTCCTAGTCATATGATATTAAACTGCACGATAACATCCTCACCACATGATGTAAAATTATAGCCTTACCCTATTTGATGAACACAGAATTCCCCATGTATGACCATTATGGGAAGCCAAATTCTCCCCCACCATTGGATGAAACCCATCACTAGGGGATGAGAAACCCACAATAGTCAGATTCCATGCATAAAGGGAAATGTAACCTTTGGAAAATTTTGATCATTAAGAACTATACCCATTGGTAATAATTCTAATGTTATAATTAGTGTTTATAAGCAGTAATTACAAAAGAATAATTAATGTAGAATGGAGAATCTATGGCCTCAACCAGTAAAGTCATGCCATATGAAGTCCATTGGTAAGAACTTTGTAGGGAGGTATCATCACTAGGGTTTTCCCTTGACCAAGCTCAATCTGAGCTTCAACAAGTGAAGCTTTAATGAAATTGCCTCAGGATAAGTCCAATTTTGTGGAATTTACCACTCGGTTGATGTTAGCCAAGCCTCCCCATGAATCTATCACTATCGCACACCTTACCCTTAGGTCATACGCGAGTGTTATAAGGGGTTACATGTCCAGATCTTAGTTACTTAATTCCTTTGTATAAATAAAATTTTTATTCAATAAATTTCAATTTAAGTATACTTCTTCTTAATAAAATAATTTTTTTAATTGAGTTGAATTTCATAAAATTATTTTTTAGACACAGATTTTATTTTTTTGAAAGGATATACATTTTTATAATAAACTAAGGTATTCTAAATAATATTTATTTTAATGAAATATTATGTTAAAAAACCCTTTTTAAATAGAAATGATAAAATAATTTTATTATGTACTAGGAAATTTTTAAGTTTCAGAAATTTGACTATGCCTTACAACCCTATTTTTTTAATAAATAAGGATTTTTATATTCAAAATTTAAAATTAACATATTTAGAGAATTATTTAGATAAAATAAATATTTTTTTAAAAAACAAGAATGTTGAAATTAGGTTAGGGTGAATTTATCAGAATTTTCTAAAATACTTTATTTTTAACTATGAATAGTAAAAATATAGTTTCGGATTTTCAGTATGTTTAATGACTTCATAATTATGTCATAATGATTTAATTATTAATAAACCATAATAAACGACCTAAAATATGTTATTTTATTAATATTAAATATTTTAATATATTTTAATCAATTTACAAAACCTATAAATGACTTTCCAAAGTCTAAAACGAAAACCATGAATTTAAAAACATTACTTTGAATAAAGTTTACTTTTCCATGCCATAAGAAGTAGTAAAAAATGATACTCGGTTATTGTGGGTTAAAATAACTTAAAATATGACCCAAATGTCCAAAACCATGGGGAAAAATTGTGGGTAAGGAAATGGTTTTTCATTTTCCCAACCTAGATTTCCAAGGCCTATATTTGTAAATTATTAGAAAAATCCTTCACTTTTTCTATAAATAACTACCAATTTCTCCATTTAATTTAACTCCCAATCCATCCTCAATGAATTTATGGTATTTTTTCCTCCCAAGGAGTCCCCCCAAGTTTTCCTGAAGTCTCAAAGGTTCCAATTCTCAATATTTAGGAGTAACTTTTCAAGGTAAGGGAATTATCCTTCCTTTAGTTCAATTCAAGAAACTCTTTTTGTATATGTCATCTAAATGTTATGGTAAATCTATTTTATTAACCTTTTTATCATACCCTTAATTCCAAATTATTTTTTAACAATGGGATACCCTTTCCCCCTCTCATTTTACCCTTTTCTAAAACCATGTTTTATACCTGTCATGCTATCGAATTTACTTCCCAAATTTCTCTCTATACTTAAAGAAATTATCTTTTAATTTTCATTGTGTTAATACCCCAAATTTTTTATTTTACATGGGTATTTACCTAGATGTAAAAATTATTTATTTTATTTGTTTATTTACAAATAATAAACCCAAATTCCCTTTTCGTGGGATAAAAATGACGTAATGTTCATGTCTTTAAGCACTTCTGTACACCATGATTTTGATAAGAAATCCATTCATTATTCTCCATAGGCTATTAATGAAATGATTTATTATAATCTATGTGGATGAAATTAATTAATACATATCAAGGGTACACCCTGATAGTGATCCAATGCATTGGGTAAAGAATTTAGTCTCTAGATATGCCATTTTTAGGATACCTTGGAGAATAACCTTGGTAAATCTCATTTAGGACACCTTGGTGACAAACCTTGGTGATAAGATTATGAATGTATCATTTAAATTCTTTAGTCACATTCCCATGTTATGATTTGTGTTATTTTTATTATGTTATTCATCATGTTACCTTTCTCATTCACAAATTATATTCCTCACGTTCTTATTGATATTCTTCATGATCACATGTAAACTGTTTCCCTTTCTTATTCCTATATTGGGCCTCAGATCACCCATTTCCTTTGATGTATGTCCCTAAGATATGCGATATAATAAATTTACTTAGGATGAACCTATTAATAAGCCTTTCAATTGTATTAGAATAAAGTTTTATGATTTCATATATTATGTTCCTGATTTCCAGGAAAATAAACTTTTTAAAAGACCCTCTCTTTTGTTCCATGTAATGAAAATTTTATGTAATAAAAAGGTGGGATTACATATTTGGTACCAAATGACAATTTATTTATTTTTTAAAATTAAGAATATAAATCCTTAGTATAAACCCTAGATAAAATTTTAAATATAGGAATACATCCAGGTATTTTGGTGAAGTATTAAGTAAGTGGTTTGCGAGAAAAGAAATCCCTATCTGGATATGAAAAAGTGGATGTGCCTCTAACACAGATGTATCTAGGGGTAACAACCGAAAACACCACATTGATCTAGAATCGATTGGAAACTAGTGCACAAAAACGTTTCTTGATAAACTTCTGGTTTGACACACTTGAGGGATATGATTGGTTTATCGCAAGTTTATTATAAAACATTATGAAGGATATATAGAAAATATAATTGTTATTAAAGAATAACATATTTAATCATGATGTTTTAAGACATAAAATTCCTTTAGAATTATAATATTCTTAAAAGAAAACCCATTTCTCACTAAGGTTTTCTATTTTTAGAAAAATGGTGGGAATTAGGAGGAGACACGTAAATGATGAGCACAATGGAAGATGCACTGATGACCCTCCGATGGAATCATGAATGGAAAAATTCATGAGAATAATGAATAAAATATCTTGAGTTATTAATAAAAACTTGAATAAAGTTGAGTACCCATATTCATATTGAAGGGAATAACTTTCTGTTGAGTCCTTCATGCATCAATGACCACCATCTTTCAATGGATCTACCAAAACATTGATTACTGAACAATGGATAATCATCATAGAAAAGATATTTTATGTACTCCATTGTTTGGATCAAGAGAAAGTAACCCTGATAGTATACCTCTTAGAAGGAGTATCCAATCAATGGTGGAAACTAATCAAAAACATGAATCCAAGATGGGAGATTGATGCTATGGAGTGGGAATAGTTTGGGGGAATATTTTTAAATAAATATTTCCCCCGTTAAATGAGAAAGAAAATGGAGAAGGAATTCCTTTAGACGAATTATAAGGAAAATGAATTGGTGGGAAGATATGATATGGACTTTACATGACTTTATCATTAAAACTATAGATTTTTTATGGATACTAAGGGAAAGGTCGATATATTCTTCGATGGACTTAGACTATATCTATAGAGGAATCTAAAAAATCATGACTATAACAGCTATAAGGAGATAGTGTGAAGTTATATGAAGGTGTACTTTTATTTTGGATAAACACAATGGTCACATAACTCAAATGAAAAGAATAGAGCTGTGGATCCATACTCAGGGATGAACTTTTATCATGGAAGAGGAGTAAAGAAAGTGAAACTTTCCACATGAAGAAAAAGTGGGAATAAGAATTCGGGGAACTACCTTATAGGGAGTGAAAATTTTTACAAGTGTATAAAATATTTCAATACAGCTTGGAACTATCTTGGCGAGGTGAAGCCTCAACTTCTCAACACTAACAAAAAAAGGAAGATGATGCAGAACCAGCCATAAGTTCAATACTTCAAGTGCAAATAACTTGGGAACTTTTCCTATCATTGTCCAAATTAGAAGATAATGGAGGTAAATATTCATCAACCTCAACATAGTCAATCAGATAAAGGTCGGGAATTTTCTATCATGATGGATAAAGTAGAGGATCCGAATGATGTGCCGATAGGTGCTCTCTTTGTGCTCTCAAAGATAGAAAGTACTTTGTTTAATTATGATTCTATGCATTATTTTATTTCATCCAAGTTTGAAAATAATATAGAATCAATCCTTGAAATTATAGAAGTAGATTTATCTATCAATAATCTTAGAGTAATTATCCTAGCATCATCAGTTTATAGTAACTCTAGTATTAACTTTGGAAAGCATAATCTCATCGCAAATCTAGTAGTTGTTTCCATGGTGGAATTCAACACTATACTATGGATGGACTAGATCTCAAATTATAATGATAAGATAAAATATAAAAGTAAGGAAATATCATTATTCTTTAAAGGAAAACCTACATTTATTTTTAAAGGAGATAAATCCCTACCTAAGCTTTGTCTAGAAGCACCTCCCATAGCCTACTTTATGGAGATGATTAGTGAAGAGGAAGAAGGAAATGGAAGTATAAATATATAGAATGTCCCCATCATTAAATAATACATTGAAATATTTTATATAGAGTTACCTATACCTCCCCTAGAGATAGAGTTATAGTTCTCCATTGAACTCATGCCTGGATTCAAGCCGATATCAAAGACCCCGTATAGAATGGAAAATGTGGAGCAAGAGCAATTAAAGAAAAAAATTCAAGATATTTTGGGGAAGAGGTTTATCTGACCAAGCGTGTCTCATTGTGGATCACCTATTATCTTTGTGAAGAATAAGGATGTATCAATGTGGATATGCATTGATTATAGAGAAATTAACAAGATCACAATGAAGAGCAAGTACCCTATCCCAAGGATTAATGCTTTATTTGACTAGATTCATGGGGATCAATTCTTCTCTAAGATTGATATTTGATTTGGTTATCATCATTTGAGTGTGAATAAAGAATATATTCTAAATACTACCTTCTGATCAAGATATAGGCATTATGAGTTTTTTTATTCCCTTCTCCTTGATTAATGGTCTTTCTATATTTATGGATTTAATGAATAAAGTCTTTAAGGACTACCTTGAAAAATTTATGGCAGTTTTTATTGATGTTATTACGATATATTACAAATGTCTAGAGGATCATGAGGATCATTTAAGGATTATATTAAAAACTTTGAGTAAGGTGAGGATATTTGAAAAATTCATAAAATGTGAATTTTTGTTACAAAAAGTTTTATTCTTGGGGAACATTATAACCAATGAAGGAATCTCATTTGACCCTGCCAAGAAAATGTTTGTGGAGGAGTGGAATAATCCTACAATAGTAACCAAGACTTTTAGTTTCCTTGGTTTAGTAAGGTATTATAGGTGGTTTTTGAAAACATTTTCATAACTTTATAACCTGCTATCCCTGTTAACTAAAAAATAAGCTAAGTTTATCTAGAAAAGTGAAGAAAGTTTCCAAGAGCTGAAGAAGATATTTTTTACTACACTTGTGTTAACTCTACCCTCTATTGAAGAAAGATTTATTATTTTTAGTTATTAATATCTAAAAGGGATTGGGTGAATACTCATTAAAAATGACAAGGTGATTGATTATGCATCTCGACAGTTAAAGCCTCATGAGCAGAATTATCCCACGCATGACCTGGAGCTAGATACTGTTATTTTTTCTTTGATAATATAGAGGAACTATCTTTATGGGGAGAAATGTGATATATACACAGACCACCAAATTTTTATGTATAAATTCACGCAAAAGGAATTGAACATGAGAAAATGGAGATGGTTGGAACTTCTTAAAGATTATGACTATTTAATTCACTATCAACGTAGAATAGAAAACAAATTTTTTGATGCATTAAGTTGGAAAGAAACTGCTGTGATGAAAATTATGAGGATTAAAATATATTCACTAATAAAGTACCTATTAATATTATACATGGGAATCATAAGGGAAGGGACATCATCAATCCTATCCCAAATTATTTCTTATGCATTATTACTAGATAATATCAAGATAACTCAAAGAGAATATCCTTTTTTTAAAAATAATATAGAATCTATAAAGAATGGGAATTTTCCCGAGTTCAATATTGATCAAGAAGGCATATAGAAATTTCATACAAGGCTATGTGTTCCATATATTCCGGAGATAAAGAAATAACTGATGGATGGAGCTCATATATCTACATTATCTATAAATCCTGGAACCACTAAAATGTATAGGGACCTTTGTGAGCATTATTAGTTGGATAATATGAAAAGGGAGAATACTAACTACACTACAAGGTGATTAGTGTGTTAACAAGTGAATGTGGAGTGAAAAATTACTAAAGGGGTATTACAACCACTACCCATACTGACATGGAAGTGAGAGAATATCACTATGGAATTTGTCATTAGTCACCCTAGAACATCAAAAGGAAACAATAAAATATGGGTTATAGTGGACTAAATCACCCAGATAGCCCATTTAATCGTTATTTAGGAAGATTTACCTCTTGAACAACTTTCCAAGATATACATAAAGGAAGTGGTGAGGATGCATGGGGTGAAACTTTCTATCATTTCTGATCATGATCCAAGGTTCAAATCTAAATTTTAGAGAATTATTCAATATGCTATGAATACGGAATTGAATTTCAGTACGGCCTATCACCCTCAAACTGATGTCCAATATAAAAGAACTATTCAGACAATCTAAAATATGATGAAAAATTTATCAATGAAATTTAAATGTGGGTATGATCAACACCTCCCATTTGTTGATCTCTCATACAATAACAACTTCCACTCATGTATTCAAATGTCACCCTATGAATATCTATATGGGAAGTAATGTATAACTACTACTTGTTGGGATGAAGTTTGTGAGAGAAATCTTCTTGGGCATGATCTTATGCAAGAGATGATAGAAAAGGTTCATACTATCCAACAATATATAAAAGCTACTCAGATTTGGTAGAAGATATAAGCCAAAAATCGTCAAAGGGACTTGAAGTTTGATGCTGGTGATATATTTTTCCTTTGAATATTACCATGGTAAAGAGTCATGTGGTTTTGGAAAGAATGGGAAGCTTTTCCCCAAGTACATTGGCCCCTATAAAATCATTGTTAGCATAGGATCGATGACCTATCTTCTAGAACTTACACTAAATCTAGCTCAATTTCATGGTGTATTCCACTTATCTCTCTTGAGGAAGTACATACTTAACCCCTCACATGTATAGAATTCAGAGGTGGTACAATTGGAACATGACCTCTCTAATGAGGAGAAGCCGAAGGAGATTTTGGATTGTATAGACATGGTTCTACACAACAATAATACCTAACTTGTCAAAGTACCATGAAAAATCCATAAGTTTGAAGACACAACATGGGAACAAGAGGAAAAAATGAAGAAAAAGTAACATCACCTTTTCACAACCAAGAATATGAGTTAAAATTTCGGGATGAAATTTCTAAAGGGGGGAAGAATGTAATGGCCTAGATTTTTTAAATGATATTTATTTCCTAAGAAAATGTGAGTTAAATTATATTATACACAACAAAACTATATCTATTTAATAATGATCAATAATTTTTTCACCAAAATGTGAAAAAATGGATTGCTCCAATCTTTTAGAATCACCCATATGGCTAATGATACATAAATAAAACATAATATTAGTAAAATAATCGACATCTTATAAAATGAAAATAAGTAACCATGTGAGAAATGGTAGAGAATTTGTGAATGAAATAATGAAGTGTTATTTATAGAGTATAAATGGAAATTTAACCATTTGAAAATTTTGACCATTAAGAACTATACCCATTGGTAATAATTCTAATGTTATAATTAGTGTTTATAAGTAGCAATGGAAAATGATAATTAATGAATAAAGGAGAATCGATGACCTCAACCAGTAGAGTCATACTGTATGAAGCCCATTTTTAGAACATGGGAGGGTGGTAGCATCCCTAGGGTTAACCCTTGACCAAGACCAAGATGAGATTCAACAAGTGAATCTTGAAAAAAATCTCCAATGAGATATGTTCACATTAATGGAATTTACCACTCGGTCGATGTTATCCAAAAAACCCCATGAATCTATTTCCATCGCACACCTTACACTTAGGTCATATGTAGGTGTTATAAAGGGTTACATGTCTAAGAATTAGTTACTTAAACTATAATTACTTTGTATAAATAAATTTTTATCCCATTAATTCCATTTTAAGAATAGTTTTTCTTAATAAAATAAAATTTTAATTGAGTCAAATTTCAAAAAATGATTTTTCAGACACAAATTTTAATATTTATAAAAGATATATTTTTTTTAATAAACTAAATTATTCTGAAAAATATTTATTTTAATTAAATTTTATGTTAAAAAAAATATATTTTTCTAAATATAAATGATAAAATAATTTTATTATATCCTAGGAAATTTTTAAGTGTTAGAAATTTTACTATGCCTTAAAACCTGTTATTTTTTTAATAAATAAGAATTTTTATATTTAAATGTTAAAATTATCATATTTATAGAATTATTCAGATAAAATAAAAATAATTTTTTAAAATCAGTATGTCATAATTATGTTAGGATGAATTTATCAAAATTTTCTAAAAAATACTTTATTTTTTTTGTGAATAATAAAAATACAGTTTGAGTTTTTCAGTATGTCTAATGAATTCATAATTATGTTATAATGATGTAATAATTAATTGACCATAATAAAATACATAAAATATTTTATTTTATTAATATTAAGTATTTTAATATATTTTAATCAATTTCCAAAACCTATAAATGACTTTCTAAAATCTAAAATGAAAACTTTGACATTAAAAACATTACTTTGGGGAAAATTTAATTTTCTACACCAAAAGAAGTAATAAAAAATGTTGGTCAGTTCTTTTGGGTTAAAATAACTTGAAATATGACCCAAATTTCTAAAACCATGGGAAAAACCTTGTTTAAGACAATGGTTTTTCATTTTCCACAACCTTGATTTTTGAGGCCTATATTTGGAAATTATTGAACAAATCATCCACGTTTGCTATAAATACCCACTATTTATCTACTTAATTTAATTTAAAATCCATCCACCATGAATTTATGGTAGTTTTTCCTCTCAAGGAGTCCCCTCAAGGTTTCCTCAAGATCCCAAGGTTCCATTCCTCAAGATTTAGGAGCAACTCTTCAAGGTAAGGGAATTATCCTTCCTTTCTCATCAATTCAAGAGCCTACTTTTACAAATGTCTTATAAATGTTTTGTTCAATCAATTTATTACCCTTTTGATCATATAATTACTTCCAAATTATGTTTTATCAATGGGAGACCCTTTCCCCCTCTCATTTTACCCTTTTATAAAACCATGTTTTATACTCGTCATGCTGCCTAATTTACTTCTGAAATTACTCTCTCTACTTAAGAGATTATCTTTTAATTTTATTTGTGTGAATACCCAAACTATTTTATTTTCCATGGGTATTCCCTAATATGTAAAAATTATTTATTTTATTTGGGTATTTAAAAATATAAATCCACATTCCATTTTTATGGGATAAAAATGACGTAATGATCATGCATTTAAGAATTTTTTTGCAGCATGATTTTGAGAAGAAACATATTATTTATTCTTTATAAGTTATTAATTAAATGATTTATTATGATATATGTGGATAAAAATAATTAATTCATATGAATGTTGCCCCTCGATAGTGATCCACTTCATTGGGTAAATAATTTAATCTCTAGAGATAACATGTTTTATGATAGCTTGATGAATAACCTTGGTAATCTTCATTTTTGAAAACTTGGTGGAAAACCTTGGTGATATGATTATGAATGTATCATTTAAATTATATAGCTAAATTTCCATGTTATTATTAATTTTATTTTTATTATGTCATTCTTAATGTTCCCTTTCTCATTCCAAAATGATATTCCTCATGTTCTTATTGATATTCCTCATGATCACATGTAAACTGTTTCCCTTACTTATTCCCTTACTGGGCCTCATGCTCACCCCTTTCCTTTGATGTATGTCCCTAGGATATGATATTCATTAAATGTACTTATTATGAACCTATGAATAGTAATTTCAAGTGGATTATAAAAATGTTTTATGTTTTCATGTATTATATTCCTAATTTCGAAGAAACCAAACTTTAAAAGATCCTCTCTTTTATTCCATGTAATGAAAAGTTTATGTAATAAAAAGGTGGAATTACATAGAAATAATCATCATAAAAATTATCTTTGAAATTAATTTTTCAAAATGAGATGATTAATGTCAACTCCTAAGTAAGGAAACTTTAGAAAATTTTTTATATATGGAAATTTTATGTGTTAAGATAAATCCCCTCTTGAATAAACAAGCTATTGAAGTTATTCAATAAGTGAATTCAGATTTTTATGATAACAATATAATTATTAATGCTAGGATTAAAAGGTATCAAATGAAAATAACTTAAATTTATCTTGTTCTCCACTCTTATAATCAAAAATATTGGGAACATTAAGGACTTGGTGAGACTAGTGGTTTCCTTTAAGGCTTGTTCTGCATGAGGAATTAATTCTATTATCATCATTAAAAAATGTTTTGTCAATATTAATGAACTACATAAATATTTACTCTATTATCTCAAATCATTGAGAAAAAATTAACTAAAGTTTTTGATGTTTAGGTTTTGGTGTTGTATATATAATACAAGTGTCTAAAGTTTCAATCTGGATGAAGAAAAGATAGTTGGAAAGTCCAAAAATGTTTCTTTGAGTATCCAGTCAAAGTCATTGAAACTAAAATGTGTTATTAAGAAGAATGTCTATTGATTCCATAAGATGGAATTGTCAGTATATTTTAAGGGATTTGTGAAACACCATGGAATTTCCATGTCAAGTATTAGTGTCAAAGAAATAAATTATTTGGTTTTGGAGGGTACATGATACTAGATGTATAATTTATAAATGTCATAAATATATAGGGGTTCAAAATTGAGAGAAGAATTGATAGAGCTTTTAGTTTTCATTCAAGTTATAAAGAAAATAGTTTCTACATCAAATATTTAAATGTAAAGGAATATATAAAGTTCATATGGATCTAAGTAAATAATGTGTATCTTCATCTCATTTCTCTTATATTAAAAGAGTTTTTTTACTATAAAAGAGTTGTTATGAATAATTTGATATGTTACACATGGTTTATGATTCATAAAATTATATAATATATTTAAGAAGAAGATAAGGATAAAATTGTTTTATTATTGATAAATGTGTTTATCCATGTGAATGTTAAAATATCAAAAATTGATGTTACACCACCATCAGTGGTATATTTTAAAGAATAATTTTCATTTTAAGAAAATGATTCAAAAACATATAATACCATATATGATATTAATAAAATAGTTTACTTTTTAATTATTCTAAATAATGGAAATAAGAGTTATTTTCTAAAGACAATGAAGTGTTTGAATCTTGGAATGGTATTATGAAGAGATTATAGTGTCTAAGAGGTCAATGGGAGTGTGTTTGAACTTATAAAAGTTTAAATTTAAGATATAAAATATTATGGTAGCAAAAATTCAAAGTGTATTAAACTTAATCATAAAATATTTTAGGGTATGGAGGTAAATATGAATATAAAGAGTTACATTTAATTATCATAATAGAGTGAATGTCACTCTATCCTAAAAGAGTCTATAATGTTTCGGTAAGTGATAACATAAATAGTTATATTAGCTTCCAAAATATTTCAATGGAAAATTTTGTTGGGAAGGTTTACAAGGATGAAGATGTTAAATTTAGAAAGAGTTAAAAGTAGAAAACATAAGTTAACATCATAACATTGGATGTTGTTGAGTTAAGGAGTTTGAATCTATTCAAGGATTTAAACCTTAAGAATATGATTCCTAACTATCAACATTATTCAAAAAAGATTTATTCATAAATGTTACTCACTAAAGAGTTTAGTGGATGGGTTTTATTAGATAGAAACATAGATATGTGATAATAATTATATAGAGGTGAAATGACGATAAAAAAACTTCTGAAAGTGCAATAAACCTAAGGATGATCAGTTAGTCTGTCATATATGACATGTTCGATAGGTGCTTATGTATGTTTTTTTATGTTTTCTTGAAGGAGTTTAAGAATATAGAATATATCTTGTTATACTAAAAAAAATCTCCACTATATTATTCTTCCAGATTGAATGGATATATATATACACATTACCATAATATTTCTTTTTTATTTTCAAATATAGACTTTTAATACTTAATGAGACCCAAAAAAAACAACCCCAATGCCCTAACATTGAATCAACCATCTACCTTTATAGAATAAAAAACATTGATAAAAAAGAACTTCATTGATCTCAACCATGGTATTAGCATCAGATCTACTATTGTAAACACGAAGAGGTTCCATTTGGAAATCAAGAAGCACCTAGAAAACATAAAAAAAATACACAAATGAGCCCACTTTATATAAAGAGAAACAATAACATCAAGCATGAAGATCACTATAGATCTTATCCATGTATCTTCATGTGGGAAGCATCTCCATTGCCATTGACCAACACTACCTCTCACCTCTTCCACACACTAAGGAGATCACCTGGCCTCCTCTATATAAAAATGATAAGATCAACCATAATGACCACCAAAACTAAAGGAAAACACCACTAGAGGGAAGCACAACCACATAGGGTTCTAGAGGAAGATACAATATCAATAAAGAACCACCCAATGGGGTCATCACTTGGACAGATACAATAAGGAGAAATTTATATGGATTTCACCACTATAAATGAAGTAGTCATCTGGACCAGGTGGAAAATGATCTATATGAAACACCTTTGGAGGTCACCACCATATCATGCTTGGATTCCATGGGACTGATTACTAGAAATTTCATCACTTCCTAGAATGGATGCCTATACAATATCCCTAGAATGACCAAATATAGACCTAGATTTAATTCATTGGGAGGATGTTACCTTGAACAAATACTCTTAGGATTAATTATAAATAAAGGTTTCTCGTGGGATGGGAAGATTTAGACATCTTTTAGATCTTTGTCTCGAGAAGAAAACATCTATAATAGAATGGAGACTCCATTGCAGGAGAGGAAACATGGGGAAAGAAACACCACATCAAATAGTAGGGGATCCTTAACTAGAACTGAGATGATATAGGAATGACGAGACCATCACTAGTGACATGTTAAATCTAGTAACCTTCTAGAGTTGACCAAAATATGATAAGTTGGTGATGATGCCTGAAAAAATGACTAATTCAAGATTAAAAAAGGTTGAGTAGGACTAAGATTGCCTCGAGAAAGTACAAACCTATAAATGTGAAACATAGGTTCCACTTGTACTAAGGGTAGTGAAAGAATTCCCCTATGATGCTGACCAGGCCTTTCTTGAAGAAGGGTCAATGAAGTAAAGACCGGTCTTGTAACACCCCAAGTTTTTTTAAAAATAAATAGAAATGCATGGACCTTCTTTTTAATTATATATTTTTAATTATCCTTTAAAACATAACTTTTCTACTTCTATGTTTTGAATTTCAAGAAACTATCATCTACAATTGTGTTCAGTATGTTATTTGGAGCCTATTGAAACCAACCTATTTTTTTGGTGAATAGTAACATACCCTTATGAATAGTAATATGAATAGTAACATGACCCTAATGAATAGTAAATTTTATTATTATTTTCTTTATTAAGGATTTAAGATAATATCATCTAGGTTAATTTTTCATTATGATATAGAAGTAGTTACAGAATTAGTATTGTTAATTTTTGAATTAAGTACGATTTTATTTAAAAATTAAATTAATAATATTTAGAATTTTTTTTCAAAAAATGGGCTTTTTTTTTGAAATATACATGTCGATAAATGGTTAGGGTGAATTTTGGGAAATTTTCTGAAACGGTTGATTTTTCGGTGAATAGTAAAAAATACAGTTTTTAGTTTCAGTGTGTTAATGACATCATTAATGATATAATAATGATGTCATAAATCTGGTAGACTTGTGTATAGTTAAATAAGATGTGAGGTGTACCAAGTGGATTATACCATGGGCAAATACCGTGTGCAAGCCCATGGTTTTGCAAATACCACCCATGAGGTGTCCCTTGAAAATTATTAAAATATTCCCTTACTTTTGCTATAAATACCAACCCATTCCATCATTAACTTCATTCCCAATTCCTCCTCAATGAATCTTTAGCCTTCTTACCTTCTTATTATTCTTCACAAGGTTTATTCAAGCCCCCAAGGTCCCAACCTTCAAGTTCTAAGGGTTACTCTACAAAGTAAGAAAATTCTCAATTTCTTTCTTTTTCCATTCAAGTTCTCTTTTATGTGGTATAACTTTAAAATTTCCATACCATGTTATTATTTACATTTTATTCTTGATCTACTATATATTATGATTCATTTATGGATGGGTAACCCTTGTCTCCTATATTTTTAATATAACGACCCATACTTTACATACATTGTTATTACTTCAAAATTGAAGCATACTTATTACAACATATAACAAAACCATGAAAGGACTGTATAGGTATAATGTCTTTAGAAACTGGGAAACATAAACAACTGGTTCATAAAGCATCTACACTGTCTCCCATTTATTTCATCATATATATAGTCCCTTTTGGCATATTTTACTCAATAACCTTCTTCCTGACCTGGGGAAAGAAAACATACAAAAGGGTGAGCTCAAATGCTCAGTAAGGGTAAACAAAAGAAATACCAATCACATCATATTCATAAGAACATAACATTTTATAAATATTAACCCGCAAAAGAGAGCATAATTTCATAACATGGGATAAATCATAGTAGTGAAATGAAATCCCAATAATCATAACTTAAAACATGAAACTTTTTGTCATACACACATAATCATAGAGAATCATTTCTTATTAGTCAAGACTCATTTCCAAGACTATATTAGTGGACAAATTCCATTTCTGAACCGAGTTCACTCCTCGTTTCAGTCCTGTTTCACTGAACCGGTTTAACCTGCCGTTCCAGCCATGTCTATCTCATGAGATATAAAATCTTTACCCAATGAATTGGAGGGATATATAGGTCCCACCCATCTCATAATGATACCATTCATATGTGTGCCACAAAATCATAAATCATACATCATTGCATAACCCATGTAATAAAAATGGGATTCTTAAACAACATGACATCATAAAACAATTCATATTAGATAAAGGAATTCATAAAAATAATTCCATCACAAAATAATCAAATCAATGTAATAATAGGGATAGAAACAGAACCCTATATTATCTTAGATGGAAAATAATTTTGATAAAACACTTGAACTCCATTTTTGAGGAAAATATCCTTTCTACTTCAAATTTTTTTTCCTTTCTTAACATGTCTTACAATTTTAAACTAAAAGAAGTTGATTAAAAATAAACATTAAAACTTGTAAAGGAATCTTCTTGGAAATAATTTTTTTAAAAATCCATTCATTCCATATAAGTTATAAAACATTATTCTCGTACTTTTGTCGGAAAAGTCAAAAAGTACCTCGTACGAAAAATGACAAAAGATTCCTTTCATATCTTTTACTAAAAACTCAACGAAGGGTAAAATTGGATATAAAATATTTTAGAAGGATATAAATATTACATATTGAGTAAACATGGATGTGGATGATAAATATTCCTCAGTAAATTTTGAAGTATAAACAATCTCGGATAAAAATTGAGATTGTGAGATTTTCCCTTACCTTAGGTCCAATTTGCTTCGTAAGTGTCCGAAACTCCTGTATAATGATTTAAATAATGTCATTGACTTATTCCAGAATCATTCTCGTTGTTATGATATCATATATGGTCATATTCTTAGCTTCTTATTAGTAATATTTCATTGCTACTTGTTATTCGGGTGTTTATTACTTTTTGTTCTTATGCGTGTTTTGTCAAATAAATTCTTATTCTTCTCTTTAGGTTATAGATACCTCATTTCCAGAATGGTATTAGTGTACTATATATCATATTTATTCATTCAATTCATTTATATAATCATTATGCAATGAAGATCATGTAGAACGAATCGCATCACATCGTGGAGACGGTATTCCGTACGTACGCACGAGCGATGATATCGTTCCCATGATCGTGGAATTGTATTGGAGTGTATGTATACTATTTCAGAATCAATATAACTTTACAATAATCATATATAGTTTTTATTTACACCATTATACCCATCTGAGTAAGGTGGTGGTGGAAAATAGATTACACCACGGCGTGGAGACGGTATTCCGTACGTACGAACGCGTGGTGATTTCATTTTCCGTAGGATGGATAGATGCTGAAATAGGGTTGTTTAATAATTATAATAACATATAATTATCTAAGTGATACTGATGTTATTGCATCATAATGAAACAACTAAATAAGAATAAGTGGAAGAAGAAATAAAGATGAAAGAATCGGTAACGAGCATTACCTCTTCTTTGAAGCGCCTCTTTGAGACCTCCTCTTAGGGCACTAAAATTGGTCTTTGAAGAAGACCAAGACCTATAGGATGTTTCTAGGGAAGTGGAGAGGAGATATTGGCAGGGTTTGGCCGAGCTTTAAGGCTCAAAGTGGTGTGAGGAAGAGAGGGAGGAGGTTCCATTTTATAAGGGAGGAGAGGGGCACCTTTGGAATAACTAAAAATATTATTTTATTATAAAGTCAAATTCGGTTTTTAATAGCTCCAAATTGATATATTTTTGAGATAAGGTGGGTATGGGTCAAAATAATCTCATCCAATAGAATTTAGACAAGTTTAGGTATCAATTTTAACCTTATCATTTTGATTTAACTTTAAGTTAGATAATTTAACTTTTACCGTGTCTTCTTGTTTTCTTACACTATAAGGTTAATAAACTTTCTATATCAAGACAAACGAACCCAAAATTGTTTATTATTAATATATATAACCTTATATAAGTCATTTGGCCGAATCTTAGATTTTTGGGAATAAAATAACAATTAATAATATAGTATTTGTTTTAAAAACTATTTTATGTCAATTTTGACACTATTTGGTAATTGTTTTTTGTGAAAATCATAACAGAATGATTAGTTCGAAAAAATTTAATTAAATAAATAATAACAAGTCATATTAACATATAAAATTATTTTAATTCATAAAAAGTCTCAAATTACATTTATTTGGGTATTTATAACATCAATTATGTCAATATTTCATTAATAATATAATTACTGCCTCATCATTGTATCATAAATAAATTAAATTATTTTAAGTATAAAAATTAAAAATAAAATACCATTATGTAGGAAAGTTTTTTAGATTTCTAATGAATATTTATAGTCGAATTTATCTTATGTATAACCCTATATTAAAAATGCTTTAGTTATTAAACTTTGATTTTAACTATTTTAACCCTTCTTTAAATAAATTGATAATAAATGTCCTAATCTAATCCAAGTGGGCCTAAATGGTCATATTTTATTCCTAAGGTTTTTTTGGTTGAATTACACTTATCCAATAGAATTAGGACATGTGTTAGGGTAATAATAATATCATTTTTACCCTTAACTACCCTATTTACTTTTAACCGTGGTAAAAAAAAGTAAATAGTTACTATTCACCAAAAATTATTTTCATCTCATTGAACCACATTTTAGTACTTAATATTAACCGTGTCTCTCGGATTTTTGAAATTTCACTCACAGAAGTGGTAAAATTAAGTTTTATGAAAAAATTCAGTTTTTTTAACTACCATTTAGTGGTTTCACTATTCATCAAAAAATGAAAGTTTCCAGAAAAATACAAAAAATTAGGCCTAAGATATATTTGATATTATGAATTCAAAAATGATGTTTATTTTACCAAATTCAAAACATATCAGTTACATTAAATAATTTAAAAATTAATTCCCGTCGTAAAGACAAATAGCGTGTTTTTAAGAGATAATAACTATCAAAAGATTGACACTTGTTTATGTCTGGTTTAAATGTGAAATTACATCCAATGAACAAAATTGTATTAAATTGTAAAAATATATTCTAAATATACTTTAAAACCACTCAAATTAATAATTTATCACTATTAATTATTTCTATTAAAAAAGTTATTTTTAATTAAAATATAATAATTTTCACTATTCATCAGAATATGAAAGTTATCCGAAAAGTACCAAAATTTCACCCTAAGCTAATTTCGCTATTCCGAATCCAAAAATGAAGTCCATTTTAAAAAATAAAATTTACAAAATTTCAAAAAGTGGTTATTACTATTCATAACGGCTAGTTTTAATAATATTTTAATAGCATATCGTTGTTTAGTGAAACTCGGTATTGCGTACGACACAAGTTATCGAGGAAGGCCGAAGTTACGTATAAAGCAAGACAAGCTAGTGTTGTGTGTAGTGAAAGATTCATTTGATGATTTTTATAACATAAAAACAAAATATTTCTCATAAAAGTATCGGGTGTTACATTCTACCCCCCTTAAAATGAATTTCTCCCTCGAAATTCGTCACTTTGTAACAAAAAGATGAGGATACCTCTCCCTCATCATATCCTCAAGCTCCCATGAAGCTTATTCTAATTGGTGGTTCCTCTATAAAACTTTCACCAAGCGAGTGGTCTTGTTCTGTAGGACTTTTTCACTATGATCTAGAATCTCTATCGGCTATTCTTCATAAGAAAGATCTTGCTCCAGCGGTACAACTTCTGAGCTGATTACATGTGAAGGATCGGGTATGTACTTTCTCAGGAGAGATACATGGAACACATCGTGAACTTGAGAGAGATTCGGTGGAAGCGCCAATCGGTAAGCTACCTTTCCAACACGATCCAGTATTTCAAAAGGACCAATATATCTAGGGCTCAACTTCCCCTTCTTTCCAAATCTCATGACCCTCTTCCAGGGAGATATTCGTAAGAACACTTTATCACCCAATTCAAACTCTAGGTATTTTCTTCGGTTGTCGGCATAACTTTTCTGTCAACTCTGAGCTGCTCTTATGTGTTGTTGAATAGATCGGACCTTTTCTGCCATCTCATCAACAAGATCAGGTCCTAATAGCTTTCTTTCCCCAACTTCATCCCAGCAAGTTGGAGTCCTGCATTTCTTTCCACAGAGAGATTCATAAGGAGCCATATAAATACTGGAGTGAAAGCTATTATTATAAGAAAATTCCACTAAAGGTAGGTGTTGATCCCAACCACCATTGAAATCCATAGAGCAAGCTCTCAACATATCTTCTAGAGTTTGAATTGTTCTCTCAGACTGACCGTCTGTCTGAGGATGATAAGCAGTGCTGAAACTCAACTCTGTATCCAGAGTATGCTGAAGACTTCGCCAGAACATCGAGGTAAATCTCAGATCCTGATCAGATATAATAGAAATTGGTACTCCATGCAATCTTACCACTTCCTTTACATATATCCTGGCAAGCTAATCCAGAGAGAAATCCTCTCTAATAGCAATGAAGTGTGCAGACTTTGTAAGACGATAAACTATGACCCAGATAGAATTATTGCCTTTTGATGTTTTAGGAAGTCCTGTGACAAAGTCTATAGTGATGTTTTCCCATTTCCATTCGGGTATGGGTAATGGTTGTAACATCCCCTTAGACTTCTGTCTCTCATCTTTAACTTTATGAAAAACCAAGCAATGAGAGACATATTCAGCAACATCTCTTTTCATGCCATCCCACCAGAAGTACTCTTTCAGGTCCCTATTTATCTTCGTGCTTCCAGGATGAATAGAGAATGAAGAACTATGAGACTCATCCAGCAGCTCCTTCTTTAATTCTGGGATGGGAGGAACACAAACCTGATCCCTGAACTTTATTATCCCATCACAATCAAGGTTGAATTCAGGAATATTTCTCACCTTCTTTTGTAACTCTACGTCTTCTTTCTGTGCCTCTTTAATCTTCACATGTATAGACGGTTGAACATTCATTTGAGAAAGATACGATTTCCCCCCTTCCATTATAATTCCAAGATCCATCCTTTGTAAATCCATAAATATTGGATCTTTTGTGATCCTTATCATGGATAAGCTAGCATGGTCTTGTCGACTTAATGCATCTGCCACCTTGTTTGCTTTCCTAGGGTGGTAATGAATTGAGCAGTCGTAATCCTTAATCACCTCCAACCATCTTCTTTGGCACATATTCAACTCCTTTTGTGTGAAAATATACTTTAAACTTTTATGATCAGTATAAATATCACACCTTTCACCATAAAGGTAATGCCTCCAAATCTTTAATGAAAATATTACCACAGCTAACTCCAAATCATGTGTTGGGTAATTTTGCTCATGGATTTTCAACTGTCGTGAGGCATAAGCTATCACCATATCATTTTGCATAAGAACACACCCCAACCCCTTCTTGGATGCATCACTGTAGATCACAAACCTTTCTCCACTACAAGGCAGTGTGACCACAGGTGCACTGGATAACCTTCTTTTCAACTCCTTGAAATTCTCTTCACATTCCTCCGTCCAAACAAACTTAACTCCTTTCCGAGTCAACCTGGTGAGTGGATTAGATAATCGTGAAAAATCGTTCACAAAACGTCGATAATATCCAGCCAAAACAAGAAAACTTCGGATTTCGGTTACTGTTGTTGGTCTCGACCATCTTTCGATAACCTCTGTTTTTGCTGGATCCACAGATATCCCCTATTTTGAGATTATGTGACCCAAAAATGCAACTTTTTGAAGCCAAAATTAAAACTTGGTAAATTTTACATAAAGCTTATCCTTTCTCAGGGTCTTCAATATAATTCTCAAGTGGTCTTCATGTTCTTCATTGCTCTTTGAATAAACAAGAATATCGTCTATAAAGACTACCACAAATTGATCAAGATAGTCTCTAAAGACTCTATTCATCAGATCCATGAAGATAGCAGGGGCATTAGTAAGACCCATTGGCATCACTATAAATTCATAGTGTCCATACCTTGTACAGAAAGCCGTCTTTGGTATATCCTCCCTTTTGACCCTTAATTGATGATACCCTGAACGAAGATCAGTCTTGGAAAAGTATTGAGCTCTGCGTAGTTGGTCAAATAAGTCATCAATGCATGGGAGATGATATTTGTTCTTGATAGTGATCTTGTTAAGTTCTCGATAATCAATGCAGAGTCTCATTGATCCATCTTTCTTCTTAACAAATAGAACAGGTGCTCCCCAAGGTGACGCACTAGGGTCTATGAATCCCTTATCATGATTCTCTTGGAGTTGCTTCTTCAATTCCTACAACTCAATTGGGGCCATTCTATAATGTGTCTTTGAAATAGGCAAAGCACCCGGTACGAGTTCTATTGAAAACTCAACTTCACGATTTGGTGGAAGACCCAGCAATTCCTCCGGAAAGACATCATAAAACTCCGGTACAATGGGAATATTCTTAATTGTGAGTTTCTCACCAACCATTTGATATAAATAACCATCATTTAGTGGAATCAAGACCCATAATATGGAAGAAATTTCCACTGGAAGGTTATGTTCATCCTTACATCGATAGATGATCATAGATTGATCTGGAATATGAAATGTGACTTCCCTTCTTTGGCAATTGATATGAGCTCCATATAAAGAAAGCCAATACATTCCAAGAATCACATCAAATTCCACTATAGGAAGGATCACAAGATTTTCAGGAAGCACTTTCCCACAAACTTCAATCGGAGAAGAATTATAAACTTTTGATGCGACTGTTGTGCCATTAGGTGTTGTCATAGCTAACTCAACATCTAATTGTTGAGGTAATGTGGTGACACCCTTAGAAAAATCTTCAGAAATAAAAGAGTGGGTGGATCCAGAATCAAATAAAACATTTGCTACTTTAGAGTGGAAGGTAAGTGTACCTTTCACCACATCGTTATCGTACTCCACATCGCTGATTGAAATTGCATGTGACTTTACTTTGTCTTTAGTCTTAAGATTTTGTTGATGTTGATCATCATCATCAACCCTGGGATTAGGGCATTTATTGGCATAATGCCCCATCTCCTTGCACTTGAAACATTGTAGTGTAGTAGGTTCATTCTGTGTGTCCCTATCTTTGTTTGAATCATTAGACATATTCTTCCCATCATTGCGGCATTCAAATGCCCGATGACCTTCCTTTACACATTTGAAACATTTACTTGTCCCTTTAAGACAACTCCCTCCATGTTTCTTTCCACACTTTGAGCATAAGGGAAAGATCATCTTCTTTTCAGTGTGCTCTTTAGATTTTCCTTTGAATTCCATTTTCCTCTTCTTATCAAACCCATATGACTGATGGGTTACTACAATCTCCATCTCAACTTTGAGAGCACATCAAACGATTTCCTCATATCTATTGAAGTCCCTTATGGCTAAGGCCCTTCGAAGACTTGGTTTTAAGCCACTAAAGAATCGATCGATCTTACTCTCAGGTTGGATAATAATATCGGAAGCGTACCTTGAAATTCTAGTAAAATTTTCTTCATAGGTACCAACAGATTCATCATCCTTTTGCTTCAGTTCAAGAAAATCTTTCTCTATCTTTGTTCGGAGAATACGAGGGAAGTACTTATTGAAAAATAAGTTCTTGAACTCGTCCCATTCCATGGACTCAATTTCATCCCTTTGCCTCGTATTCTTAATAAGATTCCACCATTGATCAGCATATCCTTCCAAACGATACACTGCTAGGATGACTTTATCATGTTCAAAACATTGAAGAACTGAAAATATCTTTTCAGTAGTACTAATTCATTGTTCAGCAACTAATGGATCAATAGACCCACTGAAAGAAGGTGGACGCCTCCTCATGAAGGATTCAACAAAATGTTGCTCCTTCCTTTGCTCATTTGGAAGTCCTGCATGATTCATAGCTTGAGAAAGTTGTGTGAGCATGGCTACAAGATTTTGCATTCCAGCTCCCATAACGTTTGGGTGCTCAGGGGGACAATCATTGCATTGCCCGTCACATTCCGCATTAACACGGTTCCTTCAGGTTCCAGCCATTGAATAAAACCAATAAGAATAGTGTGATCAACACTAATTATAATAGGAAAACCACATAATCGAGAAGAAAATTTCACACTTAAGGTATTATCCTAGGTTATTAATGGTCATTTCTAACACTAAGATTGTGTTCTATGCTTAAAATTATCCTTAGGCTTCTTACTAAGGCTTTCACATCATAGTTTCCAAAGGTTGACTATACCTTTCCTCTGATACCAACTATAACAACCCATACTTTACATAAATTTTTATTACATAAAAATTAAAGCATACTTATTACAACATATAACAAAACCATGAAAGGACCGTATAGGTATAGTGTCTTTAGAAACTGGGAAACATAAACAACTGGTTCATAAAGTGTCTACACTGTCTCCCATTTATTTCATCATATCTATAGTCCCTTTTGGCATATTTTACTCAATAACCTTCTTCCAGACCTGGGGAAAGAAAACATACAAAAGGGTGAGCTCAAATTCTCAGTAAGGGTAAACAAAAGAAATATCAATCACATCATATTCATAAGAACATAACATTTTATAAATCTTAACCTGCAAAAGAGAGCATAATTTCATAACATGGGATAAATCATAGTAGTGAAATGAAATCCCAATAATCATAACTTAAAACATGAAACTTTGTGGCATACACACATAATCATAGAGAATCATTTCTTATTAGTCAAGACTCATTGCCAAGACTATCTTAGTGGACAAAGTCCATTTCTGAACCGAGTTCACTCCTCGTTTCAGTCCTGTTTCACTGAATCGTTTTAACCTGCCGTTCCAGCCATGTCTATCTCACGAGATATAAAATCTTTACCCAATCAATTGGAGGGAGATATATTTCCCACCCATCTCATAATGATACCATTCATATGTGTGCCACAAAATCATAAATCATACATCATTGCATAACCCATTTAATAAAAATGGGATTCTTAAACAACATGACATCATAAAACAATTCATATTAGATAAAGGAATTCATAAAAATAATTCCATCACAACATAATCAAATCAATGTAATAATAGGGATATAAATAGAACCCTATATTATCTTAGATGGAAAATAATTTTGATAAAACACTTGAACTCCATCCTTGAGGAAAATATCCTTTCTACATCAAAAACATTTTCCTTTCTTAACATGTTTTACAATTTTAAACTAAAAGAAGTTGATTAAAAATAAACATTAAAACTTGTAAAGTAATCTTCTTGGAAATAATTTTTTAAAAATCCATTCATTCTATATAAGTTAAAAAACATTCTTCTCGTACTTTTTTCAGAAAAGTCAAAAAGTACCTCGTATGAAAAACGACAAAAGATTCCTTTCATATCTTTTACTAAAAACTGACCGAAGGGTAAATTTGGATATAAAATATTGTAGAAGGATATAAATATTACATATTGAGGAAACATGGATGTGGATGATAAATATTCCCCAGTAAATTCTGAAGTATAAACAATCCCGGATAAAAATTGAGATTGCGATATTTTCCCTTACCTTTGGTCCGATTTGCTTCGTAAGTGTTCGAACCTCCTGTATAATGATTTAAATAATGTCATTTACTTATTCCAGAATCATACTCGTTGTTATGATATCATATATGGTCATATTCTTAGCTTCTTATTAGTAATATTTCATTGCTACTTGTTATTCGGGTGTTTATTACTTTTTGTTCTTATGCGTGTTTTGTTGAATAAATTATTATTCTTCTCTTTAGGTTATAGATACCTCATTTCCAGAATGACATTAGTGTACTATATATCATATTTATTCATTCAATTCATTTATATAATCATTATGCAATGAAAATCATGTAGAACGAATCGCATCACATCGTGGAGACGGTATTCTGTACGTACGCACGAGCGATGATATCATTCCCATGATCGTGGAATTGTATTGGAGTGTATGTATACTATTTCAGAATCAAAATCACTTTAAAATAATCATATATAGTTATTATTTACACCATTATACCCATCTGAGTAAGGTGGTAGTGGAAAATAGATTACACCACGACGTGGAGACGGTATTCCGTACGTACGTATGCGTGGTGATTTCATTTTCCGTAGGATGGATAGATGGTGAAATAGGTTTGTTTCATACTTATAATAACATATAAGTATATGAGTGATACTGATGTTATTACTTTATAATGAAACAACTAAAGAAGAAGAAGTGGAAGAATAAATAAAGATGAAAGAATCGGTAACGGGCATTACCTCTTCTTTGAATCGCCTCTTTGAGACCTCCTCTTAGGGCACTAAAATTGGTCTTTGAAGAAGACCAGGACCTATAGGATATTTCTAGGGAAGTGGAGAGCATATATTGGCAGGGTTTGGCCGAGCTTGAAGGCTCAAAGTGGTGTGAGGAAGAGAGGGAGGAGGTGCCCTTTTATAAGGGAGGAGAGGGGCACCTTTGGAATAACTAAAAATATTATTTTATTATAAAGTCAAATTCGATTTTTAATAGCTCCAAATTGATATATTTCGGAGATAAGGTGGGGATGGGTCAAAATCATCTCATCCAATAGAATTTAGACAAGTTTAGTTATCAATTTTAACTATATCATTTAGATTTAACTTTAAGTTAGATAATTTAACTTTTACCGTGTCTTCTTGTTTTCTTACACTATAAGGTTAATAAACTTACTATATCAAGCCAAAAGAACCCCAAGTTGTTTATTATTAATATATATAACCTTATCTAAGTCATGTGGCCGAACCTTAGATTTATAGGAATAAAATTACAATTAATAATATAGTATTTGTTTTAAAAACTATTTTATGTCAATTTTGACACTATTTGGTAATTGATTTTTGTGAAAATCATAACAGAATGATTAGTTTGAAAAAATTTAATTAAATAAATAATAAAATGTCATATTAACATATAAAATTATTTTAATTCATAAAAAGTCTCAAATTACTTTTATTTGGGTATTTATAAAATCAATTATGTCAATATTTCATTAATAATATAATTACTGCATCATCATTGTATCATAAATAAATTAAATTATTTTAAGTCTAAAAATTACAAATAAAATACCATTATGTAGGAAATATTTTTAGCTTTCTAATTAATATTTATAGTCGAATTTATCTTATGTATAACCCTATATTAAAAATGCTTTAGTTATTAAACTTTGATTTTAACTATTTTAACCCTTCTTTAAATAAAATGATAATAAATGTCCTAATCCAATCCAAGTGGGCCTAAATGGTCATATGTTATTCCTAAAGTTGTTTTTGGTCGAATTACACTTATCCAATAGAATTAGGACATGTGTTAGGGTAATAATAATATCATTTTTACCCTTAACTACCCTATTTACTTTTAACCGTGTTAAAAAAAGTAAAAAGTTACTATTCACAAAAAATTATTTTCATCTCATTGAACCACATTTTAGTCCTTGATATTAACCGTGTCTCTCGGATTTTTGAAATTCCACTCACAGAAGCGGTAAAATTAAGTTTTATGAAAAAATTCAGTTTTTTTAACTACCACTTAGTGGTTTCACTATTCATCAAAAAATGAAAGTTTCCAGAAAAATACAAAAAATTAGGCCTAAGCTATATTTGATATTATGAATTCAAAAATGATGTTTATTTTACCAAATTCAAAAAATATCAGTTACATTAACTAATTTAAAAATTAATTCCCGTCGTCAAGACAAATAACGTGTTTTTATGAGATAATAACTATCAAAAGATTGACACTTGTTTATGTCTGGTTTAAATGTGAAATTATATCCAATGAACAAAATTGTATTAAATTGTAAAAATATATTCTAAATATACTTTAAAACCACTCAAATTAATAATTTATCACTATTAATTATTTCAATTAAAAAAGTTGTTTTTAATTAAAATTTAATAATTTTCACTATTCATCAGAATATGAAAGTTATCCGAAAAGTACCAAAATTTCACCCTAAGCTAATTTCGATATTCCGAATACAAAAATGAAGTCCATCTTGAAAAATAAAATTTACAAAATTTCAAAAAGTGGGTATTACTATTTATAACGGCTAGTTTTAATAATATTTTAATAGCATATCGTTGTTTAGTGAAACTCAGTATTACGTACGACACAAGCTATCGAGGAAGGCTGCGGTTGCGTGTAAAGCAAGCCAAGCTAGTGTTGTGTGTAGTGAAATATTTCTTTGATGATTTATATAACATAAAAACAAAATATTTCTCATAAAAGTCTCGGGTGTTACATTTAATATTTTCTAAAACCATGTTGTGTAGCCGTTAGGCTGCCGAAATTTTGTAAGGGATTTCTCAATTATTATTTTATTTTGAGTTCCTTTATCATTATTTCTTCATCTCTTCTTACCCAAGTGGAATGAAATCTCCAGAATCATGTATATTCTATATTTTCTCATGTTTATGGAAAATTACTCATCATTATTCTTCTCCTCTCCCACTTATTTAAGGAATAAAAACATTATCCGCGATGTGTCTAATTACAGGCATCATGGATGATGTGATTTCAATTTCCATTAATTCTTTTAAGTCTGGTCATGAAAGAATTTATATGGTTGAACCAGGTTATAATATATGTGTTATGACTCCTCCATGGTTCTGTAATTCTTTTGTACTCATGGTTCTAATTTATAAGACAAAATGAGGTTGTTATTATCAAAGAACCACTAAAATGATCTAAACGAACAACATTAATGTTTTAACTTATGAATCATCCTAATATTAAACATCAAAATGATAAATGGTATAAATTTTGGTACTGAAAATATGTAAATACATTTCCATTCCAATTATGGAATTTTACTTCCAATCGACAAGAACATTCACCATGAACCAATCATAGAAATCATGTAAAGAACTCACCAAAAAATAGTGCAAGGAGAAAAATACTAACAATTAAATGGTAAAATGATGCTATGAAATGATAATATAAGATATTATAAACATGAACATGTTTCTGTAAAATACTATGAACACTCTTTTAACCATTATACATGAAGTTTAAACAAGTTTAAAGTAAGGCATACCCGAAGTAAGGGAGTTCTTAACCCGATTTCCATTCTTTGGGTTAACCTTCTACTTCATTATTTATGTTCTATTTAATTATTTTTTTGTGTGATGTTTTCTGTTTATATTATGTTTTATTATGTTTATTTATAGTAGATATACATACTCCATCCATTCTATTAAGTCTTTCTTCAATTGCATGATATTTATAAGGGTATTTTCTTTAGAAATCCTCATTTTAAATTTGGTTTTAAGAAATTCCAAAGCAATGTTTTTATGGAATTATTCATGTTGTATGATTATGTTTTGGTTATTGGGAATTATTTATTATGAATGGTGGGACCTATATCTCCCTCAAATTTATTAGGTATGTGAATATTGGAGGTCGGCCATATGGTTACTCCAAGTGTAACTGCGATGGTTACACAAAGTAAGGTAGCCGTGAGGGTTACAGATTATAAGGTAGCCAATAATGGTTACAATATTATGTAATTAATGCCCCAAGATACCTTTATGATCATATTTATGTTCTCATGTTTTGTGTGGATCTTTTTTAAATCTCATGTTACACAAAGTAAGTATATATGGGTGATAAGAATATATTTTGAAAATGCTTTCATACGTTACGATTTTTCATGGACTAATGTGGTCTTCCCTTCTTTTCCATCCCTTACTGAGCTTTTGTGCTTATCCCAGGTTTTTAAATGATTTTTCATAGGTTAATGGATGTGTAAGACATAAAAGTAATCCTTGTTAAATGTTGAATAATTGTCAATGAGTCTTGTTTTATGTTTTAATGTTTTATATTTTTGGAAAAAATGGAAACTATTTTTATGGCATCCACTCTGTAATGATGTGTAATGTTATGAATGTATTGTCCTAATTATCTAAAGATATAAACTTGAAAATATCCCCAATGTAAAAGTAAGTTTTTTCTTGACTAAATTCAGGACTATGTATGTAATAAGGTCGGATCCTTATAGTTGGTATCAGAGGATGGTTTAGATAACTTTAGGGGTCAGGGTGATGTTAATAGAATACCATAAATTATTTTCACTCTATATCTACTTAGAAATGTTTTAGCATTTAAATATTAACATGTTCCTTCATCTAAGACATATTTGTTCAGAATGGTTGTCCACAGAAGGAACATGGATGCTGAAGAGGAGATGCACCGACATAATGACATCCTTCCAGAACTACAGCCCGGAATGGTAGGGATTGGAACCGAGCAATTTGTGACAGTAATGGATCAGCTAACTCAGGAAATAAATGGTGGTGGCATCCATGCAAGAGAACTAATAGAGGTACCACAATGGAACATGATAGTACTGGAACATTTTATGAGACAACATCCTCCTGCATTCAATGGATCTTCTGAACCAGTAGCAGCTGAAGGATGGATCAAAGCCCTTGAAAATATATTCGATGTTATGGGATGTTTAGACAATCAAAAGGTAAGTCTTTCCATTTATTGTTTTGAAGGGGAATCTGATCAGTGGTGGTCAATGGTAAGGAATATCATTGGTAGAGAGAATTTTGATTCCATAGAGTGGGATGAATTTAAAAGTCTTTTCCTTGAAAAATATTTTCCTAAGGTGGTGCGACTTAGGATGGAGAAGCAATTACTTGAATTGAAATAGAAGGAGGAAGATTCAGTGGCCTTGTATGAAGCGAACTTCACTCGACTGGCAGGGTATGCTCCAAATCTTATTATGGATCTTGATAGAAAAATCAACTGCTTTTACTCAGGATTGAAGCCAAGGTATCTAAGGGCATTGGCCTCCTGTGAATTCAAAAGTTATGATAAACATGTCCAATGTGCCGAGAGGGTATAAATGGAGTTTGCTGATGATCACATGCATTTTGGAAACAAAGAGAAGAAGAGGTCCAGTTGGCAAGCAATGGGTAAGAATCAACCAAATAAATCTGATGGTAAGAAAATCCAATTTCCAGTTCGTGAAAAGTTTGGCAATAGACACCCTGGGGAATGTCTTAGCAAAACTTGGAAGTATTTTAAATGTGGTAAGTTTGGACATATGGCTCGAGATTTCCATGAAAATTATCCTAAGACTAATCCTAAAAAGAATATTGTAAAGTGTTTTAAATGTGGTGAGATGGGTCATTATGAAAATTCCTACCCAAAGAGAGATCTAAATGATGAAAAAAATCCAGATTACAAGCAGAAAGGTGTAGTGAGATCCTTTGAGACTACGTTAGTAGATGTCAGGCCATCCAATGAAGTTGTATCATGTATATTGTTTGTTCACTGAGATTTTGCTAAAGTTTTGTTTGATACGGGGTATACACATTCCTTCATCTCTGAGAAATTTTCTTGTAAATTAGAAATATCTCCTCAACAAATGATATACGAACTTATTGTTAAAACACCAGGGGGAAATGTTATAGCAAAGATGAATTATAAGAATCTTTCTATTGTGGTATGTGGAAAGACTTTACCTACAAACCTTTTTGTTTTACCCGTAGTCTAGTTTGATGTTATTCTAGGGATGGACTGGCTTTCTGATTATTATGCTAAGATTGACTGTAGAGATAAAGAAGTTGTTTTTCAGAAAGAGTTTCGGTTTTTATACAAGAATGAACCCATACAATTGATAACATATCAGGAAGATGAGAAACTATTGAAAGATGTAAATGAAAGTTATCTTGCTCATATTGTTAAAAACAAGGGAACTATTCAAATTAATGACGTGCCAGTGGTAAATGAATACCTTGATTTTTTTCCTGATGAGTTACCCGGTGTCATACCTGATCGAGAAGTCGAATTCACAATTGACTTAGTTCTTGATGCTAAGCCAATTTCAAAACCCCCATATCGTATGGATCCAATAGAACTTTTTGAATTGAAAAATAAGTTGTAGGATTTTCTTGAAAAAGGCTTCATTCATCCTAGAACTTCATCATGGGGATCCCCTGTTTTGTTTATTAAAAAGAAAGACAGTTCCATGAGACTTTGCATTGATTATAGAGCTTTGAATAACATCACTGTTAAAAACAAGTATCCTTTTCCTTATATCGATGACTTGTTTGATCAGCTCCATGGAGCTCAGTACTTTTCCTATATTGACTTGAGATCCGGATTCCATCAGCTGAAGGTGAAGGTAGATGACATCCTGAAAACATCCTTTCATACTAGATATGGGCATTATGAATTTTTTGTTATGCTGTTTGGATTAACTAATGCACCTAATGTATTCATGAATCTTATGAATAGAGTATTTCATGAGTTCTAGGATAAGTTTTTGGTTATATTTATTGATGACATTCTGGTATTTTCTAAAAATAAAGAAGAGCATGAAAAACATATAAGGGTTGTTTTGCAAACTTTAAAAGAAAAGAAACTGTATGGAAAATTCAGCAAGTGTGAGTTTTGGTTGCAACAGATTTCTTTTCTTGGGCACATTATAAATAAGGATGGAATAACAGTTGATCCTACCAAAACAAAAGTAATTGATGAATGGACAAGAACCAAAAATGTTACAGAGATTCGTAGTTTTATTGGGTTAGTAAGTTATTACAGACGGTTTGTTAAGAACTTTGCACGATTATCTAGCCTGATAACTAGGTTAATACGGAAAGGGGTTAAATTTGTTTGGATAGAGGAATGTGATGTTTGTTTTCAAGAATTGAAGAAGAGATTGGTGAATGATCCAGTTTGGGCCTTACCTTCTCGAAATGGTGGGTTTGTCATCTACAGTGATGCTTCTTTGAAGGGACTTGGTTGTGTTTTGATATAGAATGATCAAGTAATTGCCTATGATTTGAGACAACTTAAACCTCATGAGCTAAATTATCCCACACATGATTTGGAATTGGCAGCTGTGGTTTTTTGCTTTGAAAATATGGAGGTATCATCTATACGGAACCAAATGCCAAATATATAATGACCATAAAAGTCTAAAGTATATATTCACTCCGAAGGAATTAAACATGAGGCATAGAAGAAGGCTAGAACTGATAAAGGATTATGATTGCATGATCAATTACCATCCTGGGAAAGCAAACAAAGTGGAGGATGCCTTAAGCCGGAAACATCATGCATCATTAACCATGATATGTTTGGAACATGATCCCTTGATTAATGATTTGATGAATTTTGTCTTAGAAGTCGTTGGTTCAAGGAATACCTCTATTTTTTTTCAGGTTTCAGTGCAGTCTTTGTTGTCAGACAGACTTAAGAAAGTGCAAAAGGAAGACTGTGAGTTATAGAAAAAGGTAGAATTGGTTAAAATGGGTAAGTTTCTATAATTTAACCTTGATAAAAATTGTGTTTTAAGATTTGGAAAAAGGTTGTGTGTGCCTAGTGATTATCAGTTGAAGAAATACTTGTCATACGAAGCTCATAGTTCTCTATTTTATGTTCATCCTAGAAGTAATAATATGTAGAGATACCTTCAGGAGTATTATTGGTGGGATGGAATGAAAAGAGATATTGCTGATTTTACCATGAAATGTTTGACATGTCAATAGGCTAAAGTAGAGCGGCAGTTACTGAAGGGGATGCTTCAACCTTTACCAGTGCTAGATTGGAAATGGGAGAATGTATCAATGGACTTTGTGGTGGGACTACCAAATAATTCTTGAGGTAACAATACGATTTGGGTTATTGTTGATCAGCTAACAAAGTCTGCACATTTTCTATCTATTAGAGATATAATGTCTTTGGATCAGATTTCTTGATTTTACCTCAAGGAGATTGTCAGGTTACATGGAGTTCCTCTTTCCATTGTATTTGACTAAGATCCCAGGTTCACTTCTAACTTTTTGAAGGGACTTCAAAAGTCGTTGGGCATAGAGTTAAATTTCAGTACAGCTTTTCATCCTCAATCATATGGGCAGTCATAACGAATGATTCAAAATTTGGAGGATATACTATGAGCTTGTTCAATGGACTATTAGGGAATTTGGGATCAACATATTTCTTTAGTTGAGTTTTCTTATAATAATAGTTTTTATTCCAGTATTCAGATGGCACCTTTTGAGGCCATGTATGGGAAGCAATGTCGGACTCCAGCATTTTGGGATGAAGTCGGTGAAAGAAATTTGATGGGGCCAAAATTAATATAAGAAGTGGCTGAGAAAGTGAGGATGATGCAGCAACACATGAGGAGAACTCAGAGTAGGCAGAAAAGTTATGCAGACAACAGAAGGAAAGACTTCTCATTCGAGGTAAGTGACCATGTTTTCCTTAAAATCTCTCCTTGTAAAAGTGTGATGAATTTCGGTAAGAAAGGAAAGCTAAGTCCACGGTTCATCGGTCCTTTTGAAATCTTGGAGAAAGTTGGAACAATTGTATACTGCATAACTTTTCCTCCGAGTTTGTTCCAGGTACACAATGTTTTTCATGTTTCGATGTTGAGAAAGTATGTTCCAGATTCATCACATGTCTTGAGTTCAGAAGCAGTTCAGCTGGAAGAGAACCTTTCTTATGAAGAGAAACCAGTTCAGATTCTTGATCAAAGGGAACATGTATTGTGGAATAAGGTAATCCACCAGGTAAAGGTTTTGTGGAGAAACCACAAGGTTGAAGAAGCAACATGGGAGTCTGAAAATGCTATGAGAGAAAAATACCCTCAGTTGTTTAATAAGTAAGTAAAATTGTGAGGACGCAATTTCGAGAAGGTGGGGATACTGTAACACTCCAAGTTTTTCTAAAAATAAATAGAAATGCATGGAACTTTGTTTTAAGTAGATATTTTTAATTATCCTTTAAAACACAACTTTTCTACTTTTATGTTTTGAATTTTAAGAAACTGTCATCTACAATTGTGTTCAGTATGTTATTTAGAGTCTATACTTGTTTTTTTGGTAAATAGTAACATAACCTTATGAATAGTAATATTAATAGTAATATGACCCTAATTAATAGTAATTTTTTTTTATTTTTTTATTAAGGCTTTAAGATAATATCATCTAGGTTAATTTTTCATTGTGATATAGAAGTAGTTACAAAATTAGAATTGTTAATTTTTAAATCAAGTATGATTTTATTTAAAAATTAAATTAATAATATTTATAAAATTATTTTCAAAAAATGGGCATCATTTTTGAAATCTACACCTTGATAAATGGTTAGGTTGAATTTTGGTAATTTTTCTGAAACAGTTGATTTTTTGGTGAATAGTAAAAAATACAGTTTTTAGTTTCGGTGTGTTAATGAAATCATTAATGATATAATAATGATGTCATAAATCTGGTCGACTTGTGTATAGTTAAATAATATTTGAGGTGTCCCAAGAGTCTTATACCATGGGCAATCCCATGGTTTTACAAATACCACCCATGAGGTGTCCATTGAATATTATTAAAATATTCCCTTAATTTTCCTATAAATACCAACCCATTCCTTCATTAACTTCATTACCAATTCCTCATAAACTAAGATCTAGCGTCCTTACCTTCCTATTAGTCCTCCCAAGATTTTCTCAAGACCCCAAGGTCCCAACCTTCATGTTCTAAGGGTTACTCTACAAGGTAAGAAAATTATCAATTTCTTTCTTTTTTCCATTCAAGTTCTCTTTAATGTGGTATAACTTTCAGATTTCCATAAATGTTCTTATTTCATTATTAATCATGATCTACTCTATATTATGATTAATTTATGGATGGGTTACCCTTGTCCCCTATATTTTTAATATTTTCTAAAACCATGTTGTGTAGCCGTTAGGCTGCCGATTTTTTGTAAGGGATTTCTCAATTATTCTTTTATTTTGAGTTCATTTCTCATTATTTCTTAATCTCTTCTTACCCAAGTGGAATTAAATCTCCAGAATCATGTATATTCTATATGTTATCATTTTTATGGAAAATTATTCATCATTATTCTTCTCCTCTCCCACTTATTTAAGGAATACAAACATTGTCCGTGATGTGTCAAATTACCGACATTGTGGACGATGTGATTTCAATTTCCATTAATTCTTTCAAGTCTGGTCATGAAACCATTTATATGGTTAAAACAGGTTATAATATATGTTTTATGACTCCTACATGGTTCTGTAATTCTTTTTTAATCATGGTTCTAATTTATAATACAAAATGAGGTTGTTATTATCAAAAAACCACTAAAATGATCTAGACGAACATCATTAATGTTTTATCTTATGAATCATCCTCATATTAAAAATCAAAATGATAAATGGTATAAATTATGGTACTGAAAATAAATAAATACCTTTCCATTACAATTCTGAAATTTCACTTCCAATCGACAAGAACATCCACCATGAACCAATCATAGAAATCATGTAAAGAACTCACCCAAAAACAGTGCAAGGAGCAAAATACTAACAATTAAAGGGTGAAATGATGCTATGAAATGATAATATAAGATATTATAAACATGAAAATGTTTCTTTAAAATATTAATAACACTCTTTTAACTATTATACAGGAAGTTTAAACAATTTTGAAGTAATACAGACCCGAGGTAAGGGAATTCTTAACCCGATTTCCATTCTTTGGGTTAACCTTCTACTTCATTATTTATGTTCTATTTAATTATTTTTTTGTGTGATGGTTTATGTTTATATTATGTTTTATTATGTGTATTTATAGTATATATACATACTCCATCCACTATATTAATTATCTCTTCAATTTTATGATATTTATAAGGGGCTTTTCTTTAGAAATCCTCATTTTAAATTCGGTTTTACGAAATTCAAAAGAAATATTTTTATGGAATTATTCATGTTGTATGATTATGATTTGGTTCTTGTGAATTATTTATTATGAAGGGTGGGACCTATATCTACCTCCAATTCATTGGGTATGTGTATGTTGGAGGTCGTCCATATGGTTACTCCAAGTGTAACTATGATGGTTTCACAAAGTAAGGTAGCCGTGAGGGTTACAAATTATAAGGTAGCCAAGAATGGTTACAAGATTATGTAATTAATTCACCAATATACCTTTATGATTATATTTATGTTCTCATGTTCTGTTTGGATCTTGTTTAAATCTCATGTTATACAAAGTAAGTATATATGGGTGATAAGAATATCTTTTGAAAATTCTTTCATACGTTACGAGTTTTCATGGACTAATGTGATCTTTCCTTCTTTTCCATCCCTTACTGAGCTTTTGTGCTCATCTGAAGTTTTAAATGATTTTTAACTGGTTAATGGATGTTTAAGACAAGTAATGAAGCCATGTTAAATGTTGAATAATTGTCAAGGAGTCTTGTTTTATGTTTTAATGTTTTATATTTTGGAAAAAATGGAAACTATTTTTATGGTATCCACTATGTAATGATGTGTAATGTTATGAATGTATTGTCATAATTCTATAAAGATATAAACTTTAAAATATACTCAATGTAAAAGGAAGTTTTTTCTTGACTAAATTCAAGAATATGTATGTAATAAGGTCGAGTCCTTATAAGTATAGTGAATGAGAAACTTTTATCAACAGTGAGGATAATGTATACCACAAAGAGTTTAGTAATCTATGTATTTGGTGTACTAGGGGTGAATGTTTCATATTTGGAGTCCACATTACCCATGTTTGGTGAGATACCTGACATTAAAATCTTCATACTTTGATAAATTACTTACACAATCCTTTAGGATTATCTAATCAGAGGGTTTTGGGTATATTACTGATCATGTCATCACTTGGAGCTTAAATAAGATGTGATTTTTCCTCTTGTATAATGAGTATGACATCTAGTCCCTTTATTGAGATAAATTGAGGAAGTGTGCGGCCAAACCCAAATAGTACATATGATTTAATTATCTATTCAGGTGAGGGACATATGATGTGATCATCTATAAAGATGAATGGCCTGTGAAGTTTTCATCGACCCGGTTAGTCTATACTCTAAGAGTTAAGAATGTGCGAGTTGGAATTATGGGATTGACATATGATGTGTCCCATGTTTACTCGATGTCTTGGAAAAAAGGATCATATGAGAATGTGTGCTTCTATATGATGCAACAGGTGGACAAAGGTATAGAGATACATGTGTTTGATGGACATCACTTAAAATCCCTTTATAAATTGTTTAGCATTGATGCTTTTCTAGAGGTTTATATTTTCTTACATTTATAGATCTAAAAATTCATATTTGTTATCAATGTTACAAAGGATCATGGAGTCAAAATTTTTGGTCGAACGAATGGGGATTGGGTTTGAACTTAGAGAGATTCTATAAAATTGTTTTAGATTTTATCCAAAAGGAATTTTGGATGGTTATTCACAAGGTATTACCTATGATGTGATACATGATGAAAATTAAAGATATCTTTCCAAAAGTGTTTTAAAAGACATCCAAATGGATTTTATAGTATTTTTTCATTAGATATTATATATGATATAATATAATGTGAAATAAAAAAATATATGAGGATTTAGTATAAGTGGTAGATTGAATAAGATATGATCTAAATCCTAGTATGTATGTGATACATATTTGCCTATATCATAGTGCATGACATGTAGATGTCCTAAGAAACAATATCCTTATTTCATGGAAATTAAAAATGTCATGATGAGAACATTTTTTAGTAAGATATATAGATATCATACCCCACAACATACATTTCACTTGGACATTAAAGTTTAATGTTCAAGAATATTCTACCTATGGCTATAGTTATATAAGAATTTTATAATGATAGAACACATGGGAGAAATATCACAATTGAGGGATTGCAAGCATTATGACCATAAGGAATTAAATAAAACTATTAGGACCCCCCTCTATAGGGTACCTCTTATGAGATGACAATAAAGTGAGGGAGTGACCCCCCAAATCCCCCCTCTAATAGGCTCTGAGTTATAAACTAACACCAGAAGGTTCTAGGTGAAGAAGAAGCACTGGGTGGGACATCACCAACTTGACTTTTTTTTCATAATCCATAAATAACCCATAATTTACATGATGAATAATCTTCATGATTAATAGAATTAATACATATATTAATTGGTAAGATATCAAAACCAAGAAGAGGGGATATTTTCACATATAATTTATATTCAATTTATCTAAAAAAATAAATATATTTCATTGAATTATTTCTTCATTATTGATGATCAGATGAAGACCTCTTATTGTATCATCATTGTTTCAGAGTAATAAAGAGTATATTCCCTTTAGTATATATCCACAAATTATTCTCGAATCTATGATATCTATCTTAAAATCCTCTAGGTTTTATCACATATGGTTCTAATGCTTGTGATGATCGATATTAATCACAACTAAATCCTTTAAGAGATAATGGATTTTTTCTAATGGTGAAGTAAAATTTACTCTGCATCAATTAGAGAATTCTATGTGATATATCCCTAAGGATTTAGGTAATCCTAAATAGAACTCATTGAGAACAATAAAATAATGTGATTCTCACACTCAATAAATGCCATAATCAGGTTTAAATGGAGTTGGAGTTAGAAAATAATAATTGTACAAGGGTCATTATTTTCTTAATCCCAGGTGAACCCCATGTCTAAATAATAATAGAATTATTATTATTTACATACTCTAACTGAAATTAGGGATAAAATAAATATTATTTTCTAGAATAAATAAATTAATATTTATTCAAATAATATTTAATATGACATTTCTCATAGAACCATTAAATTCTATATGCATATCCTCCTTAATATTTATCGAGTTTTGAATAATTATTACTTATTTAATTATATAAATATCACTTTAGTATTTTCTAATAAATATATTAATATTATATTCACTAAATTAATGAATAAATATTTATTAGAATTTCACATAATAAAATAAATATTTTGTTACCTTGTGAATGAACCAGAATAAATAAATATCATGTATTCATGTAATTTAATAAATAATTGCCTGGTGAATCAAATATTTATGAAATATTAAATTCAAATTTATATTCTCTCAAATAACTAGTGATTGAATATCTATTATCAAACTAACATTAATAATTATTACACCACACATGAGAATAAGTTTTACCCAACATGTTAAATTCATATGGAATTTAAATGAGGACCCAAATACACTTATTGTGTGACCATTTATGCCCCTTTCTTAATGGAATTAGGATACTTTGACTAAATTCTAAGGCTAGTATCAGAAAAACACCATTTATACTAAGAGAAATAAGTTAATGTAAAAACAACATTCAACCTCCTATGCATGTACACTGTGTTATATAATCACTTTATCATGATATCTCTAATCACACAGGCTGCATGATAGTTTCATCAACCTATATTATCGATGTTTCTTTATTTTAATTTATAAAAATGAACTTAGAGAAAATAGTTCCATGACCATGGAATTAATCTGGAAATTCAATTCCCATAAATGGTCTTGACTTATAAAATTTAATTAAAGAACATAAGGGATAAATCCTTTCTCACATTATTTATCAATACAACATCACTCATGACACACCCAAGGTATACTACCTCACCGTAGGCATATGCCATCATGATTTTCATCAATAAATAAAATTATGAAACTCACAAAATATATTGATAATAATATTAAAGTATAAGGATCATTGCACATGTTTACATATATGAATATTCAATGACATATATAAAAGTTGATTTCCTATTGGTTGGTCATGTTCTCATAATCTCTTACATTGAAGATTACCAAGGGAGTGTCTCAAAGTAATACAAGTCTCTACACCTGATAGACTGTATCATAAATGTCTCATAAAATGATATCATTCTACTTTAGAACTTATATTTCAGAATAATTTTGTGGAACATCTAGGTTCACATCATTGTGGGAACTACTATAACCTTTGTCATGACCCGACCCTACCCGGGCTCAAGCTGCAACTACCCTAAGCCCGCATCCATAGGCCAGGGGCTGGCGACTAGTGCTGAAGGCACAACAACTCAGGGAGGCCTTTGCCTAAGCACCTGTACACACACACGCATCACACTCAATGCAAAAAATGCAGAGTAAAAAGGAAAACAAAGGGAAACTGCTATAAATAAACCACAATGTGAATCTACCTCTAAAAGTACAAAGTAAAAGCTGAAGGTAACTGAAAAAGAAAAGGGGAAAAAACACGGGCCCAACCAGAAAAGGTGACACAACCCGACAATAGGTAAACAAAATAAAAATAGCCAGAAGGGGTCCTCCACCTAGGACCTAACCATGAACACCGCACGCTGTCCAAGCTCCTGAACTCCTAAGCTCCAATGAAGTCACGACCAACCTGTCTGTCGCCTATAAGAGCACACCAAGTGCGGGCAAATCCCAAGCAAAGGTGAGTATAAAAATACTCATTAGGATACCCCGAAGGCTCAAGGGAGCAACAAAGGAGGTACTGAAGGGTGAGTAGTAGATCGAACAGATAATAGTAAAAGAATACAACAGAGAGTGAAGTAAGGAGTACAGTAAAGAGTCCAGCTTAACCCAACAAGAGGAAAGAAGGTAGACTCGTCCAGACACAAGGAGCTGGAAACGATGAGAAGATGAACTTCCCGTTGAGTTTTCGCTACCTATAGAAGGAGAGTAGACTCGTTCAACCATGAGAAGCTAGACACGGAAAACACATGGCATACCCCGCACGTCTTTGCCTCTTCGGGAAGGAGAGTAACTGAACCCAAGAAGTGGGTACTAGAACAAGGTATATACATATCCTTATGCTCAATCAAGAAGCCCGAACAACATCGTAAGGGGATCTACGTCCCATAGCTCAGCCCAAGAAAATGAGTAGCCAACAGTCCCAGAAGAAAACACCATCGATGCCCAGAATCCCGCACGCCTGCCCCAAACTACAAGTCAAGGGGCTCAAACCACTGCACCTCGACACTATCCGCTTTGGGCAGCACTGACTTGCCCACACGGTTTTAGGTCACGTCACAAGGACACGTCTCGGTGGGGGAAAACACCCCTCGTACTTGAGAGTTCCGGGTTAAGTCAAACCACACCTCGTCACTGCCCCGCAGTCGAGAGGTCTCCTGAAAGTCAAGGTCGTTCCATCACTGACCCGCACAACCAAGGGTCCTGCTCCGGTAATCACGAAGGAAAGCCACAAACTAGACTAGTAGAAAGATCTGAGTCTGGAATACCAACGGGTGTCCCACTGCCAAGCCCTGCTGGAGAGTAATTCATAACCAGATATCAGGTGACCCACTGCCCAGCCCTGCTGGAGGGTAAACCCTAATATATCATCAGGAGACCCACTGCCCAGCCCCGTTGGAGGGTAGACCTTTATACATCATCTGGCGACCCACTGCCCAGCCCCGCTGGAGGGTAGACCTTGATACATCATCGGGCGACCCACTGCCCAGCCCCGCTGGAGGGTAGACCTAGAATAATTCGATAGGCGACCCACTGCCCAGCCTTGCTGGAGGGTAGACCTGGAACTAGACGACGGGCGACCCACTGCCCAGTCTCTTCTGGAGGGTAGACCCTAAGAGGTCGTCAGGTGACCCACTGCCCAGTCTCTGCTAGAGGGTAAACACTAGAAGTCAGTGAGCAACCCACTGCCCAACCCTGCTGGAGGGTAAAACCAAAGAAGTTGATGAGTAACCCACTGCCCAGCCCTGCTGGAGGGTAAAACTTAGAACTACTCTGGCCATCTCTACTGAAGGGTACAGCACTGGCAAAACCTCTGCTGCCGAGGGCTTCCGCCGCCTGCCACCTAAAGCGTGGCCGCTGTGCTGAGAGCCGCCGCCGCTGTTGAGCCGCCGCCTGCCAAGGAGTCCGCCACCTTCACCTGGGTCCACCGCGCCGCCAGAACCCTGGAACCAAGCCGCCGTCATGCTAGGGCTTACTAGACCGCCCGAAAACCCCCCAGAACTCCCGAAATTCCCGTGAACTTCACCGGACTGCTGCGACCTCCTTGTAACTCGGATTTCGATTCCAAAAGAAGCGATGGAAAGAAAAAAATGTATAATACACGTCTATGGGATTTTTTCGAAGTTTTAACAGCAAAACGATGCATAAAATTTGATTCAAATGTAGGTTTGGAAAGGAAAACGCAACGGAAACCTTCTACCTCGAAGGGCATTGCCCGACGCATCACGGAGAATCCGCCGCCGCGTTGCCGCCTTAACTGAGCTACCTCGGTGGAGTGGAGGAGAAGAGGGAGTGGGCTGCCTCTTTCCAGGAGAAGAAGAAGAAGCAGAGGGAGGGGGTGGGTTAAGTGTTTAAATAGAAACACTTAACCACCCGCCCGCCGGCCCGAACCCGAACTCCCGACGGGGTCGGGATTAATCCTCCCCTAGGCTATAAACCATGTTCTGAACACAACGGAAGTCTTAGAATTTTAATTCGAGGCCCCATTCAAAAGTTATTAAGTTTAACGTCCGAAGCTGCTAAATTACAATAACGCCCCTGGGGCCATTTTTCACTGACGGCCCGTGCCCGCAAAACATACACCCCTCCTAGGGTAAACGACATGCTCCGAACTCAACAGCACCCTCGGTTTTCCAATCAGAGCCACCATTTAAGAGATACTTGCGTTTAAACATTAAACGAATAAAGTAATTAATTTAATTATCCGTTTAATGTTCCAATAGTGGGCGAGGGGTCCAAACGTCATGTGCTGAAAAATTTTATGTCGTTCCTAGGGTAAATACTCCATTCCAGACCCATCCGTACACTCGGATCCCTGATCCGGATCACCGTTTTGGTGTTATCTCATTTATTTGGCGTGCCCAGTGTAAACGCACTGAAAATTTAATTCTGGCCACTCCAGGGATCAGAATTCCATGACGTCTGAAGGCGCTGCTCTGGAATATCATCAATAATATTCTAAAGTCTTCCGTAGCAAAAACTGGGTTCTTACATCATTCCCTCCTTCAATATTTTCATCCCCAGAAAGCAAAACTAGGAAGAAACACAGGGTACTAATCCCACACACGATTCTTCCGTACCCAGAAGAACTCTCGCACAACTCTGCGCCACCGCACACAGACCAAAGGACTGATCCGTTCACGCAAGTTCTGCCCTTTCCGATTTCGTGCACCCACTCCAGACTTTGGGGTTAGGGCAAGGCGGTAGGTAACCTCGCCATCCCTTTGCATGGTTTCAAACAGCCCGAAGGCTCTCAGGGGTAGCTCACCTCCCCGACTGAACCCTTACGTCGCACGCCACGACTCGAATCACCGCCCACACCTGGAACAAGGCCCACTGATTCCCTCCTTCAGAATATCCATATGGTGGAACACCCAAGGATATCTGGTCATGCAAGATTCCACAGTCGATGTCTCACAGCCAAGGCCCTATTACATGCTCGGAAGCGAAGGAGTCGACACCATCGACTAAAGGAAAAGGTCCCACGCCTTTTTATCATACCAAAACAGGGTTACACCGATGCCCTGCACCACCATGGTAACACCTTAAGCAAGGAGCAGGGAAGAAATCATTCCACACACAGAGTCTATCAATTCTACTGCAAGAAGTAGAAGAGCTGTTGAGCGTACCTCTTATCACCCCATGCTCTGCAGGATCGTAGACATCCAAAGCTTGCGGCTGTCTGTGGTCCCAACTGTCAGCTCCCAGAGCCTGACGTGGACCACCTAGCGGTGATGAGAATGCCTCGTAAGGCCATCCCCCACTACCAGCTCCTCCTGCTCCTCTTATAAAACCAAATATCTGGCCGCTACTCTGATCAAGACGTTGCCTCTTTCATGGTGGTGCACCTGCTGCCTGCCCGAAGCTCTCCGCATGCCTGATCGGGCAGTCCTGTGCTAGGTGACCTCACACATTGCAAGCATAGCACCGAATCTCTTCAGGCCATACTGGTTCCCTCCAGTGCCACTGTGGTGTACGACTACGCCCCTGAGTCTGGTTTTCAGAAATCCACCTACGTCGAGGTTCTTCTTGCTGATGCCCGCTAGCTGCGGCAGAAGTCTCGGCTCCAACGTGCCTGCTGCCACCACCAAATCTAAAACATGAAAGGAAGCTCTCTGTCACCAGTGCCTGCTCTAGCACCCTGGCATATGTGGAAATGACCAAGGGTACTATAACTGCATGAATCTCTCGGTGGAGACCCTGATCAAACTTTCGTGCTCGGATGTTGTCGTCATGGACCAAGTCCGGGTAAAAGCATGCACGGTCTGCGAAACAGCCATGTACTCGGCCACCATCATCCCTCCCTACTGAAACTGAAGGAGCTCCTGAATCCGAAAGGAGTATAAGAAGGAGGGTAAAAACTCCTCACGGAACAACAACTGAAATTCGCCCCACGAAAGCGATGACTCGTCATGAAACTGAGTCACCAGACTCCACCAACGCCGAGCTGCTCCAAGAAAAAGGTTGGCTACCAAATCCCCTCTCTGATCTGCCGGTGTCTACACAAGCCTGAAAAGGAAAACCACTGCCTCTAGCAAAACCTCTGCTACCTGAGGGTCTGGCTCACCAATGAACCTCAGCAGTCTCTACCGCTGGAACTCACGGAGCACGCTGAACCTGCGCTCAAACTCAGATTGCCCTGTTGAAGCTGTCTGCTGCTCAACAGGTGGGGGTGATGCTACTGGCCCACCCGGAAAAAGGCGCTCGCATGATGGGTCCTGGACTATGGCCTCGTAGCTCACAGGGTCATTGTCACGAACCAAAGCTGGTATCCTGGCTGGCTGTCTTTGCAGAGACGTCCTGAATGTTATCAAGGAGTGCCGTGGTCAGATGAGCATATATGTATATACCAATAACAACAACGATGGGGATCTGACTCAAGAAGGACAGTCAAGGCTCAGTCCTATGTGATGGACAAACAAATTTTCCCTGCAGCAAGTGTCTCAGCATGCCGAGTCGACAAGCGGGTTATCAAGGTCCTGGTGAATGGATGCGTCGGCCGCCGCACCACCATTGGACTCCTTGGCATGAGAGCCACTCTCGAGACATGTTAACACTGTTGCCCTAAATCCCAACCAATTCATCTTTTAGGGATGTCCGCACAATGTCCCAAGGAAAGAACCACCTTTGATACCACTTTTTCGTGACCCGAACCTTCCCGGGCTTGAGCCGCAACTACCCCAAGCCCGCCTCCATAGGCCAGGGGCTGGCGACCAGCACCGAAGGCACAACAACTCGGGGAGGCCTTTGCCTAAGCACCTGTACACACACACGCATCACACTCAATGCAAAAATGCAGAGTAAAAAGGAAAACAAAGGGAAAATGATATAAATAAACCACAATGTGTATCAAACTCTAAAAGTACAAAGTACAAACTGAAGGTAACTGAAAAAGAAAAGGGGGAAAAACACGCGACCAACCAGAAAAGGTGCCACAATCCGACAACAGGTAAACAAAAGAAAAATAGCCCGAAGGGGTCCCCCACCTGGGACCTAACCACGACCATCGCACGTGGTCCAAGCTCCTGAACTCCTAAGTTCCACTGAAGTCACGACCAACCTGTCAGTCGCCTGCAAGGGAACACCAAGTGCGGGCAAAGCCCAAGCAGTGGTGAGTATAGAAATACTCACTAGGATACCCCGAAGTCTCAAGGGAGAAACAAAGGAGGTACCGAAGGGTGAGCAGTAGAGAAAACAAATAATATTAAAGGAATACAACAGAGAGTGAAGTAAGGAGTACAGTAGAGTCCAGATCAACCCAAAAAGAGGAAAAAAGGTAGACTCGTCCAGACATAAGGAGCTGGAAATGGTGAGAAGATGAAATTACCATCGATTATTCACTACCTATAACAGGAGAGTAGACTCATCCAACCACGAGAAGCTTGACACGGAAAGCACGTGGCATACCCCACGCGTCTTCGCCTCTCCGGGATGGAGAGTAACCGAACCCAAGAAGTGGGTACTAGAACAAGGTATATACATATCCTTATGCTCAATCAAGAAGCCCAAACAACTTCGTAAGGGGATATCTGTCCCGTAGCTCAGCCCAAGAAAACGAGTAGCCAACAGTCCCAAAAGAAAACACCATCCATGCCCATCATCCCGCACGCCTGTCACAAACTACAAGTCAAGGGGCTCAAACCACAGCACATCGACACTATCCTCTTTGGGCAGCACTGACTCGCCTACATGGTTTTAGGTCGCATCACAAGGATGCGTCTTAGTGGGGGAAAGCACCCCTCATACTTTAGAGTTCTGGGTTAAGTCAAACCACACCTCGTCCCTGCCCCGCTGTTGAGAGGTCTCCTCAAAGTCAAGGTCGTTCCATCACTGACCCACATAACCAAGGGTCCTGCTCTGGTAATCACAGAGGAAAGCCACAGACTAGCCTAGTAGAAAGGACTGAGTCTGGAATAACAACGGGTGTCCCACTGCCCAGCCCTATTGGAGGGTAATTCATAACCAGATATTGGGTGACCCACTGCCCAGCCCTGCTGGAGGGTAAACCCTAATACATCATTAGGAGACCCACTACCCAGCCCCACTGGAGGGTAGAACTTGATACATCATCAGGAGACTCACTGCCCAGCCCCGCTGGAGGGTAGACCTTGATACATCATCAGGCGACCCACTTCCCAGCCCCGTTGAAGGGTAGACCTGGAATAAGTCAACAGGCGACCCATTGTCCATCCTTACTGGAGGGTAGACCTGGAACTAGATGACGGGCGACCCACTACCCAGTCTCTTCTAGAGGGTAGACCCTAAGAGGTCATCGGGTGACCCACTGCCCAGTCTCTGCTGGAGGGTAAACCCTAGAAGTCAGTGAGCAACCCACTGCCCAACCCTACTGGAGGGTAAATACGAAGAAGTCGATGAGTAACCCACTGCCCAGCCCCACTGGAGGGTAAAACTTAGAACTGCTCTGGCCATCTCTACTGAAGGGTAAAACACTGGACAACCGAACACGGAGTGGGTATCGCGCAACCACCCAACTCCAGAACAACTGACCCAAAAGAGGTTCAGTGCCTGTTCCATCACTGGGTGTCACTAGCACCGCTACCAGCCAATCCATCGAGAACGAAACCAGGGAGAGACCGCTCAACCCTACTGGTCAAACAAATGAGCACAGAGGGACCCTCTATGTCACGAGAGGTCGAAGTACGCAAAGAAGAGCATGACATGCACATCGGGCCCACACGGCGTGTGGCCCCAAGTAAACCCCAACCAAGTGCACAAACGTTCTCAGGTACCAAAATCCACATGTACCTCCCAGCGTTCCTGTATACTCCTAGAGTATACCACGTTCCATCCCAAAGGCTATCGTACACACGACACCCAACGTCAACGGGAAGGCGTGAATGTAACAACTCCATCTCAAAGGCCCAAGCATGATCGACCACATCTTATGAACCATTTACATCACTCTCCCAAGAGTGCGCGATCACCCGCCAAGGGTCCGCTACAAACAAGGTAGGACGAACCACCATCGGAGCACCTTTCATGCTCCACATTTAAGAAGATCGCGCAAGAGGCTCCACACATCCAAACAGATCATACCGTTGAAATCCTCATGAAAAAACATGCGAGATAGACTACTTACTCACCTCAAACGGATATCTGAAGAAAGAGCCACCAACACCGCCTCACGCCCGATCGGCGTCCCGTGATCCCGAGCCTCGGCCCCGAAAACTGTTGGTCGCATCACACCATTGCGATCCCCTCAGGAAAACTCGTCAAAAGGACTTCTCACTTGAGCGCAACGGATATCCGGAGAAAAAGATGCATTCCGGCGCACCGCACACGAGCGATGCTATGTGGGGCCCGCATCCCAGTCCCAAAAAACAAAGAACGGATCGCACCGTTGCGATCCTCTCGAAAAAGCACCCATGGTGGACTATTCACTTGTCCAAAACGGTCGCCCGATGATAGAGATGGAAAATCACCGTCGACGCCCAAACGACCCTCGTGGGCCCTGCACCATCATGCCGGATTAGTGCGGGCGGATTGCACCATTGAAATCCCCTCGGAAAACATCCAGAAATGACTGCTCGCACGCCCCGAATGGACGTCCGATGAAAAAGTCGTGAAACGCTGCACGCAGCTCAAAAGACAGGCCGTGGGGCCCGTGCCTCAACTTTGGCCTCCACACCTGAAACCACCCTGTAAAACTACTCCTCGGTTCCAGGGTCCCAACGCTACTGACAGCGCTCAAAACGGACGTCGGACGCGTCCGCGCCGTCCAAACAAGAATTCCCGGGAAGCCCACTAAGCTGCTTTACGCACGTGCCGTGCCCCCGAGGCCTCTCTTTTCGGGAATTAAAAATTCCCTAAACCATCTCAAAACGTTCCCCTCGATCCCAGGAGCACATCGCCACAAACATCACGCAAAACGGATGCCCGTAGAGAAAAATACGGGCGTCTGAAACCTGAGGGGCAAGGCCCCTTGGGCCGGCCCACAAGGGTCGGCCCGGCTCGCCATGCCTGGGCCGCGGCTGGGCCGCGTGGGCCGGTGGTTGACCCGGTCCCCCACTTGGCCGACCGGCCGAGGTCGGTCGCCACGCGATGACCCGCGCGACGCGAGTCGTGCTCCCTCGCGGGGTCGCATGCCGCGACCTCGGTCCACCGCGGGGCGCCGCGGGCGTCCGCCGCCTGCCGCCTGAAGCACGGTCGCCACGCTGAGAGCCGCCACCGCCGTCGAGCTGCTGCCTGCCAAGGAGTCCGCCGCCTGCACCCAGGTCCTCCGCGCCGCCAGCACCCTGGAACCGAGCCACCACCGCGCCAGGGCTCGCCGGACCGCCGGAAAACCCCCCAGAACTCCCGAAATTCCCGTGAACTTCATCGGACCGCTGCGGCCTCCTTGTAACTCAGATTTCGATTCCGAAAGAAGATATGGAAATAAAAAAATGTATACTACACGTCTATGGGATTTTTTTCGAAGGTTTAACAACAAATCGATGCATAAAATTTGATTCAAATGTAGGTTCGGAAAGGAAAACGCAACGGAAACCTCCTACCTCGAAGTGCGTTGCCCGACACTTCATGGAGAATCCGCCGCCGCGTCGCCGCCTTGCCGGGTCTACCTCGCCAGAGTGGAGGAGAAGAGGGAGTGGGCTGCCTTTGTCCAGGAGAAAAAGAAGAAGCAGAGGGAGGGGTAGGGTTAAGTGTTTAAATAGAAACACTTAACCACCCGCCCGCCGGCCCGAACCCGAACTCCTGACGGGGTCGGGATTAATCCTCCCCTAGTCTATAAACCATGTTTTGAATGCAACGGCGGTCTCGGAATTTTAATCCGAGACCCCGTTCAAAAGTTATTAAGTTTAACGTCCGAAGCCGCTAAATTACGAAAACGCCCCTGGGGCCATTTTTCACTGACGGCTCGCGCCCGCAAAACTTACACCCCTCCTATGGTAAACGACATGCTCCAAACACAACAGCGTCCTTGATTTTCCAATCTGATCCACCATTTAAGAGATACTTGCGTTTCAACATTAAACAAATAAAGTAATTAATTTAATTATCCGTTTAATGTTCCTGTAGCAGGCGAGGGGTCCAAACGTCCTACACCGACATGTTTTATGTTGTTCCTAGGGTGAATACCCCATTTTGGACCAATCCGTACACTCGGATCCCTGATCCGGATAACCGTTTAGGATTTATTATATTTATTTGGTGTGCCCAGTGTGAACGCACTGAAAATTTAATTCCGGCCACTCCGGGGCTCGAAATTCCACGACGTCTGAAGGCGCAGCTCTGGAATATCATCAATAATATTCCAATGTCTTCCGCAACAAAAACTGGGTTCTTACATCATTCCATACTTCAATCTTTTCATCCCTGAAAAGAAAAAATAGGGAGCAACATAGGGTACTAAGCCCACACACGGCTCTTCCGTACCTAGAAGAACTCTCGCACAGCTCTGCGCCACCGCGCATAGACCAAAGGACTGATTCGTTCACGCAAGGTCTGCCCTTTCCGATTTCGTGCACACACTCCAGACTTTGGGGTTAGGGAAAAGCAGTAGGGAACCTCGCCATCCATTTGCACGGTTTCAAATGGCCCGAAGGCTCTCAGGGGTAGCTCACCTCCCTGACCGAACCCTTAAATCACACGCCGCGACTGGAATCACCGCCCACACCTGGAACAAGGCCCAGCGATTACCTCTTTCAGAATATCCATATGGTGGAACACCCAAGGATATCTAGTCACGTAAGATTCCATAGTCGATGTCTCACAGCCAAGGCCCTCTTACACGCTCGGAAGCGAAGGATTCGACACCATCGACTAAAGGAAAAGGTCCCACGCCTTTTTATCATACCAAAACAGGGTTACACCGACACCCTGCGCCACCCTGGTAACACCTCAAGCAAAGAGCAGGGAGGAAAGCATTCCACACATAGAGTCTATCAATTCTACTACAAGAAGTAGAAGAGCTGTTGAGCGTACCTCTTATCACCCCATGCTCTGCAGGATCGTAGACATACAAAGCTTGCGACTATCCGTGGTCCCAAATGTCAGCTCCCAGAGCCTGACGTGGACCGCCTAGCGGTGATGAGAAGGCATCGTAAGGTTGTCCCCCACTACCAGCTCCTCCCGCTCCTCTGCTAGCACCACCTCTATGTCCGCTACTACGATCACGACGCTGCCTCTATCGTGGTGGTGCACCTGCTGCCTGCCTGAAGCTCTCCGCATGCCTGGTCGGGCAGTCCCGTGCCAGGTGACCTCACCCATCGCAAGCATAGCACTGACTCTTTCGGGTCGTACTGGTTCCCTCCAGCGTCACTGTGGTGTACGACTATGCCCCATAGTCCGGTTTTCAGAAATCCACCTACGTCGAGGTTCTTCTTGCCGATGGCCGCTAGCCGCGACAGAAGTCTCGGCTCCAACGCGCCTGCTACCACCACCAACTCTAAAACGTGACAGGAAGTTCTCTATCATGAGTGCCTGCTCTAGCACCCTGGCACATGTGGAAATGCCCAAGGGTACTATGAAAACATGAATCTCTCAGCGGAGACCATGCTCAAACTTCCGCGCTCGGATGTTGTCATCATGGGCCAAGTCCGGGTAAAAGCGTGAACGGTCTGCGAAACTAGACGCGTACTCGGCCACCGTCATCCCTCCCTGCTGAAACTGAAGGAGATCCTGAATCCGAAAGGAGCGCAAGCAGGAGGGGAAAAAATACTCACAGAACAACAACTGAAAGTCGCCCCACAAAAGTGATGGCTCATCATGAAACTGAGTCACCAGACTCCACCAACGCTGAGCTGCTCCACGAAAAAGGTTGTCTACCAAAGCCAATCTCTGATCTTCCGGCATCTGTACAAGCCTAAAATGGAAAACCACTGCCTCTAGCCAAACCTCTGCTGCCTGAGGGTCTGGCTCACCACTGAACCTCAGCGTTCTCTGCCGCTGGAACTCACGGAGCGCGCTGAACCTGCGCTCAAACTCATCCTGCCCTGTTGAAGCTGTCTGCTGCTCAACAGGTGGGGGTGCTGCTACCGGCCCACCCGGAGAAAGGCGCTCGCATGATGGGTCCTGGACTGTGGCCTCGTAGCTCACAGGGTCGTCGTCAAGAACCAAAGCTGGTATCCTGGCTGGCTGTCTTTGCGGAGATGTCCTGAATGTTATCAAGGAGTGCCGTGGTCAGATGAGCATATATGTATATAAAAATAACAACAACGATGGGGATCTGACTCAAGAATGACACTCAAGGCTCAGTCTTATGTGATGCATAAACAAATTTTCCCTACAACAAGTGTCTTAGCATGAGGAGTCGACAAGCGGGTTATCAAGGTCCTGGTGAGTGGATACGTCGGCCGCCGCACCATCACTGGACTCCCTGGCCTGAGAGCCGCTCTCGAGACACGTTAACACTGTTGCCCTAAATCCCAACCAATTCCTCTTTTAGGGACGTCCACACAACGTCCCAAGGAACGAACCACCTTTGATACCACTTTGTCACGACCCGAACCTACCCGGGCTCAAGCCGCAACTACCCCAAGCCCGCCTCCATAGGCCAGGGGCTGGCGACCAGCACCGAAGGCACAACAACTCGGGGAGACCTTTGCCTAAGTACCTGCACACACACACACACAGCACACTCAATGCAAAAATGTAGAGTAAAAAGGAAAAAAAGGCAACTGCTATAAATAAACCACAATGTGCATCGACATCTAAAAGTACAAAGCACAAGCTGAAGGTAACTGAAAAAGAAAAGGGGGAAAAACACGTGCCCAACCAGAGAAGGTGCCACAACCCGAAAATATGTAAACAAAAGAAAAACAGCCGAAAGGGGTCCAACACCTGGGACCTAACCACGACCACCGCACGCGGTCCAAGCTCCTGAACTCCTAAGCTCCACTGAAGTCACGACCAACCTGTCCATCGCCTGCAAGGGAACACCAAGTGCGGGCAAAGCCCAAGCAGGGGTGAGTATAAAAATACTCACTAGGATTCCCCAATGGCTTAAGGGAGCAAAAAAGGAGTTACCGAAGGGTGAGCAGTAGAGAAAACCGATAATAGTAAAGGAATACAACAGAGAGTGAAGTAAGGTGTACAATAAAGAGTCCAGCTCTACCCAATAAGAGCAAAGAAGGTAGACTCGTCCAGACAAAAGGAGCTGGAAATAGTGAGAATATGAACTTCCCGTCGAGTCTTATCTACCTATAATAGGAGAGTTGAATCATCCAACCACGAGAAGCTAGAGACAGAAAGCACGTGGCATACCCCACGCATCTTCGCCTCTCCGGGAAGGAGAGTAACTGAACCCAAGAAGTGGGTACTAAAACAAGGTATATACATAACCTTATGCTCAATCAAGAAGCCTGAACAAAGTCGTAAGGGGATCTCTATCCCATATCTCAGCCCAAGAAAACGAGTAGCCAACAGTCCCAGAAAAAACACCATCGATGCCCAGCATCCCGCACGCCTGCCCCAAACTACAAGTCAAGGGGCTCAAACCACTGCACCTCGACACTATCCACTTTGGGCGGCACTGACTCGCCCGCACGGTTTTAGGTCACATCACAAGGACGTGTCTCAGTGGGGGAAAGCACCCCTCGTACTTTAGAGTTCCGGGTTAAGTCAAAACATGCCTCGTCACTGCCCCACAGTCGAGAGGTCACCTCAAAGTCAAGGTCGTTCCATCACTGACCCGCACAACCAAGGGTCCCGCTCTGGTAATCACGAAGGAAAGCCACAGACTAGCCTAGTAGAAAGGACTGAGTCTGGAATAATAACGGGTGTCCCATTGCCCAGCCCTGCTGGAGGGTAATTCATAACCAAATATCGGGTGACCCACTGCCCATCCCTGCTGGTGGGTAAACCCTAATACATCATCAGGAGACCCACTACCCTCCCCGATGGAGGGTAGAACTTGATACATCATTAGGCTACCCACTCTCCAGTCCCGCTGGAGGGTAAACCTTGATACATCATCAGGCGACCCACTGCCCAGCCCCGCTGGAGGGTAGACCTGGAATAAGTCGATAGGCAACCCACTGCCGATCCTTGCTGGAGGGTAGACCTGGAACTAGACGACGGGCGACCCACTGCCCAGTCTCTTATGGAGGGTAGACCCTAAGAGGTCGTCGGGTGACCCACTGCCCAGTCTCTGCTGGAGGGTAAACCCTAGAAGTCAGTGAGCAACCCACTGCCCAACCCTGCTGGAGGGTAAAACCGAAGAAGTCGATGAGTAACCCATTGCCCAGCCCCGCTGGAGGGTAAAACTCAGAATTGCTCTGTCCATCTCTACTAAAGGGTACAACACTGGCCAACCGAACACGGAGTGGGTATCGCTCAACCACCCAACTCCAGAATAACTCACCCAAAAGAGGTTCAGCGCCTGTTCCATCACTGGGTGTCACTAGCCCCGCTATCGGCCGATCCATCGAGAACAAAACTAGGGTGAGACCACTCAACCCTGCTGGTCAAACAAACGAGCACAAAGGGACCCTCAACGTCGCGAGAGGTCAAAGTACGCAAAGAAGAGCATGGAACACACATGGGGACCACACGACATGTAGCCCCAAGTCAACCCCAACCAAGCGCACAAACTTTCCCAGGTACCAACATCCACATGTACCTCCCAGCGTTCCCGTATACTCCTAGAGTATACCACGTTCCATCCCAAAGGCTATCGTGCACACGACACCCAACGTCAATGCGAAGGCATGAACATAACAACTCCACCTCAAAGGCCCAGTCACAACCAAACATATCTTATGAACCATTTAAATCACTCTCCCAAGAGTGCGCGATCACCCGCCAAGGGTCCGCTACAAACAAGGTAGGACGAACCACCACCGAAGCACCTTTCATGCTCCACATTTAAGAAGATCGCGCAAGAGGCTCCGCACATCCAAACAAATCATACTGTTGAAATCCTTGTGAAAAAAAATGCGAGATAGACTACTTACTCGCCTCAAACAGATATCCGACGAAAAAGCCACCAACACCGCCTCACACCCGATCGACGTCCCATGATCCCGAGCCTCGACCCCAAAAACTATCTGGCGCATCGCACTATTGCGACCCCCTCGGGAAAATACGTCAAAAGGACTTCTCACTTGAGCGCAACGGATATCCGGAGAAAAAGATGCATTCTGGAGCACCGCACACGTGCGGTGCTACGTGGGGCCCGCATCATGGTCCTGAAACAAAAAAAAACGGATTGCACCGTTGCGATCCTCTCAAAAAAGCACCCAAGGTGGACTATTCACTTGTCCAAAAAGGTCACCCGGTGATAGTGATGAAAAATCACCATCGACGCTCAAACGACCCTCGTGGGCCCCGCACCATCATGCCGAATTAGAGCGGGCGGATTGCACCATTGCAATCCCCTCAGAAAAACATCGAGAAATGACTGCTCGCACGCCCCAAATGGACGTCCGATGAAAAAGGCGTGAAATACTGCACACAGCTCAAAAGACGGGCCGTGGGGCCCGCGCCTCAACTTCGACCTCAATGCCTGAAACCAACCTAGAAAGATCCTCCTTGGTTCCAGGGTCCCAACGCTACTGATGTCGCTCAAAACAGACGTTGGATGCATCCGCGCCGTCCAAACAAGAATTCTCGGGAAGCCTGCTAAGCTGCTTTACGCACGTGCCGTGCCCTCGAGGCCCCTCATTTTGGGAATTATAAATTCCCAAAACCATCTAATAATTTTTCCCTCGATCCCAGGATGGCGTCTCCATAGACGACACACAAAACGGATGCCCGTAGCGGAAAATACGGGCGTCCGAAACCTGAGAGGCAAGTCCCCTTGGGCTGGACCGGCCTGGGCCGGCCGGTCCGGGCCGGCCCGCGTGGGCCCGACCAGCCTGCCACGCCTGGCCCGCGGCTCAGCCGCGTGGGCCGGCGGTGGACCCGGTCCACCGCTCGGTCGACCGGCCGAGGCCGGTCGCCATGCGGCGACCAGCGCGACGCGGGTCGTGCTCCCTCGCGGGGTCGCATGCCGTAACCCCGGTCCACCGCGGGGCGCCGCGGGGGTCCGCCGCCTGAAGCGCGGCCGCCGCGTTGAGAGCCTCCACCGCCGTCAAGCCGCTGCTTTCCAAGGAGTCCTCCGCCTGCACCCGGGTCCGCCATGCCACCAACACCTTGGAACCGAGCCGCCGCCACGCCAGGGCTCACCAGACCGCCGAAAAACCCCCCAAATCTCCCGAAATTCCCGTGAACTTCGCAGGACCGCTGCGGCCTCCTTGTAACTCGGATTTCGATTCCGAAAGAATATGTGGAAAGAAAAAAATGTATACTACATTTCTATGGGATTTTTTCTAAGGTTTAACAGCAAATCTAAGCATAAAATTTGATTCAAAGGTAGGTTCAGAAAGGAAAACGCAACATAAACCTCCTACCTTGAAGGGCGTTGTCCGACGCTTCACAGAGAATCCACCGCCGTGTCGCTGCCTTTCCGGTGATACCTCGCCGGAGTGGAGGAGAAGAGGGAGTGGGCTGCTGCTGTCCAGGCGAAGAAGAAGAAGCAGAGGGAGTGGGGTGGGTTAAGTGTTTAAATAGAAACACTTAACCACCCGCCTGCCGGCCCGAACCCGAACTCCCAACGGGGTCAGGATTAAGCCTCCCCTAGGCTATAAACCATGCTATGAATGCAACGGAGGTCTTTGAATTTTAATTCAAGGCCCCGTTCAAAAGTTATTAAGTTTAACGTTCGAAGCCGCTAAATTACGATAACGCACCTGGGGCCATTTTTCACTGACGGCCCGCGCCCGCAAAACTTACACCCCTCCTAGGGTAAACGACATGCTACGAACTCAACAACGCCCTCAGTTTTCTAATCCGAGCCACCATTTAAGAGATACTTACGTTTCAACATTAAATGAATAAAGCGATTAATTTAATTATCTGTTTAACGTTTCGATAGCGGGCGAGGGGTCCAAACGTCCTGCGACGACACATTTTATGTCGTTCCTAGGGTAAATACATCATTCCGGACCCATCCATACACTCGGATCCCTGATCTGGATCACTATTTAGGAGTTATCTCATTTATTTGGCGTGCCCAATGTGAACACACTGAAAATTTAATTCTGGCCACTCCGGGGCTCATAATTCCACGCCGTCTGAAGGCGCTTCTCTAGAATATCATCAAGAATATTCCAAAGTATTCCGCAGCAAAAACTGGGTTCTTACAACCTTTCAATATAACAAGTAACCTTAGAACATTATCATATACTATGTCACATAGAAGAACAATCATTATGTGATAGGAACTTTTTTTAATATTCAAATACATAAATACAAGTAATCATAATGTACTTTGAAGTTGGTTCTAGGGAACCTACTCCAACAGACTCCCACTTACACCAAATCCAATTTCTAACAACATTTAGTCTTCTATGTCTTACATTATATTCATTATTATACTGAGATAAATCCTTATTTATGGTTTCCACCATGTTTTCCTCCATATAAACCCTTTTTATAATGACTTAACCCCTTTGAGAAAAATCCCTCAAGAGGTGATATTTACGGAGCATGTGCTTCGTCGGTTGATGTGACCTTGGCTCCTTTGCAAGAGTCACTACTACAACATTATCATAATATAATGTGTTAAGATATGTACTTATAGGAACCACACAAATCTCTTTCATTAAGTTATGAATCCAAACTTCTTCTTTGGCTACATTAGAATTCACTATATACTGAGACACCACTATAGAATCGATGATAACTATTTGCTTTGAACTCTCCTAGCTCATAGCTCCTCTATTGAGACTGAAATCATATCTTGAATTCAAATTTATATTGTTCTGATATTTTTGGATACTAGAATCAATATATCCTATGATGAATTGTTTCTTATCTCCTCCATCTAATTCGAACATATCCTCAGTATGCCTCAGATACTTAAGGACAACCTTAAAAACATACTAATGTTGTTCTCCAAGAATGACTTAATATATACCTATCATGATTAAACTTTAGAAAATTACAAGCCTAATACATAACATGTCATACATGATTGATCCCATCATACATGTTTATGAGATCTTACTCATTATATCTCCCCCTTTTGTGTTTGAGGAAACATTTTCTTGAAGAGATGTATACCATATGAAATTGGAACAAATTCCCTCTTGGATTGTTCTAAAACAAATATCTTTTGTATCTAATAAATCCATATAATTTTAATTAGTATAAGAATCCTTTTAGATCTATAAAAAATGATTTTTATTCTAAGTAAATATGATTCTTCACCTAAGTCCTTCATATATAATCACTTATTTATCCAGTCTTTAAAATACTATAAGACTGGTATGTCTTTTCCAATAAATAATATGCCATTAACATATAATACTAGGAATATGAACACACTCCCACTAAACCAATAGTAAATACATGTCTCAAATTCATTCTTTATGAAACAAAAATCTTCTAAATCTTTATCAAAGTGAATTTTCCATGACCAAGATGCATACTTTAACCCGTAAATAGATCTCTACAACTTACATATCTTATTGGAATTTTCTGGAGTTATAAACCCTCCATGTTGTTTCTTATAGCCATCTTCTTGAAGGATTATTTTAAGGAAAGTTATTTTTATATCCATTTGTAAAATCTCATAGTCATGGAAAGATTCTATGATAAGTGTATTTCTGATGGATTTAAATATGAAAACTAGATAAAAGGTTTCATCATCCTCAATTCCTTGATGCTGTTTAAACCCTTTAGACACTAGACTTTATTTATAGATACTCACTTTACCTTCCATGACCAGTTTTTTCTTGAATACCCACTTGAACCAAATAAGATTTACATCAACTAGTGGATTGAATATATCCCAAACATGGTTATAATACATGGAATCAATCTTATAATTCATGGCTTCTTTCTATATTTCAACTTCTAATCAATCTATTACCTCCTTATAGGAAAGAGGATCATTAGTGTCAACCAATAAAAATTCACCACATTTTATGACTAGGAAAACATATAATTCTAGTTATATGACCTATTTTTTTCTCCCATATAGTATCTGTGATTCAGAAAGAACATCTTTTATATGGTCCTATTGTAAAAACCTAAGATTTTATGATATATTTGTCTATAAATAATGTTCTTTGATAGCTTGTTTTACACACAACACCGAGTTAAAAATAACCATGAAAAGATATTAAAATATTATTATCTTAAAATTATATCATAATTGAATTCATCATGTCTCTATTATCTTAATTTTAATTTTTTTGATTTTTATGAAAATGTTGATTTTTAGTGAATATTGAAAAATACTAATTTTTGTAAAACTTTCATTTATTTTAATTGAAAAATACCTATGGTTATTTAAATTAAAACCTAAATTAACATAATAATATTTAAGTTATAAAAAATCCAATTAATTACATTTTAATCATCATTAAACCTATTTTTGGTATAAGTTTATTTTTGGACTTAAAAAGGCATTTTTCTAAAAAACTATTTTAATTTCGTTTTGTGTTTTTATATTAAATTATTTTATGCAACTTATGTGAATTTAATTTAATAAAATGAATTACATATTTGGAATATTTAGGAGAAAATTTTGTAAATAGATCCCTTTTAATTTTTGGTCATTATGAATAGTAACACTCATAAAAATCTATCATCTCAGTAAAGGATAAATCAGGTAATTTTGGTTAATAACTAATGTAATAAGGATTTAAAGTTTATCTAATAATTTACTTTATCATATTTTATGAGTGTATATTGTCTATTTCCATAAAAGTATTTAATATATGGTCACTTGGGGCTATATTTATTTGATTATGACCTTTATATTAATTTAAGAAAATAATATATATATATATATATAATGTCACTCTCTTGACTTTAATATCTCCAAATTTTTTACATAAGGTTAAAAAGAGGACAATTTTTGTTATAATTTTTTAATTGAGATATAAATTAGTTTTTTATCATATTAATTTATTGATAAATTTTAGTAATTAAATAATCACCTCAAATGTTCACAAAATGCAGGCACAATATTTATTCTATTAATATAAAATTAAAATAAATGATTTTAAAAATATTAAAAGTAATACAATTTGGATGAATTATTATGTTACAAAATTTTAATAGATAAATAGAAAATATCTATGATGTTTGAAAGGATTATATCCAAATTCAATCTTTCTATTTATGTATTTAAAGTCAAATTAAATGAATAGTTTAAAAAAATGAAATCAATGATATTGTATGAAAATAATATTTCATTAAATTATTTAAAGAATAATAAAAAACTTGAAAAGGGTTAAGGAAGATAATTTATGGTCATAAATGTCATACATTGGCTATTTAAGATCAAATTTTCACCTTATAAGTAAAATTAAAATACATTAATATTCAAAAATTCATCACCACAGTTAGGGTTAAAATTAGTTAATGAAGGGTTTAAACCCAAATATATAGTTTAAAATGAAACCATAACCTATATAAATTGAATTTTTTGATTATATTTTGACCTTATCCTCATTTTATTTGAATATATGTACATTTGGAATCATTTTGATTGAGAATTAATTAATTATATTTTTAATCTTTTATGAAATTCCAAGAGTACCCATCCCCTCACTTATAAAAGGATACCCATTATATATTTTCTTTACACCAATTTGAGAAACATATCTCAACCAAAAACTTCCCATTAATCTTCTAAAAATTCCTTATAATTTTTTTAAACGTATTGGTCTTCCCAAAAGACCAATCCTAGGTTCCTTAAGAGGAGATATAAAGGAATTAAACTAAATAAGAAGTAATCATATTTACTAAATCTTTCAAGTTTATTTCTTCTCTACATCTACTTAATGTGTTGTAACCATAATAAAATAATAAATCTAGTATCATATATAAAATAATATGTTATTATGATTATAGTATAACCATTCTCAACCTCTTTTCCATTCTATGAAAATAAAAAACATCACTCATGCAACCTAGCTTGCACAATAGACTCCCACCATCTCCTTCCTAGCCCCTCAAGTATATATGTGAAAAACCCACCTTTTAGTCTTTAGTTACCTTAAATATGTTGAAGATACTATCAATCCACTCAATCCACTCTTCATATTCCTATGGTCCCTTTTCACCACAAAATACTGGTGGATGCTGCTTAGTAAATTCTAAACCATGATCCACCACACATCCTGGGTTCCCAACACCCACTTGACCCAGAGTCTAAATGGTGCATATTACTACTTATACCAAGGAAGGGACCACTGGAGGATTAAAATTTGGATATTATCTTGAATATTAATCTCTTGGATTTGGAAGAGATATTCTCAGAGGTATTTTATAATAAACACAAGATAATAACCAATTAGATCATGACTACATTCCAAAATATTAAGACCACATATATGATCCAAAACAATGATTTTAAAAAATAATAATGTAATGTAATTATGAATTATACCAATGAAATAAATCACTTAAAAAGGAATAGTTAAATTTAAATAAACTTCCTATACATTTCATCAAATGACCTCTGACTCCAAGTTTAAAACCTAGTAAAATTCCCTAACCACCCATGGTAACTCAGGTTTAGTCACATAAGTGAGATGTACATGAACCTTTTCCACAATTACTATCTGAATTCCAATGGTCCTAGCTCCTATATAACCAAGAAATGGAACAAAACTAAGGAAGTGTTAACACACTTCAGGATGAGTCCCCCCTTGATACCAATTTGTAATAGAACTACCTAATTCAACCAAAAAATTCACCCAAGCTGTCCCATGATGGTGGTGAGGTATAATAGGATAACAAACCAAGTATTTAATATAACCAAACCAAGATGTACAACCAGATTAAAAATCAAAATAAAATAATATACAACAAAAACCACACAATCTAATCCACAATAGGCTAAAAGAGAAAGTATGAAAAATCTCCATGTGACCCATAGTCACCTTTAAATCAACCCCAACTGAAGGCAATGACAACAAGAGAATCTATCATACTACAACATTCCCTTCCCTTTACCTGGATCTTGTAATACAAAATCTACAAAAATCTAAATAAAAAATTAGGGTGTGAGAAAAAATATCAGTAGGATACCACCAAAGATTCTATACAAGGTATAATATCAGGAATCCAATAGTTCTAGCTTTTTAAACAAAAATAGTTTTATAAAGAGTTTTCATAAATCCAAACCATTTGATAATCATTTTCCTATTTGGTTTTCATAAAATCCTTTTATATTCTCAAACTAGAAATATGAAAAGTATATGTGATAAAATAGGGATTCCAATCCATAAATAAATAGGTAATTATATAGACACATATCCATGAAATAACCTATCATGTTAATCTATGTGATACAATCTTATATAAAAACCCATGTGAAACAATCCATGATAAAAAAAATCATGCGACAAATAACCATAAATATAAAAGTACCTAATATTGGTCCCTACTATGTGAATATGCACTAGAGACTAAAGAGCCTAAATATGCATAATATGGGATCTAACCAATATTGAGTCCTTCCATTGTCCATCGATATCCCAAAGGTTACCTCATAGTGGTGCCATACACTCTAAGGATACCCATGTCTATTTCTTGATGTACCCAAGGTTCCTAATGTGATAATTTCTAAACATTCATTTCAAAACCATGGTCCAAATTTTATAAAACATTTTCAAATCCAAGAAATATGATTTGGTGTTTGAAAACCCATTTCAAAATAAATCAAATCCATTTTCAAAGAAAAACCCTTTAATTTTTTCCTTTCCATAAAATCCTTTTAAACCACATATCATTTCAAATCAATGAGCAACCCAAATGAACTTTACATGAACAATTATAAATTAATACAATGAACCCATTGTATAGAAACAACTACCTCAAAAATGTATAAACCTAGCCTCCTTTGACAATGGTGATTGGAAACTATGATATAGGCCTTCATAAGACAAGGCATGAAAAGAAACTGAAAAGGATAGATAAAAACACTATCCAATAATGAATATAAAAACTGACCATATCCAAAAAAATATCCATGGCCAAAGTAAAGAAAAAATAGAAGTAACACTTATTTGAAGACGCATACCGCAATAACCTTTATGATCAATCATCGAATAAAGTGATCCAAAAGGGAGGGAATATCCCAAAATTTCTGAGGGTGATCCTTTGATTGAGAGAGGGAAGGCTGTAGGCAGAATGAAATATACATCAATCGAACAACACCTAGAACATATATTCTCAAAGACTTATGGGGAGTGTAATCCCATTACATGTCATGTATTCCAAGAAGTCTGAAATTACTAGAAAATGAATCACCATTTTAATAAAAACTCGATTTTTGACATTACACAACATGAACCAAATACACATCATGTAAAAAATTTCACACCCTGGAAATGTTTCAAAATATATACCCGAAGAACAATACACAATGTTTAATACCTTTACATAGAATGTAATATCCTAGTAGATATAAAAAAATACTGGTTCTTAGTAGAAAAACCCCAAGGCACCCAGGATATTCTATGAACTTAGAGAGATTCCCTCAAAGCCACTAACAAATTTATACCTGGACTCCATTAATTCAAACAAACATAAATACTCCAATTTAAATTAATTTCCCCCAATAAAGGCTCTCAATCCCTAATAATCCCAAAAATAAACCAAAACAAGTACAATAAACAAATAATGAAAAAAGGAGTACCATAAAAGTGTAATGGGGTGTTATAAGGATTAAAAAAGAACAAGGGAATTCAATGTATGATTACTAGGATAAATTCATGAAATTGTGTGCAAGATACCCGAATCACCAATTCAGTGATAAAATATTCATCCAATAATTATATGAAGGCCTCACACCTATGGAGAGGTGCATGGTGAATGCTGAAATAGGAGGATCATTGGTATAAAAAATACCAACTTCTACACATGTGTTGATTGAAAATATGGCACACAACTCCCTATAATTTTGTGATTGAGGCATGCCAAATGTTAGATAAGTACATAAAGAAATTCCCAATTCACTTGAAAACCATTTAATTGATACTAAGTTGGATAAATTTACCACTATGAAGAGATAAGTTTCTTTGTTATAAAATACATCCCAACCCACTCCTACAAGGCCTTGTGGCATTTTTATTGAACCTAACCAACCAAAGGGTTGTGGGACCTAATTACTAGATATAGATGATCGTGAAGCCATATTCCCTGGGAGACCATATCAATAGAAACAAAAATTACATCCTTGGAAGAAGTATGATTCATTCACACCTATATATAACCAATGATGGAAATATGAATTAAACATTAGGTATAGATCTTGGAAAAAATAAAGTCCCCATTTTTAACAAAATTTATAGTCATCTCTGCCTTAAAAACTGGGTTTTCAACAACCCCAGAAAATTTTCAAAGGCTACGAATCTACAAGTCAAAAATATAAAGTTTTATCCCAACCAAAGGTATATTCTAATACTGATGTTCTTTTGAAACAAATTATTCTTAATCAATCGAATGAGCTAAAGTGTATGGGCAAGGATTTGAGGTAATTGAATATTAAAATGAGTTAGATTTACACTTACCATTATGAATTGGTAAACAATAACTATGTAAATATTCCTTACCAACCCAGTCCAAATACCAAAGGTAATTTCAGTGTGATAACATTGAAGAGTGGGGAGAAAATGGATAGGAAAAGTGTTTTCATCAGTCCACTAGGATTCAACCCACCTTGTAATATTCCACCATCACCCTAGGTAGATTGGAAACTAAAAGGTAAAGGTAATAGAAAAAAAGATTCATGAGGTACCTCCCAAAACACTTCCCTTTCCCATACGTGTAGTGAAAATGAAGAATATGGTTGAGGAGGAAATGGAAAAAGAAGTTTTGGACACATTAAAGAAAGTAGAGATCAATATCCCAATTCTCATTGCAATTAATCAGATCCCAAGGTATGATAAATTCATAAAAGAACTTTGTACCAACCAAATAGAGTACAAGGGAAATAAAAGAATCAATATTGGAAGGAATATGTCAGAACTCATTACACCAACTCAATTGATTCCTATAAAGTATAAGGATCTAGGGATATTCACCCCACTATACATTATAGGATATTTTCACTTTTATTATGCTTTATGTGATTTAAGAATTTAATAAATGTAATTCATCACTCTATTTTCTATTCTTTACAAATTGGTGAGTTGAATCCAATAAAAGTAGTGGTGAAATTGGAAAATAGAGCTATAGAATATCGGGTAGGATTCCTAGAAGATGTACTTATTCAGGTATGGGACGTAATATTTCCTTTGAATTTCTATGTTCTCAATAAAGTATGATCAGGTACATTATCATTATCCTATTATATTAGATAATTCCTTCCTCAAAATAAAAAAGATCAAAAATTTCCTTTAGGGTACACTTTCAATGGAGTTTGGAGATGAAGTTGTGAGATTTAATATTATGGAATCCATGAAGTACCCCTCACAGGATTATTATGATTTTTTTTCCTCCCATTTTCACCCATCATGTAAAAAAACATTTGATTCTTTCCATATATTTTCTGATTATGATATGGCTATTGAGTATGCTAATGGATTTGATGTATTATTCTTTGATTTTGAGATATATATTTGGATCATGATGCTCATTGTGCACATATTTATATTACATCAATTATTCCATCCATACAACACCCACCCATGTTGTAACTCAATCCATTAACATAAAATATTAAATACTCTTATTTGTTAAGTGGTGAGAAATTGGATGTTATTATTTCTAACAACCTCCATCCTAAACAATAAGACAAACTTTAAGATCATTTTCAGAAGAAAATTTGGGCTATTGGTTGGATCCAAGATGATATACCAGGTTCTAACTATTCCACTTTCATTCATAGGATTCATTTTGCGGATGGTTCCAAATCAATTAGACAACTGCAAAGAAGGATTAATCCAAAATTATCAGAAATTGTAAAGAAATAGGTCTAGAAATTTCTTGAGGATGGTATCATTTATTCTATATCATATACTTAATGGGTTATCCCCATTTTTGTTGTTCTAAATAAAACTAGTTTCATAGTTGTAAAACATGTGAGTGAAAATTTAGTTCTAATGAGAGTGAAAAATAATTTTCATGTGTGTATTGATTATAGGGAACTAATTCAATCAAATAACAAGGACTATTTCCCCCTCCCATTCATTGATCATATGCTTGATAGAATTTATATTAAGACACACTATTGTTTCTTGGATGGATTCTCTAGTTATTTAGATGTTCCTATTGCACTAGAGGATCTAGAGAAGAAAACTTTCACATGACCATTCAGTAAATTCACATATCGAAGGATTACATTTGGAATTTTTAATACCCTAGGTACCTTCTAAAGATTTATAATAAGTATCTTTTATGATCCACTTGAGACATGAATGGAGGATTCATCAATGAATTTACTATATCTGGATCCATATTTGAATAGTGTCAATGTAGCTTGGGAACATTCTTATATAATTTTATTGATAAAAATATAGGTTTTAACTTTAAAAAATGCACTTTTATGGTAGAGAAATTAATTATCCTAGGGTATTCAATTTATGATCATGATATTGAAGTGGACAGATCTAAAGTTTCCATTATTTCTACATTTCAATATCCTAAATATGTTTGTAATGTTAGATCTTTCTTAGGGAATACAGTTTTTTATCAAAACTTTTAGTAAGATTCATCTTCAATTATCGATATTGCTTCAAAAGTTTTTTTATTTTGTGTTTGGTGATTCTTGTAGGGATTCCTTTAAAGATCTAAGGAAAATTATCACCACACTAATGATCATCCATTCCCCATGGCATGAGATCACATTTGAGATTATGTGTGATTCTTCAAACTTTTCTGTTGGGGTGGTATCTTATAAGAGGGTAGAAGGTCATTCCCATTTGATTTCATATGTTTCAAGGGAATTGGATTATTACCAAGAAAAAGACATACCTATATAATATTAGTTTCTTACTATCATATTTTCTTTAGATAAATATTGTTTTTATTCATTAGGATCTAAATTAGTTGTCTTCTTTGACCATGAAACTTTGTGACACCTATTAAAGAAACCAAAATGAAAATCCAGTAATTATCTATTGGATATTATTACTTTAGAAGTTTGAAATTTAGATAAGTATAAGAAAGGGATAGAGAACTTGGCGACTAACCACATGAGTATGATAAATCATGTGTTAGATAATGTTACCCCAAATATGATAAAACTTAAAGACACTTTACCAATGAACATCTCTATGGCCTAATATGTATATGACCTTGGTATTACAATTTAGTGAATTACTTGGTGTTTTCTAAAATTAATACATACCCAAAGAAAAAAAAGTCCAAAAATTAGAAATTGAGTATATTTATTATGTCTGGTATAACCCATAACTTTGGGACATGTGTAGTGACCATGTTATTAGGTGATGTATTCCTGATCATGAGTTTGAGTTTGTTATACATTTCTGCCATACATATGCTTTCAGAGGAAACTTTGGCCCCAAATAAAAAACTAGGAAGGCCCTAGACTGGGTTTATATTGGTATAGTTTGTTCTATGATTCCCATATGTTCCGTAAGTCATATTATCATTTCCAACTAAAGGTTCTAGGTGCAGCATAAGCATGGTTGGGACAACACCCAACTTTGATTTTTACCATGATCAATGATTATTCCTGGATCAATATGATGATGAAAGGTAGTCTCCATGGAATATAATCAAAGATTTAAATAAAGAAGAAAGAGGCCCGAAACCTTTAGAGATGATCTTGCACATCATGTTTATAATTAATTTAATTAATTTCATAAATAAAAATAATACCTGGATCTTTGTTATTTTTCTTTGTTGATGATATTAATCATCCAGAATGACCCTTCAAGATTATCTCGTTGCACTTTTAAGGATCCAAACTAGAATCCCTCTAGCGGTGATCCACATGTGCTCCGATGGCCTCCGATCGACACTGCTCATTCTTTGGGTGCTAGCGCGGTGAAGTGAGTTTCTTATTTCAGTTATTCTTGATCAATTATTCTTCGACCTTGAAGACCATCTCTCATTCTTGAGAGGGGAGAGAAGAGGATTCAAGAGAGAAATTGTTTGGCTCAACAATTCTCAATTCACCAGGCGTGTGGTCTGGTCTATGGCATAATATGCATACTTTTATATTTTTATATAGAGAATTTTAGTTACAATATTTAATTTCATAACAACAATTAAATAAATTCATGAACTAAGAAAAAACCCATGCGTTTAATAATAATACTGCATCATTATTTATGGTTCACCAACTTGTGAAAAACTGAATTATAAATAAAATTACGCATCACAAAATAATAACAATGTTATATTAATTTGTTCTAACTTGTTAAATAATTATTTACCATCTTGCAAATAATTATTTTACTACTGGACTAACCGTGGTCCACTCGAACTCCACTTCCATTTGTTGAACACTCTAATAAATAAATAAATAATTTATTCTCTTAAATAAATATTTTATTTAGAAACTAGTAAATAAATATTTATTAAATATTCAATAAAATAAATAAATAAATTTTATTTAATTTAGATATCATTTTAACTTGAATAAAATTATTCCATGATCTTGAGAAAAATATTTATTTCATTAATTAAATTCAAATAGAATTTAACTGAGACCACCAAAAACACTTAGTGTGTGACCCTCTAGGATTATTTCTTGTTGGCATTAGGAGGGCTTGGCTAAAGTCCAAGAGTACTATCTAGCAATGGGTTAAGGCACCCAAGATAAAGAACTTAAAGTTACAACAATGAAACCCCCATACGAACACTCACTGTGTAATATAATCCCTTTTTCGCAATATCTCATCAAGCAGGTTTCATGACTGTGTTATCAACTTTTATGCTTGATACGTCGTTCTTTGACTACTTGAAATAAACTCATCATTACAACATGTCCATGGAATTTCATGCGACAGTTCTATTTCAATTAAAGGGCCAAGATATCAACTTCCATAAATGGAAGGGAGAAATCCTTCCTTGAATTATCCATTAATAACAAGCCACTCGTGACACACCCAACGTACCCTACTTCCCGCCAACTATTTGTGTGGCGATTTTTGTAAGTAAATCAAAGTGAGTAAGTCATGACACATATTAATGATAATATTAAAGTCTAAGGATAATTAAACATGGTCGAAGATAGAAATATCTGATGACACCAAAACATGAAGAATTCCTACAAGCTGGTATGTTCTCATAATATCCTATCTTGGAGATTACCAAGTGTGAAATTCTTGAGAGGAAGTCTCATCTGCTTAAGAGTACTCACACTCGATGGTCTGCATGCTATGTGTCCCATCATAACTTGTCATTCAACTGCAAAAATATATTTAAGAATATTGTTATAGCATTTCAAGGTTCTCATCATAGTAGGGAACTGCCAGGACTTTATCAATGTAAAAAATACTCTAGGACATTATTACATGATAGTAATGAAGAAAAATGAACAATATGTAATAATATATTAAATATACATGTAATCAAAGTAAAAATAGTTGGTTCTAGGATACCAAATCTTAAAAACACCCAATTAGACTAGAGACAACTGCCTATGACTTTCAGTTCGCTAGAACTCACATGATGATCATGTTTCTGCTAAGTCCAGGCATTAGTCAAGGGGCCTGCCACATTATCTTCAATGGAAATACTACTCACTGCAACTTCACCTCTCTGAGAAAAAACCCTCAAGATATAATACTTCCAAAGTATGTTCTTCATCCATTGATGTGACCTTGACACTTTTGTGAGATCCACCACTGTAGTATTATCACAGTACAGTGTGATGGGATCTTTACTGTTAGGTATCACATATAGCTCCTAGACGAAGATTCACATCCAAAATACTTCTTTAGATGCCTCATAAGCTGCGATATACTCAGACTCTACTGTAGAATTTGTAACCACACTCTGCTTTGAGCTCTTCCAACTAACTGCACCTCCATTCAAAGTGAAGATGTATCCCATTTGAGACTTCATGTCATCTTGATCAATCTGGAAACTAGAATCTGCATATCCTCTGATGACTAGTTCCTCATCTCCTCCATAAACCAAGAACATATCATTAGTACGCCTTAGATACTTTAGAATAGTCTTGACTTCCATCCAAAGGCGGTCACCTGGTTCATCTTGGTATCTGCCTACCACACTCAATGCATAGGCGACATTCAACCTAGTAAATAGAATGGAATAAATGACTGATCCAATTGTTGATACGCATGGAGTCCTTTCCATTATATTTCTTTCCTCATGTGTCTGAGGACACATTTTCTTGGAAGGATGAATGCCATGTGACGCTGGCAACAATTCCCTCTTGGATTGTTCCATACCGAATCTCTTAAGTATCTTATAAATGTATGTACTTTGACTTAGGCCTGAAAAATCTCTTGGATCTATTATGATGGATCTTGATCCCAAGAATATACACTACCTCTCCCACATCTTTCATGTAGAATCATTGATTCAACCATGCCTTAACAGACTGTAAGACTGGTATGTCGTTTCTAATAAGTAATATGTCATCAACATATACTATTAGAAAAACGACTGCACTCCCAATAAACCATTTGTAGACACAAGGCTCACATTCATTTTTGATAAAACCACATTCTTTTATGGCTTCATCAAAATGAATGTTCTATGACCTGGATGCTTTATTTAATCCATAAATGGATTTATGAAACTTGCATACCTTATTAGAATCCTTTGGAGTCACAAACCCTTCAGGTTGTGTCATGTAGACATCTTCCTAAAGGTTTTCGTTAAGGAATGCTGTTTTGACATCCATTTTCCAAATCTCATAGTCATGGTAATACACAATGGTAAGTATAATTATGATGGACTTTAGCATTGCAACAGGTGAGAAGGTTTCATCATAGTCAATTCCTTAATGCTTTTTAAACCATTTTGCAACCAGTCATGCTTTATAGGTACTGACTTGTCCTTCCATGTCCAGTTTCTTCTTGAATACCCATTTGTAACCAATAGGATTTACATAAACTGGAGGATCTACCATGATCCAGACATGGTTTTGGTACATGGAATCCATTTCAGAATTCATGGATTCTTTCAACTTGGTAACGTCTGTGCCACTTACTAATTCCTTGTAGGTTATAGGATCATTATTATCAACTAATAACGAGTCAGCATCCTTGGTAACTATAAACCATACCATTCTGGTCCTCTAACCTCTCTTGTACTCCTACAAAGTACTTGTGTCTCTGGAACTGATTCTTCTTCCACGGGGATCTGTGGAATCTGTTCCTGTACCAAATCTTGTGTACCTTGAGCCTCGAATTCATAAAATTACATCTTTTTCCCACTATATCTTTTGGAGATGTGATCCCTCTCAAAGAATATAGTGTGTCTTACCACTATAACCTTTTTGTCTGAGGGGTTGCATAGGTAATATCCCCTTTTTTCCTTGAGTATCCTATAAAGGTACACTTTGTGCCTCGCGGTGTGAGTTTGTTACCTGAAGAGGCCTTAACAAATAATTCGCTACCCCACACATGTAAATTCGATAACATGGATTTTCTTACACTCCAGAAATTGTATGGAATACCATTTATCGATTTAGTTGGTACTTGGTTTAGTATGTGTGATGCTGTTTGTAACACATTCCCCCAAAAGGATAATGGAAGACTTTCATGACTCATCATTGATCTCACCATGTCCAAAAAGGTGTGGTTCCTCCTTTCACTTACACCATTCCATTGAGTTGTGTAAGGAGGAGTGAGTTGGGATAGGATCCCAAACTCTTGTAATTAATCAATGAAGTCCTGATTAAGATATTCTCCACCTTGGTCTGAGCAGAGTTTCTTAATCTTCTTACCAATATGGTTCTCAACTTCATTCTTGTATTCCTTGAACTTATCAAAGGAATCTGACTTATACCTCATTAAGTAGATATATCCATATCTACTAAAATCATTAGCAAAAGTTATTAAGTATGAGTACCCACCCCTTGCTTCAATAGGAAATGGTTCACACACATCAGTATGAACCAATTCAAGAAACTCTTTAGCCCTTTCACCTTTCCCACCAAATGGGGATTTGGTCATTTTTCCTTGTAAACATGAATGAAATACACCAAGTGGTTTTAGTTCAAAAGAATCTAAATATCCATCTTGATGTAACTTTTTCAAGCATTTCTCGTTTACATGACCTAGCTGGTGATGCCAAAGTTGGGTGTGGTATGATTCATGTGAAGTATCTTTGTCATTGATTTCCATTACTTGGTTTGTGTAATCTAACACATAAAGACCATTATATAAATGTGCCCTACCAAAACAAATGATATCTTTATAAAAGAAGCAACATTCATTTACAAACTTGATAAAATTCCATCTATATATAGTCTTGATACAGAAATTATGTTTTTGGTTATAGAAGGCACATAAAAACAACCCTTTAACACCAAGATCATCCCAGTTAGAAACATGAAGTGGTAGTCCCTGACATCTACAACAACAAGTCTGGCTCCGTTGGCTGCTCAAAGATCTACCTCCCCTTGATCAATCTTCCTAAATCTACTTGGTTCCAATATTTGGAAACATATGTGATCACCACAAGAAATATCTAATACCCAATTTGTAGAAATAGATAGATTGTATTCGATAACAAATTCACCTGAAGCTTCCCATTACTTATTAGGCTGGGTGTTGTTCTTCTTCTAGTGGCCCTTATTGACACATGAGAAATAAACAACCTCATGTTACCTTGCCTCCCATTTTATTTTCCTTTTCATGGAATGTCGTGAAGAATCATTGGGATTAAATCACTTCTCCTTCCCTTTCCTCTTATTCACCATAAGGACAAAAGGATTTTCTTGCTTCATATCTTTGTCCACTTGGAGAATGAGGATAAGAAGATCAGATAGAGACTTCTCAATGTTGTTCATATTGAAATTGAAAACAAATTTAGAGAAGCGTTGCAAATTGTTGCGAGAATGAGATTGGTGCACAGTTCTTCAGGGAGTTTAAACCCTAGAACCTCCAGGCGCTCAATGTAGCCAATGAGCTTGACTACATGAGGCCCAATTGGGGAACCTTCTCCAAGATTACTTTGAAATAGTGCCTTAGAGATCTCAATCCTTTCCTATATTTCTCTCTCATAGTAAAGACTATGGAGGTTCTTGAGCATTATATAAGCACCCATGTTTTCATGAGACTTCATGAGCTCACTAGACAATGATGATAACATCAAACATTGAACGTCAAAAACATAATTCATATGTTTCTCATAGACTAGGAAATCCTCATCACTCACCTATTTATAAGGTATATCAAGTAATGCTAACTCCACCAAGTAAGACTTCTGTTCATGGAGTAGTATAACCCAAAGGCATCTAAACCATTCTTAGAAGTTACTACCGGTGATGATATTGTCTTTATCCGGAATTGATCATAGGGATAGTGTGGTTGACGAGCTTGTCATTTTTATTATACAATTAAAATAGTAGATCATTAATACTTTATTGATTAAATTTTATGAGAAATAATAAATTTTATTAAGTCTCCCACTATTTTATCAAGTCCCAATGACCCTCACCATTGAACTCAGAATGTCTAGTTTCCATGAATTTCTAGTAGAAAGGATCTATATTCCCCTTATCATAACCCCAATAAGGGTTGGTCAAGATATTATAAGGTATTTAGGTAATCTGGTCTTTTCCAACTGCGGGCTTGAAACTCCTTGATCTATTGAGTGGACTCCCCAATCCTGAAATCATGACTTTGGATCTCCTCAACTCTTGCCTACAATATTACAACAAGTCTAGCAAGGGATACTCCCCTTGATGTAATATGGTTAAGTCAACCTAAAACCTTTCATAAGGGATTACTATATAAAAGTAAGTTTCCCAACAAGGGTTGGTCAAACACATTGTTTTATTTAGTTTTTCCCTTAATCAAGTAACACAAGGCTTGTTCTGACTAAATATTTTATTTGAGGGATTTTTATCTCTTATGCGTGAATTGATTATTATCACATGCTTGTTAATATTAAGCGGAACTTACTTAAGTGATTAACCATCTCTTGATAATATTTACACATAAGTCTAGTTTATTTTAGTTCCATCTTGTATGATTGTTTAATTCATTAATTATGTGATCATGACAACACATACATAATGATAAACCATGAAACTAAAAGAAATAAAATGGAATGATCATGAGATTTTCTAACGGTTAGTTTATCTAGAAGTTGATAAAATAACCCTAGCCTAGGGGAAAAATGTTGGACTCATGACGCTCCTGACAACAGACCAGAACCCCGCAGAGTTCACTCACTGAGGATGCGCTCAACTGGGCCATTAACTTGGCCGATTTCATGAATATATCCTCTAGCCAGATGAGGATTTATTTCGCCTCCATCGAGATTTGTACCCATGGATGACTGAAATTTAACCAACCAGGGAGCATCCTCAAATACAACTAAGCCAATGGCCTAGTGGTAGTCGAGGATGCTCCCTGATTGGTTAAATGCGAGTCATCCCTGAGTACGAATCTCGACAGAGGCAAAATAAATACTCAGCTGGCTAGAGAAGATATCCATGAAATCAACCCAGTTAGTGGTTTATCTAAGTGCATCCCCAGTGAGGGGAATCAATGGGGTTCTGTTCTATTGTCGGGAGTGTCACAGGTCCAGAAAAAGGTTCATTTTTTATCGGACCATACGCCACTAACTGGGTCGTAGGCCATGCACCCCCAGCCCCTAACTCGGGTACTGTGCTCATCTAGGCCACTCTCTGGGCTAGTGCAAAGTACTGTCCCCAGGACCTACCATGATTTAATACGCCTCCCACATGATTCAAACTAGAGACCATAGGCATAACAACCAACTAGGAGCATCACAAGTACCACTAAGCCATTGAACAACGGTAATCGAGTAAGATCCCCGGTGGCTATTATGCCAGTCAGCCTCAGGTTTGATTCTCGATGGAGGCAAGATTAAATCCCCAGCTAGTAGGGGTACAATATCTGAACCCGGCTGAGTTAGTGGCCCAGTTGAGTGCATCCTCACTGAGTGGGCGTGGTGGGGTTCTGGTTTGTTGTTGGGAGCATCACAGGTCCAACAAAAAGGCGCCTCCCCCACAATTTGAACTGGAGACCTCAGGCATAACAACCAAACAAGAGCATCACAAATACCGCTATACTCGTGACGCTCCCAGTTGGATGTTATGCCTGAGGTCTCCAGTTTGAATCGTGGGGGAGGCGCCTTTTTATTGGACCCATGATGCTCGTGAAAACAGACCAGAACCCCACAGAGCCCACTCACTGGGGATGCACTCAACTGGGCCACTAATTGGGACGGGTTCAGATACTATCCCCCTACCAGTGGGGGATTTAATCTTGCCTCCGTCAAGAATAGAACCCAGAGACCTCAGGCATAACAGCCAACCAGGAGCGTCACAAGTACCACTAAGCTAGTGGTACCATAGATGCTCCTCGATGGCTATTATGCCAGTCAACTGCGGGTTCGATTCTCGACGGAGGTGAGATTAAATCCCCCACTGGCAAGGGGATAATATCATAACCCGACCCTTTTAGTGGCCCAGTTGAGTGTATCCACAGTGAGTGGGCTCCATGGGGTTCTGGTCCATTGTCGGGAGCATCATGGGTCCAAAAAAATTCACTTTTTTATCAAACCATACGTCACTAACTGGGTCACAGGCCGTGCACCCCCAGCCCTTAACTCGGTTACTAGGCTCATTTGGACCATTCTCTGGGTCAGTGCAAAGTACTATCCCTAGGCCCTACCAAGATTTAATACGCCTCCCTTGAGATTTGAACTAGAGACCTTAGGCATAATAGCCAACCGGGAGTGTCACAAGTACCACTAGACCAATGGACTAGTGGTAGTCAAGTAAGCTCCCTAATGGCTATTATGCCAGTTAGCCCCGGGTTCGATTCTCGACAGAGGTGAGATTAAATCCCCCAATGGAAGGGGGAAAATTTCTAAAACTGGCCCAGTTAGTGGCCCAGTTGAGTGCATCCCCAGTGAGTGGGATCTTCGGGGTTCTGGTCAATTGTCGGGAGCGTCAACGGTCTAACAAAAAGGTGCCTTTTTGTTGGACCTGTGATGCTCCCGACAAGGGACCAGAACCCCGCAGATCCCACTCACTGGGGATGCACTCAACTGGGCCACTAACTAGGATGAGTTAAGATACTGTACCACTTCCAGCGGGGGATTTAATCTCACCTCCGTTGAGAATCAAACCCGAGGCTGACTGGCATAATAGCCACCGAGAGCTTACTCGACTACCACTACAGGGTTCTAGTCTGTTGTTAGGAGCATCATGGGTCCAACAAAAAACACCTTGAACCTTTTGGATTCGTGTTTATAGCTTCCACCTATCCACCTATGTATCCCCAGGATTGGTTTTGTCTCGGCTCTAGCTTGAACCGCCTCCACTAGCTTGAGAGTTCCATCCATTACATATGCCTTTTTTTAACTCACATGTAGGTGAGGGGTAAAAGGGGGTTTTACATAAAAGAAACTTTGGGCATGCAAGACCTACATATTAATGAGGAGAAGGATCACAAGCCCAAATATTTAATTCAAATAAATAAATTAAAAGAAACCATCCACATACAAAGATCTTGGTTTATCTCATGATCATCCATACAAGCAATGATATTTACGCATAAATAAAACTATCATTCAATTCTTTAATTGTTCTCGCCCGAATGGCCCGAAGGCCTTCATTTTTATTGATTTTTGATAACCCCCCTTTCAAGGGATGAGGGGGAACCCTTAAAAGTCTCGTAGGCTCAAAGATTACATGGCCCGTAGGCTTAAGAGATTACATGACCCAAAGGTCTTAGGGAATTCAACCAGACTATCTACAAGGAACTGCCCCTCCCCAACATCTATATCTTGATAGTAGCTCTCCACCTTTGCATGAATGTATGGCTAGGATTACCTTTCAATCACAGGATGGTACTAATGGCATAGCCATACCCTCTCATTCTAACAATCCATTTGGCTCTTCTCTGGTGAGTGCACCTACTCTGAATCCTCCTTTGGGGCTACTCCTTTTTTTGTAGTGTGTATGGGGCCTGAATTCATGTGGCTTGAAGGCCTTGGGGTGGCCCTAAGGCCTTAAGGTGGCCCGAAGGCTTTGAGAATCAATTGGCCCGAAGGCCTTGGGTGGCTTGAAAGCCTTGCAGGACCTGAGGACCAAACCAGAGGCCCAGATAGATAAATAGTTCCGGCTGCTACAGTACCGAACAGTGCCTGCTACAGTGCCTGCTACAGTGCCTGCTACAGTGCTGCTACAGTACTGCTATAGTTCCTATTATAGTACCCGGAAATATGCCTCCACCCGGATTTGATCTCGGGTCTCTTGGATGCACCTAGCGAGTCCTCACCAACTGGGCTGAGGCTCTTGTGCAATTATTTAATCGTTCTCATTTAAGATAAATCACACTCGAATCAATTAATTATCATCTTTAATTAATCAATCCTTTTATCTTAAGTCCTTTTCTGAATTTCCTAGAGATTCTCATCCATCATAAATTTAAACAAATAAATTCATTTAAAATTATCTTTGTATGTAACTTGTACCTTGGAGGCATCCTGATGAATTCCTATTCATAACTACCCAATGTATAGAAATGAACATTACATAGATGTTAAATTAAACACACATATATATAACACCTATCACGTGTTGTGCCTCAGAATTATGCCCGAATGATGGTACACGTCTCAAGAGTTTGTATAATATAATAATAAATTTTAATAAATCTGCGTAATTCGGATGAGTACATGATGTGTAGATCCAACTACATGGTGTGTACTATTTTTAACCATCTATTTGATGTACATGCCTGGGTAAACGTCATGTGAGTGTACTTCAGAAATATTTGGAGTACACAATATGTCCATTGGGCCACACGCCATGTAGTTCCTCGTTATACAATCTCCAGCTGGGCAAGCCATGTACGGGGTACATGGTCCAACCCTAACCTGAAGGGACTACACACCATGTCCATTGGGCCACACGATGTGTAATTAGGAAACCACATGCCACCTATTCCTAGTTAACACATAGAGTCATTTAATACTTAGAAAGACTCCAACACATGACTTGCTTTGGTGGACCGGTCCGATGCATTGAGTCTTGACTACATGACGTGTACTACCAAATACACACTGTGTGTTCTGGTGTTGTATGACCAGGATGCTTTGGCACCTCCGGATGAGATCCTATTTTATTTTAATCAAAATTAAAAGACAATATCATTTCTATAAAGTGAACGAGAAGAAAAAGAGGTGGAATAGATATCAATATTCAGATTTCCAGAATGATTAACTTGAATTGAAATAAATAAATTATTAAATGCGTAAGTCATCAAGAAAATATTTAAATAATTATAAACTACGATGTAACTGCTATGATACCACTTAAAGGTTCCGAGCGCAGCGGAAGCGTGGTTGGGACGACACCCTACTTTGATTTTTACCATGATCAATGATTATTCTGGGATCAATACAACGATGAATGCCATTCTCCATGGAATATAATCAAAGATTTATATAAAGAATAAATAGGCCCGAAACCTTTAAAGAGGATCATGCACATCATGTTTATAATTAATTTAATTAATTTCATAAAGAAAAATAATACTTGGATCTTTGGTATTTTTATTCATTGATGATGTTGATCATTTAGAATGACCCTTTCGTATTATCTCGTTATGCTTGTAAGTATCCAAAGTAGAATCCCTCTAGTGGTGATCCACACATGCTTCAATAGCCTCCGATCGACACCACTCGTTCTCCGGGTGCTAGCATAGAGAAGCGAGTGTCTTGTGTCAGTAATTCTTGATTTCTTGTTCTTCAGCCTTGAATAACGTCTCTCATTATTTATAGGGGAGAGAAGAGGATTCGAGATAGAAATTTTTTGGCTCAACAATTCTCAATTCACTAGGCGTGTGGTGTGGTATATGGCACAATATGCATACTTGTCTATTTATATACATGGAATTTCAGTTACAATATTTAATTGCATAGAAATAATTAAATACAATCATGAACTTAGAGAAAACCCATGCATTTAATAATAATACCGCTTCATTATTTATGGTGAACCAACTTGCACAAAACGGAATTATAAATAAAATTCCGCATCACAAAATAATAGGAGCATTATTTTAATTTGTGCCAACTAGTTAAATAATTATTTATCTTCTTAAAAATAATTATTTTACTACTGGACTGAACTTGGTCTGCTTGAACTCCACTTACATTTATTTAACACTCAAATAATTAAATAAATAATTTATTCTCTTAAATAAATATTTTATTTACAAACTAGTAAATAAATATTTATTGAATGTTCAATAAAGTAAATAAATAAATTTTATTTAATTTATGCGATCATTTTAACTTGAATAAAATTATTCCACGGTCTTGAGAATAATATTTATTTCATTAATTAAATTCAAATAGAATTTAACCGAGACCACCAAAAACACTTATTGTGTGACCCTATAGGTTTCTTTCTCATTGGTATTATGCAGGCTTGCCTAAAGTCCAAGATTACTATATACCAATGGGTCAAGTCACCCAAGATAAAGAACATACAATCAAAACAAAAAAATACACATACAAACACTCAATATGTAATATAATCCAATTGTTGCAATATCTCATGAAGCAGGTTTCATGATTGTGTCATCAACTTTTATGCTTGATATGTCGTTCTTTGACTACCTGAATTAAACTCGTCGTTACACCATGACCATGGAATTTTGAATGACGGTTCTATTTCAATCAAAGGAACGAGATATCAACTTCCATAAATGGAAAGGATAAATCCTTACTTGACTTATCCATTAATAACATGCCACTCGTGACGAACCCAACGTACCCTACTTCTCGCCAATTGTCTGTGTGACAGTTTTCATCAGTAAATCAAAGTGCGTAAGTCATGACACGAATTAATGATAATATTAAAGTCTAAGGATCATTACATACACTCACAGATAGAAATATCTGATGACACCAAAATTTGAGGAATTCCTACTAGCGAGTCTGTTATCATAATCTTTTATCTTAGAGATTACCAAGTGCGAACTTCATGAGAGGAAGTCTCATCTTCTGAAGAGTACTCACACCTAACAGTCTGCATGCTATGTGTCCCATCATAACATGTCATCCAACCACAGAACTATATTTAAGAATATTGTTATAGCATTTCAAGGTTCTCATCATAGCAGGGAACTACCATGACCTTATCAATGCAAAAAATACTCTAGGACATTATTACATCATAGCCATGCATAAAAATGAACAATATGTAATAATACATTAAATATCCATGTAATCAAAGTAAACTAGTTGGTTCTATGACACTAACTCTTACACCAACACACATGTAATTTTTCTGAGAGGCATGATATTCTTCAACGACCCATATTATTCTGTGAGTTTTTTGATGTACATGGAATTAATTTTATGGGTTAGTTTATAATCTCATTCGGTTTATTTTATATCCATTTTTTTGTTGATTATGTTAGAAAATGGGTGGATTCCAAGGCTTCCAGGAATTATGATTCTCATATTGTAGTGGATTTTATCAGGGCACATATTTTTTGTAGGTTTGGAATAACAAAGGATATCATTGGTTACCAAGGGTCACACTTTTGTAATCATATTTGGCTTCCCTCCTTTAGAAGTAAGGGGTGACACATAAAACATAGAATCCTTACCACCCCTAAAAAAATGGTCATTCCTAACTTTCAAATCAAAAGATGAAGTAGATATAGGAAAAAATTATGCAACCAAATAGAAAGGATTGGAGAAAGTGAATGGATAGTGCACTTTAGGCTTATATGATAGTATACAAAACTGCCATCGATATGTCCTCATTTTATATTGTTTTTGGGAATGCTTTTAATCTCCCCATAGAAGCTGAACATCAATAATTTTGGGAAATAAATAAGTGAAACATGGATTTAACCTAAAAAATAGATCAAATAAAGATATAACTTCAAGGGCTTTAAGAGATCAGATTATCATCATATGAGAACTAAAATCTCTAAAAAGAGTGATCAAAAGAAACACATGACTTGGTGATCCAGAATAGTGGGTTTCATGAGGGTGGAAAATTTCTTCTTTTTAGTCCATGACTTAAGTTGATTCTCAGAAAGTTGCATTCTATATGGTTATGTACTTATGCTGTATCTAATGTTTTCCCTATTGTATAGTGGATATCACAAAAGAGGAAACATAAAGAAGATTTATATTCAATGGGTAGTGGTTGAAGTAATATATTAGGGGAATTCCCACACATGTAGTTTATTTCATCATAGTATATAACCCTATCATAACTTTAAAACATTAGGTTATTCCGAACCCTTTCACTTTTATATTATTTTCACTATTCAAAATTTTGTATTTCATAATCATATACAATTTCATAGGATCACATTGTGTACAATGTTGCATTTTAAGTGTGGGGGAGGGGAAAACATTTTAAGCTATCTTATTTAGTAATTTTATTTTTGTGTTTTGTTTTTTATTTTAACCCCCCCCCCCCACAAAAAAAACATCAAGCTAAAATTTAATATCCAAAATTATTTTACATTATTGAGCCACCTATTGTAAAATTACTTGTTTAAAAAAAAACAAATGAGTGTTGATATGGGATAATTTTATAGAATTTGAAATTTTAAAACATTCTTAGAAGATTCATGGATTTTTAAAACCCATGCATTATTAACATTAAACAAAAATTTAATCCTAATTCTAAGAGGTATTATAAACTACTTTGAAATCATATTTTATAATACCCTCACTTCTTAGGAGAAGATTAGATTTTTTTATGAACTAGAAATTTTGGAAATTATCTCTCAAATAATTAGAGCTTGTGAGACATTTTCAAAATGGTTGAGGAAATTCAATTTTCTAGAACCTCATCTATCATTGAGACTAACCTTGAACGCCGATCCTTATTAATCCCATAGATAAACATGAATGGCCTTATAGGTTTAAGACTCATTACAAGCCTATCCATATCATAAATACCCTTACTATAAAATAAATTTTCATGATTTATTCAAGTTTAAGTTTGGGGTAAAGGGGATTCCATGTGTTTTTCTTTGGGAATAATTACATTTTAATGGGAAAGTGAGTGGTTTGTGTCATCGTTTTGGATAATTTTAAATGGATAAATGATCCTAAGTCATTTTCATCCACCACATTCCATTTTTATAATCTTATTATAAAAAATGTAAAAAACAAAAAAGGATACAAGATTGATACATATACTACTCTTATTTTTTTGATTAATAACTCTAATTAATAAAAGGTAATGAATCACCATTCATTATACTCAATTGACAACTAATTATCCTAAGAAAATATAAAAAAACCATAAAAAATAAAAAAAGGAAAGGGTGAATAAGGATGAATTCATTTATCTGATTCATTTTGACGAATCATGGCTTGGATAAGTGTAATAGCCATATATTTTAATGGATATTGAGTGAATGGGACCTTAATTACTTAACATGATTAATTATGAATTATATTTAAAGAGTAAAAACTTTCTCTTTTTTTGACTAGTGATTTTAAACTCTTACCCACTAAACTTAATCTACTGAAAAACCTTTTAATGACCTCAAGGTTGATTGTATTTCATGGCTCATGGTATGGAGAGATGATACTTTTTACAATCCTATAGAAAATATTCATTTTCTAAGCATGAGGATAACTCTATATAAATATATTCTCTTGAGTGAAGAGAGACATTGACTTTATTTTGAGGTAGGCTACAAATTTTTTCATGGGTGAATGAATTATGCTAAAAAAATTGAGTTTGATAAAATAAAAATTAAAGTATAAATTATTTTATAAAAGTTACATGGTGGGTTTAACTTTTAAAATAATATTTGAAATTTTCTAAATTTTGATTTAGGTATGGATTATGATTTGGATATATGATTTTGACCAGGAGGGAAAAAGTTTAAGTACATGGGAGCTGATAAAACATATTTTTATCGAATATTTATTCATAATAAATGATATATGTTTCCTAAATTATTCTAAATATGTTTAATTATGGAAAAAATTGTATTATATCATTCATTTGAAAATTTGATAAAAATTCATGTTTTAACCCTTTAAGTATACTATGGTATTTTTAATATGAATATTTTTATATTCCTTATCTAGACTTGAAATTTAGTTAAATTATTAATCACTATTTGGGATATGATTTTGATTCAGACAATCATTGTTACATCACTCATTTTATTAAATAAAATGGGCCATGAATTCAAAGCAGGTCTAGAATCATCAACATGGAAAACACTTCAACATTTGGGCCATATATTCTATATTAGAGTTTGGATTGGGCTCAAATTTGGAAATTAGATAGAGGACCAAATTAAAAAAACAACATTCTGGAAGTTTTTTTAGTTCATGTGTTTTGGATGTCAATAAGTTAATGAAATTTCCATTAAAATATTTAGCCAAATTTCTCATTCACACTTGTAATATCTTAGAACCCCATCCTCCCCTTCACTCTATAAATGTGTGTTTTTATATTTTGGAGGGGGTTAGATGTGAATTATAGGATTTTTATCATAGGATATGTGGAAAATTTCCATTTAGACACACCATTAGATTTGGGAATTTCTTAAGGTAATATCTCCCCCAAAATGCCATTCTTTTTCTCTTTTTTCTTGCAATGTTATTGTTATTACAATAAATTATCCCTTTATCTTATATTTAACCAATTTTATTTCATTTTAATTCTTCTATACTTATTTTTGTTGGGATTTAAATCAAGATTAAAAATATTATTGGGTTATATCCTTTCTATACCTTTGTATATGCAAGTTTTTTCTATGATGACTACTCCACCCATAGAAGAGTAGTTTTTATTAGTAATCAATATAATTATAACCTTAATTTTTTTGAATGAATGAGAGTACTATAATTAATGTTAATATGATACATTAATTTAATTTTTAATTTAAAAATAAATATTCAAGTGATAATAATTTTACATACATGGTTGAGTATATCCGAATCATAAGAGCATGAACTTATTCATCAAAAACAAAACAAGAGTGATTATTTTATAGGATCCAAATATAATACCTAAACTAAATTCATCCCCATTTTGAATATGTAAATGACCCTAAATTCATAACTAACCATAACATACCCTTGGAATGATAATAAAATTAGGGTTCTATGATTGTATGTTCTAAATCTAGTCTAGGGATTGATTCAATTCATATTTATTGTCGAGGTAAATTATTTTAAGTTTAGGGGGTCAAAAAATTAGGGGATCATAATTAAGTGGATTTTATTTTTAATGATAATTATTAATGAGTAAGTGAATAAGTAGATTTTTATTAATTATTAATTTAAAAATATTTTCTAAAAGGATCTCCTCTTTGTGTCTTATCAATCAAAATTCAAAAATAAAAAAAATAAATATAAAATTTCTTTCCAACATATATGTTCTTATGTTACAAAACTTGAAAAAACACCCCATTAATTTTAGTAGTGAGTTTTTTTGTTTCCACAATACCTTTAATATGTTGTTTTAAGTACTACCTCATTAGATAATTACCTTGTTCAACACTCTACTGTACTTAAGTACTAAAAATTACACATCATTTATGAGTTACCATGAAAATGCCTTTCATAACACCACTATAACATACCATCACAGATTTTATCATAATAATCCCAAAGAAAGATCATGGAAAATAGGGAAGCCATACATTTTTCCTAACTGACCTGGATATTTTGGGAAATACACAAAACCCAAAATATTTAAGCATCAGTAATATTACTAGACTCAGGTGGGGTGTATATAAAATCACATAGAAATATAATTATAATATTCACACATGATACCTGACCTAAGGGTTTATCTATACATCTATTTCATAATACACAACACTAACTCATCAATACACAACATCCACCACCAAACACTACAACCACTAAATGTAACTCATGACACATCAAATCCCATACCATATTATATTATTACCATACACTTATGCTTAATTACATCTCATTACATTAATAATTCATCATTCCTAATCATTTTCCATAGCCACCGAGCAACTAAAACAAGGCTAGCACACAACATTCCGACTATATCTCAATACCCACCATTATATCCCATGCTGTTGACACTCCATTCCATCACATGGTTGAAAAATTGACAAAGGGAAATGCCTTAGAAAAAGGAGGAGAAAATATATAGAGAATTTAAAGATTTGAAAATGCTTAAATTTGAGTTCTCCCAAGGTATCCTAAATCACTGGTGTCACGGAAGTACTTGAACGCCACCTCATCACTTGTGTTCCAAGTAACTATTGATCAAGGTACATTATTTTCATATAAATAGACCCTTGAAGCCTTTATTTGTATAAACAAATTTCCCTGAATCCTGATTGCTTCTCTTATAACCCTAGTGCTTTTCCCAATTCCTATGAAACCTCCATGATAGTTTTATAACACCTAAAGTGAAGGAATTAAATGTGGATAGTAAGACTTATGTTCTCTAAGTGTTAAAAATTAACAACACTTGCATGGATCATTCACCCAAATACCTTAATTTAAGAACACTTGAATGACCACCCTTCCTCAAGTAGAATGTTGCGCGCCCACTTCTGGGAATACCTATGAAGACTCTTGAAGGATTGAGCCAATTATCACCCAAGATTAGTCATCTAGGTTGTTCTTAACCTAAGGTGAAACCAATTTTACCAATCCTACTTGCATGCTACATACCTGAGCACCACTAAATTGAGAACCCCTTCTTGGTTCACATCATCCCTTCAGCCTGATCGAGCCTTTCATGAAGCCTCCTTCAAAGACACTCATGGTAGGACCTCTCCTTAACTGGATCCCTTGACTGAAAGGGATCATGTTGAAACCTCTACCAAGACCTCATGATTTACAAAACCTTAGGGAATGACACATCAACATGTCTCACATTTGGGTTTGTATTTCTACGGTTAGAGGTTTCCCATAATTATCCTACTAGAGGGTAAGGATCCTTGTGATGTATGTAGGTTTTTTTATCTACAATCACATGGAATGTTACCTTAGGGACAATGTTGCAGAGTTATGGGTCTTGGATTCTGGGGGTATGACTCCATCCTCCCCTTCTCATCTCTAAGACCTAGAGCCTCCGATTCCTGGTAGGGAGGATAAGGATCAAATTTTATTTTCTATTTGACAAAGTAAAAGTATCCCTCATCTCCTAGGACCAATCAAAGGGTATCTATCTTGGTGTAATCCCATAGCCTTTCATGTAGGAGGTTTCAGTCTCACTCCTCTCTACATCCTTCACCTTTACTCCAGCCTTTCATTAGACCCTTGTTTAATGTAAAGTGAAGAAAGGGAAGTGTGGTTTCCATGAACTATTCCATAGTCTCCCCATCCTCTTTTTCCATAGGCCAATCCTCTTATATCGGTAGAGGAGAAGGCATGTGTGGTTTGTTGAATCTTTCACACCCTCTTGTTTCTCACACCGAGCATCACTCACATGGGATTAACGATTTGTGATGATTCCAATATTTTCACAATCCATCTAATTGAATGAACAATGGGAAATCTAATTCCCACCATAATTTGGATACTTAGGAATCCTTCACCTAGGGCTTGAGCTTAATTTGCATCCTCCTCAGGAGTAATCCCCAATCCTAATTACCTTAATTTGGGTATCCTCCTTAGGAGTAAGCCCTGAATTAAGCCTCCCTAAATCTCTAAGAGTTAATAAATATATAATGGAACCTGTTACAAGGTCATCTTCTTTAGGAGTAATCCCCGACCTATTTCTCTCAAAGTGTCATATTTCCCTGTGAGACTTACCAAAATACGTCGACTTTGATTCCCATCCAATCTGGATACATACGAATCCTCCCTGAGATCAAAACCCAACAATCCAAGTCAACCTTGTTATTTCTAGGACACATTCCTAGTAGGTTCTAATTCAACTTGGAATCTTATATCCCTTCCAAGTTCCTTAGGCTACTTCAGTATAATTCCCACACCAAACTTTGACTAAGAAACTTTCTCTTAGATGTCCTTATCACATGGAGTTAAACTGTATGGTTGGGTCCTTATCACACAACCTTAAAAGGTATGATGTGTCCCATTAAGTGGCACCAAACTACATGGGTTTTTATTCCTTTAACAATGATACATAGGAATCCCATATATGGGTTTGATCCCAACATCAAAACAACTTCCATCTCCTTGGATGATAATAAACTCCAGAGTGACTTTTGTCTACCTGGATGACTCTAAATTCTAGAGTGCCCCACTAAGTATCTTAAAAATCAAAATCATCATAAAAAAGACCAAATAATCTATATGTAATATATGAGAGGATACCATTGATGGAGAACCCCAAATACATACAAATATCTCCATTGATGAAGAAACTCAAATACATACAGATGATTCTAATTGCCATACATGATAATAATTAATTTCCAATATTGGGATATCCTACCTCATACATGGGAATTAATAAAGGATTCCTGAACATATATTAAATATTAAAGAGATTCCTAGAGTATGAAATAACTACCCCTAAAAGGGTGTAATGAGCCCGACATCCCATCCTCTCAACCAATGTGAGTTCTTAAGCATCGTGGGTCAACAATCCTAATGAGCACCTACATTTGGAAAGTAGGCCCCTTTGGATATAGAATCGTTGGGTATTTTTGGTTCTATAAACAATTCCATTGGAAACTATTTGGAAATAGTGATTCCTAAACAAAACACACATTCCGAGGGAAACAAAAAATGGTGAACCCAACGTGAATCCTTAACCAAGATGATAGTATTACCCATATGTCAGGCCCCTATCAATTGATAAAAGAGTGTCAGACAAAGCAATCCATCACATATACGTTCATCCAAAAATATGATTCTTTTTGAGAGTTTATTGTTTTTATTTGTCATATACACATGAACTTCCTTTCAAGAACTCCCTTCATTCAAAATGGCTTCCTTCCAATTATCACCAATGAACACCCTGACTGCTGCTCAAGCTGGATACTCATCCATCTAAAGAACACCATCACCGAATCAGCGCCTTCAGCACTGGGTGTCCAATACGCTATTCCAAGAGTACCTTAAATATGGTACTATCCTGACCTTGGAGGCTTACTGATAGTCCCTCCATATCAATAATAACCAACAATAATCCGGTCAATGACGAATGATGGTCTAGAGGAAGACAATTTTTATAATTGTTTTCAACCATTTTGGGAGCTTATCAGAAAAATGTAATAAATATCCCCTCCCATATTTTAGGGAGGTGGATGAAGAGTCCATCCATGACCTTGTCCCAAAGACCCAAGGGTCCTTCCCAAAGTATCCTATCAATTATCACAACTTCCAATGTCGCAGGATAGCAAACCCTCAACATGATGAGGGTGTTATCTTCTGCTGTCTGGCCCCGGTCCCTCAGACCAGAGCATGCAAGATGAACCATCGAGGATAAAAAATAGATAACATGGAGTAAAGTTCTACCATTCACCCCTAAAAAGAATCCCACCAACCTAGTTTAGTGGAAAATAGTGAGCGGACACATACACCCATCCACCTTTATTCTATTAGTCAGCAGACTCATCTAGCAGTGCACAACCAATCCCGCCATTCAAATCCGGTGGAGTACCATGAGAAAAAAAATACACTTGACTAAAATCATCAAGAATGCAATCAGAATCATATGTTATAATTCAAAGAATCCCATCAACCCAATTTTGTGTCAACCCACAAGCAGGAACACACACCTGCCTACACTCATCAAGTCTGCCAACAACCTCATTTGGCAGCACATAGAGAAGTCATTCAGAAAGCTCTGATGACAAGAAGAGGGTAGTCTCAAATCTCTACACCCACACACAAGTACTGCTAGTATCTACTAGTAGTAAATGGATGATGGGAGTAGGTACATACACCTACTCTAGATAAATAATGGATGTATATTCCCATTATGGTCACTAAAGTCACCAAGAACATCTTGGAAATGGTGAAACGAAAGATTCAAATTCTTGACCATATCCTAGATACTTTCTAATATATTATCATAGTGAAAACAATAGTACATGAGGGAAAGAAACATAAATCTATCCCCACAAGTATGGTGGCTCATCAACATGTCACCCCAGAGCAGATACATACCTATGTTCCCATCCATGAGGGTCATGGGGAATACTCCCCCATATCATATGGACAATCAGATTAGGAACATACACCAATTCCAATTGGATATAATCATCCTATTCTGATAGCCACTCCAAATAAGACACATAAACCTTCCCATAATAACCACTTTTCCTATTAAATGTCCCCAAATGCTAGTAAAAAGGCATCTAAGAGGAAGTATCATCAAACACAGTTGATGAATCAAGAGCCGATCTGTGATCTTTCTCCACTTAGTGCTAGAGTTATTGAATCCCTAAGAAATTTATCTACTGTAGATCAAGACCCTACCCTACCATCACCAAATTATGGGAGTAGTAGTAGTAACTCTGAAGGTACTTATTGGACTCTTCCTTATGAAGTCTTGCTTCATGATAATTTGGTCAATCTCAAGAGCCTATATTCTGAGGAGAGCCACGAAAGACCTCTGTGTGGCCAGAATACCATGTAACAAGTGGATTTATCCCTTTCTATAATCCACTATGATGGTCTTACCTATGATTCCATTCACTGAAAAATTCCTCTCCGTAGTAGTATTTCACATTGTCAAGAGAATTAAATATCTGAAAATATAGTGATGATAAATCCCTCTTATATTGAGGAACTTTCCAATCCAAGGCTAGTCATGTCTGACTCCATTTCATTGGAAGGTGAAATAATTTCTCAGCAAGAAGATATCCCAAGGAAACAATCATTATATGAACCACCCTTGGGCCACTTCCCTTTTAGTACAATAAAGGAATTCTCTACCAATCTTGTTGATTCTAATAAAGCGGTAGGAAAATGAAAACTTTGGTCCGATCTTGTAGAGAAACCTCTAGCAAGAGACGAAGAGGATATGTTGAACATGAGGAAACAATTGGCTAAGGGTGAAGTACTAGTTATGTTCTGGACTTTGATGACCACCTCTCAATACAACATTCTAGAAATTTTGTTAGAAGATTTTATTCATGATATTCACCTAAACATATGGAAAACTCTTCATCATCTCAAGGAGAAAGTATTAACTTATGATGAATATCTAAGTAATTTAATGTTAATAGAAGGTTCACATCACTAAATTGACTTATAATCTCTCAAAGTTTCCTAACATCCAAAAATAGAGAAGCAGTAGGGATCCCTTTGATGTGAGTACCTCGATGCATCAAAGAGGTTGCATCAAATGACTGCAAAAACACCATATGATGTTCATATCAGAGGAAGGGGTGCACACATAACATTTCATTTCAATTCACTCCAAAAGCTTAAAATCCTGCCAAAAGTGATCTCATGCAATGTTATTGCCCCTGGCCGACTACAATAACAAAATTCTATTCACAACTGAATAGATTCTCAGTAAGAATAGGACCCAACTAGATTTCATCAAAGTCAGGCCCAAAGAGAGAAAGATATTGAGATACTTTTTCATCAAGCATATGAGAAATTGAGCAAGACTCCCTCTTAGTGGATGTAATCCATTAGATTACATAAATGTATGAAATAGCACAACAGTGTTCCGAAGAATGAGATTTAAGTGAGTGCTGGATAATGCACCCAACCAATGTTCCAACCAGAATTCATAAAATATGAAGAGAATCTACGCTCATATTATCCATAGCACTTAGGGATCCACTATATCCCGCAAGGTTTGGGGATTTTTTAACCCAACCCTCAGAGATAATAAACAGATCCTGAAGGGTTGATAAAGAAGAATAAAAACATCCCTAACCCACAGGGCTAGGGTTTTTTTCACATTCACAATCCCCACCTTAGTAGAAGTTAGTTTTCTACCTATTATGGAAGAATCCACAAAATGAATGCTTAACTGAATTATCATAGAATTAACTTTAGGTTACTATTATCTAGGAAATTCCTAGGGAATCAATGAATATGAGGACTAGGTCTCATGTTGTAAATAGAAGGACATCTCATAAAGATACTGATAGAATTCAAACAATTCATTATGAGTCATTGAATGTCATCAATGCAGTCATGCAAGATCCTCCAAAAAATGAATCCAATTCAGGGGATTCATAGGATGAAGTTCTTATTCATAATTCATTCCACACTGAAGAAAATGAAGGAGGTGTGCATACCCAAAATTAGAGACTTACCCAAAATTTAGGTATCCCCTTGAATAATCAACTTCCACCTCTTCAAAAGGCACCTAATACAGGAAAAGGTAAATGTAAGACCATGTATCAAATTTCCACTGGAGAAGGTTAATACCTTTCGCTTGTGGAAAGATTTTCTCAACAAGAGGAGGAGATGAAGTATTTGAGAAGACTCAATGTAGAGTTACTCTGAAGCACCATTCCTACCAGACATGCTCCACAAGAAAATCCTCATATTTCACTTCGAGTAGAAGCACATCAGCAAAGAGTGTTTGTTTAAAATACTAATGTGGATAATGAATTCCCTCCATTGGGTACACAACCAAAATAGGGTCAATCACATCCTTATAGGCCTGTCTCCATCAGTTATCGAAGGAAAATACCACTGGTGCCACCACCAGTGGTCCTACCAGTTACTACACTAGTTCAGGATCTAGCCACCACAACTATTTAGGTCCTAGATCATCCAAATATTCCTATAATTATCATTAACAACATTGATTCATTGACAAATTTATTGGAAGATATAGAAGGATGGCATGTACCAATACATTCAGAAAATAAGGTCTATCCTAAATGGGTGGATTCAAACCCTCCTCTGCCAAATTTTAGGAATCCCATATTTCCAATATTCAACGGATCAGGAGATCTGGAGTAGCACTTGAAAGATTTTTTTCTATCAATGTGATCCCATTATGGGGAACCCTATGAAACAAGAAGCAGTGAGACTTAGATGCTTCATAAAATCATTATAGGGGCCAAACATTGTATGGTACACAAGTTTGTAGTCTCGATCAATCACCAGATGAGAAGATCTTTGTTAGAAGTTCTTTTTTCAGTTCATCTCAACTTTACAGAAGAAAAAAGTCTTCGATCTCACAAAATACAAGCAAAGAGAGATTAAAAGAGTTTCAGATTTCATTGCTTGGTGGAAAGGATTAACATACTCCTTGAATATACCACTCCCTCAAGAAGAATTGCTACCCATTTTTGTTTCAAATCTCTGTGATGAGCTATAAAAACCATTAATCCCTATGAAATACATAGGAGGGTTTATGGATCTGACTTCAATTGCTCAATAGGTGGAAAACTTCATAATAGAGACTAGATCCAAATTCTGAGTAATCCCATTACCTCTGAGAAGAAGGACAGGAAAATCAAAGGCCACTATAGTTACACTTAAGCAGGCCCCTATACCCACTCATACTTTAAATATCACATCATACCATAGGTATCCACCTCCTTAGTATTATAATCAATAACCACATAGTCAAAATTATCAAAAAGATAAAATGTGGAGATAATTTTAGGAGTTAAAAAAAGGTCTATTCTTTTCAAAATGACCAAGTCCCCGACTAATTCATCTCATCTTTTGAAAAAAACTTATTTCAGTTATGAATCTAAAGAAACCTAACAAATAAGGAGACAAATAATTCCCAAAATATTTCCCCTTACATCAAATGTTGGGGCACCCCATCCATGGGTGTTTTGTTTTAAAAAACCTCTTACAAAAGTTGGCAGACTCTAGGCAAGTGAAGTTGAAAAATTCACAAGCCCAGGTAGAATGTGTTACTATTACCGATCAAGAGGAAGAAGGTGATTGTTAGGAAGTCAAAAGTAAGAATTCTTAGTAATTTTATGATTTGATGTCCAAGAAAACAATCAACTGAACTCATGCCATTCTAAAAACACAATTAAATCAACCAATTGTGTCTTCTTCCACTTCTGTTAGAGTAAATCTATCTTCATCAAAATACCAATCATATGAGGGCCAGTCCTCAAAGAAGTAGTGTGTCTAAATAAATAAGGAGGGAGACAAAGAATATGAGTTTGTTTCAAGGACAAAGTTTTCTTTGAACTTAGAATATTTCATGACAACTATCTCAAAATAATGGGCACAATAATAATTGACCAGTTTGGTAGAATCTTCATCAGATGAGGAGTTGATCTTTGGTTCCATTAATGTTATTCACTTAATGGATTCATATGAAAATTATGATTATAATTATGAACCTGATTTCCCCACACTTTATTGGGGAAATGGGGGAAGAGGTTGTCAAGGTCAAGGATATAGGGGAAGATGTGAGTATTCTAGAATACACTATTTCAATTAAACATATGATCGAACTATTTATGCAGTAGAAACTTGTGGGAGAGACCTCCAGGGGGATCATTAGGGACAAGGGAATTCTCCCACACATTATAGTGTCTTCCCTAAAATTATCACCTTGGATGACTGATTAAAGGCTATACCACCACCTCTTTAGTAAGTGGGAATACCTAGACAACCTAATCCACCAATATAGAAGTATTTTTAGCTTCTTCCCTAACAAATGGTCCATCAACATCAGGAGCATCAGCTTCCAAGTCACCTAAAAAACAACATCTCCATACTGGAAAATAAAGACCTATAGATCAAAAGTATGATGTGTTGAAGAAACTGTCCCAAGTACCATCCAAGATATCAATCATAGATTCCTTGAATCTGTCAAGGAATCTCTAAGAATCACTTATTGAGGCTTTGTCAATCCCTCAAGTATTTGAAACTAAGGTTTCTACCGTAGAGGTTTACTGTATCAAGAATGAACCAGTAGAATTCCTTGAATTAATATCCTTCACAGACCAGGATGAGGAATCTACCACATATGGACATATAAAACCCTTATATATATCTAGAAATATCAATGATATTGATATCCAACGAGCCTTCATTGATAATGGATCAAGGGTCAACCTCATTCCAATCTAGACACTTCATTGATTGGGCCTCACTAAATCCCACTAATCTCTCTCCACATTGATGCTACAAGGTTATGATACGAACAAGTAAGAACCTCTCGGCGAGATTACGATCAGATCTCAGTTTGGGGATCTCATATCTGATTTAGAGTTCATGGTTGTCCGGTAGGACACTGCTTTCAACATTTTATTGGGGAGACATTGGCTACATTATCATGAAACTATTACTTCATCGTACCATCAATGTCTCAAATATTGTGTCAATGGTCAAATTGGGACATTACATGGTGATAAGGCCTCGTTCAAAACTTTTGAATCTCAGTACATTGATGTGGAGTTCTATTTCACAAAGGGAAAACGTCCATGGAAAATCATGTTACTAGAATCAATGATATGAATGGTCTAGAAAAGATCCCAACTAACCCATTTAGGAATCTCAGTGCAGATTACGTGTTACCCATTAATCAAATTGAAAGGGTTATCTTAAATCCAAGCACTCATTCAGTGGATTCCATAAAATCAGTTGTGGAAACTGAGCCTGATAGTACATGAAAAATCATTGATTCAATAAGAAGTGATGAAATCATAAACAGATATGTCTTCATTCCATCCACTGATCTTCAAAAATTCTCTACTTCATCAAATAGGCTAGAAGAAATTTACACACTCATGTAAAAAGACAAGGATGCCAATTCTAAACCCATTATTTTTATTTCAGAGCTTCAAAAAGATCCTTCATCATTAGTTGGGATAGATATGGTTTCCTCTGATTCAGGATGTCTAAATACTGACTCCTCCCATTACTTCATCACCTACCCTCCAAGCAGAGGCATACAAAGCAATACATGAAGCATAGGAAGAAGAGGAAGACCTCAGATATACCCCTTTAGTATTTGAGGAAGGTGTCTCCACCACTATGGACAAACTCAGAGAAATAAATCTGGGTACAAAGAAAGATCCATGCCCCAATATAATTAGTGTGTCCATGACTTATGAAGAGAAAAAGGTGTATACTTACTTTCTAAAGAAACACCATGATGTGTTTGCTTAGAATTACATGGAAATTCCAGGCCTTGACCTTGAGGTGGACACCCATCATTTGGGTTTTCCAGAAGTTAATCGGGGATAAAAAAGAGAAGCAAGAAGAATAAACCCGACTCATGCCTCCAAAATTGAGGTTGAAATCGACAAGATTATTAAATTAGACTTCATAAAAGAGGTGAAATAACCAAATTGGATAGCTAATATTGTCCTAGTGAAAAATAAGAACAAGTAAATCCGAATATGCATTTATTTCAGAGATCTCAACCAACATTGTCCCAAATATGAATTCTCGGTTCCAATCACATAACTCTTGATTGATTCAACAGCTAGCTACAAAGATATCCCCGTCATGAATGGTTACTATGGATATAAGCAAATCTAGATGGCCCTAGAATATGAGAAATATACAACCTTCAGAGCCCCTCAAGGTGTATTTTTCTATTGGTTGATGTCCTTTAGTTTAAAGAATGTTCATTCCACATACCAACGTGCTATGCATCATATATTCAAACCCTTCTTAGGAAAATTTATTAAAAGTTATGTTGATGATCTAGTTTTCAAATCCAAAAAATGTTCTGATCACTTGACTAACTTTGAGACCATATTCAGCAAGCTTTGACTGTATAATTTTAAGATGAACCACTTGAAATGTGATTTTGGGGTAACCTAGGGGAAATTTCTCATTTTTTTGTATGCCATCATGACATCGAATTTGATCCCAAGAAGACTAAATCTATCTTTGTCATGTCACCTCCTTGATACTTGAAATAATTGAGTGGAATTCAAGGACACTTTGAATACATATGACACTTCATAACTAATCTATAAGTAAAGTGTTTTCCTTTCACAAAATTTATGAATAATGGGGTCACATATCAATGGAACAATTATTTAAAATAGGAATATGATACCCTCACAAAATACCTCTTGATTACACCGGTATTGATGCCACATGTTGATGGAAAACCACTCATCCTTTATGTTTCATCCTTGGAGTGATCACTAAGTGCCTTCCTTGCACAGAAGAATGTTACTGGGAATGAAAACAACCTTTATTATCTCAGTTGAACCATGATTTATGTAGAGAATTGATATTAAGATATTGAGAATAGATTCCTAGCATTAATCTTTATAGTTCAGAAGTTGAGGCATTACCTGCAGCATCATGAGGTCCACTTAGTCTCTCACAATAACCTGATTAATTTTATCCTCAACCATCCTATGTTGATAGGATATTGGAAAGGTGGGAAGTTATTATGCAGCAGTTTGATATACAGTTCGTGCCTCAGAAAGTAGTGAATGGATAATATTTGGTAGACTTCCTTGCTAAGCACCCATCTATGGAAGAAACATATTTAAATACTGAACTAACCGATGAAGAAATATTATCTATTCAAGACAGCCCCTAAATGTGAGAAATGTATTTTCATAGTGATTCTAGAAGTATAATAGGGAAGAGAATGGAAGACACATATATCAAAAATATTGGGTTAGGAATTGTGCTTATCTCCCCAGAAAAGGCAGTGTTTCTATACTCTTTCCTATTATCAGAAGGTGGTACCAACAACGAAGTAGAATAGCAGGATCTCATTGTGGGCCAGTAATTGGCACACCAAGTATCAGTGAATCACCTAGAAGTGAAGGGTGATTCAGAATTGGTAATAAAATAGATCAATGGGGATTACACCATCAGGAAAGAATAACTAATCCCCCTGTGTGATTATGTATGAGGGTTAATGGAAGAGTTTTACTTTGATCCCACATTGTCTTATACCCCGCGATCACAAAACACACAAGTTGATGCATTGGAAAATGCAGCCACAACCTTGGTAAATCCAAACTGGGATGAGACAATCATTATTATTTCTCATTTCCATTTGGTCTCACCTTTTGTTCAAATCAAAATAGAGTAAATCAATGAAATCAGCCCCATTTTTGAGCCATATGGTCATACCATGGGATGGATGGATCCCATCATAGAATTTCTCCAAAACGGAGTACTTCCACTGGATAGAGATGGAAAATAGAAAGTCCAGCAACAAGTATTTAATTTCACTCTTTATGATGACCCAAATCATAAGAATATCATCTACAGATGAATCTTCGATGGAATTCTCCTCAGATGCATTGATGGGGAAGAAACTGCAGCTATCATGAAAGAAGTACATGTAGGAGATAATGGTGACCACTAGTATGGGTACACAATTTCTAATCAAATCTGAAGGCTTGGATACTTTTGGCTTTTGATGATGTAGGATTTCACAGATTTCACTAAGAAGTGTCATCCCTACCAAGTTCATGCCAACTTAATTCATCAACCCCCATAGTTTCTATATATAGCCAAATACTCCTGAACATTTTCTATATGGATAATGGATGTAGTAGGACCCTGTCCTCTAGCTATGTCCAAGCAGTTCAAGTACATCCTTACTGATACTGATTTATTCTCTAAATGGGTTGAGGCAATACCTCTCAAAGAATTTGGGGATGAGAGCATTTTTAGATTTTTCAAAGCAAATATCATCACTGGATTTGGTGTCCCCAATACCATATTGAAGTAAAATGACACCAATTTCTATTCTTATGAGGTAGGGAAGTTATACCATGAATACAATATCAAATCCAATCATTCATCCCTCTATCATGTAGCGATAAATGGATAGACAGAGGATTTCAACAAAACCTTATCCAACATACTCTAAAAAATGGTGGATAAAGATAAAAAGTCTTGGATTGATAAACTCTTTCACACCTTATGGGATTATAGGAATACTACCCATACTACAACACTATCAACTTTGTACTTATTAGTATATGATACAAAATCATTCTTTCCCCTTGAAGTTCAATTTCTTTCACTTCGAGTTGCTGTTTGTGATCAATTATCTATAAATGAGTAGTCTTAGAAGTGACTATATGAGATGGAGCAATTGGATGAAAATAAATTTCATACCATGAATCAATTGGAATTCTATCAGAACTAAATAGCATGAGATTTCAACAATAAAGTTCACCTCCATTCATTCTTCCAAGGAGAATTGGTACTGGTCCTTAAAACTTTAATGATACCAAGAAAGAGTCCTCCAAAACATGATCCAAAGGGGGAAGGACCTTAATTCATAAATAAGGTCTAATATAATGGATCTTATTCATTAATCTAAATAGATGGTGAACTCACTATAACTCTAACCAATGTAAGGTTCATGGAAAAGTAATTTGTGTAATTACACAAAGTTCGTCCTAGTGTTATGGAAATAAGTTGAATAACAACCAACATCCTAGTTGCATGACATTAAACTGTATAGAACCACATACGTCTGTGATATATTTTGTTAAACTATGTATCATATTCTTCATTATTTCATTACATTAAACTACACAACATGAGGTCCTAGTACCATGACTTGAAACTACAAAACACCATTTGTTTTCACCACATGACATTAAACTGTATGGTTAATGTCTTCTTCATTTGATGTTAATAAATCTCCCAAGATACCACACATTGATATTCTTTGGGGTCCCTTAAAAGATGAGTATCTTTAATTCATAATAATTACTCACATAATTGTTACTCCCTAGTGTCACATGAACCCCATTTCTCCCTATTTTTGAATTATATTTGCATATGGACCTCTTGTCAAGAACTACGTGTGGTTTGATTCTCATCATATTTGAGATACGTAGTGACACCTGGGTCCTATCCCCTGGTCCAACTGCAATATTTCCATCTTTTCACACCAGTTCATCGTCATCCATACTGCATTACAGTAAAATGAATGGAACATTTCAAGAATTATGCGTGGCTTGATTCTTGCCTCATCAAGATACATAGTGATGCCCAAATCTCCAATCCTGGGTCTAGCCGTAATGTTCAAAAATTACCTTCACCCCAGTGCATATGAATTAAACCTGCATGGGGAGCACCTTAAAGAACTATATGTGGATTGATTATTGCCTCAACAAGATATGTAGTGATAATATAATCTCTAATCATAGTCCCAGACGTGATTAATCATTAAATCCCTTTACTTCCTGTGTATGAATCAAATCTACTTAGGGAACCTATCAAGAAATATGTGTGTCTTGATTCTAATCCCAATGAGATATATAGTGACACCTGGTTCCTATCCCCTGGTCTAGCCAAAATATTTCTTTCATGTCAGGCCACCCATGTCCTTTCCGAATGAAGATAAACTACATAGGAAGAACTATGTATGGATTGATTCTCATTTCAATGAGATACGTAGTGACACCCATATCTTCTATCTTGGGTCCAGCCACAAATAAAATAAAATCCCACTTTCCCTATGTTTATGAATAAAACTTGCACAAGGGACATTTCAAAAACTATGTGTGGATTTATTCTCATCCCAATGAGATACATAGTGAAACCTAGGTTCTATACCTTAGTCTATCCACAATTCTTCTTTCACTTTAGGTCATCCATTCCTTGCATTATAATGGTAAACTGCATGGAAAGAACTACATATTTCTTGATTCTCATTTAAATAAGATACGAAGTGACACCTAGATCATCTATCTCGAGTCCAGACATAAATAAAAGAAAATTAACCTTTCCCTATGTGTATGAATAAAACCCGCACATGGGACATTTCAAAAACTATGTGTGGCTTGATTCTCATCCCAATGAGATTGGTAGTGATGCCCAAATCTCCAAACCTGGGCCCAACCACTATTTTGGAAGAGAAAACCCCCTTCCTTTTCCCCATGCATGAGTCAGATCTGCATAGGGATCTCTTCCAGGACTTTTGAGTTTATTCTTATTACAATATGATACATGGTAATGCCAAGATTTCCTGATTTAGGCCCAAACATTAACCTCAAAATCCTAAAATCCATCTTCCCCATATCAAAACCATATCAATATGGGAAAAAATTTCAAGAACTACATGTGAATTGATTCTTGATTTAGTAAGATACATAATGACTCCTAGATCCTATACCCTGACTCAGCCACCACATAATCATCATACCCCTATCCTTCACTTGTGTTACCTTTTTATTGTAGAAGAAACCTTTCTTGTTCCTTGTTTATCACATCAAGCACAACTCACGTGGGATTAGGAATTGGGTAAAGATATTCTATTCATAAATAAAGTGTCTCAATTCCTATTTGGGTTACCAATGGTCCTAACTATAATAAATTAAAAGGAACACTATATTTCCTCAACGCAAGATGATACACTACATGGAACTTTATTCTAGAACTACGTGCAGCCTGATTCTCACCCCTATGAGATAGGTAGTGACATCTAGATTTTCAATATTGGGAACAAATATATCACAACATGAAAAATCCCCTACCCACTTGTGCATGATTCAGATCTACATGAGAAATTATAATATGAGTTCTCATTTTACAGATGAGCTCATATCTGTTAGAACTACATGTGGCATGATTCTTGCTCTGACAAGATATGTAGTGACACTTGGACTCTTAGCCCTGGTTCAACCACATTGTCTTATTGAATTTCATGTCAATATGCCTAATGTCCTTACTTAATGACATAAAACTACATGAATCCACCCTTTCCCTTCATGTCAGGTAATTCATAGTCCTCACCACATGAAATTAGAATTCACGGTATTCAGAGAACTATGTATGGATTGATAATCATCCTATTTGAGATATATAGTGAAAACCGGGCCTCAGATCCTAGTACCATCCAAGGGATTAATTAGAATTACCCCTCTCCTACATATGATCAAAATATATACATGATATTTTATTTTGGGCCCTCTTCTCAGAGAACCCATCAAGGAAACAAGAGATATACCCTTTTATACATATGAGTTAGATCTATGTAAGGGACTTTAAATTAATGGCTAGTTTTGGTCTAAAAACATCCTTTATGCATTGTAAAATGCTCCTTTCACACGTCATAATATTAATCTTGAAATAATTTTAGATCTTCAAAATTTTTCTTCGGTTTCTGGTGACAGAATGTCTGATACCTGAGAGCTCTTTTTGCCTGACTATGCAGTACATTCCCTAGTTGGCCTTGTATAAAATCTGCCTACATAATAGGCCTATCATACAAAGGATGCCACTATTTGGATATACAACACATGCCCTAGTTGGCCCTGTATAATAAAACCCCCATAACGATCTTATCAAATAGCGATAACTTCATTCTAGAGAGAAGCCTCTTTTATCCCTTTAAGCTTTGATGATGGTATGTAAAAACCCACAATTTAAGGTGGTCATCTTTTGTGTATTTGTCTCGTATAATTTCTCCTGACCTCAAAGTCTCTAAGATTGTGGTTTACATATTCCCTATCTATATGTTCAAAATCATATTGGAATGACCTTGGGACATTCAACCACATATCCTCTATTTTTTCCCATAATATTTTGGTCTTAGTCGTATGACCTAAAACTATAGGCACTATACTCCCTAATTTTGGGTCAAACCTTTGCAGAGATCCTATTTTTTAGATTCTTTAGAAATCATTACTAGAAATACACCTTCTATATTCAAGTAATTTTCTCTATAAACCATATTCTATAATTTGGAAGATCCTAATATCCATAAACATTCATAAGTTTTTAGAAAATAGATTGTTAGAATTCTCGAGAGATCCTTTATCTGACTATGTAGTACATTCCCAAGTTTTCATTGTATAAAATTTCCCAACATAATGGGACTGTCAGTATAAGGATGCCACTATTTCGCTATGAAACACTTTCCCCACTTGACCCTGTATAATAAAACCCCCATAATGGGTTTTTCAAATAGAGGTAACTTTTTTCTGGGAAGAGAGCTCCTCTAAATTCCATTTATTCCTTTTCTAATGTCCTTCTTTAGATTCAGAAATATTGAAATTACAACTTACAATTCCACCTCTCCATACCTGAATATGGTAGCGCATTTCCAAAAAAATTACCAAGAATTAGAAAACCATTAAATATTTGACCAGAGCTAAAGAACATAAATTAAATCCTTATAATGTACTTACAACATGATGTTAAACTGTACAACCCCATAATATCCTTGCTACATGAATTTAAACTACACATCCCCATAATGTCCTTACCACATGACCTTAAACTGCACAACACCATAATTTACTTGCTACATGACTTTAAACTGCATAGAAAAATATCAGAAATATCCTTTATGAAAAGTGTACCTTCATTCACACCCTAAATTCATATACAAGTGGTTCCTCATTCATGGCCTATATCAGAATAGATGGACCCTTTATTTTCGAACACCTTTCCTTGGAAAATCCACCCAAAGTGGTATTGAGACATCCAAATCTTAAAACACATGTTTATTAGTAGTAGAATTTCATAATTCTTGGGAAATCATTTACCTTACTACGTAGTAGTGCCCCAGTTGTCCTTATATAAAATTCTCCTACATAACAGGTATACCAATATAAGGATTCCATCATTTGGCTAGGCAGCACATGCCCTAGTTGGCCCTGCACAATACAACCCCCATAATGGGTTTGTCAAATAGTGGTATCTTTGTTCTTAAAGAGACCTCCTCTATTCTTATACTTCAGATTTTAGATTTGGTGATCATAAAAATCAGAACTTAAGATTCCCCTTGGAAGTATCTAAAATAAAATATATCAGTACATTCTTAGCTATCAAGCCTTGTTTGGGTTCTAATTTCAAAATTTATGGTCAAAGCTATTCAAAATTAAATGCTATCCTTATTAGTCCAACACGCATGAATTTAAACTGCCAACTGAAAAAAGAGACATAGTACTCACCCAACTAAAAATCTACAAAGCGCCATCTGGAGAAAAGTCGAGTCTCAGCTCGCTATACCTACACTCTATATGGATTAAGCAATATCGAGTGATAAAAAAAGTTATTTGGAATTTTTTTTGCTAAAAACCTAAAAAATAAATTTTATGAAAAATCCATGTTATCACCTACTAAGTACCCTCCGTATTGGGAATAGGAACAAATTATGGTAATAATACAAAGTATTAAAAGTTTGTAAGGTTGTATATATAATCCTAGGAACAATCAAACTACAATCACTAGGCCCATTGGCTTAGGTGAAAATTATAATGCATTACATCCTTATTATTGTAATTATGATTATTGAGTATAAAAATGTCATGTTATGGAAATTAGTTTCAACATAATTTTTTTAAAAGGGATAAAGATATAGATCACAAGAAGCCACCAATATAGATTTTCATTTGTTTAATAGACTCATGAGACCTATTAGCCACTAGTTGAAGTTTGATCAACAGACTAGCCTCAGTCACCTCAGATCGACAAAACACTTCCTCAGTGTCTACAATGGATTCCCCCTTTCTTTTTGGGAATTTTATACTGAGTAATGAAGTTGATCAAGTTCCTTTGTAGCAGTATCCAACTCTTGTTGAAGATGCGACACTTGAACAGTCTTCTCTTCATATTACTACCTGAATATTACAAAATTTGTAGTATGACTGGCCTCAACAAAAGATAATAATGCTCAGAAATCATCAATGTTAGAAAGTACCCTAGATTTTATTAGATCCTTCTGAAGTTTGTGCTCTTGCTATCACCTATTAATGGTCTCTTTCACCATAGTATGGATTACACAATAATCGAAACCTATGAATCCTAACATGCGGAATAACACTAAGAGCCATGGGATTCACGAAGGTAGCTCCTCAAAGGATGTTTTAGAGACAATATTCCATATATCTCGCCAAGATTTACGATGTTAAAGGAGAAGAGAATTTTAAAACTCTTGATTTGATTCAAAATTACTATCATAAGGAGGGATGCACTTTAGTATTAATGTACTTAAAGAAGTTCCCTATTCTTCCCCCTCATAAATAGTGACTGCCTGGCCTCTCGATTCTAGTTAATATGATGCATAAAATTCTTCTTCAAACCTATCCATAGAATCTGATAATCCTATATAATAAATCAAGGTCATGGTTAGATTCAAAATAATGGAAATACTGGGAATAATCATAATGTTTGGTAACCCTGACCTAACAACATCTTAACAGCCTAAGAAGACTCCTCCCTAACATTCCCAGCCTCGGTAGATTTGGTTGGAACCTCTTGGTGGGATATACTTTCTTAAACCTACTTAGGATTCTCTAGATGAACATCAGGAAGATTTTCTGTTTGAAGGTTCACATGAGCTAACTCCTCCTCAATAGTGGGATTGATAGTAATATCAACGTCTCTTCCAGGCACCATCACTGTAGCATCTTTTGTAGATGAAGTGGCACATTCCAACCAATTATGGTTAGGAAATTAGGCATAAGAAGATTGATTAGATGGAAAATAAAAACTCACATACATTTGGTTCTATATAAAGTACATCAAATTCTTCTAGAGTATTAGGCATATTAACATGTTCTAATACTTCTTCAAAAGACATGCGAAGATTCATCAAAACATCCAATGACATCCCGAGCCCAATGTTAGTCTCACCCATGGGAGCAATTAAAGTGGATGGTTCATGAACCTACTTCCATGAATTTAGACCTCGAACAACCTACTCAGTGATATCTATTAGGTCAGCATCAATTTTCAAAGTATTTTCCAGTGCATATGACGAACCTAAAATATTATAGAAATAGAAGTCGTTTGTTGTTATATTGTTTCTCATGAAGTAATTGTGACATAACAGATGTATCCTCTCTCCAATAACAGGGATAAGAGTATTTATAATAGCAGATATCATTTCCTCTAGCCTAGGTGCCTCTTCAGTCAAAGTATCCACTTCATTGGTAGGGATATGCATGCCACCATCTTGCGTGAAAACCCAAAACTTACGAGACCCATTTTCTTTTTTTTATCCCATTTTCCCTCAGCATTAGACCCTCTTTTCATTTGAATCCAATCATGAGGGGGGATTTTTTTTGACACTCCATTCTATCACATTGATGAAAAGGTAACAAAGGGTAATTCCTTAGAAAACGGAGGTTAAAATATATGGAGAATTTAAAGATTTGCAAAGGCTCAAATTTGAGTTTGCCTAAGGTAGCCTAAATCACTGGTGTCTCACAAGTACTTTCTCACCCCTCACTTATGTGACACCTCATAACTTGCGCTCTAAGTCACTATTGATCATGGTACCATATTTGACTATAGATAGACCCTTTAGGCATTCATTTTTATAGACAAAGTTCCTTGAATTCCAATTGCTGCTCTGATTTCCCTAGTACTTTTCCCAAGTCCTCTGAAACCTCCAAGGTAGTTTCATAACACCTAAAGAGAGAGAATTAAAGGGAGAAAATTAGACTTAGGTACTCCAAGTGTTAAAAATTAACAACACTTACATGAATCATTCACATAACCCCTTAATTTAAGAACATTTGCATGAACACCCTTTCTCAAGTAGGAAGTTGCACGCCCTACTTCAGGGAATACATGTGAAGACTATTCAAGTATTGAGCCAAGTCTCACCCAAGTTTAGTCATCTAGGTTATTCAACACCTAAGGTGTAATCAATTATCCTAATTCTACTTGTGTTCCACATACCTACGTGCCACTAAATTGAGAACCCATTCTTGGTTCACCTCACCCCTTTAGCCTGCTTGATCCCTCCATGAAGCCTCCTTCAAAGCCACTCATGGAAGGACCACTCCTTAATTGGATCCCTTTTCTGAAAGGGATCATGTTGAAACCTCCACCAAGACCTTCAAATTTACAAAACCTTAGGGAAAGGAACATCAATGTGTCTCCTATTTGGGTTTGTATTTCTAAGGTCAAAGGTTTCCAACACTTGTCCTACTAGAGGGTCAGGATCCTTGGGGCGTCTGTAGGTTTGTATATCTATGGCCACATAGACCCTTACCCCAAGGAAAATGTTCCAAAGTTTATGGTCTTGGATTCTAGGGATATGACTCTATCCTCCCCTTCTCATGTCTTAGACCCAGAGCCTCCAGTTCCTATTATGGGGGATAAGGATCACACTTACTTTTCCTTTTAACAAAGGAAAAGTCTCCCTCCTCTCCCAGGACCAATCAAAGGGAAGCCATCCGAGTGTAATCCCCTAGAATTTCAAATAGGAGGTTTCAATATCTATCCTCTTTATATCCTTCAACTTCACTCCTTCCTTAAATTGAACCCTCATCTAATGTAAAGTGAAGAAAAAGAAGTGGCATAGCCATGACCTCTTCCATAATCGCCCTGACCTCTTCCACCGTAGGTTCGTTATCTTCTATCAGTGGAGGAGAAGGCATTTGTGGTTTGTTGAATATTTCACATCTCATTATTTCTCAAACCAAATATGAAAACCATGGTCTTAGACATTTGTGATCATTAAAACATCCGCAAAATCCACCCGACTGAATGAACTATGAGAACTTTGATTCCCACCATAATTGGGATATGTAGAAAGCCTTCACCTAGGGCCCTAACTCGATGGGAATCCTCCTCAAGAGAATGCGCCAATCCCAATTCAATTAATTTGGGAATCCTATTTAAGATTAAGACCTAAATTAATCCTCCCTAAATCTCTATGAGTTAAGAAATCTGTCATGGACCCGGTTACAAGGGAATCCTCTTTAAGAGAAAGACCCAACCCGTTTCTCTCAAAGGGTCATATTTCCCTGTGAGACTTATCGAACTACATGGGATTTGATTCCCATACAAATGGGATACATAGGAAGCCTCCTTGAGGTTAAAACCCAACACTCCAAATCAACCATATTCTGTTTGGTACACATTCCCAACAAGGTCTAATTCAACTTGGAATCTTATATCCCTTCCATGTTTTTTAGGATGCTTCGGATTAAGTCCTAGACCAAACTTTGACTACGAACCTTCTGCCTAGATATCCTTATAACATGACATTAAGCTGTATGGTTGGGTCCTTATCACACAACCTTAAAAGGCATGTTGTGTCCCATTAAATAGCACTGAACTACATGGGTTCTGATTCCTTTCACTAGGATGCGTAGGAAACCCATTTATGGGTTCGATCCCAACATCAAAACAACTTACCTCTCCCTGGATGAAATTAAACTCTAGAGTTAATTTCATCTACTTGGATGAATATAAATTCCAAAGTTCCCCACTGAGTGGATTAAAAACCAATATCATCGTAATAATGACCAAATAATCTCTAAGTAATATATGAGAAGATACCATTGATGGAGAACCTCAAATAAATTCAGATATCTCCATTGATGAATAACCTCGAATATATAAAGATGATTCTGATTTCCATACATGATGATAATTGATTTCCAATATTAGGATAATCTACCTCATACTTGGGAAATTATTAAGGATTCATGAACATATCTTAAATCTATAAGAGAGTCTTGAAGTAGACAATAATTCCCCCCAAAATGGTGTAATGAGCCTGACCTCTCATCCTCTCAACCAATTTGAGTTTGTAAGCATTGTGGGTCAACAAACCTAACAAGTACCTACCTTTGTAAAGTAGATCCCTTTGGATATAGAACCGTTGGGTGTTTTCAGTTCCGTAAAAAAATTCATTAGAAACCATTCATAAATAGTGATTCCTAACCAGAACACACATTTCGAGGGAAACAAATTTGAAACCATCTTTATAGCCCATCCATCACACAATTATCATCAACCAACCACTACCAATCATCCCTCAATATATCCCACGCCAAACCAAAAACAACCCCATTTCCCAATATAGTGTTTATTATAATGGCCACCACTATCTCCACACAAACCCCACAAGATCCAAAAAACTACAAGGGAAACACAACAAGAACATTACCACAGATCGAAGAAAATTCTGACTCCCATAATTACCATAATTTCAATCTAAATAGGACTCTCATATCATTTAATCATATCTTGGATGAGTGTTTTCATATAATTCAAAGATTCACACACAATCGGTTCATAGAATTGTGTACGTTCTTATTTAATTATGGAAATGTGATGGAAGCAAAAAATTCACATTAAGATTTCACAACATAGAAACTATAATGAATTTTAGTAACAATAGGGGAGTATAATATCACATGGGAAAAATAGTTAAATCATGGAATCACATGAAAAACTCCCCATTGCCTTCAATTTGTTAAAGTCGATATTATTATCTTGATTAGGAAAATTCATACCATCCATCCAATGGAAATAAAAAGAATTTTAGACCCATAATTTCACACAAAATAGGGGATAACTTAGATCCTCTACCTCAATATGAAGTCAAACATTATTTTATAAGGAATGAATAATCAAGAATCAAACACTATTAAAGAAAACACCACCAAACTTACTCGAAACGAGACAAAACAAGACTCCACTAGGCCATTCTCGATTACAACAAAATATATAGTGAATTTCCCCTATTGTGAACTTATTGAAAGAATAAATAATAATAATAAAGAGGATAGGAGAGGATAGAGTATCCTAATATACAATACATTGATATTATAAATAAATATGTTTAGACTTTCAAGAGATGGAGCTAGTGGGTGGTGAGAGGACTAGAAGTTGAATAGGGTTTGAGAGAGGAGATAGAAAAATTAAACCAAGGAGAAACCATTCCACTATTTATATAGGATTTCTAATAATCCGTCACCATGGTGTAGTGGATCTCACTACACCCATAGTTCCTTCGGTCAAAGAGAAGATCTAGAATTCAACCATTTGAGCCCCATATTTACATGTGTTTTAAAACCCATGTCAAAAACCCTTGAATACCACCATTCCCTAGACCATGTTGTGGTGTAATTATGAAAACCATTTTGACCCACAATTCCAAAGAAAAAAATGTAGATACACCCCAAACATTCCATTTTCCTCGGTTCCTCGCTTCACTTGACTCCACCATATCGCACAACACACTCAATATTCCACAATATAGGGCGAGACACCTAGACATTTTGTCTACCCTCATGTGCTATCCTTACATGAACGTGCACTCCACTACACCTGGAACTATGGTGTGGTATTCTCCCCACTATCCATTTCATAGATCAAGAATCACTAATCTCCACACCCTTTAAAAGGATCCCACAAATAAATTTTCCCTCAACCATTTTGCATAGGTGGGAATTCCACATGAAACACCCTCTAAAATGGACCCCATGATTATTTTTATCACCATGGTGCACACATCAACAAACCATCCTGAAAAATATAGAATTACCTATAATTAAACCTCTCAAATAATCAAAATAACCAAAAAAACACTATCTTCTATGACTTAGTGACCCTTTTAAAGGCCTAAAATTCACTTCTAGCATCCCATAACACCTCTAAAATCCCTCTTAGCACCTCCATACTTTAAAACCACGAAAAGTAATGGGATATAAGGTCCTAGAAATTACATCAAATACCTCTTAAATTATTTTCATTCTCTATAATTAGAAATAAACCCATAAATAAAGGGAAAATGGGAAGTCTAAACAACCATCTAGTGGGTTAACCCTTAGCAATCTCTCCACCACCAAGACATGCCCACCACAAAGTAAGGATGAGATGCTTAAAATAGGCAACACCAGTATCCGAAACTACACTATTGGGAATGATACCTCTAAAAAATGAGGAAAAACACTATAAATACATAGATAATAACATAATATTGATGTTTCTGTGTTTTTACACTGAGAAAATCAATTTTCAATAAATAAACATGATGTCAAATGTCACATACTCACCCAGGAAACTTGCTGTAGCCTCACGAACCAATGTATATTAACAGATAAAAAACAAAAACAAATTTTCAATAAAATTCAAACATATAAAAATAAAGGATACAAAATCATCCATAGAAAATCAAAACTACATATCATATTAATCAATCACCTTTTCATCACTCCTTTCACATGAATTAAGTGCGGCTAACAAGAATATCAAAAATTAATTTTATATTTATAAACAACTATATTCATTATCCATATTTATATTATTAACCATTTATAGAAGGTGATTTCATCAATCCAAACATAACAATAATATAAACTCTATAGAAGATGATACATTTCAGAAACAAATACTCCATAGGGATTTTAAATAGGTGACATAAAACTTACACACTTGATTTTTTATTAGAGAAACAATTTATGTTAGATATCCTTTAGTATGAAAATTTATGGTTCAATAAATAAATTTTCAACAAAAATATATCACACTCCAAGGAAATCATAAAAAAACAGTAAATCATGGATCATTATTAATTTATTTAGAAGGAATCATTGCATATCACACTTTAATAATTTTACTTAGGCATGCTCTCAAATAAAAATCTACACATGCTTTATGCTCATGTAACATTCTTTAAACGCTTAATTTAAAAATTAATTAAACATCATACTATCCACAAAACATTCTTCTATGTTACGTTTAAGGGAATATGATTTTACTTCAACATTTTGTTATGAAATTCTCAACAAAAAATATTTTGGAATTTTTTTGTTGGAGTCCTCAAAACAAACCACATAAATATTATTTTTCTTTAGACTTACTTATAAAAATAAAAAAATTATTCCCTAACCTTACACATGCTTATATATTTTCCAACAACCACATATAGAATGGAATTTATAATTCAATAAACTTCACATAAATAAATTTTCATCACAAAAAATTATCCATTCTTGAAAAATAATAATTATATTCATAATAAATACTTAACACATGGATATAATACATCATGAGTGGAAGGTAACACATGAAATAAAAACTTATAAAATAATAAATATGAATCTAATCATGGTTCTAAAACAATTATTTTTAGTCTAACTACATGGAATTTATTATGGACAATTTTTTTATGAATACTTTTAAAATCCCATAACAAGGAAACATTAATAATACTTTACTATTAAACACGTTAAAAATTTCATCAACAATAATAGAATCAAATTTGAGAGGAAAAATTTTATGGAAATCATGGTATCAATAAATGACATATGACATTATAAAAAAATATCATGGGAGGCACTTCTAACATTTTTCATGTACAAATATTTTATAATTATATCATTCTTATAATACTCACATCATAATATTTTCACCCCATCACAATGTTTACTAATTACTTATCATACTTTTAAATTTATCACTTCATTTATATATAGTCCCCTTAATTATTATCACTTGATCAAAACATATCATAATGAATCATAAATTAATTTAATTCATAACATTTAGAACTTATCATACATAACCTGGAACAAAAAAATATGACTCATAAGTTATAATTGTATAAAAATTTAATAATATTCAATATATCATTTATTAATTTAAATCATAAACCATTTATCCCCTTTAAAAGATAATACCCACTAGGAATTCACTATAACTATTCCTCAAGTCACATAGGATAATCTATAATAATTCATAACTCTTAGTATTCTCTTTAATTAAACAGATCATACTAACAACCTACAGTTAATTATAATCAATTTATCTTTGAACATGAAATAACATTTCATACTAAGTAATGTAGAAATATAAATCATGTCATGAAAAAATTTCCTTCGAAATCATAAATTAACAATCAAAGTCATATTTAACTAAGAAAAGATTTTATAAAATTTCTTTATGGAAATTGTGATCTTTTGGACATGAATCTTCATTAATGGAAATGAATTAACATAATACTTATATCAATATTAAAAAAATATTCCCAAAATTTAACATGATTCTTACAAGTTCATTAATTAACACAATTATTTTTTCCAACTTTAAAAGTAACATGGAATATTATTAAGGAAAACTAATTTTCTCATCATTTCATAATTTATGAAGAAGCATGTTTTAACTATTTCAAATCATTTTTAAATAATTCATTAAAATTTTAAAGTCCATATCATATTAATTTTTTTATCTTGAATAAAAAATATAAACATATTCACAAAAAAATTATAAATTCTACTATGATAATGGTTAAAGAACCATATAGAATTTTAATCAGATTAAGAATGCTTGAAAATTCCTTAAGAAAATTCCATTTTTAAAATATGAAACACTTTCTTGAAACCCATGTATTTAATACTAAATTTTTTTGTCAAAATCATTTAGATGAGAATATTTTAAATTAGCCTTCAACCCATTTTAACTAAAACTATTAAAAATTTCTTTAAATAATTAGACTAACAAAACATTTTATAAAATACTCTATACCATTTGAAAGATCAGTCTAAAATTTATTAACCATTATTAAAATAAAACTGAACACTTATTGAGAAATAAGGAACATTATTATTTAAATCAAATCATTAAAATAACAATAAAAATCACTTAACATAACACCACACAACAATGATTATGTTATCGGTATTAGTATACTCAAACCTAAAATAGTTTTCCAGGAATATCCCATTTCCAATTTAACAAACCTAATTAATCAACATATTTTCTATTTTAGTTTATCATGCTAAACAAAGTGTTAATAGTTTATCCATCACCACATCAAAACTTTAGTCATGATTTTTATACTTTTCCCATTAAATTTATACAACCCAATCATTCTCTTTGTCAGATTAATATCAATGAACATAACTTTAGGGATTTAGAATCCAAATTAATAAATAAACTGACTATTAAAACATAATGTTGAAATAGATACTTTATCAAGTTTAAATATCCTCTAGTTTTCTTAACAAATCTTTAATTACCATGAACACACCCAATTAAAAACTACACAATTTTATCATTTCCATTTACCATTCATTACAGGTGAAGCTCATTACTTCTTTCAATTTTAATTCAACATCAAATTACATTACTTAATCAATAAAAGAACCAACATAAGCATAAATAGAGATTTTGGAAGCATAAAAATCAAGGGAACCCATTCATCACACCATGCAATTATCTGATTTGGGATACCATGACTCACACACCTGACTTTAAAACACATCATGAAAATAATTCTCTATGGTGGGAGAAGTGTCCCCCATCTTCATATACTTGAATCCATAACATACTTTACCATCACATGGTAAACCCCTAACCCCAATAGTATAGAATTTATTCAAATTAACTTAATTAGGTTTATTTGTTAGGTCCAAAAGGTGCATAGATACCCTGATACCATGAGAGGGGGGGGGGGTGGTGAGTCAGGGTATGGATATTCTTTTTGAAAATTATTCCCGCCCCACTAGATATTGACCTCTTTTATATAAGGGTAACTTTATTTTCACATATGTGTTTATGTTGATCTGTTATTTTCTTATTTATTTGATAAAGATTCTATGGATGTAATACAAGAATGCACACACACAAACACATAGATTTTTACTTCGTTCACCCTCACTAGGCTACGTCTAAAGAGAATACAATGATAATGCACTGATGTACCAAATCCACTAAATCTCAATATCAATTATAATTTTTGGGCTAGATCACTTCTATGCCTAGGATCACTTCCTTTACAAAGTTTAGGGTCATATCACAACTTTACCATGGGCTACTCCCCGTGTCTCTCTCTGGCTCCCTGTCGGTAGAGAGGATCACTATCTTCCTATTCCTTTGCTCACTAATCTTGAAAGGGACCCAATTAAAATTTATGGACTTTTAAGTCATTTCATTATCACAAATGAATGCATACTACACTGTATGTAGATTCTCTATTGTTGTTCCACTTTCATCCACTGATGAATACAACTTTACCGTAGGTGTACAAGGCAACCACCAACTTTCCTGCAACCCTAGGCTAACCTGAATTCTAATTTAAGCATGATGTGCAATTTTCACCTAACCAATTGTTTGAAAATCCCTTCTCAAACTCAAAACTTGGGTGACTCACACCCTTTTACACCCAAACCAATATTGACACGCAACTACCAACTGGAACACAAATTCTAAGTAATTCTATACTTGCGTGCCCAAACCACTTGTGGGACCGGAGCTCGAATTTTCTATAAGTGTTGAGATTCAACCAAAATTAAGAGGGGTATCCGTATTTTTATAGTCATTTTGGCCACCCTGATCACCACAAAAAACTTTCCTCTAGGCACGCTAGTAAATTCACTCAGCCTCTATCGCCCTAGTCTCCTCGCACGACCAACTCCAAAACTTACGCGAACTTATTTACTTTTCCATATTTTGATGTTATGATATTGAAAAATATATGTCTTGAAACCTTATAATCCTCAAATACATTGGCGCACAAGTACCTTTTCCAAAAACACTTTTCTCCATTTTCTGATTTTGAGGACAAATTTTTTGGAAAACACTGGAAAATGGAGCCACCTTATATATGTTCGTTTTTGTACTGCCTCTAGATTGTATATTCATTTTTAATGTTTCTTTTTCAACATAGGTTGTCAAAAATATATCTGGAACTCAAAAAAATCATCATGGAAATCTTCTTTTTCAACAAATAAACCCACTTTTTCAAAAAACACAATCAACCCAAAAATGATTCAATGTTTTCTTGAAGGATTTCTTCCCAAAAATCTCCCCCTTTGGGTTTGTTGAAAACTCTTTCATAAATTGATACCTCTTTATAGATTCATCCATATTCTACCACCATTCGATTCATGTGATTCATATAGTGATCAAAGACTTACTCAACACACACTCTAAGACCACATGTGTAATGCTCGGTGTGAGAAACAAGAGTATAATGAAAAGTTCATCAATGTAACACTTCATTCCTGACACTAATTATAGAAACTAAATAACTGAATTCATCAAGAACCTCAGTTGTCATGATATATATCCTTTGTTTTATCACTTATAACATCATAAAATTTAAAAATCCTCCTTCTTCACTTCTTGGGTTCTTGTGTTGTCCAATCTAAGCTATGAATGATCAATTCAAACATTGAAGAATTCTCATCATGTTGCTCCCCATATCTCACTGCTCCCCTATCCCATTTCTCCACCTTTCAGCTTCTCTCTGTGTCTTCATAGGGACATTTTCTCCCTTCTTGTGCCACAATGTTTCCCCTTAAATAGTCACACTTTCTCCACCATTTTCAACGAAACCAAAGGTCACTTCTTTGTGGTATGAAATAGAGTAAGGAAAATAAATCATCACATTAGGGAAAAACCCACCATACCTCAGGGATAGGGGGTGTCCTTATCCACACTATTTCAAGGGAGGAGATTTGAATGGACTCCTAGATCTATTCGATGCCTCTAAAATGCTTATTTAGGTAAGGCCTTTGTTATAATGTCTGCAAAATATAGTTTTGTAGGCACATACTTTAACTTCAAAAGACCTTGCTCAACTTTATCCTTGATAAAATGATATTTTATTTCAATTTTATTTGTCCTTGAGTGATTTATGGGATTTTTTCTAAGATTTATAGCACTTGAATTGTCACAATTGATTCTAACCGGAGACTTTAATTTAACTCTCATGTCATCAAGATGCTGCTTCATCCACAATAACTACATGCACGCTTGATTGGCCACAATATATTCATATTTTGGGATGCTCAATAAAATTCAATCTTGTTTCTTTCTTAGCTAAGAAATACATAATACTCCAAGATAGAAAGCACCTCTTGACATTGATTTCCTGTCATCTTCTGAACCATCCCAATCTGCATCTGTATATCTCAATAGATTTGGTTGGGATTTGTTATTATATATCAAACCAAAATCCATACTACACTTGATATATAGAAGAATTCTTTTCACTAAAAGTATGAGGCTTTCCTTGGGATTTCTTTGATATCTCACTCATTGGCATGTGGAAAAAACAATATCAGGTCTTGTTTCTATTAATTATAGAAAATTCCAATGATTTTACTATATTCTGTGATATTAATTACCTTGATATCATCATCTTTTGATAATTTCATCCACGTAGCAAACAAAGTTTTCATATCCTTAAAATATTCCATGCCAAATATTTTTAGAATATACTTGGTGTATTTGGATTAATAAATTAAAGTTCCATTACTTCCTTGTGTCATCTATAAACCAAATAAAAACATCATCTCACCAATAATTGACATTTCGAAATCACTTTTCATGAATTTTGAAAACTATCATCATTATGCTTCATCTAATCCACCAAATATTATGTCATCGACATAAACCAACACCATCATTCTTTTATTACTATAATTATTGAAATAGGGATTGTAATAATCTCCAACACACTAAAAGTAAATCTTCTTTGAATACAGATCAATTCTTGAGTACCATGATCTTGGTGCTTGCTTCAACCCACATAGCACGTTATTCAACCAAAAAAATTTCTTTCATCAACATGAATGAGAAAACCATCTGGCTACTCAATATATAATTCATCTTATAGAATTCCATTCAAAAATGTGGATTTGAAATCCAACTGGAACACTTTGAACTTCCATTTCACTACAATGACAAAAAATGACCTGATTGTCTCTAGCCTTACAACAGGTGAAAACGTCTCATCAATATCGATACCCTAAATTTCAGTGTACCCTTTACACACAAGTCATGATTTTTTTGGATCACTGTACCATCTTCATTAATCTTATTTCAAAAAACCCATTTAGTTCCAATTACATTATTATCGATTGGCCTCAAAATAATCTCCCATGTTTGATTATTCTCAATTTGGTCAAGATCTTCATTCATAGCCTAAACCCAATTCTCATCTTCAGTTTATTCACCAAAAATTTTAGGCTCTACCTATGATACGTATGATTCTTGCTGCAGAGACTTTATCCTCTTTTCCTATACTGGCATTGTCTGATCACCAATTATGTTTTGTCTATCAATTTCATCTCTTCTCCTTTCTCTCTGTGTAGATACTAACTTATTCTCATCCTTCTCATATTCTGATTCTTCTTATGAATCATAATTTTACACTTCAATTACCCTTGATTTTATTACCTATTTCTCACTATCATCATAAATTTTTTCACTTTATTGTTGAAGATTATGATCATTATCTACTACAGTGACATTATTGATTTTGACTACTTGTACAACTTATTGTTGAACCATTTCCAACATTCTCTTACAGCTTCTTGTTATCCTAAAAATAGTCAGCTGATACCATATTTTTAGAGAAAGTAGTTGTAGGTACCTTTAATGATATTTTCATTAGGTGAATTCACCACTTATCAATGATCCATCAACAATACCTCTAAACCTACTGAGTTGGAACTCAATGTAGGAAACAAGATAAAAGTTAATAACACCATCACTATCCATTGAAATCAATTAATTCCATTTTTATTCAACTCTGGTAACTAATTTGAATCAGTTGACATTTCCAAGAACATTATGTCACCATATTTGAGCATTAAGTTCTTTCTTGAGACTCTTCCCTCTACTTACCTCATCTTCCAATTCATGTGTGAGCTTATCCACCATGTCACTTTAATCCTTTATTTTAAATTTTTATTGAGAAATAGAATCAGAACAACATGCATTAACTTTTTTGTAGCCTTTGTTTCTTCTGAAATAGTTCAGAAAACTGTGTAGTAAGATCATCATTTCTAGATTTCAGATTCTAAATATCATCTAACATTCAATTCTCTCCATTTTTCATCAACTTTTGGTTTTTTTATATTTATAGAAATCTTTTTCAGTTGTTCATCTTGGGAATAATTATTCTCCATTAGATCAGTAGCCACATAAATAAGCCTTTAATTTAATCCTCTTAGCTTGTTAACCTCAATTTCTAGTGCTTGGATTCATATTTCTTTAGATTTAATTTCTTCATCCACTTTTTGATCTAATTATTTTGTTTCATGGAAAAATTACACTTTTGGCCTTCCCAGAGTTTCTTAATCATCAGTAATTTCAATATCACTTGGAATGTAATGTAGTTCACTCATTATTACATCATCATCAATTAAGTATATCTTTTCCCTGTCTAATTTATCCAAACCTTTCTTTAGTAAAATTTTGGATTCCTTAGACTGAATTGCACTTTTTTCCATTGACACTTCCACACTATGGAATATCACCTGACTTATGCTTCTTCTTTGAAGTTCTCCCCTTTACCATGGAACACCAAGATAAGAGCAAAATGAATCTTTAACTTCAAAAATAATATGATCTAAGTTATATAAAACAAACATGATAAAATAAACCTTCCATATCTGATACCATTTGTTAGGTCCAAATGGGGCATAGATACCCTGAGTGGGTGGGGGGGGGGGGGGGTAATCAGGGTATGTATATTCTTTTGAAAATTATTACTACCCCACTAGATATTGTTCTCTTTATTATAAGGGTCACTTAATTTTCACTTATGATTTTATTCTGATCTCTTATTTTCTTCTTTATCTGATAAAGATGCTATGGAATTAACGCCGAAATGAAAGTAAAAAAATAGATAGATTTTTACTTGGTTCACCCACACTGGGTTACGTCCAAAGAGAATAAAACAATGATTCGCAGATGTAACAAATCCACTAAAGCTCACTTTTAATTAAAATATTTGGGCTAGATCACTTCTATGACATATTTCACTACCTTTACAAAGTTTAGGGTCAGCTCACTGCTTTCCTAAGGGTCACTCCTTGTGTCTCTCTCTCTGGATCATTGTCGGTGGAGAGGATCACTGTATTCCTATTCCTTTGCTCCCTAATCTTAGAAGGTATCCACTCATAGTTTATGGACTTTTAGGTACTTTCATTATCACAAATTAATGAATCCTCCACTATATGTAGATGCTCTATTAATGTTACACTTTCATCCACTGATGAATACAACTTTACTGCATGTGTAATGGGAAACTACCAACTTTTACACAACCCTAGGATGACCTGCATGATACTTTAAAAACTACATTAAAGTGTTACCTAACCAATTTTGAAACACTCCTTTATCAAACTCAAAACTTGGGTGACTCACACCCTTTTATGCCCAAACCAATATTGGCACACTACTACCAACTGGTGTGCAACTTCTAAGTAATTATATACTTGCACGCCCAAACCACTTGTGTGACTGGAGTTATAATTTTATCTAAGTGTTGAGATTATACCAAAATGAGAAGGGTTAACCATCTATTTATAGGAATTTTAGCCACCTTGAGTTCTACACAAAACATTCCTCTAGGCGCGCTAGTCCACTCTCTCAAGCCTCTATTTCCCTAGTCACCTTGCATGACCAACTCCAAAACTTATGAGGACTTATTTACTTTTCCATACTTTGATGTTCAAATCTAGAAAACCATATGGCCTACAACTTTACAAGACTCCAAGACACTTATGGTCATGTCCCTTTACCAGAAAAACTTTTATCCATTTTCCAATTTTGAGGTCCAAAAATTTGGCAAACACTAGAAAGAGGCACCACCTTATATCTTTTCTTTTTGTACCACCTCTAGATTGTCCATTAATTTTTAATGATTCTTTGTCAACAAAAAATTTTCAAACATATCTCTGGAACTCGACAACTCACTATGGAAACCATCTTTGTCAAAAAACACAATCAACCCAAAAATGATGCATTGTTTCCTTGAGGTATTTTTTCCAACAATCTCCCCCTTTGGGTTTATTAATGAATATTTCATAAATTGATACCTCTTTATATCTTCATCTATATTCTTACACCATTTGGTTCATGAGATTTAGATAGAGATCAAAGAATTACTCAACACACACTCTAAGTCCACATGAGCAATGATCAGTATGAGAAACAAGAGTATAATAGAAATTTCATCAATGAAACACTTCATTCCTAACACCAATTCTTGAAAAACAAAATTATTTCATCATGAACCTCATATTTCATGATATATATCCTTTGTTAAATCACTTCTAGCATCATTATATTTAAAAACCCTCTTTATTCACTTCTTGGGTTCTTGTGTTGTCCATTATAAGACCTGGTGATCACTTAGAACACTAAAGAATTATCATCATGTTGCTCCCCTATCTCACTACTCCCACTATCTCATTGCTCCACCTATCAAAATCTCCCCATGTCTCGATAGGGACATTTTCGACCTTCTTGAGCCACAATTTATCCCCCTTAAATAGTCACACTTTCTCCCCCTTTGTCAATGAACCCAATGGTCACTCATTTGTGGTACACAATAGAGTAAGGAACATAGATCAACACATTAGGGAAACCAAACCATACCTTAGTGAGAGGGGGTGTCCTTATCTACACTCTTTCAAGTTTGGAGAGTCAAATGGACTCTCAAAGCTAGTAGATGCCTCTCAAATGATTCTTTGGGTAAGGAATTTTTCAGAATGTCTACAACCTGAAGTTATATAGGCACATAATCTAACTTTACAATCTCTTGCTCCACCTTATCCTTGATAAAATGATATTTTATTTCAATGTTCTTTGTAATTGAGTAATGGATGTGATTTTCTATATGATTTATAGAACTTTAATTGTAAAAATTGATTCTGATCAGATACTTAACTTCAACTCCCATGTCAACAAGATACTTCTTCATCCATAATAACTGTGTGCACGCTTGAGTGGACACAATATATTCATCTTTTGCGATGCTCAATGAAATGAAATCTTGTTTCTTTATTAGCCAAGAAATACACAATCCTACAAGATAGAAAGAACCTCCTAATGTCGATTTATTTTTATCTTCTGAACTAACCCAATCTGCATCTGTATATCCCAATAGCTCTGGATGAGATTCGTCATTATACATCAAACCGAAATCCAAAGTACCCTTGATACACCAAAGTAATTTTTTTACTTTAATCATGAGGCCTTCTATGGGATTTATTTGATATATCACTTCTTGTCTTATGAAAAAAAAAACAGTATTAGGTCTTGTTACTATCATGTATAGTAAACTTACAATGATTTTCCTGTATTTTGTGATATTAAATGCCTTTCCATCATCATATTTTGAAATTTTCATCTAGGTAGCAACCAGATTTTTCAACTTCTTGGAATTTTCCATTACAAATCTTCTCATAACCTCCATGGAATATTTTTATTGAGAAATGAAAGTTCCATTCCTTGATTGTTTAATTTGTAAAACAAGGAAAAACATCATATCACCAATCCTAAAAATTTCATGCTCACTTTTCATGAATTTGGAAAACTATCTTCATTTTTCTTTATCTGATCCACCAAATATTATATAATCGACATAAACCAGCACCAACATCCTTTTATTACTATCATTATTGAAATATATATCATAATAAAATCAACCACACTGAAAAAAAGCTTCTTAAAATACTGATCATGTCTCAAGTACCATGCTCTTGGTGCTTGCTTCAACAAATATAATACCTTCTTATGGCTATGTCTTGCCAAATGCCCATGATCAGAACATATAAAACATATTCCATTAAAGTCATACCTCATTTAATTGTTTCTTAGATGAGATATTGATATATCTAGAGTCATTATTCTAATGTTTAGCCCTAAAGCTTCTTGACACATACTCATTATGTGTCTCTATCCTCTATAGTAATAGCATTTTACAACTGCTTTCTTTTGAGATACTTTTCTTTTAGATTTTCAAGAATCTTCTTCTTATTCATAAATTTAGAAAGTTTTCTATTTTCACACCATGAAATGTATTTCAGATCCTCTAAAAAAAACATTATGTATTCCCATGCATTCCACAGAAATATCACATTCTATCAATATTTCTTGTAAATTCCTTTTTAGGTATGTCTTCAACACCTATTTTTCTTATCTTTGAAACTTTTCACATATTTCTTCCTATAATACATGGGAGAGGGATCATCATATCCAATACCATTTTTTACCAAATTTTATGTCCTCTATAATTAGAAAATATTTTCTTGTTTCTCCTAAAAAATAGAATATTTTCTTTTTATTTCATCACCACTTACCGAAGGATAATCAAATAGTAAGTGCAGTGCATCCTTCAACTTGGGACTACCTTTGGCATTACATTTTTCCACTTATTTATTTATTGATTATAGATATTCTCCAAATTATTGAATCTTCATATAACTTGATTCAATTTTATCATTAAGTTATTTCTTGATACTCTTCCCTATACTTACATCATCTTCCAGTTCACATGTGAGATTGTCCACCATGTCACTTTTCTCCTTTAGTTTAAATTTTTATTGAGCAACAAAATCAAAACATAATGAATTCTATTTTTGTTGCCTTTTGTTATTCTAAACTAGTTCAGATAGTTGTGTATGAAGATCATCATTTCTATCTTTCAGATTTGGAATATCATCTAACTTCTAATTCTCTCCATTTTTATCAACTTTTGGTTTTTTTAATCTTTGTAGACATATTTCGTAGTTATTCATCTTGGGAATCATTCTTCTCCCTTAGATCAGTTGCCACATCAATAAGACTTTTATTTAAGCCTCCTATCTTGCTGACCTCAATTTTCCGTGCTTGGATCCAAATATCTTTATATTTAATTTTTTCATCCACTTTTTGATCCAATTATTTTATTTCATGGAAAACTTCCACTTTTAAACTTTCTGGAGTTTCTTCATCATCAGTAATTTCAACATCACTTAGAATTTCATGTACTTCACTCATACCTACATCATAATTGATTGAGTCTATATTTTAACTATATGATTCATCCAACCTTTCTTCAGTAAACTGTTGGATTCCGTAGACTAAATCACACTTTTTCTATAGAAACTTCCATACTACAAAATATCACCTGACTTCTGCTTCTTATTTGAATTTCTTCCCTTTCCCATGGCACACCAAGATAATAGAATACTGAATCTTTAACTTCAAAAATCAACTAATCCAAGTTAGAGAAAAAAAATCAGGTAAAGAAACCTTCCCTCTAATACCAATTTTTAATTATAAAAGGGTCCTAGATACCCTAATGTGGGGGGGAGTGAATCAGGGTGTGGATATTCTTTTGAAAATTATTCCTGCCCCACCGAATCTTGACCTATTTATTATATGTGTCACTTTATTTTCACTTGTGTGTTTATTATGATCTCTTATTTTCTTATTTATCTAATAAATATGCTATAGAAGTAATATAGGAATGCAAGAACATAGACACATATATTTTTACTTGGATTATCCTCACTGGGCTAAGTCTAAGAAGAATACAACAACGATGTGATGATGTACCAAATCCACTAAAGCTAACTATCAATTACAAAATTTAGGCTAGATCACTTCTATGCCCAGGATCTCTACCTTTACAATGTTTAGAGTCATCTCAATTCTTTCCCAAGGGTCACTCCCTACGTATCTCTCTCTGGATCAATGACGGTGGAGAGGATAACCTTCTTCCTCTTCCTTTGCTTACTACTTTTGGAAGCGATCCAATCTCAATATATAGACTTGTAGGTCCTTTAATTATCACAAATGAATTCTTCCTCCACTATATATAGATGCTCTGTTGTTGTTACACTTTCATCCACTAATGAATACAAATTTACCATAGGTGTACTGGGAAACTACCAACTTTATTTCAACCCTAGGATAACCTACGCGCTACTTTAAGAACAATGCACAAGTGTCACCTAACCACTTGCGCGACAATCCCTTATCAAACTAAAAACTTGGGTGACTCACAAAATTTTATTTCCAAACCAATATTGGTGGGTAACTACCAACTAGCACACAATTTCTAAGTAATTATATACTTATGCGCCCAAACCAGTTGTGCGACTGAAGCTCAAATTTTCTCCAAGTGTTGATCTTCGAAAAAAATGAGGAAGGGTATCCATCTATTTAGAAGTATTTTTTCCACCCTGAGCTCTGCACACAACTTTCCTCTAGGCGTGCTAGTCTATTTTCCCAAGCCTATATTTCCCAAGTCACCTTGCATGACCCACTCCAAAACATGCACAACCTTCTTCCCTTTTCTAAATTGTTATTTTCTGATCTTGAAAAACATATGACGTGAAACCTTCCGAGCCTCCAATACACTGGTGCACAAGTAACTTTTCCAAAAACACTTTTCTCCATTTTCTGATTTTGAGGCCCAAAAATTTGACAAACACTAGAAAATGGTTCCTCCTTATATATCTTCTATTTGTACCACCTCAAGATCATTTATTCCTTTATCATGATTATTTGTAAATATAGGTTGTAAACAATATCTTTGGAACTTGAAAACTCACCATGGAAACCCTATTTATCAACAAATAGACCCACTTTTTCAACAAACACAATCAACCCAAAAATGTTGCAATGTTTCCTTAATAGATTTTTCCTAACATTATTTAATTCATAAATCACCCCATTCAATCACTAGTGAAAACAATCATTGTTAATTTACATTTCCTAGGTCTTTAACTTATAGGTAGTACCAACTCATTGGTTATTTTATATACCTTACATTAGATCAAGGGACCCTAAAATCCCATGTACTAGCTGGTCTCCCTAGTCTATGTCACACACAAAGCTTAATTGGTACCATTTACTTACCAAACCATGAAATTCTCATAGTTCCAAACTCCAATATCTATCCAATATCTTAACCATTAGCTATGATAACACTCTATCATGACCCCCTCCACTGGTACCCATATTGGTCCAGAAATAAAGACAGGGAGTGACCCCTAAATCCCAATTCTAATAATCAATGGGTTGGTGACTAACACTGAGGGTATATAACACACAAGGGGAGAAATTAAACCCAATAATCCTAGGAATATAATATAAAACTACTAATCTATCACCATTTAATAAATATAAAAAACCATAATCCCACAATACATGTTAAGTGATACAAATAAAATTATCCAAAATTAAATACCAAAATAAAACCCAAGGAAACCACTTTGAAACAACTCCATCCTCCAAGATTTTAATGATCAACTTGGTATATGAAACCCTCATGGAAACCCAAAAATAGTTCATATATAAGTGGAGTGAGTATAACATGTATACTCAGTAGGATCATACCCAAGGCCTCTCAAAAAAAAATGTGAAAATAGCATATTAATTTACTAGTTAATAAACAAAAAAACTAATCAGCACATAAATGGTTCAACTAATCATCCCTGCATTTCTTTGTTTGAATCACCAAATAATACATATAAATTAGTAAAATAACACCATAAAATATAGATAAGGCACACCAAAACCACTCCCCCACTAGTTGTTTTTCTCTCACACCCCAACATTAAATGTTATGTTCTCCCATCCCTTAAATATATTCCAATCATCATCATCCTTAATCAATCCAATCAAATCATGTGAATCAAACTCAACCATTATGTGTCAATCCCACCATATCATGGACATCGAACTCTATCATCATATTATTGGAGATGGTATCTAAGAACTAACTAGTTTGTACCTAAGATTACTATTTATTTTCAAATAATTGAATATTAAATATATCTTATCACATAATGATCATTATTATACATGAATTTAATGTAATAATGTCCTAGGGTATTTATCACATAAAAATAAGCTATATAGGTTCCCTGCTATGATGAGAACCTTGAGATGCTATGATGAAATCTCTTAAATATTATTTTCTTATAGTTAGGATAATGAAATATTAAGGGGTACATAGTTTTTAAACTATTAGGTGAGAGTTCTCATAAGAGGATGATGCTTCATATCATGAAGTTTTCATATGGTACTCTCTAATATGGGAGATTATGAGGACAAACCTACCAATTGGAATTACACATGTTTCCATGCCATTTTAATTCCTATATATGATTGCATGTAATGTTCCTTATACTTTAAGATTATTATCAATAAATATCATGATTTTCATACTTATATGTATTAATAAAATTGTGACACACAATATTCATGCTATATAGGATACATTGGGAACATCACGATTGGTATGTTATCAATGAATAATTTGAACAATAACTTGTCCATTACATTTATGGAAGTTGATATCTAAATCCTTTGATTGTAATGGGACCTTTGAAATAAATTATAGGGACATGGTGATGTATAAAACTTAATTTATAATAATCAAATAAATATATTCTAATAATTATGGTTAATTACACAAGTATTCAACCTACTTGATGAGATACCAAGATAAAGAGATTATATTACCTAGTGTGGGTATGTGGTTGTTGACATTGTGACATTAAATTATTTATCTTGGGTTCCTTGACCCATTACTGTAAAGTAATCTTGGACTTTAGGTAAGACCACATAATGAAAATGAGGAGGAATACTAGATGGTCAACACTAAGTGTTTTCATTGATCTCAATTAAATTCAATTTGAATTTGATATTGTAATAAATATTATTATAAAGTATGAGGAATAAATTTATTCAAGATATATTGATCACATAAATTAAATAAATATTTTTTACAAGGTAATTTTTTAATTACACAGATACATAATATTTATTTATTTATTTATTGAATGAATAAATATTTAATAGTAATATTTATTTGGGTCTTTGATAAGTGTCTCAAAACTGGAAAATTATCTAGGGTTTATTCTATCAAACTCAAGAGATTCTCCTCCCTCCCCCACCTTCTCAAGAATGAGAGTATAAGGATGATTCTTAAATCCTGAAGGAACCATCATAGTGATCAATTAAACATTTCAAGATGATTGATATTCTGCTCTAGCACCCAAAAATCAACCTGAATTGTTTGAAGATCAAAGAAGCTTATGTGGATCACCTCTAGAGAGACTCTACACTTGGATTTTATAAGTTCAATGATGGTAGAACAAAATGGTTTCATATAATTGAAATATTATTTAAATAATGATCTCAAGACCGAGGAATTATTAATTCTTGTGAATTTAAAATAATTATATATTTAACATGAAAGATCCTCTTGGTTATGGAATGTTTTTCCAGATTCATTAGAATTTTTTTATTGGTCATGGTTTCCACATCATGTACATCATAGAATATCCATTGAATCTGTTAATTATTGAGTTAAGCAGGGCCTCAATAAGTTCCTTTAATGATTCTGAATCTTCAAGTGGTATTAGAGACATGTTACATTAAAATTTATAATTATTTAATGATTTTTGATCATTTATGAATTTGAATGTTAGATTTCATTTCAATATTAATAAATTTTTAATCCATTATTGAGATATATTCTTCCTCATCTTACATTTTATCTCAGATAACTCTAATTTATTAATAATTAATGAAGAAATCATTCAAAGAACCAATTTATAGGTGCTAAAAACTCTTTCTAGAAAATACAATCTTACATGATGTGCACTATTTTTTTACACATTGTGTATCTATGTTTATTTCACCATGACACCCATATGGATTACTGGTTGTCATGTAATTAATTCCAACCATTTTCATTAAATTCACACCACATGTAGACCAGATAGGGTGGCACAAAGTTTTTCTGGAAAAATATCATGTAGCATGAATACATGATGTGTAGTCTACATGTTTTCATGGTAAAAAACACAGAGTCCAGTTGATCCATGTAATTAATACACAATGTGTATTTAATAAATGATGTGTATAAGTTGGTATCCATGTGATTATAAGGAAACACATTGTGTAGTATTCCTAAACATCATGTGCCTCATAAATTTCCACGGGAAGTACACACTGAGTCCTTGGGCATGTAATGTATCCATCCAATGAATCATTATACACACTGTGTGTCTAGCCTAAACATGCCACATACATTACCTATTTATGTAGAAATATTAAAATTTATTAATTACTCTATTAAATCTCATCAAATTGATTTCTGTGGGTCATTTGATTGAGAATACATTCCATTCATTTGGTTTTATATTATATCAAATTCATAATTAAATTATGCATAATATTTGAAACTATAGGTCACGCATGATCATTTCATACTAAAGACCCAGCATGCATTAAATAATACACGTGACATAATTTTCATGTGTTCCATGTGTCATTAATATGAAATTACATGCCATGAAATTACAACACATTAATTGTATTAAATATTTCATTTGAGTGAATTGTATAAAAAAAGGACTATACTGAGTAGTTCGGATAGGTACTCATCGAGTTTCTTCCATGTAAAAAGTTGTGTACTTATTTTATTGATTTCTAATAATTTTTTTTAAAATCACAATAGATGGGAATCTATAGAATGATTATAAATAATAATATAAAGTTAATTAATTAATTTTTTAGTTAAATAATCTTATTAATTAATTTACATTTTATCTTATCAAATAATGAATTGAAATTAATTAAAACTAGTTATTTTAAATGAATATTCATTGCATGATTATGACCAATTATGATCTTTGAACAAACTTATATATTTGTTTTTTTTAATTTGATTTTATTTCTTGAGTTTGAAATTATTTATTATTAAACTAATTATTATGGAATGAGTGTTATCCCTCCCTCTTTTATTATATAGGACCTAAGTGTCCAAGTTTTTTTTATAAAATCCCTCTTAATCAATCTTTTGGTTACCTGCACCTATGTGTGAGTTATAAAACATGTATAATAAAAGTTTAATCTGTAGGCACATGGAATTGGTTCAAGGAGGAATCAAGGTGGATGAAGTTCAAGATAGAACCGAGGTGAAACCAACTTGGGTAATACATAGGTGGACATGTAAGATGCTATAAATCATGCCAAGACCGGAGAAAAGGGTTTTATTCTTAGGGTAATAGGTCGATTTATTGTCTTTCAAATAAATCAACCATTATATAATATCATGATCACATCATTTATTTATTTATTTTATTTCTATTTTATGCATGGTTTATTTTAAGGATTCAAAACTATGATCACATCTATAAATAGATTTATATGAAAATATGGAATTAAAATAAATATATTATGTGAAAATGTTTTATAAGAATATGGTTAATACCTCAAGTAAAAATCACTTAATATTAACAAAAAATGTAAAAAGATAAAGAAAAGAAAATTTATATATAATAAACTAATCCCTCAACCAAATATTAAGTTATACTAAAACTTCAATTACATGATTGAGAATGAAACCATAAAACTATGTGCTATTCCAACCCTTTTTGGTACACTTAGTTTTATCAGGGAGTTATTAAGAATGTTTTAGGTCAAATTAATCAATTAGACATCAAGATAAGTATCCCTAGTTAGAATTGATGTTATTTGGAGGCAAGTGTTGATGAAAATCTAGTGAGGGTTTTGGGATTGGGGATTCCAATCAATGGATCAAGAATATGTAAGCCCACAGTTGGAAAATATCTACCTACCTAAATAAATTTAATTAATTGACCAATCCATCACTTGGGTTATAATAAGGGGTATATAGTTCATTACCACTAACATTTCCATGCAATTAGACATTTTGAGTCCCATGGTGATGGGTATTAGGACTTGATACAATAATGGGATACATATAATTAAATTTCTCTTATCTTGATTTTTTAATCAGAGAAATTACTAATAAACTTCTCTAAATTATTGTAGAATAAAATGGAAAATTAAACAAAAAAAACTCTATCCCTATAAACAATCTTGGATAAATAAAATATCCTTACCAACATAAACTTCCAAGAATGATACTAGAACTTTTGAATTATAATACATCAGGAATATAAATTATATGTGCTAGAGTCCCCAATTCCTGATCCACCGGCCTTAGATCTGAGTGATAAAGGTGTACTTGTATATAATAACTTCTTGGTTGATGTGTTATATGTATAGTTTTAATGCCATTTTCCATGTCTAGTGAACTAAAAAAATCACAAGAGACTATGGATTCCTATGAAATGATCAGTAATATCTTTAATATTTATTAAAAGAGAGAAAGATAAGAATAATTTGAGATCTCCAAGGAACTCTCGTGCAATCTTAGAGAAGGCACACCATATGGACCATATGTATTCAAAATGATTGTCCACATCGAGTGTCTAGACATTATAGGGTTTAAACTACTCGATGAATTATACATCGATCTAATTATAAAATCATTCCCTTAAAGTTTATCTAACATTATTGTGAATTTCATTATGATCAATATAGAGAGGTCACTTCAAGATCCCCTCACTTTAATTCAAAAGACTGATAAGGAAATGAAACCTAAAAAGTCTTCAGTCCTTATGGTGACTAAGAATAAATTCAAGGAAAATAACTGTAAGATTAATTACAAGTATAATTCTTATACGCATCTCCCTTCCAATAAGAGGAAGATCAAATCGGAAGCGAGGGATCAGGATGATGCCTTTCCAATGTGGAAAATGTGACACTAGAATAAAAAATGAATAGTGGGAAGGAATTAAGGAGATGATTCAAGTATATTTTTTATTGAAAGTAAACTTTAAATTTCTACTAATTGGGTATTGGATACTACATGTATAAAAATATAGGAGTTTTGAATATTTTTAAAGGTTTGGTATGGTGAGGTGGATTTATAGGAAGTAAATGGAGTTAAGTTAGTAGTACTATCCATTTATGACTACCACCTCACATTACTGATGAGAATGATCTTAGTTATTCATAATTGTTACTATGCGTTGTGAATTACCAAAAACCTTATTTTTGTATCTAAATTAGATATATAAGGTTTTATTTTAAGGTTCAAAAATGAAAGTTTATTCTTTTATAAATAAATCACATATTATGGTAAGGAACATTTTTACATTGGTATTTATGAATTAGATTATAAGAACCAAGTTTTAGACATATATTATGAATCCAGAGCACATGAATCACACCAAACTCAGTTGTAGAATCACCACATAGGTCACAAAAATAGGAAGTAGTTGACTAAGTTACATTAAGATCCTTATTTTGATTCATTCAAACTAAAACCACTTGGAAATTTTCAATCATTTTTACAAGGTAAAATGGCCAAATATCCATTTTGTTTAAAATATTAAAGGGTCACAAAGATTTAAGAGTTGATTCATATTGATGTTTATAGAAAATTCCCAGTTGAATAAAGGGTTAGGTACCCATAATTAATAACTTTTAATGCTGATCATAGTTGGTATGGATATATTTACTCAATGAGGTATAATCAAAATCCTTTGAGAAATTCAAAGAATTCGAGAATGAGGTTGGGAACCATATTGGTAAGAAGATTAAGAAACTCTAATCAGAAATTAGTGGAAAATATCTTAATCGAGTCTTTATTGACTATTTATGAGAGTATGAGATTTTATCCCAACTCGCTCCACTTTATATACCCCAGTGGTATGATGTATGTGAAAAGTGGTAGCAAACCTTGTTGTACTAGGTGAGGTCAATGATGAGTCATGAAAACCTTATAATATCATTTTGGGGATAAAATTTATAGACAAAAAGATATACACTAAACCAAGTACCGAATAAAGTGGTGTATGGTATTCCATACCAATTATGAAGTGAAAATAAACACATATTTTTAAAAATACATGTGTGGGGATGAAAATCATTTGTTGAGGATTCTTCATGGAATAAGCTTTCACCCCAAGGCACAAAGAGTATATGTTTAGGATACCCTATGGAAATAATGGTATATTCGTCATACGAACCTCAAATAAAAAAGTTATAGTGGGAATACATTCCATGTTCCTTGAGAGGGACCAAATATCTAATATATATAGTGGGATAGAGATATACTTTGATAAAGTCCAAGATCCTAATATATAAGTGTTAATACAATAAAAATTTCCAAAAATTCCCATGGAAGAAACTGTTTCAGAGACACAAGTACTATGAAGGATTATAAGATATTAGAGAACCTAAAAGATATGGTTTTCTAGTCACTAATGATGATGACTCATTATTAATAGACAATAATAATCCTTTAACCCATAAAGAAGTAGTAACTGGAATATATGCTGCCAAATGGAAAGAAGTAATAAATTATAAAGTAGATTCCATTTACCAAAAACCAAGTATAGATATAAGAGGATCATCAAGTTGATGTAAATAAAATTGGTTCTAAATGGGTATTCAAGAAAAAACTAGACACAAATGGTCAATTTAGTACCCATAAACATGACTGGTTACAAAAGGGTACAACAAAATCAAGTCATTAAATAAGATGAAACATTTTTAATAATCATTATTCTTAAATCCATGAAAATTATACTTTCCACAATAACATACTATGACTATAGTATTTTTCAAACAAATGTCAAAATTTCCTTTCTTAATGGGAATCTCTAAGAAGATGTATATATGACACATCTAGAAGATTTTGTGATTCCATGTAATGATAATAATGTATAAAAGTTTAAAATATGCATTTATGGATTATAAAAAACATCCAGATCATGAAAAATTTGGTTTGAAGAATCTATAATATAATTTGGTTTTTTTAAGTAATTAATGTGAACCTTGTGTCTATAAACAATTTAGTGGGATTACAGTTACTTTCCAAATAGTGTATGTGGATGAAATTTTATTTATTGAAAATGAGTTACACATCTTATAGTCCGTTATAACGTGGTTAGATATATTCTTCTCCATGGAATACTTAAGTGGAGTAGAATATTTTCTGAGGATCAATATCTTGGGTGATTGATCCAAGAGGAATATTGGTTTAATGTAGGGTATATATATTGATAAGATACTGCATAGGTTTAGTATAGAACAATCCAAGAGGATATTTTTGCCTATGTCACTTGGTATTCATCTTTCAAAGAAAATGTGTCCTTAGAAACATGAGGAGAGATAACGAATAGAGAGAATTATATATGAATTATTAATTGGTCTAGTCATGCATGACATGTTTTTTACCAAGATAGATGTCACTTATTACATAAGTGCAATAGGTAGATATTAGGAAGATCACAAAGAACAACAATGGACAGCTATAAAAACTATCCTTAAGTATATGACGTGAACTAATGATATGTTCATGGTATATGGATGGGATAAAGAGCTAGTTATCAGAGGATACGTATATTCTAGTTTCCAAATAGATCAAAAAGATCTAAATTCAAAGTTTGGATACTTATTCACAATCTATGTAGGTTCCTTGTGCTAAAAGTTCTCAAAGAAATCCATAGATACTAATTATACAGTAGAATTGGAGTACATTTCAGCTTTTGATTTAGTTAAATAAGTATTTTGGATACACAATTTAATCCAGGATCTTGATGTGGTACCTATAATAGAATACCATTTCATAGTTTACTGTGATAATACTATTTCAGTGGCTCTCTCTAATGTACCAAGGTCACATTACCAGACAAAGAGAATCCTACAGAAGTATCATCTCTTGAAGGATTTTTCACAAAGAGGTAAAGTTACAGTGAGAATAATTTATATAGAATAAAACCCAGTGAATCCATTAAGAAAACCCTTATCTCATTAAAAACATGATCTTAATGTGAGATAAAAAATAAAAATCATTAGCAATTGTCTCTAGTCCAAGTGGGATTTTGTTGGAGTTGGTATCCTAGAACTAACTAGTTTTTACTTTAGATTACCATTTATATTTAAACAAGTAAATATATATTATCACATATTGATCATTATTATGCATGAATTTAATGTGGTAGTTTCCTATAATATTTTTCACATCAAAATTGGTCATAACATTTCCTCTGTATAATGATAACCTTGAGATGCTATGAAGATATATCTTATATATTTTTTCCCATATTCAAGATGATGAAATATGATGAGTCACATAGTTTGTTGACAATTATGTGTGAGTTATCATAAGGGGATGAGGCTTCATCTCATGAATTCTACACTTGGTAATTTCTATGATGAGATATTATGAGGACATACCCGCCCATAGAAATTCCACTTGTTTTCATGTCACTGGAATTCCTATCTGTGAGAATGTGTAATGGTCTTTAAGATTTAAGATTTTTTTAATACATATCATGACTCATGTACTTAGATATATTTATGAACCTCATGACACACTATGTTTATGATGTTGGATGTTCACTAAAATGTACACGCATAATGTATATGTACATGTGCATATGATGCATGAGATATATTTATATATAATATATGGGATATTATATACAATGTAAATTTAATATATTAATTTGATTCATGTGTTATTTCTGAATGTGAAGCATAAAATTATATATATATATATGATATATATTATTTATTTTCTCCTAATGGGTTTTATCTGTTATAATCTATTAAAGTATTTGTATTAATTCATTGAAACCATTAAATGAATTATCCTCAACAGTCTAAAACACATATTGTGGGAGGAGCCTCGATTTTCATCTATAAAATAGGATAAGATTATCTCCTATTTATTGTGTTATTTATGTGATTAATATGAGCCTATGATAATAAAACCATCCTCTTGAAACTTTGTTCATATCTTTTGAGAAGGTTCTAGAACCCCTTTAGATATTAGGTATTCTCATGAAACATTCGTGGATCAATTGGCCAGTGTACTCTCTCATAAGTAGGGTGTATTTGTTCTCTGCTCTTCAGTATCTTCCTCAAACATTATCCACTAAAGGAAGATGGAATCTACTACAACCTTTTAATATTAGGTACTCTATTTATAGTAATTTTTATGTGTTATTTCTTGAAAATATATCTTCATGTTTATGAGTTTTCTTTCACTGATAGTGGTCAAAATATGATCATATGAAACCCATCAGTGTTATCAAATGATATTTATTCAGATGATATTTCTTTTATTCACCAAATTTCAAAGAAAAATGGAATACAACATTTATTTAAAAATGGAAATGAGTTATAGACCCTTACATGAGATGTGTAAAGGTATATTTGATTAACCCTTATAAATTTCTGATATGTAAATGCAATACCTTTATACATATGTTTTTTGTAAGGGTAAACTATTTGGTACCTTTAAGAAAATGAGTTGTGTAAAGGTATTACTCTTACATAATAGTGAAATGTGATGCATAAAGGCAGTTTTTCCTTTACCCTTATATGACACTGTTATGTAGGTAGGCTGCATAAAGGTTATACCCTTATATAAGCTATTGTGTAAAGGAAAAAATGTTTTACCCTTACGTGATACCCTTACAAAAAAGGTATACATAAGGGTAACCTTGCTAATTACATGTAATAAAGTGTGTTTAATAAATACAGTACCCTTATGCAAGGGGTATACGTAAGAGTCATTAGCGATTTACCCTTATGCATAAAGGTAGCTACTACGTAAAGGTCTCAGATGTTTAACTTTACAAAACTTATGAAAAATGGAGAGTAACCTTACACAAAGTAGTTTCATATATGTAATACCTTTATGTGAAGAATTTGTGTAAAGGTAATCTACATATTACCATTACAAAGTGGCTAAAAACATCATCACCCTTAAACATGGTGTCTATGTAAGGGTAATATGAGGACACCCTTATGTAGAATAGGGGTGCTACATAAGGGTAACTATAAATTTTTTAAAAAATTGTTTTTAATATATTAAATGATTTCTAAGGATTATAAATTGTTTATAAATCATGTTAAAAGGAATTTTGGGAATATTTATTTTATAGGGATTTTATTAATTAAACAATTAATTATAATTTTTTAAAATTAATTGTATAATTTTTATGAAACATTTTCCCCAAATATTAATGATTAATATTTTAAAATACCTTTTTATAGATTAAAGACATTATTTATGATCTAGAAATAAAATTTTTATTTATAAATCATAATAAGTGATTTATAAAGTGTTTATAAATTATAAAAAATATGATATTTAGATTATATAACATGTTTATATAATATATATTTAATTATAAAATTTTTATAATTCATGTAATATCATATAAATACCATTTAATAGAAAATAAAAAGAGGTTCACATTGAAATGAATGTAAAATGTTATATTCTTTAAAATTATAAATTTTTTATAATTAATATTTATTTATTAGTTCATAAATGTACCATATTTTGGAAAATATTTTTTTTATTTTTTTATTAAATTTACTTGATATTAATTTTTAGTAAATTTTTTATGAAATATTAATATTATGCATTCACATTTATATAGTAATTTCTTCTAGTATAGAGTCTTACATGTATCATGCTTGTTTTATCCTATTTTTTTCATATACCTTTAACTTGGATTATATTTTTAGTAATGAACTTGAGAATAATATTTGTGAATATTTTGTGTATATTAGGTGTTAGATAGTTTATAAATTAAATTCTCTCTTGAGTAAATTTTCCTTGATTAGAGGGGCTTGGGGTTAAACCACCTACATTCCTCGAGGATTTACTTAGTTAGGAAAGTGAATGGGGTTTTCTATTTGTTGTTCTAGGGCGACTCATGTGGAGTTTTTCAATCTCATACAACTGTATTCATTTACATGAAGTATTCATATACCATATTCATATTATGAATTTGGATATATATGAATATCCTTTACTTTTTTTGGGTGATTAACATAGAATTTTGGGTTTTGTCAAGAGTGACACATTAATGTGGTTGTTGGAATAGGGATTTCCAAAAAAACCATTATAAGCATGCATAAAAAAATGGAATAATACATGAGAAGATAATTATTACATAATATTTAATTGTTTTTAATTTAATATGTATATGATTTATATTAAATTGGCGCGACCTTAAAAAACCATCCAAAAATACTAAGTGTAATATTTCTTCCAAAGTGGTACTTGTCAAGACCTAGATCATCCAACTGGGTAGGTCATGCTAAATATGGGTTCCCCTAGATTATCTTTTTCAAGTAAAGAAATTAATGAGTGAATTTGTATTATTCTGTTGGGTGGTTCATGCTAAAGATGGTTTCCATTGGATTTTCCTTTATTATATTTTTTTGACATTTTTTTGGATTACAGTTTCCAAGAGACCCTAATCAGATTAGGTTACAAAAGGAATAGAATTGGGTGAATCCATATGATGGATTTTGATAAGTGGATATCCACTCAACTATCCATGAATCACAACTATTGTGATTAGGATAATTCCCTATATAAATAACTATGTGGTGATAGAAATGCTAAATCAGACTCATTACCTAGTGAAACACAGATCTTGGATCAATAAATGGATATGATGTCAAGGGCATTCAATTTTAGTGGGAGCCCATTTAAATATAAGTCCCTATTTAATAGTTATATAATATGATATTAATCAGATAAGAGCTTCTGTTACAGATAAATGGTATTATCATCAAGCTTATCCTTAATATCAATCCTTGAAAAAGAAAAACTTAAGCATAAAAAATTACTTGATTATTATAGAAATATGATAATTATTCTCAAACAATAAGAAAATTTCTATGTGTTATAATAACCTCATGATAAAATAACTATTGAATATATTCAACAAAAAAATTTGGATAACTGTGATCAACATCAAAAGGATTCACAAGAAGTCTCTACAATCATTTTAGATTCAATTGAGTCAAAATTGATGAAGAAATATAAGACTCATAATGACTTTAAAATGATAGATAACCTAAAAATTATAAATCAAGATCAGGAAAGGAATGAATTATATAAAGTGTATAAAGCTATTTTTCATTACAAGATAGTAGAAGAAACCTCAGTCTTCTCTTACTTACTCAATATGATTGGATAATTTGATTACTTATAGAGGCTAGGTACACCTTTAAAACTTGAATTGGTAATATATTTCATTCTACTTTCACTATTGAAAAGGTTAAAATAGTTATTTGTGAATTAAAATATGAATGAACTCTGAAAACCATTACTCGAACTCCTCAATATGTTGAAGATTTCTGAATGAGACATATGAAATTTAGGATCTAGTACCATATTGATCATACAAAGGGCTACAGGTAAATATTTTGGCCAAAGAGGGAAGAAAAGAGGTCCTGGAAATTCCAAATCACCTTTTAATACAATAAATAAAAGAATAAAATATAGTGTTTTCATGATGGAAAGGTTGGACATTGGAGAATAAATTGTCCAGAATACCTAAAGGGCTATAAAATCCATGAGGATCATCTACATCAGGTATGAATGTTATAAAATTCATTTCTTTTATGGTATGTGATTCTAATAGCATATTTTAAAAATATTGTAAATATATAGGACACTCAAAAAGGAATAAAAAGAAATAAATTAATGATCAACCTTGATGTTTATGTCGAATTAATAAAGAAAAGATGTTTCTATATTAAAGGTCTAGATACTTCAAGATTAGTTAATAATTTCATAAGATGTGTATTTTTCATTTTATCCTTGAGAATATCTTATAAAAAATTACTTTTTTGATTTTATAAGATGAATTTTAATACACATATTTATGTTTTGTTTAGTTGTATAACATTATTTAAGCTTATAATTTTATAAAAAAATAATTGTTCTTGTGTGAGATTTTATACTATTGTTTTTATGGAAATGTTTCGACAAAGTGAATTAATTCAATAAATGTTTACTTGATATTATAAATGTGTTGATAATAGAAGAACTAGTAATATTATGTCTAGATTTTGGTACTATATAAATAATATAAGTAGGTAAAAGTTTAAATAAAAACATGAAAAGTTGTTTGAAAAGTTTAACAATGTTTCTTAAATAACTCAATCAATGTCATTAAAACTGAGAGTTATTAGAAGTAAGATTAATAATTTAATATGATTGGATTATCCAAGATATACCTAAAGTAAACTCCATGGAATGTCCATGTTATGTATGGATGCTATAGAAAATAATTTTTCTATTTTTAAGGGTATGTAACACCAAATGTATATTTTAAAAATTGTTATAAATATACAAGATTATAATATCAAAGGAAGAATTGATCGAGCTTGTAGTTTGTATTCATGATGTGTAGTAAATAGTTACTATATTAAAGATTTTCATATAAAAGATTTTATTAAGCTCAAATGAATCTAAGTAAAATATATGTATCTTTTTTTTCATATACCTTATATGATAACATAATATATTTGATATCATAGAGATATTATAGAAAAGTATGAGATTATTAAATGATATACATGGTTTATGATTCATCAATTTCTATAAAATGTTTTGAGAAGAAGATCTGGATAAAAATGTATATCCAAATGTATATTAAAATATGAGAGAATGAGTACTTGCAATCCATTGGGGATATATATTTTAATAAAATCATATTTTTAAAAAGAAAGGATTATAACACATATAATACCATATATGATATGGATACAATAGTTTATTTTTTTAATACTCCCACTAAAGGAAATAAATGTTCTTTTTCAACACAAAACTATTTGCATCTAATAAATGTATTCTAAAAAGAATATATCATGTTATAGGATAGTGGGAGTATATTTGGACTTAGATAAGTTCAAAATTAACAAATAACCCCAATCACAAGTTATAGTGTTTTCCAACCAATATATTAAAATATTTAGGATTTTTGACGGTAAATAAAGATGTAAAATGTCACATTTAGTTACCATTTTGAAAGTGGATATCAATATTATACCCGTTTAAGATAAAGTTTCTTCACTCAATATTCTAAAAGTGTTTAATATATGTAATGATATAGAAAAATGTAAATAGTTACATTTAGTTATCATGAAACTAAAAAACACCATTTCTTGAAGGATTATACTATCCAAAATTAAAAGTGAAGTATAATTTATATCCTAAAAGAGTTTAGAATACATACATAAATAAAAATATAAATTGTTATATCAGTTATTCTAATAGTGTTATCAATTTATCCTAAAAGATCCTAGAATGTGACAGTAAAGAAAAATGTAAGAGTTACATTTAGTTATCATATTTAAATTATTTTCAATTTATCCTAAAAGAGTTTAAGATTACCATTAAATAATAATTTAATTAGTTACATTATTTCTTGGAAAAATTTTGATTGAGTATAATTCCAAGGATGATGATGATAAACATAAAAAGAGTTCTAATTGAGAAATAAAAGTTTACAACTTAATATTTAATATTATAAAGTTAATAAGTTTGAATATTTTCAATAAATTTTATGGTTAAGAATATGATTCCTAAGTCTCACCATTATTCAAACTCGATTACTTCATAGATGATTCTTATTAAATATTTTAGTGTGGATGTTTTATAATATGGTCACATAGGGCTGTGATAGGAATTACATATGGTTGAAATGTTTAAAAAACCATTACTTTACAATAACATGAGAGTCATATAGAATCTATGGATATTAAAATCATGTGAGATTAGTTTTAATAGTGGTAGATGTATCATTTTATTATTATAATAAAGGTAACCTCAAATTATCATTCATTCATGTGTGATCAAATTTTATTTTACATGAACAGTCAAAAGATAATATCCCCTCAAAGGGTGACTTTGAGTTTCCCCTAACTGATGATCATTATAGAGTATTATGGGTGGTAATGATATGATATGGTTTTCATGAATATAATCTTGTATTCATTACCAAGTATTGTATATGGGATAAAAAGAAATAAATTCATAAGGTAATGAGTAGAGACTTATTACCAGGATTGATCCTCTAAATTATATCTCATGGAATGTCATATGGTCATGGATATACATAGGGGTGTATGATTATTATCAATCATTATTACCTAAGGTTGGTAATATACCTATCATGATAACCTTCATACATTGATACCATACTCATGCAAGTAAATATATGAACTTATCTAATCAAGGGGTTGTAGGGTATGTTGCGGATCATGTCATCGGTTAGAGTGAAACCAAGATGATATTTGTCCACTTTTATGAAAATAAAATACATTTGGACCATGATTTAATTAGGCTGATAAAATTCATGGAAATTATTATTTGTTACACATAGGATGTGTTCAAATAGTTAGATAAGTGGATTGAAGTGTATTTATAATATAGATGAATGACTTATGATGTATTCATCATCTTGGTCAATATTTTTTGGAGAATTAAGAAATGATGAGAGGCCAATACTATATTGACATGTTCCATGTCTAGTGGTTGGTCGATGTCATGGAAAAAAGGATTATATAAGATATATACGATGTATATGATATATCTTGTGGTGTATATGTTCATATATAGATATGTGTTTCTTGATAGAGATCACACCCGACCCCTTAGTAGCTTGAGTGGAAGTAATGTTTTTAGAGGATACTATTTAATTACATATATGAAAGAGATATTTCAAAGTTGTTTTGAATGCTGCTAAGGCCCATAGAGTCACACAGTTAGGCCCTTGGATATGGAATAAATTTTTAAACAATTGTTTATAAACAATAATGGGAGTTTTATGAAAAACCGTACCCAAAAGAGTTTGAATAGATTCATAAAGAGTTGTGAAGTTTCACATATATTTATTATAGGATTTTTGTGAAAGTAGGAGACTTTTGGGTTTTTTCTAAAATGTAAATCCATAAGATGCATGTATACCTGCATATTATGCATGAGGTATATTTATATATAATATATTAGATACTATATATGATATACATTTAATATATGAATTTGATTCTTTTATTATTCATTCAAACAATGCATGAAATAATATATATATATATTATTTATTTTCTCCTGATGGGTTTCATATGTAAAAATCTATTAAAGCCTTTTAATTAATTCATTGAAACCATTTAATGGATTATCTCCAATAGTCTAAAACACATATGATGCGAGGAGCCTTGGACTTCACCTATAAAGGAGGATAACATCCACTCCTTTTTGATTGTGTGCTTTGTGCGATGCATATGATCCCCTACTAATAACCTCTTCTCACAAAAACTCTATTCATCTCTTTTGATAAGGCACTAACCCTCCTTTAGATATCAAGTATTCTCATGAAGCATTCGTGGAATCCTTGGTCAGTGTACTCCTTGAGAGGCATGGTGCATTTGTTCTCTGATCCTTGTGATCTTCCTCAAATATTATTCACTTAAGAAAGATGGAATCTTTTATAACCATTGACTACCATGTGCTATGATTATAATAGTGTTTACACATTATTTCTTGAAGATAGGTCTACCTATTTATGGGTTTTCATCCACTAATAATGGTCATAATATGATCATACAAAACACATGACATGATAAGTAAGATACATTGGGTATGTAACAATTGGTATGTTATTAATGAACAAGTTTAGGAAGGATTTATACCCTTATATTTATGGAAGTTGACATATTGACCCTTTGATTGGAATAGAACTATCAAAATAAATTTGATGACCACAATGATATAGACATGTTATTTCCAGATAGTCAATGAAATATATGTCAATCATTAATATTTATGAAACAATTATGCAACATTCTTGACGAGATATTGAGACAAAAGGATTATATTACATAGTGTGAAATCATATCTGGTTGTTGATGTTGTGACATTAAATTATTTCTCTTGGGTGCCTTAACCCATTACTAGACAATAATCTTGGACTTTAGGCATGCCTTCCTAATTAAAATTGAGAATAAGCCTAGAGGACCACATGATATGTGTTTCCATTGATCTCAATTAAATTAAAATTTAATTTAATTACTAGAATCAATATTATTCTCAAGTACGATGAATAATTTTATTCTGGATTTATTGACTACTTAAATTAAATAAATATTTACTCACAAGGTAATTATTTAATTATGTGAATATATAATATTTATTTATTTATTTATTCAATGGATAAATATTTAATAATAATATTTATTTGGGTATTAGACAAATGAATAGAAGGAAGAGTGCACCGAGATGAGGACTGATGATAAATATTAATTTACAAGATGGTAAAATAATATTTATTTCTATACCAGCTATCACATGCCATGATAAAATAATAATAATAAAAATATTACATGATATGAGGTCATTTAAAGGTTTAATATATAATTAAGGGCCTTTGTGTAATTAAATAATATTTTAACCCTAACCATAACTCTATAAATAGATGATAATGTCTATTGTACTAGAGTTGATTGATTATTGAAGCATTATTGTTCATAATGAAGTCTATATCTCTCTCTTAAGACCAAATAATTATCTAGGGTTTATTATATTAAGCTCAAGATATTCTCTTCCCCCATCCACCCTCTTAATAATGATAGTGAAAAGATAATTCTTCAAGCCTGAAGTAATAATCCTAGCGATCAAAGAGAAAACAAAAAGATGTCTGATCACTATTCTAGTACCTATAAATCCATCAACATTATTTAGAGATTAAAGGGGCACATGTGTATCAATTATAGATGGATTATACACTTGGATCCTAAAAGCACAGTGATGGTAGGTTGAAAGGGTTTCATATGATAATTTTTTTGAAGAAAGATCTCATGACTGAGGTATTATTTCTTTTTATATATTTAAATTAATTATAAATTTAACTTTAAAGATCCTATTTTCTCCAACACACCTATCAAGTTTCATCAGAATTGTTTAATTGGTCAGGGATTTATGTCATGTACATCATGGAATATCCATTGAATCTGACATTTGATGAGTTGGATAGAGCCCTAATAAGTGCTTTAACTACACCCCAAATCTTCACATATATCCAACCTCCTACATCATTGACATATAAATTTATCATCACATATCCAATATAGTTGGGTATCAGGAACAATGTTACCTCCTACTAACATGAATAATCACCTCTATATAACACCGCAATCACATAACACCACTAACATCCTCATACTACTATTGATGGGAATGAAGAGAAGAGGGGGATTTTAGACATCCATCTTCTCCAACAATAATATCAGGGGAAATACTTGGAACCCAAAAAAGTTGGGTGTTGGTAAGATTTCCTAACTCGGGTGATGTGTATATTAAATCACATAAAAATAAAAGTACAATAGTCACACATGACACCTGAACTAATGGTTCACATCCAAAAAACTATCATAGACCACAATACTGCCTCATAACCCCTGAAATCCTCCACCAACTGCCACTACCACTATATATAACACACTAAACATTAAATTCTACCCCACATTATATTATTACTTACAAAAAACACTTAACTTCATCCCATTCCATTGAAAATTAATTATTCCTAATCATTTTCCTTTGTTGTCAGGAAACTATAACAAGGTTACCAAACAATAACCCCACCATATCATAATAGACACCATCACATCCTATTCCAAAGACATCTTCACTGCCCATCCACTACATAACAATCATCAACCAACCACTACCAACAAACCCTTAACATATCCCATGCCAAACCAACTACAACCTCATTACCTAGCATACTATTCATTTGAATGATCACTAAAATCATTGAAAAAACAACACAAGATCCATAAAATTACAAATGAAACACAAAAAACACATTAGCACCAATAAAAGTAGATTCCAATTCTAAAACTTACCACAATTTCAATCTAAAGATGGGTCTTATATCATTTCATCATCTATTAAATGGGTATTTTCTTATAATTTATAGATTCACACACAATAGGTTTATATCCACATTTAATTCATTAATTAATTATTAAGAGTTGATGGAAAAAATAATTTCACAGTAGGGTTTTCCAATATAGAGACCATAATGAATTTCAGTAACAACGTGGAAGTGAAATATCTCCTAATGAAAAATTTATAAATCATGGAATCATTTGAGAAACTCAACATTACCATCAATTTATTAAATTAATGATTATTATATTGATTATTTAAATTCATACCATCCATCCAAATAAAATGAAAATCATTATAAACCAATAATTGCACATAGAAGAGTAAAGATGTCAGATCCCCTACATCATTTAGAAGTTAAACATTATCCAAACATGAAAAAATGATCAAGGATCAAATAAAACCTAAGGAAGCACCACTAAATTAGTGGAAGAATCACTAAAACCTAAACAAAAAAATGAACCACCAGGCCATGCTCGATCCCAAAAAAAAATAGAGGGATCTTCCTCTAAAGTGAAATTATGGAAATAAGAAAAACAAGGAGAACAAAGAGGAGAGGGTAGAAGAGAGTAAATTTAACTACAAGAATTCAATTTAACTAATTTATATGTTTATACTTTTAAGATACACAACTAGAGGGTGGTGAGAGGCCTATAAGTTAACTAGGGTTCAAGAGAGGAGATATAAAAATAAAACCAAGGAGAAGCTGACCCTTTATTTATAGAGGATAATTGAAAATCCACCACCATATCATAGTGAATCTCACTATGCCATTAGTGCCTTAAATCAACGAGAATAACAATAATTTAATAATTTTAACCCCTGATTTACATGAATTTTAAAACCAATGTCGAACTCCCTTGATAACTACCACTCCTTGGACCATGATTTGGTGGAATTACCTAATTCATTACCATCTTAGATGTCCAATACTATGATTTAGAGACACATGACACTCAGTATTTCCCCTACATCCTTTCTCTATGATACTCTTCCACATCACACACCCCACTCAAGCTTCTATAGTGTAGGGTGAAATACCTATCCATTTTCCCCTCCCTTGGATGCCACCCTCGACATGGCTGCACATGCCACCACACCAAGCCTAATGACATGGTGGTATACCCACTAGAAATTTCATATATCGCGATTCATTGAGTTCTAATACCTTAAAAATATGATCCCCAAGATGTTTTCCAATAGCCATTTCACATAGGTGGGAACCCCATGAATAGTTCCCTTCGAAATGGTCTCCATGACATTTTTTCTCACCATGGTGCACCCAACACCACTCAAACATCATTAAAATTTCATGAACCACACTTAAATCTACAAAGAACTCAACAAATATATTAGTATACCCTATACTACAACATAGAGACCCTATAAAAGGCCCAAAAATCACTTACATCCTTCCAAAACACCTTCAAAATCCCACTCAGAACCTCCATCATTCAAAAACATGGAAAATAAAAGGCCATTATAAATACTTGATAAATGAATGAGTTAATATATCCTGGTTGAATGAGTCTTTAAATGGTTAGTCCATGCATATAAATTAGTTCTATGCTATTTCATATGTTCCTTACTGATACTCCCATGATTCCAAATCTATATTTCTTTGTATCTCCTAGCTTCCATGAGAAACTAACATATCATGGATGGTAGAGTGTCCTGATCAAGCATCAATAAATTCAGAGAAACCTGAGGATACACCATGGAGGAGGAACATCATTTGAATACCTCTTTATGATCTTTATTAAGTATTGAATAAATATAGAGCATCAGTTGATATTTTTTAAGGTACACACATGTAAAATTTATTCATTTATACTAGAAATGATTTTGGGTATTCATGCACAGTGCATCTTGGTATGAGTTTATTTATTACTTCCACTATGTTTAATGAATTTAATTATATCCATTGAAACCCATTAATTTACACTTTTGATTACTGTGAATATTTATTTATATATTATCACATACTGATAGTTCTTCAGAGTAACATAAATTTGTTAATTTTCTTATAGTACATATTGTATCGAAAGGTTATATAAGGTCTTAGTTATAATGAGAACCTATATATGCAATGAAAGTACTTTTAAACAAATTTTAATGGTCTAGAAAACATATATATGATCGTACCTAGATGATGTTTTATTATTAGGTGTTTGGGGATCATTAAAATTGAAACATGTTCTCACAATGTTCTCATTTTAAGTTCTCAAATAAACATCACTAAAAAGATACCATTTAACATTAGTTATTTTAAAATTTTTATGGTGGTTAAAAAGAATCATTTATAATATGATGCCAAATGTTACATTTTAATATCAGTTATTAAATACTATCATTGAAATTCTCTTCATATGTGTCATGAACCTACCCACTAGGAAACCATCTTGGGATTTCAGTGAAGATAGGGATGACCCTTGAGGCCTTCCTCTAATTGGACTTATGATGGCACTACCATCGATGATGTAAAACATATAAATGAGAGGAATTACCCTCATATATCCCAGGAAGATAGTAATAAATCCACAAATAATTACCATAATATAAAATAAAACAATTCTCCGAAAATAACTACAATGCATGAAATGTTATAGAAAAATAAGTCTCTAAATAAATACCGAAATAAATCATCTAAGTCAGTTACTCCAATAAAAACTCCAAGATCCGAGTTATTAAAATCTAACTCAATTTCTAAACATACCCTGTAAACCTAAAAAATATTTTATATATATACAGGGGATATCATGCATGTGTACTTAGTTTGATACTCCTCTATATGTCTCACAAAAATATAGAATAATCATATTCATTATTAAGATAATAAAATCATAACCAACAAGCACCTACCAAAGAAACTATCATCCATAATCACCAAGACCCACTCACCCACTAATAGAAAACAACATTTTAACATTGTTTAAAAAATTAAATTGATATAAATGATGTTAAAAAGCATAGTTTTAATGTCATTCATTTTAAAATAAAATTAAACAAAAATTTGATATCCTGTTTTTATAGTAAATCAATATTAAAGGTCTAAATAAAATCTATTTTTTTACATTTAACATCATTTTTAGACAAAACCAACATTGGAAGTAAGATTTTTTTAAAATTAATAAAATTTTATGCCTCTAAATACTGTTACATGATTTTGAGTATATAAAATAGAATAAAATAATATTAACTACCAAAAACCAATAAAGATACTAAATGTTTAAACTTTGATCAAAAGAAAAAAACACACATGGAACTTATCTACAAATTAATCATACCTAAAAAATATTTTACAAACAAATTTCAATGGTGGTAACTGTATTTATCCACATACGACTCAACATCATTGAAAACATATAAAAATTGAATGTTATAAAATTAACAAATACAGAATTTTGATTTTGAACCAAAGAATTGTAAGGGAACTAACCTTATGAAAATATGTTACCTTACCAATATTGATAATATCAAACATTAATATTAAAATATAATTACCACATTCCACATCTTATTTATGATGATGACACTATAGTTAGGAAAAATTACCTTTAAATTAAGAACCAATATTTATTTTTATGACAAAACAAGTATTATTTAATATAAAATTTATTCACCTACACTTTTATAGATTTAATTTTATTCGGAACTTCATCGACATGTGTACATCATTGAATTCTTCCCATGACCTATATTTTCATATATCAACTAAATAAACATATATAACCTGAAAAATTAATATTATATAATGCATAAAATAGAGTAAAACTTTATTTTATAACAACTTACTAAAATATTTACAAAATCCTCCCAGAAAAGAGAAAAATCAATATATCATTCCATCACATGGGAAAAATATTCCTAACATCCATGACCAATACAATATAAAAAGTTCAAAATTAATGAAATTTTAATAAATATTTGTTCATAATTACATTATTATTCTTACCCATAAAGTAATGAAAGAAACCAACACCCAATATATATATATATATATTATAATCTTTCACATTTATAATTAACTCTAGTTTTAGTACTCAGATATAACACATTAATTAAAATGAATTTTGGATCCAAAAAACCAGAAATGAAATTGCTATCATTTTTAATGAAAAGGCTATTGAGATACATAATTATATAAGTAATAAAATAATTCACTAAAATTCATATTTATTTAAATAAAGATGAAGAGAAACTGAAATTTACTTACATGAAAAAAAACTGTAACATGGGTATAATGATCTAATAAAAAAACAACAAGACACATTATATATTTTTTAAAAATTATTAATGCATAGTGTTTCCCAAATATATTAGAAGACATCAAAAACTCACAATAGTGAACCAAGATATAAGAAATATTGAATAATATTTTTAGCTTATTAGGAACATTAGAAGTATGTGAAGGTATTGGTTTTGATTTTTTTTCATTTATCATATTTCTTTTGATTTATGATACTTCTATATAAGTTAAATATAAAAAAAATTTACAAATAATTTAAAATTAAATGTAAATAAAAATTTTAAAACATATATATCATATGTTAGGTGATGAAGAAGTTTAGATTACCATAGTAAAAAATACCCCACACTATCATCAACTCTGGAAACATCCTCTATAGACAACACCACTAAATCATTTGGATTAATAATATCATGTACAGTTATTATTACCCGAACTAACATCAGAGACTAATTATGTATATAATAAAAAAAATACTAATCTATATCATATAATTTGTACATGGGTATCTCTAGTAAACAACTCATAATATATAGTCATGTCTGAATTAAGAGGTGGAGGATATGGGTAAGCCGACTGTATAGTCTAGGATTACCTTATCATTTCTTCAAACATATAATACATAGTTGAATTAATTTTATTACCCATTTATTTTCTTAGGTATCGTACCTCATCCTTCAAGTAATCCATATCCATACCCCTTGAAGTCATACTATCACAACAAAAAACTTTCCAAATACTGACACCTACCTCATATCCTCTTACAGGACTAGGGTGTTTTGAGTTTCCTAAAGAAGTATCTAGAATGTTCATCCTACCCTCATGGAGAAAATTACCCTACTTCACTTACTCATAAAGATCATCCTAAAAATTATATATTAAATTTTTATATTAGTGAAATTAATTAAAAAATACAAATATTCAAGAAAAATAAAAATTAATTAATTATAATTTTTTCATATGATTATTTAGATGTATTTATAAGAAACTTTCATTTTTTTCATTCTTAAACTTTTTAATTTTTCATGGTGAGTGGGGAGAGATGGAGGTCTGAATTGAACCTCTTTAGATCCACTACTATATTTAACTCTTAATGCATGAAAATTTTATGTAATACTTTTCTTCTCCAGAAAATGATACATTCCATGTGATAAAGTATGAAGACATAAATTCTGTAACTGGATCTATGGTGAGATATCCTAGAGGTTTGTTATATAAAAATGAATTAATATGTCAATAATTAACAAACGCAAAAAATTTCAAATTGAATTTATATTTAATAATGATTATATTAGAAACGCTTCATCATGTCAGCTAGTGATGAATTTATCCCATGAATCTGTATATAAAAAACCATACTTGAGGAATGGTTTTTCATTATGTAACTTCACAAAAACAAATTTTTAATCATTTTTCAAATATATCCTTCTAATTTCCAAAAAATATAGACTATTATTTATTTTCTTTCCTTTCTTGAAATTATTATGCCATCAGTAATTGAATATATGAAATATTAGTCATATGAAAAATATAATATTTTATGAATTGGATAAAAATAAATCAGTTGAGATATTTTGTGATTATAAACTCCCAAATATTCTATTTTGTACTGACCTAGACCCTAGTATCCCAGAACCAATATTTTCTTTATTACATTGGCATAAGATACAAGGAATTACATTCCTAATGACCGAATAGTTTATTAGTACCAGTAAACTAGATACATACATTATTCCCCTAAAAAATTTGAATAAAAAAAATTACAACCTATTTTTTTATAGAATAACATTATTTCCTTTATCATGTCCTTTTATATCAATCATAGTACACTTTATGGAATCCCTGGAAAGGAAACAAAATAAGGGCGAGCTCAAATGCTTAGTAAGAGTTTGGTACATCAGAAGCAATCATGTATCAATGAAAATAATAAACATGTAAAGGTAAATAACTAAACATACATTCTATTTAAATAATTTGACTATAATAATCAATATGTAAAGTTAAATAACTGAAAACACATGAAATTTAATTAATAACATGGCTATCATAACTGGATAATGCATAATCAATATGGTAATATAAAAAAGGAAAAACACATTCCATTTATCAATAATCCATGAATTAAATTCATCCAAAGATAATATCATAGAGAAATTATCATGGATAATAACAAATGAATTATTAATGAATGAAAATCTTAATTATTAGGCGTTATGTTTCCCAGGCACATGATACCTCTACCATAAAGATCTATCCTCAAGAGTGCTTAAAACTGATGGGTTGAAACCTATTTAACTAAGGCAAGCCAGGTGATTTATCACATGAGACTATTTATGTATTGAGGGGAAATCTATAAACATCCCCCAACCATGACTTTCCAATATAAATAATTCCTCATATATCTAATAATTGATTCAATTCATAAATAACATGCCTCACAATCAAATATTCATATGGAGTAAAGAATATATATTTATCAATATTTTCCCCGATAAAAAAGATGAATTTTAATGTAGATCAATGTATGTAGAAATGAAATAATGTTTAATAAATAAATATATCCTTAATAAATAATATGGATATTGAGGTGAAATTTATTTCCCAATTATTACAGTAATGTTAACATTTCAATGGAAATTTTTTGACAATAAAAAATGAATCGAGGAAGTGAATGTAAATACTATCATTGATAAAAATAATCATAAAACATATATAAGGAGAATAAATTTGGTATCAATAAAACATATCCCTGTTGTAGTATATATAAAATTAAGGATTTTTTTTATTGATGAATAGAAATACCATAAAATATATTTCAAAACATTTATGAGGAAAAATATCCTTTTCATTTTAAATGTTACCTATTAAAACTAAAATTTCACAATTTGTTTGGAAAATAACCATTTAAGATTATAAAATAAGCTATAAAATATTTCATTGTCCATGATAACTATAAATTCCATTCATAATGTACATGTTAAAAAAATATTTATTTCAATTTTTCGGTAAAATCAAAATGAGAATTATTTTGGAAAAGATATAAATATTCATTTGAAAAAATTATGTAAAAATAAAAAATTGTATAAAAATTATTTAATAAATCACTTTAATAATGTAAAAAATATTTTTGAAAATATTTTATGAAAACATAGTTTTGGAGAAAACAGATTTCCAAACAAATAGAAAAATGAAGTCAAATTTTCCTAAAAATATTATCTCAATTATTTTAAGTACCAAAGAGTAGAAAAATGGTAATATTACTTGAAAATATCATGACTAAGTAGATATGGATGAAATTATATGGGTTTATTATAAAATTATCAAACAATTTTCTTCAACTAAAATTCTAGAATAAACAATATTATTGAGAATGAGATTGTAAAATAATCCCTTACAATGATAATAACATTAAAGTGAGAATTATTTAAAAAATAGATCTTGTGTATAAACTGTAAATCCACATAATTTTTTTATGTACAACATAATAAAATAAAAAGTACTTTCACACATAATCTTAGAATATCACACACTAAGAATAAGTAATATAATTCATTGAAAATAAATTGAGTTATGAAATTATTTACCACTTGGTAACCCTTAAGTCAAATAACCTTGGGTAAAATAATTATAATTGAATCCTAAAATTCCATAAATTATTATTTAATCATGATATTTGTTTCTGACGCTTTTAATCGTGGCGTGCACATCTGTCTGTGGAGGATGCAAAACTATTGCCCCACATTCTTGCTTTCTAAAGGTGGGCAGCATCCGCTCCTTATTCAGGGACGTCTGCTCCTTGGTTGAAACGAGATGATGGGATGTTAGTTCTTCCTTCTGTGTATTCCTCCTCGGAACTTATCACCTAGTCCGGGTCTCCCTCATAGATTTAATACGCTGTTCGTGAAACTCTTCCTAGCACCATATCATCATGGACACCAGTTAATTACACTGCTTCTGTCGGGACATTCCAAGGGGTCTGGTCAGGGTATCAACCTTTGGTCAGGGGAGTAGTCACATTGGGAATCAATGGCATGTTTGGACACTGGGGAATTGGCGTGTCTATCTTTTGTCCTTTATTATAGGGCTTCTCATTGGCGCGGAGGCCCGAGGCATCCCATATAAAACATGGGGAATCATATGCCATGGGCATGTAGATGAGGTTTTCCTCATCATCCCATGTATAACACAGGGTATTCCTCAAGTTTAACGTCCAACAGAGATGGGTCAGACTGATTAGAACACTGACAAAAGTGGATTAGATGGGTACAACCCCCTAGAGGGAACACCGATATTGGGGCCAACATGTAGTTGACTCCCAGTTACCGAGAGGGGAACGAGGTATGAGGTGGCATGATCCCACCGGGATGTGGCAGCCCGGGTAAGAATCAAAATGGAAGATGAAGTAGTTGAATGAAGTGGATGAAGAATGGGATGGAACCACCATGAGGATGACGATGGTTTTGGGCTTGAGTCTTGGAGAGGCTTTCTACGTATCCTCGTGGCAGGGAATCAAAGTCCACATAGTTCATGTGACGACGACATACCGCTGATTGGGGTTCCAATGGATTATCACTGAATGGAGTGACAATAGATTACCGCTGAAAGAGGTCCACATTTTAACGTCATGCAGGACGGGGGGCAGACCAACGTGAAGTGGGTCAGAACTGCTGGGTGTTGGGATTGAACCTCAAGGAGGCTTCCTACGTAACTTACCTTAGCAAGGATCAAAGTCCTCATAGTTCCTGGATGTGGGGGAATTTGGGGATTACACTATAAGGAAACCCAAGGTGTTGGTGCACCAATGTCAAGATGGTCAAGACCAATGGATAGTGGTGGGCTTGAACCTCAGGGAGTCTTCCTACATACCCTGCCTTGTCAAGGATCAAAGACCTCATAGTTCAGGTGGTGTCGGCGAACCGACGTGAAGGTGGACTTGGGGTCCGATGGGTGGGGGGATTGAACCTCAGGGAGGCTCTCTATGTACCCTACCTTGTCAAGGATCAAAGTCCACGTAGTTCGAGATGGTTTGGGATAACCGACGTGAAGTGGGTAAGAGAAAACGAGTGTTGGGATTGAACCTCATGGAGGCTTCCTATGTACCTTTCCTAGGAAAGGATCAAAGACCTCGTAGTTCGGGGTGGTTTGGTCGAACCAACGTGAAGGGGGGCGAAGCGATCAGGTATTGGGATTGAACCTCAGGGATTCTTCCTACATACCTTTCCTTGGAAAGGATCAAAGAACTCATAGTTCGGGATGTGTGGGATAAGATGTCATGCTTGATGCTTACTCTAAGACCACGTGAGTTATGCTAGTGTGAGAAACAAGAGGCAGCAAATTCCTGACGATCACGTCATGAAAGGTGCATTCGTGGGAAGTGGAGTGGGGCTTACGCATGGTGGGGACCAAAGATGTTGGGACTTACTCTAGAATGGAGGCCCGGTGGTGGAAAAGCCCAAAGAGAGAGGGACTTGGTACTGATGAAAGGAGGGGTCCGGTGTCCATTCCCCCTCCCCCTTGGTCCTTGGGACCGAAGAAGAAAGGAGGAGCAGGGATGCTGCCTCTGACAAGAAAATATAGGGGCTTACACTAGGGTGGTTGCCCTTTCCCCATGGATAAACGCCACTCTGATAAAGAGGATATCATCCCCTGTGAGGTAAGATCTCATCCTCATAGAGACCATTGGGTAGGGAGAATATCCAAGGTGGGGGCACCCCACGTGTGAGGCACGGGGCGAGGTCACAGTTTAACGTCATGTGCTGAGGAAAATGGCGCTTGGTAGTTTAACGTCCTGCAGCTCGGATGAGGTAGGTTTGCTCCGCACCCCTAGGAATTACATTACCGGTACCCTCTGCTCCTTGGTTCAGAGAGGGGATAGGTAAAGCCATGGTTAGGGGGTGTCATGGAGTGAACCATCGGGGGGCCCACATTAGCATGGCTATGCAAAGAATCAATATGCATTAGCGTGACTATGCGGAGAATCATGAGGCGAAGCAACACAACAAGTAGTATCATCCAAGGGACTTTGAAATCACATCGTGCAAACCTAGAGGCCCGCATGGGAAAAGGAATCGCAAATCAGAGGGGTTCATAGGAAGGGGCCTTGTGAAGCTCTGCTACTCCACGTGGTAGAGGGTACTTGCGAAGGGGGTGTTCTTCGCGAAGTGGGGAGCCTCAGCCTAAGCGTAGGGAAAAGGTGCATATAGGAGGTTCTTCACAAAGTGGAAAGGGATTCGCAGAGCACTACCTTGTGGAGTAAAGGTGCCTCGCGAAGCAAGGCATAGTGAAGAAATGTGCCTCGTGATGTACAATGACCCTACCTTGGCATGTGGGTCATGTGTACATGAAGGGTGTTTCACGAAGCATAAACACTCTACGACGACCCGGGTACCCTTGGGGATCCCCTTCTTTCACGGAGGCCTTTAGGCTCCACAAAAGGGATCCCTCTCAGAAGAGGGGATCAAAACGAGACAAAGGGGAGGAACTTCGTAGAGCAGAAGTACCTTGCATGGATCATGGTTCACAGAGTAGAAGGGTGTTTCGTGATTCGGGAGCTAGGAAGTCAAAAGGTCGGATTGTACACCCCCCTGAACTTGGGGGGAGGGCGGTATTTATAGGGTAGAGGTGCTATGAAGCAGAGCGCACTTGACGCGAAGAGGAATTCGGTTGCTCCGCGGTGCGTCACGAACGTCAATGCGTTCGCAGAGAATTACCACCTCCTTTCTCCGCGGTGGCTCATGAATGTCAATGGTGTTCGTGGAGCGTTACCACCTCCTTGCTTCACGGGGGGTCGTGAACATCAAGGTAAGTCGCAGAGCGTTACCACCTCCTTTCTTCGTGGCGGGTCGCGAATGTCAAGGGTGCTCATGAAGCGTTAATGCCACCTTACTTCACAGTGGGTTGCGAACGTCAGGGGCGGTCACAGAGCGTTACCTCCTCCTTGATTCGTGGTGGGTCGTGAATGTCAGGGGCGGTCCTAGAGCATTACTGCCTCCTTGCTTCACGTCGGCATGGTGCGACCGGTTCTCCGTGAATGGGCTTTGCGAGGCAGCTCTCAGGTCCGTGTCTTCTTCTCCTTCCCACATTTTGGCATCAAAAAATGGCCCCCCTCAGACTTAGAGCCACAAAGAAGTCAAGGGTCAATGTCTAAGGGTCTATCTTCAAAATCCTCATTTTTTCGCGAAGCTACCTCACAAAGAGGTCTCACCAAGAGGGAAAGCGAAGCTCTGGATGGATGCGCCGTGAATCAGGCTTTGGTCAGGATGCGCCACGAAGCTCTAAGGGTCCCTCGCCTATAAATAGGGGACCTGAACACTCTTTTTTATCTTCTCTTCTCCGTAATTTTAGACTTTAGCACTCTCAATTTGCGAAGCTCCGCGTACTCCGCGACTGCTCTCCATGAATCAGGTGTTTGCTTCGAGGTGCACAATGAGTTTTTGACTTCGCTATAGCGCTTCACGATCTCGTGCTTGAAGGCATGGGATGGACTCCGTGAACGGGTTTAGTGAACTCTGTGAACTGGCTTCGTGAACGCTCTCCGTGAACAAGCTTCACGAACCAACCCAAAAATTTTCCAAGTTCTAAAACCGAATGGATCACAAAGAAGCTGCTGAGGGGGTTTTGCGGATTCCGCCTGAAGGGATGAGATGGAGAATAGTCTTTGTCTAGGGGAGTTGGTATGGAGCCACTTCAACCACGATTCACTAGTGCGGCTGCTATCGGAGATCTAGAAGAACTACCCACTATGTAAGAGGTTTCCTTTTTATGGATTTGGGCTTAGGGATGACGTCTTTATCCCAGAAGGAAGTCAGGATGAACCAGCTTATTGGTTCAAGAGTACGCCGTGCCAGTGAAGATGGTTCAGGGTAACTGATGACCATGCCTGAGCGGATTTCACACCTGTCAATGCTGATTGCTTATAAAAACACTTGAATAACATCAATGGGAAGGCGTTGTAGCTGAAGACATCTCCTCCTCTGTACCACATTATACTGAAGGCAACTTTGAGGAACCCGAGGAAGGGGTGGTCTGAGGAATGGGACCTGCGCCAGGGCGTCAACTTCACAGATGATTAGGCATGGGCCTACTGCGTAGGCACCTTGTGTGAGGAGTTTGGGGCTGAGATGAGGAGAGTGGGTTTGTATGAGGCAGCCCGTGCCTCTCAATTCCACATATATCAACTGAAACAGTTGATGCCATAGCTATTGAGGAGATGGTTGTCGAGGACCAATACCTTCCACTTACACCATGGGGAGGTCGGTATCAACTTGTGGGACATCCACCAGATCTCGGGGGTCCTGATACTGGGGGCGATGTACGATGAATTCCTCCCCATCATGAGTGAGTGGGAGGATATAGAGAATATTCCATAGCTGGCAATGGCGCTGATGGAGCTTGTACTAGAGGAGGACAAGGAGGAAGTAAGGGATGTCCACTTCCGGTGGTGGTTCAAAAAATTCCTAAACTTCCCAGAAAGAAGGCAGTTTTTGGTGAGGCCTCAAACTTTCCTGAAGGGGGCTTGGAGTAAGGATCACTTGTACTGGAGACTTTTGGAGGATATCCAGTGGATGACCTGGGGGTTTAGTGTCAGCACTGAGCAACCGCCCATAGTCAGGTTGGCAGTGTTTATCATGGCTCTCATCTATGGTTGGATCCTGCCAGTGAGGGATTCCAACATGGGAGTACGCCCCAACACATTCATCATGGCGTGTACATTGGAGACATGAGGGTGGATCAACCTGGGAATCCCGATGCTCGCCAAACTGTATAAGGTGCTGTGGAATATCAGCGAGGGGAAAAGGCTGCAGAGGGTATGTGGGACATTCCAGCTCCTCTATGGGTGGATAGCGGCACATATCAGGGGGGTTTACGAATACCCGTACCCTATCTCTCCTCTGGGATAGAACTTCCGCCCATCGATCCTGAATGCCACGGGGAGCTTTCCGGCCAAGATGACTGCACTGTCAGTTCCGAACTGGGTGTGGTGGGTGGAGGAATTAAATTTTGACCCATTTACATTGTCGACGGGGGCATTTACTAACAATGGATGGGGGACGGAAGAGAACCAGGCCGATCTCCTGACCTTTCGAGGTGGATTCCTGGTGGCGAGGGTGGACCGCGAGCCCCTTTGCGAGCCGTACACCCCACACTGGTTTTCAAGACAATTTCGGTGTATGCAGAGGCTGACCGCATAGGTCTATCTGGAGGTGTGCAATGAAGAACACCCATGCATGATGAGGCAGATGTGGCTCAGGTTCATGTGAGAAGATGGGAAAATGTGGAATGATTTGACTCCGCCGACCGTCGTCCTCAGGCCGCTAAAGGAATATGCCCAAAGCTGGGAGGCGGACTACCCGGGGGAGATGCTGAAGTATCCAACCATTCAAGTCAGTGATGGTGAGATTCCCCGACCTCAGGGCCAGAAGGTGGCTAGGGAATCCCGTGGTGGCAGGGCTTCTGTAGCGGTGAGGCCCGCACTAGTTGAGGGTGTGGTAGCAGCCATAGATCCAGAAGTGGTAGAAGACCCGGCGGTTCTAGAAGAACAGAGCTATCTGGAGGGGAGGCCACTGAGAAGATTCTACAGGATACCCACCCAGGCTCTAGGGAAGTGACTGCGCCATATATACATGTCAGAGAATGTCATCTTCCTGGAGGCCTGAGACATTTTGGAAGTCAACAAGAAATTCCTTGGCCCCGCTGAGTTGTGGTAGCATCTGAACCATCTCAGGATGGATTTACCGAGGATAGGCCCTATTCGGGTCTACTTTGCGTTGCCCCAGGTGGAGGCTGAGCAGTACCTGGAAGAGCTGGAAGACTTTGTGCAATCATGGGGTGCTCATCGTCCAATGATAGATTGAGTCAAGGTTTTTCTTTATCACACTACTCCCCCACAGTTGACAACCACTGATTTGAGAGAGTGCTTCCCCCTATCGAAAGAATCAGAAGAGTCCTCCTAGGGAGACGAGGTTGAGAGAGGGAGCTTGTTGGAGGAGGGAGAAGTTGGAGATCCAGACTTGGATCTTGAAGTATTTTCAGAGGCCCTTGAGGTAACAATCTGAAACCCCCCTTCTTTGAGACTTTCTTTGAGGTCATTCTGGACTTCTTGTTAACATCTGAACCATGCAGAAGGTTCTTATATACAGGACCCATTATTGTCCCTTAGTGGATGAATATGCGGGACCCTCGGGATCTAGGCCTTCCACCACATCTATTTCTATCTCTAGCGAGGCTAGGATACCTAAGGCGACCCCTCTTGAGCTTTCATACCTTTCGACCATATACAGGGGGCCACACTTCGGGGTCCTGATGACATCAACCTAAGAGCGAGAATATGGATTCGATCACTGTAATTCCGTTCCACCAATTTCATGACTGCCATCCCTTGACCATTTTTACTGATGTACATCCCCTTTTTTGGTGCATACAGTTCTTCAAATGGCGTGGGTCACCTTAGCGTGGTTGGTCGAGGCTTCTCGCGGTGTCCTTCCTAATGGAATGCCGGTGGTCGTGGAGGTGGAGGCCCCAACCGACCTAATTGTGGTGCTCCCTATCACCAGTGGGACTGTTAGAAGGGTTGTTCCTGAGATCATTGAGGTGGGGTTTGATGATAAGGACCGTTCGGATAGCCCCAGTCCCACCACACCCAATCAAAGACCAAACATGGACCCTGTTGAAGAGTTCCTGGGGGCGTTCCCCGCGTATGATCCTACCAACCGTGCTGAATGGGATGAGACAACCTCCGATGAAGAGGATAGCAAGATAGTCCATTGCCGATCGTGGAAGCTGATCATGCGCTTCATCAATGACACCCCCAAGCACTATGGTCAGATGGGATTGATAGATATTGCACACGACTACACGAAATGTGTGCTGGGGGAGTGGATGCCCAGCGTCCTCACATGCTTGTCCAAAATCTTATGGCGAAAAAGATTCAGGATTATGACTGTGTCCTTGGTGTGGGATGGTAGAAGAGGAAGGCGGTAAACATAAAGAGGCCCTAGGAGTCTGAATATGAGGTCCGATGACTGTAGAATCGGGCAGACGAGCACTCGACCTCCCTCAACGTGAAATCTACGCTAATATTGATATTGAAGGCCCAACTGGCAGAGGCCAAAGAGGCATGAAGCGAGCCTCTAAGGAGATTACCGCCATCTAGACTGATGTGGAGCGGGTCTTGATTGTGGCCAATGAATTGTGCCCCCTCTCTACCGAGGAGGAGTGGGAGCTGAACAGGAAGCAACAACTCCTGGATGCCACCAGCCAGAGGGTGGCAGAGCTGCTACGCTCTTTTGACGAGGTCAACCCGTCTATGGGGGGAGTCGACCCTAGGGTACTATAATGATTACAAACCCTAAAACTTACTTTCATGCTTTGATTGTTTGATTCCATAACATGCATGAGTTCTGTTGTTTATATTGGTTTATTGCATCCTCATGATGTTCGCGGAGTGTCCAATGGTCATTCCCTAAGCTCATGTGGGTTGGGCCCGATGTGAGAAACAAGGAATGAACACCTTATCACCCCATGAAAATGTAGGAGTGAAAACTAAGCTTTGGGAATCAGGGGCTTGAACAACCGGTCCGGATTTTTGGGAGGAAATGGGAGGGACCTGACTAGATAATGAATCTCTTAGAACAGTCGAATTACCGTTTTACCAGTGTGCTATTGTGCATGAACGAGGTAATGCTAGGGGCGCTGGAATCAATCCGAACAGATGGGAATGGGAGGTGTGAATCACGATACCCAGGATTCAGAACATTGTGGGGGTGGCATTAAAATGAAGGATAATTGTTGACCGCATTCGAAAAAAAGTATCCTTATTGTATTAGCCTGGAGTGGGGATAAAAAATGGGGTCCGACTGCTGACCATGTTCAAAACATGGGGCCTAACTCAAAATGTCATATGTTAGTCTTCCAGAATGTTGACCCAAGAAAATAGGCGGGCGATAGGCCGATCATTGATACTGTTAGTGGGTTCCCTTAGACATGAAAGAGGATGAGGGTCCAAATAAGGGGAACAAAAAGCATGGAATGTGAGGTGACAGTTTGTTCAAACAGAATCTAACACTCTCGAAACTATGCCACCGTGGTGGAGGCACATTAGATGGGCACATCGGTTTGATCATGGATCATCCTTTCTTTTAGACAGGACCTCTCTGGAGAGGGAGCTGTCGCTTCCCAATGCCATCACGGGGAATCCCGAACATGTTCAAGGCAAAGCTGTGGTTACATGGTTCCCCAAAAGGGGTTAGGCTAGGGGGCCGAAAATGAAGAGGAATAAGATTTATGGTTCCTGGGGCTGGACCCTAGGTGAAATTCTTAGATGTCTCTACATATCCCATGAAGATGGGAATCAATCCATACATAGTTCTAGAGGATGTCGTGCATTTTGACGTCTTGCGGCAGGGACGCTAAGTGGTATTAGTTTATGGTCATATAGCTCGGACCATGGATCAGTAAGGAGTGCAGGGGACACATGGTAAGTGATTATGAAACTCGACATGAATGAGGACCCAACGTCCAGATTACTATGTGTTTCCCGTGACGGTTTTAGGTCGAGGGACCAGAAACAAGAGTTAAGCTGGGCCTGTGGGGGAAGCGCTCGAGCGTTCCTACATATCTCATGAGAATGAGAATCAAGCTGTACATAGATCTAAGGGGTGGCACGGTAAGGTACCGATGCCAGGGATAAAATGGGAATGTGAGTGTGTCCCTCACACCAAAAGAAGTGATATTTGATGTATCTTGTTTGTCCTTTAAGGTGAATGGGTTTCTTTGTGAAGTTACAGGCCTAGAATAGCAAGTCCCGGCATCTCCATAAGAATCAAGCCATATGCAGGCATTGAAAAATTGTATGGCATGTGACCTATACCAAACATGGTGTCCCCTTGAGTGAGGACATCACGATGTAGTGCTGTTTTTCATCGTGTGTCCAGGAAGATAATGTCACGATTTAGGGTCATGTGGTAGGACTTGGCGTGCATTTTAACGTCATGTGGAATAGACGTAGTAGAGATGAGGCTAAAGGGGGAATGTGAACGGTGCAATAAAACATACCTGATGTGAATGAGGGAAGAATCCCATACTACACCATACGCGATTCCATGAAGGAGACCTCGGGCCAAGGGGCCAAAATAGAGGTAAGAGGGTAAGGGGAAGGAGAAACTAGCTCTAAATTGGGATAAACTTGAAAACAAGACGTCTAGGTGCTCCTAAATATCCCATAAGGATGAAAATCAATCCATACGTAGTTCTAAAAGAGATATTAGTTTATGGTATTAGAGCTCGTACCATGGAGAAGTGAAATCCTTTCAATTAAGCACAGACCTCAAACTGATCCCTAATCCCACGTGAGTCAAAATCAGTTTGGGAAACAAGGGAGGAAGTGGTTTTTTACAATATATAGGATTCACATTAAAGGGAAGTCGGTGCAGAGCCTCGAGTGACGCCTTTACCACAACTTTTCCCTCCTAATGTGCAAATGCGCACTGAGGGATAATGTCAAGAGTGCTAAAATTCCACTTGGACATGATGGGGTGGACAATGATGTGAATCATGTTACCAATATTCAAGGCTTAAAGGGACTGGCATGATGATGTAGGGTAACTTTTGACCATGTTCGAAACATAGCTTCCCTATCGCATTAGCCTGAAATGGGGACAAACAAATGAGAGTCGACCGCTGACCAAATTCGCAATGTGGGACTTGTATTGATTTGTTGTCGGAAACCATCGAGGACGTCGGCCCATGATGGAAGGAGAGCCCTTAGGCCTAGAATCCATGCCATTTGGGGGTCCCCTTAGGTGTGGAAGATTATGGAAGCCTAAATGAAGGGAAACACGAAGCCTGAAAAATGGGTGAAAACATGTCCACATAAGATCCGACACTCCACATGCTGAACCAGAGTACTCTTAAACAGATTGGTGCATCACCACCGAGGGTCAAAGAGGGTTCTCAACTTGAGAGTATAAAATTTGAAGGGATAAGTATAGAATAATGGGATACAGAACTCTCAGGAGAGAGAGGTACGTGGCATGGTCTTTAAAAACCCGACGTGAATGAGGACATAGTCCCATACCACACCATATAATCCCCTCCCCGAGAAAGGGTAAGCTAGGGGGCCAAGGTGAAAGGGATATTTCTGAGTGATGGGGCTAGAACTTATGTCTAGACATTCTAGCACTCCTACGTATCCCATGAGGATGGGAATCAAGCCACACATAGTTCTAGAATCGCGCATAGGGTTAAGATACCCTAATGAGGGGGGTGTACGACATGGTGAGTAACCCGATGTGAATGCAGACATAGTCCCATACCACACCATACACCCCTGAATGAGAACCTAGGCCAGTCGCCAGAAAGGGCCGAGGGGCCCGAGGCTGGGCCTCGGATGAAAAAGGGGCCTAAGGCTGGGCCTCGGACGGAAAAGGTCAAGGGGCCTGAGGCTGGGCCTTAGACGGAAAAGGACAAGGGGCCTGAATATGGGTCTTAGATAGAAAAGGCCAAGGGGCCTAAGGCTGGGCCTCAGATGGAAAAGGCCAAGGGGCCTGAGGCTGGGCCTCATATAGAAAAGGTGAACCAGCTTGTAGTTTAACGTCTTGTCATGACGAAGAAAATGGGTAAGATACCCTACATACAGGATGTGTATGGTATGATGAATAACCCGACATGAATGAGGAAATAATACCATACCACACCATACACTCCTGAATGAGAACCTGGGCAAGAGTCCAGATTGGTCTGAGGGGCCTAAGGCTAGGTGTCTCGACTAATGGTAGCCATAAAATCTCTTGTGCGGTTACTGCCTCATCATAGCTCCTAATCCCATGTGAGCAGTGCTCGGTGTGGGAAACAAGGAGTCAGATTCGGCTCTCCCTACCATATAGGGGTATAGAGACTGGCTTCACCAGAAGGGAGTTTGTCTCTTAGAGATACAACGGGGAAGAATGAACCACTGAACTCAATGTTTGGGACATCTTGGGGTGGTCCTAAAAACACAGGATAACTGTTGACCATGTTTGAAACACAACGTCCCTATAGTGACCTGGAATGGGAACAAAAAATGAGCATCAACCGTTGACCATATTCTAAATGTGGGATTTTTATCAATTTTTTGTTCAACATCCTCGAGGGAGTTGGCCTGAAGTGGTAGGAGATCCCTTGGTCCTAGCATCCATGCCGTTCAAGGGCCCTTCTTGATGGGAGAGATGATGGAGTCCCAACCAAAGAAGTGGGTGAAGCATAGCTATGCCGATACATTTTAAAATCAAGCAGGGAAATTAAAGAGGCGGACACCTCTGGGGAGGGAGACGTACTGTAGAATCGAGATGAGTTCGACGTGTATTATGGAAAAAACCTATACCACACCATATGTCCTGACTTGAGGGGAGATTATGGCGTTTGGGATGGGCCAATAGAAAAAATGTTCGGGTGTTCCTACGTATCTCATAAGGATGGGAATAAAGTCGTACATAGTTCTTGAAGGCCATGCAGTTTAACGTCATGCGGTGAGGAAGTGGGAGGATAGAAGAACGGGGAGTGGGCCCATAGTGCGACTTTTATAATCCTAGCATGATTATGGCTATGGAAGCCTACACCATATCATGTAAGGATCCTTTGAGAGAACCATACCCAGGGGGGATAGTCAAAGAGAAGAGTACAGGGGCAGGGCTCAAGATGAAATGCATGAGCGTTTCTATGTATCCCATGTGGATGGAAATCAAGACATACATAGTTCTAAGGGTGCAGTTTAACATCTTGTGGGATGATGCACAGTTTAAAGTGGTGTAGGGCTGAACAGTTTAGGGTCATGGTGGGCGGTGGTGGTGCATTCTACAGGGGAAACTTACAATTATGAGGAGGACACTGCTGAGCCGGAGGCTACACCTAAGGTGGAGGGCCTCTGTGAGGCTATAGGGATGGTTCCGCTAGTAGAAATTTAAGTTGCCTGGGGGCTTCTATTTGGGCCACCACGGTGGGCTCGGCTCTGGCAGCCCTCCTTTATGGAATTACAGGGGGCAACGGATGTGATTGGATGGCCTGTTTCAGGGATTCCTCCAAGCACTAGGCCTTATCAGTGAAGTCTCAGAATCCTTCAGGGTAGTTCTGGGTGATCAAAGAAGGAACCAGTTCTATCTTGATGTTCCCTATGCAGATCGTCAATAATTTCTCCTAAGTCAGTGGCATGTCAAGGGAGTATGTGAGCCCCTTACACTAGGCGATAAAGTCCGTGACTCGCTCATCAGGCCTTTTCTTGCACTTGAAGAGGTCTGTGATGCTGGTTTTCCAGGTGGTATAGCTGAACTGGTAGAGGAATTGCATGCGAAGGTCCTCCTAGCTGGTTACGGATCCGATGGGGAGCTGGCTGTACCAGACGAATGCCGACCCCTCCAGTGTCTGAGCAAAACAGCAGAGCTTCGCAGCCTCCTACTATGCTGGAGTCCCTAACATGGGCCCACACCTTGAGTTGAAGTGGGCCAGATGCTGAGGTGGGTCCACCGTCCCATTAAAAGGGGAGAAGGAGGGGTTCCTGAAACCTGAAGGTGCTAACAGATCATCCACCCGCGCCGAATATGGCTTACCATCAGGTGGGATTACCACCTACCGCATTTCCAATGCCTCAAGGCGGGCTATGATCGCCACCGTAGGATCATCTGGGTGGGGGTCCTTATCTTGATGGGGATCCCTAACTACAAGCGCATTGGCAGGTTCTTCAACATAGTAAACTGGATCAGCGGCTCGTGGAGTGGCTGGTGGAGCGGCCTATGGGGCAGCTGGGGGAACCCAAGCCGGATTCCTTGGATTGTCGCACCGCTCAAGAGGGTTTGGCGAGACATAACACAACATTTTTTCATAAACTCTGGCTTCAAACCTGTCTGCGGGGGCAGGATGATCAGGGTTTCCTAGAGGCAGCTTGCCAAGGTGTAGTTGTTCTTTCCCTTGCTATACTGGCCTAGGATTTTCGTAGTTGGGCCGTTGCTCTGTAGCGCATTCATCCAGGATTTCATCGACCAACTTCTTCTGCTCAGCAATCTGTTAGCGCAATGTGGCCTTCTTGGGGTCCTCCTCCATCTTCTGTACTAAGGTATATGAGTCGGAGTGTTTGGTAGCTCCGACATTCTCTTTTCCCTTACCGGAATTCCGGCTAAGTACCAGTGCTTCGATGGGAACAGGGAGACCAAGTATGTTCCTCTACTGATGGGTAATTATCCCTGATGGATCAAATAGTGGTGGAACGCCCTCAGGGGGTAAGTCTCCATCGAGAAGCTCCAGCTTGTCCTCCTCATCCACTATGTCATCCATGTTGACCGTGACCCTTCCTGGTAGAATTCCATCGATATCGCCTAGTGAGTCAGGCTGCCGCCAGATAGGACTGAAGAGGAGGGAAACATACTTCCTCCAACCATGGATTTTCATGTGGGGGGTACCCTCCCTAATAATTTTTCATAGTATCTTGATACTCTGAACGCATTCCTGCTGGAGGACCTCACGACGACCTGGTGACTCGGGGTGCTGGACCACAGGGAGTGCGGCCAACACGGCCAGACGACATTGCTCGTTGATATCTTCGAAATGTGCTTTGACCCTGGGGTAAACCACCCTCTGATGACGAAAACAAAAATGTGTCGCCCAGAGGGTGTAACAGAAACACTCAACTTCCTCCGGGGTGAGGGATTCTGGTATGAAGAAATTCTACACTACTACAGGCCAGAACTTCTTGGGGAAGTGGTCTGCTGCGAGGATGTTCCCAAAGCTCCTCGGATTAGATTCAGGTTCTAGCCATTGATTTCCCCATTCATAAACTGGTGGTGGCTGAGGAACTGGAAGCGGTAATGAGGCAGACTGCTAGGACGGTAGGCTGGCAGGTGGAGAGTATGGTGGGCGGGCTGACTGGCCGCCGATTCTCAGGCAATCCTCCGAGGAGTGTAGTGATCTGACCACTATGTCGTGATAAGAAGGGCTGATGGACGTTGTTCCCGGCTCAGGGGATATGTCTACTGGTGATAGGACGCGATGCTTCTCACCCGCCATTGGTCCCCAGAATAGCTCTCCATGATCTCTTATGGAGGTACAGAGCGCTTCCAGTGATGATGGTGGTGATTGTACAACTATAACCTGCGAGGCCGCCAGAGTTTCATCCTCCTAGATATACCTACGGTAGGATGCAGTAATCCTATGGACCTCAAATTCCGGGGGTACTAGGCTGATGCACCATATTTTTTCCCTGACCCTTGACTCAGATGAGCGAGGGGAGGGTTCCTGAGATGAGTAGTAATCCACTTCAGTGTCTGAGAAGCAGACTAGTTTGATCTCCATCCGGAACTTCTCAGAATTATTCTTATGTAAGTGAAGACTCGCATTCCTGCCCCTGGGTGGCTCCTCTAGATAGGTCTGATTTCTGACATGGGGTCTTTCAGCCAAACTAGTACTAGGGAGGAGAGGGTTTCCACCCGAGAAAGCTGGGGTGCAAGGAGCACCAGGAAAAATGTTGAAGGGGACATGGGGAGGACCTCCATGGATAGAACTGTAGTGGGAAAAACCTTCGCTGGGACTGTCAGGAGCATGGGGAGGACTCCATGCTTGTTTTCCTGGGCGACCTCAGTGTGAGGAGGGTCTTTGCGCTGGTCTAGATGCACACGGTTAGGACCTACCTGCTGGGTGTGGGTAGAGCGAGACTGGACTTCACCCATCTGGTTTCCGAGGTGAGGAGGACCTTCACCGGCTATTGAAAGGATAAGGGGAGGGTCCCCATGTGGAAGAGAGACCAGATTTTCAATGTCCCTGCACCGACAGTCGGGGGTAGGAGGAATGACTCCATACCCAGCGTAATGGGAACGAGAGAGGTTTCCGTGCCGAGTGGCACCGTCATAGGGAAGGCCCTCACTCGGATTGGGGGTGGCACGGGGAGGACCTCTATGCTGAGCCTCGAAGCGGGGAAGGCCCATGCTCTCTGTGGTAGTGGTATGTGGAGGACCTCCATACGGGGTGGCATCACTGTAGGTTGGTTCACGGCGATCACTTCTCATTCCTATGACCAAGAGAGTCAACTTAGCCTGTTCGTGGGGCAGTTGGGGCCTCGATCCTGGTCGGGCGTATAAGCGCCCCCGCTCAGTGTATGCAGGGGATTGGCAATATGCGTCGTCGGTGGCTCAATCCATAGTAGCCATCAGCGTTGATTCCCTTTGGCAGGAGTCCTCCTCAGCTTGCGCTCGACGCTGGTGTCGGGTCGGATGAACCGGGGATAGTGGCGTAGGTACGTAGCTTACCTGATCCTCCTCTAGAAAGACCGGGTGGCGGTGCTGATGCAGCTGGGTGGGAGCCCTCACTGGGAGCCCCTGGAATGGGACTTTGACCGGGCTGGGCCAGACGTCACCTACCTCATTAGCGTAAGGTAGGGAGTCATCAAGGCACTCCAGGGACAGGTTCCCAAAGTAGTTGTATGTCAGGGTGGGGGGAAATGGCTCCCTGCACAGCCCTTGGGGGCGGCGTTGACGGTGAGGCACAAATGTCTCCAGATCCAGGCGGTCCATATCCCAGGTTGGGATTATGCCCTCCTCCTCGAAGCGACACACGAGGTCGTTGATTACCCTTCGTTGAATGACCTCAGACAGAGAGAGGGGGTGTGGGTTCCCCATGGTCATAGATTTAGAGGCCGTCGTGGGAGAGGTGAAGTAGCGTGGAATGACCATGTTGGCGTTGACCCTGCCCCTGCATAGATGGGCAGGTGGTGATCACATCCTTGGTGCAGCAACCTGATTCATGAGAAGCAGGGAGATGAACTCGTCAGTGCTGAAAGGAATAGGAATTGATGACCGATGCCCTAGTGCCATCCCATCTTCCATGGCCAGCAAGAGGGATCCACGCTGACAATGTCACAAAATGGGATCTCCAATGTTCTAATGCCCCAACATCTGGTGAGTTTCATGCCAGGCCCACTATTTTCTTAGCAGGACCCGGTTCCGAATAGCTGGATCTGGTGACACGTCAATCCATTGATGCCCCAAGTGATACTAATCTTCATATTGAGGAGAAGAACTTCACATCAGGTTCACCATTTCTGTTTCCGACGCTTTCACCAGGGTGTGAGCATCCATCTGTGGAGGACGCATAGCTGTCGCCCCACATTCCTACTTTTCAAAGGCGGGCAGAATCCACTCCTTATTCATGGACTTCTGCTCCTTGATCGAAACCGGATGATGGGATGTCGGTTCTTCCTTCCGTGGATTCCTCCTCAGAACTCGTCATCTAGTCCTAGTATCCCTCATAGATTTAATATGTTGTTCTTGAAACTCTTCTTAGTGCTATATCTTCATGGACACCAATTAATTACAATACTTCTGTCGGGACATTCCAAGGGGTCCGGTCTGGGCAGCAACCTTCGGTCAGGGGAGTAGTCACATTGGGCATCACTGGCATGTCTGGATGCTGGGGAATTGGTGTTTTTGTCTTCTGTCCCTTATTATAGGGCTTCTCGAGGGCACAGAGGCCTGAGGAATCCCACATCGAACGCGGGGAATCATATTCCATGGGAATGTATCTGAGGTTTTCCTCAGCTTCCCATGTTTAACAAAGGGTATGCTGCAATTTTAACGTCCAGCGGAGACAGTTCAGACTGATCAGAATCCTGACTGGAGTGGATCAGATGGCTGCAACCCCTAGAGGGAACACCGATATTGGGTCCAATGCATAGTTGACTCCCAGTTACTGAGGGGGGAACAAGGTATGAGGTGGCATGATCCCACCAGGATGTGGCGGCATGGGTAAGAATCAGGATGGATGATGAATTAGTTGAATGAAGTGGATGACGAATGGGATGAAACCACCATGAGGATGATGATGGTTTTGGGCTTGAGCCTTGAAGAGACTTCTTATGTATCCCCGTGGTAGGGAATCAAAGTTCACATAGTTCATCTGATGATGGCTTACTGCCGATTGGTGTTCCAACGGCTTACCGCTGAATGGAGTGACAACGACTTACCGCTGAAAGAGGTCCACAATTTAACGTCAAGCAGGATGGGGGGCGGACCGATGTGAAGTGGGTCAGAACTGCTGGGTGTTGGGTTTGAACCTCAGGGAGGCTTCCTACGTACCTTACCTTAGAAAGGATCAAAGTCCTCATAGTTCCTGGATGTGGGGGAATTTGGGGCTTACGCTCTGAGGCATCCCAAGGTGTTGGTGAAACGACGTGAATATGGTTGGGACTAATGGATAGTGTTGGGCTTGAACCTTAGGGAGGATTCCTACATACCCTGCATTGGAAAGAATTAAAGACCTCGTAGTTTAGGTGGTGTCAAAAAACTAACGTGAAGGTGGACCTGAGGTCCGATGGGTTGTGGGCTTGAACCTCGGGGAGGCTTCCTACGTACCATGCCTTGGAAAGGATCAAAGTCCGCGTAGTTCAGGATGGTTTGGGTGAACCGATGTGAAGGGGGTCGGAGCGACCAGGTGTTGGGCTTGAACCTCAGGGAGGCTTCCTATGTACCTTGCCTTGGCAAGGATCAAAGACCTCATAGTTCAGGATGGTTTGGGTGAACCGACGTGAAGGGGGGCAGAGCGACTGGGTGTTGGGATTGAACCTCAGAGAGGCTTCCTTTGTACCTTTCCTTGGCAAGGATCAAAGAACTCATATTTCGGGAGGTGTGGGATAAGATTTCATGGTCGATTCTTAATCTAAGCCCACGTGAGTCATGCTCAGTGTGAGAAACAAGAGGCAGCAAAGGCCTGACAATTACGTCATGAAAGGTGAATCTGTGGGAAGTAGAGTGGGTCTTACGCATGGAGCGGCCCAAAGAGGATGGGAATTACTCCAGAATGGAGGCCCGGTGGTAGCAATGCCTAGCGTGAGAGGGACTTGGTACCGAAGAAAGTAGGTGTCCAATGTCCATTCCCCCTCCCCTATGGTCCTTGGGATCGAAGAATAAAAGAGGAGCAGGGATGCTTCCTCCAGCAAGAAAAGATAGGGGATTACACTAGGGTGGTTGCCCTTTCCCCACAGACAAATGCCACTCGGATAAGGAGGATATAATCCCTTGTGAGGGAAGAACTAATCCTCGTGGAGACCCGTGGGTGTGGAGAATGTCCACGGTGGGGGCACCCCACATGCGAGGCATGGGGCGAGGTCATAGTTTAATGTCATGTGCTGAGGACGATGGTGCTTGGCAGTTTAACATCCTGTAGCTCGGACGAGGTTGGTTTGCTCTGCACCCCAAGAATGTACATAACCGGTACCCTCTTCTCCTTGGTGCATAGAGGGGATAGGCCAAGCCGTGGTTAGGGGGTGTCATGGAGCAAACCATCGAGGGGCCCACGTTCGCGTGGCTATGCGAAGAAGTAATAGCCATTAGCGTGCCTATGCGGAGAAGCATGAGGCGAAGCAACGCAATGGGCAGTATCATCCAAGTGACTTTGAAATCATATCATACAAACCTAGAGGGATACTCTAGAAAAGGAATCATAAAGAAGAGGGGTTCATTGTAAGGGGCCTTTTGAAGCTTTGCTACACCGCATGGCAGAGGGTACTTGCGAAGGGGTGTTCTTCGTGAAGTGGGGAGCCTCAGCCTAAGCATAGGGAAAAGGTGCATATGGTATGTGCTTCACGAAGTGGAAAGGGATTCGCGGAGCACTGCCTTTTGGAGAAAAGTTACCTTGCGAAACAAGTCATATTTAAGAAATGTGCTTCGTGAAGTACAGTGACCCTACCTTGTCATGTGGATCATGTGTACATGAAGGGTTTTTGGCGAATCATAAATGCTCCGCGATGACCCAGGTCCCCTTGGGGATCCCCCTTCCTTCGCGGAGGCCCTTAGGCTCCACAAAAGGCATCCCTCTCGGAATAGGGGATCAAAATGAGACAAATTGGAGGCACGTTGCAGAGAAGAAGTACCTCGCATAGCTCATGGTTTGCAAAGTAGAAGGGTGCTTCATGATTCAGGATCTAGGAAGTCGAAATGTCGGATTGTCCACCCCCTAAACATGGGGGAGGCTAGAATTTATTGTGGAGGGGCACCGCGAAGCATCGCGCACTCGACACGAATAAGAACTTGGTTGCTCCATGGTAGGTTGCAAACATCAAATGAATTAGCCGAGAATTATCGCCTCCTTGATCCGTGGTGGATCGTGAACATCAAGTGAAGTCACGGAGCATTACTGTCTCCTTGCTTCATGGTGGGTTGTGAACATCAAGGGTGGTCACAGAGCGTTACCACCTCCTTGCTTCATGGCGGGTCACGAATGTCAAGGGTGGTCGTGGAGCGTTACCAACTCCTTGATTCATGGCGGGTAGTGAATGTCAGGGGTGGTCGTGAAGTGTTACGGCCTCCTTTCTTCACAGCGGGTCGCGAATAACAGGGGCGGTCCTAAAGAGTTACCACCTCCTTGCTTCGTGGCAGCGTGGTGCGACCGGTTCTCCATGAATGGGCTTCTCGAGGAAGCTCTCGGGTCTGTGTCTTCTTGTCCTCCCCACATTTTGGCATCAAACATATTACAAGTAAAATGGGATGTATATACACCATATAAAATAAATTACATGTATAATAGTACAATATGCCTCAATGAAGAGAAATTGATATGAAGTGACTTACCTTGAGTCTGACTTGTCACGTTCGTCCTTTATCTTATAGGATAAAAAACTTATGTTAATTATTTACTTTATTAAGAAACTTTTTCAAGTTTATTATTCTTTTTATTTCACTCATTACCATTTTATATATGACTACATAATCAATTTAAGTTTACAAAGGGTTTTTTGATGATATTTTTCCAATGTGTCCAAAATGACTTCGGAAGGTGTCTATTGGTCTAAGAGATTACTATTTCAATATATAAAAAATAATAATCAGGAAATAATTATCATATTTATACATAAATTATATTTTTAATACTAATAACTAATTATGGTTTTTAGAAATGAAGTACGATACGATCACGAAGATAGTAGGCCGTACATACGCATGAGTAACATTTCCATTTTCAATGTTCATTATAGAAAGGAGTTAAGTAATATTTTATCTTTACAGAATTATCATAATATCATAAATACCATATTATTTCTTTAAATATATTATATATACCATCCATATGTTTTTATGATGAAAAGGGAGTCACATCTCTTCGTGAAGGCGGTAGTCCGCATGTAAACAAGCGACATTATCATTTTTCAGTGTCAGAAAGAAAATTATTTACTATATTTTTAGAATGATAATTAAGTAATAAATATCATATTATATAATTTATATCTTATATAATAATTTAATTTATTATTATCATCTTCTATATAAAGTATTAGTGAAAATGAATCACATCGTTTTTCGAGGCAGTAGTCCGCCGTACACGTGAGTGACATTATCGTATCTCCTACAGAATGGAAAGTAAAAAGGTATATATGATAATAAAAATAAAAAGTTATAATTATGTTATAAATATAATATATATAGTTTATATCCATCATCATACCCAACCATTAGAGGTGGCAATGGAAAAATGAATGACATTGGTTTGCAAGGTGGTAGTCTGCCGTACACACGAATGATGATTTCGTGACTCTTTTGATGGAAGTAGAGGTGGTTTTAGGAAATTTAAATCAAATAAAAACATATAAGAATATTTAAGATACTTATTTTATTATAAAATCATGGTTTATAATTAATTTAATGAGTTTGAAGAAGAAATAAAACAAAAACACTCATTGAAGAACATTAACTCTTTTTCGGGTATCTTCATCAGGTTTGAACCAAATACACCCACAGTTGGATTTATAACCATACTAAGGCTTCTAGGAATACATGATTAAATATAGTAAGTGAATTGGAAATATAGTTTTGTAACCAAAATGGGTTTATAGTTTTAATAAGAGAGGAGTGGGGTGGTCTTTTATAGGCGAGGGTGACACACTTGTAATTTTTGAGAAGAATGAATTCTACCCACATTTTGTTCATGTCACAAGGCTACAATAATAGACCATTATAGATCATAGAAGGTATAAGGCAGAAATATCTCTATAAAATAGTCTTTGGACATGTTTTTAGGACATTTTTAACCTTTATATTCTTATTTTAACCCCTGGTAAATCCATTTTTACCTTAAATATGGTAATTAGTTTTTACTGCTTTCACTACTCATTTAGGTCAAAAAATAAGTTTAAATTATTATATATTATAAATTATTATGAATTCAAAAATTGAATCAATTTTTAAAAATTAAATTCAAATAAGTGTAAAATTCAACTTAAAATTAATTTGAGAGACATGACGAGAAAGTGGGGTTTTAAAGAGAAAATGTCCAAAAGTTTACAATTTTTTATATAAAAATTCAATATCAAAATTAATCCAATGACCTAAATTTGATTAATTGATATAAAAACATCTAATATTACTTTAAAAATAATTAAAAATAGAATTTAACATTATAAATTATTTAAAAAAATGGCAGTTTTCAATTAAAATATTCTAATTTTCACTATTCTTAAAAAAGGAAACCTTTCAGAAAAATATTAAAAATTAATACTATGATAAATTTGATATTATTGTTTCAAAAATTAAGTTCATTTATCAATTAAATTATATATAATTTTTAAAAAATCATTTTAAATTATGTAGGCAATGTGCGACTATTCAATCTTTTAAAAAAGTATAGTTTTTTAGAAAAGATTTCTTTTTTTCTTTTAAATGATTCTTATTTTATTTCTTCTAAATAGAAAACCTTAATTTTCATAGATTAGTTATTACTATTCATACCCATCAATTTAACATATAATTTTTAATGGATTAATATATTAAGGTTTATTTTGACTCGGGGCTTCATGTTCTATAACCTATCATAGAGATTAAATTTAAATAAATATATTTAATTGGTTGTTTCAGCTTGGTGTTTCATGTCACAGATGATATTGGAAAATGTATTATTTTTTACAATCTTGGAGTGTTACATTCTCTACACCTTAAATAAAAAATTTCCTCGCAATTTAAGATTAATAAAAGTAATTGAGGGTTGCATATTTGTTTGTTTTTTTGAAAACCCACATCATAAAAATAGTTAATAATACATCCTCTTAATAAGAGAGAAATTTAAGTAAAAAGGTTATATGAAATAAAACATAACTAGGTTTCTAATGGGATAAAATTTGTTGTAATTGAAAATTTGTACATGGAAGAAAAGCATATATAATTGTAGAGACTGATAGAGATCATTGATCACAAGAAAATGAGTGCTAAAGGGAAAGTTAAAGGCCCAAAAACCATAAATATATAATGATTTACAAGAAAATATTATTCATTTGATATAAATATAATATGATAACGATTTTTTTCTAGATTATCTTCTAAATGTTGAGGTATTATTTTACTATCTAAGAATATAAGGAAATATAATCACTTGATACATTTATATTTCATAATCACAATTTCATAATTTGGTTATGATTAGATCAATTAGATATTCATCCCATTCTATAGGAAAATAATGTTCAAAAAATGAATTTCTATGCTCGAAGCACTAAGGTTCACATTTAGAGGATCATAAGATCTATAAAAGAGTGATAATTATTTCCATACTACTCTAACAATTTTACAAAACCAATATGGTTAATAGAAGTTATCCAATATAATATATCAATTTGTAAACCTTAACAATAACATCACTGGTTCATTATGCATATTTATTTTTAACTCATTTATCTAATTAAATATATAACCATGATATCATGTAGGTTAGTGGTAGGTGCTAAACCCTTATCGTCCATTGGTGATGGGTTCAATCCCCACATATTTGTTGGATGTGATGGTTTATCACAAAACATGTAATTTTTTTTCTAAAAAATATTAATATAATTACTATAATGTTATGAAAAAATATGATGAATGTTCATGAAATAAAATTAATCATTAAATAACATTTTTACTATGGTTTTCAACACAATATTTTTTCTAAAAAGTTTAAGAATATTATTTAACTATTATTACAATGTCCTTAATGATAATATTAAACCTAAATGTTACCAATACCTCTTAACATATGTCTATAAAATATAAATGCATTATTCCTAAAATAACATTTTCACTAAAACATATACTAAACCAATGGGTTGTATTGGTATAAATTTCTCTGAAAATATCCTTTATCATGGTATACCCTCATCATATAAAACCTAAAAATAGGGTGTTTCATACTTTTAAATTATAATCAATCCTAAAATAATAAACCCATGATGGTATCCATAAATATTATGTTAATTAAGACACACATGATTCTAAAATTTAACACAATCCTTAGATGGTTCATAATCCTTATCACCAAAATACCATTGGTTAAAAATACTTATACAAATTAATTCTTGAAACCCAATACATAAATAATTCATCTATTTTATTTCCACATAAGTCCTTCATAAGTCTAGGGTTTATCCTTTAGAATAGGGAATTGACTCAAATAATTCACATGTTCTCTATATTTAAGATAATGAATGATAAATGGACCCCTAGGATGATATTTATTTCCTTCCATCAAACTATTCATTTTTCCTCAGCAATTATTTTATTTATCCTCTTACTTTCCACACATAAAAAAATTTACTATTCATTTGAGACACTTTCCCAAGTTTCTACTTCCACATTTTTTACATGATGGAAGTCGAGCCTTGTTTCTGTCATGGTCTCCCTCACTTGATATCTTAGAGAGATCCATCCTTATCTTATTTGGTGAGTCTAGGAGTTGGTTAAGGTATATATTGTTAGTCATATTTTGGGAAAATTAATTAAGAATAATAAAAATATATTTAACTCCATTAATCACTCCATTTGGTTTCTCTTAGTCACCACCTTGTCATTAATATTCAATGTTATCATGATTCCTTTGAGTTTTATCCATTTATTAATACCAAAATGTATAGTGTGTTAAACAATAATCATATTGTTAAAATTATATAATCATTTATAGTATGTTTAAATAATGAAACATTATTTTCAATATAAGACATATTAGGTTTAACCAATGGTATTCATTGTCATTTTCTATTCAAATCATTCCTAATGGTTTGTAAAGAAAATGTGAATTATCCTACATATATCACCCAAATTTATCAAATTAGGTGCATAGTAATGGCCATTTTCATTCACTAATTGACAATCGAGTCAATACCGATGAAACATTTTCAGAGTTATTTCCCCCTAATAACTCTATTCTAGAACCAAATCCACTTTTAGTATCTATAAATGGATGTATTTCTAGGGAAAACCACATAATCACTTCCTTAAAAAAACATTATGGTGTTCCTATACATACCCTAAAAGATTATCGTAGGGTTATGTTCCTTTTATATGTTTTACAAAATCTAATTCTCAAGGTTTATACTAAACTTCCTCTGATACTGACTATAGTGACCCATACCCCAGTAGCTCAGAGATGGTGTCTACTTTATTACATTGGCATAATATATAAGGAATCATATCTTGAAGGACTAAATAGTTTAGTAGTATTGGTAAACTAGATACATATATGATTTCCATATTAAATTTGAATACACAAACTACAAAATATCTTTTTTCTGAGAATAAAATTATTCCCTCTAGGATATCCGTACATAATAATTATAGAACACTTCATGGATTCCTGGGAAATGGAAAAATTAAGGGTGAGATCAAATTATCTATAACGGTTAAGTAAAATATAAGAAATAATGAATCAATGAGAATAATAAACATGAAAAGGTAAATAAATGAACACAAATTCCATTTAAATAATTTTACTAGAATAATTAATATGGAAAGTTAAATAATTTAAAACACATGCCATTTAATCAATAACATGACTATAATAACTAGATAAGGTATAATCAATACAAAAAAGTAAATAACTGAATACACATTCCATTCAATCAATAAACTGAGAATGAATTGAATCCAAAGATAACATCATAGATAAAATCTTATGGATAATAATAGATGAATTATTAATGAATGAAAATCTTAATTATTGAACATCATGTTTCTCAGTAACATGTTACCTATACAGTTAATATCTATCCTCAATATAGATTAAAATTGATTGGTAGAAACCCATTTAACTAAGTCTAGCCAACTAATTCATCCCATGATTCTACTGATTCATCCATGGGATATTTATAATAAGACCCCACCCCTATCTTCCATGTCAAAATAATTCCTCATATTTCAAATAATCTATTTAATTCATAAACAATGTTCTTTATCATCAAATATCTGTATTGAGTAATGAATAAGGATTTATCAATATTTCCCCAGATAAACAAATGAATTTCAATGTATAATTCCATATGTATAAATTATATATGGTTTAAGTAATAAACATATCCATGATAAATAATATGAATATTTTAGGGAAATTTAATGTCCAATGATCACATGAAATTAAACATTTCATGGAAAAGTTGTTGACTATAAAAACGAATCAAAAAATTGAATGTCAATACTATCCTTGGTAAAAAATAATCCTAAAACATCTATATGAAGAATAACGATGGTGTCAATACAACATATCCCCAATATAGCATATGTAAAATGATGGGTTGTTTTCATTGATGAATAAAAATACAATAAAATAACTTTAAAAACATTTTTGTGTAAAATATCCTTTTTCATTTTTAATATCACCTTTTAAAACTAAATTTTTACAAAAAAATTTGAAAATAATTTTCTTTGAAAATAAAATTTTAATATTATAAAATAATATATAAAATATTTTAGTGGTCATGAGGGATGTAAATTTTGTTCAAACCATACACATTAAAACAAATATTTTTTTTCACTTTTTTGGTAAAAGTAAAATGAGAATTATATTTAAAGAGACATAAATATTACTATAAAAATTTATTTTAAAAATAAAATATAGTTAAAAAATGTATTTAATAAATCATTTTTATAATGTTAAAAATATTTTTTATTTTTTTGAAAACATTGTTTTTAAAGAAAATTTATTTCTGACCAAAGACAGAAATGAAGTCATATTTTCTAAAAAACATTTTTTCAATCATTTTAGGTACCCAAAATTGTAAAAAATAGTACAATTAATTGAAAATATCATGAATAAAAAGGATGATAAAATTATATAGTTTTATTAGAAACCTATGAAACAATTTCCTTTAACTGAAATTCAGGATTAAACAATCTCGATGAGAATGAGATTGCAAAATAAACCCGCATAATGATCATAACATTAAAGTAAGAATTAGTCAATTAATTGATTAGTTTATCAACTATAAATCCAAATAAAACAATTTTAAATACAACATAAGATAATAAAAAGTAATTTCATACATAAGATTAGAATATGAATGGTGATGAATACGTAATATAACCCAATGAAAATAAATTGAGTTATAAAATTATTTTCCACTTATTAATTCTTATGTCAAATCCACATTGATGAAATAATTCCTATTAAAATGTAAAATACCATGAATTATTAATTAATCATGATATTAAATTTAAAATGGGAAGTATATACACCATATAAAATAAATTAGGTCTATAACATTCCAATATACCCCAATAAAGAGTAATTGAGACAAAGTCCCTTACCTTAAGTCTGACTTATCACGTTCGTCCTTTATATTCCTGAATAGTAAAATTATGTTAATTTTTTAATTTATCAATAACCTTTTTAATGTTAACTATTCATTTTATTTCACTCATTACCATGTTATATATGATTGATTAATAAATTTAACATTGGTTGTTTTGATGATATTTGACTTATGTGTCAAAAATGACTTTGGAAGGTGACAATTGGTCCAAGTGGTCATTAATTAAATATATTAAGAACAATAAAAATGAAATAATTATCTTATTTATAAATAAATTATAATTTTAATACCAATAATGAAATATGGTTTTGAGAAATAATGTATATTATGATCATGGAGATGGTAATCTGTACATACACATGATTAACATTTCCATTTTTTAATGATCATTATAGAAAGGAGGTAAGTAATATATTTACATTCCATGATGATAATAATATAACAAATACCATATTATTTATTTAAATATACCTATATATACCATCCTTGTGGTGTGGTGATGAAAAGAGATCCACATCACTTCATGAAGGCAGTATTCCACACGTACCTGAACGACGTTATCATTTTTCAGTGTTAGAAAGAAAATTATATATTATATTTTAATAATGATAAATATTTTATTAATATCATAATTATTTAATTTATATAAAATATAATCAATTACTTTATCCTCATCATCTTCCATGTAAAGTGTTCGTGAAAATGATTCACAATGCTTCACAAGGTGATAATCTACCATACACACGAGCGATGTAATCGTATCCCATAAAGAATATAAATTAAACATGGATACATAATATAATGAATTAGTAGTGATAATTATATTATAAATATCATATATATATTTTATATCTATCATCATACTATAGGTTCTGGGCTTAGCGGAAGCACGTGGATGGGTGTACCCAACATTGATTTTACCATTAACAACGATCAATCCGAGATCCATCACGATGATAAAACACTGGATATTTGGAATAGAACAAAGAGAAAAAGGAAAGAGGGAAGTACCATAACCATAGATAGGATGATCATATATTGGTTATAATTAATTTAACTAAAAGACAAGAATTATCTTGATGGAATTCTCTCTCCATTGATGCTTTCAGTCATGATCCAATGTGATTAATAATTGTGTCGTAGAATCCAAGTGTAGTATTCCTCTAGAGGTGATCCACACATGATCCACATATCTATGGACGTCGCTGAAGGGATATCTGGGTGCTATCATGGAAGACCCTTCACTTGCGATGTCTGCCTTCGATCGATTTGAGAGCCGCTTTTAAAGTGCCCTCCTTGATCCAATGGAGGAGGATCTCTCTCGTAACATGAGACCGTTTTTTAAGGAAATTAATTATCTCTTGGATTGAGAGCATTATCCATATCCATTATTCACAACTATAGAGAATGGGTAGATATAATGAGAATAATGTAATTGGGATTTATATTACTTAGAATAATAAAATTAATTAATTACCCAAAGTCATTTATTCATTTCATTTAATTCTTAGTAAGACCCCATATCTAATAATAAAATTTGACTATTATTATCACTTGAAATGAACCTAGTGAAATAAAACTAATATTATTTAATTAAATAAATAATATTATTTCTCACAAATCCCCAGAAAAACTATAGGGCGTGTATATTAATATACATGATCTTTACTTTTGTTTTTCCATTTTCTTTATTACTTCTACCTCATTTATTAGAACTTGAATAATGACTATTTATTTATTAAATAAATATAATTGAATTATTTTCTAATAAATATATTATCTCACTCACAGTATATTCTGTTAAATAACTAGTGTCTAAATGAATTCGATTAGGCATCATTGAATAATTATTAAACCTAAAACAAGAATAATATTTATTCAACTTGTTAAATGAATATTTAACTGAGATACTTGGATACACTTATTGTGTAACCCTCTAGGACTCTTTCATAGTGGAATTAGGCAGAGCCTTCCAAAAGTCCAAGGTTAGCATCTAGAAACATTCCAAGGCACCCATAGGGAAAGAAATTAACACCGAAATGACGTGTCACCTCCTACGATTGCTTACTATGTAATGTAATACCTCTGTCTTGATATCTCAAATCAAGTGGGTTGAATGTTAGTTTCATCAATCCTGCCCTTGATTACTCTTTCTTTGACCTCCTAGAATTGAACTTGGACATTCATCACCATGGCCATGGATTTATTTAGGCCATATCAATTCCATTAAAGGGCCTGAGATATCAACTTCTGTTATTGAAGAGAAGGAAAAAATTATTTATCACATTATCTATTAATGCAGTATTAATCATGACACACCCAATATATCCTACCTTTCTATGAATAGTGTGTCGTCACAGTTTTCTTCAATATATCTAAGTGCACGATGATAAGGTGTACACCATGAGAATGTGCCTCAAAGTTTTATGAGTCCTAACCCATAATGGCCTATATTATTTGTGTCCCTCAAATAACATCATCCATTCATAGAAAATATATTCAAGAATAGTGTCATGGAACTTCTAAGTTCTCATCATAGTGGGGATCTGCTATGATCCTTTATTGAAATAGATATCCATAGGATATTATCACATGAATTGTCACACAGAAGAAAAATCACTATGTGATAAGGTATTTTTTAATATTAAAATCCATGAATACAATTTTATCATAATGTACAAAGTAGTTGGTTCTAGGCCACCAAATCCAATGGGCTCCCACTTAGAATAGAGCCAAATTCTAACAATGTTTAACCTACTATCTCTCACATGATATTAATGCTTCTTTTGAGATAGGCCTTTAGTTAGGGGTCTTCCAAATTCTCTTTTTTGGATACTCTTCTTACTGAAACTTCACCCCTTTTATAGAAATCACTTAAGAAGAGATACTTATAATGAATGTTATTTTTCCATTGATGTGACCCTGTTTATTTTATAAGAGCCACTGCTACAGTATTATTACAATACAATATGATAGGGTCTCTACTTCTAGGCACCACATCAATATCCTGGAAAAATTTATGAATTCAGATGGCTTCCTTGGTTGCATCAGAAGATGATATATATTTTGACTCTGCTGTAGAATCGGCGACAACTAGATGCATTGAACTCTTCCAGCTCACAACTCTTCTGTTGAGACATAAAACATATCTGGATTGCAAATTCATATCAATATGCTCTGTTTGAAAACCAGCATCAGCATAACCTCTGATGAAAATATCCACGTCTCCTCCATACACCAGGAACATATCCTCAGTTCTTCTTAGATACCTAAGGATAGTCTTAACTGTAGTCCAATGCTATTATCATGGATCTACTTGATATCTACCTACCATGCTCAGTGAATAGGAAACATCAAGCCTGGTCCATAACATGGCATACATGATGGATCTTATATCTGATGTATATGTGATATTACTCATCCTATCATTCTACTGTTATGTATGAGGACACATTTTTTTAGAAAGATATAGGCCATGTTACACTGGAACCAATCCCCTCTTGGATTGTTCCATACTAAATACATTTAGTATTTAGTCAATGTATATACCCTAACTTAGTATAAGTAGCCTCTTGGATCTATCATGAATGATCTTGATCCCTATAATGTAGGATACTTCACCTAAGTCCTTCATGGATAAACACTTGTTTAACCAGTCCTTAACTAACTGTAAGACTGATACATCATTTCCAATAAGTAATATTTTGTCAACATATAATACTAGGATAATGACCACATTCCCATTAAACCACTTATAAACACATGGATCACATTCATTCTTAATGAAACCAAATTCCATTATGCCATCATCAAATCGAATATTCATTTACATGGATGATTGATTTAATCCATAAATGTATTTTTGAAACTTGAAAACCCATTTGGATTCACTTGGTGTCACAAACCCTTCAGGTTGTGTCATTTAGACATCTTCCCAAAGATTCCCATTAAGGAATGTTGTTTTGACATCCATCTTCCAAATCTTGTAATCATGGTAAGATTCTATGGTAAGTATGATTATTATGGATTTAAACATGGAAACTAACAAGAAGGTTTCATCATAGTCAATTCCTTGATGTTGAATGAATCCTTTAGCCACTAGCCTTGATTTATAGGTCATAACATGACCTACCATGTCAAAATTTCTCTTGAACACCCATTTGCATCAAATAGGCTTTACGTCAACTGGATCATCGACCAGAACCCAAAATTGGTTCTAATACATGGAATCCATCTCAGAATTCATAGATTCTAGCCATCTTATAGCTTCTGATCTCTCTAATACTTCCTTATAGAAGATAGGTTCATCATTGTCTAATAATACTAATTCACCATCCTCAGTGACTAGGAAACACAATCTTTATGGTTCCCTTACCCTTCTTGAGCTCCTATACAGTACTTGTGTTTTTGGAACTACTTCCATGGGGACTTGTAGAACTTGTAACTATACCATCATCTGTGTATCTTGAGCATCAAATTAATTGAAGTCAATATTTATCCCACTATACTTTTTGAGGATGTGCTCCCTCTCATGAAATATGGCTTATCGAGAAACAATAACTTTCTTATCTAAAGGTTTATATAGGTAATATCCTTTTGATTCCTTGGGATATCCTATAAAGATACACCTCATTCCCCAGGGTTCTAGTTTGTTTCCTGAGAAGGCCTTAACAAATGCCTCAAATCCCCATACATGTGTGAGCAAAAAAATGGGTTTCTTTCCATTCCATAACTTAGATGGAATTTCATTTTCCGCCTTAGTTGGTACTTGATTTAATGTGTATGTTGCATATTATAATGCATATACCCAAAAGGATAATGGAAGATCCACATGACTCATCATCGACCTCACCATGTAAAACAAGGTGCGGTTCCTCCTTTCACTAACACCATTCCACTGTGGTGTATAAGGAGGAGTGGGTTAATATAGAATCCCAGATTCCCGTAAAAGGTTAATGAACTATTGGTTTAGATATTATCCACCTCGATCCGATCAAATATTCTTTATCTTCTTATCAATATGATTTTCTACTTCATTCTTGAATTCCTTAAATTTATCCAAGGACTCTAACTTATAACTCATTAAGTAGATATATCCATATATAATCAAACAATCAGTAAAAGTAATGAAGTAAGAATACCCACCTTGAGCTTCTACTAGAAATGGTCCACACACATCCGTGTGTACCAATCCTAGAAGATCTGTGGTCCTTTAACCATATCCACTGAAATCCAGCTTGGTCATTTTCCCTTATAAACAAGTGTGACATCTATCAAGTGGTTTTAGCTCAGTAGAGTCTAAATAACCATCTTGGAAGAGCCTTTTCAATAGATTCTAGTTTACATGGCCAAGATTGTGATGCCACAACTGAGTGTTTTATGAGTCATGTGAGTTTTTTTCATTATCAATTTCCACCGCTTGGTTTCGGTAATTTAATACATACAAACCATTATTTAAATGTGTCATACTATAACACAATTTTTTCTTATAAACTAAATAGACCTTATTTAAAAACATGAAAAACAATCCCTCCATATCTAAACATGATACATAAATTATGTTTTTGGTAACACTAGGTACATAATAATAGTTATGTAAAACAAAAAGCATCCCAGTTGGAAATGAGAGATAGTTATCGCCAATGACCAACACACCCAACCTCATTCCATTGACAACTTGAAGATCCACCTATCATTTGGAAATCTTGATAAATCTACTTGGTTCCTAAATTTGAATATATATGTGAGCCCCAAATGATGTATCTAATACCCAATGTATTGAAATGTAAAGATTACACTCAATAACAAATGAACCTTTAATATTCCCACACTTCTAGTTGTAGTTCCTCTTCCAGTGTCTTGGATTTACATATGAAAAAAATACCGCATCCCATTCCTCGATCTACCAATGGATCTTCCCTTCTTATAGGGATATTGCTCGGGGGCTTCAAAACATTTATAAATCCTTGTCCCCCTTTCCTTGTCCTTCCTTTTCTTATTCGCCATGTAGATTTGTCATGCCCCATGTCGTTATCTACCTAGAAAATCTAGGTCAAAAGTTTTGATAGACTATTCTCATTGTTTCTCATGTTGTAGTAGACAATAAAAATAGAGAAGGTATTGGGAAGTGATGGTAGGATGAGATCTATACAAAAATCATCTAAGAACTTAATCCCTAAGATGTCCAAGAATTAAATGTATCAAATAAGCTTGACTACATGAGGCCCGGCTGGCAAAGACTCTCTAAGATTAGTTGTGAACAAAGCGTTGGAGATCTCATATCTCTCTTATCTCACATTCTCTTGATAGATATCCTTAAGGTGATACATCATGCTATACTCATCCATGTTTTCATGTTGCTTTAAGAGCTTATTAGACTTGGCCGATAACATGAAACATTGTAAATCTGTGGCATCATCCAAATTTTTCATATAGAGAAATATTTCCTCATTTCTATCCTTGTTTCCAGGTAAAACTGGAACAAGCTCCTCCAGTATATATAATTTCCTCCTGTGGAGAAGGATGATGTGTAAATTCCTCTGCCACTCCTGGAAATTAGTGCTAGTGAGAAGGTTTTCCTTATCGAGTATGGTTTTCAATGATATGTTTGATGTAATTTTTCTTTCTATTTCTATAAATTAATATTATAAAAGATTTAATACTTTATCATGAAAAAACCTAGAAAAATAAATAAATTAGTACTTATTATTCTTCCCTTATTTTTTCAAAATCCAATGGACCTCACCAATGAATGTGTAATATTCTGTTGCCTGAATATTCTAGTGTCAAGGATCCATATTTATATTTGCATTACCACAACTAGGGTTGGTCAAGAAACTTGAAAGGTTTTAGGTTGGAATTCAAAATTCCAACTACATTAACTCGTAGCTCCTAGATCCACTGATTGGACTCCCCAATCTTGAAATCCTTTTATTTTGGATTTCTTCAACCTTTGCCTCTTGGTCACACCAAGTTCTATTGTGGAAGTCAACCCTTGATGTGATCCAAGTCATGTCAGCCCAAAACCTTGAATTAGAATTCCACGATAATTTAAAGCACCCCAACTAGGGTTGGTCAATCACTTTGAACTATTGTTCAATTCTAACCAAGATTATGGAAGGCTATACCGAATTAATATTTCCTTGAGGGATTCTATCCTTATACGTAAATTTCCATTTTATTATCTTTTATACATTCTTTTTAATATTAAGTGTGATATACTTAAGTGATTAACCATGTCTAAGATAATATTTATTCAAAATCTGGTCTTATTTTTTTTCCATCATGCATGCTTGTTTAATTAATTAATTGTGTGATCACGACAACACACCCATAATAAAAAAACCATGAAACTAATAGAAATAAAATAAATAGAATGATAAAGAGCATTTTCTATTGGTTAGTTTATCTAGCGGTTGATAAACTAACCCAAGAACTAGGGGAGAAAACACCTTGAACATATTGGGTTCGTTTTTACAGCTCTCCATCTATCCACCTTTGTATATCATTGGATTGGTTTTTTCTATGGAACCTAACTTGAGCCACCTCCGCTAGTTGGAGGGCTCCATCCATTACAAATTATTTTATATCACATGAATTTGAGGGGTAAAAAATGGTTTTACATAAAAGAAACTTTGGGCACGTAGGCCCTACATATAAATTAGTAGAAGGCTAACATGTCAACAAATTTAATTTAAATAAATAAATTAAAAGAAACCATCCACATAAAAATGTCATGGTCTAGCTCATGATCATCCATACAAGCAACGATATTTACACATAAATAAAACTAGATTTCAATTATTTAATTGTTATTATTTTAGAAAAATCTCACTCGAATAAATTAATTATTATCTTTAATTAATCGATCCTTTTATCTTAAACCCTTTTATAAATTTTCTTGATATTCTCATCCATCATAATTTTAAACAATTAAATTCATTTAAAATTATATTTTTACATAACTTGAACCCTAGAGTCAACCTAGTGAATTCCCATTCATGACTACCCAATGAGTTGAAATGAACATTACATAGATGTCAAATTAAACACACATATATAAAAAACTATCACGTGTCATGTACCAGATTTATTCCCACACCATGGTACATATATTAAGGGGTTGTATAATATAATAAAATATTTTAAAAAATCTACGTAATTTGGATGAGTACACGGTGTGTAGTTCCTACTATATGGTGTGTACTACCGTTCACCGTCCATCTGAAGTATATGCCTGAGGATACGATGTGTAGATGTACTTTGGAAATATTCAAAGTACATGGCGTGTCCAGTGGGCCACATGCCATTTAGTATCTGCATCACATGGTCTCTAGCCAGGAAATCCGTGTATGGGTTACATAGTCCAGCCCTAACCCGAAGGGACTACATGCTGTGTCCAGTGGGTCACATAGCGTGTAATACAAGAACCATGTTCCGCCTATTCCTAGTCAGCACACTGAGTCATAAAGAATCAAATAAACTCCAACACATGGCTTAGTTTAGCAGACCAGTCCCGATACATTGAACCTTGACTACACGTAGTGTGAGGCGGAATACCTGCCGTGTGTTTTGGTGTTGTATGAGCGTGAACCTCTGGCACCACTAGATGAGATCCTATGTTTTTTTATTTTAATAAAAATTAATAGAAAAGAACATTTATGTAAGGTGAATGAGAAAATAATAAAGGAGGAACAAATCTCAAGATTCAAATTTACAGAACGGTTAACATGAATTGAAACAACTAAATTATTAAATGAGTAAATCATCAATGAAAAAATAAATAATTATAATCAATGATATCACCACTGTGATACCACTTGTAGGTTCTGGGCATAGTGGAAGCGTGTGGATGGGTGTTCCCAACTTTAATTTTACCATTAACAATGATCAATCCAAGATCCATCATGATGATAAAAGACTATATCTTCATAATAGAATAAAGAATGAAAAGGAAAGAGGGAAGTCCTAGAACCATAGCTAGGATCATCATATATTGGTTATAAGTAATTTAATTAAAAGATAAGAATTACCTTGATGGAATTATATCTTCATTGATTCTTCTGGTCACAATTCAATGTGATCCGTCATTGCATTATAGAATCCAACTGTAGTATTACTCTAGTGCTGATCTACTTATGCTCCACGTATCTATAGACGTCACTAAAGGGATCTCTGGGTGATAGTTTGGAAGAACCATCTCTTGCGATGTCTGCCTTCGATCGCCTTGAGAGCCTCTTACATAGCACTCTCCTTGATTCGATGGAGGAGGATCTCTCTCGTAACTTGAGAGCATTCTTAAAGGAAATTAATTTTCTCTTGGATTGAGATATTTCTCCAGATACATTTTGCACAACCACAAATAATGGCTAGATCTAATGAGGATAATGTAATTGGGATTTTTATTTCTTAGAATAATAAAATCAATTAATTACCGAATGGTAATTATTCATTTTATTTAATTCTTAGTAATACCCAATGTCTAATAATAATATTTTACTTTTATTATTACTTGAAATGCACCTAGAAAACTACACCTAATATTATTTAATTAAATAAATAATATTATTTCTCACAAATCCATAGAAAAACTAAATGTAATATATATTAATATACATAGTTTTTACTTTTGTTCCATTTTATTTATTTTCTCGATCATATTTATTAGACCTTGAATAATGACCATTTATTTCTTAAATAAAGATAACTACATTATTCGCTAATAAATATATTATCTCACCCAAAATATATTCCCAAAAATAACTAGTCTCAAAATAAATATGATTAGTCATCCTTGTATAATTATTAAACCATAATCAGAAATACTATTTATTCAAATTTTTAAATGAATATTTAACGAGATACTTGGATACACATAGTGTGTTACCCTCTAGGACTCTTTCTTAGTGGTATTAGGTAGAGCCTGCCTAAATTCCAAGGTTAGTGTCTAGAAACATGCCAAGACACCCATAGAGAAAGAAGTTAATTACACAATGACATGTCACCTCCTACAAACGCTTACTATATAATGTAATCCCTTTGTCTAGTAATCTCGAATCAAGTGGGTTTTATGCTAGTGTCATCAACCCACATGCTGGATTAATCTTTCTTTGAACTCTCAAAATTGATCTTTACCATTCCTCACCATGGATATGGATTTATTTACTCTATATAAATTCCATCAAATGGCATGAGATATCAACTTTAATTATAGAATATAATGGAAAAATCCTTTCTCAAATTATCTATTAATACAATATTACTTGTGACACACCCAACATATCCCACCTTTCTATGAAAAGTGTGTTGTCACTATTTTCTTCAATACATTTAAGTGCACGAGTTGTAATACCCATTAATAATAATATTAATTTATAAGGACTAATACACACATCCGTAGATAGGAACATACAATGACACTATGAAATGTGGATTTCCTACCAGTGGGTCTCATTCTCATAATATCCTCATAAATATTACCAAGGGAACACACCATGATAAGGTGGCTCAAAGTTTTATGAGTCCTCACCCCTAATGGCCTATATTATTTGTGTCCCTCAAATAACATCATCCATTCATAGAAAATATATTCATGAATAGTGTTATGGCACTTATGGGTTCTCATCATAGTAGGGATCTGCTATAACCCTTTAGTGAAATAGTTATCCTTATGACATTATCATATGCAGTGTCACGCAGAAGAACAATCAAGATGTGATAAGGTATTTATTAATATTCAAATACATGAATACAAGTTTATCATAAAGTAAAAATTTGTTGGTTCTAGTCCACCAACTACAACACATACCCAATATTGAGTGGTTGTAATGGAAAAACGAATGAAATCATTTCGCAGGGTGATAATCCACCATAAACAAGAATGGTTCTTTTGTAACCCATTTGATGGAAGTGGAGGTGGTTTTATGTCATATAATTAACATAAAACAGTATGTATATGGAATATAATATGTTTCTTATATCATAATGGTTTACAAATAATTTTAGGAGGTGGAGGAAGAAAGAAAATAAAAATGCTCATTGAAGAACGTTACCTCTTCTTCTGGTATCTTCCATAGGTTTCCACAAAATCCTTCCCAAGTTGAATTTATGCCCCAAATATGGATTCTAGAATGAGAGGAAGGAATTTTGGAAGTTATTTGGGAATTTATTTTTTTAAACAAAAAGGGTTTTATGATTTAATAATAGAATAGAGGTAGTGGCTGTTTATAAGTTAGGTGAGTGGCACACATGTAATTTTTGAAAATATTGAATTATACTATCATTGTTTTCATTTAAAAAGGATAAAATAATGAAGAATTAAAGATAATAGAAGTTATAACATCTAAATATGGCCAGAAAATTGGTTTCAGAAAAGTTTTTATGTTATTTATAACCCTTATCTTCTTAGTTTAACACCTAATAAATCCATTTTTACCTTAACTGTAGTAATTAAATTTTATAGTTTTTAATATTCATTTTGGTCAAAAATTAATTTGAAATTATAATAAATTATAATTTATTATGATTAAAAATACAGAATTCAGTTTTTTGAATTCAATTCTCAGAAGATCCAAAATTTAATTTAAAATTAACCCCACAGATGCGATATAGCATCCCGCCTTTTTATAACATAAACTTTCATTACATTACACAAAACTGAGGATCTTTAAGGTTTAGTGTCTTGGAAACTAGGAACATAATAAATGAAAACAAAATAAAACATTCTTATTTAACACTTGAAAGGCTTCTCCTTATGTTCATCTTAGGTTCATTACTGCATCTCATAACCTGGGTACATACATCAAAAGAAAGGGTGAGCAAAAGGCCCAGTAAGGGAAACAAGATTAACATTTTACATGTGAACTTGGGATACTTCAATAAGGACATGAAAAGAACTTTAAGGCATGAGAAAGAAATCATGAGGCATTTCATAATAAAAATATCATTTTTCATAACTTGAAGATGTGGCTGCAACATTTAATATTGACAATCATTTCGTTTCACCAAGGTCCATCCCCAAGGTGTCATTAAAAATTACCAAGGTTATTCACCAAGGCGTCGTTAAAAATGGCCATCTCTAGAGATTAAGTCTTTACCCAATGCATTGGAGCGCTATCAGGGCGCACCCTTAAATTTGCCTTTATTATCATGTGAGCCACATATATCATCATCAAACATTTCATAAAGAACCCATGTAGCACAAAAATAAATGGGTTTCATTTCGTAATCAAAACATTTTAAAAACTGCTTTAAAGACATGATCTTTACGTCACTTTAAAACCCACAGAAAAGGAAGGTGGGTCTCATGTATGTAAATCCCATAATTAAAAATAGAACATTTTGGTATATATGTGAATACAACTTTAGAAGAAAGATCTTTGAGTATTCACTTAATAATATAAAATAACTTTAGAAAAAGAGAGAGACATTTTGAGATGGAAATTCTGCAGCATAACGACTATGTTACCAGGTTTTAGAAGACATTAAAAAGAGAGAGAAAATGGGTCAAATATTCATAAATGACCCATAAAACAGTAGATGGACAGAATAAGAAGGATACATGATCATGGTAATGAAATTTCAATGACATACCATTTGAAATGAAAAACTTGGAAGGAAGACAAAAATTAGATTTCTCTTATGAAAGTTCGGCAGCCTAACAACGTTACTTAAACTTCAAACAAAATGATTTGAAAAGATCGAATAGGGTCTCTCATCATGTGAACATAAGATTTAAGTATTATAGATATAGAGATAATTCCCCAACATAATTAAAAAGGAACATGAAAGACTTGACATGAAAGTAGAACTTTGAAAAGAATGAGAAGGGTGAAAGAATCCCCTAAAAATTCGGCAGCCTAACGGCGCCACTTAAAACTTCAAAATACTGAATTGAAGAGATAAAATGGGGTCTCTCATCATATGATCATAAAAGATCAGTATGATAAATTTAGATATCATACCCCAACATAATAAAAAGGAACTTCAAAGACTTGACATGAAAGTAGAACTTTGAAAAGAATGAGAAGGGTGAAAGAATCCCCTAAACATTCGGCAGCCTAACGGCGCCACTTAAAACTTCAAAATACTGAATTAAAGAGATCAAATGGGGTCTATCATCATATGAACATAAGAGTCCAGTATGATATATATAGAGGTCATACCCCAACATAACAAAAAGTAACTTGAAAGAATTTACATGAAAGTAGAACTTCAAAACGAGAAGGGTGAAGAACCACTTAAAAATTCGACAGCCTAACAGCGCCACTTAAAACTTCAAAATACTGAATTGAAAAGATAAAATGGGTTCTCTCATAATATGATCATAAAAGATCAGTATGATAAATTTAGAGATCATACCCCAACATAATAAAAAGGAACTTGAAATACTTTACATGAAAATAGATCTTGAAAAATGAGAAGGGAGAAAGAGTCTGCTACAAAACTTTTGGCAGCCTAACGGCGCCACTTAAAACTTAATAAAACGAAATAATGAGAGTAAGAGGGGATATATCATTATATGAACAGAAAAAAGGCAGTAAGAGGAGTATAAAATAACATCCTCCAACATAAGAACATGTAGCATAAAAGGAATGACAAAAAAGAGATTACTTGAAATGAAAGAGAGAGGTCGGATCCCTTACCTTAAAACGTGACTCTTGAAACTCAAAGTTTTGGACCTTGAGGGCTTGGGGGAACCTTGGGAGGACTCCTTGGGAGGTAAGGAGACCATAACTTCCCTGGGGGAGAGTTGGGAGTGAAAACCAAAGGAGGAATGGGTGGGTATTTATAGGGAAAGTGAGGGGACAAGGCATTAATGGCCAAGGGACACCTCATTAGTGGTTTTGGCAAAACCATGGGCTTTCCCATGGTATTTGCCCATGGTATTGGCCATTTGGGACACCTCATACCTTATTTTACTATTCACAATTCGACCATATTGAATATATACTTAATACATCATTTAATGATGTCATTAGACACCCGTAACTTAAAAACTGTATTTTCACTATTCATCGAAAATTCAACTTTCTCAGAATAATCCCAAAATTTCACCTTAACCAAATATCAACGCTCTTATTACAAATATGAACTCCATTTTATAAAACTAATTTTCTAAATATTTTTAATTTAATTTTTAAATAAAAACACAATTCACCGAAAATTCATTTTTTCAGAAAAAACCCCAAAAATTACCATAGCATAATATCGGTGCTCTGAGTTCAAGAATGAAATCCGTTTTATAAAAATAATTTTCTAAATATTTTTAATTAAATTTTTAATTAAAAAACACTATTCACCCGAAAAAACTAATACTTGAATAATAATTTATGAAACCGTTATTTAACCATTTTATTGAATCACATTACTTAATCAAGGTGCCTAGATTATATTAATACTTTCTTTAAGTGAGATTACTAATCCATTTGGTCACATTACTAATCCTAAGCGTAAAATCACTATTCATAATTTACTATTCATCAAAAATAAATTTGATCTTATTAGACTCGAAATTTCATAGTGAACATAATTGTAGAAGACCATTTTTTGAAAATCATTACACATTTTTATTTATTTAAGGTTTACATAAACATTTTTAAAATATCCTTTCTCTAAAATTTATCAAAAATATGCATACTATATTTATCTGGACATTTGAAAATTCATAAACTTCATCATAAGAAGAAATCCAAATTTTTAATTAAAACAAAGGATTACACAAGGCAATTACGGTCTCCTTACATAGCCCCTTATCACACCAGCATAGGACCTAAGTGTAAGGTGTGCTAAGGTGAGAGAATCTGAGGGAGGCTCGACCAACATCGCACGAGTCGTAATTTCTATTAGTTTGAACTTCTCGCGAAGGCGATCCCGTTCTAGCTTCACACGATGAAGTTCAGCTTGGGTTTGGTCGAGAGTAAATCCCAGTGGTGCTACCTCCTTCCCAAGTTCTGTTAGATGGGATTCAATTGGTCCAAGACTACTGGGTGAGGCCATCGAATCTTCTTTCTATATTAATTAACCAATATTGCTTGTATTTAGAGATAGTAATCAAAACATTTAGTTTCCAGCGGTCATATTGACCAATGGTAAAATAATAGTCAAAACCCAACAGTATCATTTTAATTATACTCATGTTATCAAATGAAACATTTTTGTTGAGTATAAAAATAAAATAAAATAACACATAAAATTAGGAAATAAGATTTATTCAAAATTTCGGGTCGTTACAATCTTCTCCCCTTAAGAAATTGCATCCTCGCAATTTTTAAAATTGGGTTTTGAAATTTCATTGAAAGTCCCACATCGGAAAAGGAGTCAGTAAAACTATTACTTTAAAAGAAAGAAAGGGAAGTACAAAGGTCACCTGAGTTAACCCATACTAGGATTCCATGGAGGAAAACATGGACATGGAAGAAAAACAAAGGGTTAATTTCTGGGGGAGAGTGATAGAGAACATGATTAGGAGAACGTTAACCATAAGAAAATCCCAAACTTATGATGTGTGTAAACGGTCTTTGATTACCAAGTAGGAAACGTAAACCAACAATGTTTTTGTTTCACATTCCTTTTCATAATTTTTAGGAATTAATTTACAACATAAAACAAAAACATAAGAAAATATACCTATCTTCATGTAGAGTTTCATCCTTTAATAAATTTCTACCCAAAACTAATCTTTTCTCCAAATTATGAGCATTCAAAACTACTTGGTCTCATCAAAACACAAGAATCATCTTCATAATCCACAAAAGATTAACTATCTATTTCTTCTATCTTTAAACATTATCCCAAAAACAGAAAGGGTAAGGTAAAACAACTCTTCAAAAATAAATAATCCCATAGGAATGTAAACTACTTTTAAATCTTCAAAGTTCCATGGTACTACCCAAAGTTCATCATAGTCCATTCCATAAATAACTGTCCTTAAAAATCCTCAAAATAAACCAAACTAAGATTGAAACCCAAATACAAGAAGGATTTGATAACATAGTCTTCCAAGGTAAACTTTATCATTCATCTCCAAACAACATCAACCACTCCTAACATCTTATAAAAAAAGTAACTAACCTAAACATATTTACCCCAAGATAGGTTAATAATTTCCATAAGTAACCTAAATTACTATAATTCCACCTTAAATTCATCGATTCTTCAAAATATAAGTCAACCCTACTCTTCAATGAAAATACTGTAGTAATTTATTTACCTCGATCATATAGGGTCCCCAAAATAGTGAACATCTTCCAAAATAATAATCATATTTTAATCCCCTAATCATCCCTGTCATATTAATACGACAATCGTCGCATTTCCTATCACATTGGTTGTTTGGACATGTTCTTCCATTTCCCACCATTAACTATGAAGAGAAAGCATAATTAGGGGCTTAAGTACTTAGCCAATAATCATGAAAAGGAACTGAAAGCATATAAGGATAACTTGTAGAAGAAAAGTATAACCTAACTTGTGATCCCCTAGGTTCCCATCTAGGTTATCCATGATCATATATTCTTATGTGAATATTTATTTTATTTTATCTTTGTTCCTTTAACAATGGTTCATACTAAGATTATGAATTTACCAAAGCATATCCCCCGGGAGTGTCGTAACCAAGAGTGAAGCAAGGCCCATTGTCGTGTACCAGTTCCCGTTCGAGTCTAGCTCAAAGCGGTGTTTTCGGGTTTTACCCCTATGTACATCTGTGCCAAAGCCACCTCTACCTGCTCGTATCCAGACAGGGATGTATTTGCTTGGCAACCCCTTACTCAATTCTCACCAAAATACCAGGAATATTTCCTATTTTTTTAACTTTTCTATAGGGTTATTCCTAGAGTTTTCATATCCTAATTTCCACAAATAACTAAACCATCCTTTGATACTAACTATAGCATCCCGCCTTTTTATAACATAAACTTTCATTACATTACACAAAACTGAGGATCTTTAAGGTTTAGTGTGTTGGAAACTAGGAACATAATACATGAAAACAAAATAAAACATTCTTATTAAACACTTGAAAGGCTTCTCCTTATGTTCATCTTAGTTTCATTACTGCATCTCATAACCTGGGGACATACATCAAAAGAAAGGGTGAGCAAAAGGCCGAGTAAGGGAAACAAGATTAACATTTTACATGTGATCTTGGGATACTTCAATAAGGACATGAAAAGAACTTTAAGGAATGAGAAAGAAATCATGAGGCATTTCATAATAAAAATATCATTTTTCATAACTTGAAGATGTGGCTGCAACATTTAATATTGACAATCATTTCGTTTCACCAAGGTCCATCCCCAAGGTGTCATTAAAAATTACCAAGGTTATTCACCAAGGCGTCGTTAAAAATGGCCATCTCTAGAGATTAAGTCTTTACCCAATGCATTGGAGCGCTATCAGGGCGCACCCTTAAATTTGCCTTTATTATCATGTGAGCCACATATATCATCATCAAACATTTCATAAAGAACCCATGTAGCACAAAAATAAATGGGTTTCATTTCGTAATCAAAACATTTTAAAAACTGCTTTAAAGACATGATCTTTACGTCACTTTAAAACCCACAGAAAAGGAAGGTGGGTCTCATGTATGTAAATCCCATAATTTAAAATAGAACATTTTGGTATATATGTTAATACACATTTAGAAGAAAGATCTTTGAGTATTCAATTAATAATATAAAATAACTTTAGAAAAAGAGAGAGACATTTTGAGATGGAAATTCTGCAGCATAACAACTATGTTACGAGGTTTTAGAAGACATTAAAAAGAGAGGGAAAATGGGTCAAATAATCATAAATGACCCATAAAACAGTAGATGGACAGAATAAGAAGGATACATGATCATGCTAATGAAATTTCAACGACATACCATTTGAAATGAAAAACATGGAAGGAAGACAAAAATTAGATTTCTCTTATGAAAGTTCGGCAGCCTAACAACGTTACTTAAACTTCAAACAAAATGATTTGAAAAGATCGAATAGGGTCACTCATCATGTGAACATAAGATTTCAGTATTATAGATATAGAGATAATTCCCCAACATAATTAAAAAGGAACATGAAAGACTTGACATGAAAGTAGAACTTTGAAAAGAATGAGAAGGGTGAAAGAATCCCCTAAAAATTCGGCAGCCTAACGGCGCCACTTAAAACTTCAAAATACTGAATTGAAGAGATAAAATGGGGTCTCTCATCATATGATCATAAAATATCAGTATGATAAATTTAGATATCATACCACAACATAATAAAAAGGAACTTCAAAGACTTGACATGAAAGTAGAACTTTGAAAAGAATGAGAAGGGTGAAAGAATCCCCTAAACATTCGGCAGCCTAACGGCGCCACTTAAAACTTCAAAATACTAAATTAAAGAGATCAAATGGGGTCTCTAATCATATGAACATAAGAGTCCAGTATGATATATATAGAGGTCATACCCCAACATAACAAAAAGTAACTTGAAAGAATTGACATGAAAGTAGAACTTCAAAACGAGAAGGGTGAAGAACCACTTAAAAATTCGGCAGCCTAACAGCGCCACTTAAAACTTCAAAATACTGAATTGAAAAGATAAAATGGGTTCTCTCATAATATGATCATAAAAGATCAGTATGATAAGTTTAGAGATCATACCCCAACATAATAAAAAGGAACTTGAAATACTTTACATGAGAATAGATCTTGAAAAATGAGAAGGGAGAAAGAGTCTGCTACAAAACTTTCGGCAGCCTAACGGCGCCACTTAAAACTTAATAAAAAGAAATAATGAGAGTAAGAGGGGATCTCTCATTATATGAACAGAAAAAAGGCAGTAAGAGGAGTATAAAATAACATCCTCCAACATAAGAACATGTAGCATAAAAGGAATGACATAAAAGAGATTACTTGAAATGAAAGAGAGAGGTCGGATCCCTTACCTTAAAACGAGACTCTTGAAACTCAAAGTTTTGGACCTTTAGGGCTTGGGGGCACCTTGGGAGGACTCCTTGGGAGGTAAGGAGACCATAACTTCCCTGGGGGAGAGTTGGGAGTGAAAACCAAAGGAGGAATGGGTGGGTATTTATAGGGAAAGTGAGGGGACAAGGCATTAATGGCCAAGGGACACCTCATTAGTGGTTTTGGCAAAACCATGGGCTTTCCCATGGTATTTGCCCATGGTATTGGCCATTTGGGACACCTCATACCTTATCTTACTATTCACAATTCGACCATATTGAATATATACTTAATACATCATTTAATGATGTCATTAGACACCCGTAACTTAAAAACTGTATTTTCACTATTCATCGAAAATTCAACTTTCTCAGAATAATCCCAAAATTTCACCTTAACCAAATATCAACGCTCTGATTAAAAATATGAACTCCATTTTATAAAACTAATTTTCTAAATATTTTTAATTTAATTTTTAAATAAAAATACAATTCACCGAAAATTCATTTTTTCAGAAAAAACCCCAAAAATTACCATAGCATAATATCGGTGCTCTGAGTTCAAAAATGAAATCCGTTTTATAAAAATAATTTTCTAAATAATTTTAATTAAATTTTTAATTAAAAAACACTATTCACCCGAAAAAACTAATACTTGAATAATAATTTATGAAACCGTTATTTAACCATTTTATTGAATCACATTACTTAATCAAGGTGCCTAGATTATATTAATACTTTCTTTAAGTGAGATTACTAATCCATTTGGTCAAATTACTAATCCTAAGCGTAAAATCACTATTCATAATTTACTATTCATCAAAAATCAATTTGATCTTATTAGACTCGAAATTTCGTAGTGAACATAATTGTAGAAGACCATTTTTTGAAAATCATTACACATTTTTATTTATTTAAGGTTTACATAAACATTTTTAAAATATCCTTTCTCTAAAATTTATCAAAAATATGAATACTATATTTATCTGGACATTTGAAAATTCATAAACTTCATCATAAGAAGAAATCCAAATTTTTATTTAAAACAAAGGATTACACAAGGCAATTACGGTCTCCTTACATAGCCCCTTATCACACCAGCATAGGACCTAAGTGTAAGGTGTGCTAAGGTGAGAGAATCTAAGGGAGGCTCGGCCAACATCGCACGAGTCATAATTTCTATTAGTTTGAACTTCTCGCGAAGGCGATCCCGTTCTAGCTTCACACGATGAAGTTCAGCTTGGGTTTGGTCGAGAGTAAATCCCAGTGGTGCTACCTCCTTCCCAAGTTCTGTTAGATGGGATTCGATCGGTCCAAGACTACTGGGTGAGGCCATCGAATCTTCTTTCTATATTAATTAACCAAGATTGCTTGTATTTAGAGATAGTAATCAAAACATTTAGTTTCCAGCGGTCATATTGACCAATGGTAAAATAATAGTCAAAACCCAACAGTATCATTTTAATTATACTCATGTTATCAAATGAAACATTTTTGTTGAGTATAAAAATAAAATAAAATAACACATAAAATTAGGAAATAAGATTTATTCAAAATTTCGGGTCGTTACATGCGATGAGAAAACATGGTTTTAAAGTGCAAATGTCTAAAAGTTTACAAAGTTTTTCTATCAAAATTATATATTAAAATAAATAAAATAACCTAAATTAGATTAATTTATATAAAACATAAATAATTTTTCTTTATAACTAATTCATAATACAATTTATCATTATAAATTATTTAAATGAGAATACAATTTTCAATTAAAATTCGGCATTTTTCACTATTCATAAAAAATGAAGCCTTTCAGAAAAATCCCAAAAATTAAACCTAAGATAATTTTGATTTTCTAATTTAAAAAAATAATTTAATTTTATTATTTAAATTTTATATAAGAGGTGAAAATTAATTTTAAATTTTGTTCTCAAAGTGAGACTATTGCATCCTTTTAAAAAATACTTTTTTTTCAAAAATCATTTTTAAATGATTCTTATTTTATTTCTAATTAATAGGTAACAATATTTTTTTATAATTTATTTATTAATAATAATACCTTCTAATTAAATGGATAGGTTATAATTGCATACTTTATTATGATTCATTTTGACTTGGGGTCCCGTGTTCCGCATACTATAAAAAAGATTCAATTTAAAGAAATATATTTCATGGGTTGTTTGGGGTTAGTGTTTCATATCACATAAGATATCAATTATTTTTCTTTTAAAAAATTAGGGTGTTACATCTTTCATATTATTTTATAATAACCTCCATTTATGATATAAAATATTAACCCTACAGTGGATCTATATTCCCAAAAAACATTTAAATCGCTTTTCATTCGAGCTAGTTGAGTTATCATCATCATCATCAAATTCAGTATATATCCTTTTCTACACATGAGAAATTGTGAATTTTAGTAAACATGTAATCCCATATCTCCCAAATATTGGAATCATATTCTCTAGATAAGAAGAATAATTCACCTTAGGAGGCTTACCAATATTTCTGAAAATAATTTTGACAAATAAAAGTCTATATTTGTGAAATAATTTTAATATTAAAGATTTATTAATATGGAAAAACATACAAATACCTAAGTAAATATTCATATACCTCTTTGTATATCATTTAAATATATTAATATGATGATATTCTATATACCTTTACATTATTAGAATTGAATGATTGTTAGACATAATTTTATTTGATAATAATAGAATGAAAAGTATATCTATTATGTTTATTAATACTATTTATGAAATTTGAATATATAAAAACAATGAATAAAAAATTAAATATGTAAAAAATAACGTCATTACATTTTTATATTTCGAAAAAATAATGATTCAAGGATTATTAACTAAAAAATATGTTACCAAATCTAATAAATATAGAAGTTAGTTCTAAAAATTGAATAAATGATCACCATTTATAAAGTTCAATATCCTAGTTACAAAAAAAAATCCTTTTATATGTTTAAACATCATTAAACAAATAATTATGTCATTTTTATTAAATTAAAAAAGTTTTAAATGGAACCAATGAATATAAAATTTAACATAAAAATAAAATAAATATGATATATCATAGATTTAAATATATAATTTTAAAAAATAGAGTTATTACAAGTCTAAGTTTCAGAAAAATAAAAGAAAATAGATATTTACCTAAATAATTAGGAGAGTGACATAGTGCTTTCTAATATCCCTTCAACTTGATCATTTGATATAGCATGGACTATGTCCATATTATAGTCATTGTTATCATCAGGAAATCATCTAATAGATGAAGAAACCTCACAGAAGCCCATAACATCATCATCATCCTCATCACCTAAATAAATTTTCCTCCCTTGAAAAATTATGAACCATTAATCAATCAATGGATCTGTAATATAAAATATCTACTTCAAATGTGATTCATTGATAAGTGCATCCATATTGCAATTAAATATTTTCAAATAGATGACTCTAAATGTGTAATAATAATGTTTCACAAAATTGTTACCATAAAACCAATTATAAATAAAATATACTATAAAAACTTTAGTATAAGAAATTTCCCATATATCCTCAATAACTCTAAAATATGACATAGGTATAGAAATTGAGTTTTTATATTTTTAACTCGAAAAATACGGTGCTTCAGTAGTGACCATTACTTTACTATTTTAAATGGTAATCCTTTCATTAGGATTTTTTAAAAATGTGTAACTATTAATATCAAAACAGGACCATGTGATCACATTAACACATAGTCCCCTTGATAATCATTTTAATTTTTCAGATGTATATTAATCAGTGTTGACTTTCTCCTTAAACCATGTAAGAAATGTATTTTTATATTCATTCATTAACCAATTTTCATTTCTTTTTAGATATTATACCTTCAATCCAGAAATATGTGATGATATATATGGTTTAACCTCATCTATTTTTTTAGAAATGTATAAGTTTCCCTAAATCACTTCATTACATGGAATAAAAACTACATTTAATACACAAATCCATTTACCATCAATATAAACTATTAAATTTTACGATATATAGAGACCAACATGCAATACTCCATACAACTAATCAGTACACAACTTAATCACCTCTCATAATATATATTTTTGAACAATATATGCCTACGATAAATGTATATTTTTAACAAATCCCTTTAAAATTTTCATGTATATTTGAAACAATACATCAATATAAATAAACAAGCCTAGATATTCTTATCTCTCACACAAAATGAATCATGAGATGAAATAACATATAAACAAATGGTGGGAAATATATTTTTAGTTGAAAAAATATAAGATAAGATTTATTTTCCACCATATCTAACAAATTTATATCCATGAATTTACTACAAATGGAGTTGAACAATTAACACAACATGATGATGGAATTCCTAAAAGGTATTGAAAATATGCCACATAGTGCATCCAGTAGAAATTGTTTCATCAATGCATGAAAATCATGAGATTTTGTAGTTATTAATTCCAAATAATTTCATGAAACCATGTTTTTAACATTTTAAGAATACCCATTAGGCACTTTAATACCATGCATACATTGAAAAAAATTAATCTTCTCACTCTTGCTTAATGTGTGATAATTCAGTGGAAAAGTTTTTCTATTTTATTTCATGGTGGGAGATTAATACATACATTTTTCAATGGATATTAAGTCCAATATTGCTTGTAATGTATAATTTTTTCCATTCCTTTCATATTTAAAAAATTAATAATAAAAAAATAAAATATATTTTTATCAACATTCATAATGTGAATATTATATTTTACCAATAAAAATATACAATAAGGAAAATTGAATAATATGTATGGTTTATTTCATTTATTTTTTTAATACTATAAATTCCCTTCTTTCCAAATTTGAAATTGAGGTATTTTACCTTGTCTTAATATTCTTCAACTGACAATGGTTGTAGAGGGAATTATACTCCTATAAAAAATTAAATTTTGTTTTCAATATTCAATATGGATGATACATTCCCAAAAAATAATTATTTACCTTAACACTATATCATGATAAGTTTCCATATATAGGAATATAATTTAAAGTGAACAATATCATAACATACAAAAGAAAATATTATTTATTGTATGAATAAAAAACTATAACACTTGTCTCCAATTTAAATTTTAAATCATCAATCAATGGTGATAGATAAACATCAATATCATTTCTAGGTTGTTTTGGTCCAAAAATCGTCAAAATAATCATAACATATATTTCTTTATATAGATCTATGGGTAAAATTTTAAAAAATCCAACATAACAAGCCAAGAACTATGTTTGATATTAAGGCTCTAATATAGATTCATACCACATGTCTATGGTCTAATTCTTAGTTTTCTAGCTTTACTTTCAAAATTAGGAATTGTTTTATGAAATCTCATCCATTATGGTGAATCAGTATAGTGGCATAAGTTTCCATCAAATATGTGATCATATGTATGCCATCTTAACCTATTTTCATAATTTAAATTTGAAAATAGATGCTTCAAATGAGTAATTTTAATAGGATACCAGATTAATTTAGTAGGAAGTTTTCTTCTTATTCTAGAGAATGAATCATAATTTAAATTTTCACCCATTTTATATCATGATGTCCCTTATTTAAGACATTTTGATAAAATTTTATATTAATTCCTATAAAATAAATAGTTATTTGGGAAATGATGTATGTTTTTATATCACAATATAATTTGGAATAATATTTTCTTTGTATTATAATTTGAATCTGGAAGACTGGTTCCTTCTATAAGAATCACTTTTAAAGGTTGAATAAATTCATTGAAACTTTTATCATTCAACCCATTTATTTATTTAAAGTTAACTAATATTATCTCTATTGATAGCACTAAAACATTAGTGCAACATGATAATAGTGATTTATCAATATACCCATACAATCATGCAATAGTTAAAATTTTTTCAATGGTTTCAGCATCTCCATTATGAATAAATTCATCGTGATGATCCTCTGTCTCAGGCCAAATATCTTCACCAACATTATATCTTGAATTTTTTGTTATTTCACCATGAAATTTCAAGCATGAATAACTATCATTAAAACCATAAACAATAATATGGTATTTTATTTCTCTGGAACTTAACATTCTCATATTCAAACACTTCACACAAGGATATAAAATCATATCTTTGTTTTCAATATTTCATTTTAAAAATTCCAAGAAACCATAAAATCCCTTTTCATATTCATCACTAGTTCTTCATACATTTATCAAATTATGATCCATTAATTACCTAATATCACATTATAGTAGATGAATATAATGAAAAATATAAATATTTAATCACATATATAAACTGATAAATTTAACACATGGAAACATATAATCAAAACATTCAATTAACCACTTATTTATAAATATTTAATAAAAAATAAATTAAAAAATAATAACAAATAATACAATATAAAAAACATATGAGTAATAATTTAAAATAAAATAAAATCATTATCAATATGAAATATAACTTTTTTTAAAGACCAAAAAAATTTAAATTAGAAACAACACAGTGAATCATTCTAACATCTGATATAAAACAACATGAAGGAATGATAATTAAAGTACCAAATAAAACAAAATATGAAACTTTCATTATCTTCCATCAACTACTTAATATTTCTACCTAAATAAAAATAGTCAATTAGTAATAAATAAGGAATCCATTCCTTTACCATCACAATGACATATAAAAGTTTCATGCACACCATATTATATTCCTTAGGGGTGAGTACATATACTCTATAGGATATCCCCAAAATACTCCAAAAGTTTCTCAAGCATGATTAATTAAATATTTTCAAGTAAATTTCATTATAAAAAAATTTGGAAACCACACAATATATATATATATATATATATATATAAATCCATTTTATTCAAAATAAATTATGAGATAATTAAATAAATATAAATCTAAAAAATAAATCACCAATGAGTTTTATTTAAAATCAATCAAGTCTAGTTAGTGTTTCACTTTTAAATAATAACCTCCATGTAAATTAATTTTCTAAAAAATATATTGTTTATCTAAATAATAAATTAGTTTTAAATATCACACACCTTATAAATCTATGATAAATTATTAATCAATGATTTATCAATGAACAACAAAAAATCAGTTGATAAAACAGTTTAAAATAATATAATTATCTATATAATAGTATATTAGTTAAAAATACAATATCATCAACCATAATAGGAAATATTTAGACACATCTACATTGGATGAGCTTCTAGAATACAAATAAATTAAAAAAATAATCTTATCTATAAATATGATCTACCAATTCCTAATATCAAAACATCCAAACTCAATATCACTATATCCATACTTCCTTATCTAAATTTATCTAATATTAACTACTTTTTTTAATAAAATATAGATATAAAAAATTATAAATATATACAATTCCAATAAAAAAATTAAATTACAATAATAAAAAATTTACAATCACAAATAAATTGTACTCTAAAACAAATTATAAAAACAAACATTTATAATTTATAGAGGTAAATATAAACAAATAAATGAATGAATAAAATTAATAACTAAAAAATACTCAAAAAATATTTTAAAAATAAAAAATATATATTTAAATTACAAAATATAGAGATTTAGGCAGAAAATATAGGATAAAGAGAGAAAAAATGATGATTGAAAAACATTAGATTACAAGAAATGAAATAATGTACCTAAAAATATATATCCAATGATGACAATGGTTAAACACAAAAGAATAAATGGAATGTAGATTTGTGGGTTTAATATATCCAAGGATGAGGGCGACTAGTGTAAAAAAGATGATAAATGATGAAAATAAAGTAAAAAATAGATTAAATGAAGAATATTAAGGTTTATGAAGTTCAGATATAGAGTTGAGAGTCTCACATCATAGGGTTTCTACAAAAACATAATTAACAGAATGAGGGAAACAATGTTTATATGTTTTTAAAAGATTTAAAAAATGGGTTTTTTTTAAAATGATGTTAAAAGTTTTTCTTATTTAATTTTAACATCATTTTTATTTAAAGATGATGTTAAAAGTACTCTAGAAAAAGTTTTCATGTCATTTGTAATGAAAATTGACCATAAAAGTAAATATGTAACACTTTTAAATTCTATTATCTGAAGATACAACGTTAAAAGTCTCCCCAAGTTTATTTTAAATCCATTAATGTAGAAATGGTCATTAAAATACTGATACAAAATTATATTTTTCCAATATTGACCAAATAGTGAATATTAGTATAATAATATAATAATGAAATAATATAACAAAAGGGTACCAATCTTATCTATTGGTTTTTTCACTCTTACGCCCGAAAAATGAAACATTTTAGTACTCCCAACCCTTTAATGTAATCAAAACCATATTCAAAAAGCATTCCTTCCAAGGCACATCTGACGTGGGTCAGACCAGAACCCTACCTATCCCAACCCACACATGATCCAATATAATTATTGACACTAGTCCACATCTACAACCACATATACCTATCTCAAATATACATCACTTTTCCATAATATTTTGGTATCATTAACATTAAATACATCATCATTATGTCCCCATCTTACCATGCATGAACCCTACTATATATACAACATCATCATCCCACTATTATCACAAAAACAAAAGAGTCAACTTTTGGCCATCATATTCATTCCACCTCTAGAAGAGAGAGTGGGAAGAGGGAGTAGTTAATCATCCATTTCATTAATAATGTGAATATTGGAAAAGAAACACAAACCTAAATTATTTGGGCATCAATAAGGTTTTCTAGATCAGGTGGGGTGCATAAAGAAATAATAAGAAAAATATATATAATAAAGATACAAAAAATCCCAACCTAATGGTTCCATACTAAAACAATACTATCATAGCTCACAAGGAATATCATTCCTCCAACACTTTCACTACCAGCCACTACCACGTACACCTTAGTAACCGGTCTACATCCCCACACAAAACAACCAAAAAAATCATTAAAAATTTCCATTTAATCACTTCTTTTGACTATTTTTAGATTTACCATTTTACAAAAATTTTACATTAATTATATCATTAAATTCCACATTTAACGGTAAACCATTTTCCACCATCGCCCACATTTAACCCATTCATTATCTATTTCTTTCATTTATAATATTTCATTCACAACACATAGTTTATTAAATTTCATCCCACACCCATTTACCAATTCATTATCAACTTCAAATTACATTGATACCAAAAAACAATAAAATAATCCCATGAAAATCCCCTGACCACCAAAAAACCAATATTTAACACATCCCATACTAAGCATAGTAACCAGATGCACAAACCGCCACACAATTATATGTCAATACCCCCACCACTATGAAAAAACATTTTCTTTCAATGAAAAACAATTGTAGTGCCACTTATAAACACAAACCACATTTAAAAACAAATATAAAAATTACCACACAACAACTATCATAACAGAGACATGATTTATAACATAATAAAATGAAAAAAAAGAAAATAAACATCAAATTCTTGTATCTACACACTCTCATGATTCCCTTTCATTTCACAAGAAACATCACTTCAATATCATATTTCACATAATCAATTTATTTACTATATTTACATTATTAACCTTTTATAAAATGTGATTATAGTTTTATATTCATAAAAATAACACACAATCTTAGTAGGATAAACATTTTTTAATAATAACAACAATCATCCATCATTAACATGAAAAACATCATGGAACCAATTAAACACATGTGAATCACACCCTAACCATAAATTCACTTTTTATTTCAATTCATTAAATTATTTAGATAAATAATTAACATCCAACCAATGAATGTAGTAGCATGAAACTTCCAAAATTTACCCATAGAAATAGAGTTCTTGAATCCCCAACCACATCTGGTGCTTCACAAGCTACTATACAAGGATGAGGAAAAGAGAAGAATGTAAGGAAAAACCCACAAAAGGGAAACCTTGATCAACCTAAATAGAAAAAAAATCTATCAAAATACATTCCATAAAATTCCTCAAATTGAACCATCACCACTTCCCTAAACTCCCAAGATACAAAATTGGAAAAAAGAAAGAGACAAAGTGGAAATCCCACCTTGTATTGTAAACAAGGGATCTACTAAAAATGAGGATCAAGTCCAAGAAAAAGGGAACTAAAAGGTCTCTCAAAATAGAACTTAAGGACACCCAAGTTAAATAGAAATAATATAAATAGAATGATATCTAGATATTTTTTTGATTTTACACCCATATTAAAAAATTTAAAACCAAAATGCTTAGGGTAATGCCACACTTCAATATGTTTTAGTTGAATGGATCTCCAAAAATCATGTCGAACATATCCAATATCTCTCTCCTATTAAGCTCAATCAACTTTTTAAATTTTATATAGCTGAGGGAGGGTTTGGTGTTAGTTTTATTACTATATAGCAATATCCTATCGCTTAAGACCATAAGGAATCCTTTGATCCCAACCATGATACAACACCAGAACTATGACACAGTGACATCCAAAATAGTGGAACCACCAAAACCAATCTCTCTAGGATCCATGGTGTAATATTGATATCCATTTAATAAATCCATATCATTCCCTTCACCCCAATCAACTATAGACTAAAACCATGGTGCAACCAAGGACCTTGACATATAGACCATTAAAAAGGTAAAACTAAAAAATATCCCTAAGCTCCCCAACATAGATCCCAAGACTATGATACATAGCTATTAAAATAATAATAAATAAAAATTTAAAACCATCACATTCCACAACCGAACTAACCACACTAAAACACCCCCTCTCTTAGCATAAATCGCCATACTAACAACTCAGTTCTTCCTCTAACCTCTTCACGACCCCTCCAACTTCTGAATCTTGAAAAATAATTGGATAAAAATTTATATTATGTTACATTAGATACCTATCAAATGATTCTAATCCTAAATAATCATAACAAAACCAAGAAATAAATGAACAAAAAACTACCCAAAAAATCCCTTAAAAGATATACCTCTAAAATCAAACATCACCATAAAAAACATGAGGAACCCCAAATAATCAATTCCAAAAAAAACCCATAAAAAACCATTTAGTTCTCTCAGCACAAAATAAAACATCCTAATAATTAAAACATAAATTCAAACAACTTACCAAAATATAAAAAATCTCAAAATAAATCTAGGCTCTGATAGTGAATCCATGAATCACGTTCCCATGCAATCTCATACAATACATCATTCCTCTAGATAACATGAAACACGGAAATGAATCATTCATGAAACACCTTTTCCTGATGATAATGGATCTTGAATTCCTAATCAATGAATGTCATATCATCCTCAATATCCAACCCCCCTAATTTATTAAATTGGAACTATCAAGAATATATCAATTAAATTATGAAACATATAAGAAATCATGGATCCTCTATAACTATGGGGGTAGTTCCAACCAATATTCCACCTCACTAATCCGTTGTAACACCTAAAAATGTCTAAAAAAAGGGGATATATTACTTCTTCAATTGAATATTCTTTTCCCATGATGAGGGGAAACCCTTAATAACACATTATCTCTAACATCAAACTCCATAGGTTTCCTCCTCTGATCAACATTAGAATTTTGATGCTTATATACTATTTTTATCTACTCCCAAATCTTTTAAAACTTATATATTATTCTTTGTGCCATACCTAGTCTAATGAACACCAAATATCTAACATCATTATAGTAAAATTTATACCTATAAGGATTCCTCTACAATACTTGAAATTGATCCATCCCAATAGAAGAGTAATAACATTTTTTGTAATTAAACTCAACCAATGGTAGGTCCTTCACCCATGATTTACCAAAATCGTGAGAAAAAGATCAAAGTATCTCATCCAAAGTTTGAATGGTCTTCTTCATATGAGGGTGGAAAGAATAACTAAGACATATGTAAGAGATAAAAGCATGATTTAGTCCTCCTTAAACTTATGAGGTAAAACAAGGATCTATATAAAAAATGATGGCCCTCAGTATCCTATGAATCCATACTACCTCATCCACATATTTCCTCACTAGAACATCCAAATCAAATTATTAATTGATCATTAATATATTATATGACTTCATTAACCGATCTATGCTCAACAAAATAGAATCATACCATCCTTGGGATTAGAGTAAACTAATGATGAAATCCATTTATAAGTCCTCTTGCTTCCACTTGGAGATATCCAATTACTACAAAAAATCAACTAGAACATGATTCTACACCTTTAGTAGATGGTATACTAAACATCATGAAATAAGATCCATTACTAACCACTTTATTCTAGAACACTAAATCTGACTCCTCATGGAATGATTCTTCTTATACACACCTTTATATACTACTAAAGATTATCTATGAAACCCATATAGAACATATTTTTAGAATTCTGATGGGAAAAACAACCTTCACTAGTAAATCATCCAAATTTGACCATCCTTTAACCATCCCTCTAGAGTATCACAATGAAATACATTTTCCTACATATCCTTTACCTTTGAGTCTCCCCATTAAAACTTTTACACCCACTGCATCAAAGAGAACTGCACTATGATCTTATAAAAGGAACCTCTACCACCAGCATTCCCCACATCAAGATTCACAACTAAAACCACCTCCAAAACCCTAAAAAAATCCCAAAACCTCTAGTTAACTTCTATCCACAACTTCATACTTAGTGCATCATCCACTACATTAAATTTCATGAGGTTTTAGGATATCTGAAAGTCATTGTCCAAAAATAACTCAATACACTCCCACTAGTTCATATTTGGATCCGACTAAGAGAAAATATATATTGAGATCTTATGATCTATGAAGACCATAAAGTGATCAACAATGAGGTAATGTCACCATAGGTTCATAGAAAAAACCTCCTCATCCAACTCAAGATCATGTATGGAATATTTACCCTTATGGGTATATAACTGACTAGACCTATGCAAGATCACTACCCTCTAATTAATCAATAATAAAAAAACCGAGATGAGAAGAATTATATAAAACATAAAACATAACTACCTCATTTATAAATTAAAGGATGATATTGATGAAAAAAAATCCCCTTCAGTTAGTTGAAATCTATTTGACAATGAGTTGTGCAAATAAAAGTCCAATCCTTCCTAGTTGGAGGTATCAGCATGGCTATAATCTAAGATAAGTCAGACATAAACCTCTAATAATATCCCATGAGACCAAGTAAAATATAGAAAACCATGATATTATTGGGTGTTTCTTAAGAAAAAACCACCCTATATTCAAATGATTGACTTCCACTCTATATCAAGACACCACATTACCTAGAAAATACAGATATCATTTCTAAAATCTCCACATGAAAAAATTACCATAAATATGATGGTGCCACATGACTCGTAAGAAAACTCTATGATGTATGACATACTACTCCTATAGATTCAACTATATGAGAATGTTGTCAATGATTACTACCATGAACTGATCCAACAAGTCATGAAACATATATTTTATGAGACCCATGTAAACAGTTTGGGTATTTATGATACCTAATGACAAAACTATGAAATCTATGTACCCATAAAAACACTAGAAAATAGTCTTTGGAACATAATCATCCTTCACAAACATATGGTGATATTTTGATTGAAAATTTATCTTTGAAAACCAGTTAAATAACTTTAACTATTAAAACAAATAATATATCTTTGGAAGGGGATAATGGTTCTTGAAAATTACTTTATTTAGTCACTAGTAGTCTATAAACAACCTCAGACCACCATTTTCCTTCTAGGTGAATAATACTGAAGCACCATATAATAGTTTAAATAAATACCTTTGTATCAAATAAATAATTTGAATCCTCAACCAACACATATCATTAGGTTCTAGTCAATAGGGATTCATCAAGATTATAGAGGTTCCAAGATGTAACTCTATCACAAACTCGATGTCGCTTCAAGGGGGTAGGGTCACAACCTCCCCAGGAAAGATATACATAAAATCCTTGATGACTATGGGAAACTGCTCCACTGGTTAATACATCTAATCCAATGATAAAAATACCAACTAAGACTATAAAATCATTAAACTCTTATGACTCATATAATAATCCCACTCAATAATTAATACCACATGTTGGACCAACTCACCACAGAACACAAATGTTCTCTAAAAATAATTAAGAACGCAAAAAAAAAATAAACCTGTCCATGCCAATTATAACATCATAGGGTTATATCTACAAAAAAATAAATTCCAAAATGATTGATGATGTCCTATAATGAGCTCACAACCTTGAAAAAAATTAATCAAACACATCTCTAAAAGCCTCTCCTACTTGAGTTCTAAGGAATATAAAAATGTGGTTGAAATAAATGAGTGTGATGATCTAGAATCGAATAAAGAATAAGACAAGTTAGATAATAGGTGTATGGAACCTCAAATGATCTTTGTCCCATCTGGTGATGGAACAATCACTACATGTAACTTCCCATGTCTAGATCCTCTTCATTACTAATGAAAACCACCTATACAACATTGTTTAACAAGATTTACCTAAGGGAAGATAACATCAAGGGGATGAAATATAGTATATATATCTACTCTTAGTTTAATGTAAACTTTATGTCCTTATTGTTGATATAACCTCTTCAACAACTTCTATTATTGTGGATGACAAGTTGTCATCCTCCCATACCATGGTAAGCCTCATGAATAGATGGGGACTAATATCCTAGATGTCCAGAAACTCCAAAAATAAATCATATTGGAACATATCCCTTAGTATATTCATGATAAAATCCATTTTTTGTGAAATGAGATGAAAACTACAGTGTAAAACTCATTACCACTTGAAACCTTGATGTCATGATGAGATGTCTCAGAACTCTAGTCTCAAATATGGTGCTAAACATATAATATGTACATACTGGCATTAATACCAACTCAAAAGACCCAATTTTAACCATCCATAATTACAATATAAAAATAAATTATTAAGTCACTTACATACCCAAGACCTTTTTAGGTTTAGAGATTTACAGAATGGGAAAACAATTACTTAATAAAGCCTATATCCATCTCACCCAATGGATATTTTTCCCATTATACAAAGATTTTATTATTACATAATAAGTATTCAACAACTATCCCCCAATTATCCACGATTGAAACTATTCTAGATATATCATATGTATTACTCTTCTTCATAACATGGGGTAATGGAAACATACTAATGGTGAGATGAAACAATCAGTAATGTTAGCATACAATGAATGATACCATAGAGGAAAAAAAATTAATAATAAGAAGAATAAAAAATCAAAATATGCGCCATTAAATAAATAACATGAGTATAATATATATATACATGGATTACATAACAATGTAAATAATAACATGAACATTAATAAATGTCTCCATAGTGATGAAGTACATAATGCCAGACATCTTAATCATAACATTAAGGCCCCAAGAAAAAACATATTACATTATAAAAATACCTTATTTTAAGACACATTATATACCATAAAGACCTCATTCTAAGATTTTATCATTGTATAGGATGACATACACCAAAATTACCCATTCCAGTATTTCTTATGTGACCTAACTAATGCGTTGAGGGGATATATAAATTTGGGACCCACCCATCACTGAATCATAATGACCATAAAATCATAAATATATGAGAAAATATACACCAAATAATACCCATTCATGTTTTTCTCATGATACCTACAAATACATGAAGGTGCTATATAATTTTGTGCCCCATTCATCACTTAAACATGTCCAATTCATTAATATAATATAATACATCATCAATATACCATATAAATCAATAGGTATCCATATTGAATCAAGTATAAAGAATGTAAATATTTCTCTAGTACACAATCAACATGCCTTAGCAGTCAATCATCATCTGTATAGAACTAACATGCATAGAAATTGTTAATGATTCCTTAATTAATAAATATACTATATTTATTCATAAACACCCCCAATATGACTTATATAAAATGATGTATTCTAACCATATAGAGTAATGTGAATAAAATTAATTAAATATTATAAATTATATAGAATATATCCATGGTAATAAGGAATACGAACAAAAAGGATAATAATTAAGTTATATTGGAGAAGAAGACTAACATTTAACATAATAAAAAGGATGTTAGTGAACTGGGAATAATTAATGAACAACAAATAATGTATACAATATAGACTAGTTGGGAATAAACGGAGATTATAAATTAATTGAAAGTTAAGTTTTTTTATTAAAGTAAATTATTTTAAAATATATAGTGAAACATATAAGTGTTATAAATATATTTTTCCTTAATGATTTTTAAAGCATTTTTTTAAAAATAAAATTATAAATCACTTCTAAAAGACTTTTCATGAAATGTCAAGAAAAATTTTAAAAATTATTTTTCAAAATAATATACAATAATTGAATATTTAAAATATAATATACTTAATTATAAAAATGTGGAGTGAAATATAAAAATATACAAATGTGGAATAAAATCCCTTTTCCAAACTTTTAGAAAATAATATATTTTTTTTGAAAAATTAAAATGATAATTATAATATAAATTACCTTGGAAAATGATATAAAATTATAAAAGAATCTAAATAATGAATATTGGTTATGATGTTATAATAAATAATTTATTTAGAAAACATTTAAAAAGTGATTCATTTTACATTTATGTAAAGAAAGTAAAAAAATAATTGTTCAAAAAATGTTAAAAATTTACTTTTAAAATTTTGAATATATAGTAAAATTTAACAAAAATTAAACTTAAGATGTCATTGAAGTATATAAAACAAAATTATTGACATAAAAAAGACAATATTAATATTAATGAGAAATATTCCCAACCAAAAAGGATCAATAAGGCCAACATTTCTTATAAACATTATTTCGATGGATTTGAGTAACAAAGAGAGAAAAAATGAAATAATATTTTAAATACATATAAATAATCATAATAGAATAAAATATATGGGGTTTAGTAGAGAAATAATATAAAACTTCCCTAATGTAAATTGAAACATAAACAATCCCGATAAAAAGTGAGATTTTAAAACAAAATCTTACAACTTTAGAAACTTTAAAATTAAAAGAAAAAGAAAATTAAACATTATATGGTTTTATAACTATCATGAATTATATTAAATATATATGAGAATATATTAATGGTGTAGTAAGTACATTATTTTAAATAAATTATAGTGCACAATACGAAACATGTCTCAAGAAATTGAAGTCGAGACAAATAAAACATTATGAATTTTGTAAACGTGGAATAAAAAACTATTAAAAAAGAAAATTGAAGTGGAAATTTAATTAACATTATTAAATAGTGTATAATGAAATAATATTTTAAATAGGATAGATATACATGATATAATGGATGTAGGTGCGTAATTTTAAACATATCTCAATGAAGGAAGTGTGAGATGAGAAACCCTTACCTTGGATTATTACTTAGTCAATCATTCCATAAATTCCATGTAAAATAAATTTAAAATTATTATACATTTATATTAGAATAATATTAATATTTATCTTCACATATACCATTTAATTATAATTTCTAATTAGCTATGTAGTAATAATTTATTTTTAAAAACAATATTTTTGGGACAATTATTTAGTTTTCCAAGAAAAATTAAATTCAATAGTTCTAGTACTTACACATTGGTTATGTTTTTATTATCTATAAATGTTAATGAATTTATAAATTTTGTTACTGATATAGTTATGGAGTTCTATGGGCACTTCATGAAAATTATAGTGATGATTCTGACGGAAAGGTTAAAAATACCATTTTTTTAGAATTTTGTTTCCATAAAAATAATTGTTTTTAATGAATAAAAATAGGTATATAACCATTAAAGAAAATTAATAATTTTCTAAATTAATTATTAATTCATTAAATCCAATTCTATAACCATCCATGTTATGCAGTGATGGAATAAGAAATACATTCTTTGTGGAGGTGGTTGTCTGCCCGTACACACGAGTGAACTTTTCATTTTCTAATGAATGGGAGGGGAATAAGCTAGATAATGGTTTAAATTTTTAGAATCATAAATATGTAATAGATATTATATTATATTTATTAAATTTATATTTTATAAATATCCATTTGAGGCATTGATGAAAAATTTAATACACTGATCAAGAAGGGGGTAGTATGCACGTATACACGAGCGATGCCTTCATTTTCTAATAGATGGAAAAGAGATATGTTATTGTTGTTACCTAAAAATAATAAAATTTAAGTAAACTAATTATACTGATGTTATTATATTAATATGGGTTTTTATGATTTAGAGGAGGTGGAAGAAGACATAATCATGAATGAACTCAGTTAATATTATTAACTCTTTCTTGACTTGAAAGTTATATTTATATTTTAAAACACTTTTGTGGAAAACTGTGAAACCTCCAACTTATAACAAGATAAATCAAACACTATAGAATATAAAAATTATTAAAATCCAAATTGAAACTATTAAATTCAATATCGCTATATAATTTCTATAAAATACCGGGTACCTTTTTATCCTATTCATCTTTGATAATGTCTTCAAATTGATTGGACAATTTTTCTCAAGCTTGTATGAACTCCTCTACTATTATCTTCTTATCAATGAAACCTATGGTTAGAATTATATGTTTCATGTTGATCCAATCACTTTTCCCTTTGTTTTCTTCCACTTTAATTGGTCTCTAATTTATCCTTTTAGAATCCTCATTAGAATCATGAATAATCAGGACATTCTCCAATATTTATTCCTTAGAGTGAAAAAGAAGATCCTAAGATTTTTCCTTGAACTCTGTATCTACTGCTCGTAGTGAGAAAACCGTGTTCTATAATGGTTAATCAATAATGTCAGCCTCCATGTCTAATGTCCCCTAGGAATATAAAATTCATCCTAAATAACCATAGATCCTCTTTGTATTTGAGGCCTTTCATCCCCCATATTACCCATCAGCCCAAGATCATGATCCTCAGAGTCACCACCTTCAACCATTTCACTTCCACTCACCAGATTCATGTTTACCTCCTCTACATGTTCATTATTAGAGAGGTCACCCTCTATTTTATTGGTCCCAAATTTTTTGGTTGACCTTCTCTCTATTAGTCTAGTGAGGTATGATCAATCCTTACTCCCCTTGGATTAAATCACCTTTCCCACAATGCAGCTAACCAGATCCCTATTTTCTTTATATCCCATATTTCTCCTTAGGTTGTGAAGAACTATACCCATTCCTCTATTTTCACTACCTTTTTATAATTGGACATAACTCTCCACCCTGAATCTACACCTAAGAAACAGCTGGGATCATTTAGGTTCTGGCCAAGAGTATTAGTTCCCAAACCATCAAAATGATTACTAATGTAAATATATAAAAAGACCCTTCTCGAGTTTTTTATTACCTCAAAATTCACCCAACTCCCTAGATCATCTGATTATTCCTAAATTTGAATCTTATGTCCCTTGGTTTTGATTTCCTTGAGTGATGGATCATTTCAAAGCTGATAAACATCTGTATAAGCAGTATAATTTTTACACAGGGCATTAAGTTGAAGGGGATCAACTAAAAAAATATCCCCTGACCTTGTTAGTCTCTAAAATGTCAATTTATGACAAAAAAATCATCTATTATCTTTTTGAAGATGTCCACCACCACCAGGTTAGAATTATTTTATCGTGTCTCCTTCTGGGTGGGAACAACACCTGAAGCATACTTTCTAATCAAGTGATCCACTGAGAGGACACCCCTGGCTTCTGGACCAAGCGACTGTCGAGTAAGTGGATCAAGAATGCTATGTATGTCCCTAAGACCATAATGGAAAGAGTGAAAAGAGCAACCTAGGTGATTAAAGACTGAAAAAAACCATTCCATGATTCTAAGACCACCACCTATTTACAAATAAATTATTCCCCAATAGTAATTCAAATAAAATCCACCAGTTATCTTGATACATCAACTTCAATGCATTTATGTGGTGAAATTGGGTGACAAACAACATCAGTATTACTATCAGAGCATAAATAGAATCCTAGAAGGTTCTCAATCATGAGAAAAATAGAAGGGTTTTGCAAGGGAAGTGAATGTTTTGGCATCCTTACCCACAACACCATCATAAGAGTATATCGATTCATATGAAATTCATATGACCATCAAAATAAATAGAAACAAAACCTATTGAAGATTCTCGGAGCTCTGGACCATGAAATAACCAAATCATCCTCTGAAGAAAATTATACAATCATATGAAATTTTTCAAGAAGTCCTACCACTGAATGGTCTTGAAGTCCCCAAGATAAAAATATGAACCTATCAAAGGAATTGACTGAGTTTTGATGCTTACTAAATCGATCCACCAAGGTGAGATTAAGGAAACCCAAAAAATCCACTATCTCTAAAGTTGATAATGCTAGATGAGGTGAGTTGTTATAGATATCTTGAACCTCTAGGCTTAGTGTGATAGGTTGAAATGAAGGAAGGAAATATAGGTTAGAGAAGGGAAGAATAAGATGTGGATGATCAGGAAAGGAGGGTGGATGAAGATCTCCCCCCGCTCCAAAGGACGAGAGGATAGATTAATGATCATCCCCACCTCGGGTATCCACATTAGGATCCATCCTTAAGAATTATTGGGTTGGTATTTTGGTGAGAGAAGAGCCTGTATATCATGGATATGGGTGTTGGTAAGTAATTTAGATAGATATTGGTCAAGATAAAGTGAACAATGTGGGTGTAAAAGTGATGAGAGAATGAATCATTTTATAAGTGATAGGGTGAAAATTTAGAAAATATCCTTAACTTTAAAATATTATAAATGTATTTCTCAATATCAAGTGAAAAAAAAACCAAATTTGAATATAGGATAGGATATGTGAAACCTAGACCCATGGGACCAACCAACGGTGTCCCAGACAGAGGTGATATGTGATTTCAGATACATCTCCTCATACACTATAGGATACTGACTAGTAGTGATGGACTAATCCATATAGTAGGGTGACTATTCACTCAAATCAATTTCATAAATAAGTGGAACAAAATAACATAAACATACATCAAATAATTAGAGTATTCATAATAAAATAAACATAATTCTATAACAAAGTGAAATGAAATATATAAATACATGGTCATATAAATATACAACTGATCTCCCATCAAGATGTTTCTATATACAATATAAAACAAAAAAAATACAAAAACCAACTCTAATACGATCCCCTGATTTCATCTTAATCTTGATACCTATCTCGATATACTAGACATCCCATGCTCTGAACTAAAATTAAACATAAGGTCTACATGTGCACTGAGATTCCCACACAAGGTGTGAGAAATAGATCTCATTTGGGTCTCAACAAGTGACCAGAGTATAAACAATAATATATGTGTATTCCTGTGGACAACAAACATGTAATACAAGTTCATTGAATATAGTGTGCTAAGAAAACCACCAAGCCTACTTATATACCTGGTCATCATGTGTTAGCTAAGCCACCACAACACTTGATCATATTTTCTTCCACACTATGATTAAATTATTATCATCACCTCCTGGAATCGTCCATGTAGCCTAGACCAGACTATACCCAAGGACTCATAGTAAGGAATCATATAGGTCCTGAAAACTATATGAATGAGAAGGTTAGGGTCCTGTGTCTGGGATCTAGTATCACCTTCTCACTCAAGGTGGCCCCACATCCAATACTCAACTCTTACCATTTCACTTATGGTAGGGTCCATCCATATGATCCCATATCACAATTGGACACCATATCACTCATGATAGCCCTATCACCTAATCATACATAAAAAAACTGAAACCAATCTACCTCATGTTGGTCCAATTATCTTACCTTTCATTTTGAATCCTATAATCTCACTCATAATTAACCCAACATCATCCTCTAAGGCCCAACCATATCACTCATGGATGACCCATCATGCTTTATCCAGCTATCTCACTAATGGAGGGCCCAAAATTCACACATAAAAAGGAATCCATCTGAGGGTAGTCCCACCAACACCATCCCAATAATGGTGAGGAAGGGTCTCAAGACCCTCTCCCCCACATGAATCCATTACATAACAAAATCAGAAGCACAAGAAATCATAGAAAGGTCCAAAACCTATCAAACAACTCATTATATCTAGAACTAGCACTCAAGTATCCTCCCACATCACAAAATATCTCATTTTTCACATTAGGGGATACACTATGGTCATCTAGACCTATCTTAGTCTATTCTCATTAATACCAATCAATACCCATCACCCCTCGATGACCCCACCACCCAGAGTCTCATTCCGAACCTATCATCAATAGGCATGGCCTAAAACCACACACACCCTTGGAATCCTAATTCCATATCCAAAGAATATTCCAAAATCCAAACTTTTAATTTTTTTCATGAATCTAAAGATAAAACTCACAACCTAACAAAGGTTTATTTTCTTGAAAAATCATCAAGCATAATATTTGAACCAAAATTGCACCCAACAGCTTGCAATCAACCTTCTGAGAAATCCTTTATCAAATTCACATGAAATCCCCAACAATTGGATGATTTTAAAGATTATTCCATGGAAATAATAAATAAAACCTACTAATATAATTATTTTTCTATAATGTGGAATAATAACATATATAAAAACGGAAGATCATACCCAATATTATCATGGAATTTCACAAAAACCCACCCCTCTTCAAGGGGGTTTAAAGAGGAGGAGGAGGGGGACTGGCTGGCTAAATATCCCTCAAAAAGTGCCTAATTCCACCAAAAACCAAATACCCCCATCCCCAAAAGGATATAACTACCCTTGATAAAAAATATCCCCAAGGTTCATTCGTGTTGTGACCAAGTGGATCGTTGTTTGAAGGGAAACTTCACCCAAAAAATTTGAGACATGGCCAAATGTATTGGTGAGAGAACCTACATGGAAGAAGGCCCTTTGGAATTTGGTTATTCATGGAATGAAGCCTCACACCTATCTACCTTCATAGTATGAAGCACATCAGGAATCAGGGAACCATCCTGGCTGGCCTCCTTCATGGAACAACACACTAGGGCCATGACATGAACTACAACTGACTGTTGAAATTAAGTAGCCAGCCACCCCAACCATACTTTGAAACTTCACCAAGTACCTAAATCACTATTAGATCCTCATTTCACATATAAAGCCATATAATATAGATGTTTCAATTCTTAGAATCCTAATTTGAGTTTTAAATCAAGAGTTTGACCCCCTCTCATGGATGAAAATTCTAATTTTATCTCGAAATAACAACCTAAAAATATACGAGTCATTATAAACTCCCCACCATTAGGATTATTGTCCGTAATATGCATTTTATACTCTAACATACACAACATAAAACTACCATAGTAATTAATTCACTAAGAAGTCACCATTTTCCATATCTTAACCCCAAATGATCATCCGCTACACAAATCCAACCACCAAGCCTAGATCTATTGGATTTCCACTAAAAAGATTTGGTATGATACCCATACCACCTCAACCACATTCCAAATGACCCCAATAAAATGGTTCCCACATTACCATATCTAAAATCAATCAAAAAAACTGGAAAAACCTTCTCTTACTAACATCACTTGAAAAAACTCAATTTCACTTTCCCACACATCTTCCTAACACTCGATCACGATGCCTTAACACCCAGAGGCAATGTAAAATTGTAAAATACCCTAAAAAAAGTCTAAAACTACTCCTAATGTGATTACATGGTTGTACCAAAAACCTCATACTCTAGAGGTCATGATCTCACCCTAAGCATTGATGCACCCCCAATTTGATTCACTCTTGGATCACACCTACTACACACCAAGTATAAGGCCAACATCCAAAATCCATATAACACTACATAGAAATATCAAATATAGAATTATATATAGGATAATATATAATCAGATCCACCCATGAACCAACATTCTGATGCCACTTTGATCATTCATCAATCGATCTCACTACACCCATGACCCTTCCGACACCAGGGTCATTCACCTGCAACTGATTCAATGATCCCCCCATAGGAGTATTGTTATAGTTTATTTGATGAACCAATCATCAATATACATGGCCTATGATCTATCTATTAGAAAATGTAATGACTATATGTGACTAATATTCTCATCCCTAAGTACCAACATAAAAAACCAACTGCCACCCATTTCATCCCACCCAGAATGTTATCCTCACCATTAAACAACCACCAAATAACATGGTACACAACCTAAAAAATTTAATAGTGAACCAATATATGTATTACCTTACATTGATCCTCAAGCATCGATGTAAACAGGTCCCAATAGTATATTTCCCCCATAATTAATTTCAATGAACACACTCGGGTCAACCATACTCTAGTACCACAATCCATTTATGACATAAACTTTTACCATCAAGGGATATCTTCAATATAACCAAATACCATGCCACTATGCCCAAAAGAATCTCAATAAACACTCTAGTCACCTCTCTCAATGAGTGACCCTGAAATTGAACCATCATAACACTACTGCTTCAATGCTTCTAGGGTTCCTCAAAAATACTGATGATTCTTAATTGATATGTACATGAAATTTTTCACTGATTTATAAACCAAAAATGAATTTCATGTAACCAACACCCACTTTCCATTGCCCATCAAGGATTATCCCTAAAAATAAAATACAACCATCACTCTCATCCTCAAGGTAGAGTGATTCGCAATGAACCTATCACTTGTTCACGCTCATGATCCAGCTTAATCACAATCAAAACCAATAGTCACATGATACCATGAAACCTGATCACACAACCATACTCTTTCAATCATGAGTCATGTCTCAGTAAACCTAGTCTTACATACCTCACCTACTGATCATACCCCTACTTCATGTTATTCTAACCAATCCAAAGCTTCCTCAAGTATTTCTTCCCAATAATCCCAATGTATCTCACTCATTCCAAGGCCGACCACATGATCACCCACTACAAAGGCATTATTACTAAAACTATGAGTATGTACCCACACTCCAACTGTGACATAAAAAGTGTATCCGGAATCACTAGGGTTCCGAATCTAACCAATCCCACCACTTAAAACTGACCTCGATACAGAAAACACTCTAAATGATTCACATCCTAAGCATGGGAATTCACATTCCTTTAATCTGCCCTCTCAAGGGTTTCTACATAACCACCATGTTCGGTTAAGTAGAGTCCCACCAAGAAGAAATATAGGAAAACACTATATAGGATATTGTTGATAATTTATGTAAATGAACCCCACCCTAAAGGCAACCCATTACCATCCTTGGATCATCCCTCAAGCATAAAATGCCCAAACTAAATAAACTAGGGTTCTACTATCAAGGAACCAAATGCCTACACTAACCTAATAAGGGTTTCTATACATACCTTTCAATAAGGGACTATATAATTATCTCTGAATAATTTACTACACTAGGATTGATATGAAATACCATAAAAAACCCACACATGAGTGAAAAACAAAATCCAGTTGAGTAGAATTCCAATAAAAAGTTTTATTGGAAAACTACACATAATTTTTTTTGAAACATTAAATTTCTGAAATTCTCATGAGTAAAACAATCACACATAAGTACACATATTCCATGTGATTCCTACGTACCAAATAAGATTTATGTACATGACCTCTTTCCAATGGGAGAAGAGCCAAAACCAAAAATAACAACCTACAGAACCACATCATATATAAATAAACATCTCATTTATAATAGTTCAAACTAAGAGAAACAATCCCATATCCCTAGTAACCAGGACATACCTTGGAAAGGGTGTTCATGAATCACCACTCCGAGTTCCATCATAAGATATGACACATTCCTTGACCCCATGATTACCATGACCCCAAATATCAAGACATAAAAATCTATATCACCGCTTTATAACAGCCTGGCCCCTAGAACCACCTGACTATGTCTTCAATTAAGGTGTTACATGCCTTAGGAACACCTATTTGTACACTAGAGGTATCCAACTAGATATGAGGGCCTAATATATATAATGGGGAGACTATTCCATCGAATTAAAGTTAAACAAAAAATGAAATAAAATGACCAAAATATCCACCACATATTTAGAGTATGAATAATCAAATAAACACAATGATATTATGTAATGATATGCAATATACAATCACACGATCAAACAAACATACAACTGATCACTCACTAAGTCAATCCAATATAAAAAATAAAACAAATAAAATCCACACACTGTACCTACATCCATACCTAGGATTTATCCTAATATTTTATACCCATCGAGTTATTCTAGCCCAATCTACTGCACATCATCTTCTCTGACATGAAATTATACATAATATCTTCATGTACATCAATATAATTTTATAGGGTGTGAGAAATAAATCTCGGTAGGGTCTATCTATGTTCCCCTAGTGTACACTATCATATATGTGTATGTATAAGAAAAATAGGCATGTTACATAGGTTCTTTGGATGTCACATGATAACAAGGCCACCACAACTCCCTACGTATTAGATCACTATAAGCTAACCAAGACACCTTAAAACCCGATCATGCCTAACTTATTGACATGATGGAATTTCCATTGTCGCCTCATGACATCATACATGTAGCCCAGCCCATTCCATATGAATCATGATAGGATGTTGTTTAGGTTTCAACCACTACATAATGGGCACAAGATAGGGTTTTATGTTCAAGATCCTCACTCACTTTCTCACTCAATGTGGCCCTACATCCAATACCAGACCTTTTCTTTATCACTCATGGTAGGGCCCATATATAAAATCCCACATTACATTTGGACCCCATGTCACTCTGGATGGTCCCATCATCTGATGTTGTATCACAACACAACCCATACCTTATCTCATTCATAATGTTAAAATTATCCAAAATTGTATTCTGCGTCCTCTCACATCACTCATGATTGGCTCAAAATAATCCTCTAGAGCCAAAAACATCTTTCCCAAGGATTCACCATTACTCTAAAGCTATCTATTTTACTCATGTATGACTCAAAATTCATACATAACAATGAATCCATCTCACGGTAGACCCTACAACAAAAACTCCCTCATGTTGAGTTAGGTCCATGGGACCCTCTCCACTACTAGAATATATCATTTATCATGATGAAAATCACAAGAAATCATAAAAAGGTCTTCAACCCATCATATAATTAATAACATCTAAGACTAAACCTCATCTATCCTGTCACATCATAATATATCTCTTCTCACCCATCAGGGAATACACAGGGGTCTTCTAGATCTATCATAGTCTCAAAAAATTGATACCAATCAATAGCCATCACCCCTTGGTGGTACAATATACCGAAGGATTTTCTTTACCTTAGAACTAGTAGGTGGGATCCTAAACCATCCATTTCCCCTTGGAAACCCAATTCGATGTCTTAAGAACATCCCATGACCCACACTTGGGTATCATCTCACATCTCTAATGGGATACCTCCCAATTGACCACACAAAGGAAAAACCTCTTTGATATATACTTCAAGACCTAGAGTATTTCTACCAGTCAAATCACACACCAAGACTCAGCTCGAACCTCAAGAGGGAGTTCTTCATTTCTTCCAAGATGTACGAGCAACTTGCCTGTCATCACATAGTCCAATCCTCTCATACCTACCCATTATCCCTAGAGAAACCATACTTGGATACAGAAATCTCATATCATATTATCTAAACTTATATTGTTATCTCATCAACCCAATGACACCATCTCCCCTTGGTGGCACAGTCACTGGGCGATCACAAACATCCCAAGGGTTTCTAAGTCCCTATCCTTTTATAGGGGTTGAATGCCACCCCCATCATCTAGTATAAGGTTCCCATGGTCCCAAAACACTCTAACTGAAACCATTAACATTAATGAAGTAGTAAATCACACATAGAAACATATATTTATTTTTATTAAGGGGGCCACCTACCTCGATTATAGAGTTAATCCCTCACTGAGCTCTGCTAAGCCTCATCAAAGCCCACTAAGCCTTGTCCTAACTCTCGAACACCTATATAATTCCAAAAAGAATAAATAATTAATTATAACATTTAAAATAAATCCAAAACAATATTCAGTAAAAAAACTCACTGAGCATCACCATTGCACTAAATCCACACCTAATGGCATGTGATCAACCTTTCAGGGCATCCTTTATGAAAGCTACTTGAAATCCCCATTTATCACATTGTTATACAATATGTTCTAGTTGAAATAACCAATAAAAAATATGTAAAATTGAATTGGAATTAAATATCTATATTGGGAAATAATAATTGAGAAATAAATTAATATCCTACCTTAGATCACCAAGGAATTACACAAAAACCCACCCCACTTCAAGTGGGTGTGAAGGGGTGGAGAAGGAGGGGGGAAGCTGACCAAATAGGATTCCCCAAGTGAATCATTCCCCATAAAACTAAATATCCCTAAACCCCAAAGGAAATAAAAAACCCTTCTAAAAAACTCCAATCCTTATTCATGGTGCTACGAGGAGGATTGTGGTGTGAATGACACCTTCACTCGACCAATATGTGGTGTAACTCAAGGTCTTAGTCAGAATGGATTCATGGTAGATGGATATATTGATATCCTATGTTACTCTATAGAATGAATCCTCATGACTAGTTCCCTTCACAACATGAAACACACTAGGTATAGGGGAACCACACCATCCAACATCCTTTGCAATGCGACCCTCCTGGGATGTAATGCGAACTATTGAAGACAACTAAAATTTACCATACAACCACCCCAATATTCTATAAAACTTAACTAATAACTTGAACAATTTATTAGTGCTATTTATATATCCAATACCATCTATGAGATATTTTATAATGCTAAAAATTTCAATCTAAGTCCAAATTCACGATCTAACCCTATATCGTGATCGAAAATTCAAATTCCCTCTCAAAATAGTAACCCAAAAATAAAAAAGTAAATATAGGATAGGTAAAAATGTACTCATCTAATAAAATTATACATAGAATTTTGTGATATTTGTTACCTTTTCACATATTTTTAACCCTTTTCAACCAATTTATCCCTAACCATAGGGACAAAATTTTACTATGGTAACCTAATTTTATGACTAAAAATGAAATAGAACTCAATAAATTATTTGAATATGATGATTTAAAATATGTAATACATTTTAAATGATTAAATTTATATAGGTGGTAAATTTACTTTCAATATAATTATTCAAAATACAATGAGAAATAGTTTTTAGAAAAATACATTTTTAAGCATAAAAATGAATTTACATCAAAATCATGAATAGAATTGATTCCCATGAAATTTATTTGATTATTAATGAAAAAAATAGAATTATGTGAATTTAAAACCAATATAAAACTTAATATAATAGGATAAATAGTTAATTAAATAAAGGATAAAAATAGTTATTTTATTTGATTAAAATGTCACCTTGGCTTTAAAATGTAAACCATATGTTTCTATGTCCAAAAAAATATTTTTAAATGAATTATTTTACTCCATAAATAATTTTTTAATTGGGTAAAAGGTTTTATATATTTATAAGTAATTATTATATCATAATGATGTATTAAAAGTTATGGTATTTGTAAAGACAACATTTTCACTATTCACTAAAAAAATAAACTATTTTATAAAAATACCAAATTTTTTTATCAAAGATAATTTTAAAATGACGAATCAAAAAATGAAGTTTATTTTATAAAATTAAATTTCTAGAATTTAGAAATTTATCTTTTCAACAAATCATATATAATATACAATAATTTTTTAAAGAGAAAATATTTTTAACCATGATTAATTAAATTAAAATTCTTTATAAATTTACAATAATTCTATGGATTATTATTTTATTTTAATAATAATTAATAATTTTTTTTCAAAAAATATAATTTCCTTAAAAGTATTAAATTTATCAAAAATACGCATTTCATCAAAATAAATGCTTTAGTATTAATGGTATTTTCCACTTAAGTAAAATAAAATCCTATTAGTTTTAAAAAAATATTTTTATTTTAACTATATTTAAATGTATTTAATTTTGTATTTAAATAAAGGATTATTCATTTTATTTCATCATTACATGTATCACAAGCTATCAAACATATTGGTTTTATTTAAATGAGAATACATGCTTAAATATTCTAGTGTTACTTTCTCCCCTATTAAATAAATTACATCCTCTATTTTTAATTTATTCTTACCATAATTAATTTTTATTGACATATGAAAAATATTTTATGTATATTTATCATGATAAGTAATTTCTTGGAAACTTAAATATTTCTAAAACCATGTATGTATCATTATAAGACTCATAATGATTTTCAAAAGTTCACCTTGATAACTGAGAAAACTTTTCTATATAAGACTCGAACTATTTATCTTATTATCAATTCAATTTGAGGAATTAATTCATCGTCAGTATAGATGATATTATAAAATATACTTACTTAATTTCTTTTCATCTTATAAGCATAGTTTCATCCTTCAGTTATGTTTTGATTAGTTTCACACCTCTAATTAATCTTATATTTTAAAGGAAAAATGACCATGTTAAATTTTTATTGTTTCAAAAAAAAAATTTAAAGTATCATAGGATAAAAAAATAAAGGTTATTACTCCTATATCTAGTCATTTAATAATACCAAAAATGGTTAGTACAAGTCAAGATAATACTCAATAGGAATAAACCTTTATGTGAAGAAATCATACATTAATGTACAAAACCTCATAATAAAACCCAAAGTTCATTCTAAGACATTCCAAAAATAACTAAATCCAAAAAATATTCATAATATTATTGAACAAATTCAGAACCCAAAAATTAAAAAGATTTGATCACAAATTATTTCAAAATCAGTTTAACATTTACCTAAAAAATTATTAAACCTCAATAGTAAAAAAGGTGAGCTCAAATGCTAAGGGTAGCATACAATGGATTATATCACAATAGAAAAAAATATGAATAATATGGTAGAGTAAATAATCAATAAATGTGATATATAATAAATAACACTTGCATGAAATATATCCATGGATTATATAATGACTTAAATAATCACATGGACATCAATAACTATCTCTATAGTGATTAAATGTATAATGAAAAACATCTAAATATTACCATCAATGATTCATTCCAAGAAATATTAAATACCATAAATTTGTTATTCCATGACATCTTACATAAAATTTAGTCCATGTGATAATAAATTTACATTTTATGGGCTGACATACACCAAGTGATACCGTTTGTGGTTTATCTCATGATACCTACCCAATATATCAAGGGGATATATAATTTAAGGACCAGACCATCACCAAATCATTATGGATATGAAATCATAAATATATTGGAATACATAAACCAAATAATACACAATATTGTTTTCTCATGATACCCACTAATGCATCGAGGGGATATATAATTCTAGTCCCCACCAGTTACTTAAATATACCCAATACATTCATCATATATAAAAAGTTATAAATATAAGTTATCAGTAAATATTATACATATTCAATAAATTATAAAAATTTAAAATATAACCCATTAAATAATAAAATTACCATATAATTCAATAATAATTTGTATATAACTGACAAGTATACATATTTATGATATTTCCCTAGTCAATAAATGATCTATCTTTTTGGTATAAATTCATTATTTGATTTATGTAAAATAAGGTATTAAAACCATTTAGAGTAATTGGTATATGAATAATTCAATATTATGAATGATTTAGAATACATCCATGATAAAAAGTAAAATGGAAATGAAGGAGAAATATGAAGTCAAATGGGGGATGGAGAGTGATAAAGAATATAACCACAATGAAGTGAGTGAACTAAGAATAATATTTACACAAAAATTAATATATAAAACATAAATTAGTATGGAATTAAAGGATACCATAAATTCATCATAAATGAAGTATTTTTAGTAAATAATTTTTTTTTGAAATATAGACAGTAAAATTGAAGCAAAACTTTTAAAAACAATTTTCCTTAAAAAACTTTTGTAACCTTGTTGTAAAAATGAAATTACAAATCAATTTCAAAAATATTTTCCTGAAATGAAAAGATTAATTTTAAAAAATTATTTATAAAAAAATTTATAATAATTAAAAATTAAAAATAAACTATATTTAAGTATCTAATGTGGAGTGAAAGCTAAAAATATGCATAAGTGGAATAAAATCCATTTTAAAACTTTTAAGATAATAATATCATTTTAAAAAAAAATCATAGATTAATGGGAATATATATTACATTATAAAACCATAAAAACTTATAAAGGAATATAAATAATGAATAATTTTTACAATGGAATAAAAATCCATTTATTTGGAAAATGTTTAAAAACCGATTCTTTTCAAACTTTTATAAAAAATTAAAAAATGACTTCTTCTGAAAAAATTTAAAATACCCATTTTAAAATTTTGAATACAATTTTAATGTTAAAATAAATTAACCTTAGGAAATCATTTAAGTATATAAAACATCATTCTTAAAATAAAATAAAAATATGGACATGGAAGAGAAATATTCATGGTAAAAAAGGAGAAATAAGGTCATATTTTTCATATAAACAACCCTCTGATAGATTTTGAGTACCAAAGAGAATGAAAAAAGAATTATTACTTACAAAACCTAAAATAACCAAATTATAATAATCTATATGGGTTTTATTAGATAAATAAAATACAATTACCTTAATGGAAATTGTAATATAAATAATCCCAAAAAAAAAGTGATATTGTAAAATAAACCCTTATGACATTGTAAACTTCAAATCAAAAGTAATCAAATTTTAAATCAAGAAATGGTTTTTTAAATCCCATGAATTAAAATAAATAATATTTAAAAATAAATTCATAGGGATTTATGTACAATATTTTTAATAAATCATGACGCACAACATGAAACATGTCTCAAGAAATTGAAATTGAGACAAAGAAACCCTTAAGAATTTTATAACATTTGAATAAAAACTATTTGAATGATAGAACTTTAAATGGAACTTTATTTATCCTCATTAAATATTTCATTATAATATAATATTTCAAATAGGAATCATATTCACCCTATAATTGATATAGTTGCGTAATTCAAAATATGTCTCTAAGAAGGATGTTTGAAGGAAGAAACCAATACCTTGTATTTTTGATTAGTCAGATATGATCCATCTTCCATGTAAAAAAATTGAGTATTATTATAAATATATATCAGAACTATATTTATATTTTTCTTACTATATATCATCTAATTATATTTTCCTATTCCACACTTAGTAATAAAATTTTCTTAAAAATAATTTTTTTATGTGTGTTAACTGTTAAGTTTTCATTTCAAGTTCAAATATAGATGTTTCGGTACTTGAACCCTAGTCATGGTTTCATAATTTATGGAATGTTAAAAAATTTTAATAGTAATTTTATGACATATTTTAGGATTATCATGGATTATTTATGGAATTTACAATGATGATTTACATGGAAATATTAAAAACCATGTTTTTTTAGAAATTGTGATTCCATAAAAATAATTTATTTTATTAGTGAATAAAAATTGGAATATAGTCATTCAATAACATTAATAATTTTAAAATTTAATATTAATTCATTAAATTAGTTTTTATAACCACACATTTTAGGCTTTGAGGGAAAATGACATACATCATTTGTGGATATGGTAGTCCGCACATATACACAAGCGACATTTTCATTTTCTAATGAATGGGAGAGAAGGAAGGTAAATAATGGTTTATCTTTATAGAATAAAAATTATGTTATATATATCATATTTATTCCTTTAAAACATCTTTATACCCGTCCATATGAGGAGATGATGAAAAATTAAATATGTTGTTTATGGAGGCGGTAGTCCGCACGTGCGAATGAACAAGATTATTATTTTCCAGTGAATGAAAAGGAGGTATATTGTGGTTTCTACATAAACATAATAAAAATATTTAAAACTAATTTTATAAACTTTATTATTTTAATATGGTTATATAACATTTTTAGGATAATTAATAGGTATGAAACTTGAATGAACTCAGTTAAAAAGATTACATCTTCCTATCCTCCTATGGATATCTCTTTAATCCTCATTAGGTTAGTATATTGGAGATAGTAGAACCTCTAAGTAATGTATAAGTGTTTTGGGAAGTTATTTGGGTAGATATTATTTATAAAAAAGTGAAAAACTGGGTAGATAAGTGAGGATAAGAGGCATCCTTTTATAAATAAGAGGGGTATAGATTTTTTAAATAATATTATCTTTAAAATAATATAAATGTTTTTCTCAAGGTCAAGTGGAAAAATGGAAACCAAAATTAAAATATATGATATTATAGTTCAAAATACAATAATAAAATCATATTATATATATGGTTTTTGATATTTTTAACCTTATCACATAATTTTAACCCATTTTAACCCATTAAACCCTTTTGGTAGTGATTGAATTTTAATATGGTAACCTAATTTTAAAACTAAAAAAGAAATGAAAATTATTAAATAAATTTAATATAATGATTATCAATATGTAATTAATTTTATAATATTCAATTTTTGTAGGTGGTAGAAATTAATTTTAATGTATGTATGAAAAATGATACAAAAAAAGTTTTTAGAAAAATTTATTTCTAATAAGAAAAATGAATTTACTCAATAATCATGTATAAAATTGATCCCCATGAAGTTATTGGTTTATGAATAAACTAAAGATAGTTATGTTACCTTAAAAAATTCAATACTGAATGTAACCTAGTAAATACTTAATTAAATAAAATGTTCAAAAATTATTCTTTTATTCGAATAAAACATTACTTTGGTTTTAAAGTGTTAAACATAGTTTTATAAATTGAACATAATATTTTTAAATGAATTATTTTACTTCTTAAATTAATTTTTATCTGATATAAAGGATTTAGGTATTTTAAAATTTAATATATCATAATGATGTCATAAAAATTACAGTATTTATAAAAATAGTATTTTCACTATTCATAAAAAAAATAATCCATTTTAGAAAAATATGAAAATTTTACTCTAAGATTTTTTAGAAATGATGAATCAAAAAGAAATTATATTTTATCAAAATAAATTTCTAAATTTTATAAATTTATATTTTAAATGAAACATATATAATATTTAATAAAAAATGTTTTTAAACAAAATATTTTTATTTATACATGAATAATTAAATTATAAATATTTATAGATGATTAATAATTAAATGTATGTTATTAATTTATTTAACTAACAATTACTATAGTTTTATTAATTATTTTTATTTATACCATTTCCTCAAATGTTTTAAATTTTTCAAAAACACATAATTCAACAAAACCACTTCTTTAGTATTAATGGTATTTTAATAAGTAAATTAGAACCCTTTTAATTTTTAAAAAATAATTTATTTTGTCAATTATGTTTTATTTAAAAATATTTTAATGTATTTCATTTTATATTTTAATAAATAATTATTCACTTTAGTTTGGAGTTATGTGTTTCCCAAGCTATCATAAATATTGGTTTTGTTTAAAGGAGAATACATGCTTAAATCTTTGGGTGTTACCTATGGGATTCTAAGATCCTCCACCAATAGCCTTTATCCTAGGGGTGATTTTATAAATCCCCTATTTAGATTATATTGGATGTGCATATATCCTCTCGATCGACTCTACCTTCTTCTATACCTCTAAATTCATAGGCAACATAAATGTGGGGACTTCTGATTGAATAACAAGGTGAAGAACCTCCTTCAAACACCACTCTCTAGACTCCTAAACTAGGAAAATATTAAGGGTTAAGTAAATAAGATCCCTAAATATGATCTTAAGCTCCTATATATCAGGATTACCTACTGAAGGGAGAACATATCCTACCTCTTCATTGTCTTCATCATTGATAACAGAAACTCAGTGTGAAATTGAGTTGAGAAATAATACCATGAAACATATTTCTATTTCTGATCATCAAGATAAAAAATCCACCCCTAGAACATTTACATGTCTATCTTATTGAAATCTAGGGGAACCAGATACTATTATCTGGCATAGATCAAATTAAATATGATCTTCAATTCGTATAGCCGGTACTCCATATCCATATCAAAGACTCTCCCCTCATACTTCACTAACCCTTACCACTAGAACTTGGAAAAAATCTTCCTCTATGCCTCATAATCATTATTAAGATAAATAATCAAATCGTTTACCAAATTTTCTTGATTAATCTCACCAATAAGAACCACATGAAGATGATGACCAAAAAATATATCTTAAAATAAAGAAACAAACTTTAATGCCCGGTAACATGGAATTAATTCAACCAGATTCATTTAATTAGATTCATATTAATTTTACCAATATCACCCCAATTCAAACACAAAACCAAATAATCATGATACATGTACCCATATTAGGAATTTACCTTAAAATAAATAACATATCACCTAGGGATTTTTGTAAGATTAAGGTCATTGAATTAGATCACATGGGTCCTTAATCATATGTGTCTTGGCCTATATTCTTTGATACAACACAAACTAAGCTTGAATAATACTATTACCCTACCAAAACCATGAAATAATCACCAGTTCATAACTTTAAACTCCATAATATCCATCATTAATTGTTTTAATACCACTTTATAACAACCCTCCCCCACTAGGAACGCCTACTATGCTCATAGTGACGACAAGAGTGACCCTCCAAGACCCCCTCTAATAGGCCCTGATTTAGCGACTAGTACCAAGGGTAAAAAACATGGAAATGGTATAAATTACCCACACATATCCTAGGAATATAATGATAATTCTAAAAATCAATTACATAAAATAAAACAAAACTAGGAAACCATAATAACTACAATGTATTGAATGTAATACAAATAAAAGTCTCTAAATAAATACTAAAATAAAACTCCTAAGATTGATAATCCAACCAAAGATCCCAAATCGTAGCTAGTATAGTCTAACATGATATCTAAACTTTATTTATAAATTTTTAAAAAATATTATATAGGGTTTAGAATACATGTATACTCAATATAATCCTCCTTAAGATCTCTCATTAAAATTTATAATAAGCATAATAACATTTCATTGAATATATAACAAAAAATAATAATCACCAACCAAAGAAACTATCACCCATCCTCACTAAGGATTGCTCACCCATTAGAAAATTCAAGTATAATAACATAATAATAATAGAATATAACAAAATGGTACCCCACAATCACTTCCCCCCAACATTTGTTTCTCTGACACCAGAATTTCAAACATCCAAGTTCTCCCATCCATTCCATATCATCAAAATCATATCCAAAAAACATGAATACTAAGTCATATCTAATGTGGGATAAACCACAAACCAACCTAACCTAACCCATATAGTGTCCAAAACACTCATTAAAACCACTCTACAACCACCAAATATCCATATCTCAACTGCACATCACTTTTCCGTAAAATTAATATTTCATGAACTTGAAGGATATCAATATCATCACCTTATCATACAATTAAAAAACCCTAAAAATATATATATCACATCATCATCCCACCATCATAACATCAACCACACTGTCAACCTATATCCATCATATCCATACTAAATCCAAAATAGAGATTGGTGAAGAGGGATTAATTATCCAACTGTTCCCTCACCAACCAAGATGTTAGATAAAACACCCATAACCCAAAACAATTGGGTGTTAGTAAGGTTATACAACTAGGGTAAGATGTATTAATAAATAAAAAAAATAAAAGTATAATAAATCCACACAAAATCCCATACTAATGGGTTCATACCAAAATAACACTATCATAACCCAATAATAGTACCAAAGCTCAACCGATTTCCATACAAAACAATTTCTATTTGTACATTATCAACCAAACCATTTCCCTAAAACAATAACCACAAAACCATCCATAATTCCCATTTAATCACACTATTTAACCATTTATATATTTACCATTTAATAAACAATTTATATCATTTATTCAAATCAATTCTATATTTAATGATAAACCATCATTATCCATTACCCATGTATAACCCATCTATTAAAAATTCGTTTAATTTATTAATATTTCATCGAATACCCATGGTTTATTCAATTACATTTCACACCCATTTACCATTTCATCACCAATGTCATATTTCATTAATATTGAGTAATTATAAAGAAATTCCATGACCATCTACCAACCTCAAAAAACCCATCTAGAAACACATCCCATACAAATTATGAAAACTGGCCACAAAAACCTTCACATAACTATACGTCAACAACCCCCACCACTACCAAAAAACATTTACATTCAATGGAAACCAATTATAAAATAAATTCCCAACACACCCCACATCCAAAACCAACCATACAAAATTACCAAACAACAAGCCCTAAAATATCCACATATGTAAAAATATAATAACCAACCAAGAAAAAATAACCAACACTCAATTACAATATCTACACACTTCTAAAATTCCATTTATTTTTCACAAGAAACATAACTTCAATATCAGATTCCAAACAACCAGTTTATTTACCATCTTTACATTATTAAACAATAATAAAAGGTTATTACAATAGCATATTCATATAAATAACACAAAATATTAGTAGCAACAACATTATTTATCAATAGTAGAAATCACACATCAATCTCATACACAATATCATGGAAACAAGTAAACACAATAGAAACACCCCTTTCCCATCAATTCCTATTTTAGTTTAATTAGTTATCTTTTTAAAATAAATCCTTTCCATCCACCCAATAAAACCAATAACATGAAAATTTCTTAATTTATACATAGAAATAGAATTATTTAATCCCTTACCTTAATTGGCACTTCACAATATCCTACACAGGAAATAGGGAATGTGAATACTGAAATAGAAAATAAATATAAAGGAAACCTTAACAAACCTAAATAAAAAACTCTATAAAAATCAATGACCCAAAAATCACTCAAACAAAACCACCATTTCTGCCCTAAATCCAAAGATAATTGAATGAGAGAAAATAAGGAGAAGAGGAGATAATCTTAACCTGGATCATGAACAAGGGATATCCTAAAATCAAGGATCAAGAATAAGATAAAAGGAACTTAACAGTCTCTTAATAACATAATTATGGTCACCCAAGGTCATCGAGTCTCTAGATACTCGAATGGAAGCCATAGAAGAGTGATGATCACCTGTGTAAACCAAGATAAAGCATTATCATGAATGTGTGGATAACACTATTCCCCACACAATTTTAGAAATCCCACCTTCTCTACCTTTGATAGTGCAAGAAACCCTGAAAAAAATCTCACAAACTTTGTATCCTAATGTGGGATGATGATGGGCCCTCATGATCAATAAGAGGCAATGAAGATAAGGTGTTTCATACAGACTCTGATAAGGCCAACCTTTGTTTGACACAACATTATTCCAGTAGGATCCATTGTAGGGTGGGAAGACATTTTTTGTCAGTTCCTTTATCATTTCTTCTCCACACTGAGGAAAATGAAAATTTTTTACTTAAAAAACAATAAGAAATGTAAAAAAATATAGGGTGTGTGACTTCATAGCGAGGTGGAAAGGTTTAAAATATTCACTCAGGGCCCTTCTATCACAAGACAAACTGCTAGAACTGTGTGTTGAAAATATCAGGGTTGATTTGTAGAGATCTCTAATTTTGATGAAGTATCCAGGTGGATTCCATGAGTTTTCTAAAACTAAACAATGTCTTGAGGAGGCTATTATGTGAACCCAATCCAAAAATCAACTCAATCCCAATGAACAAAGGAAAAGGCCAGACAAATAAAAAACTATAGTTGTAACTCTCAATCTAGAAATAGTGCCTATCCAGGAACCTAGACAAGCTATGAACTACCCAGAACCTCCTATCGAGTGGAGACAACCATTTAATCACCCTCATCTAGAATCATATAGAAATTAGGGTCACCCAAAATTTGAGGAATAGATGAAAAAATATACTTATTTTGAAATGAAAAATTCCTCTATTATTTCTCGGCGTCCATGGACAATAACCTGCTCAAGATTCCATAGCCTAGGAAGCTTGATGAGGTAAACCTCACTAACCATCCTAAGTATTACCCTTACCATAGAAGGCTAGGTCTTAATATCCATGACTGATTCTTCTTTAAATAATTCCATTAAGTCACGTTCTATTCGAGATAGGTGGAGTTAGAAAACTCCATAGAGAATGTGGCATGCATAACTGTTTTCTGGTCCGAATAAGAAGATGAATGGAGGAAGTTTCCGTCTGGGAGTGCGCAAAATTTCAACAACTGGATGACTTGAAAAAAATTTGATCGAGATCATTCCACCCTAAATTAATAGTTTTTTATAACCACAATAGCTCCAACATCTAAGAAGGAGATATCAGATGTTCCTCCCAATGGTGGGCATAATAACTAGAAGCAGGAAGAAATAGAAGAGGAGGAGTCATATTCTACACCAACACAAGTTCAAACTCTTTCGGATTTCTTCCCTGTGACATTAAGAGCATGGGAAACACCCCCACCAAATGGGATATTCATTAGATAAAGAACTCATATTTGGTTATTTTAATTTGATACACATGTAAGACCCCTTCTTCGATGCTGAATAATCCTCAAAATACGAGTTCCCTACAAATAATCAGGGATTAGGAGAACACATGCACAAGAACTGAGGATACAAGGGAAAACATAGTTGTGGTTGGACCCAATATTTTGGTCAAGTCCCCACAAAAGAAAATATATACAGCTCATACGCATGTAAAAACACTCCATCGTACCTAGTAAAGCACAAAGTTGTCTTAGAATCCTATAATAGTCATCCATTACCAATTGTCTTGCATGACCGCTTAATGGGGGTTAGATTATCTAATAAACCTAGAAAATGGGAAGAAAAACATGACATGCAATGTTGGAAATAGATACTCTTGTAAACTTATCATAACCACTACTCATGTCCACCTCAAATGCCTTCATTCATGAGCCGCATGACCTAGTGCAACCCCACATCAGGAAGCGCTGAATTCTGGCTCAAAATTATGACATTCTGAAATAGCACTCGGTATCCGCAACCATGATCTCTATCCTGGATTCAATCCATATTTAAAAGGAACTCATAGAGTCACTCATTTAATCCATTTTGAGTCCTCAAGAGTTTTATATATAAGTCACTATATTCGAGATTTATCGAGTGGAGACCTTGCCATCAGAATTCCATGTCTCCATTTCATTCACTGACCAGGATCAGGAGGAGGTCATATAATGGTAAATCAGGACCTTGTATATTTTAGGAAGACTCAATAACATCAAATTAAAATGGTATCTGATTGATAAAAGTATTGAGATCAATCTTATCCCAGTTCGAACCCTCATATATTTCAAATATGGTGAAGCAAATTTGTCTCCCAAAAGGCTGACCATTATAGGGTATGATAAGTGTGAGAAAAGTCCTCTCAACAAGATCAAACTTGAATACCAGTTTAGGGATCTTACACTTAATGCTGAGATTATGGTTATCTAGCAAGACACCATATATAATGTTCTACTCGGAAGGCCCTGGATCCATCGCCACTTAGTGGTAACTTTAATATTCCATTAGTGTCTGAAGTACCCCATCGATGAAAAAGTAGGAATACTACATGGTGAAAACAACCCTTAGGGACCTGAGGATCCACATATACTGAATCATATTTCTATAATAAGGAATTAATGCAAACAATGGTTGATGATTCTATATAGGTTGCAGCCCCTAATGGATTGGGGACCACCCCTATAAATCCCAAGATTATGCTCGACAGGGACTATGTGCTCACCATAGATCTATTCGAAGTAATGGATCTAGTCCCAGAGATCCAATACCCTCCTTTTCATAGTGACAATGTGAAATACAATCAGCTCTGACATCTCTCGGCAATGACCCAAGCAGAAAGGGATGATAATGTCTCTTTTCATGCCCTTCCTCACCCTAATAATGATATAGAATCCCTTAGATTTAATTCTTCACCTGAAACTGTCTCCAAAGAATCATAAGAAGAATAAGAGGATGATGACCTCAGAAACACTCCTACCACATTTGAGAAAGGTTTCTCTACCACATCAGATGATATCTGATAGATAAATTTGGGAATATAAGAAGACCCATGAACTACTCTGATTAGTGCCACCATTCCCCTTTAAGAAAAAGATATGTACATTTAATTTATAAATCAACACAAATATGTGTTCTCTTGGAACTATATGGAAATTTCTAGACTGAATCCAGATGTGGATATGCACCATATAGTCCTACTTGATGAGCATCGAGGCTTCAACCAGGCATCTAGAAGGATGCACCCCTCACACACCACCAATTTAGAGGTGGAAGTTGACAAGTTGATCAAAGACATCGTCATTCTAGAAGTGAATGATCCAAGATGGATTTACAACACCACCCCCATTAAGAATAATAATATAAATATTAGGCTCTGCATTTATTTAAGAGACCTTACCTAGAATTTTCCAAAGGATGATTTCCCATTGTTGATCACAAAACTATTGATTCATGAAATTGCTGGATTCCAGACATTTCCTTCATGGAAGGGTACTCAGGGTATAATTAGATAAATTTTTTCAACAAAGATAAATAATCCACTTACTATTGATCACCTCAGGGGATCTTCTACTACCATGAATTTCCCCTTGTATTAAATAATGCTGACACTACATATCATAATGCCATGCATCACATGATTAAGACATTACTGGGAAGGGTAACCAAGTGTTATATTGAAGACCTGGTTTTTTAAATCTTGAAAGTGATTTGATCAATTCACATACCTTTAAACATTATTCAACACGTCTTGACAACATATTTTGAAGATAAATCCTCTAAAATTAACTTTTAGGATGACATCTGTAAAGTTACTTGGCTTTGTGGTATTCCACCATGACATTGAGGTTGACCCAGAAAAGTGTAGTTTTATTTCAGTAATGTCACCCAATAGAAATATCAAATAACTGAGTATAATCCAAAGGAAACTCACCTACATTTTATGATTTATATCCAACCTGGCTAAAAAATATCTCCCATTAACTAGAATAATGAATAATGGAATAACCTATCAATGAGATAATGACTGAAAAGAATACTTCCAGAGTTTTAAGAAGTACCTTCTACACCCACTAGTTTTGATGCCTCTTTATAAAGGGAGGCCACACATCTTATATGTGGCCGCTATGGAGTGCTCAATGGGTACCTTTTTTCATAGAAAAATGATGCAGGGAGTAAGAATAGTCTCTACCTCCTCATCCAGATGATTCTAGGTATCAAGACTAGATATTATGATGTTGAGAAGAACTAACTTGAACTCATATTCAAAATGAAATAGATAAGGCATTACTTGGAGCACCATGAATTACATATGTCCTCTTGTATTGATTCGATCAATTACATCCTTATCTTAACTATGTTGACTAAGAACTTGGCCTAATGAGTGATAATTCTACAAAAAAACAACCTTCAAATCATATCATAGAAGTCAGTGAAAGAGAAATCCCTGACTGATTTCCTCGTAGCACATCCTGCCCTAAAAAATACACCAGAAGATATTGAACTTCTATATGAGGAGGTATTCTATGCCCATGACACTCCCAAAACATGGGAGATTTTATTTTATGGAACCTCCTAGAGTCTTATCAGCACACAGACAGAAAATATGAAGATAAATTGGGTTGATATATGGATTGTATTTGTCTCTCAAGAAAAAGCAGTTTTTCCCTACTCTTTCTCACTATCCAAAGGCTTCACAAACAATGAGTAAAATAATAAAATTTCATTTATGGATTGGAATTATCCCTATAGATATAAATAGACTACTTGAATATTAATAGGGAATCAAAATTTTTGATAAAGTAGATAAATGTAGAATATCATATTTAAAAGAAAGAACTGCCCCTCTCACTGGCTACATTAGGGGACTAAGGAGAGAGTTCCCTTTTGATCCCACATTGCATCATGTTACATGATTAAAAACTACTCATGCTGACACATTGGATAATGAAACCACCATTCGGCCTGATATTGATTAGGAGGAAGCAATATTCCATATCACACATTAAATAATGCCCTCATCAATTTTCATATGTGATATTGAAGAAATAAATTAGGTCAATACCACCCCAGAGCATGACGAACCGATGAAATCTCCTGTATGGATGGAGCCAATAATTGGATATCACAAAAATGGGACTCTCCCAATAGACCGAGAAAAAAGGGAATAGATTCTGTGCCATGAAGAAAAATTCACTCTTCTATATTGTAAAAATGAGAAGAAATCCCTCTACAAAAGAGGCTTTGATGGAATCCTCCCCAGGTGTATAACATAAGGAGAGATTTGCACCTTCTTGTACGAAGTCCATGCAAACACCTATGACACCCATCAATCCGGGACCAAGATCTCCCACCAAATCAGGAGGTTGGAATATTTCTAGAAAATCATGATACAGGAATGTGTGAAGTTCACCAAGAAATTTCATGAATTCAAGATTTATGAAAACTTCATCCATCAACAACCAAAATTTCCAAATACAGCTAAATATTTCTGGCCATTCACCATTTTGGGAATGGATATTATAGGGACATATCCCCAAGACACAACTTAGTAGTTCAAGTACATCCTTACTTCTATTGAATTATATTCCAAATGGTATGAGGAAATATCCCTCAAGGAAGTTGGTATGAAGAATAACATCAACCTCATGAAATCTCATATCATCACCAGGTTTGGGGTCCCTCAAACAATATTGACATAAAACGACACCAACTTCTGTTCTACAGAGTTGAAGTGACTGTAATAAAAGTACAATATCAAGTCCAATCACTGATATTGCTATCATGTAGTGGAAAATGGATAGATAGAGGCCTTTAATGTAACACCCCAGGATTTCATAGTATGTTATCACATTAAATTAATTCAATATCTTGTGTTAAACGCAACACAGAGTTCAAGCACCCCACAACTTACCAAACTAGCCATTCAAAAAGCTGTTATGAATAGTATTAACTATATTTTTAATCTTATATACTCTATATAATTTTAAAATCAATATTAATTATTTCTTATACATAATATAAGAAAAAATTCAATTTTTCATATAAAGGAAGTATTTTTCAAAAAATGATATTTTACCGCCTATTAATGGTGAACCTTTTTTTAAATGAAATATTTGTCACTTTTATATTAATTTTGAAAAATTAAAATTCTTATTTAGAAGTGGGACTTAAAAATTTAGTTTGGATAAATTTTTGGTATTTTTCTGAAAACCTTCGTATTTTTATGAATAGTGAAAGATACTAAATTTTAATTGAAAACAAATTTTTTAATCAAAATAATTTATAGTGTTAAATTATAAATTTTAATAATTTTTAAGTATAATTGGATTATAGTTTTATCATTTAATACAATTTAGGTCATTAAAAGTAATTTCACATTTAGATTTGACATAAACACATGTCAATCTGTTGATAGTTTTTACCTAAACCCCCCCCATTTTGGTTTTGATAACGGGAATTAATTTTAAATTAATTATTGAAAATTATATGTTTTGAATTTGGAAAAATAGAAATCATTTTTGGATTCAGAATATCAAAACTATCTTAGGGTAAATGTTTGGTATTTTTCTAAAAACTTTCAATTTTTTTATGAATAATGAAAAATACTACGTTATTGTTTAAAACAGAATTTTTATTTAAATAATGATTTATTTTATTTAAATTTATTTTAATTAAGAATATATATATAATACCTATATAAGTTCAATTTAATTCATTTGAGTCATTTTATAATAAAATTTGATATATAAAATTTTATTGAACTTTTTACCGTCTTTTACCCACCTTCTAGGAGCATTTGCAAATTTGCTTAAAACTTAATTTTACCACTTCTGTGAGTGGAATTTTCAAAACTCCGAGAGAAGAGGTTGACATCAGTAAGTAAAATGAGGTTAAATAAGATGAAAATAGTTTTTCTAAATACTATCTTTTGATTTTATTTACCACAGTTAAAATTAAATAGGGCAATTAAAGGTAAAAATGATATTATAACTACCCTAATACATGTCATAATTCTATTGTATAACTATAATTAAAAAAACAACCTTAGGAATAAAATATTTTCCTTTTGTTCCCCTTGGATTAGATCAGGAAATTTATTATTATTTTATTCAAATAAGAGTTAAAAGTTTTAAATTCAAAGTTTAATAACTAAACTATTTTTAATATAGGGTTACGTATAAGATAAATTTGACAATAAATATTAATTATAAAGATAAAACGATTTAATACATAATTATAATTTATTTATAATTATTAGACATTAAATAATTAACTTTATTTATGACACAACCATGATGCAGTAATTTCCTTCTTAATAAAATATTAAAATAATTGATATTATAAATATTAAAATAAATAGAATTTAAACGTTTTGATTCCATAAAATAATTTTATATGTGAATATGACATGTTATGGTTGATTAAATGTATTTGTGTTGAAGTAAATAAGTTTTTATAACTTTCAAAAAAACTAAATACTAAATAGTGTCAAAATTGACATAAATTAGTTTTTAAAACAAATATTATATTATTAAATGATATAATATTTCAAAAAATTAAGGTTCTGAAAAAGGACTTATATAATTATCAATATGTCATTAATGAACCACTTGGGGTTATATTGAAATTTTATAGTAAATTTATTAACCATTTATTATAATATTACCAGTTGACATTGTAAAAGTTAATCCTTTTAACTTAGAGTTAAATAAAAAAGATAAGGTTAATATGATGACCTAAAATTGTATAAAACCTATTGGTTGAGAAGATTTAGACCCATAAACACTTTATACTCTAAATTAATCAATTTGGATCTATCAGAAACCGAAAATTATTTTATAATAAAATAATATTTCAAACTTTCCCTAAAGTGACCTTCAAATCTCTTATAAAAGGGTACTTCCCCTTCTCTGAAAATCACAACTCCAAATACATTTGTCTCAGCCAACACCTACTAAAATATCCTCCCAAATACCCTTAATTTTACCTAGATTCCTTACATTGATCAGAAACCCAACCTAAGGAACCCTTTTGATCAACTGAAAAGGAAGCACATGAAGAAGATGTAATAATTTCACCACCCTCTTTCAAGTTCTTTTATTCTTCCAATTCCTCTTTCTTTGTTGTTTCCATACCAAAATAATAACTCCATTACTTTCTAAATACTGTGATTTTATTATATATATGGTTCAACGATATTCATTATTCTATCCATCCTATAAATGACAATGTCACCATACGTGCGTATGTACGGCTTACAGTCTCCACATTGTGGTGTAGTTTGTTATTCAAAAACGTAATTATTTGGATGAGTATAATAATGATGTATAATTGATGTAAATAATAAATATAACATGTTAATGATTCGGTATATATGATATACCATCCAATTACATACAATTTCACCATTAATATAGTGATATTGTCATTCGTGTGTACATATGGATTACCGTCTCCACGAACACGATGAGATTCATTCCCCATCATAATCATTCCAGAATAATTTTCATTTTAGGATTAAAAATAATTTTTAAGAACTTAATATCATTCTGGATATGAATCAAATACATCATATCCATAACAATCATGGCTTACATAACAAAACATATAAAGTAAAACGAATCAATTAACACCTGAAACAATGATACTACTAAAATATTATTAACAAAGCAATATTAGAAGATCATATATGATATCATATTTATTGATATAGTTCTTGTATAATTTAATAAAAATTATTTAACTATTATACAGGAGGTTAACGTACCCTTGATCAAGGAAAAGTACAAGGTAAGGGTAAATTCCTCAATCTCATTACTAACTGAGATTGTTTATGTGTAAGTATTTTCTCGGACATATTTTTTTATCCATTTCCATGTTTCAAAAAATAAGTTTCTAAAAATGATTCTTTTAAGGTAATATTTAATTAAAACATCATTTTAAATATTTTAAATATTTATTCTTATAAATATTTCTCATTAATTTCCATGTTTTCAAAATGGGTTTAAGGATTTATTTATATGGAAATGAATATTTTAAAATGTTAATTCCTTTAAAAAGTATCAAAGTGGTATGACACACTTTGGTTGAAAAACATATTTTAAATGTCAACCTTTATAAATTGTGTGACTTTTAAATGATTTCATGAAAAAGGGGTATTTCACTCAAGGAGTCTTACTGATCATTTTCAACTATATCTTCATCATTTACTTAATATTATTCTTGATTGAGGTTGATTTATTATAATACAATTTAAAATATTGTATTGAATGAGTTATGATGTGTTTTATTGTGGATTTGCTATTTTTATACCATTCTTGGTTTATGGTTAAGTATTGACATTTCATATTCTAGTATTAATATTAATCTTTATGTTATGTTTCAAACTTTTTATATGAGGAATGTATTGGACTTAGTAAGTGATGGGTGGAGCCCGCTATAACTCCTTGATGCATCAATAGGTCTCATGAGACAAACAAGTGTCTTGGCACAAGGCCTTGACAAAAATTTTATTTTTAGTCTTGGCATGAGGCCTTGACTATGTGGTTATGATGTCAAACATTATGCATTCCATCATTATGAAATTGTCTATTTATATTGCATGTGATTATTCAACTAGTAGAATATACATGCGAATAAGTAAATGGAATTATTTATATTTATATTTTCCATATTATGATAAAGTTTAGGTTTAAAAGGATTTTTTTTAGTCTTATACATTTCCTTAAATGTTTATGCTTATTTATGAAAGTTTCCACTATATTGTTATCCTTACTGTGCATCTGAGATCACCCCTTTCTTATGTTTTTTCCCATAATGTGAAGAAGTAAATTATGATTAAACAGCTAGGATAGGCCAAGGATATGAGTGTGTTCAAAGGGGACACAATGTTGTTTTTTCTTTATTTCATGATGTAATGTAAAAATTATGTATATGTCTTGTAATTACAAGGATAATAAACTAATCGGTCTTTCGAGACTTGATCTCTTGTGATCATGCCAATGTTATGTAACAATGCACCAACTCTGGGTAAATGGGGTCAGGGTGTTATAGTTGGTATGAGAGGAAGTTTAGTACAAACCTTTGAAACTAGATTTAGATAAAATCTTTTTAGATCACATTACCCTAAGATAGGCTTTGAGGATTAGTATAGAAGAACTTCCTAGAAGTTTGGTAATGTAGAGATTTTTTTTGTATTTTCTATGAAATAAAACCATGTCTGGATACGAGTAGGTAGAGGCAGCTCTAACATGGATGTACCTTGTAGTAAAAACTATAACAAGGAGTTTCGAGCTTGAATCGGGGTATCCTAGTACACGACAACGGGCCTTGCTGTACTTTTGGTTATGACAGTCCTGAGGGATATGCATATGATAATTCACATTTTCTTTACAAACCATTATAAAGGATCTATGAGTATATACTTCCTCAAAGAAAACATTTTTATGATTATGGATTATATCCATAAATTTTTCAATTTATGTTAAGTGTTTTAAAAGCGTGGAATTATGTATTGCGATTCATAAACTAATCTAGTGTATTCGATTGTTTAGAAATGGTTCCAAGTAGAAGGAATGAGAACTCCAACATTACGCATGATCCAAAGAGTAAGAAGGATCAAATATTTCATGGTATTAAGACAACATTTATAAGGGAAATAGTTTCCACATATTCTCGTTATATGAAGAATTAATATCAAGCGTTAATAAGATAAGTAAAGAACTCTTTGAGTCCTATGGATTTGAAGGGAAGCAAGAGATGAAGAGGATGGTAGAGAGAAAGATGGATAAAGGGAAGAGGGGAAAGAAATATTTTCCCATATGTGATAACTATAGAAAGAATCACCTTGGTAAATGCTTAAAGGGAATGGGAGTTTGTTATAAGTGTGGAGAAAAATGATACTAAGTACATGATTTCAAGGATAAAAAAAAGTTTCAAATGTACAATGCTTCATCTGCAAGGAGTTGGGACACTATGCGAATCAATGTCCAAATCATCAGAGTATGCCCCAAATGATGCTATTGGATAATAATAAAGTTATGATACTACCACATATAAAGAGGAATGACTAGTGTCCTTATGTTGTTGTTAAATAATTATTTTATTTTAGTGTTGTATCAATGATGTACTAGTTATAAGAATTATGATGTATATAAGGATTGTACTGTAATACCATTTCATTAAGGATTTGAGATTGTGTGGTACCAAGAAAAGTGACTCAATAGCAAGTTAAACTTTTTGGAAAATACATGGTTGAAGGAAAGATAAACTTTAATATGGTCCTGATACCGAGGTATTGATTTTGTAATAAGATATTATTGATTTGGATAAATTCTATTAGATATTATTGACATCCTTGTAACTGATTAAAAGTTTTTTTATTCCATCATTGTTGGAGTATTCAAAATTTTTGAATTTAAGGATTATATCCAGTATTCTATAAATAACAAGGGATAATGAATGTATTCAACAAGGTTTTATGGTAATTTAGGGTGTTACAATGTTTTAAGATAATACATGATGATGGTATACACATGTTATTAAGTGAAAAAAGATCTTCATTGTGTTTACTTTCTTTAAAAATTTTGGGCTGTGAGTTTGGACAGAAGTATTTTGGATAAGTCTAATGGCTGGAATGGATTATGTTTGACATTGGATACTATTTTTAAGGTTAAAAAATTTCTTAAAATTATTTTTACATTGTTATAAAAAGGACAACCCCAAGGTCCGGCAATAACCTATCGCGTCTGGCAAGGCCGCGACACTTGAACCCGCAACCAATGGGAGACAAGGGTGCATCACCTACCACTGGCCCACAAGATGTGTTGGATTTCAAAATGTAGTTTTTATAAAAGGTCTCATAGATGAATTATAAATTCTTTTTTTGGAACCCTATACAATTTGGATAAATAGAATATTTTAAAGTTCTATTATCTTTTAGAGTGAAAGATGAGTTTGTGGTAGAAATTAGTTAAAGGATGTAACTCTACATGTCAAGTATAATTTTTTTCTCTTATTCTATGAAGAAATTAATTCTTAAATTTTAGGTAAGGTATCTTAAAACCAAAAATGTGTTATCCAAATTCCTTATGTTTTGATGAACCGATGATATTTTAAATAATCTTAGATTGATGGCTTTGAGGCCCTCAATTTTACACTTGTTTGTGATTGATGAACTTAATCACTCCCTATAAATATTTATGTTTTCCACCAATTATGTGTCTATAATTTCCAAAAATGTTCTCATAATTGAGAACATAATTTATTGGTGACTTTTTCATTTCCCTTTCCCTCTTATTAAGACTAAATTCTATTAACCCAAATTTCGGATGTGGGTTTTTCACAAAGGTATTTTTCTATATTTAAAATTTTATTTTAAAAGAAAAAATTCAAATTGTGTGGATGAATTTTTTTGAAGGAGAGGAGAATTTAACACCCAAAGATTTCATGTTACGTTATCTTATTAAAGTAGTTCAATAGCTTATGCTACACGCAACAGAAAGTTTGAGCGCACCACAACTTATCAATCTAGCCGTAAAAAAATGGTTATGAATAGTATTCACTTCATTTTGAATCTTATATAATCTATATAATTTCAATATCCATATTATGTGTTTCTTAGACATAATATAAGAACATATTCAATTTTTTAGATAAAGGAAGTATTTTTTAAAAAAATGAAATTTTACCACCTATTAATGGTGAACCTTTTTAAATGTAATATTTGTCACTTTTATATTAAATTTGAAAAAATAAAATTCTTATTTAGAAGTGGGACATAAAAATTTTGTTTGGATAAATTTTTGGTGTTTTTTTGATAACTTTCATATTTTGATGAATAGTTAAAAGTACTAAATTTTAATTGAAAAAAACTATTTTAATCCAAATAATTTATAGTGTGAAATTATACATTTGAATGGGTTTTAAGTGTAATTAGATTATATTTTTATCATTTAATACAATGTAGGTGTTGGCTCTATTTTCCGTCACAGAGTATAATGACTAAAAAAGAGAAATACCTTAGTCCAAAGTGATTCATCCTTTGAAGAAACATCAAAAATCCACAAAGGAATGAAGAAGGATTTGGTTAAGGATGGGGCACATAGGATTCATCAAGGCCATTGAGGTATACCTGCGCACCACATACTGTGTGTGCAGGTGACTTGCACGCCCTATCTGATTTTTGCTCAGGGTCTTCAGTGGCCTATAAATACCCCTGGTGGGCCCCCCATTTCAGGGACAAAAAAATTCCAAAACTCATATTCGAGCTCACCGTGCCCTAGTCTCTTCTGGAGGTCTTCCAAACACTTCTGAGGTAATTTCATACATAGAATGGAAGATCTAAATAGGGTAAATAAGGCCTAAGGGTTGAAATTCATCAACACCTGCGAGCCTAGGTGTTTAAACCCTTAAGGGAAGTAGATACACCTGCGCGCCGCCTTATCCCTTCACCAGAACCTGTGCGCCTCTCTTTTGGAAGCCCCTAGGGATAATACTAAGGGATTGAGTCAAGCCTCGCTAAAGTATTATCCTATGGGTTGATCTTCGCGTAGGTACCAATGTGTCGCGTAGGTATAGCTGTACGACCAGGACCTGTGCACCCTTGCAGGACCTGCACACCTACTCCTTTTTGGGTGCCCCTCCAACCTATTCACATCTTTTCTTCAAATCCACCTCTCCTCCTCAAGATTTAGCCTTCAAAACCCTCTTTAAAGTCATTTATGACATGGTTCCTTTGTTGGATTCCTTACCTGAAAGGAATTCTGTGGAATATCTCTTAAAACCTAGTGATTTACATATCTTCATGTTCCCTGATTACAAACTACTCATGCTGACACATTGGATAATGCAACCACCATTCGGCCTGATATTGATCAGGAGGAAGCAATATTCCATATCACACATTGAAGAATGGTCTCATCAATTTTCACATGCGATATTGAAGAAATAAATTAGGTCAATACCACCCCATAGCATGACGAACCGATGAACTCTCCTGTATGGATGGAGCCAATAATTGGTTATCACCAAAATGGGACTCTCCCAATAGACCGAGCCAAAAGGGAATAGATTCAGTGCCATGCAGAAAAATTCACTCTTCTATATTAAAAAAATGAGAAGAAATCCCTCTAAAAAAGAGGCTTTGATAGAATCCTCCTCAGGTGTATAACATAAGTAGAGATTTGCACCTTCTTGTAAGAAGTCCATGCAAACACCTATGACACCCATATATCTGGGACCAAGATCTCCCACCAAATCAGGAGGATGGAATATTACTAGAAAATCATGATACATGAATGTGTGAAGTTCACCAAGAAATTTATTGCATTCTAGATTTATGAAAATTTCATCCATCGACAACCAAAATTTCCAAATACAGCTAAATATTTCTGGCCATTCACCATTTTGGGAATGGATATTATGGGGACATATCCCCAAGACACAACTTAGTAGTTGAAGTAAATCCTTACTTCTGTTGAATTATTTTCCAAATGGGCTGAGGAAATACCCCTCAAGGAAGTTGGTATGAAGAATAACATCAACCTCATGAAGTCTCATATCATCACCAGGTTTGGGGTCCCTCAAACAATATTGACATAAAACGACACCAACTTCTGTTCTACAGAGTTGAAGTAACTGTACCAGAAGTACAATATCAAGTCCAATCACTGATATTGCTATCATGTAGTGGAAAATAGATAGATATATGCCTTTAATGTAACACCCCAAGATTTCATAGTATGTTATCACATTAAATTAATTCAATATCTTGTGTTAAACGCAACACAGAGTTCAAGCGCCCCACAACTTACCAAACTAGCCATTCAAAAAGCTGTTATGAATAGTATTAACTTTATTTTGAATCTTATATACTCTATATAATTTTAAAATCAATATTACTTGTTTATTAGACATAATATAAGAAAAAATTCAATTTTTCAAATAAAGGAAGTATTTTTCAAAAAATGATATTTTACAGCCTATTAATGGGGAACCTTTTTTTAAATGCAATATTTTTCACTTTTATATTAAATTTGAAAAAAATAAAATTCTTATTTAGAAGTGGGACTTAAAAATTTAGTTTGGATAAATTTTTGGTATTTTTCTGAAAACCTTCATATATTTATGAATAGTGAAAGATACTAAATTTTAATTGAAAACAAATTTTTTAATCAAAATAATTTATAGTGTTAAATTATACATTTGAATGGTTTTGAAATATAATTGGATTATATTTTTATCATTTAATAAAATTTAGTTCATTAAAAGTAATTTCACATTTAGATTTGACATAAACTCATGTCAATCTGTTGATAGTTTTTACCTAAACCACCCCCATTTTGGTTTTGACAACGGGAATTAATTTTAAATTAATTATTGAAAATTATATGTTTTTAATTTTGAAAAATAGAAATCATTTTTGGATTCAGAATATCAAAATTAGCTTAGGGTAAATTTTTGGTATTTTTCTAAAAACTTTCAATTTTTTGATGAATAATGGAAAACACTATGTTATTGTTTAAAACCAAATTTTTATTTAAATAATGATTTATTTATTTAAATTTATTTTAATTAAGAATATATATATAATACCTATATAAGTTCAATGTAATTCATTGGAGTCATTTTATAATAAAATTAGATGTATAAAATTTTATTGAACTTTTTTCCGTCTTTTACCCACCTTCCAGGAGCATTTGCAAATTTGCTAAAAACATAATTTTACCGCTTCTGTGAGTGGAATTTTCAAAAATCTGAGAGAACCGGTTGACATCAGTAAGTAAAATGAGGTTCAATAAGATGAAAATATTTATTCTAAATAGTAACTTTTGACTTTTATTTACCACAGTTAAAATTAAATAGGGAAATTAAAGGTAAAAATGATATTATAATTACCCTAACACATGTCATAATTCTATTGTATAAGTGTAATTAAAAAAAATACCTTAGGAATAAAATATTTTACTTTTGGTCCACTTGGATTAGATTAGGACATTTATTATTATTTTATTCAAATAAGAGTTAAAAGTGTTAAATTCAAAGTTTAATAACTAAACCATTTTTAATATAGGGTTACACAAAAGATAAATTTGACAATAAATATTAATTATAAAGATAAAACGATTTCATACATAATTTTAATTTATTTATAATTTTTAGACATTAAATAATTAACTTTATTTATTACACAACGATGATGCAGTAATTACCTTCTTAATAAAATATTAAAATAATTGATATTATAAATATTAAAAAAAATATAATTTAAACGTTTTGAGGACATACAAGAATTTTATATGTTAATATCACATGTTAGGGTTGATTAAATGTATTTTTGTTGAAGTAAACAAGTTTTTATAACTTTTAAAAAAACTAAATACTAAATAGTGTCAAAATTGACATAAATTAGTTATTAAAACTAATATTATATTATTAAATGATATAATATTCCAAAAAATATAAGGTTCTGCCAAAGGACTTATATAATTATTAATATGTCATTGATGAACCACTTGGGGTTATATTTAAATTTTATAGTAACTTTATTAACAATTTATTATAATATTACCAGCGGACATTGTAAAAGTTAATCCTTTTAACTTAGAGTTAAATCTAAAAGATAAGGTTAATATGGTGACCTAAAATTGTCTAAAACCTATTGTTTGAGAGTATTTCGACCCATAAACACTGTATACTCTAAATTAATCAATTTGGATCTATCAGAAACCGAAAATTATTTTATAATAAAATAATATTTCAAACTTTTCCTAAAGTGACCCTCAAATCTCTTATAAAAGGGTACTTCCCCTTCTCTGAAAATCACAACTCCAAATAAATTTGTCTCAGTCAACCCCTACTCAAATATCCTCCCAAATACCATTAATTTTACCTAGATTCCTTACATTGATCAGAAATCCAACCTAAGGAACCCTTTTGATCAACTGAAAAGGAAGCACATGAAGAAGATGGAATAATTTCACCACCCTCTTTCAAGTTCTTTTATTCTTCCAATTCCTCTTTCTTTGTTGTTTCCATACCAAAATAATAACTCCATTACTTTCTACATACTATGATTTTATTATATATATGGGGCAATGATATTCATTATTCTATCCATCCTATAAATGACAATGTCACCATACGTGCATACGTACGGCTTACAGTCTCCACATTGTGGTGTAGTTTGTTATTCAATCACTTAATTATTTGGATGAGTATAATAATGATGTATAATTGATTTAAATAATAAATATAACATGTTAATGATTTGGTATATATGATATACCATCCAATTACATACGATTTCACCATCAATATAGTGATATTGTCGTTTGTGTGTACATATGGATTACCGTCTCCATGAACGCGATGAGATTAATTCCCCATCATAATCATTCCAGAATAATTTTTATTTTAGGATTAAAAATAATTTTTAAGAACTTAATATAATTCTGGATATGAATCAAATACATCCTATCCATAACAATCATGGCTTACATAACAAAACATATAAAGGAAAACGAATCAGTTAACACCCGAAACAATGATACTACTAAAATATTATTGACAAAGCAATATTAGAAGATCATATATGATATCATATTTATTTATTTAGTTCTTGTATAATTTAATAACAATTATTTAACTATTATACAAGAGGTTAACATACCCTTGATCAAGGAAAAGTACAAGGTAAGGGTAAATTACTCAATCTCATTACTATCTGAGATTCTTTATGTGTAAGTATTTTCTCGGACATATTTTGTATCCCTGTCCATGTTTCAAAAAAGAAGTTTCTAAAAATGATTCTTTTAAGGTAATATTTAACTAAAACATCATTTTAAATATTTTAAATATTTATTCTTATAAATATTTCTCATTAATTTCCATGTTTTCAAAATGGTTTTAAGGATTTATTTATATGGACATGAATGTTTTAAAATGTTAATTCCTTTAAAAAGTTTCAATGTGGTATGGGACACTTTGATTGAAAAATATATTTTAAATGTCAACCTTTATAAATTGTGTGGATTTTAAATGATTTAATGAAAAAGGGGTATTTCACTCAAGGAGTTTTACTGATCATTTTCAACTATATCCTCATCATTTACTTAATATTTTTCTAGATTGAGGTTGATTTATTATAATAAAATTTTAAATATTGTATTGAATGAGTTATGATATGTTTTACTGTGGATTGCTATTTTTATACCATTCATGATTTATAGTTAAACTATTGACGTTTCATATGAACATTTTAATATGAATGTTTATGTTATGTTTCAACCTTTTCATATGAGGAATGTATTGGACTTAGTAAGTGATGGGTGGAGCCCGCTATAACTCCTTGATGCATCAGTAGGTCTCATGAGACAAACTAGTGTCTTGGCACAAGGCCTTGACAAAACTTTTATTTTTAGTCTTGGAATGAGGCCTTGACTATGTGGTTATGATGTCAAGCATTATGCATTCCATCATTATGAAATTGGCTATTGATATTGCATGTGATTATTCAAATAGTATAATATACATGTGAATAAGTAAATGGAATTATTTATATTTATATTTTCCATATTATGATAAAGTTTAGGTTTAAAATCATTTTGTTTTAGTCTTATACATTTCCTTAAATGTTTATTCTTATTTATGAAAGTTTCCACTATATTTTTATCCTTAGTGTGCATCTGAGATCACCCCTTTCCTATGTTTTTTCCCATGATGTGAAGAAATAAATTATGATTAAACTGTTAGGATAGGCCAAGGATATGAGTGTGTTCAAAGGGGACACAATGTTGTTTTTTCTTTATTTCATTATGTAATGTAAAACTAATGTATATATCCTATAATTACAAGGATAATAAACTAGTCGGTCTTTCGAGACTTGATCTCTTGTGATCATGGCAATGTTATGTAACAATGCACCAACTCTGGGTAACTGGGGTCAGGGTGTTATAGTTGGTATGAGAGGAAGTTTAGTACAAACTTTGGAAACTAGATTTAGATAAAATCTTATTAGATCACATTACCCTAAGATAGGCTTTGAGGATTAGTATATAAGAACTTTCTAGAATTTTGATAATGTAGAGATTTTTTTGTATTTTCCAAGAAATAGAACCATGTCTGGATATGAGTAGGTAGAGGCAGCTCTTACATGGATGTACCTTGTAGTGAAAAATCTAACAAGGAGTTTCGAGCTTAACTCGGGGTATCCTAGTATACGATAATGGGCCTTGCTGTACTTTTGGTTACGACAATCCCGAGGGATATGTATAGGATAATTCACATTTCCTTTACAAACCATTATGAAGGATTTATGAGTATATACTTCCTCAAAGAATTTTTTTTATGATTATGGATTATATCCATAAATTGTTCAATTTATGTTAAGTGTTTTAAAAGTGCGGAATTATGTATTGCGATTAATAAACTAATCTAGTGTATTCCATTGTTTAGAAATGGTTCCAAGAAGAAGGAATGAGAACTCCAACATTACGCATGATCCAAAGAGTAAGAATTATAATATATTTCATGGTATTAAGACAACATTTAGAAGGGAAATAGTTTCCCACATATTCTCATTATATGAAGAAATAATATCATGCGTTAATAATATAAGTAAATAACTCTTTGAGTCCTTTGGATATGAAGGGAAGCAAGAGAAGAAAAGGATGGAAGAGACAAATATGGATAAAGGGAAGAGGGGAAAGAAAGATTTTCCCATATGTGATAACTATAGAAAGAATCACCTTGGTAAATGCTTAAAGGGAATGGGAGTTTGTTATAAGTGTAGAGAAAAATGATACTAAGTACATGATTTCAAGGATAAAAAAAAGTTCCAAATGTACAATGCTTCATCTGCAATGAGTTGGGACACTACGTGAATCAAGGTCCAAATCATCAGAGTATGCCCCAAATGATGCTATTGGATAATAATAAAGTTATGATACTACCATAGATGAAGAGGAATTACTAGTGTTCTTATGTTGTTCATAAATAATTATTTCATTTGAGTGTTGTATCAATGATGTACTAGTTATAAGAATTATGAAGTATATAAGGATTGTAATGCAATACAATTTCATTAAGGATTTGAGATTGTGTGGTACCAAGAAAAGTGACTCAATAACAAGTTAAATTTTTTGGAAAATACATGGTTGAAGGAAAGATAAACTTTAATATGGTCCTGATACTGAGGTATTGATTTTCGAATAAGATATGATTGATTTGGATAAATTCTATTAGATATTATTGACATCCTTGTAACTGATTAAAAGTTTTTTTATTCCATCATTGTTGGAGTATTCAAAATTTTTGAATTTAAGGAGTATATCCAATATTCTATAAGGAAAAAAGGGATAATGAATGTATTCAACAATGTTTTATGGTAATTTAGGGTGTTAAAATGTTTTAAGATAATACATGATGATGGTATACACATGTTATTAAGTGAAAAAAGATCTTCATTGTGTTTACCTTCCTTAAAAATTTTGGGCTGTGAGTTTGGACATAAGTATTTTGGATAAGTCTAAAGGCTGGAATGGATTATGTTTGACATTGGATACTATTTTTATGGTTAAATAATTTATTAAAATTATTTTTGGATTGTTATAAAAAGGACAACCCAGAGGTCAAGCAACAACCTATCGCGTCTGGCAAGGCCGCGACACTTGAACCCGCAACCAATGGGAGACAAGGGTGCATCACCTACCATTGGCCCACAAGATGTCCTGAATTTCATAACGTAGTTTTTATAAAAGGTATGATAGATGAATTATAAATTCATTTTTTTGGAACCCTATACAATTAGGATAAATAGAATATTTTAAATTTCTATTATCTTTTAGAGTGAAAGATGAGTTTGTGGTAGAAATTAGTTAAAGTATGTAACTCTACATGTCAAGTATAATTTTTTTCTCTTATTCTATGAAGAAATTAATTCTTAAATTTTTGGTAAGGTATCTTAAAACAAAAAATGTGTTATCCTAATACCTTATGTTTTGTTGAACCGATGAGATTTTAAATAATCTTTGATTGATGGATTTGAGGCCCTCAATTTTACACTTGTTTGTGATTGATGAACTTAATCACTCCCTATAAATATTTATGTTTTTCCACCAATTATGTGTCTCTAATTTACAACAATGTTCTCATAATTGAGAACATAATTTATTAGTGATTTTTTCATTTCCCTTTCCCACTTATTAAGTCTAAATTCTATTTACCCAAATTTCGGATGTGGGTTTTTCACAAAGGTATTTTTATATATTTAACCTTTTATTTTAAAAGAAAAAATTCAAATTGTGTGGAAGAATTTTTTTGAAGGAGAGGAGAATGTAACAACCCAAGATTTCATGGTATGTTATCTTATTAAAGTAATTCAATAGCTTATGCTACACGCAACACAAAGTTCGAGCGCACCATAACTTATCAAACTAGCTGTAAAAAAATGGTTATGAATTTCATTGACTTCATTTTGAATCTTATATACTCTATATAATTTTAATATCCATATTATGTGTTTCCTAGACATAATATAAGAACATATTCAATTTTTTAGATAACTGAAGTATTTTTTAAAAAAATGAAATTTTACCGCCTATTAATGGTGAAACTTTTTTAAATGTAATATTTGTCACTTTTATATTAAATTTGACAAACTAAACTTCTTATTTAGAAGTGGGACATAAAAATTTAGTTTGGATAAATTTTTGGTGTTTTTTTGATAAATTTCATATTTTGATGAATAGTTAAAAGTACTAAATTTTAATTGAAAACAACTATTTTAATCCAAATAATTTATAGTGTTAAATTATACATTTGAATGGTTTTGAAGTGTAATTAGATTATATTTTTATCATTTAATACAATGTAGGTGTTGATTCTATTTTCCGTCACAGAGTATAATGACTAAAAAAGAGAAATACCTTACTCCAAAGTGATTCATTCTTTGAAGAAACATCAAAAATCAACAAAGGAATGAAGAAGGATTTGGTTAAGGATGGGGCACGTAGGTTTCATCAAGGCCATGGAGGTATACCTGCGCACCACATACTGGGTGCGTAGGTGACATGCGCGCCCTATCTGATTTTCGCCAAGGGTCTTCAGTGGCCTATAAATACCCCTGGTGGGCCCCCCATTTCAGGGACGAAAAAATTCCAAAACTCATATTCGAGCTCTCGGTGCCCTAGTCTCTTATGGAGGTCTTCCAAACACTTCTAAGGTAATTTCTTACCTAGAATGGAAGATCTAAATCGGGTAAATAAGGCAGAAGGGTTGAAATTCATCAACACCTACGCGCCTAGGTGTTTAAACCCTTATGGGAAGTAGACACACCTGCGCGCCGCCTTATCCCTTCACCAAAACCTGTGCGCCTCTCTTTTGGAAGCCCCTAGGGATAATACTAAGGGCTTGAGTTAAGCCTCGCTAAAGTATTATCCTATGGGTTGACCTTCGCGCAGGTACATATGTGTCGCGTAGGTATACCTGTACGACCAGGACCTGCGTGCCCTCGCAGGACCTGCGCACTTACTCCTTTTTGGGTGCCCCTCCTGCCTATTCACATCTTTTCTTCAAATCCACCTATCCTCTTCATGATTTAGCCTTAAAAACCCTATTTAAAGTCATTTATGACATGGTTCCTTTGTTGGCTTCCTTACCTGAATGGAATTCTCTGGAATATCTCTCAAAATCTAGTGATTTACATATCTTCATGTTCCCTGATTACAAACTACTCATGCTGACACATTGGATAATGCAACCACCATTCGGCCTGATATTGATCAGGAGGAAGCAATATTACTTATCACACATTGAATAATGGTCTCATCAATTTTCATATGTGATATTGAAGAAATAAATTAGGTCAATACCACCCCAGAGCATGACGAACCGATGAACTCTCCTGTATGGATGGAGCCAATAATTGTTTATCACCAAAATGGGACACTCCCAATAGACTGAGCTAAAAGGGAATAGATTCGGTGCCATGCAGAAAAATTCACTCTTCTATATTGAAAAAATGAGACGAAATCCCTCTACAAAAGAGTCTTTGATGGAATCCTCCTCAAGTGTATAACATAAGGAGAGATTTGCACCTTCTTATAAGAAGTCCACGCAAACACCTATGGCACCCATCAATCCGATACCTAGATCTCCCACCAAATTAGGAGGTTGTAATATTACTAGAAAATCATGATACAGGAATTTGTGAAGTTCACCAAGAAATTTCATGCATTCTAGATTTATGAAAACTTCATCCATCAACAACCAAAATTTCCAAATACAGCTAAATATTTCTGGCCATTCACCATTTTGGGAATGGATATTATGGGGACATATCCCCAAGACACAACTTATTAGTTCAAGTACATCCTTACTTATATTGAATTATTTTCCAAATGGGCAGAGGAAATACCCCTCAAGGAAGTTGGTATGAAGAATAACATCAACCTCATGAAGTCTCATATCATCACCAGGTTTGGGGTCCCTTAAATAATATTGATATAAAATGACACCAACTTCTGTTCTACAGAGTTGAAGTGACTGTACCAGAAGTACAATATCAAGTCCAATCACTGATATTGCTATCATGTAGTGGAGAATTGATAGATAGAGGCCTTTAATGTAACACCCCAAGATTTCATAGTATGTTATCACATTAAATTAATTCAATATCTTGTGTTAAACGCAACATCGAGTTCAAGCGCCCCACAACTTACTAAACTAGCCGTTCAAAAAGCTGATATGAATATTATTAACTGTATTTTGAATCTTATATACTCTATATAATTTTATAATCAATATTACGTATTTCTTAGACATAATATAAGAACAAATTCATTTTTTCAGATAAAGGAAGTATTTTTCAAAAAATGATATTTTACCGCCTATTAATGGTGAACCATTTTTTAAATGCAATATTTGTCACTTTTATATTAATTTTGAAAAAAATAAAATTCTTATTTAGAATTGGGACTTAAAAATTTTGTTTGGATATATTTTTGGTATTTTTCTGAAAACCTTCATATTTTTATGAATAGTGAAAGATACTAAATTTTAATTGAAAACAAATTTTTTAATCAAAATAATCTATAGTGTTAAATTATACATTTGAATGGTTTTGAAGTATAATTGGATTATATTTTTATCATTTAATACAATGTAGGTCATTAAAAGTAATTTCACATTTAGATTTGACATAAACACATGTCAATCTGTTGATAGTTTTTACCTACCCCCCCCCCATTTTGGTTTTGACAACGGGAATTAATATTAAATTAATTATTGAAAATTATATGTTTTGAATTTTCTAAAATAGAAATAATTTTTGGATTCATAATATCAAAATTAGCATAGGGTAAATTTTTGGTATTTTTCTAAAAACATTCAATTTTTGATGAATAATGAAAAACACTACGTTATTGTTTAAAACCGACTTTTTATTTAAATAATGATTTATTTTATTTAAATTTATTTTAATTAAAAATATATATATAATACCAATATAAGTTCAATTTAATTCATTGGAGTCATTTTATAATAAAATTAGATGTATAAAATTTTATTGAACTTTTTACCGTCTTTTACCCACCTTCTAGGAGCATTTGCAAATTTGCTTAAAACATAATTTTACCGCTTCTATGAGTGGAATTTTCAAAAATCCGAGAGAACCGGTTGACATAAGTAAGTAAAATGAGGTTCAATAAGATGAAAATATTTTTTCTAAATAGTAACTTTTGACTTTTATTTACCACAGTTAAAATTAAATAAGGAAATTAAAGGTAAAAATGAAATTATAATTACCCTAACACATGTCATAATTCTATTGTATAAGTGTAATTAAAAATAACAACCTTAGGAATAAAATATTTTCCTTTTGGTCCACTTGGATTAGATTAGGACATTTATTATTATTTTATTCAAATAAGAGTTAAAAGTGTTAAATTCAAATTTAAATAACTAAACCATTTTTAATATAGGGTTACCCATAAGATAAATTTGACAATAAATATTAATTATAAAGATAAAACGATTTCATAAATAATTTTAATTTTTTATAATTTTTAGACATTAAATAATTAACTTTATTTATGACACAACAATGATGCGGTAATTACCATCTTAATAAAATATTAAAATAATTGATATTATAAATATTAAAATAAGTAGAATTTAAATATTTTGATGCCATACAAGAATTTTATAAGTGAATATGACATGTTAGGGTTGATTAAATGTATTTTTGTTGAAGTAAACAAGTTTTTATGACTTTCACAAAAACAAAATACTAAATAGTGTCAAAATTGACATAAATTAGTTTTTAAAAAATATATTATATTATTAAATGATATAATATTCCAAAAAATATAAGGTTCTGCCAAAGAACTTATATAATTATTAATATGTCATTAAGAACCACTTGGGGTTATATTGAAATTTTATAGTAACTTTATTAACCATTTATTATAATATTACCAGCAGACATTGTAAAAGTTAATCCTTTTAACTTAGAGTTAATTCTAAAAGATAAGGTTAATATGGTGACCTAAACTTGTCTAAAACCTATTGGTTGAGAGGATTTAGACCCATAAACACTGTATACTCTAAATTAATCAATTTGGATATATCAGAAACCGAAAATTATTTTATAATAAAATAATATTTCAAACTTTTCCTAAAGTGACCCTCAAATCTCTTTTAAAAGGGTACTTCCCCTTCTCTGAAAATCACAACTCCAAATACATTTGTCTCAGCCAAACCCTACTCAAATATCCTCCCAACTACCCTTAATTTTACCTATATTCCGTACATTGATCAGAAATCCAACCTAAGGAACCCTTTTGATCAACTGAAAAGGAAGCACATGAAGAAGAGGTAATAATTTCACCACCATCTTTCAAGTTCTTTTATTCTTCCAATTCCTCTTTCTTTGTTTTTTCCATACCAAAATAATAACTCCATTACTTTATACATACTATGAGTTTATTATATATATGGTGAAACGATATTCATTATTCTATCCATCCTATAAATGAACATGTCACCATACATGCGTACGTACGGCTTACAGTCTCCACATTGTGGTGTAGTTTGTTATTCAATCACATAATTATTTGGACGAGTATAATAATGATGTATAATTGATGTAAATAATAAATATAACATGTTAATTATTCTGTATAGATGATATACCATCCAATTACATAAGATTTCACCATCAATATAGTGATATTGTCGCTCGTGTGTACATATGGATTACCGTCTCCACGAAAGCGATGAGATTCATTCCCCATCCTAATCATTCAAGAATAATTTTCATTTTGGGATTAAAAATAATTTTTAAGAACTTAATATCATTCTGGATATGAATCAAATACATCCTATCCATAATAATCATGGCTTACATAACAAAACATATAAAGGAAAACGAATCAGTTAACACCTGAAACAATGATACTACTAAAATATTATTGACAAAAAAATATTAGAATATCATATATGATATCATATTTATTGATGTAGTTCTTGTATAATTTAATAACAATTATTTAACTATTATACAAGAGGTTAACGTACCCTTGATCAAGTAAAAGTACAAGGTAAGGGTAAATTCCTCAATCTCATTATTATCTGAGATTGTTTATGTGTAAGTATTTTCTCAGACATATTTTTTATCCATGTCCATGTTTCAAAAAAGATGTTTCTAAAAGTGATTCTTTTAAGGTAATATTTAACCAAAACATCATTTTAAATATTTTAAATATTTATTCTTATGAATATTTCTCATTAATTTCCATGTTTTCAAAATGGTTTTAAGGATTTATTTATATGGATATGAATGTTTTAAAATTTTAATTCCTTTAAAAAGTTTCAAATTGGTATGCTAAAATTTGATTGAAAAATATATTTTAAATGTCAACCTTTATAAATTGTGTGACTTTTAAATGATTTCATGAAAAAGGGGTATTTCACTCAAGGAGTTTTATTGATCATTTTCAACTATATCTTCATCATTAACTTAATATTATTCTTGATTGAGGTTTATTTATTATAATACAATTTTACATGTTGTATTGAATGAGTTATGAAATGTTTTACTGTGGATTTGCTATTTTTATACCATTCATGGTTTATGGTTAAAGTATTGACGTTTCATATGCTAGTTTTAATATGAATGTTTATGTTATGTTTCAACCTTTTCATATGAGGAATGTATTTGACTTAGTAAGTGATGGGTGGAGCCCGCTATAACTCCATGATGCATCAGTAGGTCTCATGAGACAAACTAGTGTCTTGGCACAAGGCCTTGAAAAAAAATTTATTTTTAGTCTTGGCATGAGGCCTTGACTATGTGGTTATGATGTCAAGCATTATGCATTCCATCATTATGGAATTGGCCATTGATATTGCATGTGATTATTCAACTAGTAGAATATACATGTTAATAAGTAAATGGAATTATTTATATTTATATTTTCTTTATTATGATAAATATTAGGTTTAAAAGGATTTTGTTTTAGTCTTATAAATTTCTTTAAATGTTTATGCTTATTTATGAAAGTTTCCACTATATTGTTATCCTTACTGTGCATCTGAGATCACCCTTTTCTTATGTTTTTCCCATGATGTGAAGAAGTAAATTTTAATTAAACTACTAGGATAAGCTAAGGATATGAGTGTGTTTAAAGGTTACACAATGTTGATTTTCTTTATTTCATGATGTAATGTAAAACTTATGCATATATCTTGTAATTACAAGGATAATAAACTAATCGGTCTTTCGAGACTTGGTCTCTTGTGATCATGCAAATGTTATGTAACAATGCACCAACTCTGGGTAACTGGGGTCGGGGTGTTATAGTTAGTATGAGAGGAAGTTTAGTACAAACCTTGGAAGCTGGATTTAGATAAAATCTTATTAGATCACATTACCCTAAGATAGGCTTTGAGGATTAGTATATAAGAACTTCCTAGAATTTTGGTAATGTAGAGATTTTTTTTGTATTTTGCAAGAAATACAACCATGTCTGGATACGAGTATGTAGAGGCAGCTCTGACATGAATGTACCTTGTAGTGAAAACTCTAACAAGGAGTTTCGAGCTTGACTCGGGGTATCCTAGTACACGACAATGGGCCTTGCTATACTTTTGGTTACGACACTCCGGAGGGATATGCATAGGATAATTCATATTTCCTTTACAAACCATTATGAAGGATTTATGAGTATATACTTCCTCAAAGAAAACATTTTTATGATTATGGATTATATCCATAAATTGTTCAATTTATGTTAAGTGTTTTAAAAGCGTGTAATTATGTATTGCGATTCATAAACTAATCTAGTGTATTCCATTATTTAGAAATGGTGCCAAGTAGAAGGAATGATAACTCCAACATTACGCATGAACCAAAGAGGAAGAAGGATCATATATTTCATGGTATTAAGACAACATTTATAAGGGAAATAGTTTCCCACATATTCTCATTATATGAAGAAATAATATCATGCATTAATAAGATAAGTAAAGAACGCTTTTAGTCCCATGGATTTGAAGGGAAGCAAGAGAAGAAAAGGATGGTAGAGAGAAAGATGGATAAAGGGAAGAGGGGAAAGAAAGATTTTCCCATATGTGATAACTATAGAAAGAATCACCTTGGTAAATGCTTGAAGGGAATGGGAGTTTGTTATAAGTGTGGAGAAAAATGATACTAAGTACATGATTTCAGGGATAAAAAAAGTTTCAAATGTACAATGCTTCATCTGTAAGGAGTTGGGACACTACGTGAATCAATGTCCAAATCATCAGAGTATGCCCCAAATGATGCTATTGGATAATAATAAAGTTATGATACTACCATAGATGAAGAGTAATGACTAGTGTTCTTATGTTGTTATTAAATAATTATTTCATTTTAGTGTTGTATCAATGATGTACTTGTTATAAGAATTATGAAGTATATAAGGATTGTACTGCAATACCATTTCATTAAGGATTTGAGATTGTGTGGTACCAAGAAAAGTGACTCAATAGCAAGTTAAACTTTTTGGAAAATACTTGGTTGAAGGAAAGATAAACGTAATATGGTCCTGATACTGAGGTATTGATTTTGGAATAAGATATGATTGATTTGTATAAATTCTATTAGATATTATTGACATCCTTGTAACTAATTAAAAGTTTTCTTATTCCAACATTGTTGGAGTATTCAAAATTTTTGAATTTAAGGAGTTTATCCAGTATTCTATAAGGAACAAAAGATAATGAATGTATTCAACAAGGTTTTATGGTAATTTAGGGTGTTACAATGTTTTAAGATAATACATGATGAAGGTATACAAATGTTATTAAGTGAAAAAAGATCTTCATTGTGTTTACCTTCCTTAAAAAGTTGGGGCTGTGAGTTTGGGAAGATGTATTTTGGATAAGTCTAAAGGCTGGAATGGATTATGTTTGACATTGGATACTATTTTTAAGGTTAAATAATTTCTTAAAATTATTTTTGTATTGTTATAAAAAGGACAACCCAGAGGTCGGGTAACAACCTATCGCGTCTGGCAAGGCCGCGACACTTGAACCCGCAACCAATGGGAGACAAGGGTGCATCACCTACCACTAGCCCACAAGATTTCCTAGATTGCATAATGTAGTTTTTATAAAAGTTCTGATAGATGAATTATAAATTCATTTATTTGGAACCCTATACAATTAGGATAAATAGAATATTTTAAAGTTCTATTATCTTTTAGAGTGAAAGATGAGTTTGTGGTAGAAATTAGTTAAAGGATGTAACTCTACATGTCAAGTATAATTTTTGTCTCTTATTCTATGAAGAAATTAATTCTTAAATTTTAGGTAAGGTATCTTAAAACCAAAAACGTGTTATCCTAATACCTTATGTTTTATTGAACCGATGATATTTGAGGCCCTCAATTTTACACTTGTTTGTGATTGATGAACTTAATCACTCCCTATAAATATTTTTGTTTTTTCACCAATTATGTGTCTCTAACTTCCAACAATGTTCTCATAATTGAGATCATAATTTATTGGTGACTTTTTCATTTCCCTTTCCCACTTATTTAGACGAAATTCTATTAACCCAAATTTCGGATGTGGGTTTTTCACAAAGGTATTTTTCTATATTTAACCTTTTATTTTAAAATAAAAAATTCAAATTGTGTGGATGAAATTTTTTGAAGGAGAGGAGAATGTAACACCCCAATATTTCATGGTATGTTATCTTATTAAAGTAATTCAATAGCTTATGCTACACGCAACACAAAGTTCGAGCGCACCACAACTTATCAAACTAGCCGTAAAAAATGGTTTTGAATAGTATTGACTTCATTTTGAATCTTATATACTCTATATAATTTTAATATCCATATTATGTGTTTATTAGACATAATATAAGAACATATTTAATTTTTTAGATAAATGAAGTATTTTAAAAAAAAAATGAAATTTTATCGCCTATTAATGGTGATCCTTTTTTAAATGTAATATTTGTCACTTTTATATTAAATTTGACAAACTAAACTTCTTATTTAGAAGTGGGACATAAAAATTTAGTTTGGATAAAATTTTGGTGTTTTTTTGATAACTTTCATATTTTGATGAATAGTTAAAAGTACTGAATTTTAATTGAAAACAACTATTTAATCAAAATAATTTATAGTGTTAAATTATACATTTGAATGGTTTTGAAGTGTAATTAGATTATATTTTTATCATTTAATACAATGTAGGTGTTGACGCTATCTTCCGTCATAGAGTATAATGACTGAAAAAGAGAAATACTTTAGTCCAAAGTGATTCATCCTTTGAAGAAACATCAAAAATCGACAAAGAAATGAAGAAGGATTTGGTGAAGGATGGGGCGCGTAGGTTTCATCAAGGCCATGGAGGTATACCTGCGCAACACATACTGGTCACGAAGGTGACTTGCGCGCCCTATTTGATTTTCACCCAGGGTCTTCAGTGGCCTATAAATACCCCTGGTGGGCCCCCCCATTTCAGGGACAGAAAAATTCCAAAACTCTTATTCGAGATCTCGGTGCCCTAGTCTCTTCTGGAAGTCTTCCAAACACTTCTAAGGTAATTTCTTACCTAGAATGGAAGATCTAAACAGGTGAAATAGGACCTAAGGGTTGAAATTCATCAATACCTACGCGCCTAGGTATTTAAACCCTTAAGGTAAGTAGACACACCTACGTGCCGCCTTATCCCTTCACCAGAACCTGTGTGCCTCTCTTTTAGAATCCCCTAGGGTTAATACTAAGGGCTTTAGTCAAGCCTCACTAAAGTATTATCCTATGGGTTGACCATCACACAGGTACCTATGTGTCTCGCAGGTATACCTGTACGACCTGGACCTGCGCGCCCTCGCAGGACCTGCGCACCTACTCCTTTTTGGGTGCCCCTCCTACCTATTCACATCTTTTCTTCAAATCCACCTCTCCTCTTCAAGATTTAGCCTTCAAAACCCTCTTTAAAGTCATTTATTACATGGTTCCTTTCTTGTCTTCCTTACCTGAAAGGAATTCTGTGGAATATCTCTCAAAACATAGTGATTTACATATCTTCATGTCACTAAGGTGAGGGATCTCATTCATTCAATATCATCATTTAAGATGGGAGGATCTTTAACCTGGATCTACATTTTAGAAGTAAGACCCAGTCTCAAATTCCCAAATATGGGCCTCCTTCTCAGGAGTAAGCCCCAATCATAATTCCCTTAACTCGGGCATCCTCTTCAGGAGTAAGCCCCAATCTTCATGTTCCCTTAATTTTGGGAATCCTCTTCAGGAGTAAGCCCCATGTTCCCAAATATGGGAATCCTCCTTAGAAGTAAACCCAAAATTCCAATTTTCCTTAACCTAGGCCTCCTTTTCAGGAGTAAGCCCCAGTCATAATTCCCCTAACCTGGGCCTCCTTCTTAAGAATAAGCCCCAGTTCTCAAGTCCCTTTAACCTGAGCCTCCTTCTCAGGAATAAGTCCCAGTTCTAATTTCTCTTAACCAGTCTTAATTTCATTTGACTTGGGAATCCTCCTTAGGAGTAAGCCATAAGTACCCTCATAATTTGGGCATCTTCATCAGGAGTCAGCCCCAAGTTAGAGTATCCTAATCTCCATAAAATCACATATACCTTTATGGACCATGTTCCCAAGTTTCTTCCCTAAAGTAAATCCCAATCCTCATTTATTCTGGGCAGTCATACATACATAATCCCCACATTATTGCATCTTTCGTGGCATAATTGTCTGGTTTTACCAATACCTCTTGTTTCTCGCACCAAGCATGACTCACGTGAGATTAGAGTGTAAAAGTAATTATGAAATCTTTATTTGTGCCACCAATCATGCATAAACCTCATTCTTCTTTTCCCGAACTATGTGGGTTCTGATTCCATTTCTAAAACAAAGGATACATAAGTATCCCATCTGTGGGTATGATCCCAAAATCTGAAATAATACATGTCCTTCTGAATGACAATAAACTTCAAGTTCCCTGCTGAGTGGCTTTAAAACCAGTATGGTTATCATAATGACTAAGAGATCTGTATATAATGTACAAAAGGATACCATTGACTAAGAATCTCTAACAAATACAGATGATTCTCTATCGATGAAGAACCTCGAATACATAAAAAATATTCTCTAAATTTCATAGATATTAATCATTGATTTTCATATCTAAAGGAAAACACATTTTCATACATGGTAATGTAATAAGGATTCAAAAATATAACTTAGATCTATAAAGAGAGTCCCAGAGTAGACAATAATTCCCCCCAAAAATGTTTGATGAGTCCGACCTCCCATCCTCTCGACCAATGCAAATTCTTAAGGCTCATCGGTTCACAACTAATGAGCACCTACCTTTGGAATGTAGGTCCAAATGGATACAGAATCATTGGATGTTTTCGGTTCTATGAACAAACCCGTTAGAAACCGATTGGAATGTTTGAACCTTAAACAAACAAGGTCATCCCCATTTCCAACAAGGAAACAAAAAATGGTGAACCCAATGTAAATCCTTAACCAAGTTAAAATGATGTTTTACTTATTTGTTAGGCCCCTATTTAAACTCAATGAGAGGGCCAAAAAAAACAATCAATAACATATGTGCTCATCCAAAAGATGTAGTGGCTGAACTTATCTTGATTACATCTGTTATATCAAATAGGCACACTTTTCCAAGATCTTCTGCATTACAGAAATGGATTCTCTTAAGTTCACACTTGTGAATGCCTTTGCTGTGAATACCTCTGCTGCTACTCCTGCTGGATTATTGTCCGCTCTGAGGATGACATAACGTACTTAGCATCTTCAAAGCTGGGTATCAAATGCGCTGGTTAAGGAATACCGTCAAAATGGTACTATTCCGACTCTGGAGGCCGCTTGACAAGCCCTCCAAGTCAATAATTCACCCTGGTTGTCCGGACAGCGACGACCAGTGATCAAGAAGCAGATGGTTCCAACCACCATCTCTAACTTTTTTGGGTCGTTATCCCCAGAACGCAATCACCATTCCCTCCCATATTCTGGGGAGGTGAATGAGCAGGTCCCTCAGGGCCTTAATTCAAGGAGATAGGAGTCCTTCCCAAGGGATCCCACCAACAATCACCGTCAAACTCGTGCGACAGTGTGCTCTCAACATGATGAGGGTATCTTCTCTAGGAGTTCAGCTCAGGTTCCTCAAACCCAAGCAGGAAAGACAAACCGCCAAAGGAGAAATCTGGTCAACAATGAGCAGGTTCTTATTTCTGCCATCTCTGGAAATGTCCACCAACCTAACTTGGTGGAAATCAATGAGCGGGCACACACACCCATCCGTTTTAATTCCACTGTCCAGCAGACTCGTCTGACAGCAGCACACCAATCCTGCCAGGAAATTTCAGCAGAGTACTATAGACAGAAACATACACCTATTTATAAATCATCAGCTAGTCAGTAGGCTCGTCTGACTACATACGATGAAGCCCGCCAACCCAATGTGTTGACAACTTGTAAACAAGCACATACACCTGCTTACACTCATCAATCCTTCCAGCAGTCTCATCTGCCAGTATTGAAGGAAGTTCATCAACCACGTTCAGTGGAGTGCATTTAGCAGGCACATACACATGCTAGTATTGATCAAACCTACCAACAGACTCGTTTGGTAGTACCCAGAGAAGTCAATTGGAAATCCCCAATGAAAAACAGGAGGCAGACTCAACTCTCTGCCCGCACACATGAGTACTATCAGAATTCACTGATAGAAAAAGGAGGACAGGAGCAGGAACACACACCTACTCCATGCACGGAATGGACGTATATCCCCGTTCCGGTAGCTAATGTCACCAAGAATATTTTGTCAATGGTGAAAGAGCAGAAGCAAATCCCTGCTCATATTCTGGATTCCTGTCAGGATATTATAACAGCTTCAGTAGCATCACAGGGAAAGAAATGAAAATCTATCCCTACCAGTGGAGTGACACATCAACAGTTCACTCTGGAACAGACACACACCTCTGTTCCAGTCCAAGAGGGTTGTGGGGTATACTCCACCATGTCATATGGACAACCAATTCAGGCACATACACTTGATTTTAGAGGATATAATCAGCCTAACCTGATCCTTTCTCCTGAGCAGGAACATACACCTGCCCGTAATGACCACTTTCGTCATCAAGTGGTTCCTAAAGTGAGTAAAAATGCGTCTAAGAAAAAGACCCGTCCAGTACAGTCAAGAAATAAATGGCCAATCTGTAACAAGGCCTTACTAGATGCTAGAGTTCTTGATGCACTCAGACAATTATCTATTGCCACTCAATATTCTACTCTCTCATTTCCCAATAGTGGGAACATTAATTCTGAATGTCTGCATCATACACTTCCTCATGAAGGCTTGCTTCATGACAGTTCAGTCAATCTTTAAGTATCATCTTCAGATGAGAGTCACGATAACCCTCTGCGTGGCTAGAAGATCAAGCAGAAAAATGTTTCATCTTTTACTGTAACCCACCATAGTGGTCCTCCCCATGATGATGAATTTAGCTGCAAAAGTCCTCTCTGCAGTAGTAATTCACATTGTCTGGAAAATGCTCCAATGGACAATGTAGTGACGAGAAAGCCCTCTTATCTTGAGGCACTTGAAAATGTGAAGCCAGTCATGTATGATGCATTACAATTAGCAGGTGAAATACTTTCTCAATCAGAAGATAGCCAAGGGTATAGGTCATTCTCCAAACCACCCCTGGATCGTTCATCTTCTAGTTTGATCTGTGAATTCTCTACCGATCTTGTTGAATCTGATAAAGCAACAAGGAAGAACCATCTCTGGTCTAATCAATTAGAATAATCTTCATCAAATGATAAAGAGGAAGTGCTGAATATGAGAAAAGAGCTGGGGAAAGGTGAAGTACCAGTCATGTTTTGGCCTATGGCTGACTCTCAGTATGACATTCCAGAGATGTTGGCAGAAGATGGAATTCATGATATTCGTCTCAACATATGGAAAACTCTTTGTCAGTTGAAAAATAAAATATTATCTTATGATGAATATGAAAATCATGTCAAGATAATAGAAGGTTTACAATGCCAAATTGACTTGGCATCTCTCTCAGTTTCTCGATATCCAAAAGCTGAAAAGTAGCAGAGAGCCCTTCAATGTTCATGCCTTGGCACACTAAGAATATTGCGCCAGTTAATTGCTAATGCCCCATCTGGTATTCATATCAGGGGATGGGGTGTTCATGGAGTACTGCATTTCACGGTGCTCTCCATCCAACAAAGCCCACCAAAAATGGTTTCATGCGATGTTATTGCCCATGGCCTGCCACAACCAATTGGCTTTGTTTGTAATCAAAGGCTTGCTCAAGAACATGCATCAACTAGTTCTTCTCAAAATCAAGCATACAGAGAAAAAGTTGTTGAATTACTCTTGTATCAAGAAAAAAAGAATATTGAACAGGCTTCTCATTTAGAGTAGGCACATCATCAAGTGACAAAAGTTTCAGAAATCATCTAACGTTCAATTGAACATGGTGATAAAAGTGGATGCAGGTTGACGCATCCATCCAATTTCCAGACTAAATTCTACAAGATTAAGAGAGATTTTAAAAAAGTCTCAGATATAGCAACTCAATAGCCACCCCAGCTTTCCATACTGGGGACTCTTTTAATCCAACCCTCAGAATCAACAAATAGGATTTGAGGAGTTGAGCAGGAACAGCCCCAGTCCACCAGACTGGGGATTTTTTCAAATCCTCAATCTCTCCCTCAGAGAAAGTTAGTCTTCTCTCGATTAGGGAAGAAGCCACAAGGGGAATGAAGATCTGAATTATCAGGATATTCCCTCCAAATTAAGGTTCGTCAAGAAGTTCCTAAAGGATCAAATCAACAAAAGTCAATGTCTCATCAAGGACATGGAAAAAGACAGTATCACAGAAATGCCAATATAAGGGATGCAATGTGTTATGCATCAATTAATTTCATCAATGCCGTTGTTGCTGATCACCCAGATGAGGCTCATTCAAAAGGATCAGTTGAATAAATTCCTGCTCAATAAGCTGTACACACAGACACAAATGAAGAAGGTGTGCGTACACAAAATCAAAGGATTACTCAGAATCTAGTTATTCCTTCAAATAACCAACCCACCCTCTTCGAAAGGCGTCTAGCAAGGGGAAAGTAAAAAAGTTAGGTTGTATTACACCCTACATCTAGAGAAGTCTAATCAATATCATTAGAGGAAAGGTTCACACAACAAGAGGCAAAAATGATGGAGTTGAGGAGGTTGAATGCAGAACTACTTCAAGGTAGTTTTCCTCCTAAGCGTGCTGGAGTTAGTCATCTAAGGGAATTTGTTGCAGCTACTGATATGGATCAAGAATATACTCCTTTATCAGTACACCCTCATAGGTCTAATCCTATGGGTCAGATGCAAAAAAAACCGGTGGTGTTATCATCAGTTGTAGTACCAACCACCACATCTGTCCAAACTCTAGTTATTGCACCTGTACAGGTCCAAGATCAACCAGATGTTTCTCAAAAGTTAATAACTACTATTGAGTCATTAACAACTCGGTTTGAAGCTATGGAAGGAAAACGTGTGCCAGCTCAACTGGAGAAAAGAGCCTACCCTGAATGGGTTGATGCAATTCCTCCCCCATCAAATTTTGTAAGCACCACATTCCCAATCTTTAATGGTTCAGGAGACCCAGAGAAACACTTAAAACATTTTGTTTCTTGTTGTGATCCTATGATGGGAACCCCTCAGCAAAAAGAGGTAGTTAAGCTCAGGTGTTTTTTACAGTCATTACAAGGACCCTCTTTTGTCTGGTATACAAGCTTGCAATCCTGGTCAATTACCGGGTGGGAGGATCTCCGTCAAAAATTACTTCTTCAATTCATCTCAGCTTTTCCAAAGACAACAGTTTTTTATCTTAAAAAATGTAAGAAAATGGAGAATGAAAGGGATTCAGATTTCATTGCTCGCCGAAAGGGATTAACATATTCCCTAAGCTTAGCACTCCCTCAAGAGTAATTGTTTCCAATCTGTGTGGAAAATATGCATGATGAATTATGCACGCCGTTGATCCCTGTGAAATACACAGGAGGGTTTCAAGACCTTACTTCAATCACTCAACAGATTGAAGATTCTCTTATGAAGACTAAAGATAAAGCTCGTGTAATTCCATCAGCTCTAGGAAGGATAATGAGTAGACAAGAGACTACTACAGTTATGCTTAAACAAGCACCTCTACCTACTTCTACTTCAAAACCTTTATCTTCCCGAAGGGCTCCACCTCTTGAGCGTCAACAACAGAGGCCGTTTCATCAAAATGATCAAAGAGATCATAGACAGAAGAAATTTGAGGATTTTAAGAGTAAAGTTTATTCTTTCCGAAATTAACAAGTTCCTGGTTACTTCATTTTGGCTCTGGAAAATAATTTGGTTCAACTGCCAAGGCCCAAAAGGCTAAACAAAGAAGGAGATGAAAACCGTCCCAACTATTTCCCCTTTCATCTGATGTTGGGGCATCCCATTCAAGAGTGTTTTGACATTAAGGACCTCCTAAAAAAATGTTCGACTCAGGACAAGTCAAACTAAAAGGTTCATCATATCAGGTAGAATGTGTTACTGCTATAAATCCAGAGGAAGAAGGTGAGTGGAAAGAAGTCAAAAAAAGTGCATAAATATGATGATTGGATGGTCAGAAAAATGATCAATCGAACTCATGCCATTTTTTAAATGCAATTGAAGAAACCAATTTTGTCTTCTGTCATGAATTCCACAGTAAAACCCTCTTCATCAGAGAGAAAATCCTCAAAGAAACGGCATAATTCAAAGAAAGAGGAACAATCAGAAAAAGATGAAATCGTGTCAAAACCCAAGTTGTCTTTGACTCTGAAAGATTTTATACAATCTACTTCAAAGAAACGGGCACCGACCCACCAAATGGCAGAGCCTAAATTGGTTAATTAGGCAGAGTCTTCATCATATGAAGAATTAATCTTTGGTTCTGTTAACATGAATCACTTAACATATCATTATGCCAGTCGCAGTTTCGATTTTGATGAGCCTGAGTTCCCTGTATCAAAAAGAGGAATCAGAGGGAGTTCTAGAGGTCTGGGATACAGAGGAAGATGTGAATATACTAGAAGACACTATTCTAATTTTACCCCTACTAGAACTGTATATGCAGCAGAAACTCATGGTAGAGCCCTTCAGCGAGCTCAACAGAAACAAGCAAATTCTTCCACCAATAGCAGATTCAGTCCTGGCACAATTACTCTAGAGGATCGGTTAGAGGTTCCAATTTCTTCCTCTTAACAAGTAAATAGACCTATTAGGTCTAATCTTCTAAATCTAGGAGTATTTTCAACTCCTACCCCGATACAGGAAGCATCTATATCCAAAGCATCAACTTCTAAGGCACATGGGAAACCACATGTTCTGGTTGGGAAACGCAGACCTTTGGATAAAAAATATGATGTTTTGAAGCATTATCCCCAAGTACCAGCCAAGATATAAATTTTTGATGCCTTGAATCTATCAAAGGATCTTTAGGAGGCACTCATTGATGTTTTTTCAAGTCCTCAGGAATTTGAAACTGAAATTGCTACGGCTGAAGTCTACCATGATGAGAATGGTTCTACAGAATGCCATGCAGTGATATTGTTTATAGATGAAGATGAATATGATGTCGTGCATGGACATATTAGACCTTTGTACTTATCTGTAAAGTTCAATGGTGTAGATATCCAAATACCTTTCATTGATAATGGTTCAGGAGTCAACCTCAACCCCATTCGTACACTTCGTCGATTGGGCCTCACAGAATCTGATTTATCTCCTTCTACTTTGATGTTACAAGGATATGATAAAAATGAACAAGAACCACCGGGTGATATTACACTCATAACTCAGTTTTGAGACCTTTTATCCAATTCATATTTCATGGTTTTTGATCACGATACAGCTTTCAACGTTTTTCTTGGAAGACCTTGGCTACATCAACATGCAGCTATCCCTTCATCATACCATAAATGTCTCAAATATTGTTTTGATAGTCAAATTGGGACATTGTATGGTGATAAATCCCCCTTCAAAACATGTGAATCTCAATACATTGAGGTATAATTCTATCACAAGAAAGGTAAGGAGAAATCCACAACAAGGGAGATTACAAAGGTTAATGCTCCATTTGGTTTGGAAAGGATTCTAGTAAACCCATTTACACATGTGAGTACAGATTATGTGTTGCCTATCGGTCAAATTGACAGGATAGAATCGAATCCAAATACTCTTATGGAAACTTCCATAATGTCAATTACGGCAATCAATCCAGACAACATGGGAGAAATTGGTGATTCAACAAGCAATGCTGAAAGCTCAAATGGAGATGTCTTCATTTCATCCACTGAAATCCAGCAAGTCTATACTATGCCAACTAGGCCAGAAGAAGTTATAGCAATGTCATAGGTGAACGATGATGTCAATTCTCAATCCATCATCTCCTATTTATTACCCAAGGAAGACCCTTCACCATCATTAGGGTTGGAAATGAAAGCCTCTTCTTCAAGATGTTAAATTTTAACATCTCTCCTGATCATGGAAATTCTGCTTCATCATCTACTATGCAAGTAGAAACAGAAGAAGTAACACATGTTGGAGAAGAAGAGGAAGACCTCAGGGATGCTCCTCCAGCATTTGAGGAGGGTATCTCTACCATTGTGGATGAACTCATAGAAATAAATCTGGGTACAAAAGAATATCCACACCCCACTTTAATTAGTGCGGCCATGACTCTTGAAGAGAAAGAAATGTATATTTCATTTTTAAAGAAAAATAAAGATATATTTTCTTGGAACTATACAGAGATTCCAGGGCTTGATCCTGATGTTTCTACTCATCGTTTGGGTTTTCTAGAAGAACATCGAGGATTCAAACAAGCTTCAAGAAGAACACACCCAACTTACGCTTCCAAAATTAAAGTTAAAGTGGATAAGATTATCAAAGATAACTTCTTCAGAGAAGTTCAATATCCCAAATGGTTGGCTAATATTTTCCCTATGAAAAAGAAGAACTGAAAAATTAGAGTTTGTATTGATTTCAGATATCTTAATCCGCATTTTCCTAAGGATGATTTTCCAGTTCCGATAACAGAACTCTTAATTGATGCAACTGCTGGCTGTGAAGAACTTTCTTTCATGGATGGATATTCTGGATATAATCAGATCCAAATGGCTCCAGAAGATGAAGAATCTACAGCCTTCAGAGCCCCTCAGGGTGTGTTTTGCTATCGGTTAATGTCCTTTGGCCTGAAGAATGCAGGCGCAACATATCATCGTGCCATGCATCGTATCTTCAAACCCTTTTTAGGGAAGTTTGTTGAATGTTATGTGGATGATTTTGTGGTTAAATCCAGGAAACTTTCTAATCCCTTGGCTGATTTGGAAGTCATATTCCACAAACATCGGTAACATAATTTGAAAATGAACCCCTTAAAATGTGCTTTTGGGGTATCCTCAGGAAAATTTCTCGGCTTTGTTTTATTCCATTGTAGTATCGAAGTCGATCCTGAGAAGATAAAGTCAATCCTCGGTATGCCACCTTCTCAAATTTTGAAAAAATTTAGAGGACTTCAAGGACACTTAGCCTATATTCAGCGTTTCATTGCCAATTTAGCAGGAAAAAGTCTACCCTTCACCAAATTTATGAAGAAGGGAGTCACTTACCAGTGCACTGAAGAATGTCAATAATCATTCGATATTCTCAAGAAATATCTCTTGAGTCCACTGGTATTAATGCCACCTATTGAAGGAAGTCCACTTATTCATTATGTGCCAGCTTTAGAGAGATCATTGGGTGCCTTCATTGACCAGAATAATGATGTTGGGAATTAAAACAACCTTTACTATCTCAATCGTAATATGCTTGAAGCAGAAACTCGATATTCAAATATTGAGAAGTTCTTCCTAGAATTAATCTTTGCAGTTCATAAGTTGATACACTACCTGTAACATTATGAGGTCCAATTGGTATCTCGCAATAACCCGCTCAAATTAATCCTTAGTCATCCAATGCTTACCGGATGTCTGGCAAGGTGGGCAATTATTTTGCAGCAATTTGATATTTAGTATGTGTCTCAAAAGGCAATAAAGTGCCAATCTCTGGCATATTTCCTTGATGAACATCCTTCAATAGAAGATACATCTTCAGATATTGAACTTCCCGATGAGGAAGTCTTCTCTATTCAATATAATCTTCAAACATGGGAAATGTACTTTGATGGTGCTTCCAGAAGTCCAACAGGGAAGGAAATGGAGGATCCTAAATTCAACAAAGTTGGGTAAGTAATTGTACTTATTTCCCCCGAAAAGGCCGTGCTACCCTATTCCTTCTTATTGCGGGAAGGTGGTAAAAAAAATGAAGTGGAATATCAAGCTCTCATCACAGGATTGGAGTTGGCGCTTCAAGAACAAGTGAATCACTTAAAGGTGAAAGGTGATTCAGACCTAGTAATAAAACAAGTCAATGGGGATTATGAAATTAGAAAATAAGAACTAATCCCTTTGTATGATTATGTCAGAGAGTTAATGGAAGAATTCCCTTCGGAACCGAGATTTTCTTATTTCCCGAGATCACAAAATGCCCAAGATGATGCACTGGCTAATATAGCCACAGCTCTAGAAGATCCAAATCGGGAAGAGACAATCATCAATATTGCCCACCGTCGTACAATTTCACCTTATGTTCAAGCCAGAATAGAGGAAATCAATGAAATTAGTCCCCTTCCTGAACCATATGGTCATACTACAGGATGGATGAAACCTATTAGGGAATACCTTCAAAATGGAACACTTACACCTGATATAGCTGGGAAAGAACAAATCCAGCGACGTGTGGTCAATTTTACTCTTTATGACAGCCCATACCACTTAGAGAAAATTCTCTACAAAAAAGGTTTCGATGGAGTTTTCTTCAAATTCATTGACGGTGAAGATACAATGGCTGTCATGAAAGAAGTGCATGTAGGAGTCTGTGGTGCCCACCAGTCTTGACATAGACTATATGATCAAATTCAAAGTCTTGGATACTTTTGGCCTTCAATGACATAAGATTGTGTTGATTTCACAATGAAATTTCATTCTTTCCAAGTATGTGCCAACTTCATTCATCAACCTCCAGAGTTGCTTCATATAGCTAAGTACTCATGGCCATTTTCCACATGGGGAATGTATGTGGTGGGACCTTACCCTTCAGCTACAGCCAAGTAATTTAAATACATTATTACTACTACTGACATCTTTTCCAAATGGGCAGAGGCAATACCTCTCTAAGAAGTCAGTTCTAAAAGCATTGTTAGCTTCATCAAGTCTAACATCATTACCAGATTTGGTGTCCCTCATACCATATTGACGGACAATGTAACCAACTTCTATTCATCCGAGGTAAGGAAGTTGTATCAAGAATACAACATCAAATCCAACCATTCCTCTCGGTATCATACAGTGGCCAATGGCCAGATAGAAGCCTTTAATAATACTCTTTCAAATATACTGCAAAAGATAGTGGATAAAGATAAGAAATCATGGCTTGATAAACTCTTTCATGCTTTATGGGCTTATCAGACCACCACCCACACTACAACGCAGTCAAGTCCATATTCATTGGTATATGGAATCGAATCAGTCTTACCCATTTAGGATCAATTACCCTCACTCATGGTATCCATTTGTGATCAGTCATCTACAGATGCACAATCTCAAAAGATATTGGATGAACTGGAACTATTAGATGAGAAAAGATTGTGCACCTTGCACCACTTGGAAGTCTATCAGAATCGAATAGCACGATATTTCAACAAAAAAGTTTGTCTTCGTTCATTCATTCATGGAGAATTGGTATTTGTTCTTAGAACTCCAATGATACTAGTACAGAAACCTCCCAAGCTTGAGCTAAAGTGGGAAGGACCTTACTCAATACATAAGGTCTACTCCAATGGAGCTTATTCTTTAATATCAATGGATGGGGAACTCATCACGAATCCAACCAATGCTAGATTTCTGAAGAAGTATTTTTTGTAACTCAAATACTTACATGTCCAGCAAGACGTTAAACTGCATAGTCGCCGGTCCATGCATATGACCTTAAATAGTTCCCCTTTCATCCAACATGACGTTAAACTGTGACGTCCTAGCTACATGATGCTAAAGTGTACAGAAGTCCCTTACGTCCAACATGATGTTAAACTGTTTCATCGTCCAGCATGACGTTAAACTGTGAAAAAGTTCCCTTTCATCCAACATGATGTTAAACTGTGTCCTATTTTATCCTTACTGCATGACATTAAACTGCCCAGTCCCCCTTGCGTCCAACATGACGTTAAACTGTATTGTCCCAACCGTCTTAGCTATAGGACGCTAAACTATACAACACCCTTATTTTCCTACATGACGCAAAACTGTGTTCATGTCCAACATGACGTTAAAATGTGTCCCTATATTCATCCTAAATGATTTTAAACTGAACAAAGTCCCTTAATACGTCCTACATGACATTAAACTGTATTTTTCCCTGCTACATGACACTAAACCGTGCAGCACCAATAGTCCTCACTGCAAGACTTTAAACTACATAGTCCCTTATATGTCCTACACGACATTAAACTGTGCATCATCAGGGTTGTTACTACCTCTTTTTTCTCACACCGAGTATGACTCACATGAGCTTAGATTAAACTTCAACCATAACACCTTCTCTGGGCCGTTAACCATGTGTAAGTCCCAAAACTTTCTTTTTAGATCGTTGTCCTAAAAAAAACTTGATCACCAATTCATTCTTTAATTGAACTATGCAGACTTTGATCCTTGTCTTTTAGACTGGGTATGTAGGAAACCTCTCAAGGTTCAAGCCCAAAATCAATCTCTTCACATTGGTTCAATTCTGTCTCATACGATTTTGATTCGTGAAACCACCCCAGAACCAATATTTCTTACATTGGTTCACCATCATCCTTGCTATATGACGTTAAAATATTCGTACTTTTGTCCTGTATGACAATTAACTACAACATTCTTTGATACCCTCACCTGAGAGCGAATAATTATTTACATTGATCTCCGATCATGTTATATTCTAAAGACTACCTGCATACATGGCAATGCCCAAACCTTTTATCTTGGGTCAAACCGTCATTGCACTAAAGTTCCATTTCACTCTTCACTTGTACAAACCAAATCAATAGAGAGTGTATTTCAAGAACTACGCGCGTCTTGATTCTAATATTTATGGGATACATAGGAACGTTCGAGAGTCCCTTGAATCCATCCCCAAGTCTTTGGGCCTAACCCCAAATTCCACTTTCAGTCCCTTGGCTGAAAAGTCCCCCTTGGTCCGAGCTCTATGACCTTAAACTAAGGTTTCCTATAGTTTCGTCCCACATGATGTTAAACTGTATTTCATGAACTACATTTGGCTTTTATTCTCATTCTAATGAGATATTTAGTGAAGTCCAACACCTCAATTCAGGACCTAGCCACAACATGATTATGGTTAGCAATGATCTATGTATCTCTTTCATGCATTGGAAAATACCTATTTTCATGTGTCATACTCCTAACCTTAAATACTTCTAGATCTCCATAACCCTTTTCTTGACTTCTGGTCACAAAATGTCCAATTTCCGAGAGTTCTTTTGCCTAACTATGCAGCACGTGCCCCTAGGCGGCCTTGCATAAATAATCTACATAATGGACCTATCAGCCAAAAGATGCTATTATTTGACTATTCAGCCAATGCCCTGAGGCGGCCTTGCATAATTCAACCCCATAACGGGTTTTTCAAATAATGGTAACTTCATTATTGGGAGAAAAACCTCTTTTTTCCCTTATTAGTCCTATTGACAATATGTAAGGATCCACAAAAAATAGAAATCCTTAACATATTTGTCCCATACTCTTTTTCATGATATGAAAGTATTCAAGTCTATGTTTTATATTTCCCTTCCCTACGTTTGGTTCAGACCTTCATAGGAGTGACATTCATCTAGTTGTTAGAAAATCTTGATTGGAAATATCTTCTCCATATTCAAGTACCTCTCTCCATACAGTAAACTCTATGCTTTAGAAAATTTGAATCTCCATAAACTTCCACTGGCTTTTTAGCAGTAGAAAAGTAAAATTTTTAGAGTTATTTTTACTGACTATGCAGCACGTGCCCTTAGGCAGCCTTGCATAAGTAGTATACATAACGAACCTATCATCCAAAAGATGCTATTATTTGACTATGCAACCAATTCCCTTAAGCGGACCTGCATAATTCAACCCCCTAACAGGTTTGTTAAATAGTTGTAACTTCATTCTTGGGAAATACTTATTCTAATGCCTTTTATCCCATTTTCATATCATTCTTCAGATTAAAATTTCTTAACTCATAGTTTACATGTTTTTCCCCATACTTGAGGGTGGTAATATGTTTTCAGATAAATTATCAAGGAATTGAGACAATTTTAATCCATTCGGTCAAGGCTATTTCGACCTTAAACATTAGCCTTTTTATGTCTGACGTGCATGACTTTAAACTGCCCACAAAAGACAAGGGAACTCTAAACAAAAGTCAAGTCCCAGCTCACTAAACATACATTTCGTATGATTTAAGTAATATTGAGCAATTAAAAATATTCAAGGTTTGTAGGGTTATTTTTATAATCCTAGTAAAAATCAAACTATGTTTACTAAGCCCATTGTCTTAAGAAAAAATTTAAAGCAGGTAGAAAAAAAGGCATGTACAATTGATTGAAGATGAAAATGTTTTTCATTGATGCACAAGAGTTAGAAGGACATCCATAGATTGGAGTCTCTTCTATTTTTCAATAATTAAAAGAGGCTTTCAACAGAAACTTTTCATTTGATTTATGGAATTCCGAGCTTTATTAGAAGCCACCTGGAATTCATTCATTCAAATGGATACAATAAGAGATGCAGTGATATGAGCTCTTCTTGGAACAATTGTAAAAGAATGTTCTTGAGTGCAGTTTGAGAATTTTTTTTGCTGATCTAATAGTGAATCTGTTTCTGTCCAAGAGACTTAGAAGATGGATACATGGATTTGATAATGGAGCATTGGAAGTAAAGATCCATTTGGAGAAAGCACTCTTTTCAGATATTGTTTCTAATGTCATGATAGTCTTCTCTTCATAAACCGGCAGCGGAAAACATATCATCCCATGGTTGGCCATTTTCATATCTGCAATGAAATGGCATGAAGGAAAAATTTGAAAGTTCACACCATTACTGCTACTCTTAATGCATAGAATAACCGAAATAGAGGAGTAACAGTGTGGCTGCATCTTGGGCATATAATTCTTTGCCTCTGGAATGTTGACATCTTGTAGATGACCATTCCCATACAGAGGTAAGTAGATTCTCTGTGGAAAGTTATGATGATACTTCTTCAAGCACTTGGCCAAATCTGGAATAGTTCTATCAAAGATATCATAGTAATCATGGCCTACGATGTTCATCATATCATCAATCCACTTGCTAGCCAGTTCATCAGCCGTTCCGAATCTTCTAGGAGCCATTGAATCTACAAAAAGATCAAATAATTAACTCTTAAGTGAGTTTATTTTTCATAAATTTTGTGATGAAATTCGAAAAAAATGGCTAAGGCATTAAGGCGTTCAAGTCCTATTTTGGCGTGCAAGAATAGTTGTGTCGTGCAGGTTTTGGGTGCGCAGATATCACCGCACAAGTCCAAATACCTCTACAGAAGAGCGACACAAAGAAACAACGGAAAACAAGATACTTGCGAGGTGAGAGAAACTTGCGTGGTTAGAGTGGGAATCTTTGAGAACCAATTTCTTTGAGCGAGGAATGGCCGCTTATATACAGGCTAGGCCACACCCTTGCACGCTGAAGCCTTCACGACTCACACCTGCGCTATGCCATCTGCGTGCTCAACACTTGCGCGCCGCAGTTCCTTGATTTTCTTCTTCACCTTAGATTCACATCCTCCTTATTTCGGCTCCAACTCTGAGGGGGGAATTTTGTTGATGCTCCTTTCAGTCACAGAGTCTAATGACTAAAAAAGGGAAATACCTTAGTCTAAAGTGATTCATCCTTTGAAGAAACATAAAAAATCAACAAAGGAATGAAGAAGGATTTGGTTAAGGATGGCCCACGCAGGTTTCATCATGGTCGCGTAGGTATACCTGCGCGCCACATACTGGGCGCGCAGGTGACGTGCGTGCCCTATCAGATTTTCACCCAGGGTCTTTAGTGGCCTATAAATACCCCTGGTGGGCCCCCCATTTTAGGGACGAAAAAATTCCAAAACTCATATTTGAGCTCCCAGTGCCCTAGTCTCTTCTAGAAGTCTTCTGAACACTTCTAAGGTAATTTCTTACCTAGAATGGAAGATCTAAATAGGGGGAATAAGGCCTAAGGGTTGAAATTCATAAACACCTTAGTGCCTAGGTGTTTAAACCCTTAAGGGAAGTAGACGCACCTGCACGCCGCCTTATCCTTTCACCAGAACCTGCACGCCTCTCTTTTTGACACCCCTAGGGCTTGATTCAAGCCTCTCCCAAGTATTATCCTATGGGTTGACCATCGCGCAGGTACCTATGTGTCATGCAGGTATACCTGGGTGACCAGGACTTGCGCGCCCTCACAGGACCAGCACGCCTACTCCTTTTTTGGGTTCCCCTTATACCTATTCACCTCTTTTCTTCAAATCCACCTCTCCTATTCAAGATTTAGCTTTCAAAACCCTCTTTAAATTCATTTATGGCATGGTTACTTTGTTGGATTCCTTACCTAAAAGGAATTCTGTGGAATATCTCTCAAAACCTAGTGATTCACATATCTTCATGTCACTAAGGTGAGAGATTTCATTCATTCAATATCATCCTTTAAGATGGGAGAATCTTTAACCTGGGTCTCCATTTCAGGAGTAAGCCCCAGTCTCAAATTCCCAAATATGGGCCTCCTTCTTAGGAGTAAGTCCCAATCATAATTCCCTTAACTTGGGCATCCTCTTCAGGAGTAAGCCCCAATATTCAAGTTCCCTTAATTTTGGGAATCCTATTCAGGAGTAAGCCCCAAGTTCCCAAATATGGGCATCCTCCTTAGGAGTAAACCTCAAATTCCAATTTCCCTTAACCTAGGCCTCCTTTTCAGGAGTAAGCCCCAGTCATAATTCCCCTAACCTGGGCCTCCTTCTTAGGAATAAGCCCCAGTTCTCAAGTCCCTTTAACCTGGGACTCCTTCTTAGGAATATGCCCCAGTTCTAATTTCTCTTAACCAGTCTTAATTTCTTTTTATTTGGGCATCCTCATTAGGAGTAAGCCCTAAGTCCCCTCCTAATTTTGGAATCTTCCTCTGGAGTCAGCCCCAAGTTAGAGTATCCAAATCTCCATAAAAGATCATATACCTTTATGGACCCTGTTCCCAGGTTTCTTCCCTGAAGTAAATCCCAATCCTCATTTATTCTGGGCATTCATACATACATAAGCCCCACATTATTGCATATTTCATGGCACAATTGTATGGTTTTACAAATACCTTTTGTTTCTCACACCGAGCATGAATCACGTGAGCTTAGACTGTAAAAGTAATTATGGCATCTTTCTTTGACCCAACAATCATGCATAAACCTCATTCTTATTTTCTTCAACTACGTGGGTTTTGATTCCTTTTCTAAAATAAAGGATACGTAGGTATCCCATCTGTGGGTATGATCCCAACTCTGAAATAATCCATGTCCTTCTGAATGACAGTAAACTTCAAGTGCCCTGCTGAGTGGCTTTAAAACCAGTATGGTTATCATAATGACCAAGAGATATCTATATAATGTATTAAAGGATACCATTGACTAAGAATCTCTAACAAATACAGATGATTCTCTATCGATGAAGAACCTCAAATACATATAAAAGTTTCTATAAATTTCATACATATTAGTCATTGATTGTCAGATCTAAAGGAAAACTCATTTTCATACTTGGTAATGTAATAAGAATTCACAAATATAACTTAAATATATAAAGAGAGTCCCTAAGTAGACAATAATTCCCCCCAAAAAGGTGTGATGAGTCCGACCTCCCATCCTCTCAACCAATGCAAATTCTTAAGCCTCATCGGTTCACAACTAATGACCACCTACCTTTGGAAAGTAGGTCCAAATGGATATAGAATCATTGGATGTTTCTGGTTCTACGAAAAAACCTGTTAGAAACCAATTGGAATGTTTGAACCTTAAACAAACAAGGTCATCCCCATTTCTAGCGAGGAAATAGTAGGCCATTATAAGTAATTTCACTTATAAATTTGACATAAACACATGTCAATCTTTTGATAGATTTTACTTTTAAAAAAACCCCACTCTTTGGTTTTGACAACATGAATTAATTTTAAATTAATTAATTTAACTTTTATGTTTTTAATTTGGTCAAATAGATATCATTTTTGGATTTGAAATATCAAAATTATCTTAAGGTAAATTTTTGGTATTTTTATGAAAACTTTTAATTTTTGATGAATAGTGAAAAACACTGCGTTATTGTTTAACACCGAATTTTTATTTAAATAATTATTTATTTTATTTAAATTTATTTTAAGTAAAAATAGATATATAATATCTATATAAGTTCAATTTAATTTATTAGAGTCATTTTATAATAAAATTAGATGTATAAAATATTATTGAACTTTTTACCGTCTTTTACCTATCTTCTAGGACCATTTGCAAATTTGCATAAAACCTAATTTTACAACTTCTGTGAGTTGAATTTAAAAAATCCAAGAGACACGGTTGACATTAGTAAGTAAAATGTGTTTCAATAAGATAAAAATATTTTTTGGTGAATAGTAACTTTTGACTTTTACTTATCACAGTTAAAAGTAAATAGGGTAATTAAAGGTAAAAATGATATTATAATTACCCTAAAACATGTCCTAATTCTATTGGATAAGTGTAATTAGACCAAAAAAACCTTAGTAATAAAAAACTATCCTTTTGGTCTACTTGGATTAGATTAGGACATTTATTATTATTTTATTCCGATAAGAGTTAAAAGTGTTAAATTCAAAGTATAATAACTAAACCATTTTTAATATAGGGTTACACATAAGATAAATTTGACAATAAATATTAATTAGAAAGATAAAACGACTTACTACATAATTTTATTTTATTTATAATTTTTGGACCTTAAATAATTAAATTTATTTATGACACAACAATGATGCAATAATTACCTTCTTAATGAAGTATTAAAATAATTGATTTTATAAATATTAAAATAAATATAATTTGGAAGTTTTTATGCCATCCACGAATTTTTTATATTAATATGATATGTTAGGGTTGATGAAATGTATTTGGTTAGAAGTAAACAAGTTTATATGACTTTCAAAAAAACCAAATACTAAACAGTTTCAAAATTGAAATAAATTAGTTTTTAAAACAAATATTATATTATTAAATAATATAATATTTCTAAAAATCGAAGGTTTAGAAAAAGGACTTATATAATTATTAATATTTCTTTAATTAACCAATTTGGGTTCTCTTAGAATTTTATAGTATGTTTATTAACAATTTATTATAATAATACAAGAGACATTGTAAAATTTAAACTTTTTAACTTAGAGTTAAATCTAAAAAATAATGTTAATATGGTGACCTAAACTTGTATAAAACCTATTGGTTGAGAGGATTTATACCAAGAAACACCTTATACTCTAAATAAATCAATTTTGAACCATTCTAAAATGAAAATTATTTTATAATAAAATAATATTTCAAACTTTTCCAAAAGTGAGCCTAACCTCTCTTATAAAAGGGTACTCACCCTTCTCTCAAAATCACAAGTCCAAAGCCATTTGGACTGGACAAAACCTACTCAAATATCCTACCAACTACCCTCAATTCTACCTAGAGTCCTTAAGTTGATCATAAATCCAACTTAAGGAGCCATTTTGATCAACTCAAAAGGAAGCACCCGAAGAATAGGTAATAATTTCACCACCCTCTTTCAAGTTCTTTTCTTCTTCCACATCCTCTTTATTAGTTGTTTTCTTACAAAAATAATAACTACAATACCTTCTACATACTGTGATGTTATTATAAATATGGTATATCCATATTCTTTATTCTATCCATCCTATAAATGACAAAGTCATCGTACGTGCGTACGTACGGCTAACCGTCTCTACGTCGGGGTGTATTTTGTTATTCAAACACTCAATTATTTGGATTGGTATAATAATGATGTATAATTGATGTAAATAATAAATATAACATGTTAATGATTATGAATTTATTATATACCATCCAATTACATACCATTTCACCATCAATATAATAATATCATCGCTCGTGTGTACGTACAGATTACCGTCTCCAAGAACGTGATGAGATTAATTCCCCATCGTAATAATTATAGAATAATTTTCATTTTATGATTAAAAATAATGTTTATTAACTTAATATCATTCTTGATATTAATCCAATAGATCATATCCATAACATACATGGATTATGTAACAAAACATATAAAGGAAAACAAATCAATTAACACTAGAAACAATGATACTTTTAAAATATTTTTAACAAAGTAATATTAGAAGATAATATATGATATCATATTTATATATGTAGTTATTTTATAATTTAATAACAATAATTTAAGTATTTTAAAAGAGTTTAACATACCATCAATCAATGAAAAGTACAAGGTAAGGGTTAATTCCTCAATCTCATTATTATCTGAGAATTTTTATGTGTAAGTATTTTCTCAGACATATTTTTTATCCACATCCATGTTTCATAAAAGATTATTTCAAAATTATTCCTTTAAGGTAATTTTTAACTAAAACATCATTTTAAATATTTTAAATATTTATTCTTATAAATATTTCTCATTAATTTCCATGATTTTAAAATGGTTTTAAGGATTTATTTATATGTACATGAATGTTTTAAAATGTTAATTCCTTAAAAAAGTTTCAAAGTGGTATGAGAATCTTTTATTAAAAAACATATTTTAAATGTTAACCTTTATAAATTGTGAAACTTTTAATTGATTTCATGAAAAAGGTTTATTTCATTCAAGGAGTTTTACTGATCATTTTAAACTATATCATCATCCTTTACTGGATATTATTCTTGATTGAGGTTGATTTATTATAATACAATTTTACATATTGTATTGATATGATATGTTTTACTATGGATGCTCCATTTTTATACCATTCATGTTTTATGATTAAATTATTGACATTTCATATGCTAGTTTTAATATGAATGTTTATGTTATATTTCAACCTATTCATATGAGGAATGTATTGGACTTAGTAAGTGCTGGGTGGAGCCCGCTATAGCTCCTCGATGCATCGGTAGGTCTAATGAGACAAACTAGTGTCTTGGCACAAGGCCTTGACAAAAATATTATTTTTAGTCTTGGCACGATGCCTTGAATTTGTAGTTATGATGTCTGTCATTATTCATTCCATCATTATGAAATTTGTTATTGACATTTCTTGTGATTATTCGACGAGTAGAATATCCATGTGAATAAGTAAATGGAATTATTTTGATTTATATTTTCCATATTATGATTAAGTTTAAGTTTAAAAGTATTTTTTTAGTCTTATACAATGCCTTAAATTTTTATGCTTATTTATGAAGGTTTCAACTATATTGTTATCCTTACTGAGCATCTGAGCTCACCCCTTTCTTATGTTTTATTTTACCCAGGATATGAAGAAGTAAATTATGGTTAACCTACAGGGATAGGCCAAGGATATGAGTGTGTTCAAAGAGGACATAATTTTGTTTTTCTTTATTTCATGTTGTAAGGTAAAACTTATGTATGTATATATTACTTCCAAGGCTACTAAAATAATTGGTCATTCAAGACTTGATCTTTTGTGGTCATGCCAATGTTATGTAATAATGCACCAAATCTAGGTAACTGGGGTTGGGGCATAACATTTAATAAGACTCTATCGAATATAATCTAGAATATGGTGAATAAGGATTATATGTCTTGGATAGATAAGCTCTTCCATTCTTTATGGTCACACCATACCTCCACACATAATTGCAAAGAGGAAATGCCACACTCATTGGTGTACGAGACCAAAGTAGTGTTACTCATAGAGGTTCAACTACCTTCAATCCAAATTTCCATATATGGACAATTCTCAGATGATAAACGATAAAAAAAGTGGCTGGATGAATTAGAGTGGAATAATGAGGATAGGTTGTGCATTCTGCACAACCTAGAGGTCCATCAGAATCTAATTTCACTAGCCTTTAATAAGAATGTTCACTCCCATTCATTCTAATAAGGAGAACTGGCACTGTCTCTCAAAACGCCAATGATACCAGGAAAGAATCCCCCAAATCTTTTACCCAAATAGGAAGGTCCTTACATCATATGTAAGGTATATTATAATGGAGCCTACTCATTAGCCACCATGTATAGAGAGCATGTCACACCACCCACCAATGAAATATTTCTCAAGAAATACTTTGCGTAGCCATCATCATTTGGTGATCCAAATCAAATTAAGAACTACTATTCATACTGAACACATGATGTTAAACTGTACCGAGATTTCCTTACTATAAGACATTGAAACTACATGCCTGATGTCCTCTCCGTATGAAATAAAACCACACAGTTACTCAAGAACTATGTATGACTTGATTCCTACTATTTTATGATACAAAGTGACACCTAAAACTCTAGTCTTAGGTTTAGGCATAATAATCCTCTTCTTTTTTTCATGACATAGAGTGATCCATTTCTTTACTTCAAGACATTAAACTACACTGTTAATTTCCTCATCGCATGATGCTAAACTAAATGGGATTTCAAGAACTATGTATGGCTTGATTATCATTTTCAATGAGATACGTAGGGATACCTAGATCCTATATTCAGTTCTAGCCACAACCTGATATAGAATTCCCCTATCATGTCCCGATTTCTTCTACATGGTGAGAATAACCCTTTCTATTACTTATTTCTCACACTTAGCATAGATCAGGTGAGATTAGGAATTTTATTAAGGGATACCCTGTATGAACAAGTCATGAAAGTACACAATATGTCCACCACTGTCCTGAATGAAACACTATAAATGGAACTCCATGAGTCATTGTCACATGATGTTAAATTACACAGTTAATGTCATTTCCACCTGACATAAAACTATACGATCCCTTAATAACTATGTTTAGCTTGATTCTTTTCATCACAGAATACATAGTGATGCTTGGATCTCTAATCCTGGGCCAAAGTACAACAATAAATAAAAACAATTCCTACCTTTTCGTACAAGCCATACCAGATAAGAGAGAGTTTCTCATTCATGAACTATGTGTGAATTGATTCCAATCCTTACAGGATACATAGTGACACCCAAATTCCTAACTCTAGGCCTAATCACAATAGATAAGTATAAAAACACCCCTATTAATGTATGGGTCAGACCTGTGTAAGGAAATCCCTTAATAACTATGTATGGATTAATTCCCACCACTATGGGATATATAGTGACACCCATAATTCCATTCATGGGCCTAGCTACAATACCACCATTTCACGTCAAGGGACGCACATCCTCACTACAAGATGTTAAATTTCACAACCCTTTAGAACTATGCATGGTTTGATTCTCATATTCATGAGGTACGTAGTGAATCCTAGACATCCACCCTTGGGCCCAACCATAATATTTTCATTCTTTTATGATGGTCCACATTCATCCTAACCACATAATGATAAACTGCATTGGATATCAAGAACTACATGTAGCGTGATTCTTTTCATAACATGATATATAATGACGTCTGAATCTCCAATCCTAGACCCATATGTGAAAACTGTTAAGAAACACACCCCAACTGTATAGAAACCAAGTCACACAATTACATTTTTCATATTAACAAACCATATCTACATACAACTTTCTTTGGTACATGATATATCATTCATAAAAATTTCATGTATGTTACCAAGTCCTTACCACTAGATGTTAAATCATATAGGAGCACATTCTTACCACATAATGATAAATTGCATTAAATTAATTCTTTACCACATGATGTTAAACTGCAATGAAAATGTCCTTACCAATTGAAATTAAATTTCAATACAAATGTCCTTACCATATGTCATTAAACTACACAGAAAATATCCCCACTACATGAAGATAAACTATGTATTCTATCTCCCATTTTTCAACCCTTATCAAGGGACCACATGATCCCTATCCCAACCATCCAGAGTATGAGGTGCTTACAATATATTTTAAAATCACCACAAACCATGTACCAAAATACATGTCTTGAGTACCTCAGGTCATTGAAATTATTTCATAACCCTTGGAAAAGAAATGAGATCTCTTTGTTCGGCCATTCTACTGAAGTAGAAGGGATTAATACCGACCAAATGATGACATATTTTCACAATATAAACAGATTTATAATTCTTTTTACCATGGAGTCACCATGGTGGAACCAAACACCTTAGTCTATTTTGGTTCATCCCCAATATGACTGTCCCATATCATTACTCATGACATGAGAAATTCGAGCTATGATTTACAACATTTCCATCTCCCACTCAGAAAAATGTTGGTTTTCTCTTGACCCTAGGTATTCTAATTAGGCTACTCTATAAAATCCCCCATATCAGGTCCATGTGTGTTGCAAATTTAAACAACTCACACTTTGGTCAAAGTTTTATGAACTTAACCTCTAGCCTATGATTATCCAAATTGAAAGGCCTTAAAATGCTAGTGAAAGAGACCCAAAAGCTTATCAGGTTGGAAACCTACAAAGGGAGGCATGATAAAAAATAAAGTCTCCAGTCTCTGAACTCTTCATATCTAGAGTCTAGAAAAATGTAGATCATAAATAAATAAATGATAAAGCTCACAGGGAATAATTTATAGCACTAGTAAAATCTAATCCATGCTCCTTGGACCCCCTAGTTCCAAAAAAAGTTAAAGTAATGATTTTTCACATCTACTCACCATGAGAATATGTTCGGTAAGTAGTGACATAAATTTTAGGGTGATCAAAACCATTCTTGCATATTACATTCTCCATAAATAATAGTTCATTATTTTAGTGCTTTGGGTCATCGTAAACCTCCCATAGCACTTGGAAAGGAAAATAGATATCTTGGATAGACCATTATATTGATGTAGAAAGGCTTATAACCACCAACCAACAATATCTTGTCCCAATAAAAATAAATTTCCAATCCCGATGATAATGATGTCACCATGGTGTAACTCAGCACTTGTGGGTGTTTTGGGTCATCTGCGGTATGATTGTCTCATACCTTCCTCATGGACTCAACAATTTGGACCATGATTTATAATCCTTGTACAAAACTATCTAAGTTGATTTGACACCCTCGATGTTACATCAATGTGTTTTGTACCAACTATTAAAGTAGGAATATGAAAATCCATTACCAAACAATTCTGGACATACATATCATGATTCTAAACCATAGGGTGTAGAGCTCGATCATCACATTAGGAACTAAATTTCCCTAGGGTGCCCGAACCCTTCCTAGATAACTTTCTTTCCATACCCAAACTCATCATATATACATTTGAGTCTTCATAAATATTTCATGAACCTTATAAAATAGCATAGATATGATTTTCTTGGGCATGCTATTAACACATAAGGGCCTTGAACCACCAACTAAAGGCATCTCCTATGAGCAAGAGAGGAGCTTTAATCCTTTTTATCCCTAGAAACACTGTGGCGGAACCCGTCACCTGAGATTGTTACAGGTCATCCTCATCATGTATGCTCCATCATATTTTCTTAGAATCAAATTTTTGGGTTATGATTTACATTACCCATATTTCAACTATCTAGGTAGACCTAGTATCCATAGTATTTCTCCCTCAACCTATATTACATCCATAAATATTCCATAGCCCCTATAAAATATACCTGGCTTCAAGATACCCTTTTATTGACTATGAATGTATGCCTATGGATCCTATATATGTGCCTATGGTTGTCAACCAAATGCGTCACTCTGGAAAAAAGGGTTTTTGATCATTGTGAGCCTTAGAAACACAACTATAGAGATCAACACCCCAAACTATTTTGGGTCACTCCTAGAATCCCTACACCATATCCTATGAAGCCAATATTAGGTCTAAGATAAAAAAATTTAAAGTAAAGAAATATCAGGTCTGAGTTAAATACCTTAAACTGAAGAAATATCAGGTTTGAGCTAAAAAGACACCAAACTAAATAAATATCAGGTATGAGATTAAAGACCCTAAATTAAAGAAATATTAGGACCGAGCTAAAAGACCCTAAAATAAATCAATATCAGGTCTGTGAAAATATACCATAAACTAAATAATATTAGGTCTGAGCTAGAATATCCTAAATTAAATAAATATCAGGTCCTCGCTAAAAGACCTTAAAATAAAGAAATATTTGGTCCAAGATAAAACACCCTAAACTAAAGAAATATCAGGTCCAAGATAAAAGACCCCAAACTAAGTAAATATCAGGTCCCGGCTAAAATAAAATAAACTAAATCAATATGAGGTATGAGCTACAATACCCTAAACTAAATCCATATCAGGTCCAAGATAAAATTCACTAAACTATAGTGATAGAAAGTACAATATAAAAGACCCTAAATTACAACATGAAATTGATTTAACCTACAAGAAAATAAAATATTCAAAGTCCAACCATATGGACCTGAGAAAATAAATCTCTACTCACCAAGCCTAGAACCTTCAGAAAAGGAAGAGTACTCTTTCTCTGTGACATGAATTTTATCTAAATATCCTTTTATAAGTCAGGTGATATCAATATAGTTGGAACATATATATCCATGAATGATCTCACAAGGGTAGGAATTAATTAGTATTTCTCAGGATAGAATCAATTATAATTTCAGTATTCACATCCATACATTTTGGTTTATTTGATGAAACTCAAGGGAAGGGTATCATTGGGAATTCACATAATATTGGAAACAAATTTCATACTTATCATGGATGAAAAGAAATTGGATAATATTATTGAAAGTTTAGAAAATTCATTTATTTGTAGTGTGCAAAAAGGGGGATGAATCTTCACATTTTAGAGTCTCTCTGAGGTATCATAAAAAATTGAATGCATTAAGAATATTGAATTATGATTAAATTCAATTGGATACACGAGAAAGATTGTAAAAAGTTTGATGGGAAGCATTGATGGAATGTTGTAATTTTTTTCCCACCTCTTCTACTTTTCCCTAGGATGGAGAGTCTCAACCAAAGTAGTCAACTCATAGAACCTCTTCTGAGTAGTAGCTAATGCAGATAATGATGTTGAAAGGTAAAACCTCATACAGGGAATGATGCCCTTGCATCTCCATATCTACACAGTCTATGTGTCCATCTAATCTTATAGATCAGATATGAACTAGTGAACCTTCTCTAGTTCCTCTAATTCATCCTTTATCTGCTTAGTGAGAGGATCCTCATCTGCAAAATTAGGAAAGTCCCTATCATTTATGGACAAATTTAACTGATTCAAAATGATTTTCATCATGATATCAAACAAAGGATTCTGATAAAAACCACCTACCCTCAAGTCATGAAACAACTGATGAAGGTAGACCCCTTGGTCATGAAATGATTATAAGGGTGTATTAGTAATCGAGGAATAAATCAGTTTCTAGGTAAGCTTACATTAAATATGAGGTTCTGTAACTGATGAAGCAAGGATGATAGGAGGGAGAGTAACTACTTGAGACAGTAGGTAAGTAGGAGAAGAAGCCTTTTATGATCTTACCTCAATAGGTGTATCATCTATGGTCTTCACTATAGTACTAATCTCCTCAACAGAGTTTGTTTCACCATTAATTTAGTCATCAATCAAACAAGATTAGTTTCTTGATGTCTCACCCAGATATTCAATCAATTCCATCATCGCCACAAATATAGTGGTTGGTAAGGAAAAAATCTTGTCCCCATGACAAGACAACTAGTTTATCAAACCACCCAAATAAGATGCTAGCCAAGCATAGGAATAATATTGGGTAAGGATGGTGGAAGAATCAGTAGGCTAATGTATGATCTCAACCTCAATATATTCACATGCCAGAATCTTTCAAAATTAGAGGATACCCCCAAGATTCCATTCCCCTATAACACTATCCAAGGGAAGATTGGAGACCCTTTGGGTGAAAGAAAACTGATGAGAAAATTGGTAGGGTGTAAAAGGTTCTAAAATAATTCACTCATCTACACCGACCATGAGAAAACCATCTTGAAAAGAGATCATGTATGAAATTGAATCAAGGGAACCATTATTGTCCTGACTACTTCCCTTACCATATAATGTTGGGTCATAATATCCAGGACTACTACATCTTAAAATAAATCTTTCAAGGCATGGTTGATTACTAACATGTGGTGTTATATATTTCCACATATCATGGAGCATGCATAATATTTGTCCAGTCAGAAAAAGTAGAAAATGGATAGAAGATAGATCTGTCTAGGTGTGCATGAAAGTTTGACAAATAGATGACTCAAAAAACCATGGATAGAGATCATTCCAACCTAAAAGCGCAGTTTTGTAGACCTCCAATATCCCACCCTAAGAAGGAGATATCAGATGTGCCTCCCAATGGTGGGTATGATAACTGGAAGTAGGAAGAAATAGAAGATGAGGAGTCATAGTCTACTCCAACATAAGCTCTAAATATTGCAGATTTATTCCCTACAATATCAATATCATGGTAACTACTACAAAAAATAGGATCCTTATCTGAATAAGGTCTTATGTTTAGTTCTTTCAATGTGATACACTTAGAAAACCCCTTATCCTATAATTAATATGCCTTAGAATACGAGTTACTTTCATATAATTGGGGAATGGGAGGCTGCATGCACAGAAATTGAGGATACATGGGAGCCAATGGGAATGATTGGGCCCAATATTTTGGTCAAGTACCCATATAGGACACATATACAACTGAAAACCATGGACATACACTCCAGTAAACCCATAAAATCCACATAGGTTTCTCAGAACCCTGAAGTAGTCATTCACACCAAATTTTCTTGAATGAACGATCATGGGGGTAAGATTATTTGATCAAACCCGAAAATGGGGAAGCCTAGAATGACCTGAACCACGGACAATAGATACTCCCATAACCTTTTCAAAAGAACCAGACTCTTCTACTTCAAATTCCTTCATCCCTTAGCTGCATTCCCGGGTGAAACCCCACATTAGGAAGCACCGACCTCTAGGTCAAAAGTATGAAATTATAAAGCAACTATTGATAGGCCCAACCATTATTTCAATCTTGTATTCACTCCATATTTAAAAGTAAGTCATGGAGGAATTCATTTAAGCCCTCTGAAACCCATAGGGCTTTTAGACAGAAGTCACTACAGTTGAAGTTTATTGAGTGGAGACCACACCATAAGAATTCCATGTCTACATCTTGTTCAATGAAAAGGATTAGGAAAAGTCCATCGAAGGGGACATCAAGCCCCTATATTTTTCAATAAGACTCCATAATGTTAACTTCCAAATGGATCTTATTGGTAACAGTTCCCAGACCAATCTCATACCTATTCAAGACCTTTGACATTTCAGATATGGTGAAGGGGATTTGTCTCCCATAAGCCTGACCATTCAAGAGTAATATAAGAGTGGGAAATGATCTATTGGAAATATTATAATCAAATTTTTTTAGGGATCTTACATATGATGCTGATTATATGGTTATCTAGAAAGACACCACATATAATTTCTTATTTGGAAGGCCCTGGATTGATAGCCACTTGGTGATACCTTCAACATTACATCAGTCTATGAAGTACCCCATTTATTGAAAAGTTTTCAAACTACATGGTAACAATGCAACCTTTAGGACATTAGGAGACACATATACTGAAGAAGATTTATATAAGAAGGGAGGAAACCAACCAATGGATGATGTTTATATACATGTTTCATACCCTAATAAAATGGGTTCTTCCCCTATAAATCCCCAGAGTAGGCTCGTCAGTGACTATATACACACCATAAATCTAGTTGAAGTAATGGATATAGCATGATAGGCCCAAGACCATCCTTTACTCCATGACAGTGTGAAATAAAATCATCTCAGGCATCTCTCTATAATGACATAGGAAGAAGGGGTGATAATGTTCTTTCTCATGGAATTCTTCACCCCGATAGTGATAGAGATACACTCAGATTTATTTCTTCACCAAAATGTGTCTCCACAGACTCATAAGAAGTAGAAGAGGAGGATGAACTTAGAAACACCCCTCCTATATTTGAGGAATGTTTCTCTACCACTATAGATGACATATGATAGATAAATTTGGGAACAAAAGAAGACCTATGAACTTCTTTTATTAGTGCCACCATACCCCTCAAAGAGAAAGAGAGGTACATTTCATTTCTAAAGAATCACTGATATGTGTTCGCTTGGAACTATATGGTAATGAACAGATAGAATCTAGATGTTTCTAGAACCATCTCATTCTACCCAATGAGCATCAATGATTTATGCAGCCAACTAGGGGGATACACTACTCACATGCCACCAATGTAGAGGTAGAATTTAACGAGTTAATCAAAGACAACATCATCTGAGAAGTTCAATATCCAAGATGGATTTTCCAACCTCACCCCTTTAAGAAAAATAATGAGAAGATTAGGGTTTATATTGATTTTAGTGACCTTAATTAGCATTACCCAATGGATGATTTCCCATTTCCAATCACAAAAGTCTTGATCGACGTAACTACTGGCTTCCAAGCCCTTTCCTTCATGGATGGGTACTCAGGGTATAATCAACTAAAGATGGACCCAACGATGTACAATCAAATTCCTTCAGATTTCCTTAGGAGATCTTCTTCTATCAGGTCAAGCCCATTGGATTAAACAATTATGGCGCTACCTATTAGCATGCCATGCATCACATCTTTAATCCATTCCCAGGAAGGATAGACGAGTATTATGTCGATGACCTGGTTGTTAAATCCTCACAATGATGCGATCACATTATATAACTTCAAAAAATCTTCGACAAGATATGAAAACATAGTCTGAAGATGAATCCACATAAATATTATTTTAGGATAACATCAGGAAAGTTCCTTGTCTTTGTGGTATGACACTGTGACATTGAGGTTGACCTAGAAAAGACTATTTCTATTTTAGTGATATCACCCCTTATAAATATCAAATGACTTTGGTGAATCCTTGGGAACCTACTCTACATTCAAAGATTAATATCTGACTTATTCGGAAAAATATATCCCCTTCACCAGGATAATGGATAAGGGGATCACCTATCAATGGGATGATGATTTCCAAGAATCCTTTGAGAGTATGAAGAAGTACCTACTGTGCCCACCGATTTTGATGCCTCTAGTGGAAGGGAGGCCACTCATCTTATATATGGACCCTATGGAGTGCTCATTGGGAACCCTCATTTAACAAAAAAATTATACTAGGAGTAAGATTAGTCTCTACTACCTTAGCTAGATGATGCAAGGTACTGAGACTAGATATTTTGATGTTGAGAATAAATGCCTTGCACTCATCTTTGTAATGAAAAATATGAGACACTACTTAAAGCACCATGAAAACCATCTGGTCTTTTGTATTGATGTTCTCAAGTACATCCTTGGATTACCTATGTTGACTGGGTTCTTGGCCTGATGGGAATAATTCTATAGCAATATGACATTTAGTTCATATCATAGAAGCTAGTGAAAGGGAAATCCTTGACTAATTTCCTCACATCACATCCTGCCCTAAAAAATACATTGGAATATAGTGAGATTACAGTTGAGGAGGTATTATATGTATATTACACTCTCCATATAAAGGAGATATAGTTTGATGGAACCTCCCAGAGTCTCATCGACACAAGGATGGAAAACCCAAAGCTGAATCAGGTTGGTATGGGGGTATCATTTGTCTCTCCAGACAAATCGATTTTTCCTCAATCTTTCTCACTATCTAAGGGCTACAAAAACAATGAGGATGAATACTAAAACCTCATTACTGGATTGGAAATAGCCCTAAAACTTCTAGTAGACTACCTGAATATCAAACAGGAATCAGAATTGGTCATAAAGAAGATAAATGGTGAATATTTCATTAAAAAGGAAGAAATGGCCCCTCTCACTGGCTACATCAGGGGAATCATGACATAGTTACATTTTGACCCCACACTATATCATGTTCACCTATCACAGAATGATCGTGCCAACACATTGGCTAATGAGACCACCATACTAGCCGATCTTGATCAGGAGGAAGCAATATTTCATATCAGACATCGAATAATGGTCTGATCGATTGTCATATGTGATATGGAAGAAATCAATTTGGTTTAAAACCACCCCATAGTGTGATGAACTGATGACCACTCCGAGATGGATGGAGCCCATAATTGGTTATCTTTAAAACAAGAATCTCCCAATAGACCGATCTAGAAGGGAATATATTCAGAACCGTGCACAAAGATTCAATCTTCAGGATGGGCCAAATGAGTATAAAATAATCTAAAAATAAGGCTTTTAAGAAATCCTCCTCAGGTGCTTAACAGAAGGAGATATTTCTACCTTCACGGAATAATTCCATGCAGACTCTTGCGACACCCATCAATCCCGGACCAAGCACTCCAAAAAAATTAGAAGTTTAAGATATTACAGAAAAACCATGATATAGGACTATGTGAATTTCATAAAGAAATGTCATGTATTCCATATTCATGAAAACTTCATCCATAAACCCCCAAAATTTCTACGTAGAGAAAAATATTACTGGTTGTTTGCTGTTTGGGGAAGGGATGTTGTGGGGAAATACCCCCCAGCCCTAGCTAAGTAGTTGAAGTACATCCTTACTGCCACTGAGTTCTTTTACAAATGGGATGAGGCAGTACCCCTAAAGTATGTTGGGATGAAGAATATCATCATCTTTATGAAGTCTCATAATATCACTAGGCTCGGGGTCCCTCACACAATATTGATGGATAATGACACCATATTCTATTATACAAAGATTAATAGACTATATTGAAAGTACAACATTGAGTCCAATAAATCATCTCTCTATCATACAGTGGAAAATGGAAAGATAGAGGCCTTCAATAAGACTCTATAAAATATACTCTAGAAGATGGGGAACAAGGATAATAAGACTTGGCCAGACAAGTACCTCCATGCTTTATGGTCCTACCATACCACCACACATACTACCATACAGGAAATGACACACTCATTGGTGTCTAGGAACAAAGAAGTGTTACTCATTAAGGTCAGGATGCCAACGATATAAAAATCCATATGAAAAAACTCTCAGATGATGAACAATAATAAAAGTGGAAGGAAAAATTAGAGAAGATTGATGAGAATAGGCTGCACAAATTTTACAACCTAGAGGTCCATCAAAATTAGATCTCATGACCCTTTAATAAGAATGTTCACCTCTATTTATTCTTCCAAGGAGAACTGGTGTTGACACTTAGAACCCCGATGATACCATGAAAGAAGCCCTCAAAGCTAAAAACCAAATGGAAAGGGCCTTACATCATACGTAAGGTCTATTATAATGGAGATGAATCATTTGACACCATGTATGGGGAGTGTGTCACACCACCCACCAATGTGATATTTCTCAAGAAATATTTTTTGTAGCCATCATCAGATGGGAATTCACATCAGAGTAAGCCCCACTATTCATCCTGACCACATGATGTTAAACTATATGAAGCTGTCCTTACCGCAAGACATTAAAACTAAAAAACTGATATCCTCTATGTATGACATTAAACTACACTGTTCCTAAATAACTATGAACATCATGATTCTTAATATTTTAGGATACATAGTGACACCCAAAACTCCAGTCTTGGGTTCTGCCACAATCCTCCTCTTCTGTTTTCTTAAATTCAAGTGATCCATGTCTTAAATGCAAGACATTAAAATACACAAGTAAGTAGGGACTCCAAGATCAGATAACCATGTACAACCACCATATGATATAGAATTTCCCTATCATGTACTGATTGCCTCTACATGGAAATAGAAACCCATGATATTACTTTTTTATCACACCGAGCATAACTCACATGAGATTAGGAATTGCAGTAAGGGATCCCCTAGATGAACAAGTAATGAAAGTACATGACATATCAACCATGGTCCTGAATGAAAGATCATAAAAGGAACACCATGATTCCTTGACACATGATGTTAAACTACATGGTCAATGTCATTTCTGCATGACATAAAACTACACGGTCCCTCAAGAACTATATATGAATTTCTTTCTATAATCATAGTATATATATTGACACTTGGATCTCTAATCTTGAGACTAACTACAAAAATCAATAGAAACAATTACCACATCTTCATATGGGTCAGACCGGTGAAGAGAGAGTATCTCATTCAAAAACTACATGTGACTTGATTATTTTACTTACAAGATATATAGTGACACTAAATTTATAACTCTGATCCCACTCACAAAATATTAGTATAAAAACGCCCCCTCTTTTTGTATGGGTCTGACCTGTACATGGAAATACCTTTAGAACTAAATATGGATTTATTCCCCCCACTATAGGATACATAGTGACACCCAAAATTTCATTCACAGTCCTATACAAAATACCACCATTTCACATCAAGGGAACCATATCATCACCACAAGATATCAAACTACATGACCCTTATGAACTACATATGGTTAGATTCTTATATTCTTGAGAAACATAGTGATGCATTGACATCCACCCTTTGACCCAACTGTAACATTTACATTCTTTCATGATGGTTCATCTTAATCCTCACCACATGATGATAAACTAAATGGGATTTTAGGAACTACATGTAGCTTGATTCCTATCATAATATGATACATAGGTGTGTTTGAATCTCCAATCTTGGACCCAACTTTGATAATCGATAAGAAATGCACACCAAATTAATAGAAACCATGTCACACAAGCTCATTTTTCCTAGGAATGATCCAGTTCAACATACAGTTTTATTGTGTACATGATATATCATGGGTAAATTTTTCATGTCGGTTCCCACATTCATACCACATGATGTTAAACGAAACAACTATACATCCTTACCACATGAAGATAAATTGAACATAAGTAAGACTTTACCACATGACATTAAACTGAAAAGAAAATTTCCTTACCGCATGACGTTAAACTACGAAGAAAATATCCTTACCACATGATGTTAAAATATACATAAAACCTATCCACTACATGAAGATAAACTGTATAAGTTATAATACATTTTTCACCCCCCATAGAGGGACACAAGATCTTTATACCGGTCAGCTAGATTATGAGGTTCTTCAAACATATTTTAAAAGTACCTCTATCCATGTACCACACTTCATGTATTGAGTACCTCAGGTTATTGCAATCCATTCATAACCCTTGGAAAAGAAAAGAGATATATCGATTCATCCATGATATTGATGTTGAAGGGCATACGACCAACCAAATAGAGACTTCTTGACCCAATATAAAGGTATTTCTAATTATTATGAGAATGAAGTCATAATGGTGGAAGCCAACTCCTAAGTCTATTTTGGGTCATCCCCGATATGACTATCCAAAATCATTACTAATGACCTGAGAACCCTGAACCATGATTTACATCATTTCTATCTTCTGCTCAGAAGGATGATGGAATTCTTTAGACCCTAGGCATCATAATTAGGATATCATTTAATATCCCCCATATCAAGTCAATGTGTGTCACAAATTTAAACTGATCATACATTGGTCAAAGCAGTATGACCTTAACCCCTAGCCTATGATGGTCCAAATCTACAGACCTTAAACTTTTAGTTAAAGAGACACAAAAACTTCTCAGATTGAAAACCTTCAAAGGGAAGCCTAAGAAAAAAATCAAGTCTTCGCTCACTAAAATCTTCATATCCAGAGTTTAGAAAAAACTAGGGAGTAAATAAATAATGCATAAAGCACATACACCTGTATAAATAGTGGTTTCTATGTCAATGATATGGTGTCAATTTATTCTAAACCGATTTAAAATGTACCGGCAACCAAATTTTGTCATTGGTTTATACATAAAATGACCCCAATATATATTTATATTGAGTTTTTGGAATCATTTTTTAAAAACTGACATCAAAATCTCTAATGTTTGGATTTATGGAGTCATCTTTTGTATAAACTGACACCATAAATGAAAAAAAAGTTTTTGGTGTCATTTTTCTCAAAAACCCAGGCTGTAAAACCAAAAAAAAAAATAATTTCGTGTCCATTTTCACAAAAACCAATATTGAAAATTAAATATATATATATATATATATATATCTGGTATTTTTTATGTAATAATCAAATCCAAAAATAGTTTTAAAAACATAGGATCACGAAACCCTCATTTTTTGGATTTTCGAAGTGTTTTTCTCGACTCGTGACAACCCAACGATGACCCACAAACCCTCAATGATCATTTTTGTGGTTTCTCTCCCATTTTTATCATCATTTTAAGTCCTAGAGTGTATATTATTCATTATATATCATTTTTTCAACATTTACTAAATTATTTCTCTTTGGAATGTATTTTTTGACTCAATATAAACTGTGATTTCCATTTATTTATTTGTTATTTTTTATTATTTATTTCTACAAAAACTTATGTTATATCATCCATTGATTATAATTCCAAGGAATTCATGGGAGAAATATTAGATTATGGGTCTATCTTTCTTGTTTAACTCCAAATTTTTTATGTTTTTTTAAATTTTGATGTTAAATTTTTTATCATTTAGTTATATTTTTTAGTTATTATTTAATTTTTTTATATAATTGGTTTTTTTATAATTTTCTTAAAGTTTGTTTGTTTTGATAAATTATTTATTTCATGATATTATGCAATGGAAAATGATATATGGTTTCATCATTCATCAATATAGTGTACATCACATGTAATGATTCCATATTTTTCACTCGTTAAATTAATACAATCTTCAATACCTTTTTACACACGTGACATCGAACTAATGTAACAATTATGTTACATGAACTAATATATGTTAAATGATTTAAAATAATTAAATCATAATACCAATAAACCACATGTAGATAATATGAAAATAAAAAATTTAATATTTTATATTCAGAAGATATATATTTTATACTACAAGAGGATTTTGTTTTTCATATCAAATATGTTAAAAGATTGTGTAATTGACCTTACCAAATTAAATTGATCCATATTAAATTATTGAAAAAATATATGATATTTCTATGTATGAACTAATATATTATATTAAATTATTTTGATATTATTTTGAAATAATATTACAAAATAATAAATATTCAAATGGTAATATTTTAATAAAAACTGTTTTACATTATTTATAATAATTCATTTTAAAAAATATAATTTCATAAATTTAATTTTTTTTAATTAAGGTTCAATTATTGATTTATAATTTTAATATTACCATAGTCTAACTTTTTGACATTTTTTTAGAAAAAATATATTTTTCATGTAAATAATGATTAATGCTATTTTTTCCAAAAAGAGGGTTTCGATAGTAGCAAATGTCTAATGAGTTACCATGTGGTGACTGTAACCCCTATATTATAATATTAATTAGAAAAATAAGTAATCATTTATTATATAAGACCCCAAAAATTAAGGTATGAAATTAAATAAACATCCTAATATTATAATATGATATGAGGAAAATATACATATAATGAAAAAATAATGATTTTCTACTAGGAATATCACACATATATAAATAAATAATAGGAAATAAATTAAAACCAAATAATAGATTAGTTTTTAAAATCATGATTTTATACTGTGAATTTCTACTAGATTCATTACTTATGATGTCCATTGGATCACAATGACACACATAACAAAAAATAAAATACCTTTAGTAGATTAGTTTTTATTTTATTCCTAATTATAATTGATGTTTCTTATTTGATTACTAATCATTTTTAATGAATGTGTTTTTTTTAATTTATCTATTTATATATATATTTAAATGTTTATATGTTTTCATAAATTCACTGATCATATTAAAATTTCACGTATTTAATTGATCATAATTGTAGAAATTTATGATGAACCACTAGTGAATATGAAAAAAGTGTTGATGAATTCACATGATTTTCTAAACGAAATCTTAAAAAAATAGATTTAATTTTCTATCCATGTATGAAGTGTTTGAATATGAGAAAGTTAAACTCTAGAGAAATAAAGGATCATCTCATTTACAATGGATTTACCCTTAATTTTACATGTTGGATTTTTCATGGTGAAAGAACTAAAAATTCAACATCTAATGTTGATGAGAATATTTATAACGAGGTAGAGGATCGCATTAAAGAATTAATTCATGATTTAGGTTTTGAAATCCTAAAAAAACAGCAACTGTTGAACGATTGTATGGAGATTATGAGAAACCATTATTCATAGGTTGTAGTAAATATATATCGTTATCAGTAGTTTTGAGATTAATTAACTTGAAAGCATGAAATGGGTGGAGTGATAAAGTTTCTCTAACCCACTTGAGATTTTAAAAGATTTAATTTCAGAATGAAATATGCTTCCATATTCCAATTATGAGGAAAAGAAAATAGTATGCCTAGTGGGATTGGGGGTATAAAAATATACATGCTTGACCCAATGATTTTGTGTTGTATAATAAGTAATATGAATATTTATCAAGTTGTCCTACATGTAGGAAATCACAATATAACATAGATGAAAAAGTCAACTCAGATTCATTCTCAGGTACTAACATCTAACCTCATGATTTTTTTGTGCTTTCTAATTATATCATCTAATAATTCTTTCATACAATTCTGATAATTAAACTATGATTCATTATTAGGTACTATAATTAAAGATTCTGATAAATAAATTTGGTAACTTCCAATAATTACTCATTTGAATAGTCTATTTACAAATTCAATTGACAAAAAAAGGTTAAGTTTAAATTAAGATGAGCACATATCTGATGGTAAATTACATCACCCTACAGATTCAACATAGTGGAAGAGATTTGATAAACAATCTCGTGATTTTGGAAGTGAAGATAGAAATCTTAGAATAGGATTGTGTACTGATGCAATGAATCCATATCATAGCCTGAGTAGCCAACATAGTTCACGTCCTATTTTGTTGGATTTTTATAACTTTCCGTAAATATATGTATGAAAAAAAGTTTATGATGAGAATGATCATTTATAGACCAAAACATCCAGGAAATGATATTGATGTGTATCTTTCACCATTTATTGATGATTTCAAGACTACTATAGAAGAAAAATGTTTAATTTTTTTTTTCATAAAAGAAAGAGTATCTTCTTTTTAATGCTATGATAATATTCACTATAAAATAATTTATTACATATGGAAACTTATCTTGATACAGTGTTAAGGTACATAAAGAATATCCAATTTGTGAAGAAGATACTTCATATTATCAATTTAAGAAAGAAAGAAAGATAGTTTACATGGGAAATTATCATAGATTGAAAAAAGGATTTAACGGTTTATAGGAATACAATATTCCCCCACAACCATTTTCAGTTGATGAATATTTTGAATGTTTGAATACTATTGATTTAGAATTTGTAAAGAAAAGAAGTCCTGGTCTTCAAAAAAATAACAAGAGGAAATAGTTTATCTTTTTCGAACTACCTTATTAGTGATATTTAGAGATAAAACATAAAATCGATGTTTTGAATGTTGAGAAAAACATATGTGATAGTTTGATTGGAACTATGTTAGATATAAAAGGAAAGATAAAATATGTATTGCATGCTATATGGGACAGGATATCAATGGAAATATGTTTGGATTTAGCTACAACTATGAAAGGAAATAGAGCATATTTACCTCTGGCTTGTCACACATTAAACAAGATTGAGAAGATGAATTTTAGTCAGTGTATTTGTGGTATTAAAGTAACCAGTGTTTATTCTGAAAATGTGAGGAATTCTGAGTCAATGAAGGATTGTAAATTAATATTTATGAAATCTCATGATTTCCATGTATTGATACAACAACTTCTAACAGTCGCACTGCATGGTATATTTCCAAAAACTATTAGAAATAATATTATTAGGATATTTAATTTTTTTAGATCCATTTGCAGCAAAGTAGTTAATCCAAATTTGTTAGATGTGTTGGAGTATGAAGTTGCTATTATTCTTTATAACTAGAAATGTTTTTCCCACCAATTTTTTTGATATAATGGTTAATCTGGTGATTCATTTGGTGCATGAGATAAGAATATATGGGCCTTTATATTTACGATACAAGTATCCTTTTGAAAGATACATGAAAATTTTGAAGGGATATACTAAAAATGATTATTGACTAGAGGCCTCTATTGTTCAAAAATATGTATCAGAAGAGGTGATTGAGTTATGTACTGATTATTTTTATAAAGTGGTGCATATTTCTCCCTCTATATCTTGACATATGATAATTTATAGTGATGGTAAATTGATTCAAGGCTTAAAGGTAAAGTTAATTCCATGTGATGAAGTGATGTAGGCACATTTAAACATTTTGAACAACACAAATGAGGTTCAATAAAATATATCATCACATATTGCATAATCAAAGTTACAATTTCCAAAAAGAAATGAAAATTTGCTGATGATTGAGCATAAAAATATATTTTTTTCATGGTTTAAAGAGAAAGTCAACACATATATATTTGCATCAAAAACCTTGAAATGTTTCTTATGGGGATGATCTCTTAATGTGATCACATGGTCTAGTTTTGATATTAATGGGTACACATTTTACAGAAAGAATCAAGATAAAAATAACACCATTCAAAATAGTGGTTTAATTGTCATCGCTGAAGTTCTGAATTTTTGGAGTGCCAAAGATAAAAACCCAATTTCTACATCAACACCATATTTTTGAGTTCTTAAATATATATGGGAAATTTATTATATTAAATTTTGAGTCATTGTGTTTAAGTTTAATTGGGTTTCAATTAATAGTGGTGTGAAACATAATGACTACGGGTTTAAACTGGTTCATTTGAAAAGATTTAGTTGCAATGAGGAACCATTTATCATGGGAAGACATGAAAAGAAAATATTTTATTTCATTGATCCATCAAATGAATAGTGGTCTATAATTTTGAAAGGGAAAAGAATACATTTAGACGAAGAGGATGATGATGATATTATTGATTTATATTATTATTCTTCATCTATTACATGATTTTTGGATAACAATGACTATAACGTAGAGATAATGCATGAAATACAAAATGATCATGATGAAGGTATGTGGGAAAATACTAAACTACTTTCTAAATTAATATAGTAATTATTTACAATATATTTATTTTTTAAAATTTACATGTGTAAAAACTGTATTATTTAATAACTATTGGATATTTAATTATATATGTTTTATTATTTCTTTGATTTTTGTGTTAAATTTTGATATTCCATGGATATGGTTAAATTTTTTTTCATTGAAATAAAAGATGTAAATTATTATATTTTGGTTTAATTTACACATATGAGAACACCTTTTCAAACTTTTATATTTATATATTTAAATGTTTGTATATTTATAAAAGTAATTATAATATTTAATAGTTCACCTTGTATATTTTTTTGGTCATGAATCGTAACATCAATATTTTAAATTTACACATGCATTTCACTTTTTTTACTTAGATATTTATATTTTCCTGTTCTCTAATTATTCACTAGTCCAATTACATTCAGGTACTCAAGAATTTCATAACATTTTCCTGTTATAATGATAGATATAGATACAGATACATAAGAACATCTACCTAGGTATTTGTATTTCTTTATATTATTAAATATCCAAAAATATAATTATTTAATGAAAGAAAACTTTTTAATTTACAAAAAATAATTACAGGACTATTGATGATACTTTAGAAAGGGAGTCTTTGCCTTTTAATATTAAGAAATCAAATTATCAATTTAGTAAATGCGACATTACACATTTACCAAAACTATCACTTTATTAGGGAGATGAGTGATTACATATTAGTTTTGATAACAATAATAATGAAACTGGACCAAATGCAATGCTATTTATCAACTATATCAACATGCAGATCCATTGTAGGTTTATCATTTTATATCATGATTAGAATTATTTCAACAAGGTGGTGATAGATCAGTATTGGGAGGCCATATGGGTAAAATATCTCAATTTATTTATTTTATCTCATTTTTTGAATATGATATATTTTAATAGACTAATATTTGTGTTATGAAATTAAATATGACATTCAATTTTAATAAAGAAAAATCAGTTAAGAAAAGGTGTCTTACTTTATTGGTGTGTCAAAGGAGGGATTTCAAAAAAAAATTGAAAAAAATTATGGTTTTGGAAGGAGACACAATGAAATCCCATGACTCAAGTATCCATTTTTAGATGAAGATACATGGAAGAAATTTGTTTCCACCCGATATGATGAAAAATTTATGGTATGATAATTATATTATATTATATTGTAAAATTTCTTATATATACATAATTACTTATTATTTTAATTCATATATAATAGGCCTCGAGGAAATCCCATTAATAAATCCAATTGAAAAATGTATACCATCATACTTTATCACGTAGAGGGTATCATTTATTAGAGAAAAAAATGATTGATAAAATTTTGAAGCACTAAGAGATCACTCCGGTAGTGGTTCTGATGAGGTCCAATTTGGTCCTCCATCTCCACCCACCTCCATAAGAAATGGAAAAGTGTGTGAATAATAAAAAAAGAAAATTAGATTATAGAGAAAGATAAGGAAGTAGCCGAAATAATTGTAAGTAAAGAATAATTATTTTTTAGGAAATTTTGTAATTTATAAATTAACAACGCTAATATACCATTTCATTTTTAATTTCATGATGAACTTCCAGAGTAACAATCATAAGGTAATTTCATGCCTAAGGGTAGGATAGAAATCTTAGACACTGCTTTATAAAATCTAGAACATCCCATCCATATAAGTATATATGAGGCGGGTGTTATAACTAAGAAAGTTTTTGGTCATCAATGTAAAGAATAAAGATACCCAGAAATCGAATCCTTAAAAGTTCAGTTTAAAGATTTAAAACAGACCATGGTCGATAAAATTCAAACAGTTGTGCACTAGGATATGTTAGAACTATTGGTGATATATTCACACTTTGCGCAACCTATGAAACGAGTCCAATCTACCCCGCATTCCTACTCATATCCTCCACCTCCTCACTCGAACCCAACCTTATACTATGTGTTGTATATAAAAGATCCTAAAGTACATATTGTAGCATTCAGAGTCATTCATTTTTTGGGGGATTTTTTACATTATGAGCCTATTCAGATGGGTTAGGTTACAGTGTCGGTACATGGTATCATTGATCCCACTTCTCTACTACCATTCCCTGCTGTGGAGGTTACCAGAGTTGGGGATTGTATGAGTCATTTTTTACTTTTTCCATCTAGCCTTCTTCATCACTTGTCATATGAGGTATGCCTTTCTTAAATATTAATTACATCTGATTGAAAATTAATTAATGTTTTATGAAATTTATCTTAGATGGGAGTATCTAAAATCCAAAGAAATAGAAAATGGAAACAAAAGGTTCAGCAACAAACAACTTTAGATTCTTTAGATATTTATGACGGGATAGAAAGATTATATCATGTTTTCCCTTCCTTGGATAATATCTATGAGTTTTGGATGTCTTCTGACATATGTGGAAGAAACTATCTATTGAGAATGTTTAGAAAAGATATCATGGATCTAATTAATTTTGAAGAGCTCAACATGCCTATGTTGCAGTTGTTTTCAATGTAAGTAAATTGAAATTGAAATTTCAACTTTTTTTAAATAAAGGTGTTTTAAATTCAATAACTATACTACTTTTTTAATTAGATATACGTGAAAACTAGGTCCCGATGACAACAAAAACACCCCATCTTAAAATGGACGTCGAGTCCTGGCCCACCAGGTACCGCCAGTTGCCCAATAGACATGTGGTACCCACCCTGGGGCCCACCCACATGCCCGAACAGGTCATCTGACTAATGAAAGTGTCCACAAGCCAACAAATGCCATTTTCAGTGTGTTTTTTCCTCACACACACACACCCTATGAAATTTCCTAGAAGGTCACCCATCCTGATCACTACTCCAAGCCAAGTATTCTTAACTGAGTCATATCATTTAATAATTTAACCCTTTATCATTTAGAGGTGTCACATTCACCCCCCTTTAGAGCACAACTTCCTCATTGTGGGCCTTACAACTCAACCCAGGTAGTACACCACACTTAAGGTTGAGTACCACCTCTAATACCAAATGTGACAACTAGTTCCTAGTGACAGCACAAACATCCCGCCTTAACATGGACGTGGAGTCTTGGATCACCACATACCACCGGTTTCCCCATAGACACGTGGTCTCCACCCTAGGGCCCACCCATAAGTCCAAACAGGTCATCTAACTAATGACAGTCCCCACAGGCCAACCCATGTCCTTTCCAGTGTGTTTTTTCTCACTCACACACACCCTAGGAAACTTACCAGAAGGTCACCCATCTTGATCACTACTCCAAGTCAAGAACGCTTAACTATAGAGTTATAATCTCAAAAAATCTCGAAAAGGAAGGTGCACCTTGTTGACATGAGTCATATCATTTAGTCATTTAACCCTTTATCATTCCAAGGTGTTATAATATCTACACACTCTTCTGGTTCAAAATGAAACCACATGAATTTATGGAATTATAGATTCAGAATTCATTTCAAAGGTTTTTCTATATGTGTCGACTAAAAATAGAGAAGCATATATATGTGAAAGGTTATTAATGATGAATATTGGGTCTTGTTCTTTTTCTTGTATTGATGGGTAAGAACAATAACATAATTCCACACTAATGTTCATTATAATGTCATTAAATTTTAACTTTTTGTATTGTAGGGAGAATTTGTTGTTAGTCATATTATTCCCAAGTGAAAACACATTATATTGGTTTTTTTTCTTTATTATGTAGTGTTTGTGGAAAAGTTTCCACCATATTAGACAAATAAGGTTATTTGTTTTTTATATGCTCATTGTGTTTAATTTGCATTATTTATACATATATTATTAGTTGATATATACGAAAACATAGGTCATGGAAAAAATTTAACAAATATCACTTATTAATAGTGAATCCAAATGCAATCAACTATGTGAAAGTATAGGTAATTATTTTTTATATTAGATTATATTATGATTTTTTGATATATATATATATATATATATATATATATATATTGGTTTTCATTATCACGTTAATGTTTTATTAAATGTAGTGTTATCATCAACAACCACATTTCAATTATGGTTATTATGTTCTATGATTCATGTGTGAGATAATAAAAATGGGGGAAATGACTAATTTTGATCAGTTTAGTCATATTAATTATTTTATTTTTTATGTCATAGTATTATGTTTTTTAATCTTATACCATTCAATGGTGTTTTAGAAATTTAAGGTTGTCGATTCATTCATGAAATATGAACTTTACCATCTTCAATATTTGTTTACAAACTATTTGTTATGTGTTATTATGATTTAAGATATATATATTCTAATGTTTCTGATCAGAATTAATTTTTCCTAATAACAAGTGTTCAAAAAAGAATTCTTTTTTATAATATGTGTTTGAAAATAATGATATCCAATGAATGCTTCAACAACAACCGACAATGATCATGTTGTAAAATTAAGGTATGTATTTTTTAATTATTGTTTACAATACAAAAGAATAGATATTTTTTGATTAGCTTGTTAAAAGTATATATGTTTTTATAGATTTTTAGTCACTAATAAATGTTGTTTCAGGGTTGTATACTATATTACTATTATAAGGATTCTGATATTTTATGGGGTGTAATATTTATAATTTTATATTTTTTTGGCTTTTGATGTCAGTTTTCATAAAGACCGATGCTGAATCATTTAAAACAATTCAAACGGTTTTAAACATCGGTTTTTCTGAAAGCTAGCACTGAAAACCATATTAGGTGTTGGTTTATATAAGAAACCAACACAAAAAACACATTTTTTGACATCAGTTTCTTAGATAAATCAATGATGAAAATGAATCCTGTTAAAATTTTCAACGTCATTTTTTCAAAACTGACACTGAAAACCTTATTTTTGACTTCACCCTTATAGACGTCGATTAACAGATGACCATAAAATAGAAAAAACCCAACATTAAATCATGTTTTTTCACTAGTGATAGGGTCTACTTTGTATCCCTAGTAAAAGATAAACTATGCTCAATAGACCCCATGGTCCAGAAAAAAGATAGATAAATGATTTTTCACATCTCCTCACCGTGAGAATATGTTCACTAAGTAGTGAAAAAACCATTAGAGTGATCTAAACCTTCTTGGATATTATATTATCTATAAACCACACATCATGATTTGAGCAATTTGGGTCATCGAAAAGCTCTCATATCCCTTGGAAAGTAAAAGATATATATCAGTTTGTCCATGTTATTGATGTAGAAGGGATTAGAAACACCAACCGATAATATATTGACCCAATATAAAGGAATTTCCAATCCCTAAGAGCCTAACATCATCATGGCGGAACTCAACACCTGAGGGTGTTTTGGGTCATCCTCGGTATGATTTTATTGTAACTTCCTCATGACCTGAACACTTTGGACCATGATTTACAATCACTATACCAAACTATCTGAGTGTATTCAACACCCCTGATGTTATGTCACCTTATTTTGTACCCATTATTAAAGCAGGAATGCGACAAACCGTTCCCAAACTTTTGATGTCCCACACCTCTTGATTCGAAACCATAGGGCATAGAGCTCAAGCTTCACATTAGGATATACTTTCCCTAGGGTTCCTAAACCCTTCATGGATAAATTTCTTTCCATACGAAACCTCATTATAAACATGTTTGAGTCTTTATAAATCTTTTAAGACCCTTTTAAAAGAGAATATATTAGAATTTCTTGGCCATTCTATCGACATATAAGGGCTTTGACCCAACAATTAAAGGCATATCCTCTTAGCAAGAGAATAGCTTCAATCCTTATAATACCTAGAAACACCACGGTGGAACCTGTCACATCAAAGTGTTATAGGTAATCTATGGCATGTATGCCCCATCATATTTTCAAAGACCCAAAATTTTGTGTTATGATTTACATTACCCGTTCTTCAAATATCCAGGTGGACCTATTATCCCTATTATTTATCCCTCAACTAATATTACCTCCATAAATCATCCATAGCCCCTATAAAAGACACCTGAATTCTAGAGGACTTTTTCTTGACTATGAATGTATTCTTATGACTCCTGGATATGCGATAGATAATCAAGCTATTATGTGGACTTTCGAAACTAGCCAGGGATTCCATAAAAAAGTTTCCCTCCCTAAGGGTATGGGAGATATCCAACTCATTATTCATAATAGACTTTCACTTTCTGATTAAATAAGTGAGGTAACATGGGGTGTTAGATATATCTTGAAGAAGTCCTACTAAAAGTTTTGAATCACTTTTCAAATCCAAAATGCTGATGTTGTAAAGATTTCACAAGGATAACCCACTAAAGAGGGATCTAGTCTCGGCCCCTATAGCGTTTCCTGGGCCATAAAAATCACAGAACCCGATGACCACTGACCCCCAAGAATATATAACCAGGCCTCCACCTCTTATCATGACTTGATTGTAGGAGCCATCCACATTCATCTTGAGATAGATACATAGTAGACTTCATTTAATCCACCTCCCAGTTTAAGTTTCACTATTGAATAAACCACAATTTCCACTAAAACCGTTCCCAGCATCACCCTTGTAGAGTATTTGCCCGAGCTCAAACACTAGAGAGAGGGCCATACCTTATGCTATTGAAGTGGGAAAGAAATCCCTTCCCATATTTGGTTCCATGATTCCTAGATCATCCAGCATATAACATCAAAATCCATACCACACCACTTGACATCAACCACCCACCCCTCAAACCTCTGGAACCAATTTATGATAAAATCATGAATGCTATCCATCTGCATTTGAAATCATAGCCCATTCCAAACCTAATACCAAAGAAATCGATCCCACTCCACCTCAAAGAAAAGGTTCCAGGAGGATTTAGTATTAGGGAGAACATAATTGTGGCACTTAGAAACCAGTGATATTCCCTTATTTTGAGAATTATCATCCATAGGTATTGCATTATTTTGTAAATGGAAAACTAGAAAATTAATCTTAATAGGAATAAATTTTCACCATAGCTTGGTGTTATACAAGTCACAATGGTGGGAAGGTGGCATTAATCTGATAATTTACTTGGACTTTAAGTCACCTATTGATGAATCCGTGAAGATACATATATTTGGATCATCCACAAAGATAATAACCTTATGCATCACTTTTCCTCATCGAGCATGGCCGAGTAAAATGGTGGAAACATGCTCGCCTGCCTTAGAGAAATCCCACAAACTGAACAACCTAGGAAGAACAGAATCTATCCAATGTAATTGTATTTCCAGTGATTTATATCAACATGACCAACAACCCATTGAGTTTTAGAAACTATCCAATCAAAGTGTTTTCTCATATTTTTGGCCAGAATCGACATCCTATTCAGACCCTCATCCCACACTCTCTAGTCATCCCTATAACTTCTCCAAATAATTTTATCCCATAAGGATTTTCCTTCAATAATATCATAAGACAATTTTTCCTAAATATCCTCCATGGAGTCAGAGAACTTCCTCACATTAATCCCTCCCTCGTTAAGGGATTTGGATAAATGTTTCCAAGATTCCCAATGACACTTCCACTCCATTTTTTAATCCTAGATGAAATCATTGATGATATTTTCCACCCTAACGATGATGAACTTAGGAGGAATAATAATGGAGAATACATACATAGGCATCAAAGTTAAAACAATATTGACCAATGTGATCCTGTTGACTGTGTCTCTCTATTTCAAATGGGCCAACCTTTCTATTGTAATAGGGATAGATTTTATATTTTCCATAGTTCTTGTGGACTTAGGTGATGGGAGCTCTGCTTCTATTATTATAGTCAAAAGTACTATAAAACGATTAGGTGAGCTCATAATAAGAAGATGATAAGACGAGTTTCATATTATATGACCATCGCATGAGTCCTATATAATAGATTCCTTACCAACCCCTTCCAGGGGCAATGAATCTTTTGGTAAAGGTTGATCCTCCGGTAGTTGATCAGACATAGATGCAAATGAGGACTCCCTCGTAATTTCTACAGAAAGAGATATGCACAACTGAGGTGAGGAACCATACTCCCACAAATGTTGAGAAGATGGATCCTTATTGAATGGAATAATAATAAAAGAAGAATCCTCTAAAGAATGAGACCTAGGCCTGGAACATGAGAAATTCACAATGATGGACAAATAAACCTCCCTCAAAGAAACTGGAATAGAGAAAGAACATTGTTCCACCATTCCCGATAAACCAACATTACCAACATAAAAAAATGGCACTTATCATTTGAAGCAGCAAGATGCCTGCAAACCTGAACTGAGTTCCCCTGCATTTGACAAACCTCACAAAAATGGGGAGGATATTGAAATTGAATACATTGACACCAACATAAGATTTCACTGATGCGAATGAGGACATGAGAAGGAAAAGGAGAAGATAAATCGACATCAATGCATATGAGAGCTACCATTGAAACCTGAAAGCATCACGTATCTTCATCCACATAGATAAACCAAACAGAGAGTCTCCTATTTTTGGGTCACTCCTAGAAATTATACATCATATTCTATGAAATTAAAATCAGTTCTGAGCAGAAAAATCTAAACAAATGAAATATCAGGTCTGAGCTGAAATACCCTAAACTAAAGCAATATCATGTCCATGATAAAAGAACCATAAACTAAAGAAATATCTGGTCCGAGATTAAAGACACTAAACTAAAGCAACGTCATGTTCGAGTTAAAAGACCCTAAACTAAATCAAAATCAGGTCCGAGATAAAAGACCCTAAACTAATGAAATATCAGGTCTGAGCTAAAAGACCCTAAACTAAAGCAATATCATGTACGATCTAAAATTCCATAAAGTAAAACAATATTAGGTCTTAGCTAGAAGAACCTATACTAAATAAATATCAGGTCTAAGCTAAAAGAAAATAAATAAAAGAAATATTAGGTCCAAGAAAAAAAGACCCTAAGCTAAAGCAATATGCGGTATGAGATAAAAGACCCTAAACTAAATCCATATTAGGTCTGATAGAAAATATGCTAAACTACATTGATATATGTTTTGACTTAAAATACCCTAAACTATTGCATGAATCCAATTTAACCTATAAAAAAAGAGAAGCATTAAAGAACACCATATGGACCTGGGAAAATCAAGAGATACTCACCAAGCCTATTGGATTCAGAAAAGAAATATCACACTCACTTTGGGGAATGTATTCTATTCAATTATCCGTATAAAAGTTTAGTGATCTCAAGATAGTTAGAATATATATCCATGAAGGATATCATAAGGGTGGTCATTCCTGAGTATTTCTTAGGATGAAATATATTAAAATTGCAACATTCAATTCCAGGAATCCATGTTTATTTGATTCAAAAAAGGTATGGGTATCATTGGAAATTCACATAGTATTGGAATAATGAAATGTAATTCTTATCAGGGATGAAAATAAGTTGGATAGTAATGTTGAATGTTCAAAAAAATCATTCATTTATAGTGTGAAAAAGGAGAGGAATCTCCACATTTTATAGTATCTCTGAGGTCTCATAAAAATAGAATGAATTAAAATGATCAAACTATGATAAAATTGGATTGGATGCACATTGAAGATTAGTAAGAGTTTGATAGGAAGTGTTGATGGATTGATGGAGTGCTGATCTTCCCTCCTCTTTCACTTTTTTACAAGACGAAGACACTCGACCAATGTAGTCAACTCTTAGACCCTCTTTTTGAGTAGTATCAAATGAGGATGATGATGTTGAAAGGAAAAATATAAAAAATGGAAATGATGTCTTCATATATCCATATCTATACCGTGCATGGATTATTCTGATCTTGAAAATCAGATATCAATTGGTGAACCTACTCCAATGCCTCGGAAACCTCCTTTATCTACTCAGCGAGAGGTGCCTCATCTGAAAAATTATGTAGGTCCCTCTCATTGATGGCCAAATTTCATCGAGTGAGGTTGATTTTCATCATGATATCATACAGAGGTTTCCAATCAAATCCAATTGCCCCAAAATCAGGAAACAACTGATGAAATATGTCCCCTTGGTCATGAAATAGTTCCAAGGGAGTCTCAGTAATCAAGGAATAAATATGTTTCCAGGTTAGCCAATGTTTCATATGAGATTCTGTAAATGATGAAGCAAGGATAATAGGAGGAGGAATAACTAGTTGTGGTGGTAGGGAATCCAGAGTAGAAACCTCATATTCTCTTCTCTCAATAGGTGTATCATCTATAGCCTATATTAGAGGACTAATATCCTCAATAGAGTATATTTCACCATCAATGTAGTCATCACTTGAACAAGATTTATTTCCTGATGTATCAACTAGATCTTCAATAAACTCCATCATCACCAATGGTAGAGTGGTTGGTGAGGCAAAAGGCTTGTCAACAAGATAGAAAAAATGGTTCAACACACCACCTAGATAAGATACTACCCAAGTATGGGAATAATATTGGGTAAGAAAGGTGAAAATATCACTTGGTGGAAGTACGATATCAGCCTCCGTATCTTCACATGCCAGCATGTTCCAAAATCAGTGGATGGCCCCAAGATTTAATTCCCCTTGAACACCATATAAGGGAATATGGGAGACCCTTTGGGTGAAACCAAACTAATGAGTGAATCAATAGGGTGTATATGGTTTGAAAATAATTATCTCATCCACCCTGGTCTTAAGAACCCTATTTGGAAAAGAGATCATGTATGAACTTGCATCAAGAGAATAATTATCCTTATCAATAACCAGTCCATCTGGTGCACACAAAGGAGTAAATTCGAAGCTATCATATTGGATTAGATCATCATTAAACTCATATGGGATTTGTTACATAGACAAAAACCTTGATATATTCTACAGTTGGGGGAAAATGAAACATTGGGGATCCGGGAGGAATTGTAATATTCATAATAATGAATGTTATCCCCTATGCAGCCAAACAAAAATTGAAGAGGACCCCCGATTCTATAAGTAGTGTAACCCTATTGAAAATGGATGAAGATATTATAAAGACACAAAAGGAGAAAAACTTCCAAATTAATGTGTTTTTCTTCCACAAGTCACATCGACATCGCCATCGTGCTAACTTGGATCCCTGAATGCGTATCCGCAGTTCGGAAAATCCCCCAATTAAAAAACATTGCTATAACACCTTCCAACCTATGTTCATGGGGGATCTCTAAATTCAAATTTAATCCCTATGATTTATAATCCCCATATTCCAAGATATCCCAATGCGATCTAGTACTATCACAGACTTACTGATAAGGGTACTGATGAGGGAATATGGAATTTTTCCTATTACCTCTATAATAAATAAAAATATTAATCATGTCCTTGAAATAAATAAGTGAGAACATTTTCATATATTTCCTCAGTTTTTCCTTCACATTGATAAGAATTTACATCAACAAAATGGGAGTCTTTGAGGGATCATCCCAAATATCTATAGTAGGGAGAAACTCATCATATATCTCTATAAGAGGGGGAATACCACCCAATTGATAGATGTCCCATTGGATGATTCCCTATTCCCATTTGAGGAATTAGGAAATCCACACAAAATCATAAAGTTTAACTCTGTAAAACTGATCATAAAATGCAATGAAACTCTTCATTTCCTAGAAATTACATTCCCATTCATCATAGAAGTTTCCACTAAGATGAAGATCTAATTTTGGACTCCATCCATTAATAGGATTTTTTAGATAAGAGGAAAATATGCTTGAATAGCTATGAGAAATGAGATGAAGATAAAATTCAAATCCATACATACCCAAGGGAGAATTCAAAATTATATAATATAACCATGGGGAATAAGCTATGACCTATTGACTATCCTTGGAAATTATCACTTGAATATAGTTGAGAGAATCTGACTCCCAATGAGATGGAAAATTAGATTCTGGAGGAGGATATTGGAGTTGGTGTCCTAGAACCAATTAACATGTACTTGATTCATTAATAAATAACTTATCACATCTTGATTTTTCTTCTGAATGAAAATGCATGTGATAATGTCCTAAGGATATCTGTTTCATTAAATGGTCATAGCAGATCCCTGATATGATGAGAACCCAAAAGTGCCATAAAAAGGTTATTGAATATATGTTCTATGGTCGGATGATGTTATTTGAGGGATGAAAAATAATACATGCTAATAGGTGTGGGGACTCATAAAACTTTGAGGAATCTAATCATGGTGTGCGCCCTTGGTAATATCCATGAGGATATTATCAGAACGATACCCTCTAGTAGGAAATACACATTCCATAGTGTCATTGGATGTTCCTATCTGCAGACGTGTGTATTGGTCCTAAGAATTTAAGATTATTATTAATGGGTATTACAACTTGCGCACTTAGATTTATTGACAAAAACTGTGAATTCACACTCTTCACAGTGAGGTAGAATATGTTGGGTGCGTCATGAGTAATAATGCATTAATAGATAATGCGAGAAAGGATTTTTCCATTCTGTTCCATAATGGAGGTAGATATCTCAGGCCCTTTGATGGAATTGATATAGACTAAATAAATACATGGCCATTTTTAAGGAATGGACAAGTTCAATTCTAGAACTTCAAAGAATGAATAATCGAGAAAATGGGTTGATGGAACTAGCATGCAACCTGCTTGATTCGAGATATCCAGACAAAGGGGTTACATTTCAAGGTAAGTGTTCGTAAAAGGTGACTTGTCATTGAGGCGTTAACTTCTTTCTCTATGGGTGCCTTGGCATGTTGCTAGATGCTAAACTTGGAATTTAGGCAGGATCCATCTAATTCCAATAAGAAAGAGGCATAGAGGGTAACACACTTAGTGTGTCCAAGTATCCCAGTTAAATATTAATTTGACATGTTCAATAAAGATTATTCCCGATTATGGTTTAATAATTTTTCAAGGATGCCTGATCTATGTTATTTCGACACTAGTTATTCAAGAGAATATATTGTGGAAAAATAATATATTTGGCAGTGAGTAATGGAGTGATATTTATTTGAGAAATAAATAGCCATTATTCAGGGTCTAATAAATGTGGTGGAGGAAAAAATGAAAATGAAAAAAAAACAAAAGTACACGCCGTGTATATTAATATACATGCAGTGTAGTTTTTCTAGGGATTTGTGATAAATAATATTATTTATTTAATTAAATAATATTAGGTGTAATTATCTAAGTGCATGTCAAGTAATAATAATAGTCAACTGTTATTATTAGACATAGGGTCTTACTAAGAATTAAATGAAATGAATAAATTATTTAGGGTAATTAATTCATTTTATTATTCTATGTAATTAAAATTCGAATTATATAATTCTCATTAGAGCATCCATTTTTGTGGGTTGTGCATAGTGGATCTAGAGAAATATCTCAAGAAAAGAGAGAATTATTTTCCTCCAAGAATGGTCTCAAGCTACGAGAGAGATCCTCCTCCACCAGATTAAGGAGAGTGCTTTGCAAGCGGCTCTCAAGGCGATTGAAGGCGGACATCGCAAGAGAAGGATTTTCCATGATAGCACCCAAAGATCCCTTCAATGATTTCCATAGATACGTAGAGAATGCATGGATCAATGCTAGAGGAATCCTATACTTGGATTCTATGTTGCAATAAAGGATCACATCAGATTGTGACCAAAAACATCAACGAAGAGAGAATTCCATCAAGGTAATTATTGTATTTTAATTAAATTAATTATAAAAAACATATGATGATCCTATCCATGGGTCTAGGACTCCATTACTTTATTTAATTCATCTTTATATTATGATGATATGTCGTTTTGTTATCGTTACAGATCTTGGATTGATCGTTGTTAATGGAAAAATTAAAGTTGGGAATACCCATCGAAGCGATTCTACTGCGACCAGAACCTAAAGAGGAATGGTAACATCATACCGTAAACCAAGCCCATACATAATGAGTCATTAAGATAGATGGTAGTCCTAAATCTTAGATGTGATGAACCTCTTTAGAAACTCATTATCAGAATAAACACAATATCTATGGTTGGATATATTATTTCAATAAATCATGGCACTTTGATTGGATATAGATGGGGAATATTTATGGTAATTGAAATCTCTCTGAATAATAGTAAGTGGAATATATCTGAAAAATATAATATAAAATCTTTTCAAAAGAAAATACATAATAAACCATCACAAGCAGGCACACCGCATGAATCACTGGGAGATTCATGAACCACCTAAGGAGTTCTCAAATTGCATGATAATCATTCAATCAATTGATTGATCAAAAAGATACTGAAAAATCCATAATACCATCACAATCCTCATGGATGAAGTTCATTTAATTACAAAATTATGGTTCATAGTTGTATTAGACAGATTCCATAGAAAATTCGGTCATGCAAATGAATTCTCAAAAAATGGGATCACGATGAAGGCTCACGAACATGTCTCGTGATCAGGACTCATGAAAAGGTCTTGCGATAAGGATACATGATAGAGGTAATGTGAGAGATCTCATGAGGAAAGGTATATAGTGGAAAAAATCACCCTTTTCTCCCCTATATATAGGTAATTTCTCAGAATACTAAGTGTCTCCCAATAGACCAAACATTTCCCCAGACACTAATTCATGATAATGATAAAGAATCATACATGCATTTATTTTCCTCAGACTTGAGCCCCTATCCCCACAGACTTCACTCCCAATGGGGGAATTTTTTGACACCTTCCAAATGATCATTGAAAATTTAAAAAAAGAAGGAATACATGAATATGGGTATTATTTACCCTACAAAAAAGAAAAGTAAGGAGGAGGTGTATGGAGATTGTGGATCGCATAAGCCTATATGAGAATTGCAATCGCGTGACCATCATATGGTCAAGTGAAGGAATTGGGTGAAATGGATAGTTTGGAGCAGGTCTCATGAAGCCCCTCCTGATAAGTACTTCTCTCAAAAAGGCCCTTTGGATATCCTATGGTCATGCGATGGTATCCAGACAGGCTCCACTAGGCCATGCAGTTTTTCATCGGTGAACGTATGACAACCCATCCAAAAAAATTGTAAATGGGAATAGAATGTCCAAAATCCAGAGGCATCTAATGTTCATAAAGATCATGACACACATAACCAATGAAAAAATAATATTTTATTGACAAAATTAAAGTATATTTGAGTGATCCTTGAAAATTTGAAGAGTAAAAACAAATGAAATAAAATAAGTGGAGGTGGGAGCTACTTGCGATCAAAAAAGACATGTGACACACCACTAGAAATATGCAATACACCAAGAGTCCCTAGAAATATGCCCACCTCATCTCATGAACGCCATTCATCTTTTCAACCTCATCACATGAAGTTCCTTGAGCATATCCAGGTGACCTTTCACTCCCCCTTTAGATCCCTAAGGAAAAAGAGATGGATTTTCCATCAAATGTTCACACATCTCCATAGGACCTTTATTGGTCACGTGATTCATCATCAAGAGGTAGAGTAATTTTATTTAGAATTACTCATGTAATCTTGCTTGAACCTAGAAATTTTTAAAATAAAATAAATAAAATATAATAGGGAGAAGGTGGAAGCCTCTTGCAGTCATAAAACCCTTGTGACATGATACAAAAGTCTATAGAAGGGTCTCGTGAGACTCTTATAAAATTCAGTCTGATCTCATGAAGGACCCTTGAAGAACCATCCTTGTCTCACAGAATTACTAAAAAATTTACCCAGGACCACGTGAAGGCCTTCCAATAGGCATTCTAATCTTTCCAAGTCCCTTGGACATATCAATATAAAAACAAGGAAGCCCTTCAATATATCTGCATTGTAATACCTCAATTTTTATGGACCTTTTTTTGAATAAATTAAATTTAAATTTTTTTCCTATGATGAACTAAGTCAAATATTCCTTTCACATGGAATGAGTTTGGTGTACATTACATGTAATAAAGACTTGGCGTACGTTACATGCAACACCGAGGTAACTACGAAACATCATTTTATTATTATAATTATTTAAATGAGATAATTATAACCTAGCTGTTAAACGTAGTAATATGAATAGTAATAACTAAATTTAAAATATTGTTTATAATTTTATTTTATAAATAATGTATTTTAATAATTAAATATAATTTTTTTGGTAAAGTCCTTGTATGTTTAAAAATATCATTTCTCAAATAAACTCCTTTTAATGTCTTTTGGTGAAAAATAATAAAATTAATTTTTGACACATTTAGAAATTTAATTTTATAAAATAAAATTTATTTTCGAATTTATAATGTCTGAATTTTCTTAGGATTATTTTTTTGGAATTTTTCTGATAAACTTTATTTTTGGATGAATAGAGAAAAATACTGGATTTTAATTCAAAACTTCTTTTTCATCTAATTTATTTACAAGATTGAATTATATTTTAAATTAGTATTAATTTTTAATTAGATAAAATATTTATCAATTAATCCAATTTGGGTAATTATAACTAATTTCACATTGAAATTGGATATAAAAACTTAGCAAACTTTTTATCATTTTTACTTAAAAACCCGCATTGTAGACCTTACTGTGAGATTAATTTTAAATTAATTTGTTCCATATATGTGTTTAGAATTTAGAAAAATGGATTCAATATTTGGAATCAAAATAATTTATAATTTATAACAAGATAAGCTTAGTTTTTGACTAAAATATTAGTGAATGTAATTAAAATTAATTACATCGATTAATGTAAAAATAAACTTAACTAAGGAAAAAACATTAAATTTAAGACCCAAAACATACTAGAAACTTTCCCAAGACCCATTTTATAATAACATTTAGATCCTATAATCACTTTATAAACTATGGACCATTATGTTATCCACTTGAAACATGAGAGGGTGGAATTCTCTCTTCAAAAATTTACAAGTGTCACTCCTCCTCAACTATAAAAGGGAACATTTACTCCCAATTACTCACACCTATAAAGAAACTTTTATCACACAAAATATACTCAAATAATCTCACAAATTACTAAAATTACTAATTAAAAAACTTATTTGGTAAGAAACTCTTTCATGGAAGCCTATCAGTATAAACTAAAAGGGAGTTACCCGATTAAGAGGTAACATCTTCTCTCAAGTCCTTTCTTTTATTTTACATCTCCAACCCCTACACTCTATTTATTACATTACTGTATAAAAAAACTCATATCATAAATATTTTAGGATTTCTTATGCTATGGTTTTGGCCTACACGTACACAAAACTCCATCTAATGGGTAACAAACATACTGTTTATGTGTACGGTGAACAACCACCTCACTAAACGATGATTGTTCAATTTTACTTACTACCTTCCATGGTGGACACTATGATGAAAAATATATCTATATATGTAATATATTATATTTTTTACATATTTAATATTATTTATTACATTTTACAAAACATATCTTTTTTACTTTCCATTTTGTGTTAATACAATAATTTCGTTTGAGGAAGTGTGGACTACCGCCCCCTCAAAGCGATGTGACTCATTCACACACTACATGGAATGTATTAAGGAAAATCTTAGAAAAATTATATTATATATATGATATAATAATTATAATTTAATAATTATATATATATATATATATTACATATATATACCTATGTCATTTACCTTCTCTCTTTCAATACAACAATAAAAACAAAAACATCATTCATGCGTACATATGGCTTACTGTCTCCATGAACAATGTATTCCATTTTAACACATATATATTATATAGATTATTATAATACAAATATTATTAATATAAATTATATTTATATAATTTTTTACCTTACGTAATTATGATATAAGTATAAGGACCAAATATATAACAAATTAAGACACTTGTGAAGAACAAAGAAAATATTGCCTGAAGTGAAACCTTAATATAGGATTGTTTACATGCATATAATATAAGGTAGTAATAAAACCATATATTGTATTATATTTAAGAATAAATTTTAGAGACCCAAAGCTTGATGTACATGAAAATTACATTACTTTTGCGGAATACTTAGTACATAACAAAAACAGACACACAAGGACCGTAATAGTTTAGTGACTTTGGAAACTCGGAATAAAATTTTCTAATCGTGGTGAAATATCTTCAACATCTCCCAATAAATATCTCTCCCTTTTTTTCCTTCCTAAAACATTTCTTTATATCCTAGGGAAAATAAAACATAAAAATGGCACGCTCAAATGCCAAATAAGGGTAAACATAGAGAACATAAACAATCCATAAACATTTGAATGCAAAAATTTGAACATAAAATCTAAACAACAAAATCTTGAGCAAAGACATGAATCTTGGAAGTACATAAGGAATATATCATAAGGGAATATCAATAATGATAAAATAGCATGGGAATAAAACATGTAATTTTGGCAACCATTAAGAACATGTTATGATTTCCACAGTAGCCAAGGCATTGCTGCGAAGACCATCTTAGTGGACAAAGTCCCTTTTTGAATCGAGTTCACTCCTTGTTTCAGTCCTGTAACACTGAACCTGATTAACTTACCATTCTAGAAATTTCTATCACATGAGATATAAATCTTTACCCAATACATTTTAGGGAGATATAGGTCCCACCCATCTCATAATGAAATCATTCTTACTTGTGCCACAAAATAAACATACATCATTCATAATTACCCAACAAATAAAATGGGTTTCATAAACATAATCCCATTATCACATAATCCATATAAAAGTAATGGATATGATTTCATAATAATAAAAGTGAAACCATGTAAATCATAGAGGCATTATACTTGAAACATACACATATGAAATAATGTCATCTTAGATGGAAAAATGGTTCTGATAAAACACTTGAAATGAATTCTTGAGGAAAATATCCTTTCTTCTTCAAAATCAATTTCTTTTCACAAAACATCATGCAATTTTGAAATAAATAGATTTTTTTGGAAATATTCATGAAATATTTTGGAGGAAGCTTCATGAAAATAAGGCTTTATAAGACCGTAAAAATCCGTTCATTCCTTATAAGTAAAAAAAACATTCTTCTCGTACTTTTGTTGGAAAAGTCAAAAAGTACCTCGTAGGGTAAACAAAAGAAAGATTACTTCCATACCATGGGGTAAAATTCAAAATGGGTAAAAAAAGACTTTAAACATACATGAAAAAACTTATATAAAACATCGACATTGATGATAATAATAACCCTAGTAAATACTTACGAATAATCAATCTCAGATAAAAATGAGATTTGCAAAATTATCCCTTACCTTAGGTCTGATATGCTTCGTACGTTTTCGAACCTCCTGTATAATGATTTAAATAATGTAATTGACTTATTAAAGAATAATATTCATTTTTATCATATCATATATGGTTCACTTATGACTTTATTTTACCCGTTCTTTTGTAATTTCCATGTTAAAGCAATGTTTTGGGTTTAATCGTTTTATTTATCGTACGTGTTTGGACTTGTTGTTCTTGAAATTATTACTTATATCCGGATTTAATTAATTCCAGAATGTAAAACATGATTTATATATAATATATATTCATCATATACATATACATATTATATATCGATAAAAGGAATGAAATACACCGTTCATGGAGACGGTAGGCCGTACGTACGCTTGAACACTGTTTTCGTTTCCTTATTGAATTGAATGAAACAAAATAGATGACATAAATATATATATATACATAAATAAAGTAGCATTATTATTTCATATATTTCATTATTATTAATTATATAAACTTTATGATCATTCATGTATGGTTAACATGGATAATGAATCTCATCGCATCGTTGAGACGGTAGTCCATACGTACGCACGAGCGATGATATTATTCCCATAATTATTTAATAGAATTGGAGTGGATGGTATAATATATCAGAATCAGTATGAGGTTATAATAACCATATATATTTATTCTTTAAACCATTATACCCATCCATGTAAGGTGTTGGTGGAAAAACAGATTTCACCATGGTGTGGAGACGGTATTCTGTACGTACGCACGCGTGGTGATTTCGTTTTCCATAGGATGGATAGATGGTGAAATAGGGTTGTTTCATATTTATAATAACATATCAGTATATGAGTTATACTGATGTTATTAATTCATAATGAAACAACTAAAGAAGAAGAAGTGGAAGAAGAAATAAAGTTGAAAGAATCGGTAACAGATATTACCTCTTCTTTGAAGCGCCTCTTTGAGACGTCCTCTTAGGGCACTAAAATTGGTCTTTGAAGAAGACAAAAACCTATAGGATGTTTCTATGGAAGTGTAGTAGAGAATTTGTCTGGTTTTGGCCGATCATGAAGGCTCAAAGTGGTGTGAGGAAGAGAGGGAGGAGGTGCCCTTTTATAAGGGAGGAGAGGGGCACCTTTGGAATAACAAAAAATATTATTTTATTATAAAGTCATATTCAGTTTTTAATAGCTCCAAATTGATTTATGTAGAAGCTAAGGTAGGTATGGGTCGAAATACTCTCATACAATAGAATTTATAAAAGTTTAGGTTTCTATTTTAACCTTATCATTTAGATTTAACTTTAGGTTAAATAATTTTACTTTTACCGTGTCTTCTTGTTTTCTTACACTATAAGGTTAATAAACTAACTATAACAAGAAAAACGAACCCCAAGTGGTTCATTATTAATATATATAAATCCTTATCTAAGTTATTTTGATGAACATTATATTTTTAGGAATAAAATAACAATTAATAATATAATATTTGTTTTAAAAACTATTTTTTGTCAACTTTGACAATATTTGCTAATTGATTTTTGTAAAAATCCTAACAGCATTATTAGTTCGAAAAATGTTACTTAAATCAATAATAACTTGTCATATTAACCTAGAAAATTATTTTAATTCATAAAAAGTCTCAAATTACATTTATTTGGGTATTATAATATCAATTATTTCAGTATTTCATTATTTAGGTAATTACTGCATCACCATTGGGTCATAAATAAATTTAATTATTTAATGTCTAAAAATTATAAATAAAATAAAATTAGGTAGGAAATATTTTTATATTTCTAATGAAAATCTATAGTCTAATTTATATTATGTATAACTCTATATTAAAAATGATTTAGTTATTAAACATTGATTTTAACTATTTTAACCCTTCTTTAAATAAATTAATAATTAATGTCCTAATCTAATCCAAGTGGTCCCAAATGGTCATATTTTATTCTTAAGGTTGTTTTTGGAGGAATTAAACTTATCCAATAGAATTATGACGTGTGTTAGGGTAATAATAATAATATCATTTTTACCCTTAATTACCCTATTTACTTTTAACCGTGGTAAAAAAAAGTAAAAAGGAACTATTCACCAAAAAATATTTTCATCTCATTGAACCAAATTTTAGTCCTTGATATTAACCGTGTCTCTCGGATTTTCGAAATTCAATTCACATAAGTGGTAAAATTTCATTTAAATGAAAAAGTCAGTTTTTTTATCTACCACTAAGTGGTTTCACTATTCATAGAAAATTGAAGTTTTACAGAAAAATACCAAAAATTCAGCCTAAGCATTATTTGATATTCTGAATTCAAAATTTATGTCTATTTTTACAAATTCAAAACATATAAATGGCATTAATTAATTTTTAAATTAATTCCGGTTATCAAAACAAATAGTGTGTTTTTAAGAAACAATAACTATCAAAAGATTGATACTTGTTTATATCCAATTTCAAAGTGAAATTAATTCCAATGACCAACATTGGATTAAATGTTAAAAATATATTATAATTACACTTTAAAACCAATTTAAAGGATAATCTGACCATATAAATTATTGTAATGAAAAAAGTTGTTTTTAATTAAAATATAGCGTGTTTTTACTATTCATTAAAATATGACAGTTATCAGAATAATATGAAAAATTTATCTAAATTATATTTTTATATCCTGATTCCAAAGAAGAATTTTATTTTGTGAAATTGAACTTATATACATGTCAAAAACAAGATTTAAGGTGCGTGCGCCATCAAAAGGTGGCAAAACTGCATTTTTTGAAAAATACTTATTTTACCTGAAAAATTTATTTTATTATCATACCATGTTCTAGAAAATGAGTAAGATGAATAATAATGTTATAAAATTAAAAATGTAGTTAATACTATTCATAAAGGCTAGATCATGATAATATTATAAACATATATCATTGTTTAGTGAATCCCGGTATTGCGTACAACACACGCTATCGAGGAAGGTCGCGATTGCATTTAATACAAGCTAGGTCATGGTTGCGTGTAGTGAAATATCTATTTGATGTAGCGTACAACACAATACATCAATGAAATTAAAATAATATTCTTCATAAAATCTCAGGGTGTTACATTCTACCCCCCTTAAAATGAATTTCTTCCTCAAAATTCGTCGGGGTTATAAATCGTTTACTATTCATAGAAACCCACATCGTAAAAAGGAATAATAAACTTAACTTTAAAAACTAAAGTATGAAATGTAATGATTACCCAAAGTAACTCATCACTGGGTTTCCATATAGGAGAACAGAGGTGAAAATATGGACATGGAAGAAAAATCTAACCATCAAGTTCTGATGGGGAGTGGTAGAGAACATAGCTATGAAAAAGCCAACAATCACAAATCCATAAATTTTTGATGATCTAGGGTACCATCTGATTCATCTGATATAAGAGCACTAGGACATCATTTTTGGTTTTCAATATCATTTCCCTAAAGTTGAAAATTTTGAATTAGAAGAAATACTTGCTTGATTATGTTCTAATCTCACTGTTGTTCATGCTTTGAACAATTTCCACTTCATCTCCTAAAGAAATGAAGTTGAATTTGTTATTCATGAAGTGTTAACAGATCATGTGATAGAATGATGGGTCATTCCATCTGTTTCAAACAAAAGGTTAGCAAAAGTTATCAAATATACATAAGTCCATCTATGGTGAGGTTAATCATATAAAATTCTAAAAATGAACTTATACTTCATATATCATACCGCTAAATAAAATAAAAATAGTTTCTACTAACCAGGGACTTCCTGTAGGCCAGTGGTAAGCGATAAAGGCCAGTCACACTTCGGTTGTGGGTTCGATTCCCACAGCCTTGTCCGACACGATGGGCTATCGCCCATCCTATAGGTTGTCCTTTTTCTAAAACTACATTACTATAACATCCCATCAATATTATCAAAAAAACATTTATCCTTAAACAATACTAAAATATGTCCAACATAATCCATTCTAATCTTTATGCTTGTCCATAATACTACAGTCCAATCTCATATTATAGTGAAAATGATTACCAGAGATTTCATATAACAAGCATGTTAATACCATCGTTGATCCTTATATATCATAAGATATGTCTTGTTGGTCACATTCCAAAGATTCGAAGGCCTTAATCATGTATTCTCTTGAAAAATGAATACCCATTGAATCTTAGTGAAAACATGAGTGCTGTCAAAAGTTAACTCTTTCCACAGACCAAAACCCCAAAATTATATATACTCAAACCATGATTTAACTATTTCCTTATATCAGTCATGAGCTCATGAATACTGTCAAACATTTCATTTTATCCTTATCCCTTCATTATGTGCATATCATCTTTTTTCCAAAATATCTCATTCACTTTCCATGGTTACCGGTACCATAAAATTATTGAAAACCACAATAGACCAATACATAAATATTCCAATATTCCATGATACTATATACAAAATTATTTTGGAATCCCATTACATAAACACTTAATCATTCCACCACATCATTGTCATATTAAACATCACCAATAGTGATCACATGTGACTTCCCTTTGTCCTTTTCCTTATGTGGTTGCTCATGTCGATCATCACTAACCCTTGGATTAGGGCATTTATTATCATAATGCCCCATTTCCTTTCACTTGAAGCATTGAAGTGTTGGTGGTGCGTTCTCTGAAGTCTTTTCTTTATTCACATCATTAGTAACCCTTTTTACATTACTTCGACACTCAGGTGCTCGATGACCTTCTTATCCACACTTAAAACATTTTCTAGTCCCTTTAAGACAATATCCACCATGCTTCCTTCCACACTTTGAGCATAAGGAAACATTTATCTTCTTTTCACCATTATTCTGAGATTTCTCCTTGAACTCCATCTTTCTTTTCTTGTCAAAACCATGAGATGGATAAGTAACACCAACTTCCATTTCTACCTTGATAGCACAACGCACAATTTCTTCATAGCTACTGAAGTCCCTTATAGCTAATGCCCTTCGAAGATTTGGTTTTAAGCCACTGTATAATCGATCAACTTTACTTTCAGGTTGGATGATAAAACCAGATGCATACCTTGCAAGCCTTGTAAAATTCACTTCTTATATACCAACAGATTCATCATCCTTTTGCTTTAGTTCAAGAAACTCCTTCTCCATATTTGTTTGAAGAATACGAGGGAAGTACTTATTGAAAAATAAGTTCTTGAACTCATCCCATTCCATGGACTCAATTTCATCTCTTGGCCTTGTATTCTTGATAAGATTCCACCATTGATAAGCTTCACCTTCCAAATGATATACTGCTAAGATGACTTTATCATGTTCAGAACATTGAAGAACTAAAAATATCTTTTCAGTGGTAGGGATCCATTGTTCAGAAATTAGTGGATAAGAAGACCCACTAAAAGAAGGTGGACGTTGCCTCATGAAGGACTCAATAGAATATTGTTCTTTTCTCTGCTCATTTGGAAGTCTAGAATGATTCATAGCTTGTTTAAGTATAGCAATAAGAATTTTCATTCCATCTCCCATAACATTTGTTTGTTTAGGAGGACAGTCATTGCATTGTCCATTGCATTGATCAACACAGTTCCTTCAGGTTCCAGCCATCGTCTAAAACCCAAAAAGAATAGTGTGAGAGGCAAAAATCATGCTAGGGAAAACAACATAATAAAGGGGTAGTACCTTCAATATCTAACATCTTGGTTTTAATTCTAAGATCGTTACCATAATTCTATGACTATAACCTATACTTATACTTAACCTTAGGGACATCCCTAGACATACCTTAGAAATATCTCTAGGGATCTCACTAAAGTTCTCGCATCCTAGTTTCCAAAGGTTGACTAAACCTTTCCTCTAATACCAACTGTTAGAGACCCAAAGCTTGACGTACATGGACATTACATTACTTTTGCGGAATACTTAGTACATAACAAAAACAAACACACAAGGACCGTAATAGTTTAGTGTCTTTGGAAACTCAGAATAAAATCTTCTAATCGTGGTGAAAGATATTCAACATCTCCCAGTAAATATCTTCCCCTTTTTTTCTTACCTAAAACCTTCCTTTATATCCTGGGGAAAAGAAAACATAAAAGGGGTGAGCTCAAATGCCCAGTAAGGGTAAACATAGAGAACATAAAACAATCCATAATCATTTGAATGCAAAAACTTGAACATAAAATCTAAACATCAAAATCTTGAGAAAAGATTTTCGCAAAAATACCACAAAAATAGTTTTTCGCAACACCCCCCTTTATCAGCGCTAACGAAAAAGCGTTGATAAAGGGGGGTCCCTTTATCAGCGCTCAAAAAAGCGCTGATAAAGGGGTGCCTTTATCAGCGCTGATAAAGGGTCGGCTTCAAAAAATTATTTTTTTAAAATATATTAATATATAAATATAGTTATATTGTTATATAAATATAATATATAATTTTTAATATATTTTAGATAAGTATAAATGTACATTTACACTTATTATACTTAATATATAAGATATTTAGTGAAAATGACTTCTTAAAAAATTAAAAAAATATTTTTAATTAATAATTTTATAATAATTATGGAGTAATAGTCATTTAATAACAATTTAAGGACTAAAAAAATTAAAAAAATTAAAAAAAGATCCAAAATATGTTGAAAACGCAACTCAAAATTCAAACGGCCATAACTTTTGATCCGGGTGTCCGTTTGAGCTCTACCACATATCAAATCGAAGCCTGCGACGAGATCTACATCTTTCTAACATGGGGGTACCCAGATCAAGCTTTTTTAGAGGCCAAAAAAGGCCCAGAAGGCCTCCAAAACTGAGTTTTTTGTCGGGGTGCCCATATTTTTTTAACATTTTGTGGATTTTCAAACTCGTTTAAGGGGGTATTATTGGATTTTCTTTGTGGGGACTGAATTTATTCCAAGTTATTACATTCATATTGATATTATGTTTTTGAAATTGCATCCTTTTTTATAATGAACTGCTATTTATAATCAAATATATAACTATATGTACATATTTTTTTATATATTCGCACCTAAAAATTAAATTTTTTAAATAAATAATTAAACATATTTACATATAAAATATATTAGCTTTATCTAAATAATAACTAATATATATTTTATTTAAAATACCAATATATGAATATTTATATACCTATATATTAATCTAACTATATATATATATATTAATCTAACTATATATATATTAATCTAACTATATATATATTAATCTAATAACTATATATATATTAATATAACTATATAAATATATATTCATATAACTATATATATGTTAATATAACTATATATATGTTAATATAACTATATATATATATTAATATAAATATATATTACTATACGAATAAATATAACTATATATATATATATATATATATTAATACCACTATATATATATATTAATATTACTATATATATTATAATATAACTATATATATATATATATTATAATATAAATATATATATAAATTAATATAAATATATATTACTATATGAATAAATATAACTAAATATATAAATATATACTTATAGAGATATCATGAATTGGAAAGAAAATCAAAATAGAGTAGTGGTAAGGGTTTAGGCGTGCAGGGGGGAGGTCTCGAGTTCAAATCCTGGTGGAGGCAGGGGTGCGTGCGCATGGGGAATATTAGAGCAAGCACTGTTAAAGGGTGGAGGGGGGGTGCGTGGGGTGTTGTATAGGGGCCGGAAAGCGCTGTAAAAGGGGGGGGGGGGTCAAGCGCTATAAAAGCCCCCCCCGATTGGCAGTATTTTTTAATTTATTTTAAATTTTTTTTAAATTTTTTTAACTTTTATCAGCGCTAAAACGAAAGCGCTAATAAAGGAAGGGCTGATATAGGACCCCTTTATCAGCGCTAAATAAAGCGCTGATAAAGGGGTACTTTTATCAGCGCTTTTTTTCAGCGCTGATAAAAGACCCCTTTTATCAGCGCTTTTTTTTAGCCCTGATAAAGGGGTCCTATATCAGCGCTTTTCGGAGCGCTGATAAAGGGGACCCCCCCTTTATCTACACTGGCATTATCAGTGCTTTTCTAGCACTGATAAAGGCCATTTTTAGCCCTGATAAAGGCCGTGTTTTTAGTAGTGAATATATCATAATGGAACATCAATAATGATAAAATAGCATGGGAATAAAACATGTAATTGTGGAAACCATTAAGCACATGTTATGATTTCCATAGTAGCCAAGGCATTGCTGCCAAGACCATCTTAGTGGACAATGTCCCTTTCTAAATCGAGTTCACTCCTTGTTTCAATCCTGTAACACCTAACCAGATTAACTTACCATTCCAGCCATGTCTATCTCATGAGATATAAATCTTTACCCAATGCATTGGAGGGAGATATAGGTCTCACCCATCTCGTAATGAAATCATTCCTACTTGTGCCACAAAATAAACATACATCATTCATAATACCCCAACGAATAAAATGGGTTTCATAAACATCATCCCATTATTAGATAATCCATATAAAATAATGGATATCATTTCATAATAATAATAATGAAACCATGTAAATCATAAAGAAATTATACTTGAAACATACACATATGAAATAATGTCATATTAGATGGAAAAATGGTTTTGATAAAACGCTTTAAATGAATTTTTGAGGAAAATATCCTTTCTTGTTCAAAATCAATTTCTTTTCACAAAACGTCATACAATTTTGAAAGAAAGAGATTTTTTTAGACATAGTCATGAAATCATTTTGAGGATGATTCATGAAAATAAGGCTTTATAAAACCATAAAAATCTGTTCATGCCGTATAAGTAAAAAAACATTCTTCTCGTAATTTTGTTGGAAAAGTCAAAAAGTACCTCGTAGGGTAAAAAAAGAAATATTCCTTCCATACCATGGGGTAAAAGTCAAAATGGGTAAAAAAAGACTTTAAACATACATGAAAACACTTTTATAAAACATGGAAATGGATGATAATAATAACCCCAGTAAATACTTACGAATAATCAATCTCAGATAAAAATTAGATTTGAAAAATTATCCCTTACCTTAGGTCCGATATGATTTGTACGTTTTTTAACCTCCTGTATAATGATTTAAATAATGACATTGACTTATTAAAGAATCATATTCATTGTTATGATATCATATATAGTTCACTTATGACTTTATATTACCCGTTCTTTTGTAAGTTCCATGTTAAAGCAGCGTTTTGGGTTATTTCGTTTTATTTATCGTACGTGTTTGTACTTGTTGTTCTTGATATTATTACTTATATACTGATTTACTTAATTCCAGAATGTAAAACATGACTTATATATAATATATATTCATCATATACATATATATATATTATAGATCGATAAAAGTAATGAAACACACCGTTCCTGGAGACGATAGGCCGTACGTACGCATGAACGTTGTTTTCATTTCCTTATTGAATTGAATGAAACTAAATAGATGACATACATATATATATATACATAAATCCAGTAGCATTATTATTTAATATATTTCATTATTATTCATTATATAAACTTTATGATCATTCATGTATGGTTAACATGGAGAATGAATCTCATCGCGTCATGGAGACAGTAGTCCGTACGTATGCACGAGCGATGATATCATTCCCATAATTATTGAATATAATTGGAGTGGATGGTATAATATATAAGAATCATTATGATGTTATAATAACCATATATAGTTTTTCTTTACACCATTATACCCATCCATGTAAGGGGTTGGTGGAAAAACAGATTTCACCACAGCGTGGAGACGGTATTCCGTACGTACGCATGCGTGGTGATTTCGTTTTCCGTATGATGGATAGATGGTGAAATAGGGTTGTTTCATACATATAATAACATATCAGTATATGAGTTATACTGATTATATTACTTCATAATGGAACAACTAAAGAAGAAGAAGTGGAAGAAGAAATAAATTTGAAAGAATCGGTAACGGACATTACCTCTTCTTTGAAGCGCCTCTTTGAGACCTCCTCTTAGGGCACTAAAATTGGTCTTTGAAGAAGACCAGAACCTCTAGGATGTTTCTATGGAAGTGTAGAAGATAATAGGGTAGGGTTTGTCCTATCTTGAAGGCTCACAGTGGTGTGAGGAATAGAGGGAGGAGGTGCCCTTTTATAAAGGAGGAGAGGGGCACCTTTGGAATAACTAAATATATTATTTTATTATAAAGTCATATTCTGTTTTTAATAGCTCAAAATTGATTTATTTCGAAGCTAAGGTGGGGGTGGGTCTAAATCCTCTCATCCAATAGAATTTATACAAGTTTATGTTTCTATTTTAACCTTATCATTTAGATTTAAATTTAAGTTAAATAATTTTACTTTTACTGTGTCTTCTTGTTTTCTTACACTATAAGGTTTATAAACTTACTATAACAAGCCAAAATAACCCCAAGTGGTTCATTATTAATATATATAAACTTATCTAAGTCATATGGACGAACCTTAGATTTTTAGGAATAAAATAACAATTAATAATATAATATTTGTTTTAAAAACTATTTTTTTGTGAATTTTGACACTATTTGGTAATTGATTTTTGTGAAAATCATAACTGCATGATTAGTTCGAAAACAATTATTTAAATAAATAATAACATGTCATATTAACCTATTAAAGTAGTGGAATTTATAAAAAGTCTCAAATTATATTTATTTGGGTATTTATAATATCAATTATTTTAATATTTCATTATTTAGGTAATTACTGTATCACCATTGGGTCATCAATAAATTAAATTATTTAATGTCTACAAATTATAAATAAACTACCATTAGGTAGTAAATCTTTTTAGATTTCTAATTAATATTTATAGTCTAATTTATATTATGTATAACCCTATATTAAAAATGATTTATTTATTAAACATTGATTTTAACTATTTTAACCCTTCTTTAAATAAATTAATAATAAATGTCCTAATCTAATCCAAGTGGGCCTAAATGGTTATATTTTATTCCTAATGTTGTTTTTGTTCAAATTAAACTTATCCAATAGAATTAGGACATGTTTTAAGGTAATAATAATATCATTTTTACCCTTAATAACCCTATTTTCTTTTAACTGTGGTAAAAAAAGTAAAAAGCTACTATTCACAAAAAAATATTTTCATCTCATTGAACCACATTTTAGTCCATGATATTAACCGTGTCTCTTGGATTTTCGAAATTCAATTCACAGAAGTGGTAAAATTTCATTTAAATGAAACATTCAGTTTTTTATCTACCACTAAGTGGTTTCACTATTCATCGAAAATTGAAGTTTTTCAGAAAAATACCAAAAATTCAGCCTAAGCATTATTTGATATTTCGAATTCAAAATTGATGTCTATTTTTCTAATTTCAAAACATTGAAGTGTCATTAATTAATTTTAAAATTAATTCCCGTTATCAAAACAAATAGCGTGTTTTTAAGAAACAATAACTATCAAAAGATTGATACTTGTTTATATCCAATTTCAAAGTGAAATTAATTCCAATGACCAAAATTGGTTTAAATGTTAAAAATATATTATAACTACACTTTAAAACCAATTAAAAAGATAATCTAACCATATAAATTATTGAAATGAAAAAGTTGTTTTTAATTAAAATATAGCGTGTTTTTACTATTCATTAAAATATGACAGTTATCAGAATAATATGAAAAATTTATCCAAAGTAAATTTTTATATCCTGATTCCAAAGAAGAATTTTATTTTGTCAAATTATACTTATAGACATATCAAAAACAAGATTTAAGGTGGGTGCGCCATCAAAAGGCGGCAAAACTGCATTTTTTGAAAAATTCTTATTTTACCCGAAAAAAGTATTTTATTCTCATACCATGTTATAGAAAATGAGTAAGATGAATAATAATTTTATAAAATTAAAAATGTAGTTACTACTATTCGGAACAGCTAGTTCGTGATAATATAATGAACATATATCGTTGTTTAGTGAAACCCGATATTGCGTACAACACACGCTATCGAGGAAGGTCGCGATTGCGGGTAATGCAAGCCAGGTCATGGTTGCGTGTAGTGCAATATCTCTTTGGTGTATCGTACAACACAATATATGAACGAAATTAAAATAATATTCTTCATAAAATCTCGGGGTGTTACAATAAAGTTCACGAAAATATTTACAATAAATTTATATTTATTATACAAGTATCTTGAATGAGTATGATGAGAGTCAAGATGCATGGTAAGGTGATTTCATCTCACTTTTTTTCTGTGAGATAAAGGCTATATTCGCCACTCTTTCCTTTTGTGTGATGTATTTACTGACTAGGATTGTATTATATTTATCTTATAATTAAATTTATTTGTATTAAAATATCAATTTTATTATATTTCTTTCATAGGGCTTAATTTTCCAAAGTTACCAAATCAGTAAAATGGTATTGTCTCAGTTTGCTTTCTTTGAGACTCGGGTTTTATTATGCACCAAAATTCTCTTTAGAGGTGTATATAATTAAATTTAAAATATTATATAATTAATTTAATCTATTTTATTATATTTTAGGATTCATTTAATTTTCTTTTCTTACCTATAGAGAATGATCCCAAGTTAGCAAGTTATAAGTGTTTATTAAGACAATCTCATCACCTTTCGAGATTGTTTATGTTTATGATTATGTTTATGTTTTCTTTGATGAAATATTTTGATCCATATCTCAAGAAAGATAATGATTTTTCTTATCCTATGTTTATTCAAGATATATCAATATATTAGTAATATTTTCTAACTATTTGTTTCTAAAGATAATGTTTTAAGTAAAATATGTCTATTCTCTCCATACAGAAATCAATTGTATTCAAAAACCATGCTTTCAAAAATATTTTCAAAATTTTTTTAAAAAATGTTTTTGAATTTTTTTTTCAAAAATGTTTTCAAAAGATCATTGAATCCCATTTTCAAGGAAAAATTATTTTAAAAATGGTTTATAGTTTTCCATGATTCTTTTATAAGTTTTCGAATTTGTTTTCAATGAAAAAGGCTTTCAAAAGGTTTTATGTTTTAAAAATAATTTTCTAATACATAATGAATATTTTCATCAAGAAATATTTTTAAAAGTTCTTTCAAAATTATTTCCCATATAAGATAACATACATTGGTGTTACTCATTCCTTTATGGGGAATGCATTAAATGTTTCCATTCATATTCTTTCTCTGAATGGATTATGTTTTAATGGAATGATGTTGATGAAACCCATTTCCTTTTCAAGGGTAATATTATTTTGAAACCTGCTTATTTTCACAAGTTATTTTAATGATGATATGATTATTAAACCTATATATTTTCCATAAGTTATGATATGATTATATGTTTATAATAACTATTTAATTTCATGGTTTATGATATGATTATTTATGATATTGTAGAACATGTATGTATGATTTAATTATGAGATGGGTGGGACCTATATCTACCTCCAATGCATTGGGTAATGATATATATATCATGATATTGACTAAGATGGTCTTGGGAATGAGCCTTGACTACTAAGATAGCCATGGGAGTGAACCATAACTACCTAGATGGTATGAGGAGTGAACTCATACTACCAAGATGGCCATGGGAGTAAACCATGGCTAATAAGATGGTATGGGGAGTGAACCCAACCTACAAATATGGTCTTTGTTGAGATGCCTTGGCTGCTATGAATATTATATTATATGATTATTTGTCTGCCATAATTCCATGTTTTATTCCCATGTTATTATTTCATGGATTATGTTTTTTATTTCATTATAATTCATGTCTTATGAACTACTGATATGTATGTCATGGTTAATGTTTATGATCTTTTATAATAAGGGTACGATCTTATATTTTCTCGATCACATTCTCATACCCTTATACCCATGATTATACTTACAAGTCTCCCTTGTTAACTCCTACTGAGCATTCGAGATCACCCCTTTTTATGTATCCTTTCCCCTAATTTAAGAAGATAGGTGTTATGTTTGATGTGTCTAATAAGGGTTACATTCATAAAGAAAATGATGGGAGATAATGTAGACCTCTTATGTACCAGTTTTTATGTTTCCTTGTTTCCAAAGTCACTAGACTAGTAATACCATCATGCATATATTTGTGTAATGTTTTATGTATTCTGAAAATTTTATGTAATGTTAATGTATGTTGAGAATGAGTTTGTAGTTGATATCAGAGGAAAGGTTTAGTTAACCTTTTCAAACTATTTGAGAAAAACTTAGTTAGAACCATAAGGACACATCTATAGTTGAGTCTAAGGATATGAAAAAGTATAGGTAAATTTCATAGTATTTTGGTAAAGGATACAGTGAGTGGTTACCTAGCAATAAATCCATGTCTAGATAATACAAGTGGATGTAGATTTGGAACAAATGTACCTAGGGGTAAAAACTATGACAAGATTTTATAGGTCTCATTTAGGGTAATCTGGAACATGAAAATGGGACATGTTGTACATATAGTTGGAAACTCCAAGGGAATATGCTTCAGAAATTCAAAAAATCTTCATGAACCATTATAAAGGATTTAGAAATAAGTTGGATATGAGTAACTTAGTATAAACTGAAGGTGTCATAGATTAAGGAAGATGTCATAACTTAGACATCATATATGTTACACATCATAATTATGTGGTTATTCATTATGATAAATATTTCTTACTCTATGATTTTGGTTTTAGTCAGTGGATAGAACTTAAAGAAAACATGTTGTTGGTGATTATGATGGACAATGTAATGACTGTCCTCTTGAGAAATTGAATGTTATGGGAGTTGAAATGTAAAACATAATTTCTATGCTCACACAACATTCTCAAGCTATGAATCATGATGGAATTCCAAATGATCAAGGGAGAGAACAATATTATATTGATTCTTTAATTAGGAAATACAAAAATTATTTCAAAGGGTCTTCTAATCTAATTTTTTATGGAAAATGGATACTTACTACTAAAAATCTATTATCTTTTCTCCAGTGTTCAGAGCATGAGAAATTCATTCTACTTGTCTATCGCTTAGAAGGAGAAGCAGAATAGTGGTGGAATCTAATCAAGAATATGAGGCAGTAATATTAGATTGAATCCATAGAATGGGATGAGTTCAAGATCTTATTTTTCAATAATTAATTTCCTTAGATTATTCATACCAAGATAGAGAAAGAGTTCATTGAGTTGAAGAAAAGGGATGATAAATCTATTGGTACCAACAAGGATAATTTCATGATACATGTGAGGGAAACTTTATGAATTATCATCCCACCCAAAAATAAATTTGATAGGTTCTTAAGTGTCTTAAAGCAAATTCTTATAAGGGACATGTCCATATGAAACTTTTGTAGATAAAAAGAAATTTTATATTGCGAAATCAAGGTTGAAATGGGGGTTGGAGTCACATATCAATCTCATGGTATTGACAAGAATATGAAGATAGAGTTTAAAGGAAAATCTAAAAACCATGAAGAGAATAATATGAGATTCTCAATATGCTCTCAGTGTAGGAAGAAGCATGAATAAAATTTCATTAATAGTTCTAAAAAATGTTTTAAGTGTTGAAGGTAAGGCCATATGGAATTTGACTGACAAAGTGATAGGAAGAAGTTTTCTAACATTGCGAATGTGGAAAAAATAGCACAAAATGCACCTCCCATTATTTTGTTCTAAAAGTGTAAGGAGAACATGAATTATGAAAACCATTTCCCAAACCTAATGGCTTGTGATGATGATCAACATTAGAGACATATTATACTAGGGGACAAGGGGAAATATCATGAAATTCATCTTTCTAATGAGGGGTGTGATAATGACACGATGAAAGGTACAATTACTATCCACTCTAAAAATGATAATGTAATATTTTATTCTAGATCTACCCACTCTTTCATATCTAAATATTTTTTAAGGGTGTTATGATTTCAAAAAAATTATTAGTTGTGGAATTATTAGTGAAAACCCCTAATAATACGATGATTGCAGCCCAAGTTTATGTTTCCTATCCGATTGAAGTTTTTGGGAATGTGATTATTTCAAATCTTATCATTATTCATTTGGTTGAATTTTATGTCATTGTAGGCATGGATTGGATTTCTCTATGTAATGGACACGTAAATGCTAATTAAGGGAAGTTACTTTTGATATTTCAAACCCTCATATGATCTTCCATCCATGTGATGATAAATATGAACTTCCTGTGGAGGTTACATCCAGTGTATGGGTCTTAATTCACATTTAAAAGGATTTTTTATCAGAAATGGTTGGGGAGAGAATATAAATTGATGATATGCAAATTTTTCAAGATTTTTTGGATATATTTCCAGAATATTTTCCTATTCTTTCACTAAAACACGAAGTTGAGTTCTCAATATAACTCATACCTATTTCTAAACCAATTTCAAAGAATCCATATTTAATGGATCCAATTGAGTTGTAGGAATTAAATAATTAACTCCAAGAAAACATTGATAAGGGATTCATTCGGTCAAGTGCATCACCTTGGGGTGCACCAGTTCTTTTTGGGAAAAAGAACGATGGATTAATGCAGCTATGAATTGATTATCGAGAGTTGAACTAGATCAAAATAAAGAACAAGTATCCTCTTCCCTATATTGATGAATTATTTGATCAACTGTGAAGAGCTTAATACTTCTCCAAGATTGAACTTCTTTCTGGATATCATCTATTGGGGTTAAGATGGAAGATATACCTAATATGACATTCTATACAAGGTATAGACACTATGAATATATAGTGACGCCTTTGAGTCATACTAATGACCCTTCTATCATTATGGATTTAATGAATAGAGTTATTAGAGATTACCATGATGAATTTTTGGTAGTCTATATAGAGGATATTCTAATATATTCAAAGTGAAAGGAAGAGCATGAAGATAACTTGAGAATTGTACTAAAGACCCTAAGGAAGGAGAATCTATATGAAAAAAATTACAAAGTGTGAATTCTGGCTGCAAAAGGTTTCATTTTTGGGTCACATAATCTCAAGAGATGGTGTAGAAGTATATCCATCAAAGACTGAGGCTATTGAATGCTGGAATAGACCAACCAAGGTGACTGAGATCTATATATTTCTTGGTTTAGCTTGATTTTATTGATGATTTGTGGATAATTTCTTATGAATATCTAATTCTATCACCATGTTAACATGGAAGGGTGTCAAGTTCCTCTAGACATATGAATTTGAGTAACATTTCAAGGAAATTAAGACAAGGTTATTTAGTTCACCTTACATTACCCTATAGTGGATAAGGGTTTTAAATATTTAACAATGCATCCAAGAAGTGTTTGGGACGTGTTATTATAAAAAATAACATGGTTATTGTTTGTTCCTCATGACAGTTGAATATTCACGATAAAAATTACCCAACTCATGATTTGGAGTTGGCAGCTGCAATTTTTCATTAAAGATAAGGAGGCATTATCTTTATAGAGAAAAGTGGTATATATATACCAATCATAAAAGTATAAAATGTATATTACTACAAAATGAGTTCAAAATGAATCAAAGAAGATACTTGAAACTAATAAAGGATCATGACTTCTTAATACATTTCCTCCCTGGGAAAGCAAACAAGGTGGCCTATGATTTGAGTCGAAAGGATCATGAAATCTTTTCCATGATGAGGATTACAGAAGATTCAATATTTCTGGATTTTCAATGGATGGAGAAACAAATCTTAAAGGAAGGGAAAAACATATCTTTTTCAAATGAATGTTCAACCCTCTATTGAAGTGAAGATTAAGGAGGCACAAAAGGTAGATGAAGAGTTTAAAAAGAAATTCAGGAATGTTCCTAATTTTAACCTTGATTAGGATGGAATGATAATGTTTATGAATTGTGTATGTGTTCCTTTCATACCAGATTTGAAGAAGGAACTGTTAGATGAAGCCTAGAGTTCTTCATTCACTATTCATCCTAGAAGTATCAAAATGTATAGAGTTGAGATAATACTTCTGGTGGGATGGAATTAAGAGAGGAATCATAGAGTTTTTATCTCGATGCTTGGTATGACAACAATTTAAATACGAAAGAAAAAAGTCTAAAGGGATGTTTCATCCATTAACTATACCTAAATGAAAATAGGAGAACAAAACTATGGATTTTATTGTTGGAATACCCAAAACCTTTAAAGGGTTTAATTCTATATGGGTGGTAGTCGATTACCTTAATATGTCCGCACACTTCATCACTATCAGATAAGACTTATCTCTAGATTAGCTTTTTAGGATATACATTAAGGAAGTGGCAATGTAGCATGGAGTACCACATTCCATTATATCAAATCGGGATTTGAGGTTTACCTCAAAGATCTGGTGAAATATTTAGTAAGCACTTGACAAATAACTATGTTTCCATTCTTCTTATCATCCTCAGACAGATGGCCTATTTGAATGAACGATTTAAACACTATAGGATATATTGAGATCTTGTTCTCTGGATTTCAAAGGTGGTTGGGATTAACACCTTATTATAGTTGAGTTTCCATAAAATAAGAGCTTTCACTCAATCATTTATATGAAACCTTATATAACTGTATGGGATGAAATGTAGATCTCCACTGTATTGGGATGGAGTTGGAGAAAGAAATCTATTGGGACCTGGGATTTCTAAAAAATGGTAAACAAGGTTAGAACCATTCAGCCACATATCAAGGTAGCTGAAAGTAGGATGAAAAGTTTCACTAATAATTGTCAAAATGATCGAGAATTTGAAGTTGGTGAAAAGGTGTTTCTATGAATCTCACCCTATAAGAAGGTTATGAGATTTGCAGACAAAGGAAAACTAAGACCTATGTATATCGGTCCTTTTGAGATTCTTGATCGTATCAGGATGGTAGAATATTGCTTGGAACTTCCTCCAAATCTAACTAATGTCCATGATATGTTCCATGTACCTATCCTGAGGAAGTATATACCTTACCCATCACATGAACTGAACTCAGAGGTCATACCACTGGAGCATGATCTTTATTATCCGGAGAAACCACCTGAAATCATGGATTTTACAAAGAAAATTATTTGAAAAAAGACCACTCACATGGTCAATGTTTTTTAAGGAAAGAACCAATTAGAGGAAGCTACATGGGAACTTGAGGATATTATGAAGCAAAAATATCCTCATTTTATTTCCATAGTGATGAATTTCTAAAGTGAATTTTATTTTAAAGGGGCAGAATGGAATACACCGAGTTTTTATGGACCTTATTTTCAAATAAATTAAAATTTGATTTATTTCTTAATATGAAATAATTAAAATATTCCTTTCACATGGAATTTACTTGGTGTATGTTACACACAATAATAAAATGGAAGACATTACACATAACATAGATGTTTCTACGAAACATCATTTTATTATTATATTTATTTTAATGAGTTAATTAAAACGTAGCCATTCAACATAATAATATAAATATTAACAACTAATTTTCAAATATTTTTTATAAATTTTTTATATAAATAAAATATATTGATAATGAAAGATATATATATTTGTAATGTCCTTATATGTTTAAAAAATTGTTTGCTCGAATAAACTGATTTTAGTGTCCTTTTTGTGAAAAATAAAAAAAATTTATTACACATTTATAAATCTAATTTGATAAAATAAAACTATATTTTGAATTTATAATGTTTAAATTATCTGTGATTAATTTTTTGGGATTTTTCTAAGAAACTTCATTTTTGGATCAATAGTGAAAAATACCGGATTTTAATTCAAAACTGTTTTTAATCTAATTTCTTTTTAAGGTTAAATTATATTTTAAATTGGTTTTAATGTTTAACTAGATAATATTTTTATAAAATTATCCAATTTGGGTAATTTGAACCAATTTCATATTGAAATTTGATATACAAACTTAGCAATCCTTTGATAATTTTTACTTTAAAATTCTGCATTGTCGACCCAACTGTGGGATTCATTTTAAATTAATTACTACCACTTATATAATTTTGAATTTTGAGAAATGGATTCCATATTTTTAATGATAATAATTTATAATTACTAATAAGGTAAAATTAGTTTTTGACCAAAAATTTTAGTGAATGTAATTAACATTAATTATATCGATTAAAGAAAAATTAAGTTTAACTAATGACAAAACATTAAATTTAAGATTGAAAATGACCTAGAAACTTTTTCAAGAAACCTATTCTGGACATATTTAGACCATATAATATCTTTTATCATCTATATAACATTATTGGATCCAATTTCAACATGAGAAACATAAGTGAAATTCTATCTTAAATAAATTTACAAGAGTGCCACTTCTCCTCCACTATAAAAATGGATCCTTTTCAACCAATTACTCACACCAATAAAGACCCTTGGATTTACAAAAATATACTAAAATAATCCCCCAAATTACCTAACTTACTCGTTGAGGCATCCCTTTGTGAAGAAAGTCTTCCAAGGAATCCTTTTTTCATAAACCAAAAGGGAGTTACCCGATTAAGAGGTAACATCTTCTCTCAAGTATTTTTTTTATTTTTTCTTCTCTATCCCCTACACTATATTTATTCCATTCCTGTATAAATTTTTTTAATAAATATACTAGTATTTTTATGCTATGATTTCATCTAACACTTACAAACACATCAATATAATGGGTAACAAACATACAGTTTATGTGTACGATGAACTACCACTTCACTAAACGATGATTGTTCAATTGTCCTTACCACCTCTCATGGTGGAAATTATGATGGACAATATATTTATAGATGTAATATATTATATTTATTATTTATTTAATCTTATTTATTCTTTTTAACAACACATATATTTTTTACTTTCCATTTTGAGTTAATACGATAATTTCGTTTGAGGAAGTGTGGACTACCGCCCCCTCAAAGTGATGTGACTCATTCACACACTAATGGAATGTATTAAGGATTATTTTAGTGAACTTATATGAAACATATGATATACTAATACTACTAGAATAATGATATATATATATATTCCTATATATATACATATATTTACATATTTCATTTACCTTCTTTCTTTCCATACGACAATAAAAATGGAAACAACATTCATGTGTACGTATGACTTACCATCTCCATTAATGGTTTATTTCATTTTAATGCTTCTATACTCTATATATTATTTTAATACACATATACTGAATATAAATTATATTTATATAATTTTTTAAATTCTATAATTATCATATATGTAAAAGGACCAAAGATATAAGAAATTAAGACACATGCGAAGAACAAAGAGAATATTACCCGAAGTGAAACCTTAATATATGGTTGGTAACAAGAAGGTAATATAAGGTAATAATAAAACCATATATGGTATTATATATAATAATATGGTTATGTAAAATATTTATAATAAATTTATATTTATTATACAAGTTTTTTGAATGAGTACGATGAGATTCATGATAGAAGGTAAGAGAATTTCATCTCACTTTTTTTTATTTCGGTGAGGTACACTATATGTTCAACACTCTTTCCTTTTGTGTGGTGTATTTACTGACCATTATTGTATTATAAGTATCTTATACTTAAATTTATGGGTATTAAAATATACATTTTATGATCTTTATTTTATGGGGTTTGTGTTTCAAAAGTTACCAAATCGGTAAAATAGTTTTGTCTCAATTTACCTTCTTTGAGAGTCATGTTTTGTTATACACATAAATTATCTTTTGAGGTTTATATACATAAATTTTAAATGTTGTATCACGAATTTACTTTATTTAATGATATTTTAGGCTTCATATAATTTCTTTTCTTACATAGAGAGTATGATCCCAAGTTACCAAGTTATAAGAGTTTATTGAGACAATCACATCACTTTTCAAGATTTATTTTGTTTATGCTTACTTTATTGAAATCATATAACCCAGACACCAAGAACACTCATGAGTTTAATTATACTATATTTATTTAAGATATATCCATGCATTAGTATCATTTTCTCACTCTCTAGTACTTAAGATAAATTTTAAAGTAAAATTTGACCATCCCTCTCTCTAGTCATAAATTTATTGTATTCAAAAACCATGTTTTCAAAAATGTTTTCCAAAATGATTTCAAAAATGGTTTCAAAAATGTTTTTAAAAGATCATCAAATCCCATTTTCAAGTAAAAAGGTTTTTAAAAACGTTTTATGGTTTTCAGTGCTTCCATTATAAGTTTTCAAATATATTTTCAAAGAAAATGGGTTTCAAATGGTTTTATGTTTGAAAAAGACTTTTTGAATGCAGAAAAGATATTTTCCATAATAAATATTATTAAAAGTTATTTTAAAATTATTTACCATCTAATATATCATCAATTAATTTTAATCATGCCTTTATGGGGAAATTATTCAATGATTCCATTCATATTATTTATCTGAATGGATTATGTTTTGATAGCATGATGTCGATGAAACCTGTTTCTCTTTCATGGGTTATATGCTTTTTAAACCCGCCTATTTTCATGGGTAATGTTTATGATGAAATGATTATAAAAAATAAATTTTTCCACAGGTTATGATATGGTTAAATTTTTATAATACCCATTTAATTTCATGGGTTATGATAAGATGATGTACGATGTTGTGGCACATATATATATGATTTCATTATGAGACGGGTGAGACCTATATCTCCCTGGAATTTATTGGGTAAAAATTTATATATCATTATATATATTAAGATGGTATTATTAATGGACCTTGACTTCTAATACGGACATGGGAGTGAACCATAACTACTAAGATGATATGAGGAGTGAACTCATGCTTCCAAGATGGCCATGGGAGTGAACCATGACTACCAAGATTGTATGGGGAGTGAACCCATAATACTAAGATGGTCTTTTAAATGATGCCTTGGATACTAAGAAAATCATCTTATATGCATATGTGTCTCCCAAAATTCCATGTTTCATTCCTTTGTTATGCTTTCATTTATTAAGTTCTTTATTTACTTATGATTCATGCATTGTGAACTACCAATATTTATTCCATAATTCATGTTTATTATCTTGGATATACAGGGTATGATATTATATTTTCTTGATAATGTTCTCATACCCTTATACTAATGTCAATTATTACATGTCTCTCTTGTTTACCCTTACTGAGTATATGAACTCACCACTTTTTATGTTTCCTTTTCCCCAGGTTATGAAGATTGGTATTATATTTTATGTGTATTTGAAGGGTAATAGTTATGAAGAACCTAGTGGGAGATAATGTAGCCTTCTTATGTACTGGTGTTTATGTTTCTATATTTCAAAATTCACTAGACTATTACAATCATCACATGTCTTTTTGTGGAATGTTTTATGTATTCTACAAAAGTTATGTAATGTTAATGTATTTAAAGATAGGGTCACTATACACATGATCAAGCCAATCCTGATCAATTTGGAATAATCTGATAAAGGAAACATTGACAGGAGGGACTTATGGTCACTGAAAATCAGGAAACTCCCTAGGAAGTGGTATGTAATAGAGTATCATGAAGATTCATGATACCAAAAACCTTCACTAAATCCATATTGGATTCACATGAGTTACTCTATACAAACCGAAGAACATCCAGGGTGGTGAGGCCTATAAACCCCCCACCATGTCCTGAAAGAAGGAGGTTGGATTTTTTTTCATCCTAGAACACCAGCACACCCAAGCACCTGAGAATATTTATTGAAGTGACTGATCTCACGAAAAAAAAGTTTTCTGCTAGGTAATATATCGACAGATAATAGGATGGATCATGCACCAGGCATAAAGAACTTTGTGTGATCATTTATAAATCATGTGAAGTAATTCTAGTAGGACATGTGATGAACATCACACATGTCTTCTAGATCTTATGAGACTTAAAATAAAATGACACCTAATAAATCGAATTTACTTACAATATAACGATTAGAAAAAAGATTAAATGTGGAAGAATTAAACAAAAAAAAGTTCGTCAAACCTCATGCACTTTGTGTGAACCATCAAAGTCATGAATTAACACCAGGGCATGCCCCCTAGATGTCAGGACACTCCTTCGGTATGCTATTTGGGTCATGTGAAGTACTAGGTACATTTCAGAGAAGGCCACATGGTTCTTTGGGGAATACCACATTATTCTCATGAATCCCTCTAGGCTCATTGACCAGGACATGCAATGTTATTTAGATACATCACATGACTCAAATAATGGAGCCCACTCATGTGGTCCAAGTCTCACAGTAGCATCTGGGAAAGTCAACTAGGTCTCACGAAACCCTCTAGAAATGTTAGTCGAGACATGAACTACCTTCAAGACATGTTAGTATTGTACATGTGATACCCTCTCTATATTCCATAAACGACATGTGACACCCTCTGAGACATGTCACACTGACTCCCGTGACACCCTCCATACATGTTATCTAGATCATGCGATGACACATGGGGAAATACATCTAGATCATGTGACAATCTCTAAACAAGACAATCAGGTCATGTGATGGATTCATAGAAAAATCATTTCGGTATCATGATGTCTTATGAACAAATTAAACTTGGTAATGTGATAACCTTCAGACATTCCATCTTGGTTATGTGAAGTCCTCTAGTAAAGTCAACAAGATAATTTGATTGAATTTTGATATACCATGTAGATACTCTCATACATATCAATAAATGAATCAAATCATGGTGAGAATACAATCAGTACATGTAGGAATGCATGGTAGGTCATAAGGGCATCCTGATACTTCATTAAATTGTCCATCCTCGGTGTGTAAGCCTTAATAAATATGGAATCCTCAGTGTTTAATCCTCAATTAAAAAAACAATGGTGACCCTGATTCCTACCATAACCAAGATACATAGGAAACATCCCATAGGTTCAAGATTCATATTAAATCTCCAAAAGGGATGTACTAATATGTAAGTCCCTCATCCACCAAGCAATGTCATTTATCATTTTCAACCCTTGTTTCTCACATCGATTATAGCTCATGTGGGATTAGGAAGATACAATAATCATATCATTTTCATCATAAGACTCTATAAAGGAAAGGGTAACATCAATGTATAACCCCTAATCAACTAAACAATGAGGAATCTGATTCATTCCATAACACGGATATGCATGATTCCTTTTCTAAAGGCTTGATCCCAGACTCAAATGGGAAACCACATCATGTATAAGTCCTGTTAGTTCAACCATCAGGACCCAATCATTCCTATGGCCTGACTAGTCTACCTCATCCATCAAAAAATTGAGAAATCAACTGAACTATAATGAATCTAATTATTATTATTAGCATGATATGTATGACACCTCAATGAGTCTTAAGATCTATAATAAATCCTCTTAGCATTATCCCAAGGAATAAGAACCACACTCATGTGTAATGAGATTGGTTACTTATTTTCCATTATTTATCACACCGAGCATAGATCATGTGGTCCTAGGGAGTTGCAATAGTCATATAAATTGCATCAAGAATCTATACCATCTAGGGTGATGTCATCATGTAAGCCTCAACGAGTGGCATGATATATTAACATCAACACAAAGGCATTTACCTTGTGGCCAATCCCAAGGGTATGAATGAACTACAAAAAATATACTTTATCTCCATAATCAGGATATGTAGGAAGTTTTTTCCAGGACTCAATCTTGAATACCTAATACCTCAGAGAACCCATAGATGTCTTTTCCATATGATGTTAAACTACACAGGTCTACCGAACTATGTGGATTTCGATTCTATCAATACCAGGATACGTAGGATGCCTCATAATGGACCAGTACCCTCATTAAAAATATTAAAATTACTCCTTGGGTGGAAGTAAATTCGAAATATCTTATTTACACATCTTCAACAAATGAGAATCTATCTATTACTAGAAATAGATGGAGAACCTTAGATACATACAGATGGATTCATAGATGACACCTCGATCTTCTGTACAAACAGAGACTTAACCCATAATCATTTTGTTAGGGTAACCAATACCATATCAAGATAAATAATAGATTCACGAACATATATTAAATCCATGAGAGAATCCTAGAGTAGGAAAAAAATACCCCCTTCAAAAGGGTACAATGAGCCCGAACACCAATCCTCTCAACCAATTTGAGTTCCTTAGTGCCATCGGTCTTGAAAAACTAAGTGAATGCCTACCTTTGGAAAAACGGTTTGTACCTATCCATGGATAGGGGAGCCATTGAATGTTTCTTGGTAATAATGAAAAAATGGGAAAACCAATTTGAACGATTTTATAGGGTCTTAAAACACATAAATCAATAAAACTATGGGATAATCCTATCCACATATCAAATCCTGATGAAACAAATGGTGTACCCAAGATAAAAGACCCTAAAATAAAATAATATAATGTACCACATAAAAGACCCTAAACTGAAGAAATATCAAGCCCATGCTAAAAGACACAAAACTAAATCTGTATAAGGCCTGAGATAAAATAACCTAAACTAAAGAAAATTCAGGTTTGAGCTAAAATACCCTAAACTAAAGAAATAGAAGGTCTGAGCTAAAAGACCCTAAACAAAAGTAATATCAAGTCCGATCTAAAAGAACCTGAACTAATGATATAGATATTCTGAGCTAAAAGAACCTAAATTAAAGAAATATCAATCCTGACCTAAAAGACATTAAAAATAAAGCAATATCAGGTCCGAGCTAAAAGACCCTAAAATAATGTAATATCTGGATTGAGCTAAAAGAACCTAAACTAAAGAAAAATATTGTCTAAGTTAAATGACCCTCTACTAAAGAAATATCAGGTATGAGTTAAAATAACCTAAACTAAAATAATATAAGGTTTGATCTAATGTACCCAAAACTAAATCAATATAAAGAAAAATCTAAATGACCCTAAACAATAGCACAACTATGATTTAGCTTGAAAAATATTGCGAGGCCCACCACATGGCCTTAGACTAATACTGATTCTCTAGAAAATCCTATCCTCTTAGGAAAAAGATGACCACTCTCAATATGGGACATGTATCCAACCCAAGATATCATTTTTCAAGTTAAGTGATCTTGATATAACTAGAGAAGATACACCAAAAAATAATCTCATGTTAATGGGAATTTATAAGAATTTCTCAAAAGTAATCTGTCATGATTTAAATAATGGAATCTAGAAATTGATATCAATTTGATATTACAAAAATTATGGGCATCATTGGTGATTTAGATAACATCAGAACAAAAAAACATCATTCCTATCATGGATTAAAAGAAACATAATAGCAATGTCAAAGATTCAAGATATTCATTCATTTAGAGTGTGAAAAATCGGGAGGAATCTTCAAATTTTAAATTCTTTAGAAATTATAATAAAAATAGAATGCTTTAAAAATATTGAACTAGGACAAAATTCAATCATATTCACTGACAAGATCGATAAGATTTTAAATAGAAGCATCAATGAGATATTGGAGTGTCTCTATCCCTACCTCTTTCACTTCTACCCCTAGATGGAGAGTCTTAACCAAATTAGTAAACTATTTAATTATATTCTAAGAGGCTTCCAATGAGTATGATGATGTTTAAGGATTATACCTTATAATGGTAATGTTATTCTTGAATCTCCATATCTTCACAATCCATGAATCCATCTGAGCTTGTAGCTAAAGTATGAACTAGAGACCCTATTCCAATTCCTCCAATGTCTCCTTTGTTTTCTCAGTGAGAAAAAATCCTGAAAGTCCCTCTCATTAATGGAAGAATTTCACAGATTTATGATTATTTGCATCATGATATCCTACAAAGGTTTCCTATGAAATCCACATGCCACCAATTCATGGAACAACTGATGAAGGTGGTCCCCCTAGTCATTAAATGTATCAAAAATAGTCTTAGTAATCAAGGAATAAATCTATTTCTAGGTCAGCATATGTTTCATCAAATAATATTTAACTGATTAAGTTGGTATGATAAGATGAGTAATAACCAGTTAAGTTGGTAATGAAATAGGAGAGGCAACCTCATATGCTCTTCTCTCGACATGCATATCATCCATGGTATGTATTAGAGGACAAATATTCTGAATGGATTCTGATACATTATCAAGGAAATCATCCCTATAATGAGGTCACTTCCTTGATGTATCACCCTGGTCTTCAATCAATTCCATCATATCTATAGAAATTGGGGTTGGAGAGGTGAAAGTCTTTTCCAAATGATTGGCCAGCTGGCCTAGCACACCATCTAGATAAGCTTCTACCCAAGCCTAGGCATAAAAATTGGTAAGGAAGGTTGAATCATCATTAAGAGGAAGCATGATCCCAGCTTTAGTATCATCAACATCTTCAAAAATTGATGGATTAACCCATTATTTCATTCCCCTCAAACACTTTCACTGGGAAGAGGGCACACCCTTTGGTTGAAAAAAAACTGATGAGAAAATTTATAGCATTTATTAATTTCATAGATAATTATATTTTCCACCCTTTCTATGATAACCCCATTTCAAAAATAGATCGTGTACAACATTTCATTTAAGGAACCACTTCCATTATCAATAATCGATCCAACCAGTGGAATTCACATGATAGTGAGGGTCAGAGTTGCAATTTCTGGAAATCATAACCCTTTGATTAGCTATATATGAATAATATTGATGATAACTAGAATCCATCTGAACAAAATTATGTAGAATATGTCAAAAAAAGAGAATATAAAAATCTTTTCAAAGGAAAAGACATAATAAACCAACACCATCAGGAACACTGTGTGAATCGGTGGGAGATTAAAAATCCACATAAGGAGTTTGTGAATCACTAGACCCTCAATGGTCTCATGGGTTGCATAATCACATTGGTAATCATACAATCACATGATCCCTTGGAGACCCGTAATCATGTAACCTGAACATGGTCACCCAAATCGCATGATTATCAGTAGATCAAATAATCAATATAGATGATCCCAAAAAACCATCAAGACCATCACAATCATCATGGACAAAGTTCATGAAATTATTGAAGTATGGTTCATAGTTGGATTGGATAGGAACCTAAGAAAAGAATTCTTAATAAGTAATCCTTGTGAAATAGGCTAGCGATAAAGGATCACGTTGAGGTCTATTGACTGGGTCTTGCAAAACAGTCTTCTAAAAATAACGCATGACAGAGGAATGTAGGGAGAGACCTTGAGGAATGGAAGCCAGTGGAAAAATTCACCCTCTAATCCACTATAAATAGGTAATTTCATGGAATACCAAGCTCGCCTGGGACACCAAGCATCACCACAAACATTCATTCACGACAATTCCAAATACCTTGGTGGGAATTTATTTTCATTAGAGTCAATCCCTTGTCCCCGTGGACATCACTCATAAGGGGGGTCATTTTTTGATGCCCACCAAATGAGCATAAACAAATTCACAATGGAATGAATACCTAAATATGGTTATTATTTAACCAAAAAAAAGACAAGGAAGGAAGAGGTGGCTGAATATTGTGGATTACGTAAGCCTCCAGGAGACTTTCAACTGCATAAAAATCATAGGGTAACATAAATGAACTGGGTGAAGCTAACAGTCTATAGAAGGACCCATGAATCCCCTCTTGATAAGTTCTTCTACTCTCAAAAAGGTACTTCAGACATCCAATGACCATGAGATGATAGCCATATAGGATTCCCCAGGCCATAGATCTTGTCATCGATGAGTTCCTAAAAACCCATCCAAAAATCCTATGAAAATGGGAAGAAAATATCCAAAAGGGTGAGGGATATATTGGTTATAATGATTATAAAACACTTCACCAATAGGAAGGAAAAATTTCCTTGACAACATTAAGGTGGAATTATAAGACCTGTAAACATTTATAGAATAAAAAAATGAAAAAAAGAAGAGGATATGGGAGATACCTTTAGTCATGAAATATATATGACACACCATTAGATATCTACAGGACATCATGAGTCCCTATAAATATAGCTACCTCATCTTACAAAAGTACATTGTTTTGTCAGTCTAATCACAAAAATCACCTCAGGAATTTCTAGGAAACCTCATGCTCTCCCTTTGTCTCCCAATGGATGAATAGATGGATTTTTCCATGAAATGCTTTCAAATATTCATAGGACCTTTATTGGTCATTTGAGGGATCATCAAGAGGTAGATAAATTATGTTGGACATTACTCATGTAATCTCGCATGACCCTAAACCTTTGTAAAATAAAATAAGGGAAATAAAATAAGGATGAGGAGATAGCCTCTTCTGGTTGTAAAACCATTTAAAAATATTAAGGAAGTCCACATCATGGTATTGTGAGACTCCTAGAAAATTTTTCCTGATCCCACATAGGCCCCTTGACAAAACGTCTTTGCCTCTCATAATTCCCAGAAAAGTCACCTGATATCATGTGAAGTCCTTCCGATAGGCGCCCTGATCTCACGAAGGTCCTTGGAGATATAAATATGACAATAAGGAAGTCCTTAGACATGTCCTCCTGGCCAAACAAGTCTATATTAATTATAAATAATATAATAAATGAAACATTGATATGAGGGAATCACTATCGCTAAAAATCAAGAGAATCCCAAGGAAGTAGTCCACGATGGAGGGTTTTGAAGATGCGTGGATCCAAAACCATTTGCTGACTCCAATATAGATTTGTGTGAGATATGACACACAAACTGATGAAAAACTCAGGTGGAAAGGCCTACAAATCACCAACCCTATACTCAAAGAAATAGGTTGGATTTTTTGTATCCAGGTGCACTGGAATACCCAAGCAACAGAGAGAATTACTTAGAGTGGATGATCTCACGACCGACAAGTCTTTCATCAGGTAATATACTAACGAAAAAATGGAGTGATCATGCATGAATCATAATGAACTTTGTGTGATCATTTGTAGATCACATGAATGCGTTCAAGCAGGACTTAGGAAGAACATCCCACATTTCAGCCGTATCACATGAGACATTTTTAGGTCTACTTGGCTGAATACCCTAAGAGGGGGGGGGGGGTGAATCAAGGTATGAAAAATTTTAAAATAAGTACCTTATGATCTTTTTACACTGTTAAAAAAACACTCTTCTCTCTCTTTCCCATTGCACAATATAAACAGAAAGTAAAGAATGCACAAGACACAACAATTTTACTTGGTTCACCCTCACTGGGCTACGTCCAAGGAGCATACACCGGCAATGTGCCGATGTACCAAATCCACTATAAGCACATTGCTGTTTACAAGGTTCGGGATAGATCACCTCTATTCCCAGGCTCACTACCTTTACAATGTTTAAGGTCAGCTCACTGTTTTCCCAAGGGTCACTCCCTGTTTCTCTCTCTCTGGCTCACTACCAGTGGAGAGGATCACTGTCTTCCTCTTCCTTTACTCACTGCTCTGGAAAGAATCCACTCATAGTTTATAGACCTGTAGGTCTCTACATTGTCACTAATGAGTACATCCTCTATTGTATATCGATGCTCTGTTGAAGTCCAGCTTTCACTCGTAGATGAATCTCACTTTGCACCAAAGGTCTCATGAAATATTCCAGCTTCCTCATAGCCCTGAATCACTACAATGAATCAACCATACTTGGCGCCTGTAATGACCTGAGAAACCATGTTTTGAGTTATGACAAGTTGTTTTGCAATGCCACCCGTTGAGTGACCAAACAAACATCTTATAAGATGATAATAATAAAATAGCATCAAATGAATGAAAGCTCCTTTTATTCAATTGGGTAACATCACGGTGGCTACAAATCACACTGATAAAACACGAAGTTAAGCTAACCAAAAATCCCAATTAAAAACCCGATTACAATAATTGGGAGACCGCCTAAAACCCGTAGGACACCAAGAAGGCGGTAAGGGTTTATGGCATCCATCAGAATAAACATGAGGATGGCCGAAGCCACTGCAACCGTGCTGAGCACCAAGGGAATCACACAAAACATCTCTTTTTTTCTCCTTCAGTCACCTGGAGTGAGGGATACCCCGAGACCAGACTCTTTATAGGCACACTAATTCGACCGTTGAACCCTAATGGCTATAAATATGACCGTTAGATTCTCCTATCCTCTAATGTTTCATTTTGAATGGTTTACCCCCAAAAGGTTCTAAAAGTTAATTATGTAATTTGTTTTAATATTTAAAGAATGAAATCAATGATAATATAATTTAATTATTTCTTGTTTCTCCAAAATGCGAATTATATTTTATGTTTCAAAATGGTGAAAATTAATATTATTATTTTCCCACTAATTCACTATACATATTTTCTTAATTAAACTTTTATTTTCTAATTATATTAAATCTGATGGATTTTTACTTTATGAGTTATATATATATTGCATCAAACCTTAAATTAAATTTATTATTTTTATCTCTAAATTAAATACAAGTAATAAAAATAATGTAAATATTTATAATTTGACTTCTTTTAACTATTTCGAAACTTTTTCAAATTATGGTTTTATTTACATTACAAATTTTGAATCTTTATGTTAATGCTTACATGAATACTCTTATTACTTTAAAAACAATGATGATAATAAAATGATTGTAAAAATTTAAAATAATTTGGTAATGTTATATGAATTAGTGTTTTTGAAATTATGTTTAATATGGAATTAAGTAACCAAATTTTTATAACAAATGTATTCAAATCTTTCCATGTAATTATAAAATTAAGATAATTGTTTTTTAAGGAAAATAATAATATATTTTCTGACTTAAATAGGGGATTAATAGTTTAATATATAGGTGTATTAATAACCTTTGACTTAAAGATAATAATTCATGTTTTATAATAAGGTTATATTAATAATAATGATTTTATTATAAGATTGATAAATGAATAAATTAAAGATATATATATATATATTATGTTAAAACATTAAAAACAAAGCCGGTTTCTTTTTAAAACACCGCAACAATCTGGAGCCATCCGATCCGGTGCTCTCAATCACGGCCGTCCGTGATTTTAATGTCACCCTGCGTTTGAGCCGTCTGATCATCTCCGCTGTTATCCTAGCTGTCCAAATCCTTTTCACGTCTCACTCTCTCCCGCGGTTCTTTCTTCTTCCTCAAACCTGCAATACCAGTATAGGCAGTGCTTTTTTCTCCTTAGGCCGGTGAGTAGACCCATTTTCTATCCTCATTTCCATGAGTTTGGCACCGTCTATTAAATGTCTGGCCTCAGTACCCTCGACGCCCCCTTCATATTGGGATGGCTTTTTTTTCTTCGTAACCGGGAGTTGCACCATAGTAGGGAGGTTCCTTCAGGTTTTTTCTCCAAGCACCTTCTTCAGAAGCCTCCAAGACCTCTTTCCCCCATCTCCTCCACTTCGAAACAGTAAGGGAAATCCATTATTTGTTCTGCTCTTCTCTAGTTCGATGCAACCATTTTATTTACAGTCTACATATGTATATGTTTATATAAATACATATATATATATATATGAAAGGCCGTAAAGAACTTCTTTGTACCTATTTTCACTTCTCCTGTTTTGTGAGTTGAACGAAGTTAAGGGTTGTCTTTCCTTTTGTTTACTTTTCTCTCCTCTTCCTTACAAACTGTTCATATATATATGTAAAAATGTATACAGGTTATGTATATATATATATATATATATTACATTTGCAGATATTTTCAAACAGGTTATCAAAAACGTTAAAGGATTTGATCTTTTCCTTTTTAAACCTTACTTATGAAACCCTACCTGTATATACATATGTATATAATTTGTATATATATATATATATACGGTTTTGTGTTCATGTTATATATATATATGCATTTCCACACTCTAATGAGGATACCACGTTATGTTGTTCGTGATAAAACCTTTTAGCAACATGTATATACAGTATTGCAAATATAGTTAACAATATATGCACACGTCTACTTAGTTACATTCTAAAAATTTCATATTATATAGTGGAAGTGTATTTTCATTATGTTCTAATTTATCTTGCTATAACTTGATGTTTGGTAAAATTATATTTCCCTTAAAGATTATGATTTTTAAGAATGATGTCAAGAATGTCTATATATATATATAAATATATTTGAGGTTTAGTTTGACATCAAAATAATTCTTCCAATTGAAAATTTTCAATTATCAACGTTCTTGACAATTCATGTTTTTATTTTGAGAAAATGGGTAGTATGAATTCCTTAAACTTTTACAAGCGTATACATGTATATATATATATGTACTCATGTTTATGGTTCGACCTTGTTGTATACAAGACTGATTTTATTTCAATAATGGTTATATGGAAATGATGTTCACATTTTTCTTCTATATAAAAGAACTCTAGATGTTTTTACCAAACATTAATTTGGTTGAGGAATAAACATGAGAAATATTTTTTTTGAGTATGGTTTAATTTGGTAAACCCATGCACATGTGTATACACACCTAAATTTATATATATATAGGTATATATAACCATGTATCAATATGTGGTCTTCTAATAAAAGTTCTTCCTGTGTTGTTTGCAAACATTTTATTCAAAGTGAAAATGAGTTTTTACACAACAATTTATTTATTCATGCAGTTTTCATACACGTATACTTGACTTCCCAAGATGAACCTATTTGCACAATTTATACCTTAACTATAATTATATTCACACAGTTTTAAATTAAACAACCACAATTCCCCTTTATCAACATGTGTATTAGTTATTAATGGCCTTGTTTTAACTTGGTATTATGATGCTTTGGAATGTTAAAGTGTTTATGTTTACCCATGTTTTCAATTGTTAAGATAATTTGTTATGCGTACGGATTTTTAGCATACATGTTTTAGTTTTATTAAGGATTGAACTACCTTAAAGTTATGAATATGCATGTAAAAAGGGGGTTTTGATCAAGAATGTATGAAACCCTATAAATGAAAGACCATGTCAAGACATGTGAGGGATGGTTTGGACTTAAGTGTTTATGGATGGGTGTGCTTGGAATTATATAGCGCTCCAATGCATTGGGTAAATTAAGAGTCTCATGAGACGTTATTTGCGACGGTCTTGACAGTTAGCCTTGGCTTGTGCTTTCATGTGCGACAGTCTTGGCGGTCAACCGTGGCTTGTGCTTTCATGTGCGACGGTCTTGGCGGTTAGCCTTGGCTTGTGCTTTCATGTGCGACAGTCTTGGCAGTTAGCCTTGGCTTGTGCTTTCATGTGCGACGGTCTTGGCAGTTGGACTTGGCTTGTGCTACTATGGGAAACAGGATTGGCGGTGTGCCTTGACCCGTACTAAGTTATGTTTTAAGATCATGACACATGGTCCTGAAAAGTCTAGGAATTATACATTCCCTCTACATGTAATGATAACTGGTCAACTCTGGGATAGTCCAACTAACAAGACATCCCTTAGTTGAAAATTCCCATGAATATGAAAATGTAAGGATGTGATTAGAACTGTATTTCTTGTGGTAAGTTGTTATAAGAATTTCATGTGCTCATGAATCATGTTATGAATGTTTTCCCAGCTTACTCACAGATTTATTTTATAACTAAAGAAACCTTGTTTAAATATTATGAATTTCGCACTCTGATCATGTTTACTTTAAAGTTTATTTTATTTATGTACTTCTTCACCATGCATGTGTTTTTTTCAAAAATGTAGGATTTACATGCTTTAAGAAAAGATAATGCTTTGTTTTAGTGAAGTGTTTTGTTTTATTCAAAATGACTGCTTTGATAAAGAGTTTTATTAAAATGTTTTTTAAAACCCCTTACTGGGCATATCTGCTCACCCTACGTTTTTGTTTTAAATTTTTCAGGCATGGTATATACTGATGAAGTTTATCAGCAGCTGGTTTCCCAGAATACTGAGCCTCGTGATCTTCTGTAGTAATGGGACATGATATATTATTTGTAAATGTTGTAATGAAATGTTAGTATATCATGTCTCATGAGGCACCCTGGGATCGGGGTCTCTACAACGCCCTTCTCTAAGTCGGCATGCAAGTATTGGCGTGCAAGTTATAACTTGCGTGACACGAGCTTCTGCACCTCCAAACATGCGCAACTCACGCCCTTTTACGCCGAAACTAATTTTGGTGTGTAACCACTAACTATTGCGCTTCATAAAAACTTGGCACACAAGTGTCACCAAACCACTTGCATGACACCTCATTCTTCAACTCAAAACTTGAGCGACTTCCTTCTTTTCTTGCCCAAACCACACTGGACACACAACTATCAACTAGCGCACAACTTCAACTTGTACGACCACACACCACTTGCGCGACCACCACACCTGCGTGACGGGAGCTCTGATGTTCTCTAAGTGTTAAAATAAACCGAATTAGGAGGGTTAGACCAATATTTATAGGAATTTGGACACCCTGCGCGACGACAAACAAGTCTCCCCTCGGCATGAAAGTTTCGGCGCGCAAGTCTCTTCCGTGCAAGTCACTTTCACGACCAACCCTAAAATTTTCTGCGCCCCTTTTTTCCTTTGCCACATTTTGATGTTCTGAACTTGATAAACATAGGGTGTGTAAGTTTCCTCTCCTTCAAGAAAAAAACATGAAAGTACCTTTTCCAAAATCACTTTTCTCCATTTGTCGATTTTCAGGCCCAAAAATTTGGCAAACACTGGGAAATGGCGTCACCTTGTATCTTCTCTTTTTGTACCGTCTCCAGATCATCCATTCCTTTGTCAAAGTTATTGAATCAAACATGGATCATTAACCACATCCCTCGAACTCGACATGTCACCATGAAATCTCCTTTGTCAAAAAAAAAATTACGTCATGGTTTTCTTTGTCAACAACCACAACATATATGTCCACTTTGTCAACAAACACAATCACCTAAAAAATGCTTCAATGATACCTTAAGATATTTTTTCCCAATAGGCATAAAATAAAATTACACTAAATAAATTTAAGGGATTAACAATATAATGGCTAGAAAAAGAACTAAAAGTGAAATAATTAAACTAAAAACATGTTCTATAACCCTCATGTCCTTCACAAGAACCATCCAAGACTCATGAAAACACTAGGAAATGTCACCCAAATCTCATGGAAATCCTTCGGTATGGTATCTGGGTCATGTGAAGTTCTATATACATGTTAGTGCATTCCATTTGGTTCTCCTAGTCATGCCACTTTAGTCTCACAAAGCCCTATGGACTTGATGCCCAAGCCTTGTAATGTACTTAAGATACATCCCTGGATCATATAATAGCACCCAATCTTTTCATCCTAGTCTCGCGATAGTATATGTGTATGTCAAATAGTTATCATGAAACCCTCTTGAAATGTCAAGTGAGACTCACACTACCCTCCATGCATTTTAGGCTAAGACATGCAATACCCTCCAGACATGTATGCTACGACATTTGACAACATTTGATACATGTCGCACTGACTCTCATAATTCCCTCCAAATGTGTCAGCTATATCTTATGATGACACTTGGGGAAATTAAGCTAGATCATATGACACCCTCTATAAAATCCAACAAGGTCATGTGATAGATTCCAAGACATACCATCTGGGTCTCATAATTTCATCTAGATAATTTAACCTTGATCATGTGATAACCATCAAACATTCCATCAGAGTTATGAAATTTCCTCGAGAAAAGTCAAATAGATCATTTGACTATCATTCGATATGTCAGGTAGGTACTGTCTTACATATCAAGAAAGAAATAAAATCATGATGATAAGACAATAAACGCATGTCTGGTAGGCAAGTAGGCTAGGTTATAAGGGAATCATAGGACTTGATAACATTGTCAATCTTCAATGTGTAAGCCCCGATCAATATGGAAACCTTAATGTGTAATCCCCAATTAATGAAACTACAACAAATTTGATTGCTTACATAACTAGAATATGTAGGAAACATCCCATAGGTTAAAGATCTATATTAAATCACCAAAAGGGATATCCTAATATGGAAGTCCCTCATCCACTAAGAAATTACATTGATCATTTTCCATCCCTTGTTTCTCACACTAAGCATAGATTATGTAGGCTTAGGGAGATATAATAATCATATCATTTACACCATAAACCTCTACAAAGGCAAAGTAAATGTTGGTGTGTGGCCCCCAATCAACTGAATTACGAGGAATTTGATTCCTTCCACAACCATGATATGTGGAAGCCTTTTCTAAAGTCCTGATCCTAACTCAATTGGGAATCCACATCAATTATAATTCCCATTATTTCAACCATATAGAATCAATAATCCCTATGGAATGAATACTGTACCTCATCCATTAGTGTTATAAGAAATCAATTGATTTTTTATGACTCTTATTTTTGTCATAAAATGGATACGTAGGACACCTCCCTGAGTCCTGATATCTATAGTAAATCATGTTAGGGACATCCTAGTGCATAGGCCCTGCACCCATGTGTGGTGAGATTGATTACTTGTTATCCCTTGTCTCTCACACCAATCGTATCTCACAAGAGCTTAGGGATATGAAATATTCATATAATTCACATCACAAATCTCTACCATCCAGGGAGATGTTAGCATGTAAGCCCTGATGTGTGTAATGATATATTCTCCTCAACACAAAGGCATCAACGTTGGGGCCAGTCCAATGGGAATGAATGAACTATGAAAAATATGATTCTCAGTATAATTGGAATATGTAGGGTATTTCCTAGGGACTCGAGATTGAATACCTGGTACCTCATAGAAATCATATATATTCTTTCTATATGCTATTAAACTACAATGGTTTAAAAAACTATGTGGGTTTTTATTCATTCAATAACCAGGATACATAGGGTGCCTCAAAATAATTTAATCCCCTCCTTTTAATATTATACCATATCCTTGTGTGTCATAAAATACCAAAGATTTTGGTTATAAATATTTGACACATGAGAAACCATCCATTAATAGAAACAGATGGAGAACCTATGATACATATAGATGGATTCATAGATGAGACCCCCATCTTCGGTACAAAGGGAGAGACTTAAACTATAGATTTTTTGTTAGGGTAACCAGTCCCGTTTTAGGATTAGGAAGATATTCACATACATATATTAAATATTTAAGATTGTCCTGGAGTAGAAAATTATTCCATCCAATAAAGGGTGAGATGAGCATGAACTACCATCCTGTTGACTAATATGAGTCCCTAAGTTCCATTGGGCCTGAAAACCTAGGTGTCCACCAGCCTTTGGAAAGAAGTTCTGTACCCAGTGATGTACGGGGGAACCATTAGAAGTTTTTAGGGAAGACTGAACAAATGGAAAAATCAATGTGAGTGATTGAACAAGGCCTTAAATTCCCATAATCAATTAAACCGTTGGGTGAAGCCCATCCACATCATAAATCCTAATGAAACATATATATAGACATGCACACATAGATACATATAAACATGCACACATATAAACACATAGAAAAGAACCTAAAACATAATTATAATTAATTAATAATAACTAAATAATAGATCATTAATATATATATATATAAATTTATAAGTATATTTATATTAATTTACACACATTCACACACACACAAAAAGATATTAACGTATTTACATAATAATTAATTCAAATATACATATATATATATTAACATATTAATTAATATATTATATATGTATTTTTTAGTAGAATGCAATGTGCATAAAAACATCACTTTTGGTGGAGTACTCGAGTGAAAGAGAGAACAACTAAAGAAACAAAAAAAATCAATTCCCCTTAATATTAAACTCAAATAAAACCTTATTAGTAGTGGGATCTATGTAAAATTCCCATGAAAAATCACCAGTGGTCAAATTATGTTAGTAGGGGGGGACCAATGGGGATGTGGGGGATGAGGGACACATAAGTGTGAGAGGGGGACTAAGTATTGGATATTTAACTTCATTATTTATAAATGTGGTTATGTTTGGTTAGAAACACCGCTAAATTAGCCACACCCCATTTCTCAATGATTTTAAAAATTCCGGGTTATCAGTTTTTTGAGGTTTATAAAAAAATAAACTTAAATAGAAACATTAATGAATTCATTTTTTTTACAGTGGTGAAACCAACACTTAATCTCTCTGTTTTTCAATCCTTACGTTATATATTTAACTTCTGTAGGTTTCTTCTAGTATTGAACATCTATTGAAATGAATTATATATTCATAAAAGTATAATACAAAGTGATCTCAATTTGTATGAAAAGAGTTAAAATATACCTAATTATATAATTAATAAATTAATTCACAATAATTTATATTTAATTAATGAAATTAAAATTGAAATTGAAATTTAATTACATAGATAAAAACTAAAACATGGGTACCGAGAGCTCATAAAAAATACAAACATCCATGCTTTTTTTTAAATTTTCTAAATAAATAGTCTCTCTCATATATTTTATTAGTCACTGAAGATTCATAATAATTATCTAATATAAAATAATTTATTTCTAATTTAGTTATCCCTTGAGAAACTCAAATAGTGTTTGAAGGTGTTGTTTCCTGAAACTTTTTTACCTTTTTAATGATTCCTTAGATTTAAGATAATCCTATATAAGATAAATATAATAAAATATTATATGTAATCTGAAATAAAAAATAAAAAAATTTTAAAACAACATGTACATGATATATCAATTGATGAAAAAGGATAAATAGCCGGAGTAAAAAATAACCCATACTATCTATAACTACATCCACCTCTTCAGTAGGAAATAAAATTAGGAATGTTGGATAAATAATACCATGTAACACTTCTCTTAATTGATTAAAATGCATAATATGATGATTTAAATAATACCATAGAGTATATATAATTTCATACACTGTAATATGTAAATGGGAATTCTTAGTATGAAACACATTGTAAAAATCAGTTTCTAATCAAAGAGGTGGAGGATTTGGATAAGATGTCTCTATTGGTTGAATTAGTTGCACAATTTCTATAAATATAGTTTCTTTAGGTGATTTAATGTTCTCATCCAATGACTAAGTCTTTTATCAATGATCATCCTTCAACGAATATATTCCTCCGTTACATTGTTCTTCCCTCGATAACATACTAGGATGCTCAAACATTTTTCTAATAGTGACACCCACATCACAAACTCTTATGTGGCATTGGTATTTTAGATTTTCAAAACTGGTTGTAGGAATATCCATCATATCCTTAGGTATAATGGTCCTCTATGTATTCTTCTATTAAAGGGTTTCTTGGAATAATATATATAAATTTTATATAAGTAGAATAATATAAAAATATTAATATTCAAGAAAAATAGTAATTAATTTCTTACAATATTATAAGATACTTGTTCTGATGGATTAGTAAGGAAACTATAATTTTTTCATCATTATAATTTTACATATTTCATAGAGAGTTGGGGTGATAGAGGATCAAAATAAACCTCTTCAAAGCTTCTACTAGATTTATCTCTTAATTCATCAAACTTTTGAGTCATCATTTACTCCTCTAATAAAAGACATCGCACGTTAAATGGTATGTGGGTATGTATTCTATAACTAGATCTCTTGGTTAGATATTATGGATCTCTGTTATATGAGAATAAATTAATACATAGTCATGTAATTAATATTTTTTTATAAAAAAATAGTTATCATACTGTTAATGATTCCTCCTGCCCACTGGTGATAAAATTCTCCCATGTCTCTATATGCATCAACCTATATATGATTCATAAGTTTTAATTTAATTTATTTATAAAAATATAAACATAATTTAATTTTTATTTAAAATATCTCTATACAATTTCTAGAAAATAAATTCACCACTTACTAATTTGTTTTATATCAAGAAATTAAAATGTCATTTTTTATTCAATAAATACAATTTCAATCATATAAAATATTTAATATTTAAAATATCTAAAAAATAAACTATTTGATATATTTTAACATTACACACTCCCATAGATAATCTTTCATCATATGTTCGACACTCTTTCAATCATGATATAATAGACTAATTTTACAATGAATCTACATAGACATGTAACTTCTAAACAAAATTTCATTTGGGACAACTTGTTATATTTAACATCAAATTCAATTAGAAACCTCTACTCCTTATGAGAAAGTAAATGTTTTTATAAATAAGTATTCTAAAGTCTAAAAACTTTGGTAATCTTATTCTTTGGACAATATGTAGAGTTATAAATAATTATGACAAATATAAGTTTAATGTCATTAAATAATTTAATTATTATTGATATATTTATATGAATAAATGTTTTAATACCTTATTATATTTTATTATAGCTCATTGTATATCATTTACATAGATGAATTATATATTAATAAAAATATATTTAACCATATTTGGTTTCAAAATTAAATGATTATTAGAAACAAATATTTGATAGTTCATAATATTAAGGAGATTATATCTATTTCATTAACTAATACAGATGGATAAAAGCGTATATATAAAAATTATGAATGAAAATAAGTAGTCACAATAAACTAATGATGATAGGATCCTTTAACTAAAATTTTTTGTAAACTAAACTAATAAATTTAAAAATAAATTCTAAAAAGGGAAAAGTGATAAATATCTAGAAATATGTAACTATGTGTACCAGTATTTAATTTGAATTAAATGATTATTAAAGTAAAAAATTTATTTGTTCATAATAATAAAGAAACTAATATTCTGTAAAATAATACAACTAAAAATGGAACATATATGAAAATGATACATATAAATAAATAGTTGCAGAAAAATAATAACATCAAGTTTCTTTAACCAAGAAATATGTACCTGAAATTGATGTATATAAAAATTAATATAAAAATGTCCTAAATTATCTTTATATATAGATTTAAATATGAAAGATAATTTTTATGTACATGTGTATGTTTCATAGAAAAATTAAAAATGGATATTTACATGAATAATTCAAGAGAAATAGAATGTTTTCCCATATCCCTTTTACTTGATAATCTCATATAACATGGACCATGTATACATAAAAATAATTTTTTTCTTGGCTAATAATGTAATAGGTTAAAAAATATCTTATAAGTCCAAAACATTATACACATCTTCATATCCAATTTTTTTCTATTACAAAACAATGGACCACTAATCCTTTGATTGCACAATAATATAAAATATCTACTTCACATATGTCTCATTGATAAATGGTTCCTATTCGAAAAATATTTTCAAATAAACAAGTGTAAATACATAATCATCATATTTCACACCACTTTTACTATCTACCTAGTTACATTTAATCACACGTACTCAAAATTTAGTACAATCTATTTCCCATATATCCTCAATAACTATAAAATATGTTTTTGATACAAAAATTGGGGTTTAATCATTTTCAATCAATAAATGAATTGCTTCAGGACAACTATTACTCTGCTATTTTGAATTTTACACTTTTTGTCATGATTTTTTGTGTAAAATGTGTAACCATTATTGTAAAAACTAGACCATGTAATCACATTTTCACATGGTCCGTAGTTATTCATTTCAAGGTTTGAGATGTAAATGAATTGGTGTTGACTTTCACCTTCAACTATAAAACACATGTATTTTTATTCTCATTCATAAACCATTTTTTATTTCTTTTTAGATATTATACAATAAATTCAACAATATTTGATGATATTTTTGGTCAAACCTCACCTGTGTTGTTTAAAATTAATAAATCCCCCCACATCAATAAATACCTTGTAATTATATTTACTTTTAATGAAAAAATACAATTAACTTCACTATTAACTTCTAGATATTAAGACACAGGGACACCAATATGCTCCAATTTATATAATTAGTTAGTAAATCATTCAATTTACTCCTATTATATTTATTTATGAACAATAGAGACCACTGGATGAAGTGTATTTTTAATATATCCCTTTATAAGTTTTATTTATTATTTAAAAGATACATCCAACATAAATATATAGGCACATAAATCATTATCTATTACAAAAAATCAAATCACTAGATGAACCATTATATTAAGAAAATGTGGTAGAAAATAAATCTCTAATTGAAAAATTATGATTATAAATTTATTCTCAAAAACATTGAACTAATTTGGATCAATTAATTTGGTACAAAAGGAATTGAAAATATGAACAAATTATTGATATGATTTCTGATAGGAATCAACAATATTCAACATAGGGAAACCGGTATTAGTTGTTGAAACAATACATAATATTAATGAGATTTAATCCCTATTAAGACAATATATTTCACTAACACTAAATTTTTCACATTTTAAGAATACCCACTAGGTTCTTTAATATGACGTAGACATTAAAAAAAATAAATTTTCTCAACAACTCTTAAAATGTGACAATATGAAAGTAAAAATGATTTTTTCACACTAGAATCTAAATAAAAATATATTTTGATAGATATTAAATTAAAAATCTTATTCAATTCATCCTTTGTCTTTCATTTTATGACTAAACAATTTCTGATCAAACTTTCAAAAATGTTATTCTCAATATCCATAACATCAATGTTATATTGTACCTCAAAAAATATACAATAAGGTATATTGAATTGTATGTAATATTTATTGTAGGTAATTATTTTAAAACACAAACATTTTGTCTTCCCAAATGTGACATCAATGTTTTTTACCTTGTGGTTATATTGTTCAGTGAATAAATTTTTTGTTGGTAATCATACTCATATAAAATGTTAAATTCATTTTTAATGTTAAATAATGGAGACCCATTCACAAAAATCTCTGATGACCCATGTACAATATCATTCCCCCATTCTATAATTGAACATTTGATGTATCTTCTCTATAAATTTAAAAAGTTTTATATCCCTTAAAACTATATCCAAATAATTTTCTATATATAATAATGTCATTTATAGTGAATACTACCACAAACCAAAATATATAATACTATTTTTTATATTCATCAAACAATTTAACACTTTAATCCCATAAAAATCTCAAATCACCAGAAAATGGTGATAGATAAACTTCAATATTATTTCTATGCTATTTTTTTCCCAAAAATCAAAAAAATCATAATAACAGTTTTTTCGTACATATCTATTGAGATTGTTTATAAAAACAAAAAATAGTATTCCACTAACTATTTTTTCTACTTAGGATATGATATGGATCCATTAAATCTATGCATATTCACATTTTGAAAATTTTAACTTAATTTGTAAAAATAAAAAATTATTGATCAAATATCATCCATTATAGCGAGTCGACAATGTGACATATTTTTTGATCAAATATTCACAAATCTGCATACCATCTAAACAAATTTGTATATTTTGAATACAAAAATGAATCATTAAAATGAGAAATTATTAGAAGACACTAGTTTTCCTTTATAGTAGGTTTAGTGCCTATCCTTGTGATAGAATCACAATTAGATCTACCATCCATTTTATATTGTGATGTCCCTCATTTAAGTAATTCTAATAAATGTTCATATTATTTTCTATACACACATAATAATTAGTGTAATGAATTTATTTTATTATACTCAGGTCCCATTGGACCTAATATTTTTTTTTCTGAATCATAATTGGAATATGGAAGCCCATTTCCTTATAAATATAAATCTTTTAAAAATTCAAGTAATTCAGTGAAACTTTTATTAATATAACCATTTATAAATTTTAAAATAACCAATCTCAGTACTACCCATAAAATTTTAAATTTAGTACCACCTATGAACAATGGTTTTCTGTATATCTATACAATCATTTAATAATTTCCATTTTTTAATGTTTCAATTCCTACACCATGAATTAATTCATTAATATGAGCCATTGTCTCTTACTGAACATCTTCATAAATGTTAGATCCTATATTTTTTATTTCAGCATGTAGGATCTAGTGTGTATAACTATGATTTATACAATAAAAATTCAGATTGTATTTTAATTATCAAGATCTTAATTTTATCATATTCAAACACTTTACACATTGATAATAAATCATGAATTTATTTTCAATATTTATTTTAGTAAATCCTAAGAAATCACCAACCCCTTTCACATATTCATCAGTAGTTCTTCATACATCTATACAATTTATATGAATATATTAAAACAAATAAAGATTTATACATATAAATAAACTAATTATTTTGACATACAATCATATATAAATTTAAAGCAAATAGATTAAAATTATATATACACATATTATGACAAAATATATAAAAATTTCAAGTAATTAATATAACATATATATATAAATAAATAAAATTTAAAAAAAAGTAAATCAGAAACAAATAAAAAATAATTAAAGGAGACATTGATATGAACAATATATAAATAAACTTGTAAAAAAATAAAACAATGTAATGACAACAAACAACCAACTAAAAATGTATTGATAATAATTTATATAATCCCACAAAAAACTAATAAACCAATCTCAAAAGTAAAACCATATAAACTTATAAACCTTTATATAAACATGCAATCATGTAAACTCATAATAAATTATAAACATTTTAAATTTATAATAATTTATATAGACATTTAATCATGTAATAATATATTAAAATTAATATAATATAAATGATAAAAATTTTAGAAAAAATAAATTATTATACAATATAAACATGAATGAAATAAATAAATGAGTAAAATATTATTATTGACTACAACATTAATATAAAAAGTAAATAAAAGAATATAATTAAAAACTAAAAATACATGTAATAAATCTTCAAATACTAGAAAATTTTAATTTAACTTACAAAAAATATAGATGCAGGGTGTAGATTCACAACTATGAGCAGAAAGTTGAGATAAATGGTCATCAGATTACCCACATTAGAGGATGAGTCTTGTTGAAAAAGGATATTGGTGATTGATAATAGAGAAACTCAAAGGAGAAATGCATAACATGAGTGAGGTTGGTAGAATGTAGTGGAGGTTAGTAAAATAACGATGAACTAGAATAAACATGATCTTGTGAGGGTGAACACTAAAAATGATGGGGAATACAGTCAGAGGGAGGGATCTTGTGACTTGGGGAGGTTGGGGTTTGAAACAATTGAGAGTCTAAAGAAGAGGAGAAAATAAAGACTCATCTATTTTTTTTTTAATTTTTTAATGTCATTATTTTATAAATAGTGTTAAAATTACAAATTTATGTTTTATACTAGAGAAAGCGAGGTTAAGAGGATAGACCATCTATTATGATTTTCACATGTTTATGTTTCACTGGATATTCCTATATGCCAATGTTTTTATTGTTTGTTAGACTTGATATAATTTTTAATGTATATCATGAATCACATAATTTTATGAATGGATTAAAACCTTGATGACATATTCTTATGGTGAGGTAGCATACGTTGAGTTCCTCATAAGTGATACATAATTAATTTAATAAGTGAGGTAATGTTTCTATACATCTATATTTGACATGACCTAACCCACTAGAAACCCTCATGGAATAAGGTAGAAAAGTATTCCACCCCATGCACACCTTCAGTTGGCCGGGGACTAGTGAATAGCACTGAGATGGAATAAAACTCATATGGGAGGCTCTATCCTATGTACCTATACATAATGCATAACTCTAAACATAGAAAATACAAGTAATTATCTGAGATATATAATAGATGTGATACATTCATGAAATGAATTTAGGAAACACAAAATAAAAACAATATACAAAGAATAAAGTAAAGGGAAAAAATACACGCCCAATAAAGAAAGGAAATATAACTTAAATAGTGATAGGAAGAATGATCCATACTCATACCCCCCGAGAACCGAACAACCCCAATTTACACCACTTCCAAGCAACACCAATATCTGCCGACACAAAGCTCACCAAGATCCCCATCGTATAACCTATCATTTATAAAAGACATGCCATGTGCATGAAATATTATCATTAAAGGGTGAGTATATATATATATCCATTAAGATTCCATGAAAATAATAAATATCCAAATTTTCTTCTTCTAATAAAAAAATTAGAAGGGGAGGGTAATATAGAACCCACATATGCTCAAAAAGGATAAACAGATAGTAAAAAATTTCTATTTCAAAAACATGTTTTAAATTAAAAAGTACATTTTAAGTTCTTGCAACCAAAATGTAGTAATTAAAAATTGGAGTTCATCTTTCACACACAAACATGATATTTTATTTCCTCTTTCCTGTTGTCACTCTAAAGTAATTCCATGCATTTTTTGAAAATTGTATACATGAAATAATGTTAAAAGTCTTTATAATATATAAGAATTCAAATTATCAATCCTATAATTACAATAATTTTCTAAAATTTTCCCATGTGTCACCATGTATAGTTTATAATTGGTAAGTTTTCTTCTCCTTTGGACAAAAAAACAAAATACAATTTCCACTAATAAAAAATCATCATGTGAGTGGTTATTCAATGAATGGAATTAACACTTTAAGAAATATATGTTTCATACCCTTCAATATATATAAGTATCCAACGTTGAATTTCATAATTTTTATGTCTTATAGAAATATATACTATTATTTATATATAATTTAATTCCTTTTTATTAGTGAAATAAATTAAGGGTCAAAAAATCTATATACTAATAAAGCATCCTAATGAAATCAAAGGGTACAATTATCTATAATAAAAATCATAAGTACCGAGTTTCATTAAATTAAAATAATTGAAATAAATATGATAATCGAGTTAAATAAAAAATACTTTCATCTCATTGATTCATAAAATATCTATAGTTACAAGCTCCATGGTATATCTCTTTAAAATTATTACAGTCATATCATGCCCAAAATATTTAGCATCCATTGGAATTTGATAAAATTACAAAAAAAAGATGAATATTTTTATAATCTATAAAGTAAAAAAGAAGTACTATCAGAAGTCATATGGAACTGTACATGTTTTTTTCTATACTATATGTATTTAACTTTAATGTATTCCTATAATAAAATATAAATAAATAAACAAATAAATTAAAAACAAACAAACAAATATATATTGTAATTTTAAAACACATTTAACACCAATATGAAATAACTGATATAATCTATACTTACCTCAGTGGTGATTTATCAGAAAATTCTATAAGGAAAAATAAAAAATAGATGATATATTTTCCAATTTTAGTAACATAAGCTATATGAAATGTTACTCTAGCTAATTTATCTATAATATATTAGACCATTACCCTGAGATAATCCCTCTCCACCTAATGATGATGTTTGGTATTCCCAATATAATATATAATCCTATATGAGACAATATGATATTTAGGATCATAAATAAATAACTCATAGTATATAGGATTCGATAGATGAGGAGGTGTTGGAGTTAGATATAAAGATAGAGGTGGAGGAGTGGGATATATAGCATGAAACTATCTATGCATTTATGAAAACATAAACTATATTAAAGCATAAATTTTCTCCCCATCATTTCACCCATATCCTAAAATGTTTCTTCTAAATATTCTATTTTTCCACTTCATAGATGCTTCTTTGAATAATTCTACAATGAGTAGAAATTTTTTCAATTGATACACCTACCTTGCATCATCATACATGACCTGAGTATTGGGATTTCACAATGTAGTAGCCAAAATATCCTCCCCACCCTCAGGTAAGAAGGCCCTCAGGGGGCTCTGATCCTCAAGGGAATCCTATATAGAAATTTTGAAAAATAAATTAGTGAATAAAAATATATAATGATTTGAAAAAACTTAAATAACATAAATAAATTAAATAACTTCTTATAATCCTCTCAACTACAACCCCTGAATCTTTGTTAAGATATGTTCCCTTTTTTCAAAATGTCCCCCTCTTTTATTTTTCATTTTTATATGGGGGGAGGATTGTAAACACTTATAGATCCTGAAGACTCTACTCTCATTTTTTTTGAAAATTTTCATCCATAATTTGTTCTTCTAATATCATATACCTGCCATGAGATAAAGTATAAGGGCAAATATTTTTAGATTGGATATCCTAATGAGATCTCCTAAGTTGAAAATAATTTTGGAAAAACAATTCATTAATATGATAATTATTATATTAAAAAATACTCTAAAAGATTATATTACCCTTATAGAAATTTATTCTTGTTTTCCACTTTCAACAAACCACTACAAGGTATCATTATCCAAATAAGGATATATATCACATGGATTTTTGTTTATCATTCCTGAAAAATGAAATCTGATACGAGGGTTGATTTAAAATACCTCCATCTCCTAGAAGAAAAATATTTAAATTTCTTTCTAACCTCTATTGTGTCAGGTATATCATATATCATTTTATAATAATGAAATAACATATATTAGTAAAAAAATGTCTTGATAAGTAAAATAATATTAAATTATCTCTCCAAAATAATCTCCCAGAACTAAGATAGTGTGACTATTTCAATGCTTCTCCTATCAAAAATAAAAATTATAACTTTATCCTTAGATCTCATTGTAAAAATCCCAATATTATTTTGAATTTGGACCCCTAGGATTAGCATTATAATAAAACTCAATATATATTCACTATTTCTAACTATATGAAGATGATATTTTAGGCAAACTTGTGCATACAATTTTACAAACCCTATAAGCCTTATGTGTCCCTATGGATGTAGAGGGATCCTATAAAGAAGGATGAGGAGGATCCTCATAAGAAGTACATTTAAGGTCCTCCTCATAAGCTTGAGGTAACTATGATATTTAAACTGGCATTATATAAAAATAAAATTAACAAATAATTAGTACATAAATATATAAATACAATTTTTATATAATATTCTATATTTTTAAATAATAAAAAAACAATATTTTCATTGTAATTTATAAATTTTTTAATGTAAAAATATAATTTTTAAATAAAAATCACTTTATTTAGGGCATTATGGTGTCACATAAGGGTAAAGTGTGTTCCCTAGATTTTTTGTAAAGGTAAAACCATTTTTCCTTGAGTTGCATAAGGTTAAAGGAGGTTGTGTAAGGGTAAATACATGCTTGTATAGATGTGTATGTTTCTTTTGAATAATTCATAAAGGTAAGGGTGAAATTGCATAAGAGAATCATGTCCAATGTAAGGGTGGGGAATGCATTACATAAGGGCACCATCAGCTACATAATTGTAGGGAATACATTACATAATTTTTGGAACTGAGGTTTTCTATAGTCAGAAACAAATTTTTTTTTTGTGTTTGTTGTTAATCCCAAAAATTTTGACCATGGAGTTTGATAGACAAGTGATCTTATGGTATAGGTGTATTCATTATTTAATATGGAGCAATTTTCTAGTGTTTTGCAAATTTTTGGTGCTCAAAATATGTAGGAAAGGACAAGGTTTACGAAGGATGTATATCCAGGGATGGCTCATTAAAATATGGAAAAGGCAGAGTTTTTTTGAAGGTTGGAGTTTCAAGAATATATGGAGATTCTCAAATGAATCTGGTATCGTAATGGTTTGAAGGTTTTAGAAAGAATTTTCATGAGGAATTGTTGGGGTGTGATATAAAGAAGATAATCTATGTGATACATTAAAGACCTGTGAATCTGAAAATTTCACTAAAGTTTTATGATGAAATGGAGATTCGCATACATAAATGAAGAAGATTCTGAGAAGGTTGTGGTGATAATTGAATCTTCATGAAGGAGGAAATTTATATAAATATGTAGCCACTATACATATGACATATTGAGATAAGTTGGAAAAAGTAATAATTTCCCTAAAATCATGAAGGTCTTACGAGAAAGTAATTCATTCTCAAATCAATAACTCTTCACGAATACATTCTAGGAGAAAAAATGACTTAGAAATAATTGACACTAAGGAATTTTAGAAAAGGAAGTTTCATCAAGGATGATAGTTTCATGATAGTATAGAGCTTTGTGAAATCTCAATGTTTTGTGAAGGTTGGGAGCTTCATGAAAAACATTTTTGAACTCATGGCTTGAGTGTATAGTGAATTCAAGTGCATAAATTTTAGACTATGTTACAAGAATATTCTCATTATAATTGAGAAAAATATTGTATTCACAATATGTAGATTAAATCATCAAGTTAATAAACTGATTATGACTTCACATAGGGTGGTGAGCAAGGTGGATTCGATGAAGGTGATCTATGGGAGGTAGTGTGCTATCCCTAAAATTCGTATAAAGGGAGTGGTCAAGGAACAATGTGATCATTTCTAATCATTTTTAATTCAAAATATCTTGGGAATCTTAGTTCATATGATCCTTGGAATATCTCTTAGTGGATAACCAAGTAAAAATACTATGTTTAGTTTCTATTTCTTCATATGGGTGTTTGGTAATTGTACGGTTCAATCAGATAGGTTTAACATGTTCCTACCGATGTGGGGATAAGATCCATTTAATTGAAAAAATTTGACACCCCAATTCACCCCTCCCCTCTAAGGGTTTTCTAGGGACCTAAATGTTGTATTAGAGGGTTCATGTTTTATGTCTTAAATATGTCTTATGTTGTTGTTTTCATGAATAATTTTGTGAATTTTAATGAATTTTATCTTTTTAATTGAAGAAACATCAATATTTGGAATAATATAATTATATATCATCTAAGATATCTTGGTATGGATGTTCTCTATGCCACAGTTCAAGGGATCCAGGTTAGTGATGAGAAATGCCTTTTTGTGGCTAAAATATATAGGAAAATGATTGATGTAGATTCAAAAGATCAAAATGATCTTAATATAGCACCATTTGATCAAATCTATTTTAATGTGATGATTTTCACAAAACCAAGTCCATGTGGGGGAAACTGGTAAATATATATGAAGGTGATAACAAAGTGAAGGAGGAAAAAAATCTTGTTTTTTACAATTAGTTCGATGATCTGGAAATGTATCTACATAAAAATTCATATAGTTTCATTAATAAAATTAGTAAAGTTGTTAGATCTATTATAGGAATTGGGGAATAAATTATTTATATTTAAATTATGAATAAAATCAATATAATTATCCCACCTCTATAAAGTCCAAAAGTTTATGCTATTGACAAAAGTGTTATATCTAATCTTTCTCTTGATAATCTTCTATGTAGTCTGGTGTCCTATGAAATGAGAGTCAAACCCAAAGGTAGAAAATTTTGAGTATGAAATGAAATTTATTTCAAATAAAATGAAAAATTGACATCTTCAAGGTTAATGATGATGGGGATGATACATATGAAAAACCTATTTCTATTTTTTCCAAACAATTCAAGAGATGAAATGGGATATTTGAAGGCAAGCTTCCTTTGGCTATTTTTAGTGTGGTAATGTAGGGTATATTACTACAAGGTTCACATGGTGATTATATGATGTAGAAATTAAAGTAGAAATCATATAGAACTATCAAAGTATGTTCCCATAAAACGGAGAAATTAAATCAATAATAAAATTATATAGAAAGAGCTTCATCTTCAAAGAGAAACAAGATAATATTGAATTTTTGAAAGATATAAAACCATAATTTAAATTTGATATTAAAGATTCCATGATGTAAATAATTGAAAGGGTTGAACCTAAAAAAGATTTGGATAATGAGTTTAATGGTGTTTTATATGTCATGGTGGAACTTGAGGGTGATCTTAATGAGTTTTACATTCAATGAAATAAAAATAGAAATATGAGAGAATTTTTGAAAGAATAATTAGATCATTTATATTAGATTGAGGTAAAAAATAATTGAATATAAGGATAGGAATAAGAATATTTGAAAACAGTTGAAATCTTAGAAGTGATTTTAGAGTTTACATTGAGTATTGGAGGGTAGGAAAAAGTTATCAATGGCCTTACATAGATATGGGAGGAAAAGGATAAGATAGTTGAGGGGCTTGGAGATGATGTCATTTCATTAAAGATAAAACTATAAAATGAATCAAAATTGAATGAAATAAAGATGAAATTATAGTTTTAATGGTTTTAACATACATATATTTTATAAAGAGTTAAACATTGTTCCAAAGGAGTAAAGAAATCCTCGAAAGATCAAAGATCTAAATTTACTGACAGAAGTGGAATTTTTTGGGATATAGAAACATTAAAGGATGTAAATGAGATGATAAAAAACAAATGGAAGTAGAAATATGAACATATCATAAAGGAAAATGATTTCCTAGAAAAGACAACTTTGAACCAAATAGATAAGAGATATGAAAGTAAAACTAATATATTCAAAGATGATTGTCGATAAAATACCTATAAAAAAGAAGTTTGCATGTGGAGGAATGGAAGTGAGAATATATTTCATCTTATGAAATGTTAATTCTATAGATCTTTGGGCTATTACATGTCTTACTATGAATAGGCAAGGAGCTATCTAGGTGGAGATTCACCTGGTAGTCAACAAAGGATAATGAAACCATATCCTTCTTCATATTGAAGAAATAATTTCTATGGATATTTTTTTTCACTATTTTAACTTTGTCTACAAAGCTATTCATTACAGGACGAGGAAAGGTGGAAACCATAACTACAGAACTCAAAGAAAAATTAGTACTAGTCAACCAAGCAAAATTAACCTTGAAAATAAGTATCATAATCTAGAATAATAATATGAGTATGATTTAATAATGCATGTTGAAAAGATATTAGAGATTAAATCTTATTCCTCCACTCAATCTGGTATCTCATGGAATGAAATGAAGAAGATTGGAAAATATAACCTAGTAGCGATCACTCTCAAAGCCACAAAGAATAGAAGCACCTAAATTCTTCATAGTAGACGGTCATCCCATATGACAAGACATGCAATTTTTCTGAATTTTTATATTGAAATTGTTGATGGAACAATGAATTTTTGCAACCATGATAACTTAAGGATTAGTGTAAGTGGATATATAGAATTAGAAAAGGATGAAATAATGAAAACCAAAGTTCTCTATGTGTATCGATTTCCTCATAATCTCTTATGTGTGAGTCAACTCTACGAATCCAGATTAGTAGAGAACTTTAATCAAAAAAATTTCATCATAAAAAGGAAGATAGAAAATTTTCTCCTGAAAGGATGGAGGACAAATAGAATTTTTTACAATGAATTTAGAAAATAAAACACTTGTTTCTTAATAATTTAATTCAAAAAAATCTTATGGAACTGGAGGTTGGGTCACATTAATCAACATAGCATGAAAAACTTGTCCAAGCAAAAAGATATTGTAGACATTCCAAATTTTAAGCATTAACTTGAAAAGGAATCTGATTCTTGGATGTAAGGAAATATTGTCATAAATTATTATCAGTTGAAGAACAAAAGGGAATCAAATCAACTTGATCTAGTCGAGACAAATGTGTGTGGTCCAATGAATGTGGCTAGAACATATGGAGATAGGTACTTCATTATTTTTATTGGTTATTATAGTATAATGTCATGTGTGATGTTTATTTCACAAACATGAAGTGATTGAATGTATGAAGTGATATCTCCGAAGATTTTTGAATGAAACTCACTGCACAATCAAGATATTGCAATATGAAAATGTAATATAATACATATGCATTTAATTTTATAATTACCTTGAAATACATGAGATCAACTGTGAGGTATCTTCAGTGTGAAATCCATAAAAAAATGGGCCATTGAATTTAGAAATCAACAGTTGAATAATATAGACAAAAATATGTTGATTGAGTGATTTTTCTCTTTTCATTACAAGAAAGAGGTTGTTCAAGTTTCGGGGTACAATCAAAATAAAGAAGGGCTATGTATAGAAGATATTAGGACACCATATGATATATTTCATGGAAATAATCCCTAACCAAAGTATTTTCATGTTTTCAAAAGTAAATTTTTCATCTAAAACAAATAAGAAAATCAAGGAAAGTATGGTGATGATGTAGACAAGGGAATGATCCTTGGATACTCATAAAAGAGTAAATCCTACAAATTCTATAATAATAATCTTATAAATATTATGGAGAGTAATGATATAAATATAATTGAGGAAAAAACTATGAATAACATGGGGATCTCACATGTTTATATGATTGAATATGAATAATAAAGTGGAAAATGAATAGATTCAAATATAAAAATCATGGATGGATTTCCTAACATTCTGGGCTCTCAAAATGTTGATGATTTAGAAGTAGAATTTGAAGAGGAAACTATTTCTAAAAAACTATCAGAACATTATAGGATAAATAAAATAAAACAAGTTCATCAATCCAACATTATTGGGGATTGGAATGCACCTACACAAGTAATGAAAATGGGTAATTAATCACCTTATGCTCTCCTATCAATTCTAGAACCAACCTCATTTGAGGAAGCAATGAAGGATAAATCAGGGGTTAGGTATATGAATGAAGAACTAGACTATATTGAAAAAACTAGACTTGGGATCCTATTAAGATACTAGAAAATAACAATTTTATTGGCACAAAGTGGATCTTCAGAAAAAATTTGATGAGCAAGGAAATCTGATAAAAAACAAGGAACTCTTGGCATGTAAAGGATATGAAAATATAGAATCTATTGATGTTGAATAAAAATTTTCTCTAATAGCCTGTCTAGAGTTTATTTGGATCTTCCTAGATAGGGAGATAAAAAGGGGGCAAAAATTTTATCATATGGATTTAAAAACCATAATATTAAATGGTGTTCTTGAAGAATAAGTCTATATTGAACAACCAGTGGGAATTTTTGATTGGAAATTATGAAACATATGTTTTTATATTAAAGAAGAATATTTATGATCTAAATTAGGAACCATGATCATGGTATTCTCAATTGTATTATTATTTGAAGAAGAGAAAATTTCAAATAGGAGGTTTTGATCACTATATATATGTGAATAATTCTCAAGGAGATCAATTTACGATGATTGTGTATGTGGATGATATTATATTTAGAAGAAATAGGCATGAATCTGTTGAATAATTTTATATTCACATGAAATAAGAATTTGAAATTTCCATTATTGGTAAAATAACAAAAAAAAAAATTGGTTATAGGTGATTCAAAATGTCTACAACTTTATTTATTAGGAAATTTAGGAAATATAGCTTCTAAAGAAATTCAACAGGCATGACACTAAACCAATATAAAATCTGATTGGAGTTAGGAAAAAACATGAATATCACGATGATGGGAATTTTGTGGATCCCACTATATAAAATAGAATCATTGAAATCTTATTATATTTGACTTTAATATGACCAGGTATCATCATTGTAACTTGTTTAGTAGCTCGCTTCCAAAGTAATTAGAAGGAAGAGAATTTCAAAACTGTTAAAAGAATCATGAAATATATTCAAATAACTCCCAAAATTGTATTATACTTTGGAGAATGAATAGATAATGAATTATTGGAATTTTATAATGTTGATAAGGTAAGAGATGTTGTGGATTAAAATTCCACTAGTTGGGGTGTATTTTTCATTATAAACAAATGTGTGGGTTGAATGTGTAATAAAAAAAGAAATACATTATCTTAGAATGATTAAAGCATAGTATATTTCTATAAACAAGGCACACACTCAATTATTGCAGATAAAAAACAAGTTACTAATTTTGGTGATGAAGTGAAATAGATGATGGTGATACACTGTGAAAACAAGAGTGCGATTGAGATTATGAAAAATATGGTTCAACACTCTCATACCAAACATATTGAGATTGGATATCCCTTAATTAAATAAATGTTAAACAAGGATGGATTAAACTATTTCATGTTGGAATTAATGATCAAGTGGTTAAAATACTATCTAAGCCTTTTTAAACACCAATATTCAAGAAACATTGGTTGAACTGTAGTGCTCAGCCACCTCCAGTTGAATTAGGAGGTTCCAATTTTTCCCCAATCCCTATTTTTGTTAAATATTTTAATATGTTTGTGGATGTGATACATGTATATGGGGGATATATGATCTAGGGGATGCTTTTTTTGTGTACTAATGTCCCAATATAGGTTATTTGGGTTTACTTCCAAAGGGGAGAATAAAATTCAATGAATTGTAGGTTTACTGGATATATTTGTGGTCTCTCAAGGCATGAAATTATATATTCAACTCTTGTTTTCTACACCAAGATTTTCTCACATATACTTAGAGATATGGTTGAGTTATTTCATTCCTATTAGTTTTTTTGTTTGAGACTGGTGCATTATTGAATTTGTATGTAGATTTTCAATAAACCCAGTGTGGATGATTATTGGAACCAATGTTTTTCACATTAGGTAACTGTTTTTTAGGTTTTTTTTAAATCCACATTAGGTTGGTCCTAGAATTTTCAATCCAAATGATCTTACAATGTAGGTGGATTTAGTATTTATGTTTTTTCCATTTCCCAGTGTTTAAAAATTTTTGGTTCTCGAAATCTAGAGGGAGGGACAAGCTTTGCGAAGGATGGATTTCAAGGACTTTATCATTAAAACATGTAAAAGGAACAGATTTTGTGAAGGATAGAGTTTTAAAAATATTTGTAACTTCATGAATGAAACTATGTTTGTGAAGATTTGAAGTTTTTAGAAATAAGTTTCATGAAGAATGGATTAGGTGAAATGTGAAGACAATAATCCATGTGATTATAAGAAGCTTTGTGAATGGTAAAATTACAATGATGATTTTCAATGAAAGAAATATTCAAAAACAGAAATGAAGATATTCATGATAAGGACATGGTGGGCTTGGAATATTCATAAAGGAGGAAATGTCTATAAATAGGCAGCCACTCATCATATGACATATAAAGAGAGGTTGGGAAAAGGTCAAATCCCTTTGATTTTATGAAGGTATTATGGTAAGGTAATTCTTTCATGAATTAAGAACTATTCGGAAACACAATATTTAATAAAATAATGGTTTAGAAATAATTGAGGCTAAGCCATTTCAGAAAAGGGAGCTTTGTGAAGGTTAAGAGTTTTGTTATCGTTTAGTGCTCCATGAAATCTTTTAGTTTTATGAAGGTTAGGAGATCAATGAACATTATTTATGAACATATGGTTTGAGTGTATATTGCATTAATGTACGTAAATTCAGGAATATAGTGCAAGAAGAGTCTCGTGATAATGAAGGTAAAATAATTATATTCCCTAATCTATTAATCTGATCTTTAAGTCGATAAACTAAGTAAGAATTTACCTAAGGCAGTGAACAAGGGGGATTCGACAGAAGTGATCTTAGGGTGGTAGTGTGCAATACCTAAAATTATTGTAATTTTAGTGTCACTAGAATAGATTTATCATTTTTAATCAGTTTTTATATAAAGTACATATGGAATCTTAAAGGATTTAGGTACAACTGAAACACTGTCAGTGTATGATCCTTGGCCTACACCTTAGCAGTGAACCAAGTAAAAATACTATATTGAGTCTATATTTCTATATATGGGTGTTTCATAATTTAAAAATTACATTAGAAAGGTTTAAAACATTCCTCAAAATGTGGGGAAAGTTATATCACATTGAAAAAAGCTAACAACCTAATTCACCCCTCCCATCTCAGGGTGTTCAAGGGCCCAAAAGTAATGGTACCAAACACTACATAAGGGTAAGAACTATTTATATGTGCTATTTAAAGGTAATTAATGTGTTCCATATGGGTATTTCTATACCATTTAAGCGAAACCTATGAATTTTTTAAGGGAAATAAATTGTATAAGGGTTTTGCGTAAGTGTAAAAGGGAGTTGCGTAAGGGTAGTCCGTGCACTGATTAAGGGCAATCTAGTCTTTCTAAAGATTATGTATGGGTAACTTGGATTTTTTATAAGGGTATTAAGAGGCTCAACCACTTTATAATGGTAAAATAAATACCCTCATGAAAAGGTTATGGGTTGTACAAGGGTAAAACCATGTCACCCTTATGCAATGTTTATTGAATAAAAAATGTGTTTTTCTTAACTATTTCCACATCTTCATCCCTAGATCAACCCTAAATCACTTTTCAACAATTCTTAATGTTAAAAGTCATGGAATTAATTAATTGGATTTTTTAAATACATAATTCTTATTTATGTATTAAATTTAACAGTTCATATTCAATAAACGATTAATAAATAAAACAAATTCTAAAATTATTTCTTGGTTTTAATACTCCAACTGTGTAGCTAGATTTGTTTTTTATATAATATAAAAACTCTAATGTCCTCCATTTTTGGTTGATTCTTTGATTATGAGATTCCCAAAAATTCATTTATGTGATAATTGTGAATCCTCTTCAACCAAACATGGCTTATTTTTAGGTTTTTCTAGGCATGAAAGAAACCCCATCCATCTCTCTTCTTCCTGGGTGAAGTGTCTAAGGGAGATAATTTTAGTTAGTATTTTAATATTTTAATTTATTATTATTTCATGTGTAATCATGAAATAAAATTTATGGATAAATTAAAAAATAATTATTTAATAATAATAATCTAGGAATTATTCATAGAATGATAAAAGAATATTTATCCCAGACTATCAAAGATAATAAAAACTTATTCTGAAATATCCAAGAATTATAATTAAATTATTATCACATATATTTTATTCTAGAGATAATTATTATTATAACATGTGTTATTGTTATTAATCTTTGATAAAGAAGTTTATATAAAATGTGTTGGAATAATTTTGATAATTTGGAAATTATCTAAGTGACAGGAACAATTATCATTGGAGTTGTTTTACTTATTTTTGAAATAATATTATTATATTTGGTTCTTGTAATTCTTATAAAACCTTAAACATTGATTTGTCAACAACTATGATAATAAGGACCCATAGGAAATGTTCCTGGACGTGGAGGTTGTCACCCCATCTTCTAAACCACACAAGGCTGTTTATCCTTAATATTGATGCCGATGAATTTGAGTTTGGAATTTCCTTACCTTTATGGGGATCATGTTTACACATGATTCCTAGATGTAATTCTTGTGTTGTTATAATTTGATTCACCATTCATGATTGTGATTTCATGTAGGTGTGTGTAGCCATAAAGAAGATTATGATATTGATTCCATGAGTGTTTCTAGAGTAGATTGTTACCATATTTGATTATTATAACATACAATTATGTGTTGATACATTATTCTCATGATGATAAGATTTACTCGTATACCCTTCCATGTTATGTATTCATTTTTTCTTAGAGGTATCATTCTTAGTTATTGGAATATGTGGACCATCATGAAATGTTTATACCTCAGAGGAGGAGTGAGAATAGTTTATGATGATTACAATGAACCTAATAATAGGTTGGATATATTATTATTCCAAGGAAAGCTATATTTTGGATTCACTTGATTCCCGGGGGATTTCAGGTATCAGGATTCTCGATGCCTAATAATTTTCCAGTAGCACCCTATGTTGATGATGCACTCAATGCCCAATGATTTTTGATTAGAATGATGTTATTATATAATGGGGAATCCAAGTCACATGTACAAATTATTATATGTGGTTTTAGAGTTAAGATTAACTATCTCGGTGGCATGTTTTGGTTACTTCTAACTTATGTTCCTTATCCTTCCAACATGGGGCCAAAGCATGTATCATCAGGGTTTTTTGACCACTTGGTAAGAACATGACCACTCAATACATTATTTTGTGATGTTACGCATGTTATATATTTATTATATTAATTTATACTCTTGTTTTACTAGAGAACATGTGTTAATGATGCATTGGTTGTGTCCTACTGAGTCTTATACTCACACTCCAATCAATAATTTCAGTTCCCCTGTAGATTTCATGACTTTGGATCTAGTAAAGGGAAATGGCTCTATTGTAGACAACTAAGTTGGGTAGCTTGGAACTGGTAGAAAACTAGGAATGATTATAGAGTACCCTGATGTTTAATTATTTTTGTATCTACACTTATGTACATTGGATTGGATTTCAACCTTGGAAGCCAATTTGTCTATTTTTCATATGACATGTATACCATATTTTAGTTTCTAAACTATACTTTTATTTATTATTATTATTTATTATTATTATGTTGTGACATGATACTAATAGTATAGTCTCCCCAATGACATAATTATACCCACATTATTAGCCAGAAACATCTTACATTAGGGTAGCATACATGAGGTCATGTGGCACTTCAATTTGTACTCAGTGGTTTGGGTCGGGGAATTACAAAATGTTTTCAAAGTAGATATTTTATTCATAAATTTTCACCAACCTGGTATATGGTAGAAATTAGATAGTCATTTAGGACTTAGTTAGAGGAGTTACCTCTATCATGGCCAAAACATCTGCAATGGGCCTCTGAGTTACCATGGATGAGATTTATATTTCAATATTTATGAGGTTTTTGGTGCGCTCATGCATCATGATTTTGCACACAGATTCACATGCTAAATATATACCTATTGTTTTGCATTATATTAGTTCATTAATTAAATTACTTTAAGTGTGATCTAAATTGGGGAAAGTTTCTCAATTGTGTGATATATCTATATTTCCTTGCTCGTATTATATATATTTATTGGAATTAATTAGTTAAACTGAGCATACTATAACATTAATATATATATGATGACTATGAAAAAAATTTAGAGAAAGAGACCAAGTTTAGTTAATGGAGGGGTATATCTTAGGTTATGGGTTTACTCATATAAGAACCCTGCATGATCCAATAGACTAGATATGTTTTTTCTATATTCTTAATGTTCCTTTATATTATAGAGGATGTCTCCTCATAGATTTTTAGTGGGAATTCCAGTGGATTAAGAGGGAACTACCTAGAATGTTCTCAAATCTATTTTAGTGGTGCATGCAATAGGACCACTCTATCATTGAGTCCTTCCATTGAGAACAATGGATGAATACACTAGGGATTTCCATCTCTAGCATCCTCCAACCCTTTATGGAACTGGTGGAACATAAGATGATGAGTATCGAGTAGAAATAATCAAGGGTATTCATCAAGGCATGAAGGGGATGTTTCCAGTATTCATGTTGTAGGGACCCACTAGGTGTTGGTGGGGAGTCATGGGTCAGGATGGTTGACCGGAGGGATTCACTTGGGAGTCCTTCAAGGATGTCTTATTTGAGGAGTTCTTTCTTGATATGCTAAAAATTGATCATGTGAAGGAGTTTATTTAGTTGCAGTAGGGTTCTATGATATTTTCCTCTTACTCTTGTCGCTTTACTAATATTATTCACTTCAGAGGTCTTCTATATAGGAATGAGTCATAGAATGAAATGATGTTTGGGATTAAATTTCTCACCGATATCAGACAAAAAGGTTTGGATATTCGACCAAGAATCATACGTAGAGGTTCTAATAAATGTCTTGACCATTGATAAAATTTTAATGGAGAGTAAATAATTTACTTTTCTTATATAGGTGGACCTCCAAATACTTCCATGGGTAACCCTTTTGGTGATAGGAAGAGAAAGACCATTGATGGAGAACCGAGAAAAAATATATATGTAGAGAAGGGTTTAGATTTTTCAGCCCATTAAGGAGATGATCATATTGGTATGGTATATCCTAACCCATTTAGATGAAGTTGGGTTGAATGGTAGCAGGCTATAAGTGCATATAAAACGACAACATCACGATTTGACATCCGTGAGGAGGTCCTTAGGGGTTATAGGGGCCTAAAGGCCCATGACCCAAATTTTGGGGTACTATAGCACCTATGACTGATGGTAGAATAACCAAACAATGACACTGATAGAGCACTATAATATTGTGGAATCACTATATTAGTATGTGATATGAAACTATAGAATCTCAAACTTTTGAGGTAGTGGTGGCTGTAGCTCCATAAAAACTTTCCACTAACACTATAGTAGTGTCGAATTGGGTTCTAGTGGCACTTCAGTACAACGGGATTACTATTCCATTAGTGAAACATTGCATTTACATATTTATTGTCTCATTTAAGCTAGGTTTTTTTCATATGAAACTATGATTATCACCATCTAATATTACTTCAGATATTAATGAAGTATTCTACCTGTCCATGGACACTGGTATTTTCCCCAACCTATGTGAATATTTATGTATTTTTATCTTATTATTATTCATTTTTTATATTTATTTTATTTATCAACAGGAATTTTCAATCACTATGAGTCCTAACTTTACTACAATATATGTACAATGATTCATCTATATAGTGTTCAGTAACTACAAAAGTGTTTTCACAACATCTAGATCCAATACATAAGATGTGGAAATATAGTCCATTTCTAGTAGTTCTATGATATAACATCGACATTGAGGTTCAATAGGGGTATAGGACAGACTCAATATTTGAACTAGGGATTTGGTCTAGGTCCTCAAGAAGTAGGTTTAGATGATGGGGATATAGGAATGTTGGGAATATGGTTGTGGTGGGGAATTAAGATATGTTTATATAGTGTATTAGACACCATTTGATGATGGAGAGGGAATATATACTATATGAGGTATGGTATTGAACACATTAACTTGATCTAACACATTTCTTGATACCATAATTTCCCTTCCCCTCATATCCACACAATTTTAGGCTAGAATTAACTCACCAGTCAAGTTATCTTCTAAGTTACATTCCTTGATACGTCATTGAATGATGATTATGTGATACCCATGTATGGGAGACTAATAGTATCTGATTCCATTAGAGATGAGTTGATGATAGAATTCCATACCTATAGATAAAGACAAACATCACCAGTTTTTTTTTCCTGATTCCATATTTTTCAGAGGGTAATGTCCAAGAACCAGTGTATGGGTGGTTTTCTCCAACCACTTTTAGTATCATGTAGAAGTGGGAGGAAATTACAATGTAATTTTTGATGGGGTTACCCATTAACCTATGAGATCATGTTGATTTTTGGGTCATTTTAAATTAGATAAAGAATGTTTCCCACATATTATCAATCTAAGAGACTCACTCTGTAGATAAGTTAGGAACGTTTTATGTCCAGGAGATCACAAACTTATATATATTCCCTTGATAACTGTCTCTTATTGACACACACATTTCATATCATGATTATATTATGACTTACTAAAAATCCCTAGGGACTAATCTAATATTTAGTATAACATAACATCCACAGATAGATGGAAATTTGGAGAAAAAAATCCAATACTAGAGGATATGCGCCAATATTGTGTTATAGACTTCGTTGGATATTAGTATGATCACCTAAAATTTTTAGAGTTAACATAAAATAATATTTAACATGATTATAAGTAGATGAAACCATTTTGTTCTCTTTATAGATGGCAATGCTTCTCACTAGTATGTTGGCCTGAGGTGGGTGAGGAATATTTATTATTAATAATATGTTTGATGGTGGAAAAATGAGGTCAAATCCAATAAGTTAAAAAAACAATCTGATTACACTTTTTTAAAAAGTAAAAATTAATCCATGTGAAAAACATTGAAAAGATAAAACATTATAAATAAAGGAAAATTTAGTTGAAATTACCTTTATAAACCTTTGAATCATAAATAATAACATGTTCAAGATATTTAAAATAACCTCAACATGGAAGAAAAATACTTGGATGAAAAACATTAAAACAATATTTTTAAAAGAAAGAACCTCACCATAAGTTACGTCAATCCTTGTATGTTATCTAACTCATAAATGATAAAATTATATTAGTTATTTAATTTATTAATAACCTTATTTCATGTTAATTTAATTATCATTATTCCCTTTATTTCATGTATTTCCATGTTTTATTTAGCTACTAAAATGTTTTAGTCTACATTGGATGTTTTGGGTTTGTTTGGTTTATAGCCTCAGAATAAAATAGGTGCATTGAATGTGGTCACAGGGGTTATGGTAGCATTAAATTCATAATAATAAAAATTTTATAATTATAATATATATAAATTAAATACACTTTTAAAACCAAACATCTATGTTGGTCATGAAATATGAATTAAATCATTTCATTGAGACAGTTGTCTGAACATACACAAGAATGACATTTTCATTTTTCTACTTGGTGGAAAGGAAATAAAGTAGATATTATTTTATTTTATGGAATTATAAACATGTTATACATGTAATATGTATTCTTTATTTATATCCTTATAAGATTATATGTTTTGCAGTAATGAAAAATGAATCACATCGCTTGTTGGAGGTGGTAGTCCAAACATACACACAAGTAACATTATTTTTTTCAAATGGATAGAAGGGTAAAAAGGTAAGTAATATATTATATTTATAGAATCATAATTATTTCTTAAATATCATATATATTCCTTTATTACATTATTTTAAGAAGGAATATGATTCAATGATAAAAAATTAAAGGCCTCTCTTTGTGGAGGTGGTAGTCCACACGTACGCACAAGTGACATTATCATTTTCCAACAGATGGAAAATGTGATTAAAAACTGTAGTATGATGAAAATAGTAACATTTTTTTATTTTAAAGATATTTATTTTATTATATAATCATGTTAAAATATGACTTGAAGGATTTAAAATAAAAATAAACATGAAATTATTAGGTAATAATTATACCTCTTCTTTGGGAAAGCACCCTTTCCTTACACATGAACCTTTCTTAGGTTGGTATTTTAGTGAGACCTGAACCTCTAGAACATGGGGGGAGATGTTAGGAAGGTATTTGGGTAGGTATATTTCAAGATAAAGTTCTCAATGTTTGTAAATAATTGATGATAGGAAGAAATAATTTATAAGTGAGGGGAGTGACACACTTGTAAATACTTAAATCTTTTAAGTATATAGTTTGTATTTATCAAAATAAAGTTTCAAAAATTGAAATATTTAAAATATAGGATGATAATGAGAAAAAATAAAACAATAGAATAAATTTAAACTAATATTTCTAATATTATAAACATTATCTCTTAGTTTTAACCTCCTCATTAACTCTTTTAACCATTACCACAATGATAAAATTTTATCAAGGTTGCTGTTCATAATGAAAAAAAAATAAAAAAAAAATAATTAATAAATTTAAACTAAAAATTAAAAATTTGGGGATAAATATATAGAATAAATAGAGGGCCTATCACATGGTATGAATTTGGGGAACTCAGTAAGATAAGGTGTTGGGGTCCTCAGTGTAGTAGGGGTAAACAACATTGCTAATTTGGTGGTGATGATGAAGCCTTAATGGTGAGTGGCATTGATGGAATAGTGGATGTTGTTAGTTGAGTGGTTCCAAGGCAGGAAAATTGATCAACAATGAAAGAAGTATCCTTAATGGTGGCTGCAGGTGATGATGGTTTTCATCAGACAAGTATTGACAAAAAACAACTAGTTATTTTGTACATCGGTTGCAGGTTAATTTCGACATGTGTGTTTATATGGTGGAGGCATGTGGTTATGTAAATATAGATACATTTGGGAGTTTATTTTGAGAATATCCATGGTATAGGCCCCATAGGAGGAATTTCAAGGAGTAAACATTAGTAGAGATAACTGGATTGTTAATGATGAAAGGTTATGCCTTTCTCCATCTATATGAGGAACTGTGTAGTTCTAAAAGGGGAAATGAAAGACAATCATATTTGTTAATGGGGATATTGTGGATTTAAAGTATACATGGCAGGGGATGTGTTGATCTATCTGTCCAGTCTTTGGGATTTTGATTCATGTTTGTGAATTGTGCCTTGGGACTTAGGGTCATGTTTGAAGGTTCTAGGTATAGCAGAAGCGCACGACGGGTGATTAGGTTATTAAAATTTATTTTAATTTTAATTCTCTAGAATCACAATAGAGAATATATAAAATTATGTACATAATCAATCTATTTAAATTTTAAGAAAACAATTACCTCGAATTAGGTTTCTTTCTTTATAGTTGATGATGATTGTCCAAAAAGTCCGTGTCATATTTCCTTCATTTCACTTGTGAGGATCCACGGTTTGAATCCCTTTAGAAGTGATAAACATGTTATCTTAATGATATTTTTGAAATCTAACTCAATGTTAGGGTGATAAAATGGAGAATTGAATGCCTTACATTGTTTTCTATTGATCACTCATTCTTCTGTACTGATGAAATCTCTCTTACATTATTATTATTGAGAGCAATATGTATGGATGATTTTAAAGTTAATTCATTGTGCAAAAAAATTCTCTCTTTTTCAATTACATACACAATATCCATAATGTCCTATTTATAGAGGCATGGTTTAAGTTAAAATATTTTTTCATTGCATGTCATACCATAAAAAATATTAAAACATTTAATAAACCCCGTTCCACAAAATAGTAATTTATTTATTATTTTATGGTGAGCAGTGTCTTTCACAAATGATAAATAATATTTACCATCTTGTAATTAAATATTTATAAATAGATCTAGTCCTTGTTCATTCAAACAGCTTAGTATTTATTGAATACCAAAGTAAATATTTTATTCATAAATACATATTTCAATCACATACTAGCGAATAAATATATATTAAATATTTAATAAAATAATAAAAAATATTTTTTATTCACATGCCAGTAAATAAATATTTATTTAATATATGTGATCAATATAAATTGAATAAAATTATTACTCAATCTTGAGAATACTATTTATTTCGTTAATTAAATTAAAATAGAATTTAATCAAAATCAATGGAAACACGTAGTGTGTGACCCTCTAGGATTCATTCTCATTGTCATTATGTGGGCTTGACTAAAGTCTGAGATTACTACCTATAAATGTGTGTAAGAACCCGAGATAAAGATATTAATGTTGAAACATCAAAAACTACATACGAATGACCATTTTAGAATATAATCCCCTTTTTCATAATATCATATCAAGCATTTTTCATGACAATTTAATCAACTTATAAGCTTGAGACGTCTTTCTTTGACTGTCTAAAATAAACACATCGATACACCATGGCCATGGAATTTAAGCGGGATTTATATACCAATCAATGGTTTGAGATATCAAATCCCATAAATATTTAATGGACAATACTTCCTTGACTTATCCATTCATTACATTTCAATTGTGATGCACCCAACATACCCTACTTCCCAACAACATATGGCATGACTGTTTTGGTTAGTAAATCAAAGTATCTGGGTCATTAACTTCATCAACGATAATATTATATACTAAGTACCACTACACATGATCAAATATAAAAATATATGATGACACCAAAACATGTTTAATTATTACTGGAATATTTTTCCTCATGATCTCCCATATTATAGACTACCATGTGCGAACTTGATGAGAATAACCCTCATCTTCTTATGAGCACTCGCATCTGACGATCTATACACTATGTGTCCCATAATAATATTTTTTTACAGTAGTAAATATAAATTAAGAATATTTTTATAACAGATCAAGGTTCTCATCATAATAGGGAACTATTATAACCTTATCATTCTGAAAAATACTCTATGGAATTATTACATTAATTTCTTGTAGAAGAATGACCAATATCCTGCAAGATGTTTAATTAATATTAAATAAATCAAGTATACATGTAATAAAATTTCTTCCATGGACACCAAATCCAATAAAATCTCACTTAGACTATAGCCAATTTCCCTTAAATTTTAGTTCACCAGACCTCACAAATAATCACGTTTCTGCTGAGCTAAGGCTTTAATGAAGGGGTCTGCCACATTTTCTTCTATGAAAATACTACTCACTACAAAATAAAATCCAATAGAATAATCCCCTTACAGATGATACTTCAAAGGTACATTCTTCATTCACTGATGTGAATTTGTCTCCTTTATAAGGTCCACTTTTGTAGTATTATCCAAATATAATGGGATTGGATATTTAATACTAGGTACTAATTCAAGATCTTAGATGAAGTTATGTATCCATTTGACATTCATAGATTCCTTATAATACACAATATACATGGAATCCACTATAGAATATGTAACCACAACCTACTTTGATTTATTCAATATCACCACACCTCTATTTAGAGTGTTGACTTATCCAATTTGTGACTTCATACAATCTTGATATATTTGGAAACTAATGTATTCATATCATATGATTGCTAGTTTCCCATCGCGTATATAGACCAGGAACCTATTTTTGTTATGCCTCAGATACTTAAGGATAGTCTTGACAACTATCCAATGGAATTAACTTGGATTAACTTGATATCCACCTACCACACTCAATGCATAGACAACATATAGCCTAGAAAATATCACACCATACAAGAGTACACCAATTGATGATACGTATAGAATCCTGGAAATTTTGTTTATTTTTTCATGTGTCAGAGTAATCATTTTCAAAGAAAGTTGAATTCTATGTGACATTGGAAACAAAACCTTCTTGGATTATTCCATAATAAATATATTTTGTATCTTGTCAATATATACCTTGACATAGGACAAGAAATATCTAGGATCAATCATAATGGATTTTGATCCCAAGAATATATTCCACCTCACTCCTTCATATATAATCATTTATTCAACCACACATTAACATATTATAATATTGGTATTTTTTCCAATAAGTTATATGTCATCAATATATAGTATTAAGAATGTGAACATAATGCCACTAAACTATTTATAGAAACATGAATCACATACATTATTTAGGAAATCAACTTCCATTATGGACTCATATAAATAAATGTTCCATGACCCAAATGATATCATTAATCCAAAAATGGATCTTGGAAACTTCCATACCTTATTGGAATCCTTTGGAGTCAAAAACCATTTAGGTTGTGTCACATAGACATCTTAGTAAATTTTTCCATTAAGGAAGTATGTTTTGACATAAATTTTACAAATATCATATTCATCGAAGGTTTTAATGTTATGTAGAATTATGATGGATTTGAGAATTGTAACTGGTGAAATGGTTTCATTGTAGTCAATGCCTTGATTATTTTTAGACAATTTGGAAACCATTCACTCCATATAGGTACTGAATTATCCATCTATGTCCATTTTATTCTTGAACATATATTTTAAACCAATAAGATTTATATCTACTATAGGTTGTACCAAATTCCATACTTGGTTTTAGTACATGGAATCCATTTTAGAATACATGGATTCTTTCCACTTGGGAAAACATGTTTCAATTAATTATTTCTTGTAGGATATCAGATCATTATTATAAACTAATATTGGTACACCATGACTAGTTACTACAAAACCATACTATTTTGGTTCTATAACATATCTTTTACTCCTACAAAGTAATGTGTCTCCAAAACAATTTCTTCTTCCTCAAGGATTTGTGAAATATGTTCCAATACCAAATGTTATGTGCATTGATTGTCGGACTTATCTATGTCTATCTCACTCCCATGATTTATTTTAGATATGTGCTCCCTCTCAAGGAATATGGAATGTCTTGGTAATATAAATGTTTTTTTGAGTGATCATATATGTAATATCCCCTTGATTGATTGGGGTGTCCTATAAATGTACAATATGCTATTTGGGGTGTAAGTTTGTTACCCAAATAGGCCTTAACAAACAATTATTTTCCCACACATGTAAATTCAATAACATGGGTTTTCTTTCTCTACAAAATTCATATGGAATACAATTTTACAATTTAGTTATTACTTGGTTTAGTATATTTGTTTCTGTTTGTAATATGTATCCCCAAAAGGATAATGGAAGAATCGCCTGACTCATCATTGATCTCACTATGTACAACAATTTGGGGTTCCTTATTCCGCTTATATAATTTTATTAAGGTGTAAAAGGCGGACTAATTTGAGATAAGATACCAAAAGCCCATTAATAATTAATCAATTATTGATTGAAATATTCTCCACCATGGTATGAGTGGAGTTTATTATTCTTATTATGAAGATTTTTCTCAAATTCATTATTGTATTCCTTAAATTTTTCAATGGAATTATACTTATACCTCACTAAGTAGATAGATCCAATTATATTAAAATGAATAGTAAATTTTTTAGGGAAGATTACCCACCCCATTCCTCTGTAGGAAATGGTTCACACACATCTGTATGAACTAATTCCAGAATATCTTTGGTCTCTTCACTATTCCCACTAAATGGGGATTTGACCATTTTAACTTGTAAAAAAATGAAATACACCAAATTGTGTTAGTTCAAATGAATCCAAATATTCATCTTGATGTAATTCAGTCTATCGCTTTTTGTTTACATGACCTTTTTGATGATTCCAATGTTGGGTGTGGTACAAGTCATTTGAGGCTGGTTCATTATTTATTTCATTACTTGTTTTGTGTAACCCTACACATAAATACCATTTTTAATTGTGGCTTAGCATAAATGATGTCATATTTATAAAAGACACAACTTTTATTTCCAAATTTAAAAATAAAACTATCTATATCTTATTTAGATATTTATATAATTTTTTTGGTAATGGATGGAACAAAATAAAAAACATTTAAAACTAAGATAATTCTAGTCATCAACATGAGGAGGTAGTCCCTCATATCTATAGAACCAAGTTTTGCTCTATTGGATGTTTTTAGATCTACCTCCTCTCAGTAAAATATTTTAAATCAACATGGTTACTATATTTTATTACATATGTGAGTACCACAATAAAAATAAAATACCCAATTTATAAAGCTCAATAAATTTCTCTCGATAACAAATTTACATGAAACTTCCCCTTGATTCTTAGGATGGGTCAATTTTTTATTCTAGTGGACCTTCTTGATACATGAAAAAAACAACAACCCATTCCTTTTCTTACCCTATGATCTTCCTCTTCTTGGAAGGTTGATTCAAAGAACCCTTGTTCTTGGGACTTTTCGCTTGGCATTTCTGCTATTTTACCATAAGGACTGAATTCTTTTTAGGCTTCATCACCTTATCCACTTGGTGAAGAAGAGTGAGATGATCTGGCAGAGGCTTCTCATTGTTGTTCTTATTAAAAATCAGAAAAAGCTGGAGAAGATCTATGGGAGTGATGTATTAATGATATTACTACCCAGTTCTTTATGTATTTTAAACCCTATAACCTATAGATAATCAATATAGCCAATGAGATTAACTAAATGAGGTCCAAATGTTTCACCCTCCATAATCTTACTCTGAAATAGGTCTTTGGAAATTCTAAAATGCTATCTAGCTCTCCCTGGAAATAGGTCATGGATATTATCAAGCATGCTATACATATCCATGTGTTCATGAGACTTAATGAGCACACTAGATATTTATGAAATTATAAAACATTGAACATCTACCACATCATTCATATGTTTCCCATAGACTAGTAAATTTTCATCATCCGCCTCCTTGGAAGGTGGACCAGGAAGTGAGGATTTTAGCATGTAGGATTTCCATTCATGGTTAAAAACAACCAGAAGGAATCTATACCATTCTTAGAAGTTACTTTATGTTTGGAGATGGCCTTTCACCAATATGGATCAAAGTGATAGTGTGGATGATGGAAATTAAATTTATTCTACAATTTAAAAGAGTAGATTATTAATACTTTTCTTGACTATAAATCATGTGAGATATAATAAATAAAAAGTTTTAATAAAATATCCCACTATTTTATCAAGTTCAAATAACCCCCACCATTGAAATCAGAATTTCTATCCGATATGACATTCTAGTGGCAAGGATCTATATTCCCATTTTTGTAACCCCAATAATAGTCGGTCAAGATACTTGAAAGTACTTAGGTAGGAAGTTATTTTCAAACCGTATGCATGAAGCATCTTGATCAGTTGAGTGGAATCCATAATCTTGAAATCTTGAATTGGATTTCCTCAACAGTGGAATCCAAATTACCCCATGTCAAGAAAGGGATAATCCTATTGATGTAAAGAAGCTTATTCAACCCAAAAAAATCATAAGAACTCCCCTTACAAAAGTATGTTTTGCAAAAGGGTATGTCAAACAGTTAGTTCTATAGGTTTCATTCTAAGTAAATTAATGGTAGGCTAGGATAGAATTAATAATTAATTGAGGAATTTTAATTTACTATTCATAAATCTTTTCTGAATTTATTATTTACATGAATTGTTAATATTAAGTTGCTCTTACTTAATAAATTAACCATGTTATATGAAACATTTATACATAATACATTTATGTGATTTTAGTATTTCATACAAAAAATAAATAAACCATACATATAAATAAATAAAATAAATAAATGAATAGATCATGATCTTATCTAATAGTGGATTTAATGAGAGGACATTAAATAAACCTATCCATATCCATATCATCATCATATTATTTTATTAATAGCAAGCAGAAACATAGAAAAAAACCCAAAAGAAGCAAGAAAGACCCATCCCCTCCCACCCATTATCACTAACCTTATCTAAGGAGGACAAAAATAATGTTTACCAAGTGCATCCCCCTTAATATATTCGAACCCCTCTTCCTTGATGCTTGCTACATTGTGAAGGAACACCTCTACTGTGCTGGAAACATCCACTGAAGCCAAGTAGTCTGCAACCTTTTTCCACTCCCTCCAGGTATGAAGCACCTGATCATTACTATTAAGTAACTTTTTCATTTTATGATAATGTAACAAATAAACCAAGTAACATCTTTGTATCCTTTCAAGGAATTGTGTACAATCAAAGAGTCAATCTCCACTTCAGAAAGTTGTAACCCTTTTTGCCTATATATCTCAAGACCAACAGATATCACCACTGCCTCCACTTGAAGGAAGGTCCCCTAAACAAATCTGGATAAGAACGCTAAGTAGACCGAACCAATACTATCTCGCACAACCCCTCCTCCTCGTGCATACCCCAACATGCAAGAACCATCCATATTCATCAATAAACCCGTAGCAGGTAACCGCCAGCAGACCCATTCACCCCTTGTGTTACTAGACGCAGAGAACTCTCCACCACTGCCTGAAATCTGTTCATTGAAGGTTTATTCTTTTATGCTCCAATAGACTTATTAAAATCAATCAATAAATTCCTATCCCAAGTGATGATAGTTCTGGTTGTCACTAGAACTCCCTCATGCCTCGACCTGTTCTATGCCTAGAAAAGATACCAGCACCCCACATGCATCACCACTGATCACGCCGCCTGCTCATGAACCACATCCCATGTGACTTGGAAACATATGTCCACAAAGGGATGATTATCCCCATCCGAGGTGAGGAACACCATGAATTCCAAAAGAACCTTTCATAGATCACTGGGCCATTCACTGCCAAAAAACAGATGTTCAATGGATTCTTTACAGTGAACAGTACATCACAGACACCTAGATGCCAGATGAATACCACACCTACAGATATTGTCCTCAGTCGGGAGTGTGTCGTTCCTTACCCTCCATGTGAGGAAGTTATACTTGGTGGGAATATTCTTCACCCAAATGATCTCATCCCACTCACCATTCTTCACCTGGCCTGGTACAATGTGACAAATAATTTTGGATGGAAGAAGCAGTGAAGGCACATTGGTCCTCCTATTCAATAACCTCATTGAGCCGGAAAATATATTGTTGATACTTATCCCACACCATGTCAATAAACATAGGGAATCGGGTCACTTCCCAAAAGGTGATCTCAGGTATCAGACACTCTAGGAACCCGATCATTGATCTGCACTAGTTCTGGTTTTAGAAGGAGAATTCGTCTTCCTCCACAATACATTGAGAAAAGGCTAGAGAAAAAAATAATGAGGCCAACCATCAACCATACCGGGGAGAGATTTCCCTACTCAGGATCCCAAAGGAAATATTCATACATGTGCATGGTAATCCCTCAAAGTGTACGACGTTCTAACACACTCCAAGCCAACCTTGCGTGCATGCAGTATAGGGTATCTTCCAGGTTCTGCACATTAATGCCTCTCACACACACATGCTTCACCATTTTACCCCAAGCAACCCAGTTCCTCCTGCCATCCACACCTAGATCCCACATAAAGTTTTCTGTCATCCTGTCAATATATTTGATCACTCCTTTCAGAACCCTGATGGATGAAAGACCGTAAATAGGATAGGCCCCCAGGAAGCTGTTAACAAGGGTGATCTTTCCACCAAAAGACAGAAATTTTTTCTTCCACTCCAGCACCTTATCAGTGATCCTGGAGAGAAGGTATTAAAAGTATCTGATCCAAATATGCTTGTACAATATAGTAGTTCCATGATAAGACATTGGGAATTCACCCCTCTACATACTCATAAGCCGACAGATAGTCTCCTCCCTCACTGAGGAACAACTATTATAATTGAATAATTCACTCTTGCACTTGTTAATACTCTGGCCACTCCATGGATAATACTCACACAGAACTCTTTCCAGAATGAGTATTGATCTACTTACAGCATTAAGGAACAAAATGGATTCATCAGCAAACATGAGGTGATAGATATACAAAGCCTTCATCCGACTATGATACTGACTAATCCTGCCTTCATTAATGCTCTTCTTAATTAGCCTACTCAAAACATCCTGAATAATAATGAACAGAGAAGGTGATATGGGATCCCCTTATCATAGGCCTCTAGTATCCTTGAAGAAACCAGAAGATCTGCCCATGAACGTGACAGACAACCATGAGGAGCTAAAGCAGCGAAATATGATATCTACGTTACAGGGAGAGAATCCCATACATTACAAGGCTCTGATAATGAAGCTCTATTCGACCATATCATATGCCTTGTTCATATAAATCTTAATGACCAAGTTCGATCCATTAGTTTTGAAGCCAATATCGATGATCATCTCTTGAGCAAGGGAAATTTATTCCTTTGTCGAACAACCCTTAATAAACCATTGTTGTTCCAAGGATACCCGCCTAGGGATATGCATCACAAGCTTGGAGTTAATGATACTAGCCAAGACATTGTATGGGATGTTGTACATGCTCACAGGGTGGTAATTCAAGATTGAAGTCTGGATCTTGGTCTTAGGAATAAGAACCATGGTGGTAGAAGAAGCAAACCAAGGTAAGATTCCACCCCGAAAGAAGTACTGGACGGCTGTGATCAGTTCTTCCTTCACCATATCCCAGGAGATCCTATAGAAGGATTTAGGGAATCCATCTGGCCATGCGCTGCTATCCGAGTTCAACTTCACGAGGTTATGCTTAATCTCAAATTCATTGGGTATAGATCCCATGCTAGTATTAATCTGATCCATCACTACTTTAGGAGGCACCTCTAAGAAGTCTGTGCATCTAAAAGGATAACCATTGGGAAAACTCCTCAAAGGACCGGCCAAAATATCCTTAAAAAATGTGTTGGCCAAGTCTCCCACTATATCCCTATCATCCATGTATGAACCATCCTCTTACTAAATATTTGGCTTCACCAGTCTCATGCATGAAAGAAGGCTATATTTCTGTCTCCCACTCTAAGCCATTTGATCTGAGCCCCCTATCTGGCATGATGTTCATTCTTTAGGATCAGATATACCATAATACCTTTCTTCTCTAAAAGATCCTCATACACATGATCCTCCCATTCCTCTTATAAACTATTCTCCAGGCACTCAACCTCCTTTATGAAATCATTGAGCACCGAGTCTGTAGAGACAAGTACCTTAGACCATTCATTGAGTTTCCTTTTCAGCCTCCATAGTTTATAGTGCAAGATGGTCCACTTGTTGCCTTGAGCGGGGACTGCCCATTTATTGCAAACCAATTCACGATATCCTAGGATATCCACCCAGTACCGGATGTACCTGTTCCACTCAGGATGGACTTGAGATGCCTTCAGCGTTACAAGGAGAGGGGAGTGATATGAGATTCCCCTAACAAGATGCTCTACCTCGGGGCTCGAAAAGGCAGATATAGCAAGAATGTTGGACAAGCAGTGGTACAATCTCCCCGACAATCTATAGTGGCCCTGCTGATTATTACACCACATAAATTTATCACCAACAAAGCCCAGATATGATATCCCCTTATCATCCATAAATTGGGAAAGGGAAAGACTTTCATTCCTAGAAAACTATCCCCTTCCATTACTTTCAGTTGGGTCCACCACCACGTTAACGTATCCCCTGACTATCCACGAGTCAGGGCCTGGGTCAGAGGCACTGAGGTCCCTCTACAAGGTCTCACAAGTATTAAAGTCACAACTCCCATACACAAAAGAAGCATAAAATAAAGAGATTACATGAGTTACTTTGACAGAGATAAACTGATCCCTACTTAAATAAAATCCACCACGCACCACCTATTCCAGAAAATCCAAATCTACTTGTTAACTGTGTCCACCTACATGTAACCATGAATTTTCAGCTTCCTGGAGAACTCCCAAATCCTGGAGGGTTTATGTTTATACTCAAGAATGGCCACCAGAGCAGCTTTGTGACTCGCTATTTCTGAGGCCAAGAAGTCGAATTTATACTGGGCACCAATCCCTTGGGAATTACAGATGATCAGGGGAATCATTTAAAAACCAATAACCCTGGGAATGGCTCTAGAGAATGTAGCTTTTCCGAAATGAGAGTTTTTCCTCCCCTGCTGTAACTTGACATTGGATCTAGTACACACACCTGACTCCTAGATCACCACCCTCTAGGGATTACCCGAGCTTCTATTAAAACCTGATCCATGCTTCCTCCTATAACTAGGCATGGAATAATAACACTCGTTCCTGGTACCCACTAAACATGGGAGGAAGAGGTTGTGGATGACTAAGGGAAAGCGACCACCGGAGAGGGAAATCCTCCATAGACTACTCCTGAATCCTGATAAAACATCACCAAGGCCCATTCCTTGTTCTCTGGACTAACAGATACATCCTCATCGTGGGGGACCAGAGCCAACACTTCCGGGTACTGAGACATTGAGATGTTCCCTCTCGGTAGACTGGTTGTCTGATAGACCTGAAAAAAGCTACCAAGGAGCAAGGTAGACATCAATACATTGGTAGGAGGAGGACACCTCAGAATAAAAGGGACAATAGCCATGTTGACCTCTGCTCTATCTGGTACCTCACAAACAAAATCTTCCTTTGAGGTGGCCTCTGAGAGATTAACAGCAGTTACTGGGGCCTCCACTTCTACCCCCATTGTTCCCTGAATTGGAGCCGACAAGGAAGGAATATCCGTACCATCAATGCCAGCCACTACCCCTACCTATCTACAACTCCCTTTAAGGAAAATACAATGACAAACTTGGAGTGAGTGACCCTACAAGAGGTAATGGAAATATTACCTAGGAAAAACTGGGTAGACAAGATCCTGAAACCAAGTAAAGTCTCCCTCGTCCTGCAATTCAAGATTCTCCGGTAGAGACCGGGAGATGTCAAGCTCCACACAAATGCGAGCCTTAGAGGATGAAATATCCCTCCTTGTACCATCATCTGAGCACATATATCCCCCAATGGAATCCCCGATCAACATGAGAAAGCCTTTATTATGAAAGGGAAATGGAAACCCAGGAAGGCAGATCCAAACTGCCACCATTGAACTTTATTTTCCTCTGTGAGCTTCCAAAGACCACCTGGACAAGATAAAACTCCAAATACCCCTGGTTCTAGGAAATGAGCACCAGTCATGAAGGAAGTACACCTCAGAGGCAAGGATAATGCAAAACGAACTCCTATAGATCACCAAAACCAGCGCCGTCTGGTTGAGATCCCATGACGAAACCCAGCGTTGGAAGACGACGAGCGATGGTTTGGAATCCCCAAACCAAGCCACCAAGGTCCATTTTAGATAGGATTTGGCCTCCTCAAAATCGCCTTCCAGTACTGATTCCCTAACCCAATTTCCCTTGCAAAACGACTGTGACGCCGCCACCGAGATCTCCAGAAATCAAGGGGAAGGCCGATCAGCGCTGCAAAGGGCATCCAGAAAGAAAACCCCACCCCCATCGTAAAGGGAATGTAGGTCTTATATAATTATGTAGGGAGGCATCACTCATTGAAAATTATGTAAATTAATCCAAAATAATTGAAAACACATGTAATAAATTAAATTAAATAAATTACAACACATACATAGGTCTTGATCAAGCCCATAATCAGTCATACATGAAACAAATTTGAAAAAGTAACTGGATAACATTCATTTCTTTATAAATTCTATATTATTATGAATAATTTTATTACATTAGTTAATTAATGAGTTAATTAATTATGTTACATCTTAATGATCATACAAGATTAATTAGAGATACAAATTATGTATATTATTCATGGAAAATAAAAAAAAAGAACCAATAATGACATATTTATTACAATAAACTAATTGAGCATTTAAAATTCTTTAAAACCATTATTAAATTTTCACACACACATTGGTGTTCCAATCAATACAATAAGGTTTTAATTATAAAATTTTATATTTACATTAATTTTTAATTCTCCCCATTAATGGGAGACTACATGGCATGTGTAGACTAGTTACACGTCATGTATATCGGTTTCTATGTATCCAGGCCACATGCATGGGTTTGTGGTGTGTAGGTTGATCAGACTACATAGTGTGTACATAACAATTACATGTTGTGTGTTATTCCTGATGTTTGTCTGGGATGCACACATGGGTATTCAACATGTGTTTTGGATACATAAATTGATGAACTACAGGTTGTGTACACCTCATAAAAATCATGTATATCATAAATGATCTAGGTTGTATGTCTCACACAGTTTTACCATGTATAATGACCAAAAATATTGTTTGATTTACACCGCTGACCCATGTAGAGTACACAACATATACTCTAATACACACCATGTATTCATAAAACCATGTTCCAGGTTAGTTGATCAACATTCAGTATAAACCACATGTAATTAACTATGTGGTATGCCGTGTACACCAAGACATGGCCCAATGTACAAAAATGTGGTACATGATGTGTAATTACGAGTACATGATATGTAACCCTATCTTACCAGCCAAAATTTGTTTAGTTACTGATGGAATCTATGATATTTATTCATCTATTCTTAAACCATTATGAAAATGAAAAATTGAGTGAACATGATTAATATGTCAAATAATGTTAATTCAAATTATTTTAAATAATGAATAAAATGAAATAAAAATATAACCAAAACTGTACATAGATCAAAAATAAAATAAATAAATTTAAATTTAAATTTAATGCAGCTATGACACCATTAAAAGGTTCTGGGTGTAGTGGAAGCACACAATGGGTGATGAGATGATGAAACTTTATTTTAATTTCAATTTTATGGAACCAAAATATAGTATCTTACACATTAGTTTTATAAATAATTTATTTATATTGAAATACATAAATTACCATATCTTAGGTTTCTTTCTTCGTAGTCAATGTTGATTATTTGAAATGACCCTTTAGGATGTCTTTCATTTCACTTGCAAGAATCAAAGGGTAGATTCCCTATAGAGGTGATCCACACATTCTCCTAATGATCTAGGAGAAATTCCACTCAATCTATGGGTTCTATCATGGTAATGACTTGAATGTTTTTTTCTTGATCATCCATTCTTCTGTCATGAAGAAATACCTCTTGCGTTCTCATTCTTGAGAGGGAGAACTATGGAGGATTCTAAAGTGAATTTGTTGTGTGCAAAAATTCTTCCTTTTTTAATTACCTACAAAATATCCACAACAAGATATTTATAGGGGTGGATTTTAGGTTAGAATATTTTTTAATTACATGCTGACTCTTAAAAAATATCAATACCCTTAATAATACCATTCTAAAAAATAATAATATGATTATTATTTTGCGTCATGTTCCATATTGCACAATTGATAAATAATATTAACGGGGTTGTAAATAATTACTAATTATAGGATGTGGTCTTGGTCAATTAAAACTACTCAATATTTATTGAATAATTGAATAAAATTTTTATTCCAAAATAAATATTTCATTCACATAATACATAATAAATATCTATTAAATATTCAATAAAATTAATACATATATTTTTTTATTCACATGCTGACAAATAGATATTAATTTTAATTTTTTGATCAATATAACTTGAATAAAATTATTCCCTGGTCTTAAGAATAATATTTATTCCATTAATTAAAATCAAATATAATTTAATCATGATCAATGTAATCAATTAGTGTATGAACAACTAGGATTATTTCTTGTTAGCATTAGGCGGGCTTAGATAATTTCCAAGATTAATTTATAGCAACAAGTCAATGCACCCAAGAGAAAGAACTTATTGTTTCAATAATAATAACCACAAACAAGTTGTCACTATGTAATATAATCCCTTTTTCATAATATATCATCTAGTAGGTTACCCAATGGTTTCATCAAACTATATGATTTATACATCTTTCTTAGAATATATGAAGTAAACTTGTTGATACACCATGTGCATGAAATTTAGGTGACAAATATATTCAAATAAAAGGGATGAGATACCAAATCCCATAAATATGATAGAGAAAAAAAAATTCTTGACATTTCCATTACTAAAATTTGAATCTTGATGCACCCAACATACCCTAATTTCCACCAATATATGGTGTTATGGTTTTTGTCAGAATATCTATGTCTGTGGTGATGACATGAAATAATGATAATTTGAAAGTCTAAGGACCATGAAACATGATCATAGATAAGAATATCTGATGACACCAAAACATGTAGAATTTTTACTAGGAGGTCTGTTCTCATAATCTCCCTTATTGGGGATTACCAGGTGAAAAATTCATGATAAGGAGCCTTATACACTTATGATTTATCACACATGATGGTATATGTAATATGTGTCCCATAATATTATGTTATTCAATCATAGAACTATATTATGAATATGGCCACAACACTTCAAAGTTCTCATCATAGCAGGGGACTGCTAAAATCTTTTCAATGAGAAAAATAATCTAGGACATTATTATATTAAAGTAATACAGAACAATGAACAATATGTAATAATATGTTTAATTAATATTAAATACATTAAATATACATTTTATCATATTATAATCAGTTGGCCCTAGGAAACTAACTCCAACAATATTAAGGGTTCCTTATCAATCTGATTTAATAGGGAGTTATCAAAAAATTAATAAAAATCTAAGGCCTTTAGGAATCAAAGGCTAGTATGGATGGTTTGAAAACAGTTTATAATAGATTTTGTGTTCCCTTTAGTGATTCTCATATCTAACTTTACTAAATCCTTGAATTTAGGATCATTTTCAATCCTTTTTTTACTCAAAACTCCCCAATATTTCCTACTCAATATATCATCCACCTTATTTCTTTCCTAGGGTGGTAGTGTATTGAGAATTCATAACCCATGAGTAGTTCTAACCATTTCCTTTTTCTCATGTTGATCTCCTTATATGATAATATGTATTTCAAACTTCTATGATCCATATATGTTTCACTTATTTCACCATAAAGGTAATGCCTACATATTTTGAATGCAAATATTACACCTTACTACTTTAGATCATGGCCTAGACAATTATGTTCCTGAATATTTAACTTCCATGAAACATTGAAAATAACACTACCATTAGGCATAAGGATAAATCTATATTCATTCTTTCATATAACACTATATATCAAAAACATTTTCTTTCCCAATGATAAAATCATTATTAATGAATTTACCGATATCCTCTTTAATAATTCAAAATTTTTTTACATTATTTTAACTATATAAACATAACCCCACTATGTGTCAACTTGGTTTATGATCTAGCCAATCAATTTTTTTTTTGAAAAAATCATCGATAGTAACATGCTTATATAATGAAACTATGCACCTTAGTTATATTTTTCAGTATTGGACATTCCATCACTATCTATGTCTTTGAAGGATTAATTCATATTCCATCCTTAGAGACAATATGGACAAGAAAAAAACTTCATGAATCTAGAAATTCGCATTTTCTAAAATTTCCTTCTAACTAATTTTCTATAAGAGTATTAATAATGATTTGAAAATAAATATTATGCTCATAATAGAATTCAGATTATAAAAATATTTCATAAATAAATACCATAATGGAATTATTGTGACAGTACATGAAAACTCTATTCACTAGATCCATAAAAACTTAGCGTGCATTAGTCAATCCAAATTGAATTAACTCTTATGAAATGTCATATTTAGAATATATTCCTTCATTACATGTAGTTGGTGATACCCAGAATAAATATTAATCTTTGAAAAATATTTATATACATAAAGTTGATCAAATAGGTCATCAATTTAGGGTATATGATACTTTCTATTTATATTAATGGAAATTCTTTCCTTGTAATCGATGAACAACCTCAGAGGACCATATTTCTTCTTAACGAAAAGAATAGGTGTCACATACCAACTCGGGTCAACCCTGAAATGGTCACCCAAATCAATCTATGACAAGTCCTAAAGGGTGTTACTAATCCCCAAAGGTTGGCACAAGTGCCCGAGAATCAAACGAAACACGAGGGAACTATTTACCCAATTTAAAAATAAAAAAAATCCATTAATAACCAGAAAACAAGATCTAAAAAATCTATCCAAAAAGACCTTTAATAAATTTGAAATTCCAAATTTACGAATAAACTAGCATGAAAAATAAAATAAAAACATAAATGGAGAACCAAAATAACAACCCAAACCTCCGTGCACCAAGAGTCACGTCCTCAGGGTACCATCATCAAGACCCAAAACCAAAACCACTAGAAGTCCAAAATGCCAATCTTAAATGAAATTCCTTAACCTGAAACAAATAGATAACTAGGTCTACATACACATAAAGGTGTATGTAGGGTGTGACCCAAAGCCCATAAATATTCCACCCATTAAGAGATTCTATGAATTAAACATTTAATGACCAATAACATCATTAAATATTTATAATGTTAGAAAGTGATAGAACAATTTTTGGGAGAATAACTTTAAAACAACCCAACTTATAATGAGAAAAAAATTAATTAGAAAAGAGTTTCATGAATGAAACTATAAAAAAAGATGTTTCAAAGGATTCAATTTTATTTTTATAAAAATGGTTTCAAAGAATTCCACTTTTAAAAAAAGTACTTACTTTTAAAATTCACCAACCCAACCTACCGTATGCCAACCATAAGGGAAAAATAATCATTGAACACTAGTCATAAAAAATACCCCTAGACAGTAGCTAGATGTGGGTCTGAGGTACCTCATATCTCGGTGAAAGGTAACCATAAAAATATTCATTCTTGTGAACGAGCCACTAGTATAGAATATACCCATAACCTATTGGTACCCAATCATCATCATTACTTAGTTAGTGTTGTCAGCATCAAACTTGCTATGAGAAACCGGGATGAAACCACTCCAGATAACAAGATTACTAGTACTCATGCCCCCACCTAGATACTTGGGTTTCCCTATTGTTCTCAATCAATTTTTACAAATCGCATAACACCACTTGAACATTCCAGTTCCATTTGAAAATCACACTCACACCAAAACAGTTTGCAAACATGATTGACACATTCTATATAATTTAATAAACCACAGAGAAAATTTTATAAAACAATTCTCATAATGTCACATGACTTTACTCACAAATATCAACTCAAAAATTCTTTGATGAAAAAACACATACCAACACCGCCTAAAAACACAATTTTCAAGTCACACACATTTTAATAAACTAGTTTCATAATATAGACAACACTACCAATTGATGGAATATGGTTTTACATAAGAAAAACACCCAATTTCATGTAAGGGATCCATTTAAATAATCAAATGCACACTTAATATTTTTTATGATCACTTTTTCACCACACATGAAATTGAATAAATCAATAAAACAATTTATGAAATACTTCCAAATCATCACCACAAAATGTACACTAAACACTCACCCAGTTTCACAATAAAGCACATCTTTGAAATAATCCACACATCATAACCATAGAATAACATGAATCAAATCATTTATATAACTTAAATAAATAATTTACATAATTATTAAAGCATCCAAAAAATTCATAACAAGGATTAAAGGAACAAAACACCCAAATACATATTGAGAACCAATTTTGAAGCCAAAACATATACCAAATTGTATTTCCAAAACTAGATTCACACCACTTGCACAATTAGGTAAATCATTTGGATAATTTATAAAAAATTTTGAGATAATAAATAACGGTATACAATACAAATAAACTAAATTTATTTTAAAAACACTTTCAATCCATGAACATATAAATAAATTTCAAAAAAAATTTCTCTCCACACACATAAACGATAGAGCACGTATCAACACTCAATCAAGAATGTTAAATTTATAGAAACAAATGTTCAACCATGGAACAACCTACCTCAGTGTAGAAACCATCCCAACAAGGTGCGAAAACTCGACTGCATGCAAAACACAGTCCAATAAACATGAATAAAACCAAAAAACTAGATATCAAACCATTTTCACTAAAATCAAACCAATGAAAACCCAAAACCACATCCCAATAACCCATCGTAAGAAGAAGAAACCTGATGAAGAGAAAAGAACCTACGAAGAGGGTGTGGGAGGATAACAGAGTAAGATCGAGGGCTGTCAAAGGTGTGTCGTAGACTAGAGAGGTCACTAGAGGGTCCGACCATGATGTAGGGGTGCGACCAAGAGAGGTTCGCACATCCTAGGGTTAGCTAGGAGGTCATGTGGATGGTGTAAAACACAGCCAAGAAAGGTCACCAATCAAGAGGATGTCTAACTACGGTGAGGAAAGAGGAAGCTTGGACCTACCTAGGGTTGTAGGGGAGAGCTGCGCTGCACCATGAGGGATTCCCGGTGCTTCTCACGTAGGGGAGAAGAGGGGGGCAGGGGCCACACCAGATGATAAAGAGATGGTTGGAGGGGAGCCATCCGGAGCATCGGTGAGGGAGAAGGGACGTCGTGCAAGAGATTCCCAGGGGGGCGACACCCCATAAGGTTTCAATTCATTTTTTTCTTAATAAAATTATACTAATAATAATAATAATAAGAATAAAATTTTTGTTAATTAGAATAATTATAATAAAAATAACCATATTAATAATAATAATAAACAAATTTTTAATTAAAATATTTATAATAATATTAATAATTATATAATCATAACAAAATTAATAATTTTCTTAACAATAATAATAAATCATTTTAAATAATCACTCCATTAATAATGATTTACTTATAAAAATATTAAAAACACTTTTAATAACCATTTAATATAAAAAACATATTAATTAAAATAATAAAACTTCCAATAATAATAATAATAATATCTAAACAATAATAATATTATAATAAAAAATAAAACATTTAACCCATATTATTTTAAATTTTTTTATTTATTTTAATCATTAGATAGCTTCACGGGCACCGGGGCTGACCGTGCAGTTACCGCGAACCATGCGGTGCCAGCGCACTGGTCTGAAACCCATCAAAATTATTAAACATCCCAAATTTTAGACCAGCACTAAACCCACACCTTGGAGAGGCTAACAAAATCCCGGAAATAATAATAAAAAATTTAAAAATGATCGGAGTGTGACAATTATCCCCACCAAAAAACATTATGCCCCCAGAAAGTCACCAAGCCAATAGTTAACCTAACTCCAGTTCATGCCCAAACAAAACCAATAGAAACTAAGATCCTAGGGGTGAATATTTCTAACTAACATTAAACCTGAAAAAATTCATGAAAAACCACTACCCTTGGTTGATGTGAGAACATAGAAGGGTTCTCACCAGTGTGAGAATTCACTAACATGGAAACCTAGAAGCCCGAGCACACCACCCCTGGGGGGGGGGGGGGGGGCTAATGTGGGAAATCCCAAACCAAGCCCATTAAATTTCCACACACAACCAAACCATGTCACCAAGACTTAAACAAGAACCCAAGAATAACTACAAGGATATATTCTTCCACATGTTCTTACATCTTTGAATAAGCGTAGTAAAACTGAGATCAACCCATACAAGGGAAAAATATGATTTTAAGAAAAACACATGATTCATAAAACCACAACTAGACGAATAGAACTGCCTAGATTATAATAGAGTAATCTCATCACATTATCCCATTAAAATGATGAACTTAAAATGATGGTAAAACTTTAATATAGAAAAAAACGAACAAGGAGGCTTTAGATGTTCCATCCCCAACACATAGCTCACAGCTTAGACTAAGACTTATCACCCCCAGAAACTCCTAACTATGCACTAGATTCACCCTGATACATGAGGCTGGGGATCTAATTTCTAGAGCATCTTATTCCTCATAGTCAGGTACTGGCATCCCCGACCAGAACTCCTTCCTCAAATGACACTTCTTTCGAAACCTTTTCTGGTGACCCGAATGAGCACACGATAGCATGAATTCATAGGGATGAGATGAGATGGATTTGAATACATGAATTGACCACTCTAGTGGCACACAAGAGAATGGTATGATGATCTGTAAGACAACATCGACAAATAAGACTCTTCAGAAATAGTTTCCTTTGGAACACTCAGCTCGCCAGATGGGGAACCATCACGAAAACCAACTACCCATTAACCATGACCCAAAACCAAATGGTGACAAGGCACCCAACCTCCACTAATCCAAAATCAGACCCTCCATTAACCCTAAAAAATATAGACTAACAAACTTCGGATTTCCCAAAAACCTGACGACACACTCTACTTCAAAAACCACACAATTGTCCCAACAAACCTCAATTACCCCGACAAACTACTACACATAACCGGAACTAGGCATGAATGATTGGAAACTTTGGGGGACATTCTAGGTGGAACATCTAGAACAACATGAAAAAAACAACCTGAGATTGACATCAATCCCAAAGCACAATCAAAAGTAAACACCCCATGCTCAAAACAACTGGCTCAAGATCCAAAAAAACTCAAACATAGCCAAAAAACCCTTTAAAAATAAAATTTCATATTAATTTTTAAAATCTCCAAATTTCTAGTACACTTTCAAAATAATATAACCCTCCTTTCAAACCCAATCCATTTCCCAAAATATCGTTTCATTTTTTTATAAACACTATTCCCCTTTAAAATTTTAAAACCTCACCTATGGAATCTTATGAACAGTTACATGTGCGTTCATCCAATCCCACTTACATCAATTATGGAAAAGTTCCCCCACACACTCTCCATAAAAATCCATTCACATGTGACCCTCAATACAAAATACCAAGGTCCAAACATCTCTTTTCCTTGTCAAATCCAAACACGTACCAATTTTTCCAAATCGGCATAATTTATCTTTAAAAACCCACTTTACCAATTTCAATTTTTTTGAAGGAAACCCTTTTTTCATTTTGAAACCACTTTTATTTTTTTAACACACACTCACATCAACTGAAATCAAAATGAAACCCAACCAACAACCAACCATCATAATGAGGAACTAGTGCTCGTTCCTAACTTGGTGACATGGTGGTGGGCCATACCTAAGTAAGGAATCACACTAGGAGGACCTTGAACTGGGAACTCGAAATCCACATGGGTCACCAACCCACGTGAGGCCACAACATAACCTATTTCCCCTCTATTGTCATCACTCAATCCAATAAACTCTACGAAAGAAGACTCAAATCCCAGACTACGCTGGGCGACTCGAGGATCAGTGCAAGGAAGGGTTCTAGGTGCTCTTCCCACACCTTCATCCTGAGTCTTGAAAGTCCTAATCTCTATATAAAAGACACCCTAAATATCAAGAACCTCCTTTGATACCTATTTTCACATACCAACTCGGGTCAAACCTGAAATTCCCACCCAAATCAGTCCATGACAAGGCCCGAAGGGCCTTTGCGATCCCCATAGGCTGGCACAAGTGCCTGACTATCAAATGAAACCCGAGGGAACAATTTAACTGATTTAAAAATATATATAAAAAAATAATAATAACCCCAGAACTAGATTTGAAAAATCAATCCAAATGAACCTAAAATCAAAATTCCAAATTTATGACTGAATAAGTACCAAAATGGACAAAGACATAAAGGGGGAACCAAAACAACACCCCAAACCTCCGTGCAACAAGAGTCAGATCCTCAAGCCTTCATCACCATTATCAAAAACAGAAACCACTAGAATACTGAACTTCCAATCCTATACGCAATGCCTTAACCTGGAACAAAAACACAACAAAGTCTATATACACCCAAAGGTGTACGTAGGGTGCGAGTCAAATCCGATTGGGATTCCACCTGGGTAGAGAATCTATGCATTAAAATTTTAATAACCAATAACAACATGAACACTTTATAATGTAAGAATGTTCTAGAACAATTTTAGGGAGAATAAATTTAAAACAAAAAAAAACATAGAATGAGAAAAAAAATTTAAGAATAAAATAGTTTCAAGAAATGAAACTATAAAAAAATTCAATTTCAAAGGATACAATCTTTTTTGATAAAAATAGTTTCAAATAATTCCACTTTAAATACAAGAAAATAAATTTAAAATTCACCAACCCCTAGACACTAGATAGCTGTGGGCCCGAGGTAAATCGTATCTTGGTGAAATGGTAACAATAAAAAATATTTTTTCTCTTGCACGAGCCCCTATTAGGGAACATTACCATAACCTAGTGGTACCTAATCATTCTAATTATTTATTTAGTGTTTTCAGCATCAAAATTTCCATGTGAAAGAGGGACGAAACCACTCCAGATCACTAGCATACTAGTACTCGTCCGCCCACCTAGATACCCGGGTTTCCCTATTGTGCTCATACAAGTTCCACATGTAACATAACACCACCTGCACATTCTAGTTCTATTTTATAATCATACTCACACCAAAAGAATTTAAAAAGATGATTCTCACCATGAATATAATTTAATAAACCTCTAATAAAATTTTTAAAACAATTCTAGTAATGTCACATGACTTTACATTCAAATATCCACTCAGAACCTCTTCGATGACCAAATACACACCAACACCACCTCAAAACACAATTTTTAGGTCACATAAATTTTAATAAACTAGTTTCACAAGCTACAGAACATTACCAATTGACGCAATATGGTTTTACACAAGAAAAACACCCAATTTCATGTAAAGGAGAAATTTTAAAAATGAAACACACATTTAATCTTTTTGAAGACCACTTTTTCACCACACATGAAATTAGAAAATTAATAAAACAATTTATGAAATACTTCCAAATTAGAACCACAAAATTTACACTAAAACTCACCCTATTTCATATCATAGCACAACTTTGAAACCATCCACATGTTATAACCATGGAAAAACATGATTCAAAACATTTATACAACTTAAATAAATCATTTAAACAATTTTTAAAGCATACTAAAAAGTCATAACATGTACTAAAGAAACATAAATACATATTGAGAACCAATTTTCAAGCCTCCAAAACATGTTTCGCATCACTTGAACAATCAATTAAATCATTTGGATAATTTATAAAACTTTTTTAGATGCACAATAAGGGTATACACTTGAAATAAACTAAATTTAATTTAAAAAAATTGTTTCAAGACATGCACATATAAAAAAAATTGATTTTTCCCCACACACATAAACCATAGATCATATATAAACACTCAAGAAAGTGCGTTAAATTCTTCAAAATAAATTTTCAATCACGGAACCAACTACCTCGGTGTAGAAAACTTCACAACATGGTTCACAAAACTCCACTAAACGTCAAACGCAGCTCAAACAACATGAATAAACCCTAAAAACAATATATCCAACTATTTAAACCTAAATCAAACCAACCAAAACCTGAAACCCTATCTCAAAAACCTTCCAAAATTTGAATCAACATGAAGAAGTGAAACACACTTGCAGTGAGGGTGAGAGAGGCTAACAAAGTAAGAGATGGGGCTTCTAGTGGTGTGTGGCATGCTAGGGAAGTCATCATAGGGTCTAGCCGTGAAGTAGAGGCATGAAAAATGGAGGATCACACATCCTAAGGTTAGCCCAAGGGTCACACGGCTGGTAAAAAATGTGGCCAAGAAAGGTCACCGACCGAGAGGATGTCTGACCATGGGGAGGAAGGGGGTGCTTGGCCTTGCCTAGGGTTATATTGGAGAGGTACGCCACACCATGGGGGATTCCTGGTTCACATTGAATAGGGGAAAAGTGGGGGGTAGGGGCCACACCAGATGAGAAGGAGAGTCCTGGAGGTGATCCAGTTGGAGTGTCAATGTGGGAGTAGGGCCACGACGTAGGAGAACCGCATGGGTGGGGGGTGTTGTGCCGCGATCAGGTGAAGTGGGGAGTGGGGGGGGGATGCCCCTTAGGATTTCAATTCCTTTTTATCTTAATAAAATAATAATAATAATAATAGGAATAATAATTAGGTTAATCACAATAATTATTATAATAATAAAATTGATAATAAAAACAATCACCATTTTCATAATAACAACAACAATATTTTTAATGAAAATATTTATAATAATATTAATAATTATATAATCATAAAAACATCAATAATTTTCTCAATAATAATTATAATAACTCATTTTAAATAATCAAACCATAAATATTGATTTACTTATAAAAACATTAAGAACACTTTTAACAACCATTTAATAAAAAAAAATATTAATGGAAATAAACACAATTTAAATAATAATAATAATAATATAAAAAATAATATTATTAATATTATGGTGAAAACATTTAAACTATTTTATTTTTTTAAAATCTTATTTATTTTAAATATTACATAGTTGCATGGGAACCTGGGCCCACCGCGTGGTCACCACCAACCGTGTAGTGCCCACACATGAGTCCGCAACCCATCAAAATTATTAAACATCAAAAAATTTAGACCAGTGCTTATCCCACACCTTGAGGAGGATAACCGAAAACAATAAATAATAGAGAAAATAAATTTAAGAAAAGGGCATACTCTGACAATTTGGGCTCCACATGGTGAAACACAAGAGTGTATAAATACCATATAACACAACTCCTATAGTTGTTTACTCAGTTCCACTTATGACACTATGGCCATCTTATAAAGGGTCTTATATATTGGTTTTTTATCGGGTATGAGATCAATGGAGAACTCAACTTTTTGGTCTGGTGGGTTTGAAGGTAGTTATTTTGGAAACACATCAATTTATTACAGTAAAATAGGTATATCCTCTATTCTAAGGACAAATTTTCCATTAATAGGTTTTGTCTACTCTTCTTCTCTAAGGATTTCATTATGGAGAGATAGTAGAGGTAGATTCATATATGATTTAGATGATGTAGTCTCCCTAATGAAGACAAGGTATTCTATATCTCTATCGCAAATTATAATCTCCATCTCATGGTGATAAATTTTCACATTGTAATTTTAAATCAAATACATACCAATTATTTTATCAAATTAAACTATATGAATAATAATTATGTTTATAAATAAGGTAAGTTTATTTTTCATAATGGTAATTGATTGACATGCCGTTGTTATAGTAAGATCTCCACTAGGAGTCTTTATATAAAATTACATTCTTAATGTGATAAGGGAATGCATATTTTTCTTTTAAAAATTGGATGATAGAAAATAGTCTAGATATCTAAAATAATTTATAAAATTAGCTAAATTTGAGGCTATATTTAACATGCATGCCACCACATCTTTTAGAACGTAAACATCATCTGTAGTGATCACATAGGTTTGGTTGTTATCCCTTAGAAGTTTCTAAACAAAATTCCATTAATTCCTTGGGAATTTATTCACATAGTTCCACATCAATTTATATTTTAAGCATTGAATATTATAATATTATTTATATACCTTTGAATTAGGAGACTAATGGACATTCTTTCCACATTTTAAAAAAGTTCTCATTCCCATCTTGCATCTCCATGATGTCTATTTCCACAATTATTAAAAGTTAGACATATCACCCTTCCATTTTCCCCCTTTTCCATATATTATTTTCTATAGTGATCAAAGACCCACTTCATTTCTTTTTTTCCTTGTAAAACATAGTTCTTGGAGAATTATATCTCTATTTTGATGACACTTGATATTATATACTCATATACTAAAAATTTATGAGAGAATAATTCCCTTAAAAGGATAAAATTTTTCCTATAAAAAATAAAAAATATTAATCCTTGATTTATATACATAATCTGTAGTATTATTTGATAAACCTATAAAGTTAACTTCATATTTTGTAACATTTTCTCCATCCTTTTGACTCAGATCAAGGAATTTCTTCTCCATATCAACCCACTTCTTATTAGTAATTTTTTTAAAGAATATATTCTTCAATATATTCCACACCATACTATTTATTTACTCTAGATTCATAGTGTTTTTGGATCAATTAACACCACTGATCACCATCTCCATTAAAATGATAAACCATAATTAAAATTTTTTCCCTTTTTGAACCTCTCAAATCAAAAAATATATTCTTTAGGGACTTGATCCATTAGTCTATTACTAATGAATTAATAGTGCTATTGAATTATGGAGGATGATGACATATGAAATGTTCCAACATTGTTGCACCATATTGGTGTGGTGTAGGATTCTCCATATGGGCAAGGTTATTAGTCAAAACTTGAGTCCACTAGAATAATATAGTTAAAGTTTTTTTAACACCATCTCCAACTTCGGATTCATTATCTTTTCTATGAGGAAAATCTTTATATAGATTACATATATTGATAAGGATTATATTCCATACATGAGGAATCATTTATAAAAAATAGATTATACTTAATTAGCTCATAACATTGTGAATTTTTAATAATAATATATAATTCTAAATCTGGCATAACAATTAACATAAATTGAAAATTTACACATAGATAATCTCAAAATCATAAGATTAGTATATTTCGGAATATCTTTAAATCATTTAAATATTTCAATATTTTTCATAATGATTTGTAAGGAGCATGTGAATCAACCCTAGCATATCCCTCATGAGTATCTAGCTAGGTGTGCAGTCTTAGCCCCACTCATCACGCACTAGGTAAAATTGAGTTAATACCCAATCCACCCTTTTTAGATTTGTTACCCTTGGGTGAATCTATGCCAAAAACTTATCTGCTTTCCAGTAATGATAAATGGAAATATTTGTTAGGAAAACTACACAAGAAATTATTTATGAAAACATTATGGTATTATCCTATACATAGACTTATCCAAATATTTTATCATAGGGTTATATTATCCAATATTTTTTTTTCATTAATAGTTCTAGATGAAGAAGAAGTCCCTATAGGGCATATAGAGAACTCAATTTTTGTCAGATTCAACAGATCCTTATAATTGTACATGACATGAGTGACATGACCAGTATAAATATTTTTGAAGAATATTGATAGGTTTTTTTTCAAGAACCAAGATATATTATTTTTCAATTTAATAATTAATTAATTTAATAACATAAATAAATAAATCAATCTTGAGTTTTTTTTGATGTTCGTGTTGATCATCCAAAGAAAGTTTAGTTGTAATTTCATTTCATTGATGAGGAACCATGGTAGATCCCCTCTAGTGATGATCAAAACAAGATATGTTGATCATAGAATATCACCAATGGTACTCTAAGTTATAGCTTGGTGGTACTAATAATCTTGTGTGTCTCACTTGATCATAGAAATGATCAATTCGGTTTGGAAGGATCATAATTTGATCTCTTTGTATTGGGAGGGATGAATGTGTAAGTGATATTCTCTCGAGATTAAGAGAAAAAATCTAGTTACATTCTCAATAAGAGAGTATTATCCAGAGAGGATAATGTTTTGAACAACCCCAATCTCTCCCAATTCTCATAATTGTCTATTTATAGACACACAGATTGGGATTCATTTTAACTAATTATACAAAGAACTAAATAATATATAAAACCCAAAAGGAACCTCATTCCATGTAAAATAATATTAATATTATTTTATTCCATGGTGTGTGATGACCTGTAAATGAAAAATATTATTTATATTCAGGTAAATAAATATTTATCACCTTAACAATAACTGGGGTCTCTCTCACACCTTGAAATTTATTGAATTTATGAATAAATATCATAAAAAATATATTATTAATTGTCTTGAGAATAAAATATTTATTTTACTAATCATTTAATTAAATAAATCATTTATTAATAAATAATTATTTATTACCCTAAAAATAATAAGAGATAAATATTATATATTCAATAAATAAATAAATATTATAATTATACTTTTATGAATAAAATAATTTGTTATATTAACATAATACATTATTTATTAAAGAATAAATTAATTTTTATTTGTTTGTGAATAACAAGAGGTAAATTAATATTATATATCTAAGTAATTAAACAATTAAATTACAAATAAATATTTATTCAATATTTATGATCATTTCATAAATACTGAATAAATATTACTTATTGTTTAAGTGGACAATATTTATTCAAACAGTTAAATTTAAATATAAAAAACTTCAATTGAGATCAAAGGAAACATTGTGTGTGTGACCCACTAGGAATCTTCCTCAGTTCTATTAGGTGGGATTTCCTAAAGTCCAAGATTACTATCCAGCAATTGGACAATGTACCCATAGAAGAAAGGGGATATATCATAATATATATATATATGTGAATTATTACTATGTAATATATTCCCTTTGTCACAATATCACATCAAGAAGGTTTCACACCTATGTCATCAACCTATATTCTTAATATATATTTCATTGACTATCAGAAATAAACTCTTCATTAATCTTTGTCCAGGAAATTTAGTGTGACAGTTTCATTTCAATCAAATGGAAAAAATATAATCTTCCATAAATATATAAGAAAACAATCCTTCCTCAACTTATCCATTAATAAATGTTAATCCATGACACACCCAATGTACTAAAATTCTCTGTGAACTGTATTGTCATTTTTATAGTAATACATCAAATTTATGAATCCTAGACATGCTTTAATAGTAATAGTTATTTCTAAGGACCATTTAACATACTCAAAGATAAGAATATCTGATGACACGTAAAAATATGAAATTACTAGAGGCAGGATGGTTCTTATAATATCCTATTTTAGGGATTACCAATGACAAATTTATAAGATAATGCCTCGTATGCTTACAAGTACTCACACCTGACAACCAACATAATATGTGTCCTATCATACGGTGTTATCCAACAATAGAACAATATTTAAGAATAACATCATGGGACTTCACCGTTCTCATCAAAGAAGGGAACTACTATGACCTTTTCAATGTGATAGATATTCTAAAAAATTATCTCATTAATGTTATACATAAGGAAAATCAATAGGTGATAAGGTATTAATATTCAAATCCATGAATATACAAGTAATTTAAATTATTATTTTTTCATTCAAGGGAATTGAATTCGATAGGCTCCCAATTTCACTCGATCCATCTAAAAATGACTAGTTGGATATCACATATTAAACATACTTCTACTGAGTATGGATATAGATTCAGGGCCTTCTATATTTCCATGACTAAGGTTGGTAAAGCCACATGTCTGTATAGATAATTTTCTTGCTACGATATTACTACCTTATGAAAACTCTCAAGTTGTGATATTATAAAGATTTCAAATATTATTACCATTTAATAATAATAACATCTTGATTTAGTTTATATTAAAATTTTATTATAAAAATGATTAAAACTTTTAATTTTTTATAACACAAAATAGGAACATTATGCTACAAAACCACTTCTTAAAGTACCTCAACATTCAAAACATACTCGAATATTGTTGATATGGAATCCACATGATCTTTTAAGTTTGTCTTATTTACTATCTTAGACTTATGGAGATACTAGAAAACATTAAACTAAATGATTAAAAGTGTTTATTTCTATTGATCACACGTATACCAACTACCCCTGACACCATGAATTCATCGAGTTCTACTTTACCAAGTACCATTGGTGTGACAAACCATATCTTTCATAAAATCAATTTATTGATTTATTAAATCAGGATAAAAGTAATATAATAAAAAATATTGATAATACAAGTTTATTCATGTGATTAGATACGTATCAAAATAACATGAAATAAGGAGAAAACAAAATTAATTAAAACTCCATAATATGCCCTTATAATTCCATTGATATTTAAAAATTTCACAGGATATCCTAGGGATGTACATAAGACTGGGGTGAACTCTAAACCCTAGAAAGAGAATAATCAGAGAATGAAAGGATAAAAGTAGTTCATGTGAATCAAGAGGCATATAAAGGTGACATAAAAGTGTGAGAATAAAAAACATGAACATCAATGCTTGATATAATATGATAACATGAATAAACCATTAGAATATAGAGACAACAAAAATACATGAAACCATAAGAATAAGTCAAGGATAAATGCCCAGACATCAAAAAATAGTGTTGTTATTCTAACTTCCCATGAACTATTCATGACGTATCACATTATAAAAAACTGCGTAATGCATTGTATGCGTATATAATTTAGATAAAACCTCTCACATTCATATCATGTACATGTATTTGTGTTCCACATAGATCATACAACATAATAATGTATTTAATCACTCTAAATACCATGATTAAGGAGTTTTGGTTGAATACATGGGATTCCCCAATCAATGAAGGATATGTACATATAGGTAAATAACCTTGAGTGTAAATGGATATGGGTATTCACAACAACAATGTTTTCAATAGAAAATTACGGGATAATTTTGGCAGCATAACGGGTGTATATAATTATTAATGGAAGGTTTAAATGAGAGATAAAGGTGGTAATCAATTTTGGAATCCTAAGAATAGTAAATGGATGTGTAAAAACACATTATAACATGAAAAATTTAAAATCCTATGGCTTATTACAAAAAAATTATTTGAGTAAAAATGATGAGGAGAGAACCCCTTACCTTGAGGGGAGCTTTTTAAGAGCTTGGAAACACCATGGTTGGGATTTAGAGATGGATGGGGAGAAAAAACGTGATAAATGTGTTTTGAGTTAATGATAATGGGAGGTTGGATGAGTATTTTTACCAAAAGAGAGAGTAATATATTATTAATCTATAAACATAGGCTTTATACTCTATATGATCAAATAATAAAAACAACAAACCTTTGCATGTTTTTTATCATTATTTCGAGAAAATAAGATTGGTTTTCAATATTTTATTAGGATAAGAACTAAACACATTAAAATAACACCACTTATGTTGTGGAAGTGATTCATTTCCATAAAGAATTATTTTTAAAAACATAAAATATAATATAGGTTCTATAGGATTCATTATAGGATTTTAAAATTAATCAAATAACATTTAAAACACATTATTTTAAAGGGGAGAGATTTTTTTCAGCATGGAATACATTTATAGTATGTATCACATCACTTTTGGGATATTATGATTTCATAATTCATACTATATATCTATATTATATTTAATTTTTACCCAAAAATTTCACTATCTCATAAAATTTTAAAAAATTAACTATTATGTAATTTAAAAATTCTAATTTCAAAAATAAAATTCATTTTTCCATTTTTTTATAAATATAAAAATTAAATCATTTAAATAAAAATTCTTATTTACTAAAAAATACCATTTTTTATTATACTAACCACTTTTTTGACCCTTATAAAAATTAAATTGGGATTCATTAAATTATATTATCATATATATTAAAAAATTATATAATAAGAATATTTCATGAAAACAAGATTCATTTAAAAAATTCATTAATTTATAAAAAAATAACATTTTAATTGAAACTATATATTAAAAAAAATGCAATTTTAGTTTTATCATATCAAAATATAACTTTTATAAAATCATTATTCAATAATATATATATTGTGTAATAATGTAAAAGGGATAAATATAATCATTATTATTTTAAAAATGAAATATTCAAATCTATAATACTAGGGTATAAATACATAACACCTTATTACAGTAGTGTATTACCTAAAGGTAAGGTGTTAGATGGTGTTACTTTCTTGGGGTGGTTCAACAGACATGGTTTGGGCTTCGATCATGATATACTTGAACATCTCCCATACATAGTTTCTCTCATGTTTCATTTGATGAATCTCAAGTTAGGCTTGGTCAAGGGTAAATCCCAGTGATTCCATATCCCTCATAAGCCTTTATAAATTGGTTTCATATGGTATGATCTTATTGTTTGAGACCATCACATCATCATTTTGGGTCAATTAGACATTTTCATAACTGTTAATGACCCCAATCTTAACAGTCACTATTGAATGACTAGGTCATCAATGTCTATGACACTTAATAGTCATTTAATCCTAATAGATAAATTATGGAAAAATTTTATAATGGTCCAAAATAAAAAAAAACTAAAATGTAGTGTACTTGTTTCCTATAACTAATTATCTTAATAAGGTATCTATTCATTCAAAATGGAATTTCATTTTTTTTATCCATTAAATTATCTTCCATTCATAAAATTTTCCATTAAAACTTCATTTCATACACTAAAATAGATGATGGCTCTTATATTTCATCACCTCTTCGGGTTCTCATGTTTCCTTCTCAAACTTGTGGTCTTGCAACAATACTTTGACTACGTGAGTTGTCTTGTTGCATAGAAAATTGCCTCTATAGTCTAATATCTTAATCAACTACTAATCATATGAAAGATCATTCCCTAAGGGTTATGTATTTGTATTTAGAAAATTTTATTGTTCTAGTATGTACTTCATTAAGATGGATACATTGAACACATCATATACTTGAGATTGGTTACATGAGAGTTCTAGTCGATAATCAACAACTCTGATGCAACCAGATATCTCAAAGGGGATGATGTATCTTGGAATAATCTTTCTATTATTTTAAAAACTCTTAACTTTATTCCATAGTTATATATAAAGGAACACCTTATATCTGATCTCAAATTCTAGGTCTCATCAATGATTGTTTGCATATATTTTCTATTGAATTTTCATTAATTTCATATGACAATGAATGGATTGAATACGATCATCACTCAATAACTTCTACTATAAAACCTCATCCCAATATATTGGAGTCCAACACCTCTTCCCATAAAAATTATCAAAAGGTACCATTTGAATGATAGAATGGAAATTGTTTTTATATGATATCTATATGAGGGGAATGTGCTAATCCCAATATCCTTGTAATTCCTTTGAATATTGTAACACCCCTCATCTTCTCATTCATATAATAATGTGGAGAAAAAAAATACTTGGACTTAAGTGACATCCCTAAGATGCCAAAGGTTGGGAATAATTGTGAAGGGCTTCATTAACAAGTGGGGGATGATTTTACCTTTGAAATAAAACAACCAACCAAACATACCTTAAAAACCCACTACATGATTCATGATAACAAATGTAAAAAAATTCAAGGTAAAACCATTTATATCAATACCAACTACCAAGATTACCACAATGAAAGTCTACACATAATCAAGGTAAATAGTGGAATATATAACTGACAAGACCCAAAGACTCCAACAAAGCTCCAAATCTCCAATTACCTCTATTCTCTACAAAATTGACTAAGAATCAGAAAATGTCACTAAATAAGTGTGATAATTTAACTTTTCCCATATCTCGATGAACAATATCTACAAAAGAACCAAAGTTCCAATGTAAGGTGGAGCAATGAAACTTACTAGGCTTTCCCCGAATGACTTCCCTACTCACTCTACTATGATATAAAATGATTTCACATTTATATAAAGTAGTTTATATAAAAGAATTTCTAAACAGTTTATATCAAAACATAAAAAAGTTCCATAACCAATAAATTTTTACAAAACCATATCACGTTCCAAGGTATGTAACAAAAAAATGCTCTAAAACCATTTCAAAAATTTAATTTTGACATAATCAATTCCATTACACATATCCACACATCCACACATTCATGCTTAGTTATGATAGTTCCATTTTGATGGGGGAAAGACCTATACCTTATCCATCCCAAATATGATGGTAGATAATTATTACCCATAACCATTTTGATGGGGGACATCCCTAAACCTTATCCATCCAAATAATAATGGGGGAGACTTCTTACCCTTACCCATCACAAATGCAGATGAACACACAACCATTATTCCAAAAACCCATTCCAAAATAACCATTTCAACCATTTCAATAAAACAAGATTTAATTTATTTTTTTAAACAAAAAAATTCAATAAAACTAAAATTTTATTGAAAACACTTTTCCATGCAACAAAACCAAACAATAATTTTAAAATGACGTTTCCAATTCCATTTTACACAATAATTCCCAATATCTAGAATTCTATAAATTCCATTAAAGATGGTTTCCATCAAGAAATTCACATTAATTCTACAACCAATTTCAAAAAAAACAATCAATTTGGAATGATTACATCATGTTATAAACAGTGGAGTCAAGAGTGAAGTCACCTACCTTGGGTTTTATGATGAAAACGAAGAATAACACTTAAAAGCCAAATAAACTAGGTTAAATCTCCAAAAACCCATCTTGTATCCCTTCCGATATCATTTTAAAAGACAAATATAATCATATTTGGAATCAAATATCTTATATTTATCAAAAAAGAATGTATATCTATGAATTGGGAGATATAGAGAAGAATATCTAAGAAAAAACACTAATAACTACCAAGAACGAAGGCTTACCATGAGAATCTGTCTTCAAAAGAACAAGAGAGGTATTTCGATCACTTCCAAATTGATGGGGAGAGGTTATACAACCTCTGAGTGGGAAAAGGCATGATTTAGGGCTATTTTGGGGAAACACGAGGCATTCAAATAGAAATATGAACTAGATAAAAAATTTTGGATCTAGTTTTTAACCACACACAGTTTAGTCATATCGTTAGGAAAACTTTGCGCTAACTGTGTGACATTCACTACATCAAAGATGAACCTCACACAGTTGGCCCACACGGTTTGAAAATCATTCTTCACCTATTCCAAAGACCACTGTACAAAATAACATTGTTTATCCTATACTTCTTCATGGTTTGGGAAAACTGTTTTCCACCTATGTTCCTTCTTTTTATCCCAAGATTCATTCTTCATCGTTTTTTTAGGTGTTCCATGGTTTTCCCAAGTCGTGTACCAACTGTACACCTTTGGAAAATCCCCAAAACCGTCCAAAAGTTCTCTAAAATCTCAAAAACTTAACCCATATAATTTGAATACTAGAAAAGAATAAAAAAAAGTTACATACTTGAAATAGGGGGTGATACATTTTCCCCACCATTGGACTTTCCTTCCATAGAAAGTATAAAATAAACTTTTCCCTGAAAGAGTTCTGAAAATTTTTCTTTTATTTCTTTATTACATTCCCAATGCTCTTCCTATATCTGACAATGTTTCCAAAAAATAAATAGCAGAAAATTTCTTTTTTAAATGAATGAATTTTCTTGCCTATCTACAACCCACACTAGAATATGCACTGATGAAGTATCTAGGTTTATTTCAACATGATCCCAACAAATCACATGGCCAGGATCAGGCTGATACTTTTTCAACTAAGATACATGGAACACATTTAGAGTTGCACTGAACTGTGGTGGAAATTCTAACCAATATTCAGCCTTATCAACCCATTCTAGTATCTCAAAAGGGACTATGTATCGAGTATATAACATTCCCTACTTCCCAAAATGATGATGTCTAAGCATTGGATAGGTCCTCAAGAATATATGATCACCCACTGCAAATGGTAATGAACATCAATGATGATCTACATAAGATTTTGATGACTCTGAGCTATCTCTACCCATTTCCCAATCAACTGAATATTCTTAGTTATATCTTAAACAAGGCTCAAACATACTAGTGAAGTATCACATGTTTCCACCAAAAAAAGTAAAAAACAAAAAGGTTTCCCATACAACGCTTCAAACCAATCCATTTGTATCAAGGATCGATAACTATTGTTATATGATAACTCCACTAACAGTAAGTACCCTTCCTACGATCCACCAAAATATACTAAACATGACCAAAACATGTATTACAATGTTAGTATCATCTGTTTATATTGTATTTAAATTTGAGGATGATATGTCATACTCATAGTCAATTGAGTTGCAAGGGATTTCTATAAGAATTTCCAGAATCAATATGTAAACCTCATATCTCTATCTGAAATGATCAAAACTAATACTCCATGCCTCTTTACCATTTCTTAGATATAGATTTTATACATGACCTACACCATATTAGGTTTAATAATAGGGATTAAATGAACAGACTTGGTGAGGTGATCCACTATCACCAATATAGAATTGTGTTTTCAAACTATTTTTGGAAGACCTATTAAAACATATTTCATTATCTACTCTAATTTCCACATAAGTATTGTAAAATTATGAAACATACCTGGTAGTTGTTGATACTCTACTTTAAACTACTGAAAAGCTAAGCATCTCAGAACAAATTCAGCCACTTTCCATTTCATGTCGCTCCACCAGAACTGTTCTTTCAAAAACATATACATATTCTGTATTTTAGGATGAACAAACCATATTTAATGGTGGTAAGAATGATGAATTTGTTCTTGATAAGCCATAGGTAGGGTCATCTAATTTTTGAACTACAACACTGAACTTCCATCCATCATCCATCTGTTAATGGTCTCCCCACCATTGAGTTTTGACCTCATCGCCACAAATTTTGAATCGAATATCTGCACCTCTCTAGCCATATTTACCAAATTAGAAACCAAAGAAACTATAAATAAAACAACAAAATCACCTCGGTCTTCCCATTCCATGTTCGTTTATTCTATCAATGACAATAACTACCAATAATATGAAGCCTCTTTCTCCAAGTGAGTATATGAATTTCTACTTAATGCATCTACGAATGTATTTCATTAACCATGTGTACACATCAAGTCAAAGTATAACATTTAGAGACACTCCATCCATCTTCCTTATCTAAGGTTCAAATCCTATTGTGAGAAAACTTGCTTCAAGATCATATGATCCGTCAAAAAAGTAATTTTATCACCAAAGAGATAATGACACAAAGTCTTCAAATCATAGACTATGACATCTAACTCAAAATCGTGTGTTGGGTAGTTCTTCTCATGCACCAACAATTTTATTGATCAATAAGAAACAAAATGATTTCCTTACATGATAACACATCCCAACCCTAATCCTGAAGAATCAAAATGCACCACATAACCTTGTCCTGATTCCAGAAAAATACACATCAGTGTGGATGTAAGGTGAACCTTTAACTCTTGGAAAGAATTCTTACATTCCTTATCCCATTGGAATGGAACGTTCCTTTTCAAAGATGTCATAAGGAAATCTAGTCATAAAAATTCATGAAAAAAACATCGATAATAACCATATAGACCAAGAAAACTCCATATCTCGAAGAAATTATTTGGATGTTGCCAAGAGATAATGACCACTATATTTTTTGGATCCATATAAACACATATTTTAGAAATTAAAAGGCCAAGGAAACATACCTATTGTATCCAAAAATCACACGTAGATAATTTTTCATACAATTGATGATCCCTCAATATTCCCAACACCATCATCAAGTGTTTCTCATGACCAACCCTTATCATTGAATATTCCAGTATGTTATCCACAAACACCATCACTACAAAATCCAGATATCTTTGAAACATCTAATTAATCAATTCCATAAAGACTGATGGTGAATTCATAAGACCAAAAGGCATTACCACATATTCATAATGTTTATACACGCTTCTGAAATACGTCATCAGAATATATTCCTTATGATCCCAAAATTTATGATATCCTGATCACAATTCAATTTAGAGAACCATAATGATCCCCTCAATTGATCAAAGATACCATCAATGTATGTAAGTGGATACCTATTATTTATCATAACCTTGTTAAGCATATCATAATCTACACACATCCTTAGAGTCCTATCCACCCTTTTCACCAAAAGACCAGCGCTGCCCACATAGATGTGGTAGGCCGAATGAGCCCTTTTATTTCCATCCCCTTCAACTGCACTTTCAATTCCATTATCTCTTTTTGATATATCTGATTGGATAAAAGGGTAATAGTTCTAGTACCTAGAAGGATATCAACCGTAAACTTTACTTCCATTACAGGCGGTAAACCGAATAAATTTTTAGGAAACACATATGGAAACTAATCCACCACTATTGAGAAAATGTTATTCTCGATATCATCCATTGATTTCAAATACAACACTACCAACTGGTATGAGATCCTTCCAACTTCTTGTGGAAATAAGACTACTTCACATGGATTTACAATATTGTCTCCTTGAAAGAGATGCTCGACTCCACTTCATTTGTGAAACTAAACCTTCTGATATAATTATTTATGGGAGCGATGAATGTTCTCAATCGACCCATACCTTGGGTTATATAAAAAACATCCATCTCAAGCATAGTGAAATCCCATTTCATCTCTGGTCCATCAATGGTTATAAAACATGATCTACACAAAAAGGCTCGACAATCTCTTTGACCAGGAGAGTTTTTATGTTTTATCATAGAAGGAATCATCTAAACTTTTAAACTCAATAAATCAACATAACAAGAATAAATAAATGAATGGCATTCACCTATATCAAACAAAAATTGCATAAGGGTATAATTCAAAAAACTATACCTCTTAAGGTCGATGGTCCAAAATGATCATCTACCACAACTTAATCAGCTCCATATGATGTGTTTGTCACTATAGTTTGTTCCTTATTTCCTTGTAGATATTTCCCTTAGTGAGGAGTCATGGTATTCCTAGAATCACCATGGATATCTATCTTATGCTAAGGATAGTTATTCTGCACCCCTCATTTCATCGAATCATACAGTGCATGTTAACCCCGAAAAGTGTCCCAAACACCTAACATTGGAGAACTTTGACAATGGAACATAAGTTTAATTATTTAATTTTAGTTATGGAATGATCTATGTGGTTCCATTAAATGTTGCTTCATGTGGTCGAATGAACCAAATTGAAAATAACTGGGCTAGATCTTTAGTTTGAGATGAATATTAATCGATCTAGCTATTTTATTCTTAGCCATACTTCCTCCTTGGACATATGTGTCCCTCTACATCTTTCTCCCAACATTAGAATTCCTTCCATTTTCCGTGGGTATCAATATACTTCTTCATCCCATAGCTCCTAACATGTCATTTTCTTCCACCATTAGTCTATTTAAAATATCTGTATAATCCCTAATACAGATCACATTGATATTTGAGTTAATCTATTACCTCATCCTCAATTCAAAGATTCATGCCTTCAAGGATGCACCATAAGAAAAGTCGGGTGAAAAGAATACTAAATTCTTGAATTTATCCACAAACTATGTGACAGAAATATTTTCATACTTCATGATAAAGAAGTCCATCCTTCTTTGAATTCTAAACATATAGGGATAGAATTATTTTTTAAATGATCCAAAAAATCCTCCCATGTGAGACCTTGGTCTAATTTATCCTGATCCACTAAATAACACCAATGACAAGGATGATCTTTCAGTATATAAGCAACCATCTTCACTTTAAGCTCTACTGACTTTCTGAAGAAATCAATGATATGATTCATCAACTTCAGCCACACCTCTACCTTATTTGGTTTCAAATAACCCCAAAAAATGAGTGGATTTTCTTCTATAATATTATGGAATGATCCACTTTCCTTGGTCTATCCATCCTACTACATATATCCATATCCTGAAAGGCTTGGATGACACTCTAAACCAGCTCTTGGTTCACCTATTGCTCAAGTGGAACCACACTCTCTGCAGCTTATTCTAGCTGGTTTCTATAATACCTAATGGGTGTCATTTTCTAGATACACAATAACATCATAAGTCTTACTCTCTAAAAACTGAAGGCTTAAGAAATTTCAAATTATTCCACATCATACAAAAAGAAAATTTCTTTCCAACATCGATATTTTCTAGGTTCCACCATTTTTGAAAAATATTTACTTTCTTGGTAAGTTAATTAATTTTTAAAATACCACAGTCATGCTTGTTTTCAAAATATCACTTCTGTGAATAATTTTAAAAAATTTCAAATAACCACACATGCACACAAAATTCATAAATTATGACTTAAAAATTAAAAAGGAAATCATAATGAGAAAAAATTCCTATAATTCTTGTCATGATCATCTCATTGGATAAACCCATAGAAATGAGATTCAAAATCCTATATGTGTCTCAAAAACAATTATGTACCCACATTCCTAGTAACTTGAAGTTCATCATAATAGGTTATCTATGTCTTATAATACTGTACATTTCAAGTCCCAACAATCCTGCTTCTTTCTATGATCCTAACTCATGGAATATACTAGAATGAACTTAACTCCAAAAGTGACAACTGATACCACGTCAGAGACCAAAAAATACTACTTACACTTTGTTCTTGGTAGTTATTTCTGGTAATCCCTCATCCAAAACCCCAAATACTTAGTCTCATCGATGCATCAAGGGGATATAACAGGCCACGACCATCAGTTAATAAGTTTAATGAATTCCTAATATGAAAGTGGTGAATCAAAAATGAATATAAATATTCGTATTGAAAATATAGTAGATGAAACGTTAATACTTTCCCCAATCAGTAATCATAAACCATATAGGGTAATATGGTGAATGGTAAAAAAATTATATATACTCAGAAAAAATGATCATAAAAATCACAAAAAATAATAAGGGTAATATCAATACAATATATCCATAGTGGTTCCTAATTAAAATAAATTCTTTGGGTCATTTATGAATAGAAATACCATATAAATGTCATTAATATTATTTTTGAGGAAAATAACATTTTTTTCTTTGCAAATATATTAAAAAAAATCAAAAATGTTTTTGAAAATACTTTTCATTGAAATAACATTTCAAAACCCATAAAATAATTATTTAAAAAATATATTGGTTATCTTTTCATGTCGTACATGCTAAAACAAACTTTACTTTTACATTTTCAGTAAGAACCAAATGAGTAATTTTTTTAAAATTTCATGAAGATTATTTTCAAAAAATATTTCTAAAAAAGTAAAAATGGGTAAAAAAATTACATAATTAATCATTTTCAAGGGATTTAAATATTTTTTAAAACATTTTATGAAAACATTGGTATTGATGAATAAGGTTTTTTATGCAAAGAGAGAAATGAAGCCAGATTTTTTTAAAATAATTTTATTAATGATTTTAAGTACCAAAGAGAGGAAAAATGGTACCATTACTTGAAAAATATCATGAATAACTATATTATAATAAAAAAATATTTATTTTAAGATATAAATATAAATTAAATATCCCATGGGATACTTAAACAAAAACAATCCCAAATAATGATGTGATTGGGAAATAAACCATTACTACTTTGGTAACTTTTGTATAATAAGACCGATGAAAGAAATAAAATTAAATAAAACATTAAATACCATTAATATAAATTAATTTATGATTTAAAATACTCAAAGGTAATTATATAAACTATAAAAAATAAATAAGTAGAGAATATAGTGTATGTCTCATGGAAGTAAAAGTAATAGGGGAAACCCTAACATTGAGTCTGAATCGTCACGTGCATCCTTTATATTCCCAAATAATAAACTTATGTTAATTATTTAATTTATTAATAATTTTTTTAAATTTTATTATTCCTTTTATTTCAATTATTACTATGTTATATTTTATTACTTAATCAATTAATTTTACTTTATATGTTTGGATGATATTTGGATTTTGTGTCAAAAATGAATTTGGTTGGTTGACTATGGTTAAAGAAGATTTTTTTTTAAAATTTAAAGAATATTAATAAGGAAATAATTAATATATTTATAAATAAATTATACTTTTAAAACAAATCAGGAATGATGTTTATGAAATATGAACTATGTTACAATCATGGAGATGGTAGACAGTGCAAACAAATGAGCAACGTTTCCATTTTTCAATGATTATCATGGAAAAAAGGTAAGTAATATTTAATCATTAAAAAATAATAATAATATAATATATACCATGTAATTTCTTTAAATATACTTATATATACTATCTATGTGGTCTGGTGATGAAAAAATATTTACATCGCTTTCTGAAGGTGGTTGTCCACAAATATATAAACAAACTTATCATTTTTCTATGTAAGAAAGAAAATGATATATTATATTCTTAGAATGATAAATATGTAATTAATATTATAATTATATCATCTATATAACATATATTCTTAAAATTACATTTATTACCATCCATATAATTCGTTAGTGAAAAAATAATAACATCGCTTCGTGAGGTGGTAGTCCATTGTACACACGAGCGACATTATCGTATCCGCTACGAAATGGAAAGTAAAAAAATGAATAAATTATATAATGACTAAAGAGGTATAACTATGTTATAATTATCATATACATACTTCATATTTATCCCCATACCCATCCATGAATGGTGGTGATGAAAAAATGAATGATATTGGTTAGCGAGGTGATAGTCCGTCGTACACATGAATGATGATTCAAAAACCTATTTTATGGAATTGGGGATAATTTTAGATCATGTAATTAATATAAAAACATATTTTTTTGAAATATAATTACACTATTATATCATATTTTTTAATAATAATTTTTGTGTGTGGAGGAAGAAATAAAATAAAAACACTCTTTGAAGAATGTTACCTCTTCATTAGGTAATCTATTTAGGTTTTCACCAAAAGACATCCCTAGTTGGATTTCTATAAAAAAAGGATTCTAGGATAAGGTTATGTGATTTTATAATTTATTTGAGAAAGTAATGACCTAAAAAATCGGGTTCTAATATATAAATAGTAGATAAGAGAGGGTGGCCTTTTATAGGATTTGGTGAGTGGCACAATTGTAATTTTTGAAAAGAAAAATGTGTACCCACTTTTTTCACCAGGAAAAGGGTATAAAATAGATTATTTTATAGAATTTAGAATTATAAAGTCTAAACATGGACATAAAATAAGTTTTATATATGTTTTAAATCATTTTAACCCCTATATTTTTAGTTTAACCCCTAGTGAGCCATTTTCTACCTTAACTATGGTAAATAAATTTTACTATTTTTATTATTCATTATGGAAAAAAATTAACTTAAAAAAATTAGAAAATATTACTATTTTTTATTTAAAATAAGGAATAATTTTTTCTAAATTCCATTCACATTAGTAAAAAAAAAATTTAAGTTAAAATTAATCTCGCATACGTGAAGAGAAAGCATGTTTTCAAAGAGAACATGTTCAAAATTTTACAATGTTTTGATTTAAAAATTAAATATGAAAATTATTACAAAAACATAAATTAGATTAATATATGTATAATTATTTTATTTTTAATTTAATAAAAATTCAAAATATCATTTAAATTTATAAATAATTCAAATAAAAAGATATTTTTTAGTTAAAATTCAGTATTTTTCACTATTCATAAAAAATGAAATATTTCATAAAAATCCATAAAATTCACCCTAAGAAAATTTTTATATTATTATTTAAACAATTTATATTATTTTATCAAATAAATTTCTTAAAAGTAGAATTTTTGTTTGTAATTTTTGCACAATGCACGACTAATCCACCTTACAGAAAAATAAAAATTTTCAGTAAACATTTTTTCTCTTAAAAATTGTTATTATTTTATTTGTAATCAATAGGTTAACATTTAATTCATTTTATACAAGTATAGTACATAAAATTTTGATAATTTTGTTTTTACTATTCACACCCCCCAATTTATTGGCTAGGTTATAAGGGTATACTATATTACAATTAATTTCAACTTGGGTTTGCGTGTGTTACAAGACATAAAAGATATTAAATTTAAAGAAATATATTACATGGGTTATATAAGATCAGTTGTTCATGTAAATTATGCTATGAAAAAAGTGTTTTCTTTTAAAATCTTAGTGTGTTACATTCTCTAAACCTTAAATAAATTGCGTGTACACAATTTAAACATGATCTCAGTAATAAAGGATTTGATATTTGAAGATTCCTTCATTTAAATACCACATAATAAAAAGGGTTAATAAAACATCCTATTAATAATAGAGAAATGGAATTACAAATTTCATTTATAATAACACATAACTAGGTTTATAAATAGGCAAACATTAGTGGAATATGAATATACATACATTGAAGAAAATAAAAAAATAATTGTTGTGAATTATTGAGGTCATTTGTTATGAAAATGTTAATAATAAATGGAAAGTTAATGACCTCAAAACCATAAATCTATTATGAGTTAACAGACCATTTGATTCATTGAAAATAATGGTACTTAGATGATAATTTTTGTTTTAAGATCCTTTTTCCTAGATATGAGGAATTCATTTACCATATAGATTGAGAATATATGAAAATATACTTACTTGATATATCTTTATTTAATAGGAACAAGTTCATATTTTGGTTGTGTTCCATAATTTTTTAATTCAATTATTACTATAAGAAATGAATACCCATGATGGATTTTTTATTACAAAAACACTAAAATTAACTTTTAATAAATCATAAGATCCATAAAAGAGTGACAAGTATTTCTGTTTGTTCAAAAATATATTCAAGAAACTATATAGTTTTCAGAAGTTTTCCATCATGTATAAATAATCATATAGTGAAGTAATACATTAATCTATAAAACCTCATCCAATTTTCTAATTAAACCATTTCATAAATGGATAAATTTAAGTCCCATTCAAAATATTAAGATCCAGAACATTATAAATAATATCACTCAATTTATAAAATGAATTTATCATCAATATATCAAAAAATTATAAGTATCTCTTAATTTTTAATTAGAAAATATGTGAATACATTCATCATGTATTATCATCAAACATGGTAATAATTCAAATTACCATAAAACCATATTTAAAAACATCCATACATTTTATTACATAAATAAAGCACAAATTATTATATATATTCCTTAATTTTTTTTAAAAAAAATTTCCCCAACAATGATTACATAAACGACTTTTTAAAAAAAACATTAATTAGTTCCAATGTAGGTATTAATAACTAATTTACATTGAATATATAAATCATCTATTTATCCATACACCATTATCTCAAAATTAGGAACATATTAGGAGTTATCATTCTCTCAATAATGTTTTGTCAAAGATGTCTGACTTTACACTAAATCATTTTTATTTGTCATCGATACTGTTAAAAATATTCTTTCAAATCTAGAACGAAAAATTAATGCATAAAAATTCATATTCATTTCATAATTCTTATAAATAAGATATCTTTGATAAAATACTCAAATGAAATAATGCTTTAATTTAGAAAAAATTCTTTAATTTAGAAATAATAACACTAATCATTCCACTTTGTATATGGTAATAAAATTATTTTGACCATGATTCATTAGTTACTGTTAAGGTATATTTCTTTGACTCTTGGGGAATTCATTTTTATAGTGCCTCATCTCCTTACAGTTGAATAATTGAACATTTAAAACCTTTTTATTTCCTATTTGATCACAATAATGGTGTTTTTTCTTTATGAACATGTTTTAAACTACTATTACCTTTATGAAAGAACCAAAGTGTTTCCTTTCACAATTGTCACATGTGAAAAATCCTTCTTTCCCTTCTTCCCTTTATAAATATTTTTTAACTTCCATACACTTATTATTTTAATTCCCTTCAAATAGATAATATATAGATAATTTATTCTCTATATTTTTATCACATGATACTATTTCCTAATATGATGGTGATGTTATTGAGACTGGATCCCTTCAAAATATTTGTTTAATCCCATAAAATAATTGATCATTCTTGCTCTTAGGAATATGTGCACTGATGTAGTTCCCATTCCTTCTTCTAGGTGCCATTTATAAATGATCAATTACACTATATTATATAATATCATTATGAAACATAATGTATAATCCAAAGAACTAGTGAAATACATGACATAAATTAAAAAATTTATGTATAGATGACACACCCGTAGAACAAAATTATTTCTCTACAAGCCTAATCAAAATACCAATTTATAAAATACTAAATATATTCAAAAAAATGAATTAAAATATTGTATTAGTATGTTTGAGTTTGAAACCACATAGACAGTGAATTATTTTGATCCAGTTTTCAAAAATATTTGATTTTATTATATTAAAGAAAGTGGTGAGAAATGATTTGTTTGATTAATTCGAAGAACGAAAAATAAAAGTGAAACAAATTGATATATTACTATATTTTTTTTAAAAGAATGTGACGGTTTTATAATTTTAGGATTCAGGTGAAATTGGATTTCAGAAAATAAGATGAGTAATCCTTGATTGGTGTTAGATTTGAGATGTTAGAGATCCAATGGTTATGGTATCCCCTCCTTGTCGTAGAAATTCCTATATTTTCATTGGTCTGGTAATTTAGGGTTTCACTTAATCAAGTTTTTCTCATTACCAAGTTTAACACTCATTACAATAAATTTTACAATGGTAATATCTCCTTTAGGGGTTTTAGTTGTTCAATATTATGGTTCGTTTCATATTCAAATGACAATGGACTTGATAAATATAATAAAAAAGGATTAGAAATTGATTTATAAATTTCAGAAAACGAAATACATGAATAATGAAAATGAAATCAATCCAATGGAACCTCCTCCATTCCATTACATAGAATTTTACAAGGAGGGCTTACCCACTATTCCTTTTGATAAGAAAATAAGAAGTAATGAAATTAAAATAAATCAAAATGGTAAAATAGATATGAAATAGTGAGGGCCCTACACAATATGACTTTTAACTACAAGATTTGGTCTCCATGATCTCCTTCACAAAATCAGGCTCACCCTCAATTTATTTGCTCAAAATGGGATCAGGTATTAATAAGTGGCATAATGTATTGGTCAAAAAGTGGTCATGGGTGTTTAAAACATGTCAAAAATTGAAGATACATCATGTCTAGAATTTTTAATAATATCCATTCTCTTGCATGTCTTGTACTGATTACACAACATGTAAATTTTGTACCATGTGTACCAAAATCGTAACATGTATGATTTTAGGCCATTATAACTTATGGAAAGGAATTAAATATATGTGTCACAACATGAAACATGTCTACTTAATCTATGGGTCCATTCCTTGATTTCCATATGTGACATTATTTCAGAACATGCACCAATTAAAAACATATAATGATTACATTACATTTAATTTATTTTTTGTTCCCTGGACCCATCAGTTTTCCTCAGTTAATTAGTTATTTTACTTTCAATTTCACTATGATCATCCTCAATATATTTGTGTCATGCCACATTGCTTCTCACAAGATGAAAAGTGTATTTTTATCCTATTTCAATTATCTTTCATATCATACCATAAAACAACAAATGAGCTAAACCATTAACAAATTGGAAAGAATAATAATTTATATACAGAAATAAATATATTAAAACACCATAAAATACACACATGGAATACAAATATCAATAACTAATCTCATAATCATAAACATGGTTTCTTTGGAGATATATTTATTTCCAAATCTTTCATATTGGTTTATAAATAAATTCTAATTATCTAAAGAATATCTCCCAGGATTTTCAAACCAGGTGTGAATTAAGGCCTATTTTTGTGCACTAGGTGGAGATCGGTTCAGGAGTAATGTTCCCTTTTAAGAGTTATACCCCTTGGTAGATCTATGCCAGAGCTATTCCCACTTATAGTATGCATACATGGATTATTTTCTTAGAATACCCACATAATATTTTTTACAAAAAAATTATTATATTCATCTATAATTATCCTCAAAGTTAATCATCAATGTATGTTCCCTAAGATATGTTTTACTAAGTATAGTTCCAATGATTTCTACTAAACATCCTATGAATCCAACTATAGTGACCTGGCCGCAATACCATGGATTTGGTGTCTTATTTATTACATTGGAATAAGATTCATGGAATAACATCATGAAGGACTTAAAATTTTATTGGTAGTGGTTATTTAGATTCATACTTTAAATGCACATTACATTTTGAAACAAAAAATACACAATGTTTTTTCTTTGAGAACACCATGATTACCCTTAGAGAATCTCTGTATATCAATCACATAACACTTCCTCATGTCCTTAGGAAAATAAAATATTATAAAGGGGTGAGATTAGATGCTTAGTATGTATAAGCACATAGTAGAAGGCATGACTATATAATACATAATAACTATTTCAAGGTAAATAATAGAAATAAATTCTATTTAATCAATAACTTGAGAATAGTTTGTAGGAAAAAATGATGATAAAATAATTCCATAAAAACAACCATATGAGGATGAATCTTAATTGTGAATTTTCTAACTTATCAAATAATCCCCTGAAATATCAGTAACTAGTTTCGTAATGAAGTAATTAATAATTATTTTTATATAAAACATATAGTTTAGGCCTTACTCAAATACATCTAATATAATTGATTCCTTATTCTAAGACATCTTTATAAATGGGTAAGGCCTCAACCAAAACCCAACCTAGTTTGTCTCATGAGACCTACCGATGCATCAATGGGATATAGTGGGAACCTCCCATCCCATACAATGTCTAATTAATTACCCATATAGAATTAGATAATATTAATTAATATAAACATTCATATGAAAAAACAAGTATATGGAATGTTATCACTTTCCCCAATCAACAATCATAAACCATCCAGAGTAATATAGTGAATAGTAAAAAAATTTACATCTGAAGTAAAAATGATCATAATACATCCAAATAAATAATAAATATTTTATAAATAAAATATATTCTCAGTGTATCATAAAGGGTTTACATCATTTATGAATTGAACTACCATATAAATTTCATTAAAACATTTTGAGTAAAATACGTTTTATCTTTGAAAATATTTTTTAATTAGAAAGTTGAAAAAATATTTTTAAAATAATTTTCATTGAAAATAAACTACTAAAAATTTTAAAATAATAATTAAAATAATTTATTGGTGATGATAGTGGAGAATAATTTTTATTCCATACACATTGAAATAAATAATCTATTCATATTTTCGTTAAAATCCATGAGTATTATTTTTAATACAATATGAAAATTCATTAATTTTTTTTAAAAGTAAAAAATGGATAAAAATTACTTTACTAAATCATTTTTAAAATTTTAAAAACATTTTTTAAAAAATTTATGAACACAAGAGATTTGATGAAAAATTATTTCCGTCCGAAGAGAGAAAAAACATTTTATTTTCTTAAAAAGCTTTTCCTAATAATTATAATTACCAAAGAGAAAAGGCAGTACTATTACATGAAAAATTTCATTAATAACATGTGGGAAAGAAAATATATTGATTTTAAAATAGAAATATCAAATAATTCCCCCAAGGTCGGCATAAATAAAAATAATCTCGAATAATGATGAGATTTTCAAATAAACCCTTACCACTTTGGTAAGGTTTTTTTATCATAATCCCCATGAAATAAATAAATTTAAAGGAAAAATGAAATACATATAAGATAAAATAAGTCATTTTATAACATACAAAAAATGTAGTATATTCACCACAAAAGTAAATAATTAGTAAATATGGCATATGCCACATTGAATTAAAATTGTTATGAGAAACATTTACGTTGAGTCTAACTCATCACATACATTATTTATCTTCATGAATAATAAACCTATGTTAATTTTTTTTCATAAGAACAATTTTAATGATAATTATACCTTTTATTTCACTTATTATTATGTTTTATAGGATTACTTAATCAAATTTCATTATGACAGATGTTTCAATGATATTTGGATTATATGTCAAAAAATGTATCTGGTATGTTGACTATGGTCATAGAGATAATTATTTAAACCTCTCCATAAAAATAATCACAATATAATGAAAATATTTATAAATAATTGACAATTTTGAAACTAATCATGATTTTTTTTTGAAATCTGAACTATGTTACAATCATGGAGATGGTAGGTCGTACGTATGAATGATAAACGATTTCATATTTGAGTTATAATTATGGAATAATATTAAATCATGTTTTATCATTATATAATGATAATTATAGAGACCTGGGATTCTCATACATGTATAAATCATCATTTTTGAAGAATATTAATTAAATTAAACAAAAAACTCCTAAGGAATCTGATAGTTTAATTCCCTTGGAAACTCAAAATATAGTTTTCATAATTACTTAAATATATTCAATCTATCCCCTAATGATATCCCCTTTTAGTAATCCTAATTAAAAATATTTGTTCATAACCTAGGGAAATGAAACATAATAAAGGGAGATCCCAAATTATCAGTTAGGCTAAATAAGGTAGATATATAATCATAACATGGGCATAAGGTTTTGAGAACATGGGCATGACATTGGAAAATAATAAAATCTATAATAGAGACCATAATATTATATCATGTAATAAATATTGGTATTTTATAAGAGTTTAATCATAATATAATAAAAGAACATGATCCATAAGAGTATAACATCGGCATAATACATGGATTTTTGAGGCATACAAATATATATAGAAAATAATTTCCATATTATTCAAGGATCACTACCTTGTATGTAATATTAGAATGGGTTCACTCCAAAAACTATCATAGTAGTCAATGTTCTCTCCCAAGACCATCATAGTTGAAGAAGTCCCTTATTAAACCATGTTTTCTCCTTATTCTTGTCCTATCTTACTGAACTGGGTTTTCTCCCTTTCTAGTCTTGTCTTACCGAACTAGGTTCACTTTCTATTCCATTACCATCACACTGAATGGGTTTCACTCCCCATTTATATATTATCTTACTTAACTGAATTTACTCCCCATTCATATCCTATCTTATTGAACCTGGTTCACTCCCCATTCTAGTTATGTCTTTCTCATGAGATATAAATATTTTCCCAACGCATTTGAGTGAGATATAGGTCCCACCAATCTTTGGTTATATTATAACCACCATCCTTGGTTATAATGTAACAACCATACTTGGTTATAACATAACCACCATCACATAAATAAAATCATATATATGTATTCCACAAGGTCATTAAATATTTACTATATCATAATCCATGAAATAAAAAAGTTTTTATAAACATTTTATCATATAATAACCTCTCTAAAAAAAGTGGGTTTCATAATAATTTTATCATGGTATAAACCTTTGGAAAGAAAAGGCATTAACAAACACTATTCCATTATAAACATAAAAAATTCAAAAAAATAATAAGAATGGTATCGTTGGTTCATATCTATAGAAAAGAATAAGTTACATCAAATGAGGAAATCTTAGATTGAGTAGTATTTTTAAAGATCCCTTGAAACATTTATTAAGGAAACTAACATTTATTTTAAAATCAATTTTTAAAACACAAAGCATTATAAAAATTATTTTCCTTGAAAATAACATTTAAAACTTACAAATAAATATTTTAAAATAATTTAAAACATGTCAAGAAGAAAATATCCCTTTCACTTTTATTTTTTAAAAATTATAATAATTATGAAAATTATTTTCATTGAATGTAACCTTGAAAACATATAAATTAATATCAATGGAAAATAATGGTCATGATGATCAGAAGTTTTATTTATTCTTCACATGTTAGAACGAATATTTCTTTCACATATATTGTGAAACCCAAAAGTGTGTTATTTTTGAAAACAAAAGAAATATTAATTTTTCTAAAAAGTAACACAAGGGTAAAAATGTATTTAATAAATAATTTTAAATAAATTTTAATATAATTTTTTAAAATAGATTTTTGAAAACATGTGCTTTTAAGAAAAATGGTTTTCAACTGAAAATACAATTTTTTCTAAAAACATTATTTTTTTTGAACTCATGAGTACCTAAAGATTGTAAAATGATAGTATAAAAAGTATTTTCATGGAATAAACTTAGGAGAAATAATTTTATGAGAATTATTTATAGGTACAACATGAGATATGAACATTTTAGACATACTCAAAAACAATCTTGATAGACGATGAGAATATATCTTAAAACCCTTACCGGTTTTCTAACCTTGAACCATGAGTACTATGAATGAAATAAAATAAAATGGAATTTAAAATATCATAATTATAAATAAATTAATAACATTAGATGTTAAAGGGTCTTTATATATTCCTTGTTAAAGATTATAGGTGCATAACATAACATGTGTCTCGAAGAAGGAAAATTAAGACAAAAATTCCATACCAATTTGTTAATTTTTGAATCGTAAACCCCATGAAAGAGAGATCCTAAAATGGATATATAAAACACCATATTTTTAATCAAAATAATCATAATATTAATTAAGTTTATGTATATAAACCATATAAATGAAACATTAGGTGAATATAGCACGTGTCTCACAAAAGTAAAAAATGAGCTAGAAATACCTTACCTTATGTTTGTACATCCACCACACTCATTAGAACCTCCGATATAATAAATATAAGTTTATTATTAATTTATTTAAGAACCATAATTATATATATCATATCGTATATTATTTACTTATGTTTTTTATTACTTATTTTTTAATTATTCTATTTTAAAGTTACATTTTGGGTAATAACTGCTTTATTTTTCATAGATGTTTTGATTTGTTTTTTCAGTCTTGTAAATTTGATAATGGTTCCATCACTCCCAAAATAATATTAATGAAATATTTTTCTTATTTATACAACAAATATACTTTTAATAAAAATTATTAAGTATTGTTTTGATAAATGAAGTATGTTACGATAATAGAGATGGTAGGCTCCACGTATGAATGAGAAACATTTCAATTTTTCAATGATCATTGTGGAAATGAGGTAAGTAATATATTATATTTCTATAATTATAATAATTTCAAAAAAATAGTGTTTATTTAAATATATTTATACATATCATACTTTAGGTGTGGTGATGAAAATAGAGTCACATCGCTTCATGAAGGCGGCTGTCCACACATATATGAGCAACGTTATCATCTTTCATTGAGGGAAAATGTACAAAAGAAAATCATAAATATTATATTTTTAAAATTATATATTTACAATTAATATAATAAATATGTTACTTATATCATAAATAATCATTAATATTTCCCTTATCACCTTCTATGTAAAGTTTGAATGAATAACATTGCTTTGCGAGGTGGTAGTTCATTGTACACACGAGCGATGTTTTCATATACCCAAAAAATAGAAATAAAAATATTATATATGATATAATAATAAATAAATAAATAAATAATATCACAAATATTACATATAAACAATAAACACATCATTATTTCCAACCGTTAGTGTTTGTAATGGAAAAACGAATAACATCGGTCCATGAGGTGGTAGTGTGCCATACACAAGAACAATGATTTTGTAACCCATTTGATAGGAGTGGATAAGGTTTCAAGTAATAAAAATATTATAAAAACATCCAAGTACATGGAATATAATTAGTATATTATATCGTAATTTTTTAAAATTAAGTGAAGGAGGTTGATAAAGAAATAAAATAAAGATGCCTATTGAAGAACATTACATATTCTTCGGAAATCCCCCTTAGTATTTCACTAGAGACTTCAAAGGTTTGATTTAAATCCAAAATAAGGATTTTAGGATGCGAGGAGGGAATTTTAAAAGTTATTTTAGTAGTTCATAGTTGAACTAAATAGGTTCTAAGGTTTGAAGATGAGAGGAGAGGGGGTGACCTTTTATAAGTTGGTGAGAGGACATACTTGGTATTTTTAAAAATAAATAAGTGATCCCATGTTTTTCCAATGTAAAATGTATAAAACATAGGATATCAGATAAAATAATAGGTTGAAGGTCCAAAATATAGATAGAAAATAGTTTTTAGATATGTTTATAAGTCATTTCTACCCTTTTATGTTTAATTTAACCCCCGATAAACCAATTTTTATCATAACCGTGGTGATAATTTTTTACTACATTCACTATTAATTTTGGTGAAAAATTATGTTGACCTTATTATAAATTATAAATTATTCTAATTCCAAATATGCAATCGTATTTTTAAAATTCTATTCACAGAAGTGGAGAATTTTAATTTTAAATTAATGTTGCAGACGCGACGAGAAAGTAGGGTTTTAAAGATAAAAAGTTCAAAAGTTCGAAATATTTTTATATCAAAATTCACTATTAAAATGACTTAGATGACATAAATTGGATAAATTTATATAAAATTGAACTACTGTAACATTAAAACCAATTTAAAAAATAAATTAACATTATAAATAATTTAATCGAAATGATAGATTTTGATAAAAATTTATTATATTTCACTATTCATCCAAAAATCTTTTATAAAAAGTACCCAAAATTAATTCTAAGATAATTATAAAATTATGATTTTAAAAGAGAATTTTATTTTTTAAAAATTAAATTTCTAAGAGTTTTAAAAATTAATTTTATTATAAATGTAAAAAATATGACAAAGCTGATTTTTAGAAAAATACTATTTTTAGGCATAACAGTAGATTTTTTTATATATTGTATAGAAAACACATAAGATGAATTTGAAATTTTTTTCATATATATAATATATTAATTTTTGTAAAATCATAAAAAAAATTCATTTGGTTATTTTATTGGCATAAAACAAACTTGTGTGTATAAAAATAAGTATTTTTTGTTAAATATTTCCTTTTATTTTCAAAAGGGTAATATTTTGATTTATAATAATTTATCCCCAAAATAATTAATTTTATATATATGTGAAATCATATGTTAATATCTTAGTTTATCTTTATATCCTCCATTCCAATTTCTAGGTTTCAATAACCGTAATAATATTTTAATAATATGTCACGTTTCATTTAAACTCCATATTGCATGTAATGAAAGCAAATATCTATGTTGAATGTAATGCAGGAAAAACTAAATGTTAATTGTAAGTAAAAATAAAATTATTATTTCATATAAACAAATATAAAAATAATTAAATTAATTTTTTTAAAAAAATTCACAAAATCTCAGTGTGTAAAATTCTTCCAAACAAAAAATAAATTTCGACATCAAAATTCGTCTTGGTCATCAACAGTTTAACATTTGAAAATTCATTCATAAAATTTCATATAATAAATAGGTTTAATAAAACATACATCTAAATAATAGAAAGGTATTTGTGTAAGTCATCTAGAATAACACCTACTAGGTTTCTCAAATGGGGTAACATAGGTTGGAAGTGAAAAAAAAGGCATAGAAGAGACAAATATCACCAAGTAATTATGGAGAGTGAAAGAGAACATTGATCATAAGAATGTTTGTGATCAAGAGAATGTTAATGACCATAAATCTATAAAAAATAATCTTGAAATGATAATTGTTATCATATAAAATAGTGACAATAGGAAAACATTTTATTTCAATAATTTTCACAAGAAGATATAGTTTCTTGATTGCATTAAATTTCATTATCATAACCTCACCATTTGGTTTTTCATTGATCAATTTCCACTTTATCTCTTACTTTAAGAAATGATAGAGAATTGTTTATGACTAGAGCACTAATGGATCAAAATATCTAAAATATAATTATAAGTCATTCCTTCTATCTCTTGTCAAAAAATGTTACCACCGGTTATCCAAAATGTATAAATCTTCAAATGGTGAAGTATTACATTATTCCTAAAAACCTATTCCAAAATTAAACATAAACCATTGCATAAATCATTAACATTATGATACTTACTAAATATTAAAAACAAAAAATTATTAAATAAGATCACTAAATATCTAAAATAAACTTATCATTAACCCCACATACACCATTAAGTGGGTTTTGATTGTTATATACCCAAAATATGAATACCTTCATCATTTATTCTCTTGAAACACAGTAATAACCCGAATTACCATAAAATCTTATGGAAATAATACATAATTCTTCATTCCATGAATAAAATCACTATTCATTTAATTTATTCCATAGATTAAATAATTGTGTAAACTTAATTAATGATAACTCACAGAACTATTTAAAATAATATTTTATCAATTCTAAGGTTTAATAGTATCTAGTTTTCTTTATCTATATAAATCATCTATTTATCAAATCAAAAATACATCTTCTAAACATCATGAATATATTAAGGGTTACCTTCCTATAATCATATGTTTACGAAAAAAATATAAATTTTATATTAAATCATTTTTCTAGGTCATCAATATCATTTATCAAATTCGTGAAAATCCTTAACAACAAATTTTTACTGAACAATCCTTATATATTTCACAATTATTAAATTCCAACATATAAAAAATCCAATTATTCCACCTAATTCATAATTCATTAACTAGGATTACCCATATTAATGATTATTCCATCTTTCCTTTCACATGTCATTCATAGTCTCTTCATCACCAACAGTGTAACAAATACTTATACCACCTTGATTGTTCTCTTGACAGGATATCCACCTAGTACATCTATTTTAATAATGCCCATAATTTTCATATGTAATTAATTCAACAGTTGATGATTTCATAGAGAGACCAATAATTCCATTCATTTCATTAACATAACTTTTCATTTTCCTTTTTAAGTTACTTGATTTTTGTCCCTCTTTTCCATTTCCAAAACATCTCCCTATTCCTCTAAGACATTCACTTTGGTGTTTCTTACCATATTCTTGACACATAATAAACTATATATTCTTTCCTCTATGGTTTCCATGACCTGAAATCTCAGCAAAAGCTTTCGTTATCTTCTTTATAGATCTTGATATTTTGTTGAGGTACTTTTTATTAATCATGTTTTTTGAAAACAGATAAGGCATTATCAAAATGTCCATTAATCTAGTATTCATCCCATTTAGCTGCTTATCAGAAAACTGTCTGCAACATTCAATGTCATCCCTGTTTTTTATGGTTCAAACCATTGAATAAAACTAGAAATCATAGTTTTATCAACAATAATCATAGTGGTAAACCACATAATCATGAAAAAATCACTAATATAATATCTGAATCATGAATTTTTTTTTATTCTATGACACATTAGGTTTATCCTATGTCATTCATAGTAATAATCTATTTAAATATTTCTTGATGGTTCATAAAGTGATTATGAATTTCCAAATCATATACCCCAAGGGATTCAAGTTAGGCATTTAATAATGACCATTATCATGCACAAGTTCCTGATTGAGTCTAGCTAAATATGGAATTTTTAGTTTTGTTACCCTTATGTACATTTGTGCCAGATCCACATCCACTTGTAGTATCTGGATAAGGATGTAATTTCTTGGAAACCACTAACTCTATCATTTACCAAAATCCCAAGACATCTTCCTAAACATTTACTCATCCAAAGACTTATCCATAGAGACATCCCTAGACATATCCTTAGAAATATCCCAAGGTATCTCACTAAAGTTTTCTTATCCTTGTTTTTAATGGTTGATTAACCATTTCCTCTGATACCAACTATATCGACCCTGAATTCTAATACATGGATATAATATCTTTTAGGTTGAATATTCATTACATCTCAAGAAAATACCTCAGATAACTTTAATAGTTTAGTGCCTTCAGAAACATATAAAACAATATTCTTAATTATTAAGAGATCTTAGATTTATCCCATTAAGATATTCCCCTTTATTAATTTTTCTTAAAAACCTTTTTTCATAACCTATGGAAATATAACACCAGAGGGGGTGAGCTCAAATTCATAGAAAGGGTAAACAAGGAAAATCTATAGGACCATCATGGGAAAAAGGGCATGATAACATGTGTATAAAATTTGAAACCCTTAACCTATATATGAAAGATAATAATCATGAATCATAGAAGAAATATTGGATGCTCATTGGTAATGGATCATAAGATAATCAAATAACATGAGCCATGAGTGCATAACATTAGAATATGACAAATATTATTTGGTCTTCATATAAGAATATAACATCATTTACATATTAGTAAAGGATTACTTAAATGGATATCATATTATAATGGGTTCAATCCCAAAGACATCATTTTAGTAAATGTTCAATTCAAATAACGTCATAGTGTATAAATTCCCTTCCTAAACTGAGTTGAATCCTCAATCCAGTCTTGTCTTACTGAACCAGTTTCACTGGCCATTCGAGTCCTTTCTTACTAAATTGGGTTCACAACCTATTATATTCCAATATGACTAAAATATATTCACTCCCTATTCCAGTTCTGACTTACTAAATTTGGTTCACTCCCCATTCCATTCCCTTATTACTAAATCAGGTTCAATCCCTCTTCTAGTCCACTTTTATAGAACTTGGTTGTCTCCTCTTTCCAGTCATGTCTATCTCATGATATATAAATCTTAACCCAATGATTTTTAGTAAGATATAGTCCCCACAAATCCATGGATATAATGTAGTCAACATAATTGGTTATAACATAACCACGTTCACATAGATAAAATCAAAAGTATGTGTTCCATAAGATCATAAAACACTCATAATATCATATCCTACGAAATGAACATGGTTTCAAAAATATTTCCTCATATCATAACCTGTGAAAATATAATTGGGTTTCATAAGAATTTTATCATGGTATAACCCATGGGAAAGATGTTGGTTTCATAAAAATCATGACATCATAATCATAAAACATTCAAACAAATAAAAATAGTGGTATTATAGCTTCATATCCCTGAAAAAAATGAGTTTCATCGACGGATATCATCTAGATAGATAAGGATCTTGAATGATAAAATGGATTATTTTAAACGTAAAATATCCTTTCTTTGCAAAAAAACTTTTTTTTAAAAAAAATTAAAAAATAACATTGGAACCCTATAAAGGAATGTTTTAAATTAATTTTATAAAATTATTGAAGAAAATATCATTTCCTCTTTGAAAAACACTTTTTAAAACAAACAATATTTCGAAAATCATTTAATTTGAATGTATCCTTAAAAAAATTATAAAGGAAGCTTCAATTTAAATAATGTTCATGATGATGGTAAGTTTCATTCATGTTGTACATGTTAACACAAATATCCATTTCAAATTTTTAGTGAAATAAAAATGGGTTTTGTTTTTGAAAATGACATGAAGATTTTTTTTATGATGTTTTTAAAAATGTCAATCATGGGTAAAAATTTCATTAATAAATCATTTTAGAGAAATATTGAAAACATTTTAGTAATATTTTTTAGAAAACAAGGATTGAAATAAATAGGTTTTTCTACCAAAAAGAAATATTATTATAAAAAAATTATTTTTTGAGATCTTGAATACATAATAAGAGTAAAATGAATGGAAAACATGTATTTTCATTGAATAACCAAAATAGAAGAAAGTTTAAGGGAATTTTTTTAGGTAGATCATGATATGTTAATATTGAATACATAATCATAGAAATATCAATAAAAGAAGAGGTTATAACATCAAACCCTTACCACTTTAGTAACCTTGAATCCTAAGTACCTTGAAAAAAATAACATAAAATGGAACATAAAATATCATAATGATAAATAAATTCCCAATGTTACATGTCAAGGGGTCTATATATACATATCGTGAAAGAATATAGATACATAACATAGTGTTTATCTCATATAAGAAAAATTGAGGACAATTTCCTTATTGATTTTTTTACTTTTGAACCACAAACCCCATGAAAGAGATTTCCTTAAATGGATATATAAACCCAAATATTTTTTAGTAGAAGAATAATAATATACATTATTCGGAAGTTTATAAACCACATAAAAGTAACATGTAAGTAATTAGAATGTGTCTCATTGAAGTAAAAAGTGAGATGATAATACATTAACTAAATTCTAAAATTCCTTCACACACATTTGAATATCCTATATAAAATATAAATTTATTATAAATTAATTACAAAACTATAATTATATATATCATTCCATAAATAAGTTCTCCCACATTTGTCATATTTTTTAAGGGTCCATATTAGATCGTTCACAAACCTTAGAAGTGTAATGGTTGAAATTTGTCCAGAAAATAGTTTCTATACAGGTGTATAGGTCATTTTAACCCTTATATGGTTAGTTTAAACCAGGTAAACCCATTTTTACCTTAATTGTGATACTTAATTTTTAACACAGTCAATATTCATTTAGGTAATAAATTAAGTTGATATTATTCAAAACTATAAAGTATGTTGATTCCAAATATAGACTCTATTTTTCCCAATTCCATTCACAGAAGGGGAAAACATTAATTTAAAATTTCGATTGTAGGTGTGATGAGAAAGTGGTTTTTAAAGAGAAAATCTTTAAAAGTTCAAAATGTTTTATATCAAAATATAATATAAAATTGATTCCTATGAAATAAATTTTATTTACTGCTAAAAAAGTGATATAATGTTAATTTAAAACTAATTAAAAATATAATTTTACATTATAAATAATTTAAATAAAATGGAAGTATTCAATTAATATTAAATATTTTCATTATTCATCAAAAATTTTAAGTTTTTGAAAAGTCCCAAAAATTCCTCCTAATCTAATTTCTAAAAAAATTAAAAAAATCAATTTATAATTTTTTTTAAGTTTCAAAAATTATGTTTATTATAATTGAACAAAAGATAATAAAATAGTTTAAAAAATATATTTTTTAAGTGTAAAATTTTATTTATTTTTATTTAATTTCTATAAAAAAGATAAGATTAATATAATAAATTTGGCTAAATATATAATATATTAATTTCATTAAAATAATTAACCAAAATTCATTTGGTTAATTTATTAATATAAAACACACTTATGTGCATAAAAATTAGTTCTTCAGAGAGATATTTACCTTTATTTTCAAAAGGCTTTTATTTTTATTTCTAATTATTATTTCACTAAATAATTCATTTTATATACATGTGTAAACCAGATTTTCATAATTAGTTAATATTATTAATAACCACCATTCTAATGGCTAGGTAAAAACAATCATAATAAAATTTTAATAATATTTCAGATTTCATTTAAACTTAGTTTTTCATGTAATACTAATCTTGGTGTTCTATATAATTAAATCCAAAAATATTGTTGTGAGTAATTCAAGGTAAAATTTTTGCTAGGTGAAAATAAAAGTATTGAAAGAATTAAATTAATTTGGAAAAAAATATTTCACAAAATATCAGGGTGTTACAATCATAATATAATATATATACCATATCATTTCATTAAATATACTTATATATATCATCCATGTGACGTGGTGATTAAAACATATTCACATCGCTTCGTAAAGGAGGTAGTCCATTAATGCACAAATGACATTATCTTTTTTATTTGTATGAAATAAAATGATCTATAATCTTTCCAGAATAATAAATATTTCATGAAGGTGATAATTATTTCATTTATATCACATATATTATTTAAAATTATCCTTATTACATTCTATGTAAAGTGTTAGAAAAAACAAATCACATTGCTTCATGAGGCCGTAGTCCACCGTACACATTCACGACATTGTCATATCCCCTACAGAATAGAAAGTAAATATATATGTAATATAATGACTGAAGAGATATAATTATGTCATAATAATCATATATATATACTTTAGATCTGTTATCATACCTTGTTGTGAGTGGTGGTAATGGAAAAATGAATGACATCAGTTTTTGAGGTGGTAGTCTACAGTACACACAAATGATAGTTTTGTAAACCATTTGATAGAGGTGGGTATGTTTCTAGGTAATTACCTCATCATAACAACTATTTATATTTAATATAATTATTTTATTATATCAAGAGTTTTTTAAAAAATATTGATAGAGGTGGAGGAAGAAATAATATAATAATGCTCATTGAAGAATGTTACCACTTTATCTAGTACCTTCCTTATGTTTGAACTAAAAACCTTCATATATTAGATTTCTACCCGAAATAAAGAATTCTAGGATGATTTCATATAAGTTATTAAGTTATTTTTCAAGGATTTTCTAAATCAAAAAACACTTTAGGCATGTAGAAAAGAAGAGAGGTGGTGGTATTTTATAGGTGAGGTGACTTGCGTACACGTAATTTTTAAAAATAAATAGTGTACCCACATTTTCAATATTCTAAAAGGGAGAAACTGAATTATTATCAATAATTATACATTATAATGTCTAATAAATTTCATAAAATAGGTTTTAGATATGTTTTTATATAATTTTATCCCATATAATTTTCGTTTAAACCCAGGTAAATCAGTTTTTCCTTAACCATGGTAAATAATTTTTACTATTTTTACTATTCATTATGGTAAACAATTATGTTAAATTTTTTAGATAATATAATTTATGATTATTTAATTTTTTTTTTCTAAATTCCATTCACATAAGATGAAAATTTTAATTTAAAATTAATACTATATACGAGACGAGATAATGGGTTTTCAAGGAGTAAATGTTCAAAAGATTACGATATTTTTATATCAAAATTCAAAATTAAAATGATTCTGATGACCTAAATTATATTAATAGAAATATAATTGGACTAAATTTAATTTTAAACCATTTAAAAATATAATTTTAAACCATTTAAAAATATAATTTATCATTATAAATAAATTAAAATAAAAAATAGTATTCAATTAAAATTCAATATTTTTGACTATTTATATAAAAATGAATCATTTTTAGAAAATACAAAACATGAATCCTAAGATAATTTTGATATGATAATTTAAATAAAATTACTTCTTAGAAAATTATTTTTAAAATTAGTTACAATTAATTTTAAATTATGTGCACAATGTGACACTAATTCACCTTTCCGAAAAATAATGTTGTTCATAAAGCATTTGTTTCTATTTTAAATGATTCTTATATTTTTTTAAATCAATTGATAACCATTGAATTTATTTCTAACATGTGTAACAAAAAAAATAATAATTTATTTATTACTATTCATATTTTCCAATTTAATGGCCAGGTTGTAATGGTATACTATATTTCATTTCATTTTGACTTGGGGTTACGTGTTCCGCAAGCTATCAAAGAGAGTAAATTTAAAGAAATGTATTTCATGGGTTTTTAAGCTCGGTGTTGTTTTCCACATATTCTAGGGGAAAAAATTTATTCTTTAAAAAACTAAGGGATCTACATGGATAATAATCTTAGACTTTTATCATTATTTTTTTAATTTCTAGCATACTAAGAATTTAGATAAGAATTCAAAAATGTACCTATTAATGTTACCCCACTAGAAGCACTGATTAAGATCTCTGTACATCTCAGTAATTCCTAGATGAATAGAAAATTATTATATTTATGTATCATATAGAAGTTCCCTATTCTATTTTGGGTTTTATGGGACCCATATATAAGTTCCAAACCATATAACTCCATCATTAGAAAAGATGAACTCCAAAATCTTCATTAGCTTTATTTGTAGCTCCTAATTTAATTTTTATGTTTCCTTGATCATATCAAGAATATATGGTTGAAAATTTATTTGAGTAAGGTAGGATGAATTTATTTTTATGATTCTCATGTCTATCCTTTCTATGTCTAAGAATATTGGACTTATTTCAATCCACTCAAGGATATGGATGCAAAATCCTATCAACTCAGATAATCCTACACATTATTCACCTTAACAGAATGGTGATAGATCTAATATTCATCCTTGATCAGATCTATCCATAGTTATTGGTTCATACTAAGATCATTTTTTTTGAATATATACATGAGAATTTTTTGATCTCCATATATATCACACTTCTCCCAATATAGATAATGTTGCAAAATATTCATTGTGATGATCACTGTAGCTAATTATAGATCTTGAGTTTGGTATTTCTGCTTATGGATCATTAGTTAGAAGGAAGAATATGATATAAAATTATCATATTTCATGATTACACTACACAATAATTTTTTTACACACAACTATAGATCACAGATCACTTCCCACTGGTTAGAAATGTGAGAATAGGTGAAATTATTATCCTCTTCATTAACTCTTTAAATATCTCTTCACATTCATCAATCCAGAAAACAATTTACTCCCTTATAAGTTATTTGGGTTATTTTTCCATAAAATCATGAGAGGTTTTTAAAAAATATATTATATTACCCAACTAATCTTATAAAAACATGGATACATATCAAATATTTTGGTCTAGGACATCTTTTAATTTCAACATTCTTCAAAGGATCCAGAAATATCACTTTTCTAGTGATAAAATATCCCAAAAATTTTACTTTCACCATGAAAAATAACATATTTACTATACTTTAAATATAAATTTTTCTTTCTCAACGTATTCAATAAAATATTCAAATTTCCCCGAATATTCGTCATTGATTTTAGAGTAGAGAAGAATATCACCTATGAAGACAACCAAAACATTGTCAAGGAAATCTCTAAAGAACCTATTCATTTAGTAAAAAAGTATAACTCTATTATTAGTGATTTCAAATAAAATTACGATGAACTCACAATGCACATATGTTGTATGGGATGTAGTCTTGCAAATATTTTCCTTCTTCTCCTTTAATTGGAAATAACCAAAAAAAATATCTACATTAAAGAATTATTTGGCTCCTTGTAGCTGATCAAACAAGTTATTAATACATCAATAAGGACACTTTATATTTATCATGATATTGTTGATCCCATGATAATTAATGCATATATTCATTGATCCATCCCTCTTCTTGATGAGAAGGACTAGTACACTCCATAAAGAATCACTTCGGTGTATAAACCCTTTGTCCAAATTCTCTTGTAGTTTATTATTAATCAATTACTGTTCAAAAATGGATACTATATATGGTGTCTTAGACATTAGAAAATATTTGGGTATAGGTTTGATTGAGAACTCAACATCTCATCTATGAGTAAGACCAACCAATATTTTATGAAACACATAAATATATCCCCATATAATTAATATGTCATTAAGGGTGATAATTACCTTAGTATCAATCATTACAGTCAGATACTCTTTCTTATAAAGAATAATTTCCATGCTTGAGGTGATGATTCCAAAGGATATCTATACTTCTCTTATACTTGTTTAGTATCCAAGGTCAATTCATGATATAGAGTGAAATTTACTTCACTCATCAATTTATGTTATCCTTATACATAGAAATCAAATCCATACCTAGAATAGCCTAAAATTATTCTAAAGGGAGTATCATAAGGTTTTAGAGGATATTTATCTTGAAAAATATTTGTTGGGGAGTAGTTATATAGTTTATATGCACTAATATCCATTTTTCATCTTCATCGATAACTCAACTGCCTTGTTTTGAGGTTGTGTTTTAATAGGTGTACTAAACTTTCCGGATATGAAAGAATGAACAGAACTATAATCAAAGACTATATTAGATATCCTTAAATGAATAAGTAGAATAATTTTCACCACTTTATAGTTATGTTCCACCTTATAATTTGTTATCACATATGATATTTCTCTTTATCTAAGACTTAGAGGTTATTATGACCAGTTATCACTGAAAACCCATGGATTAGGGCATTGGTTAACATAGATTTTTTTAAAATTATAGTCGAAACATTAGAGAATAGGCTAAGGGTTTACTGTTTAATTATCTTCATCCATCACATTGGTTCATTTCACCCATTGGAATTCACTAGCAAGGTTCCCCTCCTTTCCACACCTAAAAAATTTCTTTGTCCCATTTTGGGAATTTCCAGGATGATTCTTCCCAGAATATTGAAAAGTAAGATGTTGGGATTTCTTACCGTCATGATATTTTTCCATAGCTCCCAAAAAAATATAATACATTCCCCACATGATATATTTAGACTCCTGAGCCCCTTGATATTCACCAATTCCCATTTCAATTGCGAGGTCACATAAAACAATTTATTTATAGGTTTAAATGTCCAAAATGTCCAAATGTTTTCATATATTTGGATATAAGAAACTGAATCAGTGATTAAATTTAGTATTGGGGTAATGAAAACGAAAAATATGTATCATACATGTATTGCAATGTTTTCCTCATATGACTTGATGTATTATTAATAATTTTTATAGAGTGAGGAACACACTCTCTATTTGATCTCCATGATTGGGGGGAAAATATTTGTTGTAAAACATTTTATGGAATTAATTCCACTATATCACTTGGATATATTTATTGAATTAATTATTAATGATCATTTTCCACCATTAATCATATTATCCCTCTATTTGATAAATAGTCATCATGAGTTTCTCTTCCTTATATAATTGATGGATTGAGAGGATCATTTCAATGCAGTTCATCCACTGTTCACTGATTAAGGTATTCTAATATCCACTAAAAGAAAGATTCATTTGTCATATAAAGGAGTCAATTTCAACTTTTTATTTCCTAGGAGGGTGTTGGTTTTAAACCTGATCCAAGATTGTTTTAATTTTTTAATTGAGTGATTATTTTCATGATGTTCTTGACACTTAATCCTACTGGACTGGGCATCTAATTTGGAAAATCATCACATTTCCTTCCACATTGGTTGTTCAGTCAATTCCTCATATTTTCATCCATTGAATAAAATAAAGGGAAAATTAGGTATGAGAATTTTCAAACCCATAAAAGGTATACTCTAATTAGTGGATTTATTACTCATTAATGACATATATTCCTTATCCTATGAATTTATAGTTTTCTACATAAGTTATATATCAGTTATTTACTAATATAAAATTTCATAGTATTTTTTATTCCCTTTATAATAGTTTATAAAGATCTTTTGAATTTACCAATTCATATCTCCTGGGAGTGTCAAACTATGTTTGTAACAATTACTCTTTTCTAAGCACAATGTGATGATCGAGTAATTACCCAATTCCCCATTTTTTTGGGTTATTACCCCTCAGTAAAACTATACTATATCCAAATCACTTGTAGTATCATGATAATTATTTTTTTTTCACAAAAACAACTCACTCTTTTCATTAACAGAATTTAGGGAAGTTTTTATATGTTTGGTCATATACTGAAGGCTTTCACTAAGGTTTTATAATCTCAATACCCAAAAATAACTTGACCATTAATTGATACCAACTATGATAACCCATATCTTATGTACAATTTATTTCGAAGATATATTTCACTAGGATAGAAATCATACAATCCAATAATATCGATAGGCCATATATCATTGGTTAAATAGATATATATATCACACTAACATACAATAGGGAGACAACAACATTAATTAAAACTCCATAACATTCCTTTATAATTTTATTGATCTTTAATAAATATATGATATAGCCTGGGGTTGTCTATAGGAAAAGGGTGGGATATAAAGTCTATTAAGGGAATAATAAAATCATAACATGATTAATGTAACTCATATGAGTAAAGAGGCATATAAAGGTTACATAAAAGGGTAATAATTATAAAAATTAACACCGAATTATGATATAGGATTTTAACATCAATGCAACATAATAATTCAGGAACACTATAAAACATGACTTCATAACATATTGTTCTTAGGATAACCTGCAATTCACCATACATGAAATATCATGTGATAAAAAAATACAGCATACATTAGAGGGATATATAATTCCAGGACCACCAATCACATTCATATCATGCATATTCATTTGTGTTCCACATATATCATAAAATATAAGAATGTACTTCACCACTTTTAATACCATGATTAATTAGTTTGTATTATATACATTGAATTCCCTAATCAATTATTTATAAATAAATCTATGCGAATACCATTGAGTGTAAATGTGGATGGGTATTCATGAAAAAAAAGTTTTCTATAAAGAATTATGGAATAATTTCAGGAGTAGAATGGGTGTAAATAATAGTTCATATAAGCATTTAATTATAGTGAAAGGTGGTATATCATTTCAAGGGACACCTTAGGAAAATAAAGGTATGTTTCAATACACATTATAACATGAAAAACTAAAAATAAATTTTTTTTTTTCAAATAATGTACTTCAATAAAAAGGAATAAGAGATAACCCCTTACTTTCAGAGGGTACTTCTAAAATATTGAGATGAGATTAGTAAGATATTAGAAAACCCTTGGGAGTTATTTAGAGATAGATAAGGAGATGAAAATCAAGATATATTGTTTTTAGTAAATAATAACCAGAGTTTTCATGGGTATTTTTATAAAAGGAGCAGGGAGTTGTTTTCAAATGTTGAAACAAAGGTTTTCGACTCTAAGTTACAAAATAAAAAAAACCTTACGATGATTTTCCCATGGTTTTTTCCAAAGAGTAGTGGTTTTCAATATTTTATTAGGATAAGAATAAAATTCATTAAAATAATACCATTTATGACATGGAAATATTCATATTCATAAAGAACTATTTTTAAAACTTTAACATATAATATACATTTTAGAGGATTCACTTTAGGTTTTTTAAATTACAAAAATTACTTTTAAAACACATTATTTTAAATGGGAGACATATTTTTGGTCGTTTATGGAATTTATATCATTTATTACATCACTTTTTGGATATTATTCTATCATAATAATTACCATATATTTATAATGTATTTTGTTTTTACACAAAAAATTTCCAGAATATTAAGAAACATTCACTCTTAGATAATTTTGATGTGCTGAATTCAAAAATAAATTTATTTTAATAAAATAATTTTATAAACATGATAATTAAATCTCTTAAATAAATAGACTTATTGTTAAAAAAATACTAGTTTTTTACACAAACCACTTTATGGATCTTATAAAAATAACATTTGACATCATTAAATTATATTATCATTTACATTTAAATAAATATTTTTTAATAATAATATTTCATCAAAATAGAATTTATTTAAAAAAATCACAAATTTTTAAAAAATAATGTTTTAATTGATACTATATATATCCCAAAAATGCGATTTTAGTTTCTTTTCATAAAATTAAATTTTTATAATACAATTTATTTAACCATATATATATAAAGTAATAATGAAAAAGGGGAAAATATAATCATTATTCTATCAAAAAAAATTAAACATTCGTAGTACTATTGTCTAGGTACATAGCCACTTACTACACCAGTGTACATCGTAAGGGTAAGGTGTGCGATTGTGGTACTTTCTTGGGGAGCTTCATAGAACATGGTTTGGGATGTGATATTGATTATATTGAACCAATTTATTTTAATATTATCATGGAATTTCTATAGGGAAAATCCCCGTGATACTATCTCCCCCATAATCTATGATATATGGGACATAGAGGATATGATCCAACTATTTGATGCCAATTATACTTCCATCTATATCAATTAGACTTTATCATAACACTTAATATATACTATTCTTAAAGGTAACTATATAATAGATATATTATCAATGGTTATAATTCTTCATGGTCTCTTAATCTTGAAATATATATTATGGACATATTTGACAATGTTGTAAAACAATTAAGTGTAGTGATTGTGTTTTCTATAACTATATTTCTTAATATGGAATATATTCATTCAAAAGGGAATTTAATTTATAAAATTTTAGTCTATTATAGATGGATTGTTCTAACTGTGGCCTGGTGAAGTTATGTTGGATCTCTTTGATATTCAGATACTATTAATCATAGATTTGTAATATCAAATGTTAGTATATATAATGGGAGATGAGATAAATAACAAGAACTTAATATTGTGAAATTATTTTAATCTCAATAATATATTACAATTCCCATGAATGATATATAATAAATATTATATGCTAATAATAATTCGTTTTTGATTTTTTTTAACTTTCATTTTTTAAATACTTTGTTAATATTTGTACTATGAATAGATTTAGTAATCCTATGGATCTATTTTTTTAGATTTTGTTCCTTAGAACATACTTGATACTTTAAGATATTCATATAGAAATTCATTGCATAGTCTTAACAAAATCACAAGACATAACATTTTTTTTGATATATCTTATCAACATATCTATCTTGAAAACTTATAAATCTCTCATAAACCTATTAGTGATACATGCCACTCATTCATTTTCCAATTAAAATTTTATGATCAGTATGCATGATTTATCTAGAAATGAATTTATATAATATGCGTATCTTATTAGCATTTATTATTGTCATTGACCCTTCTTAGTTATGACTTATAGACACATAACACATGGTATCTTTTTTTCATTCCATATAGGAATTTATAAAAATTTTTCCTCTAAATTATGAGGTCTTAATAATAAATAGTCTTTTGTGATGCTAATAGAAGTTTTCTATTACAAGTATAATTAAAAAGAATATTATTCCTGATATTTAGTGTATAGGTTGTATTATAGACTAAAAATTTCAATAATAAATCATGATTTCTTGATATCAACTTATACCATACATGTCATATTTCTCTTGAATAATCACCATCAATATGAGGTCTTAAAAAATTAAAAATATGGAGTCCCTGATTCTTGATACATGGAATAAATTATTTAAATTCATTCATATTTTCCCACCATATCAAGTTTATATTTATTAATTCTTTTTAGGGATATTTATTATAATGGAATAAAATATTTATCACACACTAAAGTGAACATAAACAAGCTATTTGTTTGCGACTTCATATGTAGTATGTGTCTTTGGAACTTCTCCTCCCACTATGGTCATTGGAGTCTAGAATTATGATTCCAAATCATGTGTATCTATATCCTTAACCAATTTAAGTTAAGTATACTCCCAATATACTTAAGTATATATGATTCATTTCTAAAAAAACATTTATCCTTAACTACGTATTAAAATCCTTAGTGGCTATAGGATTATCATCTTAGATGAACCATGATTTTCATGTTTGTTTATAGCTATAGGTAGATCCTAACAAATTATATTCAACAGAAACTTATATACTAATACAATATTATCATATCACAATTTATATGATATATATTCTTCTATATAGTTAGAATTTGTATTTGTTTTCATTTATATTTGAAAATTATGTATTTGATTAAATTATTGACAATTTAAAACATATATAAGATTCATCATTGATATTAATTTTATTAATATCCTGATATTGTTGTATATAAGGTTATATGATATTATTAAAACCATTACATGATATATGGTCAATGATTACTTGAATAATATGTTCTTTGAAAATTTATCTTGGAGTCTCCTCTATCTTTACCAAGTGCATGAATTTATATTATTTAGTATTTCTTAAATTGTTTTAACAGAATTTCAAAAAGTGTATGAACTTACCTCAATATTTAGAATAGTTCACATGGACTTGTTGAAATAACTCTAAAATATTTATGAAACAAATTTATTTCAAATGTTTTCTTTATATAAAACAAGATACATTGTTTTTTGTTATACATATTATCTTTCCAAAATATGGACTAAATTTTTTTTGGACCTAAAAAATTCAAATACTACGAGTTTCCATTAAAAAATAATTATATTTACAGAATAATGTAATTGAGTTGAATAATTTTATATTTATCATTCATTGGAATGGACATCTATGATTTAATATTTATTAGACTATTAGTTTAGTATGATGTATCGTAACAACATTTATTCAAAATCTGAAATAATGTCTCTTTATGTTTATCTAGACATTGAGATAAATGCTTTGGTAATACTAATTGAAAACTTTAATTAATTAATTATTGAAAATTTTAAGTTGTTTCTTCTCACTATTGATATATAAATCACCCTTTCACTACCCCTATAAAAATTAACCATACTTCTTAAAATATTTCAAAACATTCATAATTATCCAATATATATATAAAATATTGTATTTAATGAACAAGAAGTTATCTGAAAATATAACATTCAATCATATAATTTCCATAAGTTTATAAAAAAATTATATATTTAATATATTTAAATATCCCCAATAACGATTTTTATTTATATGATATGTAAATGGGATTTTATTCATTACCTTCCCCCTAAATACTTTGTCTCTTTGAATGATGTTGTAAGGAAACAATTGTGTTTAAAATTCTATAGGATTTCCCACATTATCATGTATTTACATCACCATAATATTTGAGGAAATAAGTTCCCACAAAACCTTATTTTCTTTATCTGGATGGATGACATAAAAAGGATTTATTAGAATTTGCTCTATTTCATTCATTTGGTCTTGGATGAATAAGAAGAAAATTGGTGGTAAATATGATAGAATAATATTCATTGAGAATATATTATCTAAATAGAATCTTAACATTAAATAATTTACTTTAAAATGTGAACACATGATTACAATATAAACACCCACTTTTTAGTCTACACTAAACTTATATAGGTAAAATATCATATATCTTTAAGACTCTATTTCTCATTTTTAAGAGATATTGGATAAGATATAATGGAATAACGACCCTCTGCATATCTTCTACACTAATCCTTTTCCACCTCATCTTGGTGGGAAGAGGATCAAGTTTAGATAATTCCAACACATTGTAAATAATCTCTAATAGTAAATAAATATAAAACATCTATTCCAATTCAAGATTTTTTTGCATTTGATGAAATTCCCTAGTTAGGGAATGATTGAAGTGTTTTTTATAATTTTTATTTCCATTTTTTCTACAATAATTAAACTATATGATTTTTACTTTTCTTGATTATGGAATCTATGAGACAAAATAATTTTAATCATTTTATTAAGTCTCCAACTATTTTATCATGTATCAAAGGCCCTCACAGTTGAACTTAGAATATCCTATTGTGAGTAGATTATATTATAAAGGATCTATATTTCCCACATTATAATCTAGAATATGTTCATGAAATCCATAATAAGGTGTTTATATAGGCGGTCTTTCCAACTGCGGGTTTACAGTTCCGTGTTCTGGTGAGTGTACTACCCAATCCTTAAATCTGAAATTTGATTTCCTCAACACATACCTCCAAATTTCCATTGAATAGACTATAGAAATTAAATTCAATAAACATTATATTAAGTCAACTCATCATATTTGTTAAGACTATGAGATAATTTAATGTCCCCGTAACTATGTCTTAAACTGACTCTTTAACTATGGTTTGTCTTTATTCAAATAATAGAAAGATCAATGGATTAATCTTAACATAATAGATTTTTTATGCCTAAAAATTACTATTTTATCTTTTACACGACTTGTTAATATTAATTGGATTTTAATAAATTTATTGACCATAATTGATAAAATATTTATACATAATCTTTTTATTTTAATTCCATGTTTTCATAATAATGAATTTATTTATGTGATCATAGTCCTGTATCGATAAAATAAATCATATAATAAAAAGAAATAAAATAAATATAACATGGCATGATCATGATCCTTTACTAGTGGTTTTTAATTTATTATATAATAAATAAACCATTGAACCTAGATAAAAAACTACTTTGATCAAATACGGGCATGAGTTTTTAGAATTACACATTTTTCATGTGCATGTCCTTGGTTTAGTTTCACCTCATCTCTATCTCTAACCGAACCCATGCACCTTGAAGCTCCATCCTTTAAATTGTTTCACTTTTCATATAGGTAAAAAGATACATAAATGGGGTTTTCTATAAAGGAAACTGTGGGCATGCAGGATCATACTTAAAAAGGATGGAGTAATGACTCATTGACCATATATTTAATTTAAAAAACATGAAATTATTAAATTAAAGAAACCATAAAAAAACAGTTTCCCTATGCTCATAATCATGAAATAATGAAAAAAAATAATTAAATATACTAACTTTAATTAATTTATATTCACAATTTTATTATGATAAAAACACATGAATTAATATGATTAATTACCTGATTAACAAATTTATTCATTTTATCTTAATATAAAACCAATCTGTCTTGGAGATACTCATCCAATTTAATTTCATATAAATTTAATATATTTTTTTATTTAAAATTAATGATGTTATCATATTGTACTTGGAGGAAACAAGATATATACCCATATTAACTACACAATGTGGTCCTCTTTATGTATAGTGTACCCACATGATATATCACATACACAACATGAGATGGAATTTCATAGAATGTACTATCAAAAAAATGACCAAAAAAACACATGAAAATTTTGTAGCATATACCAATTTAATGCATATTGAGTATACATTATGAAACGAACATCAAATTATATTATCTCCTTATCTTACACAAAATTAATTAAGCATTTAATATAATACAAATCCTATCAACCAGTGTGTACTATCAAATTAATGACACATGAACTCATATTTATAAGTTTTGATGAAGTAATTAATTAATTTATTTTCGAAGTTAATTATTTAATACTTTTTATATCCATACATATCATTTATTTTGAACAAATGGTCTTGGATTAATTATACCACATGTAATTTGATTTATTTATCCACATCTGTTGACCACATGACCTCCACATCCTATGGACTTACATTGTTTGTTGGTGAGTTACATGTTGTGTTACCATGAAAACCATGTACCACAGACAGATGGTTCTTTGAATTTTATTTTCATATTACTCATCAATATGTGTTATAAGAGTGAGAAACAAATAAGATATGAATATAGATCAAAAAATCAGTTTAAAAGAACTAATTTCTTGAAAGGAATACTGAATTTTACATACATAAAAGACCCAAAATAAATAAATAATTATAATTTTAATGTGATTGCTCTAATACCACTATATGGTTCTAGATTCAATGGAAGCACATATTGATCCAATAAATAACTCATATTTTCTTAGATTCAATAGATTATTCACAATTTACATGACCTGAATTTCTTAACCAGTGAATTTTTTTTAAAGACTATTGACAATATTTTTCACCAAAATCAAGAGAGGATATTTTTCACTTTAATTTACAATAAATTTGATTGTATGAGGAAATAGCACAACTTTGTGTTCTTTCATAGATACAAGTTTTTATCATACAAAGGATATTTGTATTCACATTTTACAAATTGATAAGGACCAAAAGTAGAGCCCCTATAACTGTGATCCACATGTTACCTTTTGATATTAGAGTGTTGTTTATGGTATTCTGAGTGCTAGTGTGGTAGCACGGATTGTCTTATACCACTCCCTTGAATGAAACCAAGTTCCCTATGTTCTAGAAGAACCATATCGCGATTTATCTATCTCGAGAGGAATGATGAAGGAAGAGTGAATCTCTAGTGTCTGGGAGAAAAACTCTAGATAATTTTCTCATTGATAGATTATTTTCTATTGATGATAATGTTTTTTTACAACCTGAACCTCTCACAATTATCGAAATTTACTATTTATAGACATAGGGTTAGGGTTTCAAGTAATTAATTTCATAAAATAAATTAAAAATATATTAAAACCAAAAAGAACCACATGTCATGTAAAATAATAATATTATTATTTTATTCCACAGAGTTTGCTAACCCGTGCAATGGTAACTATTATTTGTAGTCTGGTAAATAACTATTTATGAGTGAACAAATAACAAATTTTTCTTGTCCTCCTTGAAATTTATATAATTTTTTAATAAATAACATAAACAAATATTATATTCAGGGTCTCATGAATAACATATTAATTTTAAAATTCATGTAATTAAATAAATTATTTATTAAGAAATAATTTTTTATTACCTTATGAATAACAAGAGATAAATATTATGCATTCAAAAAATAAATAAATATTATATTCATCGTACGGAGAATAAAATATTTATTTTGATATTAATTTATTTAATTATTTATTAATGAATAAATGATTATGTATTGCCTTTTAAATCATAAGAGATAAATAAATATTATATATTTGTGTAATTAAATAATTACCTTTTAAATAAATATTTATATAATAATTATATTCATTTAACAAATCCAGAATAAATATTACTTCTTGGTTGGGAGAATAATATTTATTCCAATTCTTAAATGTAAATAGAAACAATATTTAGGTGAGATCAAAGGAAACACTCAGTGTGTGGCCCTCTAGGCCTCTTCCTCAATGAAATTATGTGTTCTTGCACAATGTTTATGATTATAGTCTTGTAATGGGTCAAGGAACCCATGGAGGAAAAGGATAGGTCAAAATTAAAACAACCACATACAAACACTCACTATGTAATATAATCCCATTGACATGATATCTCCTCAAGAAGTTTTAACTATGTCATCAACCCATATACTTGATACATATTTATTTGAATATCTAAAATAAACTTTTCATTACCCCATGGTCATGGAATTTAATATGACAGTTCTGTTTAATTAAAGGGTTAATATATTATCTTCTATAATGATTGAGGAGATAAATACTTCCTCATATTAATCTTCAGTAACACATCATTCTTGAAGCACCAAACACACCTGTATTCTTTATTAAATCTCTCTTCATGGTTTATGATAATGAATTAAAGTACAAGATTCATAATATGAATTAAAAATAGTATACATTGACATATAAACATGAAAAATTCCTATAAGTGCGTCTGTTCTCATAATATATAATCTTAGAGATTACCTAGTGAAGTATTTATTAGAAAATTATCATCTTCTTAGGATTAATCACACCTGTTAATCAATATACTATGTATCCTATCATAGAATTTTATCTAATAGTATAAACATATTTAATAATACCATCATGGAACATCGATGTCCCTATCATAGTGGGGAACTACTATTTATTTTGTAATACGACTGATATTATAGTACATTAACATATTAATAATATGAAAAATAAAGATAAATATTTTATAAGGTATTAATACCTAAATTAAAAATATTCTATTTATCTAAAGAAAAACGTATTCGGTTCTAGAAAATGAACTCCAACATTACAAAATCTATTTCCCAAGTATTATAATAAAATTCCTCTGATTCCTACTATAAGAATCTGAATCCATTAACTAGGAGATGGTGGTTATGTTACTACATTGGCACAAAATATGAGGGATCAGATCCAAAAGGGTCTAATAGTTTTGTAGTATTTGGAGACTAAATGCATATGTAAGTCTCACATTACTTATGAAATCATAAAATAAAACAAAATTTTCTTATGAGTACATCATTATTTATTATATTAAATTATTGAATTCATTTATAGATCCCTTCTCAGTATCTTAGAGAATGGGTACTATAATAACGGTTGTGATCAAAAGCTCTATAGGAAAAAGTGTATAACAAAAGCTATAAAACAAATTAATAAAGAATGAATAATATAGAAGAGATAAAATGTAATCAATTATTCCATATAACTAATATAATTATAGTGGAATAAATCCTTGAATTACATAACAAAAATAATAATCACATGGATAAAAATAATTTTTTCATTATAATAGAATAGATAATGCCAAGCATCTTAATATTACCATCAAGGAATTGAGCCGATACATCATACATAAATAGAGATGGTGTACACCAAATACTAAAACTAGTTTTTCTCATTAGACCTACTGATGCATCAAGGAGCTATAACTTACCCCACACTTCAAATAAATTCATTTATTATATAAATGTAATGAATATTAATCCAATACATAATCAATATACACATTCATATTAAAAACTAGTATAACAAATGTTAATATTTTCTATTATTAATCACTAGATAAATAAAATCATAATCCAACTAGAATAATATGGTGGATGATATCACTAGGATATATACCCAATAAAGCATACAATTGATAAAAGGTAATTGGTAGGGATAAAATTACATTAAAATGATTACTAAAATATTTATTGTGTAAAATAACTTTTTTTATTTTAAAATCAATAATATTAAATTCTAAAATTTTTAGAAATATTAGGAAACAAATTTCATTGAAAAATATACACAAAATTTTAAAGTAAAATTCAATGAAAATAATAGTAATGGTGGTCATAAAATCCATTCAGGAGATAAGCATTAAAATAAAAATTCCATTCTCACCTTTGATAGAAATTACCTCAAGAAAAAAAGATATTAAGGTTTATTTTAAACATTTTTATACAAAGTCAGACATGGGTAAAAATTACTTTAATCAATCATTGAAGAATAGAAGAAATCGCCTTGAAAAAATTTTAAATAATATATAGGCATAGAGGAAAAATATTTCCAACCAAATAGATTTTTTAAAAAAAAATTCCTTTTTTACATTTGAGTTCATAGAAAGAGAAAAATTAAAGGAAAACATGTAATTTATATAAATACATTGTGTAAAGGAAAATAAATGGGGTTTAATTTAGAATGATCATAGAATTTATCAAATGGAAACTTAAATATAAATAACAATGAATAAGGATAAAATTATCGAATACAGCCTTATATTAGGTGTAACATAATTGGTAAATAATTGATTAAAATAAAATAACTAAAAATTGTTTTTATTTGAAAAAAACATTATTCAGATGCCCAAAATTTTAAGCATATATTAATAAGTTGAAAATTATATTTTTATATACACTATATTTATTACTAAATATATATTTGGTCTAGAAAAAATGTTTCATAAAATTTTTGGTTATTATTATACCATTATAATGTCATAAAAGTGATTGTTTTCATAAAATAACTATTTTTTACTATTCATTAAAAAAGATACTATAGCTAAAAAATATAAAACTATCACCCTAAGACAATTAAGAAATGATGAACTAAAAGTGAAATTAATTTAATAAATTTCAATTTATATGTTTTGTGAATTTATGTTTTAATAATATTTTTAATTTATGCATATACATTATACTATTATTTATTTTTAAAGAAAATTATACTTACTATAATTAAATTTCATGTGTTACATCTGTGGTAGATGTCCAGAGTTTTATTGGCTTGGATGGATACTATAGGTGTTTTGGGTTATTTTTATCATGATTTTAAAATCACCTAATCAAGCTAACACAGACAGAAATGAAGTTTCCATGGACAACAACATGCGAGTAAAGCTTCTGGAAGCTTGTGAAGAGATTATCGATTGCACATGTACTTACATTACTCTATAGTGGATAAGGGTTTATGATATTTAGTTTTATTTAATTGGATTGGGATTTTTTGGAATGAATTACAAAAATTTATTTGATTATGTATCATGTTAATTAAATAATCATGAGAAAAACCACCCAATACATGATCTAGAGTTGGCCGTTGTAGTTTCTAGATTGAAAATTTGGTCGTATCATCTCTATAGTGAGAGGTTGGATATTTATATCAACCAAAAGAGATTAAATAATATATTCACATAAAAAGAGGTGAACATTAACTAAAGGAGGTTGTTATAACTGATCAAATAAAAAAATTTCACAATACACTACCACACTGAGAAGGAAAACAAGGTAGATGATACTCTAAGAAATAAGGATCATGCTACCTTATATCTAATGAGGACTGAAAGGAATCCAATACTCATGGATTTTAAAATGAAGAATCTTGAAGTTATAATGGATGGAGTTGGATCCTATATTTATCAAATGATGATTTAAACGCTTGTTCATGAAAGAATCAAGGAGGCATTGGAAGATGATATGGAGTTATAAAAAAAGGTAGTTAATATTCCAGAGTTTAATATTGAATAATATATATTTATAAGGTCTGGAACTCGAATATGTATACCATTAAAACATGAAATAAATTTTGAAATTTTTAATGATGCACATTGCATATCCTTCTCTATTCATCCATATAGTATATATATGTATAAAGATGTTATTAAAAACTTCATGGTGGTATAGAATGAAGAGGGAGATTATAGAATACATATTGAGATTCTTAGTATGCCAACATGTTAAGGATGAATGACATAAGTATAAGAGTATTAATAAACCATTACCCATACTGGTATATAAATAGGAAAACATTGCATTGTATTTTTTCATAGGAACCCCAATATATCTAAAGACCATACATTCATTTAGGTTACAATAAACCACCTTTAAAAGTTTGAACATTTTATTTTGATCAGGGAAGATATCTCTCTTAAAAACACTCTGAGATATATATAAGGGTAGTGGTGAGGCAACATGGAGTACCATAATCTATTATATTTGATCTATATCTATGGTTTTCCTCAAGGTTTTGGAATAGTATTCAGTAATTATTAGAGATAGAGATTATTTTAATCACTTCTTATTACCTTCAGAAAAATAGCTATTATGAAATAAAAAATAAAAAATTGAGGATATATTGAGATCTTTTTCAATATACATCCATGGATGTTAGGATCAAAACCTCCCCGGAGTATATTTCTCATATTAAAAAATTTTATATTTTATAATTCAAATGGAGTCATATGAGGCTTTATATGGGAAGACATACTAGACTCCAACATGTTGGGATGAAGTTTCAGAAAGGAAGTTGATAAGACCTGACCTTGTCTTGGAAATGATAGAGAAGGTTCAAACTATCTAGTGAAACATGACATATGCACATTGTTGGAAAAATGGTGATAATAATAGATGAGATCTAGAGTTTGAATTTGGTGACAAGGTTATCCTAAATATATCTATTTTGAAGTGGGTTATGATATATGGGAAGAAGGTGAAGCTTACACATAGGTATATCAATCTCTTTGAGAACCTTGATCATGCCAGGGTTGTATCTTATCACCTAACACTCCCTTAATACCTCTTATAAGTGAATGATGTGTTCCAAGTATCACTTTTGAGGAAGTTAATACCATAACCATCATATATACTGAACTCAAAAGCTATGTAATTATATCATGATATGACTTTTGAGGAGAAACCAATGGGGACCAAGATTAAATAGATTAGTTTTTGTGGAATAGGAGCACTCATCTGCTCAAAATTATTTGGATGAATCATAAGTTTGAAGAAGAAATGTGGTAACCTAAGGATGTGATAATACATTATTACCCTCACTTATATTATTACTTGTAATATTTTTTAGGGTATTTTTTAATCAGAATAGAATATAAAAAATAAGAATTTCGATAAAAACCTTTTCCATAAAAAAAATCATATTGTGTATCTTATCTTGTACACAAAACTAAACTAATAATTTGAATCTTTAATAAAATCATATGACAAAAAATGACCATTATGTTAGAGGAAGTAAAATTTTGTGTTTCAATAATATGCAACCACACTAGGAAAAATATTTAAAAAAATTATAATAAAACCAAGTACATTTTATGTTTGAAAAATACACTTTTTCTAAACCAATGATTATTTTCACATTAATTGCTATACTATGGAAATTAAATTTTATCACCATTAGAGATTTTATTTAGAGAAATTAATTTCATATTTTTAATCTATATATCTAAATCATATAAAAATTCATAATATATTTTTAGGATTACAATTAATGTTAATAGGATTACACTTAATTACTAAGATAGTGGTAAAACTATTATTTTCAAATAATTATTTTATTAACATTATGTAATTTTTAAATAATAAAATATATTATTATATTCATAAAAATGACTCTAATATAATGTATAAACCTATACATAAATATATTATCAAATTTGTAATTGATAATTAATGTTATATAATATTAAGAACACATAATGGTTTAAACCTCATTTTTCTTCAAAAAATAGTATATATATAATATGATTTAATTTAAACATTAATTTTATCATATTTAGAAATTAAATTCTATTAATTATAGGGTAAATTTATTTTCAATAAACCCTAACTTGTTAAAAGGGTTATATTTTACTTTTAGTAAAAAAAATTACTTATTAAAAAAACTAGTTACCAAGGATAAAAAACTAAAAATGATAAAGTATAAAAATTAATTGGTAAATGGACAAAAATGAGTGAAAATTCATTTTTGATGATTTATAGACCCAAAACACTTTATAATAATTTATTTATTAGTTTTGGAGAAATTTACCATTGAATAGTGTCATGGAATCATTGAGATGTAAAGGGTATTTATAAAAATTCAATTTTTATTCACGTATAAAAGGGGAATCTCACTACCCCTTCAAGATCTATCCAAGATTAGCTCTCTTCTTGAAACTATACCAAATTTACCTATCCTGTATTTCAAATTAACTTAAATAAACCAATTTTCATTAGAAATGTTTCTAAGGACTTTATTTTCAAGAATAATTTCAAGGGAATGTTCAAGCTCCCTACAGAAGTAATTCATACACAGTCTTTTACTCTTAATCTTAGTATACCATAAAAAATGTTAACTATCCATGAAATTATGATAAAATTAATATTATTAATATTAGTAATTTTATTATACTAATAAAATATCACTCATCTAACTCCATCTAAACCATTTGAAAAATGAAGACATCATTATGTGTTTTTGTGAACTACCTCCTCCATGGATGACATGTTATATTTTTTAAAACCTCCATATATGGATGGTTAAAAATATTTATTTTTTTGATAAAAAAATATATTTAAATAATTATTATGATTCTAAAATAATAAAATATTTTAGTTTCTACCCTCCTCCAACAGAGAGCATTAATTTTGTGTACATGTAGAATACCACCATCCAAGAAAAACACATTGTTTTTCTATTTATTACCTTCATGGATGAATTTAAAAATGTATCTAACATATAAATATGATATTTATCAAACTATTAATAGTTTTAATGATGATATTATATTTTATTTATGTTATATTAATAGTAAATGGTCCTAGAAAACTTATTTTTTTTAAAAGGAACTTATTATGGAAACTTTCATAACTTCATTCAATTATGGAGACCTACGGAAAATTATATTTTTTGTGAAATTGGAATGGTAAAATATATACAGCTAAAAAATTATGTATATTAAAAATCCATTTTAAAAAAATTTTCTTTTTTGTCATCATACTAAAAGAGTTATGGAGATATTGGTCGAACAACCTCAAGTAACTGACATATGAAAAGCTAATTTAATAAAAAAAGAAAATGATAATAAATAAAAATTATAAAATGAAATATATATGAATAAGGATCTCAATAAATATTTTGATAAAAATAATTTTATTTTTCTGAAATTTAATCACACACGTAAAATGAATCCGGACTCGAGGTAAGGGATCCTCCGAACCACCCCTATTAATTTTGGGTTACACATTTTCATTATTTGTATCAATTTTTCCCTATCTTATTCTCATATATTTATTCTATATTATGTATAAATATTCCATAAATATATACATAGTTTAATATAACATTGATATTTTTGGATAATACACATTTCAATCTCTCTTTTTAATTCATTAATTTAAGTAAATCTGATTTAAGGGAACTTCCCTACGCCTAATTTCATGTCAAGTACAACCACAATTAAATGATATAAACCATGTATAGATTTTTAAAACCATAATTTTTTTATGGAAAAACATCATAGATCAATTTTTTTATATAGGTAAATAATTAAATCCTTCATTATTTAAAAGATCCTTTGATCATTTCAAAAATTATCCCTTATGGAGTTCATTTTTATTCATACTAATCCCTTATACATCTCATGATTTTTTCTATATTATAAATTCATATTCATGACCAATGATTAATTATAAAAATATAAACATTCAAAATGATTTAATGCCTTATTATCTTGTTAATCCTTATGATATATCCTTTATTAATAGAAAAGATTATAAAACCCACTTCTCTCTCTTGTGTTTGATCAAGTTTATGCTTTAGTTGTAGTTTCCTTTCCTCTTACGGAATTTTTTTTAATTTAAATGTTATGAATATAATGTGAGAACCTTAATAGTGCTCCAATTCATTATGTAATTTATTAATTTTATAAGATACCATGTATGGTGAATGGATGGCTTTCTTAAGTGCAATATATTTTATTTTCTTGGCCAAGAGCCTTAACGTATTTTTATTATGAATGATCAGTTATCCTATGAAAACTATGTTTTATTGTCTTGGTGGTGAGCCTTGACTTATGCTTATTATTTCATGCTTTATGTTATTGGAACATATTTTTTATTCCAGGATCTTATGATATAATTTCCTAATTCCGTATTTCTATTGTTTTGATAATTATCTCCTAAGATATCATTTTATGCCTCTTGTCTCAAATATTGTGCATTGTTATCAAGGTTGTTCCCTTTATAGGATTTATATATCACCCTTTTACTTAGGTGTTTTCCTCAAGGTATCGTAGGATGTTTGAAAAGGCTTATATATGTTAGGATCACTGTATAATGTTTCAAATAAATATAATTTATTTGATGTTTAATATTATGTATTTATGTGATTAATCTTGAAAATATATAATACCACTTGATCAATATTTTTAATTTATTGGGAAAATATGTTAAAATAGTGAAAAAAATGTGTTTATGTATTGGGTTTTTAAATATTCAATTAATTGTTTTTATTTGGGTGGAATATGTTTATGTCTTGTGGGAAAATATATGAATCCCATATCATTATATTTATTTTATTATCCTATGATGGATTTATAGATTTCTTCATGTTCACTTGGTACATTTATGTATTGTTAAAATTATATGATGAGTGGTCCCAAAATAATATATCCCATCAATTCATTGGGTAAAACTTTATATAGCATCATGGAGTGTACCCAATCCAATATGTTTATAGGAATATGAAGGGAACTCAATCCACTATTTTATTGGACTTTATCCACTATGTGATGATGGTATTTGATGTAATCCTTAATATAAGAAATTATTTCCCATTATTATGTTTATAATTAATTTTTATGTTATTCTATATTCCAATATAATGTTTCTATAGATTATTATAATTGTCACAAGTTTCCATAATTCAATTCTTCACACATATGGTATATCAAAAGTTTAATATATTGATTTTAGTTTTATTCTCAACATTTTATAGGGTATGATTTCAATTTATTTTGATCATATACCTTGATTATATTCTCATATCCATCTATTAAACTTATGAACACTTATGATCTTTTTTATGTTTAAAGAAGCTCGATATATCTTATATTTACCCTTACCGAGCGTTTGAGATCACCTCTTTTTACATTTTCATTCCTCGGGTTATGAAGAAGAGTATAAGATATGATATTTAAATAAGGGGTTTCAAGTATAGTGTAATATATAAATTTTTAAATACATGGTATGATAAATAATTTATGTTTCTAATATATAAATACACTGAAACTATAGGCTCGGAGGTGTATTTTATTATGAGATTTAATGGATATTCATATAACATGATATATTATCCACACATATCATCTTGTATCTAGAATTTATACTTAAATAATTATATATTTTTATTTTTAAATTATATAATTTTAATTTAAAAGTTATTATATTTCTTTTTTATGATGTTTTTATTTTTTCCAAAAATAGGTGTTGTGGTTTATCTATGACAACATATATAAAAATTAACTCTTTGGTATAGGTTATTTAAATGACTAGTGGGAAATAATATTTTTATTTAAAATGTTTATGTCTGAAATTAATTATTCTAATAATTTATGTTAAAAATAATATTTAATGGTAGTTATTTGAATAATTGTGGTTTATAAAGATGGGTTTCATTACAACAAATACACATTTTAAACTACTGTTTAAAAATAAAGGATGTTGAATATAGTTTATCATGATGGTTATTTAGATTAACCAGTATGAAAAATATAATTTTTGAATATAAATTATTATTTTTTATTTTTTTATGATTTTTTTAATCTATTAACTATAAGACCCGAGATGCTACTATAGTATGTAAACGCTTCTTTAAAAAAATAATTGATTAAGTAATTTTTTTTCATAGTGCACCAGAAATACTTTTTATTAATTATTTTACTTAGAAGTTAATTTAAAAATTTAAAAAAATTAATTTAATAAAATGGGATTCATTTTTTGGACCAATTTATTAAAATTATCATATAGTGAATTTTGGGTATTTTTTTAAACCAAGTTAGTTTTTTGGAGAATAATAAAAAAAATTATATGAACTCAGTATCTTTTATAACATCATCATGATGTAAGTATTAAATCAAAATTTATGAATCTTATGAAATGTATCTTTCAATATTTCATACTCAAAATTATCATATAAATATTATTTAATAGATATAAATTAATTGTTATGTCAATTTAATGCCCTTAAGATAGTATTAGGGATGGAAAAAAACGTTTCTCAACTATAAGAGATAAAATTTTGAATAATAGATCATTTATTTGTATATCTATATATTTTAGAGTTATATAACAAGATAAATGTCCAAATTATTATCTAACACTTTCACAATGTAAGAAAAGTCAAAATTCTAATATTAAGAAAGTTATCAATATATAAATAGAAATAACTAATGTTATTAATTGTTTCAAATTATTGTATTTATGAATAAAAAAATATATTTTTTAGTAATTTATTTTTAATATTAATAAATATTATAATAATCCCAAACACTAACACAATGTCAATGCATCGCTTGTGATATAATGGGAAAAGTCAAAGTAAATGGTTTTATAAATACTAAAAATGATATTCATAGGATAAACTATAGAATTTAATGATTTTTATGGATATAAATTATTGGAAATAAATTTTTAAACTCTAATTTTATATATGTATATATTTTTTTAATCAAATTAATAAAATAAACCTAAGAAATACTTTAAAGAGAATTTAATGTTAGAAATGATTCATAAATTAATAAAAAACCAAACAAATATATCATAAGTCAATTGAGGATTTATAACAGTCTAAAAAATCATAGATTATCCATTTATTATCCACTTTTCATTTTTAAATTAGGTTATTGACCCTTAAAGAATAAATATTTTTGAAAAATCCAAAAAGGTTTTTCATATAAAGAAGACTCATTTTAAAAATTTCTAAAACACAAAATAACTTTGTTAAATCCAAATATTATACCAAGTTCTATTTTTACACATCCCTTAAAGTATCACTAAAATCCTTTTAGTACCAAAATTCCCTTCCCAAAATTATTTCAATTTAGTCCAAATGCAAAAATTCCAAGAGTAAGGAATGAAATTTCAAGCCTCTTTCTATTTACAATATTATGACACTTTGATTAAAAAATATTTAATACTATAATTATTTTTTAAGAAATTATTTCATTATTATGGAATTTCTATCCCTTTTATCCTTAATTAATGAGATAAAATTAATTAACTCTCCAAAATCTATTTTCAAAAAGTTGTTATTATGTCGTAATACGAGTTTGTCAAAATAATGTTTTTCATTCCAATTCACATATTACTCTGTTTAATAACAAGGTTAATAATTAAAAGTAACCTTAAATTAGTATAGTATTTATAATAATTATTAATAAAAATCAATTTTTTATTATTTTCTCCCTTCTTTTAAACTCTTATAATTAAAATCCCTCACCATTGTTGTTTTACAATACTTAAGGGAATGATGATATTTTCATTAACTTATGTATTTATAGGATAGTCCCAAAAAGTCATTTTAGGGATGAATATAACCATTAAATAAATCATTATCATTTTATAATTATAAAATATCCATCATAAAAATGTAGCTAAAAATAAATGATCATAATCACTTTAAACCATAAAAAATAATATCGATAATGATTATCTGAATTGTAATTATATGATGGTATATTTATCTATTTTAATTATGTAATAATTTTGATATTATATCCTAAAAATTATAAGGAATATGGAACTAATATAAAACAAACATTTTCCATTACAATTATACCATAATAGTCTTAAATATTTTGAATTGAACAACCTCAAAACAACCGACATAGAATATAAAAATTTATTAAATGAACGACACAATAAAGTAGATAAATTTAAAGGAATAATAATAATGAAATAAATGTGATAAATTTTATGGAAAAATTAAATAATTAATTTAATTTTAATATCTATTATGCTATAGAACATATTAAGTAGGACAGTAATCATGGTAAGGGTTCCTTTTTAGGTCTCTATTATTTAGAGGTATTTTTATTCTTTTTCATATTTTTGTATTTTTGACAGAAATTTAAGTTATTGAAAGTTTAAATTAATTATTACCTTCATTTTATAATAATTAATTGTGTAATTTCCTTATATATTTATAGTTCACAATATAATTTTTTAATGGTTTTCTTTCTGTTCACTCAATTTATTATGATTATGTATTCCATAACTCTTCATATCTCCCTAGACTGGAGTTTTTCTTTATTTTAAAAGTTATTAAATCTCATTGATATATTTTAAATCGTTTCTACTATTTATATATTTTATTTTCTAATATTTAATTAATCACATATACATTACCATATACGATGTGAATACCATATACTATACAAATCAATTGAAGGTTTGTTATTAAGAAATTTATTCCATTTATTGAATGGTGGAGTATTGATTTTTTTTATATCAATAAATATTATCATTTATAACCAATTTTTTTATGTATTTTATTCACTCCATTCATGTGATGAATACATTGGAAACATTAGTGTTGTGTGGGGCCCAAAATAATATAGCACCTCAATATATCACTAGGCCTCAAGAAACAAAATTGTTTGGGTATTTAGTTTATAATTTTTATATTTAGTCATGATGTGTTGGATCTAGGAATTGATCATATGTATATAATAATTAGTGATGAGAATGTCATATAATTCTATAACCTGTTGATGCATTGGTAGGACTCACGAGATAATATAGTTTGGGTATTTACTATATGCCTTACCCATTAATATATGATGTCTTAGAATGAGTCTTTGATGTCATTTTTAGGATGTTTGAAATTATGAATTCCATCACTATGAAATTAGTTAATATTATTAATGTGATTTGTAAATTAAAAATATTATGTTACCCATGGATATAATATCCTCATTTAATCTTTCATATGAATTTGATTTGATTATTTACTGCTTAAATATTATATATGAGATTCTTGTATTATTTTAGTGTTCAATATATGACAACCCTTACTAATTTTAAATTACCACTTGTTTATATTTTTTCCATTTCACCTGTAAAGAATTAATATTATTACATGTGAAATAATTATTTTCAATAGCGAATAATATAGTTTTTATATTTTTTAGTAATGTATCTTATGTTATCAATGTAATGATATTTTCATTTATATTTATATTTTCTAATGAAACTAAAATATTTTGTCATGTGATTCATATATTCTATACTAATATAATAAAATACCTATAAACAATGAGTTATTGAAAATAAAGTTTTATATTTGGTATTAGATAATGTTTAGTAGAAACCATAGGAAATATATTTGGAATAAAATAGTTATACTTAATAAACATGATATGCCACAATGATATTTAAAAACTTTTATAGAATACTTCACCTATATGAGAATTATACATTTTGATTTAATATTCATAATGTTTTGAGAAAATTAAGTGTATTCCATTATTTTAAAATTATTCTAATGTGATGGAACAAAAACAATGTAAAAACCTATAATATAGGTAGGTATTTCCATCTTGAGTAAGCTAATTAGGTAGAGGATGGAGTTGAGAAGCTTATAACAATATTAAGGAAGTTAACCAATGTTATGAAAAAAATTATTACATGTATTGAGAAACTTGTAGCTCCACTACATGGTGTAACAATTTAGATCACTTCATGTGAGAACAACCTCAATAATTTAATGAATCCACTAATAAATTAGTATATGAAGAATATATCACATCACTCAAGAAGATACTTATCACCATGGGAATTAGAGAAAGGGATAAGATTATATTGGTGATATATCATCTTATGGGAGAATCAAATCAATGATTTTAATAGGATAAAAACACTTAGAATGTGGAAGAGATATATATCATGGACTAAAAAATTATTAAGGTGATATTCTTAAAAAAATACTTTCCATGTGAGCAATTAGATATTAAGAAATTAAAGTTTCTGAATTTAAGATCAAAGGAAGAGGATGTTGTTGATGAATATAAGCCCAAGTTTACAAGATTTCATGAATTTATGTAGAATATATAGTAGTCAAGAAATAAATAATGACTTATTATTTTATGGACTGAATCGAATAATTAAAATAGAAACTATATTTCTAAAATTTTCAATAATGAATATATATAATCAAATACTATCTATATGGGTAAGGTATTCTACAAGTCTTGCATTTTTAAATAAAATAAATAAAAAAGGATGATGGTTTAGTGACATGTAAATTGAAATGTGTAAAAGGAGAAGAAGGGTGGAATTTCAAACATGTATTAATTTTGAAAAAAAATGGTCATAAAGGGAAAATAAAGTCCAATAATGTCCAATGATTCAAATATAAATACATTTGAAAAAATTAAAACTAACACCCATGAGTCACGAGAATTTACCTCAGAAGGGGTAGATAGAGAAAGGTTGAGTTAATGTTATTACTATAACTGAATTTTAATTCTTAAATGAAGTTATAACATGTATTTTGATCATAAATTCTAAGTTATATAATGATTTATTTGAAATAATATCTATGTACTCTTTAATATCATGCATGTTTTCTAATAACATTGGAACATCCCCTTTCACACTGAGAAATTATTTTTCAATCAAGACACCTAGTGTAAATCTTAATGCAATGAGTAAAGATATGAAAGTTTCTATTAATATTCATATATTTTCCATAGTTAAAAACTTAATTTATATAACTATGGATTAAATTTACAAAATCTTTGGTATGGATTGACTATCAATGTACAATGAAAGAATTTATTTTTTAGAGAAGAAATTTACAGCTTTTTAAAAGAGGCATTGATTCCATTATTTTAAGAGGGAATATTTCATTATCTGAACCTTATCTAGATCCACCTCATATTCCTCACTATAATAAAATTTTAGGATAAGAAGATGAGAAAACATAACCCATATATGGGAGAGACATCATAAGAATGGAGGATGAACTTATTTTTCAAGAATACAAGATATATTTCATGGATAATCATATGGATATCCTCCATAGTTTGAATTTTAATTTTCTATTTAACTCATCATGGATGAAAAACCTATATTTAAGTAACCCTATAGAATCGACAAAGGAGAAATATTAGATTTAAGAAATCAACTATTGGAATTATGAGATAATAGATTCGTATAAACTAGTGTTTCACCTTGGGGAGACATTATTGTTCTTTAAAAAAATAAGGAATAGTCTATGAGGATGTTCATTGAATATTGGAAAAAATTATATTATTATAAAAAACAATTATCCTTTATAACAAAATTATGACTTATTTTTTTAAAATTCAAGGAGCTCAATAGATTTCATAGATTCAACCTAATTACGTTTATTATTAATGTATAGTAAATATAGATAAGATATCAAATATTTAATTTCATACAAGGTATGAAAATTATGATTTTATTATAATTCCATTTGTATTAACTAATGCACCCATTGTGTTTATGGATATGACTAATAGAGTATTCAAGGATTATCTTGAAAAATTAAATGTGATATTTATTAAAGATATCTTGATATAATAAAAATTTAATAAAGACAATAAAAATCATTTTTGAATCATTCTTGAGAATAATATAGAAAATAGTTTATATGTGAAATTTAGTAAGTATAAATTCTTTTCTAGGAAGTGTATTTTATTAGACATATTGTCAAAACGGATAAAATAACGAATGTTTATTAAATGAAAAAGTAATTCATAGTATGGCCCAATTTGATTAATATAATAGAGATATATAGTTTCTTTGGTATAGTAGGATACTATGATTGTTCTTTTTTAATAAAAAAGTTTGGATTGGAAAACGTTTAACCAATTTGACATGTAAAGGTTTCTAATTTCTGGGGTCCAAGGATTTTGAATAAATTTTGGGGGAATTAAATTTTTTTTAATGTGATGTTATTAACTTCACTATTAGGGAAGGAATTATTTTTTATGTATATTTATGCATCAAATAAATAATTTGGGTGTTTCATTATGCCTAATTTTATATTTTTTGCTTATGTATAATGTAAAATAAAGATCCACGATTTTTCTCTAACTCCTGATCTAGAATTATTATCCATAATCCTTTTTTTTGATGATACAGAGGCACTTTCTCTATGGAGAAATATGTGACATATATATAGACCACAAAAGATTTATTTAAATATTCTCAAAGATATATATCAACATGAGACAGAGGATATGGATGAAAATACTCAAGGTTTGTGACTTCTTGATACATTATCATTATGGTAAGGTAAAAAAGTTGGTTGATGCATTGAGTAGGAAGGATCATGGAGTTATATATATGATGATGATAGAAATGGATTCATTATTATGGACTTTTTAATGTTGGATATAGAAATTATCAGCGAATAATAAATAACATTCCTTTTCAAATAAATTTCCAAATCAACTTTACTAGAAAATATAAAGAAATACCAACTTGAATACATTAGTTTACCAAAGAAAAATTATTAAATGAATGATGGTAAATTAAAAATATTCATCTATGAAGATGGAGGATTAAAGTTGGTAAATAGAATATTTATACTATCCATACCTAGGTCGATGAGTGAATTACTAGATGGATATTTTAGCTAAAAAGTTTATATACACCCTAACAGAACCAAGATATTCAGGGATTTAAGAGAATATTTTATTGTGGGAAAATAGGATGTGGAAAATCACTAAATATTTTTTGAGGTTCTTAGTGTGATATAAATTTATAATTTAATAAATTTTGATTTTAATTTATAAACCCAAATGTGACCTCTTATAATTTATGTTATATTTTTTAAAATATATTATAAATTGTTTATTTTAAAAATAATTATTATAACTTTTAAAAATTGAATAAAACTAAATTTATTTATGTTTTTTAATAATTAATCCAAATTATGTAACAATTACCATTTTATTTTGGGGAATAAAGGTTAAATTACGTATGTAAAAAACAATTACTGGGGTTAAAATGAAAATGGGAAAATGAGTAACCTTAGAGGTAAAGTGATTAACATATTTAAAACAAACTTCTAACTGAGTGTTAGATGTGTGAATAGATTGTATCTCCACTCTTGTCTGTTATTTCTCATTTTTTTATCCATTTTCCATGATAGTGACTACCTATTATTGATTTTTTTGGTATTTATTAAAATACAACTCCTTTTCACTTAGAAAAGGATAACTCTTCGCCTCACTTACATTAAAAAAATCTCTTATTAGGCCCAAAATATTTAAAAACATATCCTACACACTCCTATACATATTAATGAGGTTTTTTTATTCTAAAAATACCTTATCATAATGGTTAAACCACATTTTCAAAGGATATAATCCTGTAGGGGAGGTATAAGTTCCTAAGCTCTCTTTATCTTTTCAATTTCATTATGTGTTTTTCTTTTTATATAAATTTATTTTTTACTATATCATAATGATAAAATTATTATAATTATTATGATGTTATGTAATTATAATTATGGTTCAATAATTAAACACGCTGCCCTTTTTCATTAAGAAAAATAAACATCAAAATCTTCTGTTGTTCAGATAACCACTGCCACGACGCTATAGGGTTCAGTTTCCATCACCACCTTATAATGATATACATAATAGAAAATTTAATATATATTTATGTTTTCTATGTGATATTTTATATTCTTAAATGATGTGCCATATTATTTCTTTTACCCTTTCTTTGGAAAATGAAATCCTTAACTATGAGTATATGTATACTACAACCACCACAGAAAAAACAATTTCCATTTTTTAATTCAGTGTCCAAATTAAATATATGTCCATGAAAATGTGTTTAAAGGAAATTTATGATTTTTATGACATCATTATGATTCAATTATGAAAAATTAGATAACATATTAATGATATTATAAAAAACTAATATCCTAAATTCAATCGTTCAATACAAACACACGTTGACAAAAATCATAAATTCAAATTATGTAATATTTTCATATAAAATTCTTACCATTATAATTAATTTATAATTTTTAAATATTACAATATAAAAAATGATATCCTTATGCTACTCGTGTAATGATACACCATAATCATCCATAACTTTTGTATGTTCATGTTTGTGTCAGTATATGAAATTATAACATTTAAGATTAATAAAACAAAATTAATAGTATAATATGAAATAAATATGTAAATAATTATTTTTTATTGAAAGGATACATAAATATTTATCACTATAATTAAGAAAACACCATTTGTTGGTTGAAAATACCCAAAAAAATGATCATTATCGATTGTGTTTTCTAGGATAAATACAAACACACTAATTAAAGGGAATTTAAAATTGATTAATCTTTAAAAGTAATCTATTAAAATAAATTTAATGTTATTGGATTGATGAAATTTTTATGAATAAAAAAATACCGACACTTCTCCTATTAAACTTGTACATGTGGTCAGACTATAAATCCCAAATGTGAGAAAAGGAGAAAAAATAACTAATATACATGAAGATAATTATTATTAATGAAAAATATAAATAAATTTGGCATGAATATAGTTCTTAAACATTTTATTAAGAAATTTATCTTTTTTATACTGGAGGTTTGAGAACATTAAACTAATCCAGAATATTGGTATAGGGTTTTTGTGGCTCAAATCTCTTCATTAGGTCATAATCAAACATATTTGACTATTATCATTCAAGATATATATATTATAAACTATAATTATTTTAGGGTATATTTCCACCTTATTTAATGCCTAAATAATGTTTCATACCGATGTTTTATTTCTTAATTATTCTATTATTTCATGAATATTCATATTTGTTAAAATTAATTACCATTTGTTTTAATGCATTTTACTTCCATATCCTTATTTTTAATTCCAAAAAACGTTATTCTTAATTTTAGGGAAATATAAATCTTATTAATTTATCTAATATCCATTAATCTAATTAAACCTTTTTAAAATTAATTATTAATCCTCTTTTTACAATGTGGGTTTTTTAAAAAGGCATTCCAGAATATTAAAAAAAGGGGTTTCCATCCATTAAAAAAATGAAATGTCTTATCCTCTAATCCATATTTTTTTATAAACATTTATTTATTTTCAAGGACCTTTCATTTATAACTCTTTATAATAATGTTTTAAAAAAATTGTTTCTAAAATTAATTTACACACCATCTTTTTATAACATTTCTTAAATTTTTTTATGAAATATTTATGTATCTATTTTCACTTCTATTTTTACAACATGTTTTATGTATCAGGAATTGATGTTTTTAGCATTATATAAATGTTATTATTTTAGGAATTATGTGGTAAGATGATACATTTATATCCTATGATTTCAAAAAAAATTTATGTGATAAGTTTAAGAAAACCATTTTTTCTATGGGTTTTTTAATATTTGATGATTATTGATTTTAAGTTGCAAAAATATTTGGGGATGATGATAGGTGGGATCTTATATCACATTAAAATTCATTTTTCAACCTTATATCTCATTATACATATATGCATGGACATGATGAGTTTTTTCACACAAGCATGGGTATAATGGGTTTAATCACATTTTCCAGAGATGACATAATGAGTTTGATCACATAGACATGGACATAATGGGTTTTCTTATAAAGGAATTTTTATTATTATTGTGGTTTATTGTTCCCATGTTTTTTATAAAGTTATTAAAAAAAATTAACATGAAGTTTATATCCAAAAAATACCATGTTCTCATGATTGCTCTTTATTTTTAAAATATTCCAAACTTTTATGTCATTCTCAAAAATTATATGATTTTTGAGAATTGTTTTTAGCCAAGAAATATCTTTTATTCCTCCTTAAAGATCATTTTATTATCTTATGTTACTATAACATGTTTTATGATTATAATCTACATTTTCATGATATTTTGTTAAGATATTTAGGTGTTCCTCATGTCCCCCTACTTGTTTATAACCTTGTACATTGTGGTATATTTTTCATTTACTGAGAATAGGAGATTACCATTTTTTATTCCAAACCCCATGATATGAATATTATTATATCTTTTTATATATATAGAAATTATCTAGAGAAGTGTGATTATTGAGAAATGTTAACTAGTTTTGTAAAATAATATATTTATGTAGGTAAGGTCTATGACACTAAAACTTTTTTATCTATGGATTGAGTGAATTTTTGCGATATAAATTATTTAAATCATGAGATTAAAGTATTTTTTAATGTTATCTTAATCTTAGGTATCATTATTTAATATTAGAGAAGGGATTAGTTATTTATAGATATTTTTGTGTTACTTTTGATGTTAGGGTTAGAAAACCTTAGTAAAAACCCTAGATATGATTATAAGTATAAGGCGATATCCTAAAATATTGTTAAAGCCCTCATTATAAAGTTTTATCTAATAATATATTCTTTTATAGACACTAAAAGTATATTAAGGCTCTTGGAAAAAATTCCCTAGTGGTAAAAAACCCTAAAAATTACATGCTGGGTATTAACTCTATCATCAGCTAGTGAAAGATAAATAGGCATAACTCAACACATACTTTGGCACTCATGAAGGATATTATTTGGCCAATCATATTATATTTATGAACTAATATTAAATATTTGTTTCTTAATAAAATTTAGGAATTAGGTTGATGAGTGAAAGATAAAAAAACGTCATGTAACCAAGGTTAAACTATGATTGATATAGGTTAAACTAGAGAAACCATAGGACCAAAAGAAAATATAAATAACAATGTTTTTTTGTTTAATTACATTTATGATCATTATAATTCCCCTATAATTTTAATTTTTCATCACTCATGTCAACCCTTTTGGTTTTAATAATGTTTTTGACTAGAAGGAACCATGGGTGTGGGATAATATACAGATTACCTTAATGAAAAAGACAGCAAAATTATATATAGAATGATAAACCATGTGACTATTAGAAACCTTATATCACAACATATTATTAATAATATGATCATATTTTATGTCCCAAACACACAACCAAAAAAAATTGAGGGATTATCATGAAAGTCCAAGTGATAAATACGATGAATGAAAAAATATTTGATTTCATATATGAGTTTTTTAGAATAAGTACCATGTGAATTTCCATTAGGGGATGAAATATGCTTTAATTGTGGGGGGGGGGGTCGATATTCAATCTTCCAAAAGAATATTATTATCTTAGTTAGCATGATGGGTGTGGAAAACATATATCCAAAAGAACCACGAATAGTACAACACCTTATGTGTGTGAAAAATGTAAATCATCTTAGTTAGTGTCCTTAATCCATGGTTATTAAGAATGATACCTGTGAAAAAACATCAAAACCAAGGGAACATGGTGGATACTATTAAATTAATATTGATGGAGTGGATTTTGATAACTAAATCATGTACCTTATAATTGTGAAAAGGGAATCATTTTTCTATCCACTCTATATTTCATGGATTATTTTCTTAGTTTACTTCCCTGATGTTCTAATTATCAAATAAAATATAAAGTTGTATGATTTTTGAAATTTGAAATTTAATTTTATGAGAATACAAATCTTAGTTTGGTTCCTTAAGATGGATTTGAAGTAATGGATTAACAAACTCAACATAGACTCAATATTTTCTAATTATGGTTAGATTACCCACAACATGATCATTGTTAATAAATGTATAGGTGTAGAAACAAAAACCAACAGGTGTCACCAAGAGAACATAAAATCATTACAAAATCTAACAACAATAATGAATCATCTTCTTCATCATCCATAAATGTAAAAACACCACATGTAGTACATTATATATCCAAATAAGCTAAAAAATATTACCAATGGTGGATATATAATATAATCCCTTCTACCACATGTAGTTCAAAAATACATGATGTTCAGGTGAAAAAGAAGTACACTTAGTGATCTTGGATTAGGGAGCAGTTTGTGAAGGACCTTAGAACACCCTGAGAGGGGGTGAATCAGGGGGTAAACTTTTTCTCTTCTTTACAAGATATTTTTCCCACACTGGTAGGAACTTGTTTAAACCTACGTGATGGATATTTGATGCAATGAAATCATGTAGAAGGAAAACACAGAACATTATACTTGGTTCACCACTAAGTGTTACGTCCAAGGATCATAAGATGATAGGTTTTAGATCATACCAAATTCCACAAATATTCACTTGTTGATTACAAAGGTGCTGACACAGTCACTCTATCCCAGGAACACTAACTTTAAAAAGGTTTAGTGATATCCCACTATGTCCCTCGAATCACTTCTGTTGACTCATTGTGGCTTTCTACCGTGGGAGAGATCATACTCAGTTTGTCGAATTGAAGGTCGCTTCAACAAAGTGGCATGAAAAGTCTTTGTCTCTATTCAACACGAGATATTTCTTGCAACAAAGTCCAAAATTGAAGCTCTTTTATATTCAATTTTCATCTTTAGTGCAGTTACTAAATTCCCTAGAACTTCTTCCTTTTTTATTCTCCAGAATCACAAACCCCCTTTATGATGTTTTCATTTCTGTGAACTATCCCAAATTATACGGACTATCTCTGATATGCATACCACGCCTGCTATGCATACTGTACTTGGTCTTCATGCCACACTTATTCCGCGTACTGCCCATGCTCGGCGTACTTTTCTTGTTCCGCGTACTGTTTGTGCTCAGTGCACAACGCCTTCTTCGCATACGGCCCTCGCTTGGAGTACCGCGCCTTATCCGCGTACCACCCATGCTCGGAATACCATGCCTGCTCCGCGTACCAGCTCTACGCCATATACCGCCTCTGCTCCGTGTACCACCTCAGCTCTACATACCACCTCTTCTCCGAGTACTGCCTCTGCTCCACCTACTACACCTACTCTGCATATCGCACCTACTTCGTGTACCGCCTTCACATACCGCCTTTTCATACCGCCTCTATGTACCGTTTCATTCTTATTTGGACTACTCCATCCAATTTCACGAACTATTTTATCTTTCGTGTACCTCTTCATCCTATGCAGAATCTCTCTTACGTACCACTTTCGGACTTAGCTGAGATCTTCCACAGCGATGATATTTTCTTATCGAATACGATCTCTCTTAATTATTGTATTAACACTACTTATATAGAAAAATAACTCTGAAAATTTTGCTAATCCATTTTACCCAAATTTTAAATATGGGACAAACTTCATCACTCCATTCATGTATTGTAAGCCTCAACCATGTATCACTCCTATTTAATGAGCCGTAGAAATCCCGCCAACCTTCATCACTCTACGCACTGCATTCCTTCACCGCCAACCATCACTGCGAACCATTTTTCATTCCAACCTTCATAATTCCACGTACCACATGCCTTTACTGTGTACCATTTCTATGAACTATTTTCAGTTCCATGACCTGTTCTGAGAACCGTTCCATATTCATCGTGTACCGTCCTACGAACCGTTTTCAGCAACCTTTCACGTACCACATGCCTTCACTGCATACCATCAAAGAAAACCATTGTTGGTTCTATACACTTCTCCAAGTACTTTTTCCGCTACCCGTTATGCAGTAGTGAACCATTCATGGAAGATGGTATATAAACCATTTTTTGAGGTATGCGGTTTGTCTCTTTTGTATATTTCCTTCACCGTTCCACATCTCATTTACTCCTACGCATAAATCCTTCCATTCCCAAAAACAAAATCCTGATTTTAAGGTCCAACAATTTGGGAAACACTGGGAAACAACACAACCTTAAATATATGCTTCGGTAAAAATACCCAAGAAAATTCACTCTCAAATTTCTTCTTCCACGATCACATTATTTCATCTCAAACCTTATCTGCTGTGATATATAGTCTTTGATCGATCACCATTATCATTCTTAGATTTTTCAAGGGAAAGTACTGAAACTTTTCTATCTTCCAGCAACATCAGTATTTCCCGTCAACACTGAAAATGATTGGCATCATCATCTCATATTTGTATGATCATTCTTAAATTTTCAAATCTCTACAAGATCCCTCATAAAATGATGGTTCTCTCTTTAGGTAGGCTCTTGTATGGTCTCTTTGATCAGTGAGATGTTACATGATCACTTTATAACTTTGATCCCTTCAACACTCTCTGAGATGGTTTCATTATTGTAGACAACGTATCACCTTTGATATATGTACTTTTACCTTAAGATCAGTTCATCAATCATCTAAATTGAGACTCTAAATAACTTTAGAGTTCTTCTTCATCTCTTTATTAATTTTAAACTTTATTGACAACTGTTGAAAAAAATACAAACTTATTCACAAAGTGGTCCCAAAAATCCCCCCCCCCCTTTGTATTTTGTTGTCAATACCTTAAAGTTCCCCTCAAATTAATGATTCAGTATCAAAATGACAATCTTTTCTCTCCCCTTACTTCTTTCTCTCCCCCAAACATTCATTTAAATTCTCTCCCCCTTATTGAAAAAAAATACAATGTTCATGGGAAAAGGTTATTATTCCATACTTGAGAAATAAGCCATCAATCATTCTACTCTAAGTGTACGTGATCAATGCTCGATGTTGAAAACAAAAGGATTTGATTTATACAAAAAAGTTGTGAATTATCCACTAATAATGATACATCATGATATGAGAACTCATGTAATTTGTCTTCAATGTTTTTTCACATTCATTCCAGGATGATGAAATGGAATGTGATAGGGAATAATCAAACTGAAACTCCTAAACTCACTTCAACAAACAGAACAAAAATTTAAGTGAAATTGGAAGGATAAGTGGCCTTAGGGAACTTCCATTCTTCTTCTGTCACTGATTAATTCAGTTAATCCTCCTTTGTAAAATGATATTCATTCTGAGTAACCAAGGATGATAGATTGAAAAATAAAATACCTTTTTCAAATGACTTGTTCTTCAAGTAATTTCCAGAGAAATTGAATTTAATACCAACTGAAGTAGATTCTGATTGAAATAATAATTTTGGAAGCTTATACATTTGTATCCCTTAAATGGAAACACTACTCATCATCTTTATCAAGGGTGACCATTCATCATTTTAATCATTTAATATCGATTGAATAATCTTCCAAGGATATAAACTTCTTCATCTTAGATATCAAGAGGTGATAACATTCACTACTTCTCAGGTTTCCTCCCTAAGAGCATGCTTCACCTTCAATTACCTATATTATCAGCACAAATACAAGACACAAATTATTAAGGGAATAAGTTGGTTCCTCCTTGCATCATCAATATGAGCCGTATGATTGAGATTCTTTTCTCAACCAAGTTACTCCATTTACACTAGTCTTCATTCTTTCACATCTAAACATATGTTTTGATCTGTGTTGATGTGGCATGGCTCTCTTTGCATTCTCTTCAGCTTTGTCTGGAGAATTTTTCTTCTTAAAAGCCATCATTAATGATGCATTATTACTCCTCTTAAGGAATGATTCTTGATCTGGTGTTATGGTTAGATAACCTTTTGTAATGTGACCATATTTCATACATCTCTCACACAAAACTTCTTTAACCCTTGTTTTTATCTTGGTTTGCAATATCTCATGAACTTTATCTTCATCAGGTGAATTTTTTTCCTTTTCCTTTATTTCCAGTCATGGCCTTTTCATCTTCAAGTTTATTTATTCTTTTAAAATCTTCTATCCAGATAAATAAATTGTCATTGGGAAATATTTTTGTGGGTTTGGATCTTCCACACGGGTTAATTTGAGTGTCTCCTTAGTTGATATGTTGGATGAATTGCCCTAAAATTTCATGGATTTAAAATCCAGAGTCTTATTAGATTCACTACATGAGATATTCTTGTGGAAATGTGTGTTCACAAAATTCTTCTGATTTATTCCCATGATAGATGATTCATACTTATCTGGCGTTAGAGGTATTATTTTATTATCGACACTGAATTCATGTTGAGATGGGCATGTACCTACCTTGTGACCACTACAATTTCATACATCAAAGATGTTATTGAGAGTTCAAAATATGTTTACAGTAAATATATGTTTTTGACCTACAAATATTTCTTTTTCTTCTCTAGATTTCTTCCCTTTGATATAGGAATTCTCTGTTCTTTTTCATTGAAGGGGTTGTACCTACAATCCGATGCACAATTCCCAAATCTATTGCAGCACCAACAATGACCCACAAATATTTTCTTCTTGATATCTTCTATATAAGTTCATTGGGCCTTCTTTTTAATGTGTTTTGATCTATCTAGGAAAAGATCATCCATATTCTTATTCCTATTCATTCTAGCCATGGTGGTACAATCCTTCTCCTTGCCTTTCCCCATCCATACTTGTTTAGAATTTTTCTTCCAACCTGCACTTTTTGTAAAAACATATTTAGAAAAAATAGTACAAGTTACTTTGGATAGTACCTCATCTTTCTTAGATACTAGTGATAGATAAATGAATGAAGTCATGATATTCTTATCATATGTTGGAGGTCTTTTGACAGTAGAATATTCTAATCAGTATTGAGTAGAAACATACACTATTTCTTGAGATGGATCATAAACAGATTTGATGATATTCTTGTCACATGTTGAAGTTATTTTAGCATTAGAATACTTCAATGAACACTAAGTACCAACAGAAACTGTTTTTTTCTTTTGTGAAGTATCAATATGTGTCTTCTCAAGAATGTTCAACTGATTTGTCAATTCAAGATATTTCCATTTAAGGATTACTTTTTGATCTTCAATCATTGTCATCATCTCTTCATGTGCCCTCATTATTCTAACAAATTCTTCTTCAAGAAGCATAATTTTATTATAAATCAAGGATTCATGTTCCATGATCTTCTTGGATATACCTTCTAATTATAGACCCTTGATATCTATTTATTTTTTTAGTTTATCTTTAAGAATATGGATATTTTATTCAAGATCCTTTCTGAATCTCTCTTCCTTTTTAGCTTCCTTAAGAAATTTTGATGTATTTATTTCATGTTTAATATTTATTTTTTCAAAGGATTCAATATGTCTGGAGAGCCTTAAACATTCAAATATTTTAACTTTCAATCCCTTTTCCATATTGTCTGCTTCTCTTTCTAATTAGGTGATCTCAGCCAGCATATATTGAATGATTCTACAAACAAAGGCAGTTCTTTCTTCAGGAACATCACACAGATATTTTCTTATTTTCTCAATTTCAAGCTTACATGATGTAAAATATTGATCAACATCACCACCTGTGTTGGAAATCTTTTTTTGTAGAAACCTTGGCCACATGCTCTTTATATTCCATGACTAATTTTTCTTCATTATTGGAAATGAATGGAGAACCAAAAACATAATCTTCTTTACGAATGAGAGACTTATTCAAGTGTCTCCTCTATTTTTAATATTTTTTATAGTCTTTCTGGATGTAGACTTCTGCTCAGAGATCACTGAATCTTCATCAAGACTGCACTTCATTGCTGACTTTATAAAAGATACTGAAATCATCTACTGAATAGAATTATAGAAGAGTATCCAACATTTGTAAGCCTTCCTCTGATTCCAATTGAAGGACCTTAGACCACCATAAGAGGGATGGTGGGTGAATCAGGGTGTCAATTTTTTCTATTCTTTACTAGATCTTTTTCCCATGCTGGTAAGAACATGTTTAAACTTGTATGATTGATACGTGCACTAATTAAATCATGTAGAAGGACAACACAAAACTTTATAAATCATTCACCACTAAAGGTAACTTCTAAGAAGTTTATTCCAACAGGTTGTTAGTCACACTAAATTCCAATTATCACACTATTTGTGGATTATAATTTTTTGGGCATAGTTACCCTTTCTCAAGCATGCTAACTTTACAAAGGTTTAGGGATATCCCACTGCAACCCTCGGATCACTTCTGTTGACTCCCCTAACTCACTACCTTGGGAGAGGTCTCACTCAGTTTATCAAACTGAAGGTCGCTTCAATATATTGGAATGAAAAGTCTTTCTCTCTATTCAGCTTGAGACACTGATTTCATAAAAGTCCCAAATTTATTCTCTCTTATATTCAATTTTACCCCTCAGTGCAATTACTGAATTCCCTGTAAATTATTTCCTTTTTATTACCTAGAATCACAAACTCCCTTTATGATGTTTTCATTTCTTTAAACTACCCTAGATTCTACAGACTATATCTGATCTGCATACCATGCCTGCTTGGTGTACCATACCTGGTCTGTGTACCGTGTCTATTCCGCGTACCTCCCCTGCTCGGCATACAGTTCATGTTCCGTGTATTTCCCATGCTCGGTGACCACACCTACTTCACGTACCACCCCTTCTTGGAGTACCATGAATGCTCCACCTACCACCCTGGATCGACATACCGTTCCTGCTCCATGAACCCCCTCTGCTCCATGTACCGCCTCTACTCCTTGTACCACCTCTGCTTTGAGTACCGTGACTGGTCAGTGTACCACCTCTTCTCTGCATACTGCCTCTTCTCTGTATACCACACCTTCTCCATGTACCGCTCTTACTCTGAGTTCCACACCTGCTCTATGTACCTCTTTCATTTATTGCCTTCGCATACCAGCTTCACATACCACCTTTGTGTACCGCCTCTGCGTACCGCCTTGGCGTACCACCTCTTCCTTCCGCGGACTACTCCCTCCAATTTCATGAACTGTTTTGTCTTTCACGTACCACTTCGTCCTACCCATAATATCTCATGTGTACCACTTTTGGACTTAGCCATGATCTTCCACAGTGATGATATTTTCTTATCGAATTCATTCACTCATAATGATGGGATTATAACTCCTTATATAGGAAAATAACTCTTAAAATTTTACTAATCCATTTTACCCAAATTTTAAATGTTGGAAAAACTTTATCACTCCATTTGAGTAATGTATGCCTCAACTGTGTACCACTCATGTGTCGCGATCCGCTGCAATCCCACCATCCTTCAGCACTTCGCACACCGCATTCCTTCACTGCGTATCGTCCCTACAACCCATTTTTTGTTTTAACCTTCAGAATTCTGCATACTGCATGCCTTCACCGCGTACCATTGTTGCGAACTTTTTTTTGGTTCCATGACCTGTTCTGCAAACCATTCCTCCTTCATTTCATACTGTCCTATGAATCATTTTCGGAAACCTTCCACGTACTTCACTCCTTCACCGTGTATTGTCATTGCAAACCATTTTTAGATCTGCGCCCTGCTCCGCATAACGTTTCCGCTGAAAGGTACGCAATGGAAAACCATTCCCGGGACATGGTAGGATATCCATGTTTCTAGGTATGAGGTTTTCCTCTTTTTCCAATTTCTTTTTCCGTTCCACATCTCGTTCATTCCTATGCATAAATCCTTCCATTTCCGAAAATAAAATCCAGATTTTGAGGTCCAACAATTTGTAAAATACTGGGAAATGAAACCACCTTAAATATATGCTTTGGTAAGAACATTCATGATAATTAATTTTCATCTTTCTTATTTAATGATCATCCACTTTCATCAAAACCTTATCTATCGTGATATATAGTCTTTGATCGATCACATTTAAGACCCTTAGATTTGTCTAGGTAAAGTACTATAACTTCTCTATCTTCCAACAACATCAGTCTTTCTAGTCAACACTGAAAATGATTGGCATCAACTTCTCATCTTTTTATGATCATTCTTAAATCATCAAATCTTTACATGATCCATCATGCAATTATGCACGTCTCTTTAGGTATGATCTTGCATGATCTCTTTGAACAGAGAGATGTTTCATGTTCACTTTATAACTTCAAGCCCTTCAACACTCTCTGAGATGGTTTCATTGTTGTATACAATATATCACCTTTGATACAAGTACTTTGAACTTAAGATTATTTTATCAATCGTCTAAATCTTGACTCTCAATAAATTTGGAGTTATTCTTCATCTCCATCTTCATTTAGATCTTTATTGACAAATGTTGAAAACAAATATAACCTTATACACAAAGATTTCCCAATAGTTTTTGAATTAGTTTCAATATCCTATCGCATGGGATGTGATATAGTGTGTGGGGGAAATAGTTTGGTTTATATAAGTCCCCATGTGGAAATATGAATGGACACCCAAAGTAGATGAGGTGAGGTATCCATCCCACACCAACCTTTAGTGGATTCGGTTTTATGGTGTGGGATGCACAATGACTAATATAAAAACTAGGAAAATAGATAGGTGGTTATATATTGATCCTAAAAATACAAGTGTGGGATAGAATGGAGAGGGAACAAGACAGTGTAGTGGGAAAAATACTTCATAAATGGATGATATGGTTATAAACATGGATCACAATGAGCCTTATAAGGAGGAGGATCATTCTTCATTGAATTCACCATCAAACATAAATTTCCACTAGTGTCTCAAATTTGAGTAACTATAGATGATTATATAAAGGTGTGTGTGGGGAATATATTATAAGAATAGGGTATCACATTTCATACCTTAAACCAAATTATGAAAATCTATCACTGCATGTCTAAAATATGAACTCATGGAAAAATATAATCTGTTTTTAATAGCATACCATGAGTGGTACTAAACTCAATTTTTTTGGAAAAAACTAAATTTCCAGATTATTCTTAATATAAGTGAATTAATGAAATTGAAACTACATTAGAAAATTAATTCTATAGTCATAATATAGATATCGATAGCTAAAATCAATAGTTAGTAATAATTAAAATGGTTATGATGATGTTTATTTAGGGGGGATGTATTGACCAATTATTTCACTATATATTATCCTTAAAAAAAATTTGTTAATAGAATATCTTACAAGAAAAACCTAATTAAAATGAAAAACCATGATATATTTTTAAAATTAAACATGACCGAAAATACATAGTCATTAAATTAGCTGGTATAAATTGAATTAACTATACTAGAAAATCAGTAAACAGAAAAATGGAATCTATAAGTAGGTGTTTCCTTTTGAAGACCATTTGAAATAACTTGAATGAGAGGTAAATTAATAATGATTTTTCCTTGACTATGCCCAATCCAAACATGTGTAATTGGAGTTTGAGAAAAACTATATTGTCTAAACTTTTCTCACTCTATGAATAGTATCCAAACTGGTATGTGAAAAGGCCTCAGGCACATCTCCCTATATGCTGGAGACTGATGATTACAAGTCAGGGCCTATAGTGTGTCCATGGGGAGACTATTCTCTCATATCAATGTATGAAAACAATGTAAAACAACAAAAAATAAACTATATTAGTAAATAATTAGAGTATATAAGCAATAAATATTACAATACTATGATAAATAATGAAATGCTGTAAGCCTCTAACAGAAATATCATACATACAACACTAACCACCCACAAGGACAACCTCATATACATGAGTATATAAATGAAACATAATAAATTTACAGGGCTATATTTCCCCCATAGATCCATATCACATACGTAGTTCCCCATTCTTGTATGAGCCATCCTTCTCTATTAGTCCCTCGACTCATTCCAAATTATGCTTGTAACCTTGAGAACATCTACTTAGGTACCCCCAGTGCAATGGTGACCCAGTTAAGGTATGCGTAAAAAACTTAGTAGGGAACCACCAAAATATAACCATACATAGACTGTAAATTATTTTTATGTATATGAGAGCTACTCATGAGGATAAAAATAATAATAGTAACTACTAAAAATAACCTAAATAAAACCATATTCGATCCTTGGGACTGATCGAATATAAATATTTTGAATAGGGAATTGAGATAGATGTCATACCACTCAAGATATTTGTGATCTAGAAGATCCTTGGCTATGTGATCCCTATTAAACATATGTGCTTCGCACTATGCTAGAAGTGTATATGAGCAAGCAATGTCACCATATTGGGATACAAGTCCAAGATATAGGATCAACCTTAATCACCTCTAACAAATATGATGTAAGATTCCATGTATCAATCAGAAATCAAATAAATCAAGAATAAATCCAGTTACTAGTAATCCTACATATACCATTCAATTCCATCTGTAATATAGTTCAATGTTTTAGTCCTAAGTCCCATTACATAGGCAACCACAGAATTGGAACTCAGATGATCCCTAACATGAATAAAAATTATGTGATCTATTGGCAATACACTTCCGAAGAAAGATAATAACTATGGCAAAATTCAATAAATGACTCAAGAACCCCATTCCTAGATAATTCTTGTAAATGTAGTATTGGTCCAGCCACCTCAGTCTATGTGATGTCCTTGGAATCATATCAAGTAGATCATCATCAATCCTAAGGTAGGGCTTAGGGGAAATGCACCCACCCAACAACCCTTTGATCCATATGCATGGTGGAATACCAATGAAAAATGGAACTTATTGTGACAATAACATTCAATTAACAATTCCCACAATAAGGATCCCCAAAATCACTTTTATGCATCACTAGCATGTCATCTCATCAAGACTTTAATAGGAAGAAACTCTATTAATCATATATGGATCAATAGTATCTAAGTGAATTAATATATATAAAATAGTGACGTTGACCAAACACATAAACTCACCTCTACTGTCACATCCCCTTAAGATCAGATGTTTGTTATAGGTTTTTAGGTGAAACCCATTACCATACCTTACCAAACCCATGAAGCACTTATTTAGGGTTGATTAATTACAATGACACCCACTAAGGTCTCCTATGTTAGTACACATGAGAGGCATCCCTCATGGATTCCCTGATCACAGTCATAATCTTGGGTCAACACCCAATGCACTAGGATGTCATGTTACATGGAATCATAAAAAGGGTATTGTGTCCTTTCACACTACATGGGGTCTTTCCAAAATAAGAATAATCATAAGATGGATCATGGACCACCTTGATTCTTAGGGTCAGTCTACTCATCCAAAGCAGTTCCGGACTACCTAAGGTATATCCATCCAAGCCTGCATAAGATTTGGAAAGTATCACCAAGGGCAACCTCACCAATTATTATTAAAGATACAATTCAGTATCTCAATTTCCTTGGTCTCAGCCATCAGGTATAAGGTATGAATCTAGAATATAGAGGTTTTTAGTGACCCCTAACATTATATACTTTAATTAAACATCATAAATTAATTAAATATTTCAATTAACCAATTTAATTTATTCAAAAATTAATTTCAATAATTTAAATAGGGGGCGTCACCCTTGGGGGAAATCCCAATAATTACATACTATGATACACAAGAAAAGTTACCAGAGGGAAGGTACAATATAACACCTAAATTTTGGTAGATTTAAACAGTTTATACATAGATCCCAGAATCCACATCCATGCTCTCCATGGTTATACACATGTGAGGATGTCTATGCCCAGATTAATCTGCACCCATGACCCTAGATAACATATAAATTAAAATCATAGTCCAAAAACATCAATTAAATTGTAAAAAAGTAAATATAAAAATAATCCTAAAAAGTTATAATTAGGATATGTCACTAGACACCCGTATCTTGGTGAAAATTAGATCAAACACTCATATGGTGTCTTCAAGGTACCCTTAGCATCATTCATGGGAAAAGAATAATAAAACATCAATACACTATTAAATTAGTTCTAATATAGTACTAATTCATAATAAAATTCACAACATATTCATACCTTAAAAAATGGATCACAAAAAATGTGGACAATCTCTTAGGTCACCCTCTTCCTAAGAAGAGTGAAATAACCAACATTTGTATCTGTTTCTACCATGATTCTATGGAATTAGAACCAAAATTCCCAACTAGAGGAAGTAAAAGTTATATGATGAAAAACAATACACAACAGAGTCTAATGGAGTTGATTACTTACCTCTAGACTTCCACTAGATCCAAAGGCATTCAGTTCAGACCAAGAACGAGGGAGATCTCATATAGAGGAAGTGAGAAGGAAAATAAAATGAATAGAGGAGATTATAGGTGAAATAGGGGAGAAAAGGTGGTGAAATAATGGAATTGTTTATAATAAAAAATGTTAATTTGACCCCTTTTAATGATGCATACAATTGTTCCTTGTGAATATGAAAGAAATGCACAAATATTGTGGGATTCACTGTCCAAACATTTTTCACCTTGCATGGTTATCACACATTGTTAAAAAAAATATGTACCAACCTTGTGAGTCTCTCTACACCAAATCGCATAGTTACTCGAGATCCTAACATGGTTTAAAAACCATGTTCCTTATAAAATAGGCTACATGGTTTCAGGCGCACGGTTAACACTAACTATAAATCCCTTGATTTTCTCCAAAAATTGGGGTTTTGAAACCTAAAACTCTTGATACTAAGAATGTACCCAATGAAGTTTTTGGGAGCCAAAATTGATAAAAACCCATCTCATGGATGATAAATTCTAAAATTACTTTCTGATGCACAATTTTGAAACAATTACCCTTATACTAGATTGAAAATTCAAATTCATTTTGAATTTTCAATCCATCCAAAACATAATATTTTATAATCTCCCCACATAAAAACTTATCATACCTAAGATTATTTGGTGGTATACAAAAAAAGCCCATCCTACAAAGATTGTGAGTTCCCCCCCCCCTCAAATATTCATGTTGCAATTGTAATTATCCAACGGGCTTCCAAGAACAACTTTAAAAATGAAAAACATAATCCACCAAAACGTGTGTCAATGCTTGGTACAAAAATTTGAATCATTATGGTGACACTTACTCGAGATCATATAACAAAATACAAGATCATTTCATCATTTGATTCCTCAATAATCTTATGGTTCTCCCCACCTTAGGTTGTTTATTTCATTATCCAATTTTTCGTCACAATACTTCTACCATCTGAATTTCAGACTAAAGCATGACCTTAGAATCATAAGGACTCTCTGGACACATTTTTCAACTTGATACTCCCAATAAAAAATGAGGACACTACCCTAGACCTTTGATTTTATCTGAATGATCAAATTCAAATTTGATGAGCTTAGATTGGTCATGGATTATTTTCTTGAAAATCCATAGATGACCTGATACAATTCCTCATCGACCACAATCTTCTAACAAATAGAAATCAAGTAGAACTACCACTAAGTGACCTTTCTGGAAACACTCTGTTTATATCGTTGAAGATCCACCAAAAATTGATCTAAAACCTTTTTCCCAAAGTGCACTGAGATCAGTCCGAGTATGCTCACTGAAGCTCATAACTGAATTCTAGTGGTATTTCCTTTCTAGACCATCTTCTTTTCATAATTATTGCTGTGACACAATATAATACTAGAACATTTTTTATCAATCACCCATGGATTTCAACAAGATATCCTATCCATGACTCCAATACTCAGACTCCACCCATGTATATATTTGAATATATACCTAGAATGTACTAAGGAAAAATAGTCGTATAAGTTACATTTATCCAACTATATTTGAAAACGAATAGGACCACAACACAACCAGTCTCATGATTCCATGACCCCTCTCACGGCAGGTTAATATAATAGTGACTAATTCCTTGCTCTAGTGATTAGTACAATCCATATCATCACAAAAATAAAATAAGTTCTTGATTACTACATCCCATGACACATATATTAATGGAAATAACAAGTAGAATATTTAGGAAGCCACTCATTTCTTAAAACCAGTTAAAACTTCACTCATTACATGTTACCTATTTTAGATAAATCATTAAATAGTGATCACCAAGTTTCAAATAAAAACTAGGGTCACCACCCTCAAACAGACACTGACGCACTCCCCACCTTGTGGCTTACCTTATATCACTCCCTTGAAAACCCACACAAGGACTCCTTTTTTCAAAAAAAAAATATAGGTATCTTGACATATAGTTTATTCCCTATCATTGTACTTAGGAAAATGTCAAGATATTGGGAATAATCATCTCAATACTTGGAGTACACTAAGAAAATAATAATTATTACCACCAAAAATGATTAAAGAGTACTTGGGACTCCCTTCCCACGATAGATATTTCTAAACCATTGATCCTTAGAAAACATTAGGACACTCACTGATGTTCCAATCTAGGAAACTATACATATAAATAATGTAAGCTAAAAATTATATATGTTTTTTATATACCATTCATACTATCCAATGTCCACTCTTATAAGTAGAATGTTACAAGGAAATGATGGGAATGCTCTATGGAACATCAGTCTCCACACACCAAGATCTCTCTAGGAACTCCTCTTTAAAAGCAGGCACATTTCTCATGCAATGATCAATTCCATGAACACAAAAAACATGACATCATTCCAAATTTTAGTATCTACCCATGCTTAAACAAGATTCTAAAAATATCAATTTCATAAAAGTGGTTGGAACAAAGATAGTACTACTTGTTGATGAATGTATTTAAACTTAATCCCCCTAGATACTTTCTTAGAAACCAAAAGTAACACAATTCCTAAAACAAAAAACTCAAGCACCTACCATACTTCATTATCATCACAAAAATGAAACCAAGATCATCCTCTCAAAAGGCATCCATCATCCTAGGACACACCCTTGCATGTTTCCCTTGATCAAAATAGACACAAATTCATTAATGGATGCGTAAAAAACCAAGAGATTATAGGTCTCCCACATATCCCTATCAATCAAGTCTCTCTCAAAGATCTCCACTCATGGGGAATCAACCATTCTTATGTCTCATCCATTAAATGGTATCTAACACTTTTTTCAACCCTCTTTAGGAGAGTTAAAGTGATCATTGACCTATAAGGTTAAACACCAGTCAACATGGGTCTAAATTTAGAAGTTTCATTTATAATTTTTAGAGGAATCTTCCTTTTAAGTTTTAATTGGAAAAACTTTTAAATACAACACATTTGTATCATCTATCTTAAAGGGGATTCTAATTTCTTGAAAATATACGGAACCACCTACTAGTCATTGTCTTACAATGCCCTAATCCTCTCTGAGCAATACCATCAGGGACCACTTCATATAGGGACACAATATCAAAGTAAAAGGATAAGAATTGACCCTCATCATGTATATGCATATGGTAATATCCCCTCATGGATATCGTTGAATAAGAAACACTTGAGTTCCTTTTAGCATCATATCAAGATGATCAAACTAGATAACTATAAAAATTGTTGACTAAGTAAAATATCACAAAAATATAGATGGGAAAAATCCACGATTGTTGTTATAAATCATTAGTCAACCACACCTGAAAATGATAAACACAAAAAAGGTCTACTAAAGGGAATTATTTTCCGGAATTTACCAATGAGGGTAAAAAACATGCACACACTTATCGTGTCATATGACCAATATTGTATATAATTCACATGATACAGTTAAGTATAATTCCATTCCAAACTATGTGATGAAACAGTATACAGGTTACTACTGACACTTTTAATAAATAAATGTATGTAACAAAACGACATGAGTAGTCCAACTGATGGGAATCCTTTTCTCTATCAACCCACTAGGGTCACTGCTCCTCCAATTCTAAAGTAAATTTATTGGAATCACCATTTCCAAGTTACATAAAATAAATTTTCACACAACCTATCATCAGGGAATGAAAGAAGGTGGTCTAACTGAGTATAATTATATCAAGAACCTATATGGTAAAATATTATTTAGGTTATCATTGACCCTTTAAAAGTTTCACCTCACTTTTCATCATTATAAATCACACACTAGCAGGACTAAAACATGTTGTCTCTATGTACCCAATATGATGCATGAATAAACACCACTTAGATATTTTATCCAATAGTCAAACAGCCCAATATATCATATCAAATGGGTTGAGATCCATAAATCCATAACAAATCATACAATCTACACCACATGTGAATTTCTCAAAGTTAAAATTATACTCAACTATAACATAAAAACCAATGAAAAACAATACCATAACCATGGAAATAATGAATTCTCAACAGAAGAAGTGTTCAAGACTCACCTTTCCAATATCCATCATAAGCCCTAACACATTCCTAATACTCATATCCACTGTATCCCAAATAGTAAAACAACATGAATGGAATTACTATGATACAATATATTCATGTCTTGTCTTGTCTCACTCAATGAAAAGTTTCCAAATCAATTGGTGAAAAGTCCTTAAGCACAAATCCCCATATGATAAAGGATAATGACTATAAGAGAGGGCCTTTGGGTTATCTTTGGAGATAATATGCCCTAATATCATATTAATGAAACCAAAAAAATATCCAAACATCATCCATAGTGTTACATAATCAAGGTATGAAAGAAATAATTATAACATGATTATGATAATGAATTAAACTTATTAAGGCCTCAATAACCATGTAATACATACAAAAAAGATCACCCACTACGCCAACCTCATATATATGAGTATATAAAGAAATATAAATAAAAGTGAAAGTATATAATTCCTACACTAAGCCATACCACATACCCATCACCCCATGCATGTCTGAGTGAACTTTCTTGACCAGTCTCGAGCGTCAACCCAACTTGTTCCCACAACCAAATAAAATCATGCACAGGTACTTGAGTGTAATAGTGTGATGAGTTAGGTGTGATTAAAAAACTCATGATTTCACCAAAAATATGGGACCACACATAGAAAAGAAATGATGTTTATGTATATATGAGCTAATCATATGGATAAAAATAATAATAATAACTACGAAAAATAAAATAAATAAAAGTACAAACAATCATTTTTTCTAATCGAATGGACATATAGTTAATAGGGCATTGAGTTGGATATCATACCATTCAAGTTATGTGTGATCTAGTGGATCCTTGTGTATGTGATCCCAACTGACTATACCTTCATTGAGTAGTGTGAGAAATGTCACCCAGAATCCATATCACCAAAAGATTATAGAATTCCTTTCCCTAGGTTCACCCATACTCACATATAATAAATAAGATAAATGATTCCAATTATCAACTAGATATCTAGTAAATGTGGAATAAATCTAGGTGGAAAGAATCTTATGCATATCACTCAATATAGTATGTAATCGTGTCTAATTTTTTATTCATAGCTCACAATCCGTAGATAGTTATGACATCAAAACTCAAATGAACCCTGCAGGGAATAACCCTCAGGAGATCTGTAAGGAATACACTTATAGACTGAGATAATAACTTGAATTCAATCCAATAAATGGATCAAAAAACCATTCATAGAAAAGTATCAGAAATGTATTAATATCATGCCTAACTGATCTAAGGGGATATCTTATGAATATAATAATAGAGATCATCAATAATACTTAGGTAGTTTTCAAGGGAAGTGTTCCCACCCAAAGACCATTGTAAACCCTATGAAATTTGGAATCATAGTGATAAATGGGACATCTGGTAGTAGTAGCATTCAATCAATAAGGTTCATAAGACAGATCCTAGGAATTACCACACAACATCCCAATCTTGAAATATCATCATGTTAGGATGATAAGCTGAGAACCAAGAAACTCCTATGGTAATCATAGATGCATCTATAGTAACTCTCTGCAATCACATATATATTAGTGAGGGTACCTGAATGATTATACCCATCACTATTTTCATATCCCCTAAGTATCACATGTACACTATAATTTCTAAGGAGACACCTGATACCAACTATACCCAAACCCATGATACACTTTTTCAGGGTTGGTTAACTACTAGGAAAACCACTGGGGTCTCCTATGATAGTACATGGGAGAGACATCCCTCATGGATTCTTCAATCATGTCAAAGTATCGGATTAATAATCAAGAAAAAAAATTCATGCCCCATAACATCATAAAAAAGGATGCACAAAATTGAAAACTACACAAGGTCTTGCCCCAATAATAACAGTCAAGAGAAGGATCATGGTTCACCTTGGTGGTCATGGTTAGTCTACTAATCCAATATAGTTCTAATTTTCCTAAGTCTTGTTCACCTTATCCTGCACAAGAGTGGACATGTATCATATAGTGTAACCTCACCTCTTATGTGGTCTGGATACCACTCAAAATATCTAAGATATAGGTCCCATCTATCATATCCTAGGTATGAATCTTGTACACATGGGTTATTAGTGACCTCTGGAATTATCCCTTTTAATTAAAAATTAAAATTTAATTAAACATTTCGACTAACCAATTAAAATTTTAAAATAATTTATTGGAACAATTTAAAATGGGGGAGTCACCCTCATGTAAGTTACAATGCATTTACATAATATGATACACAGGTACATTTACCATAGTGAGGTTATGAAAAACCACCAATATTTAGGAATATTTAAACCATTTTTACATAGCTCCTACCAGATCCATCCATGGTTATAGAGATCTTCCAAGATCGAGGATATTTGATCCAAGTTAAATCTAAACGGATTTCCCAAGATAATATAGAAAAAAGAAAAAAATAAAAAGGGATCAATTTTAACACTAAAAATTTAATTATAAAAATAAACCAAAAAAGAATAGTGGATATATCTCAATGGAAACCAGTCTCTTAGTAAAAATCTGAGCACCCACCCATAAAAGGTTTCCATGGTACCCATGTCACTGTTCCTAGGAAAAACTCAATCCAAGAATATCTATCCACAATAAATTAATTTTATGATACGATAAAAACCTATTAAAATTTATAACTGACACATACCTCAATGAAAGGGTTTGTGAGAAAATGTAGACAACCTCTCGGGTCACCCTCTTCCTAGGTAGAGTTAAATTCCCAATACCGAGTTTTGATTCCACCATGTTTTGATGGAATATGAAATAAAATCCTTAACTATATGAAGAAAAGTTAGAGGAGGAACAAGAAAAACACAATGGATGATACCATATTTGAATAATTTCCTCTATAATTCCAATGCATCGTATGGTGTTTGATTCAAACAAAGACTTTTGAATATCTCCAATGGAGGAAGGGATAAGTAGGGAGTGAATGGGGGAACTACTGGGTGAAATGAGTAAGAAAAGGGTTTTAAAATATTTAATTTCCAAAGGAGTAAAATGGTAAATTTTAAAATTTTAATAAGGTGCATGATTAATCCACACGATTAGGAAAACCATGCTCCAAAATTGAGTGATTCACTCTCTGAACACCCCTGACCTTGAATGGTTGCAACACATTATTAAACAAGCCATGCACCAATGGTGTGAGTCCATATGCACCCCACTGTATAGTGACAGGTTCTCCTCACATAGTTTAGGAAGCCATGTGACTTATAGAACATGATTCAATGTATGGGGTTCATGGTTACATTTACGCATGCACCAACTATTTTCCCCAAGTTGTTTCTCCCAAAATTGGGTATTCAAATCATGAAACACTTGAGAATTAACTAGGAACATGAGGTGCATTATAAGGAGAAATACTTATCCAAAAAACCCCTTTAATACATTTAAACTCTCATAATTTCATTACAATTATTTTTTTTTAAAATAATGATCCATCCACCAAATTTAAAATTCAAATTCCTTAGTAATTTTCAACCCTTTCAAAACATGGCATCTTACAAAAACTGTATAGAGGAGAAGTCCAATCTTGTAGAGATTTCTACAAGATCCACAATAGCTTAACTATCACTTGAAACTGTAACCATAGATTATTTTATTCTTGCATATTATGTGGAGGTCATAAGGTGTTATTTACGTAGAAATTTGGATTATATCAAAATGTAATGAAATATTCATATAGATATATCCTGAATTTATATACATTTTTTAAATTCATTTTTACTAAATTCAATTTATAGTAAAAAATATATTATTCATAAATTAGAATTTTATTTAAAGGGAAATTTTTTTTATGATTAAATAATTACAAAATATATGGATTAATAAGAAGTTAACACTATATTGTTATTAATTTATAGGAAAAAGAATAATTAATATATCAAAATTTGTTTTCCTATAAAATAGTTTCTCTCTATATTTTTTTATAAATATAAATAAAAATTATGTATTTTAGAATGATATTTTATAAAACTAGAATAATTTTTCTATTTAACATGGTCATTATTCATAGAGATATTTTTTTATTTTTCCAAAAAGATTTATTTTATTGGTGAATAGTGAAAAATAAGATTTTTACAAATAACATGACTTTTATGAAATTATTAGTATATAATTATAGATTTTAATTATTTTAATCATTTTCATATGACCAAATTTTTATTTTATAATTTAATTTATAATTTTAAAAAATGATGGTTTTAATTTATAAACTCATATTTTTTATTTTAGAATTTAAGTTATATTTTTTTATTATATTATACATTTCTTTAATTTTTTTATCAATTTTTAAAATTAAATATTAGAAAATTGAATTAAAATTTATAATTATTAGTTCCATATTATTTGACAAGTACAAAAAAAAAATTAGAATAAATGAAAAATTACCTCTACAAAAAACTAGTTACCATGGTGAAAAGTAAAAACAAAAAAATGGGTAACCTTAGAGGTAAAAGGACTTAAATAATTTAAACATGTTTTTAATTGAGTTTTTGATGTATAAGGATACTTTATATGTTCTAATATCTATTATTTATAAAATTTGGATATATTTTTCTTGATAGTGACTTCCCATTATAGAAACGTTATGGTTATTTACAAAAATGAAACTCCTTTTCACCAAAACCAATTAATTTTAGCCAAATATCATCCCAAAAGTCTCTTCTAAAATTATAGATTCACTTAAAAGGTTATATTTTTCTCAAAATACCGTTTCTCAATGGTTTATTCCACTTCTAAAAAAAGATAATCCAAGAATAAAGGTATCAACTCATAACCTCTCTTTCTCTTTTCAATTTTTTATATTATTCTCTTCTTATATATATTTATTTTTTACTATTTATAACTAAAAAATAATTATAATAATTATTATTCTATTTCATTATAATTATGGTGAAATAATTAACCATCTACCCCATTTCCATTAATAAAAACAACAATTGGTATCGTGTGTTGTGTGGGCTACAACCTCTATAATGCAACATGTTTCTTTTTCCATCGCCACCTTATGAAAGTGGACCTAATAATAAATTTCATATATAATTATGATACTTATGAGATATTTTATAATCTAAAATGGTGAACCATATCACTCCTTTTACCCTTTTTATGGAAAATGAAATTGTCAACCATGCACACTTGTGAACTATTACCTCTATGGAATGATGCATTTTAGTTTTTAAATTCCATTATTACCTTACATGGATGTTCAAGACAATGGATTCAAATGATAAATATAATATTTATAATATTATTAATTCCCTTTTATAGTTAATTATATTACCTATTAATGATATGATTAGTAAATGATAATTTTTAATTCAATCATTTAAAACAAGAAAACAAAGAGGAAAATATTTAATTAAATCTATGTAATATTTTCATATCCATTAATTCATATTATACATCATATATAATCCTGATATATCACAATAAATTATAATAGGTGTTTAGTGTTACAAATATATATAAAAACACACACACAAACAACACAAATATGTCGGAAAGGTAGGCCATAGCCCCTTATGGGATAACCCACCCATCCCTCATAATTTATTTATATTATTTAATGGTCCACAGACCCATTTGTGCCCCTGATCCTTGTTGACTTATGGATATGGTCACCTCTACATCTACATAAATTTAAGTTCCAAAAAGTCATCATGCACCTTGTTGACCCGTGGAGATCATCGCCTCCCCACCCCATGCACCTTGTTGACCAGAGGAGACCATCACCTCTCCATCCACACCGCCCAAAGGGTCCAGTAGAGCCTCTTGTTATTTGTAGATGTTGATGCCCACTGACCATTAATCTCATGGTGTTGTTCTTAAATCCTTTTAATAGATATGTATTATCCTGCCAATACTTTATCGTCACATCCACATCATTTGTGAAGTGTCGCACTGAACATACTCCATGAGACCACCACCCACCTGCACAGCATCTATACATGCACAGATGGCCTAGTAAAATCACTCCCAAACCATGAGTCAAATAATAATGTATATTGGAATTGATCCTAGGCCATATGAATATAGTGGATAAAATTAAACTAGTTAACTATGACTCAAGAAACAATTAAATCACCTCATAATCATTAATTTCCTTGATATGTACACATTTGGGTCGGTTTGACCATCAACTTGAAAAATTCTATGAAATTATATTAATTATTATTATAATAACTTAATTAATGGTATGATATGATATAAAAATGTAAATAATTATTATTTTCTGATTTATAATGGATATATCAATATTTAACCCATTAGTTAATATGACACCCTCTGTAGGTAAAAAAATCAACAAAAAATGTTCATTATTGATTTTATCTTTTATTATAAAGAATAAATTACCAATGAAAGGAAATATACAATTTATAAATTATTATCGGTAATCCATTATAATTACTTTAATGAGCATAGAATGAAGAACTTTTGAAGAAGAAAAAATACCAGCAAATCTCCTATGAAACTATCATAAATAGAGTAAATATAAAAAACCATCATGATAATGTAGTATTCTAAGATGGTTATATATTTTTTACAATATTGAAGAGAACATTTGACTAATTTAGAATAAAGGTAAGGGTTTTTGGTGACTCAAATCTATTTCTTGGGTCAATATCACTCTTATTCATCCTGTATCTTCCAGGATTTATCTATTAAATCCTAATTATTTTACAATTTATTCCCACCTTTTTTTGGTAAATCATGTTTCACAACCAATTAATATTCCATTATAATTTTATTATTTTATTAAAATTAATTTTTCAAGAATAATTTTCATTTATTTTAATGGAAGTTTCTTCTATATCCATGTTTTTACATCCCACCAATGAACTCCAAAGTTTTTAGGAAAGCTGATACAAATTATTTTCTAGGATTATCATAATTTTATTTATAGATTTTTAATATTAAAGATTAATACTCTTTTAAGGACGTGAGTTTTAAAACAAAGGTATTTAAAAATATTCAAAAAATGATTTTCCATCATTTAAAAATCCATTATATTATCTTACTCTCTATATTTTTTTGGAAAAATTATTTAATTTCAATGATAATTAATTTATAATTATTTACATTATGTTTTGAAAAGACTATTCTATTTTCCCTCTAAAAAATAAGATTTTGAAAGTAATTTATATTTTATATTGTATAATAATATTTTAATAATTTTCTGACAACATTTGTATTTTCACTTATATTTTTTCTATGAGGTTTATGTACAATGATGTGATGTTTTGATCATCCTATATATGTTATAATATTATGAATATTTTTGGTAAATGATATTTTTACCTGTTATTTTTTAAGATCATGTTCTGTGATAATTTTATGAAACCCATTTTTTCCATGTTTTATTTAAGAAATAATGAAGATTGACTTTAAGTGGTATACATATGTATGGATGATGAAAGGTGGGGTCCTATATTTACCTATAATTCATTGTATTAATCTTAAATCTCATGAGATAGTCTTGTATGAACATAATGATTTTGTTCAAACAAGTGTGTGTATGAAGCGATTTCTCACATTTCCATGTATTGACATTGTGAGTTTGTTCACATAGGTGTAGACATAATGGGGTTTCTCACAAATGTTTTCATATTATTATGGTTCTTCCAAATTACCTGGTTTTTTATGAAGTTCTCAAAAAAATTCAATATGTCTTAAATTTCCATGAAATTCCCTATTTTCAGGATTATGCCGTATTTTAAATGTATTTTTAGTTTTATATCATGCACTAATGTTATTTTATTATTCAGATTTTTTTTATGCCATGTCATATATTTTATGCTTCCTCAATGAAAATTTTATGATCTTATGTTTCCATAACATGTTTAACTATTATAATTTATGGTCTTATTATCTTTTATTATGATATTTATTTCTTTATCGTGTTCCCCTTCATGTTTATGATCAGACACATAATGATACATTTTTCTTTTACTGAGAATCTAATCTCACCCATTTCTTATGTTTACAATAAAAAATTTATGATGATTATTATGTCATGAGATATATCAAGAGAAGGGTATATATGATCATTATTATGGGGAGATGTTTTCAAGTGTTGTAAAACAATATTTTTATATAGCTAATATCAAAGACAGTAATCCTTTTGTTATTTATGTTGTGCAAGTTATTGTGAGATATATTATTTTAATCAGGATATTAATTTATTATTTTAGTCATGTTTAAACTAGGTTTCTTTTATTATTCCATTTATTTAATCAGTTTACATGTTTATTTAGTTAATATAATTGATAAGTTCATGTTGGTCATTTTGAGTACATTTACTTTAAAACCTCAAAATAACATCGCTACGCTGATCCTAGTAAAATGTGTTATAGTTTAATTAACCCAATAATATAAAATAAGTATTTATTATCATATTTATACATTATATACACTTTTATAAACAACCATGTATTAAAATAATGTAAAATGAACCATGATGTTTCATAAAGATGGTAGTTTGTACACACACACAAATGAAATTTTTACGTTTTAATGGTTGTAAATGAAATAAATTATATAATATTTTACTTTCATAGAATCATAAATATGTTATAAATTTAGTATTTTTTATTATTTTTATCCTCATGACCATTCTTGCAAGGATGATATAAAAATTGAATCATATCGCTCCGTGGAGGTGGTAGTCCACACGTACGCACAAGCGACATTAGCATTATCCAATGGATGGTAGGGTAATAAGGTAAGAAATATATAATCATTAAAAATTAAAAATAATTTTATTTGTTTAACATATATATATATATATATATATAAATTTTTCCTACACATTTGATCACCCTTATGATCGGATGATGAAAATCGACTGAAATTGCTTCATGGAGGTGGTAGTCCACACAAATACACAAGCAATGTTTTCATTTACCATAGCATGGAAAACGAGTTGAAAAGGGTTGTCAAGTAATAATAATAAAATTTAAATATATTTAATATAATTATTTTATTATTTCAAAAATATTTAAAAATTATTTAAATGAGTTTGAATTAAAAAAATCATGAAACAATCAGTTATCAATTTTACCACTTTGTTGTAAAACCCTCTTTGGCTTACACATTAAGCCTTCTTAGGAAGGATATATAGTGAGATTAGTTCAATGAAATATATTGAGATGTTTTAAAGGTATTTTTAAGGTATTATATTATATAAATAGATCAAAGTGCATAAGAAAGTAAAAAATAGGAGGTTCCCTTTTATAAGTAAGTGGAGTGACACACTTTTAAAAGCATACAACTTTTAAATATATTATTTGTATTAGTCAAACGAAAGTGGTAGTAAATGGAAAAATTTTGAATCAAATATTGGTTTTGGTTAAAATACACCTAACCAATCATATTTATCTAATTATTAGTGATATTTTATACCTTATTAATTAGTTTAACCCCTTAGTAACCCTTTATACTTTACTAGGGCGATAAATTTTATCCAAGGATACTATTAATAATTTCAAAAAATAAAATTTATATAATTTATAAATTTCAACTTGAGGATTATAAATATGAAATTAATTTATAAATATGAATTTTTTAGAACTTTTAGTAATTAATTTTAATATTAATATGAAAACCACAACGAAATGTTTTTTAGTAAAAATGTCATCTTTAAGAATAAAAATTATTTTATACCAAAATCACTTACAATTATGATTAATATATAATTGTTTGGATTATTTTTATTCCAAGGGGACTTATTACATTTCTAAACAAATCCAAAATATAATGAAACTTTTTTAAATATGTGAAATAAAATTCATTTTTAATTTATTCATTATTTTTAACTCTTCTCACAAAAAATATTCTTTTTAGAAAAATATAAAAAAAATTATAATATATATTTGATATTATGATATTAAAAATTAAATAAATTTTATAAATATAAAAATCTAGAATTTATAAATTTAACCTTTAAAAAACATATATATCTTTTAAATCATTTCACCAAGAATAAAACCATTTATTTTCTAAATAAAAAATCAAATAAAACTATCATATGATATATGAATGCATAAAAAATATTTATGAAAACTAATAATAAATGGAATTATTAATTATTAAAATCACTTCGGTTTTAATATTTTTATTCCCTTTTAGAAACATCATCTTCACAAATAGAGTAATTACTTAAACAATTGAGGGTATTTTTTCATCACATCCTTTTTTGATTCCCATGTTGCTTCCTTAATCATATGATTGTTCCATAAGAAACCAAACATAATGAGTCACATTATTTGGTTTTACTTTCTCTATTTGATCCAAAATACAAACCAGTTTTTCTTCAAAAGATATATTCTCCTTTAATTATAAAAATTCAAGGATCCTAACATAATTTTTATTAGGTATGTAATTCTATAGAAAAGGAATGTGAAATACACAAAATATACCTAATATAAACTCAAAGGTATGGAAACCTAGTATGTAACTAGCCATAATTTCATGGGAATATTATAGGTTATAGTGAACTATGTGGTTAACTTTAATTTTTCATGAGAACAAATTACACTATTCTAGGGAGATATATTAAGAAAAAATGATCCCTTCTCTCAAAAGAAAAATATTTCCTCTAGTTATGTATCTAAATTTTATAACTACTTTGATTTAACCTCATATGGAGGTAAATAATCTTCATCTTCACAACCATCTACTATACCAAATCTAGTACCAACAACTTTATTTCACCCACTTCATCCAAAAAGGATGTAGTTTAATATCTCTTTTCAGGATAATACCAAAAAAGGTACCATCTGTATACTATAATTAAAACTGTTATTTTAAGAAATGTGCACCAAAGAAATATATTGGTCAAAACATCCATATTATTCTAATTATAAAGTCCAAACAATAACTTCCTATTTATTAATTGATTAGTCTAAATGGACATCAATTTGTTTATGAAAAAATTTACAAAAATTTAATTTATTCCCCAATGAATTATGAATTCATTTCTAAAAAATTGATACAAATATAAGATCATAATAAAATAAAACAGAGATAGATAATCTATTTCATTTTACCATCTCTTTAAAATAATTTATGGAAAGTTCATTAAAAATCATACATCTTGAATTGGAAGAAAATTCATTGATTTATCCAAATGATCAATAATAAACCGTATATAATTATTACCTCAATATACATTTGTTAATCTCATAATTAAATCCATTAAAATATCACCTATTTCCATTTACTCACTAAAAAATTATAAATAACCCCCTTCTTTAGTTGAAACTCATCTTAAATCTATTTAAAATTAAAACATTACATGGTAAATTCAGAAATATAATTTTTTATTCCACCCCACCAATAATATTACTAAAGGTCTTTATACATCGTAGTGATGCCTGGATGATTTCAAAACTGATATCTATAAGATTAACTGAAAAATTCCTTATTTAAGTGGTAATAATTTGGCACACACAACCCCTTTCCAAATATCATAACACCTTCTTTTAAAATATTACTTTACTAACACCTGAACCAAAAGTAAGATAGTTTTTCTATGCATAATTTCAAGGCTCAAATTCATTAAATCATTGTCAAAAATATAATGTTCTAACCATATCATGTTTAAATAAAAATATTTTTTACACAAGTAATTAGCTATATTGTTTTCCATTCTTGGAAGATAGATATTCATACAATAATAATTTTTAATCAGTTTTATCCATCTTCTCTACCTCATGTTCAATATTTTTATGTGAATATATACATTATATATTTATAGAAATTATCTATTTATTATTTTACATCATATGAAAAGATACCTCAATATTTTTAAATAAAAATTCCCCAAGGCATTCTCAAGATCATGTGTAGGGAAATTATATACATGGGTTTTTAATTGAAGTGAAGAATATTAAATTATTAATCATTTTGCCTCAAGAAAAAACAAAGTCTTATAAAATAATCATCATTGTAAATAATAAAATCAACATTTCTTATTGGAAAGGATAACACTGGATCGTTAACCAATATTATTTTAAATTCATCAAATCATCAATGAAATTAATTTATCTATATTAATTTAACTCATTTTCAAGTTATCTATGTCAGTTAACTAGATAAGAAACAGAATTTTTCAAGAAACAAATCAATAGTAAGCCGCTTATCTAAGAAAACATTAAATAATATTGAAAGTTGTAGGCCTCATTCGCTCTTCTTCCTCTTTAGTTTAAAAGGATCAACATTTATGACATATTTATAAATAATATTCCCATGGAATGAATTTTTTATACCCAAAATTCTCATTTACAAATTTTTTCAGATAATGTGTTTAATTTTAATTTTTTTAAAAATCCTTATGTATTTCTCATGTTCATCATAACATTTAGATTAAAAAAAATCATTAATGAAAATAACTATAAATTTATACAAATACTCAGGATAAATTCTATTCATAAGATCTACAAATACAACATGTGAATTTTTTAACATGAAAGTATAATAATAAAAACTCTTAATGTCCATACTTAATAGGGAATTAGAATGTATTATTAATTCACCTTAAAATTACTATATATGGAACTAAGATCAATATTATATCTCCCTATCCCCACCACCACCACCTCGGATCGGCACAGCTCACCACCTCGGCATTGATCGACGGGCTTGCGACGGCTATCTCTCTCGCGACGATGTCGTGTGACCTCATTGAATGGTTTGCCTCATCTTTTCCTCATCGATAATGTTCTTCCTCTCACCTCACTCCACCTACTATGGATAGGTATTCTTTCAGTGGCACAATGAAGGTCTAGTGGTCAATTTCCAGTTGTCGTGCTTGAGGTTCGAAACTTCATCATCGGTGTGTGCGTTGGGTGGTCCACTATAGTCTCCAAGTTTTTGGAAGGTGGAGATAGGATCTTTGTTCTAGTTTATGGTATTTTCAGAGTCTTTGGTGCTCGGGTGGGATTCATCATGGTGATGGGTTGTTGATTGTGGATCATTTTCATTATTTTTTTAGTTTGTATTGGTTTGTTGCTGCTCGCACATTTTTTCAGTTTCTAGGTTATGCATTGGAGTGTTGTAGATGAATCTGCTCTGGAGATCTATTTTCTTTTCATTGCGTGATGGGGGAAAATAATCATCTGGCGTTCTGGAGTTTTGATGCTTTCTGGTTGGTTGATTTCTAATTTTAGCCTTGGTGTCTTGCTTGCTTTGAATCTGGTTTTTTGTGGTTTTTCAATTGTGATGAATTGGTGATGGTTTACAGTCATTCTTTGTTCTATAGGTGGTGCTACGGTTTAGGTAGGAACAATCAGTGAAGTGCATGACTCTGGATAAATATCAGTTTGGTTTAAGAGGATTATGGTTTTGGGTGATTTTGTTGAGGATTGATCTTCTTAGTGATGTCCTGCAGTCTACAAGGTGTTTCCAGAGGATTCACCATTTGATTTATTATGACTTTGAGAAGTTTGATTTGGATTATGTTTCAATGAATTGATGAGGATTTGTGTTTTGAATTTTGTGTCTTTTCATGTGGCATTGTGTCCTTGGTCTAGGAGACATCACATCCAATTTATTTTCAAGGGACTATTCCAGAAGATGTTCAGAAAAGGGAGAGTTCCCATTTTCATCACTATCTGGATTTGGATGTTTTGAGAGGGTATGGTGTTTTCCATCGATAATGGGCCCATGCATTCTTGGACGGGATAGCTAGTCGTGCAGTGATGGGAAGGTGGACACTGATCATATTGTTTTTGTTTCTAGGATGGGACGTTTCCTTGCTTTTTAACTGGATTGTATTTCATCTTTATGATCATGGTCATGGAGGCATGGTTTTGTTTTATGTCTTTTATGTCATTCTGGTTTCCCACTTTTTCCTCAAGAGTTCTTTTGAAATAAAAATTTAATTTTTAGTCAGTCAGTAAATGAAAAGTTCCATTTATCCATAATTATTTTTAACAAATAGAGTAGGGAAACCCCAATGTGGAGTACTAGGGTTGATGAATCACTTATCAAAAAAACTTATAACTACTTTTTCAATTCTAACTACTCAATTTAGTCCATTAAATAACTAGGTTTTGAAATTTTATTAGTATCAGGAACTAAGTAAATAAAAAAATTTAGTATCAATCATATATTAAACTAGAATAGTCATTAGGAAATGCATATATATATTCATTTAATACTGGTACATCACCAATTTACAGAATTCCTTTCTTATCAAAAATATATTCAATATAACTTTCACTTCTATCTTTTATTAGTTTTACATCTTCTTTATATGTGATCATAGTTTTTTATTCATTCTTATATAAAAAATGAAACTGAATCTAAAAATTAACATCTATATATTTACTATATATCTTAGATTGATACAAAAACACAATCTATACCTAAAATAAAATAAAACTATACAATGGGAAATAAAACTAGTTCTTCATGAAAAACAATTCCATATATGATAATCGGAAGCATTTTTATAAATTTTTATTTCCTTTATACTACCCATAAGATGTTTTTTCAACATTTTTTACTTTATTTCTTGATATGGTATTTTGATATTACTTAGAAGTATCCTATAAATAAAAAAATATTTGGACCCTAAATAAAACAAACATTATAAAGTTATAAATAAAAATGTAATATACCTATCAAAACATTATTTGAGGGTCCAACATCTTCCATAGTACTAGAAAAATACTTTATTTCAGCTTTATTTTTATGAAATTAATGACTCCCACATTAAGTATCTAAATTTAGACATTTGTTACTATAATAAAATAACTAATTAAAATTAAAACATCTCATTATTTGTTGACTTTCTATTTTACAGTAATTTTTCTAATAAGAATTATTTTTCTTGAAGTCTTGATTTAAATAAATGATCCCACCACATCAGAAACACTTTATCGGTCCTATCAAACATTCCAAAAAAATTATTTTTACCATATGTGGATAATTTGGGAGGATAACCTCTATATTAATTTGTTTAATTATTTTACATTTCTTTATACATAAACCACTTCATATTCTTATATCCACAAAGTATATAATTGTTGGACAATGATTTCTCATATTTAAAAGTACAAAAAACAACATTATCATAACTGTTAAATTCAAGAGATTCCAATTCTACTGATAAACATGGATTTAGCCCTGTGTATAATTTATAAATTTATTTTCATGTCCCATTTGAAAATTTTATTCATACATGGCCTGTATGGTATAATTTTCTTCATAATCACCCACTGATTCTTCTACCATTTACATCAAATCTATAAATTTCCTTTTAATTCTAACTCAAAAATCATTAGGAAGATAATTCTCATGAAATGGCTTATTAAATACCATCCACTACATGAAATCAATGTCATAATTTTACTTAGTATTCTTAATCAGATACCACCATCGATTTGATTCACTTATAAAATGATAAATAGAAAAATAACTTTTAATGTTTCATACATCCCAAAACATTAAATATATTGTAAAATTAATTTTTCTATCCTTCACCTTTCATAAGGTCTAAATATCCACCAAAATTCAAATGGTGTTGTTTCATGAAATGTTATACTATATAGATATTCCTATATGGAGAATTTGATCACTATATTTTATAGGTTCTACTAGTATGAATTGATTTAATACTACCAAAAACTATATTATTCCAACCATTCCATAGTTCTTATTTAGAAGCTTATTATACCCTTGATTCCCTCTTAATTTATCTTCCCTATTTCCTCTATGGAAAACCATTATGAAAATAAATGTATTATATAAAGAAACATTGAAATCTTTAAAATCTATCTCCTGATAATATAAAAAATATTAATCTCTTAGGAGTATATTTTAACATCATCTAAACCATTAATGTTATATAAACCTTTTATTTGATACCAGTAATAATGAACCGTAACATAATCAACCCATAAATACATGATTTGAAACAAGGGTTTCAATTTATTACATTTCTAGGTTCTTTTTAGTATAAATATGTATAGAATTTGGTAAAAAAAATTATATCAAAATTTAGACTTTCATATATTGTACTTTTTTTCACAAAACAGTGGTTTATCTTTAAACCATTGTTTCATTAAAGACAAATTTTCTTCATTTAAGTTGAATCACCATAGAAAAAATATTGACCATTATAAAATTTATACCCATAAATGGATCCTATGAAAAAAATTTGAAAACTTGGGGTTAGAAAAATAGAGTCCATTACGAGACCTAAAAATAAAGGAATATGATTCATCCAGTGAATATCATAAAAACCCATGAACTTATTTAATTTTTTCTTGAGAAATCTTTAATGATTTAAATTAAATGTTTCAACATATAAAAAATATATTATTATCAATGAAAACATTTTATACCCCATTATTAAGCATTATGAAATCATGGATGCATATTGAGGCTCATGGGAGCTCATGAAACCATTTGAAAACCATTCAGTTTTAGATGTTTTTAATCATTTCTTAACTCATCAAATAAAATTATATCTATAAAAACTCTATTTAAAGCATAATGTAGGTATCTTGGAGCACCAAATTCATAGCCCATTTCACTCATTTTTTACACATTTAAGAATTAATTAAACCTATATAATTCTATTGGAGTAACCAAACATGGTTATCTCCCACATTTTTCTCCTTTGAATACTAAATTATAACCAATTGAATTGGAGATCTATATCAGTCTAACCCATCATCAGGATCTATATTGGTTAAAATTGTTATCATTTATAATTATCAAGTACCATATCATGAAAAAAAAATTTGAGCTTATAATTTTTAATCATAAAATCCATGAAAAACTCATTTGAACCCATAAGAAAAACAATTTCCATTTCCACATAACCATAAGGAGAAATATTATTTTTCTTTGAATCCAATAAGAATAGAAAATTCCTAGAAGATTAATATAAGGATATTATTTAAAAAACCATTTTAAATTGTAATGTATGATTTATTATTATCATTAATGATGATAGTGATAGAAATACGTTAAGTCGTATACGTTTTAAAAATTCTTTTTACAAATGGGTTGACAAATTCAAAAATATCATATGGAAAACATTGAAAAGATTACTTTTTTAGAAAATTTTAAAGAAATAATAATATGGTAAAAAATAAAATTTAGAAAAAACTTAAGATTTAATATGAATATTCTTGAAACATTTTAAAGAATATGGATATGTTGAAGAAAGAGTTTTGAACATTTTAAACAACCCTTTACAAGAAAATCCCTTAACTCAAGTCCTGACTAATTTCATTCACTTTCCAACCATCTTGAATAATAATATTATATTATTTTTATACTTTATTATGTTTTTTTAATTTTTATTCCATTATAATTATTTTATTTTATTTCATTTGTTACAATGTTTGGTGAAGTTCATATTGAACGTTTTGTGGTTGTTTGGTTTACAACCTCAAAATAACATCTATGCGCTGAGAACTTTCAATGTTCCTATGGTTAAATTAACTACATAATCATAAAAATTATATAATTTTTATAATTATACATGAAATACAGCTTTAAAATAAATTTTGTATGGCCACCCTGAAAAATGAACCTTGTCATTTCATGGAGACAGTATTCTGCACAAACACATGAATGAACTTTTCATTTTTCTAAAGGGTTGGAATTAATTAAATTATATAATTTTTTAATTTTTATTAATCATAACTATTTTATACATTTCATATATATTGAGTAGTTCCATCCTTATGACCATCCTTTTAAGGTGGATATGAAAAACGAATCACATCACTTAATAGAGGTTGTAGTCCACACATATATATAAGTGAAGATATTATTTTACAGCAGATGGTAGGGTAACAACATAAGTATTATATTATATTAGAAAAATTATAATTATGCCATAAATATCATATATATTCCAATTCTCCCTTAGTTTTACCATATATGTGATCTGATGATAAAAACAAACACATCTCTTCGTGGAGGTGAAAGTCGATATTTACGCATGAGCAATGTTTTCATTCCCATTGGAAAAAAAAAGAGATAAAAAGGTTTGTAACATAATAACAATAATATTTAATTATATTTAAAACAATTATTTTATTATTTAATCATTATTAATTAATATTTTAATGAGGTGGAAGAAGAAATAAACATGAAACACTTGGTTTAGTATTATACTTCTCCTTTGGAAAACCTCCCTTGGGTTAAACCTTACGCCTTCTTAGGATAGAATTTTGTTCAGAATAGAAGATATAAAATTTGTATAGGGATATTGGGAAGGTATTTTGGATGTTATTTTTTGTGATAATTCGCTCAAAGTGTGTTAATATGTTGGGAGAGGAGTATCCATTTTTATAAGAAAGGGAAGCGACACAATTGTAAAACTTAAAACATTTTAATATATTATATGTTTTTCAAAAATGAAAGTAAAAACCTTATAGATAAATTTAGAATAAAAGATATTTTATGGTATAAATAATTTCAACAAATCAAAATTATCCACGTTTTAGATATATTTGACACCTTATCGCTTAGTTTGATCCAATGTTAACTCTTTTAACCTGTATAAGGGGTGATAATGTTTTACCAAGGTTAGTATTAATAATGAAAAAAAGAAATTGAAAAAATTAAAAAAATTAAAACTCCATATTAAAAATATGAAATAAATTTATCATGATTCAATTTATATATTTTTTAGAAATTAATTTAAATATAAGTACGCAAACCACAACAAAACAGTTCCCGAAAAAATTCACTTTTTAAGAATAAAAATGATTTTATACCAAAATTAAAAATAATAATGATTAATATTAAATTAATTATATTATTTTTAGTAAAAGGGGACTAATTAAAATTTAAAAAGATGAAAAATATAATGGGTATTTTTAATTATTTTAAAAGGAATGAAAATTTTATCAAAATAAGAAATTTTCCTTATTCAACCAAAAATAAATATTTTCAAAAAAATCCATAAAATATATCCAAAGATGTATTTTCTATTATGATATTAAAAATCAAATCCCTTTTATTAGTTTAAAAATCTAATATTTAGAAATTAAACTTTAAATAAAAAAATATATTTATTAGGAAAAATTTTAGGTAGAATAAGGCCATTTGTTTTTTGACTATGAAAAATTATAAAATTATCATATTACATATGAGTAAAAAATTTATATTTATGAAAATTAATGACATTTGAAAGTAATTTATTTTTATCATTAATAGGGTTTTCATTTAATAACACCCTGATAATATCATATGGAATTATCCATTATAGTGGGGGCCATTATTCACAAAGCGAGTCTAGATTGGCCGATGGATTATTGAACCGATATATGGGATACCTCCACACCATAACATGGGGGAGTTCCATACCCCATAATACAAAAATTAAAAAGGTGTCATATTAATATAGTAACTATCAATGGAGTCTCTAAAACAAGTTCCTCACATGGAGGACTTTCACTCAGTTCATTGGGGGAGTGTAGACACGATTACCATATAGGGTTGTTGTGCCTTCATAATGATGCCTTGACTAAGTGAGAACCTAACACCAAGCCCAAAACTCTCTTTATATCATTATATAATAAATAGTGAAATAAATAAAATTATGACATCAAGAATAATCCAAGGAATAATCCCACTTTTTCTATCCAATAACATTAACATAAGAATACAAAATTAGTGAAACTACCCACCCTTACACATACCGAATTGGTGACCAATGCTAAGGTTTATAGGGAGAAAAATTTCAAACATCAAACTTCATTCTTAAGGTTACACATATAAGTACCATTAGAGTGATGTATAAGAGAAATTAATTTACATGATATCTTTATTGATATATCAGTTTCCTCTAGCCTTAATGTCCTTACAATAATACCCTTGAAATCTTGGTCCTTGGTTTTTTTGTTCAAGACCTTATTCCAAATAAATAATGTATGAACCATTAATGGATAATCAAGGGTTACATTCCGGTTCTATTGAGTAGAGGAAATAATATAGTTTCTCTGAGGATACACCTATAAGTTTCATTATATTCTTACTTGGAATAAGTAATTAATATGCTAAAACATATTTTAAATGAACCTGAATGGACACAAAGATCTGAATATTGTGATATAAATTACAAAACACATCAAATGGACTTTATATTATCCTATTTATAACATTGGTGAAAAAATAAATGAAAATCACATGAGATTGAGAGCATACTAGGATAGTTTTTTTTCCCCGAGTCATGCCACATGATGTTATAAAGAGGTGGAAGTGTCCCTTGAGGAGGATGTCCACCCATGATTGGGTAAGATCATGGGTGCATGACATGGTGCATACTCTATTTGAGGAGGGTCAAATCAGTACAAACCCAACACACATCGCCTCATCTAAATGATCAACTTGGCTTACTAGGGTGACATCATCATGTGGACTAACCTGCATCACATAGGAGTATGGTATGGTCCATTGTATATTTGGAAAGTGTTTCTTGGTGCCACATGGATCAAGACTGATGTGTGGACCCCAATATGATTCAAACCACTGATATCTTCTTTATTTTTTTCCACATTGTGGGAATATATTTCCTTAAACCCCATTTTCATGAACCATCCCATAGGGGACTATGTCGTGACTACCCTAAGCCCACCTCCAATAGGCCAGGGCCTGGTGACTAGCACTGAGTAGGCATATCCCACAAATATGAGGCATTAACCTAAGTACTTGTACAAATGCACACATCTCTAAGCCCCAAAATGATGAAATGTAAAAACCCCTAAGTAAACAATGAATTCATACCACTAAGATATAACAATAGAGTATGAAAGTAAAAGTACTGGAATGTAAATAGGTCCGAATTCAAGTTCACCACAAAGAGACTATTACATCAATATAACTTAGAAGTAAAGGTAATGGAACTACTATCTAAAATTCATAAGAACACACCTCGGTCTGTATGGTCTCACTAATCATTGTCTTTCCCTATTCCTCCAAGGACTTTGTCAAAAGGTCAATCATCTGCACAAGACACGACACATGTAGGCAGAGCCTATGCATGGGTGATTATAGAAATACTCAGTAGTATACCGCGAAACCAGAAAGAAATACCACAAAGGAATAAAAAAAGTAATACCCAAAAGTAATAACAAAAAATACTACCACAAAGGAGAGTACAATTATCTCTATATAAGTAAATTCCTATAGCACATATAATAAGAATATCCAGATATACTAATGAGAAACACCACGCCATCTGGTGGTCGTAACCAATATTTAGCCACATGATTCTACTAGAATAATGGTCATTAAAGGAGAAATCACTCCTTGAGTCATGATATCATTGGAGAAACTCACAAATATGTATAACTCATTTAGGCCCTAACCAAATAGAACGTATTTTTCAATGAATACTATGATACACAGAGAGGGGGACATTCCCATAATTGGCTGGGGGACACCACAGATTGCACCCATAATAATTGGGGGATACTACATACCTAATCTAGATCAACCTACTACATACATGATCACACCCAGACAAACTGGGGTTTACCATAAACCATACTGATACAACATACTAGTTAGAGGATCAACACCCTTCTCAAGGAGGTTAGATGATTCTGCAAACTCTACTAGTGGTGAAAGAGGATCACACTCCATTCTCGGTGAGGTATACCATACTCTATCTGAGATTCAGACTCTAGAGGGGATTATAATCAAGTGATATGGATGTAATATTGTACTAAACCCTAAAGTGAAATGACCAAGGGAACACTCTCAACCTATACCGGTTCAAACTAAAAACTCACCAGTTTTCCCAAAATGGTCGTCTCAATGTTTGGGTCTCAACGCCATAGATGGAATGTCGATTAGAATCTTTAATTAGGATACACAGTCATTTGAGAGAAACTACCAAAAGACATATTGGGTTCTGCAAAAATACCACTATAGTAGGCCCAACATACCATCATAGTTGACTACTGTGGTCATTTGAATAATGGAATCGATCGACCATGTAGTCACTGCACTCGCAGTTGACCATCATGGTTGATCATTGTTCGTTGCACCAAAAAGTAGATCAATCTACCACAACTCCCAGTTGACAGACCTGATTGACCATGGTCGCTTTTATCTCAGTGACCTTGGGTCCGACCTTGTTCTTCTACCAACCCAGCTTGCCTAACCCAACCCACTAGGCCCACCTAGCCCAACGCGGCCCACATGTCCCATCCCACCTAGGTCGGACTACTCCACCTGGGCTAGATCTACCTAGGCCTGCTCCGTAGCTGATCCTACATCACCGCCACCTTCACATCCCCATCGTCACTACCATCTCACGCAGTCACCCCACGGCCTCTTCCAGTGCTGTGAATATAGTCCCTTATATAGAAAACATGGCCTCCTTCGAATCCCTAAAAACTGAATGGTTTTAGATCTGAGCTCTATGGGTGTTAATCCACACAAATTTGGCCTTGTTTGTTTATTCTCCTTGATTCCAGGGGTTCGATCATGTTCAGAACTACCCAACAACATACAAATGAGAATGGTAGGGTTCCAAAGACAAATAATTTATAGAATATAGGGATAAAATTACAATAAAAAAGGTTTTAACATTGTTGTCCAATTTTTCTTGGCTGATAATCAAGATTGTGGAGTTCATGTTAGAAACCCAAAAGAAATAACTCCTAATAATCCGGCATATAATCCCATCCCATAAATATGATAGAATCATGGATCAATCTATTCATTGATTGGTCTATTTTCATCATTTAATTCAAGAACAAATAATAAAATTAAAAATAACACATCCTACCTCGATTGGTAACAATTGGTGATGACGAATGATTGTCGCATCGTCATTGATCCTCAATTCGTCGAATTCATTATCTAATTTTCAAGAGAATTCTCCTCCAATGGTTCTCCAAGGTTTCTAGGGTTATCAAATATCCTTTTAAATTATCCATAACAATATTATTATATATTGTTAGCCACTGTTTAAAAAAATTATTTTTATTAAATTATTTTATTCATGTTACATCATGCAACTTCTTTTTCACAAATAAGCAATGCTGAATAAAGTTAAGTCCCACTTAGGGTAAAGCTACCATTATCAGTATAATGGTTCACTCATAATCTTTATTAGAAGAACCATTGAAGAGTTATGCCACTTTTTCATGAAAATTGCACACACGTTATATTAAAAAAGTTTTATATTTTTCAAAAAATTATTTTGGGCACATGAGGCCCCAGAACCACATATGATCTCAATGCATCATCTCAGAATAAACCCTTATAATATCAAAAACTAGTACATAAAAAATAGGAGACATTATATTCTCTCCAATGTGGCACATTACGTAAAAAAGGGATACTCAAACATATATGGGTACTGAGGGTGAATTTAAGCCTCTCACTCCCATATGATCTCCTAGAGATTTATGTGCTACCACTAAACACACACTAAGGAAATCAATCACCCTCAAAGGATCCTCTCGTGTGGATCCCCGATCACTACCAGGTACTCAACAAAAGTAGCTATATTTTATATGTCTCGCTCGACCTAGTCGATGTCATGTGATAGGTAATGCACATACCTCCTTAGTTGTGACACGTGGAAGAATTCATGTACTCAGTCAAAATATGTTGGTTGATCCATGTGGTACACCACCTCACCAACTCTATATAGAATCTAAAAATGGCCCATTAACTGTAGAGATAGCTTTCCACCCTGGCCCTATGTAATCCCTATCAAGGTGAAACCTGAAAGAACACATGGTCTCATTCCTCGAACTACAAATTCCTACTTCTCCTATCAACCAAAAACATTTACTAGATTTGCACAGTCTTCATCCAACCCTGGATATTCATTAGCTTCTCTATAGTAGCTCAGACTAACATCGGGCCCATGAGTGCTGACTCTCCTTGGTTAGTAGAGCAATGTGGTTTTCTACAATATCACCCATATAAATCATTGAATGAAACCATACTAATTGTTGAATAGTAGTTATTGTTTTATGAAAACTCCACTAGTGTTTGGTGATCCTCCCAAGTACCATGAAAATATAACATGAACACACACAACATGTCCTGCAGAACCTAAATGGTCTACTCGGTCTATCCATCCATATATGGGTGAAATTCTATGCCCAAGCGTAAATTGGTCCCAAAAACCTCCAATAATCCCTTCCATAAATTTTACGTAATGTGAAAATCATGATTAAAAACTATGTTTGATAGAACTCTATGGAGTCAAACTATCTTCTTCACATAGAGACATCCTAATATCTCTACTAAACTCTGCTCCCAGATAGCTAAGAAGTGGGTTGACTTTGTGAGTTGGTCAATGATCACCCGGATTGAATCATTTCCCCTAGATGTACGTGGTCAACCTATCACAATGCCCATTGATGTCCCATCCCACTATCATTATATAACCTCAAGGGGTAGAGCTAAACCCACTAGAACTTGGTGCTCATCCCTTACATGCTGATAGTTAAGGTATCGAGAGACAAACTCTACAACTCCTTTCTTCATCCCTGGCCCCCAAAATTGAGTTCATAGGTCAAACTAAATCTTCACCAAACATGAATGCACCACCAAAGGGGTGTATGAAACTACCTCAGAACCTCCATCCACAATGCCACATGTACTACTGTTTTTCCTTTATAAATAAATACATTATCCCAATATTTTGAATATCCATCAAGAGAATTCCTTGTGGATATCTGAGCAAGTATGATCTAACAATGAGTATCCCCATGATGTGCCTCCTTGAATCACTATAAGAGTGGAGGGGTGACAACCATCAACTGCAGGTAAGCTACTCCATCTCCATCCACAAATGATAACTGCAATGAGGCCAACTTCTTTGATTCCCCATCCAACAACTGTGGAATGGATCTCCTACTGAGAGCATCTTCCACCATATTCTCCTTCTCAAATGTAAAGAAAATATCAAAGGCATAGTCCTAGAAGAACTCTAGCCAAGGAATATATCTCTAGTTTAGATACTTATGTAAGAAGATATACTTGAGACTCTTGTGACCATAGTAGATGATAAACCCCTCACCCATCAAGTAGTGTCACCACATCATCAATGTGAAGACTACTACTGATAACTCAAGATCATAGGTCAGATAATTCTACTTATGAAATCTCAATGGATTTGAACCATAGGAAATCACCACTTTCCCTTAAAATAGTATACAACCGATCTGAGTCCCTAATTCATCATATAATACACGTACTTGATGCCTTCCCCTGATAAATTTAGGATGGGAGTACTTGTCAACCTTTTCCTCAGCTTCTAAAAGAACTGATGGCACTTTTTTTCCACACAAAAGGTTATCCCTTTTGTGTCAAAGATTTTAAGGGTTATTCTTCTCTAGATAATTCGGGTACAAAACTTCTATAGTACCCTTCCAATCCATGGAAACCCCACACCTCAATAACCACTTTGGTGGATCCCAAGAAAGCACTGTCTCAACCATCGTTGGATACACTACAACTCCAACCACTGAGATGACGTGTCCTATAAAATGGACCCCTCGAATCTAGAACATATACATTGAGACCTTATTGTAAATATGGGTCTCTCATAGTGTGTCCAGGACCATCCTTAAGTGACTCGCATGCTCTTCCTTGAATGCTGAATACACAAGGATGTCATCGATGAAGACCACCACGAACCAATCTATGTAAGGATGAATGATTTGGTTCATGAGTCCCATAAATATTTTTGGGGTGTTTTTCACATGAAATGGAATCACCAAGTACTCATATTGATCATAAAGACATCTGAATGTCATCTTTGATATATCCTCATCCCATACTCACAACTATTGATAGCCTGATCTGAGGCGATCTTGGAGAACCATCACACCCCTTTCAACTGATCAAAGTGTTCATCAGTCCTCATTAGTGGATACTTAATCTTCATGGTCACCCAGTTCAAGGGTCGGTAATCCAAAAATAACCTCAATATCACATCTACCATCTTGGAAAAAAACTGAGGCCGCGTAGGGTGAAACACTGGGTCTCACGAAGCCCTTCCTCTATAAGTCCTCCAACTGTATCGTCAGATCACAAAGCTCCACAGTATCCATCCAATATGTAGGTGTAGATATCAATGTCGTCCTAGGTTAAAGATTAGTGCCTAATTCCATACCCCTATAGGGAGGAAAACATTGAAAATCGTTAAGGAATACATCCTCATACTCTGCCACCACTGTAGAAAATTAAGGACTCATATCATCCACTGCACCGAGGGTAAGGCTAGCCAACTGAAGAGTAATCTGCTTCACCTATTTGTCAGTTTGTCCTATTTTTCCTATGTTTCCTTTTCACCAATAAATGAAACCTAGTTCCATTAATGCCGACACACCACAATATTCACATAAAATATTCAATCTTCGAATGAACTTTGAATAACCAGTCCATACCCAGAATGTGATCGTAAGGCCTAGACATCTCTATCAAGAGATCCCAACCGATACTCTAGCCTCCAAGAGTCAGGTCACCCTGTTGGAACTAGTGTTTTATCATTGAATCTCCTCTTATAAGAGTCTCCAAGTGTAAGGGTCGAGTCAAAGGTTCAACTAGAATCTCTAAGACTCGAACAAGGTTCATGGGAAGAAAGGAATGACTAGCACCCATGTCTATCAAAAATGTAACAATGGTGGAAAAGAAATAGATCATACCTTTTATCATACCTAGAGATCTGATGTCATAAGACTTCATCACCCGCAGCTAGCCTGGTCCCTACACAAGAGTTCCCTTAGCGTTTCGTGGACCACCTCGGCGTGGTGTCGGTAATAGGTCAAACATCTAACCACCTCCCACTACCCTGAATGCCCCTCTGCCACATCCTCTACCCTATAGACCACCCAAATCTTCTCTATGTCCCTACCTCGGTAGTACCTCAACCATCTCCCAATAAATTGTACAACAAGTCAGTCTATCTCATGGAAGATGTCCCAAACCACCGCATCAGTAACACCGTCAATCCCTAGGCTGACTCGAGCTACTCTAGAATCACTTCACCACTAACCCTAATCCCTGGGATCATCCCCTAAAGGTCCTAACTCAATTATATCCCTATGAAAAACATGGTATTCCTCTTAATAAGGTCTCAACTACCCAGTCCCCACTACTAGCTCCCACTATCGGTGTTTTCTCTACAATAAAACTCTCTACTAGAAGGGCTCACTTAAGTAACACATCATAGGTTAGAATACTAAGGGATACTACAAATTCTCTGATTTCCTTGAATAATCCCTACTCTGAGGTTTGATCCCTGAAGAACCGGTCCCATACCATCTATAAGGAATAGAATAAAATATCAATGAACTTCACTAAATACTATACCAAGGTCATATTGTCCTACTATAGATGCAAGAACTCTTGTATGCGTATTGATCGCAACATTCATGGATGGAACTCTTCTATGAGGTGAAACATGATGTATATCCAACAGAGAGCAATCTCACCATGTGATTGAGTTACCAAGCTCCACCATCGCCCTGTAGACCCCTAAAGAATAATTTTAATGAGTACTTCCATCTGTTTGACATGAATCTTTATAAGGTAGAAAACATGGGCGACTACCTCTAGCCAATAATTAGCTAGTAGGGGGTTTGGCTCACGCCGAAACCTAGGAGTTTTCTACATCTGAAACGCATTCAACACACTTGGCCTACACGTGTCCTTAGTAGGTAGTGTTGTTAATAGTTGTTGCTCGAAGGGTGGTGGTGTTAATAGTAAACCAGGGGAAGGTGTTATCTCTGGTACATGCGCATATACAAATGCCTCTTCACTAAGCATATCATCATCATGATCAAATGGTAGAATTCTAGAATGATGTTTATATAGAGGCATCCTAAAATAAAACAACATATACCACGATCAATCGATTATATATGGGGAACTGACTCAAGAAGGACATAGAAAACACAACCATTCCTATATAATTCATGTACCATTATTTTTTTCCAGCAACTGGTGTTTTCATGTATCAATCCAAAATTCAGTAAATTGGAGTCCTGGTGTATGGATTCGTTAGCTGCCACACAAACACTGGAGTCCTTGTAATGAAATATGAACTCAAAATACATAATAATATTTCCCCAAACGAACCTCACAAACTCCCAGTCATATATTAGATTTTACCCCTCTACTTCCACTCTTTCATGAACCATCCCTGAGAGTCCCATGTTGTGACTACCCCAAAAAAACCTCCAATAGGCCAGGGGCTGGTAACTACCACAAAATAGGAATATCCAACAAATGGGAGGCATTAGCCTATGTACCTATACACATGAACACATCTCCAGGACACAAAATTTTGAAATGTAATGCACACCACTAACATATCACAATAGAGTATGACAATAAATGTACTGGAAATTAAATAGAACCAAATATGGGCCCACCATAATAAGTCTATAAAACATGTCGAACCTAGAAGTAAATGTACTAGGACTATTTTCTGAAATTAGTAGGAACACACTTCTCTATGTCTGGTATCAATAAGCACTGTATGGATCAGGTCTACCTAGGACTCCATCAAAAGGTCGATCATCTTCACAAGTCAAGACACATGTGGGAAAATCCTGTGTAAGGGTGAGTATAACAATACTCTGTAGGAAACCTCAAAACCACAAAACAATACCACAAAGGAATACCATAAAGTAATATATAGTAAACTCTACATAGGTATATGTCTAAAACACATAGAACAAGAATATCCTGATATTCTCATGAGAAACACCACACCATCGGGTGCTCACAACCAACTACTAGAAATGGTATTTTTCTAGAAGCACACTCGTTCTAGGAGAACTCACTCCCCAAGCCATTATATCATCAGAGACAATCAGAAAGAGCTTAAACTCATTTGGACCCTACCCAATGAGGATGTATTGGTCAATGAAGACTATGATACAAAAAAGTAGGTCATTCACATAACTGGTCGGGGACACCTTAGATCACACCCAGACTAACTCGGGGATACCATTCACCCAATCCTAATTAACCCTTTATGTATGGGATCACATCCAGGCATAGTGGGTGATATCATGGACCCTAACAATATGGACCACCAGTATTAGGATGAGCACCCCACTCAAGGAGTAAACACAATTCCGCAAGAACCCACTAGGGTTGATAGAGGATCATGGTCCAGTCTTGGGGAGGGATATTATACTCTATGTGAGACTCGACCTGAAGATGGGATTATAATCCAGTGATTTGTATGTATTGTCGTACTAAAAACATGAGGGAAAGACAAATGGAACACTCTCAACACATACTAGTCCAAACTAAAAACACAATACTTTCCCCAAAATGACAGTCACAATGTTATGGTATCTACACCATAGACAGATCATCGTTTGGGCACCCCACTTAGGAGATAAGCTCATTTTGAGTGCAACTTCCCACAGGCCTATCGGGGCTTGCAGACCTACCACCGTAGCAGGTCCAACCAACCATCATGGTCAACCACCGCAGTCGGTCGACTGACTGCATGGATTGACCATGAGGTCGCTGCCCCCATAGTAAACTTTCTTGGTCGACCATCATGATCGACTGTAGGCCTCTCTACAACTCATCTAAGCTTAAGAATTTGTGGATCATGGTTGAGCATCATGGTCGACCATGACCACATTTATCCCGATGACACCGGGTGTGACCCAGGTTCGAGCTGGTTCTTGGCTCATCCCACCTAGCCTAACCCACCTGGGCCCAATATTCTCTACCTAGGATCGCTCCACCTGGGACTGCTCCACTACCGATCTCGCGCCGCCGCCTCCGTCTCATCTTGTCGCCACTAGCCACACCTGCATTATGCGGATCCACCACCGTGCACCTCCACTGAACATTGGTCGATGATTTTTCACTGTTGTTCTCTTCCATGGACCACCAAACCTCCTCTTATGCTTGAAAAAATTAACGGTCATAGATTTGAGCTCTACGAGTCTTGATCTACATAGATCCAACATCGGTTTTTGATTAGCCTCAATTCCAGGGGTTGTATCATGTTAGGAACCATCTAGAAACATTGATATGGGAACCATAGAGTTCCAATGGAAAATAAAACAAATAAATGATGTAGAAAATTACAATAAATAAGGTTTTGACATCGTTGGCCAAGTGTTCTTTTCCAACAATCAAGATCCGCAAGTTTGGATTAGAAAACAATGAAAAATAACACTCGATAATTATGTATATAATCCCACCCCACAAATACAACTGAACCACACATCAATATATTTGTTGATTGGTCTATATTCAGTGTGGAATTCAATAATGGTGATGAAGATCAAAAAAAACACATCCTACCTCGATTGGGATTGGTCGCTGATGATGAACGATCATTGTCTTGTCACTGATCCTTGATCCATTGAATTCATCATCAAACCATCGATATAATTCTCCCACAATGGATCTCCAAGGTTTCTAGAATTATACAACTAACCCTATAAATTATTCATATAATGTTTTTAATGATTGTCAGCTGTTGTGTCAACAAAATAATTTGCTTTAAATTTTTTTATTCCTTTTACATCTTGAAACAAGTTTTTCATGAACAACCCACATCGACTAATGTTTAGTTAGGCCTAGGGTAAATCAACCATTCTGATCTCAACGGTTCCCTTGTATTATTGATCTGAACACTTGTTTAAGAGTTATTCCACTTTTTATGGAAAACTTCATGCGTGTTCTATTAAAAATTTTAACATTCTTTAAATATTTATTCTGGCCACAATGGGCCTCAGAATCACACATCATCTCAGTGCTTGGTCTCAAAAACAATACATACAATACTGCAAAACAGTAGATGAGAAATTATGAGATTACACCTATGTGGATCCACGAGACGTGTTTTCCCCTCCTAAAAACCCTCATTTGGAAACTATACCCATTGTGTGATTTAAAAGCTACTATTCATTTCATTGCACTACCTGGGCCACCACTATCTTCATCATGATACCTGATGAAAACACTGTATACCTTTTCCACTAGATCTACCTTACTTAGATGTCATTTCCACTGACTAATCCAATCATGCCACCTCCCAAAAAAGTCACCAACCATTATGAATCCTGAAAAGGCTTCGTTGATCTGGTTTATAATAAGAGATATAAAATAGAGCAAGATGTATTAGAGAAATAAGAAGTATGAGTGGAATATAGGGTACCTGTATTCTCCTCAAATAATTTATATGGGTCCAAGACCAGTATCATTGGGAATTCCTGACAACATGATACACAATATATAAGTATGATGCTGACCAATATTTTTTGGGACACACTAACCCTCCTCATTAATTTTATACCTATAATTAACATAAATATAAATTTCATTCTTAAATTAAATGAAAATATATTAATAAAAAATCCAATAGCATCAAGTAGAAAAATGAACTAAAATAATAACAATATTAAAATATATGGTGAATAGAGGATCAAAATCATAAACAATGTCCAACCTAAAGGGATGGTTACATTATTCTTTTATATTTCTCAAGTAGCCTTCTCAAAGAATTCACCAATACCCATAAACCTCCATTTTCATGAAAAATGGATCATTGTATGATTTGTGGAATTAATTGAATATTTAAGGTCCCAATAAATGGGCCCATTTTGTGGTCCAAAATGTGATCACAGATTATATTGTTCTTATCTAAAACAATATTCTATAATAAAAAATATAGTGAAATATTTTCCAACTAGGCTCCCGTCTAGGAGATATAAATGAATTTAATTATTTCCCCACACACAAGATAATGTTAATTAATAAATTAATTAAAAAACAACTCTTTAACATTGAATCACTATCGAAATATGAAAAACTCTATCCTTGTGGAAATTTATATGTATCAAGGTCAAATAAATAATTATAAAATATTTTTGTGGGAATTTACTATCTAAAATGTACCATTTTACACAATTAATTGGTTAAAAACACAAAAAGATTGAAATAAGATAATTTGATCTCAATTAATTAACGTTTAGTTCTCTATATTCTCTATAACATAAAAAATTATCCTATAAAAAGAAAAAACTAGAGTTGAAAAACTAGGAATCTCATTAATCAACGTCAAGTGAAAGGATGATATACCTTCACCCATGTTACTTCCATTACTAAAGGTTTAAAATATTTTAAAAAACTAATATAAGAAATTCATGAATCCCATCATATCTGTATAACTTTCATTTAGACTAATATTTCTAGGGTCTCTTTTTACAAAAATAAATGACCAAGTTAAGAAAATTTCAATAAAAATGTTTAAAAAATGCCAAATCATAATTTTTATCAATATTTCAATGGAATTATCAACAAATAAATTTTCAATAAAATAGTAATTCATCTTCACTACATGAATTGAAACCATAAACCATCACCATCATCTTTGAAATGTGTTATTAATGCTTTTATATTCTAGAAAGAGAAACTTCTCCTCATATTTAATGAGTAAACTTAAATAATATTAACCAAAGACAATATAATTATTCCAAACATAATAATTTGGTACATCACAAATAACACAAAATTTCCCTAAAAATATATTTAAGGTAACATATCCCATGAGTTCTTTTACCGCTTCTTATAATATCCTAAAAATCATATATATCAATGAAATTGGATCAAATCATAATAATAAAAACAATTCCTATCATTTCATCTTTCCTCCAACAATTTCATGGGGAAAAACCTACACTTCTTACTCCAGTTCAATTCGAATCCACCATCATAGATGAGCTAGTTGGATAAGTTTTACCCCCTCTTTAATTCTACTAATGAGTATAGAAACAAATTAGGTCCTCCTCCTCAAACCATCATGTAAATTGATATTAGAGCATCATTGAACAATTCAATAATAATATGAAACAGATGGTCTTGAAAGATTTATATCAACCTGATCTATATAATTTTGGCACTCAGATAAAATCTGTAAAAAATAGAAAGACCAAAACGATAGATGATGAAACTATATTCCCCATTTAATTCCCTAAATCAAGAATATGATAAAATATTTTATAATTTGAAAGGAAACTGTTAAAAAATTATCACCCATCCCATTTTACTTACTATGTTTCTAGAGTTTCCACATTACGAAGATGACTGATTAATCATTTTTTTGAACACTGTCATAGAATTATTTACCTATATTATTCCCAATCTCAAATTAACTTTTGTAATACCTCAATATAAATGACATGGGAATATCACTATATAAACTCCTCCTATAAAAATAAAATCAACACTAAAAATCCAAATGATTATAATCACTAAACTTATTTATTTGACTACATCATATTTTCACCATCAAAGTTTAGAATACCAAAATTAATTATGGGAAAAATGCTACTGAGAATTATAATAAATCAGAAAACGTTTTATTAAGAATTCATGTGGTATTTTAAATACCCCACAAAACATTCGTGGAGATGACTACTCGTTTTCAAACACAAAACATTAAAGATATGACTCTAAAATATATGATAGGATCGAAATTATTCCATTAATATAAATATGGTAAATCCAATAGATTTTTTCTCTATAAAGTATTTTATATATTATCCACCATTCATTTTTAAATAGTAAATAATTGAACAATCCCATTAAAAAATGTATTCTTAATGATTAATTTGATAAAAAATATTATCATACCTATCTAGTTAAGGATCCAAAAACTAAATTTAATCAATACACACTTATTACTTTCTAGAGTATAGATAATGATATGATATACTATTTCAAAGAATATAATTGGTAAGATCACACCCCTTTATAGATGATAATAAAAAATTATTATGTATTGGATAATCTCTTTCTAATAATTGAGATATATTTTACATCATGCACCTCTATAAATAAATAGTTATGGGTTAACATAATACATAAAATCACTAGTGGGGTTCATACACCCCAGTTATTAGGGGAGTTCCAGACCCATATGATAAATGATCAATACCCCTATCATAGGGGGAAAACCAAACACTATTTATGTAGGACCCACTCCACTTTTATTAGGGGAGTACAAAGTTCCATTGATAGAGGACCCAAATATTTATTTTTTTGGTGTGTACCAAATCCCATGTAGTATAAAGGGTGACCACAACTTGCCAATGATACATCGATGATGGAGTACCTTAAACTATCAAATATATAGGGGATCCATATCAAATCAATAATATATCGATACGTGTATACTCATACCTATGACTCTAATAAGAATTAATGGACATAAAGATCCCTATCCAACAATAGGGGATATGCGAAGATAATTCTCTAGAAAATGGAATACTATAATATTGTCAAAAAATTAACCTTCAAAACTCATATTATCATCAGTAATCCAAAAACATACATCATATACATAAGGTTCATAAAAATCTTTTAATTAATTCATTTCCATTAGAATATTTTTTATATTCCTTATACAATGATATCACTACATGTACAATTACACACCGTCAAGAACAAAATAATGCAGAACTATATAATTCTTGAACCACTTAAATATAATCTATAAATAATGTTCAAAATATAAATATTAGTAAGAATGTTATAAGATTCCTAGCATCAAAATTCATCAATCTCCAAATCCTATATCTATTATATCTAGTTTCAAAAATATCACCATGTACATCAAAAAAAGTATCCCAGATTTCCCAATACAATAAATTTTAAGAATTCTATCATATAACTCATAATATATGACTTGAAACATTACATTGATAAAACCTTTACACTAATCGACCCACCAAGTCCCCAACTAAGTTGGTAGATTGGTTGGATGTGACACCTGGGTCCCAACTCCAATAATCATTGTTCCAAAGACTAGTACTGTTAATTCATATTTGAATGAGAGGAATTTTTTATATTTAACTCATTCAATAAAATATGTACCAATATATTTAACAACCTCAAAATTTACCTCATAACACAAGATGAAATAACTAAGATAATGTATTTTCATATAAATAAAAATAACACCAACCATCAATAATGGATACATAATCAATCTTAAAAATTAATGATACATGGTATAATAATATTATATTTTAAAAATAAAAAAAAAACAAATACTTTAGAAATATAACATAGTCATCAAGAATTATTATGAATTCTCCAAAAACCTATATTGGACACTTTGATATAATAGCTTTCTAACTCATCAGTCTCTAAGATCACCTGTAATCTTTATAATATCTATATAGAGAAAATACATATGATAGAAAATGTAACCATGTAGGGGATAGAATAAATGTACCCTATATGATTCAGAAAATGGAAATAAAAATAAATAACAACCTTGATCAAACTGAATCCAATAAAATATTATGATATAAAATATGATATTAGAAATAAAATCACTCTATAATTATATAAAACTAAACTTTCAATGGGATTAGAAACAAAAATCATTCAAGTCAATTTCCTGATCATAATTTGAATCCAAGAACTATAGTACCATCCCAAATGGTATAATCACACATCCCTTCTTACCCAAACAAATTAAAGGTAGTAAAATAATAAAATTTCATAGCAAAGACATAACCTAGAATAACAATATTATTCTTATGGATTTCAATAAAGAATAATAAAAACATATAAATTCACTAATATTTGAGTAGAACCATCCATATAAAATTTAGTGTCACATTAAAACAGGGACAATGTTCTAGATGTACTAGTATACTATTTTTCTTAGAATAACTTCGTATGACTCAAGGACCCATCCAAATAAACTCACCCCAAGAACCTCGTATCAACTGTTTATTTGTAGTAGCGGAACCAGACCATGATGAGGGAGAATATATTATTAAAGGAGTAAAGACCCCTAGTATGGGTGACTTGTACCCCATCCTATAATGTATTAACTACTCCATAATACTTAAATGAAAATCATAAATTGTAAACACACTAGAGATCAAGGTTGTGTTTGAAAATCATGTCAAATATACAGGAACCACTCCTAGATATTTGGGAGAGTTCCAATAAAATTAAAAAAAGGGAAACCCACACCTCATCACTGATGCCTCAACTAATGGAGTACATAACTATAATCTGACTCCTCTCTCTACCTCATAGTCACCAAAATAATGGAATTGATGAAAGGATGAGGCTGAGAATTCTTTTAGGATAAAATCTACTTCCCAACTTCCTCTCACTCTCTGATGAAATTCATAATTTGAGGAATAGTGAGAGAAAATGTTAACCTTCCCATGTCCCAAACCCATCTCTATGGTCTAGGAATATAGTGGTTCAATGATCAATCATAAACTTTTGTGTTTTACATTTTTATAGAAATAATACCACTAAAGGATGTATGGGGAAATGAATTCACATAAGATACAATTAATATAAAAATGACATCAATCTTACCTAACCTTAACAGAAAACCATATAATGAATGACTATGAGGTTCCAGGGACATGGAAATATTCCAAGTAACATGTTTATCAACAACTTCCAACAAAATCTTGATAGTATTATCTACGTTTCTATGAAAATATAAAATCATTTTATGGCCCTACAATCACCTTAGTAAGTTATAACATATCTATATTTTTATTCAAGGAATAATATGATAAAAAACGCATAAATTACCTCAAATAGATCATGTGATTTCATTATTTTTTTCTCCTTATAAACACTCAAAATGACCTCTTTTTTTAATTTTAACATTAGGGGTAAATTTCATGAAAAACACCAACGATGGCATGTATTGGGCTACGTGTTAGTCCCTGAGGTGCACCAATTTGGACTTTTAATTGAGGTTAACCATAAATCATGTTGAATAGTATCACATTCATGGTAAAGTTACTGATATCATAGAACCATACCTCTCACACATTAGGTGTGTTAGGATGGAGTGGGTTTGTAACATGTTATCCAACCTAGCTGATTGGATAATTCCTCACCCCCCCCCACCGTAAGGGGGAGATTCAAGAATATCCCACATCTCAAAACGGTTGTGTGAATTAATAATTAAAAATATACATAACTATATCTAGCCTCTATAGGTCTAGATTGAAGCTATCTCTTAGTTGAACCAACTGGCCAACTTGAGCCGCCATGCCCAACATGAGTATGGGCCAGTGTATGCCCCACTACTAGGGATTAACAAATTGTTATCCTATCAACATTACGCCCATATGGTGGGCAGATCTAATACTCAATCTCTATGTGATATAATGACTATTGTTTTCCCTTATAAGCATCTACCTTCAAAAACCCTAATCAATATGTGATCCTAGAGCTATTATTGACACAATTATATATCATGAGTCATCACCATCTTCACTGTACCACCTAATTTTGATGTCACCACCCTTTATCACTCAATACACCATCAATAACCATATATTCTATCAACTCACCCCTCATAGATCTTCTATAGGCTATCTCTAGTTATTGTGATGGTAAAAAGGGATTCATCGGTCTATTTTTGTCTTGTGGGTGAGATGATAGAGAGAGATCGGGTAAATTGAAATTTTGAGTTGTAGTCAAGGGGGATGATAACAATCATCCAAGAAAAATTTCTTAAGTCTAGCATTATTAAACATCCATCACCTCTCAATACATGAGCCATGGGAGTCATGATGCCCAGTACTGGTTCATCGACTATAACACTTTTAATCCTTAAACAAACATGAAAAAATGAGAATCCTAAATTAAAAAAAATTCAAGGAAATAATCATTCCCATTATCTTCCACAACAAAATAAAATAACAAATTTTTTGAAATGAATGAAGAATGGTGGGTAAAATCATAATAAAGGTATTACCTTAATGAAGGTCTGAATTCATCACCAGGAATCCTCCAATCATCTCTTCAAATAATATTCGAAAAATAAATGATGATATAGAATCAGTATGAATAATTATAGTATTACACATAGAACATATTAATGAAGACACCCATATCAATGCCTTGGTCTTCTGATATATCCCTTGAGGATGCCTACAAATTACCCATACATTTTACCATATGTTCATAAAATTAATGTAAATATAGTGCGAGTTATAATGATTATAAATCCTCATCCATATAAATTATGATAAACATTTCATCATATAAAATGTTATAATTGATATTATTCATTGGTGGAAGAATCTTGAATGTTAATATTTCACAATAAAATGATATAAGCAACATTATGTTAATTATAGAATATAATTTTCCAATATAATGATATAATGATATCATTTAATTTGATTAACTAAATTCTTATGATATTAATCAAATCAATTCATCTAATATCTTACCATATGTATATATCATACAATATGATATATTTAGTAGCATCTTATGGTTTACATTGGCTCTATGGAATATCTCTAATAATACCCCACTTGGACAAAATCCTCACTGAATTTATACCATTTTACCTTATATTATATCATATATAATAACTTATGAAACCATATTCCAAACAACTTTTGGATATATTAAAAAACTATTTTGGAAATATATCATCAACATAAGTGTGTATGATATCCTATATAATACATTTCAATTTTCTATCCAAAACTTATTTTGTATAAACTATAAAAACATTTGGAGAAGCTTTCTAATTTTCATACCACTCAATAACTATTCATTCAACCACAACATGTGACCCCATGGGACTTTATTTCATTGAAACAAATTATATATTCTCGAATTCACAATTTTAAGAAAAGAGATTCGTATAGAAAAGGTTCGATTCTACTTAATATATAGGGGGGTTTTCATGATTTCCATGAAACACATGTGGATTTACACCTATGTTCATCAGTTGTATCATATATATGTATTCATTTTCATATATCCAATTTATCCAAGGAATCGAGTAATTATAGGACACTGAGTATGTCAATCATGTGTAGGTACTCATAAGTTCTCGATTATTTGAGTATAAATATCCCATGTTGATGAAAAAATATGATGTTATTCACAGTTATGAATGAGTGTATCACATTTCCCTCGCCCAATAGATAAGAACATAACAATTATTATCTTGGTAAAATCATACACTCTTTTTTTCTATCTCAATTAAGGGATCAAAAGGAATACTCGTCACATTAGATAAAAAAACTATTATCTTAGTCAATCCTCAACTAATGAAATAATGGAAAACACCCCCAACCTCCCTTGATTATATAAGAATCAAATCCTACATAAGAAAGGTATAATGGTATGAGGGTTCTCATGAATGATATATTTAAATCCATATGTTTTGAAAATTCTTGAAATGAACCATTTATCCTTAGTATACCAAGTAAAATGTGTATGAAACTCGATGTGGTATACATGGGGGGTCAACGAGTAAATAAAACACTATTTGTTCCTAATGAACATATATTATACCTCACTATGAAATCCTACCCATTATAACCTTTGAATTTCATCTCATTCAATAATAATCTATGAATAAGATCATTTAGATAAAAAATGTTATACTTTAGAGGTAAACTATAACTTCCTTTGCAAAATATATATATCCAATGTAGAGGAATTCAAAATTAGATTATTCATTTTGTAAAAAAATTATAAATTTTTATTCTTAAAAAATTTTAATAATATTAAAAAAACTAGCCATAATGTCCAATATAATCACATCTTATACAAAGAACAACTGTATTAATATTATGTTTTCTACACTTTTATAGTTTTTTGGAGTTCATTTGGTATCAAAAAAATTCCTATTACATATCCATATGACCATATGATAAAAATATATCACCATACACCTTCAGTGTGTAATATCTATGAAATAATCTAGTTTTAATAAAGGTGAATATTATTACTCAAATTCTAAATTTTCAACACATTAAAAATATTATCCAAAGTTTATTACTGAAAAAATCCAGATATTATAATATTAATAACATATGTTTTCTACTTAAACCCGTTTATAAGTTCTTTAAAATTTTAATTTATACATCCTTATCCATCAAAAAATATCCCTAGAATAATTTTGATGACTACAAATAACCCTTTATAATATTTATTTACTGGAACATTCTAAACTCCCATTAGGTTATAGAGTGATTTTAACTTATTTATAGAAACTAAATATAACTCTTTACCTATCCTTGGTCAGACTATTTGGATGAATACATAATGCATTCAACACATTTGATTGATTCATCAATAAAAAATATAATATTAAAGATCATACGTTTTAGGTTTACTAAATATTTGATATTTTATCATTCATTTTGGTTTAGAATATGACCTTGTGCATGTTTAATCCCAAGGTTTGAAAATTATTGAATGGATTTAGTTTTATTTATTTCAATAGAAATATATAATTAATATGAATTGGGAACCCCTATAACAAATATTCATGTTATATGTATTAGATTTCACCTTATGTTCCAAAATCCTATTATACTTCAGATGTTAAGTACTCTAGATGGTAGATTCATAAGCCTTGGTAGTAGTTTGAAGGTACGGTGTCATCTGATTTATCCACACATTAGTGTCTTTTTTGATTTATTCAAGGACCCAATTGAATAAATGTGGATTGAGGTAGGATATGAGTTTTAATTCTTTAAACAAGTACATTTTAAATCCTGATGTGGATAATTTTCTCCCTATAATATACTAGGTCATATTCAGTAGGCATGAAAATATGGTTTTTCAATGAAAGAGACATGTTTTTCTTGTAGTGAATGATGAGGAAATTTATAAGACTTTTAAGATCACAATATATGGTATTTTAGGTCATGGATATGTCTATAGTCTTGACGGTAGTATTCCCAGTAAAAATTGTAATAATACACCTTCACATTTTTGTGTTAGAACTAATAGGGATAACCCAAGTAAGATTTCTAGTGTGTCATACTGTGATCATTCTCTGAGGATAATAAAATAAGTGGATATAAATGATTTCATGGAAACAAGGAATGTTATTTATTATATTTCTAACAATGTTTATGAAGTTCAAGGAGATGGTAATCAATATGGAAACCATCCAATAAAGATCTAGAGACTTAATCTAGCCCTATGAGTCTAGGCAGGTCCCCTAAATTTTCTATGAAAGGTTTCAGTTATATGAATTTCATCATCCTTTAATTTATATGGTGATACATAAGAGTAAAAAAATAGAATCTATGATATCAAATATGATTGATATTCTAGGAGGTGATAACATGGGTAGCGATGCTAAAAAAAGATGGAAACTACCCATGTCAAAAAGAAAAATTAATATTTTTAATGTGAAAGGTTCCCATGATGAACATACAAAATATATGAAAACAAACCATTGGCATTAAAAGGTATCTTCAAAATTTGAGGAGGATCTAAATTGAAATTATAATCTAGTCAGGTCCTCTCTGATTTTGAAGTGGATGTTGAATTTAAAAATATCTTATTTAGTGGTTTAAAAATGTTAAGAATGGATGATTCAATTTTGTTGTGTTGTTTGAATTACAATGGATAAATAATTATAAATAATAAGGACTGTTACTCTATAGAAAAAACAATGATAACATATAGGTGGGGAATGATCAAGGATCAAATCCATATGATGAATCCCCTGAAAATGGAAATTTAAGAAGATAGAAAGCTTTGAGTCTTCTAGGACTGGATTCCGCATAGATACATATAATTCTCCGGTTAGTAAAAAAAATTAGACCAAATCAGTAAATTATACTCTTAAACCTACTATCAATGGAAATGAGCAATTAATAATCATTGAGAATATCAATAATAGGACCACAAATTTTGAAATTGGAGGGGAGTAGGAAAGACAAGGGGAAATGGGTATACAATCAATGGATGGAGTGTGAATAAAAATACTTACAGCCACCATCATAAAAATCACACTAAATTATATGGAGATAACATACCCTAATAGAAATACCAATAACATCTCCCACATTCAAATTGTAGGAGGAGCAGGAAGGGAAACTCTATACCACCTTAAGCATTACCAAGAGTAAATAAAGGGAAATATATTTTCCAATTAGTGCCTCAAGAGAAGGATATGATACAAGGTTTTCTTGACCTATATACTCTGACACTAATCATGAATAATCATAATAGATTGACTCTTAAAATAATATTGTTGTCTGGGGATTTATTTTAGGAAAGATCAGTATGGAGGTTTTTATCAAGATCTAGGATATGATGGGTTCATCATTTGATGATCTTATTCTCAATGAGCTAGAGTGGAGAACATTTATGATAAATTATATCCTTTATAGGATAAATAGTTATAATAATTTACATTTGTACTATAATGGTTTAAATTATCTTATTGATTAGAATATCACACATTTTCAGATTTCCACAAAATCCTATGATGTGGTTTGATTTAAAAAATAAATAAAAATATTATTTGGAAGGAATTGTTTAATTAAACTGGTATTATCCTTTAATTTTTATTCTTAAAATTTATTAATTTAAAATAAACTCTCACTGGACTCTTAGAAATAATGTTATCTTTCAAATACTATATTATTATACATAAACTCATTTTTTTGGAAATATATTATATTTACATTTATTATGAATATTTAATAAATAAACTATTCTATCCATATCATGTAAAATATTCAATGTGTTTTGAAAATTATTTTTAAAATAATCTTTTATTATTTAAAATATTCAACAAAAAGTTTGTGGGATTTAATCCCTTAAATTTTAACAAATATTATGGATAAAAGCTTAATCATAAATAAAAATCCTTCTATCCTTAACTTCACTTCAAACATGTTATAGAGTTTTATTAATCAAAAACCATGTGTATCATCTCATTTTATTCATAAAATAAGTTTTTATAAAAAACATATATTATTATATAAGTAAAATGTCTTAATGATACACATCATTTATTTATATTTTCCAAGGATTTAAAGGCTACCCTAAAGTCAACATTATAACATAGAAATTGTTTCTTCATTAATTGATTAAAATCTACAAGATCAATTAATTTCATATATATATATATATATATATATATTGAACTTGAGTATATTTATAAAATATATAAAACATTTATTTGGTATCTTGTACCCTTAAAAATAAAATATTGTATTCCATAACATTTCTTGATATGAAATTTCCATATAGTTTACAAAACAATTTAGATAGCATTGATAAATCCATCAAATAAAATTACCACCCCTTCTTTCTAGTACAAATATTAAGTTTCAATGACACTGACAAGATACACTAACAAATACTATTGTAATTACAAAAAAACATTTATTTTTCATATTTGATGTTTTCCCCACTTGTACTATAAACACAGCACCAAAAACTGGATATTTCATGCCTAGTTCATCAATCCAAAACACATTGAGAAAATAAAGAAATATTTCACTGAACTCATTCTCACTATCTAAACTTTTATAATAATTATTTTATAATGGAATACCCATCCAAAACATACCCTAAATAAAAACTTTCGTCTCTCTATGTCATTAACATACTTAATCATATTGAATATATGTGTCAATAGAAAAGTTATTTTTTTCATTTTAGATATAATACCATTGTAACATCTTTAGAATAAATCTAATCTTATCCAAAAATTTTATATTTACTTTTTGAACAACATAAAAATTTGATTACTTTGGATGGAATTGCACTAACATGTAGAATTTTCTTATGTAAGATATTTTCTTAAATATCTTTACTAGTCTAGGATTTTTCTTATGTTAAGTTTATCCTTTTCAATGATTGATCTCAAATCCATTTTTATGATAATGATAACCTTATATCAATAATTTAAACTAATATTAAACAAGTGTTATTCATTTAATATTAAATTTTATTTAATTTTATCCTATTAAAATTATTAACCATTTTAAGTACCATAATACATATTTCAACATGACATACACCATTTAAGAATATAAATAAGTTATTTCTATATTCAGTATAAAATAATGTTAACCATATCACATATGTATCTTGTATAGTTGAGTGCACCACTCCTTTCCATATCCATCATATGTATTATCTTTACTCTCATCAAATAGTATCCAAATTATTACAGTTTACCAACTAATGGTAATAAAAACTATACCCCAAAATTAAAACATTTAATTTTTAGGGGAATATTATAAAATGATTTACTTACACATGATAATATAGGGGCACCCAACATTGGGATAGAATATGTAGTTGGATGATAAATGTATTATAAAAAATCATTAGAATAAATCTCACACTTTGTATTTTAAATTATATTCAATCTCACCATATTATCCTATGTATTCCCTTTATATGTATGAATAATTAAAATTATTTATTTTGTAATCTATATGTCCATCAACAAAATTAATTTGTTAAAACCAAATTGATTTAAAACCCTTTAAACAAATCATATATTATGTTACACAAATTAAAAAGTAAAATTATATTTACACATATCCAAATTAATCCTATATATCAGGCATGTGAAACTATTTCAAATACATTTTATTTTTTTAATTTATAATCACTTTATATATTTTTATAAAAATTATAATTCATGATATATAAATCAATGGTATTTATTATTTCTTATATTTATTTAATAAATTTTTCAAAAACATTTCATAATTAATTATAAACACTTTAGAATTAGATATTTTATAGTCACTAAAGAAACCCAGAATATGATATACCACTAGGAAGGGGGAGTTAATTGAGTGGTTTTATTTTATAATTTCTTGAAATTAACATATGTGAGTTATAATATATTTTCTTCTATAAATTTAATTATCTCACCCTTACCTAGATATATTTGAAAAATAAAAAATCATAAATAACCTGTGTTTTTACATGTTTCTCCCATAGTGTGGGTACCTATGTCCTTGTTATTTTCATTTAATGTTCGATAAATCAATTTTCCAATAAAATTATTCATGGATTAAAAGTGGTGTGGGAATAAATCATCCTATATAATGTAATGTTTCCCAAAACTTACGTACCCGGAAAATGTTATGTACCGGATCTCACTAGTTTAAAAAGGTTTGTAAGATTATAAAATGAAATATCATTTTCTATTCAATCTACTAACACAAAAAAAAACTATTATTCTTATAAGTCTCTAGAATAAACAAAATCAATGCCTAACTAGAAGCATAACATTTATAATTATATATCCTAAAACATCAAATTTATGAACTGATGTGTATAGAACTTTCTCCTTATGTATCTAATGAAACATGAAAATCTATAACATTAATTTATTATAACTAATTCTTCTAGTAATTTAACACCATCATCATCTAGAAACTCCACATATTGTATTCTCAACTAACAAAAATTTCATATCCATAGCCTATATTTATGGTAATTCAATTTTATGATCATTAACCTATGGAAGCTCAATATCTCATATTGTCAACATATGAAAACACAAAATCTAGTGAACTTTTCTCTTATTAGCTCTCCTCTACTCTCAAAATTGTAAATATGAAATTTTATGGTGGAAAAAAATTATTAAAATTTTTCAATAAATATTAACACTTATTAAGAATCATTATCTAATGACATTATTGGACAACATTTATAGACATAACCTATCCGATAATCAGCTCTTTATGATTCAAAAAAATACATCACTATTGATTCACAAATTTAACTAGATAATATTAAAATGAATGAGTTTCACATTGGTTAATATGAGAGATACATCACCTGAACTGAAAAAAAATCCATTATTTATAAAAATGTATAAAATAAAATCTCTTCCTTTGCACCTAATTCCTTTATTTACAAAGAATTATCAAATAAACGTCAAATATCCTCTATATATCTTCAAGACTGTCAAATTATTCCACAGTTCAACTCTTGAAAATTCTTCCACTATATCTTTTTCATTAAATTACTTTATCGTCACCCAACTAAAACATCTCAATCCTATAGATTCTATTTTTCACAAAATTGATAAATCTTCATATTATATAATTTGGTTTATCTCATCATTAATTTCAGATAATCTAACATTAACCTTCATCACTTTGACTGAATCTTCATTATAATTTCAAATCACCTGAGCCTCTATATAATTGATCTTAACATTAAGACATATGAGCTTCCAAACTACTAATCTTATGATAAATATATCATCTACATAGTCTTAAATATTATAAATACTTTTCATTTAGCCTCATAAAATCTACATCTTATGTGATCATTTTTAGTCTCAACTTTTAATTTACACAATCCCTAACAACCCAAACTTTTATAAATGAAACCCATTTTTGAATTATTAAATGCCTTATAAAGTAATTATTATATAAAAAATATGAAATACGTTGGTTATTTTGGTATCATTATATAATCTATCATATTTAAAATACCATTAAGTATCATATTTTTTTGATAGTATAGAAATTTTTTGGTGACCATCAAGATATTTATATTAGGGTTATGATAAAGTCCAATGGACATGGAAAGAAGGAGTGGTGGCCAAGACGAGAAGGATTATACCCTATGAATTTAATTTATTATAGCATACAAGGGAGATAAAATCAATGGTAGTTTCCCTTGACCAAACCCCATCCTACATTCAACAACAAAATCTTGATAGAAATCATTTATGGTAAAAGATCAAGCTCTTTGTGATCATGAAACAAACCATGTTCACCGAACCACCAGAACAAAAGCTCACCACCATACAACTAACTCTTAGGGAATTCAATGTAGTAATAAGTGATATGTACTTAGACCCTAATAGTATGATTTTTTACTTTTTATTTTCTATAAAATAATTATTAATATTATGTTTTATTAATTTATAATTATTAAAGAATATTTTTGATAAAAATTACATTTTGATATGATGAAATACACATGATAGTTTTTGGAAAATACACTTCTAATCAAGGCACTCTATTTTAATGAATCCATGAATTTTTTAAATAAAATATTTTTTAATAAAATATTATTATTAAATAAAATTTATTAAATATAAGTGATAAAATAATTGTTATAATTTCAAAAATAATTTTTATATGGTTGGAAAAAATTTATTTTTAAAATAACAATTATTTTTTAATTAATATGATTATCTTATTTAAAAGAATAAAATATCATATTTATTTATTTATTTAGATAAAATAAATATTATTTTTCAAATCATAAAATCAAAATTAATCAAAAAGATTTTTTTCATAAATTTTGAAGACATCTGTAATTGTTTTTCAAAATTAAATATTGTATAAATACATGGATTGTATTATGATATCATAAAAGCCTCAGTGTGATGTAATAAATATTATAAATATTTTAAATGACCAAACTTATGTTTTTAATTTTAAATAATAGGTTATTATGGTATTTTACTAATTTCAAAAACCCCTAATGAATCTTCCAAAACATAAATTAGATTTTACGTTTTTTATATCAATTATTTATAAACATGATCCACTACCACACCTCCATTGGTATTATTTTAATGTGTTTCTATTATTTTACTTATAAGGAAATTAAATTTACTCCTCTTTTTTCTAAATCATGTGACAAAACATTGGTATGGTTTGTGGATTTGTTTAATTTATTATATAGAGTGGAAAACCTATGCTTCAGAATTAATAAAGAATTCATCTCTTTTTTGTTATATAAAACCACCCAAACCACCTTTAATCTTCACTGAAAACCATTTTATAATGAAATTACTCTAACATACCCTCTCTAGGGACCTCACATTATGCCCCAAATATCTCAAGATGCTCGTACCAAGATTTTATAAGTACCCTCTCATGGTAAGGGATCCTCTCATTCTCATCTTTATTTAAGAGATTTTTTTATATTATGAGTTATTATTTTAAATTTTCCATTTTGGGATATATATTTCCATATATAAATTATTTTATATAGTATTTCCATGTGATGAGAGTCAAAATTGAGTATCATTTAACCCCTCCATGAATCTTTATATACCCCCATTTTTCTGCCAAAATTATATGGTGATTTTTCATACGAAACATTTGTACAGTGAATAACCATTCCAATTTCCACTCAATGGAAATCATGTAGTTTTACATATCCTTAATTTATTGGTTAATTAAACATATGTAACACAAAATCCTTAATAATGTGGATAAATGTGTTGAAATACATCACTATTTTTCATGATCTATGTGGCATAATTATGCATGTACATGATATAAAAGCGATGGGTGGGCCTGAAATTTTATTGACCTCCAATGAATTGGGTAACTTTTATATCATGAGATTTAATGTATGGTTCATGGGATTTTATCCTAACCCTTAAATTTTATGATTTCTTGGTGATTATCCTTTACATATGTTTATGATGTCATGTTTTATGTTGTTTCCACATTCATATGTTTCCTTTATTCTATTATGTTTTATCATGCATCAATTTTCAAGATTATGATTCTCAGCCCTCATAGGCTACCATTATATACCTATTGGATAACATAAACTACTTTACCTTATTCTATGATTTATTTATTCCCCTACGACAATTTATTTCTCACCCCTTTATTATTTATGTCCCTAGGTTATCCCATGAAATATTAGAGTATTGATCGAATATAGGGCCATGATTTGTATTTTTTAAATGTTATTGTATCCATTTATAAATTTAATATCCAATGTACCTAATTTCTCTAATACACTACATCTCATGATTTTCTAGTGTTGTATTAAGTTTATCATTTTGTATTAAATCCTAAAATAATGTATTTTGAAGATATTGGTTTTCATAGATGGTATTAGAGGAATGTATTGTAATGATTGGGGATTAGGATTAGAAAAATCATGTAAAATATGTAGGGATAAAGCTAAAAATAGGAAAAAATCCCTAAATATTGGTAAACATAGAGTAAGTGGTTTCTAATATAATACATCCTAGTTTGGATGCAAAAAATTTGATGTGGATCTGGCATAGTTGTTCCTTGGGGTAATAACCTTGAAAATGGTGCATTGAGTTAGACTCAATCATCCCCTGGTGTATGATAATAAGGCCTTTTAAAAACATTATTTGACACTCCTATGAGATATTATTTGGTAAATTATCATTCCCATTATAAAACTTTTAAAGGGAAAAAATTCCCAACTTCTTTTATATTAATAAATAGATCATGGAAAACACATATTAAAAAATAGAAATTCTTAGGCTATAGAATATATGAGTTATCCCATCAATGTTCATGGTTTCCCATTGATGTTTTTAATGGTTTGAAAATAATCATCACTAATGTTACTTTTATTTTTTTCAATGCTTAGAAATTGGAGTTACTTATTCAATAACCAATTTGGGGGAAAATTTGATGACTTATCAAAATATAATACCAACTTGATGGTAGTGGAAATCATGAACAACATGAAAATAATTTATAAATTGACTATAGTATTTAATAGAAACCTAAATCAAGAGGAACCCCCAAATTCCCCTAAGAAATAGAATGTATTAATCAAAACCTTTATGTGATAAATTCCTCCAACATTCAGTGGATATTCCAATCTATTAATAGTTTAATAATGTATCAACTCCATTAAGAAGGTATTCTAATACCTCAATGATATCAGAAAGATATGTTCATGCTAACTATTTTTGGAATGTAAATAGAATCTGAATGATGGTGGAAATTAATAAAAAATATGAAATCTGATGATAAGATGAAAGAAATGGAGTTGAAAGAAATATGGAAAATGTCCCTTGATAAATATTTTCATTACACTCTCCAACTAAAAAATGAATTGGGACTTACATAGTTTTAAGAAAATGTATGATGAATCCATCAGGTCATATGAGGAAAACTTCACAAGAATTTGATGATATGCCTCCATCTTCATCATGATCCCTAAATTTAAAGTTGACTTATTTTTTTGGGAAAATATGAGTATTCTAATAGGTTTATCAATTCTAGACACTGATAGTTAGGAGAAAATTATCTAATGTGACTTCAAAGTGAAAATTCATATCAATTAATCACAAGGTTCACATGGGGATAAGAATTATAAACTATATTTTAATTCTAGAAATACAATGGAGAAATATAATGGTGGAAAGAAATTCCAACACCCCACTTGTTAGAAGTGTGGTAAGAAACATTCCATGGATTTCTTTAATGGGTTGAAGAAATTATTTAGGTGTGTAAATGAAGGGGTCCAATCTAGTGATTTCCAGTGGGAGAAACCCACAATTTTTATTTTTGAAAGTAATGCACTGGTCAACTGACAAACTATTGTCCTATGTTTCAACTACAATGAATAATAAAACTGTATAAATCAATTCCCTATAACAAGGTTTGTTGAAGAAGGCATATGGAAATAACCTCCAAGGCCTAAAGAGTATGAGAGAGCTTATTCCACCACCACTGCTTATGTGTATACCCAAAATAAAGTGGTGATAGATATCCTAGTTATTCATTCAAAAATAGTTAACATAATATTTATTTTGTTTCTATGTGGTATTTTATATTATGAATGTTTGGTAGAGCTTTTCAGACACCACCTTAAAATATGGAAGTTGAGTTATCATTTAAGATGATAAATGGGTCAATTATTTCTTCCCAAGTGTATAAATCATCCCATATCCATAATTGTGGGATAAATAACCCATTGATCCTTATGATACACCCTTTAGTATAATTTTATGTAATTTTAGTTATGGGTTGAATTTCCTTATATAGAGCAAGTATAAATTGTTGAGAAAATTAAATCACCCTTTGTATCATTAATCTTCCTATGATTTTATATAAGATTAAGTAGGAGGATGAAGAACCTCTAGTATCATCACCTAAATGAATATTTTTTCCTTATGAGTGAATTTATCTTTCCTTAAAACTTATGACTAAGGAAAATATTATCCTTGATGACATTCCCATTGTAAGGGAATATGCGATGTATTTCCCAAAAAACAATCTTGGTCTTCCTCCAAGACGTGAGGTTGAGTTATCAACTAAACTTATACCATGAAATTTTTAAATATATAGGACTTTATATAGAATTTATCTTGTTTAATTGGAAGAAATTATTTAGACAATGTAGGAGTTCTTGGATAAAGGGTTAATATTCCCAAGTGATTCACCATGGGGTTCACCTATCATTGTTTCATGAAGAAAGATGGTTCAACGCACATATGCATTGATTATTTTAGTCTCAACAAGATCATGATAAAGAAAACGTATCCACTATTATGGAAATATTAATTTTTTAATCTTCTATGTGGAGACGAATACTTCTCCAAGGTGCACCTCTGGTCAGGATATTATCATGTAAAGGTTAAGAAATGGGATATCCACAAGATCAATTTTCATAAAAGGTATAGATACTACAAGTTCATATTAAATCTATTTTAACTCACTAAATCTATATAAATATTCACTAACATGTTAAATAACGTCCTTTGGGATTTCCTTGTCATATTTCAAATAGTCTTTATAGATTATATTCATATATACTCAGAATGAAAGGAGTAATATGGGGGTCATTTTAATTTTTCACTGAAGACCTTGTGGAATAAAAAGTTGTACAAAAAGTATAGTAAATGTGAGTTTTGGTTTGGGAATGTAATATTATTATTGAATTTTACCACCAACAAAGGGGAATCTTTGGATCAATAAAAAATAGAGGTAGTTAAAGGATGGCCCATAGAAAAAGTTGTGATAGAAATCCATAGTGTTCATAGATTAGAAAGGCAATATCACTAATTTGTGAGAAACTTATCATTATTTTCAGGCCCACTAACCATGCTTACTTGGAAGGGATACATATTTTTGTAGACTAATTAATGTGATGAGATATTTAAAGAGATAAATAAGAGGTTAATCTCTAAATTTGTGCTCACATTACACATAAGTGGGGAAGGATTTGTGATCTACAATGACGCATTCAAAAATGTCTTGGGTGTGTAATAATGAAGGAAGAAAAAGTGATATCCTATTCCCCTTATAACTAACGATTCATAAGAATAAATACTTGATGTAGGATCTATAATTATCTATAATGATCATCTTGTTGAATATTTGGAAACATTATATGTATATAGAAAAGTGTGACATATATATGGATCACAAAATCATCAAGTGTATATTCATAGAAAAGGATATTTATATGAACCAACAAATGATGTTAGAGATGATCAAGGATTTTTATTGTTCAACACATTACCACCATGGGATGGTGAATAATGTGGATGCTACTCTATGTAGAAAGGATCTCAAAACCCTATTCCTGATAAGGAATGAAATTGATCCAATCTTCTTGGATGTAAACAATATGGAAATGGGAATAATAAAAGGATCATTATCCAAACATTCTCAAATAATTACTCAACTAAATTTTCTTGAGAGGTTCAAGGAGTACTATAATGATGTAAGGAGCTACAAAAAAATGTAGTGAATATTTTAGAGTTCATCTTTGATAAAGATGGATTTATAGGTTTTAGAAACTAAATATATGTCCTATAAAAATCATAAATTAAGAGGAATCTTCTAGATTATGTGGATAGGTCATCCATATCTATTAATATATAAAGAACTAAGATTTATAAATATTTAAATAAAAATATCTGGTGGGATATCATAAAAATAGATATTGTAGAATTTGTATCTCGATGATTATTATACCTTCAAGTCAATGTTGAACCACATAATTCTAAGGGTATGATGCAACCATTCCGTATAATAGTATGGAAATGGTAAAATAGAACAATTTACTTCATTATAGGACTCCCCAAGACCACTAAAGGTAAAAACATCATTTGTGTGACAGTCGATCACCTTACCATTTCATTTAACTTCATTTCTATCAAGAAATATTTTTCTATTAAACAACCCTTCACGATATAAATAAGGGAAGTGGTCACACTACATATAGTTCCACTCTCTATTTTATTTGATTGAGATTTGAGGATTTCCTCAAGGTTCTAGAGAATCCTTCTGCAAGTGTTGGATATAGAGAAACGCTTCAGCACTTTTTATCATCCCTAGATGAATATTCAGTCTGAAAGAACCATTAAAAATCTGGACAATATGATGAAATTGGGTTCAATAAATTTACAAGGATATTTGGATCAACACCTTCCTCTAGTGGAATTATCAAATAAAAATAGTTTCCATTATTACATTAAAATTTCACATTAGGAGGATCTATATGGGAAGGAGTTAGACTCACAAATGATGGTATGAATATGGAGAGTAGAAGTGGATGAGACATTCTCTTATCCAAGATATGATAAATAAGGTTGAACCATTTAGTTCCATATAAAATCTACAAAAAGTCTATATAAAATCTATGTACACAATCAATTATAATACATATAATTTGAGGTCATACAAAAAATTTTTCTTTATATATCAACATGGAAGAAACTAATGAGTTTTGGGAACAATTGAATGCTTACTCCAAGATAAATAAGACACGTTTTTAACCATGATCACATAATATTGGTGGAATATCGACAAGAACTCCCACCTAACCTATCTCAGGATCATGATATGTTCCATATATCCCTCCTAATGAATTATATTCTAGAATCATCCCAAGTAATGAATTTAGTAGTGGTAACATTGGAGAATGAACTTTTATACGAGGATAATCTAGTGAATATCTTATATCATAGAGGCAAAGTTATAAAAAATAAGATAAATCATCTGGTAAAAGTGTTACTCCAGAACAAAAAGTTCAATGAACCAACATGGGAAGTAGAAGAGTTGATGAATCATACTTACCCACATTTTTTAGTGTATTAAAAGAAAATTGCATGGGTTAAATTTATCAATAGGGGAAGAATTCAATGACTAGAACTTTTAAAAATGAAACTCTATTTTTGAATGGATAAATGACTTATCAAGTAATTCGGTTTTATAAAACACATTCTCTACTTTGGTTATTTTGGGGTCGTTATATAATATGTCAAATTTAAAAAACCATTAAGCATCATATCCATTGAAAATATAGCCATTGTATAGTGACTAGCAATATTATAATATTATGGGATATAATAAATTCTAATTGACGTAGACTGATGGAGTGATGGCCTCAACCATTAGGATCACACCCTATTAATCCTATTTATCAAAGTTTAATAGGGAGATATAATCACTAGGATTTTACCTTGACTAATCTCAAGCTGAGATTCAACTACTGAAGTATGAGTGGAATAATTTCCAGGTGAAGTTCAAACTCAACGATATCATAGAAAAACTAAGTTCATCGAACCACTATAAAAAACTCTCACCATCCTTCACCTTAATATTGGTACATTCACTAGTGTAATAAAGGGATATGTATCTATAACCCAATTAGCATGAATTTTATGATTTTTGTTTTAATAAAATAATGATTATATTTATTATATTTTACTTAATGATTAAAAATATGGTTTCTAAAAATTAGATTTTGATATCATGAAAAAAAAATTGTATTTTTGGGAAATATATAGTTTCAATCAAGGCACTCTATTTTAATGAATTCAATTTTTTATTTGAAATAAATAATAATTTAATAAAATATTATTATTATATTATATTTTTTAAATATAGGTTATAATATAATTTTTATGTAGTCAAGAATAATTTTTCTAAGGCGTAGAAAATTATTATTGTAAAACTAAAAATATTTTTCAATAAATGTTTATTTTTTATTTAAAAGTGTAAAGTTTCATATTTAGAAAATTACTTGGAAAAAATAAATTTTTTTCTTTAAATCATCATGTCAAAATTAGACACTGATTATTTTTTCATAATTTTTGGAGACAGACAAATTTTTGGGTTAAAATAATATATGGTATAAATATATTGTGCGTATTATAACATTATAAAATCCCAATAGTGATTTAATTAATACTATAAAGAGTAACATGACTGAAATTATGTTTACCCTGTAAAAAATGTCTGCTAAGGTTATTTTATTATTTTTATAAACCCTTAATGAATCCTCTAAAACCAATATTATATTTTGAGGTTTTAAAATCAATTCTTTTTAATCATGACATGTCGATATTAACAATGGTATTTTTAAAATAATTTGTGTTCTTGGAATTATAAAATATTTAAATATTCTAATATTTTCTAGAAACCATGGGAAAAAAATTTATGATTTTTTATTTGGATTAATTCATTATATAGAGTCCAGAACTTATGTTTAGAAATCATTAAAAAATTCTCATATCTTTTTCTATATAAACTCTCCCAAGCACCTTTTACTCTTCAATAAAAATCTATTTTTCATTAAATTACACTCCCCTTCCAACTCTAGATCCCTCTAAAGGTTCCCCTATCTATAAATAATCTCCTACCGAGCTTTTAGAAGTATCCTCTCAAGGTAATGGATCATCTCTTTATCCACTTTATTCAATCACCTTTTTATATTATTCCTTTTGATTTCCAATTATTCATGTTGGGATTTATTTTATCACATAACTCTTATTATCATATTGATTTAAAAAATATGAGGGTTTTTTTCACTATCATTTAACCTTTCCATGAATCCTTAGGTACCCTATTATGGTACCAAAATTATCTGATGAATTTGATGCCAAACATTTGTATAGTGGATACCCATCCCCATTTCCACTCAAGGGTATTAACCTTGTTGTACATATAATTACCTAATTGAGAAATTATATGTATAAAAATGCAATTCATTAATTATAAGGTTAAAAGTGATGGAATTAATCCATATGTTGTATGGTCTATGTGGCACCCTTACGTATGTACATGACATGAAAGTGATGGGTGGACCATAAATTATATATCCCACTAATAATTAGGTAGTGTTTTTCTCTCATGAGTGCTAGGTATGGTGCATGAGAGGTTGTTCTAAGTAAATTATGTTATGATATCTTGGATTTTATCCTTGAATTATTTTTATGATGTCATGTTTTATGTTTTTTCCACATTCCTATGTTTCCTTTATTTTTTCATGTTTTATCATGCCTCATTATTCATGATTATATTTCTTAACCACCTTATATTACCTTGATATTCATATAAGATCATATGCACTACTTTACCTAAATCTATTGTTTTTTTATTACCATAATAATATTTATAGTTCATCCCTTTTTATGTCCATCCACAAGTTATCTCATGCAGTAAAAGATTATTAATGGATTATAAGGCCATATTGTGTAGTTTTTAACCATTTGTATATCGTTGTATCAAGTTAATGTGATATATACATAATTTCACTAATTAACTAGGCCTTGTGATCTTATGGGGTTGTATTAAGAATACATTTATGTAATAAATCATGAAATTAAGTGTTTTGAAAATATGGGTCTTCATGCAATCATTATTTTTGTTACTTTGAATGAATTTCATAACATCATTTGACTAATATTACTGAATATCCATAAGTAAACCTCAATATATCAAATACCACTACCTTACTACAAAATAAATTATACATAAAAAAGTAGTACTCAAGGCATAGCAAATATCCTCACTCCTTTAACCCTTGTAAACATCATGAAATATATGGATGCACGTGCATATTTTACCAATAAATCACCAGCCATCAATAACATGAGTATCTTTTTGATACTGAAACGTATCACCTTACATGTGTGAAACATATGTTTTTCAGTGGATGAATATCAATATGTATCATTTATAGACATAAATTTTGATTCTGGAATATATATAGCTCCATATTTAGATCTTTAGTGAAAATACCTTCACCTTTAACTTTTCCTTAAAAACATTCTCACATGCAATGTATAAAACAAATATAATACATTTAAAAATTATAAGGTTATTAAATCTCTTATTTCAGGTTTCCTGTGAACTAGAACAACTCTAAACTCAACACATTTGAAATTTCCATAAAACTAAAAACTTTCTCAAAGAGATGTTTCCGAACACCACACTAATTGATATTCAAATGTTTTTTATTGAATTATATCATTTTTTGATAAGTAATTTTTTGGTGAGTGATTTTTATGTATGCCACTTTAATCCACTCACATTATTTTTGTCCTCATTTTTCAATAAAGAGAAAATAATATTAAAAAAATAAAATTCAATATATATTATATTCTCCCAAAATAATTTCACACTTCTCTCCTACTTTAAAAACAGAATCCAATGAATAGTGTGGGATTTCGCATAAATTCCATAAGTGGTATGGTAAGGTTGTACATGAATTTTTAAACTTTATTCCTAAAATATTTCCCTAGGAATTAGTTTATTAAATAGGTCACAATTTTTACTTTATTGAAATATACCACAAATTAAGATATCTATTAAATATTTTCTACTTGATGAAATGATACTTAATATTTGTGAGTTTAGATATAGAGTGTCAAACAAGATTCTTGGAATGATCAATCACACACTGATTAGCATAAGTTGTTTTCAATTCATTCTCAACATTGAATTTGAATTTATCCAGTTGAACATTCATCCCAATCATTTGAGTATAAGATTATGTAGTAGACACATAATTGTATTTATCTATACATAACAGTATATGAATTTTCATATTACTATAAAAGATCACAAAACTTTCTCCAAAGAATAAGATTTATTCTATTATTTATTTTTTACCATTGAAATCTCCAGACTAATTGGTATTAGTGAAACTTAATAAATTATTTTCTACACATATATTATAAATGAAAACATAAATCAATGTTCATTTGATATATATAAGAACTATATTATTATTTAATCCGTGTAATTATTATTTTTTATAAATGTTACATCATTCACCCAAGGTTAGTATATAAGTAATGTATTATATTGATACTAAAAGATAAAGAAATATCTAATAATTTTTTAGAATCATTTTTTGTTCATAATTTTTTTGAAATTATCTTTACTAAGATTCACAGTAACTATTATGAGTGTGGGTACATCCTTTGATTCCTTCATACAAAACTTCTTCAGAAATTATATGGAATAATTTTCTTGTGATTATAAGTTATATTTTTATTTCTATATTACATCTACTCATATAATGAAATTTATTTCTCCAAGAATCGATATACCAAAATTCATCTTCATTTGTTCGAAAAACTCTTCACACACATACTCCCTATCACCTATAAAAAAATATAATTTCATCAACAAATAGAACGGAAATTAGAGTACCTATGTTCATATACTTCACCTATATGATGTTATAAACTTCACCATTGGAAAAATTCAATTCTTTCATAATGATAAAAAATTTCAAATACTATAAACATATATATTATTTCTACATATAATAATATTTAATTATGTTACACACTTTACTACCATATATATTAGTTATAAAACTTTTGGCTACTCAATGAAAGATTATTATTTAGCACCTGAATTTCAAAATGAATAATTTTCATTCATCAGATAATCATTATAGAGTATTTGAAAAAAAATTACTAAAAACATTCTAATAGTTATAGGTTTTGTAATAGAGGAAAAATTTTCTTCAAAATCCATACCTTCTACTTGGGAATACCCATTAAAAACTAACATATCCATATTCTTTTTAATATCTCCTTTTTTATTGATTTTATCTCTAAATATCCACTAGTAAGTGATAAATATTCCTCTTTTGGTAAATAAATGAGTTCCCCGGTAGAATTCATATCAATCTAATATATATCTTAATTTATGTAATTTATCCAATGCTTGAGATCAACTATCTCTATCACTGCCTGTGGTTTTACATGTGAAAAAAGTTGTTTGGTATTCTAGTCTCAATATTCTTCTAGTTTTCTATAGAGCTTCCAAACTAAAGACTATATTTTTTGGTTCGATGTGCTTCATTAATATATATTGATTCATTTTCTTATCTCCAACATATTCATCTTTATCACTATTTCGATCTGAGTCAATATCAACAAAATAATTTCCATTTACAACATATTCATTATTAAATATACAAAAATATAAATTATATAAACTTTATTTTATTCAAAATCTAATTCATTTTCTACATTAACATTGGGTTTATTTTCAATAACATTCACATAAATAAAATCCAAAAAATTGTGTATATTTTTATTCCATAATCAATAACCTCTTCTATTCAATAGACATCACATGAATATCTCATATGCATATTTCTCATTGAATTTTCACATATTTTAATTTTTAAACTTTCTGAAACATATACCACCAATGACATTGAAATAATTCACTGTGTGAATTATTATTTTTACCACATTTGAAAAGGATAATTTTTTTAATGTCTCAATAATGTTTATTCTATATATTGACAGCAGTTCACACTACATTCCCCCAGAATAACATTTAGAGTTTTTGTTCAGTCAATATGGTTATTTCTATTTCAACCAAAAAAAACATGTTTCATTATGAAGATATATTTTAATGAGTATAATAAGAAGCACTATATTTGTATTTTATCACATGGCTAGTATTATTAGATTCAAGGTAATTACAATTAAAATCACTTTTTTATCTATCCTCAAACATTTGATATAGAATACCGTTTCTTTCTCAACAAGCATTCTACTTTTTTTTAACATTTCTACTATATATGACTTTTTCTTTATGAAAATAACATTGGTTATAAAATTTTAATCAAAAAATAATGTAATATATTATAGATCACTAGTGGTAGAATTATTTCTCATGAGACCATAAAAATTAATATGAATTAACTAAAATGTCACTTTGGAATGTGTTTTTATTCTTTTGAGAGTTTTATTAACCATCTCCCTCTTATGAGATGTTTCATAAACAACATGTAAATATAAATATTTATATACATATATATCTCAAGCTTGGGTAGATATATTATAAAATCATTCACTATGATTTTACTATAATTTATTTGAACAATATGTCGAAGTCTTCTATGACAAAAATATTTTTTATCCTTTACACTAGAATAAAAAGTAATATATGATGAACAATTTTTAATGGACTAAAAATGATTTTTCTCATTCATTAATAATTATTCCATATTTGGAACACTTGATGATGTATGAATTTTTCTTGAAAAACACTTTATTTTAAATTTCAAATGTCTCTTTCATAGAAAATAGATTGTGTTTAATCCCTAAAACAAAATAAAATCTTTGGATTTTAGGTTTTAGGATCCAATCTCTGTAATGTACAAACTCCACTAATTTTTAGAGATGTTTTATTTAAAATATTCACTACACATACATAATTCTCTTAAATATTATTCATTATTTTTTGTATCACCATTCATTTGAGAAGAACATAAAATAACATGAATCCATGGTTTATTTTTCTTAAATTATTTTAAATAAACATAAATAATGATGGACTTTTCTTCTATTTTAATTTAATGAATTTCCATTACTTTTTCATCATAGGTAGACTATCATAGAATATTAGTCATATTATCTTCATAAAAATGACCATATTGGTCACATTAGCCCCAAATTTATGTTAAATAGTCAATTATATTCTAAATGGCCAGTTTTTATCAACATTTATCCTCATATTCCTCCCTTTGAGAATTTATTCTATCCTTTTTAGAGTTTATCCATTTATTATCATTGTTACTCCTCCTCAATTATTTCCAAATAAAAATGAGTGACATGTTATACAAATAGTTGTATGATTTATACCCAAAGAATTTATATCCCAATTAGTTATCATTAAATTTTTGATCTTATATATTGATATAAATTTATTCTAAAAAATTATAGTAATTATTCTACCTTATTTTTTTTTCTTTTTATGCCTTATAGAGATACTTATTTGTAATAAACCCTTATGTTTCCTTGATGTGGATTAATATTTCACATCACATTTTCTATTCAAAACCTAACTAGTGTTGGGGTTAGAATATACTTTGTAAGTAAACATAGTTTTAATTTTATGATTTTCATGATTAGACATAACATGAATTTTTAATCTAGCATTCTCAAAAACTTAAAATGATCCATCCTTAACTTCTATAACTTGGTTCAAAAGTTTAGAAATATTTCTCAGAGTAATCATGGATTCAAGAAACCTTGATTGTGTTATATATATCAATTTTTTATTTAAAACAAGTATTTCATCAAGTTAATTCACTATCTTGTCTCTCTTTACAACTTTTATATCCGGATTTTTAATTTCATCTATTTATCCATAATATAATTTAAAATATATTCTCTCATATCATTTATATTTTTACATTACTTATTCAATTAATATATTTCCTTATTTAGTTTAGTATTTTTCTGAATAAAATCATTATTTTTATCCATTAACATATATTTCATGTATGTTTTATGATTTTTTTCCTTCACTACATGAGAATTCTTCTTATTTATCAAGATGATCCAGGATATTCCTAAAAAAATTCTATCTTATTATTCTAATTTGTTACATGAAGTGGAGTAATATTCTTATTCATTACTATATATACATATACTTTTCATTCATGGAAACATATTCTTTATTTTATCATATTTTTTATCTTCCTTTGAACATTGATAACATTTCTTTCTCTGAGTCCTTTCTTCTTGTTCATCATCCTCATACTCACTTATATTCATACTTGAATATTTAATTTTAAAATATATAATACGACTAAATTTGATTCATTATATTGGTAGTTTCCTTTGTGACATCCTTTTAATTTTCTGAAGATCATTGAGTTATGAGACCTAATTATCTTACAATATTCATTATTTTATTCATCCTCTCTTGATACCATATAATTATCATTATCTAGTGTATTGATTTTCATTTTTCTCAGTGTTTTATGTTCCATATCAAACTTTATATTATACTTAAATTCCATATCATTACATATTTCATAAGAAATAATGTGTGTAGAAAATTAATCAAGAGAAAAATCATCTCTATGTTTTAATGTAGAAATTTCAGTATTAAACTCATCAAGAAAGTTAATATTCAATTTAATGAAAACAGTAGAGTCTTCTAGTCTAAAAACTTATTTCTTAATATCAATAAATTGTTATCATTAACTATCACATTTACCTCAATAATTATTTTAGGTTTACATTAAATATACTTAATAGTTTTTAGTTCCTCGTCATTTTTTTACAATTTATTAGATGATGATTTAAGAATATCATTTCTTTCCTTTACATAAAATTTTAAGTTTCTAATATCTAAAAAATTCAAGGAAACACCTCTCATAATCAGTTAAAATACAAATTTAGTAGCACCACTAATTTCTAGGCGAAGTGAAAGAAGATATGGAATCATCTCACTCATCCATTTGTGATAATTTTCTCTATAAAATATCAGAATTGGTCTATTATTAACTAAATTTAGATTATCCATCTTCAACTAAGTAACTATAATTCATATGAAAATTGGGATTCTTTAATACCAATTTAATAGCCTTGGAACATAATTTACCACTGATAAGGGGGTTTGAATCCGTAGACCCCTTTTTGAAATTTCATGAACATGACATTTTTTACTTATTTTAGTCTCGATACTATTAAGATTAAAATATCACCATTACCTAAATCCAATTTAAAAGTAAACATTCATAGGGAACAAAATATTTTAACAAGGATCACCCTTAGTTTGGTCGGTTACATCCATGCTATATTTTGGTCATGTTTGAGACACATAATTTCAACTAAAATAAATTATGGATTACAAGTGTTGTGATTAGGTATAATGATTTCTCCATTAATGTATCGTAACACTTATGTTTATTGAAATTTTTTAATACTAGGTCCTATCAACATATAATATTGTTCAATAAAATAATTAAAGAATCTATATATCTTCATGCCTCTTCTTGAATAAAATTGTTCTTCCCCATAGCCTTAAAAAAAATCTGTGCCCCCCCATAAACATAACTTCTATAATTTTACAACATGAAACCTTAACATATGAAACTTATGAATTACAAATATACTCTTTAATCAACTCAAAAAATATTTCAATCATGATCAGGAATTTTTCAGTTCTATTATTTCTTCTACATCAATATTGTCGTATTATATAAACTCAACATCTAGAGTGCCCAAGTAATCAATATTTAATATTAAGATCCTATGTATTTTTTAATTTGATTCAATGATTATCAAATTTTAGAATCATAGCAACTATTATGATTAGAATCAGGAAACATTGAATCATGAGAACTTAGCTCAGCCAAGATCTAATCATGATAGTGTGAATGTGAAAACCTCATATGAAAATAGAATGCTAATTTCACACCCCTAACTATGATATTATTTTATTTTAATTATTTTTCTTCCTTTAAATATTTTTGTTGGGGTATGGGTGAGTCTTGGATGAAATTTCTGATTTTATGTTAAAAAGTACATGTTTTGGGTTTGAAGTCATTGGACACACGGGCAGAGCGCGATGCTGCGTGGCATCTCCCAGGAAACCGCATGTCCTTTTCATCAATGTATAATTAAAATGAATAAATAAATGTTAATTTATTATGTCTCTTAAAATTTTTATGGTTATTAAGAATTTTAAAATTTTAATTTTAGATGAAAACTAAAATTGTTAAATTTATTATCATTAAAATAAAATAAATAAATTTATTATTTTTAATATTACAATCACGATATTATTATTCTTATTATTCTTATTAATATTATTATTATTATTATTATTATTATTATTCCTTTCATTACGATTACTATTATTATTATGATATTAAAATTATAGTTATTTTTCATTTTATTTAATTTTAGATTGGTTTTTATTTATTTTCTCTTTTTTAGGGTCCCTAGGCGCTACCCCCCCCCCCCCCTTCTTCACAAGGCAAACCTGCTAACTTCCATTTTTCCCCCTTACTGTGATCAAGCATGCCGAGCCGCCGGCATCCTCCCTCCCCATTGTGCACTGGCTATAGAACTCTCGACGACCCTCCCCATCATGCGTCGCACCGCTGGCCTCCCGACTGACTCCCTATCCCAACCTTGTCTCCCATCCTTCCCTCCGACATCACCTGCGTGACCCACCTCATCGCCAGATCCCTGCATCAGGAAACTCCAATGTCCTAACCATATTTCCCATTTGGAGTGCCTCCCATCTCCAACCACCTTGGCCTCCCCTGGTCGGTGTAGCAGCGCAACCTCCTATTTCCCTTGTCGTAGCCCGGGCCGACCACTCCTTCTGGTGTGATCAACTTCCATCTGTTTTGTAAACTGTTGTTACCCATTTATTTCATATTCTATTTTATGTTTCAATTTTATTCATATTTTTTTTACCATGGTTTGATTAGATGTTTTGGTTAATTAAGTGTTTTTTTGGGGTAGCTCCGATATTTTAAGACCCATGTGAAGTATTTCCAAGCATGCGTTGTTTGGTCACGCCTTGGTTCTGAGGTAGTATTATCACACACTAATACTTTTTAATTTAAGAATCATAAATTTTATGATTTTTATACCTTATATGATTGATATGTGATAATTTCAAGCTTTGGTAAAAATTTATTTTTTGCGCAAGAATTGTTTTAAGCATGTTTGGTGATTTTTTACTTTGTTTTTTGAAATACTGCTCACTGAATGTACTGTCCTATTTCTCTTGACATTATAATTTGAGTTTTGTCTATTTATTCTTATTTTCCCATTTTTTATATGTTAATTTTCGTTGTACAACAAATGGTTAACTCACTCTATTCAAAAAATGGGTAGTTCTGACCTTGTTTTATGAAAATGGTATCGTCCAGTTATAGTTGTGCACATAGTTTTCTTTAATTAAATGTTATTTTAGTCCGACCATGATTTGTGAGATTGAGAACATGGTTTAGAATTTAAAAAAAGTTCCTGACATGCAAAAATGGTGTTTTATGACTTTGTGAGTGTCTATTGAAATGTTTTTCTAAGCATTGCATGTTTGGTTCTCAAAATGGTTCCTGGTTGGATTTTAGGTGTTAAAAGTGATATAAAATGTTTTTTTTGTTTTTATTAAAGTGTTGGATGCATGCGACATTATTTTTGGTGGTGTTTATATAGATTTACAACAAGGTTTGTCTTGGACGATAAATGTGTTGCTTGTGAAATAAAATATTTTAATGTTCTTGAAAAGCTTTCAAATGTTTTAAGCTAAGTGAAGTGTGATGTTACCTTTCTAAAAATTGGTTTGTTTTCTGAAAAGGAACTGTAGCTTGGTTGGAATTTCCAAAAAGGTTTGTTTTTGTCTGAAAGTGTGCCAGAAATATTTTAAAGGGGCTTTACAAATATTTTTATATGGTAATCAGTGTTTCTTGCACCTATTTAGAAATTACTTTTCATCTTTGGTAATGAATGTTTTTATGGAATATTTAAGGTCCAGTTTGGAAACTTTGAAAAATGATAAAAAAGTGTTTGTCATAAAACCCCCAAGGGTGTTCCTCGTGCCTGGTTAACATGGGATGGTTGGGATGTTATAACACACCAGAATGATAAAGGTTTAAATAAATCAATGATATTACTCATGTCAATAAGGTGCACCTTCTTTTTCAGGAGCCTACCTAATTATAACTCCACAGTTAAGTGTGCTTGGATTGAAGTAGTGATCATGATGGGTGACCTTCTGGGAAGTTACCTAGGTTGTGTGTGAGTGGGGATAAGGCACACTGGAAAGGACATGTGTTGGCCTATAGGGACTATCATTCGTCAGATTAACCATTCAAGAATGTGGGTGGGCCCTAGGGTGGGGACCATGTGTCTGTGGGGTAACCGGTGGTACCTGGTGGTCCAGGACCCAACGACCATGTTAGTTACATAGGTTCTATGTGAGTGAGGACAAATCACACTATAAAGGACATGTGTTGGCCTGTGGGGACTATCATTAGTCAGATGAACCATTCAGGCACGTGGGTGGGCCCTATGGTGGGGACCACATGTCTCTTGTGGGGACTATCATTAGTCATATGAACCATTCAAGCACGTCGGTGGGCCCCTAGATGGGGACCACATGTCTATGGGGAAGCTGGTGGTACCTGGTGGTCTAAGACCCAACGGCCATGTTAGTTACCCAGGTCGTTTGTGAGTGAGGACAAAACACACTGGAAAGAAAATGTCTTGGCATGTGGGGACTATCATTAGTTAGATGAATCGTTCAGGCACGTGGGTGGGCCCCAGGGTGGGGACAACGTGCCTGTGGGGAAACTGGTGGTACCTGGTGGGCCAGGACCCAATAGCCATGTTAGGGTAGGGTGGTTTTGCTGTCACAAGAACTTAGTTGTCACATTTGGTATCGCAGGTGGTACCCAGCTTTAAGTGTGGTGCACTACCTGGGTTGAGATGTAGGGCCCACAATGAGGACGTTGTGCTCTAAATGGGGGTCATTGTAACACCCCAGAATGATAAATGTTTAAATGATTAAATGATATGACTCATGTAAACAAGGTGCACCTTCTTTTTTGGGAGCCAACCTGATTAGAACTCCACAGTTAAGCATGCTTGGCTTTGAATAGTGATAAGGATGGGTGAGCTTCTGGTAATTTACCCAAGGTGTGTGTGGGTGAGGGAAAAGCACACTGAAAAGGACATGTGTTGGCCTGTGGGGACTGTCATTTGTTAGATGACCCATTCAGGCATATGGGTGGGCCCCAGGGTGGGGACCACGTGTCTTCGGGGCAACTGGGGGTACCAGGTGGGCCAGTACCCGACGACCATGTTAGGGTGGGGTGGATGTGCTGTCACTGGGACCCAGTTTTCGCATTTCGTATCAGAGGTGGTACCTAGCCTGTGGGGACTGTCATTAGTCAAATGACTCGTTCGGGCAAGTGGGTGGGCCCCAGGGTGGGGACCACATGTCTTCAGGGCAACTGGGGGTACCTGGCGGGCCATTACCTGACGACCATGTTATGGTGGGGTGGATGTGTTGTCACCGGGACCCAGTTGTCACATTTCGTATCAGAGGTGGTACCCACCTTTAAGTACGATGCACTGCCTGAGTTGAGATGTAGGGCCCACAATGAGAACATTGTGCTCTGAAGGGGAGTGATTGTAACACCCCAGAATGATAACCTGGGTGGGGACCATGTGTCTTTGGTGAAACTGGGGGTACCTAGTGGGCCAGTACCCGACGTCCATGTTAGGGAGGGGTGGATGTGCTGTCACCGGGACCAAGTTGTCACATTTGGTGTTAGAGGTGGTACCCAGCCTTATGTGCATTGCACTTCATAAGTTGATATGTAGGGCCTAAAACGGGGATGTTGTGCTTTGAAAGGGGGTGATTGTAACACCCCATAATGATTAAGGGTTGAATGACTTAATGATATTACTCACGTCAACAAGGTACACCTTCCTTTTCAGGAGCCTACCTGATTAGAAATCCACAGTTAAGTGTGCTTGGATTGGAGTAGGGATCAGGATGGGTGACCTTCTGGGATGTTACCCAGGGTGTGTGTGACTGAGTAAAAAAGCACACTAGAAAGGACATGTGTTGGCCTGTGGAGACTGTCATTGGTCAGATGACCCATTCAGGCATGTTGGGGAGCCCCAGGGTGGGCGGACCATGTGTTTGCAGGGAAACTAGTTGTACCTGGTGGTCCAGGACACAATGAACATGTTAGTTACCCAGGTTGTGTGTGAGTGAGGACAAAGCACACTGGAAAGAACATGTGTTGGCCTGTGGAGACTATCATTAGTCAGATGAACCGTTCAGGTATGTGGGTGGGCCCCAGGGTGGGGACCACGTGTCTGCGGGGAAACTAGTGGTACCTGGTTGGCCAGGACCCAAGATCCATGTTAGGGTGGGGTGGTAGTGCTGTCACAGGGACCTAATTGTCACATTTGGTATCAAAGGTGGTACCCATCCTTAAGTAAGGTGCACTGCCTGTGTTGAGATGTAGGGCCCACAATGAGTACATTGTGCTTTAAAGGGGGGGTGATTGTAACACCCCGAAATGATAAAAGGTGAAATGACTAAATGATATGACTCATGTCAACAAGGTGCAAATTAATTTTCGGGAGACTACCTGATTTGAACTCCACAGTTAAGCATGCTTGGTTTGGAGTAGTGATAAGGATGGGTGACCTTCTGGGATGTTACCTAGGGTGTGTGTGAGTGATGGAAAAACACACTAGAGAGGACATGTGTTGGCCTGTGGCGACTGTCATTAGTCGGATGACCCGTTCGGGCACGCGAGTGGGCCCCAGGGTGGGGACCAGGTGTCTTTGGAGAAACTGGGGGTACCTAGAAGGCCAGTACCCGACGGCCATGTTTGGGTGGGGTGTTTGTGCTGTCACCGGGACCTAGTTATCACATTTGGTATCATAGGTGGTACCCAGCCTTAAGTGTGGTGCACTTCCATGGGTTGAGATTCAGGGCCCACAATGAGGATGTTGTACTCTAAGGGGGGTGATTGTAACACCCCAGAATGATAAATGGGGTGATTGTAACACCCTAGAAGTTACCCAGGGTGTGTGTGAGTGATGGATAAGCACACTAGAAAGGACATCTCTTAGCCTGTGGGGACTGTCATTAGTCAGGTGACTCGTTCAGGCACATGGGTGGGCCCCAGGGTGGGGACCACGTGTCTTCAGGGCAACTAGGCGTACCTAGCGGGCCAGTACCTGACGACCATGTTAGGTTGGGGTGGATGTGTTGTCACTGGGACCTATTTGTCACCTTTGGTATTATAGGTGGTACCCAGCCTTAAGTGCGGTGCACTACCTGGGTTGAGATGTAGGGCCCACAACGAGGACGTTGTGCTCTAAAGGGGGGGTGATTATAACACCCCAGAATGATAAAGGGGGTGATTGTAACACCCCAGAAGTTACCCAGGGTGTGTGTGAGTGATGGATAAGCACACTAGAAAGGACATGTGTTAGCCTGTGGGGACTGTCATTAGTCAGATGACCCGTTCGGGCACGGGGGTGGGCCCCAGGGTGGGGACCACGTGTCCTCGGGGCAACTGGGGGTACCTAGCAGGCTATTACCCAATGACCATGTTAGGGTGGGGTGGATGTGCTGTCACCGGGACCTAGTTGTCACATTTGGTGTTAGAGGTGGTACCCAGCCTTAAGTGCGGTGCACTGCCTGGGTTGAGATGTAGGGCCTACAACGAGGACGTTGTGATCTAAAGGGGGGTGATTATAACACCCTAGAATGATAAAGTTTTAAATGACTAAATGATATGACTCATGTCAACAAGGTGCATCTTCCTTTTTGGGAGCCTACCTGATTAGAACTCTACAGTTAAGCGTGCTTGGCTTGGAGTAGTACGTGGTGGGCCAGGACCCAACAGCTATGTTAGGGTGGGGTGGTTGTGCTGTCACCGAGACCTAGTTGTCACTTTTGGTATCAAAGGTGGTACCCTGCCTTAAGTGTGGTGCACCGCCTGGGTTGAGATGTACGGCCCACAACGAGGACGTTGTGCTCTAAGGGGGGGGGGGTATTGTAACACACCAGAATGATAAAGGGTTAAATGACTATATTTTATGACTCATGTCAACAAGGTTTACCTTCCTTTTCGGGAGCCTACCTGATTAGAACTCCATAGTTAAGTGTGCTTGGCTTGGAAAAGTAATCAGGATGGGTGACCTTCTGGGAAGTTACCCAGGGTGTGTGTGAGTGAGGGAAAAACACACTGGAAAGGACATGTGTTGGCTTATGGGGACTCTCATTAATCATATGACCCGTTCGGGCACGTGGGTGGGCCCTAGGGAGGGGACCACATGTCTTCGGGGCAACTAAGGGTACCTGGCAGGACAGTTCCCGACAGCCATGTTAGGGTGGGGTGGTTGTGCTGTCACCGGGACCTAGTTGTCACATTTGTTATCAGAGGTGGTACCCAGCATTAAGTGTGGTGCTATACCTGGGTTGAGATGTAGGGCCCACAACTAGGACTCCATTCTCTAAAGGGAGGGTGATTGTAACTCCCCAGAATGATAAAGTGTTAAATGAATAAATGATATAACTCATGTCAACAAGGTGCAGCTTCTTTTTTGGTAGTCTACCGGATCAGAACTCCACAGTTAAGCGTGCTTGGCTTATTGTAGTGATCAGGATGGGTGACCCTCTCGGATGTTACCCAGTGTGACTGTGAGTGAGGGAAAAGCATGCTAGAAAGGAAAAATGTTGACCTATGAGGACTGGCATTAGTTAGATGATCCAATTCTACTTCGGCCTCCATTGTGGTTATTCAGGCATCCCAAGTTGAATATCAAAATCTGGGCCAGAATATGTGCCCCAGAATATTATCCCAATACATCGGACATAACTCCCGATCCACACTGCCAAATGGGACAAACCTTTATAGGAAGCTAGGAGACATCCGAGGCTCCGTTTTCTTTTTCTATGGCCCACTCTAATTCCTCCATCTAGAAGGGCTTCCAAGCGTGTTTTTTTGGTGGTTGCAAGCCGACTACCACCTCTGTTCAAGTGTGGAAAAGTCTAAGTTCCACAAGCTTTCCACCACCCTAGGCCCACCATAATCAAGTGGGATGCTTCATAATACTGGAGGCATGACTCAAGGCACCCAAAATTCCTATTTAAGGCAGTTTTGGTGGAGGATTTTATCATCTTTGGTGCTTGGTTTCATTGTAGTGTTTTGTTGCTACTCTATGTTTGTAATCGCATTTCTTTCACAGGTAAGTTGTTTAATTCACCTTAGTTTATTAATAAAAGTTCTTCCTTTACTCTTATTTTGTTCTTCTTCATATCACGTTGATACCATTGGTTCAAGGTGTGAATTTATTCACACCATACTTTGTGATATTTATCACACAACGGTGGAGTGATCAATTTTTTTATTGTTTTTACTTCTTCAACTCCACCTTCGTAAGTCTACTTCCCGCTTCCATTGAAGACATTTCATAAATGGAGGGATAACTCCTTTATGGGTTGATCCAAGGGAGAAGCAAGGGACTAGATTGGATGTTATTTCTCACTCCATTAATAGCTAATCATTTCTTTTAAATGAGATTTTTATTTGATGATTTTAAAACCTCTTCATCCTTATTGAGTTTAAGGTCACACATTTCAAGTGCGAATACGAACCTTTACCTTAGAGTGCTCAAAATATTGATCCTTCCAGTGTATACGTGATTATTATTTGGGTGTGTAGGAATTAAACCAGTAAGTGATGATTTTTTTTGATCTTCTTAAATGAACCCATCTCAAATATAATAAATTGAAATCATTAAAAAAGTAATTCATCCTACCACCCCGAGCGATAACCTAGGGTCAACTCATTACCAGAATTTTAATTATCATAAATATGTTAGTGATCCTTTAAAACCATCTTGAATCAACCCAATTTGGCCCCTTCATAGCCAAAAAAATCCATATAATGTACTTGTTTGTAGGTACTTTTTAGGTATCTGAGGATTCGACAACCCAAGCTAGACTACAAGCACCGTCCTACCTTCTTCTTTTGGGTAAATTTGATCGTGAATAAGATTTTGGTGCCATTTCTGAGGACCTAATTAAGTCATCTAAACACCCATTATTTTCTCCCCCATTTCTTCTTTTCTCATCCAAATTGTCCTATCTGGTCCCTTTCTCATTTTTTTTTCTTTTGGCATATGTCCGCCTACACCCTTGATCAATCAAACCATCTAGTTTGGGTGGATAGTCTTGGGGTCGGGGAGTCAAGTACACCAAGGGAACTCTTTCCATTAGATCCTAATCTTCCTAATACTGCAGAGTCAAAAATTGAGCCTATTTCAATGGAAGGTCTTCAAAGAAACCAACTCATAAACCCGGGTGGGAACCAAAATGGAAACCCAAATGGGGCAGCCCCAAACATGGGGAATGCATTTGATCAAACCATGAATGACTACCTCACACCTTTCTTGACCAATTCCCCCTCATGAATTAGACACAATTACCTAGGAGATTCCAACTATATCTTTAAACCCATGTCCTAAACCACCTTCCCACATTCCATGGAATGGAGTCCGAGATGCCATACCTTTACATTAAGGAATTCAATGATATTGTAGAAACCATGTGTCCCCACGTCAACTAGACTCATCTAAGATGAGGAAATTTCATTTTTATTTAAAGGATAAAGCTAAAAATTGGATAAACTATTTGAGACCATTATCCATAAACTCTTGGGACCAACTAAAAAGATAATTCTACAAAAAATACTTTCCCCACCACAAAAAAAATTGCACTTAAAAAAGCATCCAAAACGTTTTTGAAAAAGAGGGAGAGTCGTTATAGGAAATATGGGAGAGGTTAAAAGACACCCTAAACATGGTTCCACACCATAGTTTTTATATTCCTGAACAAGTGAGAATTTTCTATGAAGGGTTGGGTTTGTGGAACAAACAATTCATTGACATGATGTGTAATGGAACCTTTAAAAACAAATCCCAAAAGATGCTTATGAGTATCTAGAAAACCTTGCTGAACAAAACCAAACATGTGTAACTTCACCTTATTCTGAAAAGCCATAATGAACTACTAGAATTAATAAACTTAGAGAAGAGGAAATCCTCAGGGCTAAACTCGCAGCTCTCTCTAGGAAGGTTAAAGAGATAGACCTTAGAAAAGTCCTTGAAGTCCAAATTGTTGACCATGTTTGCATAATTTGTGACAAACATGACCATAAGATAGAAAAATTCCCTACCATTCCATACATCAAGGATGTTATTTTAGGAGGACCCACAGTGGAAGTTGATTATTTGACCTTTAAAAAGCCTCAATACCAAAAAAACTTCAACCCAAGGTTTAATGACCACTCAGGCTTCCGATGGAAAGATAACCAACAACCTAGCCAACCACAGGGACAAAATCCTTACCCCCATCAGAACTACCAAACACATAACCAGTTCCAAATCCAACTTATCCAATACCGACAGCCACTGGTCCATTTTCAACAAACCATCCCACCTCCAAATATCCCCCTGAGATAAGCCAATATTCTCAATCACCAACCCAAATTGTTCCACAAAGCCTACTAGAACAACTATGAAAACAAATGGTAAGGATGAACTCGGAAGTCTCTTCCCTTAAACAAGAAATTCAAACCATCAAAACTGGAAAGGCACCCATTCTTAATCAAGAGGTACCATCCTCAACTTCAAGGTGAGATTCAATTTGTACTCAAACAACTCATGAACAAAAAAAGGATGTGACTATTTTAAGAAGTGGGAAATGAATTGAGAAACCTGGAAAAATAAGTAAGAAACCATGTGAAGCTTCAAAATCTAATGAAAATTCAAATGAACCACAAGATCAAACTGAGGAAACTGATAACAATGTGAAAGAAACAACTCTTCATCAAACAACCCCACAACATGTACCATTTCCTCAATGAATGAGGGGGAAAACCAAGCCTGAATTGAGTGAAACATTGAGGTTAATCTTCTCACAAGTCAAGTTGAACACTCCCTTTATCAATGACATCCAATCAATTCCTGCCTACTCAAAGTACCTTAAGGACTTGTGCACCTTTACAAGAAAATTTACACATAAAAACCAAGTCCTTTTGGTTGCTAATGTGAGTACCACCATTCAAGGGACCATTCCTCCTAAGTTGAAAGACCTGGGTTTCCCTTACATCATTGTTGAACTAGGAGAGAGAAAAGTTGTCTAGGACTTTTGTGACCTAGGTACTAGTCTCAATCTCATCCCCTATGATGTGTACTACTAGTTAGGCCTAGAAGAGATCCAAACCACATCTGTAACACTTCAAATTGTTGATCATAGCATTAGGGTTCTAAAGGGGATTTTAAAGGACATTCTGGTAAAGGTTGAAAACTTCATCTACCCTGCTGACTTCATTGTCCTTGACAACCATCCAAACTTAGGAAATAAGGAACAAAACCCCATCATCCTTGGTCATCCTTTCCTTGAAACAATCAACCCCATTATCCAAGTCCGAAATGGGAACATCACGGTCACCTTTTGGAACTTGAGTCTAAACTTGAACATCTATAATGCATGCTCACAAATAGGGGATGATAAGGACATTCATGAAGTAAACAAGATAGAAATCATTGATAATGAATCCATAGAACATCAAGGAATATTTGATGGATGTTTAAGTCAGGATCATATTGATTTCCTTTGTTCACATGAATGATGTTTATCTCCTTGGATTGAATCATTTTCAAATTACTCTTATGATGAAGTCTTAAGTCCAACAATCAGTGAAACCTTTCAGGAAACCATATTCATGGAGAACAATCAATCATCATTCCCAAAATCTAATCAAACCAATCTTGTAGATAAAACTTCTATATGTGGTGAATCAATACTATGTGAAACTCTGAAAAAATAAATTGATATTGATGCAATGCCTCAATATTCTGCTAATATTCTGAACCAACCTGATCTTGAATTTAAGGAACTTCCCGCTGCACTCAAGTATTTCTGCCTAGGAGAAAATAAAACACATCTTATTGTCATTTGTTCTTATCTTGAATCAAATCATGAGATGATGCTTCTAGATGTCCTTAGGAAACATAAGAAAGCCATTGGTTGGACCCTGTGTGATATTCCTAGGATTAGCCCACTTATCGTGACTCATAGGATTGTTTTGGAATTTGATTCGAAGCCATGTCGTCAACCTCAACGGAGACTCAATCCTAATCTCATGGAAGTAGTGAGAAAAGAACTTCTGAAATTGGTAAAATCTAGTATCACATATCCCATAGCTGAGAGTGAGTGGGTCGTCCCAATCCAAGTGGTTCCCAAGAAGGTAGGAATCACAGTTATAACCAATAAGGATGGATAGATTCTTCCAAACAGGATGAGTAGTGGATGGAGGGTCTACATTGACTATAATAAGCTAAACTCATTCACCAAGAAAGACCATTTCCCATTACCATTCATTAACCAAGTACTTGAGGGAGTGGGAGGTCATGCCTTCAACTCTTTCTTAGATGGGTACTCGAGGTATAATAAAATTGAGGTCTACCTAGAGTATCAAGGGTAGACTACATTCACATGTCCATTTGGAATATTTTCTTTCAAACACATGCCCTTCGGGTTATGAAATGCCCAAGGAACCTTCCAGCGGTGCATGATGGGAATATTCTCAGACATGGTAGGGGATTTTCTTGAGGTCTTCATGGATGACTTCTCTATGTTTGGGGATACATTTGATGTATGTATGAGGAATTTGGAGAGGGTCTTGTCAAGATGTGAAGAAAATAATCTGGTCCTAAACTAGGAAAAATGTCATTTCATGCTTAAAGACGGACTAGTTCTAGGCCATTTGGTCTCAAGCAGGGGGATTGAAGTTCATAAAGCTAAGGTTGACATCATTTGTCACCTTCCATCACCCAAAACTGTCAAGTAAGTGAGGTCTTCCATAGGACATGATGGTTTCTATAGAAGACTCATCAAGGACTTTAGTTCAATCTCATTTCCCCTTTGTGCTCTCCTAGTAAAGGATGCTTCATTTGTTTGGACAGAAAGCTGTGAGTGTCCATTCTCAACCCTCAAATCCTCTCTCACCTCTCCCCCCATTATAAAATATATAAATTGGAACCTTACTTTAGAACCTATGTGTGAGGCCAGTGACTTTGTTGTAGGATCTGTGTTAGGAAAATGTTGTAATAAAACTCATTATGCCATTGCTTATACAAGAAAATCCTTAAATGATGCCCAAATCAACTAAACCACCAATGAAAAGGAGTTACTTTCTATTGTGTTTTCCTAAGAGAAGTTTAGTTCCTACCTCTTAGGATCCCCCATCACTATGTTCACTGACTATTCTGCACTAAAATAACTCTTCCAAAAACAAGATGCTAGGGCTAGACTGATTAGGTGGGTCCTTCTCTTACAAGAATCAGAACTCACAATCAAGCATAAAAAGGATGTTGAAAATGTTTTACCTGATCATATCTCTAGGATGGAATTCAAAGATGAATCTAATCACCTTTCTGTGTCTGATTCATTTCTTGATGAACACCTATACTCTGTGAGTGACTGCCCTTGGTATGCTGACATAGCCAATTTCATAGTTACACAAGTCATTCAAAATTTCTTAGGGATTCAAGCTCGAAGGAAATTCTTTTATTATGTTAGACACTATGTGTTTGAGTATCCATATCGCTATAAGTTCTTCCCTGACCAAGTCATTAAGAAGTATGTCCCATAATCTGAAAAAGAGTCCATCCTTAAATTCTGTCATAGTGAGGCATGTAGAGGTCACTTTTCCTCTAATAAAACATCTTCTAAGATTCTTCAGTGTGGTCTCTTCTAGACAACCCTCTCAAAGGACTCCTACACATTTTTTCAAATCTATCCTAAGTGTTAACAAGTAGGGTCAATCACAAAAAGGAAACAAATGCCACTCACTCCCATCTTAGTGATTGAAATCTTTGACTATTGGGGAATCGATTTCCTGGGTCCCTTCTCAAACTATAAGGGATACCTCTACATCCTCTTAGATGTTGATTATGTCTCAAAATGGGTTGAATCCATCCCCACCAAGTCTAATGACCATCATGTTGTGATCCAACTCCTTAAAGAGCACATATTTTCTTGATTTGGAATTCCTAGGGCTATAATCAGTGATCGAGGAACCCATTTCTGCAACTGTCCATTTTCTTCCCTCATCTCTAAGTATGAGATTTCTCATAAAGTTTCCACTACGTACCATCCCCAACCAAATGGTCAAGATGAGTTAGAAAATAGGGAGATCAAGAATATTCTTCAAAAAATTGTCAATCCTTCTAGGAAAGATTGCTCTAAGAAACTCTTGGATGCTCCTTGGGACTATCGAACTGCATATAAAACCATTTTAGGAATATTCCCATATAGTTTTCTTTATGGTATAGCATTCCATTTACTGGTGAAGATTGAACATAAGGCCTTTTGGGAAATTAAGAAAATGAATTATGACCTCTCATTAGCCGAAACAAAAAAGGAAATTAGATCTCAATAGACTTGAGGAACTTAGGATGGAGGCTTATGAATATCCAAGGATCAATAAAGCTAAAGTACAAGCCTACCAATCTTGAAATCATAACACCAAACACATTGTACTGTATAAACCTATTCTTTCTTATAGTTATAAACTTCATTTACACTTGGGAAATTTGAGGTCTAGATGGTCAGGTCCATTCATAGTGCATAAGGTGTACCCCCATGTGGATGTAGAAATTCAAGATCCCACTAATGGTCAAACCATTAAAGTTAATTGTCATAGAGTCAACCCATTCACAGAACCATTACAAAAACATGAATTTTATGAAGAATTGTGTGAACCTACCTTATATGACTAAAATAATTAACCAATTAGGGGTCTATGTCGATCTAACAACGTTAAACAAAGCGCTTCAGGGGAGGAAACCCATGGTTTTCACGTTTCCAATCATTTTGTTGGTTTAATCAAGTTTATATTTTAAATGGGATTAATTAATTATTTTCATATTTAAAAATAAAAAAAATAGGTTGTTGAACTATTCTTTAATTATGAGTATGGATGGGTACGAACGGGGAGTGCCATATTCATCTATGTCACGTGGTGTGATCCTTGAGTAATACCTTACCCAGAAATTTAAAAAGAAGACAATGTATCATTAGTTTATTTTATTTTATTTTTATTTGTTTTTAGGTTAAAATAAAAATACAAAAAAATAAATAATAATATAATAATAAAAAAAATTCCACATCGTAGGTCGTGGGGAAAACCCCATCACAACCAGCAAAGGCACGGGGACTCAAACCCAAGACCGAAGGGAGACAGGAAACGTGCTTACATCTGACCTACGACCTTTTGTGCTTACATATTATATAATTTTATTATATATACTTATATTTTACTTTATTTATTATATATATATATATATTTGTTTCTTTTTCTTTTCTTTTTTTCTCCACAAGGGAATTCCCAGAATGAAATTAGGATCAAGGGATTAAAAGGGAGCGGCAAGAATTTCAACTTCAACCACCAAGTGACTTCATTCCATGATCCTCATTTTCAATTTACTTTCTGAACTCTCATTCTCTACCTATACCACTTATAAATTTTATTTTCTTTAAACACTAGGGATAGTGTTATTTTAAGTTTGCGGGAGATGAAATAAAAAATGCTTTAGTGTCAAAAAAATGAATGATTTAAAAAACAAAGTGTGCCTTAATGGAAGGAAAAATTTATTTAACCTTGATCATGGTAATACACATTGAACACTTTGAAACTGAATATCAAATAATTTAGCATACACTGATTCTAATTTTAATCCTTTTATAATTTCATGAGAATATATTTTGGAAAGTGTGGTTGTCCAATGTGATATTCCATCGTTTATATTTTCATCTGAATAAAAAAAATGTCGCAATGCACATCCATTGGATAGTGGGGTATTAGTTTGAGTTCATGGGGTCCCCAAAATAAATATCATAGTTTTGGTGATCATTTTAGTTTTAATATGAGTATTCAATAAAAAAATTTAAAAAAACAATAAATTTGCGTGTATAGAAATGAAATGACCTAATGCGTGGCTTTCATCACTTGGGGATCGTGACTCCATAGTTGTATGGTCTAGAGTTAGTAATTTTATCTCTATTTGTGGTAATTCGAATTTTTTGACTGAGTTAACTCGAGATGATGCCCGAGTACATGGGAATCACTTGGTTCCCTAAGGTTTTTTAGCTTGGGAGTTATCGGCAAAGTCTCACTACAGGGGTTGACTCTTTTGAGTGCAATTTCAATTTCCATGGAAAAAATGAAAAAAAAATATTAAAAAATAAAATAATAACAAAAAATTGAATACTCATCTTAATATTTAAATGTTATTCCACCTAGAGATTCCATCAATTCACTCTTGAATAAAGATGAACCCCCATGTCTAATGCGATGCACAACACATCCTCACTCTTAATTGATACTGGATGAAATATGGCGATGAATTTGAACAAAGGAATGGGCTTGGGATTCGGATTTGATTATGAAACTATATTTTATTAAAATATTTTGATGGGTTTCATGATTGTTTGGTATAAGGGTTTTGGGTGATCATTGTGTATTTAAATTTTATAGGAAAAGGGAATTCGAATTTCATATTGTTGAGATACATTTTGCTCAGGACTAGAAAAACTGAAGTTGGGGGGTGTGATTAGCCACTAAATGATTATAATATTAATTGTTAATATATATAATATTCATGTGATTTATTATGCATAAACACCATTTTTAGTTCATTTTACACTTTGAACATCATTTCACATTATGATTGTAATTCTTTCTTAAAATGAACTATTATGTGGTACATTTTTTAACATCATTTATGGTGACCAATGATCTTGATTTTATTTTCATTTTTAATTTTCAGGTTAATAATTATATTGTGAACAATTCATACTTTTGGTATTTTGGAAGATTCACATTGGAAGACCACCAAAATGGGATTTTATGCAAACAATTCTGGAGAAGGCAGATTGGACACCAGCCTACTGATGAGAATGTGGGTCCCAACATACAGGCCCAATGATCCCAAATATCGTGGTATGATATAATAAATATAGAGGAACAAATAATTCTGCATGATCCAGTGATACTTCGGCCTCCATTGCGGTTATTCAGGCGTCCCAATTTGAATATCAAAATCTGGGCTAAAATTTGTGGCCCGGAATAGTATCCCAAAACATCAGACATAACTCTAAATTCATACCTCCAAATGGGCCAAACTTTTATAGGAGTCTAGGAGACATCCATGGCTCCATTTTGACCCACTCTAATTTCACCATCTATAAGGTCTTCCAAGCATGTATGTTCGGTGGTTGCAAGCTGACTGCCACCTCGGGTCAAGAGTGGAAAAGTATAAGTTCCACAAGCTTTCCACCACCCTAGGCCTACCATAATCAAGTGGGATTATTTGTATTATTGGAGGCTCGACCCAAGTCTCCCAAAATGTCTATTTAAGGTAGTATTGGAGGAGTATTTTATCATCTTTGGTTCTTGGTTTCATTGTAGTGTTATGTCGCCGCTTTGTGTTTGTAATCACATTTCTTTCTCATCTAAGTTGTTTAATTCAGCTTAGTTTCTTTATAAAAGTTCTTAATTTACTCTTATTATGTTCTTCTAAATATCATGTTGATACCGTTGGTTCATGTTGTGAATTTATTCACACTGTAATTTGTGATATTTATCAAACAACGGTGAAGTGATCGATTTTTTTGTTGTTTTTACTTCTTCAATTCCACCTTCGTAAGTCTACTTCCCGCTTCCGTTGAAAACATGTCATAAATGGAGGGCTAAATACTTTATGGTTTGATCCAAGGGAGTAGAAAGGGTCTCGATTGGATGTTATTTCTCACTCCATTAATGTCTACTCACTTCTTTTAAATGAGATTTTTATTTGATGATTTTAAAACCTCTTCATCCTTATTGAATTTAAGGTCACACATTTCAAGTGCTAATACGAACCTTTGCCTTGAAGTCCTCAAAAAATCGATCCTTCAAGTGTATAGGTGATTAGTATTAGGATGTGTAGGCATTAAACTAGTAAGTGATGATTTTGATTGATCTTATTAAATTAACTCATCTCAAATATAAGAAATTGAAATCATTAAAAAAGGAATTCATTCTATCCACCCTGACTGATAACCTAGGATCAACTCATTACCTTAATTTTAATTAACTTAAATATGTTAGTGATCATTTAAAACCATATTTAATCAACCCAAGTTGGCCACTTCATAGCCAAAAACAATCCATATAATGTACAAGTCTGTAGGTACTTCTTAGGTCTCTGAGGATTTGACAACCCAAGCTATACTACAAGGACCGTCCTACCTTCTTCTTTTGAGTAAATTTGGGCATGAATCATTTACCATAAATATACCTATGGTATATAGTATATCCATCTCATTCAGGAGGAAACACAAGGCCAGAATCTTTAGCCAAATGCAAAACTATTCCATAAAGGAAAGAATACCACAAAGGTAAGTGCCACAAAGGTAACGCCACATAGAAGAATACCAAAAAGTTATCACCATGAATAGGTGTACCAAAAGGGTAAAGACTCAGCTCATACCAGGTATTATTTAAGTAAAGAAGTATAGATGATTAGTTGTATTGATAGATCATCTTACTTAGTCTAAAATCTATGTTGTTGACCCACACAAGATCGAAGATGACCCACACAGAATCTGAAGATGATCCATAAAGGATCCATAGATGCTGACCCACACAGGATCCGAAGATGACCCACACAGGATCTGAAGATTCTTCAAGTACATCCAGCCATAGGGTTTTCGCACTAAGCACACTTGATTCTGGGAGGATCTTCTCCTCAAGACATAGGTTACACTTCAACTGCCACAAAGTCCCATGAAGAATTATCTCAACGGACCGTCACTTCATAAGTGTCCCAACATAATAGACAGTGCGTCAACCGGATGCCCAGTATGTAAGTTATTAGTGTTTCTATTCTGTGGGCCTGGTTGGATTCAGGTTTGATCCAACCCGGTTGTACTCTAACATTATCTAAAACTCCAAGGGATTATACAAAAAGGACCATCTTTATTAAAGGATTCTAATTTCATAGATGTTTCATCAAACAGATGTATGGTTCTCACGATATTGCCAAAAGGCGTATCTGGGTCCAGATGGGCCCGGGTCCGGTCTACCCAGTCGGACCGACCCAGTTCGAGTCGACCCGACCAGGTCTGGGTCTGGCCCGGATGAGCTATATTGTGGCGGGCCTGGCCCGCTAGGCCGTGGTCTGGCCCGGCCTGCAAAGGGGGTGGCCCAGCCTGCTCAGCTTGGCCCGGAGGGCTCAGCCAGCGGGTGGGTGTCGTCCACCGTGGTGGGGCCCGCCATAGCCAACACCCGAGGGAGGCTCCCCCCAGGATTCTCGAATGGTCCAGTTGGACCATTCATCTTTTGGCCAACCCGGCGGCACCATGTGGCGCAGCCTGCTAGCACGTGGGACCCGCCGGAGGGGGTCATGCTCCGACGCATCGCGGCCGGACGGGGTGTCGACCAGTGACTCTTCCAGTGGAATGATGGAGCCACTACTCCAACTGCAGCTGGCCGGGTGCTGGGCGCCCTCCGGGTGCGCCACCACGGCTCAACAACCATGGCCCCCATCTCTGGTGGCACTGACGCACGCCGCCCCGGCTTCCTCGCGGTTGGCCGGCATGCCAGCCGCCACCCTCCTTTGCCATGACTGATGGGCCGCGGCCTCCTTCGGTAGCGCGGTTGCGCCGCTGCAACCATCATGTCTAGCAGGTGTGTCAGCCACTGCCTTGGACCCTGCCGGTGCCATTCGTTGGTGTTGGTCATTGGTGTCGTCGTACCGACGGGCTTCTGTGGGTTACCGGGTGAGATTCGGTGGCCCGTTCTTCATTTCAGAGGCATCATTGTTCATCTCGGGACGTTGTTATCGCATCAAGTCCATCAAGGTTGGGTTCCTCTCAACCTAAAGTTTCACCCATGATGAACATGTCAAACAATAAAGTAACGGAGGGATCCAGCCATGTTCGTTTGGCATGCACCCTCCACGTTAGACTGATAGCATGAAACTCAATAATATTGAATCAACGTAAATTAACGATGAACAATCATGAACAAAAATTACCTAAAATCCTTGTAGAGTGCTCACAGATAAAGATAACGGGTCGGCATTCGTCGTTCTGCAACAAATTTTTGTGTTTGCTCGAACATCGATCCTCCGTTCTTTTCGTAGTGGATTTGTTCTTCTAAAGGATCTCTAAAGGCCCTCCAATGTTCTCTCCATCCAATTCAAATCTTTTCCAACGAATGACCAAGAGGAAGGAGAGAATCCTTCCTCATTAACTTATTTTAATGGTTTTTTTAACATGTCATTAATGAGATTTCATTAAATGGTGGGTTTTATGGTTACACACTTTGTGTAACCGAGGATTTAATGCCCAGTATTAAATGCCTGACCAACCTCATGCGGTACCCACCTTCAATGAATTTAAAAGGATGGAAGGAGTTTAGTAAAAATAAAATATTTTTTTTATTTTAATCCTCCATGAAAACATGAAAAACACGATCTTCCCCTCGACCTACTCTTGTCAAAGTCAAGGGTCCTTTCAGCGAATCACAGCGCTGCGAGTTCAATAGTGCTCTCAAATTTCAATTCTGAGCACTGGTTAAAAAGTTAGGAATTACCACTCGGAACGTTTTCTAAAGGTACCTTAAATAAAGTTCAAAAATTCATTCTAGGCACTATGTTCCTCGAAATCACATGTTGTCAGTTTTCATAGACTCGTAATATTTCCATATAATTAAAAAAAGTACATGGAAAATTCCAGGTCTTTACAAAGATGGTCGAGAATTTTGGAGCGATATATTTCATCGTATGTGGCATGCTACTGTAGATGGGGTCACATGTATTAGTGTCATATGGATTATTCCTGATCTCCCAGGTTCACCTATGTCTAGTGGTTTTTAGCTATTGAACTATTACTGAGATGATTTCTTACCTATTTACATTTCCCTTGCTATATCTGCCTTAGTAACCTTGGGTGGTGTTTTTCATAAAAAGTGAAATTATGGTTTCCTAACTCCTATGAAAAAAAAAATTCAATAGAAAATGTGTTTCAAACTCTTTTGTTCTATTTTGTAAAATAAATAATTACTTTCCCCTTGAAATAGCATGGCAACACTTCAGGTTAAATTCTTATTTTTCAAATAATTAAGGACAATGATTTATACATTGTTTTAAGTAAAAATTGTAGAAATTCATACTTTAATATATTGTATTTCAAACATAGAATTGAGGTTTATTATTTTTAAATGTAGTGAATTTGGAATTGATTATCGGACTAGCCTACTAAGATTTAATAATCACGCTTATAGTTCTTTTTTGTTTTTAGTGTTTATACAGGCTCTATCTTGAGTGCACTCACCTTGGTCGATGCTTGATCGTTGAGTCGAGGAGTGACCCATGGGGTCACATGGAATTAGTTCAGATGTCGACTTTGATTAGTTTTATCTTCATCAGTTCTTGTTTAGTTGTGTGTTTGGTTTTTTTATTCTGCATTTTTCTTTATTATTTCCTCTGATTTTATTTAGTTGTATTGGCGGAAATCATTCTCGTCGTCTCTATCAATGCCTTGGAACTTTTCCCCAACTTAGGAGGATCGGGAATTACTCTTGGGCCTTGTCGCGGATCGGCTCTGGTGACCAGTTCAGGGCTGACCCGGGTTGGTTCATGATAGATTATAACTTCTATAAAATATATTATCATATATATCAATTCATCATTTAATAATGAAATGATTATGACCTATCTATATACATAAACAATATAGTGTTCAACTCTTTTTTATTTTAAAAATATGTATTCCCCCCATTCAAAAATTTTACAAGGTAAGAACAAAATGATTGAGTTCCACAACACCTTTCTTGAGTGAGACTCTACATGGTTTGTAAAAAACCTTCATTTTTATAAAGTTTTGAAAAATAGTTCTTACTTTGATCCAAATTCATTTACAAACACAAAATTTTCTAATGAACATTAAAATTCATCTATCTATCTTATGCACTTTTGAATACATAAAAAGTTTGACGCATGAAAATTATTCAAATATATCTTCTTCATAAACATCATTTATCTTCTCCCTCCTCAAACATCACAATAATGTAACTTTGATTTTTTAAAATTTATTGATATCTATTCTTATTCAGTTTATATTATTCTCATTCTCATAACATTCAAAAATTTGAGTTCAACCTTATACTCTTCAAAATGTTTAGCATGAAATTTTTTGATTACTTGACCCTCTATTCATCTAATCTTAACATCAGGCATATGACATTCTAACATATAAAACTTTACACCAACAACCCCTCAACATAGTCTTTTATGTTTAAAACTTTTTGACTTTATATTTAATAAAACTCCATATTCAATAGTAATATTAAATCATGAAATATTATTCACACAATTTGGATGTTTTTTAATTTTAATGATGAACATAACATCATATGAAAAATATTCTAGAACATCCCTTCAAAAAACCCAACATATAAAATTCAACTATCGTGCTTGAAAATAAAATTTATATATAATAGTATGAATTTGGAAATAAAAAAATCTCCTCAATATTTTATTCTTTATAAATTCATAAAAAATGAAAATCCACAGGCCCCTTTACCTCCAAATCACCAACCACTTTGAACATTAGTGTCTTTTATATTTTGAAATAGATCACCTTAAATAAGTGAAAAACCTAATTTTTAGTGGACATAACTCAACATGTATACTTTATAGATAACACTATAGGTTCCAAAACATATATAGATCCAAATCAAGATATCTATAGAAATCAAATTCATCCCTAACATCTCATCAAAAACATTCTCACATGAAATTTTGACAACAAATACCATACTATCAATAATTATAAGGTTTATTAAAATAATTTAATAAATTAAATAAATAAATCAAAATAATCTTTATATAATTTCTAAAAAAAATTATAAACAATATAAATATATTCAAAATTGAAAATTTAGAATAAATTCATTTTTCTTTCATATATTACATTACAATATCCACTATATTCTAATCCATAGTCTATCATTTTCCTATATAATTTTTAACTACACATGTACATTGGTCTAGAGGTGAAAATAAGATGATGATGATGATCAATTGAATTGATTTTCAATAGTTTTTTGGAAACTCAATGAGTAAAATGAAGAAGATGCTACCTATGGATGTTCCAGATGAACAACACACAAGAAGAACATACTCTGGATGGAGGAACCATTAGAATAAGGAAATACTTAGATACAAGATCTACATTTAGAGTATGTTATGAAGTAAATCATTGGTGAATCCATTAGATGGATAGATTGAATGTATTGATGATTATTTATATGAATATATTTTCATAAGGATATTTATAATATTTTCTAAAGTTAGTATGTCCGAAGGTAAAACCATCAAAAGAACTATAGTTAGGTTAAAAAACTAGGTTGAGTAGAAGCAAAAATCAAACTAAAGATTTTATAGAGTACCTTTGATTCATTCTCTAGAAATTTTAGGTCAATTTAATTAACTTTGTGAGTTTTCTCCATAATCAATTAAATAAAATGATGTACAATAGACCAGAATGAGTTTCCAAAAAGAGATTTCAAAATGAGTTTTTATAATTTTCATCAAAGATACATGTTTTAATAGGTGTAGTTTATTATTGAATGTGTCTATAATCATGAAATAAGAAACATAATCCATTAAATAATTCCAAAGAATAATTAAGATGATTCTAGATTATTCTTTCATCATAAGAACAAAAATTTGGTGAAAGATCAACAGTGATCGAAGCTAAGTTGAGTTTAAAAAGAATCATCACTGAAAGTCAAGGATTAACAAAAAGAATCATTGAGTTTTGGATAATATATATTAATATGGAGGAATAAAAGGCTGATGATGGAGGATGAATTTGGGTTAATTAAGATAATAAGTTTTATTCCCATGTTTGAAATTATGTGAAAGTGCATCAGATAAATTATACTAAGACAATATGTATCATACTGAAGAATATTTGAAACATAAAATTTTATGGAAGTATATATTGATTTAAATTAAGATCTATAATTATCAAAATTGTATCATAAGAACATGTTCTCTAATAATTCTATTTGAACATAACATTTTTATAAAGTAAAACATACTAATAATATTGAAATAGATGTTGAAAGTGATATATTCTTGAAAGAAATGGATAAGACACAATTTGATATTATATTAATAGTTCAAGAATATTGAAATAAATTTTTTCATAAAATCATATGAGGTCAAAATCTCAATATATTCAAAATATAGTAAACATGGTCAAATCATGATTTTAGAATGTGGAATTTTAAATCGATGCCTGGATGTTGTTCATTTATATCAAATGAAACTGACCTATATAAAATGGGGAACATCTCTTGATTTAAATATTAAATAGTAAATTATTAAGAGAAATATACTTAATATGAAATAGATTAAGCATCAGACCAATAACTTACATAAAAATATCATATGGGTTAAAGCTAAAAATACCATAACGTGAAATTCTAAATAAGTGTATCCAAAAAATAGGAAGTAGATATGAAGAATTATATATTGAGTGTTGTTGAGATGAATATTTTCTAACCTACTTTAATTATAAGTATGTTTGGGTCGATGGTAGTGTGAGGAATTAGAATCACAATGTTCCAAAAAGAGAAATATTAGAATGGAAATTATCTGAATGAAAACCTTTCAGAGATAAATTTCTAGATAGTTAAGTATTGATTAGATCAAGATAATTATAGATATAGTTTTAAGTTTTTTTAATAAAAAAGGCCACATCAATGAATATTTTTATTAAATTCAACATGTACACAATAAATACTAATCCTATATGATCATGGAGGAATATCACTCTAAATAATGAAGTGTAAATTCTATTACTAGATAAACATAATATATAGAAGGAGCTTGTAACTGGGGTGTAAAAATATTTTCTAAAATGGCTCAGGATCTATTGTGTATAACCATTTGAGGAAGATGGGAAAAATGATAGTTGGGGTGTCTATCCAATAGTGGTACAAGAGTTAGTTGGTGAGGTGTAGGACTAAGTTCAACTAGTGGATCAAGTACTGGGGGGGTATAATGTTTTTTTTCAATTCCTTTATAATGAAGAAGTAGTGGATAATCCATGTTTGGTAATATAAATAGTATGGAAAAGGGAATTATTTTATACTTAAACATGTAAAAACATTATGTGGTGGTTACATTATATTCATAACATTAGGGTAAAGTGGAGAGGGAAATTTTATAAAGATCCATACTTAAAAAATGATGTTATCGGTTCAATCATCATAAAGTAATGAAGAATAAATTTGAACCAAATCAATGAAAATATAGCCACCTCGGATATACCCCCACCTATGGGAAACTCTACAATCGCCTGGGAATCATAGTCCCAAATACCTAAATGAACAGATAATCCAAAAATGATAAAATTGTTAGGGTATTTATTGTTTTAAACCAATTATTAAAAAAATTACTCTTATATGTTGATTAATAATAGGGTTAGGCTTGGTCCAAAATTAGTGACATGGTATGTGACATGTCTGACTCAATTATGCTATATTATAATAAAATTTCAATAAAAATAACATATTATATATTATTTACTTCAAAATAATGATTAATATATATATATATATATATATAATTAACTTATTTAATAAATTAAAAGGCCTGATTAATAAATGAGTGAAATTTTATAACTGATCCTTTACTTTTTTTAAATGTTTGATTAAAAAAATATCAGGTTCTGGTCGATTTATCCCAACTCGATTAATAAATGGGTCAATTTTTTAAAGTCCAATCCCATCATACCTTACCACTGTAAAGGTCTATTTTTAATGATTGGTGTCTAGGAGGGTATGATAGATAATAAAAATATTTATATCATAATGAAAGATATATACTATACCATATAGGTGATATAATACTCTTTTTTATGACATGAAATCGATATTATATTTGGATAAAATATAAAATATCTTATGCTATGATATGTTGAAGTTGATGAAACTATACTTTATCATTTAAAAAAATATACCTTATCAAATAGAGTAATTGTATCATGTCTTCAGATATCATATATCAATATTCATACCACTATACGAAAATTTATACCATTTATTATGATATCCCATTCCATAAGAGTATCCACATTTAAAAAATTCATGTCATTATTTATGATGGGAAATATGACATCAATGTGATATACGTTTTCATCAAATTTAAAACATGATTTAGATAATCATAAAGCTTTGAAAATATCTAATACCACAAATGGGATTTTATGGATCGAATAACCATTATTAAATATGAAAAATAAAATAGAAATCATCAATTACCAAGATCACTAAAATATGAAAAACCCAAGTAGTGTATATTGTAGAAGAATAAAGTGTACATAACACAAGTGTTGGTCATTAAAATAATCATAAAATAAACTTATTTTATGAATAAACCTAAAGAGAATGAAATATGTTCATTGCTAAGTTTTGTATCCATGGGTTGATCTGAATCACCTAAATGTTTGGGTAAGACTCTCATTATAACCATGATCTGCTGATACTAGAAAAGGGAAAATATTGAAGAGGAGAAAGCATCGTGGAGAATCAATATAATTTTGGGAAGGGATCTCAAAAATGAACACACATATCTCAATGATTTTACCTTCTTATATAGACCTTATAGATACACTCTAATTATCGATGAATATGCTCATATGTTCATAACATATAAGTAAATGGAATGATAGTTACAATTCCTATAAACTCTTAGACATATACATTCTCATCATTATTTCATCAAATGAAACATTATAATTGATGGAATAAATTTGAGAATGATTCTAAAATAATAAAATTTAAAATTCAAATCCATTAATCAATCATATATTAGTATTTGGGGTCTTACCTTGGTGGTAAAGTCTCCCCTAACCTTTTATGACCCCAGAGTTAAAAATCAGGTGGGAATGAATCACAATGGAAGTGTAGTGGAATTGTATCACCATAGTAGTTATAATATTCACTGTAAAAGGACTTTTAGGCTATAAAATTAGTCCTTTGGGCCACTAGGATATCATTTCATTAGAGGGACTTCATGCCACATGGTCTCCAGGAAATGGGTGTAACTCAAAGTGTAATACAGGTGGTGGCAGTCTAGAGAGTCTAAACAAGGGGAGTCCATTGGGGGTGAAACGACAATACAAAAATAATTTAGGAATATGGATAAACTATATAGAGAACCCAATAGATCATTGTAGGAAATAACATGGCTTAAAATGTGGTGATATTTCAAGAAAGAAAGACAGGATTTTCAGAGAGGTAGTTATAGTTTAGTCCTTATGATGCAGGGACTTTATGCATTATAATATTCTAGAAATTTATGCCTATGGGCATTCAGATTAGGTATGATTTCCCCCTCATGATAGTTAAAAAGAAGTTATATTTAGATAACAGTAGAAAAATAAAACCCTTCGATCTTGGGGATAATAATATATAAATAGAAAATATGATTACCCCCATTATTATATCACCAATCTCACTAATATGATTAGCTAAGGAAGAGATATGATAAATCATGACTATTGATATCCCCTAACATAAGGAATTTGACATTAATTGGATTTATAAATTTCAAACCATGAAGAAAGAATATATCAAACAATACAATTCAATGAATACCATGTTATAGTTTACATTGGCATTAGAGAATATAACCATCAATTCATGCATGATGAATTAAATTAATTCATTAAATAAATGTAAAAAATCTCTATAAAATTCAACCACATTGGAATACTTCATCTCATGCTTAATGGTATATACCATGTCCTATAATCAAGAGAATAATAAAATAATAATTCTTATGTTGATTAATTTGAAAAATTATGAATTTTTTTCCATTTAATGTGTTAATACACTAAAAATTAATAATAATCTAAGTCTCCTCCAATGGCCTGAAGGCCTTAATTTTTTATTGATTTTTGATAATCCACCTTTCAAGGGGTGAGGTGGAACCCTTACAAGGCCCGTAGGCGTAAGTATTACATGGCCTGTTGGCCTTAGAGGAATTCATTGCTTGTAGGCTTCAAACATTACACACAACCCAGACTGACTACTTGTAACTTCTCCTCCCCATCATCTTCATCGTGAAATCATCTATCCACCTTTGCATTGTTGTTCGGCTAGTCATTCTCGTGCATGCACAGGCTTGTCCCGATGGCAGGTGTCAATCCCTCTCATTATTGTAATCTGTTTAACTCTGTTGTGGTGAAAGCTCCTTGCTCATCCTCCTTGTAGATCTTGTTCCTTGTAGTTTGTCTAGTTTGTATCTGCACTAAAGGTGGCTCGAATCCCTTGAGGTGTCCCTAAGGCCTTACTAACCCAAAGGCCTGGGTGGCCCAAAGGCCTTACAAGACTCAGGGACCAAATTGGTGGCCCGAAGGCCCAAACGGGGGCATATTCTCGGCTGCTACAGTGCCAAACAGTGTCTGCTACAGTTCCCTCTATAGTACCTACTACAATACTACACAGTTCCTACTATAGTACCTGCTACAGTACTGCTACAGTACCTGCTACAGTACCCAAAAATTCTGCCTCCGCCTGGATTTGATCCATGGTCACTTGGATGCACTTACGGAGTCCTTACCAACCGGGCTAAGGCTCATATGCTAAAAGTTTTTATTTGTTAACACGTGTATAGGTGCGGCCTTAGACCACCTGCGCGCCACACCTCCCTAGCTATGCCCAAGGGTCCCAACCCTTGGGCTTGGCCCAGTTCCTGCGGAGTCGAGGGGACGAGAGGATCGCTGGAAAATGGTGCAAGTTCCCTTTGCGAGGAATCGAACACAAAACCTCGATGACGGGACACCACCGCCTTCAACCAACTCACCCAGCCCCCACGGGCAAAAGTGTTTAACGGTTAACGCGTGTATAGGTGCGGCCTTACACCACCCGCGCGCCACACCTCCCAAGCTAGGCCTGAAGTGTCCAACCCTTGGGCTTGGGCCAGTTCCCGCGGAGTCGAGGGGATGAGAGGATCGCTAGAAAATAGTGCACGTTGCCTTTGTGAGGACTCAAACCCGAAACCTCGATGACGGGACGCCAACGCCTTGAACCAACTCACCCATCCCCCAAGGGAAAAAGTGTTTAACGGTTAACGTGTGTATAGGTGCGGCCTTACACCACCCGCATTCCACACCTCCCCATCTAGGCCTAAGGTGGCCAACCCTTGGGTTTGGGCTAGTTCCCACGGAGTTGAGGGGACTAGAGGATAGCTGGAAAATGGTGCGCATTGCCTTTGCGAGGACTCGAACCCGGAACCTCGACGACGAGACTCCACCGCCTTGAACCAACTCACACAGCCCCTATAGGCAAAAGTGTTTAATAGTTAACGTGTGTATTGGTGCGGCCTTACACCACCCGTGCACCACACCTCCCCAGCTAGGCCCAAGGTGGCCAACCCTTGGGCTTGGGCCAGTTCCCATAGAGTCGAGGGGATGAGAGGATCGTTGGAAAATGGTGCACGTTGCCTTTGCGAGGACTCAAACCCGGAACATCGACGATGGGACGCCACCGCCTTGAACCAACTCACCCAACCCCTATGGGAAAAAGTGTTTAATGGTAAACGCGTGTATAGGTGCGGCCTTACACCACCCGCGCGCCACACCTCCCCAGCTAGGCCCAAGGTGGCCAACCCTTGGGCTTGGGCCAGTTCCCGCGGAGTCGAGGGGCCGATAGGATCGCTGGAAAATGGTGCATGTTGCCTTTGCGAGGACTCGAACCCGGAACCTCAATGACGGGACACCACCGCCTTGAACCAACTCACCCAACCCCCACAGGCAAAAGTGTTTAACGGTTAACATGTGTATAGGTTCGGCCTTACACCACCCACATGCCACACCTCCCCAGCTAGGCCCAAGGTGGCCAACCCTTGGGCTTGGGCCAGTTCCCACAGAGTCGAGGGGACGAGAGGATCAGTGGAAAATGGTGCACGTTGGCTTTGCGAGGACTCAAACCTGGAACCTTGACGACGGGACGCCACAGCCTTAAACCAACTCACCCAGCCCTGCGGGAAAAAGTGTTTAACGGTTAACGCGTGTATAGGTGCGGCCTTACACCACCTGCGTGCCACACCTCCACAGCTAGGCCCAAGGTGGCCAAACCTTGGGCTTGGGCCAGTTCCCGCGGAGTCGAGGGGACGAGAGGATCGCTAGAAAATGATGCATGTTGCCTTTGTGAGGACTCGAACTCAGAACCTCGACGACGGGACGCCGCCGCCTTGAACCAACTCACCCAGCCCCCGCGGGCCTAAGTCATTTAAAAGGGAAAAATTGATTCTTCAAAAGGTTACAATGATTTTGAAGTGTAAGATAAAAAAATGTGAATAAGAAGAAGAATAATCATCAATTTATGTTATAAAGATACATCCCTTTTGTAGTAAAATAAGTAAAACATTTATTTTTTTCAATTATAAATAAGCATTGAGAAATGCTACCATTTTTTCTTTTTATTTTATTTTATTTATATGTTCTATGATTATTTTGGTTAAAACATGATGTTATGAAACTAAAACAAATGTTCTATGTTGGAAAATATTTTATCACATATAAGGGTTAAATGATCAATACACAAAAATATTTTAAACTATAAATTTTATATGTGTGTGTGATAAAACTACTACAAATAACACATTTAAAAGTGATAAAATTGGTCTTTATTAGTGATATTAATGTTATAAAAACACATAAATTGATAATGATGTAATGCTTCTATTTGTGTAAAAAATAATAGTTAAAAGGTGGGATTTATTAGTTCTATGTTAATGAGGATAATGGTTAGTTTTGATAAAAACTTTTTCTATCACTAATAAAGGCTCCAATAATATTTTAAAATACTTCCATTGAATAAATGACTAGTTAGTTATGCCATGTGACAACACATTTGTCCCCTTAATCTGATTTCACCATGATTAAATTGTCTAAAATCCATTCTACATGGATGAGATTTTAACAGTTTCCTGTCAATTTGTTATGAATTACACGAACTATATGCTCTTGTCATTTTTCTTATTATATATTGATATATTTATATATTTATCTATGTGTTTGTGTATTCTAATATATATTATTGTTAATATATATTTATATTATTTCACATATATTAATTAAAATATAATTGAAAAATATATGTGTGTATATATATATCCCTTTGTGTATGTATGTATGTATACATGTGTGTGTGTCTATATATATATCTTAAAATATTTATTTATACCTAAACATTTTACCAGAAAAGTGAACACCACAGGTGTCCCCATGGCCCAAAAAAAATTATTATAGAAGAAAACCGCAAAGGAAACAAGGAGAGTTCAGGATACAAGTGACATACATCATAAAAAAACATAGGAAAAAACATTTTATCCCTTATGTCTACCACCACGCCCACGTCCTCCTTGACCTCTCGGGTGTCGTCCCCTCTACCATTGCTTTGGGGTCTTCCACACATCATGTTGTTTAGTAGCCTCCACCTCCATGACTTGATTGTCCAGCTGAGCCACAGTTACCACCTCATCCTTGCCTTTACCACTGCCAATGGGTTCTCCCATCATTCCCTTAATAGGGGGTTGTACTAAACGAAACTCCATGTTATTATCCTTCCTAGACAGATTAGAAGAGTTATCCACTGTACCAATTAATACATGCTTACCTTTTCTTTCCCTACTCTCCTTGTAAAGACAATCAAATTCAAGAGAGTTCCTAGACTCCAACACATTAAAAAAATTATGCTTCACGGATTCATGCAGATGAGCCTCTAATCGATCCTCCAAGTTAACTACAGAGGCCAGAACAGAATCCTTTTCTAACACAGGATGGTTTTTCTCTATCACCAAGTCATGATGAGCAGTAAACAACACCACATGATCTAGTTGTAAATTCCCAGGTTCAGGGAGCACATCACCTTCATAGGTGTTTTTAGATTTATCCAGCACAGAACCACTGAAACACCTTGTTGTGTCTCTAAATTCCCAATGGTAGAGGAATCAATAGCAGGTGTTGTCACCTTCTCAATAACAACATGCTCAAAATCATCAACAGTTGCAGTCAACACAAGCCCAGTAAAGTCACCTTTAAGGGGACCACAAACTTTTCTTTTAGAAAAAAATTGTTCTTCCAATAGAACTGTAGGATCCACTTCATTGTCACTTTCATGACCATTAGAGCTATCATTATCCAACTTAGATATGTTACCATAAGCAAGGGTATCAGATATACTATGATTGGAGGTCATGAAATTACCCGAAGGTAGCACACCTCTATTACTGTTAATATCAAAACAATCATCAGATGACTTTCTTCCAGCCACAACATCAGTAAAAGAAACCAGGCCCCCATTTCTATTAGAAGTGACAGGAAACAAAGGTCCCTTGATGGATGAAGTAGGATCATCCTTCAACCCATCAGGAGAACCCTTCATTTTAGAATCAATTGGTTTGAGCCTGCAATTCTCGACAAGTTGTCCATAATGTTTATAGTTAGAACATCACAAACCTCTATGATAGTTGTCCTTAACATGCCCGATCGATGAACAATTAATACATAAATCTAGAACATGTTCAAATTCGATCTCAAGTTCAAACTTAAACTCACCATAAATTACGTACATAGTCTCTACAAGAGGTAATGACATATAAAACTCGACTAATATGTGAGCAAAGTGACCAAATCGAACTGATGATGTCTCCTTTTCAAGTTTAATTGGGGTCCCAATAGCCAATGCAATATCCCATAAAATTATTGGGGGCCAAAATACCCAGCTCAATCCTTTCACATGAATCCAGGATTGAGCTATGGTATTCTTGGCCTAAAAAGGGTCAAACCAAGGATCCCATTTCTGAAATCTCAAGATCCCAGGTTTAATATTAACAAATCCACAGCTCCATTCCCTCACTTTCAAGTCAATCAAGCAAAAAGTGAAATCAAAAAAGTTCATACCAATCGACATGATCCGCCAATCGCTGAAACCCTATATCTCCTGGAGACGCTTCCGAAGATAGTTTAATTTCTAAGATACATTCAAATTCGATGTAAGTCTTGCAATAATAGAAAACTTACAGGCATCGATTCGCTCCTAAAAGAGCTGAGGATTCGCATCGACAACCGCAAGTGCCCCATTCCTCGATATCCAATTATGAGAAACAAAATCCCCACATGTGGCTCCAGGAAAGAACCTATCAGAGCTCGTACATGACCTGTAGGCCCAAGGCACAAGGCCCGACAAGACTTGCAATACATGACCCGAAGGCCCAGAGGCATACTATGCCCATAACATGACCCGTAGGCCCAACCCACTTGAACTGCCTCTCCCTAGCTTCTGCATTATTTATTTATATAATTTATATTTATAAATTCTATAATATATACGTAATTTTAATTATATATATAATTATAAATATGTATAAATTAATATTAATATATATGAATGTTATTTATATGAATATATATATATTGTTTTATAAAACTTATTTAATAATTTTCAAAGAAATATAAAATATAATTTTTACAATGCTCGTTATCATTTCAAGAAAAACCTTGATAAATGTCACACTTTATTAGAACTATAAAATGAACTGACAAAGGAAACCATTTATCAACATTATTAAGGGATACCCTTCATTAATGTTTTTTATGTGCTAATGAAAGGTGATCATTACATCTCCAGTTTTTTATGATATTATAGTAGTATATGTTATAAATATTTTTTTTGTTTAATATATATAATACTATAAGATGGTATTAAATAAACATTATATGTTTTGTTATAATTTTTTTGTTTAATATTATAAATGGTATGTGTTTTCTCTCATAAATATTATTGGAAGAAAATATGATGTGTGTATTTTTTTGTAAATATTTTATTATAAATTTTGTGTGTATATAAGTATATAAAAACTATTATTGACTGGGGAATATAAAATTGAGATTTTATAAGTGCTAAAAATAATGTTATGATAAAGGTGGGCCCTTTATGATGGCTAAAAAATGAGTATTAGAGGAAATTTTGTTACCAATTTTTTTTACAATGATAAATAATGACCTTTGTCTGTGCTTTTTGATGATAAATAAATATTGAACATTATCAGAGCTATTTTATAGATGATGAAGGGTAACTTCTTTAAAATTACTATACGAAAAAATTAAATCATATCAAAATAAAAATACAATCCCACTTTTATTTTCATAACCTATGTAATACAGAAAATTTAAATTTATTTTAGGAAATAAGTATTTTAATAATGTATTAAAATACATTAGAAAAATGTGTGTAAGTATACATATACAAATGTATTTGTATATATATAATTTATATATATAAATGATTATATATATAAATATAATTATATTTATATTAATAAATGCCTATATTCATATGTATATAAATATATACAGACATGCACACACACACACACACACATAGACACACACACACTATTTGAGTAATGACCTGAATTTTGTTTTTCCTAGTATGAAATGTTCCTCGTGCGATAAAAGAAATAAATGATAAAAATTAGGGTTTAATACTTATTTATAATTATCCATAAAATCAACAAAACTAGTCTTATTATTTATTTTTCTATGCATATGTAAAAGAATTGATATAGGAAACCCCTTCATGTTTACACTTATAGAAATAAATTCCATCACTATTAGATAAAGAGATAATATATCTACAAAGAGGGGGATACATCTAGAGGGAGAGATAGAGAGGTATACACATGATTAAATCTACCTCATGCTTAGCACCCCATAGATTCTGGTATGACTTCTTATGAAAATTATCCATAAAATCAACAAAATTTCACCTCCATACTGATAAAATAAACAACAATGATATATAATAAAAAAATAAGATGATTTATATATATTTAAATTCATGGGTTAAAACAAAGGGAAATATGTGTGTTTTTATTTGTGTCAAATGAATATTAGGACATGTAAGGATGGTTAGGCATATATAGTTCCATGCATAGTGAGAGGGGAGAATAATTCAGGCACCTTCTTATAGCTCAAACAACTACAAAATGGGAGATATTAAGAACTACCATTTATAAATGAAAAAATAACACTCATAAAGGGTCCAACATTATTTGTGCTAACTATAATCATTTATAAAGATGACCTTTATAATATCTAAAAATGAATTGATAAAGTGAACCCCTTTATCATTGTTTTCGTTAGTGTTGAAAAAGGTTACCCTTTATCTGTACTAAGACACTTTTTCTTAGAGCTAATAAAAGGTATACATAATGAAAGATATATATTTTATTATATACAATATTTTAGTATATAAATATAATATATTTGACTTAATAAGATTCGTATAATACAAAATATGTATTTACACTTAATATTTAATATATTTAGTGAAAAAATGTTTATAAAGTAATTAAATATTTGCATTAACTAAGCATTTAAAATTAGTATTGACTAATAAAAATTTAATTGAAATTTGGTGATTGAAAAAAAATTAAAAAATTAATTAATTTCTTAATATAATATTAAACTAAGATTTTAACTTTGAATGATCATAACTTTTGATAAGGGAGTCCATTTGAGATCAAAGAGATGTCGAATCGAAGCGTGCGAAATGATATATTCCGTTTAATCCCATAGTGACCTCAAAACCTCTTTTTTATGCTTCAAAATATCTAAAAGGAAACTGATTTTTATTTTTGGATACCTTCATTTTGGAAGATTATATGGAATTTCCATTTCATTTAAGAGGGTTTTCAAGACTTTTTTCAATGAACATAGAATTTATTCTTTAGGATTACATTTATATTGATATTATGATGTTTAAATTTCAATTTTTTTTTCATATTTTATTGTTATTTATAAATTAATATAGACATTATATATATCTATATTAAATATTTTGAAAACATTTACTTATAAAAAGTTAAACATAACTTCATGTAAAATGTCTTTTAAAATATATTAACCATATGTAAATAAAAATTTAGTATTAGTTTTATTTAAAATAAAACTTTATCCATTTTATTTTCCTTATAAAAATTTATGAATATATATACAAATAAAATTATATATATAATGATTATATATACGGTTGTGTGTGTATTAATAAAAATAATATATTTATTTATATATTCCACTAATATATGAATATAAATATTAATATATATATATATATATATTAAAATAAGTATATATTTCAAAATGTATACACATGTATATAAATATGTCAATATATGATAGGTAAAATACTATAGGCTTGTGGTAAGTGTGATTGTTGGGTATCTATATATATTTATGTATCTTTTTACATTATAATGAATATAAATTAAAATATATTGGCATTCATATATATGGAAACACATACATATAAAAATGTATATTGACACACACACAGAGAGATTCAAAAACACAGACACACACACATATAGAGAGAGAGTGAGATAGATACAAACATATATACATATACAAATATATACACAAAAACCCAATTGTATTTAAGAATAAATATTCATTTTATAAATACATTTCAAAACCTATAAAAGTAAATATACTATGTGAATGAATATATATATATATATATGTAAATATATAAACATAATTTATAAATATAATGAATAATAATTAGATAATAATATATAATTAAATGAATTGATATATAAATAAAAAATATATGTAAATATATATAAATAAAAATGATATATCATCAAATATATATGAAATAAATATAGAGTAGTTGTAGGGAAATTCACCATGCACAAAGAGGTCATTGGTTCAAATATTCACGGGTATTAATGGTTGGGTAGGATTTCTTAGTTGCATTAACATTCATTTTAGATTGAATAAGAACATATAAAATGGGGAGGGGTATAATACGAACTGAGAAAGGGGTTGATAAGTGTTGATAAAAGGGGGTATAAGGGAGGGAGTCTCAACCATGACACTAATTTATTTTTTTAAAATATTTCTGATTTTCATCAATTCTATTAATTATAAGTCATAAAATAACCCTTTATCGTTTACTTTTTAACCACGATAAATGGAATTTTTGTTCACAGGCTCAATTTTGATTTTAATTTATTTTTTGATTTTTATTAGGACTATGAATAGAACTGATAAAATCATCATTCATCAATACTCAAAAAAGAACTACTAAAGGGACCCTTAATGATCACAATTATGAAGCGTGATTTTATTAGAACTATTCCCATTACTGTTAAATGTAATCATATTTTAAATGTGCTTAAAACATCAATGATTTTTTAGCATTGATAAAATCATTTTATAACATTGATAATATATCAATCTATTATAGTTTGGAAGTAATGATGAGGGTGAACTATGAGTCACAAAGATTTAAAATTTCTTTTTTCTTATTAATGATCCCATTCATCCACTTGGAGTAGGTCACCTTTTGGTTTCTGGGGTTTTATATCCCCCTTATCTCTATATTCCTCCACCCCATCACCTCACTCCAATAACCTCCACTCTCCCCCACCTGAAATGATCCCTTCCATTAAATGGACGCATATTATGGTTCCCATTATAATGAATTTATAATGTTGTTCTAGGGGTGAATAAATTTATGGAAGTGTGTGTGTGTGTGTGAAAGAGAAACTAATGTACTATTTCAGAGTTTTTTTATTCAATATTTTTTATTATTTTGAGGATAAAGACCATTCTGTTGTGGATCAATTGGACTATTATTTTATGGGATGATATTATATACACATACAAGTAATCTAATAATAATAAAATCACATTATTTATACTTATTTACATGGGTTTGATCTTTTTCCTCAATAAAATTCAGTTTTGGTTTGAGTCACAGCCTTTTAACCATAATTTCCCCTTTAATGAAACTAACAATAACCTAATAAATAAATTTTCATTTATACCATGTGTTGATGAATTCCGAATTAACCATTGAGCTTTTTCTTGTATAGAATCTTTTTTATTTTATATCGTAACAACATAACCTTCAGTTATCCTTCCACGTTATTTTATCTTATGTAAAACACAGTCAAATGAATAGCTAAAAATAATCCTTATATTATAATTAATATTATAAAAAACAAAAAAAATTATCAAAATTAATTTATGATCACACACTAAAAAAATAAAATAATAACACCATAATTTACATGGAAACCGAAGTAAAAAACCCCAGAGAAAAGGGTAATTGAATTTATCTATGAGATCAAAGGTTAATATATGTATCATGGGATACAAACCAATAATGTTTATATATAGAAAGAGAGAAAATACACTAGCCCAACTAAAAATTATAATACCATGAGGAAAATCCCCCACACCTATGTCTAGTCTCAGTGATGGGTTTGAGTCTTAGGGCTTCACAGTGAGATTGAAAATTTTATCATTTACCCACATAAATCCCATGATTTATACCAAGAACTTTTTGTTCCATGTAAAAAATTATTAAGGTCATGAGAAGTATAGAAAATTTATACATGACAATATAAAAACACTACATATTGATGATTGGTTTTTAGATAGGGTTATAAACAACCCCCTCAAAAAAATTAGGAAATTTTGGGATAGTTTCACGAATAATTCCAAAAAATATATTTAGTAGTGGTTAAAAGAAAATAACTTCTAAATATATAATTAATTTTTGTTTTGAAGTAATAATGGGTTATAAAAAAATATAATCAACTACAATATAATGGGTAAGAGATTTACCATCAGGAAAAGTCAATTTCAAAAGTTATTTAAAACACTTTAGGTATAAGTGTTATTTCTAGGAATAAGAATTTCTCGGCTATAGTTTCAATGATAGTAAATGCTTTGTCAGCTAAAATAGTTCGACCCTATATAAAAAACACATTACAATAGCCAATATCGGTCAAACAAAATATTTATATTGATTAATTCAAGTATATTAATATAATAAACAATAAATTTTCATTTAATAATTTAAAAAAAATAAATTTACATTGAAACATTCCAATATGTTACAATTACATTTTATACTTACAATTATTTTTAAATAATTACCATTTTCTTAAAACCTCAAAAAGACTTACCTCTACTCATAGGAGACTGTATCCATGGATGAACACACTCTCATAGAAAATATGAGTATACCTATAAAAAATTATTTTTGTAATATGAAAAGAAAGAATAAATGACAACTAAATTATATAATTATTCATAAAAACATAAATAAAATGGATAACATAATACATAAATAAACCATATTACAACGTATCATAAAAATATGAGTGCTTTCATTTTTTTGAGTGTGTGATATATTTTTTGAAACAAAAGTCACTTTTAAACTAAAAAACACACTTTCGGTAATACCATTCACAACATATATTGTATTAACATGAGGTTAACTATTATATATCATAAAAAATCATTGGATGTCTTTAATATGTATCAAAACAATATGATAATGTTTTCTTAATTTTGAGTATGTGATGCACATTTTGAACTGAGATGTCACATTTAAACTAAAAATGTAAAATAGGTCATTCTGTCATGACCCGTCCCCTGGGGCCCATGTCGTGACTACTCCAAGGCCACCTTCAATAGGGCAGGGGATGGAGACTAGCACCAAAGGTGTAAATACCTAAATTGGAAAGGCATTGCCTTTATAACTTGAAAATTCACACAACATGGTACGATGTGGAAAAACACACTAAATAAAACTGTATAAAAAAGAGTGTTGAAAAGTAAAAAGGTGGCTGGAAATACAAGCCCAACTGCAAAGTACAAGGAAACTGAAAAAAAGGAAAACTTCTCCTAGATCATCCACTGGGAAATCCTAACTTAAGGGTAGGTATAGATAGCCTCCACAGCACTCCACATTCGTCCGTCTCCTCCGTGTACTGTCACAGTGTGTGGCCCACCTCCAGGTACCTTCTAGGAGTCGTTTTCCTTTTTTTATTTTCCTTGTACGTTATAGTTGGGCTTGTATTTCCATCCCCCTTTTTACTTTTCAGCACTCCTTTTGTATATAGTTTTATTTAGTGTTTTGCTTCTAGATCGTAACATGTTGTGTGTGTTTTCAAGTTATAAAGGCAATGCCTTCCCAGTTTAGGGATTTACGTCTTTGATGCTAGTCGCCAGCCCCTGTCATATGGAAGGAAGGCTTGGGGCAGTCACAACACGGGCCCCGAGGGATGGGTTGTGACAAATTGGTATTAGAAGAGGTAAAGAGGATCCCCTGATTAATAGTCGGAGTTGAGAGATTTTCCTCTCCTCCCATTAATAGGGGTCGGGTGGTCCCCATGCCTATTATTCAAATTGGTAGGTTATGTGGTCTCAGGTGGTCCCCACCACATTAACCCCACATGGGAGGTTGAGTCATGGTGGTCCCCACCACTATAACCTCTCATGGGAGGTTATGGCATGGTGTTCCCCACTTAAAACCTCCACAAGGAGGTTATAGATCCAGTGAGACCCACCTAAAAACACCCATGTGGTGGCTCAAATAAAAATAAAGTCATGATCACTTTATTTTATTATTTTCCATGAAAACCCAAAAACTATCATTTATTCTCAACCCACTGTTGTCAAAGTGAAAGTCTCATTAAGCGAATAATGGAGCTGCGAGTTCAACAGTGTCCGTGGATTTCAATTCCGAGCACCGGTTCAAAATTTATCAAAACCCGCTTGTATGTTTACTAAACGTACTTGAAAAAAACTTTAGAAATTAATTCTAGGGACACTGGGCCTCAAAATCATTTTCCATCAATTTTCACGGACTCGTAAAATTCCTATGTATTTAAGAAAAAAATTTCCACAGAATTTCTGGGTCTTTACATTCTCCCCACCTTAAGTCTTTACATCCCCGTAAGCTACAACTCAAACTAAGATAATATGTGGTGGTAATGAGCACGCATTTGAGCATCACACTCTCGTGTTCTCTCTTGGAGGTTCTCGTGCTGCCATTGAACGTGCACCAGAGGTATCGACCATCCACGTAGGACCCTCTCCTATCGACCCTCAATCTCTACTAGAACCTCCATGAAATTTTACCCATCATCGATGTACAGCTCTCCATGGTCAATGATGTGAGAAGGGTCATGCACGTATCTCCTCAGCTAAGATACGTGGAAGACGTCATGCACCCAGTGCAACTGGGGTAGAAGAGCTAAGCTTAAGCCACCTCACCAACTCTTCTGAGGACCTAAAAAGGTATGATGAATCTCGGAGATAGCTTTCCGCCTCGACCAAATCTATGTAGTCCTCATCGATGTGAGACCCGTAGAAAGATTTGGTCGCCATCTTCGAATTACAGAGGTCTTCGTCTCCTTTCAACATATGACTTCTGTCTGCTCTGTGTAGTCTTCATCTACTCCTGGATGATTTTCACCTTCTCTGTGGTTTCCTGTACCATCTCTGGTCCCACTAGTGCTGACTCCCCCGGGTTAGCCCTGCACAAAGGTGATCTACAAGGTCACTCGTATAACGCCTCAAAATGTGCCATCCCTATGGTTGAGTGATAGCTATGCTAGTATGAAAACTCCACCAAAGGTAAGTGATCCTCCTAGCTGTGACTGAAGTCGAGGACACAAGCACATAGCATGACCTCGAGGGTCTGAATGGCCCGCTCTGTCTTGCCATCCATCCGAGGATGGAAGGTGATGCTCAGATGAAGCTGCATCCCGAAAGCCTCCTGCAACCCCTTTTATAGCTGGGAATTAAACCGTGAGTCACGATCGAAGACAAAAGATGAAGTTACTCTATGTAGCCGCACAATCTCCTGCACATAGAGGTGTCCCAAGATCTCTACTTAACCCTTATCTCTGATCAGTAGGATGTGGGCCGACTTGGTGAGTCGATCAACGATCACCCAAATCAAGTTGTGACCCCTGGATGTATGTGGAAGTCCTGACACAAAGTCCATGGATATCCCAACCCACTTCCACTCTGGGGACTCTAAAGGATGAACCAAGCCTATTGGTACCCAGTTCTCCATCATCACTTGTTGACAAGTAAGGCATCGAGAGAAAAACTCTGCTACTGCCTTCTTCTTACCTGGCCACCAGTTCTGTCATCGAAGGTCATGGTACATCTTTTCCACTCCTGGATATACCGATAAAGGGGATGTGTGGAACTCCATCAACACTTCTTCCTGAAATGACACTGGTACCATAGTGCGTCCACTAAAGAGGATGAAGTGCTCCCCACCTTCAGAAAATCCATCAGGTGCTTGCCCTGTGGATATCTGAGCACGTCGTGTCTCGCAGTAAGTGTCCCCATGCTATGCCTCCCTGACTTGCTGAAGAAGTGGGGGAGTGACTGTAAGGGACTGAAGGAAAGCTGCTCTATATCTATCCACAAAGGATATCTGCAAAGCGGCCAGCTACTCTGTCGCCTCACCTAGCAGCTGTATACCAGATCTCCTACTAGGTGCATCTGCTACAACATTCCCCTTTCCAAGAGTATAGACTATCTTGAAGTCATAGTCCTGGAGTAACTCAATCCATCATCACTGTCTCAGGTTCAGGTCCTTTTGAGAGAAGATATACCTGAGACTCTCCTGATCAGAGTACACGGTAAAACGTTCAACCATCAGATAGTGTCACCACATCTTCAAGATGAATTCCACTAATTCTAACTACAGATCATGGGTAGCATAGTTCTTCTCATGTTGTCTCAGCTACTAAGAACCATACACGATCACTGCTCGCTCCTACATCAGATCACACCTGAGTCTGGTCCTTGATGTGTCACATTAGACTACGTACTCCACACCTTCCTCTAGAAGCCTCAAGATGGGGGCACTAGTCAGCCTCTGCCTAAGGTTCTGGAAGCTCTGTTGGCATCTCTCAGACCACACAAAGGGTTTCCCCTTCTTTGCCAAGGATAATAGTGGATTTTCAACTCTGGAGAAGTCTGGAATGAATGTCTGGTAGTAACCAGCCAAACCCAGGAAACTTCATACCTCCGTCACACTCCTGGGTGGCTCCTAAGCAAGTACTGCCATAATCTTTGCTGGATACATTGCTACTCTAGCCTCCGAGATGACGTGTCCCAAGAATTGAACCTCTTGGATCCAAAACTGGCACTTCGAGAGCATAACATAAAGATGGTGCTCTCAGAGTGTGTCCAGTACAACCTAAAAATGGTATTCATGCTCCTCCTCAGTAGTCAAGTAGATCAGAATGTCGTCAATGAAGACTACGGCAAAGTGATCGAGGTAAGGCTAGAAAATACTGTTCATGAGTCCCATGAACACTGTTGGATCATTGGTTACACCTAAAGGAATAAACAAGAACTCGTAGTGGACTTACGGACATCTGAAAGCTATCTTCTTCATATCCTCATCTCAAAATCTGAGCTGGTGATAGCCTGATCTGAGGTATATCTTCGAGAACCACCACGCTCCCTTCAACTGATCAAAGAGGTCGTCAATCCTCTAGAGTGGGTACTTGTTCTTCACGGTCACCTTGTTTAGGTGAGGGTAGTCAACATAAAGCCTCAGGATCCCATCCACCTTCTTGGCGAACGGAATCGGGGCTGCCCAGGGAGAAACACTGGGTCAGATAAATCCCTTCTCCTGCAAGTCCTCTAGTTATACCCGCAGCTCGTAAAGCTCTATGGGAGCCATCTGATACGCTGGTGTAGATATCGATGTCGTCTTGGGGTACATGTCAATGTAAAAGTATACCTTTCTATGAGGAGGTAATCCTGGAAAGCGTCAGGGAAAACATCTGCATACTGGTCCACCACTACAAGATAGCTCGGACTCTCCACATCAACTACGCCGAGGGTAAGGTAGGCCAACTGATGAGTGATAAGGTGTACCCTCCTCTAAGTAAGTCCGTTATATGCTACAAAGTCTCCCTTCTCATCGGTGAAGGTAAACCTGGTCTCATCCGTGCAGACAAACCGCAATTTGTGCCTAATACAGTCGATCTTAGCATGGACTATAGATAACCAGTTCATACACAAGATGACGTTGTAAGGATTCGATGCCGCTATTAGGAGATTCTAGCTGAAGTTATTACCTCCTAGATTAATCTCATACTGTCTAAACCCGTGCATAATCATCGATTTTTCTCTATTAGGAGCCTCTAGTCGTAAGGATCGAGCCAACGGCTCCATCAGAATCTCCAAGATCCGAACGAGGGTAGTGTAAATTAATAAGTGACTGAAATTGGTGAATATAGGAACTATAGCTAAGGTGGAGTAGACCTATACCATACCTCGAATCATCTCCAGAGCGCTATGATCGTAAGACTCAGCTGCATGGAGCTGAGATCTCGTATGTCCACCTGCTCCCTGTGGTCAGGGTGGACCTCCTGGTGGTGGTGCCGATAATAACTCGAAATGCCATCCACCACCAGCTATATGACCAGCTCCTCTGCCATGTCCTCCAGCTCCCTACGGACCACCTCAATCGAATCTCTGTCTCTGCCTGGGCGGTCCTTCGACCATCTTCTGATCATCCGAATAGCAGGTCGGACAGTCACGAGCCATGTGACCCTACTCGCTGCATGAGAAACACTTCCCACTCCTGGCATGTATGTCTCTTCCCCGATTGCACCACACAACCAATCTTGAGTCATGCCGTCGTTATCTCGTGGTTCTGGTCCTCTTGGACCTCTACGACATCTTTTTACTACAAGCTACAGAAGACTCTGCTGCTTGTCAACTAGTGGTGGGTCTCGCTGCTGGAGACTGCTCAGCAAGGAAACTCTCCACTAAGAGGGCTCGCTCCAACACCCCTTCCTATTTAAGGATACTTTGGGAGATCATCGAAGCCCTGATCTCTCACCTGAGGCCCTTCTCAAAGGTCCGGGCCCTGAAGAATGGGTCTTGTACCATATCTATGGAGTAGCGCGAGAGGTCGGTGAACCTCGTTGAGTACTGTGCCACCATCATGCTTCCCTGCTGCAGGTGAAGTAGATCATGTATCCACACTGTATGTAGGTTGTCCGGGACAAACTCCATCTGAAACAAGCTGTCGAAGTCTGCCCAGAATAGTGTCGCCTCGTCATGCACCTGAAGCATTAGGCTCCACCATCTTCCTGCTGCTACCTGAAGGAGACTCATGGCAAGGATCACAATAAGGTTGGCTGGTTTCCCTACTAGTCTGAAGACACTCACCACAGACTCTATCCAATCCTCAACTTCATGCGGGTCTGTCTCTCCCTTGAACCTGGGCGGCCTTTGGTGTTGGAACTCGTGTAATGCGCTCAAGCGACGTGCATCGTCTGCAGCTAGGGCTAGTGGCATCAATGGACCAATAGGTAGTGGTGCTGTTGGTGCCTCCGCTAGAAGAGGGCCCTGCACCAAGGCCTCATCGCTAGATGGTCTATCTGTGTTTACAACTCTTGGGGCTCTAGATGGTCGTCTGTGGGGAGGCATCCTAAAAGAAATAGATACGACACGGTCAAATATTATACCAGGTGAGATGACCTGGTTGAGCTGACTTAAAGAAAAATTTTGAAGACACACACGCAATCAGTGTTTTCATGCACTGAGTCTGAAATTAGTAGTTAGGGTCCTGGTGTATGGATATGTCGGCCACTGCACCAACACTGGACTCCCTGAACTAAAAACCACACTCATTACCCTTAACACTATTTCTTCATAGAAAAGATCAGAGTCTTATGTTTTACGGTAGAACCGACTCCTCTGATAGAAATTTGTCATGACTCGTCCCCCAAGTCCCGTGCTGTGACTACCCCAAGCCCGCCTTCCATAGGCCAGGGTCCGGTGACAAGCACCAAAGGCATAAATCTCTAAACTGGGAAGGAATTTCTTTTATAACTTGAAAACGCAGACAACAGGGTACCCGAAGGTGGACCACATGGTGTGACGGTACATGGAGGAGACAGAAGAATTTGGAATGCTGTAGAGGCTATCTATACCCACCCTTCATGTAGGATTTGCTGGTGGACGATACAGGATCCATTTTCCTTTTTTTCAGTTCCCTTGTACATTACAGTTGGGCTTGTATTTCTAGCCCCTTTTTACTTTTTAGCACTCCTTTTGTATACAGTTTTATTTAGTGTTTTGTTTCCAAATCGTACCCTGTTGTGTGTGTTTTCAAGTTATAAAGGCAATGTCGTCCCAGTTTAGGGATTTACACCTTTGGTGCTAGTCACTAGCCCATGGCCTATGGAAGGCGGGCTTGGGGTAGTTATGACACGGGCCCCGGGGGGATGGGTCGTGACACATTCTATCCACACCATGTACCTGATTGATGTCTGACTAATTTATACATGTCCCAAATGAATCACAAATCATTTTACTAATGTACCTTGAAAAATTGAGTGTTTTTTCTCAATTTTTAATATGTGAAACACCTATAAAAATGAAATTTCATTTTTAAACTAAAAACAAGCACATTCAATCATACCAGCCACATTTTTTGTCAAATTATCATGAGAATATATCTTATAGGTCATAAATGAAAAAGAAATATTTTTTTAATGTATCAATAAAATATGATGATGTTTTTTTTATTTTTCAGTACATAATGCACAAATTAAACTAAAAGGTAACTTTTAAGATATAAACATGCACTTTTATTCATACAGGTCACACAGTGTATTATATTGATTTGTGATTAATTACTATAGTTCAAAAATGAAATTTTTTTATTAATGTATCGGGATATTTTTTCATATTTTTTGGATTTTCAATATATGACTCCCAGTTTGGACTAAAATGGAACTTTTAAATAATAATATACACTTTATTTAATATCGGTCACACTATATGTCAGATTTATATTAATTTTATTCCTACATGTCACAAATTATTAATGTATAATTTTCCCAAATTATTAAATTAATATAACCTGGTTTTATTGGTTTTGAGCATATAACACACATTTTGAAATTTAATGTCATTTTAAAATTGAAATCATGCACTTTCAGTCCTACAGACCACACCATATTCTATATTTATTTGCATTTAATTCCTAAAGGTTAAATATAAACCAAGAATAATTTTCATAAATTATAATGTCAATACAATAACATTTACATAGTTTAGAGTATGTGATAAATGTTTTGAACTAAAATTTCTCTTTTTAATTGGATACCAACACTTTCTTTTATATTAGAATCACTATGTATCTGATAGATTTGAGGTTAATTCCTATAGTTAAAAAATGAATCATAGATAATTTTTTTAAATTATCACAATAATCTAAGAATTTTTTTCATAGTTGTGAGTATGTGATGTGTGTTTTCAACTAAAATGTTACTTTATAATTGAAAACATGATTTTTCGTTCACACCAACAACACTATATGTTATATTGAGAAGTGGTTAATTCTTATAGTTCATAGTTGAACCTCATATTATTTTCCTAATTTATCAAAAAAAAAATTTCTATTTTTTTCCGTATGTGATTCACATTTTGAACTAAATTATCAATTTAAAATAGAAAAAACACATTTTGAACACATTAAAAGTATAGATAAATATATTTTCATGATTGAATATAGGGGCCTAAAACTATATATAACAATAATAAAAAAATTTAGGGAATACATAATCATAATATAATAAACTAAAAGAAAAAATAAACCATTAAATTATCAATAAAAGTATCACATAAATATTTATAATTTTTTGTAAAAAACGTCATATATACATTTGTATTGAAGTATCTAAACCATTTGTTCTTGTGTGATAATTTCAATAACTATCTATTGGTTGCAATCAACTACAACCACTACACCAAAAACATAATGGTCATTTATGTATAAGAATATTTCTTTATAATATTAATTATCAATGATTATGATAATTAATTTTTTAAAGTGTTATGTTCATTCAAAAATAAACTCATGTCACTTGGTGTGGTCGTAAAAATTTATAAAAACTAATAGTTATTTTTTAAAAATATAATACCTACATGATTGGTGTTAACTTTTTTAGTCAAAAATATTTTCATATTTCTCTAAGTAGTTCAATATTCTAGTTTATATGAAATTTTTCTAATTTTATAGAAGTAATGTAAATGTAACCAATAATGATAGGAAAACAGCTCCTCAAGATGTTTGTAAACATTTTGACATCATTTAGGCTTCCTAATCATTCAAAAATAAATCTATTTCTACTATTGACTTTGGAGATTTTTTTAGTATTTTTATAATAGAAAAAATATAGATTATTAATCCATTAAGGAAAATTTTAAATGAAATTTTATTTACCATCAGAAATACCTCTCTATGGATGGTAGTTTGTAAAGGAAAGATGGTATATCTCATGACTTTAAAAATAAAATATCAATAATTGATGTGACTAATTTGGTTTAGAAAATGCAAAAACATTGATAAGTATAAGTAATTTTATTGATATATGTTTTGATAGTGAAATACTATTCTATATACTATAACACTTATCTAGTCATAGAAATTCGTAGGTTCCTTGTGCACATTGATTTTCCATATACCATAGAATTAAATATAAATAAATATCTTTCTATTATAATAAAATACTTATTTCAACATAATATAAAACATATAAATTATGTTTGATTTTTAAAATGTTTAATATAGTGTAATATAAGCCCAAATCTAACTTCATGTGTGGCCAATTGTTTTAATATTCATGCATTGAATCCAGAAAATGACTATGCAGTATAAAAGTTAATTTTAATGAAAATAAAGTGAGTTGTAGAAAGCACATGAGCCTCAGCCCAGTTGGTGAGGTATCCTTAAGTTCATCCACCTGAACCAGGTTCAAAACCAGGTAGAGGCATATTTTCCAGTACTATAGTTGTACTGTAGAAGGCACTGTAGTAGTACTGCAGTAGTACTGTACAATGTGTGGGTACTATTGTAGAACTGTACACTGTACAGGTACTATAACAGAACTGTACTCTATGCAGGTACTGTAGCAGGCACTATAGCAGTTACTGTAGCAAGTACTATTCGGTACTGTAGCACCTGGAACTATTCACCTTGGGCTACTGGTTTGGGCTTGGAGTCCTTAAGGATTTCGGGCCACCCAGGACTTCATGACAGTAGGGATTTCGGGACACCTTTAAAGCCCTCGGGCCACCTCAAGGCCTTCGGGACACATGCAGTTTCCCCAGACACACTACAAAAAAGGAGCAGCCAAAAAAGAGGATTCAGAGCAGGTGCACTCACCAGAGTAGAGCCAAATGGATTGACAGAATGATAGGGTATGGCTATGCCATAGGTACCAGCCTGTGCTTTCATGGGAAGCCTAGCCAGACGGTCATGCAAAGGTGTAGAGCTACTATCATGACGCAGATGCTGGGGAGGGGTAGTTCCTTGTAGATAGTCTGGTTGAATTCCCTAAGACCTTTGGGTCATGTAATCTTATAAGCCTATGGGCCTTGTAATCTCTCAGCCTACAGTCCTTGTAATGGTTCCCCTTCATCCCTTGAAAGTGAGGGTATCAAAAAATCAATAAAAAATGAAGGTCTTCGGGCCATTCGGTCAGTCTAGTGAGTTGTAGAAAAATTGAATGGAATAAGCAATAGAAATAATGAAAATACATTTTATATGATTATAGTTTAGTGTTTTACCCTTACATTATAGTTCTTATGAAGATCTTATTATCTATAGCTTTCTTTTCAAAGAGTTCCCCTATATAGTGTTCTTGTAGTAAAATTTCATTTTTGTCTATTGATTTTTTGTCTATAAAAGTGACAAGAGGACTAATGAATCCAAAATTTTCTTTACAATGTAATCCCTTTATAGTGTTGTGATATAGACATTTTTATAATATATAATTACTATAAAACTATAATAATATAATTGATAGATTATTGGGAAGAAAAATTATGTTATTTACCTTGTGTACATATTTAATATTGATGGTTTGAACTATTCATGATTGATAATATCATTTAAATTCTCAAGGACAATCAGGCTAGTCATTGACTCCCTATATAGTTATTATGTATATAAAATTTATACCATATTTATATCTTGATACATTGTATCTACATGGACTTGTAATATAAATACATTTTTCTATATAATTGGTGGGATACAGGTACCCTTAACATGTCCTCTCAATCTCTTAATTGATATTTTATATTTATTGAAAGTAAAATATGTGAAAATAATTATTTCACAAGAAATAAACCATTTAATGTAGGATTTTCAATCAAATGAAAGTTCAACCCCACTAGAATTTACACATAACATCACACCACAACTCTCCAAATTAAATTCACTATAACTATGGAAGCTTAAATGTACCCTAAATCAGTACACATAAATTATTTTGACAAGTATAAACACATGTATACAAACAAGACAAGGGAAACAAAAAATAAAGATAAATTTGGTTTTATATGGTACAAATTTTAATGTTATGTTCATAAGAGAAAACTTCAAATATTTTATTTCTCTAGATGAAAAGTGATTACACTAAGTGGATTTTCATCCATGTGGATCACGATGGTAAATGATCTTGTGAAAGATCACCATCCACATTGGAAGGCAGTCCCACCCTCATATATAGAGGAGTCTAATTAGTAATCTGGTTTCACTAACCTCATTTAATCTTGGTCCTATATTTGTTTTCAATGGTAACCACTAATATCCTATAGAAAACCTGTTATTTTTGATAAATTAGAAGGATCACTGTTCTCATGGATACCCATCACCATTGTGAGATAATATCATCTAAACTCATCATTCCCATTAGAAAGCACTTAATTTTTATTCTATCATCTGTTGAAGTCTCATTTCCTCAACCCTCTTTTGATGAATTGAATCATGATATTCTGATGAAATGAATCCAGATATATGAAGAGGATTTACAATCATAACAATCTCCAACATGAAGACTCATTCAATGATAATCCAAGGACAAACTCAAACATGTATAAATATTATAATTTATCATATTTATTTCTCATTTATATAATGTTCTCTACAACCGTCTAGTCACCTTAATTCCACTAAGGTATAGTACAACATCAGGATTTCCTATGTCATAATCAATATGCTCATATCTCATTAATTTAATATTCAAGAAATAATCCATAGATATGACTACTCATCCTCATGAAATATTCAAATGTAATGATATTTAAGGTTGATTTGTTTATTTTAAAAATAAAACGTGTGTTTTTTTCACCAAGTGAATTGCACTCTGACCATCACAGTTAAGAAACCCATTTTCTTATCCTTTTCTATGTTTTGATAGAATAAAATTAAACTAAACAATTTCTTTGAATGATTCAATTAGAAATATTTATTTTACCTACACAGTATAAATTGAAAATATTTACTATAACAAAGACATCAAGATTTATTTATTCCACCAAATGTACAAAACAATTGCATTGTACATTTGAAAGTATCATAATCACCCCTAAAATATGTTTCAACACACACTTTGAATGATTTATATATCCCAAAACATAAGGCAATATCATTCATTTATTTTAGATATATGGTGATCTACTTTACTAATTCTCAGAGTTCTTTCTCATGATTTAACATATATCAGATGATGACTCCCACTAAAAATGACATGTTGTGGTATGTGAAAACAATCTAATAAATTCATATTTCTACTGCTGAAATAAATCTAACTATTTCCATCAATCTCACCTCATCTTCTCTTTATGGTTCTTATTCCTTTAATAACATATGGTTCCCAAAAAGTGGATTTGAAACAAACTTACATTGAGTCATTGGAAACTACTTAATGGACTTTTAGATATACCCACATTTTAATAACACTAAACTCCTACTGCTTCAATATATTTCAATAATCACTTGAAGCATACTCTTTGAAACAATGTGATCCTTCATTTCAATTATTCAAAAAAATCACACATTAGGTCATGCATTAGTTGAATTAATATACCCAACATTATCATTTAATCAATATATAGGAGTAAAATTATAAAGAAACCATCCTTCCATAACTAGTTGAATGCTTCATTTATATATTTTCCTTTAAATAACCATGAATTCTCATGGTATTTACATACATTTGTTATTGTTTTTGTATCAACCAATCATAAAAATGCTCTAATGGTAGTGTGTTTTACTACTGGTGAAAATATATATGATAAGTACAGTTCCACATTCTTTTGAAATATTTTCAAAATTAGATAAGATTTTCACCTCATACTTCCATCAACTTCTTCCTTCAATCAAAAAATAGGTTTATTATACAAATATTTATGTCATATTGGTAATTCAATTGTCTCCTAGGAATCATTAAAATGAGATGATCCGATTTCTTCTTCCATGGATATATTTCACATATCAAAATCACAAATTGATAATACCACTTATAGTACTTAAGGTTATCCTCCATCTATTAGAAGTAGATAATGTAAGTCAAAACTATATCTTTCTACCACTTATATAACACTATAAGACCTTCACATTTCAATTTTTGATTCTAATCCTTCTTGTACTATATCTTTTCTATGCACCCAAATTTTGACATCTAAACTTCCAGAGTTATGATTCACATATTTATAACCCATGATAATTTAGGTATATCTAATTTTGGCATTTATTTAGGAAATATTATTACAACATCTAAATTCACTAGTACTAGTGTACTTATGGTGTTATCATATTAATCAACACGAACCTTAAAATTTAAATTTTTATATAAAATTAAGACTCAACCATGTTCTATTTTTTATAGAGGTCCCTCTCATTTAATAGAGTATTTATATCTCTAAAGATCATCCAATTATTATCATCAAAATTCCTCATCTCTGTAGCTTGCAAAAAAAAAGAATTTCGGAATTTTACCACAATATTATCCCTCTCATTAGCGTATATATAAATGTATGTTATATTTATAAAAATAGTAGATAATTAATTTTTATTAGTTTATCATACCATAACCACTCTATAATACCCTATCCCACTATAATTGATGGAATTATGTTTGATATTTATATAATTAAATTACATTATTCCACGAAAACTTATTTAGACATCCAAAAATTAAATCTCATTCTAGATGACATTTTATATCACATTCTTTCATCTAATCATCCACAATTTTTTCTACTGTAATATGAATAGTTTTATCATGATTGATTACCATATATTTATGGAACTTCTTGAAGTTCCTTATACTATTTTCACCACCATTATTTTACCTAAGTCATTTCAACATTCTTTAGGTCTCTCTCATAGCCATGGATTTCAACTGAGTGAGAATACTAAATACTTATGAATTTTGTTTTAGGAAATGAATCAATAATTTTCTAATGGAATCATTAATAAAAATGAAAATGTATAAGTAACCATCATTTTAAAGAACTAAGGTTTCATCCTAGACATAAAAATTATCAAGTTAAATCTTATTGGTATAAGGATTCCTTCCATTCATATTAAACAAAATATTACTCTATATCCCATGTATCAAACTCCCACAACTTCTAAGGTCGATTATATTGACCTTAAATATACCATTTTTCATAAGAAATTTTGTGTTCATATAATTGAAATGAACTAGTTTATTAACCCATAAAACATTAATTTTTATAGTTGTACTTATAGACAATGAAGATGAATGTGAAATTTCAATCATATAAATCATCCCAAACTTAAATCCTTTATCAAAAAACACTGAATGTTAAGTAAATTTCCAAAAACCATTTGCTAAACTTGTTCCATAAAAATATTTATACAAATTTTGCATAGAAATAATTTGTTTCAATAAAATTGGAATATTTCATACTTCCATAAACTTAATAACATTTTCATTTTACATCCATAAATTAACATTACCCTTTCGGGCAACATCAGGAACCTCATTTTTTGAAAAATTTACTTATCCAAGTCTTCTAGATACATAGTTCTTTAGGTACCCTACACTGATGTGGAATTGAATGATTCACCTAAATCAAAGACCCATGATTCAATATAATAGTATACACTTAATCTTAAATAATCACAATCTTCTATTGAATTAAAAAAACTAGAACTTTAAAATTATTGTATTTCAAAACTCAATTTATTGTCTTTGTAATATTTATTAACAATCCCTTACCACTTTTCTTGAAATTAGTTCTAGGACTGGTCGATTTACCTTTACTTTAATTTATTTAAATTTTTTCATTATTTCAATTCAACTTCAAATTGGGTGACCATCATGTGCATTCTACATTAATGGTATTTATTTCATGGAGTTCCCTTCATTTGAGTTATTCATCCAAGATTAAATTATTAAAATATTTAAATAATATGTTTTAATTTATTTTATAATTACTATCAATAATGACCTTCATCCCTAACTCTCTTTTAGAAAAAAAATAATGTAAAAAACACCTATAAATCATATATTAAAGTGGATTTCACTCCCTCAAGATTATTTTTGATCATATTAATATAATCCACTTAGTCCAAAACATGTATTCAATCAAAAAGTATCATTCACAAAAAACCTAGATTTCATAAAATACATGTTTAAAGATATTTGTTTTTTTATACATGCATTTCCAGGAAACCATCGATTTCTCTATATTATTAATTTATTATATGTTCAAGGAAATATTCATTTCCAACTACATCCACACTATTCTGAGAACCTTATGATCTATTCATTACCATCAATCATTTTTTATCTTATCTATCTTGAATCTAGTTAATATAAAATCCATGTCCTTTTGGATGATATAATCTTTTATATGCATCCTCCATAATCCATTTCCCCATCAAAAAAACGTATCATCCCAGATATCTCAATCTTGTGATGCCATTACTCTAATGAAATTTCTCCCACTAAAAAAATAAAATCATGGTAAAAATGAAATAAGTATACATGAGTATGATGAGTTTTATCTATTGATGATGTCTATGGTTTTATACCACTTATTTGGAGGAAAATATGTGAAAATCATGAGTTCACAAGATATAACCCATTAGATACAGAAACATAAATCCTAAAAAATTTAAGCTCCACTAGACTTGATGCATAGAAACAAATAACTCAACCCTGATATAGAAGATCCATAATAAAGGAAGCTTGAGTGAAGAACAAATAACCAGACATAATGTATTCTAAAAATCATACACACAAATATACAAACAAAAAATTAAAACAAAAAAGAAAGAAAAAGTTTATTTTACATGGTTTTATTTATGGTCTTATATACAAAGGATAACACTGTAAGGATTTTATTTTCTTCATAAGTATAAATATTATACAGAGTTACTTTTATAAATGTGGATCTGAATTGAAAAAAATCAAGTTAAAGTCATATTTCACATATATAGGTGGTCCTTACCCTATATATAGAGGATTCCAATTGATATTTTTATTGTAACAACCTTCTAAAATAATGTGTCTCTATCTATTTAAAACAATAACTATTGATCTGGTATAGAAAACCTTAAAGAGGTTTCTTATATATAGTAAAAAAATTATTAATATTCTTATATATAATGATCACTAGTATTTTTAATATTTAATTAAATTCATCATAAATATTAGAAAATTCATCAAAATTAGTATTTTATCAATTGAATCCTCACTTCCTAACCAAAACTCTAGTTATCTAAATACCAAACATTTGATTACTAAATATAAAGACTTGATTGGGATTTTCAATCCTATTAATATTTTCTTTTCTGAACCTTATTTTTCACTTTTTGTTTCTAATTATATAAGAAACATAACTAAATTTTGTATTTGTTTATTAATTATAACAATATTTTTATATAAAATATACTTCAAAATTCATTCCTCATTATAATAATATATATTTATAAGATTAAACAACAATTATATGAAATTCCTAATACAAAGTTTTACCATGTTAATACAAAGATAACCAAGGGGAAGAGGTAGATTGGGGCTTGAATCATGAGCTATATGAATCCAAACATTCACATTACCTTTCAGAATATATTTATTATATAGATTATCACCATGGATATTGTACAATATACCTCTCACGACTAGGTAATTAGTGTGTTTTGGTAGAAAATAATAACTATCAATTTCACCTCTAAATATTAATACAATAAAGGCATCAATAGTTGTTTGATTCAAATTTATCAAAAACGGTTTGGAAAAAATCAATTACCAAATGTAAGGTAAACATTTTAGTGAAAAAACATATCAGAAAACTAGAGATTGTGTCTCCTTGAATTTTGGTTACTACTATTTTTTTCTATTCACTGATCACTTGGAAGAATCTAGTTTATTTCATTATATCAGTAACTATTTTTCATCATTAGAGTATTGAACTATAGTTATATCTTATTCATTTTATCATATGTATCAACATGTGACTTTTTTTCTAAATGTTTCGTCATGAAGACCCTAAAAACCTACACCTACAATCAAACAATGTTGATATTAATGCATCAAATACATTGGAAATTGTTTTCATCCGCTACAATATATAACTATTCGTGTTACTAATATTGATAAAATATATAATAAAACAATTTTTCTATTATAAGATAATGTTTTTTAAATAAAAGTATTTTTTATGGCATACTTACACATGATTCCCATATTTACTATGTGTTTTTTTTATAGTTTATAAATTTTATTTAAATGAGCCTCTTTTTATATAACATGATATGGGATGGATGTATCTTGGGATCTCAATTAATTGATTTTCATATAAAAAATGGAACAAAATTATGTAATTATTTCATATCACATGAAATTTTTACTATATAATTATAACACAAACAATTTTTTCAAGTGAAGCATATCCCATTTTTTATTTATGGTAAGGGTACCCTCGATTTGATCTATGTTATTTATTTTTCTCACCCCTTTTAAATTTCATAAATTAAAATTTTCAAATCCAAGTGATTTATACAAATAATTTTAGAAAAAATAATACCAATTTCAATATACCATAATTTTTTCCTCCTATGAAAACCAACAAAATCATCTTCAGTTTATTGGTTTATGATATTTTCATATATAGCACATTGATGGATCTTTGAATTCCCCTAATCATCCCAAAGACGATGTTTCATATGAAGTGTTCAAAATTCTCTATGATATTTTCTAAAAACTATTAGTATAAATATTATCTAAAAATATTCTAATATAAATATACTCTTAAATGAATAATGAAGAGTACATCATGGCCTGATTATTATTATTTTTTGTAAAATAGATAATGTATACTATAATGATAGACTAATGTCATCCAAAGTTGTTTCCTCAATGTAGGAAAATCATTATTCCAGGTATTTATATCAATCGACACCCATATTGAAGTACTCACCCTAATTTAACTAATAATAATAGACTTTTTATGGTAAATAAGTTGACAATATGCATTCTATACACCCTAAATTTTTTTTAACCTTTACGAATCACCATAATATTTTTACTAACACTATTGTGTTGTGTTGTTTCTATATTTTTTTAACCCAAACACATTATCTCACTTACCAACCTTAAATTTGTTTCTCATCTCTAGAATATTGTTTACCTTATAACATTTTCTCAATTTCAAAATCAACACTATGTTGTTCCTTGAGATCAGTAGAATCAACATTTAAAAAATCTATTATCTGCATAAATAGTTAAACCATTAATTGAAATTATTTAAATAATGTATGGAATACCTAGTATTATAAGGAAACACATTGTATATAAAAAATCATTAATTTTAATATCCCACTGATCACTTTTTTTCTTTAATGGTTAAAGAGATTTGAACACTTTACCAAGTATCAAAATACACTCTTTGTTGTCCCCATTGATATATATGAAAATATTTACATTAGGGCCACCATTAAATGATAAAACATTTCCAATAAAAGGACCAAATTTAAAATAATTTTCATATAACCCTGCATTTTTTTAGTCAATATCAAAAAAAATACTAATTAATATTTATTGGATCCAACATTTAAAGTACTTATAAAATATGTGTTACCATTATTATCAGTTCATCCTTTTATCCTTCCTTACTATAACTCGATTTTAGAATTCTCAATTCATCGATTTTAAATGAACTCCTATTTCATTGAAAAATCTACACTTGAACTTTTATAATCAAAATACAAATTTTTAAATGACACTAAAATATGACATTTTCATGTAAATTGTATTTTTATCATTGTTACTATATACATGCATCAAATCAATCGTAATAGTAACTCCGCTATTTTATCTTATACTACGTTCATCATGTTCCTTTGTATATAACATATAACTATTATTTCCATAACCATTGTAACATATTGAATATATAATTGATCCACTGGCTAGATATAAAATTTATTTTGAAATTTAATTCAGATTTTTAGAAAACTCTTTATAAATATTGGCTTCAAACTATCCCATAAACCATTGATTACATGTATTTTATATTCATATTATATCCCTTGATGTATTTCAATACCACAAAATTACATAGTAAGTTTCAATATATAGTGAAAAATCTATAGTATTATGTAAAATGTAATGGTGATCCTTCTTCCTCATTATAAAGATAATTGTGGTAATATCTCTTTTGAAAATTCATTCACCGATAAGGCTCCCATTATAATGAGATATTCAAAGACCAATGTTATCCACTTCAGATAGTTAATCGATAAAACATTCAATGTACTCATCAATAATATATCACTTTAAAATAAACCCATTAATTTAAATTAGATATTTATCATTCCCTTTCAAAATCCACATATTCTATTCAATGGGGTAGAACCACATAAAATATACAAGACAATATAATCTAATATCTCTAACCAAGTAAACCTTTATATCAATGAAAGGATGTGGGAAAAATATCAAATTCAAATAATATTACAAAAATTTCCTTTTCCATTGGGGGAAAGTTTTATGAATATAATCCTTTACAATATGTATCATTAAAAAATAAGGAAACATTGGTTAATGTGCATCTGAAAATTTTGATAGAATTGAATATAACACCACTGAAATTAAATATTATATAAAAAAATGGCATTAATGTGATTTTATGGAATTTATCTCTATATTAGAAAATTAAAAAAATATTCTTGATATTTTATGAACACCCCATTAAAACTATTACACCATTAAAAAAGTTGAAAAACGAGAATATTTAATTCATATAAAGAGTGTAATCCATTGGATGAAGAAAAGTCTCTTTATCACCATTCATTAGTGCTAACTCTTTCCTTATCTTCATATCTATTAATTCCATACTAAATTCAATTCCATATTCTTTTTTGATGGTTTAATTTAGTATATTTATGAAGAAACTATCATATAAATATTTATTTATGTTCTTGAAATCAATAAAATTTATGACATATAATTAATTCCAATACTGTAACTAAAAAATGATTTATTTATACAACACATTTTTAGTAGTTTTTTATAAAGGTTTACCAAAAATAGTTACAAATCCTTTATATTCTTAAATTATTCAACACTTGGAAATTTATAAGGTGTTAAACCTTATTTTTAATCTTCATCAAATCATATTTTCCATGATCAATGTTTATTCCATCAAGGTAAAAGTTTATAACATCCTTGAAATATTGTCTTAAAGGAAAGTTTCAATGTAACTAAGTGTGTACCATCTTATAAAATGTTACATGTTAACATTCCATTATTTTTGTATTTTGAAAATTTTCCAAAAATAGTAAATTTATTTATTATCTCGAAAAAAATTCTCCTCAAAATGAACACTTTATTTCCATCTGCATCATACAATGTAACACCTAAATCCTATATCAATCAATTTGATATATTTGATAAATGGATCCAAATAAACATTAATATAATTTCCAAGAAATATTTTTCATGATATAATAAGAGAAAACATAATGTACTCACAGTTCATTCATAATCACAGTGGTAAGCTATAATTTTCCAACATAACTAACCACATACTATGTGTGATAATTTTTACACAAAAAAATCATTCTAACTTTATAAAGTGTAAGATATAGGTTCCTTGACTTGTATCAAAATTCAAGATACATAGTATCATTATTCTTCCACCAATTAGTGTCTAATTAGTGAAAGAGTATTCATTATTGAATTCTCATATCAACATGTCATGTCAATTGCCTTTCAGTCATCTCACTTACATATAGTAATCTAAAACCTGGAATGATTGTAAAGTACCAAAAAACTTATGAAGGAATTGATTAATCTTTCTTATATGAAGATGCAACACACTTAGTGCATTTTTAATGTCATTCATTGTCACTACAAAACAATATAAAATTATTTTAATGAGAGAATATTATTTCAAAAATCATACACATTGAGCAGAACATTTTTATCATTATATTATTACCACTGTATTTAATTATCTTTTGGTAAAATATAATTCAAGAGGGAAATTAGTTCTATAAAGTTGGTGTCACTCTATTGATCTCTATATTTCAAATTATATAGCTTCTGTATGGAAGAATAATATTATATATTTAGTAAAAACAAGTATATAGTGGAATATTTACACAACTCTCTATCATATTACACAATTATTTACAATTATGACAGACATCTACAAAAGTCATTATCATTTCTTAAATTTGAACCCCATCATCATTTTCAATTTTACTCATATTAGATGATCTATAAAGTGTAGTGTTATCCCAGTCAAAATATATATTTATTTTATCTTTATGTTTAGTCCAAAATTTATATTTTTGATATACTCCATGTCAAATCAATTTTTTAAAAAAAATTTGGGGCAATTTCAACTCGACTAATAATAATGTAAACATAAGAAAATTATTTGAGAATTATCATTTTCAGGAACTATTGTAAACTTGAGTTTCTTTTTAACCCCATACATAAACTCATTTTCCCTACGATTTACATCCATCCATTTTAATTCATATTCAATTTATCTGGTTCAATAAATTCCATATTTAGGAAAAAAATAAATATATAGAATCTAGTTAGTCCAGTATGTTGGGTCTATAAGACCTCTCTATTCCTTAAGCTTTTATTTTGAAAATCACAAACACCTTCTTCATAAATATATTTTCCTTACACTTTTATATATTTCCTTATACTTACATAAATTACCTTATAAATAAAATTTCCTTAGACTTTTGAGATAAACATATATTTATTTTTAGAAATCTATTTTTCCATAATGGAAAATTTATTATGGTTCTGAAATTTAGTCCATGGTTTTACCATACTGAAATTCCTTAAGACACCAATTTCCATTAACCATTTTCACTATGATACTGATTTCCATCTTGAATGAAATCTATGATCCTATTTATTTTATTAAACATATAATTTCAGTATTTTGGGTTTAAGACAGATTTCTCATACCAATACCAGGAATCTCGACACCAAAATTTTTATATCGTTTTTATGACATACCGGAAATTTAAATTCCGCATTTCTAAAGAATATTTTCTTAATATTGTTTATGATAGAGATAGTGATACCGTTTCTTATGATTCTGATACTAGAGAATAAGTAACTGATACTGAGAATTTCCTTATAAACTGCCTTCGATAATCTGATAACGGTTATATTCTGTCATGTCGTAGATCATGATACCGGTACTGGAATTTGTAAAACTCAGTCTTCATAAAATATTTCCTTATACCTTACTTGTACCAATTTTATGAAAATCCATATCAAAATTCATAATTTTGTAATTTATTATTCAAAGCATTATTCCTTACAATTCTAAATCTTTTAATTATTTTCATATATTTTCAATTTTATCGAATTCTAAGTTCCTTACACTTAAGGTGTAAGATATTTATATTCATGGTTGTTTATATAAAATTATGTAGTTGTTTCTATTATAAACTAACCATTGTATGTTTTCCATGTGTCCAGGTCCCTTTAAGATTTAAGGGAATATGACCGTTGGAGTGGAACCAACCAGTAGTTTTTGAAATCTATAAATAGGACCTCATATGAGGAGATCCATACAAGTTCATGAGTTCACTTGTTTGCATTTTTGAGTTCATCTCACTAACAGTAAATTGATATAGAGTGAGAGGATCTTATAAACTCTCAGGCTTTGTGTAGAAAGTTTGAACAGCTTTTTCAAACTTTACATCATGTAGAATTGCTTCATGCAGAGGTGTGATTTCCTTAAAATCAGATACATCGAGTTGTAAAGTCAGAGGTGCAAATTTCCTTACAAATCGAGGTCTTTCAGAGATATAATGACAAATACTGATCTTAGGATTGAGGGATTACCTGGGTTTGGGTAAGAAAAACAATCTTGTAAGTATAAAACAAGGGACCTTTATCCAAGTTTGTTGGATATCCATCTCTTTGGGTTAAAAGAAGATTGTAATTTTCTGCTTCTTAGTAAAAGTTAGGAAGTTTTATTTTCGTATAAACATTATAACTTGTATCTCTGTTTGAAAGAGATTCTCTATGCCTTGTGGTAGAATCTATTTGTAAGTAAAGTTTCTTAAGATTTAGACTTAATAACTTTATATTTCTCTGAGAAGGTGAATTCTTATTAGAGGTGTTATGAATTTTGTTTATACAAAATTTCCTTAATAAATTTTTTAAAGTATAAAATTAACCCCCTTGTATATTGTGTGTATTCAGTGCTATGGAAATCCTTATATTGGTATATATTAGAATATCATACTCCATACCAACCTGTAAATTGGTATTAGAGGAGGTTACCTCATACTTTGAATCAATTTATCAATTTGATTCAGAGTGTTGGTTCAATCTAAATTAATCTCACAATTAGATTTAGAAGATAAATCAACTTCTTCTTAATATTTTCAGAATCATAATTTTGAAGTCACAAGTCCTGACTCATATTTTTTCTTATAGATACTCTATTTATTATTTTTCTTGACTTTAAATTTTTTTTTAAATTTTTCTTTAAGAACATTACATTTTCTTCAAGCACTACTACTAACCTTTTTTTCGAAGAAATGTATTTTTTTTCTATGGTAGGATCCATGAATATTGATTCTTTGGACAATTTGAATCCAAATAGACCTCATATTTTTCATGGAAACGATTATGAGTAATGGAGAGATAGGATGAAGACATTCGTTATTAATACTGGAGTTGATAACTACCTGATGCTGAAAAGAGATTATAAGATTCCTTATAAGGAATTGGTAACTTTTACTAATCTGGAGAGAGCAGAATATCAAAATAATTTCAGAGTCATAAACACACTGCTATGTTCCATGACTAGGAAAATCTATAGTCAAATATCCTCTTGTGAAGCTGCAAATAGTATCTGGAAGTAATTGGAAGTTAAAAATTTTGGAACTTCCAAAGTCATTGATACAAGAAGAGCTATGTTGAGAGATAAATATCATGGATTTATCTTTCCTTATGGAGAACCCATAAGCAATTTCAGAAAAGGTTCATGACCATTGTGAATTTCTTACATTCTATGGGAGAAAGTTGTCTTGATTATGAAATACTTGTTCCCAAGATCATAGACATCATGCCTAATGAATGGGAGTCCAAGAGGATAGTAATTGATGAGAATAAGAAAGTCACCCAGATTTAGTTAGATGACCTTTTTGGAACTCTTATTCAGCACGAGACTAGAATGAAGAGAGATGTGGATTATATTAAAAAAAATAATGGAAATGAAATTGTTTCTTTCACAACAACTTCTAACCATACAAAATCCAAAACTCTAGAAAGAGTTACTAGATCAAAGTCAAAGGAAATTACTATTCAGTCAGAATCTAGTGATATAAAAAAATCTAAGAATGATTTAGCTAATCTTGCTCAGAGAATGAACAAGATAGTAGCTCAGAAGAACAGTAAAGATATGTTTTAGAAGAGATACTACAATGAAAAGAAAGATGGGGATGTTACTTACTATGAATGGAGAAGAATAGGTCATATCATACCTGATTGCCCTCTTTTGAAAAATAAGGATAATAAGAAAAGGAATTAGGAGAAAAACAAGAAGAAGTTCTACCATTCTAAGCGTAAGAAAATTCTTAAATAAAATGACACTTGGAGTGCTAGTTGTGGAGACTCTTCTGAAGGTTACTTTTATGACTATGAATCATCAAATCAGAATAATATCAGATCCATTACTACTACTTCATTCCAAAATACTTGTCTTATGGCCAAGGTAAACTCTGCCAAGGCATTAACAAATTTATCTCCTGATAAGAATTATTTTCCTGAATATATTACTTTTGATGAAAATACTTCATCTTCTGATAATGAAGAAATACCTTCGTATGAAGAAGTATCTAGATTTTCCAAGTTGTTAGAAGAAAAAAATTATAAAATTTTTAGAAAATAGAGAAGGAAAATACTAGATAAGAAGTTCTTACAAAAGATATTTTAGATCTCACTAGAGATCTTGAATATAAGGATGAGCTCCTAGAAACACTTTATAAGGACCTTAAGGAAGTAAATTTTGAAAATGAAAAACATTCTAAATTTCTTAAGAATTCTATTTCAAAAATAAATGTTTTTGAAGAAAAATATAACTCTAAGGAAATAATTCCCGAGGATAGGAATTTATTCATAAGAATAAAATCCGAAATATATTCCCTTAAGAAACTTCTTTCCAACATTACTTCTGGTAAATAAAATCTTGACAAGATGTATTCCCAAATTAGACCTCACAAAAATACTTCTAGAGTAGGTTATACTCACAAAAAACCTATTTTCAAAAATAATTATTTTATTCCATCCAAATCCCTCTTTTTTACAAAATGTCAAAGTGGAGGAAATTAGAGGGAAACTTGTTCCTTAAACAAAATTCAATCTCTAGGACTCCACAATGCTTATTTTTTCAAATAAATATGGGTTTCTAAAATTTTATTGTCTAACACCGGATCCAAAAAAGTTTGGATTCCGAAGATCTAACTTTTTTTACAGGAAAATGAAGTATGTACGAACAATATATGGTATATGGATAGCGGGTGTTCCCATCATTTGACTGGTAACAAAAGTTATTTCCATAAGATTGTCAAAACAAAAGGTGGAAAAGTAACCTTTGGGGATAATTCTCAAGGAGAGATTGTCGGTATAGGTAATATCATTATTCTTGGAAAAGTTTTAATTTATAAGGTTTTATTTGTTAATGGTATTAAACACAACCTTATAAGCATAATTCAATTATGTGATGAATGTTACCTTGTGAATTTTAGGAATGATAAGTGTTTAGTTCACAATTCTAAGGACAAATATATTCTTACTACCAATAGGCATGAGAATGTCTACACTTTGAACTTATAAGACTTAAGAAGTCAAGATATTCCTTACTTAAGTAAAGTTGAAGATAAATCTTGGCTTTGGCATAGAAGTTTAAGACACTGCAACCTTAAGAACCTTAGTAATATCTCAAAGAAAGGATTAGTTAAGGATCTACCGGTTATATGTTTTGATTCTTCAAATCTTTGTGACCCTTGTCAGTTTGAAAAGAAACACAAATCTATTATTAAATATATAAGTGAAGTTTCAACGTCTAATGCCCTATAGTTAGTGCATATGGATTTATTTGTTCCTACACAAACTGGAAGTATTGGAGGAAAATATTATGTATTTGTTCTTGTAGATGACTACACTAGATATACTTGGGACTATTTTCTAGCAATAAAATATGAAGCCTTTTCTTATTTTTGAACTTTTAGAGCTCAAGTAAAAAAATGATAAAAACCTACCATTGAAAATGATTCATAGTGATCATGGTGGTGAATTTGTAAATTTGGATTTTGAAACTTTTTGTAGTAAGAAAGTTATTACTCACAATTTCTCAGCTCCTAGAACTCATCAACAAAATGGTGTTATTGAAAGAAGGAATCGAATCCTTCAAGAGATAACCAGAACCATGTTGAGGGAATATTCTATAGCAAAACATTTTTGGGCTGAAGCTGTAATTACTACCTATTATACTATAAATCGAGTTTTAATAAGGCCTTTTCTTAATAAAACTCCTTATGAGCTATGGACTGGTCAAAACCAAAAGTTTCTTACTTCAAGGTTTTTTGTTGTAAAGTTTTTGTCCTTAATACAAAGGATAACTTACAAAAATTTGCACCAAAATCCGATGAAGAAATTTTCTTAGGTTATTCAACTAACTCTAAGGCTCATAGGGTTTTCAATAAAAACACTTGTACTGTGGAGGAAACGGTACATGTTAAATTTGATGAAACTAATCCTTTTGTTTTCCAAAAACCTAATTTAAATCCTCCAGATATATTTTCTAAAAATGATCAACAACCTATAGTTGAAGATTCTTTGAAATAAAATGTTCATGAAAATATTTCAGAAACATATTCCCCTAAATATTTTCTACCTTATGTTGATGATAAAGCTTTACAAAACCCTAATCAGTTGTTACTTGGAAATCATCCTACTGATAATGTCATATGAGATTTCAATATACCTATAAGTACTAGAAGTTCCTTAAGGAATGAAATTGAACATGTTGCTTTTCTTTCCCAATTAGAGCCAAAGAATTTTGAGGAATCCTTAAGTGATAATGATTGGATAATGGCTATGAAAGATAAACTCAATGAGTTTGTAAGGAATAAAGTCTAGACTTTGGTTGAGAGACCTAAGGATACATCTGTTATTGATGTAAAATGGGTCTTTAGAAATAAATGTGAAGAAAATGGGATTATAGTTTGAAATAAAGAAATATTATTTTCTAAAGGTTATAACCAACAAGAAGGCATAGACTATGAAGAAACCTATGCACTAGTAGCAAGACTTGAATCTATCTGAATTCTTCTAGCATTTTCAGCATTCTATAATTTTAAACATTATCAAATGGATGTGAGGTGTGCTTTCCTTAATGGATATGTACAAGAAGAACTATATGTAGACCAACCTCCTAGTTTTGAAGATGAAAAACATCCTAATCATGTATATAAACTTAACAAAGCTTTATATGGTATTAAATAAGCCCTTAGAGCATGGTATGATAGACTTACAGGATTTTTACTTCAAAACAACTATTCTAAGGGAACCGAGGATCGAACACATTTTTAATGAAAGATAAGAAAGATATTTATTTTTAAAAATATATGTTGAAGACATTATATTCGGATCAACTCAACAATACTTAACAGATTCCATTGTATATCTTATGAAGTCTAAGTTTGAGATGAGTATGATGGGTGAGTTAACATTCTTTCTTGGTTTTAAAATTTCTCAGAATCCAGAAGGAACTTATATATCTCAACATAAGTACATCAAATATCTTCTTAAAAAGTTTGGGTATGATAACACCAAGAGTATAAGAACTCATATCGTAACTTCTAACACTTTAGATATTGATGAAGTAGGGAAACCTGTAGATCAAACATCTTATAGAGGAATGATTAGAAGTTTACTTTACTTAATAGCAAGTTGACCCGACTTAATTTTTTCTATTTACATATGTGAAAGATAATAATAGAATCCTAAGGAATCTCATCTTAAGGCTGTGAAAAACATTTTTTGGTACTAAAAAGGAACCTTGGATTTTGGACTTTTTTATTCTTATGGAAATGTTTTTGAACTAAAAAACTTTTCTGATGTTGATTTTTCTAGTTGTAAAATGGATAGAAAGAGTACATATAGAACAATTCATTCCCTAGGATATTCCTTAGTTTCGTGGTCTTGTAAGAAACAATATTCTATATCACTTTCCACTACTAAAGCAGAATATGTAGCAGCTGGAAGTTGTTTTGCTCAAGTGTTTTGGATGCAACACACACTCACGTATTATGGCATGAGTTTTACCAAAACTCTAATTTTGTGTGATAACACTAGTTCCATATCCCTAAGTAAAAAACCTAGCACATCAATCTCATGCTAATCACATAGATATTAGTCATCATTTTCTTAGGGATCACACACTCAAAGGAGATATAATTCTTCAATTCATTGGAATGCAAGAACAACTTTCTGATATTTTTATCAAACCATTACCATCAGATAGATTTGAATACATTAAACACAATCTAGGAATGATATCTGTAAGATAATCATTTATATATATTTCTTGTTTAATCATATCCTAACATTAATATACTCATAATTTCAGAGGGAAGTACATATGTTTGAAAATTTTTAAACAATTGTTTTCCGTATTTTTGTCGAATTCAGTGATTTTCGGAATTGAGATTTTTCTGGTATTTTTTTTCTCAACAGACCTGAAAATCAACAGTTCCAAAAAAAAAATTGGTTTTGAACTCTGAAGAAAATATTTCTTTACTAAAAATTAACCTTAATGAATTTTTTTTCCTTAAGTAAAATCAACTTTAAGTTTTTTCTTCTTTTCAATTTTCTATCTATTTTGAAAATACCGGAATTAAAATTCTTAGAATCTATATTTTCAGTGTTGAAATTCTTAGAGTCAAATTTCTAGTGTCATGTTTTTCCAACCCCATGAAATTTTTCTTTGATACCGATAATTTCTTCATAGATTCCTTAAAGGTACATTTTTTAATCCCTAGTTATTTTCTTACAGTTATATTATTTGGTATTTCCTTATTTTAGGGAATTTTTCTTCGGATTCATATTTTCTTTATAATTTGACATATATTTTTCTAAAACCTCAAAACTCCGATATGGATATATCTTTTCAACCATCTTAAACTGTTAAATCAATTTGAAAATCACAGCTGTTTGATTTCCTTATAAAAGATGAAAGGTTTTAGTTTGTCTATAAAAGGTCTACCCCACTTCATGAGGACCCCACTAGTTCCTTAAGCCTTCAAGTCGAAGTTTTGCTACTTCAGAGTTTGTCATTCAAGATTTCTTCATAGATTTCTTACAGATCTGAATGTCAGGCAGTTCCGACCAGATGGCAGTCAAGGAGAATAAATAAAAGGTGTTATTTTGGGAGATACTTGTATGTTAAGACTTTTACAATCGGTATGACTCCCTCATCCCTCGTATTATCAAATTTAATCATTGGGAGAGTATTTGTTTAGAAAAGGGAATGTTTCAAGATCCTATATATCCGGACCAAGTTATATTGTTTTATGACTCTGTTAATTTATTTGAGAATGACGACAAGGACTATTTCAAGTTTAAGGCTGATGAGAAATCTTACACAATTTCATACCGGAAATCGGATGACATCCTAAAGATTCCCTATGAATAAGAGGCCCTCACATGTTCATACAAAATCATGTATAAAGAAGGTTCTTTCGAGAAGAATCGTGCTTTAGAAAGTCTCGACATAAAAGGAGTTAAGACTTCAAAGCTTTCACACTTATCGGTGGACCATAGGTTGGTGGAATTATGGATGAAGGGGTTCTTTATTCCAAGAAAAAGGGATAAATATTCCTTAAATATGTGTGACATTATCTTGTTAGACTTTCTCATCAACCTCAAGAAGGTTAATTTTTTCAGTACATTTTTCTTACGATCAATGTTGTGAAGGCCGGTACCATCAAATCCCCAATCCTTATGTACCCTACTACTATCTCAAGAATACTTATTATGGTCTTATCCAAAATGAAAATTGCATGAAATTCAGTATTGAAATCTTTTATGATTTTGTTTCTAAGTGAAGATATGCTGAAGAGAATGAATCTTTCTTACAATCCGAACTCTAAGAAGTTTTAAGAAGTCGTGACACCAGAAATTCAGAAGCCGATATTGAAAGAAACTATTCCAGAATCATCCAAAGAGACACTGAAAAAATTCAGTACCTAAATCTTCTAAAAGTACTCATAAGAAGAAAAAGTTGGATGAGGTCTCCCATGATGATTCTATCTCAGTAGTTCTGGCCTGAGCTCTACCAGTTATAAGAAAACTGAAGGCTTACTCTAATGATATTGTAACTAGATGGAGTAATTTAGCTGAATCCATGAAGGAAGGGGATCTAACCTTTGGGATGAATCTGGCAGAAGCAATGTCTTTGAAGAATAAAACTACTGATGTGTTAGAGAAAAAATATAAGGAGAAGAAGCAGAAAAGAAAGATAATTGAGACAGAGATTATACAATCCTTGCTGAAGGTAGTAGAAAAGTCCTCTGAGAAGCTACCAGTACCGGATGACACTCCAGAACCTAAGAAGGTGAAGAAACCTGTAGTGATACCAAAACCTATTCTAGAACCACAAGTAGAAGTACATAAATAGTATGAGATAATTCAAGAAGAAGAAATTCATGTGATTAGACAATTTGATGATTATGTTGTAACCCTAGGAGTTTCTACATTGGAAGAAGAAGAAGAAGAAGTTGAGACCGAAGTTGAAGAATTATAATAGGTATAAGAAGAGATTGATGTAACCGGAGATGAATATGAAATTCATGAATTCAAAAATAGTGATACCAGAAGTGAAGAAGATAAATAAGAATAGATTCAAGGAGAATCCAGAGATAATGAGGCTATAGAAAAAGAGGAAGTCCCTCAGGGTTCCAAACCCTCTTCAATACTGAAAGATGATAAAGGGAAGGTCATTGTGGTTACCCTTTTTGATGCGGACTCTCCTTAAAATCTTGAGAATCTAGAATCCTCTGTTCTGAAGGTCAATAATGAATAATATGACTCCGAGTCCTTTTCATCTATGGGTGATGACTTTGTAAAAATTTTGTTATGGAAAATTTTAAGTACCATTCTGGTACTAGCTAACATAGATTCTTAGAGCCAAATGATGTAGGAAACCTTAAACCAAAGAAGGATTCAACATCTATGCAGATGGACATGGTGGTGAAAGGTGAAGCTAATCATAATAATATTTTAATTTATTACAATGCTCAAAAAGTTTCATGTTAGAAAGTGATGATCCAGACCCAAACTTTATCAGATAAAGCTCTACAATTCTCAGACTTCACGGAATCGACAAAGGGAGCTTTCATGATTTAGAAAATGAGTTGACCAAAGTCCAGACTTCATTCTTAGAGAAATTTTCAAGTGAGTTAGCTGTGAGGAAAAATTAAGGAAAAAATCTTCTTGATCAAATGAATACCATATCTGAAGTTGTCAATTATCATAAAGTAATATCTGCTGGTCTTGTGAAGAAATCAGATTCACAAGAGGATGTGATTAAAGTTCTTAAAGATAAGAATTGGTCCCAAGAATTATGGATCCAGGCTTCGGAGAAGAAGGTAGCTGACCAAGATAGCCTGATAAAGAAGCTTCAAGAAGATCACAAGGAGGTGAAAGGGATTAAGACCTTGGTGAAAAATCTTCTTTCAAAGAAGAAGAAAGAGGGTTGACACATTTATTTTTCCATGCTGAATTTTTTTGTTGTATTTTCTTTCATGTGAAACTTTATGGAAAATTAATTTCGAACCTTTTATATATTTTGTCTCATATATATTTATTTTTAACTTTACAGGTCCCTCTCCATTCCTTTTTGAAAATAAAAAAGGGGGAGAATTCTATCAAAGGGATAAGTTTAAGAAATAAAAATTTATAAAGGAAATTTTCCTTGGGTAAATTCTCAGGAAAAATAAATTTTCTAATTTTCATCTATAAGGAAGAGTTATACATCTAAGGGGGAGCCTCTCTAAATAGAAGAATATATATCTTAGGGGGATATTTCTGTACTCTATGAACTTCTACATTAGGGAATAATTATTTACCCTAAGTCATATACTTAAGGGGTAGCTAATTATTTCTAACTCTAAGCATTTATTTCTTTCCTTTTTCCAATTTTCCGAAGTTTTTTGTGCTTTCCAAAAAGGGAGAGATTGTTAGGTCTATAAGAGCTCTCCATTCCTTAAATATATTATTTTGAAAATCACAAACACCTTATTTATAAATATATTTTCCTTACACTTTCATATATTTACTTACACTTACATAAATTGCCTTATAACCAAAATTTCCTTAGACTTTTGAGATAAACATATTTTTATTTTTAGAAATCTATTTTTATATACCGGAAAAGTTCTTAAGGTTCTGAAATTTGGTTCGTGGTTTTACCATACCATAATTCCATAAGAAACCATTTTCTGTTCTCCATTTTCTCTACGATACCAATTTCCATCTTGAATGAAATATGGTATCATATTTCTTTTCTTATACATAGAATTTCAGTATTTTGGTTTTAAGACATATTTCTCATACCAATATCAGGAATCCCAATATCGAAATTCTTATATCATTTTTGTGCCATAATGGAAATATCTATTCCGAATTTCTAAATAATATTTTCTTAATATTGTTTATATTAGAGACAGTGATACTATTACTTATGATACCGATACTGGAGAATATGAAACTGGTACCGAGAATTTCCTTATACACTGCCTTCGATACTCTGATATCGGTTATATTCTATCATGTCGTAAATCATGATACCGGTACTAGAATTTTTAAAATCGAGTTTTCATAAAATATTTCCTTATACTTTACTCATACAAATTTTATGAAAATCCATTTCAAAATCCATAATTCTGGAATTTATTATTCAATGCTTTATTCCTTAGAATTATGAATCTTTTAATTACTTTCATATCTTTTCAATTTTATCAGATTCCAAGTTCCTTATACTTAAAGTGAAAGATCATTATATTCAAGGTTGGTTATATAAAAGGATGTCATTGTTTCTGTTATAAACTAATCGTTGTATGTTTTCCACGTGTCCATGTCCTTCCAATATTTAAGGAAATATGACCGTTGGAGTGGAACCGACCAGTAGTTTTTTAAAGCTATAAATAGGACCTCAGATAATGATATCCATACAAGTTTAGGAGTTCACTTGTTTTCATTTTGGAGTTCATATGTCTAAAAGTAAATTAATCTAGAGTGAGAGGATTTTATAAACTCTCAATCTTCGTGTAGAAAGTTTGAACATCTTGTTCCAACTTTGCTTCATGCAGAATTGATTCGTGCAGAGGTGTGATTTCCTTAAAATCAGATACTTTGAGTTGTGAATTTAGAGGTTCGTATTTCCTTACAAATCGAGGGCTTGTGGGGATAGCAAGATAGATACCGATCTTAGGATTGAGGGCTTACCTCGGTTTGGGTGAGACAAACTTTCTTGTAAGTATAAAACAAGGGACCTTTATCCAAGGTTGTTGGATATCCTCCTCTTTGGGTTAAAATAAAATTGTAATTTTCCACTAATTCTTAAAAGTTAGGAAGTTTTCTTTTTGTATAAACATTTTGACTAGTATATCTATTTGAAAGAGATTATATACACCTTGTGGTAGAATTTCTTTTTAAGTAACGTTTTTTATGCTTTAGACTTAAGAACTTTATATTTCTCTAAGAAGGTGAATTATTATTAGAGGTGTTGCGAATTTTGTTTATACAAAATTTCCTTAAGAAATTTTTTAAAGTATATAATTCACCCCCCCCCCTGTATATTATTCATATTCATTGCTATAGCGATCCTAATATTGGTATAGAGTAGAATATCATACTCCATACCAAATTTTCATACTAATCATATTTGATTCATATTCTTCCTTTTTTTATTAAATCAAATCTTTTGAATTTTGATAATAAATCAATTTGGGAATTTTTTCTATTAAAATTTATTTTATTCTAAATTTATATTTATTTTAACTATAATTATTATTATGAATAATTAATTTAATTTCATAATTTTTTGTTTATTACTTTTTCTTTATCATTGATCATTTGAAGGATATTCAATGGATTTTTGTTTTATCTATTTATATTTTAAAATCATTTATATAAAAACAATGAAATGTTTTCCTAAATTTCATTTTTAACTACTGAATTCATTATTATTTTTATTTCATCCAAATATATATTTTTTATTTTTTCAAGAAAAATACACATTTGGGGATTGAATAGGAACCCAAACAGAAAGGAGCCATAACAAAGGAGTTATGCTACAAAGGACATCAACACACCATTCTAAATAAATTTTAACATGTTAGAACCGTGAACCCTATTTAAAAACTAATCAATGGAAAATTCAATCCTCTATGGATCATATTTTGTGAGGTCCTCAAAATAGTGGATATCTTATCCCATGTCTTAATAAATTATCCAATGTTAATATTCCTTTAGTTAAAAATGAGATTCAATATATAATATTGAGTGTTGGACCATAACATTTATTTATTATTAGTGATGAATTAGAGATATCTATCATACATATGGATGATTTCCTCTAATGAGGCTTTGATATCCAATACCACTTCTTTTATCTCCTCTGGGGAGTATAGTTACATATCTAAAGTAGTTGTGGGTTCGTTTTTTTTTCTTCCTCCTCTTTTTTCTTCACATTAACTATCTCTAAACTCTGTTTGATTAGCTGTAATGAAATAACTAACTAATAGGCCTTAAACTATAGTGGAATGATCCCCAATTTCCTATCTTTCACGTGTTTTGGTATTACAACATTTCTTAGAGTGTGCATTTATAAAATTTATTTCTTCCACCATCTTTCTTATTTCAGCTTTATGTGTTAGTTAATTGTTTAATAATGACTCCTTTATTAGTAATGAACCTTTACTGGGAGATTTAACTGAAATTTTTTATTAAAAATATTTCCCCGATGATCTAGATATTATGTTATGTTCAAACAATCCTTCACAGCTTCAGTTTTCCTTTCCCTATTAACTGAATAAATCCTAAAATTATATTCGAGCTTCTTCACATTTCGATATTTCATTATTGAATGTTTTTAAATGATTCATTGAAGATTGTATTTAATTTTATTAGTAATGTATTATTTTTTTAATTTTGACTTTTTCTTTAAATATATTCATTCAATTTATATTTGTTATGTTTATTTTATTAGGTGTTTATTTTTAGATTCTTTTTTATGATATATTGAATAAAAATTGGAGAACATTAATAGATAGACCGTGATTATCACCAATATGTTACCAAAACATGGATAAAAAAAATTTATTTCACATAAAATTAATACATTAAATAATATTTTTCATACTAGAAAAAAATAAAATACATGATTAATATATACAAATAAATTTTTGAAAAAAAATCTATATTTATATTTTACAAATATCATTTAAAAAAATGATATGATCACTTCAGAACAATTTCAAAATGATTGTAAAGGAAGATAAATGGATATTGTATCAAGTAATTGATTTATCTCATAACATATATTGAAAATCAGAAAAAAATTTACAATATAGAATATTAATAAAAATAGGTAAAAACATTTTATAAACTTTATAATTTTATTCATAAAATAAAACTCATTAAAAAATACTATAAATACTTATCATATAAATTTAAAGAAAAAATTTCATCATTTTTAAATATGGATAAAATATATATCCATATTTTTTTACACTTTTAATATATCCACCAATTACAAGAATCATGGATGTTCATCAAAAAATAAATGATCAAACCTCCCCCAAAAATGAGAAACAATTTGGTGAGGATATAAAAAATCCCCAAAAATGAAACAAACAAGTACATGATCTATTCAAAACTAATTTAAACAACATTTTTATTTATATACATGTTTTTTTTCATATAAATATTAAATATTGTATAAAAATGGATTAGCACGAGTTAGATTCAAAGAAGGATTAAATAATTGATCCAGTAGTGGTGTGACTATGGTTCTTTAAAAAAAATGTGAATCCCTTATCAACACTTACAAAATGTATTTTTAAAACATAGCTTTATTAGTTCTAAACAATGGAAATAGATGAAAAATTTATATTTTCTAATTTTAATGCTGATAAATATTAAAATTTATTAGTGAAAAATTTAGTGTTAATAAAAAAGTAGTACTCCTTACATAGCTTTTATTTCATCACACATATCCTATAGATAACCTAAGTTAGTGTTACTTTGTCCAAATATTTATCAATGATAATATTGGAAATGATAAAGCCTAAAGAAAATTATAAAAAACATGTATTACTAAAAATTTTATATATTATTTATTATATAAAAACATTAATAGTTCCTAATTAAATTTAAATAGGATTAATTGCATTTATATTGTCATTAATTATATTAATGTCTAAATATTTTCTTAAAATATATTATTATTTGAATAAATTCTCATTTAAATATAAAAATATATAAAAATTAAATTAAATTTAATAATATTTATAATAAGTTACAAATTATATAAATTTAGAAAGGAATAAAAAAGGGTTTGACAAAAAAATTTGAATTCATTTATTAAATGAAAAAATTACAAGAAGTGAATTCCATGGGAAGAATCTAAAAAAATTCCATCACATTCTTGAAAAAAAAAATCCAGACCAGTAAAACAATCCCAGGATAAAACCAAAAACTAAATTCACAAGCTATAAAATACAATACTCCTTAAAAAAGAATCATGCTAGAACATTTAAACATATCACTTTCTAAATATCTATTTATTACCCTAGTAATCTATACCACAATGGTATCATCATGTCTTCCATTTCTTAGCAGAATACTAATGCTCATGATATTTATCTAATAATAGAATAACATTTTTCTCAAGAAACAACCTAGCCCTCAATCCCATTAATGAATGAGTTACATCCCAACTTGTAGTTGTCATCACTGAGTCCCAATTGAACCGCTCTCTAGTTATAAGATATTTTATTTTCCATAACCCAATATATCACTACAATAAAGAATGAATTAGTGGTGATTTTTATTCTACTCGAAGTGTTTTAAACCACCACTAAATCATTTAGCAGTGGTTCTTTTCTTTTAGCGGTGGTTTCTATATGTTTCATTTTTGGTTCCTTTAGCAGTGGTTTTCAATTTATTTATCCAAGTTTTTAAAAATAATAACCCAAAAATAAAATAGATAAAATTAATCAAACCACTTCTAATTTTTTTAATAGGGGTAAATAGAAACCATCGCTAAATTGGATTTTTAGTTATTTAGTTTATCGTGGTTTATAAAAAACACTGCTAAATATTTCTCTTAAATATTAATTTTCTTTAAAATATTTAATAGGAAAAAATATATATTAAAACTTTGATATTCCATAAACTAAAACATAAATAAATAATAAACCCATCATACATACATCAAACATCATACATCTACAGTAATATATACATCCATCCACAGTCACCATAATCTCAGTCACCATACACCCAGTCAACTGATAACCTCAGTAAACCCATACCTTAGTCATCAATATATACATATAAAAGATGTTAAATAACAACCCATTCCCAATATACTCCCACATGATGACATCCACTATGTAGATATGCCTCTACATAATCTCATCAACTAGAACCGACCACATCATATCACCAACTGTAACAAAAAACAAGAAAAAAATTAAAACTGAACATAATAAATCAGAATTAGAGTAAAATAATTAATAAAATTTAAAATTAACAAGGAAACTAAAAACAATCAATATTTCATTCTGAATAATGTTAGGGATTTGAATACCCAGCCACCTATATACATCTAGCATTTTTCATATAAAATATAAAAAAAATTATGAAATGAAATGTGAATGAACAAATAAATTGAATATATTTAGAATGTGGCACATAAAACTTATTATCTTTTTAATCAAATAGAAGATATTATAACATAAAAAAATATCATGAAACAGACTTTGAAAAGAAAAAATACAAATTTAATATGTAATTCCACTCATGAATCTGAAAATAGAAAGGTATATATCATTAAAATTAATTTTTAAATCGATGTGAGGTGTGCTAGAAATTTACTATAATGCCCAAACCCAAGAAACCCGGATATGGTGTATTAATTTATTACATTTCCATGGATACTTTCTTCAAATCCCAAGGTACCTAACAGTTTAGTAGTTTTGGAAAACTAGATTACACACATGATACCCATATCACATTGGGAAATAGAAAATAAAATATGATACATAAGAAAATGAAATGATCTACATGCATGAAGGATTATTAAATGATTTATTCTTCATAACCTGGGAAAATAAAAATAATAAGGGTGAGCTTAAATTCAAAGTAAGGGTAAGTAAATAAGAAGTAATAATGAATCAATGAGATTAATCGACATGGAAATGTAAATAATTGATAACACATTCCATTCAATTAAGTAAATATAGAAAAATCAATTTATAAATCCAATAAATGGAAAAGAAATCCATCTAATCAATTAACTATGAATGAAATGCATCCATATATATTCCGACACAAAATATCATAGATAAAAATGAGATATAAAATGAAGGGAAAGCATTAATATGAGACGTTATGTATCCGAAACATGAACCATTATACCATCAAGATATATTATCAAGATAGTATAAACTATTTTGATTTGGACAACTACTTCATCTCATGAGACTAACGATACATCAAGGGGATATCTATAACTGGGCCCCGCATATATCTTCCAGTCCAAATCATTTCTCATATATCGAATAATCGATTTAATTAATGAACATTTTACATTATCACCAAAATACTTATCGAATAAGGTATGCATGTTTATCTATAATTTACCCAGTTTAATATAATAAACAACATGTTTTGTAGATTTTGATGAATTAAAATACCATTAGAATATCATTAAAACATTATTGAGGAAAATAATATTAAACATTCCAAATTGTCCCATAATACATCAATACATTTTAATAATAATTGACATGAAGGAATAAATTTAAATTAATCTTATAATATCATGATAATATGTATATTAATGATATAACATGTCAAAGGGGAGTATATACACCATATAAAAGTGAATTGGTGAATGACAACAAATAAATCTCAATGTAATGTAAATTGAGATGAAATCCATTACCCAAAGTTAGAATCATCAAGTGTGTCTTCATATTCCTAAAGAAAAAATTATGTCAATTATTTACTTTCTTCATATCCATTTTTAAGTTTATTATTACTTTTACTTCACTTATTATAATGTTGTAAACAACTATGTTTACATTAGGAAATTTGACCATATTCGGTTTATGTGTCAAAAAAGACATTGGTAGATCGAATATCGTCAAATGGGTCTTTATATAAACATCTATAGAATAATAATAATGAAATAATTATCATATTTAAACAAAAAAATTGACTTATAAAACCACTAATTAAATAAGTTTATGAAAAATGAACCAATGTTACAATCAAGGAGACGATAGGCCACACATATACATGAGTAACATTCCCATTTTTTAGCGATCGTAATGTAAAGAAGGTAAGTAATAATATATCTTTCCAAAATGATAATTATATATTAAATAAAATGTAATTTAATCATATATACTTATATATAGGATTATTTTGATGTAAAAATGATCACATCATTTCGATGAGGTGGTAGTCCACACGTCCACAACTGACGTTACCACTTTTTAGTGTTTGAAAAGGGTAATAAATAATATGATATATTATATTTATAGAATATTAATTATGTCATTAATATAATATAAATTTCATTTATGTTACATATTTTTAATTAAAACACTCTTTTATATATTTCACGTATAGTGTGAACAAATCACATTGCTTTGAGGAGGCGGTAGCCCACACTTCCACAAATGATATTATTGTATTAACACAAAATATAATGTATAAGGTTATGTGTTATAAAATAATTACACAAGCATAAAGACATAATAAATATCATATATATCATATATAAACTGAGTTTCCATCATAACTTCTAACCATTAATGGTGGTAATGTAAAATGAAAAACCATCATTTCGTGAGGCATAATTTCACCTTACACATAAAAATATGTTTTTTACACATTATATAGAAGTATGGGTGAGTGTAGGTTGAAAACATAGAAAAAAAAATTATATTTAGGATATTGGTTTGTTTACATAAACATGGAATAATAAGGGTTGAGGGGTGGATAATGGAAATAAAACAAAAGATCTTAAGGAATGATCTCACTTATTCCTTTCCTAATTCTTTTTGTTTTACACCAATGAGCTTCCAAGGATGATTTATTCCCAGGTATAGGATTATCAAATGTGGGGAGGGATTTTGAGGTGCTATTTTTTTAGATCTTGGTTGAGACCAAGAGGTTTGAGAGGTGTGAGGAAGTGGGATGAGAGGAGGCATTTTTATAGTGGAGGAGGAGTGAAAGTCTTTTAAATTTTGTAAAATAGTATTCCACACACATTTTTACCTTTGTAAGAGTCACAAATCTTCCCAGAGGAGCCTATTCCACATCAACCCCAAGGCCACCTCAGATAAGACTGGGGATGGTGACTAGCTCCGAGTAGGAATATCCCACAAATTGAAGGCATTATCCTAAAGTACCCATACACACACACACATCTACAAGACACACAGTAATGAAATGTAAAAAATTTGAAATAATACATAGATATAACTAAGATCTCACAACCAATGTATGATAGGAGGTAAAGGAATGTAAACATGTCCAAATACATGTCTGCTACAAAGATTTTGTAACACAATCCCAACTAAAAATGTAAAGATTCCATCATACTCCATGGGTGACGAAAATTTAAAAGGTACCCTCTTGGTAAACACCTCCTTCTTCCAAGATCCATCTATGTTGAAACCACTCCCTATCATCCAAGGACACAATTAATGGGTCCATCATCTCCATAAGACACTACACATGTGGTAGCGCCCATACATGGGTGAGTATATCAATACTTAGAAGGAAAACCCAAAAACACTAAACACAGAGCAAAAAGTATAGTAAGAACACTAAAAAGTATAAAAATATATGTATAATACAAATTAAAAGGCTAGATATACTCAAGAGAGACAACATGATATTAGGGAGACATAACCAACTACTAGCCACAAGATTCTTTTCAAATCAATGCTCATTATAGTAGATCTCACTCCATAATCCATGTTTTCATCAGAGAGACTCATTGAATAGGCCTACCTCATTTGAGGACCACCCAAAGAGAACACCCTAGTCTAAGAAGACTATGATACAAAAATAGGGGTCACACCTAGAACCACTAGGGGACACCACAAACCCAACCTGGATCAACTTTCAATGAAGGGGATTATATAGAAATGAGTCCATAAACCCTATCGGTGGGGCCTACTATCTGGAGGACTAATGAATTGATTAGGTAGGTTATGTTGATTCCAAAAAATCTAACTAGGGATGATAAAGGATCACACTCCAATCTCAGAGAGGGACACCAAAACTATATCTGAGACTCAGCCTCTAGAGGGGTTCACAATATAGTGATGTGGGAATAATGACACACTATAACCTTGATAAAAAGGTCAAAGGGAACACAATCATCCTATAATGGTAAAAACTAGGAAGAAGAAGAGCCTAAAACACTCTTTATGGGAGTACTTGACGTGTCATATGGGGTACATGGAGTTTCCAGCTATCCCAAGTCATGCCCCAGTGGAAAAGTCTCACATGGCTTGTATTATCCATATACAGAACATGTAGAAGGATATATATGATGCGTAGAGAAAAATAGTATCCTTCTTTTTCACTTTACCGTGTTTGTGTATTGAAATTGTGTCCATGTACTGGACCGTGCACACCAATCTGTGTCTGTGTATAATTTCACGGCATGCCATTTGGTCATGTAATGTTTCCCTTGTCTATGTGCTCTTTGGATTGCATGCCGATTCAACCAGGAAGGTCACACACAGTGTGGTCCTTAACTTTGTAAAAACCCTAGCACCGCAAACGTGGGCCCAAAAACACCATGTAATCCCAGATTACGTTCCATATACTGTAGGATTTTCTAGAGTCTCTCATTCTTCCTCCATGCATCTCATTCAATTCTTCGCCATCAATCTAGAGATAGATTCTCCATTATTTTAAATATCCAAGGTCTTTAATTCCTTTCCATCATCGAACAATGTGTTTCGTCACAAAATATTCTTGTAAATCAGATCAAAACATTATTCTTTATTTCATGTTGAATATCAGTGAAGAAAATGATTTTTGGGAATCATATGTTGTATGATTCGATTAGCCTCTAACATCTCATGTAACACCATGACCTTTTAATGTGTAATAATAATAATTTTATGTTTTAATTATCATGATAACTAGTGTAGTTGTCAGAGTAAATATTATCTCACCTTGTTTAAAAATAATAATAATTTAAGAATAAGTATTTCAGTCAAATATAATTTATTAATATAATATTTTAAATAATAATTGTACTACTACAAGAATACCACTAAGTTATTGCCCATTTCCAAATATGATATATACATATATTCATAAGTAAACAAGATTTTAATTAAAATTATATAAAACAAATACTATAATTTTATAAATAACATTGAAAATTATTGGTTTAAAATATTTTAACGCCATTATTTTGTAAAAGTGAACTGTTTTAATTATGCAAACAATTACCTAATCTATTATATATGTTCTATATATTTTTGAATATATATATATGTGTGTGTGTGTGTATTTTTTTTGAATTATATAATTATAATTTTATAATGCGGTTATACATGACATCGAAGATTGTTATTTTAAAATATTTTAATGACATTATTATTGCGTTTTTTTTTCTATGCAGATAACTATTTAAACAAATATATGAATAATTATATGTGTTTTAAATATATTTGAAAATATGAAAAATACTAGATTATAAATTGGATTTATGTTTCATAATATTATTTTGAATATATAATAAAATTATTTTAATAGAATGATTAAAATTGTACATGTATGAATGATATTTTGATAAAAATTATGGTTGAGTAATATTACACTTTTCTAAAGTTTCAAAATTACAAATTATGATAATACATATCCTATTATAAATTTAATTTATAATGTTTTTGTTTTACGTATATATAATATTACCATGAAAAAGAAACAGTTTATATTTCAATGTTAAAAAACGGATGAATGATAATATTTGCTGATATAAAAATGCATTTTGTTGTGAAAATACATATTTTAACTATCATAGGAATGAATATATCAAAATTATTTGAGTTTATATATACCTCCATTTTCGAGAATATGATATATATATATATATAAAGTAATAATTTATAGTTTTAATTTACAAATTTATGATTAGATTATTTTTTATAAAATCATTAATTTCATGATTCTCATTTAATTATAATTATAACGGTATAAATAATTTAATGTTAAACATATGGTATGATAAATGATATAATGGAACATAAATACAAAAATGTAAAGATATCATAATAATAAATTGATAATTTGATTGAATTGGGGAAAAAAAGCGAAGTCAAAAGGCTTTTGGAAAGCGTGTTTTTTAAAATGTGTAGAGAAAAAGGAGGGAAAATGGAAAATAAAACAATAAAAAAAAGTGAATCTCGTATTGAGTTTTCGGGGTCACGTTTGGCCCATTATAGAGTGTGTTGGAGTGTTTCACTACAAAGAATAAATTCCCTCAAGTGTAGGGTTTCAGTGCATCTCAAGGGAGACAGGTGCTGGGGGTCTCGAACAGGTCTACGAGGTCACGCCAAGGCCAGAGTCAAGCAGGCCGAGCGGTTTCGGTAGAGTCACATGGAGTCATGTCGCACGCCATAGCCAGAGGCGTCGCACAAGAAGGAGTCTAGGCCGAGGGATCCAAGTGGTGTCGACGGATCCACGTGTGGATAGGGTTTCGAGATTCTATATGAGGGAGATCTGTTTTGATTTCCAGATATTTTTTGAAGTAGACATCTTTGTCTTGAGTCTTCTTTTTTTCTCCTCGTTATAGTAGTGTTTTGGATTCATGTATCTTGCTTTTAGCCACTGTGTTCATAGCTTTCACAACATACTTTTTTTTGGTGTCACTATTTATACAGTAGGTATTTTTTTATAAAAACCCTTAATTAAAATCTCAAAGGGGAACTTTGCACCCTTAACCTCTCCGTTTCTCTTCCTTAAATAGCCAGAAATCCCTCCCCGATCCAAGCCTCTCGTCCAAGCTAGGTAAGGGATTTATAACTGTCTGGTCTTGTTTTTTTGGGAGTATATACGTGTATATATATATACTCATGAAAGTATAACCTTGTAGTTAAGTTTAAAAATTATTCCATGTTGAATCTAGACCACCAGGTTTTGGGTTTGGATAATATAAAAGATGCAAGGGACTTGCTTATATATTTCTTAGAAAATCCATTATTATTTCAGCAATATTTTATCATTTATTTTAATTTTGTTTAATTTCTTATAACTTTGTTTAATGTAAGGGTTCATTATAATCTGTCTCGAATGTTTATGATCTTATGACTTGTATGGGTTATGTTTTTATATTTTTTATTAAATATATATTTTATAAGAGTTTAATTAATTTGATCAAATTATGGTAGTTATATTTGTGTATATACATATTTATATATATATATACACATATATAACTTATAATTTTATGTGTAAATAAGTTAAGGGTTATTTTAATTTATAATTATTTTTTTGCTATACACTTAGTGTATATTCGGACATACACACATAATTCAATTATTCTTTATTTGATGTTATTAATGAAAAATTAAAATATTTAAATAGATACTTAGATGTGAATAAAGTTATGGGTTCAAATGGAATGGCATATTTAATACACATACACCAATAGAGTTTTAATCCACCCGGTTAATTTGAAAATGATGTAAGGAAAATTTATTTACTTATTTATAATATATAATTTTTTTGTTCTCTCAAGGGAGTTCATTTGATTAAAATATGAATTATTTTTATGATGTTAAGGTTGTAATTATTAAAAAAATTACAAATCTTGTAAGATGTAAATATATATACACATATGTATATATATATATATATATATTTATATATAATTTTAGTTTTCAGAATTTATAAAGTAAGGGTGCGACATTACATATTTTATGGATATATATATATATATATATAGTTATCTGTATGCACCTAAAATTTTTAATCATAATCTGAATCAACTTGGATAAAACGAACATCGGTGGTTAAAGTTTGTTTTTGATATGTTTAATTTAATATATGTATTACATAAAACAAATGATGTGCTGCAAATCAATGGGCCTTATATGCTATGCAACATAAGGCATGGCCACTTAATAAGACACGACCATTTATCAGTACATGCTTTCTGTCTTAATTCAAAGTTAGTAATTTTAAACTATAAATATTTTCCTCCATAATCAAGGATTTTGATAATTAAGGAACTATAATTTTATGTGGTAACCCCATCCATTCATTACTCGAATCTTTTAAATCAATATCACATGTGAAAATAACATTTACTATATTATGCATTTCATTGGGAAATTTATTATGTAAATGATAACTGACACATTATAATTTAGTACAACGTCATTTCCTTTTATCAGCACATGAATTGAGCATGAATAATGAGCATTTATTTTAATTCATTAAAAGTTTATTACTATAGAAGAGTTGTAAAGTTATTATTTTATGTGATAATCAAACAATTTATTTTTAATAATTTTTGAGATAAGCAATTAATTATTCAAGTTGGAATGGGACACTTTGAATAATGTGAATTATGAAACCAAGTAATATGTGTACTGGGGATGATAAGTAATTAATAAATCAAAGTGGTATATGAACTTTCTTTTAGAGATATGAGGAATGCATTGGACCTAGTTTGTTCCAGGGTGGGGACCGGTAAAAGTAATCCCTCTGGGTTGGGGTCCGGTTATAGCAGACCCTCCAGATTTGTGTCTGGTTACAGAGGCACTCCGGGTTGGTGTTCGGTTATTAGAGGCACTCCGGGTTGGAGTCCGGTTACAGAGGATCTCCGGGTTGGGTCTGGTTACAGTTATCCCCTGGGTCTTGGCACGAGGCCTTGAAACAGCCTGACATATGCACTTCCCTCATTATGACTATGTAATTTAATTAACTAGAAAAATATTCAACAAGTAGAATATTTGGTTTAAAGGCTTATGGATTTTGGCTGAGGCCTTAGTCATTAGATGTCTTGGCCAGGGCCTTGACAATATGTTTCAGAATTTCTGGCATTATACATCATGTGTATGTTTATTAATTAACCAAATGGATATTCTACTAGAAGAATATCCATGGTTAAGAGCTATTACCTATGAGTATTAGAAAAGTAAAATCTTATGGCATGACATATGTATAGCACTCAGTGATTTTAGTATTTGATATATGAAATTGAAGTGATTTCCGTTTTGCACAACTCTGAATATTCATTACACTTAGTTGTTTTATTTATGCTTACATATTCTTATGTCATACATGTTTAGAATTTATTTTATTCAACATGCCTATATTCAAATTGTGTATCCTTGTGATTCTGTTAGCATGTTTTAAATTGAACACCTTTATGAGGTGTACATGTGTTACAACTTTTATTTAAGAAGAATGTTTTATGAAATGGTATAAATAAGGTTTTCAAAAATTTATATTGGTTTATTTTAAAACCCCTTACTGGGCATTCTTATGCTCACCCTACGTTTTTTGTTTAACTTTTTCAGGTATGGGATTTTACTAAAGAATTTTTTTCAGAAGTAGCTAGTTTCTCAAACCCCGAACCGAATTTGATCCTCTGTATGGAACTTGCTCTGGGTACTCGAAATCTGGGGTGTGATAGTTGGTATCAAAGTATTCGGTTTAAATAACTTTGGAAAACCACAACTAAATAAAGAAAAATTTATTTAAGCATTACTAAGTATGATGTTCTTGGAGAAATATACCAGTCTTATGTCTCTACGAAGAAATCTGATAAAATTAGAACAATACTAAAAACTTAGTTATAAGTTACTAAATGGTAGTTTCCTTAAATATTTAGATGGTTTATGCATCACGCCTTTTTTCTCTCCCAACGGAGATCGTCGGAACTATAGTGGTAAAGTCATGTTTAGGGGACTACGAGGCTTTCGAAAACCTTAGGTTGTCTTGTAAACAACAATATCGGGTGTCAAACCACCCAAACATTCTCCCTATTTACCAAGGAAGCAATCTTGTCTATTACTGTATAGCAATTACATAGTTTTCAAGATATAGGAAAAGAGGGAAGTTTCATGAAGCTCTTTTTCTATGTTTCACTTTAGCCGATAACTACCAAGCTGTAGATAAATTTCTAGAAGATGCTTTGGATGGAGACCATCGAGTGGCCTACCTATTTCTGGTCCTAAGTTCAAGTATGTATGGAGAACTCTACGACATTAATATTTTCAAGAAAAAGGTGGTGCGTAGGACTTATAGGGATTTAGTCAACTCTGAAATTTCCGACCTCCACACTTCTCATACCTCTCTATGGAAGGCTAGATGCTTTAGGCACATGTACGACCCCAGTTGTTCATAGTGTGTCTGGGCCAAAGAGATCGAGCATCTGAATACCACCTTAAGAACCCACCTGAGGTCTTCAACACCCTACCATCAGTGGTGTTCCCAATAAATGGACCTTAAGAGTGACGTGTGTCTGGTTTTTCTGTGGTTTGTGTAACAATATTTTAGAATTGCCAGGACGCAATTCTTCAAAGGGGCAATAATGTAACGCCCTGAAATTTTTATGTGTAATAATAATAATTTTATGTTTTAATTATCATGATAACTAGTGTAGTTGTGAAAGTAAATATCATCTCACCTTGTTTAAAAAAATAATTTAAGAATAACTATTTCAGTCAAATATAATTTATTAATATAATATTTTAAATAATAATTATACTGCTATAGGAATACAGCTAAGTTGTTGCTCATTTAAAAATATGATATATACATATATTCATATGTAAAAAAAATTTTAATTAAAATCATATAAAACTAATACTATAATTTTATAAATAACATTGGGAATTCTTGCTTTAAAATATTTTAACGCCATTATTTTGTAAAAGTGAACTGTTTTAATTATGCGAACAATTACTGAATCTATTATATGGGTCCACATATTTTCGAATATGTGTGTGTGTGTGTGTGTGTATCAATTTATTTTTAATTATATAATTATAATTTTATAATTCGGTTATACGTGACATCGAAGATTGTTATTTTAAAATATTTTATTGACATTATTATTGCGTTATTTTATATGCAGATATCTATTTAAACAAATATATGAATAATTATATGGGTTTTAAATATATTTTAAAATATGAAAATTACTAGATTATAAATTGGATTAATGTTTCATAATATTATTTTGAATATATAATAAAATTATTATAATAGAATGATTAAAATTGTACATGTATGAATGATATTTTGATAAAAATTATTGTTAAGTAATATTAAAGTTTTCTAAAGTTTCAAAATTACAAATTTTGATGATACATATCTAATTATCAATTTAATTTATAATGTTTTTTTTAAGTATATATAATTTTACCATAAAAAACGGTTTAGATTTTGATTCTAAAAAATGGATGAATGATAATATGTAATGATATAAAAATGCACTTTTTTATGAAAATACATATTTAAACAATCATAGGGATGAATATATCAAAATTATTTGAGTTTATATATACTTCCTTTTTCGAGAATATGATATATATATATATATATATAAAGTAATAATTCATAGTTTTAATTTATAAATTTATGATTAGATTAATTTTTACAAAATTATTAATTTCATGATTCTCGTTTAATAAAAATTATAATGGTACAAATATTTTAATGTTAAACATATGATATGATAAACTATATAAAATAACTTAAATATAAAAAGGTAAAGATATTATATTAATAAGTTGATAATTTATTGAATTGGGGACAAAAAAAAGGGAAGTCAAAAGGCTTTTGGAAAGCGTGTTTTTGAAAATGTGCAAAGCAGAAGGAGGAAAAAAATGGAAAATAAAACAATAAAAAAAGTGAATCCCATATTGAGTTTTTGGGGTCATGTTTGGCCCATTGTAGAGTGTGTTGGAGTGTTGCACTGCAAAGAATAAATTCCCTCACGCGTAGGGTTTCAACGCGTTGCAAGGGAGACCGGTGCTGGGGGTCTTGAGCGGGTCTGTGAGGTTGCACCAAGGCCAGAGTCAAGCAGGCCGAGCGGTTTCAGTGGAGTCACACGGATTCATGTCACATGTTGTAGCCAAAGGCGTCGCGCAAGCAGGAGTCATGGATGAGGTATCCTAGTGGTCTCGACGGATCCACGTGTGGATAGGGTTTTGGGTTTCCATTCGAGGGAGATCTGTTTCGATTTCCAGATATTTTTTGAAGTACGCGTCTTTTTCTTGAGTCTTATTTTTTTCTCCTCATTATAGTAGTGTTTTGGATTCATGTTTCTTGATTTTAGCCACTATGTTCGTAGCTTTCAAAACATTCTTTACTTTGGTTTCACTATTTATACAGTAGGTATTTTATTATAATAACCCTTAATTAAAAGCGCAAAGGGGAACTTTGCTCCCTCAACCTCTCCATTTCTCTTCCTCAAATATCCAACAAGCCCTCCCCGATCCGAACCTCTCATCCAGGCCAGGTATGGGATTTATAATTACTTTTTTTTGTTTCGTTGGGAGTATATACGTGTATATATATATATATACTAATGAAAGTATAACCTTGTAGTTTAGTTTAAAAATTCTTCTGTGTTGAATCTGGACCTCCGGGTTTTGGGTTCGGATAATATAAAAGATGCAAGGGACTTTCTTATAAATTTCTTTTCAAATCCATTATTATTTCAGCAATATTTTCTCATTTATTTAAATTGTGTTTAATTTCTTAAAACTCTATTTGAAGTAAGGGTTTTTATAATTTAACTCGAATGTTGACGATCTTATGACTTTTATGGGTTATGTTTTTATATTTTTCATTAAATATATATTTTATAAAAGTTTAATTAATTTGATCAAATTATGGTAGTTATATGTTTTTATATACATATTTATATATATATGTACACTTATATAACTTATTATTTTATGTGTACATACGTTAAGGGTTATTTTAATTTATAATTATTTTTTTGCTATACACTTAGTGTATATTCAGGAATACACACATAATTCAATTATTCTTTATTTGGTGTTATTAAAGATGAATCACTATCTTTAAATAGAGATTTTGATGCGAATAATGTTATGGGGTCAAATGGAATGGAATTTTTAATACACATACACCCATAGAGTTTTATTCCACCCGGTTAATTTGCAAATGATGTAAGGAAAATTTAGTTACTTATTTATACTATCTAATTTTCCGGTTCGCTCAAGGGAGTTCATTTGATTAAAATATGAATTACTTTTATGATGTTAAGGTTGTAATTATTAAACAAATTAAAAATCTTGTAAGATGTAAATATACATACACATATTTATATACAAATATATATATATACATGTAATTTTAGTTTTCAGAATTTATAAAGTAAGGGTGCGACATGTACATATTTTATGTATATATATATATAGTTATGTGTATGCACCTATAAGTTTTAATCATAATCTGAACAAACTTGGCTGAAAAAAACTTTGGTGGTTAAATTATGTTTTTGATATGTTTAATTTAATATACATATTATATAAAACAAATGATGTGCTGCAAATAAATTGGCCTTATATGCTATGAAACATAAGGCACGACCACTTAATAAGACGTCACCATTTATCAGTACATGCTTTTTGTCTTAATTCAAACTTAGTTATTTTAAACTATAAATATTCGCCTCCATAAATCAAGGATTTTGAAAATAAAGGAACTATAATTTTATGTGGTAACCCCATCCATTCATTACTTGTATCTTTTAAATTAATATCACATGTGCAAATAACGTTTATTGTATTATGCATGTCGTTGAGAAATTTATTACCTAAATGATAACTAACACATTATAATTTAGTCCAAAGTCATTTCCTTTTATCATCACATGAATTGAGCATAAATAATGAGCATGTATTTTAATGCATTAAAAGTTTATTACTATAGAAGAGTTGTAAAGTTATTATTTTATGTGATAATCAAACAATTTATTAATAATAATTTATGAGATTAGTATTTAATTATTCAAGGTTTTATGGGACAATTTGAATAATGTGAATTATGAAACCTAGTAATATGTGTTCTGGTAATGATAAGTAATTAATAAATCAAAGTGGTATATACACTTTGATTTAGAGATATGAGGAATGCATTGGACCTAGTATGTTCTGGGGTGGGGTCCGGTAAAAGTAAGCCCTCCGGGTTGGGGTCCAGTTACAGTAGACCCTCCAGGTTGGTGTCCGGTTACAAAGGCACTACGGGTTGGTCTTTGGTTACTAGAGGCACTCTGGGTTGGAGTCCGGTTAAAGAGGCTCTCCTGGTTGGGGTTCGGTTACAGTTAGCCCCTAGGTCTTGTCACGAGGCCTTGACACATCCTGGCATATGCACTTCCTTCATTATTACTATGTAATTTAATTAACTAGAAAAATATTTGACTAGTATAATATTTGGTTAAAGAGCTTATGGATTTGGGTTGAGGCCTTAGTCATTAGATATCTTGGCTAGGGCCTTGACAACATGTTTCAGAATTTTTGGCATTATACATCCTGTGTATGTTAATTAATTAACCAGATGGATATTCGACTAGTAGAATATCCATGGTTAAGAGCCATTACTTATGAGTATTGGAAAAGTAAAATCTTATGGCATGGCATATGTATAGCACTCGGTGATTTTAGTATTTTATGTATGAAATTGAAGTGATTATAATTATACACAAATATGAATATTTATTACACTTAGCTGTTTTATTTGTGCATACATATTTATATGTCATAAATGTTTAGAATTTATTTTATTCAGCATGCCTATATTCAAATCATGTATCCTTTTTATTCTGTTAGCATGTTTTAAATTGAACACCATTATGATGTGTACATGTGTTACAGCTTTTATTAAAGAAGATTATTTTATGAAATGGTTTAAAGAATGTTTTCAAAAAGTTATATTGGTTTATTTTAAAACCCCTTACTGGGAATTCTTATGCTCACCCAACATTTTTGGTTAAAAAATTTTAGGTATGGGATTTTACTAAAGAATTTTTTCAGAAGTAGCTAGTTTCTCAGACCCCGAAACAAATTTGATCCTCTGTATGGCACTGGCTCCGGGTACTCAGAATATGGGATGTGACATCTCACCATTGTTATGTCAAGTTGAACCCAAATATACAATAACATATAATTGTGCTATGAAAAGGGATAAAATGATGGATTTACTGGGAATAGTCGAACCCTGATCCAATGAAGAACGCCCATGGTAATTCTCAAAATGGTTGGGGGAGAACAATCAATCACGAGGAACAAACCTCGATCGATGTTCATTTATATTTTTGTTCTTTAACATTATAATTACTATAAAATCCATCAACAATTTAATTAAAATAAATTCTTCCATTAAATCCCTGAAAAATAAATCATATACCACATGGAGATCGATCTATAAATCAATCTGTTTGCTAATTTATTTGTGTTCATCGAAGAAATAAAGAATGAGGGATATTCAAAATTAAATAAATTCCCTAACTCAATTCATTTTGATTATTGATGACGAATGTTTCTTATGCCAAATTCATTGGAAAGATCTTTCGAATCTGAGGTTGCGCTGATCAATCTATCCATGATCCTTCATTATTCGCTTTCGAGGGTTCTCCAATGCTATCCCTAGAAATACTATGGTATCTCCAAGTTTATTTGGATAACCATGGATTTAAATCATAACCATATATTTAAATATGAAACCATTTCTTCATCAATGAAACAATTAAAAATAATTTTATTAAATAATTTTATTCGTTTTACACCCACAATAATTTTTTCACAAATGAGCCACACCAACTATTGTTAAGTCATTCCTAGTGTAAAACCACCATTCTAAACTCAAATTTTCCCTTATAATTCTAATATGGTAAACCATTTACGATTTATTTAAAAATTTAATGAAAACCATGTGTGCATGTTGTAACGTCCCAGTTCCAGAAGCCACCCAGAGGCGCCCCATACATAGTTGGTCGCATGGCCTCAAGTGCATTTCCCCAAATGATAGAGGCTGCCGACTAGTAGTGAGGGACTTGGGTGTGATAGTGGGGAAACTATGCTCTCATTGGTAGAGTACGAAGTGAAGGAAAAATAAACATTCAATAGCACAATCAATAATAACCAACAATATAAACAGCAGAAGACTAAATCAACAAACTGGAGCACATATGTACATATGAAATGATGCATGATACATATCTAGGAAAGTAGCCAAACAAGTCACAATGCTAGAAACACTACAGCACCAAAACAAGTAAAAAAGAAAATAAAATAACTCCTTAGCATCGCAAGCCAATGCTTGGTCCCATGCTCCCCTGCTCCAAGCAATCAAGTACCGGAAGTCGAAGGGTGTTTCCCTTGTCTATACCTGCAACAACATAGTATTGTTGGGCCCAAAAGCATGACCCAAACAGGGTGTGAGACTAAATCCTAATAGGCATTCACCCAAAGATCTGTTCCTAACAGTTAGTGAGTATATGGTAGGTAAATGTACAATAAGCATTAAACAGCAACAGCAAGCAATAGGAAGTAACAGTAAGTAGTAATGCAGGATGATACAACATCAATCAAACCACAACCAACAATAGCAGTGTAGCAAAAATCTAACAAACAGGAGACCCTCTGGGAAGTAATCGTCTCCATACCCTCTGGTCCTATCCAAAAAGTACCACAACCCTCTGGGTAGTGTGCTCAGCCTAACCCCTCTGGTTTGGTTATAGGAATTTATGAGACTCTCTGGGGAAGCTCACTCGGTCAATTCCTCTTATAGTCTTGGGTAATAAGGGACTCTCTTGAGGAAGATCACGCGGTCTGGCCCTCTTAGCCCCAAGGTCTAGAGGCTCTCTGAGGAATTTATCTCGGTCAATTTCTCATATAGCCTCAGGTATACCACATACTCTCTGAGAAAGCTCACTCGGTCGATTCCTCCTCAAGCCTGGGAGGGTTCTTAAAGAGATTCAAATAAGATAAGACTCTCTGACGAAGCTCACTCAGTCTACCCTCCTGTAGTCTATAAAATCAAAGACTCTCTGGGATCTCACTCGGTACATCCCCTCTATAGTCTATAACATTTAAGAATCCCTGGAAAGCTCACTCGGTCTATCCCTTATAGTCTATAGCACGAGGTTCTCTCAGCCCCGTACCGGTCAGTACATAATAATGATATAAGGCCAAAGTACACCTATAGAGATACTTGGCTAACCAAAGTAAACCTATAGAGCTACTTATCTAAACAGTCTACAAGGCAACAAGCATTTCATGAGTTCCACTTCAACCTATAACTGCAAGGCACGAAAACAGGTGTAGCAGCCAAAGGCAAACGAGACCCCAAGGTCGTAAACAGAACAAAGCAAGTGCAAATACATCCAAGAACAACAAATTATCCTATAACATGGTCAAATTATATCTAAACAAGAATAAAAGGATGGAATGAAATCAACGAAGGCAAAAAGGGGTAACACGCAATACCCCGTTCACGGGTATTGGTGGAAATTTGCACATAATCTCAGAGACTATGAATGGTAAGGCACAAACCACCTACCTCGATCCTAGGAGATCGATATAATTTAACCACGATGACTGATTCTCCTTAGAACATCGTAGATCTGAGAAAACTCACCAAACGTTCAACCTTAGATAACTTGAGAAGGAGGAAGAATTGGAAAACAAGGCTCAAGCAGAAAGGAGAACTCACCGCTGCGATACCAACGCAATCGACAGATCTCGAATCAGAGAACGGATGGAGTCTCCGGAATCCATAGATGTTTCGTAGCCATAAGGCATCTCTCGGTTGAACCAGACCTAGAATAAAATGATTATGACGATGAGGCGCGAACCCGACCCGATTAGTGAAAAAAATTACATGGCGTTTATTTTTAAAGTACACGGTGTGTAGTGGTTTTTTCTGTACTCCTTGAAAATTGGCCTCCACATCACCCCCACACACCGTGTTTGTGGTCCGGACATGGCTAACACATGGTTTTGAGCGAGAAAAGAGTACACGAAGTGTACTCAGAAAGTACACGGTGTGTACTTCAAAAATTTCCAGAAACTCCAAAAATTCTCAAAAACTCCAGAAAAGGAAAAACATACCTGAAATGAAGATTTGGGTTATTAAAAACTTCCCCCCTTAAAGATATTCATCTCTGAATTTCCCTATATGGGTGTAGAAGATTAATCCTCGAATAGCTTCGGCCACTCCGATCGAACCTCAGCCTCCCTTTCCCAAGTCCCGTCCTGTACTCACATGTGCTGCCATAGCACTCGTACCAGAGGAACAGACCGACCTCAGAGAACCTTCATGCTATGATCGACAATCTGTATGGGATGCTCCTCAAACAACGTATCCGCTTCAAGCTCAACCTCCTTGGGCTGAAAGACATGAGATGGGTATGAAAAGTAATTTCGGAGTTGAGAGACGTGGAAGACGTCGTGCATATCCCGGTACCTCTGAGTTAGTTGCAACCGATAGGCAACCGTACCAACTCTCTCCAATACCTCAAACGGCCCGATGTACCGCGGTGAAAGCTTATCCTATCTCTGAATCCACCTGTGTCCCAACCTCGGTGTGACACACAGGAAAATCTAATCCCCAACCTCAAACTCCAGAGGTCGTCTCCGTGGATTAGCATAAGACTTCGGTCAAGACTCTGCTATAGTCATCCTCTTCCGAATCAACTCTATCTGCTCTGATGTCTCCTAAATAAGACGAGGTCCTAGAAAAGATTCCTCTCCTGCCTCCAGCCAGCATAAGGGTGATCGGCATGGCCTACCGTGAAAAGCCTTGTATGGTTCCATCTGAATGGTCGCCTGGAAACTGTTGTTGTAGGCGAACTCTACAAGAGGTATATGCTTCTCCCAAGAACCGCCGAAGTCTAGAATGCAATCTCGAAGCATATCCTCAAGTACCCGGATCGTGCGCTCAGACTGGCCATCAGTTTGGGGAGGCTATGTTATACTCAAAAGTACATGTGTACCCAATGCCTTCTGAAATCCCTGCCAGAACCAAGAGGTAAAGCGCGCATCCCTGTCTGAAATAATGGAGTGTGGAACTCCATGTAGAATTACAATCTCTCGAATGTACAGTCATCCCAGATCATCAACACTGAAGGTTTAATTAATCGGCAAGAAGTGTTCTACCTTCGTAAGCCTGTCGACGATGACCCAAACAGCATCACTTCCCCGAGGTGACCTCAGCAACCCGGTCACGAATTCCATCGTGACATTGTTCCACTTCCACTCCATAATGGATAACTACTATAAAAGCCTTGCTGGTCGCTGATGCTCTGTTTTCACCTGCTGACAAGTATAACATTTCATGAAAAAACTAGAAACATCATTCTTCATACATGGCCACCAGTAATGGTGATGAAGATCCTGATACATCTTGGTGACTCCCGGATAAACTGCCCAAACTGAGGAATGAAAATCCCATATCATCTCCTTGCGTATGTCTTTTGGCACCCATACATGTCCCTGGAAATGTAATATCTCATCCTCGCCTATTGTCCATCCAGGAAGAGGGTTTCCTCCTGACACACTCTCCTGCAGGACCAAGGCCTCTGAAACTGATAGTTGCCTCATCCGCACCCAATCAAGAAGTGTAGAGGTAACAGCTACAGAAGATGGGATAGTCTGTCCCTTCCTATCGTGCACTTCTAAGTGCATCTCAGAGAATAGTGCCATAAGCTACCACTCACTACTAGCCTCATGAACTTCCTGTATCTGAGTTCATCTGCTCAGTGCATCTGCCACTGCATTGACCTTTCCTAGCGTATAGGCAAGCTTGAAGTCAAAGGACTGAAGATACTCGACCCACCTGTGCTGTCTCAGATTCAGATCATGTTTATTGAATATATACTTGATACTCTTGTGGTTGGTTAAAACCACAAAGTGCTCTCCCAGAAGATAGTGTCTCCAATAGCGCAAGGCATGAACAACTGCTTCCAACTCCAGATCGTGCGTCGGTTAGTTCCTATCATGTGGCCTCAACTTCCGAGACCTATAAGCAATGAACCCATCTACCTGCATAAGAACAAGTCCCAGTCTGATACTCGAAGCATCACAGTAAACAGTGTAGCCCTTTCCCGGCTCTGGAAAGACTAGTATCAGTGATGACGCCAGCCACCATTTCAGCTCCTGAAAGGCTGACTCACAAGAATCTGACCATAAAAACTTTGCCCCCTTCTTGGTCAGAACTGTCAATGGTGATTCTAGGCGCGATAAGTCCTAAATGAAGCGTCTATAGTAACCAGCCAGCCCTAGAAAACTCTGCACCTCAAAAATATTCTTCAGCTGCTCCAAGGAAACTACAACTCTCACTTTCTCTGGGTCCACAGATACTTCAGCCTCTGAGATGACGTGACCCAAGAAGTGAATCTGATCCATTCAAAATGGCACTTTGAGAGTTTAGAATACAGTCGATGCTCTCTCAGTGTACTCAGAATGATCTTAAGATGTGTGGCATGGTCGTGTCAAGTGTGAGAGTACATCAAGATATTGTCCACGAAGACCATGACAAAAGAGTCCAAGTACAGATGGAACACTCGGTTCATCAGTGCCATGAAAACCGCAGGCATTTTCGTGAGACCGAACAACATGACTGTATACTCGAAAAGAACATACCTTCTCCTGAAAGCTGACAGAGGTATATCTGATTATGGCATCCCACCTTTTTAAAACATAAACTTTCATTACAGTACTCATAACTGAGGATCTTTAAGGTCTAGTGTCTTGGAAACCAGGAACAAAATACATGAAAGCAACATAAAGCATTTTTCTTAAACACTTTAATGGCTTCTCCTTAAGTTCATCCTAGGTTCATTACGGCATCTCATAACCTGGGGACATACATCAAAAGAAAGGGTGAGCAGGAGGCCCGGTAAGGGAAACAAGAGGAACATTTTACATGTGAACTTGATATACTTCAATAAGAACATGAAAAGAACTTTAAGGCATGAGAAAGAAATCATGAGGCATTTCATAATAAAAACAACATTTTTCATAACATGAAGATGTGGCTACATCATTTAACATAGAAAATCATGAACATATCACCAAGGTCCATCCCCAAGGTGTCATTTGAAAATTACCAAGGTTATTCACCAAGGTATCGTGAAAATTGTAATCTCTAGTGGTTACATCATTACCTAATGCATTGGAGCGCTATCAGGGCGCACCCTTAAATTTTCCTTTATTATCATGTGAGCCACATATATCATCATCAAAAATTTCATAAATAACCCATATAGCATAAAGGAAATGGGTTTCATATCATAATCATAACTTTTTAAAAACTGCTTAAAGACATGATCTTTATATCACTTTAAAACCCACAGAAAAGGAAGGTGGGTCTCATGTATGTAAATCCCAGAATTTAAAATAGAACATTTTGGTATATATTTGAATACCCCTTTAGAAGAAAGATCTTTGAGTATTCACTTAATAAAATAAAAGAACTTTATAAAAAGAGATAGACATTTTGAGACAGAAATTCTGCAGCATAACGGCAATGTTCTGAGGTCTTAGAAGACATTGAAAGAGAGGTAAAATGGGTCAAACATTCATAAATGACCCATAAAATATTACATGGACAGAATAAGAAGGATAAATGATCATGGTAATCAAATTTCAAGGACATACCATTTGAAATGAAAAACATGGAAGGAAGAAAAAAATTAGATTTCTCTTATGAAAGTTCGGCAGCCTAACGGCGTTACTTAAACATCAACAAAAATGATTTGAAAAGATCAAATAGGGTCTCTCATCATGTGAACATAAGAGTTCAGTATGATAGATATAGAGATAATTCCCCAACATAACAAAAAGTAACTTGAAAGAATTGACATGAAAGTAGAACTTCAAAACGAGAAGGGTGAAGAACCACTTAAAAATTCGGCAGCCTAACGGCGCCACTTAAAACATCAAAATACTGAATTGAAGAGATCAAATGGGGTATCTCATCATATGAACATAAGAATCCAGTATGATATATATAGATATCATACCCCAATATAACAAAAAGGAACTTGAAATAATTGACATGAAAGTAGAACTTCAAAACGAGAAGGGTGAAGAACCACTTAAAAATTCGGCAGCCTAACGGCGCCACTTAAAACTTCAAAATACTGAATTGAAGCGATCAAAGGGGGTCTCTCATCATATGATCATAAAAGATCAGTATGATAATTTAGAGATCATACCCCAACATAATAAAAAGGAACATGAAAGACTTGAATGAAAATAGAACTTGAAAATGAGGAAGGTGAAAGAATCCCTTAAAAATTCGGCAGCCTAACGGCGCCACTTAAACATTCTTAAAACGAATTGATGAGAGCAAGGGGGGTCTCTCATCATATGAACATGAAATAGGCAGTAGGATGAATATAAAAGAACATCCTCCAACATAAGAACATGGAGTATAAAAGAAATGACATAAAAGAGATTACTTGAAAAGAAAGAGAGAGGTCGGATCCCTTACCTTAAAATGTGACTCTTGAAACTCAAAGTTTTGGACCTTGAGGGCTTGGGGGCACCTTGGGAGGACTCCTTGGGAGGTAAGAAGACCAGAACTTCGTTGGGGGAGAGTTGGGAGTGAAAACTAAAGGAGGAAAGGGTGGGTATTTATAGGGAAAGTGAGGGGACAAAGCATTAATGGCCAAGGGACACCTCACTAGTGGTTTTGGCAAAACCATGGGCTTGCCCATGGTATTTGCCCATGGTATTGGCCACTTGGGACACCTCACACCTTATCTTACTATTCATAATTCGACCATATTGAATATATACTTAATACATCATTTAATGATGTCATTAAACATACCAAAACCCTAAAACTGTATTTTTACTATTCACTGAAAATTCAATTTTCTCAGAAAAATCCCAAAATTTCTCCTTAACCAAATATCAATGCTCTGATTTCAAACATGAACTCCGTTTTATAAAAATAATTTTCTAAATATTTTTAATTTATTTTTTAAATAAATACACTATTCACCGAAAATTCATTATTTTTAGAAAAATCCCCAAAAATTACCATAACATAATATCGATGCTCTGAGTTCAAAAATAAAGTCATTTTTATAAAAATAATTTTCTAATTATTTTTAATTACATTTTTAATTAAAAAACACTATTCCTCCGAAAAAACTAATACTTGAATAATAATTTATGAAATCGTTATTTAACCATTTTATTGAATCACATTACTTAATCAAGGTGCCTAGATTATTTTAAAACTTTCTTTAAGTGAGATTACTAATCCATTTGGTCATATTACTAATCCTAATCTTAAAATCACTATTCATAATTTACTATTCATCAAAAATCAAGTTGATCTTATTAGACTCCAAATTTTGTACTGAACATAATTGTAGAAGACCATTTTTTGAAAATCATTACACATTTTTAATTATTTAAGGTTTACATAAACATTTTTTAAAATATCCTTTTTCTAAAATTCATCAAAAATTTGCATACTATATTTATCTGGTCATTTCAAAATTCATAAACTTCATCATAAGAAGAAATCCCAATTTTTATTTAAAACAAGGATTACACAAGGCAGTTATGGTCTCGTTACATAGCCCCTTATAATACCAGCATAGGACCTAAGAGTAAGGTGTGCTAGGGTGATAGAATCTGGGGGCGGCTCAGTCAACATTGCCCGAGTAGTAATTTCTATCAGTTTGAACTTCTCACGAAGGCGATTCTGTTCTAGCTTCACATGATGAAGTTCGGCTTGGATTTGATCCAGAGCAAAGCCCAATGGTGCTACCTCCTTCCCAAGCTCTGTTAGATGGGCTTAGATCGGTCCAAGACTACTAGGTGAGGCCATTGAATCTTCTTTCTATAATAATTAACCAAGATTACTTATATTTAGAGACAATAATCAAAACATTTTGTTCACAGCGGTCATATTGACCGATGGTTATATAATAGTCAAAACCCACTGGTCTCATTTTAATTATAATCATGTTTATCAAATAAAACATTTTTGTTGAGTATAAAAATAAAATAAAATAACACATGAAATTAGTAAACAAGATTTATTCAAAATTTCGGGTCGTTACACTGATGGTCTAACGCGCAACTGATGATAACCAGACCTCAAGTCGATATTTGAGAACACCCGGGCTCCTAGAAGCTGATCAAATAGGTTGTCAATCCTCAGCATGGGATATCGGTTCTTAACTGTTAACTGGTTCAGCTTACGATAATCTACACAAAGCCGAAGGGTACCATCTACCTTCTTCGCGAACAGGACAGGCGAACCCCAAGGAGAGGTACTAGGTTGGATGAAACCTTTTGCCTGTAACTCCTCCAACTGCCTCTTGAGCTCTTACAACTCAGGTGTATCCATCCTATAAAGAGGAATGGACACTAGTTCCACACCTGGCATGAGCTCAATCAAGAATTCTACCTCACGCTTCAGAGGTAAACCTGAAAAGTCCTCTGGAAAGACATCCTTGAAATAATCTACCACCAGAGGAAAGTCTAACTGTGAAGTCTCCTAGTCATCTAGATAAAGACTGGAAATATGGGCTATAAATTCCCCTATCCCATGATTCTCTTGTCCATATCTACCTGCATGGACATCTCACTCACCTCTATGAAGAAAAGATCCTCCCTCTGGTGATACGAAACTCACCCTGCGGCGATAGCAATCAACGACTGCCTGGAAGGGAACCAACCAGTCCATACCGAGAATGACGTCATAGCCAGTAATTTCTAGGACATAGTGGTCCCATAAGAAATGAAACCCTACAACCTCAAGAGGGCACTCTCAGCATTGACGTACGCTAGATATCCTCTTTCCCAATGGTGTGTCAAGAGTCAACAAGTCAGCAGATGAAACGATGCAGAGCCCAAGGTTCTCCACAACCGCAACCGAGAAAAATTTATGGGAGGCACCAGTATCGAAAAGAGATAAAGATAAAACTGAAGCTACGAAGATCGTACCTCTAATTGTAGAAGGGTCGGGATCTTACTCCTGATAGGTCTGCTCCATGGCGAATGACTGGCCTGCACTGCAGCCCTGCGCCCCTGGCTGACCGCTCTGAGCTGATCCACTCTACTGTCGCTGATGACCTAGTGACTGACCACCATGGCCGCGACCTCCACCTTGGCCTAAATGGCCGGAAGAACTCCATTTCCATGACTGGTGGGAAACTGGTGAAGAATCTCCAGAACGCGGGGTCATAGAGGAACCCCTACCACCAACTGAAGGTGGGAAGATGTGACAGAAACGCGGAACATGGCCCATCTTTCTGCAAGACTGGCACACCATCGGATCACTCTAGCACTAAGTCCTAGCATGCCTACTCCTACCGCACTAGTAGCATACAACCTGGATGCTGGAAGACGAATCCCGAAAACCTCGATCTCTTCAAGAAGACTCTCTGAAATGCTTCCTACTGTCCGTAAGAGGAACACCAGCTCTGGATATCGAACCGCCCTGGATCACTGCTCTAGAATCCCTCAGGTTGTGCTCAGTAATCAGCGCCTAGTTGACGATGGAGGATATCGAAATCAACTGGAAGATATTCACCTGGGAACAGATCTCCTGCCTGAGACCGTCCTCGAACTTCCTAGCAAGGAATAACTCATCACCTGCTGGGATCGATGTGAAATGCTGCAGCTCAGTGAAACGAGACGAGTACTCCATAACAGAAAGAGTACCCTACTGCAGGATCATAAACTCCCAGGCTCGATCAGCCTCAGGGTATCCGGATAGAAGTAGTCATAGAAGGTGCATCAAAACTCATCCCAAGACATATCCTGCTGACGTCCTGACCGTGAGATCACCTCCCACCACCTCTTGGCGGTGTCCCAGAGCATATAAGTAGCCAGGTTTACCCTTTTATCCATAGGGATCTCTAGATGCTCAAATATGGTCAGTGTGGCCTCTATCCACGACTCTCCATCCTGAGGTCCTCCATCCCCTGAAAAAGTAGGAGGATGCTACTACTGGAAAACCTATGTCAAATCTGCCATCGACGGGCCAGGAGGCGGCCCTCCCTGGATGGTCTGCATCATCCTCAGAAAACCGTCCCTAAACTACGCATCAGCGCCGGTCACTTGTATGACAGTCGGTACCAAGGCTGGCTCGACTGGAGGATCGGCAGGAAGTCCCTGATCAGCCATATCTGGCATCTGATCACTGCCTGATGACAGACGCACAACCAAAGGACGTCTCAGAGGCATCGCTCTGAAAGATAAAAAGCATGCCTTAGATCAGGAAAACAAGGACATAAAACACAGGAGTACAAAATAGGGACAGGGGAAAGAAACTATCAAGTTTTAAAAAACACAACTTCACGGCGTGTCTTCTTTAGACATTAACATGGGCGTGTACCCCTGCCCGACAGGTCATGTAACACCCCAAACAACACAATGTGTTGTTACCACACATGGCATGTACTTGAACTCTAAACCCCTTCCCCAGTCTCCTTACACAGCTAACCCACACGGTTCAAAATAACCTAAGACTACACGGCGTGTTCCCAAGGGACACAGCGTGTACTGGACACGGTCTCGGTGGCCTGTGTTGTTAGTTACATGGCCATCTACATAGCTGTCCCTTACAAGGCATGTTCCAAACAAACACGGCATGTAAAGGAGGATTTGACACCGTCTCGTGTTGTTCGTAACACAGTCGGGTACCTGGACAAGACTACATGGCGTGTTCTGAAAGCAACACGGCGTGTCTACTCGAGCTTCCTCGACCCGTATTGTTAGTGACACGGATGGGTACAAGGATCTACACTACACGGCGTGTACATACCGTACACGGAATATTCCTGAAGTTATTTTCACAACCCTATGTTCTTGCCCACATAGTCAGTAACATGGCCTAAAAACTACACGGCGTGTAACCAGAAAGTACAGGTCGTGTATTCTGGGTTTTTCTGGGCAGTAGCTCAGAAACTGTAGAGAAGCCCAGAAACATGGAAAACAAGGCAAAGAGGTGCCAAATTTCAATCCGTGATGGGCCATACTCCCCACGAATCAAAGCTTGGCATCCCCATCATTCATGTACAAGAGAAAACTGGATCATGATCCACCAATTTCTGATCCAAGAGGACCCATAACACCTCAAGAATCAAAATTTGGTGTTCATTTAAACAATGTACAATACAAAAAACTCTCTAACAAGCAGCAGAGATTCTATCAACCATCTATCACAACACCATGCATAATATATACAACATCTATCACAATAGCATGCAATCGCTAATGCACCATAAATGGCATGGAAAGAATGTATGGCATGTGATTTCTACAAGTGTCTATATGATGCATGAGATGGAATACCCTCATCTCATCGGGTTGCGACATAAATAGAACCATAATATCAAAACAATAACAGTACAAAGCATGTGAATCACTCTAGGTGAAATCGTATCAACAGAAAAATTTCAAAATTAGAAAACTGCAATAAACGAGGTAGTATGGCTTTTCCCTGTACACGGGTTAGCTACTCTCGGGCACAGCTTATTACCAAGTACTGAATCCATCCTATACCTGGATAAAGTCTCCAAATAGTAAAGCAAGAGAAAAGAACTCCTCTGATACCACTTTGTAACTTCCATGTTCCGGAAGCCGCCTAGAGGCGCCCCTTACCTGGTTGGTCGCATGGCCTCAAGAGAATTTTCCCAAATTCCAGAGGTTGCCGACTAGCAGCAAGGGCCTTGGGTGTGATAGTGGGTAAACTATGCCCTCATTGGCAGAGTACAAAGTGGAAGAAAAATAAACATGCAATAGCAGAAGCAGTAATAACCAACAATATAAAAAGCGGAAGACTAAATCAACAAACTGGAGCACATATGTATATATGAAATGATGCATGATAAATATTTAGGAAATTAGCCAAACAAGTAACAATGATGGAAACAATACAGTACCAAAACAAGTACAAAAGAAAATAAAATATCTCCTCAGCATCGCAAGCCAAAGCTTGGTCCCATGCTCCCCTGCTCCAAGCAATCAAGTACCAGAAGCCAAAGGGGGCTTTCCCTTGTCTATACCTGCAAAAATATAGTCTGTTTGGGCCCAAAAGCATGACCCAAATAGGGTGTGAGACTAAATCCTAGTAGGTATTCATCCGAAGATCTTTTCCTAACAGTCGGTGAGTACATGGTAGGTAAATGTACAATAAGTAGTAAACAACAATAGCAAGTAATAGGTAGTAACATTAAGCAGTAAAGCAGGATGATACAATAGCAATCAAACCACAACCAACAAAAGAAGCGAAGAAAAAAAGCTAACAAATAGGAGACCATCTGGGAAGTACTCACAGCCACCCCCTCTGGTCCTATCCCAGAAGTACCACAACCCTCTGGGCAGTGCGCTCAGCCTAACCTCTTTGGTTTGGTCATATGAATTTATGAGACTCTCTGGGGAAGCTCACTCGGTCAATTCCCCTTATAGTCTAGGTTAGTTAGGGACTCTCTTGAGGAAGATCACATGGTCTAAACCTCTTATCCCCAAGGTCTAGAGACTCTCTGAGGAAGCTATCTCGGTCAATTCCTCCTATGGCCTCAGGTATACCACAGACTCTCTGAGGAAGCTCACTCGGTCATTTCCTCCTCTCGCCTGGGAAGGTTCTTAAAGAGATTGAAACAGGGTAAGACACTCTGAGGAAGCTCACTCGGTCTACCCTCCTATAGATTATAAAATCCAAGACTCTCTGGGAGCTCACTCGGTCCATCCCCTCTCTAGTCTATAACATCTAAGACTCCCTGGAAAGCTCACTCGGTCTATCCCTTATAGTCTATAGAACCAGTTTCTCTCAGCCTCATGTCGGTCAGTGCATAATAATGCTATAAGGCCATAGTACACCTATAGAGCTACTTGGATAACCAAAGTACACATATAGAGCTACATAGCTAAATAGTCTACAAGGCAACAAGCATGTCATGAGTTCCACTTGAACCTATAACTGCAAGGCATGAAAATAGGTGTAGAAGCCAAAGGCAAACGAGGCCCCAAGGTCGTAAACAGAACAAAGCAAGGGAAAATACAACCAATAACAAAAAATTATCCTCTAACATGGTCAAATTATCTCTACAAAAGCATACAAGCAAGGCAGGAAAACAAAGAAGGAAAAATGGGGTAACATGCAATACCCCGTTCACGGGTATCGGTGGAAATTCGCATATAAACTTAGATACTTTGAACGGTAAGGCACAAACCACCTACCTCGATCCTAGGAGATCGATATACTTGAACCACGACAATTGATTATCTCTAGAACGTCTTAGATCTGAGAAACGCACCAAACATTCAACCTTAGATAACATGAGAAGGAGAAATAATTGGAAAACAAGGCTCATGCAGAAAGGAGAACTCACCGTTGCGCTTCCAATGCAATCGATAGAGCTCAAATCAGAGAACGGGTGGAGGCTCGGGAATACGAAGAAGTTTTGTAGTCGTACGGATTCTCTCGGTCGAACCAGACCTAGAAGAATATGATTATGACGATGAGGCATGACCCCGGTCCGATTAGTGGAAAAAAAATTACATGGCATGTATTTTTAAAGTACACGGCGTGTAGTGGGTTTTTACGTACTCTGCCAAAATTGGCCTCCATGTCACCCCCACACACCATGTGTATGGTCTAGACATGACCAGCACACGGTTTCAAGTGGGAAAAGAGTACACGGTGTGTACTCAGAAAGTACACGACGTGTACTTCAAAAATTCCCAAAAACTACAAAAATTATCAAAAACTCCAGAAAAGGAAAAACATACTTGAAACGAAGATTCGGTTTCTTACACATGCTATTTAATATTTTAATATATTTCAAACATTTATTTTGAGCACATAAAGCCTCATAATTTCACATTGTCTAAGTTCCTATTCTCAAGAATAAACCATAGAATATTTAAAAATAATACAGAAAAACTATGATATGTTACATTATCCCCATCATCGAGATTTACGTCCTTGAAAATCTAAAATAAGGGATACTCAAAAGGATGAGGGTACAGATCACAAATTTGTGTCTCTCGCTCCTAAGAACTCTCCTAGAGATTCCCTATGATGCCACCAGAAACATGCCATAGTAATAGATTACCCACAAAGGATCCTCTCTTAACAATCCTCAATCCTCATTGGGTTCTCAGTAAAAGTTGCTCCATCCTTGAGTTCTAGTTCATCCTAGATGATAACATGTGATGGGTCATGCATATACCTCCTTAGATGTGACACTTGGAAGAAGTCATGTACCCAGTCTAATTGTGGAGGTAGAGCTAAGAAGTAAACCACATAACCAACTCTATGCAATATCTAGAAAGGTCCAATAAAACTTGGAGATAACATTCCACATCATCTAAATCTATACAATCCACATTGTGGTGAAACCCATAGGAACACATGATCTAATTTCTTGATCTCTAAATGACTCTATCACATGTTAGAATAAGACTTATTATTGATCTGTGGAGTATTCATCCTCTCTTAGATGATCTTCACCATCTCTATTGTAGTTTTCACCAACTCCAGTCCCCTGAGTGCCAACTCTCCTAGGTCAGTCCAACAAAGTAGAGACCTATAGGGTCGCCCATACAAAGCATTGAATATTTCCATACTAATGGTGGAATGGTAGTTGTTGTTTTAACAAAACACCAACAGTGTTGGGTGATCCTCCCAACTAGGGCCAAAGTCAAACATGAAAGCGTGTGGCATGCCCTCCAGAACCTGAATGGTCCACTATGTCTGGTCATTAGTTTTTGGGTGAAACATTATGTCCAAGTGTAATGGGACCCTAACACCAACTATAATCCCTTCCACAACCATGATTTAATGTGAGAATCATGATCAAAAACAATTTTCAATGTAACTTCATGGAGTTGAACTATCTCCTAAACATCAAGGCATCCCAAGATCTCTACTTAACTCTGCTCTCGAATAACTAGGAAGTGTAGCAACTTGGTGAGTTGGTCAATGATCTCCTAGATGGAATAACATATCTTTGATTTATATGGTAATACCATCATGAATTCCATTTAAAACTCATAAAACATTCCTTTTGGAACCTCAAGGGGTTGAGCTAAACCTATTGGGACTTGTGCATAGCCTTCACTTGCTAGCAATTAATGCATCGAGAGACTAACTCTGCAACTCCTTTATTCATCTCTAGACACTAAAATTGAAATCATAGGCCATATTACATATTTTACACACGTAGATGCACCGCCAAGGGAGATTTATGAAAGTTTCTCAAAACCTCATCAAACAACATCACCAATACCATCATACATCCTTTTAAAAAAAATGAAATTCTCACTCCCATTAGAAAATCCATCAGGAGCATGCCATGTGGATATCTGATCATGTAGGGTATCGCAGTCTATATCCCATTTTTTTACTTCCATAAATAATTTTATTATTAGAGGGGTAAAAATCATTGACTAGAGATAAGCATACTCATCTCCATCCATAAAGGGTAGCTGCAATGGGGCCAACTACTCTAACACCTTGTTCAGCAACTTTGAACTAGATCTTATACTAATAGATTTTTCCAAAACATTCCCCTTCCTAAGAGTATAAACAAATATAAAATTCATTTCCCTAGAGGAACTCTATCCATAGCCTCTATATCAATTTTTGATCATCGTGAGAAAAAGATATACTTGAGACTCTTGTGGTCAGAGTACACAATAAATTTCTCCCCATCAAGTAGTGACGCCACATGTTTAATGAAAAAACTATTGTTGATAAATCAAGTTAATAGTTAATATAGTTATTCCCATGTAGTATTATTTAGTGTGAAATATAGTAAATATCTACTCACCTTTGGATCAGAACGCATCCATGTCTGGTCCTTGATGTATCGCGGAACACTACGTACTCAACACCCTCCTCCGATAACCTCGAGATGGGAACACTTGTGAATATATACCGTAGCTCATCAAAGAAAAACTACCACTTTTTTTCTAGATGAAAGGCTTCCCGTTCTAGTTCAATGCTGTCAAGGGTGCTTCCACTCTGGAAAAGTCAGGTACAAACCATTGATAGTACCTAGCTAATCCAAAGAAACTCTTTACCTCGGTAGCACTCTTTGGTGGCTCCCAACAAGCACTGCCTCAACATTTGATGGATCCACTGCAACTCCATATTATGATATGACATGTCCCAAAAATGGACTTATTGAATCCAAAACTAACACTTTAATAGATTCCCATAAATTTGGTGCTCTCAGAGTGTGTCCATGACAATCCTCAAGTGTCTCGCGTGCTCCTCCTGACATGTTGAATACACTAGGATTTCATCAATGAGGACTACCTTGACCTGTATAATAATGGTAGAATGATTTATTTAATGAGTCTCATGAAAACATCAGGTGCTCTCTCTACACCAAATGGAATCACCAAGTACTCATAGTGACCATAACAGAATCTAAATTTCATCTTCAGTATACCCTCACCCTTTACTCACGACTAGTGATAGCCTGATATGAGGTCAATGTTTGAGAACCATAACACCCCTTTAAACTAATCATAGTGTCTATTGATCCTTGGTAGTGGATAGATTTTCATCATAGTCACTCGGTTCAGGCATCGGTAATCCACACTTAACCTCAAACTCCCTTATGACTTCTTGGAAAACAAAATTGGGGCTACCCGGGGTGAAACACTATATCTCACATATCACTTCCTCTACAAGTCCTCCAACTAAACCATAATCTCAAAAATATATATAAGATACATCTCATATGATGGTGTAGATATATATTCCTTCATGTGATTTATATCAATGGAGATGTATATCTCTCAGTGGGGAGGTAAACCTAGAACATCTTTTGGAAGGACTCCCTCGTACTCTGCCTTCACTGCACGAAATTGGGAACTCCAAATATCTAGTAAACCAAGGTTTTGGTGATCCAACTGATGAATAATCAAATACACCCTCGTATAAACCATTCTTCATGCACTGTATGGGATTCCTTTTCTCTGATAAAGGAAAACACAGTTTCTTCACTACGAACACACCGCATCCTCCACCTAAAATAGTCAATCTTTTATTGAACTATAAATATCTAGTACATACCTAAGATGATTTTATAATGCCAAATTGATTCAACAAAAACGATCACATACAAAAATATTTTCTCCAAGTGTCATGATGCACTATTAGTATAAGTGTGAAATTGTCAAGTCACCACCCGTCAGAGTCTCTAACCATAAGGGTTGAGTCAAAAGCTCAACTAAAATCTTTATGTCTCGAACAAAAGAAGTGGAAAATAAGGAATTCAGAGAACCTATTACTATCAACACTACATATAAATTATAAAATACACAGATCAAACCTTGTATCATCCTTGGATCATCGGGATCATAGGCATCCATATCCTACAGTTGGCTTTGTCCCTGCCCACCTGCTCCTTGAGCTAGGCATGCACCACCTTTGGGTGTTAATGGTAATTGGCTGAAACGCTGACCACCTACTACTACCCTAACATCCCCTCTACCACATATTACACTATTTGGACCACCATTCTCCTAATTCTATCTCTATCATGGTGGTACCTTTACCATTTATCGATCATTTGCATGATGGTTTGGGAAATATCATGCCAGATGTCCCCAAACGTTTCAAGAGAAACACCGCCTGTCCCATAGATGATTCGAGCCACCCGAAGAGCCCTACACTACTGAACATAAGTCCTATGATATTCTCATTAAGCATATGACCCTATTGGATCATTTTGAATGTAATTATATACCTATTATCGAGGTCTCATCTATTGTGTTCCCACTACTATCTCCTGCTAGTGGTGTCTACTTTTCCGGAAAATGTTCTACCAATAGGACTCGATCATGTACTCAAAAATAGGTGTAAATGCTAAGGGATACCATTGAAGCCCTAATTTACCAGTGCAATCCCTACTTGAAAGTACAATGCTGATGAACTGGTCTCATATCATATCCAAGGAGTAGTGAAAGATATAAACAAACTTTTCTGATTACTCTACCTTGGTCATACATCCCTTTTGTAGTTGTAGAAGCTCCTGTATGTGTACTGATCACAACGTGGATAGATAGAACTCCTCTATAAGGAGACATTCGAATTCTTTCCAAGAGAGAATCTTCAATTTGTGTGACTAAGTCACCAATATCCACCATTTCTCTATAGATCCCTGAATAAGACTCATGGAACGGAATTCCATCTGATTGGAAGGAGTCCTCAGAAGGATGAAACGGTTGGTGACTAACTCTAGCCAATCCTCATCCACTTGGGCATCTGGCTCACCCAAAAACCCTAGGGCTCACTGCCTATGAAACTCATGCAATGCTCTAATCCAACATCCATCCTCGACTATTAGTGATGGTACTAGATTCTGCTCAATAGGTGGTGGAATAGTTGGTAAATCAATTGTAGGTTCTATCTCTAGTTCTCACCTCAGTACTGAGGCCTCATCACTAGGTGGATCAACCTAGTGATCACACAGTGAAATATTGGATATCTATCTATGTGGAATCTTGAAATAAAAAAAGATATACCACTGTAAAAAGAGTATATCTAGGGAGATGGCACAAGAAGGACATGGAAAACACAACAATTCAAATATGATGTGTGTACTATTTTTTCATACAACAAGTGTTATCATGTAACGAGTCAAAAATTAGGTGATCGGAGTCCTCGTGTATGGATACATCAGTCGCTCCACCAACACTGGAGTCCATGGCCTGAAATCTGGACTCGAAACACTTAACATTATTGCCCCAAACCAATAACATAGACTCCAGGTCCTAATGTAGAATCAGACCCCTATGATGCCACTCTGTCACGACCCGTCCTAGATGGTCCCATTCCGCTACTACCCCAAGCAAACCTCCAATAGGCCAGGGGATGGTGACTAGCACTGAGTAGGCATATCCCACAAATGGGAGGAATTATCCTAAAGTACCAGTACACACACGTCTCCAAGACAAAAAATGGTGAAATGTAAAACAAATAAAATAATGAATGCATATAAATAAGATCCCATAACCAGATTATGATAGTAAGTGATGGAAAGTAAACATGGTGAAATATAATCCCTCCATAAAGAGTTTGTAACAAAATTAAAATTAAAAGAGTAATAAGTTCAACCTGCTCCAAGGGTGAGGATTAAGTCAAAGGAATGCTCCCAGAAAACACCTCGGTCTTCCAACCTCAAGATATGCTCCACCCACTCCCTTTCCTCTAAGGACACCATCCAAAGGATCATCATCTACAAAAGACATGACAATTGGGGGAAAATCCTGTGTATGGTTGAGTATAAAAATACTCATTAGGACCCCTCAAAAACAATAAACACAAAGTACCAAGTATATTCATCTCAATAAAATATATAAAAACCTATGTATAATATGAAAACCCCAAATATACTTAGGAGAGGCACCATGACATTAGGCAGTAGTAGCCAACTACCGACCATAGTATTCTGCTCGAAGAAACACCTGTTTTGGGATATCTCAATCCATGATCCATGTTATCATCAGAGAAACTTGATGAATATGTTTAGCTCATTTGGGACACTCCACAAGAGAACGCATTGGTCTAAGAAGACTATGATACACATAAAGGGGTAATTCCCAAAACCACTAGGGACACCATGAACCCAACCTGGATCAACATTGTACGTAGTATATCATATGTCAATTATTCCAAAAACACTACCGATGTAGCCTGCTTGAAGGACAATCAAATCCTTACTCAGGGAGGTTATGATGATTCCACAAATACCAATAATGGATTCTAGAGGATCACACTCTAGTCTCACAGAGGGACAACAAAACTCCATACAAGACTCAACCTATGGAGTGGATCACAATCCATTGACGTGGATGTAATGTCACACTGTAAATTTTAGGAAAGGGACAAAGGGAATGAAATTAACCTATACTAGTCAAAACTAGAAAGATGAATATCCTCAATAAATATTTATGGGAGTGCATGGAATGTTTCCTGGGGTACATTGTGTGTCCATCTATCCCAAATCTTTCCCAAGCAGAAGATCCTCACACTGCATGTAGCCTCTATATACATGCCATGAAGAAGGATGTGCACAACATATAGAGATACATAGTATCCTGGATGTGTCACCTGGCCGTTTCGGTGTACCGGAACTTTGTCTATGTAATGGTTAGTATATACCAAGCCATGTCTATGTATAAGTACAAAACATGCCATCTTTCCATGCAATGTTCCCTATGTCTGTCTACTCTATGAAGTACACGCTGAGTCAATTGAGGAGGGTCACAGACCATGTCATAGGGGTTAAATTCCATGTGACCCTTAAATTCATCCAAACCATAGCATCGTATACAAGAGGCCCCACATGATGTGTAATTCTAGATTAAATATTGTGTTTTGTGGGATTTTCTGGAATCGCTTATTCCTCCTCTGCACGTCCCAACCGATGCTCTTCCTTTGATCGAGTGATCGATTCACCATGAAAAATAAGATAAATGTTCATTCATTCATTTACTTCATTGAAAAATTCATTTAATCATTGAATCATCTCACAAATAGGATCCAAACAAAATTCTTCATTTTGTGATTAAGAACGCCAAAGAACATGATTTTCGAGAATCATTTGTCATTTGATTCACTCTATCTTTGTCGTCGAACCTCTGTTGTACTGTGCCAAACCCAGATCTACGATATCAGATCATTGTTCCAAGAAAAAAGTGTGCAATGATCAATTGATCGGGAATAGGAGAACCCTAGACCAACAAAGAATGCTTGTGGTGAATTTTGTAATTGGGGCAAAAAAATCAATAAAAAGGAATGGACCTTGATCGATGTTTGTGTCAATCTTGGTTCATTTTCATTTGACTAGAAATAGAATCCATTAACAATTTATTCAATATAAATTATCCCATTCAATCCCTGAAAAATAAATCCCATCATGAAAGGTGATTAATCCAAAAATCAATTCATTCATCGGTTGATTTTTTTTTTATTGCAAAAATGAAGAAACGGAAAGAATCCGTGTAAAATAAACACCCTACTTCGATTCAGTTCGATCATTAATGAAGAACAGATGTCAAATCACATTTTTTGGTGAGATCCCTAAAATATGAGGCTGTGTATGTAAATACCCATAAATTTCAATGAAATTTTTTTATTAATTTTATTTGGAATCTTACAAGAACGCAGTTTCAGGCGGCACCTGATTCCGAGGCCCGGTGTGCCCGGAATCAATTTTCTAAGTTTGGCTCGGGTACGTTCAGTGAACGAACGAGCGGGTTTTTTCTAACTTTTGAACCGGTGCTCGGAATCGAATTCTGAGGGCACCGATGGAATCGCATCACCGGTATTTTCTTAGAAACTCCTCTTCCGTAGTTGTGTTTGCTCGGGTGTGGCTTTTAATTTTTGGGCTTTAAGTTAAGAAATAAAATAAAGTGGTGCGACAACTTTATTTTTATTTCACTTAAAGCCACATAAAAGCCACTTAAAGCTGCTTAATCTGATTTGAATCGGATAGGGTGGAACCCAAAAATATTCTACCCTCTTGGTAGGATATTTTTGAGGTGGGGCCCGCATGAGCCCCACCGTTTTTTTTCCGCTAAGTAACGCACCCGCGAAAACCCCTATTAATTGACAGTCAGCTGGGGCGTTTCTTAATCTATTAAACTCTTCTTTTAATTGGGCGGTTTTATTCGTTGAATTAATTCTATGAATTAATGGGTCATTACTTAACTTATCTCTTTTTTCATTTGATGGCATGTTATTAAAATAAGACCAACATTTTATTCTTCTGGTGTGTTGTTCGTTGAGATGATTTGACAAGACCTTAAGTCCTTCAACCTCCTTCGCAAAGAACGCGGAGAACGCAAAGAACGCGAAGAACATGAAAAATGCCGAGCCCTCGGAGATCAACAACGCGACACCGTGTTTCGAGATGCCAATGATTCTTCTCCCGTGACGTTCTTCTGCGACGTTCCTTCATCCGCGAAAAATCCTCGATCATCCGTTGAGGTAAGAGATTGCAGACCCTTTTAATTCTTTGTGGTTTATAACAACAACATGGATTTAATTAGTGTAAATTAAATCCATATGTTTTCTTTACCCCTCATATATCCTCGACGCGGTGCCCTTCCGCGATGATGTGGCGCCCTTCCACGATGTGACGATCACCTCCTACCGCGACGGTCAATTCCGCAAAGAATGCACGATCGACGACTACGGTGAGGTAGGGGTTTTATTTGAGAACAATCTTTATTCCCATGGTTGTTTCCTTTAAAACAATAATCCGGATCAAAGGTTCAATTTTAATTTTATTAAAATTTTGCCTTGATTGTTATTCATGTGTTGAATGTATTTTCTCGATTGTTATCAACTAACACGGAGGGTACGGGCCAAACAAACACGGCCCAACAACCCTCCGCAGTTTCCGTTGATGCGCGGATTGGCGGACGATGACGAACGGGGCCGCAATGGCGATTCGAGGGCCTGGCAGTGAAGATCGAGTCCCGAGAGGACCTCTGGCGAAGACCACATGCAAAACGGACCACCGGAGCGCGTCTGGTGGCCCGCGGAAGCTCCTACCGGCCGTCAGGCGGCAGCGGCGCCCGGCGCGCCGCCGGCAAAACCCGCCGCGACGGCGAGCCATTTCCGCGGCCGCGCGGAACCGGGAGGAGGGACGGGGCCTGGCCGCTGCGTCTGCTGGCGAGGCGGCCCCACCCGGGGCCACGGTGTTTCTTCACGCGGGGGCAGAAATCCCCCCGCGGATTCCCCTCGCTCGTCCGCTCGGCCGAGCCGAGCCGGGCCGACCTAGGGGGGGTCGGGCCTGGTCGGTCCGGCCCCAGACCCCTCGTTTCCGGACCTTTTTGTTCTTTTGCTCATAACTTGAGGTACGGGCCTCTGAACGATGCGCCGTCAGCGGCGATTCGATCCTTGGATCGATACGGTCGCTTCGGTATATCACACTCAAGGTTTCGGAATACTTTGTTTTCGGCCGGGTTTGTTCGTACACGAAACCAACCGGGCCCTCGGAGCGGAAACACTCATATCTTGAGCTTCGGACGTCCGATTGACGTGTCGTCGACTTTGTTGAATTCCTCTAAGTGAGAAGGATCTTTTGGCTTACTCTTCCCGAGGTTTGGACATAGGTGGAGTACGGTCGGGTTGGTTTTTCCTTAAAAACCAACCGGTCCCCTGGGACGAAAAAGCCAATAACTCTCAGACCAGGCGTCCGATTGACGCGCCGTCTGCGACATTGAGTTCATGTTGGCAATACGGAACTTTTGGATACATCATCTCTGGACTATGTGTCAGTTGATGTATCAGCCTCTCGTCTCGTGAAGCGGACCCTCCCGAACGAGCTTGCTGTGTGCGGGAACCCTAGCGCTGGCTGCGACTGCGATGATGATGGAAACAGTACGGGAATCCTCTGTGTTTTCGGTAGTGACCACTACGGTACATCTTGGGATACATCAACTCCTGAATACATGTCAGTTGATGCATTGACCTCTTGGCTCGTGTAGTGGACCCTCCCGGAACGAGCATTCTGTGTGCGGAAACCCTAGAGCCGGTTGAGACTTGACGACGGCTGATTGAACGATTCGGTGTGTTACGAATATCCCAGTGTGAAGCGCTTGGTTGTAGCAGCAGACCCACAGCGGAGGAGCCTTTGGTTGTAGCGGAAGACCCACGGTACTCAACAGAAGCAGTACCTCTGGAGGCTATGAGGGGGAGCGCTTGGTTGTAGCGGCAGACCCACGACGGAGGAGCACTTGGTTGTAGCAGCATGGGGGAGCGCTTGGTTGTAGCGGCAGACCCACGACGGAGGAGCGCTTGTTTGTAGCGGCTAACCCGTGGTACTCAACAGGAGTACCTCTAGAGGCTATAAGGGGGAGCGCTTGGTTGTAGCAGCTGACCCATGGTGGGAAGCGCTTGGTTGTAGCAGTAGGCCTACAGTACTCGATAGGTGGAGTACTACAGCAGTCCAAGGTTAGAAGGAAGCGCTTGGTTATAGCGGCATAACCACTGTACTTGATGGAGAAGGAGTTTCCCTATAGCTATGGTTTCAACTTCATGATCGATCCTCTGTGGGTCATTGCGGGGGTTAGTACCTACCTATCCTTTGTGGGTCCGACGGCTAGATGAATCAGTGGCTACATCTGATCATCTCTATCTTCTTAAGAAGAAGTATATCCTATGTGAGCTGAATCCTGTTTGTTATCCTATGTGGATTTATGTTTTTCATTCCTATGTGGATTGTGTCGTGCTATCCTGTGTGGATTTACATTTTGCTTTCCTGTGTAGACTATGTTGTACTTGAGCTCGGATGTTGGAGCCGAGCGAGAATTGAAGACTTGGGTATATGTATGGGCATATACCTAATCCGTGTCTGATGTTACTTCGTGATTGTATATTTCCTTTGTGCTTTATCCTTTGTGGATTCTGGGAGACCTTCGGGGGTCTCGGGGTCCCTAATGAGTAGCTTATACTCACCCCTGCACAAGCTATGCCTGCACTACGTTGTGTTGGTTGCAGATGACGGATAGCGCTGATCGTGGTGGAGGCCTGCGGAGCAGGACGGTACCTGGAGGTGGACCACTGGGTGGGACGTTCTCGGAGCAGTCGGTTGGACCCGAGGAGCAGTGGAGGCTTTTTGTACCCACCCTTCAGGTGGGACTTCCATTGGACGGCTCGACGTTGTGGCTTTACTTTTCAGTTGCTGTTTTCCCCTTTTGAGTTTTACTTTACTTTCAGTTTGGGTTTGTATTCTGGCCCACTTACCTTTCCGAACTTACTGTTGTACCAGTTTTTACTTAGTGTTTACCTTTTATGCTTGCTTACTCTGTGGTGCTTGTTTACTTTATGAAGGCAAGGCCTTCCCTTTTACCGGGATTTACGCCTTGGTGCTAGTCACCAGCCCCTGGCCTATGGAAGGCGGGCTTGGGGTAGTCATGGCATGGGCCCCGAGGTCGGGTCGTGACAAATTGGTGTCATAGGAGTTCGGTTCTACCATGGACTCTGATCTTTCTTCTATTTGAAGCAATAGTGTTAAGCGTATTGAGTGTGGTTATCAGTCTAGGGAGCCCAGTGTTGGTGCGGCGGCCGACGTATCCGTACACCAGGACCCTGACTTCTGATTTCCGACTCAATGCACGAAAACACTGATTGCATGTGTGTTTCAAGTTTTCTTTGTGATTACTTGTATCATCTCACCAGGTATACTGTTCTGACCGTGGCACACCTGTTTCCTTTTCAGGATGGCCCCACGACGGCAGCCAGCTAGGGTTCTGAGATTTGAGCATGACGACAGCCCGCCGAGCGACGAGGCCTCGGTACAGGGCCCTTTGATAGCAGAGGCACCAGCGGTACCTCTACCCATCGAGCCACCGATGCTTACATCCCCAGCCACTGATGATGCACGTCTCCTTAGTGCACTGCATGAGTTCCAGCGCTAGTGACCGCCTAGGTTCCGTGGGGAGACGGACCCCCAGGCAGCCGAGGACTGGCTGGAGGTAGTCGTACGAGTTTTCCGGTTAGTGAGGACACCAGCAGACCTCATGGTGATCCTCGCAGCGAGCCTCCTGTATGCGGCAGCAGGCAGATGGTGGAGCTTGATACTGCAGGTGCACGACGAGGCATCTCTCCTCTGGATGGACTTTGAGAGCCTTTTCCGCTCAGAGTTCTCCCCGGCCACCCTCCGTGCAGTGCGCATTCAGGAGATTTTACAGCTGCAGCAGGGCAGCATGTCAGTAGCCCAGTACGCGGTGAGGTTTACCGATCTCTCGCGCTATTCCATGGACATGGTACGGGACCCTTTCTTCAGGGCCCGAACCTTCGAGCAGGGGTTTAGGAGAGATATCAGAGCTTCAGTTGTTTCTCACAGCATTCCGACACAGGCAGGGGTGTTGCAGCGAGCCCTCTTAGTGGAGAGTTTCCTTGCTGAGGAGACTCCAGCAGTAGGACCCACCACTAGCCGGCATGCGGCAGAGTCTTCTGCAGCGAGCAGTAGACAGATGACGCAATGGTCCAAGAGGACTAGACCTACCGGTGGTCGACAGCATGACTCATGATCATTTGTGTGAGGCACTCGGGGTGGACAACGACTTACCATGAGCGGGCAGTGTTACTCCTGCAGCGGGATTGGTCACATGGCTCGTGACTGTCCAACCCGCCATACGGATGACCAGAAAGTGAATGAAAGACCCCCCTAGGCAGAGGTAGAGGTTCGATCAGGGCGGTCCTTAAGGAGCAGGCAGCCATGGTAGGGGAGCTGGTCGTGCAGCTGGAGGTGGATGACGCTTCGGGGTGTTGCCACCACCACCACCAGGAGGTCCACCCCGACCGCAGGGGACAGGAGGACATGGGATAGCTCAACTTCAGGCAGCTGAGGCCTACGATCATGGAGCTCCGGGAGCAGATGGACAATATCGGGACTAGCTCCAGACCTGGAGACATTTGTTCATGTTGCTTCTAGCATTGTCGATGTTTTTTTGTAGATGTTTTGTGTATTTGTACTTTGAGCTGCAGTAATAAAAGACACCCTTCTTTTGGCGTTTACCTTCCTGTCCTCTCTTTGTATTGTTACTAAGAGGTTCCGGTTTAAAAACCATTTACTTGACCCTCACTTTTATATACCTACTGGAGGAGACCCAGTGACCACACACTAATGCCGACAGTGTGACTCAACCCTTGGAGGCGAGAGTAACGGTTGGATATCTTGGTAGTAGCTTCGAGGCCTTACGACGTCATCCTTGGTATGGAATAGTATCATCCATGTCATGATTGATTGTATTAGGCGAAGAACTTAGTTCATCCAGGGGATGAGACCGGATTTCTCTTATTGGCAAAGAAGAAATCTCAACAGCTCTTGTAGGACCAGAGAAGGTCCAGGTCATCCAGGAGCGGATGAGGATAGCTCAGAGCCGGCAGAAGTCTTATGCTGACAGGAGGCAGAGGCCACTGGAGTTCGAGGATGGCGACCACGTCTTCTTGCGTGTCTCACCTCGACGTGGATTACAGAGATTTGGCTGAGGCGGCAGTCGTCTCCACGCTTCATCAGACCATTCCAGGTCCTCAACAGGATTGGCAAGGTGTCTTATCGCTTGGCTCTACCACCTCAGTTGCACCGGGTGCACGACGTCTTCCACGTATCTCAACTAAGGAGATACGTGCATGACCCGACACACATCATTGACCATGGGGAGCTGGACGTTGATGATGGGGCGACCTTTGCGGAGGTCCCAGTGGGGATCGAGGATCGACAGGAGCGGGACCTACGTGGACGATCGATTCCTCTTGTGCGCATCAGATGGCAGCACGAGAACCTCCTGGAGATCCCTTGGGAGCGGGAGGCTCAGATGTGTGCTCAGTACCGCCTTTTTATCCCTACGTTTGTGGTGAAGCTTTACGGGGACGTAAAGCCCTGTGGGGGGAGTAATTTAAAGACCCTTAAATTTCGAGGAAATTTTTTTCTTAATTTTCTTTGGAATTTTACAAGAACGCAGTTTCAGACAGCACCTGATTCCGAGGCCCGGTGTGCCCGGAATCAATTTCCGAAGTTTGGCTTGGGTACGTTCAGTGAACGAACGAGCGGGTTTTTTCTAACTTTTGAACCAGTGCTCGGAATCGAATTCTGAGGGCACCGATGGAATCGCATCGCCGGTATTTTATTAGAAACTCCTATTCCGGAGTTGCGTTTGCTCGGGTGTGGTTTTTATTTTTTGGGCTTTAAGTTAAGAAATAAAATAAAGTGGTGCGACAACTTTATTTTTATTTCACTTAAAGCCACATAAAAGCCACTTAAAGATGCTTAAGCTGAGTTGAAGCGGATAGGGTGGAACCCAAAAATATCCTACCCTCTTGGTAGGATATTTGTGAGGTGGTCCCGCACGAGCCCCACCGTTTCTTTTCCGCTAAGTAACCCACCCGCGAAAAACCCTATTAATTGAAAGTCAACTGGGGCGTTTCTTAATCTATTAAACACTCTTTTAAATGGGCGGTTCTATTCGTTGAATTAATTCTATGAATTAATTGGTCGTTACTTAACTTATCTCTTTTTTCATTTGTTTCCATGTTATCAAAATAAGACCAACATTTTATTCTTCTGGTGTGTTGTTCGTTGAGAGGATTTGACAGAACCTTAAGTCCTTCAACCTCCTTCATGAAGAACGCATAGAACATGAAGAACGCGAAGAACGTGAAGAACGCCGAGCCCTCGGAGATTGATGACTCGACGCTGTGTTCCGCGACGCCAACGATTCTTCTCCCGCGACGTTCTTCTGCGACGTTCCTTCATCCGTGACAAATCCTCGATCATCCGTTGAGGTAAGAGATTGCGGACCCTTTTAATTCTTTGTGGTTTATAACAACAACATGTATTTAATTCATTTAAATTAAATCCGTATGTTTTCCTTACCCCTCGGAGATCATCGACGCGACGCCCTTCCGCGACGACGCGATGCCCATCCGCGACGCGACGATCACCTCCTACCGCAACGGTCAATTCCGCGAAGAACGCACGCTCGACGACTACGGCGAGGTAGGGGTTTTATTTGAGAACAATATTTATTCCCATGGTTTTTTCTTATAAAACAAGAATCCGGATCAAAGGTTCAATTTTAATTTTATTAAAAAATTTCCTTTCTTGTTATTCATGTGTTGAATGTATTTTCTCGATTGTTATCACCTAACGTGGAGGGTGCAGGCCAAACAAACATGTCATGACAACCCTCCGCAGTTTCGGTTGATACACGGATTGGCGGATGATGATGAACAGAGCCGCAATGGCGATTCGAGGGCCTGGCAGTGAAGATCGAGTCCTGGGAGGACCTCTGGCAAAGACCGCATGCAAAACGGACCACCGGAGCGCGTCCGGGGGCCCGCGGAAGCTCCCGCCGGCCGCCAGGCAGCGGCGGCACCCGGCGCGCCGCCGGAAAAGCTCATCGCGGCGGCGAGCCAGGTTCCGCGGCCGCGCGGAACTGGGAGGAAGGATGCTGCTCGGCCGCCGTGCCCGCTGGCGAGGTGGCCCCACCCGGGGCCACGGCGTTTCTTCACGCTGGGGCAGAAAGGCCCCCGCGGCTTCTCCTCACTCGGCCGCTCGGCCAAGCCGAGCCGGGCCGACCCTCCGGGCCGACCCAGGGGGGTCGGGTCAGGTCCGTCCGGGCCCAGACCCCCCGTTTCTGGACCTTTTCGGTCTTTCGCTCATAACTTGAGCTACGGGCCTCCGAACGACGTGCCGTCAGCGGAGATGCGATCCTTGGATCGAGGCGGTCGTTTCAGTATATCACACTAAAGGTTTTGGAATACTTTGAGTTCGGCCGGGTTGGTTCGTACACGAAACCAACCGGGCCCTCGGAGCGGAAACGCTCATATCTTGAGCTTCAGACGTCCGATTGACGTGCTGTCGACATTGTTGAATTCCTCTAAGTGAGACGGATCTTTTGGATTACTCCGCCCAAGGTTTGGACGTAGGTGGAGTACGGTCGGGTTGGTTTTTCCTTAAAAACCAACCGGGCCCTAGGACGAAAAAGCCAATAACTCTCAGACCGGGCGTCTGATTGACGCACTGTCTGCGACGTTGAGTTCCTGTTGGAGATACAGAACTTTTGGATACATCAACTCTGGACTATGTGTCAGTTGATGTATCAGCCTCTCGGCTCGTGGATCGGACCCTTCCGAACGAGCTTGCTGTGTGCTGGAACCCTAGAGCTGGCTACGACTGCGACGATGATGGAAACAGTACGGGAATCCTCCGTGTTTTTTGCAATGACCACTACGGTACATCTTGGGATACATCAACTCCGGACTACATGTCAGTTGATGCATCGACCTCTTGGCTCATGGAGTGGACCCTCCCGGAACGAGCATGCTGTGTGCGGAAACCCTAGAGCCGGTTGAGACTTCAGGACTGTTGATCGAATGACTCGGTGTGTTATGAATAGCCCAGTGGGAAGCGCTTGGTTGTAGCAGCAGACCCACGGCGGAGGAGCGCTTGGTTGTAGCAGCAGACCCGCGGTACTCAACAGAAGGAGTACCTCTGGAGTCTATGAGGAGGAGCGCTTGGTTGTAGCAGCAGACCCATGATGCAGGAGCACTTGGTTATAGCAGCATGGGGGAGCGCTTGGTTGTAGCGGCAGACCCACGACAGAGGAGCGCTTGGTTGTAGCGGCTAACCCGTGGTACTCAACAAGAGTACCTCTAGAGGCTATGAGGGGGAGCGCTTGGTTGTAGCAGCAGACCCATGGTGGGAAGCGCTTGGTTGTAGCAGTAGGCCCACAGTACTCGATATGTGGAGTACTACAGCAGTCCAAGGTTAGTAGGAAGCGATTGGTTGTAGCGGCATAACCATTGTACTTGGTGGAGAAGGAGTTTCCCTATAGCTATGGTTTCAACTTCATGATCGATCCTATGTGGGTAATTGTGGTGGTTAGTACCTACCGATCCTTTGTGGTTCCGATGTCTAGATGAATCAGTGGATACATCTGATCATCTCTATCGTCTTACGAAGAAGTATATCCTGTGTGAGCTGAATCCTGTTTGTTATCCTATGTGGATTTATGTTTTTCTTTCCTATGTGGATTTTGTTGTGCTATCCTGTGTGGATTTACGTTTTGCTTTCCTGTGTGGACTGGGTTGTACTTGAGCTCGGATGTTGGAGCCGAGTGAGAATTGAAGACTTAGGTATATGTATGGGCATATACCTAAGCCGTGTCTGATGTTACTTCGTGACTGTATATTTCCCTTGTGGTTTATCCTTTGTTGATTCTGGGAGACCTTCGGGGGTCTCGGGGTCCCTACTGAGTAGCTTATGCTCACCCCTGCACGGGCTATGCCCACACTACGTTGTGTTGGTTGCAGACGACGGACAGCGCTGATCGTGGTGGAGGCTTGCGGAGCAGGACGGTACCTGGATGTGGACCACTGGGTTGGACATTCTCGGAGCAGTCGGCTGGACCCGAGGAGCAGTGGAGTCTTTTTGTACCCACTCTTCAGGTGGGACTTCCAGTGGACGACTCGACGTTGCGGCTTTACTTTTCAGTTGTTGTTTTCCCCTTTCGAGTTGTACTTTACTTTCAGTTTGGGTTTGTATTCTGGCCCACTTACCTTTCCGCACTTACTGTTGTACCAGTTTTTACTTAGTGTTTACCTTTTCTGCTTGCTTACTCTGTGGTGCTTGTTTACTTTACAAAGGCAATTCCTTCCCTTTTACCGATATTTACACCTTGGTGCTAGTCACCAGCCCCTGGCCTATGGAAGGCGGGCTTGGGGTAGTCACGGCACGGGCCCCGAGGTCGGGTGGTGACAGTGTAGATCGATTGATCCAAGATCCATCAATGTTATCTTGAGAGGGCCCCCTAAAGATCTTCGTTGTGATCCTTCGAGGTCTCCAAGGTTATAAAGTGAACCCTATATTTACATCATAACCATCTATTTAAATATTAAACCATTATTGAGTCCATGAAATTCATAATAATAATTATATTAAATTATGTTTTCTCATTTTACACCCACAAAAACTCTTTCACAAACAACCTACACTGACAAATATTAAGTCACATGTAGGAAAAACCCGTCATTATGAACTCAATGGTGCTGTCGGATTTTTGATATGGGTACCCGTTAAGGAGTTAATTAAAATTTTCAGGAAAAACTTATTTTTGTGCTATTTAATATTTTAATATATTAAAAACATTTACTGTAGGTGCATCGATCCTCGGAATCGCATGTCGTCTCAACACCTGATCTCAATAATAATCCATATAATATATAAAAATAACACACATAAAATCCAATACGTTATAGTATGTGGATAAAATAATGGTCCAAATTATATCTAATGGATTATAGGGTCTAAATATGGATATATAATGAACTTTGGAGAAGTATATAGGTCATTTAGACTCTTAAGATTATGGTTTAGTCCCTTGGTGTGCTTAATTTCACTTAATCGTTTTAACAAATTTTAATTATTTCCACTAATTTTTTTGGTCAAAAATATGTTGAACATATAATAAATTATAAATTATTACAATTCAAAATACAGAATCCATTTTCTCAAAGTCCAATCACATAAGTGGAAAATATTTATTTAAAATTAATCTCTCAGATGGGACGACAATGTAGGTCTTTAAAGTAAAAAACGTCCAAAAGTTTGTGAAGTGTTTATACCCAATTTCAAAGTGAAATTGATTCCAATAAAATAAATTGGATTAATTAATGAATTTTTTATCTAATTAAAATTTATAACCAATTAAAAATATAATTTTTCATTTTAAAAAAAATATATGGAAAGGCAGTTTCGAATTAAAATGCATTATTTTTCACTATTCATTAAAAGGTGAATCTTCACAGAAAAATAAGAAAAATTAATCCTAAACTAATTTATATATATTTATTTCAAATAATAAGTTTATTCTTCCATATAAAATTTATAAAATTTCTATAAATTGGATTTTAAATAGGTTTCTCATTAAAAGGAGGAAGAAGTGCCTCAATAAAAATATAGCATTTTAGGTGTTAAAATAGGTTTGATCTTATATAATGTCTATCAAATTTATTGGATAAATATCAAAAATATTTTATTTAATATAATATATATATATATATATATTCTATTAATATCACTCACTAATTGTGACTGATTTAATTTTTTAGTATAAAATTTCTTTGTGAGAATAAAAATAGTTTTCTATAAAAATATTCTCTTTATATTCAATTGGTGTATATTTTCACTTCTAATTAATTGGTAATATATAAATTCATTTTATATTTTTATAAAAAATATATTTCCATAATATAGTGAATAATGTTTATAACCACTAATTTAATGGCTAGGTGAAGTCATATTATAAAAAATAATAATATTTTAATAATATACTGTTGTTAGGTTAAAACTTGGCCTTGCGTGTAATGAAACTCGTCAGGCAGGGTTGTTCTTGCATTTAAGTAAGGATAACTTAGTGTTTTAGTTCATTTCATGAAATAAAATATATTAAAATTTTTTATAATGGTAACTGTATTATAAAGTATCTGGATATTGCATTCCCCTACGTGATAGGTGTTCCATGTTATACACGCTTTCAAGTGTATTGTTATTAGTTTGAATTTTGGGGTGTTACATTTAATTAATAAAAAAATTAAATACTTTGATATGAAATAAGGAATTATATTTAAAAAATAATTCAATGGTGGTTTTCCCATTATTTTATGTCAATATGAGGTCATTTTCTATGATTTTGACCATTATATACACAATTTAGTGTTTTAAAACACAAAAAACATGTTTATAATAATCTCATGAAAAAAGTAACTCAAAATGAGGTGCCTTAGGATATTAAATTTTAAAAAATAAATCAATGTTCATTGAACTCTGGTTTCATTGGAATATGATACATTTTTCCAATTTTTAACCATTCTACACCGGTTTTTAAAGGGTTAGGTAATTTAAGAACTATTTTATGAGTCATTCTGACCACAACACACATTATATTGACATGTTTTATATACAAACACATAAAAAGTAAAATAAACAGTAGTTTTCCCATGGTTTTACATTAATATGTTGTCATTTTTTATACATTTTACCATTACACGAATGTTTTACTGTTTAAAAACACTAAAAACACATTTACATGCATCCTAAGAAAATAGTAATTTAGAATGATGTGTTTCCTATTCCTACATTTAAAAAATCAATACATGGTTGTTTCACCTAATTCAATGGAAATATGAAGTTTTTTTCTTGGTTTTTACCACCTAAAAGATGTTTTTATAGGCTTTGGAACATTTAAAAACTATTTAATGAGTCACTTTGACAACACCACATGTTAGATTGATATGATTTCTATGAATAAATGAAAAAATAACTCAATGGTGGATGTACCATGATTTCATGTCAATATGAAGTTTTTCCATTGGTTTTGACCATTACACACACGTTCTAATGTTTTAAAACAATAAAAATGGACTGAAATGCATCTTGGGAAAACCATAACTTAGAATGATGTGTCTTTAGTTCCTACCTTTCAAAAATAAATCTATGGTCATTTTCTCATGATTTCACGAAAATTCGACATTGTTTGTCTTGTTTTGACCCCAAATACAAGTTTTTAAAGGCTTTGGTGCCTTTAAAATAGTTTACCAAGTCGTTCAGAAAACACCACATGTCGGATTTAGGTGTTTTCTACACATACATTAAAAAATAACTCAATGATGTGTTTCACATGATTTTACACCAATATGATGTTTTTTTCTATGTTTTTTACCATTACATGCATGTTTTGGCCTTTTCAAAAAATAAAAACACATTTATGGGTCTCTCGGGAAAACTATATATTATAATGACATATCATGCATTACTACATTTCATAAGTCAATCAAAAGTAATTTTCTCTAATTTAATTATAATTCAACGTCGTTTTCTAAGTTTTGACCCCAGGACACACATTTTCAAGGAGTTGTTACCTTTAAAACTATTTAATGAGTCATTTTGACCACAAATCTTGTAATATTGACATGTTTCCTATGAATACATGTCCAAAATAACTCAACGGTATTTGTACCATGATTTTACATAAATTTGAGGTCATTTAATATGGTTTTGACTATTACATGCATGTTTTAGCGTTTTAAAAAACTAAAAGCGTGTTTATGGGAATCTTGGGAAAATCATTTTTCATAATGATGTCTCATTGGATCCAAAATTTTGAAACTAAATATACAATAATTATCCTATGATTTCATAGAAATACAATGTCTTTTTCCTATTTTTTATCCCTTGTCAACATTTTTAATGGATTTGGTACATTTAATGAATTTTTACCGAGTCATTCCAACAACACTGCACAACATGTTGACATGTTTCCTATGAATACATGTCATAATTAACTCAATAGTAAGATTCCCATGATTTAACATCAATATGAAGTTGTTTTAGATTATTTTGATCATTGGACAAATGATTTAGTTTTTTAAAACTCTAAAAACGTGTTTACAAATATCCTGAGAAAACCATAACTAGGAAATATGTTATGTCAGTTCCAAAATTTCCAAAATAAATCAATGGTTGTTTTCCATTGATTTCATGGGAATTAAACATTGTTTTCCTACTTTTGACCCCATGAAACATGTTTTTTAAAGGTTTCTATGTCTTTAAAAAAATAAAGAGTCATTTCATCCACACCACATATTGTATTGATGTGTTTTCTATGAATACACATTACAAACAACACATTGGTGGTTTTCCCAGGATTTCACATCAATCTGATGTCATTTTATATTATTTGGACTGTTACATGGACGTTTTAGTGCTTTAAAACTAAAAAAATTCATTTACAGTCATCTCAGAAAAAATATAACACGTAATGACATACTAATGGTTCATAAATTTCAAAAATCGATCTATGGTTATTTTCTACTGATTTCATGTAAATCTGATGTTGTTTTACTAATTTTAACCCTCCTACACATGTTTTTAAAGTCTTAGTTACCTTTTTCAGAATATTTTTGGAGACATTCTGAAAACACCACACATTATATTTATGTTCTGTCTATATAGACCTATCACAAATAACTCAATTGTGGATTTACCAATATTTTGTTTTTATGCTTTTGACCGTTACACAAACCTTTTAGTGTTTTAAAAAATTAGTTACACATTTACAGGCATCCCAAAAAACCATAACTAAAAATGACATGAATTTAGTTCATATATTTAAAAAATAGATATAATATCCCTTTCATCAAATTTCATGGAAATAAAACATTTTTTTCCTAGTTTTGACCCTAATACACACGTTTTAAAAGGCTGTATTACCTTTAAAAAGTGCATATGGGTTAATTCTGACCACACCGAATATCAAATTGACATGTTTTCTATGAACACACGTGAATAATTAAAGAATAATTTTTTTTAGATTTCATTTATAGTTGAGGTTTTTTCTATGGTTTTTACCATCCCATGAAAGTTTTAGTGTTTTAAAACACTAAAAACATGTTTACGAGCATCCTGGGAAAACCTTAACTCTAAATGAAATTTCATTGGTTCTCAAATTTTCAAAATCAATCTACATTAATTTTACATTTATTTTATGGTAATTTAATGTCTTTTTCTTATTCCACCCCCAAACATGTTTTTAAAGGCTTTGGTACCCTTAAAAGCTGTTTACCAAGTCCTTTTGACCACATTGAGCATCAGATTGACATGTTGTCTACAAGTACTTTTTGGAAATAACCGAATGTTACTTTTTAAATTATATAAAGTTAATATTATGTCATTTTATATGTTTTTTATATTACATGCACGTTTTAGGGTTTTAAAATACAAAATACATGATTACGAGCATCCAAGGGAAACTGTAACTCGGAATGACATGCTGCCAGTTTTTAAATTTCACCAATCAATCTATGTAAGAACCCGATATTTGTTAGAGATTCCCTAAACATTTTTAGGTACATTGTTGTCTATTTTTTAGTACTTTTTACTAGGAAAATTCTTGTAGAGATTTTGGGTGAATTTTGATAATTTTCTAAGAAATAAGAGAAGTGCGCGGTTGGCGAATAATTTTCCCAAAATGTGCACCATAGACCAGCATACCATTAAAACCTAAGAAGAGGGGATTAATATAAATGACACATGGTTTTCCAAACTATTCACCCTAGATTGAGAAACCATGAACCCCTAGAAGAGGAATATTATTAAGGTGTACTCTTAGAAGAAATTGTGCACACTGAGAACTAAACTGTGGGTATAGTTTTAATTAACCCAAAAAATAGATTTGAAAAATCATAAACTCCTATATTAACCTAAAATATATACCCACTCATACCATAATGATTCATATCAATTTTAGAGGCTCCTATATGAATTCCTAAGGCTTCTAACCTCCGTTCATGGTGAATTGAAGGGCAGATTGAAGATCTCAACCTCCTCGAGTAATTGGTTTCTTCCTGTTAATAAATATATTTCTCTTTCACTAATGTTCTAGGATAAAAGAGGGATTTTTATCCACTATTGGATCTATATTTAGATCTATATTTTTTTATATTGATTCATTTAAATCTTGAACCTATGAATTCAATCAGGATCTCATACTTCATCAGTGTTTTGCAGAATTTGAGGATTTTCATTGGCGAGTATTTATCATCATACTTGAGGTATGTGTTCTATAATTCAAATCCCAAAGTATTGATTTAAATTATGTGTATCTAATTTTCTAATTTCTATTATATGTTTATAAATTGATTTTTTCATTTAATCAATTAACTTGGTAAATTAATTAATTAAAGAGATGTGAAATTGGGGATTTTAGGATTATAAATTTTGAATAATTAATTGTAGAATTAATTATGAGATATTGAGATAGAAGATTTGAGATAATTAATTATACAATTAATTATGTTATATTGAGTTTCTAGATATTTATTAATTAACTGGTGAATTATTTAATGGGATTAACATGATTAATTTATTTGGGAATTAATTAAGGAGAATTATATGAAAAACTAATTGTTGAATTATTAATGATATTGAGATGATTAATTAAGTATAAAATTAATTAATGATATTGATATGATTAATTATTTTTTTAATTAATTAATGGCATTGGTGTGGTAAATAAATAAGAAAATTAATTAATAGGATTGATGTGATGAACTAATTATTAAATTAGTAGTGATATTGAGATGGAATAATTAATTTTTGAATTAATTGAGGATATTGAATTGATTGAGGTGGAAAAATTAATTAATGAATTAATTACTGATTCAAATTGATTGATCTAGAATAATTAATTTATGAATTTATTTAGCTAGAATAATTAATTGATGAATTAATTATGGGGTTGTTAGGATAGAGGATCTTGAATAATTAATTGATGAATTAAGTATGAGAACTTATTTGACTCTAAATCAGATTAATTAATTAATTTTAGGTAAACCAATAATTTTTGAATTAATTAAAGGGATTTAATATGATTAATTAATTATGGAATTAATTAATGGAATATATGTGAACAACTAATTGGTGAATTAATTGAAGGCATTGAATGTGATTAATTGATTATGGAATTAATTAATAGAATTGACATCAAAAATTAAATGGGGAATTAATTTAAGGGATTGACATGAGTAATTAAATGTTAAATTAATTAATGATATTGATGGGATTAATTAATTTTTAGACTAATTAATGATGTTGATGAGATTAATTAATTATTGAATTTATTAATGAAATTGATGGGATTAATTAATTAATGAATTAATTTAGGTGTTTGGTGGGATTAATTAATTGTTTAATTAATTAATGAGATTTAAGAGATTAAATAATTTTTGAATTAATTAATTTTTGAATTAATTAATGAGATTGACAAGATTAATTAATTTTTTAATAAATTATTGAGGTTGAACTGACCTGAAAATTATGTTTTTATTATTTTCAAATAATTTTAATGAAAAAAGGGAGAAACCACATAAGACAAACCATTAAACATCATGTACGAAAAGAAATAGATGAACTATTAAAATCTAGTTTAATCCTATTATATTCATAGTATTTATAATGTTTCCATTGAAGACCAATAACCTTTTTCCATGTCATCCTTGATCAGATCTTTAAACCAATAGGCCATCTTGTCTCATGCTTGAATGAGCTCTTCTGTAATCATCTTCCTTTCATTGAATCCTCTTTTTAGAATAAAGTATTTATTGTTGATCTAGTTTCATTGCTTTTTATTTTTGTCCATGAGTATGAATCTCTCATAAATTCATTCAAAAACCTCCTTAGTTTTCTTAATCTGAAGGTCCACCTCCAACGTTTCTTCCTCTGAGTGGTTGAGAAGCTCCCAAGTTATCCCTTTTTGAGTCGCATCCTTATCTTCCTCTCTATACTAGTCAACCAACCTGAAAATAGCATCACTAAAGGAAAGGACCACCACCATAGAATCACCCTTCATATGATTGGGACCTTCTATCACACCATTTGTTTTCTCAAGTACCTTGAGAACTCAACCTTCAGATTCCCTCCCCTTAGACATGGAGTCATAGTCCATCTCTATGATCTTCAATTTTGAGGCAGACCTTGTCACCATTGGTTGGGTAAGGTAAGAATAATCCTTCTTCCCTTTTGACTTATTTACCTTAGAAATAATGAAACTCACAGATTCCTTGTTTCTATTCCTCCAAATCTTCCTTCATGGGATATGAATCCTTCTACATTTATAACCATCTACACTATCATTCGAGAGATTTTTAGAATTAAAATCACTTGATTCAACTCCATACCATTAATTCCCATCCTTAAAGGTAGCCACATGCTCACCTTGGTCCCAAACACAGTCTAGTGAACCCAATCCATCAAAAATATTACTTATAATTAAACTTGGAACAGTTCTTCTTGGGATGGACCCTTTCAAGACATTCACCCAGCTATCCAAAACTTATATTGAGGTCTCAATAGTTTTATATCTAATTGCTCCACCATCCCTTGAAAACTGATTGACCACTTCAGGAGAAGTTCCACTTCTAGAATACACTTCCCCAACATAGGATCCCAAAATCACATTGATGGTTGGATCCATATTAACAGAAACATTAGCCTTATATTTTTTCACTAGAACCAAAGGAGATTTCTCACTTGGTTGGGGACTAGAAAGATCATTCCTCATATTATTTGAAATGTCATCCACCTTCAGTTCATTAACTATGGGTCTCAGATCTGTATGAGAGTCTAGGACTGAGCTGCAAGGACTACCATTGTTCGCTATTAGGATTGAGTTCTTCTCCTTGTTGTGCATTTTCTGAATTGGAAAATCATGAACCACAAACCCATCCATCCTTCCTTTATGATAATTCAAAATTAGGTGACCCATACACTTAGAAGAAAGACAGTAATCTGACTAGGATTAGAATACCACATGTTTCTTGCATCTGAACTCCTCACCAACTTTGATCCAAATCCACTCTACTAGAAGTTTTGAAATATCTGTATCGACATAGAATCCTAGGGATATCGAAAGGGAGACAATTTTTTTTTCTATTTGCACATAGTATTAATTAATGGGATTGAAGGTATTAATTTATTATTGAATTAATTAATGAGATTAATGGGATTAATTAATTTTGGAATTAATTAATGATATTTATAGGATTAATTAATTATTGAATTAATTAATGATACTTATATAATTAATTAATGATATTAACGGGATTAATTATTTTTTTAATTAATTAATATATTTTTTTCTGTTTATATAATCATTGATTGATTAATTAATTTTTGAATAAATTATGAGATTTTGGGTTTGTTTATTGATTAATTAATTGTTGAATTAATTAATATAGATTATTGTTTTTATACAATCACTAATTGAATAATTAATTGTTGAATTCATTATGGGACACTAATATTTTTATTTTAATAATTAATTGATGATTTAATTATGAGATATTGAGATTTCCAGTTGAATAATTAATTTTTTTAATTAATTAATGTTACTGATGTGATTGGTTAATTATTGAATAAACTAAATGAATTTTTTTGATGAATTAATTGTCGAATTAGTTAATTTTATTGATATGATTATTTAATTATTTAATTAACTAATTGAATTGTAGTGATTAATTAATTATTTAATTAATTAATGTTATTTATGTGATTTGTTAATTATTGTGTTAATTAAAGGAATTGTTGTGATTAATTAATTTTTGAATTAATTAATGCTATTGATGTGATTAGTAAGCAGTTAAATTAACTACAAGAATTTTTGTGGTTAAATAATTGTTGAATTGGTATTGGAATTTATGGGGAAAATTAATTTTTGAATTAATTATAAGGTATGAATGGTACCATGTTCATTTAGTTGTGAAATAAAGAATGGGAATACAATCATTTAAATTTGTATGGTATGAATGGTAACTTGTTCATTTAGTTGTGAAATAATGAATGGGTACATAGTAATTATAATGTGTAAGGTATGAATGGTAACATGTTCAATCAGTTGTGAAATAAATAATGGGTACATGGTCATTATAATGTGTACGTTATGAGTGGTAACATGATCATTTAGTTGTAAAATAAATAATAGTAACCTGGCCATTCTAATGTGTAATTTATGAACAGTAACATGGCCATTTAGTTGTGAAATAAATAATGGGGACATGGTTACTCTAATGTACAAGGTATTAACGGAAACATGGTCATTTAGTTGTGAAATAAAAAATGGGAACATGGTTATTCTAATGTGTTATGTATGAATGGTAACATTGTCATTTTTTTGTGAATTAAAGAATGTGAACAAAGTTATTCTATTGTTTGATTCGTGAATGGTAAAATGGGAATTCAAGTATGAATTAAATATTGGTATCAATGGAATTATGAGATATGATAACCCTAAAATATACATTAGGCTCTGTCATGATCTAAAGTAGGGATTGAGGTACCAGTATCAATGGGAACCTGAGGGTTTTGTGGTTAAATGAAGATCAATAGATTATGTGATAATTGTTTAGTTATGTATTGTAATTATTTGTTTATAAAACTTTATACATGTGATATTGAATGGATATTATTTTAGACACTATTTTTGGTGGCATACCAAGTTGTACCCACACCCTAATTTGGATTCCTGAGTGGTACCTGAATAGAAATTGTGTTTTCTTAATAGGTTAAGGGAAAATACAATATATTAGATGGCTGATATGGGATGGATCATGGAGGATGTAAATAGACACGATTTAGGATCCTCTTGTGGTATTATTTAGTGTATTTATTTGGAATATTATTTTACACACTTGACACGTATATTCGCATGGCGTATTTTCTGATTTAGTTTTGACATTGTATTTCCAGTTTGGATATCTTTTGATACCACTTCTTTCAATTTATGATTACATGTTATTTTGTTATTGTATCTTATTTTCTATTGGTATGTATGATCTGATAAAATATGGTATAGTATCCTATGATTGATATATCAGAACCTCACTACTAGTTGGTTCTGACAAACAAGTAGGCACGTCTGAGGTCTCGTCGCAGACCGGCTCAGATCATAGGTGCATGGAACCCCAAATAGGGCGTTACAAAGTTGTATCATAGGAGGATTATTTTATTTTATTTTTTATTACTATTTGGGAAATTAGACAGGACAATACAATGACTCATGCCTTATTTAAAATCTCTAATATGGGAGTATCTAACACGTGTACGAGGGTAAATGGACAATACTTAGGGAAGGATTGTTGTTATTGATGTGTATAGTTATAATAGATGTTATGTAACCTCGAGTGAAACACTTGTGGTGTGATATGATTATTATTTCAATGATTTGTTAAGATATGACTCATGGCCCAGTATGACATGAGATTTGATATTTCATGCATCATTCTAGGCACTCAGGATTATTTTCTGGAATACATAATTTTACACACACATAGGAAAATAGCGTTATGGTAATTCTTGAACTTGAATTGTTTATACTTATGAAATTTAACTGAAAATGGTTCCTAACATGAAATTGATAATTTTGAAATGATGAAATATGAGATTAAATAGATTTCTAATGAGAAACATCAATATGAGAATGAGCTTACCCTTTGTTAACCATGAACTAGATATAGGATGGTTAAGAGAAGATATAATGCCTCAGTTTTGACCATGTGTTAGAGTTTGGGGGAAGGGACACCCATGGTGACGGGTGTTCATTTGGTTGTATTGTTGTCCAAAAGGTTGGTGTTCTTCAGTGACAATATCGGTGTACATACGGACATGATATGATCATTCCCTAGTCTGAGAAATCTGTTCTAGTTTTTACGAGGGGCCATCATGTTTTGGACCAGTGTGGGGAGATGTTGGAATATAGGGGATGCTAAGACATTCTATAGATTAGATTGTTTCCATACTAGGAGGAAACATTGGTAATAGAAGATTTTATGGGGTGTTCACTAACGATTTCATAGCGTACACATAATTAGTGACGATCATGTCCCCTACCATGACATCATCTAGGGTATGCTGAGAATGCTCTAGCTTTACACATAACTACCTTAATGTGTCTTTGTGGGATATGGGGACCCTTAGAGGTTGCACTTATGAAGTAGTATATGCGGATATGAATAGTGGGTGGTATGACCTTGACTATTTATATATGAGAAACATGTAAAGATAATGTTTAAATTCCTCATGTAAAGGTTAGGTGGGACCTAGATGTGGTGGATGTATGTCATGTCCAGGTTGTTTTTTATGGAAGGATAACTTCCAATTTTGTATGTTGTTTTTTTATTTGTTTGGAATAGTGAGGTGGGAAACACGTTGCTTATTTTTTGGAAGTTGATCTTGAGACTGATGTGTCCTCTAAGGAGGATCTGATACGTGTGTTAAATCACAGTGAGAAAGTTTTTTGTGGAAAGGTCATGCTAATAGTTCCTGTATTTTAGTACCATGGATTGTTTTAGAAGAAGACATGGGAGAGAGAAGTAGATAAGGTGGGACAACGGACCTATCTTTTTTACTCAGAATATTTGGGATTATTGGGAGTATAGCTCGAGGATGAGCTGTTAGAAGGTGGGGAGAATATAATAACTTTAATTATTATGGAGATACCTCGGGATTGTTTTGAGGTACAACTTTTTCTATTTTTGAGTACATTTGATTGGGAAAATTCGTCACTAGTTTTTGGGTGAATTTTGAAAATTTAGTAAGAAAGAAGGGTAGTGCATTTTTGGAACACGATTTTCCCAAATTGTGTGCCACATCAAGGTTAATCATGCGTACCCATGTAGACGGGATTTTCACGAATGCCACATAATTGGAAAATGGTATGCCCTAAAAGAAAAATTGTGCACCCCCCCCCCAAATAGGCACATGGTTAGGGTGCATAGTTAGAGGAAACTGTGTTCCCTAAGAAGAAAAATGTGCATCCAGTTTTAATTGACCCAAAAATGAGATTTTAAAATACCCAAACACATATATTAGCCCCAAATAAACCCCCACTCACTCCTAATGATTCCTCTCTATTTTGGAGGCTCCTAGGTGAATACATATTGTTCTCAACCTCTGTTCTTAGTGAATCAAAGGGAGGATTGAAGATCTATACCTCCCTCGGTAAGTGGTTTCTTCCCGTTTAGACCTCTCTTTCACATACACTCCTCTTCCTAGTTAAAAGAAGAATTTTTATCAACTGATGGATCTAAATTTAGATATAAGTTTTTTAGATCTTGATTTTTTAAATCATGGACCTAAAATTGAATCATGTTACTGTTCTTCATCAATGTTTCAATGAATTTGGTAATTTCCTTTAGTGAGAATTTATTATCAATCTTGAGGTTGGTGGCCTATAATTCAAATCCCAAAGTCTTTATTTAAATTACGTTTATGTAATTTTAGAATTTATATTCGATGTATGTCAATTTAGTTTTTGATTAAATTAATTAAATTGGTTAATTAAATAATTGAGGAGATGTGAAATTGTGGATTTTGGGATTATAGATTTCAAATAATTAACTGTTGAATTAATTATATGATTTGAGATAGATCACTTGAGATAATTAATTGCAGAATTAATTATAGGATATTGAGTTTGTGGATATTGATTAATTAATTTAGGGATTAATTAATGGGTGGACATACTTAATTAATTGGGGAATTAAATTAAGGGAATTTTTTGATAAACTTTTTTATAATTAATAATGATATTGATATGATTAATTAATTGTATAAATAATTAATGAGATTGATAAGATTATTTATTTTTTGAATTAATTAATGGAATTGGGGTGCTTAATTATTTGGGGAATTAATTAAGGGGATTGATGTAATGAACTAATTGTTATATTAGTAACAAGATAGAGATGGAATAATTAATCATTGAATTAATAAGGGATATTGAATTTATTGAGGTGTAACAATTAATTGGTGAATTAATTGGGGATATTGAATTGGTTGAGATATAATAATTAATTGATGAATTAATTGGGATATTTAATTCAATGAGTTAGAATAATTAATTAATGAATTAGTTATGGGGTTATTGGGATAATGGATCATGAATAATTAGTTGATGAATTAAATATGGAACTTCTATGACTGTGAATCTGGTCAATTAATTGTGGTGTTAATTAATGTAGTAGACGTGAACAATTAATTAATTGAAGGGATTGAATTTGATTAATTTATTGTGAAATTAATTAATGGAATTGAAGTGAACAATTAATTTTTGAATTAATTGAATAGACTGTATGATATTAATTAATTGTGGAATTAATTAATGGAATTTATATGAGCAATTAGTTGGTTAACTAATTGAAGGGATTGGCATAAGTAATTAATTTTTGAATTAATTTATAAGATTAATGGGATAAATTAATTTATGAATTAATTAATGATATTGATGTGTTTAATTAATTATTTAATTAATTAATGAGATTGATGAGATTAATTAATTTTGGAATTAATTAGTGACATTGTTGGGATTAATTAATTTTCTAATTAATTAATGAGATTGACGGGATAAATTATTTATTTATTTAATTAATGAGATTGAATGAATTATTTAATTGTTGAATTAATTAATGATATTTATGGGATTCATTAGTTATTTAATTAATTAATGAGATAGACTGGTTTAATAAATTATCGAATTATTTAATAATATTTATGGGATTAATTAATTTTTTAATTAATTTATGAGATTGATGAGATTAATTAATTAATTAATGAGATTCATGGTATTAATTAATTATTGAATTAATTAATGAGATTTCCCAAATAAATTAATCAACTAATTAATTAATTAATGTGATTGATACGTTTAATTAATTGTTGAATTAATAAATGATATTGATAGTATTAATTAATTTTTGAATTAATTAATGTAGAATGTCGTGTTTATACATTCATTGATTGAATAATTAATTGTTCAATTAATTATGGGGTATTGGGATTGTGGATTGATTAATTAATTGTTGAATTAATTAATGTATATTTTTGTGTTTATACAATCATTGATTTAATAATTACCTATTGAATTAATTATGGGATACTAATATTTCCAATTGAATAATTAATTGATGAATTAATTATGGGATATTGAGATTTCCAATTGAATAATTAGTTGTCGAATTAATTAATGTTATTAATGTGATTGGTTAACTATTGAGTTAACTAAATGAATTATTGTGATTAATTAATTATTGAATTATTTAATCTTATTAATGAGAGTAATTAATTTTTAATTAACTAAAGGAATTGTTGTGATTTATTAATTATGGAATTAATTAATTTTATTGATGTGATTAGTTAATTATTAAGTTAAATAAAGGAATTGTTGTCATTCATTAATTGTTTAATTAATTAAGGTTATTGATGTTATTAGTTAACCATTTAATTAAATAATATAATTATTGTGTTTAGATAATTGCTGAATTAGTAATGGAATTGGTGTGGAGAATTAACTATTGAATTAAATATATGTTATGAATGAAAAAATGGTCATTTACCAGTGAAATAAAGAATAGGATCATGGTCATTATAATTTGTAAGATATAAATTGTAACAAAGTCATTTATTTGAGAAATAAAGAATGGGGAAATGGTCATTCCAATATGTATGGTTTGAATGGTGACATGATCATTCAGTTGTAAAATAGAGAATAGGAACACGATCATTCTAATTTGTATGGTGTGAGTGGTAACATGGTAATTTGGTTGTAAAATAATGAATGGGAACATTGTCATTCTAATTTGTAAGGTATGAATGGTAACTGGTCATTTAGTTGTGAAATAAATAATGGGAACATGGGTACTCTACTGTGTAAGGTATGAATGGTAACATGTTCATTTAGTTTAGAAATAATGAATGTGGACACGGTCATTATAACTTGTAAGGTATGAATGGTGACATGGTCATTTTGTGTGATTTAAATAATGGGAACATGGTAATTATATTTTGTGTTGTATGAATGGAAACATGGGAATTCAAGTATGAATTAAATAATGGTAATAATTGCATTATGATATATGATATCTAACATGATCTGAAGTAGGTATGGAGGTACACATGTTTACAGGAACCCTACCATTTATGTAGTTAAATAAAGATTCATCAATAATGTTATAACTATTTACTTACACATTGTAATTGTTTATTTATAAAAATTCATACACATGATATTGACAAGATATTGTTTTAGATGTCATTGGTGGTGGCTTACTGAGTTGTATTCACACCCTATTGGGGATACATTATCAGTACATGAATAGAATTTTTGTTTTATCTATAGATTAAGAGAAAATGTCATGTGTTAGATGGATGATATGAGATGGATCTTGGATAAGGGAACCAGATACGATTCAGGAACTGCTTAGGGGAGTCATTAATGTCTCTGTTTTTTGTACCATTTTATACACTTTAACCATATAATGGAATGGCATATTTTCTAATTTAGTTTTGAAATATTATTTCATGTTTTGGACATCTTGTGATACTGGTTCTTTAAGTTTATGATTAAATGTTATAGAATTATTTTTTTCTTTATTATTTGTTGGTGCATTTACATTGATAAAAGTGGGTATAGTATTCACATGATCGATATATCATTCCCTTGATACTTTTCAGCATCCTCTGGCATTTGGGGAGGTGTAAATAATGTCATGTGGTGGAATGGATTGGGGCATCAGTATGTGGCACCTAGAAGAACAACTGGAAGAAAAAAATCATCTCTTTTGGGGGGTGTATTACACTATTCAATTGCATCATTTCTTCTATCCCTTTTCATGTGCTCTCAGAATTTAATGTTCCAAAAACCATGGTTTGTTAAATTAATAAAACCTTGCATTTTTATGGGATGCACATATGGAGGAAAGGCTCCACTGGGAATCTTGGTCTTTAATGGAGAAGCTGGTGGAGTCAGGTGGTATTGGACTCAGGAGCATTTTTTAACACTATGCACAACCTATAATCTAAACTAGAATGGGAAGCATTGGAAAGTCATTACCTATGGGGTAAATTTATCAATTCAAAGTATGGAAATGTTTTTTTTTTTGTGATTTGAGAATCCAAGTATCCACCTAGTGGAATATTTTGCATGATTATCTACCAGAACACCAGTTTTAGTCTAGGAGGATTGTTTGGTGTGGAGAGATCAATTACTGGAAACACAATTGGGTAGGAAATACCATTGGCATTTCATGATTCCCAATCCCTGTTATATCATTTTTCAAAGACTTTTCCATTCCATATTTCATTCAATCCACACTTGAAGAGTTGCAGTGAAACATTTTTAATAGTATATAGTGTTCCTATTATCCAAGCAAACTTTTTTTCACCGGTATAGTTTAAGGGATCTTCTTGGCCAAGGAATATAACCTGTCCTTCAAAGTTAGTCCAACCGAGGGAGTTTGAAAACTTCTCTGGCATAATGAAATTCTGATCAAGTAAAATTTTCTTGTATTTAATATCTCAAACTGTAGCCTTCCAACCAATGATTCTATCAAAAATAAAGGTATCTTTTTTGTGTCCAAATGATTTAATAATCGCAACCCTAAGGAGGAATCAGTTCATCACATATTCTTTGAGGGTTAATGGGTAAGGATAGTATGGAACATATTTTTGGACTTTATAGGAGTCGATATTCAGGTTGGTGATGTAGTGGTCTTCTATTTTTTATTATTTAAGGTTTTAAGGGAAACTATATAGAGAGTAATGTGATGGCCACTTTTATCTCCATAAGTTTTTGGACCATATGGAATGTGAGAAACAAGGAACAAGTGAATAGTTATATAAGCTCTTGTCTAGTGATGAAAACTTAGGAATGGTGTATCACAGTTGGTCTAGGGGTCTTCCTAAAATGATGGAAAAAATAAAAGTCCCTAATTATTATATTTCATGGTAGGATAAATGCACCTTATTTTAGATAGGTGTCTTCTATGGGTTGATGGGTCTGATGGAATCCACCTTGTAATGGATTAAAGCACCACATTGATGGATCATGTAACCTTGGAACTATGATAGGAATAGGGGTTGTTCGTGACTCCAATGGTTTAGTGATTATTTATTTTAGTTGTATTTATGGATCATGTGACTCTATTATGGAGAAGGTGATGGATTTTCTTAATGGGTAGGATATTTTTATACCTAATAATATATCACTCACAGAAATTGAAATAAACTATTTAGTTGTATAAAATTCACTCCATGGAAGGTATGACCCCCACACTCTATAATCTTTATTATAAGTTGATGAATATAATTAAGTGGTTATGAAAACCTAATGAATACATAGAGGGAATGGAATTATATTGTAGATATCATTTCATTAAAGGGGAACTGGATAAAAACTCATATTATTTACTCTAGTTTTTGTTCCTTTCATGAAGAGTGTGTTGATTTTGTTATAGAGGATTCCCTAAAAAAATACCGTATACCTCTATAAATGTGTAGTGTGTTTCACTTACCTCAATAAAATATACTAATTTAATGATGACAAAACTAAAATATCTACTCTAACTATCTCCATATAATAGAATGTGAAAACCCACACTATCTCACTATCCATCTAACCAAGACCCAGCTGACAGAAAACCTTTCCACAACATTGTGGAGCCTTACCTTTCCCTACATCAAAATACATTACCAAGTATATTCACCATTAAAGGGGTATTCAATTTGTGGTATAATGGGATTAATAGGGTCTCACCCAAGAATTTTAAAAAACGTTTCTGGAAAATAATCCAACTATTCTCAAATTTAAATAAAATAAGGCATGGTATACAATATTGGTGTTTTTATTTAAAAATCATGGAAAAAACATTTTAATTTCACCTTTTTCCACATTTCCAAATAAAGTAGGTAAATTAGTTTCAATGAATTTAATTTAAAAATATAAAAAAACAAATATATCAAGTCAAACTAAAGTATGTATCACAATACCATTCCAAATCCAAAATAGTTAAATCAAACTAGTGATGTGTCATCGTTGTGAACTGAATCACTACTTGAAAAGAATTCGCATCATGAAATCTCATTGTACCATATGAAATAGTTGATTAATATAAGTAATCACCCTATTGCATTGGTATTTCAACATATCTCTTCAAAATTAAATTCACGATATGTAAAATAGTTAAACACCATGTAATATCCCAAGAACCCATTTTAATGGTGGTATATGGCTTATTTTTCATTCTGTCCACTACAGCCTTCCTTATCTCTACCTAAGAAGGTTATACAAGAACGTTTTGGATCTTTTTTTCTATTTTGAATGACCCATTTGTGATATTGCACCCTCATAAGTCTTTGGATTTGGTTTCCCCTTCTTATTCCATTATTATATGTTTGGGATGTGGAATCATTAGACTACTTCTGGTTGTGATCTCAACCTGGGTTGATCTAGGTTGTTATTGGGATTTTTTCAACCTTATTTCTATTTGGTGTTACCAATTGGTATCACTGCTTTAATTACTGGTTAAATAGGGGTCTAAAATATAACCCTATGGCCTTTTTAATTACAATGAATGTGAAATATTGCAATTTCACTAACATGTCATGTTCCTAAATTTTTTAGATAACAAATTGTATTTATTCCTTGTAATCAGTTAAGATCCAATTGATTAGGACCTAGATTATAAATACCATTCATGTGATTGAACCATTGATTATAAATGAATTGAATAATGTATTAATGTTTGTTTATAATGACATGAGTTTGGGATATTTCTTTATATAGATTCAACATTGTCTTGGCATTATTATTGGAATGTTAATTATATTAATTGTTTATGAAAAAATGATAATTTAAATTTATAGTTGAATGATATATGGTAATTTTAATAATTAACCATTGAGCCTTACGAAGTTATATTGTGATTTCTTTGGTGATAGGTCTGGTTATTTATGCTGAAATGCTTATATAGTGAGATATTCCTAGAGATTCATGCTGTAATGATTATGTACAAGGATATGCCTAGTGACAGATGATGAAATTCTTATATAGTGGGATATGCCATAGATTAAAATTTTACTGCCTATATAGTGGGGGTATGCCTAGTGACACATTTTGAAATGATTATATTGTGTTTCTAATGCTAATATATGTTGTAATTCTTATATATCAGGAATGTACTTGACAAATGTTAAAAATATTATACATAAGGATTGAACCTGATTTATTTCTAAAATGAATATATAGTGGGTTTGACCTATATTTGTGTGATTTTTACCATGGATATATGTTTATGGTTGGAATGGATGTGACACATGTTCAAAGACATTCATTCATGGAGCTGAAGCATGTAATGATTTACTATGGTTATATGGATACGTTTAGCATGGTCATGAGACATGCCCAAAGATATTTCATCATAGTGCTGAAGTAGGTTGATGTGGTCTTAATTTAGTGTTTTAGTAAACTAATACACTTATATATTGAAATATTTCATGCACTTGTTCTTAGAATAGTTATGGTTAAACATGATGGTGTCGAAGTATGGATTTATAATCACAGCCTTTTTGGACCACCATTTGGCATTCCATAGATTACATGGATGTAGGATTATAGGATGAGATGGAGCTTAGAGATGTGACTGACATGGGAAATGGGACCGAGAACTTTTGAGTCACTATTTGAGACTTATATTATTTTATTATTATTACCTATAACATGAAATTTAGTTACATTTCAGATATTCATTACATTATTACTTTATTATATATTGGATTAATCAGTTGGATTGAAGTGGTTTTTTCTACTATTTTGAGTTTTTTTCATTATATCTGCTAATATGATATTTATTGTATATGATTATTCCAATTTTTTATAACTCTATAAACAAGGGGTATAGTATCCCCAAAATACTGATCACACCCTGACTATTAGTTAGAACAGTCCAGTGTATGGTGAGGCATGCCTGAAGTCTCATAACTATCCCTTTCCTTCCACTTGAGAGGCTAATATATTGGGGGACGTTAAAATGTGGTATTATAGGACCATATTTATTTTCTATTTCATTAGTATTTGGGAAAGGTTAAAAAGGGTCTAGGATGTGTCGGAACTTTGTAATGATCTTGTGAGTGGGAGTATCTAACCCATATACAGGGGTGAAATTTGTGTGCCTAAGGATGGTATTGGTGTTTATGTTGTCCGCTAGTTACAGATGATAATATTTCACCTTGGTTTAATCATGTGTTGTATGGTTTTATTATTTTATGTGGTTATTGGTTCTTGAGATTTATACTCAGGGACCATTGTGAAATGAAATTATTATACATTAATAATGAAAGGCCCGTATGGATATATATATTTACATTAAATTTTCATGATAGGGACATATTTATTTCCCGTGATATATATCCATGCATGCTTAAACTGTGGTATTAGGTACCAGTTATACCAAATAAATGAAATAAATGAACTGATATGTCATGAAAAAGAACTAATAATCCAAGTTTAGAGAGACCTGGAGTAGTGGTTCTCTATTGATGTCATGTGTTGTGGTTGAACTTGTTGAAATCCAGTGTTCTAAGGAGTGTGATTTTCTTCTAGAGAAAATTCCCCCTTTTCATCTTCGAGTTGAGTGTCAAGAGAGTTGAAAATTGCATGATGCTAACATAGCTGGGTAGGATATACTTATAGATCATAAAAGATAGATATATTTTCATCTTTGTGACTTCTTTATCAGGATCATATGATCCATGGAAAGAGATATTGTTCACACCATTTCTTTTATGTATGAGTTGATGAGAGATTTTTATGTTCAACATCCACCAATGTTCAATAGGGAGGGGGATATGAGGAATCTATGTTCTCTATTGATTCATTGTAGATGATCTTTAATAATCTAGATAAACCTGATGATAGGAGGCTGACTCTTTTTTAATATTTGCTACATGGACCTACCAAGCATTGGTGGGATATTCAGGAGTGAGCTGGGTAGTAAGGGCAGTTATCTTAGAATGAGTTTGAGATGAAGTTCCGAAAAAATTTCCTTACCAAGATGTTGAGGGATGAGAAGGCATGTTAGTTCATTCACCTAAAATGGGAGGGAATGTCAGTGTTTTACTATGATAATTGTTTCACTGAATTTTAATGCTTTTAACCATCTTTATCTACTTATGAGATCTTTAGGTCTAGAATTTTTCAAGATGGTCTTCATTATGAGATCTGGTTATAAGTAAATGTGTCACATCTGAGTAGTTTTCCATATGTTATGTATCATGAACTTATCATGTAAGGGAAATCGGGATATGCTCTTAGTAGTGGCCAGGAATTTTTAGAAGGGAAAATCGGGAACACATCCTCTAATGGAAATAATAATTTCTACCATAGATTTCACCAATTCAATAGAGGATAGATAATTCATGAATTTGGGTAGCCATATCAGTATTGTGTTTCATTATAGTTCTATAGGTGTGGAAATATGGGCCAAAAATTGACTCAATTTCCATACTCTTATTTATAGTTTCATGTTAATGGTAGGATGGTCCACCTATAGAGGTTTTGTAGCCTATTAAGCAGCATAGTAATGGAATGGGATCATGATAGGTACTAGATTCTAGGAAGGAATTGGCTAATCCTCAAAATACTAGTAGCTAGTGTTCCAGAGGATTTTTTGGTCTAGGAAGGGGATTTGGTACCCCAGTAAAAGAATAAAAGTACTATGTACTGAAAATAGCTCAGGAGAGTCAGGTTGGATCCCGTGGAATATGGGATAGTCATTTTCATACAATTAACACTACTTCACATATGGTGGATGAAAGACCTTCTACTGGAAAAAGGTACTATTCTTATATCATCTACCCTTTCTTGTGTTTTGTTTGATACACGATCATCATAACACTTTTTATATGATGATTTTTTAAATTTTTTGAGAATTTATGTTGATATATAAGATGTTCTTTGACCATTAACACACTATTGGGAGTGTAGTTAGATAATATCAAATGTTTTATAGTGTGTTATTTAGAGATTAATGGTTACCTTTTTTGGGAACCATTTGTTCTTGAAATGGAAGGTTTTGATTTGATTCATGGTATGGATTTTCTAGTTCTATACCAGGATCATATTGAATGTTACTAGAAGAGAGTGAACTTCCTATCTCAAGAAGGTGGAAATTATTCTCACCAGGGTGATTGGGATATTTAGGATTGTCATATAGGAATAATTTTTTGATGATTGGATTGTGTCATGACTAAAATAGTCGTTACTTCTTGAAATTATGGTGGAGTGATAGTCAGATTATTTTACTCTAGTGGTATACCATCTACATGATTCTTTTTCTAACCTTTTCTATAGCTTATCATCTAAGAAAGAGATTGATATTACGATCGAGTTTGTTTCGGGAGCAGATCCAGTTTCTAACCATCCTTATAGAATGGAATGAATAGTGATTTGGGATTTTACTGTTTAATTGGAAGATCTAGAAGCTAAATGATTCATACAATCTATTACATCTCCTTGGGGTTCTAAAATTCCCTTTTTCATGAAGGCTGATTAGTATTTTCACTTTTTTGTGGATAATTGGAGATTGAACCATATGATGGTTAATAACTGATATCCTCTTCCCTTCATTAACAATATCTTCAATCGGCTGATAGGTGATAAAATTTTCAACAAGATCGATTTGAGATCTGGAGGTTGAGACCTTGTAATGACCCGGACTTTTTCATAATTTTATCTTCCTAATTCTGTGTGTAATTTCATTTTATACACCACAAAATTATATCCTTTAATTAATGAAGTGATGTTGTTGGGTTTTGACTGTTATATGACCATTGGTCAATATGAACGTTGTAAACTAAATTCTTAACGTTATGATTATTGTTTATAAATACAAGTGAACATGGTTAATTAATATAGAAAGAGGAGGCGATGGCCTCATCTAGTAGACTTGGGGCATATGAAGCCCATCTGTCAAAGCTTGGGAAGGAGGTTTCATCACCGGACTTTTCTCTGGACCAAGCCTAAGCTGAACTCCAACATGTAAAGCCTAAATGGAATCGCATACGGGAGAAGTTCAAGATGATAGAAATAACCCCTCGGGAAATGTTGTATAAGCCTCCCCAAGATTATATCACCATAGCACACCTTACACTTAGGTTATATGCGGGTGTTATAAGGGGCTATGTAACAAGAACTTAGTTGCCTTGTGAAATCCTTTTATATAAATAAAATTTTTATATCTTAATATTTTAAAATTTTTGATTTTCAAATGTTCGGATAAATATAGGATGAATATTATTGATGAATTTTGGAAAAAGGGTATTTTAAAATATTCATATAAACTTTAAATAATTAATAATGTGAAATGATTTTCAAACAAGTTTTTCTAAAGTTGTGATCAGTATAAAATTTAAAAGTCTAATAAGATCAAATTTATTTTTAGTGAATAGTAAATTATGAAGAGTAATATACCCTTATGAATAGTAATGAATAGTAATGAATAGTAAATTGACTAAAAAGATAGAAACTTCACCCATGAATGTATAAATACAATTTAGGCATCTTAAAAGTGAAAAAACAATCATAGTATAAGTTTTGATATTTTTTTATGCCATAAATATTTTATTTAAAATTTTATAATTAATTTAATAATTTAAAATGAAAATTTATCTTCATAAAATGTAACTATAAATTGTTACTTTATTTTATTATGGTTATACAATAATTTTATGGGACCTTGATTACTTTTTTAAGGTGTTACAAAAGAAGTTATAGTTTTAGAGTTCTTTTTTTGAATAAATAATGATTTTATTTAAAAATTGAATTAAAAATATTTAGAAAATTATTTTCATAAAATGGAGTTCATTTTTTAATTCTGAGCATCAGTATTATGTTAGGGTGAATTTTTGGGATTTTTCTGAAGCAATTGAATTTTCGGTGAATAGTAAAAAAATACAATTTTGAGTTTCGGGTGTTTAATGACATCATTAATGATGTCATAATGATTTAATCATTCTTGTAGGTTTATGAATAGTAATATATGATATGATTTGTCCCAAGTGGCCAATACCATGGGAAATCCCATGGTTTTGCAAATACCACAAATGAGGTGTCCCATAGAAATTAATTAAATATTCCCTCACTTTTCCTATAAATACCAAGCCATTCTCTCATTAATTTTATTCAAAAATCCTCCTTAATAAAGATATAGTCTTTTTACCTCCCAAGGAGTCCTCCCAAGCTTCCCTCAAGCCCCCAAGGTCCCAACCTTCGGGCTTTCGAAGTCACTCTTCATGGTAAGGGAGTAGTTCACCCTCCTCTTTTAAGTCATGACTTCCTTTATGATATGTCTTCTAGTTTCCATCTTATTATGTTGGGGTATGTTCTTATATATCCTTATTACTGTCCATTTTATTTCTAATTTATGGGAGACCCTTTCCAATCTCATCAAATTATTTTTTATGAATTATAAGTGACGTCGTTAGGCTGTCGAATTTTGTAAAAGAAATAGATTTTTCTCTTCAAGTTTCGTTTTCATGTGGTATGTCATTAAAATCTCCACACCATGATCTTATTTCTTTTTATTCTGTCTCTATAATGTAAAATGATTCATTTATTTATATAAGACCCTTGTCCCCTATCTTTTTATTATTTTCTAATACCATGATATATAGTCGTTATGCTGTTGAAATTTCACCTCAAAATTTTTCTCTCTTTCTCTCTTGAAATTATCTTGTTTTATTTATGTGAATACCTAGATCTATTTCGTTTATATGCATATTAATAAATATAAAAAATGATATATTTTATTCTAGAATTTACATACATATAACCCTCACTCTCTTTCCATGGGTTATAAATGATATAATAATCATATTTTTAAGAACTTTTAAAAAGTCACGATTTTGAAGTGAAACCCATTTATTTTACTCTATATGGGTTATTTATGAAATGTATGATTATGATATATGTATATAACATGAAAAATACTTTTTAAGGTTGCACCATGTTAGCTCTCCAATGCATTGGGTAAATAATTAATCTCTAAAGATGACAAGTTTCAGGATATCTTGGTGAATAACCTTGGTAATTTTTTTTATGACGCCTCAGGGTTGAACCATGGTGATATGTTCATGAATTTCTAAATGGAATTTTGTAGCCACATATTAAAGTTATGGTTAATGTTCTTTTTATTGTGATATTGCTCTTTTTCCATTTCTCATGTCTTTATGTTTTCATCAAGTTCTTATTGATATCGCAAGTAAACTGATTCATTTGCTTTCCTTACTAGGATTTCTGCTCACCCTTTCCTTTGATGTATGTCTCCAAATTATGAGATGAAGTAATTGTAAAATGGATGAACTTTTCAAGAAGCTTTTCAAGGAGATTTAAAAGAGTGTTTTAATTTTTCATGTTTTATTATTCGTAATTTCTAAGACACTATACTTTATAGATCCTCTGTTTGTAAAATGTAATGAAAAGTTATGTATTAAAAAGAAGGGATTCCATAGACCTTATAACAAAACCCAAACTTATTTTAGGAGTAGGTATGGCCTGTATGAATTCTCAGTGATGTTTTTTTATTTTTACTAACAAAACAACAGTATTCATGGATTTGGTTAATCATGTGTTTCAACCTTTTCAAGACCAGTTTGTGGTGGTGGTTATTTAATTCAACTTAGTATAATCTCATTAAGAATATGACTATTCCTAACATCATGACATCATCTTGAGTTCATTTATAGAGGATATGATTTTCTACAAGGTAACCAAATGTAGTTTCTAAGTTGATAAATTTAACTTCTTGGGTAATGTAATCTCAGTGTTTGGAGCCTTAGTAGAACCCAAAAAAGTTACAAACATGGTATCTTGGGAGAATCCCAATAATTTCTTTGAGATTCATAGTTTTATTAGTTTAGATGGTCATTATTGGTGCTTTATCTAGGACATATCCCATCTGGAAGCTCTGATGTTAGGACTAACCAAGAAGGGGTGAAGTTCATTTGGTCAGATTCTTGTGTGAGAGATTTTTTGAATCTGAAAGGCAGGATGACCTCAACACCTATCCTCACATTAATTATTCCTATTAATTAATATTCCACGTACTGTGACACATCCAAAGTAGGATTTGTAACTATTATTATGTAGTAAGATTGAGTGGTTTCTTATGGATCAAGCCATCTAAGACCACATGAGATGAATTACCCTACTCATGATCTAGAGTTAGGAGAAATGGTATATGACCTAAGATGTTGGAGGCATTATCAAATGGGTGAGAGAATTTTGGTATGCATGGACCATAAGATCCTAAAGTACATATTTTATCATAAGGAATTGAACATTTAGCAGAGGATGTGGTCGGAGTATATACAGTACTTTCACATCGATTTGGCTTATACACATGGTAAGGTAAATGTCATTCCCAATGAATTGAGCCAAAAGACATAGACAGAGGTAGTGATGGTGTCTTCTAATGAGTAGAATATGATGAAACTATTTTAAGACAAGAACATAGATGAATAGGAGTCCCAGGGATGAGTAACTATGACTTCCACATCTATTATACCCATGATTTTAGACAGGATCAACATTGAGTTTTTATCTAATATTAATGAATTAGCTTTGAGAGATAGTTTATATGGCGGGGAGATACCATTATAATGACCTCATGGAATTGGAAATCATCTAATTTTATATGACCCAATATAGGTTCTATGTATCTTTTGTGGGGATATGATTATAGATTGTCATACTTTTATATGTATGGTGCATTCTAGTTTTACAAATATGTATCATGATCTACATAGAAAATATTTTAGGTAAGGAATGAATAAAGAGGTGGGAGGCTTTGTTATAATATTTTTCCCCTATCAGTAGGTGAATGCTGAGCATAAAAGTCCTATTAGACTTTTGTATCCTTTTATTATTCCTAAATGGAGTTGGGATGATGCAATAAGAATTTCATGACAGGATTACCCATGACAAACCATATAAATGGTTCTATATGGGTGATTGTTGACTAACTGCAGGAGGTATCTCACTTCTTACCAATTATAAAGACCTTCAAAGTCGATGTTTTATGTATTTCTTACATGCGTGAGATTGTTTGGTATCATGGTGTTCTAATGAGTTTCATTTTTTGTTGATATATTCCTTTCCCATTTTATTTTATGTAGGATTTTTATAATGCTCTTAGATCACAGTTTATATTAAGCCCAGCCTATCTTCCTCAGATTGACAGTGAATTAGAGTGAACTATTTAGGTTCTATAGAATATTTGACAAGCTAGTTTTTTGGATTTCAGTGGTTTATGGGAGAACCATATAAAACTTTTGGAGTTTTATTATAATATCTTCCTCAATATTTCAATCAAAAAGGATCATTTTTAGACTTTTTATGGAAGGTATTTCCATTACAATCTTTGTTTATTTGATGTTGGTCAGTCAGCACTTGTTGGGCCTAGTCTTGAGCAAGAGACATCTAAGAAAGTTTAATTGACTATGAGGTAGTTTTGGAACTCACAAAGCCAAAAACAATCATACTCTAAACATTAGAGAAGACCTCTAGAGTTTGATGTTGGTAATCACGTTTTCCATCGAATGTCACCTAGGTTTGGGTCATGATGCATCAAGATACAATAAATTCAATTGCCTAGGTTTTTAGGCCATTTGAGATAGTGGAAGGGGTCTGTCCACTGGCATATCAATTATCCCTTACATAGATCCATAGTTTCATGCATGGAGTATTTCATGTGTCTCAGCTTTCGAGATAGTATCCCAAACCTTATCATCTAGTGGTTGTTGAGGACATGGATCTTACTACTGATGAATCCTTTGACGAGGATCCGATAAAGATTTTGCACCATCATGGGAAGTGTCTTAGGGGTATAACTATACCTTTGGTTCAACTTTATTAGAATCATGGGAATATTCAAGAGTATACCTAGGAGAGTGAGTCTGATATATGAGCACAATGAATATATTTTTTTACTAAGATCCCACAATGATATGTGGCATAACTCTAGAATGATATCTTTTATAGTGGAGATGTTTTAAGATCCCGTATTTTTTCTAGTATGTCCCCCTTTGAGTTTTTCATTTAAGACCTAATGGATGAGACTTGTACATATACTTAGATATGTTGTTGGGTAAAATGAAATAATATTTAGGGATGTGTGTTTGTTAGAGTTAATGGAATCATAGTATAAATGTGTTAAATGGATTTACGATGGGTTTTCATTGTATTGGAAGGATTTTAAGGGGGTTAATGATTTTTAATTAGAAGATGGGATGAATAATATCTATTTAACATATACACATCATGTAAATGTATTACGCAACATGTAGACATATTTGAACACATGTTTTGAATGGTATTAGGCCATGAACTACTTCACAACATCAAAATAAAACATGTTCTAAAATATAATTACATGATGTTTAATAGTCGATGAGGATAAATAACCACCCAAGGCACCGATATTTTTTTGTGTATCCCTCTAAAAAGAGAGAAAAATTATGTAAAATAGATGTACAATGTGAAATAACATGAGAAGTAATTTTAAAGGTGTAATTTGGCCTATTTTTCAACACATCCATTGTATCCTTCCTCCTCTCGACTTGGGAAAGTTTTGTATTTGATTTTGGGACCCATTACTATATTCTAAATGTCCTATTTGTGCGATCAATCTCTGTTAAGTCTCTTTCCTTAGTTTTCTCTTCATCTTCCATAGTTCCCCATTAGGGAGGAGGAATCCATGGACATCTTTTGGTTGTGATATTGATCAATATTGATCTTAGTTCTTTTTTCTCTCATCTACACCTTCTTCCTCATTATTTTTACCGTTTTAGGGATTTTTTTAATCATGGATTAATAGTTTGGGGTCTAAACCATAACCCTATGGCCTGTTTTATTACAAAGTATGTGCATTATTTCAATTTCACTAACATAATGTGCACCTATATTTATTTAATGATGAATTGGATTTATTCCATGGAATCCCTTTGGATCCAATTATGTATGACCTGGATTATGGCTACCTTTTAGGTAAGAAAACCCTTGATTATAAATGATTTTTTAATGGGTTAATGTGTGTTTAGCATGACATGATTTTGGTTGATTGCTTGATATAGACTCACCATTGGCTTGGATTTATTATTGTAATATCAATAATGTTATTTTATTATGACCAAATGACAAGTGAAACGTATTATAGAAACATAAATAGTAAATTTGATAATTAAAAATTGAGCCTAATGATGTGATATTGTGATATCCTTGTTGTTATTCCTACTGATTTATGCTAAAATTATTATATTGTAGGATATTCTAAGAGATTCATGTCATATGGATTATATAGTAAGCTATGCCCAATGTCCAATACTAAAATGCTCATATAAGGGCCTATTCTTATATATTATTTCTATAATGAATTATAGATGGATATTCTCTATGAAACATGAATAAATTAAAATATACAATGCTTATCCCTGATACATGTTCTAATTATTATAAACTGGTCTTATCCCTGGTAGATGCTGAAATTCTTATACACATGGTTCATCCATGATTTATTGCTAAAATGATTATATATAGGGTTTGACCCAAACCTGTGTGATTTGTACATTGGATATATTATTATAGTTGGCATGGTTGTGATAAATTATCAATTATATACTAGTATGGCATCTAAGTGGATTATGTTATACAAAATTTATATGGGTCGGTTTGGCATGTTTGTGTGACATGCATAGAGATATTCTGACACAGTACTGATACAGATTGATCTGCTATTAATTTCATTGTTTAAGAAATTAATACATATACTTATTGAATTATTGAATGCACCTATTATCATATTGGTTATGTTTATACACAGTGGTGTCGAATTACTATGTTATACTCACACCATATTTGGGACACCTTTTGGTACGAGATTATATTACATGGATATAGGATTGGAAAATGGAAATGGACCTCACTTTTGATTATTGCATACTAGATGGGCTAGAGTTTGGAGATGGAATGAATATGGGGCTCAGGACTGGGGAAATTTGATTATTTATTTGAGTATGCTAGTATTTTATTTTCATTACATCTTGCATGACATTTAATTACATTTCAGCCTGTCAATACATTATTCATTTATTATTTATTTTATTATTCAGTTGGATTTTAGTCTTTGGTTTATCCGCTATTTTTTATTGTTTTCATTATTTACAAAATTCTGACATTTATTGTATATGATTACTTTAATATGTTGTATCTTTGTAACTAGGGTGCATAGTCTCCCCACTATACTGATCATTTCACTGCTGCTAGTTTGCTACCTTTGGCATACGAGAATGCACACTTGAGGTCTCGGAACCAAGACTTTATGTACATGCAGGAGAGTGTTAAATCAGGGTGCATCACAATAAGGTGAAAACTAGGTTAGGATAGATAAAAAAACTCATACCTAACATTGAATATTGTTTGAACATCAAGACACTTGATATATTAATTGAGTATAGAGATTTGAGGAACACTCTAGAAAGTAAACCCCTAAATTGGTCTAACATGTACCTAAAAAATCCTTTGGAGCAATGGAAATCCCCTTGAGAAAACCTCCTCACAATGGGAGATAAATTTTACTACACCTTCCACCTAAGTACCCAAGTATTCCCATGTTCTCTATTTTCTAAACTATTTCATCCAATCCATTGGATTATATCATGCATTGAAAAATAATTTCATAAAACCATTTCAAAATTATTTGAAAAATCTTTTTAATTTTTTGAAACCAAGGGAACCAATATTTTATCAAAAACCATTTCCACAAACACAAAACAATTTAGTCAATCATGCTATTTTATTTTAAAAAACAATTTATAAAAAACTGGAGTAATGAATTTCACCAATATTGGCTAGAGATGCAACCACCTAACTCAAAACATGGGCTGCACATTTCCACAACTGGATCCACCAATAACAAGAAAACATAAATGACAACGGAGTATTTAGAATAAATATATAAAACTCATAATTGGTTTAATTTAACAAATGGGTTGGTGAAGAGGAGAGATAACAACATTCCTAAAGAAAGAACACCCGCCACAGCAAAACAAATAAATGAATCCAACCTCGAAACAATAACTCACAAAATATCTAAAAAATAACCTAAGTAATTATCATATCTGATCAATAAATCTAATAATGTAACATAGTAGTGTTACCTCAATCAAAGTAAATGAAGAATCAGAAAGGATTACCCCCACCCATAGGAATACAACAAAAATGAAACTATGATCAATTAACGAATAAAATGATCCATATGGGTTGAAGGTCTCCAAATCCATCGAAGAGTTATTCTAGTATAAGATGGGATATGGTTGTGGAAGAATGAAATGAGATTTATCCAATGTAGTGCCTTGTATCCCCTTTACACAACATGTAATCCAAGGGACTCGTATACATAAAAAAACCCATAACAATTTTATTAAAGGCTAATATTTTTACATTACACATTGGGTAACCATTACACGTAGTGTTATTTTCCATGTTATGTACCCATATTAAAACATGACCTTATTGAATATTACACATTGTGTACTCTATACACAATGACTAAATTTTCTTCATATAGTGAAAATAAATGATTATTACTCATAAATCCAAACCACCATGGGAATTCTCCGAACTCTATGAGACACGCTGAAATCCATTACATGTTTATACTCAAACTTCATTAATTCAAAAAAACATAAATATTTGAATGTCAGGCCATTTTGGTCAGAAAATTTTCTCTCTCCCTGGGAATCCAAATACACACCCAATTAAAGATTAAAACAAGAAAAAATATTGGAAATACATGAATTCTAGTAATGATATATTACATACTTGGTATCATGACTATTTAATAATTTATTAGGGGATTTAAAATAATTCTCTTCTATAATTATTACATTGAAGGAGTTGTGGACATATCTAGTGAATTATAAGTTTCATGAAGAAGAATTGAAATGGTGAAATCTCTATACTAATAATTATAGGATTGATGGATTTATTGGATTGGCTTTCACTAAAACAATTCATGAGAGGTTTTCTATATTATAAAGCACTAGGTAATTATTAAAATATTTATATAACCATAACATGATAGATATTTATTGATGGAGTAATCCACTGAATTAAAAGGACTGTTATGTTTTATATTATAATTAATGTGATACATAGACATAAAGACCCAATATTTAGAGAAGGTCCTTGAGTATTATATACCAGTTTATTTGATCCTTTGTTTAACATAAAAACATGAATATATTTTAAAGGATTTTTTAGTAATTTATGAATCCCTTTCATTTATTACTAAGATACTTAATGATGATGATGTTTTTGTGAGAATAGATTTTTTCTTGTGAACCACAAGTGGAGGATGATGGTGAATCCATCAGACTATCCAATCACATGCATAGATGAATTTGAAATAAACCTTGGTGTGTTACAATGTAATAGTGAGGTAAATACAAACACTTGGTTCATGGATATATTAAAAAAATTCTGTCATATGGAAGAATCTAACAACTACATAAATTCTACAATCGACCTATGTCTACTGAGTTGGAAGGATTCTTGTTTCAACATTTAGAGGTATGTATTAAACAACTATGTTATTATGGTGTTTTCTTTCCTTTTTTCCGGTTCTATTTAATGTTATATTTTATTATATGTGATGGGTTATTGGATAGACTATGATATTCATAGTATTTATATTTATTGATATACTATAAGATAGGATATTTTATAGTGACCCTTATGTGGCATAGACGATGTGGTGTTTGAGTTATGATCTGATTAATATATGGATATGGAGGTTTTAGTTGATATATTGGTTCTAGAAATGATAATATTATATAGTGTATATAGGATTTTGATTCCTATTAAAAGGACAACATATTAAAAAAATTCATTAATTCCATAATAATACTATGTTTTACAATCAATTTATATTTGATAGTACATTTACTATATTCAACTTCTAATGAGGAATATGATTTAGTGAACTATATGGGTATAGATTATATATTTCTATTATTTGTTAGTTAATTAATCAGTTTTTTAGTGAGAAGTTAATATCATGGATGGACAGTGGTAGCTTTATGGGATTTAGATCATAATAGGTATGCCATTATTGTTTCAAATGTAATTGGTTATGGTGTGTTGGTTTTAGTGTAAATGATATAATATTGATAGTTGTTAGTGTTCTGTGAGAATAAAAGTTGTAGTTTAAGAGAAGGTGTTTTTTGGATTGATTGGGTTTATGTGATTTAATGACTAAATTAGTTTTTGATTTGTTGAAGAGAAATTAAATTAAATCACAATAGATGAATCAGTTACCATGGGACTATCTTGGATACTTCTCAAGGTATATGTGTGCAATGAAAAATAATATTATATATAGAATTTTCCTTATTAATAATCATTTGTTTAATATATTGGAGTATATTATGATATTAAACACATGAACCACATAAAAAAATACATTATTTCATTGACTGATATTATTTTTGAATTAATATTCCAAATAAATAAAAAATTATTACAATTGTACATTAACAGAAAAATAAAATAATATTCAATGATTAGGAAAATATATATCATTTTAATCTCCTTAATTATTACATTCACAAATAAAACTGAAAAAAAGAGATAAATGATTAGTAATGAAATAAAAAAAATTAAATTGAAGGATATATAAATTTGAGATGAGTTGAGGAAAATAATTACTGACGGAATTTAGATGTATTTATCCATGGAATAAAACAAATAATATGTTTTTAATAGTAATAATAAATGTTAAGATTAGTAACATGATCAGTATAAATAGTAACAAGACTATTATAATAGTAAAATGACTATAAAATTTATTATTTACATAGTAATAATATTACCTGCAATAAATTATGTAAATATAAATATTGTATTTCTATAAAATGTGTATTAAAATTAGATTCTAAATGAAAAAATATGGAAATTTATGATAATGTTTATTTTAATGTATTTTACAAAAGACCTAATATTTATACTAATAATTAATATTATCAATGTTAAAAAGAATTATTTTTGGAATATTAATTTTCTTTTGGAATAATCATTTATAAATTGTCCAAGGGTGTATTTTTAATAATTTTTTGACAAACATAATTTTTTACATTAATATTAAAAATAATGTTTTTAAAATGTGGAATGTTTTATGACATAATAATGATATAATAATGGAAAAATAAACATTAAATAATTTCTATTAACCCAAAATTAATTTATTAAGTTAGATATATCCTTTTAAAATAATAAACATAATTTCAAAATAAGAAATGTAATCTATAAAATATAAAAAGTTGATGTATAGCCACATAAAATAAATTTCATGTTTTTTATTTATTCTGTTAGTTTAAATTAATGAATTTTTTTGTATAATTGTTTTTTAAAATTCCAAAATCAATTATTTTGAATCAGATAAATATGATATTGTACATAATTTTTATGTAATATGGAATCATTTTAAAATAATATGTTATTGATTTATTTAACCCAAAACCCCCTATAACAAGTATATTTAGCCCCTCTCCCTTCACATGGGAAATGACTTTCCACCCTATTCTCCAATCAAAATATCCACCTAAATAAATTTTATAAATAAATATACAATGAATAGAGTTTTCTAATTTCATTTAAAACCAATGAATCAAGTCTTTAGAAAAAAGTATAACTCTTTAATAAATAGGCAACCCCACTATTATTTATCTTCATTATTTTTCTATGTTATTATTTATACACTAAAAATAAATTTCCTTTTTCTACCATCATAAATTTTTTAACAAATAAGTATAAAAAATATTAATATTATTAGGTTATTGTTGTTTTTATTTTATCTTTTTATTGTTTAAATACTCCTTCATCCCTTATTTTTGACAAATCCGGTTAATGGTATGTTTAAACCACCATTAAGGACATTTTCTATGAAATAAATACCATAAATGAATGGATTGTTATATTAGATTATGTTTCATATATCTAAATTAATTTTAATTTATTATTTTCTTCAAAAAGTAAATCTACCAAAATATAAATTGAGAAGATTTAAAATAATGAAATTTAAATGAAAATGAATGAAATTAACTGATGAAAAAATATCAAAACATTCTACCATTGACAAATAATTTTATAAAAAAATAATTTTTTTAATTGATCAAGAGTGAATGAAATGATTTTAATAAATTTATGTATTAATGATTTAATCAATAATAGTTTCCTTTACAAATGTTGTGAACAAGATGAAACAAAATAATATATATGTTAAGGATAATCTCCAACCCATATCTTCATTAGGGTTTATAATGTGTTCTTCTATAGATTCACATTAGTTTAACTAAAAGTATCTTATAATTATATATTTTTGTCACAGTGGTTCTTTTCAGGATATGTATGTTTCTACCTCAATGAAATGATTTCTAGGATACATTCATGATTTTAGATAATTTTTTAAAAAAATTTCCTATTGATTCTTCATATATATAATATTGTACATTTGAAAAAATGAGATATCTTATTTTTAAATTTTAAATTTTAATGAAAAAAAGAGTTCTCCCTTCATCATTGGACATCATCTATGTGCATTATTTTACATATTTCTTATGACATAACTGTTGAACTTGTTATTTCTTTATTTTTTCATATCAAGATTATTAATCGTGTAAGATTTATATTAAATGTGGAATGAATGATGTTGATCAAATTATGATGTGATTTTTGAAATTTGAATATTATATCCATATAATTCATTGATTGATGTGATATATAACATTATATTATGTGTATTATGAATCATCATGATTCTAAATGTGTTCACAATTTATGAATTGTTAATTAGTACACATATGTTCTTCCTAAAAAGGATGCATGATTTGTTTATAAATCATGAGTGGAAGTTTTCCAAAATTATATGATTTTATATATTAATTCATATTCCACATTTCATACCTCTATCAAATGATTCCTTTTTTAGGAGGTTTATTCTTTGATTACTATTTTATTATATGAATTATGATTGCACATGTACCATTAATTAATATCACTTATGGAGTACAAATTATTCCTCCTCTTACTAGGATTTTATCTCACCCTTTCATTGATTTAAGTCTTTAGGTGATTAAATTTATTGATATTTCTATGCACATATTAAGGACTATTCCAAATGAATTATGAAATTATTAAATATCATGTAATCAAAATGTATAAACCTAATTTTACAAAGATACAAAACCACTTGATTATGGAGTGTGTTATTATTATGTTTTTTATCATAAAAATTATTTAATAATAGTATAAAAAAGATATTATGTTTTTATATATCCAAAGGGAATCATTAAATCCACTATAAAAACAAAATTATAAATTTTTGATGTCCTAAATGAAACTAGATACAAAGGTGAAACATTGTTGCAGTATGAGGTATAACCCATAGAGAACCAGGAACATAGTAGAAATTATCAAACAAAGGTTGGGTCTCTACAATTATAGTTTATTTTATTGAAATAATTTAATAAAATTAAAGAAATAAATAAATCCAAAAAGGGTAAAAGGGAGAAAAATTTGTTCCTGTGGGTGGTTTTTCTAAAAAAATCCAACAACACGTGATTTTTTCATATATTGGATGAAAATTCAATCAATTTTAAATATTTTTAAAACCTATCAATATACCTTGGAATCAAAATTTAATGTTTTCATACAAATTAAAATAACTAGGATGCATTGGGATCAAAAAGAAATTCTAGAGGGATAATCTAATTCAATTTTCATGAATTAATTACCTTAATCATGTTGGGTTTTTTCTAGTATTAAATTCACATGGTCTATTATTTAATAAAATATTTGAAAAATATGAATTCAAACATAGTAACCATTGAATAAAATCATCTTTAAAGTGAAGAATGAAATAGAACAATTTTCTAAACAATCATTTTGACTGATTCTGATCTCCTCTATGGATATAAATAATCATATGTAGTTGATTAAAAATGATGAATAAACCAATACTCATAGTGGAGTGGCTATAATAAAGATAATGGAGAAACAAATTGTATTAAGAAATGAATCATTCACCTTAAAGAAACAAAATAAGAAAATTGTAAGGAAAAGACCTATCTATGATGAATGATACCTGTGGAAAAACACTAGTAGTGGTAGCTCTCCACTGATGGTCAAAAATTCCATCCTCCATGATTAAATCATCTCTACAAATTCTTCTAATTCATATCTGAAGCACATCGGTCAAACAAGACTAAATTACCTTATAATCCAAATGATTTGACCATTTAACATATTGTTTAAATTATGATTATGATGTTAATAAAATATTTATGACTGAAATATTCATTATTAAACTACAACTATTGTATAATGTATATGAATATATGACATGAATACATAATTTGATTCATTTTGTTGGTCTTAAAAACACGCAAAGGAAGTCAAATACTCCCATTAATTTGGAAAAGAAAGAAAAAAATAAAAGGGGGAATTAAATAAGAATAGTTAAAGAGGCCAGAAATCTGGAAAAAGAACACAAGAAGTTCCATGAGGTAAATCTCCTTCAAGCACCACTGCTCTACATGGTGTCTGCATTGCGAGGAACCCATGACTTAATCAATTAACAGGATGGAGATGACGGCACTGGTCTCCCACAAACAAAATCATTTGCAGAAAATAGGTAGAGAAATATGCCCCACATATGATCCCCTATGAATTCAAATGGTTTTTGTGCAAGGAAATTTTGGAAAATTTCTACAAATGAAATGAAATCATTTGTGGGATAGATGAATTAATCATCGCCACTGTGGATGAAAACCATATGCCACCACTAACTGACACATCTATTGGTTGGGTTTTATCATTGGACTTCCACAAAACACATCATGAAACCGACCAATAAATTTCCTCCACTACTATATAAAAGGATCTAAAGGGGAGGAATAAAAAAGTGAGGGCTTTTTCTGAGATTACTCTTGAGAAGATCAATCGATGAAGGCATGAAAGGAGAGATCCCTAAAAAATATAAACTCCTTCGATAATTCGAAATAGGTATAACCCACCACATATCATTAAAAAGGAAATATAATACAAATTGGTAGACCATGAACCTAGCTTCCTTCATGAATGATGTTATGTGGTTGGAACCCCAAACCACATATAAATTCATTAGACTGGTGGATCTTATCCCCACGTAGCATCATGCTACACAAACGGAGCCTTGTTTCACATAGAAAAACACTACACGAACTGGATCCAGGTATGTGTACCATCCTGATATTAGACAACCCCTTCACCCACATGGAATCATGATATGTGGGGGAAACCTCATACCGCATAAATAAATGATACACAGAATGGGGTATTCTTGGGCGTTCCACCATCTAGATTCAATCATTTTCATTAATTTCTATCACATAATTTTTATCCCCTCCATGAACTAGTCCAATGACATTAGGCCAAAGCCTAACCCAAATCTACCCAACATGTATGATGAATCCATCAGGTGCATCAGTGTGCCCTTTTGAGTTTGCATACCCATGATAAATGGAGTCATGTGGTTAATCCCCCTAATAATGAAGAATTTTATAATTTTTATAAGCATATATTCCCATGGTAATATTGGTTCCAACCACTGGATTCTACCTCTCCATTCTATAGATTAATGGTAATCTCCTCTCTTTCCCTTTGATGAGGGCTAGTGATAAATAAAAAAGAGTACACTTGTGTTTCCTTTTGATAAGAAATGACACTCCTCTTATTTCCCATAACTATCTTTAGGTAACTCTATATGAGTTAGGCCCTTAACCTCTCTTCATGGAAGTGTCATATCCCGATATTCATCCACCTTCTTCCTCATCATTTTCCACTAAAAGAGGATGGAAAGCATGTGATCTATCAGACCTACCACTTCCTCTTATTTCTCACACCGAGCATGGATCACAAGGGCTTAGAGATTAGTGGCTATCCTGGAATCCACACGATCCACCTTGAAGTTAAACTACGAGAACTTTGATTCCTTTTACAAATAGGATGCATAGGATGCATGTCTAAGGCCCAAGCTCAAATGGTCCTTCCCTATGGATTTAAGCCCTAAATCATGCCTCAATTATGAGAAGATCCAGTTCATATGTCCCAACCAGCAACTTGAATGGGACTCCTCTGAATTGTATGTTCTAATATTTAAGCACTACAAAGAATTTTATTCCCAACTGACTGGGATACATAGGAAACCTCCCATAGGTTCAAGTTTGATACTTCACATAACCCATACGCTCTATAATTTTTACATTATCTCATAGTCATCCTAATGAATATATATTAAACTACACAAGGATATGTAAGAAGACAATATTACTGGTTGTATCCCAAAATTGAAACAACTCCCACCCCCTAGGTGATGATAAGCTCTAGAGCACCATCCCACATGGCTTAAAACCATCATTGTCTTAGTGAAGTACTAAGGAATTGTTGATTTTTCTATAAGAGTGTTACATTGATGAAGAACCTCAGACAAATACAAATGTATTAATTGATGTATAATCTTAGATTCTTAGAGATAATTCTGAACCCATGTGTATTTATGATTAATCTTACCATGGGGTAGTCTGCACACACATGCTTGGGAATGAACCAAAGATTAATGAACATGTGAACATGGATCAAATCTATAATATAGTCCTGAAATAGGCAATAGATCCCCATAAAAAATGTTGAGATGATCCCAATTTCCCATCCTCTTGGCCAATGTGAGTTATTAAATGTCATTGTCTAAATCATCCAATGAACGCCTATCCTTGGAAAGCAGTTCCATTAATCATGGATGTGAGAGTTATTGGGTGTTTCTGACTCTATAAATAAACCCATTGGGGACTATATGAGGACATTTTACCCAACATGGAGTGATTTCACAAAAACTAAACCTCTAATAATCCCTCATTAGACCATTATATTTTGGTTAAAACACATATCTTCAGGTTGAAAAAAATGGTAAAGCCGATGTGAATTGTTAACCAAGGTGTTGGAATTACCCCACCTTAAGCCCCTTTTACATCTGAAAGAAAGGGGGCCAAAAAAGATCATCAATTATATAGGTGGTCATGAGATGATACATTCTAGGGGTTTTGTTGTCTTTACTTTTCACATACATTGTAGGCATTCCATAAGAGATTCCATCAATCCAATGGTATCCCGCAAGTTCTCATAGATGTTCATGTTAACTAATGTATCAGTCGAGCCCTCCATGAAGAAGAGGACCCCATCGCCCACCCAGCTTCATCAACACTGGGTATCGAATGCATTAATCTAGTAGTACCACTATAAAGGTACTCTTCGAACACTATAGACACCATTACATTCACTTCAATCAATGAAATCCTACCAGTCACTCACCCAGTAGTGGCCAAAGGTCCATAACCAGGTTCCTCCACTAGTCACCTCTAATCGTTTCAGGAGCTTGTCCCTAGTACATGACAATGAGTACCTCCCTTATCTTAGAGAGGCAGTCGAATTCTTCATTGATGAATTCATCGCTACTGCACATGGGTCCCACTTAAGGGCCCCTGCCAAAAGATGATTCCACCAATGCGGTGGCACCAAATATCCTAATTCTGAAGAGGTTGTCACATCGATGGATCCTATGGAAGTTAAATGAACACAGGTCTGTCGGACTACCCACCAAGGGATAAAAACATATAATCAGGAGTGTATCATCAGACTGGTTCCTGAGGAAGATATCTATCATTAAAATATGTTGGCGTACTACAGGTAGACATATAATCTCACAACCTCTTTTAAAGCCAACCATGGAAATATTGTGGCAACCTACAAGCAGACACAAATCCGTGCTCACTCTTATGAAGTCTACCATAGGAATGTGGTTGAAATTTATGAGAGAGAAAAAAATTCCACCAATTATCACCAGTCTCTCAAAGAAAATAGGGAATAAATTTATAGTTATATGAAAATCCGTATTGATGCACGTGAATCTAATCATATAAATAGGATGACAAACTACAGGCAGGTGTACATCCCTACCAATGAATATGATATCCATTAGTCAAATATTATGGAAATCAACTATGGATAGATTCAAATACCTTCTCTCTAATGTCGATCCAATCATTCAAATAAAATGAAAATAAAATAAATTTGAATTCAAATTCTTTTAGATTTATATCAAGATCGTGAGAAACATAAAATGAAAAACAAGAAGATGCAAATTCATGCACACAAATATAAAGCCCACCGGTCAAATATGGTGTGAACTATAGAAAATTGCTAGCATATTTTTTCTATAAACCAGGGGAATATTAGTTCCTCTGCCCCGACATAGGAGAACTACCAGTACCCACTGGTAGAACAAGGAGGACCTGATCAGTCACAAATTCCTATTTTTACATTGGAATGGTGATTTATCCCCATTCCAACCTAATAAATTTCTCAACACATCCTTGAAATGATGAAGAGTTAAACATCAATTCCTAATCATATCCTTCATACCTGTTAAGATGTAATCTGGCCTATGTAAATAGAAAGGATTAGGTCCCACAACCCCATCTCCCCATGTGGGGTGACTTATCCACAAAATAATATTGACACTCTAGATAAAACCTGCATCCCTGCTCTAGTCTAGGAGGGTCAACGACCATATTCTTTGATACATGGACAAACAGATTAGGAAAAAACACTCATTCCAACTGGGAGACACTATTCCACCATGATGGAAAATCCAGGGCAGGCATATATCTCTATAAAACTAAATATTATCATCATTATATCTTGAAATCATCATGAGAATCAACCATAGAGGAACCAAAATATAAAGGTTGTTACCAATAGCTGATGCACCCATTTTCCTAGAAGTGAGTGCCCAAAAATGAAATGCACCAAAAGAAATTGGAAAACGAAGAGCACATTCATGATCCTGGTCTACTGGAAGCTATATTTTTTATTCCATCAATCACCTATAAATAGAGGCTTAAGATACCTTTAACCCATTAAATAGTTATGGGAGTGGCAGTTGTAGTTTTGAAGGTCCTCTCCGCAATGTTGTTACCAGTTTTTCTGATGGTCCTCCTCAGAGCACCCACAAGGGCATACTTCATGGGAAATAAATGATCAATCATGAGAACATATATCTTGATGACTTTTAAGGTATCTCTCCCCCTAACCAAAATATCGGACAATAAGAAGGTCCACCCCTTTCTGCCATCCACCCTGATGGTCCCCTTAGGGTATACGTTGTAGAAATTCTCCCTACAGTCAGATTTCAAGCTATAATGGTAGTCCTCACCATGATATAAGTCACTGTGAAGGACCACCCATAGACATTTAAAGCAGCAATAAGGTCCTTCCCTTATTTCATCCCATCCCTGAAGTCCTCCCAAAAATTCACACTATTGATATTCTCTTGACATCCATAAATCCCACTATGATGGCATCCATCACAAAGATGGAAGACACTACAAAGGCCCTCCCACAGTGACATCAAATAAAAAGAAGCTCATACCCTTAATGTGGTCCTACATGAAGGTCCTCCCCAGGGTATACATCACAAAACTTCTCCCAGTGGTCATATAGTAAGTCATGGTTGTAGTCCTCACCACCACTACATCGACTACAGAGGTCCTCCCCACAGTCAACATTGAAACTGAAAAGAAGGTCCTCCCCTCGTCGAGCCATACATGAGAATGAGCTCATATTATGAGGCACTTGTAAATATGGAGTCATCCATGTTATATACTATATCTATGAAAATTTACATCCTTTCTCAGTAAGAATATGTTCAGGGTCCATGCTCATCTTCTTATTCACCCCTGTAACATTGATATATTGATACTTCTACTAACCCTAATGCTAGGGATGAAATCATTAAGAAGCATCCAATATGGGAAGACCAATAAAATTAGTCTTTGTAAAATGAGCCAAAGGATATGTTAATCATGATAATAAAATCATCCAGGGATGACATACTAGTTATGTTTTGGCCCACAACCACTTCCCAGTTCAACATACCAAGAGAGTTGTACGAGGAATTCATACATAACATTTTTTTCAATATATGGACTACTCTCCACCATCTCAAATAAAATTATTTACCCATGATAGGTATATAAAAAATGTGTATATATTGGGGGAGCTTCACCATAAAATTGACCTCAAAGATCTACTGTCTTCACGATGGTCACAATCTGAGAGGTGGAAGAAAGATCTCGAACTGAAGTTACTGCACTCACTATACAAGTTTCATTGCATTATCCCCAACACATCATCTAGTGTTCAAATCTAGGTTTGGGAATATAATAGAGCATTTCACTTCTCCCCAATTATTTGTTTTTCCCATAGTGGACATCCTGTAATGTCATTATCCCAAGAAGAAGATAAAATGAAATCCCTATTCAAGAAAGGAGACATTCTTGACAAGAACCATCATTAAGTAAGTCTCAAAAGCATCAAGATCGATGATAATGATCCATTGAAAAACTTATGAAATAGGAAACAGAGAACATCCAGTGGGATTCTCACTTAAGGGAATCCAATCAGCAAGCATTGATCATGTACTTGGAAGCAAATAATTCACATACAGACCCGACACTATATTTGTCTCACACCTGAATGGGAATGCACAAGATCAAGAAACTGTAAATAGAAGCAAGGACTACCAAATTGTGGGATCAGCCCAAACCCATAGTTTTGTGGGAATTTTTAACACATATTTCCCCCATAAGATCAAAAAATCTGGGCCAAGGCATAGTAATAGAGGAATGAGAGAAACCCTAGCCCGCGGAGCTAGGGGAATTTTTACCTCAACTGCCCACTCAATAGATGTCAGTCTTTTCCTGCCTAAGGAAGAAAATGAATAGAGATTACACCCATTTCATCCCATCTTGTGATACATTTACCGTACAAGGGAGGTGTATAGTATGGTCATATAAGGGTTCCCTCTGATTTACCATTCTCTAAGAAAATCTAAGTGGATCTCAGAATGGAAGGAAAAAATACAGCAAAGGGTGAAAAGAGTCCTACTAATATTCACCAGCTAGTACGACACCCATTATGCATTATTCATAGTTTAATGTTACATAAATAAACCTTACAAACCACACTAGGAATGTTGAAAATGTAGATGGATAGGGAGGGGATGGTTCCACCTAGGATCTGATCCACCCCGAACCCAGAGGTGTCCATACCTAGAACTAGAGGGCCACCCTAAATTTGGGTTCTCCCTCAGTCAATCCCTAATTACCTCCTTTGTGAATACTCATCAACAAGAAGAACAAAAACAAGGTTATACATGACCTGCCTCCCCTAATAAGAATGAGACTCTAATGCTCAAAGAGAAATTCTCTCTACATTAGGAAGAAATGAAATAGTTGAGGAGAATCAATGATGAGTTTCCCTAAGGAATCCTTCCTATAGGATATGTTCCCCATGCAGGGCTACAACATACACTTCTAATAGGTGTTCCACTATCACAAAAGATCATCAAAACAAATTAAGAAAGGATGTAAAGATCATCCAAGGCAACACCGAGACCGTCAATCTACATGAACCCAATCCTAGCAGGATATCAACATTTTCCTCCATTGTGGAAACAACCAAAACAAATTCCAAAAAATCCACAAAGGTTTCCCCAGATCGAGTATCCACCTCAAGTGCCAGTAGAACTGGTCTGACTAATTTTCTCCCTGCTACGCTTTCCCATGGTCAGGTTCAATAGGATATGCATCAAGGGATCATTAATACCATAAATTCATTGATAGATCAATTGGTATCCATGGAAGGGTGGTGTTCTATGATACATCCAAAACAGAAACGCTACCCTGACTAGGTGAGTAACATTCCAACACAACCAAATTTTGAGAAATCTATATTCCCAGTATTTATTTGATCGGGTGACCTAGAACAACATATCATGCATTACACATCCTATTATGATCCCATTATTGGAACCCCCATAGAAACAAGAAGCAGTGGAACTCAGATGCTTCAGGAGAACCCTTCAAGGTTTTTACTTTTTATGGTACACCAGATTTCAAGCTCAGTCAATAAAAAGATGGGAGGATCTCTAACGGAAGTCGTTTTTCCTATTCAATTCTACATTTCCTAAAAACAATAGTCAGAAACCTTATGAATTAGAAATAGTGGGATAATAAAAGAGTATCATATTTCATAGACAAATGGAAAGGTCTGACCTACTCTCTCAATTGAACACTACCCCAAGATGAGATTCTTACTGTGTGTATTGATAACCTCTATGATAAGCTGTGGACGCCACTCATAGTAGTAAAATATATGAGTGGATTTCATGATTTTTTTCTACCATTTCTAAAAGGATATATTATTCCTTACAAGAAGTCTAACCTAAATTCTTGGGTAGCCTCATCGGTGCCATGAAAAAGAGTGGGATGATCATAAGTAGCTTTCATTATGTTCAGGCCACCCCCCAAACCCACTCTAGCTCCCAGACCAGCACCAAATCATGTAGGGCCCCATGGATGTCAACAACATCCTTTGACTTATAAAAGAAAATAGATGGGACATAGGCAAAATCAGTTCGAGGAACAAAGGAAAAAATTTATTCATTCTAAGACAACCAAATCCATGTATAATTTGTAGCCTCCATTATCTGTAACTTTCTCTATCTACAAGATCCAAAGAGAGATGATGAATTAGGTCTCAATGACTATCATGATTATTTCCCCTTACACTAGATACTAGGACACACTATTCTAAAGTGTTTTTTCTTGAAGGACCCCCTACAAAGAATGATAGATTCTAGTCAAGTCAATGTTGGACCATCACTGGCACAAGTGGAATATATTTCCACCACTAACCCGAATGAATAATGGTAGTGGAAAAATGTTTTTAGAAATAGGGAAAAAAAATTTATAGTTGGATGACTCGAAAAATAGTTAACTAATCCCATGGAATACTCCAAGAATAGTTAAAGAAACATACTATGCCCCCAAAAGTTCTTGATGTAACATAACTGACATACTCAACCCTAAAATCCTCCAAAATTTGACCTTACAAAAACTAAATTGACCATGAAAGTAGAGAGAAATTTCAAGAAGATGAACATATTCCAAGGCCAAAGATAGCCTTGAAACTCTCAGATTTTATGCCATAAAATCTGAAAGCATAGGCCCTAACACACCAAATAGTGCCACTATAGGAATTCAATCAGTCATACTCATTATCAAAGGAGGAACTAATTTTTGGATCCATTAATGTCATTCACTTAATGGAACCCTTCTCTAATGAAGATCATTGTTATGAACCCAAGTTCCCCGAATCCAATTGGGGAGTTGGAGGAAGAGGGCGCATGGGCTGAGGATTCCTGGGAAGATGTAGTCATGGTAGAAACCCAATTCCTGGTCGCACACCTACTCAAATCACAAATTTTGTGGAAACTTGTGGAAGAGACCTTTAGTGGACCCAATAAGAAGAGTGAAATTACCCTAACCCCACTGAATGATACTTTTTTCTGATCATCTCATAATATCATTTATAAAAGGAAAATATGTCTAATAACCCATGATGCGCAGGTAGACCTGCCCAACCAAATTTACAAAACACAAAATCCCCATCAACTCCTGTCCCTGGGGCCAGTCTATCTACATCCAATGCTCAATCCTCTAAAGTTCATTTCAAATATAATCCACATGTTTGGTAGTGCCGGTCTTTAGATCTAAAATATGGTATTCTGAAACAAATAGTTTTCATACCACCAAAGCTATCAATCTTGGATACACTGAATATATCAACAGATCTTAGGGAATCACTCATAAAAGCTTTAATAATCCCATAGGAGTTTGAAGTTGAGGTGGCTGCTGTCAAATTCTTTTAGACAGAAACTAATCCAGTAAAATTCCATGCTATTATCTCCTTCACAGATCAAGATTAAGACTCCATTATGTAGGGACACATCAAACCAGTATGTTTTTCCACCAAGATAAATGATTTCATATCTGAAAATTCTTCATTGATAATGGATTTGCAGTTAGTCTCCTCCCATCATGGATACTTCATCTTCTGGGATACAAGGAAGGAAACCCGACACCATCTTCCACAAACCTACTAGGCTATGATAAAAGTGAACATAATCCATTAGGCTAGATCAAGATCAAAACTCAATTTGGAGACCTTGTGGATGAATTAGAATTTCTGGTGGTTCGGAAAAACACGGCCTTCAACATCCTACAAGGAAGGACTCGGTTGCATCAGTATATAGTGATTCCCTCATCATACAATCATTTCATCAAATATTACACTAATGGATATAGTGGAACATTTCATTCTGATAAGGCCCCCACTAAAATATTGTGATTCACACTATATCGATGCATGATTATATGATCCAGAAGGGAAGAAACCCTCAGTTGATGGGATTGATTGGGTCACCACTCCAAACAGTTTGGAAATGGTCCCTAACAACCCATTTAGGAAGCTTAGTGAAGAATACGTACTTCCCACCAATTAGTTGGAGTGCATGATTCCAAATCCATATGTACATTTTATAGTGTTCATGATTTCAGTCATGAATGCTGAGCCTCACAGTGTTGAAAGTTCCATTATTCTAAGAAAATAATGATGAATGCTCGAATGGAAATGCCCTCAATCCAACTTCAAAGACCCATATGATCTCTACCCTACTCTCTAAGGTATCATACAAAGAAAAAAATTGGAATTCCCTTACTCTAACCTCTCTAGAAAATTCTCCATTTCCAGTCGGTTCAAAAGAAGTCACATTAGTCTCCAAATTCCAAAATCGTGATTATTCTCTCACATATTAAGAGGTAATCTCAAGAATTATATCCCCACAATAAGAGGAATATGATGAAGGGGTGTGGAAGATGAAGTAGAATAATACTTTAGGTACACCCCTACAACATCTGAGGAGGGTGTCTCTACCACTATTGATGAACTCAGGGAAATAAACCTAGGTACTCAAGAAGACCAGTGGCCCACCCTAGTTAGTGCATCCATGTCCTCCAAAGAACAAGAGGCTTATACATCCTTCTTAAGACTGAATCGATATGTATTTTCCTAGAACCATATTGATATTCTAGGCCTTGGTACTGAAGTGGCCACTCACCACTTGGGATTTCTAGAAGATCATCATGCCTCCAAGAAAGCCTCCAGAAGGACACACCTAACACATGCTTCCAAAATAGAGCTTGAATTTGACAAGATCATCAGATATAAATTTATTCAAGAGGTCTAATATCCCATCTATCTAGAAAATATCGTCCCTTTAATGAATAAGAATGGGCATATTACAGTCTGCATAGATTTCATAGATCTCAACCAGCACTTCTTAAAAGATGACTTCCCAATCTCAAAAATAGAATTATTGATCTTTGAAACTGTTGGATGTCAAGATCTCTTTTTCATGGATGGATTTTCATGATACAACCAAATATTAATGGCCTGATATGATGAAGATTATACCCCTTCAGGACTCCCTAGGGGGTATTTTTCTACATGTTAATTCCCTTTGGTTTGAAAAATATCTGTGCCACACACCAATGTGCAATGAAACGCATTTTCAAACCATTCTTGGGAAGATTATTCAAATTCTATATTGATGTTCTGGTTTTTATATCACAAAAATGCTCAAAACACATTGTATATCTTGAAATCATCTTCAGTAAAATGTGAAAGAATAGTCTGAAAATGAATCCCTTAAATTGTGGTTTCGGTGTTACCTTAGGAAAATTCTTCGATTTCATCATATTCCACAATGACATCGAAGTATATTCAATGAATACAAAGATCATACTTGGTATTTAACCTCCTTTAAACCTCTCTAGGTTGAGATAACTTCAAATAAATTTGGAATATAATCATAACTTCATAGCCAACCTTGAAGGAAAATGTTTCCCTTCACCAGGTTCATGAAAAAATGGGTCTCATATCAATGGATTGATGATTTTTAGGAATCATTTGACAATGTCAAGAAATATATCTTAAGATTTCCAATGATAATTTCACATGCGTCCACTCATTCTATATGAAACTTCCATGGAGAAATACCTAGGTACCTTAGTTGTGTAAAATAATGATGTCAGAAGTAAGAATAATCTCTATTATCTCATCTAAATGATGATTGATGATGAGACTCATTATTAAAATATAGATAAGAGATGTCTAGCCCTAATATTTTTAGTCCATAAGTTGTGGTACTACCTACAACACCACGAGGTCCATTTTTTATCTCATAGAAACCCACTCAAGTATATTCTCAGACGTTCAATGTTGACAAGATGCCTATCCATGTGGGTGGTCATCCTGAAATAATTCAATATATGGTTTGTTCCTTAGAAATCTATCAATTTCTAGGCATTAGTAGATTTTATGGAAGATCACCCTTTTGCAGAAATGGCACCATTGGACGATGAACTACCCGATGGAGAAGTTTTCTCTATTAAAAAGGAATCCCAAACACAGAAGATCATTTTAACAAAACATCCAAAATCCTAATAGGAAAAGGATGGAAGGAACCAATCATAAAAAAGTGGATCTAGGATTCATACTCATATCTCTAGAAAAGGAATTCTTGACTTACTTCTTATTTTCAGAGGGGTTCACAAAAAATTAAGCTGAGTATCAGGTTTTCATTGCTGTCCTAGAGCTCTCACTTCAAGTGTATGTAAAAAATTTGAAAATAAAAGGTCACTCAGAATGGGTCATAAAGAAAGTCAATGGTGACTACGCTATCATAAAGGAAGATTTATTCCTATTGTTTGACCACATCCAATGGGTTAATGTCAAAATACCCCTCATATATGACATTAACTTATGTCCCCCGGTCACAAAATGCATAGGAAAATGCATTAGAAAATGTATCCACTGACTTGGATGATCTATATTGGGATGAGACAGTCATCAACATTTCCCCTCGGTGAATGGTCTTACCATTCCTTTAGGTCGACAAGGAATAAACTGATGAGATTAGTCCCATCCCTAATCCATATGGTCTTACCATCGGCTAGATGACTCTCATAATGGATTACCATAAAAAGGGATAACTCCCACAAGATAGAAACAAAGGAGAACAAATATGAAGATGACCAATTAACTTTTTTTTGCATAACAGAAAAAAACAACAAAAGAACCTTTATAAGCAAGGCCTTGATGGGATCCTTCTCAGATGAATTTATGGAGACGAGACCACTGCCATTATGAAGTAAGTGTGTGTCGGAGCTTGTGGGGTACACCAATCATGATCCAAGATCTCTCATCAAATTTGATGACATAGATACTACTGGCCCACTATGATGCGAAATTGTGCTGAATTCAGAAAAAAAAATCTATTCCTATCAGGTTATTGCCTATTTCATCTACTAAAACATGGAGTTAATTCACATAGCCATGTAATCCTAGAAATTTTCCATATGGGGAATAGACTTCATGGTACTATACCCTCCCGCCATGGTCAAAAAATTTAAGTATATCCTCACAGCGACTGAATTCATTTCCAAATGGTTAGATGTTCTACCCTTTAAAGAGGTTAGGGCAAGACACATGGTCAACTTTGTGAAATCCAATATCATTACCAAATTTGGTGTCTCTGATACAATAATGAGGGAAAATGGCACCAATTTCTGCACTATTGTGTTGGAAATATTATAGCAGGAGTATTGTATCAAGGCCAATTGTTCATCCTGTTACCATGAAATGGCCAATAGATAGACAGAGGCCTTTAATAAGACCATATCCAGCATACTCTAGAAGATGGTAGACTTGGATAAGAAATCATGGACAGACAATATTCTCCATAATCCACAGACTCACTAGACCATGACCCGCACTGCCACTCAAGAAACCCTGTACTCAGAAGTATACAGGATCGGGTGGTTCTACCCATCAAAGTTCAACTACCATTACCTCACATTACTATCTGTGATCAACTATCCATAGATGAGGAATCCAAAAAATGGTTCAATGAGTTAGATTTAATGGATGAGAAAATATTTCACACATTGCACCATTTGGATGTTTACCAAAACTAGATTGCATAAACCTTCAGCAAAAAGGTTCTCCTTTAGTCCTTCCTCGAACTAGAATTGGTGCATGTTCTCAGAACTCTGATGATACTCGAGAAGAAACCCCAAAAATTAGAGTTGAAATGGGAATGGCCATATGTCATAAACAAGGTCTACTCTAATGAAGAATATTACTTAATTTAAATATATGGACATTTCACCACAACTCCCACCAATGCAAGGTTCTTGAATAAAAATTTCATGTAGCCAAAAAAAATTCCCGGATTGCATGACAAAAACTACATAGTAATATATCTTGACCGCTTGACTTTAAATTGAGAGGTCATGTTTCCTAACATCATAATGTTGGAATGAATGGCCAAAAATGTCCTTGTCACAAGACATCAAACTGCAAGATACAACACACATTCCCCTTCACGTCGGGCGATCATTGTCTTTGAAATAGGACATTAAACTGCATGGTCAAATCATCCTAACCACATGATGTTAAACTATATGGGACTATTATGTTATAACCAATGATTCATCACACATGAGCTAGATATATGTGAGAGAAATATAAAATTCCCATGTTCCTATGAGATATTCAGATCAACATAATGAACTCTCTTTCTCAAGAACTAAGTATGGAATTATTCTTGTTTTGGAGAGAAACATAGTGATTCCCAAAATCTATATCTCAGTTCCATCCACCCTAAAATATAATTCCCCGACTCCGTGTATAGTATAGACCTATGTAGGGATGTATCTTCACAAAAATATGTATGGCTTGATTTATATAAGTCAATGGGATACGTAGGGACATATCGATCCTTGATCTTGGTCCAACCCCCAGATTATACAAAGTTCCTTTTTTGTTCCTTTAACTATCTCATCATTGACAGAGAGGTCCATGGTTTCCTTTTTCTCACAAAAAATAGCTCACATGAGCTTAGGAATAGTTGTAATGGCTTTCCCTGCATGAAAAATAGTAAAGGTACATGACAGGCCCATTAACTAGAAATAATGGTTTAAAAATTCCCTCTCTCCATGCGTATGGACCATGCCTATACAGGGAGACTAATTTTTGAACTATGTATGGCTTGATTCCATCCCTCATAATATATTTAGTGATCTACGGATTATACATCCTAGTCCATCTACCATTAAAAAACAAAATCCCTCTCCCTATGCATGAGTTTGACCGAAATAGGGATCATACTTTTAGAAATATGTGGGGCTTGTTTCCTACCCTCACAGGATATGTAGTGATTCCCATATTCGACATCCTAGTCCAGTCGCTATCCAAAAAAAATTACCTTTCCCAATATATGATTCCAACTTGCATAGAGGAAATTCATATAACTATGCCCGGATTGATTCCTTTCGACATAGGGTATGTACTAATACCCGGGTCTTCGAACCTAGGCCTAGATGTGATAAAGGATCAAAGGTAAAATGTCCCCATTATTAGTTATGTTACCTATGTGTGGTGGAGTAATATTTTTTCACCCCTTGTTTCTCACACTGAGAACATCCTACTTGGTCTTAGTCTTTTTGGCATGAAATTCTGCACAAACATATCAATCCAATACGGGATAAAGTCCTAACCTCATGATGTTAAACTACAAGGTACTTGAAGAACTACATATTGCTTGATTCTCAATATAAAGAGATACGTAGTGATTCCCAGACCTCATGATCGAGTCCAACCATATAAAAGGAAAAAATCACCCCAAACTCTTGTATGTAAAATGAAAATCGATGCAGGAGATTCCAAAAATTGATTCATATAACATGTATTTGTCAAAAGATCATGCCCCCTACATATGAGTTAGATTTGTAACGTCCCGGTTCCAGAAGCCACACAGAGGTGCCCCGTACCTGGTTGGTCACATGGCCTTAAGCACATTTCCCTAAATGCTAGAGGTTTCCGACTAGCAGCGAGGGCCTTGGGTGTGATAGTGGGGAAACTATCCCCTCATTGGAAGAGTACACAGCGGAATTACACAAATACATACAATAGCAGAAGCAGTAAATACTAACAATAGTAAGAGCGGAAGACTGATAAAGGAATAAACTGGAGCAGATATATATATAAATGATGCATGATACATATATGTCTAGGGAAACAGTCAAACAAGTCACAATTTTGGAATACAATAATGCTAAACCAAAGTAAAAAATAAATTAGATAAACTCCTCAGCATCGCAAGCTATAGCTTGGTCCCATGCTCTCTATCTCCACAATAATTAAGAACCAGAAGTCGAAGGGCTCTTTCCCTTATTTGCACCTGCAACAATATAATCTATTTGGGCCCAAAAGCATGACTCAAACAAGGTCTGAGACAAAATCCCATTAGGCAACCACCCGAAGATTTGTGCCTAACAGTCAGTGAATATATGGCCGGAAAAAGTACAGAAAAGTAGTAAACATGAAAATAATCAGCAGCAGACAATCCACTGTTTCTAGCATATAACTTACAAACAAGTAAGTAGAATAAACAGGTAACCCTTTGGGTAGTTCTCACAGCCTAACCCATATGGTTCAACCAACAAGTACTAGCAACCCTCTAGGAGGCACACATAGTCTCACCCCTCTAGTTCATCTAAAGAATAGACTCTCTGGGGAAGCACTCACCGTCAATTCCCCCTATAGTCTCATATTGTATGAAAGGCACTCTGGGGAAGCACTCAACATCTCATTCCCCCTATGGCTCACATCGAGGAACTACAAACACTCTGAGGAAGCACTCAACATCAATTCCCCCTGTGGTCTCGCATCGTATTACAAAGACACTCTGGAGAAGCCCTTACGTCCATTCTCCCTATGGTCTACTACACTAGGTTCCCGCAGTACTGTGTAAAGTCAGCAAGTATCGCATCATGTAATAGCCAAAGTAACCTCAAGAACTACTTGGATAGCATTCTATAGAATCTCAGTATGAAATAACAAGAGTCACACCATCCTATAATACTAGGAATGGGAAAACAATAGAAGTCAAAAGGTAACTAGACCCAATGGTCTATACAGGAAAAAAAATGCATGGAAAACACTTCCAAATCAAAAAATTATCCTGAAACACAAACAAAAATCCTCTACTCTAGAATACTAGAAAAGTAGTCAATCAATAGGGCTAAAATGGTAAACATGCAATACCCCGTTCAAGGGTATTGGTGGAATTTGCAAAAAATACTCACATACATTATACAGAAAGGCACAAACCACCTACCTTGATGTTAAGAGATTGATATACTTGAACCAAGGGGCTTGAATCACCTTAGAACGTATAATATCTACAAAAATGTCTGAAACGTTCAACCCATGATAACTTGGAAAAGAGAAGGAATCGGGAAACGATGCTCTAGGAGAAGAGAGAACTCACCACTATGATTCTGACACACTCACTAGTGTTTAAATTGGAGGACGGACAGAGGTTTGGGGGATCGTCAAAGAACCATGGCTTCTCAGCGCTCTCGGGCGAAGAAAACCTAAAAGAATTCGATTCTGGTGATTAGACACGACCCCGGTGCATTTAATGAAAAAAATAAATTACACGACATGTACTTTTAGAGTACACAGCGTGTACTCACCTTTTCCGTACTCCACTTTAGGCAGCCTCAAAGCCACCCCTACATGGCCGTGTGTGTGGCCAAGACATGGCTAGCACATGGCCTCCATCGGCATCGCAGTAAACGGTGTGTACTTATAGAGTACACGACGTGTACTTTGAAAATTTTCAGATTTTCCTCTTTTCCTCAAAAACGACCAGAAAAGGAAAAACATACCTGAAAGGAAGATCTGGGTTCTTACAAACTTCCCCCCTTAAATAAATTCATCCCCAAATTTCCCTAGCGAGGCGTAGAAGAAGAAACCCTGAATAACTCTGGCCACTACGATCGTACATCGGCCTCCCTCTCCCAACTCTTGTCTTGTACTCACCTGTGCTGCCATAGAACTCATACTAGAGGAACAGACCGGCCATGGAGAACCTTCGTACTGCGATAAAAAAATCTAGATTGAATACTCCTCGAACAATGCATCCACATCAAGCTCAACCTCCTCAGGTTGAAGGAAATGAGATGGGTCTGAAAAGTAATGCTGGAGCTGAGAAACATGAAAAACATCGTGCATAGCCCGGTACCTCTGAAGTAACTGCAACTGATAGGCAACTGGACCAACTCTCTCCAAAACCTCAAACAGTATGATGTACCTCAGTGAAATCTTACCCTATCTTCTAATCCTCTTGTGCCCCAACCATGGTGTGACACGTAGGAAAACCTGATCCCCGACCTCGAAATCCAGAGGTCTTATCCGCTGATCATCATATGACTTCTGTCAAGATTGGTCAGTAGTCATCCTCTTCCAAATAAACTCTATCTACTCTGTGGTCTCCTGAACAAGACGAGGTCCCAGCAAAGCTCTCTCTCCTGCCTCCAGCTAACATAAGGGTGATTGGCATAGCCTGCCGTACAAAGCCTCATATGGTTCTATATGAATAGTTGCTTCAAAACTATTATTATGGGAAAACTCCACAAGAGGTATATGATTCTCCTAAGAACATCCAAAGTCCATAATGAATGCTCAGAGCATATCCTCAAGCACTTAATCATACGCTCGGACTGGCCATATATCTGAGGATGGTAGGCCGTACTCAGAAGCACTTGTATACCCAAAGCTTTATGTAGCCCCTACTAGACCCGAGAAGTAAAACGTGCATCCCTGCCTGAAACAATGGAGTGTGGAACTCCATGTAGATGTACAATCTCTCGAATTTACAACCATCCCATCTCATCAACAATGAAGGCCTCCTTGATTGGAAAGAAGTGAGAAACCTTCGTAAGCCTATCGATGACAACCCAAACAGCATCATTCCCTCGATGTGACCTCAGAGAACCGGTCACGAAGTTCATTGCGACATCGTTCCACTTCCACTCTGGAATGGGTAGCTGCTGTAAAATCCCTATTGGTCACTGTTGCTCAGCTTTCACCTGCTGACAAGTGGAACACCTCATGAAGAAACCAGAAACATCTCTCTTCATACCTGGCTAATAATACTAGCAGTGTAGATAACAACACATCTTGGTGACACTAGGATGAACTGCCCAAACTAAGGAATGAAAATCCTACATCAGCTCTTCACATATATCTGCTGGCACCCATACACGTCCCTAGAAATGAAAGATCTCATCCTAAACTATGGTCCTCCCTGGAATAGGGTCCTCTCCTGACATGCTCTCCCGTAGAACTAGGCCTTCAGAATCTGATAGCTTCCTCATTCGAACTCGGTCAAGAAGTATAGTGGTAATAGCTACAGAATAAAGAAACATTTCCCCATGTCTGTCGTGCACCTCCAAATGAATCTCAGAGAATAGAACCATAATCTTCCACTCACTGTTAGCCTCAAAAACTACCTGTATCTGAGTCCTCCTATTCAACGCATCAGACACTACGTTTCCCTTCCCAAGCGTATAGGCAAACTCGAATTCAAAGGTCTGTGGGTACTAAACCCACCTGCACTATCTCAAATTCAGATCATGCTGCGTGAAGATGTACTTGAGACTCTTGTGGTCAATGAGAACTACAAAGTGCTCCCCCAGAAGATAATGTCTCCAACAGCGTAAGGCATGAACAACTGCCACCAGCTCGAGATCATGCGTCAGGTAGTTCCTTTCATGTGGCCTCAACTGCCGAGACCCGTACGCAGCGACTCCATATCCCTGCATAAGCACAGCTCCTAGCCCGATGCCTGAATCATCATAGTATACATTGTATCTCTTTCCCAGCTCTGGAAATACTAGTATCGGTGCTGAATTCAACCTCCCTTTTGCCTCCTGAAGGGCTGACTCACAAGAATCTGACTATAAGAACTTCACACCCTTCATGGTCAGACCCTTCAATGGTGTTTCTAAGCATGAAAAGTTTTGTATAAAGAGTTTGTAGTATCCAACCAGCCCTAGAAAACTCTACACCTCAAAGATGTTCTTCATATTCTCCCAAGAAACTACTGCTCTCACTTTCTATGGGTCCACTGATACTCCTATCTCTAAGATAACATGGCCCAAAAAGTGAATTTAGTCCATACAAAAGTGGAATTTTGAGAGCTTATCATATAAATGATGCTCTCTCAGTGTACTCAGAATGATCTCAAGGTTTGTGGCATGGTCGTTTCAGGTGTGATATTACACCAAGATATCATCCACAAAAACAACCACGAAGGAATCCAAGTATATATGGAACACTCGGTTTATCAGTTCCATGAAAACTACAGGCACGTTCATGAGGCCGAATGGCATAACCATATACTCATATAGACCATACCTGCTCCGGAAGGCTGTAAGAGGTATATAATGTTGAAAGTGGGTGCCCTAGACCCAACTTATATTATACTTGGATTACTTTTACATGTATTCAGGTTGTTTTATACATGTTTTTATCCTGCCATGATAGTGTAGATACTTCTGCATCCACTTTCTTAATGGAAATGTCCTTAGATTACCTATCGCATCAAATGGTTATAGCAGGACCCAGGCTATAATGAGAACCCTGAGATGCCATGACAGTAATCTTAAAGTAATGTCCTATGGTCCAGTTACATCATTCTGAAAGGACACAGATGATGTGTGTCCATCAGGTGTTGGGGGCTCATAAGCTTTGAGACTTCATCTCATGAAGTTCTCACTTGATGATCTCTAGCTATCGAGATCATGAGGACATGCTCGTTTAGTAGGAACACCCCATGTTTCGGGTGTCATTGGTCATTTCTATCTATAGACATGTGTAATGGTCTCCTGACTTGAGATCATTATCAATGAATTTCAATTAATTACGTACATTTGATATAAGGAGAAAAACATGGAGACAATTCATGGTGAGGTAGTTTATATCGGGTACGTCATTAATGACATGGCATTTATTGAATGATCAATAAAGGATTTGTCCCTTCTAAGTTTAGGAAGAGATATCTCAGGCCTGGTTGATTAGGATGGTTGCACCTTCATTAAATCCATGGCCATGGTAGTGGAAGGTAAGACCGTCTGTACAAATCAACAAACAAAATAAAGAAAATAAAAAAAGACGACACTAATTATGCATTCTTCTTTATTGATATATCGATGACGAAGAGATTAGATTACACAGACTGTGTTCGTAGGAAGGCAAGCGTTGCTTTGACTTTGCCTTATCTCTATAGGGGCCTCGATGGGTTGCTAGACCCCGCTCTAGGTCAGTGATATTATTCACTGCTATTGAGATAAGGGCCTAGAGGGTCACACACAACAGCGCTTTGACAATCTGCCCTATTCTGATGAATAGGATTATAGGGCTTGGTGGGCCCCACCACGGGGTCCGGGTATTATCCATGTCCCATGGATCACCAAGTAATAAATAAATTATTTTATTATTCAAGTTTGGAATAATTCGTTGAATTTATTTATAACATGTATTTACGAGTGTTTAAGTAAATACATAGATAAATATTAATCGGATAGATAGTTATATCTTGGGTTCGCTTAAGATTATCAGGAGGTGCGAGTCGAGTTAGACTCATCTTTATCATGTAATATATATATATATATATATATTGCAGTACAATGATAAATAATAAATATTATTTATGGAATAATTTAATTTTTCATAAATAATTATTTATAATATATAGTGAATGTTTAATACACGGGGGGGCCGAAAACCCTTACCGTGTATTTTAGATATTCCCTATATATATTAAGAGAGAGTCTCTCCCCTTTTAACTCTTCATCCATTGGAATTGAGAGCCTCTCTCTCCTCCTGAGTTCTAGAGAGAGACTCTATCAAACTAGCAAGTTCTTCAAGTTCCACCTTCACGGATCAAAGACGCTAGTTTTCTGGTGATCATTGTTGCGTCGAAGTGTGCGTCTAAGATCCGTGCTAGCACCCGGATCTTGATGAATGACGTGCAAGAAGATTTGTGAGGCGTGTGTGGACGATCTAGAGGGCTTCGACATCGGAGTCTTCGAGCAACGATCGTCGGCATTCTACACGTCAATTCTGAACAAGGTAAATGTTCAAGTTTAATTTTGTGCTCCTAAAGAACCTTGTGAGATCCTAGGACTATGTCGGGACTAGATCACCGGAGTTGACAGGGTTATGTCACTCCGGTGAAGTAGAAAAATTTTAAAATCCCGGCCCACCGGCTTCCGCTGCGGAGTCCCGGTACCCAACAATGGTATCAGAGCGAGCGCAAGGTTTTTCTAAGTCAAAAACATTAAAATGCATTAAATTTAATTTTGGGGTGTTAAAATGGTTCATTCAGATTCGACCGCACGTCGTTTCGATTTCGAATGATCAAGATACGATTATTTGAAAATTTTATCAGATCGACGTTGCAGGTTTTCGGTTCATTTTATGTTTATCTCAAATTGAGAATTAACATCAAAAATTATTTTTAATTATAAAATTTTATAATAAATATTTTATTATGTTTATAATAAATATTTTATTATAATTTTATAATAATAAAAAATATATAAGTAAGAAGACCAAGACCCCAAAATGAGGGTCTTCCTCCTTTTAATATATTAAAAAAAAGGGAGAGTGGAAAATACCCCAAAATGGGGTCTTCTCATTTTGTTTAAAAAAATAGTGGCTTAAAATTTTTGTCTAAACGAAAAAAAATAAAAAAATAAAAAGGGGAGGAAGACCCTTACTGGTCTTCTCTCCTGCGACGCACCAAGGGAGGCTGAAACCCTAGGACTCCCTCTTCCCCCTCCACCAGTCCAACTCCACGGCGCACCCACCTCACGCCGGCCTCCCCTTTGACCGACCGCCCTCGTCTGGCCACCTCGCTTCCACCCCGGTGCGCGTCGGCCACCCCGACCCCATGTCGAGCTGCCTCCGGTCGGCCGCTGGCTGCCGCGCCGGCCTCCCTTCACCGAACCGCCCTTCCCGGCGGCCTCCTCCCCTTGTCGGCCTCCTCCTTCAGGCCGTGCCAGACCGGCTCCATCCGGCCACCTCGGACCTTCGTCCGCCTCCTCCTCCTCCGGGCCTCGCCGGACTGGCACCCTCCGTCCACCCCGATCCCTCGTCGGGCTCCTCCACTGCATTGGACCGGTTCCTTCTGGCCGACTCGAGCCCGTGCCAGACCGGACAGCAACTTCGCTGGCTCGCCGGGGCAGTGGGCTGCCGGGAGATGCAGCCATCGTGGGAATCGTCAGACGTCGCGGTCACGCCGCGGTTCCAGGACAACATCCCGTGGCGGTACGCAGTCCTTCCGGACTCCTCTCCGGTTAGAGGTAACCTGCACTGAATTAATTTTAATTAATTTAGTTTTTTAAATTAAATTAATTGGAATTAATTTAGGGGTTTAAGTTATTTTAATCCGAAAATATTAATTTAATTTAGGTTTATAATTAAATTAATGGTTTAATTTAATTTAATTTTTGGAATTAAAATTAAATTAAACAAATGGAACTGATAGAAATAAATTATATGAATTTAATCAAATTCATTTAATTTATTAGAACACCCTCGCATAATTTAAATTTATTTCAATTTAATTTTTATTGCGCTTTTACCCCGACTGGTCTTGAGCTATTGACCAACCTGTGTATGTCTGGCATATATTTATTTATTTAATTATTTATTAAATGTGTGCGATGATTGTAATATTTAATTAGATAAATGAGGGTCTGTGAATCGTCTTTTAATTCAAATATGTATAAGGGTCTGCGTGTCCATTGCACCACTTGTATTTTGTACCCCATACCCCCTCGCCTGCGTGCGAGTATATTTGTATTTATTTGATGATGATGCGAGAGGCAGACCTCACCAAAACGAGGCGGTAGTCCAGACAGGAGTTGGACGCTTTGCACTGGGGCTAGCAGCGACACAAGTCATGTATCGACTCAGGTATGGATGCCCCTAGGTGATGATTGATCAGTTATCGATCAATCATTATAGAATGCTCAAGACCAGTTGGAATTCTTGATTTACTTTATGCACAGTTTATTATTTTATGTGACTGCATGATTATTGCATGATCACATAGGATAGTAAACAAGAGCAATTGCATAAAGTTGTGATGAATAAATATTCTATTGAATGTTCAGTTGTGAGTGCGACAACCCAGTTTGAACATAATAAATAGAAAAGGATTATATTCGTCAATTGATATTTAAAAATACCTAAAAGATATATTAAGTCATAATGCCTTCTATTTCTCACATCTAAACAAAACCAGCTGTTTGGGTGCTCATCAGCCTCAGTTGAGAGTGCCTCTTATTACTGGGGCATTTCCATGTGAGAAATGGGTCGACTTAACTAAAGTGAGTAGTCGAGGATTGGCCTTAGCTAAATTGTTATCACTTTAGAGGAAAGAAGTTGAGGGAATCAAGTTCAGATTCCAAAAGCTACGAATTTACTCAACTACACATGGAACCACAAGAACAAGTGGTTGGCCAGCATAGAGCCTACCTTGAAACCCTTGAAGTAGTGTCGTAGCCCTAGCTTGTAGACTATGAAGGGGGTTTCGAGGATCCTTTCCACTAGAATGCTCAAGAGATAGAGTATTCCAAATCTAATGGTGAGGGATATTAAGGTTTGTTAAAATAGTGGGAGAAATTAAATGATATAATAATTTATTAATCATAAAATGTCAAAAAGGTAATCAAGACAAAGTACTAACTGCTAAATGTTTATCTGATGTAGATTTAAAATGGAAATCACCAATACCACAAGTACTTTATCGCTGCGATCGATCTTGGATAAAGAAAATATCCTGACCGACAATAACTTCCAGGAGTGGTATAGGCGCTTGCGCATAGTACTATTCCAAGAAAGGAAGTTATATGTGATGGAATCCCCAATTCTTGCTGAGCCTCCTCAGGGAGAAAGCAAGACAAAAAAAAGATAAGTGGAAAAAGCATGTAGACGATGCGCTTGATGTACAATGCATCATGTTGTCATCCATGTCCAGCCAATTGCAAACAATACATGAGGAAGAGGACGCCTACAAAATTTTTTAACATCTCCAAGAACTATATGAGGAGAGGGATAGGCAAGAAAGGTATGAGATCTCAAGTGCTCTTTATAAGTGCAGGCTAGCAGAAGGGCACCAACCTGGTCCTCACGTACTCAAGATGATTGGGTATATTGAGAGGCTTGAAGCCCTTGGGTTCAAACTGAACCAAGAACTAGCATTGGATCTCATTCTTGCCTTTTTACTGTCAAGATTCTCGAATTTCATTGTCAATTATAATATGAATGATATGACAAAGTCGCTTCCGGATCTTTTGGATTTAGTTCGCCAAGCTGATAAGGACATGAAAAACGCCAATACATCTGTCCTTATGGTGAACAAGAAAAACAAGGGCAAGGAAAAGGGTTCTAAGGCCATGTCAAGGCCAAAGACACCAATGCATCGTCCTGCAAAGAAGCCAAAGATTCAGAGGCAAAGTAATGAGCAGGAAACTGTCTGCTTTGGATGTGGCAAGAAAGGCCACTGGAAAAATAATTGCAGAGCTGGGAAGAAGAAGCAAGTTGACACTTCTGCTTCAGGTATTTTTTTCATTGAATGCAATCTATTTATATCTACAAGTTGGGTGTTGGATACGGCATGTGGCTCACACATTTGTATTCATATACAGGAACCAAGTAGGTTTAAGAAGATTGCAATAGGTCAAGTGGATCTTCGAGCTGCAAATGGTGCAAGTCTGGCGGCCTTGGCAGTGGGAGACTATCACTTGACTTTACCAACTGGTTTGGTTCTTGTTTTAAACAATTGCTATTATGTACTATCTATTACCAGAAACATTATCTTTGTGTCATGTTTAGACACTATGGGTTTTATTTCAAGTTTGGAAATAAAAGTTATCTATTCTATAGGGATAACATATGTTATGGTATGGCACATCTTAACAACAGTATATATATATTAGAACTAGAAAAACCAGTAATGGATATGAATGACAAAAATAACCAATATGACTCAAATAACACCCGCCTATGGAACTTCAGGCTTGGTCACGTAAACGAGAAGCGATTACTAAGATTACATCAAGAAGGGTATCTAGACTCGGTATAGTTGGAACCCTTAGATGTATGTCAAGCTTTTTTACAAGGAAAGATGACCAAAGTACCTTTCTCAGGAAAGGGAGAAAGAGCCAATGCAGTACTGGAATTAATACATACTAATGTATGTGGTCCATTTCCAATAGAGGCAAGGGTCGGTTTTCTACACTTCATCACTTTTACCGATGATTATAGTAGGTATGGCTATATCTACCTAATGAAGTATAAGTCAGATTCCTTTCTTTTTTTTTAAGGAATACAAAAATGAAGTAGAAAACCAACTTGGTAAGAAGATAAAAGCACTTCGATCAGACCGAGGCGGAGAATATCTTAACCAAGCATTCATTGATCACTTGAGGGAGTGGGGGATAGTATCCAAACTCACTCCTCCTTATACACAACAATGGAATGGTGTTAGTGAAAGGAGGAATAGGACCTTGCTTGACATGGTCAGATCAATGATGATTCATACAACTCTTCCATTATCCTTTTGGGGATACGCCTTAGAGACAGCAGCATATACCATTAACCGAGTACCAACTAAAGATGCAAATGGGATTCCATATCAATTATGGTATGGAAAGAAACCCAATCTAACACACATGCGTGTGTGGGGGTGCGAGGCATTTTTCAAGATTTTACCAAGTGACAAATTGGCATCCAGAAGCACTAAGTGTGTCTTTATAGGTTATCCTAAGGAAACTAGAGGATACTACCTATATAACCCTTTAGATAGAAAATTCATTGCGGTAAGATACGCCACATTTCTAGAAATGGATCACATTTCTACTAGAAATAGTGGGAGAAAGATTGACTCCGATGAAGTTAATGCTCCAGATGTGCAAGAGTTGGTAGAGGAACAATCTTCACAAGAGCAAGTGGAAGAAGAAATTGTTCCTGAGACACTGATACTGTGTAGGTCTACATGAGAGGTTAGAGAACCAGAGCATTATGGTTTTCTTGTCACTGAGTCAGGTGACACAATAATCCTTGAGGATGATGAACCTATTACCTACAAGGAAGCAGTAGAATGCAAATAAGTTGCTACATGGAAAGAAGCCATGAATTCTGAGATGGAGTCCATGTACCAAAATCGAGTTTGGATTTTGGTAGACACTCCAGTTGATGTAAATCCCATTGGATGCAAATGGGTATTCAATAAAAAGCTAGACATGGATGGTAAGGTTAATACCTTTAAAGCAAGATTGGTTGCAAAGGGTTTCAGACAACGTCAAGGCATTGACTATGATGAAACCTTCTCACCAGTGGCAATGCTTAAATCCATCAGAATATTTCTAGCAATAAAATCCTTTCATGATTATGAAATTTGGAAAATGGATGTCAACACTGCTTTTCTAAATGGGAAGTTGGTTGAAGACGTCTATATGACTCAACCCGAAGGGTTTGTTAAGTCAAATAATTCCAATAAAGTATGCAAGTTGCAGAGATCCATTTATGGATTGAAGCAGGCATCAAAATCATGGAATGTACGCTTTGATGAGGCCATAAGATATTTTGGTTTTGTCAAAAATGAAATCGAGCCTTGTGTCTATATAAAGGTTAAAGGGAATGCTATTGTTTTCATAGTTTTATATGTTGACGACATATTAATCATGGGAAATGAGGTGCAAGTCTTACAGTCAGTTAAGACTTGGTTAAATGAATGCTTCTCCATGAAAGTCTTAGGTGAAGCAGCCTACATTCTAGGGATCAAGATCTATCGAGATATATATCAAAGGATGCTTGGCTTAAGTAAAAGTACATATATTGACAAGGTACTCAAAAGGTAAAATATGGAAAAATCCAAGAGAGGATTGTTACCTATGTCACATGGTGTAAATATCTCCAAGAAAATGTGTCCACAAACATAGGAGGAGATTGACAGAATGAGTAGAGTCCCTTATGCTTCAGCAGTGGGTTCTATCATGTATTTCATGCTATGTACTAGGTTTGATGTTGCCTTTACTTTAAGCATGGTGGGTAGATATCAAGCCAATCCAGGGGAGCTGCACTGGACAGCTATTAAAACTATCTTTAAGTACTTGATGCGTACTAAGGATATGTTCCTGGTGTATGGAGGAGATGAGGAACTAGTTGTGAGGGGATACACTGATGCTAGTTTCCAGACATATCATGATGATATGAAATCATAGTTAGGCTACATCTTTTTCCTGAATGGTGGTGCAGTGAGCTGAAGAATCTCAAAGCAAGCTGTGGTTTTGGATTCAAAAGCAGAGTCCGAATATATTGCATCTTCCGATGTAGAAAAGGAAGCAGTCTGGATACATAGATTTATCTCAGACATTGGTGTGGTACCTAGCAGTGCAGACCATATCCCAGTATATTGTGATAATACTGCTGCAGTGGTTCTTGCCAAGGAGCCCAGGTCTCACCAGACGACAAAGCATATTCTTCGTAAGTTTCATCTCTTGAGGGATTTTACTCAAAGAGGTGAAGTGACATTTAGCAGAGTAGCCACAGAGGACAAAGTGGCAGACACCCTGACTAAATCCATTTCTCAGAAGAAGCAAGATTCACATGTGAGAGCTAGCAGATTGAAACCTGTTAGTAGTTGGCTCTAGCGCAAGTGGGAGTGTTGAAACTGGGTTCCCTAGACCCAACTTATATTGTACTTGGATTACTGTTACAAGTATTCAGGTTGTTTTATACATGTTTTTATCTTTCCATGATAGTGTAGATACTTCTGCATTCACTTTATTAATGTCAATGTCCTTAGATTACCTGTCGCATCAAATGGTTATAGCAGGTCCCAAGCTATAATGAGAACCCTGAGATGCCATGACAGTAATCTTAAAGTAACATCCTATGGTCCAGTTACATCATTCTGAAAGGACACAGATGATGTGTGACCATCAGGTGCTAGGGTCTCATAAGCATTAAGACTTCATCTCATGAAGTTCGCACTTGATTATCTCTAGCTATCGAGATCATGAGGACAGACCCTCTTAAAAGGAACACCACATGTTTCTGGTGTCATTGGTCGTTCCTATCTATGGACATGTGTAATGGTCTCCTGACTTGAGATCATTATCAATGAATGTCATTTAATTATGTACATTTGATATAAGGATAAAACCATGGCGACAAGTCGTGGTGAGGTAGTTTATATCAGGTACGTCATTAATGGCATGGCATTGATTGAATGATCAAGCAAGGATTTTCTGCTTCCGAGTTTAGGAAGAGATATCTCGGGCCTGGTTGATTAGGATGGTATCACCTTCATTAAATCCATGGCCATGTTAGTGGAAGGTAAGACCGTCCAGACAAATCAACAAACAAAATAAATCAAATAAAGAATGATGACACTAAGTATGCATTCTGTTTTATTGAGATATCGATGACGAAGAGATTAGATTACACAGACTGTGTTCGTAGGAAGGCAGGCATTGCTTTGACTTTGCCTTATCTCTATAGGGGCCTCGATGGGTTTCTAGACACCACTCTAGGTCGGTGATATTATTCACTACTATTGAGATAAGGGCCTATAAGGTCACACACAACATCTCTTTGACAATCTGCCCTATTCTGATGAATAGGATTATAGGGCTTGGTGGGGCCCACCATGGGGTCTGGGTATTATCCAAGTACCATGGATCACCAAGTAATAAATAAATTCTTTTATTATTCATGTTTTGAATAATTCGTTGAATTTATTTATAACATGTATTTATGAGTGATTAAGTAAATACATAGATAAATATTAATCGGACATATATTTATATATTGGGTTCGTTTAATATTGTCAGGAGGTGTGAGTCGAGTTAGACTCATGTTTATCACGTAATATATATATATATATATATATATATATTTCAATAGAGTGATAAATAATAAATATTATTTATGGCATAATTTAATTTTTCATAAATAATTATTTATAATATATAGTTAATGTTTAATACACGGGGGGTCGGGGACCCTTACCGCGTATTTTAGATATTCCCTATATATATAAAGAGAGAGGCTCACCCCTTGTAACTATTCATCCATTGTAATTGAGATCCTCTCTCTCCTACTGGGTTCTAGAGAGAGACTCTATCAAACTAGAAAGTTCTTCAAGTTCCACCTTCACGGATCGAAGACGCTAGTTTTGTGGTGATCATCGCTGCATCGAAGTGTGCCTCAAAGATCCGCGCTAGCACCCAGATCTTGAAGAACGACATGCAAGAAGATTTTCGAGGCATTTGTGGATGATCTAGAGGGCTTTGACATCTGAGTCTTTGAGAAATGATCGCCGACGTTTTGCACGTCAATTCTGAACAAGGTAAATTTTCAAGTTTAATTTTGTGCTCCTAAAGAATCTTGTGAGATCCTTGTACTAAGCTGGGACTAGATCACCGGAGTTGACAGGGTTATATCACACCGGTGAAGCAGAAATGTTTTAAAATCCCGGCCCACCGGCTTTCACTACGGAGTCCCGGTACCCAACATATCAGATGGTCTAACGTGCAACTGATGATAACCGGACCTCAAGTCAATCTTCGAGAACACCCGAGCTCCTCTAAACTGATCGAAGAGGTCATCAATCCTCGGCAAGGGATATCGGTTCTTGACCATCAATTGGTTCAGCTTCTAATAATCCACACAAAACCTAAGGGTGTCGTCTGCCTTTTTTGCAAATAGGACAGGCGAACCCCAAGGAGGAGTATTGGGTCGGATGAAACACTTTGCCTGCAACTCCTCCAATTGCTTCTTGAGCTCCTGCAACTCAGGTGTAGACATCCTATAAGGAGGAATGGACACTGGTGTCGCTCCTGGCACGAGCTCAATAGAAAAAGTCTACCTCACGCTCTGGAGTAAAGCCTAAAAAGTCCTCTGGAAAGACAACCCTGAAACAATCCACCACTGGAGGAAAGTCTAACTGCAAAATCCCCTAGTCATCCAGATACAGACTAGAAATCTGATCTGTAACTCCACCTAGGCCATGATGCTTAGGTCCTACTCTACTCACGTAGACATCCCACTTGCCTCAATAAAGAAAAGATCCACTCTCTAGTGATATGGAACTCACCCTACAGCGATAGAAATCGACGACTGCCTAGAAGGGAACTAACCAGTCCATTCTGAGAATGACATCATAGCTTGTTATCTCTAGGACATAGAGGTCCCATAAGAAGTTACACCCCATAACCTCAAGAGGGAACTCTGTGCACTGACGTACACTTGCCGCTCTAATCCCCAACGGTGTGTCTAGAGTCAAAGTATCAGTAGAGGAAAATATGAAGAGCCCAAGGCTCTCCATAATAGAAACAGATATAAAGCTATGGGAAGCCCCTATATCGAAAAGAGCAGAAGATAAAACTGAGGCTACTAAGATCGTACCTCGAACTGTAGAGGGTCTGGGATCCTTCTCCTATAGGTTTTTCTCCACTGTAAAAGCCTAACTTGTACCACGGCCCTGTGACCCTACCTGACTGGTCTGAGCTGATCCACCCTACTGTCGCTGAATGACCGGCGACTGACCGTCATGGCCTCAACCTCCACCTCAGCCAGAATGTTTGGAAGAACTCCAGTTCCCAGACTGGTGAGAAACTAGTGGCACTGCTCCTGAACGAGCAGTCATGTATGAACCCCTGTCGCCAGATGCTGGTGAGAAAACCTGAAAGAAGCGCTGAAGGTGACCCATATTGCCACAATATCGGCACTCCACTGGGTCTATATAGTACTGTGGCCTCATATGCCCAACCTTTCCACACTGGTATCATACCACCTGGCTACCTGAAGATGTGTCTCACTGCCTCGGATCACCGCACGTAGACTCCATACAACGCTTCCTACTATCAGCTGGTGAAGCACTAACTTTGGAAGCGGAACCGCCCTAGCTCTTAGCTATGAAATCTCTCAGATTGCGCTCCACAATTAGATTTTTGTTGATGATAGAAGTTATGGAAGTCATCTTGAAGATATTCAATTTTTAACGGATCTCCCATCTGAGACCATCCTCAAACTTCCTTTCCAAGAACAATCCATCTCCATCCTGGAGGGGAGTGAAACACTGAAGATCAGTGAAACAAGAGGAATACTCCATGACAGAAATAGTACCCTGCTCTAGGCTCATGAACTCCCACGATCAGTCAGCCCTCAGGGTCTCCGAATAGAAGTAGTCATAAAAAACGTGCTGAAACTCCTCTCATTCCATAACCAGCTAATGACACGCCTGTGAGATCATGTCCCACCACCTCTTGGCGGAGTCTTGTAGAATGTAGGTAGTGAGCTTGACCCACATCTCTGGAGTTGTCTCCAGATGCTCAAGGATCATCATCATGGATTCTATCCATGACTCTACAGCTCGAGTTCCTCCTTCCCCTAATAATGTGCGAGGATGATGCTACTGGAAAACCCGCGTTAATTTTTCCATTGTCGAGGCATGAGGTGCAGCTCCCTGGACGGACTTAATCATCCTTAAAAAGCCTTCCCTAAACAGCGCATCGGCGCCTGTAACTGGTATCACTGCTGGTGCCAAGGCTAGAACAACAGGAGGATCTGTGGGAAGTCCCTGATCATCCATATCTGGCGTCTAATCATCGCTTCGAAACTAGCATGCAACCGGAGGATGTCTCGGTTCCATGACTCTGCAAGGTCAAACGCACACTTTAGATCACATTATCAAGGAGTGAAAACTAGGAGCATAAGAAGGGAAGAGTGTAAATAAAGAATTCAAAATTTAAAAAGCATGACTACACGACATGTATAAAGACTACACAGCATGTTCCCTTAAGTCATTTAAATGGGCGTGTACTTTTTCCAAAACTGGTCGTGTAACACCCCAAACACACGGTGTTTTATCCTAACACATGGCGTGTAACTGAATCCACTTCCCCTGCCCGAGTCCTTATACACAGTTAAGCCACACGACTCTCCTAAGACAAAACTACATGACATGTTCAAGGTAGAAACGGCGTGTACTCAAAAATCTTCACCTTGCCCGTGTTGTTAGTGACACGGCCTGTGTAGCCAGGTCGCACTACACAACATGTTCCAGAAGGACACGACGTGTACTAAGAAGTCCCAATAGACCATGTGGTTAGCTACACGGCTGAAACTACTTGGAATGTTCCAGGAGGACAAGGCGTGTATGAGAAAGGATGACATCATCCCGTGTTGTTCGTGACATGGCTGGGTACCTGGTTCAGACTACACAGCGTGTTCAAGGTGGACACAGTGTGTATAAGAAGCGGCTCTACCGACCGTGTTGTTAACTACACAGACGGAATCCTAGTATTACACAACACGACATGCATAACCGGTAAACGACATGTTCCCACAAGGTTTTCCCTATCCCATGTCTCTAGCCACACGGCCTATGACATGGTTAGAGACTATATGGTGTGTACATAAATTACACGGTGTGTACTTAAGAAATATTGTTTCTTCCCAAACAGAAGAACACATGGCATGTAATAAAAACTACACGGTGTGTATTCTAGGTGTTTATGGACAATAAGCCTCAGAAACTACTCTAGAGCCCATAAAACACTGAAACTAACTCTGAAAGTGCCAAATTTTGATCTGTGAGGGACCATACTCCCCACGAATCAAAGTTTGGCATCTTAAACAAGTTATAAAGAAGGTAAACAGGTCAATGATCCACCAATTTCCAGTCCATGAGGGCCCATAACACCTCACAAACCAAATCTTGGAATTCATTCAAACAAAACCTTACACAATCAGTGCACTAATAAGAAGCAGATATTTTTATGAAGGCATCTATCACAACATCATGTATATTCTACACAACATATATCACAACAACATGCAATTTATAATGCATCATAGATGGCATGGCAAGAATTCATGGCATGTGATTTATAACAAGTTCTTATATGATGCATGAGATGGCACACACTCATCTCATCGGGTTGCGACAGAAATAGAACCGCGATAACAACAATGGTAACAACACAAAGCATGTGAATCACCCAACAGTGAAATCAAATCAACTGTAAAATTTACAAACCAGTAAAATTGAAATAAACGAGGTAGTATGGCTTTTCCCTGTACACGGGTTAGCTACTCTCGGGCACAACTTATTACCAAGTACCTATTCCATCCTATCCCTGGATAAAGGCTCCAAATAGTAAGTCAAGAGAAAATAGATCCTCTGATACCACTTTGTAATGTCCCAGTTCCGGAAGCCGCCTAGAGGCACCCCATACCCAATTGGTCACATAGCCTCAAGCGCATTTCCCTGAATGCCAGAGGCTGCTGACTAGAAACAAGGGACTTGGGAGTGATAGTGGGGAAACTATTCCCTCATTGGTAGATTATGTAGTGGAAGTACACAAATACATACAACAGCGAAAGAAGTAAATACCAACAACAGTAATAGTGGAATACTGATAAAGGAAACAACTGGAGCATATATATATATATATAAATGATGCATGATACATATATGTCTAGGAAAATAGCCAAACAAGTCACAATGCTGGAATGCAATAGTGAAAAACCAAAGTAAAAAATAAAGCAGATAAACTCCTCAGCAACGCATGCCATAGCTTGGTCCCATTCTCTCCATCTCCACAACAATCAAGGACCTGAAGTAGAAGGGCGCTAGCCCTTATCTACACCTGCAACAATATAATCTTTTTGGGCCCAAAAGCATGACCCAAACAGGGTGTGAGACAAAATCCCAGTTGGAAACCACTCGAAGATCTATGCCTAACAGTCAGTGAATATATGGCAGGTAAAAGTACATAAAAGCAATAAACAGGAAAGTACTCAGCAGCAGACAATCCATAGTTTCTAGCATATAACTTAGAAATAAGTTAGTAGGAAAAATAGGTAACCCTCTGGGTTGTTTTCACAGCCTAACCCCTATGGTTCTACCAATAAGTACTAGAAACCCTCTGGGAGTCACACACATTCTCACCCCTCTAGTTCAGCTAAAGAATAGACTCTCTCGGGAAGCACTCACCATCAATTCCGCCTATTGTCTCGTATCGTACTAAAGACGCTCGGAGGAAGCACCAAACGTCTCATTCCCCTTGTGGCCCGCGTCGAGGAACTATAGACACTCTGAGGAAGCACTCAACATCAATTCCCCCTGTGGTCTCACATCGTATTAAAAAGACACTCTGGAGAAGCCCTTAAGTCAATTATCCCTATGGTCTACTACACTAGGTTCCCACATCCCTGTGTAAACTTAGCAAGTACCACATCACGAAACAGCCAAAGTAACCTCAATAACTACTTGTCTAGAATTCTACAGCATCTCAGCATGAAAGAACAATAGTCACACCATCCTACAATAATAGGAATGGGAAAACAACAGCAGTCAAAAGGTTACTAGACCCAACAGTCTAGATAGGCAAGAACATGCATGGAAAACACTTCCAAAGCCTAAAAATTATCCTGAAACATAAAAAACCTCTACTCTAGCATTCAAACAAATCAGACAATCAATAGGGCTAAAATGGTAAACACGCAATACCCCGTTCAAGGGTATTGGTGAAATTTTCATAAAATACTCACAGACTTTCTACAGAAAGTCACAAACCACCTACCTTGATGTTAGGAGATCGATATACTTGAACCACAGGGCTTGAATCGCCTTATAACATCGAAGATCTACAAAAAAGTCTAAAACATTCAACACACAATAACTTGTAAAAGAGAAGGAATTGGGAAACGATACTCTAGGAGAAGATAGAAATCACCGATGCGATTCCAACACACTCACTAGTGTTTGAATCGAAGGACGGATAGGGGTTTGGGGGCTCGTCGAAGATCCACGGCTGCTCGGTGCTCTCTGATGAAGATGACCTAAAAGAAGTCGATTCTAGCGATTATACGGGACCCCGGTGTGTTTAATGAAAAAAAAGTACACAGCTTGTACTTTTGGAGTACACAGCATGTACTCGCCTTTCCCATACTCCACTTTAGGCGGCCTCCAAGTCAACCCTACATGGCCGTGTGTGTAGCCATGACACGTCCAACCCATGGCCTCCAGCGGCATCACAATACATGGTGTGTACTTATAAATTACAAGGCATGTACTTTGAAAATTTCCAGATTTTCCTCTTTTCCTCAAAAACAACCAGAAAAGGAAAAACATACCTGAAAGGAATATCTGGGTTCTTACAATATATATGAATGGGATTCCATACCTCACAACTAATCAGGGTCTAGATATTTCTTGTGTACCCAGATATCCCATTTTCATCAATCAAAATCCATATCCTAGGAAATCTCGAATCCCCATAACCATCCATGGCCATTGGAAATAAAAGGTCAGTGTCCTTTGGACACCTTTTTTTGACTATACAAACAATGATGTACAGGCTCTACATAATTTCCCACAAAATTCCTTTCAACCAAAGGAAAATTCATCCTCGGGAGAGGTTTTTCTTATCTCCATACACCCATTGGATCCCAATACCCATATCATTCCTCCTGATCAGAGGGACTTATAATGTGGTTTAAACTTTCTTTCCCCACTCACATCTAGGGAATGCCAGAATATCCTGACCCTTTTATCCCATACTTACTCATGATTTTTAAGAAAATTCATCCCCTCAACATGACATTAAACTATGCTGCCAGCGTCCTTACTACATGATGTTTAACTTTATGGCAAAACAATGCTTTCATTTGGGAGTGAATTTCCCCTGGAATTGATCACCCACCATGCCACATCACAGAACTACATACATCTTCATTCCTTCCCTCATAAGATACATAGGGATTCTTAGACATTCTTCTAGGTTCATCCAGCCCTAAGTAATAGAAATTACACCTACATATTGGCTAAACCTACACAGGGGGATTTCTATAAAGAACTATGTTCATCTTGATTCTCATCCCATAGTATACGTAGTGACACCCAAATGTTATGACCTAGAATCATCCTTGAAATGTATAAAAATTTCCCCCACTCTGAATGCGACATAATTCAAACCAAGGGACTTCGACACATTCCCCATTTGAAAGACTATTTTAAGAATGACCACAATTCCTTTTCTTCATGTCGGGTCATCCACATCATCACTGCATGATGATAAACCGCATGGAATCAACATCCTTTCTACATGATGCTAAACTATATGGAAATTTTCCTAATTGTATAATGATAAACTGTGTGATAAAATTTCATTATTATAGGATGCTAAACTACACAACACCATATTGAATATAAAATGTTCCCATCCTTGATTACACTATCCTTAGGTAGGGAATTTAACCCTTGAAACCCCTTTTTTCTCACAACGAGCATAGATCACATGGGCTTAGGGACCTCAGTAATGGATTCCCTACAAAACCATAGTATATCAATGCATAATGATTGGCCTTGGAGGAACAACCTTAAAAGGAACGTTGGGATTCTACCCTTACAAATTGGGAAATCAAGGTTCTAATTGAATGACTTTAAAATGAAAGGTATTTAATGAAATACTTCTAACATGATTCATATAGAATCTAGATAAATAGTGATACTAGGATGAGAAATCTCAGATCCTTCCACCCTTGAAGACAAAAAATATATTTAAGATTCCCCCTCCTTACATATGGACCAAACCTTAGTATGGAGTTTAATTCCAGGACACCCAAATCTTCATACCCAGGTCTATCTCTAACAAAGGAATCAAAACTTACCACCCTGCGTATGAGTCAGATCTATGTAGGGAGGTTCCCAATTCCATGGTTAATCACGACCTAAATGTTTATAATATGTTCAGACACATTCTTTACATCCATCAAAATTTTTGATCCGAGCAATTTTAGATCTCCATGAACCTCCCATGCCATCAGAAATGGATTTTCATTATACTAAAGACACATTTTATTCTCTATGCATATATTTCCCTAGAGTCTCTACATAAGCCTTCCATAGAAAATTCATTTTAGACACAGGAAATTTCATACTTAGGCGAGGCTATTCTTGTTTTTGTATACTCAATGACTCCCAATATCCATATCATTTCTCTCGATCCAATATCGCTCAAAGAAATTGTTTTCACTTTCCTTCCAATTCACACCTCATACATGAGAGAACACCTCATCCCATTTATTTTCCACTAACCTGGGGATTCTATATCAATTTCTTAATCACATGATATTAAAACTGCATGATTCTTGAGACTGAATGTTCACTCTTGGTTCCAAACACATCAATGAATATATTTCCCCCATGTTCCTGTGCGTGAAATAAATCTACATAGGAAAGTTCGGTATGTGTCCCACCTCATTGGTGATCTCGTATGCAAGACACAAATGCATCATTTATTTGAGTGAACCATATCCACATATGGATAAAAATTAATCCATAAAATAACTACATCCAGATTTATTCCTATCATTATAGGATGTGTAGTGTTGCTCGAATATCATAACTCATGTCCATCCATGAAACAAATTTTCCTTTCCTTTTTTGTGAAATCATCATAGCTGTGTAGGGAGGATACACACACCTATAGGGGAATAATTTCTCTACCCATTCCTGTGAAATTTTGGCCTGAAATTCTCCCTTTCATGTTAAGTAACCCCCCTTTACAAACCATAATCTATGTCTAGAAAAGGTCTGAATCCCCATAACCATCCATGGCCATCTAAAATGGAATGTTACTGTCCTAAATAAACCTTTATATGACTATGAACACAGTTCCCTAGTGGATCTATATAAGTTTCCCACCAAAAATTCCTTTCATCCAAATCCAAATTCTTCCTTAAGAGAGGAATTTTCTACCTCCATACGGCCCTACGACGTTTACATCTTACCTCACCCTTGGTTTCAGAAACACCCTAGATTGAAGCATAAATCCTTTATCCCCTTTCATTCTTGATGATTATGGAACATTTCAGGTTAGACTACCATGAAAAAGATGAATTTTTTCCCCCTTTGGTTAGATTAAAATGACTTTAAATCATAAAAATCAAACGTCTCATTTGTATGATGTTAAACTGCACCATGCTTCTTCCTTCTTTTACAAAATCCAAATTTGTGTGGGGGCGGTTTCTCAACCAAATCTAGAGAAAATTACCCTAATACTTTTAGACATCATTCTCTCAATAGGACACTTATTGTGTCCTTCAACAACAAAACAAATTTAAATTCCTATAAAATTTTATGGCTACCAGAAATGGATGGCCAGTGTCCTAAGGAAACCATTATTTGACTATGTGCACAATACCCCAATGGATCTACATAAGTTTCCCACATAAAATTCCTTTCAACCAAATAACAAATTTTCCGCATGAGATATTTTTCATAATTCCATATTCCCCATGGCTTACATGACATATATCATACCCTACATCCAAAAACCAAAAAATTGTGGTCAAGAAAAATCCCTCATTTTTGTCTAAAAGATATTGGGACCTCCACAGTCAATGAGTCCTAAATTGGGACCCTTTCCTTAAAAATCATGGTCAAAGTTATTCAACCTAAAGAATTAGTAATGATATTCTTGTTTCAAGACTTTAAATTTCCCAAGAAAAAGATATGAAACTCGCCATGATGAAAACCCTCAAAGGGCTCCCTAAAAAAAATCATGTTATGACTCACTAAAACTATGATTTCCACAGTTTAGGAAAAATATCAAGAAAATATAAAAAAGAAAAATAAACACAATGCTTCTTAAGTGAAAAACCCAAAAAGTGAGTCTTAATAAAATTCAAGTTATACCTACTAAACCCACACTAAATCAGGTTTAAGAAAAAATTAGGGTAATAACAGAAGAGTCACAAAGTTTTTGGGGTCTTCTGAACAACCCTAGAAATAGTATAACTATTCTTGATGAGTCCTTTGCCTCAAGAAATAATTAGATCATGATTTGATTAATTTAATTTAATTGTCTTATATCATGATTCACATCAATATTCGGTGACGGTTATCATTCAAAATGTTGTCAATTATGATTGACTGACATTGTAGGAAAAAAAGAAGGAGAAAACTGAAGAGAAAGTAAGTTTCCATTCTATTGAATGGGAATGGAGGAACATCCAATATCTAGAGTCTCTCCCTAATGTCAATACAATAATGGAATAGGATAAACCAGAAGATTATAATGAATCTTGGATGGCCCTTTCAAGCTGATTGATAACCGCCTGATGTGGTCCATCAATGGATTATTGTAAGGAGGTCCTTTCTTCAACTTCATCCTCAGCTACAGGATGCACTCATTTCACAATAGCTCCAAGATCATGCATTTTTTGTTTAATGGCCTCATAATTGGAACTTTTTTATGCCAATTTCACCATCAGTTTGTCCATATGATCCTCTCACTGCCGAAACTCTTCTATTTGGGCTAACACCTAGTCATAATAATCTCTTTCCTAATCTACCAAGTGGTGTAACTCCTCGATGATATCTCAAAAGGTATTCATCTAATTATGTGAGGCATTTAATTGAACATGGATTCCATAACAAGTATCTAGGTCCCCTAAATCTGTGAAAAAACTGGTATACAAGAAGGTGCAGGTATCAATAAACAAATCCTCCTAAACCTAAGTCAATAAATAATCATCGAAGGGTGTCCTCCTCCTCATCAAATCCTGATAGGGGAGTTTCTATGGAAATAGTACATATTTGATTCCATGCTCACCTATGTACAACTCAATGTTTTTTAATAGAATTTGGACTTTGGCTTTTCCCCACCACCATGATGGGTATATAATTGGGAAGTTCCAAACTGATAGATAGATCTACCCTTTTTTCAGTTACCCATGTTGGAGAAATCTACTACTATAAAGATGGTTTGAACTCTTGAGAGAAATGTACGGGTTGGATTAAATTTCATTAATGTTTGGAGATGTCACACTCGGGGCAGATTTAGTAGGACTAAAGACCTTGAATGTCAGAAATATGGGGTCTGAGTCACTCTCCATATAGATAGATTGTGCGGGAGAAGTCCCTTATGAACACAAGTGATGAAGAATAGAGTTCCTACTCAAAGCAGGAATGGAGGAAGATGGCACACCTGGCATAGTCGGGATGAAACTAGAAGTAGTCAATGGTCTCTGAAATCATCGAATTGGACTTGACAATACCTCATTGGGATAGAAATCCACCCACAGTTGAGCATACTCCAATAAAAAGTAATTTTAGGACATCATTGGAGAAATAAGGACTTCTATATTTGCATGTTCCTACATCATCATCAACCATAATTGGTGAAGGATTACTGGATGAGATTCCCCCTTTACATGGGTAAGAGGGAGAAATGTGATCTATTTTAGGCATCCAAATTTCTTATCAAAACTATAAGGGGTATAGGGTTCAAAAATGGTCACTCTGCCTATTCACATGGTCAATAATCCATCCCAAAACACAATGATTTAATAATTTTCTTCTAGGGAGCCCCTTCTTTTATCCATCACTATTCCATGGGGTGAAACGTAAGGTACGAAAGTGAATTTAGAAACATCACTCAACAATTCAGTCATGCCTTTGACATTCAATAAATGAGGATGAACAACACAATGTTGAGAAGAGTAGAATGGAAGTTAAAATGAGGAACGGTTGGGGTACGTCGATATTCATAGCAAGGGAAATTCTTAGTCATCTAGGTATATATAAATTGTGATAGACCACTAAGACGGTGTGGGGGCCTTCCCTCCTATATCTACCCCAAGAATTCATAGATATGTGCGAGGGTAGGGATGGATAAATTTAAGGGTTGTCCATATTCCAAATTGGATTCCATCATTTAGGTATAGTATCTCACACTAGTGTAGACATCGTGGGAAGGGAAAATCCTTCCACTAAGTAATATGGCAACAAAACCCCATAATTTATGATTAGGTGATACGACTGACCGAGTCTTATAACCCCAGGTGGTATATTGACCAACCTTGAGGGTATAAATGTATGATCCGGTAATATATCATGATTTTTGATTTATATGTGTTCACTTATGGTGGACTTTCAGCTTCGGCCCGTTCACCTACAAGAATAACCCTATCCAATATTCTAATGAAATAAGCGAGTGAACATGAAGTGGTTGACCAAGAAATCCCTCTGCCCTGACCAATAAATCCCTCGCTAGTGGGGATTTCTATTTGAAACTATCATAGTTATTGGATGATGGTAGGAATTCATCATACATATTACCATGGAAATAAATTTATTCTATCTGGTATATATCCCAAAGAACTTATCCCTAATTCACTATTAGAAAAGTGGAAGGTGTTAGTGCTTAAACACTAGAAACTAAGTAGTTCAAGCATCATTTCACCTGGTGATTAATTTCGAACTGGGAAACCCATATTACCTCATACATATTCACAACTTCCAACCACTAAGAGGACTCTAAGTAGTTTTGTTGCACCCAAAATGCCCAGGCCCATTAATCGGAGAAGAAACCTACAGATCACAGGTCCCACTTGGTGCTCCACCCTCCATTGGGATTGACTCGTGAAAGGTTAAAAATAGATGTATAATCATGGATGAATGATTCCAAAGATATATTATGATGGATTTGATATCTCCGTTTCCACATCGATCTATTCAGAAAAAAATATATCCTCTGGATTAAAGTAGTTTTGATCTCTCCCATGGTGGAAATATTTGATCGATTACACCACAAAGACATTTCTAGGTGAACGATAAGGATGATCCGGTAAACCCATTGAAAAGGAGTGTAATCTTGGAGTCTAAAGTTATAAAGTGGAAACTAATTAGATAATGGGGGTCCATAAGTCTCAACATAAGGATATCTTTTAGAATACCCTCCATAGGAGCAACACAAGACCAAAGGTTTTCTTCAATGTTCTCAACCAAAGCCTCTCTTCTTCTGGTAACATCAATTGAGATAAGAGGAAGATCCATTATCATTCCTACTGAGGATGAGTTAAACAAAGTTTTATTCTATAAAAATGAGGAAAGAAATAAAATTATTCTTCATCTTGAAAGCCCCATGAACTAGTAGTCTGTAGGAGGTCACGATCTATGAAATGACAGTTCATGGAAGCATGCGAGGCAATGGATTAAGAAGTGTTTTCCAGTGAACTGATAGTTCAAATAGAAAGAGAACTATGTAAAACCCCATGTTATGAAGAATCCATAACTCATCGTTCATGGTAAGAAGTTATTTAACTTGTAGATTCAATGGAATGTTCACGGATGAAGGCATCTTCAAAGGATCTTGTTCACAGAAGGAAGGAGGTTGAGATAATCAAGGGATCAAAGAGTTCTCCAAGAAACACAGTAAAATAAAAATGACATAGAAACCCTAATTATAGTCATGGTCCCACTACTGGTCCACCTTTCTACAACAAACTTGTTCAATTCAAGATCGCATTCCACACCGGTATAGCCTCCTCTTAATCCTAATCGAAACCCATTATGATGGGGTTATTTGTTGGGTCCTGAAAACTTTACAAATGGAAATAAAATACTCCCATGAATTTTGAAAATAAAGAAAATAGATCAAATGGATAATTTAAGAATAATAGTTGAAGAAACCAAAACTTTTCCAAAAGTAATGAAGAGGCACCATGAAGTAGAGTTCCTTCATGGACCGTCGCCCACATTGTGTTCCACTTCACAAGGCACCCATGAACTAATTTGTTACTAGGATGGAGTTGATGATACTCATCCCCTGTAAAAAAATTGTTCGTAGGAAGGAGGTGGAGAAATACATCCCACATAAGATCCCCCATAAACTCAAACTGTTCATGAACAAGGAAAATATGGTGGCTTCTTGCGAATGAAATGAAATCATTCATGGGTCTGAGGCAGTAATTCTCACTATTGTAGATGACGACCCCATTCCCCCGTTGACTGAGTTACTTAGGGCCCAAGTTTCTTCCTTGGGATTCCGCAAAAGATTTCATGCACCCCACCAATCCATATCCTCTACCTCTAAATAAATGGATCTATAGGGGAGGACTAAAAATTGGAGGGATATTTCAGAGAATACTCTTGAGGAGATCGATTGATGAAGGCACAGAAGAAAAGATCACAACAAAAGATGGACTCCTTTGACGATTCCATGTAGGTATAACCCACCACATAGCATTAAATAAGGAAATATAAAACTAATTAGTAGATTGTGGGCCTAGCTTCTTTCGTGGTTGAGTTTCCTGTGAAGCACAAAACTAATTCTCCTTCTTCAATCTAGTATCCTGCATAGCAATATTTTATGTGTGTGGAACTCTATAACGTGTGGAAAATCGCTATACGGATGGATCCCAGCCCCGTGTAGCATCATTCTATGTGGATGAAACCTTATACCGTATAAAAAAACACTATGTGGACTAAATCAATGTCTTTATACCATCTCTGTATGTGTAAAAACCCTTCACCCACACCACAACATGCTATGTGGGGGAAACCCATTCATGCATAAAGAAATGTTACACAAGATGAGGTATTATTGGTCATTCCTCCCTCTAGATTCAATCATTTCCTTCCATTTCCATCACATCATTCATAGCCCCACTGTTAACCAGTCCAACGACATTAGACCAGAGACTCTCCCAAAGCCACCAAACTCATATGATGAAACCATCGGGTGCATCAGCACACCCGTTTGAGTTTAAATACCAATGGTATGCAGAGTCACATGGGTAATCCCCTCAATAAGGCAGACCTCCAGAATGTATCTATCTTTACATTCCCATGGTAATGAGGGTTCTGACCTCAGTATGCTAACATGTACCTCCATATTTTATGAATTATGGGTATTCATAATCTTTTCCATTTGATGAGGGCCAGTTATAAATAAATAATATTAAACTTGTGTTTTACTTTGATAAGAAACGTTGCTCCTCCCCTTTCCCAGAACTAGCTTTATGGAACTCGATATGAGGTAATCCCCTAACCTCTCTATAGGGAAGTTCCATATCCCCAACCTCTTATGTCATTGTTCTCCTCCTTTTCTACCAGTGAATAACGTAAAGTGTGTGATCTTCCATATCTACCACTTCCTCTTGTTTCTCACACTGAGCATGACTCACATGGTCTTAGAGATTAGTATAGATCATGGCATATGTACCATCCACCCGACAGTTAAACTACAAGAACTCAGATTATTGGTCTAACCAGGATACATTGGATTCCAACTGAGCTCATATGGGCTTTACCTATGGATGTAAGCACCAAAAAAATTCTTTCATGGGTATCTCTCATGAACAAGTCCAAACCTGCAACTGAAATGGACCTCCTCTAATTTTTATGTTCCAATATTCTAAAACTACAAGGACATTGATTCCCAACTAATAGGGATACACAGAAATCCTCCCAAAGGTTCAATTTTGATACTTCACGTATCCCATATTCTCCATCATTTTCACATTGTCTCACTCTCATCCTAATGAAAATACATTAAAATTTATGTTACCCAAACTACGTGGGTTCTGATTCCTCTCACGAGGATTCATAGGAATCCCATATTATAGTTTTTATCCCAATATTGAAACAATTATCGTCCCCCTGAATGATGATAAACTCTCAAACATCATTCCATATGGGTAAAAATCAGTGTTGTCTTATAGAATGACTAAGGAATTATTAATTTTTCCATAAGAGGGTAACATTGATGAAGAACCTCAGATACATACAAATTTATTCATTGATAGATAACCACAAATTCATATAGATAGTTCCAAACTCATGTATACTTATGATTTATCTTCCCCAGGGGTAGTCTATAGACACATTCTAAGGAATAAACCAAGGATTAATGAATATATGAACATGGATTAAATCTATAAGAGATTCCAAAAATAGGCAATAGTACCCCTAAAAAAGTGTGTGATGATCCCGAGTTCCCATCCTCTTAACCAATGTGAGTTCTTAAGTGTTATTGGCCAAATAATTTAACGAACACCTGCCTTTGTAAAGCAGGTTCATGGATCATGGATGTGAGAGTTTTTGGTTGTTTATAGCTCTATAAATAAACCCGTTAGAGACTATCTGAGGACATTGTACCCAATATGGAGTGATTTCACAAAAACATATCCCCCTAAAATCACTCACTGGATCACTTTGTTCTGAGTAACACATGACTTCGGGTTGAAATATTCAAAAATCATTAGGATTCAATCAGATGAAATATGATCATCTAGATGAATATATGATGCAAAGTAGTTTTTTATAATGTAAATCCTTCTCTAAAATATTCTATAGTTCTGATAAAGGTAATATAAAAATAAAATTACCTTAATCATTTTAAAATTTAATTTGTTAAATCATAACATTGATAAGATATAAATACTTGTTATAGTATATTTACATGCCCCAATTATCACTCATGAAAAATGTAAAGAAAATTATGAGATATTTAGTTCATAATCTTCAAGTAATTGGAACATAAAAAAGGCTATTCTGGTCATTTCATGAACATCCAAAATTTATTTACCCAAATAATTATTCCAGGAATCCACATTAAGAAAATCAATCTTTCCATCAATAATTTTCATGAAACTCAAAATTGATGTGTGAATGAGACTTTCAAAATGTCAATTTATATCAATAAAATTTATGGGAATGATAAATAATATTTTACAATATTTCAAAATAATTTTCTTATATGCTGATGTCTCCCATATGAGCATGTAGAAGAAAAATAATTCATGCATTCTTGATGAATCAAATTCATTTCAGGTCATGAAACAATATATCTTATTATTAAAAATTGGGATGGAAAAATATGATTCTAATGATATAACAAAGTAAAATTAGTAATCCCATTCCTTGAAGCTTTTACATTGTCCATTATTTTTTAATATTCTTGTTTTTAAAACTTTGGATTCATTCAATGATCCTATAAAATAAAAAAGAAAATATTTTAATGTAACAGATTAAAAACATTTATCTCAGAAATATAAGGTAATCTACCATGGGTATAGTTATTAGAATAATATAATGATATAATAATATGTCCTAGAAAGAAATTTTAAAATTTTTGTTGCCTTCTTATAACACTGCATTGAGGTCTGTATCTATACATTTTCCCTTTATATGATAATTGGAACAAGATATAGAGCTGACCATCTTGTATTTAACTAGTTTTTACTCCTTTGTGCATTTAGGATAGTTCTTTTCTTCCTCCTTCATTGGTACATTCTAACTAGAACTTTTATGGGATTTATATTGAGGGAATACATAAATAATATATAGGAAATATAAATTTGACCTGATTTGGTAGTTTTCTAGCTCCACCATGTCTTTTTCATTTTCTGTTTCAATTGATGGAGGTTATTTTTTTCTTTCCTTCAACATATATGGTTTCCATAACAATGAAATAATACTTCATCATCTCTTAAATTTTATTGACAAGATCATGCATGGTACTCTCTTTTTCTTCTTGTATGTTTATAAGGGACTCCCATTCTTCTACATTTTCTAGAATATAAGTGTGTTCGACACTTGTCTTCTCATAATTCTAATCCTTCAGTATTTATTCTTCATTCAATAATAAGATTTGTATATAATTAACTTCTCTCCACATTATTCTCCAAGAACCATTATTAGATATCCTTATACTTTCATTCTTCATTTTTTTCAATGGTTTTAAAATACTCAACCACTACTTTCTCATCCTTATATTCAAACCATTATATAACTATATATTGATTTCAAAGGTAATTTTAAAATAAGGGAATTTAAATTTAAAATAATATGAGATAGTAGAGTACTCAAGTATCCCTATTCTATAAGTTTGTCATCAAGATAATCCATCCACTATTCAAACACTAGAATGCACATTGTGAGAAATCTAGTTAATATATCTTCTGAGTTATTCTCATGATATTATTATATGTAATAGGATTCCTGGTTGTACTTATATTGATGTTTCTTTATTCCAAAAACTTTGAATTCCTCTACTTCATTTTCATTGAGATAAGCCTCATTACAATCAATCCTTTTATCCATAACATCATCATACTAGGTGAGTAATCTATTTTGTTTATCTTTAGTGTTCTTCTTATACTAGGATCGACATGTGTGTATTACATATTGAGGTATTCTCCGTAGGGATGATAATATGTGTTTCTCCATTATTGAATTATGAATTCATCATTTTAACAAGAATAAAATTCATTATTTCTCATTTCCTTATGTGACCACCCATTTTAATTCTGTGCTTACCATGTGTTTTGGTGCTCTGTATATTCTTTGTACATTAATTGTGGTGCGTACTAATACCAATAAGATTTTTATTACGTCCTAAAAAAAGAACTAAAAAATGTAACATTATAAATAATAATAATGAAAAATAGTGAAATAAAAAACAAATACCTAACCAAAATTCAATAAATTGGAATGGGAACTAAAACTTTTTAAACAAAGAAATCAGTCCCGAGTTTCCTACTACACTACACTACTCCATGGTAATGACACTTAAATTTTATATGTCCAATGAATTTTGTGAAATTTTCTAGCAAAATCAAATTATAAATTTATAATTTCCAAAATGTCAGTAGCTAAAAAGGTGGAACATAGTGGAAAATTGTGGTAAATCCCCCAAGGATAAGGTAACATGACAAAAATTATTAATCAAATAATTTTCCATCCCAATTTTAGTTGATTTTATTTAATAATTTTAATGATGTAATTGAAATAAGTAAAGTCAAATAGAATAGGGTAATGAGAGAGAGATTTTTTCCTTGGGTGGTTTTTTCTAAAATAAATTTTTAAGTATCACTTGAAAAATAATTTCATCATTTTTATATAAAATAAATAAATTTTAATGATAGTAGAAATGGTCAATCCCTATAAATTTTCCCCATGATATCAATTCAAGGTTGTATGAAGAATTAAAGTAACGATGATTTATTTTTATTTGATTAGAATTGAAAAAGTAAAATCCAATTCAATCCTCATGAATTGATTACCTCAATAATGTTGGGTTTGATATTCTATTATTTGAATATAGTTTATCATTTAACAATACAAATGAATAAAATTATTCCAAAAAAAATACCAATTGATGAAAATTATCGTACAAGTGAAGGTATAAATAAAACAACATGGTAGACATCCATTTTGATAGATTATGGTCCCCCCATAGATATAACTGATCATCATCAGTTTGTCTCCAATGATGAACAAACCAATACTAATATAAAATATAATAAAAGAAATAGGATGTAAAACAAAAAATGAATTAAACTATGAATCATTCAACTAATAGAAAAACATAAAATTTAGAAAAGATTAATTAAAAGACCTATGACGAACGATCCCTAGGTTGGACAACTAATAGTGGTATCTCTCCAGTATTGGACAAATGTTCCATCATCCATTATTATATGTTCCATTTAAGGGTGAGAAAAGTCATATATGAAGCTTTCCTAACAAACCAACCTTAATTCCCGGATTATCTGAATGATCAAGTCTTTTAATTTTTTGTTGAATTTGGGATTATGATGTAAATAAATTATTATCAATGTAAAACATGCATCTTCGAATTTTACAAGTCTACATCCTTGAAGGAAAAATATGAAAATAAATAATTTATGTCACAAATTATGTTGGTTCACTATTATAAAATATTCTCTTCCTATCAAAATTATTTCACAAAGAATAGTTTTAAAATGAAAATCCTTCTCTAATACCTGGTTTAGTTATGTTTCTCTATAATAAAACTTCTATAATTGTTAATGATTCAATCCTCTATCTAGTCTTCATGTTCATTTTTCTAGTGTCGCACTACACCCCTATATGATGAGGTGTGAAGTGTCCACATCTTCTCATAATACTAAAGAATCTATATTGTTATTCATGATTCCAATCCAATGATTTTTCATCCTAAAAAAAACAAGAAAACCAATTATACCAGGAATCATAATTAATTAATTCAATCAAAACCAACATGTAAACATATATAAAACACATGATAATATAGATGAAAAAGTATATATATTAGAGTTGTTATAATTGGTATTTGAAATACCTAGAATAGAGCACGATCACTGAGAGGGGATGGGTGAATCAGTGATCCCCTTTGTGTTTTTCATTTTTTTTATGAATTGACTCCTTTTTCAATTAAACCTCTATGGTTGGTTAAGGCCTTGATCCACTCTTCAAATTATTTTGTAAAATGAAAGCACGGAATAGAGGGATTTACAAGGTTTGGTACAAATACATACTCCTTGTTGTGCTAGTTATTCTCCCCACCATAGATTCTTTACATTATTATAAGATGATTACAAAAAGTAATTGGTTAAACCCCCCCAATTACAAGTTGGTTAAACCCTAAAACTTTATTACACCTTCACCTTCTTTTAGAAAATAGTTAAACCCCCCAACTTCAACTTCTCTATTTAGACGGTTTGATCCAATGTTGGATGATATGACAATCTTTCACCATGATCTTGTAGGATCTGACTTGCTTGTGTACTTGTTCAAGTAGCTTCAATAGACTCTGATTGAATCTGTCGGTCTTTCTCAATGATTATGACCACTAGTAATGATCATTTGTCTCAATGCAACAAATTAATAGGCTGATAATTCATCCTTATGTCTGGAGTCCTTGCCTCACTTCAACCAGTTCAAGTGGTTCACACAACTTCTTTATGATAATGAATATTCAGGAATGATTTTTCTCAATATGTTCACCTTGTTTATTCTTACTCAAATAAATTGGCACACGCCCAAATCTTCTTTTATGTGTGCATGGGAATTCACAAGTTCATTTATTTTGGATATGTATTTTGCAACCCGAACACATATATTTTTCTTCCCTTCTTCCGTAGAAAGTCAGTATTTGTAAATGTTTCTTAAGAAAAATTCATGAGAGGAGGCGATATCATAGGTGGTTCTCTACTTCCTCTTAATTGCACACCTGAATGGGTAGAAGTTATTCCTAGTTTTATTCTTCTCAAGGGATAGTGTATAGGTGGGGTTTTTTTTATATACATTTTTTCAAAAAAAAAAAATTTGAAAATACATCTAGGTTAAAAAAATTATTTTTTTACCCCCCAAAGGCGGCACCTGGTGTGCCGCCTTTACCCAAAAATAACCACAAAGGCGGCACACCAGGTGCCGCCTTTGCTTAAAATTTTTTTTAAAAATTTTTATTTTTATTTTTATTTTTTGTTTTGTTTTGTTTTATATATATATATATATAACAAAACTTTTCAGCAGAATTTTTCTGCTATTTATTATCCAGCGGTTCTGCCATTACAGCAGTCTGGATTCTGACTGATACCCTCACCTAGGACTCCCTTTTATAAGGGGGTTTACCCTAAAAACAATACTGCATTTCCGATGTGGGATTCTGGTTCTCCTTTTCCTGCACAGTACATTCTGCGTTTCCGATGTGTGATTTTGTTTCAAGTACGCGACTTCGAAAGACTATAAAAGATAAACTATAAGACCAATACAAATGAAACTTTAAACACTGATTAAACATATAAGAAATAGTTGAAAACAAAAATAATTTCATAAAAAATGTTTATACAGATTAATTTATAAGCTTTCAAAACCACCTACTTGAAACTTAAACATATTTCAAGTACGTGACTTTGAAAGCTTATAAAAGATAAATTATAATACCAATACAAATGAAACTTTAAACATTGATTAACCATATAATAAATAGTTGAAAACAAAAATAATTTCATAAAAAATGTTCACCAAAAACAATTTATAATCTTTCAAAACCATCAACATGAAACTTAAAAATGTTTCAAGTTTCCAACTTTGAAAGACTGTAAAACATAACCTATAAGACCAATAGAAATGAAACATTAAACATTGATTAAACATATAAGAAATAGTTGAAAACAACAAAAACTTCCTAAAAAATTTCCATAAAAATTAATTTATAATCTTTCAAAACATTCTACTTGAAACTTAAAAATGTTTCAAGTACACGAATTTGAAAGACTATAAAACATAAACTATAAGACCAATATAAATGAAACTTTAAACATTGATAAAATATATAAGAAATTAATAAATTTTTTAATTTTAACTTAGCCCTTCTAACTTTTTCGTAGCATTCAGATGCATTCCAACAATGAAAACCTCAACCAGCTTATGTGCTTTACACACAATAGAAACATCTTTGCAATTTTGTCATGCCCCTGAGTATAAATCAACCTCAAAAGCTCTAGATAATTTTTATTGGTAAGGTGAGATGAGAAGCGAGGTATTATACCATCAGGAAGAGAGATTCTAGAAATGTGCAATGCTATGACAAACCTTTAGATGAAATGTGTCAGTTCCCCACTAGATGTGCATGTTCCTTCAAAATTTTCAGGCTGGAGATAATCCACCTTAAGTTTCACATAGCCTTATGTCTTCCATGTATTAATGTCAAACACTTCAACCAATTTGTTTACTTTATGGGGAAGTAAAACCTCATTCCTTTGAATATGCACATTACCATGAACATATAAAATCATCATTTTGCAAGAAAAACTACTAATCTCATGTTCACTGAAATACCCCTTAACGTAAGAATGATACAAATAGTGTAAGTACCCAATAGAAAGATTCCAATCCATTTTGACTGGGCTATGTGGAATCATTGGTGTTTTCATCTGATTAATAATTTAAAAGGTTTCAAAACCACCTTTCTGAAACTCAAAAATGTTTCAAGTAAGTGGCTTTGAAAGCCCATAAAATATAAACCATAAGATCTATTGAAATGAAACTTAAAACATGGATTAAACATATAATAAGTAATTGAAAATAAAAACCATTTCTTAAAAATTGCTGATGAAATACAATTATAAGCTTTCAAAAATACTTCTTTCAACTCAAAAATATTTCAGATATGAGACTTTTAAAGCCTATAAAATATAAACTTAATGACTCATATAAATGAAACTTAGAACATAGATTAAACATATAAGAAGTAGTAGAAAAGTAATTAGTTAATTCTGGTGAGGGGGAAAACTGTTAGACCCTAGAATTGAAGGATAATGGGGATGACAAGGAAACATCAACCCCCACGCCCACCCCTTCCACCCATTCAACCAACTTCGGTAACTCCTGTAGAAGTAGCTTTTCAAAAAAAATGAAATGTCACCCCACCACAGCTTCCTACATCCATATTAACCCCCCAATTCAGTTTCATTAAATGTGGACAGTCCCCATTTTTACCAAAGTCAATGATGCACTATTAAACCATCACTTTTCAACCCCCTCCTCAATAATACAAAATGCTTTGAGGGATGAGAAATGATTCGGTGTATTTTAGAACATTGAAATGCGTCGAATCATTTCTCATCCCTCAAAGCATTTTGTATTTTTGAGGCGGGGGTTGAAAGTGGTGGTTTAGTAGTGCATCATTCACTTTGGTAAAAATGGGGACTGTCCACATTTAATAAAACTGGATTGGGGGGTTAATATGGATGTAGGAAGCTGTGGTGGGGTGACATTTCATTTTGTTTTTGAAAAGCTACTTCTATAGGAGTTACCGAAGTTGGTTGAATGGGTGGAAGGGGTGGGCATGGGGGTTGATGTTTCCTTGTCATCCCCATTATCCTTCAATTCCAGGGTCTAACAGTTTTCCCCCTCACCAGAATTAACTAATTACTTTTCTACTACTTCTTATATGTTTAATCTATGTTCTAAGTTTCATTTATATGAGTCATTAAGTTTATATTTTATAGGCTTTCAAAGTCTCATATCTGAAATATTTTTGAGTTGAAAGAAGTATTTTTGAAATCTTATAATTGTATTTCATCAGCAATTTTTATGAAATGGTTTTTATTTTCAATTAATTATTATATGTTTAATCCATGTTTTAAGTTTCATTTCAATAGATCTTATGGTTTATATTTTATGGGCTTTCAAAGTCACTTACTTGATACATTTTTGAGTTTCAGAAAGGTGGTTTTGAAACCTTTTAAATTATTAATCAGATGAAAACACCAATGATTCCACATAGCCCAGTCAAAATGGATTGGAATCTTGCTATTGGGTACTTACACTATTTGTATCATTCTTACGTTAAGGGGTATTTCAGTGAACATGAGATTAGTAGTTTTTCTTGCAAAATGATGATTTTATATGTTCATGGTAATGTGCATATTCAAAGGAATGAGGTTTTACTTCCCCATAAAGTAAACAAATTGATTGAAGTGTTTGACATTAATACATGGAAGACATAAGGATATGTGAAACTTAAGGTGAATTATCTCCAGCCTGAAAATTTTGAAGGAACATGCACATCTAGTGGGGAACTGACACATTTCATCTAAAGGTTTGTCATAGCATTGCACATTTCTAGAATCTCTCTTCCTGATGGTATAATACCTCCCTTCTCATCTCACCTTACATGAAGAAGTAATGTCAGTGTCTATGGTGAGGCTCTATCCCACAAGGTGGTGTGCGAATGGTACGTCCATATCGAGAGCGACGTGTTCCATGCTGGGATGGAGTATGATGACCTGGAGAGGGATGATCTTTGGGCACTGGAACATCAATCACGGGATCCTCTATCATAGTCTGCATGGAAGGAGGTGTCAGAGGGATGTCATCGTGTGCACGAGATCCTTCTCCCACTACGTAAGTAGAAGGGGTTGTCATCATACCCTCAGGAAACCATATAGGCTGTGAAGGATCTGGTATGAAAGATGGCGGCATGGGAGATGACCCCTGATAAATCCCTGGAAAATAAATATCTGGCGAATACTGTGGATATCCGGTCAAAAAAGATGGATCCCATGCTACATCCTGCTGCACAAACCCAGACGGGTCAGGCTGGACTGATAGAGCACCGACCTGTGCCTCTGGAACAGGTGAGGGCTCACGTGCAGCAGGACGCGGTCTCCGTCGCCGTTGTCGTCGCTGGGGAACAGCACCAGCTGCTGCTGCAGGTTCCTGAGTAGGACCCTCATCTCCTGGGATAGGAGCATCATGTTCCTGAGCAGGAACATCATGTCTCTGGGGTCTAGGATGGATGATACTTTCATGAATAGATCGACAAATCGGCATCGTCTCCTCCAAAGCAGCATGGATCACAGATAAACTAGCAACCTCCTCCTCCTCTGGATCAGTCATGCGACATAGTCGTCGTAGTCTGGTATGCTGTACAGAGATTCAAAATGAATTATAAAATAGCATAATAAATATATTATGTGAAATTTATTGACTTACCAGATCCTGAATCCCTCTCCCGTGCTGAGTCAGATACAATATAGATTTCATTCTATACCATGGCTCATACTCTACCTGATCTGATAGGTAGAATCGCATCGTAAGTACACCTGTGATACGATGCTCTGCTCGATTGTCCCAGATGGTGACATATTTGGCATGTCGTCGTCGCCAATCGACATGTTGTCTCCCCGTGAGCTTCAAGCCATGAAGCACTGGTAACTGTCATGGTGCAGGTGGAATCAGCTGAACACAGCAAAACTGACGCATAACTCTATCGGGCTGGTGCCACTCAATAATATGAAAGTGAATAAGTGGCACTACAGCCATAACCTCATGAAGTCCAGCAGTACAGTATATAGGTAAGTCCTGAACCAGACTCCAGTATGGCATCCAATGAATCTGTAATGACATGTGACATTTCATCAGAGAAATTTGTTAACAAAAAACAAAAATGATGATATATACTTACGCTGTCAGGTAGTAAATTGTCCAACATGAGACGACATGCAGCCAAATTGTGGGTTGGAGCATCGATGAAACGATGTGCCTGACTCCACCTATCAAATACAACATTGAAAGTGATAAATAATCAGAAATTAAATATAATAAATCATAATACAATCAGAAACAAATAAATATGACGGATCATACCATCGTCCACGTGGAGCGTCCTATAGCACATCTATAGGAAGCCTCTGACCAATAGTAACAGGGGCAAGGACAGGGATGTGCTCCCATGCCTACAACTGTATAAGGACGACACATCCTCCGAGATCTGTGTGATCTGAGCGGCATGTCGTACATAATGCTCTATAAGTGTAGGCCAAACATGCAGATCCCCAACTGTATCTCCCGATCTGATCAAAGTCCTCCAGTAAACTAAGATACATCATGTGAACATGCACACCCGAGTGATCTGAACACAATGTACCTCCAATAAGTCGTAAGATATATGCCCGAGCATAACACATGATGGTCTGCTCATCAGCATCAGCAGGTAAATGTGCAAACTGCAAAGCAAGCCAAGGCATAGATATGAACCCACCATCTATAGCAGTATGATCAGCCAAAATATCGACACCTAATAATCTCTGTGCCAGCTCAGCCCAATCCCCGATGGTGGGTCCAATAACTGCATCTCCCTGAATAGGAAGACTGAGTAACACTACCACATCCTCTAAGGTGATAGTCATCTCTCCCTCTGGCAAGTGGAATGTGTGAGTCTCTGGTCTCTATCTCTCGACCAAGGCAGCAAGAAGGGGATGATCAGTGTAAGTGAAATCAGAAACAGCAATGCCGTAGAAGCCAGCACGACGTAAGTATGGTATAATAGCAGCTGGAGGCGCCATGTGTCGAAAATGGTGTGCTCGCCGCACCCTAATCCGTCGAACATCTCGACCCTCTATCACATCACGAGAAACATGCCTATGCTGCTCGGTGAGGAGTGGAGTATCATCCATCTGGAAGCCAGAAAAGGAAATCAATATTCACTATAAAATATAAATATAATGTTAAATTTAATAGAATTTTATGATTGGTATAATGAACAATATGTGATGTTTTTTTTAGAAAAAATTAAGGGAATGTCGTCATATTTTGGAGAACATTTATCTATCGTGTCTTTATATATGTTTTTACCATGAAAATTATGTTTTTTAAGATATGGTGTCATACATTTATATATATAAACATTTTATCCGGGTTATGTATGATTTATGAAGATCCTTTATGATAAATGTTTTAATAATTTTTTGTCTTCGATGACAAATAACCTTTTTTTAATAATGTTGTTGTTCTCTAAGATTACGTTCAGATTAATGGACTTAAAATTATTGAATACAGAGGTTCGTTATTGGAAGGAGAGAAGTTGCTTATTGGAAATGTGAAAAAATTCTTAAAAAGTTCATCTCTGATATTAACAACATATAACTGACTACATGAAAAGATCATGTTGGATACAACACATCATTGTGGCTGAGTGTGTGAACTCGATCCAGTAATGTTAGGACATCGTTTTCGGTTATGCCCTTCTTGATGACATAGACGACATCTCAACCTTTTCCCTTGTTCTTGAGGCCAATCCATCTCATTTCGTATCCTGTTGGTCTTAGGTCTTCCCCGTGGTCGTAATCTACTGATGTCAGGAATCAGTATGGGCTGGTCTTCAGGCATTGGGAAATATCGAAACTCCCCAACAGGCGTCCATGGCGCAGCATAACAGTTAGCAATGGCCTCCAATCGGTATACTGGATCAACATAAGCTTCCCATGATACGTTCACAGACACACATGTTGCAATGGCATGTGCACATGGAAACCTTAATGCTTTAAACTTTCCACACTGACATTGTTTTGCTTCTAGAAGTACCACTAATTTTTCACCGCTGTTACCTGTAATGGGGTTACAATACTCTTGAACTTCAAATGACGAGTCTTCCCGACAGAATAGACACACTCGATAACTGGAAGCTTCTTCAATGTTCTTGTCAATATCTCATTGAAAGTTTTTTCCAAATCTTAACCCCTGTTGAATCCCATCTGAGGCCAGTTTTTGTCTATCAACGAAGTACTTGACACAACGATAAAATGTCTCCTGAACTAGGGCAGTAATTGGTAGCTTGCGAAGCCCTTTGAAGATGCCATTTATACACTCCACAATGTTTGTGGTCATGTGTCCATACCTCTTCCCCCCGTCATAGGCCAGTGTCTATTTCTCTTTTGGAATCTTCATCATATAATCATACACTTCTTGGTTAGCCTTGCGGATTTCTTCGTAATGCGCCTCAAACCTTCGTTGATCTGTCTCATATGCTACATAAATATGATCACAGGTCATAGAAAATATATTTTTATTTACATTAAAATAGTAAACATCAATGACAACATTGCTTACCAAGCCTCGTGATTGCATTCTTCATAGCCTCATTATGGAAGGTTTTGCGCACGTTACTAGCAATGTGTCTGATGCAGTATCGATGATGTGCATTTGGGGGCCTCCATGAATCAGGATCCGCATTGATTGCCTCATTGATTGCCCTATGTCGATCAGATATCAAATAGACACCTCGAATGCGTGTGAAATGGTTGCTGATGCATGCCAAAAACCAGCTCCAAGATTCATTGTTTTCCTTCTCCACTATTGCAAATACAAGCGTAAGTGGTGAACGGTTCCCATCTTGGGTTGCCGCAATCAACAATACGCCCTTATACTTTCCAGATAGAAATGTTCCATCAATTTGTATGAAATGTTTACTGAAACGAAATGCGGAAATACATGGGAGGAATGCCCAGAATAACTGATGAAATTGAACACGAGATTGATCCAATCGATTATCTTCAAACACATGTTCCTTCGTATTTATATGGTAGACTACTTGGTTGTTGTGGCTCAGCATGGCTAATAATTGCGGCAACACCCGATACGAGTCATCCCAATCACCGTAGACCTTCACAATTGCCTTCTGTTTCGCTATCCATGCCTTGTTATAAGAAATCTTATAATCAAAAGTTTGAAGAATCCTCTCTTGCACAAGGGCTATAGGAACATCTTGACAGGTCCTAATCATCTCAACGATAACAGTTGACACAAATTCGGCATCCAAAGCAGTGTGATCTTGTGTCAAGTTTGGCTGAACACAAGAATGAGCTGCCTCAATCTTTGAAATTCTCCATCCACCAAATGCAATGTCTGGAATTGCCCTCAACCGGAATCTACAGTCTTCATAAAATTTATCACACCGTAAAACATATTTTTTTCGACATGATGCCTCAACTACATATCTACAATGCCTCTCAATATGAAATCTTTTTAAGAAGCTCTTCAACGCATCCTTACTTGGAAAATCCCTTCCATTATTTAATGTTTTGTCCAACTCACTAAACCTGTCCACTATAACTCCAGGAAACTCTGGTGCAGGTGTCAGAACATTGTTGTCAAATTCAGGTACATGTTCCATTGCTTCGGACCAAGATTCAAAGGGTGGTGGATGATTTAATGTTGGTCGAGAATGTTCTTGAACTACTCTACTTCAAGAAACTACTACCTTATCTTCTCCAGCTCCCTCCCCATCTCCAGCTCCCTCCCCATCATCATTGTCTTCTCCGTCTGTTCCATCATTATTAAATTCCTCATCTGAAGAATGATTTATATGTAAATCTGGCAGATCATCTAAGTTGTCCTCCTTCACAACAGGGCGAACATCCTCAATTTCTTGGGATGAAGCTTCTTCAACAACTATTTGTGCATGTCTACGACTTCGAACATTTTGATGTTGTTGTACATTAGAAACTTCAACATATAACTCCATCATTCCACCATCAGACTGTTGGGAAAATAAAGTTCCCGCTTGGACCCAGTGCTCATCAGCAGCCAATGGACAAGCAAGATGCCATAACGTGGCAGGGAATTGCAAATGTCTATAACTAATAGACTTTATCTCTTGATGAGGACCGAGATTTAAGCAACCACGAATTCTATCTTGAAGATCAGTTATGGTAACACAATCAGATGTGTTAACCATAGATGTTGGTTGTATACTATAAGAATATCCTTGCTCGGTTTGAATAACCTTTCCATAGCAGTAAACACAAGCAAACATGTCTCTCTATATGAAAAATGTTTACTGATCACTGAATATGTCAATAATGTTTTGTTACGTGTTAAATAAAATTTTTTATCTTCTTAAAGGTATTTTAGTACTTCATTAGTAAATATCAATCATCTAAAACATATCCCCCGGGAGTGTCAAACCAGGAGTGCAGCAAGGCCCGTTGTCGTGTACCAGGATACCTCGGGTCAGGCCCGAAACTCCTTGTCGGGACTTTCACCCCTAGGTACAGCTGTGCCAGAGCCACATCCACTTGTAGTATCCAGACAGGGATTTAATTGCTTAGATAACGACATAAACTTTCATGACACCAAAATTTTAAAACCTTCCTAAATTAAGCCACTAATGTTTTGTAGAACAATTTTTTAACTTTCCTAAAGATATGTTCAATGATCTCTAAAAAATAAGATTCATTACAGTGCTGTTTAATCACTACTTAAGTGTCGGTCACTACTTAAGTGCTGGTTAATCACTACTTAAGTGCTGGTTAATCACTACTTAAGTGCTGGTTAATCACTACTTAAGTGCTGGTTAATCAGTTAGGAGTTGGTCATTCACCACTTAATCATCCCTTAATCTTTACTTAATGACCCCTTAATCATCCGTTAATCGTTAGTTAATGACCCCTTAATCGTTAGTTAATGAACCCTTAATCATCCCCTAATCATCCCTAGTTAATCACCCCTTATTCACCCATTAATCGTTAGTTAATCACCCCTTAAACATTCCTTAATTACCCCTTAATCATCCCCTAATCATTCCTTAATCGTTAGTTAATCACCCCTTAAACATTCCTTAATTACCCCTTAATCATCATGTAAACATTCCTTAATTACCTCTTAACCATCCCCTAATCATTCCTTAATCATTAGTTAATGACCCCTTAATCACCCCTTAACCGTTAGTTAATCACCCCTTAATCGTTACTTAATCACCCCTAAAACATTCCTTAATTACCCCTTAATCACCCCTTAATAACTCCTTAATCATTAGTTAATGACCCCTTAATCACCCCTTAATCACTTCTTAATTACCCCTTAATCATTAGTTAATCACCCCTTAAACATTCCTTTATTACCCCTTAATCACCCCTTAAACATTCCTTAATTAGCCCTTAATCATCACTTAATCATTCCTTAATTACCCCTTAATCATCCCCTTAACCCCATAATCACTCCTTAATTACCCCTTCATTCCTTAATTACCCCTTCATTCCTTAATTACCCCTTAATTAGTTAATGACCCCTTAATCACCCCCTTAATCGTTAGTTAATCACCCCTTAAACATTCCTTAATTACCCCTTAACCATCCCCTAATCATTCCTTAATCATTAGTTAATGACAACTTAATCACCTCATAATCGTTAGTTAATCACCCCTTAATCGTTACTTAATCGCCCCTAAAACATTCCTTAATTACCCCTTAATCACCCCTTAATCACTCCTTAATTACCCCTTAATCATCACTTAATCATTCCTTAATTACCCCTTAATCATTAGTTAATCACCCCTTAATCACTCCTTAATTACCCCTTAATCATCAATTAATCATTCCTTAATTACCTTAATGACCCCTTAATCATCCCTTAATCATCACTTAATCACCCCTTAAACATTCCTTAATTAATCATCCATGGTTAATTACCCCTTTAATCATGACTTAATTATTCCTTAATCATCATCTAATTAGTCTATGATTATCTCTAAAATATTAATAAATTATTATTATCCCTAATTATCATTCATTAATAATATTATATTATACATACTTTAATCTAACATTAAATAATTTATCCCTCATCATCATTCATTAATAATATTAAATTACATATACCTTAATCTAACATTAAATATTAACTAATTAAAACATTAATAATATAACTATTTATTTCTTTTCTTTAAATAACTACTACTACATACTTAAATATTTAAAATTAACTAATTACAATTAAATAAATAAATAACTTTAAAATAAAAAAAATACCTCTAAATGAAGCTTGACACAAAAATCGTGTACTCTTTGCGTCTCTGGAAGCACCACGAAGGAAAACTCAACTTAGAGAGAGGAGCTCTCAAAATTTTAGAGAGAAGAGGGATTTGTGAGTGAGAAAGGGTGGGTGGGGCGGCTCCCTTTTATAGGGATATTTTTGGCGAAGGCGGCAACTGGGAAGCCGCCTTCGGCCATTTAAAACACGAAAGGCAGCTCTTCCGAAGCCGCCTTTCGCAGAAACAATATCGAAAGGCGGACACTGGTGTGCCGCCTTTCGTTTCCCCAATGGTGCAAGGCGGTTCCTGGAGAACCGTCTTTGGCCCGGCGGAAACCGAACCGAAGGCGGCACACCATGTGCCGCCTTTAGGATGTAAAAAAAAAAAAATTTAAACCTCGTTGTATTTTTAAAAAAAATTTTTGAAAAAATGTAAAAAAAAAAAATAACTCGTGTATAGGTACACATTTCTCTTTTGTGTTCAGGCGTGTAGCACAAACCAGGGATGTGAAGTGCACATTCCCCTATATGGTTTCATGAAACCTGTCTTCACGAAGCGAATCAAGAGTGCATAGAACTTTTTTAGAAATCGTGGGAGACTTCACTGTTGCATAATATTATCATGAGAAGGTGTGATTAACTGCAAGAAAGGGTCTGTGAGAAACTTATCTCTTTCACGTAGCAGAGCTGCACAGAACCTCTCTGTGTACGATGCATTGTTTCTCTAAAAACAACAGCTTCTATCAATTATCTCAACAACACAAAACCTTGCTCGAGGGACCTTTATTTATAGGTGAGTATCATAGAATTATCACCTTCAAGTACTTGAAAAATGTTTGTCTCTTACACCCATTAATCACCCGAGGATCTCAGGCTTTGAATTCTTCAATGCTGGTTAGCCGAAACACTGAGAATCATGGCACCTTCCCTCTTCATGAGTGGAATATTTCATTGCGAGGAACAGACCACGTACATGTTTTGTTTCATGGATGAAAATGTAGTTACATGCATGGTATTATGTTGCTCAGATGATCCTTATGTTTTTGGTTTGATCATCAATGGTGTCCTGAGTACTATCATGGAGGTTTAGCAGTGGTGATGGTGTACTGCTTCGGGTTACAGTTGGAGGAGGAAGACAACGATCATCGGTTGTTGATCGGAAAACTCTGATTCATAACAGGAAGGCACGGGAGTAGATGGGAAGTCTCGATTAAATGATCGTGGGTCGGATGAGATGAGTGGCCGCGATGACCTGCGTGATTAAATGAACTGTCCAGATTTATTCAGGCGCAAAAACGTGCATCCCACGTCGAAACACCTCATGGAATTTCTGCGGTATATAATCCAAGGCACTCCAGCAACACATCAGATCACTCATCTCCCCCCTCTGGTGCCGCCCCATACCGGTTCTTCAAGGTTCACTCATTGGTCCCACTATGTCGTCATGCCGCCCAGCACGGTGGTGTTTCTACTCACCCCTATGCACACCAGAGGTCCTGTACTCTTGCACATGCTTGCCTCTTGCGGGCATTGTCGGTTGGCTTCCCTTATGCGCGGTTGACCCATTGTCCCGTATATGAAGAAGGTTTAGGCTAACCAGTGCCTTTCATGGTTGGCCCTATATTTTTGAGTAAGCCAAGTATTTATTCACTTTGTTAACAAACAAAAGTGCAATAAAAATGTAATTCATGGCCTCCTTAAATTCATGAATGGACTCCGTCGTTAATTCTAACCCCGTGCATGGTTTCTCTTTTTCTATTATTTTTTTATTTTATGTCCGTATCTTCATCTTCGTTCATTATAAATTCCATTATTCATGCTTTTTCATCTTCAAACAAATGAATATTATCCTTGCATGGCCATTCCTTAAGTCCTGAATTTTCTTTTAAATTGTAATTCCAAAGATCTTATCATGTCAATCATCATCAGAAATTAAACTATTACCATTCCATACCCATATTGACACCTTGTTGAGAACAAATGAAACAATGGGCTCCACAATCTCCCCCTTTGAATTTTTTTGTCAATATATCCTGAGCACACTATGATAGAGTCAAAGATGTTTTCTCCCCCTTATTGGATGTCAAATGAAAAGGGTAAGTGGGGTCTCTTCAAAAACATTTTCCCCTTCCTTTAATGAATATATTCATGAATAATTGTGATAGAGGGAGGATATAACATGGTTCAATTAGCAAAGATCTTTTAGTTAATCAACTATAAGTCTACATGGGGTAACCCGTTGTAGAAAACAAGAGAGATATGAAAAATATTTTCAATGTTCTCAATAAACAACTATATATGTGAAATCAAGCTTAGAATATATTCATTCATATCCAAGGGGATGTAAATAGACAGATTCCTCACTAAAATTAAATAACCCTGCATAAACTTCAACAAACAATTCTCCCCCTCAATGGATGCATTCATCTCCTTCAATTCCCTAAAAATTAGTACAAAATATTGTGTATAGAATTAAGGAATACGGATGGACCTTTTCTTGTTCTTCAAGTGAGAGGAGAAGGCTAAACATGAAGTTTCATCCTTAGCTCAACAAAAATCTCTACTGGCATTGATTTGGTGAAAATATCTACAATTTGATCTTTAGTAGAAATGTATTCTAGCTTGATATCTACACCAGCAACCTTTTATTTTATAAAATGACATATGATATCAATATGCTTGGATCTTGAATTTTTTATAAAATTCTTAGATAATCTAATGGAACTTTGATTATCACATAAAATCTTTCGTGGTTTCTTTCAAATCTACTAGCTGCACTTGCATCCAAATCATTTGCGTACATGCATGTGTATCTGCCACATACTCTTCCTCAATTATGCTCAAAGTTACTGAATTCTACTTTTTTCTATACCAACTGACACATCCTTCTCCAAAAAAAGGTTTCATCAGAGGTTGATCTCCTGTCAGTACAATCACCAGCCCAATCAGCATCTATAAACCCCAAAAACATCATGTCTACACTGTGTTTGTATAAAATCCCATAGTTCAGAGTTCCTTTCACAAATCTCAAAATTCATTTAGCTTATAATATGTGAGACTCTTTTGGATTACTCTGAAATTAGGCACATAGATTCAATGCATAAGTTATGTCTGGACTTGATTTTGTGAGATAAATTATGATTCCAATGATTCTTCTGAAATATTTCTAATAAAAACTGTTTCCATTTTCATCCTTTCATAATTTGGGTTAAACTAAAATGGGTGTTGAAACCTATTTTTCATTTTCTATTCCAAAATTTTTTACCAATTCCCTTGCATACGTATCCTATGATATAAATATGGAATTTTGTTTTTGGTCAACCTGAAATCCCAGAAAATATTTCATCTGGCCAAACATGGACATTTCAAAGTTTCTCTTCATTTTCTCAGTAAATGATTCACAAAGACCTTCCTTGTCACCAGAAAAAATGATGTCATCCACATATATAATGACTATGAGAGAACCTGTGTCCATTTCTCTAATATAATGGTTACTATCACTTGTACCCTTAAGAAACTTCATATCCCTTAGAAAAACATCTAATTTAGAGTACCAAGATCTAGGGGTCTATTTTAAACCATACAGATATTTTCTCAATATGCAGACCATGATGCCATCTTTTTCATGAACAAAACCATCTGGTTGTTCGATATATACCTCTACGTCAAGATCTCTATTTAGAAATGCAGATTTGACATCAATTTGATAAACCATGTAATTCTTGTGTGTTGCAACCACCAAGAACATTCTAATGGTTTCCAGTCTTGATATTAGTGAACATGTTTCTTCAAAGTCAATTCCTTCCATTTGTGATTATCCTTTTCAAAAAATCCTAGCCTTGTTTCTAAAAACGTCTCCTTACTCATTTAGCTTATTTTTGAAAACCCACTTCGTTCAAATAAAATTTTTATTCCTGGGTCTTGATACAAGATCCAAAGTGGAATTATTTTCAATTTTATCAAGATCCTCATGCATAGCTTGTATCTATTCCTCATGCTCAACTGCTTCAGCCACTGTGTGAGATTCAACTTGAGAAACAAGTGTAGTTTGATCTTCAATTCTCAGTCTTCTTATTGTTTTCACTGGAGGGTGTTGATTACCAATGATATTTTATGTCTCAATATGATTCGTTTATTTTTTGTATCATTTTATTTTGTTTTCATCAGCTTCTTCATCATCACTGGTATGTTCAGAATTTATATCAACATTTTTTGGTTCTATCTCAATAGCTTTATCGTTCTTTTGTTCATTAATCATGACATTTTCTTCCAAATATTTTGAATCAATATTATCAGCAATGTATGATTTGATATTGTTTTCAATTATCTTCACATCACTAAAATCGACCAGATTGTTCATTCTTTTGTTCCAACATCTGTATCATTTACCATCAGGTAGGTATCCCATGAAGATTCCTTCCTCTGCCTTTTCTTTAAATTTTTCCAGATTAATTTTTTTAATCTTTATGATGTAGGGACTTCCAAAAACTCTGAAGTATTTAACAGTTGGTTTTCTATTGTACCACATTTCATAAGCTGTCATTTGTGTTTCTGGTCTCATAATACATCTACTCTGTATATTCTTGGATGTACATATAGATTCTCTCCAGAAAAACTTCTAGATGATGTGTTCATCCAACATAGTTCTTCCCATTTAAACTATGCTTCTATTCTATCTTTCAGCTACCCCGTTTTTTGTGGAGTATATGGTGTGCTGTATTTATGCTAGATTCCATGTTTAGAAAGATATATTTCAAAATCATCACAATTATACTCTTTACCATTAGTTGATATCACTTTCTTGATAAAGATGCCCATCTCTTTCTCATCTTGCCTTCTAAATTTTTTGAACATTATGGTTTCCTCTAACTTGTCTTTGATAAACATGACATTAGTATTTTGGGTGTAATCATCAATAAATGTTATGAAATATAGATCACCTATTGTAGAATTTTTATCTCATTGGCCCACATATGTCTATATGAATAAGTTCAAGGGGCCCAGTAGATAGAATATCCACTCCTTTGTGTGAAATTTTGGTCAATTTTCCTTTATGACATGTTTCAAAAATTTCAACCCATTACCTTTTCAATTTTGGAAGATCTCTTAGAATTTCATACTTCCGTATTTTAAAAATACTCTTTTGACCAAGGTAGAAATGTATTCTGTACCAGAGGTTGTTTTCATTCATCTAACACAAATAACAAGAATTAATAGAATCACCAATTTGAAATATATTTATAGTGGTCCTCCTTCCTTGGGTGATAATTCTTCCATCCTTTGAGCTCTTGATGATGCATGAATCCTTTTTGAACAACACCTAATATCCATCATCACAAAGTTGTCTCACACTAAGAAAATTATGCTTTAATCCTTCAACAAATAACACATCATTGGAAGTCATATTTTTTTCTTCAATCATTGCCATTCCAATTCCATTTATTTTCATAGAATGATCATTTAAAAAGATAACATATCCTCTATCTTGATTTTCTATATTGATTAAAAAATTTCTATCACCAAACTTGTGTGATGAACATCCACTATTGAGAATCCATGACTTGGTTTTAATACTGGATTTCAAAGAAACTTCATCAAAACATGAGTTTTCTTTATTCATTTTCTGAATTCCCTTTCCATTCTTGACATTGAGTGTTTGTTCAGGAAGAATAATCATGCACTTTTCAGCACTATGGCCATGTTGATCACATATTCCACATAGTTTTTCTATGTAGTTAAATTTGTTTTGAGTTGGAAAACAAAATTATTTTTTTAAGATTTATTTCTTATTTTTTATTTCTCATCAATTTTCAGAATTTATCCCCCTTGGTTCATGCCTCATTTCTGGTAGGGATATGTTATACCAAAACAAATATTCTTTGTGACTAAACACTCCACAATACAAGTAATATCCTTTAAAACTCGATCTTCCCCACAAATAAAAACCTTGTCTTAAAGATTTTTGTTTTTTTTCGTTCTAGAGCCTGAGTTTGTCGTTGTTTTGGGGAAATAAATCTTCTTAGATAATTTCCCTCTTCATTTAGATTAGAAGATGATTTCTCACTAGTCTTTGTTCTCCAGACTCATCTCAGATTTGTTTTTGGACCTGCATTAATTGAAATAATAGATATATCTTGAGATTTGATGAGTGTTGAATTGGCATGTTTCTTTGATCCCATTATTTCACCAGTGTGTGATGATTCTTCCTTGACCTCAACAACCTTGTTGAAATCTTATCTGATCTTCATTAAGATATTCTATGTTTCAAGTCATTTAAACTGAGTTATTTATAGTTCTTCTTCATTGAGGTAAATATATTCCTCAAGATCGTTTACCATATTTTCCATTTCAACTATGTTAAGTTTGGGACTTTTGATTAATTCAATATAAAAGAATTTTTTTTGGTACATTATTCCTTTTCCTCAGTTGTCTATGTTGTTTCTTTCAATAATATTCTCTTATCTTTCTTGATCTTTCTTTTTTTCTCAATAAAAACTTCTAATTCATTATTCAGCATGCGTTCTAGATCTATCCGTTCACTTTCTTCATCTTCACTACAGGAAGTATGAAAACTATTTTCCACATGTGCCTTGAAATTAGTTTCATATTTTGTTTGGATGCCTGATAAAAGTCTACATCTTTTTCTTTACTCAAATACCTTCTTCTTTCACCTGATTTTTTTTTCTTTCTTCCGCCAAATTTGATTGAATCATTTGAGCTTCTACCCATTTATTTTTATGTGGTTTATCTTTATCAGTCTCTAATGTAGCCAACCTTTTGTTAGGACAATTTAAATAAAATTTTCTAATGTCATTGCAATTGTAAAATCCTGGTGGTGATTTTCCATTACCCTTAAACATTCCTTTCCTAAATCTCTTTTATATAAGAGTACTGATTTTGTAGTATTCTTCATCTTTATCTTCATCATTAGATTCACTTGATTCTAAAACTTCATCATCTTTGATTTTGAGTTTTCCCATGGCCTCAAAATCCATCTCATATTTGATCTTCTTTTTGAAAACTGGGATCTTTCTCATTTCATATGCAATGAGAATTTTATGTAATTCATCAAGAGAAAGATCATCTCTATCCTCGAAAACTGATACTTTGGGATCAAACCTCTCAGGAAAATTTATCATTAGTTTCTTTACAGTAGTTTAATCATAAAACTTTTCTCCACAGCCCAAATATCACTGATAATCTCATTGACTCTTATGAAATAATAATAAATTTTTTCTTTTTCACCCATCTTTATATCTTTGAATTTGCTTTTCCAGATTCTCAATTTGGCTTCCTTGACTTTCATGTTGCCTTCATAGATCCTTTCCAATTTTTCCCATATTTCTTTAGAATTTTTGAGTCCCATAACCTTTGTGTACACTTTTTTTGAAAGAGACATAAAAATGGAATTTTGAGCTTTGTCATCAACTTCTATATTTTCTTTTCTCAGTGAATGTCATAACAGTTTCATCAGAAATAGGTGGTAAGCCAAAAGTAGCTGCATCTCTAACTTCTAGGAAAAGAGATAGAAGACAGGGTAACATTCTATTCTTCCAACTGTGATAATTCTTTCCATTGAACGTAAGAAAAACCCTAATATTGATAGAATTTATATTATCCATCTTCTCAATGTAGTAGATCCTTATAGAGGGTTCCTGGGTCTTATACCAATTGAAATACCTAGAATAGTGAAAGATCACTAAGCGGGGGGGGGGGGGCAAATCAGGGATCCCCTTTGTATTTTTGTTTTTTTTATGAATCACCTCCTATTTTAATTCAACCTTTATGGTTGGTTAAGGATTTATACACTCTTCAAGTGATGTTGTAAAACAAAATCACAAAACATATGTATTTACAAGGTTTGATACAAATACCTACTCCTTGTAGTGTTGGTTATTCTCCCCAACATGGATTCTTGAATTTATCAGAAGATGATTACAAATAGTAATTGGTTAAAACCCCCAATTACAAGTTGGTTACCCCCCCCCCCCCCCCCAACTTCACTACACCTTCTCCTTCATCCAGAGACTGGTTATACCCCCCCAGCTTCAAGTTCTATCTTTAGATGGTTTGATCCAATGCAGGATGATATTACAATCTTCCTCCACGAGCTTGTAGGATCTGAGTTTCTCATGTACCTATTCAAGTAGCTTCAATAGAATCAGATTGAATCTCTCGGTCATACTCAATGATTCTGATCACTAGTAATGACCAGTTGCCTCAATGAAACAAATTCTCAGGCTGAGAATTATTCATTCTATATGAATTCTTGGCCTCACTTAGACATGTACAAGTGGTGCACACAACTTCTTCAAGATAATGAATATTCAAGAATGATTTTTTCTTAATATTTTCACCTTGTTTCTTCTTATTAAAATAAATTGGCACACACCTAATTCTTACTTTCCTTGTGCGTGGGAATGCACAAGTTCTTGTATTTTGGTTATGTGTTTTGTAACCCAAACACATATATTTCTCTTCTCTTATTCCTTGGAAACTCACGCTTTTTAAATATTTCTTAAGAATAAATCAAGAGAAGGGATGATCTCATAAATGGTTCTATACTTACTCTTAAGTGCACACCCAAATGGGTAGAAGCTTTTCATGGTTTTCTTCTTCTCAAAGGATAGTTTATAGGTGCACTTTTCACCTTCATGTTTAGGTGTGTAACTCAAACCAGGGAGGTGCAGTGCACTATCCCCGTATGGCTTCACGAACTCGTTCTTTATGAAGCACTCAAGAGTGCAGAGAACTTGTTGAGTGCTCGTGGGAGCCTTCACCTTCATGTATTATTATTGCAAGGAGTGATGCTTTCCTGTAATCAAGGTTATGCATGGAACTTCTCTCTTTCACGTATCAGAGATGTGCGGAACCTCTCTGTGTGCGGTGACCACTTCAGTCCATAGTAATGAGTTGAAACCCATGCATGGTTTTAACTCATTCCTATGCACTGAAGTGGTCAACTGGTGTTTTTTGTGGTTGGCCCCCATATTTTTGGGTAATACAAGTATACTATATTTACCTTTTTAACAAACAAAAGTGTAATACAAATGTAATTCATGGACACCTTAAACTCATGCATGGATTCCTTCATTAATTTCAAACCCATGCATGGTTTCAACTCTTTCCTATGCACTAAAGTGGGACACTTCCTATGTCACATTTCCGCTCCACATAGTGGCGTTTGAACTCGTTCCTATGAAAGTGTAATAAAAATGTAATGCATGGACACCTTAAATTCATGCATGGATTCCTTCGTTAATTCCAAACCCATGCATGGTTTCAACTCTTTACTATGCACTAAAGTGGTAAACTAGTGTTTTTTGTGGTTGGCCCCTATATTTTTTTGTAATACAAGTATACTATATTCACTTTTTTATCAAACTAAAGTGTAATACAAATGTAATGCATGGACACCTTAAACTCATGTATGGATTCCTTCGTTAATCCCAAACCCATGCATGGTTTCAACTCATTCCTATGCACTGAAGTGGTCAACTAGTGTTTTTTGTGGTTGGCCACTATATTTTTGGGTAATACAAATATATTATATTCACCATTTTAACAAACTAAAGTGTAATACAAATGTAATGCATAGCCACCTTAAACTCATGCATGGATTCCTTCGTTAATTCCAAACCCATGCATGGTTTCAACTCATTCCTATGCACTGAAGTGGGACTAATTGTGGCCACATGCTAGCCTTTCACGGGCATGCTCGGCTAGATTTCCTTGGGCGCGGTTGAGGTAAACTAGTGTTTTTTGTGGTTGGCCCATATATTTTTGGGTAATACAGTATACTATATTCACTTTAACAAATGAAAGTGTAATAAAAATGTAATGCATGGCCACCTTAAACTCATGAATAGATTCCTTCATTAATTCCAAACCCATGCATGGTTTCTATTTTACTATTCTCCTTTTATTTTATGTCCATCTTTTCATCTTCATGGATTATGAATTTCATTATGCATGCTTCCTTCATTTTCAAACAAATGAATATTATACTTGCATAGTCATTCCTTAAACATCAATTATCTTTGAAATTGTAATTCCAAAGACCTTATCACGTCAATCATCATCACAACTTCAACCATTACCTTTCCATACACATATTGACACTTTATTGACAACATATGCAACACTGGGCTCAACTGTATCTGAGTGTGTTTTCATAAATTTGTCCATTATGTAAGTAAAAGATAAAAATGTATAAATATATATATCCAAGAGGATATAGATTATGAAATGATTTACATTTGTGAATAATTTACATATCATGATTTATAGAAAAACTATTATAACTATATATATTATATAAAATGGTTGAAACCAAGAAAAACCTCGAGAATAAACCATGTGATGGACAATGTAATGATTTTCTAAATGATTTATGAAAAAAAAATATTATAACTATATATATTATATAAAATGGCGGGAACCAAGAAAACCCTCAATAATAAACCATGTGATGGACAATGTAATGATTTTCTAAATGAATTGTATAATGAAATGGAAGGTGTAGTTCCAATCCTCATGTTAGTACTGAAGTTTCAATCACTTACACATTCACCAAAGATAGAGTAATTATGAATCTAAACCATTTAGTGGAAATGACCACTATCATTTAGTAGACCTTCCAACTGACTGGAAAATATTGGTTCCATTTTTCACTATTCTGTGAATGAGAATGTAACAATAACCTTTTAATATTTAGAAGTAGAAGAATATTAATGATGTATTTTTATGTATAATATAAATCCAATGATAAAATTTAAGTACTATAGTGAATGGAATTTAAAAAATTACTTATTAAAAATTATATCCCTCAAAATTTCCTAAAAATATGGAGAGATGATTTATAATGCTTAAGAAAAAGGTGAGTAAATTTTTTGAAACATATGTTAAGAGTTTCACAAGGCATGAAATGTGAGTTTAGGGATTTTTTATCATAAATGGGAGAATAAAATCAAGTTTCTAATGTGAATTAAAAATTCAATAACAATATTTTTTCCTTATAAGAAGTTAGAAAAATCAATTTTTTTGATGTTAGGAACTGGGTCAGTATGGAATTTTGAGGCCCAAAGATCCATGGTAATGTGACATTAAAACTATTACATTTATTATATCACACACACTTAGTTTATCATAAATAATAGAATAACTCCTGAATAATTTCTCTGGATGGAAATAAATGACTATAATTATTTCCAAAATATGGGTTTTTCTCTAGGAAACCTGTAATCATTGTGCACATCCGGTGTTTGGCATAATTTCAATAATGGGAGTGTAAATAAGTAAATAAATGAATTTATTTATTTAATAAATATGTCATTGATCCCCTCCATATAATCCCAATTATCGAAAAATACAAGGGTTATCTATATAAACATAGGGATTTTGAGAGTGATATCATGGAGGAGAGATTTCGCGAATATTGACTATACCATTGATCAATGATTAGTACCAAGGTATTTACCATTTATGTTCACAGATCTCACAATGAACAATGATGTTTCATTGTTATTCATGACTTATTAATCCAAAATTAATGTAGGAAATTTAGTTTTAGTTGTTTTAATCATGGTTTGAGTATCCCCGGATGAACTCAAATACACTCCACTAACGGATTGATTCACACGTTGATCATGTTTTTTGATTTTTGATTTCTTCTTATTGTTAGGAATTTATGCTATTTGTTTTTAATATGTTTACTAGATCTTCATTCATAGTTCTAATGGAAATCAATCAATTTCATCCTGAAAAATGGATGATCTTCATTATTATTTTTATTTTATATTTGTCTAGATCTTCCATAATGAATTCATCATCATCATTCCATTTGTGTATGGTTTAAAAAATATTCCCCATGGAAAAATATTTCATAAACGGTCATTGGTGTAATAGATCATCACTAGAGATTTGGGATTTGGATCGAAAAAATGATCATCATGTGATAACACCCACATATGTTCGTGGTTTTGATCGGAGAACTACAACCCATGGTTTGGTGTGGAGACAAAAGTAAAGTATGATGGAAACCATTTCTTGGTCGCATTTAATGGTAGGAATTGAGTTACCAATGACAACCATGCTCAATTGATCAAAGATAAGAATTTTTCAGAACGTCTAGTGTAATAATCAATGGTGATGGTATCATGGGTAAGGCACATTGAGTATGAAGTATTTTTGGGAGAATCTTGACCTACAAGGCATTTAGATCAAGAAAATACATCTTGTAGACATTTCAGTGTAGTGACTAGTGTTTTAGTATGTTGTTTAACGCAACAAACTGTGTGGTGAGTCCACATTCTGTGTGACCCTTACCCAGATGTCTTAATGTCTATAGGGAGTACACATCTAAGAATAAATGTAGATATCCACTCCTTGGGTACCCAATCAAATGAAAAGTACACATTGGTAGAATCCTCGACATGTATAGAGAGTACATGCAAAATTGGTAGTGTGAAACAATACACTGTGTGGTTGTATCACACACTTTGTATCCTAGATAGATCGATATGTATAGAGATTAAATTCCTATGAGGCCATGTGTATTTTCACTCTATATGTGGAGTTCTAGATTCTATGTACTTCAGAATGTAAATGAGTATCTGAAGGTGACACATGCCGATTGTTATCTACTCCCCTACACATAATGTGACATGAATCATAGATCATGTAATTTTTAAATTACTAAGATAAGGTCATGTTATCATTAAAGAATAGAGTATAAGGTCATGCATTGATTACATGGACATGATCCATACTCCATAGGGTTGAAAATATCACACACTGGGTGATGAACTAAAATTTGCACACTGTGAACCCCTAGAGACACTCTGTGTATTTATTAGAAATTCATGTTGTGTGAGAAAGAGATAATGGATGTTCCAGGATTAGTGATACACCCCATAGACCCATAGTAAACACTATGTACTCATTACATGGAATGTTTGAGACCTTATTATTTTTATTTCACCTCTTATGTGATCTTTGAAGAATTACATTAGATAGTTCCATGGTTGGTGCATTCCCTTGGTCCGTCCCCATGATGGTTCAAGGAGGCATTATGTTCTGAGTATTTGAAGTGATCCCTGATATGATATTTGTCTTATATAGAGTTAAAGAATCCCATAATGTGTCCCAAGGTTTGATCCAATATTATATATTCTTTGTAACTAGATGGGGTTTCATGAGTCTTCATAATCACATATATGGGAATAAGATCCCTTATATAGAGGGTTATTATATATAGGTTCAGATATACCCCAGAGTCCATAGGTGTGATCCCCTATTTTTGTATTGACATATATTATCTTTAGATGATTGTAGTTTGAATAAGTGTGATCTCTCAACTGGTCAAATCTGTATAGAATAAACCAATGAATGAGACCTCTCAAATGAGTTCCATTGGGTATACCAAGACTCATAGAGTGAGTTCTCCTATAAATGTGTTATCTTAGGGATCTAGTTTAATACTAGGTTGGCATTGAAGACATGACATCACATTGAGGCTTGGATTATACCTTTAAGAATATATGGGTTATATTTTTATATATTTCAATTTCCCATATCCTAATTGAAGTACCTTCTTGGTGATGAGATAACTCTTAATAGGATTCAATATGTTTTGTGATTTTGGGGGGTCCTGCAGTTTGTGTTTATACTCATCCCAGCATGGGTTCTACCCATACATATTGTCTCTTATATAAAAAACATGTTTAGCATTAGGGTAATTGGAGGAAAATTAGTAGGTGCTGATTACTTGGATCATAGATATGCTAAAAGGACCTCATATAGATCCAGTAGTTGATTTTGGGTAGCTTCTCCCATATTTTAAGCAGGTTGGATTGTTTTATTGTTTTATGGGATTTTATTTAGCCTTTTTTATAACTTTTATACTTTTTAGGGTACTATGATTTGGGATTGATCTTATCCATCCAATTATAGTCTGATTTTTTTTCCATTCTATATTATATAGATGTATAGAGATGTGATAATTTATATACATACATTAGTATAAGGCCCATCAATTGTGTGTTATTCCTATTCAATGTTAGATTCTAGCACCATTCCCATTAATGGTAGTCTTGGTGTATCATTAATAGAAATAATAATATATATGTGGGCATAGGTGGGTTAGTTTGTAAAAGATTTGTGTCAACATAGTTCATATTAGAAACAATTTTTGGATATTTTATAACTCTGAGGTTTTGTTTGGGGACTTGTTAAACAATGTTAATGTGTCTCATGTTCATAATTCAGGATAGGGAATCAATTGTTTTTGTGGAAGATGATGTATCCATTCACTAGGAAATTAATAACAAGCTCCTTGACTTGGTACATGTAGGGAATGTTTTCTCTTAAATATTGGTACAAATATCATATAGTAATGGGTTGTGGTTTCTGATAACTTCATGAATTAGATCCCTAGATATTTTCTTTTAAATTCAGTGTATCTCATTTATCATTGGATTCTTCAATAATTATAGAAATATATAATTCTATAGGAGTATCATGGAATTTATACTATTGGAGTTAATGTTTCATTTTTTGGTCCAATGTAGAATTAAGTTCTTTCAGGTGTATAGAGAGTGATGTCTCATCCAATTTGGTATCACTTTGACCCACCTCGAATAGTTAAGGTGGATGCTACCTATTATGTTGACAAGTTTATAGTTTTGGTAGGATAGCAGAATGAAACACCTATGATGTGTTCACTTCGCATGTTATAGGGACAGAGATTGTTGAGGATTTATAGTGATCTAGATCCATTCTTTTGTGGTGTAAGACTAATATAAATCCATAGTGTGAATGTAACTCTCATAGAAGACCACTCTTGATGGTCATCTAGGTGGTGAGACTTGAAAAATTTTATGAGGCCCATCCATAGAGACCTGTTTTGGTGATGTTTGACATGGATTATGACATACCAGGAAGGACACATCCCCCACCATGAAACATTATTTTGATGTGATCTAAAACCATGCAGGTGAGTTAGTGCCTCTTAAAAAATTATAGGGTCTAGTTTTGGTGGATGATTTCCTTTGACATATATGTTTGAGGTCGTTATGATTTTAAAATATCTCATATTGTTCCCTGTATGTCGTAAAATACTGAGAAAATTAAGGAAAAATTTTATTGGTAGGAGAGAGTATCTTTGAGACTTCATTTTTTGTTTAATTTAATTAATTTTTCATTACTATTCATATAGTAATTAAAGAATAGTTTCAAAATACACAAATTCCAGAATATAACCAAAACTATAGACCAACCGATACCATTGGATACAGTTTTCTCAACCCATATATTTAAGGCTCCCACAGAGAGGATATGTGATCACACACTTATGTTGATGGTGTGACCTATCCCTAGAGAAGAGATATCATCGCATGGAATCCTTCCATATAGGTAGTGAGAACCAAATATATTTTGAATTTTGTGGACAATTTTCCTACCAAATTTCCCAAGTTAACTATTTTTAGTGGGAAATTACAATTTAACTATGTTAGTAGTGAATAATTTTACTTCTTTCAGTGGGAGGAGTCCCAGTGATATCATGATATGGTATTGAATATGTGGATAAAACTAATTTCCTAATATCTCTCTCATATGACCCTTGGAGAAGAGAGTCTAAGAAATTTCAGTTTCCTATAATGTCTGAGGTGTGTAAGAATGTGTTTCTTAATGGTGTTCCAGGAATACCTCCCAATTTAATTTTTTTCTACATGGAATTGCACATAGAGATGGATTGATATCTATTATAGAATATCGGATGAACTCATATAGCTATGAGAGTTTAAGTTGTGTTTTGATAAATTTATATAGTAGATTAATTAACAAAAATAGTGTTTTTGATTGGGTATCACTATACTAGTCACCTAGAATTTGGATGATAGCTTGAGTTTAGGTGTTGATTTATGTCACCAAAACAAGTTGAATGCTAGGGAGTAGTATCCAACCCATATAATCATTGAATTCTTTGTCTAGTGGTTATGGAAGAAATGTTTCTTAGAGATTTCATCGCGATATGTTATCAACATCTCTAGTCTCAAGAGGAGTATGTACTGAAGGTGTCTCCCCAAACACTTTTTGGTTTCATTGAGTTCATTATGATAACCTTAGATGTTTAGGATTCCCCAATAGAGTATGTGGGGTTTATGAACCAGATCCTTAACCCTTCATGGATCAGTTCAAGATAGTCTTACTTGTGTGATTGTTTTCTGGAGAGGATAAAAAATACACTTTTGGATGGTGTCGGGCATGATTAGAAAGTACTACTTAATGGGATGAGCATGAAGTTTTAGATATTGATTTTGGAATTATACTTCTTGGAATATTTCTTCTCAGGAATGGGATTCATATTATCCCTATAAATGGATGAGTTAGTTCTAGTATGAGCTCCCCCTAATAACATTTCCTCTATAGAATATGCTCACAATAAAGTTTTCCATACTCTGTTTCATAGCAAGATGAAAGTGTGGTTGGAATATTTTCATTTTACCCTTAAAGATGATGATGATATAGTGTATCTCATGTTTATTGTTTTTATCCCTCTATTTAATTAGTATGACACGTAGAAAAAATATGTGGATATTAGATGTGAGATTCATCTTGATTAGATATCTAATGGATATTTTCCTGATAAATTTTCTGATGGTGGGTAGAATATCAATATTGTTTTAGGATTGTTGATTATACCAGTAATTCTATTAAAGGATGTTTTATTATTTCCATTCTCAGTACATCTAAGAGATGTGATGATGTGGAAGGATCATTTGTAATTATGTTGGGTAGCCAATGATGTAGTTTCACAATTTATGATTTTAACTCTTGATGTATGACCTCTTAGAAGTTGAACATCTATCTTCTAATATGTAATTGGATATGAGATATTTTCTTTATGGTTATTGTGATGTGAAATCCATTATAAATGAGTGGTCATAAGGATATACAAGTTCTCATAGACTGGCTCACTTATTTGTCCCACTTCATAACCCCATGAGACAAGAACATAGTAGAGAGTTTGGGATTTCTTTGTGTGTAGGAATTATGTTGTATTCCTGGATCTCCCTCAATTAACATTTCATACCACAATGCACACATTATGTTATGATTATTAAGAGTATGTATGAGGATTTTGGTACTATTCGGTAGTTTTTCATGGTGTTTTAACCCTATAAATATCACTATAAAGAGCGAACCATTTAGCTTCTAGTGATCATGATTTGGGTTTGTAAGTTAGCTATGGGATATATCTTGGAGGATTAACAACCATCAGTGCGGTTTTTGTATCACAAAATTTACCACTTCATAATCGGTGTGCTAAATTTTAAGGCCATGTGTGGGAGACTCTATAGGTCCCCTCCATATGGGTCATTGACAATAGGAGAGAGTGGTTGTGGGCCTAGAGCTAGTGTAGGAAATTTTTTTGAAAGGTGGTGTATATATTAGTCAATTTGGTGAATTCCTGAAAAAGTTAAGAGTCATATTTGGATTAAAAAAGTGTCCTTATGAGTTCTATACGGAGATCACATGTTCTGAGAGATCACACATCATCATTGATTTTTGATATTTTTCCTAGGTGATAGGTTGTCACTGAGGTTTGTAAACTCTATTTCCAGTTAATCCCATGGGTAATCAAGGTGTCATACAACTTTTCCCTATGACCTTAGTTATTATACACATATTATTTATACCATGTGTTTCATTTAGGGAGATATATTCTTGTTGAATATGGCGATTGGGTGATCTAAAAATTTATGATGGAGTTACATCTTCATGGAGCCTGGTGGTGATAGAGAACTGACCGGATAAAATCATTTGTGTGAAGGTGTTTCCCATGGGTGTTTTCCTATTGGTAGCACTAGAAACCATGACAGAACTGATGGGAGTGGGAGAACCAGATGACACCTTATTATCATCAGTTTTTAGCAGTCTTTTGTTTTTTTATAAAAAATTCCTTGATGGGGGGGGGAATGAAATAACTCAGTTTTTTTCATGTAGGGCTTTAAAATAATTTACGGAATATTTTATAGTCCAAGAACTGAGTTTTCATGGAATTATGGGGCCCAAAGAGATTTGTTATGATGTATAAGAACTTCCCAATCAATCTTCGGAATAATATATCAACACCATTGGTTCAATATTGGGATTGATGGCATGATCGAGGTGTGGAAGAAACCATGAGTGAACGTGGTTCTGATCAGAACCCCTAGTTATCAATTTGGAATGGAAATGAAAGTGTGGTGCAATGAGGATAATCTCCAAGTCATAATTTTTGGCCAAAATTCATCCACTTCAAAAATTCATGCTCGGATGATACTTGATCTTTAATTATCAGAGATTATAGTGGTGTTATTGACGATGACAATAGTGTGATTGAGGTGTATAAATTTGGTGGGATTTTCTAGAAAATATTGACCTACCTAGTGTGTATTATCAGTACACACACTGTGTAGTCCCATATGTGTGGCTGATAGTTTTTCATCATGGATTTAATTATCACTTTCCATGTGGGGAGTATACATTCCATGTGATCTTTAGTCAGACAAGATAGTATGTACAAGGAGCACATGTATTGGATGCTATATAGAGATACACACTATGTGTTCTAGATTATAGAAAGCATACACCATGGAGGAAGACTCCAATTGTGATGATAGTACACACCTATGGGGCCAGGTGACCCTATACATCATGTGGGGGAAACATAAACTATTTAACCAAGATGGACCAGTGTGAACATTGAGTGTAGAAATAGGTGTCCATGTGGCCCCATATTTCATTCTTCAGGGAACTAAATATGAACTTAAAAATGTACATGGGTATGTTTAGAGGTCAAACATAGAGTGTTTTCCGGGTTCCAACATACCATTTGATATAGATTACACCCTATGTTCATAAGAATGTACTTGGATATGAGAATGTTCTCAAACATATCCAGAGTACCTGGGAACATGATGGGTGCACTTTCATGGGCCATACTACATGGGATTGACCAAACTATACACCATGTGTTGTCCTGACATCTACATGTCGTGTACCCCTAGAGACCCACCATGTATTTTGGGGAAATGAATATAATTTCATTGTGATACACTGGTTATATCAGGCTTAGTATGACATGTTAGGTACCCCTAAAGAAAAAATGTTTACTCCTTAAAGGATATTTTAGAGCACTTATTCATTTCAATTCATCTCTAGTTTACGTTTGAGTTTGTTACCATATACGATATCATTACAGATGAATTCCCTTCGTACATCCCCATGATGGAATGGTGATCCATTACATCCTAATCATATAATATAATCCTTTCTAAAGGATTATTATTTGATAGTGTTTGGGAATCCCTTCATTTTACTTGGGGTGTAATCCTATAATATTTCTTCTTATTCTTTAGGATGAATTTGACGAATCATTGTGACCACTAATGTGGAAATATGATCCCCTAATTTGAGGTTTATTCTATGTAGGGTCTCATCTACCCAAAAAAGCACTGTGTGTGATCCCCTATTTGTGTATTTACATCATTTGTCTTATAATGAGGTGTAACTCAATCGATTGTGATCTCTTAGATGAGTGTCATCGGTTCAATAAGACCCAATGTGTGGGACCTCTCAAATGCACTCCATTAGAGATGGAAATGATCATGCAGTTGGTTCTTTTAAACAAGTGTTATCATAATCCAAAAGTATAATTATAATATGGAAATGGGTTCATGAACACATTTTGATACTTGGTTTCCACCTATGGTTAAATCTATTTCATTATTTTTATATATTTATATATCTCATATCATGATTGACATACCTATTTTGTGATGAGCATACTACTCTATTTATGATTTGTGTTTGGGGATTTCTGGGGGTCCAACTTGGTATGTATACACTCAATTATATATGGGACTTACCCTAACATGATTTTTATTATGAAGATGACATTATTTTAATTAGAGTCTATAGTGGACAAGGAGAGGAAGGAGCTTAGTTGGAGTATAGTTATGCTAGATGGTCCTCATGTAGATCTCAGAGTTTCTCTTGGGTAGCTACCCACATGTTGTCATCTCATTGGAATCTTTTGTAGTTTTTTTGGTATTATATTTTTACTTTCATGCTTCTTCTATAATTTTTTTCATACTATAATATGGTAATGATTTTATTCATGATTTTACAATATTATTTGGATAAAATTTTCAATTATATTGGTGTATAGATATGAGATCATGTTTATATGTAATTTAGGCTATGGAATCTCATGTGTATGATATACATATCCCATACTAATTAATGCCCCTATCCTAATTGAGGCAAGCTTGGGGTGTCATTATCATATTAACATATACTAGGCAGACCCTGGTGGGTCGGGTTGTCACCAAAAACTTATCTTAAAAAATCTCTATAAATTATATACTTTAATAGTTATGAAGAAGTTGTTTAGTGTGATCTAAAAGTGAGGATTGTGTTTAGATAATGATCTCATAGGTATTGAGATATGAAATAAAGTAAGGAGTTTCAGAATGGTGGAAGAGATGACAATGGATTCACGAATATTGAACCACTAACATGTTAATGATATGGAATGAATAACAATTGTAATTACATCAATGGAATGAGAAAATTCATTATTTTTATTATAGATTAACATCAGGAACCATAATTCTAGAGGGACGTGAAGTATATGATAAATATTATCAAATAAAGTAGGGAAGTATCCCATGTATCACCTATTGTTCAATTATTCAATTTCCCGAATCTTGAGAACTATGCAGGCCAATGCACCAAACATATATTCTATTAGCAAAATAAACAATAGAAACATACTCTGATGATATAGAAAGAGAAATATTAAAAAATCATCAATACTGAGGGGGAGTAATAGAAAAAAAAAATTATATATTATATTTAATTTATAATGGTGAAATTTTTATTTAATTAAATATCTATACATTTATGTTTTTCTAACAAGTTTTCATAAAGTATTGAATCACAACATTGATAAAATGAAGTATAAATATATATTAAGAAACCTAGTGGTTCCATCATTGAAATTAATGTTTTGGAGTCATCCCTAGTTAGTGTTTGGGGAAAAATTATTTCAGATAATCTTATAATATTTCCTTTGGTAAAATTTTATATGATACATATAATGGATTTCATATTGTTATAATGGAATAAAATTAATTATCCAGAAAATAAAATATATTTCTATATCCAAAAAATATTAGGATTTTTATGGATAAAATAAAGATTATGAATCCTCATCAACTCTAAATTATAGATGATGATTCCCAAATAAGGATAATATATTGATCATATGGTTACATCAAAGGAAAACATCATCCTTACAAACATTCCAATTGAGAGTATAAAAATTTATTTACTGATCTATATCATTCCCTTCCCCTAGATCCTGAGATAGAGTTACCAATAAAACATATACATAGATTCATATATATATATATATATATATCCATGAGTCCCTAGAATATATCACTAACACTGGAGGAGATAAATAAGAATCTAAAAGACAATTTGATCAATGGATTCATATTTCCCAGTACATCTCATTTGAGTGCACTGATGTTCTTTTTCATGAAAAAGGTATGTTCAATGTGGATATACATTGAATATCACATATATAAAAGTTAAAATAAATAATATGAATACATTACCAAGGAATAATCACTTGTTTTAATATCCTTAAAGAGATCATTACTTCTCAAAATCATATCTTCATTCCATATATCATCAACAGAAGGTAAATAGAGAATATATTCAAAATCAACCTTCCATACAAGATATGATAAATTTTATTTCATAGAGATGCAGTTTGGAATTATAAATTCCCTTTTAATCATTCTATAAATGATGAATATATTCATGGGAGAGTTTTATGATAAATATTTGGTAGAATATAATAAATATATTCGTATATATTTCAAGGTAAAGGAATAAAATGAAATGAATCTAATCATTGATATGGTGACATTATGAAAAGCTTTGTTTTATGAGAAATAAATGTACTGTGACTTTTGGATGTATAAAGTCACATCACTGAAGCATGGAATCATGTGTACGAGAATATATATTTTTCATTTAATGGAAATTTCAATTGATTAATGGCCCAAACTAGGATGTTTCATAGAGATCGTGAGTTTTATAATATTATTTTAGTAATACCTATTGTTTTTAGTGAAATTGTCTATATTTTTAATCCAAAAATCAATTCTCAAAATGTATATGATAATTTATTTCCATATGAGATAATATGATGAAATATTAATGGTTCCAGACAAAGTTTAATCAAAACAGGTATACTCTCAGAACCCCCATGTTCATATTGTTTTGAGATATAAAAAATATATTTTATGAAAGTACATGGGTGTATAATCATGTAAATTGATAAATTGATAGAAAATTATTATCTAAAATTGATAATCCATTAACAAACTAATCAGTACATGATCTAGAGTCAGTAACAAGACTAATTTCATTGAATATTTTTATATTATAAAATTTTTTAGATAACTATGGAAATTATACTGATAATAAAAAATTAAATTATATATTCATAGAGGGAAATAAAAATGAATCAATAAAGATAGATATAGATAATAAATGATTTTTTTTCTCAATCCACTTTCATCTTGGAAAAAAAATAAAATTATATGATTTTCTTTAGAGAATTGGAACCTACAACCAAACCAATGATAAGGATAGAGATATATTTTAAATTCATGGATGTTTGATGGATAGATTTAAAAATAAAAAATTAATGGAATAAATCCTTCATTATCCAAATTATTTCGCAACCATATATCAAAAAAACATCAATGAGTTTTAAAGTGATTATTTAGTTCCTTAAAATAACGTGAGATAAATAATGAATGAAAATAATCATAAATGAAATCATTATAATTCAAGATTAATTTAATTTATAAATTTAAAATTTTGACCATAATTAAATTTGACATAGAAAGAGATATTACATTATTCAAATATATTAACTTTCTCTATGCATCATTGATGTACAAAGATGCATCATTATCATTAGGAAAAATTATAATGGGATAAAATGAAGATTGAGATGGTTCAGTACACCTCAATATTCTTATCAAGAAATAATGTTATGATTAATCATAACATTAATATGGGGATTATGAAACTATTTCTCATACTAAGTGGGAAATTAGAGAACACCACCATCGACTTTTCCATGGGTACTCAAAAGAAATGTAATGAAAACAACACCACATAGGTTGTTGTGGATTAACTCACCATGAACACTCACTACATTTACATTAAAGATGATTTTTCACTCAATCATATTTAAATGATATATGTAATGAATGTAGTGAGGATATATATGGAATAAATTTTGATCAATTATAATAATGATTCATGGTTTACCTTGATGTTCTAAATCTGTCTCCATTATGAAATAAATATTTAGTTCAACTTCAGTATCGCTAATCACCCTTAAATAGATTTATAATCTAAAAGTAACATTGAATAAAAAATTTAATTTTAAGATCATGCACAGTGTACTTTAATGATGATTAGGATCAACATATTACATAGGTTGTGATTTCACTGAACAGTAGTTTTCAATCATGTATTCAAATAAACTCATATGAATCTCTATATGGGATGAAATTTATAAATCCATTATTATGGGATGACGTTTAGGAATATATTATTCATAAACCAAAAATATTATAAGAAATTATTAAAAAGGTATAAGACATTTAACAACACAAAAATTCTACTCAGATTATAAAAAAGTGATATGATAGAAATCATACATTAAATAATAAATTTACCTAATAAAATTACATGTATTAGAATTGGGTAAAAAATATAAAATATATTAATTATTATAATATGAAATTTTTGATCATTTTTATCTCCAATAAGTATTTAATCCATAAAAACACTATAAAAATATACAAATCAACACTTTTAAACTCATAATTTTGAAAAATAAGTATATAAACCATTGATTAGAATCTATGTGAATTATTAATGTATGAAATATTTTGTATTTATATAAATAATAAATATAATTTTACTATTATAATAAAAAAACTAAACATTAGGATTAGTAAACAAGTTTTTAGTCTAACACCCCTAAAATCTAATGTAGGAACATTGTATTCAAAAGAGTGTATGATACGCAAAATTAAGCACATAAGGGAATATAATATCCCTAGAATTTATAATATATTTAATATTTTAAAAAAAAATCATATATTTTATATCTTTTAATTTACATAACACAAATTTAGTATACGTCACATGCAACAACTAGTTTCTTCAATGACTTGTGTTACACGCAAGGCTGAGTTGTACCAAACAATAAAATAGTATTAAAATATTATTTTTTAGAACGATAATATATAACCAAGACATTAAATTAGATTTTGTGAATATTATTAAATAACTTATGAAAATATATTTTTTACACAAATATTAAATAAATTCATTTGTTTCCAATTAATTATAAATTAATATAAGAACCAATTGAATATAAAGGGAACGTTTTATAAAAAACTATTTTTATGCTCACAAAGCTATTTTATCCTAAAAAATTTAAATTAATAACAATTAGTGAGTGATATTAATGAAATATATACATTATATTTTCAATAAATTATTTTTATATTCAACCAATAGATTTTTTAGGACTAACATAAGAACAAACCCAATATTTCACATAAAAATCAATATTTTTATAAAGGCGATTTTACCTCCATTTAATGGAATCCTATATTAAATACCATTTTTTGGACTTTTATATAACTTATATGTATAAATAAACTTAATAATTTAAATAAAAACATAAAAATTATGTTAGGGTAATTTTTTGGTATTTTTCAATGAAGTTTCTTTTTTTAATGAATAACGAAAATGCTGAATTTTAACTCAAAATTGATTTTTCTTCTAATTTATTTATATATTAAAATTATATTTTATAACTGGGTTTAAAGTTTAATTAGTTTAAATTTTTATAATTTAATACAATTAAGGTATTTTTAATCAATTTAACTTTGAAATTGAATATACAAACTTAGCAAGCTTTTGAATATTTTTTCTTTAAAAACCCGCTTTGTCACATTGTCTGTGGGATTAAATTTAAATTAATTTCTACCACTTGTGCTATTTTAATTTTGATAAATGGATTAAATAATTGGAATTATAATAATATATAATTTCTAATAGGGTTTAGTTAATTTTTACTAACATTATTTGTTAAATTAATTTAAATTAATTACAACAATTAAGGTGAAATTAACCTTAATATGCGCCTAAAACATAATATTAAGAGACCAAGTGACCTATAAAATGGTCCAAAATAAAATTATATGGCCATATTTTTACCATATACTCCCTTTAAAATAGTTTTTTCTATTATATGATCCTCACGAAATAGGAAAAACATGGGTGGAATCCCCTTTTCCAATATTTTCAATAGTTCCCCTCTTCCTCCACTATAAAAAGGCATCCTCTCCATGTTCTTCCTCACACTTATAAAGACACATTGGATAAATATTTATTAGCCCAAATATATCCTAAAATACCTACCCTCATCCTAGGATCTTTTTCTTGGGAATAAATACATCCAAGTAAGCCCTTTGGTATAAACTAAAAGGATTCAACCGATTAAGAAGTAGCGTCATTCCTCAAAATCGTTATTTTTATTTCTCTTTTCACCCCCTCAACTCTAATTATTCAATGATTATATAAAAAAGTAATCCTAAATATATTATTATTATTTTATGTTATGTTTTATACCTATACTTTCACACACTTCCATTTAATGGGTAACTAACATACCATTTATGTGTACGGTGAACTACCACCTCATGAAACAATGTTATTCGTTTTCTTTACCACCTCTCATAGTTGGTAATTATGATGGAAAATATATTTATATATGTTATATATTATATTTATTATTTATTTATTCTTATTTAATTATTTTATAACACATATCCTTTTATATTCCATTTTTTTAAATACTATAACATTATTTGTGGAAGTGTTGACCACCACCCCCATAAAGCGATGTGATTCTTCCACACTATACATGAAACCTATAAATGATGGTTTAATTAAACCTGTGAGAAATATATATAACATATATATTATTGTAAATAAAATATAAATATATATCATTTACTTTTCATTCTTTTAATATGAAAACAATTAAAGTATCTTTCATACATACGTATGACATACCGTCTCTATGAATGGTGCTTTTCATTCCCAATATCCAAATATTATGAACTATTATAAATAAATATATAATGAACATATATGAAATTTAAATCATGTTTTTAATTCTGTATATGATGAAATTATGATCTAATTAATAATAACAACAAGTGAAAATTTAAAACATACTTGACAAACTAGGAAACCAACACCCAAAATAGTCAAATAATGAATGATTATTGTCAAACAGGTTATAAGATATTATAAAAAGATAATATATGATATTATAAATATGATGATGGATCTATTATTAGTTATTTAAACATTTAAAACCATTATATTGGATGTTCATGGAGGTTCACACAAAAAGGAAACACAAGGTAAGGGATTTCATTGGAATTTACATTCCATTCAGACTTATTTGTTGTTATACACCTAGTTTATTTAATATAGTGTATATAATACCCTTTGAAATATTATATTAAGAATATCATTATTCTAATGATATTATAAGTTTTTTTTAACGTTATTCCTTTATGATATTATAACTCAAATGTTTCAATGTGGTATATGACACTTTGGAATGTTTAAATATTTTTATCCTTAAGAATGTTTTTAATGATTGTCTTTGCAATCTCACTTCTTTTTTTGATTGTTAAATTTATCTTGAAGAAATAACATTATTTTATGCACCTAATTTCTTATATATGGTGTACATACTACCACATTGTCATATAATATCATGATTTATTCATTCTTCATTATATTTTGAGTTTCAATTTGAATTATTTCAAAAAAGGGGATTTGTGTTAAAAGTTACAAAGTTGAAAAGAATATCAAAACCAAATTCTTGTCATTGGGTTATATTACTTCTTAATTGTTGATAAAATTATATGATTATGTTTATAAATACTTTTTACTATCTATTTATGTATTTCTACTTCTCTTATGTGTATTTACAATTGATACACATAATCTAATAATTAATTTATTCTCACTTTGGAATTATAATCATTTCAAGGGGTTTACATCACTATCACATTTGATTATGGATTTTTTACACTTGAATTTACATTAGATGAAATTATTTGATCATTTTAAAACAAACCCATTAATTGTCACCTCCTATATTTATTCATGACTCTTTTCAAGTAATAGTACCAATTTTTCCACTCATTGGAACTCAAAATGTTTTAGAAATTTTTTTTATAAAAACATGAATTTATTTATCTCTCTAGTCGAAGAAATTATTTTCTTATAAAAACCCCATTTTATAAAATATTTTTAATTTTTTTAACATTTTAAAAATGAGTTATTAATTCAATTTTTAACATTTTTTATTTTACCAATATTTTCAATGGAATATTCTTGTGTATTTTTAAACAAGGAATGTTTATAAGATTTTAAAGTGAGAAAGTAATGGTATTTTTACCTTATATGAAATGTGTGGATTTACCCACCTTTATTTCTTAAAATATTCCTATATAAGTTTCAAAGCATAATTTTAAAACAATTTTATTTAAAAGTTATTTTCAGAGAAAAATATATTCAAATTTTTTTTTAAAATAAATAGGATATTTTCCCCAACAATATTTTTAAGATATATTTTATAGTATTTCTATTCAAAAATGACAACAACCCTTTATTTATACTCCACTCAGTATATGATATCATCCTTATTATTTCTCTGGATGGTTTATGATTTATTTGGACGAGGATATTTTTCAAATTTTCTTCCTTGATTCCTTTTAGTCCCCCTAAAATAATAAATCTCATATGATCATTTGAAATTTTCTTTCCCCTAAGTATCCATATCATTTTTCATGGATATGATTATTTTAAGAACTGTATACCATTTTCATATGGTGTTCACTTTGACATTTATTTGATTATTTGTGGAAATATTGAAAAATGTATATATTATATTCAATATGGATATTTGATAATTCATATTATTTATTTAGATTATTCAATATAAGAATTACTTTGGATAGGTATGACATGAGCAGGGCCTAGTTGTAAAGATCCCCTCAATGCATAAGTAATCTCATGATATAGATTACTTATGCAAATTTGATGATTTTATACTTGATATGCTAAACTATCCAGTGAAAGTTCTTGATCATAATGGTTCTATGTACTTAGGAAGCATGGTGTCCAATAATTAAAATTTTCTCTCATATACCTTTAGTTATTATTCTTCAATTTTATTTTTTATCAACATATCTCTTGATACATTTCATTTTCACTTCATTGATTAAATGGAATGTGTTTTCGTTTCTTAACCTACCATATTGATTTTTCCTTATCTAGTTATATCATGGGAATATGTATCATGTTATTACTTTTCCATATTTTTTATGAAATTCCTTCATAGTTTTTTATTAAATGATTTTTGTGTTCAGTTATTTACCATTCCATAATTAATATTCTCATTGATTCATTATTTATTCCACTATAATTTACTCTTATTGAGCATTTGAGATAACCTTTATTATGTTTCTTCTCCTCAGGATTATATGAAGTGTACTGATAAAGATATGAAAGTATATTCTAGATGGAATATATTTATTATCCTTAAAAGAAAAAAGTATGTTGTAATTAGTGTACTCACTTATAATACAATACTCACATATGTATCTGGTTTTCCAACACTACTAAACTAATCAATACTTCAGGATTATATTCCTTATAAACATGCCAATTTAATTTTAGTAGACACTAACTCTGGGATTATGGGGTCAAGTATCTTTTTTTGTAATCAAATTAATTTTATTAGCAACCTTCAGGACTACATTTAGATAAATGTATATTAGTAAACATAAAAATAATGTAGAATTTGAGGATAATTATAAAAGAACATCCTTGAATTTTCATAAGTGATAAATTATATGAGTATTCCTAGAAATACATCTTTGTCTAGAAAATACAAGTGGGTGTGGTTCTGTAACATATATACCTAGGATTAATAGCTCTAACAGGGTATTTTGGGCTGGACTCAGCATAACCTGGTCCACGAAAATGGGCCTTACTACACACCCTGTTTTACACTTTTGGGGGATACTCTTAAGATAATTCAAATTTCCTTTACAAACCATTACGTAGGATTTTAATTGATAATGAAAATGGATAGAAATTGTTCAAAATGAGGTGTCTTAGATTGAAAATAATGGGTCAAGATTTAGAAATCTTAACCAGGATTATATGGGTTTTCCAATATTATAATTAATGCTCACATTTTGGTTTATGGTTTTAGGAAATTCCCTCATCTATAGGATAATCTTTAGACCAACAAAGGACATGTGTGGAAATAAAATGGATGACATATTTATGTATTTAGGTTTCATTGAAAACCTTAATTAAAATGGTATTTAGTGATTAACCTCATTTGAAGTATGTCAATCATATTTATTTTAGAAATTATATCAATATAGTTATATAAAAAAGAAAACTTGTATTTTTAATAAAAACCCATCAAATCTATCAAGGCTATGGGAATTGATCCCATAATTAAAGGATGATAATAGTTTCATTCCAACCACAGACCTACACATGTCTTAGTTAATATGTCATTGTTTCTTGATAAAAAACATGGAAAATAAATATACTTAATGAACTAATAGTATAAATTTTTAGGTTTAGATATTAATATATGAACGCTTTTTTATTTGGAGAATATTTAGTGACAAATGTAAATAAATTTCACTCTGTTATGGGCCTTTTTATACATTAATTTTTTTTAGTACTACAGTGATCAAAGTAAATTTTTGGATATCCATTTCATAAAGTAAGGAATAAATTAGAATTTGATCGAAGCACAAACAAAAAATGGAACTATTCACATGAATTAAAATATATCACATAAGTAAATTTCCTTATATTATTTGGTATTAAATGAATTTCTAAATATGAGGAAAATGATCTAAAAATTCTTTCCCTAATACCTTAATTTTTGTTGAAATTATGGTATTCTAAATCATTATAGATTCATAGATTTGAGGCCCTGAACATTATATTTATCATTAACTTTTTTATGATTAATAACCTCAATAAATCCCTATAAATATTTATTCTTTTCTTATAAGTATGTATCTCTAATTTCCACTGATGTTCTCTTACTTAGAGACATAGTTGCATGGTATTTTCTATGACCTTTGTAATTCCCATTCTCTCTTTTCTAGAGGATTTCATAATAACACTTATCACGATATATAATTTCAAACATAGTAAATATGAAAAAATATATTTCCAATATCATTTTTAAATTTTAATTACACAATTTAATTAAGGCAGGGATAATGTAACACCATGAAAATCTAAACTAGGAACATTGTATTCAATAGAGTGTACAACACGCTACACCAAGCACATAAGGGAATATAATATCCTGAGAATTTATAATATATAAACTATTTCAAATAAATTAAATATAATTTATATATTTTAATGCGTGAAACACTGAGTTAGTGTATGTCTCAAGAAACAACAAATTTCATCAATGACTTGCGTTACACACAAGGCCGATTTTTATCTAACAATCAGATATTATTAAAATATTATTATTTAAAATAATAATATATAACGTAGATGTTAAATTGGAGATTGTGAATATTAATAAATAACATATGAAAATATATTGTTTATAAAAATATTAAATTAATTCATATATTACCAATTAATTATAAATTAATATAATAACCAATTGAATATAAAAGGGAACATTTTTATAAAAAACTATTTTTATGCTTACAAAGATTTTTTATCGTAATAAATTTCAATTAATTAAAATTAGTGAGTTATATTAATGATATATATATATATATATTATTTAATCAATTATTTTTTATATACATCCAATAGATTTGATAGGCATAAGATAAAAACAATTCCAATATTTTTTATAAAAATAAATATTTTTATAAAAGCGCTTTTACCGAATTTTAATGGAGAAAATATTTTAAATCAAATTTCTGACAGATTTATAAATATTATATTCTAAAATAAAATTAATATTTGAATTAAAAATATAAAAACTAGGTCAGAGTGAAATTTTAGTATTTTTCTGTGAAGTTACATTTTTTAATGAATAATAAAAAATACTGAATTTTAACTCAAAACTACTTTTTCCTCTAATTGATTTATAATGTTAAATTATATTTTTAATTGGTGTAAATATTTAATTTTATTAAATTTATATCAATTAATCCAATTTAGGTTATTGTATTAAATTTCACTTTGAAATTTAATATAATAACTTATCAAACATTTGATCATTTTTACTTTAAAAACCTACTTTTTCCTCATGTCTACGAGATTAAATTTAAATTAATATAAACCACTTATTTGATTGGAATTTGGAAAAATGGATTCCATGTTTATAATAATAATAATAATTTATAATTTATAATAATTTAAACATAGTTTTGACCAAATATATTAGTAAAATTAATTACAATTAACTACAACGATTAAGGTGAAATTAAGCTTAATAAGGGACTAAACCATAAAATTAAGGGTCCAAATGACCTAGAAACTTCTAAAAAATATATTTTTTGGACATATTTTAACCTTAAAATCCATTTTATAGAAGTGTTTTCTTTTTTTGATGCATTTTAAATAAGAAAAACTCAAAGGGAATTCTGTTTTCCGAAATTTACAAGAGTGCCACTCCTCCTCTACTATAAAAAGGCCTCATATCCTTCCACTTACTCACATATCTAAAGAAACTTTGGCTTGACCAAGATCATCCCAAAATAGCTCCTAAAAATCACCAACCTCATCTTATATGATATACCTTGGGAATAATTCCATCCAAGGAAGCCCTTTTGTTCAAACCAAAAGGAGTTACCTGATTAAGAGGTAACCTCTTTCCTCGTGCTCTTTAGTTTTATTTCTTTATTAACCTACTAAAATTAAATTATTACATAATTTTATAAAAAATTAATATTCAATATAATTGTATGTTTTTATTCTAATGGTTTTTCCTACATTTTTATACACATTAATCTAATGGGTAATGAACATACCATTTATGTGTATGTTAAACTACTGCCTCAAGAAATGAAGTTTGTTATTACTTTACCACCTATCATTGTTGGGAATTATGATAAAAACTATATTTATATATTATATTTATAATATTTATTAGGTATTTATGTTTCTTTAATTATTTTATAACACAAACCCTTATACTTTACATTTTATGTAAATGCAATAACATCGTTTGAGGAAGTGTGGACTACCGCCCCATCAAAGTGATATAATTCATTAACACTATACGTGGAATATATTATGGCAGTTATATTTTAAATATAAGATACATATATGAGACAAATATAATAATTTAATTATAATATAAATACATATGATTTAATTTTCATTCTTTCAATATGAAAATGAAATTAATGTTGCATTCATGCGTACGTACGACCTACTGTCTCTATGAACGGTGCATTTCATTCCCTATATCCAAATACTATGAATTATTAAAAATAAATATATAATGAATACATATTAAACTTAAATTTTGGTTTAAATTTTGTATATTATGAAATAATGATCAAATTAATAAGAACAATAAGTGACAAGTTAAAACATACTTGAAAAACTAGGCAATTAACACACATAATAGTGGAAATACTGAAGGATTATTATAAAAACGGTAATAAGATTTTATAATTAGACAATGTATGATGTTTTAAATATGTTTATGGTTATAGTATTAATTATTAACATGTTTAAACCCATTATAAAATAAGTTAGCGTAAATTCATCCAAAATGGAAACATAAGGTTAAGGGTTTCATCTCAATTTACGCTCCTTTGAGACTTATTTGTTGTTATGAATCTAGTTTCTTAAATATGTTTTATAATATTTCATTTGAGATTTTATATCATGAATATCATTATTATCATGATATTCTAAGTTTCATTTAAATATTATTCTCCTCAAGAACTTTTTTAATGATTATATTTGAAATATCACTTCCTATTATGATTGTTAACATTATATTGAAACGATCACTTTATTTTTGTGTACCTAATTTATTATATATAGTGTAAATACTAACATTTTGTCATATAATATCATGATTCATTCATTATTCATGATATTTTGAGTTTCAATTTGAATTATTTCATCTAAGGGGATTTGAGTTAAAAGTTACCAAGTAGAAAATATTTTCAAAACTCAATTCCATTTCATTGGGATATATTACTTCCTCATTATTTTTAATATTATATGATTATGTGTATAAAAAAATTAATATATATTGATGTATTTATAATTATATTATGTTTATTTACAATTGATACACATAATCTACTCATGGATTGTTTCTCACTTTGATGTTATAATCTTTTTAAGAGTTTTAAATCAAAATCTCATATTATTTTGGATTATTTAATATTGAATTTAAATTTTGAGGAAATTATTTGATAATTTCCAAATAAAACCATTAAATATATCCTCCTATTGTTATTCATGACCCTTTTCATGTAATAGTACCAATTTTTCAACTCTTTGGTACTCAAAATATTTTGGAAAATGTTTTTTAGAAAACCAAACATAATTTATCTCTTTAGTCGTAGAACCTATTTTCACTTAAAAAAAATTTACTAAAAAGGATTTCAAGAACTATTTTTAACCCTAAAAAATTATTTATTAATTTCATTTTTAACCTTTTTTATCTTTGACCAAAGTTTTCAAAGGAATCTATTTTTCTCTTTTTTTAACAAGGAGTTTTTATATCATTTTACTATGAAAAGAGAATGTTATTTTTACCTCATATGACATGTTTACAAACATTCATTTCTTAAAATCATTCTTTGAATGTTTAAAAGGTCAATTTTTAAAGAAAATTTTTTTAAAAGTCATTTTCAATGAAAAATATTTTTAAATTTTTTTCAAAATGAAAAGGATATTTTCCTCAAGAATATTATGAAGATATATTTTATTGTATTTCTATTCATCAATGAAAAAACCATTTATTTATACTCAAATTGGGATATTTTGTATTGGTACTATCCTTATTATTACTTTGGATGGTCTATGATTTATTTGGACAATGATAATTTTCACATTATCTTCCTTGATTCCTGTTAGTCACCTTGAAATATTTAATTTCCTTTGATCATTTCACATTGAATTTTCCCTAAGTATTCATATCATTTTTCATAGATATGATTATTTCTTGAACTGTATACCATATTTCATATGACCTTCACTTTGATATTTATTTTATTATTTTAGGAAATATTGAAAATATGTATCTTCTATTCAATATGAATATTTTATAAGGAATATTTTTTATTTCCATTATTTGATATGAGGATTTCATTGGGAAAGTACAACACGGGTGGCGCCTAGTTATTGGAATCCCATCGATGCATTGGTAATCCCATGAGAAAAATTAGTTTTGAAAATTAGATGGTTTTATACCTGATATGCTAAACTTTCTTGTGAAAGGTCTTGAAGGTTATGGTTTCATGTACCTATGAAAACATAGCATCCAAAAATTAAGAATTTCACTTATTCAGTTTCAGTTATTATTATTGAATGATATTTTGCATCGACATATTTATGGATAAATATCATTTTTAGTTCATTGATTAAATGGCATGTGTTTTAGTTTTTTACCATGACATATTTATTTTCCCTTATATAGTTATTTAAATGGAATATATTTCATGTTATTACCTATCCATATTTTTATTCACTTCTTTATTAGTTTTTTTGATTATATTGTATGTGGGTTCATTTATTTACCATGCCATAATTTTTATTCTTATTGATTCATTATTTCTTCCGCTATAATCTACCATTACTGAGAATTTCATATCACCCTTATTATGTTTCGTCTCTCTAAGATTCACATATGTGTACTGAGAAAGATATGCAAGGATACGCTAGATAGAATAGAGTTATTATCCTTAAAAGAAAGAAATAATGTTATAATTAGTGTATTAGTTTGTAATATAAAGCTCATATATATATTTGGTTTACAAACACTACTAAACTAATCATTCCTTTGGGATTTTATTCCTTATAAAGATGTCAATGTAATGGTAGAAGACACTGGCTCTAGGCTTCTTGGGTCAGGTCTCTATAGGTAGGAATAGTAAAATGACCATTTGAGTGTTAAAATAATCATAAAATAGTATAATGACATGTAAATAATAATTAAAATAAAAAAAATTCACTAAATATAATTTTTATGGTGGAAAATGATTATTAAAATTATAAACTCCATGAAATATGATATAATTCTTTTATAAAGTGTATTTTAGAATATTTTATAAAATACATGATATTTATCTCAATAATTAATATAAAAAATTTATAAAATTATTTTTATAAAAACTTTATATTTGTAATTAGAAAATTAAAATTTTATAATGGTGATTTCTTGTTAATTTTATGAGAAACATCATATTTTGGTGAATAATAAAAAATAATCTTTCAAATACCATAAGTTTAATGCAATTGTAATGATTTAATATTGAAATAATAAATATTAATTTAATTATCTAAAAAATAATAAATTTTATATGATAAATATTAGTTATGTTATTGTTTCCTCAAACTTGAATCCTTCAAGGAATCATCAATAGGAAAAATCTTCTTTGAAGAGGTAACTCCTTGATTCTATATTTTCATTATTTTTCTCCCTTCTTCTCACTAATCTCCCAATATATTTCATTTTTATTCATTAATAAAACAATTAATATATTTTTATATACCAAATTAATTTTATTATGATAATGGAATAAATATTTTACTCAATTTATACTAAATATAATTTATATCCCTTAATATTTCACATATTGTTAATGTTCAGTTTCATCTGCATTAGAGGAAATTATTAATGCATTAAATCACCTATCCTATATGAATGATTAGTGGGGATTTTCATTATATTATAATTTTTTTATTAAATTTATACATATGAATTTATTTATAAAAAATATCACATAAAAAGCTAAAAAAATAGAAAACTGATATACATAAATTTATATTTAAATAAAATCATGAAATCAACCCAACTTACCATTAAGAAATATGATTAAAAATCATAATAAAATTAATATAATTGATGAATAGAGACCCATATATGTTTAATTCACTTATGAATTAGTGTATTAATAAATTTAATTTTGTTATACAAGAGGTGTAAATGTGATGAGACAAAACAAGATCTGACATGAGAGAAATCTCGAACCATCCTCTTCTTTTGGGATTATCATCTATTATTTATTCCTATCATGATAATTCCTTTAAAAATTTTGTTTATTTTCAATATTATTTTCTTTATTAGGTTATTCTTAGGATATTTATTTTCCAACATCATAGAAATGAAATCGTATTAATATTGGATTTTTTAGAAGACATTTTCTTAATATCACATTTATTATTCTTATGTTTACTCTTATTTTATTCAAGAAATAAAATATATTATTTTTTAATGAAACCTTTTCTTGAATAAAATAATTTTTCCCTACATATTATTGGCAACAATATGTAAATATATTTATATATATTATATGAAATCACTATAGAACCCATTTTTCTTTCTGTGGTGTATATCATAAATACGATTGATGTGTGTTTTATGTTCCATGTGGAATGCCTAATTATGAACATGTTATAATTTAAAATGGATACTAATAATTATATATCCCTAAAATACATTTTTTCATGTGATATTTCACATGAGTTTATTTATATTATGCATGAACATTATGATATATTTTTTCACATTTTAGGAAATGATGATTTGAACACATATATAATGATTGGAAAAGTTCTTATATTTAATCAAAACATATGTGGTAAAAAATTTAATAGATTCATGGTGTTACATTTTAATGACTATTCTAGTTTCTATGGATATTTCAAATGATTCCCTCATCCTTATTATGATGATACATTTCATATGATATGATGAAATGAAAAACCCCACCAATGGAATATATATTCATGTATTTTGTTTCATCTCTTCTTTTCCTCCACTTACTAGGATTTTATCTAACCCTTTCATTGATTCATGTCCTTAGGTGATTTCATTTATTTAGAGAAATATGAAGTATTTTATGAGGATTATGAGAAATAAAGTAATATTTTTAAATATTATGTACTTATTATATATGGAAATGATTTTCCCAAAATAGTGATCATTTTTTATTATGGATTGTATTATTATTATGTAATTTATCATAAAAATTATTAAATAATCACATATTAATGATCTTAGCTACTATAATATTCCCCATTATAGGTAGTTTAAAATGACCTGAATCACTGTGGTCCAAAATATTCCGAAAGATTTTAAATTTTGAGTCCAATAATATGTCGTGTTTTGTGAGTTGGGGTTTGAATATGAATAATACCAATGAGGAATATCTAAGAGGTATTTTTTAATTTTTTTTAATTTTTCAATGTATTTAGGATTTTTCACATGAAAATTGAAGGGGTTTTGTTATAATATAAAATTTAAATAATAGCACCAGCTACACAATGGGGGTAGTAGGGACCATGTACACCCTAGATTGACATTGGCTACATGGTGGATTTCAAAAAGGTACCCACTGTATTTATTAATAATTTATTTAGAATTTCTTTAATTTATTTTGATAACTTTTTTATATAATACATAAAAATCCCATTCTCAAGTTAGATCTACTCGAACTAAAGACTATATCCCACTCTTCAATTTATTCTTTCATCCCATTATCATTTTCCAAGATCTCATAGGGGGATTCCTATTATTAGATCAGACCATCATCCATTGTAAGTGATCTCCCTCATTGAGGCTAAATAATTCCCAAGGTTTCCCATTGTATTTTTTCCCATTTCACTGCTATTTATGTAGTAACCATATTTTAGGGAATATTTTTAAAATTTTGTGATTTAAGATGAATTGATCAAATATATAATGAAATATCAAATGTGTTAACTCTTATAATTTTTTGGTCAGTGGTTCCTATAAAATTACACCCTATATATAAGTATATATGTCACATTCATGTGTGGGGCTTGGGTTTTTTTTCAAAAAAAATTTGAAAGAATCAGGTAAAATAATCACTTTTGTAATTAAGTAGTTGAATCCTTCAATGAGTAGAAATGACATTATTCATGGTTTCAAGGCCTTGGAAGTTTCTAAAGGATATTAAATCATTGGTAGTAACCTTTAGTTATATAATATAAACCCTAAAATTTCCTTAAGATATATTATAAATTCATAAGGGTTTAGAATGAGCTGTAGTGAGCGGATTAAGTGCTTCTTGGTTTTTCTTCCATGGTAAATGATTCTGGATTATGTTTATCCATGAAAATTAAGTAGTAGGTGATATTAAAATAGTCTTCGTTATTTTAAAACTAATATAGTGAGTGGATTATAATGTTTTAAATAATGATAGTGAATAAATATTTGTTGTTAGTCTAATATTTTCCTTGTATATTGGTTATTAGAGCACGCATTGAGTGTAATCACTATTCTTAGACATGTATATGGTTACTACGAGATGGAAATGTGGGAATTTATTTTGATTACTATGTTGATATCTTAAATAGTAGGTCTAAAATAATCTCTATATTGAACCATAGAATTATATGTTTATAAAAACAAACCTAATATATTCTTATTCACCTTAGAGTGTTGTTGGGTATTAGTGGAATTGGTAAATATGGATTTTAATTTTTTTTCAAATACTGTTAGAATGTGAATTAAATGAAATATGATTAGTACATTATGTTATATGCATATAGATAGTGCATTATAAATTTTATTTATACATGACCAATAAAAATCAAGAAAAACATTTGTTATTTATTTATTTCAAGATATATTGGGATGTCCGAGAATAGTGGGAAGGGTGAGGTTGTATTAATTATACCATCATCCATAAGAAATGTTATATTTATTGGTTTTTGGATATACTAAAATCATGTTTATGGGATATGGTTTAATTTTTTTATGTATGTATCTGAGCTATATTTCTATAGATAATGACACATATTTTTTCCATAGACTAAGGTGATGGGGTTTAGAACCACGTTACCCAGGAGCTCAATACATCTGATTTATTATAGTATGTTGAGAAGAGTGAGGTGATACTTGGAATCTATAATATATGGTTTTGGTATTAAATTTAATTTCTTATGTTGAATTTAATGTATTCATCAGTTGAAGTGGTGGAAGTTTTATTTTAGGGAATCATACGGTACAAAAGGATTAGGGAGTAAAGTTACACCACCTAAGTGTTTTTCTTCTAGAGTTTTGAGCGGGCCACATTCTAATGAGATGATCCCCTATTATGCTATAAAATTTTTCAATATATGTTTTAAATTCCCATGAATTTTTTTTTTATATTTTTCTATAAAAATTATGTGATGATAAAAAAATACTATTTTATTGTATTGAAAGAGTGTGTTTTCATAATGTGGTGTCCATGTTAGCATATGATAATCCAATGTGATTAATGTAATATTATATATTATTATATTGTTTATTTTTTACATATACCTGTAATACCCGAGACTTTTATGTTATATAAATCATCAAAGAAATCTTTTTCTACACACAACACTTGCTTGGATTGCTTTACACGAAATCGCGAGCTTCCTCGATAGCTTGCGTCGTACGCAATACCGAGTTTCACGAAATAATGATATACTATTAAAATATTATTAAAACTAGCCGTTATGAATAGTAATAACCACTTTTTGAAATTTTATAAATTTTATTTTTCAAAAATGGACTTCATTTTTGGATTCTTAATCTCGAAATTAGCATAGGGTGAAATTTTGGTATTTTTCTGAAAACTTCCAATTTTTGATGAATAGAGAAACCACTAAGTGATAGTTAAAAAAACTGAATTTTTCATAAAACTTAATTTTACCACTTCTGTGAGTGTAATTTAGAAAATCCGAGAGACACGGTTGATTTCAGTAAGTAAAATGTGGTTCAATGCGATGAAAATAATTTTTTGGTGAATAGTAACTTTTTTTTTACCATGGTTAAAAGTAAATAGGGTAATTAAGGGTAAAAATGATATTATTATTACCCTAACACATGTCCTAATTCTATTGGACAAGTGTAATTCGACCAAAAACAACCTTAGTAATAAAATATGACCATTTAGGCCCACTTGGATTAGATTAGGACATTTATTATTAATTTATTTAAAGAAGGGTTAAAATAGTTAAAATCAAAGTTTAATAAGTAAATCATTTTTAATATGGGGTTATACATAAGATAAATTCGACTATAAATATTCATTATAAATCTAAAAAGATTTCCTACATAATGGTATTTTATTTGTTATTTTTAGACATTAAATAATTTAATTTATTTATGACACAACGATGATGCAGTAATTATCTTATTAATGAAATATTGATATAATTGATGTTATAAATACTGAAATAAATATAATTTGAGACTTTTTATGAATTCCACTAATTTTCTAGGTTAATATTACATGTTAGTATTGATTTAAGTAACTTTTTTAGAACTAATCATTCTTTTATGATTTTCACAAAAATCAATTACTAAATAGTGTCAAAATTGACATAAAATGGTTTTAAAACAAATATTATATTAGTAATTGTTATTTTATTCCTAAAAATCTAAGTATCAGCAAAATGACTTAGATAAGGTTATATATATTAATAATAAACAACTTGGGGTTCGTTTGGCTGCTTATAGTAAGTTTATTAACCTTATAGTATAAGAACACAAGAAGACACGGTAAAAGTAAACTTATTTAACTTAATGTTAAATCTAAATGATAAGGTTAAAATAGGAACCTAAACTTGTCTAAATTCTATTGGATGAGATTATTTCGACCCATCCCCACCTTATCTTCGAAATATATCAATTTGGAGATATTTAAAACCGAACTTGACTTTATAATAAAATAATATTTTTAGTTTTCCCAAAGGTACCCCTCTCCTCCCTTATAAAAGGGCACCTCCTCCCCCTCTTCCTCACACCACTTTGAGCCTTAAAGCTCAGCCAACCCCTGGCAATTCCTCCTCTCCACTTCCCTAGAGACATCCTAGAGGTCCTGGTCTTCTTCAAAGACCAATTTTAGTGCCCTAAAAGAAGGTCTCAAAGAAGCACTTCAAAGAAGAGGTAATGTCCGTTACCGATTCTTTCATCTTTATTTCTTCTTCCACTTCTTCTTATTTAGTTGTTTCATTATGAAGTAATAACATAAGTATCACTAATATACTAATATTTTATTATAAGTATGAAACAACCCTATTTCACCATCTATCCATCCTACGGAAAAAGAAATCACCGCGCGTGCGTACGTACGGAATACCGTCTCCACGCCGTGGTGTAATCTATTTTCCAACACCACATTACTTGGATGGGTATAATGGTGTAAATAATGACTATATATGACTATTATAAAGTGATACTGATTCTTAAATAGTATACATACACTCCAATACAATTACATGATCATAGGAATGATATCATCACTCGTGCGTATGTACGGAATACCGTCTCCACGATGTGATGCGACTCGTTCTACATGATCTTCATTTCATAATGATTATATAAATGAATTGAATGAATTAATATGATATATATTACACTAATACCATTATGTAAATGAGGTATCTATAACCTAAAGATAAGAATAAGAATTTATTCGACAAAACACGCATAAGAACAAAAAGTAATAAACACCCGAATAACAAGTAGTAATGAAATATTACTAATAAGAAGCTAAGAATAAGACCCTATATGATATCATAACAATAATTATGATTCTAGAATAAGTCAATAACATTATTTAAATCATTATACAGGAGGTTCGGACACTTACGAAGCAAAACGGACCTAAGGTAAGGGAAATATCACAATCTCATTTTTATCCGAGATTGTTTATTCGTAAGTATTTACTGGGGTGTATTTTATCATCCACATCCATGTTTCATCAATATGTAATATTATTTCCATCCACCTAAAATTTTTTAAATCCATTTTTACCCTTCGTTGAGTTTTTAGTAAATGAAATGAAAGGAATCTTTTGTCGTTTTTCGTACGAGGTACTTTTTGACTTTTCTGACAAAAGTACGAAGAATGTTTTTTTTAACTTATACGACATGAATGGATTTTTATAACATTATTTCCAAGAATAATCCTTTACAAGTTTTCAAGTTTATTTTTAATCAACTTCTTTTAGTTTAAAGTTGTATGACATTTTAAGAAAGGAAAAATGTTTTTGAAGAAGAAAGGATATTTTCCTTAAGAATGGAGTTCAAGTGTTTTATCAAAATTATTTTCCATCTAAGATAATAAAGGGTTATGTTTTTATCCCTATTATTACATTGATTTGATTCTGTTGTGATGGAATTATTTTTATGAATTCCTTTATCTTATATGAATTGTTTTATGATGTCATGATGTTTAAGATTCCCATTTGTATTACATGGGTTATGCAATGATGTATGATTTATGATTTTGTGGCACACATAAGAATTGTATCATTATGAGATGGGTGGGACCTATATCTCCCTCCAATTAATTGGGTAAAGATTTTATATCTCATGAGATAGACATGGCTGGAATGGTAGGTTATACCGGTTCAGTAAAATAGGACTGAAATGAGGGTGACTCAGTTTAGAAATGGACTTTGTCCACTAAGATAGTCTTGGAAATGAGTCTTGACTAACAAGAAATGATTCTCTATGATTATGTGTGTATGCCACAAAGTTTCATGTTTTAATTTATGATTATTGTGATTACATTTCACTGCCATGATTTATTCCATGTTATAAAATTATGATCTCTTTTGCAGGTTAAGATTTCCAAAAGTTATGCGCTTATGTATATGATGTGATTGATATTTCTTTTGTTTACCCTTACTGAGAATTTTAGCTCACCCTTTTGTATGTTTTCTTTCCCCAGGTCAGGAAGAAGGTTATTAAGTAAGATATGCCAAAAGGGACAATAGATATGATGAAATAAATGGGAGACAGTGTAGACGCTTTATGAACCAGTTGTTTATGTTTCGCAGTTTCTAAAGACACTATACCTATACGGTCCCTTCGTGGTTTTGTTATATATTGTAATAAGTATGCTTAAATTTTGAAGTATTAACAATGTATGTAAATTATGGGTCGTTATAGTTGGTATCAGAGGAAAGGTATAGTCAACCTTTGGAAACTAGGATGTGAAAGCCTTAGTAAGAACCCTAAGGATAAGTCTAAGCATAGAACACAATCTTAGTGTTTTAGAAATGGCCATGAATAACCTAGGATAAGATCTTAAGTGTGAAATTTTATTCTTGATTATGTGGTTTTCCTATTATAATTAGTGTTGCTCACACTATTCTTCTTGGTTTTAGTCAATGGATGGAACCCTAAGGAACTGTGTTAATGCGGAATGCGACGGGCAATGCAATGATTGTCCCCCTGAGCAACCAAACGTTATGGGAGCTGGAATGAAAAATATTGTAGCCATGCTCACACAACTTTCTCAAGCTATGAATCATGCAGGACTTCCAAACGAGCAAAGGAAAGAGCAACATTCTGTTGAATCCTTCATAAGGCAGTGTCCACCTTCTTTCAGCGGGTCTACTGATCCATTAGTTGCTAAACAATGGATCAGTACTACTGAAAAGATATTTTCAGTTCTTCAATGTTCTGAACATGATAAAGTCACCCTAGCAGTGTATCGTTTGGAAGGAGATGTTGATCAATGGTGGAATCTTATTAAGAATATGAGGCAAAGGGATGAAATTGAGTCCATGGAATGGTACGATTTCAAGAACTTATTTTTCAATAAGTACTTCCCCCGTATTCTCCGAAAAAAGATGGAGAAAGAGTTTCTTGAACTGAAGCAAAAGGATGATGAATCTGTTGGTACCTATGAAGGAAATTTTACAAGACTTGCAAGGTACGCTTCTGGTATTATTATCCAAACTGAGAGTAAGATCGATCGATTCTTTAGTGGCTTAAAACCAAGTCTTCGAAGGGCGTTAGCCATAAGGGACTTCAATAGCTACAAGGAAATCGTTCTATGTGCACTCAAAGTCGAGATCGAGATTGGAGTAACCCATCAGTCATATGGGTTTGATAAGAAGAGGAAAATGGAATTCAAAGGAAAATCTAAAGAGCACACTGAAAAGAAGATGAGCTTTCCCTTATGCTCAAAGTGTGGAAAGAAACATGGAGGGAGTTGTCTTAAAGGGACAAATAAATGTTTCAAATGTGGAAAGGAAGGTCATCAGGCATTTGAATGCCGTGATGATGGGAAAAATATGTCTAATGATGCAAACAAAGGAAGGGATACACAGAATGAACCTACTACACTTCAATGTTTCAAGTGCAAGGAAATGGGGCATTATGCCAATAAATGCCCTAATCCAAGGGTTGATGATGATGGTCGACGTCAACAAACTCTTAAGGCTAAAGACAAAGGAAAGTCACATGCAATTTCTATCAGCGATGTGGAGATGTTGCTGAATATGCCTCTCGATGCTTGGTTTGTCAACAAGTTAAAGCTGAGAGACAGAAGTCTAAGGGGATGTTACAACCATTACCCATACCCAAATGGAAATGGGAAAACATCACTATGGACTTTGTCACAGGACTTCCTAAAACATCCAAAGGCAATAATGCTATCTGGGTCATAGTTGATCATCTTACAAAGTCTGCACACTTCATTGCTATTAGAGAGGATTTTTCTCTGGATCAGCTTTCCAGGATATATGTAAAGGAACTTGTAAGATTGCATGGAGTACCACTTTCTATTATATCTGATCGGGATCCGAGATTTACCTCGAAGTTCTGGAAAAGTCTTCAGCATACTCTGGATACAGAGTTGAGTTTCAGCACTGCTTATCATCCTCAGACAGACGGTCAGTCTGAGAGAACAATTCAAACCCTAGAAGATATGTTGAGAGCTTGCTCTATGGATTTCAAAGGTGGTTGGGATCAACACCTACCTTTGGTGGAATTTTCTTATAATAATAGCTTTCACTCCAGTATTCAGATGGATCCTTATGGAGCTATCTATGGAAAGAAATGCAGGACTACAACTTGTTGGGATGAAGTTGGGGAAAGAAAGCTATTAGGACCTGATCTCATTGATGAAATGGCAGAAAAGGTCAGATCTATTCAACAACACATAAGAGTAGCTCAGAGTCGACAGAAAAGTTATGCCGACAACCGAAAAAAAGACCTAGAGTTTGAAGTGGGTGATAAAGTGTTCTTATGGATATCTCCCTGGAAGAGAGTCATGAGATTTGGAAAGAAGGGGAAGTTGAGCCCTAGATATATCGGTCCTTTCGAAATACTGGATTGTGTTGGGAAGGTAGCTTACCGATTGGCGCTTCCACCGAATCTCTCTCAAGTTCACGATGTGTTCCATGTATCTCTCCTGAGAAAGTACATACCTGATCCTTCACATGTACTCAGATCAGAAGTTGTACCGCTGGAGCAAGATCTTTCTTATGAAAAACAACCGATAGAGATTCTGGATCGTAGTGAAAAATTCCTACGAAACAAGACCACTCGATTGGTGAAAGTTTTATGGAGGAACCACCAATTAGAATAAGCTACATGGGAGCTTGAGGATATGATGAGGGAGAGGTATCCTCATCTGTTTGTTACAAAGTGACGAATTTCGAGGGCGAAATTCATTTTAAGGGGGGTAGAATGTAACACCTGAGACTTTTATGTTATATAAATCATCAAAGGAATCTTTTTCTATACACAACACTTGCTTGGATTTCTTTATACTAAATCGCGAGCTTCCTCGATAGCTTGCGTCGTACGCAATACCGAGATTCACTAAACAACGATATACTATTAAAATATTATTAAAACTAGCCGTTATGAATAGTAATAACCACTTTTTGAAATTTTATAAATTTTATTTTTCAAAATGGACTTCATTTTTGGATTCGTAATATCGAAATTAGCATAGGGTGAAATTTTGGTATTTTTCTGAAAACTTTCAATTTTTGATGAATAGTGAAACCACTAAGTGGTAGTTAAAAAAACTGAATTTTTCATAAAAATTAATTTTACCGCTTCTGTGAGTGGAATTTCAAAAATCAGAGAGACACGGTTGATGTCAGTAAGTAAAATGTGGTTCAATGAGATGAAAATAATTTTTTGGTGAATAGTAACTTTTTATTTTTTTTTTACCACGGTTAAAAGTAAATAGGGTAATTAAGGGTAAAAATGATATTATTATTACCATAACACATGTCCTAATTCTATTGGACAAGTTTAATTCGACCAAAAACAACCTTAGGAATAAAATATGACCATTTAGGCCCACTTGGCTCAGATTAGGACATTTATTATTAATTTATTTAAAGAAGGGTTAAAATAGTTAAAATCAAAGTTTAATAAGTAAATCATTTTTAATATAGGGTTATACATAAGATAAATTCAACTATAAATATTCATTAGAAATCTAAAAATATTTACTACATAATGGTATTTTTTTGTAATTTTTAAACATTAAATAATTTAATTTATTTATGACACAACGATGATGCAGTAATTATCTTATTAATGAAATATTGACATAATTGATGTTATAAATACCCAAATAAATATAATTTGAGACTTTTTATGAATTCCACTAATTTTCTAGGTTAATATGAAATTTTAATATTGATTTAATTAACTTTTTTGGAACTAATCATTCTGTTATGATTTTCACAAAAACAAATTACTAAATAGTGTCAAAATTGACATAAAATAGTTTTTAAAACAAATATTATATTAGTAATTGTTATTTTATTCCTAAAAATCTAAGGTTAATCCAAATGACTTAGATAAGGTTATATATATTAATAATAAACAACTTGGGGTTCGTTTGGCTTCTTATAGTAAGTTTATTAACCTTATAGTATAAGAACACAAGAAGACACGGTAAAAGTAAACTTATTTAACTTAATGTTAAATCTAAATGATAAGGTTAAAATAGGAACCTAAACTTGTATAAATTCTATTGGATGAGATTATTTAGACCCATACCCACCTTAGCTTCGAAATATATCAATTTGGAGCTATTTAAAACCGAACTTGACTTTATAATAAAATAATATTTTTAGTTTTCCAAAAGGTACCCCTCTCCTCCCTTATAAAAGGGCACCTCCTACCCCTCTTCCTCACACCACTTTGAGCCTTAAAGCTCGGCCAACCCCTGCCAATACCTCCTCTCCACTTCCCTAGAGACATCCTAGAGGTCCTGGTCTTCTTCAAAGACCAATTTTAGTGCCCTAAAAGAAGGTCTCAAAGAAGCACTTCAAAGAAGAGGTAATGTCCGTTACCGATACTTTCATCTTTATTTCTTCTTCCACTTCTTCTTCTTTAGTTGTTTCATTATGAAGTAATAACATCAGTATCAATCATATACGGATATGTTATTATAATTATGAAACAGCCCTATTTCACCATCTATCCATCCTACGGAAAAAGAAATCACCGCGCGTGCGTACGTCTGGAATACCATCTCCACACCGTGGTGTAATCTATTTTCCACCACCACCTTACTTGGATGGGTATAATGGTGTAAATAATGACTATATATGACTATTATAAAGTGATACTGATTCTGAAATAGTATACATACACTCCAATACAATTACACGATCATAGGAACGATATCATCACTCGTGCGTACGTACGGAATACCGTCTCCACGATGTGATGCGAATCGTTCTACATGATCTTCATTTCATAATGATTATATAAATGAATTGAATGAATGAATATGATATATATTACACTAATACCATTCTGTAAATGAGGTATCTATAACCTAAATAGAAGAATAAGAATTTATTCGACAAAACACGCATAAGAACAAAAAGTAATAAACACCCGAATAACAAGTAGTAATGAAATATTACTAATAAGAAGCTAAGAATATGACCATATATGATATCATAACAATAAGTATGATTCTAGAATAAGTCAATAACATTATTTAAATCATTATACAGGAGGTTCGGACACTTACGAAGCAAAACGGACCTAAGGTAAGGGAAATATCACAATCTCATTTTTATCCAAGATTGTTTATTCGTAAGTATTTACTAGGGTGTATTTTATCATCCACATCCATGTTTCATCAATATGTAATATTATTTCCATCCACCTACAATTTTTTAAATCCATTTTTACCCTTCGGTGAGTTTTTAGTAAAAGAAATGAATGGAATATTTTGTTGTTTTTCGTACGAGGTACTTTTTGACTTTTCCGAAAAAAGTACGAAGAATGTTTTTTTAACTTATACGATATGAATGGATTTTTAAAACATTATTTCCAAGAAGCATCCTTTACAAATTTTCAAGTTTATTTTTAATCGTTTTCTTTTAGTTTAAATTTGTATGACATTTTAAGAAAGGAAAAATGTTTTTGAAGAAGAAAGGATATTTTCCTCAAGAATGGAGTTCAAGTGTTTTATCAAAATTATTTTCCATCTAAGATAATAAAGGGTTATGTTTTTATCCCTATTATTACATTGATTTGATTATGTTGTGATGGAATTATTTTTATGAATTCCTTTATCTTATATGAATTATTTTATGATGTCATGATGTTTATGATTCCCATTTGTATTACATGGGTTATGAAATGATGTATGATTTATGATTTTGTGGCACACATAAGAATGGTATCATTATGAGATGGGTGAGACCTATATCTCCCTCCAATGCATTGGGTAAAGATTTTATATCTCATGAGATAGAAATTGCTGGAATGGTAGGTTATACTGGTTCAGTGAAACAGGACTGAAACGAAGGTGAATAGGTTCAGAAATGGACTTTGTCCACTAAGATAGTCTTGGTAATGAGTCTTAACTAACAAGAAATGATTATGTGTGTATGCCACAAAGTTTCATGTTTTAAGTTATGATTATTGTGATTACATTTCACTTCCATGATTTATTCCATGTTATGAAATTATGATCTCTTTTGCAGGTTAAGATTTCCAAAAGTTATGCGCTTATGTATATGATGTGATTGATATTTCTTTTGTTTACCCTTACTGAGCATTTTAGCTCACCCTTTTGTATGTTTTCTTTCCCCAGGTCAGGAAGAAGGTTATTAAGTAATATATGCCAAAATGGACTATAGATATGATGAAATAAATGGGAGACAGTGTAGACGCTTTATGAACCAGTTGTTTATCTTTCGCAGTTTCTAAAGACACTATACTTATACGGTCCTTTCGTGGTCTTGTTATATGTTGTAATAAGTATGCTTCAATTTTGAAGTATTAACAATGTATGTAAAGTATGCGTCGTTATAATACCTACACTAATAATTATGATATATATAAGTAACACCATTTTTTGTTCAATATTTATATTTATTTCTCACAACATGCACATGAACCATAGTGTGTGTGCAACACCTTATGATTCACATTTAGATAAAAAATATCATTGATATTTTTAATAATGTAAAATGATGAGTCTAAGAGATATTTATAATTTAGGACATGATTTCTTGAAGTTTTATCTCTGATAATATATTTATAGTTTTTTAATCTAAAACTGATCGTCTTAATGGGATATCGTCTCGACATATGTCTGTATATTTTATAACATATCAAATTTTATTAAAAAAAATATATATGTTTTCATATAAATGATGGATAGATTTTAGAAGTAATTTTTATTGTTAAATAATTATAAATAATTATTTTATTATTTTATTATATTATATTTCATGATTTAGAGATTGTAGTCTACCCATGTTAGTTATAAACTTGTATTTCTAGTAATAAGTATCTAGCTTATGAGAAGTTGCTCCAGAGGCCCTCTAGTGTCTCTGAATGAGTATCCAATTGGGATAGAAGAGTCTGGGGCCTTATAATTGGAATAGAAGTTGTTATTTAGGTGATTAATATAATAAGTATTTATATGATTTCATTCATCTAATGATGACCAAATAGGTCAAAGTATAGATTACTATTTTGGGAAAATGGAATTTTTTGAACAATTAGATATTTGAGGAAAACATCACAAACATATTTTGTTATAGAAATTAAGAATACTCATTATTATTGAAATATTTAGGAGTATTGGGTGCATCAGACTAATGAATAAGGAATTGGATCATTATAATATACATAACACCTGGGTTTCAGTTACGAAAATAGTTTTGAGTTTTTTTAAAATAATTTGGGTAATTATAATAAAAATTATATAAATTGGTGTAGTATAATGAGGAATGATGAAAATATATTTTATAGTCTATTCACATATTAAAATTTATTAATTTTATTATAAATTTTATTATGTATAAAATATTTTAAAAATAATAATATTAATAACTATCACAATTAGAAAGAGATATATCATTATTCAATTGACTATCATGTGCACATTTTTAAATGATATTTTGAGGAATAATTTTATATTTATGAACATCATTTCATTTTTCAAATATGAGATGATCAAATATATATGTGAATGTGTAATAAATCTATAAATAGTTTAATGAAAAAATAAAATTATGGAACCTGAAGTGTGGTGAATGATTTAATTCACTGTAATTTAAGAATTGTATAGTGTAAAATAACTTTTACATAAAGTAATTATAAAATAAATGGTACTACATCATTTTTTTAGTGAATGATAATTTTTTTCATGAAATGATGATATTTTTTAGTTATTGTTAAGATCATATAAATAATGTATTGTTGATTCCTATTATTAGAGAGATAATATATTTCATAGGTCATTAAATTAGTTATAAAATTTAAAATATTTTTTCATTTATAAGAGAATTATACTAAAGAACTATTTATTAAATTCGGGATATAAATTTCTAAGGCTATTTCCACTAGAATAGATGTGGTGTATTTTTTCTATCGATGAACAAGTTAATGATGTTAATAAATTTTAAATATAATTTTTTCTATTTTAATCATATAATAATCAACATCATCTTTGATTATTCAATGTTTAATCAAAATAAATTTATACATAATGTGTATCAAATCATTATTTATTACAGAATCTTGGGTTATGCTTGTGGTTCAATTTATTTTTTTGATGAATTATTTTAGAGGTGAATAAATATATAACAATAATTTTTTTAATAACAGGGTAGGATATATTTATGTGTAAAAGTAAAATAGAATAAATTAAAAATTCAACACACAAATTACTTGATTTATTCCTAAAATAAATATTATAGTTATTCTTGTCATAAAAAATAATTGTATAGTTGATTTTATTATACATGTGTACATTAAATATATTTAGAACATATGATGTTTCATTTTTTATGAATTGTGACCATGAGTATTTTTGAAAGAGATGATTTCATTATAAAACATATTCATAAAAAATAAACAAATATAAAAATAATTTATGTTCAATTGTTACAAATATTTTCAATTAAAATGGAAGCTAGAACAATGAAGGAAGTAAGATGTTATTTATAGAAATATTTTATAATTTCATTAAATTATTGTTTTTTCTTTCACTACCATTCATCATATTATCTTATTATTTTCTAACTAAAATTTAATTTTTATTTATAACAAAATTATTTAATTATACTATGATTTAGTAAAGATGAATGAGTTTTGAGTTTATATTATTAATTACTCTTGTCATATGTAAACTAGTATGAAGAAGTTACTTATTCAATTAATATTATTTCTAAATGAAGTATAATTTGGGAGATATATGGAATTAAAAATTAATTTAAATTAATTTTATTTACAAAAATAAAGTGGGTGAGATAGTTTTGAAATTTTTTTATTTTAATTCATGAAGATGAAATTGGTTGTCAAAAAATGTTTTCAACTAAGTTTGGTTTGACATTGAAAAGAGGCATATATTATGTTATTTTTTTATCAACCATATTATTGAAAAATTTAGTCAAATGAATTATAAAAATATTTGAGAATTTATAATAGGGTTTTATGAAATAATAAATTCAATGAGGGTGATAAATGAAATGTTATGTTGAATAAATAAAAAATCAAACCATATATGTATTCTATCACATCTTGATTTTCAAATGTAATTTCTCATTAATATTAAACTTAGTCATAAAATAATTGTTTTAAAAAATATGAAAATTTTGGAATGATGAAGGTAATAATGTTTGTGATGATTAACCTGAGAATAAAACCATGTTCTGTACAAATTTTGACATCTTTAATTTTGTCACACATTTGTCATGAAGAATAAATTATTTTTTTAAAATCATTTTTTAGAATGGAAATCAATTGGATGACATGCATTGTGATATATTTCATTGTTATATAACATAATAATGAAGGGAGTGTATCTTTTAAAATGATAAATACAACATGTATTTTTATTCCATGTTATTTTTAGTGATGAAGAAAACATGATATGGATTTATTCTACAAAAAATGGAATTTTTAATAAATAATAATTATTCAAAGAAGATGTGAAAAAAAAATTTTAAACCATTTCCAATACAACATGCTCATAGGTAATAGGAAATAGTTTTTAAAAAGTCACTATACTTTTTTTCTATATATCAGAAGAGATGTCACTGAATAACTATTCTATTGTTTGTATAAGATTATGAGAAATGTGACATGACCTAAAAAGGGAAAGAGTGATAAGAGTATAAGACTATTGATTTTGGATCATCATTTATATTTTATTAAAGGATGAAAACCTTGAATATTTCATTGAGTATATAATATTGTGAATTTATATGTTTTTATAAAATTATTTTGAGTAGTTCTTGTAATATTAATTATACATAATGTTATATCAAAGTCATTATTTGAAAAATACATGGGTAAAATGATGTTAATAGATTTTGTGAGATTAATAAGTGTTAAGAGAAGAAATTAAATATTTATTTCACTTATAATTGAATTTATTTATGTGAATGGGAACCTTATATATTTAAATACATAATTATTAATAGGTTTACTATTATTATTTTCATGATTGGATTTGTATGATTTTACTAGTATATTGTATGACCATGGGTATATTTATGTCATTCCAATGATGTAGATATTAATTTTTTATTAGTAATATTTGAAATGGATTTTATATGAGATAATTATTAATTTAATTTTGTTAGATTTAAATATTAATATAACATGTATGTTAATCAAAATTATTAATTAATGTTTAATAATGGTTCATAAAAAATTGAACAAAAAAAATAATTAGCTAATTATCCCCCTCATAGTAATATTTATGAAAGAATATTATGTCGGGGGCTCATCATTTCACATTTCCCAATGATGATAATATTTTTTAGGGTTATTCTTGATACTATCTTAGATACATGGATCTAAGAATAGTGTGGTTTCTAAAATCCCACAACATAATTTGAAGATTTTATAAGCTCTACCATTTTATTACATTGTAGAATTTTGGTATTTTAGGGAAAAACTATAGGGATGGTGTTCATGAATTAAATTTATATGTTTAATCCATTAAAATGTTTTTGGATATTGAAAATTAGATGTTGATTTTAATTAATTATACTATTAGACAATAAAAAAATATGAGACATAAGAGATGCTGAGGATTCAGAGTCCAACCAATAGTAAAGTTTTTTATTTTAAAAATAATTGTTTAATTAATTATGTATTAAATATATATATGTATAAAATAAGGATTTTTATTTTCATTTTAACAAATATTGTTATTACACAATTTTTTTATAGTATTACTTGGGAAATAACATTATTAATTACTATATATATATATATATAAATTAATAATAGATAACCCATTTTAATTATTTTATTTATCTTTTATTTGAAGTATTACTCTACTATAAAGGAATTAAAAGATCATTTTATAATTTTTTTGAGACTATAATCACACTAAATCCTTAGTTGAAATTTGAGAATGTAAACATAATAATTTATAATAATTATTCACCAAGAACAAGAGATTTATTTTTTCGGTTCCATCCCTTCCTCAATATCAAGTGTCCTATTCCTTTCTTGACATGTCTAGCTGAGAGGAAATAAAAAAGAAATGAAAATAATTATACTAAATTTTCATGGTTTGATCCTATATTGACAACATGTTCCTTCATTGTTGAATTCTTTATCATCTAAGGAAGACTCTGCACCTCTAAATCTAAATAATATAAGACATGAATTTTTATTGACTCTTACCTAAATATGATTTCCCCCTCATTGAAATTTAATGAAATATATTTATTATTATTGGAATAGTTTTATACTAAATTAACATGAATCAATATTTAATTTCATTTGTTATTCAAAAAAGTATTATGATTTTTATTGATCATGTTCCAATGATTAAAAATGAAATGGACACATGTATACTGGAAGGATCCATTTTAAAATAACCTTGAAATTCATTAAAACTACCCCTTTCTATTGATTTATTGTAAAATGACCCCTTATCCCTAAGAATTAATGTAATTTCATTAATTTTTATTCACATTATGTTCTAGAGGCCCCTCTTGGTGAAATATAATAATAAAATCTTAAAATAAATTATTTAATGTATAGATATAATAAATGTTAAATCTACAGGAAGGGGATGATGAAATCATCTAGATCAAATTACTCTATAGTTAAAATATTCTTTCTAATATCAACTATTAATAGAAAAGTAATAACCACTAATTATGGAAAAAATTAAAGAAATATTTATTAATAATTGATCAATTTACCCCTAGTAGTATCATTGCATAGTTAAATCCCAAATATATAAAATTAAATTATTAGCATTTTCATTCTTATAAAAATTGACAATATATACCATTGCATCATTATGAGCTACCACACCAGCATTCTTATCACATAAAATTGTATATTAAATGTTACGATCAAAATAGTGAACATAGAGATGATTACCATATATATTCATTTAATTTACCATATTTATAAATGAAAATTAAAAGAATTTATGAATCATGAGGACTAATAAGTGGCTAAAAATATTTAAATTATTTTAGGACATCATGTAAAAAAATAAAATGATTAATTTATATTGGGGTTAAAACTAATTAATTATTATCGGGAAAGAAAAATATTCTTGAATCCATAAAAACTCACTCACAAATACTAAATGTTTTTCTAATCCATAATATAATGTAATTTATATTTTAAATTAAAATAATATAAAGATAATAGATTAATAGAACAATGAAATTAAAATTTTCAAAAATATTTTAATACTCCTTACTACATTATGTAATGGGCTGTTATTTTAACAGTTATCCCTAAAATTATGGGTTACCACATTAATAACTAAAATTTATTTTTATTTTTTAATAAAAAATTTATATTTAATATATAATTAATGATTGAAATTGAGATATTATAATAATAAAAAAATGAGATTAAATTTTTCTAATGAATTTTAATTAAGTCACACTCCCTAAAATAAAAATTTCAATAAGAACCTCACATATATACACTTAGATTTATAATAATAATTTTAAAACCAAATATAAGGATAGGAATAAAAATAAGTTATTTTTTTTAAATGAAAAAAGGTTACATGTTTAAAAGGTTTATAATATTATTATTTTTAATAATTTCAATACCTTCCTAAACATTCCTACAGTATTTATCAAAAGATAATACTTACATGTAAGTCATAAAATTTCAAATCTATCTCTCAATATATATAAGATATGAATTTGTTGAATAATAGATCTGATCTAGCTCATCTATGAGACAAAATTAAACATAGACTGATAAGTGTGGTTGTTAATATAATTTCAAAAATAAATAAATTTCACAGAAACATTTAAATTGATATGTAGTGTTTTAATTAATAATTTATTGATTTTTATTATTGAATAAAAATATGTAAATGATAATTTTTTTTAGATCATTACCATAGATAAGAGTTCGTTCCTTAATTATGTAAAAATATAAAGGCTGTAATGTTTTACTAGTTTAAAAAAGATAAGAAATATAGAATTTCTATAAATTTGAAAATTATTAATTAATAAAAATTATATAAAAGAAAATAAATTAATAAAATGAAAATTTAAATATGAAAAATATCTTTAAATAATTAATGAATTTCTATAAAAATATAATATAAATTAAATTACAGAGAAAAAAATGAAATTTAAAAGAAATATTTCTTAACTTTTATAAGAAATTTTATAGCATGTTGATAATAATGATGTGATAATGTTTAAAAGTGTGATAAAGTGTAAAATAAGATGTTAATTCATATTTTTAAATCACACCTTTCCAGTATACCTTGATCTTCATTCCACACATAATAAAATTGAGAATTATATTCATAAAAAAATATATAAAAATTATACTGATATGTGGGGTGTTCACCAAAGAAGAAGATCTTTTTAGTCAATGATTGATACATTTTTTAATATATTATACCGATGAATTATGATTTTCAATCCCCAACCACTCCATTTTAATTTGTTCCCAAGATTTTAGAAATATAAAAATTATAAGTCATAAATGACATTTTGTAGACTAAAACACGTATCTAACCATTATACTTACATATAAATCCTTCCATAGTGTAATATTAAAATTTTAAATCATATTAATGGGACTTATCCTCGCTATCTATAGGTTATTTTGAAATAATTAACATTAGAGTCATGTAAAGTAGATGAAATGTAAATTTCTAAATTAAGGGAGAATCAATTACATACAAATAAATTATACTTTTATTTATGTCTTGAATATTTTAATCTAAATAATCAAATTTAATATATTTTAATTTTTTGTATAGTTACATTTTTTAAAAAAATTATTATAAAAAATATATTATTAACAGCCAAAATAAAATTACAATGATTTTAAAAATATCACTATGGTTGTGTTTGAAAAAAAATGTATTATTTTCTCCCTTACTAGTCTTCTTTAAAGAAAGAATTTAATTAGAATTCATCAACATCCATATTTGGGAAACTATCTAATGAATTTTTAGGAAATTTTATTTTTATTTATATTCATGCACACAAAAACAACATTAAATTGTATTATAATATAACTTTATAGAATAAAGTATCAATGAAAAACATTATAGAAGAATTAATTATCAATCCACAATTCTCACATTTTTTATTCCAAAATTTCCTAGAGATGATTCGATATACATTGTTTCACTATAACATGGATATTCTAGAAGTATTGATATATGTTGGACTCCATTATTCATTTAGTTATAGTTTTTTAAAGTTCATTGTCAAAACATAATGAATTGTATAAAAGTACAGAGAGAATTCATCAACAAGGGAGAGAATATGTAAACATATATTTTGATTAAAAATAATCATAAAAATAGATAATGATGAAATTGTGGAGTGCATACATGTAAAGGCTTCACAATCTACCTAAAATACAATTCTATATTTTCTAGAAAAATATTTTATTTTTGTTTGAAATTTAGAATCATAAATATAAATAAGGGTTAAGGGGTTGATTCATATTTTATTGAAGATTCCATAAATATAAAATTCATAATATTACAAGGGATCCAGTATTTATAAATATTAAATTTTTAACATAATTTGGGAATAGTTTTTTATCCTTAAATTTAAATAATTTTATGAAATATTATTAAACATGATGAGAATTAATAACTCATTCCATAATTATGTTAATGAAAACCCTTACATCGTAAATTCTTTATAATGTTAAATAAATGTATTTTCATAAAAAATAATTTCTCACAAACCATGTAAAATTGATTTAATGGGGTTCACCTCTGAATCAAAATTAAATAGAATAACTACCCACTAATGTGGATATTGGATATAAATAAAAATATAGAGGTAAAATAATATAATAAAATCTATAATATTGAGTATTATTTTTTTTTTCCTCATTATCCCATTTGTTCTATTTACCCATATACAGAATCCTATACCTGTAATCCAAATGTTTAAATTCTTCCAATCATTCCATCACCACCCAATTTATTGTTTTACGCAAAATAAAATGAAATGTATGAACGGAATAAGACAACTTAATTTTTAGATGGACCCATGGAATATTTCAATGAATCATCAAAAAAAATGTCTTAATATTATTCCTATGTAATATTTTAATTATTATAAATTTCATGGAACTATTAAAAATTTATTTAAACTGTACAAGACACTAAAAAATACTTCAAATGGTCACCATTTTTAGAGTAGTGTTGTAAAATTAAACCCAATAAATGTAGAAAGATGAAGTTTTAAATATTTTAAATATTTTAATTATATAAAGGCTCTGTGAGTTGAAAATAATCTAAATTAAACTTATGAAATAAAAATATTTTGATATACAATATAAATTAAAATATGAAACTATGATAATACCTTGATATAATCATCTACCAAAAATCTTCCAACCCTTAATATTTTACACCCCTTGGGAATGAAGTGAAAAATAATACCATTATTTAAACAAAAACCAAAACATAAACAACTTAAAATGATTAATCAATTATCCTAAATAATATCTTGGGTAGTATAAATTCCTAATATCAAAATATAAAATATATAATTTTTAATATTTTAAAAAAGGACTATCTAAACCCATGATTCATTATAATTTCCCTAACCGTAGATCTCATATCTCAAAAATAAATTATTAATGTTATGGATAATTTATATAATAATGGGTTTTTAACATTTTCTTGAAATTAATTTCATATTACATTATTTTAAATTTGAATAATTCATTTACAATGACGACATATGAAGTCATAAATAACAACGGATGTAATATGAGGGTGATTTTTTTTCTTTTTTTAGAATATATGGAAATTATTAAATTATTGGGAAAAAAATAAAACATATTAAGTACCTAAAATATCAATACCCTTAATTAAAATATTTTATTATCAACTTGGTATTAATGTAATTTTTCTTTGGAAAAAAATAAAATCATAAAATAATTTAGTGATAAATCAAAATCATTTAATTTTTAAAAATTCACATAAAACATCCTAGTTCTTTAGTTAATGGATTAGTATATTAATATGTATCCCAAAATTAGTATTGAACTCCAAAAAAACATAAAAAATACTGAATTGTTTAACGAAAATGAATTTAGACTTTTTTTTTAAAGGTTGGGGCCGAAGCCTCATTTTTTATTAATAAAGCAAAGCAAAGACCTCTTTTAACTGGGTAGAGGGAGACCCATTACATAGCCTGAAGGCCCAGTGGGCTTGTATCCCATTACATAGCCCGTAGGCCCAAAGTTTTGACCAAATTCTAATTCTGTGAATAGTACCCCGGCTGCTACAGTACCGCACAGTACTGCCGCCGCTATAGAGCCCTACCGCCACTACAGTTCCCGCCGATCAACAGTACTGCCGCTACTACAGTACCCGATACAGTACTGCTACAGTAGCCTGCACCCAATGGGTTTTGAACCCCCATTTTTCATGTAATATTACGGGGTGCTTACCACTAAGCCAAACCCCAACTACATAAAATGAATTTAGATTATAAATTATTATAATGATTGTAATTTAAATATTATAAAAAGTTAACTAGATGATTAAAGTTAATCTAATAAAAATCAATTAATTCAATTTCCCCAACCAATGATTTTCAATAAAATTTCACCTCTTACCATATTTTATGTAAAAATATAATATATTTGAAAAAATTGAAGTCATATACATGATGATAATAATAAGTAACTATGATTTAATATGGGTATTAAAGAACTTCCTCAACAATTTTAATATTGATTTTAAAATTTAAAAAAAAAATTGATATGAACAAATATCATTCTAAATTTCATACCATGTAATGGGACTCTCTAAATATTTTTATGTGATCAAAGTGCATGAAATTTTATGACATTCCTTTATAATGTTGAATTGAATGTCAAATAATGCTGATGATCATGGTTAATAATATAAGTGAAAACCTAACATGATTTTGTGACTAATTTTCAAAGACATGGTATATTTGAAACAATAATTTAAAATTCTTTATTTTAGATCAAAATAATATAAATAAATAGTTTATTAATATGTCATTATGATAGATAAAATGATATATTATGATTATCATACCGAGAAGTGATTTTTTTTTGTATGGGTTTAATGATGTGCTAAAATATTTTTACCATTTTAAAATATTGAGGAAAAAATAAAAAAAGAAAAAAATAATTAATAAAAATGAAAATAAAATAATAAAACAAAAAATGTTATATAAAAAGAAATGAATAATGAATGAATAATATAAATAAACAGTTTAATATATATATAAAATAAGGAAAATATATAAAATGAAATATCAATTCCCTTGATGGTGGTATTTTTCAAATGCTCAAGGATTGTTGAGTGATAAGATAAAAATTAATAATGGTGTATAGTAAATTAGGGGGTGAGAGTTTTTTGTGTAATGCTATAAAAATGTGGCATGAACTCTATTCCATATATTGAAAAATATGAATTTTTTTATAAAAAAACTAGAAATAAATAAAAACAACCATACATGTTGGGTTTCCCCTATGAATGAATTTATTTTTAAGTCATTATCTATAATTTCTTAGCCTATTATACATGATTTGATAGTGGGTATAATTTTTATGACCTAGACAAATAGATATAGCTTTTTTCTATATATTTCAAGAAAATTAAAATTATTTTTGGAGGAGGATATTTAAATGGATTATGAAAAATATAACTATAATGCTCACACCATATGTCTTTTTATATGTAATATTTAATTGTGAAATAATATAATGTGGATGATTAACCCAAATATCATTTTTATGTTCCACCCATATATAATAAATCTTTTATAGATATTGAAGGTAGTTGAAAATTATACTTATCTATCATAGTATATGAAAATCCCTCTAATTATTAGTTAGAATAATCATTTAATGGATATAATAAACTAAATTTTAAATTATAAATGAATAAAAAAATGATTCATTTTAATTTCTTCAAAAAAATATTAATTTTTTTTACATAATCAAAAAAAATAAAATTAAAAATATCTTATTTACATAACCATGGATATGAGTGAATTGAATTTTCATTATTTTTTCCATATTAATTATATTTTAATATATATAATATTGGAATTCATACACTATCCATTCAATGTAATCATCAAAAGAATCTCTATGAAATTTTTTCAGATCAAATTCCATTATATAAAATGTTCATGTTTTCCATAGAAGAATAAAATTCAACATTAAAATACATAAAATGAATTAAATAATTACCCTTTATCTTATTGAGAAATCCTTGAGACTTAATTTAATTAATATTCTTTTCCTATATATTAAGATAAAAAAAACATTATGCTTTCATCACATGTTCACAATAAAAGTTATAAAATTCCATGTTCTCATTATTTTACACATGGAATTATTTTTTGAGTTCAAGGTTAAACCACAAGAAACTATATTCATGAAGTGAATGTATATAGGGAATTTAGTCACAATAGATGGAATTCCAAAATGTTAGTTTTTTATATGAAACAATCGAAATGATATGGGAATGAAAAAATTATAGAGAGGAGGGAATTTAAGGAATTAGAATCTACCTATAATAATAGTAATTCTATTATTTAGAAACATGATTAATTTTATAAATAAATTCATAATTATATTTCTAAATTTCACTAAGGTTATTGATCCTCAATTGAGTTATTATTCCAAATCACCAAAAAACTACTTGAAAATATTACATATGAACATACATTTTGAATAATTAAATGTGAAACATAAGTATGTTTGAGGGATGGTAGACTTCTAATTAAACACACTATTATCATATAATTTTATTATAAGAGATTTATGAACTTATTATTTAATTATTTTTTTGAAAATATGTTAATTTTAAGTCCTTTATCAAAAAAAATTGTAATAAATTAATTTATAAAAAACATTTATTTACTTATAAAAAATAATTAAATTCTTTAGATCTTCATGAAAAAAATGAAAACCCCCCAATAAAATTTTTATATATAGTAAAAACAAGTATTAATATTATTCCTTCATCATGTTATATCCAGTGATAACAAAATAAGATCATAAAAAACAGAAGGGCCCATAGATATGTTTCTATAAAATTTTAGCAAACCCAACCTTTTTTCCATTTTATATAATGACACAATGACCCTACAACATGCTACATTTTGAATAATTCTTATTATATTACTATGAAAAGTATATTTTAAGTTAATGCCTTTTATATTAATATAAAATTCAACGAACCCAATATAATATGATGTTAATTTGAATAAATCTCAAGGGTTTTTTTAATTAGATGATTTTACTATTTATATATAAGGTTGAGATTAGGGGTCTGAAAATGGGAAAATGTGCTCGATGATAAATGTAACATATCGAGTTTTTTAAAAAGAAATACTATGATTTATAGAATACATAATACTTTACATATAGCTTAAATGAATAATTAAATAATATTATTTAAAATTTACAGTCATAACTAAGTCGTTAGAATGGTGGGAATGAATAATATTACTAAATTATAAATATTATGGTTTAAAAATGTATATATAATTAATTATTTTGTGAACAATTAATTATAAATGAATGTGAACCCATTTTAAAATAAAAAAATTGAATAACTATTTAAATCTGCACATGTTCATTTTAAACCAATAAGTTACTAAATCACTCATGTTTGAATATAGTAATTAAATATATCTAAAATAATTTAATTGAATGTTTTACATTTATATTATATGTTTCATAGACATGATATAAGATCAAATTCAATTTTATGCATTAAAGGAGTATTTAAAAAAAGATATTTTTACCTCCTTTTGATGGAGAACCCATTTTAAATATAGTTTTCACACTTTTATATGTTCTATTTTAAAAAATAATCTTATTTTGAAGAGGGACATAAAAATATACTTTGGTTGAATTTTTGGTATGTTTTGGATAATATTCATTATTAATGAATCGTAAAAAGCAGTACATTTTAATTCAAAACTACCTTTTCATATAATTTATTTTTATAGTTATATTATCCTTTTATTTCGTTTTAAGGTATAATTATATTACGTTTTTATCATTTTATCCAATTTATGTCATTTTCATCAATTTCATATTGAAATTAGATATAAAAACTATGTGAACTTTTGAACATTTTACTTTTAAACCCGTTTTCTCATTCCATTGTCGGGATTAATTTTTAATTAATTTATGAAAATTATAAGTTTTTAATTTGGAAAATCGATTCTATATTTGGAATCATAAGGTAAAAATTATTTAAATTGGTCCCTTTTATTTTTGGAAATTATGAATAATAACTTTAATAATATTGTTATTACCACGGTTAAGGGTAAATCATGTAATTAAAGGTTAGAATAATGTTATAAATATTATAAAACTACTCTAACACTTGTAATAATCTTATTTTATTAGTTTTAGTCAACCAATAAAATCCTTGGTATGAACTTTTGGCCTTTGTAAGCCACTTGGGTGTGATTATAACATTTATAATATTTTATTTAAAGTAAAGACCAACATGTCATATTCATGTCTCTTATTACTAAAAATAATTTAATATGGTTTTATATAAGTAATATATTTGACTATAAATAATACATAGAGAGATAAAAATATTACCCACATCATGGTAATTTATTAATACTTTTTAGGAAACAAATAATAATAGTAAATGGTGATAAAATGATGATGCAATAATTTCTTAATTAATGAAAGAATCAAATAAATGATAATATAAAAATTAATATAAATATTATATGACATAATTAATTTCATACAAGAATTTTATGGATTAATTTGACATTTTTTTATGATTTAAAGGAGTTTTTTTTACTTATATTGCTGTTATGATATTTTTTTAAAATTCAACTAATGAATAGTATCAAAATTGACACTATAGGTATTTAAAAATATAGAATATTTTATTAAATGATATAAATTCTTTAAAAAACCATGATTCATCCAAATAGTTTTGAGAAGTCCAAATATTTTATAAAATACTCTTTTATTTGTAATTTTTCATATTATGGTTATTATATTAACCCAATAAGTGTAAATAATATAATAACCCGGAAAGATTAAAAATAGTAAAATAAGTGTTAAAACAATAATATAAGGATTAAAAAATAATCACAACATATATTTTTTTTATTTTATTAATTTATTTCAGCCTATACATATCCTATATTATAAAAAAATCAATTAGGACCGATTTGGAAAAGAAAATAAATTTATATTTATTTAATATTTTTAATAATTCCAAGAGTGTCCCCCCCCCTCTCCTGTAAAATGGAACACATTAATCTATATTTCTTACACTAAAAAATATTTTTATGGAAAATATCTACCCAAAACCATTAATAAAATACCTAACCACATTCTAGAGTCCTTATGTTAGGCATAACACCCTACTTAGATATGTTGATGTGTTAAGAAAAGGTGGTCGTCTGAAGAAAATGTATCATTTTTGTTTAAGTGTTTCTATTTTATTTCTTCTTCCACTTCCTTGAAATATTATAAAATCATTATGAGATAATAAATATAGTATCATAAATATAATTATATGATTTTATTTTAATATCATCACCTAAATTCATCTCTGATTCCATTAAATGGGGAAGCAATTAATCATTCGTGTGTACGTGTGAACTATCACCTCCAAACTAATATAATTCATTTTCCATAAATGTCTCTCAAGAATAGTTATAATGATGTAATTAATGGTAGTATGTGATATTAATGACATATTAATCATTATAATATAATAATATGTCAATTACATTCTTACTTTCCATGGACATAAAAATGATAATGTTGTCTGTGCGTACGTGTGAACTATCACCTCCACGAAGCAATGTGATTCGTTTTTAATCACCACAATAGTTTTATGATATATAAAAGTGTATTTAAATTATCAATATAATTTTAATGAACTTATGATCATTATTTAAAGATAAAATTATAATTACCTTCTTTCCATAATGATAATTGAAAATGGAAAACGTTACTCATGTGTGTGTATGACTTACCACCTCCATGATGGGGACATTGTTAATTTTTCATATCCATATTTAATGAATATATTTCAAGCTATAATTGAAATATAAAATTTATTATTATGAAATTCATAATATTTTGTAGATTATAGACTTATGGCCACATAGACTATTGATATCATACCATGTTCATTTTTGACTCAAGTACAGAATATCAACAAAAAGTCGAACTTAATTAATTTATTAATTGTAATAACATTGTAATAAGTGATATAAAGGTAATAAAAAACATGAAAAAGGTTCCCAATTAAGTAAAAATCAAATTTTATTATTCAGAAATATAAATAGTGTACCTGATGAGTCAGACTCAAGGTAAGGGACTATTTAACTAAAAAATCATTTTAAATGTTTTAAAAAATTATTCTTCTAAATATTTATCATTCACATACATGTATTAAAAAATAGGTTTATGGATTTACTGATATGAACAATAATTTTTTAAAATTTTAATTACTTTAAAAAGTTTAAATGTGGCATGAGAAACATTGATACAAAAATCTTCTTTTTAAATGTTTTAATTTTATATTAAAAATGGATTGATTATTTCAATCACATGGAATGTTTTTTAACATATACGTTATGAACTTAAATTATCTATTTTATGTCACTTTAATTTTTTGATGTTTAATTTAAAAGTTTTCACTATTATTTTCAAATAATGTGTTTTCATTTCTGAGTGTGCAGCTTTGTAAAAATGAATTGTGATTTAAAAGTGGAAATGTTATTTTTCTTTTATTCTAGTTTTATGTGTTAGAATTATGTTATGGTTCTGGGGAATTTTTTATGAATATGGGAGGTTTTTTGAAAAACTGAGGGTATTTGATCCCATGATAGCTCTCAAATTCTTTAGGTAATGACACAGAGTTAAATGGTTAGGTTTATCGTAAGAGAATTAGGGAATATACTATGATGGGTATTCCAAATATAACTATAAAGTTTACTCCCTATATAACCATGAAATCTACAATGTTAGAATGATATGGATGCCATAAGATTAACTTTTTGATTTATTATTTATATGGAGTTTTACCGTAATCTTATGATTTCATGAGGTAAGCTTAAGAGTTTTTGTTTTATGGGTGAAAAGTGTGATTTTGTTAAAATGTTTTCATAAGTTTAAATTATTCATGTACTAATGGTTTCATTCCTTATTTTATTTCAATTACTAGGATTTTTGTTCTCATACCAATTTTTAAAATGTTCGTCATGGGTTATAAGGATGGGTAAGATAAATGAGGTTGTCAAGATGAATGTTTTGAAATTTTTTATCCATAAAAATAAATCATGTTTTATTTTAATGATTTTTATTTTGTGAAAAAATGGATAATGATTAGAAGTGTATACTTTGTAAATTTTGATTTGTTATTTATAGTTATGGCCTAATTTTTTAAAAACTAAACTTGAAAATATCCTCAATATTAAGGAATGTAAATTCTTGACTAAAACTCAAGATTATGTAACATTTAAGGCCAGGTCCTTACAATTTGTATCAAAGGATGGTTTAGAGAACCTTAGAGATTGTGATGTTTTCATAAGAGTTAGGAATATCATCATGAGTTTATTATTATAGGGTTTAACATAATTTCAATGTATCATACACCCCTTTTGATGATTTATGTTATGAAATTTTAAACGGAGTGATGGTATTTTTAGAGACATTTGTTTTTGAGCTAATTATGTGTTATTACTTTTTGGGATGAAAAAATAAATTTACAACATAAACTATGAGGTTAAAACATGTTATGGTTATTTTTTAGGACTTTATAATTTTGGAAATGTTATATTAATTATATATATTTATAAAAAGGATAACCCACAAGATCAGGGACAACTAATCATGTCAGACATGGCTATGGGAATATAACCCACAACCAAAGGGAGAGAAGGGTGCATCGCTTTCCACTGGCCTACGTGAAGTCCTGGTTTAGTATGAATTTCTATTTTTAGATAAAAAAATTTATTGAATAAGAATAATTTTATTTTTGGAACTTATTTTCTATCAAATGGATATCCATGGTATTGGAAAATAATTTGGGGATTAAGTTATCAATGTTATTTTTGAAGACGTTAACTATTTTGGGAACTTTATATGATTAAAGTAAATAGAATACTATGGGATTTTAATTGAGGAGTAATAGTTGAGTTATATTTTTTAAATAATATAAGATTTAATTGTGGAATCATGGTGATTCAGGTTATTTATGGAAATAATTAGCATATCTTAGAAATAATGTGATTTAGGAAATTACATTTCCAATACGAGACACTAAGAGTGATTGATGTTATTTGGAGAAAAATGTTAAAATTTATCTTTGAAGACTATGTTATCAAATCCTTCTTATTTTTGGGTTTCAATATTAGTTTGAATTATTTTTAGGAAATTTAAGGACAGTTATTTATTGAATGTTTACGTGAACTTTGGTAATTACCATTGGATTTTAGATATTAATTTAGTTTTTCATCAGTTTATCATTTTAGAGGAATTATCTTATCATTCCATAAATATTTTGGTTCTGGATTAATATCTAAATGCATTAGGAATAGATATTTAATCTTTTTTGGTATTATGTGATTCTTTAGAAGTTAATTGTAGTGCTTTAATCATGAAAAATCATCTTTATTACTCATTGTTTGGAGAAAAAGTTGAGGTTGTGGTGGAATTTTATTGAAGGATGAAAATGAACCTTTAAACTATGCATATTTCATATTTTCATATTCTATGAAGTAAAATAATTCCTCAATTATATAAAAAGTATATTAAAAAAACTTTTTCTTTTTACTTTTCTGACTATAAAATCAAAGACTGTTTAACCCTTCACAAATTTATGGTTTAGTGATTGGTAACTTATCCTAACCATGTTTTTTATCACTCTCCATTAGAACATGATCACTATTTTTATCTTCCATATCCATGTTTTCCTACATGGAACCCAAGTATGGGTTCTCTGAGGTGACCCCCATACTTCTATTTATTTATTTTAAAGTGTTGGTATCATAAATCTTTTTTCCAATGTGGGATTTCAACAAATATGTTTTCAAAAGTCAACCCATCTAGATTCAAATTTTGAGTTCAAATTGTGGGGACAAAATTTACTAAATGGGGGGGAATATAAAATCCATAGTTTGTTTTAAAATAAATATTATGATTGATAGCGCACATAATATACCGCATCAAGCTTAAACGAATAATTAAATAATGTTATTTAAATGTTACCGTCATAACCTAGCTGTTATAATGGAGGGAATGAGAAGTGTTAATTGAATTATAAAAATTATGGTTTACACTTGTATATATAATTAATTACTTGGTTAAAAATTAATTATAAATGAATATAAAACTTTTTAAAAATAAAAGGAAATGTTTTTCTGAAAAATTATTTAAATGTGAAGAAGTTTGTTTTAAATAAATAAGTAAATAAATAAATCATTTTAGATTATATAAATAAAATATATATATATATATATATAATATTTAATTTGATGTTTTAAATTAATATTATATGTTTTATATACATTATATAAGATAAGATTCAATTTTATGCATAAAAATACTATTTTTCAAAAACATGCATTTTTACCACCTTCTGATGGAGAACCAATTTTACATATAGTTTTTACACTTTAATAAGTTATATTTTACAAAATTAACTTCTTATTTGGAAGTGGGAAATCAAAATTTATTGTGATTGAATTTTGGATATTTTTCTGATAGTATTCATTTTTTAATGGATAGTGAAAAATACTACATTTTAATTCAAAAATACTTTTTTTCTAATTTATTTATATAGTAATATTATCCTTTTACATGGTTTTAATGTATAAATAGATTAAATTTGTATAATTTAATCTAATTTATGCCATTGGAATCAATTTCATGTTGAAACTGGATAAAAAACTATGTGAACTTTTGAACGTTTTACTTTAAAAACTTTTTTTCTCATTCCACCAACGAGATTAATTTTTAATTAATTTATTCCAATTCTGTGTATTTGAATCATAAAAAATGGATTCAATGTTTTTAATCATAATGTCTAAATAATTTAAATAGGTACCTTTTATTTTTGGACGTTATTAATAGTAAATTTAGCAATTATTTGTATTACCACATTTAAAGGGTAAATAGGGTAATTAAAGGTTAAAAAATATTATAAATATTATAAAACTACCATAAAAATTTCCTAATAGTATTGGATTCATTATTTTAGAAACATAAATTCCTTGGTCAAAAATTGTGGCCTTTTGAATCCGCTTTAGTTTGATTATGAAATTTATAACATATTATTTAAAGTAAAGACCGAGATGTTATAATCATGTCTCATATTACTAAAATAATTTTTATATGGGGTAATATAAGTGATATCTTCGACTATAAATATTCCCTAGATAGATAATAATATTACCTACACCATGGTATTTTATTTACAATTTTTAGGAAATATATATTTAATGTAAATTGTGACATAATGATGATGGAGTGATATCTTAATTAAAGAAAGAATCAAATAAATGATATTATAAATATTAAAATAAATGTAATTTGACATAATTGATTTCATAAATGAATTTTATGGATTCATTTTACATGTTGGTGATGATTTAAAATATATTTTTCTAACTTATCTTTCTATTATGATATTTTTTTAAAAGTAAAATAACAAATAGTGTCAAAATGACAATATTGATATGTAAAAATATAAAATATTTTATTAAATATTATAAACTTTTTAAAAATAAAAAATTGGGGAAAATATTTTAGAAAAGTACTCATATATGATAAATTACTATTTTATTTTTATTTTATAATTTTATAATTATTATATTAACCCACAAAGTGTAAATAACATGATATCACAGTAAAATTAAAATGGGTAAAATAAGTGTTGAAACAAAAGGATACGGATTAAAAAATATTCAAAACATATATAATTTTTATTAGATTAATGGATTTAAGCCCATAATAACACTTTATTATAACTAAATCAATTTCTACCTATTCATAATGGAAAATAAATTTATATTAATTTAAAACTTTTAATAATTCTAAGAGTTCCCTCTCCTCTCTTATAAAAGGTAACCCATTCATATCTATTCCTTACACTAAAAAAACATTTGATTCGTCAAATATATACCCTTCACCCCATATTATAATACCTCCCCACATTATATAGGCCCTCTTTTAGGAATAATACTTTCCTTAGAGTTGTTAAGGTGTTAAGTTAAGGTGATCATCCGAAGGAAAGTAAACATTTTTATTTAAGTCTTTCTATATTATTTCATCTTCCAAATCCTTAAAATCTTCTTCAAACGTGATTATATAATAAATAAATTATCCTAGATACATATAAATTTTTTTATGTTAAAATAGTCACATAAATCCATCTCTGATTCCATTAAATGGTAAAATAATTAATCGTTCATGCATACGTGTGAACTATCATCTCCACGAACCGATATAATTCATTTTCCATAAAGATCTATAAAGACTAGTTATAATAAGTGAATTAATGTTCATATGTGATATTCATGACATATTTATCATTATAAGATAATAATTTATCAATTTCATTTTTACTTTTCATTCACATAAAAATGATAACTTCGTTCGTGTGTACGTATGAACTATAACCTCCATGAAGCGATGTGATTCGCTTTTAATCACCACAACACTTGTATGATATATAAAAGTATATTTAAATTATTAATATGTTTTTAATTATGTTATGATGATTCTTTAATGATAAAATGATAATTACTTTCATTCTATAATGATCATTGAATAATAAAGGTGTTACTCGTGCGTACATACGACTTCCATCTCCATGATGGTAATGTTGTTCATTTTTCATATCCATATTTAATGAATGGATTTAAAGGTATAATAAATATATAAAATTTATCATTATTTCATGAATATTAATTTGGGGATAATTTGTTTATGACCACATGTACTATTGACATCATACTATGTTTATTTTCGAATCAAGTACCGAATATCAAAAAAATGTCTGATATGAACTTAAATAATTAGGTAATTGTTAAAACATTGTAATAAGTGATATAAAGGGAATAATATAATTGAAAATTTTCAAAATAAATTAAAATTTTATCTATGTTTATTATTCATGAATATAAATATTTTACATGACGAGTTAGACTCATGGTAATGGACTCTTTAACTAAAAAATCATTTTAAATGTTTTAAAGAGTTATTATTATAAATATTTATCATTTATGTGAATTATTTAAAAATGGTTTTATGAGTTTATTTATATGTAAAATTATTTTTTAAAAATTTAATTTCTTTTAAAAGTTTCAATGTGGTATGGGACACTTTGATTCAAAAGTATTCTTTTTTAAATGTTTTAATTGTGTTTTAAAAATGGAATGATTATTTCAATAACATGGAATGTTTTTTACATATATGTCATGGAAAAAATTTATTGATTTTATGTCACTTTAATGTTTTGATGTTTATTTTACAAGTTTTGACTTTTATTTTCAAATAAAATATTTTCATTTATTAGTGCATGGATTTGTAAAAATGAAATGTGATTTCAAAGTGGAAATGTTATTTTTACTTTATTCTTGTATTATGTGGTATGATTATTTTATGGCCCTTGGGTATTATTTATGAATATGGGTGTATCCATGATACACTGATAAAAGGTGAGCCCAAGATAGTTCTCTAATTCATTTGGTAAAGATATAGAGTTAAACAATTAGTTTTCTCCTAAGAGATTTAGGGAATATTCTATGATGGGTATTCCAAACGTAACCACGAAGGTTGCTCCCTATGTAGCTGTGAAAGCTACAATGTAATAATGACATGGATTACAAAATATTAATTTTATGATTTATGATTTCTATGGATTTTTATAGGAATATTACTATTTGATGAGGTAAGCTTAAGAGTTTGTTTTTTATTGGTGATAATATGGTTTTGTTAAAAAAATTCAAAAGTTTAAAATATTCATGGACTAACAGTTTCATTCCTTCTTTTATGACCCTTACTGAGATTTTTTTTCTCATCCCACATTTTAATTTTTTTTCACAAGGTATAAGGAAGGGTAAGATAATTTAGGATTTCAAGAAGAATGTTATGAATATTTTTATAAAGAAAAATAAATCATGTTTTATTTTAAAGAGTTTTATTTTGTGGAAAAAATGGACAGTGAGTATATGTGTATACATTATAAATTTTGAGTTGTTATATAATAGTTATGGACTAATTCTATAAAACTATAAACTTTAAAATATCATCAATGTGAAAAAGTAAATTTTTGACTAAAAATTAAGAATATTTAACATTTAAGGTTGAGTCCTTAAAATAAAAATATGATAAATGTAGAAAATATCATTTGATTCTTAGTGTCCTAGTATAGGATACCTGATATATAAAATAATAGGTACTTTGTATATAGACTATAAATTATTGGTTTATTTCCCAACAAAATTTATCTAGTGGTCACCGAGTACATAGTGGGAGAGTAATAAGTAACAAATGTCCTATATGATGTGCTTCATTAGTTTTAATTAAATTAAATAATTAGTTAATTTTTTTTTGAAATCTAACCCCATTCTCCCAATTTAATCCATGACATGATCAGACCCACTGAGATTCCACTTTATCTAGAAGATAATTCTAGTGTTTCACCACAATACAACCTTAAATTTTCCATGGGTTGATGATTATCACTAAGAAGGAATACCAAACCATGGGAGGTCATATCCTTATAATTTACAACAAAACCGTATATTTACATAAAATAAAAAATAATATTAATGAAAACAATTTCCCTATTGTAAATAAAATGAACTAATAATGAAAAAAGTATAATAACTTTATATAATGGATAATCCGTGATCCCTAAATATAAATGTAAATGACAATGTAAGACAAGCTGAGGGACTTCTTCAAGAAGAAAGGGATATTATCAAAGAACAAAAAAATCATTCTTGACAACCATTAAGAACTAGTTCAACAAACTCCATATCTTTCATGATGATTCAAAAACTATATATTGTCATCATAGAGAATAATCTATGTGGTAAAAACATCAATGAAATAGTTAATATTAACTTACCCAATATGACACTAAAAAAATAGGGGCAATGACCAAAAATCCCCCCTTCAAACTGATGTTATATGAATAAACAAAAATATGATTATTGTTTCAGATAACCAATGTATTAATGAATATGTGAAAACCCATCTAGATATTTTATCTAGTTAGTAACCAGATATACCCGATAAAACTTTATTCCAAAGACACATAAGAAACTCATATTCTTAGAGATGTATAATCCCTATAAGGTAATATGAATAGAGAAATTGGAATAATTTCTCACAACATTGTTGAGTAAACATAAAAACTAAATAAAAAACAATAGTTTGAATGATATTAAACCTATATAGCTATCAATTGATAGTAAAAGTAACAAATCATCTCAACTACAAGATTAATCCACTACCTCAAACCCATACATTGCTCAGAGGGGTGAAAAAGAGAGTATTAATCAAATACATGGTTAAACTAAATCAAATACTACAAAAAACTAAAATAAACCACCAATATCTTAAGAAAATGGGTATCTTCTAAGGGTTTAATTGTATCAATTCCATCAAAACATCCTTTTATTCTCTAATATTGTATCAACACAAATTATTTAGAAAAAATTATATGATAGAATATGCATACCCCTCTGAGGTGTTATATATTGATAAATGGAGTATTAAAATCATGGATGGGGGACCCACACCCCATCCTAGATATAATATCCCTACCCTTCTCAATATCAGGTAGAATAGAAACCCATAAATTGTAAAAATTATAATGGGAGATATTTAGATACATGTATAATGTTTAAGGACTCACATTATGTTCCTTATGAGAGTACTTACACTATCAATATATTTTTAACCCACACCTAATCAATGATTTGGTGAATGAGGTAGTACGACACTAAAGATCACATTCTCTATAACACCTATCAACCAAATTATTATGATCAATATAATGATTAAACTAAAATTATGCTATGATAAAGTCCCACTTTATCTCACACATTAAACATTCACATGTCTGGGAAATAATTTGGATACACTTCATCATGTCATGATTGGAATGTTAAAACCTGAGTGTATGTGAAAAAAAAGAAAATCATCCTTCTCAAGGGTGCATGCATCAATTGTAACCAATTAACTTATGGAAAGTAATTGAAATAGTATAATATATTTACTAAGATTTGAGTCACCTATACATCATAGCCTCATGATAACTATTCCTACATTCAAATAGAATGTCTAGGTACATGTATCTTTTAAACAGGGAATCTATTAATGGAGTACCTCAACTCTTATCCAAAATAAAGGACACAAGCCTATGATCTATAGGGGACTATTAATGACCATTTTCTATTTTGGATACATGACTCGTGAACCCTCTATTTATTCCGAAATCATTAATTTATCATTTTCCTCTTACATATGGATCTAATTTAATTAAAGTGCATGAAAAATATTTAAAAAAACCATTGATGGAAATATGACCCATTTTTATTATTGTATATAGATAAATTAAAATAATGGTTAATTGTTTATCAACTTTTTTTAAATGGAAAATAATATGTATGTAATTATTGAAAGAATAATAACTATACAACATGTATATAATAATATGTGTTCTTTTCACCAAGATTAGTTTTAGGTGATGTATTTATATCTTTAAGTCTTTTCAACTATATTTTAATGAAGTGATGTGAATGTAATATAATATTTGGGATTCTTATATTATATTAGTGTATTAATGTTACCCTTTTTATATTTTTTTTGTTGAACATGGAGTAGTCTTCAAGCCACACAACTTCATCACTCAGTGAATAATCCATCTGTGTAACCATTTTAGAGATACATACATAAAATTAACTAAATGTATATATTATGTGTGTTATTGAAGTAAAGCTTGTTTTTTACATTATATATCCTAGACATGTGTGCATTTAAAAAAACCTTTCATTAAAAACTATATGTTGTGTGACATATTAATTCTCTCTGTAAAACATTACATCCAATTGATATAAGATAAGGTGTTATAATTAATAGATAAACATCATGTGATCATGTTTTCAATTACATGAAACACCTTCAACTTGATTTAGAATAGATTTCATGATCATTTACTTCTATAGAACTATCCCCAATGTCCTATCAAAACCCACCACACTTCATATACATTCAACCATGTCTTAGGTCCCACAATAGCATGAAAACCATTAATTAAAATATCCCAAAACTATAATATCATAATTAATCGCTACAATACCAATAACCAAACCTCATTTCATCATTGTCACCATTCCACCTTGGGTCTACCGCATCATCTTTATGGTTCAAGTATATTTCATTCTCCCAAATTTCTGATGACCTTTATCACTTTATTATACTACATGAGAGAAAGAGAGTATATGGCTTCACTATACTTTAGGGTCATGGTTTCTAATCACTTAATGATATAAAAAATGTAATTAAATAATAATTTTTTACAATATTAGTTGGATAGAGTAAGAATGATGGTTTTTTGTTATTTCCCATCCACCAGTTCTATATCACATATACATTCCTTGATGAACACATATGTAAAAAGATCTGAAAAATATAAAAATTTAGGAAGATAATTTTCTCATAGTGAAATGAATTAAAAAATATCATGGGATCTAGAATATAAATAATGTTATCTTTAATATAATTAATTGAAAGAAAAATTAGATTCTAACATTTATGGAGATTCTCTAATGATTGGCTAATATAGACTTGATATAAAAATTAATTATATTCTCTTGAAATTATGAATACATGTCCCATTATCTAGTTATTCTTAAAAATACATTAAACACTAATTTGAGTGTTTAAGGTATAATTTATAAGTTAAAAATTATTCTATCATAATTTAATTAATAACCCAATATGATATTTTTCCATGTTACAAAACATTCATCTAGGTTATACAGTTCATAAAAAATATTTTGTCCCCTACTAAACTATGATGAAATATTTTCCATGTAAACACTATTTTTAGGAATTATTTGTGTTTTTCGGACCACTCATGTGCATATTATTGACTAATCAATTAATTGTATTTTTATAATAATGTACTAATTCAACTTTTATGAATTTCACCAAATAACATCCTAATAATAAAACCATGGTATTATATTAGTATATATCTAAAAAAACTCTATATCCATATAATAATTTTATATTAATAATATCCCCTTTATGGAATTTGGATAAAAATCCTAGATTATCATAAATTATCCCACATAAAAATTATTTTTTTCATTAAATAGAATTTTTTTTCTTGTAAGATATCCAAGGATACCAATAGTTATAAGACACAATTAAATACATTATATTAATATAATATTAAACTTTACATCTATTTTTAAAACCCCTACTACCAAAAATCATCAAAAAACACATGATATTTTCAAGGAAATAAATTATTTCATACATAAAATAACATTTTTAAACCTTTCAACATAATTTTTTACTTTACTTCATTTTACATTGAAATATAAATCACTTTTATAGTTGAAAATTAATCATGAACCATAAATATCAAAATTTAAAATGTATATTAGAAAAGGAACCATTTGGAAACTATATCAAGACCCCAAGATTTATTGACTTACCTAAGTGTCTATCAGATGATTTTACATATAACCACATATAACTCCACCATTTAAGAGATAAAGACTATAATACACTATCCTCAAAATATGATTAAGGTTATATATCCCTAGATCTCTTTGAATCCTAATGTTTCACCACCTACATGATGAAGAAATCTCCAAGATCTACATTTCAAATATCTCATAATTTCAGGAAGTATAACACATGTCAATCTTTAATGTCTAAAAACTTATTATTTGTTTATGTGGATTAACTAGTGGTTTTATTTTCTCTTTTATATGAAATATAGTGTCCCTCAAATCAATAAAATAATTTTCCTATATATACCACCATGAATCAAGGTCACAAATAATCATTGACTCATTCCCCCATAACCTCATGTTGACTGTACCAGCCTATTCAGATGCCCATGACCTATCAGTTAAACCACTGGGAAACAACTGTCCCAAATAAAATAACCATAAAACCCTCCTTAATGATCATATTACTAATAAAATTTCCATAAACCAAGTTAATTCCAAAATGTCACATAAAATTTCAACATAATTTTTGATAAGATTTTCTACTACTCATGGGTCATCACCCATGGTACATTTCGTGACATTGCAAGTAATATTTCTAATGACCAAAAAATGTTCTAGATATGAGGTTTTGAAAAAAATATTTCCACCCAAAAAAAATTATATAAGATAATCTTTGAAAATTAAATCACAACGTGCATCATTTTTTTCTCCAATATTGAAAATATTGAGAATAAAAAAAATACTATATAACATATTTTATGTTTATAAAATCTCATCAATATTAATAGCATCAACTTATCAAGAGTCACATGTTCCTAAATTTCAATATAATATAATTTATATATCCTTGATGTTGTAATTTTATATTAAAAAAATAATTTATCATCTATGTTCCAAAATCAATTATTAATCAAGTGGATATGTCCATAGTATCAATAGAAATCCCATCTTTATGGTCATCCAAGATAGGTAGATTTACCTAGTAGCATCATATCCTAGTGAATCAGAATATAATCCCCAATCTATTGATCATTTAATTCATTAATCAGCATTTTATTATGATAAAAACTAACTTTAGGATTTATATAAATCAAGATACCCAATTTAGTCATTAAAATTCCATAAATCCTTATTTACAGCCACAATCTTTCATCAAGATCACCCAATAAAGAGACTCATTTCTAGATTGGAAGAAATCTGGAGGAACTACAAATCTTTATTTCTTATTAAAATATTATACATTGTGATATGATAATAGAAATAATGATTAATCAAAAGGTAACTACTATAATCAACTTCAATCATCAATTTTTAAAAGAAATATTCACCATCACCTAAGGTGTTTCGACTACCTCAAAAATAAATCAATAGGGGAAGAGGTCTAGTTGATATCAATAACACTATTTTAAAATTCTTTATATTTAGGTTAATTTAATTCCAAGCCTTATTAAACTATAAGAAGAATCAATATATTCTGAAAACCATCATGAACATAAATGATAAGATTCTCACAAGTAGTTTGTACAGGGTAAGTGTGAGAATCCCCATATTATCTTAGATCCAATTTTCACATCACCAAACATTCATTAATGATTGTATTTTTGATCAGAAGATATATCTATGTTGAATATATTCAATATCAATTCCACTATTCATCCTTGTATCACTGAACAGAAAGATATTCCCAAGAATGGTGGTGGTAGTAAATTCTAGGATCTCATTCAAATCAAAGTTAAATATTAGAAAGCATGAACTCTCTAATTTTCAAATATTCATGAGAATTTATAGAATCATTTTGATATCTTTTGAAGGTCATATTATCATTCTCTCTAATACATATATAAATCTATTATTTGAGTTCCTCCTTCATAATACTATAGTGATTTTTAATCTTGAGAGTATCATCTCTATTTTCATCATCAATGATTGGGGAAATATCCTTGAAAAAATATACTTTTGTAGGAGGGTATAGTTTTACATAAATCAATCTCCCCCAAAGATCTAGTGATAATGTTTTGTTCTAATAAATAATAACCCTTCATAAATAATATCTTGTTGTGATTATGGAAAATGAAACAATCTGGTTCCACCATTGGTTTCATTGTTTTTTTAGTATTATAGTGGGGTAAATATGATTTATCATGACATGATTTGTCATGTCTAAATTTAAAGGCTTCATGAGAATTACTAGGGTCCTCTTAATACCCCCACTAGGGTGGGGGATTAGTGGTATAACATAATGTGATTTGAACAACATTATAAAAACTCACAATATCATTATACTCAAGTGTATGTATCACAATTTTTCTAGTGAGATCAATGTATACATATTGAATATTATCCTCATCAATATTATGAAAAACTTAATTTTATCCTTTAATAGAATCTTGAACTTCATAACGGTCAGTAGTGATTTTATAAATTTTATTACATTCTTCCATGTCAATATTTTTTATGTTTCACCCCATGTCAGTTAACGATCCAAAGGATGTTATACATTATTTCCACAATATTTTGAAGAGAGTACAATCTTAAGGAAAGAACTGTAATAACTGGGCAGGTTTTCATATTCCACTTCTAAAAAAAACAAATTTTCAATCTTAAATACAGATCTAGGATTTGAGTTGTTGGGAAATGTTAATCTCCACACAAACCCGAGTTACTAATTTTATTGAAGGATTCCTCACCATGATTCCAAACATAAATGGATGTCTAATTATTTTTGAAATTTAAAACATGGAAATTCGTTTAAACAGACGATGTGGTATCCTGGGGAATCCAAGTAAGGAAATACCTATAATAGACTTAATGTAAGGATTATAATTTGGGTTCCATTTGACAACATTCATAAAACAACAACTAGAATCTAATAAACGTATCACCTAAAATTTATAGTACTCATTTTCATAAGGGAACTAAAAAAACATTTTAAGAATTCAACATATTTAAATAAAAATCTATAAAGCTAATTTCTTCAAGCTATTTATTTAAAACATAAAATTGAGGTCAATTATTAATGAATTTTAAAATGAGAAGAAAACATAAATATATTGAATGAAATTTTACCTCATTTATTGAGTATTAAATTACTAGAGACCTCTATGGTGAAAATTATTTGGCTCTATTCAAATATATGCATCTGTGAAAACACCCATGTCAAGTTTTTTAGTAGTCTTGAGATATCCTCCAATGATAAAAATATATTGAGACTTAGTATTAGGTTTTCTTTCTTGATCTCCCATTTTTGGGATCTCTGGCATCTATAACTCTGTATTTCATCATCTCTATATTAAATCTCATCACTGTATTTTATATTTTTCAGATATGGTTATAAAATTAATACATTAATGGATTTCTTGAATATTGAGATAAAATATTATTGAATAATTATTTATGTTTTCCCATCATGACAGATAATAGAATATTGAATGATGTATCCAGGAATAGCACTCAAAATACCATAAATCAACTAATCAAGGAATCTATATCATCCATAGGAATCAAATGTTCTATTTGATAAAATAATCTAGAAAATATAATTAAGTAGAATGATAATAGAAAAAAATCTCTATAAAAGGATCACATTCTATTCATGCCACCATCACTAAACTTCCATTATAATAGTCAATAATCATATAATAAATAACCATAAAATAATCAATATGATTCGATATAGAGAATTTTGATCATGATATAATATTATGATAGAAAATAAAATATATCATGAATGGAAATTTTAATCTTCTATAATGTATATTGTTTAATCATTAATGTTGTAATAAGATCACACAATAAGATATCATCTTTCCAAGATAGTATATCTCATGAATAATAAGAGGAGAACACTAGTTCTATCTAGTCTATCTAAGGATCCCCTTTACATCTTCTAGATTATAATTAAAATCACTATTTAAATGATTGATATAGATAGGATAAAATAATCAAAACTGAAAAAACTATATGAATGTTTATTTCTCCATTATCCTTTTTATGTTGTTGAAATTTTGAAAAAAATCAGTTCTCATATTTCCTATATTATGTGTAATTATAAGTCATTATTGTAAGATCCTTAAATATGTATTAGGTATAAAACCTTTTAAATTTGGTCTAATTCATTTCATTAGACCTAATAGAGATGCTTAATGAGGTCATGGGTGTTTCATAGGTGTCTGAGGATTGTTCAGAGTTGGGAGTACATCATTTATAGAGAAACATATTGACCTCATAGTTTGGAGAAATCATGCGGGGTAGGCAGCATGGTTACCCCCAACCATGTGGGGCTTGACAGAGGGCCACGTAGGGTGTATAGTTTTCCCAAGACGTGTTCTAGAGGCCACACATGTGTGAGGAATTTATATAATTTTGAGTAGATCAATTTCCCATGGCTGGAACACATTTTTCTTTGTCATGTAGGTACCCTTCCATTAAAGTGAGAAAATCATGGTCGGTGCGTGGATTGGCCAACTGTGTGGCCAAACCATGTAACCTAAAATTTCCAGGAAAATTTACCAATTTCCCTTGAAGTCATATATCATGTACCCCTCTTAATATTTTTTATTTCCATCAACTGGGCCACCCTTTTCTCTTCTTGTCAAGATACTTTAAATGCCTAACCTAGGTATTGAAGCAAATCCTCTATCAAAAGTCCAATCAATCGACTATTTATCTCATTGGATTCCTCTAGATAAGCTCTTTTATCATCTTGTTCCTTTATTCATTTCTCTTCTCCTCGATGGAGTTATCATAGTGCAGGATCATATGCCCTATTTTCATATAATTCATCAATTCCAAATATTTCATCCAATGAAGGAAAAACTAATGGATGATACTGGATGAGGAGATTTATATCAGTATGATTTAGTTGGTCTATTATTTAGCCCTCATGTTTTCATGTTTTATAATATATGTCATTGTTCCACATTCCACTTTCACCATGTGTTTCCATAAATTGAATCTTCCTTGAATTGGTTGACTTGTTAAAACTAAAATTATGTCAATATTTACGACCTTATAAGTTTCCATCCCTTTGGGTGTTCCCCCTTATATTCCTAAATTTTTTCCATGGATATATAGACAAAGAACCTATTTTACTCTTTGAATTTAATTCTAAATGGTGATTTCCCTTTGATAGTCGATGGATGTAGTGGTATAATAGGGCTCCTTCCCTTAATAATTATAATGAATTGAATTTATTAGAGGTGATTGGTAAGCTCATATAACCTAATTGAATTGAAAAATGGACATTCTATTGTTAATGATAGATGTAAAGAAATTATGAATTATTCCTTGAATCATATTAAGGACAATGGATATTATTATTAAGGATGTGTGGACATGGAGACCCTCTTTAATGATGAATTCTGGGAATGATCATCCTTATGAAAATTATAAATGAATTGTCATGGCATCCCTTATGATTTAATACTAAATGGGCTTGATGAACCTTCTTATAAAGAAATGGACATGGTGACCCTTATATAAATGTGGTACTATATGGGCATGATTCCTCTTGTGATACTATATAGGTATGTAATCCCATGTGATACTATATAGACATGATGACCATATTATGTGATGCTGGACATGGGGTCCCTATACATGTTACTAGGCATGGTTTCCCTATTTTTTTATAATGGAAATGTTTTTACTTACTAATGTAATATAGGGCATTTAGTAACCTATAATACTATGATAATGGATATAGAATCCCTTATAATAGGGATATGAGGCATTCCGTCTAATGATACATGTTTAGAGTTATTCCAAAATGGTCTGAAAAAGGTAGCTTCTATTTGGTTTCCTTCAAGAACTAGTGCCAACCCATTTTAAATTTTTAATAATTCATTAAATTATTTTATCTATACACTTCCATGTTATACAAAAATATTGGATATCTATAGACGTCATTGATTGTGGCATACTGATTTTATCTCACAGCCTATCCAGGACACCAATTTCACCCAATAAGACTATATGCTTGAAAGAGTAGATAAGGTGAAGCATCCAATTATGGACTTGTGACTTATTTCATGTTTAATGAGGAGGGATTAGTAGTATCTGATGATTCTAGAGCTCAGGATGCTTGGGTAGATTTTGGTATTTTTGGTACATTTTGTATAAAATGTATTTCCTAATTCCATGTATACATTTTTTCAAGATTTATAGAATCATGAAATAAATTATCCAATTTTTTATGTGATTCAGTATCTAATTATTAATTTTTTTTAAGAAGGTGAGTCTTTGGTCAAAAGACCAAAGAAATTTTTTTAAGAAAAAGAGATTACATGAGTCTAAAAGATGGAACCATTTTACAATATTTAACATGGAGAAGAAGTAAGTTGTCTAGGAGCTCCCCCAGCTAGGTTATGTCTTGTGGAACTCCCTTATTGGAAAGTCCATCAGCAACCATATTCGCCTCTCGGTAGGTCTGTGTTGCAAGTTAGTTGAAGTCTTGGAGAGAGTGAAGGCAGTTCATCCACCGTGTAGTAAGCGACCAAGCGAGATAAATCACACCCTTCCAAATGGCCTTCACTACAGTAGTAGAATCACTTTCAATATACAAGTTGTTCCAACCTTGGTGAAAGGAGAAAGAGATGGAATGAATCATGCTCATCATTTCGGCTTCTAGAGAGGTTGCAGTACTACATCCTCCAAAAAAAGCACCCAACTATCTGACCAGGGTGATTTCTGAAGATGGGTCCACACCTTGCGGGTCTTGGATTTCATTTAGAGGCTCCATCCATGCTAATTTTAATCCACCCTGGGAGCGGTGGTCTCCAAAAAACCTCAAAAGTGCATCTCGGCTGTATAAAATGGGTTCAACAATAAGATGTCTTAGGGTCATAAAATCTTCCACAGAGTTGTAGCAACTCCCTTTCTAAGTCAACGCAGCTTCTCGAATAGTAATTTGAATCCTCATTCTACCTTTATTAATGTTGAGTGAGAAATTATTGTAAATAATTTCATTTCTATCATACCAGATCACATTAAGAATCTCAACAACCATAGTAAGAAACAAGTTCTTGATTTTTTGGGTGTTATCCATATCAACACAACACTTTACCTAGGCATTGATAGAGTCAAGAACCAGCCATCTACAATCAAAAATGTAAAAAATATAATTCCAAAGAGCAGTGGTAGTAGCACAAGATAGAAAAAGGTGATTAGTATCTTCTTTATATTGATTGCAAAGACTAAATTTTGAGAAAAGCTGGATTCTAAAAAATTTGGAGACAAGAATCAGTGGGAACCCTATTGTAGGAAAGATTCCAAATAAGAGTGAGTCTTTAGGGTTTAATCCACGACTTACCAAAATATTTAATCCATTTAAATTCATTTTCGAAGTTATAAAAGGAGTGATTATAGAAATTTTTTGAATTAAGCATCCTATTGTGATAAGGTTTCCAAATCAAAAGATCCTCCAAGATAGCAAAGGGGTAATTATCAATAATTTGAATAACATTATCGGGAAGAGTATCAATATGAGAATTAAGAACATTTCTAATAGTGGTGTTGATATTTCCAGGGATATGGTTAGGGGGAATAAAAGAGATCAGAGGATCACCTATCCATTTTTCCACCCAAAATCTCATGGAGGAGTTTCTAGAGACCATCCATCTAGAATTAAACATAATATTATCATACATGTTTCTGACATAGGGCCAAATGTAAGAAGTTGGGAAATTCTTGTTAACTATTTTCAATCTATCAAGGAACCTATTTTTTATGAAATCAATCAAGGGGGGTAATTTTTAATCAAGTTCCAAGTTAATATAGCTTTAATCGCCTCATTAAAGAGTTTTATGTTTTTAATACCAAGACCACCCTTGTATAAAGGCTTACAACATTTAGCCCAAGGAATAATCACAATTTTCATATCCAATGTGCTGCCTATCCAAAAAAAATTATGTAAACATTCATTTTTTTAATGAGACCATCAGGCCAATTGTAGAACATCATGAGTAGACCAATTTGGATACAATGATAGACTTGACAATACAAAATCTCCCTAACATGGAAATAGATTTTCCCTTCCAAGTGGAAAGATGAATAAGAATTTGATCGAAAATGTTAGAGAAGTAGCTTTATTTGGGTCTTCCCCAAAAGAAGGTAACCCCAAGGTATTTGATGGGAATAAAACCTTCTTTGATATTAAGCTCATTAATGATACCATTTTTCCTACCAGCTGGAAAGTTTTTCCAAAAGTAGATGAAGGATTTGTTCCATCCAATGACTTGACCATAAACCTCCTCATAGTGAATGAGAGTAGTTTTAAGAGTTCTTATGTTTCTTATATTACCCTTTAAAAGCAGGATGATTTCATCTGCATAAATGAGGTGAGTGTGAGGATTCAAAAGTTTGTAAGAATGAATAGGTTTGAGATAATTTTGATCAACCAAATGAGTGAGCAGATAACTTAAATAGTCTTCTACAATAGAGAAAATAATTTCAGATAGGGGATCTCCTTGTCTGAAACCTTTGGAACAATTGAAGTAACCTATGGTATATCCATTGATCAAGATAGAAATGGGAGCTAAATTGAAGAAGGTTTTAATTCTAAAGATGAAGATGTCATTGAAGCCAAATCCATGCAGAACTTTGAAGATGAAATCCCAATCTGTTGTGTAAAAATATTTTATAATGCCCAATTTAATGGTAAAGTTACCACCTCTATTTTTATTTTTTAACATGTTAGTGCATTCAGAGGCAAGACAAATGCAGTCTTGGATGGATCACCCCTTGATAAAACCAAATTGATTCCAAAAGATAATTTTATCCGTAATATTTTTAAGACTATTCCCAATCAGTTTGGTGATAATTATATAGAGATTATTGATAAGAGCTATGGGATGAAAGAGATGAATTTCATAAGCATTATCTACCTTGGGAATCAATGTAAGGAACTAGGAATTTAACCCATGGGGTAGGCATCCATTAGAAAAGAAATATTTTACAAGTTTTAAAATATCATCTTGGATGGTATCTCAATATTGTTGATAGAATCCATTGTTAAAACCATCTGGACTTGGGGAACTATCAGGATTCAAGCTAAAGATAGTTTCTCTGATTTCATGATCAAGGGGAACACCAACAAGAAAAGTGTTGTCAAAATCAATGACAATTTTTGGAATGATATCATTAATGAGGCCCTTTTTAGTTCTATGTCTATTTAATAAAGACTGAAAATCAGAGAAAACATGATTAACTTTTTCCTCTTCCTTATCCAAAAGTTTGTCTCCATCTTCGAGGGAATCTAGAGGTCTAAAAGCATTCCAAACTTTGTGCAAAGCATTGTATAATTTGGTATTTATATCACCATCAATTAACCATTTTATTTTGAAAGTTTTATTACAAATTTTATCTTGGAAAGTGAGAATCCAATTAAGTTTCATAGTGATGTTAATTTATTGAATTTGATCTGAAGTAATGTCCAAATGAGTTTTGTTGTTTTGGATTTGATTAAGCTTTCTATCAAGAAGAAGGAAGTCGTTATCAATTTGTTTGTCTTTAGTACTGCACCAAATTTTAATATTTTGGTTGAGACATTTTAATTTAAGAGGACAATAAGAAGAAACATCAGAGTGAGACATAGAGGTCCAAAAATGCTTAACGAGATTACAACATTCAAGATCTGAGAACCAAGAATTATTGAATCTGAAGGGAAGAGAAGGTTTCAGAGTTTTTTAAGAAATTAAGACCAAGATAGGATGATGGTATGAATGAATTTTAGGTAGGGTGGATCTAGAAAAGTTATCCCATTTATCTAAATAATGTTCATTAGTGAAGGCTCTATGCAGTTTTCTCACAACCACTCTATTGTAATGACTCCTATACCGGGTATATTTGGCATTAAGGAGGGGAATTTCAGTTAGATTGGTTTTTTCTATTATAGCCTTAAAATACCTCATAGATAGAGTGGAATGAAGAGGACCAATTTTTTCACATGTAGAAATAATATCATTAAAATCACCAATAATAAACTAGGGAAAATTAATATTAGAGCTCCAGAAGGATAGATCATTCCAAAGAGTCCTCCTATCTTGATGTTGTTTTGGCATAAATAAAGGAACAAAATATATGAGTGTTATCTATCATAAATTAACAAGTGAAACTTTGATCAGAAATATGGAATTAATTAACATTAGGCAAAGAGGAATGAGCAAAAATACAAAGAGTATCAAGATTGTTGTTGTTTTGACATGCACCTATGAAGGTGTATCCAAAATGAAAAAAATGCACTAAATCAGTGGAGAATTATATTTTAGGTTTAGAAATGGAAAAAATTAAAGGATTCTGAATGTTTACCATTCATTTTAAAATAATTAAGGTTTCAAGGCTTTAAATACCTTGACAATTCCAATATAATATCTTCATTTAAACTTATGCTTGGAGTTAGAACTCCCTTTTTTTAGTATCTGAGCCTTTATGTATCATTGATCTTCTAACATTTTTTGACATATTAGGGCTTGTATTAGTAGAATATGACAAAGTGTTTCTATTATTCTTTTTTTACAGCATATAATATTTTATTATTCAAATTAATGTACTTAATATTAGTGTTTTAGGTAGCTGGTATGGTGCTAGCATCAGGAGTACCTACTTGCTTTCCAGTATGTGCAGCTGATCGCAGTTCAGTATTCAAACCAAAAGAGGATATGCTCTGTCCAGTGGTTTCTTTATTCTTCTACTCAACACCTGAAGCCTCTGCAATCAAAATCTAATCCTTGGTGACTTCCGGGGCCTACTGTAGGGAGGTAATAAGATGTGTCTCTTTTCCAAATGAAGTGTCAGCAGAGTCTAAATCCATGTGTGACTCCACCATAGAGTAGAATTTATCTTTCAAAATCAGGAGAAAAGGGTCACAAATATCCTACATAAGACCCTGCATTGAAGATTTTTCTTCTATAGGGGTAATGTTCTTTATAATATTTGTGAAACTGTCACCAGTATGGGTTGTGACAACAGAAATGGGTTGTTTATTACCATGAACATCAGTTTGGTTTAAGAGTGAAGGTTCAGTGTTAACAATGCTAACAGTGAAATTATGAGGACAAGAAAGACGGTGACTATTAAGATCAGAATCCTTTTTTGTTACTATTTTTCTTTTTAACCTCTAGTATAGCCAAGGTATTCAAAGAGGGTGTTTCCTAGATCAGTCTAGTTCCCAAAGTTGATAAGGTGTGATCCTTCAATGATTTCACAGAAATTAATCCCAGGAAACCTGCACTGTAACTAGGTGCAGTGCAAGAGCAACAAGAATTACATTTCATTTGTATAGATGGAGATAGTTTATCACTCATACCCAGGTTATTTAAATCATTCTTGGTGAGTTTATAGCATTATACTTGCTCAAATGGACAAGTATCAATAATTGATCTCTCCAGTTACTGGTTGGAGAGTCTGATGGTATCAAGAACCAAAGTCTCTAATTCAGCTAGAATATTTTGATCCTTAATGAAATTATCTTCCTCTTCAGAAACATCAGCCCAAGTGACACCCGAGGAGTCACCTAAGAGTGTCAAGTTGTGTGGCTTTTTAACCAAAACTTTAGTTTTCTTTCTTTTTCTAGTAAACCCATCATGGGAGTGTTGACTCTCCTTTCCTTCAGAGGGTCTAAACAAATGAAAAGGGAAATACGTTGAACCCAAACAGATTCATCCTTTAAAAAAACATCAAAAATTGACAATGGCATGAACAAAGATTCATTTGCACTTGGGTCATGCAAGTTCCACCAAAGTCATGAAAGTATACTTGTGCGCTGCCTAGTGGTCGTGAAGGTGACTTGCGCACCCTCTTTGAATTTATCCCAGGGTCTTCACTAGCCTATAAATACCCATGTGGGCCCCCCCATTTGAGAAGGAAAAAAATTTCCAAAAGTCATATTTAAGCTCTGGTCGCCCTAGTCTCTGCTTGAAGTCTTCCGGTCACTTCTAAGGTAATTTCTTACCTAGAATGGAAGATCTAAACAGGGGAAACAAGGCATAAGTGTCGACAACACTTGCGCGCCTAAGTGGCTAGGCCTTAAGGGAAATGGCCACACTTGCGCGCCTCCTTACTCCTTCAACAAAACTTGCGCGCCACCCTATTGGAAGCCCCTATAGATAATACTAAGGTCTTGATCCAAGTTTCTCCCAAGTATTACCTTAAGGTTTGACCGTTGCGCAAGTACCCATGTGTCATGCAGGTACACCGGCGTGACCAGGACTTGTGCGCCCCTCTCTTTTTGGGTGCCCTTCCTGCCCATTTCACCTCTCTTATGCCTATACACCTCTCATATTCAAGATTCAGCCTTCAAACCCCTCTTCAAAGCCATTTATGTCATGGTCCCTTTGTTGGATTCCTTATCTGAAAGGAATTCTATGGAACATCTTTCAAAACCTAGTGATCTACACATATTTATGTCACTAAGGTTAGAGATTTCATTCATTCAAACTCATCCTTTAAAGATGAGAGAATACATAACCTAGGCCTCCTTTTTAGGAGTAAGCCCCAGTCCAAGTTCTCTTAATTTGGGCATCCTCCTTAGGAATAAGCCCCAAGTCCCCTAGACTGGGCATCCTCCTTAGGAGTAAGCCCCAATAATAATTTACCAAATCTAGGCATCCTCCTTAGGAGTAAGCCCCAAGTCCCTTAATTCTAAAAATTCCTTTAACCTATGCCTCTTCCTTAGGAGTAAGCCCTAGTTTTTCAAATCTCTTTAACCTGGGCCTCCTCCTTAGGAGTAAGTCCCAGTCACAAGTCCTTTAACCTGGGCCTCCTTTTCAGGAATAAGCCCCAGTCATAATTTCTCTTAACCAGTCTTAATTTACTTTTGATCTGGGCTTCCTTCTCAGGAATAAAACCAAATCATAAGTGCCTCCTAATTTGGGAATCTTCCTTCGGAGTAAGCCCCAAGTTAGAGTATCCAAATCTCCATAAAAGCACATATACCTTTACGGACCCTATTCCCGGACTTCTTCTCTGAAATAAGTCCTGATCTCTATCTATTTGGGAAGTCATACATACATAAGCCCCACATCATTTCTTATGATTTCATCTTTCATGGAACAATTGTCTGGTTTTACCAATACCTCTTGTTTCTCACACCAAGCATGACTCATGTGAGCTTAGAGCATAAAAAGTAATTATGAAATCTTTCTTTGAGCCATCAATCATGCATAAAAATCATATTATTTTACTCAAACTATGTGGGTTCTGATTCCTTTTCTAAATAAGGATACGTAGGTATCTCATCTGCGGGTACGATCCCAACTCCGAAATAATCCATGTCCTTCTGAATGAAAATAAACTTCAAGTGCCCCACTGAGTGGCTTTAAAACCAGTATGGTTATCATAATGACCAAGAGATTTATATATAATGTGTCGAAGGATACCATTGGCTAATAATCTCTAAACAAATACAGATGATTCTCTATTGATGAAGAACCTCGAATAAATTTAAAAGATTCTCTAAATTTCCTACATATCAATCATTGATTGTCATATCTAAAGGAAATCTCATTTTATACTTGGTAATTTAATAAGGATTCATGAACATAACTTAAATATATAAAGAGATTCCCTGAGTAGACAATAATTCCCCTCAAAACGGTGTGATGAGTCTGACCTCCCATCCTCTCGACCAATGCAAATTCTTAAGCCTTATTAGTTCACAACTAATGAGTACCTACCTTTGGAAAGTAGGTCCAAATGGATATAGAATCATTGGATGTTTTCGATTCTATGAACAAACCCATTAGAAACTGCTTGGAATATTTGAACCTTAAATCAATGAGGTCATCCCCATTTCCAGAGGAAACAAAAAAATGGTGAACCTGACGTGAATCCTTAACCAAGTTAAAATGACATTTTGCTTATTTGTTAGGCCCCTATTTAAACTCAATGAGAGGGGCAACAAGACAATCAATAACATGTGTGATTATCCAAAAGATGTAGTGACCGGACTTATCTTGATTATGTCTATTATATCAAACAGGCACTCTTTTCCAAGATCTTCTGCATTACAGAAATGGATTCTATTAAATTTACCCCTGTAAATGCCTCTGCTGCTACTCCTGTTGGATCGTCGTCTGCTCTGAGGATGAAATCACCTACTCAAAGTCTTCAACATGGTGGTGCCAACCACTATCTCTAACCGTTTCGGGTTGTTATCCCCGGAATGAAATCACTATTCACTCCCATATTCTAGGCAGGTAAATGAGCAGGTCCCTTAGAGCCTTAATTCAAGGAGACAGGAGTCCTTCCCGAGGGCTCCCATCAACAATCGCCGCCAGACTCGTGCGGTAGTGTGCCCTCAACATGATGAGGGTATGATCTCCAGGCGTTCGGCTCAGGTTCCTCGAACCTGAGTAGGCAATACGAACCACCAGAGGTGAAATCTGGTCAACAGTGATCAGGTTCTCATCTCTGCCATCTCTGGAGAAGTCCACCAACCAAACTTGGTGGCAAGCAACGAGCGGGCACACACACTCGTCCCTTTTAATTCTGTTGTCCATCAGACTCGTCTGGCAGCAGCACACCAATCCCATTAGGAAATTCTGGCAGAGTACTATAGAAAAGAACATACACCTGTTTATAAATCATCAGCTAGTCAGCAGGCTCGTCTGACTACATACGATGGAGCTCACCAACCCAATGTGTTGACAATTGGTAAACAGGCACATACACCTACTTAAACTCATCAATCCTGCCAGCAGCCTCGTCTGTCAGTATTGAGGAAAGCTCATCAACCACGTTCGGCGGAGTGTAATCAGTAGGCACATACACCTGCTAGTATTGATCAATCCTACCAACAGTCTCATTTGGTATCATTCGGAGAAGTCAATTGGAAAGCCCCAATGACAAACAGGAGGCAGACTCAACTCTCTTCCCCCACACATGAGTATTGTCAGAATTCACTAACAGGAAAAAGAGGACAGGAGCAGGAACACACACCTACTCCAAGCACGGAATGGACGTATATCCCCGTTCTGGTAGCTGAAGTCACCAAGAACATTCTGTCATTGGTGAAAGAGAAGAATCAAATCCCTGCTCATATTCTGGATGCCTGCCAGGATATTATAACAGCTTCAGCAACATCTCAAGGAAAGACACATAAATCTATCCCTACCAGTGGAGTGACACATCAACAGTTCACTCCAGAACAGACACACACCTTTGTTCCAGTCCAAGAGGGTTGTGGGGAATACTCTCCCATATCATATAGACAACCAAGTCATGTACATACACCTGATTTGAGCAGAGATAATCAGCCTAACCTGATCATTTCTCCTAAGAAGGCACATACACCTGCCCATAATAACCAATTTCATCAACAAGTGGTTCCTAAAGCAAGTAAGAAGGCGTCTAAAAAGAAGATCTACCCAACACAGTCAATAAATCAAGAGCCAATCTATAACAAGGCCTTGCTCGATGCTGGAGTTCTTGAATCCCTCAAACAATTATCTGTTAGAATTCAAGATTTTACTCCCTCATTTCCCAATAGTGGGAACATTAATTCCAAAGGGCTTAATCAGACACTTCCTCATGAAGGCTTGCTTCATGACAATTCAGTTGATCTTGATGTTTCTTCTTCAGATGAGAGTCACAAGAACCATCTGTGTGGTTAGAAGACCAAGGAGAAAAATGTTTCATCTTTTTTTGTAACCCACCTTGGTGCTCCTCCCCATGATGATGAATTTAGCTGAAAAAGTTCTCTCCATAGTTATAATGCACATTGACATGAAAATGCTCCAATGGAAAATGTAGTGACGAGAAAGCCCTCTTATCTTGAGGCACTTGAAAATATGAAGCCAGTCATTTCAGATGCTTTACCACTAGCAGGTGAAATACTTTCTCAATCAGAAGATAGATCGGGGTGTAGTTCATTCTCCGAACCACCCTTGGGTCCTTCATCTTTTATTTTGATCAGTGAATTCTCTACTAATCTTGTTGAATCCGATGAAGCAACAATGAAGCACCATCTTTGGTCTAATTAGGTATAATAATATTCATTGAATGATAAAGAAGAAATACTGAATATGAGAAAACAGCTAGCAAAAGGGGAAGTGCCAGTCATGTTTTGGCCTCTTGCTGATTCTCAGTATGACATTCCAGAGATGTTGACAGAAGATGGAATTCATGATATTCGTCTCAACATATGGAAAACTATTTGTCAGTTGAAAAAGAAAATATTATCTTATGATGAATATGAAAATCATGTCAAGATAATATAAGGGTTACAATGCCAAAATTACTTGGCATATCTCTCAGTTTCTCGATATCTGAAGGCTGAAAATCATCAGGGAGCCCTTCAGCATTCATGTATTGACATACTAAGAATATTGCGGCAGTTAATTGCCAATGACCCATCTGGTATTCATATCAGGGGATGGGGTGTTCATGGAGAACTACATTTCTATGTACTCTCCAGTCAGCAAATCCCGCCGAAAATTGTCCATGCAATGTTATTGCCCATGGTCGGCCACAATCAATTGGATTTGTTTGTAATCATAGGATCGCTCAAGAATAGGCCTCAACTAGTTCTTCTCAAAATCAAGCATATAGGGAAAAAGTTGTTTAATTACTCCTGCATCAAGCAAATGAGAATATTGAACATGCCTCTCGTTTGGAGAAAGCACATCATCAAGTGACAGAAGTGTCAGAAATCATCCAATGGTCTTTTGAGACGGGTGATAAAATTGGGTGCAGGTTGATGCATCCAGCTAATTTCCGGACTAAAGTCCGCAAGATCAGGAGAGCTTTCAAGAAAGTCTCAGATATAGAATGTCAAGAACCACCCTATCTTTCCAGACTGGGGACTCTTTTAACCCAACCCTCATAATCAACAAATAAGATTCGAGGAGTTGAGCAGGAATAGCAGGAACAGCCCCAGTACACTGGACTAGGGACTTTTTCAGATCCTCAATCTCTCCCTTAGATAAAGTCAGTCTTCTCTCGATTGGGGAAGAAGCCTCAAGAGGAACAAATATCCAAATTATCAGGATATTCCCTCCAAATTATGGTTCATCAAGAAGTTCCTGAGGTATAAAATCGACAAAAGGTAATGTCTCATCAAGGACATGGAAGAAGACAATATCGCAGAAATGAAAATAGAAGGGATTCAATGAATTATGCATCAATTAATGTCATCAAATCCATTGTTGCTGATCCACAAAATGAGGCTCACTCAAAGGGATTAGATGAAGAGATTCATGCTCATGAAGTTATACGCACAGACACAAATGAAGAAGGTGTGCGTACACGAAATCAAAGGTTTACCCAGAATCTGGGTGTTCCTTCAAATAACCCACTACCCCCTCTCCTAAAGGGATCCAACAAGGGGAAAAGAAAGAATCAGGTTACATACCCTTCCTCTGGATAAGGCCAATCTCTCTCATTAGAGCAAATATTTTCACAATAGGAGGAATAAATGAAGGAATTGAGGAGGTTGAATGCAGAACTACTTCAGGGTAGTCTTCCTCCTAAGCGTGCTAGAGTCAGTCAGCCAAAGTAATTTGTAGCGGCTAATGATATGGATCAAGAATATCCTCATTTATCAGTACACCATTACAGGTCTAATCCTATAGGTCAAGTGCAACAACAATCATCGGTGCTACCATCAGTTGCAGTACCAGCCACCACATCTGTCCAAGCTCCAGTCATTGCACCTGTTCAAGTCCAAGCTCAACCGGATGCTTCTCAAAATTTATTAACTACTATTGAGTCATTAACATCTCAGTTGGAAGATATGGAGGTAAAGCGTGCTCGAATTCAACCAGAAAAGAGAGCTTATTTTGAATGGGTTGATGAAATTCCTCCCCCATAAAATTTTGCAAGTACCGCATTCCCACTCTTTAATGGTTCGGGAGACCCATAGCAACACTTAAACATTTTGTTTCTCGTTGTGATCCTATGATGGGAACCCCTCATCAATAAGAAGCAGTTAAGCTTAGGTGTTTTGTACAGTCATTACAAGGGCCTACTTTTGTCTGGTACACAAGCTTGCAATCCCGGTCAATTACCGGGTGGGAGGATCTCCGTCAACGATTCCTTATTCAATTCAGCTCAACATTGCCAAAGAAAACAGTTTTTTATCTTACAAATTATAAGAAAAGGGAGAATGAAAGGGTTTCAGATTACATTTATCGCTGGAAGGGATTAACATATTCCCTAATCTTAGCACTCCCTCAAGAGGAATTTTTGCCAATCTATGTGGCAAATTTACGTGATGAATTACACACACTGTTGATCCCTGTGAAATACACAGGAGGGTTTCGATACCTTACTTTAATCGCTCAACAGATTGAAGATTCTCTTATGATGACTAAGGATAAAACTCATGTAATTCCATCAGCTCCATGAAGTAGAATGGGTAAAGCAGAGACTACTACAGTTATGCTTAAATAAGCACCTGTACCTGCTTCTACTTAAAAACTTTCATCTTCTCGAAGTGCTCCACCTCCTGAGAATCAACAACAAAGGCCGTTTCGTCAATATGCTCAAAGATATCAAATACGGAAACAATTTTATGATTTGAAGAGCAAAGTTTACTCTTTCTGAAATGAACAAGTTCCTGGCTACTTCATTTCAGCTCTGGAAAATAATTTGGTTCAATTACCAAGGCCCAAAAGGCCGAACAAGAAAGGAGATGAAGACCCTCCCAATTATTTCCCAATTCATCAGATGTTAGTGCATCCCATCCAGGAGTGTTTTGTCTTCAAGGGCCTCCTTCAAAAAAATCAACTCGGGACAAGTCAAATTGAAAGGTTCTTCAACTCAGGTAGCATGTGTTACTGCTACAAATCCAGAGTAAGAGGGAGAGTGGCAGGAAGTCAAAAACAAAAATGCACAAAAATATGATGATTGGGTGGTCAGAAAAACAATCAACCGAACTCATGCCATTTTGCGAACACATTTGAATAAACCAATTGTGTCTTCTTCCATGAATACCACAACAAAACCCTCTTCATTAGAGGGAAAATCCTCAAAGAAAAGAAATAATTCAAAGAAAGAAGAGCAATCATAAGAAGATGAGATCGTGTCAAAGACCAAGTTATCTTTGACTCTGGTAGATTTTATGCCATCTACTTTGAAGCCACGGGCACCACCCCACCAAACGGCACAGCCTAAATTGGCTAGTCAGACAGAGTCTTCATCAGATGAATAGTTAATCTTCGGTTCTGTTAATATGATTCATTTAATAGATCCTTATACCGGTCATAGCTTCAATCTTGATGAGCCTGAGTTCCCTGTATCAAACAGAGGAATTAGAGGGAGTTCTAGAGGTCTGGGATATAGAGGAAGATGTGGATACCCCAGAAGCCACTATTCCAATTTTACCCCTGCCAGAACTGTATATGCAGCAGAAACTCGTGGCAGAGCTCTTTAGTGAGCTAAAAAAGAACAAGAAAGTTCTTCTGCCAATAGCAGATTCAGTCCTGGCACAATTACTCTAGAGGATCGGTTAGAAATTACACCTTCTTCCTATCAGAAATTAGATAGACCTAATTGGTCTAATCTTCCAAATCCATGAATATTACCAACTCCTACCCCGATACAAGATGCAACAACATCCAAAGCATCAACTTCTAAGGCACCTGCTAAACCACATGTTCCTGTTGGGGAACGCGGACTTTTGGATAAAAATTATAATGTATTGAAACACCTGGCCCAAGTACCATCCAAGTTATCAATTTTGGATGCCTTGAATTTATCAAAGGATCTTCGGGAGGCACTCATCGAGGCTTTGTCAAGTCCTCAGAAGTTTGAAACTAAAATTGTTGCGGCTGAAGTCTACCATGTAGAGAATGGTCCTACAGAATGCCATGCATTGATATCTTTTACAGATGAAGATGAAGATGATGTCGTGCATGGACATATTAGACCTTTGTATTTATCTGGCAAGGTCAGTGGTGTAGACGTCCAAAGAGATTTCATTGATAATGGTTCAGGAGTCAACCTCATCCCCATTCATACACTTCTTCGATTGGGCCTCATGGAATCTGATTTATCTCCTTCTACTATGATGTTCCAAGGATATGATAAAAATGAACAAGAACCATTGGGAGAGATTACACTCAAAACTCAGTTTGGAGATCTTGTATCCAATTCAGATTTCATGGTTGTTGATCAAGAATCATCCTTCAACATCTTTCTTGGAAGACCCTGGCTACATCAACATGCAGATATCCCTTCATCATATCATCAATGTCTCAAATATTGTTTCAATGGTCATGTTGGGACATTGTATTGTGATAAGGCCTCATTCAAGACATGTGAATCTCAATACATTGAGGCGGAATTCTATCACATGAAGGGAAAGGAGAAATCCACAACAAGGGAGATTACCAAAGTTAATGCTCTATATGGTTTAGAAAAGATTCCAGTAAACCCATTTACACATGTGAGTATAGATTATGTGTTGCCTATCAGTCAAATTGACATGATAGACTCAAATCAAAATACTCTTATGGAAACTTCCATAATGTCAATTATGGCAATCAATCCAGACAGCATGGGAGGAATTGGTGATTCACCAAGCAATGATGAAAGCTCAAATGGGGATGTCTTCATTTCATCTGCTGAAATCCAACAAGTCTACACTTCACCAACTAGGTGAGAAGAATTTATAGCAATTCTAGAGGTGAACGATGATGTCGATTATCAATCCATCATCTCTTCTATATTACCCAAGGAAGACCCTTCATCACCAATCGGGTCAGAAATGGAAGCTTCTTCTTCAAGATGTTCAAATTATAACATCTCTTTTGATCATCTAAATTCTACTTCATCATCTAATATGCAAGTAGAAGCAGAAGAAATAACACATGTTGAAGAGGAAGAGGAAGATCTCAGGGATGCTCCTCCAGTATTTGAAGAGGGTATCTCTACCACTGTGGAGGAACTTAGAGAAATAAATCTGGGTACAAAAGAAGATCCACGCCCCACTTTAATTAGTGTGACCCTGACTCTTAAAGAGAAAGAGATGTATATTTCTTTTTTAAAGAAAAATCAAGATATATTTGCTTGGAACAATACAGAGATTCCAGGGCTTGATCCTGATGTTGCTACTCATCGTTTGGGTTTTCCAGAAGAACATCGAGGATTCAAACAAGCCGCTATAAGAACACACCCAACCTATGCTTCCAAAATTGAAGCTGAAGTGGATAAGCTTATCAAAGATAAATTCTTCAGAGAAGTTAAATATCCCAAATGGTTGGCTAATATTGTCCCTTTGAAGAATAAGAATGGACAAATTAGAGTTTTCATTGATTTTAGAGATCTTAATCGGCATTGTCCTAAGGATGATTTTCCAGTTCCGATTACGGAACTCTTAATTGATGCAACAGCTGGCTATAAAGAAAAATCCTTCATGGAGGGATATTCAAGATATAATCAAATCCAAATGGCTCCAGAAGATGAAGAATTTTCAGCCTTCATAGCCCCTCAAGGTGTGTTCTGCTATCGGGTAATGCCTTTTGGCCTAAAGAATGCAGGTGCAACATATCAGCGTGCTATGCATCATATCTTCAAACCCTTTTTAGGGAAGTTTGTTGACTGTTATGTGGAAGATTTTGTGGTTAAATCCAGGAAATGTTTTAATCACTTGGATGATTTGAAATTCATATTCCACAAAATTCGGCAACATAATTTGAAGATGATCCCCTTAAAATGTGATTTTGGGGTAACCTCAGGAAAATTTCTCAGCTTTGTTGTACACCATCGTGGTATAGAAGTCGATCCTGAGAAGACAAAGTCAATCCTTGGTATGTCACCTCCTCGAAATTTGAAATAATTGAGAGGACTTCAAGGAAACTTAGCCTATATTCTTCATTTCATCGCCGATTTGGCAGGCAAAAGTTTACCCTTCACCAAATTGATGAAGAAAGGAGTCACTTACCAGTGGACTGAAGAATGTCAAGAAGCATTCGATGTTATCAAGAATTATCTCTTGAGTCCATCGGTATTAATGCCACCTGTTTAAGGAATACCACTTATCCTCTATATGATAGCTTTAGAGCAATCATTGGGTGCCTTTCTTGCTCAAAAGAATGATGTTGGGAATGAAAACAGCCTCTACTATCTCAGTCGGACTATTCTTGAAGCAGAAACCCGATATTCAAATATTGAGAAGTGCTTCCTAGCATTAATTTTTTCAGTTCAGAATTTAAGACACTACCTGCAACATCACGAGGTCCAATTGGTATCTCACAATAACCCGCTCAAATTCATCCTTAGTCGTCCAATGCTTACAGGACATCTGGAAAGGTGGGTAGTTATTTTGCAGCAATTTGATATTCAGTATGTGTCTCCAAAGGCAATAAAGGGCCAAGATCTGGATGATTTTCTTGCTGAACACCCTTCAATGTAAGATACATCTCCAGATATTGAACTTCCTAATGAAGAAGTCTTCTTTATTCAAGATAATCTTCAAACATGGGAAATTTACTTTGATGGAGATTCCAGAAGTCCAACAAGGAGGAAAATGGAAAATACTAAATTCAACAAAGTTGGGTTAGGAATTGTGCTCATTTCTCCAGAAAAGGCAGTGTTACCCTATTCCTTCTCATTGTTGGGAGGTGGTACAAATAATGAAGTAGAATACCAAGCTCTCATCGCAGGCTTGGAGTTGCACTTCAAGCACAAGTGAATCACTTAAAGGTGAAAGGTGATTTAGACCTAGTAATCAAACAAGTCAATGGGGATTATGCAATCAGAAAAGAAGAAATAATCCCTTTGTATGATTACATTAGAGATTTAATGGTAGAATTCCCTTCGGAACTGACATTTTCTTATATTCCGAGATCACAAAATGCCCAAGCTGATGCACTAGCTAATATAGCTATAGCTCTGGCAGATCCAAATCAGGACAATACAACGATCAGTATTGCCCACCGTCGTATAATTTCACCTTATGTTCAAACCAAAACAAAGGAAATCAATGAAACTAGTCCCATTTCTGAACCATATGGTCATACCATAGGATGGATGACACCTATCAGGGAATACCTTCAAAATAGAACACTTCCACCTGATAGAGCTGGGAACGAACAAATCCGGTGATGTGTGGTCAATTTTACTCTTTATGACAGCCCAGATCACCTAGATAAAATTCTCTACAAAAGAGGTTTTGATGGAATTCTCTTCAGATGCATTGACGGTGAAGAGACAATGGTTGTCATGAAAGAAGTGCATGCAGGAGTCTGTGGTGCCCGTCAGTCTGGACACAGACTATCTGATCAAATTAAAAGGCTTGGATACTTTTGTCCTTCAATGATACAAGATTGTGTTGATTTCACAAAGAAGTGTCATTCTTTCCAAGTACATGCCAACTTCATTCATCAACCCCCATAGTTGCTTCATACAGCTAAATACTCATGGCCATTTTCCACATGGGGAATGGATGTAGTGGGATCTTATCCTTCAGCCACATCCAAGTAGTGTAAGTACATTCTTAATGCTACTGACTTCTTTTCCAAATGGGAAGAGGAAATACCTCTCAAAGAAGACAGTTCTAAATTCATTGTTAGCTTCATCAAGTCTAACATCATTACTAGATTTGGTGTCCCTCATACTATATTGATAGACAATGGCACCAACTTTTGTTCATCTGAGGTAAGGAATTTGTATCAAGAAATCAACATCAAATCCAACCATCCCTCTCAGTATCATGCAGTGGCCAATGGCCAGATAGAATCCTTCAACAAGAATCTGTCAAATATACTACAAAATATTGTGGATAAAGATAAGAAATCATGGCCTGATAAACACTTTCATGCTTTATGGGCTTATCGGACCACCACCCGCACTGCAACGCAGTCAACTCCATATTCACTGGTATATGGAATAGAAGCAGTATTACCCATTGAGGTTCAATTACCCTCACTCATAGTAACCATTTGTGATCAGTCATCTACAGATGAACAATCTCAAAAGCGATTGGATGAATTGGAATGATTAGATGAGAAAAGATTGTGCACCCTGCATCACTTGGAAGTCTATCAGAATCAAATAGCATGATCTTTCAACAAAAAAAGTTCGTCTTCATTCATTCGTTCAGGGAGAATTGGTATTAGTTCTTAGAACTCCAATGATACCAGGAAAGAAACCTCCCAATCTTTAGCCAAAATGGGAAGGACCTTACTCAATACATAAGGTCTACTCCAATGGAGCTTATTCTTTAATCTCACTGGATGGAGAACTCATCACTACTCCAACCAATGCCATATTTTTGAAGAAGTAATTTGTATAAACACAAAATACACCATCACTGGTCTGTGCATACGACCTTAAACTATTCTCACCATTGTCCAGCAATACATTAAACTACACCATCAATGGTCCATGCATATGACCTTAAACTATTAGAACCCTTATCATTCAACATGACGTTAAACTATGAAAAAAATACCTAATGTGTCCAACATGACGTTAAATTGTGTTCTCTTTTGTCCTTACTTCATGACATTAAACTACACAGTCCCCCTTTTTTGTCCAACATGATGTTAAACTGTATTTTCCCCATCATCTTAGCTACATGATGCTAAACTATAGAACACCCTTATTGTCCAACATGACGCAAAACTGTGTTCACGTCCAACATGATGTTAAACTGTGTCCCTATAATACGTCCTACATGATATTAAACTGTATTTTGTCCCTGCTACATGACATTAAACTATGCAGTACCAAAAGTCCTCACTACAAGACTTTAAACTACATAGTCCCTTCATATGTCCTACATGACATTAAACTATGCATCGTTAAGGTTGTTGCTACCTCTTGTTTCTCACAACGAGTATGAATCACGTGATCTAAGAGTAAACTTCAACCATAACACCCTCTCTGGGCCGCTAACCATGCGTAAGTCCCAACACCATTTTTTAGGTCGTTGTCCCCAAGAACAACTTAATCACTAATTCATTCTTTAATTGAACTACGTGGACTTTGATCCTTGACTTCTAGGCTGGGTACGTAGGAAACCTCCCAAGGTCCAAGCCCAAAACCAATCCCTTCATATTGGTTCACTTCCATCTCATACAATGTTGATTCGTGAAGCCACCCCCAGAATCAATATCTTTACATTGGTTCACCTTTGTCCTTGCTATATGACGTTAAACTGTACAACATTTTTTGTCCTGTATGACAATAAACTACAATATTCTTTGATACCCTCACCTAAGATGGAATCATTATTTACATTGATCTCCAATAATGTTATATTCCAAAGACTACGTACATACATGGCAATGCCTAAGCCTTTTATCTTGGGTCAAACCATCATTGCACTAAAGTCCCCTTTGACCTTTCACATGTATGAACCAAATCTGTACATAGGGTATTTCTAGAACTACGTGGGCTTGATTCCCGTCCTTATGGGATACGTAGGAACATTGGAGTGTCCCTCGAATCCAGCCCCAAGTCTTTGGGCCTAACCCCAAATTCTACTTTCAGTCTCCTAGCTGAAAAGTTCCTATGAAAACACACACTGTGTATTCATTATTATGGTTTGAGCTCTATGACCCTAAACTAAGATTTCCCACACTTTCGTCCCACATGACATTAAACTGTATTTCAATAACTATGTATGGTTTGATTACCATCCTTATGGGATACGTAGGAACATTCAACATTTCAATTTATGACCCAGCCACAACATGATTATGGTTAGCATTAATCTGTGTATATCTACATACATTGGAAAATACCCATTTTTATGTTTCATAATCCTAACCTTAAATATTTTCAGATCTTTATAACCCTTTTTCTTGACTTCTGGTCACAAAATGTCCAATTTCTGAGATTTCTTTTTCCTGACTATGCAGCACGTGCCCTTAGGCGGCCTTTCATAAGTAGTCTACATAACAGACCTGTCAGCCAGAAGATACTATTATTTGACTATGCAGCCAATGTCCTTAGGTGGCTCTGCATAATTCAACCCCCTAATGGGTTTTTTAAATAATGGTAACTTCATTATTGAGAATAAAACCTCCTTTGTCCTTATTGATCTTAATTACAATATGTAGGGATCCGCAAAAATAGACATCCTTAACATATTTGTCCCGTGTTCTTTTTCATGATCTGAAAGTATTCAAGTCTATGGTTTATATTTCTCTTCCCTACACTTGGGTCAGACCTTCGTAGGAGTGACATTCATCCAGTTCTTAGACAATCTTGTTTGGAAATATCCTCTCCATATTCAAGTACCTTTTTCCATACAACAAACTCTATGCTTTGGAAAATTTGAATCTCCATAAACATCCATTGGCTTTTTAGCAGTAAAGAAGTAAATTTCTGAGAGTTATTTTGCCTAACTATGCAGCATGTGCCCTTAGGTGGCCTTGCATAAGTAGTCTACATAACAAACATGTCATCCAAAAGATGTTATTATTTGACTATACAGCCAATGCCCTTAGGAAGCCCTTCATAATTCAATCCCCTAACGGGTTTGTTAAATAATGGAAACTTCATTCTTGGGAACTACTTCTTCTAATGTCTTTTAGTCCTTTTTTCGTGTCATTCCTCAGATTCAAAATTTTTTAAGTCATCGTTTACATTTTTTCCCTCATACTTGAGTGTGGTAATATGTTTTCAGACAAATTGTCAAGGAATTGATTCAATTTTAATCCATTCGGTCAAATCTATTTCGACCTTAAACATTAGCCTTTTTATGTATTACATGCATGATTTTAAACTTCCAGATTTCTTTTTTCTTATCCCCTCAGATTCAAATCCTCTTTTCTCTTTGGATCCAACTCTGAGGGGGGACTTTTTTTTACGCTTCTTTCCGTCACAGAGTCTAAACGAATGAAAAGGGAAATACCTTGAACGCAAATTGATTCATCATTTAAAGAAACATCAAAAATTGACAAAGGCATGAACAAATATTCATTTGCACTTGGGTCATGCAAGTTTCACCAAAGTCATGCAAGTATACTTGTGCGCCGCCTAGTGGTCGCACAGGTGACTTGCGCGCCCTCTTTGAATTTCGCCCAGGGTCTTCACCAGCCTATAAATACCTCTGTGGGCCCCCCATTTGAGAAAGAAAAAATTCCAAAAGGTCATATTTAAGCTATGGTCTCCCTAGTCATTGCTTGAAGTCTTCCGGTCACCTCTAAGGTAATTTATTACCTAGAATGGAAGATCTAAACAGGGTAAAGAAGGCCTAAGTGTTAAAACTCAACAACACTTGCATGCCTAAGTGGCTAGCCCTTAAGGGAAATGGACACACTTGCGCTCCACCTTACTCCTTCAACAGAACTTGCGTTCCACCCTCTTGGAATCCCCTATGGATAATACTAAGGGCTTGATCCAAGTCTCGCCCAAGTATTACCTTAAGGGTCGACCGTCGTGCAAGTACCCATGTGTCGCGCAGGTACACCTGCATGACCAGGACTTGCGCACTCACGCAGGACTTGTGCACCCCTCTCTTTTTGGGTGTCCTTCCTACCCATTTCGCCTCTCTTATGCCTATCCACCTCTCTTATTCAAGATTCAGCCTTCAAACCCCTCTTCAAAGCCATTTATGTCATGGTTCCTTTGTTGGCTTCCTTATCTGAAAGGAATTCTGTGGAACATCTTTCAAAACCTAGTGATTTACACATATTTATGTCACTAAGGTTAGATATTTCATTCATTCAACCTCATCCTTTAAAGATGAGAGAATCCTTAACCTGGGCCTCCTTTTTAGGAGTAAGCCCCAGTCCAAGTTCTCTTAATCTGGGCATCCTCCTTAGGAATAATCCCCAAGTCCCCTAGACTGGGCATCCTCCTTAGGAGTAAGCCCTAGTCATAATTTCCCAAATCTGGGAATCCTCCTTAGGAGTAATCCCCAACCATAATTCCCTTAACCTGGGCTTCCTCTTCAGGAGTAAGCCCCAGTCTCAAAGTCTACAAATATGGGCATCCTTCTTATGAGTAAGCCCCAAGTCCCTTATTTCTAAAAATTCCCTTAACCTGGGCCTCTTCCTTAGGATTAAGCCCCAGATTTTCAAATCTCTTTAACCTGGGCCTCCTCTTTAGGAGTAAGTCCTAGTCACAAGTCCTTTAACCTAGGAATCCTTTTCAAGAATAAGCCCCAGTTATAATTTTTCTTAACCAGTCTTAATTTAATTTTGATCTGGGCTTCCTTCTCAGGAATAAAACCCAATCATAAGTCCCTCCTAATTTGGGCATCTTCCTCAGGAGTAAGCCCCAAGTTAGAGTTTCCAAATCTCCATAAAAGCACATATACCTTTGTAGACCCTGTTCCCAGACTTCTTCTCTGAAATAAGTCTTGATCTCAATCTATTTGGGCAGTCATACATACATAAGACCCACATCATTTCTTATGATTGTATATTTCATGGCACAATTGTCTGGTTTTACCAATACCTCTTGTTTCTCACATCGAGCATGACTCACGTGAGATTAGAGCATAAAAAGTAATTATGACATCTTTCTTTGAGCCATCAATAATGCATAAACATCATATTGCCTTACTCTAACTACGTGGGTTTTGATTCCTTTTCTAAATAAGGATACATAGGTAGCCCATTTACGGGTATGTTCCCAACTCCGAAATAATCCATGTCCTTCTGAATGACAATAAACTTAAAGTGCCCCACTAAGTGGCTTTAAAACCAGTATGGTTATCATAATGACCAAGAGATTTCTATATAATGTGTTGAAGGATACCATTGACTAAGAATCTCTATACAAATATAGATGATTATCTATCGATGAAGAACCTCAAATACATATATAATATTCTCTAAATTTTCAACATATCAATCATTGATTGTCAAATATAAAGGAAAGCTCATTTTATACTTGGTAATTTAATAAGGATTCACGAACATAACTTAAATATATAAAGAGAGTCCTGGAGTATACAATAATTCCCCTCAAAAGGTGTGATGAGTCCGACCTCCCATCCTCTCAACCAATGAAAATTCTTAAGCCTTATTAGTTCACAACTAATGAGAACCTACCTTTGGAAAGTAGGTCCAAATGGATATAGAATCATTGGATGTTTCAAGTTCTACGAACAAACCCGTTATAAACCGCTTGGAATGTTTGAACCTTAAATCAATGAGGTCATCCCCATTTCTAGAGGAAACAGGGAGCTTTATCCTTATTGTTTTTCTTTATTTCATTCCATTCATTTTCAATTAGTGGGTTAACTTATTTCCTCTCCACCCTACAATTAGAAATGTTGTGACCAATAATAGTATAGATCGTGTAGAAGGGGGGATTTCGCTCATATTCTATTATGATTTCAGTTTTATAATTATTTTCATTTAAGGTAATAGAATTAGGTAGCTTTGAAATAATATTTATTTCAACCACCACCCTCACAAAAAAGTCCTAAGTCATTATTTAATGTTCTATGGTATATTTTGAGAGGGGTTCATACATGGGAAACAATGTCATTAATAAATTTTGGATGCCTAAAGAACCAATTGAAGCTGTGAAGTCTAATCCAAACTTGTGGAATTATGTTCTTATATTTATGTGGGTTGAATTCCAAATCCCACTCAGATAATATGAGATAACCCGGTATCATATTAAGATTACCAGTCCTTCAAATTTTATCAAGATATTTATGTGTTCTTAACAAAATATGGTAATACCCTTTGCCTATTGGTATCATTTTCAAATTATATAAATTCCAATAGTGAACAATACACAAATGTAAATAAGTAAGGGTCTAGGGACAGTCACCTTTGAGGTAGGATATGCAACCCATAACAGAATATTTGCACATTTGAGTGCATTGTAGAAGTGCATCCGGGTCCGCTTCCACCAAGTAACCTCCATCATCAAGCTTTTTGAAGAGATTTTCCTTCGTTGAATTGTCATTTCCCAGTGTGGTTCCCTTTAGAGCGTCCAGTAAAGAGATCCCTTGGGATTTACCAGTATGAATTTGATTATGAACCTTTGCATCATGGATTTAAACTCTTTGATTGTCAGCAAAAATATCTTGCTCCATGGTGGGTTTTTTTGTACAAAGATACACTAACTGGTGGGATTTAAACCTCCTAGGCATGAGAAAGGAATCTTCCTTGAGAAGTGAGATCAAGAGAAAGGGAAAAGAAACCCTAAACTCATGAAGATTTTATAAAGATATGGTCTCATATATCTCTAAAAATTGTCCTATATATGAGCATTTCTAATTATTAATTGATTATATTTTTTTATGTTTATACGTGCTTCTACTATGGTGGGTTATCAGTTTAGTTATTATAGTGTCTCTTTTTTTGTGACATGTTTTTATATATTATTTTGATATCTATTTATTATTGCTTTTCCACTATGGTATAATCTAATAATAAGGGAATAGTTTCCCCTTAGATACATACTAGACCCTCAATTCTAGTCAGTAGCCTCTAGAATATGGGGAGTCATTCTTAAGGCCAAGTGTCCAATTGGGCCCATGGCACTGCTAAATGGTAACTGAGTGTAGGACCTCATAAAGTGTTATCAATGATTCTTTTTATTTATTTAACATTTTTGAAAATATTCATGAGATTAGAAAGGTTATGGAGTTTGGTAAGGATTTTTTACTAAGCATACCTAACCCTTGTATAAAGAAAATCTAAATTTCCTTAAATGGAAATTTCTATTTTCTAATTTTTTTTCTTATTACAGTTTATTTGATTCCACTTTTCGATGATACACACAATTAGTGATATAGAAATTTATATGATTTGGGTTTAATGTTATAGTTTGACTAATGAGATGAGGTGAGGGAATCATTGAGCATGAATCATATTAAACACCTTATAGTAAATTCCCATGACATGCATATTCCATGCCATATAGAAGCATTATGTCGTTTCCACCACCTGTGATTTCCAAGAGTGCTTTGATTGATATAAATATATTTTTTTTGGCTAATGATTCTTTCATATAATTAAGAAAAACATTGTTGATACATATAGTTCCTTCCATAACCTACCATTATTTTCCTATATAGTCTTTAATAGAAACCCTAAGTATCTAAATATTCTACATTTATTCATGGACCATTGGTCACATGGACAATATTTTGTTATGGTATGGATTAAATGGATTCCATATTTTCATTCATAAGGTGCATGGGACCTTATGGATTGGAAGTGATGAATCATTTGGTTAAACCATTTAAATAAAATTTAAATTTAAATACAATTTTAAAATAGAAATTAATTTGAAAAACCTAGATCTTGACCCAGTCCCAACCTTAGTAGTGGGAAGTAGGTAGTGTCTCTGTTGTTTTATATAAATGATTCAATCACTCCGAACTAACTCATTGAGTTGGAAGAGGGTTGTGTTAATTACATAGAAATTATTTTTACATGTTCTATCACTATACCTATAGATTATTCAATTATCAAAATATATCTAAGTAGTGTGTTTGTAAATTGGAGAGAAATGACATAGTTTCATCCTTTGGTCGTACGCTAGAAGGGCAGTGATGACCATGCCGTAGTGGTGGTGGGCCCTGAAGCACCAATTATACATAAATTAGGAAAAACTATTCCTATTCCTAACACAGGTGTTGATTATTGTTTTTGAGGATATTTCATGTATCTTATGAATACATTATAGTGAACTCAGTGGTCTTTTCCTTCCATGGGAGAGATGAATCGGGAATTCCAGTAGCAGATATATCCACCAACATTTTTGGGGAATGGTGGACCACATGATGCAGAGTTTTAGATCAATACTTTTATGTCTATATTTTAATATCTAGAGACACCTCCTGAGAGGATATTGAAACTAAATATATTTATGCGACATGTATCCTCCAAACCATGGTGGATATTCTGAACTAGGTGGGTCAGTATCATGAAGCGACATGGAGGGATTTACAGTCAAGGTTCTTTAAAAATTTATTTCTAGATTCCTTGAGGGATGGATGTTCTTGGGAGATAATAAAAGTACAATAAGGTTCAATGATATTAATGTACAATTCATATCCTTTTAAAGATCTTTAGCACTTCACACCGATCTATACTACAAATGAGCTAGCTAAGCGAGACGATTTGAGGACAGACTAAGGAATCATATTCATTATCAAGTAAATGATTTTAGGTTTAATATTATATCTAAAATAGTAAACCATAGCCTTATCATTGGGTGTAAATTGAGAGAATAATATGTTTTGAACTAGGGTGGTTCAAAACTGAAAAGTGTAGTGGTTCTACTAGCGGTTAGAAGTGACACTTTGAGACTACACCCGTGAGAAGAAAAATCCAATTGACACCCACAAAAAGTTACGTGGTATGTCACCAATGTGGGAATACTACGAATAAAAGGACCTAGTGTCCTAGAAACCCCATTGCATTCCAATGCTATGTAAGATTAGGGCATATTCAGTGATTCTTCATGACCTTCCCATCTTTACAGATTAGGATAGTATCTATACTAGATCTACTTTTATGAGATTGTTAAGTAGAACAGTGAAAAGAAGATTGTTGGAGTACTACTTTCCATATATTAAGAAGAGTTGGTATTCATTATGTCAGTTAGGATATAAATATATGGTTCCAGAAGTGTGTACCCACACTAGGTTGTCAGGTTATAGCACAGGGAAGAGGATCATTCCATATCTATTCAGTGCATCCTACACTAGAGCAGCAAGACATTGGGCCATCTACTATTCAAGGTATTATTCTAATAGCCTCTACTATCTTTTCTTACTTATTAAATAAAAGAACATCACATTATTTCATATATTTTTCTATTGTGGATTTTCTCGGACTTCATGTTTATTACTATTGTGGCCTTATTTCTCTTGATACAACATTTGGTATATGATCTGAGAGAGTACAACAATGTGAGGATTTTCCTATTGATTTAGATAGACATAATTTCTTATGGTATATCTTCATCCTCAAGATGACATGTTTTGACATTATTCTTGGGAAGGATAGGTTGGTTCCCTATCATGCCTATATGGATTTTTATCATCGTAGGGTTTCATTTACATCACTAAAGGGTGACGCATATATTCACATGAGAGATGGGATGTCCATGAGGGTAAATCTAGATCATAGAATCATGGCATAGGAGTAATGATCACAAATATTGATAGATTTTACATGGGGGATCAGTGACTACATAAGTATGAGTTCCCTGCTATAGTCTATCAATTCAGGGATGTCTTACCTGATGAATTTTCAAGACTAATTACTGAGAGAGGGGTAGATATTAGTATCGATATTGTTCTTAGAGCTTCACCAGTATCCATTCCACATTAATGGATGTAAACTAATTAGTTATTGTATCTTAAGAGGGATTAAGAGGATTTAGAGGCCAACGTTTTCATACGGCCCAATACTTCTCCCTAGGGTTCACTAGTCCTTTTCTCTAAGATGTTAGATAGGACCCCCAAGATTTACATGGATTAGTAGAAGTTTAATCAATTTATAGTGATAAACTAATATCCCATAACTTGTATAGATGATTTTTTACCACCTTATAGAAGCGAGGGTATTCTTGAAGTTTGACCTGAGATAGGGATATCATCATCTTTGACTCAAACCTTAAAATATTCCATGTACAAAATTTCATAGTTGATATGAATTGTATGAGTATCTTGTGATGTCATTCGGTCTTATGAATGCACCTTCCATATTCATGGATTTAATAAATAGGGTTTTCTATCCCAATATTGATTCCTTTCTGGTGTTCTTCATAAATGAAATCTTGGTGTATTCACATACTTGAAGTGACCATGCCACTCATCATGAGATGATTTTGAATACATTGAGAGATAAAAAATTGTATGCTAATAATAGTAAATGTAACTTCTAGATTGATAAGTTACACATCCCATATCACATTATCTTAAAGGAAGTATTTTTAGTAGACCCAGAGAATGTGAGAGCTTTGGTTACCTGGGAGAAACCCAAGAATTTCTTTGACATGAAAAGTTTCATGGGTCCATCTGGATATAATAGTAATTTTATAGAATACATATCTTTCTTAGTAGAACCTCTTGTGTGATTGTCTAATAATGGTGTGAAGTTTATATGGTTTGAATCATGCATGAAATCCTTTCTTAGTATTAAAGGGATATTAACTTCTATGTCAATCTTGATTCTACCAAAACTAGGCAAGAACGATACATTCTATTATGACACATCATGTATCAGGCTAGGAGTAGTTCTAATGAAAAAAGATAGATTCATTGTATATGGGTTGTGGAAGTTGGGGCCTCATGAGTTTAATTACACAAAATATTATATTGAGTTAGAATATTTTATACAAGCCTTGTAATTTTTTAGGTATTTACTTCTAGGAGAGAGATTTGTGTTGTTTATGGACCACAATAGCCTTATGTATATTTTTACACAGTGAGCCTTGAACCTTAGGAAATGATTATTAGTTGAATATCTATTTTATATTGATATCATGCTAGCCTATATTCATAGTAAATGAAGTTAATTTCTTGATGTTATGAGTAGGAGGAAGCATACACAAGCATTTCATGAGTCTAGTTGAGAATGGAATCTTATGCCTATATTTTATGAGATGAATATAGAAGTTCAGAAACATCATGGATAGTATGTACTTGCATCACTATTAGTGACCTATTCACATTTTTAAATGGTGAAGATGAGGTAGTTTTCAGATATAGAGGGTTGGGTCCTATGAGAGAATATTACTAGTGAGGTCCCAACACCAGATTAGTCTATCAATAATGAAAACATCCTATGTATTCATGGGTGTATCTTGGTTCCAATTGAAATGAGAGAGGACTTGATGCATGAGTCATATGCTTCTCCATGGGAAGTACACCCAGGTATCTCCAACTTTTATCGTGATATGCAACGATAGTATTGGTATCCAATGATGAAGAGTTGGATATCAGATTTTATCACTAGGTGTTCCACATGTCAGCAAGTGAAGGTGGAACACCAGCAACCTTATGTCTTGTTATAGCCAATATTGGTCACAGAATTAAAGAGGAGGGATTTTGTGATTTATTTTTTCATCTTATTTATGATATCACCTTGAGGTAGAGATGTAATTTGTGTAGTTATGGATCAAATGAGGAATGTATCACATTCCCTTCATATTTATGATACTTTTTTAGTTTATGAGATGATAATATTGTATTTTCATGAGAACATATGGATACCTGAGGTACCTCATACTATTGTTTTAGATAGGTATTCTTGTTTGACATCGAGGTTTTGGTAGGGTTTCAAAAGTCTATGGGTAGAAAGTTTCTTATGAGTATATCATTCACCCTTAGACCGATGGTCAATCGAATAAGACAATATCGATTTTAGAGAACATGTTATGGTAATGCATCCATGATTTTGGGAGTTCATGGGAGTAGGATATCCCCCCTCATATATTTCTCCTACAATAACAATTATGAGGTGATGATTCATATGGATCCCTATGAGGCCCTATATGGTAGGCTATTTTGTTAACCCCTGTTTTTGTTAGATGTAGGAGAGGTAGCACTACTAGGTCTTCATATCATTCTGTAGAATTGTGAGTAGGTTTATTTGATCAGGAAGCACATTTCTACAGCTCAGTACAAATTGAAATCTTATGTCGATCACTATCGATGACCTCTATAGATTGATGTTGGGATCGTTTTTTATGGGTATCACCTAGACTTGGTAATAGACAGATATAGAGGCAGGGGAATATACTTCCACACTTCGTTGGGATGTTTTAGATCATAGATATAGTCAATATCATAGCCTATATATTGATATTTATGAAAAACTACCATGCCATGAATGATCTCTTCCATGTTTCATAGCTTATCTTGTATTATGGCGACCTATCTCATACTTTTGATCCTAAGGATGTTGAGTTGGACACTAGTGATTATTTTTAGGAGTATTCTACATGAATCGTTGACCATATCATAAAGGCTCTCTGAGGCCAATAAATACCTTTGTATGGGTGTTATGGAAGCAAGTTTGGGTTTCTGTAAGGGGGGAAGATTGTAAGATCTGGTCTTTTTATCAGGTAAAAATTCCTCTAAATTAAGTATAATTATTTTCTTTGGACCTAATAGTGATGCTTAAAAAGGTTTCAGGTGTTACGATGGTGACCTGGGATTGTTCATATTCTTGAACCCAATTATTTGGGGAAAATAGACTAGCCACATGGTTAAGAGAAACCAAGCAGGGAAGACTACTCGGTTAGCACTAATAGTGTGGGGCCTGATACAGGGCCAAGAAGGTAGAAGAGTTTCCCTTAACCATGTTCCATGGTTCGTAAACCCATGTGGGATGTCTATAGTTTTTAATAGATTCATTTACAATTATTGGCACACAATTTCCATAACCTTTCAACCTAACCATGTGGGTCCCCTTCCAAGGTAGTGATCCAAGCATTGTTAGCCCACAGTTTGGCCAACATGTAGCTAAACCATGTGAGATAAATTTTAAGGTAAAAATTACCTTTTTTACTTTAAATTATTATATATTTTACCTCTCATATTACTTTATATTTCATACAAAATGACCTCCATTTTCTACTCCCATTGTTTCCTTTGAAGGCCAATACTAGGTATTGAAGGACCTCCTCCATCCAAAGTATAATCAAGCTTAAATTTCTCACATTGTATTCCTCTTGGTAATTAATCTCTTTAATAATCTAGCACCTTTCTTCATTTATCTTCTCCTTAAAATAGTTATTGAGGTGTAGACTCATATTCCCTATATTCAAGTCATTCTTCCATTATTTATATTTATTCTAATCCATGACAACAAAAGGATTATACTAGATGATGAGATTTATATGAGTTTGGGGTAGGTGTTATATAATTTATCCCTCATGTTTTGATGTTTTAGATTATGTTATGTTGTTAAAAGCATTAGTTTCATGGAAGTTTCCATAAATTGAATATTCCACTAATTGGTTAACTTGTTAGAACCCAAATTATTTCTATATTGACTACCTTAAAAGGAGAAATCCATTTGGATGTGCCTCATTATATTCCTAAATGATTTCCATGGATAAATAGCCAAATCACATATTGGAGTTTTTTTATTTACTCTTAAATGATTATATCCCAGTGATAGTGGATGGGTTTAGTGTCATATCATGGTTCATGACCATAAAAATTATAATTAATTTAATTTATTAGAGGTGAGTGGTTACACTCTGTCACCTAATTTAATTGAACAATAGTAAAAACCTTGTTTATGATAAATGTAAAATGATTATGAACTATTCATTGGCTCATATTAAGGCCAATGAAAATTATTACTAAAGATGTGTGGGCATGGGGACCCTCTATATTTATGAATCACGATCATGATGACCTTTATCTATGTTATAATTGAATGGTCATGGAGTACTTCCTACTATAATACTAAATGGTAATGACTAACTTTATTATAATTAATTGGGTCTAGAGACCATTATATAAATTTTATACATTATAGTAATGGAATACCTTATAATGCTATATAGTCATGACATCCATCATGATACTATACATGAATGAAAACCCTATTACGTGATACTAAACATGGTGTCCATATTTGTCATATCGGTCATAGAATCCATGTTCTGTGATATAGGGCATGGTGTGCCTTACTACTATGATAATGGGAATGACATCCCCTATAATACTGTGATATTGGGCATATATTGCCTTATAAATGTGATAATAGGATTTTCTTCCCTTGATACATGCTCAGATTTATTCAGGCATAGGCCAAAGTAGGCATTTCCCACATGGCTTTTTTTAGGAACCAGTTCTGACCCATATAAATTTTTTTACTTCCTTACATTATTATATCTACGCACTTCAATGTTATATACGTAGACTAGATATATATATATATACATCCTTAGTAGTTCCCTACTAAGTTAATCTCACACCCTATTTGTGCTGCTAATGGAATTCAAGGAAAATATATGCTTGGAAGTGTAGATAAGGTAAAGAGCCCATTTATAAAAGTGTGAATTCTTTCATGTTCTAAGAGGAGATCTTGGTAGCAGATGACTGGGCTAGAGCCTGGGTTGGATGGATAGATTTTTGTCCTTTTATACCATTTTTATAGAATGTATTGTCTGCTACCCTGTATACATGTTTTCAATATCTCTAGATTCAGGAAATACATTTTCATCTATTGTATGTGATGCAATTTTCATTTATTAATTGAATAAATTTTTTAGATGTTTATACATGCTTCCACTATGATGGGATACTGGTTTAGTCATTATGTTGTAGATTCCTCCATGCCATTTATTTATATATTCTACCATTATTTAACTTTAATTATTTTTCTATTGTGCTCCACTTTGGTAATGAGGGAATAGTCTCCCAATGATCACACCCTAGGACCTCACTGATAGTCGATAACCTTAGGTGTATGGTGAGGTACGCTTGAGGCCATGTGGCCAACCAGTCTTGGGGAACCTATGAGCGGAACCTAGGTCTAGTACATCAATATTATTTTGACAATTTCAAAAAAAACCTATTAAATATAATTTCATATAGTGTAATTAATTTCCATTATGTTTATCGGAGACATCATTGTTGTTATGACTAAAATGGGGACTTATTCATTGATAAAATTGTTCTTTAAAAATTTATCATTTATTCATTCATTTTCCTCATTAAAATTTTTCTGAACATATTTTATAATTTTTGTAAATTTTTCTAAGAGTTTCTCCCTCATGTATATGTTCATTATGTTTACGTTGATACATTTTATTACTTTTATGAAAATTACCAATTGAACATAACCTTACAAAACCCATTGATAATTTTTAGTACCCTTATATATGTATATATCAAACATTTATAGAGTGGGTTAAATGGTTTATGTTTATATAGTTAAATTTTTTACCTTCAAAAATATTAAATAAATATATATTACCTTTATATATCAATAATAAATATAGGTATATGAATGTCTTAGAATTTACTAACTACCATGAGGTAATTTATTGATTCTACCTTATATATTTTCATGATCTATAAACCAATACACATCCTATAAAAGTCATACAGCTTTAAAAATAAGGATATTTAATACCCTCATACAATGTATTGAAAAGTTGGATTACCCATATGTAGACTACAGTACCTCTAAATGATAACGTGGAATGGGTTTTAGAATTTAGATTAGTGTTTGAATTTTCAGAAGTCAAAGAAATTTTTCATTTCATGAGGCTAAAAATCTATAGTAAATCAACATTTATAATAGCCACAAAAAAGGTTCAATGTATTTTGAATGATTGAGATTATTTATTGTATCAAAATTCACTAAGTAAAATGTCTTATAGAAGAATTATATGATATAATGATATACATGGTCAACATATAAATTGTTTTGAATATATTTTTCTCCTAATTATAGATTGAATTTATGTTTCAAAATTTCTTTTTCATTATTTTAATTTTTATTTCATTTACCTAAATATATAAACAACCTAATATTTTTTGTGAGTTATATTATTTTATAAGCATAAAAAATTGAGTTCTCTAGTGAATAAATAATAAATTTTAATATCTATATATATTATAAAAAATGTAGGATACCAATGCTTATGGAAGGAAAATATTAAAAACTCTATATTCATTCAAATTTTGATCTTCATGAAAAAATGGTGAAGAACATACTTATATATAGATTAGTAACAGTACTAGTAAAATATTATGGATAAAATAATGTGAGGTTCTTCTACTTGATATTTATAATCAATGATAAATAATGTGGTGTTGTAAACATTAACAGACAACTTTACAAAACCCTCTATGGGGAATAAAAAATCTTATATTAAAGAATTTATAGAAACCAAAACACTCTAGATCTCATTTTTAATTTGTTTTTTTTGTACTAATTATTTAAAATATTTTTGATGTTTGTCATTGTTTTAGGTTATAAAACCATTTAAAGGGTGTGAATTTAGGGTTATAACACCCCTAAAACCATTTCATGAAGGTTATTTCATAACTGGAAAAATTTAATGGGATTTTGATTTCCCCTTTTTAAAGATAATGGAAGGGTGGGTTTATTTCACCACCTCAAAATAAAACAAATGGGTTTCCCTAGTAAGGGATAAAAATAATGTATTGGGTTGAACCTCTAGAGATTAAAAAGGAATTATATGGTGTTTTGATACAACATCAAAATCAATAGATTGAATTATAGTGGGTGGAATTTATATCAATGTATTATAGAAGTAAAGAGTAGACATAGAATTTATTTTATCTGAAATAGTATATAAATATTCATGTTTAATTAATTTTTATTTCATATAAGAGAATTATCTTTACCCTAATATGTATTTGAAATTAATTAATGATTTTAATTCACCCAACTCTTGACTATTTTAGCCTCTTCATATTCTAATCAAACAAATTTATATCCAAGATTATACAATGGATTTGATATATACATATACAGATATATCTATGATATTAAATTTATACATTAATTTTTAAGGGAGATATATTTTGTATATGGAAGTAATTAGTTTAAATGAATGTTTTACTCCTTAAATTATACTATTAATTAGTGTAACACACAATAGATATTGGTTGTCACACATTGAAGATTAAATTAAAAATATATTTGTTGATAGTTAAACTATAACAGTCATGATTTATAAGGTACCTAAAGAAAACCATGATACATTGAATGGTAATGATAAAAAAAGATATGTTTTTAATTACAATGTGAGTAAAATTTTAGATTTTGATTTAATTAAAAGTTTTTATCACCTTGTATATATATGATATAAAAGTAATGATTTATGAATTTTTTTGAAAGTTACTCTACATAGTTCGTAAATATTTATAAGAACTATGATTGGAATATTAAGGGATGAATAATATGAATTTAGAATGGGTTAAGAATAAATAGGTAATGAACATTTTCATATATTTTGAAGTATATAAAATAATAGGTTTGATTTGGGAGAATATTTAGATAATTAAGATTTGGTTGAAATGATTTTAAGTGATTTACCTAAAAAGTTTAATACTAATAATATTTAAATTTATGAAAGAAATAATTTCAAATAATATACTATCATGAACCAATCCGAAGTTCCGTCCAACTCGACACCTGGCCCAGTCTGCGACATGGCCTAGAGGGCATTCTCAATCCCCATGGGCTGGAAATTGGTTCTTAGGTATCAAAAGTATAATGTGGGAATGATTTAACCCATCCTTATAAGCATAAAAAACCAACAAAATTGAACATCAAAATGATAAACATCCAAATCCAAGAAAGGCATAAAAATTTTCAGATTCAATGTTTACAACATTAAAACAAAACCAAAATAGGGATACAACAAAAAGGGAACAAGAAACTATCCCAAATAAACCCCATGCAACTAGAGGAGGATCATCCTCAATCCAATACCAAAAAACCTACAAGTTAAACCATTAGCATCCCAAACCACCATCTCCAAACATATTTCCTTTCCATATATCATACATAACCAATTATACTTTCACCCAATGGTGTATGTAGGGTTTTAGCCAAATCCCACTAGGATGACACCCAATAAAGTGATTCCATGCTATAAACATTGTAAGAAAATTTAACATACAAGTTTAATAAAATAAATTCTAGAAAAATTTATATGGAAAAAATTTTAAAAGAAAATATGCTTGACTTTGAAATAACCAAAAAAATGCATTATATGCCGATGGTAGGAGAAAAATCACAAAAGATCACTAAGTCATGGGAAAACCCTATAGATAATAGCTAGATGTGACACTCGGTACATCATATCTCAGTGAAATGTGGCATAATAACCACAACCAATAGCATTATCATGCCTGATCCACTAGTATGGGACACCCCATGGGGCTAGTGGTCTCCAATTATCATTATCATTTAGTTTGTGTTGTGTCATTAATAATGTTTGATGAATCTGGGCCCATCCACTTATGAGCCAACTAGTGTAATAGTCCTAGTCCACCCACCTAGTTACCCAGGTTTTCCTTTTTACTCAATTTTCATTTCACATGTCACGTAAAACATCACTTTCACATAAGCATAATCCAAACAATATAATCATGCTTGATAAATCACTAACTTCACAACCAAGAACAATTTTAAATACAATGTACACCAAAACCATTCTAAAACATCTTCCACACTTATTTCACAAGTTATTAAACATGTTTCATAATTTATAAAGCACATTCAAAATTCACAATAAGGGTTCACACTTGAAATATACCCAATTTCCTTTAGGTAAACCACTTTCATGACATGTGTATATCAAATCCTTCAAAAACACCTTCTGCAAAACATACATAGATCATTTATCACATTTAAACACTCAATAAATCATATAAAATTCTTCAAAATAACGTTTAAGAAAGGAACCATCTACCATAAGTGAATAAACACTCAGAAAATAGTGTAAACTAACAACTGCAAACCAAGTGACCCTATAGAGGCAAGATCAAACCTTAAACATCAAGATCAAACACTAAAAATCATGATTCAACACTAAGTAAGTCACTCATCCCCCGGGAAAAATGATACCCAAAGGGATGATGGGTAAAACCCTAGAAGAGAGGATGAAACCAATAAATGAGGAAATTACTTGAAGAATAATGGATAAATCACTCCAAATCAACCAAAAAATGGATCTCTAGGGGGGAAGATGGATTGGTTGATTAACCTAGGGTGAATAATCCCGAATTTTGAGGATTTTGGGGGTTTAGGGTAAAAAATAAAGGAGGGAGAAAACATAAAAAATTTAATTTTTAATGAATTGGACATGCCACATGGTTTTATTGCACAATTTTCTAAACCATGGGGCAATATTTTTCCCCTCACTATCCATGCAAGACATGTCATATAATTATCCCACATAGTTTACAAACCATGATCTAACTGTGCAATAATACTCTATCCAAAATCACATCTTGTTCTCATGATTACCTGGGAAAGGGTGCATGGTTTGGAAGACCATCCGACAACCGTGCACAAAATGCTGTAAAGCACAAAATATCCTTTTTCACTAAAAAAATAAAATGGTAAAACCCTAGACAAGAAATATATAGAGTAATACCTTAAAATGAAATCATGGATGTGAAAAATCTCCCAACCATTAAAACGTTATACCTGTAGAAATTCAATTCAAAATTTGATTGAAGAATTGAAATGGATACTCTTGCTCAACCCACAACATTTCCTCCCAAGTCACATGCTCGTCATTACCATGCTACTGAAGAAATCAGACTAGAGGGAAATACTTCCCTAGAATCACTTTATCTTTGGAATCAAAAATCCTCATTGACCGCTCAAACACAGACAAATCAGAATCTATTTCAAACTCTTCCCAATTTAGAACATGAGGCTGATCATGGTTATAATTCTTCAACTAGGATACATAAGAAACATCATGAGTTGAAATAAACTATGAAGGAAACTCCAACATTTATTCCACCTTACTGATCAACTCGGTGATCTCAAAAGGTCCAACATACCTTGGCATTATCTTTTCTTTTATTCCTAAATAATGGTGACCTAAGAAAGGTTCCACTTTTAGGAACACCATATCACCCATAGAAAACTCAAGATCTTGGAATATCTGGTCGAATTAAGATTTTTTGTGACTCTAATCTATCAAAAACTGATACCTAATTAATATGTACTTCTCAGAAGTCTCTTTAACTATGCCTGGTCCCAGTAGTGATGTATCAGTCACCTCATCTGAACAAAAAGGCGACTGACATGGTTAACCAAAGAGCTCCTCAAAATGAACCATTAAGATCAAGGATTGGTAACTGTTATTACATACAAACTCAACCAATCCAAAATTTATATCCCACGATCCACTAAAATGTAGAACTCATGACCGTAGCATGTCTTCTAAAATTTTATTATCCTATTCTGTCTGACCATCTTTTTGAAGATGGTATGCTTTGTGACCCCATTCCCTTTTGAAAGAATTCCCAAAACTGAGAGGTTAATTGAGGGTCCCTATTAGAAATAATTTCTTATGACACACCATGAATCCTCATAACCTCTTGATCGTATATCTGGCCCAACTCATCCACCATTGTTGAATCTTTGATCGGAATTAAGTGGGTAGATTAGGTCAGACGATCGATAACTACCCAAAAAGAATTATTTCCCCTGGGTGTACGAGGTAAGATAATAATGAATACTATATCAATCTTATCCCAATTCTAGGTTGAAATAGGTAGTTGTTGGAGAAAACTGCAGGGCATTTGATGGTCTTATTTTAACTGCTGACATGTATAACACCTCAATAAGAATTCATATATATCCTTCCTCATACCTGGTCACCCAAATTTTCAATATACATCATAATACATCTTGGTGGCTCTAGGATTAACAACACACTGAGATTGGTGGCTATCCTACATCACCACCTTCCTTAAAGACATCATAATCAACAAACTTCCATTGAAACTTAAAACTCCATCAGGAGACAATGATCAATCTCCAGGTATCTTTCCATCATGAAAAGACATCATAGAATATTAGCATAGCTCATAACTATGATGCTCCCACTGAATGATCTCCATAAGGGAAGGAATTAGCAGAACACTGGCCAATAACACACCCCCACTATGCTCCTTGATCTCTAGGTTCATCTAAGAAGAAAACCCCATCATCGTCTACTCATCACTGGAATATTCTAGTGCTTGTACTGGGACTTTTCTTCTCAAAGCATCATCCAAGATATTAAATTTGGTTTGGGTATAGATGATATCAAAATTAAAATACTATAGATACTCAAACCAATAGTACTTTCTAAAATTTATATCTTGTTGGGAGAAAATATAGGTCAGGCTCTTATGATCGAATAAACTACAAATTTCTCCCCCAAAAAGATAATTATTCCACATCTTTATGTCATGCATCAATGCTACTAATTCTAGGTCATGGGTCGGGTATTAATTTTCATATGATCAGAGTTAGTGAGAGCCATATGCCCCCACATGGTCATTCTTCATAACCACGCATCTGAGACCCATACCTATGGCACTACAATAAACCACACAAGCCTTTATAGATTCTAGAATGATCAACACATGAGTGGTAGTCAACCACCTCTTTATATCCTCTAAGGACTCCTAACATTATGGGCTCTATTTATACTTCACCTCTTTTTAAGTGAGTTTTTCCATGGGTAAGGAAAGCTGATAGAAATTCCAAACAAACCACCTATAATATCCATCCATGCCTTGAAAGATTCTGATCTCAAACATATTTTTTAGTTTCTCACATGGAATGACTATACGGATCTTCTCAGGGTCCATAAAAACCCCTTGTTCTGATATCACATGGTCCAAAACACCACCTATTTAATATAGAAGAAAGAATTAGAAAATTTGGCATAAAGATGGTGATCCCAAAGAGTTCCCAATATGACATGCTAATTCCACTAATTCTCTCACTCATATTTTTAATAAACTAGGTTGTAAACAATTAATATCATGAAAAATGAATTGCGATACCAGTGGAACACTCTGTTAATAATATCCATGAAGATCACTAGAGAAATCGTCAACCTAAAAGGCATGTCCAAGTAATCAAAATGGACATATCTACTTTGGAAGTACATTTTCGGGATGTACACCTCTCTCACCTTGACATGGTGATAACCAAAATGCAATTATATATTATAAAACCACTATTCTCCTTTTAACTGATCAAACAAGTCATTAATTTAGGGAAAAAGACATTTTTTATTGATTGTTACCATGTTCAACTTTTGATAATCAATACACAACTAGTGAGATCCATCAACCTTCTTCGTAAATAATATTGGGGATGACCAAGAAGAGACACTCGGAAGAATGAATCCTTTGGATTCCAAATTTTACAGATGTAACTTTAATTCCCTCAACATGGTGGGGGCCATACGATGTGATGGAGGAGATATTAGTCATGTTCCCAGCACCAAATCAATCAAGAACTCCACATCCCTCTCCAGAGGTGGACCTAAAAAACTATGTAGAAAATCCTTTAGAAACTCATCCACCAAGGTAGGTAATCTACCCTAAGAAGAACCCCTATCATCCTCCAACATGAGTGATCATAACTGAAAGACAATATTACCCAATTTCGTGAGTGTAGGTATGTCATGACCTGAACGAGGATCTCGTTCTCCATGAAAAACATGGGTACTTCCATCAGGTTCCATAAAATTAACTCATTGCCTATAAAAATTAATGTGTTCCTCAAAGAACACTATCCAATAAACATAGAAGATTACATCAAATAGGTCAATCTCAAAAATAATAATGTACCATTCTAGTTAAACCCCTGACATAGTGAGTGAACAAGATGAAAACCTGATACCCTACTCTTCCTTATAACCAAGTGGCATTACCAACATCATTGCCTATAGAATAATCATATTAGGATACATTAATAAGTTCAGAATATGGTAGGATATAAATGAAATAGATTCACCAGTGTCGAACAAAACAAAAATCAAGGATGAGGTAATAAAAATGCTACCACGAACTATCTAAGGAACATCATCCAGTTCCACTAGTGCTTTTCCCACGACATAGAGATTCCTTTTCCCTTCTTGAGTTTGAGTGAAACCACTATCCTACGGCTCTTCCCTAAACTGAATCTCACTAGAAGAGGATCAAAGTCTACAACCACAACCACCTAATCTAGATTCAACTATCTAGGATTTCTCTGACTGAGATGAAATCCCTCTGGAAGCTAAAAAACCTGTGCCACTCTAATATGGGTGCATCCCTTTGCGATAATAATTTAGGTGTAAAACTACTCCAAACCAATGTAAAGGTTTGGTAAAAGATGTGAATGTAGGTCAAAAATGTCTTACCCTCCCTTACTAATGTCACATAAACAAACTAGCATCAGAATCCACAAATCAAGACTCTTGGGAAGGATGGCATGAACTACCACCTCCCTTCTTCCCCTACTCATCTTCCTTCCGCTTTTTGATTGATGAGCTACCACTACCCATTACTGACTTTTACCTAGAGGAACCATGATTTTTATTTCTGTCAATATTCACCATAAAATCATGGTGAAACATTTCAAAACAGCTTATTAGCTTAAAAAAATTCATGAGAATAGATCTTCGGACTCAACATACTCTAGAACCTCTAGGCCTTTATCTTCTCACTGAAAACAATTTTAGGTGGGTACTAGACTAACACTGCAAAGTGGTTGGCGTACTTCATAACAAATTGGTCCCCCTAAACAAGGATCATAAACTCCTGGGATCTAGTATAGGCCAAGACATCAAGAAAGTACTGATCACTAAAAATAACCTTGAAGTCATTCTAGTTCATCTTCTCATTATTTCCAATTTGAACCACTATGTCCCACCATGTTTGACTGGTACATTCTAGTAAGAATGAAGTGCATTTCACCCTAAATTCCTAAGGAGTGTCAAGAAATTCAAACACCCATTCTATATTCTAAATACACTTCTATTCTTCTTGAGGTTTTTTGCCACCTTGGAAGTAAGGAGGCTTGTTCTTAAGGAACTCTGAGATTTGTCCTTCCTTGGACCAGGTTCAACTTCTCTAACCAGAGACGGACCAAGACCCACTCACTTTCCAAAATCCTGAACTGCCCAGACCATAACTTCCACTAATCTATGATCAATTCACGAGGTAGAAATTTTTCTAGAATCTTCCCATGAATGCACATGAATCCTCCGGGGAGGAATTTTTCTAAAAAAACAACAACCACAAGAAAAATATCAATACAACCATTATGAAATTTCTTTTAGTAATAAAAAAATACTAACATCCCATAAATACAAAAAAAATAAAACCCACCATAATAACATAATCACCGAACCACTCCACTTCCACTTAGTGTCCACATAGATTTTATAGTCTGCACGTCTCACCTAGAGGATAAGTCAAATGAAAATCCTAACATCCCATGGTGACTCGAGATCCATCATGAGGTGTACTAGATAGGAACCCAACTCACAACCAGAACATCAAGTCCCAACAGTCCTAGATCCTTTCTATCGAGACACATCCCATATAACATGACCCAAAAAGAACATAGCCTTCTCTGATACCATTTTTTGTGAACCAAGTTGGAGTTCCATCCAACTCGACACCCAACCCAATCTTTGGCGTAGACCTAAGGGCGTTCTCAATCCCCATATACTGGAAACTAGTGCTTGGGTATCTACATTATAATTTGGGAATGTTTTCACCTATCTTTATAATCATAAAAAACCAACATAAATAATCCTAAGAATGACAGATAACCAAAGAAAAACATGGCATAAAAATTTTCAGATTCGAATTTTACAACATTTAAACAAAACCAAAAGGGGGATACAATAAAAATTGAACAAGACATTATCCAAAAAACATGCAACAAGAGGATCATCGCCCTCAAGCCACCGCTACAAAACCTACTAGGGATAACCTCTACAATCCTGAACCACCATCTCCAAACATATTTCCATTACCTATGAAAATCATAACCAAGTCTACTTGAACCCAATAGTGAAATTAGTGTGTGAGCCAAATCCCAGTAGGATTCCACCCAACAAAAATATTCCATGTTATAAACATTATAAGAAAAAATAATATGCTAGTTCTATAAAAGGAAATCTATAAAAATTTCTGTGGGAAAATTTTTAATATAAAACATTCTTTCTTTTAAAACAACCAAAAAATACACTATATGCCAATGGTATGAGAAATATCAAAAAAGAGCACAAAGTCATAGGAAAACACTATAGGCGCTACCTCAATGGGAAAATAGGTACATCGTAACTTGGTGAAACATTGTATAATAACAACAACTAGCAGTGTTCTCATGCAAGAGCCACTAGGAGGGGAAACACCATGGGCCCAGTAGTCTCTAATCATCATTATCATTTAGTTAGTTCGGTATCGTTAATCCTGCAAAACGAATCTGTGCCAAGCCAGTTCCGAGCCAACTAGCATACTAGCCCAATTCTCCTAACCTAGTTTATTAGGTTTCCCTTCATGCTCAATTTTCATTTCACATGTCATGTGCAACATAAATTTCACATAAACACAAGAAAAAAATATAAACATGCTTGATAAATCATTAAATTCACAAAAAAAACCACTTTTAAATCCAATGGACTTAAAAATCATTCTAAAACATGTTTCGCACTACTTTCACAATTTACTAAACATGTTTCATACTTTATAAGTCACATTCAAAATTCCCAACAAGGGTTCACGCTTCAAATACACCCAATTTACTTTATAAAACTAACATTCAATCCATACACATATCAAAACCCTTCAAAAAGAACTTTCTCACCACTTATATAAATCATAAAACAAATATAAATAATCATGAAATCATATCAAATTATTCAAATAATGTTTCGGCATGGAACCACCTACCTCAAGTAAAGAAACTTATGGAAAACTATGGAAACCATCAACCGTACACCAAGATAGATGTATATAGAAAAAATCAAACCTTAAACACCAATATCAAAACCTAAAAATCAATACTCAATACTAAATAAGTCACCCATCTAGCTAGAGATATGAAACCCAAAATAAAGAGGGATAAAACCATAGAAAAGAGGTAGAAACAAAGAAATAAGGGACTTAATTATTGATTCTTGGAGAAATCACACCAAATACACCACCAAAATGGAGCTACAAGGGAAGAAGAGTGCTAGGGGATGTGCCTAGGGTGAATAATCTCAAAGGGGGTGGATTTTGGGGGTTAAAGGTTAAAAATATTTGAGAGAGAAAACATAAAAAAATCTAATTTTTAATGACATGAACATGCCTCATAGTTTTCCGGCATGATTTTCCAAACTGTATAGCAACCGTAACCCATAATTATCCATATAGGACATGCCACGTGACTAGTATTCATGTTTATAAGTCGTGCGCTAATCATACATTAATCCTCTATCCAAATATCCCACTTGGCCTCATGGTTACCTGGGAAAGGGCGCAACATTTGGAAAACCCTGTGCCAACTGTGCACACTATGCTGTAAAGTCTAAAAACATCCTTTTACAAAAAACGCATAATGAATCCAAAGGGAAAATGCTAGAAAAAAAAATAAATAGAAAAATATCTTAAAAATAAAATCATGAGTTGGAATTGAAAATTATTTCTCAAAAATAAATTTTAAAAAGGAAACATATTAAAATTTAAAAAAAATACATGAAACTACATACCAATGTAATTCTAAATAATAAAGAAGTGAAAGAGTCCATTTTTTTGGTTTCCTTGGGAATAATGAAAAATTCCACTCTATGTGATAAAAACTAGATTAATCTCAAATTTATGACAATGGAAGTAGGAAAGTTAATTCCTTGTCCCATAATATTTTTGAAATTATTCTTTCTGTTTGTATAATGAGTGGAAATATCAAACATAATGTGAATGGTTCATAACTGATTAGAGTAAGAGAAAAAAATGAATTAAATAGCATAAGGATGTAGTATCTTGATGGATTTATACATATTATTCTAATTGGGTTGAAGAATCTAATTTTAAAAATATTATATAAAACATTCGTTTAATGGATTCCAAAAAACGATTAAGTGAATTATATTATAATTCATCTTCTGAGTCTGATTCTGAAAACTTGGTTGAAGTTCAATTATATAATGAAATTAAGAGAATTTATCCTATGATAGAAAAAATTTATAGTATACAAAAAATTATTAATAATAGACATTCATAACATTTTAAAAATATAGGAAATACTAAGGATTTTAAAAAAATATATGGAACAATCTATGAATACTTCTGATTTACTCATATTTATCTAAAATCATGATTGCTTAAATTAATAAACCTCTTGATATGAATGAAAATTTTTAACTTATTCCTTGAATTTATAATGATATGTTATCTGATGACATGGAATGAGTTCATATGGAAAATTTTATTCTAACTGATTATCAGTCTAACTGTGATGAAGCTCAAGTAATTAGATTCGATTTTATTTTGGAGAAAATGATATGTTAACAAATTTAAATGAACGTATAAATTTTTTTCAATATTAGTTCATATAAGTGAAATTTAGGATAATATGATACGGGTGAAAATAAATATAAAAGTATAAATTTTTTATTATGATAATATTTTACCCAAAATGAATAAAAAATACCTTTTTAATGGTCTAGTTGGAAATTTTTATAGTTTCACATGTTTTAGATGTCATATGAAGGTTCATTTTGGAAATGAGTCTACCTTAAGATATCCAAAATATCCTAGTCTCATAATGTCTTTTATCTATAAATCATTACCCTTAGATTTTATGTGAATCCATTATTAAAATCCCTAAGGGTTCCAAAAATTTCATATTCTAATCACATTGTACCCAAATATGAATGTGTTAAAAAATATCATTCAATATATTGTTATAGGAATTTTTTCTTAGAAGCATGAAAACACATATATTGTATATTGATAGTCCATGATCAAGAAAATGACTGGTGAGACTTCCAATTTTTTATATTTTAATAAATGTTATAGTGGTAGCAATACGTTTAGTTATAATTATAATGAAAAATTAAGAGGTTTACAAGAAATTATAATAAAAAATTCTATTATAGTTTCAAAATTGTTATTAGAGGATGGTATAATGAGTAATTTGATCAGAACTTCTCATCTAATTGATTATTAAATTCTTGTAAAAAAATTCATTAAAAAGTGTGTTGGTTTAAAGTATGAATTTGTTCTATATTATTTATTTAGTTGAGATAACATTTATTTGATAATTTTTTAGGAATTAAAAAATGAAAATGATAAATTACATTATGTTATAAAACCTAATTAATTTTTTTTCATAGAATATATAGTCATGGTGATATTATATTATTGAAAAATATACCCATGAACCAAACTATAGTTCAATTAATGAAACATAAGAAGAAAAAAACCTTTTTTATGACACGCGCATGAATGGAAACCAACAAAATATTTTGAATCATATTAATGAATTAATAACTACAAGTATTATTCAACTAATTCATTTAATTTTAATTTAACCAATTAAACATGCATGTCTAGATGGAATAGAAAAGGTATTGGTTATTGTAGCTTATTTGAGATGATTTTACATTAGTTAATTTTCATGAAATCAAATATTAAACATCAACTAAATATTTGGAATATTGGAAAAAATATCAATTTTATAATGGATATCTAATTATATCCATTATATGTGATTTATGTGTCATATTATTAAATTTTAATGGTCAAATGTTACATAAAAAGTAGTTATTTTCTCAACTTCTCGGATCCTACGACACCATAATAGAATTTTGTTGTAATAGGAATAATAGATGAATTCATCAGTTAACAAGAAAATAGAGACATGAATATAATACTGCTAAATTATTTTTGTCGAATTCTTTATATTCTAAATATAATATTTTGATTGAAATTCATTTATGAACTATGCAAGAAAAACTCCTTATAAACTATGGTATGGAAGAAAACCTAAATAATGATATATTTATGTCTTAAGTTGTAAAGAATTAATTGTTAATAGTAAGGATTCCATATATAAATTCTATTCCAAATATAATAAAGGTATATTCTTGGGTTACACAAATGTTAGTAAAACATACATATTATAGAATTAGTGAACTATGATTATTAAAGAAACTATTTTAGTTAAATTCAATGAAAATGTTTTAAATAATAAACATATTTAAAAAACAAATCAGAAGAACATTGTAGGTAGTTTGAAAAAACAGAAAAAATGAAAAATGAGATTTTAATGAACCTATTTAGGGGGAGAAACATTATTCTAAATGAAACTTGAATTTTTTTTAAAATCCATCAATTGGACAACATCGATGTATATATTGAATAAAATGTTCAATAAAGATGATATGCTATGATTTTTTTGCACATAATTATTTTATTTTTAATTTTGTTCCAAATAGTGTTGATATTGATTTAAAGAATTGTACCTTGATCTTGGATATATAAGATGAGTTAAATTTATTTACCTGAAATAATTTTTAGATTGTAGTTGTTCATCCTAATGCATCCCATTTTTTTGGAAGTAAATCTATCTTTAGAAAAATGATTTAAGAATATGGTAAAACCATTACAGAGAAACCTAGATTACTTTCTCAAGGATATTCAAAAGAATATTGAATAGAATTTGATGAATATTTTTTAACTTTTTCTCAGTTAGAGGAAATTATAATATTATTATCATATATAATTTTTCATGTTTTCCAATTATTTCAAATTATTGTTAAATATTCATTTCAAAATTATTATATTTTTGATGATCTATGTGTGAAAAAATCACCTTCATTTGAATATGAAAAATATCAAAATCATGTCATAAAACATTATAAGGATTTATATTTCTTATAGAAAGCCACTAGTTCTTTATATGATGAAATATAATATTATTTATTGAAAAAGGGTTTTATGAAAGGAAAATATGATAACAATTCGATTATTACAAAAAAATTAAATGAAATATTAATTATAAAAATTTATATAGATAAAATAATATTAAAATCTCAAAATTATAATTTATTTCAAAGAAACTATATTTGGTGATGGATGAATTTTATATGAATTTAATGGGAGAACATAAAATTTTTCATGGTCTTAAAATTTATCAATTTAACGATGTATTTTTAAAAATCCATCTAAATAAACTATGAAACTAGTTAAAATACTATTCTCATATTAAGGTAAGAGTTAAAATATATTTACTTCCTATAAAATTGATAAAGATGAAGTTGGAAATTCAGTAAATGTTGATTTTTATAGAAAAATGATTGAAAGCGTGTTATATTTATCATATTCAATGTCTGCTTTTTTGTTATTGGTATATGTTCTAGATTTAAAATTAATCCTAAATAATGTATTCTAATGTCCACTAAAATTATTATAATAAATGTGAAAGGATCTTAAAAACTTTCTTTATTTTACCATTCTATTAATTATTTTAATTTGATTAGTTATACTGATTCTAATTTTAGTGGATGTAAGATTGAAATAAAAAAGCATATAGTATTTGTCATTTACTTAGAAAATGTTTAGTTTTTTGGAGTTCAATGAATCAAAATTTTCATTCTTTATCTATAACTAAAAGTTAATAGGTTGTTGTGGTATTTTGTTATTTATAATATTTTTTGATAAAACAATCATTAAATGATATTTTATTTAATTTTTTTAATATTCATTTTAATTGTGATTATACTTAAGCTATTCAGATTTTAAAAATTCATTTACAATATTCATGAACAAAGAATATTGATGATAAATTTAATTTTCTTTAAGATCATATACTAAATGGAAATTGAAATCTAGATTATATTTTTATAAACAATCAAAATACTAATATTTTTACAAAATCATTGGATATATCAAATTTTAAAAAAAAAAAAATTGGCATGATGGAAGTCTATACATTCATTACATAGCATGTGTTTTGAGGGTGTATAAATTTAAAATATAAAATTCATGAATTTGGTATTGTTAAAACCATTTTAGAAATTTCTGTTTACAACATTCTGTTTAAATAGATTGATTCCTTTATAATGGATTTTTCAAACATTCATTGTGAACTACTAGTTCAGAAAAGTCATTTAGAATGGATGTATTCATTTTTTATTTAAATTTATTTCTATTTGTTATAATTTTATCTCAGAAAATAATCATAACAAATTAACATTGAATAGATTTATTAAAACAATTTTGTTATTCTAGAACTAATTATATTAAGGGGGAGATTCCAATTTTTAATGCTAAATAAGGGAGAGTAATTATCTTTTCTAGTTGATATTTACCTTTAAGGACACAGTTTAATTTTATAACATAATATTTTTGATTAATTCAAGAAATGTGGATAAATTTTGGTAATTAATGTTGAAATAGTGGGTTCCCTAGACCCAACTATGCAGTACTTTTGATTAATATATCGTGTATACAATGAGAAATACATAATGTATCCTTACCATTATAATGTAGATATTTCTACGTCCACTATTTAATGGCAATGTCCACGGATTAATTTTCATATCAAAAGGTTATAGCAGATCTCATGCTATACTAGGGACCTCGAGTTACTATGACATTAATGTTAAGCAAAGGTTTTATGGACTAGATCCATCTTAATGACTGGACACAATTGATTTTTTACTACCAAGTGATGGGGGATCATAAGCATTGAGACTTCTTCTCATGACGTTCACACTTTGTGATTTGTAGTAGTGAGACCACGAGGACGGACCCGCGAATAGGAACACTACATGTTTTGGGTGCCATTAGTTGTTCCTAACTACGATCATGTATAAAGGTCTCCTGATTTGAGATCATTGCCAATGTATTTCATTTGATTGTGTACTTTGATGCAAGACGAAAATTGTGATATTGAAATCTTGGTGAGGTAGCTTGTATTGGGTGCGTCATTGGTGGCATGTCATTGGTTGAATGGTTTAGAAAGGATTTTTCGCTTCTATGTTATGGAAGTTATATATCTTGGGCCACGTTGATCATGATAGCAGTACCTTCATAAGACCATGTCCTTGGCAGTCGAGGGTAAGTTCATCCGGATCAATAAATAATAAATCAAGAAAAGGATGATGGCATAGGTGTGCATCCTGATTTATGAGATATTTAAAGATAAAGATATTATAATACACAGTACATGTTCGTAGGTTGGTTGTCGCTACTGTGACAATTCTTATCTCTTTAAGGGGTATGATGGGTTGTTAGATCCTGTATTTTCTTTTTGAATAGTATTCACTGCTATCAAGATAAGATCCTAGAGAGTCACACACAATAGCGTATTTAATAATTTCTCTTATTCAGTTGAATATATTTATTGGACATAGTGGGTCCCACCACTAGGTTCTGGGATTTTTCCAAGGAGATACGATCAACAATGAAATTAATAAATTCATATTATTGAAGTTAATAATAATGAGCATTGTATTTATTTATTAAATGTATTTAAAAATTTTAACGTAAATACATGAAAATATTATTTGAACGAATATTAGTTTAAAATATTCAAGGTTCATTTAATATTTGTGGGAATGGCGTGTCGAGTTAATGACTCAATTATTATCATGTAATATATTTATTATATTACAGAAAAGTGATAAAAAGAATCAATGATATTTACGACTCATTTTAGCAGTCGAAATATTATTTATATATAGTGTTAATTATTCGGGGGTCGGGAAGGAATTACCAGATATTTTCATCACACTCTATAAATAGAAGAAGAGAGGAATTCACTTGTGACTATTCATGGGCTTTATCTCTCTTCTTATCTCTCCCATGATTGGGATAGAGTGGATCTGGATCTAGGAGTTTGGATCGAGCTCTCTCTCATGCATCGCAAGAAAGGTGATGTTGTGATCATCAAAGCGTCGAACACGTCGTCGGATCACCGCATTAGCACTCGAATTTGAGGATCGGTGATCTTGTAGTTTCTTGAAGTACGTGTGGATGATCTAGAGGAATTCGGATTCGGAATCTTTGAGCAGTGATCGCCAATGACGAGAAGACAGTGTGCACAGATTCGGATCTAAACCAGGCATGCTATGGTTTTAATACTGTTCTTAATCTCTTTCACGTGTGATCTCGAGGAAATAATCGAGCACCGATTTGCCAATGTCAACAAGTTCATGTCATTTGTCGGTGAAAAATTTTAAAACCCCATTTTTGGGGATTCCACTGCATGCCTAGTACGTACAGTTCGTATCAAAGCGATGAGTGTAGAATCTAAGCCAAGAAAAATTAAAATTTGCATTAAATTTAAAAGGGGGTGTCGTGTTGTTCGCAACACCGCACACCATTTTTTAACTGAACATCAGATGACCAATATGCTGTCATTCGAAGTTTAAAATTGGATTTAAACCAGTAGATTTGTAGTTAATTAAATCACGTGTTTTATACATGAATCAGCTGCATGAGCTTACACCTTTGTACTAGTTCACCGGCCTGAGTTCTGATTGCCAATATAGTGAAATCCAGTTGGTGAATTGTTATTCCACATTTTTTGGAATTTTTATTATATTAATATTAATATAAATATTTTATTATTTTTAATAACCCAAATTAGTAGTGTTTAGATTTTTTTTAAGTCAAAACAAATATCATAAGGGTGGGTTGGGTGGTCTTGGTAACTCTTGCCAAAAAAATTATTGGGTTTTTGAAAATTTGTATCAAGCAAAACTTTTGGTGTGTGGGTCACCAATTTGACAAACCATTGAGTTAACGGAAGTCTGAAAAAAAAAAACATTCCAAGGTTATCGGATAGAAAAATCGAGTCATGTTTAAAAAAAAAGGAATCATGGGGCGGGCCACCCTGGCCCCCCTGCAGTGGACCGCCACCCCGAGTTGAGACATGACCACTTTCCAGCCCTCCTTCCCCACGACAGTGGCCTCCCCTGCTCCTCCATGACCGTGTCGCCCCACTCGGCAAAGCCTCCCGACCGATGTCCACCCTGCCAGACCGCCTTACCCCCTGCGCGGGTCTCCCCCTGAACCCGCTTCCTCCCCACGGTGTTCCCACTCCCGGCGCACTCCTCTGCCTCGCTTCAATCGGCCACCGCCGAAGCTGAATTCCTCCGGATCCGGCGTAGGTGCCTCTCTCCATGCGCCGTCTTCAGCTGTTGAGCCCAGATCGACCACCCTCGAGTGCCGGCGCCACCGTGGCGAACTCCTCCTCGTGTCTCTTCCTGCCGGACTTCCTTCGCCCCGTCGAGCCACTCCCCTCCATATAGCGGCCGACGCACCATCGCCCAGATCCCCTCCGGTGTCAAGTCGCCCTGGACTGCTTTGTCGTCCTTCCTAGGTAGCTGCTTCGCCGGCTTCGACGCTTCACCGTCGAAGGACCATGATGGTGCCTCCACATGGCTCGGCCTTCCCCTATTTACTACAGCCCTACTCGCCCGGAACCGATGTCATCAGCTCCTCTGACGCCGGTGACAGCACCTCCAGTGGCTAGATCCGGTGATATCGAGGCTTAATTCGTAGCCTCCACTTTCCGGCTACCCACAGGTCACCAATCATTGGACAGGTAACCATGTTGGGATCAGATCTATCATGAAAATGGTCTAGGTGGGTCTGCCTAGGCAGACCTTCCTATTTCAGAACGTCCCTGCAGGTTGTCCCAGCAGTCCAGAATGGACCTGCCCGGGTTTGGCCTGACCCGTATAGGTCATGTCCAGGGTTTTCGGAGCCGGGGAAATTTAATTAAAATAATTAAATTAATTTCATTGAATATTAAATTGATTAAATATTAATTTTTCATTTAAAAATAATTGTGGCTTAATTAATTTAATTTTGTGTTAAATTAAATTAATTTATTAGTTTAATTTTTTATTTTAACATACAAATAATTTATGGTACCAAACCACGTAAATATTGAATTAAAAATATGAGTGAATTTTTAATTCAATTATAATGACCTTGGATAGAAAATTAATGAAATTTTATTTTTTATTATTTATTTATTTTAAATATACAAGCTTATGGCATATTTAATGGTCATGAGTTGTGGACCGACCAATGCATGTTTGGTACGTGTTTAATAAATTTATTTAATTATTGTAATGTCTTGTAATAAGTAGTTTAAATAAAATGCGATGTGTATCGTTTCAGTGTCATTATATGTATAAGGACGTGCATGTCCAATTAGGAGTTTTATTTAATATTTCCATGTTCCCCTATCCTTTGATCGAGTACTGTTGTATAAGGATGAGATTGGTAATGACGCATTTCACACCAAGTTATGACGATGCACCAGATTGGACCTTGATGCATTGGATGAAAAGACGTCATAATTTGAGTCGCAAGTGATGTCACACAAGGTATATCCACTAGGGTCTAGGCTGGTCCATTATTCACTCAACAGATCAACCATTAATACTATATCATGATCATGTCATCATTTAATTTTTTCATGGTTTATTATTTTTGTGAATGTGTAGTTTATGCGCGATCACATTGAAATAATAAACAAGCGTACGAAGATTAAATGAACATGTGACACGATAGTTTTTTTTTCTATTTATTGCATGGTCAGTTGTGAGTGCGATCACATAGTACATGCCTAGAAAATAGAAAAATATTTATTTCGTCACATTAAAATATAAAAACCCTCAATGATATATTAATTCATAACTGCCTTCCATCATTCGAATTTTGACAAAACTGGGTGTTTGGGGTGTTGGTCATGCCATAGCTGAGGGTGCCTCTTACTACCGTAGAGTTATTATGATAGTGGCGGGTTGACATAAATAAAGTGGTAGTAAGGATTAGCTATATCTAACTTTCTATTATTTTAGTGGATAGCGTTGAGTTAATCAAGTAATGAATTTAGATGTTGGGACTTCACTGGGCGCTCTAATGGCGGTGATGATTCCTTGGATTTCTAGGGTGCGTCCATCATGAAAAAAAATGTTGGGACTTCACTCAATAGATCAAGGAACCACGAGTTAATGCAATTGGCCAACCAAAAGTCTACCTTAAACCCTTCGAGTATGGGCTTATCCATATCTTGTAGACAATGAGGGGCGGTTTAGGGATCCTTGCCACTAGAATACTCAAGCGACAGAGTATTTCGATTTTAGCATAGAGGGTTCCTAGAATTCAATAAAATAGTGGGAGACATTTAATAATTTAAGTAGTTAATCAAAATATATAAACCGTAATCAAATCAAAAATTAATAATCTGTTAAAATTTACTTTTGTAGAAAAAATGGAAAGTTGTACCACATGTAATACTGCGATAATATTAAAATATTGGTCAAAGTAAATGTCTACACTAGCATGAGTATCCAAGAATAGTATGAGCGCTTGCGCATAGCACTATAATATAGAAAACTCAAGGTGTTAGTGTCCCCAACACCTGTTAAGTCACCTCAAGAAGAGAGGGTGTAATATTTCTTATAGGAGACTCATGTATAGAGCATATGATGGTTATTTCATAATGCTATCATCATCATTTGATGCTAGTTGTGGTCGCTACATCAGGGATTTGGTGATAAAACATGTAGTCTAATTACAGAGAAGTATTCATGGAGAAAGTGAAGCAAGTTATAAATGGGTGATTATTACACAGACATGTGTAAATTGACCGATGGATCATGATCTTTAAGTGCATCCCTTTCTCATTAAATTTTACCCATTTTCTCAAGTCTCGTTTTAGGTTACAAAATGGATAGTAATTGAGTAAACTTTTTATTACCTATTTTGTTAAGGTTTTCCAAGTAAATAAGAATATAAAAATAGATTAATCATTAATTCTTATGGAGAACAAAATGAAAGGCAAGGCGAAAAAGGCCAATGAAAAGTAATGCCAAAAGCATATTCGCAACATCCTTCAATGAAAGTGGTATTAGCATGAGGTCATTTGCATTGCATTTGTTAAAATAAAACAATGGAAGTTCAAATGCAATAAACTGAATTAAAGAAGTAAGGTAATGCTTATTCTTCAAGATTATTCATCAAAGTAAATGTAATGTTTCAATTTTCTTCTTGGGTATTTAATAGTGTATGGCTATCACATATATGTATTGAAATATAGTAACGAAGTATAGAAACATTAATACAAGTCTGGTGTATTTTCTAACCAACTTAGAAAGGGTGATTCCTAGGTCAGTGGTGTGAAGTACACAAATTATATATTTCCAAGTTAATGATGCATATAGAACTATTACTGAGTATAACCAAAACATTAATCTCATGTGTCTTTGGATTCAAAGAAACATTATTCCAAGATTAAAAATTAATGTTATTTTGGTATCTAATACTCAACTAATAGTCCAATAATAGTAGAATCATAGGCACTATCCAGATGAATATAAGATGTAAGACATAATTTACCCAGTTGTGGAAGGATAAATATTTTTCAAGAAAAACTTAAAGTATACATCAAGGATATGCCTGATATGGTATTTAGGCTCGTTACACATAAACACCTTTGGTATTATCTATATATATACTTAAGTTTTGGGATAATGAACCTTTATGATTAAAGGTAAGACACACGGGTATTGGAATTAGTTCAACAAGTGAGTGTGAACTATTCTAAAGCATACATTAGTGGTAAATAAACTTCATTAGATTGATTTAAGTAATTATGGAATGGTAAAGAGAAGTATGATATTTTTATGGTTAAAAGATATGAGTTTCTTCACGCAGTCATTTCGAAGAATATCTTGACCAAACATTCATCGATCCATATAATGTAGCGTGGAGTAATTCCTAAATGGAAATTACCTTATCTACATTACAACATTGATTTCAATAAGATGGATCGATGATGAATTCATACAAGTCAAAATTGACCAACAAAATGTAGCATGGAACAATTCCTAAACACGCATTTTATACACCAGAGTCATGATGTATGTAGTATCAATGTTGAAACCTACATAAACATACATTATATTTCATGACATGCTTTACAAATGATGAGGATATCCCATTACTATATTCCAACTAAAATGACTGACGAATATCATAATAGATGTATTATGATGGACATCCAATAAGTCATAAGGACATGTCTTTAGATGCGAAGCATTTTTTAGGACATAAACAAACATGCATTAAGCTAAAGACATTGTGAATCTATGTAATTATCCTAATGATTGCTTCAGATAGTAGATAAATCCCTAAGATAAAAAAGTAGTAGTCAAGTTATTGACTACATTTCTATATGTGTGTACATCTCTTTATAGATATTAGGATCCATATTGACTTGGGTATAGTCAATGACATAGATGCACAAATAGTTATCATAGAAACTATTTCCACAAGCGCATGTGGAACAAAGTATGTTCCAGATACAGAAACTCTATATGAAGGATAAAACTGTGGTGATGGTTTTTGTATTCATTGTGGCCGATGATCTATTATTCATTGCGATTAATATTTCCTATAAGTAAGAAGTGTATGGAAGTTAGATATGATTTATAGGACCAGTTAAAAATCAACAATGGATTCTATGTATCAAAGTGCAAAGGGGGCTAATGATTTTGAATAATGCGGTGGGTATTCAAGTGAGTTTATACATTGATGGTATATGTGTTGTACCAATCAAGATCGATTGGTAATATCAATTTAGTATGACTAAATCCTTGAGAATTTTAATCGTCATAGATTATTTGTATGATCATATTATTAGGCATTGTATTTCATGACCATCAAACATGGAAGGTGTATATACGACACAACTAGAATGGGATGGTCATGTCACAGAATGCTAATAATGGTTGCAAGTTATTGATATCCTTTTTAGGATTGAAGTAAGCAATATGATCATAGAATATAAATCTGTAATAAAGGATTTTCATGTGTCTACCAAAGGTTAGTGGTAGTTCTAATGTTTTCCAAAAAAATATGTTTAGAAACATATGGAAAACAGATATTAGTCTTACAGTTTGTTAAAACCAAAATGAATGAAAGTTTTTCCCCAATGATTGTCTTAAAGTAGAAATCTAATTTCTAAGGAACAAGATCTAATGAGGTGGATCCAAAGGTTTCTTAGACCTAGTCAATCGTAAACATAGTGACATGGTATTGAAAAATAAATTTTGGGACAATTAAAGAGAAGAATTGTTACAAATATCACATGGCATCCAGGTTAACATGTCCAGTACATGGGAGGAGATGAATGTGAGGAGTTAAAATCCATACGCTTAAGTGATGGATTAATTATGTATTCCATGATATGTATGCGAACTGATATTTCCAAGATATAATTTATAGTAGGAAGATATCAGTTATATCTAGGAGTACTATAAGTGAAGCAGTCAGAGCTATCTGATTGTACTTCGGTAAGTACAAAAGATATTTACCAGGTAAGTGGAAAAGAAATGATACTAGTTTTGAGGGGACACAAAATAGTCTTCCTTAGATCCTTGTTATCTAGTATCGTAGCTAGGCTAAATTGATGAGCAAGTCTAGCTCATAAAATCTAGTGGTAGCCATACCTACAAATACTGAGTACGTTGCAGGTTCTAAGGCAACTAAGAATAAACTATACACAATGATTTGTTCCAATTCATAGAATCAAACCTAGTAAGACAAGTGTTATCATAATGTAAATTGTGATATTATTACTAACCAAGATGTCAAATTTTGATAGTGGAAAAAAGTTATATACTCATTGATACCACCTCTTGAGAATTTTTACTCAAGGAAATAAGGTCGCATATAGGAGAAATGCCCAGCAGCGAAATCATGGTAGGCCTAGCAGCTAAAGTCATGACTCAGTAGAAACATGATCTTTATCATGTGATTTGATAACAAATATGGTTAGAAAGTTGGCTCTAGTGCATGTGAGAGTGTTGAAATAGTAGGTTCCCTAGACCCAACTATGTAGTACTTTTTGATTACCATACTGTTTATACAACGAGATATACATGATGTATTCTTACCATTATAGTGTTGACATTTATGCGTCCACTATTTAATGGTAATTTTCGTATGTTAATTATTGTATCAAATGGTTATAGTACATCCCATGATATAATGATAAGATCGAGATACTATTACATTAATCCTAAACAAAGGTCCTATTGTCTAGATGCATCTTACTGACTGGACAGAGTAGATGTTTGACTATCAGGTGTTGGGGGATCATAAGCATTGAAACATATTTTTATGAAGTTTGCACTTGGTGATCTCTAATAGTGAGATCACGAGGACATAACCGCCAATAGGAACACCAAATGTTTTTGGTGTCATTGGTTGTTCCTATCTACGATCATGTGTAATGGTATCCTAACTATAGATCATTACCAATGTATATCATTTGATCACGTACTTTGATCCAATAAGAAAAAAATGATATTGAAATCATGGAATGGTATCTTGTATTGGGTGCATCATTAGTGGCATGCCATTTATTGAATGGTTAAGAAAGGATTATTCACTTCTAGGTTATGGGAGTTATTTATCTTGATCCACATTGATTAAGATGGTAGTACATTTATATGACCTTGTAAATGGTAGTTGAGGGAAAGTCCATCCAGTAATATCAACATATAATAGAGAAAGAAAAGGATGATGACATGGGTGTACATCTTACTTAATGAGATATTTAAATACAAAGAGATTATATTACATAGTAAATGTTCATATGTTAGTTGTCGCTGCTTTGACAATCCTTATCTCTTTAGGGGCCATGACGGGTTGCTAGATCCCACTCTTGGTCCATTTGTAATATTCACTCATACAGAGATAAGGTCCTAAAAGGTCACACACAATAGAATATTCAATAATCTTTCATATTAAGTTGAATATGTTTATTGGACATAGTGGGACCCACCACCAGCGTCCGGGATTTTTCCATGGAGATACAATATCTTATATAATAAATAAATTCATGTTATCCAGTTTAAGAATAATAATCATTGAATTTATTTATTAAATGTATTTACAAGTTTTAAAGTAAATACATGAAAATATTATTTTAACGAATATTAGTTTAAAATATTCAAGGTTCATTTAATATTGTTGGGAAAGATGAGTCGATTTAATGACTTAATTATTATCACATAATATATTTATTATATTATAGGAAAGTGTTAATAAGAATAAATGATATTTATGACTCAATTAAGTCATCAAAATTGTTATTTATATAGAGTGTTAATTATTTGGGGGCTGGGAAAGAATTACCGTGTATTTTCATCAAACTCTATAAATAGAAGAAGAGAAGAATTAACTTGTGATTATTCACGAGATTTCTCTCCCTTATCCTCTCTCCCATATTCTAGAGAGAGAGGATCTAGATCAATGAGCTCGAATCGAGCTCCCTCTCAGGAATCACAAGCAAGGTGATGCGGTGATCGTTGGAGCATTGAAGGTTTCGTCAGATCTCTATATTAGCACTCAGAATTCAATGATTGGCGCTCTCGCAGTTTCCTGAAGCACATGTGGATGATCTAGAGGAATTCCACTTTGGGTTGTCTGATTAGTGATCTCCAACGATGAGTAGAATTCATACATGGATTTAGATATAAAAAAGGTATTTTATGGTTTTAATATCATGCTTAATCTCTTTCATGTGTGATCCCAAGGAAGTGATCAGGCAGCGATTCATTGACATCAACAAGTTCACACCGTTTGTCTGTGAAAATTTTAAAATTCCATTTTGGGGATTATTCTGTGTTCCTAGTACCTTCAATTAAATCCTAGCATTGTATTTATAAAAAAGGGGGAGATTTTTAGTTTGTAACTGATTCACATTTTATTTTAGATAATTATAAAAAATATTTTCTCATTCCCATAAATAATACCATTTCATTTTATTAATGTTTTGATAATTTCATGAATCAAATAAGTAATTATAATTTCCCATAATGTCATTATTTCATTTTATTCATTATATCTTACATTAATGTAAATAAAACAATGATTATTTATTCATTATTTTAAATAATCATTATTTTATTATATTTTATTTATAAAATTTATTATTATTATCCTAGAGACATTTTTTATAGAAAATAATTTAAACATTTATTTTAGTTTTAATCATTTCATAGCATGTTATTTAATTTTATGTTACTATAATTGATATCCTTTTTGGACATATCCAATTATACATACAGTTATGTATCCTATTGAGAATTTTCATTACCCTTATGTGAGTATATATCTATCCTTTACATAGTGGGTAAATTGGTTTACCTTTACAAAGATAAAATTGTATACCTTTATGTGGATTAATGATATTTATATTAAATTTTAAATTGTTCATAATAATATTAACTCTATATAGGTCATATAATATCCATACAACCTTAATGAAAATTATAAATTTTTCCTCATACCATTACACAAGATATATAAAATTACACATCTTGTAAAATATAATGACCATTATTTTGCAAGGAAATTACATACCTCCATGCACAATATTGAAACAATGGAATAAAATTATATAAAATTTAGTACATATACATGATACCCCTCATGCACTTCAATGTCTCAATCAATCTTGGTCTCTTAACTATCCACGGTTATTTGTCCATTCAAGTGGTTGAAAAGCTATAGGAAGGCTACATGTAAAATGGCTATAGAAAAACATTAATAGATATTTTAATGATAAATTTTTTTTAATGTTTCATAATAAAAAAGAGTAAAATAGACTACAAAAGAAAAATTTATAATATTTTAAAATATGGTTGAGATCTGTATTCCATCAATGATAGTTTACCTATAATCATAATTTGATTTTTTGTTTCAAAAATTAATATTTGTAATTTTATTTGCTATTTCATTTTTCAAGATATATAAAAATTTGTATATTTTATTGTGACTTTTTTATTTGAAATATTGAAAAAATCAACTTCATAAGAGAAAAAATGAAAAATGAAAATCATTGAATATTTTGGAAAATAAGTGTGAAATTTTATACATCATAAAACTCAATATGAAAATAGTTATGGGCATTCAAATTTTGATCGTTAAGCCAACGATGGGGAATAAAATCTATATAGTGAGTTATTATAGGACCTATAAAATTTAATGTATAATTTTTTTAAGTTCTACAACTTGAAAAATATAATATAGATACACAAAGTGCTATTGTACACATGTTGACATAAAAAATGAAACACCAGTTACTAGAATTTAGTGTAATAATGTTTCTGTTAAATAAATATTGTCCACCAAAACTCCTAAACTATAGTTATTATAAATATAGATATATTTTAATAATTTATTGTGAAATTTTAATTTTGTCTAATTATGTTTATTTATTATATGATTTAAAATATTGGATTTTCATGTTACACCACCCTAAAAGAATGTATGCATGGGTTCTTCCATTACTAGTAAAAAGAAAAAGAATTTCAGTTTCTCCTTAGTCTGGATAATGGTAGGGTGTGTTTTTCCAGTACCCCAAAATATATCTAGTCGGTTGTGCCTCTAGGGGGTTAAAAAGGAAAAATTAACTTGAGTATCCAAGTATTATAAATTCATTCTAAAGGTTTGGGAATCTACATCAAAAGTTGGAGATTCTAATATAGCGGGTTACATTTCACATTACATTTTAGAGAAGTGAATATTTGACATATGATCAATATAATTTGATATACAATTAAAATCATGGTATTCAATCTATTTCAATTTATATAAAAAAAATTAAGTGTAATATGATAATTCATTAAAATTTATTAATGATGTTAATTCACCCCAATTTTGACCATTATAGTAATGGAATACAGGGACCAAATAATGATATATTAACAATTTGTTTTTACCATAGATCTAATATATTAACAAAAATCTATGTTATAGGACCCATGACTCTCTAATGATATTGGTATCCATCGAGGGAGTTCCTAAATCTACTGGTGGAGCATGCCCACCCATGTCATTAAGGGTGCATAGATTCCATTGATATAGGAACCACATACCTATCATTTTGGAATTATAAAATCCATTAATGGAGGACTAATTTCATATTATTTAGGGGATTACTAAAACCACATCTAATATACATGGGGAATACACCTTATGAATGAAAAAACAACCAAGGGAGTACCTGACCATGTTAAATATATGGGGGAACTTTAACCTATCAATCATATATTGAAAAGAATAAATATTACCCCATTAATATGCCATGAAATCATATAAAATAAGATATATTTCCCATTGATTTATTTATGGTTAGAAAATTCATTACATAATTGTTTTTATAGATTTATCATGTAAACAACATCATGGAAAACTCACACTATCATGAGTATTACCATAGTAAACTTAATCCTTATATTTCCTTTACTACTCATATAATGAATATGTTACCATGGGAATGTCCAAATTTAATTTATATAATGTCATCACTTGTAATATGACAACACATAATCATAGTTACAATGCCTTATCTATTATATGACAAAAGTACCAACATAAATGAATCCTTCAAAAGAATATTCTAAATAGTCAATACATTTACCATATCATAATATTCCTTAAATAGGAATGCACCATCCACCATGTCCCATGGCTAGTATCTTTGATTTTTTATTTGACACAAACAATTTAGTCATTGTTTCCCTAAATTACCAAACAAAAAATCACTAGAAACCTAGCTCCAAACCCTATATATAGGATCAAACTTTGATCTAAAACAATATTTACACAACCCCGTCAACCAATACACCCTAGGATAGTAGATAATCTTACATAAACATCCTTAGATCACCTCAAATAGAATAGGGTTTGGTGAGGATAACCAAGAAATAATAACACACCCTGATAGGTTTTATCCTAATAATATTCAACAATAAACCACATATCTCTATACTCTAAACAAACCCAATATCCATGAAAATAATCAACTAAATATTGAGTAAAAATTCATGGTATATATTACATTCCATAATATCTCAATAGCTAAAAAATATTTAAGTAATGTAAACTATTAGATCTATAAATAATATGTCAAATAATGGAATACAAAAAACATAGGGAATCCTCTATGAAGAAAAGTTTATCATCACTAAAACTGATAGAAGTTGTAACTAGAATAAGAAACTAGTCCCCAACTTATAAAAATATACCCCCAATGTGACCATACCCAAACATTATGTAACTTTATGGAATATAAACCATGTGTGTGGATGGACTATATGTCATTATCAATGTTAAAATTATTATTCAAAAGTAAAGGAACAAGGGAAACATGAGAGAACAAGGCCCAAGGGGGCCTAAAGTAGTGGAGACCAAGGGAATACCCTAAAATCAAAGTCACCCCCTCCAGATTGAGGGAAGAAACATTATACAAGCATGTGACATTTGAGCCTTGATCTACCAGAGAGGCCATGTGACCTGCTACTTTGTTCCCCTCACGCTAAGTGTGAGTGACCTATACATTGCTATTTAGAAGCATATTGAATTTCCTAATGATGTATTAAATGGACCAAGTTAAGGGACCTCTATCCTGTAAGGAGTCATAAATTACCGTGGAGTCTGTTTCAACCTAGGATAAATGTATGATCTCCTGATTGCAAAGAATGAGACCAGTAAGAACTGATTTTTCCTCTACCAGTATGGATGTGCCATTACCATAATATGTTGTAAAGGAAAGCCACACACCGACCATGAAATCCCACACAACTCCTCCACCACACATGATTCTGAATTCGCAAGATCCATCTATGTTCATCTTAAGGCCAGATTATGGGGGAGACCACTGCACCCAACAACCCGGAAGCCTGGGGACAGGAGAATGAGCCTAAGGATAAGAGGCCTGAAACACCCGAAGGGAGGGAGCTTCCTACCAGTTGGTAATTAGAGACACCATGTCCACCAAAAGACTCCTCACCCTCACAATGATGGACCTCCCTAGAGCAGGACACCCCTCATACCGAGCCTTGCTATGGGCCTACCATAAACACCATCACCCAACACTGAGTATCACAGTTCCAACTATTACCTCCAGGCCCACTTCCCATATAACTTTTTTCCAGCGTTCTAGGAAGGTATTATTCCTCATCTCACTTGAGGAGTAAATAGTAATCTCACCTAAGGCCCTCTAAATATCCTGCGCCCAATCCCCTTCAAAAAATATATGGTTCATCATCTCTTTTTGCCTATTCTTAAAATAGTGGAAAAATGAAACAAGGCTAATCCCCGTACTCATAACATTGTCATCCAAAGTTAAGGGTTGATTCCTGATCCTCCAAGTGAAAAAATTATACATCATTTGAATTTTATTACACCAAACCCAAGAGTTCCACTGATCGCATTGAAGCAGAGTATAAGAAGACCTTTAAAAGTACTTTTAATTTAACGTCCCAGAGTTGGGAGGGGTGAAGACACATCTTTAAGGATCCAAGTTGATGGGAATGAGATGAAAAACCTCTTTTTTGATTTGAGTCCAGGACTATCCTGAAAAAGGATGGATGGAGGCACACCTCCTTGAAAGAGATGGTTGGAACAAGGCATCCTGGGTACCCAACAATGTTTTTTGCCTAGTTATGCTTCTAGAAAAGGATCTTTCCCTCCCCTATAATCTAGTGAGAGTTCTTCTTGAGAGGTGGAAGGAGGGAGCCAAAATCATATGATAGGTAAGAGCTGGTACTAGAAGAGTAATCCGCATTACCATGACAGACACATGACATTGTTTTCCCACACAATGTTCGACCCTCAATAATTTGTTGCACAAGTTTCACGTGCATGTAGAGGTAGTCTCAGAAAGACTCTTGACATTAATCCCTCCTTTGATAATGGGCCTTTCCATTTTCCCCCAGGCAACCTAGTGGAACTTCACCTCCGACAAAGTGTCCCATATAAAGCCTGCAAGCACTCTGTCAATGTATTTGATAACAAATTTCGGTACTTAGGTGGAGGCCAAGGCATTGACCGACATGACTGTAAGGACACTATTCACCAGAGTGATTTGGCCCCTAAAGGATTAAAAATGGTTCTTCCAATTGAGGACGTGTCCTGTGATCTTGCTCACCACATGATAGAAGTCACGAATAAGGAGTCTTATTGAGGATATAGGAGCACCAAGATACTTCAGGGGGAAGGAACCATGATGCATACCTAGTCTGAGTCTAATATTCACAACTCTGTTTTCAGAACATTGCTTCGAAATGAAGAAGTTTCTCTTATCCTTGTTGATCATTTGGTCGCTCCAGTGAAAGTAGTCATCAATAATACTGGTAAGGCCACATAGAGATCTCCTGTCAGCATTCGTGAAGATGAATGTGTCGTCTAAAAATATCAAATGAGAGATGGATGGTCAGTTCCATTTACTTTGGTATGGGATAATATAACTATTCAACATGCCCCTGTTAATCATGTGACTGAGAGTGTCCTATATTAAAATGAAGATAATAGGGGATAAAGGGTCACCTTGTCACAACCCCCTTCTTTAAAAAACCCATGATACCATCCCATGAAGGAGACTTCTATCCAAGAAGAACTAAAACACCTGGAGATGAGGTCGCATGCCCATGCAGAGAATCCCTTTCTGTTAAGAACCCTATTGATGAATCCCCATTCAACCCTATCAAATGCCTTGTTCACATCCAATTTGATGGCCAAATTAGATCCATGGGACTTTGTGTTTAAATATCTCAAAATCTCTATAAAAATGCAATCACTCTTTGTAATGAGAAGCCCTTGATGAAACCATGATGCTTAAGGGATAGCCAGTGGGGGAGATACTAGGATATATAAATATTGAGGATGATTTCTAGGATCTTGCAGGGGAAATTGCACATACTCATTAGTCGGTAGTGGAGGAGGGAGGAGGGGTCCTTGATATTTGTAATGAGAACCAGAGTTTTTGCACATGTTACCCACGACGGGCTTCCCCTCATGGAAGAAGTCCTGGATAATAGCGATAACATCTCCCTTAACCACTATCCAGTATCCTCTATAAAATGATCCAGGGAAACCATCTGGACCCGACACACTCTCAGGGTTTAATCTCATCATGGCTGCATGAATCTCACCCTCCTCTGGTATCGCTTCAAAGAGAGCATTATCATGGGTATTAACAGAAAAAAGGATCACATTCCATAGCTCATCTCTCCCCTTAGGGTAACCATTTGGAAAGTTCATACTTGAACCATCTAGTAGGTCCTTGAAGAAGGTATGATCCATTCCCCTAACCACCTCTCTATCATCAGTGAATGAGACATCCTCCAGTACAATGTTTGGTTTTATGGGGCTATGTTTCTCCTTGAATCAAGCTTGGAAAACACAATGTTTTTCCCCTTCACAAATCCATTTGATCCTATAGGCCTCTATTGCCTTCCGTTCATAAGAAATAATCAGTTTCGATAGTGTTTTTTTGTTAGATAGATCACCAAAAAATAGTTCACCCCACACGATATCTAGGATGGTTTCTATCCTCTCAATATCACATTGGAGTTCGACTAGGTCCTGGTCATCTAGAGGGAGATCCCTAGCCCAAGATTGAAGGCTTTTCTTGAGGCATCAAAGCTTATTGTGGATGTTCACCCATGAGTGGCCTTGGGATGGTTCACTCCAACACTCCCTAATCAACTGCTAATAGACTTGATCACTTGTCCACTGACAAAAAAATTTGAAATTATCATGCATTGCCTATTGTGGAGTCAAGGAGAGAAGAAGTGGAGAATGATCAGAGATTCTATGAACCAAATGAGTCAACTTGGCATTGGGAAACATTTAAAGGGCTTGGATTTTGGAAAGGAATCGATCCATATAGCTCCAGAAACGTCTACTCCCCTTATGGTTGTTGCACCATGTAAAGGGGCCCCCTGTATAACCCATGTCCAGGAGACCCTTCCCACCATGAATTCAACAAATTCTATGCTAGCCTTACATGGTAACACCACTCTTCCTTTATTCTCTGAGGGCTCTTTTATAGCATTGAATTCACCCCCTATAATCCACAACATACCCCCTAGGTCAAATCCATTGAGGTCGTGCCACAAAACTTCCCTTCTCTACGAGTCACAACTACCATATACAAAGTTCATGTAAAGAGAACACTTACCAGAGGAGATCTTAGTCTTAATATATAGATCACCCGCCTGTAACAATTCGACTGAGATGGTATTGGTCTAGAAGATCCATATATGCCTATTGATTGGGTTTGCATGCATGGATGCATGCATCCCAAGATTGCATACGAACTCGCCAATCCTTATGGGAGCCTGTTTGTGCTCAATAACTATTGAAATCTGAGATTTATGTTTCCTAGATTCTGAGACTATGAAATCAGTTTTTTACTCACACACCTAATCCATGGGAGTTCTATATAAGTATGGGATTCATTGGGAAAAAGAAGTCCTGACTTTTGGACCCAAGTATCCTGGTCTCATTAAAAAGGAGGGAAGAGCACTCCTTAGATTGAAATAGTTTCAAATGATACATTATACACATGCCTGGTCTATTGTTAGGAGCCTCTGATGCTTGAAGGTGAATACTAGAGGAATATTTAGGTAGATTCCCTCTCGTGGAGCTGGGTGGGGACCGGGCCAAAGGCCATAGCTTCCCTGGGTTCTACCCACCTTTCAGATCCAAGGAGGGGAAAGCCACTTGAAGGTCGACCAGTGGGGGATGCACTACAACACATGAGGTAGGAGGCAAGGAAATCATAGGTAGGTAGGATAGGATAGGCCCAATATTATGATCCGGGACCTTGAGAAAATGATCCAAAGTTCCATATTCGAATAATGGATGTCGAGGACTTAGGAACCAAGAGAAACATACCATGTTCACCTACTGGGGAGGGAAACCTGCATAAGGGATGAGAGCCCAACTATGAGACTTAGGCCAAAGATTAGAAGAGTCCACAGAAGAGGAGAAATCTTGAGGAGGGGCAGCCGGAACAACTGCTTTAGAAGACCTAGGACCAGACTGAGGCACTACCAAGTCAAGGATTTCCATCAGCCAGAGGGAGGCAGGGCTATGCAGGGCCCCTCTGGGAACTTTTCAGTGGCCCCCTAACGTCTTTTTCTAAACTCCTACAAGGTCTAGTCCTGGATGAGATAGGAAGCACAAAACCTTGGGAAAACAGGGTAGATGATGTCTTGAGACCACTTGAGTGAATCCTACACCTTCACTGTGATCTTCTCTGAGACTAGAAGCAACAAGTCCATCTCAACATAGAGTCGAGCCACCAAGGTTTCCTCACTACTACAAGTATTAGAATCAGCATAGAGGAAACCTCCAGGCGAGTCACCAATTACCTTCAGAAAGGCACCATTCAGGGAGGGTAAAGGTAGACCGGGCATACTGATCCACACAGTCGCGCAGGGACTCTCTTTACCTCTATGAACATTCAGCAACCACCAAGCCAGATTGAAGCACCAGTAGCCCTAGCGCCTAGGAGAATTACACTAAGCCTAAATGAAATCTGATTCTGATCCCATGACTAGCAAGAACAATTTTTTGTGGATGGCTGAGATTCGAGCTGGAGCGAGTAAGCCCCAAGAATCCATGAAGCACTGAAAGGTCTGGAGAGATGGATTCTCTGAGGAAAAGTGCACCACAAGAGTCCATTGCAGGTTAAAAATTGTGTCACTAGATGGCCTATATATGATTGAATATAGACATACACAAAAGGATATGATGGAAATAAAACATGGATGGATTATTAATAATGTATTTCGAAAACAAAGATAATGAAAAAAATATTTAGCAGTTATTGAGATAAAAAAATATCTAGTGAAGAAACAAATACCCTCCTAATGATCATATCACATAGGATACAAGAGATACCTTATATAACATAAGATCCAAAACACCAAAGCTACCGTGTTTCTGGAAACATTCCAACCCTTTAAGAGAATGGGGAAAGACAAACTAAATAAAATGCATATCTTATTATATATTGAACTGATGACCTCAATAAACAAACCACAAGGCATGTATACTAAACCACTATATTCACACCTAAATGGAATAGGGTAAAAATACCTCAATTTCAGGATGAATAAATGACATTGAAATTCTACCCACACCACAGGGTAATGAAAAATTAAAACTCACAATCATATGAATTTAAAATTAAAATATTTTAAAACCCCCCAGAATAACCTCTATCCCAAAACCAAGGTCATCTTATTGAGATTTTAGTGCATCAATACATCTAGAATGAATCATTATTACTAGAGTACCTTATAAAACACCATGCATCAAAAAACTGATTTTTTTGGATGTATCGAAACTTATTTACATGTTGTATGTCAGACGAGGATGTATCAACTCCATATAAGGAGGAACCATATATCATCCTATGTGGGATTCCCTAAAATAATCACACATAAGGGAGAATATATCGCTAATGATAGTGTGATTACCATGGGAGATTTTGATCACTATGTATAATATATAACAACCCATACTTTACCCTGAGGTGGAGTATTAATTACCATTAACATATTGGAAATTACAAAATTATCAATTATGTAATGAAAAATGGATTAACAAACCAAATTTTAAATTCCCTCAGTATTCTAGACCACAAAAAATTGTGATTGGATAAATGATGACACCATGAGATTTCTTATATATAATTTCACATTCTACCAATTCCAAAATATTTACAATTTTACAACGAATAAATTTTTATATACTTATTAATCTATAGTATTAAACATTATGAATAACGAATAATGAGAATCAAGAGACAAAATTATCCTTCTCCATTCTATACAATAAAATCTCAACAATGAGATATTTTAAGAGGAAGCATAATCAAATATTATCCCTACTAATATATGAGTTATAAACTTGTATAGAAATAAAAAAAATCAAACAAATATTATAAAAAATGTATTGGGGAACCAAAATATATCATTAGAGTAATGATAAAGGGAATATCTAATACCACATTCAAAATAGATTATATATTCCATAGAATTATATTGGAGTTACAAACATTATTCTTTATGTGGGATACATGTTCCCTAGCATCATTGTTTTTCCAGGGGAGTACTGAAATGAGTTACTATACTGAATGAATAACCAAATACATTTAATTATATCCAATATGATAAGAAAATAAAATAATCAGAAAAAATATGGTAAAAATCTATAATATGGAAGAAGACCCTACAAATGTGTTTACGTGGAGAAAATCCTGAAATGAATTACTCATTTATATATTTATAATTATATGGAATGAATATGGGAATAACACTTGATGGAATAAAAAATAATAAACATGTACATATACATAAATAGTGCGTACACCCCATGTATATGTTTACCATGCACTTTTATATCACAATCATGACATCTCCACTAACCCAACATGTCTTTCAAGTAACAATGTGTGTCAGGATAAAAAGTATTATGAGCATGGACCCTTGGAATGCATTGTGTTGTTTACTAGGAATGTTGTGTTCCTTAAGGTACATAACTTGTATACTAGATGGGGTATACATGTATGTAATCCTTTCAGAGAAACATAAATTACTCATACATGACATTTTATAGGTGTCAACTACCCCGTGTGTGCTCAATGAGAAATTGACAATGTACATCTAGATACCCAATCATATATCCATTTGAGAAACATTATTTATGTTTAGATAATACATATAACATGGTATTATTATCTAATATAGAAACAATTTCCACTAACTTATGAAAGAAAAACCATGTTATTTAATTTCTATATTCCATTAGATAATGCATCATATTCATGAAAACTCTACCATCAAATTCTGGAAGCACAAATTTCATCTTTTTTTACTTCCACATTACTATCATTAATGACTTGCAAGAATAAACCACTCATACCAACCATGTAATAATTTAAACTTATACAACATAAAATGTTAAGAAATTAATCCACTAAAAATATGTTGGCTAAATCCCAATATAACCTTCACAATACTATTTTTCAAAGACCATGCATCTACCATCTCCATTCCACCATAGGATCACCACATCAATATCATTTATCAACCTACTACAGTCCTTTGATAGGGCCATTATAATTCTGTTTACCTTTCCAATATAGAAGATCATTTGAGTAAATGTGAGAGGGGACCTCAAGAGAATGGGATACAAGTCACCTCCTGAGCAATATTGGGTCAGAGTTGGTGGAATCAAATTATGATGCCATATCAAAATAGTTTTTATTGATAAAAGTAATGTAGTTACAAATTTCATAGACATTTATTCTTCATTGAGAATTCATTTTGAAATAAATATATTAATAATAAATTAAATAATAATATTAAATATGGTATAAAATTGTTTCTCGATATTTGGCATATCAAAATTTAAATAGAACTATGATATGATCTATCCCAATGAGAACCTATCTGGGGCCATATTAAACAAAATATACAACCCAATAACTTCCTCCAATACTTCAAGGCTTAGTGATAGGAACCAATAACACATATAAAAAATATGGGAAGATTTATTCTTAATCATTTACACCAAAAAACATCTCAAGGAAGTATATATAACATTGAATACGACTATAAATAAAAATATATACTGCAACATGGATATTTGAATGGAAAATATCATAAGAATGTGACACAAAAAAATCTTATATATAAGGGTAAAATGATTAATAACTCACATTAGTTTCCAAATATATAAAATAAAAAATATGAACACATAATCATACTAGAAAATTTATGAACACCTCTACTAATAATCATAAAAATGAACCCCTTTTCACATACTCTTATAGCTCTATATTATTTTAAGCCACCACCAAAACTTGTGTCATTTGTTAAAAAATAGAATGGGTGGGATTGAGGCTCAGAAAGTGGTGAGTATAATGATAACAAGTGTATAGAACTATAATAAACCATTTTAAAATTATAATAAGTTATATAAATAGAATAAACAAAGATATTCTTCAAGAAAACTATTATCTAAGGTCATGTAATTCATCATACTGATATTGAAACTCCATTTAAGTTATAAAATTAATTAAACATGAATTACACATAACAAAATCGAACCTAAATCACATAAATTATCACACTTATGCATCTTCTACACGAGATATTTGTAGTATTAATAATGGGATAATCATGTATAGTTAAAGTGAGTACATTAGATGATGCTGTACTGACCCATATAGAAAAATTATTCATCAAATTTTGTAATGTGTATCATCCATGGGGCTTTCTTAATAAATAATTCAAGGACTGACACCTTGTAATAATGGGGGTTTAACTAATCTACAATGTTCATGGTAACATTACTATGGACATGTTATTCTACTAAGGGTGTAACTGAAAATTTATATACCCCATTGTTCTTCCTAAAACAGTCATCATCTTTATAAATATATGGAACTAAAAAACCACAAATATATTTTAAATAATACATTGACAATAATTATATATGAACTATTACATATTATGTTGGTAAACCCTTAGAATAGACTACTCATTTGTCCTAAAATGACATATGACAGATAATATATGATGAATAATGGTACATGTCTAGTAAAAAATGGAATCTCTAGATCACATGATGTATATTACCTAAAATAACCACGAATAATAAATATTGTTCCATTTGATGTAGAAATTATTTATATAGCCTACCAGAGTTGGGTACATTGCTTGTGGGATCATGAAGGATGGTTGGAATGTACATTCATCACATATCGACTTATCTCTTCAGTTGTTTAAATTAGGTACATTATGATATGTGGAGTGTTTGTCCACATAGGTTCATGTCATGTATGTCCTATACATGAAGATCCACTAATTTTAATAGAAATAGGGTGTCTTCTAGGTGACATGTTATACAGGTCTAATAAAGTGTCTTGGAATGTACTAATATTACATGTAGAGGCAGCCAGTCCCAAAACACCTCATGTGACCCGATGTCATATGGTGTGTAAAATTCAGAAAACTACATAACCCAAGAAACTGAACTCATGGGATATATTATGTGTAACCCATCATACTACACATCACATAGACTTTTATTATATGTAGACCTACATGATTCAATTTTTTGCCTCCATCTCCAGACATGCTGTTAGTGCCACAATATCCAAATGCCCATAGAGCCTCTATCACACATCACCCTAGCTTATTTAACCACCCATATTCACCATCATTTATTTTCCTTCAATTCAATGGTAAAATCCAAATACATAAATATTTTTTGAATCCCCTTAAAACTATAACCTTATGTAATTTTGATCTATTAGCCATCCATCATCATTAGACTATTTTATCATGTTTGATCATTTATATAATGTTACCAGGAAATGGGAATTATAAAATAGTGGTGATTTGGAAAGTCAAGAACTTCATATAATGTTCACACTATAATTTGTTGAATAATACGAGATTTTATATGAGGATATATAAAAATATAGTTATGAGGAAATAATATATTGGAGGGGTAAAACTTACTAATAGTATTGTTCATTAAAAATTTATTTATCAATGAAAATTAATAATGTTATTCATCATGACAGAAGTCTTTTAATATCATAATCCAAAAATAATTACATTAAAAAAATTAATATTAAAACAAACATGTTGGGTTTAATTTCCATGATATTCTTATGATTGTTTCTAAATAAATATAAATTCTGTGATGAAATAAATTTATGTAAAAAATTATGTTCATTATCTCAATAATAATTTAATTATATTAATGATTGGTCAAATAATTATTTAAAATAAATAATTAAGTTATCATATTTGAATTCTTTTCTAATGTCCTACCATTAGATAAAATTTAGTCAATGAGAAAGGGAAATATATTATGTGAAGGATGAGGAAATTGTGGAGATTAAAGTATAGTACCACAATAGAGGGTAGATTTTGCTTCAATGAAAAACTGATTAAATATGCATGTTTATAACAATATTAAAAGGAGTGTGATGAATGGTCAACCTTAACATATAGACTATTCCTTTATTATTTGAATATATAGATGTACTCTCCATGTATTTTTCTATCCAATGAAAAAGGAAACAAGGGAAAATAAAATTTTCTTCTAATTTCTAGTGTTGGAAATCATTTAAGAGGGGAAATTCATTGAATCCAATGGGAAAATAGATGGATGGATTAATGTAACAATAATGGTTGTCCATAAACCCTCAATTTATGGTAATTATAAATCACCCATATAAATTCATAGTAAACTCGCATGAATAATTCCTCCCATAAAATTTCATAACATTCCACATCATGTCCACTATGACATGTCAATGGAACTAAACCATTAAAAAATAAAAATAATAAATTATTTTTATTTTGATATAACAATTATTTAAATAATGATTTATAATTATCAGTTCTTGGTTTGAAATCCTATGAATAAAAATTATACTTCTTCTTGGAAAAAATCTAATTATAGACTTAACTGTAATGTAATAATTTTGATCTGGGATATTTTTTTGGGGATATCCAATAAACAAAATTTTTATAGAATATAATATTATAATTAAAAAATATTAAATATTCAAAATTCTCATGACTATGATAACATGGAATTTCTATATGGACACCTTTATAAATATTATTTACAATATTTAAGGGAATTTTTTTAAAAATATTCATCACCAAATCCTCCCCACCTTCAATTATTTTAATTACTAAATGAATAATTCATTAAAATATATAAGGGTACTAATATTTCATATAATTCTCATGTTACAATCATATCTCTTGGACATTTCTATTCTACAACATGTGATGAACTAAGAGAATCTATTATTTATTTAATACATTCTCTTATTGATCCATGATATTCACTCAGTAATACAAAAAATTAATTCACCCACGATATCCATCCCATTCTAGTCAAAAATGTGTGAGGGGTTATGCACACACCACCTCATCTATGACTTATAGAAATCATTATTCACTTGGACCATCTATAAGGGTAATGATGAAAAATAAATACTCTACTAATGGTAGGTGTTCCACCCAACTCTTGGTAAAACCTTGTATGAAATCATGTAATATACATTCATGAACCTAGATTGTATATTAGTAATACCATTTTTCTGGTGGTTCAATTTTATTCTCAAATACATTTGTTTCTGAAGATACTCATATAATCTTATACATAATCAAGGTGTTGATGAAAAATCATAATTATAGAAAACTATTTATGGAGCCCATTTAATTCACATTACAAAATATATGTCCAAGTGTCCAAACTATACAAAAAAACTCAACGATAGAATTTATTTGAGGTTTTATTACCTGGTTATTCAGTCAATGGTCATTCAAAAAGTGTCACAATTATTTTCCAATAATGGATGTTTAGTCATAAAATACATCGAAAATGTTATCCAATATCCACTCTATAATGTCATAGGGTTATCTCATACCTTATATAAGTTGTTCCAAATACTTTACATATTTACCATTGAGGCACCATGATATATACTCTACAATAATATTATTCTATATAAAAATCCACAAATATCACTTGAAACCCTAGTAAATATTCATCATGAAATGTTTTTCCAAAAAATTGGACATGGAAATCTCACTTAAAACTTGATTACACATCGATGTAATAATATTTGCACACATGAGAGGATGTTGATGTTTACCCCATATTGAAAAACTCCATCTAGTGTGTCTCTTTAGAAAATATGATCTTAAAGAATTTTATAATCAATATCTCTACCTTAGGTCTTAATAACTTGGTGAAGAATTATATTGTAAAATAAATTTTAATTTTTATATTAATATCTCTTTGCTACATGTAATGTATAAATAATGAATCTAATATCTTAGAAACTTCCTCTATATTTTATTCATGAGATTTATTTCAAAATGAGTCTACCATCTTGTTTTCATTCTCTAGAGAAGATAATTTGATTGTTATTGTTATAAAATATCTCATCCATGGCATATGCCTCTAATTTAGTTACCACTTTGAAAAAAAATACTTGAGTATCTTGAATGTTTTAAATAATATAAATTTATTGTTGAGAATACAGTGTCTTAAAAACTTCATGGAAAATAAAAATTCTTTATTCTTTACGTTACAAGTTGAATAATTATACTCATAAAGTCTTAGCTACCTATACCTATAAAAAATCACAACTCATATTTCCATTAACTAATAAATAATACCGCAACAAAATGATTCACAATAAACAACATACACTAAACCTACCTTGTGAAGTTATAAAAATGCGACACTAGTAGATTGTAAAATAAAATCATCAAAATAAATATGAAAAATATTTAACAATATGAATGGATGACCCTTTTGACCGAGGGATGTTATTAGGGATACAATATAGGAGGATTCTATTATAATTATCTGGTAATATGCTTCAATCTCATGGAAACTATGAACCTAAAATACTATCTTGGGAAAATACCAATCTATGATAGTCCCAACCACCATGAGACTAATGTTAAGTCCACCCCTAAAAATGAAATTATATAGGAAAATAACTCCATGAATAAATAATATACACTTTGATATATTTATATAGATATTCTTATCCATGATATTTAAAGGAAACCCTTATATGAATAATATACACCCACTCTATTAAATAATAAATAAGAATTTAATTAATGAAAATTAATATGAACCTGATAAAATGAGGATGAATGATCCATGTCATGAGTCCCATGAATTTTGTTGGGAAATTATTTACAATAAAAAACTTCACTAAAAACTAATATAGGTCATAGAAATAACAGAACATCTTAATCATTATATCCTCCCCATCAACATAAATTTCATGATAACTATATCTAATATCAATATTTGAGAACTACATAGCTCATTTCAACTAATCAAATTGATATTCAATTCTCTAAAGAAGGTATTTTTTCTTCACATTAAAATTATTTGAGTAGTGATAATCAACATTAATCCTCAAATATTCATAATAATAATTGTGGAAAATAATAGTAGATATCCATGGGAAACACTAGATATAATAAATAATTTATAAAAAAGTTCCATCATCTTCCTCTTTAGATCACTGATCACTTCTAGGGTTATCTGAAAAGACGTATATAATGTCTTTCTCATCCCATGGGGTATTTGTTTCCCAAAATTTACCTTTGGATAAGGATTAAACCCTAGAACATACACTAAAAAATAATTTCATATACTTTTTTACCATATTAGGAAGATGGTCCTCAATAAAATTTGTGGAACATAGTTCTAGGTTGAAAATTATACTAGTATTTGACTTAATATCATAAGGTCCACCCATTATTATTATGTATATGGGTCTCATTCATCTTTAAAGTAGAACATCAACATAAAAACCTGTTTAAATAAAACACTACATCAATAGTAATTTAAAAAATCATTTTTATCGATTAATTTTCAATTAAAATAAAAATATAATAACATATAATATTCTTTATAATGAGGTCATAATAAAATAACTCTTCATTAAGAGTAATATCATCTATATTGTAGATATAAAGTGGTGGATGGTCACCCCTATTAAGTTTCAGTATAAAAAAAATTTAAATAAAAATATCTATTGAGAATACCAGGTTAATAAAAATTGATTTATGATATAGAAAAAAATCAAACTAATATTATTGAGTATATATTAAAGAGTGAAGAGGAAAAATCATACCTTGATGGATTTCATTTTCACCTTCCTATATCCATATATCACTTAAATTTTACCTATACTCTTACCTTAAGAAATATTTAATTTATCTGGTTCTATGTATACGTAGTAGTGGTAAAATTGATCAATGTATCCTCATCCAATGACTATTATCAAACAAATAGCTCCTCTTCCTTATTCATCTTTAGTTGTTCCACATTTTTATTTATAGTTAGGTACTTGGTCACTATGGTTCCACTATTAGTGTGGTTTATCTAGTATTTTAGAAAAAATATCATTCACTACTCCGATGATGGGGAAGATATGAGTTTGGTTTATTTAGAAATATAAAATCCCATTAAAATTATCAAGCACTATTTTACCCTTATTTTTATCATGCCTTGGTTGGGTATCATTTAGGGGTTCTTCTAGTGAAATTTTAAAAATTTTGGAAGGATCATGGGCTTTGCATGGTTGGCGCATAGTTTTCCCAAACTATATACCCTTCTAGTGAAAACCATGAAAACCCAGGAAATGAGGGATTTCATGGCCGGGGAAAGGCTTGAAAAACAGTGTTCTCTCCTAGTACAAATGGTATACTCCTTTAGAGGGGTGCATTATTAGTACATACATTTTTCCAAACCATGAGTACCTACCCAGCTAACAATAAATATGGAATTCTTTTATTCTATTTTTTAGAATCTTGAAACCCCTGGTTTATTTTCCCAATAAGCCCATTCGACCCTAAATTGATTGCTTATTCCATAGAGGACCCTTAGAGGTGATTTTGACTCCTATAAAACCTTTCCAAAGTGGATTGATTCTAGGAGATCTTTGTTTGATCTATCCCAAGTAAGAGTTTTTCTCATGTTATTTATATCAGGGCCTCTTACTCTATCCACCATAGGGTTTATTAGACCTCTGTGTTTTTAGATAATCTAAAATCTGTTTTTTTGGATCTTGAATCTAGGTTCGGTTCTTAGATCTCTATTTTCAATGTTCTTTTTTTGGAGTTTCCCATTACGGGTGTTGTGTTACAAAATCCAGTGATCTACGATAGGTGGTTCTGTATAAGATTAGACATTAATTTAACATATAATTTCATGATTATTTTAATTTCTTTTAATTAAAATAAAAAAAATTAATTTGTCATGAAATTGTGTAAGAACCCCAAATTCCAGTGAATTGGGGTGTGATTTTAATTTGATGGAAATCATGGAATTTTATTTCATGAAATTGAATTGTAAAATTTTTATTGATAAAATTTCATTTTTTTGATAATAACCCATTACTTATATCCTAGAAAATGCATGACTTGATTAATAACCCATCTATTGGGTTTTAAATGGAAATTTGTATATTGAAATGGAAAATGGGGAAATTTTATTTTGAACAAGTATTTAATAATTTTACCACAATTTATTGTTGTTTGAGAACAGGTAATACTAGGTAGGTAGTGATTTATTTGGGATAAACATGATATGTTTGATGCTTTACATCACTAACTAAAACAGAGTTCGGTGGATCTTATCACCGATAAAATGTTGATTAGCCCTATATGACCAGTTTCTAAGGCATGTATTCATACATATTATCATGATCACATTTTCGATTTTGTGAATATCCGATAGCCAGTAAATATAGAACCTCATATAAGATGACCATGTTGATCACTTTTTATTATTTCAATACATATTTCATTGTTTATAACAAATCTTCACATATACATTGTCAATTCATATAAAATTTTTTAAATAAAATGTTTATTAAGTCATTATTTTTAAGTGTGTCCATAAATTGAAATGTGTATGATGTTTTGTTTTAAATATGAAAATATATTGGAATGCCAATTTTATTCTATATTAAATTCATTATTTAATAAATTATTAGGGTGTCTTGTTGTAGAATAATTTGTGAGACCCTACTAAGTTTTTTTTTCTCACACCCTACTTGTGACTTCAGGTGTTTGTATATTTTATTATTTCATGTTTGAGAAAAGGAAAAGAACCTATTTTAAGTGGAGGTTGTTGAAATTAGTGCTTGGAGTGCAATGTTCATTCAAACATGGGTTGTTTATCTTTTAGTTTCTGGTTCATTGTGGTTTTAAATTTGTTTTAAAAACCTCTTCTACTTCTGGTACTATTCTCCATGTGGAGTTTTCTTTGAGGATACTAGATTATATTTATTTATTTTGTTTTTAGTGTGGAAATATCTTTCCCACCATTATCATGTATGATTCTAGGTTCTATCCTCGACCCATGGGGATCAGTAACGCCCTTCGGTCCATGTCAATGCTAGCTCAAGTATCATAGTACTATGTTATCCATGCTATTTCATGAAATCTTTATATTAAATCTAGCTTAATCATATTACCTTGATGTCAGTATGCTATTTTTAAACTTTTCGGGACATAGCGGGTAGTTGTGAGTGAGTACCTATCCATATCTCAACACAATGATCGTTATGTGACCATGGGTGGTTTTGGAAATATGTATTGTGGATTTGTTATACAGTTTTACATACTTTAGATTTGGATTATTTGAAACCCAAATCTAGCATATATATTTGGTGGGATTAATTTCCCTATTTTTATTATTTGAGTGTTGATATCTAAAATGTTCAGATGTATTCAATGCTGTCTTTTGATGTTTTGTAGTATCATTACACTAGGAATAGGTGCGAATAAGATCTAGGGGGAATCTTATAATGAACGACAGTGAGAAAATCCACCCTTGGAATAGAATCTGGTTGAAGTTATTGTGCGTGTTGTCTAATCTCTGGGATAGGCACCTATACCTATTCCGATTCAGTCACCATTTGTGGAACCTCAAAAGAATGAATATGTGATTTGTGATCAAGAATTACTTTTCCATAATCCAATTGTTTTCCAATTCATAAACGATCCTAAATAGGATGACTATTGGTTAAGAAGGTCTGGGTGCTTCTTTGAGTTCATGGAAAAAATTGATTCTATCAAGGCTAAATGTGCCAACTTCAAGCTAGTGAGGACTAGCAGGAGATAGAGGGACGCAATAGTGAAGGTGAAGAAGAACAAAGTCTTATAATGTAAGGACATTAAATCTATTTTCATAGAATCATTCTATCTATATTATATGGTGTTGGCGAAGGCTACAAAGTTTTTCAAACAAGATTAGGCTTATAGGACCGTCATATAATATCCAAATCACTTTGACGAGCTTGTGTAGTTCACTCCAAAAAAGGTATCAATCGAGGAGATAAATACTCAATAGTTTGATATGGGGTTTGATCTTATATTCATTTTCAGTTTTTAATACTGAATATCCCTTAATATGATGATGTGTTGGATAGAGGGTTGATGATTGAGATGAAACTAGCTGTAAAGTAAGGGTTGAATAGATTTTCTTTTTCTCACAGTTTCATTTCTATGAGTTACTTTAAAGGAATGAGAAATCATGATGAACCTAATGATTTTTCTAGATTGAAGGGTTCTTTTAGACCTCCTATAATTATTGGAAGGGTACCTTTGATTTTATGACAGTTTGGTAATCCATGGAATTCCAAATGGGTTTCCAGTGAGTATCCCAAGGTATGTGGTTCTTGTAGATGCTCATTTCACTTGTAGAAAATATGTCATATCTATTCTAATCCCCATAGTTTCATAGTATCATATGTTCCATAATGTACTTGGTGAAATAAGATGATTCAAGGAATAAGGTGTTGCATGAATAGACATATGGAACAAAAATTATTTACCTAGTGGAAGAGTATCAGGAGGAAGAAGATACGAATCCAATGAATGTGAGAGGTACCATCACTATAGATTCATATTTAGTGACCACTTTATTTTATACTGGTGTATCTCATTCATTCATTTAAATATGTTTTGTGAGTATCCTAAATTATCCTATGAAGATTTTGTATTATGTGATGTATATTACTACACCCCTTAGAACAAAGAGAGAGAATGGTCTCTATTTTCCTTCTTATGTATTTTATCTTTTAGAGATTGATCTTTATTGGAATTTTCTGGGTCCCAATATGAAACCACTTAACACCATATTCAGGATGGATTGACTTATTGCTAATAAATCTGGAATTTAATTATAACTTCAGTGGTTCTCCTTTACTACACCTAATTGAGAGTTCCATATCTTTAAGGAGAATGTAACTCATGGTTGAGTCGAGACAATACTTTTTATCATGATTTGGGGAAAGCGATAAATGTGTTTTCTGATGATCATGAGAGAGAATCATTGAGCGGTGATCTCCATCCAGTGGTTGTTTATTTTCCCAATATTTTTTCATCTGACTTCTCTAATTTTCCCTGGGTAAGATAGGTAGAGTTCTTTATTAACTTATTCATAGGTATTTAGTAGATATATATTCATTCTTACTACATGGAATAAGATAAAATGTATTATTTTAAGACTTATATGGATGGTCTCTTATATAAAGGCTTTATATGATTGAGTGTCTCACCTTAGGTGGCTCCATTTCTCTTTTCTTATAGTGATGATGGGTCACTTTCCCTTTGTGATTATTATAAAAAAATGAATAGAGTTACGGTAAAGAAAAAGTAACCATTTGCACATATTGATGATTGTTTTGATAAATTGATGATTAAAAGTGGTTCTTGAAGATTGATCTATGATATGGTTATTATTATTTGAGAATAAAAGAATCTAAAATTCTAAAAACCACTTTTCAATGAAGGTATGACCGTTATGTGTACATTGACATTCCATTTGGATTAACCAATTATCCTTAAATATTTATGGATTTAATAAATAGTATTTTCCATGAGTATATTAATACCTTTTTTGTAGTCTTGGTGGATGAAATCGTATTTTAATCTATATATGAGGAGGATCATGTGTGTCATCTGGGAGAAGTTTTGGAAATTTAGAGAAATCACTGCCTTTTTCCAAGCTATTAAAATGAAATTTATAGATTCAAAATGTGATGTTCTTGGGACATGTGGTGTTGTAAAATGATATCTCAGTTGATCCTAAGAAGGTTAATACTATTGTGACATGGGAACAACAACATAATGTTATTGTGATTTAGAGATTCTTGGGTTTAGTTGGATATTATCTCTAGTTCGTGCATGAATTCTCAAATTTGGATACTCCAAGGACTGCTATAACTCGAAGGGAGTAGTGGCCTATTAGGATGATATATGTCATATTTCTTTTGTTGAGATGAAATGTCTACAACTATTACATCGATGTTGACTCTTCCAATGTCCAGGAATGTCTATGTGGTCTTCTAGGACACATCAAGTTCAAGTTTGGGAAATATTCTTATAAAGGGTGATCATGTCATCACATTTGGATCTTGACATATTATGCCACATGAGAATAATTTTAAAACCTATGACCTTGAAATCATAGTTGTGAATCATACAAAAATAAGTTGGAAACATTTAATTTTTTAATAAAGGTTCACCTTGTATTCTGATAATAAGATCGTGAGCTATTTCTTGTATAAAAAATAAATGAATCTCCACCAGAGGTGTTTGGTGGAATACCTTCAATCTTTTGACTTTGGAATCACATATACCTTGAGTAAAGGGAATTTCATTACTGATGCTTTGACTTGGAAACATCCAACCCATTATAGGAAAGAATCACTAAAAGAGTGGAACATGATGGATATCTTTTCATAGATGCATATATGAGTTTGAGAATCCATGGATGTGGTTTTTCTATTAATTTTTATGTTTACTGCCTCTCATATCAATATGAATCTTTAGGAATATAATGTCGATGATGAATTCATAATCATTAGAGATTCTACTTATGGCGGGGAAACCATTTTTGAGTGTTTGTTCACTCCAAATGGTATTCTATGTTTCTATAACTGGTACATTGTACAGTTTCCTATGAGAAAAGATAATTTGGGGTATTTCCATAATTCCAAGTGGACAATTCACCAAAGAACAAAAAATATGTTCTATGATATGCAATGTCGATTATGGTGTCCAGGTATGAGATAGGGAATTGAGGATTTGTCTCTCATTGTTATACAAGCCAACAGGTCAAGGCCAAAAACTATAAACCTTCTATTTTTCTTCATCCACTCCTGGTCCGAGCTTCGAAGTGGGTTTATATCTCTATGGAAATTATTTTTTGGTTTCTGTGAACCTATAAAATGAAGAATGTGAAATGGGTTTTAACCAATATGATGACTAAATCATCTCAATTTTTAGCCTTTTGTGATATAACCAAATTTGAGGAGCTGGTAAATCTCTATGTGAATGATATTGTCAATTTTCATGGACATTCATCTACTATTGTATATGATAGGGATCCTCGGTTTACTTCACCCATTTTGAGAGGCCTTCAAAAGGCATAGATATCTCATTTTCATTTGAGTATGATATACCATCCAAAATCGGATTACCAGAAAAAAATAGCCATACAAATTCTTGAGTATATACTTCGTGTTTACGATATCAATTTTTGTAGTGTTTAGAATGGAAATTTTGGACTTTTTGATTTTTTATTATAATAATAGTTTCCAATCCACAATTAGGATATCTTATTTTGAGGTATATCATTGAAATACTTGTAAATATCTACTTTTTTGGTTGGAGATCAGTGAGAGTTTCTTTTTTTGTACAGAGATTGGTTCAATATATAAAAGAAAAGATTCAATTGATATATTAGATAATGTTTATGGAATATAGCCCATATAAGTCTTATGTCGATTGTCATCATAGATCACTGGAATTTTTAGTTGGTGGCTAGGTGTTCTTAAATGTTTCACCTCATTGAGGCCATCAATAGCTTGAGAGGCGAGGGTAACTTGCTCCTCATTTTGTGGGACCTTTTGAGATTTATGGATTATGTGGGGAATTTTTCTTACCAATTAGCAATTCCACCACAATTGAAATCGATACATAACATGATCGATGTATCTTAGCTATAAAAATATCTTTCTGATCCAACTCATGTTTGGAGATGAAGTGATCTTGATGTTGAGCCCGACTTATTCATGATTTAGCATCCAATCATGATAGTTATTCAGAAACAAATATACTCCCTGGGAGGATGATACCTTTAGTTTAGTTGATATTGAAACATAGTTATGATACTCATTTTACATGGGAGAGAGAGGAAATAATGAGAGAATTGTGGCATCATCCTTTTAGCATGAAATATTCTTTATAGAATTTATCAGGATAGAAAGTTTCTTTTTTTGGGAGGTTGTAACATCTTCTCACCATTTTGAGGTACTTATAAAACCCTCTCTTTAATTATTCTTTGGTTGGGTTTCATTTAGTGGTTCTTCGGGTGGAATTTTGAAAATTTTGGAAGGCTCTTGGGCTGTGCATGTTTGGGGTATGGTTTTCCCTAATTATGCACCCATCTATGGAATACTATGCAAACCCAGGCAGTGAGGGTTTTCATGGTTATTGCATAATTTTAAAAAAATGTGCTAACCTAGTAGAAATCATGCACCCCTTTAGTTGGGAACATGGTTAGGGTGAATGTTTTTCTAAACCATGCCCCCATTCCCAGCTAACCGTGCATGAAAACATATTTTATTAGGAATTTTTTCAAAAAAAATCTTTAACCCCCTAATTTAAGAACCTGATGATCCCATTAAAAGATAAAATGATTTATTATACCTTGGAGTCTTCATAATGGTGATTTTGTTTCCTCAAAACCCTTCCCAAAGCAGATCGAATCTAGGAAAATGTCGTTCGATCTCTCCCTAGTAATAGTTCTTCTCCCATTATTTATCTCCCGATCTCTTCCTCTATCATCCATAGTGTTTTTCAGATATCAATGTTTTTGGAGGATCTATAATTTCTTGTTTTGGATCATGAATCTTGGGTTTATTCTTGAATATCTATTGTTGACATTCTTTATTGGAGTTTCTCATTATGAGTATTGTGTTATGTGATATTGTGACTATGGAAGGTGGTTCTATATAAGATTAGAAAAATAATTTAAGCTATAATTTCTCAACTATCTTAATTAAATTATGATAATACAATTCTACGTGAATTGGGATTTTAAATTGATTTGACATGAAATTTGACAAAACCTTCCAATTCCATTGAATTGGGGTGTGATTTGAGTTGGGTCAAAATTGTGGAATTATGTTCTGTGAAATTTAATTGTGAAATTGTTTTTTAAAAATTTAATAAATTATTTTAATAATAACCCATTGTTTTTATCCTGGATAAAGTCATGAATTGACTAAAAATCCATTATTGGGTTTTAAATAGAAATTTTCATATTGATATAGAAAATGGGGAAATTTTATATTGAACAGTTTGAAATAATTTTCACATTATTTATTATTGTTTGATCATTTGAAAGCATAGGTAGTTAGTGAGTTATTCATGAAAAACATGATACATTTGACTCTTTACAACACTAAATAAAACACAGTGCTTCAAATATTACCCCTATTGGGATGTTGATTACCCCTCTTTGGCCAGTGTCTGAGGGATGTAGGTACAAATATTTTCATGATCATTTTTTTAATAGAACTATCATACCTATTGATAGATGAACATGTTATCCATTTGTTATCATTTTGATATATGTTCCATTCTTTATAAAACTTCTTAACATATTCGTTATGAATTTATATAAATTGACTTATATAAATTTTTATTAAGAAATTGTTTTAAATTGTTTTCCATTAATTGAATTGAATAGAATGTTTTTTTAGATATGAAACTATATTTTCATTCTAGTTTTATTCAAAATTGAAAGAATTATTTGGTTAATTATTGTGGAATATTATTCTAGAAACCTTAGTGATACCATACTTGACTTTTACCCCACACCCTACCTACACCTTTGGGTGTTTGTATATTTCCATATTCCAGGTTTTAACATAGGATGAACACCTCTTGGAAGTACTGGTAGTTTATCTTTGGGCTTGGAGTGTTGTTTCCATTGGGACTTGGGGTTGTTTATCATTCAGTTTTTTGTTCTTTTTTATTGTAATTTGGTTTAATATACCTGTTTGACTTTGGGACTATTCTCACTATGGAGTTTTTTTGAGCATATTGACTAGTATCTATTTCTTCTACTGTCAGTGTGGAAAAACCATCCCCATATTTATCTTGTTTGATTCCAGGTGCTAGTTTCTAACCTATTAGGACTGGGAACTCCCTTCGGGCCATGTCAGTGCTAGCTTGGGTATTAGAGTGCCAGCGTATCTTAGTAGGTGCATTAGAAGAAACCACATAAAAAACAATATTCATATCTTGGCTAGGTGGAACCAAATTGAGATCCCTTATCTACATGTCATTATCATAAGTATTGTTAATATTTCAACGTACGATGATGGAATATCTTCAAATTTGATAAGCTAGTGGTAACTTGTGACCCCACTCCATGAAATATTATCAATTATCCAGTACCGATATATAATTTTTCTTGAATAATCTCAATCACTAGGGAATCATCCAAAAACTTGACTTGGTTAGAATAAACAAGGGGACCCTCCTAGATCATATTCTGAAACTAAAGTCGTAACTCAAAAATACATGCTAAGAAATAACCATCATGGATAATTCTTTGAGAGTATCATACGTGGTATATAAACTTCAAAATGTAAATATGTGTCATTATACTACCATGTTGGAGGCTTAGTATCACATGAACATGTACTATCCTTCTGCATCTCTACAGTAAACCTCTACAGATATGAATTGAAACTCTACAAATGTTTGTATAACTTTAACAAGTATCATGGGGATCTAGATCACCTCAAATCCTTTGAGGCCTTTATTTTTAGAGCTCATGACATGGAATCAAATTACCTGTTGTTTTTTTAATCTATGGGGACTACCATAAGTACAATTGGTGGGGATGATTACTTCCCAATAAGTGGGGAATATATAAATTTATATACTACTCAAGGGAAACACCTCCCTATCACATAACTATATAGAAGAACATTTATATAAAATTCAAATAACTGGAGTCCAAATGATAGGAATTAGATTAGTATATCACTTCCCCAAAAGAAGAGTTGGATAATTTCAGTGTGGAATCCAATTATTTACAAGATAAATCCATAGATATTAAAATATATATATAATATCTAGCTCAATAAAATAATGGATAGAAAAAAATTAAAAAAATTATAATTCAGGTAATATCCTATTAAGACCATACATTATACTTTGGAAAGATATGTTTTCTAATAGGAAATAGATGTCTAGAGGATCAATTATTTATGATTCTATGACCAATTAGTAGGTTCTCTAGTCTATTAACTAAAATTATGAACCCATAATAATTTTACCCTATATATCATGATGTTATCCATACAAGAACACTTCCTCTAAAGCTATATATAATAATTTAAAAAATACCTTCTTTCATTTTGAATCCCAATATTTTATCAAAACCATTTTTCTTGAACATTTCAATATCACTAATGAGTATGACAGATCCTCCCCCTGAAGAGAATTCACCCCATTCGCCACCCAATTTTCAAACTTCTACTCTCATTTTTCTTGTTTCTTTCCCTCTGACTTTCATTCTAGATTCCCCTCCCCCGCCATTCAACCCCAACCTTCCTATTCCTGACTTTCTACCTCCTCCTATGTCATTGGATCCTGAATGTCCTCAGTCACCTCTAGTGGCTTTGGCTATCCCCTCTTTGAAGGAAATTATCATTTTCCCAGCTTCACCATGGTCGAATCATCTTCATCTAATCTATAAGATCCATCTTGGAGAATTTAGATCCTCCTATATGGATGGTTATATAATGATTTATTTTCTTATATAATCATTCGAGGATGTCATTGATCTACATCAGTAGACCTTAGTGGCTCATTTTGGGGTTGAAAAACCTCACCTTCTATATTTCCATCATTTTGGTGCTTCTTGGGGGATAGATTTTCTGGTGTATATTTCAATCCTTAACCGAAAGGATTTATGTATAGTTCTTGAATCCCCTGAATATTTTTTCAATGTGTGGTATTTAAGCCCTAAATCAATTGGAAATTGGTGATTCATCCTCTTCTAATGGTCTATGGAGGCTCATTTTTTGTGTGACTCCCCTTAGGCACCAGTTTGGTTCAACCTCCTAGGCCCCCTTACATTTCATAACATGGATTTTCTTCATGGAATAGATGACATCATCAAATGATTTATTTGCACGGATGAATGAAATTTTCATCTTAAAGATGCATATATTGCATGTATTTGCATTGAGTCGGACTTATCGCACCCTCTTCTTGCTCGCATTTTTCTCAGGATTGGATAATCTTTTTGTGGGTGGAAATATCTAGTCTCTCTGTTTATAGCTTGTTTTTTTATTCTATGTCACCTACAAGGACACTCTCAGTCTATTTGTCATAAGTTCATGGCTAGGCCTACTATTACTATGTTGGATCATCCCCTAGTTACTAATCACTTGGTTTCTTAGAAGGTGATTATCTCTGATTTGGTGGTTGGAGACTCCCCGTGGGAAAGGTTCTAGAACCAATCAATCCTGTAGTCCTCTCCCAGCCCATCCGCCCTAGATTGGGGATCCTTTCCTTGCACAAAATTTCCTTTCGATATGGATATCGTCTTTTTCTTCAAGTATTCCCCCCACCCTGTAAAGACCCGTAAATTTCAAGGAAATTTTTTTCTTAATTTTCTTTGGAATTTTACAAGAACGCAGTTTCTGACGGCACCTGATTCCGAGGCCCGGTGTGCCCGAAATCATTTTCCGAAGTTTGGCTTGGGTACATTCAGTGAACGGATGAGCGAGTTTTTCTAACTTTTGAATCGGTGCTCGGAATCGAATTCCGAGGGCACCGATGGAATCGCAGCGTCGATATTTTCTTTGAAACGCCTCTTCCAGAGCTGCGTTTGCTTGGGTGTGGTTTTTAATTTTTGGGCTTTAAGTTAAGAAATAAAATAATGTGGGACAAACTTTATTTTATTTCACTTAAAGCCGCTTAAAGCCACTTTAAACTGCTTAAGCTGAGTTGAAGCAGATAGGGTGTAACAAAAAAATATCCTACCCTCTTGGTAGGATATTTGTGAGGTGGGGCCTGCACGAGCCCCACCGTTTCTTTTCCGCTAAGTAACGCACCTGCGAAAACCTTTTTTAAATGAAAGTCAACTGGGGCGTTTCTTAAAATATTAAATGCTCCTTTTAATTGGGTGGTTTATTCATTGAAATTAATTCTATGAATTAATTTTGTTCGTTTCTTAACACGTTTTCAATTTGTTGGCATGTTAATAAAATAAGACCAACACACATTCTTCTTGAAGTTTGTGTTAAACCTTTGGAGAATCTCTAAAGATCTTCCTCCTCCTTCGCGAAGAATGCGAAGAACGCGAAGAACGCGAAGAACGCGAAGAACGGGAAGAACGCCGAACCCTTAGAGATCGATGACGCGACACCGTGTTCCGCGACGCCAATGATTCTTCTCCTGCGACGTTCCTTCTTCCGCGAAAAATCTCCGAACATCTGCTTGAGGTAGGAGTTATAAAATCTTTTAAATTCCTTTGTGGTTTTTATCCTCAACATGGATTTAATTGTTATAATTAAATCCATGTGTTTCCTTTAAACCTCGGAGATCATTGACGCGATTCCCTTCTGCGACGACGCGACGCCCTTTCGCGACGCGATGATCACCTCCTACCGCGACGGTCAATTCCGCGACGAACTTGCATCCGACGGCGACGGTGAGGTAGGGATTTTATTTGAAAATAATATTTTATTCCCGTAGTTGTTTCCTTCTAAAACAAAGAGCCTGGGATCAAAGTGCAATTTTAATTTATTAAAATTGTATCTTGTTATGTTTTCATGTGTTGATCACTATTTTCCGATTGTTATCACCTAACGCGGAGGGTGCGGGCCAAACAAACACGGCCCGACAACCCTCCGCAGTTCTTCGTTGATGTGCGGAATGGAAGACGATGACAAAGCAGTCCGCAGAGACGATTTTTTGATTCCACAGTGAAGAACGGGACCCGAGAGGAGCTACAGCATAGACATAAATGGAATCAGACCACCGGAGCAACTCCGGTGGCCCGCAGAATCCACCGACGGCGCGGGCGCCGGCGCGGCGGCGCCGGCGGCCGGTGGCGGCGGCCGACCAGACCCATGACCGCGTGGGTCCGACGAGACACGGGATGCGGCAGAGCCGCGTCCGCTGACCAAGCGCGGCCCCCGCGGGGCCGCGGCTCCTCTTCCCGCGGGGGCTGCACGCCCCGCGGCACCCCTTGCTCGGCCGCTCGGCCGAGCCGAGCCGAGCCGACCCGCCGGTCCGGGTCGCGCCTAGGCCGGGCCGGGCCGCCTTGGCCGGGCCGGGTCGGGCCGCCCTGGCCGGGCCGGGTCGCACCAAAACGGGTCAGACTCGGACCCGGGGGGGGGGGGGGGTGTCAGGCCGGGCCCAGACCCCCCGTTTTCGGACTCTTTTGGTTTTTCGCCCATATCTTGGGCTACGGACCTCCATTTGACGTAACTTAAGTGGAGATGCGATCCTTGGATCGAGATGATCGTTTCGGTATATTACACTCAAGGTTTTGGAATACTTTGGGTTCAGCCGGGTTGGTTCGTCCACGAAACCAACCGGGCCCTCGGAGCGGAAACGCTCATAACTTGAGCTCCGGACGTCCGATTGATGTGCTGTCGACTTTGATGGATTCCTCTTAGTGAGACGGACCTTTTGGCTTACTACGCTTGAGGTTTAGACGCAGTTGGAGTACGGTTGGGTTGGTTTTGACTTAAAAACCAATCGAGCCCCTAGAACGAAAAAGCCAATAACTTCTAGACCGGGCGTCCAATTGACGCGCCGTCTGTTGCGTTGAGTTCCTGTTAAAGATACGGAACTTTTGGATACAAAAACTTCGGACTTCATGTCAGTTGATGTATCAGCCCCTTCGCTCATGGAGCGGACCCTCCCAAACGAGCTTGCTGTGTGCGGGAACCCTAGAGCTAGCTGTGTTTGCGACGATGAAGACTGCTAGTCTTGTATCCTATGTGGGTCCCAACTTAGATGATTCAGTGCTGGTCTTGTATCCTATGTGGGTCCAAGCATAGATGAATCAATGAAGACTGCTGGTCTTGTATCCTATGTGGGTCCCAGCTTAGATGATTCAGTGCTGGTCTTGTATCCTATGTGGGTCCCAACATAGATGAATCAATGAAGACTGCTGGTCTTGTATCCTATGTGGGTCCCAACTTAGATGATTCAGTGCTGGTCTTGTATCTTGTGTGGGTCCCAGCATAGATGAATCAATGAAGACTGCTGGTCTTGTATCCTATGTGGGTCCCAGCTTAGATGATTCTGTGCTGGTCTTGTATCCTATGTGGGTCCCAGCATAGATGAATCAATGAAGACTGCTGGTCTTGTATCCTATGTGGGTCCCAGCTTAGATGAATCAATGAAGACTACTGGTCTTGTATCCTACGTGGGTCCCAGCTTAGATGATTCAGTGCTGGTCTTGTATCCTCTGTGGGTCCCAGCATAGATGAATCAATGAAGACTGCTGGTCTTGTATCCTATGTGGGTCCCATCTTAGATGATTCAGTGCTGGTCTTGTATCCTATGTGGGTCCCAGCATGGATGAATCAATGAAGACAGCTGGTCTTGTATCCTATATGGGTCCCAGCTTAGATGATTTAGTATCTATATCTGATCATCTCTTTCACATTTTCGATGATGTATTTCTGTGTGAGCTGAGTCTTGACTTTCAACCCTTATCATCAAGATGATTGGGTTGTGCTTTCCTGTGTGGACTGAGTTGTGCTTTCCTGTGTGGACTGAGTTGTTCTTTCCTGTGTGGACTGAGTTTTTTTTCCTGTGTGGATTGGGTTACACTTGGCTCGGATGTTGGAGCTGATCTGGGATTGATAACTTAGGTATATGTATGGGCATATACCTAAGTGGTGTTGGATGTTACTTCGTGATTGTATCTTTCCTTTGTGGATTATCCTTTGTGGATTCTGGGAGACCTTCGGGGGCCTCGGGGTCCCTACTAAGTAGCTTATACTCACCCCTGCACGGGCTATGCCCGCACTACGTTGTGTTGGTTGCAGACGACAGACAGCGCTGATCGTGGTCGAGGTTTGCGGAGCAGGACGGTACCTAGAGGTGGACCACTGGACGGGGTGTACTCGGAGCGGACGGCTGGACCGAGGAGCTGTGGAGGCTATCTGTACTCACCCTTCAGGTGGGACTTCTAGAGGACGGCTCGACGCTGCGTCTTTTACTTTCAGTTGCTGTTTTTCCCCTTCAGTTGTACTTTACAGTTGGGCTTGTATTTCCGGCCCCCTTTACTTTCCGCACTTACTGTTGTACCCAGTTTTCTACTGGTGTTTACTTCTTATGCTTGCTTTCTCTATGGTGTATGTTTAATTAACAAAGGCAATACCTTCCCTGTTTACCAGGATTTACGCCTTGGTGCTAGTCTATAGCCCCTGGCCTATGGAAGGCGAGCTTGGGGTAGTCACGACACGGGCCCCGAGGACAGGTAGTGACAAATTGGTATCAGAGGAGTTCGGTTCTACCATAGACTCTGATCTTTCTTCTATGTGAAGCAATAGTGTTGAGCGTATTGTGTGTGGTTATCAGTCCAGGGAGTCCAGTGTTGGTGTGGCGGCCGACGTATCTGTACACCAGGACCCTGACTTCTGATTTTCGGCTTAATGCACGAAAACATTGATTGCATGTGTGTTTTGAGTTTTCTTTGTGATTAATTTGTATCAGCTCACCAGGTATACTGTTCTGACCGTGGCGCACCTGTTTCCCTTCCGGATGGCCCCACGACGATAGCCAGCTAGGGTTCCGAGATTTGTACGTGACGACAGCCCACCGAGCGATGAGGCCTCGGTACAAGGCCCTTTGACAGCAGAGGCACCGGAGGTACCTCTACCCGCCGAGCCACCGATGCTTCCAGCCACTGATAATACACGTCGCCTTAGTGCACTGCATGAGTTCCAGTGCCAGCGACCACCCAGGTTCCATGGGGAGACGGACCCCCAGGAAGCCGAAGACTGGCTGGAGGCAGTAGTCCGAGTTTTCAGATTAGTGAGGACACCAGCAAACCTCATGGTGATCCTCGCAGCGAGCCTCCTGCACGCGGCATCAGGCAGATGGTGGAGCTTGATGCTCCAGGTGCACGACGAGACATCTCCCCTCTGGACAGAATTTGAGAGCATCTTCCGCTCCGAGTTCGTCCCAGCCACCCTCCGTGCGGTGCGCATCCAAGAGCTACTACAGCTACGGCAGGGCAGCATGACAGTGGCCCAGTACTCGGAAAGATTTACCGATCTCTCGCGCTACTCGAACGACATGGTACGAGACCCATTCTTCTGGGCCCGGACCTTTGGGCAGGGATTGAGGCATGAGATCAGGGCTTCGATGATCTCCCTCAACATTCCGACGCAGGCAGAGGTGTTGGAGAGAGCCCTTTTAGTGGAGAGTTTTCTCACCGAGCAGGCTCCAGTGACGGGTCCCTTCGAAGGGCAGCCCGTAGCAGGGTCTTCTGCAGCTGGCAGTAGACAGGTGATGCAGAGGTCCAAATGGGCCAGAACATCAGATGGGCAGTCTCAGGATGAAGATTCGGTTGTGCGGGGCACACGAAGGAGAGACAGATACACGAGGGGCATACATTTCTACGCATGCGGCAGGCAAGGTCACATGGCTCGAGACTGCCCGACTCGTCTTACAGATGAGCAGTAGGTGGTAGAGGGACCTCCCAGACAGAGGTTTGGCCATGGCGGTCCGCAGGGTGCAGGCGGGCGAGGCAGAGGAGCTGGCCGAGCAGCTGGTGGTGGACGACGCTTCGAGTTGTTGCCACCACCACCACCAGGAGGTCCACCCTGACCGCAGGGAGTTGGTGGAAATGGGAGAGCTCAGCTTCAGGTAGATGAGGCCTTCGATCATGGAGCTCTGGGAGTAGATGGATAGGAGCATAACTAGTGGATACGTCTTTTGTACTTCTAGTTCCTTGTTGCTGTTGTGTAGTGTCTTTGTATTATGATCTTCAATAATAAAAGATGCATACTTTTGTGATGTTTTCATTACTATCCTCTTTTGTGTTGTTACTAAGAGGTTCCAGTTTAGACTGTTGACTTGACCCTCACTTGTGAGACATCTACTAGAGGAGACCCAGTTACCACACACTGATGCCGACAGTGTGACTCAACCCTTGGAGGCGAGAGTAACGGTTGGATCTCTTGGTAGTAGCGTCGAGGCCTTACGACGTCATCCTTGGTATGGATTAGTATCATCAATGTTAGGATTGACTGTATTAGGCAAAGAAAGTGGTTCATTCAGGGGATGTGACCATATTCCTCATATCAGCAAAGAGGAAATCTTAGCAGCTCTTGTGGGACCGGAGATGGTCCAGGCCACGACAGAGAATGTCCAGGTCATCCAGGAGCGGGGACAGCTCAGAACCGGTAGAAGTCTTATGATGATAGGAGGTGGAGGCCACTGGGGTTCGAGGATGGCGACCACGTTTCCCTACGGGTCTTACCTCGACATGAGTTACAGAGATTTGGCCGAGGCGGCAAGTTGTCTCCACGCTTTATCGGAACATTCCAAGTCCTCAGTTGGATTGGCAAGGTGACTTATCGCCTGGCTCTACCACCCCAGTTGCAATGGGTGCACGACACCTTCCATGTATCTCAGCTGAGGAGATACGTGCACGACCCAATGCACATCATTGACCATGGGGAGCTAGACGTTGATGATGGGGCGACTTTTGCGGAGGTCCCGGTGGAGATCGAGGATCGAAAAGAGCGGGTCCTACGTGGACAATCGATTCCTCTAGTGTGCATCATATGGCGGCACGGGAACCTCCAAGAGAGAACTTAGGACCAGGAGGCTCAGATGCATGCTCAGTACCGCCATTGTATCCCTAAGTTTGTGTTGAAGCTTTACGGGGACGTAAAGTCCTGTGGTGGGAGTAATGTAAAGACCCGTAAATTTCAAGGGATTTTTTTTCTTAATTTTCTTTGGAATTTTACAAGAACGCAGTTTCTGACGGCACCTGATTCCAAGGCCCGGTGTACCCGGAATCATTTTCCGAAGTTTGGATCGGGTATGTTCAATGAACGGACGAGCGAGTTTTTCTAACTTTTGAACCGGTGCTCGGAATCGAATTCCGAGGGCACCGATGGAATCATAGCGCCGGTATTTTCTTAGAAATGCCTCTTCCAGAGTTGCGTTTGCTCGGGTGTGGTTTTTAATTTTTGGGATTTAAGTTAAGAAATAAAATAATGTGGGACAAACTTTATTTTATTTCACTTAAAGCCGCTTAAAGCCACTTTAAACTGCTTAATCTGAGTTGAAGCGGATAGGGTGGAACCCAAAATATCCTACCCTCTTGGTAGGATATTTGTGAGGTGGGGCCTGCACGAGCCCCACTGTTTCTTTTTCGCTAAGTAATGCACCTGCGAAAACCCTTTTTAAATGAAAGTCAACTGGGGCGTTTCTTAAACTATTAAACGCTTCTTTTAATTGGACGGTTTATTCGTTGAAATTAATTCTATGAATTAATTTTGTTCGTTTCTTAACACTTTTTCAATTTGTTTGCATGTTAATAAAATAAGGCCAACACACCTTCTTCTTGAAGGTTGTGTTAAACCTTTGGAGAATCTCTAAAGATCTTCCTCCTCCTTCGCGAAGAACGTGAATAACGTGAAGAACGTGAAGAACACGAAGAATTCCGAACCCTCGGAGATCAACGACGCGACGTCGTGTTCCGCGACACCAACAATTCTTCTCCCATGACGTTCTTCTACGACGTTCCTTCTTCCGCGACAAATCTCCGAACATTTTCTTGAGGTAGGAGTTATAACATCTTTTAAATTCCTTTGTGGTTTTTATCCTCAACAGGGATTTAATTGTTATAATTAAATACGCGTGTTTCCTTTAAACCTTGGAGATCGTCGACGCGATGCCCTTCCGCGACGACGCGACGCCCTTCCGCGACGCGACGATCATCTCCTACCGCGACAGTCTATTCCGCGACGAACTCGCATCCGACGGCGACGGCGAGGTAGGGATTTTATTTGAAAATAATATTTTATTCCCATAGTTGTTTCCTTCTAAAACAAAGATCCCGGGATCAAAGTGAAATTTTAATTTATTAAAATTGTATCTTGTTATGTTTTCATGTGTTGATCCTTATTTCCCGATTGTTATCACCTAACGCGGAGGGTGCGGGCCAAACAAACACGGCCCGACAACCCTCCGCAGTTCTTCGTTGATGTGCGGAACGGCGGACGACGACAAAGAGGGCCGTAGAGACTATTTTTTGATTCCGCAGTGAAGAACGGGACCCGGGAGGAGCTACGACGCAGACAGAAATGGAATCGGACCACCGGAGCAACTCCGGTGGCCCGCGGAATCCACCGGCGGCGCGGGCACCGGCGCGGCGGCCCCGGCGGCCGGAGGCGGCGGCCGACCAGACCCGGGACCGCGCGGGTCCGGCGAGACACGAGACGCGGAAGAGCTGCGTCCGCTGACCAAGCGCGGCACCACGTGGGGCCGCAACTCCTCTTCCCGCGGGGGCTGCACGCCCCGCGGCACCCCGTGCTCGGCCGCTCGGCCGAGCCGAGCCGAGCCGACCCGCCGGGCCGGGTCGCGCCCAGGTCGGGCCAGGCCGGGTCGCACCAAACTAGGTCAGACCCAGACCCGGGTCAGGTCGACTCGGTTCGGGCCGACCCAGGGGGGGTCAGGCCGGGTCGGTCTGGGCCCAGACCCCCCGTTTTCAGAGTCTTTTGGTTTTTCGCCCATATCTTGGGCTACAGACCTCCGTTTGACGTACCGTCATCAGCGATGCGATCCTTGGATCGAGATGGTCGTTTAGGTATATTACACTCAAGGTTTCGGAATACTTTGGGTTTGGCCAGGTTGGTTCGTCCACAAAACCAACCGGGCCCTCGGAGCGGAAAAGCTCATAACTTGAGCTCCGGACGTCCGATTGACGTGCCGTCGACTTTGATGGATTCCTCTTAGTGAGAAAGACCTTTTGGCTTACTCCGCTCAAGGTTTGGATGTAGTTGGAGTACCGTCGGGTTGGTTTTGACTTAAAAACCAACCGGGCCCCTGGAATGAAAAAGCCAATAACTTCCAGACCAAACGTCCGATTGACGCGCCGTCTGTTGCGTTGAGTTCCTGTTAACGATATGGAACTTTTGGATACAACAACTTCGGACTTCGTGTCAGTTGATGTATCAGCCCCTCGGATCGTGGAGCGGACCCTCCCGAATGAGCTTGCTGTGTGCGGGAACCCTAGAACTGGATGCGTTTGCGACGATGAAGACTGCTGGTCTTGTATCCTATGTGGGTCCCAGCTTAGATGATTCAGTGATGGTCTTATATCCTATGTGGGTCCCAGCATAGATGAATCAATGAAGACTGCTGGTCTTGTATCTTATGTGGGTCCCAGCTTAGATGATTCAGTGCTGGTCTTGTATCCTATGTGGGTCCCAGCATAGATGAATCAATGAAGACTGCTGGTCTTGTATCTTATGTGGGTCCCAACATAGATGATTCAGTGCTGGTCTTGTATCCTATGTGGGTCCCAGCATAGATGAATCAATGAAGACTGCTGGTCTTGTATCCTATGTGGGTCCCTGCTTAGATGATTCAGTGCTGGTCTTGTATCCTATGTGGGTCCCAGCATAGATGAATCAATGAAGACTGCTGGTCTTGTATCCTATGTGGGTCCCAGCTTAGATGATTCAGTGCTGGTCTTGTATCCTATGTGGGTCCCAACATAGATGAATCAATGAAGACTGCTAGTCTTGTATCCTATGTCGGTCCCAACTTAGATGATTCAGTGCCGGTCTTGTATCCTATGTGGGTCCCAGCATAGATGAATCAATGAAGACTGCTGGTCTTGTATCCTATGTGGGTCCCAGCTTAGATGATTTAGTGCTGGTCTTGTATCCTATGTGGGTCCCTGCATGGATGAATCAATGAAGACAGCTGGTCTTGTATCCTATGTGGGTCCCAGCTTAGATGATTCAGTATCTATATCTGATCATCTCTTTCACCTTTTCTATGATGTATTCCTGTGTGAGCTGAGTCTTGACTTTCAACCCTTATCATCATAATGATTGGGTTGTGCTTTCCTGTGTGGACTGAGTTGTGATTTCCTGTGTGGACTGAGTTGTGCTTTCCTATGTGGACTAAGTTGTTTTTCCTGTGTGGACTGGGTTGCACTTGGCTCGGATGTTGGAGTTGATCTGGGATTGATAACTTAGGTATATGTATGGGCATATACCTAAGTATTGTTGGATGTTACTTCGTGATTGTATCTTTCCTTTGTGGATTATCCTTTGTGGATTCTGGGAGACCTTCGGGGGTCTCGGGGTCGCTACTGTGTAGCTTATACTCACCCTTGCACGGGCTATGCCCGCACTACGTTGTGTTGGTTGCAGACGACAGACAGCGCTGATCATGGTCGAGGTTTGCGGAGCAGGACGGTACATGGAGGTGGACCACTGGGCGGGGTGTACTCGGAGCGGACGGCTGGACCGAGGAGCTATGGAGGCTATCTGTACTCACCCTTCAGGTGGGACTTCCAGAGGACAGCTCGATGCTGCGGCTTTTACTTTCAGTTGTTGTTTCCCCCCTTTAGTTGTACTTTACAGTTGGGCTTGTATTTCCGGCCCCCTTTACTTTCCTCACTTACTATTGTACCCAGTTTTCTACTAGTGCTTACTTCTTCTGCTTGCTTGCTCTGTGGTGTATGTTTACTTAACAAAGGCAATGCCTTCCCTGTTTACCGGGATTTACGCCTTGGTGCTAGTTGCCAGCCCCTGGCCTATGGAAGGCGGGCTTGGGGTAGTCACGGCACGGGCCCCGAGGACGGGTCGTGACACACCCTTTGTCTTATTGATCATTGCAAGTTGTTTCATCAGATCAGCCTCCATCTTCCTCCTTAGGAAATTAGGTCTATAGTATCACGATTCTGGAATTTATTCCTCGACTCAATAAGCTAATAAACCCCATGGATCCTCTACCCAGTGATCCAAGATCATATTTTTATTCTCCCGTTTCAATGACAAAATGAATTAGTGCTTTATTGAAAGTTAATTCTGACACAGATGAACTTTGGATCTCTCCACCTCCCGATAGTGTTTGTACAAGATCCCATTTCTAGAATGAGATTTCTTATTCTTCTTCCAATGTCATTATTTTTTTGATGTCAGGAGCTAAATCCAAGCGTCCCCCATGTCAATGATTTCTTACATTTTATGGAATATGCTCAGGGTCTAGGGGATTATACAAAAAAAACACTCATGGCATCTAAGATCCATCATAATAAGGTTTATTTAGTCGCTATTATTGAACCCAAACAACATCTAGCTAAAATTCATGATTTTTTTTAAAAAATATCTATCTTCTAAATTTCATGCATGGATAGGCAATTAATCAACTAATCTGTTTTTTTGGAATGGTTCCATTTTAGTTGAAAAAATAATTATCTCTAATCAGCACATCTCTACTATGATCACTTTTGACAATGATAGCTACTTCATGTCCTTCATCTATGTAAAATGTGATACGAGGGAGAGGGAGTCACTTTGGTATTATTTTTCTTGTTTCAACCTAGGGGATGTGGCCTAGCTAGTTGGGGGGGGGGGTGATTTTAATGTCATCTTTTATTCTTAGAAGAAAATGGGTGGTATTACTTATGAACAAAAGGATAGCCAAGTATTTTCCAATTTTTCATCCAGGAATGGGCTTATTGACATAGGTTTCTTGGGGGATAAATTTAATTGGTGTAACAACTAAAGAGTAAACCTCCATACTTGGTGTCATTTTGATCGGTGCTTTGCTAATATCCTTGCTTTATCAGATTTTCCTAATTCAAAATTTGAACATATAATTTGTTCTCTTTCTGACCATTATATGTTTCTCATCAGCTTGGTTGATGGTGGTAATTCTGGAGATCAATTATTCTTTTCTAGTTAGCAGGTGAGGGAGCCTATTTTATTTCTGTGATGCGTTCATCATGGAAGCATCACATGGATGGTGAATCTTGGGTTTGTTTTCATAATAAAATCCATAATTTGAATGTGTAACTCTATGAGTGAGAGTCCAGTAAGCCCTTACATTTCATGGAGTTATACCATCTTAATAGAGACTTTGAATAGGCTGAAGTCATGTTAAAATTACAATGGCATGATGATTGTTTTAGTATCATTGTGGGTTTGAAGAATCACTTGGCCAAGCTTCTTCTTGAATAGGAAGGATCAACCAAAGAATGGTATAGAGTCACTTGTTTGAAAGAAGGTGACATGAATTATTTGTTTTTTAATGCTTTAATTCAGGAGAAGAAAGGTTTAGGGTTATGAATATCCTCCATGATGATGGTTCATTCACCAATAACCCTCAAACAGTGGGATGGTTGGAGGTGTCACGTTTTCACTGTCTTATTTCTGATGTGAATCCCCACATGTAGGGAGTTTATCCTACTAGTCAAGATATTATCTTTGAAAGTTTCCCCCTTGTAGTTTCTCTAGATGACAACATTTTTTTGAAAAAATTCCTGATGTGGATGAGGTTTGGAGGGATTTCTCTACTCTAAATGTTGGAAGTTACCCTAGTCCAGAAGGGTTCCACAAATCATTTTATGTAGCTTCGTGGTACCTCATTAAGAATGATTTGGTTAGTATTATTCAAGATTATTTTCAGGGAGGAATCTTTCCTAGAGTGTCATGTGAAACTTATTTGATTCTTATGCCAAAAGTCAATGATCCATCCTATATTAAACAATATATGACTATCAGTCTTTGAAAATTCCCATACAAAGTGATAGCTATTATTATAAGTAAAATGCTCTCAGCTTATCTTACCATATGGATTTATGACGAGAAATAATTCTTTATTCATGGAATATCTACCAAATTATCCATTATCGTCAGCCATGATATGATCTATGACATTAAAAATAAGACTACCGAGTCAAACATTGAAGTTATGTTCGATATTGACAAGGAATATGACATGTTGGAGTGGAATTTTATTTCCATAATCCTAGGCTGTATGGGATTTTATGAATGGATATTGGACCCCTTATTAAGTTCTTTCACTCAAATTGGGTTTTGGTTAACATCATGGGTACAAATTATGGGTTCTTCAAGTCGGTCAAAGGCCTAAGGCAAGGTGACCGACCCCCTCTCCCCCTACATTTTCTTTCTTTCTCAAGACTCTCTCATCATATATCATAATTTAAGCATCAAAGAGGGAAATTTTTGGCCACTATAGTGTAATAGAAACTACAATGGGGTTTCCCACCTTTTCTTTGTGTATGACCTCCTTTTCCCCAATGGAAGTAGTAGGTCCATTCAAGAGATCAACCATATCCTCGATGAATACACCAAGTGGAGTTTTCGGATGATCAATAATGTAAAAAATCAATATCTTCTTAAAAAAATATTGTTCAATTAATAGAATGGAGATAATAAAAGTAAAACATGGAGTTCCTAAAATGACCTTCCCCATGGATTATATTGTCACCTCAATCTCCTCATGAAGAGCTAGAATACACCACTTTGATAAGCTTGTTTAAAAAATCTCCAACCTCATTCTTAACTGGAAAAACCATTTCCTCTTATTCGGGGGTCAGATCACTCTTGTTAATAGTATTCACTCTTATATAATGATTCATTTTTTTGGATTAAAATGTTCCAAAAGTAGTTATCCACAATATTTTGAACCATATGGATGGATTTATCTAGGACGCGTAGGTTGAAGGCATAACTCACTGGGCTTCATGGCAGTGAATGGACCACAACAAAAAGATCAGAGGTATTAATCTTAGATGATTTTCAGAAAACATGAATATACTTCTATCTAGATTGTAGTGGGTCTTCTTATATGGAAATTATATTTAGGAAATCTTGATTACATGGAAATATGGGTCTAATATGGAAAATGAAGAAAAAAAAATGCCCGGTTCTTTGGGAATCAAAAAACTATCATCTTCCTTACCTTATAAAAAATTCAAGATAGATCATGGGGAAAAACTAAATTTAATTTTGGGGTGACCAATGGTGTTGGAGCATTCTTGGATTCCCAGGATGTCCAGTTGCAAACATTTTTTTTGCTCAGGCCAGCAGTTATCCCACTCTCATCAACACTGTTCTCAATTCTCGACAACATGAGGTTTTTAAAAGCATCACGACCATGAACCAATAGGAAAAACTGATATTTACTAACCCTTAAACATATATGTTTTCATTTAAGGCTTACAAGAATGTTTTTCATACAGGTTATGATCACCAGAGTTTGGAGATCGGTCTCTGGTGCCATGATATTCCAACAAAATAAAATTTTCTTATTTTGTGCATTTTCAACCTTCTATACCTACTGACGAGGGGGTGTGTCTCAAGGTGATCACTATTATATCTAAATTAAATTGTTGGTTCAACTCTAGGGAGAAGTTTTCTTCTCATATTTTTTTCATAGGAGAGTGGGAGACCTCAATTTGGAATGATATATGCTCACTGAGTGGTATTGAGGTGCAGGGAGAGTCGGGAAATGTTTTCATCTAGTCATGGATTCACGATGCTGAGGGAAATTACCATGAGCACATGGAAAGGATGATCCTTCTAGTGTCCAATTGTTGGGGTATTTGGTTAACTCATAATAAGGTTAGGCACGAGGGGCTTCCTTGATCAAAGTTGATAGTGATGGTTCATGATAGGTGTTTCCGACGCTTTCGCCGGGGCGCGCGCCCGTCCGTCCATGGGGGAGGACGCGCGGCGCTGCTGTTGCCCCGTATTCCCGCTTTCCAAAGGCGGGCAACATTCGCTCCTTATTCAGGGATGTCTGCTCCTTGATCGAAACAGGATGATGGGATGTCGGTTCTTCCTCCTGCGGATTCCTCCTCAGAATTCATCACCTAGTCCGGGTCTCCCTTATAGATTTAATACGTAGTTCGTGAAACTCTTTCCAGTGCCATGTTTCCATGGACGCCGGTTAATTACGTTGCTTCTGTCGAGACATTCCAAAGGGTCCAGTCAGGGCAGCAACCTTCGGTCAGGGGAGTAGTCACGTTGAGGCATCAGTAGCGTGTCTGGATGCTGGGGTACCTGGCATGTCTGTCTGTTATCCTTAACTACAAGGCTTCTCGAGGGCGTGGAAGCCCGAGGCGTCCCACATCGAGCGTGGGGGATTATATGTCATAGACACATATCTGAGGTTTTCCTCAGCTTCCCGTGCTCAACACAGGGTATGCCGCAAGTTTAACGTCCAGTGGAGATGGATCAACCCAACCAGAGCATTAGCTAGGATAGATCAAATTGAGGGATCCTTCTTGAAGGGATATCGATACCGGGGCCAGCCCATGGGCGGCTGTGAAGAAGAGCGTGCCGACATGGTCTCACCAGGATAAGACGGTCCGGGTGAAAATCAGAATGGGTGGTGGGTTGATGAATGGAGTGGAAGGAGAGTGAAATGGGACCATCGCAGGGGGCAACAGTGAAGTTGGGCTTGAGCCTTGACGAGGCTTCCTACGTATCCCCGTGGTAGGGAATCAAAGTCCGCGTAGTTCGGGAATACAGTTTAACGTCATGCGGGACGAGGGCGAAACTCGACGTGGACGAACGACGGGTGGGCTTGAACCTCAAAGAGGCTTCCTACGTACCATGCCTTGACATGGATCAAAGTCCTCGTAGTTCGGATGGATTCGCCGGTGAACCGACGTGAAAGTAGACCTTGGTCCACTAGTGGTGGGCTTGAACCTCGTGAAGGCTTCCTACGTACCACGCCTTGACGTGGATCAAAGACCTCGTAGTTCAAAATGGTCACAACGGCTTGCCGTCGGACGGGAATTGCAGTTTAACGTCGTGCTGGACGTAGGTGGGACCCGACGTGAAGAAACGACGGGTGGGCTTGAACCTCAAAGAGGCTTCCTACGTACCATGCCTTGACATGGATCAAAGTCCTCGTAGTTCGGATGGATTCTCCGGTGAACTGACGTGAAAGTAGACCTTGGTCCACTAGTGGTGGGCTTGAACCTCGTGAAGGCTTCCTACATACCACGCCTTGACGCAGATCAAAGGCCTCGTAGTTCAAAAGGGAAGACCCGACGTGAAATGACGGGTGGGTTTGAACCTTAGGGAGGCTTCCTACGTACCATGCCTTGACATGGATCAAAGACCTCGTAGTTCGCTATGAATTGGGGGGGGGCGACTTGGCACACCGACAAGAAGACGGTTTGGGCCAATGTATGTTGGGCTTGAACCTCAAGGAGGCTTCCTACGTACCATGCCTTGACATGGATCAAAGACCTCGTAGTTCAAATGGGGTTTATCGGTCAGGGTCGGTGCTCACTCTAAGCCCACGTGAGTCACGCTCTGTGTGAGAAACAAGAGGTTGCAAGGACCTGACGATCACATCGCGAGGGGTGCGTCCGTGAGAAGTGAAAAGGGGCTTACGCGTTGGGCGGCCCATGGTGTTGGGACTTACTCCAGGATGGAGGCCCAGAGGGGGGTGCCTCGTTCCCTATCACTCCCTCCACTGACCTTGGTAGTGGGGAAGTACAGAGATGCACGGGTGCAATCATCCATACGAAAGGGTAGGGGCTTACGCTCTGAGGCAGCCCTTCCCCTACGAACATACGCCACTCTGACAAGGAGGATCTCGTTCCATGTTTGGAAGAGTTCCATTCCCGTGGAGACAAGTGGTGTAAAGAATGTTCGACCTGGGGGAACCCTTCGTGAGGGAGACGAGGTTGGATCATAGTTTAACGTCATGTGTTGAGGACGTGGTGCTTGGCAGTTTAACGTCCTGTAGCTCGGACGAGGTGGGTTCACTCCACACCCCTAGGGCTTACATAACCGGTACCCTCTAGTCCTTGGGGAAGGGAAGGTGTCAGTAAGGCCATGGTCATGGGGGGTTGTGGAACGAACCATCGAGGGGTCCACGTTAGCGTGGCTATGCGAAGAAGCAATAGCCGTTAGCGTGCCTATGCGAAGAAGCATTAGGCGAAGCAACGCTACGGGTGGTATTGTCCATGGGACTTTGAAATCACATCGTGCAAACCTAGAGGGTCGCACGGGAAGAGGAATCACTAAGCAGATGAGTGTTCTTTGCGGAGTGGGGTGCCTTGGCCTTAGCATGGGGCATAGGTGTGAGTGGAAGGCACTTCGCGAAGAGGAACAGTGTTCGCGGAGCACTGCCTAGCGAAGGAGGAGTGTCTCGCGAAGCAGGGTCCTGCAAAGCAATGTGCTTCGCGAAGTGGAGCGATCCTGCCTTAGCATAGGGATCACTCGTATGGGTTGGGTGTGTCGCGAAGCACGAGGGCTCCGCGGCTGCCCGAGTTCCCTTGGGAATCCCCTTCCTTCGCGACTGCCCTTGAGCTTCGCGAAGGGCATCCCTCTCGGAAGAGGGGTTCAAAACGAGACAAAGCAGAGTCGTCTCGCGAAGTAGAAGTACCTCGCGGAGCTCATGATTCCCGGAGCAAATCGTGCTTCGCGATTCGGGAGAGGAGAAGCCGAAAGGTCCGGTCGTCCTTCCTTGGGACTCAGGGGGAGTCCAGTATTTATAGGGAAGGGGCGCCGCGAAGTAGGGCTCGCGCACCGCCTCAAGGGCTTCGCGGCGGCCCGCGAACGTCAAAGGGGTTCGCGGAGGATTACCGCCTCCTGTGCTTCGCGGCGGCCCGCGAACGTCAAACGGGTTCACGGAGCATTACCGCCTCTGGAGCTTCGCGGCGGCCCGCGAACGTCAAAGGGGTTCGTGGAGGATTACCACCTCCGGTGCTTCGCGGCGCCACCATGTTTTGGGCGCTTCGCGGCAGGGCTTCGCGGCGGAGCTTCGCGGCGGAGCTTCACGAGGCAGCGCGCCGGCCTTTTTCGTTCCTTTCTTTCGGGCCACATTTTTGGCGCCAACAAATTCCCCCCCTCAGACTTGGAGCCGCGGAGGGCGAAGGGTCGAAGGCTGAGGGAAAATCTCCAAAATTGTCGGCGGTTCGCGATGCAGCATCGCGAAGGGGCCCCGCGATGCTCGCCGGGGCCGCGGAGCCGGACGCGCCGCGATGCTTCGCACGGGTGAGGCACGCCGCGATGCTGCGGGGTCTCCGCCTATAAATAGGGGGTCCGACCTCTTTTGTATTCACATGATTTCCTTGTCTTTTTTGCGCTCTCGACTTCGCGAATCTCCGCGTACTCCGCGACAGCCCTTCGCGAATCGATCTTCGCGGCGAACCGCGGGTCTCCGACTCCGCGTCCGCGCTAGGCGAACTTCTTGTCGGCCTTGGCCAGACTTCGCGGCTTGGTCTCGTGACCGATCTTCGCAATCCGTCTTTGCAATCGAGCTTCGCGGTCGAGCTTCACGGTCGAGCTTCGCGGTCGTGCTTCACGGTCGAGCTTCGCGATCCATCCGAAAGAATCCTTTTCTGAGGGCCAGAGTTAGAATGGCCCATCAAAAAGCTGTCTTGGGGGTTCTCGCAGATGCTGCTCGTCGAGATGAGATGGCCAACCGTCCAGGCTTGGGGGAAATGGTTCGGAGCCACTCGGACCACACTTCGAAACTGCCGTTGTACGGCTTCAGGCTGAGGGATGACGTCTTCATCCCTGAGGCGAGAAGGGATGAACCAGCTTGCTGGTTCAGGAGCACACCGTGCCAGCACCAATGGTTCAGGGCGGCCGATGGTCATGTGCGGGAGGATTTCACACCCGTCACCGCTGACTGTCTCTACAACCATGTAAATGATATCGATGGGAGGCCATTGCAACCGGAGACGTCCCCTCCTCTTTACCGTACCATGCTGAAGGCGGCTTTGCAGGATCGAAGGAAAGGATGGTCTGATGAGTGGGACATGCGCCAGGGCGGCAATTTTACTGACGACTGGGCCTGGGCCTACTGGGTCGGCGCCTCATGCGAGGAGTTCGAGGCCGAGCTGAGGAGAGTGGGATTGTATGAGGCGGCGTGGGCCTCCCAATTCCACATTTACCAACCAAAGCAGCTGATGCCAGAACTGCTGAGTAGATGGTCGTCCAGGACCAACACTTTTCACCTTCATCACGAGGAGGTGGGCATCAGCCTGTGGGATGTCCACCAGATTTCCGGGGTCCCGATCTTGGGGGCCATGTATGAATAATTCCTCCCCGTCATCAGCGCGTTGGGGGATCCATATCAAATGCCGCGACTGGCGTCAGCGCTGATGGCACTTGTCCCTGGAGAGGACAAGGAGGCCGTGAGGGACGTCCACTTCAGGAGGTGGTTCAAATGCTTCCTGAATTTCCCAGAAAATCGAGAGTTCCCTCCAAGGCCTCGAACTTGTCCGAGGGTGGCCCAATGGAGCAAAGGGCACTCGTATTGGCGAGTCTTGGAGGACAGCCAATGGAAGACTTGGGGTTTCAGTGTCAGCACCGAACAACAGCCAATAGTCAGGCTGGCGGCGTTTATCGCGGCTCTCATCTGTGGGTGGATCCTACCAGTGAGGGATACAAGCATGGGGGTGCGGCCTAGCTCGTTCATCATGGCATCGATGTTGGCCATGGGGCAGCGGATCAACCTGGGGATTCCGATGCTCACCAAACTGTACAGAATGCTGCGGCACATTAGTGAGGGCAAGAAGCCGCCAAGGATATGCGGGCCCTTCCACCTCCTGTATGGGTGGATCGCAGCGCACATCAGGGGGATTTACGAGTATCCAAATCCCATCTCGCCACCGGGATCAAACTTTCGCCCCTCCATCCTGAACGCAGTTGGGAGCTTCCCGTTCAAACTGGCTGCCCCGATGGTACTGAATCGGGTATGGAGGGCGGATGAGTTTAATTTCCACCCCTTCCCGTTGCCGACGGGAATACTTGCTGATGACGGGTGAGGAACGGAAGAACATCGGGCTTACCTTCTGGCCTTCTGAGGTGGAGTTTTGGTGGCTCGGATAGATCGTGAGCTAATCTACGAACCGTACACCCCGCATCGTTTTGCGAGGCAGTTCCGGTGCCTCCAGCGGTTGACCCCGCAGGTCTACTGGGAGGTGCGCCACGAGGAGCACCCGTGTGTGATGAGGCAGCTGTGTCTCATGTTCACACGCGAAGATGGAAGGATGCGGATTGCATTGCCTCCATCCACCGCCACCTTCGGATTAGTGAAGGAGTACGCCATCAGTTGGGAGGCCGCTTATCCGGGGGAGATGCTAAAGCAGGCAACGATCTGGGTTGGTGACGGTGGGCCTCCTCTATCTCGAGGTCGGGGTCGGAGGGTAGCTAGGGCCGCTCGCGGTAGCGAGGCTGTGATGACGACGAGACCTGCACCGGCCGAGGGTATGGTAGCAACGGTGGATTCGGTGGTTCCGGAGGAGCAGGGCCATTCGGCGGGGCGGACACCGAGGGGATTTCGTCGGATATCCACTCAGGCTCTGGGGAAGAGGCTGCGTCACATCGACATGGCAGAAGATGCTGTCTTTCCGGAAGCTTGGGACATTTGGGATGTCAACCGGCAATTCCTCAGCCCACCTGAGATGTGGGCCCACCTGAATCGCCTCGGGATGGAATTGCCGGGCATAGGCCCAGTTCGGGATGGATTTATGGTGTCTCCGTCGGAGGCGGAGCAATACCTGGGCGAGCTGGAGGATTAAGTCCACTCCAGTGGTGTTCCTCGCCCAATGACGGATCGGGTGAGGGTACTGTTGAATTAGACGGTGCCCCCGCAGTTATCGGCTGCCGATCTGAGGGAGCGCTTCCCCTTGCCGGAGGAATCCGAGGACTCTTCTCGGGGGGACGAGGCTAGAGGAGGGAGCCCGTTGGAGGAGGGCGAGGTCGGAGACCGAGGCTCAGAATCCGACGACTTCGCAGAGGCTCTCGAGGTAGCATTCCGAAATTCTCTCCTTACGACCTGTTTTTGGGTCCCTATGGACTTCTCACCAATGTTTGAGCCATGCAGGAGGAACTTGTTCGTAGGCCTCATTCTCGCTCCTTGGCGGGTGATGATGCGGGACCTTCAGAACCCGCGCCCATGGCTGCATCCAGTTCTGCATCTGGTGGGACCAGGGGGTCTGAGGTGGCTCCTCTGGACTCCCCAGATCTTCCAACAGTATACGGGGGGCCTCGTCTTGGAGTCCCATCGGCACTGGCTCAGGAGCAGCGCTCGGAGGTCGATCTTCGTAAGTCTCCTCCACCGGTCTCCTCGTTGTCACATGTAGGCCATGCCAACTAACGTTTATGTCTCTCTGTCGTGCAGTTCTTCGACTGGCGTGGGCTGCCGCAGCAAGACTGGTCGGGATGTCTGGTGGCGCCCCTCCTAGGGGCATGCCAGTGATGGTGGCGATAGTCCCCCCACCTCCTCAAGATGCGACGCACACTATCAATAGCGGGACCACTAGCAGGGCCGTACCTGAAGTCATCGAGGTGGACTCTGAGGAAGAGGATCAACCGGTCGGTCCCAGTCCTGTCGTGCCTACGTCAGCGTCAGGTGTCGTGCCAGATTCAACACCAGATGCAGATCCTACTGAGGAATTCCTGCAGGCATATCCTGCGTACGAGCCTGCCAACCTCGCGGATTGGGACGAAACGACCTCCGATGAGGAGGACAGCAGCATAGTCCGTCACCGGTCGTGGAAGCTGATCACGCGCTTTATCAGGGACACTCCCCAAGCGCAATGGCTGGCCGAAATGGATAGGCTCCGCTCGTGGTTGCGCGAACTGTGTGCCAGGGGAGTGGATGCCCAACGCCCTCACGCGCTCATCCGAGACCTTATGGCTGAGAAGATCCGGGAGCATGATCATGGGCTAAGCGTGGGATGATAGTGGAGGAAGGCGACCAGCATTAGGAAGCTCCAAGAGGCTGAAGGCGAGGTCCAACATATGCAGATCCGGGCCAACGAGCTTTCATCCATTCTTGATACGCAGTCTGAGCTGGTCTCACAGTTGAAGGCCCTGCTGGCAGAGGCTGAGGAGCATATGGGGCAGACCTCTGGAAGGATGGCTGCCGTCCAGGCCGAGGTAGAAAGGGCCAGGGCCAGAGTTAACGAATTATGCCCCGCCGCTGCCGAAGAGGAGCGGGAGTTGACTCAGCGGCAACAAGCTTTGGACGCCGCAAGTCAGCGGGTGGCGGAGCTGCAACGCTCTTTTGACGGGGTCAACCCGTCCATGGGGGAAGTCAACCCCCGAGTATTGTAACAAACCCAAAAGAAACTTTTATTAGTAATTTTGTGTTTCAACTCTTTCTTTCTCCTTTGTTTTGAGTGCCGTGGCACGCACGATTTCCACTGTTTGAATTGCCTTGTTACATCCCTACAATGTTTGTGGGATGTTTGGCGACAATCCTTCAAATCCACATGGGTCGAGCCCAATGTGAGATGCAGGAGGTAGTTGGCTTGATCGGAGAAGGAACTTCCAAGATAGCCAAATTACCGTTTCTTCAACGTGCTCTTATGCACGAACGGGGCAACGCCAGAGGCGCTGAAATTGGTCCAAACAGATGAAAATGGGAAGTGTGAATCACGATACCCAAATTCGGAACACTGTGGGGATGGCGTGACAATAAAGGACAACCGTTAGCCGTGGCGGAGAAACGGTATCATTACTGCGTTAGCCTGAAATGGGGACAACAAATGAGCATCGACCGCTGACCATATTCGCAACGCGGGATTTTATCAATTTTTTGTCGATCAATCTTTCGGGACGTTGGCCCAGGACAGTTGGCAGACCATAGGTCAGGCATCCATACTGTTAGGGGGTCCTTCCAGGCATGACCCGTCTTTCAGAACGTTGGCCCAGGACGGTAGGTGAGCCGATACGGCATGAGACCAGGCCATTAGGGGGTTCCTTCAGACATGAAAGAGGACAAGGGTCCGAATAAGGGGCACGCAAAGCGTGGAATATGGAGTGATGGTTTGTTCAAACAGAATCCAACACTTCGGTAGTTACACCACCGTGGTGGGAGTACGCCAGATGGGTGCATCGGTCTGATCACGGATCATTCTTTCTTCCAGATAGGGCCTCTCTGGCGAGGGACGGAAATGGGGAGGAACAAGATTTTGCGATTCCAGGGGCTGAACCCTAGGTGAAATGCCTGGGTGTCTCTACGTATCCCACGTGATGATGGGAATCAAGCCGTACGTAGTTCTGAAAGCGCAGTTTAACATCATGCGGGACGAGGAACAACCCGACTGTATCGGCACACATCCTGCCAAAACTACTAAGCCCACGTGAGTCGTGCTCGGTGCGGGAAACAAGCAGTAGCGGCGGGAATTTCCTGACATAGAAGGGGCAGGTTAGGGCAAAGGGACGCTTGGTGACTACCGGCCCAACGACACTAACATGATTATTTAGCGCACCTAGATGTGCGAAGAGAAAGAGCCAAGTATGATGGAGTTCCACTTGAACATGAGGGAGTGGAAATGCGTGAATCATGACGCTCGAGATTCGGATCACGATGATGGCGGCGTGACGATGGAGGATTACTACTGACCATGTTCACAACACAGCATCCTGTCGCGTTATCCTAAAATGGGGACAAACAAATGAGGGTCGACCGTTGACCACGTTTGAAACACGGGACCATGTCACAAATGTTGCCAGATATCCGTAGGGACGTTGGCCCGAAACGATTGAAGGGCCCTTAGGTCCAGCATTCATGGAGAGCCCTTAAGCTTAGTATCCACGTCGTCCGAGGGTCCTTTTGGATGTGGAAGAGGGTGAGGATCCAAATAGCGAGCTCACGAAGCTTGGTCATGGGATGAGGGGAATGTCCCTGTGAAAATCCCACGCTTCGGGCTCTTTGTCAAAACACATATGAATACGGTAACGAAACGTATTAGAGAGAGGGAGCATATTCCTTTTCCTTGGGGAGATCTTAGTTTAGGGTCATAAAATTCAGACCATGGATGGGTAAAGGGATCAGGGGATGCATGGAATCAAAACCTGACGTGAATGAGGACATATTCCTACTTACCATGCGTTCTCTGAGGAAGTGCTCGAGTTGAGGGACCGAACACAAGGGTTAGGCTGGGCCCGCGGGGAAATACCCGGGCGCTCCTACATATCTCATAAGGATGAGAATCAAGCCATACGTAGTTCTGGATGGTGGCACGGTAAGGTACCAGTGCCAGGGGAAAAGGGAAGTGTGGGCATGGCCCTTACATTAAAAGAAGCGGGATTTGATATATCTTGTTTGTTCTTTAAAGTGAATGGGTTTTTTTTGTGAAGCGACAGGCCTAGAATAGTAGGTCATGATGTCGCCACAAGGATCAAGCCATGATGGGCGTTGACAAATGGCATGGCACGTGACCAATACCCAACGTGATGTCCTCTACAACGAGGTCACCACAATGCGGTGCCGTTTTTCGTCGTGCGGCCAGGACGATAATGTCACAGTTTAGGGTCGTATGATAGGACCAAGCATGCATTTTATCGTCATGCAGCGCAGACCTAGCAGAGAAGATGCTAGGCGGGAAATGTGCGCAGTGTTATAAAACACAATTGACAGAGACATGATCCCACATCAAATTGTACGCCATCCGGAGAGGGAAACCTTAGGCCGAGGGGCCTATACAGAGGTGAAAAAAAAGGAGAGAGACTGGCTTCCTGAATGGGTTGTACCCGGAGATAGGGCGTCTGGGCGGTCCTACGTATCCCATGAAGATGGGAACCAAGTCGAACGTAGTCCCGAATGGATATTAGTTTATGGTCTTAGAACTCGGACCATTTGTCCCCCTAGCATGCAAAGGTGCACTGAGGGATAGCGCCAAAAGTGTCGAGATTCCACCTGGACATGATGGGGTGGAAAATGATGTGAATCATGCAACCAACATTCAAGGACTGAAGGGGCTGGCGTGACGACATAGGATTACTGCTGACCATATTCGCAACACAGCATCCTGTCGCGTTAGCCTGAAATGAGGACTAACAAACAAGCATCGACCGCTGACCATATTCGCAATGCGGGATTTTATCGATTTGTTGTCCAAAAACCTCGGGGGCGTTGGCCCGTAATGGTAGGAGAGCACTTGGTCATTGTATCCAGGCCGTTATTGGGGGTCCCTCTGGGTGTGAAAAATGATGAAAGTCCGAATGGAGGGGAACACGAAGCTTGACAAGTGGAAGGAACTTGATCAAGTTGAATCTGACACTCTTGGTCCTAGACTAGAGTGCTCTTAATACATGGGTGAACCACTGCAAGGAGTCAAGGGACTCATCTTTGAGGGTGACCGAGAGATGGCAGGTTCCCGGGGGAAGGGGGCACGGTGCCCAAAACCTTGTATCATACCTACACATCCCCCTTCTGGAGAGGGATAGACCAAGTGGCCTAGGTGACCGGGAGATCAAGAGATCACTAGGAGGTGGGGCTGGACCCGAATCTTAAACATTCAGGTGGTCCTACGTATCCCATGAGGATGGGAATCAAGCCACACGTAGTTCTGAAGGGTGCCTTTTAATGTCATGCAGGACAAGGAATAGGAGGGCCAGCTCTCAGAACGGGGTGCGCGTGGTGCAGTTATTGCAAACCTGTCGTGAATGAGGACATAATCCTACACTACGCCACGCGGTCCCGTGGCCGGGATCCCAATGGTAGGACCCGAGAGAGGTGAACTTGCTGAACTCAAGCTGGACCCAAAGACAAGGGGTCTTGAACGTAGTTCCAGATGAGAGTCTTAGTTTATGGTCTTAGAGCTCGGACCGTGGGTGGTGACAACTCCCGAGTAAGCACAGATGCCAACCCAATCCCTAAGCCCACGTGAGATAAACTCGGTGTGGGAAACAAGGGGGGTATCCTCATCGCAATACTTGGGGCGTCCATCAAGGGGGAGTCGGTAGAGAGTTCCGAAGGGCACTTTTGATGTAGCTTGTTCCTCCAACGCACAGACGTGCACGGGGGAAAAGTACCAAGAGTTCCGAGACTCTACTTGGACACGATGAAGTGATGAAGGGTGTTAATCGTGTACCCGACATTTGGGTTTAATGGGTTGGCGTGGCGATAGAGGAAGACTATTAACCATGGTGGAAACACAGCGTCCATATCGCGTTAGCCTAAGGTGGGAACAACAAATGAGCATCGACCACTGACCATATTCGCAACGCGGGATTTTATCGATTTGTTGTCCGAAACCCTGGGGGGTGTTGGCCCGTATCGGTAGGAGAGCCCTTGGGCGTAGTATCCAGGCCATTATTGGGGGTCCCTCTGGGTGTGAAAAATGATGAAAACCCTGATGCGGGGATACGCAAAGCCTGGAAAGCGGGTGCGGTCGTGTCCGAGTAAAGCTTGACATTCCAGGTAATAAACCAGAGTACTCTTAAGCACATTGGTGAACCGCCGAAAAAGGGATCGACGAAATAGCTCAGAAGGGGGGGGGGGGCATGGCGTGGTCATTACGAGATCATCGTGAATGAGGACATAATCCCACACCACATCATATGATCCTCTCATGGAGGAAGGATAGGCCAAGGGGCCAAGATGGGATGAGGATTCCCGAGAGATGGGGCTGGACCCGAATCTTGGACATCCAGGTGGTCCTACGTATCCCATTAGGATGGGAATCAAGCCACACATAGTTCTTGAAATGCAGTTTAACGTCATACTGGACGAGAAGGGGAGCAATATACCCCGAAACAAGGGAGGTGTGCGGTATGGCGAAGAAGCCGACGTGAATGAGGACGTAGTCCCACACCACACCATACACCCTGGGTAAGAGGTGACCTGGGATGTGGCCCAGAAAGGCCAAGGGGCCTAAGGTCAGGCATCAGTTAGGAAGGCCTGACTGGTTTGCAGTTTAACGTCTTACATGAGGACGGGGGGCCAGGGGCCCAAGGAGGCCAAGGGGCCTGAGGCTGGGCCTCGTAAGGGGAGTCGTACGGTATGGTACATGATCCCGACGTGAACGAGGACATAGTCCCACATCACACCGTACACTCCAGGTGAGGAATCCTGGGCCGTGGCCCGGAGAAAAGGGGAAGTTATTAGTCAGAAAGGCCTGACTGGTTTGCAGTTTAACGTCTTACATGAGGATGAGGGTCAGAGACCCGAAAAGGCCAAGGGGCCTGAGACTGGGCCTCGTAAAGGGAGGGCGTACGGCATGGTACATGATCCCGACGCGAACGAGGACATAGTACCACATCACACCATACAAACCTATGGGGAAACAGAGCCATGGGCCCGATTCCTAACACCTCCCTGGGGGAAGTTTGCCACCTCGTGATGGGGCAGAATGAATCACTGCACTCGATGTCAGGGACATCTCGGGGTGGACCCGAAGATCCAGGACATTGTTGACCATGTTCGAAACACAGCGTTCCTATAGTGACCCGTATGGGGGCAACAAATGAGCGTCGACCGCTGACCAAATTCGCAACGCGGGACTTGTATCGGCTTGTTGCTTGAAAACCCTTGGGGGCGTTGGCCCGTATCGGTAGGAGAGCCCTTGGGAATTGTATCCAGGCCGTTCTTGGGGGTCCCTCTGGGTGTGAAAAATGACGAAATCCCAGTCAAGGAGTGGGTGAAGCATAGTTGTATCCATACACGAAGGGGGAAAACGCCTCCAGGGGGGAACGTGTAGCCGGGTCGAGGCTTGCTCGACATGGGTCGGGGCAAAAGTGTGCACCCTGCCATGTCTTGACCCGAGGGGAAGATTTTGGCTTTTGGGCTGGGCCAACGGACGAAATGTCCGGGCGTTACTACATATCTCATAAGGATGAGAATCAAGCCATACGTAGTTCTTGAAGGCCATACAGTTTAGCGTCATGCGGTGAGGACGTGGGAGGATGGAAGAACGAGAGTGGGCGCATGGTGCAACCTTTACAATCTTTGCGCGAGTGGGGTTGCATGAGCGGGGCCAAGAAAGCCTACTCCCTGCTACACAAAGATCCTCCAAGGAGACTATTCCCAGGGGGAATAGCGGAAGAGAAAAGCTTGGGGCTGGGCTCAAGACGAGATGTCCGAGCGTTCCTACGTATCCCATGAAGATGGGAATCAAGCCACACGTAGTTCTTGAAATGCAGTTTAACGTTATGCGGGACGAAGGGCATTTCATTCGGGGAGGTGTACGGTATGGTACATGATCCCGACATGAATGAGGATGCAGTCCTACACCGTACCGTACGATCCCGTAAGAGGGTAAGTCGGGGAGAAACGAGGGGGCCTGGGGCCAGACCGCGGTCAGGGAGACCTGACCAGCTCGTGGTTTAACGTCTCGTGGTGAAGACGGGGGGTCAGGGACCCAAGGAGGCCAAGGGGCCTGAGGCCGGGCCTCGGTCAGGAAGGCCTGACTGGCTTGCAGTTTAACATCTTGCAGTGAGGACGGGGATGCAGTTTAAGGTCGTGCGGGACCAAGTCGCAGTTTAGGGTCGTGCAGGACCACATACAGTTTAGGGTCGTGCAGGACCCTCTCGCAGTTTAGGGTCGTGCAGGACCACGTTGCAGTTTAGGGTCGTGCAGGACCACGTCGCAGTTTAGGGTCATGCAGGACCCGCTCGCAGTTTAGGGTCGTGCAGGACCACGTTGCAGTTTAGGGTCGTGCAGGACCACTTTTGCCCTAGGCAAAGTATCGCTTGAGGAATTTGGCATTGGTGGGAGGGGTTATACGCTCTCCATCTGTGGTCACCAAGGAGTATGCTCTATTGGGGTAAACCTTATGGATGACATAAGGCCCTTCCCATTTGGGTTCTAACTTGGGAGGTTTCCTACCGGGAATCATTGGCGCTCGAAGGGCCAGTACCAGGTCACCCTGTAGAAAAGAGCGGAGACGAACCTTCTTATCGAAGGCCCTCGCTATCTTGTCCTGATGCCTTTCCAGATTGTGCAGGGCACAAAGTCGGTTCTCATCCAGTGCTTCCAATTCAGCTAGACGGATCTCGGCTACCTCATCTGATGTCTGGTGATCATAAACTGCAGTGCGTAGCGACGACAGCTGGATCTCAATGGGTAGGACGGCCTCAGCTCCATACACCAGGGAATATGGGGTCACCTGGGTAGAGTTGCGAGTCATCGTCCGGTAAGCCCAGAGGGCGTTGGGGAGCTTGTCCGGCCAACTTTTCTTGTTCTGGCCAACCATCTTCTGCAGAATGTTAGAGAGGGTTTTGTTGAACGCCTTGATCTGTCCATTTGCCTGCGCATAGTAGCGGGAAGTATGGTTTGACCGAATATCGTACTTGGCGTACAATTTCTTCAATTCAGATGCATGGAAGTTGGTGCCGTTATCGGTGAGGACGGCGTGAGGGACTCCAAACCGGTGGATAATGTTGGAGCTCACAAAGTCAACGATGGAACGAGCCTTGACCTCTTTGAGCGGAACTGCCTCTGCCCACTTGGAGAAGAAATCTGTAGCAGTCAAGATGAATCTGCACTGGCGGGCTGTTGCCGGTGGATACGGCCCCACTACATCAAGTCCCCATACCGCAAATGGCCAAGAGTACTTGGTGGGGTGGAGGGGTTCTGGCGGCCGATGCAAGAAGTGGGCGTGTACTTGGCATGCGTGGCATCTCTTGGCATACCCAATGCAATCGTGGATCATGGAGGGCCAGAAGTACCCTAACCTCCGGATTTGATGGGACAGCTTCGGCCCAGCTTGATGGGTGCCATAGGATCCGGCGTGAACCTCTTGCATAACTTGAGGTATCTCTACTCCTTGGATGCAACAGAGGAGGACACCATCGAAACTCCGTTTATAGAGGATCTGCTCAAGACCGGGGCCGCTCTGGAGGGTAAATTGAAGTGCGCGGCGTCAGATTCGCTCGCGTTCGGCCTGGTCGTCCGGGAGCTGACCATTTTGGAGATACTCAACAAAAGGCGCCCTCCATTCGGGAATGGCTTCCACCACTGAGTCTGACGAACCCGGGACTCCCAATATGGAGGGTCCCGTGGTGAGATGACTTACCTGCAGGCCATCATCGTCCTCTTGGGTGACGGGGGCAATGACTCTCCGGTGTGCCACATGTATGATTAGGTCGTCCTGCTCGGGTTCTGCGAGTGACGCGGCCAAGCCATCCAAGGCGTCTGCTTGACCATTCTGCGACCGTGGGACATGGGTAACCTCTGGTCGAGAGGAGAACTGGGCCATTAGGCGGAGGGTGTACTCCAGCAACGGTGCGAGCTCTGGCTTCCTGACGACATAGTCGCCATTAACCTGTTTGATTACCAGCTCGTAATCTTTCTTCACATGTAGATGGGGGACATGGATCTCAAGGGCCAACTCGAGGCTGGTGATGAGAGCCTGGTACTCTGCCTCGTTGTTCGTACAACCTTCCGACAACAGGAACGAGTACGGCAGGACGGCTTGCGCCGGGGTAATGAAAACAATACCCAGACCCACTCTGTTGAGCTTGTGGTCATTGAGCCTTCTACCGGTGGGGATCCGGGAGGCGCCGTCGAAATGCATTTGCCAACACGAGACAACATGATCGACTGAGAGGATCGTCTCATCGGGGAAATCCAGGTCCAGGGATTGATCCGCGGAGGTTGGATGGGCAACTAAAAAGTCTGCCAATGCCTGTCCCTTAACAGCCTTCTGAGGCACGAACCTGATATCAAACTGCTGGAGAATCACCGCCCACCATGCTAGTCGGCCAGTCAGCATGGGGCGGTTCAGGATGTACTTCAGAGGATCTACCCGAGAGATCAATTGCACCTCGTGGTGTTGCAGGTAGTGCCGCAACTTCTGCACGGCGAAGACGAGTGCAAGACAGCTCTTTTAGATAGGGGAGTATCTGACCTCCGTATCAAGAAGCATGCGGCTGAGATAGTAGAGACTGTTCTCAGTGCCCTCGTTATTCTTCTGGGCGAGCAACGCGCCGAGGGATCTCTCCAGGGTGGTCACATAAAGGACCAGCGGCTTTCCGGAGACGGGTGGCATCAAGACCGGAGGTTGGAGCAGATACTGCTTGATTTCCTCGAAGGCGGTCCGACACTCCTCATCCCATTCATAGGCAGCGCCTTTCTTCATGAGCCGGGAAAAGGGCTTACACTTGCCGGCCATATTCGCAATGAATCGGCGTATATAGGCTAAGTGGCCTTGAAGGCCTCGAAGCTCCCGAATGTTGCTCGGGGGAGGCATTAGGCTGATGGCCTTGATCTTCTCCGGGTCGATCTCGATACCTCGGTATCTGACAACAAAGCCCAGGAACTTCCCCGAGGTGACACCGAAGGCGCATTTCAACGGGTTCATCTTCAGGCGACGGGAATGGAGGAAACCGAACACTTTCTCAAGGTCTTTGAGATGGTCCTGGCGCTGATGTGACTTTACTATGAGGTCGTCCACGTAGCATTCCACCAATGTCCCGAGAATCGGTTTAAATATGCGATGCATGACCCTCTGATAAGTGGCACCTGCATTTTTCAAACCGAATGGCATGACCTGGCAGCAGAAGGTACCCTAGGGGGGCCCTGAAGGCAGTGGACTCCTCGTCTTCGGGGGCCATCCGGATCTGGTTATACCCGGAATACCCATCCATGAAAGAGAGGTCTTGGAACCCGGCCGTGGCGTCAATCAACAGCTCCGTCACTGGGAGTGGGAAGTCATCCTTTGGGCAGTGGCGATTGAGATCGCGGAAGTCGATGCAGACTCTGATATGCCCATTCTTCTTCCTGACCGACACAATGTTGGCAAGCCATTTGGGGTACTGGACCTCCTTGAAGAAGTTGGCTTTGATTAGCTTATCAACTTCGGCCTCAACCATAGCACCATGGGAAGGGTTCATCTTCCTGGGAGGCTGCTTAAACCCACGATGTTTTTCCGGGAGGCCCAGACGTTGAACGGATACCTGGGGATCCAGTCCTGGCATCTCATCATAACTCCAGGCAAACACATCACGGTGCTGTTTGAGGAAGTCTATGTACTGCTGCCGCTCCTCGAGGGACATGGACGCACTGATCAATGTGGGTCTCGGATCTGCCTCGCTACCAAGGTTCACCTGTACCAGTTCATCAACCGTGGTAGAGACGCCTTCTTCAAAGGCTGGGGGAGCTTCCTCCAAGTCTTCCTCCCCAGCCGTGGGGGGACATCCCGCGACGGAAGATACTTCTGGGCTCTCGAAACCCGAGGGGCAGCTGGTGCCGGCTTGGGCAGCAGCGGTCATCACATCAGGAGACTCACTTGTCGTTGAGACCATAGCAATGAATGCATTTGATCCTATCCCATCTGGACTTTGGCCTAAAGGGCCACGTTTGATGATATCAAAACAGTGGTGACGTGTCGGCCTGAGTCGGTTAATTCCAGCCCAGCGGAAGAGACACGTATGGCACACCGCCGTTGTCATCATCTTGACGTCCTGGTACCGTACAGGAGTAGGAGGTTCCGGGATGACCCGAGCCTGGTTGATGTAGGAGTACGAGGTGATTTTCCGCCGTCGCTTGGACACGGGAACATGCCTTCCTTGCGTACCCGAAACAACAAAACATTGCCCCATGTCGGGGGTCGTGGCCTCCAACCGGTGGATCGGGAGGATGTAGGCGTCGTCCATGCCTGCCCAGGGATCACTTGTGATTGGGGCAGGCTCATCCTCGCTTACCAGGATCTGCTTGTCCTTACTTTTGTAATAACCCGCATCCAGATAGCGGGCCTCACAAGAAGCGAAAGGGGACACGTCTCCTTGGAGCACGCCTACTCGACCATTGAGCGAGTACTTGAGGCACTGGTGATACGACGAGGGGACCACTGCATGCAGATGGAGCCATGGCCTACCCATCAATGCATTGTAGGCGGTGTCCTGAGAAACAACCATGAACTCGGTGCTGGCAACTAAGCCACCGAACTGAGTATTCAGGTGGATCTTGCCGACTATGATTTGCTCTGTCATGTCGTACCCCTGGATCCTGAGGTCAGAGGGGGTCAAATCTCCTTCGGACAGACCCAGCTTTCGCAGCGTCCGGGTCGGAATTAGGTTGATTCCGGAACCCGTGTCAACGAGGCAGCGGCAGACTTCCACGCCGTTGAAGTGGCCAGTGATATACAGCGGGCGAATGTGCCCCTGTATAGGAGGGTCCTCATCTTTACCGGAGAACGAGATAACCGCCTGACACTCGACGTTTTCAATCGTCTCGGTATGGAAGGCTTCCGCAGCTGCTACTTCCATCTCGAACTGGAGGGGGCTCCTTAGGGCCTCGGCAAGTGCCTAGTGCATCTCAGATGACAGGCGTAGGGCCTCAAGGATGGAGAGCCTCGCCAGAATTCCGTCCAGGTGCTTTAGGACATCATACTTGCGTTCCAAACGCGAACCTCTGCTTACAGGGGGTTTTTCGGCATTTGGAGGCATAACGGGTCCTGTTGGCTGAACCGACGATTGACTAGTACTGGGTACATCTTGCTGTCTACCAGTAGAAGCCTGAAGAGTAGTCGCCGGACTAGGATCGTACAGCGGAGGCTGGCCTGTAGCTGGGCAAGACTGACTATGATGCGGACGAGGCCGCTCCCCCCGATCCAGTAGCACGAACGGCGGTGGAGGTAGAGCCGAGGGTGCTGGATGGGTCTGCGCGTGCTGAGATCTGCGCTGAGCCTGCTGCCTGGTCTCGGTAGCGTGCACGGCTTGGCCACAAGTTCCTGCTGACGTACCTCGATGACCGGCGCGATTGCGATTCCGCTGACGTTGACGTCGGCTAGAAACGTTGGGGAGGTCTGCCTGGGGTTCCCCCTCGCCGGGGGTCATATAGGGATTTACCAGCTCCACGGTGTTAACCGAAGCGTACCCTTGGCTATCGCTCGAGGAGTCATCCACCGCTGGGCGGATTCTGGGAGGAATCCCCATTTCGGGGGGCAGAAAGTCGCCGAATGTGCGGGATGATGACGGCACCGGTGGTGCACGTTGCTTCTTCTTGCGTCGCCTCTGCTTGCCCTTTTGGGAAGAGGTCGACTGTGAAGGCGATGCGGAGGCACCGGTTACTCCTTCTGAAGGTTCTGACTGCTTCATGCGCGCCCGGATGATACCCTGGGCACGGACAACGGTTTTTCGAGCCATCCAGTCGTCATATTTTTGGGATCCGCGGCTAGGGACCTGTTGCCACTCACCTTCGCTGTCGCTGCCGAATTCTGATCCTGCAAAGATGCCTTCCACTTGGGCTGGAGCCGAGCCCAACTTGACTATGTTGTTGTTGAACTGGTCCTGAAGCCAGTCTTTAAACACATAGCACCGCTTGAGGGTGTGCCCCAGGATCCGATGATAAGGGTAGTAGTTGGGGTGATCGGTGAGATGCGCCTCTGCCGGCCTTTTGCACTCAGGCAGACGCACAATCCCTTGCTCTAGAGCACTTCAGAAGTAGCCAGGAACCTGATTTTCGTTGAACGAATAGGTCTGGTACCTTCTTTCCGGATAGGGGGCCCTGGGGGCCTGGTCCTGACGAGGGACCGGAGGGGCCTGCCGAGGAGGCGGTGCCTGGTTGTCTCACCTAGGTGGCGGTGGCGCGTTGCGCGGGGGAACCTGTCGGTTCTGAGGCGGTCGCTGCTGGGCAGGAGCCTGTGCTTGAGGTGGAGGACCTCTGCGGGGTTGAGGGGGTGGTGCCGCCGGCAGCAATTCCAGCTGCCTCGAGGCTTCTATTTGAGCCACCGCGGCGGGTTCAGCCCGAGCGGTCCTCCTGGATGGGATTATAGGGGGCAACAAACGTGCCTGACTAGCCTGTTGCAGGGCTTCCTCGAGGCGCTGGGCCTTATCTGAGAAATATCGGAACCCTCCAGGGTAGTTCTGGGTAATCAAGGAGGGTACCAGCTCTATCTTGACGTTCCCCACACACATCGTCAGTAATTGCTCCTGAGTCAGTGGCATATCGAGGGAGTACGTAAGTCCCTTCCACCGGGCGATGAAGTCTACGACTCGCTCATCAGGCCTTTGCTTGCACTTGAAGAGGTCTGCGATGCTGGTCTTTCGCGTGGTGGAGCTGAACTGGTACAGGAACTACCGGCGAAGATCCTCCCAACCGGTCACTGATCTGATAGGGAGATGGCTGTACCAGACGAATGCCGGACCTTCTAATGTCTGTACAAAACATCGGAGTTTGGCGGCTTCTTGTTGAGCCGAGGTCCCCAGCATGGGGCCACACCTGGAAGAGAAATGAGCCAAGTGCTGGGGCGGGTCCCCTATTCCGTTAAAAGGCGAGAAAGTGGGGTTCCCAAAACCCGGAGGTGCGGGCATATCGTCCACCCACGCGGGATAAGGCTTGCCATCCGATGGGACCGCCACCTGCCGCGTTTCCAATGCCTCGAGGCGGACTGTGAGTGCCGCAATAAGGTCCTCCGGGTGGGGGTCCCTGTCTTGACGGGGATCCCTAACCACAAGTGCATTGCCAGGCTCTTCAACACGGTAGACGGCCTTGGCCGCTCGTGGGTCAACTGGCTGGACGACCTGCGGGGCGACTGGGGGAACCGAGGTTGGATTCTTCAGATTACCCCGTCGCTCAGGGGGGTTTGGCGAGACGTATCGCACCCTCTTGCCGTATGTTCCGGCTTCCACCCTGTCTGCGGTAGTGGCATGATCATGGTTGCCCGGAGGCATCTCACCGGGGGGGAATTGTTCCTGCCCCGGCTGCCCCGGCCTGGGATTACCATAGTCGGGTCGCCGCTCTGCGGCGCGCTCAGCCAAGAGTTCGTCAACCAGCCTCTTCTGCTCAGCAAGCTACTGGCGTAACGCAGAATTCTCAGGATCCTCGTCCGTTTTCTGCATAGAAGCGGACGGGTCGGAGTGCTTGATGGTTCTGACGTGCTCTTTACCCTTGCCAGCGTTTCGACTGAGTACCAGCGACTCTGTGGGTACGGGCAGGCCTAGCAGGTTCCTCTGCTGACGGGTAACTCTCCCTGATGGGTCGAGCAGTGGCGGTGCGCCCTCTGGGGGGAAGTCTCCATCAAGGAGTTTCAGTTCGTCCTCCCTGTCCACAATGTCGGCCATGTGGACCGCGATTCCTCTCGAGGGCATGTCCTCGATGTCGCATAGCGAATCGGGTTGTCGTCGAATAGGATCGAAAAGAAGGGCAGCATAGTGTCCCCAACCACGGACTTGCACATGGGGGGTGGCTTCCCTGACGATCTTGCGGAGTGCTTTAAAAATCTGAACACATTTTCGTTGGAGGGCACTCTAGTGACCTGGCGACTCGGGGTGCTGGGCCACAAGGAGTGCGGCCGCATCGATCAGGCGGCACTGTTCGCCAATCTCCTCGAAGTGCTCTCGACTCTTGGGGTATACCACCTGTTCGCAACAGAGGTGGAAGTGCATCGCCCAGAGGGTTCGACAAAAGTATCCCACTTCTTCAAGGGTAAGAGACTCGGGTACGTGGAAATTCAGCGCCGCCGTGGGCCAGAACTTCTCTGGGAAATAGTCCGCTAAAAGAATACTCCAGAAGCTTCTGGGTTCGGCCTCGGGGTCTGGCCCTGCATTACCCCACTCATCAACTGGGGGTGGCTGAGGTGCCGGTAGCGGTACCGAGGCGGACCTCTGGGATAGCAAACTCGGCGGTGGAGAATACGGCGAGCGAGCAGACTGGCCACCGAATTCTGGGCCTTCCTCTGAAGTGCGAGGTGACCTGACCACAATGTCACGATAGGATGGGCTAACAACCACTGCTTCAGGAACAGGAATCGCCATTACCGGTGCCTGGTCATGTTGTTGCTCTACCACCGTTAACCCCCAAAACAGCTCCCTGTGATCTCGAGTAGAGGTAGAGGGCGCTTCGGGTGACGATGGCAGTGACTGCGCGGTCGAGACCTGCGAAGTTCCCAGAATCTCTTCCTCCTGGATGTATCTGCGGAGGGAGATGGGGATCCGGTGGACCTCATGTTCTGGGAGAACAAGGATGACTCGTCTGGTTCCTGCCCCGGTCCTTGATACGGAGGAGCTGGGAGAAGGTTCCATTGCTGAATCACATTCCGCTTCTGAGTCGGAGAAACGAACAGGTTTGATCTCCACCCTGGCTTTCCCAGGATTCTTCTTGTGGCGGCGATGACCCGCTATCCTGCCCCGGGGTGGCTCTTCGGGACAGGGTTGATCCCTATCATGGAGTCGCGGGGCGGCATTGGCGCCGTGGCGGAGAGGTCCCCCGCTCAAGATGCCCGAGGTGCGAGGGGCACCAGGGAAAATATCAAAGGGTACGTGGGGAGGGCCTCCACGAACACCCATGTAGGCAGAGCCTCTGTTGGGATTGGCAGGAGCATGGGGAGGACCTCCATGGTCAATGCGGGCGGAGCGAGGCTGACCTTCACTCCTTGAGTTGCTGGGGCGAGGAGGACCTTCGCCAGTCGCAGAGAGGATGTAGGGGGGACCCCCACGCTGAAGAAGGGTCGGATGCATGGTTCCTTCCGATTGGGAGTCGGGGGCAGGAGAATGGGCTCCGTACCCTGTGTAATGGGCGCGGGAAATGTTTCCGCACTGAGCGTCACTGCCGCGGGGCAGGTCTTCCCGCAGGATGGGGGTAGCACGAGGCATGCCTCCATGGCGTACCTCGGAGCGGGGCGGGCCCATGCTCTGTGGAGTAGTGGTACGGGGAGGACCTCCGTATGGGGTGACATTACCGCGGGTTAGCTCGCGGCGATCACCACTTGGGCCTGCAACCCGGAGAGTCAACCCAGCCTGCCCATGGGGCGGTTGGGGTCTCAATCTTGGTTGGGCGAAGGGGTGCCCCTGCTCAATGTACGCGGGGGATTCATAATGTACGTCGGGGGTGGCTCGGGCCACTATAGCTGTCGACGTGGACGCGCCTGAGCGAGCGTCCTCAGCCCGGGCCTGGCGCTGACGTCGGGTCAGGCGGGCCGGTGCAGGTGGTGCAGGGACATAGTCTGCCTGCTCTTCCTGCGGGGTCGGACGGCGGCGCTGACGCAACCGGACGGGAGCTCTCGCCTGGGGCCCCCGGGTCGGGGCCCTGAGCGGACTGAGCCGGAAAACGCCCGCCTCTTCAGCGTAAGGCGAGGAGTCGTCAAGGCGTTCCGGGGATAGGCTCCCGAAACGGTTGAATGTCGGGGTGGGGAGCAGGGGCTCCCTGCGTGGCCTGTTAGGGCGGCGTTGACGGCGGGGCCTGGAGGCCTCCAGGTCCAAGCGGGCCATATCCCTGGTCGGGATGACCCCTTCCTCCTCGTACCTGCGCACGAGGCTGTTGATCACCCTTCGTTGGATGACCTCTGATGGGGAAAGGGGACGTGGGCGTCCCGTATTCCCTGACATGGTAGCCGTCGTGGCGGTAGTGGCGCTATGTGGGGTGGCCGTCGTGGTGTTGCCCCTGCCTCTGCGTGGGCGAAAAGCGGATGGTGACCACATCTCTGAAATAGCAACCTGGTTCCTGAGAAACGAAGGGATCAACTCATCAGTACTGAGAGGAAAAGGATTGACAGCCAGTGCCCCAGCGTTCTTCCATTCTCCATGTCTGTGAGAAGGATCCACGCCAACACGCTGCAGAGCGGAGTGCCCCACGTTCTACTACCCCGACTTCCGGTGAGTTCCACGACAGTCCCGCTATTTGCTTGGCGGGACCAGGCACCGGATATCTGGATCTGGTGACATGTCAATCTACTGTTGTCTCGAAGGCTACTAATCTCCATATTGAGGAGAAGAACTTCACGTCGGGTTCACCATTTCTGTTTCTGACGCTTTCGCCGGGGCGTGCGCCCGTCCGTCCGCGGGGGAGGACACGCGGCGTTGCTGTTGCCCCGCATTCCCGCTTTCCAAAGGCGGGCGGCATTCACTCCTTATTCAGGGACGTCTGCTCCTTGATCGAAACGGGATGATGGTATGTCAGTTCTTCCTCCTGCGGATTCCTCCTCAGAATTCATCACCTAGTCCGGGTCTCCCTTATAGATTTAATACGTAGTTCGTGAAACTCTTCCCAGTAACATGTTTCCATGGACGCCGGTTAATTACGCTGCTTCTTTCGGGACATTCCAAAGGGTCAAGTCAGGGCAGCAACCTTCGGTCAGGGGAGTAGTCACGTTGAGGCATCAGTAGCGTGTCTGGAGGCTGGGGTACCTGGCATGTCTGTCTGTTATCCTTGACTACAAGGCTTCTCGAGGGCGTGGAAGCCCGAGGCATCCCACATCGAGTGCGGGGGATTATATGTCATAGACACATATCTGAGGTTTTCCTCAGCTTCCCGTGCTCAACACAGGGTATGCCGCAAGTTTAACGTCCAGCAGAGACGGATCAACCCAACCAGAGCATTATCTAGGATAGATCGGATTGAGGGATCCTTCTTGAAGGGATATCGATACCGGGGCCAGCCCATGGGCGGCTGTGAAGAAGAGCGTGCCGACATGGTCTCACTAGGATAAGACGGTCCAGGTGAGAATCAGAATGGGTGGTGGGTTGATGAATGGAGTGGAAGGAGAGTGAAATGGGACCATCGCAGGGGGAGACAGTGAAGTTGGGCTTGAGCCTTGACGAGGCTTCCTACGTATCCCCGTGGCAGGGAATCAAAGTCCGCGTAGTTCGAGAAATACAGTTTAACGTCATGCGGGATGAGGGAGAAACTCGACGTGGACTAACGACGGGTGGGCTTGAACCTCAAAGAGGCTTCCTACGTACCATGCCTTGACATGGATCAAAGTCCTCGTAGTTCGGATGGATTCGCCGGTGAACCGACGTGAAAGTAGACCTTGGTCCACTAGTGGTGGGCTTGAACCTCTTGAAGGCTTCCTACGTACCACGCCTTGACGTGGATCAAAGACCTCGTAGTTCAAAATGGTCACAACGGATTGTCGTCGGACGGGAATTGCAGTTTAACGTCGTGATGGACGTAGGTGGGACCCGACGTGAAGAAACGATGGGTGGGCTTGAACCTCAAAGAGGCTTCCTACGTACCATGCCTTGACATGGATCAAAGTCCTCATAGTTCCGATGGATTCGCCGGTGAACCGACGTGAAAGTAGACCTTGGTCCACTAGTGGTGGGATTGAACCTCATGAAGGCTTCCTACGTACCACGCCTTGATGCGGATCAAAGGCCACGTAGTTCAAAAGGGAAGACCCGTCGTGAAATGACGGGTGGGATTGAACCTCAGGGAGGCTTCCTACGTACCATGCCTTGACATGGATCAAAGACCTCGTAGTTCGCTATGAATTGGGGGGGGGGGGGGGTTGGCACACTGACAAGAAGACGGTTTGGGCCAATGTATGTTGGGATTGAACCTCAAAGAGGCTTCCTACGTACCATGCCTTGACATGGATCAAAGACCTCGTAGTTCAAATGGGGTTTTTCGGTCAGGGTCGGTGCTCACTCTAAGCCCACGTGAGTCATGCTCGGTGTGAGAAACAAGAGGTTGCAAGGACCTGACGATCACGTCGCGAGGGGTGCGTCCGTGAGAAGCGAAAAGGGGCTTACGCGTTGGGAGGCCCATGGTGTTGGGACTTACTCCAGGATGGAGTCCCAGAGGGGGGTGCCTCATTCCCTATCACTCCCTCCACTGACCTTGGTAGTGGGGAAGTACAGAGATGCATGAGTGAAATCATCCGTACGAAAGGGTAGGGGCTTACGCTCTGAGGCAGCCCTTCCCCTACGAACATACGCCACTCCGACAAGGAGGATCTCGTTCCATGTGCGGAAGAGTTCCATTCCCGTGGAGACGAGTGGTGTAAAGAATGTTCGACCTGGGGGAACCCTTCGTGAGGGAGATGATGTTGGATCACAGTTTAACGTCATGTGTTGAGGACGTGGTGCTTGGAAGTTTAACGTCCTGCAGCTCGGACGAGGTGGGTTCACTCCACACCCCTAGGGCTTACATAATTGGTACCCTCTGGTCCTTGGGGAAGGGAAGGTGCCGGTAAGGCCATGGTCATGGGGGGTTGTGGAACGAACCATCGAGGGGTCCACGTTAGCGTGGCTATGCGAAGAAGCAATAGCCGTTAGCGTGCCTATGCGAAGAAGCATTAGGCGAAGCAACGCTACGGGTGGTATTGTCCATGGGACTTTGAAATCACATCGTGCAAACCTGGAGGGTCGCACGGGAAGAGGAATCGCTAAGCAGAGGAGTGTGCTTTGCGGAGTGGGGTGCCTTGGCCTTAGCATGGGGCATAGGTGTGAGTGGAAGTCACTTCGCGAAGTGGAACAGTGTTCGCGGAGCACTGCCTCGCGAAGGAGGAGTGTCTCGCGAAGCAGGGTCCTGCAAAGCAATGTGCTTCGCGAAGTGGAGCGATCCTGCCTTAGCATAGGGATCACTCGTATGGGTTGGGTGTGTCGCGAAGAACGAGTGCTCCGCGGCTGCCCGGGTTCCCTTGGGAATCCCCTTCCTTCGCGACTGCCCTTGAGCTTCGCGAAGGGCATCCCTCTTGGAAGAGGGGTTCAAAACGAGACAAAGCAGAGTCGTATCGCGAAGCAGAAGTACCTCGCGGAGCTCATGATTCCTGGAGCAAATCGTGCTTCGCGATTCGGGAGAGGAGAAGCCGAAAGGTCCGGTCGTCCGTCCTTGGGACTCAGGGGGAGTCAAATATTTATAGGGAAGGGGCGCTGCGAAGCAGGGCTCGCGCGCCGTCTCAAGGGCTTTGCAGCGGCCCGCGAATGTCAAAGGGGTTTGCGGAGGATTACCTCCTCCTGTGCTTCACGGCGGCCCGCGAACGTCAAACGGGTTCGCAGAGCATTACCGCCTCTGGAGCTTCGCGGAGGCCCACGAACGTCAAAGGGGTTCGCAGAGGATTACCGCCTCCGGTGCTTCGCGGCGCCGACATAGTTGGGGCGCTTCGCGGCAGGGCTTCGCGGCGGAGCTTCGCGAGGCAGCGCGCCGGCCTTTTTCGTTCCTTTCTTTCGGGCCACATTTTTGGCGCCAACAATAGGTATCTGGTAGCCAAGCATATTTCTCTCCTCAAGAATTGGGATCTCTCTCCTTCTATGAATATGTTCATGATTGGTTTCTTATATATTCCTCCATCCATAAACATGTGTAGTCAGGTTAATTGGTTGGGCTGGTCTTCTCTGGAGTATGGTCTCAAGATTAACATGGATGGTTCCTACTTCAATGAGAACATGTGGGGAGGAGGTGTTATCCATGACATTTTCGGCTATGTTATTTTTTCATTTAATGATTTATTTGGGAAGGTTGATTCTCTCATTATTGAAGGTATAGTTGTGGTTATGGGATGGGATTTATGTCGGTCTCATGGTATTATTCTAAATCTTATTGATACAGACTCCCTTTTTCTTCTCAGATCCATTTAGAAGGCTATTGAAATCCATTGGTTAATCATTTATGCCATTCATAATTATATAAGTCTTTTAAATAGTCACATGTATCTCTATCACACATGTAGATAGGGTAATAATGATTCCTAATTCTTTACTTCCCATGCCTCCTTAGGTAATCTGCACAATATATTTACCAGCACATGATCCCTCCCCAACATGAATGTGTTAGTCTTGTTAAATATGATGCCTTTGGGCAATGCTATTTTAAACCTCATTGAACTATTTTTTGGACTCGACCCTTACTTGCAATAAAATATATCATCATTGTGTAGATCTATAATTATTTAAAAACTCTACTACCATTACCCAATGAACTTACAAACCATGACCCCTCATAGGCCTGAAACAATCTAACTATAATGCCACAAAACCCCACTAAATGATAGGTTATGGAAAACTCTACAAGAATTTATCTCTAGAATATGGGAAACCATATCCTATAAACCTACATAACACTACAAAAATCTATATAAATATATATAAAATGATGAAATTTTGTATAAATAAACATTTATAGTACAACATAAATGATATAAATAAAATAATCTCTATAATGTGATAGAAACCAAAATGGGTAAACAAGGAAAAATACAATTAAAAAATCATATTATTTTACCAGCTCAAGAAACTAAAATAAATAAACTCCATTCCATTCTCGTAATGATACAAACTCCTCTATTGATAAATCCCATTAAACTAGTCTTTGAAAAAACTCCACATCCTTCAAAACCACCACCAAAATTTTCATCATCTGTAAAAAGAAAACACATGTGTTTATTATTCCCCTATAGGGGTTTGTATAAACATACCATATGGTAAAACCCATAAACATAATTTTAATTTTGTAATGAAATCCAATTTGATAAAATAAATCCAGATATACTAAAAGGAAACAATAAATTATGGTGATATACGTAATCAAACATCCTAAATATTCTCTATAATTTTTTACACTGAAATAAACATGAATTTATAAGGCTAAAATTGATCCAAAATCATCTAAATAATACCACTCTAATCATATCCATACCATCCCTCAATATTGTCTGTATTGGGGGAACTACACCTCACTAAAGAGAGTACATTAGTTAAGAGAGTATTATCCCATATGGAGGTCCCACACATTACTTTGTTTCTTCTAAATCATATGAGAGGATTATCTAATTCATAAGTGGAGGAACAATGCCATTTCAAATTAATGTGGATACCATAATCTAATAAGTATACAGAGGAGTCAAATTTAATATATAAAATGATACTAGGGGGTTACCAAACCCATACCTACTCCAATTATTAACCAATACCAATCATTGTCATTATTATTATATGAAAATACAACTAATTAATTTCATTAAAATAATACCTTGATGATGAAAGGATATTTACAATCATATTCTACCTTAAAAAACACATGAAATTAACTAATAAGATGTAAAAAAATAATAGCTAGTAAATAAAATATAAATAATATTTATAAAACCATTGTACAAGACATGTAAAAAGTCTTCCCTAATGTGTTGGACATAATAATAATCAGTCATATTCTATTGTTGACCTATTTAGGTATAAATTATTTTCATAAATTTTACTTGTATGCTACATTATAAGTGCAGTCACATGGGTTGGTAGATATGTACTCTATATACATGATGTGTCAAGTGAGATATATGGAGTTCATGACCACAAAAATTCATGGTGTTTAAAACCTATACACACTGAGAAACTCTCTCAGATATAAATAATGTGTTTTTTCAAGTGACACATCATGTGGGTCTGATATAGTTACATCTTGTGTATGTAGAGTGCATGATGTGGCACTGTATCTTAAAGAACATTGTGTGAGATATTTAGAAGAAAAAATAAAACTAGCACCAAGAAACAAAATATATATGTAAGAACCCCAACCCTAGTAGAAGGGAGTTGGTACCATAATTTATTAAATTGGTATAAGATACAAGAAATCACATCCTAAAGGAAAGAATAGTTTAGTAGTCTTGGTAAACTAGATACATGTTTGAAATTAAAATTATATTTTAGATAAAAAAATTATTTTCTTTGAGAACACCATTATTCCTTTTAGCATAACCATGAATATCAATTATAATAAACTTCTTGAAAACCTGGAAAAAAATAAAACATGACAAAGGGGTGAGATCAAATGCTCGGTAAGGGTTAAGTACATCAGAAGCTATCATGAATTAATAAGATTAATCAACATCAAAAGGTAAACAACTAAGTAAACATTCCATTAATCAATATTAAGAGAATAATATGGAAGGAATAAAAGACGATAAAATAATTCAATATAAATAATCACATCCACTAGGAACATGACCATGGATATTCTAACTAATCGATTAATCACATGAAATAATAATAATAATGGAATGCATAATTTTGAACATTTAAAATATCAAGATTTATCATCTAGATAGTTAAATTCAAGATAAATACAATTGAATGTTAATTTATATTGGAATCAACAAATCATATTTTTTTCATGACCATTCACAAGACACTACTGTCATGATATATCATCTGGACACTTGAAAACTGTTTTGAAATAACTCAAAGGAATTTTATCCAACTGAATTATTCCCATGAGACTATTGATGCATCGATGGGATTTTATATACATGTTCCCCAAATTTTCTTTCATATTTAATGCATTAATAACATGAATAAATAATACAAATGAATCAATATTCCTTAACAAAATCAATAACTAGTGATATGGAATATCATTAATTCCCCAATCAAGATGACCACAAACAATTTACTAATGTATAGAAGATGGTATCATAAGATATGAAACTAAATGATGTAAAATATTAAAAAAATAAATATGACATAGATAAAAATACTATAATTGAGATCATTAAAAAATTATTGGGGAAAGTACTCTTTAAACATTCCAAAGTGTCACATACCACATTGAAACATTTGAATCATAAGTTTGATGAAGGAATATAATTTAACAAAATATTAAATAATATGAGACTAAATAAATTCATGATATAATATGTAAAAGGGGATGTATATACACCTACAAAATAAGGTGGGTGTATAACATCAAAATATGCCTCAATGAAAGGAGATTGAGACAAATTACCTTACAAAGACAATGTCATTAATCAAATAAGTTGATTATGTGTGTTCACTATAAATCCACATAAAATATTTGGAAATAAAACATAAGGTAATAAAAATTAATTTCAACCATAATAATTACATGAAAAAATAAATTAATTACATGTTTAACATTGATTAATAGAAATTTAGTTAAGAAATTCCTTACCCCTTTGTAATCAGTTGAATCGTATTCCCCATAAAAGTAATAATTATCAAAAGAGACAGTTAATACCAAAAAGATTATGAGATTAATTATATGATATATCAAAGACAAGTATATACACCACACATAAGGATTATGTGGTGAATAATTCTTATATATATATATATATATCACAAAAGTAAAAAGTGAGATGAGAAACCCTTACCTTATGCTTTCCTTTAGATTCACATCCTTTATGATCCTCTTGAATATCACCTCTTTGGATGACCACTTCAAGACATTGGATTTGGTCATTTATTGAGACCAACAACACTTGGAAATGGGGATAGTGAGGAGGATTGGTTTTCAAATAGATTTTTGGATATTAAAATATTGTGAGTTGAAATGGGGTGGTATTTAAACTTGGGGAGAGGGGGATTTAATTGATTAAAATAATGATTATTTCATATTTAAAGCCAACCAAATTGAGTTGGAATTAATTTACATGACTTTGGTTGAAAATTAATATTTTAGAGTCTATTTAGGTTTGAGAAATTTCTAATCCAACCATTAAATATTGTTTTTTAAGTATTTCATGCCTTTACTCTTTTAACTTTAACCCATTTCATTTTTTTACTTATATAACTGTAAATAATATGTTTTCCATGGTATATTTTTTTTATACCTTGAAATAAAAATAACCCTACATCCAAATTTGGATCATATTAATGAAAATATGTAATCCATTATACAAGATTCAATTCATAGAATTGGAAAAATTATATTTAAAATTAATCCCAAAAAACACATTGAAAAATACATTTTTTAATGTGAAATATTCAAAAGTTTGAAGTATTTTTTACATCTAATATCAGTGTGAAATTTATTCCAATGACCTAAATTTGTTTTATTTATGTATAAATGAACTAATTACATTTTAAAAACAATTTATAAAATAATGTTCCATTATAAATTATTTATATTAAATGTTAATTTTCTATTAAAATGTTGTATTTTTCACTTTCCATAAAAAATTAAAACCTATCTAAAAAATAAAAAAAATAACACTAAGCTAATTTTGATATCACAGTTTTGATAATGAATTTTATTTTTTCAAATAAATTTGATAAATTTTAAAAAAATTATATTTTAACATGTGTGTCATTGAATGGCCAGAAAATTTTCTTTTATAAAAATATATCTTTTTATGCATAAAAGTAGATTTATTTCATATCTTAAACTTATAAGACATTATGGGTGGATTTTAAAAAAATATTCAATATACACCATATAAATTTCATTATTATCTTTCACTAATAGTGATTAATTAAATTTATTAGGATAAATTCCATTGTGGTCATACAAAATAGTTTGTTATAAAAACACTTCATTTATGTTCAATTGGTTTTCATTTTTTATTTATTATTAATTGGTTACTAATGAATTCATTTTAAAAATATCTGTAAACTATATTTTCATAATTTATTTAATCTTATTCATTTCTTCTATTATAATGGGTAGGTTATAAATATAATAATAAAATAATAATATTTAATTGTTTATTTAAGATCGGTGTTCTATATAACGCAAGTTAACAAAGAAATTGAATTTATTTAAGAAGAGAGATATCTTAAAATATCGTGGTGTTACATTGTCCCCTCATTCAATAAATTGCTTCCTTTAAATTTAAAATTTCCCTTGAAAATAAAAAATTGATACTTAAAAATACCTTTTTTTGGAATCCCACATTGTAAACATGGTTAATAAAAAATACCCTTAATAAGAGGGAAAGGTAAATGCTAAGTTAAGTTCAAATTTTTGATTTCAAATAGGGTAAAATTAGTGATATATAAAAATTGGGACATGGAAGAGAAATATAACCATCATTTTTTGATGGATAATGATAAAATACATAATCATTATAAAGTATACCATTACAATACTATAAATATGTGATTTTTTAAAGATTCCATTAATTTTATATAATGAAAATTAAACAAATAGAATTTTCATTCCAAATTTCATTCCTAGTGTTGAGGGATTATTTTACTATCCATATAACAAATTTTATAAAATACACATACCTTATTTATTTCCTTCTAATATGAACAAACTTATCCTTTGTTTGTTATTTGATCTTTTTTCACTTCATCTCTTACACTAAGAAATTGATATTCATGTTGATTTTTTCATATGTTAAGCACTTTAATGAATCATAAGGTCCAAAAATAATTTATCTGGTCTTTAAATATTTACTAAAACAAAAATGGTTATCCCATGTTATCAAAAATAATTATTATCTAAAGTTCAAAATAACCCATTTCATAAGTAGTTAATCTAAACACTCATACAAAATATGTCTGTCAAATTTCAAAGACCAAAAAATTATAATGCATGTAACTAAATTTAAAAAATAAACTTATCATTAGATTATATAAAAAAATAACATAACACTTAATGTCACTTACCAACTATATGAATAACTTGATCATCATAAAAGTTAAATGAAAACATGCATGCTTTAAAAAACAATATCTATAATTGTTTAATATATTCCTTTAATCCAAACATGTTTTAAATCCAAAAAAGATAACATAAATCATCAAATCACTAACCACTTTCATATTTAACAATATTATATAATAAAAATAACTTTATCATTAATATTTCAAGTTCAAGTACATATTATCATTATCTTCCCCAAAATCAAGTGTTTTCCAAATGATCAACTTTCAATAAAAATAACTTCTTTTGTTATTATTAATAACAAGCTTCCAAATCCATAAGAAAATTTTTTGCAGTACAATCCTTATACATTTTATAATTATTATGATGAAAATATCATCCAAATAATACTTTTACAACATATTTCACTGATCCAAATACACAAGAAAATTAATCACTCAATTGTGATTATATCAATAGTATAATCTTGACCTTGATCCCTTAGCATCTTTGGTGTTATATTCCATTGATTATAGGGATATTTATTTGAGTTATTCCCCATTTAACTACAGTTAAAACACTAAATATTAGTCTTTTATTTATTCCCTTTTCAATATTTTTCTTGGTCACCATTTTCTCTACACTTATAACAAACTTCCAACCCTTTCAAGCATTTCCCTGGGAGATTCTTCACATGTAAGAAAATACTTATTTACCATCTTCCCTTAATCAATGATTTATATTCTACATTGTTCATGTTTTTTTCCTATTTAATCCATAAGACTTGTAGAATTATTTCTCTTTCCTGACTGCACATAAAACTAGTTCATCATATAATGATTTTTTTTTTGATAATCCAATACCCTTCAGAGGCTCATCTAGATACCTTCAAAAAATGGTCAGTCATGAATTCGGTATTGTGTATGTAATATGTATAATACCATTATAACCTTATAAAGGTTGGTTTATACACTGGAACACATTATTCCTCCTTTTTCTTGAAACTAAGTAATTTTTTCTTCATCTCAGTTTTTTTATCATGAGGGAAATATTTTTCAAATAATGTCTCCTTATATGCTTTCCATTCCACGAATTCAAGTTATTATTCCTTCATAGTATTTTGGATTGAGGACCACCATTTATCCGTATCACCATTAAGAAATACACTACATGTTTAAAATTTTCCTTTTCATTTCATCCCAATGATAGAAATATATTTTCAATGGGCTTGATCTATTGATTACATACCACTGGAATAATATTCCTACTAAAAGATAGGGTATTCTGACGCATGAAACAATCCAACATATTTATTGCATAGTTATTCTTCATGGAATGAGAAATATGTCATAATATGTTCATAACTTTCTTAGTTCTAATACCAATTATATTGTCCTCCTTAGTATGTAAATAACTACATTGGTTATTAGTATTCATACCCTTTTTATTTCCATGTTCCATTTCTAAATAGTGGAATATAGTAGATTAGATCTTAAAATTATGAACTTTTTATATTTACATTTCACGAGCCATCCCAGAGGGGACTATGCCATGACTACCTCAATCCCACCTCTAATAGGCTAGGGGCTGGTGACTATCACCGAATAGGCATATTCTCATAAATAGGAGGAATTATTCTAAGGTACCTACACACATGCACACATCTCCAAGACATAAAATTATTAAATGTAAAACAACTAAAATAATGAATGCATACATCTAATATCCCACAATAGAGAATGACAGTGAAATTAATGGAATATAAACATGGATAAAAGCAATCCCACCATAATGAGTCTATACACAAGTCTAACTGAAAATGAAGAGTCCAACTTTCTCCATGGGAAAGGAATACATTAAAGGTATGATCATTGAAAACACCTTTGTCTTCCCATATCTAGCTATTCTCCACCTACTCTTGGTCCTCCCAGAACACCATTATATGGTCACAAATCGTATATGTCATGAAACATGTAGGAAAATCCCGTTCATGGGTATGTATAACAATACTTAGTAGAAAACTCTAAAAACACTAAACACGAAACACCAAGTATAGTCAGCCCAATATAAGATGTAAAACTATATAAAAAATACAAGAAGTATAAAAAATCCCAAAATATACTCAAGAGAGACACCATGCCATTGGGAGGTCATAACAAACTTCCAGCTATAGAATTCTACTCTAAGCATGCTCGTTCCTAGAGAACTTACTCCTCAAGCCATAATATCCACTAAGACACTTGAAAAAGAGGTCTAGATCATTTGGGCCCTACCCAAATAGAACACATTTCACAAAGAAGACTATGATACATAAAGAGATGATCATGTCCAAAACCATTAGGGGATACCACAGACCCAATCTGGATCAACCTGTTACATAGGGGATCACACCTAGAACTACTGGGGGAAACTATGAACCCTACTGATGCGGACCACTAGAAGGAGGACCAATTCCCTTCTCTCAGAGGTTAAGTTAATTCCACAACTCCACTAGGGGTGATAGAAGATCACACTCTAATCTCCGGGAGGGATAAAAAACTCTATATGAGACTCGACCACTAGAGGGGATTACAATCCAGTTATGTGGATCTAATGTCATACTGAACCCTCAAGGAAAGGACAAAAAAAATTCTCAAAACCTATATTGGTCCAAACTAAAAAACCACCATTTTTATCAAAGTTACCTTCTCAATGTTAGGGTATCAATTACATAGACGACTCATTGATTGGATGTTCTGTTTAGGAGATATCCCCATTTGAATGAAACCACCCACAGGCCTGCCGAGGGCCTCTGTACCTACAGCCGTGGTCGGTCCACCAACCACCACGGTCGGATGATTTACCATGCGGACCATCCATGAAGTCACTGCACCTATAGTCAACTGTCACAGTCAGTGCATCTATAGAAGCTCGAGTTGTTGTGGCCTCGCTATCGACTATTTTGGTATATTGTTGTGGTCGGCCACAACAAGGATCTGACCTAGTTTCCCCAGATCTGACCCAAGTCCATCCTAGTCCACCGGCCTAACCCGACCCGCTGACCCAACAAGGTCTATCTGCCTGACCCAACCCACCTAGACCAACCCACTCTGTGTCTGCCGCTGCTGTCCCACATCCACTTACATTTTTGTCACCACCACCACATCTATCACCACCACCACGTCCGTCGCTGCCTCTACATCTATCAATGCCACACCAGCACTGCCATTATGCACCACTACCTATATCGGTCGTTTCCGCCCATGCCGGTGGTCCCTTATATTGATCATTATGACTCATCCGATTCCCTAAAAATAAAATGATCGCAAATACAAGATTCTTGGGTCCTAATATAAATAGATCCATCCTCGGTTGTCGATTCACCTTGAATCCGAGGGTCTGATAGAGTTCAGAACAACCTGGAAACATCATGTCGGTAACCACAAACTTCCAATGGTGAAAAACAAAAATATAGGAGGGAGAAGTGCACATGAGAAAAGTTTTATCATCATTGGACAAACATTCTTGGCCAATGATCAAGAACAAGGGATTTGGGGTTAGAAAACCAAATTCAATAAATCCCGAAAAACCCGTAAAACAAACCCATCCCGAAAATATGATCGAACCAAAGATAAATATGTTCATGTATTGGCCTGCGTTCATCATAGGAATCAAGAACAGTGAGTTAAACTAACCAAACAAACATACTACCTCAATTCGGTTCGATCACTGATGAAAAATGATTTTCATTTCTCATTCATTGGTGAGATATGTCGAATCCAAGGTTATGCCGATCGATCAGTCCACAATCCAAAAATTGGTTGTCATTATTTCAAGATAAGTCTCTAGATCTCTCACTAATGAATCTCCAAAATATTCTATAGGTTTTTTGATAACCCTGGAATTATAAAAAAAGGATTATTTAAAGTATATTAATTCTCTAAATCAAAAATAATTTTTATTAAATTATTTTATTCCTTTTACCTCCCATGATATACTTTTCACAAATGACCCAGACTGACAAATTTAGGTCATTCCTAGGGTAACGATGCAATTTTTAAGTCAACAGTTCCCTAAGATATCTAATCTGGGAACCTTTTTAAGATTTATCCCACTTTTTTATGAAAATAGTGCTCACATGATATTAAATATTTTAATATTTTTCAAAAATTTATCTTGGGTTCACCAAACCTCAGAATCAAATGCCTTCATATCTCCTGGTCTCAAAATCAATCCATATAATATCCAAAAATAATACATGGAAAACATGAGATATTACATTCTCCTCACCTTGGGGATTTACATTCATGAAAAGCCAAAACAAGGGAAAATAAAAAAGATGAGGCTACTGAGCACAAATCTGAGTCTCCCACTCCCATGTGTTCTCTTGAAGATTCATGTGCTTCCAAAAAATATGCACTAAAAGAATCAATTGACCATAAAGTATCCCCTCCTTCCAATCCTCAATCTCTACTGGGTACTCAGCAAAGGTCATTCCATCCTTGTTTTCCAGCTCACCCCATTAAATAACATGTGATGGGTTATACACGTACCTCCTCAACTGCAACACATGGAAGAATTCATGAAATAATATATCTGTGGTGGTAGATCTAAGTGGTATGCCATATTTCCAACTCTAGGTAGTATCTGGAAGGGGTTGATGAAACTCAGAGATAACTTATTGCCTAGGCCAAATCTATGTAATCCCCATCATATAAAAACCCAAAGGAACACATGAACTCCTTAATCGAACTTCAAATTCCTTAACCAACTATCAAAATTGTACTTATGATGGCTCTATATAGTCTTCATTAAATACTGTATGATATACACCTTATCTATAGTAGCTCTCACACTCCAAGCCCATGAGTGCTGAATCTCCTAGGTCATTCCATAAAAATGGTGACCTGAAGGGTTGCCCGTACAAGGACTTGAATGGTGACATACCAATGGTATAATGATAGATATTGTTGTACGCAAACTCTACCAGTGGTATGTGATCTTACCAACTATGTACAAAGTCTAACATCCAAGCCTGCAACACATCCTTCTGAACTTGAATGGTCCATTTAGTCTGGAAATCCGTCTGTGGGTGAAATGCCATTTTCAAGAATAACTGGGTCCCAAATGTCTCCAGTAATCCCTTCCACAATCAGGATATGAAATGAGATTATTAGAAATAGTCACAAATGGAACTCTATGGATTCGAACTATCTCCTGCATGTAGAGAAAATCCAATCTCTCTACTAAACTATGATCTCCAATAGCTATAAAGTGGGTAGACTTGGTGAGTTGGTCAATGATCACCCAGATGGAATCATGTACCTTAGACATATGTCATAACCCCATCATGATGTCCATATATATCTCATCCCACTTTCATTCTATCATCTCGAGGGGTTGATCTATACCAATTGGAACCTAGTGCTCAGCCATTACTTGGTGACAAGTAAGGCATTGAGAAACAAAACATATAACTCCCTTCTTCATTATTGGCCACTAAAACCAGTGTCGGAGGTCCTAGTACATCTTCTACACACCTAGACGTACCACGGAATAGAATTTATGATACTCTCCTTAGAACCTTCTCCCGTAATTCCACTGGTACAACCGCGTTCCCTCTAAAAAGAGTGGCATGCTCCAAAACTTTTGAATATCCATCAAGAGCATGAACTATGGATATCTGATCATGTAAGGTCTCACAGTCAGTATCCCCAAGTTGGGACTCCCTAAATCGATGTAAGAGTGGAGGGGTGACAACCATCTACTGAAGGTAAGATGCTCCATCTTCATCTTTAAAGGATATCTGCAATGAGGCCAACTACTCAGATGCCTCATTTAGAAACTGAGAACTGGATATCCTACTGAGAGAATATGCCACCACGTTCCCCTTCCCAGGTGTATAAAAAATCTAAAATTCATATTCAAGGAGGAAATATAGTCATAACCTTTGTCTCAAGTTCATATCCTTCTAATATAATATCTACTTGAGACTCTTCTGATAAGATTACACGATAAACCAATGAACCATTAGGAAGTGTCTCAATATCTTCAATGAAAAGAGTACTATTTCTAACTCAAGATTATAGGTCAGGTAGTTATTCTCATGTGGTCACAACTGGTGTGAACCTTAGGTAATCACTACTTTCCTCTGCATCAGGACACAAATAATCCCATTCCCTGATGCATCACAGAACACCACATACTCAATGCATTCCCATGGGAACTTTGGGATGGGAGAGCTCCTAAAACACTTCCTTAGATCCTGAAAGAAACACAAGCACTTTTCTATCCACACAAAAGGATTCCCCTTTCATGTTAATTCAATCAAGGGTGCTACCACTCTAGAGAAGTTGGGTAAAAACCTTCTATAGTACCCTTCTAGTATAAAGAATCTATATAACTCAGTAACTCTCTTGGGTGGTTCCCAAGGAAGAATTGCCTCACCCTTCACCAGATCCACTAAAAATCCAACCTATAAGATGAATTTTCCCAAAAAATGGACCTCTCTAATCCGAAACAGGAATTTTGAGATCATCCAATAAATTTGGTGCTCTCGGAGTGTGTCCATGACCATCCTCAAGTGTCTCTCATGCTCCTCCTTGGACGTCGAATACACTAATATGTCATTGATGAAAAATACCACAAACTGATCTAAGTAAGGTTGAAATATCCAGTTTAAGAGTCCCATGAACAATTATGGGGATTTCTTCATGAAAAATGACATTACCATGTACTCATAGTGACTATAATGGCATCCGATGGTCGTCTTTGGTATATCATCATCCTGTACCCACAGCTGGTGATAGCCTGATCTGAGGTCTATCTTCGGGAACCACTACTCTCCTTTCAATAGATCAAATAGGTTATATATCATCAGTAGTGGATACTTATTCTTCACAGTCACCTTGTTTAATATCCGATAATACACACATAACCTCAAGATCCCATCTGCCTTCTTGGCAAACAAAACCGGGGCTGCCCAGGGTGAAACTATGGGTCTCATGAAGCCCTTCCTCTAGAAGTCCTTCAACTACATCATCATCTCATGAAACTCTATAGGAGCCATCCTATATGAATGTGTAGATATAGGTGCTATCCTATGGTGTATATAAATATATAATTCCATCTCCCTATGGGGTGGTAAACATGGAACATCATCAGGAAAGACATCCACATACCCCACCACCACTATAGAAAAATAAAGACTCACATAATCCACTACACTGAGGGTGAGTCTAGCCAAATAATGAGTAATTAGTTTTACCCTCCAATGTGTGATTCCATCCTACACCGCCTATAATTTTTTTCACCAATAAATGAAAAATTTGTTCCATCACTCCAGACACACCACACTCTTTGTCTAAAATAGTCAATATGAGCATGAACTGTGGATAACTAGTCCATACCAAGAATGATTTCGTAAGGCCTAGATGTTGGTACCATGATTTTCCAACCAAATCTATCACCTCCATGAGTTTTGTCACACTATCGGTAGCATTGTGTGATCATCTATTCTTCTCCAGTTGGAGTCTTTAAGCGTAAGGGTCAAGTCAACAATTCAATCAGAATCTCCAAGTCTTAAACAAGGTTCATGGAAAGAAAAGAATGACTAGAACCTGTGTCTATAAAAAATATATCTAGGGTGGAAAATACATAGATAATACCTTGTATCATCCATGGATCCCTAGGTCTATAGGCCACCATCACCTAAAGCTATCCCCATCCATGTCCACTAGCTCTCTGAGCCTGGAATGAACCACCTGAGATCGGTGGTGGTAACATGTCAAAACATCAAACACCTCGTACAACTCTCTAATATCCTCTTCTAAATCAGTTTCCATATAGATTTCCCTTCTTCAATCTCTACCCATTCCTTATTGGTAGATCGAACATATCTTGATCAGCTATATGACTGGTTGGGAAATCTCATGCTATATGTCCCTGACCTCTGCATGAGTAATATCATATGTCCCTTGGCTGATTCGATCCACCCTAGGAGCCCTGCACCACTGAACCTGTGTCCTAGGATCACCCCCTAATGTTCCTAACCCACTTGGATCCCTATGACTATCATCAGCTACCTACTAATGAGGTCTCAACTAACTGGTTCCTACTGCTAGATCCCAGTACCGGTGTCTACTCTGCCAGAAAACTCTCTACTAGTAGGGCTCTCTCAAGTACCCCAACATAGGTAAGAATTCTAAGAGATACCAATGATTCCATGATGTCCCAATGTAATCCCTCCTCGATGATCCGAGCCCTGAAGAACTTGTCTCGTACAATGTCAAAGGAGTAGCATGATAGATATGTAAAATTTTATGAATACTCCACCACGATCATACAACACAGCTGTAGATGTAGAAGTTCTTGTATGCATACTGATCACAACATGGCCAGATTGAACTACTCTCTAAAGAGACGCTCAAAGTATGTCCAGGAGAGGGATTTCTCATCATTTGACTAAGTCACCAAGCTCCACCATCACCCAATAGATCCCTGAAGAAGACTCGTGGTAAGAAATTCCATCTGGTCATCCGACATCCACACAAGGTTGAAAACATGGGTGACTATATCTATCCAATCCTTAGCCATCTAGGGGTCAGGGTCACCCCGAAACTTAAGAGTTTTATGCCTATAAAACTCATGTGATGCACTTATCCTATGTGCATCCTCATCTGGTTGTGCTAGTAGTATATGATTCTCGATGGGTGGTGGTATAGCAGGTAAACCACCTAAAGGTGCTCTATCTGGTATAGGGCCTGATACCGATGCCTTATTACTAGGTGTATCATCCTCATGGTCACATGGGGGAATCATGGATGGATATCTACATGAAGGCATCCTGGAATCAAACAAGATGTATCACAGTCAATGGATTATATATGAGGAGATGAATCAAGAAGGACATAGAAGACAAAACCATTCTTATATGATGCATGTTCTTTTATTTTTCCCTGCATTCAGTGTTTTCATATACCAACTTGAAAATTTGTTAATCATAGTCCTGGTGTATGGATACATCAGCCGCCACACTAACACTAGGGTCCCTGGCCTAAAAGATGAACTCAAAACAATTAACACTATTACCTCAAAACAATATCACAAACTCCCAGTCCTAAAGTATAACCAACTCCCTATGATACCACACTATCATGAACCATCCTAGAGGGTCCATTTCTATGACTACCCTAATCCCACCTCAAATAGGAAAGGAGCTAGTGATTAGAACAAAGTAGTTATATCCCAAAAAATGGGAATAATTTTCCTAAGTCACCTACACACACAAACATATCCAAGACACACAATGATGAAATGTAAAACAACTAAAAGAATGCATGTAGACATCTAATATCCCACAAAAGAGTATGACAGTGAAAGTACTAGAATGTAAATAGGGAAAAAAACAATCCCACCACAAATATTCTGTACACAAGTCTAACTAAAACTGAAAAGAGTCCAAGATAATCCATGGGTGAGGACTACGTCAAAGGTAAAATCCTGGAAAATACCTCGGTCTACCCAAATCTAACTATGGTCCACCCAATCCTAGTCCTCCAAGGATAGAATATAAAGGTTTCTTATTTTCATAAGATATGATAGGTGCAGGAAAATCTCGTGCAGGGGTGAGTCTAACAATACCCAGTAGGACACCCCAAAACACTAAACATGAATCACCAAGTATAGTAAGCTCAATACAATATGTAACACTATATAATAGATATAATAATTATAGAAAACCTCAAATATTCATAGGAGAGAAACCACACTATCAAGCGGTCATAACTAACATCCAGCTACAGAATTATGCTCCAAGAGCACTCGTTTCGAGAGAACTCACTCCTCAAGACATAATATCATTGGAGACACTCGAAGAAGTGTTTTAGATCACTTTGGACCTGCCAAAATAGAAAACATTGGTCAAGGATGAATATTTTAAATAGAGAGGGGATTAAACCCAAAACCATCAGGGGATACCACAGACCCAATCTGGATCAACCCGCTATTTTGGGGATCACAACCAAAACTGTTAGAGGATACCATGATCCCTAATGGTGAAACCCACTATATGGAGGACCTAATACCTACTATCAATGGTTATGATGATTAAAAAAATCTACTAGGGGTGATATAGGATCACAATCTAGTCTCAGGAAGGAATACCATACTCTATTTGAGACTCGACTTCTAGAGGGGATTACAATCTGGTTATATGGATGTAATGTCATAATGAACTATCAAGGAAAAGACCAAAGGAATGATATCAAACTATACTTGTCTAAACTAAAAACCCAACATTTGTCTCAATGTTACCGCATCAATGTAAGGGTCTCAAAACCATATATGACTCGTCAATTGGACACTCCATTTAGAAGATATGATCATTTGAACAAAACCGCTCGTAGGTCTGCTGGGGGCCTGCGAACCTACCACCGTAGTAGGTCCAACTACTATCATGGTTGAATAACAAAGTCGATCGATTTACTGTGCGAATTGGATAAGAAATAACTAATCCCACATTTGATCATCAAGGTTGGTACATCCGTGAAAAATCAAGCTGTTGTGGCCCCATGGTCGACCGTTGAGGTCAGACGCTACCAGGAACCACCCTGGTTTCCCCGGATTTGACCCGGATTCAACCTGACCCACTAGCTTGACCTGACCCACCAACCTGACCCGACACCTCTACCTGACCTAGCCCGCATATCCCAGCCCACTCTGCATTTGTCGCCACCATCCCATGTCTTCTACATCATCTGTCACCGCCTCACCTGCACAGCCATTGCATTCCGCCATCATCCTGCCCATGCCATAGTGCACCGTTTCTTACACTAGTCACTGCCGCCCACACTGGTGGTCCCTTCAATGGACCATAATGCCTCTTATGATACCCAAAAAATCAAACTACTGTAGATCTGAGCTCATTGGGTCCCAATCTACACAGATCCAACCTTATTTGTTGATTCTCCTTGAATCTGGGGGTCCGATTGAGTTGGAACCACCCAACAATGTTGATCTGGGAACCGCAGGGTTCCAACAACAAAGAATGAAACGAATGGAGGGAGAAATGAACACAAGAGAAGGTTTATCATCATTATCCAATCATTTTTGGAAAATGATCATGAACGAGGGATTTGGGGTTAGAAAACCAAATTCAATAAATTCCAATAATCACGCAAAACAAACCCTTCCTACAAATATGATCGAAACTATAAGGCCCCAGCCTTAAACCTTACTTAATCTTGAGTTAATACAAGATTACACATTGAGGATCTTTTCAGGTTTAGAGTTTTAGAGAATTAGATCATAAAACTTGGATTACATTCCACATTTCAATAAAGTGGTTACATAAAATACAGGATTCATTCTTCCCATCAACGGAAACATATTTAAAATAAAACTTGGATTCTTTCTTGACACATCCTTGACACTATCATCACATCACGTACCTTTCCCTTGACCTATTAAAACATTTTAAAAACTTGGGATGAGCATAAAAAAGCTCAGTAAGGGATATAAAAATATGGAAAGGAAACATGAGTTCATATATACATAAGAATGAGATCATACTTTACCCATAAATCATAGGCATATCAAATCATGAATAAATCATAGAAAACATAAGACATAAAGGTAACTTGAGGCATTCATAACATTCTTACGTAGGGAGTAACCCTCTTGGTTACATTTGGAATACCCATCACAGTATATTCCCTAAATCTCTTCGGAGAAACCTTAACGTTTCACTCCTTCGCATTACCCAATGCATTGGAGAGCTATATCGGGCTCACCCGCCCTTAGTTTATCACGGAACCATCCATCTTCATAATAATTCCCAAGAACCATAACATAATCGTATCACATAAAACATGCATAAAGGAAACATAACATTTCCACATTTCAATCACAAGATATCAATGCAACACAAAAAACATTGTGAAAACCATTTTCAATACCAAAATAAAAGAAAAGTAAAACATGGTATTTATTTTTCTTTTAAAAAGAAGGAATGGCTTGTAGAGGAATCCGAAACTCAAATAATGGTCACGACGGCGGAGAAGTCGTTGTCGCCGCATACATACGACAAAAACATTCCCTTTTGTCGTTTAGTAAATGCTTCGTATAAAAAAGATTCCTTTTGAATAAACGTAAAATTCAAAGGGGTTTATACACCGTACAAAAGAAAGTTGTGTATAAAATAAAATATGCCTCAATGAAAGGAGATTGAGATGAAGTCCCTTACAAAGACGGTATCCTTGGTTTAAGGATAAATCAACTGCATAATTATGTGTGACAAACGAATACACCAAATATAAGTGGATATTAAGTGTAAAACAATCAGAGGTTATTAACACATATTCATAGAACGAAATATTCAAGGAGTACAAGTTTATCACAAAGAATCAAATTTGGGCTAAGAATTTCCCTTGCAAAAAATTGACAGCCTAACGGCGTCACTTCAAAAATTCAGAAAATGAGTTGATGAGAGATAAAAAGGGAATCTCATCACTTGGACATAAAATTTAAATCAATAAAGATATAGAAGAACATATCCCAACATAATAGTATGTGAATTAAAATACATAACAAACGAAGTCTTTTAAAAAGAGGAGGGTGAAAGGTTCCCTTACCGACTTGGGTAACTTTCGAAAAGTACACCCCATCTAAGAAGTGTCATACAATGAATATTTAAATACCCATAAATGGAATTATATTACAAAAGGAGTGTAATAGTGTCCAGTACATAAACCACTCAATGGAAATTGTGGCAAATGTAGCATAAATCTCACGGGAATAAAAGTGAGATGAAAAATCTCTTATGAAAACTCGACAGCCTAACGACTCCACTTAAAACTTCCAAAATGGATTGATGAGAGGAAATAGGGTCTCTCATCACATAAACATAATGTTTACAGAAAGAGGAATATAAAATAACATCCCCCAACATAACAAATAGGAGCATAAAAGAAGTGACATAAAGGAGAGTACTTTAAAAGAAAGAGAGAGGTTAGATCTCTTACGAAAATTTGGCAGCCTATCGGCGCCACTTAAAACTTCCAAAATGGATTGATGAGAGAGAATAGGGTCTCTCATCACATGAACATAAAAATTACAGTAAATGTAATATAAAATATCATCCCAATAACAAGAAAGATGAGCTTTAAAAGGAATGACATAAAAGTGTGCACTTAAAAAGAAAGAGAGGAGTAGGATCCCTTACCTCGGGTCCGACTTGACTCGATCGTTCTTTAACGTCCTGAATAATAAACTTGAGTTAATTTCTATTTGCTTAAGAACCTTTTTCAAGTTCATTATTCCTTTTATATCACTTATTTCCATGTTATAAACATTATGTAATCATTTAAGTTAATAATGCTTGTTTTGTCGATATTTGGTTCTTAAGTCGAAAGTGGACTTCTTACAATTACATGTTGTTCATGTGGTCAAAGGTTCATTATATCTAGAATGACATTCCTGATTTGTATATCATATATATCATATATATCCAGCATATACATGTATTTATAATATTACATAATCATTTAGAGGTAAGAAATGAAATGCACCGTTCATGGAGACGGTAAGCCGTACGTACGCATGAACGCTACTTCCATTTCTATTTTGTATTTTCTGGAATGGAATAATAATGATATAAGAGTATATTATAATTCCAGTATAATAACATATATAATATCATTAACTTTATCCTTTACGCATCCCACATATGATATTAACGAATCAAATCACTTTCTGGGGGCGGTAGTCTGCACTTCCTAAAATGAAGATATTGTGTTTACCCATAATGGAAACAATAATGGTATTCCATAAATGAAAAATACAGAAGCTTAAGGAAAGAATAAACATATTATATATCATATATAAAAATAGTGACATCATAATGGCCACCTTTGAAGGTGTTAAATGATTATTGAACAATCATCGTTTCGGGAGGCAGAATTTCGCCATCCACGGAAACCGTATGTTCTTTAACCATTTGATGTAGTTGTGTGAGAGTGTAGCTCGAATAAATCTTATAACAACATCCTAGTATATTTAAGATACTGGTGTTGTTACAAAAGAAGTAAATAAAAAGAGTTTATGGGGTTGGAGAAGCAAAATAAAACAAATGAAAATGAGAGAATGAATTACCTTTAAAAGTGTAACTCCTTTTGATTTGATCCTAAAGGCTTCCTTTGAAAGGATTCTGCCCAAAGGGAATCCTCTAGGATGAGGAGAGGGATGTGTAGAGAGTAAATGGGCAGGGTTTGGTAGATCCAAAGGCTTTAGGAGTGTGTGAAATGAGGTAGAGGTGTGGGCCTTTTATAAGAGGAGAGGAGGGGCACTTTTGGAAAGTAAGAAATATTACTTTATTTGAAAATGTGTTTCGGTTTTAAAAGGTCCCACATTGATATAATTCGTGGATAAGGTGATACGGGTTCGAAATACACTCATCCAATAAGTTTTGGACATGTGTAGGTCATAGAGTTTACATTATCTTCTCATTTTATTTAAATCGTCAGATAATGATGTCATCACTGCATCATTATGATGTCATAAATAATTTAATTTATTTAATGTCTAAAAATTATAAAAAAATTACTATGATGTAGTAAATATTTTTATATTTCCAATGACTATTTATAATAAAATATCTGACTTGTATAACCCCACCTAAAAATTGTTTTAGTAAAACATATCATGTTTGTGTCATTTTTAATTTTACATTAAATAAAAAGTTATTTATGTCATTTCCCAACCAAAGTGGCTCCATGGGGTCCCAAAGTTGACCCATGGCTTTTCTTGGTCTGCCATTACACATACAATGAGGTTAGGACATGTGTCAAGTTCATTTCATATTATTAAAACATTTTTTTTACCTTAAACTACACTAATTACCTCTAATCGCGATTAAAAACTTAATAAGTTACTATTCACAAAAAAATTATTTTTATCCCATTGAACCACATTTTACTTATTAATGAAAACCATGTATGTCGGATTTTTGAAATTCAAAACACAAAGATGGCAAAATTTCATTTAAACGGAAAAATCAGTTTTTATAAGTACCACTTAGTGGTGTCACTATTCATCAAAAATTGATGTTTTTCAGAAAAATCCCGAAAATTCACCCTAAGCTATATTTGATATTCCGAATTCAAAAATGAAGTCTATTTTACAAAATTCAAAACATATAAGTCACATTAATTAAATTAATAATTAATTCCCACTGTCAGAGCAAATAGCGTGTTTTTATGAAATAATAAGTATCAAAAGATTGACACTGGTTTAAGTCTGATTTCAAATTGAAATTAATTCCAACAACCACTATTGGATTTAATGGTAAAAATATATTCTAATTTCACTTTAAAACAAATTCAAAAGATAATCTAATCATATAAATAAATTAGATTAAAAAGAGGTTTTGAATTAAAATACAACATTTTACACTATTCATTAAAAAAATGAACTTTATCGGAAAGATACCAAAAATTTACACAAAGTAAATTTTGATGTCCCGATTCTTAATAAGAGTTTTATTTGGTCCAAAAGAATTTTTAATAGTGAACAAAACTATATTTAATGATGGTTCAACATCAAAAGGTGATAAGTGAACCTTTAGTGAAAACTAGGGCATATACGCCTAAAATTGAATTCTTTCCATATTTTAAGCCTCTATCCTTTATTGGATAAATGTAAAAACATTTAAAAACATATATAATCATATTTTAGTTATTTATATCCATTCCCACCATTACAATGGCTACATGTTAACTACCATTTAAAATAATATTATTTTATTATTAGAGTGCAATGTAAGATTCCCAAGAAACTCGTTGTTGCGTGTTGGGTACGCCATCGAGCATAGCGTCCCCTTTAAAGTCATATCAATATTTTATTCACAAATATGGATAAATATGAAAATGTCATATTCTTTATTTACCTGGGGTGTTACATCCTTCCCCCCTTTTGGGAATTGCGTCCTCGCAATTTTTAAAACTGAGCTTGGAAACATCCTTGAAAGTCCCACATTAGAACAAGAGTCGGTAAAACAATCACTTTAAAATAAAGAAATATAAGCACAGAGGTCACCCGAGTTAACCCATACTAGGATTCCAAGTATGATAATATGGACATGGAGGAAAAAAACAAAGGGTCATGTTCTGATGGAGAGTGATAGAAAACATGTTTAGGAGAAAGTTAACCACAAGAAAATCACAAACTTGTGATGGGTTAAATGGTATTCGATTCCCCAGTAGTAAAAGTTAATAGAAAACATTTTTGTTTTAAGTTACTTTTTATTGAGGAATTTATTCATAAGGATACATAATCACTTATCATGTTGCCTTTCAACTTTTACTAGATTCCTTAATCAAACTCATATTTTTTCCAAAAGACGAGTATTTAGGGAGACTTGTTCGCATTAAGAGTACTATAATCAACTTATAGAGAATCACCTAACCCAAAAAAAGAGAAATATATACTTCCCCTGTCTTTAGACTTTAACCAAAACCATAACCAAAAAGTTTAGTACAAGGTCAGATAATCCAGAAAAGGATAACCCATTAAAAAGAAAATCCATGCTTAATCTCCAAAATTTGTCCAACAAAACCCAAAGTTCAATGAGGACCATCTGATAAACAATTTGTCCATAAAATTCTTCAAAGTAAACCAATATAATATTGAAACCCAAATATTTGAAGGATTTAGTCACATAGTCTTCCAAGTTAAATCATAACATTTATCTCCAAACAACATTAGTTGCTCCTAAAGTCTCGTATTGAAAAGTAATTAACCTAATCAAATATCCTCTATGATAGGTTAATCATTTTCATAAATAACCCAAAATCAATTTGCTCTTAATTCATAAAATCATATAACTAGAAAGAATCAGTCAAACTAACCAGGGGCTTCACGTAGTCCAGTGGTAGGAGATAAATACCAGTCGCACTTTGGTTGTGGGTTCGATTCCCACAGCATTGTCCGACGCGACGGGTTGTCACACGGTCTGCATGTTGTCCTTTTTCCAAAGCCATATAATTATCAAATCATTCCCCAAAAAGGGATAAAATCATCAAAAATAACCATAACATAATTTAACCTCAATTTTATCTCATGCCTTTCACTTCAATCATAACATATAGTAACCCATAATTACCTCAAAAGTAAGGATCATATAAACCAAAATGGTTACCTTTTTAATTATTACCTGAACTTCCACATCGATTGGTCATTTCGTACATGATGCATTATAGAACATACCAAGGTTCACGTGGTTGATCATGACTCCTTGATAGTTTGATTAGAACTACCAAGAGTTTCCTCATTGAATACCCCATTTCATCGTGTCTCTTAATCAGAGAACCACCACAGTTTCCTTCAAACCAATTGTCACTTTGGTGCCTACGAGATCCAGCCATTCACTAAAAACAGAAATGTCAGTGTGAGTATATCAACAAAACCATCATGTACTAATGAGGAAGGTAAACACTAAGATATACTTACTCATTCACTTTATCTAAAACTATGACTCTTTTTGAAATCCTAACCATTATGGTAATGCCACTTATGATTAAAGAATACCCTAACCTCTAAAGTTATCTAAACCTCCCTTTGATACCAACTATAAGGCCCCAACCTTAAACCTTACTTAATCTTGAGTTAATACAAGATTACACATTGAGGATCTTTTCAGGTTTAGAGTTTTAGAGAATTAGATCATAAAACTTGGATTACATTCCACATTTAAATAAAGTGGTTACATAAAATACAGGATTCATTCTTCCCATCAACGGAAACATATTTAAAATAAAACTTGGATTCTTTCTTGACACATCCTTGACACTATCATCACATCACATACCTTTCCCTTGACCTGTGAAAACATTTTAAAAACTTGGGATGAGCATAAAAAAGCTCAGTAAGGGATATAAAAATATGGAAAGGAAACATGAGTTCATATATACATAAGAATGAGATCATACTTTACCCATAAATCATAGGCATATCAAATCATGAATAAATCATAGAAAACATAAGACATAAAGGTAACTTGAGGCATTCATAACATTCTTACGTAGGGAGTAACCCTATTGGTTACGTTTGGAATACCCATCACAGTATATTCCCTAAATCTCTTCAGAGAAACCTTAACGTTTCACTCCTTCGCGTTACCCAATGCATTGGAGAGCTATATCGGGCTCACCCGCCCTTAGTTTATCACGGAACCAACCATCTTCATAATAATGCTCAAGAACCATAACATAATCGTATCACATAAAACATGCATAAAGGAAACATAACATTTCCACATTTCAATCACAAGATATCAATGCAACACAAAAAACATTGTGAAAACCATTTTCAATACCAAAATAAAATAAAAGTAAAACATGGTATTTATTTTTCTTTTAAAAAGAAGGTATGGCTTGTAGAGGAAGCCGAAACTCAAATAACGGTCACGGCGACGCAGAAGTCGGTGTCGCCGCATATGTACGACAAAAACATTCCCTTTTGTCGTTTAGTAAACGCTTCATATAAAAAATATTCCTTTTGAATAAACGTAAAAGTCAAAGGGGTTTATACACCGTATAAAAGAAAGTTGTGTATAAAATAAAATATGCCTCAATGAAAGGAGATTGAGGCGAAGTCCCTTACAAAGACGGTATCCTTGGTTTAATGATAAATCAATTGTATAATTATGTGTGACAAACAAATACACCAAATATAAGTGGATATTAAGTGTAAAACAATCAGAGGTTATTCACACATATTCATATAATTACATATTCAAGGAGTACAAGTTTATCCCAAAGAATCAAATTTGGGCTAAGAAGTTCCCTTGCAAAAATTTGACAGCCTAACGGCGTCACTTCAAAAATTAAAAAAATGAGTTGATGAGAGATAAAAAGGGAATCTCATCACTTGGACATAAAATTTACATCAATAAGGATATATAAGAACATATCCCAACCTAATAGTATGTGAATTAAAAGATATAACAAACTAAGTCTTTTAAAAAGAGGAGGGTGAAAGGTTCCCTTACCGACTTGGGTAACTTTTGAAAAGTACACCCCATCGAAGAAGTGTCATAAAATGAATATTTAAATACCCATAAATGGAATTATATTAAAAAAGGAGTGTAATAGTGGCCAGTACATAAACCACTCAATGGAAATTGTGGAAAATGTAGCATAAATCTCACGGGAATAAAAGTGAGATGAAAAATCTCTTACGAAAACTCTGCAGCCTAACGGCGCCACTTAAAACTTCCAAAATGGATTGATGAGAGGAAATAGGGTCTCTCATCACATCAACATAATGTTTACAGAAAGAGGAATATAAAAGAACATCCCCCAACATAACAAATAGGAGCTTAAAAGAAGTGACATAAAGGAGAGTACTTTAAAAGAAAGAGAGAGGTTAGATCTCTTACGAAAATTCGGCAGCCTATCGGCGCCACTTAAAATTTCTAAAATGGATTGATGAGAGAGAATAGGGTCTCTCATCACATGAACATAAAAATTACAGTAAATTTAATATAAAATATCATCCCAATAACAAAAAATATGAGCTTTAAAAGGAATGACATAAAAGTGTGTACTTAAAAAGAAAGAGAGGAGTAGGATCCCTTACCTCGGGTCCGACTTGACTCGATCATTCTTTAACGTCCTGAATAATAAACTTGAGTTAATTTCTATTTTCTTAAGAACCTTTTTAAAGTTCATTATTCCTTTTATATCACTTATTTCCATGTTATAAACATTATGTAATCATTTAAGTTAATAATGTTTGTTTTGTCGATATTTGGTTCTTAAGTCGAAAGTGGACTTATTAGAATTACATGTTGTTTGTGTGGTCAAAGGTTCATTATATCCAGAATGACATTACTGATTTGTATATCATATATATAATATATATCCAGCATATACATGTATTTATAATATTACATAATCATTTAGAGGTAAGAAATGAAATGCACCGTTCATGGAGACGGTAAGCCGTATGTACGCATGAACGCTACTTCAATTTCTATTTCGTATTTTCTAGAACGGAATCATAATGATATAAGAGTATATTATAATTCCAGTATAATAACATATATAATATCATTAACTTTATCCTTTACACATCCCACATATGGTATTAACGAATCAAATCACTTTCAGGGGGCGGTAGTCCGCACTTCCTAAAATGAAGATATTGTGTTTACCCATAATGGAAACAATAATGGTATGCCATAAATTAAAAATACAGAAGCTTAAGGAAAGAATAAACATATTATATATCATATATAAAAATAGTGACATCATAATGGCCACCTTTGAAGGTGTTAAATGAGTATTTAACAATCATCGTTTCGGGAGGCAGAATTTCGCCATCCACGGAAACCGTATGTTCTTTAACCATTTGATGTAGTTGTGTGAGAGTGTAGCTAGAATAAATCTTATAACAACATCCTAGTATATTGAAGATACTGGTGTTGTTACAAAATAAGTAAATAAAAAGATTTTATGGGGTTGGAGAAGCAAAATAAAACAAATGAACATGAGAGAATGAATTACCTTTAAAAGTGTAACTCCTTTTGATTTGAGCCTAAAGGATTCCTTTGAAAGGATTATGCCCAAAGGGAATCCTCTAGGATGAGTAGATGGATGTGGAGAGAGTAAATGGGCAGGGGTTGGCCGAGCCAAAGGCTTGAGGAGTGTGTGAAATGAGGTAGAGGTGGGGGCCTTTTATAAGAGGAGAGGAGGGGCACTTTTGGAAAGTAAGAAATATTACTTTATTTGAAAATGTGTTTCTGTTTTAAAAGGTCCCACATTGATATAATTAGTGGATAAGGTGATAAGGGTTCGAAATCCACCCATACAATAAGTTTTGGACATGTGTAGGTCATAGAGTTTACATTATCTTCTCATTTTATTTAAATCGTCAGATAATGATGTCATCGCTGCATCATTATGATGTCATATATAATTTAATTTATTTAATGTCAAAAAATTATAAAAAAATTACTATGATGTAGGAAATCTTTTTATATTTCCAATCACTATTTATAATAAAAAATCTGACTTGTATAACCCCACCTAAAAATTGTTTTAGTAAAACATATCATGTTTGTGTCATTTTTACTTTTACATTAAATAAAAAGTTATTTATGTCATTTCCCAACCAAAGTGGCTCCATGGGGTCCCCAAGTTGACCCATGGCTTGTCTTGGTCGGCCATTACACATCCAATGAGGTTAGGACATGTGTCAAGTTCATTTCGTATTATTAAAACATTTTTTTTACCTTAAACTACACTAATTACCTCTAATCACGATTAAAAACTTAATAAGTTACTATTCACCAAAAAATTATTTTTATCCCATTGAACCACATTTTACTTCTTAATGAAAACCATTTATGTCAGATTTTTTAAATTCAAAACACAAAGATGACGAAATTTCATTTAAACGGAAAAATTAGTTTTTATAAGTACCACTTAGTGGTGTCACTATTCATCAAAAATTGATGTTTTTTAGAAAAATCCCGAAAATTCACCCTAAGCTATATTTGATATTCCGAATTCAAAAATGAAGTCTATTTTACAAAATTCAAAACATATAAGTCACATTAATTAATTTAATAATTAATTCCCGCTGTCAGAGCAAATAGCGTGTTTTTATGAAACAATAAGTATCAAAAGATTGACACTGGTTTAAGTCTGATTTCAAAGTGAAATTAATTCCAACGACCACTATTGGATTTAATGGTAAAAATATATTCTAATTTAAATTTAAAACCAATTAAAAATATAATCTAATCATGTAAATAAATTAGATTAAAAAGAGTTTTTGAATTAAAATACAACATTTTACACTATTCATTAAAAAAATGAACTTTATCGGAAAGATACCAAAAATTTACACAAAGTAAATTTTGATGTCCCGATTCTTAATAAGAGTTTTATTTGGTCCAAAAGAATGTTTAAGAGTGAAAAAAAACTATATTTAATGATGGTTCAACATCAAAAGGTGATAAGTGAACCTTTAGTGAAAACTAGGGCATATACGCCTAAAATTGAATTCTTTCCGTATTTTAAGCCTCTATCCTTTATTTGATAAATGTAAAAACATTTAAAAACATATATAATCATATTTTAGTTATTTCTATCCATTCCCGCCATTACAACGGCTACATGTTAACTATCATTTAAAATAATATTATTTTATTATTAGAGTGCAATGTAAGATTCCCAAGAAACTCATTGTTGCGTGTTGGGTACGCCATCGAGCATAGCGTCCCCTTTAAAGTCATATCAATATTTTATTCACAAATATTGATAAATATGAAAATTTCATATTCTTTATTTACCTGGGGTGTTACAGAACCTAAGATCAATAAATTCTTGGATTGGTCTGTGTTCATCATAGTAATCAAGAACAAGGAATGAAACCAAAAAAACAAACATCTTACCTAAATTCAGTTCGATCACCAATGAATAAAGATTGCTGTGTCACGTTCATTGGTGAGATTCATTGAATTTGAGGATGCTCCAATTGATTGGTCCATGATTGGAAAATTCAATATTGCTCATTCGAGAGAATTATCTCGATCCCGCTTCAATGAATCTCCATAGGATTCTAGGGTTTTTCAGTTCATTATTGAATTTTGATAAAAAATATTACGTAAATTCTATCAATTCACTATATCAAAAATAATTTTTATTAAATTATTTTATTCCTTTTAGATCCCGTGACAACATTTTCACAAATGACCCAAACAGACTAAAGTTAGGTCATGCCTAGGGTAAAACCACTATTCTGAACTCAATGGTTCTCTTAGAATTTTGATCTAGGAACCTTTTTAAGAATAATACCACTTTTTCCAGAAAACAACATGCATGTGCTATTAAATATTTCAATATTTTTTACACATTTATTCTGGGAACACCATCCTTGGAATCACACACTGTCAAAAAACATGGTCTCTAAATCAATTCATATAATATCCAAAAATAATACATGGAAAATATGAGACGTTACATTCTAAATATATTGTAACATAAATTTAATAAATTATGCATTTGTAATTTTATAATCATAAACAATTTTTATTTCATATGTTCAACTGTACTTATCCTCAAAGTCTATCATAAGGGTATGTTCCCTAATATAAATTTCCAAAATCTAGTTCCCATGGTTTTTAGTAAACTCTATCTGATACCAACTATAATGACCCTGACTATAGTATCCCTAAGCTAGTTCCATACTTTGTTACATTGACATAAGATATAATAAATCAAACCCCAAATGAATGAATAGTTTAATTATCTTGGTAAACTAGATATATATTTTAAATTCAAATTATATTTTTAAAAAAACACAGAAAGAAATTTTATTTCAGAACACCATTATTCCACTTTTGATAACCCTACATATCAATCATAATAAAATTCTTAGCATCATGGGGAAAAGTAAAACATAAGAAAGGGGTGAGATCAAATTCTCAATACGGATTATGTACAATGAAAGATATCATGAATTAATAAGTTTAATCAACATGGAAATGTAAATAACTAATCACACATACAATTAATAAATTACATAAAAATAATATAGAATTAATAAAAGATGACCGAATAAATACTTATAAATAATCACATGAGATTGGAACTTGACAATTTATATTCTAACTAATCAATTAATCACATGGAATAACAATAATGATGGAATTCATAATGTCAGGCGTCTGAAATATTAAGATATATTCACTAGAGAGTTATTTAAATGATAAATCATATTACCAATTTATTTATCTGGGTATAAACTCATTTGATTTGTTTCAATACCATTCACAAGAAAATATTTTCAAGATCTATTATCTTGATAGTTTAAAACTTCTTGGAAACAATCAGGAATGGTTTTTTCCAATTGATTTCATCCCATGACACTACCGATGCATGAATGTGATTTTTTATATATGGTTCCCACCAATTATTTCATGTCCAATGCATTCCTGACATAAATAAATAATACAAATAAATAAATATGCCTTAACAAAATCAATATATAGTTATATAGTATAATAATACATCCCCAGTTTAACTGACCATAAATCATTTATTAATGTATGGAAGATGGTATCATAAGAGATAAACCTTAATTATATATAAGATAAAACAAATTATGTTGACATAGATGAAAATAAATTAAATGAGATCATTGAAATATTCTTGAGGAAACTAACCATTAAGAATTCCAAAGTTTCCCATGCCACTTTCAAACATTTGAATCTTATGTCCCATGAAGGAATAGAATTTGAAAAAAAAAATTAAAAACATGATAATAAGTAAATTCATGATATCATATGTCAATTGGGATATATATACCCCTTATAAAAGAAGGTGGGTTTGTAACATAAAAATATAACTCAATAAAAAGAGATTGAGACAATGTCCCTTACAAAGATTATATCTTTAATAAATTGAATCAATTATGTGGGTTTCATGTAAATTCACATAAAAGAAGTGGAAATATAACATAAGGAATGAAAATAAATTTTTATTCCATAATCACAACATTAAAAAATTATTGAAGTAGATGTTTAACTCAATGAATAGAAATTTAATTAATAAATACCTTACCCCTTTTTAATAAGTCGAATCATATTCCCCATAAAAGCAATAAATATCAAAGGATACATTGAATACCTCAAAGATAATGAGAATAATGATATGATATATCAAAGGGAAGTAAAGACACCACAAACAAGGATTAAGTGGAAAAAATGGAATATATATCATCAATGTAAATTTTTATATGAGAAACCCTTACCTCACACTTCCCTTTAGTTTCACATAATTTATCCTCCTATTGAATATCACCTCCTTGGACATGCCCTTGAGGACCATAGATTTGGTATTTTGGTGTGACCAGTAGAACTTGTACATGGAGGGAGAGATCAAGAGATTTTATATAATATAATTGAGTATCATCAAGTATTGTGAGTGAAAATGGGGTGATGAGGGGTGGTATTTATACTTGAGGAGAGTTGAGTTTAAGTGATTAAAATAATGATTATTTTATATTTATAGTGAACCAAATTGAGGTGACTTTAATTTGCATGAATTTTTCTAAAACTTTATATTTTAGAGGATTTTTTGGGTCTATAAATATCTCAAATAACCATTAATTTTTGTAGATATTAGATATTTTAATCATTTACCCTTTTAATATTAACATGTTTCAATTTTTTACATATACCACAAATTTTTATTACCGTGGTAATATTTTATACATGTAAAAATTAAACTGATCTTACAAAATCATTTTTAAATTATGATTCTAAATATGGAATCCATTTTACAAAATTAATTTCACTAAATTGAGAAAATTAGATTTAAAATTAATCCTACAGACATAATAAAAAGACGGTTTCTAAGGTGAAATGTTCAAAAGTTTGAAATGTTTTTATAAAATATTTCAGATTAAAATTAATTCCAATGACCTAAATTGAATTTATTTGTGTATATTTGAACTAATTATACTTTTAAACCAATTTAAAATGTATTTTTCATTACAAAGTGTTTATATGAATAGTCAGTTTTCAATTAAAATTTAGTATCTTTCACTTTTAATCAAAATATAAAACTTATCTACAAAAAATGAACACTATGATAAATTTGATATCCCACTTTTAAAAATGAAGTTTATTTTTCAATTTTTTTATTAATGTGTCAAATTTTCGATTTAATATAGGTGTATAATTAGAAAGTGACAATGTTTCCTTTTTGAAAAATATTTCTTTTTATGAATAAAATTTGATTTATATAATTTTAGAACCTTATAAAAAATATTGGATGAATTTACAAACTTTTATTGAATATATAACATATTATTTTATTAATATATTTCACTAATAGTGTTAAAATCAATTTATTAAGATACATTTCCATTGTGGGTGTAATTTGTTTAATAAAAATTCATAATTAATGTTCAATTGGATTTTATTTTTTATTTCTAATTAATTAGTAAACAATGAATTAACTTTATATACATGTGTAAACTATATTTTAATAATTTATATAATATCATTAACTCTCTCCATTCCAATAGCTAGGTTATGAATATAACTATTAAATAATAATATTTCATCATTTTTTAAGCTCTATGTTCTATATAATATAACCTATCAAAGAAATTGAATTCATTTAAGAAGGGACATAACAAAAAATATTAGGGTGTTAAAATAAATAAAATGTCACCTATATAGAGGCATGAAATGAGAATTGGATGTATAGATCTGATATGATTTTTACTCTAATATTATCATCACTATGTTGGCTGATGGGAACACCCCCAATATTGAAAAACAATTGATGACACCAGGGAATATATATCACCTCATTGAAGTTTGATAAGAATATAACGTCATATTTGATTGAATTAATTATTTTCAAATGTTAGAGTGACACCAAAAAATCATTCTGCAAACCCCATAGTTGCTACATCCCTGTGTTAATCTTAAAAATCATCCATATTTCTTGGTTAAGTAACTCCCTCATGTTTCGACCATAAAGAGAAGTTATCAATAATGAGAAATTGAAGAGATGTTGTCAGATGGAATGATGAAAACCTTAATATGGGTTGACACTCATAACCAATAAAGAATAACAAACGTGAAATGAGTATATATAAAATAATAGCGATAATGAAATTATTTTTTTGGGGAAATAATATAGTAATTATTACGTTCATAAAAAATAGTAATAGTTATTTTCAATCTAAAAAAACCAATTATTATTATATTATAAGAATAATTATTCTAAAAATAATAATATTAGAGTATAAATAGAGTCATTGTCTCCTTTTTATCATTTGAAATATAATTATACAATAAATTTAAATTATGAGATTAACACCATAAATGAATTTTTTTCCCAATTATTCTTCAATATATGATAATAATACTATTAATATCCAATAAAATATTTTTTTTCTAAATATTTCAGTTTAGACATTCAAATAATTAATTTTTTTCTTCCATTAGAGAAACATAGATTCATTTGAAATACAATTAGAATAGAGGATGAGGTGATATAGAATATTAAATTACCATACCCCATTTTCATTTTTTCACCACTTTAATGGTCACACCTTCATCCATGTACATTGATAGCACAACACCAAAAAATATAGAGAATGCACCACTATCATGTGATAAAAAACCACTTTTTTGAAAAATATAGAGATGAAGCTCACAAGCCTTATCCAAATAATGGAAAAGAGAATCGATAGAAATATTTTCTACTAATTTATAAAATTTTATAATATTTTGTACAAATAAATTATGATTTCAAATATATAATTATTTGGATGGGAAAATTTCTTCATTATAGTTGAAAATAAATTTTTTATTGACTAATATTATTATGCACTACTATAAATTCTTTGTTAACTCCATTAAACATTCACCCCTGAGAATCATCAAACATTCCATTCCAATGACTCCATTTCATGTCATTTCTAGGTCTCTACACAATAATAATAACAATAATATATTTTATTTTGGATACATGAGTTACCAAAATATTTACCATTATTTCTCTATATTAGTGTAAAAGCCTAACTATAAAAATCAGAATTATACTTGAAAAAAACACTCATTATATTGAATAAAATAGTTTATGAATATTTATTTATATCTTTTTATGAGATATTAAATTCATTCATATATCAAGCTAAAAATAAAATTTATTATATTATTATTTCAAATTCCCAAAAAAATAAAAAAATAAAATCAATAATATAATTATAAATATAGTATAGAATATTAAATAGAATTATTAAAATATCCCAAGTCATTGAAAATGTTAATTGAAATAATTTCTTCAAGATGGGTGGAGAATTAAATGAAAACATGTTTCCTACCTTGGTGAAAATTCATCGAAGATTCAAAAAATTAGCCTCAATTGACTATGTCATTAACTCCTCCTAAAAAAACATGCACATAACCAACTCTATATTTTTTATACATAGAGTTGTTTCCATATATATTGATACATTTGGTTTCATTATTGATACCCATGGAGATATTTTTAAGACATGAAGTTGAAAATGAATTCAATATTTTCCATCAAATATTTAGTGAAAAATATATTGTGATTAAAAGAAGTGGATAAATTTTTCATGTTATATTTTCTTTTTTAAAAAATAATTCACATTCAAACTCATATAAATTAATCATTATTATAGGTTTTGAATGTGTTCTAAACATATAAATGTGTTTTGAAATGTTATACAAAATTATGAAAGAAATATTAATATGTTTTTAAGTTAAATTTTTTTTATAGAAAGTTGAGTAAGTCATGAATGCCTAGGAGTGACATGAATAAATCATATGGTTAACCATAAGAAAACATATGGAAATTGGAGTTCCTTAATTTGTAAGTGTAACTCTCAAAAATGTTTATGGGTCATAAAAAAATATAATATGAGTTAACTATTTTTTTATATGGGTAAATATTGTGGGTTGTGATATGAAACAAAGGGAATAGAAACCATACATTTCTTAATAGTGACTCCCTATGTTTGTAAGGATAAAACCTGGGGATATAAGATTAACTCCCTCATATCATAAGAATAATTAATGAAAAATATCCAAAAAAAATGAAAATGATATGGGCTCCCACAGTGGCTTATAAGGGGTAATCTACTTAGTCACACCGATCATTCTTGAGGAAGAGACATGATATTAGGAAACATTTAGATTTTATAAATGTGATTCACTAAAAGATAATAAGATTGAATGATATGTAATAATAATAAAGTAAATAAAATATTTCTGAAGTATACATATCAATTTTTAAGGATACACAATATGTATTTATAATACATAATAAATTTACATATGTACGATGTTAATAATCACACGTAATAAGTTTGTCTATTATTTAAAATATTTTACATTTATAAATGATGGTGTTCTATATATGGTTAATGAGAGTTTTAAAAATCACAAATGAGTCATAACAAAAAACATTTTATATGTTTTATGGGATTATATAGAAAGATTATTTATAGTACAATCATTTAATGTTGAAACATTTTATTAATTAATTAAAATTACACGTAGTTTTTGCGATTCATGTATGGGAGAAAGATTCTTCATACTATGAAGTAAAAGTTTTCTCATAATAATGAAAAATTGATGATCTAAAAATGATTATTGATTGAAAAAATTCAATGATGAGAACATTTCATTATGATATTATATGTGGTGAATATTGATTACAAAATAAATTTTATTTTTATACCTTATATTAGAAAAAAAATTCAATTTTAGTTGTAGGAAAATTTCTTGGTCACAACATGTTACATAGAGTTACATTGTATGTTATGCTAAAGATGAACATGAATGATCCAAAATTTACAAAAAAATAAAAATCATGAGAATTTATTGAGGAATTTGAAATAATTTTACACTAAATTTTAGTTTAAATATTAATATATTATTATAATTAGTTCATACCATATTTTCTATATGTTTTCAATATAAAATTAATACTGATATTCATGAAAATAGTAGAGTGAATATATTATGATTTAGTAAAAACAAATTTCCTTAATGAATAATATAAATAGTTATAGAGAAAATGTGGAAGAGTTTTGTTCATTTAAGTGAACATTTCAATATTGAAGAATAATTTATAATGTGCATGTAGAAGAAGAAAATTAAGAGAAAGAGAACAATAGTTTTTGTGTAATCATTACAAAATTTCCACGTTGTGTTGATAAAGAAGTCAGAACAATTCTAATAGTGAAGAAAAATTATCTAAGAATTTCTTTCTATTAGTTGATACTAAATAGTGATATTTAGATAATCCATGCATAAAAAAATAAATGATATCAATTTATTTTTTACTGGGGAAAATATTGTTGATTATATTATATAACAAGCTCAATGAAATTTCCTAATTATTTACAAAATCTAATGGATATTATAGTTGATAGTATGATATTTTGTGAGTAAATATCATGTAATATATTAAAAAATAATTATTAGTAGTGATCCTTATACATAATGTGTCCTTTACTATTTACTTCCACATTGTATGTATTTTTAGTAGTGAGATCACTAAACCTAACTAGTGAAAAATATTGATTTTGAATAAATTTATAAAAATGATAACCATACCATTAGTCACTATTTCACACCCCCTCACTATTAAAAACACTATATCCTGGTCGAAATCAATTAGTAATAGAAAAATATTTGTTTTATTTTATGTTATAGAGGTTTGGATCTCTTTCTATGATTGTTTGTAAAATAAATTGATATTTCAATGTCACTCCATTTGAAAGGAATAAATTATTTCAGATTGGATGAATATTTAGCCGCTATTTTTTTATTATCAATAATATTACATTATTTAATAGTAAACGAGTCCTGAATTTTGTGATGATAAATAAATATTTTTGGAAAATCAGATGCTACCATATATTTTATCAACTCAACTTGATGTTATAGATTCCAAAACCAATTGTTTTATACATAATTATGATGGTGTTACATTGAAAATGAATAATAGATATAAATTGATGAATTATGTTCATGCGTGGAATGAAATCATATCTTATTTATTAGAGATGCAATTCACTATGGTCATGGGAATCAAGATATAAAATTCAATAAGGGTAATTTTGTAAATATTTATGATATAAATTGTAGAACCCCTGGTTTCTGGTATACAACCCTTCCCTGATGATTTACATATGTTTAAAGGTTATGTGTGATTTTCGGGGAGACTTTGGAGTACATTTGGAGGGTTTTTGGTAAAAAAGGGGTGCACGATAAGAACACGGTTTATCCAAACCATGTGGCCAAACCATGCAAGGCCAAAACTAATTCCCTATCTTTTTGGATCTAATTTGGTTTGTCCATTTTTTTGATCTATTTTGACCCAAATCAACTCTAACTTGAATTTTTACTCCACAAAGGCCAAAGGAGGTTCTCCCATTGATCTGGAAGCGATCTTAACATGTTCCTTGGCGAATCGAAGGAAAATTCTTATAGTAAGTTCCCATCCTTCATCATTTTCTTTACAGTTTAGTAGATATACTCCACGTTTCATCACTTTTTCATGGATATACACCCCCTAAAGGTATATATAAAGGTTTTGTGGCCAAATAAGGTTAGATATAGAATTTTTCAAAATAAGGGAGGAGATATTGGGATGTTTCTTGTAATATTGACCCAGATTCTTGAGCATTCTTCGTTCATTGTTAGTTTTATTTGAAATGAGTGAGGTAGGTGGATTTAATCTCATATCCTATTGATATAATTTATTATAATGAATTAAAATTTAGTTTTTTATGCAAATTAAATTGTTTTTTTTTCTGTAGTATAATTATTATACTCACTTTAGATATGGGAGGTGGAAAATGTGGAAAATTAATGGATTTTGTAAAAAACCCTAGTTCTTAATTTTAAATGGGGATTTTTAAAGTATGTATCTTCGAGAATTTTTTAAAATTTATGTTTTTGATTTTTTCCAGTAGATATATTGGTTTTTGAAATGCTTATATTTTTGAAATTGGATGGTTGTAAAGTTTTCAATAAACAAGCGTTTTTATTGAAACTGGTTAAATTGTTTGAAATTGGTTTTGGTTTTTGGAAAACATGGTGTGCATATTATGTTGCCTTTCTTGTAGTGGTTGAAATATGATCATGTTCCCAGTTGGAAAGGTTAAATGGAACATGGGGAATAATTACCCTGTGATGACTTGACAGATCGATGAGAAACTGCTCATGAGTATGGAATTGTCCTAACAATACATGCATTTTTGGTAGTTATTATTGTGTGGAGATTATTGGTTTAACAAATTATTTTTTAGAAATCATTTTAAAGATTTATTTAAATTTTTACCTGGAGTATAGATTTTTTGTAAAATTGGTTCACATGGTTTTAGTTTATATTTAGTTATAAACTATTTGGAGAAGTGTTTATATTTAGTTATAAAATATATTCAGAATTTTTTTTATAGAAACTATTTTATATAAATGTTTCTAAATATTTAATCATAGTGTAATGAGTAGGGAAGTCATTGGGGAAATACTACTGAGTTTTATAGTCACCCCTTCTTTGGTACTTTGGTGATTTTGTAGATGTCATATTTCAGAACGTGGGAAAATGTAGGGTGTAACAAGTCATTAGCACTACTTCTTGAGTTGTTTATATATCTAGTGGTGGTGGAGTACAGATCTATTGAATATTAAAGTATTTTTTTTTATTTTGGTATGTTGTTCAGTTATCTCTTTTTTAGGTTAATTTCTATTTGTCTTCAGTTGTAGTCTTTTTCATTGGGCTCACTTTGGTATAAAAGATTTTTTGAATTTTCATTATTTTGTTCATCCAATATATATTTTATATGGATTGTGGTTTTTTGGTTTATAGTTTGTATTTAAAAGGGTTAATCATCCCTCACTAGTATTTGAAACCCTTTGGTGTTTATTTCTAGCCTTTGGTGTCTTGGGGATGTGGTATAAGGCCAAGTAATGACGCATTGCACTCTTAAGACAATGATAATTAACAAGTCATTAAAATGGTATCAGATTGGTCCCTTTTAAGTGGAACAAGGAAATGAAATGTATGGCATTAAAATACATAACTAAAATTTTTATACTAAACATCATGTTACCGGGGTGTTGGGTACATAAGTGTTTTAGAAACTCTAGTAGGATAGTGGAGTCTCATTGTCATGGGTTTAGCCAATGAGACCAACATCACATGAATTTTAGATGAATGAATTCCCACTAGGATTTCATATCTCATTTTTTAGTAATTACATATGATTTATATCATGGTTTTACTTTTCAGAAAAAACTATGTAAATTGTTTTCAAATGAAATACTTTGAAATGGAAAAAGTTGATGTATTTTGAAAATGTTTTGATTTTCAAAAGAAAGAGTGGTTTGTTTTAAAAAATGGTTATATTTTAAAAGAAATGTTATGATATTAATGTTATTTAATTTTATATTCCAAGAAAACCAATTTCTATACTTATAGAAGGCGTTGTTTGTTTAGAAAATGGAACCTGGTAGGCAGTGTAGAAACCAACCGGAGGAAGCTGCTTAAAATATGGTTGCACCTCATCCACAGGTGAACCAAGAGCTGGTGAAAAGTATAGTCCAATCAATCTAAGTGGTGGACATGGGGAACCAAAGGGTGCATCCAGGGAAGGTGAAGTACTCCATCCATTTTCAGAAGTAGAATCCACCCATCTTCCAGGGCGATTTGGAACTAGATAGGGTAGAGGGTTGGATAAATAGAATGAATCAAATCTTTGAGTTCATCAACACACTAGTGGACTTGACGGTCAAACTGGAAACTTATATACTGGAGGATATTCCATGCCAGTGGTGAGATTTTTTAGTGAAATAATGATTGGATCATGTCTTGAGTTGGGAGGATTTTGAAGAATTATTTAACAAATAATTCTATCGTCAAACTTTCAGAATCCAGAAAACAATAGAATTTTTCATCCTAAAGAAGGAGAGCCTCTCTGTTACTGAATATGTAGCTAAATTCACGAATTTAGTACACTTTTACCAATAATTTGAAACAATTATGAGCCTGAAGGCATACATCATCGAGTTGGGACTCCAGCAAGATATTCGATCGAAGATTTTGGTACTTTGTATCATAGATTATACAGAGATATTAAACAAGGAGTTAGTGGCTAAGTAGGATATTTCTAGAGCTATGGTAGGAGGAAGGATGATAATACTGATAATAAATAGTGGGAACTCAACTAATGGGAGAAAAATTAAGAGGGAAACATATTTTTAGTGTGGCAATGGGAATTAGAGTCAAACAAATGGATCAATAAATATTCCTCCTAAACCAAAGGGCTAGCCAAGATGTTATCAGTGTGGTTCATTTGACCACATCAAGAAATAGTGTATGAAAAAACCTCAAATATTACACAACTGAAAAAAATGGGACATCATCAGTGATATTGTCACCATTCTCTAAGGTTGGGTGCTCGTGACACTTCTCAGGTGTCACAGGCATCATATTCTTTGACAGGGTGAGGCCAGCAGAATTAGAGCTGCCAGTAGAGGAGAGCTATCCTTAGTAATTCTAGGAAAACCATGACTCCTCAACAGGGGAAATCTTAGTAGGGAATCAAAGAGAAGAGTTCCATGAAAAAGCAGTTATATGCAGTAGAGTAGGGAACTCTGGATGATCCGGCTGGACCATATATGGTGCGAGGTACAATTCTACTAAATTATACCCTTTTACAAGTGATGTTTGATATAGGTGCATCATATTCCTTTATTTATTCTTGTACTGCTGATTTTATGATTTTAAAACTTGAAATGACGCCTTATGTGATAAAACTGAAAATCCCTCTTGGTTAAAGATAATGTTGAGCCTTTGTGTGTAGAGTGTGTTCTATGACTATTGATGGAGTTAAGCAGAAATGAGATTTCTCAGTGTTAGAGATGGATTTCTTTGATGTAATCATATGAATAGATTGGTTGAATGCATTAAAGGATCAAATTGATTTTTATAGTAGTACTATTAGTTTCTAAACTATGGATGGCGTCGAACATCTCTTAAAAGAACAAAGGGTTGCAATATCAGGTGCAATAAGATTGTTGGCACCAGCGGTTGGAACAATTCCTCATCAGTTTGTGGAATTTACATTGGAATTTATGGAAGATATTGAGGATAGTATTTTTCTAGTAACAGTGGATCAATTTAAATATATTTTTCCTAAATATTTTCCTAGGTTACCATCTATAAGGGAAGTAGATTTATGATTGATCTTCTTCCCAAGACTATTCCGATCTCCCTTCGATTTTATAAGATGGCACTAAAATAATTAAGGGAGCTAAAAGTATAGTTAGAAGAGTTGGAAATGAATGGTTTCATTTGGCCAAGTATGTCTCTGTGGGCAGCACCAGTCTTGTTCGTAAAGAAAGTAGATAGAACTCTCCAGTTGTCCATTGATTATCGTAATCTTAACCAAGTTACGATGAAGAATCGATATCAACTTCCATGGATTTATGATCTATTCAATCAATTCAGGGGAGCTCAGTGGTTTTGAAAGAGTGGGTTGTGATTAGGATATCATAAATTATGATTTCGGAAAGAATATATTATGAATATAGCTTTAAAAATAAGATATATAAACTATGAATATGTGGTCATTCCTTTCGGTCTAATGAATGCAGTAGAGGTATTCATGGATTTTATGAATTGGATATTTAAGAAATATCTGGACTCTTTTGTTATGGTGTTTTTGGATGACATCTTGGTGTATTCAAAGAAAAGGGTTGTGCATGAGGAACACCTCGTGATAGTGTTATAAATATTTAGAGATCATTGTTTGAAGGCGAAACTATCTAAGTGTGATTTTTGGATATAAGATGTATGATTTCTGGACCATGTGATTTCTAAAAAAGGTGTTTTAGTGGATCCAGAAAATATTGATGCAGTTATCTCTTAGAAAATAATAAGGAATGTTTTTGAGACACAAAGCATTATTTTTCTCACTGGGTATTATTTCCGTTTTGTTCATGACTTCTCATGACAAGAATTTCCAATGATAACATTGACAAAGAAAAATGCTCCTTTCCAGTGGAGTGAATAATGCCAAAATTATTTTCATGATTTGAAAGTGAGTCTATCATTGGAAACTATCTTGGTTTTTCTAGAACTAGGACAGGGATATGTGGTCTACTGTGATGCTTCGAGATCTATGTTGGGATGTGTTCTCAAGCAGGGAGACTGGGTGGTTTCTTATGGTTAAAGATAGTTGATAGTGCATGAGAAGAATTTCCCAAGACATGATTTTGAGTTATCTACGGTCGTTCATGAGTTAAATACTTGGTGTCACGATCTATTTGGTGAGAAATTCACTGTGTTCACTGATTATAAGATCTTGAAACACATTTTATCACAAACAGACTAGAATCTAATGCAAAGGTGATGGCTGGAGTACCTCAAGATGTTTGAATTTGGCTTGACGTATACACTGGGAAAAGACAATTCAATGGCTGATGCATTAAGAAAGAAGTCATATACTGAGTTGGAAAAGGAAGCTTCAGATGAGTGGCAGTTGATGTCTGTATTAACTGATATGAATGTGGAATATGATAACTGTGGAGATTTTTTAGCTTTATTATTAGTTTCAGTAGTTTCTGATTTGGTAAAAATGGTTAAATAGGCACAAACTTATGATGCAGAATGCATGATTATGAGTTCAAAACTCAATGGTGGGGAGAACATTGAGGGATGAAAACATGTCAGGACATCAGTTTTGTGGTTCAGAGTTAATATGGTTGTACCTATCACTTGTCAGGAACAACTTCTTCATGCCTACCACCATTCAATATGGGATGTACATTTGGGGATACCGAAGATGTACAAGTCATTGAAGGTGCATTTTTGGTGGAATTGTATGAAGGAAAAGGGGATGAGTTTGTTTAAAAGTGCTTAACCTATCAGCAAGTTATGGTAGAAAATCAGTGGCCAGTGGGTATGTTGCAATCATTACCTATTCCAGTGTGTAAATGAGACCAGATAGCTATGTATTTTGTTAATGTTCTCCCAATAATGGTCTTAAAACACGATTCCAAATGGGTGATAGTGGATCTGCTCACCAAGTTGGCTAATTTCATTCCAATTCATGAAACTCATAAGGTGGAAGATCTATCCAAAATCTATAAACAATAAGTGGTAAAGTGATAGGGAATACCAGTTTCGATAGTCTCTAACAGAGATCCGAGGTTCACATCTCATTTCTGAAAATCCTTATAGAAATAATTGAGAACTCAGTTGATTATGAGTACGACCTATCGTCCTCAGACTGATGGAAAATCCTAAAGGACGATACAGATGTTGTAGACATGTTGTGGTATTTTTTAATGGATTTTGGTGATTAATGGGAAGATAAATTACTATTGGTGGAGTTATAATACAATAATAGTAATCATGATTCGATACATATTCCCACCTTTAAAGCATTGTATGGGCATCCTTGTCATTAACCATTGTGTTGGGTGGAAATAGGCGAGACCTCATTAGTTGGGACAAGCCTTGTCCAAGAAATGACGGAGAAGATCCAATTGATCAGAAAGAGAATGGAGATGGATCATAGTTGTTAAAAATCATATACAGATCATCATCAAAGACCATTGATATTTTTGGTGAGTGATCATGTGTTCTTGAGGATCTCTCCAAGGCTTGGACATTGCCGTTTTGGGATACAGGTAAAATTGTCTCCCCGATACATTGGCCCTTTTGAGATACACGAATTGGTTGGAGAGGTGGAATATCAATTGGAATTGTTAGCATAGTTCAGTTTGGTGCACAATGTGTTCTGTATATATTAGTTGAAAATGTATCAGCCTGATCCTAACCATGTGATCAGATGGGGTCATTTTGACCTAGAGTCAGATGCTTTTTTAGTACACATATCACTACAGATTATGGATAAACATGATAATGTATTTCATGGAAAAAGCGTCATTATAGTGTGGGTTTTATAGATACATGGTTAGATTCATGAATAGGCTTGGGAATGTGAGAAATAAATGAATGAGAAATGGCCATAATTCTTTTATGGCAGGGATCACATTCAACTTGTCGGGGACGGAAAGACCAATGTTGGAGAGAATGTAACACCCTCAGTTTTTGGTATGTAAAACTTAACTACTGTATTTCATATGATTAATGGTTATGTGGGAGTTTGGGGAGACATTGGATTAGTTTTGGATGGTTTTGGGTAAAAAGGGGGTGCACAATCAGTACATGGTTTGGCCAAACCGTGTGGCCAAACCGTGCAAGGCCAAAACTTATTCCTTATCTTTGTGGATCTAATTTAGTTTGGCCATCTGTTTGATCTATTTTGACCATAATAAACCCTAAAACTAATTTTTTCTCCCCATAAGTGAAATAAGGTACTCCCATCGATTTTTAAGTGATCTGAACATGTTCTTTGGCGAATTGAAGGAATATTCTTACAGTAAGTTCTCGTTCTTCATCGTTTTCTTCACGATTTCTTAGATCTACTCCTCATTTCATCTATTTTTATTATATATATTCCCCTTTTGGGTAGATATAAGAGTTTTGAGGCCATATAAGGTTATATATGATGTTGTTCATGATATGTTAGGAGATTTTGGGTAGTTTCTTGGAATCTTGACATTGATTATTGAGCATTCTTCGTCCGTTGTCAGTTTTCGTTGAAACGAGTGAGGCATGTTTCTTAAATATCATATCACCTGGTTGGAATTGATTGGAATTCATTAAAATATATTTTTTTTATTGAAACTAAATTTCATTTTTTATAATGTATATTTGTTAAACCCTCTTTATTGACGGGTGGTGGAAAGCATGTAGAATTGGGTTTTTTGTGAAAAACCATAGTTATTGATTTTAAATGTGGATTTTTAAATTATGGATCTTCTGTAATTTTTTAAAATTGATTTATTTATATTTTTTATAGTAGATATATGTGTTTTTGAAATGCTTTAATGTTTTTAAATTAGATGGTTTGAATTTTTTCCACAAACAGGCGTTTTTATTGAAACAGGTGAAATTGTTTGAAATTGATTTGGTTTTTAGAAAATGTGGTGTGCATATCATATTGTATTACTGGGAATGGTTGAAATATTGTCATGTTATTGGTTCCAAATGTTAAATGGTACATGGGGAATAATTACCTTGTGATGACTTGGTAGATCGACAAGAAATCGCTCATGAGTATGGAACTATCATAATGATGCCCACATTTTTTGAAGTTGTTGTTGTGTAGAATTTATTGGTTTTCTAAAGTATTTTATCACAATGTGTTTTAAATATTTATTTAAAATTTTATGTAGAGTATAACTTTATAGAAAATTGGTTCCCAATGTTTTAGTTTATATTTAGTTATAAACTATTTTGAGAATTTTTTTTATATAAAATATTTTATATAAATGTTGATAACTCTTTTATCATAGTGGAATGAGTAGGGAATAAATTGGAGAAAGATTATTGAGTTTTATAGTCACCCCTTCTTTGTAAATTTAGTGCCTTTTCATATGTAATCTTCTGGTAAGTGGGAAAAGGTAGGGTGCTGTAGGTTTTTAGCACTACTTCTTGAGTTATTGAGTTGTCCGGTGGTGGTGGACCACAAAGATATTGGAGACTAGATTTTTTTTGTAATTTTTGTGTCTTTTTGAGTTATATATTATACTGTTATGTTGATTTCCAGTTGTCTTCTACCGTAGCACGTTTTTTGGGATCACTTTGGTATAAAAGATTTTCTGAATTGTCCTTATTTTTTTTCATGCATCATATAACTACTATGGGTTGTGGTTGGTTGGTTTATAGTTTATATTTAAAAGTATAAATCACCCCCATGGGTCTTTAAAACATTTAAAAATTAATTTCCAGCCTTTCGCATCATGGGGATGTCGCTTAAATCTAAGTAATGACTCATTATACTCTTAATCCAATGAGAATTAGCGGGTCATTACAAAAATATAAAAGAAATTAAAGAAATTACAAATTGAAGATTATGATATGAGGATATTAAGATTATTTAATATGAAATATTTTATTACTTCATTACTAAGGTACATTATATTAAGATAATCATTATAGGAATTGGTTAAATGATAAAAGGTATAATGGTTGTGGATATGGAACTATGTATTCCATTGAACTGATTTGATTAAACTTTTTTGAAACTCAATAACTGTTATCCATATAATCTTCTATTAGATGACCTTCACAACATATTTATTTAATGTGAATTGAAAAAAATAATGTATTTTTAAAAAGAAGACCAAGTAAATTTAAGAATTATCTATAAATGTTTTAAAAAATTGTATGATTAGGAATGATGATGTTGAAAATTATATTGATTCTTAAATTCTAATGATGATATTGAAATCATAGGAGGAAAACTCATATCACTTATCTCAAGAAGCATCTAATGAGTTAATGGTGAATTTTATAGGAAATTACCAATGGAATGTGTTAAAATTGTGTGCATTTTGAATTTATGTGTAATCATTAAAATGTTTAAAGTGGATGAATATATTGATTTAGTTGATTAGAAGATAAATGTTTTCATTGAAAATGAATTGTAAAAATAATTTTCAAAGGGGTATGGTATGAAATTATCTAAACTTAATAGGAAAATTATCTTCGCTATGCTTGATGACAATTCTAGATGTGTGGATTAAAAATAAGTTGATTCATCTAGTGAAGACATTGAAAAGTTATATATTTAAAATCTAAATGAAGAATAATTCCCATGAAATGAAAGAATAATTGATGAAATTGAGTAATAGTCAGAGAAATATTTCATGTGGGGGCATAATATTAAAGAGCGTCTTCTAATGATTTTATAATTATAAAAGGAGAAGAAGAAGCTAAAGAAGTGTTTCTAATGACGATTTAATGAAAAATATATCATTATAAATAAGTATCAATGTTGAAAAATTATATTGAAATGTTGATTTTTTTTGAAGATAATAATTTAAATAATGAAAAAATATAATTTTATAATAAAATGATTTGGAGGCTATTCATTAAATAAATTTTCAATGTAAAAAATAAATTATATTTCAAATATATATATTTTTTAATTATATTCACAAAATTTAAAATAATGTAAAGAATATGATTTTATAACGTGTTTATATAAGATATAAATTTTGAAATTTAAAGGATGAAAAGTATCTCTATGTATTTATGGAATGTTTTAGTAGATGTCAGATGTGAAGAAGGTCAAATGTATGAGAAAACAAGATGAATCATAGAAATCATGAAATTTTGGTAACACTGTTTTTAATATGAAATATGATTCCAATGGTCACTTTATAAAGGAAATAATTAAGTCCAATACTATGAAAAATATGGGGGGAGACTATAAAAATTAGAGATAATAAAAGGATAAAAAATAATGGCCCAAATCCTAAAGAGGTGATGGTGTAAACATTTGGACAAAAAATGCACAGTTGAGAATACGAGAACACTAAAATAATTTATTGGTATAATTTACCATATTTATATATATGTATAGGATTAAAAGATAATTTATTATTAGTAATAATCCCACTAAATTGAAAAAATTTGTAAATTATTTTGAAATATCTTTATTAATGACTGAGAAGAAATTCCTATAATTTAGAGAAGTTTGTGAAAGGTGTTAATAGCTGGGTCACCTTGTTAAAGATTTTTTTTACCACTATACTTGAAATTAATGTAATGAATAAAAATAAAAAATTTATCAAAAGTGTAAAATAAAAATAAAGTATAATTATTAGATTGTTCAAATCACACAGAAAACATCTCAAAATAAACATCCTTATATCCTGGATATTTGATGATGATATCATATTATATGATATATGATGATCATGAGGGATATTTATAAGTAAAGGAAACCATTTATTACTTTTTATTATGGTTTCTCACCAAATGTTAAAGGAATTGGAATAATAGTCACTGTAGAACACAGTTTTTTAATTGAGGAACACATTGTTCCTTGATTAGTTGAAAAAGGGGTTAATCAGTGTGTATCAACCCTATAATAAATAAAATGAATTTGTATTTTAGAAGAAAAAATGAGTGTTATGAGGTGAAAGTAATGATGTGTATTTTTGAAAATAAAATTTTCTCATTGAAAAAAGTATTAGGTTTATAGAGCTATGAATATAAAGGGGATTCCAAAGGAAATACATTATATTTGTTAAGAATACATTGGATATTATGAGATCTAAAAGGGTGGAAAAATATATTCTCATGTAAAATGTTCAAATGGTTTTATTAATAATAATATATTCAAAATTTATACATGATAAAGCATCCAATATTTTAGGAAAACATTGAAAATGTTCTGAAAAAGAAGTTAAGTTGAATAGTTGAAAGGGAAAAAGGATTATTTTTATGATATTATAGTTATGAAATGATGAAAATGCATTCTCCTGATTAAAAATGGGACTTTAAGAATATTTAGGCTGATCAAAGATGTTTTTATCCAATGGGTTAGTTAATCATTAGAGGTTGAATGGAATTGTATTGACTTTACTCATAAAAATTTTAGGTATGTGGATCATCCCCCCTCATATTCATTCTATAAATATTTCTATAAATGGTTGAGGATGAAAAATTACTCTATTTTTTAGAACAATATTTTATTTATAGCATGGGAGGAAGTTTATAAAGGTTCTTAAATTCAAGGATATTCATTTTATTGAATTAGGAGAGATCTATAATATAGTGGGAGTATGTATTAGGTGAGTTTTTTTAAAAGGGGATAGTTTTTATGTTAGTATGTGAATGGTTATAACATGTTTGTTAAGAATGTTTTAATAATTTTATTTCATAATTATTTAGAGAATATATTTTGAAAATGGAAGAAGTTTTCACATCAAGAAATGTTGGACATGATATAAATTGTTTCAAGGGATGAGAAAGTATATTATCATAATTGGTCTCTAGAGGTTTAAATTTAGGGAAGAAGTTGTTTGAGGACTCTCCTAAAATGTGAATTTAAGTGACTATCTTTATGAAAACCATGTTTTTATCCTTAAATATTATTTTTCACATATAGTTAGAATTATTTAATAATCATTCATTATAATATATAATTTTTTTCAATGTGATTTATGTTCTATAGTTTCCAAATAAAATTAAACAGGATCATTTATAAGAGTAATATTAGTTTTGGGAGATATTGTGATAACTAGGTGATTATTGAGACCAAAATAGAAATTTATAGAATGTAAAGATGAATATGATGTCTCTTGTCCTGAATTTGTTTCTAGGGAAGAAATCATTTTAATATATAGTTGTGGATATGTCAATTATATTGGATTATATTATCAATATATATATAATATTAAAAATAATAGAAAATTATTTTCATTTTGTTAGGTGAGGATAGTTTTTTGTTTCAAATTGTTTTTAAAAGGTGTGTAGTTGATTGGAAGAAATATTGAATTATTTTGAAGTTAAGAAAGATTTTAATTGAAATTTTCTTAAGACTATAATGCGTAAAATTAATTTTAATAAAGTTAAATGTTTTTCTTGAGAGGATGGTTAATAATTGGAAGTACCTAATTTTTATTGGTAGTTTTAAAAATTGGTAATGTTTATTGGGGTAATTTTACAATATTAAACTCTATTTTATGAAGGGTCATTGCTATGGAGAGTGAGAAGCAGTAAAGGGAAGATACACCCACTATTTAGTAAAGTAAACTACCTGAGTTTATAATGGTTGTACCAATATTTTTTAAGGAATATTTTTAAATTTATAAGGGTCATTCTTGAAGATGATTTTAGAAATTTTAAAAAGTAATGGACTCTTATGTGCATCATATGTGTTATCTTTATAAATCATAATTTTCATTACTGAGTCTACACTAGTGACTTGGAAAATGACATATTTTTTAAATTTGATTTGAAAAAACATAAAACATTTAAATAATATATATGAATATTTGAATATATAAATTATTTTTAAGGATAAATTTGAATTATGAAAGATACAAAATATAATTTTTCTGTTATGATGTTTATCTTCATATGAATGATATTTTTATGTTATAAAAGATGTTTCACTTTTCAAGAATATGGATTTCAATAATGTTACATGGGTATTTCATAAATTAATATTGAATATTTGGTGACTAAATTCAATAAGATTATATAGTATTTTTAGATTTAAAATAAAAAAAAGGTATTTCTGAATTAATACTTGCGTTGATTAAAAATAATAAAGGGAGTTAGTGATTCAAGCAAGAGAGAAAGATGATTCATACTATGAAGGAACTATTATTTTTTGTGACCATGATGAATTTTATAAATGGAGATGAATATTTTTCTATGAAAATAATATGTGGGACGTTTTAATTATATGTTTATATGATAACAAGAGGGTTCATTATTAAAATAATTATCATTGCATAATTCGGAAAATGTAACTTTATAATTTTGATAAAAAAATATTTTTTCAATCAGTGGTATAAATTTTTTCACCATGAATTATATTAGAGTACAATAGGATATATACAAGGAATGAAGTATAAGAAGATGGAGTAGAATAACCATTAGAAGTTAAAATTTTCCAATTTTTTTAGTTTGTGTATTATATTTTGATTCATATTATAACATGTTGAAGGTTTTCTTGGGGTGTGATATGAAATGACTAAGGGTCATTAATTAAATGTGTAGAATTTTTTTTTTATAAATAAAGAAAAATAAATAACATTAATGTATGATATCAAGAGGAATAAAATAGAAAATGAAGAAGAATAATGGAGTGTAGTGTAGTGGAAAATAGAAGAGGGAAGAAAACTTATTATCATGCATGCAGAATAAAAAGTTAAGAAAAATTTATTTCTATGTAATCACTGAAGATTTTCTATATGGTGATGAAGAACACGTGAAGCCAATTTTAACTTTGAATAATAATTGTGGAAATAATTTATTATTGTTGGGAAATGATCAATAGATGAATAATAGTAATCTCTCCCTCAAAAAAGTACTAGAGAATAATGCCTTTATTGAAAATTTTTTTAGTAGATAATATTGGTGATTATATTCCATTATTATTTCAGTGACATTAAATGAAATTTTTTGAATTCTAAATGATGATTATATTAGATCATATCATCTCATGTGAATTTGGATCATTCTAATGATTAACTAATTATATTTTATAGTGAACCTTGGGCATCAGGTGTCCTTTGATATATCATTCCTCAGTGCGTCTAAGTTCAGTAATGAGATTGCTCATTATAATAGGTGATTGATGTTAATATTGAAAGAAATCATAAAAATAATAATCAAACCATTATTCAACTATTAATTCAGCATAATGAACCTCACCATGCCTAGGAATACATAATAGGGTTTATGAAAATGAATATAAATATTTTTTGAGGTTAAGGAGAAAATTATTTGTAAAAATCAATGTAAATTAATAAAAATTCTAAATCCAACACTCGACCTATTCCATGGATATAAAAAGAAACATAAATCATAATAATCGAAGAAAAATCCCCACATTCTGACATAAACTAAAATGGAATATTTTATATTTATGGATCTATAATGGTATTGATGATTTATATGTTCTTTTCATATAAGAGATAATTATTTTATTAATTCATTAATTAATTAATAATATATTAAAATAAATTATAAATCTATTTCTCTAAAGGTAAGATTAATGGTTACAACAGTGCTCCAACATCAAGGAAACTCTATGAATTTTTTAGGTCATTACCTAGATTAAATCATTATTTTATCGTAAAGGACACAAGGCCCTAAAAATCAAGAATGTGTTATTAAACTATCTATAAAAAATTAAGTTCATATAATACACACAAGAACACTTCCCCTTCTCTCCTTTTATCTCTTTAATTTTTGGATTCTCAGTTGTTATTAATTAGAATCAAGTACCAATTTACCCAATGGATTACTATGAGTATTTCTAAACATATATTTTCCTCTATTATATTTATCTATCATTTTTTTAATTCTTCATATGAAATCCATAAATTATTATTTTTTATGATTTAGGTATTTTGATCAATTCCTATAAAATCAATAAAGAGGATTCTAAAACTAAAATTTATGATGAACTAATATTTTTCCTTCATTATATATGATTTTCACGTTTTTCATGACATACTAGAGTATTTATAAGAATGAAAATTAAATGTAAAATAATTCGGGTTGGTTTAAATGTATGTTTGGTAATGGATCACAACTATATAGCTCATGATAGGGGTTCCAGAGATTATTCAATAACCTAATGCACATCTATGGCTATATATCCTTGATTTTTTTATTATACATAGATAATGATGCCTATAAGGTATTTACTTGGTAATGAATTTAGTTCGACACTCTTATGGGATGTACTTGAGAATTCGTTATTTATGGGAATTTTTTTAGGTGTCAGGTTAGTGTTTAAATAGTATTATTATGGAATAATAGAATTTTTATTAGAAAATATAACATGAACATTGTAGGAAGGGAGAAATAGATACCCCAATCCATTAAAATTTATCCACAGATTGATTAAATATGAAATTGTCTGTGACACATGATGTTTGTGTTTTATAAAAGTGAAAAATGTACTATATGTCTGATAATATAGTGTATGGCTATGTAATGACATATATTAAAGATGAATTTTTGAACTAAACATTATTTATTGGGTGATAAATTATTCACATTAAAATTTATTATTATTGTGATGAATCATCCAACTTGTTTCATTAGTTTGCGATATATCTTTAGAAATAAAAAATAAATTGATGTTAGATCATCCACCCAAGTTGATTAGTTAGTGATCCATTATTCACACATATTTTATGTATTAGTTTTTTGTATTATTAAAACTATTTTTAGGTTGGTGATGAAATTTTAACCTTGTGTATTATATTGGAGATATATCTTTCACACCATTTTCTTTTTTGAGGATGATTCATTCAACTTAGTAGTTATTTTAGTGATATATCCAAATTGTTGTGTGTTATTTTTGTGATTCATTTTTACCAAATATAGTGGTATGGTGGCGTATTAATCACCTAATAATTGTGATATGGGAGAAACACATTCATCTTAAGTAGTTTTATTTTTATCCCTTATTCACCGATGTTATTATTATTAGTAGTGACAAAATATTCAACCACTTGTTGTGATTAAACCATGGGAGAATCATACTATTCCAATATTAGTTAAAGATTATATGGTCACTCATCTTTGTTGATTTTAAAAAAATTATAATGCGAGTATGGTTATGATATATATGATTTTTCCTATCATATTATGTATGAACCAACTATAAAATATTCATTTAAGTGAATATTTTTTGTTCACTACAGAGTATATTTCACAAACCTTGTATCTGAAACTTGGTGGGAGTTAAATCAGCATGGTTATGAATATGACTATGACCAAAGTACTAATGATCAATCATTAAGTATGTTGAATGGATGGAATGAGTGATAGGCCAAGTCAGATAATCTAAACTATATATTTTTTGTGCATTTCACTTTATTATTATTATTTTTTAATTTTTACTATATTATATATAATCAACACGTCATGCCATATTTTTGTAGATTTAATGTAGTATGATATTGACTTTTGGGTTTATCTTTTGTTTATTTGATGTTATATGTTTGGTTATAGTCATCATATTACTATAATTTTAATATATTTCATTTTTTTATAAGTGGTGATTTATTATTACTTTCCACATTATTTATGGTTAACTAATATATGGTATTATATTCCCATTATAGAAATAGTCTATCATGATTAATTATATATATATAGAATATAGTATATCATACCTATATTCTTGATTCTCTCAATAACATCACTATTAGAGATAATCATGTTGAGGATACAACGAAAAATTCATCAACTAATTCTAAAAATAAATTAATATAACAAATTAAAATATAAAATAAATAAAAAAATAATCTATATAAAATTCCTCCACACTTAAAACCTTTTCATTCTTTTAAGAAAAAAAAACAAATCAATCACATTTAGTTGGATAAAAAGTATAAATTTAAAAATAATGGGTACTCTAACATACAAAAATATAATTCCCAAATTAAAAATCCAAAAAATTCAAAAAATAATTATATTTTCCTTCTATTAATAAATTTTTATCTATAAAGATTTATCAATTTATCTAATTGATGAAATCATAATTCTGTTTTTTATTATATACTTATACTAGTGTTTTAAAGTGATTTTATATTGTAAATTAATAATAGAATAATAAAATTTATGTCTGAGAAGATTTTAATAATTAATTATAAACACTGTTAAAAATGTAATCTTAATATTTCATAATTTTTTCATGGGAGGAAAAGGTGATTTAGCAAGACCAAAATGAAATATGAGTGAATAGACTAAAAAAGAGCTAAATATCAAATATAAATATTCAATATTATCCAGAATTCACAAAAAATTTCAAACTAATTAGGTTTAAATTTTTTGAACCCATCCCTTTAAATGGAGGATACATTGTTTTAGAATGTACATGAATAATATTATTTCATTTTATAACATAAATTGTTAAAAAAATTTAGGGAATATTCAATGTTCATGGTCCTGAGGTTACTTTTATAATTTTCACATTACTCAAGTAATAGAACATAAATTTTCTAACTACATAGTGTGGAAATATAAAAGAGGTAGTGATTTTTTTCCAAATTCAGATAAATCATTATAATATAAAAAATTCATGTTAAATTTTTATTTTGAAATTGGATTCCAAATAATACCTTCCATAATGCCTATAAGTTAGACCCTTGTAATTGTTTTATTTACACTATGGGGAAAGGTTCAACTATTTTGAATATATTTAGGGTTATTACCATAATCTTATAGGTTTTTGGGCTCCCTATTATCATAAGGAGAGAAAATATAGAGAATAATATCCACTTTTACCTTATCCTCATAATGGACAAATAAATAGTAGGAAATTATTGTGAGGGTGTTACAAATATGGACAAGGAGTTACAACACATATTTTACCACAATTTTGGTGTATTTTAAGGTTTTTAATAGTTATTTATTATGTCTCTTGAATTTTTCCAATGACTTAATGCATTTCATAGAAACACATTTTATTTAAATAATGACAAGTTTTCAATTTATATGTCTAAATTGTGTTTTTATTTGAAAACACATGAATATTTTTACTTCCCAAAACCATATATTATAATGTTATATATGTTTCCTTTTAATGTGAATATATTCTAGAATAATACTATTGGATTGTTATGTCTTCATTTAATTTTATATGAATCACTTTACCAGAGCATAAGGTAACTGAGGTAATGGTAAACCATTAAAAAAATATATTATATTGAAACCTAAAAATCATATAAGAATAAGAAAACTTATTAGAGTTATTTGAACCTACTAATGAAAACCTTCTAATACATCTATTAGAGATCATTTCATTTTTTGAAAATCATAAGTGGTTTTTATAAATTCTTTTACATTAAATTGTTTTTAAATCCCACCTCTTTTATTTCTCTTTTATAAAACATAATAAAATATCACACTTTAAACCTAAAACACTCACATAGACAAGATCTATTATTTTATTTATACAAAAAATAATCTCTAAAACATAACTAATTTGACATATCATGAATTATATATAAAATTTTACTAATTTTTTAAGGGAGTGAAAAAATATTAGAGTTGATATTTTAAATAATAATTTTACATATTGTATAAATATGGTTTACTTTTTCTATTATAATTTTTTTATTTAAACATATGTTCTTAATCATTTATTTATATGTTTTTTTTCAGGGTTCTATTCTTTTTCTATTGATATTCCACCTTTTAAATCTAAATATTAGAGTATACTATGTCCTAAACATTGATACAATATAAATGACCACTTCATGGATGATACAAGACACCACAAGACTCTCTTAGACCCCTTTTCATAAACTCTTAAATTATATTATTATAATATAATGGTGTAATGAAACATAAAATGAACTAAATTAATTTGATATTGATATTCAACTTAAGTATTTTAAAATTCATGGTGGAAAAGAAAACATTGAGCTCTAATCTATAATAGATCATTTATTCCAGAAACACCGTATACTTACTGGAGAAGTCCCATATAAAAAATACAAGAATTATATACTATGTAATCACAACTAAATCCTATACGTTTGGATAAGTAACTAGTAAACATTGGGGATTTTCCATTTTAATTAAAAGACTATACATAGGACTTATCACACAATTGAAAAATATAATTATAGGTTTTTTGTACATGAAATAAAATTGTTATGAATAATATTTCTTAACCTATCTATCTACAATAGTAAGAAAATAAACATGTAGAATAAAAATATTTCCCTTCATTTAATGAATACTAGAATGTTTTAAAATAATTTTTAATGTTATACACACAACCAAATAAATAATTAACTTCTAATTGGATATTTTTATGCAGGTTTAATTAGATTTTATCATTATATTATTGATTTAAAAGATATTGAAAAAATTGATCGATTCTTATATTTGTCACATTTATACCATGAATAAAATTTCATATGAATGATAAAACATAATGAACATGGGAATATCATCATGAATCATTATTGGAAATACTAATTTATCTTGTTTTGAAATGATTCATGTGGAGGAGTGTGACCACATCATAAAAATCATAACATTATTCATCTTAGGTACCACATTGGTAAACTATTTTAATATTTAAAATTTTATTATAAATAATAAATGAAACTAAAAAATTTATTTAATAATTAATATTAAATTCATTATAAAATGGACATGCCAATTATCTTAATTTTATCATGGAATGTGGATAAGATTTGGGAATCTTGTATTGAAATATGATGAAACATGAAAAAATAGTTAGATCTAAATTTCACATACCCTATCCAATGATTTTGGTTCATATTTTTTAAACCTATCTCAAAAAATGTGGGATAAAATAATTTAGAGGATATATATGATAAGTTATTTTATTTAATGTAAAATAATGATGAAACATATAATTGAATATTTAATGTTCTCAATCATTATATTACTTTAATAATTTTAATAGAACATTAGTTTTAGACTAAAAGTGTTCACCAAACATGTTTTGGAGACATCCATGAAGAGATGAAAACAAAATTTAGTTTTATCAATATCAAAATAGTATATTATATTTTTCCAGTAATATTTTTTATGTGGTATTTCAAAAACATGGTGAACAAACCATGTTCCATTTTTCATAAATATTTATACCTTTAGGGCCACATTTAAATGTTTGACTTGGGGGAATGAGTTAAAAAATTTGTAGCAATTTTTCATTCCTATAATAAACCTGTATGTTTGGGTTCCCCCTACACTCCTATAGAGAAATTAGTTGTCATATGAGAACCACTCGAACATCCTCATCCAATCTAGAGTGAGATAAATAATGGGAGATCATTGCGAAGTAGATTTAAAATTTAGGAGGGAGTTCCAAAAAATATTTTTTTGAATATTCTTGAGTATTTTTATGAATTTAAATACAAATGTATATTTATATATTTATTTTTTCATTTCATGATTCATTATAATGTATGAATTATTATTTCATCATCCATTGTATTGTAATATTAGGTTTTGAACTTTTTATTTTATGATTAGTAAATAAATTTATTATTTTCTTTCAAAAATATTACATATTTAAATTTTTTATAGAATTAATTTTAAAATGAATATAGTATATGACCTGACTACATTATTGTTATGTCATGTTTAATTTCTACATGCATTGTCTTAGAGTCTTAGAGGGTAAACATGATATTGGTTAATTCTTAACCAATTAATTATATCCTAAAATTAATATTCATATAATAATATGGAAAATTACAATAGGCTTAACAATATAGTAATTATCAAATTTCCAAAAATTTCATGACGTGTAAATCATCTTATAAAAATCATATGTTTTTTATTTTTTTCTTTTACATTAAACAATTTTAACAACAGCCTTGATTTAATTTTTTATAAAATATATTAAAATATATAACATTAAACCACCAATGGTTATTTAGAGATGAAATATAGTTTTCACTCTACTATAAATTTTCTCAAAAAATTATCTAATGTAACTCGTCATGGAATTTATTTCATATTCTAGGCTGTCACTAACATTTATCAAAAATAATATTACAAGATATTATCATATCATACAATCATGAATTATTACTATATTATTTTAATGAATTTTATATTTCTAAAATATATGATTAAAAAGTTTCAGTAACCGTGAAGACATACCAAGAGGATAAATACTTCTAATGTTGGGAGAGAAAGAGTAAATTTATTAAAATTATCAAAATTAGGGTAAGAAAAAATTAAATTTAATCATGAATTATTAATTTGACTTACTCTATAGAAACTCACTCTCTATATATATATCCTCACTTCACCCCATACAAAAATGTAAAATGAAGATAAAATGAGATATAATTTCAAAACAAGAAAGAGATAGTACAAATAATTATAAATTTATATATCCAATATAAGATACCATTGATTCATCACTTATAGATTATAAATTTAGTATGTGTCCAAAACATTATGAGGAACTATATAATTAAGAAAAAAATTATATTAATTTTTGGAACAAAAGGGGATTTATATTTAAATGTATATGGATTATTGAAATTGAGTTATTATAAAAATTAATGCATGTATTTAAATTTATCTAATGGGAATCAATTTTATAAATTTATCTAAAGTTTTAATTTTTATAAGAACCACAGTCCCCCCACACATAGATTGAAAATAATAGTACAAAAAATGATATGTGATGTAATGGAAAGAGTATGTTGAATGTTTTGGAAAGGAAATATAACCACTTAGTTGTTCATTATGGTTATAAAAAAATATCATCAATAATTTAAATACAATTATTAAAATTCCAATAATTTTAATATATAAAAATTTCTCAACAACAGGTCATATGTTTTTCTGGAAACATCACTGAATATACTGATTAAGATAATGTGATGAAAATGATTTCATAATCTTCTTTGGTTTAGGAGTAAATTTTGGACTTAATTTACCAAAATATTTTTAATATTTGTTTAAAATTAATCATATTTATCTATAAAATATTCTGTGACATGAAATATAGTAAAAATTGATTTCAAAAAAATTATTATGAATCAAAATATATTTAAAAATTAGTTAAGTGGGTGATCAATAGTATGAATGAGAGTCTATGTCTTGATTATATTACCATAGATATATATTGATTAATTTTGTGACTTTTTTAATGATCTATATTATATAGATCTTTTATAATGATTAGAAAAGAAATTAAAATATTATAAAAAACAATGTTAAAAAAATAAGAAAATTAAAAAATATTTAATTAAAATAAATAAGAAATTGAAAGATAAGGGAAAAAAAATAAATGGTCAATAAATAAAAAAATAATACCTATAACCTTGAACATGGAATTTCACACTTCATTAGATTGATTTTTACGAAAATAGAAAAATGGGTATTGGTGTGTAAATTATAATGGAGGAAGGAGATTTATAATGATAATTTTACATTGGTTCATAACCAGTATTTCATATATGGTAAAATTAGGAAATTAATCTCTAAATGAGTTGAAAATAGAAATACCCACTTTATACATTGATTTTCCTCATTGTAAGTGCTTCTTTTTCCCATTTGATTATTTTTTACCTTTTCAACCATGATCTTATGAGTATTGTTATTTACATGACTTGAATTACGAGATATGATTTATCTCTTTACCATTCTAAAATATAATTATTATTATTTAGGATGTATATTATGGAATTAGAAACATTCCTTTTATTATAATCCTCATATTTTATACCTTCCATTGTTTAATAATTTATGATGAAACCACATAATGAGAATGAGTGGAATAATTATCATTTTCAATAATATTTCCATCTAAAATAGTAAATTTTTTTTGTCATAGTATGTTATTGGAAGGTCATATTCTCTATCATACACATTTTAATATATTATAAATACATAATCCTAAAAATAAGTCCCTCAAAGAAATTATTTAATTTCACCTAATTTAAATGATTAAAAAATTTAGATTGTTGTTTGTTTATTGAAAAAAAAGAAATTAAATAAAATATTTTTGACACAAATAAAATAGTAAAAACAATTCAAATCTAACCCAATTTTTTTGAATGAATTTTCATCAATTACCACATAATATATATATTAAGAATATATGATTATATTCGAATAAATATTCATCCTATTTTGGAAAATAATTAATCAAGTTTACATAAAATTTTCCATTCTTTAAATTCATTTAAACAAAAAAATCTATTATAGAAAGAAATGATAATATATAACATTAAAATTAAAATTATGGAAGAAAATTAAAATCCAAATGAGAAATACATGATATATTATTTCATTATATTTCCCTTCACAGACACCACTACCATAATAATGGTGTAGTAATCACATGAATTCACTATAAATTTTGAAATATTTAATCCCTCACTCTTTCATTCATGATATTATTTTGGGTGTTCAGGGATGAAGATATGAGAATTGTGTTCATAATTAAAAATTATATGTGGAATCCAATCAATTGATATCGATTATAACAATAATGATTGTAAGGAAAAATATAGAACAGATAATTTTATGATTTATAAAATATCTATCCCTAAGAATACACTAAACACCAAAATTTAATATGCTTTTAAGAAATTTTTATTTGTTAATAAATTCATAATTATATTTTTAATTTAATAAAAAATTAGATGATTCACACATTAATAATGGTTTTTGATCACTCAAACTGACATCAAAAATATTTGAAGGGAAAAATATTTAAGATTATTGAATATGAATCATGTTCAGGTTAGAATCCATTTATCCTCCAATTGATCTATGATTTTTTGTATTAATAAATTTGAGAAGAATAATGATGTTATTCAATAAGTCTTGTTATGAAAACATGATTATAGTAAATAAATTAATTTTTAGAAAATTATATTAATAATAAATACATATTCATCAATATTACAAAATGTATATATTTCAGTACATCCTTGCATAAATATAAAATGGTATATGTGACCATTAATATTTCTAATAAAGATAAAAAATCAGTGAAAATAATGTTCATACCCTCAATTCCCAACCATTTTTTATTTATTTTATTTACCTCATTCTTTTGAATGATCTTTTTTCTTGAGTAAAATAATATCCTACTATAAATTCAATTATTTTAATACCTATATTCATTTAATCGCATCTTCTTTCATTACAAACCCCCCATCATAATTAACTTAATTCAAATGTATTTTTTGTATATACTTAAATTAAAATTAAGAATAAACATTTCTAAATTCATTAATATGTTAAAACATGACAATATATTTTACCTTTATCATTTTTAAGGTCATTATAATTGAACAACCACATATAGAGTTTTAAAAACCTATAGACTTTTAATAAAATTTGTGTAAACATAATGTTTTATAGGAATGTGTTGATAAGTAATATTATATACCTTTTTATTATATTTTTATACTATCAAAACAAGCTAAAAACAAAAATTAGTTATAAAGTAAACATTATATAACTAAAACAACTATAATAAAATACATGAATAAATTCATTATATAAATTATTTATTGATGTTTTATTCATCTATTGGGATTCCTTCCCTCTTGAAAAATATACAGGACCCATTCAATTTCAAGGGAATAATAAATCAATTGGACATGCTAGCCCATATGTTTATAGTAGTCACAACTCATAAACATTTAAACCCCACCTAGGTGTTATGGTTATATTGTAAAAAATCATATAATTAGTGTTTTGTAAGAGAAAACCTCTAAAGTAATATGAAAAATGGGGATTAATCATCATTCCATTCCTAATTTCATTCCTGGGTGAAAAATTAAATATAATTATCTCTCTTTATCTCTAACTCATTACAATATGTCACATTATCATACATATCATTGGACCTATGACATTTACAAATTTTACAAAAAAGGATATTGAGATAGTAAGTTGGTAAAATTATAATAATAAGTAACATATCATAATATGGAACTTTCTATGTAACCTCTCAGTATCTATTAGGATAGTCCAGCAAATGGAATATCATGTCATGTCATTATAAAGACAATTATCCCATAATGAGTCATTATAGACTATTATATAACTATTAAGTAGTATAGTCTATGCTTTATATATGACTAAAAACTTATATCAAATAATAAATGGAATAAAAATAGCATACAAATGATAATTGTGTCACACCATTCACTTTCATTTGTATTAACACATCAAACCACTTTTTCTTGCTCAAGGGTTTTCTATAATAAATTATTATCTCATTAGACTTAGTATAAATTCATATAATAAAAATTTTTATATAGTTTTTTTAGTAAATTCATATTTTCCCCATATATGCTAATAATGAGAACATCATAGATGAAGAAAAAATTATTTGGAGTGTATTAATCAAATATCAAAAAAATTCTACATCAAAGAATATTAATATCAATAACATAATTAGAAATTCATTTTAATATGAAATAATTATTTAATAAGATTTTAATAATCTTACTAAATATTATAGATCACTTAATGAGATCATCTTGTTTTGCCTCCATCTCAAAAACCATGATACTATCCCCATCCACATGGGATAAAAAATATTGTTTTTTAGAAAACATGGTATTCATAGCATTAAATTAAAAAATATTTTATTTTGATAAAAGGGTAAATTTATCCTCCCAGAACTTCCCATGTAAGTGTCATAATAAATTTTTGTATTAATATAGTTAATACATAAAAATACACATTAAAATATCTCTAGTTAACTTGGAAACCACACCCTCATAATTTAAAAAGGCACAAATAGTTACATTGAATATTTAGTTTTTAAAAAATAGTTAATTATAAATAAAGATATTTATTTTTAAATTTTTGATAGAATAAAAGGTTCACATATTTGATAGTGAAGGAAATCCTAGTGGTGGATTTGAAATAGGGGGTTGGCACTGGGTGCATGTATATTAGGTGCTATAGAGGCGACTCCTTATATGGGTCATGCTTCCCTACCCAAACCTCCCATTCAAACCCATACTCAGATGTTGGTTTGGATCATTTATAATTATATGACCCATACCGGGATGGAATAATGTTTCCATGAACCATAATATACTTTAGAAACTTCTATGGTTAATGATGATCTCCTATAGTATATCCATTTGAAAGGCTAGACACATTCCTTACACATCCTAGGAATCTTATCAACAGTAACCGAACCATAAAATTATACTATACCAAATCACGACCCTTTCATCCACTATTACCCCACACCACATCTATAGAAATAGTGAGTTTATTATCATGTTTTGGCAGTGGATATACTCCCCACATCCATAAATATTACTATTTATTATGTAGAACTAAATTAAAGTGTAAGTTTAACTCTATATACTATAATCATGGATATAAAATTCTCTATTTAAGGTGGCCTCAATGGAATACCAATGAATAATATGCAGTGAAGACTCTTAGTGGCGAGCCACCAAAATTTTGGTTCCTTTTCCATTCATCCATTATTTTCAAAAAATTATATGTTATCAATATTGAAATTAAATTAAATTAATAATCCCATAATTTCATATATAAAATAAATTAATAGGATAAAAAATAAAAACATTTTAGGATGATTTTTACTAAAAACACCCCATCATTGGGATTCATATATTCAAGTAACATCTCAAAAAATTAGGAAAGTTAATCATATAAAAAAAATGGTATAAACATAACCAAAACCAATCATTAGTATCTATAAAAAATGAATAGATGATCCCTATAAATGGAGACTCTAAGATATTGAATTATAATATAACATTTATAAATGATTTAATGAAACACGTAAATGAATAAGTTGAGAAAATAATTATCCAATTATTTATAAATCTTAAAAATACATGGATAAACAATTTTCTAGGAGGATCAAGTACAAAAGATAACATTGAAGAGTTTATTTTTTTTCATAATGTAAATAAAGTCCAATATCTTATGCTTCTCCATTAAATTAATTTGGTCATGTTATTTAATTTTGACCATTAATCCAAAAATACTAAAAATTCACAATAAAAATATCCATGTCATCAAAAAATAATCTTATTCATTTTAATAATTATAAAAAATTATTAAATAAGGTATTATATAATTATCATGTTAAAACCAATATTTCAAAAAGAAAATTTTATTATAAAATTGAACAAAAACTTATCCATTAATGGATGAATAATTTAAATAATTCAAGAAACAGAATAATTTAATATCCTATTAAATAATTTCCTATTTAATTATTAATGAAAAAAATTCTCCATTATCCATAATAAATCAATTCCTAATATAAAACTATTAAATATGAGTGATATAATGTAATACTAATATTCTAGGATAAAAATGTACAATAATTTTATTGATTCTTGATATCATTTTAGAACCTAAAAAATGTTCACCAAATAGTTTTAGATGATAAACATAACCTGATACTCAAATACATGGCATGAGTTAAGAAAAATATTATGGATTGTCATAATGAATTACAAGATACATATGGTATCCTCTTGTGATGAATGATTTCTAACATACCATTGGATAATATTCTATAAAAAATGATTCCCAATTCAATGACATTGATATGATAACGTCCCATAGAAGTAAGTCATAGATTTCATCAATTATATAATAAATGGGTACTCTAGTCTCAGAATCCAAATTTGGATGCTTTTTAAATAAATTTATTCTACAGAAGACACTATTTTAGGATAACTATATAAATAGGTTCAATGATTGTTATAAAATTTTGTATTAATAGTTTATGGATATAAAATAGAATTATTAATAGAAATATATTGTTTTTTAATTCAGAATTAATTTTACCATATTATACTTAGTTTCCACTTAGAAGAGGTCCCTTGCACCCTGCCTATTCACTCAAATAGGAATTGTGCTATTTTAGATCTCTTACTATTAATCTTATTAATTTACTTCAATATGTAATATATAATTCCCAAAATCCATTCATGGGTTTTCAAATTTTATTTAGGTGTTTACCACCCACTGTGGTTCCCCAAGAAATGAATTTATGATACAAAATACTCATATCTAATTTGAAGATTGAATAATGATCGAGATAACTTAATTAAATATAGTATATTCCTTTACAAACAAGACTTCATGAAATTATAGAGTTGATTTATGAATTAAAATAATTTGATAATGTTATAGATATATGTCAATGTATACCATAGGGGTAAATTAAATAAGGAATTAGAGTTTTTACTGATTCCCTAAGTCATCCCTAGTAGGGTGTCTATTTTACAAGTCCTTGAAGTAATTCTGAGAGACACATAACATACCATATCATATAGAATATTCTTAAATTCAATGGTATCATTACATGTATCCAGGGATAGGAAAATAAATTCTTTATTATTGTAATGGAAAACCATCAAGGATTACATATGAACCAATTTTTATAGGTCATCTACCTAGGCTCCCATTCACATAACTTTTCTACCCTGGTTACAATTCACCAGTCACCTACATTGGTGCCCATTCACCCCAATCTCCAACTTGGTTTAAAATTCACCCAAGTCACTTATTGAGGAACCTATTATCTCTAGTGAGATACCTTGGAACCAATAGGTCCATACTGTAGAGAAAACTTCCCTACTCCACGGGTTCAGATTCATAATAGGCTACCATTTTAGGGTATTTTCATGATCCCTTAGATGTATTCACCCACTCTTATAGAAAATTCATCATATCAGTATAAAATTATTAGTTTAGATGAAACAGAATATGTCATGTGATATAATAATCCCAAACAATGATCCTAAAGAATAATTTGACTCATCATCTTCCACTTAATATCCATAAATACCATATTTTTATGTCCTCCACTTGGTCTATAAAATATATATCATTGGTATTATCATATTGTTTTCTTCAAACATCATTAGTTGAGGCGATTATTTTTATTTCTATGAAAACCTTCTCTAAATATACTCATGTTATTTTTTCTAAACCACTACGAGTCTAGACCCTTCTCATAGATTCCTTATATTCCTTAAGATAAGATCCTCCCCATGGTATCTCTAGAATACCATAACATAGTTTATCTTAAGTAATTACTAATTAATGGTCTCTTTGAAAAATTTCAATTTCCAAACCATTTATAGGGCCCTTTAATGTGGTGGTCCACACCATATGTATATAGACATCTTTAATGTGATCGTGGATGGATTTCCATAAAAGGAACCTATATGGTCCTTGATACATTAGAATAAAATGTATAACATGTATTGTTAAATAGATAAACACAATATGGGTTATGATTCCCTCAATAAGAATACATAGTAATTATTTTTCATTTTCCTAATCTCAATTATATTTTTGATATAAAATGGATATTCTTAGTTAATAACTATAAAAAAATAGTGTAGTTACTATGAAATATTTCATGAATATATATTATGTTTACTAGAGAGTTAACAACTAGGAAATATGAACCCTTGTGGGATGATACAACCTCTAATGCTATCATTTTAAAAAATATGGAATCATCTAAATAATTAGAGATCAGTAAGCTTCCCACATTAATAAAGTACGTGATTTCCACAAGACTGTAAATGATGATAATGAGCTCATGAAAAAGTAATCCAATTAAAATAGAGTCATATTAAATATAAATATAACATAATTAAATAAATATCTTGCATGATCAATATATTCATTTTACACTAAATGTATACATTCTATACATCAAATTTTTAAACATATTTTGGATAAATATTTCTTCATTATTTTACTTGTATTGTTTAACATAATAATATTGATATACTATACTTACCAGTAAATTTTGAGGAATATTATTTACCAAAATCAAGAAAACAAATTAATCACACATTATGTAAAACAAATTAGTAAGTCATCAATAATTAGATTTTTAAACAATATATAAATAAATTTATAAACTAATTAAATCTATGTGATATTGTAAGGAAAAAATAATTCTTAATGTCTTGAACATAAATTGACAATCTATAAAATTGATGAAATACTAATAAACATACTTTTTTTGTAATATTTTTGAGTGTAACCATTTATAATATTTTTATGAACTACCATATGAATTTAAAAAAATATTTATAACATAATTATTAAGTGAGAACAATTTAAAAAATAAATAAATTTACAACCCATTTTTTTTAAATTCAAATAGGTTTTTAAATAATCAAATTAGTTCTCAAACCATCTTACTTTAAAACATTAAATCCACCAAAAAAATTGTAAACAAAATATACATTCATAAAATGAATTAATTAATTTTGATTAATTACAACTACTTTGAATATATATTAGGTTAACATATAATCCTAAAATAAAATTATAAAATTTGGATACTAATGTGAGGAAGAATTAAATTTTCATTAAAGAAGACATTTAATCTACCCTTTTTCATCCTAATAAAACACAATGTCTCTAATCTATAATGATGTAAATTTCATACCTATTCCATCATAACGGAAAGCTATCTCAATTAAATTTAATTCAAATATTAAAATTTCTATTTAAAAGCTTCCCAAAGTACTATGAGAGTTAATTTCTATTAATATAGATGTGAATAATTAAATAAAATTATTTTATTTGGTATTAAAAATCCATTTCATTTTAACGCAATAGTTTTAAAAATATTGGAATGAAAAAAAATCATTTATTAAAATATTATTTAATTACAAGAAAATAACTTTAAATTATTTTAATAGTTTATTTGGAAAATATAAAATGTTAAATATCCTATATATTTTTATTATACCAATAATGTAAATAGAGATATGGAATTTTAGGGAATTATAAAATAAAAATTCTTTTTTTTTCCAAAATAATATTTAAACTCTATAAACATATAAAATAGATATTAAATGTTAATAACTTAAGAAATTAATTTAATTTATCAAAATATGATAAAAATAACCATTCCAAAAAACAATTCATGGTATGAAATTTTTTTAATTAGATTTAATAAAGGATCAATAATGATGATAGAGGATATAACAATGAAAAATCTTATATCAAAAGCATTAAAAAAATACTCAACTATTAATAATTTATGATAGAAAACATGTATACATCCAGATGATATATACAAATTATAACATTAGTGAAATAAACATATTACAATTCACATGATTAGTATGGTCACCCTTTATACAATTCATAAAAAATAACTTTCATAAACAACTATAGAAGCCTTGATTTTAAAAAGGTTGTATATAAGAAAAAGAATATTAAAAATAAAATTAATAAATTTTAATTTCATAAACAAAAATATAATTATAAGGCCCTGGCCTTAAACCTTACTTAATATTGAATTAAATGAATAATTCACGTTGAGGATCTTTTCAGGTTTAGAGTTTTAGAGAATTAGAACATAACTATTACATCTCAAAAGATTACAAAGTAGTCACTTCTACTAAGTTTCCATAATAGAAAAAAAACTCTTAAAAAGAAACATGTCTAGTTCCATGTATTATTTAGCATGACATTCCCTCGATCCCATCCTTGACCTTATTCCACTTTAAGTCCTGTGAAAAATATTTCAAAAAACTTGGGGTGAGCATAAAAGGCTCAGTAAGGGATACACAAAGAATGAAAACTGTTACTTTTTTAAACATCAAGTAAAACATGTATACTCTATCAAAGTAATACCTTCACCTTCATGAAGTAGTAAAAACTCTTCACTGAATAAAGTATCATTACTTACCCTTTTGTAACCAAAGGGTTACCATAAAACCCATATAAAGAACACATAGCATATATAAAGGTAACTTGGGACATAAACATACCTAAGTGGAATAACCATACGGTCGACTTCCACACATATCACTTAATGGAATAGCCATACGGCCAATTTCCATACATACATAATGGAATAGCCATACGGCCGACTTCCATACCCAATGCATTGGAGGTTATAATGTAACCACCCATCCTGGTATTCACGGCACCACCCATCATATTGTTTATCACGTAACCACACGTCAAATGTCCAAGTACCAATATAAAATCATAAAACATAAAACCAATATAAAGGAATGATAACATTTCCACATTTCAATCACAATATATCATAAATATATTGACATAATAGAATCCTTTATCAAAACCATTTTCAATACCAAAATACATAAAAGAGTATATGGTATTTATTTTATTTTAAAAACATTACGGCTTGTTGAGTAAGCCAAAGACCAAAATAATACTTGCGGCGGCGCAAAAGGTCGTTGTCACCGTGTATGTTAAAAAACATTCATTTTTTTCGTTTAGTAAAATGCTTCGTAGAAAAAGATTCCTTTTGTATAAAAGTAAAAGTCAAAGGGGTTTATACACCGTATAAAAGAAAGTTGTGTATAAAACGAAATATGCCTCAATGAAAGGAGATTGAGACGAAGTCCCTTACCTCGTATCCGACTTGACCCGACCGTTCTTTAATCTCCTGAATAATAAACTTGAGTTAATCTCTACTTTCTTAAGAACCTTTTTCAAGTTCATTATTCCTTTTATACCATGTTATGAACATCATGTAATCATTTAAGTTAATAATGTTCATTTTTGTTGGTATTTGGTTCTTAAGTCAAAAATAGACTTCTTACACTTACATGTTGTTAATTTGGTCAAAGGTTAGTTATATACAGAATGATATTAATGATTTAGATAACATATATATCATATATATTCAGCATATACATGTATTTATAATATTACATCACATTCAGAGGCAAGAAATGAAATGCACCGTTCATGGAGACGGTAAGCCGTACGTACGCATGAACGCTAATTCCATTTCTATTTCGTATTTTCTGGAATAGAATCATAGTGATATAAGAGTATATTATAATTCCAGTATAATAACATATATAATATCATTAAATTTATACTTTACACATCCAACATATGGTATTGACGAATCAAATCACTTTCAGGGGGCGGTAGTCCGCACTTCCTAAAATGAAGATATCGTGTTTACCCATAATGGAAACAATAATGGTATGCCATAAATGAAAAATACATAAGCTTAAGGAAAGAATAAACATATTATATATCATATATAAAAATAGTGACATCATAATATCCACCTTTGAAGGTGTTAAATGAGTATTGAACAATCATCGTTTCGGGAGGCAGAATTTCGCCATCCACGGAAACCGTATGTTCTTTAACCATTTGATGTAGTTGTGTGAGAGTGTAGCTCGAATAAATCTTATAAAAACATCATAGTATATTGAAGATACTGGTTTTTTTACAAAAGAAGTAAATAAAAAGTGTTTAGGGGGTTGGAGAAGCAAAATAAAACAAATGAACAAGAGAGAATGAATTACCTTTAAAAGTGTAACTCCTTTGGATTTGAGCCTAAAGGCTTCCTTTGAAAGAATTCTGCCCAAAGGGAATCCTCTAGGATGTGGAGAGGGATGTGGAGAGAGTAAATGGGCAGGGGTTGGCTGAGCCAAAGGCTTGAGGAGTGTGTGAAATGAGGTAGAGTTGGGGGCCTTTTATAAGAGGAGAGGAGGGGCACTTTTGGAAACCATGAAACTATTATTTTATTTGAAAATGTGTTTCGGTTTTAAAAGGTCCCACATTGATATAATTCGTGGATAAGGTGATAAGGGTTATAAATCCACCCATCCAATAAGTTTTGGACATGTGTAGTTCATAGATTTTACATTATCTTTCTATTTTATTTAAATCGTCAAATAATGATGTCATCGGTGCATCATTATTATGTCAGAAATAATTTAATTTATTTAATGTCTAAAAATTAAAAAAAAAACTATGATGTAGGAAATATTTTTATATTTCCAATGACTATTTATAATAAAAAATCTGACCTGTATAACCCCATTTAAATTTTTTTTTAGTAAAACAACTCATGTTTGTGTCAATTTAATTTTAACATTAAATAAATATATATTAATGTCATTTTCCAACCAAAGTGGCTCCATGGGGTCCCCAAGTTGACCCATGGGTTGTCTTGGTCGGCCATGAATCATCCAATAGGAGTAGGACAAGTGTCATGGTGTTTTCATATTTTTATAATATCATTTTTACCTTAAATTACACTAATTATCACTAATCGCGATTAAAACTTAATAAGTTACTATTCACCAAAAAAATTATTTTAATCTCATTGAACCACATTTTACTTCTTAATGACAACCATGTATGTCGGATTTTTGAAAATCAAAACACAATGATGGAAAAATTTCATTTAAACGGAAAAATCAGTTTTTATAAGTACCACTTAGTGGTTTCACTATTCATCAAAAATTGAAGTTTTTTCAGAAAATTACCAAAAATTCACCCTAAGCTATATTTGATATTACGAATTCAAAAATGAAGTCTATTTTAAAAACTTAAAAATATATAAGTCACTTTAATTAATTTAATAATTAATTCCCGCTGTCAGAGCAAATAGCGTGTTTTTATGAAACAATAAGTATCAAAAGATTGACACTAGTTTAAGTCCGATTTCAAAGTGAAATTAATTCCAACGACCACTATTGGATTTAATGGTAAAAATATTTTCTAATTTCACTTTAAAACTAATTCAAAATATAATCTAATTATATAAATAAATTAGATTAAAAAGAGGTTTTGAATTAAAATACAACATTTACACTATTCATTAAAAAAATGAACTTTATCGGAAAGGTACCAAAAATTTACACAAGGTAAATTTTGATGTCCCGATTCTAAAGAAGAGTTATTTTAGGTCCAATAGAATTTATAATATTGATCAAAACTATATTTAATGACGGTTCTCCATCAAAAGGTGATAAGTGAACCCTTAGTGAAAATTAGGGTATAAATGCCTAAAATTGAACTCTTTCTGTATTTTAAGCTTTTATCTTTTATTGGGTAAATGTAAAAACATTTAAAAACATATATAATCATATTTTAGTTATTTATATCCATTCCCGCCAGTACAACGACTATTTGTTAACTAACATTTAAAATAATATTATTTTATTACTTGTGTGCAACGTAAGTTTTCAAAGAAACTCATCGTTGCGCATCGAGTACGCTATCGAACGTAGAAACCCCTTTTAATTAAAATTAATATTTAATTCGTAAATATTAATAAATATGAAAATTATTTATTCTTTAATTACCTGGGATGTTACAATAATATCTAATATATTCCTAAAAATATACCGAAATACATTAAACATTTATATTCATCAATTAGAAACCTTAAATAGTAAAACAATATTAGTATAAAAATTTTGTTTCCTATTATTACAAAATATCAATATCTCTTACAAAAATTAAAAATAAATATTCTTTTTTAAATAGTTTTGAAATTCATTTTTTAAAGTAAATATATTAATTACCCATAAAATATAAATACTCTAATAAATATGGAAATAATATTATTCTAATTTAATGTTAAATTTGGGAAACACTGCACATAAAATTCAATAATAATATATTTAAAATACATTGTTAAAAACCCATCCATTTTAAAAAAATAAGGATTTCACTTATAATTCAAGTATATATCCTATAAGAGACTAAAATGTTAATAAATATCAAATACTATACAACAATTTAATAAATGAAAAGTTTCCCAAATAATCATATATAAATATAATGGTGAATTTCATTATCAAATTTAACTATTTTTGAGTAACACTAAAAGATTACTAAATTTTTGATAATTAGTTAAAGAAATTCTAAATACAGAAAACATAAGAAACATAATGTTGGATTAAGACATAAATGTTCCAAAATATAAACTATAATATGGGATTAGAATACAAAAACAACTCAATAAGGCATGATAATTAATAATAATTTAATAATTAATTTTATTAAATCAATGGTTAGACTTAAATACCATCTAATCAACCATTTAAAGAAATTTTATGAATTCACAACATGTTTGGAACCTAGGTTTCAAAACATTGAAACAAAATTTTAATTTATAGATGAATGACATTGTAAAAAATAATACAAAATTTATATTCAAAATTTAGATAATCTTTTAAATAACATATTTTAAAATAATCTACAAATAAAAAAATTCAGAAATCACAAAATATGGGTTTTAAATGTAGTAATAATTATAAATCATTAATTATTTATAATAATAGGATAAAAATATTGTGTAAGAAAACAATATTTCTTGTTATACTATATATGCTAACATATATACACCTACCACGCTACTTGAGATTCTGGATGATAAATGAATGTCAAAATAGATGATCGAAAGAGATCAAGTGCACCCAGACTACCACTGGTAAGTCTATATTCTATAATAATTATGATTTAAATGAATTTATATTGGTTAATTTTTGTGTCCTTATATTCTCATTCCCCAGAAAATATAAATCTCTATAACCCTATTTAGAATGAAAGTTAATTTTATAAAGATCCCAATATATATATAATAATACTTAATATAGTTCACCAACGTAACTTTTGAAAACTTCTAAATTGTGAAAGAAGATTATAAATTTAGTAGTATATTGAAAACATATTTGGGAAGAGTATTTTCAAAAATAAAATTTATTTCATATTAAATCATTTCTTATCAAAAATCCTACATGATTTTTGTACATGTTAGGGAAAACACAAAAATAAAAAAAATTCTTCAACACAAGAACAATTATGTCCGAGATTACATAGTAAGTCAGTATTACAATATGACATGTATCAAAATTTAGAATGAAAACACATAACCATATTGTCCATATCCTGAATTATAAATAAAAGACCCCAATTGAAACTACAATAATAAAATATTCTCAAACTATGTATAAAAAATGAATAAAAAAGTTACAGGTGAAGTCCTATGGTTGAAAAAAATAAACCAGAATAGTGATGGAAAACCTATGATGATATCATCCCAGAATTCATTTAAATACAAAAACCTGAAAATAATTACTACCAATTCCATGCACTATTTTCTCTCACATGAACATGCCTTACCTTTTACTTTACTATAATATTTTTGATGTATTTAATGCCTAAATTGATATGTGTTGGGTGTGAGTTTATTATATATTTCAGAAGACCACAACATAATCCGTTACACACAATCATAATACCTTGTGTGTGACATGGAAGTTATAATGTAATGTAAAAAATATTAAAGTCCTAATAAATTTAAAAAATAACTGATTATGTAAATGCTAAGATAAAATAATTAATCTACAATATAAAGAAAATGGATTTGTTAAGATAATAATATACGATTTTTAAATAATAAACAACGGTAATGAAAATATTATTATAGACAGTTCATAAAATAATAATATAATTATTATAAATCAAATAATATAAGTTTTTTAAATGTGTCGAGGAATTAAAAATGGAAAATAAATGAATACATCATTCAATACCTTCTTGAATACTATATCGCTATATTTTTGTATCAATGCAATAAATGGCATAATAAATCATATTCCTTATGAAGCTCTTGATAAGGAAAAAGAGTTCTCAATACAACTCAATTACTGGAATGATAATACAGTATGGTGGGGACTATTATACTTGTCTCCTAATAAGTTTTTATGTTTGTGTGAATGTGTTTCTATGTAAAACTATAGAATACATGTGTATGGTTACTTATAGTAGTTATGCACTACTATTTCCCCCTTGTTAAGGATATGAAACCCATTATTGAATTGATATATCATGAATTTACTAATCCATCACCATCTAGGGTTTGATGTACTTACATAATAGATTTACCTAATTTTTTTCATAATCCATAATATAAAATTCATTTTGAGAGAAAAAACTTACATTATGAATAAATTAATGAATGTATGAGAAGAATATCAATAACTATTCTTATGTTTTTGAATACTTTAATCATTTTATAATATAGGTAGAGAAATATTTCAGAATATTCAAAGAAAAATATGAATATAATGCATAATCATATTATAGGGAACCCGTTTTTAGTTAAAAAACCATATTAAATATTGGATAATATATAAATTTATTTGTTTAAAAACATAATTTAGTATTATGTTCCCTCAACCCCACACTATTATTATTATTACTATTAAAATTATTAGAGATTATATGAAGTGTCATATATAAAAATATTTTTCAACCAACATTCAAATTATAATGGACATAAGGATTACACAACCTAAATTATTAGGTAAACATAGGTCAAAGAGAAATTAAATTAAATTATTTTACCAAATGGGAATTATATACTAAATTTAATGAAAATATTTATTACCTTAAACAAAAAAGTACAATCATATAATAACTCAACAAAGAATTAATAATTAAATGAATGTATATTTTTGGAAATATATAGTTTAAGGATATTTATGGATTTGATTTTATTGTTACAATGATCATTATGACATTGATAATGTGGAATTATATACATATAAATTTCCGAAATAAGGCCTTTTAAAAATAATAATAATTTATTATTTTTTCCTTGGCCAAGGATCAACATTTGTAGAACCAATAGGGGAAGAACATGTCAATAAGGGATGATTGATTTCTTGAAAATGAATAAATCATAAGGGTTCCCTCATCATAAATATATTTTCAATTTTATTTTGAAAAGATACAAAATTAATAATTTTATAATAATTTTTCAAAATCCCTTTGAAAAATTAGTGGGCTACAACAAAAAATTTAGTAGAAACAAAAGAACCACAAGACTCAAAGTGGTGAGTAACCCAAATTCTAATTCATTTTTTGTATAAATACCCTTATCCCTTATCCCATTATGAATCATTAAAACAATTATTTCCAACATATATTGAAAGTTAATTTACAAAAAATAATTTTACATATAAACATGATAAGAAATAAATAATTATTTTATCATTCTATTCAATATTCTGTAATACTTATTATTATAAGATCATTCATACTCTGTTTTCAAAAACATTTGGAATCTATTAAAATGTAAAAAAATTATCTAATTTATAATAATAATCTCAATATAAATAAATTTTTATAATATTAATTAGATAATAAATATTCATAAGGATTCCTAAAAATTTTCCAAATCATCAGAATAGCCTAAATCATCAATGTATCAAAATCGATTAACAAAAATAAAACACAATCATTAGATGATAAATTAATAACTTCAATAAGTTTTTTTAAATTAATTTTGAATCCAAATTTCTAACAATATCATTATTTATTTACATTTACAATCATATTATACATTTTAACAAGTCTAAATGAATAAAATTTCACCAACAAATTTGTCAGTAAATAATTTCAGATTAAAATCAATTTTTACAAGATTGTTTCCTTAAAAAAATTTCCATATATATATATATATGTATATCTTATCTATTAATATTGTTTATTTTCTATACTATTATAATATTGTCCAAAAGAACTAAATTTAATGGTACTAAAATTCCTTAAAAATAATTCTTGGGTTGAATTCATATTATCAAACTATATTTCTGAAAATTAACATTTTAAAAATTCTTGGAATATACATTGATGAATTTTTTAATTTATTAAAATATAATCCATTTTCAATATATATTTCTAAAATATCACCTTGATAAAATTATTTTTAACAATAATGTAATTTATTAATAAATATAATATTTTATTTTTATGAAAACCAATACCACACAGATTACAACATCTAATTATATACTATTTCTGAACATTAATATTACACTCTTAAAAATATGTTATTATCCATATTATTTTATTTTTTTCTATATAATAAAAAATATATTTTTTTCTCTATTTTATGCATTTTAATTTCATTCATCTTTAAATAGTTTGATGAAAACATTTTCACTCCAAAATAAAAATACTCCACCTGAGGTAGATTGTTAAGAATTGATATTCCTACTTATAAAACATGACTAAAATATAAAATTCTATATCTATAAATAAATCATAAATTATAGAACTATCATGTATCCATTGGTATACCAAATAATCCCCTATTATACAATTATACACGGGCTATCTATATTACATTTATATCATGAGAATAGTTTCACGGTAATCGCACTATCATTCCATGAAGTGGTTAGGTATAATCAACACCCAATAGACAAATTGAATAATTTTTTGATTAAAATATTTTCATGATTATCATGTGGTAATTTCTAACCAATATTAATAGGATGCGAGAAACCATTTCATTTTTCAATAAGAAACATATCATATGTCTATAGATTACTTTTTTGGAGGGAAGAAATTGAACTTATCTCATTTAGTAACATCAAAGAAACAAAATTCTCCCATTTATCCATAAATTGATAATTCAAAATAATTAATTATCTAATAGTAAATGAAATTTATAATAATCTAATTATCACATTAATAAAATACAATAAAATTATATGATAAAAATTAATGAATTTTTATAGATTTATTTTATATTCAAATTATATATAGAATAATATTTTATTAAAACAATGGATTTTATAAAATTATTAATATTAATTTATTTCTGTCTTGGATATTTCTTCAAATAAAATAAATCCTTCTTATATTTTCAATAATTATATAAAACATAGTTAAGAATAAATCCCAAAAATAGATAATTATCTAACAATTCATAAAAAAATATTCTCAAAGTAGATAATTTAACATCAATATATTAAATATTATAATTTATGTGAGATAAAATAAATATACTGATAGTTTTAAACTTATCCCTATATTAATTGGATTAATCAAAATCAACTCCCAAATTTTCTAATTATCATTTACACCCCAACTATAAAATTTTCATGATATGTATCCTTTATCATTCTATTTTATTTTGTATACTTATTTTTTTTTCCAATTTAAATTTTGTTTTTATGGTTTATAATAATCTCCAAAGAATTATTTATTTCTATATAATCAGGATCTTCATTCATAGAAGAAATCATCTTTTTTAACATAAATTCCACTTTCATACTAATGAATTAAATTTGAAGGAATAATCATGTATGAGTTTATTATCCCATGTAAAATAATATTTCAACTATATTATTTGAATATTAATTATATTACTAAAATTTCTTTTTTAATTAATTAACTTAAATTACATTTAGAGTTATTCTTAATTCCATATTCCATAAAAAATCATATTCATCATCCTTTATATTAATTCAATATTATTTCTTATAATTTTTTTATTTTATAAAACATTGAAAACCATATATTTCAGAATCTGATCATTTTTATGATTATATTTTTTAATAACAATGTCTATATTTTAATAAATAATAATCAAATATAAATATTCATCCAATTATCCACATTTTTTTTAAAGTTACAGTATCAACTTTTACATGCTCGATAACCCAAAAAATTACACAATAACAATATTATTAAAAACATTTCGATTCTTCCATTTAATTTTTATAATATATTGAACTCAAAAAATTTATAATAATTTAAAAATATTTTTCTATGATACTATATTTCAACGGATTCCTATCTTAGGTGGATCTCTGTAAAAAACATTACATTATATGAAAAAGAGTGGAAATAAGTTCTCTTTAAATGTAAATTTATACACTATATTATACTAGAAATGAGTAGACCCCCTTAAGTATAATTTTTTCCCTTCTACCACACCATCATGTTATAATTTATAAGTTTACTTGAATTCATTTTGATTCAATGATTTTTTATAATGATATTAAATTTTCCACAAGTATATTCATCTAAATTTTGAGTTATAATCATATTAACATCCATTTTTTCTTTAACCCACTCCTGAAGCACAAAAACATATCAATTTCCACTTAATTGTAATTTATCATCATGATAGTAATCTATCATGTAAAATAATTATTGAATAATTTGAAATATCTATCAATAATAGTAAAATTAACCATTATTAGTCAAAAATGTTATTGTGAATAACATGCATAGGGATTTTTGTTTAAAATCACCCATTTGATATAAAATAATGAATATATAACAATTTTGAAATAAAATAATAAAAAATTATCTATATTTAAATTTTGTGTATGATAAATTAAATTATTAATAATAAACACTCTTTTAATTATATAACCAAAACCACCATATATTCTAATGTAAATTTATTTTAATTAAATAACAAAAATATAACTTGAATCCCAAAATTCCCCTATTTGAAATAAATTTTATTTTGTTCTATTACTACATAATAGAATAATTCCATCATTCAATATATTTAAAAAAAATTATCCTTTTAGTTAAAAATATTCATTCTCATTATCAAACATTAATTAAAATATAAAAAATATTATTTAATCCATTAATTGTAAATTTTATAACATATTTTATCTAATTCGATAACATTTGGACATGAAAATATTAACTAAATTCAATCAGGACAATAATTCCAATTTTTTATATAGTTTTTATCATTTTTCATTTTTTTAGGAATATTTAAATCAATTCTAAATTTGAATGACTAAATATTATCATGAATCCCTAGAATATCATAAGGGGTTATTTTTGTGAAACATTATCAACCAATTATTCTTTCTTATTTTTACATTTTTTTGAATTATAAATCTATTTATGATTCTAAAAAATAAGAACGTATAACTAAATGGGTTTTATCCATGTGATCCATCTTATCACAGCTCCCACATACATCTTCAAAAAATATTTTTTATTTTATTTTTGTAGTTATATTTTCTAATCAATCATAAATAGTTTTAATTGTATCACCCTAAAAAACTATCTCTCTATAATATTTCTTGAATATTCAAACTATCCACAATAATTACAAGTTTTTAATAATAAGAGAATCCACAATTCCATAAGAATAATAATAAATGTAATATATATTCTAATATTGATTCTTTTTCTAATATGTTTATAAAACTAAGTTATGTATAATTTTAAATGATAATATTTTTCACTCTAAAAAACTTAATTATGTGTATTATTTTTACCCTATATATTATGAAGGATAATTTAATATATCATTTATATTCACTTTTTAACATATTATATATCGACGAATATTTTTTTATATTTTCTTATATCACTTCATTATCTTTTCCCAAGTACAACTATGATCCAAATGTAATCAATAAATTTCATTCGGTAAATTGGTTTTAATTTTTTTGTGAAATAGATATTTATACCTCATTAATATGTATCATCATTTCCATTCTTCATTAATGTATAGAAAATTTCATTTTCAAAATGATATAATGGATATTTAAATTTCATTATTTTATATTTTGTGTGGAGTATATTGTTGAAAAAAATATGTATCAAATTTTTTAGTATGAAACAAATATTCTCAAAATAAAATTGAATATTACATTATTCAATAATATTCACATGTGATTCAATAATCATATGTAAAATATCATTTTTATCTAATCTAAAAAATATTGATTCTTATTGATTCTTATTAAATAATTTATCATTCTATTATATTCTTTTTTAGTTTGGATATCATAAATATTTAATCCTTTAATTATTTAATTAATATATACATGTTTTAATATTATAAATAATAAATATAAATAGAGACCTCCATGATATCATTAAAATTTTAAAATAAATTAATTTCGCCATATTCTTTCTTGAATACACTTCCACCTCACTTTAGTCACAAATTTTTTTCTCTCACATAGAGTAAAAAATTTCATGACATTAAAAGTAAATTCTGTATTAATTTTATTATATTTATTAATTATTACATAATAAGTCAAATTATAGAATGTTAAAACACTATTCATATCAACATGAGTGAAAGTATCAATATATTTAAAAAAATCAAATTGGTATCATACTTATCAATAGTTTTTTATAATATTTTTCCCAACATTTGAGTCTTTATGTGACTCTCAAAAGCATCATATTATACATATAATCTCATTTATCCATATAATGATATTTCCAATAGTTTCATTATCAAATGTGGTAATTTAATATCAATTCTATCTCTAGTATTAATAGTTTTATAAACTATTTCTTATAACCTTCATATAATATTTTCGGTATATCCAAATTTCATATTCCCATAGCCATTATAATGTACTTTTCTAAATGTGATCACATAATTATATTAATTTAGCTTATGTAATTTCTAATACTTATAATATGAATAAATTTCATAACAGAACATTTTTCCAATGGCATAAAACCAAATATAGATATTTATGTGACATCAAGACTGATAAATAACAGGTATATTAACATTATAGATTAAATATTTATTTCAATAAAAATTCGAAAAATATTTTTTATTATTATAATCATTATTATATATTTTAAAAAATGAATTAATAAAATATAATAAAAATTTAAAAAAGAAAATATAATTAATTGAAGTCTTGTAGTACTCTAATACCTCTTTGAGTAGTTATATAGTGAACATAGATACACTGTGATTGGGGCGGGGGATAAATCCATGTATTGATTTATTTGACTATGTTTTCAATTCTACCATGAATAACACTTATCATTTGTCAGAATGAATGTGCCTAAATTAGTTTTACACAAACATGGATGATAAACCATCAGTAATAGAAAACAAACAATGAACATTGAGATTTACAAGGATCACCACTAATATAAATGGGTAATCATTTACGTAATTGAAATTAACCATTGTTAGATAGCATACTATCATGATAATACATTTATAATCAAACATAGATTATCATAAAATTAATTACAATAAATATACATCAATCATATAATTATTTCCTTATGAATTAGAAATATGAATAGTCTAATTGTAAAAAAAACTATCCACTACATGTTGGGCACCCACTATAGTATATATTTCATAAAAAATATTGTATTCAAAATAAATGAGGTATTCTAGACCTAGACTCATAGATCTTGTACTAAAATAAAAACACCACACATATAAATTGATACAAATTGAGAAGAACCAATTATAAAAACATATTTTTTTATCATTTTAATGAATTGTATAACCAAATACACACAATCCAATTTCTAAAAGTTTTTATGTATTTTGTAATGGGGTACATAAATTAATGTTTTCACATTATCACTTTATGATCTCTAAAAAATAAAAATTTTATATAGAATCCTTCTAGAAACATCATACTTAATTCCTTTATTATTACACAGGGAATGAAAATATAAATAAATAGTTGAGTTAATAAATTGGTATGGAAAATTATATCAACAATTCAAAAATGGTATAGAATATAAAAATGACATATTTCCTATTTATGGTAAAAATATCATATTTAATAGAACATGAAAACATATGATTTTTATATAATTCATGATATAATGATATATTACCTAAAAAGAATCATTATTGAGGAATACATATACCATGGAAAAGAATGTAGAAAAATGAGACAATAATATCATTCTAAGGTGCAGAACAAAGACTTTTTAAATGAACTAAAGATTTTAAATGATAACATTATGAAAAAAGCTAAAGACAATTAGTCCATCAATTTTTTTAGCAAATAAATTTCATCCAAGACTATAATTTTGAAACTATCAACAATTTTTACCTATATTGTGTTGATCACATCAATAAGTTCCATACAAAGATTTATGGACATGTAAATATGGTCCATGAATAGACATGTGAAGATATCAATAATATCTAAGAATTTACTTTTTATATATCAATAAGATTTACATATAGAGTTTTGACTATATCAATAAGTTTCACAAAGTTGTTTTTAGAATATTAATATGTATAGTGAATAGATTTGTGAACATATTAATTAGTTACATATATAGAGTTCTGAACATATAAATAATATTCACACATATAGTTTTGATCACATCAAAAAGGATAAAATATAGAGTTGTGAACATATCAATATGGCCCACAAATAACATGATTACATTTTTTGATAAAGATTTATAAACAATAAATTAGAGTTATATAACAAAAAATATATAATGATAAATCATAAATTTGTGTTCCATTTTAATATTAAGACATTCATAATTTGGTCACAGTCCGATTAAATATTGATAAAAAATTTGGTTTCATAATAAAATCCAAATGATATCATTATAATACATACAATGAAATAATTTGTGTAGAATCATTATACCATATCTCAATAAATAATAAGAAACATTAAAGTATGTTTACTTAGGTGAAACTATAATTATAATATCATTGGTGTTTTTTTAAAAAATAAAAAGAAAACTCCTACTCAATTAAAAAGAATTATAATATGTCAACTAATTTAAAAATTAATAAATATATAAATAACATTTTAAAACAAGAAATATTGGAAATTTAGTTTCATTCTGATCATTCATGAAAATATAGGGAAACAACTTTCTTTCATAAAACATTTTAAAAATGGATTCCTTTCATATTTTTATAAGAATGTCAAAGATTTCAGAGAATCCCCTATTCAAAATACATCACATAAGTAATCCATTAATTATTTTTTAAATAAATTAAATAAAATTAAATAGACCTTAAAAAATAATATAATTATAGAGAATAATATTCAAAAAACAAAATAACAATTATGGAAATAAAGGGGAAATATTCTAAAAAAATGAAAAGATAATGTCGGCTTAATTAAAAATATACTTTCAACAATGTTTGAAAATAAATTGATATCAAATTTTAAGAAAACCTGTCATCCATATAAATAAATATAGAAAAACATTAATGGGGTATTTGAGAAAAATAATATATATTTTCTCAAAATGTATTTATAAAAATAAATAATCCCAATTTTAATGTGAGATAAAAAAATTATCTATTACATATTTTTTAAGTGATTCATAGAAAAAACATTAGAAGGAATTTTAAATCCACCAAATTTTTGAAAATTAAGTTGAATCAGATCCATGGGGAAGTAAATACAAAATATGAAAAATAATATATAGTGATCACATGACATATATAAATGAAATGAATTTTGATGTTGAAAAAAATTACCATTAGTCCTAAAATCCAAGAAATCAATTTATTCATATTGATGAATTATCCCTGATTTGAAAAAGTTTCATTTAGAATAAAGGATTTAGGATTTATTCATGGGTGCAGAGGCTCCCAACTAACACTAATAGGTCAATCACATAGGGAAAATTAATTGGGTTTATATAGAAAACCTAATGAAAAGTATGGTTTGCAATGGAAGAGGAGGGGATCATTTAGAGGCGAGTTTCAATTGAAATTTTTTTAAAGACTCATTTTATAAGGTGTAATTTCTTCATTTTGAAATTAATGGGGATAAAAATATGAATATAGTATAGAAGTTTTGTGATAATAAAAAATCACTCCACCCATGTACATGGTATTTGATCAGTCTCGAGACATACTCTAGAAGAATTTACAATCACGTCAGGCTACAAACCATATCCAGGGAATCATATAAGTTTCCAAAGGAGAGATTTATTCTAATAAATAATATTTAATAACTAATAAAATTATTTCATAAATATTTATATTAGACAACTCTAATTTTGGTTTCCTAGTGAAAAAAATAAATTGTATTAAAATTTAAGACAACCAATCACAGAATAAAAATAATAAAAAAAATTCAACATAAACATACACAAATAGTGGAACTAAACATCACCAAAATGTAGGGTGTCAATGTGGGTGATACACCCAAGATAAAAAATTATTTCAAAACATCTAGATCAATCTATATGTGACCGCATTATCACTATCTATCTATAATACTAACACTCTCCGGGTGATACCCTAAGATATAACTTAAAACTATAAAAAAGGTCAGGTCTAACAATGTTGAGTTGTTGAAGTTTTCTGCGAGAATATAAAATCTCATACACAAAGAGACACATATTAAATAAATTTCATATCTAAAATAACTATTACATACTTGTTTTGAAATACCTATAAATAATAATTTTTATTCATTTTATGAATAGATCTATGTTAATTCCTAAAATTTAGTTTTCCAAAATCATTACATGTTATACCAAATCAATAAAAATGTCAATATTAATTTAATATAAACCTTTGATCATAAAATTTCAAAACAAAATTTCTAGCCATACAATAAAGATCTTGAAAATAAATATGACAAATTTAGGAAGTTGAATAATAAATTAAACTATGAATGATGTAATAAAAACACAGGACATATGAAATTCTAGAGTAATGATAAAATAATAGAAAATACCATGAATGGTGTCAAAAAAAATATTTTTACACTAAAAAATATAGTAAAAGATCAGTATTCATGATAAAATCATAATCATCCAGTGAGGCAACCCTAGGTATACTCAGGATGAAATCATCTTCAAGAATATCAATGTATTCCTATGTATATAACTGACTTTTTTCTCTAAAATGGAATCAATAGTTGCAATCCATTATGGCCCAAAATACCATATTATATATATTATATCTCATGAGTTATATAGAAAAATGTATCTCATACATCACAAATACTCTTAGGATCCCTATAAAGATAATGTAAAATGAGTAAATAGGTAGAATATTCACAAAATTATCAATTGAAAATCAACATAAGCCAAAAAATATATTCATAATACCATACTATACCCAACCATATAAAAAATCCTTTTAAATCAAATAACATAGCTCAATATAACTAGTAGGATGAGGCCCCCATGTAGGATACACAAGAGATAATTTGAGAACCAATAATTTAATGAAGGCATCCTATGAATATATATATATATATATATATATATATACAGACATATATATGTATAAAAGAAGAAAAAAACACACACATATATAAATACATACCCCCATGAATATATATAGACATTCATAGTTAATAAAAAAGAGAAAAATAGTGGGAACAAATTCTTGGAACTCCTCCAAATATATGAAAATCAATGAAATACCCATGCATGAAAATAACAATAGGAAAAATAATCAACAATACCACCTAAAGAACCAACTAATATAAAACAACCAAAGAAATAATTAATTAAAATATTTTAATTCATTGAAAATACCCCTGATGATTTTTTTTAAAATATAGAATCATTAAAATTTAACATAAATGCATAAATATTGGAAATATTTGAAAATAAACATTTTAATCAAACCGTTAACCTCTAGAGATTTAATATTAAATTAATTATATTTTGTAAATGATTGATTTTATTAAAATTAATGTTGGAAACTACACCAATCAAATGACATGTTATGGAAAGGAAAATAATGGAAACAATTTCCTCCAATTGAGTGTGGATGGTCTGGGACATCGAATAAGGGATAAAAAAGATACAAGTGGTAACCAGAACACCTTATGAATAAACATAAAATAGTTTTATGAATAAAACCTCACCTTAAGATTTTGTGGCATGAATCAAAGACATTAGAATATAGAAAATTGGTCACTACCGCCCCCCCACACACAAGGTGTGCCCCTCATGGGTCAAAAATGTGAGAAGGGAGATAGTGACCCTCAAGTACCGCCTCTAATATCCCATGGGTTGGCGACAAGCACTGAGAATATAGCAAACACACAAATGGGAGGAAATATCCTCTAAGAGAACACATGCATAAAAGGGAGATAAGATAGACACCCAACAAAACCAAGTCATACTGCAATATTAAATATATCCTATGTACACATATGTAATTTCATGAAATAACTACAACAACTGAAAGGGAAAACTGAAAGGACCAAAAGAAATTAAAAATAGTAGTGACCACGAAGCCCAAACTGCTCATGTAACCCCAAGGTATTAGTAACCAGCCTGATCTCCAACCAGCTCCAAGTGACCTGAAAAATAGTTTAGATATACGTAGGGTGATTTTAATAGTATTCTCAGTAGGATCCACCCTAGAGCCTCTAATGAAAATATAAATAAAGTATGCTAAACCGCAATGAATAAAAATTAAAACTTACTCATCACCTAAACAGGTATAACATATTCCCTTATTTACCATTGATACTCTCACCAAGTATCACATATAAGAGTATATAATATAATAAAGAATATCAAGGGTACCCCACTACCACTTCCCCACTACTTTTTCACTTTTCCCCAACATCACATGTCCTAAGCATCTCTCTCCAAAAGTCTTGCTCATAGACACATGGGTTAAGCACAAAAACATACACATCTTGAAACACAACCACCAGGGTCCATATAACCAAAGTAACCAGGTTGTTTCTAGGAGGAACCACATCTTATATAATGTGTATCATACATAAGACATTATACCTCAAACCATTACAACCCATACACCGAGTAAGGATCCTCAAGCCATCACAACCTATACACGTTACACATATAGTTTTCTATAGGAAACTATATCTAGAATATATGTATGAGAATATACACAAGACATTACAACACACTACAAACATATATGGGAAAAAACTAACTGATGTTCTTACCAGCACAAGTAACTACCAAGAGAAGAGAGTATGGCCAAAGGGGGTAGTCATCCATCAATCCTCCCACCTAAATGTTAGGGAAAACACTCCCCAAGGATCAAAATTCCCAGGGTGTCACTTTACCTAATGGACGGGGTGGAGTAGCATATAGAAAAACAAAAATTAAAAAATATACTACTGCTCACAACCACACTATGGGTATAACCTAGTCTTAGAATCAACTATATCTAACGTCTCTCAGACTCATGGCTGCTACTACTAAGACTAGGTATCCTATAAGCACACAACCATTTAAAGAGATACATTATATTACTTTATCCTTTTTTATCAGTTTCAATTTATGTTAATTATTTCTTTAACCATTAATTAACCTTTATTAATTCCACATTACATTTCATTAGTATCACACCAAAGTTTCATGCCCTCTAGGCATAACCAAACAAAGTCCACAGCTTCTTAGAAATATTACCTTAGCATTGCATCACAGAAATCTCCAACCCCATGGGTTAAAATCATTTATTAAATCATTTATTAATATCATTATTACTTTCCTATATTCCCAGTAATTCTAGAGAAACATTATAAGCTACCAAACACAAGGATCTGAACACGGTGAGTAGATGAACTACCCGTCGAGTCATTTCGACCTATAGTAAGAGAGAAGACTCATACATCCTCAAGAAGATAAAAACAAAAAGCACGTGACATACCCCACTTGTCTTCTCCTCATTTTGGAAGGAGGGTATCAAGACTAATAGCCTTAGGCATTGGGGAAAATAAAGTAGATAAACAACCAACAAGATTCAGCAAGCATCAAATCATTCATATCCAGCCTTTTTTATCATCTCTAGTTTCATGCGTGATACCCACATGCATAAACTGATGCACATCACCACTTTGGGCATCAACTACTACCACATCCAATGGGACTCCGTACGCCCACATATCAAAGCAACCATTTAGGATCCAATCAGAACATAATCAGCAGGAAAAAAACATCATATCAACTAGTCTATTTTCCCTTAAACAAGGTATCCAACCTTCATACATAATGAGAACTCATGGCTCCAAATCACAAGGCACTCAACCTTACAAGAAAGAGGGAAACTCAGAACCCTACCATGAATTATCTTTTATCTAACAACCAGTTCTTTAATCCATTTGGAATTAACCAATTTATTATTTTTAGGTTCCAACCATGGGAAACCTAAATAATAAGCTATTAGAAATTAACTAAATAGTTAATTGACATGATTTTAATTCATTATAAAAAATTATCAACATGCCACTAGATTATCAATAAGTTTAATCAAACATGCTTACTACAATAACCAGATTCATTTACATGCCTCTTTATCTTTGAAAAAAATAATTACAATTAATACCTGTTTACGTTCTTTGCCAATTTCCATAAAGAAAGAAATGTTAAAAAAAGGAAATAATAGATATCAGAATTTCTAGAAAAATAGGAGGCAATATAATTCAGTTCAAATATTTATTAAGTCAATTCCATTGTCATACAGTGGGATAAAAAATTCTAACTCTATAGTTGCATGTAAAAGAATTGTGAAATCATGAATCTCATACCTCAAAAGGTTCTTGATGTTCTTTACATGATAACAATCCACACAACCAATCACGATCACCTCCCACCATGACAACTGCATCCACCTGAGGATGTTGTGGCATGACTACATCGATCGACACCCATGAAAACTACATTAGGAATGTCAAGATCGAGTGACATAACAAGGAAAAGAGAAATATAAGGATAGTAATGTATAATAATGATGGTAGATCATACATTATATTGAATACAAATTGACACTACTTGGTTGCACCAAAACTGGGGGTGCGCTTGCAGTAGGAAGAACTTCAAGGGGAACCAATCTAAAGAGGAAATTTTGTTCACATGACTCCCATGGGAAGAAGGAAAGGCATGAGAATATCGTACTAGGGAACAAGAAGGAAGAACATTGGAGGAATATATCTCATCCCTTTAGAATATTTAATAGAGGAGCGTTTTAATATATACTTGATTTTCCATTAAAAGAGTATCACATTAAACCACGTGGTTTGAAAAATTAAAATCCTCCAGTTTTTTTATAAAAAATAAAATATATGATTTAATGATATTGAAACAGTTTCAACCCCTCATAATATGGAATATAAATCATTTTACATCAAAGAAAGACATCCAAAGGGAAAAAATGGGAAATCTGGAAATCTGGAAAAGGAAATGAAATAGTTCTAGAAACACTGTTTACAAATTATTATCTAACACCGATAGTATAAATGAATCACCAATTCCGAAAGTAAAAAATGACTCACCAACATTGATAGTAAAAATGACTCATCGATACCGACAGTACAAATGACTCAACAATACTGACAGTACAAATGTCTCACCGATGCTGATAGTATAAATAACTCACCTATGCCAACAGTAAAAATGAATCACCGATGCTCATAGTACAAATGATTCACCGATGCCAATTGTAAAAATGATTCACTAATGCTGACAGTACAAATAACCCACTAACGACGACAATAAAAATTACTTACCAATGCCAATAATAATAATGATTCACTAACACTGATAATAGAAATGAATCACCAATGATGACTTTAACGTTCCGGTTCTGGGTGTCACTCAACGAGTGCCCCAAATCCGGTTCTCCATGTGACCTCAAGCGCATTTCCCCAAATTCCAGAGGCTGCCGACTAGCAGTGAGGGCCCAGGTCTGATAGTGGGGAAACTATGCCCTCATTTGTCAAAGTGTAGCGCAGCGGAATATAAAATAAAACATACAACAATCAGAGAAAGCAGTAAACCATACACAATTGAAATAAACTACAGCAGTTGATATAACCAACAATATATAAATAATGATGCCACATGTTTCAAGTTCTAAGAAAACAGCCAGAATATGTTATACATCAAGACAGTACAACAAAAAAAAGAGTACAACAGAACAAAGCGAAACAGCTGGCAGCGGCATCGCGAGCCTAGGCTCGGTTAGATTCCCTCCTACTCCACAACAACAGTCAAGTACCTATATAGGGACTCTTTTCCCTATCCACACCTACAGAAACGTAATCTGTTTGGGCAGAAAAGCATGACCCAAACAGGGTGTGAGAAATATATCTTAGTAGGCACCCACCAAAGGCCCGTGCCCAACTGCATGTAAGCATGAAACAATAGTGTGAAGTAGTAAAATGCAATAAATTAAGAAATACTCAAAAGTAACTAACTACCAGTTATATTTTCATTTCATTACACATTTAATCCATTTAATTTAAAATATCACCACAGTGAATATTCTAAATAACCAGCTAATGTCCTCGGACATTTAAACCCCTACCCTTAGGTAAAGAGTATCCAACACAAGAATCTTCCCTCAGGCATAACAAATTTTCCCCTCAGGTATAGGTAGTGTCGCCCATAGGCATAGAATCAGCTACCCACAGGCACAGAAGAAGTTGCCCTTAGGATGAAATAACTACTTCCCTCAGGCTAAAAAGTGCAGTGCCCACATGCTAATCACAACAATGCCCTCAGGCTAAACAGGTAACCAGGCCATGACCAACACGTAAAAAATGCAGAAAACAAGCAATTCCTCTCGAGGCAATTCTATAATTACTACTTTAAAAGAATACCCTCGGGTATCCTGGCCAAATGGCTAAACAGTGGAACACACCCCTGGGGTGGTTCTTGATCCAAGCAACAATCCCAACCAGCATTTTAATATCACATTTAAATCACCTATTCAAATCTAGGCATTTAAAATAGTTATGGCCTTAGCCACACGACACCGCAACATGGGTTCGTGACACAAATGCTCACAAACACACGACAGTTGGAAAACAAACACCAAGCCACCTAACTTATACGTCAACGAGCGGTATACACGATCGTCGATCCCAGAAACGCCCAAGAACGACATAGATATGAGGTAAGAAAACTTTCATTCAACCACAAATAACTCCCATTAGGGAAATAATTGGTAAGAAACATTCCAGGAGAAGAGAGGACATACCCGCACGGTCCCAACATGATCTATCGGGGTGGAAACGGATTCCGGACGTGCGCTCGACGGATCTATGAAGCTTCGACCATCCCCTCATGCTCCTTCTTCCCGTTCTAAGCCTTCCATGTGAATATAGGAGGATACTGCCCATTTTAAGAGAAAAAAACAAAGTACACGGTGTGTACTTTCTTCATTTAACTGTTCCCCTGGCGGCACCGACACACTGTTCATCCGTCGACATGAGTACATGACATGTACTCCTGAGTACATGGCGTGTACTGTCGCCCAGCTGGCGGCTGCTCCACCACCTTACTGTTTTGGCCTGCCGACTGACTACATGACATGTACAAGACCACTACACGGTGTGTAGTCGGTTCCTACACCCTTTATCACCGACATGGCTACACACCCTGTGTACCCATCCCACACGGCCAAAAGTACACGGTGTGTGGAAAAGTACACGGCGCGTAGTTCCAAAATTTAGGATTTTTCCCCATTTTCCATATTTTCTCAAAAAAAAAACTTAAGGAAAAGAGAAAAGAAGAATCCCTTACCTAAAAACTAAGAAACAGGTTCTTAAAAACTTCACCCCTTATAACAATTCGTCCCCAAATTTACCTTCCAAGGGTAGAGAAGATAAAGCTCCAAACAGCTCTAGCCACTAAGCACGTACATCGGTCTCCCGCTCCCAGGTCTCGTCCTACACTCGGCCATGCTGTCATATCACCCATACGAGAGGAACTGACTGACCTCGGAGAACCTTCGTGCTCCTGTCAACGATATGAATCAGATGCTCCTCAAAGGACGCATCATGCTGAAGCTCAACCTCCTCTGGATGAAAGGTGTGAGACGGGTCTGAATGATAGCGACGCAACTGAGACACATGGAAGACGTCGTGCATGGCTCGGTACCGCTGCGGTAACTGAAACTGATAGGCAACCTGCCCGACTCTCTCCAGAATCTCAAATGGCCCCACATACCTCAGTGAAAGCTTACCCTGTCTCTTGATCCGCTTGCGACCTAGCCTTGGTGAAACACGCAAGAAAACCTGATCCCCGACCATAAACTCCAAGGGTATTCTACGGCGATCAGCATAAGATTTCTGACAAGACTGCGTGGTAGCCATCCACTTATGAATCAACTAGACCTGCTCAAAAGTCTCCTAAACGAGCTATGGGCCCAGTAAAGCTGCCACACCTGCCTCTAACTAGCACAAAGGTGATCGGCATGGCCTACCATATAAAGCATCGTATAGTGACATCTCGATAGTTTCCTAAAAACTATTGTTATAGGAAAACTCGACTAAGGGTATATGCTTCTCCCAAGAGCCCCCAAAGTCCAGGACGCATGCACGCAGCATGTCCTCTAGAACCTATATCGTATGCTCCGACTGGCCATCGGTCTGAGGGTGGTATGCTGTGCTCAAAAGCACCTGTGTACCCAGTTCCCTCTGAAAACTCTTCCAGAAATGAGACGTAAAATGGGTGTCCCTATCTGAAACGATAGAACGAGGGACCCCATGAAGACGGATGATCTCTCAGATATACAGCCTTCCGATCTCGTCAACACCAAAGGTCTCCTTGATCGACAAAAAGTGAGCTACCTTCGTGAGTTTTTCCACAATGACCCATACGACATCATTGCCTCGAGGTGATCTCGACAAACCAGTGACGAAATCCATCGCGACATCATCCAATTTCCACTCCGGAATGGGTAACTGCTGTAACAGCCCAGCTGGTCTCTGGTGCTCCGCCTTCACCTGCTGACAGGTGGAACACCTCGTAACAAAACCAGCTACATCTTTCTTCATACCCGGCCACCAGTACTGACGCCTCAAGTCACGGTTCATCTTTGTAACCCCAAGATGAACTTCCCAAGATGAATCATGAGACTCCTGCCGCATCAGCTCCTCGCGTATATCCCCTGGAACCCATACTCGTCCATGGAAATGCAGGACCTCATCATCGCCTAACGTCCAACTGGGAGGAGGGTTTTCACTTTCCATCGACTCCCGTAGAACTAGGCCTTCTGAATCAGATAGCTGTCTCATCCTCACTCTATCTAGGAGGGTATATGTCACAACTAATGAGGAAAGATAGGTCTGCCCCTGTCTGCCATGCACCTCCAGATGCATCTCAGAGAAGAAGGCCATAAGCTGCCACTCACCACTGTCCTCCTGCACAGCCTGTGTCTGAGTCTTCCTGCTCAGTGCATCGGCTACTTCATTACCATTACGAGGTGTATAGGCAAGCTCAAAATCGAAGGACTGTAGGTACTCGACCCACCTCCTCTGCCTCAAATTTAAGTCATGCTGAGTAAGTATGTACTTGAGGCTTTTGTGGTCGGTGAAAACCACAAAATGATCTCCCAAAAGATAATGTCTCCAACAGCGCAACGCATGCACAACTACAGCCAACTCGAGATCATGCTTCGGGTAATTCCTCTCACGTGGCCTCAACTGCCGAGACCCGTACGCAACAACTTGATCGCCCTGCATCAACATTGCTCCCAGCCCAATACCTGATGAATCACAGTAAAATGTATAGCTCTTCCCCTAATTTGGGAGTATCAAGATTGGTGTTGATGTCAACCTTCCCTTCAGGTCCTGGAAAGCTGCCTCACAAGCTTCCGACCAAACAAACTTCACACCCTTCTTAGTCAGACCCGTCAACGGTGCTGCTAAGTGGGAGAAGTCCTATATGAAGTGTTTGTAGTAACCAGACAGCCCTAAGAAACTCCGTATCTCAAACACGTTCTTAGGCTGCTCCCAAGAAACTACTACCCCCCTTCTTTGGGTCCACTGCAACTCTTTCCTTTGAGATGATATGACCCAGGAAGTGAATTTGGTCCATCCAAAAGTGTCACTTTGAGAGCTTAGCATATAGCTGATGCTCTCTCAGTGTACTCAATACGATATCTAGATGGGTGGCATGGTCGTGTCGAGTGTGAGAGTACAATAAGATGTCGTCCACGAATACTACCACAAAAGAATCTAGATAAGGATGGAACACACAATTCATTAAAGCCATGAAAACTGCTGGCGTGTTCGTGAGTCCGAACAGCATAAACGTATACTCGTATAGACCATACCTGCTCCTAAAATCCGTGAGAGGTATATCAGATGGTTTAACACACAAATGATGATATACAAATCTCAATTCAATCTTCGAGAACACTCATGCTCCTCAAAGCTGATCAAAAAGATCATCTATCCTTGGCAAAGGATATCGGTTCCTGAACGTTATTTGGTTCATCTTCCGATAATCCACGCAAAGTCTGAGGGTACCATCCGCCTTCTTCACAAAAAGGACTGGAGAACCCCACAGAGAAGTACTGGGTCGGATAAAAACCTTCACCTATAACTCCTCTAACTGCCTCTTGAGCTCCTGAAACTCAGGTGTGACCATCCTATATGGAGGAATGGACACCGGTGCTACTCTTGGCATGAGCTCAATAGAGAAATCCACCTCACGCTCCAGAGGTAGACCTGAAAAGTCATCCGGGAAGATCCCTAAAATGATAAACCACTAGAGGGAAATCCGTCTGATAAGTCCCCTGATCATCCAGATATAAGCTCGCAATATGGGCTGTGACTCCACCTCGCCCACGATGCTCTGGTCCAGCTCAACTCCCCTGAACATCCCACTCACCCTTGTATAGAAACTCTCCACCCTCTGGTGACGTGAAACTCACTCTGCAATGATAGCAGTCTTCAAAGGCCCGATAGGGAACCAACAAGTCCATCCCGAGAATGAATTCATAAGCTACAATCTCTAAGACATAGAGGTCCTATAGAAAGTGACACCCACCAACCTCAAGGAGGCACTCCTTGCCTTGACGCACACCAGCTGTTCTAGTTCCCAATGGAGTGTCTAGCGTCATGATATCAGAAGAAGAAGAAACATAGAGCCCAAGGATCTACACAATGTGTACATATATAAAACTATGCGTATCACCCATATTGAAAAGTACTGAAGACAAGACAGAAGCTACTAGAATATTACCTCTGACTGTAGAAGGTATGGGATCCGGCTCCTGCTGGGTCTGTTGCACTGCATATGCCTACCCAGTGCCGTGGCCCCGCGACACAGCCTGGCTACCCTGAGCTATCCCGCCCTGTTGCCTCTGAGATCCTGGTGTCTGGCTACCATGGCCACGACCACCATCTCTGCCTGCACGCCCTAACGTATTCCAGTTCCCCGACTGGTAAGAAGCCACTGGTCCTGCGCCTGCACGCGGAGTCTGCACAGAACCCCTCTCACTAGCAATCAGTGGAAATGCCCTGTAAAAGCACTGCAGATGACCCATATTTCCACAAGATCGGAACTCCACTGGGTCTTGTGGACACTGTGGCCTCTTGTGCCCCTATCTACCAAACTGGTAGAACATGACCTGTCCACCTGAAGCATTATTATGACCGGTACTACCACCCTGAGAGAATTCCATCTATCTCTTCCTCTTACCAGCAGAAATAATACCTGTAACTGGTGTTGAACCACCCTGGCCCACACCACTAGATTCTCGCAGGTTCCTCCCTGTGATCAGCGCCTGATTCACAATAGCATGTACTGAAGGTAACCTGAAAACATTCACTAGTTCTCAGATGTCATAACGAAGACAACCCTCAAAATGTCTGGCTCTCAACGTCTCATCACCCACCAACACGGGTGCAAAGCGCTGAAGCTCGGTGAAACGAGCAGAATAGTCCATCACCAACATAGCGCCATAGTGAAGATTCATGAAATCTCGAGATCTATCTGCCCTCAGCATCTCTGGAAAGAAGAAGTCATAGAAGACTACCTAAAAGTCTTCCCACAACATGTCCCTATGATTCTCTGACTGGGTGGTAACATCCCACCACCTCTTGGCGGAATCACGCAGCATATACATCGCGAGCTTGACCCTCCACCCTGGAGGTGTCTCAAGATGCTCGAAAATAGTTTGCATCGACCCCAACCAAGACTCTGCAACCTGTGGTCCGCCATCCCCTGAAAACGTAGGCGGATGCTGCTACTGGAAGATACAAGTCAGCTCAGCCATAGATGTGGCAGCCTACGGTGCTCTCTGAAAGGTCTCCATGAACCACATAAAGCATTCACGGAACTGTGCCTCTACGCCTGTGTCCGGAATAACAGCTGGCACCACATATGGCTCTGCTGGAGGATCCACTGGTAGCCCATGGCCCACCATCTCTGGAGTATACTTGTTGCCACTCTCTTAGAGAACAATGCGCGGTCGTCTAGGTGGCATGACACTACAAGGTCAAAAACACGCCTTAGATTCAAGATTATCAAGACTGAAAGTGAAGGAACCAAAAAGGTAACAAGATGAAGAAGGCATTTCAATATTTGAAAAACAAGACTACACGGCGTGTACAATGACTACACGACGTGTACTTGACTTCTCTTCCCCTGCCCGGGTCCTTCGACACGGCTGAGCCACATGGCTCCCATTGAACAAAAACTACACGGCCTGTATATAATCTACATGGCATGTATGGTGTTATTTTCCAACTGCCTGTGTCGCTTGTGACACGGCTGACTAATTGGCTTGACACTACACGACGTGTTACACCCGCACACGGCGTGTACACCATCCTGTTTCCCAGCCACACGGCTAACTCCACACTGTCTGTCCTCGGACAGGACTACACGGTGTGTCCCACAGGTACACGACGTGTTCAAGGAGAGGTGACACTGACCAGTGTTGTTAGTTACACGGCCGAGTCCCCAGGTCACACTACATGGCATGTTCATCATTGACACGACGTGTTCTGTAAAGGAGTTCTCCGACCCATGTTGTTAGTTACACGGTCAGACTCCGGGTCGACACTACACGGCGTGTACATTCGGCACATGACGTGTTTTACCCAAGCTCCTCCCTACCCCGTGTCACCGCGCACACGGTTTGTGACACGGGAAGAGACTACACGACGTGTATTCTGGGTACAGGGCGTGTACTCAAAAAGTTCATTTTTCTTCCCAAAAAGAAGGCCATACACGGCGTGTTTGAAGTATTACACGGCGTGTATACTGGTTTTCCAGACATTATGCCTCAGAAACTTCCCCGGAACCCAGAAAATACCGAAAAACAACACCTAAGTGTCAAATTCTGACTTGTGAGGGCCCATACTCCCCAAGATTCAAAGTTTGACATCTTATCTGTGTTATAATAAAATAAACAGTCAATGAAACACCAAATTCCGGTCAATGAGGGCCCATACTCCCTAGAGACCAAATTTTGACATTAATTATATAAACAGGCTCACACAAGAAAATACCCTATCACAAAATAGGTATTTATCAAGCAGCTATCACAAAAACATGCTTTACTAGCACAACAACTATCACAATAGCATGAAATTTCTAATGCACCTACATGGCATGGAAACTATACATGGAATGTGATAACTATCATGTGCCTATATGATGCATGAGATGACATTCCCTCATCTCATCGGGTTTCAACTAAATAGAACCCATAGATAAAATATAACCAGCACAATACAAGTGCATCACCCAGTAGTGAAATTAAATCAATTGTAAATTGCAAAATCAGTAAAATTGAAATTTGAGGTAAATTGGATTTTCCCTGTACACGGGTTAGCTACGCCCAGTCAAAGCTTATTACCAACTACCATCCGTCCTATCCCTGACTACGGATCCAAACAGTAAGTCAAAGAAAAGAACCCCTATGATACCACTTTGTAACGTCCCGGTTCCGGGTGTCACTCAATGGGTGCCCCGAACCCGGTTCGCCACGTGACCTCAAGCACATTTCCACAAATGCCAGAGGCTGCTAACTAACAGCGAGGGCCCAGGTCTGATAGTGGGGAAACTATGCCCTCATTTGTCAAAGTGTAGCGCAACGGAATATAAAATAAAACATACAACAATCAGCGGAAGTAGTAAACCATACACAATTGAAGTAAACTATAGCAGTGGATATAACCAACAGTATATAAATAATGATGCTACATGTTTCAAGTTCTAAGAAAATAGCAAGAACATGTTATACATCAAGACAATACAACAAAAAGAAGAGTACAACAGAACAAAGTGAAACAGCTGGCAGCGTCATCACAAGCCTAGGCTCGGTCCCATGCCCTCATACTCCATAGAAACTGTCAAGTACCTATATAGGGACTCTTTCCCCTATCCACACCAGTAGAAATGTAATCTATTTGGTCTGAAAAGCATGACCCAAACAGGGTGTGAGAAATATATCTCAGTAGGCACCCACCAAAGGCCTGTTCCCAACTGCGTGTAAGCATGCAACAATAGTGTGTAGTAGTAAAATGCAATAAAGTAAGCTGTACTCAAAAGTAACAAACTACCAGTTATATTATCATTTTATTACACATTTAATCCATTTAATTTAAAATATCACCACAGTGAATATTATAAATAACCAGCTAATGTCCTCGGACATGTAAACCCCTACCCTCAGGTAAAGAGTATCCAACACAACAATCTTTCATCAGGCATAACAGATTTTTCCCTCAGGCGTAGGTAGTGTCTCCCACATGCACATAATCAGCTGCCCACAGGCATGGAAGAAGTTTCCCTCTGGCCAAAATAACTACTGCCCTCAGGATAAAAAGTGAAGTGCCCACAGGCTAATCACAATGATGCCCTCAGGCTAAACAGGTAACCGGGCCATTCCCAACACATAAAAAATGCAGTAAACAAGAAATTCCTCTCTAGGAAATTCTAAAATTACTACTTTAAATGCATACCCTCGGGTATCCTGGCCAAACGACTAAACAGTGGAACACACCCCTGGGGTGGTTCCGGATCCAAGCAACGATCCCAACCAGCATTTTAATATCACATTTAAATCACCAATTCAAATCTAGTTATTTAAAATAGCTATGGCCTCAGCCACATGACACCTCAACATGGGTTTATGGAATGAAAATGCACAAACACACGACAGTTGGAAAACAAACACTAAGCCACCGACCTTATACGTCAACGAGCGATATACACGATCGTCGATCCTAGAAACGCCCAAGAATGGCGTAGATCTGAGGTAAGAAAACTTTCATTAAACCTCAAATAACGCCCGTTAGGGAAAGAATTGGTAAGAAAAACTCCAGGAGAAGAGAGGGATTACCCACGCGGTCGCAACGTGATCGACCGGGGCGAAAACGAATTTCGGACGTGCGCTCGGCAGATCCCCGAAGCTCCGGCCGTCCCCTCCCACTCCTTCTTCCCGTTTCAAGCCTTCCCTGTGAACATGGGAGGATACTGCCCATTTTAAGCAAAAAAAAAAACAAAGTACACGGCGTGTACTTCCAAGTACATGATGTGTAATTCCTTCATTTAACTGTTCCCCTGGCGGCACCGCCACACTATTCATCCGTCGACATGAGTACACGACATGTACTCCTGAGTACACGGTGTGTACTGTCACCCATCTGGCAGCTACTCCACCGCCTTACTGTTTTGGCCTGCCGACTGACTACATGACATGTACAGGACCACTACACGGCGTGTAGTCGGTTCCTACACCCTTCGTCGCCGACATGGCTACACGCCCCGTGTACCCATCCCACACAACCAAAAGTACATGACGTGTGGAAAAGTACACGGCGTGTAGTCCTGAAATTTAGGATTTTCCCCCATTTTCCATATTTTCTCAAAAACAATTAAGGAAAAGAGAAAAGAAGAAGCCCGTACCTCAAAACTAAGATCCGGGTACTTACACTGATAGTACAAATGACTCACCAATGCCAACAGTACAATTCAAAAAACTAGAAACACTATTCATAGACTAGAAATTTGGAAAAGTGTTGGGGATAAGTCACCTTGACCTTCTAGAACACCCCAAACACCATATCTAAGCAAATAAATGGACCGGAGAGGTTCATACCATTACATCAGATACCTCTCAAACATTCTTGTCCTTGATAATTCAAAACCAACCTAAAAGGAAGCTGAAAAGGGGTCTGAACAACCACACATCGAGATACCTATCAATGTTTTCACCACCAATGGAGCTCAATCAATTAAAAAGTAACAAGTGAAACCACATGAAAACCACAACCAGTTCTTAAACAATATCTCGGGGGAGATACCACTCAAAATAGAGAAATCCAAAATCAATAAGAGAAAGACATCTCATAACCAAGAATGGTTTACAACCATGAACCAAACATCATAAAAAAACTGAAAATTAAAAAAATTGGGGTACTAAGTGTGAATATATAACTCAAATTCCCATGTACTATCCTCCATACCAATGTGTCTCCATAAGACACTAACCAAAGGGATAACACGCCCATACAACACCTTCTCCTTGCGGTCCTGGATCTCTAGATACCACTTATCGAAGGTCACATAATCATCAAAATCAATCTCTCCCTAATCGATGATGTGAGATTCTTTATGAGTATAATTACGGAGCTATGACACATGAAAAACATCTTGTATCCAGCTCATCTTTAGGAGAAGTGATACTCGATACACCACAACTCCAACATAAGCCAACAACTCGAAAGGCCCAACAAACCCGGGAGAAAGATTACTCCCACGGCCAATCCTTCTCTACCCATGATGTGGATTCACCTTAAAAACAATTTATCTCTAACATCAAACACCAAAGGTCTCCTCCATTGATCAACATATGATTTTTGACGATCCTACGCTGCCTTCATCCTCTCTCAAATCACCTGAACCATCTTTGTCGTGTTCTGTACTAGTTCCAGCCTGAGAATTTCTGACTCTTCGAACCCAGTCCAGAACAACATAGAACACCATGGTTGTATATACAAGGATTCAAATTGCACCATACTGATCGTGGAGTGGAAACTATTAATGTCAGTGTACTCTAGATAGGGGAAGCAACTCATACAAAAACATCTAAAATCTAGGACACAAGAGCGCAACACGTCTTCAAGAGTCTGCATGGTACTCTCTATCAGACCATTTGTATGTGGATGAAAATAATTGATAAGGCATAAGTGAGAACTTAAATAATTTTGGGGACCTATCCATACCCTAGAGGAAAAACAAGGATCTCGATCAGAAATTATCATCCTCGAGACACCATGAACTATCACCACCTCCTCCAGATACTACCTTGAAAAAACATCCACTGAGCTCGACTCCTTGATCATAATGAAGTGGGATGATTTAGTTAAATGATCAACTACCACCCATATAGTTTCATGGCCTACCTGATCTCAAGTTAAACCAGTAAAAAAGTCCATCGAGATGTCCTCCCACTTCCTTTGAAGAAAATCTAATGGTTGGAGTAAGCCACTGGGAACACAGTGCTCGACCTTCACCCTATGGTAGACCAAACATCGAGACACAAACTCCACAACTACATGCTTCAACCCAGGCCACCAAAACTAACTCCTCAAGGCTCGGTACATCTTTGTCATGCTAGGATGCATTGAAAATGGTGAACTATGGATCTATCTGATAATCATCTCCTGAATCACTAAAGGAACAAAAATCCTTTCTTGATACAACACCTAATGTTTTCCATCCTTAGACCAAACATCCAGGGCCTCAACACAAACAACTCGCGGTCTCTCCATACCTCCACCTCAAGATCCCCCAACTGGGACTCTTATACTAGTTACACCAGAGATGATTGCACTATCATATAGAAAAGACAACCTCTGCCCCTGACTTCTCCCATATCTAGATGCAATGCTGAATATTCTTCTATTACTCTCTAAAAATCACTAGATTCGCGCAATGTATCACCATGTGAGTTCCTTCACTGTGTATCAGTTGAAACATTCCCCATTCTAGTTTTATATGAGATTTCAAAGTCATATTCTTTTATGAACTCCATGAAAAAACACTACTACAAGTTCAAGTCATATTGGGAGAAAACATACCTCATGCCTTTAATGTCGGTGAAAACCACAAATCACTCTCCAATGAGGTAATGGATCCAAAAATTCCGAGAAAACACCACTACCGCTAACTCAATATAATGGGTGTAATAGTTACATTCATGGGGATGAAACTTCTGAGAACCAAAAGAAATGACCGGTCTCAGCTACATCAGAACACAGCGTAACCCCAGATGTGAAGCATTGAAGAAAACATAAAACTGAACTCCCTTTGTTGATAGATAAAGAACCTGAGCACTTACCAAATTTTCCTTTAGATACTCAAAAACTATCTGACACTAATTAGTCCACATGAACGCATGATCCTTCATAATCAATGCTATCAGAGGAGTCACAACCCGAGAGAAATCGACTATGTACCTCCTATAGTATACTGTGAGACCAAGGAAACATTGAACCTCTACCACTATCTTGGGGGATTATTGATACAAAAATTCTTCAATTTTGATGGATCCATAGAAACTCCCTACTATGATACAATAAGACCCATGAAATGGATTTTTCTATCCCAAAACTCACACTTAGACAACTTCCCAAATAGCTTTTGTTGATGAAGAACTCCCAAAACAGCATGCAGATGATCTGAATGCTCCTCCTCAAAAGTAGAGTACATAAGGATATCATCAATGAAAACCACCATGAACATATCCAAGAACTCATAGAACATGATTTTCATCAATCCCATGAACAAAAATGGAGCATTCATTACACCGAATTCCTTTACAATGAACTCTTAATGCCCATGACGACAATGAAAATAATTCTTAGGAACATACTCATCCTTCACACACATCTGATGATATCTTGACGCAACAAGATCATTGATAACCAACTTGAACCATTCAGTTTATTTAATAACTCATCAATCCATAGAAGAGGATAGCGATTATACACTACGACTTTGTTTAAGTGATGATAGTCGATACACAACCACAAAACATCATCAACCTTCTTCACGAACAAAAATGGTGCAACCCATAGTGACACACTGAGCTGAAAAAAACACACTATAATAGAATATCGATCTGTATACATAGCTCCCATAACTCATAAGGGGACATCCTATATGGAGAAATAGAGATAAGATGCGCTTCTGGCTGTGGCTCGATCCCAAACTTGATCTCTTGTTGATGGGGTAATGCTACAAACTTCTCTGGAATGACATCAGGGTACTCTTCTAGACCCTCAGAAATGAAAACTATCATACCTATGAATAAATCAAAATTATCTTATCCATAAAGGATGACAAGGATGAAACATGTCACTGACCCATCTGATGGTCTCTCTCTCCATCAAATACTGTTGGCTCTCAATCAGCATCAAAGAACACCACCTACCTTAGGAAGTAATACACTATAGCTTGCACTGAATACAACCAATCTATGATGAGGATGAAATCATATAGTTTTATCCATAAAATTAGGAAATCTCCCCAATAGAGGTGATTCCCTAGCATTAGCTCACAATATCTACATACTTCAAACATGTCAGCTCGACCACCAATTGGTGTAGTCAACTCTAAGGGAACTGGAAGCCTATATTCCCCAAGTACCAAATCATGGAAAAGGGTAGGTGATATAAAGTATTGTGTGTCTCCCGAGTCAAAAAAGTCATACACCCATGTAGAAAACAAGAAAAGGGTACCTGAAATGACATCTGGCTCACCTGGCACCAGTAACACTAAAGCATGAAGCTGATAACGACTAGATCCGCAACCTCTATGACACTGATGACTACCACCACCATGGTTTTTCTACACTCTCTGAGGAAGGTGATTGTCCTAGGGTATCCTCTTACTACCCCATATACTCTCTATTGATCCAAAGATGGTGCAACCTTCTACTGCTTCCTTAGCTAGAACTGCCTCAATGGAGGAACCTGGAGAGGAACACCCGGTGCACACTGACTGCTCTAAAAGGTCTTTAACTATCATTACTAACGACCTCAGCCTCCATAATAAAAACAAGCACTTGATCCAATGAAATAGGCCTAAGATCCACCTTTCCCAAATAAATGAGATGCTGAGGGCTGGGACCTACCCCCAGTCGAATAGAAACTTTTCTACCTCGAAAAACTAGAACCCCTAACCACAACTCTACTTCACAAGGAATCCTGAAGACTCACCTCTCATGATCATTTAGTTCTGGATAATTTCCTCCCAATGATCTCTTCCCTCGCTAGCAGCTCAAGACACGTCTTCAGTATAAACATACTGACATGGCACTAGATCTCTGGATACAAAGCCTCCTCAAAATTCCTTGCCTTAGCCTCCTCATCTAGAAACAGGTCTGAATTATATTGTACAAGGTTATTGAAATGGATTATATACCCTCTCACACTAGATCTACCCTGTCTAATGTTAAGTAACTCCTGGTGATTGGAAACCATCGCAGTCAAAGAATGAAACTTGACACTAAACATGTCTCAGAACTCCTCCCATTAGATGACTAACTCCTCTCGATCCCTGAGGAACAAGAACCACCACCACCTCAGTTCACCATGAAGCATCATCACATCTAAATACACCCAGTTATAATTCCAATCATGTATTGAACTAAAGGCTATATCAACCTCCTCTAACCAGTCTTTTTTGACTACAATTGAAACAGATCGCTCGTACTTCTATAGGCTCTAGAGCTAAAACCCTTAGATTTTCCTCCTCCAAGTGTCATCGTCATCCACCTTTACACTGTGGCGATCTGCTAGAACACCCTACTGGACAGCTTCTATGTGAACTTGATGAGGACGTTGACGTGGATCCATACATACAAAATAAGAAATAGTTAGAGCCAATAAACCTAGAATATAGAAGACTCAACATTAATTAATTAATAGTTTTCTTTTATTCATTTTAGGTTAACCTATCCCAAGGTCTACCCATTCAAACACAGGCACAAATAATAATGATGCATAATCCTTTCCTAGGTCTCTACCCTTCAAAATGTATCACCTCATTTAGTAGCCACTGTAAACATAAAGGTCTGTGCATCAGATCATAGTGGTTCCCTAATTACTTATGACTCAGCCGGTCTCCAGTGTTTACATCACTTTCTAAACTTAACTGACAATTTTTCCCTACCAACCCATGAAACCTCACCTATGCCTAACACCAAACTCCATCGTATCACTCATTCTTGACATATGATACCACTTTGTTAGGACCCCCCACAAGGTGTACACTTATTGGGATGACAATGTGAGAAGGGATATAGTGACCCTTGAGTCTCACCTCTAGTAGTCCTTGGGTTGGATATTAGCACCGAGGGTATAGTAAACACAAAAATTAGAGGCATGAACCTCTATGAAAACCCATACAGAAGAGATATATAAGACATAAACCAACCAACCCCAAGTTAGGTTGCAATATAATATAAATCTCAAGTACATATATGTAATTTAAAATGAGAAATACTCCAACTGAAAGGAAAAAATTCAAGTACCAAAATAAAGTAAAAACATTTGTGACCACGAATCCCGAACAGATACTGTAACCCCAAACTAGTAGTAACCAGCCTGATCTCTAACCTACTCTAAGTGACTTGAAAAAAAATTTGATATACGTAGGGTGAGTATAACAACATACTCAGTGGGATCCTGAGCCTCTTATGAAAATGTAAGTGAAGTATGCTATAACACAGTGACCAAAAAGTGAAACTAACTCATCTCTTAAACAGGTATACTATGTTCCCCTCACCATGGATACTCTCACCAAGTATCGCATACAAGGTTATATAATATAATAAAGAATATCAATGGTACCCCACTACCACTTCCCCACAGGTTTTTCGATTTTCCCTAACATCGCATTTCCTAAGAATCTATCTCCAAAAAGGCTTTCCTGTAGACACTTGGGTGAAACACCAAAACATGCACCTCGTATAACAAAACCACTACGTCCACATAACTAAAGTAACTGGGTATTTTAAAGGAGCCAACAAAGCTCATGTAACATGTATCATATGTCAGGCATTATACCTCCAACCATTACAGCCATGCACCGATTAAGGATCCTCAAGCCATCACAACTTATACACATTACACCTATAGTAGTCCATAAGAAACTATATCCAGAAAATATGTGTGTGAATATACACAATCCATTAAAATCCTCTACACACATATATGGGAAAATAATAAGTGATGTTCCTACCATCACAAGTAACTATCAAGAGAAGAGAGCAAGGCCAAAGAGGGTAGTCATCCATACATCCTCTAACTAAAATGTTAGGGAAAACACCCCTAGAGCTCAGAATCCCTAGGCTGTCAGTTTCCTTAATTGATGGGGTGGACTAGCATATATAATTACCAAAATTACAAAATATACTATAGATAAAAACCACACCATGAACATAACATAGTCTTAGACTCAAGTGTAACTAACATCTCTTAGACTCCAAAATTCTACTATTAAGACTAGGTATCCTATAAGCACACAACCATTTAAAGAGCAGAATTAGATTACATTATCCATTTTTATCAGTTTCACTTTATGTTAATTAATTAATTAACCATTAATTAACATTTATTAATTCCACATTACCTTTCATTAGCACCACACAAAAAGTTTCATGGATTTGAGGCATAACCAAACCAAGTCCACAACTTCTTAGAAATATTACCTTAATATTGCATCCCAAAAAGATCCAACCCTATGGGTTAACATAATTTATTCAATAATTTATTAAAAACATTATTACATTCCCATATTCCTAGGAATTCTAGAAAAACAAACTAATCTACCAATCAAAAGGGGGTCAACATGGTGATTATATGAACTACCCGTCAATTCTTTGCCACCTATAGAAAGAGAGAAGAACCATCCATCATCGAGAAGCTAATCAAAAAAAGCACATGGCATACCCCATACATCTTTGAATTTTTTAAAAGGAGGGTAGCTAGACCAACTACCTTGAGTATTGGAGAAAGTAAAGTATATATTTAACCAAAAAGATTCACCAAGCATCTAATCATTCATATCCAACCTTTTTCATCATCTCAAGTGTCCTCCTCGACACCCACATTCATAAACCGATGCATCTCACCACTATAGGCATCAACTGATACCACAACTAATGGGCCTCCCTACCCCCACATATCACAACAACCATCCAGGATCAAATAAAAACAAAATAAGTAGGAAACAAACATCATATCATCATGGATATTTGAACTTAAACAAGGCACCTGACCTTTATACATAATGAGCACTCTTGGCTTCAATGTACAAGGCACTCGACCTTATATGAAAGAGGGTAACTCATAAACCTACTAGGAATTATTTTTCATAAAATATCCAATTCTATTATCCATATGGAATTAAATTATTTATGATTTATTGGTTCCAACTACGGTCAACCTAAACAGTAATATATAACACTATCTAGTAAAAAAAGAGGAAATAACATATGATTGATACCAATTTATTAATCAGTTTCAAATATTTATTACATCAATTACATTTTGATCAGGTGGGATAAAACATACTAACTCCATAGTTTCACTTAAAATAATAGTGAATCTAAAAATCCCTTACCTCAAAAGGTTCTTGATGTTCCTTATATGATAACAATCCCTGCAATGGATCATGATTGCCTCCCACCGTGACAACTACAACCACTCGGGGACGCCGTGACACGACCTCACCAACCGACACCCAAGAAAACTCTATTGGGAATGTATAAATCACATGTCATAATAGGTAAATGAGAAACATAAGGAGAGAAACCCATACAAATGATGGTAGATTATACCTTATATTGAAGACTGATCGAAAATTCTTGGTTGCACCAAAAATGGGGGTGTGCTTGCAGGAGGATGAACTTCAAGGGGAACCAATCCATAAAAAAAGTTTGATCACATGGATCCTATGGTAAGAAGGAAAGGTATGATCATCTCACACCAAGGAACAAGAAGGAAGAACAAGGGTGGAAGATATCTCATCCCATTAAAAGATTTAACAAAGTAGTGGTTTAAGATACACTTGATTTTCCATTAAAAGCAGATCGAATTAAAAAACACAATTTGACCAATTAAAAGCCTCATGAGTTTTATGAAAAATTCAAAGATATGATTTAATAAACTTCAAACTGCTTCAAATCCACTTAAAGATGAAATTTAAATCATTTTATATCAAAGAAAGTCGTCAAAATGGAAAAACTGGGAAATCTAGAAAAACCTTGAAATTTGACAAAGGAAATGAAACAGTTCTGGAAACACTGTTCACAAATGACTCCCCGATGCCGATAGTAAAAATAAATCATAAAAGTAAATAGTAAAAATCAATCACCAATGTCGACAGAACAAATGACTCACCGAAGCCGACAATACCAATGACTCACTAACACCGACGGTACAAATGAGTTACTCATGCTGACAGTATAAATGACTCACCAACACTGATAGTAAACATGAATCACTAACACCAAAAGTACAAATAAATCACCAATATAGATAGTAATAATGACTCATTGACACTGAAAATAAAAATTAATCACTGAAACTGATAGTAAAAATGATTTACCGACACCGAGAGTACAAATGACTCACCGACGCCGACCGTACAAATGAATCACCGATGCCGACAATACAAATGACTCTCTAACAATGAAAATACAAATGAATCACCAACACTGACAATGAAAACTAATCACGAATTCCAATAGTCTTTTCCACATTACTAGAAACACTATTCATAGAACTGGAAATTTAGAAAAGTGTTCGTGATAAGTCACCTTGACCTCCCAGAACACCTCAAACTCCAGATTTCAGCAAAGGAATGGATCAGAGAGGGCTGGGACATTACATAAATAAATGTAGGAATTAAAAAATATTGAAATGAATGTGATACCCTAATATACTTACAAATAATCAAAGGAATAACCTCAAAATCAAATTGAAGAGGGGAAGAGAAGGCCTCAAAATTTGTGACTTATTAGAAAGAGGGTAAGGGACACCTAATTATAATTTGTTTTATAAGGAAGAATATAGATTTTATGTTGGATTGAAAATTGGATAATCTTCATGGTATGGCCACACAATGTTCCTTACCATGCATACTTTACTAGATGGAACCTCAGAACATGAATAATTTCACAGTAGGGATTTCTAGACCTTCAACCAATAATTTAAAATCCATATTCAAATAATATGAACATACCATGTGCTTTTTAAAAGGTTAATAATAATCACGCAGATGACTTGCACTAATAGATATACAAAAAAAAATATACATCACAAAGATTACACAAAATAATGGATTACTGATGGAGACAACTAATGAATAAAAAAATAAACTAAGATAAATAATATATAGTTTCATTGTTTTCCACAAAAACATTTTAACTAACCATGAAATAGAGATAAAATATTCCCAAAAGTCCATAATTAATATTTTTATGTGATTTCAACCTGAAACCCCAAGAAAATATTATAAACAAATAAAAAAATAAAAAAAACATAAAAAACTAAAATATTATGTTGTGGAAATAATATGAACTATAACACATTATGCCTATATAATTTTTATTAATTAAATTTGAATAAAATATCAAAGGTATTATGTAACACCATAATTTTATGAATATTTTCAATTTAAGAAAGTTGATTTGATAGATATCTTGTGATTCAATAAACTCTAAAATTATGTTAATAATCCATTATTAAAAAATAAATCTATTGAAAGTATTTTATAGTTTATTGAAGTTGATAAAAAATATCTCTATAAAAAGGATAATTTCATTGAAGGTAATTCCACTCATTTTGATAAACTATATTTAAATGGTTTTTTTAATTACTCATAGTTTAGAAAATTTATTACTTTTAAGGAATGATATAAATATAATTTTATGTCCAATTGATGAAATAATTAATAAAATCAATTATGGGACTCTATGAAATGGTTATGAAATATTCATGAGTAAAAGTAAAATAATTTTGGGATAAATGGAAATATTTTATTTACATTCATTAATTTATATATATATAAGGTTTTAATTATTAGATATTGTACCTTGTTTTTAATATTAAAAAAATATAATAGTATTTTATATATATTAAAAAAATGAATGCTAATTCATACAAATATTATGAATTGGATATAAATTAAAGAAAAATCATTTAAAAGAAAAAGGGATATGTTTTAAAAACATATTTTTATTTTTATTATGTATTTTATTATTAAAAATAAAATAAATTAAAATTTAACATCTGGTTTTAATGAAATTATAAGAAATAATACTTAATATTAGAAATTAACATTAAAAAAATGGTAGTTTTTAGGCATGGAATGGATTTTTTTTTAAGTTACATTTTAAAAAAAAATTGTTTTTAGAAATTTTGTGATTTAATAAGATATTTAATTTATTTCACTACTATAAACTGAATCAGTAAAAATGGATTCCATAACACTATTTAGAAATTATTTTTTTGATAATTTTATTTTAATTTTTTAACAAAATATGTTATAATGTGGATTAGTTATGTTATCTTGTTAAAGATAAATTTTTTCTAAAAGGGGTAAATCTGAGGGATAAAGAATATAATGTCAGAAGAAATTTATCTAATTTTATGAGTGTATTTTGGAATCCCCCATACACATATTATAAATTGGACAAATTTGGCTCCACTATCCATTGAAATTAAATATATATTATTAATTTTAAATGTATTTGTGAGAGTGTCACTCGTATAACTTAAAAAATTATATATCCTTCTATAACATCTCCACATAAATTGAGTACATTATCCTGACCACGATCAACCCAAATAACATCCTTATTCTCTTCACCATATCCTAGTTGATCTAGTATCACTAAAGGTCTATCCTATGTAGGCTTAAGGTGTAATCCAATGTAGGATAAATGGGGAAGAGTTAATTGTATTAAATAAGTTTATCAAGTTTATTTTTTTATTTAACCCATAAATATATATTATATTATTCCATATATTATGAAATAATTATTAAAATCATATTACAATAATATTATATTGATTTAATAATCATTATCTACCTCCTTTAAAGATAATGAAAGATGAAAGTGTTGCTCATGAATATACAGAAAGTACCACCACCATGAATAGAAGTATATAATTTTTAAAAAACAAGTCCATTGGAATGTAATATATATAAATTAATTAAATATATTAATTATATATATCATTTTTATGATTCTATGAGGATATATTGTTATTTAATTTCCTTTCGATCCATACAATGAAAAATTAAATCATCACACATCCGTATGTATAGACTATCAACTCCATGAAGTGATGTAATAAAATTTTCATCAATACCATACTTGGATGGTGCTAAAAACTTATATAATGATTACATATTATATTTATGAAAATATTATAATTTTTTATTTGGTGAAAACATGATCAATGTGCATGTATTAGAATTGCATAATTGAAATACACATGGAAAATAGAACAATAGACACGTGGATATTAAATTTAATGAATAATTAATAATAAATGGTTGATTAAATATTATAAAACAATGATATATACTAGAAAGATTAGGACATATCAATTTTTATTAAAAAAAGGAAATGAGAATACAACAAGAATAATGAAGGGGTCATACAAGAACACATGCCCTCATACCCAAGGAGAACCAAATAAAACAATAACTCAAATGTCAAGGTCACATTGATAGGAAGCTTTGTATTCTTCATCCCATTAAAAATCCTAATCAATAGGGTCATGAGACCTGGTATCCATGGTTGTCTTCAGGTATGAGTAGTCCTTCTGCAGTCTCACTTTCATAGGAGTAATGAGTCGAAAACCTTCAACATTAAAAACACCATTTTTTCCTTTAGAGAAGGTGTGTTTATAGGTTGGGTTTTTTTGGGGAGTGATCCTCTACATCATCCCACCTTCCCTGAATAACATATATTTACTTTAATTTATTAATTACTAATTTGTTCCTTGGAATCATCTCACCATAACTCAGAGTTTGTTGCTCCTCAAGCACTTTTCCCAAGCCTTCTTGCACCTTTTCTAAAATCACTCCTAACGTCATGTCACCCTCTCCCAAGGCAGCATGATTAGGAATCAAAGGTAGGGCCAAAACTATTTCTGGTTAATAAAAAGTAGTCTTTCACTCCTCCATTTGATGCACTGAAAAACTATATTCTTTATCCATATTCACTTGACGTTCTTGAGTAATATCCTAAGAATCATCATCCACCGCTTGTGAAGCATTATCACTTATAATGATATATAGTATTATATTTTTCAATATAATAATTTTATATATTTTAAAAATGCTTAGTTTTTTAATTCATGATGTTAGAGTTTTAACAAATAATGTTGTGACTTGAGGTAAGGTTTTATGTTATAATGTAAATTTTGATCAAGATTTTTAATGTATACATTTAAATTATTGGAAATTGATTGATCATTAATAAATAAATAACTTATATTTTTTTTCTAGTTTAATCTTCTATGATTTTGAATAATTGTTTCCATTTTCCCATCTTTGGTACTCAAATTGAAAAAATAATGTTATCAAGAAGTGTTGACCTTATTATTTCTTTTCAGTTCGAAATCATTATATTCCATATCAATATTTATCATAAAATTTATTTCTCTATTATTGAAATATAAAGTATTTATAAATATATTTTTATTATATTTTTGACATTATATATTTTTTTTAAAAGAATCATCTTTTCATTTTTCGAACATATAATTATTAACATTATTTAAAAAAATATAAAAAGAGTGTTTTTAATGGTTTATGGAATGAATGGATTCTCTCACTATAATTTCCATTCATCATTATGAATCATACTACATAGAAATACGAATATTTATAATTAAAATCATATTATTAATTTTCTTTGAATGATTATTTATAAAAATTTATGAAAATATATGATCATTTCACTTGTTTTTAAAAGTATATATCTAATAAATTTATAAATTTATTTTTGAGATATATTATTATCATTTATATACTGTAATTATCCATTGCATATATAACCTATTATAAAACAAATTAATTTCCCTAGAAGGGATTTGGTGAACACTTTTTAATGATGTTTTCATGAAACCTAATTTTTTCAATGAGTTAATTAATATTCGAGCAATTGAGGAATGTTTTGTGATATTAGAAAATGAATATATATGATTTATAATTATATGGTTGTTCTTTTCATTATATACTTCCAATTATTTGGATAATTTTATTATGTCATGTTCAAAAGGGAACATGGGTGGTTATCCCAATCCAAAAAGGGTATATATGTAATTATACCAATCTTAAGATAGTACACATATGGTTATACTATTACCATGTAGGTGAATTGGTGGTAATCTAAATCCTATTACATGTTGAATAGTTTATTCATATATCCATGAAATATGATTTTAATAAAAAAAATTATTACAAAAAATTATTTCTTATGATTATTAATTACTTCCATGGATGAATATTTATTATTATAGATTCAACACATTTATTATTCATGAATTTTTTATGAAAACCTTCATTTCATGAATCATGTTTTATGGTTTTTTTCTTTTTGGATATTATCTTTTAAATTATGATCATTTTCTCTTACCATTAATTTTATGTTATTCCCATTTATGATAGTCAATTGTTATCTAATATATTTAACCTTACTAAGAATCTATGTCCACCATTTATTATGATTCCATTTCTTCAAGTTATAAATAAAATTTTATGTATGAATTGGTTATGAAGGGTACTATGTGAGAAAATTCTTTTTGGAGAAAATTTAAATATTTCATTATGTAAGTTGTCTATGTATCACATCTCTAAAGATACTAAAATATTATAGTTATTGGGTATGTATTATTATTCTATGTATTGAATATTTGTCCAAAGTTATGTAATATTTACATAAGTGATACATTGGTTACCTCATTTGGTATCAAAGTAGGGTTTATATATTTATTAAATTTTGACATGTTTAACGATAAGATATAAACTATTAAAACCCATGATAAACCAAAGTAACATTGGATAAACCTAAATTTTACTCAGTTGATAAAATTTTTATTAATTTAAAACACCATAAAAATAATTTTCCTTATAAAAAGTTTGTATACTTTGATTAATATTGATAGATACTTGTAGAAAAATTTTTGGTGTATGTAAATGTTGACATCCTCAATCGATAGGAGAAAGGTATTCTTGTTATTTATATTTATGAACCTTAAATATATTATTTCATTATGGTTCCATCATCTATTTTATATTTATTGAATTTTACAAGAGTATCTTATCCCCACATTAATGGTTTTATATATAATAATTGATAAAAATTTATAATGGAATACGGATTGAATATAAAATTTATATCCCATAAATGATTGATGTTTGTTTGTAATATTATTCATGTAAATATTGCAGTTGTAACAACCCTAATTTTTATATTATGAACATCATATTCAATAGCAAATATGATACAAAAAACAAACCATATAATAAAATATAATAACCCATGAAATTATGATATATTTATTTCTAAATAAATTCAATCTCTTCGATATCTTGCAACACACCCAACACCGTGTTTGAACGAAACATGATACACTATTAAAATATTATTATTTAAACAATACCAGTAAACCGCAACAATTAAATTGGAGGGTATAAATTAGAATAAAAAAATTATGAAAGTTATATTTTTTAAATATGTATAAAATATATAAAATGGATAACTATTTATTAGATATAAAATTATAACCATTTTAAATAAAAAAGAACTATTTACTTAAGAACAATATTTTTTCTTAAAGGAAGTTTAATCACACTTTGTGCACATAATTTATTAATAGTTTTAAGCATTTTAGAAAATTTATTTGAAACAAAAATTTATATTTGAAATATAAATTTCAGAATTATCTTATAGGAATCATTTTTTGGATTTTCCTAAAAAGAATAATTTTTTTATGAATAGTGAAATATAATGAAATTTAACTAAAAATTTGTTTTTTTGTTAAAATTAATTATAATGTAAAATTATTTATTAAATTTGTTTAAAGTAACATTAGTAAAAATAAATAAATATTTATTTAATTTAGTTCATTGAAATAATTTTTATATTGAATTTTTATGTAAAAACATTGTAAACTTTTTATCAGTTTCTCTATAAATACCCACTTTATCATTGCATTTATGAGATTAATATTAAAATATTTTTTTTCACTTATGTTATTGGAATTTAGAAAAATGGATTCCATATTTTTAATCATTAAAATTTAAATTATTTAAAAATTTTATATTAATTTTTTAACATTACAAATAGAAAAAATAGTAAAACCCATTTATGATAGTTATGGTAATAACTGAATTACTAGGAAGTTAAACTAAAATGATATGTGTTTTAATAACCTAAAACATTCCTAAAATATATTATTGATCCATATATAGACATTTTCATGAATAATTATTGAGAATAATCAATTTTTAATCTTTTAGAATGAGACAAATATATGTTCACCTTCTTATTTTAAAAAATTAGAAGTGTTCCCAAATCTATAACCTTATACTATAATAATTTTTTTGTCATAAATTTATTCTAGGAGTAATTTATGTATAATCTTAATGAAGTGGTCCAAGAAGAGTTAAAATTCTAAAATTTATGTTTTTCTTTTATTTCTTCTTCCATAATCATAAAATATTAATCATTTATGATTATATAATAACACTAGTATATCAAATTTACTAAGATGTTATTATGTTAATGGAATTAACTATATCTATATCCTCTTCACCCAAATGGGAAATGATAATGTTTCTCATTTCTACGATGGACTACAATACCACAAACCGATGTGGCGATTTTTCCATAAACAGCTCTTACACTTGGGTTTGATGATAGATATCAATTATCTATAACATTAATTAAGTATTTATAATTATGAATTATTGATATCATATATTAACTTTTTTGCTTTCCATTCTGTTTAGGATACAATAATATCACCCATGTATATAGTGGACTACCGCCTGAGGAAGCGATGTGAATAGTTTTTCACTAACTCATTAAATGGAAGTGAGTAAGGATAAAATTTAATGAATAAATTTTATATAAATGTAATAATTATTATATTAATTACATATTTATGTTTATTAAAGATAATATACCATTTTCCTTTTACATTGAAATTTTTTAACGTTGTTCGGGTATGTGTGGACTACCGCCTTCACAAACAAATGTGAATCTATTTTCATCACCCGAATAGATATATGAAATTTATATGTACAATTAACAAAATAATATGGTATATATAATATTATTATTATTTTAGAAAATGAAATATTATATAACATCATTCCATAGTGATCTTTGAAAATATATAATTGTTACCCATGCATATGTTTAACCTATAGTCTAAATGATTGTAACATGGTTCATCTTTAATCAGCATCATTAATGATTGGCTTTAAAAGAATAAATAATCTATAAATGTGAAAATTATCCCCTGATTAATATTCTGTATTTTTTTCAATAACGACCTCATTTACCATAGTCAACCTACCAATGTAATTTTTGACACATATGCCAAATATCATCAAAACATCAGAAATAAACATCATTGATTAATTAATCATATATAACATGGTAATAAGTAAAATAAAAGTAATAATAAACATGAAAAATGTTCTTATTAAATTAAATAAATAACATAAGTTTATTATTCATTAATATTAATAACATATGTGATGATTCAAACTCAAGTTATGGATTCTCATCTCATTTTTACTTCCATGAGACATATTCCTCATTCACCAATTATTTCATTTGTGTGGTGTAAATAATTTCCCTATTGATATATAACATCATGAATCTATTTATGTTCATTTTATTTAATTTTTTATTTGAGTTTATTTCTTTCATGGGGATTACGATTAAAAAGTTACCAAAGTGGTAAGGGTTTATTTCACAATCTCATCATTATTTTATATTGTTTTTGTTTAAGTATCATTTTTGGGAATTATTTTATATTTATATCTTAATATCAAATATATTTTCTATTAATCTATTTTTTCATGAACATCTTTATGTAATAGTTCTATTTTCCAAGATTGGTACTTAAAATGATAAAGAAAATGATTTTTTTAAGAAACCCCAACATTATTTCAATGTTTAGCCAAAAATAATTTTTTTATAAAACCATGTTTTTTACTAAATAAATACTATTTTAAAATTATAAAAATGATTTATTAATGAAATATTTAATGATGAAAAAATTACTAAAAAATTATTTGGAAGGAATATTCTTGCTGTTTTCTGAGAGGTATATTTTTAACCTTTACATAGTGAAAAATGAATGTTATTTTTAATATATAAGACTTGTATATAGTTACATTCCCTCATGAAAATCATTTCATTAAATATTCTTACGAAAATTTATAAGGTTATTTTAAAAAAATTAAAATTATCAAAAAATTATTATTTTTGTAAATTTATTTTCAAATAAAATAATTTTGATAAAGTTTTTAAAAATTTCAAGTGGGAAACTAAATAGGACGATGTTTAATGAAAGGTTGTTTTACACAAGGAATGTTCCAATGATATTTCAAAATAATTTTCCATCTAATAATAAATCCTTTTATGTTAATTTTGTTTTAATTGGGATGTAATCCAATGAAACCATACTTATTATTTATCCAGTAGGTTAATGTTCAGTTTGAAAGGGTTTGTACAATGTCAATACCATTCCTTTTAATCTGGATAGTTTTTGATTATGTTCATTGATTGGGGTAATTATTGATATTTCATATTATTATTTCTCAATATTAATGTCTATATTGATTATAGTTCACTAGTTTTATACTAGGAATTCATTTAACATAGTAGGTGACGGGAGAGGTCTGCTATAGATCCTCGAGGAATTAGTAGGTATGATGATACAAACTAGATTTCATTTTGGCTGAGGCCTTACCCATTTATATAGATGTCTTTGAACATGGACTCAATGGTAATATATGTCTTCACACAGGGACTCAATAGTGTATATTAGATGTCCACCATTGTTCAATCCATGATTATTAATTCAATCATTGATATTCAATGTGATTATTCTATTAGTTAGAATGTCCATGGTTAATAGTTCAAGGTCATGTGATTATTTATATGTAATTTTTTGATAAAAATTTATTTATTCTATATTATAGTCATGTTATTGAAGTTTTTTCATCTATATGAGTTATTTTCCATCCACAATTTATTATACCTTATTTATTCATAACTTCCACTATACGCTCATATTTTCTTAGCATCTAATATCACCCTTCTATTATGTTTTATTTTCTCCAGGATACCATGATGTTTATTGTGAATGATATTTAAGGATATACTATCTGTAATAATGGTTCTCTTAAATATTGTTTTTAATTTTATTATTTCAATTGTACTAAGAATAACATGTATTTATATAGTTTACCAAGAGTAAAAAACTATTCAGTCCTTTAAGATGAAATACTCTGAATATACTTCAAGTTTAATAATATAGACACCAGATCTGGATTATTGGAGTTAGTGTCATTACAGTTTGGGTTAGTGGAAGTTTAGTAAAATCATTGGGAACTAGATTTAGGAAACATAGATTAGGGAAATAAACATATAATTGTATTTTAGGACTTGTATATAATAACATCATAACTTTTTGGTAAGGAAGATATTAAGTGTTTTTTCCAAGAAAATAAATACCGGTCTTGATTCTACAAGATGATGTGATTCTGAAGGAGATGTACATTGAGTTCATAACTCTGAAAAGGGTGCATTGGTCTTAACCAAATTGTCACTTGTTTCATGAAAAAAGGCCTCACTACACAGCTTTTTTGACACTCAGGGATTACATGATTAAGATGAATTTAATTTTGTTTACCAATATTTTTAAAGTATTTGAAAATAAATATATCCCTAAGGAAACTTTGTCTATTATTATGGAACTAGATATGTATAAAATTTTCAATTTGTGTTAATTATTTCGATAGTTTTGGGATTGTTCATTTATTTTTCATAATGAAATGATATAATCATGTGTATGCCATCATTTAGTCATAGAGAATTCCCAATTAAATGGTAACCTCATCAATATATGTGATCTAAAGTGTAAGGATTCTTGTTTCTTTGATGGTATTAATCCAATTTTTTCAATGGGAACTAGTCGCCTTAAAATAATAATCATTTTAGTTCATGGTATTATTTGATAATAAGATATAGATATAATTATCTATGTATTATTAATTCAAATGCAAGTAAGATAATATGTGTATATCATATAACATAGAAGACAAAAAGAATAATGGAATGACTAGTTTTCCCATAATTGATAATTGTGGGAAGAAACACCCAAAAATATTCTTAATTTAAAGGAAATTTTGATAATATTGTGAATATAAATGGAACATTGATCATGATCTTGAGGGAAATAAAAAGGTTTCCAATATTAAATCCTTCAGCTGTAGGGATATGGGGGCTAGAGGAACTCACCAGAGGAAATAGAGACAACTGGGCTTTCATAGAGATGGGAACAAAATTTGATTTCTATTTTGATCCCTATGATGTTTTTGATTACACCGTAATGAATGTGGAAGAGGTGATCATGGATAATAGGACAATGTCGAAATTTAAAATCCATGATCTAAAATATTAGACCTTGAATGAAGAAGATCTGGTTCTCAGACTGAGTCACCATTTCAAGGGCACAGTTCCTCATGTGGATGATTCAGAACCTATATATAGTTAGGGTGTTGAATGATATTTTAGGGATATGGGTTATTATAACTCTGTTTACTTCATAGATTTATATTTGGGAAGAATCATCAAGAAGGGCTCAATAACTAATGTGTATTCTAATTCTGATACGGGTTCAAAAGGATTAGGTATGTGAAAATTTTCTTTTATCGCCCAACTTTTTCTTCTAATGAGAGAAAATCCCTACCACCTATAGGATTTTATTAGTCATGTTTTTTTAAATTTGGGCATTCATTGACTGGTGTTTCATCTCAGTTGGTTGTGGGTTTTTTTCATTGCCTATTCTATTTTGATGATCTGTTGTAGAAGGCCCGATGTTACGAATCATTGTATCTAAAATTGGGTTCCTTTCATATTCATGAGTGGTCACTAGATCTTATCCCTTCTCTATTAAAAAAATTCATAGGTGTGGATCATGATTTATGGATTTTTAGGGATTTTATTTCATCTAAAAATGATTCATGAAATAGCTTCTACAGTGGGAGTCCCAATCCAAATTTATAGGGAAACTGAATTAATCAGGTATGGGAACTTTTCCTAAGTGTTGGTAGAAATTGATCTCAGTTGTACGTCAATTGATAATGTTATTTTGTATACTTACATTGATTAAATCAATATGAAAATTGAGGAGAAGAAAATTACACTTTTCTCTCTGTGTATTTTAATGACGTTGGACACTCCAAGAAGAATAGTTTCAGGTCATTGATATGTGGGGCCTGCTCTTTGAGAGGGAACTTAGTGAAACACTATAGAAGGAAGTTTAATAACATGAAACTCTATAGAATGACCAAAATGATGGCGTTCTAGTGGGGCATTATCCAAAGTGGAGTGGAGGCCTTGAAGAAACGAGGATGATTGGTATCAACTCCCACACTTTGACTGAACCAGCAAGCATTGGAGGTTTCACAAGGGTTGGATGTGAGTCAACTTCAGATTCAAGGAAATTATATAGAGATATTTCAGTTAAAGTAAAGGATATGGTTATGGTAGAACACTCAAATATATATTTTAAATAGGCTCTTTTCAAGAGATCTGATATTGTTATGGAGAAAGGGGATTCCTCTAACTAGTTTGACCATGAGGATACTATCCAATGGGGAGTTTCTCATGAATTACAAGAAGAATTTCTCATTACATACAAAAGGAAAGGGAAATATAAAGTGATGTATGAACATGGATTTTAGTTGGTATCTTCTATAAAACACACGCCTTCCTATAAAGTGAATGAAAATTAGTAGGTCCTCAATGGTGAATTTAATTTTTAGGAGGTGATGGTTTGGAAGGTTACCATGCCAAGGGATGATGAAGGAAGTCCACTATAAGGGAAGGTGGAAACCATGGAGGGTTCAATTACCTTTCTAGAATCTGGGCCCAAAATTAATAATTTCTCATTTCTAAATATTTTGAACATATCTCATAGAAAATATCATTTTCATGAAGATTTTTCAACTTTTAGGTTTAGGTGAAATCATTAGACATTGGTAATTTTGATATCAAGGATACATCAAACCAAGTTTTTGATTCCTTGAATGATGACTTTCCTAGATAAATTCATCCTCATGATGATGAAGATGAATTATCAAGAATTGGTTATCAAGATGTCACATGGTAGGTCCCTAAATTGTGGAAGAGTGGATGACATCTGATAGGTCATGGTGGATCTCAAAGGGGTGGTAGGTATAAAAGAAGGTGATGCTTTTATTAATTTGGTTTTTGGCGGTGTTGTTGGTTCCACCTTGTTAGCTATGAAATGTCCCTCTTTTTATACATTGTAATTTAATTTTTTCAATAATAATTTTTCTGGGACCATGGATTTTAATCCATGGTTCATGCCTTTTTAGGTTAATCAATTATATCCTGGTTATAAGAATTATGAAATTCATAATTATTGTACTACCAAACCTTTTCATTAATTATTTAAAAGTGTTTGTTGAACAATACTGATGACCAAGAAAAATGATTTTTTATCATGTTAAACTTATGAAAAAGAATGTTTGAGGGAATGATATCCCTTAACATATTATTTATTTTGAGATAATTATGTTGGGTTAAAGAGATGATTGAAATAGAAAATGTAAATTGGATAGTACTGAATACCTTCCAATTGATTAATGATTTGTTGACAATGGGTTTTATGCTTTCATTGATATATTTAACAATATTTTTTATCTAAAGAATATTACGAGTAGTCTAATTTTTATTTTAAGAATAATGAAAAATAATTGTTTACAATAAGGATTTTTGGTAATTCAGGTTATTACCATGTTTCATGATAATAAATGATGAGGTTATTCACATATATGGTATGTAATGATTAATAACTAATTAATATTTTTTGGGGGTACTAATTATATGTTCATTTTGAAAATATAGTAACATTATTTATAAAATATTGGATAATAAAAATTTATAAAGTTTATAAGGTTAACAATTTATGAAATGGTTTATGTTAAACTTTGGACAGAGTTTTATAGGTGATTATATTACATTACCAAATGAATATTTATTCATATTGGGTAATTTATGATAACCCTATTAGTATTAGAAAATATGAACTATGAAATTGAAAGTATTTTTAGCTTTTTATGGATCTTAGAATCCATTAAAAGTAAATTTTAGTTCTTTAAGAATAAAAATTCCATATTGGATATTCATTTCTTATAGTAATAAATTTTTCCAAAATAATTGAATCATAACCAAAAGATGAAACCATTCTTATGAAATAAGAATATATCAAGTAAAAATATATTTTTATATTATATATCTAGATGGTAAATGAATTCCTCCAATCTAGTAAAATGATATTGAAAAAAATATTATCCTAATAACTTCATTTATGTTGAACCAATGGTCTTTTAAATCATTTCAAATTTATCATTTTGTCCCTCAAATTGACATTCATCATTCAATTTATTGTGATCAATAAACTTTATTACTCAATATAATTATTTAAACTTTTCTCCCACAACCATATCATCAATTTCCACCATTTTTCTCATATCTAGAAAACTTGTTATCTATTTTTCCTATAACATACCATTTCTCTTTTGGAAGGTACATTTTAATCCTTGTGACGGTTTTACTTTTACATTGGCTGGGTAGGGATGAGAAGGAATTTGGAGAATACCTATAATGGTGATATTAGAGATTTGTTGGATTCTTAGTAGAAAACTATTTAATCTGCATTCTATTAGGGATTTACACAATGTGTAATATGGTTACATGACATGTAAATTCTGAAATAATAATAAATTATATTTTATCAATAGGTTAGAGTGTTTTCAAATATTTTTGGATTTTTCAATTACACGATGTATAATTGGGTTACATAATGTGTAAAGTCCTCATGGTTGTTTTTTAATAAGAAGCCTGACCAAATTTTCTTCTCACCCTCTCCTGTTTTTATTTCTCTTGGCCAAGGAGCCTTCCCCAAGTGATTTTGGACCCCTAAAACCCTTTTAGGTTTTTTCAATTCATGATTGATTATGTGGTAATGGTGTGACTATTTGGGTAAGCTTTCTCCCAATATATTCTTATATTTATCTCTTCTTACTTAGAGTTTTATAGATCATATAGGTATTCCTATAACTAAAATACACATTATCAAATATTTTTTCTAGGTTGAGTTACTAGATCTTATTCACCTTCATTCTTATTGGCAGGTTCTGTTGTGGGATTTTTGTTTCTCTGAGAAAGGTATGTGGTTCCATTCCGATTTCAAAATTTATGTTAGCCCTAAATTTGATTGTTTAATTTAAAATTTTCAAATGAAATGAAATTTCTTTATTTAAATAAAATTGCATTCATTTGTTTTATTTAAAACCTAATTCTATTGAATTGGTGGGTTTAGAACTTGATTTTAGTATAATATTGTGAAAACCCCCAATTACGTTGAATTGGGGAATGTTTATAGAAAGTTTTTGAGTTAAATTGTTGAATTTAATTTTGGAAATGGATTTGATGGAAAATGGTGAAAAAATACAATAATATTGAGTTTGGGAATTATTGTGAAATTGATGTAATTTTGTGAAAATAAATTTTTGAATTTAATTGTGGAGGTGAATTTTGAAATTGAATTGAGAAATTAAACTGTGAATCAGTTCCAAATTCTTCTATTGTGAACATTTATTAAAATGGTTTTAATATAAATGTTTGGGTTTATCTTCTAAAAAGTAATAGTTTTTATTAAAACCCTATTATGGGGTTTGAAAGTAAAATTGGTATACTTTAAATGGATAATGGGATAAATTTTATTTTAAGGTTTCTTAAAGGAAATTTCCCATTATTATTTTGTACTAGAGCACATGCAATCCTCAGTTAGTTAGTAAGTTATTTGGATGACACATTTTGATTTATAACATTCAAAAACAAAAATGAAACCCATCACATCCCTTAAATAATGGCAATAAGTCATATTTTTCTTGAGTTCAAAGGGACGTATGTACATATTTCTATGTCACGTCGAGTGTGGAGAATATATAGCCTAAAACTATCAAACCTTCTTAGACATATGACTATGTTGCTCAATTTTTTTGATTTCAGATTAATATATTTCATTGTTTCAAAATGTTTTACATGCCTTATGATGTATACAAACTATTTATTCTAAAAGTGTTTATTTAATCTATTTTTGAAAAACACCATTGTTTTAAAACTATTCCCCAAATTTTATTGTGAATCTTCTGTTTAAAATTATTTTTCAATCATTTTAAAAGTGAATATTGAATTGTTTTATTTATTATCCTTAAAATTCCAAACCTATTAGTTTTAAATTTAAAGATCTATTTGGTTAATTTAGTATTATCATATTTTATATAATATTTTGTGAGACCATACTAGGAATTCAACTGAAACTCTACATGTTCCTTTAGGTGTTTATATATTATCTCCATCCACATTCATGTAAGGGAAAAGGATCACATAGAGGTGGTTATATATGTTGATCCGTGGAATTGGTGGGTTGCATCCTTTGAGACATGGTCAGTTTTTTCTATTTCCTAGTACATGGATGTAGTATTTTGGGATATGTTTCCTATTTGACTTCTGGAACAATTATCATCGTGGATTTTCATTGGTATACATTAATTAATTGTCTCTTTTACTTCTGCATTGCTAGTGAAAAAATTATTCCCACTTTCTTGTTGTATGGTGCCAGGTTCTAGTCACCGACCCATGATTATTGGGAATTACCATCAGGATATGTCAGGACTAGATCAATTATTGGTTACCAGGGTACCCTCGATGGTTTATGAAAAAGTTGAATAAAAGGATGTTAAATGTTTTTTCTTGAAGTCAGTATGAATTGAGTAATCTTGTTGAGACTTAGGAGGTAGTTTGATTGAGTGCCATGACATCTCTCACTATAATGAGCATTAAGTCTTCAGAGGTGGTTTGGGAAAGACATATTGAGGATAAGTTATATTATTTTCCATGTTTTTATTTGGATAGAGTGAAATCAAATTTTTTTCTCTATCTATTGGGATTAATTTCCCTTTTTTCTCTATTTGAGTGGTTTTAGGATTATTTTCTTATTTTCTGATGATCTTGTGTACCATAATGGATCCAAGAAGACATGTGAACCAGATAAAGGAAGAAGATTATATTGACCCTAAATAAGTAAATCCTTTCATGGATATGAGTTTGGTTAAGGTGATTGTGCACACTATCCAAGATCTAGGACATATACCTCTTCTAGTTCCCATTAAGGGTTCAGTAGTGGAACCTCATAAAAGAATTCTGAATATTTTTTCTCATGATTTCATTTGATAAAAGTAAAAAACTTTCAAGGGGTCAAATGATCCTTATGTGAATTTAGAATACTATAGAAGTATTAAGAGTTTGTTTGGGTTCTTAGAAACAACTAAAAAAATCAAAGTGAACTATGCCACCATCATGCTAGAAGGACCTAGTATGAGATGGTGGGACATGATGGTGATAGTGAAGAAACATGAGGGATCAGAGTAGATACACTTCAATTTTATTTTCAACAAAAAAGTTCTATCTAGAATCTATGATGTTTTCTAAGGATATATAGTTTTTCAAACATGAAATGGTTGATAGGATTGGGATGAAGTATGCAAGCCATTGTGATAAGATCATGAATTTTGAACCTGTGATAGTTCAAATGAGAAAATTATTGCTCAAAGGATCATGTTGCAACATAATAAGGATATATTTCTCAATTATTCATGATAAATACATATTCTTATTTTGATGTAATAGATAGAGTTTTGATGGTTGAGATGACCCGAGTTGGATATTCAGTGTTATTTGGAGTTTCATTTTCTCTTAGTAATAGTGTGAATTATTCTATGGGAATGAGGAATCATGATTATTATTGTGGTGGTTCTTAAAAAATGTCTTTTTCTAAACCTCCTGTAGTGCCTAGAAAAGGACCTTTATTTTGTTACCAGTATGGAAATCAAGGATATTCAAAGAGGGTTTTCACTGAGGCACCCATGAACTATAGCTCCCATGGAAGATCATGCCACTTGCATAGATTCTACAATGTTTATTACACTATGTATAGTGGAATGTGATCATCATTACCTTCTAAAACCATGGTAAAATCATATTCTTAATGTTAAAAAGGGTTCTATCCATAGAAATCTGAAACGAAGCTTCTTAACTCAGTGAAAGAGTCTCCATTTGAAGCAGATACGAGTCCAGTAACCATGAGAGGTACCATTAAAAACCTTTTTCATCAATGAATACATTATTTGATACTGGTGCATCTCATTCATTTATTTCAAAATATATATTTAATAGTCTTAATTTTTTTGTGGATATTTTATCATGTGCAATGTATATTACTAAACCCCTTGTTATGAAGAGAAAGAATGGTCTCCATAGTCCCCCTTATGTTTTCTATCTATCAAATGTTGATATTTGTTTGATTTTTTTGATTCAAGACATGAAACCTATTGATGTAATTTTTGGTATAGATTAAATCATTTCTAATAAATCTTAGATCAACTGTTATCTACCATGGGTCTCCTTCACTACACTTGATGGTGTGTTCCATAAATTTAAAGGGGAATGAGACCCAAAGTCAAGAAGATTAGGACCTTCTTATCCAGAGTTGGGTAAAGTGATGTTTGTGTTTTCCTTTTATCCAGAGTGAGAATATTTTTATAGTGATATCCCTCTAGTGGTCATTGCATTCCTTGACATGTTTCCTTTATATTTCCCTAGTTTTTCCCTGGTAAGGGAGGTTGAGTTTTCTATCATCTTAATGCATGGTACTCAACTAATATATATTCCCTATTAACATATGAAACTAGATGAAATGAAATATTTTAAGACTCTATTGGATGATCTTCTAGAGAAAGTATTGATCGCATAGCGATTCACTATTCAATTCCACCCTTACACCGCTGTTTTAAACTAGTTTTGTAATGAATATTAAAAATATAATAATAAATTTAAATTCATGTTTTATTAAATGAATTAATTTTTATCACTATTAAAAAGGGAAATTATACTTGTTTTGATATTTTCATTGATGGTGGAGGTGATTTAGAGGTCTGAAGATCATCCAGAAGAAAAATGAGCCAAACTGCATGACATCCCATGGACATCTGTACACTGTTTCGAATAGTACGAGATTTCTGTGAATCCAAAAGGGATGAAACTTTTTTTACCTCTCCTAAACATCACGGTATACAAATCTTATTAAAGAAGAGAAGCCAAATTCGTCCGTCTGGTGGCCCATACAAACCATTTTTTCCAGGTGAAAGAATCTGCCCGAATTCAAAAGTTTGTTTCGGTCGTTTGACAATATATCCCAATAAATTTGTCTAATGGCCTCCATATTATATAGGGATACATTCAAGAGGCATACCAACAACTCGTTTCTTTTTTTAAAGTCATGATATGGATTTATACTATTCCAAAATCGAGACACAAGTGGTATCTCAAAAATAGGGTGCCCAAAACCATGTCCCATTTTTTCTATAAAAAGGCACCATGGGCACCTTAATTGGGAATTCGGCCAAGGAGTGAAGTGATGAAAATTTGGAGTTCCATAGGAGTAATCTACTCATATTTGAAGTTCTGGAGGCCTCTATCCTAATAGGGGGATCAATAATGAAGAAGGACTTCCGCCCGAGCTTTCTCCTCCACCCGATGTCGAGCTAATCAGTGGGCGTTCGTTGTGAGGGAGCTACACACATGTCATGGGAGTTAAAACGCATATATTAGCTACTAGTTTTGAGTAATTTTGGGTTTAAAAAATTTATTTCAATGTATCTTACATACTTTCTTGTTTTAATTCTTGTTTTGATGCGTGTGAATGAGATGCTCTTAATTTCTAACCGATCAATATGAGGTTTTGAGTGTGTGACTTGTGTTGTTCCGATTGAGTAACACAAGAATACTTTTATTACCCTCTTTTTTGAGATTTTGATCTGATTTAGAAGCTCTTATTCCATGCATAATTTATAGACCATGAGAATATGATTGTTATGTCAATGTTTGGTTCTTCCAGCAATGAAATAAAGGCTTAGGAATTAATCGAGATTCCAATTAATTTCAACCAAAGAATTACTCCAAACATAAATTAGTCTCCAAGAATGATTAACTTTAAAGTGTGTAGTGAACTCACAATGAACCCTTTTATCTCATATTTTTCAAAACCCATTTGGTTTCTCAACTTTAAACATTCAATTAAGTAATTTCATCCTAAAATTATCTTTAAAACCCCCCTAATTTTAGTACTTCTTAGTAAAAACAAACACTCTAAACCCACCAACGCTCCTTGATAGATAACCTAGGGTCTTCACTAGAATATAAATCAACCTTAAAAACACAATCAATTTGACTTGTCATGACAACGCATTCAAATTTTGGCACCATTTCCGGGGAGCACTTTAGTTTTTAGTGCGTCTTTTTTATATGATTTTTTTAAATTTTGTGAATATTAATTTGTTTTATCTTATAAATTTACCTATATATTTGTGAATATTTATTTGTTTTATTTATTTTAGTTCACTTTGGTTTTTTGTAAATTTGACTTGTTAGGACGTCATAGTCAAATTTTGGCGCCGTTTTTGGGGATCTATTTTGTTTTTAGTGCGTGTTTTTTATATGATTCTTGTGCATGACACATTATAATACGAGATATTTACCACCTTTAGAACCTGAACTGGATAGGATCATAATTCAGTGGCCCCGAGATGCACTATAAAACTCTTTGATAGAGGACACACCACAACTTGAGACTTTTCTAAACCACCCTTCTTCTGGAACAAAAGTAGAACGTGAAATTAAAGAGTATAAAATGGATGAAAACAATCGAACACTAAAATAATTGACCTCGCATGATGTTGAAATCCAACCCATATATATTCAAATTCAAGGCAAGGCACCCAATTTTGAATTAAAATCTGGTCTAATTTACTTGTTTCCTAGATTTCATGGACTCACAAGAGAAGACCCACATAAACATTTAAAATAATTTCATACTGTGTGTTCAACATTAAAACCATAAAATGTGGATTATGAACAAGTAAAGATCAGGGCATTTCAATTTTCATTAGAAGACACTATGAAATAATGATTTTATTATGTTAATTCACCAATAAGAGGCTGGGTGGACATGAAACGCCTTTTTCTTGAAAAATATTTCCCAACCTATCGAACTGCAACAATAAGGAAAGAAATTTTTGGGATAATATCATCTCAAGGGGAAAAACTTCATGAATATTGGTAGAGATTTAAAATATTATGTTCAAGTTGTCCACATGACCAAATAAGTGATCAACTTTAAATTCAGTATTTTTATGTAGTTTTAATTCCAATTGACTGTAACATGATTGATGCTGCTGCAGGTGGTGCACTGGTGGATAAAACCCCAATCCCTGTAAGGAACCTGATTGAGAACATGGAACAGAACACTCAACAATTCAGTACATGGTCCAGTGTACCCATTCGAGGTGTCCATGAGGTGCAAAGTACTGAATTTGAGAATAAGGTGGACACGATGTTTAAAGAGGTAAGTAACCTTTTATGAAAACTCAATCTCTCCTAAAGGAAATCTCAATCTCCTCCTCCCATACATTATGGAATATACTCTTCTGACACCTATTATTCTAACCAATTCCCCCAATTAAGAGAAAATTATGAGAGTTGTGAAGAAATATTTCTAGGCTGCCCTTATATACAACCCTTTAGGAAAGAATCATACCATCAATCCAACTCTGGGTGGAAAGAAAACCAAGATTATAGGAAAGGGGGGTATTCAAACTAGCCTCATCAACCATGGAACCAACAAGGTCAGAGTAGTCATCCACCACAACCACCCAGAAATCCTCAACCAACCCAAAAAAATTTCCAACCGCCCCCTCAAAAACCTGAGCCTAGCCTAGAAGATATAATGAAACAAATGTATTCCAACAATCTCCGCTTCCAAAAAACCACCCAGGAATCCATAAAACATCTCAAAACCCAATTAGGCTAACTAGCTAACTCAGTGGGTGAAATAAAGTCACGGGTCAGGTAAAATACCATCTCAACCATTAGTCAACCCTACAGATAAAGGAAATGTTAGTGAAACCACCCTTAGGAGTGGAAAATAGATGAATCCTCCATTAGAGTCATCCCCTCTTGAAGAAACCTCCATCCCAACCATTAAAAATGTTCCAAATGTTGAAAATTCTTATCCTGAGAAAATCCCTTTCAAAGGAAAGAGTGTGTCTTTTGATGAGTCACCAAGCCCAACCATTCCTCTTCCATTTCCCAAAAGTTCCAACCAACCTAGGAAAAAAAAGGAAACTGAACTTGATAAGGAAATATTGAAAACTTTCAAAAAAGTTAAGGTTAACATCCCCTTGATTGATGTCGTGAAGCAAATTCCACAGTATTCCAAGTTTCTAAAGGAGATTTGTACAGAATGAAGGTGACTTCAAGGTGATGAGAAAGTGAGCTTGGGGAGGAATGTTTCAGTATTTATAGATCCATCACTTCCCACCAAGTGCAATGATCCTAGAACATTTTCAATTCTGTGCACCATAGGGTAGTATTATTTTTATAATTCTATGCTTGATTTAGATGATTCTATAAATGTGATGCCTCACTCCATTTACTCTACATTGCAGGTATGGGAACTGAATCCCACTAGAATTGTTGTTCAACAGGCTAACCAGAGTACCACACACCCCTCTCGTGTGTTAGAGGATGTTCTTGTGAGGGTTCAAAATTTAATTTTTCCTCCTGACTTTTATGGGTTTAAAATGGAGGATGATAGGATGAATTGACATGCCCCAATTATATTGGGGAGATACTTCTTGAAAACCTACAAAACCATAATTAATGTCCACAATGGTACATTATCTATGAAGTTTGGTGGTGACATTTTCCACTTCAATATCCTTGATTCCATGAAGCACACCTCAGAAGAACATTACTCTCTCTCTATTAATTCTATAGATGCACTCCCTTCCCTTGAAAAAACATCATTTCATTCCCCTGATCCTCCTTTTGAGTTTTCTTCATTAATAGAAATGCTAGGAAATGATTAATGCATTGATTTTTGTAGTGGTCCATAAAAGTGTCATACATGTTCATTGATTGATACTTTATTGAACACTGAGGATCCATTGACCATTGATGATACTGTTAAGTTTGTAAAAGCTCATTCCTCATCCGAGGATGATACCATTGAGAATTTTAATGAGATCAGTGACCTATCACCTTCACACAAACTCCCATCAATCCAAATCCACCCTAATTTGAACTGAAACAACTGACTCAAGATTTAAAATATTCATATCTTGAGAATAGAAACAAGTTTCCCATCATCATTACTAGTTCACTCCCTCCTGAGCATGAATTACGACAACTTGAACTTTTGAGGGAGTATAAACAAGCTTTGGGATGTACACCTTATGACATTCCTAGTATTATCCCATTAATATGTACACATCATATTTTTTTAAATGATGAGGCTAAACTAGTGACGCAACCACAATTTCGATTGAACCCAAACCTCCTATAAGTTTGGAAAAAGGAGGTAACACAATTATTTGCTGGTGGAATCATTTACCCCATCTCTGACAGCCAATGGGTTAGTCCCATTCAAGTAGTTCCTAAAAAAACTAGCCTTACAATAATCAAAAATGAAAACAATGAATTGGTTCCAACTCATTTATAGAATAGTTGGCATGTCTGTATATACTATCGCTTACTAAACCAACACACTAGGAAAGACCATTTCCATTTTCCATTCATTGAACAAATTCTAGAGAGGCTGGCGGGTAAGTACCACTACTATTTCCTTGATGGGTATTTTGGATACTTTTAGATCAATATTTCCCCTGAGGATCAAGAAAATAAAACCTTCACATTCCCATTTGGCACATTTGCATATAGGAGGATGCCATTTAGTCTATGAAATGCTCCAGGTACTTTCTAGAAATGTATGGTTAGTATTTTTTGGGATTACCTGGAGAATTGCAGGGAAGTTTTCATAGATGATTTCATAGTTTATGGATTATATTTTGATGAATGTTTATGTAGTCTTGGTTCATTACTATGTCACTGTATTGAAAATAATCTTCTATTCAATTATGAGAAATTCCATTTCATGGTGCGACATGGTATTGTTCTGGGGCATGTCATCTCCGTGGATGGTATCCAAGTAGATAAATAAAAATTGGATGTCATTTATTCCTTATCATTCCCCCAAAATGCACGGGATGTGAGGTCTTTCCTAGGTCATGCTGGATTTTACCGTCATTTCATTTGCGACTTTAGTAAAATTTCACCACCTCCCCAGATTACTCCAAAAAGAAAAAGATTTTTTTTTGATAAAGAATGTGAGGATGATTTTAATAAGTTAAAATGGAGTCTCACATTGCCCCCGGTAATCCAACCACCCTAGTGGGATTTACCTTTTGAGCTCATGTGTGATGCCTCTAACTATAAATTTGGGGTAGTCTTATCACAAAGGGTCAATCGAGCTCCACATGTTATTGCCTATGCCTCACATACTTTGGACCCTGACCAAGAAAACTACACCACAACTGAAAAATAATTCCTTGCCATTGTGTTTTACTTGGAAAAATTAAGGTCATACATTTTGGGGTCCAAAGTCATCATGTTCTCAAACCATGTATCCCTCTGATATCTCATTAAGAAACTAGAATCCCAGCTACATATCATTCTCAAGATGCTCCTCCTTCAAGAATATAATATAGAAATTTGAGATAAAAAAGGAGAAGAGAATGTGGTGGATGACTATATCAGTAGGACTCCACCGTCACCGGACATTGACTCACCCCCTTTTATTTCAATAAATGATATGTTTCCCGGTTAGCAATTTTACTGAGTACAAGATGATATTACTTGGTATACTAAGATTGTAAATTATTTGGAAGCATCTTACATTCCTACTGATTTCAATAAAAACCAAGTAATTCATCTAAAACATGAGTCTCATTGGTATATTTGGGATGACCCCTACCTCTAGCGCACATGTAGTGATAAAGTCCTTAGGCATTGTGTTACCAATATCAAGTTTCAGTCTGTCCTTCGATTCTGTCACACTCCTGCTTGTGGGGCCCACTTTGGTGCCCAACAGACTGATCGCAAGGTCCTTGATTCTAGTCTTTTTTGGAAAAATATTTTTCTGTATGCCCATGTTTTTTTTAAAATCTTGTCCTCATTTTCAAAGAATGGGGGATGTCCCTAAAAGAAATAAAATTCCACAATAACCATTTCTCTTTCATGACAATTTTGATGTTTGGGGTATTGAATTTATTGGTCCATTTATTAATTCCTTTGGTAACTTTTACATTATTTTGGTGTTCAATTATGTGTCAAAATGGGCAGAGTCCCGAGCCTCAAGGACGGATGATTCCAAAGTAGTTGTAGAATTTTTGAGAACTCAGATCTTTTGTATTTTTGGATTTCCTAGGTTCATCATTAGTGACCTGGGTTCTCATTTCTGGAACCGAAAAATTCAATATCTTTTGTGTCGATATGGGGTCGGTTATAGAGTGTCTAATGCATATCACCCATAGACCAATGGTCAAGTCGAGGTGTCAAAAAGATAGGTAAAATAGATTCTTGAAAAAACAGTTCAACCCAATATAAAAGATTGGAGTCTTGGACTTGATGATTCATTATGGGCCTACCATATGGCTTTCAAAAATCCCATTATAATTTCACCCTATAGTCTTGTGTTTGGAAAGATTAATCACCTGTCTATTAAGATTGAGCACCAGCCTACTGGTCCATAAAAAAATGCAATTCTAATCTTTTTGGTGTAGGTTATCAAAGGAAGTTGTAGATTCAAAAGTAGGAGGAAATGAGAAGAGATGCATATAAAAACTCCAGGATTTATATAGATTGAACCAAGGCTTCCCATGAATATATTATACTTCATCGTTAATTCCACATTGTGAAGAAGGTCCTCCTTTATAATGAAAGGCTGAAGTTGCATCCAGTAAAGCTTCGTTCTTGCTGGTTGGGCCCATACACTGTTATTAATGTATCTCCATTTAGTGTTGTTCAGGTTAAAAATGAAGAAACCAAGAAAACCTTCACTATCAATGGGAAACGGCTGAAGCACTTCCATGAAGCCCTTTCAGAGTTCCCGATGGAGGAACTCAATGTTCAAGAAGAAACATACCAGTGAAACACACTAGGTTTTATCCTACCTTCTCACATTATCAATTATTACTATGAGGACACTAAAAATTTTATGTGTGGGGGGATGGGTAAATTCCTGGGTTAGTTAGGAATTTTCATCATCTTTTTTCTTTCTTCTCTTATTCACCTTCTTTATTGTATTTTCACTTTTCACCATCTTGTTGAGTTCATTAAGATTTTCATCGTCTTTTTTATTTCTTATTTTTTTCCTTCATTATGGTATTTTAACTTTTCCCCATCTTGTTGAGTTCATTAGGATTTTCATCATCTTTATTTATTTCTTCTCTTTTTCTCCATCTTTATGGTATTTTTTACTTCCCCCCTTTATGATTACCAAATCAAGGAACATACTAAAAATGCATGTTGAAATTTTTGAATCCATGTTGATTTAACATTTGATAAAAAACTTGTCTCTATTTTGGATTTAATGTTTGTATGAATTTAACACCAGAGAGTGATTTTTAGTGAATTGGCTTTCTGTCAATGATATAAATGGGTCTATCACTGTAAAAAATTTGAGATGATTGATTCCCCTTATGTGAGTAATTTTTGGGAAAACTGTGTCACTAATATATCAACACATTGTTTTTCACCAAACCATAAATTTTGAATATTTCTAACTTAATATAAGGTAAATATATGTTAGGTTAATATTTTTCAGCTTTAAATGATATTTTCATACATTTGTTCCTTATCCAATCTGTTTCATTAATATACTAGATTGACCTATGCGTGTGTACCTAATATCTGAATATTGTACGCCCTAAGAAAATTGGGTTGTGTATTGGGTAGGTCAAAAACCAATCCTCCTTAACCAATTATCTTGTTATAACTATTTCAATTGGCATCGTGAGGAGATCAAACAAGGATTGAGAGATGAGTGTGAGATTTGTTCCAAATGAAACTTTTAAAAAAACCAAAATAATATATGAGGGGAGTGACGAAATGTGAAATATATGGGGATATCTAGGTCGGGATCTTATGGGTTGACTTCTGGGAATGCTTAAGTGAGTGGGTCTTGAAATATGATTGCAAAGGATGTAGGGCAGGTTCGGTGAAAAAAAAATCATTTAAAGCCGAATAATGTTAAAATAACCTATATTTATTGGATAGAAAGTGGAAAGAATATCATGGAATGGTTTTAACTCACACATATTGAGAGTAAATGTAATTTTTGACTTTTAATTTCCTTGATCAATTTGGTATCATAAATCTCTTTGAATTTCATTGTGATATAATTTATAAGAGATCTTTTTCCATTTTCACTAGGAAGAACTCCTTAGTGTGGTTCATGCATTGATCACATTACTTTAATGAATTAGAATTTACTCAAATTTTAAATATTAATTATGTTGGGAATATATATATGAATCATTTTTTTGGATATGTGACTTTTCCAAGGAGTTCAAATGTTTAGGTGTGGGGGTGTGATCACATAGCGATTCACTATTCAACTCCACCCTTACACCGTTGTTTTAAACTAGTTTTGTAATGAATATTAAAAATATAATAAAAAATTTCACTTCATGTTTAATTCAATGAATTAATTTTTATCACTGTTAAAAAGGGAAATTATACTTGTTTTGATATTTTCATTGAAGGTGGAGGTGATTTGGAGGCCTGGAGATCATCCAGAAGAACAATGGGCCAAACTACATGGCATCCCATGGACATCCTTCAACTGTTTTGAACAGTACAAGAATTCCATGCATCCAAATGGGCTGAAATTTTGTTTCCCTATCGAAAAAAACATTTTATACAACCCATATTAAGTAAAAAAAGCCGAATTCAGCAATCAGGTGGCCCCTCCAAACTATTCTGTCCAGGGGACATAATTTTCCCAAATTCAATGGTTTGTTTCAGTATTTTGACCATATCTACCAATACATTTGTCTAATGGACTCCAAAGTCTACATAGATACATCAAAGGGGTTGGTAAACAACTCTTCACTTTTGGTCAAGGTGTTATATGGCTTTATACTATTCCAAAACTGAGACACAAGTGGTATCTAAAAAATTGGGTGCCCAAAACCATGTCCCATTTTGGATATAAAAATGAACCATGGGCACCTCATTTGGGAGTTTGGACAAGGAGTAATGTTCTGAAAATTTGGATTTTAATAGGATTACTCTCCTCATATTTGAAGTTCCGGAGGCCCCTGTACTCATAGGGGTTCGATAATGAATAAGGACTTTTGCCTGAGCTTCCTCCTCCACCTGATGTCGAGCTAATCGATGGGCGTTCGTTGTGAGGTAGTTACACACATTTCAAGGGAGTTCCAACACATATATTAGCTACTGGTTTTGAGTAATTTGGGTGTTAAAACATTTCTTTCCATGTATCTTACATACATTCATATTTGAATTCTTTTTTTGATGCATGTGAATGATATGATCTTAATTTCTAACTGATCGACATGAGCTTTTGAGTGCATGACTTGTGTTGTTCCGATTGGGTAACAAAAGAATCCCTTTCTTACCCACTTTTGTGAGATTTAAATCTTCTATGGAATCTTTTTATTCCGTTCATAAGTTCTGGATCTTGAAAATATGTTTCTTATGTCAAGATTTGGTTCTTCAAGCAATAAAATAAAGGCTTAATAATTAATCGGGATTCCAATTAATTTCAACCAAAGAATTACTAAAAAAATAAATTAATCTCCAAGAATGGTGAACTTTAAAGTGTGTAGTGAACTCACAATGAACCCTTTTATCTCATATTTTCCAAAACCCATTTGGATTCTCAACTTTTAAACTTTAAATTAAGTAATTTCACCCTAAAACTATTTTCAAAACCACCCCTATTTTAGTACTTATTAGTAGAAACACACACTCTAAAACCACCAATGATCCTTGAGAGATGACCTAGGGTCATTCCTAGACTATAAATCAACCTTAAAAACATAAAAAAATTTACATTTCATGATAGTGCGGTCATGGATCCTTACACCTGACTGTGACACCTTGGGTGGAACCAGTTATCTTTGCCAAAAATTTGACGATTTGCTTTTCCTTTATGTAGATTATCGAAAGATAAATCGGGTTATGGTGAATAAAAATTATCCATTTACTTATATTGATGATCTATTTAATTTTTTGAAAGTGTAATGTGGTTCTTGATGATTGATATTCATTCTTACTACCATCAGTTGAGCATAAAAAAATATGACATTTAGAAAACCACCTTTCATAGTAGGTATGGCCATTATGAGTTCTTTATCATTACCTTTGGTCTAACCCATTCCCCAGAAGTTTTCATGGCTTTGATGAACATGATATCTCATTAGTTTATAGATATATTTGTGATAGTATTTGTGGATATAATCATCATTTAATCTATCTCCAAGTAGGATCATGTGAATCATCTGAGAAACTTTTTGTGTCTTCAAAGAAATAAATAAATTTATGAAATTTTTTTAAAATGTTATTTTTGTATTCAAGAAGTAAAATTATTAGGACATGTGGTGTTAGAGCATGGGATATCAGTTTATCTAGAGAAAGTGAAAAATATTATGTCATGGTAACAAACATGGAATATATTCAACATTTAGAGATTATTGGGATTAGTTGGATATTATCATTTGTTCATGAAAGAATTATTGAAGTGGGATTATATGATGACTACACTAACTCAGAAGGGAGTAAAATTTGATTGGTTTGAGAAATGTGGGAGTTTATATATTGATAAAAAATATATTTTTTACTTCTACACTAGTGATGACTCTTCGAGAAGATGGGAATGGATATGTGGTCTTTTGTGATGCATTGGCTTCAGGCATTGGTTGCATCCTCATGCTGGGTGATCATGTTGTTTCTTATGGATCTCATATTCATAGGACATATGAGAAGAATTTCCCAACCCATGAAACTGATCTTGATGTTAAGATGATCACACTTAAGGGTTAGAGACATTACCGTTAAAGAGAAATTTTTACCATGTTTTCAAACCACAATATCATGAGTTATATCTTCTCTCAAAAAGATTTGAATCTCCACCAGAGGTGTTGGTTGGAATAACTGTAGTGTTTCAACTTGTATATCACCTATACCCTAGGGAAATGGATTGTCATTACAAATTCTTTGAGTAGGAAACTTCAATCTGAGGAAGTGAAAGAATGATTTGAAGGATGTAACTTGATTGATTACACTACATAGTTGCATATCTGAGTTAAGGAATTTGGAATCAAGGATTCTTTGGAAAAAGGTTTAGGTGAATTATGCTCTTCTTGGGATAATTCTTCAAGAACATCAGCTCGATGATGAGTTCTATAGCATTATATACTCTCTTAATGGTGGGTAGACTGTGCTTGATTGGTCATTTATAAAGAGTGAATTATATGCCATCAAAATAACTTTATTATGTCTTTATCAGTAAGGGAAGATATGATGAGGTATTTCCAATGTTTACAGTGGGTAGTGCACTCAGGAATCATGAATATGTTCTATGACATGAAGAGGTAGTTCTGGTGTCCATGTATGAGAGGGGACATATCCAAGTTTGTTTCTCATTATTATACAAGATGATATGTTATAGACGAGAACCATAAACCTTTAGATTTTATTCATCCACTTAAAATACATATATGTAAGTGGGACAAAATATCTATGCACGTCTTGGTTGGGTTTCCTCATATATAGAGAAAGAAGAATGTTATATCAGTTGTGATCAACATGCTAACTAAATTCGCACAATTTATACCCATTCATGACAAAACCAAAGTTGAGGAGTTGGGAAATCAATATGTGGATGTTATTGAACGTTTTCATATAGTTCCTTATGTTATAGTTTATTATAGGGTTCTAGGGATAACTTATCAGTTTTGAAGAGGCCTTCATGAGGCACTTGGAGTTCATGTCTATTTGAGTACAACATAAAATCCATATTTGTATGGATATATAGGAAGAGATATACAGATTCTTGAGGATATGCATTTTTCTGGTGTTCTTAAAATTGGTGGAGATTGGGATGATCATGAGAGGATGGTTCCGTTTTCGTATAATGAGAGATTCGATTCCATGATCAAAATGGATCCTTTTGTGGAATTGTGTGGATAAACTTGTAAATCTACATTGTGTTGGTTAGAGATTGGTGAATGCCCCCTTACTGGTCCTATCTTGGTCCAGGAGATAAACAAAAAGATTACTTTTATTTCTTAGATGATTTTGATGGCATAGATCTGGTATAAGTCTTATGCTGTTAATCCTCACAGAACTTTTTAATTTTCAGTTGATAACCAGGTGTTATTTAATGTTACATCTCAATTGGGTAATCTACAACTTGGGAGGGAAGGAAAAAATACTCCTAGTTTTTTGAGACATTGTTTTGTTGAAAAGTTGTGGAAAGTTGCATACAATTTAACAATTCCACTACATTTGAGGTCAATATATGACCTATTCCATGTATCTCAGCAACAAAAGTATCTATCTGATCTGAATCATGTTCTGAGGATGAGTTATATTGAGGTTGAACCTAATTTATCCATGATTGAAAAAACAGTCAGGATAGTTGATTCTAAAAAATAGGAGCTTTATGGGTGGTCGATACCATTGGTTTGAGTGCTATGGCAGCACAATTCTGATTTTCACGAGACATGCGAACACGATGCATTGATGAGAGAGAAGGGGCCTCACATTATTGATGTGAAAGATTTATGAAAAGGTTTTTTGGGATAGAATGTTTTATAGTTGGTAGGTTTTAATATCCCATTACACTTATGATAGGTAAGTTTTAAAATTTTTCATGTTTTCCCTTTTTTTTTCTTGGTTGGGCCAAAAAATAATGGGGATGATACCTATAATGGTGAAGTCAGAGATTTTTGGGATTCTTAGAAGAAACCAATTTTTAATGTAGTATTCTAGGGATTTACACATTTTGTAATTTGTTTACATGATGTGTAAAGTATAAAATAATAATAAATATGATTTTAGGAAAAGGAGATGGGTTTTTTGGTGATTTTTTGATTTTTTAATTACATGACTTGTAATTGGGTTACACACCATTTAAATTCCTGATGGATATTTTTTAATAAGAACCATAGATTATTTTTCTTGTCAACCTCTCTAGTTATCGTTTCTCTCAACCTAAGAGCCTTCCCTAGGAAATTTTGGATCCCTTAAACCCTTTTGGTTTGTTTTGATCGATGATTGTTCATCGATGTTGTTACATTGTGACTTTTCGAGTAATTATTATCCCTATATATTCTTATCATTTTCTTTTCTTACTCATAATTTCAATAGAACATGTAGGGATTGATTGATCTAAACTCCATGTTTTCAAATATTGTTTCTTGGTTGACTTCCTTTATCTACTTCTCCTTCATCCATGTTTGCGGGTTCTTTTGTAGGAATTGTGTTTCTGTGACAATGGTATGTGGTGTTGTTACGATGCCCAACTTTATATTAACAATATTTTTTTAATTTAATTTTTTTTAAAGAAATTAAATTTCTTTATTTAAATGAAATTGGTTTTAATTTTTTTATTAAAAACCCAATTCTAATGAATTGGGGTTTTGGGAAATTGGTTTTTGCATGAAATTGGGAAAGCCCCCAATTCTAATGAATTGGGGTGTATTTGTGGAAATTGGTTTAATTAAATTTTTAAATTTAACTATGCAAATATATTTGATAGAAAATTGTAAAGAAAAACCCAATTCCATTGAATTGGGGGTTTATTGTGAACCTGAAGGAATTTTATGAAAATTAAATTGTTGAATTTAATTTTTAACTATGAAATTGAATTGTAATATTGATATGTGAATAAATTTTATATTCTTATGTTGTAAAAATTGATTAAAATGTTTTTGATAGAAACCTTCAAGGTTTGTATTGAAAAAAGGCATGCTTTTGATTAAAAACCCATTATGGGTTTTAAATTGAAAAATGGAATATTTGAAATGAATAATGGGACGAAATGTGTTTTATGTTTTCTTGAAATAAAATTCCCATCATTGTTTTTTACTAGAGCACATGAGATACTTAATTAGTTAGTGAGTTATTTCAACGAAACATTAGAATTTTGAAGATTTGAAAACAGAAATATATTATGTCACATCCATTAGGTGATGCTGATGAGTCCTATTTTTCCCAAGTTCAATGGTATGCATATACATATTTTTGTGTCACCTTGATTGTGGAGTCCCTATAGTCTAGAACTATTGTAAAATCTTAATCATATGTCCATTATGGTCACTTTTTTGTATTTCAAATGAATATATTCCATTTTTGTAAATTATTTTACATGGCTTATGATTAATATAAACTGTTTTATATAAATTTGTTTATTTAATACATTTGGGAAAGGAACCACTGTTTTATAACTATTCAATAATTTTTATTATGAATCTTTTGATTAAATTTAATTTTCCATCATTTGAAAATTGAATCATGATTTGTTTTATTTATGGTATTTAAAATTCCAAAAATATTTGTTTTAAATTTAAATCATTCTTTGGTTAATTTAATATTTGCATCTGTTATGGAATCCTTGGTGAGACCCTATAAGGCTTTTATATCACACCATACCTATGACTTCAGGTGTTTGTAAATTATCTATTTCTAGGTGTGAGAAAGGGAAAAAGATAACTTAGATGTAGTTATAGCTGTTTATCTATGAACTTGGTGAGTTTCACCCTTTGGAACTTTGGGAAAATTTTCCTTTTTCTTTATACTTGGTTGTAGTACTTTGTGCTGTTTGGCCTGTTTTACATCTGGTACAGTTCTACTAGATGAGTTTCCTTTGAATTCATTACTGGCTTGTATCTTTTACTTCCACATTGTTAGTGGAAATAATAGTTCCCACATTCTTTTTGTATGATTCTACGTGATAATCACCGATCCATGGGGATCGAGACCACCCTTCGGGCTATGTCCGGACTGGACTAGTTATCAGGTTACTAAAGTAATCAGGTTTCTTCATGACAATTCCATATGTCCATTGTATATACCATCCCTATTACCAGGATGATATTTTGTTAACCCTTTTTATGATGTGGTATTTTATGAAGTATATTTTTAAGTGGAAGAGACTTGATTATTGAGATCATGATTAAATTGTAAGGATGTAATTTATTTAATGGGGTGGAATATAACACCCATAGATTTTAAAATATGAAAAAAATATAATATCTTGTTTAGAATGAAACAAAAAGTGTAAAAGGGAATTTAAAATCCTGAGAATTTATGATATAATTATTTTTAAATAAATTCAATCTCATAAATATCTTATAATACATGTAAAACCATGTTTTAACGATTTATGATACACTAATATATATTGATACTTAAGCCATTCAACTATAAACTAGATGATAAATTGGAGGGTATGAATAGTAGTACCTAAATAATGAAATATATATAGTATAAAAATTTATAAATTATATATATTTTTATATATATTTATTATATATAATATTATAACCAATTGAAGGAAAAAGAAATAATTTCAAGAAAACTATGTTTCTTCTAAATGGTGGTTTAGTCGCACTATCCACACATAATTTATAATTAATATTTAAAAAAATTTTGAAAATTTATTTTAACAAAGACACCTCATTTTTGACATATAAATTTAAAAAATTATCCTTGGGTGAAGTTTTTGAATTTTTCTCAAAAGTTTCATTTATTGATGAATAATAATAAAATAAAGAATTTTAATTGAAAACTATTTTTTTTTCTTATTAGTTAAGAAGTTAAATTACAAATTATATTGGTTTTAAAGAAAAATATGTTCAATCATAAATCTATTAATCCAATAAAGAACATTTGAATCAATTTTAAACAATAATAAGATATAGAAACTTTGTAATATTTTGAATGTTTTCTTTTTGAAAACCTGTTTTCCCTTCGCATCTATGAGATTAATTTTAAGTTAAATTTTTAAATTTTTAAATTTAATGTGGAAAATTGTATTATAAATTTGTATTAACAATAATATATATTATCTAATAAGGTATTGTTATATTTTTACCATAATTAATGGTAAAAAATCATTTACCATGATGAAGGTAAAAACTGATTTATAAGAAAGTGAAATTAAAATTATAAGCAATAGAATGATCTAAAACTTTATCTAAAATCAATATTATTGATTTATATCATTTATAAAATGTATTTTTATCCATAATAATTTATTTATGTACCTTTAATAGTATTAAAAATTCAGGAACACATTTTTTATTTTAAAAAATTATATGTGTTCCACTGAATTCACTTATAAAAGGCCACCCCATTTCCTATATTATTGACACTTTCAATCCATTTTAGATTATAAAAGACCTATACAAATAACTTACCTAATTAAATACTCTAATAATATGAATATTTTATTGTTCATAAATCCATTATTATAATATTATAGCTATAATCTTATAGAGAAGGATTAAGAATATGTAGAATTCCTAACTATGATTTTATTTATTTATTAATACACCTACATATAATTATGTTAAATTATGATTAAATATTAACATAATTATCTCCTATATAATTATATTTTATTATCTTTATGGAATTTCCTATCCACTTCCCTCAAATGAGAAACAATAATGTCGCTCTTGTGTAAGGTGGAGTACCACCTCATGAACCGATATGACACATTTTTCATCAGCACCTCTCACAGTTGGGTATGATGAAATATAGAAAAATATTTATATTATATTTAAAACATAATTATATATATTTAGTGATTATATCCTATATATATTTTTTACATTCCATTCCATAGGGGATCTAATAATGTTGCTCATGTGCACGACAGACCATCGCCTCGTGAAGTGATGTGAATTGTTTTTCACTAACTTATTCCATTGAAGGTGATAAAGATACATTTAGTGAATATAAGTGAAATAAATGAATTAATTTTGCTATTTGTTACATATTTACCATTATTAATCAATAATATATCATTTTATTTTGTTCACTAAAAAATTATAATATCATTCGTGTATGTGTGGACTACAACCTTCTCCAAGCAATGTGAATATCTTTTCATCAGTAAAGAAATATGGATTATATATATATACATATTAATAAATAATATTTTATATATGGTATTTTTATCATTAGTTAATGATATAATATTATATAACTTCATTCCACGATGACCAATGATAAGTAGAAATGTTACTCATGCGAATGTACGACCAACCATCTCTATAATGGAAATGTAGTTCATTTTTTCAAAACATCTTACACGATTGGTTTTAAAAGTATAATTTATGTATATAAATATTATGATTATGTCATGATAATTATTTTGTTAATGTTTAAATAGTGATCTATTTGACCATAAATAACCTACCAATGTAATTTTGGACATATAATCCAAATATCATCGATACCTATGATGTAAAAATAATTGATTAATTAATCATATAAAACATGGTAATAAATTAATTTAAATTAATAATAAAATTATAAAATGGTATTAATAAGGTAAATAATTAAATTGTGTTTATTATTCATGATTATAAATAATTTATATGAAAATTCATATTCAATGTTAGGATTTCTCATCTCACTTTTACTTTTATGAGAAAAATTATATATTGTAGAGACCCGAAGCTTGACGTACATGGACATTACATGACTTTTGCGGAATACTTAATACATAACAAAAAAAGACACACAAGGATCGTAATAGTTTAGTGTCTTTGGAAACTCAGAATATAAACAACTAATCATGTTGAAAGATCTTCAACATCTCCCATAACGATCTTCCCCTTATTGTTTCCTTACCTAAAACCTTTATTTATTTCCTGGGGAAAATAAAACATAAAAAGGGTGAGCTCAAATGCTCATTAAGGGAAAACATAGGGAACATAAAACAATCCAAAAACATTTGAAAGCAAAAACTTGAACATGAAATCTAAACATTAAAACCTTGAGAAAAGACACAAATCTTGGAAGTACGTAAGGAATATATCATAAAGGAACATCAATCAAGATAAAATAGAATGGGAATAAAACATGTAATTGTGGCAACCATTAAGCACATGTTATGATTTCTATAGTAGCCAAGGCATTGCTGCCAAGACCATCTTAGTGGACAAAGTCCCTTTCTGAATTGAGTTCACTCCTCGTTCCAGTCCTGTATTACTGAACCGATTTAACTTTCCGTTCCAGCCATTTCTATCTCATGAGATATAAATATTTACCCAATGCATTGGAGGGAGATATAGGTCCCACTCATCTCATAATGAAATTATCCTTACTTGTGCCACAAAATAAACTTAAAACATTCATCATAACCCAAAGAATAAAATGGGTTTCATAAACATCATCCCATCATTTCATAATCCATATAAAACAAATAGACATTTCATCATAAGAAAAGTGAACCATGTAAATCACAGAGACATTAAACTTAAAACATACACATATGAAATAATTTCATCTTAGATGGAAAATGGTTTTGATAAAACATTTGAATTGAATTCTTGAGGAAAATATCCTTTCTTTGTCAAAATCATTTTCTTTTAGAAAAATTCCATGCACTTATAAAATTAAATTATTTTTTTGAAAATAGTCATAAAATCATGTAGAGTAAGCTTCATGAAAATGAGGCGTTATTAAACTGTAAAAATCCGTTCACGCCATATAAGTTAAAAAAACATTCTTCTCGTACTTTGGCCGGAAAAGTCAAAAAACTACCTCGTAACGTAAACAAAAGAAATATTCATTACATACCATGTAGTAAAAGTCAAAAATAGGTAAAAATTACTTTTAACATACATGAAAACACTTTTATAAAACATGGACATAGATGATAGAAATACCCCCAGAAAATACTTACGAATAAGCAATCTCGGATAAAAATGAGATTTGTAAAATTATCCCTTACCTTAGATCCGATTTGCTTCGTAAGTATACAAAACTCCTGTATAATGATTTAAATAATGTTATTGACTTATTGAAGAATCATATTCATTGTTATGATATCATATATGGTTCACTTATGACTTTATATTACCCGTTCTTTTGTAAATTCCATGTTAAAGAGCGTTTTGGGCAAAATCGTTTCATTTGTCGTCCGTGTTTTGACTTGTAATTATTCATATGATTACTTAGATCATGATTACTTAAATCCATAATGTAAAACATGATTTATATATAATATATATTCAGAATATATATATAATGGATCGATAAATGGAAAGAAATACACTGTTCATGGAGACGGTAGGCCGTACGTACGCATGAACGCTGTTTTCGTTTCCTTATTGAATTGAATGGAATTAAGTAGATGAAATAAATATATATATACATAAATCCAGTAGAATTATTTTGTCATATATTTCATGATTACTTATTATATATACTTTATAATCATTCTTGAATGGTTATCATGGAGAGTGAATCTTATCACGTCGTGGAGACAGTATTCCGTACATACGCATGAGCGATGATATCATTCCCATGATCGTGGAATTGTATTAAAGTGTATGTATAATATTAAAGAATAAATATAACTTTAAAATAATCATATATATTCATTACTTTAACCATTATACCCATACATCTAAGGTGGTGGTGGAAAATAGATTACACCATGGCATGGAGACGGTATTCCGTACGTACGCACGCGCGGTGATTTTGTTTTCCATAGGATGGATAGATGGTAAAATATGGTTGTTTAATACTTATAATAACATATCAGTATATGAGTGATACTGATGTTATTACTTCATAATGAAAAAACTAAATAATAATAAGTGGAAGAAGAAATAAAGTTGAAAGAATCGGTAACGGACATTACCTCTTCTTTGAAGTGCCTCTTTGAAACCTACTCTTAGGGCACTAAAATTGGTCTTTTAAGAAGACCAGAACATCTAGGATGTTTCAAGGGAAGTGGAGAAGATAATTTTTCAGGGTTTGGACGAGATTTAAGGCTCAAAGTGGTGTGAGGAAGAGAGGGAGGAGGTGCCCTTTTATAAGGGAGGAGAGGGGCACCTTTGGAAATATAAGAAATATTAGTTTATATTAAATCCCAACCCCACTTAAAAACTTCCAAAATTACTCATATAAGAATATTAGATGAGATAGGGTTGTAATATCATCAAATAATAAAATTTAGACATGTTAGGAATTTATTTTAAACTTTATCAACTTGATTTATCCTTATTTAATCAATTTAATTTCATTTGTGGTAATAACATTCTAATTTTTAAATTATAACAAATAATTACTTAATTGTTGTGAATTGTCCATAATTGGATAATTTATAACATTTTAGACCATATAAATTTAAATTTATAATTTTTAAATATTTTTGTGATTTTTAAACAATTTTATAATATGTTATTGTTATAAAATAACAATAGTGTCAATTTTGACACTATTCATTTAATTGAATTTAAATATAATATATACAGAAGATATTTTCGAAATAAAAGCTTTAATATATTTATAAAAGGTCATATGTATCTCTAAAATTAGTATAGAACATTAAATAGTTCATATAATATTTATTTTATTATTCTTAAAACCATTTATTTGGTTTATCTCTTAATAAAATAATTACTACAACATTTTTGTATAATTATTTAATATACTTATTTTTTGCATATAAATTAAAAGTAAAATCCTATGATTAAGATAAATCTATTAACATTCACAATAATACTTTTACCCGAATTTATCATCTTAAAATAATAATATTTAAATTGTTATATTTATTAAATTATGAAGGTGACAACTTTGGAATCATTTAAAATAAAATAATATAAGTGTCATAATCACTTTTATAAGACTCCAAACGGTTGTATATTAGGTCATTGGATGATTATGGTGTAGATATACACTACCAATAAGTTTTAGTCAGGTTTTTGGGTCTTTTAATGGGTATTATTATTTCAATAAAAACTATATTACTGATTTTTCACTTAATAAATAATTTCTGCATCATTAATGTATCACCATTAATGACAATTATTTAATCCCTAAAAATTCTAAATAAATTATCATGATGTAGATAATTTTATTAGATTTCTGGAGAATATTCATGTTCTATGTTTTATGATGTTTATCACTAAATTAAAATTATAATACTTATAAGATTTAAGAGAGTGACATGTTGTCACTTTCTTTGGTTTTAATAATAATTAAATTATTTTCATGGAAAAAAGTCCATAAAATGAATCTAATCCAACCCTTAGGTGATATGGGTATACTTTTAGCCATCCAATATAATTTTTTCATGTGTTAGAGAAATTTTATAATATTATTGTTACCCTTAATTACCCGATTTACCTTTAACTATGGTAAATAAAATTTACCGTAGTTAGTATTCATAATTCCCAAAAATAAAAAGTAGCCTATTAACATAATTTGGACCCAATGATTCCAAATATGGAATCCATTTTTTTAAATTCAATACATAGAAGTTGCAGAAATTAAATTAAAATTAATCTTGTTGTCGAATGAAAACGGGTTTTTGTTTAAAACATTACCTAGGGTGACCATTGAATTCCAACATCTATAATTATAGTCATTGGAATTTTGGTGAATTAATTGAAAACATGTGAGTGTTATTTAGTTTTCCAAATAATTAAGTTATGGACTTAAAAAAATATAAAACAACCCTCAATCATGAACTTTAAAAGGACATGGTGAAATATTTTGAATTATAATTAAGGTATTTTGAAGGAATTCAAAACACTTTTCAAATATTTCAAATATATTGTAAAGATTTTCATTTTTTAAACACTATTTTAAACTATGGTTAATTTATTTTTAATTAAACTATGTTTTTGATTAAACTGAGTTTTTACTTTTATAATACTAGTATAAGAATTTTCAAGTGGGTATATTAAATCTTAAATTATAACTTTGCATGTTAAAGGTTTAGTGTTTATAAATAATTTTAGTAATACTTTTAGCTAAGACAAAGTATAATTTGTGTTCATCAGCCTTTAAATGTTGAAATAGAAGTCATGTTTAAAAAGATAATCTCTATATATATGTATAATAAATGTATTATTTTATTTAATACTTTATAACTTTAAAAGATTGACATTTATAAAAAATAGTCCAACTAGGGCTAGCCCTTTATAGCTAGGCCAAGGGAGGCAGCTCACGCAAGGTGGCTGAGCCTAGCCCTCAGTCTCAGCTTAGGATAGCCTGTGTGTGAGCATAGTTTCCCCGAAGGGAACACATGAGCACAAGAGCACAAGAGTGTGCCACCAAGGACGTGAGACCGTGGTATGGTAGGGGTAGGCCGAAGCCTGCGGGGAGGCAGGAGCCCATGTATAAGGCTCCCTATGTGTGTGTTGTGTTTTTTTCTAATCAATTGCGGGAGTCACAGGCTTATAAAGTGTCATGGAAACTCTCTCTGAATCGATGTGGGATGCGTTTTCTCAATAAAAACAATATCTGGGCTATTGGATCACGTCGCACACGATCTGGGCCGTCGATCTCAATCCAGCACTTGACCCTCAGCAACTGTGGAATACATCCACATTTTGGTACACCTTATGATCCGACACAGATCTAATCTTGACCGTTATAGATTTTTAAATGCCACGTAGAACCAAGGCCATCCGATCTAGCCGCGGATCAATCTGATCCATTCATCAATTTTAAATTCCATGTATGTACCCCGACCATTTGATCAAGTTCAGATCAAATCTTGACCATCCATTCATTTTCCGATTTTCCCCTTCCTACATCGTCTTCTTATTATTTTCCTGCTTTGAACCAGTAACCCTACACCCTACTTTGCACCATTTTCCTAACCTTTTATAGCCATTGGATCCCCTCCTTTCACCTGGTTTCCACAAGGACATATCCACGATCATTTATAATACTAAAGTGGCCTCTAATCCTAAGAAAGTGGCCTTAAAATATTATGTAAAAATATATAGTAATATAGCATATAAGAAACATGTTTTCTTCCCTAAGAACCCCTCAAATTTCCCTTCTACCTCTAACACCGTCTTCAAGAACCTCTAAACTTCTCATGAGCCTCTTCCTCCTCCATAATTTAAGGTAAGGGAATAATATTTTCTTTCTCGTTCAGTTGAAGTTGTGTATTTATCTACACTTATATATATATATATGCACCTTGAGGTCTGAGTTTTAACCCTTCTATACCCAATTCAGGGCATCGGGATTTCAAGTTTATTGGGTATTAGTAGACCTGAATCATAATTACCTCATGAAAAATTATTTTCATACCATATATACATAATATGTAATGTGCGTATATATATATACATATATATATACATATGTATATATAAACATATATATATATATAGCCTCACGGTTTTGCATAAACCCCTTACGTCCAGGTTTTAAGATTTCTAAACTTGAGCTTCGAAGTTAATTTAAGAACTTCAAAATGTGAAGAACTATTTTGTATAAAACTTTTTACCCGATCATGTATGTTCTTATATATATTTGTATAACCACATAGTTTTAAAAGAACCTCCATGAGGTTCAGATTCAAGTCTACTATACTTTGAATTTCAAAGATGAAATAAATTTTTTTATAGTTATATATATATATATTTATATTCTGTATATACGGTCTATTATAATGATATAATTTGTATCTCACCTCCTGGTCCAGTTGTAAATACTTCAACATGAAAATTCTATGATTTATGGTTGTAAGGATTTATTTTCAAGTGTTTTTATATCCGCAAACCCAATCATACACTTTGTATAAAATCATATACATATATATATATATATAATCAAATTTATGTGACATAAAACAAATCTATTTTATGAATTTTTAAAGATGATTTCCAACCCTTAAATAATGTTTTTGGATGAAAAATGTTCTTTGGGTTTAATTAGATTTATATTTAGAATGCAAAAACCTAACTTTTAAATATATTTATATATGGTCACACATGTTATTAACATAACATGGTTTGGTTTTTAATCAAGTGATAACGGTGTGTTACATATGTTTTTAAGTATTTATTACTTATGATAAATTATTAATCCTAGTTTAATTTTGAAAACTCATGTAGACACTTTGTGTATATACGATTATAGTTTCCAAAACCCTAATTTTATATATGGATTATTAGAATTTAATTAATGTATTGATATAATTAATACTTGTATGAATTTAATCAATATAAGTCTCTGTGTAAGCCAAACCAATATGTATTTATGTAAATATGTATGTCACGATATGTAAAGTATGTAAAACTTTTTTTAGTCAAAGAACTTATAATGATATTAGCCATGTTATAATTTCATATTTCAAATGTATTATATGATTTACCTTGTTGTGTTCTATGATTAAAAAGAATATATATTTTTTATTTGACCAAATTTTTATTTCTTTTTAGTATTAGTTGTCATCACAAGAATTCTAAACTTAATTTCCATGTAATGAATTAACCATAGAGTTCACAGTCTTGTGACAGAATCACTATATATGGGTAAATGCTAATGAATGTAATTTAAACCTTTATGACCTTTTATGGAATTATGAATTTAATTATTCAAGGTGGTATGTGACACTTTGAATATATAAACTTTAGACATATTAGGAATGTATTAGACATAGTAAGTGTCGGGTGGGGACCACTATCGCCCTTCGATGCATCGGTAGGTCTAATGAGACAAACTACGGTCTTGGTTCAAGGTCGTACCAAAATGGGTATTTATGGTATCGACATGAGTCCTTGACATTATGGTTATGTTGTCCTGCATTATACATTCCCTAATTATGTGTATGATAATTAATTAACCAAGTGGGTATTCGACTAGTAGAATATCCATGGTTAAGAGCCAGTACTTATGATTATCAAAAAGTTAAATGATTATGGCATTACATATGTTTAGAACTCAGTTAATTAGTATTCAGTGTATGAAATTGAAATTATTACCTTTACACGCAACTCTGATTATTCATTACTCTTATTTGTTTAATTTATACTTACATGTTCATATGTCATACATATTTAGAATTTATTTTATTTATTACTTAAAATGATCATGCCTGTAATTGAATCATGTAACCTTGTAATTCTATTAGCATGTTTTTAATTAAGCACTTTTATTATGATATGTTACATGTGTTACAGCTTTTATTTAAGAAAATTGTTTTATTGAAAGTTTTAAATAATGTTTTCAAAAGTTATATTGAATTATTATGTTATTTTAAAACCACTTATTGGGCATTCATATACTCACCCTACATTTTTTATTAAACATTTTCAAGTATCAGTTTGAGTTAAAGAAGTATGACAGAAGTGATGGTTTCCCAGAACCTGAACTAAATTTGATCCTCTATAATGAGACATGATGTGTAATTTATCACTGCATGATTTTGTAATAAATTTTACATCACGTCCTAAGGCACTGGCTCCGAGTACTCTGGGGTTGGGTCCTCACAGTTGGTATCAGAGGATTCAGTTTGGATAACTCTGGAAAACCAGAACTGAAACAAAGGGAAAATTTACTTAAGCATTACTAAATATGAGTTTTTTTTCTAAATTTCAAATGGAAAATGAAGGTACTAGTCTTCTATCTCTTCCCAATGAGGCCCTAGAAACCATAATATCCGTAGCCAGCAATGAAAATTTTATAAACTATACCCATATCTGAATGAAATATAAACACCTCTATGACATATCCATCTCTCCCCGAGTACTTCAAATCCATCAAAGAGTGGGTTTGGATTACATATTTATGATGCACACCCAATTTCCTTCCTACGCATGATGGGGGATATACCATGAGGTACTTTTTAGATGCTTTAACATGGAATAAGGTATCCAGTCCCTTATGGATTTCCAAGAGGCTGCAATAGTTGGAGACCTCCACGAAAGGTATATATGTCAAGTCTTGTTCGATGGCCATTATAGTCAAGTAATGGAATTTGAAATCCTTGAATTTGAATAATCCCATTCGGTGTAAAGAAATAAAGTTCATAATGATGTCTCTCATCTATACACCCCACATTCCAGACTATGGTGACAACACAAGTGCACCCACGAGATCGAACCCGACTTCTAGGGCTGTATATGGTTGATGGAGATTGAAACTTTTGAACAAGTTTTAAGGATTCATGTATTAGGGAACTGAGGAAACCATTAGCCCTTCCTTTTTTATGTACTAGTGGTTATATGAGAATACAATTTTTTATCTATTATTTCTTCTATGTTTACTTTGTTTATATTTTGGATGGGTTTCACCGATTGCACTTTCATAATTAATTTCTCAGATGGAAAGACAGACTCACATATTATCACTCCCTACTGAGATACTAGAGACCATCCTTGTCAAAACCTTTGAGGAAGAGTACCTACCTTTCATAAGCTTGTGAAGAAAGTGTTAGAAACTTTACGATAAATCAAATATTTTGGATATTCTCCACTCCTTCTAGGTAAAATATTACTTATACCACTACATATCCACAGTCCAACTGACTGTGTACAGACGAAGGGGAAAATAACACGAAGGGTTTTTCCTATGTTTCACTCTAGCCCAGAACTTCATAGCTAGGGAAAGGTTCCAAGAGGCTGCTTTGGAGGGAAACCTTTATGCAACCTATGTGTACTAACTCCTCAGTTTCAGATTATATGACCACATATATAACTTAGATTTTCTCAATTGGGAGACAGTCTAGTGAGTCCTCAGAGACTATTTCCATTCGAACATCTCTGAACTTTCCACCATTTGAGCCACACTCTAGAAGCCTGAATGCACTATGCATGAGTACAACCCTTTCTACCCAAGGTGTATTTGGGCTAGGGAAGCAGAGGAGCTGAACACTAATCTGGGAATTCACCTAGCCACACCAGAAGATCCTATATGATGGAGGATGTGGTAAGGTTTGAAAGGGAGTATTTCAATGAGGTTATTTGAAAGGAATTTCGAGGACGCGATTCTTTGTATGGGGAATATTGTAACACCCTAAAACCTGGGTCTCATATAATAATAATATTATGCTTTTTTTTGTTTAAAATTTATTTTAACTGAAAAAAATTTAAAAGATGAACACAAGTATTTTCTTTTAAACAAGACACTGAAGTGTTTACAATGTATCCAGATCACAAGAAACCATTATATGCAGAAATACCTATTAAAAACCATATAAAAATTATAGGGAGACCACCCAAAAAAACAAGAACCACAGGAAGGTAATATGGGTCCTTAGTATCCGTAATAACAAAAATTAGTATGGACAAGATCACCGCAGTCGTGATAAGCACCAATGGTATGACGAGAGCCATCTTATTCAATTGACTTGAATTTAGGACACCCTATGGCATGGTTTTATATAAGTCATCATATTTACCATTTTTTTGGGTGACCGTTGAATTCCAATGGCTATAATTATAGCCATTGGCCTTTTGGTGAATTAATTGGAAACATGTGAGTCTAATTTAGTTCTCCAAATAATTATGTTATGGATTAAAAAATTCTAAAACCAACCCTAATCAAAATCTTTAAAAGGACATGCTGAAATATTTTGAATTACACTTAATGGATTTTGAAGGAATTCAAAACACTTTGCAAATATTTCAAATATATTGTAAATATTTTCATTTATTAAGCAATGTTTTAAACTATAATTAATTTATTTTTAATTAAACTATGTTTTTAATTAAACTTAGTTTTGACTTCTATAATACTAGTATAAGAAATTTCTTGTGGGTATATTAAATCTCAATTTATAACTTTGTATGTTAAAGGTTTAGTGTTTATAAATAATTTTAGTAATACTTTTAGCTAATACAAAGTATAATTTCTGTTCTTCATCCTTCTAATATTTAAATAAAAGTCATGTTTAAAAAGATAATTTCTATATAGTTATAATAAATTTATTATTTTCTTCAATAATTTATAACTTTGAAAGATTGGAATTTATAAAAAATAGTTCCACTAGGGCCAGCCCTGTATAGCTGGGTTAAGGGAGGTAGCTTATGCTTGGTGGTTGAGCCTATCCCTCAGCCTCAACTTAGGCCGGCTCAAGTGTGAGCATAGTTTCCTTGAAGGGAACACATGATAACAAGAGTGCATGAGCATGCCACCGAGGTTGTGAGACCACTGTAAGGTAGGGGTAGTCCGAAGCCTGTGGGGAGGCGGGAGCTTGTGTATAAGGCTCCCTATGTGCATGTTATGTTTTTTATGATCCATTGCGGGAGTCTTAGGCTTATAAAGTGTGGTGGAAACTCTCTTTAAATTGATGTGGTATGAGTTTTTTTTGGGATAAATGAGATCTGAGCCGTTGGATCATGACACACGTGATCTAGGACATCGATCTCGATCCCGCACACGAACCTCATCAACCACAGAATACATCCGCATTTTCGTACACCGTCCGATCCGACACGGATCTAATATCGGCTGTTTGATAATTTTAAACATCACGTCGAACCCGGGCCATCCAATATAACCCTGAATCAATCTGAGCCGTTCATCACTTTTGAATCCCATGGATACACCCCGACCGTTGGATCAAGTTCAAATCAAACCCTGACCGTCTGTTCATTTTCATATTTTCCCCATTCTTCACCATCTTCTTCTTCTCCGACAGCTTTGGACCAATAACCCTACACCATACTTTTCACCATTTTTCTCACCTTTTAGAGCCGTTCGACCCCCTCATTTCACATTGTTTCCACAAAGGCCTATCCTCGACCTTTTAAAATACTGAAGTGGCCTCAGATCATAAATAAATTGGCCTTAAAATATTCTGTAAAAATCAATATTTATATAGCATATAAGAAACCCATTTTCTTCCCCAAGAACCCCTCTGCATTCTCCTCTACCTCCATCACCGTCTTCAAGGACCTATGAACTTCTCTCGAGCCTCTTCATCCTCCATGAATTAAGGTAAGGGATTAATATTTTCTTGCTCATTGAGTTGAAGTTGTGTATTTATGTACACTTCTATATATATATATATATGCATCTTGTAGTTTGAGTTTGAACCCTTTTATACCCGATTGAGGGCTTCGGGATTTCGAGTTTATAGGGTATTAGTAGACCTGAAACATAATTACCTCATAAAAACTTATTTTAATACCATATATACATAATCAGTTATGTATATATATATATATGTATATAAACATATGTATATATATAGCCTCACAATTTTATATAAACCCCTTACGTCCAGGTTTTAAGGTTTCTAAACTTGAGCTTCAAAGTTAATTTAAAAACTTCCAAATGTGAAGAACTATTTTGTATAAAACTTTTTACCCAATTACACTAATAGAATTTACTATTTTCCCAATGGTATTATACCAACAGTTTAAAGAAACCATTGGTATAGTGTATAGAATTTAACCTTTGCCAACGGTTTGAACAAACCATTGGCAATGTGTTAACTAATTTCAGATTTACCAATGGTTTTCCAAAACCATTGGGAAATAATGATTTTATTTAACATATACCAAAGGTTTTTTAAACCATTGGTAAAGACAATCTTTCTCAATGGTTTTTAATAACCATTGGTAATGATTTCCCCCAAATACAGAACACCTGAGCCCCCACTCCGCCCGATTGCAGACAGACCCTAATCGCGCTCCTCCGGGATTCTTCTCAGCCGAGAGACTCTTTCCATCAAAGATCCATCTTCAATAAAACAAAAATTTACTTCACACTTCAAATTAGTAAGTGTTACCTTAGTTTTAGTGTTATTCCTATTTTTTTTGGTGTTTGATGTTTTGATTTAGGCTAAATTAGGGTTGCTGTCTACGGAACCCTTGGATTTGTTTTCTGTTTTTTATACACTTCAAACATGGTAAAGGGTTTGTTTAGTGGGGTGATATGGTAGTTTTGGTGGAATTTAGTTTATTTGAAAATTTGATTTTTATTTGGATGAATTTCTGTTTCAATTTGGAGTGGGGGAGGGTGTGCAGATGGGGTGGGGGAGGATGTCGAGGGTTATACAAGTTGGGTGGGGGAGGGACTGTCTAGGTAGGGTGGGGGAGGGGGTTGGGTTGTCCAAATGGGGTGGGGTTAGGGATGTTTGGGGTGGGGGAGGGTGTGTAGGTGGGGTGGGGGAGGGTGTCCAGGTAGATTTTTCCATGTGGGGTGGGGAGGTTGTGCAGGTGGGGTGGGGGAGGGGCTATCTAGGTAGGGTGGGGGGGGGGGGTGGCTGGGTTTTCCAAGTGGGGTGTGGGGGGGGGGGGTAGGGGTGTCCAGGTGGGGGGGGGGGGGGGTAGGGCGGTCCAAGTGGGAGGGGGGGGGGGGTTGGGTTGTCCAAGTGGGGTGGGGGTAGGGATGTCCAAATGGGGTGGGGGGGGGATGGGTTGTCCAAGTGGGGTGGGGGTAGGGCTTTCCAAGTGGGGTGGGTGGGGTGGGGGTAGGGCTGTCCAAGTGGGGTGGGTGGGGTGGGGGTAGGGCTGTCCAAGTGGGGTAGGGGGGGGGCTGGGTTGTCCAAGTGGGGTAGGGGTAGGGCTGTCCATGTGGGGGGGGGATAGGTTGTCCAAGTGGAGTAGGTGTATGGCTATCCAAGAGGGGTGAGTGAGGTGGGGGTAGGGCTGTCCAAGTGGGTTGGGGGTTGGGCTGTCCAAGTGGGGTGGGGGGGGGGCTAGGTTTTCCAAGTGGGGTGGGGGTAGGTATATCCAAGTGGGGTTGGGGGGGATGAGTAATCCAAGTGGGGTGGTGGTAGGGCTGTCCAAGTGGGGTGGGGGGGGTGGGCTGTCCAAGAGGGGTGGGGGGGGGGGGGGCTGTCCAAGTGGGGTGGGTGGGGTGCTGTGTTGTCCTAGTGGGGTGGGGGTAGATATGTCCAAGTGGGGGGGGGGGGGGGAGGGGGGGTTGGGTTATCCAAGTTGGTTGGGGGTAGGGCTGTCCAATTGGGGTGGGGGGGGGGGGGGGGGCTGGGTTGGCCAAGTGGGGTGGGGGTAGGGTTGTCCAAGTGGGGTGGGGGGGGGGCTGGGTTGTCCAAGTGGAGTGAGGGTAGGGTTGCCCAAGTGGGGTGGGGGTAGGGCTGTCCAAGTAGGGTGGGGAGGGTGTGAATTAGGATTCCATTAAAAATTTAGGACAACGATCCATGGGTCATATATGACATGTATGAGTCAACCCCTCCTCAATCCGAGGCCCGGTGTGGCCGGCACTAGTCAAAGTGTCTCACATTTATTTGAAATGGACAACATTTTATTTGAAAACAAATACTGGCATACGAAAAACCAACCAAACGCATTTGTAATGTGTTATAAGTTTACAACAATGATAAATGGGTCAAATGTGATGTGTAAAAGTCAACCCTGCCTTAATCCGAGGCATGGTGTGACCAGAACCACTCAAAGTGTCTCATTTTTTTTGAAATTAATAACATTCTAAGTGAAAACAAAAACTGACATATGGAAAACCAACCAAACACATTCTGAATGTGTTTATTCTTTAGGAAAATGATACATGGGTCATATGTGACGTGTAGAAGTCAACCCCACCTCAATCCAAGGTGCGGTGTGGCCGACACCATTCAAAGTGTCTCTCTTTTGTTTAAAATGGACATCATTTTAAGTGAAAAAAACAACTGATATACAGAAAAATACCAAATGCATTCGGATTCCATTGAAAATTTAGGAAAACGATACATGGGTCATATATGATGTTTACGAGTCAAACCCACCTAAATCTGAGGAGCAATGTGGCCGTCACAACTCTAAGTGTCTCACTTTTATTTGAAATGGACAACATTTTAAGTGAAAAGTATAACTGGCATATGTAAAACTGACCAAACACATTCTTATTCTATTGAAAATTTAGGAAAAATATCCATGGGTCATATGTGATGTGTACGAGTCAACCTCACCTCAATCCGAGGCATGGTGTGGCCAAAACCACTCAAAGTGTCTCTCTTTTGTTTCAAAAGGACATCATTTTAAGTGAAAACAACAACTGACATACAGAAATCTGATGAAACACATTCATATTCCATTGAAACTTTAGGACAATGATCCATGAGTTATATGTGACATGTAAGAGTCAACCCTGCCTCAATACAAGGCCTGGTGTGGCCGGAACCACTAAAAGTATCTCATGTTTATTTGAAATGGAAAACATTTTAATTGAAAACAACTACTGGCATAGGGAAAACTGACCAAATGCATTATGAATTTGTTAAAACTTTACCAAAATGATCAATGGGTCATATGTGATGTGTAAAAGTCAACCTTTCCTTAATCCGAGGCATGGTGTGACCGGAACAACTCAAAGTGTCTTATTTTTTTTTGAAATGAATAACATTTTAAGTGAAAACAACAACTGACATATGGAAAACTGACCAAACACATTCTAAATGTGTTGATGCTTTAGGAGAATGATACATGGATCATATTTGATGTGTATAAGTCAACCCCACCTCAATCTGAGGTGCGGTGTGGCCGACACCACTCAATGTGTCTCTATTTTGATTAAAAATGGACACCATTTTGAGTGAAAAAAAACAACTGATATACGGAAAACTGACCAAAAGCATTTGGATTCCATTGAAACTTAAGGAAAAAGATACATGGGTCATATGTGATGTTTATGATTTAACCCCACCTAAATACGAGGTGCACTGTGGCCATCACAACTCAAAGTGTCTCAGTTTTATTTGAAATGGGCAACATTTTAAGTGAAAAGTACAACTGGCATACGGAAAACCAACCAAACGCATTCATATTCTGTTGAAACTTTAGGAAAAAGATCCATTGGTCATATGTGATGTGTAAGAGTCAACCTTGCCTCAATCTGAGATGCTATGTGCCCGAAACCACTCAAAGTGTCTCTCTTTTGTTTCAAAAGGACATGATTTTAAGTGAAAACATCAACTGACATACGGAAAACCAATGAAACACATTAAGATTCTATTGAAACTTTAGTAAAACGATCCATTAGTCATATGTGATCTGTAAAAGTCAACCCTGCCTCAATCTGGGGCTTGGTTTGGCCAACACCACTCAAAGTGTCTCACGTTTATTTGAAATGGACAACATTTTAATTTTAAACAACTATTGGCACACAGAAAACTATCCAAATGCATTCTGAATTTGTTGAAACTTTATAACAACGATAAATGAGTCATATGTGACATGTATGAGTTAACCATGCCTGAATCCGAGGCATGGTGTGGCTGACACCACTCAAAGTGTCTCATTTGTTTTCTGAAATGAATAACATTCTAAGTGAAAACAATAACTGGCATACAGAAAACTGACCAAACGCTTTTAGAATATGTTGATACTTTAGGAAAACAATCCATGGGTCATATGTAATGTTTATGAGTCAACACCACCTCAATTAGAGGCACGGTTTGGCCAGTATCACTCCAAGTGTATGTATTTTGTTTAAAATGGACATTATTTTTATTAAAAACAACTTGTATATGAAAAACTAGAAAACCGTATTCGGATTCTGTTGAAACTTTAGGAAAATAATACATGGGACATTTTAGAGGTGTAAAATTCAACTCTGCATCAATCTGAGGTACGGTGTGGCTGGTATCACCCTAACTGTGTCTCTTTTGTTAAAAATGGATGGGATTTTAAGTGAAAAGAACAACTGACATACGAAATACCGACCAAACACATTCAGAATGTGTTGATGCTATAAGAAAATGATACATGGGTCATATGTGATGTGTATGAGTCAAATAAACCTCAATACGAGTCCATGTGTGGCCAGCACCACTCAAAGTGTCTCTATTTTGTTTCAAAAGGACATCATTTTAAGTGAAAACAACAACTGACATAAGGAAAATAGACCAAACACATTCTTATTCCGTTGAAACTTTAGTACAACGATCCATGGGACATTTGTGGCGTGTACGAGTCAACCCCGCATCAATTCGAGGCATGGTATGGTCGGTAGCACCCTAACTGTGTCTCTTTTGTTTAAAATGGACGATATTTTAAGTGAAAAGAACAACTGACATACGGAAAACTGACCAAACACATTCAGAATGTGTTGATGCTCTAGGAAAACAATTCAAGGGTCATATTTGATGTGTATGAGTTAACCCCACATCAATATGAGGCCCGGTGTGGCCAATACCACTCAAAGTGTCTCTCTTTTGTTTCAAAAGGACATCATATTAAGTGAAAACAACAGCTGACATATGGAAAACTGACCAAACACATTTGGATTCCATTGAAACTTTAGGAAAACGATCCATGGGACATTTTTGATGTGTACAAGTCAACTCTTCATCAATTCGAGGCACCGTGTGGTTGGTATCACCCTAACTGTGTCTCTTTTGTTTAAAATGGATGGGATTTTAAGTGACAAGAACAAATGACATACGGAAAACTGACCAAACGCATTATGAATGTGTTGATGCTGTAGGAAAACGATCCATGGGTCATATGTGATGTGTAAGAGTCAAACCCACCTCAATAAGAGGCCCTGTGTGGCTGGCACCACTCAAAGTGTCTCTCTTTTGTTTCAAAAGGACATCATTTTAAGTGAAAACAACAACTAACATACGGATTACCAACCAAACGCATTCGGATTCCATTGAAACATTAGTAAAATGATTCATGGGACATTTTTGACGTGTAGGAGTCAACACCGCATTAATCCGAGGCACGGTGTGGCCGATATCACCCTAACAGTGTCTCTTTTGTTTAAAATGGCCGGGATTTTAAGTGAAAAGAACAACTGACAAACAAAAAACCAACCAAACGCATTAGAAATGTGTTGATTCTCTAGTAAAACGATACATGGGTCATATTTGACGTTTATGAGTCAACCCCGTGTCAATCCGAGGCCCAGTGTGGCTGATACCACTCAAAGTGTCTATCTTTTGTTTCAAAAGGACATCATTTTAAGTGAAAACAACAGCTGACATATGAAAAACTGACCAAATGCATTTTCATTCCATTGAAACATTAGTAAAATGATCCATGGGTCATATGTGACTTGTAAGAGTCAACCCCGCCTCAACCTGAGGCACGGTGTGGCCGACACCACTCAAAGTGTCTCTCTTTTGTTTAAAATGGACATCATTTTAATTGAAAACAACAACTGACATAGAGATAACCAACCAAACACATTCGGATTCTGTTGAAACTTCAGTAAAATGATCCATGTCTCATTTGTGACATGTGCGAGTCAACCTCGAATCAATCCAAGGGGTGGTGTTGCCGGAACCACTCAAAGTGTCTCTCTTTTGTTTAAAATGGACATCATATTAAGTGAAACCAATAACTGACATACGAAAAACTGACCAAACGCATTTGGATTCCGTTGAAACTTTAGTATAACGATCCGCGAGTCATATGTGACATGTACCAGTAAACCCTAACTATTTCCAAGGCAAGGTGTGGCCGACACAACTCGATGTGTCTCTGTTTTATTTGAAATAGATAACATTTTAAGTGAAAAGTACAGCTGGCATATGGAAAACTTACCAAACACATTTGGATTCTATTTAAACTTTAGAAAAACGATCCATGGGACAGTTGTGACATGTACGAGTCAACCCCACCTAAATCTGAGGCATAGTGTGCCCGACACCACTCAAAGTGTCTCTCTTTTGTGACCGACCAAACACTTTCGGAATATGTTGATACTTTAGGACAACGATCCATGGGTCATATGTGACGTGTACGAGTCAACCCTGCCTCAATCCGAGACACGTTGTAGACGGTATCTATCCAAGTGTATGTATAATATTTAAAATGGAAATCATTTTTAGTAAAAACCACTTGTATGTATTCTTAATTGTGTATAACACATATAATTACTTATTCAGTTTTTTATGTATTTTATTGATAATTGATAATTAAATTACGTATGTATTCAATTATGAATTGAATTCCGGATTTGACATATAATTTTTATCTAAGTTTTAAATAGAATTCTAAATCAATTATGTATGTTTATAATTACGTTATGAATTATGATTTAATTCTGGATGGGTATAGTTATAGGGTGCAATGTTAAATGTGTATGAATTATATGTTAAATAATTGGAAAGGAGAGGGAATGAATAATTAAAACACAATGGACAGAATTACAGCATGCAGGAATGGGATTGAACACCCTACTGTGCAAATTGCAGGCTGCTGTGCAATTTTCATAGCATAGCCTATGCCAATGGTTTCAAACCATTGGCATAAATTTTTTAGGATGTTTTTACCAATGGTTCTATGAGAACCGTTGGTAAAAACCCTTTCCCAACAGTTTAAAAAACATTGGAAAAGGTTCCTAGAAGAGGTTTTACCAACGGTTTGGTTGAACTGTTGGGAAAACTTATACCAACAGTTCAACCAAACTGTTGGTATAGGTTAATGTAACTAACCTATCCCAACGGTTCTACATAAACCACTGTGAAATTTTTTTCCCAACAGCTTACTTCCCTGCGGTTGGCAGAACCGTTGGTATAAGATATACCAACAGTTCTGCAGCCTATCCCAATAGTTCTGAACCATTGGGAAATATACTATTTCCAGTAGTGTTATGTATGTTCTAATATATTTGTGTATAACCACACAGTTTAAAATGAACCTCCTTAAGGTTTAGATTCAAGTCTACTATACTTTGAATTTCAAAGATGAAATAAAATCTGTTATACATTCATATATATATATATGTTCAGTTTATATGGTCTATTATAATGATATAATTTGTATCTCACATTCTGGTCCAGTTGTAAACCCTTCAACATGAAACTTCTATGATTAACAGTTTTAACAATCTATTTTCATGTGTTTTTATATACGAAAACCTGATTATACTCTTTTTATAAAATCATACACACACACACACACAAATTTATGTGACTCAAACCAAATCCATTTTATGAATTTTGGAAGATGATTTCTAACCCTTAAAATAATGTTTTTGGATGCGAAATGTGCTTTGGGTTTAATTGGATTTATATTTATAATGAAAAACCCTACCTTTTACATATATTTATATACGGTCACACATGTTATAAACCTAACATGGTCTGGTTTTTAATTAAGTGATAATGGTGTATTAAATATGTTTTAAAATATTTATTACTTATGAGAAATTATTAATCATAGTTTAATTATGAAAACTCATATATAGAATTTGTGTATATATGGTTATAGTTTCCAAAAACCTAATTTCATGTATGGATTATTAGAATTTAATTAATGTATTGATGTAATTAATACTTGTAAGAATTTAATAAATATCAGTCTCTATGTAAGACAAACCGATATGTATTTATGTAAATATGTATGTCCTAATTCATAAAGTATGTCAAACTTGTTTTAGTTGAAGAAATTATAATGATATTACCCTTGTTACAATTTCATATTTCAAAGGAATTATATGATTGACTTTGTTGTGTTTTTTGATTAAAAAGAATATATATTTTTGATTTGACCAAATATTTATTTCTTTTGTGTATTAGTTGTCATCAAAAGAATTCTAAACTTACTTTCCATGTAATGAATTAACCATACACGTCAAAGTATTGTGACAGAATCACTATATATGTGTAAATGCTAATGAATGTAATTTAAACCTTTATGACCTTTTATGGAATTTTGAATTTAATTATTCAAGATGGTTTATGAAACTTTGAATATACAACCTATATACATATGAGGAATGTATTGGACATAGTAAGTGTCGGGTGGGGCCCTCTATAGCCCCTCGATGCATCGGTAGGTATCATGAGACAAACTACAGTCTTGGTACAATGTCTTGAAAAAATGAGTATTTATGGTCTTGGCACGATGCCTTGAAGTTATGATTAGGTTTTACCGCATTATATATTCCCTCATTCTGTGTATGATAATTTATTAACCAAGTGGGTATTCGACTAGTAGAATATCCATGGTTAAGAGACATTACTTATGAGTATCATAATGGTAATTTCTTATGGCATGACATATGTTTAACACTCAGTGGATTAGTATTTAGTGTATGAAATTGAAGTTATTACCTTTATGGGAAACTATGATTATTCATTCCTCTTAGTTGTTTAATTTTTACTTACATATTCATATGTCATACATATTTAGAATGTATTTTATTTATTACTCCAAATGAGAATGTCTGTAATTGCATCATGTACCCTTGTAATTTGGTTAGCATGTTTTTAATTAAGCACTTTTATTATGATATGTTACATGTGTTGCAGTTTTTCTTTAAGAAAAATGTTTTATGGAAAGTTTTAAAGAATGTTTTCAAAAGTTATATTGGTTTATTATGTTATTTTAAAACCCCTTACTAGGCATTCGTATGCTCACCCTGCGTTTTTGATTAATATTTTTTAGGTATCATTTTGAGTTAAAGAAGTATGACAGAAGTGCTGGTTTCCTAGAACCTGAACCAAATTTGATCCTCTGTATGGGACATGATGTGTAATTTATTAGAGCATGATTTTTTAATAAATTTCACATCACATCCTAAGGAACCAGATACAGGTACTATAGGGTCGGGTCCTCACATTATCTTTTTAATATTCAGATAAGGGTGTCTTGGAATCCATTAATGACTCACTTCAACCCTTTTTTCCTTCCAATGGTCCATTATCATCAGTTATGTTTTTAAAATGGATCTTGAATTAAAATTAATTTTTTATTATTCAAACACTTTTGAGGAAAAAGTGAGAAACCATACATGACTTGAAAACTTAAAACAACTAAACCACCATGATACAAAAGTTTATGACCAAAGAACATCAATACAACCGAGAAGATCCCCTACCCAAAATAAAAACAATATGATCAGATTACTTATACTCTTTACGACTAGAAAGTTATCCTATGCATGAATGTTTGGGTCTGGAACTGATGGAAAATCCATACCCTCTCGAATATCAAATTTCGGAGTGAATAACAGAAGAAAATTTTATGCTCTAAACTCCTTCTAGAGCAACCCCATGAGTGACTGATGTAGTGAAGGAATCACAATGCCCAGAAAACATTCCTCCAAATAAATGCATTCAACCAACACCTGCAAAAACTAGTTTCATCTCCTCCATCTATACTGGAGAATCTTGAAAAATCCCTCATGCTCCATAATTTTCAAAATCAGAAAAACCAAAAAGAAATCAACATCCTTTGCAAAAAACCACAATGCCACCGCCACAACACCAGAGAAGACAAAATGAAAGACATGTATCTAGATCCAAATCGAAAACCAACAGTGAATCCAACTTTCACAACAAGGAACCAAAAACACATACCAATGGGTGATGAAAACACACCAAAAACCTGAACCACAACCTACCGTCACCTTCAAATCCATAAACACTGACCACATCCGCCTGATGCAACCAGACACCATGGAATCATGATAGCATCAATACTGCAATAGCTGGAAACTCAAACCATGGACGACTGTGCCACCATGAGCGCCCTGTCCAACGAAGGGCATGGAGAAGGCATGATGAAATCACCAGGATTTTTGAGAGACACCACCACAGGGAACACCTAATTCCACGACCCAACAGACCAAAGAGAAGAAGGGTAGCCAAACCGTAATGAGGAAGAGGAATACGACAGCAGGGGGAGACAGAACAATCTTAGAATCGTGAATATTAGCCTCTGTAGATGGATGGGGAGACAAAACAGTCTAAACCACATATTAAAATAACTATGGTCCTCCTATTATACTATTCAAATCATCAAAAATGTATTTAATATTTTAATTTGGATGTTAAAATGTATCAATGAGTCTAATGTCATATTTTTTCATTATAAATGGACTATTTTTTTAATTTTTTTTTCATCATGGTAAAGGGGAATAAAAAATTATTTAAGGTTAAGAATTGTTTATAATGTCACTATATATCATATAAATTTTTATTTTATGAAGGTATTTTGACTATTATAACCATATATTTGAAATATAATTATTTTAATGAACCCTCACTATGGCATCCCATCTTTTTATAACATAAACTTTCATTACATTACACAGAACTGAGGATCTTTAAGGTTTAGTGTCTTGGAAAAAAGGAACATAATACATGAGAACAACAAAAACATTATTCTTAAACACTTGAAAGGATTATACTTAAGTTAATCCTAGGTTCATTACTGCATCTCATAACCTGGGGACATACATCAAAAGAAAGGGTGAGCAGAAGGCCCAGTAAAGGAAACAAGAGAAACATTTTACATGTGAACTTGAGATACTTCAATAAGGTCATGAAAAGAACTTTATGGCATGAGAAAGAAATAATGAGGCATATCATAATGAAAATAAAATTTTTCATAACTTGAATATGTGGCTAAAACATTTAATATTGGAAATCATTTCATTTCACCAAGGTCCATCCCCAAGGTGTCATTAAAAATTACCAAGGTTATTCACCAAGGTATCAGTCTAAAAGGTCATCTCTAGAGATTAAGTCTTTACCCAATGAATTGGAGCACTATCTGGTAAAACCCTTGACATGTATTTATTATAATTTGAGCCACATATATATCATCATAAATCATTTCATAAACAACCCATATAGCATAAAAGAAATGGGTTTCATTTCATAATCACAATGTTTTAAAAACTGCTTTAAAGACATGATATTTATGTCACTTTAAACCCACAGAAAGAGAAATTGGGTTTCATGTATGTAAATACCAGAATTTAAAATAGAAAATTTTGATATATATGTGAATACCCCTTTAGAAATAAGAGCTTTGAGTATACACTTAATAACATAAAATAATTTTGAGAAAAGAGAGAAGCATTTTGAGACGAAAATTCTGCAGCATAACGGCTATGTTACAGGGTTTTAGAAAATGTTGAAAAGAGAGGGGACATGGGTCACCCACTCATAAATGATCTATAAAAATTGTATAGGGACATAATATAAAGGATATGAATCATGGTAATGAAATTTGAAGGACATACCATTTTAAATGAAAAACATGGAAGTAAGACAAAAATAAGATTTCTCTTATAAAAACTTGGCAGCCTAACGACGTCACTTAAACTTCAATAAAAATGAATTGAAGAAATCAAATAGGGTCTCTCATCATATGATAATAAAATATCAGTATGATATATATAGATATAATACCCCAAAATAATAAAAATGAACTTGAAAGACTTGATATGAAAATAGAACTTGAAAAATGAGAAGGGTGAAAGAATCCCTTAAAAATTCAGCAGCCTAACGGTGCCACTTAAAAATTCCTAAAACAAAATTATGAGAGTAAGAGGGGATCTATAATCATATGAAAATTAAAATTAAATTAATAGGAATATAAAATAATTTCCTCCAACATAAGAACATGGAGCATAAAAGGAATGACATAAAAGAGATTACTTGAAAAGAAAGAGAGAGGTCGGATCCTTTACCTTAAACGTAACTCTTAAAACTCAATGGTTGGGACCTTGAAAGGCTTGATGGAACCTTGGGAGGACTCCTTGGGAGGTAAGGAGACCAGAACTTCGTTGAGAATAATTTTTGAGTCCAAAGGATAAGAGAATGGCTTGGTATTTATAGGGAAAGTGAAGGGACAAGGCATTAATGGCCAAGGGACACCTCATTGGTGGTTTTGGAAAAACCATGGGCTTGCCCATGGTATTTTTACATGGTATTGTCCACTTGGGACACCTCATACCTTATATTACTATTCATAAGTCGAACATATTGATTACATATTTAATACATCATTTAATGATGTCATTAAACACCCGTAACTTAAAAACTACATTTTCACTATTCATCGAAAATTCAACTTTCTCAGAAAAATCCCAAAATATTACCATAACATAATATCGATGCTCTGAGTTCAAATATAATTTCCATTTTATAAAAATAATTTTATAAATATTTTTAATTAAAGTTTTAAATAAAAAACACTATTCACCCGAAAAAACTAATACTTGATTAATAATTTATGAAACCGTTATTTAACCATTTTATTGAATCACATTACTTAATCAAGGTGTATAAATTATATTAAAACTTTCTTTAAGTGAGATTAATAATCCATTTGGTCACATTACTAATCCTAACCGTAAAATCACTATTCATAATTTACTATTCATCAAAAATTAAGTTGATCTTATTAGACTCCAAATTCCTTACTGAACACTTTTACAGAAGACCATTTTTTGAAAATCATTACACATCATTAATTATTTAAGGCTTACATAAATATTTTAAAATATCCTTTTTTCAAAATTCATCAATAAATACATCCTAAAGTTATCCGGACATTTGAAATTTCACAAACTTCTCTAAAGGAAGAAATATCAATTTATTTATCCCAAGGGATTACACAAGAAGCTAGGGTCTCGTCACATAGCACCTTATAACTCTAGAATATGACCTAAGTGTAAGGTGTGCTATTGTGATAGAATTTGAGGGAGGCTCAGATAACATTGACCTAGTAGTAATTTCTACTAACTTGAACTTCTCTCGTAGGCATTTCCGTTCAAGCTTGACACGCTAGAGATCGGCTTGGGCTTGGTCCAAAGCAAAGCCCAATGATTCCACCTCCTTCCCAAGCTCTGATAAGTGGGCCTCATAAGGTTCGAGTCTACTGGATGAAGCCATCGACTCCTCTTTCTGCATTAACCATTAACATCTCTATTAAATCATTAAGAGAAGTTAATATCCTACTCAAAAAGTTTGGGTCGTTACATTCTTCCCCCCTTAAGAAATTTCATCCCCGAAATTTATACTTGAGGCCTAGTCAAAAAGGTGAGGGTACTTTTGCTTCATCGTTTCCTCAGGCTCCCAAGTCACGTCTTCATATTTATGATTCCTCCACAATGCTTTCACAAGGTGGGTATTATTGTTTCTTAGAACCTTGTCTCTACGGTCTAAGATCTTCACTGGATGCTCCTCATAAAAGAGGTCATGTTCCAGTTGTACCACCGCTGGGTTCAGTACATGCGAAGGGTCGGGTATGTACTTCCTCAAGAGAGATACATGGAAGACATCGTGAAATTGAGCTAGGTTCGGTGGAAGTTCTAGACGATAGGCCACTGCTCCTATGTGATCAAGGATTTCATAGGGGCCAATGTACCTAGTGTTGAGCTTCCCTTTCTTCCCAAACCGCATGACTCTCTTTCATGGAGAAATTCGAAGGAAGACTTTATCGCCGACACCAAACTCCAAGTCCCTTCGACAATTGTCAATATAGCTCTTCTGCCGACTCTAAGCAGCCTTTATGTGTTGTTGGATGGCATGAACCTATTCTGTCATCTATTGCACAAGATCAGGCCCATGAAGATTTCTCTCACCAGTTTCATCCCAACATGTAGGAGTTCTACATCACTTTCCATACAGAGCTTCATAGGGTGCCATCTGAATACTCGAATGGAAGCTATTGTTATAGGAGAACTCAACTAATGGGAGGTTTTTATCCCATCCACCTTTAAATTCCATTGAGCATAATCTCAGCATGTCTTTGAGTGTCTGAATAGTCCTTTCAGATTGGCCATCAGTTTGAGGATGATAGACCGTACTAAAATTCAATTCAGTATTCAGAGCATGCTGAAGACTTCTCCAGAATTTTGATGTGAATCTTGGATCACGATCAGACACGATGGATTGTGGTACCCCATGCTGCCTCACCACTTCCTTTACGTATATCTTGGCAAGTTGATCCAGAGAGAAATCTTCCCGAATAGAGATAAAATGGGCGGTCTTGGTGAGACGGTCCACAATAACCCATATCGCATTGTTTCCTTTAGATGTTTTCAGTAGACCAATTACAAAGTCCATAGTGATATTATCCCACTTCCATACTGGTATGGGTAGCGGTTGTAATACCCCCTTAGGAAGTTGTCGTTTTTCCTTTACCTGTTGACACACCAGGCACCTTGTAGTGTAATCAGGAATCTCCCTCTTCATGTTATCCCACCAATAATGATCACGAAGGTCTCTATACATTTTAGTGCTTCTGGGATGTATAGAGAAAGTAGAGATATGAGCTTCATCCATCAGTTCTTTCTTTATATCTGGAATAGATGGAACACATAGTCTTGTAAGAAATTTCAATACACCTTCTTGATTAATATTGAAATCATGGAACTTCCCCTCTTTTACAGCCTCCAACTTCTCATGCAGCAAAGGATCTTCTTTTTAAGCCCTCTTGATCTTCTCTAGTAATGAAGGTTGAGAAATCATTTGGGATAGGGTTGATGATGTCCCTTCACTTACAATTCCCATGTCCAGTTTTACTAGATCTTTAATCAAGGGATCTCCTAGGATCCTCATTGTTGCTAGAACAATAGGGTCTTTCCTGCTTAATGCATCTGCGACTTTGTTTGCTCTTCCAGGATGATAATAAATTGAACAATCATAGTCTTTAATAAGCTCCAACCATCTCCTTTGTCTCATGTTCAATTCTTTCTGTGTGAAAATATACTTTAGACTTTGGTGGTCAGTGTATATATCACATTTCTCCCCATAAAGATAGTACCTCCATATCTTTAGAGCAAAAACAATTACCGCTATCTCAAGATCATGCATAGGATAATTCTGCTCATGAATCTTCAACCGTCGAGATGCATAAGCAATTACCTTGTCATTTTTCATGAGGAAGCACCCAATCCCTTTCAGGGATGCATCGCTAAAAATAACGAATCCTTCTCCGATAGAGGGTATTGTTAACACAGGTGCAGTAACCAATCTCTTCTTCAGCTCTTGGAAACTTTCCTCGCATTCCTTTGTCCAGATGAACTTAACCCCTTTTCGAGTCAACTTGGTTAGTGGATTAGAAATCCGTGAAACGTTTTTCACAAACCTCCTATAATATCCTGCTAAACCAAGGAATCTACGAATCTCATTTACTATTGTGGTTTGAGGCCACTCCTCCACAACCATTGTCTTTGCAGGGTCAACCGAGATTCCTTCATTGGTTATTATGTGCCCCAAGAAAGCCACTTGTTGTAACCAAAACTCACACTTTCTGAACTTTCCAAAGAGCCTCTCCTTCCGTAGAGTTTTCAAAATAACCCTCAGATGATCTTCATGCTCCTCATGAATTTTTGAATATATCAAAATATCATCAATAAAAACTACCACAAAGTTATCAAGGTAGTCCTTAAAGACTCTATTCATAAAATCCATGAAAATAGCAGGAGCATTAGTCAATCTGAAGGGCATAACAGTAAACTCATAATGCCCATATCTTGACCGGAAGGCAGTTTTTGGAACATCTTCCTTCTTCACCCTCAGTTGACGATAACCATATCGAAGGTCAATCTTGGAGAAGAATTGAGCCCCATGAAGTTGGTCAAATAAATCATCAATTCTTGGAAGAGGGTATCTGTTCTTCACTGTGATCCCGTTCAGTTCTCTATAATCAATGCATAGCAGCATTGATCCATCCTTATTCTTCACAAAGAGAACTAGTGCTCCCCAAGGAGACACACTCGTTCAGATAAACTCCTTCTCCAACAAGTCTTGAAGTTGTTTCTTTAACTCTTCTAGCTCCACATTTTTCATTCTATATGGGGTCTTTGATATCGGTTGAGACCCAGGTATGAGTTCAATGGAGAACTCTACCTCTCTTTCTAGGGGAGGACCAGGTAACTCCTCAGGAAATACATCCATGTATTCTTGAACAATCAGAACATCTTCTATTTGTATGCTCTCTTTTACTTCTTCATCATCACTGATTAACTCCATAAAAAAAGCTATAGGAGGTTCTTCTAGATAGGGATCAGTTCGGGATATCTCTCCTTGGAAGATAACTATAGGTCATTTATTCAAGACTACTAAGATTTCCTTACTTCTGCATTTGATCTTAGAATTATACTTTGAGAGCCAGTCCATCCCTAGTATAACATCGAATTCCAACATGAGAATGACTACTAGATTTGCGATAAGATTGTTCTCACAAAAGTAAACACTAGAGTCTCTAAACAATGTTGATGCATGGATAATCCCACTTAGAGTCTTGACTAACAACTCTACCTCAAGAAGTTTGGGGATTGATTCTATATTCTTTGTAAACTTGGAGGAAATAAAGGAATGCGTAGAACCAGAATCAAACAATGTAGTTGCTAGTTTTGAGAGGACAACAAGAGTACCTTCTACCACGTTATTCAAAGCTTCAACTTTAGTTGTTGTGATAACAAAAGCACGACCTTGCTCCCCTGGCATTTGCTGAGGTTGATGGTGATTCCCCTCCAATGCCCTTGGATTTGGACAGAGATTAGCATAGTGCCCAAGCTGTCCACAATTGAAGCAATGGACTTTAGGTAAGGCCAGAACCATCTTTCCTCTATCTTTAGTGTTGGGGAGTTGAGTCTTCACCTCACTACGAAACTTCCGAGCAATATGGCCTCCTCTTCCACACTTGTACAACTTGACACTTCCGACCAAGCAGTTCCCCGAATGCTACTTCCCACATTTATTGCATGTGGTAAGTTGAATTTTCTTTCCACCTCTTCCCTTATAAAATGTCTTCCCTAAACTGGGCTCCAACGATCTCTTCTTGTCATTTGATTTATGAGACCACTGTATCTCACCAAACTCTAGCTCGACTTTCATTGCACTCCACACGATCTCCTTATAGCTATCATAGTCCCAGTTGGCTAAATTCTTCTGCAGATGAGGTCTCAGTCCACCAAAAAATCTATCAACCTTCCCACTTAGATCCATGAAAAAGCTAGAGGTATATCGTGAAAGTTGGGTGAAGTTCATCTCATAGCTTCCGACAGATTCGTTCTCCTTCTGCATCAGCTCGAGATACTCTTTCTCCATCATCGTTCTCATTGAATGAGGGAAATACTTGTTAAAGAATATTCCCCAGAACTCTTCCCACTCCATATAGTCCATCTGTCCTCTAGGATTTGTGTTTTTGACCAGTGAGCACCACTGATTAGCTTCTCCCATTAGGCGGTAAACAGAAAGGGTGACTTTTTCTTGTTCCAAACAAAGGAGTACAGAAAAGATCTTTTCAATGGAGCTTATGCATTGTTCCGAAACCAATGGGTCAGTAGATCCACTAAATGATGGTGGTCGTTGATGCATGAAGGACTCAATATAATGTTTTTCCCTTCATGGTGAGATCAACCTCTCAGCTTGATTCAAGTTATTACTCATAACTTGAGTCAGTTGGTTCATCATTTGCATGCATGTTTCCATTCCGGCTTCCATCAGAGGGCCGTCAGCACATGGTGCATTGCGGTCACCATCGGCATGGTTCATCCTATTTCCCACCATTTTCTAAAAGAGTAAAACCTTAGTGAGAAACTTATTTCATTTATGAATCTTTTAACTAAGACTTCATGCTTAGACAATTACATTTCTCTATAATTCCTTTATAATGATTCATAAAAAGATTGTGATTAACCAAACATATCCCCTAGGAGTGTCGTAACCAATAGTGCAGCAAGGCCCGTTATCGTGTACTAGTTCCTGTTCGAGTCTAGGTCAAAGTGGTGTTTTCGGGTTTTACCCCTATGTACATCTGTTCCAGAGCCGCTTCTACCGGCTCGTATCCAGACAGGGATGTATTTGTTTGATAAACCACTTACTCAATACTTACCAAAATACCAGGAAGTTTTCATATATTTAAACTTTTCTATAGGTTTATTCCTAAAGTTTTTATATCCTAACTTCCACAAATAACTAAACCATACTTTGATACCAACTATGGAATCCCGTCTTTTTATAACATAAACTTTCATTACATTACACAAAACTGAGGATCTTTAAGGTTTAGTGTCTTGGAAACAAGGAACATAATACATGAGTACAACAAAAACATTCTTCTTAAACACTTTAATGGATTATCCTTAAGTTCATCCTAGGTTCATTACTGCATCTCATAACCTGGGGACATACATCAAAAGAAAGTGTGAGCAGAAGGCCCATTAAGGGAAACAAGAGAAACATTTTACATGTGAACTTGAGATACTTCAATAAGGTCATGAAAAGAACTTTAAGGCATGAGAAAGAAATCATGAGTCATATCATAATGAAAATAACATTTTTCATAACTTGAAGATGTGGATACAACATTTAATATTTACAATCATTTCATTTCACCAAGGTCCATCCCCAAGGTTTCATTAAAAATTACCAAGGTTATTCACCAAGGTATCAGTCTAAAAGGTCATCTCTAGAGATTAAGTCTTTACCCAATGCATTGGAGAACTATCTGGGCGCACCCTTGACATGACTTTATTATAATTTGAGTCACATATATATCATCATAAATAATTTCATAAACAACCCATGTAGCAGAAAAGAAATTGGTTTCATTTCATAATCATAATGTTTTAAAAACTGCTTTAAAGACATGATCTTTATGTCACATTAAACCCACAGAAAGGGAAAGTGGGTTTCATGTATGTAAATCCAAGAATTTAAAATAGAAAATTTTGATATATATGTGAATACCCCTATATAAATATGAGCTTTGAGTATTCACTTAATAACATAAAATAATTTTGAGAAAAGAGAGAGGCATTTTGAGACGAAAATTCTGCAGCATAACGGCTACGTTACAGGGTTTTAGAAAACATTGAAAATAGAGGGGACATGGGTCGCACACTCATAAATGATCTATATAAATACTATAGGGAAATAATATAAAGGATATTAATCATGTTAATTAAATTTTAAGGACATACCATTTTAAATAAAAAACATGGAAGTAAGACAAAAATAAGATTTCTCTTATAAATATTCGGCAGCCAAACGACGTCACTTAAACTTCAATAAAAATGAATTGATGAAATAAAATAGGGTCTCTCATAATATGATCATAAAATATCAGCATGATAGATATAGAGATCATACCCCAACATAATAAAAAGTAACTTTAAATACTTGACATGAAAATAGAACTTGAAAAATGAGAAGGTTGAAAGAATCCCTTAAAAATTCGGCAGCCTAATGGCGCCACTTAAACATTCATAAAACAAAATGATGAGAGTAATAGGGGATCTCTAATCATATGAAAATAAAAAGGAAAGTAATAGGAATATAAAAGAACATACTCTAACATTAGAACATGGAGCACAAAAGGAATTACATAAAAGAGATTACTTGAAAAGAAAGAGAGAGGTCGGATCCCTTACCTTAAACGTAACTCTTAAAACTCAATGGTTGGGACCATGAGAGTCTTGAGGGAACATTGGGAGGACTCCTTGGGAGTTAAGGAGACAAGAACTTCGTTGATAATGATTTCAGACTCCAAAGGATGAGATAATGGCTTGGTATTTATAGGGAAAGTGAGGGGACAAAGCATTAATGGCCAAGGGACACCTCATTGGTGGTTTTGGAAAAACCATGGGATTGCCCATGGTATTTTCCCATGGTATTGGCCACTTGGGACACATCATACCTTATATTACTATTCATAAGTCGACCATATTGATTACATACTTAATACATCATTTAATGATGTCATTAAACACCCATAACTTAAAAACTGTATTTTCACTCTTCATCGAAAATTCAACTTTCTCCGAAACATCCCAAAAAATTACCATAACAAAATATAGATGCTCTGAGTTCAAATATAATTTCCATTTTATAAAAATAAATTTCTAAAGATTTTTAATTAATTTTTTAAATAAAAAACACTATTCACCTGAAAAAAATAATACTTGATTAATAATTTATGAAACCGTTATTTAACCATTTTATTGAATCACATTACTTAATAAAGGTGTCTAAATTATACTAAAACTTTTTTTAAGTGAGATTACTAAACAATTTGGTCAAATTACTAATCCTAAGCGTAAAATCACTATTCATAATTTACTATTCATAAAAAATGAAGTTGATCTTATTAGACTCCAAATTCCATACTGAACACTTTTGTAGAAGACCTTTTTCTGAAAATCATTACACATCATTAATTATTTAAGGTTTACATAAATATTTTAAAATATATTTTTTCCAAAATTCATTAATAATTATATCCTAAAATTATCCGGACATTTGAAATTTCACAAAATTTTCTAAAGGAATAAATCTCAATTTATTCATCCCAAGGGATTACACAAGAAGCTAGGGTCTCGTCACATAACCCCTTATAACACCAGCATATGACCTAAGTGTATGGTGTGCTATGGTGAGAGAATCTGAGGGAGGATGAGATAACATTTCCCTAGTAGTAATCTCTACTAACTTGAACTTCTCCCGTAGGTGTTTCCGTTCAAGCTTGAAACGGTGGAGTTCGGCTTGGGTTTGGTCCAAAGAGAAGCCCAAAGATGCCACCTCCTTCCCAAGATCTGATAAGTGGGCCTCATAAGGTTCGAGTCTACTGGATGAAGCCATGGACTCCTCTTTCTGCATTAACCATTAACATCTATATTAAATCATTAAGAGTAAGTTAATATACTACTAAAAAAGTTTGGGCCGTTACACTCACCATGAGTAAGACACCTTTAATATTTAAATGATATGAATAAGTACAAGTGTCCCACTCCCCTCAATTATAGAAGAAAAAAATAATATTTTTACTTTTTCACACTACATGAGAACTTTTTCTCTTCCATTTTCACCCAAATACCTCTCCATAATTTATCTTCACATCATAGAGGTTCTTGGAACACCAAGAGATCATCCTAGTATAATTAAGGTGAGAAAAATTGGTGATTTTCCAAAGAAGATGTATGACTGTTAACCAAGTTCATTATTTATTTTTTCTTATTATTCCTCCATCAGACCTATCATAACCACAATGGTATAATATCATTAGTATATTGAAAGAAATGAAATGTTATTATCTATATTATATTCCCTTTTCATCTTATTTTCCATATTATGTGAAAATAAAATATCCCTTGTGTATATGTGTGGACTACCGTCTCTACGAAGTAATGTTTTTCATTTTTCGTTATCATCTTTTTTGGATGGGAATTATGATCGATTTAAGGTATATGTATAATAATTTTTAATAATAATTTTTTTTATTAATAATATGTAATATACTTTCTTACCCATAAAACCATTATAAATTGATAATTTTGATCGTGTGCACATGTGGGATACGATCTCCACAAATGATTGAGATTCATTTTTCAATTCTTCCCTACTTGGGTAGTTATATAGTTGGATTATTGAACAAATAATAAATTTTTATTATTATAAGGATGATACAAATGTAAAAATTTATCTAAATTATTTACATTTAATATAATAGAAAAATTAAAATTTTATTCATAAATATATATGATGTATCTACTCCATGGAATTATGTATTTTAATTTTCATGAACATTTTTAATGAATGGTTGTGAAATTTTAATGAATGTATAAAAAATATAATTATGACATGATTATGATTATTTGGATGATTAATCCATGAATAAGGTGTAAAAATTAAAAATCTAAAATCTAAACATGTATGAAAAATGTTACTGTTAATAATCTAATATTAAATTTATCAATTAATTTTTAACCAATAGGGAACAATATATTATAAATGAATAATATCTTGCTTTATAAATAAAAATATGGTTAATATATAAACATATATATTTATAATATATTTATTATATAGGATATTATAGTGTCTTTAACCTAGAAAAATTATAAGGTGAGGTGTTTTCATCTCATCTCAACTATTTTCAGATATATTTTATATTATTCAAAAAATATATTTTATATATGGAATATAATACCCCTTTGATATATTATATAAATAAATAGTCCTTGTTAAATTTGCTTAATATTTTAATACTTGTTTTAATTTTTAAAAGATTATGATAAAATGATATTAATGTCACAATGACTTATTACAAAAAATCATTCTTATTCATGTTTTTTTGTGTTTAAGATTACTTTGGAGGATTTATATGATTTTCACCCAAAAACACAACTATATTCAAATACTATTTTTATTTTTATATTGTTCATATTTTCCACTCATTTTCTTGACTTTTTATTTAAATATTATGGAGAAGTTTTTATAGAATTCCAATGTATTTTTTTAGCATGGGACATATATATTTTTCCTCAATTCCCATGTTTTTAAATTAATTTTATGGAATTTAAAATATAATTTTTAATTATTGACGACGATAATTTTAAACTATCATTTATTTTAATTAAAAAATTCCATGAATATATTTATCATATTACATAAAAGTTATTTTTAACCTCTTTACAAAATTGAGAAAATAATGTTTTTGAACACTTACAACATGAACTCATTATTATTATTATGGTATATTTTATCCTTAGTTAAGAATCATATATATAATTTCATTGTTTTTAAAAGGATAACTTTTTCCCATTATCTTGAGAATTGTTAATTTTAATAATTTTTCATAATAAAGTGATATTTTTTCTTTTTTTCAAAGTGATATTATATTTTCCATATAAAGGTTATTTTCATATTTGAAAATATTTCTTAAAAATTCTTATTCTTTAATGTGTAAATACTCTATTCATCCATCAATCATATTTATTGGGATTTTTTATTATCATGTTATTCTATTTATTTACATTAGAAAATATTGAAATCTTGTATTCTAGTTTTTCAATATTAATATTTATTGTGATTATGTATTTAAAATTTATGAATTTATTAAATATAGAAAATGTATTTTACAAATTATATTAGTGGTGGGGATTAATCTTTGATATCATCTCAATGCATCCTAATGAATAATGAGGAAAAATAGTTTGGGTGTTTTTCTTATGCCATAACTAGTTATGTATGATGTCATGGATTGAGGTCATGAATGTAGGATTATAATGTCTATAATTATTAATTATATCCTTTTGAATCCAATTATTGTTATCCATGGGTTTCTTATGTGATAATTTCATCCATGGATATATTCCACTTTCATGATATTATTATATTTAATATTTGATTATTTTTTTATATCAACCATATTATTCATGTTTTATATATTATATGATATATTCTAATGTTTTATTTTCTTTATATATCATATTAGTGACAATATATTATGGTTTTAATTTTCTATGGTTCCAAAAAGTGAACTTTTAATGATTTCAGAGATATAATAGAAGAAATGTAAATTTTATTTTTACAATTTTATGTTTTATTTCATGTATTTTAATGGAATGTGATAATCATGTATGAATATAGTCTCCCAATAATATTAAACTATTTGATCCATTGGGATTTCAAATCTTGTATTTTGTACCAAAGTAGTATGTTAATTCCTTTCCACACTCACTGCTATATTGTTTTTACTAGGCATAACATGTGAATAACACCATTTTTATTCTTAAATATAGATTCATTTTTCTTAAAATGGTTTTTAGGAATATTTTTGTTCAGAAAATATAATTAATTTCTTATGAAATTATAAATTGAATTAATTAAAATGGATTTCATATTTAAAATTTAAATTTTTAAATTTGGTTATAATATTAATTTTATTTTTGGTAATAAAAATAAGTTACCAAAGTAAAAAAATTAAAGTTATTATGATTATTATCTTATACAAGAAACACTATATTTTAATTATCCCAAATAATGTTTATATTGTTTTTAATTAATATTTTATTTTTTGTTAGTAAATATTTTTTGTATCCAAAAAATCCATAAATTCCTATTTTTGGAGTTTACTATACCACATTTACATATAATGGTCTAGTGACCGTGTCACATTTATTCATGTTATACATCAACTTACCAAATTAAAAAACTTCTTATTATGATTAATAATACAAACACTTTTATTTTTCCTTAACTAACTTTGAATTAATGAATAATATTACCATATATTAAGAATCACCTTACCACATGTACAATAAAAATACTGTGATATGGATTCATAACTACTGTATACCTAACCATGTGAATCCATATAGTGATTTTGAAAGAAACTACCATATCCACGATGAATAATGATACTATTCCATGGTATACAATTTTTAAGTAATTAATATATCAATCGTTTCTATAACTGTAGTAACCAAATGAAGAAGCTTCTTACTACATGAAGTCATGAACCTTGTACAAGATTAAATGATATTACTAGATGAATAAATTATCTGGTAGTGTAATGTTGTGGGGATACACTATATGTAAATTGGCTATGTGAAAAAGGCCTATGTGATAATTAAGCGATTTCATGGAATCACCAACATGGAAATCATCAACATGGAAATCACCTAAGTCGATGAGATCGAAAACATAAAAATCGGCCTCGTGAATATATCAGATATGTAAAATACTATACTATGATAGTTAATATTAATCTGTACTTTATATAAGGAGTTTGGTTATACAAATTAGTTTCAAATGTTTAAGTAATTTCAATGTTATTTTAAGCGAGCCGTCATCTAACCTTTCAGTTGTTATTTGAAAAATAAAATAATATATTTATCATATTTCTATTAACTAGACTATTTTATTAAATTATGGGATTTATTTTTAATTTTTTTAGTTAGAAATGTTATTAGAAACTTAGGACCCCCATCTTGAGTTGTCCAATGGGATGAAAATTTGGTATCATAGAATTTATCAAATATATTTTTATTGTGTTCTAGTTAAAATTATTGTAGTTATTATTTTATTTATAAAATAATTTTTTATTTATAAAAATAGAAATGGTGGAAATTACACTAATAAACTTCCATATATTAATCGAAATAATTATGGAAAATGTAAAATAAAATGGAATATTAACATAGAAATTATGGGATTTGATATACAGAATGTCATTGAAGATAATATAGAATTACCTATATATCCTAGAATATATTGGAGTATTACTACTAAAACTATAAATGATTGTAACTGTAACTCTATGAATACATTATATATTTCCTTATGATATAAATAATTCAATACAATTTCTTCTTGAACTACTTCTTATATTGGTTGTTTCTCATGATGAAACTACCAATGTTAAAGAAATCATCTCAATTACATAAAATATTTCATATGAAACATTTAAAATAAATCCTAATGATCCTATTTATAATATATATCTTAGGTTAAATGAAATTGTTAACAAAATGCACTAACCATAAGAAAATATTTTTTTTAAAGATAATGTGATGAGACTTATTAAAAGTTTATCATATAGATAGAGAGGAACTTCAGTTTCCATAAGGGAGTTCTGTGACATAAGTAAGATACTAGTGAAAGATATTTTTGGAAACTCATTATATCCAAGGATGAATGTAAAGTGATCAGAGATGAATATAATGAACCAATGGAAACGTTTTTTCCTTTAATATTGATGAATAAAAAAAATCAATATCATACCTAAAATCTCTAGTGATGAAGAATAACATACTAATAGTGAAGAAGTGATTTCTCATTTATCAAGATGATTTAATAAGATATATAAATATAATAAAATATTCAAAAAATATATACATAGTAAAGTTTGAAAAAAATGGATCTGGAGAAAATATTTTAAGAAGGATGATTCAATGAATGAAGTAATCTTCTATAAATATGAATTAAAAGTACACAATAAATCTTAATATCACAATATGAACAATAAGAATATTTTTGTTGTAAATATACAAATGTAAAAAAACATATGATATATACTTGAATCAATATTAATAAGAGAGAATATATGTGATAAATATAATATTTGTTTTATTACAAACACATCTGTGGTTTGAAATATTTTCCCATTTCACTTGATTATATTTAAAATATTCTTGAAACTAAAAAGGATGCTGAAAATATTTCAAGTGATGAATTATATAAATATTTTAATATATTTTATGTAACATTTAATTAATTAAAGTAAAAATACAAATGTTTAAAGAAGTATCATGCACTATTTACTCTCATTAAAACTAATCTTAAAATAGGTAAAGATAACAATGAACAATTGATTATTCAAAATAATGAGCATATATTACCTATGAATAATTACATAATGACCATGGGAGGGTCTGTAATGGATGGAACACCCTAATACAGATACATTATATGAAAATTTCTCCTAATCATACTATTGGAATCAGATACCAACCCGGACAGAGTATCATAAATAAAAAAAAATTCCATGTTCAATATCTATTGGTATTACATTTATTATTTGACATAATAAATTTCATTATTTCAAAATACCTATAATATAATTATGGGAAACCAATGAAAAATTATGTATTCCAAAATAACATACTACAATAATTTTTTGGAGGTATGAAAATATTTGTACAAAAGTCATGTTTGGTTTAAATCTATTTTTTAGGAAATAAGATTGAAGTTTTCTAGACAACTAATATGGTATCTATCATGTGTATTCTCAAGAAATATGATGAATAAATTTTCATGTTTCAAAAACATGATTAATATTCATGGTATACATGTCACTTTTGGTGACAATTCTAATGATAAGATAATTTGACTTGTCCAAATAAAAATCTCTATTAAATTTTAATTTCTAGTGTTTTATTTGATGATGTATTATAGTATAGTATTATTAGTATTTCAAAATTTTATAATTATGATTACGATGACAAATTTAAAGAAAAATCTTGTAATTTATTAATCCAAACATTATTTTGTTTTTAATATAATATGAAATGAAAATGTTTATGCTATTATTTTAAATTCATTATTTCCTAAAAAAGTTATTTTATATGTTCATTTATCATAGAATCTTGGATGTGGAATAGAATATTCAGTTATTTTAAAGTTAAATAACTTATAAAGGTAATTATGAAAGGTATATTTATGAATCTATGAAAACTATAATTATTGTTAAACAAATCCTATAATCCCTTCCCAAAAACGTTACACAAAATATCATTCAAATAAAATAAATAAGCTCCAACTTCTCAAAAATTATATTTGGTTCCCATGGAATTATTAAAACACTCTATAATTTCTATTTTAGTATGATAACATTAATATTATGTTATAGTTGATTATCATTCAAGATATACATTGGTTTTTCCCCTTCTCATAAAAGTGAATCTCTTTCATATATTTTTAAAATAAAAAATCTATTGAAAAATATTAGTGGACAAAGATCCAAGACCTTAATAAGTTATCATATATGTGTGTTTGAAAATTATAATTTTGAACCATTATGCTAAAAAAATGGATATATTCACAAATTTCAATCTCCTAGGAACCTATAATTGAATAATGTAGTAGAGAGAAGAAATAGAACCCTTAAAGAGATTTCCTAAACCATTATCAATGAGTATGAGTTACCTGTTTATTTTAGGGTAAACGATGTAATAATATTATATTTTACAGTTAATATAATTTTAGTTAGAAAAGTTTTAAATAATAACCTTTAGTAATTATCTATTTTTTGAATACCAAATTTTAAATATTTTAGATTTTTTGGTTTTAAAGCATAAATACTCAAAAAAATTTAATTTAGACAAGCTTTTTCCTAGAGCAATGAATGAATTTTCACTATATATTCTACATTTACTAAATCATAGATTGTGTTTAAAAAAAGGTATAAAATTTTGGATGAATATTCAAATTTAAAAATTAATAGGACTAATCCACCTGAGCCAAAGATCTCTTTAGAAAATAAATAAGATAACCATTGCAGTATGGATATAAATAATAAAACTAGAGAAAGTATTACCACACCTCCAATAATTAACTCTCCCAGTTTTGATAAACAAATTTATCTTGAAATTTTATATGATAATTAGGTGTCAAAACCTTCTATTACTAGAGATATTAAGGCTCATAGATACCACCCCATAAATGTTTTTGTATGAGACATATATAATAGAATTCAAACTAGTCCTTCTCTATAAAAAAAATATGAAAATCAAGTTTCCTTATCAAATATTGCACCTAAGAATTTCAATGATGGAATTAATGATTAAATAAAATTAATGGATTCTCTAGAAGAGTTAAACTATTTTAAATGAAATCAAGTTTGGGAATTAATTGAAATACCCAATAACTACCTAAATATTGGAACTAAATGTGTTCTTACAAACAAGGTTAATGAGTCAATATAATAATAAAAAATAAATCATATTTCATACAAAATGATATAATCATGTAAATTCTATTATTTATGATGAAATAGATTCCCCAGTAGATAGACTTGAATCCATAAAAAGATTTTTTCCCAAGAAAAAAATTATAATTTAAAATTATATCAAATGGGTGGAAAGAGTGCATTCATAAATGGTTATACAGTTGAAGCTATTTTTTTATAAAAAACAGTGATATTTGAAAAACCGAACTTTCAAAATATTGTTTTCAAATTTACAAAATATTTATATAGTTTAAAATGATCACCTATATCTTGGTAAGATATGATCATATCTTTTAAAATTGAAAAATATATTTCGATAGGGATATATTACCCTTATTTATTTTTTAAATGAATTTAAAAGATATTTTTTGTTGAAAAAATATATGTAGATGATATTATTTTTTATTCTTCATGAAATAATTTTTATACTATGTTTACTAATACGATTTATAATAAATTTGAAATGAGTTTTATGGTAGAATATACATTTTTCATGGTTTTTTTATTTTTAAAAATAAAGACGGACTTATTTTAAATAAAATGAATTACACTAAATATCCATAAATACTTTTTGGTGTTTATCTCACTAAAGGTTGTGATACACCCATGAGTACTGGATAAAAGATGGATCATGATTAAACTAGGTAACCTACTGATTAAACCAATAATATATGTATGAATATATTTTACAATACATAACTTATAGCCCGACTAATATTATGGTTAGTGTGTGTATGTGTGCTTGTTTTTAAGAGAATATAAAAGATTCACATTTACTAGATATCCAATGAATTTTAAAATGGATCAAAACTATAGCAAGAATAGTATTGATTTATTCTAGAGGATAATTATGTAAATTAGTGGGATAATTAGACGATGAAATTGGTGGTTGTATGTTATATAGGAAAATCACTTATAAAAATGGCACATTTTTTAATAATCTCTTATTAATTATTATATTATGAAAATTAACATTATGGAGTTAACAAAAAATAAAGGCTAGTGCATAGTTGTAGGCCATTGTTGTGTAGAAATTATATGGATGAAGCACACAATAATATACTATGGTTATCATTGTCAGTATGTCCCTATAAATTTTGTAAATACAAGTATGAAAAATATTTGTTTTAATATTATATATAATTATAGAAAAAAGTATATTGAAATAAATCATCATTTTGAGAAAGATCATTTTCAAAAAGGGAATATAAAAATTGAGCTCATTAGTACTAAACATCATATTGGTGATATATTTATAAATCCTTTGGATGATAATTGAATAAATTATATCATACCTAAATTAGGTATGAATAATTATTCATAAATTTTTTAATTGAATTTAATCCCTGGAAGTCATTTATGTTCTATTTAGATTCTGTGTTATATGTTTTTTGGAAGTAACCATGAGGTTTATTTCATACAGTTAATATGGAAAACATGATTTTTTTCATGAAATAAATATACCTATCATGAAAACTCAGACTAGTGGTCATTATAATTAATATGAGTATTAACTTACATGGTAATTGTGCATACCATTAATTATTATTCACATAGTCAATACTTGTTTATCATGAACATCTTTGTATTAAAGTTATCATACTTACAACAAATTTTTAATAATCATACCTACCATGCTCATGATATAACATATCCATAGTAGGTAAACCTAACATGGTAATTTCCTTTTATTATATTGTTAATACATTTTGGTGTTATTTTATTGTGGTTTATTATTATTTTAATGCCCAAATGATTCAAAATAACACTCGAATTGGAATATAAATTGTTACCTATCATTTCCATTAAACCATATTTATCATTATATGATGTTATAAGCAGATCAATTTAAATTTCCTCATACCTATTGCTACATAAAACTCAAACCACTCTATTTTTATCTCTTAGCATAAACCATCAAATATCTCAAACTAAATAGAATATGATGAAATTGAAATGTACCATCGATTCATCCCCTCACATAGAGAAATATACTGCTAAGAAATCAAGGAAATAAAAAGGTTTAACCACTACTTATTTATAAAAATTAGACCACTCATCTCATTGATAATATTCTCTCTATAAAAAAAGAATTTGATTCTCAATGGTTTCAATCGAGAAGATCATTGATCTATATTGAAATTAAAAATCAAGAATGTTCAACTTGGTTTAGATAAAATGGAATACCATTTTATCTAATGCTTTCAAAGGATTTATATGTGCATCAATAATTTTTCATTGGTAAGAAAATAGTCATTATCATAAAAATGTTCAATAGTGATGTTCTATAATTTCCCTCTAAATGTTGGTAAATGTTCATAGATGTGAAGAAAAAAAGAAGAATATGGTGATTACCAAAGCTCTAATATTAAAAATCATGATATTTTATATTTTATTACTTATTTTAATTAACTAATATGAAATGAAACCCCCAATAGACAATTAGATGTTCAGTGGAATGGATAATAAAGGATGTTGGCCAAACTTATTCAAAACATAATATGTCCATGAAATAGGGATTTAAACATCTTAATGCATCATTATTTTTTTCTATTTTTGATGATGATTGATTTTAAGATCAATATTTGTAGAAATTTCATTATACATATGGTTTGTTTGTGTAATCTAGCTTCAAGGTTCATTTCATTACCATATCCTATCATCATTACATCCTTTATATTATACAAATGATTAGTTCTTATTATGGAATAAATAATAACATTATCTAATATATTTTTTATTACAAAAAATATTATTAAGAAAATGATATTTATTTTGAAACCATGGAAATAATATTGGGGGAAAGACTTATATAAGATGCATGAAACATTTAACTATGTTATGTTTCATACTAGACCTTGGGGTCTAGTTGATATAGGTATCAAATATAATTAGGTGGGGAAGTATTTAGATTATAGTGTTTTTCATTCAAAATTACTATAATAGGATTTTGATGTAGAGGAAATAGAAATTGTAGAAGAAATGAAAGTTGTGGATTCTGATAAAAATGATTGATTTTATTGTGGGGGTGATTCTAAATTGGGTAAGTCTATTGAATCTGATGAAGTTGGGTACAACTCATAAGAATATAATATTACTGGATCTATTAAAATATATATTGTATAGAGTTCTGCTAATATAATGTAGAATTCCTCTCAATCTCTTGTTTTTATCTTAGAAAATCATGATTCTAAAGAAGATCACGGAGGCAGTTAACCTGGATATAGTGTGACTACAAATTTATGTATTCAATGAAATATAGAATGAGATTTTATTTTGAGTTTAGTAGTGACGAGAAAATTGGGGTGCCTCAAAAACTAACATATGTTTATCAGAATATCTATGACATCTTTTCTCCCACTCCCATCAGATAAGGTGATGAATCTTAGCTTATTTTTCATCATGATATTGTTGAAGATTCTAATTGATTATTGGAAGATTCACCTGAGATAGATGGTAGGAGTAAGGCTGTTGATCTATCTCCTTTAACTCACACACCTTCTATTTATTCTCCTTCATATTTCAATATGGGTGAATTGGTTGTGTTAAAATCATGAATTATGGATATGTTTATGAAATTATTTGTTATGTTTTACAACATCAGGCAACATATGAGAAATTATGATATTTTTGAAGCTATAACTTTTTTGAACAACTGTCTTCAACCAAAATTTAATTTTAAAATTTAGATGATACATAATGATATTGATGATTTGAGAGCTCATATATGTTGTATTTAAGGAAATATATCTGATATGATGATTCAGTTAGAATATAGGTTCATGAATGATGCATTTAAAATTACTCATGTTCTTACTCCTTTTCCCTTTGGTGAAAATATTTTCATATAAGAAAAGGTTTGGAAACTCATTCGAGAAGGGTTAATGGTTATGCTTTTTTGAGTAAAAATGAGTAATGAATCTATGTTTTATGGGCTTCAAAACCATGATTTATGAAACCTACAAGTAGCTTGAGAAGATTCCATGTAATATAGTAAATAATTTGAAACCATCAAGAGATAACTTTATAATTACATAATAAGGATTTTCACAAATTTAGATCTAAAAGGAATGTTTAAATATCCTAAATTAGACTTGAATATTCTCTATCTGACTTGGGATTTTCTATCTCATGATGAGAAATTCAGATCTATGAATCCTATTTTGGAATATTTGATGGAGAATAGATATGATTTCCTTCAATATTTGGATAATGGATATCAGGAATTTAGTGATTTTACCTAGTTGATTAAACCATGTCTATATACATCATAAGTTGTCATTATATTACATTCAGATATCCCATTACCCATAAATTCTTCCTCTTTTTATATCAATCCTTCATAGGAAATTGAGTAGAATCGACCCATTTCAAGATGTGTGGTCATTGGTAAAAATTCCACCTCATATGATCCTCATACTACCTCTATTCCAACCTCTATATACAAGGTAAATAACTGTCTCTTTCTTACAGATATCCAATATTCCTCACATTTTTATTCATATGAGGATTCATGATAGGGAAATTTATTTTACAACCTATTGCAGCTTTTTGTAATCTCTTTTGAATTTATATTTATATATTAATCAAATAATCACTTTTATTCTTATTTTTTTTACATTTTAACTACATGTGATTTTTCCCACTCTGAATTTTTGATAATCCCAAAACGGGGAGTAAAATCATGAGTAGTGATACATTAAAATAAACTAAAATAATTAAAGCACATTACATGATATCATGAACATGTTAAAATCCAATATAAATCCTCTTCATATATATTATTTTTGTATATAATTAATTTCAATTTAAATATAATGAAATTTGATCACCATAAGGGGGATATTTTCTGAATTTTCTAGCACCTACTTATTTTAATTATCTGAAGTCATGTTTCCATTTTTATTAATGGATCACTTTTTTTCTTTATGTAATTTTTTTCTAGACACAACATGTAGAAATGGATAATTTTAGAGATTACCATGCCACCTTACCATATAAAGGTCAAGTGACTATGTCACTGTACTACCCGTCATACTTCCCCAGAGCAAATGGGAAAAAAATATCATAGTGAGTAAGATGATAAAAAATTTTCTATGTCATTAACTAAACATGAATTAATGATTAATCATATGATATATTTAGATTTACCCTACTGCATGTACAACCACCAACCTTGATATAGAGTTTCACCTACTATGTACCTGATGGTGAGCATTAGTGTAGTGATTATAAATGAATGTACCTACCCCATGAATAAATAAAGTAACCTTTATATGACATGTATTATTTGTAATTAAGTAATATAATCAACATTTTTATTACTATAGTGAAAAAAAAGTAAAAAATTACCCAATGAGGCCATAAACCTACCCCATGATCTAATGAGATGACTTCATTAAGGAATAAATTGAATATGTCATGTTTATGGAAACAAGTTTAGTGAATTAGATATGATAAAATGGAAAATATGATCATTAATCTACATAAAAGAATCACTTATATGAAAATAACCTATGTTTAATCCACCTACATGGAAGTATCTTACGTCAATGAGATCACATACGTGCAAATCGTCTAATTGAATGAGTAGGCTATATTGTCCGCATCAGTAAAATCCATATGTGACCAATCAGCTATGTAATTTTCAAATATTGATTTAAATATTTAGAATCTAGTCTATGAAGCCTTAAATAAATATCTAGTTCATTTAATATTTCATTAATTGATCTAAAATGAAAATTTTTCGATGATGATATATTTACAAATAGAAATATGATCATTTGATGTGTGATATGTGATATGTGCATGTGGGAGGTATCAAAAATTTTCTTTTATAAAGATAATATTGTAAGATCATGTATATGTGGACTTGTAAAATCAAGAAGACACTATGAAGATCTGTTTTCCATATTTTTCTAAGATACTTTTTCTATGTCATTCTAAAGACCATTTCAAGGACTCTAGAAAAGAAAGTATATTATGATCGATCTACATCATATTTTTTATATTTTACCCATTGACCATTCTATTTTACCAATTCATTTGAGATATGTTTTTATATTAATTTGTATATTCATAAAAAATGGACTCTTGTATCAAACTAGATATTAGTTGATAATTTATCACATATTTTTTTTGTATTTCAATGGAGAACTATGGAAGAAGTCTTATGTAACCTAGTATATTTTCCCCCATATATAGTTATAGATGATACTATATTATTAGAAAAACTTATGTGCTATTGTTTGTAATACTCTATCCATGTTATGGATCATCATATTTTTTTTATAAATATATTAGTTGGAGGAGATTTACAAGTGGAGGTGATTAAGTCTCATCTTGAGACTGAACCCCTTATTAATTTTTTATGATTCTACATTTTTTATAATTTTTATGCTTCTCTGTACCTATTTTTATTCATTAAATCAAAAATGTTTTAGTTTTCTAAATCTACTGAGCAAAACTATAGTCTATTAGTTAATAATAATTTTTATTTTCTATATTGTGATTAGTTATGTAATTTAGTTTCAATATATAAATTAATTTCAACTTTATTTTTATAGAGTCACAATCCTTATATTGAGAAGTTATTTAAAAATATAATAATATATTTATGTTTTCTTCATTTACTAGGTGATATTTTTAAATTGGGGGACCTGTTTTGATTTTTTAGACATAAATTTTATTAGAAACTCTACTCACTCCCACCCACTTCTACTGTCCACTAGGACCAACAATGGTATCAGTTAAAATGGGTTAAAAGGGATAAACTATGGGTTAAATCTTATAATATAACAAAGACATTATATTTATCTAATTGTTTAAGTCGATTTGGACTATACCTCGTTATATTATTGATTTTTTATTTAGTTCAACTTTCCCATATAAATGAAAATATAAAATGTTATATTTTATAGTATTTACAAGGGTTCTATTAACCTCACATATAAAATGGCTTATGTTTTTATAAGTGTTCCATGTGAGTTGAGATCCACAGATTGACCAGTCATTACAAAAATCACTTTATTTCTCTTTTCCTCACTTTATGAGGTTCTATTTGTAGTAAAATTAAATACTAATATGGGATGAGGAGTATGAAAATGGAGGATATATAGGGAAGGATTAATTTTCATTGAAAAATTATTTCAAGTGTAATTCTTCTACTGAACACACCAAATATATTATATCTATCTTAATAAGATGAATGAGGTATCTTAAATATAATTAAAACTTTAATGTTTATTATATAATCATTATTTATCCCATCCATATCAAATGAGAAATTATTACATCCATCATGTACCCATGAAGACTTCAAACTCCATGAACCAATTTATTTCATTTTTCATCACCACTGCTCATGGACGGTCATATGGATTTTTTTATTGAATATAAAAAATATTTATTATATAATTATGATTATAGTAATATAAATTATTATTGATCTACATTTATATCTATCCATTTGACAATGGAAATATCACTCGTATAGACAACAACTTCCAGGAAGTTATATAAGTGTTTTTTTCATCACCAAAAAACACGGATAGTTATAAAATCGTTTACAAAGAATTAATATGATATTTAAGAAATTATTATTAATCTAGATATGATGAATCCATGAAAAAAGTTTATATATTCTAATAATCAAACTGAATTTTTTTTAAAAATAGAACTGTTGACACAGAAATAATAATATAAATGAATTTTTTTAATTAATGGGTAATTTGAAATTATAAGTGAATGATATTATAAGGACCCAATTTGAAACATTAAATAATATATAATTTTAATTCAATATTTCTTTCTCCTTTATTTCGGTATCATTAATGTTTATAGTTTTAGGGAATTAGACCACCACATTTATATAAATAAATATCATACTTGAAAGTGCTAACATACAATCAATATCCATTTTTAGTATAATACAAAAAATTTAACGTATAAAAAGTATTATTTTCATGAAATTTTTTTAACACCTTCCTATTCACATAATACTCTTCCACCATACTCATTAAAACCATATGGAAAAAATTTTAAATTTTGTGATGATGAAAAAAACATTAGTAAGGGACATATAAAATGAATTAAAGAAACACATTAGTTCTTAAATAATTTTAAAATTTTTCCTTATTCAAAAAAATAAATTATATAATAATAATAATTATCATATCCAATAAAAAATCTTCTCTACACAAATATTTTCATGAAACATTTAAAAATAAAATTTAAAGGGTAAAGAAAATTCATAATGGTTTCTTTGTAATCATAAATAATCAGAAAGGCAATTTAAAAATGTTATACATTTCATCCTTAAGAAATAGAATAAAAGTTAAATTAAAAATAATCTATATAGTGATCTAGACTTAACATACATTGATATTACATTATTTTAGATGAATATTCAGCACATTAAAAAAGTACATTCCTGAGGACGATAATTGTTTAGTGTATTTTGAAACCTGGAACACATTATTCAAATTTGGTAAAAGATCATAAAATTATTTTGTAAAGATATTCCCCTTTATTACTCATTCATAAACCCATTATTCATAACATGGGGAAAGGAAACATAAGAATAGGGTGATCTCATATTTTCATTAATGGTGAAAAAGGAGATATCTAAGAATAATCATGAGCATAAGGGCATGAGAACATGAGAATGACATTTGAAGATCATCCCATGCTAATCAATGATCATACATATGAGTCACAACATAAATATTGGTAGTCCATTGGACAATAATCATTAAGGTAATCAAGATAATAAGTATTGAGATCATAACCTAGGAATAATACATTGAATTTTTTGTATACACATAATCATATAAAATATTATGTCAAGGCTACCTACCATGACCATAATATAATGTTAGGCATGGGTTAATTACCAATTTACCTTATTTATCCTTGGGATGTCATCACATGTACCCTTTGGTTTTTGGATTGTAATTACCTCCCATGTACCCCCTTGTTATGATCTTGGAATTCCCTCTAGTGTACCCTCTTGTTATGAGAATCAGATTCCCTATTGTGTAACATCTTTTTATAGGCTTGGGATTCCCTCCCATGTACCCAATTTTTACAGTATTGGGAATCCCTCCCATTTACCACTTTTATGGTATTGAGATTCAATATCATGTACATTATTATAACATGCTTGAGATTCCCTCCCATGTACCCTCTTCTTATTAGATTGGGCTATTACCCATGTACCATATTATTTTTGAGCTTGGGATATAACCTGTGTACCCATTGAGCTCATATACCATTTATCAACATGAAATTCATTTAGGACATCATGGTCAAATTATCTCAACCTAGATAGTTCCCAAGGCCTTGATAGTTTTCTGGGTTCCTTCTATGTAACCTCCTAGAATATCATCAAGAGATAGCTCATTGAGGCTATCCAGACTTTTTTTAGGGGTGGGACTCTCCCCCATATTTCCAGTGCTACCACAATGATTCTTATTCCAAAGGTGTTATCTCCTTATTATATCACTCAATATCACCCTATTATCTTGTGTAACTTTTTATACATGGTCCTATCCACCATCATCAACATTAGTCTCTTTGGTTCCATTCATGGGTAGACCTCAGAGGAACAACACACCATCATTTGTGGAAGATCAATTCTAGGTCTATTTGTGTTTCCCAGAAGATGGTATGGGATACCAATAGAAATGTGATTGGATTAAATTTGATTATTAAACATGACATATAAAACGACTATGACTAGTTGGAGTGGAACATCAGTATTCACATCATGATATTTATGGGATTCTTGGAGAATTTCATTGATCTCCTATTCAGTTTTTTGAGCTCACCGTGGTTTAACATCATCCTCTTAGGGAGACGGTGTGTGTTCAACATGTTAGTTAGAGGTCTTAGATAGGGTGACCCCCTCTCTACAACTATTTTAATTCTTTCCAATGACACTCTAAAAATATATATCTCTTCGTTAATGCATCTTGAAATGGTTCACCCTTTTCACTATGGAACTCATTTCATTGGAATTTCTCACCTCTTATTATAATATGAATCAATGTTTTATATCAATGGAAGGAGCTCCCCAGTCAAGAATTTTTTAAAGATGATGGAGGGATATTCAAAATGGAGCAGTTAGGTTATCAATAAGGATAATAGTGGGGTTTATCTTCCATCTCACTTCTCAGGGAGATGTAAGATCAACATTGAATCTATTCTTGGAATCCATGGGAAGAATTTCCCCATGAATTACATGGGTAATTCAATTTCTCCAGGAATAATATAGATCCAACATGTTAAGGACATGGTAATTATAATTATCAGCCACATTAATAATTGGAATAACCGATTATTTTCTTTTGGAGGAAGGATCACCCTCACCAATAGTGTGTTTTCCTTTATCCCCATGCATATCATGTCTATTCTCAACATCCCCAAAACATCAATCATTCAAATGGATAATGTTATGAAATTATTTTTATGGGATTCCCATGGTTATGGTAGGTATTTGTGGGCCTTTTAGAGTAGGCTAGTAAAGCCTGTAGATCTTGGAGGTATCAATGTTAGGATCTTGGGTGAGTCTATGTAACTGGGGTTGTGAGCTTCTAGGCTTCCTAGGCTACCCAAATCCCAACCTCACTTTCAAGGAGGCCAACTCCCATACCATCTTAATTAAGGTTTTACGTATCCCCACTTATGATATTTTCTTCAACAGCATCATCTTGGATGGATCCTATGATAGGTGCATTTTTTCGGTCTCCTCTTCTAGTATATTTTTGTCCAACGAGTATATGAGGGCTATTATTCTCCAGCTAGCTAATGAACCCTATGATATTATTATCTGGTGAAAATATATACCATCTAAGTATAATTTTCTTGTTTGGATAACCTTCTCCAATTATATTACCACAGAGATGGAATTTAAGGAAAGATGTATTCCTTTAGTGTCAAGATGTACATGTTTCCTTGCTCGTATGGAAGATTCCATGCTTCACCTCTTCATTCGCAGTGAAATGGTTCTCCATGTCTAGAAAATAATTGGTGAGTTAATGGATATTTTGATAGTGGTTATTTATTTTTAAGAGTTTTGTCAGTAATGTTTTAGAGGGTCTACAAATAAACATGATGAATCCTCTTGATCTATCTATCTGGTTGTGGGCTTCTAGTTCATATTGCAAACGCAAAATTATGCAAGGAACTAGGAATCTCATCCTTCTTCCCATAGTTTGGTCCTCAAAACCGGGTTCCTTGTTTCTGATTTGGTGTGTCTAGATGGAAATTGGGAGTCGACCCATTCATTAGGGCACTATTCTCCCAGTAGGAATTCATCTGGATCTTCAGGCCCCATGAAAACCAGTATATAGGTGTGATGGTACCCTCCCTCTCATAGTTTTAAACTTAATACCAATTGAGCTTGTTGACATGGAATCATGAGGGGGGGGGGGTGGAGTGGTTCGTGGCTGGTTTTGTTCGACTTATTTGGCATTCAATGCCCATTATGGGAATGGATACCCTTTTTTGGCTAAGGTAAGGGCCATGCATGATAGATTAGAACATTACAACTCTAGGAATATTCCGCTCAATATAGTGTATATATATTCTAATATTATTTGGAGACCTCTTAAGGGATTCGCTTCTTTTCCTTAGTGCATCACCTACCTATTTCAAAAATACAAAACTTTCCTCTCCAATGACACCAATATTTTCCATACATTGCATGAGGGAAACTATTGGTGGACATTTTAGCCTCTAGTGCTTCTCATACTTTTACTCTTATCCTTTTTAATTCCCTTGTATCTTTCCCCTCAATTGGGATGGAAGTGGTTAGTAGGGATGCTCTCGGTCTCCACTCCTACAGACCACCTTGAGTTTTGTTCCTTGTATTTCCCTTTGTCCCTTTCACTAATTTTTTTGATTAAATATAAATAAATTAAAAAAAAATCAAATCAGTATATGGAGATATAGGTTCCACCTTTCACATAATGTTATAATACATATGTGTTCCACAATACAATAAAACATTCATCATATCATAACCCATAAAAATATATGTGTTTCATAAACATCATATCCCAACACATGAAATAAAATGTGTATCATAAACATTTCATTATATTATAACTTATGGAAAATATATAGTTTTCATAATCATTCTATCATATAATAACCAATTAAATAAAATGGGTTTAATAAGAATTTTTTCATAGTATAACTAGTAGAAGATAAAAAAGTTTCATAAAACAATTCTCATAGTAAAAATAAACCATTAAATTAAATTATAATAATGGTTTCCTTGGATTATATCCCCATTTAATCAAAAAATAATTAAAATGATGTCATCTAAGATATAGAATGCTTTTGAAAGATCAATCTGAGCATTTATTATGTAGAATAACATTAATTTGAAATCAAATTTTTATGAAAAAAAATATTTCCAAAATCATTTTCATTGAAAATAACATTGAGAACATATGAATTAATATTTAAAAATATTTTAATACTTTTCCAGATATAATATCATTTCCTCTTTGAAAAAACTATTTTTAAATCATAAACCATTTTTAAAACATATAAAAGAATCTCATAAAAAAATTTAAACAATTTTTAAAACATTAAAATTTTTTAAAGTCATTTTACTTGAAAATGATCTTACAATATCATTTGAAAATATTTTTAAAACATTTTTAGGAAACATTATTGTGAAAAAACTCAGATTTTTGACCGAATAGATAAATAAAGTCATATTATCTTCAATTTGTTATTAATTTTTTAAGTACAAAAGAGTGGATAATTGGTACCATTACATGATGATATGAATAATTACCATAGGATAATAAAATTCATTAGTATTATTTAGAGTATGATAATTAGAATTCGACACCAGATAATAGATCATAAACAATACTGATAAATGGTGAGATTGTAACATACAACTCTTACAAGTATAATAACTTTTAATCCTAATACCCATGAGAGAATAAAATAACAAGAAGATTAATATATCATAAAAATAGGTATATTACTAATAAAATATGTCAAATAATATTATATACACCTCATAAATGATGATCGATGCAAAAAATTACTCGTGTCTCAATGAGCACAAATAGAGATAAAATTACTTTAATGATTTGGTAAATTTTGAACAGTAACCCACAAGAAAGAGAGATCATAAAAAGGATATGTAAAAAACTATAAATTTTAGGATAATAATCATATAGTTCATTAATTTTAATTATATATACTACACAAGTTCATCAGTGGTGAATATGGATTAAGTCTTCTAAAAATTAATGTGAGACTACAAATCCCCTAACTAGTTGAGTAACTCTTGAATCATTAGATTTGTGAAATAATAACATCCAATTGTTGGATATAATATCATTATACAATTTATATTCATGATATAACATGACATATTGCATTATATACACCACACAACAATAGTAAGTGGTGAATATAGCACATATCTCATAGAAATAAAAGTGAGATTAGAAATATCTTACCATAAGTCTTGTCTTTCATCATAATTTTTCAAACCTCCTGTATAAGAAATATATATTTATTATAAATATAAAATAGAAAAATATTATTATATACCATAAAATATATTATTTTATTATTAATTTTTATTACCCTTTTATGAACAATTTCATTTTAAAGTGACGTTTCTGGTAATAATCACTTTTTTCATATATGTTTGGAAATGTTATTCTAAATACTCTTACTTAGGTTGTCATTTAGTTATTTAAAAAATATAATAAAGGATATATATATCATATATAATCAGTATATAATTATTTATAATAATATATTAAATATATTAATATGAAATGGAATATACTATTCATGGAGACGGTAGGTCATATGTACCCATAAACACTATTTCTATTTTCTTGTAATATTTAAAGAATGGAATTCAATTACATATATATATATTATCATTAATGTATAATTATAATTTTTATATATATAATAAAATTTCACTAAACAAATCCTTAATACATTCCATGTAAAGTGTGAATAAATCACATCACTTTGAGGAAGTTGCAGTTTACATGTCCACAGATCAAGTTGTCGTAATTTGAAAAAATGGAATGCTTGAAATTATATATTATTTAATAATTACATAAGAATAAATATATAAAAAATACCATATAAATTTTTAATTAAATCATTATTCCTAACCTTGAATGGTGTTAATGGAAGAATGAATGACATCCGTTTGCGAGGCAGTAGTGTACCGAACAGACGAACGATGATTATGTATCCATTTTGATGGAATTGTATGTAAGTATAGGTTGAAACATTAAAATTATAAAATATAAGTATATTTAGGAAACTGAGGATATTATATGTTAATTTAATAATAATAATTTTGGGGATTGAGAATGAAATAAAACAAATTTGAATCTTGAAGGATCTTATATCTTGTTTGGGTAATTTATTTTTATTTTCACAAAATTAGAAAGTTAGTATTATTTATTCTGAAAGTGAGGCTTCTATGATGATATGATGGAATTTTAAAGATCATATGGTCAGTTATTTTAATATAAAAATGGATTTATTGGTGTCAATAACTGACGGGGGTGGGGTGAGTGTCATTTTATAGTGGAGGAGGAGTGACATTCTTGTAAATATCAAAAGTTAAAAACTATTGAGAAGTCTCCATTACATAATCTACCTAAAAAAATATTCTATTCTAGATAAAAGTTAGTATAGGTTCTGAATATGTACAGATAAATTATTTTGGTCACATGTTAATGTTATTTGGCCCCTAAAGACGAATTTTGACTACTAAATATACTTGTTTTTACCTTAATCATTGTAATTAATTTTAATTAAATTCAATAATATTTTTTGTTAAAAACTATGTTGAACATACTATCAATTATATATAATTTTTTTAATAAATATATAATCAGTTATTCCAAATTATAAGAATATATTTGGAATAAATTAATATAATATTAATCACAAAGATGAGACAAGACACAAAGTTTTTTAAGTGAAAATGTTGAAAGTATGAAATGATTTTATACACAATTTCAATGTGAAATTTATTCAAATGACCTAAATTGAATTATTATATATATAATTGATCTAAATAGAAATTAAAAACAAGTAAAAATATAATTTACCACTATAAATAATTTATAATCAAATTTACCTTGCAAATAAAATTCCATATTTTCACTATTCATCAAAGAATGATACTTCTCTAAAAAATAAAAAAATTCCAAAATTAAATTTTCATATTCCACTTTAAAAAAATGATATCTATTTTTTCAAATAAAATTTATTAAAATCTAAAATATTATATTTAAATTAGGTGCACCATTAAATGGAAGAAAATCTACCTTTTGAAAAAAATATATCTTTATGCGTAAAATTATTTTTATTCGCATCTATTGTCCAGAAAACACATAAGATTATCATTAAATACTAGAAATAATATAATTTAATTAAAATAATTTATTAATAGTAGTTTAATTTATTTATTTATTTATAAAGTGTTTTATTTCATGAATATATATTTCATGAAGATATTTCCTATATTTTTAAAACGGTTTAATTTTCATTTATTTTTAATTGGTAACCAAATAATTATTCTTATATACATGTTTAGAACAAATTTTCATAATTATAGTTGATATTATTCCTAACCTACAATCCAATGGAATGGTGAAAACTATGTTACTATTATAATTCTAATATTAATAGTACAATGTAGTTTAGAAAAGTTAGGTCATGTGTGTGACACAAGCTATCGATGGAACATTTCTTTGTGTGTTACATAAGATAAACATAGTATTGTGTGTACGAAAAGATAATCTATGTGTTACATGTAAAGAAATATTAACTTGGATTTTTCTGAAACACAAAAAACATAGTTCTTAAAAAAACAATTTATATTCTGTGTTGCATGAAATAAAAAATATCAAAAAGTTTAAATTAATTTGAAAAAATATTTCAAAAAAACTTTTTGTGTTACACTCTATCCCCCTTAGAATTAATTTCGTCCTCTAAATTTTTCTAAGATATCAAAGGTGTAATAAATTAAGTTTCCTTTCATAGAACCTCACATTTTAAAAACGAATACTAAAATATCATTTATAAAACAAATGTTGGAACCATAACCATTAACCATAGTAACTCATAAATAGGTTTCCATGTAGGAGAACATAAGTGGTAAGTGAATCTTGGACATGGATAAAATATGAAAATAATTATAGAGAGTGATAAAGATTACTAATCATAAGATTATGTCTAATCCATGTAATTCTAATGGACTTAAAACCATAAATCAGTGATGATTTATAAGACTATCTATTCAATAGAAACGAATGCATTAGGATAAATATTTTATAATATCATTTTCCTATTATTAAAGAAATATTTTACTAAATAAGAATATAAGTAACTATACATACTTTATTACATTTCTTTTTATATGAACTATATCACCTTATGGTTGTTATTTACTCTATTTCACCTTTATCTCTTACTCTATGAAATAATGGGGAATTTCTAATTCCCAAAGTACAAATGGATAATAACATCCATAGGTAGAAAGATTATCCATTCCGTATATTTTAAATCATCATTAGAACAATGTGGTTACCATAGGTTATCCAATATGAATAAATCCTCATATTTTATGAAAATAATTTAATCTATAAAATCTCATCCAAATTTTAAAATAAACATTCAATAAATGGTTAACCTTGTAACACATCCGAAAACTGAAAGCACAAAATATCATTAAAAGGTAACTAAATTTCTCTAAATCATATTAAAATTGACTCCCCAAATATCATACCTTATATCATGGTTACTTTATATCAAACTTGGGAATAAAAGTTTAATGTTTTCTCTTGAAACTTTCCAATAACCCGAATAACCATAAAACCTGATTGAAAACATGCATTCTTTCTTATTTTAATGAATATTCAATATATACATTAAACCCAAATAAGGCTATAAAAATTATCCATGATAACATAGACCAATTTTTAAAAAAATTAATAATAAGTTCCATGGAAAGCAGTACTATATAATTAACATTATCTATATCAATAATCTCTTTGAATAAGATAAACAAAGTTTTCTCAACATCTGGAACAAATTAAGGGTCACCTTACCTTAAAAAAATATCCCCTATAAATTAAATCTCTTTTCCAGTTTATCAGCACCATTAAAATTATTATTTAAATCCTTCACGATAAAAATATAATTCATGACTTATATAACAAAATTATTGAATTCCAATACATATACATATCAATCATCAAACTTTATTCTTAAACCATTAGTTATGATTCATCATATTATTCCCTAAAACCCCATTCCTAGAATTTGAAATATGAATAATGTAATAGAGTTCATCAACATAAACTTAACCACAATTTTTAAGTTTAATGTAATCAATACTGTTAGAACATCTCATACCTTTCATATGTCATTCACACCATCTTGTTCTTCATTAGCATATCCAATACTCGTGGCACCATCCTAACTCTCTTAATGATATTTCCACTTAGTACATATATTTTTAAAATACCTATACTTACTCATATGATACATTAAATTTTAACATAGTTTCTTTTAGTTCCCTCAATTTACTTGGACTATAAAACATAGTGTACGAAACAATTATCATAGCAGAAAACCATATACTCTTAAAAAATTACACATTGGATGTCTAAATCATGTCAAATTTTATTAAATCTATGAAACATTAGGATTATAATTATAGAAATACCTATAAATTTCCTTAAATATATACTAAGGGTTCCCACTATTGTTTTATCATCCCCGTTTCCAAGGGGTGACCAAAACATTCCTTTGATACCAAATATAGCAACCCAGGCTTAACCGACAAGGATATGAAATCATTTTAGGTAAATATTGATCACATTATAAAATTAAATTCATGAGTATAGTAATATTTTTTTGTATTTGGAAACTTGGAACACATTCTTATAATTCGGTAAAATGTCTTTAACATCTCTCGTAATGATATTCCCCCTAAGTTCTTATACTAAAAACATTTCTTCTTAATCAGTGGAAAGGAAATATAAGAAAAGAGAGATATGAAATTATTAATAAGGTCAATAATGGATATATATCTAAATTATCATGATAATAAGTGTATAAGAACATGAGAATAACATTTTAATATCATACCATTGATAAAAGGGATCATGTACATGAGTCACGACATAAATATTAGTAGTTCATAAGACCCAAATCATAAGGGAATCAAGAGAATAACCCATTTGAGCATAACATAGAAATAAATCATAGAATTTTTTTTATACAATAATGAATTGAATATCATACTTTAAGGATACCTACCAAGACCTTCATATCAAGATAGGCTTAAGATAATAAACAGTGTACCTACTTTAGGATAGGGATTTCCTTCCATGTACCCACTTCTTTCAGGCTTGGGATGCCCTCCCATATACCCTCTTTTCATGGGCATGTGATTCCCTCCCATGTAACCTCATGCTACAATATTGGCATACCCTATCGTGTACCCTCTTGTTATGGGTGTGGGATGACCTCCCATTCCCTCACTCGCTACATGATTATGATTCCCTCTTATGTACACGTTTGGCCTGGCTTGTTATTCCCTCTCATTTACCCTCTTGTTATGGTCTTGGGATCCCTCCAATGTAACAACTTTTTACTGGCTTTGGATATAACCCATGAACCCTATATTTTTCCAGCATGGGATACATATCATTTGTTATTTGTGATCATATACCATTTATCATTACCCAATTAATTTGAGGGAGATATAGGTCCCACCTATCACATAATGAAATCATACATATGTTTGTCACAAGATAATAAAACATTCATCATATCCTGACCTATAAAAAGAGATGGATTTCATAAACATCATATCATAACCCATGAAATGAAATTATAGTCATAAATTTTTTAATATATCATAACATATGGATAAGATAAATGTTTTATAATCATTTCATTATAAAATAATCCATTAAAGGAAGTTGGTTTCGTATGATTTTTATTATTGTATAACCAATAGAATACAAATAGGTTTCATAAACCACTTGCCATAATAAACATAAAATATTCAAGTAAATGATAATAATGATGTCCATGGATCATATACCCATTTAATCATAAAATATATAAAAAATGTCATTTTAGATTAATAAGTATTTTGAAATATTTCTCAAAGAATTTCGTATGGAAAATTACATTTCTTTGAAAATAATATTTTCAGAAATAAAACATTTTGAAAATACTTTTCAATGAAATCAATTTTGAAAACATATGAATTAATATTTAAAATTTATTTAAAAAATTTCTTTAGGAAAATATCATTTCATCTTTGAAAAATACTTTTTAAATCATAAAACATTTTGAAAATATTTTTCTTTTGAAAATATCTTTGAAAACATATAATGGAATCTGTGGAAACATTTTTAAATAAATTTTATAAAATAAATAAAATTATAATATAATTTTCATTTAAAATCAGATTAAAATATCAATTAAAAAATTTTGAAACATGTTTATGAAACATTGTTTTGAAAGAACATATATTTCTGGCCGAAGAGAGAAAGAGATTTAGATTATCATAAAACATTTTGTGAATTTTCATAAGTTTAAAATAGTATAAAATTGGAACCATTAAATGAACATACATGAATAACTATAGTTTGATAAAATTTATTATAACTAATTAGATTTATATCATGAGATTTAAAAATTGGACACTTGATCATAAACGATCCCCATAAATGGTGATATTGTAACATAAAACTCATTCCACTTTTGTAACAACGAATCTTAACCCCCCTGAGAGAGTAACATTACATGAAGCTAGAGATATCAGGATAATAAGTATATTCATGATACAATATATCAAATTGAGTTATGTACACCTCATAAAATAATGTAGGTGTATTACATAACATATGTCTGAAATAATGAAAATTGGGAAAAAATTACATTACAGATTTGGTAACATTTGAACCATAAACCCAATAAAAGAGAGATCATGAAGTTGATATTTAAGAAACCTTAAATTTAAGTATAAGAATAATATAATTCACTCATGTTATGTATATACCCTATAAAAAGGAATCAAGCTGTGAATATGTTATAAGTCTGGAAGAAATAAAAGTTAGGCTAGAAATCCCCTTTGTACATGGACAACTAATGAATCATGATATTCATGAATTATTAACATAAATTTTAACTTTTAATATCATGAAATAAAGGAAATTCATGATATAAAATTTTATATGGATTTATATACACCAAAAAACAAGAATAATTTATGAATATAGAATATATCTCATATAAATAAAAGTGAGAGTAGAAAACCCTTACCTTAAGTATTGAATTTAATGATACATGTTAAAACCTCCTTTATATTAAATATAAGTTTATTATAAATCATTAAAAAAAATTATTATATATCATACTATATATTATTTTATTATGACATTATATTACTTTTTTTTAAAAAAAAATTCATGTCTAAGTTATGTTTCACGTAATAATCACATTGTTTTTCATATATGTTTTGACATGTTATTCATGATTCTATTACATAGATCATGATTTAATTGTTTATAAAATTTAAAACTTTATATAAATATCATACATATTCAATATATTTTTAATTATAATAATTTACAGAAGATAACAATATGAAATGGAATACGCTATTCATAGAGACAGTAGGCCATACATATGCATGATTGTTGTTTTCGTTTTGTTGTCGTATTGAATGAAAAGAAGTAAATGAAATATACATATAAATAAAAATATTAACATTAAATTATAATTACTATTTCAAATATATCATATAAATATACTAAAACAATCCTTAATTCACTCCATGTAAAGTGTGAATGAATGACATCTCTTTGAGGAGGCAGTAGTCTAAATGTCCGCAAACAAAGTTATTGTATTCCAAGAAATTGGAAATCAGGTAAGTATGTGTCCTAATTCTAGAATCAATATTACATCATAAATATCATAAATATCATATAATTTTTTTCCATTATTCCCATCCTTAAAATTATTTAATGGAAGAACAAGCAATATTGGTTCGCGAGGAGGTAGTCCACCATACAAAAGAATGATGATTATACATCCCATTTGATGGAAGTGTGTTTATGTGTAGGTGAAATAGTTAATAAAAAAAATACTAATTGAAGATATAAATGTTTTTATATAGGAATGAAAGAAAAATAATTGAGTTTGTGTAGAATTAAATAAAAAAAAGTTCTTGTTAATGGATGTTAAATATTCTTTGGTTAATTCAATTTGGTTTTCACCAATGGACTAAGTTGGTTTGTTTTTTCCCAATGTGAGGGATGTTGGATGATATTATGAATTTTTTGGGATTATTTTGGATGGTTTTGGTTGAGCCTAAGGTCATGATATGTGTGAAGAAGTGTGGGGGAGGGTGGGGGGGGGGAGGGGTGGGGGTGGGGGTGATTGTCTATTTATATTGGAGGAGTGGATTTCATGTAAATATTAAAAGGTAAACACTATTGAGAGGTATCCTTTCAGAAACCAAGATGGGATATCATCTAAACTGACACTCGACCTAGCCTATAAAATGGACCAAATGGGAATTACCAATCCTTATGGGATTAAAAATAATATATTTGTATCGACAACACACTTTTGGGAAATATTTCACACATGATAAACTATAAACATTCCTCAAGAATAAAACATCACACCAAGATCAATATCCATAACCAAAAGAGATACAACAATTTCATGTTATACCTTTTAGGAAATTAACCAAAACTATAAATATCAAAATAGGGGAGGGGTACTAAATACATGACTCATCCTCTATGAAAATTGGGCCAACATCTTCATGCCACCTCCACCAATACTTGTAAGAAAGAAAACACTAGAAACAGACCACCCATCACCACCATGATACCTATTTCTTCTACCTGGTTCGAACATAACATGGTCTATATACACCCTTGGGTGTATGTCTGTTGTAATTCAAATCCTAATAGGGATCCATTAAAAATAAATTATGTGGCATAACATTATATAAAAAATTAACATGCTTGTTTTGAAGAATGAAATTTGAATCATTATAAAGAAAGAAAACATTTTTAGTATATATTTTTTAATAGGATTACTTTGAAATTAAAAAAAATCAAGTTCCACCATATTCCAATAGTTTTCACCATAACAAAAGATATCATCAGATGTAATCCACAAAGGTAGTAGAACCAGTGGGACCCAAGGAACCTTGTATGTCAGTGAAACATGGTATAGAAACAATAATCCAAAGTTTCCTCATGCACACGTCACTAGAGGGGGAGGAAACCCAAGGTCTATAGGTATTTAATAATCATCACGTATTTAGTTACTATTTTAGTGTTAATACTTCTAGAAGAAATCGAGCCTCGACCCCACCGGTCTAATTAGTGTACTAGTCCTAGTCTTCCCACCCATATAACTTGGATTTATTTTGTACTCAATTAAATTTCTCTTGTCACATAAACCACATCCTTAACATGAACATACATCCAACAACCAAAAAATATAAGGAAAACACCAATTTTCATTATAAAAAACTATTCTAAATACACACACACTAAAGCCACTTCGAAATACATTTTCCACAACTTACCCAACTTATTGAACACTTTTAAGAAGAAAAATAAGGAAGGACACTTGAAACACCACTAATTTCATTTGGAAAACCATATTTCAACACATAATCACTTCAAAAACTTTTGAAAATTTATATATCATCTTTGAAATAAAAATCCATAAATCACATTAAGGAAGAAAAGAAAGCATTCCAAAATTAGCTAATAATGTTGAAACATGGAATAACCTATATCATGCTTATAAAAATCCATATTCTTGTGGAAAAACATAACTACACCATAAAGAAACCCAATAAAGGAATTATCAAACCACATGAATCAATATTTTACCCAAGAACAAAATATTTATCCCTTAATAGGTCATTTAATCAGTTTGAAAAGAAGAACTCAATTAAAGAGGAAGAAGAACCCACGAAGAGGGAGAAAACCAAGGGAGAAGGGCCTTACTTAATGATTCATTAAGGATACCACAAAAAATAAGCCAATGGAAGGAGGTCTAAGAGATCTAAGAAAGATAAGAAGGAGAACATATGGCTATAAATATTGAATGGTGTGATAAAGTGTGGATTTGGGGTTTAATTATAAGATGAAAATTGTAAAATCGAATTGTTTAATGACCTAGACATTCCAATTGGTTAGCCAAAACAATTATCCTAATCATAAAAAAAATATTAATCCATATCTGTCTAAATATGAATGAGTTTTCATGGTTCTCTAAGGGAGGTCTCATACTTGTTTGGTTGGCCATGCAGCCTAGAAAATTCAAATTTCTGGGGTACATAGTTTTTCCTGGGATGGAACACGATTTCCTCTAACCATGTGCCAACCATGTTCAACCAAATATTAGGTTTAGAAACACTATTTTCATTAAATATTCATGAGGAAATATGGAACCATGATTCAAAAAAAAAATCAAAATAATTTCTCAAAATAAAATCACAAATTTGACATTTATCCCTACCATGGAAACTTTCCTCCCTCGAAAAGTCATTCTAGTGTCTGATCAAAGAACAAAAATGGATACTTCTCCTCAACCCATCACATCATATCCCATGTATCATGCCCATAATACCCATTATTATAATGAATTTGGACCAAATTTATAGACTTACCATGAATCAATTTCTCCTGGAATTCCAGAATCAACACTAGTAGCTCTAAATCAGAAAAATCATGTTCTAAATCCAACTATTCCATATCCAACAGAAGTGAAATATCTTGATTACAAATTTTCAACTGATAGACATGGGACTTATCATGAATTAATGTCACCTAATATGGAAAATCTATCTTGTATGAAACCTTACCTACACTCTCAGTAACCTAAAAATGTTTGACATACCTCAGTGTTATCTTTACTTACTAAACTTAACGATGTTGACCCAAGTGAGGTGCCAATTTTAGAAACTTCTGGTCACAAATAGAGAATTCCAATAATCAGCACTACTAATGTACATAAGACTTTTGGATGATATAAACTATAAATATCCACTTCTGGATTAAATTAACATTCTTAAATGTCTCTTGAATGATACCTGATCCCAATAATGAGGTCTCACCCACCTCAACCCAACATTCAAGAAATTGACATGAAAAAACACAACATTATCAAAAGGGATCCATTGAAACTAACGATTAGTAACTAAGGATATATAAAAACATGACCAGCCTCAAATTCCTATCTCATGAGCCTTTGAAATCCAACACAGATGTCTGAATCATGTATTATAATATCAGGTTCACCCACTCCGTCTGAATATCCATTTGAGGATGGTATACCATATTCAACTTGACTTGTGACCCCATTTAATTATGGAGGCCTTCCCAAAAATGGGATCTAGAATTGGGGTCCCTTTCTGAAATGATTTCTAATATCACACCACAAATCCATAGTATTTTTTGAATATAAAATAGTCTCAATTCCTCCACATTGGATGAATCCTTTATTGGAACAAAATTGTAAAATTTGGTCGAATGGTCAATCACTACTAAAAATGCATTCCCCACTTGGGGTGTATGTAGTAAGATGATAAAAAATGGAAATATCACACCACTTCCAGGTAAGAATATATAATGGATTATGAAATGGCAGGGCCTCTGGTTCTCTTCTTTAACCTACTATCATGTATAACATCTAGATACAAAGTCTGCTAAGTCTCACCTCTTTCTTGGACTCCAAAATTTATGACACACATCATAGAATGTATTGGTCATACTAGGATGAACAACACACTAGGATTGATGGCTATCTATAATCCCCACGATCTGAAATGAAAACCAAACCACGAAGTGATCCATGTAATATAAAACTACCTCGTGAGACAATAACTATTCACAAAGAAACAACCCCAATATTTAGAAATAATATAGGGAACTGGAAAAACTCATCATTAGACTTATCTTTCCAAAAAAACTTTATATGGGAAGGTGTCATATGAACACTATCCATGAAATGACCTATAATATTTTTGTTGATATCCAGGTGTAATGGGGAAAAAAGACCCATCAATGTCCACACATCACTGGATTCCTTCAACGGTTTCACTATCAATCTCCTTCTCATGGAATGTGAAACCACATTAATTTTTCATAGGGTATACATGAAATAAAAATATAATCTATAAAGGTACTCAACCTAACAATGATCCCTCAAATTAAGTTATTTTTGGGAGAATATTTATGTGATGCTCTAATGATCATAATAGAAAAAAACACCTACTAAAAAAGATAAAGAGGACACATCTTCAATTAATGAACCAAGGTATTTAACTCAAGAGCATGGGTTAGGTAATTCTTTTCATATGGTCTGTATTTGGGAGAATCGTATTCCCTCACATGGTTATCCAATATTAGTAAACTCTCAAGACCCATACCTAAAGAATCATAGTAGATCACAAATCAGTTCTAAGAATTTTATAAGATCAAGGTAAAGGCTATTGTCAACCACCAGTTGAGTACTAGAAAGATTCTTGACACTCTCTAATCTACTCAAAATTTACCCCTTTTAAGGTAAGTATTATCATGGATGAGTTTATCCAAGAGAAATATCAAACAAACCACCTATAATACCTTTCCATGACCCAAAATCTTCGGTTCTCAAAAAAATATTCACCCTTTTCCACTAACAACACTACACTCTACCATTACCTAAGATAACATGACCTAGAAACTTTACCTCCATAATCCATAAGGTTCATTTGGAAAACATCGCATAAAGATGATGACCTAGAAGAGTGTCTAGTAAAATTATCAAGTCCTACTCGTTCCCCTTCTCTATCCTATAATAGATCAGGATATCATCAAAAAATAACATGACACACGAGTAAATATATTTGTTAAAAGATCATTTCCTAAGATCTATGAAAGCGGCTATAGAATTCATCAACTTCAAGGGAAATAAAAAATACAAAAAATGGATGTACTTATTCATAAGGTTGTTTTTGGAACATTCGCCTCTCCAAATATAACTTGGTGAAACCATAAAACAAATCGATCATGAATAACCACCACACTTCTTTTATCTAATAAAAAAATTCATCAATAATGGGAAAAGAATATTTATTTTTATACATTACCAAATTTCTTATCTCATAATCAATAAAAAACTAGAGAAATCCATCATCCTTTTTCAAAAATAGAATTTGGTAGGCCAAGGTTAGATGATCATGAAAATTAACACTTTGTATTCAAAATAATCGAGATGCATCTTTAATTTCCCCAACTAGGTGGCGGAATATAGTACGAGGAAAGAGATATCGACTATGTTTCTATCCTCAAGATAATGGTGAACTCTACATCCATATATATAGGAAAACCCAAATATTTATTTGGAAACACCTCTGGGAACTCATCCACCATAGGAGGAAATTCCCCTGGCAATGTCTCCCTCATTATCCTTTAACACAAGAGATGAGGTCAAAAAAAGAAAAACTACCCAACTCCATAAGTGGAGGTCCAAAACATCCAAACTGAGGATCCCATTCACCTTGAAAAACATGGGTTTTCCTACCAAGTTCCACAAAACTCACTTATCATCAATAAAATTCGATGTGTACCTAAAAAATAACCATTAAATCTATATCAAGAATCACGTAAAAATGATCCATCCCAAAATATAGGAAATACCACTCATGGTTGGCCCTATACATGACAAGTGCACAATATGGACACCAAAAACCATGATTTTTCTACTACACCGTGGAGTTTTAAACTCCATCATGTATGAAATAAAATCAGTTGACATTTCTTACACATCCACTAGAAGGGTAGAAATAAAAGAAATAGAGGTTGAAGTATCCCAAAACAAAACAACAACAAATGATGAAATAAAAACCATACCTAGAACCATGATAGGTAATGGATTTGATTCAACTGTAATTTGATACACAACATGAGGATGCCTTATATTTTCCTAGTTTTAAGAATGAACACTAACATATGGATATACCTTGAACTGATTCTACTAAGAAGTGGATCCAACCCCTTTTTCCACGACCTCTAAACTGAGAACCCACTACTGTGGATGGTTTTGAATGGGATTACATCCCTTTGAAGGCTTTAGATCATGATCGACCCTGACATTAGTAGGACACCATGAAAATCCATTGTAAGTCCCCATTATTACAAATTGATGGAAATATCTCTGTGGATGTCATGACCTATCCCCCGGGGCCAGTGCCGTGACTACCCCATGCCCGAATTCTATAGGACAGGGGCTGGAGACTAGCACCAAAGGCATAATTCCCTAAAACTGGGAAGGCATTGCCTTTATCACCTGAAACACACACAATAGAGCACACAGCTTGATACAAAACACTAAGTAGACTGTATAACAAAAGAGTGCTGAAAAGTAAAAGGGGCTAGAAATACAAGCCCAACTATAAAGTACAAGGAACTGGAAATACAATTACAACTGAAGAAAGGAAAAACAGCTGTTGGATCATCCTCCGGGATTCATACCTGAAGGGTAGGTACAGATTTCCTCATTAGCACTCCACGTATGTTAGTCTCATCTGTGTACCAACTCGTCGTAAGATCCACCTCCTGGTGACATCCAGTCCAGGTACTCTCAGCCTCAGTCAGCGCTGTCTGTCATCTGCATCTAATACAATGAGGTTTGGGCATATCCTGTGTAGGGTTGAGTATAACGATACTTAGTAGGGACCCCGAGACCCTCAAGGCCTCTCAAAATCCAACAAGGTTAAAAAAGAGAATGAAATCAACAAATAACCCCACTTATGTATATGCCCATACATATACCTAAGTTATCAAGTAATCCATCTCAATCATGTGGTAAACACAAATGTTACTTACTCAACTCAACCAAAATTTTTATTCACATTATCGAAACCATGGATGCTGGAGAACTCCTCCTTTTTCGAGTACAGTGGGCCTGCCGCGACACCAAGGCGCTTCTCACTAACGTTGTATTGCTGAGGTACTCCTCCTGTCAAGTACCGTGGGTCTGCTGCATCACACAGAGGCGCTCCCCACTGTGGGTTTGCCGCATCACCAAGGCGCTCCCCCTAATATCCTACAGAGGTACTACTCTTGTCTATTAACGCGGGTCTGCCACCACAACCTGGAGCTCCTCCACTGTGGTTCTGCCACAACACAGGGGTGCTCCCCACTAGGCTAGTGGAGTCACTCCGAGTCGAATCGGTCAGTCATCAGGTCTCAGCTAGCTACTAGGCCTCCACACTCTTCTCACTCGTCACCGGAAGGATCCGCTCCACAAGCTACTAATCAATACTCCAACTGTCATGAAGTCCCACGAAGAAGTGTCTCAAAGGTCTGCCATGTCATAGAGGTCTCAACGCAACATACGATGAGTTAATCGGATGTCCGGTCTATGAGTTATTAGCCTTTTAGTCTCGGGGGCTCGGTTGGATTCGTGCACGATCCAACCTTACCATATCTCAACAATACCCCAAAATCTAGTGGGGTATACTCAAAGGGACCATCATGCTTCAAGATTACTAGCACCACTGATAGTTTTTCAAATGGATGTCTGATGCCAAAGATATGGCCAAAAGAAAGTAAAGGGGGTCGGTAGTAGGCCCGGGTCCGGTCCGACCTGATCGGACTGACCCAGCCTGAGTTAGTCTAGGCCGACTCGGTTCGGGTTGGCTCGGCCTGACCCGTTGGGCGGGCCAGCTCATTGGGTTCGGCCTGACCCACTAGGTCCGGTCTAGCAGGCCGCGAGGGTGGCTCGGCCCGGCCCGCTGGGTCCATCCCAGCAGGCCGTGGGGGCGGTTCGGCTCGGAGGGGATCCACGTAGGCGGCTCGGCCCGTTGGTGCGGATCCAGTTCAGCCCAAAGCACCATGAGGGGTGCGGAAGGCCGGCTCGGCCTGGGCGCTGTGAGGGGCGCGGAAGGCCGGCTCGGCTGGGGTGCCGTGAGGGGTGCGGGAGGCCGGATCGGCCGGGCACCGTAAGGGGTGCAGCTCGGCCCAGGAGGTTGGGGCCAGTTCAGCCAGCACTGTAAGGGGAATGGCTCGAGTGGCTCGACTTAGGATCCAGGAGGTCGGCGGGCGGTCGGGAGGCCGCCGGGTGGCCGAAGCGCCACGAGGGAAGTGTGGGCCATGGAGGCTATGGGTAGAGCGGTCATTTCCTGTTGTCTTCAACACCATTGCCGAAGAACATCACAAATAAGATCGGTGGATGGGTCAGGCCTTGTTGGATTGGCTCGCACCCTTAGTGTTTAGGGTGGTATCAAGCGGTTCAAATCCATCTCAATTTTTCAAATAATTGTCAAGAAAGAAGAGAGAAGAAAACACCCCACATCTTCCCACAAATAAAGGTTCCCAACCTGCAAGGTAAACATCGACAATGATACTTTGTTTTAGAAGGGATGAAATATAGGAATAATATCATGTTCAAATAAAACCCCTACCTTTTTCGTTGTTCGTTGATGGAGTTTCAGTGAAGAAGACAGATCATTGGAAAAACACAGATGTCGGTGTTTTACTCGATCTTTGGTTTGTGAGCGGGATCATTGTAGATGAAGATGTCCTACGTCAAAAGAGGTTCTGAGGAAGAAAGTCGAAGATGCTCCTCACCGACATTCTTCGTTGGAATAATGTATTCTTCATTCTTCATTGGTGAGATCTTTTATCCCTAACCTCACTCCTCTCAAAAGTTACACCAATATGAATATGCCAAGATAAAATAATAGATTAAGTTTATCTATTATTTAAATTTTGGCAGAAAATTCAAATGGTTTAAACAATTAATTGAAAGCGTTGGCTCAAGAATAATTAATTAAGAGGATTTGGAATAATTAAGTGTTAGTATAGTTGAAGATGCTCCCTACAGTTAATGGATGTTTGAGGGTTTCTCCCCATTAATGGGGAGTTTCAAGTGGGTTAAAAACCCAGGTGGTCCCCACCATAATAAACATGAAGAGGAGGTTAGGTTTGGGTGGTCCCCATAACCATAACATCTCATGGGAGGTTAAGGTGTGGTGGTCCCCATATCTAACTTCCACATGGAGGATTGAACCAAAAAAATAAAAATAAAGCTACATAACTCTATTTTTATTTAATTCATTCACTAAAAACCCGAAAACTATCTTTTATTCTCAACCCACTACCGTCAAGGTGAATGTCTCTTTAAACAAATACTGGTGTTGCGAGTTCAACGGTGCCCTTATATTTCAATTCCATGCATCGGTTCAAAAGTTATAAAATCCCGCTCGTACGTTTACTCAACGTACCCAAACAAAACTTCATAAATTGATTTCGGGCACACCAGGCCTCGGAATCACACGCCGTCAAATATCACGGACGTGCAAAATTCTCATGTATTTAAGAAAAAAAATTCCATGGAAATTCATGGTCTTTACATTCTCCCCACCTCAGGGCTTTATGTCCCTATAAGATACAACTCGAACAAAAGGAACAAGTGGGGGTACTGAGTAAACACTTAAGCCTCACACACCAGAGGTATCAGTCATCCACGTAGGACCCACTCCCGTCGATCCTCAATCTCTACTAGAACCTCTTTAGAAGTCTCCCCATTATCGACGTACATCTTTCCATGATTGATGATATGGGAAGGATCATGCACGTATCTCCTCAGCTGGGATATGTGGAAGACGTCATGTACCCGATGCAACTGTGGTGGAAGAGCAAAGTGATAAGGCACCTCGCCAACTCTACTGAGGACCTGAAACGGTATGATGAATCTCTAAGATAACTTTCTGCCTCGGCCAAATATCCATAAACCTCATTGAGGTGAGACCCGTAGAAAGACATGGTCGCTATCCTCGAACTCCAGAGGTCTCTGTATCCTATCAGCATACGTCTTCTGCCTACTATGTGCAGTATTTATCCACTCCTAGATGATCTGAACCTTCTCTATGGTAGCCCATACCATCTCTGGTCCCACGAGCACTGAATCCCCTGTGTCTGTCAAGGCATAGAGGTGATCTACAAGGTCGCTTATACAACGCCTCAAAAAGTGCCATACCAACAGTGGAGTGATAGATATTGTTGTATGAAGACTCCATCAAAGGTAAGTGATCCTCCCAGCTATGACCGTAGTCGAGGACACAAGCACGCAGCATATACTCAAGGGTTTGAATGGTCTGCTCGGTCTGACCATCCATCTGAGGATGGAAGGTGATGATCAGACGAAGCTGTGTCCCGAAAGACTCCTGCAACCCCTTCCATAGCTGGGAAGTAAATCATGTGTCATGATTGGAGACAATAGAAGAAGGTACTCTATATAGCCGCACAATCACCATCACATAGAGGAGCCCCAAGCTCTCTACTGAACCCTGCTATCTGATTCGTAGGAAGTGGGCCGACTTGGTGATATGATCAATGATCACCCAAATAGATTCATGAACTCTAGATGTATGTGGAAGTCCTGTCATGAAATCCATGGATATCCCATCACACTTCCACTCTTGAACCTATGAAGGATGAACCAAGCGTACTGTTACCTGGTGCTCCACCTTTACTTGCTAACAAGTGAGGCATCGTGAGACAAACTCTGCAACTGCTTTTGTCACGACCCGACCCAATGGGGCTCGAGACACGACTCTCTAAGCCCGCCTCCAATAGGCCAGGGGCTGGAGACTAGCGCCAAGTAGGCTATCACACACATGGGAGGAATTAGCATAAGGTACCTGTACACACGCACCCACATACACTTCCATGAAAAAGTGCAGAGATATATAAAACTGAAAAGTAAAAATGCATGAATACACTATCCCACAACCAGAGTACAACAGAAGTACAAAAGGGAAAAAATGGCCCACCAAAAGAAATCTACAAAATCACGTCCAACCTGCTCTGAAGAAGGGTAACACTGCCACAAACACCCGCCAGAAAGCTCCCTCGACACCGCACCGAAAATCACCCCGTTCAGTCTCGCTCACTCAGCTTCGCCTCCTCTGGGTCCTCCTGGGACTCCGTCGAAAGGTCTGTGGTCTGCACAAGACACAAACATGTGCGGGTAAAGCCCGTGCAGTGGTGAGTATAAACATACTCAGTAGGCACCCCAAAAAACCAAAACCCAAAGAGAGCAGCTGAAAGGAAATAGTCCGCTCATCCCATCCAGAGGGAACCCAGAAGAGAGAGAAACTCTATCTCATGACCATACTTGGCTAAACACAACTAGTCATCTTAGCTCAGGTGTATGCCCATACATACACCTTGAACAATCCAGATATACTCAGCTCACGCAATAAAGCCACAAGAGGTTCCGACCTCATCACCAGAAACTGTCCACAACCAGGAGAGTACACCCAACAATCACTGTCATCCCCGATGACACTCATCCAAGAGATACACTCCATCACGTTTATCACAAACCTCTCAGACGCTCACCTGAGAGATCATGCTCGTCGGTTGGCATCACTGAGGATAACTCACAGAAACAACATAACCACCAAACTCCTCGGATAGGGGATCCCCACTAGGTTCCGCTAGGGGATACCAAAACCCACTCTGGTATACGTAGCTCATAGATAGGGGATCACTCCTAGGATTTGCTGGGGGATACCACAACCCGATCTGGCATATGTAGTTCTCACAGATTGGGGATCACACCCAGGATCCGCTGGGGTATACCACTACCCGATCTGGCGCTCGATAGAAGCACATCACTCAGATAGAGGATCATCACACATATAAAGGTGGTCATGACGATACCGAAACCCTATCTGGTATAACTCACGATGTAGGGGATCGAACTGACGATGCTGCAACCCTACCGAAACCAAGCGCTGAGTAGGGGATCGCATAACCAACGATACCGCAACCCTAATACACACCTCATGCTGAGTAAGGGATCATATAACCAACGATGTCACAACCCTAATGAGCACGTCCCACCACATAGGGAATCATAATACTGATGATTCCACAAACCCTATGGGGTTAACCAGCTAGATAGGGGATCGCCGCCCGTGAATAAGCGGTACAGCGATACCAAGAACCCGATCTAGGGAAAAGATGCTAGAGGATCCCGCTTCAGGCCCATCGGAGGGATGCCACAACTCTAACAGTTGAAACACCCCATCGAGAGGATCACAAACCTATATGAAGGTTGTGATGCCACATGAACCCTCGTGGGAACGAACCAAGGGAGTACCCTCAACCACTGCCAGTCCAAAACGTCGCTAAACCGAGTAAACCACAACAATGCCATACTGCGCATCTCCAAGACCAAAACTGAGGCCACCATCGCGATCTACGTGGAAAATCACACAGGATAGGCTGCTTATTCGCCCGAAACGAAGCACCGGTGAAAAAGGAACTATTCACCATAGCTAGCTCATGCGGGGCCCACACAATGATCCCGAAACCCATCGAGCGGATCACACCATGGTGATCCCCTCGGAAAAACAAGCGGAATCGACTACTCGCTCGTCCGAAACAGACACCCGGTGAAAAAGGTACTATTCACCGAAGCCAGCTTGGGTGGGGCCCACGCCTCGATTCTGAAACTCATCGAACGGATCGCACCACTGTGATTATCTTGGAAAAACACACAGGATCGACTAATCATCTGCCAAAATCGGACTCCTGGTGCAAAAGCTGCGTTTCTCCGCAAACGCCAAAACTCGGCCTCGTGGGTCCCGCACCCCGTTCTCAGTCCCAATACCTAAAAACCATCTCAAAAATTCCATCGTACCATCAGGGTCTCAACGCCACTGATGGTACGTCAAACGGACATTCCAGGTAAAAGTTACGACCGGTCAAAGTCGAATAATAATTAAAATATTATTATTATTCGACGTTTCATGACCCCGGGTCATGGACCCAGCCCAAAAAAAACCCAAACCAATCCCAATAGGTCTTTGGACCAGACCGGCCCCAACCGACCCCACCTGGCCGGTCCGGCCGGCTCGAACCGGCCCACCCCGGCCGATCGGTGGCCCTCTGCCGCACCACGGCCTGTGTTGCCGCGGGACCGCCGCGTCGCTGCGCTGTGTGGCGCGCCGCCGCATCGGAACCGCACCGGTGGATCTTCCGCGGATCTCCAGGAGCTCCCCGGTGGTCCGTTTTGCGATCCGGTGGCGTCTGCGCGACCCTCGGGACCCGATCTACACTGCTACAACTTCAATTTTTATATAAACACAGCAAAAACGGGATCAGGGATTAAAACTAAAATCCGCCTACCTCGTGGGTGAAACACCGACGTTCTACCTTAGATCTGCGCTCCAGAGCTTCCGCTGCATGCTCCTGGAACCTCCGCCGTCAAAATCCGAGCTCGTGGGTGCTTCGTTTGCTCGATTCGGCGGATCAGCGGCGAAGAACGCTAAGAGGAACGATAGGGGGGGGGGGTGCTGATATTTATATCAGCCAGCCGCAGACGCCAAACCCGCCTCGGACCTGACGCCCGATGCGAACAAATGTAAGGTCACCCCTAGGGTAAACGCGCCATTCTGAACGCAACAGCAGACTCAAATTTTCAATCCAAGACTCCGTTCAGAAGTTATTCGAGCCGACGCTCGCACACTAACTTCTCCACTTATTTACGAAAACACCCATGGTGGCGTTTCTCATCATAGGCCCGCGTCCTCAAAGTTTACACCTCACCTAGGGTAAACAACATGTTCCGGACGCAACCGTGCCATCAGATTCCCATTCCGAGCTACTGTTTAGAAGATATCACACCTCCACCATGTGCATAGTATAAAAGTACATAATATTTTTATAAAATTAATTCCGGGCACATCGGGCCTCGTAATCGCACGCCGCCTTCACGCATAGATCTGGAATTCTTCATAGAAATATTTCAAAGCCTGAAAGGGCCAAAAACCCAAGTCGCTACATCCTCCCCCCCTTAGAACTTTTCGTCCCTGAAAATCCATAAGCACAAGTAAAGCGACTGGACTCTCAACTGGGTCTCACACACCAGCGAGTTCACCAACTAACACCCCTTTCCGAACACATTAGTCAGAGGTACTCATCCACCACATCTCGATACTATCCGCTTTGGGCAGCACTGACTCGCCCACATGGTTTTAATCGCGTCAGATAAACGCGTCTCGGTGGGGGAAGAAGCCCTCTTCCTCATGCATTCGAAGCATGTTGAACAACACCCACACAGGGTCTTACCAATGCCCTGAACAAAACTCAAGCAAGCAACAAAAGAAAAGAGTACCGCTAAACAGTGTCTAACAAACTACTACAGAAATTAGAAAAGAAACAAGGCATACCTTTATACATTCACGGAGCCTCCGGGTCAATAGCCTCTAGGGCATCCAGCTGTCCTCGCCCTTGGCCACTAGCTCCCTGAGCTTGGCGTGGACCACCTGGGGGTGGGGGTGGTGGAAACTGGTACTGCCTACCACCTCCTCCTGCTGCTCCTGCTCCGCCGCCACGTCCGCCGTCCTACAGACCTCCTTGCTCGAGACGCTGCCTCTGCCAAGGTGGTCCATCGACCGACTCCCTCTCAGCAGCACGTCGGGTCGGAAAATCTCTAGCAAGATGTCCCCGACTGTCACAAGCATAACACCGCCTCTCCTGCGGCTGACCAAAACTGGCATGCGAGCCCTGTGAGCCCTGAGCCTCAAATCTTCCATCCTGGGGTCGCCTCCTGAAATGGAACCCACACCCAGTCCCCTGCGTCTGCCGTCTGCTACCAGATGCCGACATCTCTGCTCTCGCGTGCCCAATACTAACAAGGGGAATCTGCTCAGCCAGAAAACCCTCCACCACCATTGATCGCTCTAGCACTCCGGCATAGGTGGGCAGGCACAAGGAAACCACACCTGCTCGGATGTCCTTGTGTAAACCCTGCTCGAAGGTCCGAGCCCTAACGAATGGGTCTCGAACCATATCCAAGGAGTAGCGCGACAGGTCCGTAAACCTCACCGAGTAGTCCAACACAGTCAGGCCCTCCTGCCGAAGCTGCAGAAGCTCATAAATCCACACTGACCTCAGCGTCACCATATAGAACTCTTCCCTGAAGAGCCGCTCAAACTCTGCCCATGTGAGCGTCTCCTCGTCATGGGGCTGCGTCACCAAAATCCACCATCACTCGGCCGAACCATGCAAAGGATCGCCGCTAGGACCACCATCTGATCAGGAGGTGTCCTCACTAGGCGGAAAACTCGGGTGACTGTCTCAAGCCAGTCATTAGCTGCCTGGGGGTATGGCTCACCCTGGAAACTCAGAGGTCGCTGCCTCTGGAACTCATGCAGTGCACTCAGCCTGCGCGCAACCTCATCCTACACTATCGGCACAACCAGCTTCTCGACAGGTGGCGGCTTAACTGGCATACCACCTGGAGGTGCAACCTCAGAATCCGCACCCTGCTCCACAGCCTCAACACGAGGCGGGTCGTCAGCACAATCATTCTACGGAACCCTCACTGGCTGTCATCATGGAGGCATCCTGAAAATAATTCAAGATGCAACACAATAAAAACATATATCTGGAGAGATGACTCAAGAAGGATAAGGAAAACCCAAAAACCCAGTCCTATATGATGCATGTACCGTTCTGTCCCTGCGACCAGTGTACGAATGTCCCGGGTCGAAAGGCAGGTTATCAAAGTCCTGGTGTAGGGATACGTTGGCCGCCGCACCAACACTGGATTCCCTGGCCTGAAATCCGAACTCGAAACATCCTAACACTGCCGCTATGCAACCCGAACCAAACTCACAGCTAGAGAAGCTACGCTCTGAGATCCCAAAGGTGGAACCTCCTCTGATACCACTCTGTCATGACCTAACCCAACGGGGCTCGAGCCGTGACTCCCCAAGCCCACCTTCAATAGGCCAGGGGCTAGCAACTAGCGCTGAGTAGGCTATCACACACATGGGAGGCATTAGCCTAAGGTACCTGTACACACGCACCCACATACACCTCTATGCAACAGTGCATAGATATATAAAACTGAAAAGTAAAAATGCATGCATACACTATCCCACTACCTGAGTACAACATAAGTACAAAAGGGAAAAACATGGCCCACCAAAAGAAATCTACAAAAGCGTGTCCAACCTGCTCTGAATAAGGGGAATGCTGCCACAAACACCCGCCGGAAAGCTCCCTCGGCACCGCACCGACAATCACCACAGTCAGTCTCGCTCACTCAGCTCCGCCTGCTCTGGGTCCTCCTAGGACTCCGTCGAAAGGTCTGTGGTCTGCATAAGACACAAACATGTTTGGGCAAAGCCCGTGCAGGGGTGAGTATAAACATACTCTGTAGGCACCCCAAAAACCCAAAACCCAAAGAGAGAAACTGAAAGGCAATAGTCCGCTCATCCCAGCCAGAGGGAACCCAGAAAAGAGAGAAACTCCATCTCGTGACCATCCTCGGCTAAACACTACTAGTCATCTCATCTCAGGTGTATGCCCATACATACACCTTGAACAATCCAGATATACTCAGCTCATGCCACAAATCCACAAGAGGTACCGACCTCATCACTAGAAACTGTCCACAACCAGGAGAGTACACCCAATGATCATTGTCATCCCAGATGACACTCATCTGAGAGATACACTCCATCGGGTTTCTCATAAACCTCTCAGACACTCACCCGAGAGATCACGCTCATCGGTTGGCATCACTGAGGATAACTCACCGAAACAACATAACCACCAAACTCCTCGGATAGGGGATCCCCGTTAGGGTCTGCTATGGGATACCAAAACCCACTCTGGTATACGTAGATCAAAGATAGGGGATCACTCCTAGGGTCCGCTGGGGGATACCACAACCTGATATGGCATACGTAGTTCTCACAGATAGGGGATCACACCTAGGATCTGCTGGGGGATACCACAACCCGATATGGTGCTTGACAGAAGCACATCACTCAGATAGAGGATCATCGCCCATATGAAGGTGTTCACGATGATACCGGAACCCTATCTGGTATTACTCACGATGTAGGGGATCAAACCGATGATGCCACAACCCTACCGAAACCATGTGCTGAGTAGGGGATCACATAACCAACGATACCGCAACCCTACTATACATCTCATGCTGAGTAGGGGATCATATACCCGACGATGCCACAACCCTACTGAGCACGGACCACCGCATAGGGGATCATAATACTGATGATGCCATAAACCCTGTGGGGTTAACCAGCTAGATAGGGGATCACCGCCCATGAATAAGCGGTCACAATGATACCAAGAACCCGATCTAGGGAAAAGATGCTAGAGGATCCCAATCCAGGCCCACCGGAGGGATGCCACAACTCTAACAGTTGAAACATCCCATCGAGAGGATCATAAACCTATACGAAGGTTGTGATGCCACACGAACCCTCGTGGGAACGAACCAAGGGAGTACCCTCAACCACTGCTGGTCCAAAACATCACTAACCCGAGCGACCCGCAACAACGCCACACTGCGCATCTCCAAGGCCAAAACCGAGGCCACCATCGCGATCTACACGGAAAAACACGTAGTATAGGCTGCTTACTCACCCAAAACGGAGCACCGGTGAAAAAAGCACTATTCACTATAGCTAGCTCGTGCGGGGCCCACACAACGATCCTGAAACCCATCGAGCAGATCATACCACGACGATCCCCTCAGAAAAACAAGCGGAATCGACTACTCGCTCGTCCGAAACGGACACCCGGTGAAAAAGGTACTATTCACCGAAGCTAGCTCAGGTGGGGCCCACGCCTCGATTCCGAAACTCATCGAACAGATCGAACCATTGCGATTCTCTCGGCAAAACACACAAGATTGACTAATCATCCGCCAAAATCGGACTCCTGGTGCAAAAGCTGCGTTTCTCCGCAAACGCCAAAACCCAGCCTCATGGGGCCTGCACCCCGTTCTCAGTCCCAACACCCGGAAACCATCTCAAAAAGTCCATCATACCATCAGGGTCTCAACGCCACTGACGGTACATCAAACAGACATTCTAGGTAAAAGTTACGGCCTATCAAAGTTGAATAATAATTAAAATATTATTATTATTCGACGTTCCGTGACCCCGGGTCACGGACCCAGCCCGAAAAAAACATGAACCAATCCCAAAAGGTCCGTCTCAATCCCTGGGTCAAGTCGCCGTAGACGGCGCACAAATCAGAGCTTCGAATTACACAAAACTGGGGTTTTTAGAACCCCCAGTCAAATTTGGACTCGACCGGCCCCACCTGGCCGGTCCGGCCGGCCCGAACTGGCCCACCCCGGATGGTCCGGCCGCCACCGCCGCTGGCCCACGCCGTCGCGGGACCTCCGCACCACCATTCTCAGTGGCGCGCCGCCGCACTCCCGGCGGCCGCCGCCTCCTCACCGGGCCGGCCCGCCGTGGCCGACCGCCATCCGCCGGCGCTGGTGTCGCCGCACCGGAGCCGCGCCGGCGGATCTTCCGCGGACCGCCAGGAGCTCCCCGATGGTCCGTTTTGCGATCCGGAGGCGTCTGCGCGACCCTCGGGACCCAATCTATACTTCTAAAGCTTCAATTTGCAGAAAAACGCAGCAAAAAAAGTATTAGGGATTGAAACTGAAATCCGCCTACCTCGCGGGCGAAACGCCGACATTCTGCCTTAGATCCGTGCTCCAGAGCTTCCGCTGCACGCTCCTGGAAGTCCACCGTCGAAATCCGAGCTCGTGGACTCTTCGTTTGATTGATTTGGCGGATCGATGGCGAAGAACGGCGAAGAACTTTGAGAGGAACGATAAGGGGGGGGGGGGGGGTGCTGATATTTATATCAGCCACCCACAGGCGCCAAACCCTCCTCGGACCCGACGCCCATTACGAACAAAGGTAAGGTCACCCCTAGGGTAAACGCGTCGTTATGAATGCAATGGAGGACCCCGATTTTCAATCCGAGACTCTTTTCAGAAGTTATTCGAGCCAACGCTCGCACACTAACTTCTCCACTTATTTATGAAAACGCCCCTGGTGGCGTTTCTCACCCCAGGCCCACGCCCGCAAAGTTTACACCTCGCCTAGGGTAAACGACACGTTTCGGGCGCAACCGTAACCTAAGATTCTCATTATGAGCTAACCTTTAGAAGATATCACACCTTCTCCACATGCATAGTATAAAAATACTTAATATTTTTATAAAATTAATTTCGGGAACACTGGGCCTCGGAATCGCACGCCGTCTTCGCGCCTAGCTCTGGAATTCTTTGTAGAAATATTCCAAATCCTGACAGGGCCCAAAACCCGAGTCGCTATAGCTTTGCTCATTCCCGGAAACCAGTGCTGTCATTGGAGATCCTGTTTCATCTTTTCCACTCTTGGATGTACCGCTAGAGGGGATGTGTGGAACTCCATCAACACTTCCTCCTGAAGTGACACTAGTACCATGGTACGTCCTCTGAAGAGGACGACGTGCTCCTCGCCTTCAGAAAATACATCAGCTGCCTGCCCTATAGATATTTGAGCACATCATGTCTCGCAGTTAGCGTCCCCATGCTGCACCTCCCTAACTCGCTAAAGAAGTGGGGAAGTGATCGTAAGAGACTGAAGAAAGGATGATCCATCTCTATCCACAAAGGATATCTGTAAAGTAGCCAGCTGATCTGTCACCTCACCTAGAAGTTGTATACCATATTTCCTGTTGAGCGCATCTGCAACAACTTTCCCCTTCTTAGGAGTATAGACTATCTCAAAGTCATAGTCCTGGAGAAACTTAATCCAATGTTGTTATCTCAGGTTCAGGTCCTTCTGAGAGAAGATATACCTGAGACTCCTGTGATCATAGTATATGGTCATATAGTGTCACCACATATTCAAGGCGAAGACCACTGCTGCTAACTCTAGGTCTTGGGTAGCATAGTTATGCTCATGCTGTCTCAGCTGACGAGAGCCATATGTGATCACTGCTTGGTCCTACATCAGGACACATCTGAGTCTGGTCCCTGATGCATCGAAGTAGACTACATACCCTATGCCTTTCTTTGGAAGCCTCAATATGGGGGCACTAGTTAGCCTCTGCCTCATCTCCTCGAAGCTGTACTGACATCTCTCCGACCACAAAAAGGGTTGCCCCTTCTTCATCAAGGCTGATAGTGGTGCTGAAACTCTAGATAAGTCTGGTACAAACCTCCGGTAATATCCAACCAAACACATGAAACTCCATACCTCTGTCACACTCCTAGGTGGATACCAAGCATGTACCACCTCAATCTCTACTGGATCCACTGCAACTCCAGCCTCTGAGATGAAATGTCCCACAAAAGTGAACCTCTCAGATCCAAAACTAGAACTTCAAGAGATTACCATAAAGTTGGTGCTCTCGAAGTGTGTCTAGTACTAACTAAAAATGGTAGGCATTCTCCTCCTCAATAGTCGAGTAGATCAGAATGTCGTCAATGAAGACTACGATGAAGCGATCGAGGTACGACCGAAAGATCCTGTTCACGAGTCCCATGAACACTGTTGGAGAATTGGTTATGCTGAATGGAATAACCAAGAACTCGTAGTGTCCGTACCAAAATCATAAGGACATCTTCTACACATCCTCATCTTTAACTTTGAGTTGGTGATAGCCTGATATGAGGTCTATCTTTGATAACCACCATGCTCCCTTCAGCTGATCAAAGAGGTCGTCAATCCTCAGGAGTGGGTACTTTTTCTTTACAGTCACCTAGTTCTGGCACTGATAGTTAACACTAAGACACAAGCTACCATATGCCTTATTGTCGAACAGAATTGGGGATGCCTAGGGACATACACTGGGCTGGATGAATCCATTCCCCTGCAAGTCCTCTAGCTGAACCTGCAGCTCATGAAGTTCCGCGGGTGCCATTTGATACGAAGGTGTTGATATCAGTTCCATCCTGGGGTACATGTCAATGTAAAAGTACACCTCTCTGCGAAGAGGTAGACCTGGGACATCATCAGGGAAAACATCAGTGTACTGGTCCACCACTATAGGATAGCTCAGACTCTCCACATCTACTACTCTGAGGGTAAGGTAGTCCAATTGAAGAGTGATCGGCTGCACCCTCCTCTGAGTAATTTTTTCCTGTGCTGCAAAGGCTCCCTTCTTGCCAGTGAAGGTATACCTAGTCCCATCCATGCAGACACAACACACTTGGCACATAATACAGTCAATCTGAACATGGACTATAGATAACCAGTCCATACCGAAGATGACGTCGTAAGGCCTCGATGTTGCTACTGGAAGATCTCAGCCGAAGCTCTCACCTCCTAGAGTAAGCTCACACTGCTGGCCCTAGTTCATAATCATTGAATCCACTATCGTAGAAGTATCTATCCCTATGGATTGAGCCAATGACTCTATTGGAATCTCCGAGCTCCGAACGAGGGTAGTGGTAATGAAAGAATGACTGGTACCTGTGTCTACATGTACCGCAACTATGATGGAGTAGACACAGATCGTAACTCGAATCATCTTTGGAGTGCCATGATTGTAGGCCTCAGCTTCCTGGAGCTGAGCTCTCCCATGTCCACCTACTCCTTGTGGCCAGGGCGGACCTCCTGGTGGTGGTGGGGGTAACACCTTGTAACATCATCTACCGCCAACTGCATGACCATCTCCTCTGCCACGTCTACCTGCTCCCTATGAAGTGCCTTGATCGAATCTATATCTCTGCCTGGGTGGTCCTTTGATGGTCTCCTGATCATCCGAACGGTGGGTCGGATAGTCACGAGTCATGTTACCCTGCCCGCCGCATGATAAAAACTTCCCACTCCTGGCATGTATGTATCTGCTCTGAGTGCCCCGCACAAACAAACCCGAGTCATGCGGTCATCCACCTGCAGGTCTAGTCCTCTTGGACCTCTGCGACATATGCCTTCTATAGAAGACTCCTCCATGTGTTTACTGGTGGTGGATCTCACTACTGGAGACTGATTAGTAAGGAAACTCTCCATTAGGAGGGATCTCACTAACACCCCTGCCTGCTCTGAGATGCTGAGTGAGATCATCAGAGCTCTGATCTCTCATCTAATCCCTTGCTCGAAGGTCTGGGACCTGAATAATGGGTCATGTACCATATCGATGGAGTAGCGTGAGAGGTCTATGAAGCTCAGTGAGTATTGAGCTATAGTCATGCTGTACTACTGTAGAAGAAGTAGCTCCTATATGCGCACTGTGCGAAGAGTCGCTGGGACAAACTCTGCCTGAAATAGGATCTTGAAGTTTTCCCAGAGAAGCGTCATCTCGTCATGAACCTGGAGCATCAATCTCCACCATCTACCCACTGATTCCTGTAGAATGCTGGATGAAAGAATCGCCATGAGACCAACTGGTGTCCATTCCAGTCGGAAAACTCTCACCACATCCTCTAGCCAATCCTAAACTGCCTGTGGGTCTGTCTCTCCCCTGAACCTGGGTGGACTCTAGCTCTGGAACTCGTGAAACGCACTCAATTGGTGTGCAACGTTAGCTGCTGGGGTTGGTGGCATCAGTGGCCCAACGGGAAGTGGTACCACTAGTGCCTCTGTTGGAAAAGGGCCCTGCACCGAGGCCTCATCGCTCAGTGGGATATCTGTGCGTACAACTCTTGGGAACCTAGATGGTCATCCTCAGGGAGGCATCCTGAAAGAAACAGATGCGACCCAGTCAAAAGATTATACCTGGTGAGCTGACCTGGTTGAGCCGACATAAAGAAAACTTTTGAAAACACACATGCAATCAGTGTTTTCGTGCACTGAGATGGAAATCATAAGTCAGGGTCCTGGTGTATGGATAAGTTGGATGCCACACCAACACTGGACTCCCTGAACCGAGAACCACACTCACTACTCTTAACACTATTGCTTCATAGAAAAGAAATATCAGAGTCCTATGTTCTACGATAGAACTGACTTATCTGATACCAATTTGTCATGACCCGTCCCTCGGGGCTCATGCCGTGACTACCCAAAGCCCGCCTTCCATAGGCCATGGGTTGGAGACTAGCACCAAAGGCGTAATTACCTAAAACTGGGATGTCATTTCCTTTATAACCTGAAACGCACACAAAAGAGCACACAACTGGATACAAAACACTAAGTAAACTATATAAAAAAAGAGTTCTGAAAAGTAAATGTGGCCGAAAATAGAAGCCCAACTATAAAGTACAGGGAACTGGAAATACAAGTACAACTGAAGAATGGGAAAACAACTGTTGGGTCATCCTATGGTATTCCTACCAGAAGGGTAGGTATTGAGAGCCTCCTCAACACTCTATGTCTGTCAGTCTCCTCTGTGTACCGAATCATCGTAAGATCCACCTCCGGGTACCATCCAGTCCTGGTACTCTCAGCCTCAGTCAGCGCTGTCCATCTTCTGCATCCAACACAATGAGGTGCGGGCATAGCCCGTGCATGGGTGAGTATAATGATACTCAGTAGGGACCTTGAGACCATCAAGGTCTCAGAAACTCAAACAAGGTTAAACCACAAAGTATGAAATCAATAGATAACCCCACTAAGGTATATGCCCATACATATACCGAAGTTATCAAGTATTCCATCTCAATCATGAGGTAAACACAAAATTTACTGACTTATCTCAACCAAGATTTTTATACACATTATCAAAACCACGGCTAATGGAGAACTCCTCCTCTGTCGAGTACAGTGGGCCTTCCATGACACCAAGGTGCTTTCCACTAACCTTGGACTGCTGAGGTACTCCTCCTATTGAGTACTGTTGGTCTGCTACATCACATAGAGGCGCTCCCAACCATGGGTCTGCCAGGTCACCAAAGCGCTCCCCTTAATAGCCTGTAGAGGTACTCCTCCTGTCGAGTACCACAGGTATGCAACCAAAATCATGCGCTCCTCTTCCATGGGTCTGCCACGACACCAAGGCGCTCCCCACTAGGCTAGTCGAGTCACTATGAGTTGAATCTGTCCACAATCATTAGGTCTCATCTAGATACTAGGTCTCCGCACTCTGCTCGCTTGTCACCAGAAGGATCTGCTCCACAAGCTACTAGTCGATACTACAACTGTCACGAAGTCCCATGAAGAAGTATCTCAAAGGTCCTCCATGTCATAGAGGGCTCAATGAAATAGACAACGCGTCAATCGGACAACGGGTATGTGAGTTATTAGTCTTTTAGTTCCGGGGGCCCGATTGTATTCGTGCATGGTCCAACCTGAATGTTTCTCAACTATACCCCAAACTCTAGTAGGATATTCTCAAAGGGACCATCATGCTCTATGATTAAAAGTCCCGCTGACAGTTCGTCAAACAGACGTCTGGTGCCAAATATATGGCGAAAAGAAAATAAAGGGGGTCGGTAGTAGGCCCGGGTCCGGTCTGACTTATTCTGGGCAGACCCGGTTCGGGTCGTCCTGACCTGACCCGTTGGGAATACTGGCCCGTTGGGTTCGGCCCGGCCCACTGGGTCCAGCCCAGTAGGCCACGAGGGTGGTTCGACCTAGAGGGGGGCGCGTAGGTGGCTCGGCCTAGTGGCGCGGAGCCGGTTCGGCCCAGAGCACCGCGAGGGGTGCGGGAGGCCGGCTTGGCTGGGGTGCCATGAGGGGCGCGGGAGGCCATCTCATCCGGGTGCCGCAAGGGTCCCAGCCTGGCCTAGGAGGCTAGGGCTGGTTCGGCCAACACCGCAAGGGGCGCGGCTTGAGCAGCTCACCTGGTAGCCGGGAGGCCGACCGGTGGCCGGGAGGCCGGCAGGCGACCGGGAGGCCAGGAGGATGGGATCTGGAAGGATGACAGTTGGTTCTCTTCGGCCGGGGATGGTGGATCCGGATCGTTCGGAGTGCCGCAAGGGCGGCGCGGGTCACGGAGGCCGTGGGTAGTGTGATCGTTTCCTGTCGCCTTCAACACCGTTACCGAAGAACATCACAAAAAAGATCGACAGAGGGGTCAGGCATTGTTGGTTTGGCCCGCACCCTCCGCATTTAGAGTGGTAGCAAGCGGTTCAAAACCTTCTTGATTTTTGAAAGAATTTTCAAGAAAGAATATAGGAAAACACCCATATCTTCCCACAAATGAAGTATCCCAACCTGCAAGGTAAACATCCACAATGATACTTTTTTTAGAAGGGAAGCAATATAAGAATAATATCATTTCAAAATAAAACCCCTACCTTGTTCATTGTTAATCGACAGAGTCGCGAGGAAGAAGACATATCATTGGAAAAAGACAGACATCAGTGTTTTCCTTGATCGTCAGTTTTTGTGTGGGCTCGTCATAGTCTAAGACATCCTACATCTAAGGAGGTTCTGAGGAAGAAAGTTGAAGATGCTCTTTTCCAGCGTTCTTCGTTAGAAGAATGCGTTCTTCATTCTTCACTGGTGAGAGATTTTCTCCCGAATCTCTCTCCCCTCTAATGTTCCTCCAAGATGAATATGCCAAGATAAAATAATAGATTAAGTTTATCTATTATTTATTTTGTTGGAACAAAATTTAAATGGGTTAAACAATTAATTGAAAGCATTGGCTCAAAAATAATTAATGAAGTGGATTTGGCATAATTAAGTGTTAAGGGAGTTGAAGAGGCTCCCTACACTTAATGGAAGTTTGAGGGTTTCTCCCCATTAATGGGGAGTTTCAAGGGGGTTAAAAACAAGGGTGGTCCCCACCATAATAAACATGAAGAGGAGGTTAGGTTAGGGTGGTCCCCACCACCATAATCTCTCATGGGAGGTTAAGGTGTGGTTGTCCCCACCTACAACTTCCACAAGGAGGCTTTAACCAAAAAAATAAAAAAAAGATACATAGCGTTATTTTTATTTAATTATTTCACTAAAACCCCCAAAATATCTTTTATTCTTGACCCACTTCCATTGAGGTGAAAGTCTCCTTAAGAAAATACCGGCGCTTCGAATTCAACGGTGCCCTCAGATTTCAATTCCAAGCATCGGTTCAAAATTTATAAAAACCCACTCGTACATTTACTGAACGTACCTGAAAAAAACTTTAGAAATAGATTCCGGGCACACCGGGCCTCGGAATCATGCACCGTCAAATTTCGTGTTCTCTCAAAATTCCCATGTATTTAAGAAAAAAAAAGTTCCATGGAAATTCCGAGTCTTACAGTGGATATGGACATGTCAGCCACATATTCCTCACCATCCCACAATGACAACATAATACTGAATCAACATCTGAAGCCACATATGATGAAAATCGGGAAGGATGGCCTGAACTACCACATACCATATTCTCCGACTCATATTTCTTACTCATCTTCTTAGATAAACTTCCACTTCCCTGGCCTAATGACGAAACAGATCTAGAGAAACAAGACATGCCACTCTGATCGATCTCCACTATGAAAGAATGATCAACCACATCAGCATAAGTAGTCAAATAAAAAAGAATAACAGGGTTGAAATATCCAGACACAACCCCATTTTGAACCATTTACTCTTTAAATTCTCATTGGAAACCTCTTTGGGATCAAACTGAACCTATTTAGAGAAGTGATTGGAACATCTATAACGGTCTACTCCGCTTGGTGGAGACCCAAATTTTTTTGGAACCTGGTTAAGGTCATGGTGTCAGGAAAATAATTTTCATTGAACAGAACCTTGAAGTTATTTCAACCCATCTACTAATTCTTCCAATCCTGAACCAGTAAGTCCCACCACCTTTAATTGGTACCTTCGAACAAGAACAAAGCACACTTTACCATGTCTATCTCAGGAGTGTCATGGAACCAAAAAATACTCCTAATTTTCTCGACCCAGTCCCTTTCCACCCTGGGGTCCATGCAACCCCAGAAGGAAGGATGTTTATTCTTGAGGAACTCATGATATTTTCCCCTTTTAATAAATAGTTCAAATTCCACATCATGGGTAGTACCTGATGCCTCTCTATAACCCAATTCCTAGACAACCCAAACCCTGACCTCTACTATTCTCCAATCAACTAGTGCGGGGGAACTATAACTGGCCTCTTCTCATGGTTTCATAGGAAGTATTTGGGGAGTTTTCTCACTACATCAAGCAACAAATACAATTAAAAACCATCAATACATGATACTAAAAATTTTAAGCAATAAAAAAACTTCCAAACACATATATAAATCAAATAAAAACCATTTCCATCACAATAACAAGCCAAACCACTTCACCCAACCTGATTTCCATGCATAGTCTACAACATGTACGTGTCACTAGGATTTTAATTCTACAAAATTCCTAAAATCCAAAGGAAAATCAAGTCCCATTAAGAGGATTGTTGGATAGACACCCCACTTGAAACAAAAACCTCAGGGCTCAATAATCTTATCTCTGGTCTATTCGGACTCTCCCAAATATCATGGCCTAATAAAAGAGTGAAACCTTATATGATAACATTTTTTAATGAACCAATATTGGAGTTCATTCAACCAGACACTCGACTCGGCATCTGACATGGCCAAAAGGGTGTTCCCGATACACATGGGATGGAAACGAGTTTTTGGGTATCAAAAACATACTTTTTAGAATTATTTCAACCCTGATAAGAAAATTCAAATAATATTAATGAATAAAATATCACAATATGATCAATATTCATAGCCAAAATAGATACAAAAATTTCATGTTAATAATTTTATAACTTTAACAAAAACTCGAAATATTAAAACATAGGAGGGTTACCAACAACATGACACAACCTCCTTAAAACAAGAGGGGGAACACCATCCTTCCACCTCTACTGAAAACTAAAAGAAGATGAACACTAGAAAATAGATCCACCATAACCTCTAAGATATATCTTTCCGTTACTTGGATAAATAACAACAAGGTCTACATAATCCTAGGGGTGTATTTAGGGTGTGATTGAAATCCCAATAGGGTGCCACCCAAAAGTGTTCTTTTACATAATAGTATATGGAAAATTACTAGTAATGTTTTAAAAAATGATATTTGAATCATTATAAAGAAAAAATAGTTTTACGAATACGTTTTTAAAGAACAACTCTTGAAATTTTGTAAAATAAATAAATAAATTACCACTGTATTCTGATGATACGCACCAAATCCGAAGCGAGAACCATAGGTAATCCCTAAAGGTCATCAAACTTATTGGACCATAGAAATTTTTATATTGGTGAAACATGGTTTAATAACCAAAACCCACAACATACTCATGCACTAGCCACACGAGGGGAACATATCCAAGGTTCTATTGGAATCCAATCAATATCAACTGTTTATTCAGTGTTTTAGTTCCAATCCTATTAGAAGAAACCTGAACTCATCCATGCCGATACAAATAGTATACTAGTCCTAGTATGCCCATATATATACCTATGATTACCTTTGTGTTATATTTCACTTATTATGTCAGAAATATCAATTCCTTCACATGAACACACATCCGACAACAAAAACACATAATGAAAACATCATTTTTCATAAAGAAACCTATTTGAAATAATCACACACACAAAATGCATTTGGAAATACATTTCACACCACTTACAAAATTATTGATCAATTTAAAGAAGAAAAATAGGAAAGGAAACATGTAACACAACCAATTTCATTTGAAAAAAAATCTTTCAACACATATTCACCAAAAAACCTTTCGAAATAACATTTATCACCTTTCAAAAAATCCATAGAACAGATTCAAGAAGAAAAGAAAGCTTACCAAATTCATTTAATAATGATAAAAAATGGAACCTCCTAAACCAATCATAAAAACATATAGAATCTCATAAAAAATAAAAAAATCACCCCAAAGGGACCTTATAAAGGAAATATTAAACCAGAAAAATCAATATTTTTTTCCAAAAAACTCAGGAATGAACCCTTATAAGTTCAATCAATCTATTGGATAAGAAGAAGATGGAGAGAGAGGAAGAAGAACATAATAAGAGGGTAGAAACCAAGGGAGAAGGGGATTTCATTATAATTAATTGAATATCCCACACCAAATCCACAAAGGAAGGATGTACAATAGAGCCAAGAGGGAGAGTGAGAGGTGTTTAGGGCAATAAAGATCACATGGGGATAGAAAGATTGGATTTGGGGTTAAATTAGAAGATATAAAAGTCTAAAATCTATATTTTTAATGAATTAGAAAAAAATGGTTATAATTCAGGGTTTACCAAACATTGTGGAAACCGTGGGTACCTCTCTATCCAATTAGGAACGAGCCTGCACAGTTTCCTTAAGGAGGTCGCATGCCGATGAGGCAGAGCATGAAGACCGGAAAATGCCACCATATAGGGCACACTATTTACACTAGTTTTGTGATGAATGTTCACCACCTACTATCATGTGAAAAAATATGAATTTTCACAAAAAAATCTAGGTATTCTATAGAATGAATATTAGACCAAAAAAATAAAAGCTCAAAATAAAATCCTAAATGTGAAATCTCCCAGACATCATGTTCCTATAATAATATACTATTTTTGAAACAAGGGTGGATATGGTTAAAATATGGACATAAATTTGACTTTGGACATGTTTCTAGTTCAATTTTCCCCCTTAAGATAATGTTTAATTACTAAATAAACCTATTTTTACTATAATCGCAATAATCAATTTTAAAACATTTCCCTAATTTGTTTTGTTAAAAAACATTATTGAACTCACTAAAAATTATAAATTATAATGATTAAAAACATAGAAGATATTTTTACAAATTCTAAACTCATAAGTGGAACAAAATAATTTAAAATGAAAACTAAATACAATATGAGAGAATGGGGTTTAAAGTGAAAATGTTCAAACATTTGAAATGTTTTTAAATAAAATTTAAGCGTTAAATTGATTCCAATGCCCCAAATTGGAATAATATATATATATATAGTTAATATAAATATACATTCAAATAAAATAAAATTATAATTTAACTATATATATAAATTAAAATAAATGAAAATATTTAAATAAAATTTAGTATTTTCACTATTCATCAAAAAAATGAAACTTCTATTAAAAATAAAAAACATTTAACCAAATTAAAATTTGATAATTCTATTTTAGAAATGAACTTTATTTTTATCAAATAAAATTTATATAAATTTTATAAAATTATATTTACAATAGGATCCCCATTCAAAGTCGATAAAATTTCCTTTTTAAAAATAGATATATTTATGTAGAAACTTGGATTTATTCTTATATCCTTTTTATAAAACACATAATAGGGAGAGTTAATATTTTCAGAATATAATTACCTTGAAATAATTGATAATATAATTTTAATTAATTAATCGATGTAAAATGTGTCTGAATTCATAAATATATATTTCTTGCAAATTTTTTGTATATTTTTAAAAGGGTTCCATTTTCATTTCTAGTTAATTGATCACTAAATAATTTTTCTTAAGTACATGTACATAACATATTATAATAATTTTAATTAATCTTATTTATAACCTCCATTATAATATATATGTGAAAACTATAATAATATTTTTATTATAATATTAATAGAACATTGTAATTCGGTAAAACTAGGTCTTGAGTGTAACACACACTATCAATAGAACATGAAATTGTGTGCAAAAAAAATTCAAACATGGTGTTGCGTGTACCGAAATATAATATAAGTGTTTTATATAGAGAAATATTAACATGGTATTTCATGAAACACAATCCAATGTTAGTTATTTTATACAGTAAAAGCTATATTCAGTGTTCCCTAAAATGAAAAATATCGAAATGGTCAAATTAATTCGAAACAAAATATTTCAAAAAATATCATGGTGTTACAATATTTATAACCTAAATTAGGGAAATAATATGATTTCTATAAAAATTCTATATAATGAATAAATAAATCTTCTAGGAAACATGGTATATCATGTTAATTTCATTCCTATAAGAGAAATATGCAATACAGTCGACATAAAATATAATTTATATCAAATGCATTGGAGGGATATAACCAACCCACACATCATTTTTTTATAACAGAACCACTCATCCTTATCATATAATGAAATAAAATATCATAATAAATAATACCCATAAACCATTAAATAATTATATCATATTAAAGAATATATTAAAATATTACTTTCACCAATAAAAAAACATTTCCGTACATCAATATATCAATTCCAATTAACAACCTTTTTAAAAAAATACCAAAAAAATGGAAAAATGATTTTTATTTAATTAAAAAAATATATTTTAATGTAATACAGATATCATATAACACATGTGGGGGAAATAATGTTTTTTAATAGCCAATATGTTAAAATAGAACATTAAAATTGCTTATTGTAAATAATGTTAGAATGTTATGTACAATATATCCAAATTTTTTTCTTTTGAAATCATTAGAAAACCTAGCAATAGTGACATAAAATTTCATTTATTATTGAATTATCTAGAAATAAATGAATCCATAAAATAGTATTTATAATATTTACATTGAATAAAAAATTATAAAATAAATATTTAAAACATTTAAAATGAAGATTTTAAAGTAAACAATTTCATAACTCAATTCTGAATTATCACAAACATTCTATATCTTCTTGGTTAACAAAATTATGTTAATTATTTAGTTCACTTATAAATTTTTCTTGTTTATTATTCATTTAACCATTTTATGAATAGTTGCTTAATCAATTAGGTTCGTATAAGACATTTTGATAATATTTGGCTCATATTTCCAAAATTTCTTCGGTAGCTTCACTATGGTCAAATATGTCATTATTACACCATGTATAGAATAACAAATCATGAAATAATTATTATATTTAAATATAAATTATAATATTAAAATAAATTATGAATGATGATTATAAAAAATAGACTACGTCACAACCATGGAGGCGGTAGGCCATAGTACACACAAATAATGTTTCCATTTTTCAATTTTAATGATGTAAAGATTGGAAGTATTATTTTATAAATATATAATGATAAATATATAATAAATAAATATTTAATATTTAAATAAATTTTTATATAATATTCAAGTGTTTTGGATTTGAAAAATTAATTACATCACATTAGGGATCTGGTAAACTACACATATGTACAAATGAATTTATCATTCTTCAATGGATGGAATGTAAGAAATTAGATGATATAATATATTTCCATATTGATAAAAATGTAATTAATTATAATATATATATATATATGTAAATTAAATTTATTATTAATACCATCCATGAAAGGGGTGAAGGGAAAATAATTATATAGGTTCTCTATGCAGTGGTCCACTATACACACAAACGATGTTTTCATTTTCCTTTTTATGTAGTGGTAGAAGGACATATTTTATGATTATTTAATAATAACATCTTGGTATATGTCATATACTAATTATATTATATCATAATTTTTGAAGAATATTTTATTGATATTGTAAAATAAATAAAACAAAAAATATAGGTTAGAAAATGTACTTCTTCTTTAGACATCCTTTTTAGGTTTACATATATATCCATCCTATTATGTTTTAGGATGAAACTAGGACATATAGGGAATGGTTAGTGATAGAAATAATATATTTTGGTATGTATTAGTTGATATAGATTCATTTAATGGTGTGAGGAACATGGGATAATAGGTTCCCTTTTAAAAGCAAGGGGAGGGGAACTCTTTGATACAATTAAATTATTTAGTTACTATGAATTATTTGTGATGAGAAAATAGATCCAAGTTGACCAAATATGAATATCATATTAGTATGAGCAGAAATAAACTCCAAAAATAAAATTTCAACATGTTTTGTTGATATTTACAACAATATATTTGTTTTTTGAACCCCATTAACCCTTTAGACACTTAACGTGATATGCTGATTTTTATCGTAATAGAGCCAATAAACATACTATATTAAGATAATTGATAAATAAATGATCTGTGGTATATATTTTAAAAGATATAAAATTCACATAGATAATGATAAAATTTCTAGGAATTTAAATCATTTAACAGAACAAAACATATTATAAAATATTAATATTATCTTTTTCTGAAATATTAATCTTATTTGACTTTTAAGAAAAGATTACAAAAAACTAATTAAAATATTTTAATTCATAATATCCCAAACATGTTATATTTATTTAAAAAATTTATGTAGCATAATAATTCATCAAATTATAATACTTTTAATATTTCATAGATAAGTTATTTTATTTTCTATTAATTTAATAAATATTGTGTGAGTGTTGCATAATAATTGAAGGTAATTATTCAACAAATATATATTTTTAAATAAATTAACATGATAAAAAAAAACTTATCAATAAATTTACCATTTAAGACCAAATATATTTTTCATTTATCCCTATCTTAGAATATTATAAATATTAAAAGAGAGTGATTTTTTTGACTTTATCCATTACTAATATATTATAAAGGTAAAATTCAAGGTGAAATAGAAAAAATGGGCATATATTAGAATTTTGGATAATTATGGTGGAAATATAAAGATTCAATTATATAAAAGAATTCATTAGGTTAATTTATTACCCATTTTTCATATTATTTTTTACCTCAATTATCCAATTTATCCATACTGAGATGATAAATATTTATTACAGTTACTTTTCATAATGACCAAAAATAAAATAGATATATTTAAAATGTTTTGACTTCCAAATTTCAAATTTGGAATCTAAATTTAAATAATAAATTCACATATTTTTTAGATATAATTTTCTATATAAATATGTAGAACCTGATTGTAAACAGTTTAAAGAAAAATGTTTTTCAAAGTCTAAAAATGGACATATTCCAAAATCAGGTATAATAAAGATTCAGATGTAATTAATTATATTGTATATAAATAAATGAGTCTTATGTTATGTTTATATTAGATTAAAATAATAATGAAATATTTCAAAATAAAATAATTTTTTTACATAAATCGATATTTTTTTATTCAATAAAAAGTAAATATTTTTAGAAAAATCCCATAATTTTACTCTAAGATCATTTTGGCATGATGACATAAAAATGATGTAAAAGTTTTCAAATAATTTTTTTCTAAATGTTTATAAAAATTAAATATAGTATCTTTACACAAAAAGAAATGAAACAATTTTCAAAAAAATAATTTTCAATTATAAAATAATGTTACGAAAAATTGACAACTTATTTATTATTAAACAATACATATTATAAAAACATTATACATATTTTTCAGAATTTTTTTCACCCTATTCATACCAATAAATATAATATATATGAAATAAATATTACATTAAATTGTAATATTTTAATAGTATATAGTGATTCACTTAATATTTTATGTCACAAGCTATGAAAACTATTGAGGACTGTATTTTAAATTATCATGGTTTTACATAAATACCCATTAAATATATTAATACCGACATTTCTTTATTTCACAAGAAATGATTAATTTTTTGTGAAACCAACATCATAATAAGGGTTAATAAAACATCTCATCAAATTAGGGAAATAGAAATTAAAAATATCATCTAGATTAACACCAAACCAAGTTTCCAAATATGAGAACATTATTGGATATTTAAAATATAGAAATAAAGGAGAAACATAATATCTAATTAATTATGGAGGCTATCAAAGAACATTGACCACAATAATTTTAAATATCAGTAGATAAATGATGATTATAAAACTGTAAACCATAGATGTGTGAAAATGTGAATCTATTTATCATAAATGAAGGTAATAGAATAAATTGTTTTCTTTAGGATCTCTTTCTAAGAGTTTATGAATTACTTTTCCATATCGACTATTAAAATAAAAAATATTCTTATATTAAAAGTTTAATTCCATTATTTATTCAATTTCAACACAAGCTCTTCTTTTAGACCATACGATGAGCATTAAAGATGAATTTTTTATGCCTAAGGTATTAAAATAATCATCAAATAGATCACATAATTTGAAAAAAGTATAACAAACTATTTCCCCTCATAGTAGAAATTATCCAAAACAAACTTCCTTCAAACAATGTTTTGTAATTCCAAAAAATGAATAAATCATCATATAATTTAAAAAATATTAACCTCCCACACCATAACAATGACACCCAATGTTCAAATCATATAAAATTTAAAGAAAAATATTCCAATCCATTCCAAACCATGTTTGAAACCAAAAAATCTTAAGGGTTTGGTCACAAAGTACACTAATATTAATTTATAATTTTTCCCAAATCAAAATTATTCATTAAAATTGTATATAAAAAAATATATTCCCCACTCATATAATATGAAAAATATTATAATCATTCACTAAACCAAAATTTGCATTTAGCGGTGGTTTAATCCATTGCTAAATCATTCTACCACAGTTTTGGAAAACCGTCTCTAAATTGTGTGTCAGTAATCAGTTAGCAGTGGTTTTTCAAAACCATTGCAAAATGATTTAGCGACGGGTTTCTATAAATGTTTTAAACCATCATTAAATAGTTTATTATTATTTTTTTATTATTTTTATTTTTTTAATTTCTTAATTAATTAATTTTTTCCCATAATTTATTTATTTATTATTTAATTTCATAATTAATTAAATAATTTATATATTTATTTTCATAATTAATTAATTAAATAAATTATTTTCATGTATTATTTATCAATTACTATTAATTATTTATTATTACCTTGCTCATGGTCATGTCGATGCATAAGGCCATGCACATGGCCATGTCCATGCACATGCCCACACCATATATTTAAATTCTACGTTGGGTGAGATTTGAACCCGTTACCTCTTACTTATTCTCCAATGACTTTAACACTCTAACATGCTCTTTATGGGGTGAATAAATAGAATTTATTATATATATATATATATTAATTGAAAAAACAAATAATACAAAAATTAATATTTCATTAATGATAAATTTAAAATATAAAAATAAAATAAAAAAACAATTAAAAATAAATTAATAATTAATAACTAATAAATAATAAATAATATTTAAATTATAAAAAATAAACCAATAATGAATAAATAAATAATGAACAAATAAATTAGAGATTAATTAGAAGTAATTAATTAATAATTAATAATTAATAAATGCGTTAAAAAAAAATAAATAAAATTTAAATAATAAAATAATAAAATAATATGGATGTATAACTAATAAATGACGATTAATTAAATAATTAATTAATCAATAAATAATAAACAAATAAATAAGAAATAAATATTAACATAAAAATTATTAATAAGTAAATAATAAATTAGACTAGAATAATAAATTAATAGTAAAATAATAGTAAACTAATAATAATAAACAAAAAATATAGAAATAATAATAAAATAGAATAATAATAAAAAATAAATGACTAATAGATAAGTAATTAGTAATAAATAATATATAAAAAATAAAAAATAAAAAATTAATAAAAATGGAATAAATAAATAAATAAATAATAAATGATAATTAATTAATAATAAATAATAAATAATAAATAATAAATAATAAATATGAATTAATAAATGAAAATATTTAATATTTAATATTAAGTAATAAATAATTAATTAAAATGTTCAAATAATTAATAAATAATAAATAAATTATGAATAATGAATAAATAAACAAAAATATTAAATGACTAATAAATTAATAATAAATTAATTAATAAATTAAAAATATATTAACAAATAATTAAGAGTAAATAATAATGAATAAATAATAATGAATAATGAATAATAAATAAAGAAAGAAAGAAAGAAAGAAAGAAATAAATAAATAATAATAAGTAATAAGTAATAAATAATAAATAATAAATAATAAATAATAAATAATAAATAATAAGTAATAAGTAATAAACAATAAATAAAGAATAGTAAATAAAAAGTATTAAGTAATAAATAATAACTAATAATTAATAAATGATAATTTAGAATTAATAAATCATAATTAATATTTCATAATTTAAAAAAATTACTAAATAAATAATTAATAAATAAAAAAAAATAAAAAAATAAAGAATTAAAAAAGATATAAATAAATAAAAAATAAATAAATATTGAATAATAAAGTAATAATTTATAATTAACTAATAAATTAAAAATAAATTAATAATTAATAAATAATAAATAAAATTCTAGAGGGAAAAAATTCTAAAGAAAAAATTAATAAATAAATGAATAAATAAATAAATAATAAATAAATAATAATAAATAATAAGTGATTAATAATTAATAATTAATAATTAATCCTAACAAGTAATTGATAATTGATAATTTATAATTAATTATTTGTAATTAGTAATTAATAAATAATTAATAAATAATTACTAAATAATTACGAAATAACTAACAAATAATTAAGAAATAATGAATAATGAATAAGCATAAAATAAATAAACCAAAAAAATATTAAGGAATAATAAACTAATTATAAATAATAAATAAATAAATAAATAGTTAATTTAAAAGAAATTAATAATTAATGTGCACATAATAACTAAATAATAAATAAGTAAAATAAATAAATAAATAAATTATATATATATATGAATAAATAAATAAATAAATAATAAAATGTATTTGAATAAATAATAAATAATAAATAATAAATAGTAAATAATAAATAATAAATAATATACAATATATAATAGATAAATATATAATAATAAATAAATAGTAATTAATAAATCAATCAATTAACTAATAGTTAATTAATTAATAATTACTAAATAATTTATAATTAATTAATAACTAATGAATAAATTAATAATAAATTAATAATAAATAAATAAACATACCCTAAAATATTAATAAACTCAAAAATCCCTAAAAATACTGAAATTAACCTAAAATCTGATCCGAAAGTCCTTTTTCATCTCCACAACCAGTCATATCGAAGATCATGAAAGGATCTTTAATATGATATATGATATTAGCTGAATAGACACCTGTATTGGATGTTATAATTGTTTGAATTTTAAGAAATTATAGTCGGTGACTAAAACACTATTTCAGTGGCCTTCTAATCCATTCCATGGAAAAGGGGCGAAATGATAAAAGATATACTCCCAGAAAAAAGTGGCATAAATCACATCACAGACTTCGATTTGATATGTGGTAGAGCCCAAATGGAAACCCATATCAAAAGTTATGGGTGTTTGAAGTTCGACTTCTATTGATAAATTTATTAAAACAATAACAAATTTTATTCTTTTAATTATTACGAAATTTAAATCTAATATTTCTTTATATAATTTAATAAGTTTTGATTTGACTGGTAGTGGAACTAAAATTGACTCCCGGATCAAAAGTTATGGCTATTTGATGCCGAAGAGTTATTTTTAACTTATAAAAAATATGGTTTCAGTTTAAAAGTATTAATAAATAATAATTATACATATTTTTAATTGAAAATTTATAAGTAATTAAAATTCTAAATAACAAACTATATATGATTTTAAAGAATAAAGAATAAATAATAAAAAATAAATAAATTGCTTTAAATTTTTTTTCTTCAATTTTGTGGTGGTTTTGAAAAATTGTCTGCTAAAAATATCTATAATTTTTTTGGATTTTTTTTAAAAGACTTATAAAATAAAATTTAAAGACATTTAGTAGCGGTTTTTTAAAACGCCACTATAAAACCACCACAAAATTATTGGTCAAAAAACATTTAGCAGCGGTTTTGAAACCCACCATGAAAAAACCACTGCTAAAATGCTATTTTCATTTAGTGATTTTAATAAATAACCTGAATCAATGTAAATCCATATTAAAATTATAAATTCTTTCAAAATATAATTCATCATTTATTCCTGAAATATAATGATATAATATTTTATTTACCTTAATGATATTATGTTGTCATAAAATTTAATGATATTCTTTAGAAATAATATTTATCACTTAATCAAAAAATCACTTTTCAATCACATGGATATCCATAAAGGAAAAAATGTTCCAAAAATCAACTATATTGTCTATATAAAAAAATCCTTACAAACAAGGAAATCACATAGGCTATTGGTATTCATTGCACCCTTATCTTCCTTCTGTTGTGGGTTCATGGCTCCCAACCTTGTTGGATGTGACGGGTCATCACTCAACTTGTGGGTTATACTTTTATTATAGCTATATTAATATATTTCCTCTATTTTTTAAAAATAGAATTGAAATACTCAATATTGAAATTAATGACATCAATATTAATGAATATATTAACCTCAATGGTTATCCCATACCATTTTATTTTTATTTGAATAATGGTACAATATTTATTGTTAAACATAAGGGTTACATATAATTCAACTAAAAATAATATATGTCATAATAACACCAATAACCTAAAATTCTCATAATATAAATCCTCTAATTTAGGTTTCTAATCATTTAAAAATATGATTGTCCTTAAACATATAAACACTTGATGATATCCATAACTCTTTTGATAAATTCACAGGAGAAGATCCAAATATCCATAGGTATCTAATCCTTTCCTATGATATCAACTTTAAGGACCCAACCATACACATTATAAAATCATAAATTTTCAGAAAATAATTAATTATATTTACTATTAGGATATTTATGGTTTATATGTTATGGGAAATAAGTCTTCAATATTAAATAAATAAATTTTATTTCACAAATTTGATACATTCACACTGTATATATTTTTCCAACAATATTAAAATTTATTATACTACCCATTTTATTTTTATGAAATATATCTAAAATGTTCACCCTCAACACATATATGTCACTAATCACTATTAAAACCATAGAAAATTATTTTTAATAGGTGAGTTGATCTTAAGTATCTAAGTAAGGGATATATAAAATGAAACAAACAAACCCAGTATTCCCTAAAAACTTATAAAAATTGTACTTTTTAAAAAATATTAGAAAGCCCAAAATAATCATTTTAATATATATTTTATAAAATTATCATCCCCCATCTTTTCATTTATCATTCAATAATATATTTTAAATGAAAAATTAAACTCATAATAGTTTCTTTTCAATCAATAAAATATCGTAACAACACATTCAAAAAGTTATATATTTCACCTATAAGAAGTAACCTATACTTCCCTTTAATCATAAGATCATTATATTAACTTGTTAAATCAAATATTTTTTTATAAAACCATATAAATAATAAATAAATCATGTATGAAACTTGGGAAATCATTTTCACATCAATCCTAAAATAACTCTTACAAGTGGACTAACCAATACTGTCAAAATCCAACATAATTCTCAACCAATGTATTATAGTTATATGATAGACCCAATGATACATGATTTATAATGAAACCACACTATATTGGTTTATAATTAAATCTCCCATCGTCATAAATAATGACCAATATCCATATCATAAATAAAACACATGAAAACCTCAATAAAACCTTAACAAAAACATTCTTTTCAATAATATGAAAACATTTGTAGATATCAAAATATTAATTCAATTAAAAAAAAATTATATTAAATTATCTATAATAGTATGGAAAAGAGTCTTTGATTAAATAAAAAATTAAATCATATAATCAATGAAAAAATTAAATAAAATTTATGGCAATGAGAAATATCTTTACTCTTAATATGATAAAATAGAATATTTATTTTTTTCATTAGTAAGGAAATAAAAAATGTTATGTATAAAATAAAAAATAAAATTCCCTTTGAAAACCAAGGAATATAATAAAAAAGTAATGTAAAATATTGTTTCGTTATGGGTTTTCGGCCTCGAAATTCCCAACGGCTACGTATCTAATGATTGATGGACCTACCTTCCAAAGGCAGGCGTTTACTGGACAGTTTGACCATAGACTCTTAAGAACTCACATTGGTCGAGAGGACGGTAGGTCGGGATCATCACACCCTTTTTGGGGGGAATTATTTCATATTCCGGGACTCTCTTATAGATTTAAGACATATTCATATGTTCGCGAATCTTTGGTTTAACATTGGTGGGCAATGGTCAACTGGACACAGGGGTTCAGAATCATTTATGCCTGAGGTTTACCATCCATCGTTGGATTAATGACCCCGAATGGTTGGAACTCACTTGAGGCGGCACCATGAGTGGCGCGGTGAAATGATGTGGAGATGATCAGATCGACCGGTTGTTGGGCTTAAACCTCAGGGAGGCTTCCTACGTACCCTATCTAGTAGGCAGGGATCAAAGTCCACGTAGTTCACATATAAAATTTAACGTCATCCTGGACAAGGGTGGAACTCGACATGAATAAACGACCGAGTGGTGGGCTTGAACGTTGTAGAGGCTTCATACGTACCCTGTCTAGGAGGGAGGGATCAAATTCCACGTAGTTCGCTTAGGTGTCGGGGAACCGACGTGAAGAGAGACCAGGTGGTCCGATGGGTGGTGGGCTTGAACCTCATAGAGGATTCCTACGTACCCTATCTAGGAGGAAGGGATCAAAGTCCACATAGTTCGCATATAGCTTGGGGCTTACGCTCTGGGGTAGCCCAGAATGATGGATTGGGGCTTACACTCTGAGGAGGCCCGTAGGAGGATTTCATGGTCGATGCTTACTCTAAGCCCACGTGAGTCATGCTTGGTGTGAGAAATAAGAGCCAGTAGGGACCAGAGGAGCACGTCGCGAAAGGTTCATCTGTGAGAAGCGGAGTGGGGCTTACGCATAAAGGTGGCCCATGTTGATGGATTGGGGCTTACACTTTGAGGAGGCCCGGAAGATTGGGGCGTACTACGAGATGGATGCCTAGGGAGACAAAGCCCAGTGGGAGAGGGGAAGGGGGTGATCCTGTGCCCATATCCTCTCTTGCAGTGCACGAGGGCTTCCTTCTGATGGCTATTTTACCATCTCCAAGGAACCCTCAACAAGTGGAGGGGTAGAAAGGGGATTCCTAATCTCAAACTCCACATTACTGTGGGATTGTGAACCCAGGAAGGCTTTGGGAATCTGCTCAAGGGTTGGGGAAACCCCTTTTCCCTTGTTTACCGTGGGTATGTGAACTCAAAATGGCTCGCTGATGCGCCAAAAAGTTATACCACGCAGATCTGGTGGCTCTGGCGGAGGCCTTGGCTCGGGGCCGATGAATAGGCCAATGAGGGAGTCGCGGAGGACCTGGATGGATCAGAAGGATTTTACCTGGCTCAGGGAATGAGAACACCAAAGTATTTGGTGAGCCACCAAGAGGTATGGGTGGTGGCACCCTTCGTGTGGGGAAGTTCCACGCGGCTGGAGAAGCCGTCCGCGAACCATGGTGGTCCGTAGACTAATTGGCGTCTTGCGAACCAAGGTGGTTTGCGGCTTCAGGTTCAATCAACGAACCAGGGTGGTTCACGGCTTCAGGTTCAATCTGTGAACTAGGGTGGTTTGCGGAGGGTTCCAGACGGGAAGTGGCGGCGCCGATCGGAGGCTCTTCGGTCGCGGCTTCGCCCGCGGAGGAGGGTGCTACACAGTACGACAGATGAGAAAAGAGGCACAAACTCCCTGGTCCATAGGGAAATCATTCGTGGAGGGGTATGGTTCACAGTTCTCCCTTTTTTTTGTTATTTTAGGTTCGCGGTTCACCAAATAATTTTGCATTTTCCCATTTCTTCTTAATTCATATACCTGATGTGGTTCACAAATGGGAATTTCACTATTTGCAAAATCCGAAGCCTTCCTTCAACTGATCTCCTTCTGAGTCTCCAATCCGTCTGAATCCGATTCTAGCTCTCTGATCCCCTTCTTCTTCCCCCCTTGGTCTCCTTTTATAGAGTGGAGAAAGGAATGTATCTGTGGCCACGCGACACCTTTTGCGGAGGCCCATTACCAAATACCCGATTCACAGCCGACTTGGTCAATACATAGTTCATGGTGGTTATTGAACTCTCCCCCCCTCCGCGAGGCGAACTCAGGGAGTGCTCCGTAGCTACGGAGGGTTCCACCTCTATTCCGTGAATGATAGCGGGTGCGGCTTGAACCAGTCGACATGGTCCGCGGTTGGGGCGGTTCGTGACGGTGAACTAGACTAGCGCCCATCCTGCCTCATGACTGCGGAGGCTCTCCACCTCCATTTTGCGAACGACAATGGTCTGCGGAGGGTGTGCCTCATGGCGCCTGACCACGTTGCGCTTCCATGGACCGGTTCACATACTGGTCCTTTTTGTGTCTCTTCTTTGATTATTTGCCCCATTTATTTGGGGGATTTGGGTAAAATTTCCTTTGCGGATTTTTCAAGACCCTAAAATTCCCCCATTGGAATGGGGTCCAATCAGAATGAAGAGGATGTCATTCTGATGCAAAGTGGTCCTGAAACTGAGATGGTTTGCAGTAGAAAAGTGGACCCGGCAGAGGACTATGCCTATAAATATGGGGATCCCTCGCTTTTACTTTACCGAATTCTTCACGAAACCAGAGCTCCTTCATCTCCGTGTGTTTTCTCCTTCACGAAGTGCCTCATCCGCGAACTGGCGGCAACCTTCGCGAACCATTCCTTTTTCGCGATCGCCTTCACCTGCGAACCAACTTCCCGACCGCTAACCATTACTCTTAATTAATTAAAAAGTAACTGATGATAGGTTTCATAGGAACTTACTTCACGGTTTCGATGCTCCGTGGAATAAATATCTCTTGAACTTTAAAGAGTATCTGAGTCTTCCGAATAAACTTGGGATTGAAATTCCACGGACCGACTTAGTTTGTGGTTTCCTGGCCAACGCTCCGCAGGCCAGGGCTTCACAGACTGATTTCATAGAGGGCTGGTTCGCGGGATGATGTCATCCTGAACTATCCTCCAAGGCCTCCTTGCATATTTGATTATGAAGGCTCCTTAACCATTCAATTGGTTATTTTTTTGTCCAGATTTTTATTCCGGACTGATTTCTCTCATTGTGCAGGGAGAAAATATGGTTCCCCCTCGTTCTGCACTGAGGCCTGCTATAGAGCCCCTCTCAACCGGCTCAGAGAGATGTTAATATATGATTCACAGAGTGGAGGGTGTCCAATAGGACCCTAGTCGGTCCATCATTCCTGATGACGGTGTTTTGAAGAACCTTCTCTCTCCGGAGCTTCTGAGTTATCCATTATCCAATCAGCTCCCACTCTAAAGCTTCGGTCTTCAAGATGATATCCCTGTCCCCCCTACTTTCTTAGGTCTCCCTTCTCCTTTCCTGGAAGCACCTTCAAAATGAATTCAGGAAAACCATACCCAATCCAGTAAGATAATCTCTAATTTTGGTCCGAAAGACACATTTATTCTGAGGGGATCTGTCTGGAACCAAAGCGATCTGTGCACTCAAGACTTTTCTCATAAATCTATCCTTAAGGAATACCCTTCTATTATCAACCTTGCTCGAAGGGATCTTGATGCGGGGGTGGGCTCCCAAGTGGGACCTTCAGTCCGGCGGGCTCTTCTCAAATGATTGGGCTTGGGATTTCTGGGTCCATCATCATTGTCGGGAGTCTCCCGATTCCCTGGAAGCGGTCAATCTATACTCCGCATTGTGGGCTTCCCAATTTTCTATTTACCCTCCATCTTCAATCATACCCAACCTGTTCAGCCGCTGGTGTTCAAGTACTAATACTTTCCACCTTGACCACGGTGAAGTCAGCATTAGTCTGTGGGACATCTACCAGACAGGAGGACTGCCATTTGCTGGCTAGATGTATGACGAATTGTTTCCCACTCCCAATGCATGGGACGACATTGAATAGGTTCCTTTATTGGAGAAAGAGCTGCTGACCATGGCGGAGCAGTGACTGGGCCAGGCCTTGCGTGCCCACTCGCTTATTCCTTATAGCACTTCGATAGGGTTATTTCTGAACACCACTGGTCCTACGCCGAAGATTAAGCGTCCCAGGACTCACCCTTCCCAATAGTCACGAACCATTCAAGGTTCTTACTGGGCAGTTCTGGAAGCAGGCAACTACCTTTCATGGGGTTACGAGGTGCGCCCTGGTGTGTCGCCTATGCTCCGGTTGGCCAGTCTGTTTGTTATGTTTTTGAGCGGATGGCTATTTACTTCTCGGGATGTTAACCAAGGTGTCCAGGCCTGCACTTTGATGATGGCGGCTGAGTTAGCAGAGGGATGCTTGGTGAATTTATCCATGCCCACTTTGGCCCGTATCTACGAGCTACTGAGCCACATGCAGGTGGGCGGGTCACCCTACCATCTAAGTGGGCCATTTCAATTTTTGTACGGTTGGGTGGTGAATCAATGTTGCTGTTATGAATATCATCACAACACGACCATCCTGCTTCCTACCTTTCGACATACCCTACTGGACATAGCCATAGTTCGCTTGAAGTCTCTCAACTCTAGTGAAGTCCTCGAGCTCCTGAGCGACTTCTCCCAGTTCATCTTCACTCCCTACCCCACCCCTTCTGGCGTCTTAGTTGACAACCGCCAGGGGAGCCTGGAGGAGCGCTCTTAAATGATCTTCCTATGGGATATGTCTCTATCTGTACAGATCTATGGGGTTTCTTTGTGTGAGTTGTATGTCCCGTATCGCTTTTCTAGCCAGTTCGGGTTCATGCAAGTCCAAGATTCCATTCCCCCTTCTCGGGATCAAGGACTTCATCCATCCATACTTAGTCAGTGGTAGATGATGCTGACGCAGGAGGGATCTGACAAAAGCATTCCCCTACTTGATACGGGGGCGGCTGCCTGCCTTTCCATGGAGTATGCAAAAACGTGGGTAAAATACTATCCTGATGGGATCTTAGGGAAGGTTGTCCGACAGGTTCCCAAATCAGGAGGTATGGTGGCTACTACATCCACTACACCTTCCTCATCAGTTTTAAGGTTGGACTGACTAATGGCTCGTCGACCAATGCGACTCAGAGAACTTTCCTCTCTTAACCCTGTGGTGGCAGCAGTTCAGGAAAATTCAACCTTCTTGTGCGTGGACGAGGACGACCCTATGGTGTCGAGTCCTAGTGAGACTATCTCGGAGGTTTCGCTAGTCGATACCGGGCTTAGAAAATTGGTCCCCAAGCCTGAACCGGGGTTAGGGGCTCCAGACTTTCCAACTTTAGAGTCAACTCCTAGTGAGCACACGCCCGTGCGGGCTGCCATGCCAGACTTTGTTCTCGTGTCGTCCAGCGAGGATACCAAAGATCCTCATACCATGGCGGACCATCGGGCAGTGCACAGGTGGGCCTGGCCCTGAATATATGAAATAATCACCGAAACCCCCTTAGCCGAAATGACAACTAAAACCGAAGCTCATCGTCAGCTCTTCCTGGGTTTGGGGTTGGGTGGCTTTGACTATTGGCAGTTCCATTCTCTTGCTTGAGAAGTTGTCATGGCCCACGAGGAATCTGACACTAATGAATGCAAGCTTGCTCCCTTCGAGACCACTCATTGTGGGGACCAAACATTGGAGGAAACCACAACAAAGCTCCATCAACTGATATCACGGGAGGCGATCTCTCGAGATCAGGTGGAAATTCTATCCTCCGAGTGGCATGAATGTGAAGAACGGGCCGCGATGATGAGGGATCAGTTATCGGCTATGACTAGTCATCTTGAAGTTACCAAAAAAGGGATCAATGATCTCCAAACCGCAGTGGAGCATATCCGTTTGGTGGCTGAGGTTGAAACCAGGGAGAAGGCAGTGTTAGAATAATCCTACAACGACCTTCGCCGCGCAGTCGCTGATCTGGTGGGGAGAGCAAGTCAGGATCCTTTATAACTATCAGAGCTACTTTTGTATCCCCTTTTTTACTTACCCCTCTGCCCCCCCTTTTTTTTCTTTTTTTTTTGTGTGAAGGAGAGACCCCGGCTTGTGGACGTCCTCCCCCTTTTTTTTGTTTGAACGAAACACAGTCTCTGTCGATCACTTGTGTCTATGGAATTTGATTGTTCTTAGAACAATTGTTGTGAAAATAACAATTCCCTGAATCAAAACTAATCATAACTCAGGAAAAAGCTCTAATATTTTCCTGGACCATGGGATCCAGGGAGCATAGTCTGACTATTGCTATGGTTTTGTAGAAATAACCCCACAAACTTTTTTTTGTATTTTTATTTTAATTCCCTGATATTTCCTGGGCCCATTTGGTATGGACCCAGCGGGTATAACCCAGATTTTTCTTAGGTCGCCCTTTTCGGGTTTTCGACCTAACAGGCTTTGTGCCTCTTTCTTTTGTGCGCGGTTTAAAGTCCCTCCGTCAAGACTATCACTACTGATGTTTTAAGTCGAACAGCTTTGACCAAATATGGCGGGGCGAGGGCCCCTGATGGGGTTCAACTGATTAAAATATGTCTCAATACCCTTCAAATGCACATGGGGGAAAACATGTTTGAATTTGAGCAGCATGTAGGGCATGTCTCAAGGCATGGGAGCTGTTTCGGTGTTCAGTGGTAGGAAGAGAATTTCCTAAGGAAAACTTGCCTTTGGTAGACGGGCCAGGGGTGATCAATATGTAGAGCCGCTGAGGGTATGGTATGCATAGTCATACTAAGGTTTCCTTAAGTCAAATACTTATCCATTTCTGATGGACATGGGACTTCATGGAAGTCCGGCTTATGGAAACCACGATGGGTGGCATGGAAAATTATGAAAACCACTAGGGGTGGCTCAGGAGGGGAGGGTGACATCTAAAAAGGTTTTGGGAACATCCATACTAATCAAGAGAGTGGTCCATAGACAACTTCCCAGTGCATTTAGTTAGCATAAGGGATGGTTGAGGCTTGACGCAGTTTAAAGTCTGGCAGGTGGGACATCATTTGAAACAGAACGACTTCTCCTGGTTCTTGGTAATCTCATCAAAGATGTTCTGCCGCATTCAGGTAGGATTTTGGAAGAGGTTGGTAATCTGTAACTCAGAGGGTTTCTAAATACCGGGATAGAAATGGGGGCTCAGAGGCCCAGAGGCGTACAGAGAGAAGCATTGCCTAAAGAAATCTTTCCTTTGGTAGATGGGCCAGGGGCGATCAATATGCAGAGCCGCTGAGGGCATGGTATGAATAGTCATACAAAGGCGTCCTTAAGTCAAAGAATATCCACTTCTGATAGCTGAGAAACTTCAGGGAAGTTTAGATTTGGAACCACCAGGGGTGGCTTATGAGAGTTCGACTTTTTTTTTTCTGAGTACAGAGTATGGTTTTTGATGAGAGGGTGCCTGAATACGGGGGAAATATCTAGACTAAAATTCCTAAGAACGAGTAAAGTAATTCTTTCTCACACTGGTGTGAGGTGGTGGTTCATGTAGGTATGACTCGTGCACTGAAAGATGAAGAAAATCCTTTGTTTCTCATTGAACCCATGACGAGTATGATCGTGTAGTTTATTGTAATGTGGTTAGGACAAAATCTGTGCAGTTCGGAATCATGCGGCAAGAACGAGAGGCATTTTTGAAGGTTTCTATGTAGTTTAACGTCATGGAGTGAGGATGGCGACATTTTTAAAGGTTTCTATGTAGTTTAACATCCTGCAGTGAGGACTGAGACATTCTTGCAAAGGCTTCTCTTCATCAGAATGTAACTGGTCTTGAATACCTCATCATGCCCCAGATGTGGGGGGTGGGGGGTGGGGGTTGATTTGTGTAAATCATGGTTCTAGGGCTTCTTGGATCAGGAAAAGTGATATGGGGGCTCTGAGGACGGTAAGCGTACGGAGCTAGGAAGAGCATCGCCTGTGGAAATCTTGCCTTTGATGTACGAGCCGGGGGCTATCATTATGCAGAGCCGCTGAGGGTATGGTATGCATAGTTTTACAAAAGTGTCCGTGGGTCGATGAATTTCCACTTCAGATGGCCATGAATGGTTATGAGGATCCACAATTATTCGGGCCACGAAGTCTGTCATTTGGCAGGGGAATGTCTGGACATGTTGGGGATATCCGTCCCTAGTTGCTTGTTGAGTTTCAAAGATCCCCCTCTGCTAATATTTCCTCTCACTTTTTTTTATGCGCGGGGGTGTGCCTTCATTCCATTCTGTTTAATGTCATGCGGTAAGGATGAGGTACTCCTAGTTTATCAGTCATAAAGCTCGGACCATTGGGTGACTGTTGTTGTAGTCACTCGAAGGATAACTGAGTCAAAATGTTGTGATATAATTAGAACAGGGCGGGGGATAAAGGTCGTGAACTAAAACTTTGAGCTTTCCCGGATCAGGAGGTATGGTGTGGGGGCTCTGAGGCCGGTAGGTGTATGGAGCCAGGAGAAGTACCACCTAAGGAAATATTTCCTTTGATGGGTGAGCCATGGGATATCATTTTGCAAAGATGCTGAGGGCATGGTATGCATAGTCGTACAAAGGTGTCCCCGGGTCGATAACTTTCCACTTCCGATGACCATGAACGGTTATGAGAATCTGTGATTTCTCCTAGTGCAGAGTTCGACACGTGGGGATAATGGTGTTCGGTTATACATAAAACATCTTCACTGCAATTTTCCGTTGAGTCAAAGTAGCCTAGTCCTGGATTGATGTTTGTTGAGGCAGGTCGCTATGTGAACCACTGGCGGACAGACATGCTAGCCAGATAGGGAAACCCTGGAAACACCTGAATGTGAAAAGGTGAATGAACTTGTAAACCATTTTCCCATAAACTTCTGGATCAAGAGGTATGGTATGGGGGCTCTGAGGCCGGTAAGCGTACGGAGCTTGGAAGAGTGTCGCCTGTGGAAATATTTCCTTTGATGGAATAACCAGGGGCTATCAATATATAGAGCCACTGAGGGCATGGTATGCATAGTCGTACAAAGGTGTCCACAGGTCGATGACTTTCCACCTCCGATGGCCATGAGGAGTTATGAAGATCCATAATTATCCGGGCCGTGGAGTCTGACGTATGGAAAGGATGTATCCAAATGTCCAAGGATTATCTCCATCTCATATCACCATGTGTCCTGGGTGGGTTGCGACAAAGTCCGTGCAGTTTAACATCATGCAGAGAGGACAAACTCCATGCAGTTTAACATCAAGAGGTAAGGACGAAGGTGACCAGACGTGAAAGAAAAAGGGGGTCTTCGCAGTTTAACGTCGTGCAGTTGGGAAAACTTCTGTGCAGTTTAACGTCATGCGGTAAGGAAGACTTCCATGCAGTTTAGCATCATTCAGTAAGGATGAAGATATACACCCCGTGTAGGTCTGGTCCATACACGGGGGAAGGGGGTATTTTTAACATCATTGTTCGTGTAGTTTAACGTCGTGCAGTAAGTAAAAGAAGTACACCCCGTATCGGTCTGGTTCACACAAGGGGGGGGGGAATCTTTTTTTTTTCAAGGGGCTGGGCCAGGGCTGGGAATCTTGGCGTCGGTACGTATCCTACGAGGGCAGGAAGCAAGCCGTACATAGTTTTCTTGAATGAGTACACCCCGTGCAGGTCTGGTCCATACACGGGGAAAAGAAGGCATTTATTTTATTTTATTTAGGGGGCTGGTCCAAGACTAGGTATCCTGGCATCACTACGTATCCTGCGAGGGCAGGAATCAAGCCTTACATAGTTCTCTGGAATCCGTGCAGTTTAACGTCATGTGGTGAGGACAGACTCCATAGAGTTTAACTTCATGTGGTTAGGACAATGAGTAAACCCCATGTAGGTTTGGTCCATACACGGGGGGAGGGGTATTCTTAACTCTTCTTCATCCGTGCAGTTTATCGTCGCGCAGTAAGGACGAACTCCATGCATTTTAACATCATGCGGTGACGACGTGAATACACCCCGTATAGGTCTGGTCCATACACGGGGGGAGGGGTATTCTTAACTCTTCTTCATCCGTGCAGTTTATCATCATGTAGTAAGGAAGAACTCCATGCAGTTTAACGTCATGCGGTGAGGACGTGAATACACCCTGTGCAAGTTTGTTCCGTACATGGGGGAATGGGAATTTTTTTTGTTTTTTTGAGGTGGCTGGGCTGGGGTGTGGAATTATGGCATCACTACATATCCTGTGAGGGTAGGAATCAAGACTCATGTAGTTCTCTGAAATACGATACACCTTGTGCAGGTCTGGTCCGTACACAGGGGAAGAGGGTGTTTTTAAATAACCTTGTCCGTGCAGTTTATCGTCATGCAGTAAAGGAGAACACCATACAATTTAATGTCATGTGGTGAGGACATGGGACACAAAGTTTAATGTCATGTGGTGTGGATGATGTCCATATAGTTTAACATCATGTGGCCAGGATGATTTCCATACAGTTTAAGTTCATGTGGTCAGGATGAGAGAGTCATACAGTTTATATGCGAAATACTTCTCTAAGAATCACGCATTCGTAGGAGCAGTTGTAAATTGTCCGTCCATGGAGATCAGGGAATATGCTCCATTGGAGTAGACCTTGTGTACAGCATATGGTCCTTCCCACTTGGGCTCCAGCTTTGGAGGCTTCTTACTGGGTATCATTGGGGTCATAAGTAATAACACAAATTCTCCTTCCAAGAAAGACCGGAGGCAGACCTTTTTGTTGACGGCTCGTGCGATCCGGTTCTGGTACACTTCTAGGTGGTGTAGAGTGTGAAGATGCTTTTCGTCTTGCTGTTCCAATTCACCTAGCAGATTTTCTGACTGATAATCATCAGATAATTGATCACTGATGGCAACACGGAGTGAGGGAAGTTGGAGTTCAATGGGCAGGACCGCCTCTGTTCCATACACCAATGAGTACGGGGTAGACCGAGTAGTAGTGTAGACTGTGGTTTGATAAGTCCACAATGCATGGAGGAGTTTATCCGGCCATGACTTCTTGTATTTGTACACCATTTTCTAGAGGATGTTGGACAGGGTCTTGTTGAAATCTTTTATCTGTCCGTTGGCCACTGCATGGTAACAAGATGAGTGGTTAGCCTTGATACCATACTCGTGGTATAGATTTTCCAACTTAGCAGAGCAGAAATTGGTGCCGTTGTCTATTATTATGGTATTAGGGACACCAAATCTGGTGATGATATTGGTCTTCACGAAGCTAACATTGATTCTTGCCCCAACTTCCTTGAGGGGTATGGCTTCTGCCCATTTGAAAAAGAAGTCGATCTCCGTGAAGATATACTTCAGCTGTTTGGCTATCACGGGAGGATATGGTCCCACGACATCCATCCCCCAGATGACAAACAGCCAGGAGTACCTAGCTGGATGAAGTAACTCCAGGGTCTGGTGTATGAAGTTGGCATGGATCTGGAAAGAGTGGCATTTTGCAGTAAAATGCTCGCAGTCTCATGCCACCGTGGGCCAGTAGTACCCACGCCTTCGAACCTGATGGGAAATCTTGGTCCCTGGTTGATGTTCTCCACATGCTCCTTCATGTACTTCAGTCATGAAGGTATCAGTTTCTTCTCCGTCAATGCATCTGATGAGCACTCCATCAATGCCTCATTTGTAGAGGACCTCTTGCTGACCCGCGCTGCCATATAGGACAAAATTGATTTCCCTTCTCCGTACTTTCTCTCGTTCAACCCTGTCCGATGGAAGCTCTCCCCGTTGAAGGTAGTTCATGATGGGGATCATCCATCCAGTGGTAGGAGAATATGGCTCAGGGATAGGACTGACTTTGTGGATCTCTTCTGTCTTATCTTGAACAAATGGAAATACCATTCGACGATGAGCAATGATGATAACCATTTAATCCTGGTCTGGGTCGGCTAGGGATGTGGCCACGTTGGCTAATGCATCAGCCTGAGCGTTCTGGGACAGGGGAATATAAGTCAATGTCAGTTCTGTGGAGAACTCGTCCATTAACCCTCTGACATGGTCAAACAGGGGGATCAGCTCTTCCTTTTTAATATCATAGTCACCATTGACTTGCTTGATGACCAGCTTCGAGTCACCTTTAACCTTAAGGTGTTGTACTTGTTCCTGGAGTGTGAGATCCAGGCCTGCAATGAGGGCTTGATATTCCACTTCATTGTTTGTACATACCTCTGACAGGAGGAAGGAATACGGTAAATCTTCCTTTTATGGGGACACGAGCATTATCCCCAGACCCACTTTGTTGAATCGGGGATCCTCTATCCTCTTCCCGGTGGGGCTTCTGGATGCGCCATCAAAGTACATTTCCCATGCTTGGAACTCCTCTTGAACTGAGAAGATATCTTCATTAGTTAGTTCAGCATCCGGTGCAGTGGTCCCTGTTGAAGGGGCCATAAATTCTGCTAATGTCTAGCCCTTGATGGCTTTTTGAGGCACGAACCAGATGTCGAATTGTTGCAGGATGACCGCCCATCGGGATAGGCGTCTGATTAGCATCTGGAAACTGAGGATGTACTTGAGCGGGTTACTCTGTGAGATCAAATGGACCTCATGGTGCTACAGATAATGTCACAGCTTTTGAACTACAAAGACCAAGGCCAGACAACTCTTCTCGATATTTGAGTATCGAGTCTTAGCATCAATCATGGTTTGACTGAGGTAATAGAGACTGTTTTCACTGCCCTCTTCGTTCTGCTGTGTGAGGAAGGCTCCTAATGACTGTTCTAGGTCCGTCACATATATAATGAGAGGCCTTCCTTTGACTGGGGGAATGAGCACCGATGGGATTAAGAGGTACTTCTTTAAGTTGTCCAACGCCTCTTGGTAGTCATTCGTCCATTGGTACGTGACTCCCTTGTTCATTAACCTGGTGAAGGAAAAACATTTTCCTGCCAGGTTGGCAATGAACCGCCTAATATAGGCTAGGTGTCCTTGGAATCCCATCAGATTAGTGATATTTTTAGGAGGTGGCAGGCTCAGGATAGCCTTCATCTTCTCAGGGTCAACTTCGATGCCACGATGGCATACGACGAAGTCAAGGAATTTCCCTAAGGTAACCCTAAAGGCGCATTTATAGGGGTTCATCTTCAAGCTATGTTGTCGGAGATTGTTGAAGACGGTCTTAAGGTCCAAAATGTGATCCGAGCACTGTCTGGACATAACCAATAGGTCATCCACGTAACATTCAACGAATTTCCCCAGGAACGACTTAAGGATCCGATGCATGGCACGCTGATACGTGGCGCCAGCATTCTTGAGACCAAAGGGCATGACCCTGTAACAGAATACCCCTTGAGGGTCCCGGAAGGTAGTGGATTCTTCGTCTTCTCGGGCCATCCTGATTTGATTATATTCAGAATAGCCGTCCATGAAAGATAGAGCCTCATACCCGGCCGTCACATCAATTAACAACTCGGTTATTGGAACCGGGAAGTCATCATTCGGAAAATGCTGATTAAGGTATCTAAAGTCCATGCAGACGCAGATTTGCTGTTCTTATTCTTGACAGGGACGATGTTGGCCAACCAAATGGGGTAATGGACATCCCTGATGAAGCCTACTTTAATGATCTTTTCGACTTCAGCCTCTATCTTGGAAGCAAGTGAGGTGTGTGTCCTTCTAGCGGCCTGTTTGTAGCCTCGGTGGTCTTCTGGAAGACCCAGGTGATGCGTCGCTACCTCTGGATCGAGTCCTGGCATTTTTGTGTAATTCCATACAAAGACATCCCAATGTTGCCTTAGGAAGGAGGTATATACCTCGTATTCCTCGGGAGACATGGCTACGCTAATGAGAGTGGGCCTCGGGTCTTCTTCGGTACCCAAGTTTATTTCCCTGAGCTCGTCCACAGTGGTGGAGATACCCTCCTCAAATGCGGGAGGTGCATCTCTGAGATCTTCCCCCTCTTTTACTCCCAATTCATCATCTTCTTGATTTGACGAGGAGAGAGTTTCCGGTCTGAGCCTTCGAGGGTTTGATGGAGAGGCATCATGGGCATCCCTTCTTGAGTATTCATCCCCAAATCGAGGGTTGGTAGACGTTCCCGTATTTTCGTGCTCGTCCATCATGGCAGAAGTCATGAGGACATCTGAATGCGTGTCCGAACTTGAACTCCTACTCTCAACATGGTTGATGGGTAGGACATAATCTCTGCCAAGCTGTCTGAGGGGTTTATCGGGGACCATTTCTAGGCCATTTGGAGCAGGGATCTAGTCGACTCCGTCGACCAATGGCTTCTTCTTCTTTTTCTCATAGAACCCGGCATCGATGTAATGTGACTCAGAGATCTTGAAAGGGGCCTTGTCGGTGTGCAATGTCCCGCTTTTTCCATTGACGCAGTACTTGATACACTGGTGGTAATATGAAGGAACGACCATGTGCTTATGGAGACATGGCCTTCCCAGGAGGGCATTGAATGCTGTGCTCTGCCGGACCACCAAGAATTCTGTGTAGGCTACCAGGTCACCAAAATGGGTCTTTAGCTTAATCTGTCCCATTGGTTTCTTCTCACTCTTGTTGTAACCAAACAAAGTTGTGACTGAGGGAATTAGATAGTCCTCACTGTAGTCCAACTTACGAAGTGTCCATAGGGGATGGAGGTTAACTCTAGAGCCATTGTTTATAAAGAATTTTCGGGTCTCAATACCATTCAGTGTGCCAGACACATATAGCGGTCTGATGTGTCCTTACATGATGGAATCTTCATCCTGATCGGTGAAGGAAATCACCGCATTGCATTCAGTCGGACCAGTCTCCATCTGGTAAATCTCAGCGACAGCTACCTCATCTTGTAATTCCTGAGGGCTAATCAAATCTTTGATAAGCACCTCCCTAAGGTCGGCTGACAAAATCAGGGCATCCAGGATTGACAACTTGGATGTTACTCACGCCAGATACTTAAGGATGTCGTATTTTTTCTCTAGTGGTCGACACTTCTCCGTTGGCGGGAGAGTCTTAGTGGGTGCTTTGGGAGCTGGAGCATTTGACGAGGAGGGACCGACCACGGGGACAGATGTTTATGGTGTTCCCATATTTTGAGAACTTGGCTTGGTCGGTCTGTTTGTGTGCACTAGGTTACTAGACACTTGCTCCTCCTCTGGTGGGTATCATAGAACAACAGGTCCAGAGTGGCTGCTTGTGGAGGTGGAGGGGAATTCCCTCTCTTGCGGAGTCCGCTGAAGGGATCTCCCTTGGGTTTCCGCAATATTGACAGTTTGGGCCGGGGTCCAACCGTATGGTTGGTTTCAGTCATGGCTGCGCCTCCCCTGGCATCCCCTGCCTCTGCGATTCCTCCTTCCGGCTCCTCGTGTAGGAAACTCGGGTTCGTAATCATACCCTTCATCAGGGAATGATTCCATGATATGGATGGCGTTGATAGAACCAAATATTGGCTCTTCATCCTCTGACAGGTCAACCTGGTCAGTTGTCTCTGATGGTGCCGTTTGGTGGGTCGGTTCCTGTGGTGCCAAATTCGAGGGCATAAAGTCTGCGAGGGTTTGGAATAACATTGGCCCCGTTGCGGACTGCTCCTCTTGTGATTGTTTCCTCCTTCAGCTCCGTCCGGATGACTGGGTTGTAGAGGGTTGTGAGGCCAATGTGGTCAGCTGTTCGGCTCCAGGGGCCATTGGTGGCAATAACGGATACTATAGTTGATCTCGGAGTATGCCCTGGGCTCAGTTGATAGTCTTCCGAGTCATCCAGTTGTCAAATTTCTGCCCCTGCTTGCTGATGACTTTCTGCCACCCCTCCTCTTTGTTGGAGTCAGTGGTAGAGATACATGCCACATGTGCTGGGGGTGGTCCCAACTCTACTTGTCTGGAATCTACCATCCTCTGCAGGAGGTCTTTGAAGACGAAGCACTCTCAGATACTGTGCCCCAACATCCGATGGTAGGGGCAGTAATCTGTCCTGTCATCGTGGCTGACTTCTTCAGGTCTCCTTGGCTCCGGGAGGCGGAGCAAGTTTCAGTTCATGGTAGCAATGAAGTAGCCACGAACTTGATCATCTCGGAACGAGTATACTTTTTATCTTCATTCCTCAAACTGGTTCTGATTCGGTCCTCTCTGATCATCCCGTTTAGGCGGCGACGACCGCTGATATATAGGGGGCCCTTGATGATTTGGTGGAGGCCTGAGCGGTGGAGCGGGCACAGGGGCTGGCTTGAGTGTGACAGCGGACGCTTCAGCTCTAGGGGCCCTTTTCTCTAGAGCCTGCGAGGCTGTTCAAGACATTGAATTTGTCCTCTGCAGGGAGTCCTCAATTCTCTGGGCAATGACCGAAAGATGGTGGAATCTAGTGGTGCACTCCACCGGCATGAGCGGTGTTAGCAGCTCATCTCTAATATTATCAATGCATATGGCTAGCATCTCTGTAGAGACCCGAAGCCTGACGTACATGGACATTACATTACATTTGCGGAATACTTGGTACATAACAAAAACACACACACAAGGATCGTAATAGTTTAGTGTCTTTGGAAACTCGGAACGTAATCTTCTAATCGTGGTGAAAGATCTTCAGTATCTCCCATAAAGATCTTCCCCTTTTTTTTACCTAGAACCTTTCTTTTTTATCCTGGGGAAAAGAAAACATAAAAGGGTGAGCTCAAATGCTCAGTAAGGGTAAACAAAAGAAATATCAATCACATCATATTCATAAGAACATAACATTTTGGAAATCATAACCTGCAAAAGAGAGCATAATTTCATAACATGGGATAAATCATGGAAGTGAAAATGAAATCACCATAATCATAACATGAAACTTGAAACTTTGTGGCATTCACACATAATCATAGAGAATCATTTCTTGTTAGTCAAGACTCATTGCCAAGACTATCTTAGTGGACAAAGTCCCTTTCTGAATCGAGTAACCCTCGTTTCAGTCCTGTTTCACTGAACCGGTATAACCTACCATTCCAGCCATGTCTATCTCATGAGATATAAAATCTTTACCCAATGCATTGGAGGGAGATATAGGTCCCACCCATCTCATAATGATACCATTCTTATGTGTGCCACAAAATCTTAAAACATACATCATTGCATAACCCATGTAATAAAAATGGGAATCTTAAACATCGTGACATCATAAAACAATTCATATAAGATAAAGGAATTCATAAAAATAATTCCCTCAGAACATAATCAAATCAATGTAATAATAGGGATAAAAACAGAACCCTTTATTATCTTAGATGGAAAATAATTTTGATAAAACACTTGAACTCCATTCCTGAGGAAAATATTCTTTCTACTTCAAAAACACTTTTCCTTTCTTCACATGTCATACAATTTTAAACTAAAAGAAGTTGATTAAATATAAACTTGAATACTTGTAAAGGAAGCTTCTTGGAAATAATGTTTTAAAAATCCATTCTTGCAGTATAAGTTAAAAAAACATTCTTCTCGTACTTTTTTCGGAAAAGTCAAAAAGTACCTCGTACGAAAAACGACAAAGGATTACTTTCATATCTTTTACTAAAAACTCACCGAAGGGTAAAATTGGATTTAAACAATTGTAGGTGGATGGAAATAACATTAAATATTGAGGAAACATGGATGTGGATGATAAAATACACCCCAGTAAATACCAAAGTATAAACAATCTCGGATAAAAATGAGATTGTGATATTTCCCTTACCTTAGGTCCGATTTGCTTCGTATGTGTCCGAACCTCCTGTATAATGATTTAAATAATGTCATTGACTTATTACAGAATCATATTCATTGTTATGATATCATATATGGTTCACTTATGACATTATATTACCCGTTCTTTTGTAAATTCCATGTTAAAGAAGCGTTTTGGGTAAAATCGTTTCATTTATCGTAGGTGTTTTGACTTTTTGTTCTTGACATTATTATTACTTATATCATGATTTAATTACATCCCGAATATAAAATATGATTTATATATCATATATATTCAGTATATATATATATATATATAATAGATAGATAAATAAAATGAAAAACACCGTTCATGGAGACGGTAGTCCGTACGTACGCATGAACGCTGTTTTTCTTTCCTTATTGTCTTGAATGGAAGTAAGTAGATGACATACATATATATATATACATAAATCCAGTATCATTATTATGTCATATATTTCATTAGTACTTATTATATATACTTTATAATCATTCATGAATGGTTAATCATTAAGAATGAATCTCATCGCGTCGTGGAGACGGTATTCCGTACGTACGCACGAGCGATGATATCATTTCCATAAATATTGAATTGAATTGGAGTGGATTATACAATATATCAGAATCAATATGATGTTGTAATAACTATGTATAGTTATTCTTTACACCATTATACCCATCCATGTAATGTGGTGGTGGAAAATAGATTACACCACGGCGTGGGGACGGTATTCCGTACGTACGCACGCGCGGTGATTTCTTTTTCCGTAGGATGGATAGATGGTTAAATAGGGTTGTTTCATACTTATAATAACATTTCAGTATATGAGTGATACTGATGTTATTACTTCATAATGAAACAACCTAAGAAGAAGAAGTGGAAGAAGAAATAAAGATGAAAGAATTGGTAACGGTAATTACCTCTTCTTTGAAGTGCCTCTTTGATACCTCCTCTTAGGGCACTAAAATTGGTCTTTGAGGAAGACCAGAACCTCTAGGATGTTTCTAGGGAAGTGGAGAAGAGATTTTGGCAGGGGTTGGCCGAGCTTGAGTGCTCAAATTGGCGTGAGGAGGAGGGGGAGGAGGTGTCCTTTTATAAGGGAGGAGAGGGGCACCTTAGGAATATTTCAAAATATTATTTTATTATAAAGTCAAGTTCGGTTTTAATTAGCTCCAAATTGATTTATTTGGAGGCTAAGGTGGGGATGGGTCGAAATCCTCTCATCCAATAGAATTTAGACAAGTTTAGGTTCCTATTTTAACCTTATCATTTAGATTTAACATTAAGTTAAATAATTTTACTTTTACCGTGTCTTCTTGTGTTCTTATACTATAAGGTTAATAAACTTACTATATCAAGCCAAACGAACCCCAAATTGTTTATTATTAATACATATATCCTTATCTAAGTCATTTGGCCGAACCTTAGATTTTTAGGAATAAAATAACAATTAATAATATAATATTTGATTTAAAAACTATTTTGTGTCAATTTTTACACTATTTGATATATGATTTTTGTGAAAGTCATAACAGAATTATACGTTCGAACCAAGTTGATTAAATCAACATTAATATATTATAGTAACCTAGAAAATTATTGGAATTCATAAAAAGTCTCAAATTACATTCAGTTTGGTGTTTATAACATCAATTATGTCAATATTTCATTAATAAGATAATTACTGCATCATCTTTGTGTCATAAATAAATTAAATTATTTGATGTCTAAAAATTACAAATAAAATACCATTATGTAGGAAATATTTTTAGATTTCTAATGAATATTTACAATCTAATTTATCTTATGTATAACCCTATATTAAAAATGTTTTAGTAAATAAACTTTGATTTTAACTCTTTTAACTCTTCTAAGAATTAAATAATAATAAATGTCCTAATCTAATCCAAGTGGGACTAAATGGTCATATTTTATCCCTAAGCTTGTTTTTGGTCGAATTACACTTGTACAATAGAATTAGGACATGTGTTAGGGTAATAGTAATATCATATTTACCCTTAGTTACCCTATTTACTATTAACTGCGGTAAAAAAAGTAAAAAGTTACTATTCACCAAAAAATTATTTTTATCTCATTGAACCACATTTTACTTACTGATATCAACCGTGTCTGTCGGATTTTCGAAATTCCATTCACAGAAGTGGTAAAATTATGTTTTATGCAAAATTCAGTTTTTAACCTACCACTTAGTGGTTTCACTATTCATCAAAAATTGAAGTTTTTCAGAAAAATGCCAAAATTTCATCCTAAGCTATAATTGATATTCCGAATTCAAAAATGATTTCTATTTTACAAAATTCACAACACATAAGTTGCATTAATTAAATTAATTTCCGCTGTTACAACAAATAGCGTGTTTTTAAGAGATAATAACTATCAAAAGATTGACACTTGTTTATAACTGCTTTAAATGTGAAATTACATCCAATGACCAACATTGTATTAAATTGTAAAAATATATTCTAAATATACTTTAAAACCACTCAAATTAATAATTTATCAATATTAATTATTTCGATTAAAAAATTTGTTATTAATTAAAATTTAGTAATTTTTACTATTGATCAGAATATGAAAGTTATCCGAAATGTACCAAAATTTCACCTTAGGCTAAATTCAATACTCCGAATCCATAAATGAAGTCCATTTTGAGAGCTAAAATTTCTAAAATTTTAAAAAGTGGTTATTACTATTCATAACGGCTAGTTTTAATAATATTTTAATAGCATATCGTTGTTTCGTGAAACTCAGTATTGCGTACTACACACGCTATCGAGGAAGGTTGCGATTGCGTGTAATGCAAGGAAAGTCAAGGATGCGTGTTGTGCAAGCTCCTTTTGGTGTAGCGTACAACAGAAGACTTTAATAAAATTAAAAAGAATATTTTTTTATAAAATCTTGGGCTGTTACATTCTACCCCCCTTAAAATGAATTTCGCCCTCGAAATTCGTCGGGGTTATAAATGGTTTACTATTCGAAATTTTCTTTAATAGAAACCCACATCGTAAAAAGGAATATCAAAACCAATCTTTAAAAACAAAAGTATGAAACGTAACAGTTACCCAAATAAACTAATCATTGGGTTTCCACATAGGTGAAAATATGGATATGGAAGAGAAATCTAACCATCATGTTCTGATGGAGAGTGGTAGAGAACATGGCTATGGAAAAGCCAGTAATCACAAATCCATAGATTTGTGATGATATAAGGTACCATCTGATTCATCAGGTATAAGATCACTATGAAAACATTTTTGGTTTTCAAGATCATTTCCCTAAAGTTGAAAATTTGAATTAGAATAAATACTTACTTTATTTTTGGTACAATCTCACTGTTGTTCGTTCCTTGAACAATTTCCACTTCATCTCTTAAATAAATGAAGTTGAATTTGTTATTCATGAAGTGTTAGCAGATCATGTGATAGAATGACGGGTCATTCCATCTGTCTCAAACAAAAGGTTAGCAAAAATTATATACATAGGTCGATCTATAGTGAGATTAATCATATATAGTTCCTAAAATGGACTTATACTTCATATATCATACTGCTTAATATAATAAAACTAGTTTCTACTAAACAGGGACTTCTTGTAGGCTAGTGGTAGGCGATAAAGGCCAGTCGCACTTCGGTTGTGGGTTCGATTCCCACAGCCTTGTCCGACGCGATGGGCTGTCGCCCGTTCTGCAGGTTGTCCTTTTTCTAAAGCTATATTACTATAACATCTCATCAATAATATCGAAAAACGTTTTATCCTAACTTATGTCCAACATAATCCATTACAATCTTTAGGCTTATCCATAATACTTCAGTCCACTCTCATAATATAGTGAAAACGATTACCAGAGATTTAATACCATCATTGATCCCCATATATCATAAGATATGTCTTGTTAGTCACATTCCAATCATTCAAAGGCCTTAATAATGTATTCTCTTGAATACCTTTGTGAAAACATGAATGCAGTTAAAAGTTAACACCTTCCACATACTAAAATCCTCAAAATTCTATATACTCAAACCATGATATCACTTAGTCCTTATATCAATCATGAGCTCATGAATACAATCAAACATCTCATTATCGTCTTATCCCTTCATTATGCACATATCATCTACATTCCAAAAATATATGAATAACCTTTCATGGATACTTGTACCATTAATCATATACTTTCAAAACTCAAGGAAAGACAACAGTGTAACAATCCTTAGATGTCTTTTTATTCCATAGTACCATGAGATTACTTATACAACATTACACGTGATAAACATGTAATCATTCCACTACATTCTTAAACCATTGACCGAGCTTCAACAATTCTTTCATCTCACATATCATTTGTAGTCTCATCATCATCATCCACATAAATACTACCCATATGACCATACTGATTTTCTTCATGAGACTTTCCCTTAGGGCATTTGTTTTCATAATGCCCATACATTCCACATTTAAAACACTTAACCATTTTTGATGTCGTAGCAATACCATTATCCTCATCCATGGTGTTAACCGACCCTTTTCCTTTGCACTTACTTGCTTTGTGTCCTTCTTTTCCACACCCAAAGCATCTTCCAGTTCCCTTGAAACATTCTCCTTGATGCCTCTTCCCACATGATTTACATAGGGGAAATTGAACTTTCTTTCCTCTATGATCATCATGAAACTCCATCTTTCTCTTATTAGCCGAGTCAGGAAACTTACCAAATTTTACTTTATTGATCATATTATGAGATTGTTGCTTCGACATAATAATGATCTTTGGACTTCCAAATCCCATTTCATTTGGTTGCTCATGAAGAATATCATTCCATTGTCCATCATATCCTCCATTATCGTGAATCATCTTGTTTCCAGCCATTTTCTAAAACCCAAAATGAATAGTGTGAGAGGCAAAAATCATGCTAGGGAAAACAACATAATAAAGGGGGAGTACCTTCAATATCTAATATCTTAGGTTTAATTCTATGATCGTTAGCGTATTTCTAGTACTATAACTTATACGTCTACTTAACCTTAGGGACATCCCTAGAAATACTGTAGAAATATCTCTAGGGATCTCACTAACGTTTTCGCATCCTAGTTTCCAAAGGTTGACTAAACCTTCCCTCTGATACCAACTGTAGAGACCCGAAGCCTGACGTACATGGACATTACATTACATTTGCGGAATACTTGGTACATAACAAAAACACACACACAAGGATCGTAATAGTTTAGTGTCTTTGGAAACTCGGAACGTAATCTTCTAATCGTGGTGAAAGATCTTCAGTATCTCCCATAAAGATCTTCCCCTTTTTTTTTACCTAGAACCTTTCTTTTTATCCTGGGGAAAAGAAAACATAAAAGGGTGAGCTCAAATGCTCAGTAAGGGTAAACAAAAGAAATATCAATCAAATCATATTCATAAGAACATATCATTTTGGAAATCATAACCTGCAAAAGAGAGCATAATTTCATAACATGGGATAAATCATGGAAGTGAAAATGAAATAACCATAATCATAAAATGAAACTTGAAACTTTGTGGCATTCACACATAATCATAGAGAATCATTTCTTGTTAGTCAAGACTCATTTCCAAGACTATTTTAGTGGACAAAGTCCCTTTCTGAATCGAGTAACCCTCGTTTCAGTCCTGTTTCACTGAACCGGTATAACCTACCATTCCAGCCATGTCTATCTCATGAGATATAAAATCTTTACCCAATGCATTGGAGGGAGATATAGGTCCCACCCATCTCATAATGATACCATTATTATGTGTGCCACAAAATCTTAAAACATACATCATTGCATAACCCATGTAATAAAAATGGGAATCTTAAACATCGTGACATCATAAAACAATTCATATAAGATAAAGGAATTCATAAAAATAATTCCCTCAGAACATAATCAAATCAATGTAATAATAGGGATAAAAACAGAACCCTTTATTATCTTAGATGGAAAATAATTTTGATAAAACACTTGAACTCCATTCCTGAGGAAAATATTCTTTCTACTTCAAAAACACTTTTCCTTTCTTCACATGTCATACAATTTTAAACTAAAAGAAATTGATTAAAAATAAACTTGAATACTTGTAAAGGAAGCTTCTTGGAAATAATGTTTTAAAAATCCATTCTTTCCGTATAAGTTAAAAAAACATTCTTCTCGTACTTTTGTCGGAAAAGTCAAAAAGTACCTCGTACGAAAAACGACAAAGGATTCCTTTCATATCTTTTACTAAAAACTCACCGAAAGGGAAAATTGGATTTAAAAAATTGTAGGTGGATGGAAATAACATTAAATATTGAGGAAACATGGATGTGGATGATAAAATACACCCCAGTAAATACCAAAGTATAAACAATCTCTGATAAAAATGAGATTGTGATATTTCCCTTACCTTAGGTCCGATTTGCTTCGTATGTGTCCGAAACTCCTGTATAATGATTTAAATAATGTCATTGACTTATTACAGAATCATATTCATTGTTATGATATCATATATGGTTCACTTATGACATTATATTACCCGTTCTTTTGTAAATTCCATGTTAAAGAAGCGTTTTGGGTAAAATCGTTTCATTTATCGTAGGTGTTTTGACTTTTTGTTCTTGACATTATTATTACTTATATCATGATTTACTTACATCCAGAATATAAAATATGATTTATATATCATATATATTCAGTATATATATATATATAATAGATAGATAAATAAAATGAAAAACACCGTTCATGGAGACGGTAGTCCGTACGTACGCATGAACGCTGTTTTTCTTTCCTTATTGTCTTGAATGGAAGTAAGTAGATGACATACATATACATATATACATAAATCCAGTATCATTATTATGTCATATATTTCATTAGTACTTATTATATATACTTTATAATCATTCATGAATGGTTAATCATTAAGAATGAATCTCATCGCGTCGTGGAGACGGTATTCCGTACGTACGCACAAGCGATGATATCATTTCCATAAATATTGAATTGAATTGGAGTGGATTATACAATATATCAGAATCAATATGATGTTGTAATAACTATGTATAGTTATTCTTTACACCATTATACCCATCCATGTAAGGTGGTGGTGGAAAATAGATTACACCACGGCGTGGGGACGGTATTCCGTACGTACGCACGCGCGGTGATTTCTTTTTCCGTAGGATGGATAGATGGTGAAATAGGGTTGTTTCATACCTATAATAACATATCAGTATATGAGTGATACTGATGTTATTACTTCATAATGAAACAACCTAAGAAGAAGAAGTGGAAGAAGAAATAAAGATGAAAGAATTGGTAACGGTAATTACCTCTTCTTTGAAGCGCCTCTTTGAGACCTCCTCTTAGGGCACTAAAATTGGTCTTTGAGGAATACCAGAACCTCTAGGATGTTTCTAGGGAAGTGGAGAAGAGATTTTGGCAGGGGTTGGCCGAGCTGGAGTGCTCAAATTGGTGTGAGGAGGAGGGGGAGGAGGTGTCCTTTTATAAGGGAGGAGAGGGGCACCTTAGGAATATCTCAAACTATTATTTTATTATAAAGTCAAGTTCGGTTTTAATTAGCTCCAAATTGATTTATTTCGAGGCTAAGGTGGGTATGGGTCGAAATACTCCCATCCAATAGAATTTAGACTGGTTTAGGTTCCTATTTTAACCTTATCATTTAGATTTAACATTAAGTTAAATAATTTTACTTTTACCGTGTCTTCTTGTGTTCTTATACTATTAGGTTAATAAACTTACTATATCAAGCCAAACGAACCCCAACTTGTTTATTATTAATACATATATCCTTATCTAAGTCATTTGGCCTAACCTTAGATTTTTAGGAATAAAATAACAATTAATAATATAATATTTTATTTAAAAACTATTTTGTGTCAATTTTGACACTATTTGATATATGATTTTTGTGAAAGTCATAACAGAATTATATGTTCTAACCAAGTTGATTAAATCAACATTAATATATCATAGTAACCAAGAAAATTAGTGGAATTCATAAAAAGTCTCAAATTACATTCAGTTTGGTGTTTATAACATCAATTATGTCAATATTTCATTAATAAGATAATTACTGCATCATCTTTGTGTCATAAATAAATTAAATTATTTGATGTCTAAAAATTACAAATAAAATACCATTATGTAGGAAATCTTTTTATCTTTCTAATTAATATTTACAATCTAATTTATCTTATGTATAACCCTATATTAAAAATGTTTTAGTAAATAAACTTTGATTTTAACTCTTTTAACTCTTCTTTGAATTAAATAATAATAAATGTCCTAATATAATCCAAGTGGGCCTAAATGGTCATATGTTATCCCTAAGATTGTTTTTGGTCGAATTACACTTGTCCAATAGAATTAGGACATGTGTTAGGGTAATAGTAATATCATATTTACCCTTAGTTACCCTATTTACTATTAACTGCGGTAAAAAAAGTAAAAAGTTACTATTCACCAAAAATTTTTTTTTATCTCATTGAACCACATTTTACTTACTGATATCAACCGTGTCTGTCAGATTTTCGAAATTCCATTCACAGAAGCGGTAAAATTAAGTTTTATGCAAAATTCAGTTTTTAACCTACCACTTAGTGGTTTCACTATTCATCAAAAATTGAAGTTTTTCAGAAAAATGCCAAAATTTCACCCTAAGCTATAATTGATATTCCGAATTCAAAAATGATTTCTATTTTACAAAATTCACAACACATAAGTTGCATTAATTAAATTAATTTCCGCTGTTACAACAAATAGCGTGTTTTTAAGAGATAATAACTATCAAAAGATTGACACTTGTTTATAACTGCTTTAAATGTGAAATTACATCCAATGACCAAAATTGTATTAAATTGTAAAAATATATTCTAAATATACTTTAAAACCACTCAAATTAATAATTTATCAATATTAATTATTTCTATTAAAAAAGTTGTTATTAATTAAAATTTAGTAATTTTTACTATTGATCAGAATATGAAAGTTATCCGAAAGGTACCAAAATTTCACCTTAGGCTAAATTCAATACTCCGAATCCATAAATGAAGTCAATTTTGAGATCTAAAATTTCTAAAATTTTAAAAAGTGGTTATTATTATTCATAACGGCTAGTTTTAATAATATTTTAATAGCATATCGTTGTTTCGTGAAACTCAGTATTGCGTACTACACACGCTATCGAGGAAGGTTGCGATTGCATGTAATGCAAGGAAAGTCAAGGATGCGTGTTGTGCAAGCTCCTTTTGGTGTAGCGTACAACACAAGACTTTAATAAAATTAAAAAGAATATTTTTTTTATAAAATCTTGGGCTGTTACAATCTCAACTTGAGGCATTGGTATTTTCAGAGAATAGGTCAGAACTTTCCATCTGGCGATGAAATCTGAGACCCACTCGTTATTCCTCTGTTTTCAGTTCATGAGATCGCTGACTGTTGTTTTAGGCAGCGTTGAGTTGAAGTGGAATAGGAACTGCTATCGGAGGTCCTCCCAACTCTTTATCTACTGGGCCGACAGACTCGTATACTAGAAGAAGGCGGATCCTTGCAAGGTTTTCACGAAGCATCTAATTTTCACTACTTTTTGCTGTTCTGGGGTCCCCATCATAGGGTCACAATAGGACACATAGTGAAAAAAATGCTACCCTGGATCGCCTGATCCATTGAAGATGGGGAATATAGGGCTCTGAAAATTGGGTGGAGGTGGTGTGTTGGTCACCCAAGCTAGGTAGGGTTTCCGCTCCAGCTGTATCGGAGCGCGTCGACCTTCCATAGCTTCCAATCGAGCTGTTAGTGCCTCGATGGTATTGGTGAGTCCCTGGTTTATATCCTGTTGGGCCCGGTCCTGGGAAGGCGTAGACTGAGGCATTTCCTGAGGATCCGGATTGGTTGGCACAAAGGGTGCATATTATGTTCGGGGTACCCTCGGAGGGTTTAGGCATACTTGCTCTGGTTGCCTCCTAAGTGGAGGGAAATCCTGGTATTCATCATCCACGTTTAGGTAGTTGGACGAACCAGGTGCCTCATTGGGCAGGAGCCCTGATCGTGCTTCATTTTTCGGGGAAAGCCTTAGCCTTTGAGGTGCACTTGCCGAGAGTGCATGACGTGGCTCTTCTTGGGACGCACTTTCAATAAGGCAGTTCCTCTGGAGCAGCTCGGCGTTAAGCTGCCTCAACTCTTTCAACTATTCTTCCTGTCGAGCGAACCTCTCTTCGAGTGTGAGTGGCTCGTTTTTATCGAGAGAGGGGGACGGGTTATGGGTAACTGTTCCTTTGTTCTTATACTAGTTGGAAGCTAATAGGGTAGGTGGAGGGAGGTTAGCTGAAGGGGTGACCATATTTAATGCGGCCCTCTAGTTCCAGGTGTGCACACCTGGGGTTCATTGTGAGTCACAGCCTGATAGGAACCGTCATCTCCTGATCCGTCCAGATTTTCATTTTCTCCGGCGTCACCCGAGGGGTTAGCCTCTGTTGCGTTGATGAACGCATATTGCGGTGTGGAGGGGACGTCATATTCCAAATAGGAAGAGGATCTCCCGCCTCTTCGATTGTCCTTCCCTTTCATGACCTGATATTTCCCTCGGACTTCTTGACGAAGGGTGACGCGAATATTTCTTTGATGCGACCTTACGATGCGCCTTCCTCTCGGATGAGATGATGATTCAAATGACGAGATAGGATGAGAACCTCCTCTTTTGACTATCCTCCCTAGACGAGAGAATACCGACTCTCGTGGGGGAGGTTGTTGTCGAGGGGGTAATAATGCCACCAGCCCTGAGGCCTGGGGCTGGCTCCGTTCCCTTGACATTGAGTCACTTCCCGGTTTTATTGGTCTTATGGGGGAATTTGTTGTTAAAAATTCCCCCAGGCTTGCAGGATGGGGTTGAACTTGGATTGCGGCAGTGGCTGCGGCTATCGCGACCTACCTGATCTCCCGTGCCCCCATCCAGGGGTGAACCGGATCTGGTGCCGAATTCTCCTGTGGATCAGTCCCTTCTGGGGAGGTAGGTAAAGATCACTGATTGGCCTCTCGTAGGTGAGAGGCCTACTGTATGCTCTCGGTGGCCTGATTCAGGAGTTCTTGAATGGCCTGTTCTCGCCGGGCCTGACGCTGCTGGGACTTACTCAAGGCCCGAATCTATTGGGTGTGTTGCCTTTCCTGAACAGGGGGACCACCTGATTGTCGTCTCGATGTGATGACGTTACACGATACCATGCCAAACGAGTGTTTCTAGGTAGGGATAGGAGTGAAATGAAGAGCTTCTTGTTCCCCCATCCCCTGATATGGACTCCCGTCGGAGCGTCACCGATGAGGCGGTGCAGTTCGTGCAGTGCACGGAGGCAAGCTGCCTCCATAATCCCTTTGCGCCTCTCGTGGCGATGTTGTCGCGTCGAGGAAAGGGCCTCCAGTTTGATGTGACACAGGAGGTCCCCTATCGTCTTGATGTGGTCTACATACCCGTCATAGGGCAGGAAGCTCGATTTCAGCCGGCGGAGGGTTGTCCATATATTATGGAGGATGCCCTGCATGCATTCTTCTGACAACTCCCTGGGTATTTCGTATTGAGAGGTGGCCGTTGGCCAAAACATGACTGGTATATCATTCCTGGCCAGTCGTTTCCTCAAGTGCAACATATCAGCATACTCCCCCGCTAGTGATTCCTCTACCTGGTCAGCCCAACTAAGGCTCTCACTGTAGTCAGAGGCAGTGGGACCGGTAGGTATCGAATTGTCTTGTAGGTGATTCTGAGGTAGTTCAGAAGATGAACGCGGCCCCAGAATGACTTCTGATCGATGAAGGGCATCATTAGCGACAATCTGGGAATCTGACATGCTCGATCCCGTCATTCTGAGTGCCTCGGTATACGAGGGCTTTTCGGTGCTTGATTCTGTAGGAGGAGGACCTTCCTGTCGATATAATATGTCATCGTGGGGAGGAACTTCGCAATGATAGCCGTAGTGGAGAGGACTACCATTACTGCCTGATGCGTCACTGCATAGTGGACTTTTGCAGTGCACACCCTGGGGAGGACCTCCAAGGCATGTTGCAGTAAGGGGAGGACCTTCTGGCTCCGTGGTGTTGTTACAGGGAGGACATTCGCAACAACTTCTATCATGGTGAGGTTGACCATCATGGCTTGGCGTTCAACACACATCCTGGGGAGGACCTTCAGGACATGTCGTGACAAGGGGAGGACCTTCTTGTTGCTTGGGGGAATTTCGGGGAGGACCTTCGCAATGGTGGCCATGGTGGTGAGGACTACCATCACAGCTACAGCAATGGAGAGGAAAACCATTATTGCTACCACAGGGAGAATATCTGTGGGATACATCCAAGGGAGGGCCTCCAGAATGTACCAAAATGAGGAGAGGTCCTTTTCATTGCTCAACATCTCTACGGGGAGGACCTCCGTTATCAGGAAGGTGAGGACTACCACCGTGACCTGATGCCTGGCTACATGGAGTTCTGTTGCAGTATAACCCATGGGGAGGACCTTAAGGGAAGGCCACAACAAGGGGAGGGCCTTCTTGTTGTGATGAGACGGCACTACAGGGAGGACCTCCATAGTTGCGACTATGATAGCGAGGACTACCATCATAATCTGTGGTCCCACTGCATAGAGAGTGATTGCAGTGTATACCCCGGGGATGACCTTCAGGTTGGACCGTAGACAGTGGAGGACCTTCTTGCTGCTCGATCTTCTGGTCACATGGAAGGTTCTCCCAGTTGGAACGAGTGAAGCTGCTCGATCTGGTTGCCCTTGCGTCGAAGAATATAGCCGGCGACCCTCCTGGGCTGAAGCAGGGATGCCGATCTACTCCGAGGCGACTATCTCTTCTCTTAGATGAGTCGCCTCAATAGGGGAGACGGGCTCATGGGCCCGAGTCCTTGCTATTTCCACCGATGAAATTACATTATGGAAAGTATTCAAGATATGATCTTGGATCGACACCTGCTCCTCCATCATTTCCATGATATGTAAAGAGACATCTTTGGCTGGAACGGGTATGAAGGCCCATTACGGTATCGGAGCAGGAATATCCTGCTCCAGTCCTCCAGTGGTCAGTGGGTACTGACAATTCTCCTATGTCGGGGCAGGTGAACGAATCTTCCCCTATACCAGGATACGCCGGTTTCTCTCTCCTTTTGCCACCACATCAGGGTGGCAGACTTTACTTGCATCCATAGGGAGCTGGCCCTGCATATATTGGTTTCCAACCGTATGGAGTCGGTGGCCTTTGTTGGCAGGGAGACATTACTGCCTATGATTTTACGCCACATCCGGGTGGCGGGCTTTGATGATCACCACCGTATCAGGATGGCGGGCATCTGAAGCAACTTCCAGGAGCTGGTCCTACAGGTGCCAGGTCGCCACCACGTCAAGATGGTGGGCTTCACTACCCTGGGTAGGGAGAGGTGCCTACCTGGTAAGTGCCTTCCTGCGTGAGCGACAAGCTTGATGGAGCTCGGCGGGGATGCACTCCGGCTCGTACGATGCCACCATTTCTGGATGGCGAGCTCAGGAGGAGCGAACATGTGTAGGTACTTTTTCATGGTACGTCTCCGTGGCTGGGCATCAGAGATCCTCCTCAGGGACCAGGGTGATGACCGATCCCTGATTGTATGTATGCCGCCCTCATTAGGCGGTCCGAGGGGCCGGAGCTCGAGGAGCGTGGGCGTGAAACCTCGGGGAGATATCTTCCTCAGCGTGAAGATTTTGAGTCATGACGTGACTGTGATTACGCCTTCCGGCGGGGGCCTTGGAGAGGAACCCCCATTCGGTGGGGATGAAGTCCTCAACGTCTACCTCATCCACCTCCCTAAGATAAGGGAGGTATGCATTGTCTCATTCCGGGGATAGACTCTCGAAATGGTTGGAGACAGCAACATGGGATTTTTGGATCCACCTTTGCTGTTGTTTCTGGGGAGGAAACCAGCGAATCTAGACAGATTGGAGGGCATGCATGGCTGTCTCTACTGTTGGGAGAGTACCATTCACGTGGTACTCTCGGATCAGTGCATCTGAAACCCAGCGTTGAAGATGCTGGGTGGGTGATGGGGTCCTCCGTTGTTGAGGAAGTCTCGTCCTTGTGTCATTGGAAGCGAGCACTTGGGAGTTCCTTTGCGATGCAATTGGATCGAAGGGAGTTCTGAAAGTAGTGCCTGTGAAACATTTTAGCAAATACAAGCAGCAAACCCATAGAATCAGCATCTCATAATCCCATGCGTAATTAATGACCTTGCTTGGCCCCCCTTTAGAGCATAATGGGGCACCAGGTGAGATTAGGTTAAATCCATCATATTTGGTTAAATATTCACGTTGGGTTCACCATTTTTTTTCGTTCTGGTTTTTCTGCCACAAAACACCCAACGATTCTGTATCCAATGATTGATGGACCTACTTTCCAAAGGCAGGCGTTCACCAGATGGTCTAACCAACGACTCTTTAGAACTCACATTGGTCGAGAGGATGGGAGGTCGGGCTCATCACACCCTTTTTGGGGGGAATTATTGCCTATTCCAGGACTCTCTTATAGATTTAAGACTTATTCATATGTTCGCGAATCGTTGGTTTATACCCAAACATAGTATCCATGGATTTAACCTTGGTGGGAAATGATCAACTGGACGCAGGGGTTCAGAATAATTTATGCCCGAGGTTTACCACCCCTTGTTGGATTAATGACCTCGAAGGGTTGGAACTCACTTGAGGCGGCACCATGAGTGGCGCGGTGAACCGATGTGTAGATGATTGGATCAACCGGTTGTTGGGATTGAACCTCAGGGATGCTTCCTACGTACCCTGTTTAGGAAATAGAGATCAAAGTCCATGTAGTTCACATATACAGTTTAACGTCATGCTGGACAAGGGTGGAACTCGACGTGAAGAAACGACCGAGTGGAGGGCTTGAACCTCGTAGAGGCTTCCTACGTAGCCTTTCTAGGAGGCAGGGATCAAATTCTACGTAGTTTTCTTAGGTGTCGGGGAACCGACATGAAGAGAGACCAGGTGGTCCGATGGGTGGTGGGCTTGAAGCTCAGCGAGGCTTCCTACGTACCCTGTCTAGGAGGCAGGGATCAAAGTCCATGTAGTTCACATATAGCTTGGGGCTTACGCTCTGGGGCAGCCCAGAATGATGGATTGGGGCTTACACTATGAGGAAGCCCATAGGAGGATGTCATGGTTGATGCTTACTCTAAGCCCACGTGAGTCATGATCGGTGTGAGAAACAAGAGGCAGTAGGGACCAGAGGATCACATCGCGAAATGTGCTTCCGTGAGAAGCGAAGTGGGGCTTACGCATGAAGGTGTCCCATGGTGATGGATTGGGACTTACACTCTGAGGAGCCCCAGAAGATCGGGGCTTACTCCGAGATGGACGCCCGGGGTGACAAAGCCCAACGGGAGAGGGAAAGGGGGTGATCCTTTTCCCATATCCTCTCTTGCAGTGAACAAGGGATTATTTTTGATGGATATTTTACCATATCCAAGGAACCCTCAACAATTGGAGGGACCGGAAGGGGATTCTCGAGCTCAGAATCCAAATTACTGTGAGAATGTGAACCTAGGAATTCTTTAGGAATCTGCTCAAGGGTCGGGAAAACCCCTTTTCCCCTGTTTAACGTGGGTATGTAAACTCAAAATGGCGCACTGATGCGCCTGAATTTTATACCACGCGGATCTAGTTGCTCTAGCGGAGGCCTCAGCTCAGGGCTGATGAATAGGCCAATGAAGGAGTTGCGAAGGACCTGGCTGGATCAGAAGGATTTTACCTAGCTCTGGGAATAAGAATAATGATGTATTTAGTGAGCCACTAAGATGTATGGGTGGTGGAGCCCTTCACGTGGGGAAGTGCCACACTGTTGGAGAAGCCGTCCGCGAACCAGGGTGGTTCACAGACTGATTGGCGTCCCACAAACCAGGGTGTTTTGTGGCTTCGGGTTCAATACGAGAACCAGGGTGGTTCGCGACTTCGGGTTCAATCCGTGAACCAGGGTGGTTCAGGGAGGGTTTCAGGCGGGAAGTGGCGGCCAAGGGCGGCGCCGATCCGAGGCTCGTCATTCAGGGCTTCTCCCGTGGAGGAGGGTGCTACGCGATACGACAGATGGGAAAAGAGGCATAAACTCCCTGGTCCGTGGGGAAATTATTCGCGGAGGGGGTATGGTTCGCGGTTCTCCCTGTTTTTTTTTGTTATTTTAGGTTCGTGGTTCACCAAATTATTATGCGTTTACAATTCATTCTTAATTCATATACCTGATGTGGTTCGTGGATGGGAATTTGGCTGTTTGTGAAATCCGAAGCCTTCCTTCAACCGATCTCCTTCCGAGTCTCCAATCCCTCCGAATCTGATTAAATCTCTTTGATCCCATTCCTCTTTCCCCCTTGTTCTCATTTTATAGAGTGGGGAAAGGAATGTATCTGTGGCCACGCTACACCTTTTACAGAGCCCCATAACCAAATACCCGGTTCACAACCGACTTGTTCAATCCGCGATTCGCGGTGGGTATTGAATGCTCCCCCCTCCGCAAGGCAAACTCAGGGAGTGCTCCGCGGCTGCGGAGGGTTCCGCCTCTATTCCGCGAACGATAGCAGGTGCGGATTGAACCGGTCGATGCGGTCCACGGTTGGGGTGGTTCGTGACGGTGAACCAGACTGGCGCCCATCCTGCCTCGCGACCACGAAGGATCTCCACCTCCATTTCGCGAACGAAAATGGTTCGCGGAGGGGGTGCCTCACGGTGCCTGGCCACGTTGTGCTTCCATGGACCATTTCGCGGACCGGTCCTTTTTGTGTCTATTCTTTGATTATTTTCCACAATTCTTTGGGGGATTTGGGTAAAATTTCCTTTGCGGATTTTTCAGGACCCTACAAATATATTTATAAATAGTTATTTTTATATTAATTCATAAAAAATATAATTTTAAGAATATTAAGAGCGAAGAAAATTATGTAGAAAATAAATCATGGAAACATTTAAAATGTGGTTTTTAAGGTAACATGTCCCTTACCTCAGATATGAATCATCTTGTGTTTTATGTATATTCTTGAATAAAAAATTTATGTCAATTATTTAATTTCATAAGAGTATTTACCTATTTTATTTTTCATTTAACAATGTTATATTTAACAACATTATAAATTAACTTTACATTATATGTTTTGATGATATTTTATTCATATGTCCAATTTTTTGGTTGGTTGAATATAGTGAAAGAGGCTATTATTACACAATATCCTTGATAATAATCATGAAATTAATTTATATATATATATATATATTATAAATTCAACTCAAAATTTGAAATATGGTTTTGAAAGACGAGCGAAATTACAATTTGGGAGACGGTAGGCCACACTTACGCAAGAGTAACAATTCCATTTTCAAATGGTAATTACAGAAGGAAGGAAAATATTAATTTAAATTTACATAATAATAATTATTTCATAAATATTATACTATTTTTTAATAATTTATTTATTTATATTTCTTGTAATGTGGTTATGATAAACAAATTGTGTGCTTCGTGGAGGTGGTAATCAACATGTTTTTGTGAACAATGCTATCATTATTCAATGGATGAAATGATGAGAATTTTGATGATATATTACCTTAATAGGATGATAAATATTCCATTAATATAATATATACATATTAAATCAACTACTGTAACCACCCATTAGAGATAATTATGGAAAAAATATTTACATCGGCTCGTGAAGTGGTAGTCTGTGTTACACAAGAATAATAATTTCATTTCCCATATAATTAAGAATAGTATGGATATAATTAATCCATCATCATTATAAAATCTTATTATATTCTAGATACCGATGAAATTATATATTAATTTTTGAAATGGATTTGATTTACATTCGATAATAAATAATATTAACCCACTCAGTTTGGTACTATACATCTTATTCAGACAAACTCTTTATATTTATTCCTAAAGCCATCCTCTATTAGATTTGTTATCTTACAATGTAATCTTGGAAATGGGTATGTATTTACATAAAATATTTTGGTTTTTATTGGTTGAAGTAGAGTGCTTAAAATATATGTGGATGATGAGAGAGGATGTACCCTTTTATATGTGAGGTTGGGGGGGGGGAATAGAAATTACATAAAATATAAAATTAATATTAATTTATTTTCAAGAAACAAATTGATCAAACATGATAAAATAGTTATATATGATCATTATGAGTATAAATATTCTCATACAATATAAATTGGAAAATTTTAGTTAATTGTTTCCACCACAACTCTTTGTTTTAAATCCCCTCTAAACTGTTTTGACACATACCACAAAATAAAGATTGTTTTACAGTAATGTAGTCATAAAATTTAGTATAAAAATAAAAATAAAATATTAATGGAACATGGTTTATTTTCAAAACCATATCCCACAAACATGTCTAATTTTATGATATTTGGAATTTAAAACTTGTTAATAAAATATTATATATTATAAAACACTATTAAGTATTTTTTTTGGAAATATTCTATTATTTTGAATTTTAATAGAAAATTAATGAAATGGAATTTGATTGTAATCCATGAAAAAATAAATAATATGTTAAAAAAATCTAAAAGTTTACTTTAATAAAATAATTCATCCAAATTATAGTACATTTAATATTTTTAAAAACATTTGTTTCATATTTCGATTAAATTCATTAATATGGTGTCATTGTTTCTTATGGATTAAAAAGAATTATTTCATAAATAGAATTTATAAATAAATTATAATGATACAAAAATCATATATATGTCAAATGACCATTGATAATCAAACATATTTTTTATTCATATCAATAAAAAATTATTATAGATATTAAAATAAAGAGAGTAACAATTCTGACAATATCCATTATATAAGTACTATAATTATCAAAGTGAAGGAAAAATAAAAAAATGTCATATATTATAATTTTGAGTGATTATGGATGAAATGGAATCAAAAAAATAAATAATTAAATGTTTTAGGATCATTGTTATAAAACATAACATACTATTTTTTTACCTGAATTACCTGAATTACTCTCACAATGGTGATAAATATTTACTAAGCATACTATTCTTAGTGAAAAAAATTAAAAGTGAAATATTTCCAAATTATTAGCTTTGGTTTCAAAATAACGAATCCATTATTCATTATTTATTTACAATATTTTTCAAAAACCAATTTAAATAAAAATGCGTATAAAACTAAATTTGTATTCAGAACAAGTGTTTCTTAGACCAAAAATAAACTTATTAAAAAATCATGTATAATTATTATACAATTATAATTAATTATATTATATATATACAATTAAAAAAATAAAATATTTACTTGTAAATGAAATTAAATTAATAATGTCATATTTTAAAAGAAATTAATTTTTTTTAAAACTAGTATATTATTTATTTTTACTAAAAAATAAATCTTTCATAAAACATGAAAAACATAACTCTATGCTATTTTTTACATCATGATTTCAAAAATGAAATTATATTTGTCATATTTTTTTTATATAAGTGGAGAAATAATATTATATTATTGTATCATAAGATCATAAAAAAATATTTTTTTTAAAACTGTAGTTTTTTGGATGTATGAATTTTTTTCTAAAAATAGATAAGTAAATCACTATTAATTAATAAATTATATAAAATATTTTTTTTAATAATTTCATTACCATTATTCATGACCTCTAATCCAATGGATAGGCAATAACTCTTACATAAAATAATAACATATATTAATAGTTTATCACATTTATCTTAAATCTCTATTTTTTGAGCTAAAGAAGATACGTGGAATAATATTATATACTAAGGGGTGTAAAAGTTATATTTTAAGATAATTAATAGTATTATTATGATATAGATTTATAAAAAATCTGAATTTTTGATATTGGTTGTTAGAGTGTGTATGATGAAATTTAATGCTTGGGGTAAGGGTTTCTGTAACTATCACACATTTCATTAGTATTATCAATATTTTAATTTAAATTATTAGAAATTTACTATTATTTCACGTCTAAATATTACTTTTTATCATATAAAATGTTTGTTTCCATGGTTTTCAATTATTTTTTTCCCATTTTTAATTCCTATATTACCCATAAATGTTAAAAGAATTATTTTACACAAAAAAGACATTATTTTACATTTTTGGAAGGAATTATTCTCATTTATATCCATTTTTTTCAAATTGTATTATAAAAGTTATTTTATATATTTTTCTTATTGGTAATTTTATTTTTATAAATATTTTCATTTTATTTAAAAATGTTTTAATGAAATATTCATGTGGTTTTTAAAATTAGTGGTCTTTCTGAATTTATTAAAAAAGCGAGAAAAGTATTTTTTATCCCACTATACCATGAAAACATTTTTATTCAATACTTTACACTATTAATAATGATTATTAGTGTAACATTTTCCATGGTTTGAAAATGAAAATATTATTCTTGTTATTCTTTATTTTTTGGTTTTTAAAAGATACAAAAAGAAAATTATTACTTGTTTGGTTTTCCAAAAAGTATTTCTAATTATTCTATAAATTAAATTTCAATATGTATAAACATACTTCAATTATTTGTATGATTTAAAAGGGATAATATATTTTAAAACCATGCATATACATTACCTGTATGGGAAATGATTAATGTGTTTTATTTTTTTATAAAACCCATTTATTTTTTATGGGATATATTATATATAATGAAATGATGATTGTTTTTGGGATCCGTAGGAATATATATCTATGATTTTTCATTATATGTAGTGTGGTTCTATCATATAACTCTAATGAATTAGGAAATTTTTTATATCTGATTATGTCAAGGTTAAATTGGATTTTATCCCAATCCCATGATGGTATATGAGTTGTTATGCCAATACCAAGAAATTACATGAGTAGTTAGATCATTCCCATTAAGGTACACCAGTGGTCATACAATGCCTATAATGTGATAAAAGCATTGGTGGGTAACCATGACACATTATTGTAATTTTTATTTGTGTACTAAAAAATATATATCTTATACGTACATTATAATCTCATGGATCATGATTTATTATTGATGATTCCTCACCCTTTATGACCCATGTATATTGTTATCACAAAGAATTATTCCATGACACATAAATTAAAGTATATGAGTTATTACTCATGATATCATATGTTATGTTCATGTTAACATACCCATAATCTTATATCATTCTAGTTTATGATCATAAATTGAAATTTCCAAGATTACCCTTACTGAGAATATATCCTAATAATTTCTTATAATTCTATATCCTTTGGTTATGATGAGTATGTTAAGTATAAAATGTCTTCCATCATTAATATGTAATAAAAACATCAGGGGAGATATTGGATATTTTTCATGAAATATTTCAATTATGTATCTAGAATCCAATGAAACTATAATTTTATAGTTATTTGGAATGTATTATTGAGATATTTAATGCATATTAAAATAAATTAATTTAATATTTACATATTTTATTCTCATTTCACCTCTACTATTATCATAGTATAGGTTTGTTTTTTATAGGGAATATTTTATGAGTAAATATAGGATATATAATTTAAAAACCATTGATAATCTAATGTGATATTTGATAATCCTATTGATTCCTTAGTTGATAATAAGGTCTCGTAATTTATATCACCTTAATAATGAAATTCTATACCATGCTATTTCATATAATGTTTAATGTTGTTTGATACAAATACTAATGTTTTTATGAAAATCATGATAACATGAATCAAATGAATAGAAGTATGCCTATTATGCATTCAAGAGCCTTAATTTTATTATTGAATTATGATTTCACAAAATCTTATATATATGATTAATCTAATATGGGTATCCCAACACCACATCCATAGTTTGATATAGAATTATCTATAAAAAATATGAATGGTTAAATGATGAAATATCAAGTTGTCATCACTTATCCAACAGAATATTGGAGGAATGTGTTTCCTAAAAATGATATTATTCTACTTGTAGTTAAATATGATATTATTTTGGTCATGGATTAGATCAATCTATATAAATAATATATAAATTTATAAGGGAAGACATATTTTATCTTCCGAATCAAGATTATATCATCATTTAGTGTGGGATGAAAATTAAATTCCAATGAAAATTAAATTTACTATATGGGTATTTATATATGTTCTTGAGGGGTGTTTATCTCAAATTATTAAGGGGAATATCAAAATTTATACAATTCCTAAAAGTAATGAATATATTTATGTATTTCTTGAAGAGTTTCATAATTTTCCCTCCAAATAGAGGAGTTGATTTTTTAATAGAACTCATAAATAGTGATACACCTGTTTAAAAAAATCCTTATAAAATGGACCAAATTGAGTAATAGTAATTGAATTTGATACTTTAGAAGAACCTAGAAAAAGAGTCATAACACCCTCATGTGTAAATATAGGTTCAGATCACATGAAAAACCATAGATTTCATGACTAACTCTCAATTTATTATTAATTTATGAATACTCGTTAACACACATAAAAAATAAGGACATGTACAATAAAAATACATGGACTAACTGAATAAAGAAAAAAATTGAACTAAAATGGTTGGATCTTCAAATATAATTTATAATTATTTTATGAGTAGATATAGAGTTTCCAAAACATGTAAGTATCTATTTTTTTGATGCTATGGATGAACAAATATCATCATACTATTATTGTTCTATAGGATAATGGTATATAATCTCTATATAAGTGATAAAAATATTTACTAGAACATTGGAATGTTGATGTCGAATCACTAGGTTCTAGCACAACTAATCTTGATTCCTTTCATTGTTTGTGGATGATAGCATCAAAATTCTTCTTACGGAGGAAGAACTATTAATTTACTCTAGATGGGTTAAGACAATAGGAAGAGGTATAAAATTCTATATATCAAGATCTCCCTCTAGTTCAGGATATATTTTATCTCTTTATGTTGTGGACACAAAGTACGATTATGGAATGTGAAATAATTAGATATATATTATAGAAGTTTTAGGGTTGGAAAATTGCACACAAGACACTTTCTAACATTATAATTATCAATTAATATATTTTCTTTTAAAAAAATAATAATATTAATAATATTTTGAAAATTTAAGCACATTAATAATTTAAATTAATACAATTTATACATTATCCAATAAATCCATTAAGCTTTGTCTACATTTCTTCGTCAACCTTTATTTATCAATGAATTATGATGATGTTTTAATAAAATAAATACCTCTAAATTATTAATAAATAAATATAATAAATATTATATTATCCAAACCACAAAAAATATCATTATTATTATTTAACTCATTTATTTTTTACGAATAAGATGTTATTAAATATGGTCGATCAACGAAACAAAAATAAATATATTGTCAAATCTAGTTTCTCAATGTCAAATATTTATTTTAACTTAGATTATTGATACACAATGTGTGTGACCCTCTAGGAATCTTTGTCAATCGTATTTAAAATATCCACCTACTTTATAAGATAATTGTTTATCAACATTATAATAAACCAGCATATAAAGTGGCTAATGTCACAATGACATCTATCCTCAAATGAAATATTACCGTCAAATAAATTCCATTAATCATGGAATCTTAGATTGAGAAGGTTTCACGTAGGATTTAGAAACCCATATTCTCGATGTATCACTCTTTAACATTATATAAATTGACTCACCAACCAAGAACCATGGACATGGATTTATTCATGGAGTTCCATTCTAATTAATGGGCTTAAGATGCAAATTTCTATAAAGGGAATGAGGAGACAAATCCTTTACCACATTATCTATAAATGGTACATCAATCCTGATGAAACCAAAGTATTATTCTTCATTGTGAAGATATTCCATAATGGGTTTTGTTAATAAATAAATATACTTGAGTCATTATATCCATTAATGTGAATTTTAATGTATAAGGATCAATAAGAATGTAAACATATAAGAACATTCAATGACACATGGAAATTCAGAATTCCCATTAATTGGTTTGTTCTCATTACATCCTCTCTTATAGTTTACCTATTGTGAAAACCATGATATGGTTTCTCAATGTCTTATGAAACTACAAACACTGATATCCTTTTGTGTCTATGTATTATCAAAGAATATCATCCAACCATATTTGTGCATACTATCTTGGAACATTATTATTCTCATTAGAGTGAAGAAAAACTATGAAATTTTAACAATAAATTTTTAATTCATACAACATCACATTAAAATACCATGTGGAGGAACAATACAGATGTGATAAGAAAAAATATTTAACAAGAAAACGTGTAATTATGTACACAACAAGGTGTTTCCTGGGAACCAAATCCAATAGAGTCAGACTTTCCCTATATGAATATGAAAACAAATTATGATCCATTAACTCTCATAATATTCCCATGAATCTTTTGGAATAATGCCTTCATCATGGGGTACACCACATATTTCTCTAGGTATACTCTTCTCACTAAAATATTTCCTTGTTGAGAAACTTTCCTCTATATTATTAAATTCCATTGATAGTGCTTTTTCCTTTAGTGTGACCTCATCTCTTTTTAGATATCTACCACTATAGTTTCATCACATTAATTTTTGATATATTATCCATTTATATGTACCAAATCAAGATAATGGACAATGATTTGAATAAAAACTACATCCATGGATGCATTTGAAGTAGAAATATAGTTTTAATTCACTATTAGAGTAGGGAAAATTGGATTTTTTAAACTATACCAACTCACAACTCATTTATTTATAATGAAACATATAAAACTATGAATTCAAATAATTTTAATATATGTGAAAGTTAGAATCTATGTAAACCCATTATAAATAACTCTTTATCTATTTTATGCACAACGAACATATCCTTAGTTCATACTATATACTTAGTGATTATATTAATAGAAGTATAATTAAATTCAGGATGATCTGATATATATCTTCCTACCATTATCAAATTATAGGAAATATCAAGCCTCATATGAGATATGGAACACATGATAAATAATATCATATAATTTTATGGGATCATACTCATTATCTTTATTTCCCCTTATGTTTTAGGGCATATTTAATTGGAAATATGTATACCATTTGACACTATAAACAATACCCTATTGAATTATTCTATATTAAACCCCCTCATTATATTGTCAATGTATGTACCTTGTCTTTTTGATGAAACCCATTGGATCAATCATGTATGATATTGTTCTGAAAAATATAAGTTATGTCACTTATGTCCATTATAGAGGAGAACATAATAAACCATGCCAAAACTTATTATAAGGCAAGTATAACATTACTATTTTTTATTATTTCATCAACATATACTATAATAAAAATAACCATACTCCCTCTATGTTTATTATAATGAAATTGACCACATTCGAACTTAATAAATCCAAATTCTATAATGGTCGCATCGAACATAATTTTCCATAACATAGATGCTTGAATTAGTCCATAAATGGATCATTATATATTGTATAGATTTTATTATTTAATATAGTGAAATAAATTTTTTTGTTAATATACACATTATATTATAGGTTCTTATTAAGAAATATCACTTTCAGTTCCATTTTAAAAATCTCATAGTCAAGGAATAATGTTATGGTATATAGAATTATAATGGACTTAAAAAGTGAAACATGAAAAAAAAATTCTTATATTAAATTACTTGACATTTTATAAACTGTTTGGCCTCTAGGCATGTATTATTGGTATTTGTGTTAATTTTCACATCAATGTTTCTATTGAATATCAATTTACACCCAAAGATTTTACATAAACTAGAGGATAGATGATAATCCCAACATAACCTTTATAAATGGAATCCATATATGAATTTATGGATTCTATTCATCCTATAGATATTCAACTATATACTACCTCCTTGTAGGATACATGGTCATTATTTTCACCAAATAACGAGTAATCATCATTTGAGAGTAGAAGACCATATCTCTATGGTCATCTTATATATTAAGCATTCCTATACAACCCTTGTGTATAATGAAATAAATCTTCCCTAGGGCATTAAAGAATCTATTCATGTATATCATATAAAGTATCATTATGAAAAAAATCATAGAATATAATATTTATATCTCTATATTCCTTGATAATATTCTCCCTCTCATGGTATATGGACTATATTACAACAATTATTATCTTGTGTGAAGGGTTTTATAAATAATATATCATTGTTTTGTTGGGGTACCCTATAATGATACAATATATACCCTGGCATTTTATTTTTTCATCGATACAGTAATTATTAATTCCTCTCAGCCCCATGCATGAACATGTGACAAAAATGATTTATTCCTACTCTAAAAATCAATGGGAATACCATTTTACACTTTGGTTAGTACTCTATATAGTCCGTGTGATGTTTCCTCTAATGAATATCCACAAAAATATAATGGAATACTTTCATGACCAATCATTGACTTTAAAACTTTTATAATGGTACGATTCCACCATTTTCAAGCACCATTCCTATAACATCTCGAATTTTCCTTATAACTGTTTTTAATTATATGGAATTAATTCAAGACTACATGCTCTAACGACATGTGATTCCAAGGCTCGATGATACCGAGATGGAATATTTATTTTTTAAGGTATATTTAGTAGACCTACGAGTGGGTTTTTATACCTTTTTAACCGGTGCTCGGATCGAAAATATGAGAGAACCGTTGAACTTAGAACACCATGATTCTCCTTAAAAGGACTTAACATCTGCCAGAAAGGGCCGAATGGAAAATTTAATTTTTATAATTTTTAAGAAAAATAATAAAATAACTTAAATATTTATTTTATTTATTTTCTCATCTATAAGAGACAACATGAAGATTCTGTAGTGCAGTGATGAGGCAGCGACAAGACACATTAATGGAGCTCATTAATGGCTCCTTAAAATGAAATGTAATGAAAAATTAATGATCCAAAACAATGACGTTGTTTCATAAATGAAACAAAATTATGATGCAATGTCCCAACATATCAAAAACGCCGCGATTTGTTTTATTTTTAATAGTTTGACACATTGGTGGAATTAGGATGAAACTATGAGGATTCTATAAAAAACCACTAACAGATTTTACTCCCCAAAGAAGAATGAAGAACACCAGTAGGATGTCATCGACTTAGAAGTACCTCGAAGAACGACTAACTCCATCGACCTCTTAGACCCTCAAGGAAGAATCACTATGGTAATGAATATCAATGAGTCATGGGTTTGATTTTGGTTTTATGAATTCCACATTCTTTTTCTAAACAACTAATGTATATACACCCACAAACAGGTTAATCTGTGGATTTTGCATTCTTGCAGGAGGGTTTCGTTCTTGGGTTTTCTATTAGGTATTAATTTTATGGTTGATATAATTGAAATCCCCGGACCTGCCCCTATTTTAAACCTCTAACGCGGAGGGCACATGTAGACACGAACAAGCCCTGGGTCCCTCCGTACGTGCATTCTTTGTGGCCATATCCTCAAATCAGTGACAATAAGAATCTAGGGAAGAGGTAGGGATGGCGGCGACCCAAGAGTCCTGTAGGGGCATTCATATTGAGAAACAAACTACTTGAGCTACTCAAGTGGCCCACAGTAGTGACCTAGGATGAAGGGAGGTAGTGTGCTTGTCGGCACACCGTAGTGGCAGGAAGACGTGATCGTCTAGCCACGATGTCATGGAGATATGGCGCCGACTTGTGCCACATGGGGGAGTATCACATGTTCTGGCCACTTAGGAGAGGTAATGGTAGGCAGAACCAAACTTCATGTGAGAATTTCAGCCAGCCAGATTGGTTGGTCGCATCAGCACCAGGCCGCGATCGTTTGACCGCGACGGAGAAGGGGCCCCTAAACGACCCGTAGGGAGAAAGGAGGACGAATGAGGCATCCAACCTAATCCCGAATAGGTGGACCAAGTAGAGCATGGGCCTCCCCCTTGTGATGAACCCGTGGGCCCAATGGGCTGGCCGGGCCAAACCAATGCCAGACCGGACCCAGACCCAACTGGTCCCCGTTTCACTAAAACGTAAATAAATCACAGAATGAGTGTCCAACTAACACGCTTCCTCTAGTGCGAGGACCCTTAATAAAAGGAAATACTTCTTAGATACTCTAGTAGAGTTTTGGTGGGGGTTGGCGTATGGCCGGTTTGGATCAGACTTGAATCGAACTTGGCCATTTTTACTAAAATGCCTGTTTCTTACAGACCGGAAGTCCGTTCGACACGCTGTTTATTGTGTTGGAACCATTACAATGAGAAGATACATTGGGTTATTATATGTGGAACTTAATAGAATTTTAGGTAAGACCTATGTCCCTAGAAGTATCCATGTGGATCCTTAGAGGCCTAGAAGACGAGCAGGAGCCGTGTGGATCCTTAATGGCCTGGAAGACGAGAAACATCCATGTGGATCCTTAGTGGCCCAAGAGTTGAGCAATATCCTTGTGGATCCTTAGTATAACATAAGACAAGAATCAAACCTGTGGATTCTTAGTGTCCCGGTGGATGAGCAGTGATTCATCAGGGATGAGTCCCTAAATAGTACGAAACGTTCATCACTATAGATGATGAACCTACTTAATATGCTTTAGATTGTATCTTGTGTGAGCTGTCCATAATTTGTGGTCTTACTTCTTGGAATTACATAGTGGATTTACTTTTTGGTTTCCTGGTGGTATTTCTCTTTAGTGGACAGGGGTCCCCTTTTGAGTACTGTGCTACTCACCCCTACATGGGCTTCTCCCGGACGTGTTGATTATTGTGGAGATGACATAAGTTTTGAGGGTGGAATTAGTGGCCTAGGACTAGGAGGGGCCTAGTGAGATTAGGTATAAATGGTGTACTCCGATGTCTTCTAGTAGATACTATACTCTTACCATCATGTGGGGTTCTCAACGTGCGTCTTTTTCATAACTTTTACTCGTACTCTTCAGTTTTCAGTCATCTTTTGTTGGGTTTGTATTCTGGACCACTTATTTTTAGTTGTACCTATACTCCACACTTTTTTAGTATAATTTTCCCACTTTTCCTTTTTTGGGATGTGGTTGGGAATGTGTGTGAATATAGGTACTCTGGAAAATTCATCCCACTTGTAGGTTTACACCTTCAGCACTAGTCGCCAACCCTTAGCCTTCGGGAGGCGGGCTTGGGGTATGTCACGACACTAACTCTGGGGAATGGGTCATGAAAAAGTGGTATCATAGGAGTTAGATTCTACCTCAATGACCGAGATTTTTTTTTTTTGTTTTTGGGGAACATTTTCGAGTTTATCGGGTTTGACTTTCAGATCCGAGGAGTCATGTGTTTTTGCGACGGTAGATGTATCCATGCACTAAGACCCTAAATTCTTCCTTTTGGATCTAAACATGAAAAAAATAGTTTCATAATCATATCTTTTTGTTCTTCTATATAAAATTCAGCTCACCAGGTTTAATATATTGACCGTGGTCCATCTTGATCTATTTCATGATTCCTCCATGCAAATAGCCAGTTTGATTATCGATACGTGGTCGTGAGGAAAGTCCACCTAGCGACGAGGCATCCATTCAGAGACCAGTGCTAGAGATGGCCCCACTGGGTGGTATAACTATGTTACCATCACCTTTTCATCAGCTATAGGGCCCAACTCCAGTGGTTTAGGTGGATTTGGCTAGCCATACCGAGTCATGGATGACTCTTTTGGCACTTAGGGATGGGGCATAGGGTTTAAATGTATGTAAAGGGAATATGATGCAATGACCACCTGAGATGCAGGGTCAGAAGGATCGATGAATTACAGGTCCACAAAGTAATTCATGTAACCATAGGTTTCATAGGAGGGAACATGCTAGTTTCTAGAGGGTCATGCTTTTCTATTCTTATGGTGAAAAGGGACATATTGTGAGAGATTATCCCACCATTCCTGCTATAGGGTAGGAGAGGAGACAGTTGCAGACTATCGAGGCTTATGACACCAAGACTCTGGGGATTAATCATGGTATGATGCATGTATTTCTACTTTAGCTGCAGTATTGATATAAACTTGTACTAGTGATTTCCCTTTCATACCACTTATTATTTTTTGATTCTTAGAGGTTCCGATTAGGACCGTTTACTTGACCCTCAAATTTAGATACTCCTATTAGAGGAGACCCAATGACCACACACTAGTATTGATAGTGCGAGAGGACTCTTAGAGGTGAGAGTATCAGTTGGGATCTCTTGGTAGTAGAGTCGAGGTCTTATGATGTTATTCTGGTACAGACTAGTACCGTTCATGCCAATATTGACTATATTTGGAAAAGGATGTGGTTTATCCATGGATATGGAACCAGATTTCCCTTAATCGGTAGAGGGGAAATCCTTGTAGCTCTTGATGGAATCAAGAAGAGAAGGGTGCAGCAATTTCCTATTCAGTTTTATCGTTCAACCCTTAGTGGAGTTAATGTAATGAGTCCTCGAGTTACTTAGTGATAGTAGAGTATAAAGACGTCCCCCTTGAATATGTTCCATGTTTACCTCTCGGTTGAGAGTTAATCTTCTAATTTTTAAGATACTCTAGGATGAAACTAATATCCACACAAGAATATCAAATGTCTCATACGGAGCTTCGTGAATTGGTGGTACAACTGGAGGACTTACAGGAGAAGGGATTCGTGAGGCCCACCGTTTCACCATGGGAAACCCCAATATAGTTTTTCAAGTAGGCAAGAGAGTGTTTGAGGTTTTTTGTTGACTATCGACACATGAACTACGTGACTGTGAAGATCATGTATCCACTACCAAGGATTGATGACATCTTTGATCAACTGAAGGGAGAAAGGTCTTTCTCTAAGATAGACCTCATATTAGGTTATCATCAGGTTTGGATATGAGATGAGGATGTACTGAAGATGACCTTCTGGTGTCGGTATGGACACTATGAGTTCTTGGTCATGCCTTCTGGAATGAACAAACCCCCATCTTTGTTCATGGTACTGATGAACAAGGTATTCCAGCATTACCTAATCGTTTTGTGGTGGTCTTTGTTGAAAAAATCTTGGTGTACTCGGTGTTAGAGGAGGAGAATGCTACAAACCTACGGATAGTCTTGGATACACTCTAAGAGAACCAAATTTACAGTAATATCTCGTAGTGTCAGTTCTAAATTTGGTAGGTCCACTTTCTGGGACACATCTTCTTAGAGGCTGGAGTTTTAGTGGACCCAGCAATTATAGAGGCAATTCTAGCTTAGAGCCACCTGGAACGTGACTGAGGTAGAGAGTTTTATAAGGTTGGATGGGTACTACTAGAGGTTCTTGGAAAACTTTTATAGAGTAGTTGAACCATTTTCAGCTTTGAAATTGAAGGGAAAGTCCTTTGTGTGGATGGAGAGATGACAACAGAGTTTTTCAGGAGCTATGGAGGAGACTGATGAGTGACTCATCTTGAGACTACTAGAGGAGGGTGTTGGGTATGTAGTTTTCTACGATGCATCAAAGATCAAACAGGGTTGTTTCTTGATGCAGGAGAAACTATTGATTTACTACAACTCATGGCATTTGATAAAACATGAGAAAAATTACGAAACCCATGACTTATAGTTAGCAGCAATGGTCTTTTCTTTAAAGATGTGGTGGCACTACTTGACAGGTGAGATTTTTACAGTCTATTCCGATTATAACAACCTGATATTTTAAGGGATAAATTCCCATTTATTTTATTTTATTTCTATTTTTTATTCTAAAATAATATTATCTTGCGCTATACGCAAGATTGTTTTAGCATGAAGTATACCCAACACTATTCCTAGCTTGTGTTATACACAATTTCAAGTTCTTTTGATAAAATCCATTTAACGTAACACTGAGTATATATTTTGTTCAATTTATAAAGGTACTAAGTTTGGATTATGTTATACGCAACACCAAAGAAATCTTGCACTACACACAATACGGACTTGGCTTATGTTACACATAATAGAGACATTCCTCGATAGCTTGCGTCGTACGCGACACCAAGTTTCACTAAAAAATGATATATTATTAAAATATTATTATCTAATGGAATATAAACTAACTGTTATAATAGTATTAACAAAATTTTAAATTTTATATAACACTATCAATCATATTACACATTTTTAAGAACATGACATGAGAAAAAAAATCAATTTTGCAGATAAAAGAAGTATATTTCAAATAATGCAGTTTTACAACCTTTTGATGAAGCACTGATTTTAAATCCTGTTTTTGAAAATTTTATAAGTTAAATTTGAAATAATAAACTACTTATTTTGAATCAAGACATAAAAATTTACTTTTATTTTGAGTTTTTTGGGTTTTTTGATAAAATTTAAATTTTGATGAATAATGAAAAATACTGCACTTTAATTCGAAACTGCCACTTCGTCTAATTTATTTATATAGTTAGATTATAATTTTAATTGGTTTTAAAGTTTAATAGGATTCTATTTTTATAATTTAATCCAATTGTTGTCATTTTAAGTAATTTCAATTTTAAATTGGACATAAACACATGTTAATCTTTTGATAGTTATTATTTCTTAAAAACTCGATTTTTGGTTTTGAAAACAACAATTAATTTTAAATTAATTACTACAAATATTGTGTTTTGAATTTTAAAAAATAGATTTACTATTTGGAATCAGGAGGTACAAATTGTGTGAATAAGTACCTTTCATTATTTGGACATTATGAATAGTAACTTTTGAAATTATTTTATTTACCACGATTAAAGGGTAAATCTGGTAAATATGGGTAAAAAATAATAATATTATAAAAATATTAAACTACTATAACACATGTCAGAATACTATTTGATGAGATATTTACAACCATGGGAATCCTTGGGTCGATTTTGGGACCCCATGGATTCTCTTAGATGTGAAAACGACATTTTATAAGAATTAATTTAAAGTAAAGATAATTATAACCTAAACATATATCTTTTTCTAAATTGATTTTAATATAGAGTTATATAACTAATATCTATGTATATAAATAATAATTAAAAATATAAAAATATTTCTTACAAAATTATATTTTATTTATACTTTTTATACAATTGATAAATATATTTATTTATGACACAATTATGATGTAGTGATTACTTCCTTAATAAAATATTGAAATAAATGGATTTATAAATATCAAAATAAATTTAATTTGAACATTTTGATGCCATAAACTAATTTTATAGATTCCACTGACCTATTAGGGATGTTTTAATGTCTTTTTTTCAAAGTAATAAAGTTTTTATTACTGAATGAAAAATAAATTACTAAATAGTGTCAAAATTAACAAAAATGTGCTTTTTAAAACAAATATGATTTTATTAAATGGTATAAAGATACTTAAAATCTAAATTTTGGCCAAATAACGTTTGTAGTGGTAAAAATATCCTAATTGATCTTCTATAGTTTCTCTTAGCATCTTTTAGTAATTATATTAACCATTTAGTATAAAAATACAAGAGGACATGCAAAGAGTTACCTTATTTTACAAAGGGTTAAATCTAAAAGATAAGGTTACTTTTATGATAGAAACTTGTATAAAACCTATTTTTGAGAGTATTTAGATCCATAATAATCTTATAACCTAAATAAATAAATTTTTTCCTATTATAAAACGAAAATAGTTTTATAATAAATTAAAATTTCAGGATTTTTCCTAAAGTGGCCATCAACTCTCTAATAAAAGGGCACTTCCCTTTCTCTTTAACACACATCTCTAAATACTTTTGGTTTGGCCAAAAACTGACCATTTCTCCTACCAAACTACCTCAATTAATCTTAGAGGAATAAATTTTTGCATAGAACCATACTATGGAGAACTTTGGTTCAAATAAAAATCACACACCCGAAGAAGAGGTAATCGTTTTATCCCTTCTTTCAAAGTTATTTTCTTCTTATACTTACTCTTTCTATGTTTATTTCATAATAAAGTAATGAATACAGTATCTTCTACATTATTATATGTTATTTTAATTATGTGACAAACTTATACCACATTTTAACCATTCTACAAATGAAAATATCAACATGTGTGTGTACGTACGACTTACCATCGCCACGCCGTGGTGTAATTTGTTATTCAAAAATACTTTATTAGGATGGGTATAATGATGAGTTTAATGGATTTAAATAATTAATATAACATGATAATTATTATTTATAATTAATGTAACATAAAATTACAAAACATTTAACCATTAAGTGAATGATATCATTGCTCATGCATATGTACAACTTACGTCTCCACAACACGAGGAGATTCTTTATCCAAGGTTTCCATTCAAGAATGTCTATAAAGTCTATATAATAAATAAGTATAAAATATATGACATAATAATTCTAATGGATTTATGTATATATATATACTTCAATTACTTTCTTTAATTTAATTCAATAAGGAAACGGAAACAATGTTCATGCGTAAGTACAACCTACCATCTCCATGAATAGTGTATTCCATTACATTTATATGTCTATTTTATATATTTATATACCAAATATATATGATATATAAATAATTTTTTACATTCTGTAAGTAATTAAATAATGATCTAGTTAATATGATCATGAATAACAAGTCAAAACACGTACGATAAATAAAGCGATAATACATGAAATATAGCATTAAAATGGAATTTTAAATAAACGAATAATATAAAGTAATAAAAGAATCATACATGATATGATAATTATTATTATTATTATGACATAAGTTAATAATATGTTTAGAAACACTATATAATATTTTTGGACTCGTAAAGAGAGTATCAGACATATGGTATGAGAAAATTTTTCAATCGCATTTTTATCTGAGATTGTTTACATGTAAGTATTTACTGGGGATATATTTATCATCCATGTCCATTTTTTCTAAAAATGTTATCATAAAATGTTTATTATTATTATATGTAAGTTTAAAGTCATTTGCTACTTATTTTTTACTTATACTACAAGTTATGGATGAAATATTTCTTTTTTCTAACATACGTGTTACTTTTTGACTTTTTCGGAAAAAATATGAGGAGAATGTTTTTTTATCATATGTGACATGAATGGAGTTTTACATTTTAATGACTACTTATTTCCATTAATCTTCCTCTACACTATTTCAATTTTATTTTCAACTAAATTATTTTTTTTAAAATTTCATTTCATTTTGAGAAAAGAAGACATTTTTGAAGAAGAAAGGATATTTTTTCAAGAATAAAATTCAAGTGTTTTATCAAAATTATTTTCCATCTTAGATGATGCTCTTTAAATAGGGTTATGTTTCTATCCCTATTATTACTATGATTTGATTCTTTTAATTAAGGAATGATATTTTATATGGATTTTGTTATGATAGAATTATGTTTAAAGAAACCCATTTTATATCCTGGGTTATGCTATGATGAATGCGTCACACATGTAAGAATGTTTCCATTATGAGATGGGTGGGACCTATATATCTCTCTAATGAATTGGGAAAATATTTATATCTTATTAGTTAAAAATTACTATAATGGAATGTAAATCCAGTTCTGTAATACATGGTTGGAATGAAAAGTAAACTCAGTTCATTAATGGACCTTGTCCACTATGATTTCTTGGAAAAAATTACTTGGATACTATGGAAATAATATTATATGCTTATTAGTTTTCAAAAATTACATGTTTTATGTCAATGAGATTATATCATTGTTAATGTTCCTTTATGATCTATTCCTTACTTACTGTGATGATTTATTTCATGACTCAGGATTTTGATGTTTAAACATTACGTTCATGGTTTACGTTAAAATGTTTATGGTTTGTTTTATGTTATCCATATTTACCCTTACCGAGAATTTGAGAGCACTCTTTTTAGGTTTTTTTCCCCTAATATAAAAAAATATTTTAGGTTCGAAAACAAAAGGGGAAGATCTTTATGGGAGATGTTGAATATCTTTCACCATGTTAGAAGATGATGTTATGAGTTTCCAAAGATAGAATACTAATACAGTCTTTGGGAATATTTTTTTTTGATGTATTAATTATTCAGCAAAAGTAATGTAGTGTCCATGTACATCAATCATGGGTATCTATAGTTGGTATCAGAGTGAAGGTTTTGTTAACATTTGGAAACTAGGATGAGAAAAATTTAGTGAGAGCCCTAAAGATATTTCTAAGGATATGTCTAGGGATTTCTTATTGATAAGTAAAGTATAGGTTACAAACCTAGTTTTTGTGTGTGATAATTATGACTAAACTAGGGTTAAACCGAAGATATCATAGATTGAAATGTTATAAGTAATTTACCTTACTTATGTGTTTGTAATCTCTAATATATATTTATAGGCCTTTTTTATCTTAGTTAACAGCCAGAACTACATAGAACATAGTTAACTAGTGATTGTTTTTGAGGTTGAAATTATGGGAAATATAAAGATTTATTTACTAAGTAGAAATATCATGAAGACAATCATGATGATGGTATAAGTATTGGTCATACAACCATGGATAAAGAGATTGTAAATTACTTGTGAAAGGTATGTGATGTTATTCCGATATTGTTTACATTAAATCTAAGAAGCTTGAGGTTTAGAAACCTTAATACATGATTCATATTTTAGGAAAGACAAAGATTATGGATCCAGGGTAATGGTTTAAGAATAATGTTGGATGAATGACGTGTATATATTTTTGAATTAAAATATTATGGTATATGAATCATGAAATATATAAGTGATTTCAGTATAAGTTTTTCATTAAGGATTGGAAATAATATGTTGAATAGTTCTAAGGAGAGAGATAAGTGATTTAAGGGTATAGTGATATATTTTTAGAATACATGACTAAGGGAATGATAACCCTTAATATGCCTTTTATGTTAAGATAATAATGTTTTGATAAAGATATGTTGGATTTAAATAAGTAAATTGAATGATGATAGTTTATCCAGAAACTAATTATAGAGTTGTTGACAAGTGGGTTATGCTATCTTGGATGAAGTATAAAACTTTTTGGGCCTTAAGGAATATATCGGATAAATTTTGGAATAAGGAAACATGATTGTTTTAAATAAGGATATAAAGTAATTTAGGTTGTTACCATGATTCAATATAATACATGACAAAGTTAGTAAAATGTTTGTAATGTGGCCAACAAGATATATCTTATGAGTCATGGGGGATAAATGAAGGTTTTCAAATGCTTATGATATAACATTTATTGTAATATTTATAATGTGAGTTTGGAAAAAAAGTATTTTGGATAAGCCTAATGGTTGTAATTGATTAATTTGGACAATATATATTATTGTTTAAGGATAATTTTTTTAATATTATTTCTAAGATGTTATAATAGTATAGTTTTAGAAAAAGGACAACCTACAGGATGGACGACAACCTATCGCGTCGAACAAGGCTACATGAATTTAACCCACAACCGAAGTGTGACATGACTTTATCTCCTACCAATGGCCTACGAGAAGTTATTGGTTTTTATAAATTAGTTTTATTTTATTTAAGCGGTATAATAGATGAATTATAATACATTTTTGGAACTATATATGATTAATATCACCATAGATGGACTTATTTATATTTGATAACTTGTGCTAACATTTTTGGTGATAAAGACATATGGAATGACCAATCAGTATTTTGATCGATTTCATGATATACTAACACTTTAGGAATGAAAAATTCAACTTCATTTCTTGAAATATAAGAAAAAGTGGAAATTATTTAGGGAACAACCAATGGTGAGATTGTACTGAAATCATGTAATTATTTATCCTTATGTAAGAATTCATCAACAGTAGGAAAAATATCTTGAGAAAAAAAATGTTATCCTAGTACCTTCTTTTTTGATTAATCAGATGGTCCCTTAAATTATCACAGATTTATGGTAGTTAAAATTCTCCAAACCTTATTCTTAATAACTATCCATCAAAACTTGATGGTTATATTTCTCTTCCATATCCATGTATTCACTTGCCACCTATGTTCTCATATGTGGAATCCCAGTGATGAGTTACTTTGATTAACCGTTATTTTTCTAACTTAACTTTTTTAAAATTAAGTGTTAGTGTTCCTTTTAATGATCTGGGTTTCAATGAAATAAACTTTCAATTAGTAAACCATTTATAACCCTGGAAACTTTTGAGGGAAAAACTTATTTTAAGGGGTGTAGAATATAACAACCCAAGATTTTATGGGATATATTATTTTAATTTTCTTTGATTTCTTGTTTTTTACTCCAAAACAATATTATAATGTGCTACACGCAACATCGTATTAGCTTTTAGTATACACAAAACTATTCTTAGCTTATGTTACACACAATTTCAAGTTCTTTTGATAAAATCCATTTCACGCAACACTGATTATAGATTTTGTTCAATGTATAAATGAACTATGTTTGAATTATGCTATAAAAAACCCCAGAGTAAGCTTTCACTAAAGACAACGCTGACTTGTCTTGAATTGCAAGAAAGAGAGACCTTCCTCGGAAGCATACATTGTACGCGATACCGAGTTTCACTAAATAATGATATATTTTAAAATATTATTATTTAATGGGATATAAACTAGAAATTATAAATATTATTAACAAAAATTTTAATTTAATATAACATCAACATTCATCTTACACATTTTCTGGAACATGATATTAGAAAAAAAATCAATCTTTCAGATAAAATAAGAATATTTCAAAAAATGCAGTTTTACCACGTTTAGATGGAACACCGATTTTAAATATATTTTTAACTATTTTATATGTTTAATTTAACAAAATAAACTTCTTCTTAGGAAGTGGGAAATATAATTTTTATTTTTTTTATTATTTGGTATTTTTTCTGATAAAATTCATATTTTAATAAATAGTGAAAAATTATGTATTTTAATTCGAAACTGCATCGTCTTCTAATTTATTTATATAGTTAGATTAAATTTTTAATTGATCTTATAGTATAATTGGATTTTATTTTTATCATTTAATACAATGTTGGTAATTTTAAGTAATTTCACTTTTAAATTTGATATGAAAACATGTCAATCTTTAGATAGTTATTACTTCTTAAAAAACAGTTTTTTTGGTTTTGACAATGTGAATTGATTTAAAATTAATTACTGCAACTATTGAGTTTTGAATTTTTAAAAATGGATTCTGTATTTGGAATCATAAGCTCTGAATTTCTTTAATAGGTACATATTTAGTTTTTAGACATTATCAATAGTAACTTCACTACTTATTTTATTTACCATGTTTTAAGGGTTATTCTGGTAAATAAGGGTAAAAAATAATATTATAATAATATTAAAATAGCCTAACCCATTTCCTAATCCTATTGGATGAGATATTTTCAAAAATTAGAATACTTAGGTCTATTTTTTGACCCCCTGTATTCTCTTGGATGTGAAAATGATATTTTATAATAATTATTTTATAATAAAGATAATTATAACTTAAACATATATCTTTTACTAAATAGATTTTAATATAGAGTTATATAAATTATATCTATGATTATAAATATTCATTATAAATATAAACATATTTCCTACATCATATTATATTATTTATAATTTTTAGTCATTAGATTAATATATTTATTTATGACACAATTATGATGTAGTGATTAATTCATTAATTAAAGATTCAAATAAATGAATGTATAATTTTTAAAATAAAATTAATTTGAACATTTTGATGAAATACACGAATTTTTTGGATGAAAATGAAATATTGGGGATGATTTAAGGCCTTTTTATTTAAGTAATCAAGTTTTTATTACTTCTAAAAAAATCAATTAATAAATAGTGTCAAAATCGACATAAATGATTTTTTAAAAAAAATATGATTTTATTAAATGATATAAAAATCATAAAAATCTAAATTTAGGAAAAATAACTTGGATAGTGATAACCATGTCATATATTATCATCTTTAGGTTATATTGGCACTTTTTATTGATGATATAAACCATTTAGTATGAAAATATAAGAGGACATGGTTAGAGTTAACTTATTTTACAAAGGGTGTAATATAAAACAAAAGGTTACTTTTATGGCCTAAATTTTTATAAAACATATTGGTTGAGATTATTTATATCCATAATCATATTATCATAGATATAAATATATTTTTAGCTATTATAAACCGAAAATAGTTTTATGATAAATTAATATTTCAATATTTTTCCGAAAGTGCACCTCACCTCTCTTATAAAAGGGCACCTCCCTTTCTCTTTAAAAAACATCTCTAAAGACTTTTGGTTCAAAAAAACCCTGCCCATTTCTCCTAAAAACTTCTCTCAATTCATCACATTGTAATATAATTGGGAAAAGAGTCATTATAAGGACCCCTTTTGTTCAAATCAAAAGGATACAGCCAAAGAAGAGGCAATCATTTTATCCCTTCTTTCAAAATTATTTGATTCTTCTACTTTTTATTTCTATGTTGATACCATAATAAAGTAATAAATCAGGTATATTCTAAATTCTAATATGTTATTATAATAATGGTACAACCTTATACCACCTCTTATCTATCATACAAATAACAATATTACCATACGTGTGTATGTACGACTTACCGTCTCCACACCGTGGTGTAATTTTTTATTCAAAAATACTTTAATAGGATGGGTATAATGATGATTATAATGGTTTTAAATAATTAATATAACATTAAAATTATTATTTTTAACTAATATAACATCCAATTAAATACCATTAAACCGTTAAGTGAATGATATCGTTACTCGTACATACGTACGGCTTATCGTCTCCACGACATGATGAGATTCGTTCTCCACATTAACCATCCAAGAATGTTTATAAAATTTATATAATAAATAAGTATAAAATATATGAAATAATAATGGTACTATATTTATGTATATATTTATATTTCATTTACTTTCTTTTATTCAATTCAACAAGGAAACATAAACAGTGTTGATGCATACGTACGACATGTCGTCTCCATGAACGGTGTTTTCCATTTCATTTATCTACATATTATATATATTTATATACTGAATATATATGATATATAAATCATGTTTTACATTCTGTAATTAATCTAATCACGATATATGTAATATGATCAAGAATAACAAGTCAAAACACGTACGATAAACAAAGCGACAGTACACGATATGTTGCATTAACTTGGAATTGTTAATAAACCGATAATATAAAGTAATAAAAGAATCATAATTGATATCATAACTATTGTTATGATTATTATTTAAGTTAATAATATGTTTAAAAACATTATAGATGAGTTTTGGACTCATACGGAGTGTATCAGTCCTAAGGTAAGACAAAATTTTGCAATCTCATTTTTATCCGAGATTGTTTACACGTAAGTATTTACTGAGGATTAATTTATCATCCAGGTCCATGTTTTCTAAAAATGTTATCATAAAATGTTTTTTATTCTTCTATGTATGTTTAAAGTCATTTTACCCATTTTTTACTTTTACTACCTTGTATGGAAGGAATCTTTCTTTTGTTTAACATATGAGGTACGTTTAGACTTTTCCAGCAAATGTATGAGGAGAATTTTTTTTATCTTATACATCATGAATGGATTTTTATGATTTCATGATGCCTTATTTACAAGAATCTTCCTCTACAATATTTAAATATTAATTTAAAATAAATTACTTTCTTTTAAAATTTCATGGCATTTTGAAAAAAGAAGTTGTTTTTGAAAAAGAGAGTATGTTTCCCACAATAATAAAGTTCAGGTGTTTTATAAAAATTATTTCTATCTAAGATGACACTCTTTAAATAGGGTTATGTTTATATCCATATTATTACTATTATTTTATTATTTCAATGATGTAATGATATTTTATATGGATTATTTTATGATAGAATGATGTTTATAGAAACCCATTTTATTTCTTGGGTTATGATATGATGAATGCTTTATGTTTTGTGGAACATGTAATAATGGTTTCATTATAAGATTTTTGGGACTTATATCTCCCTCCAATGCATTGGGTAATGATTTATATCTCCTGAGATAGACATTACTGGAACAGAAAATAAATCTGGTTCAGTAATACATGGCTGGAACAACAAGTAAACTCAGTTCAGTAATGTACTTTTCCCCCTATGATGGTCTTGAAATCAATGAATTGGCCACTATGAAAATCATATTATGTGTTTATTAGTTTTCCACAATTTCATGGTTTACTCCAATGCTATTTTACCATGTTTAATGTTCCTTTATGATCTATTCCTCACATACTTCAAAGATTTATTTCATGACTCGTGTTACTGATGATTAAACTTTATGTTCTTGTTTTACATTAAAATGTGTATGGTTTGTTTTATGTTATCTATGGTTATCTTTACTCATAATTTGAGATCACCATTTTTATGTTTTTCCCAAGGATATAATGAAATGTTTTAGGTAGGAAAATAAAAGTCTAAGATCTTTATGGGATATTTTGAAGATCTTTCACCATGTTAGAAGATGATGTTACGAGTTTCCAAAGAAACTAAACTAATAAGGTATTTGGGAATATTTTTTTGTCACGTATTAAGTATTCTGTAAAATTAATGTAATGTCAATGTATGTCAAGAATGAGTCTTTATAGTTGGTATTAGAATGAATTTTTAGTTAACCTTTGGAAACTAGGATGCGAAAAATTTAGTGAGATCCCTGGAGATTTTATATGCATATGACTAGGAATGTCCTAATGATAAGTAAAGTATAGGTTACAAACCTTGTTTTATTCTGATAATTTTGACTTACCTATGGTTTAACTGAAGATATCATATATTGAAATATTATAAGTAATTTACCTTACTTATGTGTTTTAAATCTCTGATATGTATTTCTCACACTTTTCTCTTTGAACTTAGTTAATGGCCAGAACTAAATATAACATAGTTAACCAATGAATGTTTCAGATGTGGAAATTATGGGAAGTATGAAGATTTATTTTCAAAGTGGAAATATCGATGGTACAAGTATTGGTTATACTAATGAGGATAATGATACTGTAAACAACTTGTGAAAGGTATGTGATGTTATTCCAGTACTATTTACATTAAATCTATGAATATTTTGGTTTAGAAACCTTAATACATGATTCATATTTTAAGAAAGATGAAGATGCTGGATCCTAAGTTATGGTTTAAGAATAAAGTTGGATGAATAAGGTGTATATGTCTCAGAATTAAAAGATTATTGTATATGAATCAAGAAATCTATATGTGATTTCACTATAAGTTTTTCATTAAGGATTGGAAATAATATGATTAAAAGTTCTAAGGAGCTTGAAAAGTGATTTAAGGGTAAGGTGATATATTTGGAGAACACATGATTAAGAGAAAAATAACACTTAATATGTCAGTATGTTAAGATAATGATGTTTTTATAAAAATATGTTGGATTTTAATAAGTAAATTAGATGTTGATAGTTTCTTGGTAACTAGTTATGGAGTTGTTAACAAGTGGGTTATACTATCATGTATGATGTATAAAAATTTTTGGGACATAAAAAATATATCCAAAAATTTTTGGAATAATTAAACATTCATGTTTTCAATTAGGATATATGGTTATTTAGGTCATTACCATGATTCAATAGAATGCATTATGAAGTCAATAAAATGTTTGGAATAAGGAAAAAAAGACATATCTTATGAGTTACGGGGGATAAATTAAGGTATTCACATGCTTCTTATATGACATTTATTGTAATTCTTTTAATGTGAGTTTGGAAAAAATTATTTTTGATAAGCCTAAAGGTTGGAATGGATTAAGTTGGACATTAGATAGTATAATTTGATGATATTTTTTAAATATTATTTCTGGAATGTTAAAATTGTATAGTTTTAGAAAAAGGACAGCCCAAAGGATGGGCGATAACCCATCACATCAGATAAGGCTACAGGAATCGAACCCACAACTGAAGTGCGATATGCCTTTATCGCTTACCAATGACCTATGAGAATTCCATGGTTATTATAAATTCTTTTTATTTTATTTAATAGGTATGATAGATGTATTATAAGTCCATTATTGTAACCATATATGATTAATCTCACCATGGATGGGGTTATGTATATTTGATAACTTGTGCTAACCATTTTTGTGATAAAGACAGATTAAATGACCTATCATTATGTTTATTGATCACATGATCTACAAAAACTTTAGGAATGAAAAATTCAACATCATTTCTTTAAATAAGAGATGATGTTGAAATTGTTCAGGGAACAACCAATGCTGAGATTGTAATGAAATCATGTAATTATTTCTTCTCATGTAAAAATTCATCAACATTAGGAAAATGATCTTGAAACAAAAAATGTTATCCTCGTACCTTATACTTATATGAATCATATGGTCCCTTAAATCATTTTATATTTATGTCTCTATGGTAGTTAATATTCTCCAAACCTTATTCTCAATCACTATCCATCAGAATATGATGGTTATATTTCTCTTCCGTATCCATGTTTTCACTTTCCAACTATGTTCTCCTATGTAGAAACTTAGTGATGAGTTACTTCAGGTAACCTTTATGTTTTTAACTTTCCTTATTAAAATGAAGTTTTAGTATTCCTTTTAATGATGTGGGTTTCTATGAAAGAAACTTTCAAGTAGTAAACCATTTATAACCCTGATGAATTTCAATGGCGAAATTCATTTTGAGGGGTGTAGAATGTAACACATCAAGATTTTATGGGATAGATTCTTTTTATTTTCTTTGATTTCATGTGTTTTATGATAAAAAAATATTATCTTGTGCAATATGAAACATATTATTATCTTGTAGTATACACAACACCATTCTTGTCTTGTGTTACACAAAATTTCTAGTTCTTTTGATAGAATCCATTTCACGCAACACTGAGTAAAAATTTGGTTCAATGTATAAATGAAATATGTTTGGATTATGTTATACATAACACCAAAGGAATATTTCACTACACTCAATGCTGACTTGGCTTGTGTTACATGCAAGAGAGACCTTCCTCGATAGTTTCCGTTGTACGTGATATCCAGTTTCACTAAACAACGATATATTATTAAAATATTATTATTTAATGTAATATAAAATAGACATTATGAATAGTATTAACCAAATATTGAATTTAATATATCATTATCATTCATCTTAAAAATTTCCTAGAACATGATATGAGAAAAAATCAATTTTTCTAATAAAAGAAGTATATTTCAAAAAATGTAGTTTTACCACCTCTTGATTGCGCACTAATTTTAAATCTAGTTTTTTACTCTTTTATAAGTTAAATTTGAAAAAATAAACTTATTATTTTGAAAAGGGACATAAAAATATACTTTTTTTAGTTTTTGGAATTTTCCAGATTAATTTCAGATACTAATGAACAGTAAAAAATACTGCATTTTTAATTCAAAACTGCCACGTCATCTAAATTATTTATATAGTTAGGTTAACTTTTTAATTGGTTTTAAAGTGTAATTGGATTATATTTTTACCATTTAATCCACTTTTGGTAATTTTAAGTAATTTGACTTTTAAATTCTACATAAACACATGTCAATCTTTTGAAAGATATTATCTCTTTAAAACCCATTTTTTGGTTTTGACAGTAAGAATTAATTTTAAATTAATTACTGAAAATATTGTGTTTTGAATTTTGAAAAATGTATTATGTATTTGGAATCAGAAGTTCCAAATTGTGTGAATAGTTACCTTTTATTTTTTCTATATTATGAATAGTAACTTCTGTAATTATTTTATTTACCATGGTTAAAGGGTAAATATGGTAAATAAGGGTAAAATAATAATATTATAATAATATTAAACTACCCTAACACATTTAATAATACTATTTTATGAGATAATTTCGACCATGGAAATCCTTGCATCTATTTCGGGACCCCATGGATTCTCTTGGATGTGAAAATGATATTTTATAAGAATTAACTTAATGTAATGATAATTATAACCTAAACAGATATCTTTTACAAATTTTATTTTAATATAGGGTTATATAACTTATATCTATGTCTATAAATATTCATTATAAATATACAAATATTTCCTACATTATGGTATTTTATTTATAAATTTTAGTCATTAGATATATATACTTATTTATTACATAATTATGATGTAGTGATTACCTCATTAATAAATGATTCAAATAAATGGATTTATAAATATTAAAATAAATATAATTTTAACATTTTGATTCCATAAAAGAATTTTTGGATGACATTGAAATATGAGGGATGAGTTAATTCCTTTGGTTCGATGGAATTAATTTGTTATTACTTTAACAGAAATCAATTACTAAATAGTGTCAAAATTGACATAAATGTGTTTTTAAAACAAATACGATTTTATTAAATGATATAAAAATCCTAAAAATATAAAGTTTGGATAAATAACTTGGATAGTGAAAAAATCTTATAAATTATCCAATTTAATTTTTCTTGGCATTTTTTAGTAATGATATTAACATATAGTATAAAAATACAAGAGAACATTTTAAGAGTTAACATATTTTAAAAAGTGTTAAATCCTAATGATAAGGTTACTTTTATGACAAAAAAAATTTATAAAAACAATTTTATTAGATGATTTAGATCCAAAATTATCTTATCCTCGAAATAAATCAATTTTTATCTATTAGAAACTGAAAATAGTTTTATAATAAATTAATATTTCAATATTTTTTCTAAAGTTCCCCTCACCTATCTTATAAAAGGAAACCTCCCTTTCTCTTTAACACACATCTCTAAAAGATTTTGTTTCAGCAAAATCCTTACCATTTCTCCTCCCAAACTCCCCCAATTAATACCATAGGAAAAACATTGGGCACAGATCCATCCTAAGGAGCCCTTTTGTTCAGATCTAAAGGATACACCTGAAGAAGAGGTAATCATTTTATCCCTTCTTTCAAAGTTATTTTCTTTTTATACATCCTCATTCTATGTTGATTCCATACTAAATTAATAAATCTGTTATATTATAAATTCTTAGTTGTTATTATAATTATGGTACAAACTTATACCACCTTTTATCCATCATATGAATAATAATATCACCTTGTATGTGTATGTGAAACTTACCGTCTCCATGTCGTGGTGCAATTTTGTATTCAAAAATAAATTATTAGGATGAGTATAATGATGAGTATAATGGATTTAAATAATAAATTTAACATGATAATTATTCTTTATAATTAATATACCGTAAAATTACATAACATTTAATCGTTATGTGAATGATATCGTCGCTCGTGCATACGTACAACTTACCGTATCCACGACGCGATGAGATTCATTCTCCGTGATAACCATTAAAAAATGACTATAAAGTCTATATAATAAATAATTATGAAATATATTCCATCCTAATGCTATTGTATTTATGTATATATATATATATTTAATTTACTTTCCTCTATTCAATTCTATAAGGAAACAGAAACAGCTTTCATCCGTACATATGACCTACCGTCTCCCTGAATGGTGTATTCCATTTCATTTATATATAAATTATATATATATAATGAATATATATGATATATAAATCATTTTTTACAATATGGAAGTAATTAAATCACGATCTATGTAATATGATCAAGAATAATAAGTCAAAACAAGTATAATAAAAAAAGCGATAATACCCGAAATGGGGCATTAACATGGAATTGTTAATAAAAAGGTAATATAAAGTAATAAAAGAATAATATATAATATAATATATATTATTATGATTCTTATATAATTTAATAATATGTTTGAAACATTATACAAGAGTTTTAGACTTGTATGGAGAGTATCAGACCTTGGGCAAGGGATAATTTTGCAATCTCAATTTTATCCGAGACTATTTACCCGGGATATATTTATCATCAATGTCCATGTTTTCTAAAAATGTTATCATAAAATGTTTATTATTCTTATATGTATTTTTAATTTTATTTTTCCCATTTTTTACATTTACTACATGGTATGGAAGTAATCTTTCTTTTGATTACCATACGAGGTACTTTTTGACTTTTCCCGCAAAAGTACTCGGAGAATGTTTTTTTAACTTATACAACATGAATAGATTTTTACATTTTCATGAAAACTTATTTCCATGAATCTTTATATACACTATCTCAAGTTTATTTTCTACTAAATTCTTTTCTTTTAAAATTTCATGTCATTTTGAGAAAATAAGATGTTTTTTGAAGAAGAATTGATATTTTCCTCAAGAATAACGTTCAAGTGTTTTATCAAAAACTCTTTTCCATCTAAGATGATTCTCTATACATATGTTTATGTATCTATACCTATTATTACTATGATTTTTTATGTTAATAATGGAATGTTATTTTATATGGATTATGTTATGATGGAATGATGTTTATAGAAAGCCATTTTATTTCTTAGGTCATGCTATGATGAATTATTTATGTTTTGTGGAACATGTAAGAATGATTTCATTATGAGATGGGTGGGACCTATATCTCCCTCCAATGCATTGGGTAAATATTTATATCTCACGAGTTAGAAATTACTAGAATGAAAACTATATACATCTCAGTAATATATGGATGGAATCAAATGTAAACCCGGTTCAGTAATAGACTTTTTCCACTATGATGGTCTTGGAAGAAGTACCTTGGCTACTATGGAAATCATATTAAATTCTTATTAGTTTGAAAAAATTTCATGTCTTATTCCCGTGATATTCTATCATGGTTAATGTTCCTTTATGATCTATGCCTTACGTACTTCCATGATTTATTTCATGACTCACAATTTTTTTAAACTTTATATTCATATTTTAGATTCAAATTTATATAGTTTGTTTTATTTTATCCATGTTTACCATTACTGATCATTTTATCTCTCCCTTTTTATGTTTTCCCCAAGATATAAGAAAGGTTTTTGGTAGGAAACCAAAAGGGGAAGATATTTATGGAAGAAGTTGATGATCTTTCACCATGTTAGAAGATAATGTTATGAGTTTCCAAAGACAATAAACTAATATGGTCTTTGGGCATATGTTTTTTTTCATGTATTAAGTATTTTGAAAAAGTAATGTAATTTCCATGTACGTTAAGCATGAGTATCTACACCGATCACAAGAGTCCCAGGTATATCTTCTCCCAGAAGGACCAGAACTTGAGAGAATGATTATGGATAGAGTTATTCCAAGAATATAACATTGATATAGTTTATACTTCTAGGAAGGGAAACGTGGTAGAAGACACACTTAGTAAGAGGACCGTTTTACTACTTCTGAGTGATGCGACAGAACAGCTAGCTGCAATGAAAAAATATTTTTTGGATGATAATGAAGCTCCTTACCTTTAGTTGATGACTGTTACTCCCCACTCATATAGTGAGTCATAGAGGAACATCTAGAGAATGTTGAATGTGAGTTTTGATGTGCTTACTTATCTTCAGAACATGATCCTGAAAGATTTTGGATAGATGGGGAGCACATCATCCTTTTCAGAGTGCGCACCATAGTACCAATGGAGTAACGAGAAGAGGTGTTGAGTGAGTTTCGTACATCCCCTTTGGTGGGAAACCCTAGAGTGATGAATATGTACCAGGACCTACAGCATCTATACTAGTGTCCAGAAATGAAGAAAGTAGTGGCTGAGTTCGTCTCACGATGCCTCACATGTCCGCAAGTGAAGGCTGAGCATCATGTTCCAATAGGCTTGGCTCAGCCATTTGAGGTACCAGAGTGGAAATGGGATGGTGTCTCGATGGAATTCGTGATGGGTTTACCGCATACATCCAAAAGTCATGATTCTATCTTGGAGATCATTAACTGACTCACCAAGTTAGCTCACATCCTATCCATCTGAGATTAGTGACCGATAGAGGGTTAGGGACGCCTTTATATCTAGGAGATAGTGAGGCTCCATTAATCTCCTTCAACGATCATCTCAGACCACAATACATGCTTTATGACCTGGTTGTGGAATGGATTACGGGAGGCGTTCAGGACTCTACTGTGCTTGGGAACAGCTTTTCAACCCAAAATGGATAGTCAGACCGAACGGGCCATACAGACCTTGGAGGACATGCTTCGTGCTTGCATCCGAGATTTTTTTCATAGTTGGGTGGACCACCTGGAACTGGTGGAGTTTTCATACAAAAAAAACTATCAATACACCATTGGCATGGCACTATTTGAGGCATTGTACAGGGGTCCTTACAGATCACCTCTATGATGGATAGACCAAGGGGATTCAGTACTCATGGGTCTAGTGTTGGTATGGGCTACTACTGAGAAGGTGCATATTATCTAGGAGATGATGAGGATTTCACAAAGCAGATAAAATTCTTAGTCCGATAGGATATGGAGACCCTTGTATTTCGAGGAGGGATACCATGTTTTCCTTTGGGTCTCTCCCCGATGGGGATTTTAGAGATTGGGTTGGGGCAACTAGTTATCTCTGAGGTTCATCGGATGTTTTCCGATCCTGAGCAGAGTTGGAGATGTGGCGTACAACCTAGATCTTCCCCCAAAGATGCACGGGGTGGATGATGTTTCCCATATGTCACAGTTGAAGAGATACATGCATGATTAATCGCACATCATCAACTGGGGAATATAGACATTGATGATGGGGTGGCGTTTTTGGAGTTCCCGGTGGAGATAGAGGATCAATAGAAGTGGGTCCTGCATGGGAAGACCATTCCTCTAGTGTGCATTCAGTGGCAGTACAGGAATCTCCAGGAGAGAACATTGGAGCGGGTGGCTCAGATTCATGCTCAGTACCCCCATTTGTTTGATTAGCCCTTATCTTGGAATTAGAGGATGTAAAGACATATGGTGGGGAGAATGTAACAACTCTGAATTTCGATGTAATTTTTTTAATTATATGGAATTATTTTGAGAATACATGCTCTCACAGAACATGATTTCGAGGCCCAATGATACCATGAAAAACTTTTGATCCTTTTTGAGGTATGTTCAGTAAATGTACGAGCAGGGTTTTATAACTTTTGACCTGATACTTGGATCAAAACTATGAGGGAATCGTTGAAATCAGAACGCATGGATTCACCTATAAAGGACGTAACTTTGGCTAGAAATGGCCGAATGGAAACGTTAATTTCCATAATTTTTGAAAAAAATAATAAAATAACTTAAAAATTTATTTAATTTTTTTCTCACCGAAGAGAGAAGACACAGATATGCTGCAGTGCAATGATGAGGTAGCGACAAGACACTGTAATGGTGCTCATAAATTGCTCGTTAACACTCATAGTAATGATAATTTAATGATACATAATAGTGATGCTGTTTCATAAATGAAACAACATACCAATGCAAAGTCACATCAAAACAGAAATGATGTGACATGTTTTTTTTAATAGTTTGACAAGTTTGTGGAATGAGGATGAAACTATGAGGATTATTTGATAAACCTCTAATGGATTTTCATCTCCAACGAAGAATGATGAATGATAGTTGAAAATCATTGACTTATATGTACCTCAAAGAACAACAAAATTCATTGAAATCTTAGACCGTTGAGGAAGAAGCGCTACGACAACGAACGTTAATGAGGTATGGGTTTGATTTTGGTTTTATAAATTCCTCGTTCTTTTTCTAAATTACGAATGGAGATTAACCCATGAACATGTTAATACTTTGATTGTTCATTCTGGCAGGAGAGTGTTGTTCTTGGGTTTTCTATTCATGATTAATTTTATTGTTGGTAGAATTGAAATCCATAGACCTTCCCCTATTTTAAACCTCTAACGTGGAGGGCACATGCCGACACAAACAAGGCTCAAGTCCCTCATCATGTGTGTTGTTTGTGGAAGTATCCTAAAATCGATAACAAGAAGAATATGGGGCCATGACATGGATGGGGGAAACCTAAAAGAGGCCTGTAGGTGTAGGTGGATCGAGAAACTGATTATTGGAGCAACTCCAGTGGCCCACAGAAAGAACCATCGTTACACAGGTGCCGACGGTGGCCGCAGGAGGAGGGAGGCAGTGCGCTCATTGTTCGAGTATAGTGGTGTGGAGACATGGCACTGACTGATGCTGTGGGGAGGAGCGTCCCGCATCTGGGCTGCTTGGGCAAGCCAACAACACGAAACATTTGGCCGCTTGTGGGAATTTTGGCCGACAATCTTGGATGGATGCGTCAACACCAGGCCATGTCCATTTCACCGTGGTAGAAAAGGTCCCCCATGGTGACTTGAGGTGTAGTAGGAGGTCGGATGTGGCATCCAGTGTGTCCCGTCCAGGCGGAAGAACCTGTCTACCCATGGAGGACGAACAGGTCTGCCCCATGGGAACAAACCAGTCTGCCTATAGTGGATGAACCGGTCCGCTTCGGCAGACAAACCGTTCCTCCCCTGGTTGAAAAACCGATCCGCCACTGGCGGACTGGGTAGGGCATGGGCCGCCCCCTTGTGTCGGTACTGTGCTAGAGGGCCCGACTAGCGCTATAGGGTCAGACCCACACTACAGGGCCAGACCCACGCTATAGGGCCGGACCTGCGGTACAGGGCCGGACCCATGCTATAGGGCCGGACCCATACTACGGGGATAGACCCACCCTGTTGGTTTGGGCTAGACCCATGGGTCCAATGGGCCAGTCGACCCAGATCCATGCCAGATCGAACCCAAGTTGGGTCAGTCCTACTATGTCGGACCGAACCTGGACCCCGCCCCCCGTTTCTATGAAACATTAAAACTCATAGACTATGTGTCCTATTGACGTTCCGTTTTCAGAAAAAAGACCCTTGAAACAGGACAATACTTCTAAGATACTATTCGAGAGTTTTGGTAGAGAATGGCTTACAACTGGGTTGGATCAGACTCAAATCCAACTAGGCCCTTTTTACTAAAATGCTGATATCTTACAGACTGGGCGTTTGTTCTACGCGTTGTCTGTTGTATTGGAACCCTTTATAAGAGATGGTTCTTTGGGTTATTCTATGCGAGACTTCGTGGTAGTTGAGGTATGACCGATGGCTCGAGAAGTAGATGTGTGGATTCTTAGTGGCCTGAAAGACGAGAAACATCTATGTGGATACTTAATAGATCTGCTGAAAAGAAAAAGCCATGTGGATCCTCAATGGCTCAGCAGTCAAGAAATACCCAAGTGGATCCTTATTGTCCCAATAGACGAGCAACAACCATGTGGATCCTTAGTGGCTTGAAATACGGGCAGCAACCATTTGAATCCTTTGTGGGTTGGAAGATGAGCATTTATTCATCAGGGATGAGTCCCTCAATAGTATGAAACATTCATCACTATAGCTGATGAACCTTCTTCCTATGATTTAGATTGTACCTATCATGAGTTGTCCATACTTTGTGGTATTACTTTGTGGTTTTACTTCATGGACTAACTTGGTGGATTTTCTTTGTGGTTACTTTATGTAATTTCTCCTTAGTGGATAAGGGTCCCCTTCAGACTACTGTGCTACTCAACCCTGCATGGACTTCTCCCATACATGTTGTTTCTTGTGAAGATAATGAAAATTTTTATGATGGATGTGGTAGAATAGGACCAGGTGGGTCCCAGTGAGATTAGCTATACATGGAGTACTCCAATAGCTTCTAGTAGCTTCCCTACTCTTACTATCAGGTGGGGTTCTCTACAACCAGCTTGTTCACAACTTTTACTTGTAATCTTTTGTTTTCTATTGCCTTTGGATGGGTTTGTATTCTGGACTACTTTTTTTCATTTTTACTTGTTGTCATCACTTGTTTTAGTATACTTGTTTTCCCCTTTCAGTTTCTGGGATATGGTTCGGTGTGGGTGTTTGTACAGGCACTCAAAAAAATTCCTCCCACTTGTAGGTTGACGCCTTCAGTGCAAGTCACAAACCCCTAGTCTTTGGGAGGTGGTCTTGGGGTATGTAGTGGCATGAGCTCTGGGGGACGAGACATGGCAATTCCACTATGGTGTATAAGGTGGAGTGAGTTGAGATAAAATATCGTTTTCACAAAGAATATCGATAATATCATTTTAAAGATTCTAAACTGATTAATCTGATCAATGTTTATTTATATTCTTAACAACATTATTCTCAAGAAAAATATTAAATTATTTTAACTATACAAATGATATAGACCTACACTCACATCAAATTGGTTTAACATTCTTACTAAATTTATTAGTAAAAGAAATTCATTATGAGAACTGACTTGAACATCCTACATGAAATTTTATTCACACATTAATGTGTAAGAATTCAAGAGGCCCTATAACCTTTTACCTTGAACCATAAAAAGTGGTTTGGTAATTTTACCTTGTGAGAAATGACATCATTCTTGGGGATTAAGATGAAAAGTATTTAAATAACCATATTTATAGACCATTGTATAATTCTTCTAATTTATGTTTCTAAGATGATAATACAACAACTAGGTGGGATATGATTCATGCGTATATGTTTCATTATCAAATACCAATATTTTATTAGTGTAATTAAATATGTAAATACCATTATTCAAATGTACCATACCATAAAATATCTTATTTTTAAAAATTAGAATCTATTATTTGAAAAACTGAAAATAAATCCATCCATATCTATGTGAGAAACATATATGATGTTCTTTATAAATAGTGAGATCATAATAACAACCCATTACAAACTAAATCAACCTTATTGGAAACATGATAGGGGTATTCCCTAAGGGAAATAATATGCAACCTTTATTTATTGGAATACCTTAAATACAAATCACATTAGTAAACAATACAAAATTTATATAGTTCATGAATTTGGACACAGATGTATTGAACACATCCACATATAATTCCAAAAATTTAGGTATAGAAATATCAAATTAAATAATTAATTAATTTGATATTTCACTTAAACTCATTGATTAAGGGGAATTTCTATTCATGTGGCTCTAATTATCATGTGAAAATCAAGTAGCACCCCAAGCTTCCACAATATGTTTCTCTTTGAATAATAAAATAGTGTGCGATGTATGCAACACTGAGTTCAAGCGCACCACGACCTATCAAACTAGCCATTTAAAAAGTGGTTATGAATAGTATTAACCAAAATTTGAATTCTATATGTATACCATATAATTTTAACATTCATATTTTGTGTTTCTTAGACATAATATAATAAAAAATTCAACTTTCAGATAAAAAAAGTATTTTTAAAAAATGCAGTTTTTCAGCCTTTTAATGAAAAAACATTTTTAAATCCAATATTTAACCCTTTTATATATTAAATTTAATGAAATTAAATTCTTCTTGAGAATCAAGACATAAATTATTTTTGGATAAATTGTTGGTACTTTTATGATAACTTTCATATTTTGATGAAAAATTAAAGCACTAAATTTTAATTAAAAACAACTTTTTTAATCAAAATAATTCACAGTGTTAAATTATAAATTTGAGTGGTTTTAAAGTGTAATTATATTATATTTTTATCATTTAATATAATTTATGTCATTGGATGTAATTTAAAATTTAAATTTTACATAAACACATGTCAATATTTTGATAGTTTTTACTTCTTAAAAACCCGCTTTTTCATTTTAACAATGAGAATTAATTTTAAATTAATTTATTTAACTTCTGTGTTTTGATTTTGGAAAAATGGATTCCATATTTGGAATCAAAATATCCAAATTTTTTAAATATGTAACTTTTATTTTTAGACATTATGAATAGTTACTTCAGTAAATATTTTATTTACCATGGTTGAAGGATAAATCTGGTAAATAGGAGTAAAAATAATATTACAATAATATTAAAATTACCCTAACACGTGTCTTAACCATATTTTCTAATACATTAACGACCATGGGAATCCTTGGGTTGATTTTGGGACCCCATGGAGCCACTTGGGAGTGATAATGACATTTTATATTAATTAATTTAACGTAAAGAAAAAAATAACATAAGCATGTATCTTTGAAAGTTTTGATGACATCCACTTATTTTATAGGTTAATATGACATGATAGGGTTGATTCAATATTTTTTTTCAAGTGATCAAGTTGTGATGACATTCACTAAAACCAAATACTAAATAGTGTCAAAATTGACATAAATGAGTTTTTAAAACAAATAATATATTATTAAATTATATAATAGTCATAAAAATCTATGTTTTGGCCAAAAGACTTATATAATAATATATATTTCATAAATTAACCACTTTAGGTTCTCTTGTAATTTTATAGTATGTTTATTAACCATAAAATTTTAAAATACAAGGAGACATGGTAAATGTTTAACTATTTAACTAAGAGTTAAATATAAACGATAAGGTTAATATTGTATCCCAAACTTGTTTAAAACCTGTTGGTTGAGAGGATTCGACACATAAACACCAAAGTCTCAATATAAGTTCATTTCGATCCATTAGAATCTGAAAATGATTTTATAATAAAATAATATTTTAATATTTTCCTAAAGTGACCCTCACCCCTCTAATAAAAGGGAACTTCCCCTTCACATAATTACACACCTACAAATCCATTTGTCTCAGACAAACACTACTCAAATCTCATCCCTACTTCCCTAAATTAAACCTATAGGCATTAATTTGATCAGAAATCCAACCTATGGAGCCCTTTCGATGAAATCAAAAGGAAGAACCCGGAGAAGAGGTAATAATTTCATCACTGCTTTCGATGTTATTTTCTTCTTCCACTTCCACTTTCATTATTTTCTACATACCAAAATAATGACTCATATACATTATAAATACTATTATTTTATTATAAATATGGTACAACCATATTTTTCATTCTATCCACCCTATAAATGACAATGTCACCATACGTGCGTACGTACGGCTTACCGTCTCCACGTCTGGGTGAAGTTTGTTATTCAACACTTCATTAATTGTATGGGTATAATAATGAGTATAATTGATGTAAATAATAATATAACATGTTAATGATAATTTATATATGATATACCATCCAATTACATACTATTTCACCATCAATAGAATGGTATTATCGCTCGTGTGTACGTACGGATTACCGTCTACATGAACGTGATGAGATTCATTCCCCATCGTAACCATTCAAGAATAATTTTTATTTGATGATTTAAAAATAATTAATAAGAACATAATATCAATATTTATATGAATCAAATACATCCTATCCATAACAAACAAGACTTATGAAACAAAACATATAAACGAAAATAAATCAGTTAACACCCGAAACAATGATACTACTGAAATATTATTAACAAAACAATATTAGAAGATCATATATGAAATAATATTTATGTATGTGGTTGTTTTATAATTTAATAACAATTATTTAAAAATTATACAAGATGATAACATACCATCAACCAAGGAAAAGTACAAATTAATGGTTAATTTTAGAATCTCTTTTTTATCTGAGGTTGTTATTTGTAAGTATCTACTGAGATGTCTTTATCATCCACATCTGTGTTTCTTAAAAATGTATTCCAAAACATTTTTATTATTTTATAGACTATGGTTTAAATTAATTTATACCCTCATTTTAATTTTTCATAAAATGGTTTGAAAGGAATCTTTCCATTGTTTTCCAAACAAGGTACTTTATGACCATTTCAAAAAATTAAGGTAAGAATGTTTTTTTAACTTATACAGTAGGTGCAGTTATTTTCCACCATTAAAACACCTTCGAAGCTTCCCATACAAACTTATAAGAATATTTTCAAAATAAATGTTTTCTTATATAATTATGTGAGATTTAAATTATTTTAAAATAGAAAGAGATATTACTCTCAAATAGTTTTGATTTCATCTATGTAAACATCCTTCGATAGATTTTACACTTGTCAGAAGTTGATTTATTATGATAAAATCTTCCATATTTTATTGAAGTAATTGTGATATGTTTGACTGTGGATGTGTTATTTTTATACCATTCATGGTTTATGGTTATAGTATTAACAATTCGTATGCTAGTTTTGATATGACTGTTTATGTTATGTTTCAATATTTTCATATGAGGAATGCATTGGACTTATTAAGTGATAGGTGGAGTTTCCTAGAGCTCATCGACACATCAGTAGGTCTAATGAGGAAAACTAGTATCTTGGCATACAGCCTTGAAAAAATCTTGTTTTTAGTATTGGCACGAGGCCTTGACTATGTCGTTATGATGTATGGCATTATACATTCCATCATTATCAAATTGGATATTGATATTGCATGTGATTATTCGACAAGTAGATTATCCATGTGAATAAGTAAATGGAATTATTTGAATTTTATTTTCCATAGTATACTGAAGTTTATTTTTAAAAGGATTTTGTTTTAGTCTTATACATTGCCTTAAATGTTTATTCTTATTTATGAATGATTTCTCTATATTGTTATCCTTACTGAGCATCTGAGCTCACCCCTTTCTTATGTTTTATTTTCCCAGGATGTGAAGAAGTATATTATGACTGACTTGTAGGGATATGTTAAGGGATATGAGTGTGTTCTACAGAGGCACAATGTTTTTTTATTACAAGATGTAATGTAAAAATTATGTATGTATCTAGTACCTCCAATGTTACTAAACTGATCGGTATTTATGGATATGATTCCTTGTATCATGCCAATGTTATATAATAATAAACAGACTCTGGGTAACTAGAGTCATAGTGTTATAGTGGGTATCATAGAAAGTTTAGTACAATCCTTTGGAGCTAGATTTGGAAAAAACATGATTAGAGAACATTACCCTAAGATAGACATTGAGGATTAGTATAGATTAACTTCCTAGAATTTAGGTAATGTAGATATTTTGTGAATTTTCCAAGAAATACATCTCTGTTTGGATATGATCATGTAGATTCAGCTCTGGGACATATGTAACTAGGAGTGAAAACTCCGAAAAGGAGTTTTGGTCTTGACCTTGGGTATCCTGGCACACGACAACAGGCCTTGTTGCACTCTTGGTTATGACACTCTTAGGGGATATGCTTAGGGTAATTAAAATTTTCTTTACAAACCATTATGAATGATTTAGGAGTAAATAGCACCTCAAAGAATTTATTTTATGATTATGGATTATATCTATAAACTATTTAATTTATGTAAAGTGTTTTACAAGTTTAGAATTATATATTGCGATTCATAAACTAATATAGTGTTTGACATTGTTTAGAAATGGAGCCCTGTGGAAGGAATGGAAATCATATCAATGCATGTAATACATGTAGAGATATCTTTCCTACTCAAGATAATTATAGTGGATCTGGTGATGCAACTAGTGCTGAACAACTTATAACCATACTCAGACAACTCACTTAGGTTATGAATAATTACCTTACCCGTATAGAGCACCCTGATTCACAACATGGATGATCAATGTTAGATTGCTTCATGAGGCAACAACCAATAAAATTCAATGGGACTAGAAATCCATTTTTCATAGAACAATGGAAAATTTCCATAGAGAAAATATTTCATGCTTTGGGGAGTAGTAAAAGAGAAAAAGTTATCATGGTAGTTTATTGCCTCATAGGAGATAGAAATCAATGGTGGTCATTAATTCAAAAAAAAAAGGAGGATGAATAAGTATCAAATATGGAATATAGGGAGTTTAAAGATCGTTACTTAGAAAAATAGTTCCCTCATGACCATCGAGAAGATATGGAAAGAAAATTTCTGAGTTTGAGGAAAAAGGAGGATGAGAATGTCGCAAAGTATGAGGCTAACTTTACAAGGGTAGAAAGGCATGCAAAATATTATATACCTAACCCAATGAGTAAGATTGATCATTTCTTTTATGGGTTAATACCATGTCTCGACCTAGCATTAGTCTCACAATCCTTCTCATCATATGAAGATATTGTCTCATGTGCAATCAAGATATGAAAGGAATTCTCTAAGTCTTACGATTTTAAAGCAAAGAAAAAGAAGAAGAGATCTACTGAAAACTCTCGAAATATAAATAAGGTGAAGAAGGAAAAATTATAATTTCCATCCTATAGTAAATGTTGGAAGAAACACCCTGGTACTTGCTTGAAGGGAATGAGAGTATGTTACAAGTGTCGTGAAAAATTCCACCAAGCTTGTGATTGAAAAGGAAAGAAATAGGCTGTCAATGTTGAATTCTAAAATTGTAGAGAAATGGGGCATTATGCAAATGAATGTTCTAAGTGAAAAGAAAACTTAACTTAGAAAAGGCTAAGGGAGAAAGGACAAGATTATAATGTTACTACAGTTGAAGTGGAATAATTAATGTATTTGTGTTTTTGGATTCAAGAATTATATTATGGTTATACGAAGAATGTGATATATATAAGGATTGTACAACAGTAATTTTTTCTTTTATTAAGGTTTTAATATGATTAAGGTAATTATTTGTTTAGTATGTGACAACAAGATCATCTTTACATTGTTTGAGGAATCTGATGTTACAATTGATTTTAGAATTTAGAGACCCTTTAGAGAGTGTTTGGACAGAAATTGTTTTGGATAACTATAATGGTTGTAATGTATTAACATGAAAATTGGATATTATTGTTTAAGGTTAAAATATTTTTTAAGATTATTTCTGGATTGTTATAAAAATTACAACCTGCAGGTCGGGCAATAACCCGTCGCATCCGAAAAAGCTATAGAAATTAAACCCACAACCAAAGTTCGATAAGGCTTTATCACCTACCGCTAGCCTACAGGAGGTCCCTGGTTGTTACAAAATATTTTTCTTCATTTAAATGGTATATGCTTATATTTGTAACCCTATACGATTAGGATAAATTGAATATTTTTGAGTCTTATTATCTTTTGGAGTGAAAGGTGAGTTTGTGGTAGAAATTAGTTAAAGGATGGAACTTAGCATGTCAAGTATATTTTTATTTTATGAATAAATAATTTATTAAAATTTAGGGAAAGGATATTAAAACAAAAAATGTGTTATCTTAATACCTTATGTTTTGTTGAACTGGTGATATTTTAAATCATTATAGATTTATGGCTTTGAGGCCCCTAGTTTTACATTCACTTGTTTGTGATTGATGACCTCAATCAATCCCTATAAATATTTATGTTTTTTTTCTAATTATAATTGCCACCAATGTTTTCCTATTATAAATCCTAATTTGGTGGTGACATTTTCATTTCCCTTTCCATCCTATGAAGACTAAATTTTATTAACCCTATTTCCAATGTGGGTTTCCATAAATGTATTTTCTATTTTTTTTAACCTTTTATTTTTAAAAACAATTTCAAATTAGGAGGATGAAATTTATTGAAGGAGGGAAGAATGTAACACCCCATGCTTCCATAATATGTTTCTTTTTGAATAATACAATAGCGTGCGATGTACGGAACACCGAGTTCAAGCACATCACGACCTATCAAACTAGCTTTTTAAAAAGAGGTTATGAATAGTAATAACCACATTTTAAATTTTATATATATCATATAATTTTAACATTCATCTTTTGTTTTTCTTAGACATAATATAAGGACAAATACAATTTTTCAGATAAAAGAAGTATTTTTAAAAATGTAGTTTTTACTCCTTTTAATGGAAAAACCTTCTTAAATCAAATATTTGACACTTTTATATATTAAATATAATGAAATTAAATTATTCTTTATAATTGGGACATAAAATTTTAGTTTGGATAAAATTTTTATACTTTTCTGATAACTTTCATATTTTTATAAATAGTAAAAAAACTAATTTTTAATTAAAAACAACTTTTTTTAATCAAAATAATTTATAGTGTTAAATTTTATATTTAAGTGGTTTTAAAGTATTAATAGATTATATTTTTATAATTTAAGATAATTTAAGTCATTGGATTAAATTTCACATTTAAATTGTACATAAACACATGTCAATCTTTTGATAGTTTTTACTTCTTAAAAACCCGATTTTTCGTTTTAACAATGAGAATTAATTTTCAATTAATTTATAAAACTTTTGTGTTTGTAATTTAGAGAAATGGATTCCATATTTGGAATCAGGATGTCCAAATTTTTTAAATAGGTAACTTTAATTTTTATAAATTATGAATAGTTACTTCAGTAAATATTTTATTTACCATGGTTAAAGGGTAAATCCGATAAATAAGAGTAAAAAATAATATTATAATAATATTAAAATTATCCTAAATGTGTCCTAACCCTATTTTATGATACATTACTGACCATGGGAATCCTTGGGTCAATTGTGGGACCCCATGGAGCCACTTGGGAGCGATAATGACATTTTTTATTAATTAATTTAAGGAAAGGACAAAAATAACATAAGCATGTATCTTCAAGTAAAACATTTTATATATGGGGTCATATAATTGATATCTTCAACTATAAATAGTAATTATAATAATAAAACTATTCCCTATATCATGATATTTTATTAATATATTTTTAGACATAAAATAAATATATTTATTTGTGACACAATAATAATGTAGTATTTTCCTTTTTAATGAAAGAATAAAATAAATGATATTATAAATTTTAAAATAAATTTAATTTGATAGTTTTTATTCTATACAGTAATTTTCTAGGTTAATATGACATTTTAGGGTTGATTAAGTTTATTTTTTTCAAATTAGTCAAGTTTTTATGACATTCACAAAAACTAAATACTAAATAGTGTTAAAATTGGCATAAATGAGTTTTTAAAACAAATACTATATTATTAAATTATATAATAGTCATAAAAATATAAGGTTATACGAAAGGAATTATATAATAATATAGATGTCATTAATGAACCAATTGAGATTTTCTTTTCATTTTATAGTATGCTTATTAACCATATAATCTAAAAATATAAGTAGACATCGTAAATGTTGAACTATTTAACTAAGAGTTAAATATAAAATATAAGGTTAATATGGTTTCCTAAACTTGTCTAAAACCTATTGGTAGATATTATTTCGACACTTAACCATCTTAGTCTTGAAATAAATTCATTTGGAGCAATTAGAAATCAAAAATTATTTTATAATAAAATTATAGTTCAAACTTTTCCTAAAGTGACCCTCACCCCTCTTATAAAAGGGTATTTCCCCTTCTCTTAATTTCACACCTCCAAATCCATTTGGCTCAGCAAACACATGATAAAATCTCCTCCAAACTACCATCAATTCAACCTAGAGTAATTACTTTGATCATAAATCCATCCTAAAAATCTCTTTTGATGAAATCAAAAGGAAGCACCTGAAGAAGGGGTAATAATTTGATCACCTCTTTCAATGTTCTTTTCTTCTTCCACTTCCTCTTTATTTGTTGTCTCCAGACCAAAATAATAAACCAATACCTTCTACATACTGTTATTTTATGATAAATATGGTACAACTATATTAATTATTCTATCCACCCCATAAATGTCAAAGTCACCATACGTGCGTACGTAAGGCTTACCATCTCCACGTCGCAGTGTAGTTTTTCATTCAACACTTCATTATTTTGATGGGTATAATAATGAGTATAATTGATGTAAATAATAAATATAACTGGTTAATTATTCTTTATATATGATTCACCATCCAATTATATACGATTTCACCATCAATATAATGGTATTATCGCTTGTGCATACATATGGATTACTGTCTCCATAAACGTGATGAGATTAATTCCTCATCGTAACCATTCAAAAATAATTTTAATTTTTTGATTTAAAAATAATTATTTATAATATAAAATCATTCTATATATGAATCAAATGCATCCTATCCATAAAAAACATGACTTTCATAATAAAACATATAAAGAAAAACGAATCAGTTCACACCTGAAACAATGAAACTACTGAAATATTATTAACAGATCAATATTAAAAGATCATATAGAATATCATATTTATGTATGTGGTTCTTGTATAATTTAATAGAAATTATTTATCTATTATATAACAGGTTAACCTATCCTAGACCAATGAAAAGTACAAGGGTAAGGTTTAATTTTTCAATCTCTTTATTATCCGAGGTTGTTTATATGTAAGTATCTACTATGACCTCTTTATCATCCACATCACTGTTTCTTAAAAATGTATTTCAAGTTTTTTGTAATATTTACTAGACTAAGGGTTAATGTAATTTATAACATTTTTTTAATTTTTATAAAATTGTTTGAAAGTAATATTTCTGTCATTCTCTAAACAAGGTACTTTATGTCCTTTTCGACAAATTAAGGTAAGAATGTTTTTTAACTTATACAGCGGGTTATGCTATTTTCACCATTTATAACACATTAAAATATTCCCTTACCTGATTATAAGAATATTTTCAAAATAAATGTTTTCTTTTATAATTATGTGACTTTTAAATGATTTCAAAATAGAAATATATAATCCTCTCAAATATATTTTATTTCATTTATGTCAACATCCTTTGATATATTTTACACTGGTTTGAAGTTGATTTATTATGATACAATCTTCCATATTGTATTAAAGGTTTTGTGATATTTTTTACTGTGGATGTGTTATTTTATACCATTCATGGTTTATGGTTAAAGTATTAACAATTCTTATGCTAGTTTTAATATGACTGTTTATGTTATGCTTCAACCTTTTCATATGATGAATGCATTGGACTTAGTTAGTGATTGGCGGTTCCTGCTATAGCTCCTTGATGAATCTATAGGTCTCATGAGACAAACTAGTGTCTTGGAACAAGGGCTTGAAAAAATATTATTTATAATCTTGGCCTGAGGCCTTGACAATGTGGTTATGATGTCCGAAATTATGAATTCCATCATAATGAAATTGGCTATTGATATTGCATGTGATTATTCGACTAGTAGAATATCCAAGTGAATAAGTAAATGGAATTATTTTAATTTTATTTTCCATATTATACTGAATTTTATGTTTAAAAGGATTGTGTTTTAGTCATATACATTTCCTTAATTGTTTATTTTTATTTATGAAAGTTTCCACTATATTGTTATCTTTACTAAGCATCTAAGCTCACCCCTTTATTATGGTTAATTTTACCCGGATGTGAAGAAGTATATTATGACTGACATGAAGGGATAGGATAAAGGATATGAGTGTGTTCTACAGAGACAAAATGTTGTTTTTTTATTTCATGATGTAATATAAAACTTATGTATTTATCTAGTACATCCAAGGCTACTAAGCTAATCAGTATTTCTGAACATGATTCCTTGTATCATGCCAATGTTATATAATAATGCACTGAATATGGGTAACTAGGGTCAGAGAATTACAAATAATATCACATCAGGTTCCCTTCCTTACCTTTGGATCTTCTCTTTCTCAGAAATATGGTTCACTATAGCATTAGACTTGGAATTAGAATTTGTTCCAATTTACTTTTCCTCCTCTCCCTATTTAATATAAGGGACCCTAATTTTTCACCCCCCTTGTATTTTCCATCTAAGTTAATTAGAGAAGGAATTTATAATAGAGTATTGTCAATATTGTGTGTTATATTTTACAATAAAATATTGACATGGTTTTAATTAGTGAGGCTGAAATAAGATCATTGTGTAGCTCATCACGGATCATAAGATCCAAGATATATGTGAACTTAGTATATTCCATCATCTTGACGACATGAGTAAAATATTTCATTGGATCCATATTTTTCATGTGAACTATGCATTTGAGATCTCATATCTCTCACATATCACATTCTCTTGATAGAGATATTAATAGTGTAGAACATTGTTATATTCATCCATATTTCTATATTTCAAAAAAATAACTAAAAATAGACTATTGCTTGAAACATTTGATATACATTATGTCATTCACATGATTTAAATAGAGAGATATGTCTTCCTCACTAGCCTTTTTGTCTAGTATCTTTTGAAGTGTGGTTTCTAACATGTTCAATTTTGGTCTCTGGTTAATTAAAATGTGTAAAAGACTATTACATTCAAGGAAAGTATCACTGGTGAGAAAATTATCCTTCTCCAATATGGATCATAGTGATATTTTTGATTTTTTTTGACTTTATATTTCTACAAACTAAAACATTATAATTAGTACATTCATGGTGACAAAAAATTATTAGTAAATATTCATTAAATTTTTTCAATCTCCCTATATTTTTTAGAAACCTTATAGTCATCAGTGCTAGTTTTAGAGTATCTAATTTCTTAGTAATTATATTATAAAGGATCCATATTCACTTCTCATAACCTAGAATTTTCCTTGAAAGGTTACATGAAGTATTTTAGGTAGCTGTAACTTAATAACTACATTAAATTGTACTTCCTTGATCCATAGTGTGGATTAACCAATAAAAAGAACATAGTTAAATATATCCTAAACCATTTCATATCAGTTACATCATGTACTACTTGGGAATTAAAACATTTATGAGAAATATTTTTTGTTGACACAAGAAATAATGGAAAAAGTTCCATGATAAATGAAATCACTACACCATGTTTTGTTCATGAAAATTGATCTATGTGGTTGATTATAAAAATATATAGTTAATGGATATAAAACTTATTATTTTAGTTAATTGATAAATCTATTTATGTATAAATTCCCATTTTATATTTATCACAAAAATTGTCAATTTTAAGAGGATTTTAATTAAATGATTAACCATTTATGATAAAATGTACTCATAATCTAGTTTTATTTTTTTATATGTAACATTCTTGTAAATTCATTATATGCTGATTTAAAAACATCATTAGAAATTAATTTTTAACTATGTAACTGAATGAAATAAAATAAGTGTCATGATCATTTTGTTATGTATTGTTTAGTTTTTCTAGATGATTATAAACCAACCCCCAACCACAAGGGAACACACCATTAGCCGTAACATGGTTTATATTTCCGAATTACACTACGGATCCTATGTATCAACATGATCAGTTTGACCTCATATTTGGGAAATGGATCACCTCCACTCACCAATGAACTCCATCCTAACATAGTATTTTAATTACACACATGTGATGTGATTCAATAGATTTTATACAATGGTATTTAAATAAAAATTGTTGTTATGAAAACCCATACATAAAATTGGGGAGTGGATGAAACACATGCCATATTTTATAATATTAGAAAATTAAAATAAAGAAATTAAATACATAGGGCTGGTTTATTTGCATTATCATCCACATAATATCAATAGAGAAAATATTTGAATTTTTTTTGTCAATTACTTTTATTTTTTTCATTAAATAAATTTATATTCAAAGAATTAATCTAATTAATCTAATTATTGCAACTTTTTCTATGAATCCTCAAATCACCATAATTTATATTGTTTAAAAACACAATCTAATTGATAATTAATTATATAAAATAGTTTACCTAGAAGAATTAATGGTTACTCATCCAATTTGTCCCATGAGAATCATTTTAATATATATTTATCAATAAAACAACAAGGTGTGTATTGTTGAATGAATGACCCATGGGACAAATGTTAAAATGAATAATTATATATTTAATTATTATATACATGTAAAATTGAGTAAAATATTTACATCATATAAATATTCATTTACTATTATATATAACTTGTATTATGTTTATCCTATATTCATGTCTCACACCATGGGATTCAGCATGTTTCCTATCACCGGCAAGCTCAAGGTGCATAGTGTATTGTTCAAAATACACAGCGTGCCACCTCAGATTTGCGTAAAATGTCATTCCCCATGTAAATTATTTAATAAAAAAATTTCCTATGAGGATCAGTGTTCACAACCTTTTGAAAATAGGTACTACATGTCACATACATTGGTTACACATCATGTAGTTCTTTATACAATGTGTTAGTCTATTTGGATCTAAATCTTGATCCATTTTATTCATATCATTGATTTAATTTTTTTGGATCTTACCTGATATAGAATGGAATATATGAGAAAAATTAATACATGAAATGTAACTGGGTTATAAATACCATTTAATCGAGTTTTGTTGAATAAAAACCATTAGTACCTTAATATGGTGTTGTTCATATATTTCATTAGGTTTAAATCATAATCATTTACTAGTTATATTTGCATTTATGAAGAATGCAAGAAACAAACTTTTCAGTTAATTATAAAATCTATATATGGAAAACCACACATGAATACATGTATGAAATCAACTAATAATAAATAATTATAAATTAAAATGATTATTTCTATTATAAGGCATGTAGGTTCCGAGTATAGCGGAAGAACCTTTGATGGTATACCCATCTATGATAATAATATTATCTAAAAATAATATTAATCTCAAATGAAAATTATCATCATGTAAAATTAAATTCCATAGATTACAAGACCAAAAAAACATTGGAACTTGAAGAGAAGGACCTTCATATGTTATTATTAATTAATTTACGAGAAGATTTAAAAACACATCAACTAGTTATTCTCTCTTCATTGAAGATTTAGTTGAGCGGTTCTCATCATAACATCATTTAACTATAATATCCATATAATGAACCCCTATATTAGTGATACACACATACCCCACAATAATATAATGTTTTCACAGAATCACAATTTTCTATCAGGGATGATCCTAATTCCATATATTTTTTGTGATTGATTCTAGTTCAATTAGTCTTATATAGTAAGAACCATTGATGTACTCTCAATGTCTTGAGATAGAAGGATTAGTGAGAGAATTTTCTTTATCTCAATACATCTATCTTAATCTTGGTAGATTCTCTCTCAATCCATTTTTTTCAATACGACTAATTATGGAAAGTGATATAATTGGATAATTATTATGGAAGGTTTAGGGTTGGAAAATAACAAATAAGCCCTTATCTAACATTACAATTCTTATTTGACCCCATTTCTAATAATAATAATATGAATATTGTTAATATCTTGATGTATTCATCACATTCAGAACATATATAAATATTATTTATAGAATTTACAAATAAACCATTGTGCTTAATTATATTTCCATGATCAACATTAACCATTCATTTAATAATGTTTATTTATTTAATAAAAATATTCACAATATTATTAATAAATAATATTATAAATAATATATTCACCAAACCATACTAAAAAAAATTTATTATATTTATTTTAAAAATTAATATTTTTAATAACTTTTGAATAAAATATAACAAATTATCAATCCTAATTAAATATATTATTTTTTATAACTTATTATAATCATTTTATTAATTTAGTTGAGATTAAGGATACACTTACTGTTTGACACTCTAGGTTTATTTTTCATGGAATTATGAATAACCACCCTATGTTCAAGAATAGTTTATATAAATTTTACAAGGGATCCATAGAGAAAGGAGAAAATGTCTTAAGGACATATGACATTTGAGTTTTTTTTACCATGAAATACATCACATTTATCATGATATATGTAATCATTCTGGTTTTATTAATATTACATCAACCAATATACTTGACAAATCATTATTTAAATTTTTAGGAAAATATTATCCCATTAAAGACCATGGCCTTTGATTTATATAGGATACTACATTACCATCAATGGAACATATATAAAAACATCCTTCAAGGGATAAATGATATATATATTTTTTTCAAATTATCCATTAATTAAATATCAGTCATGACACATTTAATTTCTTTTACATCACCGATAAAATTTTTCATCATGATAATTGTCAACATATCAATGTAAGATATTCATAATATCCTTTATTTATAAACATAATCTCTAAGGATCAATACTCACAACATTATATTGGAACATCAACTGAAACATGGAAATGTATAATTTAAATTAGTAGGTTTATTTTTATAACCACCAATCGTGGAGATTTGAAATGGAGGACACCATTAAGATGTTTATTAATTTCTTATGATCATCCAACCCATGATTTCATGAATGAATTGGGACCTATTAAACAATATCATATGAATATACTAATATATTCAAGAATACTATCATGGATCCTCATCGTTATAATCATACAGGAGAACTTATAGGACAATTTAGTTTGACATATATTCTTAAGATATTATCACATAAAAATATCATGTAGAGGAATAATAATGATGTGATAAAAAAATATAAATTATAAAAATAAAACTATTAATTACATAGAATATTTATTCCAGGGAATAAATCCAACATTAACCATGTGGTGCACCCATTATTTTTCTGAAGAAAAAAGATGGTTCAATTTGTCTTTGTATGGATTATTAAAAACCTATAATCATAAAAATTAAGAAGAAGTATAATGTACTCCATATTTAAGGCCTATTTTATAAAATATGTGAATGTTAATAATTATCCATGATTGTTCGTTGATCTGGATATCATCATTTAAGAGACAATAGAGGGGATATACACAAGAGAACTTTACTTATGTTTTATTGTTACAATGAATTTATAGTTATTCAATTTAAATTTACAAATAATAGTACTATCATGAAAAATATAATAACTTGAGTTTTTAGATATTACCTTAATCAATTTTTTTAGTATTTATATATGATACTATCCTATATCATTAGAATAAGGAAGACCATGAAGTCCATTTTAGTATTGTGTTGAATTACACAATGAAGAATATGTTGATTGATATATTTTTCAAAATTGAATCGTGTCTATCAAAATTAAAATTATTTGGTATCATAATTATGAGATAGGGTATATCAATAGACCATTAAATGATGGATGTTACTGATCAATGACCACGACCATAAAATTTTACTATGTTTTAATTCCTTCTTAGATTAGTTGGATTGTAGTGTTGTTTTTTGAGAAATTTTTAAATGGTATAAAATTCAAAAAACACATTGATGAAAAAGTTATTCATGATCCATAGAAATTATTATTGTTAATAAAATTTCATGGATCGTAATAGAATTTCCAAAAGTACCCCAGTTATCACATTAACAATTAGTGAATAAGGGTTTATGATATACAATTATGCATCAATTATGGGATTGAGATGTGTTATCATATACAATAACATGGTAATAGTGTATCCCTAATTAAAATTTAAGGTTCATGAGAAATATCACCTGAATAAGGATTTGGAACATTCAACACTAATTTTTCCTATAAAATATGGAATTATAATTATTATGGTGAATGTGGTGATATATATAAATTCAAAAAAAAATAAAGTATATTATCACACACAAATAGATAAATATTAACTTATAGAGATGGTTGGATTTATTAATGAATATAACATCTCAATACACTACCACCATCATAAGGAGAAAAAAGTGGATGATGCTCATAGTTAGAATGTCAATAATATTTTATCCATGATGATGATATAAAGAACTAAAAACCTACGAAATTTCACCTGATAAACCATGAAACCATGATGGAAAGAATATATCGTATCTTTAAAAATTTATTTTTTACAATGTATAACTGTTTAAGTTAAGGATAAGAATAATTAGGGTAGATTTATATCAAATAATTCAAGGAATGTTCCAAATTTTAATGGTGAAAACTATAAAATGAAATAATTTTAGAACTAGATATGTGCCATATTCTTGCAAGAATCGAAGAAGGAATTGTTTGATGGAGCATACATATCAATATTCTATATCTACTCCAAAATCAAAAATACATATACATATCTCTTGGATTATCTATGGAGGTGTTATATGAAAAAGGGATATCATGAATTATGTATCCCGATTCCCATTACCCAAATATACATATACATGGGAAAACATCACCATGAATTTTATTATAACACCCACAAGAAATATGTTGTCTATAATTTCATATGGGTTGTATTTGATTACATTATGAGTTAAAAACATTTTTTTATTAAGTATAATTTTCCACATGTTCTAGTTACATGGATATACATCAATGAATTAATAATGTTTCAAGGACTACCAACCCCAATTGTATCTATTTAAGATCCAAGGATTACCTTGAATTGTTTATTATGTATTACACAATAATTTAATATATAGATAATAATTATAATTATATATCATAATTAGATATATTTTTAGTATGATAAGTTTATTAGAACCTTATAATATAAATAGTTAGATTTTTCATTATATTTTAAAATTGTTTGGGATGAAAATTATCCTTAAGTCACTATTTTTTGTGAAAATAAATTTCAATCAATAAATTGGGTTGATACTTATAAATACCCTTATATAAATAAGTTTAAAATCAATCATAATAGAATTTATATGGAGAAAAAAAATCCATTGGTACCTTGGTTAGATATTAAAGTGGTATAAAAAGATAGATCCATTTATCTACACACTATAAAAGCTCATAATCAACACAAAAAATATATTAATAATTTATGAAGAGTTTTAGTGTTTCATTTCGTTCAAATGATATTACTATTAATAGAACATTATATATTTTTTATGTTTTTAAATAAGGGATGAAGATACCAAGATATAACATTACTTATGCAATTAATTATCATATATGGATGACTGAGTTTCTCTCAATGCTTTCAACAATCATCTCCCAAGTACATGATTTGATTATTGAATCATTTTTTAGGATGACTATACTAGATACTTAAAATATACTAAACTCATAGGCTGTATAGATGGATCATGTTATTTTGTTTGTGGAATAATGGGTAGAGATTATATTTTGAAGAGGTGAATTAATATAGAATATGACCAATCACCTAGTTATCATTTTGGGGTCAAACTATATGTTTTTTCAAGATACCTAGGAACTTTATGAGTTAATGTGGTGTAAGTATCCTTGTCTTTATAATTTTATATTACATAATTATAAGGGATAAATTAATTTATGTGGTTAAGTAATGTAAGAATATGATATTTTTTCTTTAACAACTGCCCCCTACATTCCCCCGAGTTTCCCTATACACATGTTTTGTCCTCTCAATGAGGCTAACTGGTGTCCTTGATTGGGTGATTAGACTATTAAATTTCCCGACTATCCGACACATGGTCTTTTAGGTGTACTTTGTACTCACTAACACACACCCCATGGAACATCCTAGGATTTCGAAAATCCCAATAACAACATAAAGAAAAAACCTCACATACTTTAGATTTATAATAAATTAGGATCCCAAAATCAATCATTCACCTTGTTGAAATTCATAGTAAAAGTTAGCCTTTTAACCTGTATAGATTATACGGTGTTAAATTCACCCCCTTAAGGGAAATAATTTCTCATCGTAGAACCTATATCTCATACAAGGTAGTGATACCTTACATCCATATGGGTTCCTCCGTCAGTAAAAATATAATTATTTTTTCTGATAGGCTCCCTGATTTCCCAACATACAAGTTTTATCCCCTCCTTCGGGCCCAACCACATTCATGAATGCGTCACTAGTATAATATCTAGCCCCATATTCCAACACAAGTATTTTATAGTTATAACTTCCGTCACTCATAAACATATTATGATAAATATAAAGAGATCACCCATCCCAATATCTAATCCAATCCAAAACTATTTAACTATAAAGTTATATTTAGTTAGGATACTGAAAATAATAGTGAATCTTATTGAAATGGGTAGTAACATTTAGTATTTAAAACCTTTAATATTCTAGGGGTGTTATATTATCTTCTCATTTATATCACAAAATCATTATTGTGGACTGTACATCCTAATCCAAGAAGTTCCACTAAACTTACAACTAGGTTCCTCTTATTATATCACTTAATAATGAACCAACCCATATCAATAATACATATAAAGTGATATGACCTATACTATGTAGATATTTAAAATATAACTCAAACAGGTATCATGTATAACTGATAAAATATATGAAAATATAGTACATATGTAATAATGGTAAACACATCCATGATAAATACAGAACAATCCAAACAAGGATAAAATTGGTAAAAAAATAAAAACATAAACTAAATACCATGTCTCAATTTCCCTACCTGGTTTAGGTTCATTAAAGAATATAATAATTTGATAAACATAGATATATTTGTTACGAAACTAACTGGTAATGGTATAGGGACTTTGTTATACATGATATAGGTTATTTGTATTTTGGGTAGTAAGTGTGGGAGTGTTCCTTTCTAGCTCACATCCTTCTCTAAACCCAGGTTAAAATGGGAGTTCATGATTTTTTAATAATTAATGATCTTTTATTTTGAGGTTATTAAATTAAAATGGTTTTATGGTTCTTTATATAACGTTTTATTTTTTATTTTTTTACTTTTTCATAGAATTTGTGTTTGGTTTTTATTTATTTTATTTAATAACTAAAATTTGTGATCACGATATTTTTCAATTAAATTGGAAAATTTATTCTTACCTAATTGGAAATTTTTTTCAAGAAAATTTATCCTTAATGAGATCATATAAATCTTTTTGTGGAAGTTTTGAGACAATAATCACAGAAAAATCCTTCTATAGAACTTTATTTGTAGGAAACTATTATAAAAACTATTCATACTTGAGGTATTGTGGGTGTTGTGAAGAATGAATGAAAGGTGGAATATTGTATTAGAATTTACCAAACAAAATCCAACCATATTTGTGTGGTGAAAAAATAACTTATGATTCTGAATATTGGCTCACGAAAATTGTATGGATCATCTATTTTTAAAAAAATACTTACTTCTATATGATAGGATCTTAAGCTGACATATTGGAAAGGCCTGGGAGAAAATGGTGTGAATATACTATATTGGATAATACATATGGGGATTTTATATGTGATTCATTCCGAAAATATTCTCATCTACATAATTTTTCCGGAAACATTTAATATAGAAAAAATTGGGAATTTATACCCTTAGAAAAAGGGGAGTGTTTAGTTTCAGAGTATGCCACCAATTTTTCTAAGTTAGGACACCTTGAACTCAATCGTGTTACTAATGATAGACTCTATGATTAGTGGATTGAGATGTGTTTTGTAACACCTGAAGCTTCCACGGCATGATTCCCTTTGAATAATACAGTAGCATGTGTTACACTCAATTTCGAGTTCTAACACACCACAACCAATCAAACTAGCCGTTATGAATAGTAATACAAACTTTTTTGAAATTTTATAAATTTTATCTTTCCAAATGGACTTAATTTTCGGATTCGGTATATCGAAATTAGCTTAGGGTGAATTTTTGGTATTTTTTCTGAAATCTTTCAACTCTTGATGAATAATGAATAATACTGAATTTTAATTAAAAATAATTTTTTTAATCAAAATAATTTATAGTGATAAATTATACTATTGAGTGGTTTTAAAGTATAATTAGATTATATTTTCACCATTTAATCCAATTTTTGTTATTGGACGTAATTTCACATTTAAACTAGACATAAGCATGTTTCAATCTTTTGATAGTTATTATTTCTTAAAAAACACGCTCTTCGTTTTGACAATGGGAATTAATTTTAACTTAATTTCTGCCACTTCTGTGTTTTGAATTTAGAAAAATGGATTCCATATTTATAATCAGGAGGATCAAATTGTTTAAATAGGTAACTTTTATTTTTATACATTTTGAATAATTACATCGGTAAATATTTTATTTACCATGGCTAAAGGGTAAATCCGGTAAATAAGGGTAACAAAATAATATTATAATAATATTAAATTACCCTAACACGTATCCTAACCCTATTTTATGATACATGTCCAACCATGGGCATATTTGGGTCGATTTTGGGACCCCATGCAGCCACTTGTAAGTGATAATGACACTTTATATTAATTAAGTTAAAGTAATTACAAACATGACATAAGCATATATCTTTTAGTAAAAAATTTTTTACATAGAGTTATACATGTTATCTCTTCAACTATATATATTAATTAAAAATATAAAATATTTTCTACATATGGGTATTTTATTTATAATTTTTATACATTTAATAAATAAATTTATTTATGACACAATAATGATGCAGTAAATACAATATTAATGAAAGAATCAAATAAATGGTATTTTAAATATTTAAATAAATACAATTTGAAAGTTTTGATGTCATCCACTAATTTTCTAGGTTAATATGACATGTTAGTATTGATTAAATGAATTTATTTAATATTAATAAAGTTGTTAATACTTTAACAAAAATCAATTTTTAAATAGTGTCAAAATTGACATAAATGAGTTTTTAAAACAAATATTATATTATTAATTGATATAATATTCCTAAAAATCTACGGTTCGTCCAGAGGAATTATATAATGATTGGTGTATCATTAATGAACCACTTGGGGTTCTCTTGGAAGTATATAATAATTTCATAAACTATATAATATAAAAATACAAAGAGACATGGTAAATGTCAAACTATTTAACTAAGAGTTAAATCTAAAAGTTAAGGTTAATATATGACCCAAACCGGTCTAAAATATATTGGTTGAGTAGTTTTCGATCCATCCCCACCTTATACATTAAAAAAAAATACATTTTTGAGCCACTATAAACCGAAAATGATTTTATTATAAAATAATATTTCTTGTTTTTCCTAAGGTGCCCCTCACCCCTCTTATAAAAGGGAACTCCCCCTTCTCTCTAATTCACACCTTCAAAGCCATTTGGCTCGGCCAAACCCAACTCCAATACCCTCTAAACTGTCCTCCATTCATCCTAGAGGCCTTCCTTTAGTCAGAAAGCCAACTTAAGGAGCCCTTTTGATCAAATCAAAAGGAAGAACCCGAAGAAGAGGTAATAATTTCACCACCCTCTTTCAAGTTCTTTTCTTATTCCACTTCTTATTTATTTGTTATTACCATTATAAAATAATAACTCCAGTATATTCTATATACTATGATTTTATTATGAATTTTTTACAACCATATTAATTATTCTATCCATCCTTTGAATGACTTGTCACCATACGTGCGAGCGTACGGATTACCATCTCCACGTCGTGGTGTAATTGTTATTAAATACATTATTATTTGGATGGATATAATAATGATGTTTAATTAATGTAAATAATAAATATAACATGATAATTATTCTATATATATGATATACCATCCAATTATATATTATTTTAATATCAAAAGAATGATATTATCGCTCGTGCGAACGTACGGATTACCATCTCCATGAACGCGATGAGATTCATTTCCCATAGTATCTATTAAAGAATAATTTTCCATTGATGATTAAAAATAATGTTTAAGGACTTGATATAATTTGGGATATGAATATTATACAAACTACCCATAACAAAAATGACTTATGTAACAAAACATATAAAAGAAAACGAGTAAGTGAACACCCGAAACGACGATAATAATAAGATATTATTAACAAAGAAATACTAAAAGATCATATATGATATCATATTAATATATATGATTCTAGAATAATTTTATAACAATTATATCACCATTATAAAGTAGGTTAACCTACCCTTGACCAAGTAAAATTACGAGGTAAGGGTTCATTTCACAAACTTTTCATTATCCGTGGTTGTTTATACATAATTATCTACTGGGACCTCTTTATCATCCACATCCATGTTTCTTAAAAATATATTTTAATTTTTTTTACTTTTTGATAGACAATGGGTTAAAGTCATTTATACCTTTTTTTACTTTTTATAAGATGTTTATAAAGGAATCTTTCTGTTGTTTTCCAAATAAGGTCCTTTTTAACCTTTTCGACAAAATTAAGGTAAGAGTGTTTTTTTAACTTATACGGCGGGTGCGACTATATTACATCGTTATAACATCATAAAAGTTTCCCTTACAATCTTATAAGAACATTTTCAAAATAAATGTTTTCTTTATAATTATGCAACTCTTAAATGATTTCAAAATAGAAAGAGATATTTCTCTAAAAAGGGTTTTGATTTCATCTATGTCAACATCCTTTGATGTATTTTTTGTTTATTTGAAGTTGATTTATTATGATAAAAAACTTCCATATTGTATTGAAGGTTTGGTGATATTCTTGACCATGGATGTTCTATTTTTATACCATTCATGGTTTATGGTTAATGTATTGACTTTTCGTATGCTAGTTTTAATACGAATGTTTTTGATATGTTTAAACTTTTTCATATGAGAAATGTATTGGACTTAGTAAGTGACCGATGGAGCCCGCTATATCTCCTCGATGCATCGGTAGGTCACTTGAGACAACTAGATGTGGAATTATCCAAGGCCTTTCCCAATTTGATACATGGTTTTGGCCGAGGCATTAATCATTTTTAGACGTCTTGGCCGAGGCCTTGACAAAAAGTTTCAGAATGTCCATCATTATACATTCCCTCATTATGGAAATAATATGGATGGTTCGTGTGGCAATTCAACTAGTAGAATACCCATGATTATGTTTTATAATGATGACATTATTTTCTTAGCTCATATTCCTTCCATAAAAGTATTCATGTTTATTATTGGTAAAGGCATTAGGTTTCAATTATTCATAATGAATATTATTTATGTTATCTTCTGCTGTATTTCTTACCCTTACTGAGCATTTGAGCTCACCCCTTTCGTATGTTTCATTTTACCAAGATTGGAATAAGTTAGTTATGAGTGACTTTCAGGCATTATCTTGGAGTCTTGGATGTTTCCAATGTAATAAATTCGTGTTGTATTTAGTTTAAAGATGTAATGTTGAACTTATGTATGAATCTTGTTTCCAATAATAATAAACTAATCGGTCTTTCGAGACATGATTTCCTTGTGATCATGCCAATATTATGTAATAATGCACCGACTCTGGGTAACTGGGGTCAGGGAATTATTGTTGGTATCAGAGGAAGTTTATTAAAAACCTTGAAAACTATATTTAGGTAAACACTGATTGGAGCACATAGCCCTAAGATAGAATTTAAGGTTTAGTATAGAAGAACTTCTTAGAATTTTGGTATTGTAGAGATTTTGTGAGTTTTCAAAGCAATACATCCCTGTCTGGATACAAGAAAGTAGGGGTGGCTCTGGCACAGACGTACCAAGGGGTACAACCCGAAAACACCACTTTAAGCTAGGATCGAATGGGAACTGGTGCACGAAAATGGGCCTTGCTGCACTCTTGGTTACGACACTCCTGGGGGATATTCTTAGGATAATTCACATTTTATTTAAAAACCATTATTAAGGGTTTATGAGTATTTAATTCCTCAAAGAAAACATTTTTTATGATTATGGATTATATACATAAACTATTCAATTTATGTTAAGTGTTTTACAAGTTTGGATTTATATATTTCGATTAATAAACTAATATAGTTCATGAAATTGTTTAGAAATGGAACCCAGTGGAAGGAATGGAAACCGTATCAATGCACACACTCCATGTTGGGATTTACCTCCTACTCAAGATAATTATAGCGGAGCTGGTGATGCAACTGGTGCTGATTAGCTTCTCACTATACTGGGAAAACTCACTCAACTTATGAATAATAACCTTACCCATATGGAGCACCTAGATCCATAGCATGGAGGATCAATGTTAGATTGCTTCATGAGGCAACAACCACTAACATTAAATGGGAGTACAAATCCATTAGTGGCTAAGAAATAGATAAATGTTTTAGAGAAAATATTCCACGCTTTGGGGAGTAGTGAAAGGTAAAAAGTTGCATGGTAGTTTACCGCCTCACTGGAAATCTTGATCCATTCTGGTCATTGATTCAAAACACAAAGGATGACGATGAAGCATCAAATATGGAATAGAGGGAGTTTAAAGAAATTTTCTTAAAAAAATACTTTCCTCATGACCATCAAGAAGATAGGGCAAGAAAATTTCTGAGTCTAAGGCAAAAGAAGGATGAGAATGTCACAAAGTATGAAGCTAACTTTACAAGGTTATCAAGGTATGCAGCATATTATATACATAACCCAAGAAGTAAATTTGATCGTTTCTTTGATGGGTTAAAACCATTTCTCTGTCAAGCATTAGTATCAAAATCCTTCTCATCATTCGAAGATATTGTCTTGTGTTCTATCAAGACAAAAAAGGAATTCTCAAAGTCTTATGACTTTAAATAAAATAAAGAAAAGAAGAGATCTTTTGAACACTCTAGTAAATGAAATAAGGAAATATGGAAGAAGGGAAGAATTGAATTTCCACCCTATGATAATAGCAGAAGGAAGAACCCTGGTGCCTGTCTAAATGGAAAAGGGGTATGCTACAAATGTGGACAGAAAGGACATATTGCTGGTGATTTTAAGGGAAAGAAAGATGCTACCAATGTTCAATGCTACAACTACAAGGAGATGGGACATTATGCAAATTAATGTCCTATGTTTCAGGGGAACTTACCTCAGAAAATGCCAAGGGATCATGGACAAGCTTATGCTATCAGTACTGCTGAGGTAGAAGCTTCGAAAGATGTAGTGGTAGATAATTTAATGGTTTCCTCAAGTTTAGAAAATGCATTATTTGATTCTGGATCATCATATTGTTTCATATATTCCAAGTTTTCTAAGAAAATTAGATATTTATAATTTTATTTAACAAGGGAGTTATCAGTCAAAACTCTTAAGACATGTATCATCACAACAATGTTTTGCGAATCCGTTCCCATTAGAGTGTATAAATGTTATTTATCTACTGATCTCATTATCATACCCATGATTTAATTTGATATAATCCTTAGTATGGATTGGCTTTTGAACAATGATGTGAGTATTTATTGTAATAAGAAGGGGGTTACGATTTTTGATGATGATGATAAAGAACACCTTATCTTTAGAGAAGAATCACCACCACCTGATTCTTATATAGATCCACCCCCAGTAGCTCAACTAAATTCAGTTATTGGGGAGGAAGATAAAGATATAACTATGGGTGAGGAAATGAATGTTCAAATAGAGGAAATAACTATTGTAAAATAATATGTTGATGTGTTTCCAGAAGATTTACATGGACATCCTCCAGAACGAGAAATTGAGTTTTCAATTGATTTAGTTTTTGGATCAAGGCCCATATCGATGACCCCTTATAGAATAGAAACTATAGAATTAGTGGAACTAAAGAAAAAACTAGAGGAATTGAGTAATAAGGGATTTATTCTCCTTAGTGTTTCTCCATGGGGAGCCCCTATCCTTTTTGTTAAGAAGAAAGATGGATCTATGATGTTATATATTGACTACAGGGAGATCAATGTTATAACAATAAATAACTAGTATCCCCTACCTCTCATTGATGATTTATTTGACAAACTGCATGGAGCTCATTACTTTTCGAATAATTACCTTCGATCTAGATACCATCAGTTGTGTGTGAAGAAGGAAGACATTCCGAATACAACATTTCGAACCAGGTACATGCATTACGATTTTACAGTAATGCCTTTTGGATTGACTAATGCACCCTCTGTCTTCATGGATCTAATGAACAGAGTTTTCAAGGAATATATCGCTGATTTTATAGTAGTATTTATTGATGGTATCATGATATAATCCAAAAGCTATGAATATCAAGAAAATCACTTGCGCATTATCCTGACGACTCTTAGAAGACATGAATTATATGGGAAGTTTAGCAAGTGTGAATTATGGCTTCAGGAGATTTATTTTCTTGGAAATATTATCTCTAGGGATGGAATCTCCATTGATACTTATAAGAAAAGAGTAATCCAAGAATGACCAGCACTGATGATTATAACTGAGGTACATAGTTTTATTGGTTTAGCAGGTTATTATCGACATTTTGTTCAGAAATTTTCCCCGTTGGCTAACCCGTTAAAAAATCTCACACGTAAAGGGGTTAAATTTGTTTGGAAAAAAGTGTGTGAATAATGTTTTTAAGAACTGAAGAGAAGATTAGTCAATGATCCTCTATTGAATCTACCATCAGGGAATGATGGGTTTGTTATTTATAGTGATGCTTCAAAGAAAGGACTTGGTTGTGTCCTTATGCAGAATGATAGGGTTATTTCCTATGCATCAAGACAACTAAAAATTCATGATAGAATCTATCCTACTCATGATCTTGAGTTAGCTGCTGTAATATATGCTTTGAAGATATGGAGACATTATATCTATGGTGAAAAAATGTGAGATATATACCGATTACAAGAGTTTGAAGTATATTTTTCTCACAGAAAGAACTCAACATGAGGCAAAGGCGATGGCCTGAAGTACTCAAGGATTATGATTGCACGATACACTACCACCCGGGGAAGGCAAATAAGGTGGAATATGCTTTGAGTAGAAAGGATCATGGAGTTTTGAACAAGATAAGAGTTTAAAGGGATCCTATTTTAATGGATATAGTAATGATGGATACGGGAATAACCATGGAAGGTGAAACATCAATGATTTTTCAAATGGTTGCCAAACCATCTTCACTAGAATGGATAAAAAGATCTCAGGCTGATGATGAGGAGTTTCAATAGAAGATTAAAGCTATGAACTATGGGAGATTGAGTGACTTCGTATATGAAGATGAAATTATGAAATTTGGGAAGAGACTTTCTGTTCCCGATATACCTGATCTAAAAATGGAATTGTTGGAAGATGCTTATAGTTCTGATTTATCTATACACCATAGGAGCATGAAGATGTATAGAGATTTGAAGGAACGTTTTTGGTGAGACAAAATGAAGAGGGAGATCACTGATTTTGTGTTAATATGTATGGTTTTTCAACAGGTGAATGCTGGAAGGCAACAACCTGGAGGAGTCATGCAACCTCTTCCCATACCTGAGTGGAAATGGGATAATATCATGATAGAATTTGTCATGGGACTACCAAAGACTCCTAGAAGGAACGATGCAATATGCGTCATTGTTGATCGTCTTACAAATTCAACACATTTTCATTCTATAAGTGAAGATTTATCACTTGAACGTTTGGAAAGACTACATAATAATGAAGTAGTGAGACTTCATGGAGTACCCCTATCGATTGTTTCTGATCGTGATCCACGTTTTACATCAAGATTCTGGAAAAGTCTTCAGAAATCCCTGGATACTGAGCTTCGTTTGAGCACTACCTACCACCCTCAAACTGATGGAAAATCATAAAGGACTATTCAAACCTTAGAATACATGTTGAGATCATGCTCAGTTTACTTTCAAGGCATGTGGGATCAATATTTACCTCTTCTAGAATTTTCCTATAACAATATCTTCCATTCAATTATTCAGATGGAACTATATGAAGCATTATACGGAAAGAGATGTCACACACCAACAAGTTGGGATGATGTTGGTAAAAGAAAACTCATAGGCCCAGAACTGGTAGAGGAAACTATGGAAAAGGAGAAGGTAATATAAAACCCCATCATAGCAGCTCAATGTAGATAGAAGAGCTATGCTGATAACCGAAAGAAGGATTTGGAATTTTAGGTAGGAGATCATGTTTTCATGAAGGTATCTCCATGGAAGGGTGTTATACGTTTCGGTAAGAAGGGAAAATTGAGTCCCAGGTACATCAGACCTTTCGAAATTCTAGAACCAATTGGGGCTGTAGATTACCATCTGACAATGCCACCAAGTCTTTCCAAAGTTCACGATGTGTTCCACGTATCACTGTTGAGAAAATACATAACATACCCAACGCATGTACTCACATATGAGGAATTAGAGCTGGAACCCGATCTGTCTTATTGCAAAGAGCCAGTTAAGGTTCTTGATATAAGATAACAAGTTTTGAGAAACCAGACGACTCCTCTGGTAAAAGTTCTATGGAGAAACCATAAGATGGAAGAGGCAATGTGGGAACCCGAGGAACTTATGATGAAGAAACACTTGAGTCTTTTCATGTAGTAGTATTCTATAAATTTAGAGAATGAAATTATTTGAAGGATGGGAGAATGTAACACCCCAAGCTTCCATGGTACGCTTCCCTTTGAATAATACAGTATCATGTGTTGTACGCAATTTCGAGTTCTAACACACCACAACTAATCAAACTAGCCGTTATGAATAGTAATACCCACTTTTTGAAATTTTATAAATTGTATCTTTACAAATGGACTTCATTTTTGGATTCAAAATATCACAATTAGCTTACGGAGAATTTTTGGTATTTTTCTGAAAACTTTCAATTTTTGATGAATAGTGCAAAATACTAAATTTTAATTAAAAAAAACTTTTTTAATCAAAATAATATATAGTGCTAAATTATAAAATTGAGTGGTTTTAAAGTATAATTATATTATATTTTTAAAATTTAATCCAATTTTGGTCATTGGACGTAATTTCACATTTAAACTAGACATAAGCAAGTGTCAATCTTTTGATAGTTATTATTTCTTAAAAAACATGCTCTTTGTTTTGACAATGAGAATTAATTTGAAATTAATTTCTTCCACTTCTGTGTTTTTAATTTAGAAAATTGGATTTCAAATTTAGAATCAGTTGGTAAAAATTGTGTAAATAGGTAACTTTTATTTTTAGATATTTTGAATAATTACTTCGGTAAATATTTTATTTACCATGGTTAAAGGGTAAATCCAGTAAATTAGAGTAAAAAAAACTAACATTATAATAGTATTAAATTACCCTAACACGTGTCATAACCCTATTGGATGATACATTTCCGACCATGGGAATCTTTGGGTCGATTTTGGGACCCCATGGAACCACTTGTAAGTGATAATGACACTTTATATTAATTAAGTTAAAGTAAATACAAAAATGACGTAAGCATATATCTTTTAGTAAAACAATTTTTACATAGAGTTATACATGTTATATCTTCAACTATAAATATTAATTAGAAAGATAACAAGATTTATTACATAAGGGTATTTTATTTATTATTTTTAGTCATTGAATAAATAAATTTATTTATGACACAATAATGATGCAGTAATTATGATATTAATGAAACAATGAAATAAATGGTATTATAAATGTTACAATAAATACAATTTGAAGGTTTTGATGTCATCCATGAATTTTATAGGTTAATATGACATGTTTGGATTTTTTAAATTAATTTATTTTCAATTAATAAAGTTTTTAAGACTTTAACAAAAATCAATTTTTAAATAGTGTCAAAATTGACATAGAAAGGTTTTTAAAACAAATATTATATTATTAATTGATATATGTTAGGACCAATAGGGGCCTATATACCTGGAGAGGGGGGGGGGGGGGGGTGAATCAGGGTATGGATATTCTTTTTCAAAATTCTCCCTACCCACTGGATCTTGACTTCTTTATTACAAGGGTCACTTTGTTTGCACTTGTGTGTTTATTATGATCACTGATTTTCTTCTTTTTCTGATGATGATGCTTCAAATGCAATGCAGGGAAGTAAGCAGGAAGACACAAAGATTTTTACTTGGTTCAACCTCACTGGGCTACGTCCAAGGAGCATACATTGACAAGTTTCCATGCGTACCAAATCCCACTAATCATCATAAGATGTGGGTACAAAATTCGGGATAGAGCACTTCTATTCCCAGGCTCACTGCCTTCACAAGGTTTAGGGTCAGCTCACTGCTTTCCCAAGGGTCACTCCCTGTTTATCTCTCTCTGGCTCACTACCGGTGGAGAGGATCACCTTCTTCCTCTTCTTAAGCTCATTGCTCTGAAAGGGATCCCCTCACAGTTTATAGACCTATAGGTCTCTTCACTTTCATGAAATAATGCATCTTCAATTGTTGATAAATTCTCTATTGAAGTCCAACTTTCATCCACTTATGAATACCACTTTGCCTATGACCACTGGGAAACTACCTTTGGAAAGTACCTTCGCAAAGTACCCTACTTCACGAGGCTTCCAATTTCGCGAAGCTCAAACAAGCCTTCACGAAGCTCCTGCCTTTTCGCGAAGCTCTCTCGAAAAGCACTCTCGCAATGCACTCCCGCGAACCTCAAGCCGTTGCAGAGCAACTTCCCACGTGAAGCTCACTGAGCCAATGCGGAGCTCACAACATTAGCGGAGCTACAATAGCCGCCGCAAAGATCCTCTTTCGTGAAGCACACTGGCTCCATGAACCACCTTCGCAATACGAGAGCAAAATGTTTTCTCTGAAAATTCTCTCTTCTTCTCTCGAGGGGGTCAGCATCTATTTATAGGCGATTCCACCGACCCTCAAACTTTCCGCGTGAAGTCAATGCCACGTCATCTCAAATCGCGAAGCTCCAAAGTTTCCGCCAGAATTTTGTCCAAATCGCAAAGAACCATGGCAATTTTCCATTCGCGGAGCTCGTCGTAATCATGGAGCATCCCAACAATTCCTTCACGCCTTCGCCGCGAAGCTCACTCGCAATTCCCTTTATCTCTGTGAAGCTTCATGGTAAAGCACTTCACCGCCACGATGTGCTTCAGCCTCTGCCGTTCGCGAAGCTTTTCGTAATCGTGAAGACTCACCACCTCCATTCTTCTGGTCTTCACGATTTCCAAACCATGCATCCTATCTTCGTGAAATTCATGCATTTTCCATATTAAATTATGATATTCATGGAAATCCACTTTTTACGATGCTCACCAAACATCTAGATTTTGGACCCCAAAAATTTGGCAAACACTGGGAAATGGCGCCACCTTGTACTGCCCTTTTGTACCGCCTCCAGATTGTCCTTGACTTTGTCATCGTTCTTTGTCAACATGGATTGTCAACAACTTCTTTGGAACTCGACAATTATCCATGGAAACCTACATTGTCAACACACACAATCAACCCAAAAATACTGCAATGTTACCTTGAGATATTTTTTCCCAATAATCTCCCCCTTTGGATTTGTTGAAAATTCTTCATATCTCTTCTCAGAATGATTTTCTTCACGTTGATACCTCACCGAGTCTTCTTCCAGCCGTTACCACCATTTTCCTCTTACGATTCTGATAGCGTTCAAGGATTCACTTAACACGTACCCTAATCCCACATGAGCAATGCTCGATGTGAGAAACAAGAGTAGTATGAAAAGTTCATCAATGAATCACTTCATGTCAAACACCAATTGTTGATTCCAACCTAATACCAATTCATAAATTGATACCAATTGGTGAACCACACTGATCCCAATTGGTGATAGATGGACACCTTTTCACACCATTCCAACATCACTCTTCTGCTTTTATCCTGATCCTCAGCTGTCGTGATATCTATGCTTTGATCGATCACTTCATGCATCGTCAGATTTAATACTCTCCCCTTTCTCATTTCTCCCCCTATCTGGATGGTCCACTGGTCAGCTTCTTCCCATATCTGTCATGATTTCTTGTATAGCCACACTGTCTCCCCCTTGAACAATCACTATTTTCTCCCCCTTTGTCAACTAACCCAAAGGTCACTCCTTTGTAGTCTATAACATAGTAGAGAACACATATCAGCACATTAGAGAAAAACACATCATACCTCAGGGAGAGGGGGGGGGGTCTCCACATCCACATGCTTTCAAGAATGGGGAATCGACTGAACTCCCAGAGCCAGTCGATGCCTTTCAAATGATTCCTTGGGTAAGGCCTTTGTCAGAATGTCTGCAACCTGTAGCTATGTAGGCACATACTCCAACTTCACAATTCCCTGCTCAACCTTCTCCTTGATAAAATGATACTTTATATCAATGTGATTTGTCCTTCAGTGATGAACTGGTTTTTTTCTAAGATTGATAGCACTTGAGTTATCACACTGGATTCCGATCGGATACTTCACTTCAACTCCCATATCTTTAAGCTGCTGCTTCATCCATGATAACTATGTGCATGCTTGAGTGGCCGCAATATACTCAGCTTCCGCGGTGCTTAATGAAATGAAATCTTTCTTCTTGCTTATCCAAGAAATTCACAATCCACCAAGATAGAATGCACCACCAAAAGTTGATTTCATATCATCCACTGAACCGGCCTAGTTTGCATCAGTATATCCCAATAATTCTATCTGAGATTTTTCAGTATATGTCAAGCCGAAATCCACTGTGCCCTGGATATACCGAAGTATTCTTTTCACTACAAGCATGCGGCTTTCCTTTGGATTACTCTGATATCTCGCTGCTTGGCATGCGGAGAAAACAATATCAGGCCTTGTTGCAGTTAAGTACAACAGACTTCCAATAATCTGCCTATATTCTGTGATATTAATTGCCTTTCCATCCTCATCTTCTGATAATTTCATCCGCGTAGCAACCGGAGTCTTCATCTCCTTGGAATTATCGATTCCAAACCTTCTCAGAACCTCCTTGGCATATTTAGATTGAGAAATGAATGTTCTATTCCTTCATTATGTCACCTATAGACCAAGGAAAAACATTAGCTCACCAATCATAGACATTTCGATCTCATGTTTCATGAATTCAGAAAGTTGTCTGCAATGTGCTTTATCTGATCCGCCAAATATTATGTCTTCTTCATAGACCAGCCTCATCATCCATTGATTACTGTAGTTGTTGAAATAGATATTGTAATCAAATCCACCATGCTGAAAACCGAGATTCTTCAAATACTAATATAGCCTTGTGTACCATGCTCTTGGTGCTTGTTTCAACCCATACACTACCTTCTTCAGCCGAAAATCTTATTCTCATCCTCATGAATAAGAACACCATCTGGCTGCTCAATAATCACTTCTTCCTCCATAATCTCATTCATGAATACAGATTTGACATCCATCTAAAATACCTTGAACTTCCGTTGCACTGCAATGGCTAGAAATAATCTTATTGTCTCTATCCTTGCAACTGGTGCAAATGTATCACAGACATCAATTACCTATATCTGGGAGTCTCTTTTGTACACTAGTTGTGCTTTGTTAAGAATCACTGTGTCAAATTCATTCATCTTGTCATAAAAGACCCATTTAGTCCTAATAACGTTTTTATCTGCAAGCATCGAAACAATCTCCCATGTCTTATTTTTCCCGATTTGATCAAGTTCTCCATTCATTTCCTGAAGCCAATTTTCATCTTCAGATGCATCAATGAAACATTTTAGATCCACCTTAGATAGAAAGGATGTCTGCTGTAGATATTTCATTCTCCTTGTCTGAACTGAAGCCGACTGATCACCAATGATATTATGTCTATCAATTTTAGCTCAGCTCTTTGGATTCCTTGTGGACACAGACTTGACACTTTCTTGATCATCATCAGTGTCTTCTTCTAAATCAGTATCAGCCACTTCTTCTCTCCCTGTGTTTCTTTCTTCCTCAATACTTTCATCAGGAAGTTGTTCACTGACTCATTTTTCAGTGTCTTCATTTCGTTCAGCTACTTTTCTCCGTGTCACTGTTCAATGAATTTATTTCATTGAACATATTCTCTCAGATTTTTGTTGAAACACCTTTGATTTTCTCTCGCAGTTTCTTGGTATCCTAAAAGCAGTCAGCTGATACCACATTGTTAGAGCAATGTAAATAATCATTAAAAGCAGGGTTATTTCTGCTTCTCCCTGTGCTTCTTTCTTCCCCCAATAGGCAACACCAGAGCCGAGTCATCCAATTATTGCATTGATGGCTCTTGCATCTTATTTTGTTATTGAATGCTCTTCCTATGTTATAAAAAACTTCCTGGGGTTAGTCCCACTGTTTAGACTCATAACCATTCTTTTCCTCCGGCATCTTCTATTCTCATCTTCCACTTGGAATTGAGCCATTAACGAAATCTCTAAGCCTACTGAGTTGGAACTCAGTGTAGGAAACAAGATACAAAGTCAATAACACAATTACTTCCTATTTTGCTCTATTTATCCCTTTCTTCATCAACTCCGGTACCTGATTTGAATCAATTGAAACTCTGGAGCATATCACTTCTCCACTTTTCATCTTTAAATACAACTTCCCCTTGGATCGTATCTCCCTGAAACCTCAAACACATGAATCATCAGTTAATAGCATTTATATACATAGAGAGAGGGGTAGTTTCTCGAATCCTAAAAATGAGGATAGTGGTTGATCCAGATGGTTCAACCCTTTGATTTTTTCTTGGAGGGCATCACACTCTTTTCTTGCTTCCTCCAGCTGCCTAGCCAACTTCAATTGTTCTGGCCATATGACTAGGCATTCATTTCCCACATTCTAAGTCTTTTTCTAATATGTAGATTTGGTAGGCTCGGCCTTTATCACCGCTTGGGGTATAAACCCGCTAGTAAACATTTACTTATTCGAGGTTCTACCAAAATTCTATTTTCCATGATTCCTACTCTGAGCAGGAATATCATTTCTTTCCATCTTCCCTTTCTTCTTTCCCCATTGCAAGGATCTTGCAGCTTCCTCCACATTTCTCTGTGGAACACAACATGCAAATTTTTCATTACATTCTTTGTTCATCTTTCTTTTATCAGATTTCTAAGTCACCACACTCTTTTCCACTGGTGGTGAGTCCTCCATTGATCATTCATTCTTCTTTATTATAGCTGGAGTAGATCTCCCCTTAATCTACCAGGTCTGTTCACATTCTCTCCTTGAGAGCGGTTGTGAGTACGACAGTGTAGGTGACTGATAAACCTTTTTTTCAGCTCCATGTGATTCCCCTGAGGCTCTAAGCCTATTTTTTGCCTTACCACTTTGTCTCCCAGCGTATAATTTCTCATTATGTACCACTGGAGTTGGTAATCTCTTTCTCGGGTCTTTTTCCTTCCCCGCTTTCTTCTTGCTGCAATTTCTGGCCAAATTTCCATGATCAGAACATATGAAACATTTTAAGTCAAATAAATACCTCATTTCATCATTCTTATATCGATATGTTAATTCAGCTTGAGTTTTTCCTCTAACATGGAGCTCCTGAGCTTCCTGGCACATACTCTTTGTGTGTCCCATTCTTCCACAATAATAGCATCTGATGAATGTTATCCTCTGAGAAACTCTTGTCTCTGATTTCTCATGACGTTTCTTCTTATTCTTAGATCTATAAAGGTTTCTATTTTCATAGCCTGAAATGTATTCCAGAGCCTCTAAACAGAATCTTGATGTGTGGCGATGAATCCCGCAGAAATGGCACATGTAGTCACTTCTTTTTGTAATTGTCCTTTTAGTCCTATCTCCAGCACCTGTAGGATCTTGTCCATTTCTGGAACTGTTCACGGCTCTCTTTCTGTCATGCACGGGAGGGGATTCATCGAATCCAATACCAGTTTTTCTCAAACTATATGGTCTTTGGGCTGAGAAATTTTTTTTTGCCTCTTTTCAGAAATAGAAAATTTTCTTTTCACTTCATCATCATCTACCAAAGGATAATCAAATAGTAAATGCAAGGCATCCTTTATTTTAGGCTTTCCTTTATCATTGGAACTCTATAATTCCTTCTTTATTGATTCTAGCTCTTCATCCAACTATTTAATCTCCGTATCCCTTCATTCATGTTAGAAATCAAGTTCTCTCTTGAGAAGCTTCCCTCTACTCATCTCATCTTCCAATTCACGTGTCAGCTTTTACACCATGTCACTTTTATCTTTAACTTTCAATTTTTCTTCTTTAGTAGAATCAAAGCAACATGCATTCTCTTGTTGTAGTCTTTGATTCTTATGAACTTCTTCAGACAACTGTGTTGCTAGATCACTATTTCTAGCTTTCAAATTCCAAATGTCATATAACTTTTGATTCTCTTCAACATCACCAGCCTTCTATTTTCCTTTCATTTTAGCCATCTTTTGTAGTTCTTCGGCATGAGAATCACTATTCTCTGTTAGGTCAGTAACTATGTCAATAAGCCTTTGATTTAAGACTCTTAGCTTATTGACCTTAATCTCCAATAATTTGATCCGGATTTATTTAGATTTGACTTCTTCATATGATTTCTAGTCCATTTCCTTTGTCATGTTAACGACATCAACTAGTGTACTTGAAACTTCTTCATCATCAGTGGTTTCAGCATCACTTTGAATTTTAAGTACTTCACTCGTTCTAACAGCATTATTGAGTGAATCTATCTTTTCCCTGTCTGATTCATCCAATCCTTCCTTCAACAAGAGATTTGATTCTTTTAACTGAATCACACATTTTTCATACACACTTCCACACTGAGGAATACCACCTGACTTCTGATTCTTCTTTGATGTTTTCCCTTTTCCATGGCTTGCCGAGATAAGAGCAGACTAATTCTTTAATCACACAAATCGACTAAACCAAGTCGGAGCAAACAAATCTGATAAAAGAAACATTCCCTCTGATACCAATTGTTAGGACCAATAAGGGCCTATATACCCTGAGAGGTGGGGTGAATCAGGGTATGGATATTCTTTTTCAAAATTCTCCTTGCCCCACTAGATCCTGAACTCTTTATTACAAGGGTCACTTTATTTGCACTTGTGTGTTTATTATGATCACTTATTTTCTTGTTTGTCTGATGATGATGCTTCAAATGCAATGCATGGAAGTAAGCAAGAAGACACAAAGATTTTTACTTGGTTCATACTTACTGGGCTACGTCTAAGGAGCATACGCCGAAAAGTTTCTGTGCGTACCAAATCCCACTAATCTTCATAAGATGTGGATACAAAATTTGGGATAGAGCACTTCTATTCCCAGGCTCACTTCCTTCACAAGGTTTAGGGTCAGCTCACTGCTTTCCCAAGGGTCACTCCCTGTTTCCCTCTCTCCGGCTCACTGCCGGTGTAGAGGATCACCTTCTGCCTCCTCCTAAGCTCACTGCTCTGGAAGGGATCCACTCACAGTTTATAGACCTGTAGGTCTCTTCACGTGCATGAAATAATGCATCTTCAATTGTTGATAGATTCTCTGTTGAAGTACAACTTTCATCCACTGATGAATACCACTTTTCCTCTAACCACTGGGAAACTACCTTTAGAAAGTACCTTTGCAAAGTACCCTACTTCACGAGGCTTCCAATTTCGCGAAGCTCAAACAAGCCTTCACGAAGCTCCTGCCTTTTCGCGAAGCTCTCTCACGAAGCACTCTCGCGAAGCACTCCCACGAAGCTCAAGCCATTGCAGAGCAACTTCCCTTGCAAAGCTCACTAAGCCAACGTGGAGCTCACAACATTCGCGGAGCTACAATAGCCACTGCGAAGCTCCTCTTTCGCGAAGCACACTGGCTCTACGAACCACCTTCGCAATATGAGAGCAAAATGTTTTCTCTGAAAATTCTCTCTTCTTCTCTCAAGGGGGTCGGCCTCTATTTATAGGCGATTCCACCGACCCTCGAACTTTCCGCGCGAAGTCAACTCCACGTCATCTCAAATCACGAAGCTCTGAAGTTTCCGCCAAAATTCTGTCCAAATCGTGAAGCACCACGGTAATTTTCCGTTCGTGGAGCTTGTTGTAATCACAGAAAATCCTGCCAATTCCTTCATGCCTTCGCTGTGAAGCTCCCTCGCAATGCCCTTCATCGCCGCGAAGCTCCCTTTTAAAGACCTTCACCGCCGCGATGCGCTTCAACCTCTGCCGTTCACAAAGCTTGTTGTAATCGCAAAGACTCATTGCCTCCATTCTTCTGGTCTTTGCAATTTCCAAACCATGCATCATATCTTCGCGAAATTCATGCCTTCGCCATATTAAATTATGATCTTCATGGAAATCCACTTTTCGCGATGCTCACCAAACTTCCAGATTTTGGACCCCAAAAATTTGGCAAACACTGGGAAACGACACCACCTTGTACTTCTCTTTTGTACCACCTCCAGATCGTCCATTCCTTTTTCATTGTTCTTTGCTAACATGGATTTTCAACAACTTCTTTGGAACTCGACAATTCTCCATGGAAACCTACATTGTCAACAAACACAATCAACCCAAAAATACTACAAAGCTACCTTGAGGTATTTTTCCCAACAATATAATATTTTAAAAAATCTAAGGTTTGGAAAAAGGACTTATTTAATGATAGGTGTATCATTAATTAACCACTTGGGGTTCTCTTGGAAGCATATAGTTATATTATTAACTATATAATATAAAAATACAAAGAGACATGGTAAATGTCAAACTACTTAACTAAGAGTTAAATCTAAAATTTATGGTTAATATAGTGACCCAAACCTGTCTAAAATCTATTGTTTTAGTGGTTTGAGACCCATACCCACCTTATCCTTTAAATAATATATTTTAGAGACATTATAAAACGAAAATGGTTTTATTATAAAATAATATTTCAAGATTTTCCTAAGGTTCCCCTCACCCCTCTTATAAAAGGGCACTCCCCCTTCTCTCTAATTCATACATTCAAAGCCATTTGGCTTGGACAAAACATGACAAAATACCCTCTAAACTATACTCAATTCATCCTATAGTCCTTTATTTAGTCATAAAGCCAACTTAAGTATCCCTTTTGATCAAATCAAAAGGAAGAACCTGAAGAAGATGTAATAATTTCACCACCCTCTTTCAAGTTCTTTTCTTCTTCCACTTCTTATTTCTTTGTTATTACCATTATAAAATAATAACTCCAGTCTCTTATATATATTTTTGATGTTATTATGAATATGGTACAACCATATTAATTATTCTATCCATCCTTTGAATGACATGTCACCATACATTCGTACATATGGATTACCGTCTCTATGTCGTGGTGTAATTGTTATTCAATCCATTATTATCTGGATGGGTATAATAATGATGTGTAATTTATGTAAATAATAAATATAACATGATAATGATTATTTATATATGATATACTATTCAATTATATATTATTTTAATTTCAAAAGAATGATATTATCGCTCGTGCGTATGTATGGATTACTATCTGCACGAATGCGATGAGATTCATTCCCCATCATATCCATTCAATAAAAATTTTCATTTGATGATTAAAAATAATGTTTAAGGACTTGATATCATTCTAGATATGAATAATATAAAACCTATCCATAACAAACATGCCTTATGTAACAAAACATATAAAAGAAAATGAGTAAGTGAACACCCGAAACGACGATAATACTAAGATATTATTAAGAAAGAAATGTTAAAAGATCATATATGATGTCATATTGTTGGTCGGAGTGAATACTCAAGAGGGAAGTGAATTGAGTACCAATTAAAATTTCTGTTAAAAATATATCTCTTAAAATTCCCCAATTTAAAAACTAAGTTAAACTGTAGTGATTTTATACAGATTGTAAATGTTCAATTAGTTTCTCAAAGATTGATTAGGTCTTCGTTAATTTAATTAGAAGATTATATTAGCTTTTGAAATTAACTTACTGGTTTATAATAAGTACAAACACTTGCTATATTAACTATCAAAGTAACTTTGAAACAAATTGTATTTCAAAGTAATTAGCAGTAGAATATTAAATACATATAATATACTTTATAGTTAAACTAAGATGCACCGAAGATATAACCAAGAGGTTCAGTCTCAAGCTGAAACTTAGTCCTCTCAAACAATTTATATAAATTTGATCCACACACTGGATTGGGGTAAACAATAGTGAAAAGACTGTCCAGGTACTAAGACCTCTACCACAGTTCTTCGTGAGTAAACAAAACAACAACACACTGGCTGTCCAGGTCTTACTTCACCTCTACTACTATCCATAGTGGGATACAAAAGAGTTATGGAAGGTTTGTTTGAGTATTTAGCGATCCTCCAATTTAGCACAAGAGACAGTGTGTGTATAAAATATATAGAGCACACACATTGCTCAAAATTTAAATAAAATAATCACTAAGAGAGTAAATATGAGTTTTAGAATGATCTAGTGATTCCAAGTGCAACTCTGGACTCTTTTGATTAATCAGAAATGATTCTGATTCCTTCTCTGGTTTTTTTTTTGAAAAATAGAGGGTTGTTTTCTTCAAGTTCATCTTGACCAGAATGAGTGCATGAAGATCTCATTGTAGTTCTTCACTTCTTGACTAAGGTGCAACTTGTGTTCTCTTCTAGAATGAATGGCTTAGTTTATGTCCAGTTCTCTTCCAGTATGAATGTAGCATTTCTTTTCTCTGTGAATGCACCACTTTTCAAAGCTATTCAGCCCTTGTTTTTTCACACCCTTCACATTCCTTCTTAGATACCATCTACCTTGTCTTTTTCCTTCCTTTTATAGATTCCAGCTCCTGTAAAAAGAATGATTACCTTTTGCATGGGTACTGGGTACGGTTCCCTAACATGCCAACAACTATAATTAAATAACATTAATTGCATCGAATATGACCATTGATTAATAAATAAATAATATTGAGAGTATAGAGTTTAACATGTTAGTCTTTATCAGTAGCCTTTTGGAGGTAGATGTGTAATGGTGGACTTTGTATAGCTGTTACCTCCTATAGGTAGCTATTTGTCCTTGTATCGGTAGCTACTTGTATCAGTAGCTATTACTCCGTGTATCAGTAGCTCTATGTATATGTGACTCCTTCTATCGGTAGCTTGTTTGTTCTCACAGAAACTCACTTGCATCGGTAGATCGTTTGTTCTAGCAGTAACTCACTTGCATCGGTAGCTCAGTGTATCGGTGACTGTCTGTATTGGTGAAATTTGTATCGGTAGTTTGTGCATACTGGTAGCTCCGTTCTATACCAGTGAAGTGTATATCAGCAGACTTATGTATATCGGTAGACTTGTTCTATCGATAGCTAAGCTCGTATTGGTAGCTGTTTGTATCGGTGGACTTGATCTATCAGTGAACTATGATTTCCGGTGGACTTATACATATCGGTAGCTCTGCATATCGGTGAACTTAGCTTATTGGTGACTATGTCTATCGGTAGACTAAGTACCAGTAGATCTGTGTCAGTAGCAATAAGCATATCAGTGACTTAACACTTATCTATTTTATACAAAACATATCTGATTGAGATAGAATTATTTCAAAATTCATATAAATATAGATAAACATTGATTAACATATTCAAAGATTATTTTAATTATTATTATCAGCATAAAGTCATAGAATGTCATAGATTGAAAGAATTAATATATAGATGAACATTATTTGGGATTATCAAAGTATGTGAGAATAATTGGAATTATCAAAACAGGTGAGGTCAAAAATCTCCCCCCTTTTGATAATCACTACTTATGATATTATAAACCCAAAATAATTAGTAATGTATCAGATGATATTTCATTAGATCGAATTGTATTAGAGAAAACAATGTATTACAACACATATATAGAAAAGATAAAATATAAAACAAATGTACCAGAGGAAAATGAATTATTCTTATGAAGGATAGTATTTCTCCCCCTTTCTCATAAAAGTTATTATTCCCAGATATGTTTCCCTTGGATAATATTTTTGGATAATATTTCTCCCGCTTTGTGATAATCAAAAAGTGGGACAAGAAGGAAAAGTACATGAGAAGAGAAGTACAAGATGGGAAAAGAAAGTAAGATCATATATATTGTGTAGAAAAAAAAATACAAATAAATACAAAAAAATAAATATAGGTGATTCCTATCAAAAAATCCTAGCCACTGATCAATCCACATCCCCAGCATGAGATTTACCCCTGGGATCAAAAGAAGATTCAGGTGAGGTGGATGCAGGTGAAGGGTTAGGAACCCCAAAGATGATCAGAGGTGGCTGAGCTACTGAAACTATTCCTGGCCTATACTGTTTAGATCTCTGAGTGATTATAGGAGTAAGGATTTTGATAGCTTGGGCTGGATTCATCTGAGCAGGAGAAGTAGCAGAGGCAGAAGCAGGTAAAGCTGGAGGTACAATCACTGGCCTAGCATCGACATGCAAGATGGGAAACAAGATATTTCTGAAATCCATAATTATTCCTCCTCCTCTCCCCATAGAAGATATGAAATCATCCTTTTTCTTCATGAATTTGTCCAGTGCAGGAGTTAGTTCCCTTAGCTTGCTTACTTTATCCCTAAAGGCTTGTGTAACACCCCAGGTAAATAAAGAATATGAAATTTTTATATTTATCCCTATTTTGAATAAAATGTTAATATTAATTTAAAGGGAACACTATGCTCTATGTCTTACCCAATACCCAACAATGAGTTCCTTTGAAATCATACGTTGCACTCTAATAATAAAGTAATATTATTTTAAATGGTAGTTAACACATAGCCGCTGTATTGTTAGTAATGAATAGAAATAACTAAAATATGATTATATATGTTTGGTAAATGTTTTTACTTTTATCCAATAAATTTTAGAGGCTTAAAATACAAATGAATCTCATCTTAAGCATTGAGTACACTAGTATTTTTAAAAGATTGTTTTACTACCTTTTGATGGAAAACCATTTTTTTAAATCAAACTTTTGACAATTTTATAAGATTTTTTTTAAAAATAAATATATTATTTATGATTGGGACATTGAAATTTACCTTGGGTTAATTTTTGGTATTTTTCTAACAATGTTCATTTTTCAATGAATAGTGAAAAATACTGCATTATACATCAAAACTGCTTTTTCATATAATTTAATTATATGGTTATATTATCTTTTTAATTTGTTTTAAAGTGTAATTAGAATATATTTTTACCATGTAATTCAATTATGATCATTGGTATTAATTTCACTTTGGAATTATGCATAAACAAGTGCCAAACTTTTCATAAATATTGTTTCCAAAAAACCCGCTATTTGTTTTGACAATGGGAAGTTTTTTTAAATTAATTATTGCAATTTATGTGTTTGTAATTTGGTTAAGTGGATTAAATATTTGGAATCAGAAGGTCAAAATTATGTAATTAATACTCTTTTGTTTTTGGACATTATGAATAGTAATGACGATAAATATCTTTAATTATCTTGATTAATGAGTAATCAGGTAGTTAAAGATAATAAAATAATATCATAATAATGAAAAATGACCCCAACATGTGTCCTAATGCTACTGGTTGTCTCATGGCCGACCATGGGATGCCTTGTGAAAAACTTGGGGGCCCCATGTAATCACTTTTGTGAGGAAGTGACTTTTTATCTTTTTATTTTTAAAGAATGTTAAATGTAACAAAGAAGGTATCACCTAAGTAAAATACTTTTAATTTTGTCTACATAAATGATATTTTGGACTATAAATATTCATTGGAAATCTAAAAAGATTTTCTACATCTTAGTATTTTTTTATAATTTTTAGACATTAAATAAATTAAATTATTTATGACATCACGATGATGCAGCAATGACCTCATTATTTAACGATTTAAATAAAATGGAAAGATAATGTAAAATATAAGACCTACACATGTCCAAAACCTATTGGATGGGTGGATTGAGAACCCTTATCACCTTATCCTCGAAAAAAATCATTGTGGGACCACTAAAATCTGAAACTCATTTGCAAATAAAGTTACATTTTATACCTTTCCAAGAGTGCCCCTCCTCTCCTCTTATAAAAGGCCCCCACCTCTATCTCCTTACCCACACATCATAATCCTTTGGCTCGGCCAACCCCTGCCCATTGTGTCTCTCCACATCCCTATCTTACTCCTTGAAGCCTCACTTTGGGTATAAGTCTTCCCAAGGAACCCTTTGAGCTCAAATCTAAGAGAGTTACCCGATTTTAAGGTAATGTCTTCACTTGAGTCCTTTTGTTTTATTTTGCTTCTCCAACCCCCTAAACTCTTTTTATTAATTTCTTTTGTAACAACTACAGTATCTTCAATATTCTAGGATGTTTTTATAAGAAGTAGTCGAGCTACAATTACACAAACCTACATCTAATGGTTAAAGAACCTACTGTTTTAGTGGATGGTGAATTTCTGCCTCCCGAAACGATGATTGTTCAACATTCTTTTAACACCTTCAAAGGTGGCCATTAAGATGACACTATACTTATATATGATATATAATATGTTTATGTTTTACTTAAGCTTCTGTATTTTTCATTTATGGCATACCTTTATGGTTTCCATTATGGGTAAATGCGATATCTTCATTTAAGGAAGTGCAGACTACCGCCCCCTCAAAGTGATGTGATTCGTTAATGCCATATGTGGGACGTATAAAGGATGGATTTAAAGTTATTATATATGATTTTATACTAGAATTATAATATACCTTTATATCATTATTATTTTCTTTCCATTAAAGTATGAGATACAAATGAAAGTAGCGTTCATGCGTATGTACGGCTTACTGTCTCCATGAACGGTGCATTTCATTTCTTATCCCCAAATGTAATGTATTATTATGAGTACATATATATAATGGATATATATGATGTATGTTACATATAAATGATTAATATAATTCTGGAATTAAAATATACATACCTTTCATATAGTTTTAGTTCCATTAATATGACATAGAAATGAAAGTAGCGTTCATGCGTACGTACGGCTTACCGTCTCCATGAACGGTGCATTTCATTTCTTTCCTCTAAATGATTATGTGATATTATAAATACATGTATATGCTGGATATATATGATATATATGATATCCAAATCAGGAATGTCATTCTGGATATAAAGAACCTTTGACCCCATGAACAACATGTAATTGTAAGAAGACCACTTTCGACTTAAGAACCAAATATCGACAAAACAAACATTATTAACTTAATGATTACATAATGTTTATAACATGGAAATAAGTTATATAAAAGGAATAATAATCTTGAAAAAGGTTCTTAATCAAGTAGAAATTAACTCAAGTTTATTATTCAGGAGATTAAAGAATGATCGAGTCAAGTCAGACCCAAGGTAAGGGATCCTACTCCTCTCATTCTTTTTAAGTACCCTCTTTTATGTCATTACTTTTAAAGCTCATCTTTCTTGTTATTGGGATGTTATTTTATATTAATCTTAATATAATTTTTATGTTCATGTGTTGAGAGACCCTATTCTCTCTCATCAATCCATTTTGGAAGTTTTGATGTGGCGCCGTTAGGCTGTCAAGGGAACTTCTTAACCCAATTTCGATTTCTTTGGGTTCAACATGTAGTTATTGAATATATCATCCTTTGAATATGTGTGAATGACCTTTGATTATTTTACACTTAATATCCACTTATATTTGGTGTGTTCGATTGTCACACATAATTATGTAATTGATTTATCCTTAAAACAAAGGATACCATCTTTGTATGGGACTTCGTCTCAATCTCCTTTCATTGAGGCATATTTTATTTTATACACAACCTTCTTTTATACTGTGTATAAACCCCTTTGACTTTTACATTTATCCAAAAGGAATCTTTCTTTATATGAAGAGTTTTACTAAACGACAAAAGAGAATGTTTTTTGTCATACGTATGCGGTGACAACGACTTCTCTACCACCGTGACTATTATTTGAATTTCGGCTTCCTATACAATCCATACCTTCTTTTTAAAAGAAAAATAAATACCATGTGTTACTTTTATTTTATATTGGTATTGAAAATGGTTTTCATAAAGTTTTTATTATATCAATGTGTTGTATTGATATCTTGTGGTTGAAATGTTGAAATGTTATGTTTCCTTTATGCATGTTTTATGTGATACGATTATGTTATGGTTCTTGGGCATTATTATGAAGACGGGTGGTTCCGTGATAAACTAAGGGCGGGTGAGCCCGATATAGCTCTCCAATGCATTGGGTAATGCGAAGGAGTGAAACATTAAGGTTTCTCTGAAGAGATTTAGGGAATACACTGTGGTGGGTATTCCAAACGTAACCAAGAGGGTTACTCCCTACGTAAGAATGTTATGAATTCCTCAAGTTACCTTTTATGTCTTATGATTTCTAGGATTTATTCATGATTTGATGAGGTATGTTAATGTGCCTATGTTTTATGGGTAAAGTATTATTTCATTCTTATGTATATATGAACTCATGTTTCCTTTCCATATTTTTTATAACCCTTACTGAGATTTTTATGCTCATCCCAAGTTTTTGAAATGTTTTTCATAGGTCAAGGGAAAGGTACATGATGTGATGACAGTGTCAAGGATTTGTCAAGAAAGAATCCGTGTTTTATTTTAAATATGTTTCGGATGATGGGAAGAATGAATACTGTCTTTTATGTAACCACTTTGTTTAAATGTGGAATGTAATGCAAGTTTCATGATCTAATTCTATAAAACTCTAAACCTGAAAAGATCCTCAATGTGTAATCTTGTAATAACTCAAGATTAAGTAAGGTTTAAGTCTAGGGCCTTATAGTTGGTATCAGAGGTCGGTTTAGATAACTTTAGAGGTTAGTGTATTCTCTAGGCATAAGTGACATTACCATAATGGTTAGGATTTCAGAAAGAGTCCTAGTTTTAGATAAAGTGAATGAGTAAGTATATCTTGGTGTTTATGTTCCTCATTAGTACATGATGGTTTTGTTGATATACTCACACTGACATTTCTGTTTTTAGTAAATGGCTGGATCTAGCAGGCACCAAAGTAACAATGGATATGAAGGAAACTGTGATAGTTTTTTGTGCAAGAAACTAAATGATATGGGAGCTGCAATGAGAACTCTTGTGATTATCCTCAAACAACTATCTGGAGTCATGATTGACCACCTAAACCTTGTAATTATGCATAAACAAGTGCCAAACTTTTCATAAATATTGTTTCCAAAAAACCCGCTATTTGTTTTGACAATGGGAAGTTTTTTTAAATTAATTATTGCAATTTATGTGTTTAGAATTTGGTAAAATGGATTACATATTTGGAATCAGAAGTTCCAAATTATGTAAATAATACTCTTTTTTTTGGACATTATGAATAGTAATGACGATAATTATCTTCAATTATCTTGATTAATGAGTAATCAGGTAGTTAAAGATAATAAAATAATATCATAATAATGAAAAATGACCCCAACATGTGTCCTAAGGCTACTGGTTGTCTCATGGATGAACATGGGATGCTTTTTGCCAAACTTGGGGGCCCCATGGAATCACATTTGTGAGGAAGTGACTTTTTATCTTTTTATTTTTAAAGAATGTTAAATGTAACAAAGAAGGTATCACCTAAGTAAAATATTTTTAAGTTTGTCTAAATAAATGATATTTTGGACTATAAATATTCACTGGAAATCTAAAAAGATTTCATACATCATAGTATTTTCTTTATAATTTTTAGACATTAAATAAATTAAATTATTTATGACATTATGATGATGCAGCAATGACGTCATTATTTAACGATTTAAATAAAATGGAAAGATAATGTAAACTATAAGACCTACACATGTCCGAAACCTATTGGATGGGTGGATTTAGAACCCTTATCACCATATCCTCGAAACACATAAATGTGGGACCACTAAAATCCGAAACTCATTTGCAAATAAAGTTACATTTTATACCTTTCCAAGAGTTCCCCTCCTCTCCTCTTATAAAAGGCCCCCACCTCTATCTCCTTACCCACACATCATAAGCCTTTGTCTCGGTCAACCCCTTCCCATTTTGTCTTTCCACATCTCTATCTTACTCCTTGAAGCCTCACTTTGGGTAGAAGTCTTCTCAAGGAATCCTTTGAGATCAAATCTAAGAGAGTTACCCGATTTTAAGGTAATGTCTTCACTTGAGTCCTTTTGTTTTATTTTGCTTCTCCAACCCCCTATACTCTTTTTATTAATTTATTTTGTAAAAACTCCAGTATCTTCAATATACTAGGATGTTTTTATAAGAATTATTCGAGCTACAATTACACAAACCTACATCTAATGGTTAAAGAACCTACTGTTTCCGTGGACGGTAAATTTCTGCCTCCCGAAACGATGATTGTTCAACATTCTTTTAACACCTTCAAAGGTGGCCATTAAGATGACACTATACTTATATATGATATATAATATTTTTATGTTTTACTTATGCTTCTGTATTTTTAATTTATGTCTTACCTTTATGGTTTCCATTATGGGTAAACGCGATATCTTCATTTAAGGAAGTGCGGACTACCGCCCCCTCAAAGTGATGTTATTCGTTAATGCCATATGTGGGACGTATAAAGGATGGATTTAAAGTTATTATATATGATGTTATACTGGAATTATAATATACCTTTATATCATTATTATTTTCTTTCCATTAAAGTATGAGATAGAAATGAAAGTAGCGTTCATGCGTATGTACAGCTTACCGTCTCCATGAACGGTGCATTTCATTTCTTATCCCCAAATGTAATGTATTATTATGAGTACATATATATAATGGATATATATGATGTATGTTACATATAAATGATTAATATAATTATGGAATTAAAATATACATACCTTTCATATAGTTTTAGTTCCATTAATATGACATAGAAATGAAAGTAGCGTTCATGCGTACGTACGGCTTACCGTCTCCATGAACGGTGCATTTCATTTCATTCCTCTAAACGATTATGTGATATTATAAATACATGTATATGCTGGATATATATGATATATATGATATCCAAATCAGGAATGTCATTCTGGATATAAAGAACCTTTGACCCCACGAACAACATGTAATTGTAAGAAGTCCACTTTCGACTTAAGAACCAAATATCGACAAAACAAACATTATTAACTTAATGATTACATAATGTTTATAACATGGAAATAAGTTATATAAAAGGAATAATAAGCTTGAAAAATGTTCTTAATCAAGTAGAAATTAACTCAAGTTTATTATTCAGGATATTAAAGAACGATCGAGTCAAGTCGGACCTGAGGTAAGGGATCCTACTCCTCTCATTCTTTTTAAGTACCCTCTTTTATGTCATTCCTTTTAAAGCTCATCTTTCTTGTTATTGGGATGTTCTTTTATATTAATCTTACTATAATTTTTATGTTCATGTGATGAGAGACCCTATTCTCTCTCATCAATCCATTTTGGATGTTTTGATGTGGCGCCGTTAGGCTGTCAAGGGAACTTCTTAACCCAATTTCGATTTCTTTGGGTTCAACATGTAGTTATTGAATATGTCATACTTTGAATATGTGTGAATGACCTTTGATTATTTTACACTTAATATCCACTTATATTTGGTGTGTTCGATTGTCACACATAATTATGTAATTGATTTATCCTTAAACCAAGGATACCATCTTTGTATGGGACTTCGTCTCAATCTCCTTTCATTGAGGCATATTTTATTTTATACACAACCTTCTTTTATACGGTGTATAAACCCCTTTTACTTTTACGTTTATCCAAAAGGAATCTTTCTTTATACGAAGCGTTTTACTAAATGACAAAAGAGAATGTTTTTTGTCATACGTATGCGGCGACAACGACTTCTCCGCCGCCGTGACCATTATTTGAATTTCGGCTTCCTCTACAAGACATACCTTCTTTTTAAAAGAAAAATAAATACCATGTATTACTTTTCTTTTATTTTGGTATTGAAAATGGTTTTCATAATGTTTTTATTATATCAATGTGTTGTATTGATATCTTGTGATTGAAATGTTGAAATGTTATGTTTCCTTTATGCATGTTTTATGTGATACGATTATGTTATGGTTCCTGGGCATTATTATGAAGATAGGTGGTTCTATGATAAACTAAGGGTGGGTGAGCCCGATATAGCTCTCCAATGCATTGGGTAATGCGAAGGAGTGAAACATTAAGGTTTCTCTGAAGAGATTTAGGGAATACACTGTGGTGGGTATTCCAAACGTAACCAAGAGGGTTACTCCCTATGTAAGAATGTTATGAATTCCTCAATTTACGTTTTATGTCTTATGATTTCTATTATTTATTCATGATTTGATGAGGTATGTTAATGTGCCTATGTTTTATGGGTAAAGTATGATTTCATTCTTATGTATATATGAACTCATGTTTTCTTTCCATATTTTTTATAACCCTTACCGAGCTTTTTATGCTCATCCCATGTTTTTGAAATGTTTTTCATAGGTCAAGGTAAAGGTACATGATGTGATGATAGTGTCAAGAATTTGTCAAGAAAGAATCCATGTTTTATTTTAAATATGTTTCTGATGATGGGAGGAATGAATATTGTCTTTTATGTAACCACTTTGTTTAAATGTGGAATGTAATGCAAGTTTCATGATCTAATTCTATAAAACTCTAAACCTGAAAAGATCCTCAATGTGTAATCTTGTAATAACTCAAGATTAAGTAAGGTTTAAGGCTGGGGCCTTATAGTTGGTATCAGAGGTCGGTTTAGATAACTTTAGAGGTTAGTGTATTCTCTAGGCATAAGTGACATTACCATAATGGTTAGGATTTCAGAAAGAGTCCTAGTTTTAGATAAATTGAATGAGTAAGTATATCTTGGTGTTTATCTTCCTCATTAGTACATGATGGTTTTGTTGATATACTCACACTGACATTTCTGTTTTTAGTAAATGGCTGGATCTAGCAGGCACCAAAGTAACAGTGAATATGAAGGAAACTGTGACAGTTTTTTGTGCAAGAAACTGAATGATATGGGAGCTGCAATGAGAACTCATGTTATTATCCTCAACCAACTATCTGGAGTCATGATTGACCACATAAACCTTGGTGATTTATCTAAGGCATCATATATGCGAGAAAAAAATCCCTACGGATGTACAGGTAATAATCATAAAGGTAATTTTGTTAAAAAACCTATGTGTCAAAGATGTGGAAAGAAACACCTAGGAAAATGTTTCAAAGGGACATAGATATGCTATAGATGTGGAAATGAAGGTCATAAAGTAAGAACCTACCATGGAAAATGGAAGTATCCATTTGACTCGAGGAAAGGGAAAGAAGTTCTTTCTGAGGGATCAATTAAATGTTTTAAATGTGGTGTGCATGGTCATTATGAAAACACATGTCCTATGAAGAAGTTTCATGAATAGTATCACTAAGATCGTACAAATGTTCGTTTACCAATACCTAATTCCATTCCGATTGAGGATGAAGAAACTGACAATGACCAATCAAAGGTATGGATTATTTCATAACTATTGTTTTCATATTTTGGTATCTTAGGATATGATTCATGATTTTGTTTGTAGGAAAGAAGTATTTCAGAATAAGTTGGAATGGAATGGTTAATGGATCATGAAGAATTTTTCATGAGTAAGAAGACTACATATAAGGGATTCAAGAGTTATGGTGAAATTCTTAAGAGTATTAAGTCTCTTTTGATAATGGGGTTACATTAGAAGAATTTTTATAGTATGTGTAACCCTGATGTTTAATATATGAAAATTTTATTCATGGAATAATTATCTGTTATTTTGTGGACATAGTTATAAAGAACCATTTGGGATTATATGATCCTTACTTTTGAGGTAATTATGGGTTACTATATGTTATGATGGAAGTGAAATGCATGAGATTAAATTTTGGTTAAATTATGTTATGGTTATTTTTGATGATTTTATCTCTTTTTTGGAATGATTTGAGAATTATATAGTTTTGGAAAAAGGACAACACGCAGACTGTGTGACATCCCGTCGCATCAGACAAAGCTGCGGGAATCGAACCCACAACCAAAGTGCGACTGGTATTTATCAGCTACCACTGGACTACGTGAAGTCCCTGGATAGTTTTACTGATTCTTTTTAGTTAGCTGATTTTATGAATTAAGAGTAAGTTGATTTTGGGTTATCTATATAAATTTATTAACCTATCATTGAGGATATGTGATTAGGTTAATTACTTTTAAATACGAGACATTAAGAGCAACTGATGTTGTTTTGAGATAAATGTTACGATTTAACTTGGAAGACTATGTGACTAAATCCTTAAAATATTTGGGTTTAAATCTTAGTTTTATTTACTTTGAAGAATTTTATGGACAAATTGTTTATCGAATGGTCCTCGTTGAACTTTGGGTTTTGTTGGACAAATTTTGGAGATTAAGAATATATTTTATTTTTATAAAGGGTTATCTTATTCTGGATTATCTGATCTTGTGCTAACCTTTTTGGTTTTGGTTTTGGTTAGAGTCTAAAGACATGGGAAGTATATAGTTATCTATTGTGGATTAGGTGATTCTCTAGAAATTTATTATAGTACTCTTAATGTGAACAAGTCTTCCTAAATACTTGTCTTTTGGAGAAAATATGAGTTTGTGTAAGGAATCTAATTAAAGTTGAAAGTAAACATGATAAGTGATTATGTTTCCTTATGAATAAATTCCTCAATAAAAAGTAACTTAAAACAAAAATGTTGTCTATTAACTTTTCTTACTGGGGAATCGAATACTGTTTAACCCATCACAAGTTTGTGATTTTCTTGTGGTTAACTTTCTCCTAAACATGTTTTCTATCACTCTCCATCAGAACATGACCCTTTGTTTTTTCCTCCATGTCCATATTTTCATACTTGTAATCCTAGTATGGGTTAACTCGGGTGACCTCTGTACTTATCTTCCTTTATTTTAAAGTTAATGTTTTACCGACTCTTGTTCCGATGTGGGACTTTCAAGGATGTTTCCAAGCTCAATTTTAAAATTGCGAGGACGCAATTCCTAAAAGGGGGGAAGGATGTAACACCCCAGGTAAATAAAGAATATGACATTTTTATATTTATCCCTATTTGTGAATAAAATGTCAATATTAATTTAAAGGGAACACTATGCTCGATGGCTTACCCAATACCCAACAACGAGTTCCTTTGAAATCATATGTTGCACTCTAATAATAAAGTAATAATATTTTAAATGGTAGTTAACACATAGTCGTTGTATTATCAGTAATGAATAGAAATAACTAAAATATGATTATATATGTTTTCTAAATGTTTTTACTTTTATCAAATAAATTTTAGAGGCTTAAAATACATATGAATCCCATCTTAAGCATTGAATACACTAGTATTTTTAAAAGATTGTTTTACTACCTTTTGATGGAACACAATTTTTTTAAATCAAACTTTTGACAATTTTATAAGCTATATTTTTCAAAATAAATATATTATTTATGATTGGGACATTGAAATTTACCTTGGGTTAATGTTTGGTATTTTTCTGACAATGTTCATTTGTCAATGAATAGTGAAAAATACTGCATTTTACATCAAAACTACTTTTTCATATAATTTAATTATATGGTTATATTATCTTTTTAATTTGTTTTAAAGTGTAATTAGAATATATTTTTACCATGTAATTCAATTATGGTCATTGGGATTAATTTCACTTTGGAATTATGCATAAACAAGTGCCAAACTTTTCATAAATATTGTTTCCAAAAAACCCGCTATTTGTTTTGACAACGGGAAGTTTTTTTAAATTAATTATTGAAATTTATGTGTTTGGAATTTGGTAAAATGGATTAAATATTTGGAATCATAAGGTCCAAATTATTTAATTAAGAATCTTTTGTTTTTGGACATTATGAATAGTAACGACGGTAATTATCTTTAATTATCTTGATTAATGAGTAATCAGGTAGTTAAAGATAATAAAATAATATCATAAAAATGAAAAATGACCACAACATGTGTCCTAAGGCTACTGGTTGTATCATGGCCGACCATGGGATGCCTTGTGCCAAACTTGGGGGCCCCATGGAAACACTTTTGTGAGGAAGTGACTTTTTATCTTTTTATTTTTAAAGAATGTTAAATGTAACAAAGAAGGTATCACCTAAGTAAAATATTTTTAATTTTGTCTAAATAAATGATATTTTGGACTATAAATATTCAATGGAAAGCTAAAACTATTTCCTACATCATAGTAGTTTTTTTATAATTTTTAGACATTAAATAAATTAAATTAGTTATGACATCATGATGATGCAGCGATGACCTCATTATTTAACGATTTAAATAAAATGGAAAGATAATGTAAAATCTAAGACCTACACATGTCCAAAACCTATTAGATGGGTGGATTTCGAACCCTTATCACCTTATACGAGAAACAAATCAATGTGGGACCACTAATATTCGAAACTCATTTGCAAATAAAGTTACATTTTATACCTTTCCAAGAGTGCCCCTCCTCTCCTCTTATAAAAGGCCCCCACCTCTACCTCCTTACCCACACTTCATAAGCCTTTGGATCGGCCAAACCCTGAACCTTTTGTCTCTACACATCCATATATTACTCCTTGAAGCCTCAATTTGAGCATAAGTGTTTCCAAGGAAGCCTTTGAGCTCAAATCTAAGAGAGTTACCCGATTTTAAGGTAATGTCTTCACTTGAGTCATTTTGTTTAATTTTGCTTCTCCAAACCCTAAACTCTTTTTATTAATTTATTTTGTAACAACTCAAGTATATTAAATATACTAGGATGTAGTTATAAGAAGAATTCGAGCTAAACTTACACACACCTACATCTAATGGTTAAAGAACATACTGTTTCCGTGGATGGAAAATTTCTGCCTCCTGAAACGATGATTGTTCAACATTCTTTTAACACCTTAAAAGGTGGCCATTAGGATGAAACTATACTTATATATGATATATAATATTTTTATTTTTTACTTAAGATTCTGTATTTTTCATTTATGGCATACCTTTATGGTTTACATTATGGGTAAACGCGATATCTTCATTTAAGGAAGTGCGGACTACTGCCCCCTCAAAGTGATGTGATTCGTTAATGCCATATGTGGGACGTATAAAGGATGGATTTAAAGTCATTATATATGATGTTATACTGTAATTATAATATACCTTTATATCATTATTATTTTATTTCCATTAATGTATGAGATAGAAATGAAAGTATCGTTCATGCGTACGTACGACTTACCATCTCCATGAACGGTGCATTTCATTTCTTATCCTCAAATGTAATGTATTATTATGAGTACATATATATAATGGATATATATGATGTATGTTACATCTAAATGATTAATATTATTTTGGAATTAAAACATACATACCTCACATATAGTTTTAATTCCATTAATATGACATAGAAATGAAAGTAGCGTTCATGCATACGTACGGCTTACCGTCTCCATGAACGGTGCATTTCATTTATTTCCTCTAAATGATTATGTGATATTATAAATACATGTATATGCTGGATATATATGATATATATGATATCCAAATAAGGAATTTCATTCTGGATATAAATAACCTTTGACCCCACGAACAACATGTAATTGTAAGAATTCCACTTTCGACTTAAGAACCAAATATCGACAAAACAAACATTATTAACTTAATGATTAAATAATGTTTATAACCTGGAAATAAGTTATATAAAAGAATAATAAGCTTGAAAAAGGTTCTTAATCAAGTATAAATTAACTCAGGTTTATTATTCAGGAGATTAAAGAACGATCGAGTCAAGTCGGACCCGAGGTAAGGGATCCTACTCCTCTCTTTCTTTTTAAGCACACTCTTTTATGTCATTCCTTTTAAAGCTCATATTTCTTGTTATTGGGATGTTCTTTTATATTAATATTACTTTAAGTTTTATGTTCATGTGATTATAGACCCTATTCTCTCTCATCAATCCATTTTGGAAGTTTTGAGTGGCACCATTAGACTGCCGAATTTTCGTAAGAGATCTAACCTCTCTCTTTCTTTTTAAGTACTCTCCTTTATGTCACTTCTTTTAAGCTCCTATTTTTTATGTTGGGGGATGTTATTTTATATTCCTATTTCTATAAACTTTATGTTAATATTATGAGATACCCTATTTGATCTCATCAATCCATTTTTGTAAGTTTTATGTGGCGCCGTTAGGCTGCCGAGTTTTCGTAAGGGATTTTTCATCTCACTTTTATTCCCATGAGATTTATGCTACATTTTCCACAATTTCCTTTGAGTGGTGTATGTACTGCCCATTATTCTACCCTTTGTGTAATATACTTTCATTTATGAGTATTTACATCAATGATGTGTTGTCCTTCTTTCATGGGTTGTATGTTTTGAAAGATACCCAAGTCGGTAAGGGAACCTTTCACCTTCCTCTTTTTAAAAGACTTATTTTGTTGGGTATTTTAATTTACATATTGTTATGTTGGGATATGTTCTCATATATCCTTATTGATGTAAATTTTATGTCCAAGTGATGAGATACACTTTTTATCTCTCATCAACTCATTTTGATGTGGCACCGTTAGGCTGTCAAGGGAACTTCTTAACCCAATTTTGATTTCTTTGGGTTCAACATGTAGTTATTGAATATGTCATCCTTTGAATATGTGTGAATGACCTTTGATTATTTTAAACTTAATATCCACTTATATTTGGTGTATTCTTTTGTCACACATAATTAAGTAATTGATTTATCCTTAAACCAAGGATACCATCTTTCTATGGGACTTCGTCTCAATCTCCTTTCATTGAGGCATATTTTATTTTATACACAACCTTCTTTTATACGGTGTATAAACCCCTCTGACTTTTACGTTTATCCAAAAGGAATCTTTCTTTATACGAAGCGTTTTACTAAACGACAAAAGGGAATGTTTTTTGTCATACGTATGCGGCGACAACGACTTATCCACCGCCATGACCATTATTTGAATTTCAGCTTCCTCTAAAATCCATACCTTCTTTTTAAAAGAAATATAAATACCATGTTTTACTTTTCTTTTATTTTGGTATTGAAAATGGTTTTCATAATGTTTTTATTATATCGATGTGTTGTATTTATATATTGTGATTGAAATGTGGAAATGTTATGTTTCCTTTATGCATGTTTTATGTGATACAATTATGTTATGGTTCTTGGGAATTATTATAAAGACAGGTGGTTCCGTGATAAACTAAGGGCGGGTGAGCCCGATATAGCTCTCCAATGAATTGGGTAACACGAAGGAGTGAAACATTAAGGTTTCTCTGAAGAGATTTAGGAAATACACTGTGGTGGGTATTCCAAACGTAACCAAGAGGGTTACTCCCTACTTAAGAATGTTATGAATGCCTCATGTTACCTTTTATGTCTTATGATTTCTATGATTTATTCATGATTTGATGAGGTATGTTAAAGTGCCTATGTTTTATGGGTAAAGTATGATTTCATTCTTATGTATATATGAACTCATGTTTCCTTTCCATATTTTTTATAACCCTTACTGAGCGTTTTATGCTCATCCCAAGTTTTTGAAATTTTTTTCACAAGTCAAGGGAAAGGTACATTATGTGATGATAATGTCAAGGATGTGTCAATAAAGAATCCATGTTTTATTTTAAATATGTTTCAGTTGATGGGAAGAATGAATACTGTCTTTTATGTAACCACTTTGTTTAAATGTGGAATGTAATGCAAGGTTCATGATCTAATTCTCTAAAACTCTAAACCTGGAAAGATACTCAATGTGTAATCTTGTAATAACTCAAGATTAAGTAAGGTTTAAGGCTGGGTCCTTATAGCTTGATTGACAGGAGGTAGCTTCATGTTTTCTAACAAAACCTTAAAATGGTTGTTGAGTTGATATTTGGTATAAATCCTTTGGAAATAGTAGTCTACCTTGTCTTTCACTTCTTTGTGAGAGGCAGAAGCTTCTCTCATATAGTCCTAAACAATCTTTATTATCTCTCTAGTGGTATCTCTCGTAGAAGTTACCAATTTTCTCAGATCAAATTATTCCATAGAGCCACTGGTTGATGCTGAACCAAACTCCTCCTTCATCACATCTCTAATGTGATCCAAATCCACTGAAGGTCTAGAAGCAATAGAACCAATAGAGAAGGTTACTGTTTCCTTGAAGTTTTTGGTCAACCCACTGCTAAGGTTTTTCACTTGGGAATCTTGGGTGCTGACATGATCTTTCATGGAGGTTTTAAATCCTTCAAAGACTTATACCATCTGGCTCACAAAACTTTTGACATAAGCTAAGTATTTATCTGTTTGGAATCTAGAACTCATATAAGATTCTAAAGAGATAAAAGATTTCTTTAGAACTTCAAAATCCTCTTCCAGTCTAGATACTTGAGTCTGGAAAGCTGTAACTTCATCCACTATTTCTGCCACAAAGGTTGACACATTACAACCGAGAGAGATTTCAAAAGACTTTTCCAAATTTCTCACCTCTTCAACAAAGTAGTGCTTCAATTCAGAAACAGAAGCACTAAAGGATTCTTTCAGCTCCTCTTTTAAGGATTCAAGGTCATCCCTGGTGATCATATCAGCATGTGCAACCACAACATGTGCTCTTTCAGATAATATACTGGACACAGAGTCATTCATAATCGATTGAATAAATGACACCAGTGAAGTTTCCATTTTCTTTATTTCTTCCACAAAACTGATTTTGAGATCAGACTTTAGCTTATCTAGATCATGCATTCTGACCCCATCTTAAGGTAATAACTCAGTCTGAATATCATAATTATTTTTTGGTTTATTGAGGGATGCCTCATTATAAAAATAGGGATAATCCAATCCACAAACCACAGAACATAGGTATTCTACCCAATCCTCAATTTCAATATCCACTTAAAAACTGCCAAAACTGGTTGGATGCCCCCCCTCAGCTGGTGAATTCTCTTGTACAACAACACCATTATCAGCAGGTCTTTCTTCCTTAAAATAATCCCCTAAAACTAACTCCATTTCTGCAATAATAGGAGGCTCCTATGGATTAGGCACATGTCCTTCCATCTCACCCACTACATCCTTAACAGGCATAACTGAGCTTCCAATCAATGGACTCAGACTTAAGCAGGCAGAATCAGATGCTGTAGATTCATTCTATCTTTCTTCTTCATTATTAGGGGCTGGCTGGTCTTCCTCATCAATAGGTGTTTCTAATTCTAGTGAAGTTTCCTTTCCTAAAGTTATAATTTCAGCAACAGGACTTGGGGGAAAGTCTGGATCCCTTCCATCAGCCATAGAAGTCTCCTCTTCATCAGTCTCATCACTATACTCAGGTTCTTCTTCATCAAGTCCTAGACCTGGATCCCTCACATCCTTAGGTCTTGAAGGATGATCCACAAGATTGAACTTATCATATAGCTTCTTATCATCATTAACCCACTCTCCTATCCATGTATTACATTTTATCTTCATTTAATTGCAAACTGTGTTTGTGATACAAAAATTATTCCTTACTTCTACTGTCTCATCTTGAGACTCAGCTACCCCTTTCACTTTGATCATCACTGAGATCAACTTGGAATAGAATAAGGCATTGGTCTTTGATATTTTCCTGGTCAAATCCTCCATTTGAATTATAAGTAGCCTACATAGATTAACATTCACACCATGTCTCAAAATATGTAGCAAATAGATATCCTGATATCTTAAATTCGCAAAGTCACCCCTCCTTGGAATTAAAACATGCTGAACAAACTTGAACAGAAATCTATTCTCTCCATCCATTTCAGCAGCCACCACATGTATTTGATTTCCACTGCCACTGAGTTCCTCTAAGGAAATCTCATAATCAAATATATCTCTTGTAGGTGGTACTGATTTCGAGAAATATCCAGACACACCTTTGTGTGGAACCTTTAGGCATTCAGCCCACTCAAAAGATGAAAAATATATTTCCTTTCCATTTACAAGTGAAATCATTCGGTTCTCATCTTCTGATTTCTCAAAGCTCACAAACTCATAGAATTGTTTCACTAGATTGGGATAGTAGGGGACATTGTTGTTCAAAAATCATTTGAACCACTGCTAATATTCCAGCGCCACGAGAACTAACGATCTACTAGACAACAACCATTCCACGCATAGATCTTTTTCGATCACAATAACTCTATTATGTAAGTGTGGGTTCATTGGTCACCTTCCTGACCTTATTCTACCAATACTGATACTTCTTTCTTGGTTTGTATTTTGCTTCTTCGCATTCGGCTCAACAATATTATCTCTAACAGTAGGGAGCTTGGTTTTTACCATCTCTGGTTCAAGGAACTTAGGGTTCTCGAGAGATTCAGGAGCTAAGTCTTGAGGGAAAAGGTTTTGAGGCTCGGTGGATTGGGAAGTAACTAGGACTTTGTTTTATCATTTAGGAATCATAAAATAAATAATTAAAATAAAATAAATAAATTATAAACAATACAGATTCTGGTAGCAGACAGAAGTTTAAAATAGTGCATCGGTAGGGTATATTGGAGAGAATTCCTAATCGGTGAGGTACATCGGTGATGTATCACATCGGTGAGGTACATCGGTGAGGTATCACATTGGTGAGGTACATCAGTGAGGTATCAAATAGGTGAGGTACATCGGTGAGGTATCTACCGGTCAAGGTTAATCATTCATTACTCGTGTCTAATATAACTTAACCTATCCAAACTTAAAGGTTTGGTGAAAATGTTTGCTAATTGATGTTCAATACCTATAAATTCAAGAGTAATATCACCTTTTTGGTAATGATATCTCAAGAAATGGTGCCTTAAATCAATTTGTTTGGTCCTTGTAGAGACCCGTAGCCTGAAGTACATTGACATTACATTACATTTGCGGAATACTTAGTACATAACAAAAAGTCACACACATGGACCGTAATAGTTTAGTGTCTTTGGAAACTCGGAATAAAATGTTCTAATCGTGGTGAAAGATCTTCAACATCTCCCATAAAGATCTTCTTTTTTTACCAAAAACCTTTCTTTATATCCTGGGGAAAAGAAAACATAAAAGGGTGAGCTCAAATGCTCAGTAAGGGTAAACAAAATAAATATCAATCACATCATATTCATAAGAACATAAAATTTTGGAAATCTTAACCTGCAAAAGAGAGCATAATTTCATAACATGGGATAAATCATAGTAGTGAAATGAAATCCCAATAATCATAACTTAAAACATGAAACTTTGTGGTATACACACATAATCATAGAGAATCATTTCTTGTTAGTCAAGACTCATTTCCAAGACTATCTTATTGGACAAAGTCCCTTTCTGAACTGAGTCACCCTCATTTCAGTCCTGTTTCACTGAACCGATATAACCTACCATTCCAGCCATGTCTATCTCACGAGATATAAAATATTTACCCAATTCATTTGAGGGATATATAGGTCCCACCCATCTCATAATGATACCATTCTTATGTGTGCCACAAAATCATAAATCATACATCATTGCATAACCCATGTAATACAAATGGGAATATTAAACATCATGACATCATAAAACAATTCATATAAGATAAAGGAATTCATAAAAATAATTCCATCACAACATAATCAAATCAACATAATAATAGGGATATAAACAGAACCCCTTTATTATCTTAGATGGAAAATAATTTTGATAAAACACTTGAACTCCATTCTGGAGGAAAATATCCTTTCTACTTCGAAAACATTTTTCCTTTCTTAAAATGTCATACAATTTTAACTAAAAGAAGTTGATTAAAAATAAACTTGAAAACTTGTAAAGGATTCTTCTTGGAAATAATGTTTTAAAAATCCATTCATGCCGTATAAAAACATTTTTCTCGTACTTTTGTCAGAAAAGTCAAAAAGTACCTTATACGAAAAATGACAAAAGATTCCTTTCATATCTTTTAATAAAAACTCAACGAAGGGTAAAATAGGTTTTAAACAATTGTAGGTGGATGGAAATAATATTATATATTGATGTAACATGTATTTGGATGATAAAATACACCCCACTAAATACCAAAGTATAAGCAATCTTGGATAAAAATGAGATTCTGATAATTCCCTTACCTTAGGTCCGACTTGCTTTTTAAGTGTCCGAACCTCCTGTATAATGATTTAAATAATGTTATTGACTTATTCCAGAATCATATTCATTGTTATTATATCATATATGGTTCACTTATGACTTTATATTACCCGTTCTTTTGTAAATTCATGTTAAAGTAGCGTTTTGGGTAAAATCGTCTCATTTGTCATTCGTGTTTTAACTTGTAATTATTCATATGATTACTTAGATTATTATTACATAATTATAGAATATAAAACATGATTTATATATAATATATATTCAGAATATACATATATATAAAGGATCGATAAATGGAAAGAAATACACCATTCATGGAGACGGTAGGCCGTACGTACGCATGAACGCTGTTTTCTTTTCGTTATTGAATTGAGTGGAATTAAGTAGATGACATACATATATATACAAATAAATCCAGTAGCTTTATAATGTCATATATTTCATTATTATTGCTTATATATACTTTATAATCATTCTTAAATGGTTAACATGGAGAATGAATCTCATCGTGTCGTGGAGACGGTAGTCCGTACGTACGCACGAGCGATGATATCATTTCCATAATTATTGAATTGAATTGGAGTGGATGATACAATATATCAGAATCAATATGATGTTCTAATAACTATGTATAGTTATTCTTTACCCCATTATACCCATCCATGTAAGGTGGTGGTGGAAAATAGATTACACCACGGCGTGGAGACGATATTCCGTACGTACGCATGCGCGGTGATTTCTTTTTCCATAGGATGGATAGATGGTGAAATAGGGTTGTTTAATACTTATAATAAAATATCAGTATATTAGTGATACTGATGTTATTACTTCATAATGAAACAACCTAAGAAGAAGAAGTGGAAGAAGAAATAAAGATGAAAGAATCGGTAACGAACATTACCTCTTCTTTGAAGTTCTTCTTTGAGACCTCCTTTTAGGGCACTAAAATGGGTCTTTGAAGAAGACCGGAACCTCTAGGATGTTTCTAGTGAAGTGGAGAAGAGAATTTGGCAGGGTTTGGCCGAGATTGAAGGCTCAAAGTTGTGTGAGGAAGGGAGGGAGGAGGTGCCCTTTTATAAGGGAGGAGAGGGGTACCTTTGGAATAACTAAAAATATTATTTTATTATAAAGTCACGTTTGGTTTTAAATAGATCCAAATTGATATATTTAGATGCTATGGTGGGTATGGGTCTAAATCCTCTCATCCAATATAATTTAGACAAGTTTAGGTTCCTATTTTAACCTTATCATTTAGATTTAACAATAAGTTAAATAATTTTACTTTTACCGTGTCTTCTTGTGTTCTTACACTATAAGGTTAATAAACATACTATAAGAATCCAAACGAACCCCAAATTGTTTATTATTAATATATATAATCTTATCTAAGTCATTTTGCCGAACCATAGATTTTTAGAAATAAAATAACAATTAATAATATAATATTTGTTTTAAAAACTATTTTATGTCAATTTTGAAACTATTTAGTAATTGATTTTTGGGAAAATGATAACAGAATGATAAGTTCTAAGAAAGTTAATTAAATCAATACTAAAATGTCATATTAACCTAGAAAATTAGTGTAATTCATAAAAAGTCTCAAATTATATTTATTTGAGTATTTATAACATCAATTATGTCAATATTTCATTAATAAGATAATTACTGCATCATCATTGTGTCATAAATAAATTAAATTATTTAATGTCTAAAAATTAAAAATAAAATACCATTATGTATTAAATCTTTTTATCTTTCTAATGAATATTAATAGTCGAATTTATCTTATGTATAACCCCATATTAATAATGTTTTAGTAAATAAACGTTGATTTTAACTCTTTTAACCCTTCTTTAAATAAATTAATAATAAATGTCCTAATCTAATCCAAGTGGGCCTAAATTGTCATATTTTATTCCTAAGTTTGTTTTTGGTCGAATTACACTTGTCCAATAGAATTAGGACATGTGTTAGGGTAATAATAATATCATTTCTACCCTTAATTACCCTATTTACTTTTAACCGTGGTAAAAAAAAAGTAAAAAGTTACTATTAACCAAAAAATTATTTTCATCACATTGAACCAGATTTTACTTACTGAAATCAACCGCATCTCTCGGATTTTTGAAATTCCACTCACAGAAGCGGTAAAATTAAGTTTTATGAAAAATTAAGTTTTTTAACTACCACTTAGTGGTTTCACTATTCATCAAAAATTGAAAGTTTTCAGAAAAATGCCAAAAATTAAACCTCAGCTATATTTCATATTATGAACTCAAAAATGATTTCTATTTTACCAAATTCAAAACATATCAGTTGCATTAATTAATTTAAAAATTAATTCCCGTCGTCAAAACAAAAGGCGTGTTTTTAAGAGATAATAACTATCAAAAGATTGACAGTTGTTTATAACTGGTTTAAATGTGTAATTACATCCAATGACCAACATTGTATTAAATTGTAAAAATATATTCTAAATATACTTTAAAACCATTCAAATTAATAATTTATCGCTATTAATTATTTCGATTGAAAAAGTTGTTTTTAATTAAGATTTTGTAATTTTCACTATTCATCAAAATATGAAAGTTATCCGAAAATCACCAAAATTTCACCCAAAGCTAATTTCGATATTCCGAATCCAAAAAAGAAGTCCATTTTGAAAAATAAAATTTAAAAAATTTCAAAAAGAGGTTATTACTATTCATAACAGCTAGTATTAATAATATTTTAATAGCATATTGTTGTTTTGCGAAACATGGTGTTGCGTACGACACACGCTATCGTGGAAGGTCGTGATTGCATGTAATTCAAGCCAGGTCAGAGATGTGTGTTGTGAAAGCTCCTTTTGGTGTAGCATATAACACAATACATTAATGAAATTAAAAAGAATATTTTTCATAAAATCTCGGGGTGTTACATTCTACCCCCCTTAAAATGAATTTCGCCCTCGGAATTCGTCGGGGTTATAAATGGTTTACTATTCGAAAGTTTCTTTAATAGAAACCCACATAGTAAAAATGAATACCAAAACCATCTTTAAAAACAAAATTATGAAACGTAATGGTTACCCAAATAAACTAATCACTGGGTTTCCACATAGTTGAAAATATGGATATGGAAGAGAAATCTAATCATCATGTTCTGATGGATATTGGTAGAGAACATGGCTATAGAAAAGCCAGCAATCATAAAGCCATAAATTTGTGACGATCTAAGGTACCATATGATTCATTAGATATAAGAGCACTAAGACAACATTTTTGGTTTTCAAGATCATTTCCCTAAAGTTAATGAAATTGGAATTAGAAGAAATACTTTCGTGATTTCACCGTTTGTCGTTCTTTGGACAATTTCCACTTCATCTCTTAAAGAAATGAAGTTTAATTTGTCATTCGTGATGTGTTAGAAGATCATGTGATAGAATGATGGTTCATTCCATCTCTTTCAAACAAAAGGTTAGCAAAAGTTATAAGTCCATCTTATGGTTAATCGTATATGGTTCAAAAAATGAACTTATACTTCATATATCATACCGCTTAATAAAATAAAACTAGTTTAGACAAACCTGGGACTTCCTGTAGGCCAGTGGTAGGCGATAAAGGCCAGTCGCACTTCGGTTGTGGGTTCGATTCCCACATCCTTGTCCGAAGCGATGGGCTATCGCCCGTCCTGCAGGTTGTCATTTTTCTAAAACTATATTACTATAACATCCCATTAATAATATCGAAAAAACTTCTATCCTTAAACTAACTTATGTCCAACATAATCCATTCTAATCTTTAGGATTATCCATAATACTGCAATCCACTCTCATAACATAGTGAAAACGATTACCAGAGATTTAATACCATCGTTGATCCCCATATATCATAAGATATGTCTTGTTGGTCACATTCCAAACATTCAACTTTACTTTCAGGTTGGATGATAATTCCAGATGCATACCTTGCAAGTCTTGTAAAATTCGATTCGTATATACCAACAAATTCATCATCCTTTTGCTTTAGTTCATGAAACTCCTTCTACATCTTTGTCCGAAGAATACGAGGGAAGTAATTACTGAAAAACAAGTTCTTGAACTCGTCCCATTCCATGGACTCAATTTCATCTCTTGGCCTCGTATTCTTGATAAGCTTCCACCATTGATCAGCTTCACCTTCCAAATGATATACTGGTAAGATGACTTTATCATGCTTAGAACATTGAAGAACTGAAAATATCTTTTCAGTGGTACTGATCCATTTTTCAGCAACAAGTGGATCGGAAGACCCACTGAAAGAAGGTGGACGTTGCCTCATGAAGGACTCAATAGAATATTGTTCCCTTTTCTGCTCATTTGGAAGTCCAGAATGATTCATAGCTTGTGTAAGTATAGCAATAAGATTTTGCACTCCATCTCCCATAACATTTGTTTGTTCAGGAGGACAATCATTGCATTGTCCATTGCATTGATCAACATGATTCCTTCGGGTTCCAGCTATCGTCTAAAACCCAAAAATAATAGTGTGAGAGACAAAAATCATGATAGGGAAAACAAAATAATAAAGGGGGAGTACCCTCAATATCTAAAATCTTAGGTTAAACTCTAAGATCGTTAGTGAAATTCTAGGACTATAACCTATACGTATACTTAACCTTAGAGACATCCCTAGATATACCTTAGAAATATCTCTAGGGATATCACTAAAGTTCTCACATCATAGTTTCCAAAGGTTGACTAAACTTTTCCTCTGATACCAACTGTAGAGACCCGTAGCCTGATGTACATTGACATTACATTACATTTGCGGAATACTTAGTACATAACAAAAACTCACACATAAGGACCGTAATAGTTTAGTGTCTTTGGAAACTCAGAATAAAATCTTCTAATCGTGGTGAAAGATCTTCAACATCTCCCATAATGATCTTCTTCTTTTTTTACCAAAAACCTTTCTTTATATCCTCGGGAAAAGAAAACATAAAAGGGTGAGCTCAAATGCTCAGTAAGGGTAAACAAAATAAATATCAATCACATCATATTCATAAGAACATAAAATTTTGGAAATCTTAACCTGCAAAAGAGAGCATAATTTCATAACATGGGATAAATCATAGTAGTGAAATGAAATCCAAATAATCATAACTTAAAACTTGAAACTTTGTGGCATACACACATAATCATAGAGAATCTTTTCTTGTTAGTCAGGACTCATTGCCAAGACTATCTTAGTGGACAAAGTCCCTTTCTGAACCGAGTCACCCTCGTTTCAGTCCTGTTTCACTGAACCGGTATAACCTACCATTCCAGCCATGTCTATCTCATGAGATATAAAATCTTTACCCAATTAATTGGAGGGAGATATAGGTCCCACCCATCTCATAATGATACCATTCTTATGTGTGCCACAAAATCATAAATCATACATCATTGCATAACCCATGTAATACAAATGGGAATCTTAAACATCATGACATCATAAAAAAATTCATATAAGATAAAGGAATTCATAAAAATAATTCCATCACAACATAATCAAATAAATGTAATAATAGGGATAGAAACAGAACCCCTTTATTATCTTAGATGGAAAATAAATTTGATAAAACACTTGAACTCCATTCTGGAGGAAAATATCCTTTCTACTTCAAATTTTTTTTTCCTTTCTAAACATGTCATACAATTTTAACTAAAATAAGTTGATTAAAAATAAACTTGAAAACTTTTAAAGGATTCTTCTTGGAAATAATGTTTTAAAAATCCATTCATGCCGTATAAAAACATTTTTCTCGTACTTTTTTCGGAAAAGTCAAAAAGTACCTCGTACGAAAAAAGACAAAAGATTCCTTTCATATCTTTTTATAAAAACTCAAGAAAGGGTAAAATAGGTTTTAAACAATTTTAGGTGGATGGAAATAATATTACATATTGAGGTAACATGGATTTTGATGATAAAATACACCCCAGTAAATACCAAAGTATAAGCAATCTTGGATAAAAATGAGATTGTGATAATTCCCTTACTTTAGGTCCGACTTGCTTTTTAAGTGTCCGAACCTCCTGTATAATGATTTAAATAATGCTATTGACTTATTCCAGAATCATATTCATTGTTATTATATCATATATGGTTCACTTATGACTTTATATTACCCATTCTTTTGTAAATTCATGTTAAAGTAGCGTTTTGGGAAAAATCGTCTCATTTGTCGTTCGTGTTTTAACTTGTAATTATTCATATGATTAATTAGATCATTATTACATAATTATAGAATATAAAACATGATTTATATATAATATATATTCAGAATATACATATATATAATTGATCGATAAATGGAAAGAAATACACCGTTCATGGAGACGGTAGGCCGTACGTACGCATGAACGCTGTTTTCTTTTCGTTATTGAATTGAGTGGAATTAAGTAGATGACATACATATATATACACATAAATCCAGTAGCTTTATAATGTCATGTATTTCATTATTATTTCTTATATATACTTTATAATAATTCTTAAATGGTTAACATGGAGAATGAATCTAATCGCGTCGTGGAGACGGTAGTCCGTACGTACGCACGAGCGATGATATCATTTCCATAATTATTGAATTGAATTGGAGTGGATGATACAATATATCAGAATCAATATCATGTTCTAATAACTATGTATAGTTATTCTTTACACCATTATACCCATCCATGTAAGGTGGTGGCGGAAAATAGATTACACCACGGCGTGGAGACGGTATTCCATACGTACGCACGCGCGATGATTTCTTTTTCCATAGGATGGATAGATGGTGAAGTAGGGTTGTTTAATACTTATAATAACATATCAGTATATTAGTGATACTGATGTTATTACTTCGTAATGAAACAACCTATGAAGAAGAAGTGGAAGAAGAAATATAGATGAAAGAATCGGTAACGGACATTACCTCTTCTTTGAAGTTCTTCTTTGAGACCTCCTTTTAGGGCACTAAAATGGGTCTTTGAAGAAGACCAGAACCTCTAGGATGTTTCTAGGGAAGTGGAGAGATAATTTGGCATGGGTTGGCCGAGCTTGAAGGCTCAAAGTTGTGTGAGGAAAAGAGGGAGGAGGTGCCCTTTTATAAGGGAGGAGAGGGGTACCTTTGGAATAACTAAAAATATTATTTTATTATAAAGTCATGTTCAGTTTTAAATAGCTCAAAATTGATATATTTCGAAGCTAAGGTGGGTATGGGTCTAAATCCTCTCATACAATAGAATTTAGACAAGTTTAGGTTCCTATTTTAACCTTATCATTTAGATTTAACATTAAGTTAAATAATTTTACTTTTACTGTGTCTTCTTGTGTTCTTACACTATAAGGTTAATAAACATACTATAAGAAGCCAAACGAACCCCAAATTGTTTATTATTAATATATATAACCTTATCTAAGTCATTTGGCCGAACCTTAGATTTTTAGAAATAAAATAACAATTAATAATATAATATTCTTTTAAAAAACTATTTTATGTCAATTTTGACACTATTTAGTAATTGATTTTTGTGAAAATCTTAACAGAATGATAAGTTCAAAAAACGTTAATTAAATCAATTCTAACATGTCATATTAACCTAGAAAATTAGTGGAAATCATAAAAAGTCTCAAATTATATTTATTTGAGTATTTATAACAACAATTATGTCAATATTTCATTAATAAGATAATTACTGCATCATCGTTGTGTCATAAATAAATTAAATTATTTAATGTATAAAAATTACAAATAAAATACCATTATGTATTAAATCTTTTTATCTTTCTAATGAATATTTATAGTCGAATATATCTTACTTATAACCCCATATTAATAATGTTTTAGTAAATAAAAGTTGATTTTAACTCTTTTAACCCTTCTTTAAATAAATTAATAATAAATGTCCTAATCTAATCCAAGTGGGCCTAAATGGTCATATTTTATTCCTAAGTTTGTTTTTGGTCGAATTACACTTGTCCAATAGAATTAGGACATGTGTTAGGGTAATAATAATATCATTTCTACCCTTAATTACCCTATTTACTTTTAACCGTGGTAAAAAAAAGTAAAAAGTTACTATTAACCAAAAAATTATTTTCATCTCCTTGAACCAAATTTTACTTACTGAAATCAACCGTGTCTCTCGGATTTTTTAAATTCCACTCACAGAAGTGGTAAAATTATGTTTTATGAAAAATTTATTTTTTTTAACTACCACTTAGTGGGTTCACTATTCATCAAAGATTGAAAGTTTTCAGAAAAATGCCAAAAATTAAGCCTCAGCTATATTTGATATTATGAACTCAAAAATGATTTCTATTTTACCAAATTAAAAACATATCAGTATAATTAATTAATTTAAAAATTAATTCCCATCGTCAAAACAAAAGGCGTGTTTTTAAGAGATAATAACTATCAAAAGATTGACGCTTGTTTATAACTGGTTTAAATGTGAAATTACATCCAATGACCAAAATTGTATTAAATTGTAAAAATATATTCTAAATATACTTTAAAACCATTCAAATTAATAATTTATCACTATTAATTATTTCGATTGAAAAAGTTGTTTTTAATTAAGATTTTGTAATTTTCACTATTCATCAAAATATGAAAGTTATCCAAAAATCAACAAAATTTCACCCTAAGCTAATTTAGATATTCCGAATCCAAAAATGAAGTCCATTTTGAAAAATAAAATTTACAAAATTTCAAAAAGAGGTTATTACTATTCATAACAGCTAGTTTTAATAATATTTTAATAGCATATTGTTGTTTAGTGAAACTTGGTGTTGCGTACAACACACGCTATCGTGGAAGGTCGTGATTGCGTGTAATTCAAGCCAGGTCAGAGATGTGTGTTGTGAAAGCTCCTTTTGGTGTAGCATATAACACAAGACATTAATGAAATTAAAAAGAATATTTTTCATAAAATCTCGGGGTGTTACAGTCCTAGAGTGAGATACAGGGTTATTTGAAATGTTAATTGCACTAGTGTTATCACAGTTAATTGAAACATGCTTAAAATCATATCCATAGTCCAAAAGAGTGTGTTTCATCCACAGAATTTGTGCACAGAAACTACCAGCAGCTATATACTCTTCTTCGGCAGTGGACAAGGCTACCAAATGTTTCTTTTTACTACACAATGATACTAAGGACTTACCTAGAAAATGACATGTTCTAGATTTTATTTTTCTATCCAACTTGCAACCAGCAAATTCAGCATCTGAATAACACATTAATTCAAAATATTGTTCTTTTGGATAAAACAAACCCAAATTTGCAGTGTGTTTAAGATAATTTCAAATTGTTTTAACTGCAAGAAAATGTGATTATTTAGGATTATCTTGAAATATTGCACACATACACACACTAAACATAATATCTGGTCGACTGGTAGTAAGGTAAAGTAAGCTTCCAATCATACCTCTATAATTAGTTTGATCCACTGGTTTCCTAGTTTCATCTGCATCCAATTTAGAGACAGTACTCATAGGGGTATCATTTTCCTTAATACAATCCAAGACAAAATGTTTTAAAAGATCCTTTTTATATTCACATTGATTCAAAATAATACCACTTTCATTTTGAAAAACATGAAATCCACGAAAATATTTGTGTTCACCCATTAAACTCATTTCAAATTCATTTTTCATACTCTTTGAAAAATTAGTACATAAAGAATGTTTAGAAGATCCAAAAATAATATCATCAACATAGATTTGTACTATCAAAATATATTTAGAAATTATTTTAATATAAAGAGTTGGATCAGTAATCCCTTTAGTAAAACCTTTTGAAATAAGAAAATTACTGAGTCTATCATACCAAGCTCATGGAGCTTGTTTTAAACAATATAAAGCTTTAGAAAGTTTGAAAAAATGGTTTGGAAAATGAGGATAAGTAAATCTAGGTGGTTTTTCCACAAATACGTCTTCAATTATAAAACCATTTAGAATATCACTTTTGACATCCATTTGATATAACTTTAAATTCAGATGAGCAGCATAGGAAAGTAAGATCTTAATAGCTTCTAATCTATCTACAGGGGAAAATGTTTCTTCATAGTCTATTCCTTCTTCTTGAATATATCCTTGTGCAACTAGCCTTGATTTGTTTCTAACTATATTTCAAAATTAATCGACTTTTTTTCTAAAAAACCATTTAGTTCCTATGGTCAAAGTGTCCTTAGGTATTTCAACTAATTCCCAGAATTTTCTTCTTTCAAATTGATTTAACTCTTCTTGCATAGCCATTACCCAAAATTAATCATTGATTACATCATTGACATTTTTAGGTTCTAGCTGTAAAAGAAAGTCTTGATGTTCAACTGGGTTTCTTAGAGAAGCTCTAGTCTGTGTCCCTCTATCATGATTACCAACAACAACATCCAATGGATGATTATTTAGAATCATAGTTGATCTAACAAAGGTAGGACTAGAAATTTTAGTCTCTTCTCTAAGTTCGGGTTCTACAGAAGTAGATTCTGGAATATTTCCAGAACTGGATGTCTTTACAGTAGGTTCTTTAGTTTTATCATTATGGTCCAAGATAGTCAAATCTTCTTCAAGATTTTCAATGGAAGATTTAGGTTCATGTGGATCAGTTTCATCAAACTTTATGTGAATAGTTTCTTCCACACATTTGGTTCTTTTGTTAAAGAATCTATAGTCTTTTCTAGTTAAAGAATAACCAAGAAAAATTCCTTCATCACTTTTGGGTGCAAACATCTCAAGATTATCCTTTTTATTGAGAATAAAAACATTGAAAACAAAATCTCTAAAGTAACTAACCTTAGGTTTCCTATTGTTCCACAACTCATAAGGGGTATTTTTGAGAACAGGTCTAATTAAGACTCTATTAATAATATAACAAGATGTATTTACAACTTCAGCCCAAAAATAAATTGGCAGGTCATACTCATTAAGCACGGTTCTTGGAATCTCTTGAAGGGTTCTATTTCTTCTTTCTACTACACCATTCTACTGAGGTGTCCAAGTGGAAGATAAATTGTGACTATATCCATTGTGTGAGCAATAATATTCAAACTCATGATCTTCTAACTCACGATCATGGTCAATTCTCAATGTTTTAAACTTAAGTCCACTAAGTTTCTCTGCAGACATGGAGTATTTATTAAAGTAGGAACAAGCTTCAATTTTGTGAGCTAATAAGTATACCCAAGTATATCTAGAAAAGTCATCTTCTAAGACATAGACATAGTGGTTCCCATTTAAACTAGAAACTCTAGAAGGTCCAAACAAATCCATGTGAACCAACTCGAGAGGTTGATAAGTTGAAACTTCTTTCCTTGATTTAAAAGAAAATTTATGTTGCTTTCCCTTTTGACAGGGATTACAAATTTTGTCAGCTGGGAATTCATGTTTAGGTAGGTCTATAACTAAGTTATTCATAGTCAGTTTTATAAGTGAATTAATGTTGCAATGTACTAATCTTTTGTTCCATATCCAAGATTATTTATGAAAAGCATTCAAGCAAGTAATATTTTGTTTGGATAAAGAATTTAAATCAACTGCATATACATTTTCATTTCTCAAAGAAGAAAATACTAAAACATTTTTAGAGTTAAAAACATTACACGAATCATTTTCAAATTTAACATTGAAACCATCATCACACACCTGAGAAATACTTTACAGATTATATTTAAGTCCATCAACTAATAAAAATATAGAAATTAAAGCTGAATCAGTGTTACTAATCTGGCCTAGGAAGATGATTTTTCCTTTTGAATTATCCCCAAAAGTGACATGGCCTCCATCAAATTTAATTAATATTTTGAAGAATGAGTAATCTCTAGTCATATACCTTGAACATCCACTGTCCAAGTACCATACCTTCTTGTGAGAACTCTTCAAGAAAATTCCCTACAAAATAGGTTTAAATAGAAAATGATTTTGGTACGTAGATTTTCTTGGGTCCAGAAAGGTTAGTAAGAAAAGCCTTAGGTACCCAGATTTGTCTCATGGGTCTCATTTAATCTACAAAATCAATAGATTTTGAAAGATAAACTTTATTTGATCTAGACACATATGAATAACTAGTTGAAGCATATAGATTTCAAGAAATAGAACTAGTAGCATTCTGTCCAGATTTAGAAATGAATCTAGTTTTAGTAAACTGTTTCGGTCCAGGATGATAGCCTATTCCAGTGGTATATTTTTGTGCCAATTTTTTTCCTAGAATTTGTGTAACTGTATCTTTTCCATTTGTGAATTTTTCTTAGTCCTTCATTAATTGCCCATTAGAGAATTTTAGTTTAGTACTTTCCTTTATTAATTGAGAATTCTTTTCCTTTTCTACATCAAGGGCAGATTTAACAGTGCTAGATAAATCATGCTATTTCTTTAAGGTTTTATACTTGTCCTTTAATTCATTACATGTCTCTTCTAGATTATTATAATATTCAAATAATTATTCACTAGACATGTTTTCAGATTCAGAATCAAAATCATAATCAACTCTAGAATAGTTTGAATTTAAAGTAGGAGGGTCCCGTGTTACCTCAGATGTGTTTGTCATAAAACACATGTTAGATTTATGAGAATCTTCATCTTTAGAAGAATCATAATTACATTAAGTGTCTTCTGAAGCATTCCAATTCTCTTTCATTTCTTTCTTATACTTTCTATCCTTATAGTCATGTTTCTTCTTGAACATCAACTTTGGATAGTCTACTTTCACATGTCCTTTCCTTTTGCATTCATAGCAGACAATCACATCATTTTTATCATAAATTTTCAATCATTCTTCCAATGAACTTTGTTATCATATTTTCCTTTGTAATTTTATTTTCTAAATAATTTCTTCTTCCTATAGAACTTCTTAAATCTCCTGGCTATTTGAGCCATCTCACCATCACTTTCAGAATCTGAACTTTCACTTGTTGAGATTTCAGTAGGTATGTGAACTTTTTCCTTGTCCTTGCTCTTTGAGGCAGTAGACTTAAAAGCCACTGACTTCTTTTTTGGTTCATCATATTCTTCCTTATTCATTTTGAGTTCTTCCTCAAACATCATAATCATAAAAATTAATTCTTTAACAGGTAATGAACTTATATCACACGATTCTCTTATGAAGACAAATGTGCCTCTCCATCATTCTGGAAAACATCTTAGTATTCTCATAATCTATTCTTTTGCAGGAACAACTTTACCAAGAGAGCTCATGGTGTTGACAATCTCATTGATCCTAAGATACATGTAAGAAATGGGTTCATTAGGCTTCATTTTATAATTATCATATTTAAAAGTATAGGTATTTAGCATCATTTCTTTATCATTGGTTGTTACCTCATGGGAAATAGCCAAAGTGTCCCAAATTTCATAAGAAGTTTTACAAGTAGATATTCTGTTAAATTCCTCATCTCCTAAATCACAGTATAAGGCATTCATTGCTTTATAGTTATTATTGTAAGCAGTTTTAGTAGGTTCATCCCAAGTAGTTATTTCAGATTCATGAATCTTATATTGAGTTTCTATAGAAGTCCAGATATCAAATCCCATACTTTCTAAATGAATTTTCATTTTAAGCTTCCACTGGTCATAATTTGTACCATTAAATAAAGGTGGCTTGCTGGTTGCATCACCTTCTAATATATTATCTATAGATATAGTTTAGCAAAAATATTTAAAGATATAGAATTTAGAACTAACAAAAATTTAAGATCTTTAAGATACAACTAAAATCACAGTTGAAAAACAGTGTATTTTGAAAACATTGATAAACAAAACTAATGCTCTGATTCCAAATGTTGGTCGGAGTGGATACTCAAGAGGGGGGGGGGGGTGAATTGAGTTCAAATTAAAATTTCTGTGAAAAATATATCTCTTAAAATCCCCCAATTTAAAAACTAATTTAAAATATAGTGAATTTATAGAAATTGTAAATGTTCAATTAGTTTCTCAAAGATTGATTAGGTCTCAGTTAATTTAATCAGAAGAATAAATTAGCTTTTGATACTAACTTACTGGTTTACAATAAGTACAAACACTTGCTAGATTAGCTTTCAATGTAACTTTAAAACATATTGAATTTCAAAGTAATTAGCAGCGGAATATGAAATATATATAATATACTTTATAGTTAAACTAAGATACACAAAAGATATAACCAAGAGGTTCAGTCTCAGGCTGAGACTTAGTCCTCTCAAACAATTTATATAAATTTGATCCAAACCCTGGATCGGGGTAGACAACAGTGCAAGGACTATCCAGGTACTAAGACCTCTACCACAGTTCTTCATGGGAAAACAAAACAACAACAAACTAGCTATACAGGTATTACTTGACCTCTACCACTATCCACAATGGGATACAAAAGGGTTATGGAAGGTTTTTTTGATAATTTAGAGATCCTCGAGTATAGCACAGGAGACAGTGTGTGTATAAAATATATAGAGCAAACACACTACTCAAAATGTAAATAAAATAATCACTAAGAGAGTAAATATGAGTTTTAGAAATCCCTAGTGATTTGAAGTGAAGCTCTGGACTCTTTTGATTAATCATAAATGCTTCTGAGTCCTTCTCTAGTTTTTGTCTGAAAAATAGAGGGTTGTCTTCTTCAAGTCTAGTTTCATCAGCTTGAGTGCATGAAGAGCTGGTTGTAGTTCTTCAGTTCTTGACTAAGGTGCAGCTTGTGTTCTCTTCTAGAATGAATATCTTAGTTTATGTACAGTGCTCTTCCAGTATGATTGTAGCCTTTATTTTCTGTGTGAATGAACAACTTCTCAATGCTATTCAGCCCTTTCTTTTTCACACCCTTCACGTGACTTCTTATTTACCATCTGCCTGGTGTTTTTACTTCCTTTTATAGATTTTAGCTCTGGTAAAAAGAATGATTAACTTTTGCATGGGTACTAGGTACAGTTCCCTGACATGCCAACAACTATCATTAAATAAAATTAATTGCATCAAATATGACCGTTTCTTAATAAATAAATAATATTTAGAGTATAGAGTTTGAGTGGTCAGTCTTTATCAGTAGCCTTTTTTCGGTAGATGTGTAATGGTGGACTTTTTGTAGCTGTGACCTCCTATCGGTAGCTATTTTTCCTTGTACCGGTATCTCCTTGTATCGGTAGCTGTTACTCCGTGTATCAGTATCTCTATGTACTGGTGACTCCTTCTATTAGTAGCTTGTTTGTTCTAGCAATAACTCGCTTGCATTGGTAGATCGTTTGTTCTAGCAGAAACTCGCTTGCATCAGTAGCTCGGTGTATCAGTAACTGTCTGTATTGGTGAACTTTGTATCGATATCTTGTGTATATCGGTAGATCCGTTCTATACCAGTGAAGTGTATATCAGTAGAATTGCATACCGGTAGACTTGTTCTATCTGTAGCTAAGCTCCTATCGGTAGCTATCTGTATCGGTGGACTTGATCTATCAGTGAACTATGCTTACCAGTGTACTTATACATACCTGTATCTCTTCATATCAGTGACCTTATCTTATTAGTGACTATGTCTATCGGTAGACTAAGTACCGGTAGATCTGTGTCAGTAGATATAAGCATATCAGTGACTTAACACTTATCTATTTTATGAAAAACATATGCGATCGAGTTAGAATTATTTCAAAAATCATATAAACATAGATAAACATTGATTAACATATTTCAATGATTATTTTAATTATTATTATCAGCTTAAAATCATATAATGTCATAGATTGAAAGAATTAATATATAGATGAACATTATTTGGAATTATCAAAGTATGTGAGCATAATTGGGATTATCAAAACAGGTGAGGTCAACACATATTAATGTATATGATCCTTGAATAATTTAATAACAATTATCTCACCATTATACAAGAGGTTAACCTACCCTTTACCAAGGAAAAGTACAAGGTAAGGGTTTATTTCACAATCTCTTCATTATCCGAGGTTGTTTATATGTAATTATCTACTGGGACCTCTTTATCATCCACATCCACGTTTCTTAAAAATATATTTTATTACATTTTTACTATTTAATATAAAATGGGTTAAAGTCATTTATACCCTTGTTTGACTTTTTATAAGATGTTTATAAAGGAATCATTCTGTCGTTTTCCAAAAAAGGTCCTTTTTAATCTTTTCGACAAAATTTAGGTAAGAATGTTTTTTTAACTTATACGGTGGGTGAGGCTATATTACATCCTTATAAAATCATCAAAGCTTCCCTTACAAGCTTATAAGAACATTTTCAAAATAAAAGTTTTCTTTATAATTATGTGACTCTTAAATGATTTCAAAATAAAAAGAGATATTTTTCTAAAAAGGGTTTTGATTTCATCTATGTCAACATCCTTTGAAGGATTTAAAGTTTATTTGAAGTTGATTTATTATGATACAAAACTTCCATATTGTATTTAAGGTTTTGTGATATGTTTGCCTGTAAATGAGTTATTTTTATACCGTTCATGGTTTATAGTTAACATATTGACATTTCATATGCTTGTTTTAATACGAATGTTTATGATATGTTTAAACCTTTTCATATGAGGAATGTATTTGACTTAGTAAGTGACGGGTGGAGCCCGCGATAACTCCTTGATCATCAGTAGGTCTCATGAGACAACTAGACATGGAATTGGCCTAGGCCTTTCCCAATTTGATTTATGGTTTTGGCAAAGGCCTTAATCATTTTTAGACGTCTTGGCCGAGTCCTTGACAAAATGTTTCAGAATGTCCAACATTATAAATTTCCTCATTATGGAAATAATTTTGATGGTTCAAGTGGTCCTTCAACTAGTAGAATACCCATGATTATGTTTTATTATGGCATTATTTACTCAGCTCACATTCCTTCCATAAAAGTATTAATTTTTATTATTTGTAAAGGCATGGGGTTTCAATTATTCATCATGCTTAATATTTATGTCATCATCTAATGTATTACTTAAACTTACTGAGCTTTTGAGCTCACCCCTTTCATATGTTTCATTTTCCCAGGATATGAAGAAGTTTGTTATGAGTGACTTACAGGCATTATCTAAGAGTCTTGGATGTTTCCAATGGAATAAATTCGTGTTGTATTTCTATTCCAGTTGTAAAGTTGAACTTATGTATGAATATTGTTTCCAATAATACTAAAATGATCGGTATTTTGAGACATGATTTCCTTGTGATCATGCCATTTTTATGTAACAATTCACCGACTCTTGGTAACTGGGGTTGGGGTGTTAGATTTTTGATGGATGATATTTTCTGGATGTTGATCTTGTAATTATTTCCCACTTTTTTGAGGTGGTAGAAAAGAACCTATTATTGAGGATAAAATACCTAAGAATACATTATTATGTGGAACATCATTTTCTCCAGGTGGTAACCATATATATTAATCTAGATTAAAAAAAACAATGATAAAATATTTTACATACATATGAGTTTCTTGGTCATCATTAGAGAAAAATAATGTTTTTTTCAATCCGGGTGGGATTCCTGGTTATACCATGTCTAATGGTACATAAGATAGTAGGAAATATCATGATGTAGGAAAATTTTTAAATCATTTTTTTTAGAAAACTACCCCAGGGAAGTAAGGTATGATTAACTCCCACCAATACATCTCATGTATATTAGTCATCTCCCAATGGTGTCATGGGTAATAATTATAAGGGGGGATATTTTTCCAGTGTAAAAGGATCAGTGAGGAGATAAGACCAAAAATATTTATGAAACAGAGTATGTTACAAATGAATTAATGGTATTTCCTGCTATTATTAGTGGTTTTAGGTCAATTTTTCCACTATTTTATTATATTTATATAATATGTTTTTATTTTTTTTCTTTTATTTTTTCAATTTAAATTAAAAATTTATTGTTTCTTTTAATAGTTATGGATTTTATGTTTGATATTTACAAATATTTATGAAATAGGTATGAAAATGTTTTACAATTATGCAAGATTTGGGTGATGATAGAAAACATTGATGTGGTGTGGGATTTAATGGTTCTTTATCATGATATATTTAAAATTTATATTTTCATGGATTAGAAATCCAATGTTAAAGCACAAATTGACTATTATAATGATCATGTTTAGTTTAAAACTCTATATGGGACCGTTCATATCATTTTTGGTCAATTTTATTTTTTATCATGGAGGAAGGGGCATGTTATCCCATATACATGAATAATATCATGTTCATAATCCATGATATACCCCAATGTCATTAAATATCTATTGATCATCCCACTTACTATAGCTGTTAATCCATACAATGAGTTCTATCAGGATTATTTTTAACTATTAAAAATAATGATATAAGTCAATTTCACTATTTAAGTACTCCTTAGTTTGATTTTCATTTCAATGTTATACTATCTCATAACACCTACTGGGTTAAAGGATCTAAATGTTCATCTAACTGATCCTGAGGAATTAGGTTTTATTAGACCTATAATTTCAAATTGGTCATGACATATTCTCTTTTAGATAAAAATACAAAATCCTCATACTTTTCACTAATTTTCAAAAAATAATTGAGGTGACTGTTATGAATAAATAATCCATATAAAGAATTGATGTTCGATTTGATCAATTTAGAGTGGATATTGTAAGAACCCTGTTCTTAAGTTTGAGGTATGGGTTTCTTCATTTCTCTTTTCCTTAATTGTTTTTGAGAAAATAAAGAAAATGGGAAAAATCATAAATTTTGGGACTACATGCCATGTACTTTTCCACACGCCGGGTACTTTGTCCGTGTGGGATGAGTACATAGGGTGTGTAGCCCTGTCAGTGATGAAAAGTGTAAACACCGACTACATGATGTGTAGTTTGTATTTACACGCCGTGTAGTCAGTCGGTAAGAAAATAGTAAGGTGGTGGAAGCGGCCGCCAGCTGCGTGACAATACATGTCTTGTTCTCAGGAATACACGCCGTGTACTCATGTCGACAAATGAACCGTGTAGTGGTGTCGCCAAAGGAACAGTTAAATGAGAAAAGTACATGCCATGTAGTCAATAGTGCATGCCGTGTGTTTGTTTTTTCACATAAAATGGGTAGTAGCCAACCCTGTTCATAGGAGTGGCTTAGAACCGGAGGAAGGAGTCGGGAGATGAGGTCGGACCTTCGAGGATCTCCAGGTCGAGCGTCTGGAATCCGTTTTCACCTCTGACAATCTCATTGGAACCACATGGGTAATCCCTCCACTCTCCTTAAGCCGTTCTTGCCAATTTTTCCATTAATTGAAGTTATTTTAGTTTGAATGGGGATTTCATTCACATCAGATCTACATCGTTCTTGGGCGATTTGAGAATCGTCGTTCGCGTATACCGTTCAGGGGCGTTTAAGGTGGGTGGTTTGGTGATAAATTTCCAACTGATGTGCGTTTTAAGTTTTGTTTCGCCATGAACCCATGTCAGGGTGTCGTGTGGTTGAGGCCTTGACTATTTAAATACCTAGAATTGTATATGTAATTAAATGTGATAAAAACCTGCTGGTTGGGATCACTGCTTGGATCCAGGACAACCCCGGGGGTGCGTTCCTCTATTTAGCTGTTTGGCCAGGATAGCTGAGGGTATGCCATTGTAAAAATGTTTGATAAATTGACTTGAAGGGAATTTTATGTGAATTTCTTATTTACACGTTTGGAAAGGCCCAATTACTTGCGCCTGAGGGTAGTGTTCTTTTTAGCTTGAGGTCATTGTTTGTTTAGCCTGAGGGCAATGTACTACTTAGCTTGAGGGAAACGTTCTATTTCTCCTGAGGGAAAATTTTCATATGCCTGAGGGTAGTGACTTCTGTTCCTGAGGGAGACACTTCATATGCCTGAGGGAAATATCTATTATGCCTGAGGGCAATACCTGAGGACGAGTTTCTAATTACTTGAGGGTAAGGGTTAGCGTGTTTGAGGACACTGACAGTTTACATAGAAAATTAACTATTGTGGGTTTCCTTATATTGAATGATTAAATGAATATTAGAATGGAAACATAACTAGAAAATTTAGTTAATTTTGAGTACTGCTTAGTTTATTGAATTTACTTTTGCACACTGTTGTTGCATATTTTCACATAGTTGCGCACGAGCCTTTGGTGGGTGCCTATTGGGATTTATTTCTCACACCCTGTTTGGGTCATGTATTTGGCCCAAACAGATTACATTTATTCAGGTGTGGATAAGGGCAAGGGTCCCTATACAGGTACTTGATTGCTGCTGAGGATTAGGGAAGCATGAGACTAGTCTTAGGCTCACGATGCTACCAGCTTTTTTGTTTTGTTTTGCTATACTCTGTATTGTACTGTACTGTATTGTGGTGTAACATGTTCTGGCTATTTTCTTAGAACTTGAGACATGTTGCATCATTGTCTATATAACTATTGGGTTATTTTTACTACACTTGTTTATTTTAAATATGTATGGTTTATTGCTTCCTTTATTGTTGTATGTTTTATTTAATATTCCGTTGCGCTACACTTTGACAAATGAAGGCATAGTTTCCCCACTATCAGACCTGGGCCCTCACTGCTAGTCGGCAGCATCTGGCATTTGGTGAAATACGCTTGAGGTCACATGGCGAACCGGGCTCAGGGAACCCGTTGAGTGGCACCCAGACCCGGGATGTTACAAAGTGGTATCAGAGGGGGTTCTTTTATTTATCTTACTAATTGGAGCCGTAGTTAGGAATAAGAAGAGAATGGTAATTGGTAATAAGCTATGCCTGAGAGTAGATAACCCATGTATAGGGAAAAGCCAATTTACCTCGTGTTTCAATTTTTCTGATGTTGCAAATTTTACAGTTTATTTGATTTTCACCTTTGGGTGACGCACTTGTGAATGTGCTGTTTATATTTTTTCCATGGGTTCTATTTAGTTGCAACCCGATGAGATGAGGGTATTCCATCTCATGCATCATTTAGGCATAGACTTGAAATTACATGCCACACAAAGTTCCATGCCATGTCGGCGCATTAGAAAAACTGCATGTTGTTGTGATAGTTGATGTGCTAGAAAAGCATGCTATTGTGATAGCTGCTTGATAAATACCTTCTATATGATAGGGTATTTTTTGTGTGAGCTGGTTTATTGAATGAACACAAAACTTTTGTTTTTGGGGAGTATGGGCCCTCAATGACCGGAATTTGGTGGATCATTGACTTTTTTATCTTTTTATAACATGTGTAAGATGACAAACTTTGATTCGCGGGGAGTATGGGCCCTCACGGATCAGAATTTAGCACTTAGGTGTTGTTTTTCAGTATTTTCTGGGTTTCGGAGAAGTATCTGAGACATACTGTCCAGAAAACCTAGGGTACACACTGTGTAGTTCCTCGGACACATGCCGTGTGTTCTTCTGTTCGGGATGAAAAGAAAAATTTTAAGTACACACCATGTACCCTCAGTATATGCCGTGTAGTCTTTTCCCGCGTCAAAGACCGTGTGGGCGGGGACACGGGGAAGGGAAATGCTTGGGGAGAACATGTTGTTCACCTTATGTACACGCCGTGTAGTGTTGACTAGGAGTCTGCCCGTGTCACAAAAAACACGTACGAAAAAGACCTTAGGACATACACGTCGTGTCCACTTTGTAACACGCCGTGTAGTGTGAGCCATGTATCCGACCGTGTAACTAACAAAACGGGTCGGTGGAGCTCATCCTGTGCACACCCTGTACCTGTGGGACATGTCGTGTAGTCGTGTCCGAGGACAGACTGTGTGGACTTAGCCATGTGGCTGGGGAAACGAGGTGGTGTACACGCCGTGTTCGGGTGTCACACGCCATGTAGTATTAAGCCGAGTAGTCGGTCATGTCACAAATCAAATGGGAAGTTGTAAAATTTCACCATACACACCGTGTAGTTAATATACATGCCGTGTAGTTTTGTTTAACATGATCCGTGTGGCTTAGCCATGTAGAAGGACTCGGGTAGGGGAAGAGAAGTCAAGTACATGCTGTGTAGTTAGTATACACACTGTATAGTCTTGTTTTGAAAATCTTGAAATGCTTTCTTCCTCCTGTTCCCCTTTTTGGTCCCTTCGTTTTCAGTCTTTTATAATCTTGATCTAAGGTGTGTGTTTGACATTGTAGAATCATGCCACTGAGACGACCACACATTGTTATCTAAGAGAGTGGAAATGATTATACTCCTGAGATGGTGGGCCATGGGCTACCATTGGATCCTCCAGCAGAGCCAGATGCAGTGCCCACCGTTATACCGGACACAGGCACGGAGGCATAGTTCTGTGAAGGCTTTATGCGGTTCATGCAGACCTTTCAGGGAGCACCACCGGCTGCCACATCTATGGCTGAGCTGACTCATATCTTCCAATAGTAGCATCTGCCTATGTTTTCAGGGGATGGTGGACCACAGGCTGTGGATTCTTGGCTGGGGACTATGAAGACTATTTTCGAGCATCTTGAGATGACTATAGGTTGGAGGGTCAAACTCATGACTTATATGCTATGTGACTCTTCCATGAGGTGGTGGGATGTTACCACCCAGTCAGAGCATCACAAAGACATGGCGTGGGAAGATTTTCAGGCAGTCTTCTATGACTTATTCTTTCAAGAGATGCTGAGAGCAGATAGAGATCGAGAGTTCATGAATCTGTAGCAGGGTGTTATGTCGGTGATGGATTATTCTGCACGTTTCACTGAGTTTCAGCATTGTTCACCCGTTCTGGTGGGTGATGAGATGTTGAGGGCCATACGTTTTGAGTATGGTCTTCATTATGACATCCGAGCACTTATGAATGTTTTCAGGTTGCCTACAATACATGCTATTGTGAACCAAGTGCTGATTAAAGAGAGGAACCTTCGGGAGTATGGTGGTGCATGCCAGGGTGGTTCCGCACTAGTTTCTGGAACTATTTCTACCGGAAAGAGGAATCTACAGATGAGTTTATCTCACTATGGCAGTACTACCCAGGAAGTTTCGTCAAGTGGCCCGGTATTATGCTACCAGTGTGGTAAGAAAGGGCACAAGAGACCTCAGTGTCCACGATACCCAATGGAGTTCCGAGCTTGCTGAAAGATGGGTCATTTACAGTTCTTTTGTAGGGAGTTTCCACCAGTGGCTAGTGAGAGGGGTTCTGTGCAGACTCCATGTGCGGGAGCAGGACCAGCAGCTTCTTACTAGTCAGGAAACTAAAATACGTCAGGGCGTGCAGGTAGAGATGATGGTCGTGGCTGTGGTAGCCAAACAACATGATCTCAGAGGTAGTAGGGCCGAATAGCTTAGGGTAGCCAGGCGGTGTCGTAGGGCCATGACACTGGGCATGCATATGCAGTGTAACAGACCCAGTAGGAGTAGGATCTTGAACCTTCTACAGTTAGAGGTACTATTCTAGTAGCTTCTGTCCTATCTTCGGTACTTTTCGATAGGGTTGCTACCCATATTTTCATATCTGTACCCATTGTGGAGAGACTTGGGCTATGTGTTTCTTCTTCTTATGATATTATGACACTAGACACTCCGTTGGGAATTTTAATGAGATGTGTGCGTTAGTTCAAGGAGTACCCCCTTGAGGTTGGTGGGTGTCACTTTCTATGGGACCTCTATGTCTTAGAGATGAAGAACTATGATGTCATTGTCAAGATGGAATGGTTGGTTCCCTTTCGAGCCTTTGTAGATTTCTATCGTTGCAGGGTGAGTTTCACATCCCCAGAGGGAGGAGAGTTTCTATACAAAGGTGAATGGGATGTTCAGGCGAGTCGAGCTGGACCAGAGCATCATGGGCGAGGTGGAGTCACATCCCAGATTGTGAGTTTATATCTGGACGATAAGGGGACTTGTCAGACGGATTTCCATCCAGTGGTTGATCATTTCAGGGATGTCTTCCCGGATGACTTTTCAGGTCTACTTCTAGAGCGTGAGGTGGATTTCTCTATTAATCTTGTGCCAGGAGAAGCACCGGTGTCCATTCCTCCTAATAAGAATGACACGCCTGAGTTGCAGGAGATCAAGAGGCAGTTAGAGGAGTTATAGAAAAACAGTTTTATCTGACCCAGTACTTCTCATAGGGGTTCTCTGGCCCTCTTTGGGAAGAAGGTGGATGGTACCATTAGACACTGTGTGGATTATCGGAAGTTGAACCAGTTGACGGTCAAGAACCGATATCCCTTGTCAAGGATTGATGATATTTTTGATCAACTTAGTGGAGAATGAGTGTTATCAAATATTGACCTGAGATCAAGATATCATAAACTAAGCATGAGACCATCGTATATACTACTTACAGCTTTTTGGAGCAGATATGGTCTGTACGAGTACTTGGTTATGCCGTTCGGACTCACGAATGCGCCAGCAGTTTTCATGGATCTGATGAATCGTGTGTTCCATCTATATTTGGATTCTTTTGTGGTAGTATTCGTGGAAAATATCTTGGTGCACTCACACACTCGACACGACCATGCCACCCATCTTGAGATCGTATTGAGTACACTGAGAGAGCATCAGCTATATGCTAAACTCTCAAAGTGCCACTTTTGGATGGACCAGATTCACTTCCTAGGTCATATCATCTCAGAGGCATAAGTTGAAGTAGACCCAAAGAAGGTGAGAGTAGTAGTTAATTGGGAGCAGTCTAAGAATATATTTAAGATACAGAGTTTCTTGGGGCTGGCTGGTTACTACAGACATTTCATCCAGGACTTCTCCCCCTTAGCAGCGCCGTTGATGGGTCTGACTAAAAAGGGTGTGAAGTTCGTTTGGACAGAAGCTTGCGAGATAGCCTTTCCAGATCTGAAGGGATGGTTGACATCAAAACCAGTCTTGATACTTACATAGTAAGGAAAGAGCTATATAGTTTACTGTGATGCATCAGGTATTGGGCTGGAAGTATTGTTGATGCAGGGCGATTGAGTTATTGAATACGTGTCTCGACAGTTGAGGCCACATGAGAGGAATTACCCTACGCATGACCTCAAGTTACCTGTAGTTTTTCATGCGTTGTGCTGTTGGAGACATTATCTCTTGGGAGACCATTTTGTGGTTTTCTCAAACCACAAAAGTATCAAGTATATCTTTATTCAGCATGACTTGAATCTTAGATAGTGAAGGTGGGTTGAATACCTATAGTCCTTCGACTTTGAGCTGGCCTATACACATGGTAAAGGTAATGCAATAGTTGATGCACTGACCTGGAGGACTCAGATAAAAGAAGTGCAGGGGGACAGTGATGAGTGGAATCTTATGGCTTTGTTCTCTGAGATGCATTTGGAGGTGCATGAAAGTCAGGGGAAAACCTATCTTTTGTCTTTAGCTATGACTTATACCCTCCTGGATACAAAGAGGATGAGGCAAGTATCTGATTCGGAAGGCCTAGTTCTACGGGAGTCGGTGGCAAGTGAGGACCCTCCTCCTGGTTGGATGATAGGCGATGATGAGGTACTGCGTTTCCATGGACAAGTATGGGTTCCAGGGGATATACTGGAGGAGTTGATGCGGGAGTTTCATGCTTTAGCTTGTGCAGTTCATCCTAGAGTTACCAAGATGTACCATGACTTGAGACGTTAGTACTGGTGGCCTGGTATGAAGAGAGATGTAGCTGGTTTTGTTATGCGATGTTCCACCTGTCAGCAGGTGAAGGCGGAGCATCAGTGTCCAGCCGGACTATTACAGCAGTTACACATCCTGGAGTGGAAATGTGATGATGTCGCAATGGAGTTCGTGACTGGGTTGTCGAGGTCACCTCAAGGTAATGATGCTGTGTGGGTTGTTGTGGACAGAGTCACAAAGGCAGCTCACTTTTTGCTGATCAAGGAGACCTTCGGTGTTGATGAGCTCGGGAAGATGTATATCTAAGAGGTCGTACGCCTTCATGGGGTTCCTCGTTCTATCGTTTCAGATAGGGATGCCCATTTTATGTCTCGTTTCTGGAAGTGTTTTTAGAGGGCACTGGGTACACAGGTGATTTTGAGCATAGCTTACCACCCTCAGACCAATGGCCAGTCAGAGCGTATGATACAGGTGCTTGAGGACATGCTGTATGCATGCATCCTAGACTTTGGGGGCTCTTCGGAGAAGCATATACCCCTATTCGAGTTTGAATACAATAACAGTTTTCAGGAAACTATTGAGATGACACCTTACAAGGCTTTATATGGTAGGTCATGCCAATCACATTTGCGCTGGATAGAGGTAGGTGAGGCAGCTTTACTGGGACCACAGCTCGTGCAGGAGTCTTCTGACCAGGTCCAGTTAATTCAGAAGTGAATGGCTACCGCACAGTCTCGATAGAAATCTTATGCTGATCACCGCAGACGACCCTTGGAGTTAGTGGTCAGGGATCAGTTTTTCTTACGTGTTTCGCTGAGGATGGGACACCAACAGATCAAGAGACAGGGTAAAATTTCACTGAGGTATGTCGGGCCATTTGAGATTCTAGAAAGAGTCGGGTTGGTTGCCTATCGGTTGCAGTTACCACAAAGGTACCGAGCCATGCACATCGTCTTCCATGTATCTCAGTTGCACCAATATCATTCAAACCTATCTCACATCTTTCATCCCAATGTGTTTGAGGTCGAGGTAGATGCATCTTTAGAGGAGCATCCGATTCGTATCTTTGATAGGATCACAAAGGTTCTCTGAGGCCAGTCAGTTCCTCTCATACAGGTGCTATGAAAGTATGGCCGAGTGCAGGACGAAACCTAGGAGTGGGAAACTAACATACGTGCTCAGTGGATAGAGTTGTTCTGGGCTTTATCTTCTTCATTCTTGGAAGGTAAATTCGGGGATGAATTGCTTTAAGGGGGGAAGTTTGTAAGAACCCAGTTCTTAAGTTTGAGGTACAGGTTTCTTCTTTTCTCTTTTCTTTAAGTGTTTTTGAGAAAATAAGGGAAATGGGAAAAATCCTAAATTTAGGGACTACACACCTTGTACTTTTCCACACGCTATGTACTTTGGCCGTGTGGGATGAGTACACATGGTGTGTAGTCATGTCAGTGACGAAAGGTGTAAACACTAACTACACGCCGTGTAGTTTGTATTTACACGCCGTTTAGTTAGTCGACATGCAAATAGTAAGGTAGTGGAAGCAGATGCCACCTGTGTGATAGTACATGTCGTGTACTCAGGAATACATGCCGTGTACTCATGTCGGCAGATGAACAGTGTGACGGAGCCACCAAAGGAATAATTAAATGAGAAAAGTACATGCCGTGTAGTCAATAGTACACGCCGTGTAGTTTGTTTTTTTTTTCTTAAAATGGGCATTAGCCAACCCTGTTCACAAGATTGTCTTAGAACCGGAGGAAGGAGTTGGGAGAGGAGGCCCAAACTTCTAAGATCTCCAAGTCGAGCATTGAGAATCTATTTTCACCTTTGACGATCTCATTGGAACCGCACGGGTAAGCCCTTCACTCTCCTTAAGCTGTTCTTTCCAATTTTTCCTTTAAGGGAAATTATTTGAGATTGAACAGGGATTTCATTTACTTCAGATCTATGTCGTTCTTGGACTATTCTAGGATCTTCATTCGCGTATACCGTTCATGGGCGTTAAGGTAGGTGGCTTGGTGTTAAATTTCCAACTGCTGTGCGTTTTGTGTACCATTGTGCCATGAACCCATGTTGGGGTGTCGTGTGGCTGAGGCCTTGGATGTTAAAATACCTAGAATTGTATAGGCAATTAAATGTGATAATAACCTGCTAGTTGGGATCGTTTCTTGGATCCAGGAGCACCCTGAGAGTGCGTTCCTCTGTTTAGCCATTTGGCCAGGATACCTGAGGGTATTCCATTGTAATAATGTTTGTTAAATTTCCTTGAGGGGAATTGTATGTGAATTTCTTATTTACATGTTGGGCATGTCCCATTTATTTTCACCTGAGGGGAGTGTTCTTTTTAGCCTGAGGGAATTGTTTGTTTAACATGAGGGCAAGGTAATGCTTAGCCTGAGGGCAACGTTCTATTTCTCTTGAGGGCAACTTTTCGTATGCCTGAGGGCAGTGACTTCTGTGCCTAAGGCCGACACTTCATACGCCTGAGGGAAATATCTGTTATGCCTAAGGGCAATGCCTGAGGGTGATATTCTGATTACCTGAGGGTAAGGGTTTGCGTGTCTGAGGACACTGACTGTTTACATAGAAAATTCACTATGGTCGTTTTCCTTATATTAAATGATTAAATGAATATTAAAATGGAAACATAACTGGTAAAGTTAGTTAATTTTGAGTATTTCTTAGTTTATTGAATTTACTTTTTCACACTGTTGTTGCATATTTTCAAATAGTTGGGCACGTTCCTTTGGTGGGTGTCTACTGGGATTTATTTCTCACACCCTGTTTGGGTCATATCTTCGGCCAAAATAGATTACATTTATGTAGGTGTGGATAAGGGCAAGGGTCCCTATACAGGTACTTGATTGCTGCTGAGGAGTAGGGAAGCACGATACCGGGCTTTGGATCGCGATGCTACGAGCTATTTTGTTTTGTTTTGCTATAATCTGTATTGTTCTGTACTATATTGTGGTGTAACATGTTATGGATATTTTCTTAGAACTTGAGACATGTTGCATCATTATCTATATAACTGGTGGGATATCTTTATTACAGTTGTTTATTTTAAATATGTATGGTTTATTGCTTCCATTGTTGTTTTATGTTTTATTTAGTATTCCGCAGCGCTACACTTTGACAAATGAGGGCATAGTTTCCCCCACTATCAGACCTGGGCTCTCGCTGCTAGTCAGCAGCCTCTGGCATTTGGGGAAATGCGCTGGTCACGTGGTTAATCGGGCTCAGGGCACCCGTTGAGTGGCACCCGGACCCGGGACGTTACAGATATTTAGTTTTCAATAATTTAACTATATTTGGTGTTCCTTATTTTGAGATTCTTGGAAGAGTATATAACTAAAAAACCATTTCGGATATAGAATCGGAATTTAATGTTTATTATTAGCACACTCTATATCTATAAAACTCTTCCAGTATTTATACTCTTAATGAACCAAATATTTTATTGGTTTTCTAACTATCTACTCATCATATATATGGATAATATTTTTATGTACTCCATTTTATAGGAGGAGGAAAATGATAATTTGGATATCATATTTAGATTCATCATTTGGAATCTCTTGTATTTTAATATTTCTAAATGATTCTTATTGATTCATGATGTGTTTTTTTCCGGTCGTTTTCACATCAAATAGGGGAATATCAATTTATTATGATAGATTTAGGTAATAATTTCTTGTGAGTATTGAAAAAATATTTAATGCATTTAGATATTATTGGGCTTAGATTTTTATTTCTTGTGGGGTTTTCAGGACATAAATAATCTTAGAAATCCAATAGACACAATAACATGTACGAGTTCTATGTTTTAGTGGAATGAAAAAAATAAGATTTCATTTAAGGAATTAAAGAAAATATTGTCTTTAGCTATAGTTTTGATTATGTCAGAACTAGGTTTGGGTTATTATGTTTTCTGTTATAACTTAGGTATGTGATTTTGGCGTGTTTCGATGCATGGGAAACATTATGTGGAATTTATCTCCCATAAATATTTCACTAATGGTATTAAATACAATACCCCAGACATTGAATTTGATGTTGTCTTGTACACACTAAATTTTTTGTATCATTATATCATTTTGGAGTAATTTTTAATATATTATTAGAACAAGAACATGAATTATATTTTTAATTATAAGTATCTAAATTTGTGATAGGTACACTAGGTTGAGTATCTATTGGAATTGGATTTTGATATTGACCATACTCTTAGGAAAGTGAATGTGGTCACCGATGCATTTTGTAATAAATTATAGACTTATGCCATGAAGGAATTGGTGGAGGTGGTGTTTTTGATGGTTTTGTTAACTGAGATGATATTGGGAGTAAAATAGGATGATGGGAAGGTGACATAGATTTGATTAAGGGTGAATAATTAATTAATGATCAGACTCAACAATAAAAGTTAATAGATAATATTATTTATAGAATTAGTAGTAATGCCAACTATATTTTATGATTTTTTAAAAATAAATTTGATTTTATAGATACCTTTTATAACACATAATAATATGTTTTGATGAACCATGATAAAGTATTAATATTATTATTTAACTATGTCGATTTTTACATAGACATTATACATGGAGGCATGAATAGGAATAATTTAACTTTAAATATTCATTATAATTATTTTATATAAATATTTTTTTAAAATGTGACTAATATGTTGTAATGTTTTTTTATTTTTTGGATATAGTATTTTCTCAATTTTTTAATTTTTTTTGAAAACTAATAAAGTTAATCTTTGAAAAATTTATAAAATTTATTTTTAAAAAATAAATATATCATTTGAAGTATACATGTAAAAATTATATTATGGTGAAATTTTGGTATTTTTTTAAAAGGTTAATGTTATGATGATTAGTAAAAAATAATGCTTTTTTTGAGAACTTATTTTTCACATAATGAATATATAAGGTTTACTTTGTTTTAATATCTGTATAAAAGTAAAATTAGTTCAGTTATATTCAAAATTATATTTTATTAAATTTAAATAAATATCATATTTAGTTTTGATATAAAAACATTTTAACCATTTGACCATTATCTATATAAAATCCGACTTTTTCATTACCTATTTTGGGTTATTTGAAAATTAAAATTTTCTACTTCTTTTAAGGTGATTTAGGGAATTTTATTTCAAATCTAAATTAATATAATGTATATTAAATAATAATTTCAAATTAATTTTCAAATAAAATAAATAGTAAATATAGTAAAAATTAATTACACTGGTTTTGGTTAAGATGAGTTTATCAGGGGTTAAAATAAAATGATAAGTTGAATGATGTCCTAAAACATGTCCAATTCCAATTTTATTTTAATATTTCCAATGTTATTACCTTTGATTCTATTTTTATACTCTTGTGAAAAACTATTCCCTAAAAGGGACTAATGTAATAATTTAATTGTCAAAAAAGAAAAAATGTCACCACTTTCTTTGAAATTTCAATAATGTGTTTAGATAAGGAAAAAAAAATTATATGAATTTTTATTTATGGTCATTTTAATAATAATGAAATTAATTTCATGAGGGTGTTTTTTTAAATTTTTAGTAAATATATAATTAATTAAATTGCTTAAGAAATGCCAACATAGAAATTATTTAATTAATAGAAAATTAAAATAAATTATTCTAATAATTTATGATGTTATATAAATATAATGAATACTTTAATTCCAATTTTTATAGATAAATAATTCATTTTATTCATCTTATAAATCAATAGATTAGAAATACATAAGTTTTATTATAATTTTATTATCAAATTAAGTGAATCTTGTCAAAATTGACATTAATGTTATTTTATAATATATATTATTCAATTAAATGATTTAATATTCATAAATATAATATAATCTATAATTTTATTTATAAATGTTTTAAAAAATTAAAAATGGTATAATCATGGACAATTGTTTCATGTATAATGATTATATTGAGCCATAAATAGTAAAAGTATTGTTTCTATAGTAATGGGTATGGCAATTTTTTTCTTGTTAAATGCGCTTGTGAGAAAATTTATTTTCTCAAAAGAAAGGTTTTTTATTTTTTCCAATTATAATTATTATTTAGAACCATTTGGTACAAATTACTTACCAAGGCTGTCTTATGTCTTATGTTAAACGATAAATTACTTAGGTAAAAAGACATGTTACCATAGTAAAAATTAAATGTTAACAATAAGGAAACATATATGTTGATGTAAAAAATGTATAAAACAACTATTTATTAAAATTTTAAGGTGTGAATCGACCATATATTCTCTAAAATCATTTAATTAACAATTTTTTTGGCACATCAGGGGGGAGTGACTTCTAATTATTGGGTAAGTTTGGGTATTTACAAAAATACAACTCCCACTCAATTATAAAAGGTTACCTCTTCCCCTATCTACACCACAACTACTTATCCATTTGGCTAATAAAACACCTAAAAAAATCTTCCCAAACATAAATGTCCATTTCTAGGGCTTATGGTAATATAAAAAGTCCAACCCAAGGGTTTTTAATTATATTTTCAATGTGGGTTGTTCAATACATATGTAACTATATTCACTAAAAACTTATCTTTTTTACTTATTATCTTACTAACTCCATTATTTTCCATATAATTTCAATATTATTACACTAATTTCTACCATATAATGGAATTTTATTATTTTTATAGAATAACATATATCTGTCTCCTCATCCATCAAATGGGAAATGGAAATGTCAATGGGGTTTTTGATGAATGTTTTCCATCACCACCTCTAACAGATGGACATAATGATGGATTTAAGATATGTATATTATATTTATTATTAAACCATACATACGTAATTATTATATCACATATACATTCTTAATTTTCATTTCGTGGGGATATGATAATGTCATCCATTAGTATGGTGGACTACCATCATGCGAAGTGATGTGATTTGTTTTTCACTAACGCTTGACATGAAAGATGATAATGATTAATTTAATGAGTATATTTTATATATATGAAATAGTTTTTTTATATAAACTTAATATATAATTTTATGTTTAGTTCAATTTATCCATCATGAAAATGAAAAAATTGATAATGCATACTTATGACCTATCGTCTGCATTAACGGTGTATTTCATTTTCAATATATAACATTTAGGGACTTATCTAAATAAATTTTCCCAAAATATATTTTATATTTATCTATTTTTTAATATTATAGAGATTATGGAATAGTTATAAATGTAAGAGGATCTAAAATTCAAAATCAAAATATAAAACAGTGTAGTTATAACCAAAACATGATTTTAACATGACATTGTCAATAAACAGATAATAAAAGGTTATAAGAAAACCATATATGGTATGACATATATTTATTGTTCTATTATAGATTTATAATTTTATTTTATTTATTATATAGGAGGTTTTAATGTTTATGATTGAAATTGAGGCTTAGGGTAAGGGATATCGCGTCTCTCTTTTATTTCTGAGAGACATATTACACATTCACCACTCATTTCTCTTTTGTTGATTATATACATCCCCATTTACATGTTCTATAGACAATTTAATTTTCATCATCATATTTAATTTTTCATTTAATTTTATTATTCCATGGTTATTACTATTATTAATTTAAAAAATAAGAAAACGATTTTTGTATCAATTCTATCATTTTAAGACATATGTTGTGTTATGAGCATATATTATTTTATTAAGTTTATACATAGACCCTTGGACTTGATATATCATGAATTATTTTAATATATTTTTATTTTATCATTCATTTAATGTTATAATTTCTTATGGATTATAATTAAATGTTACAAAATTTATAAGATTTCTTTGATACAATCTCATTTTTTTCTAGGATTGTTTATGTATGTACTTCTAATATTGAAATTAGGTGATAGATATCTCATTAAACACCTGATATCTATTAAAAATATTGTTATTTAATGATATTAAATGATTTCCATTAGTTTTTCTCTCTTAAGGTATTCATGAGTTCAAAATAATGTTTTTAACAAAACCATCATATTTCCCTCCATGGTTGAAAACCCTTTTTATTCCATATCCATGTTTTAGAAAAATGGTTTAAGAAATGTTTTTAATTTACCAAAAGGATGAATTAAATATTTTATTATCGATGTTTTAATATTTAAAATTAGATTTAAAATTAATCTTACAGTCATTTTCTTAATAATTCTCGTTACTGTTTTACCAAAAATGTGAAAGGAATAATTGTTGTTATATGTACAACATGAATTTTGTTTCCTATATCATGATCACTCAATTATTTTAATATTACATTAAAATAAAATTTATTTGAATTTTTTTTGTTATAGAGTGTGTTTTCAATGTGGAAAATCTATTTTCTTCAATAAATATTCCGATAGATATTTCAAACTCATTTTATATCTAAGATGATATCATTATATGTTACATGTGATTTACTGAGGATAAGAATCAATGATACCATCCATATTATTCCTCTAGATGGTAAATTTATATATTGATGAATGTTTTATAAAACTCATTTATTTTTCATGGGTTATGTTATGATTAATTTATTAAATACTTATCATGATATTTTTCTAGACACAGTTTATAATGTTATTATATAATGAATATTTCTTGATATTATTACACAGAAAATATGGTTTCCATTATGATAAGGTTGGGACCTAAAAATCCAAAAAATGAACTGGTTAAATCTTTATATCTCATTATATAATGATTTTAAACATGTCATTGGGATTGATCCACTATGGGAAATAGGTGATTCACAATGCACTTTGTGAAATAGGTGCATCTTGATCTATAGTGGGAAACAATTGATGAATCTAGATCCACTATAATTATGGTCTTGGTAGTTATCCTTTACATGAAAAATGGTTTTATTTATTTATGATTTTGAAATAAATTAATGATATGAGCTTACGGTTCAAGAATTTTTATGATGATTTCTCACCCATATGTAGCATGATTTATGAAATTACAATGCCTTATGATAAAAAAACTATTTATGACCTATGATAGGTTGTGTATGAAAATTATAAGTTATATTAATGCTCACATACCCTTATTATTAACTTATTACATCATATGATCATTGATTTATTCAGTTCCAATCAAGTTAAATTTTCTTCGTAAGCAGCCACTGGGTCATTCTCCTACCTCAATTCCAAGAATTGTTTCTCCATCCCAAGTCGAACCACCTTATAAAAATATTTCCCAAGAAGCATAACTTTGAATTCGTCCAAGCCAAGAGAATCAACATCCTTAATGTACCTGATATTTTAACCATATAACACCACTAATCCGCCTCTATTTAGAAATAATAAACAACAAGAATAACCATTTGATTGTCTGTACAACCAATAACATCGAAAATCTTTTCCAATGCTATGATTCATCCTTTAGCTTGACCAGGGTTAGATGATCCTATAAATTATGGGGGATATTTCCTCATGAAATGATCCACTATAGAAATGTTCCTCTAGGGTTGATCTCATTCATATATACCACCACCATTTATAGTCAAAGTCAACTATTCCATTACTGCAACAAACCATTCTGTTCCAATTCCAACCATCTCGGGATGCTGAATTGGATGGTTATTCTCCAATGTATGCCTTCCTAGTAGTGCTCCCCTATTTCCTCTACAGAAAAATATTCTGAAAGAACTTATCATAGATGAGGAGACATGGTAGTATTCAAATTCTATATCATTTTAATTTTTCCATAATGAAGAAATCATTGATGGATATTCTATTAACAAAATTCAAACTCCTAAATTTATCTAAACTGATCTCTGATACCAACTGTAATGACCCGACCATAAACATTTCATAATCTTGAATTATGTTAAAAATCCAAATATAGGATCTTTTCAAGTTTAGTGATTTAGATAAATAGGCCACAACTTATACATAACATCTTTATTATTATAAAGTCGACACTTCTACTCACTATCCATTTTCACTCATAAACCAAAAAAATTTAAAAAAGAACATGGTTTCATTTCATGCTTAAAAATAATTTTTTTATTTGATCCCATCATTGAATATATTAACCTTTAGATCCTATGAAGAAGTTTTCAAAACTTTTTATGAGCATAAAGAGCTTAGAGAAGGATACACATAGAAGGAAAACTATTAGTTTTTAAAAACAACATGTAAACCATGAATACTATATCATAAGTAATACTATTCACCTTTATTAAGTAGTAAATACTCTTTATTGAATAAAATCTCATTTTTTGTCCTTTTGAAACCAAAATAGTACCATAAAAGCCATATAAATCACATATAAGATATAAAAGGTAAAATTGGGACATAATCATACTGAAATGGAATAAACAAATGATCAACTTCAACAAATCATTCTTAAAAATGGAATAGCCATACGACTGAATTCCATACCCAATGCATTGGAGGTTATAATGTAACCACCCGTCCTTGGTTTATCATAGAACCACCCATAATTTTGTTTATCATGTAACCACATGTCAAATTTCAAAGTACCATTATATAATCATCACTCATAAATGATTACAAATATCAAAATACCAAACATACAACATCATTTTCAATCACAAGAAATAATTTCAAGATATTTAAATAGTAAATATACTTTCAAAACAAATTTAAATAAAAAAATATGTCAAAATGGTATATGGTATTTATTTTCCATTTAAAAACATCACATCTTGTTAAAAAAGACAAATATGAAATAATGGCCACGGCGGCGGAAAAGTCATTGTCGCCACTTATGTTAAAAAATTCCTTTTGTCATTTAGTAAAATGATTCGTACAAAAAATATTCCATTTGAATGAATTTAAAATTAAAAGGGGTTTATTATACACCATGGAAAAGAAAGAAGTTTATATTATCAAAACATGCCCCAAAGAAAAGAGATTGAGACAAAGTCTCTTACCTCGAGCCCGACATGTATCATATGTTCCTTTTTCTTACTCAATAATAAACTTATGTTAATTTATACATTCTTCAGAACATTTTTCAAGTTTATTATTCCTTTTATATAACTTATTTCCTTGCTATAACAATTAGTTAATTATTTGGGTTCATATCAGACACTTTGTTAATGTTTGGAACTTGAGTAAAAAATAAACTTGTTATAATTACAAATTGTCCATGTGGTCAAAATTACATTATCGCGAGATAGATATTCTTGATTTAGATATAATATATATCATATATATCCAGTATATAGGTATTTATAATATTCCATATAATTTGGATATAAGAAATGAAATGCACCGTTCATGGAGATGATAAGCCGTACGTACACATAAATGCTACTTTCATTTATTTTTCATATTTAAAGAAATGAAAACTAAATTATACATTGGTATATTATAATTATAGTATAACATAAATGTTATATATGTTACATAATTTCATTAATTACATCCTTTATACATTATATGTATAGCATGAATCAGTCATATCACTTTGAGGGGGTGGTAGTCTGCACATCCTCAAATGAAATTATCATATTTATACAACATGAAAAGCATAAAGTTATGTTCTAAATAAGAATTATTGTATCGTAGAGATAAAATAAATTTTATAAATATAATATATAAATAAATTTCCATAATAATGGACACTATAAGAGGAGGTAAGAGAATATTGAACAATAATCATTTTGTGAGGTAGTAGTTCGCCATCCACAAAAACAGTATGTTCTGTACCCATTAGACGGAGGTGTGTGTAAGTTTAGTTCAAATAATTCTCAGAAAATCAACCTTGTATATTTAGGATATTGTTTTTGTTATATAAAAAAATAATAAGAAGATAATAGAAAGTGGATAAGGAAAAATAAATGAAAGGAACTTGAGAGAAGGCGTTACCTCAAATCGGGTAACTTTTTTTTTTGATTTGAGCCAAAGGGATCTCTTGAATCCCATTTTCCCCAAGGGAAGGCATAGAGGAGGAACAAAGGGATCTTGAGAGCTTATTTGGGTAGAGGTTATATGATATTATGGGGATTGATAGGTGTGATTAAGGGATAGAGGTGGTGTCCGTTTGTAAGAGCAAGGAGGGGAACTTTAGGAATGTTTGAAAGTATTATATTTTATTAATTGATTTTAGAATTGTAATGACAAAAAAGTGATATATTTAGAATATCAAATGAGTATGGGTCTAAAAACTCTCAATAAATGGGTTTTAGATAAGTTTAGGTAAAACATTAACCATATATTTTATCATTAACCCTTAGTAAACTTATTTATCTTTTACCATGTATTCTTCTACATTCATAATACATGGTTACTATAGTTACTATAAAATGAAAAGAGACCCAAAATAGGATAATTAATGACATTTTAAAGTCATATATTTTAGTTGGATGAATATTCCAATTTTAGGAATATTATGTAATTTAATAATATATTAATTGATGTAAAAACTCATTTATGTAAATTTTTATAGTTTTTATATCATGAATTTTTTAAAAATCCATAACAAATTGATTTATTCAAAAATAATTCATTAATTATAATATAACAAGTAATACCAATCCATAAAATTATTGTATGGCATAACAAGTTTCAAAATAAATTTATTTTAATTTTAACAATTTGATTTATTTAAAACATTCATTAATATGGAAATTGAAGAAACCACATATCTTCCACCTGTGCTTTCCTGATGTTTATAATCCCTAGTTCGCGGTACATCAGCCTTCTCTTGGTGATTTCAGCTCCAGCTATGATGGTTTTTTAGTATGAATTCTTGAATTGATTATTCATCCATTGTTCTTGTATGATTTAATGTGGTGAAGTGGTGAATTAGTGATGTGGGGAATTCATTTATGGTTTCTCACTTTTTTCCTTAAAAGTGTTTGTATAATAAAAGAAAAACAATTTTCAGTCATTACTAAGGTAATCATTACATCACCATTGTGTCATAAAAAATTTATTTATTTAATGTCTATAAATTTTAAATAAAATACCATGATATAGGAAATATTTTTATCTTTATAATTAATCTTTATAGTCAAAGATATATCTTATATAACCCCATATAAAAATTGTTTTAATAAAAGATACATGTCTTGGTTATATTTTCCATAACATTAAATTAAAACTAATTAAATGTAACTTTCACATACAAGTGGCTCCATGAGGTCTTAAAATCAACACAAGGATTACCATGGTCATAAATATCTCATAAAATAGGGTTAGGACATGTGTTAGGGTAGTTTAATAATATTATTATGATATTTTTTACCCTTATTTACCTGATTTACCCTTTAACCATGGTAAATAAAATATTTATTGAAATTAATATTCATAACATATAAAAACTAATGTTACCTAGTTCAAAAATTTAAACCTTCTGATTCAAAATATTAAATCCATTTTTTCAAATTCAAAACACAAAAGGTTCAGAAATTAATTTAAAATCAATACCCATTTTCAAACCAAAATGCGTGTCTTTAAGATGTAAAAACTACCAAACAATTGACATGTGTTTAAATCCAATTTCAAAGGGAAATTACTTCCAATAAAAAACATTGGATTAAACGATAAAAATATAATCTAATTACACTTTAAAACCATTTATAAGGGTAAAATAATCAGATAAATAAATTAGATGAAAATACAGTTTTGACTTAAAATGCAGCAATTTTCACTACTCATTAAAAAATGAACTTTATTAGAAAAATACCAAAAAAATAACTAAAATAAATTTTGATGTCCTACTTCTAATGAAGATGTTTATTTTGTCTAATTGAACATATAAAATCTAAAAAAACAATATTTAAAATGGGGTATCCATCAAAAGGTAGTAAATTGACCTTTTAATGAATATTAGAGTATTTAATTCTCAAAATCATATTCATTATTATTTTAGGCCTCTAAAATATATTGGATAAATGTTAATAAATTGAACAGAAATGTGTAATTATAATATCATTAATTCTGTTCATTTCCACCAATAGAACAGTTAGGCATTAACTACCATTTAAAATAATAATATTATATTATTATTTTTCAGTATGAGTCAGCCTTGTGTACAACATGAGATTTCGAAGAAACCCATTGTTGCATGTCTGGTACACCATTGAACATAGAATCCCCTTTAGAGTAAAATTAATATTTATTTATAAAATATTAACAAATATTAATATGTCGTATTCTTTAATTACCTCAGATGTTACGTCCATCCCCCCTTTTGGAAATCACATCCTTACAATTTTATTTATATATCAAATAAGTGGGGGTATTTATCTCTCATAGAATTTTCAGATTTCCATGTAGCCTCTTCAACTATATGGGGTCTCCACACACCTTTACCTGATTAATTACTGTATTCCACAATAGTTTATCTCTTTGGTTTTGAATCAGGATTGGTTGTTCCCCATAAGAAACATTCTCTTCTAACTTAACTATAACTAGACTCAAAACATGATATGGATCCAACATATACTTTCTCAACATTGAAACATGAAAAAAATTGTGTACCTGGGATAAATTTAGAGGTAAAGACACTCAGTAAGAAATTGATCCAACTTTTCCCAGAATTTCATAATCTCCAATGAACCGTGGACTCAAATTCCACTTCTTACCAAAACGCATCATACTTTTACATAGTGAAACTTTGAGAAAGATATGATCACATACCTAAAAGGAAAGATCCTTCTTATGGTTATCCACATAACTCCTCTTCCTGCTCTGAGCTGCCCTCATGTGTTTCTGTATCAACTGAACTTTATTTTCCATCTCTTCTACCAATTCTGGTCTCATCAGTTTCCTTTCACCTACATCATCCCAAAAAGAAGGAGTTTGACACCACTTCCCATATAATGCCTCAAATGGATCCATCTGTATACTAGACTGAAAACTGTAATTATAAGAAAACTCAACCAAAGAATGATGTTGGTCCCAAATTTCTAGGTAATAAATTGAAGAAGCACGTAGCATATCTTCCAATGTTTGAATTGTTCATTATGACAACCCATCTAACTAAGAATGAAAAGCTGTACTGAAATTTAATTCAGCACCCAATGATTTATGATGTCCCTCACAAAAGTTTTAAGTAAACATGGGGTAAAAATCAGATATAATGGAGAGGGGAAATCCATGAAACCTGAATATCTCTTTAACATACAATCGAGAAAGTTGATCTAGAGATAGAGTATCTCAAATAGGAAGAAAATTATCAGAATTATTTAATCAATAAAAAATAAACTTTATTACATTATTACCTCAATATGTCTTCGGTAATCCGACAATGATTCCATGGATATATTTTACCATTTCCACTCTGGCACTAGTAAAGGTTGAAGCATCCCTTTTGGTAACAGCTGCTCTAGTTTAACCTTTTGACAAGTCAAACCCTTCATAGTAAAGTCAGCAATATCTCTTTTAATTCCATCCCACTAGTAATAATACCAAAGATCTCTGTACATCTTTGTACTGCCGGGATATATTGAAAATAGAGAACTATGATCTTTGCATAACAACTCTTTCTTCAATTGTCAATCACAAGTCACCCATAATGTATTCCCAAATCTCAAAATACAATCATTATCAATGTTAAATTAAAGAAACATAGGAATCTGAACAAACTATACTTTTTTCTAGAACTCACTATCTTCCTTATGTGCTTTCTTAATTCTGTCTGAGAGTGATTATTTCAATGAAACCTGTAACAAAATAGAGCAATTCCCTGCACCAGCAACTTCTAATCCAAAATTCATCAAATCAATAACCAAAGGATCTTGTTCCAAACATATCATGGTAAATATTGTATTACTCTTTCCACTTAAAGCGTCAACCAGATTATTTGAATTTACCAAATGGTAATGGATCATGGAATAATAATCCTTAATTAATTCTATCTATCTCCTCTGTCTCATGTTCAATTCCTTTTAAGTGAATATATACTTCAAAATTTTGGGGTCAATATATTTTTTGAATTATACTCCATACAGATAATTCCTCCAAATATTTAAAGAAAAAAGAAGCTAATTTCAAATCATGTGTAGGGTAATTTAACTCATGATGTTTCAAATGACATGAAGCATAAGAATTTACCTGATCATTCTAAATTTGGACACAACAAAGTCCTCTCAACGAAGCATCAATGTATACAACAAACTCACCATCTCTAGAAGGTAATGCCAAAAATGGAGAATTCACCAATATTCATTTAAATTCCAGAAAAAAATAATCACATTCCTTTTTCCAGATGAAATTAACACCTTTTAGAGTTAACTTATTCAGTGGGCAAGAATACAATGAAAAAGTTTCAATAAACCTTCAGTAATATCCTATAAAACCAAGAAAACTAGGAATTCTGGATATATTTGTGGGTCTTGGTCATTCTTTAACAAATTTTGTTTTAGTAGGATCAGTAGTTATTCCATTTTTTTGAAACAATGTGACCAAGGAATTAATTTTTTTTAACCAAACTCACACTTTCTGAATTTCCCATACAATTTATTTTCTTTTAAGGTTTGCAAGAAAACCCTTAAATGACTTTCATTTTCCTCTTTACTTTTGGAATATACCAAAATGTCTACAACCACAATATTATCCAATAATTCACCGAAAATTATATTCATAAGATACATGAATACAACATATGTACTAGTTAACCCAAAAGGTATAACTAAAAATTCATAATGGCTATATCTAGTACGAATCGTGGTCTTCGGAATGTCTGCTTCCTTTACTTTCAACTGATGGTACGCTGACCTCAAGTCAATCTTCTAAAAATACTGAGCTCCCTAGAGTTTATAAAAAAAATCATCGATATGACGTAAGGGATACTTGTTATTAATAGTGATATTATTCAAGGATCTCTAATCAATGAAAAGTCTCATTGAACCATCTTTCTTTTTAATAAACAAAACTGGAGCACCCCATGATGATGTGCTTGGTTGAATGAAACCTTTATCTAAAAAATCCTACAATTGTTTCTTTAACTCTAAATGTTCAATTTGAGCCATTAGATAAGAGGATATTGAAATTTTCTTAGCATCTGGAACTAAGTCAATAGTAAATTCAACTTTTAGACCAGGTATAATACCAGACAACTCATCAAGAAAAACATCAAGATACCCATTTACTACTCGCACATCATTAATCTGAGCAGTTCCTTTATTTTTAGAAATATGTGAAAGGTAACACTCATTTCTATCTTTCACTAGTATCTCATCTTCCTAATATGTTATCAGAGATAAGGGATCATTATTGTACACAAACTAAAATTCTTTCTGAAAAGAAACCGCATTATTTATACAGTAAATCTTAGCATGGTAAATAGAACACCAATCCATTCCCAAAATAATTTCAAACATTACTAGAGGAAAAAAAAGTTATTCAGGTAAATTATTTCCACAAATAAGGATAGGAATATTCTTATAATTTATTTTTTCCTTAACATTTCTCCCAGGTATTTTTACCATAAGTTCTGGATTTGTTTCTTGAAGTGGAATTCCAAATTTACCTGAAAATTTCTTAGAAATGAAAGAATGCGTAGACCCTGAATCAAACAATAAATTTTCATAATCTGAAAAAACAAATAAATTATTTGATACCACTTCATTTGATGGTCCCACATCAACTGTAGTAGTAGAATAAGATTCCACCCCTTCTGCTTTTGATCTTTTTGGGTTCCTCCTTGGGTAATCAACTTTGGACAAACATTGGTATAATGCCCAAACTAATTGAAACTAAAACATTTTACCACTGGATTTTAATTTCCTACTTGATAATATTCCTTATAGTTATGAGAAATATGACCACTATTACCACACATGAATCACTTTACAGATTTTGAGAGACATTCCCCAGGATGATTTTTACCACACTTCTCATAATATGGAAATTTAATTTTCTTACCTCCATAGTTCTTTGATGAATTATTTCCCTTTGCCTAGAAACTGGACCTCTTCTTTTTCTTGCTCTCATGGAACACCTGATCATAAAAAAACCCCCTTTCTACCTTCTCATCACATCAGATAAGTTTCTCATATATTTTGAATTAATGAGAGGCTAATGCTCTTCGTTATCACAGCTTAAATCTTTAGTAAAATTGATTTATCTTACTACCAGGATCTATAATAAAATTTGGAGCAAACCATTCCAATTGAGTGAAAGTTTCTTTATAAACAGCCGCTGATTCATCCTCCTACCTCAATTCCATGAACTTATTTTCCATCCTAATTCGAACCACCTTAGGAAAATATTTCTCAATAAGTATACCTTTGAATTCTTCCCAACCAAGATCCTAAATCCCTTCACTTTCCCTAATATTTTTAACAATCAACCACCATTTATATGATTATTGTTAGAAACTATAAACAACAAGACCAACCTTATGATTGTATGTATAACCCATGACATTGAATATCTTTTGTAGGGATTTGATCCACCCTTTAGCTTGATCAAGGTGAGATGATCATCATAATGATGGGAGATATTGCCTCATTAAATTTCCCACTATAGACATGTTCCTCTGGGGTTGATATGGTTCATCTTGTGTATATATATCCCCACCAATTATATCCTGAGTCAACTGCACCATTACTGCAAGAAACTATTCTGTTCCGATTCCAACAATTTCGGGATGCTGATTTGGAAGGGTATTCTCCTCTGTATACCTTCCTATCACTACTTCACTATTTCCTCTATGGAAAACCATTCTAAATGAACTTATTATAGAAGAAACAACATGGTAATCTTCAAATTAATTATCATTTCAATTTGTCCATAATGTAAACATCATTTTTGGATATTCTATTAACAAATTCCCAACTCCTAAAGTTATCTAAACCGACCTATGATACCAGTTGTAAGGACCCAAACTTAAACATGTCATAATATTGAATTAAGTTAATAATTCATATTGAGAATATTTTCAGGTTTAGATATTTATAGAATTAGGCCATAACTTATACATGAAATCTTTATTATTACAAAGTATTCAGTTCTAATCACTATCCATTTTCACTCATAAAACAAAAACATTAAAAAAGAACACATTTTTGTTTCATGCTTAAACGTAACAACTTTTCCTTGATCCCATCCATGTCTATATTCACCTTTAAATCCTATGAAAAACTTTTGAAAACTTGGGATGAGCATAAAAAATATCAGTAAGGGATACACAAAGAAGTAAAACTGTTTGTTTTTCAAAACAACTTGTAAACCAAGAATATTGTATCATAAGTAACACTTTTCACCTTTATGAAGTAGTAAATACTCTTCAATGAATAAAAGCTCATTGGTTACCATTTTTAACTAAAATATTACCATAATATCCATGTAAATCACACATAACATATAAAAGGTAAACTTGGGACATAATCATACTGAAATGGAATACCCATATGGTTGACTTCCAAAAATCATTATTACATATGGAATATCCATACAACCGACTTCCATACCCATTTAATTGGAAGTTATAATGTAACCACCCATCCATGGTTTATCAAGTAACCACCCAAAATTTGGTTTATCACATAACCACCCATGAAAAGTCCAAGTACCATTATATAATCATCACATATAAAATATTGAAAATATCAAAATTTTAAACATAAAATTTTATTTTTAATCACAAGAAACAATTTCAAGATATTGAAATATTAAATATTCCTTCAAAACCATTTTTAATACCAAAATATGTAAAAAGGGTATATGGTATTTATTTTCCATTTAAAAACATCACAACTTGTTAATGAAACTATATATTAAATAATGCTCACAATGGCGGAAATGACACTTTCACTGCATACACTAAAAAAATTCATTTTATCATTTAGTAAAATGATTCATTGAAAAAAATTCCCTTTTAATGAAGGTAAAATTCAAATGGGTTTATTATACACCCTTTAAAAGAATGAGGTGTATATTACCAAAAATTCCCCAATGAATGGAGATTGAGATGAAGTCCCTTACCTCGAGTTCGACTTGTCTCGTATGTTCCTTGTTCATCCTGAATAATAAACTTGAGTTAATTTCTAATTGATTAAGAACTATTTTCATGTTTATTATTCCTTTTTATATCTCTTATTACATTTCTATAAAAATTATTTAATTATTTGGGTTTATGTCAGATATTTGTTTTGATGTTCGGAACAAGAGTGAAAAATTAACTTTTTATAATTACAAATTGTCTATGTAGTCAAAATCATATTATCTACAGAATGATATTAATGATTTGGATATCATATATATCATTTATATATAGTATATATGTATTTATAATAGTCTATAATATTTGGATATAAGAAATAAAATACACTGTTCATGGAGACGGTAAGCTGTACGTATGCATGAATGTTACATTCATTTATTTTTCATATTTGAAGGAATGAAAACTAAATGATACATAGGTATATTATAATTACAGTATAATACCTACGTTATATATGTTACATAATTTCATTAATTCCATCTTTTATATGTTCCATGTATTGCATGAACGAGTCATATCACTATGATGGGGCCGTAGTCCGCACTTCCTCCAATAAAATTATCGTATTCATACAACATGAAAAGCATAAATGTATGTTGTAAATGATAATTAAAGTATAATAGAGATAAAATAAATATCATTAATATCATATATAATTACCTTTCTATAGTAATGGACACCATAAGAGGTGGTAGAAGAATATTGAACAATCATAGTTTTGTGGGGCAATAGTTCACCGTCCACATAAACAATATGTTTTATACCCATTAGACGAAGGTGTGTGTAAGTGTAGTTTGAATAATAATCATAAAAAAATATAGTATATTTAGGATACTATTTTTTTATATAGATATAGAATAATATTATCAAAGGGAGTGTAGAATGAAAAATAATGGAATGGAACTTGAGGGAAGACGTTACCTCAAATCGATTAACTTCTTTTGATTTGATCCAATGGGATCTCTTGAATTGCCTTATGCATATGGTAAGGCTTATAGAAGAAATATAGGGATATTGGGATATTATTTGCGTAGAGTTTGGGTAATACAAAGGGGCTTGAAAGGTGAGACTAAGGGTTATTGGTGGTGTCCGTTTATAAGAGCGAGGATGGGCACTTTAGAAAAGTTTGAAAGTATTATTTTATTAGGAATTGATTTTAGAATTATAATAACACCAAAGTGATATATTTATTTGATAAGATGATTATGGGTCTAAATAATCTCATCCAATTGGTTTTATACAAGTTTAGGTAACAAAAGTATCCTTATATTTTATCTTTAACCCTTAGTAAAATTATTTAAGTTTTACCATGTCTTCTTGTATATTCATAATATATGGTTAATTTAGTTACAATAAAATGAAAAAAGACACTAAAATGGGTCATTAATGGAATTTTTAACATTATAAATGTCATTTTTCCTAATATTATGTTTTTAGGACAGTTATATCATATAATAAAATTTTAATTGATTTAAAAACTCAATTATATCAATTTTTATACTATTCATATCATGACTTCTTTAAAAATACATAACAAACTTGATTCATTTGAAGAAACATCATTAATTAAAATATAATGTCTTAAACATCCATTAAATTCTTGTATAGAATAAAAAGGTTCAAAATAAATTTATTTTAATTTTCATAATATCATTTATTTAAAACATTCATTAATAAGGTAATCACTACATCACCATTATGTCATGAATAAATTTCTTTATTTGATGTCTATAAGTTATAAATAAAATACCATGATATAGGATATATTTTTATATTTATAATAAATATTTATATATTAAGATATCACTTATATAACCCCATATAATTTTTTTATTAAAAGATACATGTTTAAGTTATATTTTCCTTAACATAAAATTAAAAGTAATTAAAAGTCATTTTCACAAAAAAGTGGCTCCATGGGGTCCTAAAATTAGTACAAGGATGACCATGGTCAGCCAAGTATCATAAAATAGGGCTAGGACATGTGTTAGGGTAATTTAAAATTATTATAATATTATTTTTTACCCTCATTTACCAGATTTTCTCTTTAACCACGGTAAATAGAATATTTACAGAAGCTACTATTCATAATGTCTAAAAATAAACGGTACCTATTTACACAATTTGTAACTATTGATTCCAAATAAGGAATCCATTTTTCAAAATTCAAAACATATAATTTTTATAAATTAACTTAATATTTATTCCCTTTGTATACAAAAACCATATTTTTAAAAAGTTAAAACTACAAAAATATTAACATGTGTTTATTTCCAATTTCAATGTAAAATTACTTCTAATGACCAGAATTGGATTAAACGATAAAAATATAATCTAATTAAACATTAGAAAAAATTTAAATGATTTTCTATTCATATAAATAAATTAGATGAAAATACAGTTTTGACTTAAAATGTAGTATTTTTCACTATTCCTTAAAAAATGAACTTTATCAGAAGAATACCAAAAATTTAGCCAAAGTAAATTTTTATATCCCAATTCTAAATAAGAAATCAATTTTTTCAAATAGAACATATAAAAATTAAAAAATATAGATTTAAAAAGGGTTATCCATCAAAAGGCGGTAAATTGGCTTTTTAAAGAATATTAGAGTATTTGATGATTAAAATCAGATTCATTATTATTTTAAACCCTTGAAATTTATTGGATAAATTTAAAGACATTTAAAAAATATGTTAAATCATAATATTGTTAGTTTTGTTCATTCCCAAAAATAAAATGGTTAGGCATTAAATACCATTTAAAATAATAATATTATATTATTAATTTTCACTATGACTCAGCCCTGTGTGCAACATAAGATTTCAGAGAAACCATTGTTGCGTGTCAGGTACTCCATTAAACATAGCATCCCAATTAAAATAAAGTTAATATTTAATTAAAATTTTTTAATAAATATGAAAATGTTTTATTCTTTAATTACTTGGGATGTTACACTTATAGAATCTTGAAATCACACTTGGAAAGCTTGGCATGAAGTTGGTGATTTCTAAGTAAACTCAAAACTATTCTCAGATGATGAACATGATCCTACTCACACTTGGAGTAGATGAGGATTTCATCTAATAAGACTAGAAAAAATGTATCCAAGTCTTCATGTAATATCTTGTTCATCAAATATATGAAAACTAAAAAAGAATCTTTTAGACCAGAGGGCATAACAAGGTACTCATAATGGATATAACAACTTCAAAATGTAGTTTTTTGAATTTCATATTCTACTATCATCAACTGATTATAACCTAATCGAAGGTCGGTCTTCGAAAATCACTTCTCCCATTTCAACTTATCAAATATTTCATCAATCCATGGAAACAAATACTTGTTCTTCACTATAACTCAGTTGATTTTTTAGCAATGAACACACAAGATAAGAAAACCATCAGCCTTCTTATTGAAGAGAACTTACAATTACAAAGGTGACACACTCTGGTGTATAGTTTACTTATCAAGATAATCCAAATGGGAAATTAAGTCTTTCATTTTGGTAGGATCCGTGCGGTAAGAGGGAATAAAAACTTTTTGAGTACCAGAAATTATGTCAATAGGAAAATCAACCTCCCTTACTGATGTAAAACTAGAGAAATCAAAAGGAAACATGCCAGGAAACATGATGAGAACTGGAGGGAGATCATCATCCAAATATTATTACTCCAGATCAAAATAAAACACTGATATCACTACCCCAAATCTGGATAAGAAGGTTCGAATCTGCTTGACCATGGGTCTCATTCTCATTGAAGGACAAGATACAATCCACTGGGTGTAGTAATGTTGTTCCATCAAAGATAAGAATCAATATGATAATTATTGGCAATTATCCAATAAATTCCAAAAATAAGCCTAAAATGTTTCATTTTGAGGACCATAAATCACCAATCCAACTTGATATCTGATAGAGAGATAACATAAATGGGACTATGAAGAATATTCTCTCTCTGTGTACCAAGGGGTGTAGTAATATCTAGTGTAAAATATAAAATCTCTATAGGAAGGTATGGAAAATAAATAATATGGGTTGGAATAAACAAGTAAGGTTCACTAGTATAAAATATAGTAGTCACTAATGAATAAGATATAATAATGATACCTCTCATAGTTACTATATGAGTGGCTAATTCCACTAGAGACTCTTCTTTTACATGAAGTAGAATTGTTCTAGGTTCCTATGGCTAGAAAACTATCATATGTGAAGCATCTTATTGACCCATAGTTTTGAAAGGAGCTGATGATCTCATTCCACTACACAGAGTTGAAACATTATAGAATAATCTCACTAAGTTCCAAGAATGTCCACAAGATATATTGTTCTTAGGTTCCTCAATTAAAACCCTATAAGATTTTCCTATATTTCCACACTAATATTAAATGAAAGGAATTACTAGTGTCATTGTAGGGGGTATGGAATGACCCTATCTTTGAGAATTGCTGTGATAATCATCAATCTTACACTTCCCTTAAAGGAACTCACACTTCCATTATGAGAAAAAGGAACTCCCATCAACCCAGACTTCCCAACCAGGTCTGTTTCAAACATCATCGCCCTATCTAGCACATCAGCATAAGTTAGAAGCTTCAGCAATAAAACATTAGAATGGATATCTGATCGATGTCCCAAATTGAACCATCAAAACTTAATCCTCTCATTAAATAAAATCTCAGGTGTAACACATGCTTAGAAAACTGGTTTTTCATACTTAGTTATAGTTTTTTCAGCCTACTCAATCTTGAAATACCCTATTTCCTTGGAAAACAATGTAGAATTTGGATGGAATTGGTTGGTGAAAATAACCTATAATTCCTTCCACTCTAAGCCATCATGTTTCCTCATAATCACTATTTATACCACCATCTGCTGCTCGGTCCTTCTAACACAATGGTGGCACACTTCACCTAGATCATGTCCGTTGTATCAAAGAACTCAAACAAAAATTCTATCTGACCCAACCACTCACAATATTGAGGATTAGTGGAGCCTTTGAAAACAAGTGTCTTCTGGTGGTGGAACTCTTGAGAATGATTTCATAGAACACCCCCCGAGGATCCATAGATAGAACCAAAATGAGTACTAGACGTGGTTCATATCCTAGTTTTTGGACTATGCACACAATAACCTCAACTAGATTTGGGTCCACTAGAGAATTCAATTGTTGCGGTTTAGCAGCAGCTTCCACCTGGATCCGATTCACATTTCTTTTTGGAGGCATGAAGCTACACAACATCAGAAGGAAAAAAATAATATATTAGATTAATACACAAACTAAAAAAATTTAAATTATTTCTAATAGATTGAACAACCAGATTTGGATTCCACCTTATCAAAATTATAGTAGGGAAAATACTAGAAATAATCCACAAGACAACTTTCCCTAACCACTCGTGGAGAATTAAGGTTCATTGTGGTGAGTGTTGGCCAGAGACTAAATCCCAACTAACTCCTATGTGTAGAAAATATTTCAGAAATGCATATTGAATTTAGGACAAAGCTTCTCAACAGCCTCCTCTGATACAACTTTTTCAAGAACTAGCCCATGTACCCTGGTAACCTGATAACCAAGATGTTCCTAACATATTCCTAAGGGCGTTACCAATCCCCATGGGTCTATGACAAGATCCTGAAATCACACAACATATAAGTGAGAACAAAATTTCCATAAAACTTAGCAAAATCCAGAAAATCAAGTCAATATGCATAGAAAAGAAATTACACTAGGAGTAATGTACTATATGTCAAAAAGGAATTAAATCCCAAAGTACAACAACCCATGTAATAAAATTGGTAAGAACAAACCATGTCTTTAAGAACACAACTCCCCATGTCTATGGTTCAACAACTAGATCCACCTCCAAGAGATCTTTTCTCATTTCTCAAACCTAGATGGAAATAATCTACAAACACCCATAGGCACAAGTAGGGTGTGATATAAAAATCCAAGTAGGGTCTCACCAAATTTCCATATTAGATTCCAAAAATAGATTAACCAAAGGAATTCTTTCAGTTTTATTGTAAAAATGTTTGTAATTTTAATAAATATTTTAAAAAATAATTCTATACAATTTAAATGAGGGAAAATACTTTAATAAAAGGATTAAAAGTGATATATTATTTCTAAAATAATTTCTTAATTAAAAAATTTATATAAAAAAATTTATATAAATTATAAAGTCATGTAAAAAAGTTCAAACAACATTGGAATACATGTATATCACAAATATAAAACAATAAAGCAACCTGTTCACATTAAAAATAGGTACGTATGTTTCAGGCTGTAGGAATCCTCACTCTTTAAGTGATATCAGTAATATTTGTATACACACATCCCTAAGACACCAGAATGAGGCAGCTCCTCACCATCCCATTGAGGTATGTAATTTTTAGAATGTTGTAACAGTGAAGAGTGTTTCCAAATAAATTACAAACTACATAAGGCTTGCATGTCCACTTACACAATAAATGATGGGAAATTTATATTAATACTTATTAATGTACAATTCAATCCCATATTCCATTTGAATTTAAATTTCCATTTAAAACAAAAATGGGTTTTAGTAAGAAAAAGACACCTCTTCACATGATAAACCCATTGGGTTTATTTAAAAACATTTTAAAGCTTTCTTCCACAAGTTTTAAATCCATTCAAAACCAATTCCATCAATTTCAAAATTCATTTCAAAAATTAAATTCAACCACATAATTTAAATAATTTCCATAAAATGAAAAATTTAATCTAAACTATATAAAACAAACACTTTCCATAAACACACCACAATTTAATGGAAACGGTGGGTTTCCCAAATTTTAATGCCAAAACCATTTCAAATCATAAAATTTAATGGAATTGGATTTTTACAAATCAATTGAAAGATATTTTGATCAATTTAATATAAATCAACATTTCAAATAAATCAAGCAACATAAGATCAATCAATTTGGCCAAACATGATGAAAACACCAAAATTTTTCCTCAAAAGAAATACTCATGAAAAAACCTATCAATGAGAATGATGTTGTAGAAGACCCCAAAAGTCAATCTAGAAATGAGATCCAACACTATGTTGAACATGTCCATCAATTTCAGGATGGTCTATTGAAATACCAAAGGAGGAGAAATAGATAAAGACAAATAATGAATAAGAACACTTAACTGGGAACCAAACTACAAGTGAAATAATGATTTAATGCCAAAATAAACAATTATAAAGGGTTTGAGAGATTCAATATTGAATGGTGAAGGATTTGGGTTGAGAGGGGTGAAATTAGAGATGATCCAAATGGAATAGTTTAACCATGCTGTATGTTTAAAAAATCTGTCCGGGTTTTACACGATGTGTAATCCCACCACACATCGTGAAATAGTTAAGATCTGAAACTACCAAAAAACACATCACATCGAATTAAAAACCAATGAACCAAATTAAAAAAATGATCATTAATTAATTCATGATGTGTAAGTACTCATCACATCCTGTTTCCTTTATGGTCTGAACCTTTCATGACATTCACCCAATAACCATTACATGTTGTGTAACCTGGTTACAAAACATGCAACCCTTCAGCAGCCTATAGAAAGAGATAGTTAATGCTAAGAGTCTAAAAAATCTTTAAATTAAACTTTATAGGTAACAAACTAATTCATTCTCAACCCTACCCAGTCAAAAAATGAAAAACCATGAGAAGGTTAAATATATAATTATCAAAATGGTAATGGGAGGTTACAAAAAATCAATATAAAACTTATGTTTTATTATTAAAATGAAAACAAAATACAATCTATTAGAAATTAAAAGATTTAATACTAAAATAATATTTGTTTAGAATAATGTTTTTTTATTTTATATTCAAAATTTAATAACTAATTTTAAAATACAATTTATAATCATATTAGAAGGATATGTGAAAGAACAAAAAGAAATACATTATTTAGAATAATCAATTGAACTAAAATGGCAATAAACAAATTCAGATCACATTAAATGAGAAGGTGATGATAATGTTGGAACCATAGTTGATCTATGCATGAATTAGAGTATGATTTTTATTTTTTGTCAATCCTCAGTGGAAGTTCAGAATGTGTTCCAGTAAAGTGGTCATACAGTTCAAGCACACAATAGTATTGAAGGTGGCGCTGTTTTCCAGTGTTTTCCAAATTTTTTGGACATGAAAATAGAAAAATCAAGATATAGGTTGTTAGAAAAAGGAGGTGCGCTTAAAGAGGAAGTGGTGCGCAAAATAGAGGAGGTGTGTGCGAAAAATAGCGGGGTGCATGAAAAATAGCGTGGTGTGTGAAAAACAGCATGGTGCGCAAAATAGTGGAGAGAGATTTTTCACCCAAGAGGTGTTTTAGAATCAGAATGTCGAAAAATGGCAAAGGCATGGGGTGCATGAAAAACCTGGAGATGTGCGCGGAAAATGGTTCTTGATAGAAAAGTATTGTGCACCGAATGAGAGGTTTTTCGCGCCATGATGGCTTTTTAGCATGGGGGTTGACGATGCCTATAAATAAGTGGTGACCCCTCTCATTCTGTACGGCTGAAGACTTAGAGAAGATCCAAGTACTTATGTTCGTAAAAGGTTTGCATAAAGGGATTTTTTCAAAAAATTCTGAGTTGCGCGAAATATTTCATCTTGCGCAAAAAATTAAAAGGTGCGTGAAATATTCCATCTTGCACAAAAAATTATGAGTTGCCTGAAAAATTATGACTTACGTGAAAAATTATGGGCTGTGCAATAAAGGTAGAACTGCCTATAAAAGTACTTGTTGCGTGAAAAGGGGGATGTTGCGCGAAATATTTTTCCACGTGAAAAGGAAAAAATTTCACGCAAAATTGATGTCTTACACGCAAAGGGTAGGTGTTGCGCGTAATTTTCAGTGAAACTTATTTGCACGTTCTGATTATCATGTTCAGCGGTTCAGTGTGTTCAAGAGTATCAATTCCATAATTTGATGCAAACAGATTCTCATGCTAAGAAGAGGCAAAGACTTCAATGTGAATCTATTGAGGAGACCTTCTCGTCTATAAAATGAGTGTAACTTTACCAAAGGTAGTGATCTAGGGGGAGTCAACGGGAGTGACCCAAGGGATGGAGTGAGCTATCCCTAAACTTTTGTAAAGGCAGTGTGCCTGGGACAGAGTGACTATAAATGATCATTGTAATCCATAGCTAGTGAAGTATAGTATAATTATGTACGAATGACAACCTATTGACATATTCTCCTTGGACATAGCCCTTTGTGGTGAACCAAGTAAAACAACTATGTCAATTTCTTTCTTTCATTTGTTTGACAGGTTTAACAAGTTCTTACCAATGTGGGAATAAGATCCAAAACATTAAAAAGAAAAAGTTGACACCCTGATTCACCCCTCCCCTCTTAGGGTGTTCTGGGGTCCTTCAGATGACATATAAGGTAATAGAAGAGAGATAATGAAAGACTATTTTCACTATACAAGATATTTTTGAATATATGTAATCCTGTATGATTCATAAAAATCCTATTATTTTATCCTTGACATAATCAGGTTGGTAACATCTATTGGCCTATCAATGTATTCTAAAGTCTATAACCAAATAAATTCTATAAAATAGAATATCGGAGGTATCTTCCTTATGCAATTTGATAAACTAATGGATCTAGTCATTCCCATCTGGCCTAGACAAAAACTATCTCTCATTCCACAGTATGATTTATAGGATTCCCATGATGATAATGATAAATGGGAGGCCGAGTAGTATTTTACATAGAGTACCAATCTGGATTCCACAATATACAAACAAATATAATCAAACAACCTCCTTTAACCCATCTATTTGAACAAAAAATTCATTTAATAACACATATCAAAATAAATAGAAAAGAGGATCCTCGATGAATGGTGAATTATTTTTTGAAATAACATTCCAAAATACCCACCTAGCCATAGAAATTAAAACTAGTAATATTGTTAAAAGTGCGAGATGGTTTGTGAGTATGATATACTCTATATACCAAATTTAGGATCGAACATGTAAACATGAGATGCTCAAATACAAGAGGGGGGGGGGGGGGTGAATTGTACAGTTTAAAAATTCATTAGGACCTTTTACAGAAGATTATGTTTAACATGGTTAAACAAGATAATTCAGAAGACCTCTAAGTTCTAATAACTTGATTGATTCCATAAGAGTGATTTAGAAAATGAAACTTAACAAAAGTTTACAAAGATGAAGATTATACCTTAAAGCGTATAGAATCTAACTAAATCAGAGTAAAAGTGTAAGGAAGTATAAGAAAGTTACACTTTCCTCAACTATACAAATTATAGCAGAAAACTTGAAACAAAACTATTAATAAGTAGTAAATATTTTAACCCAAAGAGAAGGGTATCCAAAAACCTTGGATAAAGGTCCCTTGATTTATACTTCCAAAAAATTCTGTCTTACTCACACCAGGGTAAGCCCTCGATATGAGGATCGGAGTCTGTCTTTCTATCCCCATAAGCCCTCAACTATCAAGTAGTCGGCACCTATGTATTCCTATCCCCAGAATCCCTTGATTGTACACAACAACAATCAGAGTCACATGAAGACAATCTACACGAAGAAAAGTTTGAACAAGATGTTAAAACTTTTTTCATGAAGAATGAGAGTTTATAAGAGCCACTCTCTCTAGAAATCACTTCAACAGAATGTAAGAACTTTTGTCAAAGATGTTGTCAAGTGTCTTGAGATATTTTGAAACGAGCTCTTATTTATAGGCACAACTCCAATGGTCGTCTCCCTCCTCCAATGGTCATATTCTTCCTTGAATTTTGGAGGGACATGTACATGTGTCAATCAAACAACGGTTAGTTGATAACTAAAAGAACGACATCATTTTGTAACTAAACAAGTGAAATCATAAACAAAATATGATATTCAGAATGTAAGAAAGTGAAAGTTTAGAATGTTAGTAAATGAATTCGGAGTTTATAATACAAGGATAATTGGATTCTGTTTTGTAGGAATTCGGAACCTGAATTCTATAGAATCATGGAGTCTAAATTTCAAGGAAATTCAGAGTCTGGATTTAATATGAATTCGAAACCTGAACTTACAACGTTCGAAGTCGGAGTTCATGAGAATTCAGATTCAGAACTCATAAGAGTTTAGAGTCTGTTTAGAGATAACTCGAAGTCAGAACATGGAGATGTTCATAACCAGAATTTGTAATTGGAATTTAGAGTCATAACTTGGAGAAGTTCATAACCATAATTCATAACCAGAATTCATAGTCGAACTTTACATAAGTTTGTAATCATAATTCTGAGTCGAACTTTACATGAGTGTTCGTATCCAGAATTCGGAGTTGAACTTCATGAGAGTTTGTATCCAGAATTCAGAGTTGAACATCATGAGAGTTCTTATCTTGAATTTGGAGTTGAACATCATGAGAGATCGTATCCAGAATTCAGAGTTGAGCTTTATGAGAGTTCATATCCAGAATTCAGAGTTGAACTTCATGAGAGTTCGTAACAGGAATTCGGAGTATAACTTCATAAAAGTTCGTTACAAGAATTTGGATCCTAAAATAGAATTCTTGATATAAAATATTATACGATTACAAGGTTTTACACAAGACACCGAATTTTATACTTAGACAAGAAAATAAATGAGATAAAACATGGTAAGGATAAATTTCTATGGGGAAGGAAATTTTCCTTAGAGAAGTAAAAATAATGGTTAAAAGACTTTTGACTTGAAATAAGGTGTTTGTGATTTTCCAAACAAGAGGAATGGTAAAGTCATAAGGTAAACCTTATTGACTCAAGAATCTCCCCCTTACATGAAGAAATGGAAAAGTCATAAGGAAAACATTATTGACTCAACAATCTCCCCCTTTTTGGAAGGCACAAACATCCTTACAAAAAAGAATATAAGGACTTGGAATAAATTTCTTAAACATTGAAATTAAAGCTTATCTCCCCATATTCATAGACAATGGTGAATACGACTAACTCCCCCTTTGGATTAAGAACACTAAGGATAATATTCTAGATTTCCAGAATGAGAATTTTTATTTGAATGTGGAAATATTCGTAATGAGAAACTCCCCCTAGATAAACACTTTATTACTTTGGGATAGGTCTTCTTTACGTAGAATTTTTTTCCTTATCCTCTTTAGAATTATTTTTCCCTCTCCCCCTTTGTGATTTTCAAACAGAGTTTGAGGGAATGGAAAAAAAATAGTACCTGAAATATTCGTATATACATCCAAACAACACATGCATCTACAATTTCATTACTATTGAAAGAATTAGTATAAGAAAAAAAATACAACAAAAGATAGGAGTGAGATTTATTTTGATTCAGTTTCCTTGGGAATTAGCATCATTACAATGGTATTTAGCTTTTTCATCTCTTTGTGATCCTCCTATGATTTCTTTTCTAGAACTGTGATTCTATCCTCTTGAGCCTTCAGGGCCTCTAACCGAGCCTTCAAAAATTCATCTTGCTTCACAAGAATTTCATCTATCTCAAACCGAAGATCCTTTTCAGTTTTAAAGCTTTGAAAAATATAACTCAGCTTCCCATTTAGATCTTTGACATCTTGAATCCAAGAATTTTGTTCACGATTTATCTTTTCTTGAAAGCGGTCTGAAATATTTTTAATTTTGGAATCATCAGTACCAAACGCTTCCTTGACATCATCTTTGAACTGGTTGAGTTCTTCCATATCTTCAACAATCTTCTTAGACCAACTAGTAATTCTCTTGCAAGATTTCCTGTGGCCTTCATAATTGATCATGATATTTTTTTGTTCAACCTATATCATAACACATCTATCCATCACCATGGATACATAGTCTGTTTTATGATTCATACTGTGTTGAAGCATCTGGCATATAGACTCAATTGCTGGAAATATCGGAATGGTATCCACTAGCTTCTTCAGGGACTGAACCAAAAAATCATGTCCCAAGGCAGATGAATCCAAATCAGACATTTTTCTTTGAGAAGGTTCTTCTTCTAACTCTACCAGCTTTCTATTATAGGTTCCTCCAGCTTCTTTCTTCCTCAAGATTTATTTTATTGGGGTATCAACAACCACTTGTTTACCCTTGTTAGTTTTTGGTACTGCTTCCTCATCAAAAGATTCCTACTCACTTCTGGATAACTGTACAATTTTATCTTCATAAACATTTTCTTTCTCAACTCTAGCTTCAATATCCTCAAGAAGAATAAAGAAATGATTGTGACTCTCTTCCTCAGATGGCTTGTTGAATTACTCTTTACCCTTCTCATCATATCTTGGTGTAACATGTTCAGAAGATCCAGCTTGAGAAGTTCGGAGTGAAAATTTATCGCAAGCACTTTCCCTTTCCTGAAAGTATTCTACTTACTTTAGAAAATTGTCTATCTTTTCAGAGCTTTGAGATTCATGGATTTCTTTCAAATATTCCTTCTCAACTTCCTTCTCTTTGAATTTTTCCGGAGACATGAAATTCTTTCCCAGAGTCTCAAGAAATTGTTGTACATGGAAGGTTTTAGGTATGGGGATTTGTTCGGGTGCAACCTTAGTGACCTTAAAAAGAGATTGGAAAATATCTTCCTCAGAAATATTCTTCTTCAGCTTCTTTTCCTTGGATTGTTTTTCCAGCTCTTCAGCAGCCCTTTATTTTAAGGCCTTAGCCTCAGCAGAATTCAAACAAAACTGTGAATCCCCTAATTTTCTATTCTTATTATCCTACCTCCATTTTGATACAACTTCATCTGGGTAGGATTTCTACTTGTTTGGTTTGGGAGGTTCTGATTGAGGTTCTTTAGCTTTGGGGTTTTTATCTTCTGCATACACTTCATTCAACTTCCTTTTCATTCCGGCTTTCTTTGAGGGTTCAGATTTTTCAACATTATCCGGAACAGCTTCTGCCTCTTCCTTAGGTATATCATAGAACTCACCTGACTCTTTTGAGAAACCAAACTTCATCCTCTTAAGAGTTTCATCACTAATAATAATAATTATGCAATTCCTTGCCTTGGAACTGTAGGGAATCTTGAAGGATTCGAGACACCGAACTATCAGCTTGGAAAGTAAGGCCAAATACATGATAATCTGAGCTCTTAAATTCCCATTTTTGATATTCTCAATCATAATGAGGATATGTCTCATGATATTGACCTTCCATATATTTTGTAAAAAGTCCAATATATACATGTCACTTTTCCTAAGGTTGTCCTTATCAGCCTTCCTCGGTACGATGAGACCTTGCACCCATAACTATAGAATCCGATTGTTGGTTGATAGATGAGAAATTTTCGCTGTCTTGACATCTTTGAGCCCAAGGAATTTCATAGACTTTGCCTTAAAAAAACTTCCTTGAACCTCTGATAGCTTGTGTGAATATAATTCGGCTTCACCTTCATATGAGAGCCCTACCAAGCTCGTAACCTTGGTGTAAGAGAGTTTATATGTCTTGCCATAAATCTTAAAAGAGAATTTTTATCTACCTTATTCCTTAAAGAAGAAAACTGATTCATAGAATTCGATAAGAAGATCCGGATATACTATATCTTGATCTTCTATCTTAGAAATATCTAAAATTTCCCACCCATTGAGATTTATGTTCTTGGAAATAATGGAGTCATAATTGTTGAAAATGTTTGGGTGTACCAACCTCTCCCGATATATTTTCCACTCAGGAATCAGCTTAACTATAGACATATCCTGAGAAGGATCTTCTATAGACATTCATACTGGAGCACTTCTGAAAAATTCAGAAAAGGATTTTTTAGACGGGTAGAGCTTCGAGACGCAAAATCTTGATAACTGATGTGGGACAACCCATCGGGGGTCCTTTATATAGGAGATGGAAGTGGCCTTTCAACATAAAAAACCAATATAACAGTTTAGAAATCTTTAGATCTAATCTGACGGTTAAAATGATAACCTCAAGGAATAATTTGGTTAAATCCTATCTTTTTAGGTTTTAAAAAGAAACATTCGGATTTAAGGAAACTAGAATCCAAGAAATTTTAAAAACAAAAGAAACTAACAGCAAGTAAAAGGTAATTATGAAAAACTCAAGAAACAATCATACCTTTCGGATTTCTAGAAATATTATTCATACTGAGGAATATTCTTCTTGAAGAAAATTAGATTCCAAATAAAATTGAATACGAAAAAAACTTCCCTACGAAAATTTCAAATCCGAAAATTTTCATTACGAAAATTTCAGGTACAAAGATTTCCATTACGAAAAATTTAGGTCCGGAGATTTTCATTATGAAAACTTCAGTTCTGGAGAACTTCATTACGAAAAATTTTGAAAATCCAACTACGAAAAATTTCATTACGAAATTCTTTGAAAAACCAACTAAAAAAATATTCATTATAAAAAATTTTGTAAAACCAACTACGAAAAATTTTTATTACGAAATTTTTTGGAAAACCAACGACAAAAAATTTTTATTACGAAAATTTTTGAAAAACCAACTACGAAAATTTTTTATTATATAAAATTTTGAAAAACCAACCATGAAAATTTTAATTACAAAAAAATTTGAACAACCGACTACGAAGATTTTCATTATGAAATTTTTTGAAAAACCAACTACGAAAAATTTTTATTATGAAATTTTTTGAAAAACTTCAATAACAGATGTACTCCCCATATGAAAAGGAGTTTATTACTCTAAGAAGATTGGTTCAACAAGAAGTTAATTATGGAGGATTACCTTATGATTATCATTCCTAACTTTTGTTTACTGTATTCAACTCTATCAGAGGGTAAAGAATTTGTGAAAATATCAGCAAGTTGATCTTGTGTCCTGATAAATTAAAAAATGATATCTCTGTTTTGTGTGTGATCCCTAAGAAAGTGATTCCTAATATCTATGTGCTTTGTACGAGAGTGATGTTCTGGGTTTTTTCTAAGGGAAATGGAACTTCTATTATCACACAAAATTTTAGTCTTAGTAAAACTTAAGCCATAGTCTGTGAGTGTATGTTTCATCCACAACATTTGAGCACAACAACATCCAGATGCTACATATTCAGCTTCAGTAGTGGAAAGTGCTACTGAGTGTTGCTTCTTTCAAGACAAAGAAACTAATGAATCTATTAGAAATGACAAGTTTTAGATGTACTCTTTCTATCCATTATACATCCACCAAAGTCAGCATTCAAAAAGCTTTTTAAAACAAAATTATTTCTAGAAGTATAAAAGAGTCCTAGATCCATGGTTCCCTTTATGTAGCAAAAAATTCTCTTCACTGCCTTTAAATGAGATTACTTAGGATTGGATTGATATCTTGCACATAAGCATACTAAAAACATTAAGTTTAGATGACTAGCTGTTAAGTAAAGTAGACTTCTTATCATACCTCTAAAAGTTGTTTGATCTACTGGTTTCCTAGCTTCATCAAGATAAAGTGTGTTTGAGGTACCAATGAGAGTACTCATACTTTTAGTGTTGTAATATCCATACCTTTTAAGAAGGTATTAAATATATTTATGTTGGGATATATAGATACCTTCTGGTTTTTGAGAAATTTGAAAACCTAGGAAAAATATTTACTCACCCATCATACTCATTTCAAACTCAGAATTCATTAGATCCAAAAAGAAATCAGTTAAAGATTGCTGAGTTGAACCAAATATAATGTCATCAATATAAATTTAAATAATTAAAACATTTTTCTTATATTTCTCTATAAAAAGGATTGGATCTGCATTTCCCTTGGCATAGTTATTTTGAAGCAAAAATCTTTAATTCTATCATACTAAGCTCGAGGGGCTTGTTTAAGGCCATAAAAAGCTTTGGTAAGTCTAAAAACATGATCAGGATGTTTTGTATCTTCAAATCTAGGAGGTTGTTCAACAAAAAATTCCTATTTAACATAACCATTAAGAAAAGAACATTTCACATCCATTTGAAAAATTTTGAAATTGAAGAATGTTACAAAGGCAAGTAAAATATGAATAGATTCAATTCTAGCTACTAGAGAATAAGTTTCTTCATAGTCTATTCCTTTTTATTGATTATAGACTTTAGCAACTAACCTAGCTTTATTTATTACAATGATTCCATTTTCATCACACTTATTTTTAAAGAACCATTTTAATCCAATAACAATAGTTTCCTTAGGCCTTTCAACCAAGGTCCAAACTTTATTCCTTTCGAATTCATTTAGTTCATCTTGAATGAATTCAATCCAATCATCATCACATAAAGATTCATCTGTGATTTTTTGTTTCTAATTCAGAAAGTAATGCTAGTTGTTCTACTTCATTTCTTAAGGAAATTCTAGTCCATATAGGTTGATTGAAATCACCAATGATACTATCACTGTGATGATTCATTAGAAACAACTGGTTTGGGTTTTGTAAAACATGTTCATCAATATAGGGTAGAAAATCTTCTCGGGTAAATGTTTCAGAAGTATCTTCTTGAAAATTTTCCTTTTCAGAAGGATCTTCTATCAAAGGTTGATAATCAGTTTTTGAAAACTCATCTGAGGATGTAGGTTGGGGTTGTTGAAAAAAAGGATCAGTTTCATAAAATTTCACATGTACCGCATCTTCAACAGTACAAGTGTTTTTGTTGAAAACTCTATAAGACTTAGAAGTTCTGGAGTAGCCTAAGAAAATTCCTTCATCAAATTTTTGTGCAAATTTATATAGATTATCTTTAGTATTCAAAATTAATACCTTGAAACCAAAAACCTTAAAGTAGTAAAGTCTAGGTTTTCTACCATTCCATAACTCATAATGAGTTTTATTAAGAAAAGGTCTAATTAAAACACGATTTATAGTATATCAAGAAGTACTTATAGCTTCATCCAAAAAATGTTTGGCTACATAATACTCACTAAACATGGTTCTAGTTATCTCTTGAAGAATTATATTTCTTATTTCAAAAACACCATTCTGTTGAGGTGTTATGGGTGCTGAGAAGTTGTGAGTAATTCCTTTTCTACTACAGAAATTTTGAAAATAAGAATTTTGAAATTCTCCTCCATGATCACTATGAATCGTTTTCAATGGAAGGCTTTTCTCATTTTTAACTTGGGCTCTAAAAATTTTTACATAAGAAAAAGCTTCAAACATCTTTGCAATAAAATAGACCCACGTAAATCTAGTGTAATCATCAACCAGGAAAAATACATAATACTTGCCCCCAATGCTTCTAGTTTGTGTGGGAAGAAAAAGATCCATATACACTAGATGTAGTGCATCAGTAGTTGACACTTCACCGACTGATTTAAAACATGATTTATGTTGCCTACCATATTGTCAAGGGTCACAAACTTTTGAAGAATCAAATCTAAGATCCGCTAGATCCTTAACTAGTCCTTTCTTAGACAGTTTTTCATAAGTTCCTAAGGTTACAGTGTCCTAACCTTCTATGCCACAACCGAGAATGATCTTCCATCGCACTAAGGCAAGGTAAGTCTTGGCTCCTAAGGTCTTATAAGTTTAGTGTTTAAACATTCTCTTTCCTATTAGTAGAAACAATAAATTCTTCCTTGTAATTGTGTACTAAGAACTTATCATTCCTAAAATTTACAAGGTAGCCTTCATCACATAATTTCCTTATGATAATGAGGTTGTTCTTGAGAACTTTTACAAATAAAATATTTGAAATAAATGTTTTTCCAAGAAGAACAATGTTACCTATACTAATAATTTCTCCCTGAGAATTATCTCAGAAAGTTACTTTTCCTCCTTTCATTTTGATAATCTTTTCAAAATAGTTTTTGTTACCAGTCATATACATGAAACATACACTATCCATGTACCACGTATTGCTGTTAGTACCTTCTCTATTTTCCTGAAAATAATAAAAATTTAGGTTTTCAGAATCCAAACATTCATGGATCCAGAATTTTTAGATAACAAAATTTTGGGTATCCACATTTGTTTATAAAAATAAGATGTATGAAACCCAATAGATTGAACTCTATTCAATGAGCAATTTTTCTTCCAATGCCCACTAATTTGACATTTTGTATAAAAAGGGGCTCTAGAAGAAACAAAATAGTTGTTTTTGAAAACAGGTTTTTGGTGAGTATAACCTAATCTAGTAGTGTTTCTTTGAGGTTTAATTTGAGAATACCTCTTTTCAGAATTTTCCTTCATAGTGGTAAAGTTTGGAAGAAGCTTCTTAAGAGAAAATATTTCAGATTTTAGTCTGATGACTAAATTCCTATCCTTAGGAATCATTTCCTTAGAGGTAGATTTTTCCTCAAAAACATTCATCTATAAAATAGAATTCTTAAGATCTTTAGAATGTTCTTCCTTAATAGAATTTTCTTTCTCAAGGTCTTTAGAAAGTTTTAATAAAATCTCTTCTTTATCTCTAAGATCTGTAGAAAGATCTGAAATCTCTTTTGTAAGAATTTCTTCCCCAGTATTTGGCTTGGCTAATTTCTTAGAAATTTTACAATTTCTTTCTTCAAGTAATTTGGAAAATCTTTAAACTTCTTCATATGAAGTTTTTTCTTCATTTTATGAGGATGAAGTATCTTCATTAGAAGTACTATGTTCGGAATAGTAATTTTTATCAAGGTATAAAATTTTTAAAGCCTTGGAAGAGCATACCTTGGCCATAAGACACATATTGGGGAAAGAAGTAGTTGCAATGAATCCGATATTCTTCTGTGCTGATGAATCATATTCAGAATATTCACTTTCTGAAGAGTATCCGTAGCTAGAAATCCATGTATCATTAGCTTTAAGTCTTTTCTTGTTCTTTGAATGATATAATTTCTTCTTGATCCTTTCTGAATTCCTTTAATTCTTTTCCTTCTTTTTCAAAAAAGCACAATCATGTCTGATATGACCTGTTCTTTTACATTCATAACACGTAACTTCTCCATATTTATTATCTCTTTATTATTTCTTCTTGTATTTATTCTGATGGTTCCTTTGAGGTATAATATAGTTCATTCTGGGAGCAAGATTAGCTAATTCATTCTCAGACTTTTCTGTGTCACTAGATTCTGACTGAATAATGTCTTTATTTGTCTTTGATCTAGTTACCCTTTTTGGGGTCTTGGATTTTATATGTTTAGAAGTGGTTGTGAAGGAAACTCCCCCATTACCAGTTTTCTATTTAACATTTTAAACATCTCTCTTCATTCTGGTTTCATACTAAAAAAGGGTTCCAAACAACTCATCAAAGGAAATCAGAGTGACTTTCCTGTTTTCATCAATAGATGTCCTCTTGGACTCCCATTCATTTGGGATGATATCTATGATATTATCTATAAGAGTCTCATCATCCAATTCTTTTTCTCCGATATATTGTAAGATATTCAAGATAGTCATAAACCTTTGTTGTACTTTTCTTATAGGTTCTCTATAAGGAAAGTTAAAGCCATGGTATTCAGCTCTCATCATAGCTCTTCTAGTCTCTATAACTTTAGATTTACCAAAATGAGTAACTTCAAGTTTCTTCCAGATACTATTTTTAGCTTCACACGATAATATTTGACTATAGATGTTCCTAGTCATGGAACATAACAAAGTATTTATGACTCTGAAATTTGATTGATATTCTGATTTCTCCTGATTCGTAAAGGTTCTCAATTCCTTATTCGGAATCTTATAATCTTCAACCAGCATAAGATAGTTATCAACTCCAGTATTGATAACAAAAGTCTTCATCCTATCTCTCCAGTACCCATTATCATTTCCATCGAAAACAAAAGGTCTTGTAGGATTTAGATTATCAATAGAACCAACATTTAAACCTACCATCCTTAAGATAATCTTTAGCACAAAGACTTGTTAGTAGTAAGATTTTGTAAACAAGGAAAATATATTTTTAAGCTAGGAAAAAATATCTTTAAGCAAGAATAAATCTGAACTATATGATTCCAAAAAAACAGATTCTGAAAAAAATATGTATCCGAAAGTTCAATTCTAAGAATTCAATTCCGAAAATTATGAGAGGAAAAAAAATCTCTTCTAAATCTAATCGTGAGATTAATTAAGATTCTACCAAACCCTCTGATACCAATTGTGAGATGGTATGTGAGTATGATATACTCTATATTACGAAATGTAGGATCGAATATGTAAACATGAGATACTCAAATACAATAGGGGAGGGGGGGGGGGGGGGTGAATTGTACACATTAAAAATTCGTTAGGAACTTTTAAAGATGATTTTGTTTAACCAGGTTAAACAAGATAATTCACAAGACCTCTAAGTTCTAATAATATTCTTGATTCCGGAAGAGTGATTCCGAAAATGAAACTTAACCAAAGTTTACAAAGATGAATATTGTACCTTAAATCATATAGAATCTAACTAAATCAGAGTACAAGTGTAAGGAAGTATAAGAAAGTTATACTTTCCTCAACTATACAAATTGCAGTGGAAAACTTGAAATAAACCTAATAACAAGTAGTAAATATTTTAATCCAAAGAGAAGGGTAACCAACAACCATTGATAATGGTCCCTTGATTTATACTTTCAAGATAGTCTGTCTTACCCACACTAGGGTAACCCCTCTATACGAAGATCATAGTCTGTCTTGCTAACCCCGAAAGCCCTCAACTATCAGGTAGTCAGAACCTCGGTCTTCCTATCCCCGGAAGCCCTTGATTGTACACAACAACAATTAGAGTCACACGAAACCAATCTACAAGAAGCAAAGTTTGAAAAATCTGTTCATACTTTCTGCATGAAGCATGAGAGTTTATAAGAGTCTCTCCCAAGAAATCACTTCAACAACATGTAAGAACGGTTGTCAAAGATGTTGTCAAGGGTCTTGAGATCTTTTCAAATGAGCTTCTATTTATAGGAACAACTCCAACGGTCGACTCCCTCCTCCAATTTTCATATTCTTCCTTGAATTTTAGAGGGACTTGTACACGTGTAACTCAAACAAAAGTTAGTTGATAACTGAAAGCACGAAATTGTTTTACCACTAAAAAAGTGAAAGCAAAACCAAAATCTAATATTAGGAATGTAAGTATGTGAAAGTTAGGAATGTATGTAAATGAATATGGAGTCTATAATACAATGATATTTGGATTCTGTGTTGTAGGAATTCAGAACCTGGATTCTATAGAATTCTAGAGTTGGAATTTCAAGGAAATTCGGAGTCTGGATTCAATAATAATTTAGAACCTGAATGTAGAAATATCAGAGTCATAGTTCATGAGAATTCGGATTCCGAACTCATAAGAGTTTGGAGTCTGTATACAGAGAACTCAGAGTTAGAACTTGGAGAAGTTCTTAACTAGAATTCGTAATCAGAATTCATAGTCTAACTTTACATAAGTTCATAATCAGAATTTAGAGTCGAACTTTACATGAGTGTTTATATCCCGAATTCGGAGATGAACTTCATGAGAGTTCGTATCTAGAATTTGGAGTTGAACTTAATGAGAGTTTGTATCTAGAATTCGGAGTTGAACTTCATGAGAGTTCATATCCAGAATTCAGATTTGAGCTTCATGAGAGTTCTTATCCAGAATTCAGAGTTGAACTTCACGAGAGTTCGTAATAGGAATTCAGAGTTGAACTTCATAAAAGTTTGTAATAAGAATTTGGATCCTAAAACAGAATGCTTCATATCTAAATATTATTTGATTCCGAGGTTTTAGACATGACACCAAATTTTATACTCAGACAAGATAAGAAATGAGATAAAACATAGTAAGGATAAATTTCCTTGGGGAAGAAAATTTTCCTTATAGAAGTAAAAATAAGGGGTAAAAGAGTTTTTCCTTGAAATAATGTGTTTGTGATTTTTAAAACAATCAAAATGGTAAAGTCATAAGGTAAACCTTATTGACTCAAAAATATCCCGCTTACATGAAGGAATGGAAAATTCATATGGAAAACCTTATTGCCTCAACAAAAAGAAAAAACATTTCTTTAAATTCAATTAAATATCCAATGTGTGCATTATACTACATTATCAAGGTTTCATATGGGAATATAATTAAATCATTAGAAAACACACATTAAAAACCTCTTTTGTAATGTATTATACAAATCAAGAAGAAATTTGTGATCCCATGATTTAATAAAGGAATACTATAATATATATATATATACATAAAAAAATCTATATTTATTTTTTACCATGTAAGAACCCATTCAAACATCACTCCCACATTTCATGACTTCATTCAAATTTCTTACATCCATAATGTCATTATGAACAATACGTAAATCCCTACATCAAATTATATATCTAGTTTGATCTCATACATACCTCCAAACATCCCCCAAAACCACCTCTATCTTTACCTACACCTCGAGCTTCAAAACTCATCCTATACTTTTCATCCCCATTTCGACATCCACAACCTTCCCACCTTGCATCATATACTCCCCCTATCCATTCCATTTCCAATAAACCTTCACCATAGAGATGTGAATGCCTACCATATTATTATTTAAAACTTCAATATATGATCATATTATAATGTTATAACTCATTTGGGTATACTATAAAGCCATTCAAACTCATTTATCTTTCCCTATCATCCATTACTCCTATAAAAGAGCCTTAAAATTTGGGATCTCATGTATTCCGTTATCTAATAAATATATTTCATCACGATCCATATATGTGTTCATTGATCTTTCTATAGCTGTTTATCCATTGGGATAAGCACTGATACATCGAGGATTTCATTTGTCCAGTTAGTTTTTTACACACTAAAGCCTCAATGTTCATCCCAATATATTGGGTATGTCTAGACTTAAATATCATATTTTTAGTATATATCTTTAGATGTGATTTATTATAATATAGATACAGTTGAGTTGACTAATGAAATAATTTTATTACTTATTTACATGAACCTATTTAATCACTATGTCTCCCAATTGTAAAATTATACCATCAATAATTTTTACATAAATCACCAAAATCTATGATTTTTAGGTGTTAGGTTTGTTACTATATAATGACCCCAATTTTTTATAAATTCCAATAATATTTTTCTCTTATCATATAATTTAAATTAAGTATGTAGTATATCATCCATTATTTGTCGTCTCATTCTAATTTGACTATAGAATAATGATTTTTGATTGGAGAAATTATTTTATGTGTTCCAATATACCGATTTCCCAACAGTGAAAATGTAAAGTTATATCCCTTGTAATAATTATGAAAAATTGAACACTTGATTTAATTCATTAGATGTTTTTATATTGAATATTTTTTTTTTGTGAAATATACATAAAAAATTTAAGCAGGATTCATGTTTTCCTAGTTCTCTACATATTATTTGTCGCTTAACCACTCTATATTTCATTTTTAAATTGATAAATTTGAACTACATATATATTATTATATTTAAAAAGTATTTTTATTTGAATAAATGTCATTGAAAAAACATACGCAATTGTTTTTGATAAATGTGGGTCATGGTTGATATAATGTAATCTAGCTTGGTACTCTAAAATGTGATTTAAAATCCCATATATCTCATTTAATTTTGTTTAAAATTATAATTACATTGAACTTTTGATTTATATTTTTTATAATGGATGTGATGGTAATTTCATAGAGAAGAATTCCCAATTTCTATATGTTTTGGTAATATAGAATTTTCATCCCATTTTTATATTTATGTTAATTTTCAATTAGAAGATACATCCCTGAAATGGTTTTCAATAACATTCCATTATATTTAACTAACATTATTTTGATTTATGTATGAATATGTGTCATTGATTACTATATATAGAGAAAATATACATAGACTTGAATCCATTTATCATATTAGTGTCATATGGATTTAATGTTTTCATCATTTCATAAGGGTAGAAGTGCATTTGAGTGAAATACATAATAAAAATAATTATATCTCTATTAAATTGGTGTTGAAATTTTTTTAGGAAGATATATAACATCCCAAAATTTAATTATATTTCATTAATGTATTTTCATCATTAATAACTACCTGAGTATTTGATTCTACACTGAAAGATTAAAATATGGGTGACGCATATATCTTTTTTTGTTCCGAAAATTATAGTAACAACAAATCACATTGGTTTCAAAATTGATAATTACACCCAATATTTAAAATCTTTTGTGAAATTATTCCAATTTTAAAATATGTTTGATCAAAATATGACCCAAAATACCTAATTTATGTTCCATATAAAATAACATCATCATGTTGATCGTTTTTTATAATATATTTTGATTTTATTTCAAATACATATTCTATTTTTTTTCCAATCCACATTATTTTTTCCCAAATCTAATCATTGAAAACAAGAATTTAAAATGTATCATTTATATTTCATAATTTTATATCTTATATATTCATACACAGTTATTTTTATTTGATTTCAAATTTATGATAATCAATTTAAATTTTCACTTTAATATATCTATATATACATTTATATTTTTTCATAAAACACCTTATTTAATAATCTATATCTATTTAGAAGAATATTCCAATTTTTTGAATAATATTTTATTCCATTATGAAGAATTTATTTTCATATTTATTAAGAAATAAAAATACACGTGAGGGGATAAATCCAAAATAAATTATCTATACAGTTTTTTGAAAGCATCAAAAATATTTCAATAAATATTGTATATATACAGTTATATATGTTCAAATTTTTATTATTTCTAATTTCATTTAAATGATGTTTGATTCATGAATCCATTGTTAGTATATTAAAATTAAGCATATACAAAAAACACAATATGGTTTTTTCATGTAATGTTTCAAATAACATAAAATATAGTATAGTTGAATGATATTTGTTGAAATACTTTGAAAAATATTATTTATAGGTTTTGTGGTATTTTTTTGTTCAACGCTATTAATTTTAATTGGTAAATAAATATTATTTCTATATATATTTTCATTAATGAAATTTTATATATCATTAATTTCCAATATTTAGAAAAAAAAATTACATGATCCAAATAGTTTTTAAATGATCAATATTTTCATGTTTTTATATAATTATTAATGACATTCATCATATAATTAAAATATCTTCTAGTATTTTATTTAAATTTAGATCAAACAAAAATTGAAAACAAAACATATAGGTTAAAGTTGTTATAATATTTTATTTTCAACAATATGAAACGTAGAACAAAAACTATTAGATTATATATATCAAAGATAGATATATAATTTACCCATGTTTTGTTACTATTAGATTTTATAAGATTCTGTTATATTTTAGAATGAGTTTTATTTTCTTGGAATAAATACCTATATCCAATTACTTTAACTAAAAAAAAGTTCAAATTCAATAAGTTATCACCTTCAAAAAAACTTAATCAAATAGTAAATAAAATAAGAAACATACTATTTAACTCTAATAACATATGATTCAATTTTATAACAATTAAATAAGTTAAATTATATGTATTGATCCTAAAGAGATTGAGAGGAAGTAAAACCAAGGGAATTTGTTTTGTTTACCATTTATCATTTTCATTATGGTTCCCTTTCAGTACAATGGTATTCTTATAATTACTTTCCTTTGGGACTTCATGTTTTAATACAATGTCATTATATTACCACTGATTATTTGACATTTAGTATTATCATGGTTATAGTTATTATATGGTATCAGGTGACATCTAATTTACTCGAATTGTGAGTGATATACTTAAAGAATAAGATAGTTTAATTTGTAGATCATGTTCACAATATAAATTATCCAAGAGTGGTCACACCATTACCTTCATATCGAAGTACTCTTCCCACCATTACATCATCATTAACAAATTTATATAATATAACACATCCATTTTATAGTATTCTACATTTTATTAATGATCACTACTTTCTTACCATATCATTAATGTATTGTTAACCTAATACTGAAGGCTATGAGGTGTGGTAGAGGTATAAAACAAATTATTTGTTAATTTTTTTTAAATACTTATGCATCCATTAAATAATTTATAGTGACTATATTTTGATTTGTAATAATACTAAGGTATTTAAAAAAATGAGGAAAAACTATTATATGGATTTTTCCTATGTTATTAATATCAGTTATATGACATGTTGGGCTTCATTTAAAAATCATTATTCTTCGGATACATAATAGGGATTTTTTCAAGGGGTAATTTTCTTTTTTACATCATTGTTCATTTTTCAACTCATATATCCATTTATAAATTTTGAGTGGTATATTGACTGGTCTGTTTACCCATTCAATCTAGCCAGAGAGTCCAGCATAGTCCAAGAGTAAAATTTATTGCTTACTGTGAAGACTCTAGTGGTTCAAGGATTTTATTCCTATCATAGTCATGGAATCCCATTTCTTGTAAGCTAAAAAGTAATCAGTTCTTCATGGATGAAATATATAATCAAAACTATAAGAATTAATTCTACACATATATTAATTTAAAATTTAATAAATTCATAATTATATTGTATAACTTATATATATATATGACATTATCATATTTAAAAAAAAACTATTCTCTTTCCCAAAATATGAGAAAAAGATAATCAATGAATTTTTAGTATCTTATTTTCACAATAATAAATTAACCATTATTATTTAATGACATAATAGTATTGTAATGGAATTTCCTATTTTATTATATATTGAATTTTTTCATAAGTGATTTTTTTGAAATTATATCTAAAATATTATATAAAAAGAATATACATCCTCAATTTATAATATTTATTTTACTTAAAGATTTATTGAAATTAATTATTCATGAATATTATAAAACATGTATTCATAAAATTTAGTCTCTATAATTATACATATATGTATATTTTTATAGTATATGACTACATTAATATTGTTTGTAATTATAGTGTGCATATCAGTTTTGTATGAAATTTAATATTCCATCCATGTCGATTCTTGATTTATTATTTTCATATATTATGGGTATAGTATGAATCACTATAATATGGTATGAGTAGTATATTAATGAAAATTGGATACATTTTTTGAAATCCTACACTCATACGTGCATACAATATTAACAAATTATTTAAATTTAACAACATCTGTAAAAATTTCTAAACATTTACAAAAAATAACAATAGGAATAAAATATTAAGATGATAACAATGATTTAAAAATCAAATATATAGGAAGACATATGTTTAAATTATGAATACAACATCTATATAATTGTATCCACCTATATGTTTGGTAAATAAATTTTTTATTTCATAGGTTAATATTTTTGGGGCTAATGATAGAGGGGGTATAAAAGTGATTAGGTTTTCAAGATCATACCTACATATAAATATATATGTATATACCAAAAAACTCTCTCTCACAAACACATATAAATTTATATAGAATATAAAAGGAACAATCATAGAGATATAATTCAAGAAATTCCACAAAATATAAAAACCTATTAGAAAAACCACAAATATTAAAATTTTAATAGCCAAAATAAAAAAAAATTCAAATACAGAAACTAATTTATGTAAAATTAAAAAGATGATAATTCATTTAAACCACAAAAATTTATAAAAAATAGAATCAATTTAATTTTAAAAAACACACAACATACAAATATTTTAAACACAAACTTTTATGTATTAGAAATCTAGGGAATCCACCTTTTCAATAAAAAATGTATCCCATAATACATTCATTATAAAATAAAAAATAGAATAACATGAAGAATTCAATTAAATTGAATTTATGAAACATGAAAAATATCATAGGTCGATATGGGGATGAAATGAATGGAAACCATATAAATAATGGAGTGCATCATTTATAATAATTTGAACACCTAATGAAAAGAATATCTATGGGAAAAAAACACACCCTATAAATCAATAACAAAAGGTTTTTAGAACAAAAAATATATATGTACTTTTTATACATGAATAGAAGACATGATCAAAAGTGAATTCAAGAGAGGAAGGAGAGATAATAAAAATAGGGGAAAATGATGAAAAAATCATTATCCATCAGATGATGAACACCAAAATATACTAGGAGGAGGAGGAGAATACCTCTAATGGTGTACAGTAGCTAACTAAAGAGATGGGTGTCCCGATTTGTTCCATTTTTGTAAGAGAATTACTTAGTTCTGTGTTTTTAAAAAAACATTGTATGTTATATGGTTTCATTAAACAATTTTCCAAACCATGTACCAACTATGCTACTTTAACTAGAGAGATCCTAGAGACATTAAATGTTTGATGACACAGTTTCAAAAACTATAATATTTCCACTAAAAATATATCTATTAATACTAATGACCTATCTCACACTATTCATATAGATTATACTATTCATTTTTAATTTGTGTTGTTATACCCTTATGAAATTAACACTAACATGATTTTAAAATAACGATTACTAATATATAACTAATTATGTATTACCCTTTAAAACAAACCATGAATGAACATAGATGAACCAAAAAATCCTCTGTCAATCCAGTGTCATGGCTTCCCCAAAACCATGTGCACTAATTTTGTAATATATATGAAAAATATTCAAAATCCTCAAAAAATAAAAAAAATTCAAAGGAAATCTGCTTGAAACACAATATATTGATTAAAAGAAAATAAATAAATAAAATAAAATTAAAAATCAATGTTTATAGGATGATATGGGTCATGCATCCTCTTATACATGTAATATTTATATAACGTTTGTTGATATTTTAAATAAATACCATTTGATAGAAACATTGATACCTCAGGTTCCCTAAAAAGAGGAATGTATTTTTTACCTTATTATATTACACTTATACCTTAATGTGAAAGTAAATTTATTCCCTAATTTAAACTTATTGATTAAAAATTATAACACTATTTTGTCTATTTTATTATGTCGATATAATACATTAAAAAATTAAATCAAAATAGAAACTGTATTAAAAAAATTTGACATGTAGAAAAATAACTTCTTAATAAGTAAGGTTTCTAAATCATATTTCATTTCAATTACTATGTAATTTTTTTAAATATATATATTTATATGTTGAAACATTACATTACATTAAAGAATAAATATGGATTAATTTAAGGTTTCAAATTACAAAGGACCCTTCATTTACATTTTTTAATGGATTTGGGTCTATGAGACGGTGTTCGGAAGCATTGTGGAGGATACTATATATTTTTTTCCATTTAAAGGGCTCCGCAACATGGTCTTGGGTGTGGTGATGGATTGTTCTGACATTTTATTCTTGGAGGTTGGTCTTGGGGTTACCCAAGTAGTGGTAGGGAACACATTGATGAGTTGAACAACCAAGTTGGTCATGGTAGTGGTTGTGGTTCTCTAGAGGACAACCTATGTGAAATAAGTTATAAGAGACCAATATTTCTAAAATAAATGACTATAATTAAAAACATAAATGATATATAACACTGACCTTAAATAAGAAACATAATCTTGTTATTTACATGTGACCATTATAACAAAGCCATTAAATTTGTGAAAATGAATAGTATTAATAAAATTATGAAATATATAATGGTCATAATTATTGAAAATATATTAATTTTTTATTTGAAAATAATCACCCAAATATTTAGTAAGGTCATTTTATTTTTCCACAAATACATTTTCTTTAATAGACTTGTTTTATTACATTTTATGAGAGAATATTATAATTAATTTTCAGAAATTATAGAAAATTGATTTCTTAAAATAAAATAAATTTTAAAATTATAATATCATGTTTAATTTTTCATAAAATTTTAGGATTGAAAGGAAATATTTAGTTGTTAATGAATAGTAAAAAATAAATTTTTTTGTAAAAATATCAATTTTGTTCATCAATTTAAACAATTTAAAATTCCCATTAATTTTTTATTTTGATTTCATATAAAATAAATATTATATTTTTATATTTCATCCATAAAAATGTTTTTGAATAAAATATATATTTTATTATATAATAAATAGACTATTGGTCCAAAAAATATGTTTTTTTGAAAAGTATTTTAAAGTACATAATATTTATCCTTTTTAATTAATTAAAACAATATGTAATTTTGAATATTATAAAAGAAATGTATAGAATTATATATCATGAAATTTTAATATATTTTCCTACAATGATTATTAATATTCATTGAGTTAATATAAAATCATCTATTTCATGAAAAATATATTTCATGAAAACATGTATTTTCATCACCTCTGTGGGTTTTGTAATAAAATAAAATTTTCCAATTATATGAATTTAACTTGTTAAAATGGATTCCATATTTGGAATAATATGTGAAAAATTCAATAATAATTTCAATTTAAATTTTATTCAAAATAAAATTTGTCATAATTAAAAGAATTACTATGGTATACATAAAATAATGTAGCAGGTAAAAGTTAAAAGGTAGAGGTTTAAAATAACCAAAAACTAGAACATTAAATGGGTGTTTGATGTCTCTTTAGACATTAAAAATAAATTAAAAATAAAATTATCAACCAATTTTTTGGAATTAATGCCACCTAAATTTGGTTGTCTATATATATAAAAAATAATTATTTAATAACTTAAAACCACCTCTCTATGTGTATAAATAAAGATACTCACCACCACTTTGTCCCCATATGTATTGAATCTATTAAAATATCTAAAAAAACCTCTCCACACACTCCTCAAGTCTAAATTATACTAGTATCACCTAAATTCAAATTTCATTTTCAATAATTGATCCATTAATGAGGTGACATTCAAGAGGTAACATTATCAAACCACCTCATTATTTACATTTCTTTTTATTCCATCTCCTAATCTCATTTATCCATAAATTCTTAACAATTAAATTACAAATAATTTAGTTTAATTTTATGCTTCTATTGAAATATATTATATACCATCACTTTCTCCTATCATATTCTTCAATGAAATTAAACCATTGTGAAAATTATAGAAGTCAACCATATCTATGAAAAGTATTATTATTGTTAAGTAAGATTATAATAAGTATATTATAACTTATTTCATGTTATGGAACTAATATATTGACATAATATTTTATAAACTGAATCTAGTCTGTGATGGTCAGAAAAACCGTCAAAATAAACTGAAACTTATCATTAATGTCTTATCAAATTAATAATCCTCATATCAAAAATAAAAATGATTTGGAAGTCTATTTAAACATATATAAGTAAATAAATTACATTACATTACACTTATATAGTTTTATTACATTTTAAAAAATCATCCAAAATCATACAAAAGTGAATAGTCCATGAAATCATGAAATAATTGCTCTTAGAATGAAAAAATTGATCATTATATCTCATATAAATAGACAAAAATTAATGTAATAAAATTATAATAAATAAAATTTATATGGATACAATTCTTAATAAAAAAACTTAAGTAATATATTTTTTTTTGACGATATTAAGATCAGTTCAAAACACATTCAGACTCAAGGATAGGGACCTCTCTACCTATCTCTATATATATTTGATACAAGTGAATTTTTTTAATTCATGTTCTTGATTTACAATTCTAATTAATGGGATATGATCTTAAAAATAACTATTTATTTCATTTTGATGTTCAAATGTTGAGACACCCCTTTTTCTCTCATTAAACTATTGTATGAATCTTTAATTATTGCTGTTATACTGCCAAAATTTAGTAATGAACTTTATCTTAATTTCTTTTTATTGATGACTATTTTGATGTTATGCATAGATATTATTGAAAACATATATATAATAACCTTGATATGTTTTATATTATGAATTTAGTTTTTCCCAAAATATTTAATGTTTTTAAAATCTTATTCATTCACGGGGCATACGATTCACCTAATGACAAAGTGGTAAGGGGTTTCTAAACATAATTTCCATTTATAAGGCTAAAATTGTTATTCATTGGTTATGATAGGCTAAGATGATTTCAAAAATTAAATTTTTTATCTTATGTTTTATTAACACTTTTTTATACATATTAATAGCAGATACAAAAAACTGAATCATTTGATCAATGGTCACATAAATGAAATGACATTTGTATTGGGATATCAATTAAAAAACATCCTTGTTTATTTTAAGAAAATTTGAAATGGATGCTTAATTTTACATATAAAATATGCATTTCTATTCTCACTAACATGATTCCATAATTATTTTAATCATCCTTTACATTTTTAAAATATTATATTAAAAGAATAAGCTATTATAAATATGTTTTTTTCTTTTTTTTAAATATTTTTTTTAAAAATAGAAAATTTAATTTTCTGAATAATTGTTTTATTGAGATATTTTTCAAATAAAACCCATATTTACCATGATTTGGGTATTTTGGGATTGATGGATGGGTTTTAAAAGAATAAGGAATTTTGATATGAAAAATATATTTTTTATGAGTTTAAATGTGTTTTTAAAATGTTCATTGATGAAAAAGTAAAAGGATAAAAATATTTTATTCATCATATAGTAATTGAGCAATATATGAGGTAGGTGAGCCCGATATATCTTATATAAAAGGGGTAGTCCATATTATAACTCACTAGTGAGACCGATATATCTAATATGAATGGTTGATCCCCATTATAGTTCATGGGTGAGCTCGATATAGCTTATAAAAAGGGTTGATCCCCCTAACAGATCATAAGTCAAACCTATATACCATATATTGAGTGTTAAGCCACATTATAGCTTATGTTTGAGAAAAATATTGATTATATGGAGGTTCATCCCCATTATATCATAGAAATTCATTAGGAAAGGGTTATATTGTATTTTTTTCCTTATGGTTACTCCAATTCAAAGTGTTTTGAAAGGGTTTTACAAGTACGATGCTCTAAGTCACAAAAGGGGAACTAACTAATTCTTATGAGTTTTAAAGGATTTATTTGTACAAGATTATTATTTGTGTTTCATGTGGAATTATTTTATTATAGAAACACAAAAAATTGAATGTAATGGTATCTTTATGTTAGTTTTATTATTTTTTTGCATTACTAATGTTTTACCTTCTCATTTTGTCCCTTACAGAGCTTTTTTAGTCACATGTTTTATAATTTTTTTAAATATTTAATAGAAGATTACAGATGTTGATGATGTGATTAATTAAATTTAGATGGATGATCATGAAAATAAACCATATTTTATTTTAAAATGTATTGTTTGGTGGTAAAAAGGATACTGGGTATAAGTGTCCTTTAATAATGTATTGACCTTTTCTGTAAGAGTTTGTCTTAATCATCTAAAACACTAGTCCTAAAAGATCCATATAATTTTAATAATGTGAATTCCATTAAAAAAAAACTAGAACATTTCATCATTAAGGCCGAGTCCATAGTTTTGTTATCATAGGAGGGTTTATAAATAATTGGTTATTAGGATGTTTTTTATGAGGGTTTATTAATAATTATAGATATCATCATGGGATTTCTAGTTTAAGGATGATTATTAGTTATAATTCTTAGATAACCCTTTTGTCTTTTAATGTGATATATTTCTAAGAGATTAATGATATTTTTAGATATTTTATTTATAAAGATAATAAAATTTGGTATAAATTAGTTTTAGGTGAAAATATTAAAGAGTTTCTACGGGTATTATCATTAAATAAAATATTATCATTTTAGAATATAATAATTCATTTCAATTTATAATGTTGTTCTTCTCTAAAAATTAAAGCTAATTTGTCAACGTAAAAGGAAATTGATCATTCACAGCCTTCTTAACCATTCCTAATGATATTATTTTCACTTTATTGAAAAATATTTTTGAAATGATTTTTAAAACATTGTGGGTCATGGTATCATTTTAATTTTATTTCAAAATATCAAATTTAATAACTCTATAAAAAGGGGAATTCCACAAAAATTACCATTTAATTTATTGATGTTGAACATAATGGGATAAGATAAATGGGGTATCATAGAAATCATAATGTCCATAATTAAGGTATGATTTTTTTATATGTTCTATGTATGAAAAATATTTTGGTTGAATTTTATGAATCATATGAATATAATTTATATATTTGATTTAATGAATAAAGTGTCATGGAATAGGATTAAAAATCATGGTTAATGGTTTTAGAATGATATTTTGTGATGTCTATGTTAATGAATTTTTTTATTAAATTTATGATATAATGGGTTTTTATATGTATTATGAGAATCATTAAACACCTATTATTTTTCCATAGTAAGATTTATTTTAAAAAAATATGGAATCAATTTTTTTATTGAACCAATACATTTGAAAAGTGGTATAGTGAAAGGATGATTATTTTTTGGAGACGTATAATGAGTTTTTATAAATTTTTAAGTATATATAACCCATATGGTGATTATATATAAGACATAATTTGAGTAAAATCATTAACTTTTGTGGAAATAAGTTTAAAGGAATTTGATTCATTTTTTAAATGATCTTGGAATTCTATGTAATTATGAGATATTTTTTTTGGGATTCATTCTTAGTTTAGAATATTTTTGAGGAATTTAATAGTTATTTATTTCATGAATAATCTATTTTGAAATTTGGGTATTAATATAAAATTTAGATATTAAAATAGTTTTCTTATTATGTTTTTTGAACACATTCTTGGAAAATATAGATTTTGTTCCTAACGTTTTTTGGCTAATTGAAACATAAAATAGGAAAATAAATATATTCATTTGTGGTTTTTGTGATATGTATAATATTATTATGAAGATTTAGGGATGAATATTAATATTTAATAACAATTATTTTGATAAAAGATGAGATTGTGGTGTCAATTAATTAAAGTATTAAATTTTAATTGTCATGTAAGTATGTTCCCTTATACTGTGGGTCTAGATATTAAAATAATTCCTCAATTTTGGGAAATGTATTTTGAAACTAAAACACCATTAAATTAATTTTCTTGTCAATAATTTAGTTGAATCTTAATACAACATATATTTATGGTTTTGTAGTGGTTATATTCTTCATGAACATGTTCTATATAGCTCTCTATTTGTCAGACCTGAGTTTTTTTATGTTTTACATCATTCTCATTAGGGTTGGGTTCTTGATCATTATCTCAGGAGTAGAGTTTGATAGGTTTTATATTTTGGGGAATTAATCCTCTTATATTGTTGAACTATTATCTCCCTAGGTTCTCCTAGGACCCCATTGAATTTTGTAGGAAAAAATAAATTTTTGAGTGGACAGAACAAGGCACACAGTTTAGATTCATGGTTTACTACACCATCGAGACAAACTGTGAATAGTTTCAAGATCATTAAAACCATTTTTTTAATTCCAATTTTTCACTTTCAGGATTAACCCAAATGTGATTATTTCTTTCCCAATTCAACCATTACAACCATAGAAGGATCCCAAGCTCCCTCAAGATCCTTAAGAACCCATATTTGAAGGGTTTTTTGGTGGTGGAACATCAAAATATTTCATGTAAGTGAATTCATATATTCTATAATCCATTTTCGTAAGGGGTTTCCCCTCTTCCTTGATGTTCCAAATATACAGAAGAAAGTTATTCTTACCTAGGGGTTATTATTGAGTTTAGTGGTTCAAAACTCTTGATTATGTTCCATTTTCATTCCTTTGTGGTGAAACAGTGGTACGATTGATGTTTTGTACAATGATTTGTTTTTTACATATAAGGTACGTGATTCCATTTGTAAGAATAATTTGATGAGTTAACATTCTTGACTGACCTTCCTAGAATGTTTCTTACTTAGTGTGTGTGGTGAGAAAATAATTTTTTAAAATAATTAGATAAGTGTTTGATTTTATACTTTTATGTTTTCCTTATATTGTCTATTTTCATGTGTAACTCATGTTTTATTATTTGGGGGAATTTTAAAATATATGAAAGTGTATTGTTAAATGTTTATAGGGATGCCAATTCTGTTTGGGTATGGTATTGGGTTGAATTTGGACTTTAAAGTGGTGTTTTGAATGGATTTTGTGCGAAAAGTCTTTTTTTACATATTGGAATTATTTTATAAAAATTATAAATGGTTTATTATGTTACAAAAAGTGTGAAAAATATGTTTGGGTACTTTTTTTTGGCTGTATGTTCTTAAAATTTGGATTTGAGATGGAATGTGATGATTTTTGATGACAATGGTTTTGAAAATGTTTTATAAATTATTGATATGATTTATTAAATTGTGAGAAAGGTGTGAGACTTGTTTCTGGGATGTTTTAGTGTCTGTTTGATGTTAAAATGAATTGAAATATGAAAAAGGTATCATGTGACATGTGTATGGTATGTTTGGTGTGTTCATGATCTAAAAATTACATTTTCAAATGAAAATTGTATTTTATGACATGTGGAACATGATTGATCACAAATAGGGAAAACCCAGTATCTAGGTGGGTGGAATAAGACTATTATTCTAGTGATCTGGTAGTGTTTTCATCCTTGTTTAACTTATCATGTTGGATGATGACAACACTAAGTAAACTTTGAAGAATTTTTGCGACCACTAGGACATTGGGGTTTCCCCTCCTAGTGGATATTTCAGGAGAAGGCTATTGGTAATAGTTACTTATACACCAATATACGATGTACTTGGGGACTCGCATATAGCTAGTGCCAAGGGGTGTTCTCGTGACAAGTGCTCATTTGATATATTGTACTTACCATCGGCATACAATGTGTTTTGTTGGAATGTTTATTAGAATGTGTGGTTCATTTAAAAGTGTACATTATTCAACGTTTCCCTATTGAAAACTATTTTAATTTAAAGTTTCATTTTTTAGAAATTGTTACTTGCATTTCTTTTTTACAGAAACATGAAAGATTTTTGTCTTAAAATATTTTTACCATTGAAATTTTTTGGTGGAATCCTATTGGGATTAGGATCACACCTTACATACACCTTTGGGTGTAAGTAGAGTTGATAATGTTTTAAATGTAAGGGAAAGGTCCTTGGAGAAGACGATTCGGTTTGTCAGCTTCTCTTCCAAGTGCAGTGTTATGGAGAAGGCTTGGGGGTGATGTCCCATTGCCATGTGATGATACTTAAATCAGAATTTCTTATCCTTTTGAGTTATGACCCTCTTGTGTTTTGGTTTAAACTATGTATCTTAATTCTAAATTCAATTTAATGCATGTTTGGTATGAATTTTCAAATTAATTTTTTTTTATTTTTTTTTTGTTTTTTTAATGTCTTTATACTTAGGTAAATGATTCTCAAACTATTGTTTATGATACCCGGGAAATTGTGCCAGCCTGTGGGGATAGGGAGTGCCCTTTGGTCCTTTTCATGGACTGGGTCTGGAGATAGATTGGATGGAGAACAATTCTATTTCGTGACAAAAGGGTATCAATGGGGGGGGGGGTTCACTTTTTTGCATCATGTTCTTTTAGGAAAGAGTCTAGGTAGACTAGAGCTAGTACTTTCGGAAATCACTATTTTGTTTATGAGTAAGGTGTCTGGACAGGAAACCTCAGGGAAGGACATGTGTTACCAATGGAATTCGGGTTCCATCTAAGTCTTTTGTTCATTTTGGTTGTATTTTTATTTGGGAAATTAAATGAGAGTTAGGACAATGGTCTTAGTGATCTCGTATGTCTTGGAAAGCCATGTGGAGATGAGGATGTGGTCCTAGAACACTATTTATGATAGTGGTGTGACTGGTGTATGGACAGCAACCATATTTCTAAGTCACCCATCAACACTAGTTTCCCCTTGTTTGATTTGGAATATTTATAGATCTTGGAAAAACATTTTGAAAAATAATGTTTGAATATTTTGTAAATGTGACTTCAAAATGAAAATGGTTTTGAGTGGATGGGGTTTAGTTTATCGATATTGGATTTTCATAATTTGAAACGGTGGTTTACTCAAATTAATTATTGGGAAAGTGTAATAGTTTATGCTAAATTAGTTTTTGGAAATCTGGTTTATATGGGATTTTAATGTGGGAATAATGTGATTTTCAAAGAGATCGAAAAATTGGTTTTTGGAACTATTTTGAATGAGGTTTTGAAAAGGATTATTTTAATGAAATAATATTTTTGGAAGAGGATATTGTATATTTATAATCAGAACATGTGCAATCAAAAAATCTATGGTTTGGAAAACAAGGATGATTTTAAAGTAGGTTTTAAAATTATGTTTCGATTAGAATGAAATGTTTTGAAATTGATGCCTAATGTTTGAGAATGAAATTTTTCTTGGATGTTTATTTATTATCGAAAATTATTTTTTGAGATTCAATGTTGGTATTATTTTAATGGTTAGTGCTTTTCTCGAAGTGGATTATTTTGTAATTTGGAATGGGTTTAACATTGTGGCTAGTGGTTTAGAGAAGTGGAGGTGTGGGTTGATAGTTGTTTTGAAAAATGTAAAGAAGGTATATTTTAAAATTTGGTATTTATTTGAGTGGTCACATGCTTATGATATGTTACAGAAGTGAATGGGTTCCCAGGTTGGAATGGGGATAAATCTTGTGAAAGGCTCAGTAGGATACAATTGGTGAATGTGACTTCCACCCTGCTGATTTTACTTTTAGAAGTGATTTTAATGAAAGGATATAGTGTTTAGTTACCAATAGTCATGTGATGAGTCTTACTTTGTCTTTGTATTATTGAAGTGGGGTGTTTTGAGTTTGAGAACCTTTCTTATTTGGATGATGTTTTTGGGTTTTATTTCATCAGTATGTTTGTTTGAAGAGTTGGTTAGTGGTATTTTATGGGAAATGTTTTGGGAATAATTTATGGTGGTTCCCCTCATGTGTTTGGTTCTAGTTTGGGGTATTTTTTTTGAAAAAAATTATATATTTTTTGGGTCATTGGGTTTTCTTATTGGCTATGATATTCCCGCATAAAGAGTTAGTGCATGATTGATGTCCGGCCAACGACGATCCACTATTGGTAGATCATCCATTTGATCAACATAAGGAAATTATTCTGGAGCATTGGATATTGAGTCTATCCCCCATATTTTTAGGTTAATATGATACTCTTGTATCAAGATAATTTTTTTGTAAGGTTAAAATTGACCTTAATCTCTTAAGTCTCTTTAGTTGACAGAGGTGATGTTTGACACCGTTGTATCTGTATGTTTTATCTGGAAGCATTGAAAGGGAATTGTAGTACGCAAAGGTAAATTAGTATAGAATTTATGAGTTTAGAGTTTGTTATTAAGGTATTTTGTGGATTTCATTGGTTTCTCATAGGAAAAGGATTCATGTTAGGCCAACAGAGTGACAAATCTAGTCATTCGAGGTTGTTATGGATGCTTGCGGTATTCCCATGCTTTCTAGAATTCAGTTCAAGGTCCCACTCCTTGAAGTGCCTTTATAAGTTGTAAGGTTCATTCTTGATTATGTCTTGATATTTTGGATTTTCTTTTAGGGGAAAATGTGGTTGTTGGGGAACTTTTCAAGGACTTCTTCTTAAATTGATGCATGTTTTCTTATGGGAATTTCTGAAATTATCTGTCCTGAATGATGCTATCTTCCTTGAATTCATTCGTCTACTATTTCATATTCAGTGTGAGAGGGGAAATTCATATGCATCGTCAAGTACTATGTCTTGGTAAAGGCTACTTGTTAGAGTAAAATGTTATTCATAGTGTTTTATGTCCTGGTAGTTTTGTCAGGTGGGGATGTGGTTGACTGTGGCACCAGAAGGAGAAATTATGATTGGGAGATTTTCAATGCCTGACTGCGAGGCTTCATATGATTAAATAATATAATCTACAACTGTAAGACCCATGGTGAAAATTTTACATAGTCATTAAAACCCGTATAGGTGTAAAAGATATTAGTTTACCTTCTGTATCTTATTTGTAATGTGGATAAAATTTGAGGTTAAGATGTGGAAGTTTCATTTCAAGTGGTTTGGTGTGGCGAAAATTACATGAAGAACATATTACTAAGTATTTTAATCATCATCATTGGGAATGTCCCTCCTTGGTTATAAATATGGGGGGTGGTTTTCGTTTTCTCAAAACCCTAGTTATTGAACCCATTTAGGTACAACTCTCAGTGTGGTTGTTCATGTATGAATAACCATTTTGGTCTTTTTTGACATCCAGTTTGATTTGACTTATCCGAGGATGGTATTTTTTGTCGGAGGGTTGAACCATACAGTGTCTATATTGGCTTGTAGTTTTGTTTAACAAGCCTCTTACATTATGAGAATAAGTTGTACAGGAATCACACAAGTTAGAGCATGCTAGATCTCTTTTGTCATTCTGTGATAGTTGGTTAAGTTGGTTGGTTCTTATGGTGTAGAGACCCACCATGGGTCTTATGTGAGTTCTTTTGTAATAATTACAATTTTAGTCTACCTTTTATAATGGTGAGTCTATTTAGGCCTCCCCCTATTGGTGTCTTGGTTCTATCTTAGGAAATTAGGTTTTATCTTACGGTGGGCAGTCCGTTAAGACCTCCCCGGGTTCAGCCTCAGGTGTTCGTTTGTTTTATGGGGGAGCCTGTTTGGGTCTCACCATATCAGTAACTTGGTTTTTTCATTGTTGTTGGATAGGTGTTAGTTAGTATCATTTAGAGATATCTAACCACTAACATCCTTGTTGGGTAAATGTTGGGATTGGAGTGCTCCCAACATTTTTGATGACGTATGGTTGTGGTGACCTCATTCAAATTCTTTGATTGCTTCAGGTAAATTTTGTGAGATTTGTCTAATAGTGTTTAATGTGTTTTGTCTTGGGATGTGGTTGGATTATGTTTTCCCATTTAAATAATGTTATGTAAATTTTGGTTGGTTAGATTATCGTTTCCATTGTTGGGTCAACTGAAAGTGTTTTGGCTCTTGCGGGCAGGTGACCCATAGTGGGTGGGGGGGGGTGTCCGTCTTGGACACTTGAGTTAATTCATCACCCTCTTTTCCTATTGGTAGTGTTATTGTTTTATTTTCATTGGGAACCCAATTTGATCTTGAAAGTTGTATTGGATTTTGTTTTTTCATCTGGATTTTCTTTGTCTTTCATGGGTGGAAAGCGTTATGGTGGGGAGATTTGTCACACTCAAGTTTTTTTAAGTTTTACATCATTCTGGTTCAATTCGGGTACTTGGTCATTTTATTGGGAGTTTGATGTGATAGGTTTGATATTTTTGGGAATTATTACTCTTATATTCTTGGCCTATATTTTACCCTAGTTTACCCCTAGGTCTCCCTTGAATTTTAGAGGAAAACATCTGTTTTTCAGTGGACAGAACTGGGCACATGGTTATGCTACATGGTTTAGTAAACTATCTAGACAAACCACATAGAGTTTCCATATCATTAAAAATATTTTTGTAGGTCCAATTTATCCCTACAGGTCTTAAACCTAATCCACCAATTTCTTTCCACATTCGACCATTATAGCCATGGAAGGCTCCCAAGCTCCCACAATCTCATTAAGAACCCATTTTTAATGGTGTTTTTGGTGGTGCAACTTCAAGATCTTTCAAGTAAGTGAATTCCTCTCTTATTTCTTCCATTTACATGGGGATTCTACCCTCCTACTTGATGTTCCAATGGTATAGAAACTTGAGCTTCATTCCTAGGATTTATTTTTTAGTTTCTTTGTTCAATATTCTTGGTTAGGGTTCATCTTCATTCCCTCATGGTGCAACGGTTGTGCGATTGATGTTTCACACAATGATTTGGGTTTTTTGACATGTAAGGTAGGTGATTACATCTATTAGTAATATTTGAGGAGTTATATTTCTTGATTTACCATATTAGCATGTTTCTTACTTGTTATGTGTGGTGAAAAAAAATCATTTTTGATTGAATTGGATAAGTGTTTGAATAAAAAAGTTGAATTTTTCTTCAAATTGTTTGTTTTTCATGTGAAACTCGTGTTTTATTATTTGATGGAATTTTATAATATATAAACATGGTTTGTTAAATGTTTATAGGTATGAAAACTATATTTGGGTATGGTATTAAGGTTTATTTGGTCTTGAAGGAAGGGCTTTGAATGCATTTTTTGTGCAAAGACTTGTTTTACTTCTTAAAATTGTTTTATGAATATTTTAAATAGTTTATTGAGTTCCAAAAAGGGTAAAAAATATGTTTGGGTACTATTTTGGTGGGTTTATGTTCTTAAAATGGAGTTTTGAAAGATAAAGTGATGATTTGTGATATAAAATGGTTTGATAATGTTTTATAAATTGTTGAGACAATTTATTAAATTGTGAAAAAGGTGTGAGACATGTTTGGGGACTATTTTTGTGCAATTACGATGCTAAAATGAATTTCAATGTGAGAGGGGTACCATGAGACATGTGTGTGGGATTTTTGGTATGTTCATAATTATAGAATTTAATTTTCATGTGAAAATGGTATTTATGAAATGTGGATCTTGATTGAGCACAAAGAGGTAATCCCATGCATCTAGGTGGGTGAACTAGGACTAGTATATTTGTGATCCGGTAGTGGTATCTTCCCAGTTTCACATAGAAAGTTTGATGATGACAACACAAACTTAAATTTTTATGATGTTTGGGGAATACTGGGCCATTGGGGTTTCTCCTATCGGTGTCTCATTTATGATAAGGTTATTGGTTATGGTTACTTACACACCGAGATATGTTGTACTTAGGGCCCCACATCTAGTTAGTTCCTAGGGGTGTTCCTTTGTCTAGTACACATTGCCTATATAGTACTTCCCATAGTTATACAATGTGTTTTTTTGAAAAATTAATTAGAATGTGTGTTTAATTTAGATGTTTTCATTCTTAAATGTATCCCACTTGAAAATTGTTTTCATTTAAAGTTGACTGTTTTAGAAATTGTTAATAGGATTTCTTGTTTATAAAAACATTCAAGAATTTTTTTCTTAAAATGTTTATCACATGAAATATATTGGGTGTAATAATATGGGGATTAGGATCACACTCTACTTATAACTTTGAGTGTATGTAGACTTGATAATGTTTGATAGGTAAGGGAAATGTCTTTAGAGACGGCGGTTAAGGATGTTATATTCTCTTCCACGTGTAGTGTCATGGGGAAGGATTCGGGGTGAATTTCCTATGAAATGTGGTGGTTATTGAATCAGAATTTATGCTCCTTTTGAGTTTTGAACCTCTTGGGAATTGGTTAAAACTATGTAACTGAATTCTGAATTTTATTTAAGACTTGTTTGTTATGAATTTTCAGATTCTGTTTATTTATTATTGTTTGGTGATTAACGTTCCTATACTCGGGTAAATCATTCCCAAACCATTTTTATGATACCCAATATCTTATTCCAGCCCATGGGGATAGAGAACACCCTATGAGACTTACCATGGAATAACTCAGGTGCCATTTTGGATTGGTGACCAGATCTAGTTCGTGACACTATATGTCCTTGAGTGTTATCTTTTCTCTTCCATATCTGTGTTTTCCAACATGGAAACCTAGTATGTGTCCCCAGGTGTCCTTCACAGTTCCCTTTGTCTCTTTTCAAATGATCGATTTATCCATTTTATGATGTGGGTTTTCAAAAGAGGTATTTCGAAATTTCAAACCCTTAGTTTTCAATCCAAAGTTCAAATTGTGAGGACACTATTTATTAATGGGGGGAGAATGTAACATCCCAATATTTTTGAAAGAAAATACTATGTCTGATAGTGTACATGATATGAAATTTTTAGCTTCAAAAAATTATAGAATATTTTTATTTAAACGTGATTATTATAAGATAACCACAATTTTTTTTAGAATGAATAATATTAATAGAATTATGAAACATAGAATTTTCATTGTCATATATAATTTAATAATTTTTTTTAAAATAATTGGCTAAATTTTATTAATTTACTATATTTTTCGAAAAATAATTTTTCTAAAAAAATGATTTTGATTAAATTTTGTGAGTAAATATTATAATTATGTTTTTTAAAACATAGAAAACGAATTTTTGGATTTTTTTTGAAATCAGAATATCATGTAATAATTAGGGTGAAATTTAATATTTTTTGGAAAATATTTGTTTTCTCATGAATGGTGAAAAATACCAATTATTTTTAAAAATATCATTATGTTTTAATAAATTAAATAATGTAAATATAATATTATTTTTTAAATTTTACATCATGTCAAATAAGTATGGATTAATTATATTTAACCCACTTAAATGCATCTCAAACAACTTTATTTTTTATTTTCGAATATGTTTTTTTAGAGTAATGATATGAATTTTATGAACACTATTACGGTGTGCATAATGATTATCCTTTTAAATTAATAAATATTATCCCCAATTAAAATGTTATTAATTAAATTTATACATTATATATTATTAAAAAATAATTTTTTTAATATAATGATGATTAATAATCATCAAGTTAATATAAATTCATCTTTATCTTGAAAAATACACTTTTTTGAAAAACCACTTTTTCGTCGCATATGTAGATTTTATTTTAGAATAAAGTTTCCCAAATATATGAATTAAATATGGTAATGTGGATTAAATATTTTTACTAAGAAAGTAATAATATGTTAACAAGGTTATTTTACTTTTTATCCATAAAAACTACACCATGGTAAATCAATTTTTAAACCAATATAAGTAAAACAATGAAGCTGGTTAAGGTTTATTGTTAAAGGCATAATATATCTAAAACAATAAAACATCAAATTAGTGGTTTATGGTTTTATATATTTTATCCAAAATTTAAAAAATTAAGTATAAATAAAAGTCATTGGAACTAATTCAACCCAAATATTGTTGGATGTAAATATGAAATAATCATTATTTAATTACTTAGAACCACCCCTTCTCTAGTATGAATACCACCCTAACCACCCCTATCTCCTAAAAATACAAAAGAATATAAAATCTATAAGAAATCATGTTTTCCCCAATTCACCCATTTTTAAGTGCTTCTCTACTCAACCAAAGACCAATTCCAAATTCTATAGGGGTTTCTTCTATGAGGTGATATTCAAGAGGTCACTTTCTCAAACCACATATTTTATTTTATTTTATTTTTTCTACCTTTCTAAATCCTCTTTATTCGATAAAAGAATAATTATTATTATGTATTTTTATATTGGATTTATGTTTTTATAATGGAATATCTTATGTCCATTCATTTTCTTATCCCTTGTTATTCAATGAAATGAAACCATTCCCAAAATTATGGCGGCTAATAGTCTATGTGAATAATGATTTTGTTCACATTCCATTACTTCCATAAATACTAGACATAAAAGTAATAATCTTGTAAAATAATATTTCAATAGCTATATTATAATTTATATCATGTTCTGAAAGAACTATATTGACAAAATATAAAATAAAATAATACTAGTTCCTGACGATCATAAAAACTGAGAAAATAAACTGAACATTTATTAGTAATAATTTATCAAATGAATCATCCTCATAAAAAAATAAAAAGGATATATAGGACAATTTAAACATTTTAAATTTCATGAAAAATACATTTCACTTATGGAGTTTTATTTCCATTTTTCATAAATATGCATAATTATACAAAAGTGAACCGACCGTGAAACCATGAAACCAATTCTCCTAGAAGAAAACAATAGATCATATTAAATAATTTAAATGTAATTAAATGAATAATTTTTTTAACAAATAAAATATATATGGAAAAGGTTCTGAATTTATTATTTAAGTAATCTAGTTTTGTTATCAAATATATTAATATCAACATCAAAACACATTAAGACACAAGGTAAAATATCCATCTACTTCTCTATCTATATTTTTTATAGAACCTTCTTTATTTTATGAATTTGATTTACAATTACTATTGAAGGTATATTATCTTAAAAATATAACTTTCTAACCTTTGGTTTTTAAAATGATTCAAGAAAATGTTTTCAATAGTTAATATATTTTATGAATTTTTATGTACTTCCATTATTCTTCCATAATTTAGTTAAGAAATTTGTCTCAATTTATCTTCATTGAGGAATATTTTAATGTAATAAAACAATATTATTTAATGAGGTGTATATAATTAGACCTTGAAATTCTATGTCCTGAACTAATTAATTTTCAAGATTTTTAATGTGTTGTTAAATGTTATTCATTCATACGGAATACAATTAAACTGATTACCAAGTGGTGTTGGATTCCATAACTCAATTTACATTCATTTGGTAAAACATATACTTCATTGAATATGAAATCCCATGATTATGTTTGAAATAAAATTTTAATATATTTTTTTATTTCAAATATTTAGGTGGATAAGAAGTGGATACACTGAATCTAATCATTTGATTAACAATTGCTTCAATGATATGATATTTTTAATGAAATTTGTATTAAGAATCATTTTTTATATTTTATTTTTACAAAATTTAAAATGGAGTCTTTATTAAAAGTATAATACATGAGTGGATATTCCCCATCATGATGAATTAATTATTTTAAGAATCCAATACATGTCTAAAATGTTATTTTCAAAGAAATTTTTTTCATAAATAAGTACCCAATATTATTTTGTTATAAAAAACAAGTGTTTCAAAAATGTACAATTAATTTTTCTATAAAATATTTTTAATGATAAATTCATCAAAGAAAGGACCAATTTTATTTATTTTTGATATTTCAGTATGGAGAATGTATTTCAAAAATAAATTGGCATCTTTATATCAAAAATGTATTTTTTATGAGTCAAAAAGTGTTATTCATATGTTTTATGATGAAAAATTGGGAACATAAAATATTCTTTTTCATTATATAGTAATTGAGAATTATATTAAATATGTGAGCTTGATATATCATATACGAAAGGTTGATATCCATTATAGCTCATAGGTGATATTTATATTTCTTATATAAAGGGTTGAGGTCCATTATAGCTCATTAGTGAGACCGATATTGCTTTTGTAAAGGGATGATCTCCATTATTGACCACGAGTGAGCATGATATAGTTTATAAGAACGTCTGATCCCCATTTTAGATCAATGGTGAGCCTAATATATCTTATATTAGTGGAGATCCCCATTATATCTCAACATTGGATTGGAAAATGATTATATTTAACGTTTTTATTTATGGAAATTCCAATAGAAATTATTTTCAAAGGGTTTAATGATTATGATTATCAATGTCAAAAAATGGTATTTCATTGATTGTTATGGGGTTTAAAAGATTTGATTTAGAAACATGTGTTTTTCATGTGATCTTTTTATTTCATACACTAAATGAAAAGTAAAGTTATAGGTAATTTTTTTATGATTTTCTTAATTTTTTACTGCATTAATGATTTCCCTTATTTTTATTTTGTCCCTTGTTGATATTTTTATTGTCATCACATGTTTTAAAATCTTTTCACAGGTCCCAAGGAAGTTTATAGACATGAATTTCATCAAGATGAAACATATGAATATTTATAATCAAAATAGACCATTTATTTAAATGTTTTTTATGGAAAACATGAATATTGAGCATAATTGTCCACCTTTAATGTATGGGTTTACTATATTAGAATTTTTCATAAAAATATGAAACTCTAAAAAAATTGGTTATTATAATTTTATCAAAGTAAATATTAGTTTATAGACAATATAATTTTTTTTTAATAACTATACCTCCTCACATAAGAATCCTTGAAATGAAAAACAAAGGTAATGGAACTGAACAAGGTTCTTTTAGTTAGTGTATATGTAAAATAATGAGAGTTATCTAATCACACTATAGACTTGGGTGTTGTGGGGGTAAAACATATGAGTGTTTACCACAAGGATGTGGTTAGTAGTTATGTAAAAATATAAAGGAGACAACATGAATTGAAAAACATCATGGTTAAGAAAAAAGTGATGGTAAAAGTATATTTAATGTGTTTTATAAAATCACTAGACATCAAAATCTAGGAAGGGGGTGAAAAACTACTTTTGACAAAGTGTATAATTGCATATTAAGAGGTCACAATGTCATTGAGGATATAGTTAACATCCCTAATAAATTCAAGGTTGACCATTCCATAGTTCAAATACATTTCATTACTCTCAGGGCATAGATGAAACATTCCACATTCAAACCCATTGATAATTTCTTTTATTTAATTTAACCCCTTTATCATTGTATCATTTGTTGAAGATCATAGTATGATCTTCCCACATCTCTACATACCATTTTTTATAAAAATATTATTTAAATGTTAGAATATTGTTATTGGAGTAATTGTTTAATTAGTTTTTTAGATTGAGATTGGTAATATCTTACTTGTAACACCCCGAGATTTTATGAAAAATATTCTTTTAATTTCATTAATGTCTTGTGTTGTATTCTACACCAAGATTACATTGGGCTATACGCAACACCGTATTGGCTTGCAGTATACGCAACACTATTCTTGGATCGTGTTACACACAATTTTGATAATAGTTATTCTACGCAACATTGAGTATATATATATATATATATATATATATATTCAATGTATAAATGAAATATGGTTGGATTCTGTTATACGAAACAACGAAGGATTCTTTCACAACACGCAACCCTGACTTGGCTTGCATTACATGCAATCACGACCTTTCTCGATAGCGTGTGTTGTACGCAATATTGGGTTTTAATAAACAACGATATATTATTATAATATTGTCATGAACTAGCCGTTATGAATAGTGTTAACTAAATTTTGAATTTTATAACATTATTATTCGTCTTACACATTTCTAGAACATGGTATAAGAACAAAATAAATTTTTCGGGTAAAATAACTATTTTTCAAAAAATGCAGTTTTGCCGCCTTTTGATAGCACTCCCAATTTAAATCTAGTTTTTGACATGTTTATAAGTTCAATTTTACAAAATAAAATTCTTCTTTTGAATCAGGATATAAAAATTTACATTAGATAAAGTTTTGATATTTTTCCGATAACTTTCATATTTTAATGAATAGTAAAAACACGCTATATTTTAATTAAAAACAACTTTTTTCATCGTAATATATTTTGTGGTTAAATTATAATATTGAATGGTTTTAAAGTATAAATAGAATATATTTTTACCATTTAATATAATGTATGACATTAGCATTGATTTTACCCTGAATTCGTAGGTTAAATCAATTCAATCTTTTGCAATGTTTTAAAGAAAACCCGTTTTCTTTCGACAACGAGATTAATTTTAATTTAATTTCTGAAACTTTTGTGCATTGAATTTGGAAAAATGGATTCGATATTTGGAATCAGTGGATCCAAATTATGTTTATAAGCTACTATTTATTTTTGGGAATTATGAATAGTAACTACGGTAAATTTTATTTACTATAGTTAAAGGTAAATCGGGTAATTAAGGGTAAATATAAGATTATAAAATTACTCTAACACTTCTAAAAATCCTATTGGATGGATATCATTAGACCCATATAACCTAAGGGTCGGATTAAATTCATTTAATTAAATTTTTTCAATGAAAATAATTTAATTATTATTAAAATCAAAGAATGTGACAACATGTCACTTTCTTAAATCTTATAGGTATAATAATTTTAATCTAGTGATAAACTTCATGAAACTTCTAACATGAATAGTCTCCAGAAATCTAATACAATTATCTACATCATAGGAATTTATTTAGAATTTTTAGGGATTAAATTATTATCATTTTTTATGACACAACAATGATGCAGTAATTACCTTTTCAAGAAAAATTAACATAATTGATGTTATAAATGCCCAAATAAATGTAATTTAAGACTTTTTATGACATAAACTAATTTTACAGGTTAATATGAAATGTTATTGTGGATTTAAATAACTTGTTTTGAACTTATAATTCTGTTATAAATTTCATAAAAATCAAGTACCAAATAGTGTCAAAATTGACATAAATTAGTTTTTAAAACAAATATTATATTATTAATTGTTACTTAATTCCTAAAAATCTAAGGTTCGGCCAAATTACTTATATAAGGATATATATTAATAATAAACAACTTGGGGTTCGTTTGGCTTCATATAGTAAGTTTATTAACCATATAGTGTAAGAAAACAAAAAGACACGGTAAAAGTTAAATTATTTAACATAGAGTTAAATCTAATTGATAAGGTTAAAATAATAACCTAATGTTGTATAAATCCTATTGGATGAGAGGATTTCGACCCATACCCACTTTATCTTCGAAATAAGACCATTTGGAACCATTATAAACCGAATTTGACCTTAATATAAAATAATATTTTGAGATTTTCCTAAGATGCCCCTCTCCTCCCTTATAAAAGGGAACCTCCTCCCTCTCCTCCTCACACCAATTTGAGCATTCCAGATCGGCCAAACCCTGAACAAATCTCTTCTACACTTCCCTAGTATCATCCTAGAGGTTCTGGTCTTCTTCAAAGACCATCCTTAGTTCTTTAAGTGAAGGTTAAGAAAAGGCGCGTCAAAAAGAGGTAATATCCATTACCGATCTTTTTCAATTTCTTTCTTCTTCATCTTCTTCTTCTTTAGTTGTTTCATGATAAAGTAATAACATCAGTATTTCATATATACTGATATGTAATTATAAATATGAAACAACTCTAATTAACCTTCTATCCATCCTACGGAAAAAGGAAATCTCCGCGCGTGCGTACGTACGAAATACCGTCTCCACGCCGTGGTGTAATCTATTTTCCGCCACCACCTTAATTGGATGGATATAATGGTGTAATGAGTAACTATATATGATTATTATAAAGTGATATTGATACTGAAATAGTATACATACACTTCAACACAATTCCACGACCATGGGAACGATATCATCGCTCGTGCGTACGTACGAACTACCGTCTCCACGACGCGATGAGATTCATTCTCAATGATTTACCATTAATGAATGATTATAAAGTATATATAGTAAGTACTAATGAAATATATGACATAATTATGATACTGGATTTATTTATATTTAATTCATCTACTTAATTCCAATCAATTCAATAAGGAAACGAAAACAGCGTTCATGCATACGTACGGACTACCGTCTCCATGAATGGTGTATTTCTTTACATTTACTGATTTATTATATATATGTATATTATGAATATATAAATATATATATAAATCATGTTTTATATTCTGTAATTAAGTAATCATGATCTAAGTAATCATATGAATAATTACAAGTTAAAAACACGAACGACAAATGAGACGATTTTACCCAAAAAACTACTTTAACATGAATTTACAAAAGAACGGGTAATATAAAGTCATAAGTGAACCATATATGATATAATAACAATTAATATGATTCTGGAACAAGTCAATAACGTGATTTAAATCATTATACAGGAGGTTCAGACACTTACAAAGCAAGTCGGACCTAAGGTAAGGGAAATATCACAATCTCATTTTTATCCGAGATTGTTTATACTTTGGTATTTACTGGGGTGTATTTTATCATCCACATCCATGTTTTCTCAATATGTAATATTATTTCCATTCACCTACAATTGTTTAAATCCTATTTTACCCTTCGTTGAGTTTTTAGTAAAAGATATGAAAGGAATCTTTTGTCGTTTTTCGTATGAGGTACTTTTTTGACTTTTCCGACAAAAGTACGGGAAGAATGTTTTTTTAACTTATACGGCATGAATGGATTTTTAAAACATTATTTCCAAGAATAAGACTTTACAAGTTTTCAAGTTTATTTTTAATCAACTTCTATAAGTTTAAAGTTGTATGACATGTTAAGAAAGGAAAAATGTTTTTGAAGAAGAAAGGATAATTTCCTCAAGAATGGAGTTCAAGTGTTTTATCAAAATTATTTTCCATCTAAGATAATAAAGGGTTCTGTTTTTATCTCTATTATTAAATTCATTTTATAATGTTGTGATGGAATTATTTTTATAAATTCCTTTATCTTATATGAGTTGTTTTATGATGTCACAATGTTTAAGATTCCCATTTTTATTACGTGGGTTATGTAATGATATATGATTTATGATTTTATGGCACACATAAGAATGGTATCATTATGAGATGGGTGGGACCTATATCTCCCTCCAATGCATTGGGTAAAGATTTTATATCTCATGAGATAGACATAGCTGGAATGGTAGGTTATACCGGTTCAGTGAAACAGGACTGAAACGAGGGTGACTCGGTTCAGAAAGGGACTTTGTCCACTAAGATATTCTTGGCAATGAGTCTTGACTAACAAGAAATGATTCTCTATGATTATGTGTGTATGAAACAAAGTTTCATGTTTTAAGATATGATTATTGTGATTACATTTCACTGCCATGATTTATCCCATGTTATGAAATTATGATCTCTTTTGCAGGTTAAGATTTCCAAAAGTTATGTTCTTGTGTATACGATGTGATTGATATTTCTTTTGTTTACCCTTACTGAGCATTTGAGCTCACCCTATTATGTTTTCTTTTCCCCAGGATATAAAGAAAGGTTTTAGGTATAAAAAAAGGAAGATATTTATGGGAGATGTTGAAGATCTTTCACCAGGATTAGAAGATTATATTCCGAGTTTCCAAAGACACTAAACTATTACGATCCTTATGTGTGTGTTTTTGTTATGTACTAAGTATTCCACAAATGTAATGTAATGTCCATGTACGTTAAGCTTCGGGTCTCTACATTACTTTTGTCGGAGTTTAGAGAGTTCACATTTAGGTATAGTGGGGAATGATGTTATTTTCCTTTCATAGTGAGCTTTGTATCTCTTTTTATCACTTAAATCAATATTGGGGATTCCTATTCTGTCTATATTTTATGTGTATATGTGAAAATTATTTTACTTTTCATTATATTGGGTGTATATAATAGGTTTAATTAACAATATATTCAAAAGTCATAAACTAAAATTGATTTTGAATTGGAGTTCTCATTATGAATTTAATTGTTTTATGATATTTCATAATTTATCATCCGTATTTAATACCAAGTAGAAAATTATGGTAGTTGGGTGACTAATTTATGGATAATTTTAAATGAATATAAAATAATTTTTGTAATTATTTGATCTCACCCATGCATAAATGTCTACGATCACATATATGTCTAATAAAAGATTTTTTAATGGAAATTTTGATATGTTTCATAATGATATTATACTTTTTTTAATATTATAGATGCCCATAAATATAAGTGGTTGTTGAGAGATATGTATTGTGTTGATATGTTCTACTAAAGTGGTGTTTGTTTCATGAGGTGTGTGGAACTTGTAGGGGATTTTACTTATTCTCTTAACTATGTAGAAGGTGGAATGTGTTGGGTGTTAAAACCATGCATATTTAGAATGATATGAAATATGTGATGATATATAACTTTTTTGGGGTGATTGATTTTGAATTGGAAATATGTGATACCGAGAAATGGAGTCCTAGTGGGGATGGTTGATGGTGTTTTTTATTGGGTTGGTTACTTTTCCAAAGTTATAGAAGGGACATGAATGATAAAATTGGAATGAACATGGTAAAATATGATATTTGACAACTAATATAATTCAACGAATGGATAATTAACTGTGTAAAGTTAAATATGGAATAAAATAGAAAAATACGAGGTTGATTGTTGGTAAATTGTAAATTAGGAATTGAATAACATGGTAATAATAAAAGAATCATGGATTTTGAGTGATTTTTTATGCTGATGGTTGGATATATTAATGTGAGTAATGTTGGGATGTCGCTATTATAATGAAAATGTTGTAGTATTTGCATTTTGTGTGTGGTACCAACTAGTTCGATTTTTTTGTAACTATTGTCCAGTTCATTCTTTTTATTTCTATAGGCAACCCATTGAGGTGTATATTTTCCATATTACCATAAGATTTCGGTTCCCCATGTTTTCCTTGAACATAATGGTTAGTGAGAATGAATTTTTAGTTAGGAACTATTCCTCAATGTCTCTTCTAAGTGAGGTTATTATGAATGAGTTATTATGTATTTATTATATAGTTTAGTATAATAATTTTATACGGGTAGGATGATGTGGTTTATGGTGGGGGTTCTTCATTAAAGGAGGGGTTTATGAGGATTATTTAATTCATTTTGATAATACCATGCTATTATAGTTTACAAAAGAGTTTATGGGATGTATAGTATGTGATTGATGCTATATATGTTGAGAGATGGTGATTTGCCATTATAAATACATTGTGATATTGTTGTTAGAATGTGTTGCGGGATTTGGTATGGCCATTGTGACAAGGTTATTAGATTCCAGTTGTATGAGAGTACTAGGATATTTGATGTTGGGTTATGAGAACAAAAAATAAAAGGGGAATCAGTGTGTGGTTTTCATTTACACATAGGCGTCATATTGTATTATTACTTAGGGATGAGTTATTTGTTTTGTGTGGTATGGTGAGGATGGGATTGGTTAGTTGAGTAGTTATGGTGAATTTTTGTTCTTCTTTTTGTTCATTGGGGAATTAGTTTTAAATTTCAATATTTCTGGAAGAATCCATTGGAAGTTTTGAAATGAATATACATATTATTTTCACCCAATGCATATAGAATGATTTTTCAGGATATCATGAGGGAGATTTAGACATATATAAACATTAATTTCTTTGATCATGGAGTTTTAGTTGTATTATGACCATTGTATTATCTTTGGTAATTTATATGGATAAATTTATTTTTATTTTTTTGACATTACATATATTATGGGATAGTTTTCTGTTTCCATTTTCTTCTGTGAGATTGATTTTGTTTGAATGGTTTATCTTATATCCAAATAATAATCATATAATATTTATAAATGCCTTCCATATGTAATATTTATAACTTTAATGATAGTTTAAACTTTTGGCATATTGGATCTATGATTTGGGGGTTATCATCTCTTATCCTTCATTGTTTTTCCTTGGATGTGTAAATTTGGAAGGAAGGAGTCATGAAATATATTTATCATATATAATCTTGTTTAGAAATAATATAGATCATAGTGTTATTAAATATGATTATTACATGGGTGTTTTAGGTTAATAGTATCAATATATCAAAGATCATGATATACTTACAGGAGACCCGTTTGACCAAGAGATTTCAGGGTCCCTCAAGATATGACTCATGGACTCAGATATCTCTTGAAAACCTAGTGATATGGGGTTACCTGTGTAGGAGATACCTAGGAAAGGTAAATAAATAATTATTTATTGTATTTGTGATTGAATGGGGGGATCTATAGTATTTTAAATCAATTTAATTGAATGAATTTAATATTACATACTATAAAAAATAGGAAATCATTATTTTGAGCTTATGTTATGTCTCTTGGATTTCCTCTACTTGTGTTTAAATATATTGGTGTTAAACAGGGTGACCTGGATGAATGTTGGAGGGTTGACCTACTTATGAGGATATCCATTGTTAGGGGATGTAGTTTGAATTGTACTGGCACCTTATTTTGATTTTTTATGGATGTGTCTCTTATATCGAAATATAATGTTGGTTAAAAGAGTTTGATATCACATTCAGTTTGATTCAGTTATGGATAGAGTACATGATTCCATTACCAGTCAACCAAATGAGTGGTGCAACACATCAGTGGTGAACATTGTATCTAATGGAGTGTAAGGTTATAAAAATTTCATATATTTATTTCCAAATGGGATTCTTGAATGAAATATTATAAAAAATAAAATATTAAATATAGGAAGGAGGTAGTTTTTCTTTAGTAGGGGAGTAAGTATGTGCATTATATTGGAATTTAGGTTAAGGTCAATTTGAGTTTTTCCTCAAATAACATTGTGAAGGATAAGTCTGTTCACATCATCTTGAGGCATTTATCTGACCATATATGCGCGAATAGTTCCACTGTTATTGTTTCAATATATTTGGTTGTACTGAATAATGTAGATGTGATCTTTTAAACAGACTTTTTGAGAGGGTTCTCATGAGTGGGTAGAAAATATCATTCATCAAGTATCATTTTTAATTTTGTTTAATCACCAATTTTTCTAAAATACATGATCTAACCAGTAGAGGGTACCCTCTATATTTTTATTTCTTATTTCCATGGTATAGTAATACAATTTATTTTCATACGGGCTTTAAACTACTATCAATTTTATATGGGTGTCATGGTAATAAAATGTATCATTACATGTTAGTCCTTCTATTTTAAGATTCTGGTGGTGGATTGGTTTTCCATATTCTATAGAAGCAGTTTCCAGTGAGGTCGTATCAGCAGAAAGGAAGGATATCCTATGTTATACAGATTGGAGATGATGATGGTATGGGTCAAACTTTAGACTTTCATTGTATTTAGGGACCCTAACTAGAGAATGGTCATGGAATTAGTAGATATCAATAGGGCATAACATATGGGCAGGGTTAGTCACATTACATGGAGGTTCCATCACTCTATGGACAATAAATAACAACTGTTATGATTATCTTGTCATCTACCCTCTTGTCAATTTTATTTATTTGGGATCTTGTCATTACTTTGATTTTCCCTCCTTAGTATGTGATTTGTGATTAGATATAAGGAGACTTACCATGCACTTGGTCTTTAGTATGCTGGTGAGAGGCCATATGTTATTGTTTTATGTGTGCGGAAAGTTTTGAGTTAGTATATGGGAACAACCAGTTTGTCCTGATTTTATCTTGTTATATATATTACCATATGATGTTATTCTAAATAAAGATTTGTTTTACTCCATTAATTCATCTTAAAATTACATTATAAGGAGGTCTGTGCTTATTAATGTGGGTTGGTAGGGTGTTTTTTTAATTATCTAGAGAGGTATAGAGATGGATGGAAGGACTGTGGATCCCCGTCTTTCCATGATGGTAGTGTTTTCTATGTATTTTTTTAGTTCAGAGATAGTGAAGATTCTAGTGTCGTGAATGAGTTTCTAGACATTTTTAAAAGTTGTTTGTAATTCTCCCACCTTGACATGATATTGATTTTGTGAAAGATATATAAATGGATGCCTCTTGGATTTCAGTATCTAATCATTTATGGAATATTCTGATTTATGAGTTTTGGGAACCCAAATATATGATATAATGAAAAATGGGTTCATCTGACCCAGTGTGTCACTATGGGGTGGAAGATTATTATTGATGAAGCAGGTGGATGATAGTTACATATTATGTCTAAATTATAAAATTAAAAGTAAATAGAGACCCAATCTATCTATACTTAGATATTATATTTTTTTTATGATCATTAATTACACTACATAACAAATAACCTGATGATCATAAAGGTTCAATGTCTTTTGAAACATGGAATCATAAACAACTAGTTAATAATAGTTCTAAATTATACCCCATTAGTTCTTAATAACTAGTACCCTTATTATACATATCACACTTAATACCTATCATCAAAACATGGGGAAAGAAACACAAGAAAGTGTGAGATCAGATGCTCAATAATGGAAAAAAATAGAACTATATAAACATAACATGAGGATAAGGCTATGAGAACATGGGAATAACATATTAAAATATATCCTAAATATTAAAAATAAAAATCATGAGTTATTAAATAAATATTGGAAGTTCATAAGATATTAATAATATACAACTCAATGAATATAAGACATTAGAGTATAAAAATGACATAAGACCTAGAATTGGGTAATACACCTAGGTATAGAAATTAATTTATATAGTATTCAAGGATCATTTACATGGATATAAAATTTGAATGGGTTCACCCTAAATAGAATCTGAGTTTTCATCATTCACTCCCAAGCCTATATTGTTTTGGAAAAATTCCCTTACTATTCTAATTTCACTCTTTATTCCATTCTAATTTATCTCACGTGATATCAGTCTTTTTCCAATTAATTTGAGTGAGAAATAATCCCTAATTGTAACATAATGAAAATATTACAATTGTGTTTCAAAATGCCATAAAAAATTTATCATATCAAAAACCATGAAAATAATTGGGTTACATAAGTATCATATCATATCATAACCCATGGAAATGAAATAGGTTTCATATATATTTCATCACATCCTAACCTATGGAAATGAAATGGGTTTAGAAAAACTCTCTTCTAATTAATAATAAACCATTGATTTAAATAGTAAGGATATTACATCTATATCATATCCCCATTAAATTGGAATAAAGACCAATGTTTTTTGTCTTTGATGGATAGAAATTCCATAAAAGATAATTAAATCAGCCATGACTAAAATATCATTTTCATTTTAAAAATAGTTATTAAAAATATGAAAATGAACAAAATATTAATGAAAACACTTTATTTATATATTTTTTTGGAAAAATATAATTTATTCTTTAAAAAATCTATTTTTCATGAAGGTGGAAAATTCTGTTCATGAATTACACATTAAAATAATTAATCCTTTTAAGGTTTCATTAAATTTTAAAGTCACATCATTTTGAAAATGATAAGAAGAATCATTTTAGTTTTTTAAATAAAACCAAGGGTATACATGAAATAAATCAATATTATTAGGTTTTTAAAAATATATTTATAACATTTTTTCAAAACATGGACATTTTAGGACAATAATATTTGATTAAATTGATAAATAATGTCATTTTATCTATAAAAATTATATATTGGATCCCATGAGTATGGAAAATTATAAAAATGAAAATAAATCATCTAATATAAATAAAAAAACTAAATTATAATAAAAACAATGATTTTATTGAGATATAGATCATAAGGATTCATCATTGGGAACATAATCATAAACAATTTTTTTAAATGATGAGATACTAACATAAAATCCTTTCCACATTTGTATCAATTGAATCATTTAAAAAAATCACCCTCAAATGAAACAATAAATATCGTGAAAATTATTATATTAAAGAAATAAAATTTCAATTAGATTTATATACACCTACTAAAATAATAAAGGTTTATAACATATCTTATTTCTCAAGGAAGTCAAATTGAGACAAAAATCCCTTACTTATTTGGAAAATTTTGAACTGTGAACCCCATGATAGAGTGATCATAAAAGAGACATATTTAAACCACTTATTATTTAGATAAAAATTATAAAATACATTCATGGGTAGTATATACACCATATAAATGAAACACACGGTGAATATGTAATGTGTATTACAAAAAATAAAAATAAGAAGAAAATAAATTTCCTTAAGTCTATAAATCCTTCATACACATTCAAACATCCTATAGAATAAATATTAGTTTATTAAACATATATTTTAGAAAAAATATTATATATATCATAGAATATATAATTTACTTATGTTCTATTGTTACACATTTATTAACAATCTCATGTTAAAAACACATTTTGAGAAATAAATACTTTTTATTTCATGTTAGTATTGATTTTTTATTTTTTGTCCACAGAAATTGAAATTTTTTCCGTCATTTATTTTTTTCCATTATATTAATATTGTATATAACAATTATATATTTATTTTTACCAATTTATAGATTTATGGATAGAAAATTAAATACAACGTCCATAGAGATAGTAGGCTCTATGTATGCATGAAGATAATCCATTTTCTCGATGGATAAAGTAAATTAAAATGTAAAAAATATTTTAAATTTATTGATTAATTTTAATTTATAATTTATAACATTTATTCCTTAAATTTACCCAAATTACTATCCATGAAAGGAGTTACTGAAAAAAATATCATTATTTCATTAGGCATTAGTCCTCCATACACATGAACAACGTTATTAGATCCCCTACAGAATGGAAAGTAATAATTTATATGTGATATACCAATTAAATACATAATTCTTTTTTAAAATTATCATATATATTCATTTAATAGGTCATTTTTACCATAAATGTAAAATAATAATGAAAAAAATATCACATCATTTTGCAAGCCGATAGTCCTCCACACACAAGAGATACATTATTATATTCCAACATGTTGGGAGGTAAGATGGTATATTTTGTAATATAATTCAAAACATATATGAATACAAAAATATAATATATATCAATTTAATACACCATTATACCTTTCCATCAGAGGTAGTTATGAAAATTGAATAACATCTATTTGTGCGGGAGTAGTACACCGTACACACGATCAGCAGTTTCGTTTCACCTTTAATGGAAGAAGATATATATAAGGTAATATATCAAAAAAAAAATATAATTATATAGTAAATAATGGGGTTATTATGTAAGTATAATTTAATAATATTTTATTGAGTCTGAAGAATTTGTAATACAAAAACCCGAAGTTTAATACATTATATCTTTTTTGGATAACCTTTTTATGTTGAAACAAAAGACATCCAAGATTTTATTAATGGTATGAACATGGACTCTACAATGTGGAGAGGGATTTAATAAGATATTTTTGAATTTAATTTCTAAACCAATGGTATTTGGATGTTTTAATCGAATATGAGATGGGGATGCATTTTATACATGAGGGAGATGACACCCATGGATATTTTGAATAGAAAAAGTGAACCCAAATGATTACATAAAAAAATATAAAAATTGACCACTGTAAAAAAATTACATGTTATAAGGTTGAAAATTTTCCATACAATTGATTTTGATCAAATATTTATTCCATTTTACCCCTTACTATTTTTTTAACCCCCTATAAACCAATTTTACCATTAGCTACCATAATTACTATTTAATATGTTTACAAATAATTTTGAAGAAAAAATAATTTTCCTTAATTATATGATATAATGTTTTATTTTTTTGAATATTGAATCTATTTTCTTAATTATATTCACATATATCACCTAATATAATTTTAAATAAAACACACAGACGCGACAATGATGTTTTTTTCCAAGGTGATTTTTTTAAAATTTTTAATAAGTTATGAAATGAAATTAAATATTAAAATTATTTCAATGACCTAAATTGGATTACTTGATATATAATTGAAATAATTTTACCATTAAAACAATCTTATTTTTTTTTGATTAGAAATCATTTAAAAAATACCAGAATTCTTAATAAAAACATATATTTTCCACTATTAATCAAAGCATGTATCTTCTCTAAAAAAACTAACATAAAATAATTTTGACAAGATGATTTCAACAATTAAATGAAGTTTTTCAATTTAGTTCCTTAAATTGGAAAAAAATAATTTTAAATTAGTAAAAAAATGCATCCACACTGTTTTTGTAAAAATAAAGTAGTAATTGTAAAATGTATTATATTCCTATTACAAAACTAGATAAAACAAAAGATAAATGTTAAAAATATTGTTTAATATATAATATAAGAATTTAATTATAATAAGTCACTAATTTTTTTACTTATCAAAGAAAAAACAAGTTTGTGAAGAGAAGAAATTGTTTTTATGATAAATATTTCCTTTATTCTCAAATTTTTTTTATTTTGAACTCTATTTAACTTGTAAAAAATGAATTAATTTAGAAACCTGTGTAAATGAATTTCTTTCATTAATTAGTTAATCATATTCATACATCCATTCAAATGGAACTTTGATAACTATTTTTTCAAATAATAATATTTTAGTAATTTTTTGTGTTTTGTTAAAACCCACTGCTTCATATAGTATAAGATATAAAAGATGTAATAATTATTTGAAAAACAATTCATAATATATCTGGGTATAAAATTATAACCCATTATAAAATAAATCCAAATAATATAAATTATTGTTAATGTATTTTACATTTGAAAATTCCTTCATCAAAAACCGACATTATAATAATAGAAAATTAAATTTCATCTTGATAAAAGGGAAATGAAACTATAAAGGACATATTTAATAAAAAAAATATAGGTTTTAAATTAGGGGAAACGTTTTTGTAAGTGAAAACATTGTCATGGAAGAGAAAATTAACATGAAAATTCAAATAAAGAGTGATAGTGAATATGGTCAGGGTAATGTTAAGAACCAAAAATAAATAAATCTATGATTTGTGAAAACACCATTAATTAAGTTGAAATAAAATAAAATGTATAACATTTTATTTTAATAAAATTTTCTTAATTTTGTATATATTTTTCATGAAGAGATTTAAATAATTTATTTTATTTCATTTCCAAAGAATAATATAATGCATTGGATGTGTTTTGATAAATTTTAACATCATATTTACTTTAAGAGATGAATTTTTCGTAGATAAATCACAAAAATAAAATAATATTCCTAAAATAATGATATAGGATTCCTCCAATATCTTGATATTATTAAAAAAATGTTATCACAATTTAACAAAAATGTTTAACTCATTATATTTTGAAGAATGCATTCATATATACATCAACATACCAATTTTAATATAAAACATTCCATAAATGGTTAACCCCAAGACCCTTATAGAATGTGAAATTTATAAATATAACAACTAAAATTATGGAAATCCATATATAATTAATCCATAAAATATGATAATGTATCTCAAATTATTTACCTACCAAATATGTGAATACCTTGGCCATATATTTTCTTAAAACTTATTAATAATAATAATTACAATAAAAACATCATGAATCCAAATTTTCATCCTCGTTAATTCATAATACATACATTATTGAATATATTACATAAATCCAATAATTATATAATCTCTATAAAAGAAAATAAATACCACTTTTTCGATAACGAATTTACCAGTTCTAGGTTCATCAATACTATCTAGTTAAATTTCTCCATGTTAATCATATCATTATCAAATATAAACACCATATTTTCATCATCTGGAACATATTAAGGGTTCTCAACCATTACTCATCAGTTTTACATAAAATTTAACGCTTTAATTAAATCACATTTCTTGTTTATTAGTAACCTTCAAAGCATTCTTACTATATTTTAATGAAAAGAATCTATAAAATAATCATTATATATTTCATGATTTATATAACAAAATTATTGAATTCTCATACACAGACACTTTAATCTTTACACATCATCCATAAACCATTAACAAGACCTTATCAATATAAAACATAATAAATCTGTCCTATAACATAAAATATAAATCATGTATTTACATTATTCAACAAAAATTTAATCATGGTTCACAAATTTAACATAAATAATACTCTTAGAATATAACTTACCATTCGTATATATTTTTTGGATTCTTAATCATCAATATTTTAATCATTAATTATACCAAATTGTTGATTATCTTTATGATATTTACCCCTAGGACATAGATTTCACTATTTACCATAACGTTTAAATTTATAAATTTCAAAAATTGATGATGAATTAGGGAATACATTATTCACATCCATTAGATCAACCAAAAATATAATTATTACACTAAAATTACATGATTTATATATTTCTATTACACACTAAAAACATCGTTACAACCCTTGGAGACATTCACTAGAGTTATTATTATCACATTATTTTCATATAGGAAACTTAATCTTCTTTCCTCAGTGTTATCCGCTACAAAAATTGTCAATGATTATTATCCTCATATTTTTTTTGTGAGTCCAATAATTTATTATGGTGATATGTTTTAATCATATATGATTATAACTGATTAGGAATAATAAAAATATACATTAATCAAATTATCATACCATTTTTTTATTCATAAACACATTTCTTAACATATTATAATGATAACATAGTTCCTTCTTATTCACAAAATTTTCTAAAACCAATTATAATTGTCTGAGAAACAATATTCCAATTGAAAAACCACATGATCAAGATAAATAACTTATATAATGTTTAAATAATGAATCCATTTTTCAATCTATAACACAATGGGTTTTACCTAGTCCATTCATGGCCATCACCTATTCAAAAACATCTTTATGTGTTATAAAAGGATTGTGAATTTATAAATAATATCCCTAGGGAGTGTCCAAATAGTTGTGTATAAAGGCATGTTATTGTTCACTAAGAGATAATAGAGTCCATATAAATACACCATTTTCAAAGATAATAACCTATATTCCAAATACACATCAAATTATTGTATTAAGAAAGGGATGAAATTTCATGGAATTGAAATTCTCAACCGTTACAAAAATTCTTGGATATTTTCTACACTTAGAATTATACATAGGTTAATCTATACGGACTTTTGTTGAAATAGCCCTAGAAAAATACTTTCACATATCCATATTTATATTAATAAATCTTTCTCACCATTTTTTCAAAATGTATAAATAAAAATATAATCTAATACAACTAATAATTATCCCAGAATTCCAAATATAGATATTATATATTTTTATGAAAATTATTTATATTACACAAACACAATACAAAGGATCAAAAAGTCAATATTAATTTGGAAATATGAAATCATAAACATCTATATCATTAGAGTTTTTTTTATTTTCTCCACTATATTTACCCATAACCATATCCCTTCATAGATATATCACTTGTAATATATATCATTATAACATAGGAAAAATAAAAATAAGAAAGGGTGAGCTTCGATGATCAATAACGGTAAGCAATGGAAATAAAAAAAACATACCATGAACATAAGGGAATGATACCATACACATAAAATATTGAAACCATTCATTTTTATCTATGGATTCCCTAGATTTTTACACATATCATTACTTGATTTTAAGTATAATAAAATATCATACTACAAGCCTAGGATCGTAAAATCTAGTGTCTTGGAAGTCTAGATACATAAAATTGAAAAAATGGGGCTAAATAAAATATCCTTTATTTAATATCCATAAAGATATCCTAAATTTAATTGTGCTCATACATCTTCATAGGATAACCTATGTATAACATGAACTAATAGAGGAGCTAAAAATTCCAGTAAGAGAAAAAATATGAGAATAATGCTTTAGAACATTGGTTAGAAGGAATGACATAATGATATAAAAATGCATTGAACATATGGAATCATGACATATAAACCTAGGATAATATAAAAATAGATTCACAGTAATGTAGAAGAAATGTAAAATAAGAATTTATCATGAGTTAAGGCTCTTTTCACATAGAGGAGTACAAGTCAAGGTTAACAACCCATACCATTGCACATGGTAGCACGAGTCAAGGCTAACCGCAAAGACCATTTCACATAACATCTCATGAGACTCAAAATTGACCAGTTAATTGGAGCTCTATATTGGTGCACCAATAATAAAATTTCATTTTAATATTCTTTCCACATATATAATTATATATAATGAATCATAAGTAAACATAAGGGTTACCCATGCTATGATTTTGTTAACATAATCGTTTCATAAAGAATAAAAATGAGAGTATCATAAAATTGTCTATGAAGGAATGGAATTAGATCATGAAAGTAAAATAATAGGGTATAATAGGAATATATCCTGAAAATTTATATCAACATGAAGTAATAACATGTAAATATGAGTAATTAAGAAAATTATAATTAAAACATTTTAGAGCGGTTAAAGGAAAATATCAAAGGTCATTTAAAACATAAAAGGGAATAAAGTTTTATATGTAAGTATAAGTAAACCAAGAATTTATTGATAATAGAAAGTGTGGTTTTATAAAAATAATGGTGGCTTTAAAACATATTATATAGTGTACTTGAAAATTGATAAGAATTCATAAAGTTCCCTTAAACGAGTTTGCTTATGAGGATATTTTAAGGAGGGAATAATTGAAAACATGTATATACCTGAAAGAGAATAATAAAGTTATCATAAAATATGACTTTGGATAATTTAAACATCAATTATAATATTTTCATAAAAATAAAAGATAGCTTCATTTGGGTAAAATAATGATAGAGCAACTCGAAGGAGTAATGGAGGTTCAGGTAAAATCCCTTACCTGATGTCTGATGGTTTCCTTAACTTGATGTTAATTTCTTGGATAACCAAAATTAATTAATTAATTAATATTTATATAACCTATTATTCCTATAATTTATATATTATAACCTTATTACGTTCATTCATGGCCGTTTTGATGGGTTAAGTGGTTCAATGTCATGGTTTGAGAGCATTTGATTACTTGGTTTTCATGATTGGTTTACTTCTATACATATAAGGATAAAAATTTAATATGATAATTGTTGCATATAATTGAAGTTTTATGTTATTATATAACATAAATAAGATCAAATGGTTACGAAATTCATTTTTTTATTTGAGGTGAAGATGAATAAAATATAAAACTTTAATGATAACTGTTTTGGTTAATTGGATTTTTTTATCACATCAAAAACATTTTGATTTGTAAATTAATATCATTGAAAAACAAAATATTTGAAAACATTAAATAAGTTATAATATGTATATTATAGTCTGGTTCAACCATCAAAATGGTTTCATGACCATAATTGAAGATGGTAATGGAAATTGAAAACCCATCGCCCTTAAATGTGATAAATTAACAAATCTCGGATTGAGTTTTCATTTATAGTATAAAAGAAGGGTAAATGAGGGATGATAATGAATTATTAAATTATCATAAGAAAATTATAGTACATTTAATCTACTAGAGTTATCATATCATTTTTTTGAAAGAAGGTGGGTAATGAAAAAGAATGAAATGAAACTGAATGAAAATTAAATAAATGAAAAGTAGAATTTTCCTCTTGAATATATATTCATTGAGAACCTATTTAGGGGAGAGAAATTGTTCTTTTGAATATACAATGGGATTATAGAAATGGTATAGGTTCTTAGTAAGATATTTGATCAGAATTTGTACAAGGCACAAGGCTTGATAGGTGTGAGGAGATGAGGTAAAGAGGTGTAGTATTTATAGTGGAGGAGAAGAGGGGTTCCCAATATTTTAATCATTAGTTTAATTTTTTCCTCAATAATATGAAACAACATGATTCTTGTGACCAAAAATAGTAAATAGGCAATGTTACTTCCAACCAATGGCCATTTACATCATTCATGAATCAAGCATGATGCGTAAATTCATTTATTTAGAATTTATCGTAAGTTATCATTTCTTACTATTCACAAAAATTCATCTATTTTATATAAATCCAAAAAATTCACCACAAAAAATTCTAGAAAAGTATAATTCAAAAATTGAACTTCATTTTATGAAAATAAATTTCTAAATATGATATTTTTTAATTAAAATCATAAATTTCTTGAAAAATACAATTTTTAGAATTGAAACTGATTTTATAACACTGGAAAATTATCTAATGTCTCATAAAATTATATTATAATCATAATACATCACAATAATATCTTATGAATACATTTTATAAAAATTAATTTTAATATAAAATTATTAAATTAATCATAAAATGGTAATTAAATATTTACGATTTACCAAAAATACTAACACTGTCCTATTGTCACTTATAAGATGGATAAATATTATTTATAATTTCATTTGAAAGGTTAATATTGTGTTGGATAGTTTATTAATCATATGGTTCATATTACAATTCATTAGGGTAACATTACTATTCATTAGGGTAATTTACTATTCACCAAAAATAATTATTTCATATCGGACTAAAAACATATTATTTATTGCAACTTTGATTGTCATATTTTCATAATTCAAATCATAGAAGTGGAAAAATTATGTTTAAAGGTCACATAGTATTTAGTAGTACATTTAAACATGATGTGTCATTGTGTTTCATAATGAGATTTTATGTATTTATATTATAAAGAATAATTATAATAAGGGAAACCCCCTGATAAAACATTGGGTCGTTACAATATCGATGATAAAATATTCATTCATGACATTAATATTAGTTTATCATAAGACACGAATCATAATGACATCAAATAACATGATCTTGAATATGATAACATTGATAAAATTCATAGAATTGTTGAATTTTAATAATCAAATAAAATCAGTCTATAGTAGTCAAGGATCATTTACAAGGCTATAATTTTTGAATGGGTTCACTCCCTAAACAAATATTGTAGTAATGGTTTACTCCGAAGATTATCTATTAAAAAAAATACCCTACCAAATTATGTACACCTCCCATTTCTGACCTTTTTATTTAATGATATATTAATATTTACCCAATTAATTGGAGGGAGATATTGATCCCACCCATTACAAAATGATAATCATAATTTGTTTGAGACAAAATCATAAATAATTTATCACATGAGAACCCATAAAAATAATTTTCTTTACAAGAATTACATCATATCATAACCCATGAAAAAGAAATAGTTATTATATAAATTTCATCGTAAAATAAACCATGAAATAGAAATAAGTTTTATAAATATCCTTTAATCATAATCACAAACCATACAAAGAAAGAATAAGTATAGTAAAACTAGATGATATCATTAGAAAAATATAAAATACACAGGAGGTTGTTTTCACTGTTGAATACAAATTTAATAAAAAGTAATTATAACATACATAGAGAAAATATTTATTCAATTTTGAAACCACTTATTTAAAATTTAATAATTTCTGAAATAGTTAAGAAAAAGTTTTCACTAAAAATAATTATTGAAACATATATTGGATTTATTAGTATAATTAGTGTTGATTAATTCATAAGATTATGTTCCTACCATAAACATTAATATAAGGACTCATATCACAATTTCAGTAAAAGTTAAAAAAAACTCATTCATGAAAAGGCAAGAAGATTCCTAGTAAATTTTTTAAAAATTAAAAAAAGGTAAGAAATGAGTTTATATAATACTAAGAGATTTATAAAAACACATTTAAATACTTTTTGAAAACAGTCACATAGAAGGAAAATCATTTTTAACTGAGGGAAAAAATGAAGTCGATAATTCTAAAAATATATATTTTTTGTCCCACAAAAACATAAAAAGTATAAAACAAAATAATATTTTTTATCCTCATGTAAAAATATTATTAGAAGAAAATAAATGTGTTTATTGAGAGATAGTTGATATGATTTCATCATTGGAAACATTATCATAAAAATCACGATAAATGATGGGACCGTTATATAAAATCATTACCGCCTATGAATCTTTTGAATCATAAGAACAATAAAATACAAAAATTAATTGAAACATTAAATATCATAATAATAAGGTTATTAATGATATAAAAAGTCAACTGGCAGTATATAGAACTCATAAATAAGGATATGGGCATAACATATCTTATTTACCAAAGAAATCAATTTGAGATAAAAACCACATATCACATTGGTAACTATTGAACCATAATCCCAATGAAAGAGAGATAATCAAATGGACATGAAAATCACCCTAATATTCAGAAGAATCATCATAAAATTTATCCATGGTAATTATATACACAATATAAAATAAGCACATGGTGAATATGGAATGTGTCTCACATAAAATACAAGGGAGACATAAATACCTTATCTTTAGTCTCGATTTCCATGTTACATGTTCATACCAAAAATATAATAAATATGGTTTTATTAAATATATTACCAATAAAATATTTATATATATATAATACCATATATTATTAACTTATGACCTTCTATTTCACATTTATTAATAATTTCATGTAAAAACCATGTTTCAGGAAATGAACTCTTTGTTTTGTGTCTGTTTTTATTTTTTATTTTTTTCCTCTTACATTTCTCAATGTTACATAATATACAAAATGTTAAAAATGATAAATTTATTATATTTATATATTAATAATATATTTTATTATAGTAATCCATTAGTATTATACATATAAAATAAAATACCCCATTAATAAAGATAATAGGACGTACCGATACATGAATTTTTTTTCCATTTTCTTGATAAATGTAATGAATGAATGTTATGTGATATATTAACATTAATGAAAACATTTTATATCATATATGTCAAATATATTAATTAAAATTATTCTAATTACTTTTCATTATTGGAATTAGTGAAAAAAAGTCACATCGCTTCAAGATACATTAGTCTACCATAAACACAAACAATGTAATAATATCTCCCATTAAATGGAATAAAAAAAGAATATGTGATATCTAGATTCCATAAGTATAATTATGTCACAATGGTAATATATAATAATTTAATATAGCCTGATTACCATCATTTTAAAAAATTAATGAAAAAAATCACCTCAATTCATGGGGTGGTATTTTTCCTTACACACAAATGATGTTATTATTTTACAATGAGTTAGGAGATAAAAATGTTCATGTGGTCTTATAATTCAATAGGAATAATAATATATAAATATAATAAATACAAATTATGTCCTTATCATATGAATTCATGGTTTGAGGTTATGAAAAAAAAATGTAGAATCTATTTTTCCAAATTCTATTACTATATGTGGATAATATAATTCAAAAGTAAACACATCAACACGATGGAAAAATGGTTTTATAAAGTGAAAACATTCAAATATTTAAAAAAATTTATATCAATATTCTAATTTAAGAGTAAAATTGGATTTACTCTTATATATTTTCTATAAAACACCTAACATGGTTTTTATTCATTTTACTAAATATATATAATATAAATTTCATTAATATCATTAATCGAAATAGTTTTTTTAATTTATTGAAGTAAATTTTTTCTGCACAAAAAATATTTTCTCAAAAAATGAATTTTTTTGTTCCCAAATGGTTCTTATTTTCATTTATAATGATGTGGTCACCAAATAATTATTTTAATATACATTTAAATCCCAAATGTTTTTATAAATAATTAAAACCTATTCATACCCACTATTAAAATAGATAGGATATAACAATCATATTATATAATAACATTTTAATAGTATGTCTTTTGTTAAAACATGGTGTTTCATCTTATGTAAGCCATAAATGAAGTTAAAATTATTTAGATAAAATATTTCAAATAAATATTAATGTTACAATGTCATGTGACAATCTAATATCACTATTATATTCTTTGTTTTTTTGATCATTTTATATATTCTAAGTGGATATATAGTTTTCATAGATTGATTTATGATCTAGATACCTTCAACTGATTATAAAGGAAAAAGAAATACCAAATAAATCCTTACATTATATATATATAATCGTAAAGGGTATTAAATTATCCAATTCAATGTCACAAATACATCAACAATGTTTATGGGACTCATAAATTAAGTACTCCATGAGTTAATGGTCCAATTTATTGTTTTTTTCACCGAAGGAATTCTTGTACACATTATTTATATTGAGGATTATACTGGGAATCAGTGGATTATTATACATTTTTATAACATCACCAAGTCTATTGGAAATTTTCTATGTAAAAGTGTTTGATGCGGGAGTTTTTTTCTATGCAAATGTGGTGTCCTTACAGGGATTGATAGTGGATCACTCGAACGTTGAGGTAGTTTTTTCTTCAGTGAAACACAAGAACATGGGGGAGTGTCACAAAATTCTTGGTCTCGAAGGTTATTATTGGAAGACTGTGTAAAAAATATTCCTAATTACACCCCCATTTAAAGATCTTAATTTGATGGACTAATATATCATTTAAAATAATATATTCCAAGAAGATTTTGATTACATGATATAGAGGTTGTTCTGTGCCAAATTTAGTCATTTGCAGTAGGATGGTGTGATGTTACTGGTGTTTTTTGAACATTAGGTTTTTTGTTTTGTATTGTTTCGTTAATAAACAATTGGTTTGGATCTCCTATGGTTCTATAATTTTCAACACGCATGAGTTTCAAAATGCCACCCCTAAACTTGAATTGTTAATAGTTATGTTTACCAAAATATTTGGGCACATTAACGCATCATTGAATTATGTTGTCCTTCATTTATCACAAGTGTTTGGGTTTTTTGTCTTAGTGGAAAAAATAATATCTAACAATAAAGGTGGATATAGTTTCTCCATGCCTTTGAAATTGATATATCATACACATCAGGGAAAGGAAATGTAACACCATAATATTTTATAAACGTTAATTTACAAATAATTTAAATTTATTTCAGTCTTAAATTATATGGTACACCATGTTAATATTTTACAAGATGCAACATTGTCTTAGCTTGTCTTACACGCAAAACTAAGTTTATATGAAAAAACATTTTATGAATAGAATTATTTAAAAATCATAGCTAAAACCTAGCCATTAAAAATATTAATAATAATATTAATAATAAAATTTTAAATAGGATTAATAATTTATTTATATAAATCAAATATATTTATAATAAATAACATAACTTTTGATAATTTATTTTTATGCTTTAAAAATACGATTTTCTCAAATAATTTCTATTTATGTCATTCCCTAAAAAATAATGAAATTAATTCTTTAAACTATTAGAAATTAAATTTCATAAAATAAATTAATTTTTTAATTAAAAATATAAAAATTATATTAGAATAAGTTTTTTTGAATGTTCTAAAAAAATTTATTTTTGGATGAATTTTGAAAAATTATGAATATTAATTGAAAACATATTTTTTCAAATAATTTAATCATTTTTATAAAATATATTTTAAATTGTTTATAAATTATGATTAGTTTAATTATACTTAAATTAATCTAATTTATCTTCTTAGGATCAATTTCACATTGAAATTTCATATAAAAATATTTGAACCTTTTGAACATTTTCAGTTTAATAACACATTGTTTCATTCCATCTGTAAGATAAATTTTAAATTAATTTATGCCACTTATGCTTTTGGAATTTTGAAAAATGGAAGAAATAATTTTAATCTTAATAATTTATAACTTCTAATAAGTCTGACCAATTTTTTGACCAAAATTTTTATTGAATACTATTAAAATTAATTACATCGATTATATAAAAATGAGTTTACATAGTAGTTCACATTAGTCCAAAAATAATAAATGACCTAGAAACATTTTAAAAAGCCATTTTATTGCCAAATTTCAACCATATACCACATTGTTTTGGGATATTTTCCATTATTGGAGGCACATGATGTAAGGGAGACCTCCTAATAGTGTCTACCTTTTTATATTTACAATGATGCCGCTCGTCCTCCACTATAAAAGGGCACTAAGACCACTCACATATTCAAGCATCCAAATAATTTTTTTATCCAAAACTACCTATAAAAATATGCTACAAAATATCCTACTCACATTATTTAATACTCATATCTTTCAAAAATACATGCAAAGATTTTATTGGGTGAAAAAGAAATGGAGATATGAAAAGAGGAGGTAACATTATCAAGAAAAGTTATTGTTTTATTTAATCCTAAATCATCTTAATACATTTATTTATAATGATTATCAAATAAATTCATAGTATTCAGTATTATGATATTTTATTATGTCAAGGGTTCTTCCTACAACTTCATACACTTCAATTAAATGGGATACACAAGCATCGTTTTTGTGCATGAAAAACTATTTCCTCACAAACTAATATTGTTCATTCATCCATTACCACTTATAAAAGTTTGGAATTAATATTGAAATATTGCCTTAATATCATATATATGATATTTATATTTTCCTTAATCTTCTAAAATTGTTATATAAAACATTCCTTTATGCATTCCATTTTTTGGTAATACAAAAACATCATTTCTTAACATGTGGACTACAACCTCTTCAAGGCGATGTGATTCATTCATTCATTAAATGGAATGTATTAAATATGGATTTAATAATACTATATATTTAATTTGAAATAATTATTCTACTATAATGATAATATATATATATATATCATTTAATTTTCATTCTTAAAATATGATATGAAATTGAAATAATGTTCTTTCATACATACATCATACCATTTCTATGACATGTGTATTTCAATTTATATTAATTTTTTATAGATTAAAATATATTAATATATGATGAATTTATATTATATTAATATCATGTATCAAATTCATGAAATAAGTATTTCATGATCTATGTAATAAGACCAATAATGACAAGTCAAAATATGTATAAATAAAAAAGCGATTATTTCTGAAAACATAACATCAACATGGAATTGTTAATAAACAAGTAATGAAAAGTCATAAGTAAATAATATATGGTAATATATATGAATATTTTTATTTTATATATTTATAATAAACTTATATATATTATATAGGAGTTTTCAATGATTATTAATAGAGTCAAGACTTTAGGTAAGGGGATTTCTAATCACCCATTTAATACGACAAGAATTCTTCCATATTCACCAATTATTTATATTTTTAATGAATATACTACCCAAAAATTTATTATATTATTAATATCCTTATATTTAAGTGTATTTACATATCAATTTTTTTATCTCACCTTCATTAGGATTATAGTTGAAAAGTTACCAAATCGGTAAGGCAATTTTTCTTTATATTCCCTCTTTGAGACAAATTCTATGTTATAATCCTACATTATTTTACCAGATGTATATATTAACCAATTTTTATGATGTATAATGAATAAAAAAATTATAATGTTATTATAAGATTCATGAAATTTTATTCTCTCAATGGGTTTATAATTCAATGTTAAAAAAAGTGTTAAAAGTTTATTGCTACAATGCCACCCTTTATTGGGATTCGTTATGATTATTCTTCAATTGGAGAAATATTCTCTTCCAAACCTCATTGAAAATAATGAATTTCATTCACCTATTTTTATTCATTGTATGTCAATGTATTGGTACTATTTCTAACATAAATTAATTTCCAAGGGTGAAAATGATTTAGTGGATTATCTAGTTGCTAAAATGTTAATCCATTATATTTATTATACCCTTTTAATTTTTACAAAAATAATGGATGTAGAAATATATGGTATAATTTAATCCATGGTTTTTTAACATATATTATAATTTATGTTTGTTGTAATGTTCCTCTATAAATGAAAAAGTTCTTATTAGTTTCATTACTATCACGCAAGAAATATTTCAATGTCATGTTTTAGTAATAGAAAACCATAATTATGAATGATAGAAAAAAAATTAGAATAAAAAATCTATCCTCAAAATTAGGTAATCTCATTGAACACCCATAGATAAATTCAATCCTCGTAATTAGAAATATCTATCACTCATGATAATTATATAGGGTATACATAATATCCAAATGATTTTTGGTACAAATTCCAATAAGGAATTAGTATCACAACCTATTGAAGACCTCAAAAATCTTCACAAAAAAATCAATGTATTCATCACATTGGTAATGTCCTAAATGTAACATCCCAAGGTTTTCTAAAAATAAATTTAAAATGCTTGAAATTTTGTTTAACGTATATATTTATAAGTATCCTGTAAACATAATTTTATTTCTTCTATGTTTTGAATTTCAAGAAACTGTCATCTACAATTGTGTTCAATATGTTATTTAGAGTCTGATGGAACAAACTTGTTTTTTTTTGTGAATAGTAACATGCCCTTATGAATAGTAATATGAATAGTAATATGACCTCATGAATAGTAAATAATAATAATATTTTATTTTCCCATGGCAATAGGATAATGGGATCTTAATTAATTTTCCAATGTCACATGAAACTAGTTGCACTTAAATATTGTTATTTTTCGAATTAACTATGACCTTATTTAAAAATTAAATTAATAATATTTAGAAAATTATTTTTGAAAAATGGAGTTCATTTTTGAATTCTACACATCGAAAAATGGTTGGGGTAAAGTTTTGGTATTTTTCTGAAACTCTTGAATTTTCGGTGAATAGTGAAATATGGTAAAATACCGTATAATCAATTTATCAGTAAAAATTCACTATTTATGACATCATAAGTGATGAAAGGCCACTTTCCTCGAACTCACTTGATATTTTCACTAATTAAGGCCACTTGATTTGAGATTATTCATAGTCTTGATAAAACTATTATAATAATAATGAAAATAATCTAAAATACCTCCCCTCCCCCACTATAAATACCACCCTCACTCCCCTCTTCCTCTCACAACTCTTAAGCCTTGAGAATTGTCTAATTTCTGCAAAATTTCCTCCTCAATCTTCTTCCCCACGTCCTAGAGCTGCTGGTCTCACCAAAATACCAAAATCAAAGCCCTTAAGAAGGATCTCAAGGAGAAGAGATCAAGAGGTAAACATCCTCTTTCATTTTCCTTCTTTCCTTCCATTTTATGTTGTTCTCTTCCTTTCCCTTTGTCTTTTGTTGGGATATTTCATTTAATATTTCCCCTTACTGTACAAATTTTGTATGAATGATGAGATATTACATTCCTCTCATCAATATTATTTTTATGAAATTTTGAGAGACGCCGTTAGGCTGCCGAATTTTTGTAAGAAATTTCTCATGTTTTCTTCATTTCAAGATTCCCTTCTCTTCGTTCTTCACCCCCTCTTATCCAAGAGGCATGAAATCTCCAGGATCATGTATATTCTGGATTTTTTCATGTTTATGGAAAATTACAAATCATTATTCCTCTCCTCTCTCACTTATTTAAAGAATCAAAAAACATTGTCCATTTGTGCCGAATTACAGATATCGTGGACGATGTATTTTCAATCTCCATTAATTCTTTCAAGTCTGGTCATGAAACCATTTATATGGTTGAACCAGGTTATAATATATGTTTTATGAATCATATAAGGTTCTGGAATTCTTTTGTACTCATGATTCAAATTTATAAGACTAAATGAAGTTGTAATTATCAAAGAACCACTTAAATTATCTAAACGAACATAATTAATGTTTAACTTATAAATCATCATCATATAAAGCACCAAAGTGATAAATGGTATAATTTATGGTACTGGAATTATCTAAATACTACTCCATTCCAATTCTGGATTTTCACTTCCAATCAACAAGAACGATTCATCATGAACTGATTGTGAAAATCACAAAAGAACTCACCCAAAATAATGCAAGGAACAAAATCCTAACAATTAAGGGGTGAAATGAGGTTATGAAATGACCATATAAGATGTTATAAACATGAAAATGTTTCTCTAAAGTACTAATAACACTCTTTTAACCATTATACAGGAGGTTTAAACAGTTTTGAAGTAAGACAAGCCTAAGGTATGGGAATTCTTAACCCGATTTCCATTCTTTGGGTTAACCTTCTACTTTATAATTTATGTTCTATTTAAATTGTTTGTGTGATGGTTTCTGTTTATATTGTGTTTAATTATGTGTATTGACAGAGTATATACATATTCCATCCACTCAATTAAGTCTCACTTCAAGTATATGATGTTAATAAGGGACTTTTCTTCTAAAATCCTCTTTTAAAATTCTGTTTTATAAGATTCAAAGGCAATGTTTTTATGCTATTGTTTATGTTGTATGATTATGTTTTGGTTATTGGGAATTGTTTATGATGAAGTGTGGGACCTATATTTCCCTCCAATGCATTGGGTATGAGTAAGTTGGAGGTCGGCCGTATGGTTACTCCAAGTGTAAATGTGATGGTTACCCAAAGTAAGGTAGCTGTGAGGGTTACAAATTTTAAGGTAGCCAAGATGGTTACAAGATTATGCAAGTAATGCCCCAATATACCTCTATGATTATAATTATGTTTTTATTGATCTTGTTTAAATCTCATGTGACACAAAGTAAGATTTTATGGGTGGAAAGCATGTCTTTTGAAAATGTTTTCATACGTCGTGTGTATTCATGGACTAATGTGATTTTTCCTTCTTTTTCATACCTTACTGAGATTTTGTTCTCATCCCAAGTTTTTAAATGATTTTTCACAGGTTAATGGATGAGTAATACAAGGAAGGAAGACATGTTAAATGTTGAAGAATTGTCAAGGAGTCTTGTTTTATGTTTTAATGTTTTATATTCTGAGGAAAATGGAAACTGATTTTATGGTATCCACTATGTAACAATGTGTAATGTTATGAATGTTTTGCCTTAATTACCTGAAGCTCTAAACTTGAAAAGATCCTCAATATATAATGAATTATTTTCTTGAATAAATTCAAGATTATGTATGAAATAAGTGCGGGTCCTTATAGTTGGTATCAGAGGATGGTTTAGATAACTTTAGGGGTTAAGGTGATGCTAATATAATACCATAAATAATTCTCACCCTATGTTTAATTTGTTATAGCATTTAAAGATTACCATGTTGCTTCATCTAAGAAATGTTTGTTTAGAATGGTTGTCCGCAGAAGGAACATGGATGCTGAAGAGGATAGGCACCAACAGAATGACATCCTTCCTGATCAACAGCCCGGAATGGTAGGGATTGGAACCGAGCAGTTTGTGACAGTAATGGCTCAGCTAACACAGGCAATAAATGGTGGTGGCATCCATGCAAGAGGACAAATAGAAGTACCCCAATGGAACATGACAGTGGTGGAACATTTTATGAGACAACATCCTCCTGCATTCAATGGATCTTCTGACCCAGTGGCATCAGAAGGATGGATTAAAGCCCTTGAAAAGATATTTGATGTTATGGGATGTTCGGACAATCAAAAGCTAAGTCTTGCCATTTATCGTTTTGAAGGGGAAGCTGATCAGTGGTGGTTAATGGTAAGGAATATTAGGGGTAGAGAGGATTTTCATGCCTTAGTATGGGATGAATTTAAAAGTCTTTTTCTTGAAAAATATTTTTCTAAGGTGGTGCGACTTAGAATAGAGAAACAATTCCTTGAACTGAAACAAAAGGAGGAATATTCAGTGGCTATGTATGAGGTGAACTTCACCCGACTGGCGAGGTATGCTCCAAATCTTATTCTGGATCTCGATAGCAAAATCAACCGCTTTTACTCAGGATTGAAGCCAAGGTATCGAAGGGCGTTGGCCTCCCGTCAATTCAAAAGTTACGAGAAACTTGTCCGATGTGCTGAGAGGGTAGAGATGGAGTTTGCTGACGATCACATGCAATTTGGAAACAAAGAGAAGAAGAGGTCCAATTGGAAAGCAATGGGTAAGAATCAACCAATTAAATCTGATGGTAAGAAAATACAGTTTCCAGTTTGTGAAAAGTGTGGCAAGAAGCACCTTGTGGAATGTCTTATCAAAACTGGGAAGTGTTTTAAATGTGGTAAGTTTGGACATATGGCCCGAGATTGCAATCAAAATGATCCAAAGACTAATCCTGATAAGAAAACTGTAAAGTGTTTTAAATGTGGTGAGATGGGTCACTATGCAAATGCCTGTCTAAAGAGGGATCCAAATGATGCAAAGAAGCCAGACTACAAGCAGAAAGGTGTAGTGAGGTCCTTTGTGACTACGTCACAGATGTTGGGCCATCCAATGAAGTTGTATCAGGTACTTTGTTTGTTAACTCAGATTTTGCTAAAGTTTTGTTTGATACGGGGTCTACACATTCCTTCATCTCTGAGAAATTTTCTAGTGAATTGGAAATATCACCTCAACAAATGATACCTGAACTTGTTGTTAAAACACCAGGTGGAAATGTTATAGCAAAGAGGAATTATAAGAATATTTCTATTGTGGTATGTGGAAAGACTTTACCTACAAACCTTGTTGTTTTACCCATAGTCGAGTTTGAAGTTATTCTGGGGATGGACTGGCTTTCTGATTATCATGCTAAGATTGACTGTAGAGCTAAAGAAGTTTTTTTCAGAAAGAGTTTCAGTTTGTATACAAGAATGAACCCATACAATTGATAACATATCAAGAAGCTGAGAAACTACTGAAAGATGGAAATGAAAGTTATCTGGCTCATATTGTTGAAAACAAGGGAACTATTCAAATCAATGATGTGCCAGTGGTAAATGAATACCTTGATGTTTTCCCTGAGGAGTTACCCAGTGTCATACCTAAATGAGATGTCGAATTCACAATTGACTTAGTTCCTCATGCTAAGCCAATTTCAAAACCACCATATCGTATGGCTCCAATAGAACTCCTTGAATTGAAAAATCAGTTGCAGGATTTTCTTGTCAAAGGCTTCATTCGTCCCAGTACTTCACCATGGGGAGCCCCTGTTTTTTTTGTTAAAAATAAAGATGGTTCCATGAGACTTTTCATTGGTTATAGAGATTTGAACAACATCACTGTTAAAAATAAGTATCCTTTGCCTCATATTGATGACTTGTTTGATTAGCTCCAGGGAGCTCAGTACTTTTCCAAGATTGACTTGAGATCTGGATACCATCAGCTGAAGGTGAAGGAGGATGACATCCCGAAAACAGCCTTTTGTACTAGATATGGGCATTATGAATTTGTTGTTATGCCATTTGGGTTAACTAATGCACCTGATGTATTCACGAATCTTATGAATAGAGTATTTCATGAGTTCTTGGATAAGTTTGTGGTTGTATTTATTGATGACATTCTGGTTTTTTCTAAAAATAAAGAGGAGCATGAAAAACATCTAAGGGTTGTTTTACAAACTTTAAAAGAAAAGAAACTATATGGAAAATTCAGCAAGTGTGATTTTTGGTTGCAACAGATTTCTTTTCTTGGGCACATTGTAAATAAGGATGGAATAACAGTTGATCCTGCCAAAACAAAAGTAGTTTATGAATGGCCAAGACCCACAAATGTTACAGAGATTCGTAGTTTTCTGGGCTTAGCAAGTTATTACCGACGCTTTGTTAAGAACTTTGCATGGTTATCTAGCCCAATAACTAAGTCAACACGGAAAGGGGTTAAATTTGTTTGGACAGAGGAATGTGATGTTTGTTTTCAGGAACTAAAGAAGAGATTGGTAAATGCTCCAGTTTTGGCCTTACCTTCCCAGAATGGTGAGTTTGTCATCTACAGTGATGCTTCTTTGAAGGGAATTGGTTGTGTTTTGATGCAGAATGATCTGGTAATTGCCTATGCTTCGAGACAACTTAAGCCTCATGAGCTGAATTATCCCACACATGATTTGGAATTGGCAGCTGTGGTTTTTCCTTTGAAAATATGGAGGCATCATCTATATGGAACCAAATGCCAAATATATACTGACCATAAAAGTCTTAAGTATATATTCACTCAGAAGGAATTAAACATGAGGAAGAGAAGATGGCTAGAACTGATAAAGGATTATGACTGCACGATTAATTACCATCCTGGAAAAGCAAACAAAGTAGCGGATTCCTTAAGTCGGAAAAATCATGCATCATTAACCATGCTACGTTTGGAACGTGATCCCTTGATTAATGATTTGATAAATTTTGGCTTAGAAGTTGTTGGTGCAGGGAATATATCTGTTTTGTTTCAGGTTTCAGTGCAGTCTTCGTTGTCAGACAAAATTATGAAAGCGCAGAAGGAAGACTGTGAGCTACAAAAAAGGTAGAATTGGTTAAAATGGGTAAGTTTCCAGAATTTAATCTTGATAAAGATTGTGTTCTAAGGTTTGGAAAAAGGTTGTGTGTGCCTTGTGATTCCCAGCTGAAGAAAGAATTGTTGTGTGAAGCTCATAGTTCTCCATTTTCTGTTCATCCTGGAAGTACTAAGATGTACAGAGACCTTCGGGAGTATTACTGGTGGAATGGGATGAAAAGGGATATTGCTGATTTTACAATGAAATGTTTGACATGTCAGCAGGTTAAAGCAGAGCGAAAGTTACCGAAGGGGATGCTTCAGCCTTTACCAGTGCCAGAATGGAAATGGGAGAATATATCCATGGATTTTGTGGTGGGACTACCAAAGACTTCTCGAGGTAACAATGCGATATGGGTTATTGTTGATCGGCTAACATAGTCTGCTCATTTTCTTTCTATTCGAGATACAATGACATTAGATCAGCTTTCTCGATTGTACCTCAAAGAGATTGTCAGGTTACATGGAGTTCCTCTTTCCATTGTGTCTGACCGAGATCCCAGGTTCACTTCTAAATTTTGGAAGGGACTTCAGAAGTCTCTGGGCACAGAGTTGAATTTCAGTACAACTTTTTATCCTCAATCAGATGGGCAGTCAGAACGAACGATTCAAACTTTGGAGGATATGCTTCGAGTTTTTTCAATGGACTATCAGGGAAGTTGGGATCAGCATCCTTCACTAGTTGAGTTTTCTTATAATAAAAGTTTCCATTCCAGTATTCAGATGGCACCTTTTGAGTCCTTGTATGGAATGCGGTGTCGGACTCCAGCGTTTTGGGATGAAGTCGGTGAAAGAAAGTTGATGGGGATAGAATTAGTTGAAGAAGTGGCTGAGAAAGTGAGGATGATCCAGCAACACATGAGGATAGCTCAGAGCAGGCAGAAAAGTTATGCAGATAACAGAAGGAAAGACTTCTCTTTCAAGGTAGGTGACCATGTTTTCCTTAAAATATCTCCTTGGAAAAGTGTGATGCATTTCGGTAAGAAATGGAAACTAAGTCCACGGTTCATCGGTCCTTTTGAAATCTTGGATAAAGTTGGAACAGTTGCGTACCGCGTAGCTTTGCCTTCGAGCTTGTTTCAGGTACACAATGTTTTTCATGTTTCGATGTTGAGAATGTATGTTCCAGATTCATCACATGTCTTGAGGCCAGAAGATGTTCAGCTAGCAGAGAACCTTTCTTATGAAGAAAAACTGGTTCAGATTCTTGATCGAAGAGAACAAGTATTGCGGAATAAGGTAATCCACCAGGTAAAGGTTTTGTGGAGAAACCACATGGTTGAATAAGCAACATGGGAGTCTGAAAATTCTATGAGGGAAAAATACCCTCAGTTGTTTAATAAGTAAATAAAATTGCGAGGATGCAATTTCAAGAAGGTGGGTATAATGTAATATCCCAAGGTTTTCTAAAAATAAATTGAAAATGCTTGAAATTTTGTTTAAGGTATATATTTATAAGTATCCTTTAAACATAATTTTATTTCTTCTATGTTTTGAATTTCAAGAAACTGTCATCTACAATTGTGTTCAGTATGTTATTTAGAGTCTGATGGAACAAACTTGTTTTTTTGGTGAATAGTAACATGCCCTTATGAATAGTAGTATGAATAGTAATATGACCTCATGAATAGTAAATAATAATATTATTTTATTTTCCCATGGCAATAGGATAATGGGATCTTAATTAATTTTCCAATGTCACATGAAACTAGTTGCACTTAAATATTATTATTTTTCGAATTAACTGTGACCTTATTTAAAAATTAAATTAATAATATTTAGAAAATTATTTTTGAAAAATGGAGTTCATTTTTGAATTCTACACATCGAAAAATGGTTGGGGTAAATTTTTGGTATTTTTCTGAAATTCTTGAATTTTCGGTGAATAGTGAAATACGGTAAAATACCGTATAATCAATTTATCAGTAAAAATTCACTATTTATGACATCATAAGTTATGAAAGGCCACTTGCCTCGAACTCACTTGATATTTTCACTAATTAAGGCCACTTGATTTGAGATTATTCATAGTCTTGATAAAAATATTATAATAATAATTAAAATAATATAAAATACCTCCCCTCCCCCACTATAAATACCACCCTCACTCCCCTCTTCCTCTCACACCTCTCAAGCCTTGAGAATTGTCTAATTTCTGCCAAATTCCCTCCTCAATCTTCTTCCCCACGTCCTAGAGCTGCTCGTCTCACCAAAATACCAAAATCAAAGCCCTTAAGAAGGATCTCAAGGAGAAGAGATCAAGAGGTAAACATCCTCTTTCATTTTCCTTCTTTCCTTCCATTTTATGTTATTCTCTTCCTTTCCATTTGTCTTTTGTTGGGATATCTCATTTAATATTTCCCCTTACTATCCAAATTTTGTATGAATGATGAGATATTCCATTCCTATCATCAATCTTATTTTTATGAAATTTTAAGAGACGTCGTTAGGCTGCCGAATTTTTGTAAGAAATTTCTCATGTTTTCTTCATTTCAAGATTCCCTTCTCTTCGTTCTTCACCCCCTCTTATCCAAGAGGCATGAAATCCCCAGAATCATGTATATTCTGTATGTTTTCATGTTTATGGAAAATTACAAATCATTATTCCTCTCCTCTCTCACTTATTTAATGAATCAAAAAACATTGTCCATTTGTGCCGAATTACCGATATCGTGGACGATGTATTTTCAATCTCCATTAATTCTTTCAAGTCTGGTCATGAAACCATTTATATGGTTGAACCAGGTTATAATATATGTTTTATGAATCATATAAGGTTCTGGAATTATTTTGTACTCATGATTCAAATTTATAAGACTAAATGAAGTTGTAATTATCAAAGAACCACTTAAATTATCTAAACGAACATAATTAATGTTTAACTTATAAATCATCATCATATAAAGCACCAAAGTGATAAATGGTATAATTTATGGTACTTGAATTATGTAAATACTACTCCATTCCAATTCTGGAGTTTCACTTCCAATCAACAAGAACGATTCATCATGAACCGATTGTGAAAATCACAAAAGAACTCACCCAAAATAATGCAAGGAACAAAATCCTAACAATTAAGGGGTGAAATGAGGTTATGAAATGACCATATAAGATGTTATAAACCTGAAAATGTTTCTGTAAAGTACTAATAACACTCTTTTAACCATTATACATGTGGTTTAAACAATTTTTAAGTAAGACAAGCCTAAGGTAAGGGAATTCTTAACCCGATTTCCATTCTTTGGGTTAACCTTCTACTTTATAATTTATGTGGTATTTAAATTGTTTGTGTGATGGGTTTTGTTTATATTATGTTTAATTATGTGTATTTACAGAGTATATACATATTCCATCCACTCAATTAAGTCTCACTTCAAGTATATGATGTTTATAAGGGACTTTTCTTCTAAAATCCTCTTTTAAAATTCTGTTTTATAAGATTCAATGGCAATGTTTTTATGCTATTGTTTATGTTGTATGATTATGTTTTGGTTATTGGGAATTGTTTATGATGAAGTGTGGGACCTATATTTCCCTCCAATGCATTGGGTATGAGTAAGTTGGAGGTCGGCCGTATGGTTACTCCAAGTGTAACTGTGATGGTTACACAAAGTAAGGTAGCTGTGAGGGTTACAAATTTTAAGGTAGCCAAGATGGTTACAAGATTATGCAAGTAATGCCCCAATATACCTCTATGATTATAATTATGTTTGTATTCATCTTGTTTAAATCTCATGTTACACAAAGTAAGATTTTATGGGTGGAAATCATGTCTTTTGAAAATGTTTTCATACGTCATGTGTATTCATGGACTAATGTGATTTTTCCTTCTTTTTCATACCTTACTGAGCTTTTGTGATCATCCCAAGTTTTTAAATGATTTTTCACAGGTTAATGGATGAGTAATACAATGAAGGAAGACATGTTAAATGTTGAAGAATTGTCAAGGAGTCTTGTTTTATGTTTTAATGTTTTATATTCTGAGGAAAATGGAAACTGATTTTATGGTATCCACTATGTAACAATGTGTAATGTTATGAATGGTTTGCCTTAATTCCCTAAAGCTCTAAACTTGAAAAGATCCTCAATATATAATAAATTATTTTCTTGAATAAATTCAAGATTATGTATGAAATAAGTGTGGGTCCTTATACTAAATATATAGATATTACTCAATTATTTGATAAAAATAGGATTCATTATTGGGAACTATGATCTATATAAATGAAGTAGTTTTCATATATAGATTATTTTCATCATTGTATTGACAAAAATCATGGGTTTATTTTAGATATTAAATATGATTTAATTATTATAAAAATTATGATGGGATCTATAGAGGGTGATCCAATTCAGGCTAAAAATTACATCAATTTACACATATGGATGAATATTAAGATTTATAAGAAGGTAATTCCACAGAAATAAATCCGATATGTTTTATAGAATTTGGATGTAATAATTTATGCAAAGAGAGTTTTCAAAATAATTCATCAGCTAATAGTTTTCTAGTAATATTATGCTCTATGAAGAAATTATATATATTCACGAGTTGATATAATAATAAAAATAACAATACATTTTTATTTATATAGTTTTGTTGAATAAATCATTTAACCTTGACTTTTTTTACCCACATTAGAAGATGATATTTTAAAAGATATACCTTTTCCCTTATATTAATAGTTTTTTAATTTAAAATATTCATCTTATCCCTTGGATTAGGAAATATATTTCCAAAATGAAAATTCTATTCAATTGTAACCACTGATGTGTGGGTGGTAAATTAGATCGGATTATCTTATCCTATATTGTATAAATAAAAATATTTATTTATTTCTAAATGTCACTAACTTGATAGAAAAACCCTGTACACATGAAAAATTTGCTTCCTACTTCTAGGAAATCTCTATTGTGATTATTCAAAAACATTTAGACAATAAGAATTTTAGTTTTATTTTCCTCATGTGACTTATTATTTGACTATCCATGAAAGTCTATTATTTTTTTAGAAGTGTTTAGAAATTACCAAAGGAGTAGGTTTGTTAAACATAACATGAAATCATTTTATTAAAATAAATATGGTAATGTGTACAGTAACTCCATCACATTTGGTTTCTAACATTAACAATAATATCACTATGCATCATATTCAATGTATTATAAATTATCTCATGTTAATAAAATTGACTAGAAAAATGATTAGTTTGAGTGTCAAGAAATACTAATATGATGATGTAATCTTATGATAATGAAAATAAATTTGACAATGACCTAATTTTTTTTTAGTAATTTCATTCTATTACATTTTAGATTCATATAAATAGATTATTTTAAGTTTTATCTACTTATTCATTATATATATTAATATCCCAAAATAACCAAATCTAATTTTAATAATAGCTAAGGTGACCTAGACCTGTACTCTATGATTTGGTGATAAAATAAATTCATTAGCCATATTAATTCTTACAAACTAAGATGATTTGGTCATGAATCAAATATATTATACATAAGTTCAATAATTTAATATTTATCTATCACAAATTTTCAAAACAATGAATCCAAATGATTATTTTTATTTATATATTGGCTACTTAAATGTATTATTACACATTATCTATTCAAATAATCCCACAATTAATGTTATCATTGTCTATCCTATAGATGAGTCACCATTAAAATATTTATTTACTACATGGGGAGTGGAAATATAAGAATCAGGTGAGAAAAAATAATCAATATATGTAAAATAAAAATCAATAAGTCAAAATGGGGCATACCATAAGAATGATAGACGATATAAATGTGGTGGAAGTATGTCATTAAGAAAAAATTGAATCATAAATGTTTTCCATATGGAATTAATAATGATGAATACATTCTAAAACCTTTCCATAAAAGAATATGCATACCATTAATAAGAATATGGAATAATTGTAAAATAATCTTGATCCACAGAGCATAACAATGGAATTCTACATACACAACACTATATGTAAACCATGGCACTATTATAATTACGAAACACAATTAAGTCCACATATTTAATTATTAACATATCAATTAGGACTACACATATAACTGTAAACATGCCAATATGGTCGGTTTATAGAGTTAAGGGCATATCTATATGGTCAACATATTGGGTTTTGAACATATCAACATGGTCTACATGTATTGTTTTAAACACATCAATAAGGTCTATTATTAAATTTGTGAACATATCAATATGGTGTATGGAAAAAATGGGAATATATCAATATGATTCATGAATATATTTTTAAAAATAAACTAATATATGGTCTTAGAGTAATGAATATATTAACAATTTGAATGCATATATTTGTGTACATATCAATAAGGTTGATGAATAGTGTTGTGAAGATATCAATAATTTTCACATCTAGTTTTTTCATAATATCAATAAAGTCTTTTCACAAAATTATTACATCATGAAATACATTCCTATACCCAATTATTATGAGGGATATATTAGAGACAGAAAGAATATAATGATAAATCGTATATATTTTCTTCTATTGAAATAATAATGAATTGAAAATCCAATTAAATGTTGATTAACTGGGGGGAAACAATGTTTTTTATGAAAAAATCTATAAAATTTTAATGTATGTTATCTGAAGAAATACGTGTATGGTATACATTGATCATATTAGATGTTAGTAATAATATAAAATTGTGTTTTTTGACAATGAAGAAAGAAATATGATAGAAATAATTTTTTTATTGAAAACTTTTACGACAAATCCATAAATATTCATAACATTTACTTTTAATGAAAATATTTTTTAAAATATTTTTTTAAATTAAATTACATTGGAAGAACATGTAAACATGGAGAGAATATTATCAGTGAAAACAAATGTATATGGAATAAAAATATGTTTCTTATAAAAATGTTAAATAATGTTATTCATTTAACACATCTATAAGGAAGGTCAAAGAGAAAAGAAAATACATCATACTAATAACTATTAAAAAGTATTTAGATATGTTTTTTTAATTAAAGAGAATTATAATACAAAAAGGTAATTAATAAATTAGAAAATGATACATAAGGATTCAAATATAACAATATAATGAATATGGACATTTGAAAAGGAATAATCTCTAAAAAAATTTAATAGATAAGGTAAAATATAATTACAAACATCCTTTTGGTCAAATTTTGAGCCTAGGGTAAAATTATTTGTAATAATATAAAAAACACAAAAAGTAAAAATATAAGATGAAAATGAAAGGTATTTTAGAGAAATAATACATAAAATTTCACCTGATTGATGTAAGAACCCAGTTGTTCTTTTGAGGAACATATCTATTATTTTCTATTCTTAAAAGGGAGAAAAGAGTTAAAGGGGTTAAATTATGTATTCATCCCTTACACAACCAAACATAGTGGTTACACACCATGTATTTATTAGTAAATACTGTATAACGTATCCATGTATTGTTGAACATGGCATGTAAGGGGAGTTGACAAAGGGGTAAATTTTAAGTATTTACACAGTGTGTATCCTATTCATACACACCGTGTTGTTTTTGTGGCTAAAATGGATAGTAGACTCATTTTATGTCTTTCTAGATAGAGGAGGCACCGAGTTCATTAGACAACAATGTTGAAAGGTGTTTTGGATCCTTTTTGTTTGTTTGAACTCGATGTCGATCGCCGTAAGATGCATTTGAACCCAATATATAGGCTCTTTATTCCTTTTGACTAGTTCTTCATGATTTTTTTCTCTTGATGATGTTACTATACCATAATCATTTAATCTCATTTTGCCTATCTACATTATTTTTTCTTAAATTAGAGGTCGACACTGAATGAGGATAGTCAAATGAGGTCACAGTTGGTGGTCTTGTTCCTCCCGTTAATTGTTGAGATGAATATATGTGTTGAAGTGTTGTGTACCCATATTTGGGTGTGACCTTGATTTATTTTTGAACTATGTTATTTCCTAATACTGTTTAGGTACTTGAATATTTATTTTTTTTCATACGTGAAGTTTATTGACTTGAATTAAGGCCACCCCATGGTTGTTTTTCTCTTGAATTGTAATTTATGGACATTTCGCCTGGGTTTGATATGAGTAAAGTCTTTTTATTCCCGATTGGGTTGTTAATAATGATTTAATTATAGTGTAATTTCAATTAGGTTAAATTGTAATTGGATGGATTAAGGGATTGGGATTTGTGTTTTTCCACTTTTCCCATGTTATGTCTATTATTGATTAAGCCTTGTGATAGTTTAGTTCACTTGTTTCTTATTCTGTATGGTTCCCACATGATTTTTTATTATGTTAACTATTTAATATTGTAATTCACATGTGTTTTAAATTATGATGAAATGATGATGTACCAGGCTCGACCCTGATTGACTGCTAAGCCGATGAGTGGGGATTTGTTTTTCCTGGAGGTGAGGATTTGTTATTCTTGCAGGTGAGGATTTGTTATTCCTATAGGTGAGGATTGGTTATGACTGTGGGTGAGGTTGTGTTATTACTATGTGTAGTTTTTTTCTATTCTTGAAGTCAAGGTTTTGAACATAATATTTTGTGAAAAGCCCTATGATGTGTCTGCCAAGACAAAGAACAAGATTGCATTCAGTCTTTCCTTAAAACGATTAGAGGGTGTTTTGAGACATCTGTTTTTCTTACATGATACAAGGGATTTTCAGGCTAATTCCCTATCTCAAGATTTTTACAATTCAATGTAATTAAATTTCTTAATGAACATAAACTAAAAATAAATAGAAATATGACTTGTACCACTGATCATTTTTGAGTACAACCTATTTGAGTGCTTTTACTTTTTGTACACTACCTATAACATATACTCACTGACAGATAAGCAATGATCTTGGGGGTTGTCTACTGTGATTTATTTCTCACATCCTATATGGGTCATGCTTTCGGGACCAAAATATTATATTGTTTCTGGTGATAATAAGGCCATGAACCCTCTTACATGTACTTCAATTGCTATTTAAGAGGAGGAGAGCATGAGAAAAAGTTGATGCTTGCAATGTTTCTGATTTTCAATTGTATTTCTGTACCTTGGTATTGTATTTTTTACCTAACTGTAGTGTATCATATTTTGGCTACTTTCTTAAAACATGTGATAGGATGCATCGTGCTTTGTGTGTTATGACTTATGGTTATCATTATTATCAATGTTCATTTGTATATTTCAGTTGTATGGTATTTACTTCTTCCACTATTGTATATTATTTTTTCTCTATATTACACTCTTCAAATGAGGGAATAGTTTCTCCACTATCACACCATAGGCCATAGATTCTGGAAAAAATATGGTGTTTGTGGAAATGCGCTTGAGGTCATGTGACCAACTGGGTACAGAGCAAAAGTTCAGTGGAATATGGATTCAAGATGTTACAAAGTGGTATTAGAGAAAGTTTCTTTTCTGGTTTTCATTACTATTTAGCGACAATTGATAGGGATACAAAGAAACTAGAGTTTGGAAATATGTTTTGTCCATGAGTAGCTACCCTGTGTATAAGCTATATCCAAATTGCATCGAATTGACTTGTGATTTTTGGATTTGGGGCTATTTTAGTTTTTTCAATTTCACTATTGGGTGATACTAATATTTTGTGCTATTATTATTGATATTATCATGGTTATATATTTTTTCAACTTGATGAGATGAGGGTATTCCATCTCATGAATCATATAGGGACTTGTTAGAAATCACCTTCCATGCATCCTTGCCATTCCATTTAGATAGCATTACTAATTTCATGTTGTTTTAATTGATGTCATGCTAGATATGCATGACGTTGTGATATGTGTATTAGTAAGTGTTATGGTTTAATTGGATGGACACCAAACATTGGTCCCTAAGGTGTATGGGCCCTCTTTGATTTGAATTTTGTGGATCATGTTTCAGATATGGGATTTAAATGTGTTGTTATGTGCTATATGTGGATGCCACAATTTTATTTTCTGGGAGTATGGACCCCCATGGTTTGGAATTTGGAACACAATTGATTTACTTTTCAAACATAGGGGTTTTAGGGATGTTTCTTAGCCTCACTATATGGAAACCCAGACAACATGGAATGTGGGTCCATGGACACTTGCTATGTGTTCTTACATTTATGAAGAATGAACTTTTTTTATCTACATGTCATTCAACCTATGTACACATCGTGTGATAGCTGACTGGGTAACTGCATTGTTATATGCAACATGATTTGGCCAAGAAGTAGTGGGATGTTACCACTCGGACAAAGTATTATTGGAAAATGGAATGGGGAGATTTTCAAATGGCCTTCTATGACTAGTAATTTCCCAAGATGCTAAGGTATGATAGAGCCTGGGAGTTTATGCATCTAGAGTAGGGTGATATGTCAGTGATGGAATACTCTACCCATTTCACTGATCTTCAGAGATTCAAAACTATTCAGATGGGTGACAAGACATCAGGGGATAAGGGATTGGAAGATGGTATCAGGTACGACATCTGATCACAGGTGAATGTTTTCAAGTTGACTTCTGTATATGCCATTGTTAATTAGGTACTGATTACCATGTGTAGTCTATGGGAAGCTACATGTGCGAACTAGAGTGGTTTGACACCGAGATCTAGTACTGTATCGACTGGGAGAAAGAAGCGTTGTATTGAGGATTCTCATGATGATATGAGCAGTCAACATATTTCTTCCAGAAGATAGGTGAGGTACTAATAGTGTGGAAGAGGTGGGAATATGATACCACAGTGTCTGATGGACTCTATCAAGTGTCGTACTTGCCGAAAGATGGTCCATTTACAACACTTAGGTAGGGAATTTCCCCCAGCATCTAGTGAGAGAGGTCCATGATCGACTCCTTATTTAGGATCATGGTCGGTGGCTTCTCATAAAAATGGTAGCTGGGGTGCATCAGGGAATTAAATATGTGGTGGTGGTCGTGGCCATGGTAGCCAAACCCTAGGGTTTCAGCAACTGGTGAGTTGATCTACTCAGGGTAGCCATGTAGTGTCGCAGGTCTGTGGCATCAGTCACACCTATGCAGTGCAAGAGACCCAACAAGAGAGGGATCCCAGACCCTCTACTATCACAGGTACTAGTATAGTCACATCTGTTTTATCTTCTAGACTATTTGATACATTGGATTCGCATAGTTTTATATCTGCGCCCAGTTTATATAGCATTGGGATATGTGTTTTCTCTTTTTAGGATGTTATGATGCTAGAAACTATGTTAGGGATAAGAACTGGAGGCGTGCATCAGTGTGTGGAGTACCCCCTTGAGGTTGTTGGGTGTCACTTATTATGGTATCTATATTTCTTAGAGATGATAGGGTTCAATGTATTTCATAGAATGGACTGGTGGGTTCATTTTTGAGCCGTTTTGGATTTCTATCGTCATAGGTTTAGTTTTATATCACCAGAGGGATGACGATTTATACACAATGGTGAATGTGATGTCCAACCAGGAAGAGTTAGACACCAATATCATGGGTTGGATGGAGTGATATCCCAAATTGCGAGTCTATATCTAGATAACCAGGGGACATGTCAGACTGATTTCCCTATAGTGGTTGATCATTTTAGGGACATCTTCCTAGATGATTTTTTAGGTCTACCACTGATAGAGAGGTATATTTCTCCATCAATCTAGTACTAGGAGCTGCACTGGTAGATATTCCTCATTATAGGATGACTACGTTAGAGTCACAAGATCTCAAGAGGTAGCTAGAGGACTTAGAGGAAATGTGTTTTTATCTAAACCATTACTTCTCCATGGGGTTTCCTGGTCTTTTTTTTACAAAATGGTGGAGATTACCCTCAGGATATGCATGGATTATCAGAAATTGAACAAGTTGACAATTAAAAACTAGTATCCTATGTCTCGAATAGATGATATTTTCGATCAACACTGAGAATATCATGTATTCTCTAATATCTATTTCTGATATGATTATCACCCGGTATGTGTTTAACGTCCACAAATACCTCATACCAAATTTCGTAGTACGTATGGTTTATATGAGTATCTGGTTTAGCCGTTTGGTCTCATGAACACATCAGTAGTTTTTATGGCACTGATGAATTGAGTGTTCCATCCTTAGTTGGATTATTTTGTGGTGGTTTTTATGGAAGATATATTTGTGTATTCTCAAAATCTACATGGCCATTCCAAACATCTTGACATTGTTTTTAATACACTTGGAGAGAATCAGTTATATGCTATGTTCAAAAAGTGACACTTTTGGATTTACAATATTTACTTCCTGGGTCAAATATTCTTAGAGATAAGAGTGTTAGTGGACCCATATAAGGCGAGTATAGTATTTTATTAGGAACATCATAGGAACATGTTTGACATACAGAGATTCTTAGGGCTATTTTAGTTCTACAAGAGTTTTATATAGTAATTCTCATGCTTAGCATCACCATCTACAGGCTTGACTAATAAGGGTGTGAAGTTTCTGTGGTCGGATACTTGTGAGACAAACTTTCAAGAGATGAATGGGAGACTAACATCATCACCAGTCCTGATACTGCCAGATCTGGGAAAGAGTTATACAGTCCACTATGATGCTTTAAGAATTGGGATGGGGGCAGTGGTAATGTAGGGAGATCCAATCAGGGCATACAGGTCTTGGAAGTTAAGTCCCCATGAGAGGAATTACCCTTCTCACAATTTGGAGTAAGCATTTTTAGTTCATGCATTGCACTGTAAGAGACACTATTTACTAGTAGAGAATTTGGTAGTGTACACAGACCACAAAAGACTCAGATAAAAATTTAATCATCAAGAGTTGAACTTGAGGTAGTCATGGTGGGTGGAATACCTTCAGTCTCTCATATTTGAGCTTGCCTATACACATGGGAAGGGAAATGTAGTGGATGATGCATTGACCAAGAGTACTCAGATATAGGTGGTGCAGGAGGCCATTGGCGATGCCTGATTTTGTACTTTTTCTCAAAAATTCATTTGGAGGTGCACAATAGTCAAGGTAAGACTTTCCTTTCTTATTTACATGTGACTTATACCCTCCTAGATAAATTGGGGATGATGATTCTATTAGATTCTAGGGGCCCAGTCTTGTGGGAGAGTGTAGCAGGTGACGATCCACCTCCTGGTTGGACAATAGGAGATGATGATATCTTGTGTATCAATGGACGTGTTTGGGTTCTAGTAGACATACATGAGGAGTTGAGGAAAGAGTTTCATGCTCCAGGTTAGGTAGTACATCCTAGAGTTACCAAGACGTACTATGACTTCTTATACCAATAATACTATCCGAGAATGAAGAGAGAGGTCTCTAGATTTGTTATGATGACTTCCAAATCTCAGTAGGTGAAGGTGGAACATTAGTGGCCAACTGATCTTTTAAAGGACTTGTAGGACCCCAGGACACCCTAAGAGGGGAGGGGTGAATCAGGGTGCCATATTTTTCTTTTAAAACCAAGGATCTTGTTCCCACGTTGGTAGGAACTATTAAAACCTATATGATGGATATGATCAGTAATGAAACATTCACATGCAAAGAGATGACACCACAATTTTTACTTGGTTCACCACTAAGTGATACATCCAAAGAGCATATGCCGATAGGTTGTCGGTCGTAAAAATTCCACTATTCTTTACTAGTTGTGGATTACAATGGTTCGGGCACAGTCACTCTGTCCCAGACTCACTGCCTTTACAAATGTTCAAGGATAGCTCACTGCGTCCCTCGGGTCACTCATGTTGACTCCCCTTGGCTCACTGCCTTTGGTGAAGTCCCACTCAGTTTATAGATGTGAAGGTCTCTTCAATATATTTGCATTGATTTCTTTGTCTCCTTTTCAACATTAGACAATTCTGGCATCAGAGTCTTGAGTTGATGCTCTTTTGTATTCAATCATCTTCTTTAGTGCAATAACAGAATGCACTAAATCTTCTTCTTCTCTTCCTTTGACTCCCAATACAAACACCTGAGTGTATCATTATATTTCCCTCATTCTGTTCATATCTGAAGATTAGATGAATGAATCTATATTCTTCTCTTCACAATGCACAACAAGGGTGTTAAACACCAGTCATGTGTGTGCGGTACAACTTCTCTTCGTAAAACCATATGGTTCACTGTTCTTCCTTCTTCGCAAAGCAGATTTGAGAGTGCTAAGCACATGTCAAAGGAATGCGGGACCCCCAATATTTTTTCACACCATTCTTGGTGTCTTGCGCATAAAATTCAAACCTTATGTGTAAAAATATCATTTTGGTGTAAAAAAGGTTTTTCGCGCAACTCTTCTTTTTCGCGCAGAACTTCCCTTTTTCGTGCAACACCTTCTTTCTCGAGTAGAACTTCTTATTTCCGTGCACCACTCTATACCTTAATTTTTACACGCATCAGAGCTCAAGATTTGGCTTAGTTTCGAGCCACTCCGAATGAGAGGGGTTCACCTCATATTTATAGGCATTTTTGATCCTACACATAAAACCCCTTCCTGCGCGTAAAACTGTCTCTCAGTTTTTTGAATTACGCGCACCTTGTTTTTATTCTCTCACACCACCTTGGTTTTTCACGCATCTCATTACATCACCATTTTTCATCATTCTAAACATGAATACTCTCTTGCACGTAAAACATCAAACCCACATTTTGCGCACCACAAACTTTACGTGCACCAGTTTGATTTTCCACGCACATGACACGAGCATCTCTGATTTTTTGCACGCCTCTTGCCTTTGCCGATTTTTTGTATTTCTGATTCGATACACTACTTGCGTGAAAAATTCAGCCAGCTATTCTGCAGAAAAAATTTTCCACACACCTTCCCATTTTCCTACGCACAACTCTAGTTTTTCGCACAACCCATGACTTTACAATTTTTCAACGTTCTGATTCTGAAACACTGATTGCGCAAAAAACTTCGCTCCACTATTTTGCGCACCACACTGTTTTTCACGCCCAACTCAAGAATTTCACGCACAACCCTTATTTTCTGCGCACCACTTCCTCTTTGTGCGCACATACTTTTGCAGACAATCCATGTCTCCAATATCTGATTTTGAGGCTAAAAAATTTGGCAAACACTGGGAAACTATTCTACCTTAAATATACACTTCAGTTGTAACCTTTATTCTTCTTTTTAGTGATTTTACTTCTTCAATAACTCTTCTGCTTTCATCAAAAACTCCACTATTGTGATATATATCCTTTGATAGAACAACTTTAGCATCATCATATGTTGAGACAATGTGAAGTGCATGGATATCTCAGAATTCAAATCCCTTCCACAATGTCTTTTTCTTCAACTGTCATTCTCTACTTCATGCAAATCATATGGTCCTATTCATCAAAAATTATCTTGCATGGTTCTCATGCAATCATGAAGAATTTCACGGTATTCATCAAATCCTCATTCTTCTTTAATCATCCTCAGATGGATTATGACTCTCCATTCTTCACTATTATAAACAATGTATCACCTTTGACACATGTTCTTTGAAATTATGATCAGTACAACAATCATCTGAATTTCCATTCCTCTTTTTCATTGGTGTACTTCTTGATCTCCTTAATTTTGATCTTCATTGACAACTATTGACAACAAATACAACCTTATACACAAAGTGGTCCCAACAATCTCCCCCTTTGTATTTTGTTGTCAATACCTTACATATCTTCTGAAATGAATTCGTCAATGTCAAAATGAGAATCTTCTCTTCAATAAAATCTTCTTTTCAAACTTGAATTTCACTTTCTATCCACCTTATTGACAAGAAATACAATGCTCATGGTAGGGAGGGTATCAATCTATACTTATGAAATGTTTCATTAATCATTTCCCTCTAAGTCTACTTGAGCAATGCTCGATGTAGAAAACAAGAGGATTTGATTTAGACAACAAGGATGTCCATTATTCATAGATCATGAAACCACATGAGATGAGAAGTCATGTATTTTTTATTCAAGGTTTTACCACTTTTATTTCATGTAGAAGAAATCAAATGTGATAGGGAATAATCAACCTGAAACACCTACACTCACATTAGCAAACATATGAAAAACATTCAAGTGAAATTGGCAGGATAAGTGTCCTTGGGGCACTACCATTATTCTTATGTCATTGACCAATTCAGTTACTCCCCCTTTGTAGAATAATCTCTGTAACCTAGGTTGAGAGATTGAGAAATGACATACCTTCTCCAATGACATGTTCTTCATGAAATTTATAGGGCAATTGCATTTAATACCAGCTAGAGTTGATACTGATTGAAACAATGATTTTGGAAGCTTCTTAATTTTTTTTCTCCCCCTCAAGGGAAACACACCTCATTATCTTCTTCAAGAGTGATCCTTCATCATCTTAATCTTTGAATATCAATTGAAGAATCTACCAAGGATTTAAACTTATTCAGTTTGGCTATCAAGAGTTGACAGTATTCACTACTTCTTAGGTTCTCCACCTAAGAGCATGCTTCACCTTCAAGTCCCTGAATTATTATCACAAATACAATACACAAAAGATTTAGGGAATAAGGTGGTTCCTCCTTGATTCATAAACATGAGCTACATGGTTGGGGTTCTTTTCTCAACCAATTTCCTCTGTTCACTCCAGTATTCATTCCTACACATTTGAACATATGTTCTGATATGTGTTGATGTCGCGTGGCTCTCTTCACATTCTCTTCTTCCTTATGTGGAGAATTTTTCTTCTTAATAGCAAATTTGAATGATAAATTCTTACTCCTTTTGAGGACTGCTTCATGCTCTGGTATTAAGGTTAGACAACCTTTTTCAATGTGGCCATATTTCTTGCATCTCTCACACATAACTTCTTTGACACATGTGTTTCTATTGGTTTGAAATCTCTCATGCACTTTGTCTTCATCACTTGAAAGTTTTTCCTTTCCTTTACCATTGGCCCTGGTTTGGTCATTTTCAAGTCTCCCAATTATTTCCAAATCTTCTGGCCAGATGACCAATATGTCATTTGGAACTGTTGTAGCTGGATTAGATCTTCCACATAGGTGCATCTGGGTTTCACCCATCTTAGTTTTTATTTTGGATGGATGTCCCTTCAATTCCATGGATCTAAAATCATGGGTCTTCCCAGCTTCCCTACTTGAGATCTTCTTGGGGAAATGTGTGTTCTCAATGTTCTTCTGATTTCTTCCCAATGTTCTTTCTTCATAATTACTTGGAATTAGAGGTCTTATTTTCTTATCAACAGTGAAAGTATATTGAGATGGGCATGTGCCTGCCTTGTGACCTTTACCGTTGCACATATCACAGATTTCATCAAGAATTCCAAATCTGTTTGCTGTAAACAGATGCTTCTGGACCTTCAGATGTTGCTTCATCTTCTCTAGATTTGTTCCCTTTGATACAGGCTTTCTTTGTGCTTTTTCATTAAAGGGATTGTACCAACAATCCAGTGCACAATGCCAAAATCTATTGTAGCACCAACATTGACCCATAAATCTTTTCTTCTTGGCATCTTCTGTATGAGGTTGTTGGGCCTTCTTCGTAATTTCATGTTCTCTATTTGAGGAACCAAATTCCTCCTTTTTCTTCCCTTCCAACCAAGCCATAGTGGTAGGTTTCTTATCCTCCTCTTTCCTCACCTATACTTGTTTAGATTTCTTCTTCCAACCTGCACTTTTTGAAGGTATATATTTTGAAACAATAGGACATGTTTGTATGGAAGGTACCTTCACTTTTATAGTAGCTTGTGATAGATCAATGAGTGATGTCATGATCTTCTTATCACATGTTGGAGGTCTTTTGATAGGAGAATCCTCCAGTGTGCATCAGGTACCAGCAACAAATGATTCTTGAGATGGATAATCAATGGTTGTCATAATATTTTTGTCACATGTTAGTGGTATTTTCACTTTAGAGTCCTCCATTGAACATTGAGTACAAGTGTCACCTGTTTCATTCTTTTGTGAAGTCTCAATATGCGTCTTCTCAATATTTGTAAATTGGGCTTCCAATTTTTGACTTTCAATATTGAGGATGATCTTCTAATCTTCAATCATGATATTATTCTCTTCACAAGGCTTATTCAATCTTTCAACCTCATCTTCATGCATCTTATCTTTGTTTTGTAAAAAAGAGTCAAGTTCTATGAATCTATTTGAAGTTTCTTCCAAAAAAAACTCTTGACTTCAGTGCTCTTTTTTAGCTCAGTTTCAAGTGCATTGATCTTTTATTTTAGAGTCTTATTGACTCCCTCTTTTTCTTTAAATACATTAATCTGTTTGGTGAGATTTAATCATTCAAGAATTTTTCCTTTCAATCCCTTTTCCAAATTATCAGCTTCTCTTTCCAATCGATTGATCTGAGCCTGGATGCATTGAACTATTATAAAAATAGGAATAACTCTTTCTTCAAGAATATCACACAGATATCTTATTAATTTTTCCTGATCACCTGTGATAGAAGTGTATTCCTTTCCTATGGTAGGAACCTGAGCCACCTGCTCGATACTTTCCAAGCCTGATATTTCTTCATTATTGGAAGGGCATGGAGAACTAGAAACTGTATCTTCTTTGGATATGAAGGAATTCTTCAACTACTACTTCTCTTTCTTTTTCCTGTTTGTCATGGTCTTGCTGGATGTAGACTTCTGCTCAGAAATGATTGAATCTTCATCAAGACTGCACTTCATTGTTGTCTTTAGGAAAGAAACTCAAATCCTCTTCTGAATATAATTACTGTAGAGTATCCAACATACATGAACCTGCTCTGATACCACTTGTAGGACCCCGGGACACCCTGAGAGGGGAGGGGTGAATCAGGGTGCCAACTTTTTCTTTTAAAACCAAGGATCTTGTTCCCATGTTGGTAGGAACTATTAAAACATGTATGATGGACATGATCAGTAATGAAACATTCACATGCAAAGAGATGACACCACAATTTTTACTTGGTTCACCACTAAGGGCTACGTCCAAGGAGCATACACCGACAGGTTTTTGGTCGTACCAAATTCCAGTATTCTTCAGTAGTTGTGGATTACAATGGTTCGGGCACAGTCACTCTATCCTGGAATCATTTCCTTTACAAATGTTTAGGGATATCCCACTGTGTCCCTCGGGTCACTCTCGTTGGCTCCCCTTGGCTCACTGCCATTGGTGAAGTCCCACTCAGTTTATAGAGATAAAGGTCTGTTCAATATATTTGCATTTAAGACTTTGTCTCCTTTTGAGAATGAGACAATTCTTGCATCAGAGTCCTGAGTTGATGCTCTTTGGTATTCAATCATCTTCTTTAGTGCAATAACAGAATGCACTAAATCTTATTCTTCTCTTCCTTTGATTCAAAATACCAACACCTGAGTGTATCATTATATTTCCCTCTTTCTATGCATATCTGATGTTTAGATGCATGAATCTATATTCTTCTCTTCACAATGAACAACAAGGGTGTTAAACACCAGTCATGTGTGTGCGGTACAACTTCTCTTCATAAAACCAAATGGTTCACTATTCTTTCGTCTTTGCAAAGAAAATTTGAGAGTGCTAAGCACCTGTCAAAGGCATGCGGTACCCCCAAAATTTTTGCACACCCTTCTCAATGTCTTTAACATAAAATTCAAACCTTTCATGTAAAAATATCATTTTGGTGCAAAAAAGGCTTTTCGTGCAACTCTTCTTTTTTCACGCAGAACTTCCCTTTTTTGCGCAACACCTTCTTTTTCACGCAGAACTTCCTCTTTTAGCACGCCACTCTATACCTTAATTTTTCAGCGCATAAGAGCTCAGGAATTTTCTAAGGGTCGATCCTCTCCGAATGAGATGGGTTCACCTCATATTTATAGGCGTTTTTGATCCTATGCGTAAAACCCCTTCCTGCGCATAAAACCGTCTCTCAGTTCTTTGAATTACGCACACCTTCCTTTTATTCTCGTGCACCACCTTGGTATTTTGTGCATCTCATTACATCACCATTTTTATCATTCGGAACATGAATCCTCTCTTTCATGCAAAATTTCAAACCCACATTTTGCGCACAACAAACTTTACGCGCACAAGTTTGATTTTCCGCGCACATGGCGCGAACACCTCCGATTTCTCGCGCGCCTCTTGCCTTTGCATATTTTCTGTATTTATGATTCGATACACTGCTTGCACAAAAAATTCACCCAGCTATTCTGTGCACATCTTTTTTCCACACACCTTCCCATTTTTCAGTGCACAACACTGGTTTTTTGCACAGCCCATGCATTTACCATTTTTCAACATTCTGATTCTGAAACACTATTTGCGCGAAAAACATCGCTCCACTATTTCGCGCACCATGCTGCTTTTCGCGCCAAACTCAAGAATTTAACGCACAACCCTTATTTTCCATGCACAACTTCCTCTTTGTGGACACATCCTTTTGTAGACAATCCATGTCTTCATTTTCCGATTTTGAGGCCCAAAAAGTTGGCAAACACTAATAAACAGTGCTACCTTCATTATACGCTTCACCCGTAACCTTCATAATTTTTTTGGTGATTTTCCTTCTTCAAAAACTATTCTGATTTCATCACAAACTCCACTATCGTGATATATATCGTTTGATAGAACTACATTAGCATCATCATATGTTGAGACAATGTGAAGTACATGGACATCTCAGAATTCAAATCCCTTCCACACTGTCTACTTCTTCAACCGTCATTCTCTACTTCATGCATATCATATGATCCTATTATTAAAGAATTATCTTGCATGGTTCTCATGCAATCATGAAGAATTCCATGGTCTTCATCAAATCCCCATTCTTCTTTAATCATCCTCAGATGGATTATGCCTCTCCATTCTTCACAATTATAAACAACGTGTCACCTTTGACACACATTCTTTGAAATTATGATCAGTACAACAATCTTCTGAATTTCCATTCCTCCATTTCATTGGTGTACTTCTTGATCCCCTTCATTTTGATCTTAATTGACAACTATTGACAAAAAATACAACCTTATACACAAAGTGGTCCCAACAGAACTTTCCTTTACCATGGTGTAACAAGGATGATGCCGTGCTGGATTTTGTGACTAGGTTTGCAAGGTTACCTAGAGGTAACGACACTAAAAGGTTAGTGTTGACAAACTTATGAGGATCTCTCACTTCTTGACGATCAAGGTGACCTTTGGTATTGATCATCTTTGGAAGCAGTATATTTAGGAGGAGGTATGAATTAATTTGGTCCCTCATTATATCATTTTAGATAGTGAATTTCTATTTATGTCTCGTTTTTTGGCATATTTTTCCGAGGGCGCTGGGTGAAAAAGTGTTTCTAAGAACAAAATACCACCCTCAGGATGATGGTCAGTCAGAGCATACAATACAGGTGCTGGAAGAAATGTTGTGAGCATACGTCCTAGAATTTGTGGGATCTTGGGAGAAGAATATCCCCTAGGATAAATATTCCTACAATAACAGCTACTAGTAGAATATAAATGTGGCACATTTATGAGGAATTGTATGGTAGGACATGCCACTCACTCTTGTGCTGGCTGAAGGTGGGTTAAGCAGCTTTATTGGGACCATGTTTCATGTAGGAGACTTCTGAGTATGTCCATTTGATTCAGAAGCAGATGTATACTACACTGTCTTATCAAAAACCGTATGAAAATTGATAGAGATGACCTCTAGAGTTTGAGGTTCGGGATCAAGATTTATTTAATCTTTTATAGAGGTTGGTACACTAATGGATTAGGATATAGAGTAAGAATTCACCACAATATGGAAGGTCGTTTGAGATTCTAGGAAGGGTTAGGATGGTTTCCTATCAGCTGCAGTTACCTCAGAGGTACCGAGACATAGAATACTTCTTCCATGTATCTAAACAATATAGCTATCACATAGGCCATTCTCATGTTTTTCAGCATGAGGTGGTTGTGCTTCAGGTTGATGCATCCTTTGAGGAGCATCTGTTTCGTATTGTGGATCGTAGTACGGAGGTTTTGCAAGGCTGGTTAGTTCCTCTAGTACGGGTGCTATGGCAGCATAGCTGAGTGTAGGATGAGACCTTGGAGTGGTAGGCTGACATACATACTATGTGGATGGATTTATACTCAAATATTTCATCACCATCCTTGGAAGGGTACTTTGGGGATGAATTTATTTAAAGGGGGAAGTTTGTAAGAACCTGATTTATCTTATGTGGTACAAATATCTTATTTTTGGTTCATAGAATAGGAAAAAGATTTAAAGACGATATATGATATATTCATGCCTTACATGTGAAAACATGGTGGTTACATGTTGTGAACTTATTATTAAATTCTGTGTAACTTACTCGTGTATGGTTGAACATGGCATGTAAGGGGAGTCGATGTAGAGGGACTATTTTAGAATTTACACGGAATATACCCAATTGGTACACACCATGGATATTTTTTTGACTAAAATGGGAGGTAGCCTCGTTTTTTTCATTCTAGATAGAGGAAGCACCAGTTTCACAAGACAGAAGTGCCAGAAGGGGATTTAGCTCCAATTTGTCCTTCTGAACCCCATTTAGATCGCCATCGGATTCATTTTAACGCAATCAGTGAGAACTCAATTCATTTTAAGATATTTTTCATTATTTTTTTCTTAAAAATGTTAGAGGAAAATAAATGGTTTACCAAATTTGGTAGATATATTTGTTTCTCACTTGAATTATAGGTTGATGCTAGATGAGGAGAGTAACACGAGGACATGGTAGGTGGTATAGTGCTCTCGTTAATTATCAAGATGAATATATGTTCCAAAGTGTTGTGTACCCATTTTGGGTGTCTCTATGATTTATTTTTTACCAATGTTATTTCTAATAATGTTTAGGTAATTTAATATTTTTTATTATTCATGTGTAAATCTTATTTCCTTGAATTAGGGCCACCCCATGGGTGCATTTCTCTTGAATTGTTGTTCATGGAAATCTAGCCTAGGTTGAATATGGGGAAATCCTTGATTTTACTATTATATTGGTAAATATCAATTGAATTATAATATAATTAAAATTGGTTTAAAATTCTATTGGATGGATTAAGGGCTTGGAATAAGGGTTTTCCCCTTTGCCTATGTTATACCTATTATTTTTTAAGATTTATGACAGTTTAATTCACTTGTTTCTTGTTATGTATGATGACCACATGAGTTGTTTGTTGGGTCGGAAGAAAAAGGCGAAAAGATGGCAAGAGGGGGGGGGGGGGTGAATTGCCTTTTAAAAAATGATTAACAAATTAAAATCAAAGTTGAAAGTGCAGCGGAAATAAATAGGCAAAACACACAAAATTGATAACGGAGTTCGGCCAAAACCCGGCCTACGTCTCCGCTCCCAACTCAACCGTTGAGAGATTCCTACCGCTTGCTTTTCAATGGTTTTAGAAAGAAACCCACTAGGCTTTGAGGTAGCACTAGGACCTATTACAGCTTGCTTTTGGTGGTTAAGCAAGAACCCACTTACTTTTAATGGTTTAGTAAGAACCCACTAGCCTTTTTAACGGGTGAAGGCTAGCTCACCGGTGACACAAGCCTTTTAAAAGGAAAGGCTTGAAGAAACCTCTTCACACCTTAGTGGTGTTGTGAAACCCAAAAGAAAGGGGGAAGAAGAAAGAGTTTGGGGTTTGTAGGCACAAACCCAAATTTAAAGCTCAATAAAAAGTAAAACAATAAAACCCGTATTTGGGAAGACTTGGGCGCCTTTGATTGATTGGAGATGTTGAAGGCCGCTTCCAAGCTTCTTTGGAGGAGCTCCTTGGATGTGGAAGTTGTTGGAGCGCTTGAGGTTCCTTTGAAGGAAGTCGCCGGAGGTTGGCCAAATGATGAGAATTGTGTACGTTGGCTTCACAAGTGTTCCGGTTGTGGTCCGGGGCTTCCTTGGCCTTTATTTATAGGCATGGAACCCATTGGGGGCCTTCGGAGCCGTTGGAGAAGTCCTCAGAGCCGTTGGAGGCCAAAAGAGGGTTGACTGGTCAAACCCATCGGCTAGTTTGACTGGGCTACCGGCTGGCCGGTACAGGTCCACCGGCTGGCCGGTGCCTTGAAAAAGGATGAGGATTTCTGTCCAGGGGCCACCGGCTGACCAGTGCCAGAGCCACCGGCTGGCCGGTGTCAAGACAGTAGAAACCACTATTCATCTGGGTGCCACCGGCTGGCCGGTGACAGAGCCACCGGCTGACCGGTGGAACCTAGCAGTGGGCAATGCCTCTGCCAGGTCCACCGGCTGGCCGGTGCTATCACACCGGTTGGCCGGTGGACTGAAGTTCAGTCCACTTGATGTTCATTCTTGGGACAATCCTTTGGAAATCTTTTGCCTATCATTCACAACACTTAAAAACAAGTTTAAACACATATGAAAGTGATTGTGATCATGAAAATCAAAGAGTGTGGGGTACAACAATCTCCCCCTATTTTGATGATCACAATCACTTATCTAAGCAATGTAAAAACTTAAATGAAGGCATGCTTTAAATGAGAAATTGAAAATAAATACTAAGCATGAGAGAAAAGATTCTCCCCCAATCAATCAAGTTGGGTCGGAAGAAAAAGGCGAAAAGATGGCAAGAGGGGGGGTGAATTGCCTTTTAAAAAATGATTAACAAATTAAAATCAAAGTTGAAAGTGCAGCGGAAATAAATAGGCAAAACACACAAAATTGATAACGGAGTTCGGCCAAAACCCGGCCTACGTCTCCGCTCCCAACTCAACCATTGAGAGATTCCTACCGCTTGCTTTTCAATGGTTTTAGCAAGAAACCCACTAGGCTTTGAGGTAGCACTAGGACCTATTACAGCTTGCTTTTGGTGGTTAAGCAAGAACCCACTTACTTTTAATGGTTTAGTAAGAACCCACTATCCTTTTTAACGGGTGAAGGATAGCTCACCGGTGACACAAGCCTTTTAAAAGGAAAGGCTTGAAGAAACCTCTTCACACCTTAGTGGTGATGTGAAACCCAAAAGAAAGGGGGAAGAAGAAAGAGTTTGGGGTTTGTAGGCACAAACCCAAATTTAAAGCTCAATAAAAAGTAAAACAATAAAACCCGTATTTGGGAAGACTTGGGCGCCTTTGATTGATTGGAGATTTTGAAGGCCGCTTCCAAGCTTCTTTGGAGGAGCTCCTTGGATGTGGAAGTTGTTGGAGCGCTTGAGGTTCCTTTGAAGGAAGTCGCCGGAGGTTGGCCAAATGATGAGAATTGTGTACGTTGGCTTCACAAGTGTTCCGGTTGTGGTCCGGGGCTTCCTTGGCCTTTATTTATAGGCATGGAACCCATTGGGGGCCTTCGGAGCCGTTGGAGAAGTCCTCGGAGCCGTTGGAGGCCAAAAGAGGGTTGACTGGTCAAACCCAACGGCTAGTTTGACTGGGCTACCAGCTGGCCGGTACAGGTCCACCGGCTGGCAGGTGCCTTGAAAAAGGATGAGGATTTCTGTCCAGGGGCCACCGGCTGACCGGTGCCAGAGCCACCGGCTGGCCGGTGTCAAGACAGTAGCAACCACTATTCATCTGGGTGCCACCGGCTGGCCGGTGACAGAGCCACCGGCTGACCGGTGGAACCTGGCATTGGGCAATGCCTCTGCCAGGTCCACCGGCTGGCCGGTGCTATCACACCGGTTGGCCGGTGGACTGAAGTTCAGTCCACTTGATGTTCATTCTTGGGCCAATCCTTTGGCAATCTTTTGCCTATCATTCACAACACTTAAAAACAAGGTTAAACACATATGAAAGTGATTGTGATCATGAAAATCAAAGAGTGTGGGGTACAATAATCTCCCCCTATTTTGATGATCACAATCACTTATCTAAGCAATGTAAAAACTTAAATGAAGGCATGCTTTAAATGAGAAATTGAAAATAAATACTAAGCATGAGAGAAAAGATTCTCCCCCAATCAATCAAGAAATTTCTCCCCCTTTGTGATTATCAAAATAGAATGGGGCATAAAACTTGATTGAGGGAAAATTGAAAATCAAGATTAATTGGAATTTTTGAAAATTGAATTGAAAAATTTGAATAACAGTTTGAATTGAAAGTTTTGAATCAAAAACCAATTGAAATTTTGGAAATAAAAATTCGATACCAAGAGTTGAAAAATTTGAAATGAGAATTTAATAGAAAATTTTGAATTGAAAAAATTTGATACCAAGAGTTGAAATCGAAAGTTTGAATCTAAGGAAAGGTTTTGAAAATTCTCCCCCTAAATGAAAACAATAAGTCACCGGGGATAGGAAATAAATTTTGGCCCAGAGAGACTCGCCAAAAGGGATTTTTCAATCCAAATTTGTTTCATGGCGGGTCTTCTCCTATAAAACTCGTCCGAATAAAAAATAGATTTGGGTTGACCGTACCGGGCATTTTTGCAATCACACTCATAAATGAGGTGCCCGGGTTTTTTACAATAGTTACAAAATTTAAAACTAGAGCCCCCCCTTACAAAAACAGTTGGAGCATGGGAGGAGGAAGCTTGGTTGGTATAGCCAAGTCCTTGAGTGGTCCTAGAAATTCGTTGGGAACCTAGGAGATTGTTCAAATTTTGTTCCCCTTGGGTGAACTTAGCTAGGGTTTCTCTAAGGTCTTTGATGGTTGATTCTAAAGAATCAACATTTGGAAAATTTTGGATTTTTAGGGAGAGTTCCTCCTTCTCTTTGAGAAGTTGTTCTTTTTCAGAGGAAAGCTTTTTGAAATTCTTTTTCAAAGAAACAAATTTTGACGATAATTCATGAAAACCTTTTTCTAGTTGGTCTCTAGCATGTGAGAGTTCTTCATAAGATAGATGATTTAAAGAATGGGAATTTGAAGAACAAGAGGATGAAGAGGAGGAAGAGGAGGAAGATACCTCATGTTTTTCCATTAGGCAATTATTACCATTGTCGCTCGAGGAGAAAGAAGAGAAGGAGGAGCTATCACTCCAAGTTTTCTTTAAAGCCTTATTCTTCTTCTTCTTTGCCCTTTTCTTGTGAAGTGGGCAAGCGGGTACGGATTTTGCCTCGGGTTCTTGCTGGTTGTCGGGTTCTTTCTTGTTGTCGGGTTCTTGCTTTTGAGCCTTCTTAGTGCCTTCATGGGTTAGCTCTAAACATTTCCATATATCATGTGAAGTAGAGCAAGAAGAAATGCAATCAAAAACATTACGATCTAACCCACAATGTAGAGCATTCATGGCTTTGCCATCAAGCTCGAAATTTGCAATGTCTACGGGGGTCCATTGAGATTCATCTTTACTAGAGAGAGTATAACCGTGCATGACAATTTTAAAAATAGGATATCCAATACTTTTAAGAAATGTGGTCATGCGGGTTTTCCAAAAACTATAATCGGCTCCATCAAAGAATGGAGCATGATCCAAAGAATGTCCTTCGGGGGATTGAGAGGAAGAAGCGGTAGAAGCCATAAAAAAATAGGATCTTTAATTTGAAACCGGTTAGGGAATTATTCAAATACGTCCTCTGATACCAATTGTTGGGTCGGAAGAAAAAGGCGAAAAGATGGAAAGAGGGGGGGGGGGGTGAATTGCCTTTTAAAAAATGATTAACAAATTAAAATCAAAGTTGAAAGTGCAGCGGAAATAAATAGGCAAAACACACAAAATTGATAACGGAGTTCGGCCAAAACCCAGCCTACGTCTCCGCTCCCAACTCAACCGTTGAGAGATTCCTACCGCTTTCTTTTCAATGGTTTTAGCAAGAAACCCACTAGGCTTTGAGGTAGCACTAGGACCTATTACAGCTTGCTTTTGGTGGTTAAGCAAGAACCCACTTACTTTTAATGGTTTAGTAAGAACCCACTAGCCTTTTTAACGGGTGAAGGCTAGCTCACCGGTGACACAAGCCTTTTAAAAGGAAAGGCTTGAAGAAACCTCTTCACACCTTAGTGGTGATGTGAAACCCAAAAGAAATGGGGAAGAAGAAAGAGTTTGGGGTTTGTAGGCACAAACCCAAATTTAATGCTCAATAAAAAGTAAAACAATAAAACCCGTATTTGGGAAGACTTGGGCGCCTTTGATTGATTGGAGATGTTGAAGGCCGCTTCCAAGCTTCTTTGGAGGAGCTCCTTGGATGTGGAAGTTGTTGGAGCGCTTGAGGTTCCTTTGAAGGAAGTCGCCGGAGGTTGGCCAAATGATGAGAATTGTGTACGTTGGCTTCACAAGTGTTCCGGTTGTGGTCCGGGGCTTCCTTGGCCTTTATTTATAGGCATGGAACCCATTGGGGGCCTTCGGAGCCGTTGGAGAAGTCCTCGGAGCCGTTGGAGGCCAAAAGAGGGTTGACTGGTCAAACCCAACGGCTAGTTTGACTGGGCTACCGGCTGGCCGGTACAGGTCCACCGGCTAGCCGGTGCCTTGAAAAAGGATGAGGATTTCTGTCCAGGGGCCACCGGCTGACCGGTGCCAGAGCCACCGGCTGGCCGGTGTCAAGACAGTAGCAACCACTATTCATCTGGGTGCCACCGGCTGGCCGGTGACAGAGCCACCAGCTGACCGGTGGAACCTGGCAGTGGGCAATGCCTCTGCCAGGTCCACCGGCTGGCCGGTGCTATCACACCGGTTGGCCGGTGGACTGAAGTTCAGTCCACTTGATGTTCATTCTTGGGCCAATCCTTTGGCAATATTTTTCCTATCATTCACAACACTTAAAAACAAGGTTAAACACATATGAAAGTGATTGTGATCATGAAAATCAAAGAGTGTGGGGTACAACATTGTTATTATGTTAAACATGTGATAGTTTAGTTTACATGTGTGGTACATTATGATTAAATGTTGATATACTAGGATGAACCCCGATTTACTTCTATTGATGATCGTGAGGATTAGTTATGCCTCCGTGCGGGGATTTTTTACGCCTATGGGTAAGGATTTGTTATGCATATGGGTGAGGATGGGTGATTCCTATGGGTGGGATTGTGTTATTATTGCAGGGAAGTTTTTTTATGCATGTGAGTGAATTTTTAAACTAAATATCTTGTGGGAATCATTATGACATGTCAGACAAGCCAAATCACATGTTTGGATTCAGTATTTACTTAAAACTGTTACATGGTGTTTCGATACATCTTTTGTGCTTACATGATACAGAGGATTGTTGGGCTAAGTCCAGATCTCAAGATGTTTACAATTCAATGTAATTTAATGGTTTAATGAACATGAACATAATGTAAATTGAAACAAGTCTTGTAAGATTGTTTACATTTGAGAAATTCATAGTTGACTGCTTTTCATTATTGTACACTACCTATTGCATATACTCACTGATAGATATGCATAGATCTTGGGTTATTTGATACTATGATTTATTTATCCGGACCTATTTGGTTCCTGATTTTGTGCCCAAACAGATTTTATTGTTGCATATGTCGATTTGGGAAAGCACCCTTCTATAGGAACATGATTTTCTATTTAGGAGTAGGAATGAATGGTACCAAGCGAAGGTTTGTGATGCATTAGAGTTTTTTTTATTTTTGTACCTTGATATCTTATTTTTTACCTGACTATAGTGGATCCTATTTTATCTTATTTCTTATAACATGTGACAGGACGCATCATATTTTATTTTCTATGACTTATGGTTATCTTTATTTTCAGTCTTCCATTGTATGTTTTAGTTGTATGATATTTTCTTCTTCCTCTATTGTATATTATAATTCCATGATTTTACACACTTCCAATTAGGGACTAATTTTCCCACTATCACACCCTATGCCCTAGCTCTTAGTCAATAGCATCTATCATTTTGGGAAATGCTCTTGAGGCCATATGACCCACTGAGTATAAAGAACCAGTTCAGTGGCATTTAGATCTAGGATGTTACAATGGATGTTAAATTATAAACAATATTGATTTCAATGTTTATTCAGAAAATAATCCATTACATCTTTTATAGATTCTAGATGAAAATCTATTGGAAGAGAATACTTTGGTAGACATGTAAATACATTAAATTTCATGAATATAATTTTTAAATTCATCCATTTGGTATAATTCAAACATCAAAAATTAATATTTATAGTAAATATATAATACAACTCAACTAATGGGGAATAGAGATAAAAATACTTACTTTTACTTCGACAACCATGAAAGTTATTTAAAACCTTTTGTAAACTTTCAAATTTTCAAAAAAGTACAATATAATTTTTTTTTAAAATTTAATCATAGATAAAAAGGGTAATAAATTACTAATAAGAATATGGCAGGTGAAAATGAGTACAGAATTGGGTGTTAAATAAGGTAAAATAGTGGATTTGAAAAGTTAGATGAGGGGTCCTTTTATAGATTATTATTTGGTTTTATTTATAAAAAATCTCATTTATTAAAGCCTAAGTCTTTCATTATGAAAGTAATTTCTATAAAATGTTAAAAGTAATATCTATGGTTCATGAATATTTTAATCAAATCTATTTAGAGATATAATTTATGTAAATTTTATGACAGTAAAATTGTGTTTAAAAATTTTTACATCATTTTATCATTTTCTGGGATACTCAAATTTTACCACTGTAATAATTTTCATAACTAGAAATGAAATTATCATTCATCCCTATTCATGGTATGTTTATAAGAAATGAAAAATATACTTTACCTAATTATGATTATAAAAATGGGAAATTCTACTTTTAACTAAAAACATAATATATAAATAAATACTGCTTTTAATGAAAATTATATTTTTAAACATTAAATTTTACTAATACTATTTATTATATATTACTAATTGAATTATAATTAAAATATTTTTTATAAATTGAAAATTTAATGTATATTAATTTTATGAAAAAAATTAAATTAATTTATTATTACAAAGAAACACTATATGCGTCTAAACAATTACTTGAATAAATATATAATTATAATAAAAAAATTATTATATTATTATTTAATACTTAATGATAATAATTTCATGAATTTAATTATTAATTTTATATTAAACTTATTTAAATTACATTTATTCTACATAAAAAGAGAGATTAAAATATTAGAAATAATATTATAATATAAAAATATACATGTTTTTTAGATAAATAATATTTAATTTCCGTGAAATATTAAATTATTTAATGGTTGATATTTATTTAAAATAAATATCATTCATGTTTATTAGTTTATTTTCATGAAATCCTTCTTTCAGTGTATCATTTTTTATAAAAAAAATTAGAAAACAATTTAATTTATATAATTGGTTTGTATCATTTTATTTTATTCCAAAATTATTTAAATAATTACAATTAAATTATTTCTAATAAATATATTTAATATTTAAATATCTGTATTCTTTTAATTTATACCATATATAAACTGATAATTACAAACTGGTTTGATTGTAATGACCCATTTTAACTACACTACTTACTTTGTCTGATTGAGGTAATAAAAGTATGAAGGATAAACATGATGGAGCATAGATCAGTTTTTAAGATGAAAATATAACCAGTGATTTTTTATTCAATATAATATCTTTCCTTGATCCTTAGTCTCATGAGAAATAATATGTTACATTGTGGACTAGGTGAAATGCCACAGATCATTGGAGATTGAGATCTACTAGATCATCCAAATAACTAATCCACGTGGCATGTCTATTTGGTTATGCGGTTGTTTGGGATGGAGGTTTGATATAGTTAAGTTAAAGGCTCATGATATGGTGTTGTAATACCTTATATGGTGTTTATTCAATAATAGTTCTTTTAGGTAATTAATCATTATTGTATTCCATTTCAAATTGGACCTTAGTTTTACATTGTCCCTTCAATTGTTTTATAGGATTTTGATGTTAGATCAGGTTTAAGTTAAAATATATGAGACACTATTTTTTATATTTATAGGACATGAACTCAATATGGTATATCCTATCATGTTGAACCATGGTTTTTAGTTTACCCAGACCTTTGTGGTATAGTCTATACCTTTGTGTAATAGTCTTCCTATTTCCATCAAGGATATAAATCAGACAACCCTTTTTAAACCCTTCATATTACCACTACATCCCTGTGAATATTGGTTGACAATATGGTGTTTTGGGAGTCATTTCTTCACTATTCATAACTATATTTATCCTTAGGTTTAGGATTACTATTTTGTTAATCTAAAATGATTTTCTTCCCTTCATTATTTTTTATATACATGTAATCCCATTATTTATGGGTTTTGCAGTGGTTTGATAATATTTTCGGGGGGATGGGTTTATATAGTTTTTTTTGAGGATTCTATAATGAGATTCAGATCATAAGGAAATTATTTTTCTTTTATCCTTTATTGTGTGGTAGATTAAAACACACAATTGGGGGTTTTTAGTTTCTAAAATCATAATGTGTTTTTTTGAATATAATATCATTGACATTATTTTAGTGATTCTATGTAAACATATTACTATACTTTTTTCTATAATTTTTGGTTTTACGTTTGTTGAAATAATTAATGGGGTAATGTCATATGGGAAATTTTATTTTAGGAAACTTGAAACTAAATAAATATATTAAATTGAGAATAATGTAATAAAATTTGAAAACTGTTTCATTTTCATCATGGGTTCCATTCTATTTTTCATGTATTGATTGATTCCTATGGTTTGGAATACAATAAATAGTAAAATTTGATAGTCTTGTAACCTTTATAATTGAATAATTATATAGTGATGGGAACAAAATTAGAATATATGGAAATTGAAATTGAAATTAGATATTTTTTATGGTATTTAGAGTTTTCATTATTATTAATTTAGCTTTATTGGATATAACTTTTTCATAATAATGCTGTTTTTTTCATTATTTGAGAAAAAAAATTATTATAAAGTAGTAATTGTAGATAATAATTGAAACTGGGAGTGTGTAGTCATGATTGGATGGCTTAAAAAAACAGAATACATAATGAGTGAAATGATAATGATGATTTAAGATTCTATGTTTTGCTGTTATTTTGACTTCTTAATCATATTATAGAATTTTTTATGGGTTTGTGGAATTAAATATAGGAATTATGAAATATACGGGTAATGTATCAAAAAGTAATCTAGATAATTGGGATACCTGTTAATGTTTAATTAATTGATATATAATAAAAATGAGAGTAACTGCATGAAACATGATGTTAATCATGATATTTTTGGTTTGCAATGTAATGGTGAGTGGGATGTTAATAAGTTTTAATTATAGAAATGTATAAAGATGTTTGAGATAAACATGAAAAATGATGAATTAGTGGCTAAAATGGAGTGTAGTATTATGATTAGATTGGAATGGGAATATAAGAGGATGCTGTTCTTTTTATGGTTTAAAAATGGTAATTTTAGGGAAGGGAAATAATATGGAACATCCAAATTCTTACTTAAATGATTTATTTTATTGAGTAATTGTTATGTTATTTAAAAGGATATTTTTTATCTTATGTTTTATCTTGATATGTTGTTACTATACATTCATGATGCAATTTTTTATTTGGTTTTGAAGAACGAAGTGATATAAATGGGAGTTATGTGTTGGATATTTATAAGCTAGGATGAAACTAGGTAGTAATTATCATACCACCATATAATGTGATGTATTGGAATACCCTATAGGAAATGGATGTGTATCTATATGGTGTTCTATGGTACTGTGTTGCGATACTGATTATATGATAATATAGGTTGGTGGTCATTCATACTAGGAGGAGGGAATAGTTGTTATGACCATCATGTTCATGACACCTTACTATGATGTTTATGTGGTGTTTTAGTGGTTATTTTTAGTATTTATATTGATATGGATGTGATGATGAGGACAAGAATATATAGTTATTAATTTGGGAAATATATACCATGGGTAGGGAATGATTATTTTCCCCTTTATGTTTTCATTACCTTATTGATGAGTACTTTGAGTGTTGGATATGTGACTCTTGGTAGGTTTTATGTGGTTATGGATGTGGGTATGAAATTTTATTGGTGTGTTGTTATGTGATTAATGGATCATTTTGTAATTGGATGGTTATTGATGATAAATTTTTTATATGGATTCATTATCCATTTATGATATGATTTCGAGAGTGGGTGTCCTATCAGTTATCAAATTGTTAGAGGAGTAATGAAAATGGTTATAATTTAGAGTGGTGGAAACATAAGGGTCCTTGAAACATGGGACTATTGATGGATGTGGTATTGAAAAGATTTTATGATAGTTTATATAAAATTAATTTCGTTTTCTTTTGATGGAATAGTTGAGGATTTTGTTGGATATGTTGGAAAATGTTTTAAATGATTTGGGATATCGAGTTTTGTAAGTATTCCTTATTTAAAGAATGTAATTTTACATGTTTATAATGTTTTTCTGGTTGATAAAACATTATATTTATAATTCATATTTATTACACAAGAAGTTTTATATTTCTTTTAAGGATGAGAAAACACATTACTCTTATGTTCTCACCCCATTTAAATTTTGTTAAGTGATTTCAAGATAAAACCATGGGTACTAGACCTACAATTATAGTTTCCTAGAGGATATTTTTATATAAATTTTTTATTTAAAATATTTTTCACATTTATTTACTTTATATTGTACTCATGGTATATATTTATCATTATGTTTATGGGAATTTGTCTTATGGAATAGAATTATTTGTGATTATTGGTTGATTTTTTTATTAATAGAAACTTATGGTGGGAATGGATCTAATATTTATATTTTATTTTTATTGTGACACTCTTTAAGGTAAATAATATTTGTGGTAGAGTTCAGGGGTCATTATCTCCATCACTGTAGATCAAAATTGGATTCTAGCTGGGGTGGATCATGAAAATATGTTATTATTTGTTTTGTTTGAGAGTTATTATTAGGATTATAATTAAGAATATGTGATGATTTCATTGTATTGATAGAGAATTATAGATACTAAATCCTAAAATGTTATGTGGTCTATGTATACAATGTTGTAAACATATATTTGGATCCCACATTGATGAAACACAAATATTATGAGAACAAATAAAAGGATTTTATTAAATTTTTAACTGTTTCATTAAAAATATCATAAGTTACAACATGAAAAATTAGTATTTGTTTTAATGGAATATGAATTATAAATCAATAAGTCTATATTTTATTAAATATTTGTTTATTATTTTGTGATTTTTAATTATTATCTTCCATGATTGATTAACCATCTACAATGGAAAAATAAAATCATGATTAACTAGATTACATAGTTTAAATAAATCCTTTTTATTTTATGAATTCGTAGCTTCTTTGAATATCATGAAATTTTCATTATAAACTGATTTCTATCTTTAGTGTTTAATTTAGAAATATATTTATTCTTTCTATGATACAAATAACTTCTATTAATTCATTCTTAATGTTTTCATTAAGTGAGCAATTTTAATTTCCAAACCCTTGATTCCCAGAGCGGGTGCCATACTTTTTTATATGGAATTATTACAAGGAATCAATTCCCAATGGACCAAATGTTAATAAGTATTTGAATACAAGATTACATATATGATACCAATTTTATAATGGAAAATATAAAATGAAACATACACCATAAAAAAATCTAATAAACTTCCTCCTTGAAAAATCAATCTAATATAACTTCTTCATAACCCGAGGAATGAAAAAAATAAGGGTGAAATAAGATTTTGAGTTAGGGTGAAGTAAATTGGAATCCAACATAAATAAATAAATAATTATTATCATGGAATGTAAATTTATTTTAATACATTTTAATTAAAAAAATAATAGAATAATATTTCTGGAGTTAATAATGATCAAATAATGCCATTAAAATAATAACATGAGCTTGAAAATTTACAATAAGTATTATAACTAATCAAATAATCACATGGAATAACAATAATGGATGAATTAATAATGTTGGGAATCTGATCTATCATTTTATATCTTAAATATTTGTTATTATTATGATATATCCTCAAGAAAAGCGTGGAAACCCATCGGATTTTTTTTCAAGATCAATCCTCCCCATAATTTAAATCAATTTGGAATCAAACATGAATGGTTTAGCGCCAACTAATTTCATTCAAGGTGAATAATAATGCATCAAATATATTACAATAACAAGTAAAAAACCCATGTAAATAATGTACAAAATGTCCTTATATTTTTCTTACTCAATTTAAATCATATATAATGTTCTTTATCAAATATCATTATTGATTACAAGATATATATTTATCAATATTTCCACAATAAATAATATAACATTCAATATAAACATCATATGTAAAAATGGTATATAGTTTATAAAATAATAATATCCATCATAAAATAATATGTATTTTTAAGAGAATGAAAATTTCAAATGAAAATTGATTACAAGGAAGTTGTTGTTTCAAAAGAAAGTTGACAATCACAAAAGAAATTCTAATATTACAAAAACTTTTACCACATGGTAATTTTCATGTTTAATACCATATGATGAGATAATTTAAATTAAAACCATAAATAACATTATGTTAAATTTATTAATGATATAATACATAAAAATGTCCAGTATATACGTCATATAAAATAAGGAAGTGGTGAATATGAAAATAATCTCAAATATGTAAAATGTGAGATAAAAATATCTTAGCTTTAGTCTAAATTTTCACACATGTCTCTTTATTCCTAAAATATAAATTTATGATAATTATTTAATTTTTTATAAAATCTTAAATTACCATTATTACTTTTATTTAACCTATTTACATGTTATATAAAATTATATAATCAATTATGTTTATGTTAGATGTTTTAGCAATATTCAGTTGACGTGTCCAAAAAACTTTTTTGGGTAGAATATGGTAAAAGGGGTAATTATTTAAATATATACATAATAATAATTATGAAATAATTATCATTTTAAATATTAATTACACTTTGAAAACCAATATTGGATTACAGTTATGGAAGTTGAACTAACGTTATGATCACGTAGATGGTAGATCACTGGTACACATAAGTAACATCTCCATTTTTCGATGATCATTTCTGAAAGATGGTATGAAACAATTATCCTTACATAATGGTGATTATATATCAAATATAACATTATTTAATCATATATAATTTTATATAGTATTATTTTGATTCAAAATAAATCATATCGCTTTGAAGAGGTAGTAGTCTACACAACCATGAATGACCTTATAATATTTTCAGTGTGAATGGTTAATAATAAAAGTGACATATTACATTATCAAAAAAGTATTTATTTCATTTATATAAAAGTGATTTCATGTATATTATATTTTTTAGTATATATTTATTTAGATTGATCCAAAATAATTAATGATAGGAAATGGAATACACTGTTCTTGCAGACAGTAGGCCTTATGTATGCCTGAACGATGTTTTCATTTTCTATACGAATTAAAAAAATTAAAGGTTAGTTAAATATATGTATATTATAATTAAATTTTATTTTATTTATCATATATATCACATCGTTTTATAAAAAATATATTTTTTCATTCCACATAACGTGGGAAGGAATCACATCCCTTTGAGGAGGTGGTAGTCCACATGCCCACAAATGATTTTTGGTATTCCCATAAAGTGAATGAATTAAAGGTATATGTTAAATAATTACTCAATAAGAAAATATAAATTAAAAAAAATCATATATGAAATATATAAACTATTAATCTATCACTATTTTCAACCTTTATATGTGTTAATTGATGAAAAAAGAATATAGGTTTGTGAGGAGGTATTCCGTTGTACACACAAACTATGATTCCATATCTAATTTTTTATACGTGTGTGAAGGTGTAAGTAATGTCATTAAAAAAATCATAGTGTATTTATGATAATGATGTTGTTATATATGAATGATATAACAAGAATTGAATTTTTGGGTAAAGGAATAAAACTGAAGTACTAAATGATGAATGTTTACTATTTTTGAGTAAATCTTTCTGGTTTATAAAATATGTCCTACTTGGTTGTCTTTATACCAAAGGAGATGCTTATAAGGTTATGGGAGGGATATTGGGATCTTATTTAGTCTAGGATAAGATGAGGTAATTGGGAATGACTCTAACACCCTGAGTTTTTGTGATTTTTTATTGTATAAATTAATTTTCTTCGATTACTAGAATTTCATGCTACAATAATTCAAAATTTCATTATTATATACACAAAGATAAATTTTTGGTACACGCAACACATGATTTTCATGTGTAACATGCAACATTGAGTTTCTATAAAAAATCTATTTACTCTTATAATAATTTAAACAAGATAATTATAAAAAATAATTTGAACATATTAAAATAAATAACAACTACTCTTTTTTAAATTTTATTTATAATGGTTTTATATAAATAAAATTTATTGATAATAAAACATGTTATATTGGTAATGTATTTCTATGTTTGAATATAATTTTTTCTGAAATGAAATGTTATTTATTTCCTTTTGTGAAATCTAATAAAATTAATTTTATACACTATTAGAAATATAATTTTATTAAATAAAATACTTTTTTTGAACTCAAAATCTTAAAATTATCTCAGTGTGATTTTTTGATATTTTTTTAAGAAGCTTATTTTTTTATTAATAGTGTAAAATTATTATTTTATTTCAAAACTATTATTTCATATAATTTGTTGACATAGTAAAATTATATTTTAATTTGTTTCTAAAGTCCAAATAGTTCAATTATTCATTTATTAATCTAATTAAGGTAACTTGAATCATTTTTATTTTGAATTAATATTTAATTTCATAATGACGTTTTGAACATTATCAATTTAAAAAATATCTTTCTCTCCACAAGTGTCGGATTTGAATTAAAATTAATTTTCCACTTATGTGACCTAAATTTAGAAATATTTACATATATAGTTTTAAATTTAATAAAATTTGTAATATAATAACATTTAATTATATTTTGACAATTTATTTTAAAATTAAATAAAATTAATTATAGCAATTAATGTAAATTTAATCTTAAGAAGAGAGTAAACCATGATATTAAGGCCCAAAATGACCTCCCCACATCTAAAAAAAACATTGGGTGGACTTATTTCTTCCATAAACCATCTATTGTTGAGTTGTTTTGGTATTTTATTTCTTTTAATAGGTAAGAACACATGTACACCTAACTTGTTTTCAATAATGCAATGTATGTCCCCTGCCTCCCTTATAAAAGGCCAACACCAATCCCATTTCATCACACCTCTCAAACCACTTAGGTTCGACAAATAATTTTCCAATTCAGTTTAAAACATCCCTCCCTCATTCCTTGAAGCATTATTTTGGGCATAAATCCAACCAAGGATTCACATTAGTGCAAAATTATAAGAGTTACCCAAAGAAGAGGTAATATCCTTCCTCATTCTCCTTAACTTTATTTCATTTATCCCCTACCTAAACTATATTTATTAAATTAATAAATAATATAATAAATATTCTATATATACCAATATGTTTTATGATAAGGTTTTAACCTACACGTATAAAATTCCATATAATTGGTAATGGACTTACCGTTCTTGTGGACATCAAACTACCTCCTCACGGAACGATTTTGTTCGTTTTTCATTATCAACTCTAATCATTGGGAATTATAATTTGAGATATAATTTTATACTATATATGTGATATTTATTATATATTTATTCTTCTTTATTAATATTTTACACATTCCATCATTCTTTCTATTTTGTGTTAATATGATAATTTTTTTTGGGGAAGTGTGGACCACCGCCTCCTCAAAGCGATGTCATTCATTCCCACCCTACTTGGAATGAAATAAGGATGGGTTCAAGAAATATATATGATATATATTTAATAATAATTCTACAAGAATTATTATATATATATATATAATTTTAATTTTAATTCTTTCTTTGATTATGAAAATTAAATAGAGACAACATTTATACGTACGTATAGCTTACGTCTCCACGAACGGTGTATTACATTTTACATTTTCATCTTTAATAGAATAATTATAAATAAAAAAATAATTAATATAATTTATATTTATATAACTTTTTACATTCTACAAATAATTATATACGTATGAGGACCAAATATATAAAAAACTAAGAGACATTTGAAAAAATAAAGCGAATATTACCTAAATCATAACCAAAACATGGAAGTGTAAATAAGTGAATGGTATACATCCAATTATGGTATTATATATAAAAATATGGTTCTATTTTATATATATAAGAAACTTATATTTATTATACACGAGGATTGAATGAGTATGAAGAGAGTCAAGACATTAAGAAATGGGATTTATAGCCTCACTTTTATTTCTCTAAGATATATTCTGTATTCAACACTTGTGTGTTTTTTGTGGTGTATATAATAACCATTAATATATTATACTATTATTATCCTTATATATATGGGTATTTACAAATCCATTTTATAATCTCCCTTTCATAGGGTTTATGTTTCCAATGTTACCAAATCTATTAAGAAGTTTTGTTTGAGTTTTCCTTCATTGAGACACATGCCATAATTTTTTTTAAATACATGTTTTTTTAAATATGATCATGTAATATTATTTTTTGTTAAAATTATTCTCAAAATTTCTTATGTTTTTCATAGAATACTTTATATGTGGTCAAATTGGTTTCAATGAAATGGTTTTTAAAACTTTTTGAATAATTCTTTATATGTTTTCAATATTATTTTCAAATGGAATGTTTTTCAAATAGATTTATAGTTTAAAATAATTTTTATTAGAGGAAATGATATTTCAATAATTATTTTTATTTAAAATGACATTTCCAAATTATGTTTCCTTTATCATTACATTTTTCATCATTCCTTATTTATTTCTAGTAAATGATTCAAAGTTTTCATTCATATTCTTTCATTGAATGGATTATGTTTTGATGAAATTACATTTATTGAACCATTCTCTCTACCAAAGGTTATATGATTATGAAACTCAATTATTTTAAACCATTATGATTTGGTGAAATGAATATGAAACCTGTGTTTTTTCACATGTTAAGTTATGATTACATGTTTTTGAAACCCATTTCATTTTATGTGTTGCGATATGATTGTTTAGGATTTTGTGGCATAGGTATGTATGGTTTAATTATGTTATTGGTGGGATATATATCTCCCCCCAATATACTGGGTAATGATAGCTGGTATATGAGCTCACATGGAACACATGTTGTGTATGATGCCTGAAAAAAAGAGTGTACATGGGTTAGATCCCAAGCCCAAAATAATATGTTTCACAGTTTGTATCCCATGCCTAAAAATAAGATGGTGAATGAGTTGTATCCCAAGCCCAAGACAAGTGGGTACATGGGTTGTTAGCCAATGATCAATGTAGGTAAACAGGTTATAGCCATATACTAACAAGTTATAAAGGTCTTGGTACATAAACTTGATATAATATTTTCTATTTTTTAAATGTTGGTGTCAAAGCCTCATTTTATTATTTAAGTTAAGAAATGAGCTCTTTTAACTTGGTAGAGAGATTCCCATTATATAGCATAAAGTCCTAGTGGGAATGTAGCTAATTACATTTCCCGTAAACCCAAATTTTTGGCCTAAGGCCCATTATGTGAATATCACTTCTATAGTACCCACTGCTACTACAATGTCCTGCCACCACTATAGTGACCGAACGATGTTACAATACCTCCGCTGCTACCTTAACAGTAAATTACTGCTACAGTACCCTGCGCCCAGTGGGTTTTGAACACCCAATTTTCTATAATTATGTTTTTCCACATATTCTATGTCTTATTCATTAGTTATACTTTCATGGATTATTCTCTTGATTCCATTTTGATTCATGTCTTATGAAATTAAAATCCTTATTAATTGATTCATGTTTATGATCTTTGATATATAGGGTGAAATCTTATAATGTTTGGATCAAGTTCTCAAACCCTTAGTCTCTTGTCTATGCCTATATGTCTCCCTCTGTTACCCTTACCAAGCATCTGAGTTCACCCCTTTTTATGTTTCCATTCAACATGTTATGAAGATATGTATTATGTATGAGTTTTCTAGAAATTAGTCTATTCATGAAGAAACTAGTGAGAGATAATGTATTTCACTTATGTACCATTGTTTATGTTTCCATGTTTCCAATGGAACTAGACTAATACAATAATTGGGAATCCATTTGTGTAATGTTTTTATATTCTTAAAAAATGATGTAATGTTAATGCATGAAAAGATAGGGTCACAATAGTTTGTATCAAATAAAATATTCAAATAACCATTGGAAACTAGGATGAGAAAACCCTAGTGAGATCTCTAAGGATTTTCCTGAGGATTAATCTAAGGATTAGTATGTGTGTAGGAAAATGTAATGAATTTTTATTAAATGAAAGAGTTAATAGTTTCCCAGAAATAACTAAATGTATGAATATATCTAGTGATGTGGTTGTGGAATAGATGTACCTAGGAGTAAAAAATCTTACAGCGTGTATCAGGCCTAACTCGAGCCTAACCTGGTATATGACAGTAGGAATTACTACACACCTGGTTTCAAAGTACAGATTTATATTCATTGGAAATTTAAAAACTCTTCATCAACCGTTATGAACGATATAAATAAAATATGGGTATAAAAATAGTATGATGTACCTAGGGTGTCACAGAATAAGGAATGTGTCATAATTTAGACATAATATATGTGGGTTTCCAAACTTATGTGGTTCCACACTATGAAAAATGTTTCTTACTTTATTACTTTTGGTTGTAGTCAATGGATTGAACCTGAAGTAACCATATTAATGGAGACTATGATGGAAAATGAAATGATTATTATCTTAAGCATTTTATTTTTATGGGATATGGGAAAAAAACCTCATTACTATTGTCATGTTGTTTTCAAGAGTTATGAATCATGATGAGCATCAAAACAGGAAAAGGATGGAATAATGATATGATGAGTCCTTCATGTGGAAACATAGACCTCTTTTAGAGGGTCTTCTAATCCAATTATTTCAAAACAATAGATCATTACCACTGAAAATAAATTCTCTATTCTACAATGTTTGGATAATGAGAAATTCATTCTAACTAGTTATTGTTTAGATGGTAAATCAGACTAGTGGTGGACTCTAATTCAGAATATAAGGAATCATGATGAAATTGAATCCATGGATTGGTATTAGTTCGAGAACTTATTCGTAAATATTTCATTTCCTCATGATCCTCATATGTTGAGGGAAAATGAGTTACTTGATTTGAATTAAATGGATGATGAATCTATCAGTTCCTAAAAATAAAATTTCACATGTGTTATAAGGTATGCTTCTGGAATTATCATGTAACCAGAATGTAATGTTGATAGTTTATATGAAATATTAAATACATATATCATAAGGGAGTTGGCTATATGAGACTTTTTAGTTGTGAAGACATTATGTGTTGTTCAATCAAATTTGAAATGGAGGTTGGAGTTATGTATCCTTATAATGGCTTTAAAAATAAAAGAATTGTGTAGTTCAAAGTAAAATCTAAAAATACATGAATAGAAAACAATGAGCCTTACATTATATTAATATAGTGTAACGAATCATGGAGGAAAATGTATTATGAGGTCTAATAAGTATTTTTTCTATATAATTTAAGACCATTAATAAAGTGATCTCCACACTGACGGGATGAAGTTGGACAATGATGCAAATAGATGAAAATATACACCAAATTCACCTCCAATACATTAGTTTTTCAAGTGTAAGGAGAATGAGAATTATGATAAATAGTTCCCAAACCTACTGATTACCGAGGATGATCAGCATCAACATCCTATTAAACTAAGGTAAAAGAGTAAATTTCATATGATCACTATTTATGACAAGGTTTGTGATGACACTATGGGGAAAAGTAATGTTACCATCAAATCTAGAACATGTAATGTCTTATTTGATTATCGATATACCCACTATTCCATGTATAAATATTTTATTAATGGTATTAAGTTTCCACCCAAAATATTAGATTATGAATTAGTGGTGTGATCCCTAATCGTGCAATGATTTCATATCAAGTTTATTATTTCACCCTGATTGTATTTTATTGAAATATAATTCTTGAAAACCTTGTAATTATTCCCCTAGTTTAATTTCATGTCATCTTAGTCATGGATTTTATTTAATTTCATAAACCCCACATTAATTTTAGAGGGATGGAAGTGATGTTTTATATTTCAAACCAACCAATGATCATCTATCAATGTGATGAAAAGAATGAAAATATTATTAAGATTACAACCAGTGTACAGGTTTTAGTTACCACTTAAAAGGCATGTTTAACTCAAATGGTTGGGGTAAACTCAACATTGATATTATTCATATTGTTCAATAAATTCTGGATGTCTTTCTAGAAGATATTCCTAGTCTTCCTAAAAATTTAGAATTTAATTTCATGATAGAACTCACAACAGGATCTACACCAATTTTAAATACTCCGAATAGAATGACACATATTAGGTTGCAGTACTCAATGATGAAACTACATGAAATCCTAAGTTAGGTATTCATTAAGACAATTGTGTAACCTTTTAGTGTACCTATTTTATTTTTTGAAAATAAATATAGATCAATGAGACTCTGTATTGATTATTAGAAGTTGAACAAGATCAGGATAAAAAACAAGTATCATCTTCCCGATATTGATGACTTGTTTGATGAACTACCCAAAGAATAATAATTTTCCAAGATTTACCTTCATTATGGATATAATAATTTGAGAGTAAATAAAGAGGACATACTAAAACATAATTACACACATGGTATGGACACTGAATATTTAGTTATTGATTTTGGTCTTTATAATACCCATTCTATCATCATGGGTTTGATGAATACGATCATTAAGATTACCATAATCTATTTTTTGTAGTATTTATAGATAATATTATTACCTATTGAAAGATTAGGGAATATCATGAATAACACTTGATAATTGTACTAATGAACCCTAAGAAGGTGAAAATGTTTGAAAAAATTTCATAGAGTGAATTTTGGCTACAAAATATCTCATTTTGGGGTCAAATAATCTCAAGAGTTGGTATAACAATATATCTATCAAAGAAGGAGGATATTGAATGTTGTTATAGACCAAAAATGGTGTCTGATTTCCCTAATTTTTTCTGGATTGTGGAGAATTTATCACAACTATAAAATCCTTTAACCATGTTTACTCGGAATGGTTCCATGTTCCTCTAGACTGATGAATGTGTGGAAACTTTCAAGGAAATGTAGATAAATGTAGTCAGTGCAACTCTATTTACATTACCATAATGTGAATAAGGGTTTATAAAATATGGTGAGTAATCCATTAAGGGATTGGGATGTTTTCTTATGCAAAATAACATTGTTATCGCTTATGCCTCGTAATAGTTGAAGATTCAAATGAAAAATTTCCCAACACAAGATTTGAAGTTAAGAGTGATATTTATTACATTAAAGTTATGGAGGTATTATCTTTATTAAGAAAATTGTGATATATATACATATCATTAGATTCTAAAATATATATTCACATAGAAGGTGTTTAACATTCACCAAATAATATGGTTAGAGACGATAATGGATTTTGACTACTCATTACATTACCACCCTAGGAATGTGAATAAGGTTGAAGATACTTTGAGAAGAAAAGATCATGATAGATTTTCCATGATGATGATAAACAATATCCAATATTTATTAATCTTCAATGGATGGATCTACAAATATTTAAGAGGAATAAGAAGAATATGTAGAGATATACAATAGAATGTTGGAATTGTTCTTAAGTTTAACCATGATTATAATTAAATGACAAGGTTCAAGAACTATGTATGGGTTCCTCACATACCAAATTTGAATAAGGACCTTCTTGAAGGAATATTATTATTCTTCATTCTATATTTATATTGAAATTACAATGTTTTATATATATTTTAAGTAATACTTATGGTGGGATGGAATGAAGAGGGATATCATAGTGTTTTTATCTTGGTTCTTGGTATGTCAACAAGTTAATGAAGGAAGACAAAAGTGTAAGGGGATGCTGAATTGATTAACCATAACAGAATGTGAATTTGAGGACATCACTATGGATTTTTTTTGTTTGAATACCAAAATAATATAAATGGGTTAATTTTATATAAGTAGTAGTCAGTTTGTCTACTAATTCAATGCACATAATTACTATCAGAGAAGACTTATCTCTAGATCAATAGTTGCAGATATACATTGATGAATTTATAATGGTGCATGGAGTACAAATTTCCATTATATATGATTGGGATTTGAGGTTTATCTAAATTTTTTAGAGATATATTTAGTAAGAAAATGGTACACAATTGAGATCCATCACTAATTATCATCCCCATTATATAGTTAGTTTGAAATGAAAATTCAAAACCTAGAGGATATATTGAGATATTTTTCATTAGAATTCAAATTTGTTTTTGACAAATACCTTTCTCATGTTTTTTTCTTAAAAAATTATCTTTCACTCAATCCTTTAGATGGATATTTATGAATCCCTATATGGGCATAAAGGTAGAGATCCAAATTTCTAGGTTGAATTTGGAGAACAAAATCCATTGGGACCTAAGATTGCTGATGAAATGACAGAGAAGATAAAAAACCATACATCAGAATATCAAGGAAGGTAAAAGTCAATAGAATAGTTTTGTTGATAATCTTCAACATGAAATACAATTTTATGTTAGTGAGAATGGTGTTTCAATATAATTCCCTATGGAAGAAGGTTATGTGGTTCAACAAAAATATGAAACTCATCACTACGTATATCAATCCCTTTGAGATTATTGATCCTATAAAAATGGTAGAATATCTCTTGGAACATCCATCAAATCACTATCAAGTCCATGATTATTTCCTTGTATCTATCCCATGTATGTACATACCTAAACCTTCACATTTACTAAAATCATAAGTCATACCGCTAGATCAAGAAATTTCATATGATGAAAACCAGTAGAAATTTCATAGAGAGAATGTTATATAGGGAAAGATAACTCAGATAGTTAAAGTTTTGTGGGGATTTTACCAGTTAAAGAAAGAATTGAGGGAATTTGAGGATATTATGAGTCATAATTATCCTCATTTTTTGTATTAGAATGAGGAGTTTCGAGAGAGAAATTCATTTTAAGGGGGTAGAATATGAAATACATAATATTTTAGCCTTTTATTTCTATTAAATAATTTTTATTTTCTTTCCTGAATTGAGAGACACACTATGTCAAAAATTCATCATTCATTGAACCATGAAAATCTTGTGCTATACAAAAAACTTAACTGTCATATGTTACACACAACACCAAGTTTCTACAAAACGTCATCTTATTATTAAAATTATTTAATCAAGATTGAAATAACATAGTCATTAAAATTATAAATATAAATAAAAATAACTATTTTTACCTATTATTTATTATTATTTTATATAAATAAAAAATATTGATAATTAAATGAGTAATAATGGTAATGTCTTTCTATATATAAAAATTCTATTATCTGAAATGAATTAAATTTTTTTCTTTCTGTGGGAAATAATAAAATTAATTATAGAATCCCATAGAAATTGAATTTTATAAAATAAAATTCTTATTTTTAATTATTAATATCCATATTTTTTTAGGGTTAATATTTGGGATATTTCTCGAAAACAATATTTTTGGATGAATAACAAGAAATAATGAATTATAATTCAAAACTATTGTTTATTATAATTATTATATATAGTTAAATTATATTTTTAGTTTTTTTTAAAGTCTGAATAGATCAATTTTACATTTAGTAATCCAATTTAGGTCATTTTAATTATTTTTATATTTAATTTAGATATAAAATCATAATGAAATTTTGAACATTTTCACTTTAAAAACCCGCTTTCTCTCCAAGTCTGTAGGATTAGCATTAAAGATAGTTTCTCCACTTATGTGAATTGAATTTCAAAAAATGGACATAAAATGTTCTAATAAATATAATATTTGTATTCTAATAGGATCAATTGAACTTTCTATAACACATATTAGTAAAAGTTAATAAGCTTAATTACAACGATTAAGGTAAAATTAATGTTAACATGAGAGTAAACCATAATATTAAGGGATAAAATGACCATTGAACTTTTCTAAAACCCATGTTATGGACATATTTCTTCCATAAAACTTCTATTATGTATTTGGGTTGGGTTTTTATGAAATATTTGTTAGGTAAAAACGTGGGTAAACATTACTTATTTTAAAAAATTCCAAGTGTGTACCCTCCCTCCCTTATAAAAGTGTATTACATCTCCCTCTACTTCACACCACTAAAAACACTTTGGGTAGGCCAATATATTCCCAATTAACTTCCCAAAATCCCTAAAATACTCTTTTAATCATACCTTTTGGATTAAATCCATTGAAGGAGTCCGTTTGGTGCAAACCAAAGGGAGTTACTAAAAGTATAGGTAACATCCATCCTTAAGATCTTTTCAGTTATTTTCTTTCTCCACTACATAAAATATTCTTATTCAATGAAAACATAATAAAATAATTATCTTCAATATAAAAATATTTTTTATGATAAGGGTTCAAACTAAACTTAGATATAATTCTATATAATGGTTAATGAACTTACTATTTTTGTGTATAAAAAACTACCACCTCAAAAATTGATGGAGATCATTTTTTCCTTTACCACCACTTATGGTTGGGAATTATGATGGAAAATCAGTTTCTATGTGATATATATAATATATTAATGATATATAATGGTTCCTATAATTATTATATTACATGTAACATCATGCTTTCCATTTTTGGTAAATATGATAATTTTGTTTCGGGAAGTTTGGACAACCGCCTCCTCAAGACAATGTGATTTGGTCACACTATACATGGAATTATTTAAGGATGGGGTGAGAAAAAGTATATGTTATCTATAAAATATTAATTCTAGTTTAACTAGTATATGTAAATATATATATATATTTCATTTTCTTACTTTCTATCAACATGATAATTAAACAGAAACAACGTTTAAGTGCACGTATGACCTACCGTCTCCATGAATGGTGTATTCTATATAATATTTGCATCTATAATATATTTTTGTAAATAAATATATACTGAATATACATGATCTTTATATCATTTATTACATTCAAAAAATAATTATATATATATATGAAGACAAAAAATATAACAAATTAAGGGTTATGTGAAAACAAAGTGAATATTACAAGAAACATAACTATAACATGGAAGTATTAATAAGTGGGTAGTATAAAGAAAATATGATGTTAGATATAATAACATGGTTATTTTTTAGATTTATAAAAAACATATATTTATTTTACATGGGGTTTTAATTAGTAATTTAGAGTAAATACCTAATTTAATAGGATTTTTAGCCCGTCGTTTATTTCTATGAGATTTATGCCTTATTCACCACTCCTTTAGTTTGTGTGGTATATATACTTCCTATGAATATATTATATCATAATTATACATAAATATATAGATATTTTCACATCATTTTTATGATATCCCTTTTATGGGTTTTATGTTTCAAAATTTAAAAAATCAGTAAAGTATTTTTCTCTACGTATTCCTTCTTTAAGACACATATCATGAATTTCAAGAAAAATGGTTTCAAAAATAAATAATAATATTTTTAAAGGAAAAGATTTTTATTTTTTATAGTCTTCAAAAAATAAAATATATATTTTATTTTATTTTCAAAAAAGATTCAATATACCTTTATATGTTTCAAGTTTCTCGTCAAATGAAATTGTTATCAAATTGTTTTAGGATTTAAAATAATTTTTCAAAGAAGAAAATATATTTTGTTTAATATTTTTTTCAAATGATATTTCCAAATTATTTTCCATATAATATGATATCTTTTGGTGTTATTGATGACTTTATAGAAAATTATCCAATGGTTCCATTCATATTCTTTCTCTAAATGGATTATGTTTTGATGGTAGGATTTTTATGAAACCAGTTTCTCTTTTATAGGTAATATGCTTATGAAACCATCTTATTTTAAAAATACATTCTTTAACAAAATTATTATGAAAATTTTCTTTTTCAGGAGGTTAAGTTATGATTACATGTTTATGAAACCGATTTCATTTTATGTGTTATTATATGATTGTTTATAATTTTATGGAACATGTATATATGATTTCATTATTCGATATATGGGGACACAAATATCTATACAATGAATTTGGAAATGATTGTTGGTAAATGATCTCAAATGGTACTCATGTTATATACAAATCCCTAATATAAGAGTTTACATGGGTTGGAGCCCAAGATAGTAAATAAGAGGGCACACCAGCTACAACTTAAGTCTAAAAAACAGGGTACACCAGGTGTACACCAAACCCTAAAACAATAGGGTACATGAGTTTCTATCCCAATCCCAATGTAGGGACATGTGTTGCAGCCCGATCCTAACATATTATAAAGCTTATTATAAGAATCCTTGATAGAATATATTCTATTATTGTGTGTATGAAACAAATTCAATTTCTTATTCCCATGTTATGATTTCATAGATTATGATATTGACTAATTTATGATTCATGTATTATTAACATCTAATATTTATTCCATGATTCATGTTTATGATATTTGATATGTTGGGTATGACATTTTAATGTCCGGATCAAATTATCATACACTTATCGTTGTGTTTATTCCTATATATCTCTATTTTTACACTTACTAATCATCAAAGCTCACCCCTTTTTATGATTACATTACTCAGGATTTAAAGATATGTATTGTTTATGATTTTTCTAAGAAGTGGGATAGTAATGAATAACTTAGTGGGAGCTAATGTTTCACACATATGTACTAATGTTTATGCTTCCATGTTTTTTAAGGCAATAGAATAATACATTCTTCAAGAGTTCATATTTGTATCGTTTTATGTATTCTAAACAAATTATTTATTTTTAATTAATTAAAAGTGACTGTAACTATAATGAGATATAAGAATAAGTGAGGGTGGGTGAGTTCCATTTTATAAGTGTGGGAGATGACACATTGGGTATTGTTGAAAATATATGTATGACCCACATGTTTTTACAAACAAGCATATTTTATAAAATATAAAATTCAATCCATGAAGTGTTAAGATCAATATATATAACTAAAATGGGTGTTAGACAAGTGTAGGGTAATTTTTACATTTTATATTCTAATTTTAGTTATTAAGTAATATGGTTTTTAACTCAATCAATGAAATTAATTTTATGTAATTTCACTAATTACATTGATAAAAACTTTTATTCTACTTATTTCAAATTCAATGTATTTCTGATTCAATATATAGAACAAATTTTTCAAAATTCAAATTAAATAAGTGGAAGATATTAATTTATAATTAATCCCAGAGAAATTATAGGGAATCATGTTTTTAATGTTATAATGTCCAATAATTTTCAGTGTTTTTATATAAAAAATCAATAAAAAAATTATTTAAATGAATTAAATTTGATTAAATATATAAATTTTGTTAAAGGAAAATTTTAAAAAAAATTATAAATAAAAATTTAACCCTATAAAATATTTATATTAAAAATAAGTTGTCTATTAAAATTTTTTATTTTCCATTATTCCTGAAAATATAAAAGTTGTGAAAAAAAAATTCCGCAAATTAAATTTTGATAAACTAAAAAACTGAATAATAGTTTCTTAAAATATAATATATAATTTTTTCAAAATTTTATTGAAAATACTAACCATTAAAATGTGGTAAAACATCCATTAGAATAAATTTAGGTTTTTAGGTATAAAATTTTATTTTTTATTATCTTATACATATCAAATATATTGAATGAATATAAAAAATATTTTGGTGAATATATAATATATAGATTTCATTAATATCATTCAGTAATAGTAATTAATTTTATAAATTAATATAAAACACCATTGTGTTCTAATAATCGTTTTTGTGAAAACATTCTCTTTATATTCAATGGGTTCTTATATTCATTTATAATTAATCAGTAGCCAAATAATTATATTAAAATATGTAAACTATATTTTAAAAATTATGTTGATACTATTCATACATGTCATTAAAATGGATATTTGATAAAAATCATAATAAATCACTTCATTAATTGCGTACTATAGATTTGTAAAACTAGATATTTCAAATAAAGCTAGCTATTGAATGAACACATTATTATGTATAACCCAAGACGACATAGTATTTTGTGTACAAATGATACTCATAGTTTTGTGTATGTATGATTAATTTTGAGTTATATAAAAATATTTCTAGAAAAAATTAAATTTATTTTAAAAGGAAATTATTATAAAGTGTTGGGTGTCACATTATCCCCATCTCAAATAAATTGAGTCCTGACAACTCAAAAATTATCTCAGTAATCAAGGGATTGATATATGAAAATATTATTGTTGATAAACCCATAATATAAAATAATTAACAAAACAACCTCTTAATAAGAGATAAAGGGAAGTAAAATGGTCATGAGATTAGGTTCCCATATAGAAGAACATTGGTGGGAAATGAAAACATGGACCTAGAAGAAATGACTAGATAACTATAGTAATTGATAAAAATAAATTAATTGATCAATAAAAATTTAAGGGGATAAAAACCATAAATCTATGATGATTTTAAAGAACATCCATTGAAAAAATATTATATTTGAATAATATTATTGTTTCAATTCCAAATTTCTTAGAGGTGAATAATTATTTTACTCTATAAGGATCTTTGGAAATATAAATACTTGTTTCATTTCAATTTCATATGGACAATATTATCCATTAGTTCTGACATAAAATTTTTTAACTCAAGAGGATAAAAAAATATGTGTATTTAATACATTAACCTCCTACACCTCATCCAAAGATCAACCAAAACCATTTCATAAATTTTGAAATTTTAAAAATGATTATGATCAGACACATTAGAGAGAAGGTCAGAAAATTTCATAAATGTGCATATTAATATTCACGATATTATACATAATTTTCATATACAAAAACATCTAAATTCCATCATCATGTAATTTCATGATACATCTTAATATCTAAAATATCCATTAAATATTTATTAACATCATGAATTATTCCTTACAACTTACGTAAAATTTATGATATTGGATATATTCTTTTAATCCAAATTTTTTTAGACTATGTCAATGATTACGTAACAACTTTTCTGGTAAATCATTATGAAATTCCAAGGTGGTTAGTAATATCTAGTTTACTTTTCTTACATCAATCATATATTTTTCAACTATCATTATCTCAACAGTAAGAAAATTTTAATGGATTTATTTCCCAAAATCATGGGTTTTCCAAGTTTCAAAAATTGTTAGTGAATCATTTTTATTTGTAATCAGAACCATTCATCTTATTCATTCAATTACTTCATATTTTAATTCATATAACCTACACATAACTGATAAAATAATTAAATAATAATATTCTATAATTCAAACACATAAAATATAATAATTCCAATTCATATGTGGTAATAGATTTTTTTGACAAAGACCCATTAGCCAGTTTTGAAGTGTATTCCTATGGTTCTTGGGGAATTGTTTTACATGGTGTTATATCTCCTTGTTCTTGATCATTTTACATTTTTAGTATTTTTTACCCTTATAGTCATACACACAATGGCCATTTTCTCCACACTTTTAGTGAATTTTCATTCCTTTTATTCAAGTGAAAAATTGTTTCATTATCCAATTATCATGTGTGGGAGAATAATTATTTTATTCCTTTACATTATCCATCACTTTCCCAAACTTCATCTTGTTCTCATGTTTCCCTTAGAATATATAATATAGATATATCCCTTTCTCTATATTTTTATCCAATGATAATATTCCATCATATGATTAAAATTATTTGTATACTATTTTCCATCAAAATATTGGCTTAAGAGAAGAATAGATATAATCTGTCTTACTATTTGGATCGCATGCATCAGTGAGGATTACAGTCCTTATACTAGGAGCCATTTCAGAATGAAGAAATATACAATATTAGATTATATAATTATGAAAAATAATTTATAATCCCAAAACTAATGAATTAATAACATTAATTTAAAAACATTTATGCATAGATAATCTCAAAATCAGAAACATGATTTCATTGGGATGTTATTCTATACTTATCCTCAAATTATATCTTAGGTTTATCTTACTTAAACATTTTTTTCCAAAATCCTATTTCAATGTTTCTACTAAATTTTCTATGATAATAACTGTAATAACCTAACTCCAAAATAATGGATCTTGTGATTACATTATTACAATGTAATTATTATAGAGAATTAAATCTAGAAGGATTGGAGGTTGAGAAGTTTCTTGAAATCAATATTACTTTAATGATACCCAATTTACACTAATAAATTTTAAAGGAAACATAATACATAAAAAAATATAAAAAATTTCAATCTTGAAAAATCATTTAATGATATCTTCATCATATCCCGAGGAAATGAATCAAAATTCAAGAGAGTTCAAATGATCAGTAAGGGTTAATTATAATGGAATCTATAGTGAATAAATTATGACTGATCACCATGATAAGTTAAATGAATAAAAGACATTCTAATTAATCAATAACATGATAATAATATGTATGGAGTAGTAAATGATCAAATAATTCCATATAAATAATCTCATGAGCTTGATACTTGACCATGGATATTCTGAATAATCAAATAATCATAAGGAAGAAGAATCATGACAAAACACATAATGATAGAAGTGAAATATATCAATATCTGTCACTAAGATAGTTTGTTTCAAGATCAATTCTCAATATAGTTTATGTATATAGGTGGAAACCCATCTTATTTTTGTCAAGATCTATCATCCAAACAATTTAAAATTCATTTAAGTCAAACATCAATGTTTTGTTGCCAACTGATTTTTTAGGATACTTTAATTGCATATGCGATCTTACATTAACAGGTCCACAAACTATGTACCAAATTTACAAAAATTTCATCATATATTTAATAAAAATTTAAATCATAAAAAACTTTCCTTATCAAGTTTTAGTATTGAGTAAAGCATACTTATTTATAAATAATTTCCCATTAAATCATACTACATTCAAAGTAAATAAATCATATATAAGAATAGAATATAGTTTATGGAATACCCATATCAATAATAAAATATGGATATTAAAAATAATTTTAATTTCCAAAGAAAAATTAATATAATAAAGTTATTGTTTTAAGAGAAAGTTAACAATCACAAAATGAATTTGTATTTTATGATACCTTTTATCACAATGTAATTTTTAATTAAATCCCTTTAGATGAGATAATTCAATGAAAATAATTAAAATACATGAATTTAAAATGATTATTGATATAATATATCTATATTTTTATTATATACACCACAAAAAATAAGTATGTAGTGAATATGTCATTTATCTCAGAAATGTAATAATTGAGATGAAAATACCTTACCCTGAGTATGTCATGTCACATGTGTATCTAAATTCATGATTAATAAACTTATGTTAATTATATATTTGTTTTAGAACCTTTTTAATTTTTAATATTACTTATATTTTACCAATTAACATGTTATATATAATTAGTTAAACAATTAAGTTTAAGTTTGACCATATTCAGTTTATGTGTCAAACCAAATTTGGTATGTAGACTATGGTCAATGTGGTCCCCATTTAAGAATATATTGAATAATAATCATGAAACAATTATCAAATTTTTTATAAATTATACATTTTATACCAATATTTTATTATGGTAATAAAAAATTAACCAATATGGCGATCATGGAGATGGTAGGCTATACGTACGGATGGGTAACATTTTTATTTTTAGATGACCAGTATAAAATGAAGGTAAGTAAAAATTATCTTCCACTAATTATAATAATATATTAAATAAAATATTATTTAATAGAATATACTTTTATATATAATTATTGGAATGAAAAATGAATCTCATTGCTTCGAGGAGGTGGTAGTTGACACACCCACTACCGATATTACAACCTTTCCACTGTGTGGAAGTGTCATAATTAAAATGATATATTTTATTATCAAAAAGTTAATTATTCCATTAATATCATAATTATTTAATTTATATAATATATAATATATATATATATGGATAGTAATCGAAAATATTTAGTTATAGGGATTTTAATACACCATTCATGAATACCGTAGGTTGTACGTACTAATGAACAATGTTTTCATTTTCTTATCGTACTAAAAGCTATAAATTTAAATACTATTTATTTATATTCTAGTTCCATTATATTATGGGTATCATTTATATAACATATTTTTATTAAATACATAATTTATAAATTTTTTATAAAGCATGAATGAATCACATCGATTTTAGGAGGCAATATTCCACACTTACACAAATAATGTTATAATTTCCCAAAAAATGGAAAGCATGAATGTATATATTTTATAATAAATTCAGAAGAAGAAAAATAAATTTTAAATATCATATATAACATATATAAACTATAAATATATCATTATTACTAAACATTAATGGTTCTAATGGAAGAATGAATAACATCAGTTCACAAGGCATTAGTCAACCCAACACACAAATGATGATTTACGTATCCCATTTGATGGAAGTGTGTATAGGTGTAAGTGGTAAAAATAAGATAAAAAATATCAGTATATTTATTTTAATTATGATATTATATAATAAATATATAATAAAAATTAAATGGGTTGATATAGAAATAAAAAAAAGTCCTCGTGGAAGAATATTACCCCGTTTTTGGGCAACTCCTGTAGGTTTATACCAAAGGACTTCATTTTCTATCATTTTGGAACAATTTAGGCTCCAAGTAAGAGTGGATAACATTTGTGGGAATATTTTGTCTAGTTTTATATTATCCAGATATTATTTATAGTTTTATAGAATTTTGGGGGTGGGGGTATGTGACCTTTTATTAGAGGGTATCATGAAACATTGGGCATTCTTGAAATGACTTTTTTTCTCTCAATGTTTTTACCAATACAAAGGCATGAATAACACAAAAAAATATATAAATGAAGCTTCAATCTATAAATAAAGACATAAAATTTGTTTTGGACATGTATTGGATCATTTTGACACCTTATAATTCATTTTATAGTCATTAGGTAAACTCATTTTTACCTTAATCACTTTAATTAATTATAACTACTGTCAATAATTATTTTGGTTAAATTTTTTTTGATGATATTCAAATTATAAATAAATATTATTAAAAATATGGAATACATTTTTTAAAATTCAAATAAAATAGTTGGATGAAATTAACTTAAAATTAATCCCACAAACGTTACATGAAATCCAGGTTTTAAAGTGAAAATTTCAAAAAGAAATCAAGTTTGTAAACAAATAATCAATATAAAAATGTTCAAAATGAATTAAATGAAATAAAATTATATATAATTGGTCAAATTAAAATTAAAAATAAATTAAAAGCATAATTTACACTATAAATTATATAAATGGATATGATGTTTTCAGTTTTTTTTTTTAATTTTCACTATTCATCAAAATATGAAAGTTCTTAAAAAAATACCAAAAATCCAGAAAATGTAAATTTCGATATTCAAATATAGTAAATGATATTTATTTTTTGAAATATTATTTATAAATTTGGAAAATTTTGGATTTAAAATAGGTGTTCCATTAAAAGGATGTAAAAATGTCTTTAGAAAAATATATATTTTTATCCATAAAATGGGTTTTTTTTCTTATTATATTCCTATAAATTTTTTTTTATGAAGGTTAAAAATATTTTGTTGAATATATAATTTATTAATTTTATTAAAATCATTAAAAAATATAAATTAATAAAATATATTAAGGTAAAAATCCATTGGGGAATAATAATCTTTTTTATAAAAAATATTGTCTCTATATTCATTGGGTTATTTTATGAATTTAAAATTAATTGGTATCCAAATAATCATATAAACAAATTTAATAAATAGTTTCAAAATTATTTAATACTTTAAGTACATACCATTACAACTTCTGGCAGATAACTATCCTATTATATAATAATTTGAATAGTATATGAAAGTTTGGTAAAACACGATCCTGCATGTAATGCTAGCCAATAATGGAACATAGTATTATATTCAACACCATTAAAATTAGTGTTTCTTTTAAAAAAAATCCAATATTAGTGTTTTTGAATTTTTTTTCTTCATTTGGTGTTCCCTACAATGAAATCTTCCAACAAAATTAAATTTATTCTAAAATAAAATATTATAAATCCTTTATATGTCACAATAATTGAATATTTTGTAGATCCCTTATTAAATAAATTTACCTTAGTAAAATAATTATAAATATGATGATTTTTTGATTCTATGCACATGATGAAAACAATTTAATAACATGATGTTAGGCCTTGTATTACCTAACACATGTTATATATTTTATTCATTTTCAAAGGTTGTATCGTAAGCATGATTTCTAGTTTCTTATTTTGTATATTTTGGATGAAGAAAATAATGGTTAGTGATTATTCATTAAAAACTAGAAAAAACTTACCTAAATTTAAAAAATTATTTTTAAAATCAACTTCTTGTTTTCCCTAATAAATTACATTTCTTTTATAAGTCAAAACATTATTTATATTCCCTCTATAGATGTAAAAAGGTATATGGATATATTTAAGAGTGTGTTAGGGGTTTCTTATTATTGGAAGCATGAATAAATTTAAATACTTGTATGTTTGGTTTTTACAAACATCTAATATGTAATTTATCATGTAAATCATGTGATGAGTATGCTTTAAATAAATAAGGATGTAGAATCATAAAAACATTTAATAACATAAAAAAATGTTTCTATTATGGTTAAATGTTTAATGAATGATTCAAATGAGTATTCCATTAATGATAATTGAAAAGACGTCATTTTTATATTTAAATTTAGAATTTTTAAATCTTGTGAAAGTGATATTTTAAACAGAAAATTATGATACTATCAGAGGTATATAGGTTTACTGATGATTATTATTTTTCATGTAACATTAAAATTTCATAACATATTGTTTTTTTATGAGAAAACGTTTTTCCATATAGAAAAAAATAACACTATAGAATCCGGAAAATGTTGTGTTTTTTTCCAAAAAATATTATAAGTTGAAAATTTATACTATCTATTTAAAAAAAGTATGATTATAATTGTAACATCCCTGGTAAATAAAGAATAAAGGATTTTAATATTTATTAGTATTTACATATTAAATATTAATTTTACTTTAAAGGGGTTTCTATGTTGGATAGCATACCCGATACGCAACAAAGAGTTTCTTTGAAATATTACGTTGCACACTAGTAATAAAATAATATTATTTTAAAAGGTAGTTAACACATAGCCGTTGTATTGGAGAGAATGAATGGAAATAACTAAATTATGACTATATATGTTTGTTAAATGTTTTTACATTTATCCAATAAAAGATAAAGGCTTAAAATACGAAAAGAATTCAATTTTAGGCATATATACTCTAATTTTCACTAAAGGTCCACTTATCACCTTTTGATGGCGAACCATCATTAAGTATAGTTTTTGTCCCTCCTATACATTATATTGGGCCAAATAAAATTCTTCTTTATAATCGGGACATCAAAATTTACTTTGTGTGATTTTTTGGTATTTTTCTGATAAAGTTCATTTTTTTAATGAATAGTGAAAAATGTTGTATTTTAATTCTAAACCTATTTATAATCTAATTTTTTTATATGATTAGATTATATTTTGAATTGAATTTAAAGTGAAATTATAATATATTTTTTTCCATTTAATCCAATAGTTATCATTGGAATTAATTTCACTTTGAAATTGGACTTAAACTAGTGTCAATCTTTTGATACTTATTGTTTCATAAAAACATGCTATTTGCTCTGAAAACGGGAATTAATTATTAAATTAATTAATGTAACTTATATGTTTTGAATTTTGTTAAATAGAAATCATTTTTGAATCTGGAATATCAAATATAGCTGAGGGTAATGTTTTAGAATTTTTCTGAAAAACTTCAATTTTTGATGAATAGTGAAACCACTAATTGGTACTTATAAAAACGGATTTTCCGTTTAAATAAAATTTTACCACCTATATGTTTTGAATTTACAAAATCCAACATACAGGGTTGTCATTAAGAAGTAAAAAGTGGTTCAATGGGATTAAAATATATTTTTGTGAATAGTAACTTTTAAGTTTTTAATCGCGATTAGAGGTAATTAGTGTAATTTAAGGTAAAAATAATGTTTTAATAATATGAAATGACCTTGAAACATGTCCTAAACTTATTTTCTGTTTCAGGGCCAACTAATACAATCAATGGGTCAACTTGGGGACCCCATGGAGCCACTTTGGTGGGAAAATAACATTAATAACTTTTTATTTAATGTTAAAATTAAAATGTCACAAACATGAGTTGTTTTGCTAAAACAATTTTTAAATGGGGTTATTCAAGTCATATTTTTGACTATAAATATTCATTATAAATATAAAGAGATTTTATACATCATTATATTTTTGTTATAATTTTTAGACATTAAATAAATTAAATTATTTATGATACCATGATGATACAACGATTACCTCATTATTTAACGATTTAAAAAAAATGAAAATATAATGTAAAATATAAGACCTAAACATTTAAAAAAACCTATTTAATGGGTGTATTTCTAACTCTTATCACCTTACCCTATAAATATATAATTTTTGGACCTTTTAAATTTGAAAAGCCTTCTATAATAAAGTAACCTTTTATAAATTTTCAAGAGTTCCCCTCCTCTCTGCTTATAAAAGGCCCCCACCTCTACCACCTTACTCACACCTCTCAAGCCTTTGGCTCGGCCAACCCCTATCCACTTTGTCTCTCCACATCTCTCTCTTACTCTTTGAAGCCTCACTTTGGGCAGAAGTCTTCCCAAATAATCCTTTGAGCTCAAATAAAAATGAGTTACCTGTTTTAAAGGTAGTTTTTTATCTTGTGTTCTTATGTTTTATTTTGATTCTACAACCCTCTAAACTCTTTATATTCCTTTATTTTGTAACAAAACCAGTATATTAAATATACTAGGATATTTTTATAAAAATTATTCAAGCTACACTTACACACACCTACATATAATGGTTAATGAACATACTGTTTCTGTGGATGGAAATTTTCTGCTTCACGAAACAATGATTGTTTAACACTCATATAACACCTTCAAAGGTGGCCATTAAGATGTAACTATATTTATATATGATATATAATATTTTTATTATTTACTTAAGCTTCTGTATTTTTCATTTATGGCATACCTTTATGGTTTTCATTATGGGTAAACACGATATCTTCATTTTAGGAAGTGCGGACTACCGCCCTCTCAAAGTGATTTGATTCATTAATACCATATGTGGTACGTATAAAGAATAGATTTAATGATATTATATATGATACAATACTGTAATTATAATTCTATTATGTATAATTATGTTTTTATTCCATTAAATATGAAATAGAAATGAAAGTATCATTCATGCGTACGTATGGCTTACCGTCTCCATGAACGGTGCATTTTATTTCATACCTCTAAATGTTATGTAATATTATAAATGCATGTATATACTGGATATATATGAAATATATGGTATCTAAATATTGAATATAATTCTGGATGTAATGGATATTTTACCCATGAACAACTTGTAATTATAAAGAGTTTAATTTTGACTCACGTACCAATGATCGACAAAATGAACATTATTAACTTAAATAATTACAAAGTGTTCATAACTTGGTAATAAATGATATAAAAGGAAGAATGAACTTGAAAAAGGTTCTTACGTAAGTAGAAATTAACTCAAGTTTATTATTCAGGAGATTAAAGAGCAATCGAGTCAAGTTGGACCTGAGGTATGGGACTTCGTCTCAATCTGATTTCATTGAGGCATATTTTGTTTTATACAAAACATTCTTTTATACGGTGTATAAACCCCTTTGACTTATACGTTTATCCAAAAGGAATATTTTTATATTAAGCCTTTTACTAAATGACAAAAGGGAATGTTTTTGTCGTACGTATGCGGTGACAACGACTTCTCTGCCGCCATGACCATTATTTGATTTTCGGATTCCTCTACAAGCCATACCTTTTTAAATGAAAAATAAATAACATGTTTTACTTTTATTTTATTTTGGTATTGAAAATGGTTTTCATAATGTTTTTATATCAATTTTTTTCATTTTATATCTTGTGATTGAAAAGTGTAAATGTTATGTTTCCTTTATGCATGTTTTATGTGATACGATTATGTTATGGTTCTTGGGAATTATTATGAAGACGAGTGGTTCCATGATAATCTAAGGGCGGGTGAGCCTGATATAGCTCTCCAATGCATTGGGTAACACGAAGGGGTTAAAGGTTGAGGTTTCTCCAAAGAGGTTTAGGGAATATACTATGATGGGTATTTCAAACGTAACCAAGAGGGTTACTACCTACGTAAGAATGTTATGAATGCCTCAAGATACCTTTACGTCTTATGATTTCTATGATTTATTCATGATTTGATGAGGTATGTTAAAGTGCTTATATTTTATGGGTGAAGTATGATTTCATTCTTATGTATATATGTACTCATGTTTCTTTTCCATATTTTTATATCCCTTACTGAGCTTTTTATGCTCATTCCAAGTTTTTGAAATGTTTTTCACAGGTCAAGGGAAAGGTACATGATATGATGATAGTGTCAAGGAAGTGTCAAGAAAGAATCCATGTTTTATTTTAAATATGTTTCTATTGATGGGAAAACGAATACTATCTTTTATGTAACCACTTTTTTTAAATGTGGAATGTAATGCATGTTTTATGATCTAATTATCTAAAACTCTAAACCTGGAAAGATCCTCAATGTGAATTATTCATTGAATTCAATATTAAGTAAGGTTTAAGGTCGGGGCCTTATATGTGGTATCAGATGTCAGTTTAGATAACTTTAGGAGTTATAATTCTATTAAATGGTTATCCAAAAATATATTTTTTTATGGTCAAATTGAAATGATATAGAATTTTAAGATTAACTTGTTTCTTCATCTAAGACACGTTTGTTCAGAATGGTTTTCCATAGAGGAAACAGGGAAGCAGTGCTAGGAAGGAATACAAAAGGAAATAACCTTCCGAATCTGCATCCTGTGATGGTCAGAATTGGAACTAAATAGTTTGTTGCAGTAATGGAACAGTTGACTCAAGCGATAAATGGTGGTGGTATCTATGCACGAGATCAGCCAGATCAACCGCAAAGGAACATGTCCTTGGTGGAACATTTCATGAGGCAACATCCCCCATCATTCATAGGATCATTTGACCCTGTGATATCTAAAGGGTGGATTAAAGAACTGGAGAAGATTTTCGATGTCATGGGGTGTTCAGATAATCAAAAGGTTAGTCTTGATATTTACCGTTTGGAGGGTGAAGCAGATCAGTGGTGGTCGATGGTTAAAAATATCAGGGATGCTGATGAGATTAATGCTCTTGACTGGGATGATTTCAAATGTATGTTTCTTGAGAAGTATTTTCCTATGGCTGTTCGACTTTGGATGGAAAAAAAATTCTTGGAATTGAGGCAAGATGAAGACTCAGTGGCAACCTATGAAGAGAGGTTCACTCGATTGGCAAGGTATGCTCCAAATTTTATCCAAGACCTTGATAGTAAAATCAATCATTTTTACTCAGGATTAAAGCCAAAATATCGAAGGGCATTGACTTCTAGTGAGTTCAAAAGTTATGAAATCCTTGTTCAATGTGCTGAGAAGGTGGAAATGGAGTTTTCCAATGATCGAGTGTTCTATAACAACCAGTAGAAAAAGAGACCGAGGTGGCAAGAGAAAGGAAAGAATTATTCAAAAAGGTCTGACGGTAAGAAAACTATGTTTCCTATTTGTGATAAATGTGGTAAAAGGAATACTGGGGAATGTCTTCTGAATTCGGGAAAGTGCTACTGATGTGGTAAGATGGGACATAAGGCTCATGATTGAACTGAAAAAGATTAGGGTGAAGGTAAGAAAAAAATGTGATTTACAGTTAGTGAAATGTTTTAAGTGCAATGAGATGGGTCACTATGCAAACGAGTGTCTGAAAAAGAGCCCGAATGATGGGAAGAAGTTAGAATACAAGCAGAAAGGGGTGGTTAAATCCTTTGCAACTACTTCAGCAGATTTTGGGCCATCAAATGAAGTGGTATCAGGTACTTTGTTTTTTCAGATTATGCCAGTGTGCTGTTTTATTCTGGGTCTACACATTCTTTCATCTCTGAAAACGTTTCTAGTAAAATGGGAATACCATCTCAAGAAATGACTCCAGAACTTGTGGTAAAAACACCTGGGGGAAATGTTGAGGGATAAAGAATTTATTAGAATCTTCATATCCTTATCTGTGGAAAGAACCTATTGGAAAACCTTTTTGTTTTACCTCTAGTAGAGTTTATTGTTGTCCTGGGTAAGGATTGGCTCTCTATTTATCATGCTAAGATTCATTGTAGAGCTAAAGAATTTTCTTTTTAGAAATAATTTCAGATTGTGTACAAGAATGGAACCTTACTGTTGATAACGTATCAAGAGGTCGGGGAACTTGTAAAAGATGGAAATGAATGTTACCCTGTACATATTGTTGAAAATAAGGGAACTGTTCAGATTAATGACGTGCTAGTGGTAAACGAGTATCCTGATGATTTTTCTTGATGATTTGCCTGGAATAATACCAGATCGGGAAGTTGAGTTTACTGTAGACTTAGTTCCTGATGCTAAGCCAATTTCAAAACCCCCTTATCGAATGGCTCAAATTTAACTTTTAGAGTTGAAGGAGCAATTGCAAGATTTATTAGAGAAAGGTTTCATTCGACCTAGCACATCACCATGGGGTGCTCCTATTTTATTTGTTAAAAAGAAAGATGGTTCTATGAGACATTTCATTGATTATAGAGCCTTGAATAACATCACTGTAAAGAACAAATATCCTTTTCCTCATATCGATGATCTGTTTGATCAGCTCCAGGGAGCTCAGTATTTTTCAAATATTGACCTGAGATCGGGGTACCATCAGTTGAAGCTAAAGGAAGCAAATATTCTGAAGACTGAGTTTCGTACAAGATATGGCAATTATGAATTTGTTGTAATGCCTTTTTGGCTAACCAATGCACCTACTGTATTCATGGACTTAATGAATAGAATTTTCCATGAGTTCTTGGATAAGTTTGTGGTTGTTTTCACTGATGATATTTTGGTGTTTTCTAAAAGTAAAGAGGAGCATGAAAGACATTTAAAGGTTATTTTAAAAACCTTAAAAGAAAAGAAATTGTATGGGAAATTCAGAAAGTGTGAGTTTTGGTTGCAACAAATTTATATCCTCGGTCATATTGTTTCTAAAGATGGGATAACTATTGATCCGGAAAAAACAAAGGTTGTGTAAGAATGGCCAAGACCCACAAATGTAACTAAGATCCGTAGCTTCCTTGGTTTGGCAGGCTATTACTGAAGGTTTGTTAGAAATTTTTCACGGTTATCTATTCCAATGACTAAGCTAACTCGGAAGGGTGTTAAGATTATCTGGACAAAATAATGTGATGATTGTTTTCAGGAACTGATAAGAAGATCGGTGAATGCTCCAGTTTTGGCACTACCTTCCAAGAATGGGGAGTTTGTTATCTACAGTGATGCTTCATTTAAAGGACTTGGTTGTGTCTTAATGCACAATGATCAGGTAATTGCTTATGCTTCACAACAAATGAAAACTCATGAGGTAAATCACCCTCCACATGATTTGGAATTAGCTGCTGTTGTTTTCACATTAAAAATTTGGAGGCATCATTTGTATGGAGTAAAGTGTGAAATATATACCGATCGAAAACGATTAAAGTATATATTCACTCAGAAAGAATTGAACACGAGACAAAGGATATGGCTTGAAATAATCAAGTATTATGATTGTACAATTCATTACCATCTGGGAAAAGCAAATAAAGTGGATGATGCTTTGACTCGAAAAAGTAATGCTTCATTAACAATGTTGCATTTCGAACATGATCCCTTGGTTAAGGATTTGATGAAATTTGGCATAGAAGTTGTTGGCGTAGGATGTCCTTCTATTTTGTTTCATGTATCAGTGAAATCTTCTCTATCAGACAGAATTAAGCAAGCAGAGAAGCAAGACAGTGAGTTGCAAAAAAAGGTAGAGCTAGTTCAGAAGGGTAAGTTGCCTGAATTCAATATTGATAATGATTTTGTTTTGAGATTTGGGAAGAGATTGTGTGTGCCGTGTGATTCACAGTTGGAGATAGATTTGTTATGTTAGGCTCATAGTTCTCTGTTTTAAGTCCATCCTGGCAGTACTAAGATGTATATAGATCTTGGGGAGTATTACTGGTGGGACGGAATAAAAAGAGATATTGTTGATTTTACTGTGAAGTGTTTGACCTGTCAACATGTTAAAGCAAAGCGACAGTTACCAAAAGGGATGCTTCAGACTTTACCAGTGCCTGAGTGGAAATGGGAGAATATATCTATGGACATCGTTGTGGGATTTCCGAAGAAACCACGAGGTAATAATGCAATCTGGGTTATTGTTGATTGATTGACTAAATCTTCCCATTTCCTTGCTATACGAGATACGTTTTCCCTAGACCAACTTTCCCGTTTGTATCTTAAAGAGATAATCAGGTTACATGGAGTTCCTCTCTCCATTGTATTTGACCGTGATCCCAGGTTCACTTCTAACTTTTGGAAAGGCCTTCAGAAGTCGTTGGGTACTAAATTAAATTTTAGTACATCTTTTCATCCTCAATCAGATGTGCAGTCAGAAAAAACAATTCATACTTTGGAGGATATGCTACGTGCTTGTTCGACGGATTATCAGAGAAGTTGGGACCAATATCTTTCTTTGGTTGAGTTTTCTTATAATAACAGTTTTCATTCCAGTATACAGATGGCACCATTGGAGGCATTATATGGGAAGCAGTGTCAAACTCCAGCTTCCTTGGATGAAGTGGGTGAAAGGAAGTTGATGGGACCAGAATTGGTAGAAGAGATGGTAGAAAAAGTTCAGTTAATTCAAAAACACATTAGAACAACTCAAAGCGGGCATAAGAGTTATGCGGATAACCGGGGGAAGGATCTATATTTCGAGGTAGGTGATCATGTTTTTCTCAAAGTTTCGCCCTGGAAAAGTGTGATGCGATTTGGTAAGAAAGGAATGTTGAGTCCAAGGTTCATTGGACCATATGAAATTATGGAGAAAGTTGGATCAGTTGCATACCAAGTGGATTTACCTCCAAGTTTATCTCAGGTACACAATGTTTTTCATGTTTCAATGTTGAGAATGTAAATGCCAGATCCATCTCATGTTTTGAGCCCAAAGGTAGTTCAGTTGGAAAATAATCCCTCTTATGAAGAACAACCAGTCCAGATACTTGACCTTTAGAGAGCAAGGGTTGCGGAATAAGGTAATTCACCAGGTAAGGGTTTTATGGAAAATCCATATGGTTTAAGAGGCAACATGGGAATCTAAAAATGTTAGGAGGTATAAATACCCCCACTTATTTTGATAAGTGAATAAAATTGCAAGTACACAATTCCCAAAAGGGGGGAAGGATGTAACATCCCAGGTAAATAAAGAATAAAGCATTTTAATATTTATTAATATTTACGAATTAAATATTAATTTTACTTTAAAGGGGTTTCTATGATTGATAGCGTACCTGATATGCAACAAATATTTTCTTTGAAATCTTACGCTGCACACTAGTAATAAAATATTATTATTTTAAATGGTAGTTAACACGTAGCCGTTGTATTGGTGGGAATTAATGGAAATAACTAACATATTATTATATATGTTTGTTAAATGTTTTTACATTTATCCAATAAATTATAAAGGCTTAAAATACGAAAATAATTCAATTTTAGGCATATATACTCTAATTTTCACAAAAGGCCCACTTATCGCCTTTTGATGGTGAACCATAATTAATTATAGTTTTGGTCACTCTTATACATTCTATTGGACCAAATAGAATTCTTCATTAGAATTGGGACATCAAAATTTACTTTGTGTGATTTTTTGGTATTTTTCTGATATAGTTCATTTTTAATGAATAGTGAAAAATGTTGTATTTTAATTCAAAACCACTTTTTAATCTAATTTATTTATATGATTATATTATCTTTTGAATTGGATTTAATGTTCAATTAGAATATATTTTTACCATTTAATCCAATAGTGGTTGTAGGGTTACTCCTTATGTAATAATGTTATGAATGCTTCAAGTTACATTTATGTATTATGATTTCTATGATTTATTCAAGATTTGATGAGGTATGTTAAAGTGATTATGTTTTATGGGTAAAGTATGATTTAATTCTTATGTATATATGTACTCATGTTTCCTTTCCATATTTTTATATCCCTTACTGAGATTTTTATACTCATCCCAAGTTTTTGAAATGTTTTTCACAGGTCAAGGGAAAGGTACATGATAAGATGATAGTGTCAAGGAAGTGCCCAGAAAGAATCCATGTTTTATTTGAAATATGTTTCCGTTGATAGGAAAAATGAATACTATATTTTATGTAACCACTTTTTTTAAATGTAGAATGTAATGCATGTTTTATGATCTAATTCTCTAAAACTATAAACCTGAAAAGATCCTCAATGTGAATTATTCATTTAATTAAATATTAAGTAAGATTTAAGGTCGAGTCCTTATAATAATTGTTTCATAGATTATTCTAATTATTGTGTCTATATGATAATTTTTTTATTTAATTAATTTAACCACACACCATATATTTTCAATTAATTAATGATTATAATAAAATATTTATTTTTCAAATATTAATTTCTTTAGCGCTGTATTATTATTATTATTATCCTTTTCTTATTATGAGAAAAATAATAAAAAATAATTTATTTGTTGATGTTTCTGATTATGTTTTATATGATTTATTTTCATTTGGTATCTAGAATGTGTTTGGATATAAATGTTCATTACTGTGGTCATTTTTGAGGCATGGGATGTTATTGTTTTGGGGGATATATATGGTTACCTTAATAGTTCAAAGGATTTGTGATTATCGATTCGGGTTGACTATAAGTCACTTAATCTACCACTCTTTTGTAAATAAATGTTGATGACGTTGTTGATTTGGAATGATAATTTTTCTATTTACAAGAAATATGAAGTATTCTGTGTATATAGTGTTGATTTATTATGTACTTTTATTATGATGTATAGTATGGTTTGGAAATGATGACATGGTTGTTTTTGAAGATGGTATGTGATCTAGTGGTTGTTGTGGAGTGGTTTCAGTTGCGATAGAAGTTGGATATTATTGTTTTTTCTATGTTTGTTTGGGATATATGGGTTATGTGATAGAGGTGGTATGATGTCACACTTGATGGGTATTGTTTATATATATGTGTATGATGTTGTTCAAGGGAGATAATTTGGAAGAGTATTGAATGTGTTCATTTGATTTATTGTAAAATTCAATTTTTCATTGTGATATTAATATGATTTGTATGATATATGAAGACCGTGATCTTGTTTGATTGAAATATATTTCTTTAATGATCCACATCGATGTTTGACATCAAAAGGATGAAAATAAAATCTTAGGATATATACTTGATAATGCATTAATAGATAGGGGTATGAATGTTTTTAGTGGAATATTTATTCATAATATTAAGGATTTCATGGAAGAAGTTATAGTTTGCTTCTAGTTATATAATACTTCTGATCAATTATATGTTTCATTAGTATTTTTCTAGTTTCTAAAAGAGGCTATAATATTATGTAAGATGGGGTGTTGTTAATAAAAATGTATTTCATGAGGAAATATCATGAGTTAATTAAGAAATATTTTTTCAAAGGTGGAGATGCATGATCTTATGAAGCCTCTTATGTATATGTTTCTGGGAGATGAGTGTTTATGAATAATTTCTATATATTTCAAGGTTGTCACTATATGGTTTTGGAGTTCTATAAATATTGATATGGATTTCGAGAATATACTTTCACCTATACCTTGAGGATAGAGATTCAATGTTCTATCATTCATTTAATTTGTTTTCCTAAGAATACATGAGAGTTGGATGTTACATTATAGAGATGAGTTAATTTATGATTAGTTCTTGTGAAGTACCATTTTTAGTGTCTGTGACACTTTATAATAATTTTTTTTGTGGGAGAAATAATTTATAGAAGTGGAAATTGAGTTGATTTTTTCGATATTGTACATGGATTCACATTCAATGAATGAGTATATTGAGGTTTGTGGTGGTTGATGTGTTGATATGTTCCTAATGTAATATTATTGGGAAATTTTTCTATTAAATCCCTATGATTAAATATATTAGTAAGTCTTCTATAGAGTGTTATAAATGAGAATATTTTGGGATCATCTACTCCACTAACTAAACCCTTATTTGGTTATCAACTTATTTTCTGTTATTTATTTACTGAGATTTCAAATTTAATATATATGTGTTTTCTTAAACATGGAAATTTTACGATTGAAAATGCATTCAAATGTTTTTTGGATTTTTTTTTCAAATATTTTTTAATTTTCAACTATTGATTAGTTTAATGGAGTAGAAAATGGAAATAAGATTTTGAGAGGGGTGATTTGTGATGTTAACTATCCATGGGGGTGTTCATGATCCATAGGTATCCTATTTAGTTATTTGGAATCCTATGTGATGTTTATATTTATGAATTATGGTTTATCTTATGTGATGTTCATTCTATTAGAGGTAGATGTATTTTTCCCTTTTGAGATTGATTCTGATTCACAATAATAATAACCATATTCGATCTATATACTATAAAATCCCAAAAAATATTTGGTTAATATCATTGTGAGTTTAGGGTGATAGAAGGCCCATGAAGAGGTTTGATAGAGAAACCCACCAACTTCTAGAATGTCAAATAGCATGGAGGTCCTCCACATGGAATTGTCCACCATGAAGGTGATCCCCTTAGTATATTAACTTCCCAACATAAATAATTTAATTCACATGGTATAACATAAAATTTGAATTTATAATCCCAAAAAACACTTACCACTTAGGTATTGTAAAGTGTCCAAACATGGTAGATCCCACAAAGACTACTGACAGGAAAAAAAAATAATTAATTAAAACCCTTGGAGGGATTAATTATTTTCAGTCATCTAAATTTTTTATTGACTAAGACTTGTAGGTATGGAGTTTTAAATAAGATTAATAAATAATCTATTGGGGTAAATTCTTGGTTTTTTTTATCAAAGATAATCTTATATATAATATGGTCTAGTATTATGGATTCAAATGCAAAGTGGTGAAAAAGTCACTAATTGGTTTTGTTCAGTCCAATTAGATCCACTCATTCTGAATCTATACCATGGTCAGGATATATCTTACATCCTATGTGAATTACACTAGGCCTCTATGTAGAATGTTTTACAGGATAATGGTTAGAGTCCTGATCAACTCCAATTAGGTCAGGTTCATCCAATCACACTTCCAATTGCCAAATGTTTATGAAAGAATGAGATAAACAATTATATATAACCTAATTATTAGGAACATGGTTAACAATATAAAATATATGGATTCATAAGTTTTATAAACACCCCTACTCTTGTCCCATAATCATAAGAGAATTATCCATGCATAGTGATGATGATAAAATGAAGAAAGATATTAGACATGCTGTGTATAGTTGAGAATCAATAACAAGAGAAAAAATTTCAGATTAAATAACCAAGAATAAGAATTTAAATAGTTAAAACAAATGAAAATATTTACAAAAACGGACATCACATGAAGAATTAATTATGAACAAGCAATTCATATTAAAAAAATCGAGAAACAATAACAGACAGACCGAAAATGAAGTATAGATGTAGAACCCTGTGTGTGTGTGTTGATGATGAAAAGAGTACAATGTTAAAATAATATTAATGAAAGAAAAGTGGGACTACACAGCTTAATAATGGAAAAGTAATGATTAAAAACTGAAATTTATTCAATGGAATGACAAATGGAATTAAAAGAGAACTACTATAGAATAAGAAGTAATAAAGATACAAAACTATAATGGGAGAACAAAATAGTGTACAGAGAAATCTCTTGTGCACAATGTAAGGAAAACATTATTAGTCCTAATAAGTACATGATGTGAAATTCCTACACCACATGTATTTTATTAAATCTTTTAGGCCCTGACATATGCAAGTCATGTAATTTGGTTACATGCCACATAAATGATATACTATGTTCCCACAGAAGAATATGATAAAATCTACTATCGGGTGATCCATCGATGTTTTTATGTCATTTAAGTTTCTGAATATCATTTTTGAATCTTACTTCTAAGGTGGAATCTAGTTTCTGAAAGATTCACATCATGTACATGATTTACCAATTGTGTATTATATTCATTCATTTGGACTATTCATGTGTTGGTCCGAGGCCTTGAAGGCAAGATGTGAATGGATTATACAAGTCATGTATGTGATACACAATGTTTGAAAGCTATTTTGGATATTTTTCATACATTATTCATTGAAGTCCAGAATACCAAATTCCTATGAAAATAAACCAAAAAATAGTACAATATCGAATAATTAATTAATGAACAGTAAAAAATGCATCAGAAATTTATATAACATTTATACTAATTATATATGATATGGGAATTATACTTAAAATTAGATGTAAATCAGTGATGCTATCCATCCCTATAATGGATTTTTTTGTGAAGGTCCTCCTTATAGGAAAAAATTATTTCTTCAAGGATATCCTCTCCTTGCAGAATTGACTATGAGAAATCCATTCTATCATAATACATATGAAAAAATGAGATCATTTATGAGTGATTCACCACCAATCAAATGTGAAATTCTTTTCCAATTAAAATTCAAAATATAGAAATATTCATTCTCTGTACCAGTGTTCAATCGCATACCATCCAATATGAGAGAGGAAATCCCTATCATTATAGATGATTACAACAAATACGTAGAGAAAAATCAACAATAATTAGACAAGGTTGAAGAGCCTCATATAGGTGATAAAGAAGAGACAATTCTATTTTCAAGACTATTTGATAAAGGCAATACAACAGTCATGTTATAGGATATAGAATTTCCCAAATATAGAATTCTATATTTTTTTCTAATGATTGTTTGCATGACATATGGCTAAATATAAGGACTAATAATCTTAATTTAATGGAATAACATTTATGTTATGATGAATAAACAACCAAATTTATGGTAATAAATAGCATACAATATTAAATAAAATTAGTGGATCCACTATCTTCATGACAACCTAAATTGGGAATATAGTAATGATACCTTTATATTTCTGTTGTCGATTCATTAGAATAATTGTTTTTATTGATCACAAACATCCAATTTGTTTTTCATATCAAAGGATGAAGTGAACATATGGAGTTTTATTTCACTTCACACCCTGCTCAGAAAATCCTTCCAATTGTGGCATCCTGTAATGTCCTAGCCTCACGTTTGATTCAAAAAATGAATTTCCTACTCAATAGATCAAATTATCGTAGATAATAAATGAATAACTATCAAATATGTATGGAGAAAATGGTGAGATCAATTTAAAAAATCCTACAACATGCATACAATGTTAATGAGAAATATTTTATGTTAAGGGAATAAAATTTTCAATAATATATAATATCTTCAAAAGCATGCAGCTCATGTGAAAATTATACAGTGAACCTAGCCCATGTTTGAACTAAGCACTTTATGAAAAAATAGATTATCATTAGAAGAAGCATCAATGAAAATCTATGGGAAACCCAAGTTATGGGGTTGGGGGATTTTATATCAAAAAATTGTAGGTCATAAAACCAAGCTCGAATAGAATTGGAAATGGAATGAGATCATCCTTTTCCCATGAAGCCTTGGGTTTCGTTACCTCATCTCCTCCCAAATGGAAGTTAGTATATTCTTATTTATGAGGGGGATAAAATAATAAATCCTCCTAATTTACCTAGATCATGTCTAAAATTTCCCCCAAGGATTAAGGATGGAATAACTATCTTGATATTCTCTTTGAATCATCCTCTACCAAACAGTTCTGTGGGGACTAGTGACTGATAGGATAGGGCCTTGCGGTGGGAACATATAAAAAAACCTCTCAAATATAATGATGAAATACCAGCAATGCATTTTGAATCAATGAAAATCATTAGTGTCAACCCTGTAGATGATATATAACATGTGGTGTTCATAGAGAATCATGATGGGGAGGATTATATTAAAGATATATTATATAAAAAAATGATCAAAGGAGGTGTTCATACAAAAAACTAGAGGATTTCTATGAATTTGGGGATTCCCTAACTGCACCCTTGTTACAACATCAATGAGAATAATCTAAAGAAAATGTTATAGTTATTTACATACCCCACACACATCTCAAAGAGGATGAAACCCTCATAAGTGTGGAAATGTATTCTCTATATATTGAATAAATGAAGTAGATATGAGAAATAATTACATAACTACTTGGAAGATACATCCCTACTAGATATTTTCTACAAGCGGAAGTATACTCAATTCTCCCTTATGATGAATTCCATAAAAGTGGGTTCATCTCTACAGATAAAATGAAACTAGAACATCCTAATAACATGGGTTACTAAAAAAATATACATTAACTCCACATCATAAAGATATCAAGAGTTCACTACCTTGGGTACACAACCATGGATGAGTAAGACAAATCCTTATGTACCACCCCCTATAGGCTACCCAACACATGTATTGAAAGAGACAAAGAAGACATCCTTACATATTTCTACCCATGTCCAAGATCCTATTCGATCAGAAAAACATAAGGGATTATTTATAATACTGAGTTATATTGAGATCAATTAGAATATAATGAAGAGTATTGTGCAGAAGTATAACTTGATAACAAGTCTTATCTTGAATGGGTTTATCCATCCCCTCCCCTAGGAATATATAAGAACCCAAAATTTCAAATTATTAATGGTTTAGAGTACCCAAAGAAGTATTTAATTCATTTCATTTCCCACTATAATCCCATGACGGGGACACATACAGAAAAATATAAAATAAAATTAATTTTCATAATGGAGACACTTTATGTTACAACTTGTTTATGGTACACCAGTTTACCAGATTAGTCAATCATTGGATGGGAAGATCTATATTGGTAGATTCACATTCAATTCATCTAAATTATATAGAATACAACATTATACGCCCTATGAAGCTGCAAACACTGAGATAATGGGAGGGTATTAGATTTTATTCCTTAGTGGAAGTGTTTTTACTACTCTACAAACCTTAATATCACCCAAACGTTTCCCCATATATATATATATATATATAATCTTCGAGGCATTTTTCACACAACTACCTACCCTATTAAATAAATTAGTGAGTTTTTTGGATTTTTCCATAATACATCAAAGATTTTAATATTCTATAAATCTATCCAAGGCCATGTCCTAAGTAATTCCATAATCATAGGGGATGCGAACTAAAAAAAGATAGGATAAAACTATTACTCTTAAGACATTCCATACACTGGCCGTAGCTCTAGAGTCCTCCCTATATCATGCATCAACCACTACATAACATCAAAAACAATGAATACCCCATCAGGATGACATAAATGAACATAGGATAAAATAATATTGTGAACTATGGTATAATTTTTATTCCTTCTATGATGATCACGTCCCTGTATACTCAATCACTACACTATTTAATAATTTTTTTCATTTCATAATTCCCATGAAGACCGATGAGTCTGGTCTCAATGATATGTTGAAATATTTTCACAATAACCAAATGTGGTGGAACACCATTGAACAAGTATTATCAATGAAATCCTATATAAATGGTCCATAATGGGAATCTAATTTTGGAAAACCAACCTATACAAGTATCATGTGTTTCTAACACCAATCTTGTGGAAAAGGGTTAATGGAAGGATGGCAATCGTAATAATGAGTTGAATAGAAATGATTATATGACGATAAAAACAATCAACTAGACACAACTTATTCTTCGAATACCAATGAAACAACCAACTATTCTACTATTCACTTCGATTATTGCACTACAGACCCAGTTGAATCCACCGTCCCCTAAAGTCCAATCTTCAAATAACTGATAATCCTAGAATGGAAGGAAACAAGTGCAAGATGGTGAAACTATACCACGTCCCGTGTTATCATTGGATATCCATAAGTTCATTCATTTGGCCCCAAAAGAACATGAACCATCCAACCGAATTGTACCACTAGAGCTTACCCACAAGAAGGAATCTTCATTCGATGAGAAATTAATCATTAGTTCCATTAATTTGATTAAATTAATGGATCTCTTATCTGGTAATCAACATTCTCATAAATATTATTTACCTATATCTGAATGGTTAAATAAATAAATAGGCCACGACGTTTTTTGATATAGGGGAATAAATTATTGTAGAAGAAATAAATAATTTTGCTACATCCTTTATGAGACCTTCTATATTGCCGAAACTCATGGGAGATCCGTCATGAGGGCCAATAATGAACTAGAATGTCCCCAAAAAATATCAAAGTTGTTTAACTAGATAGATCATCCCAAATGATTGATTAGATGGTCTGATTTTTCTATATCAACATCAATTTGTAGGAAAACCCTATTGACTTATCCCACCAACGATGAGAGAACCTTCATCTCCTATTCCAAGGGTTGATCTACCCATGATAAGGGATTTAGTTTCAAAAGAACCTATGAAATAAGATCATAATTATTGGAAGCACAAACCATTATCCCATATATAGGTCATTCAAAATAAATTATCCATAGATCCAGGTAATTTTTTTATCCTAGATGGTATAAGTCAATAAGAAAACCTCTATGAATCACTAGTAAAAATTTTATTGATACATAATGGTATTTATGATAACATTTCCTAATCTAAACTATTTCATGGAGATATGATCCTTCATAATTTCACATGATAATATCATTCATAAAGTAGAAAAAATATGAATTTATATATGGAACCATCAGACCTGTGTATGTTTTATGAAGGATAAATTGCGCTGATATTCAATAATATTTCAATGATAATGAATCAAGAGTCCACCTCATTATAGTCTATGAACATTTTCTCTTAAGATATAGTGAGTCCAACATATACCATTTTACTCTAACACTATAGGGTTATGATAAATGATAGAAAAACCCCATTTTTATAATCAAGAACAGATCTCAGTTTGGAGACCCTATAAGTGAATCAAAATTTCTTGTTATTTAACATGATTTTACCTTCAACGATTATCTAGTAAGGAATTCCTTGCATCAGCACATGAAATTTTCCTCATCATATCACTGATGCATCAAATATTTCATTGATGGTAAAATTTGAATGCTTCATGTTTACAAAGCCTCATTTAAATATTTTCAATCAAAATATATTGATGTGGTATTCCACTAAATGGAAGGGGAAAATCCATGGATGATAGTGTCACTTGAGTCACTTCCCCAAATGGCCAGTAAATTACACCGACCAATCCATTAAAATAGATTATTTAATATTACATGAAACCCATAAAATATATCGATCATATGGGTTGAAATTCAGGTGCACATTAAATAACATTCATTAAATTTCAATGATAACTATGTTCAAACTCGCTAAAAGGGACATTAACTCTCTAGAAAAAGGTATAAACTATAGTTAAAATGATATGATTCAATCCACTAAGATTCAATGAATCCATTCTTCAATAGATGGATCATAAATGCTATCATACTACCAATATAGTGTAATGAATCAACTTCTATATCAAACTTCTTACCTTCAGAACATCAAAGAAACCCCACACCATCAGTTCAGTTTGAGGAAGTTGATTCATATTCTGGATGCCAAAATAAAGACTCTTACACTCACTCTAGGAAATTAATTTCATCACATAGTTATTTTAAGAGTATAGAAGAAGTGGAAAATGCTGAGTAAGTGTAAGATGAATACAAAAAAGAGAGATACATTAGGTATTCCCCTCCAACATTCCAGGAGGGTGTATTTACAAACATTGGTGATCATAGATAAATAAATATGTGTATTAATGAGGGACCACAACCCAATGTGACAAGTGTGAACATGAATTCAAAAGATAAATAAATATATATTTATAATTTATGAAGCATAATTGGGACATTTAGTGTCCATAAATTTCCAAAAAATGTCAGTACTCAATCCTATGTTGGTCACCCCCATCTCGAAATTCCATTAAAGCATAGGGGTTAAAATCCAGAAGACATAATGAAACACATGTCTCACATCACCACAATTGAGGATGATGTACAAATTATTATTAAGGAATTTTTTTTGTAATTCAAACATCTATTATTTCTTGCCGACTTCATCTCAGTAAACTACAAAAATGGGAAAATTAGGGTCTTAATCATGTTTAAAGTTCTAAATTGACATTATATGATATATAATTTCATAGTCTAAATCATGGAACTGTTGATTGATGAAGTAAAAGGATTTGAATCCCTATCCTTCATGGATATATATTTAGGGTGTAATAAGATCTGAATGGCCTGAGAATATGAAATGTACACCACCTCCAGGGCCCCATGAGAGTATTTGTGTATAATGTAATTATCTTTGGCTTGAAGAATGATAGCACTGCATAACAATGTGTCATGAACCTCATATTTACAACATTAATGGTGAAGACTATCTAATTATATGTCAATGATATGGTGGTTAATCCTTAACATTGTTATGACCACATGAATTATAGTGAGCGAATCTTCAATAAACTGTGAACACACTTTCTGATGATGTAACCCCTGAAATGTGATTTTGGCATTACGTCAGGAAAATTAATTTGATCCATCTTCAGTAATTGAGGAATAAAATATGAACCTAATATGATAAATATGATCCATTTTATATAACATTATCTTAATATAAAATAATTGAGTGGATAACAATAAAACCTTTAATATATTTGGCAGTTTATAGAAAATATCACTGGAATGTGTTTTCCATTCCCTAGTGTTATTAAAAATGAGATCAAATATTCATGGAATAATTTATATCATGAATCATTTGAAAAACTCATGAAATATCTCTCTATCCCACCAGTGTTAATGATGCATGTTTACGGAAAACCAATAATTTTGGACTTGAAAACATGGAAATGATCTATAAGCACATTTGACATAGAAAATAATGATATCATGAATGAGAAAACCATTATAACCTCAGTCAATCTATAAAGAACAAATATATTATTAGTGGAATTTTCCTTTCTAAAATAATTTTATAAATTAAATTCATCATAGAGAGTACAAAATAAATACAATATTCTTATAAATGAAAAATTAAAGAACTGGTATTCATAACAATTAAGGCACCCATTCTAATAGAATGGTAACCTGATCATTGGAATAATAATACACCTATTAAGAATAATAATATTTCCATTATAATAGTAACATCCTCTATGAATATATATATAAAATTTAGGTAACATATATATGAAAACCAGACATAATTATATCATGGTTTAAGTAAATAAATGTTTTAGAAATGGTAAATTTATTGTTTGTATTTTTTTAAAACAAAAATTTTTATTTTCATGGTAATAATTAATAAAATTATTTAAAAAAATATGTTCATAAAATATAATTATAAATTTATATTATTTCTAATTTTAGTTATAAGATAATTTTATGATACCTTAATTTAGTTTACCAAGGGGTTGGAGATGTAATCATAATATTTGAATTAATATATTTTGAATAAATTATGAATTTATTAAATACTTGAATTTATAATATTTAATTTTTTTTCATTAAATTTAGTTTTTTTTAACTCTAAACATTGTAACATGGTTAGGGTGAATTTTTGGGTATTTTTCAAATATAGTGTATTTTTTCATGAATAATGAAATATAGTAATTTAATATATTTAACAATATTTTATTATTTGAGTAGTGTATAACGTAAGGGTGATGTAATAAACCATTGGTTACAACCATCCAAAATCATTTACTATATGTATTTATAAGAATAAAAACTATTTATTGTCTTGATCTAAAAATTTTAAACAAATAAATAAAATAAAAAAAACACCCCTCCCCCAATAAATACAACACCACCTAATCTCTTCTCCTCACACCTAAAAATCCTTATAGCTTATTTAAATTCTATGTAATTCCATTAGGAAGCATCATACCCATCTCCAAAATCTCCATTCCAAAAAAATCGGCCAATCCCAAGTTCCTTTATGAGGTTCTCAAGGAGACAATATTCGAGAGGTAAATTTCTTAATTATTCTCATTTAATTTATTTTTGATTCTTTTAATCTCCTCACCTACCCTATATAAAGTTAAATGATAACTCTATTATCATATATATACTATAATGTTAATTTTTAATGGAATATCTATAAAAAAATATCCCCCTTTTCCTTTTATTTTATAAAAGAAAACCTTGTCCGTGATGTGTCAATTCACTGCCATCATGGATGAATTTTTTTTACCATTACCACCTATAAGGACTAACATAAAAACATTATTATGGTTAAAATATATTTTTTTATATGATATCTTTTTTATTATTCTAGAACTAATATATATAGATAATTTTAAATAAGAAAATCTAGTTCGTGGTGCTCATAAAAACTGAAAAAATAAACTAAACATTTTCCGTTAAAATTTTATTGATAAATCAACCTCATATCAAAAATAAAAATTATAGATAAGCCCATTTTAATTTATATAATTTCATTAATAACATGTATTTTAAAATTTGGAGAACTATTCTCATTTTACAAGAACCATCAAAATTATATACAACTGAATAGATCATGAAATCCAATAAATTGAATGCTTCTGTAAAGAAGACATTGAACTCGATAACTATTTGAAATGGTCATAAATGAAATTAATAAAAATAAGAGAAATAAAAAAAATGTATTATAGGGTTTATATTAAGTTATTATTGAATCTTAATTGATTATATAGGATATTATGTTAATGTGAATAACACATTCAAACATAAGGTTAGAGGATTGTAAAACCCAAATCCCTTTCATTGGGTTATAACTATTTCATTCCAAATTTTAAGGTGTATATTTCTTTAATAATTCCTAAATATGATTTTATTTTTCTGACCTCTTATGTTTTTTGGATATAAATGTTTCCAAGTAGTTTTTATGAAAAATGTAATGAATTTACAAAGGAAATATACATTACAAAAAACCTATTAAATCATCATATGATTTTTTCTTCTTCACTAAATATTAATTATTTTACTACAATTTATGTTATTCAATTTTTTCATTTGGGTACCCCCATATTTTATGCCTGATTTTTTTTATTTATGATATTCTTATTTAACTCATTTATTTCCATTGGTTATTTTATGACTATGATTATTATATGTTATATGTGGCTTGCATTATTATGTAAATGTTTTGAAGTGATATTTTTTCCTAGAATTTTATATCCTTATGATGCACTGGGTAATGTGATATATCTCATGAGATAATGTGTATTATTTATAAACATGATCATATATTTGTTCAAAATTATGATGTTATTATTATACACTTATGTTATGTTTGAAGTTTATGCTAGATTTGTTAAAAAATATGTGTGTTTATTGACCACTAAGAAATGATGTTTCATTTTTATACCTCTCCTAATTAAATATATTTACCAAAATATTTATCCAAAATTACGATGAATATCCAATGATTGTGTTATGACAATGATGGTGGTGATTATGCTCACTAATTTTTTATGTTTTTATTCATCCTCTTACTATGACTTTATCTCACCCTTATCTTTGATGTATATTATCAGGTTACTATATATACTAAGGAGAACATGAGATTTATAAGGATGAATAATAATATTTTAAACAAAATATTATGTTTTATTATGTTTATGTTTTATATAGTACTAAATGTCCTAATATACTAAACATTTGGAAGTCAGTTTTTTAGTTCTATTATGTTTTTATCTTAAAAAAGATGTAATAGTCATGTAAGAAAACTAGTGTTTCAATAATTCGTATTAATGGATGGTTTATTTATTTTGGAAAAGAGGAATATAGAACATTTGTGTAAAACATTATGAGAATACTATCTTTATGTTAAAACCAATGATGTTTTTTAAATGTTAAACATAGGGATTTCAAAAGATATGAATTTATTTTTAATTACTCAAAAGAATTAGTTATTTATCGATCATTTTTTTATTTACATTTTAAAATGTTTTTAATTTTAGAAAATGTTGGGAATAAGGAGAACCATTCCAATAACTCGTGTGAAGAACAATTGAACAAATTCTCGAATGAAATCCCCAATTCATTGGGAGGTGGAGATAATAAATTAATGAAATTCTAATGAAGTTATCTTAGATTATGAATAAAAAACTAATCCATGTGTAATATCTATATTCACCCAATAATAATAAACTATCCATTGATTTTATTATGTAGTAATGAAAATCAAAATTTAGTCCATCTTCTAATCCACTTGTTGTATAATATTGGATTTAATTAATGGAAACTATATTTTATGTGATCCACTTTTATGAGAAAGAGAAAGTTACTCTAGATGTCCACCATTTAGATAAATATTCTGATCAATAGTGTTCATTGAGAAATAACACTATTCCAAGGGATAAAATAAAAGAGATAGAGGGGGAACATTTTAATAAAAAATTGATGAACAATTATTTCCCTTGAACTCTTCTTACAATGACAAAGAGAGAATTTATAGATCTAATGAAATAAGATGGTTATTTTATCATATATTATGAATAAAAATTCACAAGAATTATAAGATACCCATCAATTTTTTTATCAATGTTGATATAAGAATATATATTTTATTTTGTGGTTTTAAACAACACCTTCAAAAGGATCTAGCTATTCGAGAATCTTGAAGTTATGATAATGTGGATGCATGTGATCAAAAATTGGATATTGACTTTATTAAATGGTTCCATGGCTATGGAGATAATAAAATAATGGTTCTTGTATATGAGTATGCAATAAAAATGGTGGAATAAAAGCTCAAACACTAATATGTAATAAAATTTTGACCTTGAAGGGAAATGTAAATGATTCATGTATGGGAGAGAAATCCACCAATATCATTAATATTTAAGGGACATGAATAAGCTATCCAATGTTATGGAATAAAGGATAGAAGCACCCATGGTTAAATGATTCAATAGTAGGGATTAAGGGAATTATGCAATCCATTTCACTAAACCATGCATCCTTGAGGTTAATGAGTGTCAGCAACTACTAATGCCAAATGTGATAGGAAAAGATTATTCTACCATAACGTCTAAAGTAGAGAAAGAAAAACAATCTGTACATAGTATACATTCTATTCACTAATGAATTAATGAAATCTAATTTTATTATAGTTAACACATTCCTTTATATCCTATAAGTTTCCTAGATCATTTGAATTAATTCTTCAATACCATGAAGTAGAGTTATATGTAAAAATACATAGTGGTGAAATCCTTGAAACCCAGGTGTTGGAATCTTCTCATATTAGTGAATGTGGGATGATTCTTCTAGTGATACTCATAATAAATTCCTTAGTACAATTAAACTCTATATTGGGCATGGATTGGAACTCATTATATAGAGCTCACATCAATAGCTATGAATAGTAAATATTGTTCATCTTTAGAAATATCCCATTATCCACTACAAATGAATTGAAGATCATGATTATCCTTTAGAAAATCCATTAGTGTTGTGGGTGTTGATGCCCAGTGAAGAGGAATAACTCTCTTAAATTTCTTAGTAAAAAGAAGGTATTAACCTAGAGGAAATATAACTCATGAGGGAATACAATGATGTATTTATTTGAGAAATACTTGATTTCCCTAATATCACGAGGTAATATTATCAATTGGATATATGGATTGAACCACCCCTATCTGAAAATAACCATAATGGAAAGACCCTATTGAAGTAGATGAGTTAAAATGTAGCTACATGAGAACATCAATAAGGGTTACCTACACCATATTGTATCACCAAGTAGTGTGACAATGGTATTTTTTTATAATTGGGATGGATTAATGCATCTTTTTATTTATTTATTTATGTGATCTCAATAAGATCACTAAAATGAAAAGCTATCCTCTTCCAAGGATTTATAACTTTTTTGATCAATTATGAGGACTTTAATACCTCTCATAGGCGTATCTTCATTCTAGATATCATTACCTAATGCTGAGGAAGCAATATCATTAGGAAAATCCATTTTGAAATTGTTAAGTTCATTATGAGAACATTGTGATTCCATTTGTACTTACTAATTCCGAATAAATCATCATGGATTTGATGAATATAATCTTTATATACTACCTTATAAATATTTTGGTAGTTTTTATCAAATATATTATCACAACTAAAAGAGAAATAAGGAAAATTAAGATCATATAATTATTGTGTTGGTGACATTTGGGAATGAGAAACAATTTTCCATCTTTTTAATGTGTAAATTTTAGATGTGGCATGTCACATTAATGGGGCATGTGATCATAAATGAAATAATATTTATGGTCCCCTAAAAAAGGGTTAACGAGGAATGGCCTTGACCCACAAGTGTCACTGAAATTCATTGTTTTTTGCTTTGTAGGGCACTGCTAACTTTTTTTGATACATTTATAACAGTTTTCAATCCCTCTAAATAAGTTATCATTGAAATGGATAAGGTATTATATGATGGAATAATGAGATGAATGCTTTACGAAGATCAAGACGAGGGTACCAGCAACACCTATAGTCACACTACCAACATGTGGAGAATGTTTTGTGATATATAGTGATTATTTAAACAAAGGATTGGGTTGTTTACTTATTTAAAATGAAATAATAATAGAATAAACATGAATGAAGTTTAACATCCATGAGAAGAACTACCCAACACATAATATAGATATAAGGACTGTGATTTTTTTGTTGTAACCATGATTCAATACACCAATGTTGAGAATTGTGACATATATTCTAATTAAATGAGTGTAAAGTATATTTTCACATCAAAAGAACTCAACATGCACCAAATAATATGATTATAGATAATCAAAGATAATAATTTCTATATTCACTACAATCTATGAAATGTGAACAAGGAATTTTATGATCTTAGAGAAAATTACCTCCTACCATATCCATGTGTTGAATTAGAGAATACCCCATATTAATGTACATTTAAATGATGTATTTCGAAATCGTAACAATAGGTAATATATCAGACATTTACTTTAGGATTTCCCAACCATAAATCCAATATAAAATCATGGATGATTAAAGGTATTATCATGAGATTCAAACAAAGATGATATCTATAATGTATGGAAGGTTAAGTGGGATCCACTTTGATAAGGAAGATGTTATCTGATTTGGGAATTGGATTTGAGTAACATGATCAACCGAGATAAGGAAGGCTATATTGAATAATTCAAAACTCTCATCATTCTATATCCATCTTGAATGTACCAAGATGTACCATGATCTTCTAGAGAACTTCTAGCGGGACAACATAAAGAAAGAGATTGGGGATTATATCTCAAGATGTTTAATATGAAATTAAGATAAATCTAAGTGAAATATTTCCTATGGGATGATAAAACCATTTAATACTCCATCATATAAATGGGAGGATGTAACTATGGACTTTAAACTGGTCACCCGAAGACATCTCTAGTAAGAAATGTGTTATGGGTTTTAGTGGACTGACTCACAATGAATTACCACATCATTTCTATTTTAAAGGATTTATTTCTTGATGAAATTTCAGTGATATATGTGATGGATGTGTTGAGGCTACATGGGGTTATTATTGTGATCACATCTGATCATTATCCAAGGTTCACATCTAAATTATAGAGAAATATTTTACATGAATTGTGTTTTGAATTAAATTTTAGTATGGAATATCACCCTCAAACTGATGGACAATCTAAAGAGACTATTCAAACTCATTAGGATATACTGGGAACTTTCTTGTTATAATTAAAATATAGATGGGATCATCATCTCTCATCAGTTTAGTTATCATATAGAAATTGCTTCCACTCAATTATTCCGATGTCTTTATTTGAGGCACCACAAGTGTTGTGATGTCGAAGCCTAACATGTTAAGAAGAAGTTAGTGATCAATATCTACATGGAACATATTTTCTAAAAGTGATGACCAAGAATGTCCAAGACATCCAACAAAACATAAAGGATACTTAGATCCAGTAAAATATCTATGATCAAAACTATTTAAGGTATTTGGAGTTTGAATTTGGAGACAAAATTTTCTATCGAATATTACCATGGAAGATATTCATGTTGTTTGGAAAGAAAGGGAAGTTTATAACAATGTATATTAGGATCTTGGAGATCCTTTATTACATAGGTGTAGTAGAGTATTAGGTTTCACATCCAACATCCTTGTCTCAAGTGCATGATGTGTTCCATGTATTCCTCCTAATAGTGTACATACTAGATCCCTCAAATGTATTAAACTCAAAGGTTTTAAAACTATAAAACCATATCTATTTTTAGGATCATCTAGTGAGGAATTTGGAATGGAGAGAAATGTTTATATGCTACAAGACCATTAACCTTGTCATGGTTCTATGATGAAACCATAAGTGTCAATAAGTGACTTGGGAATTAGAGGAGGGAATGAAGGATAAATACCCTCATCTATTTTCACCACACCTTTTAGTACATAATTTCAAAGATGAAATTTCAATAGGATGAATAATTTAAAAAACAAATATTTTATTAATGGAATTTTACCTTTTTATAATAACTCTATAAAAACATGCATTAAATAGAGAAACTAATTAACTTTATTCTCATAAATGAATAATGAAACAAGCTTATTTTCTAGAAATTAATGCACAAATACCAATGATTTAGTAACCAGACCATTAGAATAGTAATATGAAAATTATGAATAGTTATCTAGTAGTTAGAATAATAACCTCATATATTGAATAATTATTAAAAATTTTGTATCTTATGTAAGATAATATGATATTATTATATAATTTTATAATTAAAATTTATTTTTAGAAATGATATATTAAGTGATGGTATTTTTGGATTACAATTTTATATTTCAATTTTAAAATTAAAATTTTTATTTAAAATGAAATTTCATTTCATAATATATATTCATAAATTAATATTATGTCTCATTATTACTACAAGATAATTTTATGAAACCATACATAATTTTTCAAAGGGTGATAAAAAAATTTATAATGTTAGAATAAAAACTTTTAAAATATATGATGATTTTATTAAAAAAGAAATTTATCATATATAGAAAATAATTTTCTTAAAACTGAGTACATTTTTTAATTCTACAAATTGAAAAAATTGTTAGTGTGAATTTTTGGGATTTCTCTCAAATATAAGAATTTTTATTGAATAGTGATATACGATAATTTATTGTATTTAACAATAAATGATTTTTTGAGTAATTTATGGTGTATGGATGACGTAAGAACCCATTATATTGAAATATATTTAAACATTACCTTATTTAGTCTTAATAATCAAAACTATTGATAGTATTGATCCAAAATAATAATCTATTGATTAGAATAATAATAAAACACTCCTCTCCTCCCCTATAAATACCGCCTGTCATCAGCTGTTATCCTCACACCTAAAAAGACTTGTTTATAGTCTAAATTTTCCTAGTTTACATTACCAAGCCTCTTTCCCATTTCAAAGTTCTTCTCGTATTAACAAAATATCAAACCCACGTGTATTATGGTGTTTCTCATGGTGACGATATTCATGAGGTAAAATACTTAATTCTTCTATTTTAATTTCATTTATATTATCATACTCTCCACATATTTTCAATTTAAAGTTATATGATAACTCAAGTATCATATATATAATATAATATTTTTTTAATGGAAAACCAATCATCATATATCCTCTATTTTCATTTTATTCTAAAAATGAAAACTTCTTTCATGATCTACTGATACATCATCTTTGTGGATGATAATTTTTTATGTTTCATTACCACCTTCAAGACTGGTCAAAAACTACTATTATAGTGAAGAATTATTTTAATATGTATATTATAAATTTTTAAATGTTCTTGAAATAATTTATAGAAATAATATTAAATAAAACGAATTTAGTTCCTCATAGTCGTATAAACTTACAATATAAACAAATTTTTTTATAAAATTCTTATCTAATGAATGATCTTCATATAAGAAAAAATTATATAAAAGACCATTTAAACATAAATAAGGTAATTAATAACATATAATTTGAATTTGGGATAATTAGTATCATTTTACAAGAACATTAATAATTACATAAATTTCAACTGATTTTGATAACCACGAAACTGAACAATCCTGAATTAAAAAACTTGTACTATATAACTATGATAAATGTAAATAAATGAACTTAATAAAATTATAATAAATAAAATACATGTATAAGAGGTTATATATTTTGTAATTAATAATTCTAATTTTATTATACATGATATTACGTGCATGCGATGGACACATTCAGACATAAGGTAGGTGTACTCTCGAACCCAACTACTTTTCATTGTATTATACTTATTTCATGCCAAGATACATTGAACATATTATGTTAATGTTACATATTTATAATTTCATTGTTATTCAATATTATTTTATATTATATACCTATTTAAAACATGGTTTTCTAGAAAATAAAATAATTTTCCAAAAGAACACTATATTACAAAACACAACTTGACTCCTCTTGAGATAGTTTCTTTTTTCACTCAAGATTGGTGATTCTTAAATCATTTATTTTTTCTTATTTAGATTGGGATCACCCAAAGTTTATTCATTAGTTTATGATTTACAAAATTATTATTTAACCCATTAATTTCCTTGTTTTATTTTATGACTGTTATTGTTACAACTTTTATGTGTCTTCTATGATTATGTAAATGTTAGGATGTAACTAGTGGTCGCATAATTATATATACATCCAATGAAATTTCTAATGTGATTTTTATCATGAGATACTGTATATTATATTGGAAAATGATATTTCATTTTTTCACAATGATGATATTATAATTATTCACATTTTTTATGAGTGAACATGATGCTACATTTTTTCACAAATATGTGTTGTTTTTTACGACTAGGACACAATGTTCCATTTTTATGAATTTTCACTTACCATTAAATTTCCTATAGTTTATCTAATTATTATGATGATGAACCTATTATTATATTATATTGATGTTGATTATGCTCATCCTTTTTTCATGTCCTTATTCACCCTCTTATTAGACTTTTAGATCAACCATATCATTGATGTATATCCTCAGGTGAGTATAAGTACTAATAAGAATGAGATATTTTTAATGGTAAAGAAGATGATTTTAAATAAATCCACATGTTTTATTATGAATAAGTTATGTATGGTCAAAATTTTTACATTATATTGATCATTTGGATCATCAATTTATTATTATTTTATGTATTTAATCTTAAAAATAATGTAAATAATCATTTTTAATGTAGGATAACTATACAAACCATGCTCAATACTGAGAGACATTATTCAGATAAAGAGAAGAGATTCCTAGAGTTAATCTCCATTGTTTAAAATATTATGATCTACCTGCATCACCGTAAGATCCATTTGTAATCTTGAAACATCCCACTCAAATACATCCTTGGTCATCCTATAATGACATGGAATTTTTCTCTATGGATTGTGATCTTGTAGAAGCTTGAAATTCAGATCATCCATTAGAAAGAAGTTAAAGTATCGGCGTTGGAATACTTCCTTGAATATTACCCATATATTGAAACAATGTAATAAAATATATAATTTCCAAATGAATAGATATCCTATATCAAAGATAGTCCTACATAATAGAGATTTATATTGAAATTTCCTCATGAAGACTGATACGAAAGCTAATGGAAGACTCTAAGAACAACATTTTTATGATGGGAGTTGTGATCAACTATTCATCAAAGTAAAATTTTCTATACAAATTTTTATTAACATAAGGATATACAAATGATGTGGCTGAATATTTGTCCCTCACAATAGGGATAGAAAAGGAAATTCGAACACAAACAGACCATATGATGTTAAAATTAAAATAAAAGTTAAAAATAATAATTATCAATTTATGTTATTAAATCATATAAGAGGAAGTAATACACCTAATTTACTATGCCTAATGTTTAATAGATGAACTCCCATTTGAGTGGAAATTGACTCACATCTCATGATTATAAAATTCATAGGATGATGCATTGATGAATGTAGCTATAACTTTGGAATGTCCTAATAGGGATGTAACAATCATCATATTTTATTACTACCAAGTGGTATTATATTTTTATCATGATTAAATGAGAATAATAAATGAGGTTAATTCCAAACCCAAAATTGACCGTCCAACAACTAGTTGGATAATACCCATTATTGATTACCAAAAAAAATTAGTTCTCTATTCAGAAAAACCTAGAAAATTGAAAACCCAATGATGAGTGACTTACATTAATCTTTATGAAAACCCAAATGAAGAGAAATTACATTATAAGTGAGGATTTTGTGGAGTCCTTATCTAGGGAATTGATAGTGTCATGAATTGAATCTGGTCGCCATCAAAATCAGCACTATACCTGGACCATGATAATGTTTAAAGGGTGTTCCAGATCCCCATGTACTGGCACAAGTTCCTAGGTATCATAAACTGAAAATTGGGAATGATTTACCCATATTTATAAACATAAAACAACAAATGAATCCAATAAAATGAATCTGGATTTTGAAACATAATCATATTTTACAAAAATTCAGAATTGAATTACATAATTTAAAACAATGTCCAATGGCCATTAAAAAGGTACAAAACCAAAAAATGAAATCCCAAGAACCTCCACATGGATAGAGTCACCTACCTCAAGCCATCTCTATATCACCGCATCACGATGGACCGCTAAAAACCTAAAACAAAGTCTACTTACACCCTAATGTGTAAGTAGGTATTGAGCCAAATACTAGTAGGATACCACCACCAAGAGATTCCATGCTATAAAAATTCAATGACCAAAATAATGAAAGTTTTCAAGACATGAAATACTAGTAAAAATTTCTAAAAGATGCAACATAAATAAAAGTAGTTTTCAAGTGGGCCATTTAAAATAATCAAAACTATTAAAAATAATTTAAACACTACTAAATTTTCCAGCCAACCACACTGTATTCCAATGGTATGCACAATGTAACTAATGAGCACAAGCAGTGGGAAAATGACCCCTTGGAACTTTCTCATTGTGTGTCCCATGAAACTCGTATCTCGGTGAGAGTAACCATCACAATATCCATTCACATACAGAGGAGCCACTAGTAGGGATAATAACCATAACCTAGTGGCCCCCATCATCATCTACATCATCATAGTTTAGTTAGTGTTTTAAGCTTCAAACTTGCTATGTGAAACTGAGGCCAAACCCCATGGGATCACTAGCATACTAGTACACGTCCACCCACCTAGTTACATGGGTTTCCCTCTTGTTCTCATCAAAGTTCAAGAAGCCATGACATATAATTTTCACATGAAAATACAAATTCTACACCACAAATTCACCAAAAATCCCACATATACATCACACATGTCACATCATCCCCCTTTTTATTCAAATTGATATTGAAATCAAACTCACACTAAAATATCCCACAACACTTTTCACATATCTTTAACACTTCATCAAATCTTTTACACAATTTGAAAAAACCTTTCCAAGATTTTCCAATTCACATAACAACCCAAACACATGACACATAATACTTCTTTCATCTACAAAATTCATTTTTCAAATCACTATCACACAAAACAGCCCACAACCATGTTTCACACCTCTATTTCCATTTGATAAAACATTTTAGAACTCTATAAAACATTCTAAAAATGTTTGACATTTTAAATCAACTATTTACCTTCCAAAACCCCATATTAGGTCCAAAAACTCACTAAACAATACATATACACCATTTTCCCACTTTTATTAACCAAATAAAACACATATAATTTTCATAAATCAATACCAAGGGCTGTAACTATGTCTTGAACACAACAACCATTTCAAAACCGTCTTTCAAGGCAAAAATCACACCAAGACCCCACCAAAGAAAAAATGGGCATTCATTGCAAAATTTATTAAACCATGATCATGTGATATAATATTACCTCAGATTACACCACAAATGATACCCATTAAAGAACACATTTTCATAGAACACATTCTTGGAGGAAAACAAGGTTTTGCACATAAAACCAATTCAAAAACGCCATTTTAGGCCCACAGGACAACCAAAGAATTACAAAAACAGAATTTTAAGCCTCTTTCAACAGGAATAAATCGCTTCCATATGTTATAAAATACACCCCAATATTACCCCAAGAGTCACACATGAAAAGCACCCAATTTCAAGCTAAAATGCTAATATAAAATTAAATGCTTAACCAAATCCCTCAAAAAACGGTTTTCTCACCCCACACAACATTTGAGGGACATGAAAAAATAGTAAACAAAAAATTAAAACTCATCAAAGAATGTCTACATATGTAATCACAGACCTTTTGAATCAAAACCCCCCAAATCTTAGTGCGAAACATCAAACACACCATCGCCGCACCTCAAGGAACTGGAATCCAACCTAAAACCACTATATTTGACCAAAAAGTCACCAAATCAAACCCTCAGTTCTAACCCTAACTTATGGAAATTTTGTATCTCATTAATGGGCGAATGAAACCCCTAGTAAAGGGAAGAAATCATGGAATGAAACACTTACTTGCATGATTTTTTTGTTTCCCCCATCAAATGTCCCTTCAATGTTGAGGTCCATGGGAGGCGGAATGACCTTGGAGGCTATACATAGAGGTAGGGCATGTAATGAAGAATAGAGGGGCGGATTTGGTTCATTTCTAGATGGGAAAAAGGGAAAAAACACTGAAATTTTTTAATTTGATTGACACCCTACATGGTTTGGCTACACGATTTAGTAAACCGTGCGACCAAACTGTGCACCCATTTCTGGCCACCGCAAAAGTAATGTTTTGCCCCCAATTTCAGGGGGGGTCCATAGGGAAAATGATATTGAAAATATAGGCCAAGGATAGTAGATATAATTCCCAAATGAAACCATCCTCTTAACCACCAAACTTATCCAACTAAAGGGTACAAACCACCTCAAGAACTTACCCGAAGAGTGGTGCCACAAGGAGTGTCACAAAACCAACTCCAAAAAACCAAAACCTAATACCATCCATTTGATAAAATCAGAGGAAAAGTGACATAAAATACCCCCAAAAAAGAAGGTTATATATCAATAAAACAAGAGGAACTAAAATTTCAAACCGGGAACACCCAAAATACAAGAGAAAGCTAAGAACCAATAGAGGATTTTAATAACAGTATGGAATTGAAAATCCTAGTGTGACAATTCTACCCACCAAAAAGATTTCCTTCCCTTGGAAAGCTATAGAATTTCCAATAGCAAAAGACAAACCAAACTGATAAACCTATATGTACTCCCTTTCCACGTTTCACCCACAAGGGCCAAAACACCCCTAGTGATCAATTAGGGAAGAAATACTATCATTAACCGAAGATTACATCACATTCCTGAAATGGACAAGCACAATAGGATTTTATCCCCTAATAAAACTCCTAATCACTATGTGAATAAGATTCCAGTAATTTACCCAAACGAACATGGTTACACTTACCTTTCTTGAACCGAACTGTTGGGCGTTCTCCAATCCGTACATTTACCCCAGGAAGATGTTGGTATCCTGATATCCTTAAATGAGACTACCTAGCACCAATCTAAGGCCAAGAACAAATATGAGTTACTAACATGGGGAGGCACAAAAGGGCTCTCCACTATAAGAGAAAACCTAAATTTTCCTTGATACAAGATTAGGACACCAATAGGGGGAGTCCAAAATGGACTCCCCCATATAAGGGGTATAATTCCATTAGACCTTTCCAAAAGAACTTATATAAGATTAATTGTGGGTCTCCCCACCATAATAACCAACCATCTTAACTGAATAGCATGGGCTGGAACAGAAATACCCCTAAATTTAAATATTTGGGATGGTCAGACCGTTAGTCAACACAATTTTGGAAATTGTGTGCTAACCATGGGGATCATTCTCTCTGCATAGATTCCTAGCACATAGTAACTACTAATCATGCACAAACTGTGTGATCAATTTTCTTATCCAAATTTCAATCCATACTCTAAAAACTCAATGGAAAACGAATGGGAAAAGAATGACATTGGGTGATTACATGGGCACGAGGCCTTCCACCTCATTCCACCGAATAGGAATAACATTAGTAAGATGATGACACCAGAGGTTTAAACTCTTCCCATATTTCATAATGAGGATAGGACATTGTACAAGGGTTTGAACCAACCTTGGATTTCCCTTAACTATGTGCCTACTTCATTCCGAAACCTATGACTGGAGTTCAAATGATTGAAACATCTATGGCTTCATAGTTATGCTTTGGAAACCCCATGAACAAAACTTCTTATCCTTGTGCTACAAAAAACCACACCGTAATACCCGATAAGTTTACCAAGAGATAACAAATTCCAAATTCACTTTAACCTAACAAAAAATTTCACTAAGACAAGGACTTAGAAGATACAGACACATCATACATTATTTCTTTGGGTGAGAAACAACAGAAGGAAAGGTCACATATAAACGCCTTCCTCTAAAATAGATGATATTGATGTTTTTAAAATGGGGAAATAATCCCAAAATAATATAGACTCTTAGAGGATTGCATGAACTCCTCTTTTATAGTCAAATGAGAACATGACATCGCAACATGTCACCAAACAAGACTAATGCGACAGATTGAAACAATACAAGGAAAGGGATCTTATGCCATGTCCCAAACAACACACAATTCTGGAAAGTGACCATAATATCTACTCAAGGCTAGATTTCCTACTCTGGTGGTTTGACATGAACTCCTTCTTCTAAGAGACTATGATGGACCCAGATTCCCTATTAGACACCATCGAGATACTCATCCATACTAACAACCCCAGAACACTTCCACCTTTGACGAATCAGGTAGCTTATGAAACATTGTCTCTTTCAACCTTCCAAGAGAAATATCCCGCTACAAGAGGGTTCGAAAAACAAAAAAGGAATGGATGTAGAATCATTATACAATTCATGAGAAAAGATTCTATATAATAATCAAATAGAGTATTTTCCAATGGCGGAACAATCCATGTTGCACTTCAGTCATATATGAACCCTTAATGGGGTCGTACGTTATCCAATGAGAAACCCCAAGGACCCATCCAAGCTATTCCATTGGTCAAGGCGTGTCACAAACTAGATACAAAAACATGAAGTTAACCACCATAAAGGAAACCCAAAACCTTTTCTAGTTGATACCACTAATCGGTCATTCAACCCAGGTTACCATCCAAAGACAAACACAAAACACGGTTCGAACCAGAGGGGTTCTTGGACTCAAAATATCCCAAAACATAAACTTTTTCCCAAACACATAATACAAACCATCCCAAACCTATCATCAAGACATCATGTTTTCCAATAAAAACATTTCTATGAAAACAAACAATTCAATGGTTAGCATATCCACCAATGATACCCCATAGGTGTCCCAAATGCATGTTTATGTGCCACACTGGGAACTATCCTCATATTCATCCTAAAACTCATCTAGTCATTAAATTAACCATCCATAATCCCATATAACCCCATGCATGTGGTAGCTTAGGGAAATAATGATGTTTAAAACACTAATTATTTCAACTTTTCAAAACCCAAAACAATCAAATGATACATCCTTTTTTCTCAAGACCTCTAACCACGAAATAGAAATCCAAGTCATTCAAATGAATACTCAATTTCAAGTCATATAAATCAATTTAAGAAATTCTAATCCCATTAAAACGCTTTTCAATAGTTTATAAAACTCTATTGGGAACACTTTTTCAAAATCAATACTAACATAATTTTCTACTTTCAAAACATTTGTAAACACACCATTTCTAATATCCAAACAATTAGAAAAATTCAGTTTAACCATTTCAAAAATCTAAAAATTCCCTATTTATCATAAAATAATTTCAAAAAAATTTACAATTATTTAAACCAAGTCAAAGTTTTCATTAAAACCAAACATCCAAGATTCCAGAACTAAAGGACACAGAACAATGTGAGAGGAAACTAGTTTCAGTGGCTGACTTTGACATATGGTTGAAGGCAATACACCAATTACTTTAACAAAATAGATAATTTAATAGGTAAATATCCTTGGATGTACATGGATTTCTCAACCGTGTGAGCTCACTCATACCATTAACCCAACTCTCTTTTCATTTCTCCTAATCCCCATCAAACCAAGAAAACCAAATGACATAGATAAATCCCGACATACCCTAGAAACTCGAATCCCATCCTAAGGTGTGCGGGCCAGGCACCCTACCCATTATCGAAATGACATTTCTTGAAAATCCTAGATCTAGACTATCATGAATGTTCCCCAAATAACATGACCAAAATAGTTAACCTTAACTTCCCTCTGATATTATTTTTTCACGAACTGAATCTGGTCTCCATCAAAACCGGCATCATACATGGACAATGACAAGGCTAGAAGGGCATTACTGATCCCCATGGGCTAGAAGAAGTGCTCGAGTATCATAAAGTAAATATTTGGAATGATTTACCTGAGTTTATAAACTTAAAACTTCCAAAAAACACAATAAAAAGAATCTGAATTTTTCATAGAAAATAATCTTGTACAGTATTTTAAAATTGAATTACACAATTTAAAACAATGATAAAAGGCCATTAAAATGGTTAAAAACCAAAAAATGACAGCACATGAACCTCCACATGGTGATATGAACCACCCTCATGCTATCTCCACAACACCACATCACGATGGACCGATAAAAACCCAAACCATTGGCACAAAAACTGTACCCAAACCTATGACAAAAATAACAAAGTGTACTTACAGACAAATCTATAAGTAGGGTGTGTAAAAAATCCTAGTAGGATACAACCACTAAGAGGTTCCATGTGATAAAAATTGAAAGGAGAAAACATGCATGTTTTTTAGGACATGAAATGCTAGTAATAATTTCTAAAAGATGCAACTTAAATAAAATCATTTTTCAATTGGGATATTTTGAAGAATGAACACTTTTAAAAATAAATTCAACACTACATAATATTACATAAAACCATACCATATGCATATGGTAATCACAAAGTAACTTATGGGCACATGAAATATGAAAATAACCCCTAGGCACGTGCTTGCTGTGGGTCCCAGGTACCTCATATCTCGGTGGGAGTAACCATCACTATATCCATTATCGTTAACATGATCCACTAGCAGGGAGCATACCCATAACCTATTTTCCACCTATCATTATCATAATCATAGTTTATTTAATGTTGTATGTGTCAAGCTTGAAACGTGAAACTGGGGCCAAACCCTACGAGATCACTAGCATACTAGTACACGCCCACCCACCTAGATACCGAGGATTCTCTTTTATGCTCAAAAAAGTTCAACAAGCCATGAAATATAATTTTAAAAATAAAATACAAATTCTACATCACACATTCACCAAAAATCCCACATGTTCATCAAAAAAGTCTCATCATCCACCTTTTTATTAAAATTGATTTTGAAATCAAACTCACACCAAAATAGCCCACAACACTATTCACATCTCGTTAACACTTCAAAAAAAACTTTAAACAATTTTAAAACACATATACATGATATTAAAATAAATATAACATCCCAATGAAATAACACATAATACTTATTTCATTGACAAAATTCATTTTTCACATCACACTCACACAAAATAGCACATAACCATGTTTTCACCTCTATTACGATTTGATAAAACATTTCAGCACTTTATAAAACATTCTAATTTTTTTTGACATCTTAAATAAAAACATTACATTTCAAAAAACCCATATTAGGTGAAAAAACTCACCGAATAGTACATATACACCCTTTTCCCACTTTGTTTAACCAAATAAAACATTTACAAATTTCATAAAACAAACCCAAGGGGTGTAACTATGTCTTGCACACAACACCAATTTGAAAACCCTCTTTCAAGGAAATAATCACACAATGACCATAAAAAATATAAAATTGGAAGCCCTTGAAACATTTATTAACCCATGATCATGTGGTATAAAATTACCTCAAATAATACCACAAAAGATACCCATGAAAAACACACATTTTCATAAAACACTTTCAAGGAGTAGAACAAGTTTTTACACATAAAACCCATTCAAAAACCCCATTTTTAAACCCAAATGACAGCAAAACATTAACAAAACATAATTTTTATCCACTTTAAAAAAATAATAAATCACTTTAATATGTTTTAAAATAAACCCAAATATTACCCCATGACTCACACATGAAATGCAACAAATTTCAAGCTAAAATACAACTATAAAATTAAACATTGAACCCAATTAATCAAAAATATGTTTTAACACCACACAAAACATATGAGGAACATGAAATATAAGTAAATAAATCATACTAACTCATCAAGGAGGGTTCTACATATGGAATCACCTATGTTTTGAGTCAAAACCCCCAAATCTTAGTGTGAAATATCAACAGCACCCCCACCAGACCTCAAGGAAGTGAAATCCAACCGAAAACCACAATTTTTGACAAAAAAGACACCAAATTAAACCCTAGGTTGTAAAAATAACTTATAAATATTTTAGAACTCATGAAAGGGTCAAAGAATCCCCCTAGAAAGGGAAAAAATCAAGGAATAAAACACTTACTTTCATGATTTTGATGCTTCCCCCACCAAATCTCCTTTCAAAAATGAGGTATAATGGAGGGGGAGTGACCTTAGAGGCCATACATAGATGTGGGGTACGAAATTAAGAAGATAGGAGATAATTTGGTTTATTTATGGAAGATAAATTGGGTCAAAACACTCAAAATTCTAATGTTCAAGACACCCAGCACAATTTTCCTGTACGGTTAAGTAAACCGTGCGGCCAAACCGTGCGGCCTATTCTAGCCACCCAAAAAGTAATGTTTTGCCTCCAATTTTATGTAGTCCAAGGGTGAAACTAAGGGCGAAATATAGGCCAAGGATAGGGGAGAAAACTTACCAAAAGAAACCATCCTCTTAACCCCTAAACTAATCCAACTCAAGGGTACAAACCACATCAACAACTTAACCCACAAGTGGTGCCACTAGGAGTGTCAGAAAAAAAAATCCAAAACACCAAAATCTAATACCACCCCTTTGACAAAAGGGGATGACAATTACCACAAAATACCATAAGAATAAGGTCACAAATCAATAACATAAGAGGAACAAAAATTTCAATCCCTGAACACCCAGAAACCAAGAGAAACTTAAGAACCAAAATAGGGTTTTAATAACGACATGAAATTAAAAATATGGGTGTCACAGATAGAGACGATATGGTCACATTTATGAAATAAGTACATACAAGATCCTATTGTTCTCAAGATATAGTGTTTAGGAATTCCAATAATATATAACATCATTGATTCATCTAGCCATCAATGATATAGGATTCCAAAACATTTTACATGTTGTGTTCTTCCTACTAAGTGCATGCCAACCTCATCTATCATCCTCCGTAGTTTTGGAACACAACCAAAAACTTCTAGCCACTTTCTCTATGGGTGATGGATACTATTGGGCCATAGAAACTATTTAAATATAATAAATTCAAATAAATCCTCACTATTACCACCTCATCCCCTAAATGGGTAGATTCAATACCCCTCAAATAAGTTGAGGCCATGAGAATTTCAGGTTCCTAAAATCAAAAATTGTTACCATATTTGGTGTCCCTCAAATGATAGTAATGGAACATGGTACAAATTTATATTATATTGATTTAGAGAAGCTATATTAATAGTATAATATCAAATAAAACCATTCATCTTGATATTATGAAATTTATTATGTATATATTGAGTCTTTAAACAAGACCCTATAAATCATACTCTAGAATATGGTTGATAAATTTAAATATTCAAGATCCAAAAAGAACTTTTAGGCCATGTGGGCCTACCAGACAACATCCCAAATCATCACATGGATGAAATAATATTAATTTATATATGGGATAGATGTTATCCTACCCATTGAGGTCCAATTTCCCTTACTTCTCATTTTGATATATGATCAACTATCAACATATTAGAAATTAGAAAAATAGATGGATGAATTAGAGAGTCTTCATGAGGAAAAAACTACATAATTTTTATCAAATTTAGGTCAAAAATAAATAGATTTAATGTTATTTTAATTATAATGTACACCACTTCATGTTCCTCCAAGGGGAACTAGTATTACTCCACCAGGCGCTGATAATACCACAATAGAAATCTTCAATGATTGAACAGATGTGGGAGGGAACATATTCCATACACAAGGTCAAATATAACAGAGATTATTTCTTGATATCAATGGATTTAGATCTTATTATGACCACTATAAATGCAATACTTCACAATAAATTCTTCATGTGATAAATAAATCATCATCTCTACTACACTACATTAAACTATGTATCATAATTTTACTAGTATGCATGAACTTAAAAGTAACATATTATCATATTCATCCAATGATGGTAACATCCATGATGTATGGTCTAGTATTAAATTATTTAAAAGGAACACCACAAGTTTTATTCATTAACTTAAAGTTCATGACATAGGGTCATATACATATGACCTAAAACTATAATACACCATTATATAAGATATATAACATTAAAATACATTCCCAAATGTACTAGTATAAAAATATTAAATGAAAAAAATCATACATACTTCATGAAATAAAATATCATGGATCATGTCCTTATTGATTTTTGTAAAAATACATTATATTTTGATATATTCTTGATTAGATTATGTTCCTCAATGATGGAATCCTCCTATTATTCCATCCATGAACAATGTGTGGCGTTATTCCCATCACAAAAGGATATATTATGACTCTAAGACCTTGTGTCCTTGGGGAAACAATGAAAAAAATAAAATTACCACTCTTCTTCTTTAAAACAACAATATATGAAAGGGAAATCACATTCCATGACCCATGCTAGTCCAAATGCTACTTTTGTGACCGTAAACATTCTTTCCACACATTGTACTCATTTTCATAAGTATTTTTGGATCCCTAAATTCTTTCCTTGTACATCAATAATATAAATTTTGATATCTAAGGAAACATTTGTTTTCCATTGCATTAATATGACGTAGTTTGGATTTTCATAAGTCACCCAACAAAAGGGTATATCAAATAGAAGATGCATTAATTTTTACTATGCATATATGTTCCTCAGATTGTTTTTGAATAAGACTCCACCAAAACTCCCATCAACCAATGGATCATTTTTCCTCTAGAAAACCTCATATACCTTTTTCTGACACTAAAACATCATTTCATTACCTAATTTTCATACATGTACCTTAGTCATTCTATTAATTCTTATTCAATATCACTTCGTTGAAACCAATAAACCCCATTATCATGGACTGGAATTTCATTATTTATGATCAAGGTTTTTGGAGCATCCTTATCTTGGTAAGACTTATATCACTAATGGTTTCCTTTGAAAACTAGTAACATTCATCATTACTGGTAGATGTTAAAATATATTGTATCCAAGAACTATGCACGAATTAATTCTCATTCCAATAAGATTTGTAGACATTCCCAGATCCTATATCATAGTCCATATACCAAAACATCAAAATTCTCATTTCCATTATACTGGATGCTTATATGTGATGAAGGAAACCTCTTCCACTCATTGTTTCTCAAATAAATTATAGATCATGTTCTTGTGGTATTTTGGGTAAAGTAAACCAGACATGGACAAGGGTTATCTACTCAGGTCAGTTTTATCATGGTCCTACATAAAAGTCCTAAAATGAAAAAAAAACCCATACTATATGATATTAAAATGAATGGTTTAATTTCAATTAAATTATATAAGTCCAATAAATATGTTTTAATTTATTCTATATTTTATGTGATACATAGTGAAAATATATTCTTACATAATTGTCTAGTGGAAATTTAAAAATACACTAACAGTTATAGATATGATCCATATTTTCATAGGAAAGTCTAGTGTGTGATATTTTAGCACTCATGAGCCCATATTTAAAAAATTCCACCAATCCACCATAAAATTAGATTAGTTTGTGAAATGTTTTGTAAATACATGTGTCTTTATTCTCACCATTAAGAGATACATAGTGACAGCTAGATCTAAAATCTTAGTCCCAACTAATATATAAAAAACCTTCCCTTTATATGAGTCAATCCTGTGTTGAAAAACATCCTCCCCACTCTTTGTTGTTTTTCTAATAAATCATCCTTACATAATCATAAACCTTATTTACACAAACAAAATTATTTTTTTTGGGGAAATTTGAATCTCTATAAGATTTCAATATCCACTGGTAATAGAATTTCAACTTCCTAAAGACACCATTGTTTTGACTATGCATTGATATGAATTAGTTTGGATTTTCATATGATTCCTACCAAACATCCTATCAAGTAAACGATGTTCTTATTTTGACAATATATTGAGATAAGTTAGTTAATACTTTTGTAAGTTTCCACCAAAAGTCCTTTTCAACCAAGAGCACATTCATTCTCAAGATAAACTGCTTCTATCTCCATATTCCCCCACAAACCTTATTATAGATATGTATTCTCGATCTTGGTGCATGTGAATTCCATTCATTCTATTTCAATATCACCTATAATATCTAAATTCCATAAAATTACATTATAAATCCTCCCCCACCATACATGATGATGATGAAACATTATTGAAAAAATACCCATAAAAGGTAAAATCACTAATCATTCTACGAAAGATAAAAATGACATATACTCCATCCCTAGACATTATTTTAATTGGAATTAAAACTGGATAGACCATGTTAGGGTTGATTGACATTAAAAATCATGATGATTTAACTTTTTATAGGGATGATACTTTTATCCTTATTTTTTCCATTTACTAAAACACTCTAATAAACTATATATGCCTTGATTGTTATTTAATAAAGACACATAGTGAGGCCAAGATCCTCTAATTTTGCCCCAACTAATATAGTAGAAAAAATATACGTGTTCCTCCTTTCATGGAAAAAACCCCAATCTATGCAATAAGTTATATATTTTTTCACAGGACATTGAATTTGAGATCATAGAGTGGATTTATAAGTCCCTAGCATTACATACAAATTATAAATGTGTTGGAGTTTCTCTTAAATCACTAATTGTTTTAACCTAGAGGATCCCTTCATTCTCAAACACATTTCTTTAAAAAAACCCATCATGGTCTTGAGAAATGTGGATCATTAAAATCGTTTTTGTCATTTTTAAATAGAATTTCTGATTCATAAGGAAACCTTTTCTTTATAATGAATTTATATGAAACATTTTACCATGCATAAATCACCACCAAAAGGATGATCAGGAAGTTGAACATTTGTATGCCTGAGTTCTATCTTCATAATCCATGAAAATATTATGCTAAAACCAACTTTTTTTTATCATTTTACATGTTTGTTCCTACATATTATTCTCATATAATGTTACAGATTTGAAAATCACAAAATATAGACTTAAACTAGTGATTATATATTTGAATAATTTTAGAAAATTCTCAACTAGGACTACTTTTATGGTTCATCAAATCATAACTCATTATAAAATTATTACTAGATAAAACACTAGTTGTGTGTAGATGAATTTTGTGAACTACTTTACCAACTGTTCCTAGTTTTAGACATCAATATTCCTCAAACTCAGGACTAGACCATATTCTTTTTATTAGATCCAATCCTGAGGGGTGGATTTTTATTACACTTTATTTAATAACATGAGAGTGAGAAGATTCAGTGGCTAATATCATAAGAAACAAAGAGGTGAAGGGAAATAAGGAAAACCTAGGATCTAATATAGTTCAACCTATATAAACCCATCTTGTACACCAAGATTTTCAAATAGGCCCGACCTATGCAACCTAGAAGGGGAATCCACAACTACACAAGGTACCTATATAAGGAACCTATTTAATAAAAATGTGTAGATAAATTCAATCTACTAGGATAAATAAATTTCATACAAATAGTACCATGGTTATCATCATTTAAAAAAACTAGAAGATCAAAAGAATCCCTGATGCCTTGGTCACCCTATTTCATCACCCATTCCCTCTAAACCATTTATATAGTTATCTAAAATCTAATAGATGGGGTAATTAATGTAATAGTTAGATAAGAGTTCCCATAGTGTATGGATAACAACATACCCTTTTCAACTATTTTCCAAGGATGTTCATCATTAATAAGTAACCTCTAACTTGCATAGGTCCACTAAGAGTAATGAACTTCCACTCTAAAAACTGAAACCCTACAAGAGACACCTTCAGATCACCTTGGAATACCATTTTAGGGACCCCTTCATCTCCAAAATTCCTCTTTGATGAGATACCTCTTATCTCACGTAGGACTACCCTACATGTAACCCCTTCATCTCAATTAGGTCCACACTATGTGTGACCCCTTCAGCTCAGCCAATTAAGACCTTCATGAAATCACTTCAACTAGATTAGATTCTCTTTGCATGACCCACCATATAATCCATATTTTATATCATCAAAGGTAGGGTATCTCTTACATTAAATCCATCATTCAAGGCATACCATTCCAATTTATATTCTGAAGCCTCAGGGTATTTTTGATTAGAGAATAGGGACCACCAGTGTTTCCTAACGATTATACACATCTATGGTAGTAGTGGCCATTTTTAATCCTCCCATATAGGTGGGTTCATTTGATTGTTTATAATAACTCATTCCCATGTTAATGGGGATCCCATATTTTTTGAAACATACAAGAACCTCTTTATTTCATATAGTGATGTGTGCAAATTTCCATTCTATTTGAGATGGTATAGTACCTTATCATCCTATAATCTTATTAAAAATCAGGATAAATTGAATCCATCCAAGATTAATCCTATAGAATTTCATATAGGACATATATGTATGTGTACATAAGTATAGAAAAATGTTAAAATATATATGAAATGGGAAAATCAAAGCCTTTTCATTTTCTCATATCCCCAGTCTGATCCACTATGGGAAGAAGGTGGTCATATGATTTTCCAAATTTCGCACTTCGTCTAGTATCTCACACTGATTATGAATCACATGGTCTTAGAGGTTAATAATGATCAGGATATCTTCACTATCAAATAAATATATTCTAAGAGAAAAAATTTATGGATATTCCTATCACCTTCTAGGATGGACTCTATATGTGTGTGTCCTCAATGCAATGTATCAATGTAAATGGTCTATATCCCCTAAAAAGAAACCTCTATGGGGCCTTTAATGGCATGGGTCCTCAAATCCATGTATTCATCTAAAAGTTCCATATCCTTTATGAGTGAAACTATCTATGGTCCTACTCCATATGTGTAATCTCCATTTATTTTAACTACATGCAATTTAAATGGGATTTGTAGGAAGCCTTCTTGAGGTCCAAACCAGTCACCATAAATTAACCACAATTTTATCTTGTGAATTTTCATAGTAAGGTCAATTACATCACGTGATAGTCCCTTTATAGTGATTTTGACTAGAGTAGTATATTTCCCACATCATCCCTTGTATGGGAACAATTTTCCTAGATGTCTATGATGCATGATGTTAAAATGAATTATTTCTTCCTCACCACATAACCCTAATGTAACATCCTAAGTAAGTAATGAATAATAGATATTTTTATCTATGTCTATTAATGAATTAGATAGTGTTTTAGGGGCTTAAAATGAAAATAAATCAAATCTTAATCATGGAATACACTAATATTTTTAAAAGATTGTTTTGCTGCCTTTTGATGGCAAACCATTTTTAAATCTATCTTTTGACAATTTTATAAGCTATATTTGTCATAATAAACTTATTCTTTATGATTGGGACATAAAAATTTACTTTGTGTGAATTTTTGGTATTTTTCCGATAAAGATCATTTTTTAATGAATAGTGAAAATGTTGTATTTTAATTCAAAACCTCATTTTAATCTAATTTATTTATATGATTCTATTATCTTTTGAATTGGTTTTGAAGTGAAATTATAATATATTTTTACCATTTAATCCAATAGTAGTCATTGGAATTAATTTCACTTTGAAATTGGACTTAAACTAGTGTCAATCTTTTGATACTTATTGTTTCATAAAAACACGCTATTTGCTCTGACAGCGGGAATTAATTATTAAATTAATTAATGCAACTTATATGATTTTAATTTTGTAAAATAGATAACATTTTTGAATTCGTAATATCAAATATAGCTTAGGGTGAAGTTTTGGTATTTTTCTGAAAAACTTAAATTTTTGATGAATAGTGAAACCACTAAGTGGTACTTAAAAAAACTGATTTTTCATTTAAATGAAATTTTACCACCTATGTGTTTTGAATTTAAAAAATCCGACATACATGGTTGTCATTAATAAGTAAAATGTGGTTCAATGGTATTAAAATAATATTATGGTGAATAGTAACTTTTAAGTTTTTAATCACGATTAGAGGTAATTAGTGTAGTTTATGGTAAAAATAATGTTTTAATAATATGAGATGAGCATGAAACATGTCCTACACTCATTGGATGTGTCATGGATGACCAAGACAATCCATGGGTCAACTTGGGGACCCCATGGAGCCAATTTGGTTGGGAAATGACATAAATAACTTTTTATTTAATGTTAAAGTAAAACTGACGCAAACATGAGTTATTTTACTAACAAAATGTTTAAATGGGGTTATACAAGCCAGATATTTTATTATAAATAGTAATTGGAAATATAAAAATATTTCCTACATCATAGTATTTTTTTTATAATTTTTAGACACTAAATAAATTAAATTATTTATGACATCATGATGATGCAGTGATTTCATCATTAATAAAGGATTTAAATAAAATTAAATGATAATGTAAAATCTATGACCTAAACATGTCCAAAAACTATTGGATGGGTGGATTTAGAACCCTTATCACCTTACCCTCAAATTATATCAATGTGGGACCTTTTTAATCCGAAACTCATTTTAAAATAAAGTAACATTTCTTTACATTCCAAGAGTGCCCCTCCTCTCCTCTTATAAAAGACCCCACCTCTACCTCCTTACCAACACTTCCATAGCCTTTGGCTCGGAAAACCCATTCCCATATTGTCTCTCCACTTACCTCTATTATTCCTTTAAGCCTCACTTTTGACAGAAGTCTTCTCAAGGAAGCCTTTGAGCTCAAACAAAAGGGAGTTACCCGATTTTAAGGTAATGTCTTCACTTGAGTCCTTTGGTTTTATTTTGCTTCTCCAACCCCCTAAACACTTTTTATTCATTTCTTTTGTAACAAATCCAATATCTTCAATATACTAGGATTTTGTTATAAGAAGGATTCGAGCTACACTTACAAATTCCTACATCTAATGGTTAAAGAATATACTGTTTCCGTGGATGGTGACTTTATGCCTCCCGAAACGATGATTGATCAACATTCTTTTAACACCTTCAAAGGTGGCCATTAAGATGAAACTATATTTATATATGATATATAATATTTTTATTTTTTCTATAAGCTTCTGTATTTTTTATTTTGTGCATACCTTAATGGTTTCCATTATGGGTAAACACGATATCTTCATTTAAGGAAATGCGGACTACCGCCCCCTCAAAGTGATTTTTTACGTTAACACCATATGTGGGATGTATAAAGGATGGAGTTATGATATTATATATGATATTACACTGGAATTATAATATACCTTTATATCATTATTATTACATTTCATAAAATACGAAATAGAAATGGAAGCAGCGTTCATGCGTACGTACGGATTACCGTCTCCATGAACGGTGCATTTCATTTCTTACCTCTAAATGTTATATAATATTATAAATGCATGCATGTACTGGATATATATGATATATATGATATCTAAATCATGAATACCATTTTGGATATAATGGATACCTGAAAAACTTGTAATTATAAAGGGTTTATTTTTGACTCAAGTACAATTGATCGTTAAAACGATCGTTATTAACTTAAATAATTGCATTGTGTTCATGACATGGAAATAAGTGATATAACAGGAATAATGAACTTGAAAAAGGTTCTTAAACAAGTAGAAATTAACTCAAGTTTATTATTCTGGAGATTAAAGAATGACTGATTCAAGTTGGACCCGAGGTATGTGACTTCATCTCAATCTCCTTTCATTGAGGCATATTTTATTTTATACACAACCTTCTTTTATACGGTGTATAAACCCCTTAGAAATTTACGATTATCCAAAAGGAATCTTTTTTATATGAAGAGTTTTACTAAATGACAAAAGGGAATGTTTTTGTCAAACGTATGCGGTGACAACGACTTCTCCACCTCCGTGACCATTATTTGAGTTTCGGATTCCTCTACAAGCCATACCTTTTTCTTAAAAGAAAAATAGATACCATGTTTTACTTTTCTTTTGTTTTGGTATTGAAAATGGTTTTTATAATTTTATTATATCAATGTGTTGTATTGATATCTTGTGATTGAAAGGTGGAAATGATATGTTTCCTATATGCATGTTTTATGTGATACGATTATGTTGAGGTTCCTTGGAATTATTATGAATATGGGTGGTTATATGATAAACTAAGGGCGGGTGAGCCCAATATAGCTCTCCAATGCATTGGGTAACATGAAGGAGTGAAACGTTAAGGTTTCCCCGAAGCGATTTAGGGAATATACTATGATGGGTATTCCAAACGTATCCAAGAGGGTTACTCCCTACGTAAGAATGTTATGAATGCCTCAAGTTACCTTTATGTCTTATGATTTCTATGATTTATTCATGATTTGACGAGGTATGTTAAAGTGATTATGTTTTATGGGTAATGTATGATTTCATTCTTATGTATATATGATCTTATGTTTCCTTTCCATATTTTTATAACCCATACTGATCTTTTTTATGCTCATCCCAATTATTTTGAAATGTTTTTCATAGGTCAAGGGAAAGGTAGATGATATGATGATAGTGTCAAGGAAGTGTCAAGAATGAATCCATGTTTTATTTTAAATATGTTTCCATTGATGGGAAAAATAAATACTATCTTTATGTAACCGCTTTGTTTATATGTTGAATGTAATGCTAGTTATATGTTCTAATTCTCTAAAACTCTAAACGTGAAAAGATCCTCAATGTTTAATCTTGTAATAACTCAAGATTAAGTAAGGTTTATGGTCGGGGCCTTATACCTAAAATGTATGATATGTACAGGTATGTGGAACCAAACAACATGGCTTCTGATTCATTTAATGAGGATGTATAAGAAGCCCTTATTCATGGTACAATCTTGATTTATAGAAAACTCACATGTTCCTGGATGATGATAAATTATAGATATACCCACTATAATTATTGAAACAAGATTCATAATAATAAATGACATAAGAATATCTAATCCATCTTAAAAGTGTTCTATCGATGAATAACTAGGGATACACAAATATTTATCCATCAATGATGCTATTAGGATATAATTAGATGATTATAAATCCATTAAATGAAAATAATTTATTTTTAACCATAAGATGAACAATTTTTTATTTGGTATTTAACAATAGATTCATGAACATGTCCTAAATCTATAAAGGGGACATAGAGAAGATAATAATTTCACCCAAAAGGGTGTGATTATTCTTAACATCAACTATATCGACCAATGTGAATCCCCAAGTGTTTTGGACCATTTTTCAAAAATCCCCTAACTTTAAAAAGCATGTTAATAAAGCATCTCAAATTAGGTAATAATTGGTTAATTGATGTTCCATAAACAAAAACACTTAGAAACCACCATAAAATTGTGAAGACTATGTAAAATATTTTGAAAAATTCAAACACACAATAAAACATCAAATCGCTACAATATTTTATCTTAAATTCCCTTGAATCATTACATATGATCACCTATATGTTTTCAATGATATTTTTAATATGATAATTATCCACATCCCATGTTTTCTCATAGACTTATGATCTTACAAATGATGACAAGTTGAGGACTTTTACCATGATGATATTTTGATGTATCAAAATTATAGTTTTTCTTTTACCATACTGATGAATTTTATTATAGCTAATGAGGAGTCTGAAAGTGGTTATAACATGGATTGATTATGGAGAAATTCTATAATATGTCCAAAAAAATAAGTTATTTATGTTGATGGTTATTTATGAAATGGATCATAATATTTGTTGTATTATGTGTTTATTATTACATGTAATGTATAAATTATAGAAATGATGTAAAATTAATATATATTTTGCATATATCATGTCACATGCTATTAAGGACTATGTGTAATGTATTTTTGTTTTAAAACTAACCATGATATTATAGGTTTTTGGAAATGTAGATTCATCCTCACTAGCATGTTTATAAATTTTTAAAATATTGTTTTTATATAATTATAGTGTCCCATGGTAATTTCATGGAATAAACTATTATGGTTCTCATAGAATGATTCAAAATGTATTTTCTTAAATTTTATTTTAATAAAATCAATTTATTTTATTAAGGAATATTCTAATATATATTACACACTATAATTTTTAAAGAATTTTAAATAAATAAATAATATATAGTATTACTAGTATTTGTTCTTTCAGAGTCCTTCATGACATAACCCTAGTTGCATCAATTTGGCAGGTGGTAAAATATATTGAAATAATAACACGTTATAATGGAAAAATTGATTAATAAGATATTATTAAATAGTAATAATATATTATTTATATAATCATAATTAATTAAAAAAACTATTTTGAAATTTTAAATATGATTCATAATGAGTTATATATATAAGATGAAGATGAAGGATTAAAGAAAGGATAACACTTGTGTTGGAGACATGAATATTCTCTTAGAGGTCCTCAAGGAAATATGTGATTTAAAGAATTTTATTAAAACCAATGGTTACCAATCATGAGACATGATATCAAGGGATATAATTTGGGTCTATAGTGAAGATAAATTCTTAGGAAATTTTTTCATTGAGTTGTGATGTGTAGGGAAAATTTTATAAATTATATTTGGTGACATTTGTATAAATACTCATGTAATAGTATAAATTGAGCATCATAATCAAGATGAAATAGTAATAAATTAACAATTAGTGAATATAATATATTAGAATGGGTGATAAAGTTATTAATTCAGTAATATATTATCTTTTGGAATATTTTATGATCATATCTATAAATATAGAACATTTAAATTATTTTAGCCTTTAACATGGTGGCTCTGTTATACCATAGTAACTATTTTTTTCATCCTGAATATAAAATCAATCATATTTCATATTATTTTAACAGATTAAAAATTTGAAATAAATTATATGTGAATCAGTTTCAATATATGATAAAAATTAATTTTTTTAGAAAATATAAATTTGTGAAAACATTTATAAAAAAAATACAATATAAAGTAGAAAATAAATATTTTTTTATTTTCTAACAAAATAAAAAAGTTGTTTCAATTGTAATTTATTTTAATATATATATATATATATATAAAGAAGAAATTTTCTTAAAATAATTATTAATTAGTGAAAATTTGAATTATTTGTATAATAATGCCAAATATAAGGAATAACAACTATTAAAAAAGTTACCAATTAATACTAAATGTATTTAGTCACATACCAATATATATTATAAACACACTCTTATAGAATTAAATATGTCTTGAACTATTTATTTATAAATGATAAATATTTTTCTAAAAAATATTCCAAATATAAACATACATATTTTTATAATAACATATTATTTTTAATTATTTTAATATTTACAGCTAAAAATTAAATGGCTATATAAAAAAATAAATACATAATGTCTATATTACATGAATATCTACATCATTATATATATTCTAACAACATTCATCCTATTCATTTATATCCTTCTCAATTCTCCAATTGTATTTATATTTTCCCCTTCATTCCCTTTTTATAATTTGAGGCATGGTCATAAATGTGATTGTAAAGGACATGAAATTTATGTTCATGGTATTTTTATTTATTTTGGATATGTTAATAATTCTTTAATAAATGGTTTTTCATATTCTATTGTCAATTTATTTTTATTTTTATCTTTTATTTTAATATATTATCTACACAATTATACATCCTAGTTTCTATAGACTTGTATAGAATATGAAAAATGATATTCAATACAGTGTTTATTGAAATTATATTTATTCTATAATCTAAGGTTTTATATTCCACACATTAACACATATAACAATTACACAAATTTCCTTCACAATTCAAATATTTTCAATTATTACTTCTTATTTAGAGGCCCTTTCTATAAAAAATCCAAATACACTAGAGACTTATCATTAACTGGATATATTTGTTGTCCAGTTGACCATAAATACATAAATATATTCTTTTATTTACAACAAAAGTTTTCTACATAGATATTAATCTATTGTGTAGTAATCAATCAAAATCATTATCAAGTAATCATATAAAAAAATTACTCTTATCTTGGGAAATTTTCAAAAAAATAATGGTACTATCACATGAAGAAATATTAGGAATAATGAAAACTCATATGGATGTTGTATAAAGATGTAATTTTAAGGGCCTGACACTAACCATTACATATTATAGTAACTTTAGAAAATAATTAACATTCATTCATACCAAATGATATTTTTGGTTTAGTGTTTTGGAGAACTAGGTGATAATAGATAAATAAAAACCCATAATAATTCAAAGTGAACACTACTAAAATAGTCTCCACATTTCTATAATGAAAATTTCTTTTAAAAAATAAAACACAATATGTTTTCATGAAATATATACACAACATTCACCTTAGATTCTTATCTTCCCTCACTGAACCTTAAACCACGTGGAAAATATTTTAAAATATGTAATGAGCACAAATAATCATAGTAAGGGACAAAATAAAAGATAAACTTAAACCATTAGTCCATCAATACTTATAAAAAATGAAAAATATACTTATCACCATTACAAGTATCATATATTTACTTTTGGATAACACGAGGTTTCCATGAGACATAGAAAGTATAAAAAAACATTTATGCAACCTTGGGAATCATTTCCATATAATATTTTCATATTATTGTAACCCTCATGAATACCATATGATTTTTTAACCATCATAGAAAACATATAATGTAACCCCTACGACTAACTAATAATTTTACTGTTATAGTTACACTTGGATTTACCATTACTATTAACTTCAAACATAACCAACACATTTGAGGGACATCACGAACCCAACCATGTTTTGTTTTTAATATTACCACACTTAATAAAAATCAATTCCCATATACAATAACATAATCCCAAAATCTAAAGACATGCATGATGAAAACATTACTTGAAGAAAATCACTTATTTCTATGGAATACAGTTCAAAATAAAACTATTACATTTTCTTTAAAAATTACCATGTAATCCTATAACAGATGATTAAAAACAATATGGAATATTATAAATGGTAAAATATTCTCATTCCATATAATTTAAAGAAACTTTTATTTTAATTTCTAAAATTGAGATATTAAAAAGGATTTTGAAACTAACACCTCTTACCTTATGTTCGACTTCATTTAAATTTGTTCAAACCTCAGGTATTATGTGTTAAGAGTGTTATTAAATTATTACTAAACTATATTCATATTTTCAATAACTTATATGATATTATTTTATCATATTTCCATAAATTTTTTATAATATTTTGTTATTTCCATTTTTATCTACATAATTCATTGATCATTTTACTTATCTCAGATTATATTTATTTTAAGGTGTTAATATAATTTATTTGATTTTCCATTAAATTAATATTTACTACATCATTGTTTTGGAATTATTTAAGTTATTTATAAGTTTACTAATAACAAAAATAAATTATCATGATTATTATTGGTCTATTATCTTTCCAATGATTATTTATGGTTGAGTATATTTTTTGGAGAACCATATTTTAAATATTATACAAATTAATTACCATAGTGTGAATGAAATGACTTCCTTTTAAATAATATAATATAAGGGACATAAAATTCCCTAAATAGATCCAGATGGTCCAAAATTAACCAAAATAATTATATTACCGAAGAAAAGTACTCATCAAAAAAAATTTATTCATGTTCTTGTGTAGTGTAATATTTCTTATAATTTTAATTAAAATAATATTATTTATTTTTCTTCACCTTGCACATATACTACATCAGTGCTTTATAAACAGTAAAGGTAATTATAAAACCTTGAAAAGTTAATTAATTTACTATCATAATAAAATTAATTTGGTTCTAGATAATCCTTCATATTCCGTCATTATGTATACTAGCTCATATCCATGTCAAGATAACTTATTTAATTTTTTAATTATAAATTTCACGACTTGCACAAGCATTGCATCATAATTTGTATAAGATTAACGTTATATAACTATAAAGTTATATACTATCTGAAAAAAATAAATTATACATAATAATTAATTAAAAAAACATGAAAATAATATTTAGAATATAATTATTATTTATATGAATGAAAATTTTCATTTCCAAAGTTGTAATGAAACTACGTCGGCACTAACACTAACTTTTCTAATTATCATGAAATAAATTATAATTTACATATTATGAATTATTATTTTTAGAATATTTATATTATAATATCATAATTTAGTCATTAAATAATTTTTATAATTTTCATATCATAACTATTTAATGAATATGTCACCAAAATACTCTATTTAAAAGAATAGTATTTTTTACTATTCACCAAAAATTTAAATTTTTCTGGAAATTCACAAACAATTATTACAAAGATAATTTCAACATGATTAATTAAATAATGAAATTTGTTTTCATATTAAAATTATATAAATTTGAAAGTATTCATTTAAAGATAACTATAAAAGAAAATATTTTAATACAATTATTTTTTTAGAATTACTTATTTTAAGAGTTATATTACTTAATGAATTTATCGATTTAATTAATGAATAATAATAAATATGAAGACAAATTTTCATACTAGTACCTGGTTTTTTACATTCTACCTCACCCTTTTCAAAACTTCTTCCTCTGGACTTATTCACTTCTTATAGGAATGATGATACCTTTCCCTAAAATTATTTTTAGATTCACATGTGGTATCATCAACCATGTGGCTTCTCCGCAAAACCATATCTTAGTGAATTAACTTTTTCAACTGATAAATTCTATCCACAATCATGGTTATTAAAATTATTTTCCCCAAATGAAAAGTTATATTATAACTAAACTTTCTTATAGATCAAAACATGAGATAGATATAGGACATATGTTCTTAACATCGAAACATGAAAAAGATTATGTGCCAGGGATAAACTCAGAGTCAGTGATAATCGATAAGATACTAGTCTAACATTCTCTAGGATTTATACGGTCCAATGAAACATGTATATATCTTTACTTTCTTAACAAAACTAATAAAAATTTTCCATGGATATATTTTAAGGAAAACAATATCACCTACCTAAAATAAAAGGTATTTCCTCAATTTATATACATAAATCCTCTTCCTACTCTGAGTTATCATCATATATTGCTAGATAATCATTAATTTCTCAGCTACTCCCTATAAAAATTATAGTATAATAAACATCCTTTCCCAAACATCATCCCCAAAAGTTATATTTTTACATATCATTCAATATAATTCCTCAGAAGGTTCCATCAAAATACTTGAATGAAAACTGTTATTATATTAAAACTCAATTATGAATGTCTATGATCCAAAATTACCTAATAATCCATTGAAAAATCTTTAAGGATATCCTCTAATGTAATTTTTTTTCTCTGAATGTCCATTAAATTGTGGATGAAAATAATTAATTAAATTTAATTCAATTGCCAATGAATTATAAAGGCCACTCTAAAAGATAAAATTAAACCTTGGGTTACAATAAGAAACAATGGAGAGAGGAACTCCCTGAAACATATATATCTATTTAATATACAACAGATAATGTTTATATAGAGACACAATGCCTCAAATATGAATAAAATGTTCAAATTCAGTCACTCGATCAATAATAACCAAATTTTTACCTCGAGAATTATTTAGAACTCACACCAAGAAATACATTGATATATTTTTACATTTACACACTTTCACTAAAAAATATTGAAGAATCCCCTTTTTTAGTTTTTACACTACCTTAAACTATTGGAAAGTCAAAAATTTCATCATAAAATATGAAATATCTCTTTTCATTCTATCCCACTTGTAAAAATCTTGAAGGTCTCTATACATCTTAATGCTATAAGGATGAACATAAAAAAGGTCGAATATGAGATTAACATAAAAATTCATTCATCATTTGTGAATCCCAGACCAAACAAAATCTTTTCCAAATATCAAAACAAAATTTTAATACATATTAAATTCATGAAAAATACCATTCATAACAAATTCTAACATTTTCTATAAATCATAGTATTCCTTCTTAGTATGATCAATTATTTCAGAAAGAGATGATTTCAGTGGCACCAGAAATAATATTGAGGAATTTCTCTCACCCAAAAGATCAAGTATATATTTTATCAATTCATTATCAAAAGGTTAATTTTCTACATGTAACATCATTAATGATGTGTGATGTTTTCTACTCAAGACATCTACCTTTGTTTAATTTTTTTAGAGAGTAATAAATTGGGAAATCATATTCCATTATCAGTTCTAGAAATATTCTCTTCCTCATGTTTAGTTCCTTATAAGTAAATGTATACTATAATATTTTATTATTCTTATATATTTAACACATAACTATCAATAAATGATGTCTCCAAATTAATAAAGAAAAAACAATTTTTTTTTTGAAATTACGAGAAGGATAATTATACTTTTGTTGTTTTAGTTTTATTGACACCTAACAAATTACCAGATTATTATTCATCATAAGAGAACCAAGTCACTTCAATGAAGAAACAATATTGATAAAAACCACTATTTTTCTACTAAAAATGAAAAATATATCATTAATAAATATTCAATTTAATTCCTTAAAAAAATCATGAAAATATTTTTTCCAGTTATATTTAATGACTTTTCAAGTTAAATATGTTAGTGGGATAGATAAAAATGCAATGATTTCAACAGACTCTTAGTAATAACATGCTATTCTAAGAAAAGGCTGAATCTCAAATACATTTTTAGGTCTTGGACATTCGTAATCTACTTTTTTTGGCAGGATCAATAACTATTCCATATTTATTTACAGTATTACCAACTACAAAAAAAATATTGTAACAAAAATCACTTTTTCCAAAAATATTGTATAACAACTTTTCATAAGGAGGGATAAGGAAAAATCCTTATATGTTTTTCACAATACTCATAAATTATTAAAGAACCCAATATTTCATTTATTTAAACATTATTTATGTTATTATTAACTAGAGACCATCATTGATCAGATTTATATTAAAAATGATAAATGTATAAGGTTACCTTTTCTAATTAAAAAAATCACACGATGTCAAATATCTTTTCTCGAGCATTATTATAAACTCTGGATACCACTGAATTTGGGGTTCAACTAAAATATGGAGGATGATAACTCATTAAATTTTCAACTACTAACATATTCCTTTATGGTTTATCTAACATCTCTCTTTCTTGGATAACACTTCCATTTGTACTTCTATAAAACTAAACCATCACAGTAACAAACAATTTTGTACAAATTCAAACCATTTCAGGTTACAAATTTGGAAATATATAATCCTTTTAGTGTATTCTTACTTCATATTAGTTTTTTATTCTCTTAAAAAACAATATAAAAAATAATAATTTAGATGAATAACAATTGCAATAGTAAAATTCTATATCATTTCAACATAACCAAAAGTAAAAAATTATTTCTTGAATTATATTAACATCATCGTAAACCCTAATATTATATAAAATTTCTTTGATACCAATAGTAAGGACCCATACTTAACCATTACATATTCTAGTGATATTTGACTTGAATTGATTTTTATTCATTACCAAAGATCTTTTAGGTTTAGTGTGAGAAATATTTTGTTCAGTTTTCTTATATAATAACCCAAAAATATAGAAAGTGGATACTACTAAAATAGTATCCATTTTCCCACAACACAATGGTATTTATAAAAATATAAAATTATTTCATTTCATTTATAATGTTTATAACACTCATATTTTCTGCTTATTTTCTCTTAATGAAACATAAATATTCAGAAATGAATTTTAAGACATGGGATAAGAATGGAAATATTAGTATAGTACATCCTAAAATATTTAATTAAATAATGAGTCTATGAATACTTATAAACACATTAAAGATATACTTCATACCCATATAAGTAACATATAAATACTTTGTGACTATATGAGGTTTATAAAAAACATAGGAAGCATAAAAAACTATTTAGGGAACATGGAGATTTATTTTCTTACCACAAATACATATTATTATATGCCTCTCACCTACCATATGATTTGAAACCCTAATAACAACCTTATAATGTAACCCTGATGGATACCTTATAATGGTAACTATCATAGTTACATTTGGAATATCTATTATGGTCAAATTCCATCACACCTAATGAAATAGAAGACTAATAAACAACCAATATTATTTTGATGATAATTATAACCACCCATTATCATAAAAAATGTAATTACCTATTCTATATTCCACAAAAGTGGATACTTGAATCATAATAACCTTCATTGATGAAATTCAAATATTTCAAAGGAGTAGTGCACACATAAAAAGAAAAAAATTTATTTGAAAATAACTATGTAATATTGTAATGGATTTATGAAAGCAATAAGGAGTCTTGAAAATAGTAAAATATTATCATGTAATAAGAGTAATGTTTTTAGAATTTTTTAATAAGAGACATTAAAAAACGATTTTAAGAGGAAAATCCCATAACCCAGGTATGAATTTCTTCTAAATATATTAAAAACCACTATATAATGTTTTAAAGAGTGTTATTATTTTACAAAAGAACAATATTAATATTTTTGACAACATATATGATCTTATTATAACTTAATTCCACCAATTTATTAATAATATTTTGTTATTTTTATTATTTCAGGTGCGTTCGTTTAATGGTTTCCTGGTTGGTTCATTATAAATTTTTTGTTCAAATGGAAATATTATATAATAAGTGGAAAAAAATTTAATTAATACTACTCAAAATTTTCAAATGGCCTCATACATCCCTTTCTCTACCCTACATGGTGATAATTCATTTGATAGAACATTAATGATAAATTTTTAGTTTGTTGTGCAAGTTTTTCGAACATTCAAAAACAAGTTTGGTTTTATTTATTATTATGGAAATATATTAATTAAAAATTCTGAGACCATATATAATATATATAAATATTCAATTTTAATCAATTATAAGTGAATATAAACATTTCATGAAAGCATAAATGGGAAGCAAAAAATCATCATCCACAAAGGCGTTGAATTGACAGACCTTGGATTAAGATTTCATTTTTTAAGAATAAAAGTTGAAAATAAGTTATTGCACGGTAGATATACAATTGAAAAAATAATATAAAATAATATAAAATAATATATATATATATAAATATGATAATAGGGAAATATTGAATCATTTTATATGGGTTGAGGATAAGGTAGAAGGGGGAATGAATTTAAAAGACTAGATATAGAGATTTAGGTCTTGAATATTTTCTCTTTGAGAACCTGGTTAAGGAATAATGAATTTATTTTGTTGCGAGAAACAAAAAAACTATAATGTGGAAAGTGATGATTATAAGGGAATTTTATAAATTATTGTCGAACAAGAAGGTTTAAGGTTATGATACCATCTGAATGAAATATTTCCGTTTTATAGTTGAGGTGAGTGGAAATTTACGAATTAAAGAAAATATTAAACATTAATATGTTTATTATTGGTGTAATGACTTCCAGAATCCCTAAAAGGATTAGGGTATTCACTATTAGAGCAAATATTATCATTATTATCCTTATTAATTAATTTTTTATTTTTTTAATCAATTTAATAAAATATTATATCCATGAAATATAAATTTTTTTAAATTTAAAATTATTCATAAAAATGAAATTGAAAACATATAAAAATAATTAAAAGTAGAGAAAAATATTTATATTATATCTTTGACATGTAATAGTTTTCAATATAATTAAAGGATAACAATAATTATATCATATTATATTTATTTAAAATTTTTAATATAATTTATTGGAGATTACCGTTAAATTAATAATTACTCTATCATCACTGTGAATGAATATAATGTATTTATTTTCTTGCTAAAAATTAAAAATAAATTATTTTATTAAGATAAATATTTTATATTTCAGAATAATTTTGTTGGTAATTTTTTTTTCTAGAAAACCATATATTAAAAATTTATACTAATTAAAAACCAGAGGGTGAACAACACAGTTTTTTATGAATAAAATATTATAAGTGACATAATAAAATCCAAGTGGATAAAAAAGGTACCAAATTGAATAAACATAAGACAAAGGCTTAAAAAAACTCATATTAAATGAATTAATAATTTTTTTTTCTATTTAATGGTTTTTATAATTTTAATTAAAATCAATTTACGAGTTTTTATAATCCTTGTACATGCACTACATCAACATTGTAAAAAATTTAAAGATTATTATTTAATATATAAATATTGAAAAGTAGTTTATATGATAAAAATAAATATATTAGTTTAATGATAATTTTTAAGATTGTGCCATTATTTATATTTACTCATATCCATGTCCCGATAACTTCTTTAATTTCTTTATTTCATTTTTCTTGCCTTGTGAAAGCATTTCCCATAAATTTGGAATAGATTCATTTTATTTAACCTTAAAATTGGAATCTACCAAAAAATAAAATATACACAATAATTAGTAAAAAATACATGAAAAGACTATTTATAACTAAATTATGATGTAGAAGGAACAAAATTGGACTTCCCCAATGCTACGTAGAAACTGCGTGAGCACTGCTAATAATTTTTATACATATCATTAAATTAATTAAAAATTACACATTTTGAATTATTTCTTATGATATTTATATTATAACATTATAATTTATCCATCACATGAGTTAAATAAATTTTATATAATAATTATATATTAATGATGTCTCAAAGCATTGTATTTAAAAAAACTACATTTTTTTACCATTCATCAATTTTTTTTTAAATTTTCAAAAATTAATACTAAGAGTATTTTAAAATTATGAATTCAAAAATGGAATTAGTTGTTTCTATTTTTAATTCTATAATTTAAATAATATTAATTTTAAAATAACCATTAAATTAATTTTTTGTATAAAATTATTCACTTTAGGAATTATTTATTTTAAGAATTACACAACATAATGAATTTGACTATTTAATTCAAGAATACTAATAAATAATAAATAAAATTATTCAATTAGTACCAATGTTGTTATGGAAATTTCCTAGTACATCAATAGAGAAAATAATATATCAACCAATTGGATATAACTACTACTCCAACTAGCATAAAAAATACAAATATCTTGTCACTAAATGGAATTAGACACCCCTAGAACCAATTTAAAAACATTTATCCTAAAGTGAAAAAATGATAGTGACCCTATACCAATATGAGTTATATGAAAATATATATTTTATGAGAATCCTAGAAGTTATCATTATTGTTTAGTATTTAAATGTCTTAAAAATGTCCACCGCTAGGTAGAGGTATCCCCATTGGTAAATCATTTATTACCTTAGGACTTTGATATATAAAATAATAATTCATGTATTACCTAATGTAAACTAGTTTTTAAACTTTTTTTTTCAATGATTTACTCACCATATGATGCGGTTTATCATATTATGTAGACATATGACATCCTAAGGTAAATTATTGAATGTTTTGGGGAACAAATGATGAGTTTTAAAATATGGTCATTTTATATAAATTATTATATGATTCTGAATGATTTTTGGGATATAAACATTTATGGATCATTCGATTGAGAAAAAAAAATTTAGGCAATATGTAGTGTTTCAATTAAGGATATAAGATGAAATTGAAAGCATTTATAATCACTCCCATTCCATTTATAATATGATAGTGATGTTTTAAAAAAATTAATGACAATGTAGTGACTCATTACATGATAAAATATGAATAATTTCACACATTTTGAACAAGGTTATTTTTTTTAATAAATTTATTGGGAATATTTTAAAATATATAATTATAGAATCAATATGTAATTAATAACATATGTGAAAATAGTTTTACATCATGTATCATGTGGTCCACATTGAGGGTTTATGTTCTATGAATTTTACATATAAATAACACAATATCCTTCTTCTATTGGATGTACAAAAACCACTAGAATCCATTTATGATACATGTGGAACTTTTTTCCTTTTAAATTTTTTTAGTAAAATATCATCAATTACATTATAAGAAAACTGAAAAAAACATTTCTACAATGATTTAAAATACAATTCCCATATTAATTAGAATTGACATATACTTTATATTGTTCCACTTTGGAAAATAAAGTAGGATGAGCATCAAATTCAAATGTTTGGAAGTCAAGATAAATTATTTGAAAAATATTCAAGTTGGATTAATTATTAATATTAAAACATTTATTAATCATAATTAGAATTATTATTTTATAGATAATATATTTAAAAATATCATAAATGATGGAAAATATTTTTGGTAAAATTTAATTTATCATTAAATATCTATTTAAAATACCGAACTATATCATATTTCATACCATATGAAATATGAATGTAATGACACAAATTATATAATCAAATTGATTCATTTGATTTTCACTATACAAATAAATAATGTAAAGATATCAAGGTAAATCATATAAAACAAATTAACCTATTTGTCACTTATCCATCAATTTGTATATTATAATAGATTCCTATAAGTAAATTTTGGAAAAAGATCCATCTATTATCATATAGATATGGTTAACCAAACCCTGTTTAGGTAAATAAATATTTATCCAAAATATAATATTTTTCTTAATCCATAAATACGTGGCCCAAAGGACATTGGAAGAATTTAAAACAATCATTATGTCAATAATTTCATAGAAAATAATTCAATAAAAAATAATTTCTATTAAATATATAAATGGTTCTAACATAACCCCAATCGAAGATTCTCATATCCCAAAATGAAAATTTCCACTATAATATGTAACATATATGTTGGATGTTTAGTGATATAATACATTATTCTATGGAATTGTGTAACTAATTTTCATGAGACATGCTTATCTAGATATGAAAATTAATATATTCATTATTTATCTCTATTGATTGTTCACAAAAAAATGTTAACATGAAATATTAATAAATAATTTAGGTAACAAAGTCAGATATCATTCATCTATTAATGGACATGAATTTCATCAGTCACTATGTAAAAGGCCCATATATATTATAATTTTACATAATATGAACAATCACATCATTGATAAACTCGACAAATGATATGATCTGTGACATACCCACCACCCTATATTTTTTCAAACATCATGATTGAGAAATATGGATGAACACATATTATTGTTCATAATCACAATATTTAGTAAACAATAGGTTATAAGGATTTAATAATATTTGTAAAACCCAATTACTTTTAATGATTACATGACAATCAATGTGACATACTCTCATGTCTCAATCTAGTTAACAAATTCGGATTTGTTATCTCATGAGTTTATGTTATATCATATTGGATACCGATGCTTGTTTTCTAACCATTAAATATATTCCCTCACATATATAATTGATAATTATAAAAAATTAATTTACTGTTTATTCTATATTATTCTAGGTTCCATTGAATCCATTAAAATCAATTATGAGCCATGTAACTATTCATAAAATCACCTCATTCAATGACCTATTAACTATGCTTGTTTTTTTTCAAATGATGGGTTTCATCCACTAGTAAGATTGTAGTTTATTTTCATAAAAACTTATATCATTATTTTAAAAATAAATATTATGTTATCTTGAATTTCTTTTATATTCCAATAAATTCCATGGATATTTTTTTTCAAAATAGATTTTTTCATATCATTAAATAATGAAAATAACTCTTCCACTATTAGTTAATTTTCTATGGTGATTTGTTTCAATCTCATCCATTTTATCATTCATATATAAAGAAAGATCCTAAAATCCTATTGATATCTCATATAATTATTTTTTTATGCAGAATAAAATTGTTTTAACTTTATATAATTAAAACATACAAATCTCCAATGTCCAGGAAAATGTCATTGTTACTTCTCAAGCATGAAATGATTTTTTATATAGTAATACAAGTATTATTTAATTGGTATATACTTGTTAAAATATATTAATATATGAAATATAAGTATGTAAAAATGATTTAATTCATGATAGATTCAATAGAAGATGAATATGGTATCATATCCAACCTTTCCACTATTTTAAAATGATATTGAAGAATTCTAATATTCTTTCACTGCCAATCTTTCAAAGTTCCTTCATTTTAGTTATTCTTTTTAAAGACAACTAAAAAATTTAAAAATATGTTTTTTCATTAGTTTAATAAATAACTTTGATAAATCTTAATTAATTTTTATAACAACTATATAGGATTCATCAACTCAGTTTTTTCCTCAAAATAACATTTTCCAAACCATATATCTTTTGATTATTATTTCATTTATTCATTTTTTTTATAAATAGTAAATCACCTATATACAATACATGAAATTATATAACACTCTATCATAACAAATTATATACAAATAAAAAAACTTCAATTTTAATGATTCTAATGTTTTTATTATATTTCCAAGCTAGTGGTTGGTACTAATTTGGGCTATTTCAAATCCCTAAATAAATCTTCTAAAATTTGGAATATTTGAATGTTCATCTTACATAAAAAATCCATTAGGTTGTATCATAAATTCAACTTTGACAATATTATCCTTAAGAAAAGTATTTCATCCATTAATTTTATATATATCACTTGAAAAATGATCCTATATGAATTTTTATTCAATTAATCATCTTAATCATTAGTTAAAAGGGAAGAAAATTCCACATCCATAAAATTACTTTTTTATGAAAATTTTAAACATTTTTTTCATAAAATATTAGATTTATATATTCCTTTTCAACTGATATACTATATCGTGACACATACACAATCTATGAAAAATATTATAGATTTAATGTCAATTAGTTTTCTAGTATTCCAAATGAATAAGTATTTTTTCTATTTTGGGTCATGGTGGTATGAAACCAAATAATAGAAATAATTATAAATCCTCATATATTAAAAATTAATCTACCTTTCTAAACAAATATCTAACCATTTCTTAATAAATAATTTTAAAAATTAATATTTCATAGAAATATAAATGTTTCACAAGTATATGAATTGAATAATATCTTATGGCGAGAAAAATTATTATTGATGGAATAATATAGGAAATGGTTTTATTCAACCTCTCAGAAACACCATTATTGTTGTTTATAGTAGGAGGAGTGAGTTACGGATTAATCTATCATCTCTCATATAATAAACATAGTATTGGAGCAAGTTTTCAATAACTTTATTATATTACAAAAACATAATGAATTTTCACGATAATCTTTTTATATAAATTTTTAAAATAATAAAAATATTAAATTGATTTAATCATTTTTATCATAAGAAAAAAATAACTATAATGAATAGAATAATTAATAAGGGATAAAATATAGCAATACCAACAACATAATTGAGTAAAAAATGGTCTGAAAGATGTATATACATGGATCAATTAAAAAATAACCATCAGAGTGATAATAAGAATAAACCTAAATCTCATGATCATGGATGCCTAAAACTGAAACTATATGTAAATATAAATTATGAAATATTTTTATTATATACCTAGAATAATAATTCTTATATATGTGATATTACACTTTATGGATAACTTCATGAGGTAGTTCATGGACTCCCCCTTTCATATTGTATCCACTAGTCCACTTGAATCACCAATAAAATGGTAAATAGTCTCCATCAATCCATGAAAAACTATTAAATCTCATAATATATATGAAATAAGGGGAATTATTTGAGGGAGAATACCCCAAATTCTCATATAATCTGTAAATATCCATCTTGATGTACATATAACCATTTTTTATCTTTTATAAAACCTCCATGAAATTACTGATTTTTTTCTAATGTTTGAGTAAATTCCACATAATAACAATGTTTATAAATCATCATCCATACTAAAATGTCATATATATTTGATAATAAAGAAAAATTATTAGTAATGATATCCACTACTGGAATTTAGTCTTTTCCCAACAGCAGTATACCAACGGTTTGCTTAAACCGTTGGTATAGTGAGCCTTTGCCAACGGTTTAAGAAAACCGTTGACAAATTGAATTTCGGTGGACCCTTTCCCAACGGTTCACGGGAACCGTTGGGAAAGGGTGCTAAAATCACACATTTCCCAACGGTTCAGTGGAACCGTTGGGAAAACTCAGTGAACCCAACCATTTCCCAACGGTTCCAGTGAACCGTTGGGAAATGTGTGCCTTTGCCAACGGTTTTTATAAACTGTTGGCAAAGGTTTCCCCCAAATTGATCTCCTCTCCCCATTCGGACAGAGCCCTAATCTATTCGCTCAGGTGCTCTCGCGAAACCCATCCGACTCCACTACTCTCGCGAATCCGAACACCAGCACCCCCCATCCCAAGAGGTATACCCCATACGAATAGGTAAAATTTGATCTCAACCATATTGTTGTAGTTGTTTTAATGAATAGATTTTTTCCAGGTGTTGGTGGTTTAATTGATTATTGAAATTAATATCTAAATAGGATATTGTTTGTGTTTGTGAAGACTTCTTTAATGTTTTTGTATTCTATGTTTGGAAGGAGAGTGTTCAAAACATGTAAATCAGAGTTGGGACGTGTACATGTTTTGGATAATGGATTGTGGGAATTATGCATTGTGTTCAAACCAATTTGATATGTTTTGGATAATGGATTGTGGGGGTAGGGGGTGTCCACGGGGGTGGGTGGGTTGTCCACGGGGGTGGGCGGGGGTGTCCACGGGGGTGGGAAAGGCTGTCCATAGGGTGGGCGGTGCTGTCTAGGGGGTGTGGGCTGTCCTGGGGGTCTGGGTGGGGTGTCCTGGCCGGGGAGGGGTGTGTGGGGTGTCCAGGGGGGGTATTTCTAGGTGGTGGTGGTGGGGTTGTAGGGGAGGGGGGTGTGGTCTATTTGGGAGGGTGGGCGGGGCTATCCAGGGGGGTACGGGGTGTCCAGGGGGGTACGGGGGTGGGCGGGTTGTCCATAAGGGTGGACGGGCTATCCACGGGGGTGGCCGGGCTGTCAAGGAGGGGTGGGCGGGCTGTCCAGGGGGGGTGGGTGGGCTGGCCACGGGGGGTAGGGGTGTCTAGGGGGGTGGGCGGGCTATCCAAGGGGGTGGGGGGCTGTCCATAGGTTGTAGAAAGAAACCCAAAATGAAAGTGAGGAAGAAAAGGATGGTTTGTTTTAATACAAACCCAATGAAGAACTAAACAATTGAAATAAATAAATTATAACAAACTAGAGGAAGCCTTGAGCGCCAAGAGTGTGAGAGTAGTTGATGTAGAGGCAGCCCAAGATTCAAGGATGGAAATGGATCATAAGTAGCCTTAGAGATTTGTTGTTAGAGCTTCAAGGGATCAAAATATCATTCCAATGTATCAGGGGTTTGTTCCCGGCATCCATCCTCGTCTATTTCTAGGAGAAATATCCACAAATACTTCAATATGGCCGTTGGAGGGCTTTCGGAGCCGTTGGGGGTCAAGTGGGCAAGTCTGGTCAAAGCCCAAGGGCTAGTTTGACTGGGCTTACCGGCTGACCGGTGCTTGGCCACCGGCTGACCGGTGCACCAGACAGAAGGCAGAGCTTTCTGTCTGGGTTCCACCGGCGGGCTCTCTGTCTGGACCACCGGCCGGCTGGTGATTCAGACACCGGGTGGCCGGTGCCACCTGGCAGTGGGCAAGGCCTACTGTCTGGTTCCACCGGCTGGCCGTTGGTCAGGTACCGGCTGACCGGTGGAACCTGGCAGAGAGCATTGCTTCTGCCAGAGACCACCGGCGAGCCGGTGGAAATCCACCAGTTGGCCGGTGGACTCAGAGAGTCCTTTTCCAGTCTTCTTGGGCCAACTCTTTGGGAACCTTTTTCCTATCATCAAAAAAACATAAAAAAAAGTTAGAACACGATGAGAGTGATTCTGGTCATTAAAATACAAGAGAGAGGGGTACAACACTGACCACAGGTGGCAGGGGTGTCCAGGGTTGTGGGCATGCTATCCAAGGGGTGGGGGCTGTCCATAGAGAGAAGGGGTGTCGAGGGGGGTGGGCGGGCTATCCACGGGGGTGGTTGGGCTGTCTAGGGGGTAGGGGTGTCCACGGGGGTGGGTGGGTTGTCCACGGGGGTGGGAGGGGCTGTCCACGAGGGTACCCTACTAATATGGTTATAGGATGAGGCATGCTCTGATGTGATAAAACATTAAGTTCTTGTTGGTTTTACATTTTTTCAATAACACATTAGTATGTTTTTTTTCACATGTCTAGTTGATACCATGATTATTTTCTTCCTTTATCGTTTACTTAAATGTATTTTCTATTAAAGTTCAATCCTATTGGATTGTTTATGACAAAATGACTTATATGAATTTTTTTTACAGAATGGACAGAAGTTGGATGTATGAAACCGATCGTATCTCAAGCGATTTTCAAAACAATTTGGGGAGCTTTATAGATTTTTCATTTCACAATGCTTCAGATAGTGGTCGCATACACTGCCCATGTTCCAATTGTGTTGGTAGACCTTGGTTGAGTCGTGAAGAAGTCAGCTACAACATAACCAAAAATGGTTTTCAAGCAAACTACTTTGTGTGGTATCACAATGGGGAGAAAATGAAATCTCAAATTGGTGATGATCGAAATGAAAGGACTGGAATTGAGAATTTGTTAGATGATCGGTTTCCATTTATTCGTCATCATGAAAAAGAAAGGATTTCGACTCAAGAAGACGTCGATATGAGGACAACTGATGCATCTAGTAAAAATGATGATATTAATAGGGTGAAAAAATTGAATGATGCTGCCACGACTCCAGTAAATCGACAATGCGATAAAATGAAAAAGCTGGAATTTTTAATCCGATTGTTTCATGGAAAAACTATGTATGGGATTTCTAATACAGCAATCGATTACATTCTTACCCTCTTGAAGGATTTACTTCCAGATGATGTAGATATTCCCTCAAACCACTATATGGCATGGAAGTTAGTTGAAGAAATTGGATTTTCCAGAAACAAAATTCATGCTTGCCCGAAAGATTGCAGTTTATTCTGGGAAGAAACCACTGAACGAAATGAATGTATAAAATGTGGCACATCCCGCTGGAAGTCAAAATCTGATGGAACACCATCCCGCGTTCCACAGAAAGTAATGTAGCACTTTCCATTGATCCCCAGACTCTAGAATCTTTTTATGTCTGATGACATATCAATAAAAATGAGATGGCATGATACCGAGAGAAAGAAGACTAATGATGAGTTGGTTCAACCTGCAGATGGATTTTCATGGCAGAGATTTGATGCTCGACATCCTGATTTTGCAGCTGACGTGCGTAATGTGAGGCTGGGTCTTTCATGCGACAGTTTTAATCCGTTTGGGCAGATGCTTACTTCGCACAGCACATGGCCAGTTTTTATATACATTAATAATCTTCCCCCATGGTTGTGTATGAAAAAATATTTCACTTTCATGAGTATACTCATATCTGGTCCTTCTGATCCCGGCATTGATATTGATGTATACATGCAACCTTTAATAAAAGAGTTGAAACTTCTTTGGGATGTGGGTGTGCGCACATACGATGCATGTTCGAAAGACATATTTCAGATGCGTGCTGCGCTTATGTGGACGATCAATGATTTTCCGGCTTATGCAATGATTTCTGGATGGAGCACGAAGGGAAAACTGTCATGTCCAGTTTGTATGAAGAATACACGATCTAGAAGACTGAAACATCGTTGTAGTTTCAGTTTTATGGGACATGGACGATTTTTGCCAAAGGATCATCCATATAGAATGAATCGTCGAAGATTTGATAATACTATAGAGACCGATGATCCACCTCAGCGTATGTCTGGAACTGATGTGCTTAATGAATTGAAAGATTTCAGTTTTTCATTCGAGAAGGGTCAAATGAAATCTGGAAAGAGAAAGAATGTTTCCACAGAAACCTGTTACAATTGGAGGAAGAGGAGTATCTTTTTTGATTTGCCTTATTGGTCAACCAATTTGCTACGTCATTGCTTAGACGTAATTCATATTGAAAAGAATATATGTGAAATGTTGCTTTCAGTTCTTCTAAATGTCAAGGGGAAGACAAAAGATGATTTACGATCTCGACGTGACTTGGTGGATTGGGGCATCAGACCAGAATTGCATCCTGTGCGTATCAGTGAAAATAAATGGAAACTTCCATGTGCTTCTTATGTGATGACACCTACAGAAAAGAAAACAATTTTTGGAAGTATTAGAGACTATTAGAGTTCCTGATGGCTATTCAAGCAACATATCTAAACGGGTCAACAGAAGAGAGTTGAAGCTAAAATCTTTAAAGACTCATGATTATCACGTTCTACTGCATGAGTTGCTTCCAATAGCAATCCGACATCTTTTGTCCAATAATGTAAGGGTGGGTGTTATTCGGTTGTGCCATTTGTTTAGAGATCTTTGTGCTAAGAAGTTGTCCAAGTCTTTCTTACAAAAAATGTTGACAGATGCCCCATTAATTTTGTGTGAGTTGGAGAAAATATTTCCCCCATCATTTTTCACATGCATGCTACATCTGACTGTCCATATTCCAACTGAAATACTTTTCGGAGGACCTGTTTCTTTTCGTTGGATGTATCCAACTGAAAGAAATATGTTCACATTAAAGTCTTATGTTCGAAACAAGAATCATCCTGAAGGTTCTATCATGAACGGTTACTTAGCTCAAGAATGTATGGATTTCTGTTCAATGTATTTGTCTGATCTTACTACAAGAATGAACAGACCAATGAGAAATGAAGAAGAACAATATGAGCAAATTGAACCCAGTTTTCCATCACTTCCTCAAACAGGAGGAATTCCTGGATCATATACATTGAAGACATTAAGCCATGAAGAGCGGGAGATGGCACATCGCATAGTTTTGTTCAACTGTGATTTGTTCGATGACTATATCAGGTAACAAAATTGAATATGTATGTCTTACATATATATATGTTAAACTATTCATATTTTTTTATCTACAGGGAACATAAAACAATGATAAATATGAAGCATCATTCTTTATCTTTGAGAAGGAGAGAGACTTTGCATAGCAAAGAGTTTTCTGCTTGGTTAAAATTGAAGGTAAAAATATTACTGTTTAAATTAATTATTTCAATATTTACTTAAGTTTAACTGTCATTTATATTGCAGGTATTGAGTTTGTCTGCTGACTCTATCTCTGAGGAAATAAGAGCTTTGGCTTTTGGTCCTAATACCGTGGTTCGTGACTGTAAATCAATTGTTATCAATGGGTACAGATTTATTGTCACTGAACGAGCCAAAAGCATGAGAACACAACATGATGGTATTATGGTTACTGCCACAACAGATTGTTATGCCAGTGCATCAGATTGTAGACCGCGACTTGAAAAAGTGGGTTATTATGGAGTCGTTGAGAAAATAATAATATTGGATTATTACTCTCATGGACGATTCACAATGATGAAATGCCATTGGTTTGATTCGATGACGAGACATGGCACATTTATTGATGATTGTGGATTTCGAGTAATTAATATGACCCACACTCTTGCAACCGAAGAACCATATGTGTTGGCATCAATGGCTAAACAAGTTTTTTATTTCAAAGATCAACTTCAACCATAATTTGGTGTCATAGTTGAAGTAATTCCAAGACATATTTTTGATGATGCTGATGATGGAATTGACACTGTCCCTATTTCCATTGGAACCAATCCATTTATTTCTTTTGATGACTCCAATAGCTCAATTGTCAGAGTTGATTGTGAACCTGATGTTGTGGTTGGAAATATATAGAATCATTCATCCATGTTCTCAATTCTTTTGGTTTACCTCGAGTTGGGTTGTTAAGGTTGGTAATATTCATATTTATTTAGTATTGATCACAAATATGTTTTAGCTGACTTGACCGTTATGTAAATTTTCAATGTTTATTGGTTGCTGTTTTATTTGAATTGCATTTTCTAATTTGGAATTGAACTGTATTCAAACTAAATCAAACAATATTTCTAACTTGGTGAACATTACAACTTGTATGTTTTATTAAATTCATTCAAGCTATTCTAAAACAATTGATAGCTGAATTACCAATGAATCCCCTCATTCCATTATATATTTAGTTTTTTTGTTTACACATTAATTTTCTTTTTCTAATTAATTACATATTTGTTTTCCAATGCAGGAAATGAAGCCAATTGAAGAGAGATGAAGAAAAAAATGGCGGAGAACAATCGTCGGATGGAGGAGATGGGCATTCCACCATTAGTGCCTACAGTGAGTACTTTATTTCAAATATATATATATATATATATATATATATATTTACAGAATATATAATGTCATGTGATTAATTTTTTTTGTAAACTTTTTTGTAGGATCCACTATTACGTCGACAGTTATTCGACGAGGAGCCTAGTACTGGTCCTAGTACTCAGGCCGGTGGTACGAGGAGGGTTCGTACCAGAGGTGGACGTAGAGCTGCGCGTGCCCGACTAGACCCTGCCCCTCCCACTGACATTTCAGCCTTCCCACATTCTGATCCCGGTGTGTCGTTAGGGACACACGGGATATTTAGACCTCCCATGTTTTCGCTACATTCTGCATCTTCTGCCCCATCATTTTCACATCCCATGATGATTCCCACTCCCCAGTCAGCATCAGGTCATACAGCTGTTCCATCTTCTTTTCCTTCTACTTCTGTCTCTTTGAGCTTTTATATTCCATCGTCTTCGACTCCTGTTCCACCAGAGGGTGTTCCATCAGGTTCTGTGGATCCGGCGCCACTCATTGATCAGACTAGCGCATGTATATTTATAACACCCTAACAAATTTTTATAGCAATATTTATTTTCATTATAACATGTTTTGATAAAATATTTGTTTTTCTTTCATGACATATACATCTACTGACAGGAGGCGGGGGCGGGGCCGTACACGCATGCGTTCGGTGTGGAACCGTCGCACACAGGTTATGGTGGAATATAATGAAGACAATCAAATGGTTGAGAAAATAGGGCAACAATGTCGGAGTTTTATGGCGACACTTGCCAAATACTCCGACATCATTCCCGTCAGCACGCTGTCGTGGAGACATTTTCCACATGAGGTCAAAGATAGAGCTTGGGCAGAGATATGGGTAAAAAAATCTGTTGTATTTAATGCCATGATTTTTTTTTGTATTTATATAAATTAATATTTTCATTTCAGCTCAGATTTAATTTTCCTGATGGTGAGGGTGCACGACTGGAATGTCTAAAGGATTTAGGTGAGATTTAGAGAGCCTACAAGCATGAGCTATATATTGGCTGGCATGCTAGAGTTGGCACTGAGTTAGAGGCGGTACCAGTCGTGGATGATTGTCCTATAGAGCAGTATTGTCAGATGATTACTCATTGGACGAGTACCCAGTTTAAGGTATGAATTACATTTGAGGTATTTAAATAATAACTTTCATGTTTTGCATTAATATTATCCTTTGCATTGTCGAATTTTATTTAGGAATCATCTGGAAAAAATAAAAAAAACATTGATGCAAAAAAATACCTCCATACAGTAGGACGCACGACGATGCCGGATCATGAGAGGCAGAAGGTATGACAATTGTTTATAAGTTTTCTTTACGACTTACATTTTATTTTGTTTCCTCAATTATTTAATTATTTGATGAAGTCTTTATATAAATTTTGTTTTTAATGTCATTGTTGAGGCAAGTACAAAATATTGAAGGACGTGTGCCTCGAGCAAAACTGTTTTTCTCGAGTAGACGAAAAAAGGATGGAAGTGCTGTCAATGAAGTGACTCAGCAGCAGATTGTAAGTTTTAATCTGTTGATTTTATATTTTAATATCTATTTCGTAACTTAATAATATATTTATATTTGTAACAGGATGCTTTAGAGGCCCTCGATGCCCAAGAAGCAGACAATTTTGGGCCATCTGATCACTTACATCAGGTGTTGGGAGAGGATCACTCTGGCAGAGTACGCTGCCGACCTAGGATAGCCCCGATGAGGTATTGGCCTGCCTCAGGTACGAGTTTTAGTGCCACCGAGCTGCAGCAAGTTAGGGCACAGGCAGAACAGGCTGAGAAAAGGGCCACAGAGATGGCAGAACAGTCTGCTAGGGCAAACAGTGCATTTATGAAATTTATTGAAGTTCTACGTCCAACACATCCAGCAGATGCCAGCCCAGCGATGGATGAATACATGTCGTCGATACATTCTATATATGGTGCACCAGGTGGCAGTTCCAGTGGTGGTCAGGCTGATGTCCAGCTTGAAGATGATGATGGCGAGCAGTCTGATGTAGAAGAGGAGGGAGATGAGGAGGGCGAGGAGGAGGGCGAAGGCGAGGAGGAAGGCACTGTGGAGGGTGAGGACGATGAGGAGGACGATGAAGAGGGCGATGATGATGATGATGATGGTGATGGTGATGCTGATGTGGGACATATTGATCCGTTACATTTTTGACTTGAGATTTGATGTTTAATCTATTCTAGTTGTTGGTTTTATCTAGACTCGTAGTATAGTATTGGAGTTGAGTTATTTTTATATATTGTCTGTTTTTATGGATGTTGTTGTCTTTTAGTGGTTGTGTGTTTGTGAACTCCCTGGACAACCCCCCTCATTCTTGGACCCTGGACAACCCCCCCTCCCCCTTGGACCCCCCTCACGCGCGTTTACGAAGCGCATGCATCACTTAAAATACGAATATTGAGCCGTACCGCGCAAACCTCACATCCGATTGACGTGACGTCTCCGCGTACACGTCACGAATAATAATTATAATGTTTCACGGTGGTTTCAGCTCAATCTGAGGTCGTCCGCTATGAATTTGACAGTTGGACGCCCGTTTTGGCCGTTTATGACACCAGGACTGCGTTGTCGGTCACCGCGGGCACACGGCACATCCGATTGACGTGCCGTCTACTTGAACACTTCAGAAATCACTCACCCGTATTTGTCGTCTGATTTCAGGCCATTCCGACTTCGTTCGGCCCGTTTGGACCCCCCTCACGCGCGTTTACGAAGCACGTGCATCACTTAAAATACAAATATTGAGCCGTACCGCGCAAACCGCACGTCCAAATGACGTGCCGTCTGCGCGTACACGTCACGAATAATAATTAGAATGTTTCACGGTGGTTTCAGCTCAATCTGAGGTCATCCGCTAAGAATTTGACCGTTGGACGCCCGTTTTGGCCGTTTCTGACACCAGAGCTCCGTTGTCGGTCACCGCGGGCACACGGCACGTCCGATTGACGTGACGTCTGCTCGACCACTTCATAAATCACTTTTCGTATTTGTCGTCTGATTTTAGGCCATTCAGACTTCGTTCGGCCCGTTTGGACCCCCCTCACGCGCGTTTACGAAGCGCGAACATCACTTAAAACACGAATATTGAGTCGTACCGCGCAAACCGCACGTCCGATTGACGTGTCGTCTGCGCGTATACGTCACGAATAATAATTAGAATGTTGCACGGTGGTTTCAGCTCAATCCGGAGATGTGGTGTGGCCGGCACCACTCAAAGTGTCCGTCTTTTGTTTCAAAAGGATGTCATTTTAGGTGAAAAGCATCAACTGACATACGGAAAGCCGACCAAACGCATTCCGAATCTGTTGATAATTTATCCCAACAATCCATGGGTCATATGTGACGTGTACGAGCCAACCCGGGATGAATCTGAGTCGCGGTGTGGCCAGGATAAGTCTAAGTGACTCTCTTTTGTTTAAAATGGACACCATTTTAAGTACATACGGAAAAACGACCAAACGGATTCGGTTTCCATTGAAACATTAGGATATCGATCCATGGGTCATATGTGACGTGTACGAATCATCCCCGCTTCAATCCGACATGCGGTGCGGCTGACACCACTCAAAGTGTCCGTCTTTTGTTTCAAAAGGACGTCATTTTAAGTGAAAGGCATCAACTGACATACGGAAGAACGACCAAACACATTCGGATTCTATCGATACTTTAGCACAACGATCCATGAGTCATATGTGATGTGTACAAGTCAACCCCGTCTTAATCCGAGACGCGGTGTGGCCGACACCACTCTAACTCTGTCTCTTTTGTTTAAAATGGACATGATTATAAATGAAAAGAACAACTGACATACGCAAAACCGACCAAACACATTCGTAATCTTTTGATAATTTACCACAATGATCCATGGGTCATATGTGACATGTACGAGCCAACCCGGGATGAATCTGAGTCGCGGTGTGGTCAGGATTATTCTAAGTGTCACTCTTTTGTTTAAAATGGACAACATTTTATGTACATATGGAAAACCGACCAAACGCATTCGGATTCCATTTAATCATTAGGAGAACGATCCATGGGTCATATGTGACGTGTATGAATAAACCCCGCCTCAATTGGAGACGCGGTGTGGTCGGCACCACTCATAGTGTCCGTCTTTTGTTTCAAAAGGACGTTATTTTAAGTGAAAAACATCAACTGGCATACGGAAAACCGACCAAACGTATTCGGATTGTGTCGATACGTTAGGAAAATGATCCATGGGTCATTTGAGACGTGTAAGAGTCAACCCCGTCTAAATCCGAGATGTAGTGTGGCCAGTACCACTCTGGTTGTGTCTCTTTTGTTTAAAATGGACAAGATTATAAGTGAAATAAACAACTGACAAATGAAAAACTGACCAAACGCATTCAGAATCTGTTGAAAATTTAGGACAACGATTCATGGGTCATATGTTAGGTGTACGATTCAACCACGCCTCAATCCGAGTCGCGGTTTGGCTGAGACCACTCTATGTGTATCTCTTTTCTTTAAAATGGACTACATTTTAAATTCATACGGAAAACCAACCAAACGCATTCTGATTGTGTTTATATTTTAGCACAACAATCCATGGGTCATTTGTGATGGGTACGAGTTAACCCCGCCTCAATATGAGACTCGGTGTGGCCGACACCATTCAAAGTGTCTCTCTTTTATTTAAAAAACACTTCATTTTAAGTGAAAACAACAACTGACATACGCAAAACCGACCAAACGATTTCGGAATATGTTGATACTATAGGACAACGATCAATGATTCATTTGTGACGTGTACAGGTTAACCTCGCCTCAATCCGAGGCACGGTGTGACCGGTATCATTCCAGATGTATGTATTTTGTTTAAAATGGATATCATTTCTATTAAAAATATATGGTATATGAAAAACCAATCAAATTATGAATTGAATTCCGGATTCCACATATGATTGTCATATAAATTTTAAAATGAATTCTAAATGAATTATGTATGTTTATAATTATGTTATGAATTCTAATTTAATAATGGATGAGTATATTTTCAGGATGCATTATATGTGTTGGTTGGTTGGTTTTCATTATTTTTATGTGTTGGTTTGTTCTCTATATGTATGCATTATATGTGTTACAGGTATAATAATTGGATTGAAAAATGAATTGAAAACTATGGCATAATTGGATTGAAAATTGAATTGAAACCGAGGGTGAATGCCCAAAAACAAGACCTGCTATACAAATTGCAGGCTGCTGTGCAATTTGCACAGCAAAGCCTATGCCAACGGTTTGAAAACCGTTGGTATAGGCTCTATTAAGATGTTTTTACCAACGGTTCAAGGAACCGTTGGTAAAAACAGCCTATCCCAACGGTTTAAAACCGTTGGGAATACCCATATAATTATTGTTTTTACCAACGGTTCTATGAATCGTTGGTAAAAACCATTCCCAACGGTTTGTAAACCGTTGGGAAAGAAAATTTTAGGTTGATTTCCCAACGGGCCAAACCGTTGGGAAAGGATGATTTTTTCTCAGATATCCCAACGGTTCTGTGTAAACCGTTGGGAAAAGCCTTTCCCAACGGCTTACTTCCCCACGGTTTGCTGAACCTTTGGTATAACTTATACCAACGGTTCTGCAGCCTTTCCCAACGGTTTGGAACCGTTGGGAAAGGCTGGATTTCCAGTAGTGATCCAATAAAGGAAATTTTCCTAAATTAAAATTAGCATCATTTAACTAATAATCAACCATAGAGTGTTTACAATGAAATGAAATTTTCATTAAGAAATACTGCATCTTATTAGAAAAATATTCATTAAATTTGAATATAACCCATGACTAAAAAATAAATAATTTGTTTTTTTGAATCATGGATAAATAATAATCTTTTAAATTAATAATTTACATCATTTCCCATTATGTTCAACATGACTAGCACCCTTATCAAACTTAACATTCATAAAAAAGATCTCGATAACATCAGGAAGGGAAGCATAATAAAGGGTGGGCTCATATTAATAGTAACGTTAAAAATAGAAATATCAATCAATTATCATAAGTGATTATATGATAACACCGAGGGTTTTAGAATATGTTCTTGAAATTATAAAATGATACCCATAAATTCATAGATCAGAATCATAAAACATTACATAATGTTTTATTATCCAAAATATTAAAGAAAAAAGTGAGAGGAATTAATAATAATCAATCAGGAGACATGAGTATATATGATAAGAACAAGCCATACATTTTTGAATGATTTTATGTTTTTAGAATTATTTACCTATTCAGAGTTCACTTGAAAGACTATAATAATAGATCAAGTTCACTCCCCATTTTGTAATTTTCATATTTTAGGATCACTCACAATATCCTCTTATTATAAAATTTCCCTAACCGAACATGGTTCATTTCCCATTCAGGTCATTATTATATCATGATATATGTTTTTATATCCAATTAATTGTAGGAAAATATAATTTCTGGAAATGTTATAACATAATGAAAGAAAAAAATAAGTGATCCATAATATCATACCACATTCTTCTTATAATCAAATAATATCTTACCAAAATGAAACATGTTTTATAAAACTTTCACCATGATAGTCCTAAAAAACCCATAGATATAATAATGATGGGAACATTGGATTATTTCTCTAGAATAATCAAATCAATGGAAGTTTTTATATACAAAAATAATTAACTATTCATGACATCATTTCATTATAAAATTATATATTTCATTTTAAATAAAACATTTAGTGATTGAAAATTTGGAAACTATTTTAGAAAACATATTCTATTAAAAAAAAGAAATATATAATGGATGATTCAATGAAAATATTATTCCTTAAATATTATATGAAAATTCATTCAGGGTATCCTAATCAAAATTTCAATTCAAATATTCAACATAAATTAAAATTTAACATTATTTGGAATATTATAAGAAGATTCCATTTCAAACATGGAATGGAAAATAAAATATGTTAAAAATTAAATAAGAAAATATTTTTTAGAGTAGTAAAAACATTATTGAACTAAATTTAATGAAAATATTGACATGGATGAAATGATTCATAATTCAAAGAAGATACAATATCAATATTCCTTATAAACATTCTTTCAGTCTCTTCAGTACATAAATAGAGGAAAATCAATGTAAAACATGAAATCTCTAGAAATAACAAATTTAGGAAAAAATAAATAAAATTTTAGTGATATATATAATAAAATATAACTAGAAAAATATTTATTCATAAAAAATACCAATTTAAATAAGATTTAAATATGAAACCCTTTCTCCATGTTCAACTTATTTTGAATACCCTCTATAATACTCTTCAATATGAGACCTGTGTTTGATGACCCATTAATCCACAGTTGATTAGTCTTAGGAAAATAAAATAAGAATTACTAAGGGGGAGGAATCATGGAAATTTTTAAAATGTTATTATCTATTTTAGTAGACTAAAATAAAACCAATACAGGAGGAAAATACATTCACTCTTTTAAGTGAGGTTTGGGACTCATATGGAATTTCATAAAATATTACAATAAAATAAGATCAATTTCATTAGAAATATGTACTAAATGGTCATGGAATATATGTTAGGATTAAAAATGGGTGAAATATCTTCAACTAACAATACATTGAAGGGTTTGTCATAAAATCATAACCTTATCAATATGTTTAATGCACTACCCCATGATAATCCTGTTTTGTTATTTACAACGGTAAAAATATTTAACATTTTTTTACTTTTTAAAATGATGAAAGTATTGTGGAACCTATTATATTATATTATTTATGATGATATATAATATATAATACATTTTACTAGATAAATTTATATATAGAGGACATTAATTTTAAATAATTTTGAAATCTACAATGAAAACCCATTATATTTGATTGGATCATTATGAATAAATATTTTATTGAAATACATTCCCTTACATTTGTTTACCAAAAAATAAATGTTTAAATATTTTATTTTATACATTATCAATATTTTTCATTAAAAACATTAATGAATACTAATTTAATTTAATTTATTTAAATAAAAACATTATCTATCCAAAAAATAGTTCTGTGATTAGTTAGTTTCTATTACAAAAAATGAAAATTTATGAAAATAATTTATAAATATGATTATTATCTAAATAAATACATTATTTGTATTTATAATATTCTTATGTTAATTTTCTATTTAATTAACAACCAAAATTTTTCATAAAAATAAATTATATTTTTATAATCATTTGTATTTTTAATTATTCAATGAAAGTTAAATCTTCCTAAAAAATTCCAAAAAAACACTGAGATAATACTGAAAAGATTTTTTCAAAAATTTTATTCATTTCCACATAATTTTTTTAAAAAAATGGTAAATTTTAATTCTATTTTTATTTTGAAAAAATTATATAGATTACATTTTTGAATAAAAAAATTTCACCATGCAGTAATTTTCTTTAGTGGGGATTTAATACTAATTTATTTTGACTTAGTTAATTAATTTTTGAAATTAAATACCTTTTTAAATATTTTTAATAATGTTTTTATTAATATTAATGCATGAAAATTCAAATTTTACCATATAATGGGTTATTATATCAGAGTTCATGTAGACTTAGAAGTTCATGTAAAGGAATATATCCAGTACTTAATGATTTAATTCAATGATTTTTTTAAAATAATGGGGTATTACATTATGGACCCTTAAAATAAATTTATAATTTGAATTTTTTTACTCCTATATAAAAATTGAATATATATTTTCATTATCATAATATAAATTTCATATAAAGCATAATTAATTTTATTATTCCTACGATGAAAATTATCCAGTCGATTGGACTTATTCATTTGAATATTATATATATTATAATATATTTATAACAATGTTTATTAATAGGATGGATCATTTTTAATCATAAAAAGATCTATGTTTTTTAGAAGTTAAGGATCAGTTATATGCTTCCTCAAGAGAGATAGATGGAATGCATTATGAACATGAGAGAGGTTTGATGGGAGTGTTAATATATAAGAGACAATCGATACTCATTTGATAATTTAGGATGGAGTAAAATATATTGGTATCAACATTCCATTCTTTAAAAACCTCATTTACATCTTACTATAGAAATTCCTTTGGAAAACATCTCACTATTATCGAATTCCAGATAACACTAATGATGTTATGAATTATAGTTCTATAGAATCTGTGAAGAATTGGTGTGCTACTAAATGGATCTAACAATTTAATCAATTTCATCAGAAATCATATGTTGAAATAATATTATTTCTCTAAATTTATCCCAATAAACAATAGTTATATACATAATTTTATAATGGTCTTTATGATGATCCATCTAAAGGATCAATTAAAATATATTGTTGAATGAAAGCTCGAATATATGAAGGCACTGATCCCAAACATCTTGAAAATATACAGAACATAATCTCAACAAATACTAATGGGTTTAAATGGTCTTCATAGAATAACTATTTTTCCATGGAAGATAATAAGCACGAAATGAAAGAACGTATCTAATGATTCTGATATGCTTCTGTAGAAAATAATGGTAAAACTCAAATCCTAACCCGATATCATTTAACATGGAAACCCATTTAAATTAATCACTTACATAATTTATATCACATTTATATAAAAAATAGTGAAGTATTCTATAAATAAAATATAGTATGCTGACAACATAAGTTGAGGAACTACATACTAAGTATAAGTATAGGCATTTTATTTTTTTGGGTATCACAACAATGAAATTTTTGGTGTTGTTTTCAAATTTCTATTGTAGTATAGGTTATGTTATGAATACATATAGAGACAAGGAAGTGTAATTTTATAATTATAAATGGAATTATTATAAATACTCAATAGTAAAACTCTTCATTTTATCCCACCTGAATTACAATTCATGGTCTTTATATATATTCAAATAAAAAAGGTGAATAGAAAAGGATTAACTATGATATTCTTTGAATAGTTCCTTCTTTAGGTATGGTTTAAAACATACATGGTAAAAAAACCTTATCATTCCATCACAATCAATCTTAAACTCAATAATATTTATCAACTTTTTTGTTTCTCTATATTCCCCTTCTATACCTTTTTAATCATTACATTGATAGATGGTTAAATAAACATTTGGGAGAGATATGATTTCTACCCTTATTTCTAGACTTCATGGTCTATTCTATAGAAATAAATAAATACTAAATGTTTTCTTATGCTCACTATAAATTTGGTACAATGACCCTTTCAATACAAAGCACCATTCACCTTCTTTTGTTTCATAGTGTGTAATATATAGAGATTTCATAATTGTAAATGCACACCAAATATATTCTGGTGAGCATATTGAACTCTTTATTGAATAATATATAATTTACAGTTTTTGGATTCGTAAATATGATAATAAATTATACATTAATATAATATATTCATATCTATAATCCAATGATTAAATCTACAAAATAAAAATAATGATTCATGTAATTTTTCTCATGAACCTTTATTCGGTTTGATCCATAAGAAATCAAGATATAATATTTCAATAGAATACACATAGTCCCATTTATAAATAAATAACTATAAATAAAACATCATTATCCACTAGTTGGTACCATGAGTATAGATGCACTGGTCAACCTCATATTTTTTTCCATGAAATTTCATCACATTTATCAGTTCAATGGAACATTACTCTCTTCTTATTTATCATGGTCAATGAATTTCATAGTCCTGATAAATCAATAAAAAATCATCATAATATCATGGTATTTAATGAAACCTAAGGATATAATTTACAATGGTTGTTATACCCCACTATTTAATGACTTATATCATTTATAGATCGAAATATATACCTTCATTAGATATTTTATTACACAAATAATGAATCATTCTTTATCCAAAATTATATCTTTTTAAAATTTTCATATAGACTCACTATCGTTAGTGTTTTTAGTACAATAACTTATTAATAATAATGATATTATTATCTCTTAGAAAATATACTAATATAGTCTATAAATTCTACAGTTGACCAATCATGGTAATCTCTAAGTACTCTATCCATTAAAACCATGATTATAGTGGAATAATCTGTATGATAAAATTTAATGACTATAAATTCATATTTTCAAAAACATCAATTAGTATTTTATCTTGGGTATGTCATATATTTTGATCCTCGATTCATATTATCTAGATCAAATATCAATCAGGGAAAAATATTTATCTTGTTGAAATTCAATAGAAAATATCATAATTTTGGGATATAAGATACTTATTCTTGATCATGAAGTTGTACGGTTCCTAGTAATCAATTTATAGTCACATTAATCAATTATTATTCTTAACAAAAACAAAAATTTCATCCTGTGGTGATGAAAATGAGGGAATAAATCCCGAATAAATATTTTCCAAGAGTTTGTTTATTCAATTCCAATAACTCATTGAGGGGTATATTATATAATGCCTTATAAATATTTGTATCACGTAGTATACATTATATCGAAAACATGGTTATACAATTATGGGGATAACGAGGTAACTCTTAATGAAAGAAAAAAAATTTATACAATAGAAACATAACATATGATTAGTTTCACCCCAATAATATGAGTTCAATACCTCATTTGAATAGGAATAAATACCCATGAAAATTATATAACAACTATTTGAAGATCATATTTATCCTTGCACTAAAAAAAATATTTAGTTGTTTCCAAATACAATATTTTACATACCTACCAAAATAATTGATATGATATTTATATAATTAATGATAATCCATGAAAAAAATAACATCACATTATTTTAGTTGATGTATAAAAATATTTTTAGAGATCGCATTACCAAAAAAATCAAGTCGGTCTGATTTATAGTTTTTAGGTGTGATCATCATGCCATTATGTTTTTTACTAAAATTTCAATATCACATCATGGAGGTGGTAATATGTTTCCATTAAAAAAATTTCCAAATATAAATAAGTGGTCAGAATCAAAATAAAATAATATATTAGTACTTATGGAGTGAGTTTAATGTTTAATTTTCATCAAATTTTTATCTCACCCCAAATTTTCAATATATAAAGAATGTGATTTACCATTATATCTATTTTTGACTGGTTTCTTAGATATATCAATATAATTAAAACTAATATTTTATCACTGGATATCATAGTTTACATACTCTATTAAAAAATAGTAATTTAGTCCATTTAAATCATTATCTAACCTTATCCCATTAAATTAGTATTGAATTTAGTGATGGAATTATTTTGAAAACATAGAATATTTACTAACCCCCTTAAAAAAATTTACAGTTTTTATTTCCATGGATATTAAATAATGAAAAATAATTATCTCCCTTCTATGGTTTTTAAGAATTTCATTTCAATTACACCATGATTTTATTTTAAAAACAGATATTTATGGTTGAGTCCAATCATTATTTCCACCATGATATCATATCAAAATATTTATTTATAGATTATGATGTATCTTAGGTCTAATTCCTATAGAGACTTGGTTTTAGGAAAATTATGAATCAATAAACCCTACATTCTGCTTAACAATTTATACTTGAAGTGTACCTTAACAAAATTGTAAACTATTTCCCAATGGTACCAAGATATTGGTCATCCATCTGCACAATATTATGGAAATAATTCTCTATATTTTCATAAAGAATAATATGAATGTAATTGTGAAAAGTAAGAAACTAAACTCATCAAACTCTATTGAGTGAATTTATAACCATTTAATCATATTCTTGAATATATTTTTGAATATATATATAGTTCAAAATTCAAATTATAAAAAGACAAGATATCTTTTTCATGTTCCATGAACTAAAGAATGTAAATATATAATATAGTGTAATGATCAATTTTTTAGAAATTAGCGGATCACCGGACCCACTAACAGAAGGTTGATATCTCCTCATAAATTAATTAATAATAAATTTCCCCATATTTTTCTCAATTATAAACATAGACTGATTAATTTACTGATAATTTAGTGTAACAATAAAAATAAAAATTCATTTAAGTGTATAAAACATTCAGATTATCATGGGGAGAATAATTGTATTATCCACCACATTCACTATTAACATAGTTCTTCCTATTTCCATCTACTGACTGAACCCAAAACCCATTGTATAGGAAATAACCATCATAGTGTTAAATCATTTAATCATGAAAATATTTTATATTATTTAAAAATCAAGAAAACTTATATTCAATGTATGACACCATATGTTTAACCAAGTTTATCCAAGGTCAATATATATTTATATTGTTCACAATGGATCTCAATGAATATATTAGTTAACTAAGGAATAACCATTTGGAGATTCTCTCTAGGTATATAATATGGTCCTAGTAACAATGTAATAAAATTATGGACATGATATACTAGACCAAATACATTTAGTGGTATCCCCCCTAGATGCATTTTTGCTAAATCCATGCCCACATGTAGTATCCAGACTTGTCTTTTTTTTATTATGGTAACCAAAAAACATTACTTTTAAAAAATAAATTTATAATATATAGGAATATCCAAAGTGTTCTCAATAATAATTCATTATCAATGTTTTCAAATGATATTAAACATTTCTATGATACCAATTATAGTGAACCATATATTTCACATGTAAGAACTAATTATAATTAATTGGAAAATCGTATACATATTAACATGATCCATGGAATGACTATATGGTCATAGTGTGTTTAGGATTATGGATCGATAAACTGATAGGACCTAAATGATAGACACTATTTTGAAATTATTATAATTATACCGTTATCCCCACTTAGATATATCATAGTTGAAAACTTTATCCATAACCTAGGAATGGGAACTAGAGGAAAGGGTGAGCTCAGATTCTTAGTAAGGTTATATGATAAATATATCAATAAAGAAAACTTTGTGCCAATAAGATAGTCATAAGTGTATGATAACATTCTCCTAATATTTTAAAACTATACCCTTCCATTAATATATCACAATATAGAAACATTATATAATGTTTTGTTTAAATGAATTACATATGACATAAGAGTGAAGATTCATCAATAATCAACCATGAAACTCATTAACAGGTTATAATTATATGAAATATGTTTTTGTAGTACACATGATAAGTTATGATAATTTCCTTATATAAGGATCAATAAAAATGTGATCATCGTGGATTTTTGTCACATTATATTCAAGGATTACCAAAGATTAGGTTCACTCCCACGAATATCTTATTGGAAAATGTCTAATGGTAATCTGGTTTCATTCCCCATTCCATTATTTTAAATCTCATTATATATAATTATTTTCCCAACATATTGGGGTGATATATAAATTTGATCCCACATGAGACATAATTAAACCCATAAGTATATTTTCAACATAATTACATGTTTTTATCATATCAACAACTCATAAAACATAGAAAGGATATGGTATTCATACAAATTTCATATTCAAAATCATAAACCATGTAAATTTGGAATAATTACTATAACATTGAATCATATACCCTTTAAATCATAAGAAAAATCAAAATACACTATTGTAACTTACAAAATATTTAAAATAAATATAAAACATTTCTTGATGAAAAAACATTTTCATATAAAATAAAATATTTAACATATAAATATTTTACAAAAATTATTTAAAAAAAATTATTTGATATGTAAAATGGGAAAATAAAATATATAACTTATTGAAAAAGGTATTCATGAATGCACGGATTTATGTTCATGTGGTGTAGGTTTAAAAAAGATTCATTACCCTTCTTTTTGAATATTTTAAAGTCCCATTTATATAAAATGATTTTAGGGTTCCTTTTAATTTTTTTATACAAACTAAAATATAGTAAAAATGAAATTTGACATTATTCATAATTTAACAAAAATATTCTTGAAACCATTTTAAATAAATTATGTATTTTAAAGAAATATTTCTTTACATATTGGAAAAATAATGATGGTTTTCCATAAAATCATTGTTTTGGTCTCTTGATTACATAATTGGAGGAAAAAAGAACTTGAAATATGAAATTATATAAAAAAGGCTAGAGAAGTAGGAATGAAGTAATATTTGGTAGAGATAGATCATAAAATATAATCATTGGAAAATTAAACATAAAAAAACTGTAAAAATTATACTAGACTAAAAAACCATTACCTCATGTTTATTATTTTTTATAATCATTTTAATTACCTTTTCTGGGAGTGAAGTGTATTCGTATACTATTTTTTAAAGGATAGGTCATAAGAGAATCCCAAAAGATCAACGCTGATTGAAAAAATTATTCGTATGTTTTGGACTATCTATTTTATGATCTAGAAGGTTAAAATTGTGAGAATTAATTGGGATAAGTCTTTCAATATAACATGTGAGGGAAAGATAAGTTATGTAATTTCATAAAATATTTAAATGATATAAAAGAACTTTAATGAGAAAGTGGAACTAAATTTCTAAAAAAATTGATGGAAAATATAAGGTTGACATATAAACATAAATAATAATTTTATATGACTTTGTGGAAATCCTATACTTAATTCCAAGTTTAAACCACTGGGTTAACCCATTTTATCCATAACCGTGCTAACAATTTTTTAATGTTTTTAGGATTCACTATAACAAAAAATTATGTTTTCCATACTAAATAATATTAATTATTATTATTCAAAATATTTAATATATTTTACATGATTTAATCTAAATATGTTGCATAATTTAATTTTAAATTTTTGTACAACCCATATTAAAATCGGATTATGGTAGATTTAATCTTTATGCTATAAATGGAATTTCCCAACATTAACATCATTGTAAAAATATTCAACTGAATGTAAAAATATATTAATGTGTATATAATCTATACATATAATTAAATCCATTAGTAAATATAGGTTTATTTAATTTATTAATATAAAATAAATTGTGATAATATTTTTTTTGAAAAGTTAGGATAAAAATAATTTATATCCGCATCAATTACATAAATGATTATTAAATGATTAATTAAATTAATTTACATTAAATGATATTTTTTTATAATTATGGTCAAATTCAAAACATTATGGTACACTTACATAATAATAAATGATACTTCTCACAAATATCCATATATTCAATATTCACAGAAAAGTAATTCATTTAGTTAAAATTATAAAAAATCACCAAATAATAATGGAGAAAAAATTATTTCAAAATAGTATTAATGTCCTAAAATAAAATATATAAAAATTGTAAAAATTAATTATAATGAACATGTGAAATATTATGATAAAAACTGTTTTGGATATTTTTTTGTGAAAATAGAAATTCTAGAAATTTAGTACTTATTATTTATTAATTAATCTATAAATTTTAATTATTAAAAACCATTATAAATATATTTCATAAAGTGGTCATTAATATTCTTACATTACAATATAATTACAATTTCATAACAGTTTACTATATCACGATTTAATTAGACTCGAGGTTTTATGTAAAGAATGATATTTCACACATAACATTTAATTTCAATGGAAAAAATAGATAACATATTTATGTTTTAAAGTTATAACAAGAATCATATATTGTGATTCATGCCATGTGATATAATAATGTCATATCAGATAATAAAACAATAAAAGGGATACAAAATACCTATGTTGTATCAAATGACTTGGAAAATCCAACACATTAAAAAATTATTTAGTTTTTTTTTCATCAAATAAGATATTACAATTTCCTAAATTACGATATATATATTTAGTGTATGTATGTAATAATATCATATTTTTACTAAATTATTATATATATTATTCCATGTTTACATTATAGAGTACAATGTAGTATAAATTCTAAAATCATATCCAAATAATGTTTTGGATATTTGAAATAATATTTTCATAATGTTTATTAAAAATTAAATTTTATCACATCATACAAATTACCCTCATAGTACTCCTCAAAAACATCCTTTTGTAAATCAATAAAACGATTTTATAGAAAAAACAATATAAAACAAAATACTCATTTAGTAAACCACAATGTCATTCAAAAAGAACAATATTAGCATTGATAAAATATATGATTTCCAAAATCAAAAAATATTATCTATGATGGTATTCATGTAATTTATAAGGGATATTCATGAATAAAATGGATCCAATATGGTATCCATCAAACACATGTCTTTTTATACCTATGGACAAAAGTATAATCATATTCAAGCATGTATTTTCATATGAACCCTTTTAATAAAACATAGTGTAACTATGAGACATAGAGTATATAAATTCAACATTATTACTCATATATTCTTGATTTTCGGAGAAAATATTTTTTGGGTTGATGAAAACATAAAACATCATTCAATTTTATGGATAATGAATTCAAATTCCACTAACCCAAATATGTAAAATGACATTATATTACTTTCATACATAGATGTCACATATTTGGAGACGAATATTGAATAAATTTCTTAAACACACGCCTAATGAACACAATATATTAGTATCATTGGTACATAGAAATATACTATTATTAGTTAATGAATGATATTAAAAATCTCCCATAATGATCAATACCATTATAATCCTATTAAGAATCCCTAACAAAACCTTTCTTCAAAACCATGAGAAGGAAACATAAGAAAGGTTGAAATCAGAAGCTCAATTACTGTAAACATATGGGATATCAATATATTATAATATGAAATATTAAAATTATAATAATGGTATGTGACAAAAAACATGAATTATGAAATTCATACCCAACTTATCAGAGATCATGAACTTGATTAATGGAATTAAACTTTATCATTTGGGATGAAATGTCCCATAAGAGTGGGAAACAATAATAAATCTGTCATAAACCATAGTATATTATAATTAAAGTGTGTAACCATCATTAATATTAATACTTTTTATATATTATGGTTCACATAAAATACCATAAATATTGTGGATCCTGATTTATCACTTGTTTCCCATTTTGGATCAGGACACACCTATTTTCTAGAGTAGATCAAGTTTTACCTTTTTCCCATAGAAGATCATGATTCACTTACTTCCTTTAGTGGATAAATACTAGAATCTTTTTTTGTAATTTTAAATAATGAGATATATAGCTTTACACAATTAATTAAGGGGACATATAGGTCTCTTTAGTCTCCAAATAAAAACTACACTACTTTTTTCACAATATCATAAAATATTCACCATATCACCACATCATAACCTCTATAATGAAAACTGATTTAATAAACATTTCATCAATATGAAAATTAATCTCTAGAGAAATAATAAGGAAGTAATCATTCAATATTTTCAATAGTAGATCAAAAGTAACAAAAAATGATGTCATCATAGATTTAAATTCATATTGAAAGATAACAAAGAGAATTTCTTCAGAAAAAAATAGAATTTAAACATTGAAAACACCTTTTAAAACTTAAAAAATATCAAAAATATTTTCCATGAAAATAATAATGAAAAAATATAATGGTTTATTTTTAAAATGACTTTTCATGATGATATGAAATTTTTTAACTATAGTGTTTGTTAATATTGTTATACTAGTAACATTTTCAGTATAAGCCAAACATTCATTATTTGGAAAAGGACATGATGATTAAATTTAATAACATTTTTAAAATTTAAAACATTTATTAGAATTTATTTAATAGAAATAATTTTTAGAACGTTAAAAATTCTAGGAATTTTTTTAGAAAACAAGTATATGAAATAAAAAAGGTGATTCAACCAATGAGAGGAATAAAAATTATTTTTCATAAAAATGTTTTTTTCAAATAATTTTTAAATAAATGGAGGAAAATGAAGGTAAACCATGTATTGTCATGAATTAACCATATGATAAAAAAATTAATGATCATCTTAATAGATGGATCATAATATTTCATCATCATAAGAATAATCATAAACAATCCTAATAAATGATGACATTGTGTCATAAAACAGTTCCCACACAGGTAAATTTGAATCATAAACCCATGAAATAATTAATCTAAATAAACAATAAACATTCATGAGAATAAATAATTTCATCATATTACATGAAAATGGGTATTTATTCACCTCCAAAATGATGATTGGTATAAAACACAATATATGTCTTAAGTGAGGAAAAATGTTTCAAACATCATTTTCCACTAAATTAACATTTGAACCATAAAAACCATTAAATTAATATACTCAAATATAATTGAAAATACTATTAATATTCAAGATTACAAACATAAAATCAATTATTAGAAAGTATATAATCTAAATAAAAACTGTTTGTTAATATGGTATGTGTCTCACTAATGTAAAAAAGTGAGGCTAAAATCCCATAAAATAAGTGTATACTTCCTTTGTACATATTCAAATTTACTATGTAATAAAAATAAAAATAATAAAAATATATTGTATAATAATCAATAAAAATATCCTACTATATATGATTTAGTTATGAAATCTTGTTACCCATTTATTCAAAATTCAATGTTCATGTAATGTTCCATTAAATAACTACTTTGTTATTAATTTATTCCTTGATTATTTATTTTCGGTCATTAAACAGTGATAATTATTAAACCATATAAATAATTTTAACCATGAGAAAAATAAAATATATATTTATTACATATTTATTAATATTAATCCATAAATGTAAGACATAAAAAATTAAATACATCATTCATGGAGATGGTTATTCATACGTACTCATGAATGTTGTTTCCATTTTCTAAATGGATGAATAAAAAAGGTAAATATTATATAAAAATTTCATAAACATATTTATTTCATATATATCATAGTTATTCATTATCTTTATCTTATTTAACATCCATGTTATTTTTTAGTGAGAAAAGAATCAATTCATTGAAGGTAGAGGTAGTCCATCGTACACACGAACGACGTTATTATATACTATACATATTTGGGAGTTGTATATTTTATAAGATATTTTAATTAAATAATTATATTTATAAAATTTATATAATATATAAAAATGATGCACCTTATTAAATCAATCTGTGGGAAGTGGTGATGGAAAACAAATTACATGGGTTCACCAGGCTGTAGTCTACCATATATATAATCAATAGTTCCATTTACTAATTTTTGGTTGAGGTGATGTTTGTAGGTCATTATAATAGAATTAAAAAATATAATAATTTATAAGATACTATGGTTAGTATATAATAATTTTTAAATGTAATTGAATGATTTGGAGGAATATACATGATGAAACACTCGGTTAGGGGCTCACATCTTATCCAGTAAACTTCTTTTGGTTTTCACCAAAATCAAACCTATGTAGGATTTAGGACCAAAAAAAGTTCTCTTGGAAGTGAGGATTGATGTAATGAAAACATTTAGTAGGTTTTAATTTTCTTAATGGTCATTTATTTGTGTGGATGAGAGGATTGGGTTATCCTTTTATATGTATGAAGAGTAGAAGACTAGTATATTTTGAAATGAAAAAGTTTTACCAACATTTTTGACATGAAAAAGGATCCTAAAGCATTATTATAAAACGTTATAGGTGATAATTTAGATATATTTCTACCCAATGTGTTCTATATGTTCATCTAGGTTATTTTTTCCATTTTCGTTTTAGTTTAACCCCACAAGAAACATATTTTTTCTTTATCCATTGTAACAAAATTTTTACTAATTTTATAAATATTAATTTTTGAAAATAATGTTGAAATTATTATTAAATTTAATATATGATTGTTATTAATATATTTTAAATTTTTAAAAATTTAATTCATATATGTGGAATAATTTTATTTAAAATTAATCATACAGATGTGATAAAAATACTATTTTCCGAAAATAAATGTTTCAAAATATAAAAAAAAATTTATCTTGAAATTCAATATTAAATTTCTTAAAATGAACTAAATTACCTTAAAATAAATATATATTAATTTATCGTTCATTTAAAATCATCTGAAAATAATTTTATTATTTTAAATGACTAGAAAATAAAAACTCTTCATAAAAACAATAATTTGTAACTATTCAATGAAAATGTTTATCTTTTTAGAAAAATTTTAAACATTGAATCGAAGTTAAATTTTACATGGATATTTATAACATAAAATTTATATTTAAAATATATTTTCTACAATTGAAAAAATTCACATTTATTATTTCTTCATGCAATGAAATTAAACAATTTTTCAGATAATAGTTTTCCTCTAAATGTATAAAGGCTTTTTTAAAAATTAATTACTTTTTTATAAATATGTTTTTTTATACATATCCATAAAGAATAATATTTATTAATTATTTATTACAATTCATATCTATATGTTTAAAATCAATGTTATTAAAATTTCATTTAAATAATATTATAAATAATATATCATGATTTCCAAAAATGTAGTGTCATGTGTAATGAAAGATAATGAAATCCCTTTGTCTAATGTTAGAAAAAACATCATTGTATATAACAAAAAATATTAACTTTATTCAATTTATTTGAAAAAATATTTTTATAAATCCATGGGTACTATATTTTACCACCCTAAAAATATTTTCTCCCTTGAATATTTTCAAATTGGTGCCAACAACAAAGGATTTCTCTGCCTCATTACATACTCATGTTCCCAAATAACATCCTCAAGATGGTAGTTTTTCTAGAGAAAGTTTACCATATAACTGGTATTATTTTGTTGAATATTCACTATATGATATATAAACTCCACATGTTGTTCATTTAAATAAAAATCATCCCCCATTGGTATAACCATTGTGTTTGGTACATGTGTTGAATTAGTAATTTACATTTTAGAGATAGATACATGGTATAAATAATGAAAATGATAGATTGTAACACCCCAAGCTTCCACGGTACATTTTCCTTTGAATAATGCGATAGCGTGTGTTGTACGCAACCTCGAGTTCTAACACACACCACAACTAATTAAACTAGTCGTTGTGAATAGTAATACCTACTTTTTGAAATCATATATATTTTATATTTCAAAATGGACTTCATTTTTGGATTCAGAATATTGAAATTAGCCTAGGGTGAAATTTTGGTACTTTTCGGATAACTTTTATATTTTGATGAATAGTGAAAATTACTAAATTTTAATTAAAATCAACTTTTTTAATCAAAATAATTAATATTGATAAATTATGAATTCGAGTGGTTTTAAAGTATAATTAGAATATATTTTTACCATTTAATTTAATTTTTCTCATTGGACATAATTTCACAATTAAACCATACATAAACAAGTGTCAATCTTTTGATAGTTATTATCTCTTAAAAACACGCTTTTTATTTTAACAACGGGAATTAATTTTAAATTAATTTCTGCCACTTCTGTGTTTTGAATTTGAAAAAATGGATTACATATTTGGAATCAGGATGTCCAAATTATGTAAATAGGTAACTTTTATTTTTACACATTTTGAATAATTACTGCGGTAAATATTTTATTTACCACGGTTAAAGGGTAAATCCGGTAAATAAGGGTTAAAAAATAATATTATAATAATACAAAATTACCCTAAAACGTGTCCTAACATTATTGGTGGACACATACCCGACCATGGGCATCCTTGGGTCGATTTGGGGACCCCTTAGAGCCACTTGTATGTGGTAGGGACACATTATATTAATAAAGTTAAAATAAAAATAAAAATGGCATAAGCTTACATCTTTTAGAAGAAAATTTTTTACATATGGTTATACATGTTGGATTTTCGATTATAAATATTCATTAGAAAGCTAAAAAGATTTCCTACATAATGATATTTTATTTATAATTTTTAGACATCAAATAAGTTAAATTAATAATGACAGAATAATGATGCAATGTTTACCTCATTAATAAATCATTGAAATAAATAAGATTATAATGATTAAAATATTATCTAAAACCTGTCCAATTCTTATTGGTTGATGTTATTTAGAAAATGAGTCATCTTATCTTCGACCTCAATGATTTGTGGACCATTATAAACCGAATATAATTATATTATAAAGTAATACTTTCACTCTTTCCTAAGGAGCCCCTCCTCTCCCTTATAAAAGGAGACCACTTCTACTCATTCCTCACACCTCTCAAGCCACTTGGCTCGGCCACACTCTGCCCAAATACTCTCCCAACTTCCCTCACTACAACCTAGAGGCCTTATTTTTATCAGAAATCCATCCTAAGGAGCCCTTTTGATCAAATCAAAATGAAGAACCCGAAGAAGAGGTAATGTTTTCACCACCCCTTTTCAAGTTCTTTTCTTCTTCCACTTCTTCTTTCTTTGTTCATACCATTCTAAAATAATAACTCCAGTATCTCACATATACTGTGATTTTATTATAAATATGGTTCAACCATATTCAGTATTCTATCCACCCTATGAATAACATGTCACCATACGTGCGTACGTACGGCTTACCGTCTCCACGTCGTGGTGTAATTGTTATTCAATATATTATTATTTGGATGGGTATAATAATGATGTGCAACTCATGTAAATAATAAATATAACATGTTAATTATTCTGTATATATGATATAACATCCATTTATATATTATTTTTATATCAAAAGAATGATATTGTCGTTCGTGCATACGTACGGACTACCGTCTCCACGAACACGGTGAGATCTATCCTCCATCGTATCCATTCAAGTCTTATTCTCATTTTAGGGTTAAAAATAATGTTAATATCATTATTATTATGAATAAGATATAATCTATCCATTACAAACATGTCTTACGTAACCAAACATTTAAGAAGAACGAATCGATTATCACCCGAAATGACGATAATACTAAGATATTATTAATAAAGCAATGTTAAAAGATCATGATATCATATTGATGTATATGATTATTGTATAATTTAATAACAATGTTTTAATTATTATACAGGAGGTTAACATACAATCGACTAAGGGAATGTTCAAGGTAAGGGTTTATTTTTCAATCTCTTCATTATCCGAGGTTGTTTATACATAATTATCTACTGGGACCTCGTTATCATCCACGTCCATGTTTCTTCAAAATGTATTTCAAAACATTTTTAATATTTAAAAGAATATGGGTTAAAGTCATTTATACCCTTGTTTGACTTTTTATAAGAGGTTTATAAGGGAATCTTTCCGTCATTTTCCAAACAAGGTGCTTTTTAACCTTTTCGACAGAATTAAGATAAGAATGTTTTTTTTAACTTATACGGCGGGTGCGGTTATTTTCCGCCGTTATAAAATCGTCAAAGCTTCCCTTACAAGCTTATAAAAATATTTTCAAAGAAAATGTTTTATTTTATAAATATATGTCTCTTAAATTATTTCAAAATAGAAATAGGTATTTCTTTAAAAAGTGTTTTGATTTCATCTATGTCATCATCCTTTAATGGATTTTACGCTTATTTGAGGATGATATATTATGATACAAAACATTTATATTTTATTGAAGGTTTTGTGATATGATTGACTATGGATGTGCTATTTGTTTATATACCATTCATGGTTTATGGTGAAAGTATTGACATTTTGTATGCTAGTTTTAATACGAATGTTTATGTTATGTTTAAACCTTTTCATATGGGAATTCATTGGACTTAATATGTGACGGGTGGAGCCCGCTATAGCTCCTCAATGCATCGGTAGGTCTCATGAGACAAACTAGTGTCTTGGAACAAGGCCTTGGAAAAATCTTATTTATAGTCTTGGCACGAGGCCATGGATATGTGGTTATGATAGTATGGCATTATGCATTCCATAATTATGAAAGTGGTTATTGATATTGCATGTGATTATTCGATTAGTAGAATATCCATGTGAATAAGTAAATGGCATTATTTCATTTTATTTATGCCATACTATGTTGAAGTTAAAGTTTAAAAGGCTTTTTTTTAGATATACATTGCCTTAAATGTTTATTCTTTTTTATGAAGGTTTCCGCTATATTGTTATCCTTACTGGGCATTTGAGTTCACCCCTTTTCTATGTTTTATTTTCCCAGGATGTGAAGAAGTAAATTATGAATGACTTGCAGGGATATGATGAGGGGTTAATAGTGTGGACTATGGAGACAATATGTTGTTGTAGTAGTTCTTTTTTATTTTGATGATGTAATGTAAAACTTAGGAATATATCTAGTGTTTCCAAGGCTACTAAACCAAGCGGTCATTCGAGATTTGATCTTTCTTGTGATCATGCCAATGTTATGTAATTAATGCACTGACTCTGGGTAACTAGGGTCGGGGCGTTACAGTTGGTATCAGAGGAAGTTTAGTACAAACCTTGGAAGCTAGATTTAGATAAACTCTGATTAGAGCACGTGGACCTAAGATGAACTTTGAAGATTAGTATAGAAGAAGTTCCTATAATTTTGGTATTGTATAGATTTTGTGAGTTTTCCGAGCAATACATCCCTGTCTGGATACGAGCAGGTAGAGGCGGATCTGGCACAGATGTACCTAAGGGTAAAACCCGAAAACACCGCTTTGAGCTAGACTCGAACGGGAACTGGTGCACGACAACGGGCCTTGCTGCACTCTTGGTTACGACACTCCCGGGGGATATGCTTAGGATAACTCTCATTTTCTTTACAAATCATTATGAAGGGTTTATGAGTATATAATTCCTCAAAGATAACATTTTTATGATTATGGATTATATCCATAAATAGTTCAATTTATGTTGAGTGTTTTATAAGTATGAGATTATGTATTTTGATTCATAAACTGATCTAGTTTATGCCATTGTTTAGAAATGGCGCCTAGTGGAAGAAATGGAAACCGTATCAATGCATGCACTCCATGTAGGGATTGCCCTCCTGCTCAAGATAATTATAGTGGGGTTGGTGATGCAACCGGTGCCGATCAGCTAATCACCATACTGGGACAACTTACTCAGGTTATGAATAAGAACCTCACCCGTATGGAGCACCCTGATCCGCAGCGTGGAGGATCAATGTTAGATCGATTCATGAGGAAACAACCACCAATGTTCAATGGGATTACAAATCCCTTAGTAGCTGAGCAATGGATAAATTCCCTAGAGAAAATATTTCAGGCTTTGGGGAGCAGTGAAAGGGAAAAAGTTATCACGGCAGTTTACCGCCTCACTGGAGATGCTGATCAATGGTGGTCATTGATTCAAAACATGAAGGAAGATGATGAAGTATCAAATATGGAATGTAGGGAGTTCAAAGATCTGTTTTTAGAAAAATAATCCCCTCGCGACCATCGAGCAGATATGGAAAGGCAATTTCTAAGTCTGAGACAGAAGGAGGATGAGAATGTCGCAACGTATGAGGCTAACATTACAAGGTTATCATGGTACACTGGTGATTATATATGTAACCAAAGAAGTAAGATTTATCGTTTCTTTGATGGGTTAAAACCATTTCTCCGTCAATCATTAGTCTCACAATCCTTTTCATTGTACGAAGACATTGTCTCATGTGCTATCAAGACCGAAAAGGAATTCTCTAAGTCTTATGACTTTAAAGCAAAGCAAGAGAAGAAGAGACCTGCTGATCAATCTGGGAATGAAAATAAGGGGAAGAAGGGAAAGGTTGAATATCCATCATGTGGTAAATGCGGGAAGAAACACCCTGGTACTTGCTTGAAGGGAATGGGAGTCTGTTACAAGTGTGGTGAAAAAGGCCACCAAGCTCGTGATTGCAAGGGGAAGAAGGAAGCTACCAACGTTCAGTGCTACAATTACAGGGAGATGGGGCATTATGAAAATGAATGTCCTAAGAGTCAGGAGAACTTACCTCAGAAAAGGCCAAGGGATCAAGGCCAGGCTTATGCTATCACTACTGTTGAGGTAGAAGCTCCGAAAGACGTGGTGGCAGGTAATTTAATGGTTTCCTCAAGTTTAGAAAATGCATTATTTGATTCTGGATCATCGCATTGTTTCATATCTTCCCAGTTTTCTAAGAAAATTAGATATTTCCAATTTGATTTAATAAGGGGGTTGTCAGTTAAAAGTCCTAAGGGAAGTATCATTGCAACAATGTTTTGTGAATCAGTCCCCATTAGAGCACATAAATTTTCTTTATCTGCTGATATCATCGTCATACCTATGATTGAGTTTGATATAATCCTCGGTATGGACTGGCTTTCGGACTATGATGCGAAGATTTATTGTAAGAAGAAAGAGGTTACGATTCTTGATGATAATGATAAGGAACACCTTATTTTTAGAGCAGAATCGTCACCACCTAATTCTTATTTAGATCCACCCCCAGTAGCTCAACTTAATTCAATTATTGGGGAGGAAGAGAATGAAATATCTGTCGATGAGGAAAGGAATGTTCAAATAGAGGATGTACCTATTGTGAAAGAATTTGTAGATGTATTTCCGGAAGATTTACCTGGACATCCTCCAGAACGAGAAGTTGAGATTTCCATTGATTTGATTCCTGTATCAAGGCCTATATCGAAGACCCCTTATAGAATGGCCACTGTAGAATTAGTCGAACTAAAGAAACAACTAGAGGAATTGAGTAATAAGGGATTTATTCGCCCTAGTGTTTCTCCATGGGGAGCCCCTGTTCTTTTTGTTAAAAAGAAAGATGGATCTATGAGGTTATGTTTCGACTACAGGGAGATCAATGCTATAACGATAAAGAACAAGTATCCCCTACCTCGTATTGATGATTTATTTGACCAACTGCATGGAGCTCAATACTTTTCAAAGATTGACCTTTGATCTGGATACCATCAGTTGTGTGTGAAGAAGGAAGACATTCCGAAGACAGCATTTCGAACCAGGTACGGGCATTACGAGTTTACCGTAATGCCGTTTGGATTGACTAATGTACCCTCTGTATTCATGGATCTGATGAATAGAGTTTTCAAGGAGTATCTCGATGAATTTGTGGTGGTATTTATTGATGATATCTTGGTATACTCCAAAACCTACGAAGATCATGAAAATCAATTGCGCATTATCTTGAAGACTCTGAGGAGGCATGAATTATTTGGGAAGTTTAGCAAGTGTGAATTCTGGCTTCAGGATATTTCTTTTCTTGGCCATATTGTCTCTAAAGATGGAATCTCTGTTGATCCTTCTAAGACCAAGGCAATCCAAGAATGGCCAGCACCTACGAGTATAACTGAGGTACGTAGTTTTATTGGTTTGGCAGGTTATTATTGACGTTTCGTCCAGAATTTTGCCCGATTGGCTAACCCATTAACGAAGCTCACACGTAAAGGGGTTAAATTTGTTTGGACAAAAGAGTGTGAAGAATGTTTCGAAGAACTGAAGAGAAGATTAGTCAGTTCTCCTATATTGACTCTACCATCAGGGAATGATGGGTTCGTTATTTATAGTGATGCATCAAAGAAAGGACTTGGTTGTGTCCTTATGCAGAATGATAGAGTTATTGCCTATGCATCACGACAGTTGAAAATTCATGAACAAAACTATCATACTCATGATCTTGAGTTAGCAGCGGTGATCTTTGCTTTCAAGATATGGAGACACTACCTCTATGGTGAAAAATGTGAGATTTATACTGATCACAAGAGTTTGAAGTATATTTTCTCACAAAAAGAACTCAACATGAGGCAAAGGAGATGACTTGAATTACTCAAGGATTATGATTGCACGATACACCACCCCCCGGGGAAAGCAAACAAGGTGGCAGATGCTTTGAGCAGAAAAGACCATGGAGTTTTGAACATGATGATAATTGAAAGGGATCCAATTTTCATGGATCTAGTGAAGATGGACATGGGAATAACCAGGGAAGGTGAAACATCAATGCTTTTTCAAATGGTTGCCAAACCATCTTTACTAGAAAGGATTAAGAGTTCTCAAACCGATGATGAATAATTTCAGAAGAAGATTAAAGCTGTGAATGATGGGAGATTGAGAGACTTTGTGTATGAAGATGGAATTTTGAAATTCGGGAAGAGACTTTGTGTTCCCGATTTACCTGATCTGAAAAAGTAATTGCTGGATGATGCTCATAGTTCCAATTTCTCTATACACCCTGAGAGCACCAAAATGTATAGGGATTTGAAGGAACATTTTTGGTGGGACAACATGAAGAGGGAGATTGCTGATTTTGTGTCAAGATGTATGGTTTGTCAACAAGTGAAAGCTGGAAGGCAACAGCCTGGAGGAGTCATGCAACCTCTTCCCATACCGGAGTGGAAATGGGACAATATTACGTTGGACTTTGTCATGGGGCTACCAAAGACTCCTAGAAGGAACGATGCAATATGGGTTATTGTTGATCGTCTTACCAAGTCAGCACATTTTCTTGCTATAAGAGAAGATCTACCCCTGGAACGTCTAGCACGACTATACATTAATGATGTTGTGAGACTTCATGGAGTACCCCTATCGATTGTTTCTGATCGTGATCCCCGTTTTACTTCAAGATTTTGGAAAAGTCTTCAGAAATTTCTGGATACTGAACTTCATTTGAGAACTGCTTACCACCCTCAGACAGATGGACAATCAGAACGAACTCTTCAAACCCTAGAAGACATGTTGAGATCTTGCTCACTTGACTTTCAGGGTATGTGGGATCAATATTTACAACTGGTAGAATTTTCCTATAACAATAGCTTCCATTCGAGTATTCAGATGGCACCATATGAAGCGTTATACGAAAAGAGATGTCGTAAAACAACCTGTTGGGATGTGGTTGGTGAAAGAAAACTTGTAGGCCCAGAACTGGTGGAGGAAACGGTGGAAAAGGTGAAGGTAATCCAAAATCACATCAAAGCAGCTCAAAGTAGGCAGAAGAGCTATGCCGATAATCGAAGGAAGGATTTGGAATTTCAAGTCGGTGATCATGTTTTCCTGAAGGTATCTCCATGGAAGGGAGTCATACGTTTTGGTAAGAAAGGTAAATTGAGTCCCAGGTACATCAGACCTTTCGAAATTCTAGAACGAATTGGGGCTATAGATTACTGATTGGCAATGCCGCCAAGTCTCTCCAAAGTTCACGATGTGTTCCACGTATCTCTGTTGAGAAAATACATGCCTGACCCAACGCATGTACTCACCTATGAGGAATTAGAACTGGAACCCGATCTGTCTTATTGTGAAGAGCCTGTCAGGATTATTGATACAAGAGAACAAGCACTGAGAAACCGGACGACGCGTCTGGTAAATGTTTTGTGGAGAAATCATAAGATGGAAGAGGCAACGTGGGAACCCGAGGAACTTATGATGAAGAACCACCCGGGTCTTTTTATGCAGTAATACCCTAGAAATTGCGAGGATGAAATTATTTGAAGGAGGGGAGAATGTAACACCCCCAGCTTCCACGGTACGTTTCCCTTCGAATAATGCGATAGCGTGTGTTGTACGCAACCTCGAGTTCTAACACACACCACAACTAATTAAACTAGCCGTTGTGAATAGTAATACCTACTTTTTGAAATCATATATATTTTATATTTCAAAATGGACTTCATTTTTGGATTCAGAATATTGAAATTAGCCTAGGGTGAAATTTTGGTACTTTTCGGATAACTTTTATATTTTGATAAATAGTTAAAATTACTAAATTTTAATTAAAATAAACTTTTTTAATCAAAATAATTAATAGGGATAAATTATGAATTTGAGTGGTTTTAAAGTATATTTAGAATATATTTTTACCATTTAATTTAATGTTTCTCATTGGACATAATTTCACAATTAAACCAGACATAAACAAGTGTCAATCTTTTGATAGTTATTATCTCTTAAAAACACGCTTTTTATTTTAACAACGGGAATTAATTTTAAATTAATTTCTGCCACTTCAGTGTTTTGAATTTGGAAAAATGGATTACATATTTGGAATCAGGATGTCCAAATTATGTAAATAGGTAACTTTTATTTTTACACATTTTGAATAATTACTGCGGTAAATATTTTATTTACCATGGTTAAAGGGTAAATCCGGTAAATAAGGGTTAAAAAATAATATTATAATAATAAAAAATTACCCTAAAACGTGTCCTAACCTTATTGGTGGACACATACCCGACCATGGGCATCCTTGGGTCGATTTGGGGACCCCTTAGAGCCACTTTTATGTGGTAGGGACACATTATATTAATAAAGTTAAAATAAAAATAAAAATGGCATAAGCTTACATCTTTTAGAAGAACAATTTTTACATAGGGTTATACATGTTGGATTTTCGATTATAAATATTAATTAGAAAGCTAAAACGATTTCCTACATAATGATATTTTATTTATAATTTTTAGACATCAAATAATTTAAATTATTAATGACACAATAATGATGCAATGTTTACCTCATTAATAAATCATTTAAATAAATAAGATTATAATGATTAAAATATTATCTAAAACCTGTCCAATTCTTATTGGTTGATGTTATTTAGAAAATGAGTCATCTTATCTTCGACCTCAATGATTTTTGGACAATTATAAATCGAATATAAATATATTATAAAGTAATACTTTCACTCTTTCCTAAAGAGCCCCTCCTCTCCCTTATAAAAGGATACCACTTCTACTCATTCCTCACACCTCTCAAGCCACTTGGCTCGGCCAAACTCTGCCCAAATACTCTCCCATCTTCCCTCAATACAACCTAGAGGCCTTAGTTTCATCAGAAAGACAACCTGTGGAGCCATTTTGATCAAATCAAAAGGAAGAACTCGAAGAAGAGGTAATGTTTTCACCACCCCTTTTCAAGTTCCTTTCTTCTTCCACTTCTTCTTTCTTTGTTCTTACCATTCTAAAATAATAACTCTAGTATCTCAAATATACTGTGATGTTATTATAAATATGGTACAACCATATTCAGTATTCTATCCACCCTTTGAATAACATGTCACCATACATGCATACGTACGGCTTACCGTCTCCACGTCGTGGTGTAATTGTTATTCAATATATTATTATTTGGATGGGTATAATAATGATGTGAAACTCATGTAAATAATAAATATAACATGTTAATTATTCTGTATATATGATATAACATCCATTTATATATTATTTTAATATCAAAAGAATGATATTGTCGCTCGTGCGTACGTACGGACTACCGTCTCCACGAACACGATGAGATCCATCCTCCATCGTATCCATTCAAGTCTTATTCTAATTTTAGGGTTAAAAATAATGTTAATATCATTATTATTATGAATAACATATAATCTATCCATTACAAACATGTCTTACATAACCAAACATTTAAGAAGAACGAATCGATTATCACCCGAAATGACGATAATACGAAGATATTATTAATAAAGCAATGTTAAAAGATCATGATATCATATTGATATATATGATTATTGTATAATTTAATAACAATGTTTTAATTATTATAGAGGAGGTTAACATACCATCGACTAAGGGAAAGTTCAAGGTAAGGGTTTATTTCGCAATCTCTTCATTATCCGAGGTTGTTTATACATAATTATCTACTGGGACCTCGTTATCATCCACGTCCATGTTTCTTCAAAATGTATTACAAATTTTTTTTAATATTTAAAAGAATATGGGTTAAAGTCATTTATACCCTTGTTTGAATTTTTATAAGACTTTTATAAGGGAATATTTCCATCGTTTTCCAAACAATGTGCTTTTTAACCTTTTCGACAGAATTAAGATAAGAATGTTTTTTTTAACTTATACGGCGGGTGCGGTTATTTTCTGCCGTTATAAAATCATCAAAGCTTCCCTTACAAGATTATAAGAATATTTTCAAAGAAAATGTTTTATTTTATAAATATATGTCTCTTAAATTATTTCAAAATAGAAAGTGGTATTTCTTTAAAAAGAGTTTTGATTTCATCTATGTCAACATCCTTTAATGGATTTTACGCTTATTTGAGGATGATATATTATGATACAAAACTTTTATATTGTATTGAAGGTTTTGTGATATGTTTGACTGTGGATGTGCTATTTTTTTATATACCATTCATGGTTTATGGTGAAAGTATTGACATTTCGTATGCTAGTTTTAATACGAATGTTTATGTTATGTTTAAACCTTTTCATATGGGAATGAATTGGACTTAATATGTGACGGGTGGAGCCCGCTATAGCTCCTCGATGCATCGGTAGGTCTCGTGAGTCAAACTAGTGTCTTGGCACAAGGCCTTGGCAAAATCTTATTTATAGTCTTGGCACGAGGCCTTGTCTATGTGGTTATGATAGTCTGGAATCATGCATTCCATCATTATGAAAGTGGTCATTGATATTGCATGTGATTATTCGATTAGTAGAATATCCATGTGAATAAGTAAATGGCATTTTTTCATTTTATTTATGCCATTCTATGTTGAAGTTAAAGTTTAAAAGGCTTTTGTTTTAGTTATACATTGCCTTAAATGTTTATTCTTATTTATGAAAGTTTCTGCTATATTGTTATCTTTACTGGGCATTTGAGCTCACCCCTTTTTATGTTTTATTTTCCCAGGATGTGAAGAAGTAAATTATGAATGACTTGCAGGGATATTTTGAGGGGTTAATAGTGTGGACTATGGAGACAATATGTTGTTGTAGTAGTTCTTTTTTATTTTGATGATGTAATGTAAAACTTATGAATATATCTAGTGTTTCCAAGGCTACTAAACCAATCGGTCTTTCGAGATTTGATCTTTCTTGTGATCATGCCAATGTTATGTAATTAATGCACCGACTCTGGGTAACTGGGTTCGGGACGTTACATAGATTTTTAATGGAAGTACCATGAAATAATATATGGTCATGATGTTATCAATAATTTCAATGGTACTGATGAAACTTGGGCTTAGTTTTACCATTTTCTTCCATGGATAAATTTATAGAGAACCTTGTCATAAAATAAATTATAACTATCATCCAAGATTATCAGTATAAAATTTCATTTATATTTTTATAAATTAAGTGTAACTTAATGGATCAAAACATATCTTCTATTTTATTATGTAGATCTGGTCTTAAATTATTTATTTGTTTGCATCATTCATGTAAATTTTTATTTAAAAATTCTTTCCATAAAAGGAATCATAATTGGACATCTAAAGTCTCTATTGAGAAATATTATTGTCGGGAAACTCAACTGGAGGAAATATTTGTTCCCAAAAAAATATGAAATCCATATAAAATGTTCTTATTGTATCAAATAGGGTTTGAATTCTTCTCTTGGATTGACCATTTTTTAATCATTATATGTTTTGATGAAAGATAACTATACATCATGAGCATTCTAAAGACTCATCCAAATCTTTTTGGTAATCCACAGATCCCAAATAGATAAAATTGAATGTGGTAATCCATGAAACCTTACCACATCTTAAATGTATAGTCTAGAAATAAAATTGAGATATAAATACTCTCAAATTACATGGATGTGTTCTCAAATTTTATTCAATTAACCACAACACAAATAGTATAGTTTAATTTTGAAATTTAGGGATGTCCAATGACAAAATAAATTGTGTTGTTTTCATATTTCCAATCATATTTCAAAATTTCTCTAAAATCCATATATTATTTTATTTATCATCCTTTACCAGATTAAAATAAAAATACCATGATAGATTATCAATAATATATATCTTCATGTTTTCCTAATTGAAGCACTCATTTATTAAGGTATGCGGGATGCATTACACCCTTGTTATGCTTCAGTTGTTGGTTCATTCCCCATATACTTGTTGGATGTTATTGGTTGTCTCTTAGAATTCTGTTTATATTTTCCCAAAACTACATTAAAATTATTCTAAAAACAAACCCAAACATTGATAACCCATTATTACATAAAAAACCAAGATAAGATAGATCCTCAATGATACCAATATCTTTAATCTTATTTCCAAAAAATGTAAAAGAATTCCTCATAAAATGGCTATTTCACTAAAACGTATACAATAAAAAGGGTTGTATTATCATAAATTTTTCATAGAATATCCTTAATCTTGATAAAATACCATTGTATAAAGAAATGTGTTATCTATGAATTTTAACATTTTATCAACCTTAAACACATAATACCATGATGATATCTATAAATCTTAAGTTAATTTTATAAATAGACATAGATGCTTCCAAAAGATAATATACCCTTTATTACATTAACACATTTTTATCATATACAAAAATATATCCATTGATATATTGGGTGTATTTTTTCACTATAAAAGTTTTAAAATTGATTAAATTATTTTTGAATCTATGTAAAAGGAGTTCATCAATTCTCAAAATCTAATGAAATTCCACTAATGGATTGACAATATGATATTCATTTGGGTCATTTAAATGAAATAAAATAAGAGATTCCCAACCATGGAGGGTAGGATACGTGTTCCCTAATTTTCATGATTCACTTTATCCATAGTTATTTCATAAATTTTTTCTTTTTAAATTTTTCTTCAGAGGATATTGTTATTATCATCCACACTAGACATTTAATAGTGGCATTGATTCTCATAATGTAAAAAAATCCTTGAACATGAAGAATTTTGTCATGGGGGGGAATTATATGGGTATTTCTATATAATTGTATTAATATATTACTATATCAAATTATATCTGAATTTATCCACTTTATGACCTTTCTTTTGAATAATAAAAAACTTAGTCGTACCTCTAACACAATTTCATTCATGTTTCCTTACAAACAATGACAATAAATAAAATGAAATTTTCTTTTCCCTTTGTTTCTCAGATTCTCTCTTGTTTTATATCATTAGTTTCTTATTAAATCTATGTGATTCATTGGTAAATAAAATCTCTATTTAATCCTTGAGAGAAAAATAGATGATTTATTCATAGCTACCAATGACTATTATGAATAACACCCTTCAAAGTGTAGAATTATATCCATTGTAGAAATGAGTAGACTTATTATTGATATGGTTTATGATACTATAATCTAAACACAAATATCATGTATAATTTTCCATATGGGGACCAATAGAGATTTAAACCTTTTGTTTTACCTCAAAAAATTCATTTTCTATTTTCATATGTAAAATATAGGGCATGAACATATTGAAAAATATGTTATTAAACTCATTCCAGTGTGAGGATTCAATTTTATAATGTTGACTTGTATTATTGAAAATATTATACCATTGATTAACTTATAGTTCCAAATTTTATAGATACATAATTACTTCATCATGATCTAAACATTATGGAATGGAAAGTATCATTTCAAGGGTACCTGTCCATTTCTCAACAACCAGTAGATTAGTAGACCCACTAAAAGAAGATAGATAACTCTTCATTAAGGACTTAAATAACAAATTGTTTCCTATATTTCTCATTAGTAATTTCATCCTGATTCATTGCATGATAAAGTTCATCTGACCATAGCATTAATATGTTCAATTTCATATCTAAAAAAAAAAATTCTTAGCAGGAAATTAATTTAATTTCTAACTACACACAATAGTAACACAGTTCTTTTTGGTTCCACCAATTAAGTAAAACAAAAAAGTGTATTGCAAGAAATATTAATCATATTTGGGGAATAAATAACTACAAAAAATTACTTCTAGTATTTGAAAATAATGTCACCTTCTATTAAATATATGTAAACTTATTATTAAATTTGGTCATCCATGGTAATTACTCAAATACTTCATGATGTTTCTTAATTTTATTAATGTTTCAAATCATATCCTTATTTCATTCAAATTAGTTGTGAAACAGGGCTCAATATCATGAATTAGTTGATTAATGAGCCTATATCAATACACCATTTTCATATTTATTACACTAGATACATTTATTCTAAATCCACATCAACTAGTTGTATCTATAAGGGGATATCATTTCTTGAAAAATAGTTTATATATAATTTAATAAAATTATAGGACATTTTCATATAATTTAAATCATTCAATGACTTATCCTTAGATATGTACCAAGAAATATCCATATATATATATATATATATACATAGGGATCTAATTAATTTTCCCTCAACCAAGATTTAAAATTATAACTAAACAATTTATCTGAGACCGACTCTGATGACATGGGCTTTTAATATATTGATATCACATATTTCTTGTTGAATATTCAATACATTTCATAATGAAATACCTATAGACAATAATATTTTTGTTTTTCTGGATACTAGTAAAAGAATATACTTATTTAATGAATGATCTTCAACAACACCCATAATGATATTCCAACATTGTAGTCCTCTTGGGAATACTCTACATAAACAATTTTTCATAACCCAAATAAGGAAACATAAGAAAGGGTGAGATTATATTCTTAGTATGGGTACACGTATGAGAAATTTATATTTGATATTATGATAGAATAATATATCCCTTAGTTTATCTGATCATGAACATAATATAAAATTTTCATACCCAAACTATCATTAATTATAAACACGATTCATGGCATTAAACATTATAATTAATGAAAATATTTATCATAAGAGTGATAAATCATCTTTAATAAATCATGAACCAAAATCCAAATTTATAAAATTGAAGAACCTTTGTAAATATTTGAAACCATATCATATTGAAAGGATAACTAGAAAAACCATCATCATAGTGGATCAAGACTTACAAAAATTTTAATATTGTGGATTAGGATAAACCAAATTCCCATAGTGGATTGTGACTCACCAGTTTCCCAGAGTGCATTGGGACTCACCATTCTCCTATAGTGGTAAAATAAAATTTCCTATTTTATATTTATAATCTCATGAGATATAATTATTTATAAAATTCATCAGTGAGAGATAGAGTTCCCACCCATCTCATAAATAAAACAAAACCTATAAATTCTACAATATATTAAAAGATTAATTATATCATCACATCATAACCCCTGTAATAAAAAATAAGTTTCATAAAAATAGGATCAACATAATAGTTTACCATGTGGAGAAATAATAATAATTTTATCATTAATTCATATCCCCTTAATTCTTATGTAATATCAAATGATGTCAAATTAGATGGAAAATTATTTTGAAATGTTACTTGGAACATTTCCGAATGAAAATAGCTTTTCCAATTTAAATATCTTATTAATAGAATAAAATATTTTTTAAATAAATTAAATTTAAAATAAAAAAGAAAAAATATAAGGAAATATTATAAATATTATGTGGTCATTATGGAATGGAATTATTTTCTTACTATACACATTAAAACAAATTCTTCCTTCTTATTTTTTGTAATTTACAAACAGGACTTTTTTGGAGAAAGACATTAAGATTAATTTTAAAAAAAACTTTAAATGGTAAATAAGGGGTAAAAATATATTCAAGAAATCATTTTGATAATGATAAAATTTTTAATAAATTTTTAGAAACATATATATGGAATAAAAATGGATTTTGATCAAATATGAAAATAAAGATAAATTTTCATAGAAATATTCTTGTCAACCGTTCAATATATAAAGAGATAAAAATGAATATTAACATGTATTCTCAGGAAATAACTATTGGGGGATAAATTTCATGATATTATATAATTATTGATAACATTATTTCATCATCAATGTTCTAAACATAAACAATTCAAAAAAATGGAGATATTGTTTCATAATACCATTACAATTTTTAAAACATTAAATCATAAGACCCATTAAAAAATAAAAATGAACAAAACATAAAATATAAATAAAAAAAATATTAAATGGAAATGGGGTTTTATATTTACCTCATAAAATAATATATAATTATAACACTACATCTATCTCAATGAATGAAAATGGAGGCAAAATCCATTACCGCTTTGGTATATTTTGAACAACAAATCCCAAAAAAGAGAGTTTTGGAAACTATTATCTATGTTTGATTAATATTAAGGATAATAATAGAAATATAAAATAATTTGGTGTATATAATCCTCATATAATAAATAGGTTTTTAATATTCCATGTGACTCAAAAAAATAAGAAGTTAGAATAAAATGCATTATCATATTTCTTAACTTCATTTGTACAGATTCGAGCCACCTATATAAAAAATATAATTTCATTTTTAATATATTAAAGATAAGTTATTATATATATATATATAATACTATATATGATTTAGTTATGAAATTGTGTTAAAAGTTTATTAATAATTCCATATTAAAATCATGCTTCGGGTAATAACGATATTGTTTTTCAGGTATGTTTGGATTTGGTATCTTTGGTACTATAATAATGATCCTAATTATATAATGTCCAATATTTTAACCATGATATAAATATAATATCTATTGATTAAATATTAATTTTTAATGATTAAAAAATATAAAGAATGAAAATTAAATCCACCATTCAAGGAGACTATAGGACGTATGTATGTATGAATTCTTTTTTTATAGATTCTTGATTAAAGAATTGAATAAAAGTAAAATTCTATAATAAAATTGAATAAAAATTCAAATTTCATATATATAATATATATTTATTAAATTTTCCTTAATTACCTTCTTTGAAAAGTGTTAGGGAAAAACAATCACATCGTTTCATGAGGTGCTAGTTCGCCGTACACAAAAACGAAGTTATCTTATTTTATAAAGAATAGAAATTGAGAAGTAATATATATTATGTTGTAATTATTTACATATAATTATACCATATATATATTATATAAATAATATATACTTAATTATCTATATCTTTTAGAATCGGTGATGGAAAATGAATTTTTTTCGGTTCCTGAGGTGGTAGTCCAACACACACATGATCAACAATTTTATTTTTTGTTGAGGGGGAAAGAGATAGTTTTCAGTTATTACACTAACATAAATAATATTTATATTTTATATATTAATTTTTTATATCATAATTGTCATATAAAAATTTATTGATTCTTAATAATTAATAGAATAACACGAGCAGTTAGAGATGTTACCTCTTCTCTAGAAAACATCTTTTATTTTTCACAAAAATAGATAATATGTTGGATTTAAAAACATAATAAAGCTTCTAGGATTTTATTTAGGATTTAATTATGTCATTTATTTAATCTTGTAGAATTAAATGTTTTTGGATGTTTGAATTTGAGATGAGATTGGGTATCCTTTTATAAATGAGGTGAGTGGAACACTTTTAATTTTTGAAATGATATTTTCTACCCTTGTTTTTCACATTACAAATGAGTAAAAAATTAGAAATTATTTATTATGATAGGTTAAAAGGTATAAATACATCTATAAATCAGGTTTGGATATTTTTTATGTCATTTTTTTCTCTAAGAGTTTTACCTCCACCCATCGATTAACCCATTTTATCGTTAACCGTTGTAATTAAAATTTTTATGCTTTTATTATTCGTAAGGGTAAAAAATTACGTTTAAATAATTATAAAATATAAATTATCATGATTACCGAAATTATACATTTTTAAAAAATAAATTCATAAGATTGGGAGAAACTATTTTAAAATTAATCCTTTATACGAGACAAAACCATTTTCAAAAGTGAGTATTTTCAAATGATTAAAAAGTTATAATATCAAAATTTAAAATTAAATTTATTCAAATGACTAAAATTATATAAATTGCTTCAATATTTAAGTAAATATACTTTTAAAACATTATTAAAATATTTTTTAACTTTTTAATGATTTAAGAGTAATGAAAATTAATTTTGAAAACAAGAATTTTCATTATTCAATGAAATATATTATCATTTCATAAAATTTTAAAAAATCAACTCCAAGGTAACATAGAAATGTAGATTAAAAAATATTTTTTTTTAATTAAATAAATTCCCTAAAATTGGTTATTTTAAAAAAAAATTCAAAATATTATTTTCATAAACTAAAAATACATTTATCAAAATGAAGCACTTTTTTTCAATATTTTTTCATTATATAAAAAAATTTGATATAATATTTAAATAATATTTATTACTATTAATATCAATATGTTTAATGGATATTTTTTAGTGGTACTATTAAAATAATAATATAAATTTTATGTCACAATTTGTAAAAACATAGTGTCACCTATTACTATAGATAAAATAAGCTTTAAGTGTAATGAAATAAAATATATGTTTTGCGTGTAATGAAAAATATCAAAAAAAATAAATTTATTTTATAAAAATATTTCGAAAAATCTTGGGGTGTTACAGATGAACACATGTCATTTATTATCCAGGTATGACAATAAATATTTACATTCAATCTCAATCAACGGACTATATGCCATACTAAATATTTTAGCGAATGAATCCAATCGTGGCTATACATAAAATGATGAAACTATTAGTAATATTCTTCACCACCCCCGAATTTTATAAGACCGAAGGAATTTATAGTAATGGTATCAATGTATGAATGTTCTCATGCAAGGTACCTTACTGACCTCATGTATGGGAAAATCAAAATATGAAAAATTATCTAATACAACACCAAAAACATAGGGTCCGGAAATCCATGTGGTATAATTTTGGGGATCAGATATCATAATGATCACATTATATTACTTATTAGCATATTACATAAATAAATATGAACATATTCTAACATTAATATTTCCATTTCATCAAAACCATCAACACTCTACGATAAACAACAAATATGGATTTTTCAATGTCACACTTCAGAGGATAATCCCCATAATATATGAAACGATTCTAAAAATGTGGATAATCCCTTTTCATTACAAAATGGTTCAATTTCCTCATCTTTAATCACCATTATGGAAATTCAAAAAACGATTCATAACGACCCTCTAATCATACCACAAATCAAAAACTGAAACATGATTATACTGTTTACTAACATTTTAGGGTATTATTAAAGTCATTAAATCTCTATGTAATTCTTCCTTGTCTTTACGTGAGAGTATAATAACACCCTCTTGTTAATATTTTTTAGTGGGTAACACCTATGAATTAAGCTTGTTTAAACTATAATGATTCTTCATAATCATATTCTTTATGATCATCTATTTAATGGAGTATTCCAAAAAACATTTAATAAAATATATAAAACATTACAATGTTAATAAATTGTGTTTTCTATTTGATACAATTATTTTTTCAATCATTATCATAATTCATTGAACCATCAACAGTTAAAATTTTCCATGACATCTTTTTATAAATATTGTAACTCTTTACATACAATTATCTATAAAAACCTATAATAATCTATATCGGGATATAATGTTATATCAAATTCCTTATAATAACTGACTAAAAATTTTAACATGTCTCTTTATTGAGAAACTATAAACTCATTTATGAAATTAATTGGAATTAATATTTACATTTCATTATAATAGTCTTTTATTAATTATCCCTTAAAATTATATCGTGTCACACATAATCTCTATATAATTTTCGACATTGTATTTTATTCAAAATATCATTTTATTATATTTAAATAAACATTTATGAAATGATGTAACATATATTTTTTACAAGGGGGAATAAAATATTCTATCGATGGAATATTTTTTAATAGCTGTTTGTAATATTTTAACCAAAACTACAAATTTTTTATTTAAACTATTCCAATGATGGTGGGATTAAATCATTAATTTTTTAATAAAATTTGTATGATAAATTTTTTTCCCTTTAAAAAACATTTTTATACACAATATTTTCCTTATGATTTGATATACCATATTCTAAATATTAAAAATTAATTTTGAGTAAAAAAATCATATAATTCATAGTAATACTTTATTAATAAATAAGATACCACATTATATAATGAATATCATATATATATATATATCTATCAATTAATTGGATTCATCTAAGCATAATATGTTTTATTTTTAGTCAAAATTTATGAATTAATATTCCATACATTAATTATTTCAACATAAATTATAATATATTTAAATTCATTCGTTGAAGCTTTCTATTAATGTAGAATTATATATGTATATATTCTTCCAAATCAAATTTCTATATAAATAATAGAATTTTATAAATAAATAAAATGATAGAGACATTAAATTAATTTTTATAATATCTCTTATCTCTTCTTGAAAACTGAAAAACATGGAATATTATTCCTCTGTACCTGATTTTTCATTTAGTTTTCAATGTCATTGACTGATTACATTAAAAAATGATTATTGGAATTTCTCACTGACCTTTCTTATTTAAATTTAACCAATTTCTCAGATGCACTGTTAATGTAACACCAGATCATGGACATTGTATTCCACTATTGTTATATTCTCATAAAATTGAAAAAATATGATATAAATTTCATGAACCCACATACATGATTAGTAAAATATCAAAAACTAATTCCAAAAATTATTTATAATAATAGAATAATCCTTAAATGAATCCTTTGTTCACTTCATGTCATTTAAAAATTAAATGAGATTATAAATATTATCTAGGATTATTATTCATTGTGTAATATTGAATAATAATATTTTGAAACCAAAATGGGATTATTCATTAATTTATTACTCTGATAGGGTTTATATAATACATAGATCATTTTTCATAAGAATAATATTATTATTATATACCTTTAACAAAGACTTATACATTGCGCTTATTCTTTCACCAAGATTGATGTAATGGTAAATTTGGATGATAATGATTCCATCTTTATATAAAAAATATTATTTCATTATGTAAGTGAATTTATTAAATATTCCCCATCTAGAATGATGATTCTTTTTTCAGAAATCATATATTTTAGTAACAAATGATACCAAATTCAATTCATATTGACATACATTTTATATTACACTTACAAAATAGATATTTATATATGTTATTACAAATATTATACCATATATGACTATGGGATAGTCTTGTGGAACTTTCTTAGTCTAATCCATTATATTGATAAAATCATAACCATTCCTTCAAAATGCATCATACCAGTTTCCCAGGTAATAGTAGCTCATGTCCCAAAAAATGAATTTTTCATTTAATATTTAGGTTAGATATTAAACAAATATATAGTCTGGATATTCCATGAGAAACTATCATTTGTATAAACCCATCTTATTTGATGTTCTAGGTATTGACATATTTTATCATTGAAATGAATCAAAAAACTAAATTTTTTATTAGGAATTTAATCTCACCATATTACCTAAAACTCCTTATTAAAATTTATACATATTTCTAATGATTTATATTGTAATATATTCCATTAAAAAATTTAATAATTTCAGAATATTTTTATGCGAAACAATTTACAAAACTAATAACTTATTTTAATAAAAAATTAAATTTAATCTATATTATAAAAAATAAATGAATATCATTAAAAATATAAATGGAAATATTCCTTTTGAACTATTTTAATCATATGAAATATGTAATCAATAAAATATTTTATATAGAGTGGAAAATGGAAAAACCTAATTTTCTAGGCAAGGTATAAGACTCTAGATTCAAATATTCTCTTATATAAAGTCTTTAAACCAAAGGATACATTACTCAAGAGAGGAAATTGGTCCACTATAACTATAAAACCTAATGTGTAAAAATAATAAATAACTACATAATTCACAAAGATATACTAATACAGTACAAGGTCAAAGTAGAATAAAACTAAACCAGCAATCCTACATATTATGCAACTAATTATACTCATATGTGACACATTTTAAAAGAATTAAAACTATTTATAGAAAATAATAAAATTTATCGTAATAGAAAAATTATATCCATTGAATAAATAGAGAATAAAATAAAAAAATTCTTTCACTAAAACATTAGAAGAAAACTTATCGACAAATGAAAAACCAAGATATTAGAACCAAATTGTGATATTTCCATATATTATGGACATTAAATTATTATATATATATATATATATACTTTTTATAAATTTCTGAAATGAAATCCTACAAACTATTAATTTAGATTTCATTTATTTAATCATATGCTAATAGATAAAATATATATATATTGGATTCTAAATGTATTTTCAAAAAAATTTACATATTATAAAATCTAAAATGTAATATTAATTAATTTTCAGTCATATGAATACTTGAAAGCTCATATTTTTTTTTAAATATGAAATTTATCAAAATCAATAAGAATATATTATTTAAACCAAGTAGTAATTTTAATTATATATATATATATATATATAAATTTATCCTTATTTTATAATTTTTACCATATTAAAAAATATCCTAATAATTGCAATATAATAATTTTATTAATATATTCTTATCCATTCTACATAATTATATCTATATTTTGTATTAAATATTAATATTAATGAAATGTTTATTTATTAACTATTTTATTAATGCTTAATAGTCAATAACTAACCTTTTATACTTAACTAATTTATAAATATCAAATAAATTAAAAAAATATTAAATAATACCATTTTACATATCTTAATAAAATGATAAATATATATTTCAATTGAAACTAAACATGACATGAAACGTCAAAGAATTTAAGTATAAAAATATTTATTATAAAAAAAATCATGGAAGGACAGACTATTAATCATGTATTATGATTGATAAAACGTTTCTTTGTTATCATATTTTGATACAAGAACATGTATATAACAATATAAATTGAATATCCAAGATGATATGAAGATCTGTTTTCATATCATAGAGTATAAACATTACTCCATTGAATATACCATATCATACAAAGAGAAATATAAAAAACATTTATTGTGATGTGTTGCAACATATGAAATCTCATATTATACGACATAATCCCAAAGTAAAACACATGATAAAATAACATAATGTTTTCCTCAATTAAAAATTATAATCCCTAATTTAGATACCACACAAGATAAAACTTTATTTAGTTTATATTTAAAATCACTTCCAATGATATCCTATACTTTATAACAAGCCGTAATATAATGATTCTAACATTTTTCATGATTAGAGATACACCGATCATAAAATATTTATATTATCAATTTCTAAAAAAGGATTCCATTAATAAAAGATAATTTTAGGGATTTGATACAAATGATGGGTTTCAAATGGTTGATTAATAGAAAATCAACTTTTTCGGAACACCATGAAACTAAAATCCCATGATCAATCATGCTTAAAACAGATCCCAAGAACAATATAAATGATGAAAATTATATTAATTACAAAAAATATTGAATCATCATATTTCTCAAATCATGTGAATGATGAAGATCTGTTAATGGAGGAAATAATATTCTATCTTAAAATTTGTATCCCTGACCTTACTTGTGTCACCCATCAAATTTGAATGTCACTACTTTAATCCATAGTATGCTAGTACAAATCATAAAAAATGATGTGGAAGAATATAAATTTAATAAAAAATCTATAAAAGGATCGTATAGGCTAAAAAAATAAAAATGGGTGTTTAATCTATATTTAACCTTTTGAAATACTTTATTCATTTATTAAAAAATTTATAAATTATGTGTAAATTTCAAGTGTTAAAATTTTTTATACACATCAACCATACGAACTTGTCTCTTCTATTTTATCATTCGTAACTCTTGTTAACATAGATTTATAAAATTGCCAAAATTATTTAATTAAAATTAAAATCCTTAAAATTCCCATAAATTATTTATGTTTACACAAAATGTACATTTTGAAATATTCTATATGATACGTCCATTTCATATCATTTATAAACTAATTTATTGTCAATTGTATCAACATATTGAACCAAATGATATAAATAAATTAATAAACATATAAATAATTTAAATTATATATGTTGTACAAATTGATATTGATATATAAGAGATTTTTATATAGTGATTCTGGGTATACATACAATATAACATACATCATTATGTATAAGATCAATGAGGGGGTGATCTAGAGGTTCCTAGAGATACAGACTCCGGATGATGTTTTGGAAAAATAACGATGTTATTTTACGTAGTTGTTCTTAGTGGTGACAACATATATTAGTATCCTTTTGGATAATTGTTATATATGAGTCTCATCATTCAATTCCTTCTATTGTGGTTTATTATTTCTAAGGTGGATATTATCTTGGTGAGTGTTTCTAATTATTTATCAATATAGATTCATGGTGAGGTCTTGAGTACTTTATTATCTATTGGATTTGATTACTTAATTAATCTAGTGTGTTGAATGTAAATTATTTTTTGGGTTGGAAAAAATTTATTGTTTATTAGTGGAATTGATCTCCCCTATAATATTCTAATTTACACGAAAATGATTCAATTTGGATATGATAAATCTTTCTTGGTTGATGATGGTTCCACAAAAATGGTTTACCATCCATAATGAGTGTATCACCTAGATATTTAATATTATATTTCTCTTTAGATAAATTTTATTTCCCATAAATCTGTCTTAACATGGAAATTTGAGTTTAAATTAACTACGATATACTATTAACTTTTTATGATTTAATACTATAGTTATCACCTAACCATTTGATTGGAAGGTAGGAATATGAATAAATAATTTAATAAAAAAAATACTCATATAGGATTTATTTAATTAAAGTTTGTTGATTAATTACTTTTAATTATGTACCCAAATATTAGTAATAAAAAATTATTTTTTGAAATTTTTCCTCAAAATATATTTAATTTATATTATGTGCAGATGTTCTAATAAATTTCATCTAAATTTAAAAATTAAATCTTATGAAGAGGATATAATTTTCTAAATCATCATAAAAGGATTATTGTATCCTGAATTGTTATGAATTTTATCAAAATTATATTTTATAGTGAATAGTGTGAATATCATACTTATAGAAAACAATATTTAAATATATATTAATTTCAAACACCAATTATTGTTTGTTTTTGTTTTAAATTTTATTATTATCATGTTGTTAAATATAATTAAACTTATAAATTTTGGATAAATATGATTGTTGTTCTTAGTATAAAACTAGATTTATACATAAAAAAGAATTTATGAAAACAATTCACATATTGTTTTGTGGATTTATTTTAAATTTTATTTCAAATACTTATTGAAATTTAATCAAGTAAAATGAAATCTAAATTTTGAAAAATATAATTAACACTCTTCAATTTGATGAACAAAAATTTTCTCATTTTGAATAAAAACCATAAGAATTAATCATCTTAGTAAAATTATAAATCATGTTGACATATGTAAAATAAATGTGATAAGGAAAAAATATTTCATCCTAAATCTTGTCATGCTAATGGATTTTCACCCTTACCACATTAAGAAATTTTTTTAATTTTTGATGGGGCACTTGTCTATGAAAATTTCGTAACAATATTTTAATCATTTAAAATCTCATGGTGTGTCCCTCCACTCGCATATAAAACGTTTCCCCTCCCCACTATTTATATTACATATATAATTATAAAGATGGAATTATGAATAAATATTTGATTATATTGACATAATTATGGTCCATGAAATATAAAATTTCATTAAAATTTTTATTATTCCACTCATTAAAAACTTATGACAATGTTCGTGTTTATATGTAGACTACAATCTCCATGATGCGATGTGATCATTTTTTCAAGTACACCATCTATTTATTAAACTAATATATATATATATATATAATATACATATATATATAATGATATAATTATTTATATTTTTATAAATGAATAACTGATAAAACATATGCGTGAAGCAAAACCACCGAACCAAAACATGTCTAAAAAAATAATTTACAAAAAGGTTGTTAATTAATAATGATTTATTAATAAAAATATGATGAAATATTATAATAGGATCATATATGAAATTATAGGAATATATATGGTTTTGGTATATATCTCTAATAAATCTATAATTAATATAAAATATGTTGAAATCACTTTTGAGACATGCCAATCTTGAGGTAAGGGAATTATTTAACAATTAATTTCATTTAGAGATTATTTATTTTCATGATTCCTTCACGAAATTTAAATAGTAATATTATATTAAATCCCATATATTTTCTTATCAATTTTTTATAGATTAAATGCTTATTTTATATTTCTTCTCTTCTTATATCAATAATTAACATATTCAGATACATGTAATGGAAATTCTGTAAAAAATAGTTATGTAATTATTTCATTAAAAACATTTTTATTCAAGTTCTATATTTTCTTAAAAAATTCATGAATATATTTCATATTCTAAAAATAATTAAAAAATATTAGTTATTTTTTAATTATATAATAAAATTTAATTGGAATATTCTTTTTCATTTTCTAAATGAGGGTCCATTTTACAAAAAAGTGAAAAAAATCCTTCTTATAAAATTCTCAAAATGAATGGACTCTAAAACCATCATGTCAGTTCATTGGTTTTAGGATTCCATTATATAACCACAAGGGAATTTCCAATTAAATTTTATCCCTACAATTCTAGAAAATGTTAGATGTTAATATTACTAATTTCAATATGAAAATTTTATTCTTCTCATGAGATATTACAATTATATTTTAAAGGTATTTTCATATATGATAACTAAAAATGATGAAACTGTGGATATGATAAAATGACACCATCATTAATCACTGTCAAAATAGAAAGACATGTAACGAGTGGGGCCCAGTTATAGACATCTCATTGAGGCATAAATTCCTTTGATAAGAAAAAATAGTGATGACTGATTATATTAGTATTAGATTAATCTTAAATAGTAATTATGAATGAGATCTTAGGTGATAGGATACGATTTTAGGATTCATTAAATATAGGTTGGGAAGCCTTTAAGGGGAATTTAATTTTTTTTGAATTTTCATTATAATGAAGGTAGTAGTTTTTATACATATATTCACATTGTTGATATTATATATTGGATAAGATTGAAATAAATTGTTTTATTTAATTTAATGGGGGTTAATTATCCACATTTCCATGTTTATAATCCCTTATTTAGTCATGATATATTCTCCTATATATATCCCTTAGAATGAATATATACTCACCCATTATTTGTTTTAATCTCCCTAGGATATAAAGAAGGATAAAATGAATGTTATCAAGTTTAAAATAAATTTAAATATGGTTGGTTCTAATATTTAATATTTTATATTTTAATCATGTATTTATATAGTTATCCATGACATCTAAATTTTTAGATGATGATTGCTGATATCCCTTTTATCTTATATCAATGTAAAAAATCAAACATTGGGTCAGAGCTAAAAGATTTAGGTTGAAATATTTTTCATAGATATTTTTAGGAATATTATGATAAATAATTTAGAAGAACATAACTATAATAAGAATTATTATAATCACTTTTGTTATATGATAGATTTTTCTATTATTGTGATTTTTATTTTATGGATTAATATTCATGTGGATTTAGAGATAACATAGAATCTGTAATATCACTACCTTTTATGGTGTTTTGTTGGGTGTTATTAGAGGTAACTTTTTTTTAAATAAGTACCATTTATAGGAATCATTTAATGGGGTGTGTTTGGGTGAAATCAAAGAAGATTTAAGAGAAAAGAGGTTGTGCATGGTTGGAACATGGTCTGTATAAAACTTGCAGCTTACTAAGAGAAACTATATGCCCTATGGTCTTTCGAGGTATTAGATTCAACTCAGTTAAAGAACAGTTTAAGTGTCCATGTGAGGTGGCCATGTAATGTGACCCTTATTGTAGTGGATCACGCACAATTTTCCTAACTGAGCCACTTTACCATGTCGGGGTCGACAGTGAGATCCTAAAATTGTGGTTCTTAATCATTTTTAACTTTTAATGAACTTTTTCAACTCATATTCCACCCTAACATGGGAGTTTACATTCGTAGGGATAATATAAGGTTCTCCCATTAGAATAAAGTGATTTCAAGGCCTTATGAACACCGTTATTCGAGATTGAAAGATCGAATTGAAGATATTTTCTTCCCCCTATAAGTTGATTTCATCCCAATGCCTCTCTTGTTCTTTTGTATATATTTCTTTGATCTTTTAATGGAAGATATACTTTTTATGCATGGATCTAAAATCATGTGGTGATATATTGATATAGGATTGGGGATCTATATCTATATTTATGAGATCTTGATGTTTTTATCTTGATTTTGGTATAGGGATTTAGATCTGAGTATTTTTTCAATGTTATTGTGTGGATTGGATTTTTGGGATTTACATTGGGAAAATATCCATAAAAAAACCAAGGTAGGAGGTCTAAATCTAATTCCCATAGTCCTATATTTGATATATATATGAAAAATTAAATAATATCTAGAATCCTCTAGAAGTTTATGTTCTTAAATTTGGTTTATTAGATTGAAAAATTGGTTTATCAAAACTTTTTAATAAGTGATTAAATGGGGAATTAATCACGAGGCTTAGGATATTCCCTATTAGAAAATTAATTTAGCGAATTTGTTATAATTGGATAGTGTTGTGATTTAGATAATTTATCACAGGATTAACTATGAGGGTTTGAAATGAATAAGTTGAGATAATTAATTGTGGATTGATTATATTCCTTTGATAATATGATCTATAAAAATAATTATGGGATTAATTATGGAATCCTGATACTTGAATGAGATAATTAATTCTCAAAAATAAAATATGGAATATGAATTGTTAAATTTACTAATTAATTAATGGTTTGATACACTTAGTTAGTTGTTGATTTGACTAATAGAATGGATGTGTTTAACTAATTGTCAAATTAGTAATGAGATTGGGTAGAATAATTAATTGGTAAATTAATTATGTGATAATGAATGGAAACATGGTCATTCTAAATTGAGATGTAAAAATGGTAACAAGGTCATCATACTTATGAGAAAAGGGAATGGGAACATGGTCATTCTAAATTGAGAAGTATACATGGTCACATGCCCATTATACATATGAGTAATTAGAATGGGAATATGGTAATTCTATTGAGGATTAAACATGGAAACATGATCATATTACTTATATTTGGGATATTTGTAACTTTTGAAATGCATCTTTTATATGTATAATTAAGGAATGGAAATAATATAATACTGAGTTATAGCATCACATGAGATTATTTGAACTCCGACATGAGTCAAATTAGGTACTGAGATATCATATCACCTTCAATACTTTGATCTTCAGTAGGATGTAGATATTAATAGATGATATTACCTAGGAAATAGTTCAAGATCGAGTACAAGATAAATTTCATATTAAGGTACTTGTATCCTTGGGAACCTAGGAGTTAATGTTGATAGATAAGAATATATGAAAATGTGATAATATATTTATTATTGCATTGTACTTATTTCATTATAGAATTACTTGCACTGTCTTTTGACTAATGTTTTTTTGGACACCATTGGTGGTGTCTTACTGAGTTGTACTCACACCTTATTTAAGCTTCCTGATCTGTACCTGAATGGATTATATTGTTGCAGGACTGGATCATTGAAAAGGCCTTGGTATAGGTTTATAATTAGGGATAGATTCTGGATGAGGGGATCAGACGTGGTTCAGAATCCTCTTGGGGAGTTATAGTGTATTTAAAATTAGTTTCGTTACAAACACATGAAATTTATATTGGCATAACATGCTTCCCCCTACAGTTGAGTATTGTTTTTCCTGTTTGGTATGCTTGTGACATGATTATTTTTATAGTTATATATAAGATTATTTTTTTTAGATTTACTTCCACTAGTGATTTTATCTAATAAAAAGTCAGAATAGTCTCCCCATGAATTCCATACAATACCCATGTAGGTAGTCAGAAACCAAAAGCATAATGGGAGGTGCGCTTGAGGTCATGTGGAGAATCAGCTCATGGAAATGCTTCATGACACCTAGGTTGGGATGTTACAAAGTGTTTTCAGAGGTCAAATTTTCTTTATTAATTTTTTTATTACTATTTTGAGAAAGGTAGAAAGAAGACTCGGAAGGGGAGGGGATTTATAATGATATCATGAATGGGAGTTTTGAACCCATGTAAGGGGGGAATATAAGTTATCAAGGTGGTATTTATGTTATTTCTATTTTCAATTTCAGTTGAATATTATTTCATATTGGGTGATGCACTTGTGGTGTGTTGTGATTATTGCTTTTGAGAATTTTTGATTATTGATTCTTCACCTTTAATGTATTGAGAGTTGAGTATTCATGCATCGTTCTAGGAACTCATGTTTATTTTGACATGCATTAGTTTAGGCATTCATAGGAAAATCATTTATGTGTATGTTACTAAACATGAACTTCTTTCAATGTTTGATAGATTAAAAATAAAAATGGTGCCTATCATGGATTGAAAAATATTTTAAAATGTTGAAAATTTAGAATAATTGGGTGTCTAAATGATAAAATTGTTTACCCTAGCATGTTTACCCTTATTAATAAAAACCTAGGTGTTCGATGGTTAAGGGTAGTGATAGCGAATTAGTTTTGACCGTGTAGTGAGGTTGGGTAATATGATTTTTTTATTATTACCTCTTACTTAATTTTTATAGGGCTTCATTAGGAGACCTGAGATGTTTGTTTGGTAATGTAGATAGTATACCTCCATGATTCTTGTTGAGGGGAAGACCGAGTGGCATGCATAGGAATGATTTTTTTGTTAAATAAATTGAGGCACCAGTCATTCCAATTGAAGATGAAGTGTATTAGATTTAAGATAATTCACTCCTTCTTGAAATTCATTTAAAGAGTCCTAGGGCGAGATGTGAAAAGTATTTCATAGTTGAAAAGGGATTTTAGGTTGTATCACCCTCTGACTGTTACTATAGATAATGGATCTGAGGGAGTTGAATTAAGGGTTGAGTCTATAGAAACAATACTTGACCATTTGGAGACTTCAAATGAGATGAGGGTCAAGTTGGATACTAATATGCTATAGATATTATCAAAACACTGGTGGGATATTCAGGCGCAAACTGGATAGACAGATGGTGTGTTATGGATGAAATTCCTAGAGAGGTTCTTGGAACAATTTTTTCCATGGATACTGAGGCAAGAGAAAGATGCTGAGTTTATGTATTTGACCCTAGGGAGTATATAAGTTATGGAATATTCATGATGATACCCAGATCTGCAATTATTTGATCTAATGTTAGGAGGGGATGAGGTTGATATGGAGAAACATTTTTATGTATGGAATTAAGTGTGAGATTAAGACCCAGGTGAATATTTTCGTGCTAAATAGGTTTATCGTAATGGTGGATTATGATCTAATAGTTTAAAAGAACTCGAGGGGGGATTCTAGTGCTGGACAAGTAGTTTTTACTGGATGGTCTAGAGGTGGGACTTAAGAGAGCAGGAAGCGTCGTTATGACAATTATATCCAAGGTATTGGGAAGTGGATTACGCAGATAGGAGGGTCAATTTGACATGACCTTACTGTGGTGATTTTCTATTAGTATGATAGGGTAAGACACTATCATTGACATTGTTCCCGACCACCAGTTTAGTGTTGATCATGTAAAAAATGGGACATATACAGGAGTATTTCAGGTCACAATGATAGAAAGGTACTAAAGGAGAAGCTGGGAAGAGTTAGAGTATGGGAAGAGGATATTCTAAACCACATTATACTATCAGTTCGAGATTGACTAGATGAGGTGTTAGAGGATGTGAACATGGTGATTTTGTGTAGGTTTGTTCGCATTAACCGAGTGGTGCTACTCAGCATAGTCAGAAAAAATCACAGGAAAGAGGGGAAATACAGTTACATACAGTATAGCCTACAATTATAAATACCTAGGATATACCATAAACAATGATACAAACTATTATAGTAGATTATACTTTATATACTTCCTTTTTTGATATTGGGGCCTCTCATTCCATTATATCTGGAAAACTAATTAATGGTTTAATCTTGGTGGTGGTTTGTGTGAGTGGGGTTTGGAATATAGATACACCATGTGGAGTACCATCTAGATATATCTTTGTTTACAAAGGATGTCTACTAGAGATCAAGAAATATCATTTTCTTTGGGATATTTATGTTCTTGATATAATCAGTTTCAACCTAATAATGGTTATGGACTTTCTATTCGCAAACCGAGCCCATATAGACTATAACCATATGAGGCCTATCTTTATATCTCCTAAGGGTGACTAGTGTATTCATCATGGAGAGTGGGATATCCAGGTTTCTTGATAAGGGGCAATTACTCTAAAATTGGGGGAGACTACATCGCATGTTTATAGTCATTTTTTGGGTGAAGGTGGTTTTTGGCATGATTTTGTTCCACTAGCAGTGGATCTATTTCTGGATGCATTTCATAAATACTTATTAGGGCTACCACAATAGGGAGATACATGTAATTAACTAATAATCTAATTCATGGGTATGAGCTAGTATTTATTCAACCAAAAATAATGACACCGACTGAGCTTCAAGAGCCTAAGACTCTGTTGGAGGAGTTTGAGGATAAGGTATTTAATCATCCATATTAGACTCCTAGGGGTTCACCTATTTATTTCTCAACTAAGTATGATGACAGTATATGTTTTTGTGTTGATTTTTTGAAGTTGAACAAAATTATTATGAAGAACCGTTATCCAATTTCATGTTTCAAAATTATGTTTAACTGATTTATGAGATCTTTTGTGTTTTCTAAGATTGATTTTAGATAAATATATCACCCGTTGAGGGTATGGACATCTGATATACCATGGAATGATTCTATAAAAATGTATGGAATTTATATTCTTTTCGAAATGTTGGTTGGGTTAAAAAATTCACTAGTAGTGTTCATGTATTTGATGAGAATGATCTTTCATTCATATTTATATAAGTTCGTGGTGGTGTTTTAGGATGAAATATTTAAGACTCCAAGACTCAAGATGATAATTCCCAACATCTTTACATCATTCTGGGTACATTGAGAGAGAATCATTTATACACCATGATATTTAAGTGTCATTTTTGGAGTGACTAGGTATACATCTTGGGGCACATTATCTTAGATAAAGGTGTTTCCATGGACTTAGAGAAGGTTTGAGTAGTGGTTTCTTGGGAGTAGTAAAAGAATATTTTTTATCTACAATTCTTTATAAGATTAGATAGATACGTCATAGAAATTTCCTTTTTGGTAGTGCTTCTATCAAAATTGATTGAAAATAAAGTAAATTTTGAATAGTTGTAGGCTTGTGAGAGGTATTTTCAAGAGTTGAAGAAGAAAATAACATTGGAAATTTTTTTGACCTACATGATTTATGTGAGGAGTACACAGTTAATTGTGACACTTCTGGGACTGGACATGGAGCTATGTTGATGCAAGGAGATTGAGTTGTGTAAGATTGGTCTTGGTAGTTTAGTCCTCATTAACAAAATCCCTCTATGCACAACCTCGAGTTGTAAACAGTGATTTATGATCTTATGTATTGGTAAAACTATCTTTTGGGAGAAAATTATACATTCTATAGGGAACATTATATACAGAAGTATATATTTTCATATCATGATTTGTATCTTCGGTAGTGAAGAATTTTTCAGTATATGAAGTATTTCAGTTTTGTACTGGAATATATGGCCTTGAAGGGAAATAGTGTGGCTGATACCTTTGGTAGGAAAACTCATATAGATATATTTCAAGAGTATAGTGTAGTGTCTATGATGGTGACCTTATAGGATGAAATGAATGTGGTGGATTCGGAGATCTAGGGGAAGATTAATCTAGTTTTAGATGTAGTGGAGTTTAAGAATTTTGAAAGATTAGGGATAGAATGTTTGAGGATCCAGAGTGCTCAACCTAGAGGGAATGTTTTGAAGGTTGGGAGACATCTTCATAAGGAATGATAGATGGTGATGATATCACCTATGTAAAGAATCGAGTAGTTGTGACTACATGAATGTGAGAGGAGATCATGCATGAATTTCATGCCTTGAAATTGGTGGTTCATCCAGGTGAAACCAAAATCTTCTATGACCTATGATGACAGTTTTGGTGTCCAAACATGAAAATGGAGATAGTAGGGTTTGTGACCAGATGCTTTATATATAATTAGGTGAAGGTAGATCATCAAGGACCTAGAGGTTTACTAAAACCATTGCATATCCCAGAATAGAAGTAGGATGACGTGAGCATGGATTTTGTTGTGGGTCATCCCAGGATACTTAGGAAGAATGATGTTGTTTGGGTCATTATGTATCGACATAAAAAGAATGCGTATATCTTGCATATAAGGAAAACCATTATAGTAGAATTATTGAGAGAACTATATATTTGGGAGATCGTCGATGTGTAAGGAGAACACAAACTATAGTTTCATATCACGATTCAGGATTTAGTTTACACTTCTAGTCAGTATTATAGAATACACTTGTCACATAGGTATTATTGAGTGTTGATTTCCAATCACTGAGAGATGGTCAGTCGGAATGTACAACACATATTCTGGAGGATATTCTATGGGTATGTGTTCTTGACTTCAGTGGATCTTGGGAAAAGCACTTGGATTTAGTAGAGTTTTCCAATAAAAACAGTTATTAGGAAAATATATATATGAAACCATACAATCGTCTTTATTTTAGGCCATGTAGATCACCTCTATGATGGATGGAGGCTGGTGAGTTAGAGTTTGTGGGATATAGTCTCGTGCCTGAGATATCATAAGAGGTATAGTTGATTTAGAAATGTATTCCTATGGCTCCGTGTAGATAGAATCTTTATGACAAAAAGTGAATATGGCCCCTAGAGTTTATAGTGGGTGATTGTTTATTCGGTCGGTTGTCACCAAGGTTGCGAATCCATAGCATACAGAGGTATGGAATGTCACTGAATATGTTTGTTAGACCCTTTTAGATAGTAGAGTGAATTGGGAAAGTGGTTTACCGAATGGATCTTGCACATAGATTCTTTGGTATTCATGATGTTTCCATGTATCACAACTTCAGAAGTATCACCCTAACCCTTGTCATGTGATTGATGTAGATGAGGTTGACCTTGAGAGAGATATGATCTTTTACGAGCATCCCATACGCATGTTGGATCACATTGATAAAGTGTTGTGGTGAAATACTATGATAATATTTTGTGTGTTATTGAAACATGGATGTGTTTAAGAGGGAAGATTGGAAAGAGAAGTAGATATGAGTCTTCAATGGCCCAATTTTTTTGGCTAATAATATTATTAATTTTGGAAGTGTCACTCGAGGAGGAGCTATTATAAGGTGGGGAGATTAGAAGATCCCAACTATTTCATGAGTCATCTCAGGTGAGATTCCAGGTAATTATTATTTCTAAAAAAGTAACTTTGATGGGATTTATTTATTGGCGTGAATTTTGGTGAAGTCTTAGAAATATTTTGAGAGAAGATGTTGTGCATATTTAGCGCAATGTTTGTACAAAACATGAGACTTTATTTGAAAAACTGTGATCCCTCTGATATTTTGAGGAAGTAGCTTTGACACAGTTAAAACATGGTTCGAGAGGCCATGCATGGTGGCCATGTGATGTTCCCACTTAATGTAGGGTCTAACCCATGGTTAGCGCATGGTTTGCCAAACTGTGTGACTAAACCATGCGAGGTCTGACAACGAGGTCCTAAAATTAGGGATCTCACTCATTTGCGTCTTATAATGACTTGTTTCACCTCTGATGTGGCCATAACATGGGATTTTACTATCCTAAGGGTAAAGGATGATTCTACCATCAAAATAGAGTTATTACAAGGCCTTAAGAACACCATTATTCGATATCGAAATATCAAATTGGAGATCCACCTTTCTCTTAGTAAGTATATTTCATCATGATTCTTCTACCATTTATTCTTATATATTTACTTGATCTTTTTAAAGAATATATCTTTTATTTCTATGGATCTATACTATTTTAGTGAGATATAGTTTTTGAGATCTCGATATCTTCGGTCTTGATTTTTCTTTATCAATTTAGATCTTGAGCTTGTATCAATGTTGTTGTGCTGCATGGATTTTGGGGATTTTCATTGGGAAAACATCCACCAATGAACAGAGGTAGGTGGTATGAATCTAATTCCCATATTCATTTGTTTGATATGCATATGAAAAATTGTATAAGTACTAATATCCCTTAGAAATTTATTTTATTTGATTGAGGTTATTTGATTGACCAATTGATTTTTCAAAGATTTGATGAAATATGTGATTAATTAGGGAATTAATCCTGAGACTAAGGGGATTAACTTTTAGATAATATGTGGTTAATTTATTATAAGTTATAGGAGTTGAAATATATATAATAAATCAGGGGGTTAATTATGCGGTTTTGAAATGGATAAGTTAAAATAATTATTTGTGGATTAATTATGTGCCTATCAAAATATGATCAAGAGAATTAATTTTGGAATTAATTATGTAATGTTGAGATTAAACTGAGAAAATTAATTCTGAAAAAATAATGATGGAATAAAAATTGTGATATTAATTAATTAATTTAGTAATTTATGGTTTAAATCATTTAGTTAATTGCTGAGTTAACTAATAAAATGGATTTGTTTAACTAATTTTTCATTTTGTAATTGGATTAGGGTAGATAATTAATTGGAAAATTAATTATGTGATAAAGAATGGGAACATGGTAATTCTAATTTGGGACGTAAAAATGGTAACATGGTCATTAAACTAATGAGTAAAGATAATAGGAACATGTTCAATCTAAAATTGAGAAGTATACATAGTAGAATGACCATTATACTTATTAGTTAAGAGAATGGGAACACATTCAATCTATTGAGTTTTTACGATAACATGGCCATCATTATTCGATTTGTAATATTGGTTACTTTGGCTATGTGGTTTATAAATGTTAATTTAAATAATGGAAATAATGTCACTGTGAGTTATATCTTTACAAAAGAATATTGAAAATTCAACATGATTCAAATTAAGTACTGAGATATCAGAGAACATTGAATACTTCCAGAATTGTAAGGAAGCTAATATTAATATACGATATTACATAGGGAGCACTTTAGGCTCCGGTAAGAGATGAAATTCTTTTTTAGGTACATGTATCCTTGGGGACCCTAGAGTTAATGTAGTTAGATAATAATAAATGAAAATTTTATAAATGATTTATTATTTCATTGTATTGTTTTTCTTATATAATTGAATTCACTATCTTTTGACAGGATTTGTTTTAGACAAAATTGTTGGTATCCTACTGAGTTATACTCAAACCCTATTTAGAGTTATTGATTAGTAACCTTATATATTATATTATTGTGGGAATGGATAATGGAAAAGGCTATGACATAGGTGTTTGATTTTTAATTGATATCGTATTAGGGGATCAAACATGGTTCAGAACCCACTTAGGGGGTCATACTGTCTTTATTTTTAGTTGGATTATAAACACAGGATACTTATATTGTTATATAATTTTTCCCCTTCAGTTGAGTATTAAATTTCATGTTTTGTTATCTTGAGACATGAGTATTATTCTGGTTATATATGCTTCTATGATTTTTTTATTTACTCTTGATAGTGTTTTAATCTGATAAAAAGATGGTATAGTGTCTTTACGAATGACTTAACTGAACCTCACTACTAGTTGGAAGCCTCTGGTATATGTGGAGGTGCACATGATGTCATGTGGTGAGCCGAATCAGAGCACTATTGTGTGGCACCTGGGTCAGGATGTTATAGTGTGGGACATATTTTAGTAATGGATCCAAATATAAAAAAGGGAATAAAAACCTATAATTAATTAAAGTAATTCCTAACTGACTATGAAAATAGATATTTTGTTGTAATTGAAATTATAATGGCTGTATTAGGGTATTTTACATGTGTTTTGAGGAAAACACTTAATATATAGATAAACATGTTTCTCTCCCCTATGTTTAACATATGTTATATCACTTCATATGAAAAAACGATTCAATAATATAATGGATCTTTTAATCCCTTGGTAGTATTACAATGGATTATATCCCTTGAAATAATATTCAAGGATTTGGTATGTAATAAAAGTTAAAATATATTTTGGTAGTGTATTTTTTAAAAGGAATTTTCTATCCTTGAATCTCATAAAGGCCTTAATTTTATTTAATTTTAATAATCCCCCTTTTTATGGGATGCAGGAGAACCCTTAAAAGGCCTACAGTAAAAGGATATTTCTATAAATGATGGTATTTAATTTAAATCACTAATGAATTTAAAAAATTTGAACTATATAATGGAAGCATTTAATTTTATTTTCATTGGGAATTTATTTTTTCGAAAATAAAAGTATTATATGGAGAGGATTTTCCTCAATTTAATATATAAGGATGAAGTAGGTGTTTTAGGGTATGATTCAAACTTTATAATATTAGTCAAGAATACCCTCCACTATATTTGTAAACTTAAAATAAATGATGACCATTAAATTTATAGGAGTGATTTCAGTCTGCAAAGGGAACATGTTTCTTAAACATTTTCCTATTATTAAGATATAATATCAAGATACATCAAGACATAAAATCAAATTTCAATGATTCAAATCCTTAGGGAATTTTAATAAAAAGTGGTTTGACAGAGATCCAAAGAAAAAAATAATTATTTCATATAATAAGAATGGTATTATTAGATTTTTTAAAAGAGATTATTTTGAAATGAAGCACCATGATACATGTTTAATGGGATGTTGAGATTGTTTATAGTGTATATAATGGGTTCATAATTATCATAAATGAATAAAATATAATATAACCACTATAGTATAATTCTTCTACCATAAATAAATGTGGAATTATTGAAACCAATATCCCATGTTTTAACAGACCATACATAAAAGATGACAGTGGGAGAAGGTTGATCATATGCAATTTCTTCGATCTAGGTGGTTATTACTAGATATGTGTTGAACGGTATAAATATCAACCACCCAGGAAGTGAAATTTTTTAAATTGATTCTGGTTCCACCCACATATTTTTTTATAATGATTTTTTATTGGTATCACATCACTACCACAATGATTAGATGTTGAGATGGAAGTGAAAAATAATACTGGTATGATGATCTCATCTCATGTATATAGCTCACCACTAATTGATATTTATAGAATGTGCTACCATAATATCATTTCATTCTAAAAATAATTGAACTTTATATAGTTTTGGGAATGGTTTGTCTCTCATAGTATAGTTCCCATATAAAATTTTGTGGATGGGATAATATATTTAGTATTCTAAATCATCAGAAGATTTTTTATTATTACGAGGATTAAGCTAAACACTCCCTCAAAAATTAAATCCATCATATGTGGTCTACTATGTATTCATGACATATAATTATCTCAAAAAATTTCGAATTATTTGGGAGTATTATATTATTTTTTATGTGGTCATTCCAGGGCATCCACATGAAATGGTAGGTTGAGTCTCTAATTAATTTAATAACTGGTGATACATTAATTTCGAATACCAGTTATAAAATAACATTTATTGAGATGAATATTTGAAGTAGAAACTCTAAGAGGATCTTGAAAAGGGATTAGTTTGAACTAATTAATACATATGAGGAGAAACTATTCATTTTTAAAGGAATAATTATTTGTTTATATATACTTTCCTTAATATTCAAGAACATTACAATATCAATATTCTGAAGATGTATCATCATCCCTACATTGATGCTCTTTTGGATAAATTATGAGGAACTCCATATTTTTATATGAATTATATTAACTTCTAATAGAATTAGATATAGATCGAGAAGAAGGATATACACAAGATAAACTTCTATATAAGATATATTATTTAGGAATTTATAGTAATTCCATATAGACATTATAATGATTCTACTATAATAATAGACTCAATTAATTCAATCATTATATATTTTAATTATTTGTTTAATATATTTTTTATAAATGATATTCATATATATTTGAAGGTTATTTTAGGTAACAAAGAACAATTTTCAATTTTGTGATGTTCTTTTAAAGGGGTAAACTCTAGGGAAAATTTAAAAAGTGTAAATTTTGGTTAAAAAAAGTCTCAACATGGGTCATATAATGTCTTGTGTGGGTATATATATGGATCCTCCAATGAAATATGTTATTGAATATTGTACCAAACCTATTTTTTTTTGTGATTTATAATATTATTGTGTATTTGGGACACTATATATTTTGTTGTGAGAAATTAAGCATGGCTATCATATCATATTATAGTGTTAACCTAGAATGGATCCATGTTCATTTGGATAGACAAGGGTGTGTATTTTTTCGGTGAACTATAGATTAGATTTTTTATATCACACATGATTAAACATCCCTAAATGGGTGAATTGATATACAGTGTTTAATAAAATAATGTATTGATATGTATCCTCACACAAAATGATATAGTGAAATCATAGGCATATTCCCAATTTAAAATAAATTATCCAATTTATATTACTCATTATTTAGTGATAAAAAAATTAAAATTTTCAAATAATGTTATAAAGGTTTTATATATATTGTGAAAGGTTTGATATATATAATTATCATAAAATATGGAATTATTTATTTCTATATAAGGTGTTAAATAGTTTCCAAATAATATGGTTGAATTTAGTTAATGATTATTACCCCACAATACATTACCATAATGGGAAGGAGAAAAAGGTGGATGATGCACTAGATTGAAAAAAATGATAGTTTATCCTTGATTAGGATTGAATGATAAAAAATATTTAAGGCTTTATAGAATATAAATATTAAAATCATGATTAAATTTGGAATGTTTTAATTATGTTATATGAATTCATAAGGATATATAAGTAATAGGATAATAAGGAATTGAGGGAAGTTTTTTATTTCAAAATTATTGTGGAATGTATCAATGGTAAAATGTGATCATTCATGAATGATAATGTTCATGAATTGTGTAAGTGTTATGTAAATACTATAGTTGAAGAATGATTTTTTGATAATCCTCATAATTCTTCATTCTAAATTCATCCCAAAATTACAAGGATTTATATATATTTAAAAGAGTATTTTTTATAAGATAAATTGAAAAGGCATATTATTTTGTGTGTATAAATATTATTTCTGTTTGATCATGTTATGTACTTAAGGTGGAAATATAAGGGGGTTTTAAAACCATTACCTATATAATAAATCAAATGGGAAAAAGTAACTCAATTTTTATTAATTAGATTCCCTAACCAATCTAGTGGGAAAAATTACATTTATGTTGTAGTTGATCTACTTTTGAAATTTGAAAGTTTTTTTTCTATTAGAGAATATTTATATCTTTATCGTATTAATCAGTAATAAATTATGGTAGTAATGAAAATTCATGGATTATAAATTTCAATCATATAATATCTACATTTAATGTTTACCTCAATGTTGTGAGTAAGTAACCAAAATGTTTTGGATGCAAAGTTCAGTTTCATTACTTATTATCATCCTCAAAAAGTTTATCATCCTATGTGGAGATTTATAACACTATAAGACATGTTGAGAGACTACCCTCAGAACATGAAAGGTGTCTGATATTAACCCAATTTTTTATTGAATTATTCATAGGATAATAACTTTTTCACGATCATTCAAAGGGACCCATGTGAATCTCTCTATAGTTGGAAATAAAAACTACAATGTGATAGAATGGAGTTGTAGAAAGAATGATATTGGGACATGATAAAACTATTGAAATTGATGAAAGTGTTATATATATTCAACAACACATAAGGGAATATTAGAGTCAAAAAATTCTATTAATATCAACAATCACGGATATCTAGAGTTTGATGTTGGTAATACGGTATTCTTATTAATATCTTATTATAAGTACAATAAAATATTTTGAATGAAGGGAATGTTGTGATGATGATATATTTTGCCCATTTATATTTTTGATCTAATAGGGATGATATCTTATCATATTATAGTTCCACAGAATCTATCACTAGTCAATGACATAATCCATGTTTCTATCATAAATAAGTAAATACAAAATCCTTCACATGTACTGAACATAGAAGTTAGACCTCTAGTGTAGGATTTATCATATGATGACCAAATGGTATATATTCTAGATCATATAGAGAATTTTTTATAAAACATTACCACTAAAATAGTGATTTTTTTGGTGAAACTGTAATTTTTAGGAAGTTATATGCGAATATAAGGGTGTGTTGAGGTAGAAGTATCCTCATTTTTATTATCAGGGTTATTTTATTTAGAGGAAAATACTATTTTAAGGGGGTTATATTGTACTACCAAAATATTTTATGATATATTTCACATTAAATAAATTTTATTTAGTTGATAGCTTTCATAACACACAACTCTAAGTTTATGATGACCTTGTTATAATGTAAAAATATTATTATTTAATGGGATAATTATCTCCTAGAAAATATTTTATAGGGTAGAAATAAAATTATAACTTTTTTTTAAAATTATATAGAAAATGTTTTATTTATATAATTCTATTAATTATTTCATTGGAAATAAATACTCAATTTTCAATAAATTCATTTTATTCATCTGAAATTTTTTCCATCCAAAAATTTGTTTACATGTATTTTCGTATGGATATTATAATTATATTTTACCATGTTTTGAAATTTAATTTTTTAAAAATGATATCATTTTTGAAATCATCAAAATTATATTATCTTGGAATGAATGTTTTGGAATTTTCACAAAAAGTTGTTATTAGGATGATTAGTTTAAATGAATATTTTTAAAGAAAACTAATGTCTATTATCTAGTACTACAAAATCCCAATTTTTTAATGGATTGGTTTAAAAATATCATTAGATTATTTTTTTCAAGTAAAATTAAATTTATATCTTTTGGATCAATACTATGATTGATCTTGGTATAAAAATAAATATAGACGTAAAAAATGCATTTTTCATAAAATAAATATTTTATCACATTTTATGGAAATAGTTTAATATTAATTCTTAACAGCTAGAGAAATTGAAAATTATAAAATATATTTCATATGGATAATTATCATTGTTAATATTTTTTACTCAGTATATCTTAATTTTTGACCATAATTAGTATAAAAATTAGTAAAAATTTGACTCCACTATAATGTGGTAAATCATAATAGTAGCTATTAAAACTAAATTACAATGAATAAATGTATATTGTTAATTCTTCTTTGTAGAATATATTTCTATCAATATATCTGGAGTATAAATATTTACTTTTCTTGTGCCACTTTTCATTGAAAATGAATTTAAAATATAATAATCCATTAATGAAATCAAGGATGTCCCTCCCTTACATATAAAAAGAAACTCGTCCTCTCTCTTCATTGAATAAAATTGACACAACTATATTGAGAATAATCTACCCAAATATCTTATTAAAATTATAAGAAATTATTTATTGGTTTTGGGTTTTTAAAAGGCCATTGATGTGGTCTTTATAAATGCATCTTATGGGGGTCTACGAAGGCAGATGCAATTTTTTTAACCAAATCTTACAAATTTTTTCCTCATTCAGAATACACTATTTATATTTTATCCCTCCATAAATAATGGATGTAGTTTCATATTTTTAGCATATATTTTCAGGATTATTGGATAACCATTTACCAACTTTTTTATATGCTACAAAAAGAAAAACAACACTCATGCGTCTAAGTGGGTTATTGTATCCACATCGTATTGTAATTTATTTTTCATTACCATATTTATTATATGGTTATAAATATGTATGAAATAAACATATATGAATTTTATGAAATAATTTTTCGGATATAAAAATAATTATTGTATTACCTTTTTACCCTCCCACTAATAATAATATAAGGAATTTGTGTCTGCGTACATGTGGAATAACACTTTGAAAAAGCCATGTGATCAATTTTTCTTATCCAACATACATGGATTATTATAAATATATAAGAGATTATTATTTGTGATATTTATATATTGCATTAAATTATAATGTTTTTGGAATCAACTTGAATATTCATGGACTAAAACCACTAATCCAAAAAAATAACATGAAAAACGAAACATTTAACTCTCATAAATGATGATTTTGATTGTGAATTACTAATAATAGGGTGTTAGAATCATATAAATGTTTTATATATGATATTATAATAATATATTTTGTTATATTAAATAATTTTAACAAATCTATGTTTATTATATAGTTTTTAAAAATCACTTATGGGTTAAGGAACCCTTGAGGTAAAGAATTTCTTTTATAATCACACATTTTTGGATTGTTAATGTTTAGGATTCCATTAAAAATATATAGAATCACAATATCCTAAACCAATCATATTTTAACCTCCTATTTATATGTTTTGGTTTTACATGATTATTTTATATTACCTCTCCAATGGGATATGTATTGAAAATTTATGTTACATTTAATTGAATTTATTTTAAAAATAATGATTATATGATTTAATTCAAACTATTTTTCTTAAATTTATATATTTTCATTAAAAAATTCAATAGTTATTTTATATTTTAAAATAATTTATTTTATTAATTTAAAAAATTATTTAATTTATATAAATTGTATTTAAATGAATCCACTTCTAGTTTTCAAGAAGTGATTCATTTTATCAAATGTGTTAATGAAATTAATGTTTTAATTAGACAATGAATAAATTATTTTTTCAACCATTATGATCTTCATTCCAAAAAACAATTCATTAAATATTTTTCATATATATTTTAAATTAATTATTTCCCTATTACTATTGATTTATAAATTTTTTTAATATGTGATTTTATAATGAAATGGGGCATTTTTCTCAAAACATGTTCTAGTGAGCCTTTAAATGTATTTTCATCAAAGAGAATATAATTGTAGTTATTGGGGGTATTATAACATGAAAAAATATCTATTATAATTCTAGATGGATTATTATGATAAAATTTTAATGTTTTTTATTCATGACTAAATACTCATAATTGAATACTTATATATATTTTTAATAGTGAATTGTATTATTAATTTAATATATTAGTAATGAATAAAAAATTCATTTGATGGGTGGAACCTAGTAAAATATAAAAACATGATGAATTAAAAAGTCATTGGATAAATAATAATAGTTATTCTATATTATATGGTTATTCATTTTTTAAATATACATTTTTAATATAATTGTTTAATTTGAGAGGCCATGATTGTATGATTAATGATATCATTTTTAAGAGGACTTGATCATTAATGCCCAAAATTATTTATATCCTTCATTAATAATTCAATTATAACTTTCATTGTGTTGTAAATATTGAAAATATCCATGGAATCGCAATGAAATATTTTTCATTAGTGAATGACATGTGTTTCTTTTATACAGTCTATCTTATGTTGTATGTATTATTTAGTCATGATGAATAATATTATATGTATCCCTTTTTGAGTATGTCATCTCATCATTTATTTGTTTTAATTTCCCGAATATATGGTGTATGATATCATAAATGATAATATGTATTAAATAATTTTTCCAATTTTATGATTTTCAAGAATAATGTAATACTATAATGTTGTGTGGATCAAGTTCTATTTGACTAGAAAAGTGATTTACAACTCTTGGTGAGATCCATAATACCTTGTACAAATTTAATAAATTAATCACTTTCTTTGTTTTTATAGAGTTTAATTTATATAATGGTCTTGTAAGGATCATATTTCTATTATATATTGTTATGTGATGGATATAAATACACTAATTATTAGATGAAATTTCCTTTGTCAATGTTTAGTGGATATCTCTTCTCAATTCAATATATTCTTCGTTTATTATTATTTTTTGAATCATATTTAAATAATGTTTCAATGTATTTTCCAGTGTCACATTTTGGTATTTTTGGTTTTTTAATGATCCAATGAATATATTAATTTGTATTTGTATTTTTTGGTTCCAACCCATCCTAAAAATGATTTACCAGAATATCAAATATATTATATTGATGTATTCAAAAACCATGTTAAATAAAAATAATACATTCCTAAAATTTTATTTTATAGAACCAAAATATTACGAATTTCTAAATTCCAAAATAAATATAATAGGAATAATAATATAAAAAATCATACCTATAATAAATGAGTCCATTCCCCATTTCAACATGAGGGTAAACTATATCATTCATAAATTAGCTCTTCATTCTATGTTGATGATTATTCATAAAAATGTACAATTCAAACCTTGTATCCAATACCCACCACTTATATTTTGATAAATAAATCTGTATAAAATTAATATATATATATATATTCCTATAATGTTTCTCATTGAAAATACTTGTTAATATTTTATACCGATCTAGATGTTTGTTGTATTATAGATAAATATAAGATACATAAAAATGATATTCATGATGAATTACATAGTCCACAATATATATATATATATATAAGTGTATCTTGTTTTATATATTTTTATTATGAACATATGATGAATGAAATGGAATAAAAATGGAGAGTAAATACATCCTTACCTTTACCAAGACATGGCCCATATTTTATTAAATATTTCATTTCATTCCTGTTTTACCCAACTAATAGTTATTTAGATATGTAAACATTAAATTTTTTAAATATAAATAGTTGAGAGTTTAGTGGAAATATCTTTATACAAAAAATCATTTGAATTATACTAACATTGTATATATGGGCACCTAATCCTATAATTCCCCATGAAAAGTATATCCCAAAGAATGTAATTGAAAAATGAATTTTTTTCCAATTATTGTCATACATACCTAGAATTCCTTACTCATGATAATATATTGGAACTTTAATTTTGAAAGACATACTAATTTAGATGAATGAGCTACTGATGTGTGTTTTTGTGGGATGTAATTTCAGACAAAGAAATTTAATGGTTCTATTAATCTTGTTACTACAATTAATATCATATATATATATTAAATCTAGAATTATTATATCATTTTATATACTCTTCAATATTTATTATTATTAAATTGATTAATTATTCCAAATATTTAGTTGTTGAATTTTTGTTCCATTGAAACACCCTAAATGTTCAATAAATATAAATATTACACTGTTTACACAAAATTCAATTTTTTACTAAGCATAAAATAGAATAAGAATATTATAGTCCTTAATCCAAAGTATTTATTGATAATGATAAATAGAAATCATTCATGTAATGGATTAAAATTAAATGAAATAAAAAAATACCACAAGATTATGCATGCTAAAATAAGAAGCAGACATCATATTATGTTGAAATGGTGCATATATCCAAGATATTCAATTATCTAATACAAATTCAAACAACATTTAGTTTTTAATAAATAAATATATGAATTTAATACTAATTATTAGACATAATATACATAAACAATAATTATCCATTAAATTCGAGTTCAAAATTTCATTATAAACCATATTGATTACTATGGAACAAAAATTCCATTTTGTTTTTCCAAGCATGTAATTCCTGGCCTAGAAATGATTTAAGAAAAAAAATGTTACATAAATTTAGTAAAATATAATAACCAGATAATATGAATATTATATATAAATGAATATTTAAATAATAAGAAATTCATTATATGAAAACATTGTTTATCTTACAAACATATGATTCTAAGATAAAAAATCTCATTTCCTTTAGTTATAAAAATATTAAATGTATTATTCTAAAACATTATTTTTTAAAAAATTGTCAACAAAATTATTATTTTTAAAATAATGATGTTTATAACTATTAAATTATACAATTAATTATTATAGATATTATATATCATAATATTTGATCCAAAAACATTGTTTGATAAAATATATTATTGGTATTGTATCATATCAAATGATATGTTCTAAAATATAAAACATTTTATCACATGAAATATATTCATATATATAACATATATCATAATTGTGGTAAAAAATTATATTTTATAAAACATTTATTACATATTATATCTTATAAAAACTATTAGCATATATTTTTTTGGTAATTTAAAATTGTTGGTTTAATTGGATCTTACGTTATGATTCATCCATACATTAACTGTCATTAAAAACATGGTGCATACCATACATTAAAAAATATAACATTGAACATCATAATAATCCAATTATTATCACATATAAATATCACATCATACATTATTATATAATATGTATTATCTTACAGATTTTTTGTTCTTCAAAACAATGTATATGAAAACATGTCGATTACATGATTATAGTGACTTTGAGAGACAGAAGACTCATTTTTAGAGTTTATTCTTGAAGAATGTACCTAAAAATAATATATGGGATCTTTCGAAAAAACATAGTATATCATCCATGTGTATCTAAATAATTTAGAAGGTGACAGCTTGTAATAAAACATTTTAAAAAAAATTATTCTTAAAGGTAATTGATAAATAGTGATGTCACGACCCGTCCTCGGGGCCCATGCCGTGACTACCCCAAGCCCGCCTTCCATAGGCCAGGGGCTGGAGACAAGCACCAAAGTGTAATTCCCGATAAAAAGGGAAGGCATTGCCTTTGTAAAGTAAACAAACACCATAGAGCAAGTATGCAGAAGTAAACACTAAGTAAAACTGGGTACAATAGAAAGTGCGGAAAAGTATGTGGCCATAATACAATCCCAAACTGAAAGTAAAGTACAAATGGAAAGAATGTACAACAACTGAAAAGTAAGCCGAAATGTCGATTCTTCCACTGGAAGACCCACCTGAAGGGTAGGTACATATATCCTCCTCAGCTCCACGGATCCAGCCGTCCGCTCCATGTACGTCCTGCCTAGTGGTCCACCTCCACGTGCCGACTTGCTCCACAAGCCTCCACCACGATCATCTTTGTCCGTCGTCTTCATCTAATAGAACATAGTGCGGGCATATCCCATGTAGGGGTGAGTATAAGATACTTAGTAGGGACCCCGAGACCCCTGACGGTCTCCCAGAATCCATAAAGGATAATCCACAAAACAAAGATACAATCACGAAGTAACATCCGACATTACTTAGGTATATGCCCATACATATACCTAAGTCATCAATTCCAGTTCGGCTCCAACATCCGAGCCCAAGTTTGATCACATCCACACAGGATAGCACAACACAATCCATATAGGAAAGCAAGTCAATCATATTAAAGATAATGCTTAAAAGTCAAGAATCATCTCATAGAGTAATACTTCTTCGTAAAACGAAAGAGATGATCAGATGTAGCCACTGAATCATCTAAGACGTCGGACCCACACATAATTGATAGGTACTAACCCATGCAATGACCCACATAGGATCGATAAGTACTAACCCCCGCAATGAACCACAAAGTATCGATAGGTAACTAACCCCCGCAATGACCCACATAGGATCTGACCCACATAGGATCGGAATGTGCTGCCCCACACAGGACCACTGAGCACTGACCCACACAGGATCGGTAGCACTGATCCACTGAGGATCGCTGAGTGATGTAGTCGTTGCTGTCGAACCCACGGAGGATTCCCGTACTGTCTTCATCGTCGTCGTAGTCACAGCCAGCTCTAGGGTTCCCGCATACAGCAATCTCGTTCGGGAGGTTCCACTCCACGAGCCGAGGGGATGATACATCAACTAACACGAAGTCTGGAGTTGATTTATCCAAAAGTTTTGTATCGTCAACAGGAACTCAACGTCACAGACGGAGCGTCAATCAGACGTCCAATCTGTGGGTTATTGGCTTTTTCGACCTAGGGGCCCAGTTGGTTTTTAAGTCAAGACCAACCCGAACATACTCCAACTATGTCCAAACCTCGAGCAAAGTAAGCCAAAAGGTCCATCTCAATAAGAGGAATCCATCAAAATTGACGGCACGTCAATCGAACGTCCAGAGCTCAAGTTATAAGGTTTTCCGCTCTGAGGGCCCGGTTGGTTTCGTGTTCGAACCAACCCGGTCGAACCCAATGTTCTTAGAAACCCTGACTGTAATATATTGAAATGACCGTCTCAATTCAAGGATCGCATCTCAACTGACGGTGCGTTAATTAGAGGTATGTAACCCACGTTATGAGCGTTTGAACGGTTCTATCCGAAAATGGGGGTTTTGGGCCCAGACCGACCCGGCCCGAGACCCCCTGGGTCGGGCCGAATCGGGTCGACCCGAACCGCGTCCGGGTCCGGCCCGTTTGGGCGCAACCTGGGCAGCCCGGCCCGGCGCGCTGGCGCGGTCCACTGGCCAGCTCGGCGTGGCCGAGCTCAGCGGATGGGGGGGGGGGGGCGCTGCCCCCTGTTTAATGAAATGCGGCCCCCATGTGGGGGGGCGCTCCTACTTCCAGCCGGGGGTTATGAACCCCCGGTCTCCCCCCTGAATGATCGGCCCGCTCCGGCCGGTCGGTTGCTGCCGCCAAGGGACCAACGAGGTCCCGCCCTCCTACTCCGGCGGCCGGAAGCCGGCAGCCGCTCCCTGCTCCGCCGTGGCCCCACTCCGGCCGCAGTCTCTTCCAGGTTCTCTGGCGCGGCGCGACAGCGCTGCTCTTCTACTCCCATTCTCATAGTTTTTGTGCGGTGCAACGGCCCTGTGCTGCCTTACATGTGCCACAATAAATTAAAACAATCAAGGGGGGAGGAGGGTCGACCGTGTTCAAACGGTCCGACCTCCTCCCGTTATTGCGATAACAGGCGGCCCAATTTGAAAATGAAGAAAGGCGACAACAGTAATCACGAAAAACAAATAACCCCTAGCTCGAGCGTTGTTGAACGAAAGCTCGTTGCAGAATTGAACGTCGCAGAAGAAGGCATCGTGGAAGAAGGTTTCATACACTTTGATGGAGATCTTCTGAAGAGGAACGATGTCTCCCTTCCTTTGACGAGGGATGAAGGAATGAAGGAATGCACATCAGTGTTCTTTGCGTTCTTCAAGGAAGATGATGAACTTCAAGACATTGAGCTTCTTCCCCCAATCGTCTCTCAACAAGCTAACAACAATAATAAAATAAGTGTTTGTGTTATTTTATTACTAATTCCACAAGATTTTGAAATTCAAACATTCAAATTAAACTCACTTAATTAAATAAACTTATGTTGTCATATTAAATGGAGGGTTAAGGGAGTTAGGGAATATGAAGGGGTGGGGTTCATGTGGGCCCCACAACACAAATATCCTATCTAGGTTAGTTCCCTAACTTCCACACAACAGATAACCACTTAGTAAAAATAAATAAAATTGTTGCTCAATTTTATTTCACTTTCCACAATTTTTAAAAATTCCTCCCAATAAAACGAAACCCCAGTAAAGGTCTTCATAAGAAAATTCTGGTGTTGTGGTTCCATTGGTGCCCTCGGATTTCGATTCCGAGTACCGGTTCAAAAGTTAGGAAAACCCGCTCGTTGGTTCACTGAACGTACCCGATCTAAAATTCGGAAGATCATTCCGGGCACTCCGGAACTCGAAATCAGGTGCTGTCAGAAACTGCGTTCTTATAAAATCACAACGAAAATTAAGAAAAAATTTCCGTTGAATTTTACAGGTATTTACATTACTCCCACCTCAGGGATTTACGTCCCCGTAATGAGACATCATAAACTAGGGAAACAAATGTGTGTACTGTGCACTCATCTGAGCCTCCCACTCCCAAGTGCTCTACTGGAGGTTCCCATGCTGCCATCAGATATGCACTAGAGGAATCGATTCTCCACGTAGGACCTGCTTCTGTCGATCCTCGATCTCCACTGACACCTTCACAAAAGTCACCACATCATCAATGTCCAGCTCCCCATGGTCAATGATATGTGTCGGGTCATACACGTATCTCCTCAGCTGAGATACATGGAAGACGTCATGCACTCGGTGCAACTGAGGTGGTAATGCCAGGCGATAAGCCACCTCGCCAATCCTGCTGAGGAACTGGAATGGTCCGATGAAGTATGGAGACAACTTATCGCCTTGACCAAATCTTCGTAATCCACATTGAGGTGAGACCCGTAAGAAAACGTGGTCGCCATCCTCGAACTCTAGTGGCCTCCGCCTCCTATCAGCATAAGACTTATTCCATCTCTGAGCTGTCCTCATCTACTCCTGGATAAACTTGACCTTCTCTGTCATGGCCTGGACCATCTCCGGTCCCACAAATGCTGGCTCCCCATGGTCTGTCCATCACAGAGGTGATATGCAAGGTCGGCCGTACAATGCCTCGTATGGTGCCATCCCGATGGTGGAGTGGTATCCGTTGTTGTACGTGAACTCAACCAAGGGTAGGTGATCCTCCCAGGTGCGACCAAAGTCGAGGGCACATGCACTGAGCATGTCCTCGAGAGTCTAAATAGTCCTCTCCATTTGACCATCTATCTGACGGTGAAAGGCGGTGCTCAGACGTAGCTGCATCCTGAACGCCTCCTGCATCCCCTTCCAAATACAGGAAGTAAAGAGAGCATCTCAATAAGAGACGATAGATGATGGCACACCATGAAGCCATATAATCTACTAAATGTAGAGGCATCCCAAGCTCTCCACTGAGCCCCGCTCTTTGATGGGTAAGAAGTGGGCCGACATGGTGAGTCGGTCGACAATCACCCAAATGGAGTCGTGACCTCTGGAAGAGCGTGGAAGCCCAGTCATGATGTCCATAGATATCCCGTCCCACTTCCACTCTAGGACCTCAAAGGGCTATACTAGGATAGCAGGTACCTGGTGCTCCGCCTTCACCCGTTGGCAGGTGAGGCATCGAGAAACGAACTCTGCCACAACCTTCTTCATACCCGGCCACCAGTGCTGTCGTCTGAGATCCAGGTACATCTTCTCCACTCCTGGATGTACCTCTAAAGGGGAAGTGTGAAACTCCCTCAGCACCTCCTCCTGTAAAGCAGCTGGTCCCATGGTACGTCCTTTGAAAAGGACAACATGCTCTCCACCCACCGAGAATCCATCAGGTGCCTGTCCTGAGGATATCTGTGCATTCCGTGTCTCAAAAGTCAACATCCCCACACTGTGCCTCTCAGACCCGCTGTAGTAGTGGAGGAGTGACTATGAGTGACTGTAGAGAAGATGATCCATCACTATCCACAAAGTATATCTGTAAAGCGGCTAGCTGCTCTGTCGCCTCACCAAGTAGCTGGATGCCCGTCCTCCTGCTGAGGGAATCAGCAACTACGTTCCCATTTCCGGGGGTATAGACTATCTCAAATTCATAGTCCTGGAGGAACTCGAGCCATCGCCACTGTCTCAAGTTCAGGTCCTTCTGCGAGAAGATATACCTGAGACTCTGGTAGTCAGAATAGACTGAAAAGCGCTCACCCATCAGATAGTGTCACCACATCTTCAGAGCGAAGACCACTGCTGCTAACTCCAGGTCATGGGTAGCATAGTTCTGCTCATGCTGCCTCAACTAACATGATACATAGGCAATAAAAACCTGCTCCTACATCAGGACACATCCGAGCCTGGTCCCTGATGCGTTGCAGTAAAATACGTCCCCTACTCCCTCTTCCGGAAGCCTTAATATAGGTGTGCTGGTCAATCCCTATCTCATCTCCTGGAGGCTCTGCTGACATCTATCTAACCACACGAAGGGTTTCCCCTTATTCGTCAAAGCTGAAAGTGGTGCCGCAACTCTGGAGAAGTCTGGCACAAATCTCCGGTAGTACCCAGCTAATACCAAGAAACTCTGCACCTTCGTCACGCTCTGGGTGGCTCCCAAGATAGCACTTCCTCGATCTTCGTAGGATCCACCGCAACTCCTGCCTTAGAGATGACGTTTCCCAAGAAGTGGATCTCACGTATCTAGAACTGACACTTTGAGAGCTTACCATAAAGCTGGTTCTCTCGGCGTGAGTCCAGTAAAACCCGCAAGTGGTAGGCATGCTCCTCCTCAGTCGTCGAGTATATCAATATGTCGTCGATGAAGACCACAACAAATCAGTCAAGGTAAGGCCGAAAGATCCTGTTCATGAGGCCCATGAACACTGATGGAGCATTGGTCATGCCGAAAGGCATAACCAAGAACTCAAAGTGGCCATACCGACATCTGAATTCCTTCTTCTGCACGTCCTCGTCCCAAACTCTGAGCTGATGATAGCCTGACCAGAGGTCTATTTTTGAGAACCACCATGCTCCCTTGATCTAATAGAAGAGATCGTCAATCATCGGTAGCAGATACTTGTTCCTCATGGTCAACTGGTTCAGGCGACGATAGTCGACACAAAGTCGCAAGCTCCTGTATGCCTTTTTGGCGAACAATATCTTGGAAGCCCGGGGTGAAACACTAGGTCGGATGAATCCCTTGCCCTGCAAGTCCTCCAGCTATACCCGTAGCTCTCGAAGCTCGAAGAGAGCCATCCGATATGCTTGGGTGGATATCAGGGTTGTCCCGGGGAACAATTCAATATAAAAGTCTACCTCTTTGAGGGGAGGTAGTCCTAGAACTTCATCGGGAAAAACGTCCGCATACTGATCCACCACTGCAGGTAAGCTCGGACTCCGCACGTCAACTTCTCTAAGGATGAGGCTAGCCAACTGATGAGTGATGGGATACCCTCTCCTCTGCGTGAGTCCATCCTGTGCTGCAAAGGCTCCCTTCTCGCCGGTGAAGGTGAACCTGCTCCCATTGGTGCAAACACATCGCACCTTGCGCCTAATGCAGTCGATATAAGCATGGATTGTAGATAACCAATCCATGACCAAGATGAAGTCGTAAGGCCTCGACGCCACTACATGAAGCTCCCAGCCGAAGATCTCGCCTCCTAGAGTAAGCTCACACTATCGGAACCAGTGCGTAATCGTCAAGTCTGCTCCAATAGGAGTCTCTAGCCATAAGGATCGAGCCAACGGCTCCGTCGGACTCTTTGAGCTCCGAACAAGGGCAGCAACAATGAAATAATGAATCGTTCCTGTGTCTATATGAACTTTAGCAAGGGTGGAGTAGACATAGATAGTACCTTGAATCATCTCGGGCGCGCCGTGGTTGTAGCCCTCCGCTACCTAAAGCTGCGCTTGTCTCTGCCCGCCAGCTCCCTGTGGTCAGGGTGAACCTCCTGGTGGTGGTGGTGGTAGAGCCTCAAAGCGTCGCCCACCACCTAGTGCTCAGCCAACTCCTCTGCCTCGTCCGCCCACTCCCTACGGACCACCATGGTCGACCCTCTACGTCTTCCTGGGTGGTCCCTCAAACGTCTGCTGCTCCATTGCACGGCGGGTCAGGCAGTCACGAGCCATGTGGCCCTACCCGCCGCATTCATAGCAATGTGTGCCTCTCGTAAGACTAGCTCTGTGTTGTTTTCCCCACACCTATGATCCAGTGTCTTAAGGTCATCCGCCTGAGGGTATGGTCCGCTTGGACCCATGTTTCATCCATCGACTGCCAGCTATAAAAGACTTTGCTACGTGCTGCCCTGCGGTAGGTCTCGCTGCTGATGAAGGCTCAGCATGAAAGCTCTCAATGAGAAGGGCTTGCTCCAGTACTCCTGCCGGTGTCGGAATGCTGAGGGAGATCAGCGATGCCTTGATCTCATGCCTCAATCCCTGCTCAAAGGATCAGGCCTAGAAGATTGGGTCCCATACCATGTTTGTCGAATAGCGCGAGAGGTCGGTAAATCTCACCGAGTACTGGGTGACTGTCAAGCTGCCCTGCCGCAGATGTAGTAGCTCCTGGATGCGCACCGCACGGAGGGTGGCTGGGATGAACTCCGAGTGGAAGAGGCTCTCAAAGTTCGTCCAAAGGAGAGATGCCTCGTCGTGCACCTAGAGTATCAAGACCACCATTTGACTGCTACCGCGTGCAGGAGACTCACTGCATGGATCACCATGAGGTCTGCTGGTGTCCCTACCAAACGGGAAATTCATACAAATGCCTCCAGCCAATCCTCGGCTGCCTGAGGGTCCTTCTCCCCGCGGAACCTGGGCATTCTCTGACGCTGAAACTCGTGCATTGCACCAAGGCGACGTGCACTATCGGCGGCTGGGGCTGGTAGCATCGGTGGCTCGATGGGTAGTGGTACCGTCGGTGCCTCATTAGTAATAGGGCCCGGCACCGAGGCCTCGTCGCTCAGTGGGCTATCGTAACGTACAAAACTCGGAACCCTAGCTGGATGCCGTTGTGGGGCCATCCTGAAAAGAAACATCTGCGCCACGGTTAATACAGTATACCTGGTGAGCTGACACAAAGTAATCACAAAGAAAACTTGAAACACACATGCAATCAATGTTTTCGTGCACTAAGTCGGAAATCAGAAGTCAGGGTCTTGGTGTACGGATACGTCAGCTGCCGCACCAACACTGGACTCCCTAGACTGATAACCACACACAATACTCTTAACACTATTGCTTCACAAATAAAAAGATCAGAGTGCGGAGTTCTGCTGTAGAACCAAACTCCTCTAATACCAATTTGTCACGACCCGTCCTTGGGGCCCGTGCCGTGAATACCCTAAGCCTGCCTTCTATAAGCCAGTGGCTGGCGACTAGCACCAAGGCGTAATTCCAGATAAAAAGGGAAGGCATTGCCTTTTTAAGGTAAACAAACACCACAGAGCAAGCAAGAAAGAAGTAAACACTATGTAAAATTGGGTACAATAGAACGTTCTGAAAAGTAAGTGGTCCAGAATACAAACCCAAATTGAAAGTAAAGTACAAGTGGAAAGAAAGTATAGCAACTAAAAAGTAAGCTGCAACGTCGAGTCATCCACTGGAAGACCCACTTGAAGGGTGGGTACAGATATCCTCCTCATCTCCACTGGTCCAGTCGTCTGCTCCGTGTACGTCCCGCCCAGTGGTCCACCTCCAGGTACCGACTTTCTCCACAAGCCTCCATGACGATCTGTGTTGTCTGTCCTCTGTATCCAACACAACATATTGCAGGCATATCCCGTGTAGGGGTGAGTATAAGCTACTCAGTAGGGACCCCGAGACCCCTGAAGGTCTCCCAGAATCCACAAAGGATAATCCACAAAGGAAAGATATAATCATGAAGTAACATCTGACACTACTTAGGTATATGCCCAAACATATACCTAAGTCATCAATTCCAGTTCGGCTCCAACATCTGAGCCCATGTTCGATCACGTCCACACAGGATAGCACAACACAATCCACATAGGAAAGAAAGTCAATGATATTGAAGATAATGATTGAAAGTCAAGAATCAGCTCACACAGGTATACTTCTTCGTAAGACGATAAAGATGATCAGATCTAGCCCCTGAATCATCTAAGCCGTCAGACCCACACAGGATCGATAGGTACTAACCCCCACAATGACCCACATAGGATAGATAGGTACTAACCCACGCAATGACCCAAAAAGGATCGATAGGTAACTGACCCCCGCAATAACCCACATAGGATCTGACCCACACAGGATCAGAATGCGTTGGCCCACATAAGACCGTTGAGCACTGACCCACACAGGATCTGACCCCCATAGGATCGGTAGCACTAATCCACTAAGGATTGTTGTGTGCTGTAGTCTTCACTGTCGAACCCATAGAGGATTCCCGTAATGTCTTCGTCGTCGTCGAAGTCGTAGCCAACTCTAGGGTTCCCGCACACATCAAACTCGTTCTTGAGGGTCCGCTCCATGAGCCGAGGGGCTGATACGTCAACTGACACGATGCCCGGAGTTTATGTATCCAAAAGTTCTGTACCGTCAACAGGAACTCAACGTCACAGACGACGCGTCAATCAGACGTTCGGTCTGTGAGTTATTGGATATTTCGTCCCAGGGGCCCGGTTGGGTTTTAAGTAAAAACCAACCCGACCATACTCCAATTGCATCCAACCCTCGAGCAGAGTAAGCCAAAAGGTATGTATCACTAAGACGAATCCATCAATGTTGATGGCACGTCAATCGGACGTCCGAAGCTCAAGTTATAAGTGTTTCCGCACCGAGGGCCCAGTTGGTTTTGTGTTCGAACCAACCCGGTCGAACCCAAAGTTCTCCTAATCCTTGAGTGTAATATACCTAAACATCCGCCTCGATCCAAGGATCGTAGTGCAACTAACGTTGCATCAATCGGAGGTCCACAACCCATGTTATGGGCGTTTGAACGGTTCTGTCTGAAAATGTGGGTTTTGGTCCCGGACCGACCCGGCCTGAGACCCCCTGGGTCGGCCCGAATCGTGTCGACCCAAACCAGATCTGGGTCCGGCCCGTTTGGGCACGACCGGGCCTGGGCGCGATGCGGCCCGATCTGGGCAGCCTGACCCGACGCGCTGTCGTGGTCCGCTTTCCAGCTCAGAATGGACGAGCTGAGCGGATGGAGGGGGGAGGGCGTTTTCCCCCTGTTTAATGAAACACAGCCCCCACGTGGGGGGATGCTTCTCCTTCCAGCCGGGGGTTACGAACCCCCGGTCTCCCCCCTGAACGGTCGGCCCACTCAGGCCGGTCGGTTGCTGCCGCCACGGGACCGGCACGGTCCCGCCCTCCTGCTCCGGCGGCCTGAAGTCGGCCACTGCACCCTGCTCCGCCGCGGCCTTGGTCTGTCTGGCGCGGCACGATGGTGCCGCGCCCCTCCGCCACGGCCCCGCTTCGGCCACGGTCTCTTCCAGGTTCTCCAGCGCGGCACGACGGTGCCATGATTCTTCACCCATTCTCATAGTTTCCATACGGTGCAACGACACCATGCCGCCTTACACGTGCCGCAACAAATTCAAACAATCATGGGGAGAGGGGGGTCGGCCATGTTCATGCGGTCCGACCTCCTCCCATTATTGCGATAATAGGCGGCCCAATTTGAAAACAAAGAAAGGTGATGGAAGCAATCACGAACAAAAAATAACCCCTACCTCGAGCGTTGTTGAACGAAGGCTCGTTGCGGTATTGAACATCGCTGAAGAAGGCCTCGCGAAAGAAGGTTGCGTACACGTTGACAGAGATCATCCGAGGGGGAATGGTGTCTCCCTTCCTTTGACATGGGAAGAAGGAAAGAAGGAATGTGCGTCGGTGTTCTTCGCGTTCTTCAAGGAAGATGATGATCTTCAAGACATAGAGCTTCTTCCCCCAATCCTCTCTCAACAAGAAAACAACAATAATAAAATAAGTGTTTGTCTTATTTTATTAATCATGCCATAAGTTTTTGAAATTAAAACATTCGAATTAATCTCACTTAATTAAATAAAATTATGTTGTCATATTAAATGGAGGGTTAAGGGAGTTAGGGAATATGAAGGGGTGGGGTTCGTGTGGGCCCCACCCCACAAATATCCTATTTAGGTTAGTTCCCCAACATCCACACAATGGATAACCACTTCGTAAAAAGAAATAAAATTGTAGCTCAATTTTGTTTCACTTTCCACAATTTTTTAAAACTCCTCCCAAGAAAACAAAACCCCAGTAAAGGTCTTTGTAAGAAATTACTGGCGCTGAGGTTCCATCGGTGTCCTCGGATTTCGATTCCGAGTACTGGTTCAAAAGTTAGGAAAACCCTCTTGTTTGTTCACTGAACGTACCCGAGCTAAACTTCAGAAGATCATTCCGGGCACTCCGAGCCTCGGAATCAGGTGCCGTCAGAAACTGCCTTCTTGTAAAATCCCAAAGAAAGTTAAGAATAAATTTCCATTTAATTTTACGTTTCTTTAAAAGTGATAAGGGAGGTTTAAATTTTATTTGTTTTAAAACATCCCTACAAAATAGATGGACCATATCCTTTATATTTTCATAGTAAATTAAATTATAGTGGTACAGTTCCATCCACCAATATTTTACATCTTCCACATAATACCCAAATTTTTACATGTTCTAAAAATAATGATTATTGAATGTTTCAATTAATATAATTAATAACATCATGATATAAATAATTTACCATGAAGAATCATAATAAAAACCATTTTAAAAATATTGAATCAACCATGAAAGAAGTGTCTTATATAATAATAAATATAATATTTAATTCCATATGATATGGGTATTTTATGACCCATAGAATATATATATATCAATTAATATCATATTTATCTGATCACATCATGATTAAATATTATATTATACCATTATAATATTTTGTTAAATAGTATTTTGTGATATCATTTTTCAAAAATAAAAAATCATTAAAAGTTTCATTTATCTAAAACAATTACTGGAAAATATTATTAGAAAAGTTATCATTACATTTTTTTCTTTTTAAATTATAAGTTGGGATGATTTGGAGATACAAAGGTGATATTGATGGAGAATGGTCTATAACTCTATGACAAACCAAGTGAACATATAGAATACAATTCACATCTTCCCAATTGTGTCCATCAATCTGAGATGTGAATTTGTAGAAAAATTTATAAAAAAATTTCTATCATTTAATATATAATCTTGAGGCACAATTTATCTATTTAGAATATTTTTTTTTTCATTTCACATAATATTCAATGTTTACAATCATGTGGAAAATTATGTAATTTGGATAATTCTTGGGATCTATACATATAATGGAAAGATATTTTGTGTTTTGAAATTAAAGAAAACGGTAAATAAGTATGATATTTCTAAAAATGATGATAAAAAATTATATTAGACTATGTCTATTTATCATTTTTAATTTTGATAAAATGATACAAAAATCATCTTCTACATCATTTATATTTTCTATTTAGGAACCTCATTTTGAGGTTTGATGAATAGAATGAAAAAAAATTCTATTTTAGAGATCAAATAGTTTCCCTTTATTAAAAGATATATTCTAGAGATTCCTATTCTCATTAGGAGGGAAATGATGGGGTAATATTTTTATATGAAATTCTACATCCCTATGATGGATAGTTAAATATTTTTGATAATTTTTTGGAATATAAAAGATTAGAAAGGTAGTTTAATCACATATATTTGATACATGTTTATTATATTTTAGTTTTTTATATAGTTTTTTTATTTTTATTTTATGAATTTCTTAAATATTTTTTTATTTAGGCACATTATTTGAAATTTATTCTTATTCATAAGAGATTTGAATGCAATTTCTGAGTGGGTAACATTTTATTGTGATTGTTTATACCAATAAAACTATAATAACTTATATAACTAATACATTAGAGTACATTGGATACCATTACATCATTTGAATGATCCTAATTTTGGATTAAAAAATTTTCACCATGGTTCTGATATATTTGTTTACATTTAAGAGTATACGGGATAATTTTGATTATGATGAAACCTATATCAATTAATTCCGCTAAAAACAATGAGTTTTTAAGAGCTAGTAACCTTTCATGATGTGTATTAAATATTAAAGGGCATGAATGTAACAAAAATATCATTCTCTCAAATTTTTTGAAGGATAAAAATGTTGCATTGTAATTTTTTGAATTTAAATAATCATTTAAATCCCCACCCCATTTTTTATTTTTTTTAAAATGTTAAATATTAAATATCTATAAACCTTTATCAATGTTGATATATTACCCAGGGGATTCTGTGTTTTATTTTTTTACCAAACATAATTAGAATTTTATTAATGGAGTTACATCAAAATTTCTAAATCATTTTGGGGGATCAAACCTAGGTCAATATAATTTTTTCATATTAATTGAATCATTTCATAATATTTAATTTAATAATTTATTTATTTTTCATAAAATAGTATTTTTTAACTAAAACGTATTATTTTAGTATGGATGCATCACACAATGTATAATCAAGACCGATTAATGAAATCCTAAAAGTAGCACCTCACCATAATATCCCTATGTATACCTCACATGATCATTATCTCTCTTTGCTCTTCTCCCCACTTCCTCAGATTTTTTATTTCATTAATTAAAAATAAAATTATTATAAATACACTTACGTAATTTGATTTAGAAAAATTATTTACGTGATTATTAACTATAAATCAAATAAATTATGTTGATCAAATGACCATCCTTGAATATTATTAGATTGAAAATGAATAACCTTCTCCCAAAAAAGATTTAAATTTATAGATATATGAGTTTATAAATCTCCCACATTCTTGTATACTAACATTAATCTAAGACACGTCTCTTGATGTTGTAAATTAATTTCATCACCTCTTTTATACAACACCCCAATTAATATCCAAATCATAAAAACATATGTATTATATAAATCAACCAATATAAATATATTTACTATTTTTATTAATTATTTAATTGGAAATATAGTGGAGGAAACACTACTTCAATAATTAATTTATATATTTTTGTGGATAGAAATTTAAATAATTAAATAGATACATGTTTAGTACTATGATATAATGACATCGTGTGATATTATATACATATTAATGTACATAATATAAGCTATTTATATACTAATAATGTTATTCTACAACATAAATTTATATAAGTACCATTTTATATGAATAGTATAAAATCAAAAAATTATTATGTCCATACATACATACATATATATATATATGAATTAATTTAACAAATAATAGGAATGAAGCACATGTCGACAGTTGTGCATGTTAGGTGGAAGAAAAATGTCAGCTCTTTGAATTCCTTCTCGATCATCACGACATGATTATTTCAATTTAAATTAATATATTTTAAATTATTTAAATCTTTTAGCACCATTTTTAATATTTTTAAGGGAAAAACATAATTTATTTGCATGGTAGGAGATAAATTAGTGATATTCTTATTATGGGTGACCTATTGAATCTAAATAGTCAAAGATTCAAGGCCAACCCAAACAATGTGAGTCACATCCATTATAGTTCATTTTATCTAGATAAATACATGATGAGTATTTTATTTTATTATGTTTATAGTGGGATTCTTTAATTACATTTTTATAACCTGATATGTCAAATCTTTATAAATATTAAAATAATTTAAAAATAAAAATAAAACTAAATGTGGGGTTGGATTGGATGGACATGTCAATAAAAAGCCCAAAAAACATGGATTTTATTTCTCATAGCTCCATAAATTCCATCATTATTCTCAAAAATAAAACCACAAAACTTTTGTTTTATACCATTAAAAATAATTAAAAATCTTAAAAAATAGTAAAATAAAAAAACAATGAAAAATAATGTAATGGTTGTCGAATATTTAAGGATTTGAGTTATTACCTATTTGAACCCAACTACAAGAATAATATTATAAATTTTCCGGTTCCTTCAATTTAAATTTTTACACATCATTTAATATAGTATGTTAGTTGTATATTGATTTTTATAAATATTAATTACTGATTTTTATTTTCATACACATAAAAAGGGTAGAATGAAAAATAAATAAAATAAATAATCACTTAAAGGTCTTAACTTCTTTCTGTTGTGTTTTTTTGTAAATTTAAATAATCTTATTAATATATAAATAAATTAATATCATGTCATTACATAAACTCTTCATTTTAAATTATTGAAAATGCATGATAGATTTCACCATTTTAAGATATTTTTGCATTGAATGAAAAATCTATTTCACAAATGACAAGTGAGTTTCAATATTTATTAAACATTAATTTTTATTTTTAGTATAATTTTTTAAATGATATTATTAATTGTTGCATTAAATAATCATTGAGATGTTGTTACCAATATTATGATATTAAGGGGAAAATTTTTATTTTAATATCTTAGAACCTAATTGAAAGTAACCTTGAAATTAGAATCATTTCTAAATAATTAAAGGAATATATAATTAAGGTAAATGTTATTAATATTTTAGAAATTATTTTTCCGTATTTTATTCGTTATCACATTTATCTATTTATTCAACACCATTAACATATAGTTGTCAAAAAATGTTCTATTTGAAAAAATAATAAAAAAAATAATTAAAAAATTATAAAAATATGATAAAACATATAGGTTTACGCCAAAAATTATAATTATTTGAGTACTTACAAGAGTGAGTTTGTAAATTTGATTAAAAACGATGTAGAAAAAATTCTATAGAATTATAAAAGTGAGCTAAATGATTATTAAACAACTTCTATTTATTAACTATAAATTAGGATTATGAGAATGAAATGGATATCATATACAAATGGGAGTATTTAATGATTTGTTTTCTTATGAATTATGTTCACCAATTGGAAAAATAAATTTCAATGATTTTTTCTGATAATACTTAATAAAAAATTACTTCCATTCACACTAAATCTAATTATTTAGTTCAATTCCATATTTTCTATATTTCAATAATGAATTGAATTATCTTTAGATGTTATGAAAACATTAAATTTTCTGTATTATCATTTTATTATCATTTTCTAAAATCTATCAAATGTGGCTTTCCAATGTGTGAAAATGTTCATGTTTATTTTTTAATCATACCGCGATTCAATATTATATTACCGTTACACCACTATGTTATCGTTTAACATAATTTCATTATATAACAAATTTAACTAACCAATTGAAAATTTTATATAATATTAGATAATATTATAAAATAAAATTTCAATTATATTAATGATCACATTGTTATTGGATATGATTTTTATAGAACAAGATTTTATACCATGTTAATGTATGAACACTACTCGTGGGGCCAATCATACATACAAATTAAAATCGATATCCTATACACTCAATCCATCCAATAAATTAGTAATTTTTTAAATATAAACCATGGGTTAAGAAAATTCTCTTGAAGATCAATAATACACATTAAATAGTATATAAAGCACACTATTTCATTATTCAAAAAATTATTCAATATTCACAATCAGAAGATCACTTCCATAATTTGAAAATAACACAAGATATAGGCATATAATTACGACTATATGTTTTTGGAGGTATTTATTATGTTGTAAAATATCTTTTTAGTTTTTTAATAATAGTTATTAGATAGTATCCCTTCTACAATACATGTTCCATGTGGTATTTAGAAATTTTTTTTTCAAAAACATAATGCACATTTCAAAAAAATTGGGGCCTTGGGAAAATAATTTAAATGTTTTAAAAAGTTACTGTACACATTCTATTATAGATATTAAAATTGTTTCTCATGTTATCTATTAATTTAGAACCAACTTGTCCTCATGGGTAATGAGGAGTTAAATGTGGAGTTTGATACAAATTTCTACCCCTTATAAAGGGTGATCTAAATGTTATATTGAAATTATGTAGGTGATTGAAAAATTTAAATAGTTTATTGACACAATAATTTGCTTCATATTTGATTTATTTTCATTTTTTACAATGACTCATTTATTTTTATCTTATCGTAACACCAATGGGGTTTCAATGTTTTGGTATAATATTTGTAATGCACTCTCATCCATACAAATTGGTTTGTGATTTTAAGGGAGAAACATATATTGTTCATATTGGGATGAATAGAAGAGTCTTATTTATCATAATAATTAAATACTACTATACCTTGGATTCCCATAATCATTCTATAGTTTTACTTCCTCGGATAAAGGATGTTTACATTACTGTTTGGGCCCCAGTGTATTCATTTGATTTGTTTGAGGATAGTTGTCATTACGATGAATCCTGAACCAACAAACTTCACTAAAACAAATAAATTATTATCTAAAATGTAACCTATATTGATGTTTAATGATCATTAATTTACCTCCTCTGGACATAATTATTAAATCCCTTCCATTTAAAATTGCTAATTTTTTTACATAGTTGTTTTATTTTTCATAAAAATTTCTAAACCCCGATCAATTTTTTAAAATTCATTAAAAATTAACATTCTAAATGCATAAATGATCCTTGATTGATGGCCTAGGTTCAACCATATTCTATATATTATCTTTAAAATGTAATTATTTTAGTAAATTGTAATATTGTATCTAGAATCATTGTACTATTTTTGGTTATAATATCATGATGAAGGAAATGATAACTTTCTCATATTTTATTTTGTAGGAATCACAATTCACACATAATAATAAATATATGATTTATTTAAATAATTCCTATTGGTATTTAGGTTTTTAGAAAATTGATAACAGGTTATAATACGTTAGGAATTATCAATTCACCAGATACCTTATTATAGCTTTGGAAGACAGTTTAATAACATTATTAGTGGATATTAAGTTGACTAATATTGGGATAAGTAAATGAATACCAATTTTTTTGGCCTAAAAGAAACATTATTTTTTTAACTATGAATTTATGATTCAATGAATCGATTAATTATTTAAAATAGTTTTATATAGTCATATAGAACACATAATAATTTTTTAGTAGACTATATAGAAGAAGAAGAAAGAGATGAGATTCCAAAAAACTATTTACATAATTTTAGAAACTTTATGACCCAAATTATTGTGAAGTATCTACTTAAAATCATCCTAATAATAAATAATTAACCAATAAAGAATATAATTTCCGCTACAACCATCTTCCCTCTATCATTTTTTTCACCATCCCGATTTTATGCATGTAGTAGGTTTTCTAAAATATAGATAAAGATGAGAACAAAACAGGTACAAAATAAATTAGAAAATATAATTGTCATTAGAAATACATAACAGGGGATATTGGAATGTCTTATGTTACGGAATTTTATATTGATAAGAAAAATTTACATATTTCATATTTTCATTAGATTTTTAGAAAAATACACGAGTGAGGAAAAATTATATGGCACATACCATCCTATTATTCATAAAGAAAGATGTCACCATAGTAGAGAATTTCACAGAAAAGTAAAACCATTAATTTGTTATTTTAACCATTGGGATTTCATATAATTAATTTAAACCTAGTTTAAATCCATTCAACATGAAAAGAGGCATGAATTAGATACTAGAACCATTAATGTTAATATCAATCTCTTTGAGCTAGTATATTAATTAGATAATATAAAATATAGATGTCATGTTTATGAAACATCACGACCAATTAATTCAAACAAAAATGAATTGAAAATTAATCTGACCACATTGATATGATCATCATGATCTTATATTAATTATCATATTTTTCTAAATAATAATAATATGGAATTCATGAAATGAAAATCATTTGTTTAAATTTTTTTGTTTTATGTAATCTATCTTAAATAAAGAATTGAATCTAAATCATGAATTCCCACTCTCTCTATAAATGATATTAGGTCCATCATTGTGGGTATTTAATATGATAACGATTATGAGACTAAAATATAAAAAAAATCATATAATATTAAACTAGATCTAATGAACTTCATAAAATAATTTTTAATAGAACTGTATTAGGAAAGATGAATATAATGGAAAATAAAGAACAAACATAGTCATGTAAAACATGGTGAGGTCAATATTTACTATTATTTGATAGATTAAACTACATGAATAATTTTTTTATTATTATTATATGATACTAATATCATGGTTATTTTAAAAGGAATCTATTTAAACAACTAAATAAGAAGAAAAGAAACCCATCTTATGATGTAGGTCCTTATTAATAGTTATAGTGTTTGAGAAAATATATTGGAAAAAAATATTAGATTATATAATAGGGAATTATCCATATTTTACAAATTTTTGGCACGACAACTTGATTCAAGATAATATAAGAGGTATGTTAACAAACAATAATTTTATAATACAAAAAAATTGAAGCTAATAATTTGTTAGAGACTACTCCTACCAACTGTTTAAATATTGTGATGGGTATTTTCATGTACAACATCCGCCACAATTAAGAAACAAGGTGAGATTTATAAAATTACAGGGTCCTATAAATCAAAGGGTAGGATCACCATATCACCTTATACTATTAGGATTGATGTATAATGAATTTATTAATCTTAGGACTAATGATTATTTGAATGGTATAGAAAATCATTGTTTATTATATCATTGAATTTCATATTCTAAATGAATGAGTTATTCGGACTCATATTTTAATTATTATATAATATTAAGATAAAGAAAATTTTGATTGTGTAATTTTCATGAAATTTGTAATATTTCATTGGGTTATCAGGTAAACCATTCAGTTACATTATCAAAATTATAGTAAGTTTATCTAGAATAAGTTAACCATTTTACTCAAACACATTGTATAGGGTGGACATTATCAATTTTTTTAAAGAACTATGAAATAATTAATTTTGAGATAATGTACTAAAAGGACATTTCATATTGGAATCTATTCATAAAAATGGATGGTTAGTTGATTCATTACATTTCCATTGAAATCTTAAATATTTTACATTACCAATGGTTCATTTAATTATGATGATATATTATTTTTTTCATTCTTTCTATTAGAATGTATGATGATTCATTGTTCCATACTATTCAATGTTTTGTAATTTATAATTACTAATAGTGTATATGTTTGACCATAAGGGGAAATTATCTCAAGAATATTGTAATTGATGGTATATAAGAATAAGTTGATCTGAATTATATATTCTAGGTCACATTATGATAACCCATCTATACCAATGATATCTATATAAACTACTTGGGAAAACTTTATACTCAATATATTATATAGATTATACATGACATTATAACAGTGTAACTATGCGTTAATAATATTTAGGGGGAAAAATATTATTGAACCCATATGTTATATATTTAATTTAAATGGAATTAGAATAAATTAATATACTATATAAATATAAACAATATAATATCAAAACATGTAAATGCTTCATTAAAATATATCATGGATATTTTTCATGTAAAAAATATTTCTTAAAATTTTACACTAAATACATAAAATTATAAAAAATTTAATTCATTTAATTTTTATAATACGTACAATTATTTTACATGAATTTATGAATCATTAAGTTTATAAGAAGGTATGTTTCAAAAAATTTAGTTCTTATATGATATAAAAAAAATCAGTTTGTAATTTTAATTAAGGATCATTATTACAACATATTTATATCTAAAAACTCTCTCTATAGTTCATGTTCATCAAATATTGTTTAACAATGAGTACGTTTCTTTAATTTATTTTAATGTTTTTCATTAAAATAATGGAAATAGAAAAAATAAACCCTTCAAGATTGGAGTTCATGTTGATGGATACTAAAATAAATGATAATTGGATACTCTTATATGAAATGGAAACTATAATATCTATTTTTATTCATTAAAAACTATGAGTTCTTGTAAGATTAAATTTTCTATGAATTCCAAAAAATGGATATTATTTCACATGATGGGTTTTATGAAGATTTGATTGGATGAAGGGTTAGTTTTGTTAAAATAGATAAAATAATCTTAATTGAGTATATTAAAAATTATTTTTGGGATGTGGATTCATTTTACAAATAAATTGATATTTTTTATTCATAGAAATTGAAACCATTTTTAATATATAAGCAAAAATTTATATTAAGATAAAATTTTTGGAAAATAATTTTTTATTTTCATCACATTGATAGTATGTGGATTTGAATTAAATGTTACATTTAATGAGACTATAGAGGTACTTGACTTGGATCATTATTTGAATTATATTATACGGTTTAAATTTTTCCAAATGTAGGAGGATATTTTTTATATGAAACTCAAAATAATTTTTCAGGTATAATGATTCAATAGATTTAGAATTTTCATGTTTATGTCATTGAATAGATTATATAATATGAATATTTAGGTGTAGGTTACAAAAAGTCTTGGAGATTTTAATATTTTTATTTCATTATAATTTTTTATTTAATTTTATACATTTCTTCATGAAATTGAAAATTTTAAAATATGTAATAGAATTATCAATAAAATTTTTTTGGAGATGGTAAGAGTAATATATGTACAATGAAATGATATAATAATTTTTTAAGAAGCATTACTGGAAATAATTTCATTTTACTAAAATATAATAATTATAAGATATGGGTAGAATATATTATGAAATGACTTCTTGATATGATTAATACATTATGGTGTACACTGTATGAGACATAAATTCTTAATTTTACTATTCTATGGAAATATTATAATCTATTTTATTAATATGAAGTACAAAAATTCTACCCCAGTGTGTCAAACTAGTCATGGATGAAGTATAGTATTTTTTTCACCTACAATTCATTGTAAATGATCAAGGATGAACCTGATGAATATTAAACACAATGATACTTATAATGTTATATCAAATAATTACATAGAAAATTCGATTAATGAATTGAATTATTATTGTGAGTAATACTTTTTAACCATAGATGATATATACTAATAAATTCATATTCAATATATTTTTTGAATACATGCCCGTGGACACAAATTTTTAAATGTATTTCCTTACTAGATAAAAAATATTCTTATTTCATAAAATAATTTCAAAATAATACCAAAATATTTTCATACATAGTAAATTTATTTAAAATTAAGTACATTTGATCAATCATCAAATCTAAGGAAAATGAAAGATATAAATGGGATTTATCAGATGCTTAGTAAGGGTAAAAAATGTAGATTCTAATAATGACTTAAGAATTATATCATTATAAGGTTATATGAAAATGATCATAAAATTTGAAAACCATATCTTTCATATCATAGACCATAATCTTAGTTCAATAAATATATAATTTCTATTGATAATAAAATAACAATAATATAATCAAAGAACATGATCCATTTGATGATAAAATTGGCATAAAAAATAAGTTTTTTGTATATACATAATAATTTAAAATCATTTCCTTAATAGGGACACAATTCCAAGAATATTATAGTTGAATGGGATTACTATATATTATATTATATCCTTATTCATTTTCTACTCTTAAGAATATTATAGTGGTATGATTTTCTTACTTATTGGGGTTCACTCTTCATTCCAGTCCTTGATATCTCATGAGATATCATTCTTTTGCTAATGTATTATATGGATATGTAATTCAAATCCAACCCCTTAAATAATTTATAAGGTCAATTAATTATAAATTACATAATTATTAATATTTATATTCATATTTAGTTTCCTTCATCCCCAAAGATCATTTAGGCTTAGATTATTAGAGATTCAGGAAAAAACCCGTATATAGTACATCCATACATTACTAGTGGAACCTTATAATCAATAATATTTTTTCTAAAAAAACTCTTCTGAATAAAATAATCTTTATTTTAATTAAATCAAATGAAAAATTTCTTCATGAAATCCTTGGTTTCCCAACTAATCATTAAAACCCTTCAAAATTATTGAAAACAAGTAATTGTCAAAAAAATCTCATTATGTGAAATTAAAATATGAAAACAATTATTCCTCTAGAAATAATAATAACCCTTGAAAAGTTTGTCATTATCTCAACAATGTTTTAGACGATTAAACAAATAATTTTGACATAAATATAATACACATATTTTTTCAATGAAAAAATGTAATAATCAAATAATGAAAAAAAGTTTCTTCAAATGTAGAGCATTACATTCATCACACATGTTTTAAATAATTTTAACATAGTTAAATTCATAAAATAAACCACCTATAAAACTCCCTCCATATTTATTAATAATAAATCGAACATTATCCAATTAACTGGAGAACTATCTAGTTCACTAATCATATAATTTTTTTAGATCTCTTAACTCTATCAAGGAACACCCCCAAATTAGTTGTATTATGATCACCCAATGAGTAACAATGTCGCTCAACAAATTTTATATGTTTTATGAGGATACCTAGATAAATATATAATGCTCAAGTACTATATAAAACATTTCATTCATTAGCCATTTAATCATAAAACATTTTAATAACTCTTTAAAACCATATGATATGCATATTTGGATATCAATATACAATTATAATTTAATAAAAATGATTCAATATAAAAAACCCAAAAAAAGAATTATTATTTTATAAATTAAAATATAAATAAATTTTTTGTGGAAAATAACCTTTTCACATAAATTAACAGCACTAGATTTTTTTGGAAGGAAAGTTGTTTTGAAAGTTCACATGGAAGATATCTTAAAGAAAATAACTTTTCAGTTTTTATAAAAACATATTAAAAAAATGTTCAAATATGATGGAAATTTTTTTGATTGAAAATAACCACATAAAATCATAATGGAAACATCAAATAAAATATTAGCCATGAATTTGGGAAAATAATTTCATGTTTTATAATGTATGAACAATCATTTCATACCTTTTTAAAAAAATTCCCAATGTACCATAATCAAAAAATGATATTAGATTCATTTAAAACCATTTTGTAAAAATTTAAACATAGTTAAAATGAAATTAATAAAAAGTAATAGAATTTAATTTATTTTTATTTTTTCAAAATATCTATGAGGAAGAAAATGAGTGTTTTAAGGGAATCTTGAAAAGATAATTTTTAACAAAAACAACCTTATATTGAGTCCAACTCATCAAATACATTATTTTTCGTCCAAAAAAATATGTTTGGTTTATACTTTCATAGGAAAATTTTAATTTTAATTTTACATTTATTTCATTTAATACATTTTTTAACATAAATACATATTCAATTCTATTCATCTATGGTGTTTTTGATGATATTTGGATCATATATTATAAATGACATTGTTATATTGACAATTGTCTGGGTGTGATTAATCAAACATCTCCAGAATATTAATTATGAACTTTTTGCCCCAAAAAATGCAACCAAAAATATTTAACATATTCTTATATCTATGACCTCATCGCCTGACTCATTTAATAGGCATCAAATTGACTAGTCGTAGAGACCGAACAATGTTACGGATTAAAAGTTATGGTCATTCAAAGTTGGGCTGGAAAACTGGTTCGCAGATCCCATTTATGGATCTCCCTCCATAGACGCATGAACGTATGTGCTTCTTGACATCAGTTTTCTTCACTAAACACATGTCAGCATCACGATTCATTGAGATACACATTCCAACATATCTACTCCATGACGTCACCTTTCTTTCGCGATCATACTATGAACATATTTCCATCACGATGTCATTCATTCTTCACAGTGCCTAATTGATCTCCGTAGTGAGCCTCACAGACCACCATTTCTTCTAAATACAAGGTTCACCCAATAATAATGATGTATGTTTCTCATTTTACATGATATTTCATTTCGCGGTTCGTTTAAGCATCTAAAAGGGATGCCTTTCATCAAGGCCTACTCCGTTCGAGAAGGAGGGAGCCCGTTTGGATTTCTCGAGGAACCATGAAGCATTAAGCCTTCACATAGGACTCTCCAAAAATTGGGGTCCTTTATATGGTAAATCCCTATACCACTGAAATTATTCCATTGTGAAGAACCCTTCCTTCATGAATCCCCATCCTATGCGAGACCCTAAGCTCTGTGAACCCCTTCCCTCTACGAAGCTCCTCCACGAAGAACCTTTGTGAAGCTCCTTCCTTCTTGATGCTCTTTCCTTTACTCCCAATAATCCATACCATAGGGTTCCCCCCCCAACCCCCACTCAGGATCAATGCATGCCTATGGTGCCATCTATATGGGTCGGTACCTTACGAACCATCACTGAACCCCATGTAAAATGGAGTGTCAGACCTTAAATATTTTGGGTCGGGTCATCTCCATTATATGCACGTCCAACTTACACATATAGAATACCATGATTTTAGATACTCATCCATACTCCATGAAACTCCTTGAGTTGACATATTCTTCTTGGTCTCATTCTAATGTCCAGAGTTTATATTCTCATCATCAATTCCTCAAGCACCTTGAGTCGAACCATTCTTCAATGGAATCTTGCAATCCCCATCACCTGGTTCTAATGTCAAGTTGAACAAAAAAGGGTCACTCTAATGTAATCCCCAACACTAACCATTACTAGGTGGTTTATGCCTAATAATCATTACTACATGAACATAAATTGTATCATACCCTGTCATTAAAGAATAGGATTCCTTATGTATCAATCATATGATGCCTCATTATGAGACGTGTAGAAAACAACCACCATGGGAATCCTCATAAGGTGTCATCCCCAAGCCTTGTTCCCTATACCAATGATATTTTCAATATTTCTTCAAGTTCGTACTTGAGGAATATATAACAGGAGGATCATTGCATAATCGCCACACAATGTTTCTATTCATATGATGTTAAACTAATTTCATACCCCATAAAATGAACATGGGATGCCATAATGGCCTCAGATAACGAGGATATCAAGTGTAGCATCCATTCGTAATCCCCATATATAATTTTCCACTCCTTTAAAGAACACATGAATATTCTGTGATTAATTGAAATCCAACATTGATTCTATATATCAGCACCATGGATAACTTCCATGCGTGAGCCCCATCCATCATTGTCGTTCCTCGGTGGAACCTGGGAAGCTTTCACCTTTAAACCCCTTACATCATTGTCTCTCCTTTACGACACCCAGAAATATTTAGTGTGAAAGACCCATCCATCATTTCCACTCCTTAGTGGCACTTGTAAATCCTTCACTTGTATGCTCTATCCATAATTCACACTCCTTAGTGGCACCCAGACAGCTTCCGTGTGAAAGACCCATCCATCATTTCCCCTCCTTAGTGGCACCCTAGTAGATTCCACTTGTAAGACCCATCCATTGTTTCTTATCTTTAGAGGAACCAAGTCATATTCCACATGTAAGACCCATCCACCGTCCTTGTGGACATACATTCTACAACATGTCTTTGTGGTCTATTGCTTCCTCTTGTTTTCACACAGACGTTGACTCATGTGGGCTTAGATTGAGAATTAACCATGACATCCTCTTTGGGTAATCTCAACACATATGATTTATGACATATTACTATCTACATTGGTATTTATCATTTTATTCTAGGAAGGGTATGTTGGAAGCCTCATTTAGGTTCATGCCCATCACCCATCCATCCCGACCCTTTCACGTTAGTTCACCCTCATCCAGAATGATGTTCATCTATATTCTCAAACTACATGGGTTTTGATCCATGTCTTCTATATAGTGTATGAAGGAAGCCTCCTCTAGGTTCTACAATGACAAATTTGTAACATTGGTTCTCACTCATAAAAATGTACCCTTATGATGTAACATCTTTTCATTTTGGGACACATATTTGGGATCCACCTCCATGAGGTGTTCTGATCCTCCTGGGAGGCTAACCCTATATAATCCCCACACTCAATCCATTCCCATCCAACCAATAGTATACCTGTTATTATCGGATAATAACCACACATATTTCACATCATGTCTCTAAGTCATTATCCTTTGAGTACACCCCGATTCTATGCCCTATCCAAAAATATATGGAATTTGATTCCCTAATATTGGAATAAATAGAAAACCTCCCTCCGGTACAAGCCCATCATTCAAGTATCATCCTGATCTCTCTACTGATACTTTGTGTTTTGGGAAGATCATGCCTCAACCAAATGTTTCACTTCCTTTAGTTTCAATCCATGCATCCCTTCCCACGAGATGCCTCCTCATGTGACTCATCGTCTCATTATAGAACTACTTTGACTTGATCCCTACCTCCCAGGTAGGGTATGTAGGAAAACTCCTTGAGGTTCAAGCCTAAAAAAGTTATCAAAATGTCAATTTCAAAACAGTCATCGCATCAGATTCATCAAATCATCCATCATCCATCCCAATTCTTACCCGAGCTGCTACATCTGGGATGGATCACAGAATTTATATGCATAACTAACAATACATAAGTTTAAACCATATATTTCATCACCCCCCTTATCATGGTGGGGTCAAATAATCCATATGTTCCATCTCAATTCATAAGCCGCATTCAAAAAAGTGTCTGCTGATCCTAGAAACATCAGAACCATCTCAATGTATAAGACTCTGAAAACCCAACCAAGAGTTCCCCTATTGTGACTTGAACCTAAACATGTGTAAACCTCAAATCACCCTTTCAAACTATTTTAGGTTTTTAGCATGTCTCATATATTTGGTATGTAGGATGGATCCTTAAGGATCAATCCAATCCAATGGTAAACCTTTGTGTCCCCATATTATTGGGGTCCACCCTCCTGGATTCATCCTTTTTGATGTCCTAATCAGCCCTCACGATATAAAATATTCCATCTTTGGGACATGCCACCTAGGGTCTATCCACACTAGGTTTTCTAATCCATGTGTATGATACACCTACAAGGTTCTCGCATCTAGGGACATACCCATTTGCTCCAATCTTATCAGTGATCCGATCAGTTCGATCAATCTCTGTTAGACATTAAGCACAATGCATACCCAATCATAAACATGGGTCAATGATGAATACCTTAGAGAATTGAATTTGGAATGTGGATACCCCAAGATCTACTTGGGATGCTTCAGGTTCCACAAGATTTTTAATCCCTACTATGTGGAAGAATACATTTTCCAATGCCCCAGTATCCACAGATTCCCCTACATGCCTGATGTTATCATCTACTCTGACAAAACGTTTCTATCTTGACATGACACCACATAATTTCCTATCAAAAGTAGCATAATTAACTAGCCTCCAAAAATACATTGCATCTAGAATGATATTCATGAAAAAAGAGTCAAATCTAAGAGGGATACCCAAACATGGTGACACATTTCGAGGTAGAATCCATCGAATGAGGAACCGATATCACAACATAACATTTTGATCAAGGAGAAAAAAGTTCTTAAGAAGTGATGGATTCCACTTTACATTGGAAAGAAGTAACATTAGGTCGAATGAAACACATCAACATGATGATGCATATGTTGACTGTGGAAAGAGTCCCAAAAAAATGAAACAATAATATTTTTTATAGATAAATTTTACTTTTAATATATACCATAAAATATGAATATGTAATTTAATCTATGTTATAATCATGGAGATAGTGGTACACACGTATGTATGAGTAACAATATCAGTTTTCAAGGATGAATATGAATATAAGATACATATTATTTTTTGTTTCCATCAAAATAATAATATAGTAAAAATAAAATTATTTATTTATATATTCTAATATATATCTTCCATGTGAAGTGGTGAGGAAAAACGAATCACATTGCTTCATGGATGTACTAGCCCACATGTATGTAAAAATCATGTTATAATCTATTTTAAATGCAATGATATGAAAATAAATTTTATATTATATTTAAATAATAATAAATATTTCACCAATTTCATATATATATACTCCATAATATAATCATTATAAATATTCTTGTGAGATGATGAAAAAAATGCATCTACTCATGAGATTGTAGTCGACTATTGCCATAACCCCCTCCATCCAATGATACACCTCTTGAGATAGAATTGAATAAATTGAGATAATGAACCACGTTTCATTCCTTTAGTAGGAATCTAGATGGCACTAAGGGTATACAAATATGATAAAAATTGGAGGCATTACCCTTTTGTTTTAAAAAAAGATCAAGAGATAAGATGAATCATTCATTATTAAACTCCAAGATGTTATATAAAATAAACCAAAATCCATACCACATGAATGAGTAAAATAGAACTGATATAAAAACATTTCTCCAAATAAAATACCAAAAATTAAAGTTAGGATGCAACACAACAACTATCAAGATCCAAGCTAGTATGGTCCATCACGGTCCGCAATGTTCTCTAGGATACCTTAAAATAGTTTTATATACGTAGGGAGAGCATACATATATACTTAGTAGGAATCCAAAGTCTCTCATGCACATGTGAGATAATCATACTAACCCCCCTATGAGAAAACATCAAAACCAAAAATCACATAATAGGTATACTAAACATCCCAGCCTCACCAATGAACACTCTCAAAATAACGCATGTCTTGTAATGTAATATAATGGACATAGATGATATGGTAACCATCACCACTACCGACTAGTTAACCACTATCATCTAATGGAAGATATCATATTTCCCCCACTTCTTCTGAACATACTACGTCACATCCCACCCGAAGACACCAGGGACACAACTACATCTTACCCCATCACCTAGGCCACAAGCCACATCACATCCCTCATGAAGACACCTGGTCCACAACCACACTACATCCCATCACTGGGGATACATTCAACATCTCATTTCATCCAAAAGACACTTAGTCAATTACAACACATATCATCTCAAAACACTTGGGAAATATCAACCTGACCACACAGGCATGTGCCACTCATACCACAACCCACTCGAAGAATATTGTGCCACCACCGCCTGGAAGAGGGACAAGAGATGAGCGGGTGGCTAGTCATCCATTCTACAAATAGGATCTTTGTGAAATACACCCTCCTACATGATAATGGGGGTGTTCAACACACAATCCTCAACTAAAGTGGGGTGCATATTGAAATCAAAAGAACATACATTTTATTGATATATAATATCAAGCAATAAAAACCATCCAATGAAACTCAGAACAAGAACTAGCCAACTCATGAAAAAAAAACAAACTTTTTTTTATAGTAATATAAAAAATTATTAGTATCATCAACAATCCCATTGGATGTTGGAAGATTTTCGAATCTTCACAAATATTATTTTCTTAACACCCCTTCATTTTATTATTAAGTTTTAACCATAGTTAATTGCACAAACCGTCATTTAAATTTTCATTAAAAAACTCCAACCCATTGACCAAAACTACTCATGTAGTGTTGAAACTATTTATCATTAATTTATTCAATCACTACCCAGGAAACTATTATGAACAACACAATCCATGGAACAATTTGTTTTCACATCCTCTTTCTTTAACACCTATTCAAGGTAAACCACTCTCCAACCCCTAAACATAGTGCGAGTAATTCTGCATGCTACTCATGGAGAGACATTGGAATAACTACACATAACAATAACTACCATCATCTTTATTCAAATCCAACCTACCTAATCTATCTTCTAAAAAAGAGACCCCCCATATCTCACCCCTTTACACGATAAAACATCTCATAATAACCATTTTTGGATTCCCTACTATTAACCACACCACACCCATCAAGGAGCTAACATAGAACCACATCCACCCACTTCCCCATAAAAAACCCCATGGAGAACCATATATGACGACCATAAAACAACATATTTAGTTTTCAAAAAGGTAGTTTTATTCAAATTCCACTTCATAAAAAGTGGGTATGGTCACACAAGCTATAAGATCCTAGGGAATATATTTAATTTACCAAATATATGTAGTTAAATAATTTCATAAAAATCACTATTAAATAGAAAACCAACAACATGAATTCAAAATAAATCATAGGTTCACAAACAGGGACCCCCAACGACCTTGATTTTTAGTGGGTAGTTACACCATATAAATTCCAACATCAATGAGAGAAAAAAACAGTAATAAAACAAGATAATACATCAATTACCCAACCATTGTATATTTATTTATAAACAAATTAAATTATATTAAATTAATTTGTATCCAAATATATTTACAAGGGAATCATTCATACACCCACAACAAATGTTACACAATTGACTCAAATGAATGAAAATATACTTGGAAGTAGAGGTGATCTGCACACTTCCTGATCTTACAAAGACATGGGTGTGCATGCAGTAGGAATAAAACTAGGGGAGCATGGTCCTGAAGCTACAACCTGATCACTACCCTTTTTCAGAAGAATGTTTTAGGGTGTCTCAGAATAAGGAAAAAATATAAGGAATAATGAAGGGGAAAGTGTATCTGGGTTTATGATAGATCTAAATAGAGTAGTAGTTATGACATGTTTTTATTTTCCAGTAATTGTGGATCTTTTCAAGATAAAATTTTTATACCAATTAAAATCCCCTTAACTTTTTGGATTTTGTGATAAGATTTATGGGCATTAAATTAGCCTCCAATCCTTTAAAATCTAGCATTAAATTTGGTTTATGTCAAAGGAGATGTCAAAAAGGGAAAAAATTGGAACTGTAAACACTGTTCATGAGACACCACTGGGTGAGGCATAATTGGGAGAGAATCCTCTTGGAGATACACTGGTTGATGAGAAACTATTTGTGAAGACACCACATAGAGAGTAACCATTTATAGACTAACTGCCTGCTAGCGACCACTAGTGAGTGACTGCCAGGGTGAGCGACCACCAGCGAGTCACCACCAAGGTGAGAGACCACCAACAAGTCCCCACTAGGGAGACACCATTAGCATGAGGCGCTACTGGAAAACATGAATAAATAATGAATTTTTTTGTAATGATTTAAAATGAGTCACTTTGAGATCATAGAACACCTCAAACACAATATTCTCACAATGTAATGGACTATAGAGGTCCAGACCATTACAGCTATACACATGCATAATGAATTACATTAAAATATGATACATATTAGACATTTATGTAAGTTATTAAATCAAAATTATGACATCTTATTATATGTATGAAACTATTTTTGTCATTTTATCAAGGTTGATGAAGTTTTTAATATGTTTAAAGAAGAAATAGAATCAAATTATGCCTTTAAATATTATACCTCTTAATCAGAATATGCCCTTTTCATAACATGATAATACCACTAATATTAGTATTATCATCAACATAATTCATCTAGAATGAGTGATGGGATTCTTGGAAGTGATGTTTTTAGCTATCGGTTGAAACAATTGTGTTTTAAGTTTGATTTATTGGGAGGGAGAGGTTCCTGTTTATAAGAGAGGGGAGATCCAGTCTCATATTTTCTTAAAATGTTAAATTAATATAAATTATTTTTCAGGTATAAAATGATCTAATCTAATTTATTTAAAATATACGACCATTATGGGTCAAAATAAAACCATCCAATGAAAATTATACACTTTATTAATTAATATTTACCATTATATTTTTGTTTTAAACCCTTTAAAACATATAATAAATACATGGACATTTATTCACTAAGGCGACTGATAATTACTATAAATGGAATAACATAATAAAATTGGAAAATATTTTATATTAAAAACCATATCATAATCTTTTTTTTAATCTCGTTTTTTAGTAATTTTTTATCATGTAATATAATATTTAATTATAAAATAACATTACTGAGAAATTTTAGAAAAAATAAATACATTTATTTTAATAACATAATGAAAATATTTAAATTCAGATCAAAATAATTTATTATATCCATAACATGAAATAGAAATTTATAAATGTTTTTGATCACATTATTTATTTCAAATTTTAATATTTTAACAGTTTCAATTTCAAAAATATTATTTTTTTCCATGGATTGAATAATTACTCTACAATTGTTATATAAATATTTAAGTTAATAATTACTAGGTCATAAAAATTTAAAATTATTATAATATGGGTGGGGTGAATTTTAATTTGAAAAACTAAACTAAGACAAAAAAACAGATTTAGTCAAATAGATTGGGATTATGATTGGTATGATGACTAGATTATGTATATCAGATCCAAAAATCATATGATTCAATCGATTTTCTAATTAGGTTCATATAAATTATGATAAATAATTTATTAAATAGATAAGTAAAAACTAATATTCAATATAAAGTCACATAATAATGTAAAACCTGTTGAAACATGTAATATAAAAGCTTATAATAATGTAAGAATTAATTATGAGAATTATGAAGTAATTATACTATTTAAACATAAGAGATAATTATGTTAGAAATAATGAGATAAGATATCCACAATTTTAAACTTACTGAAAATGTTCATCTATCGACACCGGAAATATGCTAGTTGTGGTGAGTGGAACAGTTTCATCTTCCAATCCTTTAGAGGCCTTAGATATTATTATAGATATCATATCTATCATTATAGCCCCTAAATCCCTTGATCTGATAGCTCATATTCACATATATTCCTATATTCTGAATCCCTTTTTCAAAACAATGATTAGAAAGATGAATACAAAAGGAAAATTTTGAAAGGATTATATAATTACTCAATCATATTCATTAAAATACAACTTTCTATGAAATTAATTTATATAATAACGAGTTGTTCATGAAGAAACAACTATAGGACTTATTGGGAGGAAAATTAATTATCTCCCAACTCCTCAAATGTACTCCTATTTATAGGCACTCATGCAACAGAAATATCTTACATGATTATCAGATTTTCTTTCTATGAACTCAGATGATATTCACATTACATATCAGACAAAAAATTCCATTAGATATCATTTGGATTATCACCAATAAAATTCAGTATATATGTTCATCTGATATAAATAATTCCAATTACTTTTACTATAATCACTGGATAATTCAATGGTCTATACAACGTTCTTCAAAATGATGAACTAACCTATACTAAGTAAAATGGACTAGAACTATTATATATCATATGGATATAACTTTTTCTAGTGTGTTAGATGGATTACTAGTCCTTCTACATGATAGAACACTAGTTAGTTTGATGGACTAGAAAAACCATCATTTTGATGGAAGAGATTGAATAATAATATTTCTATATTCGTTTTATATTTGAATAATTTCCTTATTCAATGGAGAAGTATATCTTTTATAAATACATTATAAATATACATAGGATATATAAAGATGGTAAAATAGAATTTAAGAATGTGTTAAAGTGTTTGTGATTTTTACAACTATGGAAAGGAAAAATAGAAAGTGAAACATTAGACTCAATAATATCCCCCTTTTTGGAAAGAACATAACACAACACTTAAAATGAAAACATTTATCTTTGAAAAACTTAAAACCCTTTTTTGATTAATAAATATTAATGAAAGTATCCATTAAAATATTTCCTCTTATTATATATTAACTTTGGATGATTTTATTATTTCTATTCGATAAAAATTTGTCATTTTGTTGGAAATTACAACATTTTATTCTCCCCCATATTCAATTACATTCCTTTAAAAATTTCATTTGTAGATAATTTCCCAATAGTAAATATTTATCCTATATCAAATAAAATCCCCACCCTATCAAAATGTCTCTCTCGTTTTTAATTTCAGAAAACAAATTATTTATTTATATATTCATTTGAAATATTAAAAAACAAAAAATGAAAAAACTATGGTTTAATAAAAAATATTTATAAAATGATTGAGACATATCATGTCATCAAAAGTTCTGTAAAAAAAATTATTCAATATTAAAAAATTTCCTAACAATATACATAATCTTATATATGTATTTATGGTCATTTGTAGTCATGGAAACTAAATACCTAATCTTTAAAATACTATCCCCCATGATAGATTAACTATGAATAACTGTCTTCAATATTTTGTCCTCTTTTTCATGGGAACTTATCTTTATTATTTCCTTATTCAGCATGTGAAGCTCATATTAATAAGATAGAAACCATTCATATTATTTATGAGAATGTTAATTTCATTATTGAAAATTTTTAATTATTTTTTATGATTATCCATAATATCATTGAATTGTTCAATCAATTTTACTATATCAGATAAATTATAAGAAAACTTTTCAAACAAATCTGCAATATAAAGAGAAACATTTTTCCCTTCAATTATATGATCTTTATGATCCATTACATCATAATAAAAAATTATTAACCACATTACCATTTTTTTAATATTATCATATAAATCATAGTTCTTATTTAAAAAAATTGTATCTTGTCCTCATTTTGAATCATTGAATCTCTTAACCACATCAAAGACTATGGCTAATCATTCATACTATACTGAATTTTCATTCACTAATATTCAACAGTAGGAAGTTATAGCATTGAGTAACTTATTTTTCTAGAATTAGGCAAATGTAATCAATTATCTTTTTGGTTTATGTGGAAGATAGTTCTGATGACTTTGATGATGCCTCTGAAAAATGTTGCATAGATAGTCCTATATCTGAATTTTGTTTTTCTAATTCTGAAACTTTGTCAATTTCATATTCTTTATTGGTATCATCGTTTAATTAGAATTTTTTATAATATGGTTTTTCTTAAAATTATTATTTTTATTATGATAGGATATCTTATGAGAAATTAATAACAATGCTATTATTGGATCGAGCTGATGTTAATATTGAAAACAATGTTGAATTTGATGATATTTCATCTCCCTCTCATTATACTTCCATCTCTTCCTTTTTACCATTTTAATCATCCCCAAATTCATTCTATAGCTATATCATTACTAATATAACTCTTTTACCATCCTTCTATATAGAATTTAATTTCTTCTTCCAAAACTTATTATGAAAAAATTATTGAACATATTTTTCAACATGGAAGAACTATCATTCGATCAACTGATGTGACTACAATAGTTTTAATTATTTTCAGGCTGGAGTTAGAATTTTTTATAGATCCATGAAATAGTTTAACAACATAAATTAGACATACTAAAATTAGTGGTTATTTTGATTCTTTCTAGGATCATATAAATATAATTTACATCATTTTTTATTTAGAAAAAATTATAATTCTTATTTTTCTCATCCTTTATAAATTCATTAATTATTCCAATATTTTTGGAAAATGCTTCATCTTTAACTGAACTAAATGAAGGGTCTCATAATATTTTATAGGCCTCAGAATCTATGAACTTCCTAAAATCATCTTATATCATTTGTTTTTTTAGTTTGAATCATTGTGGATAAAGAATCAACCATAATTTTTTCATTAATTACTTTATTTTAAATGAATGGTTCAATATAGGATGTTAACTTATCATATTTACCCTTGAATTTATTCCACTTAGTATTGAAAACAAGCTTCCTATGGGCCATTGTATCTTTTATAGGGAGATACCATCTTTCTCTTATAGAATGGTATTTCATCCTCTATAATGAGGGAATTCCATTTTCTTAGTTAATTGTATAGATTCTTGATTTGAATAAAATGAATTAAATTCAATAATGATTTTTTTTAAAAATGGATCATGATTATTCAGGGATTCTTTGATATTTTCTTGATATATTTTATTGACAGGAAAACAATGTTTTCCTAGTTAATCTAATTCATGTTAACAAGAATGTAAATAATATATATTAATAGGACCATGTGAGTATTTGTATCATCCTTGATTAAAAAAATACTCATTCATCCAAACGGTTACCCATTTGAAATATAGAGTCATGTGAAGAAAATTTGAAAACAATTTAGAGGAATTAAAAAAAGAATCATCTTATTTTGAAAAATCACAGTTACCATGATTATTTGGAAGCTCATTATATGGTATATTTGATACCCAACCATGGGTAATTACTTTATTAAAGAAACATGTTGAAAATGGATTTCATAAATCTCACCAAATAGTGTGAAAATAATTAAATTAGTATCATATTATTTACGGAACTGTATTGAGGAATATAATTATGTTACAATTTTGGTGTATTGATGATCATAATCATCTTTCTCAACAAACATCTTCTCCCCACATAAGAAATTAATAACTATTTTTTATATTAAATAATAATTTTATTATCATGTTTTTATGTTCAATCTTTCTGTAAGAACTTCTCCCTTAACAATATATTTTAGAGAATCCATCTGATTTAAATTGCTAATACACCTCAGACTGATAAAATCATTTTATTAATGGATATATACCATACAAATCAATAAAATGTGTGATGAGGGTCGAGAATAATTTCTGAAAAACTTATATGGTAAATACAAACCCCACCGCTTATATATATCCATGGGTGAGATGCTTTAAATTCATTAAAATAAACTAATCGAGTTAAAAATGTATTTCTAATTTTATAGATGAGATTAGACCTAAATTGATTTTATAAATATGTTATTAAATCATAATTTTTTAAAGGAAAAATACTTATCTAACTATTTTATTGTCTGATTACATATAAATTAATTAAATTAAAACAAATTGATGATTTTTAAAAATTAAATAATTTGAACAACAACATGGATAAATAATGTAGTGGAAAAATACAAAAAAAATATAAGAAGTGTAACTTTCATAGTAAACATGTATTTTATATTTGAGTAACCTATTTTTCTTCATTTAACTAATATAATTCAAATACAATTAATTTTTAACAAATATATTTTCCATAAAAACGTTCATAAACTCTTTCATGCCAAAAAATATAGTTTGAATATCAATTATTTTTATGAAATTTTGATTTAAGATTTTTTTAAAAAGAATCCCAAAAGAGAAACATTTTAAAAAAACATTAAAAACTTATAAAAAATTTTGTTTTTATAATACTAAAGATTTTATAAAACTATTTTTTTAAAAGAAAATATTTTTTTGGAAATTTTGTTTTTAGAAAAATATTTATATAGAAAATGAAAACATATATACTCTTCCTTTGATAAGGAATTAATTATTTTATGATGATTGGTAAAAATACACTAGATATAAATAATCACTTAATACTGGTCATTCTTTATCTTCTATTTTATAAATTCAAGTCAATAAGAACTAATGGGATTCTTAAAAATATACGAAAGTTGTTCATGCATCCTATTGAATTATAAAATTATATAGCCTTTTTATCTTGAATTAAATGGTGACTTATATCTATGCTCTTAGCTCATGATTATTTTTCTGGGATTTTACATATGGTCATAAAACATGTATTGTCTCAAAATATGCTATTTTTGGTAAACCTTATTCTATAATTAGTGATTGTGTATTGTATATAGAACACTAGAGAACCCTAATGTCCTATGTTCACAAATTAACCTTTGGTAGTGATGAGTGATAATGGGTGTTATTTTCTTACCTGACCAAGAAACTGAAGAATATTATATCAAATGAAATGTTTTTTAAGAACATATCATGTCAATCGCACATCAAAAAATTTTAGTATCTCAGTAACAATTTAGGTCAAATTCATTTTCAGAAGAGTGAAAAAACCTATATCTATATATCCCTTAAGATGAAAAAAATATATTTACATCTTTAATATGAGACCCTATTAAATGCATTTGAGATATAGCACATAAGAATATAAAAAAATTTGAATGATGAGCTATTATGTAATATTATCTTCTAATCATTAAAAAAAATATTTTGTACAAATACCTTCCAGATTCATAAATATATAAATTATTCGACATTCTGATTGTATTTATAGTAATTCTTTTATATTTATACTCAATATTCATAATATTATCTTTTATATTCATTTTTTTGAGATGTAAATATTTTTTTTTGGAATTTTAAAATGTTGATATTTCTTTAACTCACCCATCATACTAATTTCAAAATCATAGTTCATAATATCTATAAAATAATCTATTAAATACATTTGAGATGAAATAAATATAATTTCATCAACATAAATTTTTAAAATCATAATAATATTATTAAATTATTTTATAAAATGTCTTTGATCCAAAGATCCATTAAAAAATTGTTTTGTGAATGAAATATTGTTAACCTATTATACCATGATCTAGGGTCTTGTTCAGGTCCATAAAGTGGATTCGTGAGTTTAATGATTTTTTCTGAATGGTTAGTATTTTTAGAACTATTTTTTTATTCGACATAAACATCCTCCTAAACATATCCATTTAGGACTGAATACTTCTAATCCAATTGAAATAGTTTTATATTTATTACCTCTATATATACTAGAATTATACTAATAGATTCATTTATAACTATTGTAGAATAATTTTATACTTAAAATATTCCCTCTTTTTGATTATATCGCTTAACAACAATTATAGCATTATTTCGAACTATTATTCAATTTTAATTTCATTTGTTCTGAAATACCTATTTAACTCTAATTATACAGGTATCTTTAGATTGTTATACCAAAGGCCAAACTCAGATCTATTCATAATCATTGAGTTCATCATGCATTTATTTTATCCAAAACATGTCACCTAAAGCCTTAGAAAGTGTATTATGTTCGAATTGAGATTAGAATGGTTTAGGTTCACTTTCATTTTTTCAATGTATTTATTTATTTTAACTGGTATATGTACATTAAAAATTATATTATAAAAAGGTTGTTTACTAAGAGACAAATGAATTATTAGGTTTGAAATTCACTATTATTCATCAACATGCCAAAAATAATCTTATGGTATAACTCAAAAATATATTCTTTAGTTATTTTATCATTATAAGTACATTATTATGTTAGATGAAAATCAGTTTCCAAAATAACATATAAAGATGTAGGTTGTGGTTTTTTGAAAACAAAAGGATCCATTTCATTAAATTTAAAATTTATTGTTTCCTCAATAGTATGTTTATTTCTAAGAAAAAATTTATATTAATTTATATTTTTAGAATAAAATAAAAAATATTCCTTCATCATATTTTTTTTGTAAAATTTATGTATCTTTTCTTCAATATTCAAAATCAATAATTTTCCATAAAAACTTTGAAGGAATAATGATTCAGTTTCCTAAAAGTATATAACCCATATAGTGTTTTATTAATAAAAGGTCTAATAAAAAAGATTTATTATATAACATGTAGTACTGACGGTTTCATCCAAAAAAATTAGAAACATTGTATTCACTCAGCATGGTTCGAGTATTATCTGGAAAAATTATATTACTTCTTTTGATTAAACCATTTTTATATGGTGTTATAAGTGATGAAAAGTTATGTATAATACCTTTTTTACAACAATAAGTTTCAAAAAATGAAATTACAAATACTCCACCATGATCACTATGTATATTTAGAAAAGATAGATTTTTATCATCATTAACACTAGATACAAACATTAAAAAACCTAAATGGTTTGTATTTCCTTACTAAAAACATTGAAATATATTGTTGGTCGGAGTGGTTTACTCAAGAGGGGGGTGAATTGAGTACCAATTAAAATTTCTGTAATTTAAAAACAGTGTCTTAAAGACCCCCAAATAAAATAATAAATTAAACTGTAGTGAATTTATATCAAAGTAGAGGTTCTGTCAGATTCTCAAGGGATTGATTAATTCCCAGTTAACCAACACAGGAGTGTGTGATTATCTTTTGAAGCTAACTTACTAATCTACACTTAACATAAACACTTGCTAATTTAATTATCAAAGTAACTTTTAAAACAGTATTGGTTTTAAAGTGATTAGTAGCGGAATAAAACTTTGAAAGAGATGGCACAACAATGTAACCAAGAGGTTCAGTCTCAAGCCGAGACTTAGTCCTCTCAAAAGTTTATATAAGAATGATCCACACCCTGGATCGGGGTTCAACAGTTTACAACTTTCCAGGTCCAAGACATCTACCACTGTTCTTCGTGGGAAACAGTACAACAGCAACCAGCTGTCCAGGTCACACACGACCTCTACCACTGTTATTCGTGGGAAAGAAAGAATGAAAGAGTTTGGTAAGGATTTTCAAATCCTTCAGTTTGAGTACAGGAGACAGTGTATGTGTTAGATACAGCAGATAACACACACTGCTCGAAAAGAATGGTAATAAATCACAGAACAAGAGATGTAGAGTTTAGAGATGGTTCTGGTGATTGCAGTATAGCTCTGGACTTCTTCAGATTCGATCGCAAGTGAGTTTGAGTCCTCTTCTCGTTTCTGTTTGAGAAACAGAGTGTCGTATGCTTCAGGTTCACAGGTAGTGAGAATGTAGTCGATGAAGTTCTTCTTGTATGCACAGAACACTTCTCGAGTATGCTTGATTGTCTATGAGCTTCTCTGTATTCTTCTCGTGCTTGTGTCGTTTTTTGTATATTGGATGCTGTTTCGGTGCGGATGTGCGTCGGGTTACGCTGTTCCGCCAGGATGCGTTCGCGCGTGCACCCGTCGACCCGAGGGGATGGGCGCGCGCGGCTTGTGGCCCCGCAGTCCCGCTTTCCAAGGGCGGGCAGCATTCGTCCCTTATTCAGGGGTGTCTGCTCCTTGATTGAAACCGGGATGATGGGATGTCGGCTTCTCCTTCCGTGGACGTCTCCTCGGAACTCGTCGCCTAATCCGGGTCTCCCTCATAGATTTAAGAATGTTCGTGAATCTCGTTCCCGGCGCCATATCTTCATGGACACCGGTTAATTACGCTGCTTCCGCCCGGACGCTCCAAGGAGTCTGGTCGGGGCAGCATCCTGCGGTGAGGAGACCGGGTGGCTCCGGGTGCTGGGGGCATGTCTTGACACTGCGCCTCTGCATGTCTGCCTTCCGTCCCTAATAGGGCTTCTCGAAGGCGTGATGGCCTGAGGCATCCTGCGCTTGGCGCGGGGAACTGTGTTAACTGAGGTTTTCCTCAGCTTCCCATGTTTAACATGGGGTATGCCGCGAGTTTAACGTCCAGCGGGGACGGCATCGGACTGATCAACACGAGGAGTTGATCAGATGACAGAACCCCTTGCGGGGAACCTCCGACGCTGGGGCCAGCACATGGGCGGCTTCCCGAGTTAAGTGGAGTGGAATGAAATGGCATGACCCCACCAGGATGTGGCGGCCCGGGTGAGGATCAGGATGGATGATGGAGTGAAGAGCTTGGACCCCGTAGGGGCTTCCTACGTACCGCGCGTTAGCGCGGATCAATGTCAGCGTAGTTTGGATGTACAGTTTAACGTCATGCTGGACGTCGGAAAACCGACTCACGAAGAGATCGAGGCTGCCGGGAGGAGGATTGAACCGAACCACCTCGCACAGAGGGGGATGGAACGGCCGGGTGGATCACAGTTTCACGTCATGCTGGACGTTGGCAAGCCGACTCACAAGGAGATCGAGGCTGCCTGGAGAAGGATCGAACCGAACCACCTCGCACAGGGGGGGATGGAACGGCCGGGTGAATCACAGTTTCACGTCATGCTGGACGTTGGCAAGCCGACTCACAAGGAGATCGAGGCTGCCTGGAGAAGGATCGAACCGAACCACCTCGCACAGGGGGTGATGGAACGGCCGGGTGAATCACAGTTTCACGTCATGCTGGATGATAAAAAGAGAAATAGAAAAAGGGGCAGTGGGGAAGCACAATGGAGATACACACGTGCAGTCTCCCACGGGGGCGGATTCATAGGTGAATCAACGCGAATGTGAACCCGGGAGGGGCCCACGGATGGACGAACCGACGTGAATACGACCGGGACGACCAGGTGGTGGGCTTGAACCTTGGAGAGGCTTCCTACGTACCCTGTTTAGAAGACAGGGATCAAAGTCCACGTAGTTCATTCTGTCTGTAACACTCTACCCCCGTGAGCGAAGGCCACTCCAATCCCGACATCCCTGCAGAGACGCGCGGGTGGGGGCCACATCCAGACCGGGGGGATCCTGCGTGCGAGACACGGGATCAGGTGATGCGGACGGTTTAACGTCTTGCCGGACGAAGTACAGTTTAACGTCGTGTGTTGAGGACGAAGCGGACGGTTTAACGTCTTGCCGGACGAAGTACAGTTTAACGTCGTGTGTTGAGGACGAAGGTGCTTGGCAATTTAACGTCTTGTCACGCGGACGAAGTACAGTTTAACGTCCTGCAGGACGAATGCTGAACAGTTTAACGTCTTGTAGCTCGGACGATATGCTAGGTAGTTTAACGTCGTGCAGTTTGGACGTGTGCAGTTTAACGTCATGTGGGACGAATGCAGTTTAACGTCGTGCGGGACGTATGCAGTTTAACGTCGTGCGGGACGTATGCAGTTTAACGTCGTGGAGGACCTATGCAGTTTAACGTCGTGCAGGACGTCGAAGCCGCTGATAGGTCCGTGTCACTTCGCGCAAGCCTAATGGGGGCCGCACGGGAAGACGACGCACGGTGCGGGCACCCGGGATGTGGGTCATCGGGCGCCACGCAGGCGGGTACCCTCAGGGGGTCAAAGGGGGCGACCCTGGCGGTTTGCGCGCAAAAGAGGAGCTTTGCGCGCAATACCGCGGGTCGGCGCGCAAATGGGCGGCCTGGCGCGCAATTGGGCCAGCACTTTGCGCGCGAATGATAGAGATTGCGCACACCGGGCTTCAGATAGCGCACGAGGGCAACGGCTCATTCTTTAATGAATGGCCACTTTTAAAATGGGGGGTGCGCGCAATCGGGCTGGATTGCGCGCACCCGGGGGTAATTGCGCGCAAGAGGCTTCTTTTGCGCGCAAATGCCTTTGAGTGAAGGGTTATTCAAAGGAAAGGAGCCAGAGGGATTGCGCGCGAAGGCGAACCCCGAGGCTTTCTTGCGCGAAAAAAAAGAGGTTACCTGAAGATCGGCATTGACCGCCGAAGGGGTTGGATTGCACGCACGAGAGACCTTTCGAATTCTGGCAACCTTCAAAACGTCGGGGGTCGCCTTATATTTATAGGCAACCCCGGGTGCGGAATCCGGTTCGCGGGCGCGGAATTCTCTTCGCGGGCGCGGAATCGGGCCCAGCGCGCAAGGGGAGTCGCGCGGGCCACTGTCGCGCAAAATTGCGCGCCGTCCCAGCGCTTTGCGCGCATTCCGGGAGGTTTGCGCGCGGCTCATCAACTTTGCGCGCGGGCCTCCAAAATTCCGCGCAAGGCCTCTGGGCCCTCCGAAACGTGCTTCCGACTCCAAATATGACCTCGCTTTCCGCATCCGGAGCTTCGTTTGGGAACAACGGACTTTTTCGGCGTCTACAAAAGCCCCCCCTCGGAATCTGATCAGCGAGAGGTCGCAACGATCGGGTTCCGAGGGAGACGCCGGAATACCGAAGTCCTGGGTGGCGCGGGACTGTGGTGCGCAAAAAAGGGCGTCGGGCGCGAAATTCGCCGGTGCGGTCGCGCAAAGCGCTTTCCGCGCAGCGCGGACTCCCGGCCTTGCCTATAAATAGGGGCCCTGGGTCCCCCGCACCGTACACTGGCCTTCCGCGCGATAAGCATTCGATATCTCGTGCGCGAAATTGCCTTTTCCGGCGCGGAATTCGCCCGCTCATCGCGCAAACCTGTCCGGAATTCGGCCTGCTTTTGCGCGAACACCCGGGGTTTTACGCGACGGACTTCCCGATTGCGCGCCGTCCACTAGGATTGCGCGCCAACTCTCAAACTTCTCTACCAGCCTCGTCCGATCCCGCACGCTTCATCCGTTTACCCACACGACTCCCGGAGCTTCTGAGATGGCCGCGAATCAAGGAAATGAGGGGAATGCCGCCACTCGTAGAGCTGAGATGGCGACGAACGAGGAGGCCTACGGAGCCAAGGAGATTGTTTCCAACAATCAATCCTTGTCCGACTTGCTGACGCCGGCCCAGAAGACATATCCACTGTCGGACAACCTGCCGCTCTGGAACTTCAGCATCCTAGATGAGGTTCCGGTGCCAGGGTTCGAGGTTGATGCGCCACGGACCTGGGTGACTCGGGAGGACGAGCTTCCCTGCTATAACATCACCAACAATGGGCATCCTGCCAGGGAGACCAAACACTTAGATGTCTATGTCCTGAACCCGAGGACGCGAACCATCGTCGGAAGTGAGCCTACTGTGGAGAACTCTCCAGCCCTCTACTCGAGCATATATCGCCAGAGTGTCACCGACGACACCAAGGGCTGGCTGAAGGACTGGGACTTGCGGTCTGGGGGCAACTTCACCAGTGAGTGGGCCTGGGCGTTCTGGGTACGTCACACCTACGATCACTTCGCGGAGGAGCTGCGGTACATCGGCCTGTTTGAGGCGGTGTGGACGTCGCAGTTCCACTTCTACCAGCAGTCCGAGCTCGAGCCGGAGCTGTTCACCCGCTGGTCCCCGGATACCAACACCTTCCATCTTCACCATGGGGAGGTCGGCATCGGTCTCTGGGACATCCACTGCATCGGAGGTATCCCTCTGGAGGGCTACCAATACGATGAGTTCCTTCCCCCGAAGAACATCTGGGAAGACAGGTCACGGACTCCCATTCTGACATGACATCTACTTGACCTGGCGACGCAGCGGCTTGGGATCAAGGACTTCCACAAGGACATAGCCTACAAGGAGTGGTTCGGCCAGTTCTTGGAGCATGACCCAGCGGTCAAGATGCCAGGCAGGGGGAAGCGGTGCCCGACCGCGGCTCAGAGGAGCCGGAATGGGTCGTACTGGCGGGTCCTGGAGACGGGCGACTACCGCTCATGGGGGTACCGCGTCATCGAGGCCCGGTACCCAAATGTCCGGTACGCGGCGTTCCTGGCCAACTTTCTGAGTGGGTGGCTCCTGCCAGTGCGGGACGCGAGGATGGGCGTTCGCCTGGCGACACTGGCGATGGCGGGCACTATGGCCGCCAACAAAAGATACAACCTCGGGGTCCCAGTGTTGGCTAAGCTGTACGCCATCCTGGGACGCATCTCACGAGGGGGGTCGCCACGAAGGATCTGTGGGCCCTTCCAATTCTTCCACGGCTGGGTGGCTGCTCACCTTGGTGGGTACACGTTTCCGAACGCCATCATTCCTCCGGGCAACGGCCTGCGACCCTCCCTGCTGAACATTGCGGGGGTCGCTCCGATGACCCTAAGTGAGGAGGGCGTGAGGATTCGGATTGGAAATCATGCCAATTTCAACTTCATCCCATTCCCCGCTCCCGTTGGCCAGATGATCGACAACGAGCAGGGTCCGCTGGAGCAGCACGAGTACTTCCTGAACATGCGGGGCGGGGTGCTCGTGGCTCGGATCGACGGGAAGGTGATCTGCGAGCCCTACGTGCCAACCCGGTTCGCCAGGCAGTTCGGGTGCCTTCAACGGATGCCGAAGAGGGTATTCACTGCTGTCCGAGAGGAGACGAACCCTTGCGTCCTTCGCCAGATGTGGCTGATGTTCGTCGCCTTTGGCTCTGGCGACCTCATCACTCTCCCTCCTACCGGGGTCGACGCAGGCTTGGCAACCGAGTACGCCGAACACTGGGCCATCGCGTACCCCGAGGGGCTTTTACGGAAGCCAGTTCGGCGGCTCGAGGTCACCCGTGCGGAGACCGGGAGTCAAGGAAGGAGGCGAGGCACCGCCACACGGGGGAGAACGGAGGCGCGCCAAGCAGCGGAGCCGGCACGGGCAGGAACTTCGGCGGCGGGCACATCGCAAGCTGCTGCCACGACTTCAGCGCCCAGAGAGGGGGCACATGCGGCGGTCGGGGAGCGGACTGGGAAGCAGGTAAGGCGCCTGCTCGAACCCTCCCATGATGCAGTCTTCTCGGCGCTGTGGTCGGCCTGGATGACCCTGCGACAGTCACTGGGGACCGACGCCATCTGGCGAAAGATACTTAGAGAAGGAATCCATCTGCCAGAGGTCGGGTGCCTCCATATCGCCGACAGGGTGGACTTCAACCGGAAGTATGCGTATCTAACGTCCATGGACGAGTACGCGCGCCAACGTGGTCAGCGTGCGGAGCCATCCCTTCTGGTGAAGGTGATGCTCGGTCTAGAGCCCGCTCCAGAACAGATGCCGCCGGTGGAAGATGACAGTAGCAATGACTCCGAGGAAGAGGAGGAGATGGGGGAGGATGAAGGCTCCGAGGGAAGATCCCACCAGGGGAGCCCACGGGAGAGCGGCGAGGTGGCCGGCTCTGACAATGTTGATGTCACTAAGCTCCTCGAGGTCCGCTTCTATCCCTACTCAACCTGCTTCATCCATTCTCTTATGCAGCTTCTAACCTATTTCTCCGTCTTTCTCAGGAGCACACGGATGTTGGTCAGGCGTCCTCAGCGGGAGTAGGAGAGGCGCCAGCAGGACAAGGCGGGGGCCAGACACCCATCATTGAACTGACAAGCGCTAAGGGGTCCCCTGCTGCAATTGCTCCTGCGGCGGCCGGGATAGCGGAAGATGACGCTCTGAACTCCCGTAAGTCTCCTTACTTTACTGCTGGTGCTTGCCGTTGACGATCCGTGACTAACCACGGCATGCCTTGCGCAGTGATCTCAGGACTGGAGGCTCATCGGGCTACCGAACCCGGGCCATCTACGAGTGGACCAGTGGCAGACATGCCGCCTGCTCCGGAACAGACTTCCCACACCGAGCCGGCCCCACCAACTGCTGATCAAGGGGCTACGGATGTCGGCGGTGCTGACATCGGAGAGAGGTCGGGGGCTGACGAGGGTGTCAACGCCGCTGGGGAGAGAGAAGAAGGTCGCCCGGATGTTGGGGAACCTATCCCCCATGAGGACATCCCAGGGGCGGACCCTGCAGCAGACCTGCTGGCTGCCTTCCCTGCCTACCGGCCTGCCGACCCCGAGGAGATGGACGACTCGGACGCGGAGGCGGTCGAGGAGAGCCGGATAGCGCGCCGAAGGGGGTGGAAGTGCATCCAGCGCTTCCTCAAGCGAGACCCATCGGAGTGGCTGGGGCGCATGGGGTCACTCCAAACCTGGATGCGCTTCCTATGTGCCGGGGGAGCTGATGCTCAACGCCTCCATCTGACGGTCCGTGATTTCATGGCCGAAAAGATGCGCGAGAGCCGCCGGCGTGCCGGCGTCGCACAATGTCGGGACATGTCGGAGAGCACGCGGGCGCTCCTCGTGGCGGAGCATGAAGTCCGGCGTCTCGAAGGGCAGGCGGCAGAGAAGGAGGCCTTCGTCGCAACGTGCACCGAGCTTGTGGAGCAACTAGCAGCCCAGCTGGTTGACGCCCAGGTACAGCTGACGGAGGCGGGCCAACAGATGGTCACAATTCAAGTCGAGCGGGAGCATGCACAAGCCAGAATCGACGAACTGCGTGCTGCGACCGCCGACGAGGAGAGGGCACGTAGAGAGCGAGAAGCAGCTCTGGAGGCCGCCAGCCAAAGGGTAGCGGCGTTAGAAAGACTTATCCAGCACGCTAATCCCTAGGGGCTTTGTTTTGCCATTCCCAAAACATTTGCTTCCGCTACTCAATATTTCGATCCATTTGTATGAATCACCATATTTATCTGCATCTTTTGGCTTAACATGCTCGACCACAATTCATTGTCTTGCCGGAGCGTTAACCAAGCTTCAGGCATCCGCAATTGGGCCTGGATTTCTAGAGAAAAGAGGGAGGTCATTCCTAGGAAAGGAGACCTCAAGCCTAATAAATGTATCATCCCCCCAACTTGTTCCAACACACGAGCGGGACAATGCTAGGGGCGTTGAGATTTTATCCGAACATAGGGAAATGAGAAAGGGTGAATCGCGTGTCCCGAATTCAGAAATCCACAACGGTTGGCCTTCCAGGAAATGCCCAAGACGGCAAGCGGACAATGGATCAATCGACCATACTACTGCGATAGACGGACCGAAGTCATCATCAATGCCGCTTTGGGGGTTCCTTCAGGCACAAGGGTGGAAATCCAGATCAACAGGGCATGCGAAGCGTGGGGCGAAGTGACGATTTGTTCGGATAGAATCCAACGCTCTCAAAATTGCGCCACCGTGGGGAAAGCGTATTAGGAGGATGCACTAACCTGGCCGTGCATCACCCCAATTCTCAGACAGAACCTTTTTAACGAGGAAACTGTCGCTTCCCATCATTGCAATGGGGCATCCCGAGCTGGATCGGGGAGAATATCACAACTGCACCACTCTACCTGAAGTCAGGCCAGAAGGCCGGCGACGAGGAGGGGCGAGACATAGCGATCCCTGAGGCTGGACCCGAGTTGAAATGCCCGGCCGTTCCTACGTACATCATCAGGCTGGAGATCAAGCCATACGTAGTTCTGCGAGTGCAGTTTAACGTCATGCAGGACACAGAACCCTATTTGGGGAGATCTTAGTTTAGGGTCGTAGAGCTCGGACCATAGGGGTAGATCTTAGTTTAAGTTCTTAGAGCTCGGACCATAAGGGTAGATCTTAGTTTAAGGTCTTAGAGCTCGGAACATAAGGGTAGATCTTAGTTTAAGGTCTTAGAGCTCGGACCATAAGAACCTCAAAGTACGCCGCATCATGGTCCTATCCCCTGGATATGCAAAGATGCACTGGGGAATAGTGTCAAGAGTGTCGAGATTTTGCCTGGTCAGAATGGGGGGTGGAAAATGTGATGTGAATCATGCGGCCATTCACTCAAGGACTGGGGGCACCGGAGTAACGATATGGGAGTACTGCCGACCGTGGCGGAAAAGCAGCATCAATATCGCACTAACCGTTGATGGAATGAGGCAGCAAACGAGCATCGACCGCTCAATCGCAGGATTCATATCGATTTGCTGCCCGAGGCCATTGGGGGAACCAGCCCGAGTCGGTGGGAGAGCACTGAGGCATTGTGTCCAAACCGTTCACGGGGGCTCCACCCAGGGCGTAGGCGATGGGTCCGAATGAAAGGGAGCACGAAGCCTGAAAAATGGGAGGAACCTGACCAAGCTGAACCTGACCCTCCTGGCAATAAACCAGAGTACTCTTGACACCAGAGGACCACTGCAAGGGGTCGAGGGACACGCCTTGAGGGTGGCCTGAAGGCGGCAGATTCCCTAGAGAAGGGGGGAATCTTTGAGAGGTGGGGGGCTGGACCCGAAGTTTCAAACATCCGGGCATTCCTATGTATCCAATGAGGATGGGAATCAAGCCACACGTAGTTCTTGAAGCGCGGCGCAACACAATCGGGAACCATCGCTGGAAAGGGTGCGGGTCTGACCCTCGCACACAGAAGAATCGGTATTTGATATTTCTTGTTTGTCCTTAAAGATGGATGGTTTTTCTTTGTGCAGCGACATGCCTGTGATTAAGGAATCCCTGGCGTCACCACAATAATCAAGCCATGAAAGGCATTGATGAATGGCGTGGTTATTAACCAGCGCCCAACGTGAGTGTCCCCTGAGGGGAACATCACAATGCAGTGCCGTTTCTCGTCGGGAGGCCAAGACGATCACAGTTTACGGTCGTGTGGTAGGACCAGACAATACAGTTTAAGGTCGTGTGGTTCGGACCATGGAGGAATCCGCTTATCGCGATACGGCGGACTCTGCGGAGGTGGGAACATACCCAGCCCTGCGGTCACGCACGATTCCAGGAGAAGGACCCTGGGATAGGGGCCCGCGTATGTCCATCACCCGAGGGGCAGAGATGCTAGCCTCCAGATATACTGGGCCCAAAACGCGATTGTTCGGGTGACTCCTTCCTCCTTATGGGGACGAGGGTCCAGCTATACACGGCCCTTAGGGAGGACATCAGCATATATCCTTGGTGCTCAGATCGTGGGAGCCTCGACAGACACCATTACCCTGGTTGGCCTGCCTAACGTGTAAAGGTGTACCGAAGGTCAGTATGAAGAGAGTGTCGAGATTCCACTACAACGCACAAAGGCGGAGTGTGATGAGGGCCGCGCAACCAATGTTCGGAGCCTAAAAGAGCCGACATGGCGATCAAGGATGTCGCTGACCATATTTTCAACACAACATCCGATCGCGTCAGCCTAGGACGGGGAAAGCAAACGAGCATCAACCGCTCAAGCACAGGATTCATATCGATTTGCAGCCCAGGACCCGCCGGTAAATCGACCCGGAGCGGTAGGAGAGCACTGAGGCATCGTACCCAAACCGCTAACGAGGATCCCTTTGAGTGAAGGCTCGAACAAGAGGAAGCGCGCGGCCCGACGAGCAACACGGGACTTGCCGGGATTGCATCCGACACTACGGGTCATAGACCAAAGTACCCAAAGCATGTTAACAGATCACCGGAAAGGGTCAGAGGACTCACCCTGAGGGCAACCAAAAGACGGTAGATCCCCGTGATCAATCAAGGGACGGGGCTGGACCTGAAACACAAGCGTCCAGGCGGTCCTACGTATCCCATAAGGATGGGAATCAAGCCGCACGTAGTTCTTGAGAGTCAGTTTAACGTCATGCAGGACGATGAGAGTAAAAAAAGGGGGGAGCAGAAGGCATCCCCAAACGTGGGGGGCGTACAGCGTGGCGAGCAAACCGACGTGAATGAGGTCATAGCCCCACGTTCACACCATACGCCACATACCCAGAGGCAACTGGGCCAAGGGCCCGAGGTGGGATGGAAATTCCCGAAGGATGGGGCTGGGCCTGAAACATGAATGTTCAGGCAGTCCTACGTATCCCATAAGGATGGGAATCAAGCCGCACGTAGTTCTTGAGAGGCAGTTTAACGTCATGCAGGACGAATGCTGAACAGTTTAACGTCTTGTAGCTCGGACGTCGTACAGTTTAACGTCGTGTTGGACGAATGCTAAACAGTTTAACGTCTTGTATCTTGGACGAGGTACAGTTTAACGTCATGTTGGACGAAACACTTGGCAGTTTAACGTCTTGCAGCGCGGACGATATGCTAGGCAGTTTAACGTCGTGCCGCTTGGACGTATGCAGTTTAACGTCGTGCAGGACGTGGTACACTCAGACAAAGTACTGCTTGAGGAACCTAGCGTTGGTGGGAGGAGTGACATGCTCACCATCCATAGTCGCTAGGGAGTACGCGCCATTGGGATAAACTTTGTGGACGACAAGAGGTCCCTCCCACTTGGGCTCCAACTTGGGTGGCTTCATGCTGGGGATCATTGGCGCTCTTAGGGCTAGCACTAGGTCACCCTGTAGGAAGGAGCGGAGGCGAACCTTCTTATTGAAAGCTCGAGCCATTCTGCTTTGATGCCTCTCCAAGTTGTGCAAGGGGCGAAGTCTATTCTCATCCAGTGCTTCCATCTCGACTAGACGGGCTTCAGCAGCTCTGTCCGGCGCTTGCTGGTCGTAGACCGCAGTGCGCAAGGACGGTAACTGGATCTCGATGGGCAGGACGACCTCAGCTCCATACACCAGGGAATAAGGGGTCATCTGGGTGGAATTGCGAGTCGTCGTCCGATAAACCCAGAGGGCGTTGGGGAGCTTGTCCGGCCAACTCTTCTTGTTCTGACCAACCATTTTTTGCAGAATGTTAGAGAGGGTCTAGTTAAACGCCTCGATCTGTCCATTCGCCTGCGCATGATAGCGAGATGTATGGTTCGAGCGAATGTTGTACTTGGCGTACAACTTCTTCAACTCAGCTGCTCGGAAATTGGCTCCGTTATCCGTGAGGATAGCGTGAGGCACCCCAAATCGATGAATGATGTTGGAGGTCACGAAGTCAGCGATCGAACAGGATTTGACCTCTCTGAGCGGAATCGCCTCTGCCCATTTGGAGAAGAAGTCCGTGGCGGTCAGAATGAACCGGCACTGGCGAGCCGTCGCCGGCGGGTAAGGTCCCACAACGTCCATCCCCCAGACTGCAAAGGGCCAAGAATACCTGGTGGTATGGAGAGGCTCCGGCGGCCGATGCACAAAGTTCGCATGAACCTGGCACGCATGGCACCTCCTGGCATACTCGATGCAGTCATGGATCATGGAGGGCCAGAAGTATCCCAACCTCCGAATCTGGTGGGACAGCTTTGGCCCAGTCTGATGGGCACCGCATGAACCAGCATGAACCTCTTGCATGACTCGCGGGATCTCAACTCCCTGAAGGCAACGGAGGAGAACACCATCAAATCCGCGTCTATAGTGGATCTCCTCCAGGCCGGGACTGCTCTGGAGGACAAACTGCGATGCGCGGCGTCGAACTCGCTCACGCTCAGCCCGATCCGGCGGGAGAATGCCATGTTGGAGGTACTCAACCAAAGGCGTCCTCCAATCAGGGGCTGGTTCGACTGCCATATCTGGGGTACTCGGGGCTCCGGGCACAGGGGAAACCGTGGTAAGATTACTTACCGACGGGTCGCGATCTCCCTCCGGGAAAACGGGAGCGATGAGCCTGCGGCGCGTCACGCGGACGGTCAGGTTATCCTGTTCAGGCTCCGCAAGTGACGCAGCAAGGCTGGCCAAAGCATCTGCTCGACCGTTCTGCGACCGGGGAATATGGACAATCTCTGGCCGAGAAGGGAACCGTGCCATCAGAAGGAGGGTGCACTCCAGCAATGGCACAAGTTCCGGCTTCCTGACAACATAGTCGCCATTGATCTTCTTAACAACTAGCTCGGAGTCCCCTTTCACGCACAGATGGGGCACGTCGATCTCGAGAGCTAACTCGAGGCCGGTGATGAGGGCGTGGTATTCCGCCTCATTGTTGGTACAGCCCTCTGACAACAGGAAAGAGTATGGCAGTACAGCTTGCTCCGGGGTAATGAAGACGATACCCAAACCCACTCTGTTGAGCTTAGGATTATCAAGTCTTCTACCGGTGGGGCTCCAGGAGGCACCGTCAAAGTGCATCTGCCAGCATGGACCGGCTCGATCGACCGAGAGGATGGCCTCATCAGGAAAGCCTAGATCCAGCGGCTGATCCGCGGAGGTTGGGTGAGCAGCCAGAAAGTCTGCTAATTCTTGCCCTTTGATGGCCTTCTGAGACACATACCTGATGTCGAACTGCTGGAGAATCACAGCCCACCGCGCTAGACGGCCAGTCAACATAGGCCGGCTCATGATATATTTCAACGGGTCTACCCGAGAAACCAACTGTACCTCATGGTGCTGCAAGTAGTGCCGTAATTTCTGTACGGCAAATACGAGCGCGAGTAAGCTCTTCTCGATGGGGGAATACCTAACTTCCGCATCGAGGAGCATGCGACTGAGGTAATAGAGGCTATTCTCTGTTCCCTCGTTGTTCTTCTGGGCGAGAAGGGCACCCAGGGACCGTTCCAGGGCGGTCACATAAAGGACCAACAGCTTCCCGGATACAGGCGGCATCAGAACCGGAGGTTGCAGCAGGTACTGCTTGATTTCCTCGAAAGCGGTCTGACACTCTTTATCCCATACATAGGTGGCACCTTTCTTCATGAGCCGAGAAAAGGGCTTACACTTGCCGGCCAGATTCGCGATGAATCGGCGTATATAGGCTAAGTGGCCTTGGAACCCTTGCAGTTCCCGGATGTTACCTGGGGGAGGCATCTGGCTAATCGCCCTGATCTTCTCTAGGTCGATCTCAATACCCCGGTATCTTACCACAAATCCAAGGAACTTTCCGGAGGTGACCCCGAAGGCACACTTCAACGGGTTCATCTTCAGGCAGCGAGACCAGAGGAAGCCGAACACTTTCTCAAGATCTTTGAGATGGTCCTGACACCAGCGCGATTTAACCACCAAGTCGTCGACGTAGCATTCCACCAGTGTGCCGAGGATGGGCTTGAATATGCGGTGCATCGCCCGTTGATAGGTGGCACCTGCATTCTTCAGGCCGTAGGGCATGACCCGGTAACAGAAGGTACCTTGGGGGGCCCTGAAGGCAGTGAACTCCTCATCCTCAGGGGACATCCGAATTTGGTTGTATCCGGAGTATCCATCCATAAAGGAGAGGGCTTGGAACCCTGCCGTGGCGTCAATCAACAGCTCTGTCACTGGAAGGGGAAAATCATCCTTCGGACAGTGGCGGTTGAGATCGCGGGAGTCGATGCAGACTCTAATCTACCCGTTCTTCTTCCTGACCGGCACAATGTTGGCCAGTCATTTGGGGTACTGGACTTCCCTCACGAAGTTGGCTTTGATAAGCTTGTCAGCTTCGGCCTCAACCATGGCACCGTGGAATGGGTGCATCTTCCTGGGAGGCTGCTTGAACCCGCGATGGTTCGCCGGGAGACCGAGGCGGTGGACGACTACCTGAGGATCTAGCCCTGGCATCTCGTCATATCCCCAAGCGAACACATCACGGTGCTGCCTGAGAAAATCCATGTACTGCTGCCGCTCCTCAGAGGGCATGGCGGCACTAACCAATGTGGATCTTGTATTTGCTTCGGTTCCAAGGTTCACTTGTACTAACTCATCGACCGTGGCAGAGACGCCCTCCTCAAAGGCTGGGGGTGCATCTTCCACGTCCTCTCCACTCAGGGAGGGATCGTCCACGGGAGAGACTGCGTTGAAAACTGAATTGGGGCTACCAGATCCTGCTGGGCCGCTGGTGCTGGCATGGGCGGTCGCGGTCATCTCATCAGGAGATTCACAGGCCGTCGAGACCATGGCTACGTCCAACCGTTGAATCGGGAGGACGTAAGCGTCATCCAAACTTGCCCAGGCATCACTTGCAACAGCGACAGGCTCGACCTCACCTGCCAGGATCTGCTTATCCTTGCTCTTGTAATAGTCCGCGTCCAGATAGCGGGCTTCACATGAGGCAAAAGGAGAGGCATCTCCTTGAAGCACGCCTACTCGACCGTTAAGGGAGTATTTGAGGCATTGGTGGTATGACGAGGGAACCGCCGCATGAAGGTGGAGCCATGGCCTGCCCATCAATGCGTTGTACGCAGTGTCTTGAGAGACTACCATGAATTCGGTGTTGGCAACCAAGTCACCGAACTGGGTCTTCAAATGTATCTTGCCGACCGGAGTTTGCTCGGTGCGGTCGTACCCCTGGATCCTGAGGTCGGAGGGGATCAAGTCATACTCAGACAACCCCAATCTCTGGAGCATCCGAGTTGGAATCAGGTTAATCCCGGACCCCGTGTCGACAAGACAGCGTCGGACTTCAAGGCCATTGAACTGGCCGGTAACATACAGCGGACGAATGTGCCCCTGTATAGGAGGGTCTTCATCATTACCAGAAAACGAGATAACTGCCTAGCATTCGGCGTCCTCAATCGTTTCGGCGTGAAAGGCCTCTGCAGCCGCAACCTCTGTCTCAAACTGGAGGGGGCTCTTCAGGGCTTCAGCGAGTGCCTCGCGCATCTCAGATGACATGCGCAGAGCCTCAAGGATGGAGAGTCTCGCCGGGATGTCGGCCAAGTGCTTCAGGACATCATACTTTTTGGCCAAGCGCGAGCCCCTTGTTGCAGGAGGTTGCTCTGCGGTTGGAGGCATGACGGGCCTTGCCGGTTGAACTGGCGGCCGGCTGGTACTTGGAGCATCTCGCTGTTCATTGGTTGAAGCCCGAGAAATGGTCACCGTACTGTGGTCAGGAGGCCGGGATGGACTCGTGGCAGGGCGGAGCTGATCGTGACGCGGCTGAGGCAGTTCTGCCTGGTCCCATACCACAAACAGTGGCGGAGGCGAATCCGTCATCCCCGGATGGGGGGGCTGCGCACGCTGAGCTCGGTCTTGAGCCTGCTGCCTGGTCTCAGTGGCGTGCACGGCCTGGCTGGAGGTACCAACTGCTGTGCCCCGGTGACTCCTGTTGTTGCGGCTCCTCCGATGGTGGCAACGACCGGGGACACTAGGGAGGTCCACCTGGTGTTCTTCAACGTCGGGAACCGAAAAGGGATTTACTAGCTCAACGGTATTAACCGAAGCGTACCCAACACTGTCATCGGACGAATCATTCACCACTGGGCGGATCCGAGGAGGGATCCCCATCTCTGGGGGCATGAAATCGCCGAGAGTGCGGGATAGTGGCGGAACTGGCGGGGCCCGCTCTTCCTTCTTGCGCCGCTGCCGTTTGCTCTTCTTGGAAGAGGCAGGCTGGGACGACGATGCCGAAGCAACACCCGCAGATTCTGGGGGCTCAGGCTGATTCAAGCGCGCACGGATGATTCCATGGGCGCGAATGATCGTCTTGCGGGCCATCCAGTTTTTATACTTCTGGGATCCGCGGTCGGAGACCAGCTGCCATTCGTCCTCATTGCCGCTATCGTCATCTGATCCCACGAACACGCCCGCCACTTGTGCCGGAGATGGGCCCAACCTGATTACATTGTTGTTAATCTGGTCTTGGAGCCAATCCTTAAACACATAGCACCGCTGGATGGTGTGCCCCAGGGCCCGATGGTAGGGGCAGTAGCGGGGGTTATCCATGAGATGTGCCTCCTCCGGCCTCCAACACTCAGGAAGTCGCACAATCCTCTGCTCCAGGGCGCTCCAGAAATAACCGGGGACCTGATCCTCGTGAAATGAGTAGGTCAGGTATCGCGGGCCCCTGGGAGCGTGGTCTTGACGAGGGGCTGGAGGGGCCTGCCGAGGAGGTGGACCCTGATTATCTCGCCTGGGTTGTGGCGGTACATTACGCGGAGGGGTCGGCCGGTTCTGAGGCTGCCGCTGCTGGGCCGGGAACTGGGCCCGTGGAGGCGGATTCCTGTGAGGCTGTGGAGCTGGCCTCACCGGCAGCAGCTCCAACGGCCTGGGAGCCTCTATCTGGGCAACAGCAGCGGGCTCAGCCCTGCTGGCTCTTCTTGCAGGAATCATAGGAGGCAGCGGGTGTGCCTGGCTGGCCTGTTGCAGGGCTTCCTCAAGACGTTGAGCTTTGTCTGAGAAGTCCCTGAACCCTCTGGGGTAATTCTGAGTGATCAGGGAAGGGACCAGCTCGGTCTTGACGTTCCTGACGCACATTGTCAGCAACTGCTCCTGAGTCAATGGCATGTCAAGGGAATACGTGAGACCCTTCCATCGGGCGACGAAGTCCGCGACTCGCTCGTCAGGCCTCTGCTTGCACTTGAAGAGGTCTGCGATACTCGTCTTCCAGGTCGTGGAACTGAACTGGTAGAGGAACTGTCTACGAAGGTCCTCCCAGCTAGTTATCGACCCGGCGGGGAGCTGGCTGTACCAGACAAATGCTGGCCCTTCCAGCGTCTGGACAAAGCAGCGAAGCTTAGCGGCCTCTTGCTGCGCCGGAGTCCCCAACATAGGCCCGCACCTCGAGTTGAAATGGGCCAAATGCTGTGGCGGATCTCCAGTCCCGTTGAAGGGGGCGAAAGTGGGATTCCCGAATCCTGGAGGCGCCGGCATGTCATCCACCCATGCTGGGTATGGCTTGCCGTCCGGTGGGATCGCCACTTGCCGAGTCTCCAAGGCCTCCAAGCGGGCGATGAGTGCCGCCATCGGATCGCCCGGACATGGATTCCAGTCCTGGCGAGGATCTCTAACCACGAGCGCATTGCATGGCCCTTCAATCGGGTCGTCGACCGGGTCGTCGAACTCGGCAGCTCGTGGGATGGCGGGCGGAGCGGCCCTTGGGGCAGCGGGAGGAATCCGAGAGGGGTCTCTCAGGTAGTCACGCCGCTCGGGAGGGTGTGGTGAAACATACCGCGCCCTCTTGCCATAGGTGATGGCCTCTCTCCTGTCGGCGAACCCGGCATAATCACGGTAACCCGGGAGAGTCTCATCGAGGAGTGGCTGTTCCTGTCCCTGTTGTCCTGGCCTAGGATCACCGTAGTCAGGCCGCTGCTCTGCAGCGCGCTCGGCGAGGAGCTGGTCAACTAGCTTCTTCTGTTCGGCGAGCTGTTGACGTAGCATAGCCTTCTCGGGATCCTCATCCGCCCTCTGTGTGGAGGCAGATGGGTCGGCGGGCTTTATAGCCTCGCCGTGCTCTTTACCTTTACTGGCGTTTCGGCTCAACGTCAGTGCTTCAGTGGGTGCGGGGAGACCCAGGAGGCTCCTCTGGTGACGAGTAACTCTCGCCGATGGATCCAACAACGGCTTGTCTTCGGGGGGAGAGCCCCCGTTGAGAAGTTCCAAACCGTTCCCCTCCCCCGACAGGTCAGCCATGTTGACTGTTTCTGTCCCTGGGGATGTACCCTCAGGGCCGCCCAGTGAATCGGGCTGTCGGCGAATCGCACTGAAGCGTAGGGCAGCGTACTGCCCCCATCCACGGATATACACGTGGGGAGTGGCTTCCTCGATAACCTTGCGGAGTACTTGAAAACACTCAACGCATCGTTGTTGGAGGGCCTCGTGGTGCCCAAATGACCCGGGGTGCCGAACCGCGGGGAGCGTGGCCAGGTCAATTTGACGGCACTGCTCACCAATATCCTCCAGGTGCATTTGACTCCCGGGATATGGCATTTGTAAGTGGTGAAGACGGGAGTGAGTCTCCCGGAGAGTTCGGCGGAAGCATTCGAACTCATCCGGGGTGAGCGATTCGGGTGCATCAAAGTCCAGGCCTGCGACTGGCCAAAACTTCTCAGGGAAGTGTCCCTCTGCAAGGACGGTCCAGAAGCTCCACGACTCAAACTCGGGACCCAGATCTCCTCGGTCCTCTTCAATGACTGGGAATGGACGGGGAACCGGCAGTGGTGCCGAGGCGGGCCGCCGGGCTGACGGGCTGGCCGGCGGTGAATAAGACGAACAGGCCGATTGGCCTCCATATCCTGGGCCGCCCTCTGAGGGGGGCGGTGCCCTGGCTACCACATCACGATAGGACGGGCCGACGATCGAACATCCTGCCGTAGCATCGGTGCTCGCCGAGGGTGCACTAGATCGTGGTTCGACCGTCGGTCCCCAGAAAAAGTCTCCGGCTTCTCCGATCGAGGCAGAAGGCGCTTCCAGAGGGGCCGGTACCAACCGCAATCTTGATCCTTGGGGGTCTACCAGGCCCTCGTTACTCCGGATATACCTTCGGAGAGAAGCGGGGATCACATCGATCTCGCTCTCAGGGAGTACGAGGCTGACGTGCCACATTCCTACCCCTGCCCTTGACTGGCGGGATTGGGGGAAGGGCTCTGTCGCCGAATCATACTCCGCCTCTGTATCAGAGAAACGAACTGGTCGGATCTCTGTCCGGAATTCCGTAACATTCTTCCCTCGGCGTCGACGCCTCGCCCTCCTGCCCCTGGGTGGTTCTTCGGGGCATGGCTGATCTCTATCCTGGCGTCCTCCGGCCGCACTGGTGCTGGGGCCAAGAGGACTGGAAACCAAGGTGCGAGGGGTACCGGGACAGATATCAAAGGGGACGCGGGGAGAGATGATTCCGGGCAGGCCTATGGGCCGGGATCAGAAGGCGGGGTGACCCATGCCTCTTGGATCGGCCACACGGAGTAGCCCCTGTTGGCGAATAGCGCTACCGCGAGGTGGTCCGCGGTGGCTATTGTCTGTACCAGTAACCGGGAGAGTCAACCCAACCTGCCTTTGGGGCGGTCGGGGCCTCGATCCGGGTCGGGCATAGAAGTTCCCCTGCTCAGGATGCGCAGGGGCCTGGTGACTGGAGCCAGCATTGGCTTGAGCCAACGCGGCCGCTGTTGCTAGGGCCCCAAGGTGGGCATCCTATTCAGCTCGGGCCCGACGTTGGCATCGGGACAAACGAGTCGGGATGAGCGGCGCGGGCAGGTGGAGAGCCTGTTCCTCGACTTGAGAGGCCTGGCGGCGATGTCGTCGTGGCCTGACAGGAGCCCTCATCGCGGATCCCTGGAGCGAATCCCAGATAGGGTGGTCCCGGGCATCTTCCACCTCATCCGCATAGGGGAAGGAACTGTCGGAGCGTTCCGGGGATAAACTCCCGAAACAGTTGGACGTCGAGGTAGGCAGCGGTGCCTCCCTGCGAGGCCCTCGGGGGCGGCGTTGGTGGCGAGGTGCAGCTTCCTCGAGGTCTAGGCGAGCCATGTCCCTAGTGGGGATGACTCCCTCTTCCTCATATCTCTGCACCAAGTTGTTGATCACCCTTCTTTGGATGACCTACGAGGGGGAGAGAGGGCGTGGTTGCCCCGCAGCTGCGGCTGCTGGGACGGCTGTGGAACGGGCGGAACCGCGCGGAGTAGCCGCGTCGGTGTTTCCTCTACCCCTGCGCCAGTGGGCGGGTGGCGATCGGGCACTGGATTGGGTGACCTGATTTCTGAAAGCAGGGAGAAAAACCCATTAACACTGACAGGAAAAGGAATCGACAACCAACCATTAGTGCCACGACGCCTTCCGTGGGGGGGACCCATGCCCTCGACGTCGCGAGACGGAGTGCCCGAGTTCCCTTCCTCAGCCCCTGGCGGGTAAAACTGAATGCTCGGTCGAGCAACATGCTGGTCTTCCAACACCTCTGAAAGCCATCAGTCTGCGTATTGAGGAGAAGAGATTCATGTCGGGTTCACCATTTTTCTGTTTCGGTGCGGATGTGCGTCGGGTTACGCTGTTCCGCCAGGACGTGTTCGCGCGTGCACCCGTCGACCCGAGGGGATGGGCGCGCGCGGCTTGTGGCCCCGCAGTCCCGCTTTCCAAGGGCGGGCGGCATTCGTCCCTTATTCAGGGGCGTCTGCTCCTTGATCGAAACCGGGATGATGGGGTGTCGGCTCCTCCTTCCGTGGACGTCTCCTCGGAACTCGTCGCCTAATCCGGGTCTCCCTCATAGATTTAAGAATGTTCGTGAATCTCGTTCCCGGCGCCATATCTTCATGGACCCCGGTTAATTACGCTGCTTCCACCCGGACGCTCCATGGAGTCTGGTCGGGGCAGCAACCTGCGGTGAGGAGACCGGGTGGCTCCGGGTGCTGGGGGCCTGTCTTGACACTGCGCCTCTGCATGTCTGCCTTCCGTCCCTAATAGGGCTTCTCGAAGGCGTGATGGCCTGAGGCATCCTGCGCTTGGCGCGGGGAACTGTGTTACCTGAGGTTTTCCTCAGCTTCCCATGTTTAACACGGGGTATGCCGCGAGTTTAACATCCAGCGGGGACGGCATCGGACTGGTCCACACGAGGAGTGGATCAGATGACAGAACCCCTTGCGGGGAACCTCCGACGCTGGGGCCAGCACATGGGCGGCTTCCCGAGTGAAGTGGAGTGGAATGAAATGGCATGACCCCACCGGGATGTGGCGGCCCGGGTGAGGATCAGGATGGATGATGGAGTGAAGAGCTTGGACCCCGTAGGGGCTTCCTACGTACCGCGCGTTAGCGCGGATCAAAGTCAGCGTAGTTCGGATGTACAGTTTAACGTCATGCTGGACGTCGGCAAACCGAATCACGAAGAGATCGAGGCCGCCGGGCAGAGGATTGAACCGAACCACCTCGCACAGAGGGGGATGGAACGGCCGGGTGGATCACAGTTTCACGTCATGCTGGACGTTGGCAAGCCGACTCACAAGGAGATCGAGGCTGCCTGGAGAAGGATCGAACCGAACCACCTCGCACAGGGGGAGATGGAACGGTCGGGTGAATCACAGTTTCACGTCATGCTGGACGATAAAAAGAGAAATAGAAAAAGGGGCAGTGGGGAAGAACAATGGAGATACACACGTGCAGTCTCCCACGGGGGCAGATTCATAGGTGAATCGACGCGAATGTGAACCCGGGAGGGGCCCACGGATGGACGAACCGACGTGAATACGACCGGGACGACCAGGTGGTGGGCTTGAACCTCGGAGAGGCTTCCTACGTACCCTGTTTAGAAGACAGGGATCAAATTCCACATAGTTCATTCTGTCTGTAACACTCTACCCCCGTGGGCGAAGGCCACTCCAATCTCGACATCCCTGCAGAGACGCGCGGGTGGGGGCCACATCCAGACTGGGGGGATCCTGCGTGCGAGACACATGATCAGGTGATGCGGACGGTTTAACGTCTTGCCGGACGAAGTACAGTTTAACGTCGTGTGTTGAGGACGAATCGGACGGTTTAACGTCTTTCCGGACGAAGTACAGTTTAACGTCGTGTGTTGAGGACGAAGGTGCTTGGCAGTTTAACGTCTTGTCGCGCGGACGAAGTACAGTTTAACGTCCTGCAGGATGAATGCTGAACAGTTTAACGTCTTGTAGCTCGGACGATATGCTAGGCAGTTTAACGTCGTGCAGCTTGGACGTGTGCAGTTTAACGTCATGTGGGACGAATGCAGTTTAACGTCGTGCGGGACGTATGCAGTTTAACGTCGTGTGGGACGTATGCAGTTTAAACTTCGTGCAGGACGTATGCAGTTTAACGTCGTGCAGGACGTCGAAGCCGCCGATAGGTCCGTGTCACTTCGCGCAAGCCCAAGGGGGGCCGCACGAGAAGACGACGCACGGTGCAGGCACCCGGGATGAGGGTCACCGGGCGCCACGCAGGCGGGTACCCTCAGGGGGTCAAAGGGGGCGACCCTGGCGGTTTGCGCGCAAAAGAGGAGCTTTGCGTGCAATACCGCGGGTCGGCGCGCAAATGGGCGGGCTGGCGCGCAATTGGGCCAGAACTTTGCGCGCAAATGATAGAGATTGCGCACACCGGGCTTCGGATAGCGCACGGGGGCAACGGCTCATTCTTTAATGAATGGCCACTTTTAAAATGGGGGGTGCGCGCAATCGGGCTGGATTGCGCGCACCCGGGGGCAATTGCGCGCAAGAGGCTTCTTTTGCGCGCAAATGCCTTTGAGTGAAGGGTTATTCAAAGGAAAGGAGCCAGAGGGATTGCGCGCGAAGGCGAACCCCGAGGCTTTCTTGCGCGAAAGAAAAGAGGTTACCTGAAGATCGGCATTGCGCGCGGAAGGGGTTGGATTGCGCGCACGAGAGACCTTTCGAATTCTGGCAACCTTCAAAACGTCGGGGGTCGCCTTATATTTATAGGCAACCCCGGGCGCGGAATCCGGTCCGCGGGCGCGGAATTCTCTTCGCGGGCGCGGAATCGGGCCCGGCGCTCAAGGGGAGTCGCGCGGGCCACTGTCGCGCAAAATTGCGCGCCGTCCCAGCGCTTTGCGCGCATCCCGGGAGGTTTGCGCGCGGCTCATCAACTTTGCGTGCGGGCCTCCAAAATTCCGCGCAAGGCCTCCGGGCCCTCCGAAACGTGCTTCCGACTCCAAATATGACCTCGCTTTCCGCATCCGGAGCTTAGATTGGGAACAACGGACTTTTCCGGCGTCTACAGATGCACCGCAATTTTCTGGTTCGCTTCTTGTTGTTGTTTGTTTTTTCTTCACACGTTCGTTTTCTTTGGTATGTAGTCTTCTCGTATTTATCTCCCATCAGGGGACAGAAAAGATTTATTTTCAGCAGGTACGAGGTACGGGTTCCTGACATCCGACAACCTTTATCAGATATTTGACAAATCATTAAAATGTACATGATATGACCGTTAGATAGATTAAATATAGGGAATAAAGAAATTCAAACAGTGAGTCGAGTGATCGGTAGGTAATCAGCATCGGTAGCTTGAACATCGGTAGCTTGAACATCGGTAGCTTGAACATCGGTAGCTCGAACATCGGTAGCTCAATGTCATTAGTTGATTTGACTCTATCGGTGGCTCTATGCGTCGGTTGGTACATGCTTGTATCGGTGACTTTGTTTATCGGTAGCTCCATTCGTCGGTAGCTTCATGCGTCGGTAGCTTCATGCGTCGGTAGCTTCATGCGTCGGTAGCTTCATGCGTTGGTAGCTTCATGCGTGTATCGGTAACTTTGAGTCTGTTAGTAGCTTTGTCCATCGGTGACTCTTATTCCATTGGTAGCTATTTATACTTACACCGGTAGCTCTATATTTGTATCGGTAGCTGTCTGTAAGTCAGCAGCTTATATTTATAAGCACATCGGTAGCTCTGTGTTAAGTCTATCGGTAGCTGTCTGTCGGTAGACTAAGTCTATCGGTAGACTGGTTACCGGTAGCTCTTTATCAGTAGCTATAGGCAGATTACTTATGTTTTATGCAGAACACATCCGATTGTATTATAATCAATTTATAACTTGTATGAACATGGATAAATGATGATTAACATATTCCAAAGACTATTTTAAAAATTATTATTGGTTTGATCACATATTTGAATGAATTAAAGTAGAGATCAATGATACTTAAAAATATCATATAGAATGAAAACATAATTGGGATTTTCAAAACATATGAATACATGATTGAGATTATCAAAACAGGTGAGGTCAACAATCTCCCCCCTTTTGATAATCACAATTTATGATATGGGCATTTAACATAGTGAAAATATAATAGTAAAGAGTATAATATTGAATTCAGAGATAATAAAAATAGTATGATATAGACAAAAATTATCAGACGTAACAATCATAAGGTACTAAATAGACATAATATTAGAGGAAAAAATAAAATAAAATAATGAACAGAAGGGTAAAGTGTCTCCCCTTATTCGTTATTTTTCTCCATTGAAAATATTTTTCATTCTCTTTGTTCTCCCCCTTATTCTCGCATTTTGTTCTCCCCCTCATTCTCCCAGTTTGTTCTCCCCCTCTTATTATTCTCCCCCTTTGTGATAATGAAAAAGTGGGAAAGCATATATATATATATATAGGAGACAAATAAACAAGATAAGTAAAAAGAGTTCTGTATTAGAGTAGTCAAAAAGAACAAAAACAGAATACAAAGGAATTCCAATCAAAAATCCTGGCCACTGGTTCAATCCGCATCTGCAACGAGAGACTTTCCTTTAGGATCAGAAGGATGCTCGGGTGGTGAGGATTCAGGTGAAGGTTTGGGAATGCCAGAAAAGATCAAAGGAGGCTGGGCCACTGACATAGAGTCAGGCTTGTAGGTTGAAGATTTTTGGGTGATCATTGGTGTGAGGCTTCGAAGGGCTTGAACAGGAGTCAGCTGGACTGTGGAAGCAGCTGAGGCAGAAGCAGGCAAAGCAGGAGGGATGATGACTGGTCTGGCATCAACATGCAAGAAGGGCAGCAGCAGATTTCTAAAATCCATAATAATTCCTCCTCCTCTTTCCATAGCAGAGATGAAATCATCTTTGTTCTCCATGAATTTCTCTAAGGCAGGAGTCAGTTCTCGTAGCTTGCTCACTTGTTCTCTGAAAGCTTGAGTGACTGGAGGGAGCTTCATGTGTTCCAACATTAGCTTGAAGTGGTGTTCGAGTTGATGCTTTGTGAAAATTTTGGAGAAGTAGTAGTCCACTTTGATTTTAATGGCTTCCTGAGAGGCAGAGGCTTCTCTCATATAGTCTTGAACAATCTTCATGATTTCTCTGGCAGAATCTCTTGTAGAAAGCACCACACGGCTCAACTCTGATGAGTCCACAGAGCCACTGGTAGAAATAGAGCCAATCTCCTCCTTCAACATTGCTCGAACTTGATTTAGGTCAACTGATAGTTTGGATGTGAGAGGGCCAAGAGAGAAGGAAACAGTTTCTTTGAAACTCATAGACAGACCACTGATTAGACTTTGAACTTGAGAGTCTTGTAACTGAACATGATCCTTCACTGAGGTTTCGAAACTTTCAAACACTGAGACAAACTGGCTTACTACACTCTTCACATAGGCTAGGTCCTTGTCAGCTTGAGACTTGGAGATCATATAGGAATCCAAAGTAACAACTGATGTCTTGAGAGCTTCCAGATCTGATTCGATTCTTGAAGACTGAGTCTGGCACTCTTTCACTTCTTCCATAAGCTCAGACACAAATGAAGATAAATTGCAAGCCAGAGATAGCTCGAAAGATCTCTCTAAAATTTTCATTTCTTCATAAAAGCTTTGCTTCATCTCAGCAACTGATACACTGAAAGATTCTTTCAGCTCATTCTTCATGGATTCATGATCTGATTTGGAGACAAAATCACTTGGGATAACTGCAGCAGATCCCCTTGCTGAGGACAAATTAACTACAGAAGTAGTCATTATTGAATTAATTGAGGAAGCAAGAGAGGTTTCCATTAACTTCACTTCTTCAACAGAACTGGATTTGAGGTCCTCTTTCAGCTTATTCAAATCATGAAATCTGACCACATCATCTGGCAACATTTCAGAAGCAAGATCATAATTGGTCTTCGGTCTATTCATAGACACCTCATCATCTGAATCTGGATAATCCAATCCACAGACTATAAACCCTGGGTCTTCTACCCAGTCTCCAAGTTCAACAGCTACTGTAACATTTCCAAGCACAGACTGATGCTCCCCCTCAATGGGTGCATTCTTATGTATCACAAAAGCCTTTTCTGCTGGATTCTCTTCATCAGAATCTTCTACTACAAGTTCCACAGGTGCAGTATCTTGAAGATTTTCTGATACAGGTACAGCTTCTTCTATAACTCTTTATACTTCATCAAAAGGCATAGCTGAGTTCCCAATCAAAGGGCTCATACTTAAACTACCAGAAGCAGACAATTCAGATACATTTTCCTTTTCCTCTTCTTCTTGGTGAGGTACAGACTGGTCTTCCTCATGAGTAGATACAATTTCCTCTACTTTTCCTTTCCTAGAATAAACCAATTCTGCAACAGGACTTGGGCGCAAGTCTGGATCTCCTCCAACATCCATAGGAGTTTCTTCTTCTTCTTCTTCTGTTTCATCACTATAAGCAGGTTCCTCTTCATCAAGTCTCAGACTCGGATCTCTCATATCCTTTGGTCTTGAGGGATGATCCACAGGGTTAAACCTATCATAAATCTTCTGATCATCACTGACCCATTCACCCATCCATGGGTTCCAGCTAATTTTCATGTACTTGCAAACAGTCGAGGTGATACAGAAATTGTTCTTGACTACAACTGTCTCATCCTGAGACTCAGCTATTCCTTTCACTTTTATCATCACTGAAATCAGCTTGGCAAAGAACAAAGCATTAGTCTTTGACTTTGGTCTAATCATGTCTTCCATTTGAAGCATCAACAATCTACACAGATTGATTTTTACACCATGTCTTAGCAAATGAAGAAGATAGATATCTTGATATCTCAGATTTGCAAAATCTCATCGCCTCGGTACCAACACATGCTGAACAAACTTGAAAAGCAGTCGATTTTCTCCATCCATTTCAGCAGCAACCACTTGCTTTTGATTTCCATTACCAGTCAGTTCTTGTAAAGCGGTCTCATAATCAAAGATATCACTACTAGGTGGCATTTCTCTTGATACATACCCAGAGACACCTTCATGTGGTACTTTCAAACTCTCATCCCACTCTACTGAAGAAAAAGACATCTCTTTTTCATTTACAAAAGAGCTTACTCAATTCTCATTCTCAGACTTCTCAAAGGATACAAACTCATAGAACTGTTTTACCAACTTTGGGTAGTATGGGCCATTGTTATTCGAGAAACAATCCACCCATTTCTGGTCTTCCAAAATCTCGAGTACTAAGGATTTTCTAGGCAGTAGCCATTCCACGCACAGTTCCTTCTCGATTACTATGTCTCTATTCTGCAAGTGAGGATTCACTGGTCGCCTTCCCGATCTAGTTTTGACTTATCTAACACCGACTTTATGCTGTGTCTTCTGCTTATTAGCATTTGGTTCTACACTTTCATCTCTGACGATAGGAAGCTTGGTTTTTGCCATCGCGGGTTTAGGGTTCTTGGCCGATTTGGGAGGTAAGGTTCTAAGGTGAGAGGTTTTGAGCTCGGTGAGGTAAGAAGTGGCTTAGACTTAGTTTTATCATTTAGGAATTCCAAATAAACGACTAAAATAGAGTAATAAAATAAAATAAAACGATTCGTATTCTTGGCGGCAGACAGATGTTTTAAAAACATTGCATCGGTGTGAGTTAATCATCGGTGAGAAAAACAAATCGGTGAGAATTTCGACGTCGGTGAGAAACTTACATCGGTGAGAATTTTCACATCGGTGAGAATTTCACATCGGTGAGAATTTCACATCGGTGAGAATTTCACATCGGTGAGAATTTCACATCAGTGAGAATTTTCACATCGGTGAGAATTTCACATCAGTGAGAATTTTCACATCGGTGAGAATTTCACATCAGTGAGGATTTTCACACCGGTTGTGATTAAACATTCCCAGTTCGTGTCTTATGTAACTTAGCCTATCCGAACTTAAAGGTTTAGTGAAAATATCAGCCAATTGATGTTCAGTGCCAATAAATTCAGGAGAAATATCACCTTTTTGATAGTGATCTCTTAGGAAATGGTGTCTTACATCTATGTGTTTGGTTCTAGAGTGAGATACAGGATTCTTAGAGATGTTTATTGCACTGGTGTTATCACAGTTGATTGAAACATGTTTAAAAACATATCCATAGTCCAAAAGAGTGTGTTTCATCCACAGAATTTGTGCACATCAACTACCAGCAGCTACATATTCTGCTTCGGCAGTAGATAATGCAACTGAGTTCTGTTTCTTACTACACCAAGAAACTAAGGATTTTCCAAGCAAATGACATGTTCCTGATGTGCTTTTTCTATCTAACTTACAACCAGCAAAGTCAGCATCTGAATAACTCATTAACTCAAAGGATTTCCCTTTTGGGTAAAACAAAACTAAGTTAATCGTGTGTTTGAGATATTTAAAAATTCTTTTAACAGCAAGCAAATGAGATTATTTTGGACTAGCTTGAAATCTAGCACACATACACACACTAAACATAATATCAGGTCGACTAGAAGTAAGATAAAGTAAACTACCAATCATACCTCTGTAATTTGTTTGATCAACTGGTTTCCCAGTTTCATCTGCATCCAATTTACAGGTAGTACTCATAGGAGTTTCACCTTCCTTGATACTATCCAGACCAAAACGTTTTAAAAGATCCTTTGTATATTTACTTTGATTCAAAATAATACCATTTTCATTTTGAAATACTTGAAATCCAAGAAAGTACTTAAGCTCTCCCATTAAGCTCATTTCAAATTCATTTTGCATACTTTTTGAAAAATCAGTACATAAAGAGTGTTTAGAAGATCCAAAAATAATATCATCAACATATATTTGTACAACTAAAACATCTTTAGAAATTCTTTTAATGAAAAGAGTTGGATCAGCAATCCCTTTAGTAAAACCTTTTGAAATAAGGAAATTGCTAAGTCTATCATACCAAGCTCTTGGAGCTTGTTTTAAACCATACAAAGCTTTAGAAAGTTTAAAAACTTGATTTGGAAAATGGGGGTTAGTAAATCCAGGTGGTTGTTCTACAAAAACATCTTCAATTATAAAACCATTTAGAAATGCGCTTTTCACATCCATTTGATATAGCTTGAAATCGAGATGTGCAGCATATGCAAGTAAGATCCTAATGGTTTCTAGTCTAGCTACAGGTGAAAAAGTTTCCTCATAGTCTATACCTTCTTCTTGACTATATCCTTGTGCAACTAGTCTAGCTTTGTTTCTAACTATATTTCCAGATTCATCTACTTTATTTCTAAAAACCCATTTTGTGGCTATTGTCAAGGTGTCCTTAGGTCTGTCAACTAATTCCCAGACTTTGTTTCTTTCAAACTGATTTAGTTCTTCTTGCATAGACATTACCCAGAATTCATCATTGATAGCATCATTGATATTTTTGGGTTCCAGCTGTGAAAGAAAGGCTTGATGTTCAACCTGGTTTCTTAGAGAAGCTCTAGTTTGTGTTCCTCTATCAAGATTACCGACAACAGCTTCTAAAGGATGATTCTTTAGAATCCTTGTTGATCTGGTAAAGGTTGGACTAGAAATTTCAGGTTCATCTATAGGTTCGGGTTCAACAGAAGCAGATTCTGGAGAAAGTCCAGAACGGGATACTTTTATAACAGGTTCTTTAGATTTATCATTAAGGTCAAGAATAGATAAGTCTTCTTCAAGATTCTCAAGAGAGGTTTTAGGCTCATGTGGATCAGTTTCATCAAACTTGATGTGAACAGATTCTTCCACACATTTGGTTTTCTTATTGAATACTCTATAGGCTTTACTTGAAATAGAGTAACCCAGAAAAATTCCTTCATCACTTTTGGAAGCAAACTTATCCAGATTATCTTTAGTATTCAGAATAATTACTTTGCAACCAAAAACTTTAAAGTAATTAACCTTAGGCTTTCTATTGTTCCACAATTCATAAGGGGTTTTCTTAAGAACAGGTCTGATTAAGACTCTATTAATGACATAACAAGCTGTATTTACAGCTTCAGCCCAAAAATAAATAGGCAGATCATATTCATTGAGCATGGTTCTAGCAATTTCTTGCAGGGTTCTGTTTCGTCTTTCTACTACACCATTCTGTTGGGGTGTTCTAGGGGCAGAAAAGTTATGAGTATAGCCATTGTGTGAGCAATAAGATTCAAAATCTTGATTTTCAAACTCACGACCATGATCACTCCTCAGGGTTTTAATCTTAAGTCCACTAAGGTTCTCTACAGACTTGGAGTATTTGACAAAGTAAGAACAAGCTTCACTTTTGTGAGCTAGAAAATATACCCAAGTATATCTAGAAAAGTCATCTACAAGAACATAAACAAAGTGCTTCCCATTTAAACTATAAACTCTTTATGGTCCAAACAAATCCATGTGAACCAATTCAAGTGGTTGAGAAGTTGAAACTTCTTTCTTTGATTTAAAAGAAACTTTGTGTTGTTTTCCCTTATGACAGGGGTTACACACTCTATCATTTGGGAATTCTAATTTAGGTAGGTCTCTAACTATGTTTTTCCTAGAAAGTTTTCTAAGTGAGTGAATGTTTCAATGTCCTAATCTTCTGTGCCATAGCCAATATTCTTTATGAAAAGCATTCAAACAAGTAATATTCTGCTTAGCTAAAGAATTCAGATTAACATCATAAACATTCTCATTTCTTAAGGCAGAAAATACTAAAACATTCTTAGAATTAAAAACTTTGCAAGAATCATTTTCAAATTTAACATCAAAACCATCATCACATAACTGAGAAATACTTAATAGATTGTATTTAAGGCCATCGACAAATAAAACTTTAGAGATCAAAATTGAATCAGTGTTACCAATCTGGCCTAGGCCGATGATTTTCCCTTTTGAATTATCACCAAAGGTGACAAAGCCTCCATCAACTTTTATTAAACTCTTGAAACAAGAGAAGTCTCCTGACATATGTCTTGAACATCCACTGTCCAAATACCACGTCTCTTTACAGGAGCTCTTCAAGCAAGTTCCCTACAAAACAGATTTAGATGGGAGATGATTTTGGTACCCAGATTTTCTTGGGTCCAGACAGGTTAGCCAATAACACTTTAGGTACCCATATTTGCATAATGGGTCTCATATAATTTATAGAATTGACATGATTTGAAAGATAAACTTTATTAGATCCATAGCTATGTATATAACTGGTTGAAGCATATGAAGTTCCAGAATTAACTTCATTCTGTCCAGATTTAGAAATGAATCTAGTTTTAGCAATTTTCCTTAGTCCAGGTTGGTATCCTATGCCAGTAGTATATTTAGGTGCTACTTGCTTTCCTAGCATCTCTGTTAGAGTATTCTTGCCATTGGTGAACTTCTCTAAGTCTTTCTTGTGTTGCTCATTAGATAGTTTCAGTTCAGTGTTTTCCTTAAGCAATTGAGCATTCTTCTCTTTTTCAATAGTGAGTTCGGTTTTAACTGTAGTGGTGAGAGCATGCTATTTCTTTAATGACTTGTATTTATCCTTAAGTTCATTACATGTCTCTTCCAGCATATCACAGTATTCAAACAGTTCAGATTTAGACATGTTATCACCTTCAGAATCATCTCCAGAATAATATGAATTTGAAGCAGGAGTTTCAGCAGTTACCTCAGAAGTGTTTGTCATAAAACACATGTTGGCTCGATTCCTTTCAGAGTCTGAAGATTCAGCTCCACTTGTGCTGTCTTCTGAAGCACTCCAAGTAGCCTTCATGGCTTTCTTAAACTTATTGTCCTTATATTAATATTTCTTTTTATACTTTAGCTTTGGACAGTCGGCTTTGATGTGTCCTTTTCTCTTGCACTCATAGCAGACAACATCATCTGACTTGTCATTCTTCTTCCAATCCTTTTTCCATTTGCCTTGGTGGTCATACTTACCCTTATAGTTTGTTTTTCTGAAGAACTTCTTTTTCCTATAAAATTTCTTAAATCTTCTAGAAATGTGAGCCATCTCAGTATCACTGTCAGAATCACTTTCACTGTCTTCACAGCTTGAACTTTCAACTACAGCTTGAAGCTTTTTTTGTCCTTATTCTTTGAAGTTGAGGATTTGAAAGCGACAGACTTTCTTGCATGTTCATTTTCTTCCTCTTTGTTCACTTTAAGCTCTTCTTCATACATCATCAGCTTGCCAATTAGTTCCTTGACAGGTAGAGCAGCTATGTCACATGATTCTCTAATTGAGACAGATGTGCCTCTCCATCTATCAGGTAGACATCTCAAAATTCTCATAATTTGTTCCTTCGATGAGACATCCTTTCCCAGCGAGATCATTGTATTGACAATTTCATTGAACCTGAGATAAATGTCAGAAATGGGTTCGTCAGGCTTCATTTTATAATTGTCATACTTGATAGTATAAGTGTTCAATCTCATTTCTTTAACATTAGTTGTTCCTTCATGAGAAACAGCTAAGGTATACCAAATTTCAAAAGCAGTTTTACATGCAGAAATTCTATTAAACTCTTCATCTCCTAGAGCACAGTACAAGGCATTCATAGCTTTACAGTTGTTATTGTAATCAGTCTTTGTAGGTTCATCCCAAGTAGATCTAGAAGTAGTGGGAATTTTGTATTCTGATTCAATAGCAGTCCAAATATCAAAACATATGCTTTCTAGATGAATTTTCATTTTCAGTTTCCACTGAGAATAATTAGTTCCATTGAAGAAAGGTGGCCGGTTCGTAGCAGCACCCTCATGTCTATTGTCCATGATGAAAATTTTTTTTAAAGAGATAAAAATTTAGAAATAACAGAAATTTTAAGAACTTTAAAATACAACTAAAATTACAGTTCAAAAGCAGAGTACTTTTAGAAAGTATTTTCATCCTCTGATACCAAGTGTTGGTCGGAGTGGTTTACTCAAGAGGGGGGGTGAATTGAGTACAAATTAAAATTTCTGTAATTTAAAAACAGTGTCTTAAAGACCCCCAAATAAAATAATAAATTAAACTCTAGTGAATTTATATCAAAGTAGAGGTTCTGTCAGATTCTCAAGGGATTGATTAATTCCCAGTTAATCAACACAAGAGTGTGTGATTATCTTTTGAAGCTAACTTACTAATCTACACTTAACATAAACACTTGCTAATTTAATTATCAAAGTAAATTTAAAAACAGTATTGGTTTTAAAGTGATTAGCAGCGGAATAAAACTTTGAAAGAGATGGCACAACAATGTAACCAAGAGGTTCAGTCTCAAGCCGAGACTTAGTCCTCTCAAAAGTTTATATAAGAATGATCCACACCCTGGATCGGGGTTCAACAGTTTACAACTGTCCAGGTCCAAGACCTCTACCACTGTTCTTCGTGGGAAACAGTACAACAGCAACCAGCTGTCCAGGTCACACACGACCTCTACCACTGTTATTCGTGGGAAAGAAAGAATAAAAGAGTTTGGTAAGGATTTTCAAATCCTTCAGTTTGAGTACAGGAGACAGTGTATGTGTTAGATACAGCAGATAACACACACTGCTTGAAAAGAATGGTAATAAATCACAGAACAATAGATGTAGAGTTTAGAGATGGTTCTGGTGATTGCAGTATAGCTCTGGACTTCTTCAGATTCGATCGCAAGTGAGTTTGAGTCCTCTTCTCGTTTCTGTTTGAGAAACAGAGTGTCGTATGCTCCAGGTTCACAGGTAGTGAGAATGTAGTCGATGAAGTTCTTCTTGTATGCACAGAACACTTCTCGAGTATTCTTGATTGTCTATAAGCTTCTCTGTGTTCTTCTCGTGCTTGTGTCGTTTTTGGTATATTGGATGCACCGCACTTTTCTGGTTCGCTTCTTGTTGTTGTTTGTTTTTTCTTCACACGTTAGTTTTCTTTGGTATGTAGTCTTCTCGTATTTATCTCCCATCAGGGGACAGAAAAGATTTCTTTTCAGCAGGTACGAGGTACGGGTTCCTGACATCCGACAACCTTTATCAGATATTTGACAAATCATTAAAATGTACATGATATGACCGTTAGATAGATTAAATATAGGGAATAAAGAAATTCAAACAGTGAGTCGAGTGATCGGTAGGTAATCAGCATCAGTAGCTTGAACATCGGTAGCTTGAACATCGGTAGCTTGAACATCGGTAGCTCAAACATCGGTAGCACAATGTCATTAGTTGCTTTGACTCTATCAGTGGCTCTATGCGTCGGTTGGTACATGCTTGTATCGGTGACTTTGTTTATCGGTAGCTCCATTCATCGGTAGCTTCATGCGTCGGTAGCTTCATGTGTCGGTAGCTTCATGCGTTGGTAGCTTCATGAGTGTATCGGTAACTTTGAGTCTGTCAGTAGCTTTGTCCATCAGTGACTCTTATTCCATCGGTAGCTATTTATACTTACACCGGTAGCTCTATATTTGTATCGGTAGCTGTCTGTAAGTCAGTAGCTTATATTTATAAGCACATCGGTAGCTCTGTGTTAAGTCTATCGGTAGCTGTCTGTCGGTAGACTAAGTCTATCGATAGACTGGTTACCGGTAGCTCTTTATCAGTAGCTATAGGCAGATTACTTATGTTTTATGCAGAACACATCCGATTGTATTAGAATCAATTTATAACTTGTATGAACACGGATAAATGATGATTAACATATTCCAAAGACTATTTTAAAAATTATTATTGGTTTGATCACATATTTGAAAGAATTAAAGTAGAGATCAATGATACTTAAAAATTTCATATAGAATGAAAACATAATTGGGATTTTCAACACATATGAATACATGATTGAGATTATCAAAACAGGTGAGGTCAACATATATATATAGTGTAATAATAAACTAAACCACATAAATAATATTTTCAATAGATACACCAAATTTATGTAGGACCAATTACATCCATGTACACTAAATAAAAAATTTGTTGTTGATACTTCACTAAATAAACGTTTATTATGTTTCTTATCATATTTAAATGGATCATAAACTTTAAATATATCAAAACTAGACTATAGTATATGCTTTAAAAGTCCATTAATTGATTAAATTTACAATTTTATATGATTATATAATCCTAATCATCTATTACATAACCAAGAATTAGCTTCCACTGCACTTACTCAGTGTATATATTCACTCTTAATTTCTTCAAAATTTAAAGTGTAAACAGTCTCATTCCTATTTTCATAAATAATAAATTCATCTTCAAAACATTGAGCAATAAATTTATCATCCCTATAGTTTATAATAAAACCCTCATCATATAATAGGACAAATCTAATAAGGTTGTTATTAGGTCCTTTGGACACAAAATTTTTTGAAATTAATTCATTTCTTTGAAAATCAATGTTTCATATACTTATATATTATCCTTTTTCATTATAGAGGAAATCGACATTTCCACCTTTCATAATTATGATCATCTAAAAGAATTTTTTTTCATTCATATTTCTAGAGACACCACTATTAGTGTGCTAAATATTCTTATTTCTGGTACATTATTTATTTTCCTCAAAAAAATATATTAGCTCTTTAGAACCCAAAAATTATTAGGACTATTGTTATCATAAATTAAAATTTTCAGAATCCGTATTTTTTTGATATTATATTTTTGGGAAAATTTAAATTATATTCAAAAATAAGAATTGTGTAATCCCAAATACTAAACATTATTTAATTAAACTTTTTTCCTTCCAGTTTTCCCCACATTGAGATTTTGTTCCAAAAGGAGAACTAATTAATTTTACTAAAAAAATGTGTTTTTATTTGTAAAACCAATTATAAAAATATCCATACAATGTATTATTTTATTTTTAATTTTTTCAATTATTTCATTTCAAAAAGGTAAATTTGAAAAAACATTCTTCAATCAAGATATTTTAAAATTTATTTTTTTCTACTATGTTTTTATAATCAGTAGAACTTGTATATGAACTATATTTTACAAAATCAGTTTGTAAATTTTTTTCCTCAATAATATAGTACTCAAGATTAATATAAAAATATTTTTTAAAAATTAGTTTTATAAATATATTTACAAAGATATGATATTTTTTTCAATGTATTAATTCTCAAAGTTTCATTTTGAAGTTTACCATGAGAAAAATATTTTTTTAATGGAATGTTATAGTTATCATTATCATTTAATATAGAAAAAAATATAATTATTCAAAACAACACAAAAATTTACCCTCTTCAGATGAGCAATATTCTTCATCTGAATATATAGTACTATTATCATCATTTTTATCAAGGTAGTTATAATTTAAGGTATGATTTTAATGTAATCAATAATATTTTCCTGAGTCGTGATATAATTTTGCCCCTTTTTAATTTCTTCATACAAACCAATATTTCATTTTACAAAACAATAATTTTCTAAAATATATTCAGAAGATTTTTATCATCCACTTGAACTCGAAATATTTGACTATTTCAACATCATATTACTTTTGATATTATAATACATAATATCATTTCTATCAAAATTACATTATTTCATATACTTCTTTTTTAGCATCGAAAAATAGGTTATGATATGTCCTACAATTTTTCAATTAATAAAAAATTACTTTAGTAGAGTCTTTTTTCCACTCTTATCTTTACGTGTTTTATTTTATATAACAAAATCATTATATTCAAAAAATGAATTCGTCAGCTTATATAGATTAGTTAGTTCATTACTTGTATAATAAGATGAATTACTATTTGATTCAACAAAACCATTATAATTCTTAAATTATTTTTGAAATTCTCATGTTATTGTACCTTACAAGAAAAAATTAGATGTTGTTACAAAAGAATATCATATGTTTTTCTTTTTCTTCTTCTATAACACTATTTGTAATTTTCCTTCATATTTTATAAGGGTTCCAATTAGATCGTCAAGATTAGGATTTTTAATCCTTCTTATATTATCTAAATATGTTCTCTTAGATTCCCATTCACGATGCATAATCTCAATAATATATCTTTTAAGATTCTACCCTTTATATTATTCTTATTAATATATTTTAAGCTATTAATAATGGTCATAAAACGTTTTTTAATATTGGAAAATGATTCTGTTGGGATAAATTAAAAATATTGATAGTCATCTCTTAGAATAACTCTTCTAATCTAATTATCTATTAAATTTTCAAAGTGAGTGATATCAAAATCATTCCAAATACAATTAGATTATTTACATGATGATATCTAGCTGTACACATTTATTTTATTAGATAACAATTGAGTATTCCATACTCTATAATTAAATTAATATTCAAAAATTTATTTATTTTTAAAAGTTTTAAATTCATTTTCTACAATCACAGAATTTTTATTTAACATAAAAATATAATCCACACGATTACGTATAACAAATGAAAACATTCTATATCTAATTTATTAATATTCAATCCTCTCAAAAATAGTTGTTCCCCTAGGATTTCTATTTTATAATGTACCCACATTCAAACAAACTATCTTATAAAAGGACCAATTTTATGAAAAACATTGTTGCATAATATTTTTTTGTAAAAAATAATATTATAAAAATATAACAACAAAAAATAGATAACAGATGTAAAAACAGAATTAATATAGGCATATAACCATCTATCATACCAATTTTGGGATCGTAGTAATTTAAAATGTCTACAAGATGGCGTGGGGGTGAACTATAGTTAAAAAATACATAATAAGAAATAAACCTATTTAGTGAAAATGATTGCATATAAAATTCATCTGATTATTAGAGTTCATATATTGGATCCTAAAATCGACTAAAACAATATATTTGTTATTTAGGATTGCAGATATTTTGATAAAACAATTTTTATAAATATATATATAAATTAATTTATAATATAAATTCATAGGTCAATTCAAAAGCTATCAAAATGAGTGATATGAAATATTATCATAATGTAATGTTGACTTAAAAGATTTAGAAATTAATTCTACTCATTTACAATAAGTTTTAATAGTCATAAATCCTAAAATAACATATCCATTATTTGAAACCTATTTTAATGGAATGTATTTCCATACAAGGAAAGCCCTCGATATGATGATTATAATAGTTCGGTCTTCCAATAATCTAGAAGCCCTCAACATGATGATAAAAATTAGATCTGTCTTTCTATCCATGTAATCCCTCAGTCGGATGGATAAGATTCAACAATCTTTAGATCCCTAGAATCCCTTGATCTAATCCATGGTCTGAAAAATTAATACAAAAAGAAAATGATCAAAGGATAATACAATTATTCACTATAAATACATTAAAACCAACACCCTATGAAAATTAAAATCATAATAACAATATTGTCATGAAGTGAAAAATATCAAACAAGTCAAGTTACTAATGCGTCATTACCTAACTCCTCAAATGCACACATCTTTATAATCATTCCTCAAACTATTATATTTTCCATGATTTATGGATTTTTTTCTTATAACCTCATATGATATTAACATTATAGCTTAGAAATTATTTTTTAAATGATGTAATTTTGATTTGAACAATTACACTTAGGTAAATAATTAAGTCCAATATAAATATTTAAATAACTATGGTTATAAATTTCGGAAAGTCCAATAGTATATAATGTAGATTATCAAAATAATGAACTGACCCATAGTCATTCTGATTGATTGGAACTATTATTAGTTAGATTTTATGACTTTGGTCAACATGATATACAGAACACTAATATTTCCACTTTAAAGAACACTAGTATGTCTGTGGACTAGACACACCGTCAATTAGATGGATTTTTTTGTATAATAAAAACATTAGATTATTTTTTATATTAGAAAAATTTATTTTTTTGTAGGAAAAATATATTTTCTATAGAAAAATTCTAAAAATACTTGTAATATATATTTTTAGTAAAATAGTGATTAATAATTTTTTAATGTGATTGCAATTTTCAAAACTATGGAATGAAAAAGTCAATAGAAAATGTTCTGGCTAAATAATTATTTTATCAAAAACAATTTTTAATAAATATCCTTGATGATGAAAAATATTTTCAATTGAAAAATAATATTTTGAACCTTATCATATCTAATTTTTTACATATATGATAAAATTAATATATTTATTAAAAATATGAGTATGACATTGGCAAATTTCTAATAAATGATATATTATAATGGCCACAATTACAAGAAAATTGAATGGAAAGGTAAACTTTATTAGAAAATTTGGTGATTAAGGATGATAGAAAATCTTCCAATAAAATTTTCGAATATTATATTTTAATTTTATAGTCCTTATGATAATAATTTAACCTTTACATTCATGATTTCCATTTAATCTTGACAACAAAAATTACAAAAGATACTATTCGATGTAACCAAAATTAAAAGATACATATTTACTATACATTGATCAAATAATTTATAGTATGGAATCATTTTTTCAAAAAAATAAAATTGGAATAAATTAAATTAAAATTAAACATGATAACACTGAAAAAAATAACTTTTCAACAAAAATATCATTTTAGTGTAAAATGATTATATAGTGAATTCATGTTTAAAATAAATTTTATAAAAAATTGGATTAAAATAAATAAAAAAGTAATTTTAGTTAAAACAAACACAAAATACAACATTACAACAAAAATAAATTTACTAAAATATATTTTTCATTTAAAAATTACTATCATTCACTATTAATTAAAAAATAAATTCCGTTTGAAAATTATTGAAAAATCACTATAAGATAATTTTCAAAATATCATATAAAAAATTAATTTCATTTTGTAAAATATATTTTAAAAAATCTATAAAAATCAATTTTATATTTACACATAAAAAGAAAGAAAAAAAATGTTAAGAAATCTTATTTTTTGATGTAAAAATGAAAATACTAAAATTTATGTTATTATTGTTTATGAATTTACCAATAAATTAAAATTGAGTTGGGCTATTAAATTTTTTAATTAAATAATTAATTAATATTCATACATAAAAAATTCAGGGTTTGGTTATAAAAATCACATTTAAATTATAATATTTTATCCTTCATTTAATCTCAATGTTGCATATCTTATATGATATCGAAAATATATTTTCCTTTTAAAATATTAGCATCTTCAATTCTCCCCAAATTATGAAATTTAATCGTTATAATTTTAATATTCTCTATCTATCTCTGGTTTGACATATCAAAATACCATTGTTGAAAACACACATTATAAAAATGATCTATTAGACATCCCACCGTGATTAGAAAAATTGAAGTATCAAGGTCCTGTAGAATATTATATAATAGTTATCCAAGTTTGGTAACATATTATGGAAGTAGAAACATGGAAATAGATGACAAACCGATCTACCATGGCTTTTTAGATAGTTATAGAGACCATTTAATTGAGAAATTTAACCATAGTAAATCCATAAATCTATGATGGGTTAAAATTCCATCAATATTTCAATAGGAAAATTAAATTTATTTTTTTTCTCGTTCATTTTCATATTGTTGAGGATTTATTTTACTATATTGAATAATAGAATAAGATAGTATACGTAAATTTCATGAATATTTTCATCTGTTAATCAAATTCCACCACCAATTCTTTATTTTCACAAAATGAAGAGTATTTGTGAAGAATGTTTTTTTCCTATAGAATTATAATAATATTCTAAATATAAAGAAATTAAAAAAGGATTAAAATCTATTTCTCATATCATTAGGAAATAAATAATATAAAAATGTATACCCCAAGGTAAAATAACACCAAAAAGTAATCATTCATATAATTAAAGCCACTATAATCACCAAAATTCAACTATAACACACAATGTTCAATATAGATATCCTATAAAATAACTATATATCAATTTATTCAAAACAACTCAAGGAAAAAATTGGAATCAAATAATTACAATTATTTCATCAAATAATATTCAATGATAAGTTTAATAATCATCACTAATTAATATCAATAACTATTAATGCATCATACCAAAAATATAATTTCCCAAAATGACGTAATCTTTATGATATAATTTTCATTACTATAAATAAACTGAATCTCTCTATGAAACAAAAATAATATAATGCCTAAAATGAAAATTAAACCATTATTTCACACATAAAGTCCCACAATACTCTTATTACATTAATCCATTGTTTCTCCCAAAAATAATTGGGATCTTATTCCAAAAAACCATTAATCATATAAACATAAAATTACTATTCCATTTCACATTTATCAAATAAATGAAAAATATATTTTAAAAATATAAATTAACTATTCTTTTATCAGATTATTTAAGTAAAAAAATAGTTTCATATTAACTAGGTCATCATGTAGGCCAATGCAAGGGGTTCAACCATTGTCGTCGATGAGTTGTGTGTCCATGCCCCATGGTGTTTCCAGATATGAAAATTTTTCACCGAATTGGAGGATTTCTATTTTTATAAAATATATGAATTTTATAGTTATAATCCTAAAAATGTGATAAAAATAAAAATCATATATTATTATATTCAACATTAACAAAAACAATTAACCACAAATGTTATCTCTTTCATTACATTTTGCATCAAAAAATGTAATAACCAATAAATACCTCAAAATAAATGATCATATATATACTACTATATAACCATACCTGTAATCATATTTCCATGAATTTAAAAGATAAATATCACCCAAATAAAAGTTTTATATGAAAAAAATATGGGGAATATATTACGCATAAATCTATCTAAATTCAATAATTGTATCCTAAATTAATCTTCACCTAAAATATTATTTATTATTTTAAACATATGATTTTCATTAAAACAAAAACTACATAATATATTATGAATATAGACTAATTAATCATAGTTTTTTTCTTTATTCTTTAACCATTAGTATCCATCAAATTATTTATCACTTATTTCCTACAAAAAAATATGAATCATGATCTATGATTCAAAAAATTTGAAAATATATTCCAATATATAATCCATATCATTCATATGTCTTTTTCAATTCTCTATACATTAATATTAATAGAATTTGGGTTTTCTATGTAAATATTTTAAGTGTATTATAACTCCCATTAAATAGACCTTAACATTGGACATAGATTTTCATAATGAATGTATTTCCCAAATTTAAAACAATCAATTGATAACTCAAGAACAACTTCTTAACCCTTCATATATTTATCTGAACACTTCCTTTTGTCCTTTTATGATTTTAGCTATATGGCATCCTTTACCAGATAAAAAAAATCTTTATTTTCTAGTAAAAAATTGTTCTTAGTGGTTCATTCCACACACATGGTATATAACTGAGTGAATATATTTACCTTAATGATCATTATCACCAAAAAAATATATGGGGATTCATCTCTCTCAAAATTTTTGCATTAGGAATGTCACTAAGTCTAATTATGTTAATAATTAATCCTAATGTATAGTTATGAATAACTACAATATTTCTCACTAAATCCCCAATTACAATCAGTTTCTTATTTAGACAACCGAAACATCTTCCATTACATCCATTATTCATTTAGATGAACATGGATCTGAAAATTTACTAAAACTAAAAGGATTATGTAATCAAATCAAGGAAATCATAATATATAATTTTATAAAGTGGTTAAATGGTATGATATTCTTATATATGTTACCTAAAACTCAATTTAAATATCACAAAATAATTATTATTCTTCATAACATACTAATAATTTTGGTTATATAAGGATTTTATCTTATTATTAAATAAAATCATAACTAATAAATTAATTTAAACCCCACTCTGATACAAATTAAAGCATTATAAAATAACATAACATAATCTTGAGTATTTTGACTGGTATTGAAATCCTTTTATTCCCAAATAATTTTTTATGGTTAAAGTTTTAGAGAATTGTTAAAAACACATATAGAGTAAACCCATACATTTCAATAGAAAACATATACAGTATTTGATATATCACAAAATAATAATAATAAATATTAATTCTTTTCTGTATAAATCATTAAATGATTTACATTTTATTCACTGATGTCTATATTCATCCTTAAAACCCATGGTAAAATTTTTAAAACATGACAGGAGAAAAAAACTCAGTTTGAGATATAAAAATATGAAAAAACATTTTCCATTGAAAAAAATTACAAAGAAAGTAATGTTTACCTTTATTATAATTATTATTGGGAAGATTATATAAGCCATTTCCATATGAAAATAAAAAATTAAAATTATCAATGAGAAGTAATTAAACTCTTAGAAATAAAATATATTTCATTTGTGGAAAATTAGAGCAACACAATCATCACCTATGTTGGAATCAATTTGAGCCCAGTTAAATCTTTAAGAAAATACTTCTTCCTAAATACAATTTTATTTTCTATTTTAAAGGGGACATTACCCATTCCATTATAGTTTTATTTTGGAATTCCCATTATATAAGATATATTGAGATCACCCAGCACAACCTCGTTTATTCCTATGTATAACATATAATGTTATCATTAACGAGATTTAATGAGGAACAATACATAGTATAAGTTTGATAAAAAACCCATTAAACATATTATGTTCATGTAAATCATAAGAAATTTTATTATTATAACTTTTCACTATAAAACCTTTTACAAACACTTTTAAACCCATATGAAAAACATATTCTATATCAAAAAACACTTTTTTTAAAATCTCATATTCAATAAAAAATACATATAAAAATGGAATTGTGGGTTCTCATTTAATAAAATTTGATTGTAAAAATTATTATTGAAAATAAACCTTCAAATAATGTAACATAAATGGATGATATCTTATATGTGAAATGATTTTTCATAAATCACTCAAAAAATTAACTATGTAATGTATATATACCATTTAAAAAATACACAATTTAAAAAATAAAATTTTCAAAAGAATAAAATTATATAAAAAGAACCCCAAATAAAGACAATTTAATATTCCATAAAAAATAGTTATGATGGAATGGAACGTGAATCATATTTTATAAATTTAAAAAATCACTTTAATGATATTTTTCTTATAAGTCACAAAGTAACACATTTGTAAAATGATAAAAAAATCCATACAAAAAATATTATAAGAAGAAAACATTTGAAAAAATAGAAATAAAAAATAATTATATAATAGTAAAATCAATTTTGAATTATTTTTAAAATATATGAATTTGGATGAAATAATAATTATAACAAAAATAATTAAATATGAATTTTAAAATAAAGCCCATTACCTTGAGTCTTAATCGTCACATACAATATTTGTATTATTGAAATAAAAAATTATGTAGTTTTTCATATTTCTTATTAACCATTTTCATATTAAATATTTATTTATTTCATTCAGTACCTTGTATTATATTAATACTCAATCAATTATGTTCATGTCATTGGTTTCTGGCGAACATTGTCTCATTCGATAGAAATTACCTCACTAGGTTCATTATTATAAAGATGGTAATTAATAGTAAATATAAAAAATAACTATCATTAAAAAATTTCAATTTTAAATATTATTTATAATTTTACAAAAAACCATAAAATATGATTTTTAAAATTGAACAATGTTACAATCATTGTGATGCTAGAGCATGGGTACACATGAGTAACATTTATATTTCTTAACGATCTTTATTTAATGTTCTTATATGTTATTTTCTATTTTAAAAAATATAATATTATATTAAATTTCATAATAATAGTTTATATGTGTAAATATATGTTTTTATGTGATTTGGTGAATAAAAACAAATCACATCACTTTGTGGAGGTGGTAGTCCACATGTACCCATGAATAATGATATTATTTTCTAGTGTATGGATAGGTAAGAATATAATTTTTATATAACTTTAAATAATTATAAATATTAAATTAATATAATACATATATAATCATACCATTATTACCACTAGTCTTGAGAGTTGACGATGAAAGATGAATTACACCAGTTCAAGAGGCAATAGTCCATAGTACACATGAATGATCACTTCCGTCACTATTTGATGGACATTAATGACAAATATAGATGATTATAATGAAATTATTAAACCATAGTATATACATGATACTATTCTTACTAGGTTGCATTGGTTGATGAATATTTTAAAGAGGTGGAAGAAGAAATAAATCATAAGGAAGGGAATAAAAACTATACATCTTATTTAGAAAATCCCCATAGAAAAAAATACTAGACCTATTCTGTAAAGACCCTAAAAATTCAAGGGAATTTTTTTCATAATTTTCTTTGGGATTTTACAAGAATACAGTTTCTGACGACACCTGATTCTGAGGCCCGGTGTGCCAGGAATCATTTTCCGATGTTTAGTTTAGGTACGTTTAGTGAATGAATGAGCAGGTTTTTCTAACATTTTAACCGGTGCTCGGAATCGAATTCCAAGGGCACCAATGGAAGCGCAACACCAGTAATTGCTTAGAAACACCTTTTTCGGAGTTGCGTTTTCTCGGGTGTGGTTTTTAAATTTTTGGGTTAAGTAAAGGAATACAATAAAAATGGAGCGACCAATTTTTATTTTACTTAAAGTTGTTTAACCTAAGATATGTGATCGGAGTGGGACCCATAATATCCTACCCACTAGGTACGATATTTGTGAGATGGGGCCCACACGAGCCCCCCCTTTTCTTTCAACTTCCTCAACCCCCATTTAATTAAGGTAAGGGACCCGCACCCCTATTAAGTGCAAGTCAACCCTTGCGTTTTTCTGTTTATGAAATGCCTCAATTAATTTGGGCAGGTTAAATGTTGAAATTAAATCATTTTATTGATTGTTTCATTTTTTTTCAAAACGCATGGCTTGAGAAATAAAATATGGCATAATTTTATTTTATTAAGGGTTGATTGGGTTTTGAGAGGCTTGGGAGAATTTGCTCAAGTTCTTGAAGTTCTTCTTACTCGGCGAAGTACGTGAAGAACGCGAAGAACGCCGACCACTGACGAAGGAAGAATAGAACGCTGGATCCTTGGAGATTGACGACGCGAAATCGACGAATCTTTTTTCTGCGACGTGATGATCCTCCTTCCACGACGCCTCCTTACGTGATGTGCAATCCCGCGACGAGCCTTCGTTCAACTACGGTCGAGGTAGGGGTTTATTTTAATTGTTTGTTCGTGAATACTTCCACCGCCATTCCTCCCCCTTGTTTGTTTGATTTTGTTGTGGCTCGTGTGAGGCGGCGTGGTGCCGTTGCACCGCACGGAAGCTATGTGATTTGGGAGATGAAGCGTGGCGCCGTCATGCCATGCCGAAGAACCAAAAAAGCACCGCGGCCAGAGCAGGGCCGCAGTGGAGGGATGTGGCGCCGTCATGATGCGCCGGAAAAACCAAGGCCGCGGAGGAGCAGGGGGACAGGACCACCTCGGTCCCATGGCGGCAGCAACCGGCTGGCCGGAGCGGGATGACTGGTCGGGGGGAAGCGCCGGGGGTCGTAATCCCCGGCTGGCCAGCTGGAGCGGCCCCCTACATAGGGGCCGCTGTTTCACAACGCGGGGGGGGGGGGGGGGGGGCAGCGCCCCCCCCCCCCCCTTCATCGCTCGACCGTTACGACCGAGCCGCCGAGCCGAGCAGGCCAGGCTGGGCCGGGCTGCACCCAGGTTCGGCCAGGCCATGCCCACCGAGCCGGGCCGCCCCCTAATGGGCCGGACCCAAACCCGGGTCGGGTCGACCCAGGGGGTACTGGGTCGGGTCGGACTGGGCCCGAACCCCCTAATACCGAACCTCTCACGGTCTTTTGCCCATAACATGGGCTGTGGACCTCCGATCGACACACTGTCAGCTGCGATACGATACATGTATCGATACATTTGTTGCGGTATATTACAATCAAGGTTTTGGAGAACGTTGGGTTCGGACGGGTTGGTTCGTACACGAAACCAACCGGGCCCTCGGAAGGGAAACACTTATAACTTGAGCTTCGGACGTCCGATTGACGTTCCATGGACTTTGATGGTTTCCTCTAATTGAGACGGAACTTTTGGCTTACTCCGCTCAAGGTTTTGACATAGTTGGAGTACGGTCAAGTTGGTTTTGACTTAAAAACCAACCGGACCCCTGGGACGAAAAAGCCAATAACTCTCCGACGGGACGTCCGATTGACGTGCCATCTGTGACTTTGAGTTCATGTTGACGATACAGAACTTTTGGATACAACCACTCCAGACTATGTGTCAGTTGATGTATCAGCCCCTCAACTCGTGGAGTAGACCCTCTCGAACGATCTTGCTGTGTGCGGGAACCCTAGAGCTGGCTGCGACTGCAACGACGATGAAGACTGTACAGGAATCCTCCATGGATTCGACGGCGATGACTACATCACTCAGTGATCCTACATGGATTAGTGCTACCGATCCTGTGTGGGTCAGATCTTGTGTGGGTCAGCGCTCAGCAGTCCTGTGTGGGCCATCGCCTACAGATCTTGTGTGGGTCCGATCCTGTGTGAGTCATTGCGGGGGTTAGTACCTATCGATCCTGTTTGGGTCTGACGGATTTGATGAATCAGTGGATACATCTGATCATCTCTATCGTATTACGAATAAATATACCTGTGTGAGTTGAATCTTGACTTTCAATCATTATTTTCGATATTATTGACTTTCATTCCATTGAGGATTGTGTTGTACTCATGTGTGGACGTGATCGAACTTGGGCACGGATGTCGGATCTGAACTGGAATTGATGACTTAGGTATATGTATGGGCATATACCTAAGTAGTGTCAGATGTTACTTCATGATTGTATATTTCCTTTGTGGATTATCATTTGTGGATTCTGGGAGACCTTCGGGGGTCTCGGGGTCCCTACTGAGTAACTTATACTCACCCCTGCACGGGCTATGCCCGCACTATGTTGTGTTGGTTGCAGACGACAGGAAACGCTGATCGTGGTTGGGGCAAGAGGAGCAGGTCGGTACCTGGAGGTGGACCTCTGGGTGGGGTGTACTTGGAGCGGATGGCTAGACCTAAGGAGCTGTGGAGGCTATCTATACCCACCCTTTAAGTGGGACTACCAGTGGACAGCTCGACGTTGCGGATTTACATTTCAGTTTCTGTACTTCCTTTTTCAGTTGTACTTTACATTCGTTTTGGGTTTGTATTCTGGACCACTTACTTTTCGGCACTTACTATTGTACCCAGTTTTTACTTAGTGTTTACTTCTGCTTGCTTGCTCTGTGGTGTTTGTTTAATTTACAAAGGCAATGCCTTTCCTTTTTACCGGGAATTATGCCTTGCTGCTAGTCACCAGCCCCTGGCCTATGGAAGGAGTGCTTGGGGTAGTCATGGCATGGGCCCCTAGGACGGGTCGTGACAAATTGGTATCAAAGGAGTTCGATTCTACCGCAGAACTCAGGAATCTGATCTTTTTCTATGTGAAGCAATATTGTTAAGGGTATTGGGTGTGGTTATCAGTCCAGGGAGTCCAGTGTTGGTACGGCGGCCGACGTATCCGTACACCAGGACCCTGATTTCTGATTTCCGACTTAATGCACGGAAACATTAATTGTATGTGTGTTTCATGTTTTCTTCGTTATTACTTTGTGTTAGCTCGCTAGGTATACTGTTTAACAGTGGCACACCTATTTATTTTCAGGATGGCCCCATGACGACAGCCAGCTAGGGTTCTGAGCGTTCTCCGGGAAGATAGCTCACCGAGCAATGAGGCCTCAGTACATGGCCCTTTGACAGCAGAGGCACCTACGATACCTCTACCCGCCGAGCCACCGATGCTACCAGCCCCAGCTGCTGACGATGCACATTTCCATAGAAAACTGCACGAGTTTCAGAATCAGCGACCGCATAGGTTCTGTGGGGAGATGGACCCACAGGCAGCCGAGGATTGGTTGGAGGCAGTTGTACGAGTTTTCAGGTTAGTGAGGACACCGGTAGACCTCATGGTGATCCCCGCAGCGAGCCTCCTACACGTGGCAGTAGGCAGATGGTGGAGCTTGATGCTCCAGCTGCACAATGAGGAATCTCTCCTCTGGACGGACTTCGAGAGCCTCTTCTGCTCAGAGTTTTTCCCAGCCACCCTTTATGCGGTGCGCATCCAGGAGCTTCTACAGCAGCGGTAGGGCAGCTTGACGGTCACCCAGTACTCGGCGAGATTTACAGATCTCTCATGTTATTCGACGAACATTGTATGAGACCCATTCTTCTGGGCCCGAACCTTCGAGCGGGGATTGAGGCAATAGATCAGGGCATCGCTAATCTCTCTCAGCATTTCGACACAGGAAGGGGTACTGGAGTGAGCTCTTCTCATCGAGAGATTTCTTATAGGGTCTACACCAGCGGCAAGACCTACCGCAGGGCGTCACATAGCAGAGTCCTCTGCAGCTAGAAGTCGACAGATGGAGCATGGGTCCAGACGGACCAGATCCTTAGGCGGACGACCTCAGGACACTGGCTCAGAGGTGCGGGGCACTCAGCGCAGAGCCCGTCTTTCGAGAGGCAGATAGTGCTACACATGCAGCGGGCATGGCCACATGGTTCGTGACTGCCCTACCCGCCTTACCGAGAAACAGAAGACGGATGAGGAACTACCCAGGAAGAGGCATAGGGTCGACCATGCCGGTCCGCAAGGAGCAGGCGGACGAGGCAGAGGAGCTGGCCGAGCAGCAGGTGGAGGGCGACGCTTTGAGGCTCTACCACCACCACCCATAGGAGGTCCACCACGATCACAGGGAGATGGCGGGCACAGACAGGCACAACTCCAGGCAGTGGAGGCTTATGACCACGGTGCTCCAGAGATGATTCGGGGTACTATCTGTGTCTATTCCACCATTGATGTAGTTCTTATAGACACAGGAGAGAGTCATTCATTCATAGTCGCTTCCCTTGTTCGGAGCTCGGAGATTCCGAAAGAGCCGTTGGCTCGATCATAATGGCTAGAGACTCCTACGGGAGCAGACTCGACGATTACGCATTGGTGCCGGCAGTTTGAGCTTACTCTAGGAGTCGAGAGCTTCGGCTGGGATCTTCTTGTAGCGACGTTGAGGCCTTACGACGTTATCTTGGGCATGGATTGGTTATCTACAGTCCATGCTCAGATTGACTGTACTAGGCGCAAGGTGTGGTGTGCACACACCGACGAGAGCAGGTTCACCTTCACCAGTGAGAAGGGAGCCTCACATCATAGGATGGACTCTCGCAGAGGAGAGGATAGCCCATCACAAATTAGTTGGAAAACCTCATCCTAGGAGTAGTTGACGTGCATTGTCCTGGTTTTCCTGCAGTGGTAGATCATAATGAAAACGTTTTCCCCGACGACGTTCCAGGACTACCTCCTCGCAGAGATGTAGAATTTTATATTGATCTGTACCCCAGGACAACCCCAATATCCACCCCCAGAATATTGGATGGCTCAAGCCGATCTTCGAGAGCTACGGGTACAGTTGGAGGACTTGCATGGCAAGGGATTCATCTGACCCAGTGTTTCACCCTTGGCTTCCCCGATATTGTTCGCCAAGAAGGCGGATGGGAGCTTGCGAATTTGTGTCGACTATCGTCGCCTGAACCAGGTGACAGTGAGGAACAAGTATCTGCTACCGAGGATTGACGACCTTTTCGATCAGCTCTAGGGAGCACGGTGGTTGTCGAAGATAGACCTTAGGTCAGGCTATCATCAGCTTAGAGTTCGGGACAAGGACATGCAGTAGAGGACCTTCAGAGGTCGGTATGGCCACTATGAGTTCTTGGTTATGCCATTTGGTGTAACCAATGCTCCAAAAGTGTTCATGGGACTCATTAACAAGATATTTCAGCCATAGCTTGATCGATTTGTTGTGGTCTTCATCAACAACATTTTGATATACTCGATGACTGAAGAGGAGTAAGCCTACCACTTGCGGTTTGTACTGGACACACTCTGAGAGAACTAGATTTATGGTAAGCTCTCGAAGTGTTAGTTTTGGATACGCGAGGTCCACTTCACGGGACATGTCATCTCTGAGGCGGGAGTTGCAGTGGATCCTGCGAAGATCGAGGCAGTGCTAGCTTGGGAGCCACCCAGGAGCGTGACGAAGGTGAGGATTTCTTGGGACATGCTGGGTACTATCAGAGATTTGTACCAGACTTCTCCAGAGTTGTGGCACCACTCTCAGCTTTGACGAAGAATGCGAAACCCTTTGAGTGGTCATAAAGATGTCAGAAGAGCTTCTAGGAGCTGAGACAGAGATTGAACAGCGGGCCTATCTTGAGGCTACCGGAGGAGGGAGTTGGGTACGTAGTTTACTGCGATGCAACAGGGACCAGACTCTGATCTGTCCTGATGCAGTAGCAGGCCGTGATCGCCTATGGATCACGTCAGTTGAGGCAGCATGAGAAAAACTACGCTACCCATGACCTGGAGTTAGAAACAGTGGTCTTCTCTCTAAAGATGTGGTGAAACAATCTGATGGGCGAGAGATTTACAGTGTATTCTGACCATCAGAGTCTCAGGTAAATCTTCTCACAGAAGGACCTGAACCTGAGACAGTGGAAATGGATCGAGTTCCTTCAGGACTATGACTTTGAGATAGTCTATACTCCTGGAAATGGGAACTCAGTAGCCGATGCACTCAGTTGGAGGATGGGCATTCAGCTACTTGGGGAGGCGATAGAGCAGCTAGCTGCTTTGCATATATCATTCATGGATAGTGATGGAGCATGCTTTCTTCAGTCACTCACAGTCACTCCTCCACTACTACAGCGGGTCAGAGAGGCACAACATGGGGACACCAACTGTGAGACGCGGTGTGCGCAGATATCCTCAGGACAGGCACCTAATGGATTCTTTTTAGGAGGAGATCACGGCATCCTTTTTAGAGGACATACCTTGGTACCAGTTTCTTTATGGGAGGAGGTGATGAGAGAGTTTCACACTTCCCCTTTGGCGGTACATCCTGGAGTGGAGAAGATGTACCAGGATCTCAGACGGCAGCACTGGTGGCCGGGCATGAAGAAGGTTGTGGCTGAGTTCGTTTCTCGATGAGTCAGTTTCCAGCAGGTGAAGGCAGAGCACCAGGTACCATCAGGCTTGTTACAACCCATGGAGGTCCCAGAGTGGAAGTGGGACGACATATCTATGGACTTTGTGACTGGACTTCCACGCACTTCCATAGTTAACGACTCCATTTGGGTGATTGTCGACCGACTCAACAAGTCGACTCACTTCTTACCCATCAGAGAGTAGGGCTCAGTGGAGAGATTGGGACATCTCTACATTCAGGAGATTTTACAGCATCATGGTGTGCCATCATCTATCATCTCCGATCGAGATGCTCGATTTACTTCCCAGCTTTGGAAGGGGTTGCAGGAGGCATTTGGGACGCAGCTACGTCTGAGCACCGCCTTTCACCCTCAGACGGATGGTCAGACGGAGAGGACCATTCAAAATATCGAGGACATGCTCCGTGCATGTGTCCTCGACATTGGTTGCAGCTGGTAGGACCACCTACCATTGGTGGAGTTCGCGTACAACAATAGCTACCACTCCACCATCGGGATGTCACCTTACGAGGCATTGTACAACAGACCTTGCAGATCTCCTCTGTGCTGGACAGACCCTGGGGAGTCAGCACTTGTGGGACCGGAGATGGTCCAGGCCACAACAGAGAAGGTCCAGGTCATATAGGAGCAGATGAGGACAGCTTAGAACTGGCAGAAGTCTTATGCTGATAAGAGGCGGAGGCCACTAGAGTTCGAGGATGGAGACCACGTCTTCTTGCGGGCATCACCTCGATGTGGATTACTGAGATTTGGCCGAGGCGGCAAGTTTTCTCCACGCTTCATCAGACCATTCTAGCTCCTTAGCAGGATTGTCAAGGTGGTTTAACGCTTGGATCTAGCACCTCAGTTGCACCGGGTGCACGACGTCTTCCACGTATCTTAGCTGAGGAGGTACGTGCATGACCCGACATATATCATTGACCATGGGGAGCTAGACGTTGATGATGGAGAGACTATTGCGGAGGTCCCTGGGAAGATTGAGGATCGAAAGAAGTGGGTCTTATGTGGATGGTCGATTCCTCTAGTGTGCATTAGATGGAAGCACGAGAACCTACAGGAGAGCACTTGGGAGAAGGAGGCTCAGGTGCGTGCTCAGTACCCACATTTGTTTCCCTAGTTTTTGATGTATCTTTATGGGGACATAAATCTCTGAGGTGGGAGTAATGTAAAGACCCGTAAAATTCAAGGGACTTTTTTTCTTAATTTTCTTTGTGATTTTACAAGAATGCAGTTTCTGACAGCACCTGATTTTGAGGCCCGGTGTGGCCAGAATCATTTTTGGAAGATTAGCTCGGGTACGTTCAGTGAACGAACGAGCGATTTTTTCTATAATTTTAACCGGTGCTCGGAATCGAATTTCGAGGGCACCCATGGAATCACATCTCCGATAATTTCTTAGAAACACCTTTTCCGTAGTTTTGTTTGCTCGGGTGTGGTTTTTAAATTTTTGGGTTGAGTAAATGAATAAAATATAAATCATGCAACCATTTTTTATTTTACTTAATGTTGTTTAACCTAAACTATGTGATTGGAGTGGGATCCACAATATCATACCCACTAGGTAGGATATTTGTGAGATGGGGCCCACATGAGCCCCACCGTTTCTTTCAACTTCCTCAACCCCCTTTTAATTAATGTAACGCAACCGCACCCCTATTAAGTGGAAGTCACCCCTTGAGTTTTTCTGTTTATAAAACGCCTCAATTAATTTGGGCGGGTTAAACGTTGCAATTAATTCATTTTATTGATTGTTTCGTTTTTGTTTTTCAAAACGCATGGATTGAGAAATAAAATAAGGCAAACTCTTATTTTTTAAGGGTTGATTAGGTTGTGAGAGGCTTGGGAGAATTTTCTCACATTCTTGAAGTTCTTCTTCCTCAATGAAGAACGTGAAGAACGCGAAGAACGCCGAACACCGACGAAGGTAGACAAGAATGCCGGATCCTCGGAGATCGAAGACGCGACGCTGACGAATCTTTTTTCTGCGACGTGACGATCCTCCTTCCGCGACGCCTCCTTCCGCGACGTGCAATCCCGCGACGAGACTTCGTTCAACTACGCTCGAGGTAGGAGTTTATTTAAATTATTTGTTTGTGAATACTTCCACCGCCATTCTTCATTTCAATTTGAGCTGCCTAACATCGCAATAACGGGAGAAGGTAGGACCGCACAAACACGACCGACCCTACTCCCCCTTGTTTGTTTGATTTTGTTGTGGCTCGTGTTAGGCGGCGCGGTGCCGTTGCACCGCGCGGAAGCAAAAGGATTTGGGAGAAGAAGCACGACACTGTCGCACCGCGCCGGACGGACCAAGGCCACGACCATAGGCCGCGACGGAGCTGGGGGACGGGACCGCCCCGATCCCATGGTGGCAGCAGCCGGCCGGCCGGAGCGGGCCGACCGGTCAGGGGGAAGCGCCGGGGGTCGTAACCCCCGGATGGACACCTGGAGCAGCCCCCATATGTGGGCCGCAGTTTCACAACGCAGGGGGCAGTGCCCCCCCCCTTCATCACACGGCCGTTACGGCCAAGCCGCCAAGCCGAGCTAGCCAGGCCGAGCTGCCAGGCCAGGCCGCGCCCAAGCCGGGCCAGGCTGCGGCCAGGCCGGGCCGGGCCGCTCCCTAATAGGCCGGACCCGGGTCGGTTCGCCCCGGTTCGGGCCGACCCAGGGGGTACTGGGCCGACCCAGGGGGTACTGGGCCGGGTCGGACAGGGCCCAAACCCCCTAATACCGGACCTCTCATGGTATTTTTCCCACAACACAAGGTGAGGACCTCGGATCGACGTACCGTCAGCTGCGATGCGATCCTTGGATCGAGATAGTCATTTCGGTATATTACACTCAAGGTTTTAGAGAAATTTGGGTTTGACCAGGTTGGTTCGTACACAAAACGAACCGGGCCCTCGGAGCGAAAACGCTTATAAGTTGAGCTCCGGACGTCCCATTGACGTTCCATCGACTGTTATGGTTTCCTCTAAGTGAGATGGACCTTTTGGCTTACTTCGCTCGAGGTTTGGGCATATTTGGAGTACGGTCTGGTTGGTTTTGACTTTAAACCCAACTGGTCCCCTAGGATGAAAAATCCAATAACTCTCAGACCAGACGTCCGATTGACGCGCCGTTTGTGACGTTGAGTTCCTGTTGACGATTTAGAACTTTTGGATACATCAACTCCGGACAATGTGTCAGTTGATGTATCAGCCCCTCGGCTCGTGGAGCGGACCCTCCCGAACGAGCTTGCTGTGTGCGGGAACCATTGAGCTGGTTCCGACTGCGATGACGATGACGATTGTATAAAAATCCTCCGTGGATTCGACGATGATGACTACAGCACTCAGTGATCCTACGTGGATCAGTGCTACTGATCCTGTGTGGTTCAGATCCTATGTGGGTCAGCGCTTAGTGGTCCTATGTGGGCCAGCGCCTACAAATCCTATGTGGGTCCGATCTTGTGTGGGTCATTTAGGGGGGTTAGTACCTATAGATCCTGTGTGGGTCCGACGACTTAGATGAATCAGTGGCTACATCTGATCATCTCTATCGTCTTATGAAGAAATATACCTATGTGAGCTGAATCTTGACTTTCAATCATTATCTTCGATATGATTGACTTTCTTTCCTGTGTGGATTGTGTTGTGCTATCCTGTGTGGACGTGATCAAACTTGGGCCAGGATGATGGAGATGAACTGGAATTGATGACTTAGGTATATGTATGGGCATATACCTAAGTAGTTTCAGAAGTTACATAGTGATTCTATCTTTCCTTTGTGGATTATTCTTTGTGGATTATGGGAGACCTTCGGGGGTCTCGTGGTCCCTACTGAGTAGCTTATACTCACCCCTGCACGGGCTATGCCCACACTACATTATGTTGGTTGCAGACGACAGATAGCGCTGATCATGGTTGAGGCACGAGGAGCAGGTCGGTACCCAGAGGTGGACCACTAGGCGGGGCGTACTCGAAGCGGACGACTGGACCTGAGGAGATATGAAGCCTATCTGTACCCACCCTTCAGGTGGGAATACCAGTGGACAACTCGACATTGCGGCTTTACTTTTCAGTTTTTGTACTTCCTTTTTTAGTTGTACTTTACTTTCAGTTTGGGTTTGTATTCTGGCCCACTTACTTTTCTGCACTTACTATTGTACCCAGTGTTTACTTAGGGTTTACTTATGCTTTCTTGCTCTGTGGTGTTTGTTTAATTTACAAAGGCAATGCCTTCCCTTTTTACCGGGAATTACACCTTGGTGCTAGTCGCCATCCCCTGGCCTATGGAAGGCGGGTTTGGGGTAGTCACGGCACGGTCCCTGAGGATGGGTCATGACTTCTTCTATTTGTGTTATTCTCAACCAAATCCATATATAATTAGGTATTGGATTATTTCGAGGATTTTGTGAAGGTATTAGATTACTAACATTTTTGTATGTATAACTGATTTAGAAGAAGAGGCTCCCATTTATAAAAGAGGGTTCATGCACTCTTGGATGTTCTCAAAATATACATTAATTTGAAATCCAAATTAAAACAAAAATGATTTATTTAATGTATATTATTCCTATGTGTTTATATAATCTCATCCAATAAAAAATAATTTTATTTGAATACATATTTACCCTTATCAATTTTGTTGGCCCCAGCCAGACTATCTTTGGCATTGAAGATTTTTTCTCAATGTGGGTTATGATAATTATGATAAATCGGAGAACATTTCATAAATAGAAAATTATACAATATATTTTTCTCTTTGATGAATGTATACCTTTTAAGAATTTTATATATTTTAATAGAATATTATTTGTTATAAAATATCCTTAAAGTTAATTTTTATAAATATTCATTACATTTATTTTTATATCATCAAGAAAAAATATGAAATTAAAGCTAATATTTTATTATATCTTTATCATATAATGGAAATACATGGAATAGTTATATATTATAATTTTTTGAATATTATATTACCTTTAGTATTTTTAATTTAATTTTTTTTCAATTTATTGAGAAATTACTATATCAACATTGTATAATTATTTATTGAATATAGATATATATCAAAAAAATTATAAATATTAACTATTATGAATAGAAATAATTTTTATTTAAAAATAATGTTTTAGCTAAACATATATCATAATTATAACCATGTTAAAATTATTAAATTAATTAAAAATAATGTGAAATTTTTTTACATTAATTGAAATAAAATATTATGATGTTTATAATCATGTAAAATTGAAATAGGAGATATATTTGGCCTTTGTATAATTATGTTTGGGATAAAATAATCCATTTTTTTGGCAAATGAAATGGTAACTTTAAAATCCCCATCTAGTAATTCTGAACCTTAATTTGAATCACCCTAATATTTTTAAATTTAAAATTTTCAATTTAATTATATTTTTATGTTATCATGTGTTATATGAATCCAAATATCAATCTTTCATTTCAGAAGGTATCTGGGTGGCTTGTGTATATGAAATTGAGTATTAAAAAAACCATGATATTTTATTTATATAGTTATTTAAAGGTGACATTCATAACCAATCTGTTATACATAATTGGATTAATTGAAAAAATTACCTTTTTTAAATATTATGTGTAATAGTGTAATAGAAATAAAATTTATTGCTAAAAATTTATTATTTTTTGTTAAAGTAATTATACATTATTAAAATTATATTTTCTAAAAAAGGATTTAATTAATTTTTTTTCATGATAATAAATTTATTTTTTGGGAAATTTTAAAAATTTAATATTATAATATAAACAAAAAATTTTAAATCAGAATATCAAATTTTTATTATGGAGTTTATATGAAATTTTTATGAAATGCATAATTTTTATGAATAGTAAAAAATACTAATGTTTTTACTTATAATATCCATTTTATTTAATTATTGTATAATGTTATATTATACTTAAAATTGGTTTTAAAGTAACATATCATGAATTTTTTATCAATTAATACAATATAGGTCATTTGAATCAATTTCATTTTTAATTTAGAAAAAAAATTCCACCATTTTAACATTTTATCTTTAAAACCCCACTTACTCATCACGTATGCGATATTAATTTTAAATTAAAATTATTCACTTATATGAATTTAATTTTAAAAAACAGAATCAATACATTTAATCCACATAATTAATATTTTATAATGGTTAACATAATATCTGACAAAAAATTACATTGAATGCAGTAAAACTTATTTTCAACGATTGAGTTAAAAATTGATTCATGAGGTGGTTAAACTAAGAAAAATGGGTTAAAATGGAATAATAATTTTTACAACACCTATATTCTGATCATAGTTTTACCATTATTACCTTAGGATCAATTGTTTTTATTTTTGGGTACAATGTTCAATGAATGTGTACTAAATTATATGTTAAGAATTGAATAAGACAAAAATAAACTCATCTACCTTGTAATTTCTCTAAAGCATAGAAATAGGGAAAAATAACATATGTTCAGCAATATACATAATTAGTATTGATAAAATATTTTTTATAATAATTAATGATATTAAATTTTTGGTGATACACTGAATGTATAAATTTTTTAAGAAACACCGACTCGATAACTATTTAGTTAATAAGAAAAATTCCCTATTATTAAGAATATATAAATGAAGTAAAATAAATGAATTATTTTGTACCATTTTTTTTGTTAGATAAAAATTCCATGTTATAAAACTATTAACAAAACACATTTTAATTCAAATATTGTCTTCATATTTTTCACATTTAAATTAACTAAATAATGCAATTATTTTCTTTAGTTTTATTTTATAATAAATTATATTTTATTAAATTATTTAAAATTAAAAAAACAACCTTTTATCGAGTGATCTATAAATATACGTATTTATCAGTTATTTGACATTCTTGGACCAGATCTACTATTATAAAGATTACATTGACAATTAAATAGTAAGAACTCGGTAAAAACAACATTAGTTAAATAGATTTTTTCCATGTAACATGCACTTGTTTTAAAATTAATTTCCAAAAAACATAATAATTATAAATTATATATTTTATTTTCATATTTATAATTTGTGGATCCAAATTATCTAGAGTGGTTATTTTTATTTCAGTCATAAAGGATAAATTATATAGGTTATAAATCTAGTTTGCATAATGAAATAATGTAAAAAATAAGGAAACATAGGTTTTAGGGATCCAAATGATTAAATTATGTGTTTCTGTAGAGTCAAATTTTTGTCTTTGGTAGACTCTGTAATATATCTAGAAATATTTTCATATCCTGATGACGAGACAATAAGCGATTCTGAGGACTAGAGTTCCTTAAATTAATTTTATAAAAATATTAAATATATTATATATTATTAGTGTGATGTTTTTGACATAAAATTGAATAATTCAAAAATGTTGTCTTAGATAAATGATTACAGACTACAGTTGAATCTGGAATGTGATTTTGGCCCTTATAGTGACCTAAAATGGGTTGGTGTAAGGACGTTCATATAAAAATACTGTTGACAATACATTCAAAGAATTAATTAAATGATTAATAAAAATAATTTATTAAATTAATGAATTTATATTATATATTTATAACCAAGGTTTTATAGGTTATCTAGGGATAAAATCATAAACCTATGATCATTGAGAGGATAGTTTTTCCACATCCGTTAGAAAATAAAAATCAGATGATGACAAAAATCTAGATCTAGACAAATTGAGGCATAGAGAACAAAACTTATTCTCTTATTCACTAGTGGTGATATTGTTAATCATTATCAAATGATCCTAATTAAAGTATAAATTATCTTTTTGCTGATTAAGCTTAAATTTATAAGGAAATTTACCTCGATCATACTGTCTCTTTGATATGTTATCACTTTGATACTTTGTATGTGGTCGTGAAAAGGTCTAAAATTATCTTTGAGGTTTCTCAAAGTGCCATTCAAATGTATATATTTTATTAAATAATTCGTTGGAAATTATTTTTACATCATTTTTTTGTTATTTTCCCCAACTTTCTTGTCATGTTCATCGTTATTGGGAAACATTTCCATGGTTTTATAGTGATAGGTTCAATCAAGCCCGATCAGACCACCAGATTCGAGGTAAATGTATATGAGATGAATGGTTTGATGAAGAAGGGATGAATTCAGTGGAATTTTGGGATATGGAGTATTGATTCATGTATTCAATAATGAAAAGCAGATATAGAGTGAACCATAGGTGAACTCAGTTTATACATGCATTGAGGAGGTGAATATGAAATGTTTTCTCTGGTCAACGGATTATCAGAAATGATGAACGAAGGCTTCCACATTGATTTTGAGAGGCCAATAATCTTTTTCAGTGGTGAATATGATTTATCTAGAAAAATTGAGAACAAATATTGAGTTTTGTAAATATCTTGACTACATTCCGTGTAGTTCGGAACAACTCATGACATGTAGGGTCCTTGCTACAATGTCTAGGTTTTTAGGTGCGAAAAGTACCACATACCATGTGGGACCCCAATAATCATGGAAATTAATATTATAAATGGGGAATTTAGTATGGGAGTACACAAACATGGGATTGTCTAGGAAAATGATGTATAGAAGAGTACATGGACATGGATAAGAGAATAGGTAGGATCCAGTGTGGCTGAGGCTGATATGTTGCGCCCCTACACATCATGTAGGTATAAAATAGAAGAAATCAACGTACTATCAGGAATATAACTAGGTAGTAGATCAGGATAAAAATTCATGTAGTCTCCCTTACATGCCGTGTTCCCCCGTTTTAGGAACCTTGTACATGTCATTTATAATTCGTTTAGACTCAAATTTTTTCCTACAAGAATCTTGTCCTGAGTTTTTCCCACATAGAACATGATTGTGGAATTTATCGTGGCTTTATAGATACATTGGGAGGTTTTCCGAATGTGACACTTAATTTGGAATATCTCTACCATAGTAGTGGTTTGGAAGGATCATTAGTGATGTCCCGTGTATGGTGTTATAGTGTTGTTCCTCTATAATCTGAGTGATTCCCTTAATGGCATTAGGCTGCGTGTTCTCTATCGACTAAATAGTGACCACCTTTGCCATTAGGATGTGTTGCCTCTATCTTCTATGTGGTACCCCATATAGAGTTTGGTTACTAGTCCTCTATCAACTGAGTTGTATCCTTTATCTTGTTAGCATGTGGGTCCTCTATTTATGGAGTGGTACCCCTATTTGATACAACATGTCACCACTTTAAATTTAGTGGAACACCCTAACAGACTAGGGATTATGTCCAATTATTAAAGATTATGCCCCTATGACTATGAATAATAGTGGAGAGGCATGTTCCCTCTGCACGTTTACTTCTATATATAATTAAATGTGATGATTAGAATCATTTATGAATATTTGGAAATGTTTTACCTCTTTTCTGGGATGCAAAATGAAACAGAGACACCCTTTATCTCTTGTTTGGTCTTTAATTATTGAGAAGATATATCTATATCCATATCATTGGATTTTGTTACTCTATTTCTTTGCATTGATCTATCTTATCCTTTGTATTCTCTTGCTACCCCCTATATCTTTCATAGTTTTCTAATGGATATATATAAACTCACGCATATATAGGGTTTATCTGCATGTGTTTATTCATATGAAGAAAACAGACATATCATCTACGATTACAATGTAATATAGGGATACATAGTGAATTTGAAAATGTATAGGATTTATGGTTTAGAGAACTAGATTCATTCTCTCTTGTAATTTTAATTCTCTATTATTTTTAGTTTAGTAAATTAATATGGTTGGTTATGAATTTTTCAGTATTTAATTTCTCATTTACACAATCATACTATTTTACTCCCTATATTTTGTAGATGTATGTTTTATTCTCTAGATGATGAATATTTTATTATTATTACAGTACTCATCTGTATAGATATGGTTGAGTGTGGTTATATAGGTACATTATTCAATTTTATCCAATATTAGTGATTATATTCTATAGTTGTTGCCAACCACAACCTATAGAGGGGGCTTGGGGTAGTTACAGCTAGTGTCCCATTGGGTCCAGTCATGAATTATTTATATCATAGTTGGTTTGACCATGTGATGATTTATGAACTTATTTCATCTAATGAGGTTTTTCTTGGATTTAGGGTAATTGTATCATGTTTTCTTGAGTGTGGCTTTTTGGAAATGGATATGAATGAGGGTTTTGCAGTTAAGATATTCATTCCAGAGGTCTCTATCAACTTACTTATCGACTTGGAATACCAATAAATTTACTCTTGAAATAATTTTTTTATTGAATAATAAGTATATACATTGAAAAACAGTCATGGGGTATAGGAAGAACGAATTTCAAGGTAATATCCTCCAAGAGTGTCCACAACGCAAGGGGGGGGGGGGTGAACCAGTATTAGAAAAACATAAGAGAGGGGACTCCTCCAAGGCTGGTGACACCCAGAATTCTACCACATTGTTTGCAGGGATCAATGGTACATGTATAAAATAGGATTTAGTACTTTATTTTACATATTGAGTGAGATCCTTATGCTTATATATTCTCATCTTACCATTTTACATATTGATTAAATTTTCTGCATTCCTCTGTAAAGACATCCAACAAGCTGACATTATAAAATCATGAAAAGGATTTGATGTGTGATGATGCCTTAATTTAGGGTCAGTCGCATTAGTTTACTCCAAGTTGATTGGGTTCCTAACCCACACATGTCAAGCATAAGATCATACCAAAAGAGAAGGATGAGGATGCACCCACGCTGAGCAGAATCTACGACATCAAGTGCCAGAGGCCGTTGAATTTCTGTGATATGTTAAATCCCAAGGAAATAGATGATTGTCTAAATTAAATGAATTTTGTCATTATGAATATCTATAAATATAATTATCATATTATTGTGATGGAAATTTTCCTTTTTTATAGAGATGTTTGACACTTTTGGGGTTGAGAAACACAAATTTATGATGAGTTGACAATATCATGGACCAACATCCAACAACTATACTGTGTCAAGTAATACCACTTGGCATGATCTCAGTTTAGATTTATGATCCTCTAGGGATATATTAGTGATATATCCAAGTGGCTAAATATTCAATGACATTCACCTGACTTATGAGGTACTCCCTTCACATGATTCTGTATGTGTATCTCCAAGCATGGATGTTGAGTATTGTCTCCGTATAGATATTTGGGATAGTTTAGTACCCATTTATATTACAACCTTTAACTGGGTTTTATAGATGTTTTTGGTAAAGGACAACTTACTAAAATATGGAAGACATATAGATAGAGCTGTAATATGGTTTTATAGAGCTAAGTCTTCAGTATTATATAGTTGGCTCTAATCGGCAAGATCTTGTCACAGGATACCACAATGTGACTTTGCACAAGAGCCTCAGCCCAGTTGGTGAGGACTAGCTAGGTGCATCCAAGAGACCCATGATCAAATCCTGGTGGAGGCATATTTCCGGGGTACTGTAGCAGCACTGTAGCATGAACTGTAGCAGGCCTAGACACACTACAAGAAAGGAGCATCCCTAGAAGAGGATTCAGAGCAGGTACACTCATCAGAGCAGAGCCAAATGGATTGTCAGAATGAGAGGGTATGGATATGTCATCGGTACCAGGCTGTGCTTGCACGGGAAGCCTAGCCAGACGGTCATGCAAAGGTGGAGATCTACTATCAAGATGCAGATGATGGGGAGGGGTAGTTCCTTGTAGATAGTCTGGTTGAATTCACTTAAGACCTTCGGGTCATGTAATCTCTTAAGCATACGGGGCATGTAATCTCTGAGCCTACGGGCCATGTAAGGGTTCCCTCTCATCCCTTGAAAGAGGGGTTATCAAAATCAATAAAAATGAAGGCCTTCGGGCCATTCAGACAATGTGACTAGAATCAGGCTTGTGGTTGTGTGGAAAACGAACCACACAGATGAATAGGGAATCATAGAGAATGACATTGAAATTAATGTGTTAGAATAGTACACATGCCATGTAATTTCCTATACATACATGAAAAGGAGTGAAGTAAGGTAGCCGATGGACTCCCACATCAAAGGTAACAACATGGATAAAGATCTCTTAAGATAGGGCTGGGTGGACTGCATGGAGTTTGAGAAATATGAGGAATATTTGGAGCTATGGTTGGAGGATATGTGGGTGGTGGACTACTCTATGATATCCATAAACTACCATAACCAAGAGGCCCATGTTAGGCTCAGGGAGATGGTGGACGTGGCCATGGAATGCTACAATCTATGAGGGATTATGTCCCAACCCAAAAGACAATTAGATGTATGGAAAATGTTAATTATAATTTTATTCATTACTAGTAGAAAAATGTGTGAGTCATTTCTTAATCTTCTGACTCTTTGTGTGAGAGTTGGAGACCCAAATCGTGGCTTTAGTGAGGCAACATTGTATTTAGGTTTCTACAGGTAATGCTTATTTGATATCTTATATATGATGGTAGTAAGATCTTTTTCTTAATGATGATCGATTATTGTGGGACCTTCAGTTTATCATAATGAAAGAATATGATGTCATATTTGGCACGAATTGGAATTCCATAGTCTGATCCACGATTTATTATCACCAATGATAAGTCGGATTCTTTATCACCAATGGGGAATGATTCTACTTTGGAAGCAAGTTATTTCTCATTGTGGGATGAGTTTATTTTTGAAAAAATATGTGGTATCCCATTACCCATCAGTTCTTGATTGTATCGATTGGTGTAGCTCCCTCATCAGGAATCGAGATTCCATCGGTCATGGAGGTTTTAATGAATGTATTCCATGAGGAAATTTCAGATTATCTATGAGGATAGATACATAGTTATATATAAACATTCATCCTATGACATATTTTATATGTTTTATGGCATATAATATATACCCTACTGATATCTATGTGCTTATTTAATAGTTGGAGGACATTTAAGAGAAGGTTTTTATAGGTTCCAGTGTGTCCCCCTATGAGTATCGCCTGTTTCTTGAGAAAATGGTAGATGCAAGATTGAATATTTGTATAGATTATCAACTCTTAAACAAGCCCATGATAAAGAACATATGTAAATTTCTGAGGAATTATGACCTCTAAGACCAACTCTGACGCTTGAGATGGTTCTATAAGATCGATCTCAACTCTGGCTACCACCAGTTGAAAGATTGTAAGGCTAATATTCCATTGTTGGAAGTATAATTCCCTTATACAAATAATGAATTCCTAGGGAATCTCTTTTGTGCGAAAAATTTCCCAACTATGTTTACAGTTTGATGAACCATATCATCCAGTCTTACATGGACCAATTTATCAGTCTCTTTCCTGAACACATACCCATAAACTATGTGTCAGAGGAAGAGAATACATCAAAATTGATGAAGGTGCTAGGTTTTCTTTTAGAGGACCATCTTGGTGATAAAATCATGACATGATAGTTCTGTATACGTGATGTTCACTATCTAGGTAATTTCATTTTTAAGAAATTATTAGGTTTTGACCCAGTGAATATATATACGATGCTTTTTTAGGATCCACCCAAGTTCATGTTATTCCTGTAGAGTTTTTATGTCATATAAATGTACTACATGAGGATTATTGTAAAATTCACTTGGATTAAATATTCTTTGTCCATCCTAACATAGTCAGGGAATTGGTTTAACTAGAATTATTAGATCTAGATATCGTAGATGGTTTTGGGAAATAGGCTAATGGGAGATCCAATTTTGAGACTAACAGAGGGGTATGTAGAGTACATTGTGTATTTAGTTGACTCAAGAGATAGTGTTGGTTTCATTTTGATGAAAAAATTTGTAGTTATACCATATTGGATGTGTCTTTTAGAGCATGTGAATAAAACTATTCAACTTCTTACATAGAGTAAGATACAATAGTCATTTTTTCATAGGATAGGGTTGCAGTATCATCTAGGAGATTTATTTATTTACCTCACAAACCTTCAGAGTCTCAGGTATGTATTCACCCAGAGATACATGATCCTAAGACAATGGAGCTAGTTGAAGATCCTACGGGACTATTACCTTGCAATAGTCTATACTCCTAGGAAGAGAAATTTTGTGGAAGATGACCTTAGAAGGACTTCTCATGGTTGTTTGGTGATATAGGCAACTGAGCAGTTCGTTCCCTTACATGTACCCCTGGTTGATTAGGATAATGTATCTTTTTATCCTATAATGGAATTGAGTCCTCTTCCCCTTTAACATGTAATAGGGTCCTAGTTTGGAGATATCATCTATGAGTTCTTGTGTGACTAAATATCCTAAGGATATTCACCTGATAGATATTATGAAGGATGGAATAACATCATTTTTTATAGATTTAAGTTGTTTCTAGTCACTATATGGGAGGAGGTGATGAGAGAGTTTCACACATTTCAATTGCTTATACATCCTGAGGTGGTGATGAAATATATATATCATCAAACAATGTTTTATTGGGATGATATAAAAAAGAACATGCCTATATTTTTATCTGAATGACTCACCTATCACAAGTGATTGTTGATCACATGGTTTTGATAAGTTTTTTAGCCTCTTGAGATCCTATAGTTGAAATGGAAATGAATATCCTTGGCCTTTGTGATAGGGATTCAGTGGAAAATGAGATGCCATGACACTATCTGGGTGATTTTTGAATGAATCATGAAGTTAGTTCAATTCTTTTCTATCAGGGGAAAATGTTTGGTAGAGTGCTAGTGGAACTTGTTTATATGGAATATTGATCAGAAACATGGGGTTCAATCAACTAATTTATCCATTCACGATGTTTCATTCACGTAATAGATGTGTATAGGATTCCAAGAGTCATTCAAGACCCATATAAGGATGAGTACTAAATTTCACTTATAGATAAATGGGAAGACCAATCATACTATATATGTGTAGGAGGATATAATGAAGGATTGCGTTATAGAATTAAATTAGAGCTAAAAGGTTCACTTTCCATTGGAAGAGTTTTCATAAACTAATATCTACCACTCTACTATAAATACAAAACCTTTTGAGGTCTTGTATGGGAGAACCTATAGGTCGCCCTTATACCTGATAGAGTTTAGTGAGGCATCTTTTGTTGTGGTAGATATGGTGAAAGAAACAATATAAAATGTCCAGGTTGTTTTCTAGAAGATGAGGAAATTCTAAAGAAAAAGAAATCTTATGTATATCAATATTTTAGTCCCTTGGAGTTCAATTTGTTGGACTATCTTTTCCACATAGTCTCCCCAAAATGTATATTTTTGATATTTTTGTGGGGAGGAAAGAATTAGCTGAGGTTTATTATGCCATTTGAGATTTTTAAGGGGTTTCCAATGTTACATACCCCCTCACCCTACCCAAAAAGTGGGAGTGGGTGTATTACATCTTCTATGTGTCAATGTGGAGAAGATACATTCCTACCTCTACAACATTATTTACTATGTTAAGGTTGAAATCGTGGTTGGATCCACTTTTTCGGAGTACCCAATGGATATTGAGGATAAAAAATGGTATCATGTGTGTATAGACCATTACATTGTATTATGTGTTCCCACATCACAAGATCATGTACAAGAGCTTCTCGGAGCAGGAGATCCATATACTAGATATGTATCCCAAGATGTTTGAATAGTTTTTCATTTTTAGGATGAAAATAATAAAGGATTTAATAGTTTAAAAATATTGTTTCATCCTTTATATACTTTGGATTATATCCCTAAATATTATCTAGAGCCACGCACTAAGACTATGTGTTATTCAAAGGCTGGGAGGGTTTGGAATTATTTTTATAATGAAATAACTACAGTTTATATTTCAGGAACAAAATTTATTATATAAATATGGAAATATCTAAAATAGATTCTATGAACATAAAATGAGACCACATTAAATTAAGAACACAATATTGATACCTTGGGTGACCTAAATTTATCAGCACTGGACATTTAGATAAATACACAGTTAGTGATACATTCAGTGGATTATTTGAATGAAAAATTTAATTACTTTTTTAAATGAGTAAAATCATATTCCCCCATTATATTCAATTTTATGGAGGATATAAGAGGTTATCTTCATAACCCTAGTTCCATAAAATGATTAAAATCATAACCATACAATGATGAATCTTCATATTAACAAAAATCGAGGCCCAACGAAAACAATGAATTCTCTGTTTCATTTAACAGTGTGTTATACATCGAAGAGAGATCCAAATCTATGTATGGATAAAAAAATTCATGGAATATTAAAAAATTTATGAAATGATTGAGATTGATCATATGGGTTCATTGAATGACAATTAAGTTGATCCTTTTCATTTCCCATTGAACTGGTTTTAATGTTTTTGTTATATTTCTCACCCCAGGAAGCCAAATATATATTAATTGTCAAATAAAAAAATATCCAATTACTATTATATATATCTTTTCTTTTCCACCACCCCATATTCAGATTCTTCCCTTAAGAAAATATGTATATGATTCGATATTTCCATGAAGGATTGAGCGAGATCATACCCCCAGATTCACGGTGGATTCATGTGTAACAAATATATTGATGAAGCATGGAAGCATTTAAAGGATTTTCATTATACAGATTATTACATTATGGATATTGGTTATAAAGTGTTGATTTATGGATACAATAGTTGAATGAGGCACAAACAATCATTGAGAGGGTGAATCTATAATCCTTTTTTAGAAAAAGGACAACCCAAATTCCATGAAAAATGGTTCCAAATTGAATTTGGGAGACCTAGAGGTGAGATCCATTTTATGGGAGAATGATTTCAAACTATATTGAATAGATCTATAGTTATATGAAAATACTTACAAGACTCCATGTATTTTGGAAGAATATATAGTGTGTAGGGAGCTGGCTGAGATGTCATGTGTTTCCGGAGAAAACGTTATGACATGATGTGGGGGACCCCACATGCAATGTGACACGGTGCTAGAAACGTAGAAAGTACCATTGGAGTACAAGAACACATTCAGGACCATACAAATATTGATTGTAGGAGCACACAGACATATGGAAGTATACGCTGACATGTTCAAGAGCATTGGAATGCCCTCATTTTCTTGAGACATGCCATGTACACCAACATAATAAGTGAACCATTTATCCATTGGGACATGGCTAAGTTGCAGATTGAGATCACATGTTGTGTGGGTACCCTTATATGATGTTAACCCCATATTAATTTATTTGGAACATTATACATATCATATTTTATTCATGTATACTTCAAAAATGTCTCTTGAGTAGCATATCCAAAGTGTTTCTTCCACGTAGTAGAAGAGGGTTTCCATTATAGTGCCTTTTGCAATATGATGCTCGGTGTTTAGAGTGTGATTACCATTTACACAGTTCTTAGTGGTAGTTGTGAACCTAAAGGATACTTTGTATGGTACTCTCATATGTTGTTAGGCTCTTGATCCACTATATACTGAGTGGTACCACCCTATGGAATTATAGTACATATCAACCACCTACTGAGTGGTACCCCTCCACTAATAGGTGTTAGTGTTTGGGTCCTCTATCTAGTCAGGGGTACACCCACCCCCAATGACTTTTGGGTGTTATTCATCTATCTACTAAGTGGTACCCCCTAGGGAAATATGGTTTATTTCCTTTGTCAAAAATAGTAACCCTATCAGATAGTGAACAATTTCACTATGCGCTAGGTGAAAGCACTTAATGAAAATGGCATGGGATAATTTCTTAAAGATTTCCCTCCATAAATGTGAAACAAAGTGGCATGGATTAGGCTAAATTAATGATTACTTCAATGAAAAAATGTACTATATATTGGGAACCATTGATAGATCAATTGAATTATCGACCCCCTTTCATGTTATGGGATATGATATCAGGATCCCCATTCTCTCTCATTTGGGTTTTTATTAAGAATATATATTTATATCCATGTTGTTGGATTTTTATTCGGTATTTAGTTTGGTTTATAAATTTTTTCCAATTTTTTCTCTTACTAATCTCACCTCAGGTTTTAGGGAATACTACTGGGAATATTTATACTCAATCAGGTATGGGATTTTTCCAATACATGACATGTATTATTCTAACAATAGACAAGTCAACATTGATTATTCAGGATGATAGGGATATTGAGGGTATTTTACCACATAGAGTGGTTGGGGATTAGTGATCTAGAGCCAAGATCTCTCAAAATAGTACTTTTACAGTTCTTTCTTGTTTGGGAATTAATTGGGTTTGGTGTGTAATTTTCCCTCTTTAATTTTTCATTTTACACCATCTTAATCTTCTACTCCCTAGATGTTTCACATTAAAGGCCTATTTCATAGTTGTTTCATGATTTATTATTATTCTATTTCAATTCGGTGTGGAGATATTCAAGTGTGTGTGTATCTAAATTTGGAAAATTTCTCTAATAGTATTTTTGTCTGTAGATGATTTTCACTAGACCATGACCAATGGAGGTGGTATTGGAGTAGTGGCTACTTGAGTTGTGTTGGTTTAGTTTCTGACATATTGGTATTATATATAGTTCAAACTCAGGATGTATTTTTTATTTATTCCCCTGAGGTTATTTGTTTGGGATTTTGTGAAATATTTTCAAATTGTCTATAGTGATCCTTTATTGGTGGGGAAAAAATTGTTGGTGCAACGACCGATTAATTCATTCACCTTGACTATGACTACCTGCTTATAGACTCAATATACCAATAAATTCATTGAAGGGATAAATAGTGCATGAATCATATATGATTGAGTTTTTGGTTTCCCTTGAGTTAAGTCCCCTTACACAGACACACACATATATTTCAATCCCACCATAGTAAGTCATGATTTCATTTTTAGGATGGCTCTGTATTGATAGACATCTATATTAGCTATTTAAGATTGGGACAAAATAATGATGAGATGTGAGGCCAATGTTTAGGGGGAATCATGTGAGGTTATTTCTCCAAGTGGGATGGAAATAGACCCACCCTATTGATTAGTATATCATAATATATAATATTGTTGAAGGTGCACACAATCATAGAAAACTATTTGGGTTCCAACGCTAGGGGACACTGAGGTTCTGCGGTGAGCCAGATCCCCTCCAAGTGGATGTTTGGATAAAGTCAGTGATCAATGTCTTTAGTTATATATTCACACCAACCGATCATTTGGATGTTCAATAAGTTATACTTTTCTGCATTGTATCTAGGTGTTGGTGGATTCTAGTTAAATATATTAATGAAGATTCAACACTCTCAGAGATAGAATTCCCATTGTTTGTTTGTGATGCGTATAATAAATCATACATTAAATCTATTTGGATTTAGAAGCTTATGGATACCTAGAAAAGAGGGAATAAAGTGGATTAGTATGATGCATGGTCCAATAAACAGACATCATACCCCCTCAATGTGATTTTGGATTTTTACATCTGGGTGAAAGAGTGTGAGAAGGTTCTCTATAGAGATAATAACATCATTTTAATACCCTTGTCAATACCCACATATGCATGGTTATTGGAGTAAACACTGGTGATGGAGAGATTATTATTAGAGATACTCCATGTAGTCTGATCTAGTAGTGGGAATTTTAAAAATGAGCTATTTGTAGAAGCTAGTAGGTTATAGTCGAAATAATATTGGAATAGGATACCTCCCATTAAATAGAATCAGGCATGTGATTTGTGGCATAGTGTCCTTGAAAAGGACCGGGTAAGATCAAAGATGGGGTTGAATATGCATGTGATGGGAATTCTCAAATGGCATGTGAATTCCTTTCTAGATGTGTCTATGAACCCATGCATGTAAATGATATACCACCACAATAGAGGTGGTGCCTCAATTAAAAATCTCATAGGTGTGGAAGGGGTGATCCTCAAGGAGGTGTATCTTGTTGATGAGTATGTGGAGATCATGAGGTAGGAGCTATATTTGGTGGATGATGCTCGAGGTCCTTCTACCACCACCACCACCACCACCAGGTGGCCCACATCGGGTAAGGGAGATATAAGATAGGGCTATGAAAAACTATAGGATATGAAGGTGTATAACCTAGCGACACAAGTTATTATTTAAGGTACGATTTATGTTTATTCTAATCTTGATTTATTAGTAGTAAATACAGGTGTGAGTTATTCTTTCATCTCATTACTCATATTGAGAAGATAAAGCTACCGGTTGATATATTAGCTGAATGAAATTTCTTGTGGTTTCTAGGAGGAATGATTATTCTATCTAATTTATCTACTGATATTATTAATGAAAAATTGGTAGATATAAGTACTATTGGAATCTTCTAGTCTTCATGACAGAACCATATGATGTCATCTTGGGTATCGACAGGTTTTCAATGGTCCACGATGATATTTATTATCGCCATAGAAAATTAGAATTATTTCATAGTGATGCGATGAGATTATTGTTTGGGTTCGAGAGAGATATCGGGGCAGGAAGATAGTGGTTTTCAAGATGGAGGTTGAATCCCATTACCCATTAGGTTTTGAATATATCCCTTGGTTTAGCAGGCTCTTTAAGAATAAGGAGTACTTAAATCGTGTTGGATTTTATAATTTTCTTCCTTGGGAACATTCTAGGACTACCTGTGAGATTCAAGATGGAGTTTTGCGTTTACATGCATCTCGTGGCTTCTCTGAAATCTTTTGTGGAAAATTAGTTTCAGCCTTACAAGATTCAAGAGAAGCAGTTGTAGTTTGATGACCATTGGGATATGGTTTTCTTAGACCCAGTGTGTCCCCTTGTGCATCTCTAGTGTTGTTCATTTAAATGATTGACATGAGATTTAAGATTTTTGGGTATTATTATCACCTAAACCTGGCCATGATAAACTAAATATAGAAATTTCCAAGGGTTTATGACCTTATTTTTAGTTTCATGGTCTGAGATGGTTCTCGAAGAGATATATATGGTCTAACTATACTAATTTGAGAGTTGATGAGGCTAATATTCTAAATATAGCATTTTTTATTAATAAAAACATTGTGAGTTCCTATTGACGCCCTTCTGTGTGAAGAATACCCCCACCATGCTTATATCATTGATGAACTAGATCTCCTAGCAGTACATGGACTTACTTTTCATTAACTATAATTAATGTCATACTAATGTGATATTATCTAGAGGAGGATCATGAAGAGAACTTGAGATTGGTTCTTTATTTTTTGAGAGAACCATCATTATGGAAAAATATCTTACATCCTCTTCTAGATCAATGAGGATCACATTCTATGGAATGTTTTTTCTGAGAACTATTTAGATATACAAATAGAAAATATTTGTTTGGTTTTTTCTTGGTATCCAAACAAGAAATTTTTAGAGGTGGATATTTTTCTCATAAAGTAGGGGTACCACATGTGGTTTGTGGAAGAATATCTAGGATTTCAGTCCCATTTACCACCCTATCATTGAAGGGGTTGTTGTTTAACTAGGTGGATAAACCTTAGAGGGACATCAGTGAGTTTATTGTGATGCTAAGGAGTACTCATGTTTCAAAACTAACGTAATAGGAAATTTAATTTTTAGTGTATGTCTATGATTTAACAGCTTGTCTCGGTTATGAGTTAATGTAGATTGAGTCAGTTATCACACATGAGCTACTGTAGTTGAGACCCCACAAGAATATCTATGGGATTTATCACATAGATCATGAGGTGGTAGTCTACATTCTTAGGATTTGGACGCAATAACTTTTAGGATATCTCTTTAATGTTTACTTAAACCATATGATTCTTATTTCTGAAATACTTGAAAGTAATAAAGAGGTTATAGTTGGCTTTCTTACAGGACTATGACTTTGAGATATTCTATACTCCGTTGATGTGAAATGTGATGGAAGATACCATTAATAGGAATTCAAATGATTTTTTGGTGTATTTGACAACTGAGTAGTTGTATTTCCTAAAGCTGACCCTGATTGAGAAGTAAAGTGTAGTTTTTAGCATTCAATGGTGTCCAATCCTCCACTCATTTAGTGTGTGAGAGAGTCCCAGCTGGGATTCATTGACAATGTGGACTTGGATAACAAAATATTCTTAATATATTAACTAGATGTATATTATGAATTATGGAATCACATCATCTTTTTTATGGGATGTATGGTGGTCCCATTCATGATTTTAGAGGAGGTTTTGAGAGATATTTACACATAGACTTTGGATGTAAATCTCAGTGTGCGAATGTTATACAGAGTCCTTAAACTGTATTTTTGTTGGGATATTATAAGAAGTAGCATGGAAGAGTTCATATCTTATTCACTCACCTACTAGTGTTTGTAGGATGAGAACTAGGTTCAAAATGGTTTTTCACAGCCTCTTGAGATCCCAAAGTCAAAATGCGAAGGCATAATCATAGACTTTGGGAGAATGATTATATAGACAACAAGAGTCCATAACCACATGTGAGTTATATTTTACCAACTCGTGATGTCAAAAACTTCCATTCTATTAGGTATAATATTTAGATTATGTTTTGTGGAAACTGTAAGTATTGGAGTTTTTTCTCCATCATGGATTACCTTTAATGTTTTTCTTTGATAATGATGTTTTGTTCTTATTGACACTATGGATAGGCATGCATGAGGTATTAAATACCTAGATGAATATGAGTATATAATTTCACCCATAAATATTTGGTAAGACCAAGTGCACAATCCATGTGTTGGAAGATATGATAACTACATAAGTGTTCGAATATGAATGGAGCTATGGTGATAATTTTATATTTGTGTAGTTTGCAAAAAATAATATCTACCAATCTAATTCAAGAATGAATCCATTTCTGGACATATATGGGTGAAACTATATGTCACCTTTGTGCTAGATATATATCAGTGATGAATCTCTGGTTATGTCGGAGATGGTGTAAGTGATAATGGAGAAGGTCTAGGTTATGTACAAGTAGAAGGGGACATCCCAACAAAAGAAAAAATCTTAAAAAATTGATTTCATAGGCCATTGGAGTTCAAGCATGAAGTCCAAATTTTCTTGAGAGTATCCCCAAGATGAGGATAGAATTGATTCGGTATTGAATGAATGCTACACCTGAGGATCATCACGATGTTCAAAATCATGCCCATTTTTGGTGAGGTGGATTACTTCCACACCATGAACCACATTTTTAGTGGGTGAACAACGCATTCCTTATGTCACAGTCAATGAGATAAATTCATGAACCATAAATGTTATTGTCTTGGGAGAGAAAGTCATTGTTAATGGTAAAAAAATTTCTGTGCACGTTGTTATGATCAAGGATTTACAGGAGATGACCATATATAGATGTACCATTTCCTTGGTTGACATGTTGTCATGGGACCTAAGCATGAAGGATATCTCTTAAAAGTAAGAAATATATATGTGTGATCAGTATCCTGAGATTTTTATATAGTTTTTATTTTCAATGATGAAAATATTCAAAGATGGTATAATATAGAGATTGTATTTTTGTCTTGTTAATATTTGGAATATTTCTAGAAATACCCTCAGAGTTAGGTGGTGAGATAGCCTGTAATTATGATGGTCTTAGTGTCCAGAATTAAATTTAATAAATATTAAATAGATTTTATATTTCACATGAAAATTATATTAAAATATATTGGATAAATCATAATAGTGTATCATATCTAAAATCTAAAACCACAATTGAATATGTAGTATGATATTTTCCCTAAGGGAAGACCAAAACATGGTCGGTGTGGAACATTCAGATAAAGTGGCCATTGGGAAAGTATTAAGTGGACTAAATAAATGATAAATTTATGTAAATTATTAAATGGAATAATTATAATGACCACATTATTATACAAGTAATGAAATATCTCATTGTTTAGATACATAACACTAGGATCATTGAGAGGAGAGTTATTCCACCTCAGTTCGAGATTTGAAATCAGACAACAATGAAACAGTGGATCTAGGATAATTGAAATGAAACAGACTCAATGTCTTCTCTCAATCATTTAAAAGTTCATTCTACATCAAAAAATTATCTGAATTCTGGTAGTACTCAAAATTTTTTGGTTTCTTCCCCAATTAATTAAATTATTTATTAGGATCATGTTTTTTCTTCGATCAGTGTTAATATTGTTCCCTTACATTAGCTTGTGAACTAGTTTTAAATTGCTTGACATGTTTATCACATAGGGGATATCAATATGTATTTTTCTCCAAATAATACATAGAAAATTATTGTTAAACCTATATTTTCTTGTTTCACCCCACATGTTCTTTGTATTCATCTCCATTTAGAAATAGATCTACGGTTCAATATTTTTGGGAGAGATTAAGCCCGATCCGACCCCCCATATCAAATTAGAATTCATGTTCATTGAATGGTTAGATGAGGAATTAATGGATTTATATATTTTGGAGGATTCTAATGATTTATTCACGGATCTGGGATCCAAAACGGTGATGAAACTATATGGGAGATGGACGTGGAACATAAAGTTGTTTAGTGAGTGAATTAGAAATATGTTTTTTGACCAAATGATCCCCCAAAATCATTAAATAATGCTTAATATTTGATTTTTGGCTTCTATGAGGAGAGATCCATGGTGGATGAGCCAGATTGGGATTTTATTCAAATAGATCATCAGTTCTATGTAAATCCCAGCAACGCATTGTGTAGTTTGGAAGAACAGACATTGTGTGGGGCCGTGGACATGACAACTTGGGTTTTAGGTGAAAAAATTATGACATGTCTTGTGGTACCCTCACATGACATGTGAAATGATGCTTGAAATGTGTGGTGTACTTTGGTAGTACATGAACATGATCAGGCCAGAAAAAAATCTTGTGTAGAAGTACACAGACACACACAAGTGTACATAGACACAAAAAGGAGCACATAATGGAACCTGGGTGGCTGAGGTACAATATTTAGTCCACCTAAAAACCATATGGGATAAACAGGTTGTGTTTAATCTACTGTAATGGACATTTCCAGGTATCATATTGAGACCGAATGGCATGTGGGTAACATTACACACCATGTACCCTTTATTATATTTTAATAAACATTATTCCATACATATCTTCTTCATTTAGACATTGATTTTGTCCAGTGAGTATCATATCCTATGTTTTTTCCACATAGAACTTGATGGTGGACTTCATACTAGACTTTGAGATTTGATGTGAGGATTTCATTTTGTTATTATTATTTTGGGTTGTCTCAAAAATTGTAGTGATTCAGTAGGATCATTAGAGTGGTACCCCCTTTGGAATTATTGTGAAGGTCCTCTATCTACTTATTGGTACCCAATTATGGATTTAGTGTGAGGGTCACATATCTACTAAGTGGTACCCCTTATGGTGTTAGGGTTTTGTTCCCCTATATAATTAGTGGTAACCCCTTTTATATTAGGGTGTGGGTCCTCAATAAACAAATTAGCATCCCCATCTAACATTAGGTTGAATGTTATCTATCAATTGAGTGGTACCCACCAATATGATAGGGTGTAGGCCCAACTTACACTAAGAGACACACCCAAATGGACATTGGAATGACCCTATTATTTGATATTATTACCCCTAAATAGTGTGTCATTGTGGAAAGGAGCGTCCCCTCTACCCTATTATAACTACATATAGACACACATGATTTTGGGAGTCATTGGTGGACCATTGAAAATTTTGTCACAATTTCTTGGGATGGGATAAGAGTTTTAGATCCACTTTCTATATAATTTGGGATTATTTTGTTAGGAATATTAATAGTTATTCATGTTGGTGTGCCCTATTAATATCATTATTTGGGTTGAGATATCTTTTTCTATCGTATCTCTTACTTCACCCCCATCATCTTTGGTGGCATCCAACTAGGTATTTATTTACTCATCCCATGAATGGGAATTATTTTCACACATTTGGTCGTATGCATACAATAGATTGTCCACCAATGATTACATAGGAGAATAGGTATTTCTATTGAATTAGATTATATACAATGTCTAGGGATTAAATATCTAGATTTGGTCTCTCTAATCATATTACATTTCTTGTATTTTAGGTTGGGACATCTCTCCGCTTAGTTGCGTATTTTTTCCACTATATTTTTTAGTTTAGATTTGCAGTTTCTTTTACTCCCTAGATGTTTTACATGAATGTTATATTATTTATATGTCAAAAAATTCATTATTATTAACATCTACATTGTCATTTTAGGATGTAATTATACAGGTACATTAAGAAAAGGCCTCCCATATTTGTTATTCTTGTTGGCACCAGTCACTACCACCTGATATCTGGAGGCGGACATCAGGTAGTTACGAATGGATCCTAGTTGGGTCAGTTCATTATAGTTCATTATTCTATGGAGGTATTTATTTACCATATCACACATCTAACACATTAATTATCAATATTTGTTCTTCTCTTGGTAATATTGGCCAGCATATAGTGAGTACTTTTTTACTCTATACAATAATACCACTCCTCTTCAACTATATAAATTCACTCGCTCTACTAATTTAATCACACCTATCAAGACAATTGGATTGTACAAGATATTATTAAATGAAATTAAATATTCCCTAACATAATTCTGGATTAGTTTTCTTCAGCATAAATACATAAATTTAAATATTAAATGAAAATAAAAATAGAATACTTGATGAAGAGCTAATGTTCATCAATGAGTGTTTAAATTTATATCTTCTTCCACCTCATTAAATTATCATATACCATATTTATATAATAACCTCATCATCATAAATACACTACAACATTGTTATGTTAATGTTACGACCTACATTAAAACACATATCAATCAAAAGTGTTATGAAATCAACACCCATATATACACCGAATTACATCCCTGTGAACCGATGCCGATCGTTTTTCAATTACCACCTATCAGGGTCATTAATAATGATGTAAATACTATTTATATATTATATTTAAGATATTAATTATATTATTATGGATTATTAATTTTTATATCACATATACCATCCTGTATTTCATTTTTTATTAATATGGTAACGTCGTTCGTGCGTACGATGGACTAAAGACATACAAACTTATGTAACTAATTCAATATTACATGGAATTTATTAAGGATTCGTCTGAGATACATATTTGATATATAAAAAATATATATTTTATAATGATTATATATCATATACATTTACTTCCATCAACCTAATATGAAAATGATAGTAGCATTCATGCGTACATATGGCCTACCGTCTCCAGGAATAGTATACTTTCTTACTTTTTGCTATGTTTTATAGATTCTAATGAGTACATATAAACAGATTATATATTATATTTATAAATATTTTTTATCATTCTTGAGATGATTAAATATATATTAAATTAAATCAGAATAAAATATAACATTTCAAAACTTATAAATAAAACAAAGAGATTATGACGAAAAATGTAACATTAACAATAAATCACTAATAAACTGGTAATAAAATATGATAAGAAACCCATATATGGTATGATATAAAGTAATATAGTTATTTAATAGATTTATTATAATATTATTTTTATTATACATGATTATTTAATGAGTATTGTGGAAGAAAATACTTAAGGTTAAGGATTTACATATAACTTTTCTCTTTTGTGAGACACATGCCATATTCACATCCAATTTAATTTATTTGGTATGTATATTGGAAATCAATGTAAATTGTAGTAATTTTCCTGAGAAATAGTTTTTTTTCAATAATTTTTTTAGGATTTGTCATTCATGGGATAAAATGTTCCAATGTTAAAGAATCGGTAAGTGGATTTCTAGTCTTTGTTTTATTTCTGAGAGAATTATTCTATATTCACCACTCATTTAATTTATGTAGTGTATATAATTACATATTAAATTATATATAATGTGTAAACCTAATATAATGGTAGTTAATATTTAAATTTATTTTTATTATTTCATGGTGATTATGATTAATATGTTACTAACGTAGTGAGGGATTTTGTCTAAATTTTCCATTATTGTGACGTACATTAAGTTATGCACATAAAATCATTAAAAGGGTGTATTTCTAAAACAAATTTCATGAGAAATTAGAAATTTACATAATACAGAGATAATTTATGTTGAATTTTACTTTATTCCTTCATGTTTTATACATTTCAATTTTACCAAAGTCGTAAGGATTTTATATTACAATCTTCTTTCATTTTTCCGGGATTGTTTACGAAATTTCTTATAATAAAAAACTATTATGATCAATATCTCAATAATTCTTGTATATATTCATCTAATTTTTTTATTCATGTTATATTAATGTAATGGGACCAGTTTCCCACACTTTAGTTCTTGAAATTATTAAGAAATTGTTTTTAAGAAACCTGATTTCAGTTTTCTCTTCTGTTAAAGAGAAATTTTCCTCCACAACCACATTTTATAAATAAATGATTCTAAATATTTTTAACCAATTATAAATGATTTATTAAATTAATTTTTTAAAAAACTCTATATAATATTTTTGTAATTTTAAAAATAATTCTGGATGGACTTTCACAGAAAAGGAAACAAGAATCATTATGTTTAACATGCAAGGCATGAACTTTATTTCACACTCTCATGACTTGTAAATGTAGTGTAGTATACCTTTCTTATTTAAAAATGATAAATATGAATCTAATCAATTTTATATTGGAAAAATTTAGATTTTAAATAAATATATTTAAAAAGGAAATAATTTTCAATATATTTCCTCATCTTAAATATTCATTTAAATATAGAATAGACATTTACCATGAGAAATTTTCTAAATGAGTATAAATCTCTAATTATTTGTTTTAAATTTCTTTTAAAATAAAATTATTTTCAATATTTATTATTAAATTAAATATGTTTTTTGAGATAAGGGTTATTTTCCATGGGAAATGTTCTAAATGATTGATCAAAATTCATTTCCTTAAAAGCTGACATCCTCGAATGTAGCTTATTATTTACTAGGACTATGATCCACTAAATTTGTTATAATAATTTCATAGAATTGAATATTATTATGATTAGAAGTCTCTTATAAAACCCATTTTCAATCCATGATTTTTGACATGATTAGATTCTTATAAAACACATTACTTTTCATGCTTATGCTATGATGAATTGATTATGAATCATGTCTCTTTTTAATAGGTTATTATATTAAGAAATTATTATGCAAACCATTTAATTTTATGAGTGATATTATAAATGATTATGATATTTTGGAACATATATATATGATAATAATTATGTAACAAGTTTGACATATATCTACATCCAATGGTTTGGGTTATGATTTATATATCTCATTAGATTGATATGGCCGGAATGGGGAGTGAACGTGATACTGTAATACATGGCTAAAATAAGGTGTGAACATGATACAGTAATACATGGGTGGTATGGGGACTAAACTCAAATAGGTAATTGTTTTTGTAATGGACTTGCTAGTGATCCCGAACAATATAAAAATTATTTTCTATATATATGTTCATGGAAAAAATTCAATGTCTAATTCTCTCATAAATATTGTTCTTTTATTCAATTATGAATCATGTCTTATGAAATATGAATCATTATTCCATGACTCATGATTATGATATTTCATATTTAGCGCATGATTTTAATATGTTATGTCCTTGTTCTCATAACAATATGGTCATGATTTTCTCACATACCTCACTTACATACACTTACAGAGCATCTAAGATCACACTTTCTTCTGTTTTCATCCCTAAGTTATTATGAATTTTTTCAAGTAGTAGTACCAAAGTGTAAGATATTTATTGGAGACATTAATTGTATTACAGGATTTAAGAATATTATGTTCCATGTCTCTAGGTGTACTAAACTATTATGGTCAACAATAGTGTTTTTTTAGATTGTAGTGTATATTAATCATAAAAGATGTAATATCCATGTATGTGATTTTTTCAATATTGAGGGTATTAATGGAATAGTTTAGTTATAATTAGTAAAATAGGATGATCATTTTTAGTGACAAGACCACAAATATTTTTAATGATATGTTAGGGGATGCCTTAATGGATAATTCATAGGATGATGTAATTTTTAATAAAATGTTTTAGAATTTTGGTAAAGGAATGAGATAATGATTTCTATAAACTCGAATCACTATATAGATTCTACTAGTTTTTTTAGATATATTATAGATGTAAAAAGGGGTGATATGCCTAAAAAACCTTATTGAACCATACTCTATTAGGAAGTGCTACATCAAAACTGGCCTTGCTACAAACCTAGTGTGACACTAATGGGAGATTTTATTTGGAAATTTTGAAACGCTTTAGAAACCATTGTTAATGATTTAAATATAAGATAAATTTAAATGATCTATGATGCATATAATTTTTCATTAATTAAAAATAATATATCATTAATTAAAAATAAATTTTCATGATTTATTCACCATAGAAGTCAATTTTCATGATTATTTAGTATTTAAATTTTTTTAGTGTTTATCACACAATAATATTTGCTTTTAGTCAGTGGATGGAACCATAATGAAGTGGGTTAATATTGATTGTGAAGGAAATGTTTTTAATGATATTCCAAATGGGATGGTGACTGGAGTGAAGGATGTTGTTATTATGACTAGTATATATTTATGGGACATCATTATCAATGTGTACCTTAACCTAATATAATACTCAAAAATTATGGGAATAAAATATCTCACTCAGAGATCAGGTAATGGTGAACATGGAAGAAATTGGATAAATTTTTCTTTATGTTATAAGTGTGGGAATAAAATCCCATTTAATTGCCTCAATAGGAGGGTATAATGTTTTTAATTCTGAAAATAAGGAACAAATCAATTAATTGTAGAGAAAAAATGAAAATATTGATTGATTTAATGGAAGAGAATATCTTTCTTCATAATATAACATTACACATTGTAGTATTTAGTTATTTATAAAATGTGAATTATGAAAATTGATGTCCACATTGGAAATATCATGAAGAGAATCATCAAGGTGTTATGAGTAATGGTTATATTGATGAAAACAAAGAGCCTACGAATGAAATATGAATGGAAATAGGGTCAATAAAATAATATTACGACAACAAGATAATGGCTTAAGGTTGATATGGAATAATCTTTGTCTTTTTATATTATGACTACAAGATTATTTCAAAAGAATTTTGAAATATATAATGATTATCTACAATATAATTTTTTTGAAGAATGTTTTATATGGTACTGATGGACTAAAAAAGTGATTTAATTTCAATTTGATATTTTGATTACAGGAAGATAAACCTTAATATTTTATTAATGTTGACATAATAAAGAGATGTTTGATATGAATAATTATATTAGATAGTACATATTATATTATAGATGATTATAGATTTGTTGAAAAAGTGATGTATGATTTCATTGATGGAGTTTACACAACAGATCCAATAATCGATCTAAGGAATGATGTAGAATTTATGTTTTCAATATTGTTTTATGGTTATTCAGGTTATTACAATATTTAAAGAGAATACAAGATGATGCAACTCACATGTTTACTACATACACATAAATATCTATTTTTTTGATATATTGGGGGATCAAGGTTAAGATGATTTTGATAACTTTAGTGGCCTTCTATCAAATTTTTTGGATTTTAATCTTTCAGAAGCATAATAAATTTAACCATTTTTATAATGATTTATGTTGAAAATTAGAAGAATCATTAGAGATTAATGTATTACATAACCCTATGAAAAACTATCAGTATTTGATAACTTATCTTATCATTTTTAACTATAGATTGGCAGAGGAGATTATCAATCTATTATGGTTCTCATGATCTGTTAGTGATCTAATAACAAAAATTCACCTTCATTTATTCTAGTAAGATATGATAATGAAATTGATCAAGGTCAAACCAAAATGTGAGATTGAATATATGATGTAAATTTTACCTTCGCACGAATAATCTTGAAATAAAATATTGTGATTCTATTAGAAATTATTATTATATTAATTCCATTTCTCACACCCCTTGGTTTTTGGGTTCTATGGTAGTTATATCTGAATCAGCCACTTAATTTATATTAGTGATCACTATAACTCTATAATTATTTATGCTTTAATCCGTGTCAAAATAATCAATTCTAACCCATTTTTTCATTTGTCGAAACATAATTATGAGTTACATTGTATAAATGTAACGTTTCAATCTATACCTATTTGATATAATTTTTAGTATTCATTTTTATGATGTGATATTCTATAAAAGAATTTCTATATCTTAATACATTAATGGTCGAGATGAATTTCAATGTAGAATGTCATTTTAAATTAGGTGGGGTAGGTTGAATTTAATAGAAAATGTTTTTGTGAGTATTTTTTTTTCAAATAAATAATGTTTCATTATTATCTTATGTTATACGGAATACCATATCAGGATTGTATTACATGAAATTATGTCTTATCCAATGTTTCAAAACACAATTAGTTTTAAAAAACAATGATATATTATTAATATAGATATTTTAATAAGACTATTATATTATGTCCATTAAACGTAGAATTAATAATGGAAATAATTACATATGATATATTATTTATATTGGCTTTCTTTTTATAAAACATATTAAGAGAAGGTACGTAATTTTCAGTAAATTCTTTATACAATATGATAATAAAAGTTTCACAAAAAATGGTTTATATTTCATTTTTACACTACATTAAAACTATTTTTTTGACACTATTAAAAATTTAATATTATAAAAAAACATCATTTAAAAAAAAATTAATGTAGCGATAAATGTTTATATTATTATGAAAACTTTCATTATCTAATGAATTATGAAAAATACTGAATTTTCATAAAAAAAAATATCATTAATCTATTTATAATGTGGTTTTATATTTTTAACTATTTTGATATAAAATTTAGTTCATTTTTATGTAAATTAATACTATTATGGTTATTGGAAAAAATTCCATAAAGAATTTATAATTAAAAACATTTCAATATTTTAAAATATTAATTATTAAAAAAACACTTTCTCATCATGTCTACATGATTAATTTTAAAATAAATACTGTAAATTATGTTTATTGAACTTGGATTAATGGATTAGTTATTGGTTATCAATTTTTTTATAATTTTAATGAGGTAAAATTATTTTTTGATAAAAAAAGAATAATGTATAAGTTAATTATAATGGTTAAGGTAAAATGAGATTACTGGGGATTAAATTTAAATAAAAATGTTAAAATGACCTATCAATTTTTCCACCACCTTTTTATAGCAATATATAAAACATTTTTTCCATAAAAAATGATTTTATTAGTTTTTGGAAACAATCCCATTTAATTGAATAATATAATAATTGTGTAAAGATATATAAAAAAGGAACATTTCTTACTTTTCATTTAAATAAATTTTTTTAATGGGTACAATGAACATAAATTTTCCATTTATAAATATTATTTTGAAATATAAATAATCATTTTTTATCAAAATTATTTATCTTCAATTTTTAGATTCGAAATGAAATAATAAAATTCTTATGAAACACCAACTCAATAATTATTTAATTAATAAGACATATTGTAACCAACACTAAAAATATAAATATAAAGTAAAATGGTTGATTTAATGTGTTCCATTAGATTTTGTAGATGAATATATCTTTTATAAATTTTTTAAAAAAATGATTCTATTTTTGTTGTTGTCTTGATATTTCTTAATTCAAAATTAATGAATAATGGGAATTTTTTTATTAATGTCATGTTATAGGAAATATTGTTTTATTAATTGATGTAAAATTACCAAAAATCATATCTTCTGTAAGGTGAATTCTAAATATTTAAAAATATTAACTATGGTCCATTCATAGAACTATTGTTCTATTTTAATGATTATATTGAACCTTAAATATTAAAATATCAGTCAACATTGTTAATGTTCAATCTATAACAACCAGTTATTTTATAGTATATCCCTTATTAAATTTAAGATATTTTGATAGTTCTGTTGCATGCAAAACCTAATGTAAATGAACAAAGAAATATTATTATGTGCTCATTATAATCTAGACAATAAATTGAAGGGAATGAATAATAGTAACCACATCATTAAGTTTATATATTATATATTCGGTAAAATGTTTTAAAATTTATCTAATAGATTTTATAGTCCCGAGATAATAATAAATCGAATTTTACACGTAATAAGCTATATTTTTCTAAAGGAATTTTTGTAACCTTTTAATAGCACACTAATTTAAACACCAAATTTTGACACATTTACAAATTATTATTGAAAAAACCTAATTTTTAAATGTTTAATTATAAAATTTTTGGGTGATTTTTTTGTAATTTTCTGATATGGTTCGTTTTTTGATGAATTGTATGAAATAAAACATTTAAATTGAAAATAAATACGTCATCAATGTCATTTATAAAGTCAAATTACATGATAATTTTTTTAAAGGCAATTTTTTTAATTAAACATATATTAATAGAATTTATGACATTTTAAAATTTTTCATATTGAATTTATGTATAAAAACATTTCACACAATGGAATATTTTCAATTTAAAAACTCACTTTGTCGCCTCATCTAAAAAATTACATATAAACTAATTTTACCCACTTATGTTTTTTGAATTTTTAAATATGATGTCAACACGTGTAATATTATGGACCAAAATTTTTAAATAGGTCCATTTTTTTGAAAAATATAAATAGTAATTTTTGTAATTTGTTTACCACGGTAAAGGGTAAAATGAGTAATTTAGGTAAACAATAAAGTAACAGGTACTATCAAATTACCATATCACTTTCCAAAATTATAATAGATTAATTTCAATTTACCCTTAATACCTATGGTACGAAATTTATTTAATTAATATAGTATTGTCAATGACAATGACTTAGATATTATTAAAATCAAAGAGAGTGACAAAATATCACTCTTATATTTAATAAGTATAATTTTTTAATAAAGGGATAAAATTAATATTTTTAACTATAAATATTCTTGAGAAATACAAATGGATTATATACACCATTGTAATTGTTTATAGATGAATTAATTTTCCTAAATTATTACACAATTATGATACATGAAATATTGTATTAATTGAAAAATTATTTTTAAATGATATTAAAAATATTAAAATTAATATAATTTGAATTACTTAAGTGGATCCTCAATTTATATAATTTTATATAAAATATTATGTTTTTATAAAACTATTTTTTCTTAATGTTATATTAATGTATTTATATTTATAATTTCATTTTAATGAATAGTGACAAAATTTAAACTAATGATATTTTATGAAAAAAATTTTATTAAATTATTTTAAAGTCATGAAAATTTTTTAGAAGCATAAAGTGGTTATTATGAAGTATAAAATTTAATAAATATTCCATTTATAAACAATTAATTCCATAATAATAATAATATGTTTTTTAATATTAAAAAAAGGTGTTACCATAGTTAAAATTAAAACACATTAATTATTTATGAATAAAAATTATAAGGCATAAAATAATACCAAAACCTATCTAAAATATATTTTATTTTGATATTAAAACCTTATATTATCTTATATTAAAATCCTTTTCTATTTGGATTTATTTGGATATAAAATTGAGTTATTAAAATATAATCTTTTGAGAAATTCCAAAAGTGCCCCACACCTAAATTATAAAAAGGACACCTCATCCCTCATTTTATTAAACAATATTAGTTCTTATTTGTTGAATTTTTTTTACCAAATCCACTTTCTCACATACCTAGTGAAATTATAGTGTACCTGGTTATCCCAATGGAAATTCTCTAGTGTCATTTTGAGGAGATCTAAAGGTGATGTTTTGAAGAAGCGGTAATCTCTCTAACTGATCAGCCAATTTTATAATCCTTTATACCTTCTATTAATATAATATATATAATAAAATATTAAAATCCTAACCCAAAATATTCTTAAATGTTACTATATTTATTAACACACCATTATAATCCCACCTTTCCATCTAACAACTATTGAAAACATCGCTCATGTGCACCAATAGCTTACTGTCTCCACGTAGTGATACAATTTATTTATCATCACAATACTTTGGGGAGGTAAATTATGATGGATTTAGTATTAATATATTTTTTTGTTTTGAAATAATTATATTTTATTAATGTTAATATCATTTTTTACCTTTTCACCATCTAATAGTTGGGGAAATTACAATGTCGCTCATACACACGTATGACCTACCATCTCTATGATGCAATGCGATTTGTTTTCATATATATTTCATATTGTTTGTAATGAATTTAAATTTTATGAATATATATTATTTATATAAGATAATAATTATTTTTTTGATATTTTTTGGACCATGATCAATTTATAAGTAAAAGGGATTCTAAACTGAAACATGCTTCCAAAAACAAGAAGATAACAAACAAAACCATGATTTTGAAAAGTAATTATTAATAATCATGTGATAATATGACAAAAAAATATTAAATAGTATTATTTATATATCACTATTTAATAAATTTATAAAAAAAAATATTTATTATACATTAGGTATTAATATGAATAATGGACGGTGATACTTGAGTTAAGGGTTTATTTCACAATCTCATCATTATTCAAGATTATTTCATTTTTAGTATCTATTATGGAATATTTCTCTTCCATAGCCTTGTTTTCGTGAAATGTATCTAAAAATAATTTAACTATTGTTTAAATTAATTTTCAATCACAATTATTTTTTTAGAAATAATTTCTCAATGAATCATTTTTTTATTTTCTGTCTAATAATAATTGCGACTTTTAACAAATTATTGAAGGATTTTTTTAAATTATTTAGAAATATAGAAATTTACTACTATCGTGATTCCATAATGATTTTCGTATTTCATTACAATATTAAAATTATTATTTTTAAGTAAATAAATTTTCATTTAATTTCATTAATCATTATAAATAATCATTAGGGAAAGGATATTTTCTTCATGAATTATCTCGAATGATCTTTCAAAAATAATTTTATGTTAAAGATTTCATTACATGATGTTATGTATGATTTACTAGGGATGTGACCAACTGATAAAATAATAATTATTTCTTTGAATGGTTTATGTGGTTATGTTTTTTATGAAACAAGTTTCATTTCCATGTATCATTATATGATGAAATGATTATGAACCCCATTTCTCTACATCTATTATGATACGATGAATGATTTATAGTCTTGTGGAACACATATGTATGGATTTCATTATTTGGTCTATGAGACCTATATTTCCTTAAACTTTATTAGGCAAGGAGTTATATCTTATGAGAAAATTAATGTATACAAGACAATGTTCAAGATTTTTATGGGAAACAAGTTGATGTGCATGATCTGTTATGGGAAACAATTTTTAAGGCCTAATCTGATGGCATTGGTAATTAACCTCCACATATGAAATATTTTCAATAATTAGGAAGATTACAGACAAATTTATATCATGAATATATATTTAATTATTGAGTTGTGATTAATCCTCCTTCTTATGATTAATGTCATTTCAAATATTAATGTTTTATTCCATAACTCATGTTTATGATCAGTGAAAGGATGGGTATGAACATTATAAGTTATTATCCTGATCACATACAAATATTTATTATATCATGCAGACATATTCCATGTTTACCCTCATGGAACATATTATATCACCCTTTTATTATGTTTCCTTTCCATAGGTTATAAAAAAATATGATAAATTTTATATTCTAAATGGGATTTAGTTATGAAAAAATAAGTGGGTGACGGTGTAGATATTTTATGAATGATTTGTTTCTTTATCCAATATTACAAATGAACTAAACCATTTCAATCTTCTTTTACATGTTTTTATAATGTAATAAATATCATCTAAAAAATGTAATATCTATCTTGGAAAACATTATTTCATTATAGTTGGTATCAGGGGATGGGTTTTGTTAACCATCAGAAACTAGGGTGAGAAAAACATAGAAATAACTATGAAGATATGTTTATATATAGGATAAAATCCAATAGTTTTTTAATGATCATTAATGATGTAGGTTAAACCAATGGTTCCATATATGGTTTTATGATTTAACACATTTTCTCAATTATTTTTCATGACACCTAATTATGGATTTCATATAACAATATATATATTTTTGGTTTAGTTAGTGGATGGAAACCAATGGAATAATTGTAATGTCAATGATGAAGGGAAATTAAACAATTGAACTCCTAATAAATCAAATTTTATAGGAGATGGAATAAAGATAATTTATTCTATTATAATCATTCTTCCTTAGTATATAAACCATACATACAGTCCTAATGGTCAAAGGAGGCAACAATTTATAGTTGAATCTTTCATAACGAAACAACCATATTCCTTTAAAAAATCTTATGATGTAATAATTGATGACCAATGGACCAACACCATTGATAAAATATTTTCTTTTCTTCAATGCTTCATATATAAATATTTTTTCTAGATGTTTACTGTTTGGAAGGAGAATCATATCAGTTATGCAATCTTGGTAACAATATGAGGAAAGAGTAAGAAATTGAATCCATGGAATGGGATGAGTTTAAGAGTTTATATTTTAATAATTAATTTCATTTTATTTTTTGTATAATTATTATAACATGTTCTTTGAGATAATGAAAAGGGAATATTATTTTTTTGGTACATACGAGGAAAATTATACGATACTAATGAGGAATTCTTATTAAATTTTAATTAAACCTGAAATAATGGTTCACTAGTATTTGTGTAGATAAACCCCAATTCACTTTTAGGTGACAACCATAAGATACATCAGTAGCCGTGAAAATTATGGTTTATGTTCTTAAAGGGAAAAGAATGATATTTGAGATACAGACAATTCCCATTGAATTAATATGACATTAAAGATCGAGTCTCAGGAAAATTGGATTCAATCCCATAATGGAATAATATTCCAACAATTTACAAGCCTACTATGTTGGAAGAACATAAAGGGTTGTGTTTAAATATAATTTGGTGGTTCATTAAATGTGTAATGGTGGGTCATAAATCACATTAAGGTAAAAAGGAAATGAAAATTATTATAAATTAAATGGTGGAAAGGAATATGTGAATTTATGCACTACCCATGCTCCAATGTTTTAAATTCAATGAGTATGGGAATTATTCCATACAGTGCATGAATCTAATATGTTTTTATGACTAACATCAAGAAATTAGGAATATAAAGATAATTGTAAATCTCTCAATATCACTACTACATACGTGGGTTATGAAAATGATGTGGTGAATGCTACACATATCACCCTCTCTAGAAAATATAATTTATTATTTGATTATAGGTCCACCAACTCATTTATTTCAAATGAATTTTATATTGGTATCACTTTTTTTGCTCAATAATTGGATGTTGATTTAGATGGGAATAATCCCAGGGAATAAATGGTTGTATCACGTGTTTATTGTTCCTCTACGATTTTTTTTTCAGGCACATCTTGAAAATCTTTTTTTCTCCCAGTAGTTGTGTTTTATATAATTCTTAGAATGTATTAGAATTCTCTATATGAAGACCATATTATTTGACAAGAATGGGAAGTCACATTCCATATTCCTAATTTAACTATAATAATATATTAATTCAAGGATGAATATGAACTTATAATGAATATTTATTCCATATAATGAGTAATAATTTAAATACATGAAGTCTATCTATATCATATGGATGGGGGGATAAAACATTGTGGATAATCATATTGTATGACAATATTTTTCCATGTTTTTTCATAAGAGTTTATAGGAATTCTACACAATCTTGACTTAGATTTTTTAGTAGAACTCATTATTTTTTCTATTTATATTTTGTTGACTCCATATAGAATAGCCCCAATTGAGTAGTAGGAAATAAAGAAACAACACCCGGATAGTCTTGACAAGGGATTCATATAACCTAGTGTATCACATTTTGGTCCACCTATTCTATTTATTAAAATTAAAGATGGGTCAATTCATCTTTTCATTGATTATCATGATCTTGAAAAAATTATATTCATGAATGAGTATCCTCTTACTCTTATTGATGACATATTTTATCAACCACCTGTTGCTCAACATTTTTCCAAAATTGGACTTCATTTGGTTTTTAATACTTGATGTTCATGAAGCATGATATAACCAAGATGGAATTATGAAAATTTTATAGATAATATGAATTGTTAATAATGTATTTTGGTCTGACTAGTCCCTTGATATATTCGTGGACTTGATGAATAGATTCAATATATACTATATTGACTATATTGTGTTAGTCATTATAAATGATATTTTTCTATATTAAAAGAGAAACAAATAGAATTATTATAACATGAAGTTTTTATTGAATCCCATGATAAAAGAAAAGAATTATAAATAATTTACCAAGTATGAATTTTTTGTTCCAGAATGCTTCCTTTTTAGGTCATATAATCCCATGTGACGGTATATTAGTAGATCCTTCAAAGAAAAAAGTTGTTGAGAAATGGCCTAGAATAACCACGATAATGGAAATCCATAGGTATATTAGATTGTATGTATATTAATAGTGTCTTTTGGATAATTTCCATCCACTTTTCAATCCAATCATCTAGTTAACATGGAATGGTTCCATGTTCCTTTGGATAAATGAATGTGAATTTATTTTAAGGAACTAATTAAAATATTACATAGTTCACTTTTTCCTACCTAACATTATTATAGATAATGGCATTCTATATATAGGGATACATAAAATAAATGATTGGGATGTGTTATTATTAAAAATTACATGGTTACAACTTAAGCCTAATGATAACTAATGGTTAATGAAAGAAATTACCCAAATAATGATTTAGAGTTAGATATGGTGATATTTTCATCAAAGATATCAAGGAATTATCTTTACAATTAAAAATGATATATATATATATATATACTGATCAAAATATATTATAATGTATATTCATATAAAAGGTGTTGAATATACTCCAAAAAGATGGTTGGATATGATTAAATATTACGTTTTCTCAATAAATTTCCACCCAGGTAAAGTGAACAAGGTGAGAGATACATTGAGTCGTTGGGACAACAATATTCTCTCTATTATGAGGATAAAAACGACAAAATATTTATATATTTTCAAATAATCTATCTATAAATAATAATATAATGGGAGAAATTATATCTTTCTCAAATGAATATTCATCTATCTATACAAGTAACGATTGAGGAGGTACAAAAGGAAGATATAGAAGTGAAAAACAATATGAGAAAATTTCTCAAGTTAAAAATTGATTTTGATAGAATAATAAGGTTCTGTAAGCTTTTATGTGTTCCTCCTATAATATATTTTGAGAATGTGATGTTGGATAAGGCTTATAGTTCATAATTAAATTTTAATCCTGGAAGTAAAAAAGAAGTATAATTACCTGATATGACATTTATGGTGGGATTGGATGAAGAGAGATATTTATGTGTATGTTTATTAGAGTTTGGTTTATCAGAAAGATATGGTTGAGTGATGAATATATAAGGGGATGTTACCACCATTATCCATACAAGAATAGAAATAGGAATATATCCAAATTCTTATTTTCGTTATAATTTCAATAGATTTTATAGAACATAATGATATATGGGATATAGTATATCTCATAAAAAATTCATAATACTTCATTTCAATTATAGAATATTTCTACCTTTAGAATGTTATTATAATAGATGTTAAGGGAGTGGTAATATTTCATAGAGTATAACATTGCATTATATTTTATTGGTATCTGGGGTTTACCTCAAAGTTCTGCTGAAGTGTTCCATAGTCTTTGGATATAGAGTTCTATTTCAATGCTGCTTATTATCCTTAGAAATATGGTCTATCTGAGATGAAAATTAAAAATCTAGAAGGCATTTGGAGGTATTTCTCTATGGAATTGAAATGTGGTTTTTATCAATACATTAATTTGGTAAAAATTTCCTATAAATGTATTTTTTGATAGAGAATTAAGATGGATTATTATGAATCCCTCTATGGTGAGAAGAGAAAAAATACAGCATGATGGAATGAATATGGGGAAATAAAATTTTGGGGATATGATATATATGACAAAATTGAAGAGAAATATAGAACTGTTCAGCAACACAATAAATATTCTTAGATTCAACAAAAATGCTATGTTGACAATTGTAAAAATTATATGGAGTTTGAAGGTGGAGGAATGGTGTATCTAAAAAAATCTATCTGTAATAGAGTGATGAGATTAAGAAAAAAAGGGATTATAAACCCAAGGAATATTGGTATCTTAAAATCACTGATCGGGTTTGCGTGGTGGTCTATTTATTGTCTCATCCAAAGAATCTCTCTAAAATCCCGGATGTGTTCTATGTATATCTCTTCCATAAGTACATAACTAATACCTCAAATTTACTAAACATATAGCCTATATCAATGGATTATGATCTTCTTAATGAATGGAAACTAGTATAAATTCTTTATCATATAGAGAATGTTCTATTAAACAAGTACACTTCTTTGTATAACATTTATAGTGAATCCACCAATTCGAGGAAGCTACTTGGAAACGTGAGGATATGTTGAGGTACAATATCCTCATCAATTTTTATCCGAGGGAGAAATTTATAGGGATAAAAAAATTTAAGGGGGTAGACTTTGAAACCCCAAGATTTTATGGTATGTCCCTTTTTAAATATAAATCTTTTTGATAATTATATTGCACACAACACCCAATGTAAACAAAAATTTAATATTATATTGTAATCATTATAAAATACTTTATAAATTTGAGTTAATTGTCACAACCCATTCCCTAGGGCCCGTGCCATGACTACACCAATCTCGCCTTCCATAAGCCAGGGGATGGTGACTTGAACTAATGAGGCATATCCCATAAAGGGATGGAATTTTCCTTTAGGCCTGTATACACACACATGACAAAAAATGTGGAAAGTCAACACAAAGTAAACTACAACTATCACTGAGACAACTACTGAGAGTATAGTAAAACTAAAAGTACAAAGTTCCAGAATATACCTCCAAAACCACAATGGAAGGTATAACTAACATGGTCTGTCCACTTGAGACCCAACGAGAAGGGTAAGTGAAGGTATATGCATGTATCTGTAGAAGTACACCAGTCTGTCCTATCTCATTGAGCACCAAATGGTCCAATACCACCAAGGTCTACATTAAATCATCAATCACCTACATGATACATGAAATGTGTGGGTGAAGCCCTTGTAAGGTTAAGTAACAAATTACTCAATAAGAACCACAAAACACAAAGGAGGGACTACAAAGTAGGACCACACAATAATATCACACAATAAAGAAAAATCACCCAAGGTATTACTCAATGTATATAAATTAGTACTAAGAAGTTGTAATGCTAAAATATCACATACTACTGAGGAACTCCACCCTGAAGAGCCATTGAGGTCTTCATGGATACTGTACCACGGAGGTCCACTAGGCTGCAGGACCACTAAGTCCACCCATCTATTAAACCATTTAGGTTCGCACGTCTGTGGAACCTACGAGGTACAATCATCTTCTCAACCACTTTGGTCTACTCATCTACTAGTCAACTGAGGTCCACTCGTCTGATTCACCACTGAGGTACACTCGTCTGTTAAACCACTAAGGTATCTCATCTACCGAACCACTAAGGTGCACACATTTAATGGACCACTGAGGTCTGATTTTCATAAAAACCAATGATGTATGCTTTTGTACTAAACCACATGGGTACGCTCCTCTACTCGACCACTGAGGTCCACTCATCAGATCATTTGTAGAGACCCATATCTTGACGTAAATGAAAATTACATTACTTTTTCAGAATACTTAGTACATAACAAAAAACACACACACAAGGATCGTAATAGTTTAGTGTCTTTGGAAACTCGGAACGTAATCTTCTAATCGTGGTGAAAGATCTTCAATATCTCCCATAAAGATCTTCCCTTTTATTACCAAAAACCTTTTTTTATATCCTAGGTAAAAGAAAACATAAAAGGGTGAGATCAAATGCTCAGTAAGGGTAAACAAAAGAAAAATCAATCACATCATATTCATAAGAACATAACTTTTGGAAATCTTAACCTGCAAAAGAGAGCATAATTTCATAACATGGGATAAATCATAGTAGTGAAATGAAATCCCAATAATCATAACATAAAACATGAAACTATGTGGCATACACACATAATCATAGAGAATCATTTCTTGTTAGTCAAGACACATTGCCAAGACTATCTTAGTGGACAATGTCCCTTTCTGAACCGAGTCACCCTCGTTTCAGTCCTGTTTCACTGAACTGGTATAACCTACCATTCCAGCCATGTCTATCTCATGAGATATAAAATCTTTACCCAATGCATTGGAGGGAGATATAGGTCCCACCCATCTCATAATGATACCATTCCTATGTGTGCCACAAAATCATAAATCATACATCAATACATAACCCATGTAATAAAAATGGGAATCTTAAACATCGTGACATCATAAAACAATTCATATAAGATAAAGAAATTCATAACAATAATTCCATCATAACATGATCAAATCAATTTAATAATAGGGATAAAAACAGAACCCTTTATTATCTTAGATGGAAAATAATTTTGACAAAACACTTGAACTCCATTCTTGAGGAAAATATCCTTTCTTGTTCAAAAACATTTTTCCTTTCTTAAAAAGTCATACAACTAAAATAAGTTGATTAAAAATAAACTTAAAAACTTGTAAAGGAAGCTTCTTGGAAATAATGTTTTAAAAATTCATTCATGCCGTATAAGTTAAAAAAACATTCTTCGTACTTTTGTCGTAAAAGTCAAAAAGTACCGCGTACGAAAAACGACAAAAGATTCCTTTCATATTCTTTACTAAGAACTCAACGAAGGGTAAAATTGGATTTAAACTATTTTAAGTGGATGGAAACAATATTACATATTGAGGGAACATGGATGTGGATGATAAAATAAACCCCAGTAAATGCCAAAGTAAAAACAATTTCAGATACAAATGAGATTGTGATATTTCCCTTACCTTAGGTCCGATTTGCTTTGCAAGTGTCCGAACCTCCTGTATAATGATTAAAATAATGTCATTGACTTATTAAAGAATCATATTCATTTTTATTATATCATATATGGATCACTTATGACTTTATATTACCCGTTATTTTGTAAATTCATGATAAAGTAGCGTTTTGGGCAAAATCGTCTCATTTGTCATTCGTGTTTTAACTTGTAATTATTCATATGATTACATAGATAATTATTACTTAACTATAGAATATAAAACATGATTTATATATAATATATATTCAGAATATACATATATATAATGGATTGATAAATGGAATGAAATACACCGTTCATGGAGACGGTAGGCCGTACGTACGCATTAACGCTGTTTTCGTTTCCTTATTGAATTGAGTGGAATTAAGTAGATGACATAAATATATATACACATAAATCCAGTAGCATTATAATGTCATATATTTCATTATTATTGCTTATATATACTTTATAATCATTCTAAAATAGTTAACATGGAGAATGAATCTCATCGCGTCGTGGAGACGGTAGTCCGTACATACGCACGAGCGATGATATCATTTCCATAATTATTGAATTGAATTGGAGTGGATGATACAATATATCAGAATAATTATGATGTTATAATAACTATGTATATTTATTCTTTACACCATAATACCCATCCATGTAAGGTGTTGGTGGAAGAATAGATTACACCACGGCGTGGAGACGGTATTCCGTACGTACGCATGCATGGTGATTTTGTTTTCCGTAGGATGGATAGATGGTGAAATAGGGTTGTTTCATATTTATAATGACATATCATTATATGAGTGATACTGATGTTATTACTTCAGAATGAAACAACCTAAGAAGAAGAAGTGGAAGAAGAAATAAAGTTGAAAGAATCGGTAACGGAAATTACCTCTTCTTTGAAGCGCCTCTTTGAGACCTCCTCTTAGGGCACTAAAATTGGTCTTTGAGGAAGTCCAGAACCTCTAGGATGTTGATAGGGAATTGGAGAGGAGAATTGGGCAGGGTTTGGCCGAGATTTGAGGCTCAATGTTGTGTGAGGAAGAGAGGGAGGAGGTGCCCTTTTATAAGGGAGGAGAGGGGCACCTTTGGAATAACTAAAAATTTTATTTTATTATAAAGTCAAGTTCGGTATTAAATAGCTCCAAATTGATTTATTTTGAGGATAAGGTGGGGATGGGTCGAAATCCTCTCATACAATATAATTTATACATGTTTAGGTTCCTATTTTAACCTTATCATTTAGATTTAACATTAAGTTAAATAATTTTACTTTTACCGTGTCTTCTTGTGTTTTTACACTATAAGGTTAATAAACTTACTATAAGAAGCCAAACGAACCCAAAATCGTTTATTATTAACATATATAACCTTATCTAAGTCATTTGGCCGAACCATAGATTTTTAGGAATAAAATAACAATTAATAATATAATATTTGTTTTAAAATCTATTTTATGTCAATTTGGACACTATTTAGTAATTGATTTTTGTGAAACTCATAACAGAATGATAAGTTCGAAAAAAGTTAATTAAATCACTAATAACATGTCATATTAACCTATAAAATTATTGGAATTCATAAAAAGTCTTAAATTACAATTATTTTGGTATTTATAACATCAATTATGTCAATATTTCATTAATAAGATAATTACTACATCATCTTTGTGTCATAAATAAATTAAATTATATAAAGTATAAAAATTACAAATAAACTACCATTATGTAGGAAATATTTTTATCTTTCTAATTAATATTTATAGTCGAAATTATATTATTTATAACCCTATATTAAAAATGTTTTAGTAAATAAACATTGATTTTAACTCTTTTAACTCTTCTTTGAATTAAATAATAATAAATGTCCTAATCTAATCCAAGTGGGCCTAAATGATAATATTTTACACTTAAGGTTGTTTTTGGTCGAGAGACACTTGTCCAATAGGATTAGGACATGTGTTAGGGTAATAATAATATCATTTTTACCCTTAATTACCCTATTTACTTTTTACAGTGGTAAATAAAAGTAAAAATTTACTATTCACCAAAAATTATTTTCATCTCATTGAACCACATTTTACTTACTGACATCAACCGTGTCTCTCGGATTTTTGAAATTCCATTCACAGAAGTGGTAAAATTAAGATTTATGAAAAAATTAATTTTTTTAACTACCACTTAGTAGTTTCATTATTCATAAAAAATTGAAGTTTTTTAGAAAAATGCCAAAATTTCACCCTAATCTATAATTGATATTCTGAATTCAAAAATGATTTCTATTTTACAAAATTCCCAACATATAAGTTGTATTAATTAATTTTATAATTAATTTCCGCTGTCACAACAAATAGCGTGTTTTTAAGAGATAATAACTATCAAAAGATTAACACTTGTTTATGTCTGGTGTAAATGTGAAATTACATCCAATGACCAACATTGTATTGAATTGTAAAAATATATTCTAAATATACTTTAAAACCACTCAAATTAATAATTTATCACTATTAATTATTTCGACTAAAAAAGTTGTTTTTAATTAAAATTTAGTAATTTTCACTATTCATCAGAAAATGAAAGTTATCCGAAAAGTATCTAAATTTCACCCTAAGATAATTTCGATATTATGAATCCAAAAATGAATTCCATTATGAAAAATAAAATTTACAAAATTTCAAAAAGTGGTTATTACTATTCATAACGGCTAGTTTTAAAAATATTTTAATAGCGTATTGTTGTTTAGTGAAACTCATTATTACGTACTACACACGCTATCGAGGAAGGTCGCAATTGCGTGTAATGCAAGGCAAGTCAAGGATTCGTGTTATGAAAGCTCCTTTTGGTGTAGCGTACAACACAAGACATTAGTGAAATTAAAAAGAATATTTTTCATAAAATCTCGGGGTGTTACATTCTACCCCCCTTAAAATGAATTTCGCCATCGAAATTCGTCGGGGTTATAAATGGTTTACTACTTGAAAGTTTCTTTAATAGAAACCCACATCCTAAAAAGGAATACCAAAACCAATCTTTAAAAACAAAAGTATGAAACGTAATGGTTACCCAAATAAACTAATCCCTGGGTTTTCACATAGGTGAAAATATGGATATGGAAGAGAAATCAAACCATCATGTTCTGATGGAGAGTGGTAGAGAACATGGATATGGAAAAGCCAGTAATCACAAATCCATAAATTTGTGACGATCTAAGGTACCATCTGATTAATCAGATATAAGAGAACTAGGACAATATTTTTGGTTTTCAAGATCATTTCCCTAAAGTTGATGAAATTTGAATTAGAAGAAATACTTTCGTGATTTTCGTATAGTCTCACCGTTTGTCGTTCTTTGGACAATTTCCTCTTCATCACATAAAGAAATGAAGTTAAAATTTTCATTCGTGATGTGTTAGCAGATCATGTGATAGAATGATGGGTCATTCCATCTCTTTCAAACAAAAGGTTAGCAAAAGTTATAAGTCCATATTATGGTTAATCGTATATGGTTCCAAAAATGAACATATACTTCATATATCATACCGCTTAATAAACTAAAACTAGTTTATACTAAATAGGGACTTCCTGTAGCCCAGTGGTAGGCGATAAAGGCCAGTCGCACTTCGGTCGTGGGTTCGATTCCCACAGCCTTGTCCGACGCGATGGGCTGTCGCCCGTCCTGCAGGTTGTCCTTTTTCTAAAGCTATATTACTATAACATCCCATCAATAATATCGAAAAAAACATTTTATCCTAACTTATTTCCAACATAATCCATTCTAATATTTTGGATTATCTAAGATACTTCGGTCCAAGCTCATAGTATAAAGAAAACGATTACTTGAAATGTTGTCAACCAAGCATGTGAATATCATCATTTATCCCCCATATATCTTGTTGGTCACATTCCAATCATGTGAATACCTTAATGATGTATTCTCTTGAAAAATGAATACCCATTGAACCTTAGTGAAAACATGAATTAAGTCAATAGTCAACTCTTTCCACATACCAAAATCCAAAAATTCTATATACTCAATCCATGATATAACCTTCTCCTTATATCAGTTATGAGCTCATGAATACTATCAAACATTTAATTTTCTCCTTATCCCTTCATTATGCGCATATCATCTACATTCCAAAAATATCTGAATACACTTTCGAAACTCAAGGAAAGACAACAGTGTAACAATCCATAGATGTCTCTTTATTCCATAGTAGCATGAGATTACTTATACAACATTACACATGATAAACATGTAATCATTCCACTACATTCTTAAACCATTGACCGAGCTTCAATAATTCTTTCATCTCAAATATCATTTGTAGTCTATTCATCATCATCCACATAAATACTACCCATACGACCATAATGATTCTCTTCATGAGACTTTCCCTTAGGGCATTGGTTTGCATAATGCCCGTATATTCCACATTTAAAACATTTAACCATTGTTGATGTCGTAGCAATACCATTATCCTCATCCCTGGTGTTAACTAAACCTTTTCCTTTGCACTTACGTGCTTTGTGTCCTTCTTTTCCACACCCAAAGCATCTTCCAGTTCCTTTGAAACATTCTCCTTGATGCCTCTTCCCACATGATTTACATAGGGAAAATTGAACTTTCTTTCCTCTATGATCATAATGAAACTCCATATTTCTCTTATTAGCCGAGTCAGGAAACTTACCAAATTTTACTTTATTGATCATATTATGAGATTGCTGATTCGGCATAATAATGATGTTTGGACTTCCAAATCCCATTTCATTTGGTTGCTCATGAAGAATATCATTCCATTGTCCATCATATCCTCCATTATCGTGAATCATCTTGTTTCCAACCATTTTCTAAAACCCAAAAATAATAGTGTGAGAGGAAAAAATCATAATAAAGGGGGAGTAACTTCAATATCTAACATCTCTGGTTTAATCTAATATCATTACCATAGTCCTAGGACTATATCCTATACGTATACTTATCCTTAGGGACATCCCTAGACATACCTTAGAAATATTTCTAGGGATCTCACTAACGTTCTCACATCCTAGTTTCCAAAGGTTGACTAAAACTTTCCTCTCATACTAACTGTAGAGACCCGTATCTTGAAGTATATGAACATTACATTACTTTTGCGTAATACTTAGTACATAACAAAAAAAACACACACAAGGATCGTAATAGTTTAGTGTCTTTGGAAACTCGGAATGTAATCCTCTAATCGTGGTGAAAGATCTTCAATATCTCCCATAAAGATCTTCCCTTTTTTTACCTAAAACCTTTATTTATATCCTGGGTAAAAGAAAACATAAAAGGGTGAGCTCAAATGCTCAGTAAGGGTAAACAAAAGAAAAAGTAATCACATCATATTCATAAGAACATAACTTTTGGAAATCTTAACCTGCAAAAGAGAGCATAATTTCATAATATGGGATAAATCATAGTAGTGAAATGAAATCTCAATAATCATAACATAAAACATGAAACTATGTGGCATACACACATAATCATAGAGAATCATTTCTTGTCAGTCAAGACTCATTTCCAAGACTATCTTAGTGGACAATGTCCCTTTCTGAACCGAGTCACCCTCGTTTCAGTCCTGTTTCACTGAACCGGTATAACCTACCATTCCAGCCATGTCTATCTCATGAGATATAAAATCTTTACCCAATGCATTGGATGGAGATATAGGTCCCACCCATCTCATAATGATAACATTCTTATGTGTGCCACAAAATCATAAATCATACATCATTACATAACCCATGTAATAAAAATGGGAATCTTAAACATCGTGACATCATAAAACAATTCATATAAGGTAAAGGAATTCATAAAAATAATTCCATCACAACATGATCAAATAAATTTAATAAAAGGGATAAAAACAGAACCCTTTATTACCTTAGATGGAAAATAATTTTGACAAAACACTTGAACTCCATTCTTGAGGAAAATATCCTTTCTTCTTCAAAAACATTTTTCCTTTCTTAAAATGTCATACAACTAAAAGAAGTTGATTAAAAATAAACATTAAAACTTGTAAAGGAAGCTTCTTGTAAATAATGTTTTAAAAATCCATTCATGCCGTATAAGTTAAAAAAAACATTCTTCGTACTTTTTTCGGAAAAGTCAAAAAGTACCTCGTACGAAAAATGAAAAAAGATTCCTTTCGTATTCTTTACTAAGAACTCACTGAAGGGTAAAATTGGATTTAAAATATTTTAAGTGGATGGAAACAATATTAAATATGGAGGGAACATGGATGTGGATGATAAAATACACCTCAGTAAATGCCAACGTAAAAACAATCTCGGATACAAATGAGATTGTGATATTTCCCTTACCTTAGGTCCGATTTGCTTAGTAAGTGTCCGAACCTCCTGTATAATGATTTAAATAATGTCATTGACTTATTACAGAATCATATTCAATGTTATTAAATCATATATGGTTCACTTATGACTTTATATTACCCGTTCTTTTGTAAATTCATGTTAAAGTAGCGTTTTGGGTAAAATCGCTCATTTGTCATTTGTGTTTTAACTTGTAATTATTCACATGATTACATAGATCATTATTACTTAATTATATAATATAAAACATGATTTATATATAATATATATTCATAATATACATATATATAATGGATTGATAAATGGAAAGAAATACACCGTTCATGGAGACGGTAGGCCGTACGTACGCATGGGCACTGTTTTCGTTTCCTTATTGAATTGAGTGGAATTAAGTAGATGACATACATATATATACACATAAATCCAGTAGCTTTATAATGTCATATATTTCATTATTATTTCTTATATATACTTTATAATCATTCTTAAATGGTTAACATGGAGAATGAATCTCATCGCGTCGTGGAGACGGTAGACCGTACGTACACACGAGCGATGATATCATTTCCATAATTATTGAATTGAATCGGAGTGGATGATAAAATATATCAGAATCATTATGATGTTATAATAAATATGTATAGTTATTCTTTAAACAATAATACCCATCCATGTAAGGTGTTGGTGGAAAAACAGATTACACCACGACGTGGAGACGGTATTTCGTACGTACGCACGCGCGGTGATTTTGTTTTCCATAGGATGGATAGATGGTGAAATAGGGTTGTTTCATACTTATAATAACATATCAGTATATGAGTGATACTTATGTTATTACTTCATAATGAAACTACCTAATAAGAAGAAGTGGAAGAAGAAATAAAGTTGAAAGAATCGGTAACGGAAATTACCTCTTCTTTGAAGCGCCTCTTTGAGACCTCCACTTAGGGCACTAAAATTGGTCTTTTAGGAAGACCAGAACCTCTAGGATGTTTCTAGGGAAGTGGATAGAAGAATTGGTCAGGTTTTGGACGAGCTTGAAGGCTCAAAGTTGTGTGAGGAAGAGAGGGAGGAGGTGCCCTTTTATAAGGGAGGAGAGGGGCACCTTTGGAATATCTAAAAATATTATTTTATTATAAAGTCAAGTTCGGTTTTAAATAGATGAAAAATGATTTATTTCTAGGCTAAGGTGGGGATGGGTCTAATGCCTCAAATCCAATAGAATTTAGACAAGTTTAGGTTCCTATTTTAACCTTATCATTTAGATTTAACATTAAGTTAAATAATTTTACTTTTACCGCGTCTTCTTGTGTTCTTACACTATAAGGTTAATAAACTTACTATAAGAAGCCAAAAGAATCCCAAATTGTTTATTATTAATATATATAACCTTATCTAAGTCATTTTGCCGAACCTTAGATTTATAAGAATAAAATAACAATTAATAATATAATATTTGTTTTAAAAACTATTCTATGTCAATTTTGACACTATTTAGTAATTGATTTTTGTGAAAGTCATAACAGAATGATAAGTTCGAACAAAGTTAATTAAATCAATACTAACATTTCATATTAACCTAGAAAATTAGTGTAATTCATAAAAAGTCTTAAATTACATTTATTTTGGTATTTATAACATCAATTATGTCAATATTTCATTAATAAGATAATTACTGCATCATCTTTGTGTCATAAATAAATTAAATTATTTAAGGTATAAAAATTACAAATAAACTACCATTATGTAGGAAATATTTTTATCTTTCTAATGAATATTTATAGTCGAAATTATATTATGTATAACCCTATATTAAAAATGTTTTAGTAAGTAAACTTTGATTTTAACTCTTTTAACTCTTCTTTGAATTAAATAATAATAAATGTCCTAATCTAATCCAAGTGGGCCTAAATGATAATATTTTACACTTAAGGTTGTTTTTGTTCGAGATACACTTGTCCAATAGGATTAGGACATGTGTTAGGGTAATAATAATACCATTTTTACCCTTAATTACCCTATTTACTTTTAACCGTGGTAAATAAAAGTAAAAAGTTACTATTCACCAAAAATTATTTTCATCTCATTGAACCACATTTTACTTACTGACATCAACTGTGTCTCTCGGATTTTTGAAATTCCATTCACAGAAGCGGTAAAATTAAGATTTATGAAAAAATTAATTTTTTTAACTACCACTTAGTAGTTTCCCTATTTATCAAAAATTGAAGTTTTTCAGAAAAATGCCAAAATTTCACCCTAAGCTATAATTGATATTCCGAATTAAAAAATGATTTCTATTTTACAAAATTTCCAACATATAAGTTGAATTAATTAATTTTTTAATTGATTTCTACTGTCACAAAAAATAGCGTGTTTTTAAGAGAAAATAACTATCAAAAGATTAACACTTGTTTATGTCTGGTGTAAATGTGAAATTACATCCAATGACCAACATTGTATTGAATTGTAAAAATATATTCTAAATATACTTTAAAACCACACAAATTAATAATTTATAACAATTAATTATTTCGATTAAAAAAGTTGTTTTTAATTAAAATTTAGTAATTTTCACTATTCATCAGAAAATGAAAGTTATCTGAAAAGTATCAAAATTTCACCCTAAGATAATTTCGATATTAAGAATCCAAAAATAAATTCCATTTTGAAAAATAAAATTTACAAAATTTCAAAAAGTGGTTATTACTATTCATAACGGCTAGTTTTAATAATATTTTAATAGCATATTGTTGTTTAGTGAAGCTCGTTATTGCGTACTATACACGCTATCGAGGAAGGTCGCGATTGTGTGTAATGCAAGGCAAGTCAAGGATGCATGTTTTGCAAGCTCCTTTTGGTGTAGCGTACAACACAAGACATTAGTGAAATTAAAAAGAATATTTTTCATAAAATCTCGGGGTGTTACATCATTTGTGTCACAGCCATCCGTAAGATATCCGCTCTCTAGTGCACTTGATTATAGAATAATATACTCCTCAAGCCATCAGTCATTTCTCAATATTCATGTAATATCACATAGAGTATTTCCAAAGTATGTTATTATCACAAGGGTCACAACATCATAGACAGTGCATCAATTGGATGTTTGGTCTAAAAAATATTTGTGTTTCAGTAAATATAGTCCAGTTGAATCTGGGCTCGATCCAACTTGGTTAGACCAACCAAACCAACCTAGGGAGGGGGTCCCGAATGGCCTGACACATTTAGGCCTAACCAGACCTGACCATGTTGGTTCTGGTGTGACCCATTCTAGCCTAGCCCATTCATTTTTGCTGGACATGGACCGGTTCGGAAGTGGGTACAGCCCGCTAGGTTTCCCAGTGACCGATTCCATGTTCCCTGGCCCAGTCTGACATGGTCGGACCAGTACTACTTAACTGAGCAACAATGGCAGCTCGGTTCTATCTCAGCCTATGTTGCATCGACTGGCTGAATTGCTCCAAGGCCAGACACCGGGCGACGTCGGGTTCGTGGGGTCACATTGTGCCACTGTGGCACTGAATTTTTGGCTATCCAGTCCAATCACATAGAAAAATTCTTCTACATGGCCTAAGGTGAGCTGTGGGTCCAGCTGACCCCTTAGGTCAATGGACGATGGCTTTAATGTCCGCTTATTTCAATCTGGTGACCCAGGTCACCGCCGAAACACATTGAAGCATGTCACATCCCACCTACTACAATGGTTGGGTGTAGTTGCCTAGTGACTCTACCACAGATGGGTTCCATGGCCTAATCTCACTACCACTACTGGGTGTCGTGACATAGTTCCATTGATGTGACCCGCCTGGCTACGACCCTTCCGTCTGGCACCTCTACGGCAGAAGTGCAGCTGACCATTGTGTCATGAAGAATAGGAAAATGCAAGAAGGAAAAAGGGGAATGAGTCTCATATATGAACATGCAAAGAATGATTCAGATTTTTTTGTTTTGACTGGGATATTTTCTTGTTAGTAGGATCACAAAGAACCAAAAAGGGTGGAATAATCACTAAAATTGATATCCCCTTTTATCCCACATCATTAACCACCCCACAATGAATGATCGACCTATAGGTTAACTTGTTTGTGAGGTAAGACATGTGATTAACTTAAAAGAATGAATGGGGAATAAAAATTCACAAAAAATCATCCAGCCCATACTTGGGATAGAATTATAGGTCGAGAAAGAATGGGATCAGGCACCTCCATTCATCATTCTTGATCTGCAGCCCATCGTTGCTTGAGATTCTTCAAAAGGTGAAAGAATGTATATTTTCCATTTGTCATTGTCACCTACCAAAGCTTTAGAGAGATTGCAGGGTTTTGCCAACACCACTATATTACTTGAGAGTCTATTAATTGATAAAACACGAATCAACATTTCTCTTACACTGAATCATTAGTGAGGTTCATTAATGAGATTCAACATTACCTCATTGCTACATCCCCACACTGATGAGTCTCCATGTAAAAAAGAATATAATATAATAAAACAAAATTTTATATGTTATTTTAAATTTATTCCGAAATTTTAAAAAACCAACCTTCACCAATGTTCAACACCGATTGAGGTCACTCTTCACCTTATGGAATCATTCCATCATGAGATCAACCTTACTATCAGATTTCCAGTCATAGTTACTATTGAAGAGTTATAAGGATTTGAAAATAAAATAATCATTAATTAATTATATTATTTACAGCCAAAAACTACTTTCCACGGTGGGCCAGTTCCACCCAATTTTAGTACCATTCTAGGTGAATCTCGATGATCTGAGTTCAATAGGGCCCTCCGATGTCTTATCCAGCCACTGGTCTAAATTTTAGAAAAACCAGCCTGTGCATTTATTTAATGAAATATAAAAACTGTTCTAAAATATGTTTCAGCCACTCTAGGCCACAGAAATATGTGTCGTCTATGAACATGGTCTCAATATAATCTCATTTATTTTTCTAAAAAAATTTCATGGAATTACGGGGTATTACATTACTCCCCGCCTTAGGGATTTCCATCATAGTAAGACCAAAAATGGGCTAATCAAACAAATTGGGGGTACATATCACAAATATGAGTCTCCACTCCAACGTGCTCTCCTGGAGATCCTCGTGCTAGAAAAGAACACAAAACTATTGAACCATCCATCTATAAAGGATCATCTCATATTGATCCTCTATCTCCACTAGGTACTTTGAGAATGTCGCCCCGTCGTCAATATCCAGCTCACCGTTGTCGACAACATGAGAATGGTCATGCACATATCTCCTCATCTGGGATACATGGAATATCATCATGCACCCTATCTAATTGTTAAGGTAAAGCCAAGTTGTATGACACCTTTTCTACACTACACAGTATTTGCAAGGGTCTAATGAACATCAGAGATAACTTGTTTCCCTATCCAAATCCTTGTACCCCTCAGTGAGGAGAGGCTCGTATGATTACTTGGTCCCCCTATTCGAATTCTGAGGGACTCTGTCATCTATCATTATAGCACTTCTTTCAACTCTGTGCAGTCTTCATCTTCTCTCGGATGACCTGAACCTTCTCAATGAAAGCCACCATCCCTAAACCCATTAGTGTGGACTCCCCTCGGTTTGTAAAAAATTATGATGACATGTATGGTCCTATGTATAATGCCTCAAAAGGTGCTAAAATAATGGTTGAGTGGTAGCTGTTGTTATATGGAAACTCCACTAGTGGTAGGTGGTTCTCCCAACTGTGATCAAAATCAATAACACAAGCACGAAGCATGTCCTCCATGGTTTATATGGTCCACTCCATCTAACCATCGGTCGCTGTGTGAATGGATGCGATCAAGTGAAGCCGAGTCCCAAATGCCTCCTATAATCCCTTCCAATAATAGAATGTAATGCATTCATGGAAATATGATACTATCATAAATGGCACTCCAGGGAATCTAATGATCTCCTTCACGTAGAAGCATCTCAATCTCTCTACTAAACCCTGTTCTTGAATGGGTAGGAAGTGGGATGACTTGGTGAGTCACTCAACGATCACCCACATGGTATCATGCCATCTGGACATATGTGATAATCCTTCCATTAAGTCAATCGATATCCCATATCACTTCCACTCTAGTACCTCAAGGGATTGGGTCAACCCTATTGGAACCTGGTGCTTGGCCTTCACTTAATGTCATGTGAGGTATCTCGAGACAAACTCTTCCACTGCCTTCATAATCTCCAGCCACTATTACTAATGTTAGATGTCTTGTCACATCTTCACCACAAAATGTTGTCCTACTAATGAGGGTGTATGTAACTCCATCAACACTTACTCCTGTAACACCATAGGTACAACAGTGCATCCTTTCAAATAGATGATGTGCTCCCCACATTTTGAATATCTATCTGGGGTATTCCCTATAGACATTTTTGAATGTGTAGTCTCGCAAATGGAATCTTAGAGTTGTGCCTCCTGGACATGCTATCAGAGTGGAGGGGAAACTACCATTAGCCGAAAAAAATCTACCTCATCCTTATCATCAATGGATATATGATGTGAGAAAAACTACTCTGAGTCCTTGTTTAGTAGCCAGGAATGCGATATCCTGCTGATAGTAGCTTCCACCATGTTCCCCATTCCTAGATTATAGACTATCTCAATGTCACAGTACTAGAGTAACTCTAGATAAAGTTTTTGTATCAGGTTTAGATCGTTATGAGAAAAGATATACTTGATAAATTTGTGGTCAAATAAACGATGAATTGTTCTCCCATGAGGTAGTGTCACCACATCTTCAGTGCGATGACTACTGGTACTACTCAAGGTCATGAGTTGCAAAGTTCTACTCATGCGGTCTCAACTTTCATGAGACATAAGAAATCACTACTTTCTCCTGTGTTATGTAAAAACCATGCCCGATTCCTGATGCATCATAGTACACCACGTAGTCAGCACCATCCCCTGGAAACCTATAAATAACAGAACTCTTCAAGGTGTTTCTAAACAGTTAAAATATCAGATTGAATCTTTCTGTCCATATGAATGGTTTTCCTTTCTTTTTTAATATTGTAATGGGTGATTCTACTCTAGAGAAGTTGGGTACAAACCTCCAATAATACCCATCCAACCTAAGGAAACACCATACCTCGATAATGCTCTTTGGTGGATCCCAAGAAGGAACCACCAGGATCAATGATGGATCATCCAAATCTCTATCCTTTTATATGTCATTTCCTAGTATGTGGACATTTTGTATCTTAAGAACAATCTTCAATAGCTTTTTGTAAATCCAGTGCTCTCACAGTGTTCTCAAAACCATCTTCAAATGTATCATGTGATTCTCCTCAGAAACTAAATACACTAACATGGCATTGATTAATACCAATACAAATTGGTCTATGTAAGGCTTGAATATCCAATTCTTGTGAATCATAAAAAATTCTGGAGAATTATTGATTCCAAACATCATCATAATGTTTTCATCGTGGCCGTAGCGATATGTGAGAGATATCTTCAATATGTACTCATCTCGTACTAGAAGATCATGATAGCCAGATCTGAGGTCTATATTCGAGAACCATCTATCTCCCTTCAGCTAATCTAAGTGGTCATAAATACTTGGTAGAGGATACATGTTCTTTACTATCTCCTGGTTCAGGGGCCGGAAGTCCACACATAACCTCAAGCATCCGTCTTCATTCGTGGAATAAAACACTGGGGATGCCAATGGTGAAATGATAGGCAATATGATCACCTTTCTCTATACGTCCTCAAAATGTACCCTCATCTCCCTGAGCTCTGTGGGGGACATACGATATATAGGGTTAGATATCACTGTAGTCCTGGGGTTATGATCAATGCATAAGTCTACCACTCTACAAGGATGTAGTCTTAGAACATCCTCTAGAAATATGACCTAATACTCATCCACCAATATTGGAAACTGTGGACTCATCTCATCCACCAAAACAAGGGTCATCTATTCCAACTCATAAATGATCAGATGAAACTTTCTACGCATGAGTCCATCTTACTGTTCTCTGATTACATTTTATCTGATAAAGGAAATCATGGTCCCATCTTCGCAGACACACTGCACAGTGTGCCTAAAAGAGTTCGTCTGGGCATGGGCTCCTAATATCCAGTCCATACCCAGAATGATGTTGTAAGTCATAAACACCGCTACTAGGATATCCTAGCAAAATCATTCACCTCCAAGAGTACTATCACACTATCATGACTAGTTTGTGATCATAAAATCCCTTCCTATAGAAGTCTCTAATTGTAAGGATCAATCAAAATGCTCGATCTGAATCTCCATGATCCAAAAAAGGTTAGTGGTAATGAATGAGTTATTTTCACCCGTGTCATTATGAAAATCATATATGGTGCATAAGGCATGGATCGTACCTCGTATCATATAAGAGATGTCAGGACCGTACGCATCGACTACCAGAAGGTGAGCCTACCCTTGTCCACCTACTCCTAGATTCCATGACGGACCACATGGGGTTGGTGGTGGTGGTACCTCATAACTACACATTCCTCCTTCGACTAGTCTCTCTCTTCTACCACGTCCTCTACTTGGAAAACATCCCAATTTTGGTCTCTACCGCTACCTCGGTGGCCCCTCGACTGTCTTCCAGTACTATACAGGGGGAGTCGGTAAATCCTGAGCCATTTTCCCCGACCCAATACATGTATAGCATAATCAACTTCCAAGATGAATCCCTCTTTCCTAGCATACTCGTTCCACCAACTGAGTCCCATGGTCATCAACCAAATCATCTAGCCCATTTGGGCCTCTTCGTTATATGTTGATTAAGTTCCATGAATGAATCGTCCAACCTTCTCCTAGTGTAGCTCCCACTATCAGTGCCTTCTCAGTAAGGAAGCTCTCTACTAGTAGAGCTCTCTACAACACCCCAACATATGCATGGATTCTCAGGAAAATAATTGATGGCCTGATATCCCATTGAAGTCCCTACTCAAAGGAATGGGTTCTGAAGAAATGGTCTTACTCCATATCTATAGTGTAATGGGAGAGGATTTTGAACCTCAAAAAGTAATCAACAACTATCAGGGTAACATGTTGTTTGTGAAGCAAATTCTATATACCCAATGAGCGAAATGTCGTAGGGACGAACTTCTCCCTGAAAATTCACTCGATGTAAGACGAGGTGAGGGTCTCCACCTTGAGTGTATGGATTGTCAAACTCCACCATATCCCCACCAATCCCTGTAGAAGGCTCACTGATAGAAAAATCATCTAGTCAAGTGGAATCCTCAATAAGTGGAAGAATCACATCCCCAACTCCAGTCAATCCTCAGGGACCTAAGGATCTGTCTCTCCCCTAGACCTGGGAGGTCATAGTTGCTGAAACCCATGTAAGAGACTGAGCCTACATGAATCTTATATGTGTAGCAATGGTAGTAATTGCTAAAAAATGAGTGGTGGTATCACAGGACACTTCTTGAAGGTTCCATATTATGAAAACATACCTACACTGAAGCCTCATCGCTATATGGACAATCCTCTTGATCATACAATGGAATTTGGACTGAATAACTATGTGGAGGTTTGTTGAAAAAGATCAAGATGAACCACATTCAATAGATTATACCTGGTGATATGAATCTGACTCAAAATATCTTGGGAAAACACGAAAAGATGCATGCAACCCATGTTTTCATGTAATATTTCGGAAATTTAAATTTAGGGTCATGGTGTATGTATACATCCGCCCCCACATCAACATTGGACTCCCTGGCCGGAAATCCAATCTCGAGAAACATTACAATATTTCCCAATAAAAACGATAGACTCATAGTTCTTCTAGTAGAACCGATCTCCTCTGACACCAATTTTTCATGATCCGTCCCCCAAGAACTATGTTGTGACTACCCTAAGTCCGCCGTCTATAGGCCAGGGGCTGGAAATTATCATCAAAATGGCATATACCAAAAGGGAATGGATTATCTTTTAAAACATTATACACACACAAAGATCAAACTACATAATATAAACACAAAGAAAACACAAACTGTCAGTGAGACTACTACTGAGTGTATATTACAATGTAAAGTACAAAGATCCCAAAATACAAGCCCAAAACCATAGTGGAATGTACAAAATCCTTGGTCCACCTGTTTGAGACCCTACCTGAAGGGTAAGTGAATGCAGCTACTTATAGCTATAAAACTTTTCCCGTATGTTCTGTCTCCTTGAGCACCACCTAGTCACGGACGACCAAGGTCTATGACAAAGCATCGATCACCTGTATGAGACACTACACATGCGGGAGAAGACCATGCATGGGTGAGTAACAAAATACCCTGTATAAACCCCACACGACAATGGAAAGAACAAAAAGTAGGAGCATAAAGCAAGATTATCCCACAATGAAATCTCACACCGGGTATACATGAAATTATAGAATGTAAATTGATCATTTAAAAAGATAAAACTACTGAGGAAATCATCCCCGATGAGCCATTGAGGACTTTTTGGCTACTAAACCACTGAGGTCCACTCATCTGCTAGACCACTGAGTTATTATCATTTTATAGACCCCTATGGTCTGCTCATCAGCTATACCATTATGGTCTGCTCGTCTACTAATCCAATGAGGTGTACTTGTCTTCTGACCCACTGAGGTGTGATCGTCTGCTATACCACTAAGGTCTACTCATCTACATTACCACTGAGGTATGATCTTCTAATGAAAAATTGAGGTATGCTTGTATATTTTACCATTGAGGTCTAGTCATCATATACTTCATGTCACAACCACCTGTAGGAATTCCACTATCTAGTGTGCTTCATTTGGGGAGAATCTAATCCTCATGAAATTGATCGTATCTTAACATTCACTATATAAAACTTAGAGTATTCCCAATTGACTGAATTAACTCAAGGATCCCAATTCTATAGATGATTTTTCAATTAGACGCCAAGTTTGAAAGATATTGGCATTTTAGTAAACTGGAGTCTGTTGCGTCTTGGCCCTGTCCGACTTGGTCAGACTGACCCAACCAACCCGGATCAGGGGTCCTATATTTCTGATCCCATTTAAGAAATCCCGACCCATGATGGTTGGGTCTGGGATGGCCAAGTCTGGCCTGGCCAATTTGTGCATTGCGGGACCTGGGGTAGTTTGGCTATGGGTCCAGTCGGTCGGGTCGCCCAGTGACCCAGTCTATGTTTTCCGGCCCGGTATGACTTGGTTGGACTGGTACTACCTATCCAGGCTACCCAACAGCTCAGTTTTCCCTCTACCCTGACCCACATTAGTGGGTCAGTTCTCCTCCAGAATAGGCCGCCCAAACGGCCTGGTTCTATCTCAACTCGGTTAACATCGGCATGCCGGTTCTCCTACTGTCTAGGCCACCCTTGCGGACTAGTTCTGTCATTTCCTGGTCGACATTGGCAGGCCAGTTTTATGCCATCCCAGACACTAGGCAGCGTCTGGTTTGTGTGTCCATGTGGCGCTAGGGTGGTGCCATGTATTTAGCTAGGAGCCCCGCTCACACAGACCGGTTCCTCTGCATGTCCCGTAGCAAGCCTTGTTCCTGCTCATCATCGATGTCCATGGACAATGACTTGCACCTCTGATGTGGTCGGGTGGCCACGTCCGCCTGCCGCCATCCATCAACCTCCATGAAAGTGACCCTTGAATCCACTGCATCGTAGTTCTAGTGCTTTACCTCCCACCTCTCACCACGATTGGGTGCCGATACTATGACCCGGCTTGTCATGGACCTTCCGTCTGGCGCCACTCTGGCTGATATTCCATCGACCATTGCACCACAATGAACTAGAAATTGTAATAAGAAAAAAGGGATTTCACATATGAACACCCAAAGAATGATCCAGGTCATGTTCGTATAGACCAGGATACACCCTTTTTAGAAGGATCACGAAGATCGAAAAAGGGAAGAGTAATTTCTAAAATAGATATTCACTTTTATCCCACATCATTAACCATCTTACAACAAATGATAGATCCACAGGTTAACCTTTTTGTGAGTTGAACCATGTTCTTCATTTAAAATAATTAATGGGGAAAATAAATTCACACAGAAAAGCATCAACCCCTACATTAGATAGAATCATTGGTCAAGGAAGAACATGATCACATGGCTATGTTCTTTGTTCTTGATCCATAGTACACCGTGTCTAAAGATTCTTCAAAGGGTGGAATAATGTGCATTCTTCATTTATCGTCACCACCCACAAAATCCTATGAGCAATTCCATGATTCTGCTAATAATCCTGCATTGTTTTTTAGGCTATTAATTGACGAAACATTAATCATCATTTTAATTAAATTGAATCTTTAAAGAGTTTAATTAATGGGATTCTATGTCACCTCATCGCTTCCCCGTAGCACAGACAAGTCAAAATGCAACAAAGAATAAAATATTATAAAATAAATTTTTTATTTTTTTAAATTTTCTTCTGAAAAGTTCAAATACTAACTTTCACCCTTGTCCAGCACTGGTAAAGGTTGGGATCTATATAAAGGAAGAATTACCAAGGAATATCAAAATGTACTCTCAGATTTCAAATTGATGTTTCCATTTAGGAGTTACATGGATTTGAAAATAAAATAATTGTTACATAAATATTTTATTTATGGCCAAAAACTAATTTCCACAATTAGACCGCATCGGCCAATGTTAGGCACATTCTAGGGGAATACCCAAGCTCTATGTTCAATGGTGCCCTTGAATTTTTTATTCAGTCACCGGTATAACAGTTATAAAAATCATATCACATTTTTATTTAATGAACCTTAGAAATTGTTCAAAAAAAAACTTTCGGCCACTCTGGGCCTAGGAATAATTTTCCGTCTCAAATCCCGGTCTCAAAATAATCTTTTTTAATTTTAAAAAAATTACATGGAGTTCTAGGGTATTATTGTAACTAATAGTAAAAACCAAAATATAATATTTATATATTATATATTAAATCTAGTTTCTACATTCATCTAGTAGATTAAATAGTAAGAAGTTATATATAAATCTATTTTTTGTATAAATAGCTATATTATTGTGATGTTAGGTTTATCCCCTTTTAATGGATAAAATAATTTAAAACTAAAATTATAATATTTTATAAATTTTATTTTAAAATTTAAAAATAATTTTTAAAATAAGAATATAAAAATATAACGTGGTTTATTTTTTTTTGTATTTTTATAATTTGTTTCATTTTTTTGATTTGTAGTAAAAATAACAATACATTTTAATTGAAAACTAAATTATTATCTAAAAATATTTTAACAATAATTTATATTTTAAAATTTGATTAAAATAGAATTAATTCAAATTGAAATCCCTAAATACAATATATTTTTTTTGGATATTTTTTATTTTGAATTTGAATATAAAAACATTCCAAACTATTGAAAATTTTGACTTAAAAAACCTTCTTTCTCACCCCATATACTTAAATATTTTTAAATTAATTTTATACAATAATTTTTTTTAAATTCAAAAAAATGTATTCAATATTCCAAATCTTAATTTCCATATTTTCTTAATAATACCAAATTAATTTTCACAATATTAATAGTAAAATTTTTAATTACTTACCATTGGAAATGATAAATTGTGTACTTTAGGTTCAATATAATGTGGTATGGATGATAAAAAGGCACTAAATCATGATAAAATTTTATTGGATAAAATTATTTCGGCTCTAAAAAGATATGGTTAAAAATTGAATTATTTAATGGTCACTTGTCAATTAAAATTTATTAAGTATTATTAAAATCAAAGAGAGTGACAACATGTCACATCCTTATATTTAATAAGAATAATATATTTAATATGGGGTGGAGTAGAAGATATAGTCCACTATAAATATTACAATGAAAAATAAAATAATTATATATATCATGGATTTTTTTATATTTTAGTGTAGATATAATTATAAAAAATAATAACACAATGATGATGTTTTAATTATTAAAATAATGTGAAAAATAAAACAAATGATATTAAAGATATTAAATGAAATATAATTTGAAATAATTAATGTTATACATGATTTTTAGACAATTACATTTCATAATATGGGTGTATTAAATTATTTTCTAGATGCTATATTTGTTTATTGATTTTAGTAAAGTTAATGAAATTAATAATGTGAAAATTGAAAATAATAATATTTTATAGAAAATATATTTTAAAAAAAAGGTAAAATCAAAAAAATATTTAGCAAATAAAATATAATTAAGAGAAGGGGTAAATATCATAAATTGGAAATATATGGATAATTTAGACTATAAAAGTAAAAATTACATTTTTAGAATTAAAATAATTGTTTCCCAAGTTAAAATTAATATAGGATAACAAATGGATAATAAAAATGATAATGATTAAAATAATACAAAATCATATATAAATTCTATGAGATGATGGGATTACCTTATTATATTATATTATATTCAAATAAAAGTCCATTTGGTGGTATATATATAAAAAATGAATTTATTATCATTCAATCATTAAATAAATTCCAATAGTGACCCTCACCTCTATTTTGAAAGGGTACCTCTTCCCTTATCTTAGTTCACAAAATTTATTTTATAGAGAAAAAATACTATACAAATTAATATTTTGTAGTTTCATATACACATAAAAGATCTTATGGTTTTCCCCGTGGTACAACTCTAGAATCTTTTAGAGTATATCTAAAAGACTTTTTTCAAAGAAGAGGAAATATACCTAATTGATCACTCTCGTTTTCAAAACATCTATTCCTCCTATAAATATATTATTTATATAATAAAATAATATATACCTAATACTCAATATTATGAAATATTATTAATATTACTGACAAACTATTATATACCACCATTCCTATCAAATGATAAAAGAATGTATTGCTCATGCATACGTATGACTTTCCATCTCTACACAACGATATAATTTATTTTTCATCACCATGTTTTATGGAAGGGAATTATGATTATTTTAATTTCTATATTTTATATTTATTACATTAGTATAATTACATAATGATAAAATCATGATTATATTTTTACAAACTATTTTTTAGGAAATGATAACATCGCTAATGCATACGTGTGGGCTAACTTCTTCATGATGTGATATAATTATGTTTTCATATAAATTTAACATGGATGGTAATAAGGAATAATATTATAAATAAATACTATATATATAACCTAGTAATTATTTTATAAATAATTTTACCACGATCAATGAATAAGGACAAGGGATTTCAAACCGAATCATGCTTGAAAAACGAAGAAGATATCACCAGAACAATGATTTTAATAAACAACTATTAATAAACATGTCATAAGAAGTTATGAATATAAAATTAATGGTATTATTGATATATGTTTATATAATAAATTAATAATAAATAAATATTTATATATGGGATGTTTGAATGAGAACATGGAATGGTGATACTTAAGGTAAGGCTTTATATCACAATCTCATCAGTATTAGGAATTATTTCATTTTCAGTCCCCATAGAGGGATATTTAAATTCCATGTGTATGTTTTATATTAATGTTTCAAAAAAAATATTTTGTATTTTTTCAAATAAATTTTACCCATCTTTTATATTTATAAAAAACATTTTTTTTTGTTGAATAATTTTTCATTTTCTAAACAAGGAACATTGTGACCTTTTAAAAAAAACACCAAAGGAATGTTTTTTTAATTATTTTATAATGAATGGAATTTCCAATTATGATTATTCCATAATTATTTAAAGAGGAATTTACAATATTACCTAAAATTGTTTAAATGATAATGTTTTCATTTATAATTGCATGCCTTTTTTAAATAAATGACATCATAATGGAAAAAATATTTTGATCCAGAATTATTTAATGAAATAAATAAAAAATAATAGTCACTTTAAGATGAAATAATTTTAAGTAACTTATTAAATATAGGGATATTTACACAATATATTATAATTATTATTTCTATGAATGATTTTATGAATCCCATTTCATTTCAATAGGTTATACTATTACCAAATTTTTACAAAACCCATTTCTTTTTATGGGATCTGATATGATGAATGATTTATGATCATGTGTCTCACATATTTATTGTTTTAATTATGTAGTGGGTGGGACCTAAATATAACTCTATTTATTTTGGAAATGAGCTATATCTTATGGGATAATTAAGAAAAACAAGATGATGTGATTGATCAATTAGGGGAAACAAGTTGATGTTCCTGGAATATTAGGGGAGACAAGTGTTAAAGCCTCATATGATAGTATTGAAAATTTACCTTTACATAATAAGTAGTTTATATCCTTATGATTATTCAATAAAAAGTTATAAAATTAACGTATGGTTCATGACTGAGTTGTGATGAATTGAAATTATTATTATTAATGTCATTTGAAATGATAATGTTTTATTAAATTACTCATTCTTATGACCCCTGATATGATGGGTATGAACTTCATATGTTATAATCATGATTAGATACCAATATGTCATATACTATGCCGATACATTCCTTGTTTTACATTACATTGTTTTTGAGTTATTTTTTTTAATGTGTATCATTTATATAGGTTATGAAAATGAAATTAAGTACGGTATTTTAAAGGTTTCCAGTTATGATGAAATAAGTGGGAGATGATGAAGATATTTTATAAACCAGTTTTTTTTGTTTCCATGATTAATAAAGGGATAGTACAACATGGAACTCATGTGTTTTTTATAATTTAATGAATATTCATCTAAAATGATGTCATATTTATGTATGAAAATATTGAGACATTATAAAAGAGGTTATTTTTTAGGGGTTACATGATTTTGTCTTAGAATAATTTTACAACAGACATATAATATATAATTTATATATTGTATATCAATATTTAGAATCAACATGTCCAAATTTTATAGAGATAAAAATTTTATTTTATTCTCAATCGATAGATTACAAAACATAGAAAACCAGTTAGCATAATAGAAAACCAAAATAGTAAAAATATAAAATCTTAGGAGTAAAAGAATAGAAATTTTGAAACAAAAATTTTATTATGTGGTGGAGACATATAATTATTACACCCCATTATGTATAAATATTTGATCAACACAAGGAAATATTGACCTTCTAATGGATAATACATTAGAGTATTTATAAGGAGAAATGTAACACCCCAAGATTTCATAGTGTGTTATTTCTTCAAAATAATTCAATAACTTGCACTACACGCAACACCGAGTTCAGTCACACCATGACTTACAAAAAAAATGCCATTCAAAAGAGGTTATGAATAGTATTATCTAAATTTTAAACTTTATATAATCCTTATAATTTTAGAATCCATATTATGAGTTTCTTAGATATAATGCAAGAACAAATTCATTTTCAGTATTGCACTTTTATCAACTTTTAATAGTGAACCATTTTTAAATACAATATTTTAAACTTTTTGACTAAATGGAGACATCAAAATATTTAAAATGAAACATCCCAAGCTTCCACGGTACGCTTTCCTTTGAATAAAACAGTAGCGTGTGTTGTACGCAACGTCGAGTTTTAACACACACCACAACCGATCAAACTAGCCATTATGAATAGTAAAACCTACTTTTTGAAATTATATATATTTTATATTTGAAAATGGACTTCATTTTTGGATTCGGAATATCGAATTTAGCCTAAGGTGAAATTTTGGTACATTTCGGATAACTTTCATATTTTGATGAATAGTGAAAATTACTAAATTTTAATTAAAAACAACTTTTTTAATCAAAATAATTAATAGTGATAAATTATGAATTTGAGTGGTTTTAAAGTATATTTAGAATATATTTTTACCGTTTAATATAATGTTGGTCATTGGACATAATTTTACAATTAAACCGAACATAAACAAGTGTCAATCTTTTGATAGTTATTACCTCTTAAAAACACGCTTTTTGTTTTGACAGCGGGAATCAATTTTAAATTAATTTCTGACACTTCTGTGTTTTGAATTTAGAAAAATGGATTCCATATTTGGAATCAGGATGTCCAAATTGTGTAAATAGGTAACTTTTATTTTTAGACATTTTTAATAATTACTGTGGTAAATATTTTATTTACCATGGTTAAGGGTAAATCCGGTAAATAAGGGTTAAAAAATAATATTATAATAATACAAAATTACCCTAAAACGTGTCCTAACCTTATTGGTGGACACATACCCGACCATGAGCATCCTTGGGTCAATTTGGGGACCCCTTGGAGCCACTTGTATGTGGTAGGGACACTTTATATTAATAAAGTTAAAATACAAATAAAAATGGCGTAAGCTTTAATCTTTTAGAAGAACAATTTTTACATAGGGTTATACATTTTGGATTTTAGATTATAAATATTCATTAGAAAGCTAAACAGATTTCCTACATAATGATATTTTATTTATAATTTTTAGACATCAAATAATTGAAATTATTAATTACACAATAATGATGCAATGTTTACCTCATTAATAAATCACTTAAATAAATAAGATTATAATGATTAGAATATTATCTAAAACCTGTCCAATTATTATTGGTTGATGTTATTTAGAATATGAGTCATCTTAGCTTCGACCGAAATTATTTTTGGACCATTATAAACCGAATATAATTATATTATAAAGTAATACTTTCACTCTTTCCTAAAGAGCCCCTCTTCTCCCTTATAAAAGGAGACCACTTCTACTCATTCCTCGCACCTCTCAAGCCACTTGCCTCGTCCAAAATCTGCCCAAATAAACTCCCCACATCCCTCTCCTCCTCCTTGAAGCTTCCCCTTAGGCAGAAAGCATTTCAAGAAGTCCTTTGGTTCCAACCAAATTGAGTTACCTAAATTAAAGGTAACAATTTCTCTTAAATTATTTTCATTTATTTTGCTTCTCCAACCCCCAAACTCTTCTTATTTCTTTTCTTTTGTAACAACACCAGTATCCTCAATATACTAGGATGTTGTTATAAGAAGGATTCAAACTACACATACACACAACTCCATCTAATGGATGATGAACATAATGTTTCTGTGGATGGCAAACTAACGCCTCGCGAAATGATGATTGTTCAAATACATCTTACCGCCTCTCATGGTGGCCATTATGATGGCAATGTAATTAAATATGATATTAATGATATATATTTTATATTTAAGCTTCTATAATTCCATTTTATTTCATACCATTATTCGTTTCATGTTGTATATACATATGATAATTTCATTTGAGGAAGTGCGGACTACCGCCCCCTTAAAATGATATGACTCGTTCATACCACACATGGAACGTATAAAGGATGGTGTTAAAGAACTTAAGTAACATGTATAAAATATTATATTATACTGGAATAGTAATATACCTATGTATCATTTGTATTCGATTCTTTTAAAATAAAAATTAAATGGAAGTAGCGTTCGTGCGTACGTACGGACTACCGTCTCCACGAACGCGATGAGATTCATTTTCCATCGTATCCATTCAAGTATAATTATCATTTTATTATTTTAAAATGATTTTTAAGGACTTGATACCATTCTGGATTTGAATAATATACAACTTATCCTTTACAAACATGTCTTACGTAACAAAACATACAAAAGCAAACAAGTAAGTTCACACCCGAAACAGCGATAATACTAAGATATTATTATCAAATCAATATTAAAAGATCATATATGATATCATATTAATGTATATGATTCTTGTATAATTTAATAACAATTATTTCACCATTATACAGGAGGTTAACCTACCCCAACCAAGGAAAAGTACAAGGTGAGGGTTATTTCACAATCTCTTCATTATCCGAGGTTGTTTATACGTAATAATCTACTAGGATCTCTTTATCATCCACATCCATGTTTCTTAAAAATGTATTTCAATTTTTTTTTACTATTTACTAAAATATGAGTTAAAGTCATTTATACCCTTTTTGATTTTTATAAGTGGTTTATAAAGGAATCTTTCCGTCATTTTCAAAACAAGGTCCTTTTTAACCTTTTCAACAGAATTGAGGTAAGAATGTTTTTTTTAACTTATACGGCGGGTGCGGTTATTTTACGCCGTTATAAAATCTTCAAAGCTTTCCTTACAATCTTATAAGAATATTTTCAAAGAAAATGTTTTATTTTATATGGATCTTAAATTATTTCAAAATAAAAGGAGATATTTCTTTAAAAAGAATTTTGATTTCATCTATGTCAACATCCTTTGATGGATTTTAAGATTATTTGAAGTTGATTTATTATGATACAAAACTTCTATATTGTATTGAAGGTTTTGTGATATGTTTGACTATGGATGTGCTGTTTTTATACCATTCATAGTTTATGGTGAAATTATTGACATTTCTTATGCTAGTTTTAATACGAATGTTTATGTTATGTTTAAACCTTTTCATATGGGAATGCATTGGACTTAATAAGTGACGGGTGGAGCCCGCTATAGCTCCTCGATGCATAGGTAGGTCTCATGAGACAAACTAGTGTCTTGGCACAAGGCCTTGACAAAATCTTATTTGTAGTCTTGGCACGAGGCCTTGGCTATGTGGTTATGATAGTCTGGCATTATGCATTCCAACATTATGAAAGTGGTTATTTATTTTTGCATGTGATTATTCGATTAGTAGAATATCCATGTGAATAAGTAAATGGCATTATTTCATTTTATTTATTCCATACCATGTTGAAAGTTCATGTTTGAAAGGATTTTGTTTTAGTTATACATTGCCTTAAAAGTTTATTCTTATTTATGAAAGTTTCCGCTATATTGTTATCCTTACTGGGCATTTGAGCTCACCCCTTTTCTATGTTTTATTTTTCCCAGGAAGTGAAGAAGTAAGTTATGAATGACATGAAGGGATATTATGTGGGGATATGAGTGTGGATTATGGAGACAATATGTTGTTGTAGTAGTTTTTCATTTTATGATGTAATATAAAACTTATGAATATATCTAGTGTTTTCAAGGCTACTAAACCAATCGGTCTTTCGAGATTTGATCTTTCTTATGATCATGCCAATGTTATGTAATTAATGCACCGACTCTGGGAAACTGGGGTCGGGGCGTTATAGTTGGTATCAGAGGAAGTTTAGTACAAACCTTGGAAGCTAGATTTAGATAAACTCTGATTAGAGCACGTAGACCTAAGATGAACTTTGGGGATTAGTGTAGAAGAACTTCCTAGAATTTTGGTATTGTAGAGATTTTGTGAGTTTTCCGAGCAGTGCATCCCTGTCTGGATACGAGCAGGTAGAGGCGGCTCTGGCACAGATGTACCTAGGGGTAAAACCCGAAAACACCGCTTTGAGCTAGACTCTAATGGGAACTGGTGCACGACAACGGGCCTTGCTTCACTCTTGGTTACGACACTCCCAGGGGATATGCTTAGGATAACTCTCATTTTCTTTACAAATCATTATGAATGGTTTATGAGTATATACTTCCTCAAAGGAGGCATTTTTATGATTATGGATTATATCCATAAATAGTTCAATTTATGTTAAGTGTTTTATAAGTATGGGATTATGTATTTTGATTCATAAACTGATCTAGTGTATGCCATTGTTTAGAAATGGCGCCCAGTAGAAGGAATGGGAACTCTAGAAATGCACATGATGCAAAGAGAAAGAAGGATCATATATTTCATGGTCTTATGCCAGAATTTATAAGAGAAATAGTCTCGCATGTATTATCATCATATGAAGAAAAAATATCATGTGTTGATAAGATAAGTAAAGAGTTTACTGAGTCCTATGGCTTTGAAAGGAAGCAAGAGAAGAAAAGGATGGAAGAGAGAAAGATGGATAAAGGTAAGAGGGAAAAGAAGAATTTTCCCATATGTGGTAACTGTGGAAAGAAACACCCTGGAACTTGACTGAAAGGAATGGGAGTTTGTTATAAGTGTGGAGGAAAAGGGCACAAAGTACGTGACTGCAAGGATAAGAAAATGGTTTCAAATGTACAATTCTTCATTTGCAAGGATTTTGGACACTACGCGAACCTATGTCCCAGTCATCAGAATATTCCGCCAATGATGTTATTGGATAATAATCAAGTTATGATACTACCACAGATGAAGAGGAATGATTAGAGTTCTTATGTTGATTATGTCAATTGAGTGTTGTATCAACAATGTACTTGTTATAATAATTATGGAGTATATAAGGATTGTACTGCAGTACTATTTCATTAAGGACTTGAGATTGTGTGGAACAAAGAAAAGTGACTCAATAGCAGGATAAATTTTTGGAAAATATATGGTTGAGAGAATGATAAATCATAATATAGTTCTGATACTGAAGTAGTGATTTTGGAATAATATGTGATTGTTTTGGATAAATTATATTGGATATTCTTGAATACCTTGTAACTGATTAATGATTTGTATATTCCATCATTGTTGGGGTTTAAAACATTTTTGGATTAATGAAGTATATCCATCATTCTATATGGAATAAGGGAGCATGAATGTAATCAATAAGGAATATGGTAATGCATGATGAAGGTATTCATATACTATTACGGGGTAAAAAGGATCAATATTATGTTTACCTTCCTTATAAATGTTAGACTGTGAGTTTGGACAGAAGTATTTTGGATAGTTCTAGTTTGGACTATTTTGGATTGCCATAAAATGACAACCCGGAGGTCGGGCGGCAACCCGTCGCGTCCGGCAAGGCTGCGAGACTTGAACCCGCAACCGAAGGGCGACAAGGGTGTATCACCTACCACTGGACCATGAGATGTCCTGGATTAAATAATGTAGTTTTTATTAAAAGATCATGTAGATGAATTAAAAATTTGTTTATTTTGGAACCCTATACGAATAGTGTAAGTAGAATTTTTTTTACATTCTATTATCTTTTAGAGTGAAAGATGAGTTTGTGGTAGAAATTTATTAATGGGTAAAATTCTAATTATAAAGTAAGTATATCTCCTTATTATCTTAGCCAATCTCATAAATAAATTCCTCAACATTAATAATAGAAACTTAGAACAAAAATCTTGTCCTAGATGGTACCTTAAATCATCACAAATTTATGGCTTTGGGATTGTTGGCCTTTTCATAGCCATGTTCTCTACCACTCTCCATCAGATAATTGATGGTTAGATTTTTCTTCCATATCCATATTTTCCTACATGGAACCCTAGTATGTGTTATTTTCGGTAATCTTCATACTTTCGACTCTTTATTTTAAATAGAGGCCTCATTAATTCATTTTTCGATGTGGGATTTCAACTAGGATATTTTGAAACGTCAAAAATATGTTATCCTAATACCCTATGTTTTGTTGAACCGATGGTATTTCAAATCATCTTAGATTGATGAATTTAAGGACCTCAATTTTATAATTGTTTGTGATTGATGACCTCAATCACTACCTATAAATATTTACGTTTTTCCTCCAATTATATGTCTCTAATTGCCACCAATGTTCTCCTAATCGAGATCATAATTTGGTGGTGACTCTTTCATTTCACTTTTCCTCATATTAAGACTAAATTTTAGTAACCTAATTTCCGATGTGGGTTTTCCCAAAAAGATATTTTCTATTTTCAACCTTTTATTTTCTAAGAACAATTTAAAATTGCGAGGATGCAATTTATTGAAGGAGGGGAGAATGTAACACCCCAAGATTTCATAGTGTGTTATTTCTTCAAAATAATTCAATAACTTTCACTACACGCAACACCGAGTTGAATCACACCATGACTTACAAAAAAAAGCCATTCAAAAGAGGTTATGAATAGTATTATCTAAATTTTAAACTTTATATAATCCTTATAATTTTAGAATCCATATTATGAGTTTCTTAGATATAATGCAAGAACAAATTCATTTTCAGTATTGCACTTTTATCAACTTTTAATAGTGAACCCTTTTTAAATACAATATTTTAAACTTTTTGACTAAATGGAGACATCAAAAAATTTAAAATGAAACATCCCAAGCTTCCACGGTACGCTTTCCTTTGAATAAAACAGTAGCGTGTGTTGTACGCAACGTCGAGTTTTAACACACACCACAACCGATCAAACTAGCCGTTATGAATAGTAATACCAACTTTTTGAAATTATATATATTTTATATTTGAAAATGGACTTCATTTTTGGATTCGTAATATCGAATTTAGCCTAAGGTGAAATTTTGGTACATTTCGGATAACTTTCATATTTTGATGAATAGTGAAAATTACTAAATTTTAATTAAAAACAATTTTTTTAATCAAAATAATTAATTGTGATAAATTATGAATTTGAGTGGTTTTAAAGTATATTTAGAATATATTTTTACCGTTTAATATAATTTTGGTCATTGACATAATTTTACAATTAAACCGAACATAAACAAGTGTCAATCTTTTGATAGTTATTACCTCTTAAAAACACGCTTTTTGTTTTGACAGCGGGATTTAATTTTAAATTAATTTCTGCCACTTCTGTGTTTTGAATTTAGAAAAATGGATTCCATATTTGGAATCAGGATGTCCAAATTGTGTAAATAGGTAACTTTTATTTTTATACATTTTGAATAATTACTGTGGTAAATATTTTATTTACCATGGTTAAGGGTAAATCCGGTAAATAAGGGTTAAAAAATAATATTATAATAATACAAAATTACCCTAAAACGTGTCCTAACCTTATTGGTGGACACATACCCGACCATGAGCATCCTTGGGACAATTTGGGGACCCCTTGGAGCCACTTGTATGTGGTAGGGACACTTTATATTAATAAAGTTAAAATAAAAATAAAAATGGCATAAGCTTACATCTTTTAGAAGAACAATTTTTACATAGGGTTATACATGTTGGATTTTCGATTATAAATATTCATTAGAAAGATAAACATATTTCCTACATAATGATATTTTATTTATAATTTTTAGACATCAAATAATTGAAATTATTAATGACACAATAATGATGCAATGTTTACCTCATTAATAAATCATTTAAATAAATAAGATTATAATGATTAAAATATTATCTAAAACCTGTCCAATTCTTATTGGTTGATGTTATTTAGAATATGAGTCATCTTATCTTCGACCGCAATGATTTTTGGACCATTATAAACCGAATATAATTATATTATAAAGTAATAATTTCACTGTTTCTTAAAGAGCCCCTCTTCTCCCTTATAAAAGGAGACCACTTCTACTCATTCCTCACACCTCTCAAGCCACTTGGCTCGTCCAAACTCTGCCCAACTAAACTCCCCACATCCCTCTCCTCCTCCTTGAAGCTTCCCCTTAGGCAGAAAGCATTTAAAGAAGTCCTTTGGTTCCAACCAAAGTGAGTTACCTAAATTAAAGGTAACGATTTCTCTTAAATAATTTTCATTTATTTTGCTTCTCCAACCCCCAAACTCTTCTTATTTCCTTTCTTTTGTAACAAAACCAGTATCCTAAATATACAAGGATGTTGTTATAAGAAGGATTCAAACTACACATACACACAACTCCATCTAATGGATGATGAACATAATGTTTCTGTGGATGGCAAACTAACGCCTCACGAAACGTTGATTGTTCAAATACATCTTACCGCCTCTCATGGTGTCCATTATGATGGCACTGTAATTAAATATGATATTAATGATATATATTTTATATATAAGCTTCTGTAATTCCATTTTATTTCATACCATTATTCGTTTCATGTTGTATATACATACGATAATTTCATTTGAGGAAGTGCGAACTACCGCCCCCTTAAAATGATATGACTCGTTCATACCACACATGGAACGTATAAAGGATGGTGTTAATGAACTTAAGTAACATGTATAAAATATTATATTATACTGGAATAGTAATATACCTATGTATCATTTGTATTCGATTCTTTTAAAATAAAAATTAAATGGAAGTAGCGTTCGTGTGTACGTACGGACTACCGTCTCCACGAACACGATGAGATTCATTTTCCATCGTATCCATTCAAGTATAATTATCATTTGATGATTTTAAAATTATTTTTAAGGACTTGATACCATTCTGGATTTGAATAATATAGAACATATCCTTTACAAACATGTCTTACGTAACAAAACATACAAAAGCAAACAAGTAAGTTCACACCCGAAACAACGATAATACTAAGATATTATTATCAAATCAATATTAAAAGATCATATATGATATCATATTAATGTATATGATTCTTGTATAATTTAATAAAAATTATTTCACCATTATACAGGAGGTTAACCTACCCCAACCAAGGAAAAGTACAAGGTAAGGGTTATTTCACAATCTCTTCATTATCCGAGGTTGTTTATACGTAATAATCTACTGAGATCTCTTTATCATCCACATCCATGTTTCTTAAAAATGAATTTCAAAACATTTTTACTATTTACTAAAATATGAGTTAAAGTCATTTATACCCTTTTTGAATTTTATAAGTGGTTTATAAAGGAATCTTTCGGTCATTTTCAAAACAAGGTCCTTTTTAACCTTTTTGACAGAATTGAGGTAAGAATGTTTTTTTTAACTTATACGGCGGGTGCGGTTATTTTACGCCGTTATAAAATCTTCAAAGCTTTCCTTACAAGCTTATAAGAATATTTTCAAAGAAAATGTTTTATTTTATATGTATCTTAAATGATTTCAAAATAAAAGGAGATATTTCTTTAAAAAGAATTTTGATTTCATCTATGTCAACATCCTTTGATGGATTTTAAGATTATTTGAAGTTGATTTATTATGATACAAAACTTCTATATTGTATTGAAGGTTTTGTGATATGTTTGACTATGGATGTGCTATTTTTATACCATTCATAGTTTATGGTGAAATTATTTACATTTCGTATGCTAGTTTTAATACGAATGTTTATGTTATGTTTAAACCTTTTCATATGGGAATGCATTGGACTTAATAAGTGACGGGTGGAGCCCGCTATAGCTCCTCGATGCATCGGTAGGTCTCATGAGACAAACTAGTGTCTTGGCACAAGGCCTTGACAAAATCTTATTTGTAGTCTTGGCACGAGGCCTTGGCTATGTGGTTATGATAGTCTGGCATTATGCATTCCAACATTATGAAAGTGGTTATTGATTTTTGCATGTGATTATTCGATTAATAGAATATCCATGTGAATAAGTAAATGGCATTATTTCATTTTATTTATGCCATACCATGTTGAAAGTTCATGTTTGAAAGGCTTTTGTTTTAGTTATACATTGCCTTAAAAGTTTATTCTTATTTATGAAAGTTTCCGCTATATTGTTATCCTTACTGGGCATTTGAGCTCACCCCTTTTCTATGTTTTATTTTTCCCAGGAAGTGAAGAAGTAAGTTATGAATGACCTGCAGGGATATTATGTGGGGATATGAGTGTGGATTATGGAGACAATATGTTGTTGTAGTAGTTTTTCATTTTATGATGTAATGTAAAACTTATGAATATATCTAGTGTTTCCAAGGCTACTAAACCAATCGGTCTTTCGAGATTTGATCTTTCTTGTGATCATGCCAATGTTATGTAATTAATGCACCGACTCTGGGCAACTGGGGTCGGGGCGTTACAAGAAAACTCCTCCTCAACTATAAAAAGCGACCCACTCCCAAAAAATATTCACTGTATATCCCCGACCTTAGTTTCCAAGAGTGGTTGCATTATTTTACTACATTGGAAAGATCCCAAGAAAATAATATCATGAAGGACCGATAAGTTTAGTAGATCGAAAAAATAGATACAAACACAAGTTTTCCATTACATATTGACTTGAAAAACTATATAGCGTCTCATTCTTAAACACCCATATTCCATAGACTATCCATGGAAGTCAATCATAACATAATTATTCACATACTGGGGAAGAAATGAATCATAATAATGGGTTGATCTCAGATGATTATTAAGGATAACGAATATAGAGGAACCTATTATAAATGGGCATAACATTTTATGGAAATGTATAAAAAAGAAAAATAAGACATTTAAACATAATATTTATCATAATATGGAAAGAATAAATCAAATAATTCCATTTAGACTTAAATATTGATATTTTAATAGTCAAATAATCAATGAGATATCAATAACAAAACTCATAATAAGAAAATGCATATTGTCGGACTTCATAAACATACTGTCAAGGCCTCGTTCAATGACCATTACCATACTGTCAGGGCCTTGTACCAAGACTCTAGTTTGTATTATGAGGTCTATTGATATATCAAGGGGATATAGTTGACCCCAACCATAAATTACTCTTTCCAATTTATTCATCTTATGAAAAAGTTGAATCATAACATAAACATTCATGTTAAAACTAGCATACGAAATGTTAATACTTTAACCATAAACCATGAATGGTATAGAAATAGCACATCCATATTTAAACATTTCATAAAACCTTCAATATAATTTGAAATATTATATAATAATAAATAAACCTCAATCAAGCATAAAATCTAATAAAAGATGTTGACATAGATGAAAAAAATATAATAAATTCATTGAAACTATTTAAGAAATATATTACTTTTTAGTTTGAAATTATTTAAAAGAAGTATAGTTATAAAATGAAACATTTATTTTGAAAATAACCTTGTAAGATTTTACCAGAAGCTAAAAATGATAAGGCATCATAATAGTAGAAAATAGCCACTCACGCTGTATAATATAAAAAAACATTCTTTCCCTAATTTATCAAAAAGATCATAAAGTACATCATTTTGAAAGTGATGGAAAGATTCATTTAAAAAAGATTTATTAAAAGTAAAAATGGCTAAAAATGACATTAAAAAAATTTGAATTATATTTTGAAATACCATTAATGAATCATGGACATGGATGATAAGTTTTACCCAATAGATACTTATGTATAAACAATCTCGGATAATAAAGAGATTGTGAAATTAACACTTACCTTATACATTCCTTTAGTAAATAGTAATTTGGCATCCTCTATACTGGTTAAAACAACTTACTATGTTATACAGGTATAATATACATAATAATGATATAATATATTATCTTCTTATATTACTTTGGTAATAATATTTCCGTATTACATTTGTTTAGGATGATAATCGCTTCATTTTACTAGTCTTGGTTTATAGTGTATGTATTATTTGTTACTAATATGATATATTTTATTCATATCTAGAAAGGAATTAAGTTAATAATTATTCTTTTTATTATCACTTAAATCTTATACTCACATTTCAATGGTAAACATATATAATGAATCTCACCACGTCGTGGAGACGGTATGTCGTACACATGCATGAGTGATGGTATGATTCCCTTGATGGTTAAATAATAAAAATTTGTATTGTATAATAATTATAAATTATAATTATAATGTTATATTAATTATTTATATCTATTATAATCATCATTATACACATCTTGACAAATTACTGCTGAATAAAAATTACACCACGACATGGAGACGGTAAGATATATCTACTTACGCATTGTGATATTATTATTTGTAAGATGGATAAAATGAGAAATATGGTTGTACCATGATTATAATAACATATAATTATATGTATTATACTGGACATATTATTTTGATATGGAAACAAAATAGAAAGATATATTATAAGAAGAAACGAACATTAAAAGGGTTGATAAAACAATTATATCTTCTTCGGGTGATTCCTTTTGATTTGAATAAAAGGGATCATTAGGATGCCTTTATACCCAATGATAGGACTATAGGATTATGTGAGTGAGTTTGGGAGGAGAAATGTGAAGTTTTTTTTAGATCCAAAAGGCTTTATAGTTGTCTGTTATGGAGAAAGGGAAGTTCCTTTTTATAAGAGAGGTGAGGGGCACATTAGGAAAAATATTGATTTATTAGTTTATTAAAATATTAGTTTCAATTTATAATATCTCCAAATTGATTTATTTAGAGGATAAGATGTGGCTAGGTTGAAATAATTTCATAAAATATGTTTTATAAATTTTTATCTCATTAAATTACCCATATATTTTATATTTTACCCTTAGTTAAAAAGTATAACTCTTACCATTTATTTTGGTAAATTTGACACAATATGGTTACTATAGCTACTATAAAATGACAAAAGAATCCAAATTGGATCATTTATAAAATATTTAACACTATACTATTCATTTTGACAATAATGTACATTTTATGAATTTTAAAACTATTAATTGTATATTATTTATTTTAATTAATCATTTTTTTAATTTTGAAAATATTCAAAATTTTCATTTTTACAAATATAAAACCAACATGATAACATTGAATTATTACCTCAAATACGTCACTAAAATTTCTATGTTATCTTTAAAATTTATGGATATCATTTATTAAATAAAATATATATATATTAATATTATAAATATCATTTATTTGATGCTATATTTAATAACTCAATTACTGAAACTTCATTGTGTCACTATTAAATTTAATTATTTAATGTCTAAAATTTTAAAAAAATAATATATAGATAAATTTAATATATTTATAAGTCATAATTATTTCATAATTAATCATATGTATAACCATATATTAAAAATGGTTTAGTTATTAAAAATTTAATTACATTTTTAACTCTTCTTTAAATAACATATAATAAATGTCATAATCTAACACAAGTGGCTTAAAAGGACCACAAGTTCGACCTAAGGTTTATTTTATTGAAATAGACTTGTCCAGTTGAATTAGAACAAGTGTTAGGGTAATTTTATATTATAATAATATTATTTTTACCTTTAATTACCTTATTTGTGTTTAACCATGGTAAATAAAATTAAAAGTTTTTATTCACCAAAAAATATTCTTATCTTAATAGAATAAATTTTTCAACATAATTACAACCTTTTTTGTCTGATTTTTGAAAATTCAATTCACATTATTGGTAAGATTATGGTTAGTTCTAATTTGTAAATGTGCATAGATGGTGGGTAAAGGAGACGTTCAAAAGTTCAAAAAAATTTTATATTTCTAGTTCTATTATAAAATGACTCCAATAAATTAAATTAGATATATATATTGAATATATATTTAGGTTAATACAAATTAAAATTAAAATAATTATTCAAATAGGGAAAATTATTTTTTAACGTCAATGCAATGTTTTTCACATTCATAAAAAATGAATCATTTCGAAAATTTTAAAAATTTCACACTGAGTTAATATTGATATTAGAAATTCAAAAATGAGTTATATTTTGAAAAATAAAATTCATAAAATTCGAAAATGTGGTTAATAATGTTCATAAACATTTTCTAAACGGCTAGTTCAAAAGGTCATGGTGCACTCAAACTCGATGTTTCATGTAGCGCAAGCTATTGAATTATTTTAAAGGAAGTATACCATGGAAGATTGGGGTGTTACATTATTCCCTCCAAATAATTTCTTCCTCAAAATTTATTGAATATCACACCTTGAAAATATTCAGGTCATTCTTCATCATAAGTTCATCAGGTTCCCATGTCTCCCTTTCCATTTTATGGTTTCTCCAAAGAACCATTACTAGACGAGTCGTATGATTTATCAACACTTGTTCTCTGGTATCAAGAATCAAAATGGGATCTTCAAAATAGGATAAATAATGTTCTAGATCTATTTATTCATAAGTTAATACATGTGTTGGGTATGGAATGTATTTACTTAACATTGATACAAGGAAAACATCATGATCTTTATAGAGACTTGGCAGTATTGCCAAATGGTAAGCTAAAGCTCCAATTCGTTTCGAAATTTCAAAAGGTCTAATGTTCTTGGGATTTAATTTAGCCTTATTACTGAATTTTATAACACCCTTCCATGGAGATACCTTTAAGAAAACATGATCTCCCACTTAAATTTCAAATCCTTTCTTCGGTTATTAGAAAAACTATTTTTCCTAATTTGATCTATTTTGATATGGGTGTGAATAACTTTTACCTTTTCCATTATTTCCTCAACATGTTTTGGGCCAGAGTGATTTATTTCAAAAACATCATCCCCAAATGTTGGTGTATGAAATCTCTTTCCTTATAATGATTCATATGGTTCAATATGAATACTTGAATAGAAGATATTGTTATAGGAAAATTATTTTAAATGTAAATATTGATCCCATATACAATGAAATTCAAGCGAGAAAGATCTCTACATTTATTCTAATGTTTCAATAGTTTATTCTGATTGTCCCTTAGTTTGAGGGTGGTATGATGTGCTCAAACGAAGAAGAGTATCCAAGGAATTATGAAGAATTTTCCTAAAATGTCATATAAAATGGGGATCACGGTGAGGAACAATAGATAGAGGTACACAATTAAGTCTTAACAATTCATTAATATATAGTCCTGATAAACATTCAAGTGGTAAATATTCTATTATAGCATGAAAATTTAATGATTTAGTCAGATGATCAAAAATAACCCCTATCATATCATTTCATCTAGGACTCTTTTGGAGCCCCATGATAATGTCCATCATAATATCATTCCATTTCCACATAGGTATAAGAATATGTTTCATGAAACCTCTAGGATGTTGTCTTCTAGTATTCACCTATTAACTAACCAAACATCTCGACACATAATTAGAAACATAGCTCTTCATGTTGTCCCCAAAAATTTTTTTCCCTCAACTCTTTATACATATTAGTTTCACTAGGGTGTATAGAGAAATATGAGGAACGTGCATCATCAAATAATTCTTTTTTTAACTCAGTGATAGCAGGAACATAAAGCCTCTTATAGAATTTCAAAACATCATATTTAAATACGGTGTCTTTAAATCTCCCATCATTCAAAACATTAATTGTATTTTGAAACACCTCATCATCAGACTGAGAAATCTTCAGCCTGTCCAGTAAATAAGGGGTTTCAACCATTTGAAAGATTTGTGATGTTTCAACTTCTATGATATTTTCCATATCCATATTTACTAGATTCATTAAAATAGGATCCCTTTCCACTACCATTTTGTTTATAACTCCATGGTATTTTCTACTCAGAGCATATGCCACCTTAATTTCCTTTACAGGGTGGTAGTGTATTTTGAAATCCAAACCCTTGAGTAGATTAATCCATCACCTTTGTTTCATGTTTTATTCTTTCTGTGAGAAAATATATTTCAAACTCTTATGATATGTATATATCTCAAATATTTCACCATAGAGATAATGTCTCCAAATATTTAGAGAAATGATAACTACAACTAACTCCAAATCATGAGTTGGGTAGTTTTTTTAATGAATTTTAAATTTCCTTAATGCGTACTCAATAAACCAATCATTCTACAATAGGACACAACTAATTTATTTACTTGACATGTAACTATAAATCAAAAACCCACAATTCATAGATGGTAGTGTCAAGATAGTAGTATTGTCTAGTATTCACTTCAATTTTTCAAAACATTCTTTACACTATTTTGTCCAAATGAATTTACACCCATTACATGTGAGCTTGGTTAATGGGTTATCTAATCATGAAAAAATTATGGACTAAATTCCTATAACAACCTGCTAAACCAAAAAAACTACGTACCTCAGTTATAATCATCGGTTCTGGCTATTCTTCGATTTATTTTGTTTTTGAAGGATCAATAGAGATTTCATATTTTGAGACAATATGGACAAGAAATGAAATTTCATGAATCCAGAAATCACACCTTCTAAATTTGAAATATAATTCATTTCATCTAAGAATATTTAGAACAATGCAATGAGGTTCACAAGGTCTTCATAACATTTTTATTATTCCAGGATATCATCAATAAATATGAATTTAAAATCATATAGATATTATTTAATCTTTTTGTTTATTAGAATCATGAAAACAAAGGTTGCATTAGTCAATCCTAATGGAATTACTATAAATTCATAATGTCTATACCTCATTCTAAAGGATGTATTTAACATATATTCCTTTTTACAAAAGATTGACAGTATCCATAATGACGGCCAATCTTCGAAAAATATTGAGATTTATGTAGTTAGTCAAATAATTCATCAATTCATGGAAGAAGATACTTATTATTTATTTTAATTGAATTTATTTATCTATAGTCAATGCATGGCCTCATTGATCCATCTTTCATCATAACAAAAATAAATGAGGCTACCCATAGAGAAACACCTGGGAAAATAAATCCTCTAGTACTCAACTGCTCTAGTAGTTTCTTTAGCTCTACTAATTCCACATTGGCATTTCTATAGGGATTTTTTGACATTGGCCTTGTATCAAGGATTAAATAAATAGTAAACTCAACTTCCTACTATGGAGTATATCCACGTAAATCCTATGGAAATACAACAATATATTCTGGTAAAATAGGTCCATTCTCAATTTGAATATTTCTTTCTTCACACAGGGAATATGTTTTTTCATCATCCCCAAGAATTTCATTTAGAATAGCTACTTGAGGTGGATATAAAGAAGAATGAGAAGATGAATATTATTATATAAAGATAATGGATTCTACATCATCCTAAAAAATAATAACTTTATAATTATTGTAATAAATTTTCACAGCATATTTTGATAGCCAGTCTATATAAAGGATTATATCAAATTCGACCATATGTATGATGATAAATTCATCAGATAAAGAAAATTTATATTCCATAATGGGAACTACCTGACACATCTTTGTTGCAATTACTCTTCCCTTAGGTTTTTTGACACACAACACCTTGTTAACGTGAACTGGTAATATTTATTTTTTCATCAAGCTAGGAAGATATAAAGGAATGTGGGGATCTGGAATCAAATAATTATTTGACAAAATTTGAGGAGATGATTATATTAACTTCCACCATGTCATTCGGAACATCAACCTCAGAATTAGTGATTACATAAGATCGTCCTTTTATGAGGAAAGTTTCCTTGTGTAGCATAATGTCCTATATCTTTACAATTGTATCATTGAATATTGAATACCTCTTTCTTCACCTCGGAATCATGAGTTTGGTGGTCTTTTTATCCACACTTGTAACAAACTCTCATCCCATATAGGCATGTACTGGAGAATTGCTTCCCATAATTACTAAATGGTGTAACGTATGCTTTTACCTTATTACACTAATTTATTGTCACAGAGTGTTCGTTGACCCTCTTCTTCTCTTGATTCCCTTTAAAGTCATAAGAAATAGAGAATTAATTTTCTGCCTTGATAGCACATGATACTATATCATTGTATGATAAGACTGATTGTGAGACCAATTCTCATCAGAGGAATGATTTTCTCCCAAAAAATAATTTATCAATCATAAATTAGGGTTTTGTATATAGTTTGTAACATTCCTTGCTAACCTCGTGATGTTACCCTGAGACATTGCAACATTATAATTTTTTTCCTTAGACTCATAAATTTCATTATATATTCGCTCATATATGAAGGGGAATGTATTATTATAATATGAGTTCATTAAATTACCTATATTCCATATTTTTGACCACTTCATCCTACATAATGTTTTTATTCAATGACCACCATTGATCTGCATCTCATAAATGATGATTTAATGCCATAAAAACTTTTTCCATTTCGTTACTACCTGAAGAAAGAAATATTTTCTCTATGAAAATTATCCACTGCTCATATACATAAGGGTTTTTAGTCCCATTGAATGATGGAGGTTTTTATCTAATTAAGAGGTATACCATTGATCCTGCACATTGTGAAACAAGCCACTCCATATGGGTATGTTTATTATTCATAACATGATTCAGTTTTCCTAGTATTATTATAAGTTGTTCATCGACAATTGCATCACTAGATCTACTATCATTATCTTTAATAGGAGGGGAATCCTTATATTGATTATGTGTGTTGATATGATTTTCATTTCTTCCACTAGGTTACATTTCTAAACAATGGAATACCTGAGATTAGGTTATGAATCATAATTCATAATCCTGAACTAGAAAAATACATAACATAAATAGAAATATTTACTCATATCTATTCCATAATCATTAACATGGTTTCATTAAGGAAATATTTAATCATAAATCCTCTATATTGTTTTCTAATGAAAATATGAATTATACTATGAATATCCTCTAGGAGTGTCAAACCAGGTGTAAAGTAAGGCCCATTGTCATGTACCAGGTTACCCTGAGTTAAACTTGGAAAACCTTATCTATGTTTTTAGCCCTAGGTACATTTGTTCTAGAACCACATCCACTTATAGTATCCAGATAAAGATGTATTTTCTTGTAATAGGAAAATAATCTCTGTTTTCCCAAATTTCTGGAATGCTCTTCAATACGTCCCCTAAAATTTTATCTTAAGTTAATGTTCCTTAATCAAGGTTGTTTAATAAATCTAGATTCTAAGGTTTTTACTAAACATTATCTAATACCAAATATAATGAACCGACCATAGTTTTCCAGAATCGGTATATTATTTTTTTACAATGTCATGATCAAAACAAAATCAAATTCCAAAGGACTGATTGGTTTAGTCACCTAGGACAAACTAAGTACAAACACATGTTTTACATTACATTATTAAATTGAAAAAAACATAGTGTATCATTCTTAATCACCCATATTCCTTAGTTTATCACTGCAGGTCAATCATAATATACTTCTTCACATCCTGGGAAAAAATGAAACATAATAAAGGGGTGAGCTCAGATTATCAATAAGGATAAACAATATAGTGGAAGCTATCATAAATGAGAATAAAATATTGAGGTAAGATATAAATTTGAGACAAAAGTATTTTAAAAATAATATTCAGAATAATATGGGATGAATAAATCACATTATTAAATTTGAACCTTCCCATGTATATTCAACTGGTTGAAAAATTAATGCAATATCAATTATTAAACACATAACTAAGAAATGCATAATGTTGGACATCGTTACCAAAACATCAGGGCCTCACTCCAATACCATTACAAAATTGTCAAGGCCTTGTGAAAATATACTAATTTGTCTCATGAGACCTACAGTTGCATCAAAGGGCTATTATATGTCTCACTGATCACTTACTATGTAAAATGAATTCCTCTTATGAAAAGGGTGAAAAAATACATAAACATTCGTATTTAAACTAGCATACGAAATGATAATACATTAACAATAAACCATTAATGGTATAAAAAATAGTACATACATATTCAGACATATCATTAAGCATTCAATACAATTTGGAAAATTGAATCACAATAAATCAACCTCAATAATGCATAAAATCCAACAAAGGATGTTGATATAGATGAAAATAATCTAATAAATTCATTAAAACTCTTTGAGAGAAATATCTCTATTTTACATTAAAATTGTTTAAAATCCGCACAATTATAAAATAAAAAATTTCCCTTGAAAATAAAATTGTAACCTTGTATGGGATTCTTTAAAATTTTAATTCTTCATAATGGCAGAAAATAGCCTCCCACACCATATAGTTTAAAGAAACAATCTATCATTAATTTTTTGAAAAGATAATAAGGTACATCATTTGGAAAGCGATCAAAAGATTCATTTAAAAATGCATTATAAAAAGTAAAACACAGGTAAAATATATTTAAACAAATTTTTATTATATATCCAAATAAATTTAAGGAAACATGGAAATGGATGATATGGGTGTCCTAGTAGACACTTATGTATAAACAATCTCGCATAATAAAAAGATTCTAAAAGTACCCCTTTCTATGAACTTTCTTTTAGTCGAGGGTGATTTAGCCTCATGTATAATGGTTATTAAATTATACCAGGAAAATATCCATATTGATGATATCATATATTATACTCTAAAATAACTTTGTTAATAATATTTTATTATTAAATTGTTTCGGGTATTAACTGCTTCATTTTACAATTCATGTTTTTTAATGTAAGTCATGATTATCATGCATAAGATATATTTTATTCATATCCAAGATGAAATTAAGTTGCTAATTATTATTTTTTACTCATCATATAAATATTATAATCATTCTTTAATGGGTAACATAGAGAATGAATCTCACTGCATCATAGAGAAGGAAGGTCATACATACACACGAGTGATGATATCATTCCCTTGATTGTTAAATGGTATAATTTTTTATAGTATATTAATTATGAAAAACATTATAATGGTTATTCATTATTTATATACATTAAACTCATAATTATACCCATCTTAACAATGTATTTCTGAATGACAAATTAAACCACGAGGTGGACATGGTAATCCGTACGCACGCACGCATGGTGATATTGTTATTCATAAGATAGATAAATTGAGAAATATGGTTGTACCATGATTATAATAATATCTCAGTATATGTATGATACTGGAGTTATTATTTTTATATGGAAACGACATAGAAAGTTTATGTATAAGAAGAAAAGAACACTAACAGGGTTGATGAAACGATTACCTCTTCTTCAGGTGTTTCCTTTCCATTTGAACAAATGGGCTCCGTAAGATGTCTCTCATCTAAAAGTATGGCCTCTAGGATGAAGTTAGAGATGTTGGGAGGATAAATGGCTGGGTTGTTTCTGATATACATAGCTATAGAGGTGTGAGATAAAATGAAATGTAGGTGCCATTTTTTAAGATAGGTGAGGATCACTTTAAGAAAAATCATGATGTGTTAATTTATTGTAAAATCATTTTCAGTTTCTAATATCTAGAAATTTATTTATATCAATTATAGGATGATTATGGATCAAAATACTCTCAATGAATAGGTTTTATACATGTTTGGGTCATAAAATTAACCATATGTGTTATATTTATCCTTTAGTTAAATAGTTTAACTCTTACCGTGTCTTTTTGTATTTTGACAGTATAGGTCAATATAGATTATATAAAATTACAAATGAACCCATATTGGATAATTTATCAAATATTTAAAACTATAATAATTGTTTTTCTATACATGATATTTTTATGAATTTTATAAAATTAAATAAAGTATAACTCCTTTTAAAGTATCATTTATGTCAATTTTGACACTATTGAAAAATCCCATTTTAGAAAATATAAAACTAACATGATAACTTCAAATAAATACCTATAATATGTCACTATAATTTATATGTTATGTATAGAATTATTTTATGTCATTAATTAAGTAAAATTATACATATTTTAGTATTATTAATATCATTTATTTGATTATTCAATTAATAAATCAATTACGTCATCTTTTTGTTGTTAGAATTTAATTTAATTATTTAATGTCTAAAAATTATTAAAAAGAAATAATTTTTTATATAAATTTATTATATTACTAATTAATATTTATAGTTGAATTTATCTTATGTATAACCCTATATTATAAATGTTTTAGTTATTAAAATTTGAATTTTACATTTTTAACCCTTCTTTAAATAAAATATAATAAATATCATAATCTTACAAAAGTTTCACAAAAAGGATCACATTTTGGTCATTCGGTTGATTTTGGTCAAAATAGACTTATTTAATATAATTAGGGAATGTGTTATAAAAATAATATATTAATATAGTATTATTTTTACCTTTAATTACCTTATTTACCTTTAACCATGCTAAATAAAATTCCAAAGATACTATTCAGAAAATATTATTTTGACCCTTTTAGACCACATTTTTCACACTTATTAAAACCATATATATTGGAATATTTTAAATTCAATTCACAATAGTGGTAAAATTATGCTTATTTCTAATTTGTAAATGTTCTTACTTGGTGTGTAAAATAGATATTCAAAAGTTCAGTAAAATTTTATATACCAAATTCAATTATAAACTGACTTCATTGAAAAAAATTAGACTAATATCTCTATTATATATATAATTTAATATAAATATAAATTAAAATAATTATTTAAAAAAAATTTATTTTTAACTTCAATGCAATGTTTTCACTATTCATAAAAAATTGAAACTTTTTAGAAAATTACCAGAATTTCACTCTAAGATAATTTTGATATTTTGAATTAAAAAATGAAGAATATTTTGAAAAATAATATTTTAAAATTTTTAAAACATGGTTAATACTTTTCATACCCGTTTTTTAAACAGCTATTTTGAAAGGTTATGGTGGGCTCGAACTCGATGTTGCATGTAGCACAAGCTATTGAATAATTTAAAAAGAAGCGTACTGTGGAAGCTTGGGATGTTAAATTCACACCTATGAAGCCATTTTTCTCTACAATGATCTACCCAAATGACTTACCAACTTCCCTACCCACATTATAGAATCAATTTATTGGGCAGAAATCCATAATGTTATGTCTTTTGTGTAATCCTAAGGAGAATATCCAAGGAAGTGGTAATGTTCATCAATGAGTATTTTTATATTATACATTCCTCAAACTCCTTAAATTATTATTATAATGAAAATATTTAACAAAAAATTAAATTCCATATACATATTATATTTTATTTTATTTGTATGAACAACAACTAAACACACTTCCATAAAATGGTAAACAAAATCATCTTTTATTTGTAGGACATACAACCACCTTCAGAACATGTCATTTGTATTTATATTAACACCACTCATGGTTGGCCATAATTATGTAAAGAATATTTATATATTATACTAATGATATTATTTTTATTTAATATTTTTTATATAATACATTCTTTCAGGCATTCCAATTTGTGGGAATACGATAATGTCATTCATGTGTACATAAGACAACCACATCATGAAGTGTTGTGATATGATAAGGTTTTACTAGGAATGTAATAAATGTAATATTTGATAAAATTATATATATGTATGAAATAAAAATTATTTTATAATTATAATATATCATATATTTTTTTCATTGAATCTAAAAATAAAATGAAAATAGAGTTCATGTGTGCGTACGACATATAGTCTCCCAGACTGGTGTATTTAATTATTCTTTAGGTTATTTATATATTTTCATGAATACATATATAATTATTATATATGATATTTATATCATGTTTATTATTATATGGATTATGAAATTATAATTACAAAAAAATCAACACATATATATAAATTCAAAATATATACGAAAACTAAATTGGTCATTACCCAAAATGAATCTTTAAAAGAAATAATTAATAAATGGGTAATAAAAGGTCATAAAAATCAAATATGGTCTGATATATATGAATATGGTTATATAATAGATTTATAAGAAACATATATTTATTATATAGGATGTTTGGATGAGTACGATGAAAGATAATACTTAAGGTATGATATTTTTGTATCACTTTTTACTTTTGTGAGACTAATTTCATATTCACCATATATTTCTATTATGTTGTGTGTATATAGACCAAGTATTTGTCTTTTGAAATTTATACAAGAAATAATTTTGTTTTACATTTAATTTTCATGATCTATCTTTCAGGATCATTATGGTTCAAAAGTAAACAAATTGGTAATGGGATTTCAAGTCTCAATTTAATTTCCAAGAAAACACTCATTACTTTTATGTGGTGTATATATATTCCTATATCCTAATATATCATTAATATAAATAATTTAATCATAAATAATGTTTCATATTATTTTATTCTTTCCCAAATATTATGATACAAAAATTACCTAATTTGTGACTGATTTATATTTCAATATTTCTTCTTTGAGACAATGTTTAAGTTATTCAAAAATATTCTTTTTTGAGGTGTAAATACTTCCAATTTTTCTGGTGATATCTTGATTATATTTATCCTCATGATATTTTAATTTTAATTTTATGTTATTTTTATATGGATAATAATTTAAGGTAACTAATGTTGTAATGAATTTAAGTTACAATCACATCATTTATTAGGATTGATTAAAATTGTCCTTAAAATGCTAAAATATCAGGAACTATCTCTTGTGAATTATCATGAATTTTATTATCCTCTATTTATTAACAATATATTCTTATAATGGTTCTATTTTCCCACTCTTTGGTAACATAGATTATTAAAAAATAGTTTTATGAAAATATAACATTATTTCTCTCTTATAAAAAAAATCTATTTTTTTCAAGAACCATGTTTTATAAGAACAAATTTTTAAAAAATATAATCATATCTAATATTATTAGTTAAATAAACATTTAAATCTTAGTTTTATTTTAATTATAATGTAATTTTGACAATAATTATCATTTGTAATTTATAAAAATTTTAAATATAATATTTGTTTTTAACATACATGTCATGACCAATATTTCTAGATTTCATGAACGATAAATGTTTTCAATAATTCCATAAATATTTAAAATTAATTTTCAAAAAAAATAATTTAATTAACATTTTTTAAATTTATAAAATTTAAATAAAAAATTTCAAAAAGGAAATTTTTTTCAAAATTTTTTATCTTATTAAAAGTTTATTTTCAAGTGGAAAAGATATTATCTCCATGAAATGTTTAAATGATTTTAAATGTAGTATTATAGGATTTCAAGATTATTTTTAAGTAAATTTATTTTCAAGAAGAGTTATGTTTAAAAAAAATTTATTTTCAAAAAAATGTTATTTTCATTTATAAATTTTACAAAATGATCGATCAATATTGTTATCTATCTAATATCACATACATTTTTTTTCAACTTATGATTTAAAGGGGATATGTTCCAAAGATAAAATTATTAATAAATCTTTGAGTTGTTTATTATTATGAGGGAAAGTTATTTTTGAAACTAATTTATCATCCACATGTTACACCATGAGAAAAATCTTATGAAAACCTCTTATTTTCATTGGTTGTGATATGATTAAATGAGTATAACAAATATATCATTATCATAGGTTATGATATGATGAAAGGATTATATTGCCCATTTTATTTCATGGGTTATGATATGATGAGTTATTATGATCTTACAGAACACATTAAAATTATTTTCACTATGCCATGGGTGGGAAATATATTTCCCTCAAATTAATTGGTTAAAGATGTATATGTCTCATGATATAGACACGGTTGGAATGAGGTGTGAATAAATTTTTTTAAAGAACGACTAGAATGGATAGGGAACCAAGTATAATAATATAGGTATTGAATGAGGAGTGAAGTTGAAATAGTAAAAGGCTATTCTTACTAAGATGGCCATGAAACCGATCCTTGAATAATTTGGAAGTGATTTTATATTTACATTTTCATGCAAAAAAATCACCCCTTATGCTCAAATGGATCATTCTCTTTGATTATATGATGAATAATTTCTTATTTACTACCAATTTTTATACCATGTCTCATTATTATGATATTAGATATGTAATAAATTGTATTCAAACATTATGATCATGTTTTCATACCAGTATTTTCATGTTATTTTCATGTAACTCCCATTTTTACCGTTAGTAATCATATGACCATACCATTTCATATGTTTTATTTCCCCATATTATGAAGATAGGTTTTCAGTAGAAGTACTAAAGGGAATGATATTTATGGTAGGTAATGAATATCTTACATGAATTAAGAATATTTTCTTTCACAATTCAAATGGCAGTACACTATTATAGTCCTCATGTGTGTGTTTTTTTAATTTAATGAATATATACCTAAAAATATGTAATACCAATGTATGAGAACTCTATGTCCCTATATAATTAACCAATTTACATTTAATTATGGTTAAAAAAATAATCAGGTAACTATTTATATAAACAAAATAAAAGAGAAATATTGACTCTTTTGAGACTGGCTAATTTAAAATATAAAAACCATTATCCAAAATTAAATAAAAATGATGTGGAATGAATTTCAATTAAAATAAAACAAGAAAAATGGGATGGGGAACTGTTTTTTAAAAATTTTCGTTTCAAATATAAAAGATTTTTATACAATATTTTAGTTTAAAATTTATTTCAAAATCTATAATTGGATAATTTTATTTAAATATTATCTAATTTATAATTAAATATAATGAAAAAATAATTTAAATTTTCAAATATTTTTTTAAAAAATGTTTTTCATTTAAAAATCATTACTTTAAATAATCAATAAAAAATCAAGAATTTCAAAAAATTCATAAAAGTTTACAAAAATATAATTTTGACAGGATAATTTCAAGAGTGAAATTTTTTTTCTAAAATAAAATTTTTAGATGTTATTTGTAATATTCACTGATACTAAAATACATAATCATCTAAGGAAAAGAAATTTTTGAATAAAAATATTTCTTTAGTAAAAATTATTTGATTACTTTCTATGAAATTTCTAGTACATTTTTATTGTAAATGAAATTTATATTCATTTTATAAATTAGTATTTACTATTAAAAATAAAAAGTCAATGTCTATGTTATAAAAATGACATTTAAATAATAATACTTATGTCTTTGTTTAAGCATGGTGTTTCATACCCTATATTATATTAGTCATAATCAATCCATTTAAAATATCAAGATATAACATAGTTATAGTATATTTATATGTGTTCCCCAAGATCATAATACAGTCATCATATATCATTACTATTAGAACATAAATGTGTATTATAAACATTTCAACATTTCATTAGAGGAAAAACAATATAAAATAAATTTGTCTCGAAAACATCACATCATCACAATCAGAAACCATTCAGATAAATAATACAGATTGTATTATTTTATCTTATCTCCAATAAATAATATTTTAAATAAAATGATGTTATATTAAATGAAAAATGATTTAAAATATCACTATTATAATTTCTTGAGTAAAATACCCTTTCTAGTCCAAAATCAGTTATTTAAAACAATATGTTTCCCTAATAATAATGGAAAACATTATTTAAAATAAAATTAAAAACATTAATGGAAGTTTTAAATGCATTGGATTTTCATGATGGGAATAAATTTCATTCATGTCATGTATGTTAACACAATTAATCCTTTCAAAATTTTAGATAAATATAAAATGATTCTTGTTCCAAAATATAGAAGAATATTCCATTAAAAAATTTTATATAAATTGAAAATTAAGTATAATGACTTTAATAAGTCATTGGATAATTTTAAAAACCTTCCTAGAAACATAAAAAATGTATATTTGGATGGAAATGGAATTTCAATATTAGCGAGAAGTAAAATATGGTTTCTGAAAAAATTTCCATTTTTCATCTTGAGTAATTGATGAGTCTAAATATAATTGAAATAATATAATCTCCAAAAATAACATCTTAGAAAAAAATAAAATATTTTTTTGGGAGTTATATGATAAAATTTCATCATCAAAATATAAATCATAAATAATATCGATAAAAAATGTAATTGTAACATAAATTCCATATAAAAACCTTTCCTTCGTTAAAAAACTTTTTAAATACAATATAGTTAATTTAAATAAATTATATTAATATATTAGATTCATTTACCAAAATATTATATATCATATGATTCAATTATAATATTTAAACACTAATGTATTAATAATTTATTATTAAATTCATCATTTTTTGTGTTAAATAATTTGTTTTACATAATAATTTTAGTTCAGTTTTGTTACTTCATTAATATGTATCATGGATCCGTTATCTCTATAATATTAATTAAATATATATATATATTCATCCATAAAAAGTATACATAAAATATAATTACATTTTTCAGGGAGATTACATGTTTTATATATGTAAGAATGTAGTTTTAATTTTCTAACCGATGAAACAATAGAAAGGTAAATACTAGTTAACCATACTATAATAATTAATATATCATATATATAATATTTAGTCAATTGATATATTCTTATTACCAACTATGTAAATATGAAATGAAAATGAATGACCTCGTTTTATGGAGGTGGTGGAACACACATATGCACGAGCTATGTTATCGCTTTCCAATAGATGGGAATGTAAAATGGTAGATATGTTATTATAATTAAAGATTCATAAAAATATTATAAGTATAATATATAAATATAAATCCAATAATAATATCTATCCACTAATTATGATTATGGAAATTTAATTTTATAACGATATGGAGGGGGGAGTGCACACGTACGTAAGAGAAATAATTTGTACTGTCCCACCCCGAGGGCCATATACTGGTACCCCTATCTAGTCAGTCACATAACCTTTTAGCATTCTACGCTATTCTCGATAGGCTACCGACTAGGAATGAGGGTCTAATATCAAACATTCGGATACTATACCCTATTTTTCAGAGTAAAACCCCAATGTAAAATATATAAAAAGTAAAAAAATATATCCAAAACCTGAAAGAACCAGTATTACATGATAGTGAAATTTGGAAATACAATATGAAAACTAAAGAAACAATTAGTCTCTGGTAATTTTTGTACAAAGTGTCTAAAATTAATCCCCAAATAAATTCACTGAACACTCCCCCAAGAGGGTCCAGAATCATGTATGGTTTCCTCATCCATGCTCCATTCCGTATCAGTCATCTAACACATTGACTTTTCCATTATTATATAAAGAAAACAAAATTTATATTAGGGTAATTATCAGACATCCTAAGTTTCGTATAAGCACAACATATTTTGCCACAACCAACAAAATCTAAAACAATATCCACTCAATAACTTGTTTATTCAATTTTATAAATAAATAATTACAATGTTATATAAATATTTATTACATTATAAATTAATATTTATTTTACCACATAAACACTCAGGTACCCATATACAATTAGACGTCAATCCTTATTTTAGATTATTCCAAATCATCATGTATTTGTGATGGATATCATCACTCATAATGACATTGTTACCAATAAATAGATACAATATATCTTTCCAGTTCCCTATGTGTATCTATAGAAATCATATATCAAAATGTCATTGTTAAATTTTTTAATTCAAACATGAATCCCATGTTACCATTAATACAACTCACAATTGAATAACCGTGCACCCATTATTTTATTCACAACTAATTTTCTTTGTTACCATTCTTACCATACACATTATAAGAACCTTGTCCACATTGTTTATTTTAGAAGTAAATGGATATGTTACCATTCATACCATACTCATTATAATGACAATGTTACCATTTTTTATTTCACAACTAAATGACCCTATTACCATTCATAACATAAAAATCACAATGACCATGATCCCATATATTATTTTATAACCAAATGACTGTGTGACTATTCATAACTCATAATTAGTTAAAAAATTAATTATCCACGATGATTCTATTTCTAATTGGATAATTTGTTTAACATAATAATTTCATTAGTTAACTTAATAATTAGTTAATCATTTCAGAAACAGTAATTAATTTTTTTAATTAATTAATCACATCATGTACATTAATTAATTCAACCACTAATAAATCACATCAATTATATTACTCAATTGAACCATTAACCAATCCCTTCGATTTCATTAACAATTCAGTAATTAGTATATCAAATAAATCCCTTTAATTAATTCCCCAATTAATTATTCACATCATTCCCATTAATTTAGTCATTAATTAGTTAATCAATATCCAAAGACCAATATACCATAATTAATTTAACACTTAATTATTTATATCTAAAAACTCAATATATCATACTTAATTCAAGAATTAATTATCTCAAATCCATAATATCAATAAAAAAATATTATCCAATTAAATATATCAAATAATCTATCTCAATATATCATAATTAATTCAAAAATTAATTATCGAATTATATCACTTAAATATCCCAATATAACACATTAATTAATTCTCCCACTAGTTCATCAAAATCATTCAAGTACAACATCACAAAAATCCCCATTAATTAATTCACTAATTAATTATTCTAACTTATTTAATTTCTTCAACACAGAAAAATATATTAATTACTTCATCAATTTAATAATCTAAATAATTCAATTTCATAAATAAAAAAATCCACATTAATTAATTCAAAAAGTAATTAATCTAACTAAATCAATTGAATATATACAAAAAACCCCATTAGTTAATTAACCAACTAATTTATCAAACTCATTCAATTTCATAATCACAACAATCCTCATTAATTAATTGAGGAATAATTTTTTAGACTCATTAAATTGCATCAACATATCAATCCAAATTAATTAATTCACTAATTAATTAATCCAACTCATAAATCATAAAATCATATCCATTAGTTAATTGAAATAATAAAACTAATCCAAATAATTGACATGAATTAATTCCAAATCAAGTTAATCTTACTAAATACATTCAATTTATTCACAAATTTATTTTCCATGACAATAAAATTTAATTCAATTAATTGATCACATCAATCCCATTATTTATTTAAACAATTAAATAATCACATTACTCCATTAGTTAATTCATCAATAAATTAAACACATAACATCCATTATATAATTTGAAAATTAACTAATAATATCCAAAGTCACAAAATTCCCCATATTTATTTCAAGAATTAATTATTAAAACATGAACTATTCAGTGGCCCCAATTAGTTTCTCATTAACCATTTCTACATCAATCAATTCAATACCCCCATTAGTTCCAAAATTAATTTTTTAATCATAATAAATTCAATATCCTAAATTAATTACTCAATTAATATTTCTATCTCAATTAATTAAATATCCCATATTAATCCCCCAATTAATTTTTTACATCTCAATAAATTCAATGTCCCCCAATTTTACAATCCCTTGAATAATTAGACCAAAAAATTAATTAATTCAATATAAAAAATCTAAATAGCTAATGAAACAATATAAATTCAAAAATTACATAAAACTTGTTGAAATAAAGACATTGGGATTTGAATTATAGACCACTAACCTTAATAATGGTGATGAATGCTCACCAATAGATAATCCCCAAATTCAATTAAATGATAAAAAATGGAATGAATAAATCAATCTAGATACAAAACTTAGATCCAATATTAAAAAAATAAATATCTAAAAAACATAGATCTATATATAAAACCAATAATCAATAACATCCTTCTTTTTATCTAGGAAGAGGAGTGAGAGATATAGAAGGATCTAATCATTATGAAACCACTTATCTAGGGAGGTGAAGAGCCTCTCTCCACCCTTTGATTAACCATTAATTAAGGTCGGGAGAATGTAGGATTCGTTTGGGAGAATCCAAAATCAATTAAAATTTATTTGTTGAGAGTTGGGGTTGAATTGGGGTTAACATAAATGATTTGTGAAATTAAAATCTATTTCATGTGTTAATTGAAACTACATGAACTGCATGTTGGGTAGGCATGCACGGTTTACCCTAACTATGTGCCTGCACAGTGTTCCTCTTCTAAGGATGAAAAACATTTAAAACTATGATCTAACATTGCTAATCCCCTCGAATAGGGTTCGAACAGTCATTTATGATGTGGTTCAGAGTTTGCCCAAACCATTTTTGAACTATGAACATTCCTATTTCCATCCACAATTATAAAATTTCACCAAAACATACACCAAGTTTAAACCCAAACAATATAATCTAAAATCAAGGAAAATGAATACCTAAAAACAAGATGGAGACATATCCAGAAAAGGTCAGGTTATTAGATTATCCCTACCATATAATAGCTCAACCTTGAGCTATACTACATAGAATCTCAAATATGCTGAGCCAAAAATATAAATCCATTGATCACTCATATATGATTCTATTTCCAATGTTTTCTCATCAACATAACCACATTGATATAATACATCAACTATCAGCATAGTCTTTCCCCACAACACATTCTCACTGTGATCTAACACACAAAACCGATTGTCCTCAATGGACGCATCGATATCAACTTTAATATTCACTACATACCACACAAGTTTCCATAATCTATTGGGCCAATATCCACCAGAACAATATCCAACATCGACACTTATTCATTTCAATATAAACCAACTAGAAATTATATACATTAACCACCTCTAATGACTAACTGACAATTATCCAAGGAAATTAAAAATTAAACTTATAGGTTCCCCATTGGCATTAAAATCCCCCCATTTCCAACCCATGATCTTAATCCAAACACCTTTTAAGGACACATCACTCCCTAACATTGTAGAATCCTAAACACATATTTTACAAGATACTCAACAACTGTGATGTGTATTGAATTATGGTTCATTTTGATGTCCTCATAAATATATTTAAAATGGAGTACCCTCCATAGTATTAATCTATATACATTTATTCATAAACAAATGTCTATGGGGATCCATATCCAATAAAAAGACATTCAGATAGCTAAGAATTAATCCATAGCTTTCTCAGTGTACGAAGGATGATGTCATGGTTTGGGAAATGATCACCTCAAATTTAATGTACACTAATAAGTAATTGTGGGGTAATATATAAAAAATTAAAATTGAATTCCTTAGGACACATAAAACATGTTAACAGATTTATGGGAAAAAAACATGGTACAATAAGTATTTTTCCCCAAACCCTGCTACATAGTCAAAACTAAGGAACTTTCAATACACTTAACCATCATAAACCTATATCTTATTTAAAAGGGGTAATACCATTTAATTATTCATATTTCTATATAAGACAGTCAATTATTATAGTCTTACATAATTTTTAAATTCTAAATTTAAAATTAGGATCCTTTCTCATTTATATTTCACAAGAATGGAAAAATAGATCATTTTCAAAAACATACCCATAACATGTTTTCCTAGGCATGCCTAAAAATGATTCCATTTTAAAAATAATACTGAATTCCTAGAATGGTACATGAAAACAAACCCATTATTGTATACTATTCCTTGAGTCAATTCTAAACAACCCTCAAAAACAATAATCACCACACACAATATGTGCGTCACACAAGGTGAAATAATATTAATCTTTATCAAAAAAACTCAATAAAAAATTCCACCTTGGGCACTAGTATTCTCCCCCATACGTGGGTAAGCTACTCCCTTAAATTAGAACATAAAAAAGGCTCACATATTCCTAGTCTTATGTATACCATTCAAAAAATAGTAAAACAAAAGTAGCAAAAATGAAATCTAGGCTCTAATTCCAGTTTTTAATGTCATGTCCTGGGTTACACACATTGCTATCCTGAGTCAGTCAGTCATATGAAATCATGAATGTTTCAATATATTCTAAAGGCTTCCAACTAGTAGAGAGGGTATAATATTAGTGATGGGGAGACTATAAACACTTTGTTAAGGATAAATACCATTGAAAAAATAATAAACCCCAACTAAATATCTATCTATATCCTAAAAGAACAACTATCTAAAGATGGGAAAACCTACAAAAACAATATCAACACTGAAGAAGAATTTATTATATGCCAATATACATGTTAAGTTTATAAAATGAAACCCAAAATACTAAAACTAAAAATAGCCCATGTGGGTCACATATCATGTCTAATTCCTTCATCTACACTCCATCCTGTATTATTTATCTAATACATGGTCATTTCCCTTATCATATTATAAAAACATGATTCCAATTTGAGTATCGATCAGACAACCCTATTAGGGTGTGGGTACAACTCAGTATTCCACCAGCAACATTGTCCAAAATAATATCCAATAAATGAAAATAATATACAGTTGTATAATCAACTAATTAAAATCAACAATTAAATAGGTTTTAAATTATAAATTAATCATTATTTAACCACAAAACACCCAAATTTCCCATAGTTGATCGTACCTTAATCATGGATTCACCTCATGCCTGAGCCTGATTTTTTTTGAGATATCATATCTCATAATTCCACTTTTAACATTCAATGCCTGCTTCAGATCATTTGGGAGTCCGAAGTACATTTGAGGGATATCATATCTTTGAATTCACTTGTTACCATTATTTAATTCATATTTGAATACCCATGTAACAATTCATATATCATACAATTAAATTACCATGTTCCCATTAACTCATAACTCAATAACCATGTTACCTTTCATACCTTACACATTATTAAAACTATATTCTCATTCCTTATTTCACAACTAAATAACTATGTTTCCATAAATACCACACACCCTAGAATGACCATGTTCATATTCATTATTTCAAAACTAAATATCCATGTTACTATTTATACCATACACATTAGAATGACAATGTTCCCATTGGTTATTTCAGAACTAATTTACCATGTTATAATTTATAACACATAATTAAATCAATTGTAAACTATCCACATCAATTCAATTAATAATTTTACAATTAGTTTAATATAATAATTCAACTAGTTAACTCAAAAAATAAATGATCATATGAAAATCAATAATTAATTCCATAATTAATTAATCACATCAAATATATTAGTCAATTCAATAATTAGTTATTAATATTAATTCCATTCCTAAATTAAAGAATTAAATAATTACCCCAATTTCATTACTAATTAAAAAAATCAGTTTTTCATATACATCCATTTAATTAATTACCAAATTAATTATGTTCATCATTCACATTAATTAAATATTAAATTAATTAATCAATATCCACAAATAAATATCCCATAATTAATTCAAAAATTAAGTATTTAAATAAAAAATCTCAAAATCTCATAATTAATTCGATAATTAATTATCTAAAATGAACAATCTTAATATATCATAATTAATTCTACAATTAATTTTCATAAATCATCTACCACAATATCTCATAATTAATTAAAAAATTAATTATTAAAATCTATCAATTCAATGTCCCAACAATTAACATTAGTGAATTAATAAAATAATTAGTCTAGGTAATAAAATTGCACAATCACAATAATACTCATTAATTAATCCACCAATTAATTAATCTTAAGCATTCAATTTTCGGAGGAGAACACTACTCATTACAAAATTAACCAATTAATTAATCTAACTCATTAAATTGCATCAACACAATAATACCCATTAATGAAATAACTAATTAATTAATTAGCGAATTAACTAATTTAACTAATTCAATTTCATCAACACAACAATCCCCATTAATTAATTTGGCTCATTTATTTACATAAACATAAAATCATCAGTAAATAATTTGACAAAAAAAAATAGAACTCATTAAATTGCATCAACACTATAATACCCGCTAATTTGTTTGAAAATTTATTAATACAACTCATAACATAAAAAAATTAATTCAGAAACTAATTAATATAATTAATTTCTGTTAATTAATTTTACAATTAAATAATCTAACACAATCCCTTTAATTAATTCACCAATTAGTTTTCCATGTTAATCACATTTAATTCTATTATAATATCCTAGAAATACCATTATTAAATTCAAAAATTAGGTAATCGCATTAATCCAAAAAATAATTAATGAATTAATTAAGATCATTAATTCGGTTAATTAGTTTTAAATATAATTAATGAAGTCCATATTCACAAAAATTCCCATAATTAATTCAACAAATAATTAATACAACATAAATAATTAAATAACCCGAATTAATTCCTTAATCAATTGTTCCATAACAATAAATTTGGTTTCCCAAATTAATTCCTCAATTTATTATTATATCTCAATCAATTTTATATCCCCAATTAATTATTTAAATAATTTTTTAATCTTAACCAATACAATAACCCCATTTAATCCCTAAATTTACAGTTCTATCTCAATCAATTAAATATCCCCCAATTTCACAAATCCATTAAATAATTAACATACATAATTAATTCGTTAATTATAGATATATTTAATTACTAATAAACTAATTGGGAGTCTATAATTACAAGCACATAATTGAAATGAAGTCTTTAATATTTGAATTATAGACCACATACCTCAGTAATGGTGATGAACACTCACCAATGGATCATCCTTAATATAAAAATAAGATAAAGAACATGTAAATGAACATGGTATAGATCAGAATACTAGATCCATGATTAAAAGAATTTAGATCAAATAAACCTAGATATTGATAATGAAGCAATATCGGATAAAAATCATTTTTTTATATGGTAAGGGGAGAAAAAGAGAGATAGAAGGACAAATCTAATTAGGAAGAAACAACATACTAGGGGAGGCGAAGTTCTTTAATAATCTATTTTATTGACCAATAATGGAGGTTAGGAGGTATTGGAATCCATATAAAAGGCTAAAAAATCAATAGACTTTTATTTAGGCCTAGTTGGGGTCGAATATTGGTTATAATAGTGGGTTCTAGAAATTAAAATATAATTTCCATGTTAATTAAAATAAAAAAACTGGTTTTTTACGAAAGGGGTCATTGTTTTTCCTAAATTTTTACCTTAAATTGTAAAATCCCATCTTCCTGGGTACTCATGGTTAGCTGTGTTGGGCCCCATGGTTTCAAAAAACCATACACCAACCCTAAACTTTCCCATTTTCTTTAAAAATTTCATAATTTATCACAAATTCACCAAAAGTATAATTTTAAAAAAGGTATTCTCAAATCTGGGAAAAAGAATAAATAAATACCGGATTGGGACATATCTAAAAAAGTACAGGTTCATATATTATTTAGCTACCAATTTTTCCAAAACTCATGGGAACAATGGTGGCTCTATGAAGATGAAAAAATTAATGTATCCGTAGATTTTTTTTTATTAATTTATGATTAATATAAAATATATATTAGAGGAGGAATAATATAAAAATTGATATAGGTAAATTAGGATGATTACCTTTTAATTAGGATGCCTAATTAATATGCTTTCTAATAGAAATAAAGAATAGTTTATTAAGAAGGCTAGTATCTATAAATTATGGATAGAAAAATTTAGAAGATAAATTGGAAGTGTTTGATTGAACATTATTGTTCAATATTGTGTAAGGAACATGTTGGGTGGGTCTTCTTTTATAATTTGGGTATTTGAAACATATATAATTTCATAGGAGAATAAAATATAATAAACTCATTATCAAAAAAAATATTCAAAATATTCAAAATATTAAATTTTTATATATTACATGGTTCAAATATTTCAATCGAAAAACATTTATCCACTTTTAATTTTATATAATAAACTTATTTATTTGTGTATCACCCAATTAACCATAAATCGACATAGATATGTTGGAAAATATTAACACTTTTTACTATATTATATAAAAACAATGAAAGTGATATGATCAATTTTTTTAAAATTCTGTTAATAATTATAGAATATTTTTAATCAAATTAATTTTATATAATTTTCATCCATTAATATAAAATTATATCCATAAAACATGAGGAAATTTATTTTTCTTGACAAGATGTTTTTCATTTTTAAAATTAATTTTATAACAAAATAAAACATAAAATTAACGATAAAGTCATTATTTGGATTATAAATAATATATATTAGCTACATTTTCTTTTGAAATTATTTTTAAAATAAATATTTTTTTTAAATATTTATATGGAATGAAAATTTTCAAAAGAATGTATTTTTTATTATTTCTTAAAATGTAAATATTTTTATAAATTTCATAAAATATTAGTCTATGATAATTTATAAATTATAATGAAAAAAATAAATTAAATTTTATATAGAATATTTTTGAATCATTATTATAAATTATTTAAAATATTATACTATAAAGAAATATTATGAATCTTTTTGGGATAATAATTATTTTTTATGCATATAATGTCTATACTAAAAGTTTATTAATTATATTTAAAAATATTATCATTATATAAAATGATTATTTAATGACCCCAGATCATGTAACATGGATATATTGACTACATAATCACTTCTCCATCGATACAAATGTTTAATTTATGAAGGAAAAAGTATTTAGTTTTTTTTGAATGATTCAAATATATATGTGATACCCATATTCCATTGTAATAGAAAATAAAAAATACATAACAAATTAAAATTAACTTCATCCTTGAAATTTCATTGTCATAATTATTCTTCACATTATATTGAAGAGAAAAAAATTAGGTGATATCAAATTCTCAATAAAGGTTATGTTCAACAGAACCTATCTTGTATAAAAATAATAATAAATATGGTATGGTAAATAGCTTTACACACATTCCATTTATTCAATAATTGTGAATTAAATTAATCTAGAGATATTATAATATATAAAACCTCATGGATAATAATAAAAACATTAATTTAAAATATTTAAATTTAAAATTATTTTACTTCCTGATCCCATGAATAATGATACTTCTACCATCATGATATTTCCTTAAGATAGTTTAAAACTACTGGGTAAATACCCATCTGATTTGGCCAACTGGGTTGTCTCCTCAGACCAGTCGACGCATTGAAAGATATCTATAAATGAAACCCTCCTATATAAATATGTCCAATGTTTTCAAAAATATCTAATAAATATTTGTAATGATGAATCAATATTATTTATCAAAAAATATTCATATAGAGTAAATCATACAGATTTATAAATATTCCACCAGTTAATCAAATAACAATTAAAGTAATAACCGTATGTAAAACAATTATATAAATAATAATTAATTATCTTATCCATAATACACAAAATATTTATATTTAAAAAATATATATTAATCAATGAATAATGAATATAGGAGTAAAAAAATCAAAGGAATTTTGATAATTTCAAATGAAAGGGACATTGTAAAATACCATTTTACATGTGGCAATTTTCATGTAAAAGCACCTTGGATAAAATAATCCCAATTGAAACATAAAATTACATGAATTAATAATTAATTGTTACATTAATTGTTAATGGGGAACTATGTACACCATAAAAATGAAATTGGGTGCATAACATTATAATATGCCTTCATGAAGGGGAATTGAGATGAATTATATTACCTTATGTCCGACTCATGACATATATTCTTTATCATCATGAATAATAAATTTTATTTATCACCTTCTACAAGTTAAATATAATTTTTATTTATATTTACATATGATATATACTATTACATAATCAATTCTCGTTATGTTAGTTCATTTGACGCTATTTTACATATGTGTTAAAAAATTACATTGATATGTTTTCTATTAGTCTAAGAGGTCATTATTTCAAAATATATAGAATTATTATAATGAAATAATAATCAAATTTATTCATAAATACTACCATAAGTGAAAATATTTAATGATATTTTTGATGAATTAAATATTTTATTGTCATAGAGATGGTATGCAATACATACAAATGGGTAACATTTACATTTTTCAGTGATCATTACAGAATATAGGTAAGTATTATTTTACTATTAAACACTGATCATAATATAATAAATAAAAATAAAATCTTCAAATATAATTATATATGTCATCCATGTGGTGTTTTTATAAAAAAATTAGTCACACCACTTTTTGATGGTGGAAGTCAAAACGCACATGAACGACATTATCATCATTCAATAAGTGAAAATGTAAAAAATGATGTAATACTATTTTATAAGGACAAATATTTCATTAATATGATAATTATTTCATTTATATTAAATATATTCAATAAAAGTTTCCTTAAGAAATATTATAAAAACATTATTGAAAGTTGAATCACATGGTTTCGTGTGGTGACATCCCACCAAAAATAAATAAAAATCTTCATTAAAGAGTGTGACCTCTTTTTCGGAAATCCTCCATAGGATTTCCTGAAAATCATTTGTAGGTTCGATTTCTCCAAAAAATAATGATTAAATGATTGTGGTATATACTTTAGTATCTAATTTGGGTAGGTATTTTCTGGAAAAATAGGTTTTGATGTGTTAAAGTTTACAGGACACGGGGTGGCATCTAATAAGGGAGGTGGGTGACACAATTGTTATTTTTGAAATGTAAAATTTATACCCAATATTTAAAAATTAAAAATTGTAATAATGGTCTAAAAATGAGACATAAATATCATAGGGTAGAAATATTTTCATAATATAAATTTTATAAAAATATTTTCGGTATTTTTTACCTTATGGTTTAAGATTATCCTTTGGTTAAAAGGATCTTACCATAATAGCATTATATAATATTTTATTTTTCTTTATACAAGATGGAAAATAATTAAGATAACCATATTATATAATATTAAATCAAAATATTACAAATATATAATCCTATATTCCATATTCTTTCCATTTAATTGTCAAATTTTAATTTAAAATTTATCATATAGATTTGATGAGAAAGCATGTTTTTGATGAAAAAATGTTCAATTGTTTATAAGGGTTTTAAATCAAAATTAAAATTGGAAATTATTCCAAGGAGTTATATTAGTAAATTTTTTATATAATTTTACTTATTTTATATTAAAGTACATTTAAAATAAAGTTCAGACTTATTATTTATTTATATGAAAAGGAAGCCTTCGATTAAAATTCAAAATTTTTCACTATTTATAGAAAAATGTAACATTTCAAAAAAAAAGTACCATTAAAATAACCCTATGATAAATTTTATATGATGATTTAAAAAATTATATTTATTTTATCAAATAAATTTTCTAATTTCCAAAAAATTAATTTTAAATTATGTATATGAAGAGTGACTAAATATCCTTTTAGAAAAAATAATGATATTTCAAACTTCATTTATATTATTTTAAATGATTATTATTTTATTTCTAACAACTATATCACCAAAATAATCATAACTTTGTTTGTAATATTTATACTCCTGTACACAATGGATACGTTATAATGGTCCATTTTAAATAATATTTTAATACAATAAAATGTTTCTTTTAAACTTGTTATTGATAGCATCACATGTTCTCAATGAAATTCAATTTACTAAAAATAAAATACAATATAATGTCCCCAGGTGTTACATTATACCATCCAAAAAATATCTCATGCTTATTATTTAATTTATATTAAATTCTAAATTGATTAGGATAGTTCATATTCGTAACATTCTTTGGTTCCCTTTTTGTTTCCTACATTTTTTGGTTATTGAAAATTTCATTTACTAGATTATTTAGAAGATTCCTCAGTACTCTCTCTTTATTATTTGGAATATATATTTTCTTTCATAGTATTTTAGATAATACACCTATTGTATTTCATCTAAGGTGTAAAAATTCATTGGGTCTATCATGTACATCTTTTAATGTGATATAGGGAAGACATCATGCATTCTTAAGAGATTCTATGAAATTTACAAATTATAAGAAGCATTTATGATTCTAAAAATATATTAAAAGGATTTGATGTTCATTGGGAATAGTTACCCATTCATTCCAAAACATAGAACACCCTTCAATTAGATACATTCATAAAAACCCGATCTCTAACTTGGAAATACAAATACGTCCTCCAATTATCTATGTTACACATTTTCCAACATTGAGAATCTTTAATTACAGCATTAATAGACTTTACAAATTTTTTATATCATTAACATGTTTTGGAAGAATGTGTATCTTTTACCAACATCATTAAAATTATTTGGAGTAATTCTGTCATCAATCTCTTCACATAAGGTTTACCACTCCTAGGCTAGTAATGGGATAATAGAGATTGTGAAACCTGAGTCCTGCCTCTAGTAAGACCGGACGTGGAGAATAGCACTGAGGGTATAGTAAAAATGCATTTTTTAAGAATTAACCTCTAGTATTACACATGCACAAGGGAGGGATAAGATATAAAATCACTAACTCCTGACCAAACACTGATAAAATAATATCAAATTACACAAATGTAATGGAATGTTAGAACTTCTAAAACTGAATGGAATGTAGTATGTAACAAAATATAAGTAATAGTGACAATGACCACAAAGCACAACTAGCTCTAGATGAACCCAAAGATATTAATAACTAGTTTGATCTTCCACCTGCTCCAAATGACCTGAAAATAGTTTATATATACATATAATGAGTCTAATATTATACCCAGTAGAATCCTACCAAATGCCTCTTGTGAAAAAGGAAAATAAAGCACACTAAAGTACACTAATCAACCAGTGAAAGTATATCATCACATAAATTGTTATAATAAGTTCTTATACTCACCATAGAAACTATCACCAAGTATCTAATAAAAGAAAACATAATATAATAATGAATATCAGGGGTACCGTGCTACCACTTCCATACTGGTTTTTCACTATTCCCCAACGTCGGACATCCTGAGCATCTCTCTCCATAATGGCTATCTCACAGATACATGTGAGAATCCCCACAACATGAAACTCATGCAACAAAGTATGAAATCCACCCAACCAAAAGTAAAGATATTGTTTCTGGGAGCCACCATATGTGACATAATGTTTATCGTACATAGAGTATTATACCTCAAGCCATTACATCCCATACAATATGTAAGAATCCTCAAACCATCACGACCTATAAATGTTATATCTATAGTATTATATATGAAACTATAACTAGAATAAATGTTTGTGAAATAATGAGATTCCATTACATCCCTAATAATAAATACATGGGAAAAATAACTTTTGTGTATACCAGAACAATTAACTACTAACAGAAGAGAGTAGGGCCAAAGGGGGTAGTCATACATTCATCATTCCAAAATGATGTTGAGGAAAACACCCCTGGGGATTCGAATCCTTGGGGTGTTAGTTTCCCTAACCAACATGGTGGAGTAGAATATATAAAAAACAAAATTACATGATATAATATAACTAACAAACACAATATGGGTATAACCTAGTCTCACACTCAACTATAGCTAACATCTCTCCGACTCTTGATTACCTCTCGCATGACCTGATATCCTATAAGCATACAACCATTTAACAATCGACATTTAGATATTTTATTCATTTTCATTATTTTTACAATACATTAATTAACTCATTAACAATTAATTAACCATTAACAGTTTTCCCAACACGTTAAACAATGTTTCACGATCTCTAGGAATAAGAAAACCAATCCGTCGACTTCTCAGAATTATAACCTAAACGTTTCATCCCAGCATGCTCCAAACCCATTGGTAAAACTTTTGTTTATTTATTTACATTATTACTTCACATATTACTATGTATTCTAGGAAACAATGTATAAGATACCAAACACAAGGGGATTAACAAGATGAGTAGATGAACTTCCAGTCAAGTCATCACCACCTATGATAGGTGTGTTGACTCATCCAACCATGAGAAGCTAAACATAGAAAACATGTGGCATAACCTCTTAATTTTCACCAATATTTGAATGAGAGTTACCAAAACCAAATAGATCATGTATTGGGGAAAGGAAAGTTGATTAAAAAACAAAATATTCATCAAATAAAAAACTAATTCATACAAGAATCAATATTTCATATCAATTGGAAAGCCCAGCATCAACCCATTTTATTATCTATGATGTACTACCCAACTCCTATATTCATATGATGATTCACCTCGTTAATCCAAGAATCAAATTCTTTCACAACAATTAGACCTCCCTATAACTTATACCACAACATCCCTCTAGGATCAACAATCACATGATCACATAACAAACAGGCCTCCCTACCCCTCATACTACAATAGCCCTCCAGGGTAATCCATCATTGGATCACATTACAAGCACCTGGAAACAAACATAGCAATTGGGCCCTTGGCCCTAAAACAAGGAATCAAACCCTTATACACAACGATATCCCATAACTCAAAATAAAAAGGAACTTGTCCTTTAGAATCAAAATTGAAACTAAGGACCTAAAATGGAATGATGTTTTATCACACAAATGGTTCTTATCATAGGTTCCAAATACATAAAAAATAAGAAAAAATATATCACAAGTTATCAAAAATTATTTAAACAATTATTTTATCTCCACATTAGTTCTTTTAACAACAATAATAATCATGCTTCAAGATCATTAACATATTTAATTAAATATGAATTCATCAATAAATTTAATTAATATCAATGTAGAACAACAATCATAATCATTTAAAATGTTTATTTAATATTTCAGTTAATTAATTATCAATGAATTCCAGATTTAGGTTCATTAACAATTTCCACCAAGAAAAACATGTTTTTCAAATGAAATCATATATATAAAACTATGTATAAGTTTAGAGGAAACACATTGTCACAATACAAAGAAACAACATCACCATGAAATCGATTCAAATTCATTAATCTAGTTCAAGAAATTATTATGTTAATTACATTGGAATCCAAGGGGATAAATACTTCTAACTATATGATTTAACATAATTAAATATAGAAGTAATGAATCCCCTAGCTCAAAAGTTCATCGATGTTATTCACATGAGAACGAACCTTCCATAGGATCTCTGATCAGTCCTCCCATAAGAACTAATTCCACTAGAGGAATATGTGACACAACATCACAAAAACTAACCAAGAAACCCCCATTAGAACCATGATTAAAAAACATCATAGCATATTGAGAGGATATGGGAGGAAATGAGATGAAACTAGGATATAATGCTAAAAAAATAGAGGAAGAGCACACCTTGGGTCACCATGGATCACCACAGATCCAAAACAGAATCCCAAGGATCAATCCCCCGTGAGGGGAATATAAAATACTGAAAGACAAGTATATATATCACATTGGAATATGAGAGAAACAAAAAGGTTTGAGAATCCCAAGAAACTGAAAAGGATTTAAAACATACTGTAGTGTGGAATTACATGACATGTATTCCCCTATCACATCATGTAATCCTTATGGTTTGGGATCCAATAAAAAAAATCATCTCCTATTATTTTTATTTATTTGTAAATCCTAGACCTATTATACACCTTGAAACCTAATTTAATGTTATTTACATTTTTTTACTCGGATATAAATATATTTTCCTCTATATTTCTGAAACTGAACTCTTCTAGGCATCTTTAGAACCTCCTCTGAGAACCTTAGTCATCTATAACCTGAGAAGGGAATATCCATGTGAATATGAGCCCTTATATTAAGGACCTATCCAAAAATTATCATCTTAGTGAATCCAAAACCAACCTAGAGAGGAAACAAAATGGGGTCATTAGGAAAAAACAGTGCAACATTCCTGTCAAAGCTCTTATCACTATATGAGCTCAACCACCTCACTAGGGGAAGAAGTGAAAACCACACAAAAATTGAAAAAACAATGTAAATATTTTTCGAATAGTGTCTCCTTACATTATTCGATTCCACAAGATATATTTCCTCTCTATCCCTAGTAGTTTTCATCATTGAAAACAATTGATCAACATGTCCTTTGAGATAACAATCTATAAGTGCAACTTTCGTATTTTCACCACATCCCAAATACATTAATATCTTCCTTAGATATGTAATCCAATGATATGATTCTATTACAATTGATTTCCCACCAAATGATAGGGAATTAATTCACATAAATCAATCCAACAATATTAATCTCACTATGGAATAGGTTTCTCCACAATGAAAGTATATATTTCATATCTTAATTAAGAATCCTAAATATAGTCATAAATTGATCCATTATAATACCACACGTGTTGGATTCATCAGCAATGAAAAATATATGTTCGCAAAATGTATTGATACCCTTATAACTTCCAAAAACCAATTCTAAAAAATGGCCTATACTGGATTCTCTCGTAAAATGATATATTTTAAATATTAATTATTAATTATAAATATGGTGAAATATTTAAAATATATTAAAAAATTTGAATTGTTAATATTAGAATCATGAACCTAGTTTATTCAAGGATATCATTATTTTCAAATCCTTCATAAATTTTTATAAATAATATGTGAACTATCCTAGGAATACAACCTATGTGTGTCAAACTATGTGCATTGTAAGGCTTATTTTCATGCAGTAGGTGACAATATAGTTACGCCCAATGTACCATTTTTCAGATTTGTTACCCCTATGTACCACTATACTAGAACCATGGATACATGTAGTAATCATAAAGGCATGTATTTACTAAAAATCCTTATAATATATTTCGTAACTAAACATTAGTATGTTCTTATATAATTAACCTCAATTTCAATCATATAGTTACAAAACCTAATCATTGTTTTACTAAATCTAGTTCCCCAGATTTTTAAAAGAATTATTATCAACCAACTCAAACCACTCTAACTCCAGTAACCCAAATCCAATACATGATTTCAAATGATGTTATAGATATAAGGGTTGAAATCCCTATTGATTGGTCAGTTTAGATGTATTGTAGAAATTGATACACACATGATACAAAAGTTATATAAGGAATAAAAAATAAAACATAAAAAATAATAAATTATAATGAACTGCATCCTTGAAAACTCATTCAAAGAATTATTATTCATATCCTTGTTAATAGAAATAAATATGGGTGAAATAAAATTTTAGTATGGATAATGTACAAAAAATGATATCATAAATTAATAAGAATAATCAACAGGCATATGTAAATATCTGAAAACATATTACATTTAGTCAATAAATGAGAATGAATTGAATCTAATGATAATATCATTTTTGAAATATCATGGATATTAATAATGATTGTATTATAAATGAACAGAATTAAGTATTATTGGAATCAATTATTCCAGTAACCATGGTACCTCTACCGTCATGATTGTTCCACAATATTAGTTAAAAATACTTGGTAAAAACAAATCTTATTTCTCTGATTGGTTTGTTTTATGATACCTATTGATGCATCGAGAGGCTATCTATAAAATTTTCCCACCACTATCTAAATGTAATATGAATTCCTCATACAAATAATAATATATTTAATTCATGAATCAATATTCACTATCATAAAATATCCACATTGAGTAAATGATACCATCATATCAATATTTCTCCAGTTAATTAAATAACATTTAATGTAAACAACATATATAAAAATGGTATATAGTTTAGGAAATAATAATATCAATAAAAAATATCTTATTTATTTATTTTAAATGTAATGTAAAATAAAAAATGGTCATAAGACTGTGGTATTTTCATGAAAGAGTTATCAATCAAAAAATAAATTGATATTGTTCATGAAATTCTAACACATGGTAATCATGAGGAAAAATACACTTGGATGTAATAATCCAAATTAAATCATTAAATTACCTTAATTATTATGGTATATTATATTACATGTTAATTGGTTATTTTATAGGACATAAAAAATAAATTATGTTACAATCATGACAATATTCTTTAATGAAGAGAAATTGTGACAGAGTCCCTCACATTGTCTCTAACTTTTAATGTATGTTAAATATATTGCTGACTGATAAAACTATGTTAATTTTTCACATGCTTATGACCATTTTTCTTGTTTATTTTTAATTTTATTTTAACTTATTCAATTTTATATAGAATTCTTATATCTATTATGTTTACATCGGTTGTTATTTTTTGATATTTAATGTTTTTCTCAAAGATTTCTTTAGTAGGTTGACTATTGGTATAAGACATCAATATTAAAACATACAATAAATAATAATTATTAAGTAATTATTGTATTTATACATAAATAATACATTAAATACAAATAATTTATTTTTTTGAGAAATTACATGTGTGAGGATAATGTAGAAGGTAGGTCTTATGTATGCATTTATAACATTTATATTTTTAAATGATCATTATGAAATGGTGGTATGTAATATTTTATCACTATATAATGATAGTAATATCATAAATAAAATTCCAATTATTTGTATATATATATCATCCATTTTTTATGATGGTGAAAAGAGTATCACATCACTTTGCAAAGGCCGCAGTACACACATACAAAAATATGTTGTTATCAACCATTATATGAAATGGAAAAAAATAAAGTGATTTATTTACATTTAAAATTATATTCATTTCATGAAAATCGTAATTATTTAATTTTTATCACATATATTAATTATCTTTGTCCTTATTACAATCTATATATATCATTTCAAAAACATGAAAAACATCAATTCGCGAGGCGATGGACCATCGTACAGACAAGTGCTAGTATTGTATCCCTACATAATGGAATGTGAAATTATATACATGATATAATGACACTAGAGGTATATTGATGTTATAAATATAATTTATATAATTTATATCTTTCACAAAACCTACCATGATTGATGGTAATAGAAAAATGTTTCCATAAGTACATGAGGCGATGGTCCTCTATTCACATGAATAAGGACTTCATAACCACTTTTATATATGTTTTAATGACCCGTTCCCTAGGGCCCGTGCCGTAACTACCCCAATCCCGTCGTCTATAGGCCAGGGGTTGGTGACTTGCAGTAAAGTCATAATTCCCTAAAACTGGGAAGGCATTGCCTTTATAACCTGTAAACACAAAGATAAGAAATCACACAGCTGGATACGAAACCCAATGTAAACTGTATAACAAAATAGAATTGAATGTAAAAGGGGCTAGAATAAAAACCCAACTAGAAAGTACAAGTACAACTGATGAAAAGGTAAAGTCATTTTTTGGGTCGTCCAAAGAGGTTCCTACCTGAAGGGTAGGTACAGATCACGTCCTCCGCAATCCTTTCCCATTCTTCATCTTCATGTACTGATTCATCATAAGGTCCACTGCCAAGTACCGTCCAGTCCTGGTACTCTCGGCCTCAGTCAATGCTGTCCGTCGTCTCCATCCAACACAATAAGGTGCAGGTATTGCCCGTGCAGGGGTGACTATAATGATACTCAGTGGGGACCCCAAGACCCTCTAGGTCTCATAAAATCCAACAAGGACAAAAATCAAGGAATGAAATCATCATATATCCTTACTTAGGTATATTCCCATACATATTTCTAATTTATCAAGTACTAAATCCCAATCATGAGGAATACACAGAGGTTTTGACACATCTCACACCAGGATTTATTCTTGGGGTAGTATTAAGTAACATTCCGAACACAACGTCGAACACCTCGGCTGTAGGAGAACACCTCCTCTATCGAGTACAGTGGCCCTACCACATCGCACAGTGGAACTTCCCACTAACCTTGGACTGGTGAGGTACTCCTCCCATCGAGTACTGTGGGTCTACCACATCACACAGAGGCACTCCCCACCGTGGGTTTGCCGCGTCACAAAGATGAACTACCTCTCGAGGCCTACTGAGGTATTCCTTCTATCGATTACTGTGGGTCTTCTGCGTCACCAAGGAGCTCCCCACCATGGGTCTTCCGTGTCACCAAGGTGCTCCCCACTAGGCCTGTCGAGTCACTAAGAGTCAAAACGGGCAGTAGTCATCAAGTCTCAGCCAACCACTACGTCTCCGCACTATGCTTGCTCATATCCAGGAGGATCCAATCTACAAGCTATTGGTCGATACACCAACTACCATGATTTCCCATGAAGAAGTATCTTAATGTTCCACCATGTCATAGGGTTCTCAACATAACAGACAGTGTGTCAATCAGACACCCGGTCTGTGAGTTATTAGTCTTTTAGTCCAGGGGCCCAGTTAGATTTGTGCTCGATCCAACCAGACCATTCCCCATCATAATTCAAAACATAGTGGGGTATACTCAAAGGGACCATCTCCCATCATGAATTTTAGTGCCACTGATGGTTCGTCAAACAGACGTCTGGTGCCAAAGTAATGGTGAAAATAAAGTAAATGGGTCATAGAGGGCCTGGGTCTCGACCGACCCGGCCCGACCCAGCCTGACCCACCCGGCGGCCCGGCGGCCACGAGGGGTCGCGGAGGTAGCTCATCCTCATAGGGTTCCACGAGGGTAGTTCGGTCAGGGAAGGGCTCGGCCGCGGGCTGGATCGACTCAGGGCGGCACGTAAGGCCACGAAAAGGGAGGCACATGTGGCTCGGAGGGCTGCGGTGAGGGCACGGTGGCAGTGGCAGATTGACTTGGTTGGGATAGTAGTTCAGCATGCTGGTGGCGTGGCTCAACTCGGCTCGGACTATGGCGCGGCTCGACAGATGACAAATAGCGGTGACGCAGCGGCTCCGCACGTCGGATAGCAGTGGCATAGCAGCTTGGCACAGTGGTGGCCCAGCGAGGGGTGATCACCCAGGGGTGATAGGACGGCTCAACACAACATCAGCGCAACGGCTTGGCACGACGACTCAGCATGGCGGCTCGGCATTGCGGCGGTGTGGCGACTCAGCACTATGGCGACACGATGAGGGATTTCACCCCAGGGCGGCGCAGTGGTTCGGTCCGGTCATGGGTGTCACGAATGGGAATGGGTCTGGTTCGGCAGGGAGGGCGAAGCATCGCGGGGCGGCGCGGGACACGAAGGCCATGGTTGGTTGTGTCGTTGCCTTCTTCTCCTTTATTTACATCCTCTATTTCGAATAACACATCAAATAAGAACATCGGAGGGGTCAGGCCATGTCTGTTTGGCCCACATCGTCAACGTTTGGAGTGATAGAAAGTAGTTCACAAAGAAAGAGGCATGAACGTGTAAGTATGATATTTTAAAAAATCATTTCCCACAATCCTCATTAATCTCTATTACCAAAACCACCAAATAATTTGAAGGGGAGAACATGGGAAGCAATAATCAAATAGAAATAAACCCCTACCTCGTTTTCTTGATAACGTTGGCGCAAGAAGTTAGTACGATTGTCGATTCACCATAGATTAGGAAGTCCAAAGTCAGAAGAATTCCTGAGGAATAAGGTTTTAAGGGGGTCGGCGTTCTTCATTGGCAGAGCATTCTTCGTCGATGGAGTGTTCTTCATGGAAGAACATGTTCTTCGTTGAAGATCTTTCTCCCAAGATCTCCTTCCTCCCAATTCCACCAAGGATGCCAACGATAATAGATTATTTTATCTATTTAGTTCTTTTTCACAAATTCAAATTAACCTAATGAATAATATAGGTTGGCATATTAAAGATATGTACGTTGGCACAATTAATTGGGTGGAAGTAAAGAGGCTCCTACAAATTAATGAGGGGTGTTTAGAGGTTTTTTTCCATAATGAGGGGAGTTCAAGAGGTTTAGGCCTTGGGTGGTCCCCACCACCATAACCTCTCATGGGAGGTAAGGTTCGGGTGGTCCCTACCTCCATAACCTTTCATGGGAGGTTAAGGTCTGGTGGTCCCCAGTTCTCAACTTCCACATGGAGGTTTAGTTCTAGGGGACCCCACCTCCCAACAGCAACATGGGTTTTACAAATAAAAACAAAATGTCACACAATTTTATTTTTATTTTATTCTTACATGAAAAATCCAAAAACTAACTTTCATCTTCGACCATTTTTCGTCGAGGTGAAAGTATCCATAGATGAATACAGGTGATGTGAGTTCAACGATGCCCTCAGATTTCAATTCAATGCACCAATTCAAATGTTAAAAAAACCTGCTAGTATGTTTACATAACGTACTTGAAAAAAAGTTTAAAAATTCACCCCAGGAACTCCAGGCCTCAGAATCACACGCCATCAATTTTTGCGGACTCATAAAATTCCAATTTATTTTAAAAAATATTTACATTGAAATTCTGGTTCTTTACATTCTCCCCACCTTAGGGATCGTTGTCCCTGTAAGTCAAAACTCAAACTAGGTAAATATGTGGGGGTATTGAGAATGCATCGGAGCCTCATGCTCCCATGTTCTCTGCTAGAGGTTCTCATGCTGCCAACAAACGTGCACCATAGGTATCAACCATCCATAAAGGACCCAATACTATCGGTCCTCAATCCCTACATGAACCTATGTAAAAGACACCTGATCGTCGATGTTCAACTCTCTATGGTCGATGATGTGGGAAGGGTCGTGCACATATCTCCTCAGATGGGATACATGGTAGACATCATGCACTCGTTGCAACTGAGGTGGAAGAGCTAAGCGGTATGCCACCTCACCAACTCGTCTGAGAACCCGAAAAGGTCTGATGAACCTTGAAGATAACTTTTCACCTCAGCCTAATCTCTATAGAACTTTTCTGGTTGAGACTCATAGAAAGACATGGTCAACATCCTCAAACTCTAGAGGTATCCGTCTCTTGTCAGCATATGACTTCTACCTACTCTGTGTAGTCTTTATACCCTCCAAGAATATATGCACCTTCTCTGTGGTAGCCTGAACCATCTCTGGTCCCACGAGTGCTGACTCCCCTGGCTCAGTCTAGCACAAAGGTGATCTGTAAGGTCAGTTGTATAATGCCTCAAAAGGTGCCATCCTAATGGTGGAGTGATATTTGTTTTTGAATGAAAAATCCAATAAAGGCAATTGATCCTCCCAGTTGTGACCGAAGTTGAGGAAAAAAGCACATAGCATGTCCCCGAGGGTCTGAATTGTCCGGTCAGTCTGGCCATCCGTTAGAGGATGGAAGAAGGTGCTGAAACAAAGTTGCGTCCCAAAAGCCTCCTACAACCCCTTACATTACTGAGAAGTAAAACATGAGTCACAATCGGAGACAATCGTCAAATGTATACCATTTATCTTCACAATCTCCTGCTTATAGAGGCGTCCCAAGATCTCTATTGATATCTACTCTCTAATCGGTAGGAAGTGGGATGACTTGGTGAGTCAGTCGATGATCACCCAAATCGAGTCATTTTCCCTAGATGTACATGGAAGTCCTATCATAATGTCCATGGATATCCCATCCAACATCCACTATCGGACCTATAAAGGATGAAACAAGCCTGCTGGCATTGGATGCTCTGCATTCACCTGATGACGAGTGAGGCACCGAGAGACAAACTCTACAACTGCTTTCTTCATTACTGGCCACCAGTGCTGTCATCGGAGATCCTAGTACATTTTTTCCACTTCTGGATGTACCACTAGAGGGGATGTCTGGAACTCCCTCAATAATTCTTCGTGAAGTGCCCCTGGTACCATGGTACATCCTATGAAGATGATGGCATGCTCCCCACCTTCAAAAAATCTATCAAGTGCTTTCCCTGTGGATATCTGAACACGTTGAGCCACGCAGTCAGCGTCCCCACGCCACGCCTCCCTGACTCATTGAATAAGTGGGGGAGTGATTGTATGAGATGGAAGGAAAGCTACTCCATCACGTTCCCCAAAGGATATCAGCAAAGTATCTAGTTGCACCGTCACCTCCCCTAGCATCTATATACCAGACCTCATGCTGAGTGCATCTACTTCAACGTTACCCTTCCCTAGAGTATGGACTATCTCGAAGTCATAGTCATGGCGGAACTAAATCCAACGTCGCTGTTTCAAATTCATGTCCTTCTGGGAGAAGATATACATGAGACTATTGTGATCCGAGTACACTATAAAACACTCTCCCATCAGATAGTGTTGCCACATCTTCAAGGAGAAGACCATTGCTGCTGACTCCATGTCATGGGTAGCATAGTTCTCCTCATGCAGTATCAGCTGTCAAGAACCATATGTGATCACTGCTCTCTCCTGCATTAGGACACATCCAAGCCTGATCCCTTATGTGTCACAGTAGACTATGTTCCCTACGCCTTCCTCTAGAATCCTCAAGATGGGGGAACTAGCCATCCTCTGCCTCAGATCCTTAAAAATATGCTAGAATTTCACTGATGAAATGAAGGGTTGCCCCTTCTTCGTCGAGGAAGATAGTGGTGCTACAAATCTAGAGATATTTGGGACAAATCTCTGATAGTATCTGGCCAAACACTGAAAACATCGTACCTCCATCACACTTTTGGGTGGCTCCCAAGAATGTACCGCCTCAATATTTTCTAGATCTATTGCAACTCGGGCCTCTGATATGGCATGTCTAAAGAAGTGAACCTCTCGGATCCAGATCAGGCACTTCGAGAGATTATCATAATGTTGGTGCTTTCTAAGTGTTTCCAGTACTAACTGGAAATGATAGGAACGCTCCTCCTCAGTACTCGAGTAGATCAGAATGTCTTCTATGAATACCACTACAATGTGATCAAGGTATGGATGAAAGATCATGTTCATGAGTCTCATGAACAATACTGAAGCGTTGGTCATGCCTAATGAATAAAAAAACTCTTAATGGTCATACCAACACTTGAAGGCCATATTCTGCACATCCTTATCTTGTACTCTGAGCTAGTGATAGCCTGATCTAAGGTTTATCTTCAAGAACAACTGTGCTCCCTTCAGCAGATGAAGGTTGTCATCAATCCGTGGGAGTGGGTACATGTTCTTCACTGTCACCTAGTTCAGGCATCGATAGTCAAAAGAATGCCTGAATCTCCCATCCACCTTCTTGGAAAACAGAATCAAGGCTGCACAAAGAGAAACATTGTCTTGGATGAATCCCTTCCCCTACAAGTCCTCTAGATATACCCGCAGCTCATGAAGCTCCGTGGGAGCCATCCGATATGCTGATGTGGATATTAGTGTCATACCCGGGTATAATTTAATGTAAATGTCAACCTCTCTGTGAGGAGGTAGATCCAAAACGTCATCAGGGAAGACATCTGCGTACTATCCACCACTACAGGATAACTCGGACTCTCCACATCAACAAATCTGAGGGTAAGGCTGGCCAACTGATGAGTGATTGGCTGAAATCTCCTCCAGGTAATTCCATCATATGGTAAAAAGGCTCCCTTCTAACTGGTTAAGGGAAACCTTGTCGCATTCGTGTGAACACACCACACTTTTCACCTAATACAGTCAATCTAAACATGGACTATAGATGACTAGTCCATACACAAGATGACATCGTTTGTACTCAACACTGCTACTAGGAGATCCCAACCGATGCTCTCATCTCCTAGAGTATGCTCAAACTACCAGCACCTGTGCATATTCATCGAACTCCCTACCATAGGAGTCTCTAGATATAAGGATTGATCTAATGGATCTGTTGGAATCTTCATGCTCTGAACGAGGGTAGTGAAAATAACAGAATGACTGAATCCTTTGTTTGAAATACTGCAGCTATGGTGGAGTAGATACAGATCGTACATCATGTCATATTCAGAGCACCATGATCATAGGAATCAGTTTCCTGGAGCTGAGATCCCCACTTTCCACCTGGTCCCTATGATAAGGGTGGACCTCTTGGTGGTGGTGACTGTAACATCTCAAATCTTTTCCCACCGCCAGCTGCATGACCAGCTCCTCTGCCACGTCTGCCTGCTCCCTGCAGACATCCTTAGTCAAACCTTGGTGTCTGCCTAGGCGGTCCTTCGACCATCTACTGATCATATGAAAGGTGGGTCGGACAGTCACAAGCAATGTGACCTTGACTTCCTCATGCATAACACTTCTCGCTCCTGGCATTACTATATCTGCTTTGGGTGCCCCGCACAACCGATCCGGAGTCATGAGGTCGTCCACCAGTAGGTCTGGTCCCCTTAGACCTTTGTTACGTCTGTGGGCTACCAGCTGCAGAAGACACTTCTACGTGGAAACTGGTAGTGGGTCTCACCGTTGGTGACTTCTCAGCAAGGAAAACCTCCACCAAGAGGGCTCTCTCTAACACCCCTGCTTGCATCACGATGCTGAGTGAGATCACTGAAGCCCTAATCTCCCGCCTAAGTCCCTGCTCAAAGGTAGAGGCTCTGAAGAAGGGTTCTTGCACCATATCTATGGAGTAGCATGAGTGGTCAGAGAACCTTGCTAAATTATGAGCTACAGTCTTGCTACCCTGCTCCAGATGAATAAGCTTTGTTATGCACACTGTGCGAAGAGTCACTAAGACAAACTCTACTTGAAACAGGCTCTCGACGTCTTTCTGGAGAATCGTAACCTCATCGTGAACCTGGAGAATCAAGATCCACCATCTGCATGATGCTGCCTGTAGAAGGCCGGCGACAAGGATCAACATGAGATCGTCTGATGTCCCTACGAGTCGGAAGAATCTCTCCAGAGCCTCTAGCCAATCCTCAACCGCCTGTGGGTCCATCTCTCCCCTGAACCTAGGTGTCCTCTGGAACTGGAATTTTTGCAATGCACACAGGAGGCATGTACTGTCTTCTACTGGGGCTGGTGGCATCGGTGGCCCATCATGGAGTGGTACCGCTGGTGCCTCCGCTGGTGCCTCTATTGAAAAATGGCCCTACACTGAGGCCTTGTCGCTTAGTTGGCTATTAGTGCATACAACTCTCGGAACTATAGCTGGATATCTGCGTGGAGGCATCCTGAAAGGAAACAGGTGTGCCTAGGTAAAAAGTTATACATGGTGATCTGTAAGTTATGCCCGGTGAGGTGAATCAAAATATCACAAAGAAAACTCTTGAAAACACACACGCAATCAGTGTTTTTGTGAACTGAGTCGGAAATCAAAAGTTAGGGTCCTAGTGTATGGATACGTCGACCGTTGCACCGATAATGGACTCCAAAAATTGAAAACCACACTCACTAAAATTGACACTATTTCTTTACAAAAAATATAAGATTCCATGTTCTACAAATGAATCGACTCCTATGATACCAATTTTTCATGACCCATCCCCCGATGCCCATGTTGTGACTACCGCAAGCCCCACTTCCATAGGTCAGGTGCTGGAAACTAGAACCAAAATCATAATTCCATAAATATGGGAAGGCATTGCCATTATAAAATATAAACACAAACACAAACAAGCACACATATGGATACAAAAAACCAAGTAAACTGTATAACAAAAGAGTACTGAAAGTAAAAGGGGACAAAATACAAGGCTAACTGGAAAGTACAATTAAAACTGATGAAAAGGGAAAGTCAACTGTTGGCTCATCCACTGAGGATCCTACCTGAAGGGTTGGTACAGATCGCCTCCTTAGCACTCCTCATCCGTCTATCTCATCTATGTACCGACTCGTCGTAAGTTCCACCTCCAGGTACCATCCAGTCCGGGTACTCTCGGCCTCAGTCAGCGTTGTCTGTCATCTACATCCAACATAATAAGGTGCAGGCATTTCCCATGTAGGGGTGAGTATAATGATACTCAGTAGGGACCCTAAGACCCTCTAGGTCTCACAAAATCCAACCAGGATAAAAAAACAGTGTATTAAATCAACAGATATCCTTACTAATGTATATTCCCATACATATACCAAAGTTATCAATTAATCCAGCTCAATCATGAGGAGATCATAGAGGTTCTAACTCATCTCACACCAGGATTTAATCTAGGGGTAGTATCATGTAACATTCCAAACACAACGTCGAACACCTTGGCTTCAAGAGAACATCCCATATATCGAGTACAGTGGGGATACCGCATCACACAGAGGTGATTCCCACTATCCTTGGACTGCTAAGGTACTCCTCCTGTCGAGTACCATGGGTCTCCCATGTCACACAGAGGCACTCACCACCGTGGGTCTGCCACGTCACACAGAGGCAATCCCCCTCAAAGCCTGCTGAGGTACTCCTCATATCGAGTACCGTGGGTCTACCGCATCACTAAGGAGCTCCCCACCGTGGCTCTTCCACATTACTATGGCACTCCCCAGTAGGCCTGTCGAGTCACTCTGAGTCGAAACAGTCTGCTGTAGTCAAGTATTGGCGAGCCACTAGGTCTCCTCACTATGCTCGGTCCTCTCTGGGAGGATCCGGTCCACAAGATACTGGTCGATACAATTACTTCCAAAAAGTCCCATGAAGAAGTATATCGAAGGTCCTCCATGTCACATGGGTCACAACGTAATAGACGGTGCATCAATCAGATTCCCTATCTTTGAGTTATTAGCAGTTTAGTCCGTGGGGCATGGTTGGATTCGTGCTCGATCCAACCTGACCGTTCCCCGTCATAATCCAAAACATTGTGGGGTATACTCAATGAGACCATATCACTCCATGATTTCCATCATTTCCGATGGTTCGTCAAACAAACTTCTGGTTCCAATGTTATGGCCAAAAGAAAGTAAACATGTCATAGTAGGCCCAGGTCTGGTCAGACCCAGTCGGACCGACCCGCCCTGACCCGGTTGGCCCGACCCGGCCCGCAAGGTGTCCCAACCTATTGGGTTAGTAGCAAAGGCAATGAGGGACAGTGGAGGTGACTCAGCCATGGAGGGTACTGTGAGGGCAGCTCGGACGCAGAATGGCTCGGCCGTGGGCCAGCTCAGCTCGGGGCATCTCACATTGCCATGGTGAGGGTGGATCATGAGGCTCGGAGGGTCGCGGTGAGGCAACGATGCTGAAAGAGGCTCACCTTGGCCCAGACAGCAGTTTTCCATGGTGGCGACACGACTCGGCTCGGTCAGGACAGTGGTGCGGCTCATCCGATAGCGGTGCGACTCAGAGGACGGGGGCGGCGCGACAACTCAGCATGGAGAATGACAGTGGTGTGGTGGCTCGTCACGGTGGATGACGACAACGGGATGGCTCATCATGGTTGATGACAGCAACACGACGGTTCGGCATCACGACAGTGCGGCAAGGGGGGTTCATCCTAGGGCATCATGGTGGCTTGGCACGGAGACTCAGCACAGAGGCTCGACACGATGGCGGAGAAGTGAGGGGGTTCGACCCTGGGCAGTGCAGTGGCTCGGTCTGGCTATGGGTGGCTCAAACGGGCACAGGGCTGGTTCATCTGGGAGGGAAAAGCACCGCTAGTCAGCATGGGTCACAGAGGCCGTGGGTGGCGGTGTCGTTGCCTTTGTCGCCTTCGTTACCTTCCTTCATTTAGAAGAACACATCAATGAAGAACGATGGAGGGGTCGGGACAAGTTTGTTTGGCCGAAACCCTACACTTTTAGGGTGATAGTAAGAAATTCACAAGGAATAAATCATGAACATGTAAGGAAGATATTTTAAAACATCATTTCCCATAATCCTTGTCAATCTAAATTCCCAAACAAGCAAAATAATTAGATGGAGAGAACATCGGAAGCGATAATCCAATAGAAATAAACCCTTATATCATTCTCTTGATGACGTTAGTGCAAGAAGGTAGTATGGTCATCGATTATCTATAGATGAGAACATCCCATATCGAATGAAGTCCCAAGGAAGAATGTCGAAGGGGGTAGACATCCTTCGTTGGCGGAGCGTTCTTCGTCGGTGGAGCGTTCATCATGGAAGAACGCATTCTTCGTTGAAGATCTAACTCCCAAGATCTCCTTCCTCCCAATTGCACCAAATATGCCAAGGATAATAGATCAAGTTCTCTATTTAGTTCATTGTCACAAATTCAAATTAGTCTAATCAATTAACTAAGTTGGCATATTAAAGGTATGTGTATTGGCATAATTAATGTGGTGGAAGTTAAGAGGCTCCTCCACATTAATGAGGGGGGTTGGGAGGTTTTTCTCTATAATGAGGGGAGTTTAAGAGGTTTAGGCCCTAGGTGGTCCCCACCACTATAACCTCTCATGGGAGGTTAGGTTCGGGACGTCCCCACCACTATAACCTCTCAGGGGAGGTTAAGGTATGGTGGTCCCCACTTCTCAACTTCCACATGGAGGTTTAGTTTTGGTGGAACCCACCTCCCAACACCCACATTGGTGTTAAAAATAAAAATAAAATGTCACACAGTTTTATTTTTATTTTTTCTTATACAAAAAACCAAAAAACTAACTTTCACCCTCGACCATCTGATGTCGAGATGAAAGTCTCCTTAAGCGAATACTAGCGCTACGAGATCAACGATGCCTTCAGATTTCAATTTCGAGCACCGATTCAAAAGATAGATAACCCTTATAATATGTTAATTGAATGTACCCAAACAAAATTTCAGAAATTCATTCCAGGCACTCCAGTCCTTAAAATAACACTCTATCAATTTTAGCCGACTTGTAAAATACAAATTTATTTAAAAAAATTTACATGGAAGTTTTGGGTATTTACATAAGTGGGGATGTTTGAATGTAATTCCCTTAAAATAAAATCACATCAATATTTTTAATATATAATGGTTGTTATATAATCATTTTTTAATAATAAATTTAAGACTTGGAGTATTAATCAAAATAAAAACAATCATTAAAGAACATTACCTCTTTTTTGGGTAGCTTCATTTGGTTTCCACCTAATTCCCTACTAGGTTATCTGTTTATGAAAAATAAGTCGTATTGGATGATAACATTTAATTAAGAAATAATTGTTTTTATATATGTGATGATCAAAAAAAATTGATGCATAAATAGGAGAGGTGAGTGGATGGGCATTCATAAGTGAAGTGATTGGTACAATTGTAATATTCGAAATGAAAAATGTGTACCCTTGTTTCTCACCTGACATGTGGGTCCTCCATGGGGTTTTCAAGATCCTGAGAAGTGAAATGTTCTAAATATTTATATATAATGTATTTTAAACAAATTTATCAATAATTTCAACCATTATCAATTTATTTTTACCATTCGGTAATTTTGGTTTTTTCTTAATTGTGGTAAATACATGTTTACTATTTTTACTATTCATTATGTTCAAGAATTAAATTGAATTAATTATAAAATACTTTTCATTCTGATTATAAATATTGAATCCAATTTCTAAATTACATTCATTGAAGTGGAAATGTTAAATTTAAATGTAATATCACATGCACGATAAGATTGAAGGTTTTTAATAAGAAAATGTTCAAATGATTACAAGGTTTGGTGTATTAAAATTAAAAATGAAAATGACTACAGAGATATATATATTAGTTTAATTTTAATATATTTTAACAATTTTTACTTTATTTCCAATTTAAAATATAATTTAACCTTATAAATGATTTAAATGAAAAGTAAGGTTTTAATTAAAATTTTATAATTTTAACTATTTATTAGAAATTGAAACATTTTCAAAAATTCTAAAAAATACACGTAAAGATAATTTCGGTATTATTATTTTGAAAATTAATGTTTATATATTCATATAAATTTCTAAAATTAATAAATATATTTTTTGAAATATTTGTAAAAAGCATAAAAAAACTATATTTTTGAAACTATATATTTTTTGAAAACATTTCTTTTTCATATAAATGAATATTATAATATTCCTAAAAAATAGATAACAATAATTTTCCCTATTTTAGGTACTATTAATACCCTCCAAATTAATTCATATGTTATAATGATCATGTTAAAACAAAATTTTATCAGAGTATCATGTTTTGTTGAAACTTGGTGTTGCATGTGTTATATGATTTCGATGAAATTAAATTAATATAAATGGAAATAATTCCCAATTTCTTAGGGTGGTAAAAAGATTACATATTTTCCAAAATATAGTTATTCTGGTAGATACCCAGACTACATTTACCACATGGTGTGATGGATCAAATGTATCGTTTGATGAATTCCTTTTCATTAAAATTTATCATCTCTATCATGTTATGGTTCTTGATAATATAAATATTATCTATTAATGTAACCTTATTTCTTATTGACATAATAGAGAGGGATAAAACAAATTAGTTACCATGATTGAAAAAAATCATACACCTTGATTAATCACGTTATTCCCCCTATTATGATTTATTTAACTATTAAACAAATTATTTAATACACTCCCCTTCCAACAATATATTCATACTAATAACCAATCATAATGAATGAATTCCCCAACTACCAACACAAACTAATAAAATTATCCTAATTTTACAAAAAATTGATTTATTTTTCTTGTCTGGCGCCACACATATAAAACATCTTATATATATACATATTATTTTACATCCTATGTTATTTCTATATAACAGTGAATTATTAGCTTCCTCATAAAAATAATGTATGGTATTGAATTTTTATATATTCATATGAAGCGTGAACCTCACATAGATGTGTGAATGTGAAGCAAAAAAATTATACAGATTATTCTAGGAAAACATAAATCTTTAAAAAATCATGCTTTGTATCTTAGTGAATAATTAAACCAATTAAATCAAGTGAAATTTATTAATATTTAACATTATTTATTGAATTCTCATCCAAAACCCTAGAATACTTAATATATTTTCATTAATTTAGGTTCATATGATGTTTATGTGTCTTCAATTATTTTCTAAAATTATTATGCAAATACATGTGCCTGAATTTAAATATTCATATACATCATGAAATTATGAAATTTACCTTTTATGTATACATGAGTGATTTTATAATGAAATCAATAAAATGGTACCAAATGCATTCTATATAAAAATTAAATTATCAATATCAACCTTCATGTGTGAAAGTGTGTGATTTTTGAAAATCAATGTTTAAGATGAAGAAATTCCTATCAAAATAAAAAATATTATGATATTCTTAGAACCAAGATCTTGATGAATTTCTTTGGGGAGATAATCCCATGTCTTGAGGCCACTATATTTATTTTTTATTAATTTAAGTTATGCTTTATGAAAACAAATTTCATTTTCATAGTGGAAGCATCAAGATGATATGTTTCATGAACTCTCTCGAAGAACAATTCCATTTGTGTTTTTATCCTTGTTTCATCTAAACTTTTATTGGATTCACATCCTCTCCTTGGATATATTTCATAGACTTTGTAGAGTTCTACGTTTTTTGGTATTTTGAAATTTGAGGATAAATTTTAATTCTTGATATCGGGTGCCTAGAAGGGGTAAAATGGTCATTTTACCGTATAATATGGTCACAAATATCTTTTCTAACTATTCTAATGGTCCCAGAATATGTTGTTTACCCTATGACAGAATTTCGGTGAACATATGAGGAGTTGGAGTTTTTTCTAGATATGTAATATTTAATAAATTAAATATTCATTTAGTCAGACGGTTTTGGGTGGCTTTATCTATTAAATAGAGCTTCATATGGAGATTCTATCTCCATGGTTTATTACGAAATGGGGATTATTTCTTATGAGAGTTATTAACCCACCTCGGAATATGAGACCCCAAACATGTGTTAAATGGGGGGTAATTAATTAATTAAAAGGGTACCCCCCCCCCCTTAGGTTTTTAGACATGGAAGGAGAGGGTATGGGATTCTTACAAACAATATACATCCAAATTGATGGGGAATGGTGGAGTATATGCTGCTTGAATTCATCCTCTGTGTAGATTGGGACAACATCGAGGAACAACAACATCTGGGGGTAGAATTAGACTCAAAGCATCAGTGTTTACCCCATGAGGTAGGTTTATAATGCGTTTCATACACCAAATCAACATATATTAGATGTTTTTATGTATTAATGATTCATTATGACTAATAAGGACCCCGTATGGGTTGATCTATGTGTTTCGGGGAGAACGGGGGCAATAAGGGGTATTTGTAGAGAAATCCCATCAGATTTCCCCATCAACACATCGTGTAATCTAGTCAGACATACTGTGTGTACTTCCGGTTTGGTGAATAAGTACTTTTCAAAAGTACATGCCACGTTCTCTTATTACATGACATGGTGTGGTTGTGGTACATGTTTGTTTGTCTAGCCGTGTGAAAAAGAGCATGGAATTGTGTTTTTGAACAATACACACTATGTACTATGAATTACACGTCGTGTACTTTTTCTCATGAAGATCCCAAGTTTATATGTCAATATAATAGTACATATCCTAGGGGAGGGATTAGAGTGCACACCGTGTACTCTAAATTATATGAATTTTACTTTTTCCATCTTAGAGTTTTTGGGTATTTTGTGCTCTGGAAGTTATAATTGAGAATGTGAGTAGTCCATTCAGAATTTTTTTCCATGTAGATCGCAATGGGTGAGTCCTTTTGACATATAATGGTGATATAGTTGGTGTGTTGGACAAATGTGTTTTATAAGGATTATTCCCTTATAGTTTGGGTTAAGTGTCCCTTAATGGGTTAGTTTTTGTGTAGGGAGACCTGATATAGAGCTGAGAGCTCAGTGTGTGGTCCGATGTGAGCATACAATGGTGTTTTCATAAGGTTTCATAGATTAATATTACATGAGAAAATTAATGTAGTTTCTACGGGATGATCTTGGTTGTTATCGAAAATCGGGACTAGAGACCAAAGGGTAGAATAGTTGAGGTGTAGATCCAACGTTTGAGGATTTGGGTGGATGGAGTCTTTGGGGCTAGGTTGAAACCATAGGACTATGTTTATGAAAGAGTGTCTTTGTGGTGCATAGTTGAGTTTATGGAAAAATTGATTGGGTCATTAAAGGAAAGACATCTGGTTAAGTGATATTTTTATTTCATGGTTGATGGTTGAGAATGTATGTGTGGAATGTGATTTCTTTATTCCTTGGTGGCATGTCTTGATAAGGGATCAGTGAGAGGCCATTGAAGAATTCTCGTGGAATCTTGTTGTGTTAGGGATTGGCCCAATGGTTTGTGGTTACCAGGGTTTATAGTGGATTACATTGATTGAGTGCTGGTTCTGAGAATCCCAAATGAGATGGCTCAGTTTGTTTGTAGACCTAGAGGGCTATGTGTAGGCCCAAATGATATGGTGACTTAGAGTAGGTGTGTATGCCTATGTAGATCATTTACTGGTGTTCATTGGGGCCCAAGATGATGTATGTGCTGATGGGATGTGATTTTACTATTTGAGAAGGATATATAAACAACTTTTGTTATGGTTTGGTTCATTGTGGTTGAGACCCATATTACCCATGGGCTTGTTGATATGGTTGGGTTGCCCTGTTATGGAACCCAATTTATTAGTAAGGGTTTTTATGGATATGAGAGCTGGACGGATGATCCAGATGTATGGTTACATATATCTATGCTTGAGATAGTGGGTATGAGGTTTCTTATCTTTAGTAATTACAGTTTTGGATTATGTGATGTAACAAGGGTCTGATCATGCCATGTTATACTATTTAGAATAGTGGCGTGACATCTTCTATATGTGGTTGGGTGCTGGATGGAGGTTCCATGCATATGGAGTTTACAGCGGAGAGAGTGTTAGAATGAGGATCTTGGAACTGATAGTATACTCCATAGATAGTGCGCTAGACTGAGGATCTAGGCCTAAATTGTACGCCAGGTGATAAATGATGTTGTACTCAGGCTCCATATCCTGTGGTTCAAAATGAATAATTCTCTAGGGCCCATTGATGTTGGTTTCTCGATTGAGGTTCTGAGAATATTATTTACACTACTAAGAGTGTGTGAGACTAATGCCCTATACATTGATAGTTTACTTTGTGGATAGTGTTCCAGACTTGGGGTCTAGGAACTGATTTTTTACTAGCTAGGAAGGATGGTTTAAATACACTCTTCATTCATTGTTATGATTCTTGAAAAATTATTCAGAAATAGTGGATTTGATATAAATGTCTTATGATATTAACTTGTTCTTCATACACCACAATTATTATACATGAGACAGATGTCAGACTATTGGTCTGGGATTAGTGGTACTCTTGTGGGGATATGTGACAGTTTTCAAAGGTTCAAATTGTGAAAATATGTATGGTCATGAGCACTTAGCATAGAGTTCGATTGCTAAGGTTGTTACTTGTTTTCTAGTTTCACATACTAGTGAGTGTTCATATTAATGTATATATGTATAGGTATGGAACTATACATGTATATGTATATAGATATGAACATCAATGATGGAACATACCGTTTGACTGGTATTATTGACCTGAGGCTCGACTGTGGTTTCGCATTGGTTTTAATTCCTTTCTAGTTGTGTCTCAGTGAGGCTGAGTAGGTTACTTTTCCATACACTTATAGAAGCACATTTATAGGTTTGTTGTTAGAGTGGACTATTGAGATTAATTCTCACCCCTGCACATGCACCTCTATATATGTTTATGTGTTATGTCTTGTTTTCTTGTTAAGAATGAGTTTCAATGAAGTGAGGTCTAGGCCCCAGAGTTTCATGATTGAGAAGCGATACTTGTGTGGTATTCTAATCAGGCTACTATAGCTTTACAATGCTTGGTGATTGAGTAAGTGGTTTGGCTCAGATACTATAGTTGAGCCTCGTGATTTTACATTCAATTTATCATGTACTATGCATCAATGTGATCGAACCAATGGGTGATCACGGTTGTATGTTTCAAATTGTTGTTCGAGCCTTTATTACATTTCCATTTATTTATACCACCTTTCATTTTTAGTTTATTTATATTTCCTAATTACTCGGATGTGTCTGATATTTGATTTTTTACTTCTTGTTGTGAGCTCTGATAAAGTTTTATAGTCACCATAGATATTCACTTTGGAACCCAAGTACTAGTTGGAAGCCTCTGGCATATGAGGAGGTTTGCTTGAGGCCTTATAGGGAACAAACTCAGAGAACCAGTTTAGTGGATACTAGGAAAGGGATTTACTAATTTTTATCAGAGGAGATAATTTCTTTATATTTCTCTTTTTGGGGTTTTGTAGATTGGAGATATATGAACGTGTTATATCTTGTGATGGTTATCGGGATGGTGTGTCACAAACACCTATTTTGGTAGGATGTCTAGGATACCAGGGACTGGGATTGATTTTCTATATTTGTGATGTTATAGTTGTATATGATTTTCTCTTTAATAAATTCACATGTTGGTTGTATTTGATAGTTTATGACGGATTTCAAGATCTTATCCCATTGCAAGGAGGTCTGTGAGTTGGTTTTGACTATAATCTTGTAGAGCCAATAGGTGTCTCATGCATCGGGATAGGCTCATAGGATACACATGTCATAGGACTAGTAGTGTCACAATTTTCATGTTTTATTTTCATGGATGGCATTTAAAATCTATTATGAGTTGCCCAATGGTGGGGATGCTGGTATCATTTTGAGTGTACATGCTATGGTGGCCCCAATGGGTTAGTATAGTATCATTAGAGGGTTTTTGACCCCCCCGATGTATGGTTTCGGTTGAGTTTGGTTTTATTTCTGGATCCTCTGAGGAGAAGTCTGATGTGAACATGCAGGGAGAGGATGAATGACCTGGTTATGTAAATTTTTTTGGTATATGATTCCTTCATGGTTTTAGATCCTAGAGAGGGATATTTTGTCTAGATAATGTCGTGTGATGATGCGATGGGTGTATTTGGATTCCCCATTAGATGTATCCTTCTGTGAGATGGATTATACCTGGGAGTTTGGACATAGTGGAATGATGCGAGACTTCATATGTAGGTCTAGGTGTGAGATAATAGTGGCCATTCTTCCCTGGCTCCAGAGTAGGGATTCTGGGTTGTTTAGCTTTGACGCTGATTGATGAGAGGGGTCAATTGAGTTCTGATATCCTTTTGGTGTGAGAGGAACATATGGGTGTTTTGGACACATGGAAGTGGTACACGAAGGGTGAAATTTGGTTGGAGGTTTAGGCTTTTTAGATTCCTTTTGTTTCGTAATGCTGAGATTTGGTATCATAAACTATGTTTTGTGGATGGTTTTGAGAGGGGAACTTTCTTTTAGGTTCCTAGCCCAGGAAATAGTTCTCTAGGATAGTTGAGACCAATGGCTTGGGGGTTAGATTGGTTGCACACAAAGTGAACTGGTTTTGAAGGTTTAGACTTATAACCACAGTTTTCATGGTAGATGACTTTTTGGAGTTACAGAGGGTTTTATGGTTGAGTTACATAGGGTGATGTAATGGTTATGTGATAGTGGACCCTTGGAGATGCATGTAATGGTGATGTGCTATATCATATGGGTTTTGGATCAGACTTTACAAGAGTGTATGTCTGAGGTTCTATAGTTGGGCTGGTGGCTAGATGATATATGAGAAATTGTAGGAGGAGTGATAAGATCTTGTGGGCATGGTGACCTAAGGCCTTAGGATAGAAAAATTATTTTTCGAAGGGATGAGGTTTTGATGGTATACGTTAATGTCCTCTATGTATGCTTGTAGTTCAGAGATTATAATTCTCAATATCTGAACATCATCTTGAGTATTCTTAGAGAGCCCTGCTTTAGGAAATGCTATATAGATATTTCATTGGATTTATATAGGGAATTTGGGGAGGCTATTTTCATGGAGTAGTGTGGTTGAAACCACTTGGTGGGAGTGCACCATCAGATTTCTAGTAGTGAGGTACCTATAATGGGTTTGATATCGACGAATACCATGGGTACTATTCTCAGATTATTGGAACGAGCAATAGTATCTATTTGGTTTTGTAACTCTAGTAGGAGAAAAGTGGTCATGTCTACCTATGGGGTTGTTAATGTATTGGGCATGGCTGGGTAAAAGATGATTTTTTTGAGGTAATGATACGGGTACCTTTATAGTAGAATGTAACAGATCGGGTCTGGTGGTGTTACCCTAACATAGTAAGGGTCAAAGAAAAAATGAGGACGATGTCGAGTAGGTTGTGGACTGCTAAGAATGTGTTAGGAAGGAAACATACATGATGTGAAGTGTTGTGGTTCATAATTGATAAATTTCTGTTGAGTTATATGGAGGGGGGCACCATGAGTGTGATGATGAGCTTTAAATGGTTATGTGTGATATCAAGTTGGATGGGTGTGCTTAAGTACTTTTCTAGTGGTTTGTTAATGGCGACTAGTGGGGGCTTCACATTTGATGGGTTGTATGCCCTTTCTGGAAGCTCTATAGAGAAATCCTTATACAGAATTCAACATGTTGATCATTTTTTGATGTTCAATGTTGGTCAGGATTTGGGTTTGGAATAATATTATGTCTTCTCGGGGACATGAAGGTTTATGGTGCCGAGGTTGTAGAGTCCCAAGTTTTCAAGATTTTGAAATTTGAGAAGAAATTTGAATTCTTTTTCTCAGGTGGTCAAGATGGGAAAAAGGCCAATTTACCCTAGAATATGTTCTCATATAATTTTTCTGACCAATTTTTTTTGTCCAACAATAGAGTGTTTACACTAGGGAAAATGTTTTAGGAACTTCCAAGTAGTTGGAGTTATAGGTGAATATGTAATATTCAATAAATTAAATATTAAATTAGTTGGACAGTTTTGGGTGGCTGTATCTCTGAAACAGAGTATCATAATGAGATTATTAGTCAAAGGTTGATTCTATAATAGGGATTATTGCCTATGATAGGTATTAACATATATCATATTTGGGTCCCAAGACATGTGTTAAATGGGGGACTAATTAATGAAAGAATTAATGAATTAAATAAAAGAGACCCTCCCCCATTCTGGGTTCCCACACATAGTAGGAGAGGGGACGAGATTCTTCATCATTATTTAAGGCCATATTGAAGGGTAATGGAATAGTAAATTCCACAAAAATGCATACTTGGCGTAGATCAGGACCAAATCGAGGCAAAAATCTTTCTGGGGGAGGATTTAGACTTGAAGATTTGGTGTTTACATGATGAGGTAAGCCAGTTATGAGTTTTATACCCTAAATCTCCATAGAGTTGTTTTTATGTATTAATGCATTATTAAAATAGCTAAGGACCATTGATTGGTCAATATATGTGTTTCAGGGTGAATGGGGGTGATCTAGACTATTTATTGTGACATCCCAACTAATTTTCCTATCGAAATAGTGTGTTAACCAGTCACACACACCGTGGGTTCTTTGTGTTTTGGGAAGAATGAATTTTCATAATCACAGACTTTGTACTCTGAGTATACGCTGTGTGGGGGTGATGGTACATGGTTGTGTGTACGACCATGAGAAAAAGTAAAAAAATAATTTTGGGGTTTTAGCAGTACACGATGTGTACTTTGAAGTACACACTGTTTAATTTTACACAAGAATGCCCTTCTTTTTTGTAGATATGTAAAACTACACAACCAGGCGTATGTATTATACTATAGCCCATGTATTCAAATGTACATTCCATGTAGTTTTTCTATCTTAGTGTTTTTGGGTATTTAGTGCTCTGGAAGTCAAAATTACATATATGAGGAGTCCATTTTTATTTTTATAACATATATCACAATTGTGGAATCATTTATACATATATAGTTGATATAGTTTATGTTTTGGGAAAAATTATTTTATAAGTAGGATTCCCTTTAGGTTTGGATTTAGAGTCCGTTAGTGGGTCTGTTTTTTGAGTTGGAAGACATGGGAGAGGGTTACGAGCTCAGTGTGTGATTTGGTGTGAGTGTACCAGGGTTTTTTCATAAGGTTTCATGGATTTATCCTATAAGATAAAATTCAAGCAGTATCTATGTGATGATTTTTGTTGTCATTACAAATCGGGACTAGATACCTGAGGCTAGAACAATTGAGGATTAAATCCTTTATTTGAGATCCTAGTTGATGGATCCATTGGGGAAAGTATGATACCATAGGATTGTGGTTATGTAAGAGTGTCTTTGTTTTGTAGAGTTGAGTATGAGGAACTCTTGATGAGGCCCTTAGAGATAATGTTTTTGGTTAAGTGATCATTGTATTTTGTGGTTGATGGTCGATATTTCATGTGTGGTATGTGATTTATTTTTTATACCTTAATGGAATTTATTGATCAGGGATCTATTAGAGGTTATTGAGGGATACTAAAGGATACTTCCTATGTTAGAGATTGGTCATAGAGTTGGTTGTTATTGGGTTTTAATAGGGGATTCCCTAACCTGATTTCCATTTCTGAGGATCAAAGAGGGGATGGCTCAGTTTGTGAGTGTACCCAGAGGGCCATTTGTGGGCCCAAATGTTATGGTGACCCTGAGCGGGTGTGTGTTTTTAGGTTCTTCATTTTTGTGTCTTCCTTAAGTCCCAATATAATTTATGTTCTAATGGGTTGAGACATTTATAGTAGGGATGTATGTATATCTATCCATTGTTATGATTTGGTTCATTGTGGATGAGACCCATAATACACATGAGCTTGTTGATATGCTTGGGATTCCATGTTTTGATACCCATATTTTTTTGTAAGGGTTGTAATGTCTAGGGGAGATGGATGGATGTTCCACATATATGGTTATAGATATCTATTCTTTTGATTCACGGTTTGAGGTTCCATATCGGAACCAATAGTAGTTTATTTTTGAGTGATGGACTGAGGTTGCGAACACACAATGCTAAACTATTAAGAATAGTGATGTGACATAATATATATGTGGTTGGGTGCTGGAAATATGTTTTAAGAATTGGTATTGTACTAGTAATATGCCTTCAGACTAAGTTTCTAGACACTTATTGTATAATACATATATAGTGCATCAAACTGAGGCACTAGACGTAAATGGCATGCCATGTGATAGAGGATGTTGTTCAGAGGATCCTTCTCCTTTTGTTGAGGCTGAATAATGCTCTAGGGAAAACTGATGTTGGTTGATGGACTGAGTTTCCAAGCATAGAATATACACTACTGAGAGGGTGTGAGACTGAGGCTCTAGACACTGATAGTGTACATTGGGCATAATGCTCTTGATAGAGGGTATCGAAATTTATGGTTTACCAGCTAGGATGGATTGTTTAAAGAAACTCTACATCCATGGTAATGATTTTGGAATAATTCATTAAACATTATGTATTTTATAAATATGGATTATTAGAACAAGTAAATATTTGTGTTCCATAGTTATTATACATGAGATAGATTTCAGACTGATGGTATGGGATTAGAAATACTCTTGTTTGGAAATGGGATAGTGTGTCAAGGTTCTAAGTGTGAGAATCTGTATGGTCATAAGGACTTATTATGGAGTTCAATTGTTGTGGTTGTTTCATGTTATTTGGTATCACATACCACATAATGTTCATATTGATGTATATATTTATAGGTATGGTACTATACATGTATACGTATATAGATACAGAAATCCATGGTGGCACTTACCAATTGATCTGGATTATGGACCTGAGGCTCGAATATGGTTTCACATTGGTTTTAATTCATTTTTAGTTGTCTCTAATGTTGAGTAATATAATTTTTGATACACTTATAGCAGTGCATTTATAGGCTTCTTATCAGGGTATCCAACTGAGTTTCATTCTCACCCATGTACGTTTTCCATAATTTTATTTGGAGACTTTATGTATTCTTTTCAGGTTTAGAAAAAGTTTTATTGGGGTTAGGGATGAGGCTAGTGTTTCATGATCGAGCAGAGCTACTCATGTGGTACTTCTAATCGGGCTGGAGTAGTTCGACAAGATTTGGATATTGTGTATGTTTTATGGCTCATATTTTTTTAGTCGTGGCTTGTAATTATACTTTCAATTTCTTTTTTAAATTGTCTCTATGTGATAATCCCAGTTTGTGATCATGGTTATATGTTTTCCTGGATGTTTAGGCATTTACTGAATTTCCATTTATTAATATCACGTTTCAGTTTTACATTCTTTATTATTCCCCATTACTCTGATGTGTATGATATTTTTTTTTACTTCTATTTATGCACTCTGACATGGGGATATAGTCTCCTCATAGATTCACCTTATACCCCCACTACTAATCTGCAACCTTTGGCGTATGAGAAAGAATGTTGGAGGTCTTGTGGCGAACCGGATCAGAGTACCAGTTTAGTGGATACTAGGACATGAAGTTACATACATAATAGACCAAAATAATTTATTTCAATATCCATATTATTACCCCACATGATCATAGCATTCAAATATTTGATTTGGGTTTCTTTGTTTTTAATTTTCATGATTCTTGTAATCATAGATTCATTTATTATGTGATGAAGTATCAAATTATTTTCATAATAATAATAATAATAACACAATTAGTATTTTAATGTTTGAAATTAAGAATTTACATGGGATTCATAAACACCATTTGAAAAAAAATTCCCAATGAAATATATTCTCTTTTTCAGCTAACGATATGTAATAATGAAATAGATTTTATTTGTAGAGATTTATTGTTTTTAAAATTCATCAATTTCATTTTTATTTTCTGATATGATAAACCATTGGTAGTAATTCTATACATCAGGCAATCAACATTAGGTAGTGTGTGAGCATAGTGAAGGCTATAGATAACAACATGGAGGTGGAGAGTTATTAGATATACAATAGAAAAAAGGAATGAATTATATCAATATATTTTAGAACATGGGTATATTATCCACTCCGCATTGACCATGAGTCATTTGAGAACTCCATTATCATTAAATATATACCATATACTCCTTGTGATGGAACTGGCTTGGGAATATAGACACAGTAGAAAAACACATATAGTTATAGCTACATTACTTTCCCCCAAGCATTCCATTACGTGAACCCTATAGGTTCAATGCACCACCCTATAACCTTGATCCTTCATTCACACATATTCCTTCCCATGTAGTCGCTCTCCCCTACTACCACATAGCCTTACCTGGATAACACGTTTATATTGTCAATATTTTCCCAACATTATAATGGTTGTGTTTTCTTGGTCATCATGCATGGTATGAATTTATTTTCTCTAATACATATAAGATATTTAATTTAAAATTACATATGAAAATAAAATAGAAACCATATTATTTAAAAAACATCTTGATAAATATTATATTTTTATATGTCCATCATTATTTATCTTCTTTAACAAAAACTTCACATGAAAAATAAATATTTTCCTTATCATCAACAAAAATTATCATAAAGTAATAAAATATCATGTGGGCTTCACTTCTTATTCCATGAAGAACAAAATATGTAATCTTTGAAATAAGTATTTGAAACAATTATGAGTCCAAAACGAACCATAAATATAAAGATAGTTTTTTAATTATGTCATAAAATGAAATTCTCGGCATATATACAATTTTCTAATCATCACTACTTCATCATAAACTTAACTAACTTATATTGAAACATCATTTGGAATTAATTAATCACATGGGATCAATAAAATGATCCATTTTTTTCTAATTATCACTACGCATTATAAAAATTTAATATGTATGTTCAAAACATTATACCATTTATTTAAAATCAAATATAGTGGATATGTGGTTATTTTAGACAAACCTCATTTTCCCATTCAAGTCACATTAGTACACTTATACATTTTATGTGAAAAGGATATTCTACATGGTTCTCATTGAAAAGATCCATAAATTAGTACACACTATGTCTACATTGGAGAAACTAGTGTAAAAACATGATATATACAAATTATGTTGTTTATGATTTCTATAAACTACCATGCATGTGATATCCTAACCAAATATTTTCTATTCCCATTTTATATTTTTATGATGGGAAATAGATTATCTTATATATTATTTAACAAACACATAATAATGTTTAGGTGTGAATGAGTAACTCTCAATTAGTATCTTCAATTTAGCATTTAATAACTCCAACTTAATGAATATGAATATTATAATAAATAATTGGGGATGTTTTTTGAATACATATGACACTATAATTACATTTTTTCTAGAATATTTGACATTCAAATAAAAAAATATAAATCCCCATTTTCATATTTTCTTTTCTATAAGTGGAATTTATATTCATATTTCATTTCATAATAGTCAATAGACTATTTTATGAAAAATATTTCCAAGTTATAAAAAGTGATAGACATACAATTCTTCATCAATTTCTAGTATGATAGTTCCAAAAACATAAATAATAGAAAATAAGGAGGGACTATAGTATTTTTATAAATTACATTTTGACTAAGAGAATCATTTCAATCCATGTGAAATCATCCTTAAAAACTCATGTTTTTTTTGGAATTCTCATTTTTAATTATAGTCATTTGAGAATAAGAGGACATAGTAACGTTCAAGATATTTTTAACCTCATATATCAATCTTGGAAGGTGTCTCAAGAATTTAATGGTTTTATGTCCTTTATTCTTGAACAATTCACACAATACACTGGCCACAAACCTTTTTTAAAGAAATTAATTTCATTTTTATTTATATTGTTTTCAGATTCATTAGGTTTTATAGAAAATTTTATTTTATTTGGAAAATAACTATCAGTTCATTCATGACATTCTTTGTCTTATTATAATCATCACAAGGCCCACCATGATTTTTTAAGTATACCATATTCCGTTTAAAACAATGGGGAATATCTTATACTAGTTTTATCATCCCTTTCTCATCAATAGGAACCAAATAATTTAATATTCAATTAATTTATTCTAAAAATTCAAATTTATTTTTAATAGGATGTTTTTATGTCCTTTTTTTCAAACCATTTTTCCTTTTTGGTGACATATTTTTTAATAGAATCCTTATGAATATCACATCCCAAGATTGACTTGTTACATTGTCTTCCTAAATTATTTCTAATTTTAGGCCATAAATTTTCATTATCTAGTGATTTATGAATTATTTTATATACTATCTCTTTTCATAAAAATGAACACATTTTTTAAAATGTTAAAAAAATCAATGTAATCAAATAAGTTATTTATATAAACATTCTTTTTTATGGATTTATCTTCAGTAGTGTAGGGATTAAATATTGTTTATCTTTACCCATTAATAAAAGACATTTGTTATATTCTTAAATTTTCATGTTATGTAATAATTCCAATTCCTGGTGCCTGAATTTCCTAAAACATTGCCAATAGCATATTATCCTCCACAACGTTTTTGGTGTTGTAATCCATCTTGATTTCACTCATTGGGAATTTTGTTTCATTTTTTTGTAGCACCACTATAGGCATGTACTATTCGAGATTGTTTTCACATCCATAATTGATGGTGTTGGTTTTCATTTTTTACTATCTATAATTTTCCATAATTTTGTTTAGAACATATACAAGATATTGAACAAACATTATTACATAACATAGTTTCTTGGTTAAATGATACCTAATTATTGAAATATGTTTTCATTTTGTTATAGTATTATAACATTATATTTATGGAGTTAAAAATATAAATGAACACTTGTTTGAAGGCATATCATTATTTATCACAATGGAATGTTTTAACTTATGAGGATCTATATTTTTATGTTTTGTATCTAGTAGAGAAAACATCATATTGAGAGAGTTCTTCTAATCATTATCAAATATCAATATATCTTCCAAAACCAAATTTTAACATCATTCTTTTTTCTTCATTCTTTTTTCTTAATTTATATAATGAATTTTAATAATCCTTTAACCATTCCCTCTTAAATCTAATTGAGTAGGGTTCACATCTGAGGATTTATTTTCATTTTTTAAATATCATAAAAATAATTTATAAAAACGATCCCCAAAAACCATTCCCTTCAAGAATAAATTTTCCATCCATATTCGGAATGAAGAATGGATTCCTCACATTATTATACTTGATATGATAGAGTGATTTAATTTTCTAAAGCGTAAATAGTTAATCTTATTTTGCAAAAAATTATTCTTTTATATTCTATTTTTTAAAAAATAAATATCTCTAAAATACCACTAATACACTTTTCCACATATTTATAAAATTTCCTAAGGTGTTCATTAATTTATAATTGAATAATACTAAGTGGGATATCATCACCACATAATGAATATGATTTATTATTGTAATCATAATCAAAGGAATTATATCATCCAATTCTACTTTCATTATCATCAGTCAGTATAACACCGCTATATTTTATAATATATATCTCTACAATTAATTGATATCTTCGATATGCTGAGTTACATGGAACACAATATTTGTATAAACCATTTTATACTATTAAAATAAAATTACATGATAGTTACCACCTTAATATTGAATAGGAATGTATGAGAATGAATTATTAAATTTGAATAATGTAATGTTAAAAATTTATAAAATAAATTCAATGGAAATCAATAAACATGAAATATGAATACAAATCATTAGGAATTAAATGTTTTGTTTTTCTAAAAAACTATTTTTAAACAATAATTTTATTTTTATAAAAATAAATTAATATAATCACTAATGGTGAATGATTATAATGAAATTAATATAATATATAATAATCCATATGTTTTAATATTAATTTAACATTTTTATGATAATGAGAAAACAATAAAAAAATTTATGATTTAAAATGTATATTTTCTGAAAATAATTTTTTGTATAAATTTATATTCTTATTATTAATACTAATTTACTCCACTTATTAAAATTCAAATAGTTAAAGTGGATTCTATATTTGGAATCATCATTTTCCAATTTTTTAAAAGGAATCTTATTATATGTTAAATATGAATAGTAACTTTTAAAATCCATATCATTATGGTAAGAGGTAATGCAAGTTAATATTTGTCAAAATTATGTGTTAAATCCATAATATTCATCAAAATTAATATTTTATGAATATTCTTTGACCTTTATTAATGTGAATTTTATAATAAAATTATTTATATACTATTTAAATTAATGAATGTAACAAAATTCCACTATCAAGGTTTCATATATATCTTCTATATTCACAAAAGAAAAAAACTAGTTATGTATGACTATAAATCCTTATACTGTGAATATTTAAATTTTCTTTATTAATGAAATTTATTTCTAATTTATTTATGATTAAATAATTACCATTTATTCTGATGGAATTATAATATTGTATTTTCTCAATTAATAGAACAATTTAATTTCATATTATTAATAGTAAGATATTTTATGTAATTTATAGTTTTATTTGATTTCTTCGAAATAAATATCATATTAATGATGTGAAAATGTATTATATTTTAACTCTAACATTTCACTTAGGTTTATTAAGTCACATTAAATTATTAGTGTCAAAATTTTCTTTTCTAAGATTTTTTTGAATAAAATTTTTAAAATAACTAAAAATACTGAAAGTGGAAATGTTCGATAATATATAATTTAAAATGTTATGATATGTACATTAATGGTAATTTTTTACCTTATAGGTAAATTAATAAAATTATAGGACAAAAAATATATTTATATGTTAATGATATATTTAGATGATGAAGATTCCAATAAAAAAGTGTAAAACACCAAAAAAACCATATTAAAAATTTATTGGTTGATGATATTTTATACTTAGAATCTATTAGATTAAAATCCCAAGAATTGTGGTGGAATTGTTTCAAGATAATTAAAAAATATTGTTCATAATCATTATAAAATACCAAGACTGCCCATCCTAAAATTATAAAAGGCCAACAATTTTTTTCATCATACCACATTGTACCTTCTCGATCAACCATAACCTAAAAAAATCCATTTTATAGTTTAATATATGAATTATAGGTATAATAGTCTTCCAAAAATATCAACTCTTGTATCCCTAATTGGAAATCTATATGAGCTATTTTAATGAATTTGGAATCACATTAACATAATTACAATATTTTAACATCTTCTTTGCCTATAAAATTTATATGGTATTTATCGTAATATAAAAAATTCTTTATTAAATTTATATTATAATTAAATTATAAAGATTAAATCACCATTTTACACCTCTTTATTTTATAATGGTATGTGAATGAATTGCTCCGGCATACGTATGACGTACCATTTCAATGTAAGGATACAAATAATTATCTATGAATATATTTTAGGGATTCTTATTATGATGGATTTTATTTATTATATAATTAATATAATATAATTATACTTAAGTTATTATCATATCATGGATACCTTTATACCATTAAATCTATTGGAAAATAATAACATCACCCCTTCCTATATTTGGAAAACTACCTCTATAAAATGATAAGATTTGTTTTTCATTTCCACTTTAAATGGATGTTTATAAGGATTTATATAATGATTATATTTTAAATATATGATATATTAATTAATAAAAAATGGTTAATTAATATATAATTCTTATTTTTTAAATCTTTCAAAAAGTGAAATCAATACTTATTTATAGATACGACCTACCATCTCCATGAACAATGTAATAAATTTTTCATTATTTATATTTTAAGAATGATAATATATATAATCGATATATATTATATAATAATTTTATACATGAATATGGTATACAATTTATAATTTTTTTCTTTTTTTAAACATGAGGTTACATTGCATTCGACATGAATAGATATCGGGGTAATCGATTACTGTATAACTTTTATATCTATGAGATACATGCCATATTCAATACATATTTATTTTATGTGGACTATATATTAACCATTAGTTTATTTTAAAATACCGATTATGAATTTTATGTTAATTTACAATTTTATTTAATGTTCATTTTTAATTAACTTTTACAACACAAATCATACTAATACCGTAATGGATTTTTGTTATAATCTCACTATTCGATTGGATTTATTATGATTATGTTTATGATGTAGAATAATTACTAAATAAATCCCATGAAACTCATTAATTATATTCCTATATTTTAATTAATTTTTAGCTTATGTTTTCCTCTTATGGACCACTATTTAAGATATCAAAAGGCTGAAGGAATATTTTTTTAATAAAAACAGAGTTTATTTATCTCCGTATTTAAAACTCCACTCTCCTCCATCCATATATTCTCTAAAAATTTATAAATAATATATTTTCTATAACAAAATTATTATTTAGTGCCATTTCCTTACCATTTTTACTCTTAAAAAATTACATGGAATCTCTTGGTCAATTAATGAATGTGGAATATTATATAAAATTGGTGGGTGAATGTATTAATTTAAAATATATAGCATGAACTAACTTTCTATAATTCAAGACCATTAAATTCATTTAATATTACAATACTTGTTTCAAAAATTCATTTAAATTAATATTTTTTCAATAATAAGTGGTAAATATTTATATTTTAATTAATCAATTTCAATTTAATAAAGGTTATTTTCCACAATAAGTCTTCCAAGTAATCATTAAATTCATTATTCCTTTTATGATAAAATCCATGGGTGTTACTCATTCTCTCACTTGGGATATGAACCAATGATAACATCGTTAATATTTCCCTATTTTCTTTATAATTATTAGTATAATATATTTATAAAACAACATTTATCTATCATGGGATGTGTAAAAATGTAATTACATATTATCATGAGGAATTTATATGAATTAATTTTGATTATATGATATTTGGTATCATTGAAGTCCTATAATACATAAGGAGAAATATGGATAACTCATGAAGTGAATATGTTATATGTGAACCTAATATCATGTTCTAAATTTCATATGTAGAAATATATTTCATATACATAATATTTAATAGTGGACCATTATTTTATATCCCCTAGATTAAGAGTTGACCCATTATTCATGTCCATAAGATTAGTCATTGAAAAATATTTATTTTAAACATGATTAATCATATACTTGTATATAATATCAAATGGATTAACAATTAACATGGATTTCATGAATATAATTTTATGTAAGGGATTAGTTTAATATGCTTAACTTAATAAGTGATTATATATTTATAAATTATTATAATATTATATTATGTTATTTTTTCCAAAAACATATAGATATATTATTATCTCAAGGAATATATTATTTGATTCATTTATGATTCAAGTCTTATTAACTATTATAGTATATTCTGGGATGATAGATTATGATATTCTATATGCATTTTTTAGTTTTTTAAATATTATATCAATGTTATAATATAATTATTCTAATTATATTCTAATATATCTCATGTTTACCCTTTACGAGAATCTATTATCACCTATTTATATATTGACATTCCATATGTAATGAAGAAATTTATTAATTACGATAAATCTAATAATGTTTTAAGTTATGATGATCTCTATGGGAGATCATGTGGATCACATATAATCTAGTTTCGTATGTTTCATTATATTAAAATTCAATATAAATTTATGATTTCTCTAAGGATCACAATGTTATGTAATGTATATTCATATAAAATTGTGATATACCTTTTTATGAAATGAATGTGTAAATATAGTTTGTATTTAAAAATGTATTAGTTATCTAATCTAATCAAGGATGAGAAAAAATTAGTAATAAACCTTAGGATATGTCTATGTATAAAATAAAATCCACATTTTTTTGATAATTATGATGGGTAACCAATGATCAACCTATAATTTCATTACTTATATCGATTTTTATGACATAGAAATCCAATAATTGTTTTTTAATAATAATTTTATTTTCCACTATTTGTTTTGTTACTCACACATTGGTCATTAGTTTTACTCAATGGATGAAACCCAGAGAAATCATGTCAATTCTAAATGAGATGAAAAATGTAATGATTTCACTCGTGATAAACAAAATGTTCTGGTATACATAATGAAAAATCAAATTTCTAGGATTATACAATATTCCCATTGTAGGAATTATTCTTAACTTCCACATGAGAAAATAATGGAAAAATATTCAATTATTTCCCAATGAGGTAATTTCTTCTTTAATTGAGTGTTATTTAGATCCACTAGTCACTCATAATGTGATTAATACCTTTTAAATCATATTTTCTATTCTCCTATTTTTGCATAATGGGAAATTAATATTTTATATCTATTATTTGGAAGGTGTGGAGGATCAATGGTGGAATCTTATAAATACTATGTGGAAACAAGTATAAATTTAATTGATGGAGTGGGAATTGATTAAATTATTATCATTAAACATTTAATTTCATTGAATTATAATTATGCAAATGGATTAGAAATCATTTGAACTGAAGAAAATTAATGATTAATATGTTTTTGTATATTATTTAAAATTTTGGAGTCTTGCATGGTTGTCTTTTGGTAATATCCTCTAACTAAAATGTAAGGCTGGTTGATATTTTTATGGTTGAAATCTACATATCAGGATGTAATTAAACATAATTGATTGTAGTAGCTTTGAATAAATTTTCTAATGTGTTATTACTATGGATATTGATATTGGTGTATTCATCAATATCAAGGTTTTCAAAAGAATTAAAAATGGAATTAAAAATTCATTCTAAATATAATAAAGATAGGAAGATAACATTTCATTTATTCTTGATGTTTATAATGAAAAATGGTTATTGGCTCCTTCTATAGAGTTGTAAATGTATTAACTATGGAAATTATGTTCATCAGGTAATCTAATCTTGATGACGGGTTAAGAGACCTATCAAAAAAATGTACAGTGAATAGTGACTATATAATTCACCACCCACACATTAATGATTCAAATGAATCATTTATGTTAATAATTATAATCATTTTACAATAAGAATGGTTAAGGATAGTGATATTGATGAAGAACTTCTTTTTCTAGGAGGATATGGAAAATCTCAAGCAATCACAATTGGTGATGTTCAATGTTACAATGAAGTATTGAATGGTAAATATACCATCTCCTTTAGTATATAAAATTATTTATTTGATTCTATATATACCCACTCTTTTATATATGAATAATTTTTATGGATATTAGACTACCAACATAAAAATAATTTGATAAATTATAATTGAAAACCAATAATGGTACAATGATCACATATAAAACCTATTATTCTTCTCTAATTGAATTTTATGGGAGTGTGTTTCATTAAAATCTGTTAATTATCCCATGAGTTACAATATATGTTATTTTGGGATATTAACTAATTAATTTACATAAATCCCAAATAAATTTATGAGACATAGAAATCATGTTTAATATTATAATCAAATATATTATAGTATATCAGTGTGAGGATAGATAGGGTGTTATTATTGATATAAAAGCCATTATATGGGTCCTAATTCACATTTAAAAGTGTTTTTATCACAAAAGGTTGGTGATAACCCAAAAATAAATGACATCCTTATTAAATGGGAGTTTGATGATGTATTTCCAAGGGATTTAACAAGTCATCCACTGAATCATGAAGATTAGTTTTTGATTTAACTCATTCTTAGTTATACATCTATTTCAAAGACTCCAAATTAAATGTCCCTAGTTGAGTTTAAAAAATTTATGATGAATCTTTAGGAGTATTTTATCTAGGGATTTATTTGGAAAAGTGTTTCAGTGGACTGTGAAACTATTAATATTTTTATTAGAAAAATGAATCGATGTTACTATATGTTGATAATTAAAAATTAAACAATAAAAAAATCAATAAATATTATCTTACATCATTTATTTATTAATTTTTTCAAAAAATTTAAATATCTCATTATGTTTACATGATTAAAATTCATTATATATTTCATTAAATAATGCTCATGAAGGTGGATACAACTAAAAACACATTACTAAAAAAGTTACGAAAACTCCTAATATAAAGTGAATCCATTTAGTCTTTCAAATTCCCCAACTACAATCATTGATACAATGAATGGAAACTTTAGGTATTACCATTATTTTTTATTGTAGTCTCTAAAGATGAGTTTTATATAAATTAAAATATAAATGATGTGTATGAATTTCAATTGTCAATTTTTTTAAAGACCCTTATAATGTGTATGTTTTTAACAGAATTACATGTAATAATTTTTGATTCACAATGATTAATTATTTGGTCATATGATCTCAAGTGATACCTTATTCATCGATTCATCAATGAGGGATACGATCAAATGTTAGTCCAGAACAACCACTATAATGGTGGTCCTTATATTTCATATATTATAGGGATATTATCAACAATTATTAGATTGTTTCCATCACATTACTAATCAAGTATTCGTGTTAACTTATAATTGAGGTATATTCCATAAGAAATATTAATGTGATGAAAATTTAATTGAATTGATGAAATGGTTAGTAAAAGATAATGTGAATAGATTTCCCTACATAGTTGAAGGGTTTTTAATATATAGTGATTAATCAATGATGGTATTGAGATGTTTCATCAAGACTAATTATATGTTGATATCTTTTTCATAAATCCAAATTTACTGTTCACCAGAAATGTAACCCAACTCATCTATTTTAGTTATCTATACAAATTTTTTCATTAAATATATAGTTGAATTATCTTTACATAGAAATGTGATATATATATTGATCATAAAATATTACAGAGTAATTTCAAATACAAATAGTTTAATATGATTCATATAAGATTAATGGAGCTATTTAAAGGGTATGAATTCCCAATACTTTACCACCATGGTAAACAAAACAAGGTGGTAGATTCCCTGATTCAAAAGGGCATGTCAGCTTATCTATGATGAGGATAAAAACAATAGAATATTAATATATTTCAATAGGATTGATGTTGAAACCAGTAATGAATGGTATAATTATTCTCCTTATCAATTGTTTGTTCAACCATTTATCCATGTTATAATTATAAAGGCACTAAAAGAAGATGTGGAGATATAGAAGAAGGTGATAATCATTTATCTGTTTAACCTAGATTGTGATGGAATAAAAAATCTCAAAAACCATGTATGTGTTTTATCCATAAAACATTTAAAAAATAATATATTAGATGAGGATAATTGTTCATAATTCTATAATCATCCAAATGTATAAAGATGTATAGAAATATGAATGAATATTTTTTTGTGAGACAACTTGAACCCAACTAGTACTCTTCCAAAATATGTGTGTTTTTAAATAGGATGAATATGAATGATTTTTTTTACCTAAAATTCATCAAAATAATCATATTTATATCATTTTACATCCCTCATTTTTTGTGTATTCAATATTTGTGTATGATAAAGTTTTCAGAAAAACATAAATAAAAACATCCAAAACTTCTCCATGTCTTTCATTTGTGCTAATTCTAATGCTCATATCAGTGGATCCCAAGGAGAAGAAATAGTATCCTTTAATCCGGGGGATCTCCTTTGGATTTTGGGTGGAGACTTCATTATTGTTGTGGCTCCAAATGAAAATATTGGGAAAGGGTCATTCCTTTATAATGCTAGTGTGGATATTATACAGTTCATGGTGAAGAGTGGTCTAATGGACATGGGTTTCAAAGGGAGCTGCTTTAGATAGTGAAAAATCCAGAAAGGGGGCCTCTTGACTTGGTGTTACATTGATAGATGCATTTCAAATCATCCATCTCTATCTAGATACAAAAATTTATAGGTCACTCAAATCTTTCAAAGTCTCTCGAACCATTTTCTATAATTAGTCTCCCTTTTACCAAATAAAGAGAGAAGTGGGTGATTCCTTTTCTCTCAGCCATTTTGATAGGATCTACATTCTATCCAAGAGGTACATGATTATTAGAATAAGGATGTCCAATGGAGTTCATTGATTTATCTTAATAACAAACATAAGCATCCTAAATGTGATATCCATTTTTAGGTCAACAAAAAACCCCTCACCCCCTTGATTTGGATGCAGTGAAAATGGAAACTGAATGACAGGAATCTAGTTTGAAAGATGTGTGGTAGGAGACTGTGTTTTTAAATATCAATTAAAATAATTGTACCTATGAGGATACTATTGTGAGACAAAAATTCAAGGAACACGAACATGCTAAAATCAAATGGAATCACGATGGTGACCATAACATTGTTTTGTTACATGGTTATATTAAGGAGAAAAAATGTATCCAAATACCAAAAATTATTATAGATGATGTAACCTACAATGATGATCAATATTTTTTTGGTGCTTTGGATTAAACCCATTTTAAATCTCCTCTTTTAGGTCTAAATCCCCATATGGAACATGGATATCCAAGAGGGCATACTGAAATCCTTGATATGGTTCCAGAATAAGTGTACATATGGGATAATATGGCCTTAGAAGCAATAAATAGAGAGAAGTATATCTACATGTAAATGCATGGCCTTGTACCAGAGAGTTCCCCAAGCCCAGATTTCTTCTAGGGATAATTCTATAGGGATTCTTTCAACCTCATCATGGAGGGAATTATGATGAAATTTCATGAATTCTTACTATGTGGTAGCATTCCTTAGGTGGTAACTACTACTTGATTAGTGCTCATACCCAAGATGAATCATCCTTCATATATTTTTCATTACCACCATATCATCATCTCCAAATATTCATATATGTTTTTGCGGACATTTATCAACAGAATAATCTCCATTCACCTTTCCTATTGGATTACTGAGGACCAATATTGGTTTGATAAGGGGAGTTCAATCTAGGTTGAATTTGTTTAGCTGGAGAAGTGGTTACTAATACCAATCAAAAGATACAAGTGTAAAACAAGTCTATTAAACTCAGTATGGATAAGGCTTATGACATAGTCAAATAGGGCATCATAATTAAGGTCTTTTCAAGCATGTAATTCGCCTATTGGGTAGTTGATCTTATTTAATGTGTTTTTGGTCCATTTGGTTGTCTATATTCTTCTTGTGTAAGAGTAGTGGTTTCTTCAAAGAAATTTGATTCCTTATAACTGGTGATCCACACTCCCTAATAATTTTTAGTCTCACCCAATATGTCCTAATACATCTCATCAACAAGATCATTCCAATTCGTAAAATTATTCCATTTCATTATAGATGGAACTCTATCTATATTTCCTATATAATGGATGTAGATGAAACCATAATCATCATCAATTATATCAAGATTTCAGTGATTAGTTTTAATAAAATTATATAAGATTACTGAAAATGGTGCGTGAAATGCATCAATCCTAGAATGGAAAATTTCTTTATCTTTAGAAAGTGAATGAATAGACAGGTTTTTTCACTAAGATATAGATTGGATATGTAGTTTAGGTCATTACACATGGAAATCCCTGTCACCCCAATCTACCCTATGATGGATCCCATTTTCAATTTTGATCATATTGTAGAGAGTATCATGGATCATATTATAAACAAAAAATACAAATACATCTCCATTGGTTGAAGAATTGATTTGATTAACAACATACTATGCTCTATGCCACTTGATTCCATTTTGGCTATCATGGTCAATATAATTCTCATCTACAACATCAATTATGGTGTTTCCAAATTTATCAGGGACACACATGAGGAATTAAAACACCATTGGGCCTCATTGGCCAGGATGAACATACCAATGAAAGAGGGAGTCACTAATGTGATGAATGTTTCCAATATAATTCATGAAGTTCATGTGAAGTATGATTGTAAAATCATTAAGTAATAAACCATATTGGGTAAATTTATGTGTATTATAAGCATTGGGGAACGTGGATAAATGGGATGGACCTTGACATTCATTTGACCCATGATTTACACAATTTTCTAGACTATTCCATAGATGATGATTAGTGTAGAGGTGGATCTTTCTTATTATAATCACAATTGGGAGGGCTAAAAACATGAATTTTCTAGTTGCGTAGATATTGATATTTTATTTAAAGAAGTTTACATGGAACTAATATTTAGTAACATTGTTTTGGATAAAAAAAGTGAGGTATTTTTGGCCGTATTGATATCAACATTAAACTAGATAAGTACATTTTAACTATTTTCAGTTTCTGTTCCTTCTCTATAAAGGATTTTCAAGAACTGACTACTTATATGGACTTAAATGTTAGATGCGGTGAATATCTATTGTTCATCGAAATACCTATGATATACAACTTCATGGTTTATATAGTTTAAAATTGGGTTTTACCCAATGATGATAACATCAAACATAATGGAATATGTGTATCTTTCCAGTGATGAAGTTTTAAGGACCATCTTAACCTTATTATCAATCATCTTGTTTTTTTGAGGGGGACTAAGATGGAATTTTTTTATTAGTTATTTCACTGAAATATCTCTCAAGGATCATTGATAGAAACTGTTCCTTGTGAATGAGTTCCATGGTAGAGGCTCTACTGAGTTAGAATGAAAGCATAATGATATATTTATGGTGGAAGGTTATTCTATTATTTGGAAGGAATGGAATTTGTCTTTCTATGATTGAAATTATTCTTGGGGAATTCCATGGTTTTTGGTAATAGGAAACTCTAGGTCGATTTGGGATGATTGAATAAAAACCTCAAAAATTCCCCCAACCAATGAAAATTTTAGTCTATTTCCTATTATATCCATTAGACTCACAGAGGAATATGGGTCACTGGGTTCTTAGTTACCCCCTTCTATGAGGATGAAAACATAAAAATGATGGATCGTACTGTACGAGGGTCATTCAATAAGGTTGTGTGTTTCGTGATGATATGGGATCCAAAATCCCTTATTTTATGGGCACTTTACTTACAGCTAGTCCCCCAGGATGAATCCAAGGTAATATGAATGAGACTTCATCATTTAAGACAAATAAACATTAGTATGGAAGTAGTGGAAATAAATTTCAAGATTCTTCACTATTCATTTCATGGAATGAAATGTAATCCTTGGGTTATTTATTTAATAATTATAATATACGGGAAGATAATGAACAATCATATGCATGAATTACACACCTAGAGAGAGGGGAAAATATTGATGACTTTATTTCTTCTATTGCCATACATGTGACACCATTATATTATTTCATGGTGTGAAATCATTACCTTCAATGGGAGTGAACCATGAAATAGGGGATTCTCTCAACCATCTGTATTTTAGGCTTCCATGACTCTTTTTTTCAGTCCTCTATTATAATTCTTCTTGTACTCTATATCTTTTAAAATAAATTAAAATGATGATGATGATGATGATATTTCAAAAAGATGACTTTGAGAGGAAAAACTATACGGGGGGTTTTCAACCCCACCCATACCATAATGGAAATCAGAAAACATTATAATGGATATTATTGATTGCTGACCAAAAACATTTATAGCCTATAAAATAATTCTGATTGTAGTTGATCACTATATAAATTCAAAACAGTTTATCTCTACTTGAGAAGGATAATTTATAGATTGAAATGATGGGATATGCATTAAGGATGTGGTATGGTACAATGGAGTACTGAATGATAATGTAAATTTTCTATATATGAGTATTATCATGTTGTTTGAGAAATCTATTAACCAGGATCTAGGGTCAGAGTTGAGTTATATTATGGTATACCATATGCATGCAGATGATCAGTCATATAGAACTATTAAAACACAAGAGGGTATTCTGATATCATTCTCTATGGATTTGAAATGCATTTGGAATGAAAACCTTACCCTAGTCAAGTTTTCTTAAAAACCATAGATTTAACTGAACAATTTATATGGATACTTATGAATCCTTATATATAAGCAATTATAAAAATGAAAAATGACTGAATAATGATAGTGAAATATGTCTATTAGGAATTAAAATAGCTATGGAAAGGTCATTAAAATTTAGAGACATTCAACAACACATCCAGGTATCTCAAATTTGATGGAAAAGTTATTCTAAAAATTGTCCATAGAATCTAGAATTTAAATAATTTGAGATTGTTTTAATAAAAAATTATCAGTTGGATTTTTATGATATTCTATATTATTGGAATCCTTTTCCCTATAAATATTGGTCCTTCAATATTCATGATCATGTTTGGGAGGCAATTTATTTATTATAGCTGCCACCAAACCTCTCTAATGATTATGGCGTGTTCCTTGTATCTATCATCAAGAAGTACTTACTAGATCCCCAATATGTACTAAACATATATATCTTACAATATGATAATAAGAATAATTAATATTAATAAATATCCATTATAAATCATTGATCATATAGATAATGCGATATATATTGAAACTAATGACCTCATTAATGATGCCTGGATGAATCTAAAATTTAATGATGTTATATGTAAACCAGGTGATGTAATTAAAAATATATATCAAAAAATGTTTGATCCAAAGTGATGTTTTTCTTAGTCATAAATTCATATTTTGTGGGGAAGAATATAAAAAAATGATTTTTTATCATCACACCATTATATTAGAGGGTATAAATATGACTAATTATATTATAAAAAATATATTCTCACATATTTATAATATTAATTCAACAGTTTTCAACTACTATGATATGAAAATTTAAAAAAATTGAAAATAAGAAATAATTTTTTTTAATAACTAATTTTACACATGTATGGTGTTTTATATTAAAAAATTAAATTAAATAGTATTAAGGAATTATTTTTATGAAATTTAAATAATATAAATTCATTCAATTTTTTATCAACCATTCAATAAATTAAAAAAATTATTAGAATAAATAATGTTTTATGCATAAAAAGATAATTTTCTATAATGAGGTTTTCATCTCGTTATGTGAGAATGTTTTTAAAAATAAACTTGAAGATATTATATATATATATATAAATATTTGAAAAATGGATCCCTTACAATTAACTAGATGGTTTACATTTGGAAAATATTACCCTTTGATTATTGGACAATTCTAATAGTAACTCTGGTAAGATCTATCACCTCATTAAATGGTATATCATCATAATCTTGGTTAAAACTAATTAACTATGAATAATTATCTATAATAATTCTAATAAGATGAATTACATTTAACTATAATACACTTATGATCAAAATAAAATTTTTAATGAAAATATTTCTATTAAAATAACATATATAATATTAAGTGGAAAGGTAGATATTAAATTTATCATTCTTAGTTTTAAATATCTCTTATGTATTAATGTAAGGAAAATTCTAGTTATTAATTTGTAAAAATGTATATTTTATTTATTATAATTTTATATTTCTGACTGTAATTAATTTCTATTTTTTGGTAATTATATAATGACCATAAATGTGCGTACAATATTAACTGAATATTTATTCAATTAATACAAAAAATGAAACAAATAAATCTAACAATATTAAAAGTCGTATAATATAGATGATATATAATATTACGTTAATTATTTTGAAAAATATATAATAATATTTATATATTAATGTCTTTTATTAAATTTCAATTTTATTATATTATATTTTATAATTAAAATTAAATGAATATTTTTAAAATCCACATTAATGACATTTTATTAAATAATTTTATTATTAAAAATAAATAAATTTATGAATGATGATAGGGTGGATAAGATATGGTAAAATATATTATCTAATTGTAATTTATGAACCAATTTTTACGTTGTGTGTAAATTTATGATCCATTAGGAGTAAAAATTTCATTAACGCACTTGATGTTAAAATTGGATAACTAGGCTTTTAATCTAAAAAACAGTTCTTCAAAACACACATAAACCTATATAAATATTTTGTGTTGATTTGATTTTATTTGAATCAGATCCAATCATTAACACACTATCATTTATGAGGCATTTATTAATAACAATGATATTATTATATTTTAATCTTTTAATGAATCTCATGAGTATTCGTCATCACAGTTATAAAGTATTACCCACACATTCACTTATTCACACAAACTTTAGCCTTATATATCAATAATAACAAAAAAATATCATTTTAAACTTGAATATCTATAATAAAGTTGTTTTGTTCCTCCCAAAAGACACATCCTAGGATCCTTAATTTGAGATCTAATGAATTTAATACAACGAACAGGTAATCAACTTAACCAGATTAATTATTTTCTTACTTCCTCTTTATATCATTTTATTCTAAGTTAATTGTTATAAAATAATTATTTCAGTATCCTAAAAATAAAAAAATATTTGTATAATTATGTATTCCATGTTATCTAAACTCTTTCACATCAGATGAGTGTGAAATTATTTGTTGTGCATATGTATGACATACCGTCTCTATCTCACTATAAAATTCATTATCAAAAAACATATATCATGGATTTTTATTAGGATATGTTAAATTATTTTTATGATACATATGATTTAATTTAAAATCTATAATTATAATATAATGAATAAATTCACACATTCCAATCCAATGGAAAATGATAACATCACTCATGTAAACATGTCGACAACCACCTAAATAAATTTATGAGATTCGTTATTATCTTCCACTTCAGGTAGATGGTAAAAAGGATACATATAATTATTATAAATAATTTATATGATATTAATAATATTTTAGAATGTATAGTTATTGTTTAAAACTATTTCAATCCATTTTTAAAAATTTAAAAACATCGTTCATGCGTATGTATGACTGGGTGTCTTCATGAATGGTGTAATTAATATTTCCACATATAAAATTTATGAATCACTATAAATATATATATATAATAGAAATTTATGAGATTATAATTATGTATATTAAAATGGTATTAAATTATAATAAATTTTAAATAGTTATATTAAGGGAAAGTGTTCCTTTTTTTTATTTGAATTAATTTTAAGGGATTATTTTTTCAATTTTATTTATATAAAAAACATCCCATATTTAGCAAATATTTTTTTATACTATTGTTTCATCAGGAAATGTGGATGACCTTGTTTGTTTAAGGTTCAAACAATCCAATCAGTTTCTAAAGGGTTTGTTAGTAGAACCGGAAACATAAAATGATTCTATATCTATTTGGACCTACTTTCCAAATGCTGATGCTCATTAGTTGTGGACCGATGAGGCTTAATAATTTTCATTTGTCGAGAGGATGGGAGGTCAGACTCATTATTGCATTTTGGGGAGAATCATTGTCTACTCTGGGACTCTCTTATAGATTTGAGTTATGTTCATGAATCCTTATTAATTTACCACATATAAAAATGAGATTTCCTCAAGATTTGACAATAAATGATTGATATGTATGTGATTTAGAGAATCTATTATATGTCCTCGAGGTTCCTCATTGATATAGAATCATCCGTAGTTATTAGAGATTCTTAGTCAATGGTATCTTTCAACACAATATATAGAAATCTCTTGGTCATTATAATAACCATAATGGTTTTAAATCCACACAGTGGGGCACTTGAAGTTTATTGTCAATCCGAAAGAAAAGGATTATTTCAGAGTTGGGATCATAACCGCAGATGGGCTACCTACGTATCCTTGTTAGAAAAGAAATCAGAACCCACATAGTTCGAGTGATGAATTATTAGGTTTAAGCATGATTAATGACTCAAAGAGAGATGTCATAATTACTTTTACACTCTAATCTCACGTGAGTCATTCTCAGTTTGAGAAACAACAGGTATTAGTAAAACCTGACGATTGTGCCACGAAACATGAAATCATAATAAATGATGTGGGGCTTATGCATGTATGATTGGCCAAGTAAATGAAGACAAAGACTTTTTAGAAATGAATCCCAAGAGTAGTGTCTATAAAGGTGTTTTTAATTTATGGAGATTTTGGATTTTAACCCGGGACTTACTCCTAAAAAGGAAGAACAAAATTTAAGAGGGACTTATGATTGGGTTTTATTCCTGAGAAGGAATCCCAAATCAAATGAAATTAAGATTGGGGCTTACTCTTGAAAAGGAGGCCCATGTTAAGAGAAGTTATGACTGGGGATTACTCCTAAGGAGGATGCCCGGATTAGGGAACTTGGGGCTTACTCCTAAGGAGGATGTCCAGATTTGGGATCTTGGGGTTTACTCCTAAGGAGGATGCCCAGATTAGGGAACTTGGGGATTACTCTTAAGGAGGATTCCTAGATTAGGGAAATTGGGGATTACTCTTAAGGAGGATGCCCAGATTAGGGAACATGGGGCATACTTTTAAGGAGGATTCCCAGAATATGAAAATTGGTGTTAACTCTTAAGGAGGATGCCCATACTGGGGAACATGGGGCTTACTTCTAAGGAGGATTCCCAGATCGGGGAACTTGGGACTTTATCACAAGGAGGATGCCAAAATTATGGAACTTGGAGCTTACTCCTGAAGAGGATGCCCAGATTAGGGAACTTGGGGATTACACCTAAAGAGGATTCCCAGATTAGGGAACTTGAGGATTACTCCTAAAGAGGATGGCCAGATTAGGGAACATCGTGCTTACTTCTAAGGAGGATGCTCAGATTAGGGAACATGGGGATTACTCTTAAGGAGGATTCCCAGATTAGAGAACATGGGGCTTACTCCTAAGGAGGGTTCCCAGATTAGGGAACTTGGGGCTTACTCCTAAGGAGGATTCCCAGATTAGGGAACTTGGGGACCAATCCTAGGGAGGATGCCCAGATTATAGAACTTGGGGCATAGTCCTAAGGAGGATGCCCAGATTAGGGAACATGGGGCTTACTCTTAAGGAGGATTCCCAGATTAAAGATCATCTCATCTTAATGGATGAGATTAATGAAGGAAATATCTATCCTTAGTGACATAAAAATATGTAAATCATGAGGTTTTGAGAGATGTTCCATAGAATTCCATTCAGATAAGGAATCCAATAAATGAACATTGTCATAAATGGCATTGAAGAGGGTTTTGAAGACTGTCTTGAAGAGGAAAGATGGATTTGAGGAAAGGAAGTGAATTGGAAGGAGGTGCGCAAGTATTGGTCTGGCACGCAAGTCCTGGTCACTAAAGTATGCTTGCGCGACATGAGTTCACTTGGGCGATAAAGAATCTGTGAAGTGATACTTGGGAGACTTTGAATTGCAGCCCTTAGTATCGTCTCTAAGGGATTTCAGATGTGTGGTGCGCAAGTTTCCTTTAGAGGGAAAGGCGGCGTGCACGTATCATCACTTCCCTTAAAGGATGGACACTTAGGCATGCAAGTGTTGATGAGTTCTAACACTTAGGAATTATTCTCCCTCTTAAGATCTTCCATTATAGGTATAAGTTACCTTATAAGTGTTCCAAAGACTTTAGATGGAGAACTGGGTGACCAGAACTTGAATATGAGTTTTGGATTTTTAGTTCTTTAAATGGGGGGCCCATAAAGGGGTATTTATAGGCCACCTGAGGTTTGGGAGAAATTTCACTTAGGGCACGCAAGTCACTTGCGAACCACATATCTTGCACACAAGTGAATTGAGTTCCCAAGGCTGGCATGCATATATACTTGTGTGCCTTAATGCCTTTGTGAAATTCATGATATTATTTCTTCTTATTTGCTTCAGGTACTTCCCTTAGTCAATCCTTGGACTCTGTGATAGAATGGAGCATCAACGAAAGTCCCCCCTCAGAGGTTGATCCGAAAAAAGAAAGAGGATTTGACTCTGAGGTATAGGAGAAAATCAAGTATTTTTTGGGTGCGCATGTTTTCAGCGCACATGTATCGATGCATAGGATATGAAGTGCAAGGGTATGACCTTGCCTATAAATATGGGAACCACTCTCGCACAAAGCACTTGGCTTCCAACTCTTTGATCTGTTGTCGTGAAAGTGAGATCTCATCACGTAGGTGTCTTCGCTATCACTCGTTTGTGGTTGATTTCTTCTTCTAAATTGTGTCGCGCTTCTACAGAGGTATTTTGACTTGCACAGAAATACCAGTGTGCCTATACTTGAACGACCATCTTAGACTTTTGTGCCATGAAAAGACTTTTGAGCCGTAATTCCTTATCCATTTTTTCAATTTCTTCACAAATTTTATGAAAAACCAACTTACATAAAATTTAATTATTCGATCATTGTGCAGATTCAATAGATCCGAGAAGAATTGGATCAGCTGATGAACTAGCTAGTTAACAGATTGATGATATAATGAACATTTTCGGCCATGACTATTATTCTATCCGCGACATCCCTCTCCCAGATTTGGCCATGTACTTGAAGAAATATCATGACAATTTCCCACAAAGCATTTACTTGCCTTTATATGGCCATGGTCATCTGCAAGGATTCAACGTTCCAATTGAAAATAATTATATGCCCTAGATGTAGTCGCACTGCTACTCCTCTATTTTTGTTATGTTGTGCATTAAGAGGAGCAACAATGGTGTGATCTTTAAAATTTTTTCTCCATGCCATTTACTTGCAAATATGAAAATTGTAAACCCATGGGATGATATGTTTTCCACTGCTAGTTGGCGGAGAGAAGAATATCATGACATTAGAATAATATCTGAAAAGATTACACCCTCCAAATTGATCTTTACTTATAATGCTCCATTCAAAAATCCATGTACCCAACTTCCAAGTTGCTTGTACAGAAACAGAGTCACTGTTTCATTAGTAGAAAATTTTCCCAAACCGCACTCAAGAACATTCTTTTACAATTATTCCAAGAAGAGCCGGTATCACTGTGTCTCTTATTGTATCTAGTTGAATGAATGAATTCTAGGTGGTTTATGATGAATCTTGGGATATCGCAAATCAAATGAAGAGTTATTAAAAGCCTCCTGTAATTCCTGGAAAAGTGAAGAGACTGCAATCTGTGGATGTTATTATAACAATGGTGTATCAATGGAAAACACTTTCATATTCAATCATTTGTGCCTACATTATCTTGCTTCCTATATTAAATAAGTTTACTTAAGCTAATGGGAATAGTAAGAATAGTTTTATTGTTTCTAGGATTATAAAAATAACCCCACAAACATTGAATTTTTTATTGCTCAATATTTCCTAAATCATACAAAATGTACATTTAGCGAGTTGGGACTCGACTTTTGTTCAAGGTTCTGATTTCTTTTGTGGGATTTTTAACGTCATGCACGTCGGACATAAAAAATTAACTAATGTTTAAGGTCGAAAGAGATTTGACTGAATGGATTAAAATTTACTCAATTACTTGATAATTTGTTTGAAAACATATTACCACATTCAAGTATGGGGAAAAACATGTAAACTATGACTTAAAGAATTTTGAGTCAGAGAAATGATATGAAAAAAGGGCTAAAAGGCATTTGAAGAAGTATTTCCTAGGAATGAAGTCACCATTATTTAACAAAGCCATTAGGTGGTTGAATTATGTAGGGCCATTTAAGGGCATTGGCTACATAGTCAATTAATAACATCTTTTGGATGATAGGTCTATTATGTAGACTATTTATTGAAGGACACCTAGGGTCACGTGCTGCATAGCCAGGCAAAAGAATTCTCAGAAATTTTACTTTTTTATTGCTAAAAATCCAGTGGAAGTTTATGGAGATTCAAATTTTCGAAATCATAGAGTTTTCTATATAGATATATGTACTTGAATATGGAGAGGATATTCCAAATCAAGATTGTCAATGAATTTGATGAATGTAAGTCCTGTGAAGGACTTACCCAAACACCGGGAAGGGAAATATAAACCATAAACTTGAATACCTTTAGATCATGAAAAAGAGTACGGGAAAAATATATTTAGGATGACTATATTTTTTCAGATCCCGACATATTATCATTAAGACCAATAAGGACAATATATGTTTTCCTCCCAAGAATAAGATTAACACTATTTGAAAAATCCATTAGGGTGTTGAATTATGCAGGGCCACTTAAGGTCATGGCTACAAAGTCAAATAATAGCATCTTTTGGCTGACAGGTCCATTATGTAGACTACATATGCAAGGTCGTCTAAGGGCACGTGCTGCATAGTTAGGCAATAGAATTCCTGGGTATCAGACATTTTGTGACCAGAAGTCAAGAATAGGGTTATGGAGATCTGGAAGTATTTATGGTTAGGAGTATGACACATGAAAAAGGGTATTGTCTAATGCATGAAGGAGATACATAGACCAATGCTGACCATAATCATGTTATGGATGGGTCCAGAATTGAAATGATTGACTTCACTACATATCTCATTACGATGAGAATCATGCCAAATGTAGTTCTTGAAATATAGTTTAATGTCATGTGGTATGAGAATGTATGAGATATTAGTTTAGTGTCATAGAGCTCGGACCAAAATAATGAATACACAATGTGTGTTTTATAAACCTGGTGTGAATGAAGACCATGGTTTTCATACCACATTCATGTTTTCACAGGGGGACTTCTCAGCCATGGGACTGAAAGTGGAATTTGGGGTTAGGCCCAAAGACTTGGGGCTGGATTCTCGGGACGCTCTAACATTCCTACGTGTTCCATAAGGATGGGAATCAAGTCATGCATAGTTCTTGATATACCCTCTGTATAGATTTGGTTCATACAAGTGAAGGGTGGAAGGGACCTTTAGTGCAATGATGGTTTAACCCATGATTAAAGGTTTAGGCATTTCCATATATGCATGTAGTCCTTGGAATATGAAATTTTGGAGATCAATGTCAATAAAGATTCCCTCTCAGGTGAGGGTGTCAAAGACTGGTGAACTAATGTGAAGATATTGGTTGCGGGGGCTTTACAAATTAACATCATATGAGATGGATGTGAACTGATGTGAAGATTTTGGTTTTGGGCTTGAACCTCGGGAGATTGCCTATGTACCCATCCTAGAAGGCAAGGATCAAAGTCTGCGTAGTTTGATTAAGAATGAATTGGTGATCAAGATGTACTTGAGGACAACCCAAAGATGGTGTTGGGACTTACTCATGGTTAGCGGCCCAGAGAGGGTATTATGGTTGAAGTTTAATCTAAGATCACGTGAGTCATACTTGGTGTGAGAGACAAGAGGTATAAACAACTCTAACAATGCATAGTTTACTGTCATGTAGGACATATAAAGGACTAGACACAGTTTAACGTCATGTTGGACAATGAAGGGGCTGTGCAGTTTAAAGTCTTGTAGTAAGGACTATGGAGGGTACTATAAAGTTTAATGTCATGCAGTACGGACTATGGAGGGGACTATGCAGTTTAATGTCATACAATAAGGACAAAATAGGGTACTATGCAGTTTAATGTTGTGCACTAAGGAGAAAAGAGGGGTCTATGTAGTTTAATGTCATGCAGTAAGGAGAAAATAGGGGAATATGCAGTTTAATGTCAGGTAGTACGGAAAAAAGAGGTATTTGTGTTACATAAAATACTCTTCAGAAATATAGCATTGGTTGGATTCGTGATGAGTTCTCCATCCATTGATATTAAATAATAATCTCTATTGGTGTAGATCATAGGTTTTGAATAAGGTCCTTCCCACTTTGGATCAAGATTGGGAGGTTTCGTTCCTAGTATCATCAGAGTTCTGAGAACCAATACCAATTCACCTTGAATGAATGAACGTAGATGAAATTTTTTGTTGAAAGACCGTTCTATTCAATTTTGATATACTTCCCAGTGGTGAAAGGTGCACATTTTTTCCATCTAATTGTTACAATTAATCCAATATCTTTTGAGATTTTCATCTGTAGATGGATGATTAAAAATGGATACTCTGAGTGAAGGAAATTTAACTTCAATGGGAAAGACTGCTTCTGATCCATATACCAATGAATATGGTGTTGACCGCGTAGCAGTGTGGGTGGTGGTTCGATAAGCCCATAAAGCATGAAAAAGTTTATTAGGACATGATTTTCTATCTTTATCCACCATCTTTTACAGTATGATTGAAAGAGTCTTATTGAAGGATTCTATTTTTCCATTGGCAGTTGCATGATACCGAGATGTATGGATGGAATTGATTTTTTATTGTTGATACAACTTCCTTACATCAGATGAATAGAAGTTGTTGGAATTTTTCATCAATATGGTATGAGTGACACCAAATAGGGTAATGATGTAAGAATTGATGATGGTAACAATTCTTTTAGAACTAAATTCCTTGATATGTATTGCCTCTTCCCATTTGGAAAATAATTCAGTAGCAGTAAGAATATACATAAACTGCTTGGATGTAGCTGAAGGGTAAGGTCCTACTACATCTATTCCCCATGGGGAAAATGACTATGAGTATTTAGCAGTATGGAAAAACACTGGGGGTTGATGAATGAAATTGGAACATAAATTGCAAGAATGACACTTCATAGTGAAATTAACACAATCTTGTATCATTGAAGGCCATAATTATCCAAGTATTCGAATTTGATTAGATAGTATATGGCCAGACTTGTGGGCACCATAGACTGCTACATGTACTTCTTTCATGATAGCTATTGTCTCTTCACCATCAATGCATCTTAAGATAATTCCTTCAAAACCTAACTTATAGAGAATTAATTATAGGTGATTTGGTCTTTCATAAAGAGTAAAATTGACCACACGTCACTGGACTTGTTCTTTTCTGGATCTATCAGGTGGGAGTGTTCCATATTGAAGGTATTCTATTGCAGGTGTCATCCATCCTGTTGTATGACCATATGGTTCAGAAATGGGAATAATTTTATTTATTTCCTTTGTTATATTTTGAAAATAAGGTGAACTATATGATGGTGGGAAATACTGATGATTGTTTCGTCTAGATTTGGATCTGCCAGAGCTGTGGCTACATTAGACAATGCATTTTCATGTGCATTTTGTGATCACAAGACATAAGAAAATATCGCTTCCAAAGGTAATTCCACCATTAACTCTCTGACTTAATCATACAAATGGATTAACACTTCTTTGATGATGAAATAATCCACCTTGACTTGTCTGATTACCTGTTCTGAATCACCTTTCACCTTTAAGTGATTTACTTGTTCCTGAAGCGCCAACTCCAATCCTCTGATGAGAGCTTGATATTATTCTTCCTTTTTGTACCGCCTTCCTAAAATAAGAAGAAATAGGTTAGAACTTCCTTTTTTGGGGAAATAATCACAATTCCCAACCCACCTTTGCTGAATTTAGGATCTTCCATTTCCTTCTCTATAGGACTTCTAGAAGCACCATCAAAGTCGATTTCCCATTTTTGAAGATTATCTTCTATAGTGAAGAATTTTTCATCAGGATGTTTGATATCTAAAGATATATATTTTATTGAAGGGTGTTCAGCAAGGAAATCAGCAAGAGCATGGACCTTTATTGCCTTTTCAGACACATAATGGATATAAAACTGCTGCAAAATAACTGCCCACCTTGCCAGACATCCTGTAAGCATTGGACGACTAAGTATAAATTTGAGCCGGTTATTGTGAGATACCAATTGGACCACATGATGTCTCCAGTAGTGTCTTAATTTCCGAACTGCAAAGACAAATTCTAGGCAGCACTTTTCAATACGTGAATATCGAGTTTATACCTCAAGCACAGTCTGAAAGAGATAGTAAAGTCTGTTTTCATTATCAACAACATTCTTTTGGGAAATAAAGGAATGCAATGATCACTCTAAAGTTGTCACATAATGAATAAGTGGTCTTTCCTCAAGAGTTGGTATTAATACGGGTGGACTGAAGAGATATTTCTTGAGAATAATGAATGCCTCTTGAGATTCTTCAGTCCATTGGTAAGTGACTCCATTCTTCATTAATTAGGAGAACGGTAAACATTTGCCTACCAGATTAGCGATGAAATGCCAAATGTAGGCCAAGTGTCCTTGATGTCCTCTCAATTCCTTCAAATTTAAACGAGGTGATATACCAAGGATTGATATTTCCTTCTCAAGATCGGCTTCGATACCACAATGGCATACAAAAATGCCAAGAAATATTCTGGAGGTTACCCCAAAAGCACGTTTCAAGGGGTTCATCTTAAAATTGTGTTGTTAAAGTTTGTGGAATATGATTTACAAATCAGCCAAGTGATTAGAACATTGTCTGTATTTTACCACCAAATCCTCCACATAACCTTCAACAAATTTCCCTAAAAATGTTTTGGAGATACGGTGCATGGGAAATTTATATGTTGCACCTGCATTCTTCTGGCCAAAGGGAATTTCCTGATAGCAAAACACACCATGAGGGGATCTGAAGTCTATATATTCTTCATCTTTTAGATACAATCAGATTTGATTATACCCAAAATATCCATCCATGAAGGAAAGTGCTTCATAGCTAGCTGTTGCATCAATTAAGTGTTTTGTGATCAGAATTGGAAAACCATCCTTGGGACAATACCGATTAAGATCTATGAAATCAATTAAAACTCTAATTTTTCCATTCTTTTTTTTCACAGGGAAAATATTAGCCAACCATTTGGGATATTGAACTTCTCTGAAGAATTTATCCTTGATAATCTTATCCACCTCAGCATTAATTTTAGAGGCATAAGTTGGGTGTGTTCTTCTTGCATCTTTCTTGAATCCTCGATGTTCTCATGGAAAACCCAAATGATGAGTAGAAACATCAGGATCATACCCTGGAATTTCTGTATAGTTCCAAGAAAATATATATAGATTTTTCATTAAAAATGAAATATACATTTCTTGCTCTTCAAGAGTCATGGTCGCACTAATTAAAGTGGGGCTTGGATCTTCTTTTGTACCTAGATTTATTTCTCTGAGTTCATCCATAGTGGTAATGATACCTTCTTCAAATGGTAGAGGAGAATCCCTGAGATCATCCTCTTCTTCATCAATATGTGTTACTTATTTTGTTTCTACTTGCATAGTAGATGGTGAAGCAGAATTTCCATGATCAAGAGAGAAGTTAAAATTTGAACATCTTGAAGAAGAGGCTACCATTTCTAGCCCTATTAATGATGAAGGGTCTTCCTTATGTAATAAAGAGGAGATGCTGGATTGAGAATTGACATCATCATTCATCTTTGACATTTCTATAACTTCTTCTGGCCTGGTGGATGAAGTATAGAATTTCTGGATTGTAGCGGATGAAATGAAGACATCTCCATTTGAACTTTCATCATTTCCTGGTGAATTAGTAATTTGTACGATGCTCTCTAGCTTGGTTTTCGTAATTGGAATTATGGAAGTTTCCATAAGAGAATTTGGATTTAGGTCTATCCTATCAATTTGACTGATAAGAAACACATAATCTGTACTCACATGTATGAATGGTTTTACTGGAATCGATTCTAAACCATATAGACTATTAATTTTTGTAACGTCCTTTTTCATGGATACATCATTTCCCTCCATGCGATAGAATTCTTCCTCAATTTATTGAGATTCAAATTTTTTGAATGGGTATTTATCACCATAAAATGTCACAATTTAACCATTGAAACAATATTTGAGACATTGATGGTATGATGAAGGTATAACGGCATGTTGATGTAGCTAAGGTCTTCCAAGAAAAATGTTTAAGGCTGTGTCATGAAGAACAACCATGAAATCTGAATTGAATACAAGGTCCCCAAAATGAGTTCTGACTTTAATCTCACCCAGAGGTTCTTGTTCATTTTTATCATATCCTTTCAATATCAAAGTAGAAGGAGATAAATTAGATTTTGTGGGGCCCAATCGACGAAGTGTACGAATAAGGATGAGGTTGACTCCTGAACCATTATCAATGAAATCTCTTCGGATGTCTATATAATTGAATTTTCCAGATAAAAACAAAGGTCTAATATGTCCATGCACAACATCATCTTCATCTTCATCTGTAAAAGATATCACTTCATGGAATTCTGCAGGATCATTCTCTACATGGTAAACTTCAGCCGCAACAATTTCAGTTTCGAATTTGTGAGGACTTGACAATGCCTCAATGAGTGCCTCAGGAAGATCCTTTGATAGATGCATGGAATCCAAGATTAATAACTTGAATGGTACTTGGGGAAAATGTTTCATGACATCATACTTTTGGTCCAAATTTCTGCATTTCCCAACAGGAACATGTGGTTTCGCAGGTGCCTTAGATGTTGATTCTTTGGAAGTAGATGCATCTTGTATCGGGGTAAGAGTTGTAAATACTCCTGGATTTGGAAGATTAGACCGACTAGGACTATTTATTTGCTGAGATGAAGAAGGTGTAACTTCTAACCAATATTCCAAGATAACTGTGCCAGGACTGAATCATCCAGGTTTGGAAGAACATTCTTGTTCATTTTGAGCCCTATGAATGGCATTGCCATGAGTTTTTGCTACATATACAGTTCTAGAAAGGGTAGGATTGAAATAGTGGCTTCTGAAATATTCACATCTTCCTCTGTATCCTAGACATCTGGAACTCCGTCTAATTCCTCTATTTGATGTAGGGAACTTAGGAACATCATGATCAAAACTATGACCTGAATAAGGATCTGTTAAGTGAATAATGTTAACAAAACCAAATATAAACTCTTCATATGATGAAGATTCTACCTGATTAGCCAGTTTAGGCTGTACCGTTTGGTGGGGTAGTGCCTGTACTTTTGAAGTAGATGGAATAAAATCTGCCATATTCAAAGACAACTTGGGCTTTGACATGATATAATCTTCTTTTGACTGCTCTTCTTTCTTTGAATTCTACTGCCTCATTGGGGATTTTCCCTCTGATGAAGGGGTTTTTGTTGTGGCATTCATAGCATAAGACACAATTGGTTTCGTCAATATCGTTCGTAAAATGGAATGAGTTCGGTTGATCATTTTTTGGCCATCCAATCATCATATTTCTGTACATTTTTTCTTTTGACTTCAGGCCACTTGCCTTCTTCCTCTGGAGCTGTAGCAGTAACACATACTACCTGGGCTGAAAAATCAATCTGTTTTACCTGTCCAGAAACCACCATCTTTTGTAAGAGGTCGTTGGAGAAAAAACACTCCTGAATGGGATACTCCAACATCTGATGAAATGGTAAATCTTTGGGAAGGTCCTCTTATCCTTCCTTATTCGTCTTTTTAAGCCTTGGAAAATGAAAAATATTATTTTCCAAAGCCTAAAGAAAGTAACTTGGAACTTCTTAATTTCGGGAAGAATAAACTTTGTTCTTCAACACCTCAAATTTTTTTCTGTCTTTGATCTCTTTTATCATCTTGACGAAACGACCTCTATTGTTGACTATTAGAAGGTGGATCCCTTCGATAAGATGAAGGTTTTGAAGTGGAAGCAGGTAAAAAGGCTTGTTTAACTTTAACTGTAACCATCTCTCCTCTCCCCATTCTCCTTCCTGGAGCTAATTGAATTACAAGAGTTTTAGCCTTAGTCTCTATAAGAGAATCTTTGATCTTTTAAGTGATTGAAGTAAGGTCTCAAAACCCTCATGAGTATTTCAAAGGGATCAACGGAGTGCAGAATTCATCACGCAAATTTTCCAGACATATTGGAAACAATTCTTCTTAAGGGAGTGGCAAGCTTAATGAATATTTTAATCCCTTCCAGTGATCAATGAAATCCAAAACTCTTTTATTTTCCATTTTCTTACAATTTTTATGATAAAAAACTATCGTCTTTGGAAATTTTGAGATAAATTGAAGAAGGAATCATTTATGGAGATCTTCCCACCTGGTAATTGACCTGTATTGCAAGATTTTATACCAGAAAAAGGAAGGCCCTTGTAATGAATGTTCAAATCACCTGATCTAATGTTCTTATTTTTGTTAAGGAGTTACCATCATATGATTATAATGTGAAACAAAATTTGTTATGTGTTTTTTTGGTTCTCCCTAACCATTAAAAATTGTGAATGTGGTACTTGAAAAATTTGATCGGGGATGAATTGCATCCACCCATCCATGGTAAGATCTCTTTTTTGGTTTAATTTTTTCATATTTTCCCTCGACAGCTTCCTACCGAGCAATGGATGACCCAAAGGTAATTATTAACTTTTGAGAAACATGTGGTTGAGATTGGACCTGAGAAGGTGCAATGAAAAAACAAGAGTTTGGACAGGTGTGGTGACATGGACTACAACTGATGGTAGCACTACCGGTTGTTGTTGCACATGACCCATATGATTAGACATGTGAGGGTGTACTTGTAAACGAGGATACTCTTGATACATCTCAGTAGCTACAACAAATTCCCAAGACTGAGTGACTCCAGCATGAATAGGAGGAAGGCTACCTTGAAGTAGTTGCGCATTCAACCTCCTTAACTCCTTCATTTTTTCCTCTTGTTGTGCGAACCATTTCCCTAGTGAGAGTTATTGGCATTATCCAGTGGTAGGGCGGGACGTAACATGACTTTTACCATTTTACATGGCATGTTCTTTTCTGGAGTATGGAAGGGCATTGCCCGAAGGAATATCTTGCCTCTGGGAAGCCCTCTGGCCTTTGGTACGCACACCTTCTTCATTTATTTCTATTTGTACAGCCTCTTGAACATGATCTTCTTCATCTGATCCCTCTTAGTGAGCCTCATGTTCTGGAAGATTAGTAACAATGGCATTGATGACACTTATAGATGCATAATGCATTGCATCCCTTCTACCGGCATTTTTGTGATACTATCTTCTCCCATCTCCTTGATGAGACATTTCCTTTTTTTTGATTCGATCCCTCAGGAACATCTTGATGAACTGTAATTTAGAGGGAGTCTCCTGATAATTTGGCTATGTGTTCCTCTTGTGCCTTCTTCCCTAATCGATTGAATACCAACTTTCGCTAAGGAAGAGATTGAGGATTTGAAAAAGTCCCTAGTCTAGTGGACTAGGGCTATTCCTGCTTTCCCTACTCAACTCCTTCAATCACATCTATTGATCTCAAGAGTTGAGCTAAAAGAGTCCCCAGTTTGGAAAGCTGAGGTAGTTCTTGAGATGCTACATCCGAGAATTTCATAAAAGCTCTCTTGATTTTATGGACTTTAGTCCAAAAATTGGCTGGATGCATCAACCTACATCCACTCAAATCACCCGGCTCAAATGGTAGTTGGATGATTTATCACACTTATGTCACTTGATGATGCACATACTCTAAATGAGAAGTTTGTTCGATATTCTCATTTTCCTGATGCAAGAGTAATTTGAAAACTTGTTCTTCGTATGCCTGACTTTGAGAAGTACTAGTTGATTATTGTTCCTAAGAAGACCTTTGATTACACACAAAACTAATTTACTGTGGTCGGCCGTGGGCAATAACATTGCATGAGACCATTTTGGGGCGGCTTTTTTGACTAGAGAGTACAGTGAAATGCAGTTCTCCATGAACACCCCATCCTATGATATTAATACTAGATGAGGGATTGGTAATTAACTGGTGTAATCTTTTTAGTGCACCAAGGCATGAACGCTGAAGGGATCTCTACTACTTTTCCATCTTTAGAAATCGAGAAATTGAGAGAGATGCCAAATCAATTTGGCGTTGTAACCCTTATATTATCCTAACATGATTTTTGTATTCATCATAAGATAATATTTTCTTTTTCAAGTGAAAAAGAGTTTTCCACATGTTGAGATGAATATCGTGAATAAAATCTTCCATCAACATTTCTGTAATATCACACTGAGAGTCAGCCAAAGGCCAAAAAATGAATGGTACTTCACCTCTTGGTAGTTTTTTTTCTCATATTCAGCACTTCCTCCTTATCATTTGATAAAGATTCTTCTACCTGATTAGACCAAAGCTGGTCCTTCTCTGTTGCTTCATCAGATTCAACTATATTGGTAGATAATTAATTTAACAAATTTGAAGATGAATGACCCAGGGGTGGTTCAGAGAATGATATACCCCCAGGCTATCTTCTAATTGAGAAAGTATATCACCAACTAGTGGTAAAGCATCAGACATGACTGGCATCACATTTGCAAGTTCCTCAAGATATGATGGATTTCACATTACTGCATTTTCCTATGAACAATTTCACAGGAAATGCGTATTACTACTACAGAGAGGACTTTCAAAACTAAATTTATCATCATGGGGAGGACCAACATGGTGGGTTACAACAAAAGATGAAACCTTTCGCTCTTTGATCTTCTGGCCACACTGAGGGTTATCGTTGCTCTCATATGAAGATGATACCTCGAGATCGACCAAATTGGCATGAAGCAATCCTTCATGAGGAAGTGTCTTATTAAGACCTTCAGAATTATTGTTCCCAATATTGGAAAATGAGAGAGTAGAATCTTGAGTTTTCACAGATAATTGTCTTAGGGCTTCAAGAACTCCAGCATCGAACAAGGCCTTATTACAGATTGGCTCTTGATTTCCTGACTGTGCTGGATGGGTATTTTTCTTAGACGCCTTCTTACTCACTTTGGAAACCAACTGTTGGTGAAAGTGGTTATTATGGGTAAGTGTATGTTCCTGCTCAGGAGAAATGGTCAGGTTTGGATGATTATCACAATTCAAATCAGGTGTATGTTCTTGACTTTGTTGTCCGTATGACCTGGGGAGTCTGACCCACAACCCTCTTGGACTGGGGTAGAGGTGTGTATATGTTCCAGAGTGATATGTTGATGAGTCACTCCACTAATAGGGATAGATTTATGATTCCCTGCCTGTGATGCGGCTAAAGTTGTTATAATATTCTGACAGGAATCTAGAATATAGGCATGGATTTTCTTCTGCACTTTCACCATAGTCAGAATGATCTTGGTGAATTCAGCTGCCAGAACATGAATATATGTCCATTACGTGCATGGAGTATGTGTGTATTCCTAATCCTTTCCTCCTTTTCCTATCATTGAATTGAGACAACACTCATGTGTGGGGGCAGAGAGTTGAGTCTGATCCAAATTTTTCTTCGGAGGTTTCAGACGGACTTCTTCGGGTGCTACCAAACATGTCTGTTGGCAGGCTTGATGAACATTGGCAGGTGTATGTGCCTGCTGTGTATTCTTATTCAATTATGGTTGATGAATTCCCTTCAATACTTGTAGAGAAGACTGCTAATTGAATTGTTGATTGTAAACAGGTGTATGTCCCTGCTTATCAGTTCCCACCATATTAGATTGGTGAGCTTCTTTGGGTGCAGTCAGACAATCCTGCTTACTAGTTGATGAATTATAAAAAGGTGTATATTATTGCCTATAATACTCCTCCAGAATTGCCTAGTGGGATTGGAATGTTACTGAAAAACGAGTCTGCTGGGTAGTAATATCATGACGTATGGGTGTATATGCCCACTCATTGTTTTCCATCAAGTTGGCTTGATGGACTTCTCCAGAGGGGGAAGAATTAAGAACCTGCTCCCTGTTGACTGGATATCACATCTGACAGTTTGTCTTGCATGCTCGGGTATGAGGAACTTGAGTCAAACCCCTAAAAGTGGTACCCTCATCATGTTGAGGGCGCACTACCGCACGAGTCTGGTGGCGATTATTGATGGGAGCCCTCAGGAAGGACTATTATCCTCTTGAATTAAGGCCTTGAGTGACCTTCTCATTCATCTACCCATAATATGGGTGGGAATGGTGATTGTGTTCTGGGGTTAAGGACCTAAAATGCTTAGAGACGGTGGTCGGCACTACCTGCTTCTTCACCACTGGTCATCGCTGTCCGGACAACCAAGGTGAGTTGTTAACTTGGAAGGCTTGTCGAGCAACCTCCAGAGTCGGAATATTACCGTGTTGATAGTATTCATTAACCAATACATTTAAAACCCTGCGTCGAAGATGCTGATTAGGTGATGTCATCCTCAGATACGATGAGGATCCAGTTGGAGTAGCGGCTGAGGCATTCACAGGTGTGAACTTTAAATAAGCCATTTCTGTAACGCAAATAGATCTTGGAAAAGAGTGCATGTTTGATATAACAAAAATAATCATGATAAGTTCAGACACTACATCCTTTGGATGAGCACATATGTTATTGATTTTTTTATTTTCCCTCACATTAAGTTGAATAGGGGCCTAACAAATAAGTAAAACATCATTTAACTTGGTTAAGGATTCACGTCGGGTTCAAGATTTTTTTTTCTTCTGGAAATGGGGATGACCTTGATTGTTTAAGGTTCAAATGCTCCAATCGGTTTCTAATGGGTTTATTAGTAGAACTGGAAACATCCAATGATTCAATATCCATTTGGACTTACTTTCCAAAGGTAGATTCTCAATAGTTGTGGACTGATGAGGCTTAAGAATTTGAATTGTTTGAGATGATGGGAGGTCAGACTCATCACACCTTTTTTGGGGGAATTATTGTCTAATATGGGACTCTCTTATAGATATGAGTTATGTTCATGAATCCTTATTAATTTAACAAGTATGAAAATTATTTTTCCTCTAGATTTTACAATTAATGATTAATATGTATGTGATTTAGAGAATCTTTTATATGTATGTGTGGTTCTTCATCGATAGATAATCATCCGTATTTATTATAGAATCTTAGTCAATGGTATCCTTCAACACATTATATAGAAATAACTATTTCATTATGATAACCATACTGTTATTAAAGACCCTCAGTGGGGCAGTTGAAGTTTATTATCATTCAGAAACACATGGATTATTTCAGAGTTGGGATCGTACCCACATATGGGCTACCTAGGTTTCCTTCTTAGAAAAGGAATCATAACCCACATAGTTCGAGTGATTATGTATGAGGTTTAAGCATGATTAATGGCTCAAAGAGATATTTCATAATTACTTTTACACTCTATGCTCATTTGAGTCATGCTCGGTGTGAGAAGCAAGAGGTATTAGTAAAACCTAAAAATTGTGCTATGAAAGATGCAATAATATGAAATGATGTGGGGATTACGTATGTATGACTTCCCAAGTAAATAAAGACAATGAATTTTTAGAAAAGAATCCCAAGATCCGGGTCTATAAAGTTGTTTGTACTTTATTATGATTTGGGATTTTAACTCGGGACATACTCCTGAAAAGGAAGCAAAAAATTTAAGAGCAACTTATGATTGGGTTTTATTCCCTAGAATGAATCCCAAATAAAAAAAATTATGACTGGGGATTAATCCTTAAAAGGAGGCCCAGGTTAAGAGAAATTATGATTGGGGCGTACTCTTAAGGACGATGTTCCGATTAGGGAACATGGGGCTTACTCCTAAGAAGGATGCCCAGATTAAGAAACTTGGGGATTACTCCTAAGGGGGATGCCCAGATTAGGGAGCTTGGGGCTTATTCTTAAAGAGGATGCCTATATTAGGGACCTTGAGGCCTACTCATAAGGAGTATGCCACGATTAGGGAATCATGGGGAATACTCTTAAAGAGGATGCCCATATTAGGGAACTTGGGGCTTACTCCAAAGGAGGATGCCAAGATTGGGGAACATGGGGCTCACTCGTAAAGAGGATGCCCATATTGGGGAACTTGGTGCTTACTCTTAAGGAGGATTCCTAGATTAGGGATCTTGTGGCTTACTCCTAAGGAGGATTCCCAGATTAGGGAACTTGGGGCTTACTCTGAAGAATGATGCCCAGATTAGGGAACATGGGGCTTACTCTTAAGGAGGATGCACAGATTAGGGAACTTGAGGCTTACTCCTAAAGAGGATGCCCAAATTAAGGAACATGGGGCCTACTCTTATGGAGGACTCCCAGATTTAGGAACTTGGGGATTACTCCTAAAGAAGATGAACATATTAGGTAACTTGGGGATTACTCATAAGGAGGATGCCCAAATTATGGAACATAGGGCTTACTCCTAAAGAGGATCCCCTGATTAAAGATATTCTCATCTTAAAGGATGAGTTTGAATGAAGTAAATCTCTAACCATAGTGACATAAAGTTTTTTAAATCATTGGGTTTTGAGAGCTGTTTCACAGAATTCCTTTCAGATATGGAATCCAACAAAGGAACCATGCAATAAATGGATTTCAAGAGGGTTTTGAAGGTTTTCTATGAAGAGGAACGGAGGATTTGAGGAAAGGAAGTGAATTGGAAGGAGGTGTACAAGTATTGGTTTGGTGAGAATGTCCTGGTCGCGCAAGTATACTTGCTCGACATGAGTTCACCAGGGCGATGAAGAACCTGTGAAGTGATAATTTGGAGACATTGTATTGGAGCCCTTAGTCTCATCCCTAGAGGATTTCAGATGGGTGGCACACATGTTTCCTTGAGCTGGAAATGCGGCGTGCAAGTATCATCACTTCTCTTAAGCGATGGACACTTAGGTGCGAACATATTGATGATTTATAATACTTAGGCCATATTCTTCCTCTTAAGAGCTTCCATTATAGGTAAAGAGTTACCTTAGAAGTGTTCGGACGACTTTAGACGGAGACTTGGGTGACCAGAGCTTGAATATGAGTTTTGGATTTTTCGTTCTTTAAATGGGGGGCCCACAGGTGGTATTTGTAGGCCACATGAGGTTTGGGTGAAATTTCACTTAGGGAGCGCAGGTGACTTGCACGCCGCATATCTGGCACACAAGTGAACTGCGCGCCCTATGATGTTTCATAGGTATACTTGAACGCCTTAATGCCTTTGTGAAATTCTTGATGTTCTTCTTCTTTTTTGCTTGAGGGACTTCCCTTAGTCGATCTCTAGACTCTATGATGGAACAGAGCATCCACAACTGTATATACTACCAAAAAGGAAATTTTAAGTGAATTTTATAAAATTTATATCAATTTTCATTCCCATATAATATTATATTTTTAATTGGTTTTACAACTAAAATGATACCATTGTTGTTCCTGTTTATGTTACAATGTTATTGTTAATAAGAGAATGCTTATGACTATGTTCCTGATGATGAATCAATATGATATAACTATCAGAAAAATAACAATCTCTTATTCTCTTATTTATATTTTTGGATAAATTTTATTTCCTTCCATTTTTCACTCTTTAATTAATCATCACACAGATAGAATGATTAAAAAAACATAATTAATTTCTCACTTAGTTAGAAAATACTTTATCTTCCTTATACATATAATAAATAAATGGAATATTTTTTTAATAGAAATAAAGGGTTTGTTGAATTCATTTTCACTATTGTTTTAGTTTTTACTAAATATTTTAAAAATAATCATCATGTCATTTTCTAAATAAGGTAAATTGTTTAAAATGTGTTGAAGGAATGTTTTCTATTAACTTAATGTTCCTGAATAATATTTCCCAAAATTATGACCATTTTATATTTTTATCCATACTTTAAAATTATTAAATATTCATTTCAAAGTTAATTAATTACTTAATATATGGTAAATTTTATGTTTTTAAACAACCAATTTCAATATGAAATGTTTATTTTCAATATTAAATGTTCTATATTATCATTAAAACAGATTTTATTTCAAAAATAACAAACATGGAAGATATATATGTATATTTTGGGATATGATCCAACAATAAAATACATAATATTTTTTTAGTTGTTATATGATTTTGATGATAATATATTTACAAAAACTATTTTCTATTAGTAATGATATAGTGTTATGATTTCTAATAATGTGTAGTTTATATTAATGAATTATGATTTTATGATGATTGGGTTTTTTAAATACCTCTAATTAATTATGTTATTATGTAAAATTGATGATTCATGTATGAAATTAATGAACATTATTTCATAGTCACATCTTCATGTTTGAACCTAGCTTTCATGTCCACAACATTTATGATTTTATTGGGATTTTACGTCGATAAGGTTTATTATGGACCTGGAATTCAGGTCCATATGATTATATATGGACATGTAGTTATTATATAAATGATTAATCATTTATGTTTCATTAATTTCCATAATAGTATTCATGGACTCAAGATTCATATTCATAAGATTATTCAAGGTCCTAATTTCATTTCGTTATCATAATCTATGACCTTCTTTCTATTTATACATGTTAAACATGTTATAAGATTATTTTCCCACATTACAATCCCCATGATATTATCAAATTAACTAGATTCGTTTATTAATATATGATTAATTTCATATGATATTAAAAACATTGTTCCACGACTCATGATTATGATCTAAAATATTTAGTGCATCGTTTTTCAATTTTTATGATCATTTTTGCAAACCATTATAAATTTGTTATATTGACATATCAATTTTTTACCCTTATTGGGTTTGTAAAATAATCCTATATTATTATTATTTCACCAAGTAATGAATATTGTTATCCTGAATTATATGTTTAATAATTTTGGTGGTTTTTAATAAATATATGGGAGATGACGTAAATCCCATGTGAACTAGTTTTTTTATGCATCAATGTTATGAATTTAAGTACAATTATAAAATTATAACAAGGATCCTTATGAAATTTGATAGATATTTATCATTAATTATGAATTATATATATATGTTTGAATAGTATGAATTATATATCTAGTCACATTTCTACCTTCACCATATGAATCTTACTCATATTCCTTACCAGTAATTTCCGTTTTTAATTAAAATCTTGGAATAAATTCATATAATAGTATCAATGGGTTTGACTTCCATTTTCTCTATCTATGTTAAATCAATCATTACAAAAATACAGAAATCATAAATTCTCACATGGATGTTTAGAGGGATCCTCCATACATTACCAAACTATAGATCCCTTGATTTAATTTTCTACTAAGAAGGGGGGTGAAATAATAGTTTATTTTTAAAAATTAATTATCATTGAAATTAATCCTATAACACTTGTTGAACTTGTTTATTTGAAAAATATTATATTAAAATATCACCACTTATATAGTTACAATAATAGAGATAGCATCATATATTACTTACGAGGTTATGCATAAGCCTACTACTTATTGCAACTGTCTAGTCCCCTTGTTAAATATTCATAAAATTAAACAAGTGATTACAATAATTTATAACACTAACTAGAATATTATACTACATAAAAAATAACTAAAATATTTATATATATCCAATAAAAAATTTATAGTATAATACTACATCTTACAAAAAACAAAGAGACTTTCCTGGCTCCCATCATCATTAAATACACATCTTCAATATTTAGGTTTATTCCATGAAAATAATGATATTCAACCTTCTTGATAAATTATTTCATCAATGAGTATACTTATTCTCCTACAATAATGTACATAATATATGCAATAATTTATCTTTTTGAATTATAACTTCTTCAAATGATGTTTTACCATCACTTAGATGTGTGATTGTGATGCAAACAAAATCATCATGATTATATTATAAATGATTAAATCCAGAAGCTGTTAATTATTATCTTCATGAATTATCATCCTAAATAAATAAAATTCACTTCATTTATGAATATTAAAATCCATTTACAACTCAGAAAAACCCATTATAACAAAAATATTCAATTATTTTATGCCTATATGTTGGGTTTTATATAATAAGTTATTTTCTCAAATTATTATGTATTCACATGTGTTGGAATTCATAGAATCATGTAATCCAGGAAAAATTCCCTGTAACCATTTCATAGTTTTGAGAGTAAATTATGATTTAAAAAGGATCATGGTATCCCTAATCATAGTTATGAAAATTAAACAACAATTTTGGTGTACAATTGTAAGATGAAAAATCTAAAATCCTACAACAATCAATTTCATATTGCCTCCAAATTATCAATTGAGATTCAGGGATACTAATACATCATAAAGCTCTTCATAATGTGATTCAAATTTCATTAGGTTGTGGGTTTTACATTATAATGAAACAAAATAGTGCTTCATGGAAAAAATAACCCTCCATGAAGTGGATGTTTGGATATGATCAATTTTATGAGTTATCTCAATGAGGAATGATAATATAATATTACATCATGGTCTATTTGTATTTATATATGTTTAGCTACCACTATTGTGATATTTTTCCCTGACTCCAAATCTAAAAAATAATTCACTTTTGTTGCCTATAGTATTATTCATGAATATGGTGATATTCAAATATATTTTGGGCGATTCATACAATTTAATCTTTTTGATGCTAATAAAAATTGTGTCCTTTCTTAAGTGGTGTAGTATAACATTCATATGATAATGATAAAATTCTCCTTATTTTAAATCTAAAATAAATTCATTTACTATATAGTCTCATGCATCCTTTGATGCACTGTTATTTGTAGAATATCATTATCCTCAACTGGATGTATTTTTGTATGATGAATATTTCATGCATGGAGGCATGTCTTCTTAACCCTCTGATGTTTTCATTTTTATCACCATTGATGGAATGATATCAGGTGAAGATGAAAAATTTTATATAAAAATTATAGGGATCCTATAATGGATGTATAAATTTTAGTTGAAAAATTAGTGGCCATAAATTAATTGGACCTGGTTTGGTCAAATGGTGGTGACTCAATTTGTATCATTAATAATGTTGGAATAATATATTTGTCAATTTCTTCCCAATAAAATAATGAGTCCATTGATATGAATTTTTTAATAAATTATTCTTTTTAGAATCCTCATTATGTAATCGGTATCAGAATCCATACACATTCTTCACACACATATGGGTAGGGTTGTAATACTTTCCACCATCTACACCATCATGTACAGCCTATAGTTTCTACCTCCCAACTCTAAATTCATTTTTAACTGTTAAAAAAACCTTCCTAAACATGTTGGATCACACCCATGCTTCCATGCTGTCCTTTTTAGAATACTCCAATACATGGTTGATATTTCTCTTATAAGATCACGGTTAGTTGTCCTATGTTGCATGTATGGATGTAAATGTTTTTCCATTATTACATATAAAATATATGAGTGATATATTCCATATTAAAATATATTATAGATCATATTCCCTAAAAAATATTTTCAAATGCATTATATTATTATTGGACATCAAAATTTTACTTTTTAAACCTCAATTTCACGTTTAAATTAGATATTTTATTGGCCACTAAGAAGAATAATAATGAAATAATAAAATATTCAATGTAAATAACTTCTTATTAATTATTGAAATCAATATTTTGAATTTTAAAAAACTATTTTAATATAATATCAGTTTATATATCATTACAATTACACTGATAATTACTCAGTATTAAAATCCAATTTTATTTAATGAATCCATTTAAATTTTCTAAGAATCATCACATTATCTTTAACTCACTGAACACATGTGGACATATCCTTGATAAATAATTAAAAATTAGTCTCAAAATTTCCTCTACCATCTACCACACTAATTATTATTATATATGGTATACTATTTTATGGTTCATTTATACATTTGGATGTGTTTATTTAATTATATTTGGAAATTAAATTTATTTATGATGAAATATGTCATAAAATTTTGGGATGATACAAAGACAACGTTTATACTTTTTGAAAATCTAGCATTTAGGCTTTTCTGGGAGGCATTGGTAGCTCATTTCAATTGTTTTATAAATTTCCTATTTTCCTATTTGTGAGTCAGGGTCGTCAGGATCACTGAGTTTGGAGTGTCATAATTTGCGAGTCAAGGGTGTTAGCATTTGTAGGTAGACGCATCGGTAGGTCAGGGAATTGGTAGGTCGAGGCATCGGTTTGTCTAGGTGTTGATTGGTGGAGGAATTAATAGGTCATAACATTGGAATGTTGTTGCATTCGTAGGTTGTTGCGTCATTAGGTTATCATCATTATCTCAACATCGGTGTATCTGTGTCAGTAGGTCACCTCTATTTCTCACTCGATGGTGGCATAACATTGGTGACTCATCCATTGGTGAATCATTTCCAGTTTTCCCTAGTTTTCCAGTTTCACACCACTTACATCTTATTTGACAAAACCAGAGTTCAAATCCTAGTTTGGGATTTTTTAAGGTTGTTACAATGGATAATAATTATATCTTTAATATCCAAATTCTCCAAGGACTTTCACATACTCAAACCTCATGATAATGACCCTAATACCATGATTTATAGATTTTGAAACCGTTCTTCCTTTAATATAGGATCCGGATCTTCAAACCCTATATCCTCTCTTCCTTAGACCTTTTTGTCTCATGGTGTTCCTAGATCCTTACTCTATGAATGAATTATAACCATGCGCTAAATCCACTTATTCTATGATAAATCCCATCCTTCTCAATTTTCTTGGAGATCTTTCTGGTTGCTCGCATGTTTCCATATTTTTCACAAAGATGAGATTTGTTTGAATGTTGTTTCAAGTAGGTATTATGATGAATCTATTTAATTGTGCATCATTCGGGGATAGTTTACTAATTATTCTATCTGAATAATGAGTGAATACATTTCATAAAATGAGTGATAAAATATGATCCAAATATAATGGGGTCAATGAAATAATGAGCTGGGAGTGGTTTGATGTTGGCTTCCTACTTTATTTGTTTTTGTTATGGTTTGTTTTAACTATATGCCTTCTAAAAATCCTGATCATTAGTGGTATTTTCTTGTGAACCAGTAATGATATTTTTCCACTTTTAATGGAATGATTTAATGGTTGTAACAAGAAAGTTTATTTAATAACATACATCTGGTTAAATAAATGGAAGCCCCAAGATAAAACATATTCTGTGATCACCCCAATTAAAATAGTTGAATTAAAGAACCCCTATTGAATAAATCTAAAAATACTCCTCTTTATAGGTGTGGTTGTGTACTGTGTTATCTGTTTGGTTTTGTGGGGTTTGTATATAGGGTGGTACATGAGGTGTGTTGGAATTCCAATTTGAGTCACTGTTTGATTGTAAAATGGATGATCTTATAGGACATGTGACTTCCTTTGTTGTGTTGTGGCCATCAAGCGACATTGGGTTGTAGGACTTCGATGTGGTTATTGGAATTTTTTACAGTGGGACTTCATCTAGGAATTTTTCTTGAAGGGGGGATGCATGTTTAACTGTGAGGGAAGGATTGTGCAGTATAACATTAATGAATGATGGTTGGAAGTGTGTTTGTTGCTGTGTATTTTCTTAATCAGTATCTTCAACTTTTATTGAAGTTGCAGATGTTATACTTGGTAGCTTCCCCGGGTTGTGATGGAATTAATTGAAGTGGACTCTTAATAAAAAATGTAAATATTTATAATAAAAAAAGGGATTATATTTATGCTTTGGCAGTGTCTGTTTGTGTGGTTGTTCATATGGGGGTAGCAGCATGCCTGGTTATGTGTTGGTCGGTTGTTTGTTTTGGGACTCTCAGGTTAGGCTATGTGTTTTTTACATAGATATATAAATTTTAGTTCTTTGTGAATTCTATATGCACCCCAACGTTTTTGAGAACCATGTGTCAAACACCCTCATTCATGGGGGAGGGTTTCCTTCCTAGAATCTCGGTGGGATGATGGATGGATAGTTGATGAATTTCTATATCACACCCTTTTATGGGTTCTTACCACTAGAATGTATTTGGGAAGTCTATATTGGATTGATTATTACTATAGTCCATGAACCTTTGGGTAGGTTTTTTGTGGTTGAGGGGATCAAGTGTTTGGGAGCAATGATTGTTTCCCCTGATTCTTGAGGATGTGGCCAAGGTGTGTGTGGGTGAGATGTGTGGTGTAGTTCTGTCATAGGAGTTTGTGGGTGAGATGTGTGGTGTGGTTGTAGCCTTGGTGTCTACGGGCATGATTTATGTGTGATTTGAGGGGCATGTTTGTATGGGTAGGTTGTGGCAGTTGGAATGTATTTTTGAAGAGGGGTATCATCAAGATATTAGTTTCTTTGAATGAGCAGTCCACCAATGGGAATGTGGTGTTGGGTACCCAATTTTCAATGTGCTTATACAACTACATTAATTGACTTGCGTTATTTCTTGATTATGCCTTTGTGAGGCTAGGATGGTGAGTATTACATGGTTGGTTCTTTGAGGTTATACTCTTTTCTCATAGGGTCATTTGTATATTCCACCACTTGTGCACAGGTGATGTTATTTTTCGTACTAGGTGTACTTGTATACTCACCCTATGTATAAGAAACTATTTTTAGGTCTCTAGGAGGACTTTGAGAACCATACTGGAATTTACTAGATTGAGCGTCATGATACCTTCAGTGCTTCTAAATTGTTTCTTTTTTTGGGTAATTTGTAGTAATTTTGTTTTAGTTTTTCACAGTTTACCTATATATCATGTATGGGATTGATTTGGTTTCTTTTGTAAAAATGTTTGGAGTTGTTGTAATTTTTCAATCTTATCTCCCATTCCAGTTTTCATTAAAAAAGGTAATGCCTTCCATTTTGTGTGATTTTATATACACATGGTACTAGTCGGCTATTCAGGGACTACCAAAGGATGGACTAGTGGGTCATTATCTCCCTATCATTTTGAATAATGAATGGCTTCACAAATTGCCATCCCTTCTGTCATCTTCATGAAGGACGGTCATGACAAAATAGTATTAGAGTGGATTGTTGTGCGATAGGATGAAGTTCACAATTATGCATAGTGGAGATTTCACGAGAAGATAGGGAAACAGTGTTGAGAAATCTTGGTGTGTGAAATTGAATTGGGAGGATCGATAAGGGATTAGTATTGTTGGGTCCCCTATGATCTGCTGCAAGGAATCTAGACCTACTCGATGACAAAGTGAGGCTATAATGATTGTAGGTTAGAGACCCTCGAGAAGGTACATGGATCATAATGACTTTTGATATTATGTTTATGTCATGTTTTTATAATAAAATTAAAATGAAGTGTTAAAACGAATCTTAAATAAATTTAATACCATGTGGTAATATGGGTTCTTTGATTTCCCTTTCATCTATGGAACCCAGACATTTCCAATGTGTGGTAGGGGCAGTTGGGACCCAACATTGTGACTTGGTTGATCAGTGGAGGGCTGATCGAGAGTTGGAAGATAACTTGTGAAAAATTTCTTTCATGCTTTCATATAGTAGACCCTGGTGAAGTACAAAGGCAATGTTTTAGACATAAATATGGATTGATGACTTGAAGGGATTAAAATAAAGTTTTCCTAGATCCATGCTCTGAGGGGGTACTTGGTTCTTTTCTAAGTGATCAAGGTGTGAAGAGTGTCTTGTCAGTGGTGGACGCTTTAACTTAGAGAGGGGACGGAGACTGATGTCTTATATGGTGTCTTTGAGAAGGAATTTAAGGAAGAGTTCCTTCCCTTGATAATGTTGGATTATAAGTGGAACGAGAGTCTCTACCTCTAGTAGGGGAGTACGTCTATGAGGGAACTGGGGAACGAGATCAAGGTTCTCCTATGATTTTCTTTGGTTCTCTTTTTGGATGAGAAGTCACAGTAAATACTCTAGAGTGAGGCACTCCAACCTTCTATTCAGTATTTTGTCACTCACTTTACCATACCAACATACTTAGAGATTGGAATATGGATGAACTAGTGGTGAGGATGCACTCATGGGGAGGTGTACCTGAAGAGGGGAGCCATCTGAGTTTGTCAAAGTGTAAGGTAGTTTACAGAAGGTGTCCTGCATCAGTGCCTTCCTGGTTTTGGCCAATGGGGAGTACTACTGAATAGTTCCAGTTTTGATCTCATGGTCCTAGCTCTTTACCCATGGTACCAGGATAGTGATTCTTTGTCTATAGAGGCCATGAAAATATTTGGAACTAGTGCCTTGTTCGAGCTCAGTATGATAGAGGTGGGGAAGTAAGCACCTACCCCAGTAGAAGTAGTTTCCAGTTAAGAACTTCTGTAATGCCCTGACCCCAGTTGCCCAGAGTCAGTGCATTATTTTTATACATTGGCATGATAACAAGGAATCAAGTCCTAAAGGACTGATCATCTTAGTAGTCTTGGAAAATAGATTACATACATGAATGTAACATTACACTTTAAGACATACAAAACAACATAAATAATCCTTTATGAACGCCATTATTCACTTGGATTAACCCTTCATATCAATCACAATAAACTTCATGGAATCCTTGGACAGATAAAACATAGAAATGGGTGAGCTCAAATGCTCAGTAAGGGTAATAAATACAGTGGAAACTTTCATAAATAAGCATAAGCATTTACAACATTTTATAAATAAAACAAAAGCCTTTTAAACTCAAACATCAGCATAATATGGAAAAAATAAAATGAAGTAATGCCATTTACATATTCACATGGATATTCTAATAGTAAAATTATCACATGAAATATCACTAACCACTTTCATATTGATGGAATGCATAATGCCAGACTATCATAACCACATACTCAAGGCCTGGTGCCAAGACTACAAATAAGATTTTGTCAAGTCCTTGTGCGAAGACACTAGTTTGTCTCATGAGACCTGCCTATGAATCAAGGAGCTATATTGGGCTCCAACTGTAACTTATTATGTCCAATGAATTCCGCATATGAATAGGTTTAAACATAACATAAACATTCATATTAAAACTAGCATACGAAATGTCAATACTTTATCCATAAACCATGAATGGTTTAAAAATAACACATCCACAGTCAAACATGTCACAAAACCTTAAATACAATATGGAAGTCTTGTATCATAATTAATCAACTTAAAATAATCATAATATCCATCAATGGATACTTACATCGATGAAATCAAAACTATTTGACAGTAATATCTCTTTTTTGAAATAATTCAAAAGTCACACATTTGTTATGGAAGTAATATAAAAGATATTTTAGAATGAATGTGTCCCATACCACATTGAAACATTTGAAAATAAATATCATTTGAAAACATTTATGTCTATATAAATAAATCGTTAAAATTATTTTGAAAACATGGACATTAATTAAAATGATTTAGAAAGATAAATCAGTGAAACATTTAATATCATGATCTTGATAAAGAGTACCTTTCACAAATTATTAAAATATTCATCTTGAAAGCATTTAAAAGTAAAATAATTATAAAATAAAAAATTTACATTCAAAATATTATTATAAGATTGTATGGTAAGATTCTACGAGTTTATAATGATAGAAAATAGCCGCACCCGCTGTATAAGTTAAAAAAACACTCTTACCTTAACTTTGTCAAAAAGGTCAAAAAGTACAATATTTAAAAAATGAAAGAAATATAACTTTTAGAAAACATAAAGGTATAAATTACATTAAACCATTTTATAGTAAATAGTATAAATGTTTTGAAATATATTTTTATGAAACATGGATGTGGATGATAAAGAGGTCCCATTAAATAATTACGTATAAACAACCTCGGATAATGAAGAGATTGTGAAATAAACCCTTACCAATTTGGTAATTTAAGAAAAATACACCCCATGAAAGAGATATCATAAATTGAATATGTAAATACACATAAATTAATGTGTATTACACAAATAATACAATTATGGTTAGTACATACACCACACAAAAGGTAATAGTGGAAATATGGTACGAATCTCATGGAAATAAGGAGTGAGATGAAAACCCCTTACCTTGAACCTTCATTTAGTCGAGGGTATGTTTATCCTAATGTATAAATACAATAGTATGTTATTAAATTATAACCAAACCATAATAATATTTATGATATCATACATTATTCATTTATGACTTTATACTGCCAATTTAATAATAATTTCCATGTAATATTAACATTTTGGGTAATAATCGCTTTCTTTATCATACATGTTTTAACTTGTTACTCTTCATTGTATAACATAGATCAGGATTTAAATACTTCCATAATATAAAACATGATTTATATATCATATATATTTAGAATATAAATATGTATAATTGATGTATATATGAAATGGAAGTCACCATTTATGGAGACGGTAGTCCGTACGTATGCATAAACGTTGTTTCTGTTATCATATAGTATTGAACGAAAGTAAGTGAATGAGATATATTTAAGTACACAAATACTTATATATATAAATATATATATCTACATTATCATTATTATGTCATATATTACATACTTATTAGTAATATATATTTTTTATAATTGTCGATGAATTGTGAACTTGGAAATGAATCTCATCGCGTCGTGGAGACGGTAATCCGTACGTACACACAAGAAAAAATATCATTATTTTATTATTAAAATAATATATAATTTGATAGTATATCATATATAAATAATATTTTCATGTTATATTTATTTTTTAATTCAAATAAACCTCATTATTATACACATCCAAATAATAATGAACTGAATAACAATCAAACCACGACGTGGAGACGGTAAACTGTACGTACGCACGTATAATGACATGTCATTCAAAGGGTGGATAGAATAATGAATTTGGTTGTACCATAATTATAATAACCTCACAGTATAGAGAATATACTGGAGTTATAATTTTATAATGGAAACAACAAAGAAAAAGGAAGTGGAAGAAGAAATGAACTTGAAAGAGGGTGGTGAAATCATTACCTCTTCTTCAGGTACTTTATTTTTATTTGATCAAAATGGCTCCTTATGATGGCTTTATGATCAAAAAGAGGTCACTAAGTTGAAGGGAGGATATTTTAGAGGGTATTTGGGCAGGGTTTGGATGAGACAAATGCCTTAGAAGGTGTGAATTAGAGTGAATGGGGAGTGCCCTTTTATAAGAGGGGTGAGGGGAACCTTAGAAAAAACATAAAATATTAATTTATAATAAAATAATATTCGGTTTCTAATGGATACAATGTTTATTATTCAAATTATAAGGTGGGGATAGGTTGAAAAAAACTCAGGCAATAGGTTTTATAATGGTTTGGGTCACTTTATTAACCTTATCTTTTAGTTTTAACTCTAAGTTAATTAGTTTGACATTTACCTTGTCACTTTGTATTTTGTATATTATATGCTTAATAAACACACTATATACTTCCAGGAGACCCCCAAGTGGTCCATTAATGATACACCTATCTTTATATAAGTGTTTTGGCCAAAACGTAGATTTTTAAGAATAGAATATCAATTAATAATATAATATTTGTTTTTAAAACTCATTTATGTAAATTTTGACACTATTCAATAATTGATTTTTGTTAAAGTTTGAAAAACTTTATTAATTCGAACCAAATTCATTTAAGAAATCTTAACATGTCATATGGACCAATAAAATTAGTTTATGGCATCTAAACATTCAAATTATATTTATTTTAACATTTATAATACCAAGTATTTGATTCTTTTCTTTAATAAAGAAAATAGTGCATCATTATTGTGTCATAAAAAATTTAATTATTATATGTATAAAAATTATAAATTAAATAACATTATCTATTGAATATTTATAGATTTATAATTAATATTTTTATTAAAAATTATAACACATATAACTATGTGTAACAATTGTTTTTCTAAAAGATATATGCTTATGTCATTTTTGTATTACTTTATCTTAATTAATATAAAGTGTCATTATCACTTAAAAGTGGCTCAATGGGGTCCCAAAATCGCCCCAAAGATTCCCATGGTCCACAATATATCAACCAATAGGGTTAAGACACTATTTAGAGTAATTTAATAATATATTAATATTATTTTGTTACCCCTAGTTACCGGATTTACCCTTTAACCATGGTAAATAAAATATTTACCGAAGTAATTATTCAAAATGTATAAAAATGAGAGTTTACTATTTACACAATTTGGACATCCTGATTCCAAATATGGAATCCATATTTCTAAATTCAAAACACAGAAGTGGCATAATTTAATTTAAAATTAATTCCTGCTGTCAAAACAAAAAGTGTGTTTAAAAAAATAATAACTATCAAAAGATTGGAACTTGTTTATGTCTGGTTTAAATGAAAAATTATATCCAATGACCAAAATTGTATTAAATGGTATAAATATATACTAAATATACTTTAAAGACACTCAAATTCATAATTTATCACTATTAAAGTTTTTGATTAAAAAATTTTTTTTAATTAAAATTTAGTAATTTCCACTATTCATCAAAAATTGAAAGTTTTCAGAAAATTACCAAAATTTCACCCTAGGATAATTTCGATAATCCGAATCCAAAAATGAAGTCAATTTTGAAAGATAAAATTTATATATTTTCAAAAATTGGGTATTAATATTTGCAACGGCTATTTTGATTGGTCACGGTCTGTTATAATATTGAAGTTGTGTACAACACAATCTATTGCATTATACAAAGGGAAACGTACCATGGAAGCTGGGGTGTTACACCTTATAGCACAGGGAAAGTGAGTTTTGGCCAATCGAGTGAAGATAGTACTAGAGGATTCTGACCTTAGGGTGCTCCTTCGGTACCTCGACCATGGATTGGTTAGGGAAGCGATTGATTTCAGAGGGGTAGAGGAGCTGGGTGTGGGTAGTTTCACACCACTGAGTCAGCAGTTCCAGTGGGGCTAGAGGTTTTTTGAAGTACAATCAGTATTCTTAGAAATATTGTGTGTACATTGTTTGATTTAAGTGTTTAGCAACCCTTTGTTGCACCCAGCCCATCCCATGTATTGTGACTAAATGTAGAGAGACATTATATATCCCTAGTGTTGAGAACAGTAGTTGGAGATCAGACCAATATGTTCGATGTTTGTCGGGAATGTAGAATGATGTTGGGGCAGCCTTTGTCTAGTGGATATCTTATTATACTATGGATTCAGCCCTATGATGTCATATTAGGCATCAAATAGTTGTTTTTTGTGCACAATGTTGTCAAATTATTCAGAATAAGCTTTTTTTTCAGGTTTGGATTACTAGCATGCAATTTTTGTTGGTGAGTGGGGCTATAAGGTGAGAAGTGATTGTGTTGAACCTCTTCTCTCCTTGACAGACGAGCTGTTAGAAGGATCAATGAACACATAAACGATGGAGGTTATAAGTGTTGTTAATGAGATCCTAGATGTATTTATGTTGGAGGGGTTGACTCAACCCCCCTCAACATGATGTTGTGATCAGAATATAATTAAAACTCGGTGCCCGTATAGTTTTGATGTCTCCCTATAGGATGGAACCTTCTGAATTGTGTGAGTTTCAGATTCAGGTGGGTGATCTGATGAAGATAGGTTTTATTAGAGAAACTATATCATTGTGGGATGCTCTGGTCTTATCCTCAAATAATGATGATGGTGGTCTGAGGCTTTGAATATACTACCAATGGCAAAATCATGTTATACTCAAGAACTATTACCCTCTTCTGAGAATAAAAAATCTTTTTGATAGGTTACATGGAGAAGGATGGTGCTCAAAGATTGATCTTTGGTTTGTATATCACTAGTTGAGGGTAATGGAGGGTGATATCTTGAAAACTACTTTCATGTAATGGTATGGGAACTTTGAGTTTGTGATCATTCCATTCGGTGTTACGAAAGCACCATACGTGTTCATGTGTCTCATGAAAATTTACTTATAAATGTTCTTGGACTGGTTCATTGTTGTGTTCATCGACGACATCCTGATATACTCAAGGTTAGAGGAGGTTCACACCGAGTATATTAGGAGTGTCTTGGAGGTCATTAGACCCCACCATCTCCATGGGAATTTTTTCATTTACAATTTTTGGACCTGAGGTGGGAACATACTAAGACAAATGGTGTCTCATAAGAGGATATTAGTGGACTTGTCAATGGTCTAGGCGGTGATTTATTGTTCATCATTGAAAAATGTGGTAGAGGTTCGTTACTTCATAGGAATGGGGGGATATTACAAGAGGTTTGTTCCCAACTTCTCTAGAGTATTTTCTCCATTGATTACTTTGTCCAAAAAATTCCAAACCTTTTTATGGAGTGAGAAGTGTCAGGAAGATTTCAGTTGTCTGAAGGGGAGGTTGTTCAGTGCCCCAATGCATAGGCTTGTAGAGGAATGGGAAGTGTTTGAGGTGTTCTGGGGAACATCCAGTCTAGGATTGGGATGTTATATGAAGGAACAATGGTATGTGTTATCTTATGTGTACAAGATGTTATGTCTACATGAATACAAATATTACACACTTGATTCTGAGATTATAGTGGTTATGTTCACACTAATTTTTTGGTGACATTACCTCAATACGGTGTGCTTTTTTGTATTCATGCCTACTAATACCTTGAGGTATATCATCTCAAAGTGAGAATTGAACGTGTGAATGAAAATGTGGATGGTGTACTTATAAGACTAAAACATCAAGATCTCTTACAACTCAGGAATACAGAACATAATGGTTGATGCATTATACATGAAGTTGTAGAAGGATGTAGTTTGGAAATCCATGGAATACTGGAAGGTGATGGAGGAGGTGTACTCTTTACATACTAATGTGGGAGTGTATTATGTTACAATATCTATATTCTAGATGAGAGTACATTATTCCCTGATGCGGCATGTGGAGGAGTATAAGTGGGGAGACTCAGACAATGAAGTGATGTATGTTTGCACTGTCCAGTGTGATGCTCTAGAGGGATGGTTAGAGGATACTTAGAATTGAATGTTATTCAATGGGAGGATATTTGTCACAGGGGTGATGCAAGAGGGAGTTCTCTATTAGTTAAATAGCACACACCAATTGGTTCATCCACGAGTTACTAAAATGTACCAAGGATTGATGGAACAATTTTGGTTGCCCGAGTTGAATTAGCCAGTAGTTGTGTTTATGGAATGGTTCCCAGTGTTTCAATGGGTAATGGAAGAGAAGTGTGTTCCAGATGGTGTGTTTCAACCCATATACATTACTGAGTGGAAGTGAGATGGAATTTCGATATATTTATTCAAAAGATTACCCAGGACACATGGAGGATGTGATTATACTTGGGTAAAAGTATGATAGTTGATGAAATCAGCAGACTTCTTATTGATAAAAAATTCAAGAGCATTGGATTCATTAGTACAGAGTTTTGTGTATAAGGTGGTTTCGATGCTTGGAGTCCAAATATCCTTTGTCTTTGATTTGGATACAACTTTTACATCATGAGTTTGAAGGGTATTTTAGTATGCCTTTGGAACTAAGTTATGCATCAGCAATGCTTTGTACCCTCAGAGAGATGGATAGAAATAGATGACCATCCATATGATGAAGGACATGTTGCAGGAACGACTTCAGTGGGTCTTGGGTGAGGCAATCTCTCTTGGTATAATTTTAATTCAATAATAGCTATCACTACTCCATTGGAATGGCTCCATTTAAATCTCTATATGGGACTTCATGCCGTTCACCCTTATGTTAAACAAAGGATGGTAAAATAAATGTTCTTTGGTTGGAACATGGTGAAGAGTACGATAGAGTAGCTTCCACTTGTCCGTGAGAGGATGAAGTCAGTACAGGACCGACAAAAGTTGAATGCCAGTTGTAGGAGGAGGTCTATAGAGTTCAAGGATTGGGGCCATGTTTTCATAATGGTTTCCCCTTGGCATGGGTAGTGGAGGTTGGGAATAGAGATAAATCTTTATCCTAGGATCATAATAACTTATGAGGTGTTGGGATGAGTTGCAAAGGTGTAATATCAGCTGGAGTTGACACCGCGATTGGATAGAATCCACAACTTCTTCCATGTATCTCATATCTATCGCTATCTAAATGATTAGAGACAAATCATTGACTGGGGAGTGTTGGATAACAAGGATGAAACATCATTCTTGGTTTGGCCTATATGAATAGAGGATCATGAAGAGAATGTGTTGCGTTGATGGAACATTCTATTGGTTTCTGTTTCATGGAGGCATGGTGGCCTCGATGATAGTACATGGGATAGGGAGGCACAAATGCATTCCCAATACCTAAAGTTATACTATGCTCTATTTTAGTGTTTTAGTTTTCTTATTTTTTTATGTTGTATTGCTTCACCTTGTTCATTATCAAATTAGTTTAATCCCTATTCTCTAAATGTTTATGAGAAGTACTGACTGTGCTGCTGAAAGTGGTTAATATATTCACATGCTGGAAGGAGATCCCAAATACATATATCTGGATGGTGTTCCTTTGGTGGATGTGTGGTTGTTTCAGGAAGTGGGGTCTTAGTGTTTTGAAAGTTGTTCAGGAGATATATGAAAAGGATGTGTTCTTGGATTTTTGGGTTTTAATTACAGTTTTCGAACAACATAAGTTGGTTTGATCATTGATAGGTATCTTATAGGGTGGTTGTTCATTCCTCTATTTTCCATTGTTTACTTTTAAATTATCTGGGATGAGAATAGTTTTTGACGCATCTTATTTAATGACCTATATTTCACCAAGACATTACTTTGTGAAAATCCTATGTTTAGGGTGTACTGGGAAGAAATGGTAGCTCGTTCAAGAAATTGAAAATTTTCATATTTTTTCATCAGTGAGTTAGGGTCATTGGAATCAGTGATTCATGGGTGTCGGCATTAGTATGTTGATGCATAGGTAGGACATGGAGTCAGTATGTCGAGATGTTGTTAGGTTAGGTCTTCGGTAGATTGAGGTGTAGGTACCTTGATGTGTCGGTAGTTCATTGCGTCTATAGGTCATTGCATCAGTCGGTCAGTATCAGTAGCTCAACATCAGTGGATTAGAATTGGTAGTTCATGTCAGTATCTTAAACATTATTGGCTAATCATTGGAAACTCACCCATTAGTGACTAATTTACATATTTCCCTAGTTTTCCAATTTAACCCCTCTGATGTCTTATTTGACACAAACTGAACTCAAAGACCTGTTTAGGAATGTTTATGGGTGTTTCAAAGGATGTTAAGTATATCATTAATATCCAAACACTCTGAGGACATTGAGATACTAAAACTATGTGATGTTGACCATGATCCCATGATTAATGGGTTTCGAAACCATTCTTCCCCTAATATTTAATCTAGCTCTTCAATGACGAGATCCACTTATACATTTACCCTTTTAATTGTCTCTTAGGGAACCTAAAGCCTTCATATTTGGGTGAATCATTCACCTATTTTAAATCCCCTCTTACTATGATAAATCCCCTCATGCTTAATTTTCTTGTATTTCCCTCTAGCTAGTTGTGTGATTACATTTTTTTCACAAAGAGATGTTTTGGTCACGTTTTGTTTCAAGTAGAGAGTATTCTACATCTCTTTAATGTTTCATCATGTGGGGTGGGTGCACTAATTATTCCTTGTAAAGAAAGGGAGAATACATTTCATAAAATGATTGATAAAAAATGATCAATAGATAATGGGTTCAATAAAATAACGATCTGGGAGTGGTTTGATGTAGATCACATGTTTTATTTGATTTTGTTATGGTTTTTTGTGGATACATACCTTCTAAAAATCATTATTGTTGGTTCTAATTTCATTTGAATTGATAATACTATATTTTTACATTTAATCTCAAGATTGAATGTATTTAACATGAAGGTAATTTTAATCATGTAAACTTGGTTAAATATATGGAATCCTCATGATAAAACATATTTTGTGATCATGCCTATTCACAAAGTGGAATTAATGAACCCCTATTGGGTATGTCTTAATACACATGGATTGATAGGTGTGGCTGTGTACTATGGTTTTTAGTTGTGTTTGTGGGATTTTTGTATGTGGTGGTACAGGAGGAATTTTGGTATCCCTGTTTGAGAGAATAATTGATTATCTAATGGGTGGACTTATTGGTATTGGGACTGACTTTGTTATGTTGTGGCCATCGAGTGACGTTGGGAAGTGGGATTGTGATCTGGTTATGGGCTTTTTGTGTAGTGGGGATCCATCAATGAATTGTTTGGGAAGTGGGGTTGTAGATTTTGTGTGTGTGTGTAGGATTGTGTCATATAACATTGAAGAATAATAGTTGACAGTAGGTTGGATGATGCGTGTTTAGTTAATTGGGATCTTCACCTTTTGAGGTGGTTGAAAATGTTGTGCTTGGTAGTTTCCCTAGGCTGTATAGGAACACATTAAAGTTGAACTATAATAAATAAATGGAATTTGGATAAATGAAAAAGGCAGTTGGGTTTATGCTTTGGTTGTTTCTGTTTGTGTGGTTGCCAATATTGGGGAAGTTTCAATCACGGTTCTGTGTAGGTTGGATGTTTGTTTTGAGACCCGTAGGTTGTAATGAGTGTTTATTTACATATATGTAGAGATTTTAGTTCCCTGTGAATTCAATATGCACCCCACCCTTGTTATGAAACATGTTCCAAACACCCCCATCCGTGGGGGAGGGTGTCTTACCCAACATCCTCCTGGGAGGATGGATGGCTAGTTACTGAAGTTCTTCCTTGAACTCTCTTCAATGTTCTTACCACTCACCATATCTGTGAAAGCTGAAATTGATTGATTCTTACCGTAGTCTAAGATCCTTTGGGTAGGTTTGGTATGGATGAAGGGACCAGAAGTTTGCGATCCAGGTTTGTTTCCCAATTGTCTTCAGGGTTATACCAAGCTGTCTGTGGGTGAGATGTGTGGCATGGTTGTGGCATAGGTTTCTATGGGTTAGATGTGTGGTGGGGTTATGGCCCATGTGTCTGTGGGAGGGATTGTTTTGTGCTATAATGCCCAAGTGTGTGCAGGTAGGTTGTGGCAGTGGGATCGTGTTTTGAAAGTGTGGTGGCATAAAGAAGGTAGCCATTAGAAATGAAAATTTAACCAATGGGAATGTTATTAGAGGTACCCAAATAGAAATGTTCCTATACAACTACATTATCTGAGATGAGTTATTTGGTGAGTGTTCCATGGTGTGGATGGTCTTGTTAGTACTCCTTGGTATGTGCATTGAGGTTCTACTTTTTGTCAAATGGGCATTAGTTGGGTACCCCACTTCTACCAATGTGGATTTAGTTTTCTAACTAGGAATACTTGTATACTCACCATACATCTATAAAGTAATTATCAGGGTTCCATAATAACTTTGAGGAGGGTGATATACTTTAATAGCTTGGGCATTAAGATAGTTTTTGTGCTGCTGCTTAGTTCTATTCTTTTGGAACTTGTTTTTAGTAATTTTTTTTTACTTTTTTCCTGAATTATATTTATATCATGCATGGGATGGATTTGGATTATTATATATAAATGTGTGGAGATTTTCTAATTTTTCATCTTATTTCCCAATCATGTTTTAATTAAAAAGGGTAATTACTTCCATTTTGTGTGAGAATATATACCCTTGCATTTAGTCTCTACCCTGAGACCTATTAAAGGCAGGAATTATGGGTCATCATATCTCCATCATCTTGATGAAGGAAGGTCTTGACACTTTGTCTCCCTTCCATCATCTTGCAGATGGTGGGTCATGAAATGATAATATTAGAGCTGATGATTGAGGGGTAGGATGGAGTTTAGTGATAGGAACATTGAGGAATTCATGGAAAGGTAGGTAAAATTTCTTAGGAATTCTTGGTGCATGAAATATGATATGGGAGACTGTCTAAGACATATGATTTTAGGGCCCCCATGAACAATGGAAGGAATCTGGACCTACTGAACGACCAACTAAGGGTACACTGATTCTAGGGTAGAGACATAACAGAAATTACATGCATCATCATAGATGTTTTTTTCTTATTTGAATTGGTATATTTCAGAATTTAATTTAAACAATAATTTATAATGAATCTTACCCCAAAATATCCATACTACTCGGGCATAGTGGATCCTTGTTTTCTTTTTCTGTTATGGAACCCAGACGCCACCCATGTGTTGTACTAGCATTTGAGGCCCAACAGACTAATTTTGTTAGTGAAGAGAGGGATGATCAAGAGGAGGAAAAAGAATTGTGGAAAATGTCTAATGATGATTTCTAGTGGTAGACCCTAGGGAAGTGTGAAGGTAGCATTTCAGACATAGATACAGAGGGATGACCTGAGGAGATGACAATAACCTTTATATTGATCTGTTCTAATCTCCTAGTCCTAGCCATTTCCCCATGGGCCCAGAACCAAGGTTCTTTATCTATGGAGATCGTGGACATCATTGGACTAGTTACTAGTTCATTATCAGTACATGGGGGGTGGGCAGGTCCTGTGGCCAACCAGGTAGTAGTAGTTTCAAGTCATACCCTTCAAGTAATAGGGATAGTGAGTTCTCACCCCATCAAGGGTAGATGGTGCTGTAGGAGGATGACGTCAAGTTGATCATTAGGGACCTCTACTAGGGCATGGTCAGGGAGGAGGTCAACATCAGAGGTGTAGAGGAGTTGGGCAAGGGCAGTTGCATGCCACCGAGGCATCAATTTCAACATGGTAAGAGGTTGTTTGAGATAGAAAGAAGCATTTTAGCACTCTTGTGTGCGGTTTGATTGATTTAAGAGCTTATCACTCTTTTTGTGCACCTCTCCTAGCCTAGGACTTGGGACTCGGCATAGAATTACCTTTGAAGCCCCTGGTGCTGAGAACGCTACTTAGAGGTCCGACCAGTCTGTTCGATGTTTTACAGGGTTGTCGAAAAAGGTTTGGGCCACATCATTCTAGTGGGGAACCTCTTTTGCTATATATGTCACCACAAGATGTCATATTTGGCATTACATTGTTGTTTCCCATCCACACTATTATATAATAATATCGTATAAGTGTCATGTTGTCCAGTGTGGACAACCTATGTGTTGTTTTCATTTGTGATCAGGGCTATTAGGTGGGCAGTCATAGTGTCGAGCCCCTTCCTTCCTTGATGGCTAAGATGTTAGCATGATCAGTTGACATAGAGATGGTGGAGCTTCCGAGGGTTGTTATAGAGTTCTTATATTACTTTCTAGAAGATTTTGTTACTCTACCCCCACGATGTGATGTTGAGTTCAGAGTAGACTGCTTCCCGGTGCATCTAAGTTTTGATGGATACCTGTTATATGGAACCTTTTAAATTGTGGGAGTTGCAGATTCAAGATGATGACCTATTGATGAAGGGTTTCATCCGTCCATGTTTTTCACTAAGGTATGATCCGGTCTGATTGATAAAATGGAAGATTGTGGTATGAGGTTGTGCATGGACTACCAGAGACTCAATAATGTAACAGTCATGAACTGTTAACCTATTCTAAGAGTGGAGAAAATTTTCAACTAGTTAAGGGAGAAGGTTGGTTCACTAGGATTGTTCTACAATATGGATATCATACATTGAGGGTAAATGAGGGTAACATCCCGAAGACTACTTTCAGGTGCCAGTATTGGCACTTTTTGTTCATGGTCCTGCAATTAGAAGTTACAAATGAACTAGCCGTGCTCATTGGGATCATGAAATCTATATTCCACAAGTTCCTAGACCGTTTCTCCATCATTTTAATAAACACAATCCTAATAATATCAAGGTAACAGGAGGATAATTCCGAGCATTTGAGAACTATCTTTGAGGTCTTCTAACACCACCGACTCTATGGTAAGTAGTCCAAGTGCAAGTTCTAGATGAGAGAGATTCACTTCCTTGGATACATTGTGTCTCAATAGAGGATTGTAATGGACCCATAAATGGTCAAAGCGGCTGTTTCGTGTGCATTACCCATGAATGTGGTGAAGGATATTAGCTTCCTAGGTCTGGCGGGCTATTTCCAGAGGTTTGTTCCCAACATCCTTCATGTGAAAGATCCATTGAAGAATTAGAGAAAAAAAGACTAAGCCTTCATATAGAGTGAGTAGTGTTAGGAAGAATTCATCTTCCTGAAGGGAAGTCTGCTCAGTGCAGTAGTGATTTGGTTTCTGGAGGAAGGGGAAACATTCAAGGTGTTCTACGATTCTTCTTGTATTGGATTGGGATCTGTGTTGATGTAGTATTGGGGAGTGATCCATTATGGGTTTAGGATGTTATGTCTGGAAGAATGTTACTATTCCACCCCTAATTAGGATATTGAAGTGTTCATGTTCTCACTAAAGTTTTGGAGACATTACCTAATTGGGGAGTGCATTGTGGTCTTCAAGGATCACAAGATCTTTTGGTATATCTTCTACCTGTGAGATCTAAACATTCTACCGCACTGGTGGATGCTGCTTCACCAAGAATATGATTTCATGATATCTTACAACTCTTGAAAAGGGAATGACGCTGATGGTTCCTTATATCATAATTCAAATAATTAAATATTTTGCAAGTCCATGGATGCTTAGAAGGTGATCAGGGAGTTTTCCTCATTACATATTTATAATAGAGTGGATGATGGATGATATTTTCCATTTCAAATTAAAATCAAATCATCCTTGATGTGGAAGGTGGAGGAGTATTAGTGGAGATACTCTGATATGGATGTGATCCCTGATCCCATTGTCTAGGGTGATTCTCTAGTGGGATGGTTAAAGGATAGTCAGAATAATATGTTATTCTATGATAATATACTTTCCTCGGTGGAGATGCATGTGGGAGTTCTCCATGAATTCTATTGCTCACCTCTAGTGATGCATCTTGTATTTTATAAAATATTCTAGGTCTTGAGGGAAAATTTTTAGTGGACTGAGTTGATGTGGGAAGTGGATGAGGTTGTGACAAGGTTCCTATTGTTTAAGAAAGTAATGTCTGAGAACAGTGTTCCAAACATTCTGTTACAAAACATATATATTAATGAGTGGAACTGGTATGAAATATCAAAGGATTTTGTCATTGGTTGACACAAGACTCAGGGGTTATGTGACACTCTTTGGTTTACAATGGATCGGTTGATAAAATCGGCTAACTTCTTGGTGATCAAGGAGTCAAGTTTAGTGGATGCCTTAGCATGAATGTATGTGGATTAGGTGGTGTGACATCATGGAGTCCGATGAAAAATTGTATCTGATTGAGATGAATGTTCTAAATATTGAGTCTTAAAGGGATTACATTATGCCATTGGAACTTAGTTACGACATAACAATACATTCTACCAACAGTCGGATGGAATAACAGAGAGGAACATCTGGACGATGGATGAAATGTTATCGGCATGTGTTCTAGAATTATGCGAGTCTTGGGTGATCCATTGTCCCTTTGTATAATTTTAATACAAAAATAGATATAACTCTATCATTGGAGTGTATCCGTTCATATATCTACATTGTAGGTTGTGTCGTTCACCATTATATTGGAAAAAGGTTTGGGAAAGGACTATTCTTGGTTCTGATGTGGTGAGAGTATGACAGAGAAGGTGAATATTTTCCATGAGTGGATCAATACAGTACATGACCGATAGATGTCATATGATGATCGTAGGAGGAGGCCTTCAGAGTTAGAGTATGGGGAATTGTTTTCTTGAAGGGTTCCCCTTGATGTGGGAAATGGAGGTTTGGCTGAGAGAGCAAGCTTTCCCCCAGATTCATCATAATGTTGGAGGGGTTGGGACCTATTGGCAAGGTGGAATATCATCTGGAATTGCCACCATAGTTGGGGAGGATCTAAGATATCTTCCATGAATCTATTCTCCATCGACGACACAACTTTCGCGATGCGAACAAAACGAATCGAGGAACCTGAGGAGAAGGTGCTGTGTGGATTGACCATTCCATTAGTTCCTGTGTTATGGAGGTATGGCGGCCTCAAGGAGAGTACATGGGAGTAAGAGGCAATGATGCGTGCCCCATACCTTGATCTGTTATATGTTCTGTTTCTGTTTTTAATTTTGTGCATCATTTTATGATGAAATGATTGACCTAGTTCATTATAAGAAGAGTGGTATCCCTATCCACTAATTGTGTGTGATTAGTCTTGACTGTAGGGAGGCGGGGAATGATACCTAATAAATATGTATTATCACATATGTGATTGAACTCGATCGAGGTAGTCAAGGCTGCCCAAAGAAGATAATATCAGGACATAGAAGAATGATCTCCCAAATCCATGTGTCTGGATTATGTGGATTTGGTGGTTGTATGGTTGTTTCGGGAAGTTGGGCCCTAGTGTCTCTATAGTTTTTTAGGAAATAGATGACAATGCTGTTCTTGAAATCCATTATTTTAACATTAGTTTTCAAATAACACAAGGTGGTTTGATCCTACAGAGGTATCTTAAAATGTGGTTTCTCAAACATCAAATTTTTGTGTTTGTTTTAAATTTATTGGTATGAGAATATATTGAGAGGTATCTAATGTAATTACTCAAATTTCCCTAGTCCATTCCATTGTAAAAATATAGCATTTATGGTGTTCTGGGAGGTAACAATATCTAGTATCAAGTGTTTTCCAAATTTCAATTATTTTATATTAGTGATTTAGGAGCATTGGCATCAGTGATTCTGGGAATCAGCATCAATGAGTTATGGGCATTAGTGTCGGTAGGTCGAGGTATCGATTGATCAGGTCATCGGTATATCGAGGCATCAGTAGGTCATGGAATAAGTAGTTTGAGGCATTTGTAGGTCATTGTGTTGGTAGTTCATTATGTTGGTAGGTCAATATCAGTAGCTCAGTATTTGTGTCCCAACATCGGTAGGTCATATAGGTTTCTCACCTATTTTTGGCTCAACAACAGTGAATCAACCATCAGTACCATATTTCCAATTTTCTCATGTTTTCTAGCTTCTCCTATGTAACTCATTATTTAAAAAAACAGTGTTTAAAGTAATTATTTTGAGAATTTTAAGGTAGTTTCAATGGATATTATGTATAACTTTAATATCTTAATGCTATGGGGACTTTGAGATACTCATACTACATGATCCTGACCATGATCCCTTGATTAATGGATTTTGAAACCATTTTTCTTTAATGTAGGATCTGTCTATTAAAACCCGAGATCTTATCACCCTTATACTCTTTCAGTTTTCTCTTGGTGCGCCATGATCCATCCTCTCTAAAAAATCATGCTCCTGTTCTAAATCCACTCATAATGTGCTTCATAACCTCTGACTCAGTATTATTGGAGTTATTTCCTGTTGGTCACGTGATTCCTTATTTGGGAAAAAGTTGTTTTTTGTTTCATGTTGTTAGAATAGGGATTCTTCTACTTATCTTTAATTGTACCTCATGCGGGGTGGGTGTAATAATGATTCCTTACAAAGTATAGGTGAATATATTTCATAAAACAACTGATAAAACATGATCAAAAGATAATGAGGTCAATGAAATAATGATTTGGGAGTGGCTTGATGTTGATATCATGTTTTATTTGTTTTTATTATGGTTTGATGTGTTTGTATGCCTTCTTAAAATCATGACTATTTTTTGTCTTTTCATGTGAACTAGTAGTGATCTATTTATCACTTTAATATCATTATTGAGTGGCTATTACATGAAAGTATTTTTAATGATGCACACATGGTTAAATAAATGGAAGACCTAGGATAAAAACTAATTTGTGATCACCCATGTTAACAATGTGCAATTAAATAACCCAAGTGGTATAATTATGAATACTCATTTTTTGGTGTGGTTGTGTACTTTATTTATTGGTTGGGCTTCTGGGATTTGTGTACGGTGTGGTAAATGGGAGTGTTGGTATCCCAGTTAGAGATACTGATTGATTGTGGAATTAGTGGACTTTTAGGTAGTGGGACTTTCTTTTTTATAGTGTGGACATTGAATGGTGTTGGGTAATGGGACTGCAATGTGGTAACGTGATTGTTATGAAGTGTGACTAAATCTGGGAATTCACTGGGTAGAAAGGATGTAGGTTTGGTTTTGAGTGAAGTATTGTGCAGTATAACTTTGAAGAATGACAGTTAGCAATAAGATAGTTATTGTGTGTTCAGTTAATCATGTTCTTTACCTTCTGAGGTAGTTTTAGATTTTGTTCTTGGATGTTTCACTAGGCTGTACTAGAATAAATTTAAGTGGACCCTTAATTAATAAATGGAAAGTGGTTAAATGAAAACGGGTATGGGTTTATGATTCTATTGTGGATGTTTGTGTGGTTGTTCATATGGGTGTATCAACAAGAAAGGTTTTAGGTGGGTTGGTTTTTTGTTTTGGGACCTTTAGGTTAGGAAGATTTTTTTTACACCTATAGGTGTAAATTGTAGGTCCATGTGATTTCTATATGCACCCCACCCTTGTTGAGAACAATATGTTGAACCCCAGTTTTCATGGTGGAGGGTTTCTATCCCAACATATTGGTGGGAGGATGGATGACTGGTTTCTAAATTTCTTCCTCGCACCGTCTTCCAGGTTCCTACCACTCGAGCATAGACAGGAAGGTTGTAATGGCTTGAGGCTTACCGTAGTCCTAGATACTTCAGGCATGATTGGTGTGGATGAGGGCTTTCAATGATTGTGATCTAGGTTTGTTACCATTTTTTATTCAGCATGAAGCCCAGGTGTCTATGGGTGAGTTGTGTGGTGTGGTGGTGGCCCATGTTTCTATGGGGGAGATATGTGGTGTGGTAATGGACTAGGAGTCTATGAGTGGTATATGTCTGTGTTATGAGGCCCAAGTGTGTTTAATAAGGTTTTGGTAGTGGGACATCGTTTTAGAAGAGTGGTAGCATCAATACGATAGCATTTAGTAATGACCAGTTAACTTATGGGAAAGTGGTGTTGGGTGCTCATGTGTTGATGTTCTTATAATATTAATTTACTTGACTGGCATTATTTTTTGAGTGCGACTTGGTGGGGATGGGATTATTAGTATTATTTGATAGGTGCTTTGATATTTTACTTTATTATAATAGGGGCATTAGTATGTTCCCCCACCTGGGCATGAGTTTCTTTAGTTTTCCTACTGGGTATACTTGTATACTCACTATATGTGTGTAATTTTATTTTCAAAACTCCAAGAATAATTTTAGGACCGTGATGGACTTTATTTTCTCGAGTGTCGGGATAGTTGTTGTGCTGATAAATAGTTTCTTTTGGTTCTTATTTTTTGTACTTTGGTTGTACTTTGGTGAATTTTTTTGTTAAAATTATGCATGGGATGGATTTGGGTTCTTTAATATAAATTTTTGGAGTTTCTGGAATTTTACCGTCTTACCTCCCAAACTTGTTACATTAAAAATGGAAATGCCTTCCATTTTGTGTAAGATTATATACACTTGATGGAAGTTTCCAATTTGGGGCCTATTGTAGGTGGAACTCGGTGGTCATTATCTCTCCTTCATCTTGAAGAAGGAAGGGATTAGTGCCCCTCATCTTGAGGAAGGTTGGTAATGACAACTGTAGAAGTAGTAATGAATTAAATTGATGTAAAATAGAATTCAAAACATTAATATGATCAAAATGATACATAATTAATGGGTTATTCTCAATAATACTAGGGTACTATAATATGGTGTTTAACATCATGAGTTAATCTTCCAATGACGTTAAATAATATGAGAATTTATATCACAATAATGATTGATTATTATGTTTTAGTTGGTATAATGTTATCTTATAGTTTTTAATTATTTCCTTAAGTATTGGATACCTACCAACCTTAGGAAATACGATTAATACAATAGTATACACTGTAGTATAATAATTAGTTTCATCATTTAATATTGGAAAATGAAAACCATTGTTAGTTGAATAGTTATATCCATCTATTTTGGGAATAAATTGGATTACATCGGTGAATATTCTATCGTGTGAAGATAAACAACTTAATATATAATATATTTTTTAGCTTGATAGTTGAATAATAATTTATAGAATATATGGATATACAATAAGAGTAAAATTCATAATTACTGAATGGTGTTTTCCATGATTTGTAGGATCTGATGAAGTAAATATTTTGATAAAAATTAAACATTAATTTGTCTACAAGAACTACAAAATAATATAATTATAGAGCTAAATAATAATAATTCAATATTTATAGGGACAAGCATATTCTAGTTTTATATTTTTCCCATTATCCAATACTTTTAACAATTGCATATGTCTGTTTTAAAATTTTATAGGATTGATATATATATGTAAAAAAAATTTCACCAAAGATATATTTATATTTCTTTGATAAATTGAAATGAGTTGAAGAATAAATTTGGAAATTAATGAACATATATAGGGAGAGTATTATTTAGATATATTTTTTTTATTAATTTTGAAAATGTTAAAGAATATATTTTTCATCATCTTTATTATATTATATTTATATTTATGGGGTTTATTGTGGGATATATGATATATTAATATCATTTCATTATGAGTATAATTTATGGTAGTTTAATTATAATCCTATTATTTTTTATTATCTTTTATATAGTATATCAATTAAATAGATATGTTTTCAATTTATAAATGAACGAAATATGATATAATAAATGGATCATGTGATAGAATCTTTTATTATAATAGATTGAATACATTGATTGTTATATGTTACAATTAATTACATATGTTTTAGTTATTATAATTATAATCACTTGTTACATTAAATTATTATATAAAATATTAACATATTATTTCATTTATAGAGAAACATGAATTATATTCTTACTCTACTATTTTTAAAATATTTGTTTTTTTTTATTTATATAAAAAAATTATTGAAACACCCTTTAGAGAAGGATTTTTATTCAAATATGGAGTTTAAGAATCACATAGATAATAAAAAAGTGAAGAACAATGAAATTTTTACCAATCAATGGTTCAATGGCCCTTTTCACTGTGGATTTTTTAATATATGATAATTTTTAATTTTTAAACCCTATAGTAAGGGTAATTATATGAATTTTTATTAGCTCTAAAATCAATAATATTGGAAAATATATTTGATATGTTTGTATATAAAAGTTGGAGTTAATGTGGAAACTGAGGGTATGTGGAAGAAATTGTGGGAGTTAAACTTATGTTTTGGATAATATTTTTTAGTAGTCTCATCACACATAGGCGAGGGACCATCAATGATAGTGATATTATGAATGAAAATCATTCCCCTACTTATTAAGGATATAATATCATAGGATTATCTGTGAGATTTTGTCCTCATAACAATTGGAGAGACCACACCATAACTAATGAATTTATGTCATCGAATGTTCTGTTTAAAAATAAACTCCTATGGTGTAATGGTATACATTGAAGTGTATGATGCTGATAGATTGGAAAATTATGTCTCAATGTGGTGAAACCCATTATATATATTTTTAGGTAGTTTGAAAACCCCTAGATATTATAAGTGGATCCTTTACAAAATTTGTTTGTGTTATATTTAAATAATTATGTATCCACCATTTAACCCAGATGAATGGTTTTGAAAACCATTATTTATGTCCACTAAATCAAGAGTCCTTCACATACTGGGTATCATAAACACTTACATACTAAACCATTACAACCCTAATGTATTGAACCATATACATAATTTCATATAAAATTATTATAACTATTGAATATTAATGAATTTGGACCTTACATATTAAAAAAATTAAAAAAATAAACCCTAACGAATTATGTTACATGGTTTTTGTAGAATAATTTATTATCTAAGAACACCCACATATAAATTTATGAAATTTGGTATGGGGATTGGTTATCACATCATGAATATATGGGTAACAATATGATTTCTATCGTGGGAGTACCCCATCAATATTATGTACATGTTGTGAGTCCAAAATAAGAGGTATCATTGTATAGCAAGGTTAAAGGGATGTTAAGTGATGGAGTGAAGCATAGTTTTTTTGTTCCTCCATAAAATGGTATATAAGGCCTTGAATATGGTGATCATTCTATAGTATAGTGGTCATAGATATAGTGATTAACTGTAACCATTTATTCATGTCATGACATGACCACATGTTGAGTCATTACCCCAGGATACTATGGTTTCTTCCAAAATAATCCAATTTTATATTCCCTTAGTAGGAATATTCCAACCCTTTTAAACTATAAACCTTATCTTCTTCATCTAAATGGTTTCTCGATATAGTGATAATGGTTGTACTGTAAAAATTTTTTCATCCCCCGGGATCTTCTATGTTTAGTCATTTGTTTTACATTAGTAATAAGTTGATTTATTACGATATATCTTGGTAAAATATTTATTGTATACATCTTATTCCCTTATGATTTCATCTATTATGAACAATTGAGAAATATTAATTAATAAATGAACATATATTTTATGAGGAATATATTATTATGTTTTGAAATACAGGAACATTGATTAGAATTTACAATTATTTACATATCATGAATTAATATAGACTATAATACTTATTAATTATATAATAATATAAATTATAATGGGAAATTAGCCCACTATTTCAAACTCTAGGATTTAATTCTAAAATAAATATCCTTGTTAGTATAATTTTTTTTATAAAATAAATAGAATTTCGTTTAATATATTAGGAATTATTAAGGGATGTTTTGAACCATTATATGTGAAGTGGAAAATGATGATGTATGTGAATTATGGAGTACTATGTGTTATAAATCGGAATGTATCAATTAATATATAACTATTTGTAAATATTATTGTTGGTCAAAATGACCATTGATTATTATTAGTATTTGAAATTTTGTATAATATAATATGGATGAGAACTAATCTATTGATAAGGGAGAAATGATTGTCTCAACATTTTGTATCATTCCTTCTAAATCCCTTCTATCAGAACAAGGGAGAGTGGAACCATCCATAGGGTTCTCCATTGACCAATTAATTTATTATCATCGACATGTAATTCTCAATTATAATTAACTAAATGATAAGTTACTATTGTTACAGACCACCACAATATCAATTTTAGTTGACCAACCCAATGAAAATAACACAATCACACAGTATTTCCTTACGGTGTATATTAGTGTAATCATGTGTTATATATCTACATCACATTATTATATGGTATAATTATCTTTTAGAAATTAATTAATTGTATCTTGATCCTAATTTTAATTTAAATTTTATTAAATAAAATACACATGATTAAAAGATGATATAGATAAATTGATTTAGGATAAAAATAAAACAACATTTTTAAAAAATATATACAATCAAAATATAATTATATTGTGAAATAAATTATTTTAAAATAATTATGAATTAGTAATATGAAACATAATAAATATTTAAATAAATTTAAATTTAATTTTATAATGACCGATTTAATTTTTATAATGTTTAAGAAATCAAATATAATATAAAAAAATATAATTTTTAACAATATATAATTACATTCATTTTAAAAATTAAAATTATAAAATTTAATATATGTATATATATATATTTTGATATCAAAAATATTATAATTTAAATCAATACATTTAAATTTGGTTTGTGTGAAATATTAATAATTTTAAATAACATATCATTTTTATATAAATACTATAAATATGGTTATTTGTTTTTATTATTTTTAATGTAACTATAAAATATTATATCAAAAAAATATTTTAACAAAATTAAATCCATGAAAATAAATTCTATTTTATTAATATATTTTTTTAATTTATAAAAATTAATTTCTAAAATCTAGAAATAACATTTCGAGGTCTAAAACTGAAATTGAGGTGATAAAAACATTTTTATTTGGGAGAAATTATTTTATCATTATAGTAGAAGTATAAAATATTGATGTTATGTATTGAAACACATATATGTGAAAAAACAACCAAATAATTTCATAAACCATAATACAATACCATTCCTAAGCCAATAATTCTTTAATTTTAATAAAATACGTTTTTTGTAGCCTAAATTTTGAAATTAATTAAAAACACACCCAAGTTTGTTATAAAAACCATTTTATTTACCAATTACTCTCTAGAACCATTCCATTTATCATGATTTTCCACCGATTTACCTTCTCTAAATACTTTACAATGAGTTTCTAGGATTTCGAAAAGCACTCCATAAACATTAGTAATCCCTATCATGATGTATGGGATTCAATTTCGATCAATTGTTGCTTAAGTACAAAATTTTTAGTATTTATCTAATTTTGTTATTATATGTTATCCAGAACTTATATAATTATATTACAATACAAATTTTTCCATCAATGAGAGAGTTTCATTATCTCTCATTAATCCCTTTCTATAAACTACAATCTTTACATGATATTCATTGGAAACAATTCCATTGATATTATATAAATTCATTTTTTTTATGAATCCCATGGTAATAATTATTTAATGATATTATATAGATGATATTATTGTTATATTATTAGTTATATACATGTATCTAATTAATATATCCATCTCATTTGGTGAATAAGTTTTAAATTCCATATATTTAAATAGTTATGTACTTGATGATTTTATATAAATCCAATTGTTTATTCTCTATGGGTAATTGATGTAATGATTAATTATCATAAATTAGGAATGAATTAATAAATAAATATTTATGGTGATATTTTAGAGAACTAAAATTCAATTTTAATGAGTTATTATTTATATATGTCATGTTTCTAAAAAAATTTCGAATAAATTTTGTAATATGTTTTATAACACCTTGGTGAAGACCATTGGAGATATGTATATGAATAAATAATTTTTACATTGTAGCTACACATCATGGTTATGTATAATGTACATATTATTATTGTCAAATTTTACCTCATTTTATCCATGATGATATCTCATGTTCCATTACATTTGTTTATACGTTACTAGCTTATATGATCACCCAAATCTATTGATGTATTTCCATAAAAAATAAATTGAATTGAGGTGGGGTAGGAATTAATAAGAAAAGTGTCTTTTACTAGAATTAAATAATATTTATTTTTATGTTTCAATTATGTTAATCATGTAATATTTTTATTGTTTTCATAAAAAAAACCTTAAAATTATTTTCATGTTCATAATGTATCTTTTTTGTTAAGGTATTTTTCTAAAAATCATGAATTAAATATTTCGTTCTCCTTACATGGTATCAAATGAATTGTTTAATTAATTTGAAAAAATGGGACTACAAATAAATAGTAAAAATATATGTATATATGTAAACATAGGATTCATCAATAAATTTCTGTACATTAAGAAGTGTGTGAAATATTATATAAAATGCATCAATGTTTAGATAACAACAAGTTGATTTGGTTGTGGAATAGATATACCTTGGAGTAATAATATCAAAATCGTTTTTCATTTATTATCATGACAAGTAACAAGTTCATGAATATGTCTTCTAATAAATTACACATTTTTAGAGAGTGTTTATTGACATTTTTTTTATTAATCACATTTGTTTACAATTCATTATGATTATTATATAAATACTATTTTATAACAGTTTAGGTAAAATAGTCTATAAACCTATTCCTGGTAATTTTTTTGAATAATTATTCTTTTAAATTTTTATTATACTAATTTAAATTGTAAAAAATTTCGAACATAGGATTTATTTTTATATAAATATTAATGAAAATTTAATGGCATATGTAAATAGGTAATGCAATGAAAAATGTTATAGAGATCATCTGAATATGGAGGAGCAAGATTTTAAAACATAATGATGATGGAAAAGCATTTGTTTTTTTAGAAAAAATAACATAAACTATATGGGCCCTCTTAATTCATAATGGAAGTAAAAACTAGCAATTCAACTATTTATGCATCATTGACCAACTTTTATACTCAAACCTCTGATCCACTAATAACTAAACAATGTGATCATGTAATAGGAATTCTATTTCCCAATCTCCATTATTATGAGATGAAAAAATTACATATCCTATATACTCCTAATTTGGATGTGTTTTTTATTATATAACCTCATCAATACCATGAAAAAAAGACTGAGGTTGAATCCATGGTGTTGGTAGAATTCGAAAAACCCCGTTTCAACAAATATTTTCCTCACACCCTCTTTACCAATCATGACATGGAACTATATTAGATGAATAATATGGAGAAATAATCACCTATATGAATTGATATGAAATGTATAGGCCCAACGTGATAAAAATCAACATTTTCATTCTTTTTGACTGACAAATAATTTGTTTCTTTTGTGGGGTAAGCCCACATATATTGAAATACCCACCACATTGAGTCCTATGAAGATAATAGAAAATAATACAAGGTTATATCAATGTGGAAATAGAGCATCGAGTTGAAAATTAGTATATTATAATGAATTATAATAAAACGGTGATTCACGAAAAGTCATAATGAATTGCTTCCATGGAAGAGATGCTAAAAATAATCAACTACTTATGTGAAATAAATATATGAATAATAACTTGAGAAAAACATTTGAGGATAGTTTTAAAAATATCACTATAAATTAGAGGAACAAATGAACCCATATGTCAAGATATTCAATGAGATATATAGCCTCAACATCAAAATTCCATTGAAATTTTGTTGATGGTGCATGTACTCCCAGTAGTACAATACTTATTGTGTGGTAAGCAACAACATTTAACTAATCTATGTCTAAAAATAAATACAATGGAGGTGACACATTATAAATTGAAATAGAAGAAAACGTGGAATGGTTGTGATTTTAAAATAATTGTGGAAAATTTCAATGATTTGAACGATGATGTGGAAGATATCATTATCATACATGAAAATATATAATGTAAATTGTATTATTATTTACCTACACATTCTACATTCTCCATCCTATTTTTCATGAACATCAATTTAAAATCCGATCTAATAGTTCTATATTTATTGACTAAAATATATAAAGGAACTAATCCTGAAATATATATATATATATATATATATATATATATCTGTGTGTGTGTGTGTGTGTCTAGGGAATCTCTAATTATTTTGGGATGAAAATGATAGATGATACAAATTGTAGTATCGTAATAATGATGCTCAATATACAAGAGGTTGGTGAATTGTATACATTAAAAATTATTTGTGAACTATTAAAGTTGGATGAAAACATTTCTACTGTTTAAAAAGGATAAACAAGGTATATTAAAAAAACCATTAAGTTCTACAAACTCTCTTGATTTTGGAAATATGATTCCAAGAATGTAATTCCGGAAAAGTGAATCTGAAAATGATACATAACAAATGTTTACAAAGGAAATGATTCTACCTTAAAGCTTATAAAATCCCACTATATTAGAGTGTACCAATTTAAGGAAGTATAAGATAGTTATAACTTCCTTAACAAACAAAATGCAGCGGAAAACATAAAACAAACAAATAACAAGTAGTAAATATTTTAACCCAAAGGGAAGGGTATCCAAAAACATTGGATAAAGGTCCCCTGATTTATACATTCAAGAAAGTCTATCTTACCCACACTGGGGTAATCCCTTGATATGAAGATCGGAGTCTATCTTGTTATCCCCACAAGACCACAATTTTAACGTAGTCGGTACCTCTGTCTTCCTATCCTCGGAAGCCCTCGAATGTTCTCAGCAACATTCAGAGTCACATGAAGAAAATCTGAAAAAGATGTTCAGAACGCAATATAAATGAGAGAATAGCTCTCTAAATAATTTCAACATGTAATATCTAGAATCATAGAATAGTTCATCAAATATAACATTGTGATATCCTTCAAATGATTTCCAATTTATAGGCACATGTTCAACGGTCAGTTCCCTCCTCCAACGAGAATATTTTTCCTTGAATTTTGAAGGACCTGTACACATGTCACTCAAATAACGGTTAGTTAGTAACTGAATGCACGACATCATTTTATAACCCAATCAAGTGTAAGAAAAAATATGGTTATATAACCAAAATCAATTATTCTGAATGTATGGAATAATAGTTCTGAGTCTAACTAAAATCAAATCAGTTATATATAATATAATGATATTCGGAACTTAAATTCTAAAGAATTTTGGAGTCTGAATTTCAATGAAATTCGGAAACTGAACATAGATATTTTGGAGTTTAAATTCATTGGAATTCAGAGTCTGAACGTAGAAATTTTGAGTCTGAATTCATTAGAATTTGTAACATGAATGTAAAAAATATCGGAGTATGAATTCAGAGAACTCGGGGTCAGAACATATAAGAGTTCAGAGTCCTAATTTAGAGAACTCGGAATCAGAATTCGGATCCTAGAAATAGAATTCCTTATATCTAAGTATTATATTATTCTGAAATTTTATATATGTATCCAAATTTTACACTTAGACAAAATAATGATCAATGAAAAACATTGTAAGGATAAATTTCCATTAGAATGGAAAATTTCCCTTATCATGTAAAACATAGGGTAAATGAAATTTTCCTTATGATAAGGTGTTTTTTATTTTCAAAACAAGAAGGAATGGTAAAGTCATAAGGAAACCTTATTGACTCAACCATATGCCCTGTTTAGAATGCACAAACATCCCTAAAAAATAATATAAGAACTTGGAAAATAAAACATATCTCTCTGAACACACATGTGAAAAGATAAATATGACTGACTCCCCCTTAGGATTTTGAACACTAAGGATTGTATTCGAGATTTTTTGAATGAGATTTTTCATTATCTTGAATATGGAAATCATTATAATGAAAACTCATCCTTAGATGAACTCCCCCTCCCTTAGAGACATTTATTATTTACTTAGTATTACTTTTACTTTCTCCCCTTTTTGATTTTCATAAATGAATACAGGGAATAAAAAAGACATGATAGTACCTGAAAAAATTAGTACAACACATCCAAAAGGCAAGCAACCAAACATTTCATTATGATAGAAAAAATTTATACAAGGAATGACAATACAACAAAAGATCGGATTTAAACAAAGTTATCCTTATTTTTCCTTGGATATTAGCTTCTTCACTATTTTCTTTAGTTTCTTGAGCTCCTTGTGGTATTCCTCTGCTTTCTTAATAATATGATCCAGTTCCTTTGATTTCTTTTCTAAGGCCTTGATCTTTTCTTCCCGAGCCTTATGAATTTTAGCATGAGCCTTCAAGGCTTCTTCATTCTTTACTAGCTTCTCTTAAATCTCAATCCTGAGATCTCATTCACCCTTCCATCTTTGAGAAACTGAATACATCTTCCCATTCATTTATTTTACCTCTGGAATTATATAATTCTATTCCAGAGTCAGCTTTTCTTCAAAACTGCTTGTGAGAACCTTAATTTTACCATATTCAATGTCAAATGCCTCATTCACACTATCTTGGCACTCATCAAGATATCTCATGTCCTCTATTGGATTACTTGACCAACTGGTCATCTTCTTACACGATATTTTATGGGCTTCATAGTTGATTAAAAAATTCTTGAAATCAACAGCAAGATTGACACCCTTATCCATCACCATGGATACAGAATTTGATTTCTGGATCAAGGTGTGTTGATGCATTTGACATATAGAGTAAATTCTTGGAAAAATAGGAATGTTCCCAACAAGATTCTTCAATGACTGAACAATGAAATCATGTCCAAGGGTTGATGATTCCGTATCTGAAATTTTTCTTTGTGAGGTATCTTTTTCTAGCTCAGCATGTTTCCTCTTTGATAATCGACCAAATTCTTTCTTCTTTACAAAAACATTACTAGGTGTATCAACAGCCACCTATTTACCCTTATCAGTTCTTGGAATGGCTTCTTCATCCAGAGATTAATGTTCACTGTCAAATAGATAAACAATTTTATCTTCATCTATATCTTCTTTTTGAGCTCTTGCCTCAGCATCCCTTGGGTGTATGAAATAATGATTGTAACATTCTTCTTCATGCATCTTATTGACTTCTTCTTCAACGTTGTCATATTCACCTTTCTCGTCTTTCCCAGGTTTAGCCAGCTTTGATGATTCTGCTTCAGAAGTTTTAATTCAGAGCTTCTCGGATGTATTTTCTTTCTCATTTAAATATTCAACTTGCTTAATCAACTATGTGGTGTCACCACTAATTTCTACTTCTTATGCAACTTCTTTTTCTTTGACTTCTTACGGAGTAAAAAATTTCTTCCTCAGAGCCTCTATTAAGGCTTCTAATAAGAGAGACTATGGTAACAGGATATTTTCAGATTCTTTCACAGTATCGCTCAGAAGGGATTGCAAAATCTATGCTTCATTTATCATCTTCCTTAATTTCTATTCATTCTCATCTCTTTCCAGCTACCCAGCTATCTTATCCTTCAGTGATTTTTCTTCAGCAGGTTCTAGGAAGAACATGGGCTCCCCATCATTCTTGTTCTTCTTGTCTTCCCTCCACAGAGCTACAACCTAATATGGATATGTTTTTTGTTTTTTTGGCTTTGGGGGTGCTGACGAAACGTCCTCGGCCAATGGAGTTTTGGGATTTTCTTCCACTTCCTTCAAATTCATCTTCCTTGAACCATTTTTGAAGTCTTAGCCACTTCTTTTCCAATAGGTATGGCTTCATATTATTCTTCTAGAAATTTATAAAATTATCCAAATTCATTGGAAGAACAAATATTCATCATTATCAAGGTGTCATCACTTACCAACATGACTTTGCAATTGCATGGTTTTGAACTACGGGGAATTTTGAAAGACATCAAGCCCCAACAAATAATCTTTGAAAAGAATGGCTGGATACATAATGATATGTGCCTTTAGATTTCCATTATTTATATTCTTGTTCATAATCAAAATAGGTTTAACCAAATTAACCTTCCTTAGATTAACCAAGAAATCTAGGATATACATGTCACTCTTCTTCAAATTTTCATTGTCCCCTTTTCTTAGAATTATGAACCCTTGAACCCATAATTCGAGAATCCAATAATTTTTAGACCGATGAGAAATCCTTGGAGTCTTTATTTTAGAAAGTCTAAGACAAGATATAGCCTTAAACTAATTGAATCTTCCTTGATTATTGGGAAACTTATGGGAACAAAACTAATCTTCTCCTTCATATGGAATACCAAACAAGCTAGTAGCCTTGGTGTATGAAATAGCATAAGTCTTTCCATATCATTTGAAAGAGAACTTGTCTCTTCTTAATTACTTGAAAAAACATACTGACTCATAAAATTCTACTAGAAAATCTGGGTATAATAAATCTTGAGCTCCTGGCTTCGATATAGAAACACATTCCCATCCATTTAGTTTGATGTTATTTGAGATGATGGAGTCATAGTTGGAGAGGAAGTTTGGATTCACAAACATTTCTCTATAAACCATCCACTATGAGATTGGATTGGCATTTGACATGTATTTCTGAGAAAATTCTTCGATATAAATTTGGATTGAAGCAAGATTTGAGAAGTTCACAATGGTCTAGAGTAGAAGGGCATAACTTCAGAATGCAAGAGAATAAGTTTCGATGTGCGATAACAGTCGAGGGTCCTTTATATAGGTGTTTGAAGAGATGGTTCAGATTCCATGCAAAGTCCAATAGTTGAGAAACATTTTGATTAGATCTGATGGTTGAAAATATAGTCTCAAGGAAATTTTGACAGAATCCAATATTTTGATGTTTTAAAAGAAACATTCAGATTTATGGAAAAGAGAATCCAAAAATTTTAAAATAAAAAAAACTACTATCATGTAAAGGATAATTAATAAAACTCAAGAAAGGAATCATACCTTTCAGATTGCTATAAATATTATTCGTAGTGAGGAAAATTTTTTCTTGAGGAACATTTGATTCCAAAAATTTTGATTATGAAAAAAACATTGAAAAAAAATATCTCTATTTAGAAATTTTTTTTTACACAAATATTTATAACGAAAATTTTAATTACAAAAGTCTTTAGTCTATGAAATGTTTTAGACAATGAAAAAATGATAGACTACGAAAACGTTTAGACTACGAAAAAAAATTTACATTATGAAATTTTTTTGAGTACGATAAAATTTTAGACAATGATAAATTGTAGACTATATAAAAAAATATTCATTAAGAAAAATTTAGAAAATATTACTGCTAAAATTTTCATTACAAATTATTTGAAAAACCTGGTTACGAAACTTTCCATTATGAAGGTTACTAAAAATATGACTATGAAAATTTCCATTATGAATGATTTAAAAAATCTGACTACAAAAATTTTCATTACAAAAGATATGAAAAATATGACTAAGAAAATTTTCACTACCAATGATTTGAAAAAATTTGACTCTAAAAATTTTCATGAAGAAAGATTTGAAAAATAAGACTATGAAAATTTTCATTACAAAATATTTGAAAAGATCTAACTATGAAAATTTTCATTATGAAATATTTTGATCTAACTAACAAACAAATTTACCCCCCCCCTCCTATGAGAAGGAGTTTATTAATATAATGAGATTGGTTTCAACAGAAAGTTAATAAGGTAGATTACCTTATGATTTTCATTCCTAAATTCTGTTTAATGTATTCAAATCTATTATAGGGTAATGATTTTGTGAAAATATCAGCGATTTGATCTTGTGCTATAATAAATTGAAGAATGGTATCCCCTTTTTGTGTGTTATATCTATGAAATTGATGTCCGATATCTATCTGTTTTTCACAAGAGTGATGTGCAAGGCTTTTATTAAGGGAAATGGGACTAGTATTATCACACCTAATTTGTGTTTTGGTAAAACTCATACCATAGTCTAACAGTGTGTGTTGCATCCACAACACTTGAGCACCGAAACATCTAGCTACAACATATTTGGCTTCTGCAGTGGAAAGTGCTGCTGAGTGTTTCTTCTTTCATGTCCATGAAACTAATGAATCTCCTATGAAATGACACATTTCAAATATAAATTTTCTATGTATTCTACATCCACCAAAGTCCACATCCAAAAAAAGTTTTATAACAAAATCATTTCAAGAAGTATAAAAAAGTCGTAAATACATGGTTCCATTTAGGTAGTGACAAATTACTTTCACTACCTTTAAATGAGATTCCTTAGGATTGGATTGATATCTTGCACATAAGCATACTGAAAAAATTAAGAATGGATGGCTAGATATCAAGTAAATTAAACTTCCTTTCATACCTCTAAAAGTTGTTTGATCTACTGGTTTCCCAGCTTCATCAAGATCAAGTGTGCTTGACATACCAATGGGTGTACTAATACACATAGTGTTTTCATATCCATACTTTTTAAGAAGATATTTAATATACATATGTTGGGATATATAGATTCTTTCTGGTTTTTGAGATATTTTCAAACTATGTAAAAATGATAACTCACCCCTCATACTCATTTGAAAATCATATTTTATTAGATCCGTAAAGGAATCAGATAAAGATTGTTGAGTTGAACTAAATATAATGTAATTAACATAAATTTGAATAATCAAAACATTTTTTTATATTTAATTATAAAAAGGATTGGATCTTTGTTTCCCTTAACATAATTATTTTGAAGTAAAAATCATGTAAGTCTATCATACCTTGCTCTAGGAGCTTACTGATGTCCATTCAAATCTTTGGTATGTTTATAAACATGTTCAGGATGTTTTTTATCCTCAAAAATATGAGGTTGTTTGACAAAAACTCTTCTTGGACATAACCACATTGACAAGGATCACAAACTTTTGAAGAATCAAATCTAAGCTCTGGTAGATCCTTAACTAGTCTTTTCATACAATGTTTTCATAGATTCCTTTGGTTACAGTGTCCTAACCTTCTATTCCATAACCACGAATGATCTTCAATTGCACTAAGGCAAGGTAGATCATGGCACCTCAAGTATTTAATGTTTAGTGTGTAAACATTCTCTTGCATATTGGTAGAAATAATAAACTCTTCCTTGTAATTGTGTACTAATAACATTCCATTCCTAAAATTTACAAGGTAACCTTCATCACATAGTTGACTTATGCTAATGAGGTTGTGCTTAATACCCTTGAAAAATAAAACATTTGAAATCAATGTTTTTCCATGAAGAGCGATGTTACATGCCCCAATAATTTCTCCCTTAGCATTATCTCCGAGAGTTACTTTTCCTCCTTTGGTCTTTATAATCTTTTCAAAGTAGTTTTTGTTACCAATCATGTGCTAGGAACATCCACTATCCATGTACCATGTATTTCTATTAGTAATTTAATTATTTCCTCGAAAATAAGAAGGTTAGACTTTCTGAACCCAAACATTCTTGGATCCCGAAATTTCAGAAAGAAAAATCTTAGGCACCCACATTTTCTTAGAAAAATAGGCTTTATGAAATCCTAAATATTGAGTTTTGTTTAGGGAATAATTTCTTTCCCAAAAAGCACCACACTGACACTATGTGCAGAGTGGAGCACATTGAGGAACAATGTAATTGTTTTTAATAATCGGTTTTGAACTAGTATAACCAAAACCAAAACTATTCCTTGAAGGTCAAATTTGGGAATACATCTTATCTAAACATTCCTTACCTAAGGTAATGTTTTACAAAAACTTCCTCATAGAAAATATTACATATTTAGGATTGATAACTATGTTCTTGTCTTACAAAACATTTTTTTGTGAGCTAGAGTTAGGCTCGAAAACATTTTTCTTAGAAATTATGTTTTCTAGATCCTTATAAAGTTTATCCTTATCATAATTTACTTCCTCGTGTTTTTTTAAATACTTTTAAAATAAAAACTTTTCTTATCAAGATCCTTAGAAAGATTTGATGTTTCCTTATAAAGAATAGAATTTATAGAATTTTCTTTATGAAGCTTTTTCTTGAGTTTTGAATTCCCATTCTCAAAGAGCATAGAAAACCTAGAAACTTCTTCATAGGTAGGTATAAGATTATCTTTATTAGGAGTAGATTATTCATTAGAAGAATTATAATATTTACTACCTCTATAGTTAGCATTTAATGATATATTGGTCAGGGATTCAATATTGTGTACCTTATCCATTAAGAAACGATTTTAAATTGGTAGTTTGGCTATTAATCCAAGATTCTTTTGTCCAGAATATTTGTACTCTGATGATTTATTTGAGGAGTCTCCACCACTTGAACTCCATGTGTCACTAGCATTCATAATATTCTTAGATTTATATTTATAGTACTTTTTTCTATTTCTCTCAGAATGATATTTCATTCATTAATTTCTTTCAAGCATATATCAATCCTGTCTTATATATTAAACTCATTTTCATTCATAACATGTGACTCCTGAAACTTTCTTATCTTTCCTTTCATTCTTCATATATCTAGATTTACAGTTCTTCTGTCCAACAATCTTGTTCATCCTTTGAGAAAGATTAGCTACCTCATTTTCTATGGATTCACCTCCACTAGATTCGTGTTGAATAACAACATTCATAGATTTAGATATAGTAAATCCATCAGAAGTCCAAGATTTCATAATATTTGATGTCGTTGTAAAAGAAACACTACCATTTGCATTCATTTTCTTAATATTTCGAGCATATCTCTTCATTCTAGTCTCGTGTTGAAGAAGAGTACCAAATATTTCATCAAGAGTATTCTGTGTAACATTCCTATTCTCATCTATAACCATTCTCTTAGATTCTCACTCATTGGGCATGATGTCTATGATTTTTTCTACAAGATCTTCATCGTATATTCCTTTCTCACCCATAGATTGTAAACTATAAAAAATAGTCATAAATATTTGTTTTACCTTTCATATGGGTTCTCCAGAAGGAAAGAAAAAACCTTGATACTCAGATCTGATCGTGGCTCTTTATGTTTCAATAACATTAGATGTTCAAAAAGTGAGTAACTTCAAGATTCTTCCATATAAAATTTGCAGCTTCAGAAGATGAAATTTGGATATATATATTTCTAGTCATGGAATAAAGAAATTTATTGCGTACCATATAATTTAGTTGATATTCAAGCTTTTCCTGATTGGTTGAAGTACTAACTACCTTGTCAAGGATTTTATATACTCCAGTGAGCATGAAAAAATTTTCTACTCTAGTATTGATAATAAATGTCTTCATATGATCTCTCCAACATTCGTAATCATTCCGATAAAAAATAGTTCATCTAGTTGGATTTAGGTTGTCTTTGGAACCAACATTGATTCCTGTGATCTTAATGATATTATTTTCACCCAAACCTGTTAGTAATAAAAGTTTATACCCAAGGAAAATATTCCTCAATAAGGAAGAAGCAGAACAATGAAATACTTGAGCAATGAAAACATAAATGTGAATATAAGAAATTCAAGGACCTAATTTGATACCAATTGTTCGATCAGAATGATAGATGATACTTATTATAGTATCGTAATAATGTTGATCAATATAAAAGAGGGGGTGAATTGTATACTGTAAAAAAATTTTGGGAACATTTAATGTTGGTTAAAAACAAATCTATTGTTTAAAAAGGTTATACAAGGTAAATTCATAAAACCTCTTTGTTCAATAAACTAGCTTGATTTCGAAAATATGATTCCATGAGTGTAATTCTAGAAAAGTGAATCCAGAAACAAAAAATAACAAATGATTAAAAAGATAAATATTCTACCTTAAAGCATATAGAATCTCACTGTATCAGAGTGTACAAATGAAAGGAAGTATAAGATAGTTATACATTCATTAGAAAACAAAATTCAGCAGAAATCTTGAAACAAACTTGTAACAAGTAGTAAATCTTTTAACTCAAAGAGACGGGTATCCAACAACCTTGGATAAAGGTCCCTTGATTAATAATTTCAAGAAAGTATATTTTACCCACACCAGGGTAAGCCCTTGATATGAAGATCAGATTTAGTCATGGTATCCCTGCAAGGCCTCAACATCAAGGTAGTGGGCACCTCTATCTTCCTCAGCCAGGAAGTTCTCGAACTTTAAGGTAGTCGACACCTTTGTCTTAATATCACTAGCAGCCATCAAATGTAATCAGCAACATTTGGAGTCACACGAAGAAAATATGAACAAGATGTTCAGTACGCACTAATCATGAGAGTCTCTCTCTAAAAATCACTTCAACATTTAATATCTAGAATAATAGAACAATTCATCAAATTTAACGTTGTGATTTCTTTGAAATGAGTTCCTATTTATTGGCACAAATTCAACGGTTTACTCCCTCCTCCAACAGTATTATTTTTCATGGAATTTCGGAGGGACCTGTATACATGTCACTCAAACAATGGTTAGTTAGTAACTGAATGCATGTCATTATTTTATGAACAAAACATGTGTAATAAAGAATATGGTTATATAACAAAAATAAATTATTTGGAATGTAGGGAATAAAATTTCAGAGTCTAACCAAAAACAAATTCGATATCTATAATATAAAGATACTCAGAACCTAAATTCTAAAGAATTATAGAGGCTAAATTACATGGAAGTTCAAAATCTGAATTCACATGAAATTGGAACCTGAACATAGAATGTTCAGAGTCTAAATTCATAAGAATTCAGAGTCGGAACTTATAAAGTTCAGAGTATGAATTCGTTAGAATTCAGAACTTGAACTTACAAAAGTTCTAATTCTGAATTTAGAGAACTTGGAGTCAAAAAATATAAGAGTTCAGAGTCTGAAATAAACGAACTCAGAATCTATATTTGGATCCTTAAACCAGAATGCTCTATATCTAAGTAATATATGATTTTGGGTTTTTAGATATGAAACCAAATTTTACACTTAACCAAAACAATAAACAATGAAAAACATGGGAAGGATAAATTTCCATGGGAAATGAAAATTTTTATTATCAAGTAAAACATAGGGTAAATAAATTCATTCTTAAGATATGGTGTTTGTTATTTTCAAAATAAGGAGGAATGGAAAAGTTATAAAGAAACCTTATTGACTCAACAATTCTCACTGGTGATTTGAATATATGGAAAAAATTGTTTTAATTCCAATGGTGTAATTGGACATAATAACGGTTTTAAAATGTCTATCAATGTACAACACAATGTTAATCTAAAGAATATATAAAAATTAATTTTTCATCTATGAAAAACATTTAATTATCTTTAATGATGGGAACTCATAGGAAAATTATTTTTAATAACCACATCAAATTACATTACTTATAAAAAGCCTTTTTATGTAGGAGAAGAAATAAATTTTATAAATATTGAACAGGTACAAATTCATTAGGAATAAATTGTTTTATTCTTTAATGACTAACTTGGAACTCAAAAAAAATGATAGGTAGAGTCTTCAATTTGATTCATAATAAGTTATATAAAATTAACAAATGATCTATAAATAATGTCTTATATTAAGTTAGTGGAATTTAATAAAAACCAATTTGATATTTTGGAAAATGTTTTTAATCCAAAAAGTCTGTTTTCATGAGAAATTTTTTTTATATTTTGAACAAGAAGTGTGAATAGATTTGATTTTTGACTTATTATAATCATGTCAATAAGAGTATAGTGAATAATAAATTACCTCTTCCAATGAATGATTATTTCATTGAGTATAATATTGTGGCTTCATTGTTCTCGGAGATTGAAAATTTTTAACTGATCATTTTCTATGGGATAAGACAGAATATACCCTTTGAATTCCTTTTGAACAATATATAGATATTACTTATTTTTATTCCCTTGGGTTTAACTAGATATACTACCATATTAATGGATTTCATGAATACATTCATTTGGTATTTCCTTTCATTTTTTCGGTGTCTTTTGTCATGTTATTCATAAATATTCACAAAATCACGATGAACATGTGGTAAATTAATTGGTTACATTAAAAAATATGTGGAAATAGAAACTTATTGGTAAATTCATTGAAACCGTGTTCTTGGTAGATCATGTTTTATTCATAGGAAATATTATGACCAATGATGGTATCTAAATTCCTAAAATAGAAACAAACAATGAAGATGAGTGACATCAGCATATAAAAATAATTGTGATTCATAGTTTACTTATTTTAGTGTGAAACTATTGATGGATTTTGAAAAATTATCCATAAATATATAATATAATATCCATGCTAACTCAAAATGGGTTTAAGATTATCAGGACAAAGAAGATTTGAGAAAGATTCAATTAAAAGATGAATAAATCGGTTAGTGCACATGTATAAAATTTACCTTCTAATAATAATTGATTTCTCATTTTTAAATTTTCATCCAAGAAATGAGTAGGTTTCGTATTCATGATAACATAAATTGTGATTTAACATTCATATATTTAATTGAATATTTTTAAATATTGTTACCCTACCAAAGATTTATTGTTACATAAAATTGTCTTTCCATTAATGATATTAAGCCACTATATTATTAGTGAGAGAATAGTTATATATACTTACTTACATAGTATGATTAATAAATTCCAAAAAAATGAAAGGAACAAGTGAAAAAGGAGGAAATTTTAAATTCTGTTATAAAATTATTATTCAATACATTTATACCTATGAAAATAAAATAGTTATCTTGATGTGTTGGGTAAAAAAACCTATATATTTATTGTGATAATTATGATTGAATGAGAAATATTGATTTATGACATGGTAAATTTGTAAATGGTGATTATAATTAAATGGATGCCTTCAATTTAATCCAAATTTATCTTCCATAATTGATTACAATATAATATCATTATAGAGTAAAGATGTTATCCTTTTTTATAAATGAATATATAAGTTATGAAAAATAGGAAGACTTTTATATTCAATTTTTATCTAGAGATAATATCATGGTTGAGTAAAATTCTATTTTTCCTATATTTTATAATTTTAATAAAGGGTCTTATAATTGAATCCAAAATCACTATATTTTATTTTTAACTTTCTAGAAAAAAATATATAATTTTGTTAGATAATTATTGTGTTATAAAATAGAAAATGTTTTTTAATATACTTCATGATTATTGGAATGTGATAGTGGTAGTGTGAAAAAACCAATAAAAATGCTAAAAACAGTATACATTGCATCATAGATGATAGAAAACCTCAGTTTGTATTGTTTTTCAATCAGTTGGTATGTGCTTCTATATTCAAATCTCAACCCTGTTGTCGACAGTTCCATCATAGTGGAATGTAGATTATTTCATGTTCTAGTCCAATATCATCAATTGGGTTATATATCGTTCCCAAATGGGGATCCTCCCCATGAACATATATCTACCCCTCAAAAAATGGGGATTCAATATTTCTCTCCATTATCTTACGATGGGGGTTTTTCAAGATCATTAGTCCTACTTTCAATTTTAACCCAAGAAAATCATTCAAATATGCAGTCTTGGATGTATTTTGTCATCTTCTATTGAGTTGGGTGTATACGATTCCCCCATTACCAATATAGTTTTGTCTTGATGAATTTATGGATAGACACAAAAATATGTATCTATATGATGTTGTTATTAATGTGTCACACCATGTCCAAAAATATTCTTTGATTACCAAATTTTTGATAGATAGTATTTAATTTTGAAATGTGTTTTCCTTATTAACTCCTTGTATCATTCCAATAATACTTCTATCTCATTTATATATCATATATATTTTTTACACTCACCAGTTTTCTATGATTGATTTCATCCAAACTGGGTCCTTTTTAAGTTGATTATATTAACGTTTTGTGACTATTACCATTTGTTGGGATTTCCAAGAGAATATCATAACATACTTTCCCTCTCTATGATATATCACCTCCTTCATAGACCCTCATTCCCCTTATACAATATGGTAATCCTTATAGGAATCAGTTATTCCTTTGGAATCTTTCTATAAATAGAACAACCACCCTTAATAAACAATAACATATGACTACAATAAATTTCATGGAAGTTGACATGTACATACCCTACCCCTAGAGGATTATACATTGATATGGGAACAACATTCCTCTATAGAAAATTATCTCATATTAATACCATCCATTAATCATTTATCATTATCATCTTTAGGGACACTCTATGTTAGTTTTTAGATTTCATGGATCTGGGCCCCCCATTAAATGATTCAGTTTCTTCCTTCATCCTATATATGAGATATCCTCATCCAATCATTGTACCAAAAGTTCCTTGATATTTTGTATAAGAAAAACAATTTATTAATTTTCAAGGTGTAGTGATATAGGAAATATGAATGACTAATATTGAACTTCTATTCCTTATATTCAAAATTTTCAATGCTTCCAAGTTGTAGTTTTAAACACATCTTATTGAGAAATTTTATCCCTACATTGGATGATCAAACCAGTTAAAGGGATACGAACCAGTTAAATTTTTAGGTGGATCATCAAAATAATAATCGATGGTTAAAGATAAATATTATATCTTTAGATAATTATATAGCAATATCTCATAGAAATATTGATGCTCTATCTAAGGAATATATCCTATTTACAACCTCCTATGGACCCAACATGATGATAATAATTTTGGTCATTCCTATCAAAATATTCAACAACTAGATGAGATCCTACAATATTTTGATAGAGATTCCGGGGATTGATCTAGAGAAATTTTTATTATGGATGTAGACTATAATTCAGTATTCTTATATTCTTGTATAAATGTGAAAATGTACATGGGAATATAAAATTAATTATGGAGGTTACTTATGCTTCAAGTGTTATTGAATATTGTTTCCATTTTTTAGGTACATTCATATATAATATACAATCAAGAACTCATCACCTGAAATGGGATGGGGTATCCAATATATTAGAGTAAGAAACTACTATTCACATTATCATTATTTTTTTAAAATATCTTGTTAATAACAATGATTTATGCATCCCATTTGAAAAAAAATTATTACATCCATCACGAGTCTCGACCCAGGATTCTCTTTTTCCTTTTACAAATTGGCATGTGATATCATTAAAAAATATGACATTGAGGAATTTAATGATAATTTTTAGTGGCGGTCGGGTGTAATCTTCATAGTGTAACCTTGGATACTACAATTTAAATTATTATGATATCCATCCAACCATCTAGTTTTGTTCAGTTATATCCTATTAGCAAGAGGAACTTCTGGTATATGGTACTAGCTACGATCCTGCCCAAATTATGTCTCTCCACATACCTTCTCTAGTATCTAATATGAATAAAGAGTTATTGAATGTTTGGAATAGCTACAATTCAATTATACAAGCTCATGACAAGATCATAAGAAATTTATAGTAGTGTCGTTATCAAAAAAATTATGATAAAAAATGATATGGAGGAGGATAAAAAATATCTAATGAAGCTTTATAATGAAATTAATCAAAATATGTGGTTTTACAGAGTATGTGTATGATATTAATTTTATTTTTTATATATACATTTCTTATCAATTTCACTCAAAGTATGTATATTTTAATATTTCACATCTGCAAGAGGTTTAATCCATGTGGACCCACATTCTTAAAAAAATGACTGTTCTTGTATATCAGTTTTTGAGAACAAATATCATAATGGTTATAATTATTTTTTAGTTCATACAATCAGTTTTTGGCATGGCTTCTTTTGAATATATCATCCATTTTTATTGAGGTTTTTATTTTTACCATAAATTATAGTAGTAGTTTTTTAAAAAAACATCATGATAATTATAAATCTCTAAATTTATTGGTGATTTAAAAGCCCTGATATAAATAAAGGTTGTATATAATTCTCAAATAAATGTACTACTAGGAGTAAAAATATTACCTAGAATGAACCTAACATTTCCTGCAGTTATTTTCATATTGATTATCTAGTGAACACATTTCAATGGATTATTTTTCATTTTTTTCTTTGATGGTGTTATTAATAGTAATAGGAGTATGATCCATAACATGAAAATTCATTTCGAATATTTACAAGGTATAATAAATATTGAAAATGGATTATTGACCTATATTCTTGTTCATTTTCTATCGGCCAATAAGAACCCAAAGGTCCACCTTATGAACATTGAAAAAAATCTAATAAACATTTATATATGACTCCCAGTATGGTGGTCATCACCAATGGGACATTTGGTCATGGGTCACCAAGCCTATGTAATATGGGGGTATTGACATGACGGATATTTAGGGAGAAAATGAAATATATTAAATCACTATTGGCTTGGTTTATTATTTCATGAAACTCAATATGGTCTGGTTTCTAAACAGGAATTATGGGAACTCCTCTTGAATATTCATTTATATAACCTTTAGCACTCAACTTTCATAGTGAATCTATTCAACCTCTAACCCTATTCATAAAAACACCTATTGTAATATTATCATATGGGATATTTTTATCTATAAGAACAACTAAGTGGGTTCTAACAACTTTTTTCCTAAGTGTCTAGTCCCAGACATCGCCATCATGAAACTAGCCAAATTCACTGTGTTCATTGATATAAACCACTCTGAATAAAATAGAATTTATTTCATTTCATTTATATGATAAATGATATATATAGTTTTTTTACATCAACAATTCTGTATTGGGTAATGTTATTTATATTATGTTTTTACGAATCCTTCATCATTCATAGAATATCTATTCCCTATCAAGAAATTATGGTGTAATGGTATCCAATCCTAAATCAAAAAATAATTTTGAAAGATTAGGAAAAACTCCATCCCCAATGACATGAATTTTCAAAATAGGTATCCATATTATATCAAAATCCAATCATGATACTATTTATCAGACTATAACTAGGTTGCATTTTTTATGGGAAGCTAATTTTATTGTTTAATATTATAATTACATATACATTTCCAGGAATTATTTTTTACCTTATATCCATGAAGGATCTTCATCAATTCATAATTTCCAATCAATTTTCAACATTTAGATTTTGGGGAGGTTTATCTGTTTTTACAGGTTTCTTGCTGATATGGTAATTCTACATCCCTCCATTCCACTGAGGTCAAAATCCCAACTCTCCATTCCTCTTAACTTGGTCCTAGATCCTTATCTCCTCTTTCAAACCACTATTTATCAAGGAATATTTGCCTCAATACCTCCACACCAATTTCTATATAATTTTTCTTTCTAAAATATATTTTCATAGGGTGGATGTATAGGAAATTTTTTTTATATAAGTCTCCATGACATGGTATAAAAAATAAAATAGATAGATCCTCTATCATTGGGATCATTCACAGTAGAGAACTTGTTTGGGACTTCTGAGACTTGACCCTCCTATCCTCTTTGAATTTCATCATGTAATGAAATTCTGTTCATAGTAAGACTTATCACATGATGATTGGTTTGAATCATTTCATGAATAACATTCCTCCAATTTTTTTGGTCAAATTAGATTCGATAATGGATATAAAGGCCATATCTAGTGTGCATGATAGTATATATATATATGATATATTACCCCTAAAAAGAATATAAAATCATCCGACACTAGGAAATGGAGTGTTAAAACACTCTACTAGTGGGTAATATGGTGGTTGACACTATTTCAATCAAGGTAATCAACTCAAGAGGTTGGTTGTCTATTTTAATCCCAGATCTATTTTTCTATAATTTATTTTCAATGGGTGTTGGGATGCCGTCAACATTTAACTTTTTACACCATTTTGGAAAATTTTTATTGTTTCCTACCTAATATAAAATTAATTATCCAGTCATAATAGTCTTTTCTTCCTCGAATCCCTACGATATCCAATGGAAACAATTAATTATTGTAAACAATTTTTATATTGAAAATATATGGACATATTATCACCATTTGAGTTTATTTCCCCCTTTAGTTTCTATTGACACCATGGAATGTCTTCCATACACTGTCTCTATATAATTGTAGATTCAATCCTCAATTTGACACTAGTAGTGGAGTTTTAGAAGAAATATATCCTTATTCTATATGATGTGACATAGTGGATTTCCATATGTTTTTACCCAAAACATCATCAATTGGTCTTGAGAGTTTAAGGGTGTGAATCTCCAATTATTATGGGTGTAAGTGATAGAGGCAGAGGGATGTGGCCAAAGGTTTCAGAATGTTGATCGGTGATGATCTGATGCAGGGGTGATGGGTAGTAGCAACCACCGTATGGAACAATGGGCTCTCCCATGTGAGCCACCCGGGTTCCCTCAAGCACCAATTGGTGCACAGGGTACCTGTGCATCAGCCTGCGTGCCTTCATGCATGATCTTCATGTGTTACAGCTAATGAGAGACACACGTGTGAGATATCACCTTCTCCCAAGATTCTATATTTTCATATAATTTTAACCATATGGTCTTCTTTTATATGGATGGATATTACTGATGTCCAAATGATTCACTTCTAGAACTTAGATTAATCCTTCCATAAAATTCTATGTGCCATTATAAAAACTAATGAAATGGGAATTAAAAAGAAATATTTAATATAAATTCCCCATTGGGTTTAAAATAAACTAAATTTGTGTGAGGAACTCGCTTACCCCATAATTAATAATGAATAGCTTGTGGTCTCCTTAATAAAATTGAGACCTATGAGAGTCACCTCTAGGAACCCCTATGGAGACCCCAGAATGCTTGATAAAGGACTCTTCCATGTTTAGTCACCTAGTTGGTTTGTCACACATGGTTCTACCAATTCGGTCGGGCCTACCTGCGCGAGTCACCCCCTACATGACCCACTTCGGGTCACCCTAACCTCTATCTTGCACAAGCCATTATTTAGACCTTCAAATCCATATATGGATGACCCTATCCTCGTTTGGATACCCTGTCTAATAAGAATACAATATAATCCTCCACTAAAGCATACTGACATGAAAAACCATGGGAAAAGGAACACCAGTGTATTTATCAATTGGATTTGTATATCAATAGTCAAATATTTTCCATACAAGAAAAACTAGATGGTTAGGATCCTAAGGTGTGAGTGGATTTTTATATCAACGATCATGAGGAACCCTAACCTAGGAACCTTTTTTGGGAGTTCCCCAACTCTAATTCAAGTGATAGGACCATGTCCTTCCCTACTAGTCTATAAGATTCGAATCCTTTGTTTCCAGGTAGGGAGTGTGAAGATTACGATGCCTTTTCCATTAAACATGGAATAACATCCACAAACCTCATAGAAGAACTGATTCTAGAGAATACCCAAGGTGTAAACCCATATCCATTCCTATAGGAGGTTCCACTCTTGCTCATCTCTGCCTCTTGGCCACTAGGTTAGAGAGGTGATGGGAACCCGATACCAATCCTATCTCTCCTACTTCATTCCCTCTACAGTCCCCTTAAAATGTAAACACTCAGGGTAATTTGAATATAGGGAAGTTCCATAACCTCTTCCACTTCCACCTCTATCTCAAGATAGTATATATGTTCATACTTGACATCCCATCCATCTACCTTTGGTATTTCTCACCATGTCCACCTATGGATAGAAGAAGATGTTGTGGTATATCATATAACCATTTCCCCTTGTTTCTCACACTAAGGATAACTCACATGGGATTTGAGGTTAATGATTACCACCACATTTAAAAAATTCATGGGACCCATTAGACAATGAGATTACTAATTCCTACTAAAATCAGCATACATAGGATGAACACTTCTATCCCATGATCAATGGGAATCCACCCTGGGGGAAGTCCCCCATCCTATTTCCATTAATATGGGATTCCCCATCAAGAGTAAAAACAATACAAGCCTCCAATCCAATATGATTTGAGACATATAACATTATCTCTCTTCATGGAATCCTTTTTAAGAGGAAGAACCAACTCATCCATCTCATAGGGTCATAATACCCTATGAGAAAATCCTTTTGGGACTCCATAGTTGTGGGTCCTCATTATTGAACAAGTCAACTCTGATTACTATTAAAATTTGGATATGTATGATACCCACTTATGCCCTAATATTAATGGAAATCCTCCTAAGATATAATACCCAATATTATTTCCATTAATCCATGCATCCTCCATAGAAGTATGCCTTGAAACAAGCCTCCAAACCACCACAAGTTAAAAATATGACATGGTCTTTTTAACAGGGAATCCTACATAGGAGTAATCCTCAATAATGCAATTAAATAGTCCAGACATCCTTTTCAATAGTAATCCCCATCATAATCCTCTAAAATGTGCTCAAAACCCTATGATAATGACACACATAGGGTCTCTATATGCATCGGTCCTCATACCATAACTGTGGTAGATTTTGATTCCCCTCCAAATGGATTACATAGAAACCCTCAATTAGGTCCAAACACAACACCCCATATCAACCCTTATTTCTCTAGGACATATTCCCAACAATGTATAATTTGATATGGGAATCCATCTTCCTCCTAGGTTCAACAGGGTACATAAACCTACATCCCAAACCAAACATTTACTAGAAATAGTCCACCTAGAATTCCTCTCTAGAAGACATTAAACCATATGGTTTTTTACTAATGAGTTTACATAAAAAAGAATGATGTGACCTATTAAGTGGATACAAACAACTAGGGTTTGGATTTTATTCATAGTTTTATACAGGAATCCCATTTAGGGTCTAATTCTAACAGCAAAACAACTCATGTCTCTCTAGATGACAACACACACTACTGTACCCCACTATATTGTTATGAAACCAACATTATCATAATAATGAATAAAATAACAAATAAGTTGTATATAAGAGGATACCATATATGGATAACCTCATATACACACACATAATTCTATTATGGAAGTACCTCAGATACATACCGATGATTCTAATATATATACATGGTAATCATTGATTGGTAACTCTGGAATAACCAACATCACACATGGTAATTACTGAAGGATTCATGAACATTTCTTAAATAATTAATAGAGTCCCAAAGTTGGAAATAATCCCCTACCCAAAAGGGTGTGATGAGCATGAACACCCGTCCTATTGACCATTGTGAGCTCTTAAGCATCATCGTCCAAACCTCGAGATGACTTCCTTCCTTTGGAAAGTACATCCCCATTTATATATAACCATTTAGAGTTTTTAGTTAGATGAACAAACCAGTTAGACAGTATTTGGAAATAATTATTACTAACACAAAAACAATTTAGAGGGAACAAAAAATGGTGAATTGAATGTGAATCCTTAACAAAGATGATAGAATCAAGCATCTATTTGTCCCATTTTACTCAATATAAGTGGAATAGAGAAGTCTCTGAATCTTGAATGTGTTCAATAAAATGATATGTAGCTTCGATAGAGTATCTTTTTTATTGTACACATATTTTATGGATCTTATCATCAAGAACTCCACGGAATTCAATGGTGTCAAATCATATTTTATAATGGAATTCCCATGGATCCACTCTAGAGGGGGTTTCATCCATGGAATGGACACCATCACCAACCCAATATCCTCAACATTAGGTATGAAACTTAATAGTTTTAGAATTATACCAGAATTATGTAATGATAACCCTTGGGGCTACCCGACAAGCCCTATAATTGATGAAGTCCCACTAATATTTCAGTCAATGAAGGCCAGTGGTCTTGATGTTGATGGAAGTAACCGTCGTATTCAACCATTTTAGGAACATATCCTAGGAATGTGATAACTAAATTCTCTTTAGTCATAGGGTGATGGGAATGATAAAACATACGACCCCATCTAAGAGACATACGGCTCTCTTTCATGGACTCCTTCCAGCAATCTGCACCCCCAATACCACATGGTAGTGAACCTCAATCATAACGAGGTTGTTGTTCTGGATTTCTTCCATGGTATTTCAAACATAAGAACACTGGATGAGCCACCATGGATGAAAATCAACCAGCATGGAGCAAGGAAACAAATATTAACCCTACGAAGAATCCCACTAACCCAATTTGGTGGAAAAATATGATTAGGAAAATACACACCAACAATTATTAATCTTACCAATAGACATACCTTATGATATTAAAAGAATCCCACCGATCATTTATGGAGGCATATAACAAGTAGGAACATAAACCCACCTGAACCCACTAATACAACCACAGAACTCACATTACGACATTCACATAAAACATCCATTCAAATCTAGTGGAATAAAAATATTAGGAAGATACACTTTCCATCACTCACCAACCCTACTAGAAACCTCATCTAGAATCACCCTAATAATTAATTCAAAAATCCCCAAATACTATAATGGGGAAGAATCAACTCTCTTACTCAATACACGGGTACTATCAATATCCACTTACTAGAAATATAAGATAATAGAATGTAATTATACCTACTCTAGTGGCCGAATTGGTATATATCGTTACTCTAGTGATGTGATTCACCTTTCAAATCCATCACATCATGAATGTGTATAAACAAATCCCTATCAATATCTTACAAACAAGAGAAGACATTATAATGGAATTGATAGTAGTTCCTGAGGGATGAAAAAATATTTTTTTCCCACAAATGGGATGGATCATTAGTCTTTCACCCATTGAAGATATATACCTACTCTATCATCAAGGATGGTCATGGGTAAACCTCCCACATATTATACACACAACCAGATCATGAACATACAACCACTTCAATAGGAAGTAATCAGTATATCTCAATGGACACTCTATAGTAGATACATACACCATCCCACAACATCCACTTATCCCACCAATTGGACCCAATCACCCATATTAATTAATCCAAGAAAAATCCTCATCAAAAATTATTTGAAAATCATGATCCAATCTATGATATGGACCTAGTTAGTGATAGTGTTCTTGAATCCCTCAGATGATAAATTGTCACATCTCAACATCCTACCCACCTATTATCAAATTATGTGAGCAGTAATAATAATTCTGAAGTTCCCTCACATAAACTTCATCATGAAGATTTATTTATGCTTAATATTATTTTGATCTTGTGTTCCCATCCCCCGATTTGTTCCATTAGAACCATCTATGTGGAAAGAAGTTCAATGAAGAAGAGGGTATTCCCAATGTTTTAATATAGCGTGATTGACCTCCTCATTATGGAGTTCTCGATGAAATTAATATTTGAATTATTTTCTCACATACAAAAGAGAATTATGGAATTGGAAATGTAGTGATTTGAAATCCCTCTTATTGTGAGGAAGTTGTGAACATAAGGCCCGTCATATATGATTCCCATTAATTTTAAGGTGAAATCCATTAACAATCAGATTATAGCTAATGATAATGGTCATTATCCGAACCTAACATGGATCCCCTTTATTCAAACATAGAAGTGGAAATCCCAACCAATCAAACAGATTGTGGTAAAATAATCAGGATCTATCCTCTCTAGTCAGACCAGGTTGAGGAAACTCATGAGAAAAAAGAATATGACCTACTAATTAAGTTGAAATAACTAGCTAATTATGACATACCAGTCATGTTCTGGAACATGGACACCCCTTTATACTACATTATATTGGTATTTTTAGAATAATTTATACAAAAAATCCACCCCAATATATGAAAAAAATTTCCCCACATGGAAGAATATGTATTACATTATGAATAATGTCAAAGTCAAGTAAAGTTAGTAGAAGGATTTCATAACTAAATTGATTAGAATCTCTACATGATTCAAGGAATCCAATGATCATAAAAATAAAAAGATCCCTTGAATTTACATTACTTGGTTCATTAAAAAGGTTAATACCACTGCTCATACATACCCCATATGGTGTTCATTCCAGATGATGGGGTCCCAATGTAGGATTTCATTTCACTACACTCTCATACCATAAATCCAACTAAAGGTGGTCTCATGAATTTTCCTATCCCCATGATAACTCCAACAAAAATATTTTGTTCATGACCGAGGATATTCTTAGCGTTAACATACCTCAAACGACTCTCACTGAAATTGGGACAGAAGAGTGTAGGTCGTACAATGAATTCTGCATCAAGAAAATAATATTTTAAATAAAGACTCCATATTAGAGGATATCAGATGTTATATAGTTCCAATGTCATATATATCTCAATGGTATTTCGTAAATGGGTGATTCAAGTGAGTGATGGATTTTAAAACCTACCCACATTCGAACGAAAATCCATCAAATAAGATCTCCCAAAATAATATCATCGATCATAGTTAGGGAGAACACCTAGCCTACAGAGCTATGGTTTTTTTATCCTAACCATTCTGGTCAACGAATATAAATATAAGGGTTTTGAAAGAGAAACATGAACATTCCTTGACCTCAGGGTTGCAAATTGTTTTCATGTCGACCACCATCTCCTTAGTGAGAATGAGTTTTTTCCTACTGGAGAAGATATTAATGAATGAATACCCCTATCTCATTCCATCGCATGATCTCATAATTTCATTTGTAGAAAAAATGAATGAATTATATAGAGATTCTATTTGGGTTAATATCTACTACATATTTTACAACAAATCTGAAAAGTAGTGTAAAAGGCCTCATGGTGGGTGCTTAAGTAGTCAATCTCACATGAAAACCGATTGAATGCCCACAATGGGCATCAAATAAATTAATATAATCAATTCAACCCTCAATGATTCCACAAAAAATTTGTACAATTCCTAGTATTCATAACATGATGTTATATCTCATGAGTATTTCCATTTCAAAAAAATGAATGAGGTGTGCATACCAAGAACCAGAGGGTCCCGCTAAATTTTGGAACTCCCATAAACAATCCATCACCCCTCTCAAAAGGCTCAGAACATGGAATTTGGAAATGTTCAATTGATGTATAACATCCTTTATTGGGATGATATGTAACTTTCATTGGCGGAAATATTTTTTATGAAATTTTAATGGATGAAATAATTTTTGGAGTCTCAAAGTAGTATTAATCTATAGAAGACATCTTGTTAGATTTGTTTTTCAAGAAGATCTTGAATATGTTCCTCTAGATGTTGCACTCTGAAAAATTGAGTTTCCAATGAAAATAGATATAGACATCAAATATCTTCTTAATGTAGGATACCAACCACCAATATATTAAGAACACACAGTAGTAGATTTTGGATTCTCTCCATTTTGTGTGAAACTAGAGTAGGGTAACGCAAATCCTTACATGGCTTCCCCTGTGGGATACCCATAGTCAATACCTCCACTCGTGGTCCTACTATCAACTAATCCTGTTAAACAACCATTTTACATACCTCTTCAGGCTTCATCTATCACACCAATTCAAGACCCACCTCATCCAGACATTCCGATATTTCTTATGAACACCATTGAGTCACTGAATGATTTATTTAAATCATGGATGTAAACTACACAAAAATATAGCTTGATAAGAATCCTTACATCTAGTGGTTAGATCTTACATTCCCCCAAAAAATTTGAAATCCTACATATCCAATATTCTACATCATAAGATACCTATATAAAACATTGACACATTTTGTCTCTAGTTATGATCCCAGGATGGGTACCCTTGAACAACCGGAGGCGATGAGAATTTGTTGGTTCATGCAGTTACTACAAGGACTATCCTTCATGTGGTACACATGGCTTTACACTCACCCAATTACTAGGTGGGATGTTATTTGTTACATATTTCTATTAATTTTTAGCTAAATCATTCAGAAGAAACTGGTATTCAATCTCAAAAACTAAAAAATTGGGATAATGAATGGGTTTTAGATTTCATTTCTCGGTGGAAAGGATTGAAGTTCTCATCAATCCTACCACTACCTTATGAAAAATTGGTTCACATATGGGTAAATAATATCTACAATGAGTTTCAAATGACATTGATCCCTCTGAAATACATAGGATGGTTTCAGAATCGTGCCTAAATTTCTCAATGGGTGGGAAACACACTCAAAAATACTAAGGAAAATTCCAATGTAATTTCATCAACTCGGGGAAGGAGAACCTGAAAATTTGAGGCCTCTACCGATAAACATCCACTAGACCATGTATCAACACCAACATAAATTCTTACACTGTATTATTTGGCCGAACCTGATTAGAATCATAAAAAATTTCACCCTCATCATAATTATTAAGTAAACCATATGAATATACAATTTTAGGAGAAAAAAAAGGCTCAATTCATTTCTAAATAACCAAGTCTCTGGCTAGTAAATCTCATCATTGGAAAAAATAGTCATGTTAAAAAATCCCATGAAAATCAAAAAAGAAGCTAAGGAAGATGTCCCAAACTATTACCCATTCCATTAACAATTTGGTAACCACATACATTTTTTTTGTTGATTTCAAAGACCAATTATAAATGATGGTGGACAATGGGTAAGTGAAAAAGAAAAATTCACCCACCCTTGTAATGTGTGTTTTACATACCAATCAAGAGGATGAATATTAGTTACTATAATTTATATGAAAGTGTACATAGATGGTCAATGACTCAATGGTCATAAAAATGATCGACAAAACTCCTATTATCCTCCCAACGTAGTTTAAACTACACGCCGTTCCTTTAACTACTTCATGTATAATGAAACCATCTCCAACATGAACTCAATCATATAAAGGAATGTAATACGAAATATTACATGGTCAAACGGCTAAGAAGAAAATTCAAAAATTTGAGCTCATGTCAAAGCCAAATTTAGCCCCAAAATTATAACACTTCATGTCAGCAGTCCCACAAGCATGATCTACACTCAATCAAAGAGCACAATAGTATTTGAATCATTAAATGAAATCATAATTTAATGAGGAGATGGTTTTATGTTACATTATGATTCCTAATTTAATGGATCCCTTCACATATATTGATTTTATTTATGAATAGAAATTACCTAAAAATTATTGAGTTCCCGGTGGAAGAGATCATTGAGGTCTAAGATACAGGGGAAGACGTGGTCATTCAAGGAGTCACTACATTAGCCAAACCCATTATCGATCCGTCTTTGTGTTCAAAACTAATGGGAAATATATCTAGAAAGCTCAACAGGAACAATGGACTTCTCTCTACACACATGATAGTTTCTTTCCTGACATGATCATTTTTAGAATACCTGTTAGAGGAAATGGCATAACCTCATCGATGGGTAGGCCTACACAATCATTATTATCCACCATGAATAGAAAAAATTCCATGCACTACCCCATGTGATGGGACATCCACATCAGGAACATAAGCTCATAATGTGCGTACAAAACACATCCCCTTATGGGGAGGCCTATACCTCTGGATCAGAAATAATATTTCATGATGTAATTAGACAATCATCTATATAAGTTATCATCCTTGGTTCCCTTATGGTATTAAGGACCTCCATGAAGAACATATTGAGGACTACTCAACCCCTTAAGAGCTTTATGTTGAGGTTTCTAATGATTAAGTGTATCATACAGAGAACTAACCTTTAGTGTTCTATAAATTAATCTCTTTCACATTCGATAATGATGATGTTGTTGTAAAACTACACATGAGGACCTTTTATGAATCTAGAAGGAAAATGTAATTGATATCCAATGATAGTTTATTGTCAAAAAATATGAAGACATCCTCGTTAATTTCCAGAAACTATTAAAATTGGGGCTCAATGAGTCACAATTTTCTCCCTCTTAATGATGTTACATGGTCATTATAAGAATGAGAAAGAGCATATCAGTGAGATCACACTCGAAAATCAGTTCAAGGGTCTCATTTACAAGATAGATTTTGTGGTTGTTCAGAAAGATTCAACTTTCATTTCCCTATTAGTATGACCTTGGATACATCATCATATAAAAATTCCATCATCTTATCACCAATTTGACAAATAATATATTAGTGTTCAAATTGTGACAATTAGTAGTGACAAGGAACCATTCTAATACCGTGGCACACTATACATTGATTTAGGATTCTAATACAAAGGAGGGAAACAATCCATGGAAAAAATGTTGCCCATATTACATCCTCAAATGTCTTACAAATGATCAAATACAACTATTTGAAAAAGATTCATGAAGATTACATTCAACTCATTAATAAAATAAAATGATTTAACAAAATGTCAAGAAAAAATTTAGTGACTTCCATAATGACAATTACTTGAGATGAGCCTAATGGAACTGAAGAAGTTTTGAACTCTATGAGAAGTAATGAAATCAGGGATGAACCTGTCTTTATTCCATCCCTTCATCTCGAACTAATCTCAATTCCATCAGTTGCACTAGAATATGTTATAATGATGATTGGATAATCTGAAGAGGATCATTCTAGGTCCTTTTATTCCCATTCAGAGCTCCCAAAAGTCAAATCTTAATTTTTTGGTCAAAAAATGAATTTCTCACATTCAGGATGTCAAAATGGTGACTGTAATCTCCCCTTTGCATAACATGTTTCATAACCCACTCCCCATGAAAAGGTTGAATATGTAAAGAATGAGGAAGAGGAAGAAAAGGAAGATCTTATGGCCACCCCCATCATTTCTGAAATGAATCTCCAAAACTATAGATGAACTAGGAGAGATAAATCAGGGTATATAATAAGATACATGACAATCTCGGATTAGTTTGGCCATTAAACCCATCGAATACGTGGTATATAACCCCTTATCAAAGAATAACTTAGATGCGTTCAACTAGGATTATATAGATATTCTAGGACATGACCACAAGGTTGCCACCCATCACTTGGGTCTTCCAGAAGATAATGAGGGACAAAAGAAGGAATCCAGAAGGACTCACCCAACTAACGCATCCAAAAATGAGGCTGAAGTGGACAAGATCATCAAGGTAGACATTATCCAAGATTTATAATATCCCAAATGGTTAGCCAACATTTTCTCTAAGTATAAGAATAATGATAATATAGGAATCTTCATCTATTTCATATATCTTAACCATCATTTTCAAAAATAATACTTCCATGTTCCAATTACAGAACTCCCGGTTGATGTGATTACATGTTATCATGCAATATCCTTCATGGATGGCAATTTGGGGAAACCAAAATTCTTATGGGACCATAATATGAGGAATATATAGCATTCAAATCCCTCTAAGGAGTATTCCTCTTTTAGGTAATTCCATTTTCCCTAAAGAATCCATGCTCTACATACCAATATTCCATGCATCAAATATTCAAACCCTTCATGGAGGTGTTTGTTGACTACTACATTGATGAAATAGCAGTAAAGTCCCTAGAATGTTTTTACCCCTTATAGGACATAGAATTCATCATCAACACGTTTTTATGACATATCTTAATGATTAACCCTTTAAAATGTGATTTCAGGGTAACATAGGGAAAATATATTGACATCTTTGTATGCTATCATAACATCGATCTTGATCATCAGAAAACTAAGTCAATCTTGGGAATATCTCATCCTAAAAACCATAAATATATAAGGGTACATTTTAAAAGCATGGAATAAATCTAGTGACTTTTATCCAACCTTATAGAAAAGTTTTTTACTTAACCAAAATAATAAATAATTGGGTTCCATATCAGTGGACCGATGAGTGTCATTAAGAATTTGATAACATCAAAAAGTAACTCTTGTGTCAACCAGTATTTATTCCAATTGTTAATATAAATCCACTCATATTGTATTTTAAATACCATAAGAGATCACTAGGTGCCTTCATCGCACCAAATAATGATGATGGGTATGATAACAACTGCTATAATCTCAGTCAAACTAGGCTTGATAAAGGGACCATTTACACAGATAATGATAAGAGCTACATGGAATTAATCTTTGAAATTTTGAAATTGAAGAAATTTTTAAAAAACTAAGAGATTAACATTGTTTATTAAAAAAAATACCCACTCTAATGTATCATCAGTCATCGTATACTATTAGTATGTCTTGCATGGTGGAAAATTATTCTTCATCTATTTGATATACAATATGTGGATCAGAATGTAGCGAATGGATAGACCCTGGTAGATTTTATTCCAGAAAAAACATCTACAAAAGAGATTTCATTAAATGTTGAAATGCACAATGGTAAAATATTCTCAATTGATGAAGGAAACCTAATGTGTGAAATGATTTTAATGGTGCATCTAGAAGCCCAAAAACAATGTGAATGGAAGACATTAAACACAACAAAGAAGGGTTAGTGATTGTTCTTATCTCCTTAGAGAATCAAATATTTCCATAATCCTTCCAAAAATAAAAATGTTGCAACAATAATTTGGTGGAATATGAGGATTACATTATGTGTCTAGAATTGGAACTATAAATAATGACAATCCACTTGGAAGTAGAAGGTGACTCAGAGTTAGTAACCAAGAAATAAGGATTTCAAATTCCAAAAATATTATCTAATTACAATGAGTGATTATGCCTGAGGGTTAATTCAAGAATTCCTCTTAGATCCATCATTGAATCAAATATCACATTCACATAATTCCTGAGATGATGCATTGGAAATTCATTAACAAGGATGGAATATACCAATTGAGATGAAAATGTCATTATCATCCCCCATCATCGGATGGTCTTTCCTATAGGTGATGTAAAAAGGGGAGATTAATGAAATCGGCCTCACCACTATGTTATGTGGTCCTAAGACATGATGGATGATTCCCATCATGTACTACCTTCAATAAGGGGATCACCCACTAGATAGTGATAGATGTTAGAACATTTAGCAATTAGAATCTAATTTCACTCTTTATTATTGCCAAAATCACCATCATGTTCTCTATAAGAGAGTCATCGATGGATTATTTCTCATATGTATCGATAGAGAAGAGACCACGATTATCAGGGAACAAGTACAAGTGTGAACCTATTTGGATCACCTGTTAGGGTGACATATTGTTGATCAAATTTGAAGGCTTGGATACTTCTTCATTTCAATGACTTGGGATCACAAAAAAATTCTCTATAAAATGTATTTCATGTCATGCACAAGACTACATGATCCATAAAAAAAGAGTTTCTATATTAGACCAAATTTTTATGGATGTTTTTCATGTTTGGAATGCATGTAGTGTTTCCTTACCCCCAATCCCCAACCAAGAAGTTCATTTATATCCAAAATGTTATAAATATTATCTCCAAATGGGGTGAGGAAATACCCCTCATATAATTTATTGTGAAAAAACATATATTTTTCAAATTTAAGATAATTAAATTATTTTGTTTTCTTATACAATGATGATGGAAAATCGAACCAATGTTTTCTCCACTGAGGTGTACATGTTATATTAAGAGCATAATAAAAAATACAACCATTAATCCTACCATCATAAAGTTTCTTGTAAAATTATAGTGGCCTTCAATCATACCCTATGGAACATACTCTAGAAGATGGTTGATAAAGATAAAAAGTCTTGTCCTAACAGTCTCTTGCATGAATTATTCGATTATCAGACTACAACATGTTATGCAACATCGGTGACCCTGTACTCATTGGGGTAAGGAACAAAAGAATTTTAACCCAACTATTTTAAATTGGAATTCCCCGATATTTCCATCTATGAACATATATTTGAAGTTATAAAAATCACATATATGATCAGATGAATTGGTGGAATTGTTTGAAAGTAGATTTCATATATTAATTCAATTGGAAGTCAATATGAATCGAATAGCATGAGCCGTTAACAAGATGGTCTATCACAATTTATCCGTCCAAGGAGAATTGTTATTTTTCAATAGGGCTCCACATACATTAGAAATGAAGACACCAAGTCTTAATAAAAAGTTGTCGATACTTTACTCCATACACAATTTTCACACTAAAACATATTATGCGTTGATCTAAATAGTTGGAGTTTTCATAACGACAAAAATAAATGAAAGGATCCCGAAGAAATATTTTATGTAATCACAAGAAAATCATCCATTCCATAAGAAGTAAAACTCAATAACACTATATATGTCCCCACTAGAATATTATATTCTATGTAGCGGGTCCCTGTCTTAAGTCCCAAAAATGAAAGATATGATTCATCCTTACCATATGACATTAAACTGCATGATTAAAATATTTTTTATTTGATGTTGTGTTACCCCCAAATACCATAAGTCGACACTCCACATGGTCCATCAAATGTGAGGAAAAAAGGATGTTCATTTCCCATGTATATTCCTCACTCCCATGACATTCACTCCATAGAGTATCCTGGGATCCTATATATGTATAATCCATAATATTATCATGTCATTATCACATAATGTTAATTTTCATGGAACTTATAAGAAATATGTGATGATTGATTCGAATTCCAATGAGATATGTAGTGATTAACATATCTCCAATATTGAGTCTTGCTACAACCACGCTAAAAGAAATGTCCACATCCCTCCTGATGTGTATAGATCGGACCTGCATAGGGAACATTTTCCAAAATATTGTCTGCCTTGATACTCTTGATTACTGACATACATTGTGATTCAGAAACACATTTTATAATTCCAACTATGAATAATGAAAAGAGAAAAACCATTACTAATCCTTGTGCATGAATAGGATCCTCACATGGAACATTTCAAGTACATTCTTCTTGATTACCATTACAATGAGATGCACAATAATGCCTAAATCTGAAGATTCATTCCCAAACACCATCTTAGAAAATATTTAATGACCACATCACCACGTTAGACCACATTTGGTGAGGGGAACCATCTTTATGAAATATATGTGTCTTTATTATTTCTTCTTTGAGTTATATAATGATGCTCTGATCCCTAATCTATAGTCCAACAACAATTGAGAAAAAATTCCTTCACTCATTTTGAATGGATGGAAACTAAACAAGGATAATCTTGAAGGTCTATGTGTTTCTTGATTTTTTATTCAGCAAGATACACACTGATTCCCAAATCTCTAATATTATTTCCAAAAACAATTAAGCCAAAAAATCCCCATTACTCCAATATGTAAAAATTGACCCCTATTTAGGGAATCCCATTAAATAACTACATGTGGCATGATTCTTTCCATAGGAAGATACGTAGGGACACATGGGTACTACACCCTAGTCAATCCACAACATTTCCTTCGTTATATAGTTTTTGATCATCATACATAAATTTTTAAATTAATATTAATTTGATCTAAAGAAATACATAAGTATTTATTTTAATATTGAATTGATACATACCAAAAAATGGATTACATCTCCTATCCAAGATATCATAAAATAAAAATTCCTCAATCCTTAACATTTGGTTGCCTTGTGTTATAAAAGAAACATTTTCCGCATAGCGTTTCACACAACGAGCACATCTCACATGGGATTATGAGTTTGGTAATGGATTTTCCCACATTATAATGGTATATCCACCACCCATGGGGTTATCATTCTTCATTATGCAGGACCCTAAATGTCACACTAGGTGTCCTCATTGGAAGAAAAAAACTTGATCTATTTAGGCAATAAGTGTGCCTTGATTGTTTCCCGAGAAATATAGGCAGTTTTTCTGAGGTACTAAACCATATTCTAGTCTTGATCGTTATTCTCAAATCAGAATCACCCATGTTCATACTACATGATAAACATAATTAATATTCAAGAACCGTGTGTGGCTTGATTATCATCCCTATGAGATATATTGTGATGTACAGGTATCCAATCATTGGCCCTTCTAGATCACAACATGGGAAATTACTCTGTTTATCATTTAAAAGTAATATCTATACTGTGTTATCCAATATGATGTATCACCCTATGTGTGAATCGGTATCCAAACCCCCTGATGTCGACATAAGAATTCACTCATTGTGGAGACCAATATTGTTAGAACTACATGTCGCTTGATTCTCATCCTTTTGACAGATGTAGTGATGTATATTCCTTAATCCTTGTCCCAACTATGAGGTAATGAAAAACGTCTATTATATCTCTTACAAAACATTTCTATGCAAGAGATTTTATTTTTGATCCACAAAGTAGGGGTCCCACCATGGAAACATTGATTCCCCTTCAATGTGTGAGTCGTATTTAAAAAATGGACTTCCAACTCATATCCAATATTTGTACAAACAATTCCTTTTTTATTTGATAAATCACTCACTCATTTCATATGCCTAATCTTGAACAATTTTAAATCTCCTTAATCATTCCTCACCTTTCAGTAATACAATGTTTAATACTTTAGATATCTTTTTCTAGACTATGTAGTAGGTTCCCTAGTTGTCTTTACATAAAACAGAACAAAAAATTTGTTTGTTAGCCAAATCATTCTATTATATGAATATTCAATACGTGACCTAGTTGGTCTTACATAATGTATCCCAAAAAATGGGTTTTCAAATAGAGGAAATTTATACCTTTGGAGAAGCCACTTTTATCCCTATAATCATTGGAGACAATAAGCTAGATACTGGTATGTAGAGTGCCCATTCCCCCATCTCCATGGAAATAATGACTCATAAAAACCCTTATATATTAATTTACATTCATTTAAAATCCAGACTACATTCTTAGGGAGAGTCGAATATCCATAACATTTTAACAGCTTTTAGAAATAGAATTTCCAATTTCCCAATGACTCCTTTATCTGAGTATGTAGTAAATGCCCAAGATGGCCTTTCATAAAATGACCATTATAATGGACCTGTTAGCTAAATGATTACACTATTTACAATTTAGTACATTCCCTTATTATCCTTTCATAAAATGGACTAGAAAATTAGTTTATTAACCATTAGTTAATTTTTCCTTGGTAGAGACATATTCTAACATCATAAACCCATTTTCTATATCATTCTTCAGATCTAGGATCCCTCAAGTAATAGATTTTAAATTTCTCCTCTTGCACCTAAATACAATAGCACATTATCAAATAAAATACTGAGAATGGTAGAATAAGAAACATTTTGGACTAAGTTAATGATCTTAAAGTATATCTCATAATGTCCTTGCACTACAACTTTAAAATACATAGCATAATTTGCATGTTGTATGATACTATGTTATATGTTCAATGTCTTAGTCGCATGACATTTGACTTTATGATGCATTAACCCTTTTCATAAAGGTTCATCTTCCCTCACAGTTTTTATTTTACAAAATGTACCCTCATATACTTGATCCAAATTCATGGAGGAGGAGTTAATAATTCATTCCCAATGCCAATAAAGATATTCCCTTCTTTCTCAGAATACTATCTTTGTCAAAACCACATTTCGTGGTCTTGATAAATCCAAATCATAAACTTTTACAATCAGCAATAGAAAGTCAGAATTCTGAAGACTAGAATTTCCAGATGATCTATTATGCACCCTAGTTTTACATATATAAAACGACCCTCATAATGGTCTTGTTATCCAATAGATTCCACTATTGACTATGTGGTACGTTATATGGTCTTGAAAAAATCTACACAGAAAATGGGTTCGTAAAAAAATTGTAACTACATCCACATCAGAGACCTGTTTTATTCATTAATAAGATGTTTTATATTCAAAAACCACAAAACAATGTCTCAGGATTCCCCACTATATTTCTATATATTGAAAAACATTTCTACCCAAAAGCCATGTTAGGATCATTATTTAAAATTTATTTCATCAAATATATTTGACTTTATAAACTAACCTTATTTGTCTATAATTTATGACATTAAAATACCCAAACATATAGAAATTTTACTCGCCAAATTTAAAACCCACATGGGATCTTTAAAAGAGGTGATTATCATCTTGCTAGAACAACACACTATACATTTTGGGAAATATAGAAAGATAAAAAGATAAAATAAATAATACTTGTTATCGTTAAAACCTGAAATGGGTAGCCTATGAAAAAAAATCCAAATCTATACCACTATGTCACCATTATATTGATCATTGGAAACAAATTTGGGAAATGAAATTAAAATACATAAATATTTTAGGATTTTTCATAAAATCCAATAAATAGAAGAACTATGCTCTCTGGGATCCATGGATTAAAAAAATTAGAGTATCCTATTATACATGATGTATCTCCAAAACCTAGAAGATGATGTTTTAATTTGTCAATGTTCTTATTAGTACCTTATAAAAGAATTATCATTGTTCTTGAAAAATATAATTTTAAGTGGGGATTTGTTTGAGACTGTGAAATGAATTCTATACACTTTTTACAAAGCTTTGAAGATGTAAAACACACGTAGACAACAAATGTTGAGTCTGAATAGAAATAGTTATTTATTCCATAATAAGGAACATAATGGATTTTCAAATGTTGGGAATGAAAATGTCATTAAATGAGATCAAGAAGTCTACAGTGCAACAATAAAATTTACATGAAGATATCTAAATGTAATGAAATGAAGATCCTAAATAATGATGAAAATAACCTGACTCTGATATGAAGAAGGTTCGTGGTGGTGAAACCCTCATGTTATAAATAAATGGGTTCACCCAAGTGATCCAAATAGGTACACCAACCAGAATCAATGCACATGGAAACTACACATTAGCTAATATTATAGCTTACACGATTATCCTATGTGCCAACAAGTGCGAGACACCATCATGATATTAATCCTTCACCCATGGTTCTATATTTTTTTATAAATAAGTTCTGCTGGTATTCATTTCAATGGATATAATTTCATGATGGCCAACCATTGCTATATTCTTCATATTCCGCCACTCAGGACCTCCATAATCATCATGGTAGAATTATAAAACATGAATAATAGATAATTAATGGGGGATAGTGAAACTAAAGTCCCCCTATTATTTAAAAAAAGAACACCTATGTGATACACTCTCTAACCCCCCAATTAATTTTGATGTGAGTGAGGTACCCTTCCCCAAACTGGGACCTACACGAGTCACCTCTAGTAACACCTATGGATTCCCAAGAAGGACTGATCAAGGTATTTTCCAAGTGAATTCACCCAGGTGATCCATCTCCCAAGGTCAAACAAATTCACCAAGGCCTGCCTTTGTGGAGAACTCTCTTTATGAGTCACATTGGTTCTCCCTAACCACCATCATTTATGAGACAATATTTATGACTTAATAAAAGACATCTGGTGTCTAACCTCTATTTCTATGGCTTTATATTCTTAGAGGGATCAACAAAAATCCTCCAATAAATACTTTTAAATTGAATAACCATGGGAATGGGAACACCAGTGTCTCTCACAATTGGATATGTATTTATATGGTGAGAGTCTTCTCGTACTGGTCCGGGAAGATGGTTATCATCCTTGGGGTATGTGTGGATTTTTATATCTATGTTCATGAGGAACACTACCCCATGGAAAGTGCTTGGGATTTACCTATCTTGGATGTAAGTGTTAGGAACATGTCCTTCGATTTTCATCTCTATGACTTAGATCCTCTAATTCGAAGTAGGGTGTGCGATGGTTACACTATATTTTTCCATTCAACATCAACGGATTTTCTCATCCTTATCCATGGAACTAATTTTTGGTATCCCCCCTTGATTAAGTCCATATACATTATTGAAGTAGGTTTCACTCTTTCTCCTCTCTACCTCCTGGCCAATGGGTTAGAGCAGGGATGGGAACACGAGCCCCTACCCTCTCTCCTGCTTCCTTCCCTCCTCATTCTACATAAACTAGACCCATTAAAGGGAAATGTAATGATATGGAATTCTCATACCCCGATATAATCCAAAATCATATTGGGATAGAATAGATGATAACAGTCAACATCCCATCCATTTCTAATTTGGAATAGTCATTATATACAATATTGGATGGAAGATGTTTGTATGGTTTCTCAGATATTTCATTTCACCTTGTTTCTCACATGGAGAATGACTTATGTGCAATTATAGGCTAATGAAGATCATAGAATCCTCATGATCCATGTGACCCATTGAACTATGATAACTATGATTCCTATTATAATTTGAATATTGAGGAGGTCAACATAGGGCTCAAGATCAATGGGAATCGTCCACAGGGGTAAGCCCAAATACTATTTCCCTAAATCTGGGAATCTTCTTCAGTAGTAATAACTATAATATGACTTGAATCCTCCATAAGTTGAGAAATATTTCATAGAATCTTTTCATGGCATAAATTCTTGGAGTAATCCTGAAATCATCCATCACAACGAGAAATATTCCCATGTGAGATTAACATTCAAAGACTCTATACGTGTGGGTCCCCATTATTGAATAATGAAAGCTGTAATTCCTGCTATAATCTGGATACATAAGAATCATGCATAGGGACCAAGCTCAATGGGAATACTACTAAAGGGTATGCCCCCAATTATATTTCCCTTAATCCAGGAATGCTTTTTAGGAGTAAGCCCCGAAACAATACTTCATTCCACAACGATTTAAACAACCAGCACAATCCCTTTATCTGGGAATCCCCCTTAGGAGTAAACACTAATCATGTCACCAAATAGTTCAGGCATCCTTTCCTGAAGTAAAACCCATATTGATCCTCTCAATTGGACACACTCTCATGCAAGTAAAACTTAAATGGGTCTCTATAGGCATCAGTCCTCCTAACTGACCAATGTGGGATTTGATTCTCCTTTAAATTGGATTCGTAGGAACCCTCCATGCAGTCAAAACCCAACACCCCGAATCAACCTTTTTTTATAATGTCCACATTCCCTATAGTTTCTAGTTAAACATCAGAGACCATATTCCTTAAAGGATCCATCGACTCCATCAGTATAAATCTCATTCCAAAATTTTACATGGCACCTTCCACCTAGACGTATTTTACAGATGAAATTAAACTATATGGAATTTTATATATCACATGAAATTAAAAGATTTGATATACCCCATTATGTGTCACAAAACAATGTAGTAATGATTCCTATCACAATGATATAGAGGAACCCCATTTATGGATTCAATCCCAATAAAAAACAACTCCTCCCTCCCTAGATTACAATACACTCAAGAGTAGTCCACTTAGTGGATAGGTAGAAAAATAAATATAATAACAACAAAAAGATCTCTTAGTAGTATATAAGAGGATACCATTGATGAAGAACCTTAGATACATGACGATATCTCCATTAATGAAGAACCTTAAATATATACAGATGATTATAAGATAAATAAATGTCAATCATTGATTTTTAACTCTAGGATAACCACCATCATTGTTTCGAATTATTTTTGGATTCATGATGATTTATTGAATCTATAAAAGAGTCATAGAGTAGAAAATAATTTCCTCAAAAAGTGTGTGACGAGCCTGACCTCCCATCCTCTCAACCAATGTGAGTTTATAAGAATCATCATCCAAAACTATCAATGATGTCCTTACATTAGAATGATAGTACTCATTGATATAGAACCATTTTGTGTTTTCGGTTCCCTGAACAAAACCATTGAAATCCATTCAGAAATAGAGACTACTAACACAAACATGATTCAGAAGGAAACAATACTATACACATCATTATATTTAAACATTTTTTATACTAATTGGTGTTGAAATATCAATAATTTTATACTATGACTCTTCGTTTACTTTTATATTCTATAGCATAATTCAAAGGGATATGATTAGTGATCAATTCCATATAAAATATTATCATTATAAAGCTGATGGTTTGTATAAGAAGACTATTTAGATGATGGAGAAAATTTTAAGGGATGACAAACATGATTTTTAAGGTACTCGGGACCAACATCAGCCACATACAAAATTATCCTATAAAAAAAATTATCTAGAGTATTCTAATGTATCTATGTGAATATCTCAATGGTAAGAGATTTATAACTCCAAAATACTTGGATGGAGTTGGAGAAGAAAAAATATTGACATTATGTACTTTAAAGAATCCTCAAAAAAGGTAAAAGGGATCTAGAAACATATCATGATTGATTGGAGTTGAAAAATGTGTTATTATAACATTCCTGTGAAGGACATACTCTATCATGTCAAGGAATATAAATTCCTTAAAATATCACCATTTAAATGGGATGTGAGATTTAGAAATACGTAGAAACTTATTCAAAGGTAGTTTTGAGAATTTGAGATTATTTATAATATTGTATTGGGTTTCTATTATGTAATAGTACATCAATAGAATTTTCATATCCATGAAATATTCCATGTGTCCCTATTTAGAAAGTATGTGTTAGATACAAAAACCATACTAGAATTTTTTTTATTGAATTTGAACATGGAATATCATTTGATGAAGAACTGATCTAGATTTATATTTAAAGGGATGAATTGTTGATGAAGAATTAATCAAGAAATTTGAATGTCTTTTGGAGATATCATAGGTTCCATGAAAAATCAAGGGAGCCTAATGAAGTGATGAATGATAAATCCCAAAATTTATTTTAAAAATGGAAACCAATATCAATGATCACATTTCAAAATGGTGTTTGAAGAACCTAAAGAATAAATAATTTAAATAATAATAAAAACTCATGTTTCACAATGGATATTTGGTTATGTTTTATAGTAAAAAACAAGGATATGAATTAATATTTTTATAAATATGATTAACCAATATTGAAAATTTGATATAGAAATAAAATATAAAGATAAAAGAAAATTTAAATTGAGAACACTAATGTAATTTCAATCGGATAGAATACTGTAATAAAGATCACAAATGTAATAAATTTAATGAAAATAAATAGAAGATTTAAAAATATGAAATATATTTTCATGGGAAGTGAATATAATTTAATATTGAAGTAGGTAATAATTATGTATGATAATGATGGAATATATAAATTGAAAAAATAGAAAAGTGATATTTTGGATATGATGGTTTTTAAACTATTGTCCAATATGACCACTAGATAGAATGAAAATTGATCAATATGATAATTGAAAGTAGATTATATATTGAATAATTAAGAAATATAATTGCTGAAAATAGAGAAAATACGACTAACAATGGAATGATGATTCCTTGTAAAGATCATCTTTCTAAAACTAAAAAGAAGGAAAGATTAATAAGTTCTCCCTTTCATGGTACCATGAATAGATTCAAAATGTTTATCTTGTTCGAAATATACTATATGAGATATTTAGGATATTGGAGAAAACCACTAGATCAATGTCATCTAAGCCACCATATGAATTTACAAACACCACACACCTTTTTCTTATGGTGTGTGATAGTCTAAAATGGTTTTATGTATCTAGAAAAAAAACATTTTGTGTAATATTATTTTAATAAACTAAATAGTAGACTCACAATTCACATTTTAATTATTATTTTATTTAAAAATAAAGCACATGAAATTAAATTAAAAACAATATAAATATTTATTGATATAAATAATATATAATTTTATATTTGTAAAATATATAATTGAAATTATATTTCATGATTAACACATGTTTCTTAAATAACGTTTATTTTCATGAAATATTTGTATAGGAAACAATTATTTAAATATAGGTGATAATATAATTTTATAAGGCCAAGATAACTTTTATAAGTATAAGAATGTATATTTTTTCTTCAAAACTGTTATTGCCATCTAATAAATAATCATTTTTAAAAAAATATAAAAGTATCTTAAATAAGAAATTATTATGATAAAATAAATATAAAATTTTCATTTAGAAGATCAAATTTATATATGAGTTCAATATTGTCAATTTTCTAAAATAAATTAATTTTCAACGAATAGTAAAGATACTATTTTAAGTATTTGATCTATTTTATGACGTTATAAATATGGAAAATTGATATAAAAATTAATAGGAATGAATTTTCAAATAAAATTATGTTATTATTTTAATTTTAATTATTTAATTAGCTATAGAATATTTTTAAACCAACAAATAACATTTAAAAATATATAATTGTAATTTTAATTTCATTAATTGGTTTTTGGGGATATATTTTTCCCAATAGAAATGTAATATAAATTTTTTAAATTTGGTAAAAATCCTCAATTATTTGACAAAAAAAACCTCATTTCATAAACCATTATCCATTACTATGGTTATTCCAATAGATTTTTCTGTATTATAACCTAGGTTTCACTATAATTAATTTAGTAATTAATATTAATTCCTCACATGTTTTCAATAAATACCCACCCATTCTACGATTTTTATCCACTACAAATCCATTTATTATTTAATTCCCCTCATTATCCTTTCCCATATAAAACAAATGTAGTTAATTATATTTCATTAATATCTTTTAAATCATTAAGAATATATCTCACAAGGAGTGAGATTATTTTCATGTCCTATAATATTCAAGTATTACCAAGTAGTTGGTCTTTAAATATTAGTGTTGTTATGTTTTCATATACTTATCATCATTCCATTACCATTCAAATGACTTTATATCAACTAGTTTCTTCCATTATCTTATGTTATTTATGTTTTAAAAAATTATTAGAATTATTATTCTGCCAAAAATAATTTCGTGGATATCCATGCCTCTATTTTTTATTTTAGACACTCAAATAATTATTTCTTCAATGGTATTCATATATATATATATTTATATATATAATTTTTTGGGATTTCATTTTATAAAACTCACTTTAACATCTCATGGAGAAAATGTTGAAATTTTTAGGAGTTTAGAAACATATATAGTGAATTATAATATATTATACCCATTCATTATTCTGGAAGGGTTATGGACAAAATGATTTATTATTATTAAAGTCTGAGAGTTGAATTAGTACATATAAATGGTCAAACCATATAAAACTCTAATTAATCAGGTAAATAATTAATCTCAACAGATTTCATGTGTATGATACCTTACTAAAGAACCATAATAATTTGTTTTACAAAACAATGGTGATGCACCTTAGTGATATTCTTATAAATGTCTTATTTTTATATTATTTCTACATATAAATTTTCTATATCTAAAAAATATGATAACTCTTTATTATTATGACTAATATATTTATCCATGATGATCATCGATTCTCTATTTTCATTGTTTATCCCTTGCATGGATTTAAACTCACCCTTTCCTATTGATTTATACCACTAGTAAATCACTTTTAGTTAGGTGAGATATGATCATGTAATAAATAAGCCATTAAAGATTATAAAATAAATTTCATTTTTATGTTTTACATATATAATTGATATAGTTTTTAAATATTATTTCAGAAAATAATCCTCAAATGTTCGATATATGTCATTAATATAAATTTTTGTTCTGTAATTACATTAAAAATAATGTTTTTAAAAAATTTGTGTGACCTTAAAGGAGGTTCTATAATGGTATATAATGAAATATTCTACAAATCAGGGTTAAAATATTATTATATAATGGTGATTCATATTTCTATATCTTTTGCAATCCAAAAATGTTGATATTCTACTCATATATATTTGTTTTATTAGATCTTCAGAGCCTTATGGATTATCGAATGGGATTTTCCCAATGGGAATTAAATTTCCAAATTATTGGATTCCATATGATGGTATTTTAGAATGATGGTGTGTTTTTATAATTTAATCATATTTTTACATTTAGTTTCATGATTTTATTATTATTGGAGTCTTCTTAGATAGTTTTTACATATTCGTCTTTATTGTATTGCATTAAATATTTTATTATTATTTTTTATAAAATATATTTTATTATAAATTTTATGATATTAGGAATCTTTAATATGGAGTGGATTGATTAAATCATTTATAATGATAAAGACCTTATTTTGAGTATAGTAACTTTATTTTGAAGATTTTTGGTCACTATAATACTAATCGACATGGATATCAGAATGTGAATTACATGCTTGTTTCTTTTTTTGGATCAGAGAATATTTAAACTCGATTGATAGAGACAAAGAAATATATAGGTGGGGAGTATAACTAGACATCCATATTCATTGGTCTTATTCATTAAAACATAATTGGACCAATCTAGAAAGTGTAGGGTAATATTCATTTGACCTTGGAACATCTCATATGTGATTTGTTTAATAAAATTAAATAGTCTAGTAGTAATGGAATTCTATTAGGATTAGGTTTTATGTGTCATAAGGTAGTCATAGATGGAAAAAATTATATATATTTTTCCTATGTTTTATCATTTTTTGATTTTATAGTGTGATATTATCTATCATTGTTTTAGTGTACTTATGGGAGAAAGACAAGAAAATAAGATAGTTATTGATAAAAATTAGGAAGCACTGTGAGGCTATATTATTGTTAAAGAAGATAACAAATGTGAAATTAAATATCAATAGTAGGTATTTAATTTGTGGAGTTACTATTAGGTTCCCATATTATGGAATACCATCTTTATAGTAGGAAGGGATTCTTGTGTTTCTATATAAGGGAAACTATAAGACCTTTTCTTAAAGGGTTTATATTATGTTGTTTTCGACTAGGTTTTGTAGTATTTTTGAAAACTCACCCCATGTGTTATGGTTAAGGTATATGTCATGATTTGAGTCATTTCAGGTGTTTTATGACTCGAAATCACATTGAATGATATGGTTTGGTATGTTATATCTTATGAGATGATGAATGCGATTAGCTAGGTGGCATCTCACTAAGAGAGAAGATTGAGGAATGCAGTATAATATGATATTATATAGAATACCTTTCCTTGAGTGAGAAGGTGGTGGAAATACTCATTTATGTTGTAGAAACTAATGGATTTTTGATTTCATTTACAAAATAAAATTACAATGTTCATATAACTTACTTTTAGTACACTTCTCAGTTTCATTTCAGATATTTTAGTGACATTATATGTTATCAATTTTAAATTTTTTTTGGAAATATATATATTACCATATATGTAAATATTTTTTAAAATATGTTTTAGATATTCCCTCAAGTAGCTATGTTCCACCTTTCCCTTGATGGGTTTCTAAAATACCATTACATAGTAATGGAATTCACTTACCATCATTTTATTCTTATTGTTTTTTAATTTCTAATAATAGTATTCTAGGATATGGATGGTGCTTGCTTGTTAAAAAGTTATGGTGGTCTGGTTAGTAAATGATGACCCAATATGAGATCTTTTTTTCATTAAATTAAAACCTAATTTATTTTCCCACAAATGTATATACATTAAATGAATGTTTATATGATGGTAATACTTGGTGAACGAAATTAGTTTCATCTCACCCTTTTTATAAGATTTTTTTTTCGTATATATATTATTAATATTTTTATTATAAATATTGTATAATAGGTCATGTTTCTTTAGTAGATGACTTTTCAGACACTTTTCCATGATAGGTCTGGGATTTTTATTGAAATTACCTTACCTAATTTCCCCATGTTTTTACTAGTTAAATTTTTGGAGAAGTGTGATTTATTATTTTATATTGATTATGGCTTCCATTGAGTATGTAATCGGACAATGTTATTTTCTTTAGATCATAGTTGTAATTCCTTATTCTCACAGAGACATTATATATCAGTTTTATGATTTATCTATTATTGTATATAATCATTATCAATTTCTATTTTAAATGAGATATTTATAAAAATATGGAGTAATTGGAGAGATTATTCTTTTTGGTTGTAAATTTCACATAGGGTGGTAGGATATTCTTGGTTAATATATAATTTTGGGAATTTATAAATTGGTGGATGATTTCTTGTGGGTATTTAATGGATTTAAAAATTGAAATGGTTTTATAAAGATATCAGAAAATAATTTTTGTAGTAAAAATATTCACAAATGTTTCCAAATTTATATCATCCTCAAAATAAAAAATTTACTAATTTATTAAAAACAAATTACAAGAACATTCATTGATTGAGACCCTTATGGCAATAATCATGTTTTTATGGAATTTTAGGTTAGTAAATTATAATATGAAACCATATAGTGACTATGTCATGATGATAATCTCATTATAAAATTATATAAGAATGATTACCTAGTTCTAGTATGATTGGTGTCAAATATTCTATGTACACTTGAGAAGGATAGATATATAGTGGCGGTCAAAATGTTGGATGGTTATATAGCTTTCCTCATAGAGTTTATCTTATGTTTCTGATAGAATTTTATTTAGATATCTATTTGAGGCTAATGATTATAGATAGATATTATGTGATGGATTCTACTCAATTTCAATGATAGGAAAATTAGTGAGTTTCATTTTTGATTTAGGTGTAGCACCCTGATATTGTACTATATATAATTTCATTAAATTAATCTAATGTGTTTGGTAGACTAATCCTTATAGACATGTATAAGAGATTGATATATAACATACATGATGGATATTATAATGAAAAAATTAATAAGAATAATATAAATTCTACGCAAACATTTAAATTCATATTAATTTGTTTCTACATTTAGATGATATGTAATTAAGATATTTCAATAATTATATTTTATGAATTCTAAAATAATTTTTCAATGTATTAATTAATTAAAAATATAATATATTAATTGTTTTTAAGGATAATATATAATCATTAAATATAAAAAATAATTAAATTATATGTAAGTATAATATAATAATAAGAACTAATATTGTTTATGAAAGATATTTATCATTAAAATTTATTTTCAAATTATTTAATTTTTTAATGTAATTTTTAATATTATATAAATTGAATTATGCAATATAAAACTAATTATTTAGTTCCCCATAACAATATTATCCTATATTGAATTTTTATAGTTCTTTGAAATATTTGGGTTTTCAGTGAATGTTGAAATATAATGTTTTAATTAAGATCATATGATTTTCAATATATAAATAATTAAGAAGAATTAAAAACATATAAATAATTTTACATTGTAAAATATTTTATATGTGTTAATAATTTATATTTACAAATTTTATATTTATTTAAGAAACACTATGATAAATAGTGTGAGTATAATTTACAAATTAAAATTACTTTTGGTCTTTCCATTAATTTAATATTGTGTTACATAAATTATATTTTTATATGATTTTAAAGACACATATATATTATTTTATTTATCAATTATCCAATTCCTATAATTTTAATCAAATGAATTGAAAATTATATCCTAAATGAAAAATTCATTCATAAAAATTCACTTTTCTAAAATACAACAGTTTTATTAATATATATTACAATAAATGTCTAAAATAAATAGATATATAATTTTTTTTAAATATTTGATATTCTATAATTGAAATTATTTTAAATGATCTATTTTAGTTTTGATCATTAAAATTATTAATTATTGTTGTAATATTAATTACTTTTGTAGAAATAAACATTTTTTAATATTATCTTACTTAATGTAAATAGTGTAAATCATAATTAAAATTGTCTCTACGTGGTTGTTTGAAGTTTATCCTGACCAAACAGAACAAGACATTCCCATTTTTTATTTTTGTATCTTTTACACATGAATGTTAACTTTATTTTATTAAAAATGTCAATCTATTCAAATTTATACCTCTACATCACGTATAGAAGTTGATCCTTCATCCACTTCTTGTTAATACATTAAAATCAATATTAATAATAGAAATATGAAATTTTTTTCATCATAAAACCCTATAATCATCATTAATATTCTTTTCAGCACAAATTATCATGGTACCTCCATTTCGAAGGATATTTACTAGTAAAAACCGATGATTTTGACATAAGTATTACCTCTTTCTTAATCATTTATCATTAATATAATGATTCCAATCCATTTATAATCAAATTATTATAATGAAATAAATATTATAAAAATGAAATTATGTTATTAGATTAATATAATGAAACTTTTTAATTAATTTATATCTCCTATTGAAATGAATTACATTTGGATATTCATTATGTGTGGATAACCACCTCAATAGATTAATGTATTCCACATTTTGAAATTCTCTTGAATAGTAATAATGATGTTAGAGATGGAATAAAATGGGAGGAAACTCTGAAACCCAAATCATAATGTATAAACCCTAACCATGTATCACCATAATGTAATAATTTAGAACTATCTAAAAATAATTAGGACTTTATAAAAAATAATGTTTTATTCGTACCCTGTGACCCATTCATATGGACTCAAGGGGCATCCGGTGGAGTTATTGCTAGAGGGTCTATATAATAAATTCTTAGATGTTATTAAATATGTAGAATCCCAGTACTTATTTGAAATTTTTATCACTTCTCCTAGATGACTGGTATTAAAAGGGGGAGTGAATCACCTCTTCAAAACATAGTTGATGTTGACAAAATATTATACCTTTGAAATTTTTACATTAATGCGAGAATCCTAATCCAAAAGGGTAGATTATATGGATGTTTGGTGAACTTGAAAATAGAATATATGAGATTTTGTGATATTATTAATGGAATATGATGATTGTGGTACGGGGATTATATTACATAGTGTTCCCTTTTGATGAATGGAAAATAAAGGCCTGTGTTTTTTGGTTAGTCTACCTTAAACCTCGCAATATTTGGATTTATAATTGGTTTGAGAAAATTGAAAAATCCAATGTGATTTTTTTTCCACAAGCTGGGATCTAAAAATATAAATTGACCCCACATTATGGGAACCCACAGATCATCTTGAATATTTATTCTTTATTTGGATTCCCTCTTAAGATTGAAAGGGAGTCTGGAAATCCCACAAATAGGAACTATTTCTATGTGATAATTGATGTTAACATGGAAACCACCATAGTGGATGTTGTTTTTCTTGTAAAAACTAAAGATAGTATCACTGTAGATATTTAATACGAATTTGTCCAAAATTATTTCCAATCTATAATATCCCTATCCACCTCCACTCTAAATGTAGAAGATTGATTCACTAAAACATTTATAACCACTAGAGGAATAATGAACCCTATTCCTGGATTCTTGTAAAGGGAATGGAGTTAATCTCTAACCCATCCATCTCATTCCTCCCATGTGATGTTGTTCAACCAAATTTGGTTATTCCTAATTAACCCCTTCTGTAGATGTCATATCTCATGGCCATTGTATAGTACACCAAGCCAACTAATGGAGTTTCCCCAAGAATGATTTCTAGGTCCATGAAGAGATCATGCCAGAATTTTGACCCCTAATCTCATTCTCTTAGTGGCGAAGACATAACATTGATCCCTCCCAGTGATTTTCATTGCATTGTGTCTCTGAGTAGAAATGGACAATCCAAGGGGCATCACTCGAAGGAATATTCTGAAGACACCATAACAACATATGATGGGTCTTTTGAGATTGAAACAAATCCACTTGGAATGAAGATACTGAAACGAAAAAAATGTTCTAGGATTACTTTTTTTATCCAAATATCAATCATGTTGACTTGAATCCGGATGTGAATATATATTATCCTTCAAGATTTGGACCGTCGTTCCATTGAAACATGCCTCAAGAGGGGATGGAGGATCATGGCTTTATTATCAATTCCTTTGTGAACTAATATGTGGTAGGGAGAAATTCTTTTTCAGCATTCCATATTATTCTTCACATACCCTCTCACCAATATATAATTCTTGATCATATAGTGGAAATCACCTATTAGGATGTCACACTCGAAATTGATAAATCCACTTTTAGAATTAAAGGAGTCACATCAAACTATGATCACTAAAATAGTGAAATCATAAGTCTATAAGAGGGTTACCTCATGTTGATGATTATTTAGGCACACTAAAATGGGGTCCCCTCCAAGAAATAGGTGACTGTCCTTTCATAATAGGTTCCTCAGACATGGATTCCCAAAGGAATCTTAGTGAGGGGCCATCCAAATAAGTGATGTATTCTTGTAAATAATTCACACAACTTTGTGGTACGTAATAAGATGATTTTAATAAGTAAACTCAACACCATGAATGTGATGATAACACAGAATAATGTGGATACATTTAGATAAATAATAAACGTACTGTTCAGCCCATGATGCAACTAAATAAATGAAAAGGTAAATTGGACAAACCATTTTTCGATATGTTTATGGAGAACCTACCTCACACAAGGGGAATAAAGCCAATGAAAAATAAATTTTATGTATTGGAACAATGAAGGAGTCGATAAGACTATGATATTTTCACCCCTTAGACAGTTTTTTCACCTATAACAAATAAATCATAGATGGAAATTCAGAACCTAAGATGAAATTTTAGAATTAGTGGGTTTTAATTGGGAATACCTTGATAAATTCATTGTCTATAACAAGGTTAATGAAGAATCATTAGAAAATATATTTTATCTGAATCATGATTAAATTAGAATACTATTATATGTGAAAAGTAGTTGGAATATATCCTTGTATACATAAATATTAGTAATTGCACTCACACTCTTTTTTGTGTGTGCATTAAATATATAAACAATGAGAAGGGATCATTTGAGGTAATTGAAGAAAATATATAAAAAAATGGATGAAAATGATTTATTATTGGTGAAGTTAATACTATTATTTGACCCTATGAGAATATATGATCAAAATTTTCAAGAATTGGTGCTGAGGCATTTTCATACTACAATGACAAATGCAATTTTACTATGGTTCCCATTTATAGATCTAAATTTTCCTGGGGAAGATTCACTATAAACATTATATTAGGGATAAATAACTACAATATTATTCTATTAAGTCTATGATAAAAGTCTTACCTCTTAATTAAATTCAGTCATTTTACACAAATTCAATTCTTATCACAATCCCATAATTTTTCAGATTTTGGTGAATACCACAAGCACATATCATTTTCATTTCATCTTCACCAATTCTTTGATCACAATTACTGGATGCATGGACGTGGTTATCAATGGATGGAATAATATCTGCACTTCTCGTCAACGTTATGTTGTTTCTAGAAAATGAAAAAATAAAATATATGTCATTTTTAGGGAATAGAGTAAAAACTATTGTTCCTGGATGGATTCGAACTTTATAGAGGTTTAATATCAACATTCCTCCATTCAGAATATCAAATATAATGAAATCACATTTTTTGAGAGGTTTTATAACATTATTTCAAGAAATATAACCTTAATTATCACATGGAAATATTGAATTCTAATATGATTGATGAGAGAGGGATTAAATATGGTTATAGAAAATCTAATCTCTTCCACCATTTTAATATATATTAGAATAATTTAATAGGATAATCATCCATTAGAATAAATGAATCATTTTTTTTATTTTCATATTAAAAATACTACGGTGGAATACATTAAGAACAAAAATATTGACGATGGAAATGGATTTAATACTCAATTTATTGAAACCTCTACTCCATGGTATTATGAATATCATAATAAGGGTTTTAATTTCCACCCCCATTTAAGAGGATGAAAAAATTTCTCCATTATCAGAGAATATTGAAAGTGTAGTTGTTCTATATGTATTTATCATAAAATTTAAAATGTTATTCTATGATATTATAAATGTAGAGATCATTAATAAAATAAAATAATTTTTCTCTCAAACTCTATACTATATGGAACTAACTCTAACATAATTTCTACAATATATAAAGTATGAAATACATTTCACATAAGATATTGTTTACTAGTTTTTAATGGAAACAATATACCAATTATTATTTAAAAAATATTAACTATCATTCAGGGGGGACTGTAGTTAACATCATCACCCCAAACTAATTTGGGCTCATTCCTGGTACAACCATTTATAATTTCCTTTACACTACCTCAGCAGGTATCAAAATCATGATGAGGAAGGATAAGGATGGGAAATTTTACCTTAATTTTAACATCTTGAAGGCGTTTGATATTATAAAATAAAGTGACAACCATAATTTCAATGCCATAAATTGGTTTTATAATTCTTTAATCAAAATGATAACAACATTCCAAACAAGTTTTAGGATATCATTCCTTATCAATGGATCTATAAGGGGTTTCTCCCACTACTCTTAATGTGTCTTGAAATGATACACACTCTTAGGAATAAATATGGAAATTGTTGAATACTATATGAGATAAAGAATCAATGACCACACCCAATGTGGAATCTAAATTTAGATAAGGATGGGTACAAAATTTCTTATTCCCACACATCTCTTGTATACAAATGATGTTATTTTATTTTGATAGGCTTATAAGGGAACAATGTTGTCAATAATAATGATCCAAATATATTAAGAAATAATAAATGGTGAATTAACAAGTTAGAACAATTAATATGTTATCATTGATAATATATTATCACCCCATAAAAATATATATATTTTCAGAACACATTTATTAACGAGGGGATCTCAACCTCTTTTAAAAATGGAATCCTTCTATATTGGGGGAAGGTTAGAAATTTCAAATTCGAAATAATCTCTATCAATCTCATTAATCAATTGGAAAATTGGAAAGGAAATATTTTTATCATGTAGGGAAGGTTGTAATGATTATCTTGGTGATCACCAATATGTTTTTCCACACCTTCCCTTTTAATAGATGGCAAGTTAACTTATTAATAACCAATGGGAACAACACATAAACATTGTAATGGTTGACTGCGTAAATGAATGGAAGTTGGGTTCCATGGAATGGAAGGATTGAAATAAACCCACATGAAATGTGTCCCTTGGGTTTCAAGGACCTAAGGAATTTAATTGAAGAAGTACATTGAAAATGTACATAGAAGATGATCACATCACATTTTATGGACTTAGATTTTTAAAATGATGGATTTCATCAGAGTGTGTGTAGTGGGTATCAATGGAATATTATATCTTCTGTGTACTCAGGAACAAATTATAAGTTTCATGGAATCATATAATACATGAAATGAGATGTTTATAAGAAATATAGTATGGATTTATAGAAAAAACTATGTTGAGACATGACATTGAAATATATTTTCACACTTCGGGATAATAGAATTTTTTTATTGACCTCATTGAAAATCATGACGTGTTTACTAAAAATATCCTTCAAAAAAATTTATATGCCTAACTATCCTTCATTGAATGTGATACTACAATCTAGGGAGAAAACCTAGATGGAAAATTTCAAAAAAGGACTGCTATCAGCATAAATACACACATAAAATGAGTGCACCAATTTGTATATAAAAAATTTAAGAGACCCCTCATCCCACCAAAAAAGTCATTTAAGTTGTGAAAAAATTTGGATAAATTTTTGGTCCCTCTATGAGAAGATGAAAAAATTAGGATGTAATTTCTCTCTATGTGCCACCTCTATTCAGTGGTAGAAGAAAATTTACAACACTATTTTTTTAATTTTAATGTTTTTTTATATTATGAGGGAATAAATTGATTACATTTTTTGAATTGATCTACCTCTAGAATGACAAGTGGTGGAAATACTGAAGTGAACCAACGAACGTGATCATAGTGGAATGGATCACTAGATCCCACTCATTGTTATATACATGGAAAAAGATTATACCTAGATATTTAGTAGTATTGTAACCATTGATAATAGTAGCAAATCATTTAATTCTAGATGTACATGCATCCCCAAATATGGTCATGAGGGCTATTATATTGAAAAAGGTTACCTAAAAAATTATACATGTGATTTAATTTATTTACATATTCTTTGGCAGTTAGGATGGAGAAATAAAACATAGGTTCTAAATTATATTTTGATGGATTCCCTTGATACCAAAATAATTAAACGAAAATGTTTATGGTTGATATTTATGAGAACATGGTCCCATAGGTTATGGTGGAGTTTCATGAATTTAATGAGGATTTTTAAATTCTTGATTCATTCACTACATTCGAAATAGTAGTTATTTTTAGGATGAACATTGGTAAATGATGAAGGTTGTGAAATTTGTAACCCATTACTATGGAAGCTAATATGGGATGAAATTGACCCGATGTTGACGGTGAAAGCATTGCAGAACAAATCGAGTTGTTTTATTTGGAAAATCATACCTCATTAGTTAAAATGTGAAAACAATATCTAATAATCTTCTGATGAATGTAACACATACCTATATAGAGAAAAACAAGGGGGTATACATAGTCCCAAAAAATGAAATTGTGTAACTGATACAGTGATCGAAATTTTTCTTTCACTAATATTACATAATTTTAAAGATAAATAACATAAGAGCATTACAAACCGAAATAAAAAGGTTAAATATCCTAGGAAAATTATTACAATAAATCACTTAAGCATAATTATAAAAAAATTAAATTAAATTCAACTAATTTATCATTATAATTCTCACCTTGTAATTAGTATATGAAGTCATCAGATGACATATATCGATGAATGGGGTGACCTAAAAGTCTATGAAGAGGATAAATAACAATGTGAATCATTATAAAATGTGAAAAATATAATCATCATAAAATAATCATATTATCAACATCATAATATTAAGAGTAATATCTAGATAAATACCCAGAATATTGAAATACATAAAAATGAAATATCAGGTCTTATTGGTCAAATTCCACACTATGTTATAGACAAAGCTAGTATCACATGCCCATATAAAATATGGGAATAATCATAACATCACCATTATGAAAAAATTTAGCAACATGTTCACTCATAACACATATAAACTCATGAGATTCTTCACAACACCAAATGAATTAGAGAACTATATAATTTTGGGAGGACTCATCACTTTATCACATTTAAATAATCATTCACAATGCATAGAGCATATATACAACCAATTTATTATGTTACCCATATATAATAAAATGTTAAATAAAGATATCATAAATCATGAATAATATTTGGGTTCCTAAATGAAATGGGGATGAAATATTTGGTAGTTGATTAGTCATTCCTGATAAAAGAAGAAACAACACTAGAAGAGTCAAACTGTGTTTAAAAAATAATAGTTCTTTTCAATAATAAATTTATTTTTCAAGAAATATGATTGGAAAGTTGAATACACCAAAACAATATGAGAAAGAAAATGAAATTATATTTGAGCTATATTAAAATAATATTCACACATTAATTTTTCATAAAATAGGAATAACCTACATAAATGGATTTGGGTTCAGAAATCCCTGTCCCTTATGCCTGAATTATTTCATCCCAGTAATATCTAGTATAATAAAATTATTTTAATTAATTATTAAATATAGAAACATTTAAAAATGAATTTTATCTATAATAATTTTATTATGTTCATCCATGTCTATTATTTTAGTTAAAGAGTTCAATTTTTTCTATCTGGGAGTGTTTGATTTCATTGTATCCATGATTGGTTCACATGTATAAAACTATGAATGTTCTTCTAAAATGTGGATAATTATCCTACGATTAAATTATATGTTTTCAAATAACATAAATTATTTTTAATGGTTTTATATAATATTTTTATATGGAACAATGACGATTCATTAGAACAAATGTTAATGAAAACGATTTAATTTATTTTGGTGATTTTAAATACCATTAAAAACATATATAATTTTAGTTGCTGTAATGATTATATATTGTCCACAAAAATTTATATAACATTAAATATTTATAATAATGTTTTAATTAACCATAATAACGGTTTAATGTAAGGACATGAATTTAGTAATGGGAAAGGAATATTCATCAACCATAAAGTTAGTGAATCGACATATCAGAGATGATATTATAATTTTTTGATTAAAAGGAAGAGGAGTAGAGGTATGATGATGGATAATCCATTAAAAAATTAAAATTAAATTATATATAAAATAATTTAATTATAAATTAAATTTTGGTTATGGGATTTATGAAGATAATATGAAAATAAATGAAATGAAATTTAATGAGAATAATCGATGATTTTACAACTTGAATTTGTTCTCCTGGAGATCAGCCATAAGGAATTTGGGTTTGGTCTTTTATTGACATGAGAAGTATTTGTACATGTGGAAGAGGATTTGTAAGATAATTGGGACAAATTTGGACATTCTACATGTTTGATAGGTGTTAAGGAAAAATGTGGTGAGGGTGGTATTTATCAGGGAGGAGAGCATAGTTTTTTTATTATTTGGTTCATTTTTTTTATTTTGGATTATGACTACCAGTTGTGTTGATTAATAGGACTAAATACAATAAATAGAGATTTTAATTTAAAGATAATGTTTCTTACATCGTGAAAACATAAAAATTGATTTTAAAATTCCTGTATTTATATTATTTATTGAATTATCATATTTTACTATTTATCAATATTAAAATATTTAATAAAAACCCCAAAATTCACCATAACCATTTTTTAACACATAGAATTAAAAAAAATCAAAATTTTTGTATGAAAATAATTTTAAACATATTATAAATTTCATTTTTACTAAAATCATCTATTATTAAAAAAAATATTGATTTTAATATTATAACCAATTTTATGACATTTTGATAAATCAATAGACGTCTCATATAATTATCTTATAATTATAATAAAAAAATTATTTATTTATTAATAAATTTTATTATAATAAATATTATTTTAAATAATTATTTTAACTACAATGTTAAATGCAAATTTACGTTACAAAAAACCACCAACACTTAGTTTATCAATTTCAAAAAATTTATTTTCTCACTCTATGGTATATTATTTTGATATTTTTTAAAGATAATTTAAATTTATTTATAATTTTATAGTTTAGGTTAGTATTATATTTTGTGAATTACATCTCCTAATCTCATTCTCTTAGTGGAGAAGACATATCATTGATCCCTCCCGATGATTTTCATAGCATTGTGTCTCTGAGTGTAAATGGACAATCCAAGGGACATCACTCTAAGGAAACTTATGAAGAAACCATAACAACATATGATGGGTCTTTTAAAATTGAAACAAATCCACTTGGAATGAAGATACTGAAACGAAAAAATGTTCCATGATTACTTTTTTTATCCAAATATCACTCATGTTGTCTTGAATCTGGATGTGAATATATATTATCCTTCATGATTTGGACCGTCGTTCCATTGACACATACCTCAAGAGGGGTTGGAGGATCATGACTTTATTATCAATTCCTCTATGAACTAATATGTGGTAGGGAGAAATTCTTTTTCAACATTCCATTTTATTCTTCACATACCCTCTCAACAACATATAATGCTTGATCATATAGTGGAAATCACCCATTCGGATGTCACACCCGAAACTGATACATCCACTTCTACAATTAAAGGAGTCACATCCAACTATGATCACTAAATAGTGAAATCACAAGTATTTAAGAGGGTTACCTCATGTTGATGATTATTTATGCACACTAAAATTTGGTCCCCTCCAAGAAATAGGTGATGGCCCTTTCATAATAGGTTCCTCAGACAAGGATTCCAAAAGGAAGCTTAGTGAGGGGCCAACCAAATAAGCATGTATTCTTGTATATAATTAACACAGCTTTTTGGTACATAATAAGATGATTTTAATAAGTAAACTCAACAACTTGAATGTGATGATAACACAGAATAATGTGGATACATTTAGATTAATAATAAACGTATTGTTCAACCTATGATGAAACTAAATAAATGCAATGGGAAATTGGACAAAATTTTCCCGATATGTTAATAGAGAACCTGCCTCACACTAGGGGAATAACGTTAATGACAAATAAATTTTATGTATTGGAACAATGATGGAGTCGATAATACTATAATATTCTCACCCCTTAGACATTTTTTTCACCATTAACAAATAATTCTTAGATGGAAATTCAGAACCTTAGATGAAATTTTAGAATCAGTGAGTTTTAATTGGGAATCCCTCGATAACTTCATTGTCTATCACAGTGTGAATGATGAATCATTAGAAAATATATTTTATCTGAATCATGATTAAATTAAAATACTATTATATGAGAAAAGTGGTTGGAATATATCTTTGTCTACATAAATATTAGTAATATAACTCACACTCTTTTTTGTGTGTGGATTAAATATATACATTATGAGAAGGTGTCATTTGAGGTAATTGAAGAAAATATATAAAAACTTGGATAAAAAATTAATTATTATAGATGATGTTAATACTATTATTTGACCTTATGAGAATATATGTTCAAAATATTCATGAATTGGTGCTGAGGCATTTTGATACTACAATAAAAAATGAAATTTTACTATGGTTCCCATTTATAGATTTAAATTTTCCTAGGGAAGATTCCCTATAAACATTATATTAGGGATAAATAACTAATATATTATTCTATTAAGTCAATGATAAAATTCATACCTCATAATTAAATTCGTTCATTTTACACCAATTCAATTCTTATCACAATCCAATAATTTTTTAGATTTGGGTGAATACCACAAGGACATATCATTTTCGTTTCATCTCCACCAATTCTTTGATCACAATTACAGGATGCATGGACGTGGTTATCAATGTATGGAATAATATTTACACTTCTAGTCAACATTATGTTGTTTCTAGATAATGAAAAAATAAAATATATTCCATTTTTAGGGCATAGAGTAAATACTATTTTTCCTGGCTGGATTTGAACTTTATAGAGGTAGAATATCAACATTCCTCCATTCAGAATATCAACTATAACGAAATCATCTTTCTTGAGAGGTTTTATATCATTATTTCAAGAAATATAACCTTAATTATCACATGGAAATATAGAATTTTAATATGATTGATGTGAGAGGGATTAAATATGGTTATAGAAACTCTAATCTCTTCTACCGTTTTAATATTTATTAGAATAATTAAATCATAGAATCATCCATTGGGATCCATGAATACTTTTTTTTGATTTTCATATTAAAAATACTACGGTGGAATAAATTAAGAAAAAAAATATTGACAATGGAAATGGATTTAATCCTCAATTGATTGAAACATCTACTCCATGGTATTATGAATATCATAATAAGGGTTTTCATTTCCACCCCCATTCAAGAGGAGGAAAAAATTTCCCCATTATCACAGAATATTGAAAGTGTAGTTGGTATATATCTATTTATCATAAAATTTAAAATGTTATTCTATGATTTTATAAATGTTGATATAATTAATGAAATAAAATAATTTTTCTCTCAAACTCTATACCATATGGAACTAACTCCAACATAATTTCTATAATACATAAAGTGTAAAATACATTTCACATAACATATTGTTTACTAGTTTTTAAAGGTAACAATATACCAATTATTATTTGGAAAATATTAAATATCATTAAGGGGGGATTGTAGTTAACATCATCACCAAAAACTAATTTGGGCCCATCCCTGGTATGACCATTCATAATTTCATTTACACTACCTCAGTAGGAATCAACATCATGACGAGGAAGGAGAAGGATGGGAAATTTTCCTTTAATTTTAACATCTTGAAGGCATTTGGTATTATAAAATAAAGTGTCAACCATAATTTCAATTCCATAAATTGGTTCTATAATTCTTTAATCATAATTATTACCACATTCCAAACAAGTGTTAGGATATCATTCCACATCGATGGATCTACAAGGGGTTTTTCAACTACTATTAATGTGTCATGAAATTATACACACTCTTAGGAATAATTTTGGCAATTGTTGAATACTATATGAGATAATGAATAATGACCATACCCAATGTGGAATCTTAATTTAGATAAGGATGGGTATAAAATTTCGTAACCCCACACATCTCTTGTATGCAGATGATATTATTTTATTTTGATAGGCTTATAAGGGAACAATGTTGTCAATAATAATTATCCAAATATATTAAGAAATAATAAATGGTGAATTAAGTAGTTAGAATAATTAATATGTTATCGTTGATAATATATTATCACCCTCTAAAAAATATGTATTTTCAGAATACTTGGATTAACGAGGGGATCTCAACCTATTTTAATAATGGTATCCTTCTATTTCAGGGGAAGGTCAGAAATTTCAAATTATAAATAATCTCTATCAAACTCATTAATCAATTGGAAAAGTGCAAAGGAAATATTTTTATCATGCAGGGAGGGTTTTATTGATTATCTTGGTGATCACCAATATGTTTTTCCACATGTTCCCTTTTAATATATGTCCTATTTAACTTATTAATAACCAACGGGAACAATACATAAACATTGTCATGGTTGACTGTATAAATGAATGGAAGTTGGGTTCCATGGAATGGAAGGATTGAAATAAACCCACATGACATGTGTCCCTTGTATTTCAAGGACCTATGGAATTTAATTGAAGAAATACATTGAAAATATACATATAAGTTGATCACATCACATGCTATGGACCTAGATTTTTAAAATGATGGATTTTATCAGAGTATGTGTAATAGGGATCCCTGGAATATTATATCTTATGTGTACTCAGGATCCAATTATAAGTTTCATGGAATCATATAATATATGAAATGAGATGTTTATAAGAAATATAGTATGGATTTATAGATAAAACTATATTGATACATGACATTGAAATATATTTTCAAACTTTGGGATAATAGAATTTTTTTATTGGCCTCATTGAAAATCATGATGTGTTTACTAAAAATATCCTACAAATTTTTTATATATCCATAGTTATCCTTCATTCAAAGTGATACTGCAATGTAGGGAGCAAACCTAGATTTAAAAGTTTAAAAAGGACTGTTATCTGAATAAATACACACTTGAATGAGTGAACCAACTTGTATATAAAAAATTTTGGATACCCCTCGTCCCACCAAAAAATACTCTTATGTTGTAAAAAAATATGGATAAATTAGTTGTACTTCTAGGAGAAGATGAAAAAATTAGGATGTAATTTCTCTCTACGTTCCACCTCTATTTTGTATTAGAAGAAAATGGACAACACTCGTTTTTTAATTTTAATTTTTTTTATATTTTGAGGGAATAAATTTATTACATTTTTTGAATTGATCTACCTCTAGAATGAAAAGTGGTGGAACTACTAAACTGAATCAATGAACGTGATCATAGTGGAATGGATAACTAGATACCCCTCATAGTTATTTCCATGGTGAAAGATTATACCTGGATATTTAGTAATATTTTAACCATTGATAATAGGAGCAAATAATTTAATTTTAGATATACATCCATCCCCAAAGATGGTCATGAAGGCTATTATATTGAAAAAGGTTACTTGGAAAATTATACATGTGATTTAATTTATTTACATATTATTTGGATGTTAGTATGTGGAAATAAACCATAGGTTCTAAATTATATTTGATGGATTCCCCTGATACCAAAATCATTAAAGGTAAATATTGATGGTTGATATTTAGGAGAACATGGTCTCATAGGTTATGGTGGAGTTTCATGAATTTCACGAGGATTTTTAAATTCTTGATTCATTCACTACATTAGAAATAGTTGTTATTTTTAGGATGTACATTGTTAAATGATGAAGGTCGTGAAATTTCTAGCCCATTACGATGGAATCTACTATGTGTTGAAATTGACCCGATGTTGTCAGTGAATGCATTGCAGAACAAATCGAGAAGTGTTATTTTGAAAATCATACCTCATTAGGTAAAATGTATAAAAAATATCTAAGAATATTCTGAAGAATCAAACACATACCTATATAGAGGTAAACAAGGGGGTATACATAGTCCCAAAAAATGAAATTGTGTAATTGATACAGTGATCCAAATTTTTCTTACAGTAATATTACATCATTTTAAAGATAAATAACAAAAGAGCAGTAAAAAAAATTCAAAGGATTAATATCCTAGGAAAATTATGACTATAAATCACTTAAGCATAATTATATAAGAAATTAAATTAAATTAAACTAATTTATCATTCTAATTATCACCTTCAACTTAGTACATGAAGTCATCAGACGACATATATCGATGAATGGGGTGACCTAAAAGTCTATGAAGAGGATAAATAACAGTGTGAATCATTAAAAAATGTGAAAAAAATAATCATCATAAAATAATTATATTACCAACATCATAATATTTGGTGTAATATCTAGATAAAGGCCCAGAATGTGGAAATAAATAAAAATGAAACATCAGGTCTTATTGGTCAAATGCCACACTATGTTATAGACAAAGCTAGAATCACATGCCCATATAAAATATGGTAATAATCATAACATCACCATTATGAAACAATTTAGCAACATGTTCACTCATAATACACATACACTCATGAGATTATTCACAATACCAAATGAATTAGGGAACTATATAATTTTGGGAGGACTCATCACTTTATAAAATTTAAATATTCATTCACATCGCATAGAGCATATATACAACCTATTTATTATGTTACCCATATATAATATTATGTTAAATAAAGATATCATAAATCATGAATAATATTTGGGTTCCTAAATGAAATGGAAAAAATATATTTGGTAGTTGATTAGTCATTCCTAAGAAAAGAAGAAACAACACTAGAGGAGTCAAACTGTGTTTATAAAATAATACTTCTTTTCAAAAATAAATTTATTTTTCGAGAAATATAATTGGAAACTTGTATACACCATGAAAATATGAGAAAGAAAGTGAAATTATATTTGAGGTATATTAAAATAATATTCAAGCATAAATTATTCAAAAAAGAGGAATATCCTAAATAAATGGAGTTGGGTTCAGAAATCCCTTTGCCTTATGCATGAATTATTTCATCATAGTAATATCTGGTATAATAAAATTATTTTAATTAATAATTAACTATAGAAACATTTAAAAATGAATTTTATCTATAATAATTTTATTAAGTTCATCCATGTCTATTATTTCAGTTATAGAGTTCTATTTTTTCGATCTTAGAGTGTTTGATTTCTTTGTATCCATGATTGGTTCACATGTATAAAACTGTGAATGTCCTTGTAAAATGTGAATAATTATCCGACGATTAAATTATATGTTTTCAAATTACATAAATTATTTTTAATGGTCTTATATAATATATTTATATGGTACAATGACGATTCATTAGATCAAAAGTTAATGAGAAAGATTTAATTTATTTTGGTGATTTTAATGACCATTAAAAACATGTATAATTTTATTTGCTGTAATGATTATATATTGGCCACAAAAATTTATATAACTTTAAATATTTATAATAATTTTTTAATTAACCATTATAAAGTTTAATGGAAGTACTTGAATTTATTAATGGGAAAGGAATATTCATCAACAATAAAGTTAGTGAATCGACATATCAGAGATGATATTATAATTTTTTGAATAAAAGGAAGATGAGTAGAGGTATGATGATGGATAATCCATTAAAAAATTTAAATTAAATTATTTATAAAATAATTTAATTATAAATAAAATTTTGGATATGGGATATATGAAGAGAATATGAAAATAAACGAAATGAAATTTTATGAGAACAATCGATGATTTTAAAACTTGAATTTGTTCTCCTTGAGATCAGCCATATGGAATTTGGGTTTGGTCTTTTATTGACATTAGAAGTACTTATACATGTGGAAGAGGATTTGGAAGATAATTGGGACAAATTTGGACATGCTACATGTTTTGAGAGGTGTTAAGGAAAAATGTGGTGAGGGTGGTATTTATCAGGGAGGAGATCATTGGTTTTTTATTATTTTGTTCATTTTTTTTATTTTGGATTATGACTACCTGTTGTGCTTATTAACAGGACTAAATACAATACATAGATATATTAATTTCAAAATAATGGTTCTTACATCATGAAAACATAAAAAAATGATTTTAAAATTCTCGTATTTATATTATTTAATCAATTATCATATTTTACTATTCACCAATATTAAAATATTTAATAATAACCCCAAAATTGACCTCAACCAATTTTTAACACATTGAATTAAAAAAAATCAAAATTTTTGTATGAAAATAATTTTAAACATATTATAAATTTCATTTTAACTAAAATAATCTATTATTAATAAAATATTGATTTTAATATTATAACCAATTTTATGACATTTTGATAAATTAATAGACGTCTCATATAATTATCATATAATTATAATAAAAAATTGTTTATTTATTAATAAATTTTATCATAATAATGATTATTTAAAATAATTATTTTAAAAAAAAATGTTAAATGCATATTTAAGTTACAAAAAACAACCAACACATAGTTTATCATTTTCAAAAAATTTATTTTCTCACTCTATGGTATATTATTTTGATATTTTGTTTTTATGATACCTTAAATTTAATTATAAGTTTATAGTTTAAGTTAGTATTATATTTTGTGAATTACATATCCTAATTGTTAGGTTAGTCTTCCAACTGACAGGTTACTATTCTATTGGTATATGTACCTTAATTTATATAAATGTAATTTATTGAATTCATAATATAAGAGAATAGTGATTTTATTACACTATTCATGTGATATAAGTGTTTTATAACTATAATAATGGAAATTACCTTGATAAAAGTTTTGTTCATCACCTTTCCCATGATTTTATATTTCACACTTGAAAGTTCATCTAACAATCATAGGTGAAAATAGGCGAGGGTAAATGTATTTCAATTCATCCACTAGTTCCTATGTCACATCTTCATACTGCTGACTCCTACAAAATAATATTCAAGATGAGATGTCTTATAGAATAAGACATTTTCTCTTTCTTCCTTGATCTTTACTAGCTACTCATGTCATGATTGTTCCTTCTAATGTTGTACAACCTCAAGATTCAGTATATATGATGGGTCAGTTATGTACTTTCTATGGAGTGATATTTGGAACAGATCGTGAAAATGATTCATACCCAGTCGAAGTAAAATTTGATAAGAAACATATCATATGGGATAATAGATCTCAATTGGGACAATGTTTATTGTAATAAGATTCCATTTATTTAAAAAAACATGACTCACTTTAATGGATATATTCAATGGAAACAATGTTCCTAACTTCAAACTCAAAATACCTTTTATGGTTTTCAATATTTATCTTTTCCAAACTCTTAAAAGACATTATATGTTGTTGGATCACATGATAATTATTCATCATCTCTTGAATGAAATCATGTCCATGTATATTTAGTTCACAAAAATCATCCTAACTTGTTGGAGTTATAAATCTATTTCAACACAAATATTCATATAGAGGCATCTGAATAGTCATGTGGGAGCTATTGTTGTATGAGGACCCTGCCAATGGGAGATAATGAACCCATAGTCCTTCTAATTCAATTTATATAGCTCTTATCATGTGTTCAATCATTAGAATAGTTTTTCTAGATTTTTAATCAATTTAGTGGTGACATAACTTGCTGAAATTCAATTTTTTAATTGAATATTATTGAATTATTTTTAAAAATTTATATATAATCCCTGGATCATGATAATATATGATTGAATGTGATCCCCCATATAGCCTCACATCATCCTTTACATATATAATGGGAACCATATCAATTAGGAAATTATCCCTAATCGAAATAAAATGAGAAGTCTATATGTGTCCATCCACCACAACCATATCACATTGTTTGAAATGGATATAATTAAGATACTAGTTAAAATATACATTGTTACATTCTACCATTTCCAAGTTTTTATTTGAAATGGTCCCTTAATTCACTTAGACTTTTTTGATTTAATGGGATAACACGTAATGGACCTTTATATATACTCGAAAATTTCCTTACTCATGTCATCTAATAATTGTTTTGTCAAATATCACGACACATATTGCTATTTCTAGGAAGGATGGTGAAGGATGAGAGATGTGAAATATCCAATAGTTATTTTTCTACATCCGGTGATTAATGAATAAAAATTATTGGTTATAACTAAATCAAACCATCACTATCAATATGCAAATCATGTATAAGTATTTCATTTGTTTCTTTAACCTTCTTTTATAGCTTGATATCATCCATTTGTGCCTCCTTGATATTAAATTAGATAAATGGTTTTGAAATCATTTGTTAATGGTAGAATGTATTCTATGGCATAATTATTTCCAAATAATTTTTTTTATGTCAATGAAGATAGGGTCAACATCATTTGACATCACTAATATATAAGTAAGTTCCTTTTCGAACTAGCATAAGCTAACCTTTTCACCTTCCCAATATGTCTGTTAAGGGTGCATTCATAATCCTTGACTGTCTATAACCAGTTTCATTGATTCATGATTATTTATTTTTATGTGGATATATATTTTTGACACTTGTGATCAGAATATTAGGTAACACTTACCACCAAAGGGTTTGTGATGCTATATCATAATGGCAAGGATCACAATTGCTAACTCGAAATAATGTGTCGGCTAATTATACTCATGTATCATCAAATACCGCGAGGTGTAAACTAAAACTATAAAATTATATCTGACTACACAAGAACAACAATTCCTAGAAGAATCAATGTATATCACAAAAACATTCTCCTATTGTTGGTATAGTCATTACAAGTGAATTGATCAGCTGATTTTTAATTTCATTAATGCTTTCCTCACATTATTCTATCAGTACATAATTTATCCCTTTCCTTATTTACAATGTTAGTGGGCTAGAAAGTCAATATAAATTTTTCAAAACTGTTGTTACTACCCTAATAATACTTGAATAGGTGGATGTATAAATTAATAGTCAGTTTAGTATGTTCTTAAGTTACCTTCGTTTATGAATTTTCTATTGAAATTCACTCAATTTTGATCATGTGTCAATAGAATGAAACTTCAATCATCTTAAATCACACCTTTTCAATTTGGAATAAAATTAACCCTTCTTTAAGGTTTCTTTCACAATCCTTATATGTTCTCAATTTTCCCTTTTTTTATTCGAGTAGATGATAATATCATCTATAAGTACTTCCCCAAAATTTTCAGGTTATTTTAAAGACTCTATTTATCAAATCCATATAGATTATGATGTCAATAGTAATTTTGAAGGGAGTTACTGTACAATTATAGTAACCAAACTTTCTACGTAGAGAATTATTTTGAATATCTTCTTTTTTCACCATCATTTTATGATATACAAAATCAATATCCACCTTTTAGAAGTATTGAGATACTTATAGTGGGACGATGAATTCATCAATACATAGTGGGGGATAATTTTTTAATATGAATATATTATTGATACCTTGTTAATTTATATTTAGATCTATTGATCCATAATTGTTTTTATAAGGGGCACTGGCTCACACTAAAATAACCCAATAGTGCATATGAACCCTTTTTCCAAATTCCCTTTTAGGAACTTCTTTAAGTCATTCAGTTCAATCAAGGCCATCCTATAGGGGATTTTTTAGATATTATTTTCTCTTGGTCTGAAATATATTCAGAACTCCGCCTAATGATTCGAGGTTTTTATAGGTAACCCTTTGGGAATACATCATGTTATTCCCATGAAAAGGTAATTTACTCTAGGTTTATAACATCCTTTTTAGAAAGGTATGCTTCTTCATAGGGTATTAACACCCACAACATAAAAGAATTTTTGAATGGAGATTCATGATCTACCATGAATTTATAGAGGATTATGGGATGATTTAGAATATTAATATATATTTCTACTTTCCAAATAGCTTATATGGGATCTATGTATTGAGAAACAATGCATTCCTAGTATAGAATCAGATTCTAGTATGGTAAGTATCATGATATTTTTTAAGAATAATATTCCTCCATAATCAAACAGGACAGGAATTTAAAATACAGGTTGCAATGATCATTAAACTATGTTTTATCACAGATATATATAGTAAATGATATTGGGACATATATTCAATAGATCAAAAAAACAAGCATGATGAAAATAAATTCTTTAAGGAAAAATAAAAAAAATAAAATTTAAATTATTTAGTGAATTGGAAGTGTAAATTGTACGGATTCTATTTCTTTCTCTGAGTCAGTAGTAGTTGTGTGAGTATCTTTCCCTTCATCCTATGGTTTTATGGGTGTTGAATCTTATTAAACTCATGGATTCATGGTTTTTGGAACAAAATTTCAATGTTTTTGTCTCCCTATAGTTGAACTGTAGAACCATAGGTTGTGGTCTAATTACCTCCATCATATTTTTCAGATTATTTATTTCTCCATGACACTAATGATCTTGGTGACCTTCTCTCCCAATCATGATGAATTTCACCATCCCTTTCCAGAAATTCCTATGATGGTATTTCCATATTTTTTACATATGAGTGGTTGAAATTTATTTCCGCCTTTTTCATTAGATCCTCCTATTTGAAACTACATCATTATTTTCATATCTCGATAGCCATGTCACTATTCTTCAATCTCCATATCCACATTGATATAACATCGAACAACTTCTTCATGACACCAAAAGTCTTTAATAGCTTGATCATTTCTATTAGGTTGTTTTAAACCACTAATGTATCTATGTATTAATAGATTATTGTTGTTATTAATACCTTAAGAATACCTTACATTCCATGAGAAATTTTCATCATAAGCCATGATAAATTAACCATCATTTTGGTTCATCTCTATGAATTCCCTCTCCATCTTTTTATTAATTATTGAAGGGAAATAATTGTTAAGAAATATTTTCATAAAGTCATCCTAGTCAGTCAAGAAAATGTGTTTCCTTTGGTACAGTTCTCTTCATCATTGACTACCATTGATCAACCTCTCAATATAAATGACAAATAGAGAGAGTAAAATTTTCATTCTCAGAATTGTGGTATACAAAAAAGATATTCTGAGTTGAGTTGACTCGTGGTTCAATTATAAGTGGATTTGAATATCCACAAAATGTTTTTGCTCATAGACTCATAAAATATTTATTGTGATTTTCACTTTCTTAGATGAAGAAGGTTGTTCTATATTTTTTAGGATATTTTTCTAAGCATTAAATAACATAGTATGCTTTGGTATGAAATTTCAAACTCCAATTCCAATGGAATTTTGGAAGTCAATCGAGAAATCATTACATCATCCCTAACACATGTTATTTTCCTTGTTTATCCTTGTTTGCATCATTTTATAAAATATAAATATTTTGAATAACACATATATAAAAAATTCATGAATAAATAATTTAATCATATGAGAAATTATCTCTAAATGAATATCAGGAGGGTTATATATGATTAAATTTATCTAAAAAATATTCTGGGATGATTTCATGTAATTATACACATAATAAGGGGTTTTATCAATGTTTTGTAATCCAAATTAAAAAATTTACAAAACTGGGTTATGATACCCACTATACAGACACATCAATTTATTATAGAACTATTAAATCATTTATTAGATAGATAACATAAAAAATTTTAAAAACTAGGATAGAAACATTTTGTACAATTAAAAATTATGGCCATAAATAAATTATTCGTAATAAAACATAAAAAAAATTATTTAAGTTATTATTTTCGATCCTTAAAATACTCATGATTTCATTAGTAAATTTAGTGACCTGAGGATATACATCAAAGAAAGGTGTGATCTAAACGTGAAGTGACCTAATAAACAAGAGAATAAATCATTGTGACATGGATGAACATAAACAACATCATCATAAAAAATAATGGGATCATACTAATAATCTTGATATTACAATTTATATAAAAACATGTAATGTATTAATTCATAAAAATGATACATAATGTCTTATCGGTCAAATACCATACATAGTGGTAGACAAAGCTAGCATCATTTCCATGCTTAAAATATGTGAATAAAAAAACATCACAATTTTTTAATAATCTCGAATAATTTTTATGATAAATTAAAATAATCTCATCTGATACATCACATTATACAATTCATTCGAGCGCTATATAATTTTTCATACACATGTCACATCATAAAATTTACATAATCATGCAGGCCACAAAGAGTGTATATCAATAAAAGTCATAATGTATCCCATATAAAATAATGGGCTTCATAAGGATCACAACAATAATGAATACACACATTTTTCTTGAATGAATATTGAAAAAAAATACTTTTTATAATATTCATCATCTAGAGTGAATAAGAAATAACTATGGAGGTGTCAGAATGTGTTTTGGGAAAAAGAGTTGACTTGGAAAGAATTTTTTCTTATATTACGATTGTAAGAATTTTTATCCAAGAATTTAATAGGTAAGGGGGAAGATATTATATTTTATTAATGTTAAAATAATTTCCACTATGAAATTTAGAATCAAAGAGGAATAACCCAAAGAAAATGTTTTCGGTTTGAGAGTACCCTTACATTATATCTGAATGATTTCATTACATTAATATCTAGGATAATCAAATTAGATTCATTAATTTATAAATAAATAAAATTTAATATTTTTTTTAACTTATTATAGTTTTTTTAAATTTTTATTACCAATTTGATGAGTTATAATGTTAGTGTCAGTTATTCTAGGAGTGTTTGTTTTATTTTTATTCATGATCGGTTGACATGTATACATGTATGAAAATTCATGTAAAATGAGAATAATTCCCCAGAATATATATTTATTTGGGTTAATTAGGATCCATATGTTATAAAGGTATTATATATGATATTTTTATATGGATTGATGATGATTTATTAGATAAATTATTATGTATATGATTTAATTTATTTTTGTTGTTTCAAAAACCATCACAATCTTATATAATTGTTTTAATATCATGTTTATTTATTAGTTTTATATATTTATATAACATATAATATGTATAATAATATGTTATGTAACAATAATAATTGTATTGTTACCCCCTTGATATTGGTAATAGAAAATAAAAAACGATTGTCCACGAAGCCAGTGAATCAACACATCAACAATAACATTTTCCTTTTTAGAATAAAAGGAAAAGGGGAAGCAGATTGATGATGGATATTACATAACAAAAATTCATATATATATATATATATTATTAATTAGTCACCATAACTATTTTGGACAGGGGAGGTGATTTGATATGAAAAAATAAATGATTTTTTTTAAAGTGAACGAAATATGATTTTACTTTTTTGAATTTGTTATCCTTGAGTTCATCCTTATGGAACATGGGTTTAATATTTTATTGAGATTGAATGATCATGGATATGGATAATATTGATGTAAGAGAGTTGGGTATAAGTTTTATGGGCTAAAATTCAATATCTGTTTGAGGAGTAGATGTGGTGATGGGTGGTATTTATAGGTGAGGAGATGAGTATTTTGTAATTATTTTATTCATTTGTTTATTATTTTGGATCAAGAAAATCAATATTTATTGTTACCATGACCAAATTATGTCATTATATAAGAATATGATGCTAAAATTAATCTTAAATCATCCATACATAATGAATGGAAAAAAGCATGTATTTGGCATAGATGGTAAATTATCATTTTTCATTGGGCACCAAAAAATCAACAGTTTATGAAAAAACCAAAAAATTCAACCTAAAAATTATTTTACATGTATATTTAAAATATAGAATCAATTTAATAGAAATAATTATTAAAATATTACAAAATATAATCTTAATTAAAATTTCCATATAATAAAAAATAATAATTTTAAAACATTAACAAATTTTATGACATTTTGAAAAATTAATTAAGGTCTTATAAATTGTCTTATATTTAGTTTATTAGAAACGATTTATTTATGAAAAAATATTACTAATAATTTATTTTCTTTTAAATCCTTATTAAATTTATAAAATTTAAAATAAAAAATTACATTTCACTTAAATACCTATACCTAAATTATCATTTTATAACATTTATATACATACACTATGAAATAATTATATCAAATTTTATTTTATAAGATAGATAATGATTATTATAATTTAATAAGTTATGTTATTATTTTATTTTCTATAAAACTTTTCGTAATTGTCATTTTACTATTCAAATGGTCATGTCACTATTCCATCAGTATAGGTTCTTTAATTTGTACAAATATCACTTATTTTAATATTAATTTATAAGAGTTATGTTTTTATTGGGATATTAATGTGATGAAAGTTATATATATATATATATATAATCAGGGAAATTACAATACTAATATTTTAAATCGTTAAAGTTGACCTCATGGTGGTCCTTTGATACCCTAAATTTTAGTACATCCTTGTTGGATTCAGATATTATAGGTGAAATCCACACACATGTTCGTAACAATCCCTACATCTCCTTGTTTCTCTTTTATTAAAATTTTGTAGGAAAAATATTGTTTGGTACTGAACTTCTTTGTTAAAATAAAATATTATTCTAATATTGAACATTTTTATTGAACATTATTTCCTATAAATCATTTTAATTTAATAATTTCATTAATAATATGTGTAGACTAACACATCCATCAATGACATTTGATATTTTTCTTCACCACCTAACATGGATTTCCAATTGGATTAGTTAATGAACTAATATAATATTTATAAAATTACTAATTTTATGAAATTATTAATGATTAAATACCTTCATTGATTATCTTTTTTTGAATACTGATAATTTTAATCCGTCATTGTAAAGATTAACCCCTACATGAAGTAACATATCTTCTCTTTCATCTAGTTTCATTAATATATATTAATAATTAATAAATAATGATTCACCAAATTATAATTAACTAAATATTATTATTTTTCTTCATTACCAATGTTTTTGTACCAAAATAATCCTCTTTCATTATAATAATCATCAAATAATATTATTAATTTCATTTTTGTGTCTATCAAACTACCTAATTGAGCAATGCTATAAAATAATAGAAATTATTACAATGAGAAATTAATAACTTATTATATATTATATAAATAAATAAATGAGTAATTTCATTTTTTATTAGAATAAAAACATCAATATTAAACCCATTAATTAAGATATCATTATTTATTTGTATATGATTTTTAAAAATGCATATTGGAAATTTATTCCACATTAACTGTTATTAAAAATATTATAGAATGAAAATAAAAAAATATAATGTACTATAAATATTTAATTTATGTAAAATTATTATATATTAATGAAGAAATTTATGATCAAAATGATTTATAACACTGCTATTATGATACTAGTTCAGACCGAAATTGGTAAATAACAGACAATATTGAAAATTTATAAAAACTAACTAATAAAAATGTATTGAATAAATATAAATGATATTTTTAAATGCATATATTTGTGAATTAATTTATGATTTATATTTCAAATGTAATTATTTTTCTATATTAAATACTCAAGAACATTAGCATTTATTAGTAATAAATGTAACAGAATCTTGGTCTCAATTATAACTCTTTAATATATGTTGTATTTTGTACACCATGTTTCATTTTAAATAGTTTTATTATGTATTTCAATCCATTAATGTATTTTACTATTTTTTCTCATTCAGGGGTTATAAAGATCAACATTGACTATCATTAAAATCAAAACCCCTTGTATGAGAGAGATAATTTAATTGAACCTATAATATCATGATTGAAGAGATAATGATGATAAAATGACAATAATTAGTAAATATATAGACAAAGACTTTTTTTTGAATAGTATGTATATTTTTTATTTAATATACCTCATCATTATCCACTAAACATTCCTACAACTATTTTTTCAATTTTTTTCTCCCCCTCATTCAAGGAATTCTGATTTAATTTCTACTAATTTCATATGATATCATTTCAAAAAACATTTTAAAATTGATATATATTGAATGTAATAACCCATAAATGGAAATTTTCTAATTATATATTTACAGTATAAATACATTATTAATAATAGGGTGGTTTTCCTTATAAAGATTTTGTTTTCTAAATAAAATGTTTAAATTAAATGTTCTGTAATATTTTTATTTGGTTTTGTTTTCAATAAATATATTTTAAACATTATAAAGGTTATCCATTCTTTCAAAATCAAATGACTTTATGATCTTCACCATGATTTCTATATAAACACATTATTTCAATTTTAGGACTCTGGTAAATATTTAATAAAAAGTTATATTTTAATAAATCATTAAGGTGTTATTTACAACCATAATTGAAAATTATTTTCCAAATTAATAATGTGATATTGTCACATAAACATTATATATAATATATTAAAATAATAATATTTTTAGAAAAAATTCACAATAGAGGATATACCATCATTTTTAAACATAATTCCCATGTTTTGTAAAATTGAATTAATTTTATATTGTTGAACTACTTTTATATAATTTTTTATGTAAACATTATTATTTTTGTCAATATTTTAAATGTTGAATTTAATTATTAATTAAAATTTATTCTATATCTACCACATTATTCCTAAATATTATTTCAAAAATGAAAAATTATCAATCCATATATAAGAAATTATTAGTCACATATTCTATCTTTCACAATAATCGTCAGTGTATAATTTTAATTGTCATTCTAATTTATTAAATTTATGAATTCCCTATTTTTTGATTCAGTTGAGTGAAGGGTGTTCAACTAGATATATTTAAACTAATTTATTTGATAAGTAATTAGCATAATAAAATACACTTATCTATACTATTGAACCCAATAATTTTTATAATTGGATATTAGATATCCCAATAGGAATATTCAATACATATTAAAAATTCTTCCTCAAGGACTATAATGGTTCTATGGGAGATTTTATAAAAAATCTTCTTAATTCATGAATTATATTCAATTTTTTTATTAATATATTCTCAAATAGCACACATCATAAACATACCCTATATAAATCATTCTTATCATCCTGGGTAAAGGAAGCATAATAATTAGTGAGCTAATATATTTAGAATGAGGAATCATGGGAGATAGTAATATATGATCATTTGATAGAATTTTATTGTCAGATGTATATGATTTCACGAACATAACACTAAATATTCATACGTAAATTTTAGTGCATCTTAAATATGAGACATGTCATAAAACATTATTATTTAAAAATACATTTATCATAAGAGAGATAAATCATCATAACCTTATCAGGAACAATATTTTCATGTCAAATATGTGAAGCACCACCATATGTATAAAGAACATCATATTTGTTAATTTTAATAAAAAGGACCATCAACCCAGACTAGATCATTCATTAATAACTATTTCCCATATCGTTATAGATCCGGAATAATCTTAAGTTTCCTATAATTGTTGAAGTCCATAAACATTTTCACTATACCAGCTCTGACACATAAACAAGATTCCCATCATAAAACATAATATAAATTGTTCCCATATTGGATGAGGTACATAGACTTATTTCACATATTTTCCTAATGATATATAAATTATTTCCTAAGGATATTGACAACTATTTTATTTATTTACAATCCATTATATAATAAAAATGATAGATATGTGGGCTATAATAGCATAAAACATTCTTCATATCATCAAATCAATACCTATGAAAACAAAATTGGTCTCATAAAAATTTTATAAATTCTTCATAGCTTATTTAATTTTAAATAAATATTGTTTATAGGAATCTCAGAATCATAATTATAAAAAATCTAGTTAATGGATGATGATTGTGTCATTGGATCATATCACTATAAAAATCATAATTACCATAATATTATTCTACCATAGATTGAAATAAATTTAAAATAATAACATGAATATTTCCTATGGAAAATTCCTTTTTCACATTGAAATAACTCATTGAAAATTTACAAAAAATCAAAATATTAAGGAATAATTTTTACATGAAAATTAAATTTGATATATGTAAATTATTCATCATTGAATATATATATAATAATGACTTGAAATTCAGTTCATACTGAGTATGATAAAAAAAATTCCATTTACATTTCATATAAAAAGTCAAAAGGTGACTCATTTAGAATATGAGAAGATTATTCCTTTGAAACATTTTTTGTAAAAGTTCAATCAATGGTAAAAAATAATTTCAGAAATCATATGATAATATTTATGTATTTTGAAAACAATAAAATAAAATCACAAACATAATTGATAAATTATTTTTTTCCGAATAATAATCATATATGGTTTTTCTGAAAGAACATTCTTTGGAACTCTTGTGTAAAAATGAGGAAAAATAATGTGAAAAAATTAATTATAGAAAAATATTCATAGGAGAATAAAATTAATGTGACTTATCATATAACTTTCATTTCACATTCTCAAAAGAAATTTAGGAATTAAAAATCTAAATTAATATAGGATTGAAATATTAATCCCTTTCCTGATGTCTTCTCTTTCTTCATACACATTTGAACAAGCAAATTATTATGCAACCCTCATTGAAATTCATGTTACTAATTTAATTTAATATTTTTTTGAAAGAAAAAATTATTTATGATTATGTTAACAAATAATGGTTGAAAAAAGAAGGGATTCATCATGATAGAGGAATAAAAATTTGTGAGGCTTAATGTATAATATGTGACCTTTTTTAGTGACGCGAGGGGAACATCAGTTATTAAATAAGAGACTAAAATAAAATTGATTAATTTGTATAAAAATGATTTAAAAAGGATATATATTTATATAAAAACACTAAAAGGTTGAAATATCGTCATCTAATGAAATTTAGATAGACATTGGTGTAATTTTAATCCTTAACATTTTGATTTACCCTATGCTTAAAAAAATTAACCATAACCATGGTAAATACTATTTCAATATTAATGGGTTATAATTTTACATATAAGTTGATAATTGGATCATTAATGTACAAGGAATGATTATTTAGGAAATATTTTTATCAACCTAGTACTTTTTATGTATTATATGATATTTAAATTATTTAATAGAATATTTTGTTCATGAAATATTTTTAATGTAATTTCTGACCCTATTCATTTAATTTAACATTAAAGGCATAACATAAAATATTTAATTCTAATATAATCAATCAACATATCAATATTATGTCATATTTATTTAAAAATTCATCAAATAGAATAAATAACCAAATTTGTATTATATTTATTATTTTTAAAATAATTTAAAATAATTTTAAATTAATTAAATAACAATATAATGGTGTTTCATAGGTTTTAATATAATTATTCAATTAGTAAAAATACATAAAATCCAGTTATAAAAAATATTCTTATTTAATACAATCATTAAAAAACATAACCTCTAATTATCCTTATGAAAATATTTCAGAGATATTAAATTCATGTGAGTGAAATATCATATTTAACCATTTTATAAATTAATATAACAGTCATATTCGATAAATTATTTCATGAAGGGGCCATCTATTTGGTACATGGATAAAAATGGTCGAACAATAATCATACAATAGGATAAAGGTAATAATTTTAAAAATGTAAAACCATTATCCTAAACATTTATCCACATTGTACTAGATTTTCCATTACTTAGGTAAACAAATTAACATTGATTAATATTTTTACCGACAAAAATTAATAGAAAAAAATGTACCAATTTTTTCATTCAAAATTAAAATAGTAAAATAATTTTAGAGGATTTAATTTCAACAATTGATAGAAATTCATTTTAAAATAAGTGTTCAAAAAGTGACCAAATTTTTCCATAGAATTTTTTTTAAGAATTAAGATGAATATATATTCATTTCTAATTCCAATAAAAAGTATTCAATTAATTTCAAAGAAATACAATTTAATATATAATATTTCAATTTCCTGAAAATTATTCACAAATTGGGATAAATTTAATTTATTATAATAAAAAAAAATAAAATATATAAAAATAGATTATTAAAATCTTCTCTTTTACATTCAGATTTCATATTTTAATTTATATGTAAATTTTAAACACTGAATTCATTTTTTACATGTGTAAAGAATAAAATTTTATGTATTACTATTTTCAAATTCATACCCACCATGTTGATGAGTAAGAAATAACGTTCAGGGTAAATAATATTTTAATAGTATGTCACAGATTATTTAAAATAGGGGATGCATGTAATGTAAACTATAAATGAAATAAAATATATTTAAAGTAAAATATATCATAAAATCATAGGAGGTTACATTTAAACAATCCCAAATTAAATTCTTTATTGAAAATTATGTCATAGTAGAAAATCAACTGAAGATATATTTATTCCATCACATCACTAGGATTCCATGTTGTTTTATTTAAGTTATGGCTAGTCGAAAATGTTTTTACTTGGTGGGTGTTCATATTTCATAGAACCTTCTCACTAAGATCCAAAATCCCAAAAGGTAATTCCTCAAAGGAATATTAATCTCAAGAAGTATAAACTATATGGTTAGTACACGTGAATGAACATTTATGAACTATCTTCAAAAAAATACAGGCTTCACATCGGGAGATTTAGAGAGTTTTTTTGGATGTGAGAAATGATAATATATCATCCTTATATAAATATATATTTCGACGGAACATATAAATATATGGATCATATTTCCCTATTCTATAAATATTATAACCTTATTCTAAGTATATGTTCGTTTGAATCAAATTTCACTAACATTAAAATCTTTATATCAATGTTGATAGTTAGTATAAAATTTATGTCCTATATAAGACCCTCTTAAGTATAGCTAAATTAATGTGACATTCTCTTCCACTTCCACATCTATCTCAGGTACTAATAGATTTCAGTATCTAACCTCATTCTATGATTTTGGATTTCTATTCATTACATAGATGGACCCATGAGGAGCCATATGAATAATTTAATGAAATTATTATTTGAATACTAAAATAGGAGAAGGGGTTGATTCCAACCACATTTTAATTTCATAGAATAATATATCATAAAAAAATCTAGGTTTTGAATGGTTCTCCTAAACTCAAAATATGTATGATGAAATTAAGAAATATTGTAACCAAACTCTAAATCTAGTTTCTACTAAATAAGTTATCAAAAAATAAACAAAAAAATATAATCCTAATAAGAAAAACATTATTGTCATACTTCATGAAATCTCACCACATCATGTATATATAACATCAAATTATGATCTATAGGGAATTATTATCGAATAGAAATTAATTGTCTTCCTTAAAGAGGTGATAAACTACAAGCTATATAATGTTGTTCCTTTTATATGTTTAGGGGAGTCTAAAAATGAAAATTATAGTAATGAATTCCCCATTACATTTTGGTATGGGTAATGGTTGTAAAATCAGCTTAGAATTATATATCTCATTTGTAACTATCATACATAATAGGAATCAAAATATGTACCCTTAGATATATCTTTTAATTTTTTATATTATAAATATTATTCAAAATCATTTTACATAGTTACCCCGCTAGGATGTATTTAAAATATTTCTCTATGTGGTTTATATAATTGATTTATATTAAATTCGGTTGTTAATGGAACAAAATATCCCTAAACTGTATCATTCCATTACTATCATGGTTCTTCGTAGAAATTTTTTATCATCCTTCTATCGTTATATATATTCCTATACACCTATTTAATCATGAAATAGATATATGTCTGAATGTTTGTCAAGTGAATGGAGGATCTATTTCATTTCCTTTAGATTTCAAGTTCCATATTCTACAAATCCATATATATTTGATATATTTAAATCCTTATCAAGGATAAAATATCATGCTACTTTTGAATCAATGCATCAACCACCATATTTTCCATGAAAGGATGGTAATGTATTCTAGATTCATGATAATTAATCAATTAAAACATTACTCACTATGGAACATTAAAATAATTTTATTTGATCATATAATTCAAAATTTTTTTATCCTTATATATGTAAGACCTTTCTCTGTAATGATACTTACTCCCTGTAATCATCAAAAATATTAAATATTTTATCTCCAAATAATATTTCACTAGTTTTTATAAAGAATTTTTAATGGAATGAGACATCTGTTAGCACCATATCATTCTAGATGGGTACATATCACATTCCCTTCATCAATACATAACTTTTAATCCAAATAACATATCCACTATATGTTATTATTACTATTGGTTAACTAAATTGCAATCTCTTCATGTAATTTAAATTATATTTGCATTAAACATTAAAAAAGTACATAATCCCCTTCTAAATCAAAATGGATTGTGGATTTTATAGTCATGAGAAATCTATCACAATGTTTATATAATATAAATAAATCCCATGAAAACTATAGACTTTAGAATCCTTTTTATTAGAAATTTCCAAATAACATATTAAAGTGATGGTTAAACCAATTTAACCATAGTAATGATTATATGACCCATTTATGATCATTTCTAAAGCCATAATTCAGACATGTTACATTTTTTAAAAAACATCCCCTTTCATATGGTCTACAAAATAATTTTCAAATGATCATCCTTATATTCTTTTCTATTTTATTAGACAATATTTTCATCTATAAAGACAACCAAAAATATGTCAGCTTCATCGATAAAGAAAACATTCCTTAAATATAAGAGGACATGAGAGGTATTAGTGTGTCCAAATGGCATAACTATAAATTAAAAATTCACATACCTTATATGGAAGGATATCTTTGGTATATCCTCTTTTAAACATAAATTACTAGTATCATAATTGAAGGTCAATTTTATAAAATAATAATTATCCTTATAATTGATCTAATAAAACATCAATATGTGTTATACAATACTTATTCAGGATAATTAAATATTTTAATTGAAGATAATTAATTTAAATAAACATTAATACACATTTTTTCGTCACAAAATGAGTAGGCATACTCCCTGATGATTTATTATGACATATGAATCCATTATTAAGAATCTCTGGGTGTTTTTTATTCGTTTAATAATAGTAAATTAGAGATATTTTAAAAATATTATTCTTAATGGGTGTGGCACCAGGTATGAGTCTAATTTAAAAAGGAATATCTCAATTTAGATGTAGACTTTGGAATTCCTTTTTAATGACATTAAAAAACATGCCACATAATATGATTATAATCCATGGTAGTTTCTATCCATCTTTTTTATACGAGTAACCCTTTTGAAATGGAATCATGTCTAATATAATGGATGGTATTTACATTCAATGTTCATATTTATCATCATATTAATAGATGTTTGCAGGTTGGATTAGTATATCATACATGAATACCATTCCTCATAAATTAATGTTGGTATTATGAAAAGAATGATAATACATAATTATGATAATATAATGTTAAAATAATTATAGAATAATGTGATTTTAAAGATATTTTTTTTCGAAAAACTATAATCAAGGAAGAGTCATATACATGATATGTGACAATAAAACTATTATGGTGTTTTAAAACTAATTCAACATCTTATCTTTGAGGCCATGTTGTGATACCATTATAATGTTTTTATATAAATGATGGGGTTGATATAGAATAAAAAGAGACATTAGAAGTACCATAGTCAAAAATATGTGTACCTTTCACAAAGTCAGTCTCGCAAATCACTTCGGTAATTCATGTGACTTAATATTTCCTTTTTCATTGACCATAAGTGGGTTTTTACACAGGTCATCATCATAAACCTTCCTATTACTGAATGTTTATGCATAATATTCATACTAATTGAGTTTTATGAGTTATAGTATTGGTTATGCATTGGTTGATGACTTATTTTATTTTGACGCACTTGTTGTTCTCTTCCCAACCTTGATAAATTCTTGTCCTTAATGACCAACCTTTAAAAATTTATAGAACCCAATAGTCCCATTATATAAATTATCTTGATGTTTATTCCAAAATATAGTTATTTTAAATGGGATAATTTTTTTTCCTCTAGGTGATTTATTTTATTTATCACCAAACTTGATAATATTTTCCTTCTAAAAACCTGGGAATAGAAGTAATCTCAAATATTCATTTCATCCATGAGTACACATTCATCATTAAATCTATAGTTATTACAATATCTTAGAGTTAAACCCTACTAGAGACATTGTTTTAATTTATGAAGGATTTGATATATTTTATATTTTGGAAAAACGATTAAATTGAGAACATATAACACAAATCTTGTAAATTTTTTCTCATAAATTCAAAAAATCAACATAATCCTTTAATTTAAGATCATGTAATTTCCTATGAAGATTTCATGTATATTACAAAGCATATTCATAATGAAAAATATATTTTTAAATAAATCCAACTATATATAGTTGATTTTTTCGTCTTGTCTCACATTATCTATAATATTCCACTGTTGATCTTCTTCATCATCCCACGAATAAGTGGATATGATTAATATTTAATGTATTGATCTCTGGTGAATAATAATTTTGTTCATAATGGTGACGATCCATTGATCCTCCACTATGTGAAAAAATATCCACTAAAAGAAGGTGGGTGTAGAATTTTGAAGAATAAAATAGAAATTTTTTCACTTTTTTGTCTATTAAAATGATTAAGATGATTCATGGAAAAACAATATTATGTAAGCAAAGAATCCATCCTCAAAATCCTATCTCCAATAGAATTTGGTTCCATGGGTGGATAATTATTGAATGATAGAAAATAATTAATGTTTGTATTATGTCTTATCAATCAATCCATTGACTAATACCAAAATGAAATTTCTATGTATCAACCTATAATAATCATAGTGAACTATCATATAATAATTAAATATCATCTATAGTATTACATTGATTCTAATAATGATCTTATCTCATAGTGAAATTCAAAATTGATGAACATATTAACTTTATAGGCACTTCCTTGGCAAACCCTAGGTAAAAGTTCTTTTATAACATGGTGAATGGAATCATACTAATGTATAATTTTGAGTTTTATTAAGGTTAAATATGGGAGATAATAATTTATGAACATATGAATGGATAACATTTTAATAGGTGTAATATACAATGAAAATAATATATAATGTTCATACCAAATTTGGAATCGATAATGCACTTAATTCATAGAATAAATCATTATTATTTCGAAAGACAAGAATCATAAGAGTGATAATTCTTCAAGAATACATCATTAACCATATTATAATGTCATCAAAGTGTGGAATCATCACATTTGTATAAACTATTTCCTATACCAATGTTATTTACTAATATCATAAATTTATTGTGGATTAGAAATTAATACATGTTTATCATATTATAAAAAACTATGAATCATCAAATAATTATGATAGTTGATCAATATAATTATCTTTTTTCAAATATTGGATCAAGATCATTTAATTATTTTACAATGTTGGTCAAGAACATTGACTTTTTTACCATATCATATCAACAATATCAACATGTGCCACATAGTTTTCTAATGAGATATAAAACATTAAAAAATTATTTGGAGGGATATATAATTACATGAGCACACATCACATACTGAAAACCATATATATGTGTTCCAAATGATCATAAAAATCATCATATCATCATATCCTAACCTCTGAAAAAATAAAATGATTCTTAAACATTTCATAAACTCGTTGGAGAATTATACATGGATAATAAATGGGGTTTTCAAATATCTCATTATCATATTAATTAATAATCAATAAAATGAATACGTAATGTACCATTTGATCATTTATATTGTAAAATGTTATTGAAATTATGTTTTCCTATCATGGGTAGAACTCATTTAACTGGAATATATTCATGTTAATAGAAAATTTTCATATAGAAATCACTTAATTAAAACATATATTTTCTCAAATATTTAGGAAACCTTTTATTTGAAAATACCCTCAACAAATTTATTAGAATATTCAACACATTAATTACTCGTGATGGCATGGTATTCCATTCAATCTGAGTATGTTGAAACTGTAATTCCTTTCACATTTATTGTAAATACTAAAATGTAACCTTTTTATTAAATAACTATAATTCTCCATTTATTTTTTTACCAAATAAGTCAAACATGTGTAAAAATTAATTTACATAACCATTGAAGAATATTAACACATTTCTTAATTTTATTTATGAAAACATGTACATAGAATAAAATGGATTTTTGACTACATAGTAAACCATATTCAGTGTTCCTTAAAAACATTATTTAGATCTCATCATTAGTCAATGGGAATAAAGTGAAGATAAAACATGTATTATTTAAACATAACTATAGGATAAGAAAATTAATGTGATTTATAAAATATGTATTATATAATTTCCTCCAAAAAAATTCTTGCATAATTTTATTTTAATTTAAATCATATAGAAATATAAATTCCTTACAATAAATTTTTTCTATCTATATACACGTTCAAACTTTCTATTAATTGTGAAACCCTCCTTGGACAAAACATTATATATTGATAGGATAGAATTTAAGAAAGAACAAAAGCTATTGGATTTGTTGAAATAGTCTAGGATGATATTATATTGCGAAATAGCTGAGATAGTTGGCTCAAAAACTTTTAGGGTGAGAGGAGATTAGGTATCATTTTATAAGTGAGGAGAGGGGCACACAATGAATTATATAAAAGGATACAATATAACTGACTCATTCTCAAGACAAATGAATCTTAATGGATATATATATGAATAAAGAGTGGCTATGTTTGCAATATAATCAACCAATAAAACATTATATAGGATGTATTGTCATATTAATACTCACATTTGTTTGTGAAATCATTTGTGATCCAATTTTAATTTTAACAATAGTAACAAAATCTACCATATTAACGGTTTATAATTTAACATATATAGTAAGAATTGTCCACTTTATTTCCATGGGATGGAATTTTTGACGATATATTTTCCACTTCATCCACTTTTAATATTTTTTTGGATTCTCAAAGAATGTTATAAAATATTTTCTTCATAAAATATCAAAAATTGCATTTTTGACACAATTCATGTACTATTAAAATAAATACATCATGTTAATGATCGAATTTGAATATAATCCATTATCTCATCAATATTATGTCACATGATTATAAAAAAATTAGAGTAGTAAATAATTAATCCTAATTCTATTACTTTTAATATTTTTTAAATTATTATATATATTTTTTATTTAATTGAATATGTAAGGTTTTGGTGTTGCCTATTTATTGAATCAAATAACTAAATTAACTGTAATTAAAAAAATAATGACATAAACATTATTATATTTTAAAATAAACAATTAAAATTGATCATTACCATTTTTTATCCTACTGACACAATATTGGTGATATTAATGTGTAGAGAGTGACATATTGTATTTATTGTTTTATATAATTAATTACTTGGTCATACTAAATGAAATATAAGAAAAATATAAAATATATTTGAGTAAATTAATGCCATTGATAAACCAAACTAATATAATATGATTTATGACAATGGATGATAGTTTTAAAAGCCTTATCCCAAATTTATAACCTTAATTTCATTATTTTACCCATACACAGGTGATTAAAATATACCATCTTTACTATTAATATTGACAAAAAATGGAACAATATTAAAATAATATCCACATAATTAAATAATGCAATCAAAATTTTAAGATTATCTTTATCAAAATTACACAAAATAAATTTAATATATCTTTGCAACTCAATATGAAAACCATTTATTTGAATGATATATTTCAAATATTAAACTTGATATCTATTCTATATCATTTCTAGATAAAATATAGTAGTAAAGTTAAAATAATAAATAAAATATAAAATATAAAAATTTTATTAAAACCCTTGAAAAATAGTGATCAATTTTATTTATTAAAATAAAAACACATTGCAAAAATAAAAGTAGTTTTTTTAAAATATCTATTTTACTTAAAATTTTCTTTAATTTGAAATTATAATTTTTTTATAACTAAGGAAATTTTTCTATACATGTTCAAATCCTTTAATTATTATAATGTGGTCAATATAATTCATTTTCACCAATCAATGGGTTTGTAATAACTATCACATGAAATAATTTATTTGTAGTATATCGTGGATAATATATACACATTGTTGTGTGTAAATGAAGATATCAATGAAATGAAGTTTAGTTAAGGAGAAATATATCAAAAAATAAAACGGAATTACATATTCTATGTAAAAAAACATGTGATCAAATTTCTATATTGAATATTCATTGCCTATAAAATTTATTAATATCATTAGGTACAAAAATATTTTCCTTTGGTATATCAAGTTATAAATATTGAAGGAATTATGAATAATGTTATGAAATGAACCTTTTTAATAGCATATTAAACACAAATTAATTCCATATATTATTTATGATTTGATATTGACATAATTTATGTGGAAACAATTTTCATGGATGATGGAAATTGGGTTTCAATATCACTATATGATGCATTAGACTATATTCATGTCTTATGATAAAAAATTGCTCCCTAGAGGATTGATCCAAATCCAAAGTTTACAAATGATGATTTTTCCTAGGATAATGGGACTGAAAATTTGATTTATACAAATAATAAAGGAATATTGGTGAATTACCCCAATCCCCAGAATTTATATGGATGGTTTTCCGCAACCTCACATGTCATGAATTTCGTTGTGGGATTCCCTAAATTGTTGTTTCTCTGATTATTGTTTTAATAATTGTATGTCATAATCATGATCCACTAATTTTTCTCCATTACTCAACTTAAATGTAACATGATTACATATTTCTTTTACATGTTAAATGTTTATTCATTTTATATTACATGACCTTTTAAGAGAATTTATTGCTGATGATTATTTTTTCATGTTCATTTTAATATGAAATATATCTCTTTCTAATTTTTTCCAATATTCTAATGATCTATCCCAAGATGAAATATATATGGTCTAACTTAATGATTTATTTGTACCCCCTTCCTATGTTTCTATTTCCAAAGCATATGAAGTTAGTACAACTTGGGTACATACTAAATAAGATCTATGATTTTGTCTAATATAGATAAATTATTATAAAATTATACGTGGATATATATAAATCTAACAGATGAAAAATTTCATAACATCATTTGTGGAAACCTGTTTGTGATTTATTATCTATGAATTAAAATTCATTTATTACTTTTTTTGTGGTTATCACAAATATCTATAATTTTTATCAATTTTGAGACTAGTTAGTTATGATAAATTTTAACTTATGATGATTTTATGATCTCAACACAGGGTCCACTTAATTTATTCCCTGAGATAGTGGGTCACATAGACTCAATAATACCTCCCAATATGCGATAGGAAGTTGACAAGTATTGAGGGTGTAACAGTGGAACAATGGTGAGACAATACCCTCATATCAAAGTGAAATAATGGATAAAATATAAAAAACTCAACAGCATAAGCGTTAAATAAATATCCAAAATTATTAAAATATAGAAGAATAATTAAAATATTATAATAATTTAAAATTTGAAGAAAATAACTCCACAAAAGAATTAATATATGAAAATCTTCTATGGAAGTGTCAGTACTTGGTTACATGGCACCCCTGATATTCCAAAATGGGAATAAGGAAATAGACAAACAATGAAGCAATAAAAAATAAAAAATAATAATAAATGGATTCTATACTTACATCTCGATAGTATGATCAATGAAATGCTTTTAAAATCCAACAGGTAATAAGATTATCCACAAAAGATAAATGGGTTCTTGCGGTTATCGATACCCACAAATAGATTACATTCTTGGGTACTAATGGTAGCCTGAGTAGGATGCGAGATAAAAATCTCAAAATGCCACAACCAATGTTTTGTAAATTTAATCCATGTAGTGATTCTAACTAAATATTTTTCAGGCATAAGTATAATGATATAAAAAATAAATAAAATATAAATCCCCACAAACTTGTTCCTAATCGATACCTAGTGGGTCTGTGTAATTTAGTTCACATCTGAAATAAGAGTATGAAAGATCACAATATATATATTAATAATATATATAGTAGTTATATTTTTCATCCACCTATAGTATCTAGTTATGTGAAGATGTAAGTGGCCATATACGATGAATAATAGTAGTTTGATGGACCAAGGTTTAACTCAGAAAACCATGACTAGTTTAACTATCCAATAATATCAAGTATCATAATACATTCCATACAACCCCATAATAGTATGAGACATCAGGCATGAAATTCCGGATGGAGAGTGTGCTATCAAGTCATTTCTTGAACATAGAAATGTGAATTGTTAAGAACAACATCATAAATGTGTCATTGGTGTCAGATGTCATGACCAACACATGATGTATGCGTTCATGATATCTTTATTCTCAATGGACCCCTTAACATCATATCCTAACCATAAAAGTATTAATCACATTTATAATATAAATTCATGAGGCACTACCTCTCATGTTATTCAATTAAAAATCTCATATAAACATTTAATGCATATCATATTTGTAATTATATTCATGTGGCATAACCTCCCACGCATCTCTTTTTTTAATTATAATTATAGACAAGGATTAATAATTTAATTAGTAAAAATAATTAATCATGAATTCATAGGGATTGACATACCACCCTTATATGTCATTACATTTATATCATTCAATTCAATAAAAGGAAACCAACAAATATAAATAATTATTTCAAGGTTACTATCATATTTTAGGTTATAAAAACTGGTAAAAACCCATTATAATGAATAATGGGTTTTTTAAAATGTAACATGGTAATTTAGATAATTTCCTATATGGGTAATTCCAATAACATGACTTAAAATCTCATGGGAGGTTCCTTGGATTTCATTATACAATTATACATCAAGGGAATTTCTATTAAAACATTAATCTAAAAGATAAAATGGAATTTTTGAATTTTAATAAATTTACCAATGAGGAAATATCAATGTATAACAACAATGAGGTGTCCATTATTGAGTTTTTCATCCTCTATATCACTAAAGTATGTTCAATAAGAATGCATCAAGGTGGAATGATCAATTTGATATGATGAAATAAAAAAAGTGGACACTCAGAAAAATTCCATGTGTAATGAAACATAATATCTGTGAAGCATCAAAACTCAAAGGTAAAAAGAAATGAACACCTATATCTATTCCATTGATGAATTCTTAGTTGAAATTAGCCTCTGATTAAGAGTTGGTTGGAATAGTCGTATGAAAATTTCCAATTCCACGAAAATAGGGAAAACAAGATTAAACTAAAATAGTAGTATGGATGTGAAAGAATAAAATTAAACATGTTTGGAGATACTAGATGATCATACCAATATGGATTTAATGCTTCTAATAGATGATGATTTTTAGTCCAGATGAAGAATTTACTTCAAATAATAACTTATGGGATTTAGAAGCTCATGTGTGATAAACATTAGGCCGATCCATTAGATGACGAAAAAGAATGATGAAATGGGATTTTGAGTGAAATTAAGTGAAATTTTTTAATTTCAACTAAAAAATTAATGGTTCATGGTTTGGCCAAATGGTTGGAAACAATTTTCACCAACCATACTATAGTTCATAATTACTAAGGGGAACTTCAAATGGTTAGGTGCATGGATTTACTAATTATGAGAAAACCATAAAATTTCGTATGTCGTAAATGATACCATCCTAACCTTACCATGTTCCTCAGGTGGCACACTATAATAAAAACATTGAAGCCTACCAGTTCAATTATCACCAATAGAAGAGTTTCATAGAAATTGTGTGGGCTGGGTGACCTAGTTTTTTATAACCATGTTAACCATAATTTTATCAACTTTTCTGTGCTTCGGGATTAGAATGATCCCTAAATGCACCTGAGACCTACTTTACATGATTAAGAATATTTATTATGATATTTTAATATATTTAAATTGAATAAATGTTTCATACCTTCATTAAAATATTATTTTTTACAAATATCACTCCATAAAAAATTCATCCTCGAGTTGGGCTTCTGAGGGTAAAGAGGTATCATCTGTAAAGTGTTTCTTCGTTTAAGCTCATATATCATCTTCTTGTTCGTATGATGTATTCTATACTAAAATGTGATCCCATAAAACTCATACCAATAGAACCAATCTTCCTAGTAATATCCTCAAGACATGATCTACTATATAAACTAGATACTCCTCATTGTAAGCATCCACATCCAACTCATCCTCACCAAGATTGAAAACATGAAATGGGTATGGAATTTATTAGTGATGTTATGATACATTACTGACATCATGCATATAATGGTATCTCTGAGTATGTTCCAACTTTTATCCAATTGATCCGAGTCATTTTACAATATAAAAGGCTTCAACAATCCCTAGTTAGAGCTTACCCTTCTTCTTAATATTATTATATCCCATCAAGTGAATGATTCACAAGGGAACTGAATCTCAAACACAGTACATGAGAGTTTCAAATTCTCTACAGTCATCAGAAAAATGTCTGGACTGAGCTATCAACATGGACATTCTGATACATTATTCATGCTTCATAGACTCCTCCACGAGACATGTTCCATGCAATTCTACCAACCCTACATCTAGCCAAACAGAAAGGTGAGTTGTAAGGCCAACCATATAAGGCTTTATAAAGAGCCATCATGATGGTATCCATAAAAATAAAATTATACGATAATTCAACAAGGGTAATGTGTTTCTCCCATTAACCACATTGGTCAAGTATATATGGATGGAGCACATCCTATAGGACCTGAATAATATGATATATCCATTCATCAATCTGTGGGTGATAGACCGTGATCATATGCACCTGTGTACCCAATGAATTTGGAAACCCCTACCATAAATATTACATATAAAGAGTGTCTCTATCATAAATTATTAAATGAGGATATCCATGAATAAGAAAAACCATTTAAAAGTACAATCTTCATAGCACATCTACTATGAAAGACTCTCAAATATGAATGAAGTGTGAGCCATTTTTTATAGGATCAATGAAGACCTACATTGAATCTTTACCATTCATTGGTTGGGGTAAACAATTCAAAAAGTACATAAAAACATCTTCCCACAAACATTTGAAAATGGAAATTGAATATAAAATACCTATAGGTTGCTGATGCTCTACCTTCACCAACTAACAGGTGGAACACCATGTGATGAAGCTGGGAAACTCATGTTTCATACATGTCCACAAATAATATCTCCATAGAAATTGATACATTAGGTTTAAATTGAGTTGATACTCCCATGATGATGTGTAGAATTCTCATATCTATTCTTCTTTGAAGACTAATAGGAACTATAAACACATATGAAATAGGAAGGTATCATCCTCATTCATTGTCCAACTTGAATGTAGATAATTATCGGAGATACTGTCCCTCAGAACAAGGAATGTGGGATCATATAGCGGTCTCATTCATAATAATTCTAAATTTTAGAAAGCAAAAATATGGATGACAGGATTCTCTATCCATGGTAATGTAAAATTTCAATGTTCATCCTTGAGAATAAGGCCATGAGCATCCATTCTCCACTAGATTCCAAAACAACATGTGTCTAATTCTTCTAATTTAGAGAATCAGCTAACAAAATTACATTTCCTGGTATAAATGAATGCTTGAAATTAAATAAATATAGGTATTGAACCCACCCGTTCTTCCTAATACTTAGATATAACAATGTCTAGGTGTATATGAGGCATTAGTGAATTGTTGAAGGCCACAAAGTTCTCCCCAAGTAGACTTTTTCCCCAACAACATAGAGCATGAACTACAACAAATCTTGAAGTCATGCATTGTGTCATTATTCTTGGGAGGACTCAACTAACAAGACCAGTACATGAAGACTCACTATTCCAATTTTTTTTATGATCCTAGACGAATACCTAAAATTTCACATTATATATCATATTTCATATCTGGTTGTAAAATAATAATTATCAGCGCTAAAGTAAAATGACCCTTAAACTCTAGAAATTCAACTTCACAACCTTATGACTAATCTAATTTTACATGCTTATTTCTCAATCCCATAATATGTACTACAAGGCAATGGTAACCATAGATGAATAGTTAGTAAAACCCATCAATCCCCAAGAAACTCTAAAATTAATATTCCTTATATGGATACTGTTAGGAATATACAGCTCCCATATTCTATGGGTATAATAAATCTCTTAACGTAGAGATACTATTTCAAAGGAAGTGCACGTTTTCATTCAAAGAGTGACAGATACTTAACATAGAATAGACTAGATTCAATCTTAGTTTATTCATTATGATATCAAGATGGGTTTCATGATCATGTTTGGTGTGTGAATATATTATGATATCATCATAAAATTCTATAACAAATTAATCTAGGTATGGTTATAAAACCAAATTCATAAGATCTATAAAAACTACATTTTTGTTCATGAGTTCAAACAGAATGTCTGGTCACTCATATACACCGTTCCAGCTCCTAATGTCCATGTGAGGTATATAAATGACCTTGGACGCACCGAGTTATATCCCGACTGCATATCTATCTTTGAAAACACTTTCACTTTTTAGAACTAATCAATGATGTCATCTATTCTAGGTAGTGTTTTCTGGTTATTTATTATGAGATGATTCAAATGGAGAAAATCCACAATGATCTTGAGGGTACAGACCATTTTCATTGAAAAAATGACTCGTGAACCCCAATGATAAATGTTGCTTCATATAACCCCTTTATCCTCCAGATCCCATGACTTATTATTGAGATTACAGAGCTCCATAGGGTCCATCCTATAAGGAGAAATGGTCAATGGTACTCCTATAATGTGCTAAATGGTAAAAACTAGCTCTCACATAAGTGGAAATACATTAAAACATAACCCTTGGTTATATTGGAATAGACAAATGATATGATTTGTTACTCTACCCATCCTTCTCAAGACGGGGCCTGCTCGTACAGCACCGACATCCCATTCACCATTTTCCTTGTGACTTATGCCTTTAGGTGATGAAACCATAACCCTATGACAACAATTGTAGATATAGTATTAATAGGGAAACAATAATTCCTTCATAATTATTACATAGAATCCCATTTTCTCAAGGATGAAAAAATTCCACAAGAAATGGTAGATCTCTATCCCAATTGGAAAATTATTAAAATGGCAAACACCATCAGAAAAGATACTAAATGGGGTGTCTAGCATCATAAATCCATTGTGGTGCCAGATATTGAGATCCAGACTCTCAGTTATTTCTTTATATATAAATTATTGAGATGAGCCTATGTAAAATAAATAAGACACTAATGTGGAGGATACACGAATTATAGCCTTTACAATAGATGGTCGGGTTATTTCATACTCTTCCATATAATATAATGAATGAAAATAGTCTATACAATGGACTAAATTCACTAATTGTCTACCCTGAGAAATATCACTCTTATGTTACTCTGAAACAAATGTGAGGCTACCTCTACATTGACTACCACCTCATCCTGCTTAGTCAGTTGTATTCTATCTCCTTTCCCTGTGTGGTCCTACTAGCCCTACTCTGGAATGATGGGTAGGAGTAAATCCCTGCTCGATATGCATGGTTGAAACATTTCTGTAGAAAAATTCAAAATTTGGTTCATACTTCCCCATCATCTTCACTCCATAGGATTTCATAATCATTGTGGTTTAGAATGTCTTTCTTTACACACAAGTAAAAATTATGAAACTCAACTTGTGAAGATCATAAATGATATTTCATCTATTAGAACCCTCAAATATTTGTCAATTCGAAAAGAATAACCACAAAATGTTTTCAAAATTGAACTACCTTAACCCACACTATATCCTTCCCTAAAGTTTTCTTTATTATAAGGTCCCAGTTGATGATTTCATAAATTGAGGTCAACCTGAAAATATTGATTTTCAACTAGATGGAGTACCCCATAAAATCCTAAAAACACCTATAAGACCAAGTATCAAGACCCACCATTGTAGGATTTAAGCGCCACATATCTTTAAAAATGATAGATTATTCCATAATAGAAATTACCCCTAATGAATGATCATGAATTATGTAGCTCGGCCTGCCCTTAGAGTCTAGTAAATGAGGTAGTTATAGAAGATCATCTGAAAATCTACCCATACCATTTAGTGATACAGATATTCCTATGGATAAAAACCCAAAACCTGTTGGGTGATTCACACAACTAGTTTGACCATCTTCACTAGAGGCATGTCTAGATGATTGAATATAGAAAGGATTGCTTCTTTCCAAGACTAAAAAGTATGTCATCCCCAATACCCCGAAAATATGGGAGGATGTTGCTGATGAAATTAAAGAGTAAACTCATCCATGCATCGGGAAGTCCAAACTAAAAATTTATATTTTTTGAAACATATGAATGTATCCCCTCAAAACATGGAATTATTTCCCATATCTGGTATAGGAAGTGGTGCTACATGATGTACTATAAGAGGAATCACTACCACTCCATACCCGCAACCTCAATAAAATGGTAACCATTACCTTCAGGGAGTGTGACCGAAAGATTTCATGGTGGCATGATATTAAAATTCCTAAAATACACCTCATAATAGATTAATTCAATAGAGAATATATTAGATAGAATCTAGGATAGGTAGAATCCTTCCTATAAGAAAGATCACACCTGTCTTCCAACTCAACTAGAATAGACTATACAATAGATAGAGACCACATCATGACATCGTAATGTATGAGACACCTATATACCAACTACTATGTCCAGTCTCAGTTATCAGTCATGGTAACAAAAGTACAGGATAGAAAAGTTCACTTTATTGGTAATAATAATTTTACATTTTTACATATTCTATCATATAAATCCCATTAATTGTATGAATTAGGTGGATTTCCATTTATAATACATAAGGGACCATATTCTTCATGAACCCAAACATGGGATCTACAAGATCCATTAAATAAAATGGTCTATCTAATGTGACAAATTGTTCATGGTTAAATGTGACATAATAGACTGGTTATGGTTTTTCCATTAACCTATTTATGAAAAAAACTGTTATTTTAATGCTTGAAATTAAATTTATAATTTTTTTTCAATACCTAAATGAAGTGTCAGTAAAATTTAATACATATTCAAGGAACTATAAATATTCTATCGGAAAAAGCACACTAAAAATAGATGCAGAATGGATAAATTAATGGCATGTTAGCCATATTGTATCTATGATGATGGATGTACTAATGGGAAAATATCGTCTCATTAAGCCTAGGTTATGAAATCATATAACAATAATATCTATAATAATAACATCAAAAATAATTTTCATCACCCAATAGTGATTTCATGTCCACTATAAATGATAGAATCAGTATCAACTATTTACTATCCAAGGTAATTGGATTTTTCCTTTTACATGGGTCAGCTACGTCTAGGAACAAGGTTAATTCCAAATCCCACTATCTCCTAGTGTCCATTATGACAACCCAATAGTATACTAAAGGAAAATATCTCTAATACCACATTGTAATTTCCTCACTCAAAGTCCACATAGCCCATTCCCCGATTCAGTTGGTTACATAGCCTCATGAGCTCCTCCTCATAGGCCGGAGGCTGCCGAATAGAAGTGATGCTGTAATTTGGTGCGGTGGGGACAATACAACCTCATTTATTAGTGTCAAAGAAAAAATAAAATACATAACACTCAGAAAAATAAGTATACCATTCCAAATTAGTAAACTAAGGAAGATTGAATAAATAGTTATAATAATTAACGAATAGAGGAAAATAATTGAACAAATTAATTAATATATCTAAATCCTTGATGCCAATGACAATAAATTTACGAATAGAATGTTTATATCAATATTTTTAACAAGGGAACATGCATAAATTCATTATATGAAAATGTAAAAGAATAGATTAAAGATGCTTCACTTGAATCTCTAGTCTATACTTGGTCATGTCCTCCTAAGATCCAATCAGAAATAATCATATGAAAAATATGTAGAAGGGTAATTTCCCTTATCGATACTTCAGATAGATAATATTCTATGGAACCTTAGGGGGACTGAGTAGGGTGTTATATAAAAAACTAAATAGGACACCACCATTAATGACTACATATAATCCAGGCAGTGCTCAATAGAAAATAGTGTGCAGGAATAATGAAATGATTGAAAAAAATAAATAAATAAATAATCACTAGATTCGGTTCCTAAAACACACAGGGCGGGTCTACCTACTTGGGCTCCTGTTCCGGATTAGTGTCTGAATAGTTACTATATATAATGTATTAATAATTATATATAATAGTAATCTATTTCATCCACCTATATGGACTATGTACGTGTAGACATAAGTGGCCACATAACTGGAATACTGTAGGGCATCACTCAGACACCCTTGACCAGTTTAACGAGCCTATAATCTCTAAAATAGGGTATATTCACTACATCACAATAATAATGTGAGACATTATGCATGGAACCCAGGATGGGGAGTGAGCCATCATGTCATCACGTGAACATATGAACGTGTCATGTTATTCACAACGTCCTAATAGTGTTAATTGTTTGAGACTTCATGCTCAACACATGATTTAAGGTATGATGATACCTTCATGGTCAATATATCCATTAACACTGTACCACCATCATAAAAATTCATAATATCATTTATAATATTATGCATGAGGACATTCCTCTTATGTAATTTAATAGAAATTTTTTTATATATATATTTATATATATAGAACTATAAAATATTGGTATTTTTAATTATATATATGGGGAATAAACTAACATTAATATCATTTTTCAAGGCCATTATAAACAAGGATTTATAATTCAATTAATACATTTCTTTAATCATGATGTGGTACTCGTAGTTATACCACCCTTAAGATTCATTGAATTTAAATCATTCAATCCATTAAATGGAATGAAAATAATTTTATTATGTATTTAAATTCAATCAATTGATTTTATTTTCTAAGTCACGGAAAACCACTTTATAAAGTTCAATGGTTCTTTTAATAGGTTATATTGTCATTAATTGATTCTCCTACGTGGTAAATTACAATCATTTGTTGGCCACTCTCATGGGATATAGCTTGGATTATTTTAACCAATTATACTTCAAGGGATATTATATTTACATTTCATTAAGAATGGTACCTGGGAATTTCAGGTGTTTAAATCAATGTAACAATGTGTCAAAATCATCGTACCAGACACAAGGTGTGACAACCCAACCATTAATTAATGAAAATCACTCATGACTTAATTAAATGTCTTATTATGTAAAATGGTTATATAAAATATGAACTTCATTGGTTTTATGATTTTGTATTTTAAAAAACCGTTAATAATTGTGACTGATTCTAATATAGTCGTTTAATTGTGATCACATCATTAGTATAAATATAAGGCTTTAACAAATCTAATGTACTCAGAGAAAGGAAGTGAGGGGATCATCTAGTATAATTACTCCATAAGAATTCCATTTTTCAGAGATTGAAAATGAGGTGGCATCATTCGGATTTTCTCTTGACCATGCCCAAGCCAAGCTTCAACATGTTATGTTTGAATGGGACCGCCAACAGCAGAAGTGGAAGTTGATAGAGATTACCAATCGAGTGATGTTATCTAAGCCACCGCAAAGACTATCACCATCACACATCATACCCTTTAGTCATATGAGAGTGTTATAAGGGTTATTGTAACAATACCCTAGAACTATGATTATTTACATTATTTTTTATGGAGAATATACATTCATTTTATTATTTTTACATTGTAAATAGTATTTAAATAAAAAATATCATTTTCTGTTAATATTCAATTAAGAAATCTATTTTTATGAAATAATTTATTTTTTAATTTAATAATATTTTATAAAATATATTTACTAAAGATCTTTTTATTCAATATAAATGATCATAAATGTTTTATGAATATAATTGTAATTTATAAGTAGGTTTGAAAGAATCCTTTTAAAAAAACCATAAATTGACGATAAATGTTAGTTTTTATTTTAAAAGTAATAAATTCATATATTTATAAACTTACTCTGATAAATTTCATATCATTTTTGGAATCAGGACATTGAAATTATCCAATGGTGAATTTTTCATAATTTTCTAAGACAGTCGAATTTGTTGGTAAAAATTAAAAAACATTGAAATATATAATGTGTTTTATGAAATCATAATGAAACAATATTGATATAATAAAATTATATCAAAATTATTTTTGGCCAATATATGTTTTAAAATTTAAATAATGTGATTTTATGTTTTTATTTATTTATTTTACAAAACATTAGGGGACCCTCCAAGACATATAAAACATTTTACCTTTCTAAATTGATTTCCTTTAGAGTGTGATTCATATACAGATAAGAAAGACTAATATTTAAAGAAGTTATTCTATTGGACTAATAAAATAATGTTTCAACTCCCCTTTTCAATGAATCATGTGAAAAAACATGAGTTGTTTTGTGTTTTTGATTAGATTAATATGTAGTGTCCAGAACCTAAATAATAAAGAATTCCATCTACTTTCCTATATAAAATCTTCCAATCTACCACTTCCTCTTTACTCAAATCATTCTGTGCTAGACCAATGTATTCCTTCATCACCTTATAATCCTCCCAAGGTTCCCCAATCTCCTCATAAGCCTCTATCCCAAGCCTTTGGGATCACACTTCCACGTAAGGTATTTCTCTCTTTCTCATTTTTGTCCAAATTTCATTATGTTGTTATGACCTTTTATTTTCAATTAAAAATTTTGGAGTATGAATTATCACCTCCCCCATAATATCCTATTTATGATTTCATGACGATAGACCTCTCTTTCTCTCATTAATGCCTCCCATTAACACCCGTTTCGATGCCGAAATTCTATAAGGAATTTCTCTCTCCCCATTTACATTCAAGTAATTATTTTGAATTATAAATCTAATATTACATTACATATATTGGGACATTGTATATATATAACCCACTTACAGTCCATTTATTCTACATAAGATTACACACCCATTTCTATCTCATCAACCATTTTTACCAATTCTTCAATCACGCAGTTATTCTGTAGAAATTGCACCACGATTTTCCATGCCAAAATTATTATGTCGTGAATACCATGCCCATTTATCTATAAAGGGTATTAACCTTTATGAACTTTTACTTATTGATTATAGAGTTTCATTTATTATTTTCCCATTATATTATCGTGTAATAAATAATGATCTTTAATGATTCAATGTTGTACGATCCATGTGTCACACTTAAGCATGAAATGAAATATTTAAGAATAGTGCGCCCTAATAGTGCTCCAATGAATTGGGTAAAGATTAGTATCAAGATATCTTAAGTGAAATTATGGTTTTTTCAGGATAATTCATATTCAATGATGGTTTTCTCATTCCTTATGTGCAATGAGGCTTGGATCATGCTAATATCATGTTAAGTGTGTACTCCACATTTCAATTTTATGATAATCATTCTATATCATCCCGTTATGTTCATGATTAATTAATGACCCATTAATAGGATTTTTTCCTTACATGTACTATATTATTCATGTTATTCCATGTTTACTCTCTTACTGAGATTTGTAGCTCACCCATTACTTAAACATATCCTCAGGTTATCCCATGCCAAGCTAAGTAAGAGGGAATCAAGTGGTCATGTAATGAATATTTTCAATAAAGATGTTATGTTTCATGTTTTATGTTGATATGTAATGTCCCAAATCCCCAAAGACACTAAACATCTCAATATTATATGTTGATCCAAGAGAATATTTTATTTAATAAATCATGTTTATGTGTGTAATAAAAAATTGGGTTGTTATAGTTTGTATCATAGGATAAGATTAGTTATTTTTTGATTATGATTAGAAAACCCTAGTGAAAGCCTTACGGATAAGACTAAGAATAATAAAAACATGCCTAAATTTTGGTGAGCATTGAGTAAGTGTTTTATCAGTCAAATACATCCTTTTCTGGATGTGAGTAGGTAGATGAATCTCTGGCACAAATGTATCCTCAGGGTAAAACCCAAAAACACCTGTTTGAGCTAGTCTTAGATGGGAACTGCTAACTAAAAATGGGCCTTACGACACTCTTGGTTACGACACCCCTGAGGGATATAATTTGATAAATTAATATTATTACTATGAACAATTATTAATGGAATATAAAATGCCCCTATGAATATATGATTGGAAGTAGATCATGGATAATATTGATTGATGTCTATAAATTCAGAAGTTTTAAAATTAATATATAAGTCACCCATTTTGACTATGGATTACCCTTTATGTGTTACACCTAACATTCCTTTTATTCTATCCAATGGCTTGTAATATGAGGTCTTTTCCTAACAACCGATGCAAAGATCAATGTGACGACTATTCTAATAAGATACCCAATCTGATGGGAGCGGGAATCATGATCATTGTCATGATACTATATTAGTTAACTCATGTTATGAATTGAAACATAGGTCAAAAGGAACATTCAACCCCACAAATAAATATGTAGTCTCAATTTAGAGCTTCATGAGACAAACTCCACCTACTTTTATGGGATTAGTTGATACCTCAATTGCCAAAAAATGGATCAACTCCATTGAAAAGAAATTATCCATCCTTTTAATTTCCGAACAATGGAAGGTTCTTATGGCTGGTTATCATATGGAATGTCAATCTGAATAATGGTGGACATTGATTTAAAATAAAAAGCCTTTAGAATATATTGAGGCATTGGAATTTAAAGATTTAGGGAAAATGTTTTTTGAAAAATATTTTCCTCACACCCTCTGACTAAAGATGGAAAGGGGTTTCCTTTACCTCAAGAAAAAAGATGATGAATATATCAGAGAAAACAGGAAAAAATTCACAAGGATAGCATGACATGCCTACAACATTATTGTTACACCCGAATGCAAGGTTGACTGTTTCTTTTGAGGGTTGAAATCTTGATTATTAAAAGTCGTGGGGATCCATGACTTCAATAGTTATGAAAAAAATTCCCGATGTTCCCTAAAGTTCGAAATGGAGATCATAGAATTTCAGGGGTAACATGGGGATAAGAAGCATGATGAGAACATAAATTCCGGTGGTTTAATGGATAAATCTAATGGTACTAATAAAATCAAGCACCCACTTGCCTATGGTGTAGAAAGAAGCACCCCGTAAATTTCATGAAGGGTACGATAAAATGCTTCAGGTGTGGAAGAGATGGGAACAGAGCTATTAACCGCAGACAAGAAAAACCCATGGCTGCAAAAGAGGAGAGGATCAAACCATTCGAACCTCAATGAATTGATCATTTTTCAAATGCAAATCACTAGGGAACCTTTCAAATAAGTTTCCAAATCCACTGGTTTTCGGAGGAAACGAACAACCTCCAAGGTAGCAAGGGTGATCTTTTTCCATCACTACAACTAAAGTGAACCCCTACAATGATTTGGTAAAATTTATTCTAGTTATTCATTCAAAAACACCTAACATAATTTTTGATTATGAATATATGAATTATTTTTTATCCTGAATGATTAGAACAAGAATCCCAACCTCATCACAAATCATGGAAGTAATGATGTCGGTGTGTACGATAGATGGGGAAATCCTTGAATCCAATGAATATAACTCCTCCACTATCGTAATATTGGATTGAAATTTCTAACATACCTCATCATACTCCATCTGGAGGAATTTTTTTTAATTCTTGGCATGGAATGGATTTCCTTATATAGAGGAAACATAAATTAATGTGAGCGGTAAATCAATCTCTATATAGAAAAATGGCCCTCGATTATATAGAAGTGCAAGGAGGAGGATGAATATTTTTTAGCACCATCATTTAAAGCATGGATATTACTACTGTATGAGTATGAATATCTAGCTCAGATGATTGTGTTTAAGGAAAAAACCATCCATGAATACATTCCTATTATGAGGGAATTCTCTTAAGTGTTTTTCGAGGAATTACCTAGCCTTATTCTTAGAAGAGATGTTAAAGTATAAATTGATATTATACCTGGGGTGTTTCCAATATCCAAGACTCCATATAGAATGGATGACATGGAACTTGTGAAGATGAGGAATCAACTACAAAGGAATATTCATAATGGGATTATATACCCATCTACTTCACCATGGGGTGCATCGGTCCTCTTCATCAAGAAGAAGGATGCGTCAATGCATCTTTGGATTGATTATCGTTAGCTCAACAACAAACGATAGAGAACAAGTATCCTCTTCCATGAATTGATAACTTTTTCGACCATCTACGTGGATCACAATACAACTCTATGGTTGATTTGTTGTTCGGATATTACCATGTAAGGGTGAATTAAGAGGATATCCCTAAGACTACTTTTTTTACAAGGTATGGGAACTTGGAGTTCATATTAATGCCTTTTGGAGTCACTGTTGCTCCAAAAAGCTTCATGGACATGATGAATAGAGTACTTTGAGATTACATAAACAACCTTTAGATAGTATTTATATATGATATTCTAATATACTCCAAAACCGAGGAGGATCATGAGTAGCATCTAAGAACTGTACTAGATACCATGCGAAAGGTGAAGGTCTATGCAATGTATAGAAAGTGTGAGTTGTGGTTGAAGGAGGTCTCCGTCATGGGTCATATCATCACAATAAATAGGATATCTATGGATCCATCCAATATATCTACAACTGGGGGATGGTTGAGGCCAACATCAGTGACATATATCTGTATCTTTATTTTGTTAGCCGGTTATTATCGCCGATTTTTGAGAAATTTATCACGATTTTTAAACACTTTTACCATGCTAACTCATAAGGGAGAAAATTTTTCATGGAGTGATGAATGTGAAGAGAGAATCATAGAGTTATAATGGAGGCTTATCACTGCACTCACGATCACACTATCAACTAGTGTTGAACCTTTTGTGGTATTTAGTGATTCTTAGAAGAAGGGAAATAGCGGTGTGTTGATGAAAAATGAAAAAGTCATTGCATATGCTTCTAGGAAATTGAAAGTCCATCTAATAAACTATCCAACACATGATCAGGAGTTAGATATAGTGATATTAGATTTAAATATTTTTCGACATTACCTCTTGGTGGAGAAGTGTGAAATATATATGGACCACAAATTCTACAAGTATATATTCACACAGAAGAAGTTTAACATGTTCCAATGAAGATTGTTAGAGTGGATAAAATACTATGACTTCTCAATCAATTACCACCCTAGGAAAGAGAACACGGTTGACGATTCTCTAAGTAGAAAGGACCCATAGATTATATCATTCATGTTAACTGAAAAGGATCCAATCTTCATAGATTTAAAAAATATGGTCAGGGGAATCGTAATGAAGGGAACATCATCAATCCTTTCACAAATGACTGATAAACTGTCTCTTTTGGAACGGTTAAAGGATGCTCAAAATAATGATGTGAGAATTAGGTAGAAGGTGGAAACTATCAGAGAAGTTAAATCCTCAGAGTTCAATGTCAATGAAGAAGGAATTATGAAATTTGGTTCAAGACTATGAGTTCCATCGAATCTGTAGTTAAATAAGGATCTTTTGGATGATGTACATAGTTCATAATTATCCTTTCACCTAGGAGATACACTGTTGTATTGAGATATCTAAGAGAATTAATGGTGGGAAAAAATGATTAAGGAGATTGCTGAGTATACATCAATGTTCCTTGTATGTTAGAAAATGAAGGATGAGAGGTAGAAGTATAAGGTGATTATAAAACCATTACCTATACACGCATGGAAATGGGAGAACATCACCATGTAAATTATCTCCGGACATCCAAAGACAACCAACAAAAACAATACATTCTAGGTTGTTATGGATTTTCGTACAATGACAGAACACTTCAGTGAAATTTGATAGGATTTCTCATTGGATCAACTGGAAAGGATATACATCCGAGAATTTGTAAGGCTGGATGGAGTGACACCTTCGATTGTATCTGATCGAGATCCAAGATTCACCTTAATGTTTTGGAAGAGTCATAAAAATCATATGAATACTGAGTTGAACATCAGTATGGATTATCATCCCATAAATTATGACTAGTCAGAGAAAACTATCCAAACACTTGAGGACATGTTGAGAGCAGGCTCCATGGAATTAATAGGAGGATGTGATCAACATCTTCCTCTAGTTGAGTTCTCTTGAAAAAACTATTTCTAATTATCCATTCAAAAGGTTTTTTATGAAGACCTGTATGGGAATATGTGTAGAACACCAATATATTGGGATGATGTTGGGGAGAGAAAACTCCTAGGTTCAGAAATGGATGAAGAAATGGTGGAGAAGGTCAAGACCATCCTACAAAATATTAAAGCTGCTCAGAGTTAATAAAAGTGTTATTTTTATAATCATTGATGAGACCTCTATTTGGATGTCAGAGATATGGTATTCTTCTACATATCACCATGGAAGAGACTTATGTGATTTGGGTGAAAGGGAAATCTTAGTCCAAGGTATATCAACCATTTGGAGATCCTTGATCACATTGGAGTTTTGGACTATCGAAAAGAACTCCCACAAAACCTATATCAAGTATATGATATATTCCATGTATCAATCCTGAGGAAGTACATACATGACCCATCACATGTACTCAATCCAGAGGTGGTTCCATTGGATAATGACATTCCCTATAATGAGAATGTGGTGATGATCATAGATCATAGGAAAAAAGTTACAACAAAATAAGATAATTCCCATCGTGAAAGTGTTTTGGAGAAAACAAAAGTTTGAAGAAGAAATGTAGGAATCAGAATAATTGATGAATCAGGGTTAAACACATATATTTTATTGTGGTAAAAGGAAATTTTGAGGAAAAAATTACTTAAGGGTGATATTTTAACGAACCAAAAATTCATTAATGAAAATTTATCTTGATCCAATTAAATGTCTGATTATGTAAAATGGTTGTATAAAATTTTCACTTATTTTGTTTTATGATTTTGTATTTTGAAATACCATTTAGAATTTTTATCATTGATAATATAGATGTAGAACAATGATCACATGATTAGTATAAATATTAGGGTTCAACAAATTCAATTTACATGAACAAAGGAAGTGATGTCCTCATCGAGTAGAATTTATCTATTCAAAGCCCATTTGTCTGAGCTCAAATAGGAGGTGGCATCATTTTTCATTTCTCTTGACCAAGAAGAAGCCGATCTTCAACAAGTTTAGCTCTAATGGAACTGCCTATGGGGGAAGTGGTAGTTGAAAGAGATTACCACCCGAGCAATGTTATCTGAGCCACCCCAATTGTATGTCACCATCACACACCTTATACATTGGTCTTATGAGGGTGTTATAATGAGTTATGTAAAAAGACCCTAGCACTATGATGATGTACATTATTTTATATAGATAATATACATTCATTTTATTATTGTTATATTTTAAATAGTTATTTTAAATAATATTTGTAGTAAATATTCAATTAAGAAATATATTTTGATGATTTAATGGATTTTTTTGAATTAAATAATATTTTAGGAAAATGTTATTACTTAATTACTTTTTATTAAATATAAATTATCATATAATTTATATAAATACAATTGAAATTTTTATTAAGGTTTGAAATTTATTTTTTTTCAAACCCTTGAATATTAAATAAATGCCAATTTTTATTTTAAAAGTTACAAATAAAATAATTAGAAAATTATTTAGATCAAATTAACTTTATTTTTTGAATCAGGATGTGAAATATATTGAATGGTTATTTTTTCATAGTTTTTTGAGCGAGTCAATTGTTTTGGTAAAAATTAGATACCATATATATATAATATGTTTTATAACATCATAATGACCCAATTGTGATGTAATAATGTAGTGAAAACAATAATTTTGGAAACTATATGTTTTAATATTAGGATAATGTGATTTATGGTTTTTTATTTATTTTACAAAACATTAGTAGACCCTCTAAGACTTATAAATCATTTTATATTTTCAAATTGATTTCTGTGAGAGTGTGACTCACCTCCACATATGGAAGACTAATATTTTATGACGTTCATCCATTGGCCTTATAAATTAATTTTTTACACTCCCATTTGGCAGAAACCATGGGAAGGACCATTTTTTGGTTTGTGGTTTTGATTAGTTTAATGTGTAGTGTCCAAAACCTAAATAATAAAGAATTCCCTCCCTTTTCCTATATAAACCTGCCCTAGATTCCACATCCTCATCACTAAAATCTTTTGTATATCGTCAAAACACTTCCATTCACTATATATAATCCTCAAAAAGAACCTTATGCTCCCATTAATCCTCTCTCAGGCCTCTCCTAAGCCTTTGCGATCATGCTTCCATGTAAGGGACTTATTCCTTTATCATTTTTGTCCAAATTTCATTATATTCTTATGCCTTTTTTATATTCAATTAAAAATGTTGGGGTATGATTTATCACCTTAACCATACTGAATTATTTATGATTTAATGATTTTATACCCCTTTATCTCTCAGTAATGCCTCCCATTTACACCAGTTACCATGCTAAAATTCTGTAAGGAATATCTGTCTCCTCTTTTACATTCAAGTAATCCTTTTTTATTATTAATCTAAAATTATATTTATTATATTTTTAAATGTATATATATTACCCCCATAATATACATTTAATTTACATATTATGAGACACCCCTTTCTCTTTCATCAGCCATTTTTATGAATTCTAATGTCACATCATTTTGCTGCTAAAATTGCACTGCGATTTTACAAACCAAACTCATTGTGTCATTAATACCATGACCGTTTATCGATAAATTGTATTAATATTTATGAATGTTTACATATTTATCATAGAGTTTCATGTATGAATTCACCATTCCTTTATCATGGAATAAATATTTTTCTTTTGTGATTCAATGTTGTATGATCAATATGGCACACTTAGGCATGAAATGAAATGTTCATGAATAGTGCGACCTAATAGCACTTCAATGCATTGGTTAATGATTAGTATCATGATACGTCAATTTCAGTGAGGTGTTACTCATCCTAATTCAATTTAAATGAGGGTTTAATCATGATCCATGTGCATTGTTCCTTGGCTCTGCTAATAACATGTTATGTTTTGTTTCCACATTTCCCTATTATGATAATAATGAAATATCTCAACTTTATGTTGATGTTTCATTTTTTGTCCACTAATATTAATATTAAATAACATGTACTGTATTCTTTAAGTTATTCCTTGTTCAAACTTTTACCGAGCTTCATAGGTCACCCCTTTTTTATGCATGTCCTAAGGTTATCCAATGCAATTAAAAGTATGAGGGAATATAGTGGTCATCTATTTGTTGTTTTCAATAAATATGTTGTGTTTAATTTTTTAAGTAATTATGTACTGTTCTTAATCCCGATGATAGTAGTCCTCTCTATCTTCTATGTTGTGTCAAGTGAAGATTTTATGTAATAAGTCATGTTTAAGTCTGTAATAAAAAGAAGGGTTGTTATACAAGGGGTGTATGTAAATGAATAGGTAATACTATAATCAACTAAGAATGAACAATTATCCAAGTATCAAGGTGAAATGATCAATTTTATATAATGAACTAAATTAAAAGGGGACACTGAAGAAAATATGGCATGTATCACAATTGAATAAATATGAATCATCAAAATTAAAATGTAAAATGATGTGTCCACTTACACTATGTCTATATAGAACTCCATGATAACTATAAGACATAGATTCAAAGTAGGTTGGAAGACACATGAGAAACATTCCAATGCCATGAAAATATAAAAAATCATCTATCACCTAAATAAAATATTGGACATTATGGAAAACTGAAACAGTAACGGAGACACCATAAGATAATATTGAGAAATATTCACAAGTGATGATTAGGAGGCTGGTTTTCTATAAAAAGAAAAAGAAAGAAGAAATATTTTTAAGATCTAAATGAATGGAAAAATATTAGTTTCACCTTAAAATATAAGGCTTTAGGGTTTGGATACATGGTTCAAAAAAACATAGTCCACTAATTCTCAAATTCATTACAACATATGGGAACAACACATGGTTAGGTGCATGCTTTTACAAACAATGAAAATATACTCTATCTAAAATTTCATCAAACAAACATGGTTATGTTCCATAGGACCCAACATTCCAAATATGGAATTTGGTATATATGTTCCATCATCTGCAATTTCACGGTTACAGAGAAATCGTGTAATATGGGATATTTTTTTTCTGTAACCGTGAGGCCCAATACTTTTTCTCCATTTTGGTACTCTAGGTTCAAAATGAACCCCCAACATACCCAATAATTAAATGAGTTAATTAAGAGATATTATTAGGTCCAGTTAACAAAATTTAATTTTAGAACATATGATACATACAATTGTGAAATGATAGTTTGTTACATAGATTATTATTTTGGATAACATTCTTTAGAACTCTAGATAAAAGCCTAAGGGAAATTTCAATTTATAGGATAACATATCATTGTTTTGGTAAAGTAGTTGTTTTTTTATTATCCTAAATAATAAAAACCATTGAGGATACTATAATTGGATTAATGATCTAGAACATAGTCACAATGGAAAAAATCATGAAAATGGAATGTTTCTATTTAATAAATCACCGTGTATGTTTGAAAATGATACATAACATAATACATAGTTTTACACTACTATGGAATTTGATTTGGTTAATCAAAATTCTCTTTATGAACAATTATTAATTAATTAAATACCTAACTAATTTATATAGATAAGTAAGTACATTGATTAACATAATTTACATATATTAAATCTTAAATACAAATACATTAGGTTATTTATATTATTTCTGAGTTATTTCATATGAGATCTTATTTTAAGCTATATAAAGTTAATAATATCTCAGTTTTAACATCATATTAATTAATTTAATGGTTGTATCCTAGAGTAACCATGTAAGAAATGTGTGTAATGGACCACATGAAGATATTTCAGACAAGAAACTAAACGGAATTTAAAATTTATATCAATCCATTATGATAAATATTACCCATTTTATGATTAACAAAAAACTACAAGTGGATATATAAAATCAAACTAGTATGTTTTATCATTATATCATTTTTTTATATTCCAAAAACCACTAACCTTCATAGGGTATCCCTATCCACTAGTTTTTAAGAAAAAATTTAATAAAGTAGAAATGTTATTTTACAAACGATAAACCATAGATCATGAAAATACTATTTGGTTTAATATTATTTGAATGCTGAAGATTACCAAAGGTGGAATCAAAGAAATAACATGAGGGAAAAATACTTTACAATTTCTATAAAATTGATTGAGTATAATGAGGTGTTCCTTTATAAATATTTTCTATGAACTCTTCAAAAAAAAGTAGTGCTAACTCCTTGAGTTGAAGTAAATTCAAGACAAATCAATTAATACCTAGAAAGAAGCCACCAAATTTAATTATTCATATTTATAGAGTTATAAAATTTATGAAGAATGTATGTTTTATTATTTATTTTATTGTTTAACGAATTCTTTACAAATATAATTTTATTTATGGGATTCCATAATCCATGAATAAATAGTTAGAAGTTAATATATCAAGGGAAATTGAAACAAGAGATCCTAATTATTAAAATCTTTTAGGGGAATGAATGTAAAAAATATTTCAATGAAAATTACTGTTTCAAAAGTTATGGATGAATGAAAAACCATCTACTTAATGTAAGTAAATTTAGGTATAAATATAGTGGAGAGTATCTTTAAGAAACATATAATTTCATTATCTATGGAAGAGTGGGTTATCGACAATATGAAATGTTATGAGTTGTGAGGAAAAATTAATGAGAAATGAATTTAGATAATTATCATCTTAACGAAAAATCCTTACTCGAATAACACAATTGAAATCAATATGGGAATTATAGTAAAAAGTGAACAATACCAAGGGTTAATGTGAATTATAAATATCATCATCCACCTAAGAAAATATAAAAAGAAGAATGTTAGGAAATATCCATGACTAATTCATTTTTTGATATTTTTATGCTGTAGTAAAATTAATTAATATTCATAGTCCAATCAATATTAGCGGATTTAATTTTTCAATTTAATTTTATTTCCTCTAATATATCTAGTATGTTTTCAAAATATATAAAATATACAACATAATGATTTGATATTATCATGGAAAAATATACCTTGATATTTTATTCCATTGTATGTTTTACGATATATGCTTAATTAAATTCCATTTATCAGTGAATTAGAGGAATTGGATGTGATCTTCGAAATCTATCAGCAATCTACAGGTAGAATTACTAATAATCAGCAAAATAGATAAATCAAATTCTATTTTTTTATCAATGATGACTTTGACATCTCTTCCACAAATAGTTCTATTATGATAATTTTGATATCTTATTATGTTTTATTTTTAGATCAAATGAATGTAGAAATAGAAAATGATATTGATAATATTTTTATATGAAAAGAGTTTGATACATTTTTCTGTAAGATTTATAACTGTTAATAATTTTATATTGAATAATTTATTCATTGTAAATAGACTTAAATATTTCCCTTAGTAAATGTTAATTATAATTACGATGATGAAATTTATTTATGGGGTAAAAATGTAAGGCTTGAAGATATTATTGAAAATATTTTATTTAAATAAATCCTTTTGGTTTGATAGCTTGATACAAACTCAATGTCAAATTAAAACGAGCATCAATTTTATAATTGGAATTTATCATTAAAATTATAAGTATAAAAAATCATATAGTAAATAAAAAATATATTAGCCAAATACTAGTGCTTATATAATTTGATATATAATTGATATGGTTTAATATTTAACTGCAATTTGGAAAATCAAAAAACATTAAAAATTATTAAGACCTTACAACTAATTTTTTAATGATTATTGTGATTATTTAAAATCATGATATATTAAAATTAATTAAATTGGGAATTAGTAAAAAATAATATTGGGGTTACACAATGTATAACAATGAATTTTATATAAAAGCAACATGTAATGACCTGGACCCTCCCAGCCCATTTGAAAAATTTCTGGGGTTTGGGGTATCATGGGGATAATTAGTGAGTCATTAAGGAGATTTCCAAATTTATGGTTTAATGAACAGTGGCACCGACAAGCGTCAGTGGCACAGATCAGAATTTTTGGCAGCGGCGGACATCGGTAGAACCTACGAGCATCGATGGCACCGATAGGCATCGATTGTACTGAATGTCCATCATTGGCCCCGACAAGTGTCGGTGACACTGATGAATATCATTGGCACAAATGGGTTTTCCGTAGCATGAATCCACATCAGTTCCAAGGTGACGGAGACATGGTGATGGTGTTAGGGCCACAATAACTCACCCATTGGTGAGTCCTTTCCAGTTTCTCTAGGACATTGGAGTTTTTCTCCAGTAACGTATCATTGGAAGTAAATGTGTTTTAATACCCCATTCAAAGCATTTTATAGTCAGTAAAAGATGTTTTAAACCTTGAAAAGTCTAGCGACCCTTGAGTTACCAAAATGTATGGCCTTTTTTCTCAGTGTCACACCCCTTATCATGTTTTATAATTTCACCCCTATTACAGGTTTATCTCCATTTAAAGGAAATCTATCAACTCCCAACTATTTTATCGACAATATTTTTGGAGTGTAATTAAATTTCAATTAATCCCAACAAGTGAAACCTTGATATGTGGGGTTTATCCATGATCCTAATTTAAACTACATTGATATTACATCACTAATTTTAGGATCTGGCCATTTCTTAAGCAAAGATCCTCTCTTCATATTCCTTTCAGTCTATCATAGTTCACCTAGAGAATTTATTTCGAGATGAATTGTATTCTAGTAGACCAGATAACTCAGCCTTGGAGTCCTTAGAGTTCTTATAAAATCCTCTCTTATTGGCATGTGGAGAAAACGTTGATCGTTGATAATGCACATAGGGGTTTTTTCCTTCGTCTCACTTTACTGTGCATCATACGGGGTGGGTATGATATGTTTCCCTCAGGACATAGATGAATCCAAACCATAACGAAGTTATTAAATAGACCTCCAATAAATTAACCAGTGTGAATGATGATGTTGTTACGGTATTTTTTATCTTTGTTTTTTTGTCGTAGAATGTATGGGCTTATGCCAATTGGAAATCATGGTCGTTGGTCGTCCTTCTTGGCACTAATAATCCTCTGTTTTTTTGGATAATCCACAGATTTATTGGTTGTAATATGGAAACTAGATAATCATGAAAACTCATTTGAATAAATGTTTTCACCAAGAATAAGAATCCTTATACGATACCCCCTGGTTAACAAAATGAAAAGAAGGAACTTATAGAATGGTGTGGTCAAATCTTAAAACATTCATTCTCAGTTATGGGGATATGTGGGGTGGATCTGTTTGATGACATGTGGGGTGATGTAGATGGGAATGGAAACATTGGTTGAAGGGTTCTTGGTTTTTGAATTTGAGGCTGTGTGGGTCCGGATGATGTGGCTTGTGTTGGTTCATGTACATTGAGGGATCTCATAGATCCATTTTGTTGTTTTCAATTTATAAGAGAATCAGTTGTGAATGCTTAAATGTTTGCTTGGAGGGTTCTCATCAGTTGTTGTTTTGGCTTGTGGTTATGAATTTAAGTTTGTCAGAAGTGGAAGAATGATTTAAATAAAATCACATGAACATGTTAAATGATAACTGTTATGATGGATAATTTTTTTCCAAAAATTGGGTTTTGTTTCAGTTGTGGATGTTATGTATTTGTGCATGTAGGATAGCAACAATAGTAGTTTTGTATGGGCTAGTCATGTTATTTAGAACACTTAGGATGGTATGTGTGCTTTTTTACCTATATTTATAAATTTTAGTTCTTTTTCTTTTTATGTGCACACTACTGGAAATCATGATTTTCCCAATAGTTGTATACCATTGGTTCTTTCGAACCGTTGGTATAAGTGACCTTTACCAACGTTTTGCATTGACCTTTGGTATTGATCTATAAAAATTGATTCTTCCCAACGGATTGATGAAACCATTGGGAAACATTGGAAGAAAATTAGTTTTCCCAACGGTTTCATCAAACCGTTGGGAAAGATGGGGAAAAATGAGTTTTCCCAATGGTTTTATGAAACCGTTGGGAAAACACTATCTTTACCAATGGTTTTTAAAAAACGTTGGGAAGGATTTCCCCCAAATACAGACTATCTGAACCCCCACCCATCCTGATTGTAGACCGACTGCAGATAGAACCTAATTGAGCTCCTGAATTCTTCTCGGCCGCGACACTCTTTCCACCCAAGATCCATCTTCAATCAAACAAAATCTTATTTCACACTTAAAATTAGTAAGTGATACCTTATTTTTGGGGTTATTTATCTAGTTTTTTGGTGTTTGATGTTTTTATTTAGGCTAAATGAGGGTTTCTATCTACAGAACCCTTGGATTTGTTTTATGTCTTTTGTTCTACACTTAAAAAATGGTAAAGGTTTTGTTTAGTGGTGTGATATGGTACTTTTTGAGGAATTTATTTTAGTTGAAAATTGGATTTTGATTTGGATGAATTTATGTTTCAATTTGAGGTGTGGGATGGTGTGTAGATGGGGTGGGGGAGGATGTTGAGGGCTATCCAAGTGGGGTTGGGGAGGGTCTATCTAGGTAGGGTGGGGAGGGGGCTGGGTTGTCCAAATGGGGTGGGGTAGGGCTGTTTGGGGTGGGGGAGGGGCTGTCTAGGTAGGGTGGGGGAGGGGGCAATCTAGGTAGGGTGGGAGAGGGAGCTGGGTTGTCCAAATGGGGTGGGTGTAGGGCTGTTTGGGGGTGGGGGAGGGGTTGTATAGGTAGGGTGGGGTAGGGGGCTATCTAGGTAGGGTGGGGGAGGGGGATGGGTTGTCCAAATGGGGTGGGGGTAGGGTTGTTTGGGGTGTGGGAAGGTCTGTCTAGGTGGGGTGGGGGAGGGGGCTGTCTAGGTAGGGTGGAGTGGGGGTTGGGTTATCCAAATGGGGTGGTGGTAGGGTTGTTTGGGGTGTGGGAGGTTGTGGAGGTTGGGTGGGGGAGGGTGTCCAGGAAGGGCTTTCCAAGTGGGGTGGGGAGGGTGTGCAGGTGGGGTGGGGGAGGGGCTGTCTAGGTAGGGTGGGGTGGATGGGTTGTCCATGTGGGGTGACGGTAGGGCTGTCCAGGTGGGGTGTGGGGGGGGGGTGGCTGGGTTCTCCAAGTGGGTTGTGGGGGGTCTATGTATGGTGGGGGGGGGGGGTTTCCAAGTGGGGTGGGGGTAGGGCTGTCCACGTGGCGTGGGGGGGGTGTCGGGTTGTCCAAGTGGGGTGGGGGTAGGGTTGTCTAAGTGGGGTGTGTGGGGTTGGGGTAGGGCTGTCCAAGTGGGGTGGAAACCCTAAATTCAATGTTTTAATTGGATATTTGATTGGTTTTATTAGGGATTAGGTGTGTGAGGCATCGACATTCCTATTATGGGTGGTTTTAATCAAAAGTTATGATGTGGAACCATTAATGATGTTGTTGTCTCTATTAAATCTCATTTTCCCTAACTTAACATTAAATTCTATATCACATTTGGTTTCTGTTTTTTTAATATATTGTTATGTTATTTTTGGTTGATGATTGTATCATGTTAATTGTTTTCAATGGATTGGCATGGAAATTGGGCATTTAATGTGACTTTTCCAAATGGGGATTCCCTGAGAATACTCCAAATATTTGTTAAAAATGATCAAAGGGATTTTATTATTTAAAATGGATTTTGAAATATATTTTCTATTAATGTTCAATACTATTGAATTGTTTATGAAAAAATGACTTATATAAATTCTTTTTACAGAATTGAAAGAAGTTGGATGTAGAAACCGATCGGATCTCAGGCGATTTTCAAAACAATTTGGAGAGCTTTATATATTTTTCATTTCACAATGCTTCAGATAGTGGTCGCATAAACTACCCCTATTCCAATTGTGTTGGTAGTCCTTTGTTGAGCCATGAAGAAGTCAGCTACCACATAAACAAAAATGGTTTTCAAGAAAAATGCTTTGGGTGGTATCACAATGGGGAGAAAATGAAATCTAAAATTTGTGATGATCGAAATGAAAGGACTGGAATGGAGAATTTTTTAGATGATCGGTTTCCATTTATTCGTCATCATGAAAAAAAGTTTATCGACTCAAGAAGACTTAGATATGAGAACATCTGATGCATCTAGTGAAAATGATGATATTGATAAGGTGAAAAAATTGAATGATGCTGCCACGACTCCAGTATATCGATAATGCGATAAAATGAAAAAGATGGAATTTTTAATCTGATTGTTTCTTGGGAAAACGATGTATGGGATTTCTAATACAGTAATCGATTACATTCTTACCCTCTTGAAGGATTTACTTCCATATGATGCAGATATTCCCTCAAACCACTATACGACATGGAAGTTAGTTGAGGAACATGGATTTTCAAGAAACAAAATTCATGCTTTCCCGAATGATTTCAGTTTATTCTTGGAGGAAACCACTGAACGAAATGATTGTATAAAATGTGGCACATCCCGCAGGAAGTCAAAATCTGATGGAACACCATCCTGCGTTCCACAGAAAGTAATGTGGCACTTTACGTTGATCCCCATACTCTAGAATATTTTTATATCTGATGACATATCAACAAAAATGAGATGGCATGATACCGAGAGAATGAAGACTAATGATGAGTTGTTTCATCCCGCAGATGGATTTTTATTGTAGAGATTTGATGCTCGACATCCTGATTTTGTAGCTGACATGCATAATGTGAGGATGCGTCTTTCATGTGACAGTTTTAATCTATTTGGGAAGATTATAACTTCGCCCAGCACATGGCCAGTTTTTATACATATTTATAATCTTCCCCCATGGTTGCGTATGAATAAACCTTTCACTTTCATGAGTATACTCATATTTGGTCCTTCTGATCCCGACATTGATATTAATGTATACATGCAACCTTTAATAAAAGATTTGAAACTTCTTTGGGATCTGGGTGTGCGCACATACGATGCATGTTTGAAAGACATATTTTAGATGCGTGTTGCGCTTATGTGGATGATCAATGATTTTCTGGCTTATGCACTGATGTATGGATGGAGCATAAAGGGAAAACTGTCATGTCCAGTTTCTATGAAGAATACACCATCTAGAAGACTGAAAGATCATTGTATTTTCAGTTTTATGGGACATCGATGATTCTTTCCAAAGAATCATTCATATAGAATGAATCGTCGATGATTTGATAATACCATAGAGACCGATGATCGACCTCAATGTATGTCTAGAACTGATGTGCTTAATGAATTGAGAGATTTCAGTTTTTTATTTGGGAAGGGTCAAATGAAATCTGGAAAGAGAAAGATTCATTCCACTAAAACCTGTTACAATTGGAGGAAGATGAGTATCTTTTTTGATTTTCATTATTGGTCAAACAATTTATTATGTAATTTCTTAGACGTAATGCATATTGAAAACAGTATATGTGAAATGTTGCTTTCAGTTCTTCTAAATGACATGGGGAAGAGAAAAAATGATTTACGATCTCGGTGTGACTTGGTGGATTGGGGCATCAGACCAGAATTGCATCTTGTGCATATTAGGGAAAATAAATGGAAACTTCCATGTGCTTCTTGTGTGATGACACCTACAAAAAAACAATTTCTTGAAGTATTAGAGACTATTAGAGTTCCTGGTGGTTATTCAAGCAACATATCTAAATGGGTCAACAGAAGATTGTTGAAGCTAAAATCTTTGAAGACTCGTGATTATCACGTTCTACTACATGAGTTTCTTCCAATAGCAATCCATCAACTTTTTTCTAATAATGTAAGGGTGGATTTTATTCAGTTGTGCCATTTTTTAGAGATCATTGTGCTACGAAGTTGTCCATGTCTTTCTTGAAAAAAAATTTGATAGATGCCCTAATAATTTTGTGTTAGTTGGAGAAAATATTTCCTCCATCCTTTTTCAAATGCATGATGCATCTGACTATTCATATTACCACTGAAATACCTCTCAGTGGACCTGTTTATTTTAATTGGATGTATCCAAATGAAAGAAATATGTTCACATTAATGTCTTATGTTCAAAACAGAAATCATCCCTAAGGTTCTACCGTGAACAGTTACCTGGATCAAGAATTTATGGGTTTCTGCTCGATGTATTTGTCTGATCTTACAACAATATTTAACAGACCAATGAGAAATGAAGAAGAATAGTATGAGAAAATTGAACCCAGTTTTCCATCACTTCCTCAAACGAGATGAATTCCTTGATCATATACATTGAAGACATTAAGCCATGAAGAGTGGGAGATGGCATATCGCACAATTTTGTTCAACTGTTATTTGTTCGATGACTATATCCGGTAATTAAATTAATTATGTATATCTTACATATATATCTATTAAACTATTTAAATTTTATATATACAGGGAACATAAAACAATGCTAAATAGGAAGCATCGTTCTTTATCTTTGAGAAAGAGAGAGACTTTCCATAGCAAAGAGTTTTTTTCTTGGTTAAAATTGAAGGTAAATATATTACTATTTTAATTAATTATTTCAATATTTAATTAAGTTTAATAGTCATTTATATTGTAGGTATTGAGCTTTTCTTCCGACTCTGTCTCTGAGGAAATAAGAGCATTGGCTTCGGGTCCTAATACCGTGGTTTGTGACTGTAGATCAATCGTTATCAATGGGTACAAATTTATTGTCACTGAACGAGAAAGGAAAATGAGAACACCACATGATGGTGTTATGGTTACTACCACAATAGATTGTTATGCAAGTTCATGAGATAGTAGATCGCGATTTGAAAATGTGGGTTATTATGGAGTCGTTGAGAAAATAATAATATTGGATTATTACTCTCATGGACGAGTCACAATGATGAAATGCCATTGGTTTGAATCGATGATGAGACATGGCACATTTATTGATGATTGAGGATTTTGAGTAATAAATATGACTCGTACTCTTGATACCGGAGAACCCTATGTGTTTGCATCAATGACTAAACACGTTTTTTATGTAAAAGACCAACTTCGACCTGAATTTGTTGTCAGAGTTGAAATAATTCCAAGACATATTTTTGATTATGGTGATAATGGAATTAACACGGTCACTATTTCCATTGGAACCAATCCATTTATTTCTTTTGATGACTCCAATAGCTCAATTTTCAGAGTTGATTGTGAACCCGAAGTTGTGGTTGAAAATATATAGAATCATTCATCCATGTTCTCAATTATTTTGGTTTACCTCGAGTTGGGTTGTTAAGGTTGGTAATATTCAAATTGATTTTGTATTGATCACAAATATGTTTTAGCTGACTTGACTGTTATGTGAATTTTCAATGTTTATTGCCTTCTGTTTTATTTTAATTGCATTTTCTAATTTGGAATTGAACTATATTCAAACCTAGTCAAACAATATTTCCAACTTGGTGAACATTACAACTTGTATGATTTATTAAATTCATTCAAGATCTTCTAAAACAATTGATAGCTAGATTACCAATGAATACCCCTATTTCTTCATATATTTAGTTTTTTGTTTTACACATTAGTTTCCTTTTTCTAATTAATTACATATTTGTTTTCAAAAGCTGTAAATGCATCCAATTGAAGATAGACGAAGGAAAAATGATGGAGAACAATCTTCGGATGGCCGAGATGGGAGTTCCACCATTAGTGCCTATAGTGAGTACTTTATTTCAAATATATATATATTTAAATATTATATAATTTCATGTGATTATTTTTTTTGTAAACATTTTTGTAGGATACACCTATACGTCAATAGTTATTTGACGAGGAGCCTAGTACTGTTCCTAGTACTCAGGCTGGTGGTATGAGGAGGGTTCCTACCAGAGATGGATGATCAGCTACGCATGCCTGAATATACTCTACCCCTCCCACAGACATGTCATCCTTCTTGCATTCTGATACCGGTGTGTCATTAGGGACACAAGGGATATTTAGGCCTCCCATGTTTTCACGACCTTCTGTATCTTCTACCCCATCATTTTCACATGCCATCATTATTCCCACTCCCCAGTCAGAATCCGATCATACTGCTATCCCATATTCTTTTCCTTCTACTTCTGTCTCTCCATGCTTATATATTCCATCATCTTCGACTCCTGTTCCACCACAGCGTGCTCCAACAGTTTCTATGGATCCGGCGGTGCTCAGCGATCAGACTAGAACATGTATATTAATAAAACGGTAACAAATTTTTATAGCAATATTTATTTTCATTATGACATGTTTTTGTAAAATATTTTTTTTCAGTCATGATAGCTACATCTACTTACAGGTGGAGGGGGAGGGGGCGTACACTCATGTGTTCAGTGTGGAACCACTGCACACAGGTTAAGGTGGATTATAATGAAGGCAACCAAATGGTTGAGAAATCAGGGCAGCAATGTCGGAGTTTTTTGTCGACGCTTTCCAAATACTATGACATCATTCCCGTCAGCCTGCTATCATGGAGACATTTTCCACATGAGGTCAAGGATAGATCTTGGGCAGAGATATGAGTAAAAAACATCTTTTGTATTTAATTTCATGAATTATATTTGTATTTATATGAATTAATATTTTCATGTCAGCATCGATTTAATTTTCCTGATGGTGAGGGTGCTCGAGTGGAGCCTCTAAAGGATTTATGAGAGATATGGAGAGCCTATAATCATGAGTTTTATATTGGCTGGCGTGATAGAGTTGGAACTGAGTTAGAGGCGGTACCAATCGTGGATGATTGTCCAATAGAGCAGTATCATCAGATGATTACTAATTGGACGAGTAGCCAGTTTAAGGAATGAATTACATTTGAGGTAATTAAATAATAACTTTCATGTTTTTCATTAATATTATCCTTTTCATTATAGAATTTGTTTTAGGAATCACCTGAAAAAAAAACATTGATGAAAAAAATACATCCACACACTAGGACGTACGACGATGCCAGATTATGAGAGGAAGCATGTATGACAATTATTTATAAGTTTTTTTATGACGTATGTTTTATTTTGTTTTCTCAATTATTTAATTGTTTGATAAATTTTTCATATAACTTTAGTTTTCAATGTCATTGTAGAGGAAAATACAGAATATTGAAGGACGTGTGCCTCGAGACAAACTGTTTTTCTCGAGTAGATGAAAAAAGGATGGAAGTGCCATCAATGAAGCGACTCAGCAATATATTGTAATTTTTAATCTGTTGATTTCATATTTTAATAGATATTTTGTAACTTAATAATATATTTATATTTGTAACTGGTTGCTTTAGAGGCCCTCGATGCCCAAGAACCAGATAATTTTTGGCCAACCTATCACTTACATCAGGTGTTGGGAGAGTAGCATCCTGGGAGAGTACGCTGCCAACCTAGGATAGCACCGACAAGTTATTGGCACTCCTTAAGTATGAGATTTAGTTCCACCGAGCTGCAGAAAGTTAGGGAAAAGGCAGAACAGGCTGAGAAAAGGGCCATAGAGACGGCAGAACAGTCTTCTAGGGTAAACAGTACGTTTATGATATTTATTGAAGTTATACATCCAACACATCCAGAAGAGGCCAGCCTAGCTTTTGATGAGTATATTTCATCGATAAGTTCTATATATGGTGCACCAGGTGGCAGTTCTAGTGGTGGTCAGGATGATGTTCATCTTGACGATGATGATGGCAAGGAGTCTGATGCAGAATAAGAGGGAGAGGAGGAGGGCGAGGTGGGTGGCGAGGGTGAGGAGGAGGGAAAGGGAGAGGAGGAGGGCGCTGAGGAGGGAGAGGAAGATGATGGGGGGCGAGGACGAGGGTGATGATGATGGTGATGACGGTTATGGTGATGTGGTAAAAATTGATCCATTACGTTTTTGACTGATATTACTGAGATTTGATATTTAATCTATTCTAGTTGTTGGTTTTATCTAAACTCGCAGTATAGTATTGGAGTTGCATTTTTTTATATATTATATATTTTTAAGGATGTTGTTTTCTTTTAGTGGTTGTGTGTTTGGGAACCCCCTTCTTCCTGGACCCTGGAAAACCCCCCACCATCTTCCTTGGATCCCGAACACCCCCCGGATAGCCCCCAGACAGCACCCCGAATAGCCACCCCACCCTCCTCCCTGGACCCCGGACAGCCACCCAGACAGTGCCCCAGACTGCCCCCGGACAGCCCCCCACCCTCCTCCTTGGACACCGGACAACCCCCCAAACACCCCCCGAAGAGCTCCCCGCACAACCTCCCACCCTCCTCCTTGGTCCCCGGACAGCCCCTCGGACACACATCGGATAGCCCCACCGGATAGCCCCCAACCCTCTTTGATTTCATTTACTACTAGAAAATCTATATTATATATTTTATTTAGTTTCATCAAGATAATCAATGTAAATCACATTTTGACATCTAATCAATATCATAGATTACTGGTATGTTATAAAATAGACGTATTCATTCGGAATGACATTGTTAGCTCTGAAATGTTTCATAGCATGATAAACTAAAATCTAATCCATACTAAGAATGATATAAAAATATTATATATGAATGTCCCCAAGATTTTAAGTAAATACCATTCCACTAATAGACACATGAGGATTCTCATAAAATGGACAACATTTTAAGTACATATGGAAAACTGACCAAACGCATTCGGTTTCTGTTGAAACATTAGGAGAATGATCCATGGGTCATATGTGACGTGTACGAGTTAACCCTACCTCAATCCGATGTGCGATGTGGCCGACACCATTCAGAGTGTCTCTATTTTGTTTAAAATGGATAGGATTATAAGTTAAAAGAACAACTGACATATGGAAAACCGACCAAATGCATTCGAAATGTGTTGATGATTTTGTACAATGATCCATGGGTAATATGTGACGTGTACGAGTCAACCCGGGCTCAATCGGAGGCATGGTGTGGTTGGGATAACTCTTAGTGGCTCCCTTTTGTTTCAAATGGACAACATTTTAAGTACATACGGGAAACCAACCAAACGAATTCTGTTTCCATTGAAACATTAGAAGAACGATCCATGGGTCATATGTGATGAGTACGAATCAACCCTGCCTCAAGCTAAGACGCGGTGTGGCTGTCACCACTCAATGTGTCTGTATTTTGTTTTAAAAGGACGACATTTTAATTGAAAAACATAAACTGGCATACCGAAAACCGACCAAACTCATTTGGATTGTGTCGATAATTTAGCACAATGATCCACGGGTCATATGTGACATGTAAAAGTCAACCCCGCCTCATTCCGAGGAACAGTGTGGCCGAAACCATTAAAAGTGTCTCTCTTTTGTTTAAAATGGACTGGATTATAAGTGAAAAGAAAAACTGACATACAGAAAATAGACCAAATGCATTTGAAATGTGTTGATGCTTTAGGAAAACGACCAATGGGTCATATGTGATGTGTACGAGTCAACCTGGGCCCAATCTGAGTCACGGTGTGTCCGAGATCACTCTAAGTGGCTCTCTTTTGTTTAAAATAGAGAAAATTTTAAGTACATATAGAAAACCAACAAAACGCATTCAGTTTCCATTTAACAATTATGAGAATGATCCATGGGTCATATGTGACGTGTACGAATCAACCCCGCCTCAATCTGAGACACGGTGTGGCTGGCACAACTCAAAGTGTCTGTCTTTTGTTTTAAAAGGATGTCATTTTAATTGAAAAACATCAATTGGAATACGGAAAACAGACCAAATGCATTCGGATTGTGTCGATAATTTAGTACAATGATCCACATGTCATATGTGATGTGTACGAGTCAACCCCACCTCAATCCAAGGAGCCATGTGGCTGACACCATTCAGAGTGTCTCTCTTTTGGTTAAAATGGACGGGATTATAAGTGACAAGAAGAACTAACATACAAAAAACCGACCAAATGAATTAGAAATGTGTTGATGCTTTATGAAAATGATCCAAAGGTAATATGTGACGTGTACGAGTCACCCCGGGCTCAATCCAGGGCACTGTGTGGCCGGGATCACTCTAAGTGGCTCCCTTTGGTTTAAAATGGACAACATTTTAAGTACATACCGAAAACCAACCAAACGCATTCGGTTTCCGTTGAATCTTTAGGAGAATGATCCATGGGTTATATGTGATGTGTAAAAATCAACCCCACCTCAATCTGAGATGTAGTGTGGCCGACACCACTCAAGGTGTCTATCATTTTTTTCAAAAGGACGTCATTTTAATTGAAAAACATCAACTAGAATACATAAAACCGACCAAACACATTCGGATTGTGTTGATACATTAGAACAACGATCCACAGGTCATATGTGACGTGTACGAGTCAACCCCACCTCATTCCGAGGCACGGTGTGTCCGAAACCATTCAGAGTGTCTCTCTTTTGTTTAAAATGGACAAGATTATAAGTGAAAAAACAACTGACATACGGAAAATTGACCAAACCCATTCGAAATGTGTTGATGCTTTAGGAAAACGATCCATGGGTCATATGTGACCTGTAGGAGTCAATCTGGGCTCAATCCGAGGCACGGTGTGGCCGGGATCACTCTAAGTGGCGCCCTTTTGTTTAAAATGGACAACATTTTAAGTACAATCCGAACACTGACCAAAAGCATTCGGTTTCCATTGAAACTTTAGGAGAACGATCCATGGGATATATGTGATGTGTAAAAATCGACACCGCCTCAATCTGAGATGCGGTGTGGCCAGAACCACTCAATGTTTCTGTCTTTCGTTTTTAAAGGGCATCATTTTAAATGAAAAACATCAACCGACATACAAAAAACCGACCAAATTCTTTCGGAATATGTCTATACTTTAGGAAAACGATCAAAAGGTCATATGTGATGCGCACAAGTCATACCCACTTCAATCTGAGGCGCGGTGTGGCCGAAACCATTCAGAGTGTCTCTCTTTTGTTTAAAATGGACGGGATTATAAGTGAAAAGTAAAACTGACATACAGAAAACTGACCAAATGCATTCTAAATGTGTTTATGCTTTTGGAAAATGATTCATGGGTCATATGTGACGTGTATGTGTCAACCCAGGCTCAATCTGAGGCACAGTGTGGCCGGGATCACTCTAAGTGGCTCCCTTTTGTTTAAAATGGACAACATTTTAAGTACATATGGAAAAACAGCCAAACACATTCGGTTTCCATTGAAACTTTAGGACAACGATCCATGGGTCATATGTGACGTGTAAGAATCAACCCCGACTCAATCTGAGACGTGGGGTGGCCATCACCCCTCAAAGTGCCTGTCTTTTGTTTCAAAAGGACCTCAATTTAATTGAAAAACATCAACTGGCATACGTAAAACTAACTAAACGCATTCGGATTGTGTCGACACATTATCACAATGATCCAAGGGTCATATGTGATGTGTACGAGTCAACCCCACCTCAATCCGAAGTGCTATGTGACTGAAACCATTCAGAGTGTCTCTCTTTTGTTTAAAATGGACGGGATTATAAGTGAAATGAAAAACTGACAAACGGAAGACTGACCAAATGCATTAGAAATGTGTTGATGATTTAGGACAATGATACATGGGTCATATGTGACATGTACGAGTCAACCCGGGCTCAATCCGAGGAACGGTGTGGCCGGGATCACTCTAAGTGTCACCCTTTTGTTTAAAATGGAAAACATTATAAGCACATACGGAAAACCGACCAAACACATTCGGTTTCTGTTGAAACTTTTGGAGAACGATCCACAGGTCATATGTGACATATACGAATCAACCCCGCCTCAATATGAGACGCAGTGTGGCTAGAACCACTAAATGTGTCTCTCTTTTGTTTCAAAAGGACGTCATTTTAATTGAAAAATATCAATTAGAAAATGTCAAACCGACCAAATGCATTCGGATTGTGTTGATAATTTAGAACAACGATCCGCGGGTCATTTGTGACGTGTAAGAGTCAAACCCGCCTCAATCTGTTGCACGGTGTGGCCGACAACATTCAGAGTGTCTCTCTTTTGTTTAAAATGGACAGGATTATAAGTGAAAAGAACAACTGACATATTGAAAACCAACCAAATGCATTCTAAATGTGGTGATGATTTAGGAAAATGAACCATGGGTCATATGTGACGTGTACGAGTCAAACATGGCTCAATCCGAGGCACATTGTGGCTAGGATCACTCCAAGTGGCTCCCCTTTTTTAAATGGACAACATTTTAAGTACATACGAAAAATCGACCAAACACTTTCGGTTTCCATTGAAACTTTAGGATAAAGATCCATGGGTCATATGTGACAAGTACGAATCAACCCCGCCTCAATATGAGATGTGGTGTGGCTGGCACCACTCAATGTGTCTGTCTTTTGTTTCAAAAGGACATCATTTTAATTTAAAAACATCAATCGGCATACGGAAAACTTACCAAAAGCATTCGTATTGAGTCAATACTTTAGATCAATGATCCACGAGTCATATGTGATGTGTACAGGTTAACCTCGCCTCTATCTGAGGCGCGGTGTGGTCGACACCATTCTGAGTGCCTCTCTTTTGTTTAAAATGGACTGGATTATAAGTGAAAAGAAAAACTGACATACAGAAAACCGACAAAACGCATTCGAAATGTGTTGATGATTTAGGAAAACGATCCTTGGGTGATATGTGACATGTTCAAGTCAACCCTGGCTCAATCCGAGGCACGGTGTGGCCGAGATCACTCTAAATGGCTCCCTTTTGTTTAAAATGGACAACATTTTAAGTACATATGGAAATCCAACCAAATGATTTCGGTTTCCATCAAATATTTAGGAGAATGATCCATGAGTCATATATGACGTGTAAGAATAAAACTCATCTCAATATGATATGCAGTGTGGCCGGAACCACTCAATGTGTCTGTCTTTTATTTCAAAAGGACGTCATTTTAATTGAAAAACATGAACTGGCATACGGAAAACCGACCAAACGCATTTGGATTGTGTCGATACATTATCGCAACGATCCACGAGTCATATGTGACTTGTACGAGTGTACCTCGCCTCAATCTGAGGTGCGGTGTGGCTAACACCATTAAGAGTGTCTCTCTTTTGTTTAAAATAGACAAGATTATAAGTGAAAAGAACTACTGACATAACGAAAACCGCCCAAACGCATTCAAAATGTGTTTATGATTTAGAACAACGATCCATGGGTCATATGTGACGTGTACGAGTCAACCCAGTCTCAATTTGAGGCACGGTGTGGCCAGGATCACTCTAAGTGGCTCCCTTTTGTTTAAAATGGACAACAATTTATGTAGATACGGAAAACTGAACAAACGCTTTTGGTTTCCATTGAAATTTTAGGAGAATGATCTAAGGGTCATATGGGACATGTAAGAATTAACCCTGCCTCAATATGAGATGCGGTGTGGCTGACACAACTCAAATTGTCGGTCTTTTATTTCAAAAGGGTGTCATTTTAATTGAAAAACATCAACTGGCACACAGAAAATCGACCAAGCGCATTCGGATTGTGTCGATACATTAGAACAACGATCCACAGGTCATATATGACATGTAAAAGTCAACCCCGCCTCAATCTGAGGTGAAGTGTGGCTGACACCATTCAGAGTGTCTCTCTTTTGATTAAAATGGACATGATTATAAGTGAAAAGGACAACTGACATATGGAAAGCTGACCAAACACATTCGAAATGTGTTGATTCTCTAGTACAACGATCCATGGGTTATATGTGACTTGTACAAGTCAACCCCGCCTTAATCCGAGGCATGGTGTGGTCGAGATCACTCTAAGTGGCTCTCTTTTGTTTAAAATGGACAAAATTTTATGTATATATGGAAAACCAACCAAACACATTCGGTTTCTGTTGAAACTTTAGGAGAACGATCCATGGGTCATATGTGATGTGTAAGAATCAAACCCTCCTCAATCTGAGATGCGGTGTGGCCAGAACCACTCAAATCTTATTTCTTTTGTTTCAAAAGGATGCCATTTTAAATGAAAAACATCAACTGGAATACGGAAAATAGATTAGATTCTTTTGGAATATAGTGATACTTTAGTATAATGATTGATGGGTCATTTGTGAGGAGTATGAGTTATCCTCATGTCAATCCGAGGCACGGTGTGGCCGGTATCACTCCTGGTGTATGTATTTTGTTTAAAATGGACATTATTTCAGGTAAAAATATATGGTATAGTAAAAACTGATCAAATTATGAATTGAATTCTGGATTCCACATATAATTGTCATCTAAATTTTAAAATTACTTTTAAATGAATTGTGTATGTTTATAATTGCGTTATGAATTCTAATTTTATTATGGATGTGTATAGTTCAAGGAAGCATTATATGTTAAATATGTATGAATTTGTTCTCTATCTGTATGTGTTAGTTAGTTATTGCGGGTACAATAATTGTATATGTATGTGTTAGTTTATTGCAGGTACAATAATTTGACTGAAAATGAGAGAGAATGCCCAAAATGAGACCTGGTGGGAAAGTTGCAGACAGCTCTGCAAATTGCAAGCTGCTGTGCAATTTAAACAGCATAGGCTATGCCAACGGTTTGAAACCATTGGCATAGCATCTATGGGGGTTTTTTTACCAAAGGTTCTATGAACCATTGGGAAAGAGGAAGACTGCTTGGGCTTTCCCAACGGGCCAAACAGTTGGGATAGGTAAATTTCTTTCCTCCCTATCCCAACAGTTCACTATAAATTGTTGGGAAAAGCTTTCCCAATGGCTTACTTCCATACAGTTTGCAGAACCGTTGGTATAACATATACCAACGGTTCTGCAGCCTTTCCCAATGTTTTAGAACAGTTGGGAAAGACTGTATTTCTAGTAGTGGCACCACATCTATGTTTTTCTCTTTGTGCCGAGCACCCCCATTCCATGGGGGAGGGTGATTTTCCAACATTTATATGAGTTTCTATTTATTAAATCATTTTCCTCTCCCTCTCCCAGGTATCACCAGAATCTAGAAGCAGGTTGTGATATGTTTTGGTTTATTATGGACCTAGACTCTTTCTAGAAGGGTGTGTTGTGGTGGTTCTCCTAGGTGTGTTATGTTATTTTTATTTCCAAAGTGTATTTGGGATGGGGCCCAAGTGTCTTCGATCGTGGTTAAGTGTGGTTTTTGTGGACCAGGTGTTTGTGGGTGCGATTACTTGTTGTTTTGTGGCCCATGTGCTTACAGTCATGGTTATGTAGTGTTGTTGTGTCCCATGTGTGTGCAGGCGGGATACATGTCGGTGGCCCATAAGGTGGTTGTTTGGGAGGTATTGGGACAATAGTGAGACCTGTGGGGGATGTATAATGCATATGATGTATTCAATAACAAGTCGGAATGTGGTGAGGGGTACCCAAATATCAATATGCTACTACAATTTTTTATATGACTTGCATTATTTGTAGTGTATGTCTTGGTGAGGCTTTGTGGATAGTGTACATGTTGGGTGTTTTTCTTATTTCATCTTCTTAAGGGGAATTATAATGTCTCCCCATTTATGCACGAGTGGTTTTGGTTTTCCCAAATGAGTATACCTATATACTCATCCATAGAATATAACACTTATTTTAGGTTTCTAAGATGAGTTTGAGGACTATGATAGACCTTACTAGCTTAGTCTTAAGGACAATTACCATTGATTCTATTCTTTTCATTCGGTTCTTTTTTTCAGAGTTACTTGTACTTCTGTCAGATTATTTTGAACATGCATATGGTAATGGATATTTGGATTTACATTTACTTTCTGTATTTGGTGTCGTCTAAGATTTACCATCTTACCTTCCAGTCATGTTCTATAAAAATTGAATTGAATTCCATGTTATGTATGATTCAATAACCATTGTATTAGTCACCACTCCGGACCTATTGATGGTGGGACTTGGGGGGATAATATCTCTCCTTCAACTTGTGGAATGAAGGGTATCATAGTTTTTCATCCCTTATCTAATCTTGGTGAAGGTGGGTCAGGAAATAATGGTCTCAAAGGGAGGTTGTGAGGTATGATGGTATTCAGAATTAGACACAGAGAGGATTCCATGTGATGGTAGGGAAAAATTGTTAGGTATTCCTGGTCCATGAAATAGGCTGGGGAATACCGTCTAGGAAATGGTAATTTAGGGCCCACATGATTTGATTAAAGGACTATGGACCAACCAAACAACCAAGTGAGGCAACACTGATTATTGTGTAGAGACCCTAGTAAAGGTAAATGCATCATAATTACTTTGGTTCTTGTCTGTTTTGGGTGTTTTTGGAACTTAAAATAGATAAATGGTTTAAGAAAAATTTAAAATTTGTCTTATAAACTAATCAGGCTTACACATTCCTTGTTTACCTTGCAGCTATAGAACATGGACGATGTCCACGAATAGTATGGGTGATCGAGGCCAATCAGGATGATATGGATAATCAACTGAAGGCTGATCGAGAGGAGGAGAACAACCAGTGATAGAATATGCTTCATTCCATTCAGCGGCAAACCCTCAGGAAGTAATAGGGAAGAGTCTCAAACATTGATATGGAGAGATGGATCGAAGAGATGGTGATCACTTTCAGATTGATTAGTGCTCCAGCAGAGTATTGGGTTCCTTTATCCCTCATCTAAATTCAGGGAATGACACATCAGTGATGGATGCTTTATCATGGGGAGAAGAGGGAATTTGAGGTTTTGTGGACTGACTTCGAGAAGGCATTACAAGAAAAAAATCATTTCATCCTTGATGTATGCTAAAAGTGGAAAGAGATTATCTCCCTATATAAAGGGATTATGTTGGTAAGGGAGATGGGGATATTGTTAAGGGATCTTCATTGTTTCAATGAAGATCTCTTCTTGGATGAGGATTCGCGGGAAAGGAATATAGATATGTCACTCTGACATTCCCTGCAGTACATTGTTACACTATTCACTGTACCATCATACGTGGAGGTTTCAATGAAGGAAGATCTGGTGAAGAGGATGCACATGCTGGGAGGTGTGCCACATGATGGCGGTCCATTGGAGCTCATTGAAGGGGACAGATGTTAGAAGAAAGCCTCCAGCATCAGGGCCTTCTAGATTTTGGATGGTAGGGTTTAAGCCCCCACAATTCCTATTTTGGATGATAGGGTGTAGGCCCCCACAATTCCTAGAAATTGTAAAGTACATTAGAGGTGGGAAGGTTCAACACATATATTAGTAGTGGTAGATTCCATCCATACCTTTTTAGCTGCATCAGCAGTAGTTGTGGTGCGAGCTCCCACTCCTCGAAGAGGAGACGTTATAGGATGATGCCATCCTTAGGGATCTCCCCAAGGACCTCGTCCAAGGTGTAGTTGGGGGGGGGGGGGGGCTAACAACCGAAGTAAAGATGAGTTGGGCATTGGAAGATGTACACTATAGAGGCAGTAGTTCCAGTGGGGCCCAAGGCTGTTCGTGGTACGATCTTCTTGTTTAACACTCGTGCTTGTTCCTTGTTTGATTATAGAGCTTCACACTCCCTTTTGAACTGATTCTAGCCCATTCCATGGGTCTAGATGTAGGGATACATTCAATTCCCCTGGTTTTGAGAATTCCAGTAGGAGGTCACACCATCATATTTGATTTTTTTGGGGATCCAAAAAGATGTTGGTGCCACATCAGTCCATTGGGGATATATTTTTTCTAGGAATACGGCCATACGATATCATCATGGGAATCGACATGCTGTTTTCACTAAACGCTTTTATCTTCTTCTTCTAGAGAAGTGTCATGTTATAAGATGTGGGTTACCATCATGTATCATTCATTAGACAGTGGGGTTTCTATGAGGGTAGTCATTGAATGGAGCCCCTTCTTTCATTATTAGTCGAGTTTCTAGTGGAATCATCAGACACCGAGATGGTGGAAGTTCCATGGATTTCCTGTGAGTTCTTAGACGTCGTCCGTAAAGAGTTTGTGACTCTTCCCCCTCAACATGATGTTGTGTTCGGGATATATATAAAACTCGATGCATGCCCGATTTATTTGGATCCCTATCAGATGGAACATTCATAGTTGTGGGAGAAGTGGATTCTGGTTGATGACCTGAGGAATAATGGTTTTATCTAACTGAGAACATCACCTTGGGGTTTTCTAGTCTTGTTTATGAAGAATGAAGATTATTGTCTCAGGTTGTGCATAGATTATCGAAGATTGAATCTGGTAATATCCATGATCCATTACCACTTCCTGAGGATCGATGACCTTTTTTGACCAGTTTAAGGGAGGAGGTTGGTTCTTTAAGATCCACATATGGTCTGGATATCATCATTTTGTGGTGAAGGTGGGTGAATGATCGAAGACTACTTTATGGTGCAGATATAAGAACCTTTATTTCAGGGCCATGATGTTTGGAATTATAAATGTGGCAACTGTGTTCAAGGGTCTCATGAACTCCATTTTCATGAATATCTAGACCAATTCATAGTCATGTTCATCGACGACATCCTCAACTACTCAAGATCATAGGATGATCAAACTGAGCATCTGGGGATAGTATTGGACATCCTCTGACACCACCAACTCTATATGAAACTATCATAGTACATGTTCATGACATGATATGTGAACTTCCCTGGATACGTGGTATCCCATAAGGGAATAGCATTTGACCTGTCGAAGGTCGATGCTATTGTTTCTTGGGTAGCACCGAAAAATTTGTTAGAGGATCATAGATTCATGGGTCTTTCAGGTTAATAATTGAGAATTGTGACCAAATTCTCTCATGTTGCATCACATTTGATAGCCTTGACTATGGAAGACTGTCATTTCATATAGAGTGAGTAGTTCCAGGAATCTTTCAGTTACCTGAAAGGGAATCTAGTCTATTCACTAGTGCTGAGGTTTCAAGAATAAGCGGTAACAATTTGAAGTGTTATGTGATGCCTCTAGTCTAGGCTTGGGGTGTGTGAAGATGCAGTAGTGGGGAGTGATCTATTATGGTACACGGATGGTACATCCTCACAAATTTACCTATTCCACCATTGATCTAAATCGTTTAGTGGTTTTTTTCTCCTTGATGTTGTGGTTGCTTACCTCATTGGGGAACACATTATGGTCTACAAAAAACAGAATAGATGGAGGAATTTATTCAACCAGTAAGACCTAAACCTGCGATAGTGGAGGTGGATGGTGTTTCATCCAGACTACAACTTCAAAATCTCATACACATCAGGAAAGGGGAACGTGCTGGCTAATAACTTGAGCATGAAGTCACAGAGGGATGTGGTTTGGGAGATAACATATTATTAGAAGGCAATGGAGGATTTGGTTTCCATGCACTAGGATGAAGGGGTATAGGTCCACAGAGGTTGTGTGTTTCATATTGAAGTGTTTCCTTCCTTGGTATGATAAGGTGAGGACTCATAGTGGGGAGACATAGTGGATTAGTGATTCCTGATCATGTTATCTAGGGAAATTATCCAGAAGTATGGTTGGAAGATGGTCCTAATAATATGGTGTTTCGCGAAAATACTTTTTCCAGGTAGTAATTCAAGAGAGTGTTATCTGTGAGATCCCTAACTCACACATGGTGGTATAACCAAGAGTTTCCAAGATGTATAGCGGTTTGATGGGTCAGTTTTGGTGGAACAGAGTGAACAACGTAGTTGTGGAGTTTTTGGAAAAGTGACTTGTGAGTTAGCATGCGAATGATGAACACCATGTTCTCAATAGTCAATTGCAGCCCTTAGACATCCATAAGTGGAAGTGGGATGATTCCTCGATTGATTTATTCACAGAAGTACACATAGATGTGTGAGTATGTGATTCTATATGGGTAGTGGTGGATCGGTTTATGAAATCAACTCATTTCTCACTGATAATCTATCGAGTGGATTTGATACCTTGGCACAAATTGATATGGGAGAAGTTGTGCTACTGCACAGAGTTCCCAGAACCATCACATCGGATCAGGATACAAGATTTAAATCATGAACATGGAAGGGATTTCAAGGTTCTTTTGGAACCCACCTATGCCTTAGCACTTATTTCCTCTCTCAGACAGATGGGCAGAGAGAGAGAACCATCCAGACATTGGAGGACATGTTACATGCATGTGTTATGAACATCATATCATTGTGGGTATGCCACATAAATATAGTAGAGTTTTCTTAAAAATGTATATGTCACTCTAAAATTGACATTTCTCCGTTATATGCATTGTATAGAATACGTTTCATTCAACCGTATACTAGAATGTGGTTGGGGAGGCAGGTTTTCCTATCCTAGAGTTGGTGCTGAGCACGATAGAAAAGGATCAGCTTATGAGTGAGAGGTTGAAGGCAACTGAGGACATGTGTGAGTCAAATTACAATCATAGGAGGAGACCCATGGAGGTTGAGTTTGGGAACACATGTTCTTGGAGGTCTCCCCTCAGTGTGGGTAGTGGAGGTTCGGTAAGGGGAGCATTCTTTCTCCCAGGTATGTCAGACCCCTTGCGGTGTTATGATGTGACGATGAATTGGAATATCATAGGGAGATACAACCTCTAATAGAGAGGGACTATGAAGTATTCTATGTGTCTCAACTCCTTTAATATTTACATGATTACTCTCACGTCCTTGACTAGGGAGAGATGGATATCAAGGATGACGTGACATTCATGGATCAACCAGTGAGGATCGAGGACCATCGGGATAAGGTTATTTGTGGACAAAACATTCCCTTGGTTGGTGTATTGTAGAGGCATGGTGGCTTCGATGAGTGTACCTAGGAATAAGAGGCACAAATGAATTCCCATTACATAGAGTAGTTTTGATATTTTCTCTAATGTTTTCTCTGTGCATTGTTTGTAGTGGATTGTTAACCTTGTTTTCTAGTTGATGATATGTTTCCATTATTCTATGAATGTTTGTGGGAATTTTTGAATCTGAGGATGGGATAGCCTGATCCCTAATCAAGATACATTAATGGGGTGGTGATTTAACCCATGTGGGTGAGTCAGTGCCTCCCAATGCAGATAGAATCATGACATGGGAAAAGGGAATCCCTAATCTATGAGTATGGATGGAGTTACATTTATATGATTGTGTGGTTACTTTGGGTAGTAAAGTGGTAGTGTATCCATAGTTTTTTATGATATAGATGAGGGAGAGGTGTTCCTAGATATCAAGGTTTGTTCTGGATTTCAAACAACTCTTGGGTTGTATGTCCCTGAGAGGTATCTTATAGGTGGTTGTTCAGAACCCCCTCCTTTCATCAGGTTTACTCTTGAATTCTTTAGGATGAGAATAGTTTTAGAGGTAGATAATTTAAAGTATTGGACCATCATGGACCATTAACTTTCCAAATATATGGTGTTTGGGGTATCATGGGGACCATCATGGTCTCATTAAATAGTTTTCAAAATTTCTGATTAAATGAATGGTGCCATCGATCAGCATAGGTGGAACCGATTGACATTGGTGGAACCTATGAGCATTGGTAGCACCGATGTGGATCGATGGAACCAATAGGAATTGGGTTCACTGAAGGGAATAGGTGGAACCGACAGGAATTGGTGGCACCAATGAGCATTAGTGGTAGTGAAAAGAAGCTGTGGGACTGACGGACATCAGTAGCACCGATGGTTATCAGTGGAGTAAATGGGTAGTCCATAGCGCTAATCAACATTGGTTCCAGGGAGACGGTGCTAGGGGGACCGTAAACCACCCATCGATGAGTCATTTCCAGTTTCTCCATGACTATCCTGTTTCGATCTAATAAAGTATATTTTAATGTTAATGTGCTTTAATACCACTTTTAATGCATTTTATGGACTATAAAATATTTTTTAAAACCCCAATATTTGGGATTCCATTGAGTTTCCAAAATGTGTGGCATTTTTATTTGGTGTCACACCACTTTCCATGTTCTAAATGTTCTCCACTATTATATGTTGTTCTCTGTTTAATGAAAATATATCAACGCACAACGATTATCTCCAATATCTCAGTGGTGAATTATTAAATCTTAATTAATAACAATGTGTGCAACCACCCAATAGCATGGTCGATCCAGGATCTAATATTTATGAACTTCGAAATCATCTCCCTAATTTTATGATCTGGCCATTTATTATGACAAGATCTTCTATTACTTTATTTGGTTTTTCTTTTTGTGCATGACATCTTCCATCCCAAACAAATCATTCACCAGGATACCTTTTTACTCAACGGTGAAGTTCTCAGAGTTCTTAGGAAATCCCATGTTCTTGAAGCGAGGAGAAAACATCGATCATTGATCATACTTGTAAGGTTTTTTCCTTAGTCTCTCTTTATTCTGAATCATGTGTGGTGGGTGTGATAATGTTTCCCTAAGGACGTAGATAAAACAATACCATAAAAAAGATAAAAAATAGTCTTTTAAATAATGAATGGGTGTGAATAATGAGGATGTTTCTATATTCTTTTACCTTTACTTTTATGCTGTGAATTGTATGGGCTTATGCCCACTACATATTGTGGATGTTGGTGGTCCTTACGCACAATCAAACCTCTTTTTTGGATAATATTTTCATTTAATGGCAGAAACATGGAAACCTGTTAATCAAATAAATTCATTTGATTAAATAGATTCCCAAAAAATAAGAATCCTTGTGTGATCCCCTCAGTTAACTAAATATAAAGAAGGAACTAAATGAATGGTGTGGTTATATCTGAAAACATCCTTTCTATGTTCTGGTGATATGCGTGGTGGCTCTATTTGATGCTCTGTGGAGTGATATAAATGAGAATGGAGCCTATGGTTGATGGGTAATTATATTGTGAATCTAACACCATGTTAAGCTGTATGTTGGGGCTTGGGTTGGTTCCAGTACATCAAGGGATCTCACAGATCCCTTTTTTTATTATGACATTAGAGGATAACCTGGTGTTAATGATTAAATGTCTACTTAGTTGTTTCTCTTCAGTTGTTGTTTTGGATTGTGGTTATTCCAGTTACTTACCCGTTTATTGAAGAATGTTTTATGTAGAATCACTTGAACATATTAAATGAGAACTGGTATGATGGTGAACTATTTTCTAGAAATGGGTTGCGTTATGGTTATGGTTGTTGTTCAATTGTGCATATAGGGATAATAGAAAGAGTGGTTGTATATGAGATGGTCATGTTCTTTGGAACCCTTAGGTATGGATGCATGGGTTATTACCTATATGTATAAATTATTTTTAGTTTTTCTCTTATGTGCATCCCAACCATGTTGATAACTTTGTATTGAACACACCAATTCCATGGGGGAGGGGGTTCTCCCCAACATTTCTATGAGTGGATTGTCATTAAATCATTTTCTGCACCTTATCCTATCTAGCACATGTATTTTTAGGAAGGCAATGATAGAATAATGTTCATTATGTCCCAAGACTCATTGGGTACAATGTGTTGTGGTGGTTGGAACAAGTGTGTGTGTGTAGGATTATTTCCTAAGTGTCTTCATGATGAGGCCTAATGTCTTCCAGTGTGGTTATGTGTGGTTATTATGGCCTATGTGTTTTCAAGTGTGGTTACATGTGGTTGTTGTGGCCCAAGTGTCTGTAGGCATGGTTATGTGTGGTTTTGGGGGCCCATGTGTGTGCGGCTGGGATGTGTGGTACTGACCCATAAGGTTACTGTTGGGGCAGTAGTGGGACTGCAGTGAGTCTTCATGGGGGAGGTCTGATGTGTAGGATGTCTTCATTAACTAGTGGGAAAGAAATTATAGGTAACCAAATATCTATGAAATACTACTATTACTTTACCTTACTTGCATCATTTTGGGGGTGTCCCTTGGTGAGGCTAGGTTGATAGTCTCTTTGTTGGGTGTTTTGGTTATTTCTACTTATAATGGGGCATTAGAATATATCCCCACATTTGCATAAGATATTTTGGTTTTCCCTATTAATTGTACCTAAATACTACCCTACTTTTACAAAACATCATTAAGATTTCCAGGAATGCATTGAGGACCAGGCCAGACCTTACTTGATCAGGAATCAATATACTTTTCATTGCTACTTTTAATTTCTTTTGTTACTTTTCATCATAGTTTCTTATACATATGTCAGATTATTTTGAACATTCATATGGGAATAGATTTTTGGAATTACTTTTACTTTCTGTATTTGTAGTCTTTTGGGATTTACTGTCTTATCCTATGATTTTATTATATAAAAAGGGTAATGCATTCCATTATATGTTTGACTAAATATCCTTGGTGTTAGTCGCCACTCAGGGGCCTATTAATGTTAGTACTTGGGAGTTATTAAATTTCTGTTATCTTGAAGAAGGAATGGACTGGCAGTTTGCTATTCCTTCTCTCATCTTGGTGAAGGTGGGTCATGACACAATACATATTTTATTTTTTTATTATATTTCCATTTGCGAGCTGATGTTACATAATTTTAATTTTTATATATTAAATTAACATTAAAATTCCACATATGAATATTATACTATAGTTATAGATTATGATATTTCATAAATAATTGATTTTTAGGTGAATAGTGTGAAATAACGATTTTACAAAAATCAACAATTTTTTTACTATATAAAGAAGTTAAAATAACGTAAAAGATTACAAAACTATTTTCAGGATAATAGTTTTATTTAAATAGTAATTACTTATTTTCAATATTGTATTATGAGTTTAAAAGGCTATGCTTTAAAACATAATAATTATATTCCCAATAGAGATATTCTTTGTCTTTTATTCTAATTAAATATTTTTTCTTAAAAACTTTAGGTTTTGAGTTCATTTAATCTATATAATAATTATTTCTAATGAAACTAATTTGTATAATTTAAATCAAAGACATGGTGAACATTATACATTATATTATTATTTAGACTCAAAATCCTAATAAAATTTGTATGCGTTTATTTTATAGTTAATGTTTCACAATGTTTGGGGTTTTATTTGAATAAAAACCTGAACTTTTAAATCATAATATTATTATTAGTTTAAAATATTATTTTTTATTTTTGATTTCAAAATTAAATATTATGGTTAAAAATTTACATATCAATGTTATGGTATGAAATTATTAAAAATGATTTAGTAAGAGAAAAAAACAAAGTAATGGTAAAACATTTTTTCTCTATGAAAAAATGATTTGATTTATGTCCAAAACTAATCCCCCATCATATTATTTCCATTTTGATCCATTTTCCATTAAATTATGAATTTATATTTTTGAAAATGTAATGGGTTATTAAAAAATTTAACTAATATTCCCTTATTAAAGTGGAAACTTCTACAGCAAAATGTCACACCATTCCAATTTAATTTATTCTGGAAAATATTCTTATTATCCCTCCCAGTTTCCTATCCAATTTTATTAATTATTTGGTCACCATTAGTCAAAATAAGGTCTTTATTTTGAAATAGAAATATTAATTAAAATTTAGGCTCCCAAATTAGGAATTACTATTTTAATATATACTTCTTAATCATCATCATAAAATCCATTAATATCCATAAGAATATAAATAATTAATTTTAATTTTATCCCAATATGTCTTCATATTAATGAATAACCCCTTATTTTTTCACATAAAACAACTATAAAAAATCAATGGACACTAATTGTTTGAAAATACAGACTACTACCTCCACAGATAATCATTTTCCATTTTTCGTACCAACCTATATTGGATGGTTTGAATGATAGAATTGATTTATTAAATTTTTTTTAAAAAAATATTTTATTTTACAAATTGGAAAATTATAATTCATTCACTATCCCTATAATTTTTTTAAAAACAAATTTCCATGTTTATGGAGAACTAGTATCTCCAAGAATGACTTATCTTATTTAACTTAAACACCTTACATGAATAATAATAAATTATTATTTATGGAATAAAATAATATTTATTATATTATTTATTTCATTGATTATACAGTATAAGTTGGGTTAATCCATTTTTATTTTTTCGATTAATTATTTTGTAGAATATGAATTTTACAGATTATCATCTTCACAGAGTAACATGTCAAAGCTTTAATTAGGTTTAATTATTATTTATTTATTGAACATTAAATATGAATCACCAATATTAAATGTATATAAATTATATCATTATTTTTATATACTAATTATATTATTAAAAGGTAAACCACTTTTATAATCATAATCATCCATTAATTATGGTGTGTTCATGTTTGGGTTGATCAAACAAAATACTAGAACAATGCTATGAAATAATATCATGAAAGACCATCTAAACACCATTCCTTAATTTATATTATATAAATATATAGAGAATAATTTGATTATTTTTTATTTAATATTAACATTAATATCAATCTCTTTAATAAAGATATGATCATATTTTTGTTAAAGATCAATGAAACATGATTATAACCACCCTCAACTTTAATAACTATAACTAAACAATAATGAAAATAAATTTTAATATCATAAAAATTCATGAAACAAAAATTAATCAACACATTCTATTTTTAAACTATTAACAACTATATAATATGTAATAACAATACTACTATTATGTAACTTGATAAAAAAGATCCACAAAACTCACAAACGGTATTGATAAATGATTATAGCAACATAATTTTTTTTAAAAATAATTATAAATGATATTTATAAAAGGAAAATTATAACAATAAATCTATTTGTTTCACATTAATTCATGATTAATTACACAAAAGTAAACACTATGAAACCCAAAATATTGATTAGCTTTTTTTCCATGAGGAGTAAGTACATCAAATAACAACATTAAATAATAAGTTCATCGTATTTATTGAAAACATAGTTTACCTGATCATACATAAATTTTCATGGGATAACCACAGAACATATGTATAAAATGTCTGAGATATAAATCCCATTAACAGAATATACATGAAATAACATGAAAAAATAATACATATCACAAAATCACCTTATAAATGGGGTATAAAAGGAGTGAGAATCATAAATATGAATAAATAGACATGGTATAACATGACAATTATAAGGAAAACATGGGAAATGTAGAAACAAAATAAAACACCATTATCATTAACATATATCAAGTATGACATAAAATGAATCATTAGGGAAAAAGTCCCATAAAGGAATCAGGTTTACTCTCTATCACAATATGAAGTCTCATGAGACTAAAAATTATGCATTGAATTGGAGAGTTATATACTTCTGGTCACACCCGTCACATTCAATTCATTATCATGCTTTTCTGTACCACATGATCATACAACATAGATTAATACAACATCATGTTTTACTCTATGATCATGGAGTGTGGAATAAATTAATTAATTTCGAATTTCAATGAGTTAGAAGTGTATATTGTTGAACACCATTGACCAAAAATGAGTATGGTATTCCATAAACAATCATTTTGGGATCAGAAATTACTGTGATATTTATGTAGAATAATAGTTTCAATGAAAATGTAATAAAATCGGATTATGAGAGATAATGTTGTATCTCATAATTTTTACATAAAATAAATAGATATAGGAAAATTTGAATAAATATTCAAATAATTGTTATTTGAAATAGAAGGAAAAATATAATAAATAAAATTGAAAAAATAAGGGAAGCTGAGGATCCCATACATGAGTGTGTGAATCCAAAATCATTATAGTACATTATTAAGAGCATTGGGCCCCCTTAGAATGACTCTATAGAGGTTAGGGAAAATTAGGGGGATTATTCAAGAATTTTTTTTGAAGAGACGTGGGATATTGGGTTGTTTTATATTGGAAAAGAGTAGGGGAATTTTATTATTTCACAAATATAGGTTTTAGACTCTTTATAATAAAATAACAAAAAATTGAAACCAAATAATTGTTTTCCCTTGGTTTCTTCCAACTGGGAGTGTTTTTAATTATTTTAAACATCCACGGTCTTATCATAAATAAATAATACCCTCAATGGTTTGTAAGTGATTTATACACATAAATAAATGATTTAAACAAATTACAATATTTTAATGTTTTTTGAGGATACATAATGGCATTATAAAATTAATCAAATAAACATAAAATAACAATATTTTAATAGTAAAACAAATATATGTTCTTGTATGCCTTTTATTTTATTTATTATACCACTTATGGGTCATTTCTATTTTATAATACACACCGTAAATTTCTACAGTTTTTAATTTTTACTCCAAACATCAATTATCTCATAATATTAGAAAAAAAATTAAAAATTGGATAATTTAAATTTTATAATTGAAAAAATAATATCAATTTTTTAAAATAATTCTAAATATATGAATTTTAATATTGAAAATAAAATCAACATTTGATGAGAAATGATTGGTTTTTTAAAATAATAGAATTGAACGCTCATAAATCCACCTTTCAATTCAAAAAAAATTATATTATCAATTATATTTGATAAATTTTTATAATAATAATATTTTATTAAAATGGTATTTATATAAAAAAATACATTAATTCATAAAAATAAATTCATTAATTTAATTTTAATATTACCCAAAAAACTTTTATATCATGTTATTAAAGTCAAAATCATTTATAATGTCATAATAATAATATGTAAATATAATCATTATTATATTGAAAATAATATACATAATCATATATCTAGGGTATGGTTACATATCCTTTTAAAAAAACAACAAATAATCAAATGGTATGGTCTGTGTTGTTGATAAATTCATGTCGAGGTTTGGTGTACATGGTTTGGGCTGTGATCTCGGTGAGATTAAAAATATCCCAAAAATGGTTTCCACTTGATAAAATTTATGGATTTCAGCATGGGATTTGTCATGTGAAAATAATAGTAATTTCATGTCCATTGGATTCTCTGATTGATGGGCTATAAAAGGTATACTCATTATATTTGAGGCCAACACTTAGTTAGTTTCAATTGTGTTGTTTAATACCTCATATTTAAAGTAATCATGTGATCACTATAAAATGGATATATTATCAACGATAATGATTATTAATAATATGTTAAATATAAAAAATGTTTTTCATTTGTTTTCTATAACAATAATATATAACGCTAAATTTAATTAAATTTATTGTGGAGTTATATTTATATAATTTTGGGTCGTTAAAATCTTACCCCCATTAAAAATTTCTGCATTGAAATTTTCATATCCCCCACTAAAATTGTTGAGGATAACTCTATTTCATTAACTCTTGTAGATCGCACATCAGTTTCTCAAGATTGTAGTTTATCCAAAACACATTGAGAAGGTGCATTGTCTTAATTTTTAGAACATTACCTCTATGATATATGATTTTCATTAGATTCTATACATGAGAATTATCATTACCCAGTGGTACTACCATTGGATTTAGTTCATGTTAGATGTCTAGTATGTACTTCCTAAAGTGGGAAACATGGAATTAAAAAAGTAATTGAGATATGTTAGGTGAGTTTTCTAGTTGAAAGGAAAGTCCTCTGATGTGATCAATTAAATCAAGAGGGATGATGTATCTGGGACTAATCATTCCCTTCTTCAAAAATATCATTACGTTCATCCATGGATATATATAGAGGAATACATTTTATCCAACATCAAAATGTTTCTATCATCAATGATTGTATACAAAATTGTTCGGTAGTATCTATGAAGCCTTGATGTGCTGCATAAGGGTATTATCCTTTTTCACCATTTCCTTAACCATCTCAAAACCTAGTGGGTTTTTTCCCAATCATCATCCTTAAAAATGGAGTTCTACATGTTTTCCCAAAAAATTGATTCATTGAGAGACCTTTATATGATTGATTGGAAGCTATTTTTTTATTAGAACTCAGGAATATGAAGATATTGATTCCATCTTCCATTGAAGTCAACATATCATCCTATAACAGGTCCTTGATTTTATGGATAGTATGCTCATATTGGAAATCAATTATGGTTTGATAAGTCGTGCTGATATTCAACTCAATATTTTGATCATGTTTGTGAATCTTCTCAAACATTGTGGAAAATCTTAGATCTCAGTCAGATATAATGGATATTTGTGTATTATGATAGCTTCCCACTTATCTCAAGCATATTCGTGCATGTTATTTAAGAGGGAGGTCCTCCCCCATATCGATAATGTGATCTACCTTTATAAGATGATATAATAGAACCCTAATAAAATTGTTTCATCAGGTTTTCTTTTGAAGTATAGTTAAGATTTCCATGTGATGTTTTCACAATTCTATATTCGTATGGGTAACCATTTTATCATTACTTTATATTTTTTTTCTTTCATACATCACAAAATGAAATATCAGGAACATTGATGTATATTATGTGATCTCTTTCTTCATATTGTCCCACCAATAGTGCATTCAGAGATATCAATACATAATTGATCTTACTGAATAGATGAAGAAATTAATACTATATACATCATCCAATAACTCCTTCATTAAAATATGAATTGATACAATAAATACTCAAGACCCAAATCTTACAAATCATTCTTCATTAACATTAAACACTGAGGATTTATCTTTTCTCATAGTATCCATTTTATATTAAATTCCCAAATAATTTATATGAGAATCAGTTATATTTTCCTAGAAGGATGTTTGAGAAATCATTTGTGACTGGATTTATTATGTTATGTCTTATATGATTCCCATGTCCATCCTTTTCAAATAAATGATGATCAGGTACTTCTCAATTATTATCAATGATTAAATTTCTAGATCCTTTCTACATGGATTATTTTCCACATTATTATCCTCCCTAGGATGAAATGGGATAAAGCATTAATAGTCCTCTATAATCTCTAACCATATTCAATGGATCCTTTTATTCTCTTTCAATGTTCATATATAGTTTATTCTTTTCTTATTCTCATATATTTCACACATCTACCCAATGACACAATTCCTCTATATTTTAAAGGGAAGATTATTTTATATAACTGAAAATTCGGAATTGGGTTGTTCTATTCATGAAAATTTAATCCCCTTGTGGAATAGTAAATCACTTTGTCTTTTTTCATAAAAACACATACCAAGACGATTAATGAATAATTATTGATTACTAAGAAATGTTATCTAGTTTTGGAAAGTGTGTGAATTGGTATAGTGAAAGTCCATCTTATCAAATCCATGAAGATATATTCACAATTTCATTCAGATAAAGCATGACTCCATTCAAAATTATTATAGATACAAGCTTTGGAAATCCTAAGAAATTTATCACACATCATTGATAATACCAGGATATTCAATGAAAACTATGGATAACTATCACAAATGATGGTCTTGACCATCCTTCAATTTATTTTTTCTCTGAAGGTTCTATATATATCTTGTTACATGTGTTGGTATGCCCAAAAAATGAGAAATCATTCAACTGGAACACACATTTACTATACGTGGAATAAAGCGTCTCCATTAATAAGTCCTTTAATATAGTGTGTAAATAATATTCAAAATCTTCTCATCTTTTGGAGTATTTTATAATAACAACAATAAATACTACAAAAAATCTTTCAAAGAAATATATAAATTCTCTATTAAAAAATCCATGTATATTTTTGGATAATTAGGGAGTCAGAATGTCATTAAAATGATATCATAGTGACCATACCTTATATCAAATGTATTCTTCTTGACATCCAAATTCCTCACCCTAAATTAGAAATACTGAAACCACATATCCACCCTGTTGATATATTGTTCTCCACATAACTGATGAAAATAGTCATCTGTTTTTGGAAGATTCTACTTAAGTATTATCATGATTTTGTTAAGATAAGATAATCAATGAAAATTTATGTTGACCCATCCTTTTTATTGAAAAAGACAACTGGTGCACCCCATGGTGAAGAACATGTATGTATGAACCCTTTTATCCATGTTTTCTTGAAATAGTTTCTTAAAATCCTATTGATAAAAAAATAATTCTATTTATAGTATTGTATAATGTTAATTACATAGGTATTAGGTCATTGAAAAATTTAACCTCTCAGCTATGAGGAAGGCCCATAAATTCCTCAGGAAATATGGAAGCGTATTCCCTCACAATTCACATGAAATAAATTATGATTATTTACATAGAATCATTTATTTGAGATAACCGTGGTTTATAAAAGGGAAATAATATCCATAATTGAGATTTTAGTGGTAAATAATATTCTTCCATATTCCTTCATTTTTACAAAATGAGGGTTCAAATCTCAATATGAATACTGATATTCTTCTAATGGCCATTTATTATTTCCTCTATATAAGGAATGGTAAACCATGACAAGAATTCCCTAATATTTAACCAAATAGATAATTATATGTGTATATAAGAATGCATGCCCAAAAATTAAACATGGGATGTGATAAAGATATGTGATGAAATAATTTTATCTTTTTCAATTTCCCCAAAATCTCCACTTCCTTGATTTGTGGTGGTGTTGAAAAAGTTCTACTAAACAAATTTCAAATGAAGTAATGTGTAATATCCCAGGTAATTATAGACTACCACTTCTTTATATCAATAAAATTTTATGAGTTATATATATGTTTTACCTTTAATGATACGCTATGTATAATAGCATGCTGGACGTGCAACAATGGATTTTTCTACAATCGTAGGTTTCATTGAAGAATGAGTTATACCAACAATATTATATTATTAATAACATTATTTTTAGTTGTAGTTGTCATGAAGCCATTTTATTAGCATGAATGACTAGAACTAAATGTATATTGTTTATTGAATGTTTTACATTCATATAATAAATATTTTTGGAAAAATATGAGAAGAAATCCTCTAATAAGTACAAAATACTCTAACATTTTGAAAAGGTAGTTTTAAAACATTTTAATGGAAAAACCATTTTAAATAAATATTTTGACACTTTTATTTGTTCTATTGGACGAAATAAACTTTTTTGGAAGTGATACATAAAAATTTACATGTGATGAATGTTTAAAAATTTTATGAAATGTTTTATATTTTAATGAATAATGAAAAGTATTACATTATAGTTTAAAATAAATTTTCATTCAGAGAACATTGATTCTTTAAAATGATTTTTAAAGTCATAATAGATCAATATTTAATGTATTAATCCAATTTAGTTCATTAGAAGAATTTTTTATACTGGAATAAAATATTAAAATATAGTGACATTTTTTAACGTCTCTTTTACCCACCATCTAGCAACATCTACATGTCTAAAATTAAACAAAATTTTACTGCTTATTTGATTTGAGAAATGAAAAGTGTAAACACATGGATTTAATAATTATGTAAAATTTGGTTCAATAGATTCAAAATTATTTTTTGTGAATCATGAATTTAGTATTTTATTTACCACAATGAAAATTAAAATTGTGTAATTAAAAGAAAAATTAATATTAAAATATTATAAAAATTTAAATAACACCTATCAAGATAATTTGGGGTGAGTTTTTATTTACCATGACCATCCGTGGGTCTAAATGTTGACTTTTGGAAGCCACTGCTGTGTGATTATGACCTGTATAACATTTAACTCAAAGTAATGGAAAATATGTCATAAATAGGTATCTTATTAGAAAAACAATTTTATTATGGAGTAATAAAAGTAGAATTTTTTACAAATAATTGTATATATAAATCTAGAAATATTTCCAAAATCATCGTAATTCACATATTATTTTTAGAAACTTAATGTTTATATTTAGTTATGACACAATTATGATCAGTAATATATTTATTAAAGAATGAATCATATTAATGATATTAATAATATTAATAACATTAAAAGATATATTATTTGGAATATTTGATCTAATAAATTAATTTTTTAGATGACTATGACATATTAGGATTGAGTTAATGTAGCTATGTATTAGTAATCGAGTTATTGATATATTTTAAAAGAGTTATGCAATGAATAGTGTCAAAAATGACGTAATTCATTTTTAAAATATAAAATATTTAAATAAATGACATATAATTTATTTAAATGTAATATTCAGCCAAAAAGATTATATAAGTCTGATAATTTCATTAATGACTTATTTATTGGTTGTTTTTCATGATTTGGTAATTATTCAAACCATTAAAGCGTAAATTACAATATAAAATAAAAGTGTTGAAAGGGGTTAAAATGAAAAATAAGTATTAAAAAATATTTAACAGTTTTTTAATTTTAATTGGGAGATAGGTTTTCGAGTTTAAATCATCATATAAGCAAAAAAATCATATTTTAACCATTTTTCATAGTAAAGTAATTTATATTAATTTAATCCTTTTGATAATCCCACGAGTGCCCCTCCCCTCTCCAATAATAGGGCACTCATTCCTTTCTCTTACTCCCACATTCAAAAACTCTTGGATAAGAAAATTTCTTCCCAAATCTCATCCTAGAATCACTCCCCAAATAATTAAATCCTTATTTTAAGAGGACCACCATCCTTATAGGTGTTAATGTGTTCCTCAATGTTTATCAACCGATGAAGACGTATCATTTTTATTTAAGTGTTTTTATTTTATTTATTATTTAACTTCATTCAAATAGCCACCAACTAGTATGATATAATAAATTCTTTATCCTTAATATACTAAGACATTATTATATTACTTTAATCACCAAAATTCTACCCTAATTTCACCAAATGGGAAATGAACATTTCGTTCATGTGTACAACGAACTACGGCCTCACAGACTAATATAGTTAATTTTACATTAACCTCTCTCAATATTATAAATAATTGTGGATTTTATGGTTATATATATCGTTCATGACATATTGATCATTATAAGTGAATAATATATCAACTATATTCTTAATTTCCATGCACAAAAAATATATAACATCTTTCGTGTGCATGTGTAAACTATCACCTCCACAATGTGATGTCAATATTTTTTATTCACCACATAAATGGTATGATATATATATATAAGTAAATTTAAATGGTAATTGTGATGTTAATAATATTATCATCAATATGAAAAAATAAAATTATGGTTACCTTATTTTATAATGATAAATGACAAATGGAAACCTTATTAATGAGTACGTAAAACCTACAGTCCACATGATTATAACATTGTTCATTTTCTAGTTAAAAAGGAAATGGATGTATAAACGTGATCCTTATTTTTTGAATACTATTTTGGATATGATGGAATTATCATCACATGGACTATTGACATCATACCAAGTTCGTTTTCGACTAAAGTACCGAATATCCACAAAACATCTTATATGAACATAAATAATAATATAATTGTAATAACATGATAATAAGTGATATAAAATAAATAATGACCTTGAAAAAAAATCTCATGAATGTAAAAATTAACCATTTTTATTATACAGGAATATAAAGAATGTACGAGACAATTGAGGCTTGAGGTAAGAGATTTCATGTCAATATCCTTCTATTGAAGCATTTCTTGATAATTTGCAAATTTTTTCTTTTATAAGTTGTATATATAGCCTCTATGGAATTTAATATCCATATTTAATCTATATTAATGTTATTTTATTTTTTGGTAAATGTATTAATTCACAGAGATTCGGATTTAAATGTTCAATGTGGTATAGGACACATTAAACTTTTAAAGAATCAATTACTAAATCTCTTTCTTCATGATATTAATTTAAATATTAAATTATATCGATATAAAAGAATTTTAAAACACTTTTTATATCTATTATGATCTTCATTAAATTATTTCAAATAAAGTATTTTATATATAGCATTTTATATTCTCCAAAAAGACAAAATGAATGTTTTCTTATATATGATGATAACGACTTCTTTGCCACCATAAAAATTTTTGTATTTATATTCCAATAGAAGAAATAAAGTCTAATAAAAGGAAAATAATACATTATTCCCTTTTTTGGGTATCTGGGTATTGAAAATGGGTTCTTAAATTAATATGATATATTTATTCGTAATTTTTTTCATATGAGGTAAGAATTTTTTTTCAAAAGGGTTTTGTGATGACCATTTTTTATTGATGAAATTGTAGTTGAGTAATATATGAAATGGGTGATACTGATATAACTTATATAAAGGGTTGAGACCCATTTTTTATCATAGGTGAGACCAAAACACCTTATATAATGAGTTTAACCCCATTATAGCTCATAAGTGATCCTGTTTTAGTATAAATACAGGGATATGCCCCATTACAGCTCACATGTGAGCTCGGTATAGATTATATGAAGGGTGATTCCCATTATAGATCTCCAATTAATTCGGTAATAATAATATTTTGAGTTTGTGAAATGATTATCCCAATTGAAATGGGTTTTAAAGGGGTTCATGAATATGATGCTCTATTTCACCTAAAAGAGTTTTAATTTCTTGCAATTGGTTATAGTGATTTTCATTGAGGAAAAAAAGTTTGAGTGTTAAACATGTGAATTTTTTTTCATTTTATTCACACATGGAAAAATAAATGCATTACAATGTTTTAACTAGGGGAATGATTTTCTTTGTTTTCATGTCCAAATCTATGCTTAGTGTGATCATCACATGTTTTTAAAAATTTTATAATATTTAAGGGACAATAGAGCCCTTGATGGAATTAAAGAAATTTAATGATGATTACACATGAAAAAAACCCAGTTTATTATTACAAAAAATTGTGTTATAGAAGAAATAGATACTTTTAGAGGTGTCTATTTTGTATTTATATGGTTTTGTTACGTAATAGTTACGGCCTAATTATCTATATCTATAAACCTGAAAAGATCCACAATGTGGATTATTAACCAAACTAAATATTAGGTAATGAATAAGGTTGAGTCCTTATAGTTATAATTAGAGGTTAGTTTAGATAAATTTAGAGGTTAGTATATTCTTAATTGATTTACTTTATAGGATTTGACATTATGGTTATGATGAAATGATGTATCATCTTATAATTACGTTTTTTCTCCATCTAAACAATGTCTATTCATAATGGTTTTCTATAGAGAAAATATTAAAGATATAATGGGAAGCCGTTGAGAGGAAAACAACCTTTCAAATCAACATCCTGTGGTAGTAAGAATCATAATTGTTTGGCTTTTTGAAGTGATGGATCAGTTTTCAATGGCCTAAATAGTGGGGGTATCCATGCACGAGATCAACCATATCTACAACGGATGTATATATAATTAGTGGAATTTTTTTTAGGAAACCCCAACCATAATTCAATGGATTATTTAACCTAGTTGTAGTTGAAGGATTTAACCATACACTGGAGATAATTTTTAAAGTAATTGCATGTTTAGAATGTAAAATGGTAACTCTTGACATCTATCATTCGGAAGGTGAAGCTGATCGATGTCGGTCATTGGTTAAGAATACGATAATGAAAAATGATCATGGTGACGTGGAATAAGAATAATTTTAGGAAATTTTCTTTGATTAATATATCCTTATGTTTTTTGGGTATTGGATGGAGAAACAATTTATGGAATTAATTTGAAAGGATGTATATTTAGTTATCATATATGAAGAAAAATTTAAAATATTAGACATGAATGTTCCATATTTTATTAAAGGTATTGACAATAAAATTAATATAATTTAATAAGGACTGAAACCATGGATACAAAGAGCTCTGACCTATTGATAATTTATAAGTTATGAAAAATTAAGTCTTTGGGATATGAATGTTGAAATAGTGTTTTTTGATACTCATTTCCCTTCATATGATATGAGTAAGAAACAATCATAATGGCTGGAAATAGACAATCAACAAACAAATAATTATAAAGGTAAACCTAAATTTTTTTCCATTTATGTTAAAATAGATTTTTCTGAATTTATGCAAGGATATAAAAAGTGTTACTAGTGTGGTAAATTTTGTCACAATGTTTGTGAATAAAAGGAAAATGGTGCGGAACAGTCTAGAAATGATGTAATAGATAACCAGTCTATAGTACGAGGCATCAGATGTAATTAGTTGGAACATTATGCAAATATGTGTTGGAATTTAATTACTAGGTTATGCAATAATTATGATTAAAAAAGGCTTTGTAAAATATTTTAATACAATTACAATTGATGTTGAGATATCTGGTGAAGTGATGGAAGTTCCTGAGAGCCCAATATTTTTTATGGATAACTATAATTCAACGGTTTTAGATTCTCTATACAAGGTTTTATATGATATGATAGTAAGTTATTAAGGATCATTCCTGGAGAAGTTTTGTGGGGTTATGTTTATGTAATGATTTTGTTTAATTTTGATGCTTTCCATTAATTTTTGAACTTAATTTTTTTATATTGATATCCACTATGGTGTGTGTAATGTTGGATTGTTATGTTTATTAGCAGGGATGTAAATCATAAATCTAGGAATATTATTAGGATAAAATTATACTGATTTATGTTTTTTTCAAGGATGTATATAAATTAAATAACTCAATGAAATTTATCTTAAAAATAGTATTCGAATACATTTCTAAATTTTCTTTTGACACATAAAATTTTTATTGTTTCGATGGATAAATTTACAATTATTATATTCTATATCACTCTTTATTAATATTTGAGAGTTAGTTTTATCATTCATGTCTATGGAAACATAGTATGTGTTATCTCTGGTGACCTTTATATATCACAATATTTCTTTTAAAGTAAAATATTTTATTGACTCATTTCTAATGTGGGATTTCAAGGACATAATTTTAAAAAGTTAAACCTTAGTTATTGAGAACAAATTTAAAATTATGAGGTCACAATTTCCCAAAGGGGAGAAGCATTTAACATCCCAAGTAATTAATGAATAATAATTTTTCATATCTATTAATATTTATAAATTATATAACGGTTTTATCATAACATAGAAAATATGTCTGAAAGAATAATCTACATGCAACATTGGGTTTCTCCAAAATGTTACATTGCACCCAACATTGAGTTATACTAAAAAATAATTTAATAATAATACTATTATTTTTAGTGATAGTTCTCGCCTAACCATTGTATCTGTTGGAATGAATATAACTTAATATATTATTTTTATTGAATGTCTGTACATTCAAAAAATAAATTTTAGAGGCATAAAAATATAATAAATCAAATTTTCATGATAAAATAATCTAAAATTTCTAAAGGGTAGTGTAACAACCTGATATTTTATGATAAGTATTCTCTTTAATATATTTGATGTCATGTGTTTTATGGTACAACAAGATTATCTTGTGCTATACGCCACACAGTATTAGCTTAGAGTATACACAACACTATCCATAGATTGTGTTACACATAATTTCAATTTCGTTTTATAATAGTCATTATACGCAACATTGAGGGTATATATATATATATATAATCAATGTATCAATTAAATATGGTTGGATTCTGTTATACGAAATAATAAAGGAGTCTGGCACAACACGCAACGCTGACTTGTCTTGCATTACATGCAATAGCAACCCTCCTCGATAGCGTGTGTTGTACGCAATACCGGGATTTAATAAACAATGATATAGTATTATAATATTATTATGAACTAGCCGTTATGAATAGTATTAACTAAATTTTGAATTTTATAACATTATTATACATTTTAAACATTTTCTAGAACATGATATAAGAACAAAATAAATTTTTCATGTAAAATATGTATTTTTCAAAAAATGCAGTTTTGCCTCCTTTTGATGGCACACCCACTTTAAATCTATTTTATGAGATGTTTATAAGTTCCAATTGACAAAATAAAATTCTTATTTTGAATCAGGATATAAAAATTTACATTGGATAATGTTTTGATATTTTTCTGATAACTTTCATATTTTAATGAATTGTAAAAACACGCTATATTTTAATTAAAAACAACTTTTTTCATAGTAATAATTTATATTGTTAAATTATAATATTTAGTTGTTTGAAAATATAAATAGAATTTATTTTTACCATTTAAAATAATTTATGTCATTATCATTGATTTTACATTGAATTCCTAGGTTAAATCAATTCAGTCTTTTGCAATGTTTTAAACAAAAACCCATTTTCATTCGACAACGAGATTAATTTTAATTTAAATTATGTAAATTCTGTGTATTGAATTTAAAAAAATGGATTCCATATTTGGAATCAGTGGGTCCAAATTATGTTAATAGGCAACTTTTTATTTTTGGGAATCATGAATAGTAACTACGGTAAATTTTATTTACTATAGTTAAAGGTAAATCGGGTAATTAACGGTAACAATAATATTATAAATTTTCTCTAACACATGCCAAAATTCTATTGGATGGCTAAAAGTACACCCATATCTCCTAAGGGTTGGATTAGATTTATTTTTTGGACTTTGGACAATGAAAATAATTTAATTATTATTAAAACCAAAGAAAGTCACAACATGTCACTCTATTAAATATTATATGTATAATAATTTTAATTTAGTGATAAACATCAAAAAACATCGAACATGAATATTCTCCAGAAAGCTAATAAAAGTATCTACATCATGATAATTTATTTAGAATTTTAGGGATTAAATAATTGTCATTAATTGTGATACATTAATGATGCAGAAATTTTTTATTAAGTGAAAAATCAGTAATATAGTTTTTATTGAAATAATAATACCTATTAAAAGACCTAAAGACCTGAACAGAACCTATTGGTAGTGTATATCTACACCACACTCATCCAATTACCCAATATTCAATCGTTTGGAGTCTTATAAAAGTGATTATGACACTTATATTATTTTATTTTAAATGATTCCAAAGATGTCACCATCATTATTTAATAAATATAACAATTTAAATATTGTGATTTTAAGATGATAAATTCTAGTAAAAGTATTATTGGGAATGGTAATAGATTTATCTTCATCATAGTATTTTACTTTTAATTTTCATGAAACAGATACGCATATTAAATAATTATACAAAAATGTTGTAGTAATTCTTTTATTAAGAGATAAACCAAATTAATGGTTTTAAAAATAATAAAATAAATATTATAGGAACTAATTAATGTTCTCCACTAATTTTCGAGATACATATGACCTTTCATAAATCTATTAAAGATTTTATTTCGAACATATCTTCTGTATATATTTTATTTAAATTCAATTAAATGAATAGTGTCAAAATTGACACTATTGTTATTTTATAAAAATAAAATATTATAAAATTGTTTAAAAATCACAAAAATGTTTAGAAATTATAAATTTAAATTTATATGGTCTAAAATGTTATAAAGTATCCAATTATAGACATTTCACAACAATTAAGTAATTATTTGTTATAATTTAAAATTTAGAATGTTACTACCACAAATAAAATTAAATTGATTAAATAAGGATAAATCAAGTTGATAATGTTAAAAATAAATTAATAACATGTCTAAATTTTATTTTTTGATGGGATTACAACCCTATCTCATCTAATATTTGGATATGAGTAATTTTGGATGTTTTTAAGTGGGTTTGGGGTTTAATATAAACTAATATTTCTTATATTTCCAAAGGTTCCCCTCTCCTCCCTTATAAAAGGGCACCTCTTCCCTCTCTTCCTCACACAAATTTGAGCCTTCAAGCTCGGCCCAACCCTGCCCAATTCTCTTCTTAACTTCTCTAGAAAAATCCTAGAGGTCCTGTTCTTCTTCAAAGACCATTTTTAGTGCCCTAAAAGGAGGTCTCAAAGAGGCGCTTCAAAGAAGAGGTAATGTCCGTTACCGATTCTTTCAACTTTATTTCTTGTTTGTCCTCTTCTTAATAGGTTGTTTCATCATGAAGTAATAACATCCATATCACTCATATACTGATATGTTATTATAAGTATGAAACAACCCTATTTCACCATCTATCCTTCCTACAGAAAACGAAATCACCGCGCGTGCGTACGTACGGAATACCGTCTCCACACCTTGGTGTAATCTATTTTCCACCACCACATTACATGCATGGGTATAATGGTGTAAATTATAACTATATATGATTATTGTAAAGTTATATTGATTCTGAAATAGTATAAAAACACTACAATAAAATTCCATGATAATGAGAATGATATAATCGCTCGTGCGTATGTACGTACTACCATCTCTACAACGCGATGGGATTCATTCTCCACATTAACCATTCATGAATGATTATAAAGTATATATAGTAAGTAATCATAAAATATAGGACATAATAATTATACTGTATTTATGTTTATATACATGTATGTCATCTACATAATTCCATTCATTTCAATAAAGAAACGAAAACATCGTATATGCGTACGTACGGCCTACCGTTTCCATGAACGGTGTATTTCATTCCATTTATCGATCCATTTTATATATATTCTGAATATATATTATATATAAATCATGTTTTACATTCTGGATTTAAGTAATAATTATCTAAGTAATCATATGAATTATTACAAGTCAAAACACGGATGACAAATGAAACGATTTTTCCCAAAATGCTCTTTAACATGGAATTTACAAAAGAACGTGTAATATAAAGTCATAAGTGAAACATATATGATACCATAACAATGAATATGATTCTGTAATAAGTCAATAACATTATTTACCTCATTATACATGAGGTTCGGATACTTACGAAGCAAATTAGACCTAAGGTAAGTGATAATTTTTCAAATCTCATTTTTATCCGAGATTGCTTATTTGTAAGTATTTACTTGGGGTATTTCTATCATCCATGTCCTTGTTTTATAAAAGAGTTTTAATGTATGTTTAAAGTCATTTTTACCTATTTTTGACTTTTACTACATGGAATGTATGGAATATTTCTTTTGTTTACGTTACGAGGTAATTTTTTATCTTTTCCGGCAAAAGTACGAGAAGAATGTTTTTTATCTTATACAGAGTGAACGGATTTTTACGCTTTAATAACTCCTCATTCTCATGAACCTTACTCTACTTGATTTTAATGACTATTTTCTACAAAATAATTTTATTTTAAAAGTGCATGGAATTTTTTTAAAAGAAAATTATTTTGACGAAGAAAGGATATTTTCCTCAAGAATTCATTTCAAATGTTTTATCAAAACCATTTTCCATCTAAGATGAAATTATTTCATATGTGTATGTTTTAAGATTAATGTCTCTATGATTTACGTGGTTCAATTTTCTTATTATGAAATGTCCATTTGTTTTATATGGATTATGAAATGATGTGATGATGTTTATGAAACCCATTTTATTCTTTGTGTTATGATGAATGTTTTAAGTTTATTTTGTGGAAAAAGTAATAATTATTTCATTATGAGATGGGTGGAAACTATATCTCCCTCCAATGCATTGGGTAAAGATTTATATCTCATGATATAGACATGGCTGGAATGGAAAGTTAAACCGGTTCAGTAATACAGGACTGGAATGAGGAGTGAACTCGATTCAGAAAGAGACTTTGTCCACTAAGATGGTCTTGGCAGCAATGCCTTGGATACTATGGAAATCATAACTTGTGCTTAATGGATGCCACAATTACATGTTTTATTCCCATGCTATTTTATCGTGATTGATGTTCCTTTATGATATATTCCTTACGTACTTCCAAGATTTATGTCTTTTCTCAATGTTTTAATGTATAGATTTCAATTTCAAGTTTTTGATTTCAAATTTTTATGGATTGTTTTATGTTTTCTATGTTTTCCCTTACTGAGCATTTGAGATCACACTTTTTAAGTTTTATTTTCCCTAGGAAATAAAGAAAGGTTTTGGGTAAGGAAACAATAAGGGGAAGATAGTTATGGGAGATGTTAAAGATCATTCAACATGATTAGTTGTTTATATTCCGAGTTTCCAAAGACACTAAACTATTACGGTCCTTGTGTGTCTGTTTTTGTTATGTACTAAGTATTCTTCTAAAGTAATGAAATGTCCATGTATGTCAAGCATTCGGTCTCTAAAGTTGTTATCATAGGAAAGTTTTAGTCAACCTTTGGGAACTAGGATGCGAAAACATTAGTGAAATCCCTAGAGATATTTCTAAGGTATGTCTAGGGATGTCCCTAAGGATTAGTATAAGTATAAGATATAGTCCTAAAACTATGGTAACAATCTTATAATTTAATCTATGATGTTAGATATTGAAGGTACTCCCCCTTTACTATGTTGTTTTCTCTAGGATGATTTTTTCTTCTCACAGAATTCTTTTTGTGTTTTAGTTAATGGAGGGAACCAGAAGGAATTCAGTTAACATTTAATCCAATGGACAAATTGGTGACTATGAGCAACAAAGTTTTGTAATGCCTAGAGATAAAGATATTGTGATTATACGGAATCAGTCATCGCGATATATGAATAACAAGGTGAAATTTATTAGTATGCCTAATTCATCAAATAAGAGGAAGATAGACTTTTATATATGTTCTCATGTGGAGGAGCATAAAAAAAGAAGATTGAGATTTCTAAATAAGGGAAGGACAACCTTGTGGAATACCTCAAATAGAGGGAACAAATGTTATCTGTGTGGAGGGAATGGTCATAGAGTGACAAACTGTTATGGAGTTCAATGTCCGATTTGTGGAGATCATGGGCATTTCCCAACTCAATGCCCTGACCTAAAAAGTTACTTCTAAATCAAGGATGGAATTATTCCAGGACAATCATTGAAGAGGATGGATTGGAGTGTTTATGTATTGGTATTAAATAATAATGTTGTTGAGGTACATTTATGGATTATTAGAATATTTTTTGTATTATTCTATTGCGGTTTTCAATAATTATATGGTACTGGTAACCATGAAAAGTGATTCAAATATTCTGGAAATCAGATTATATGCGCATAATGAAGGGATAAGAAGATAATGAGATGTTTTATTGTATTCATGAGCTCATGATTGATATAAGGACTAAGTAATATCATGGTTTGATTATATATAATTTTTAGGATTTTGGTATGTGGAATATTTTAACTTTTAACTACATTCATGTTTTCACTAAGATTCAATGGGTATTCATTCTTCAAGAGAATACATGATTAAGGTATTCACATGTTTGTAATTTGACCAACAAGATATATCTTATGATATATGGGGGATAAATGATGGCATTTACGTGATTGTTATGTGACATTTCAAGTAATCATTTTCTTTATACTATGAACTTGGACGGATGTATTTTAGATAAGCCTAAAGATTGGAATGGATTATGTTGGATATAAGTTAGTATTGTTTAAGTATATAATTTTTTGTCGATATTATTGATGGGATGTTATAGAAATGTAGTTTTAGAAAAAGGACAACCTGCAGGATGGGCGACAACCCATCGCGTCGGACAAGGCTGTGGGAATCGAACCTACAACCGAAGTGTGACTAGCCTTTATCGCCTACCGCTGGCCTACATGACGTCCCTATTTAGTGGAAACTATTTTTATTATATTAAGCAGTATGATATATGAAGTATAAGTCCATTTTAGGAACCATATATGATTAATCTCACTATAGGTGGGCTTATTTATTTTTGATAACTATTATAACCTTTTGTTTGAGACAGATGGAATGACCCATCATTCTATCACATGATCTGCTAACAAATCAAGAATGACAAATTCAACTTCATTTCTTTAAGATATGAATTGGAAATTTTCAAAAGAATGATCAACGGTGAGACTATACCAATATCACGAAAGTATTTCTTCTAATTCCAATTTCATCAACTTTAGGGAAATGATCTTGAAAACCAAAAATGTTTTCTTAGTGCTCTTATATCCGATTAATCAGATGGTATCTTATATCATCACAAATTTATGGCTTTGTTATTGATGGATTTTTTAGATCCATGTTCTCTACCACTCTCCATCAGAAATTGATGGTTAGATTTTTCTTCCCTATCCATATTTTCACCTATTTTCTCCGATATGGAATCCTAGTGATTAGTTACATTGGGTAATCGTTATGTTTTATACATTAGTTTTTAAAATTAAGTTTCAGTATTCCTTTTTATGATGTGGGTTTCTATGAATAGTAAACGATTTATAACCCCGACAAATTTCGAGAGCGAAATTCATTTTAAGGGGGGTAGAATATAACAACATGATATTTTATGAGAATTATTCTCTTTAATTTATTTTATTTTATGTGTTTTATTGTACAAAAAGATTATCTTTTGCTATACGCCACACTGTATTATCTTGAAGTATAAACAACACTATTCTTAGATTGTGTTACACATAATTTCAAGTTCGTTTTATAATAGTCATTCTACAAAACATTGAGGATATATATATATATATATTCAATGTATAAATGAAACATGGTTGGATTCTATTATACGAAATAACAAACGAGTCTTGCACAACACACAACCCTGACATGTATTGCATTACACGCAATCACGACCTTCCTCGATAGCGTGTGTTGTACGCAATACCGGGTTTTACTAAACAATGATATATTATTATAATATTATTATGAACTAGCCGTTATGAATAGTATTAACTAAATTTTGAATTTTTTAACATTATTATTCATCTTAAACATTTTCTAGAACATGATATAAGAACAAAATAAATTTTTTGTGTAAAATATGTATTTTAAAAAAAATGCAGTTTTCCCACCTTTTGATGGCACACCCACTTTAAATCTAGTTGTGGACATTTTTATAAGTTCAATTTGAGAAAATTAAATTATTCTTTTGAATCAGGATATAAAAAATTACATTGGATAAATTTTGGATATTTTTATTATAACTTTCATATTTTAATGAATAATAAAAACACACTATATTTTAAATAAAAACAAATTTTTTCATCGTAATAATTTATATGGATAAATTATAATATTGAGTTGTTTTAAAGTATAAATAGAATATATTTTTACCATTTAAAATAATATATGTCATTTTCATTGATTTTACATTGAATTCCTATGTTAAGTCAATTCAATCTTTTGCAATGTTTTAAACAAAAACCCGTTTTCATTCGACAACGATATTAATTTTCATTTAATTTCTGGAACTTCTATGTATTGAATGTAAAAAAATGGATTCCATATTTGGAATCAGTGGGTCCAAATTATGTTAATAGGCTACTTTTTATTTTTGGAAATTATGAATAGTAAATACGGTAAATTTTATTTACCATAGTTAAAGGTAAATCGTGTAATTAAGGGTAAAAAAAATATTTTAAAATTTCTCTAACACATTCCAAAATTCTATTAGATGGATTAATGTATACCCATAGCACCTAAGGGTCAAATTAGATTAATTTTATGGACTTCTGACCATGAAAATAATTTAAATATTATTAAAAATAAAGAAAGTGACAACATGTCACTCTCTTAAATCTTATAAGTATAATAATTTTAATTTTGTGATAAACATCATAAAACATCAAACATGAATATTCTACAGAATGATACTAAAATTATCTACATCATGATAATTTATTTAGAATTTTTAGGGATTAAATAATTGTCATTAATGGTGATACATTAACGATGCAGAAATTATTTATTAAGTGAAAAATCAGTAATATAGTTTTATTGAAATAATAATACCCATTAAAAGACCCAGAAACCTGACCAAAACTTATTGGTAGTGTATCTATACACCATAATAATCTAATTACCTAATATACAACCATTTGGAGTCTTATAAAAGTGATTATGATACTTATATTATTTTATTTTAATTGATTCCAAAGTTATCGCCTTTATAATTTAATAAATATAACAATTTAAATATTGTGATTTTAAGATGATAAATTCGAGTAAAAGTATTATTGTGAATGGTAATAGATTTATCTTCATAATATGATTTAACTTTTAATTTTTATGCAAATATAAGTATATTAAATAATTATACAAAAATGTTGTAGTAATTATTTTATTAAGAGATAAACCAAATAAATGTTTTTAAAAATAATAAAATAATTATTATATGAACTATTTAATGTTCTACACTAATTTTAGAGATACATATGACCTTTTATAAATCTATTAATGCTTTTATTTCCAACATATATTCTGCATATAGTTTATTTAAATTCAATTAAATGAATAGTGTCAAAATTGACACTATTGTTATTCTATAAAAAAAACATATTATAAAATTGTTTAAAAATCACAAAAATATTTAAAAATTATAAATTTAATTTTATATGGTCTAAAATGTTATAAAGTATCCAATTATAGAAAATTAACACCACTTAAGTAATTATTTGTTATAATTTAAAATTTCGAATGTTATTACAACAAATAAAATTAAATTGATTAAATAAGGATAAATCAAGTTGATAATGTTTAAAATAAATTCCTAACATGTCTAAATATTATTGGTTAATTATATTACAACCCTATCTCATCTAATATTCGGATATGTGTAATTTTGGATGTTTTTATGTGGGTTTGGGATTAAATATAAACTAATATTTCTTATATTTCCAAAGGTGCCCCTCTCCTCCCTTATAAAAGGGCACCTCTTCCCTCTCTTCCTCACACCAATTTGAGCCTTCAAGCTCGGCCTAACCCTAAAAAATTCTCTTCTCCACTTCCCTAGAAACATCCTATAGGTCCTGGTCTTATTCAAAGACCAATTTTAGTTCGCTAAAAGGAGGTCTCAAAGAGGCGCTTCAAAGAAGAGGTAATGTCCGTTACCGATTCATTCAACTTTATTTCTTTTTCGACCTCTTCTTCATAGATTGCTTCATCATGAAGTAATAACATCAGTATCTCTATTTTACTGATATGTTATTATAAGTATGAAAAAACCCTATTTCACCATCTATCCATCCTACAGAAAATGAAATCACTGCTCGTGCGTACGTACGGAATACCGTCTTCTCGCCGTGGTGTAATCTGGTTTCCACCACCACCATACTTGGATGGGTATAATGGTTTACATAATAACTATATATGATTATTTTAAATTTATATTGATTCTGAAATAGTATACATACACTCCAATACAAATCCACTATCATGAGAATGATATCATCGCTCGTGCGTACTTACGGACTACTGTCTCCACGACGCGATGAGATTTATTCTCCACATTAAGCATTAATGAATGATTATAAAGTATATATATTAAGTAATAATGAAATATATAAAATAATAATGATACTGTATTTATGTGTATATATATGTATGTCATCTACTTAATTCCATTCAATTCAATAAGGAAACGAAAACAACGTTCATGCGTACGTACGACCTACCTTCTCCATGAACGGTGTATTTCTTTCCATTTATCGATCCATTTTATATATATTCTGAATATATATTATATAAAAATCATGTTTTACATTCTTTATTAAAGTGATCATGATCTAAGTAATCATATAAATAATTACAAGTCAAAACACGGACGACAAATGAAACGATTTTTTCCCAAAACGCTCTTTAACGTGGAATTTACAAAAGAACGGGTAATATAAAGCCATCGGTGAACCATATATGATATCATAACAATGAATATGAATCTTCAATAAGTCAATAATATTATTTAAATCATTATACCGGAGGTTCGGATACTTACAAAGCAAATCAGACCTAAGGTATGGGATAATTTTGCAAATCTCATTTTTATCCGAGATTGCTTATTCATAAGTATTTACTAGGGGTATTTCTATCATACATGTCCATGTTTTATAAAAGTGTTTTCATGTATGTTTAAAGGAATTTTTACCTATTTTTTACTTTTACTACATGGTATGTAAGGAATATTTCTTTTGTTTACGTTACGAGGTTCTTTTTTGACTTTTCCAGAAAAGTACGAGAAAAATGTTTTTTTAACTTATACAGTGTGAACGGATTTTTACGGTTTAATAACTCATCATTTTCATGGAGCTTACTCTACATGATTTTATGACTATTTTCAACAAAATAATTGAATTTTAAAAGTGCATGGCATTTTTTTAAAAGAAAATGATTTTGACAAAGAAAGTATATTTTCCTCAAGAATTCATTTCAAATGTTTTATCAAAACCATTTTCCATCTAAGATGAAATTATTTCATATGTGTATGTTTTAAGTTTAATTTCTCTCTGATTTACATGGTTCACTTTTATTATTATGAAATGTCCATTTGTTTTATATGGATTATGAAATGATGGGATGATGTTTATGAAACCCATTTATTCTTTATGTTATGATGAATGTTTTAAGTTTATTTTGTGGAAAAAGTAAGAATGCTTTCATTATGAGATGGGTGGGACCTATATCTCCCTCAAATGCATTGGTTAAAGATTTATATCTCATGGGATATACATGGCTGGAATGGAAAGTTAAACCGGTTCAGTAATACAGGACTGGAACGAGGAGTGAACTCGATTCAGAAAGGGACTTTGTCCACTATTATGATCTAGGCAGCAATGCCTTGGCTACTATGGAAATAATAACTTGTGCTTAATGGTTTCCACAATTACATGTTTTATTCCCATGCTATTTTATCGTGATTGATGTTCCTTTATGATATATGCCTTATGTACTTCCAAGATTTATGTCTTTACTCAAGGTTTTAATGTTTAGATTTCATGTTCAAGTTTTTGCTTTCAAATGTTTATGGATTGTTTTATGATCTCTATGTTTTCCCTTACTGAGCATTTGATCTCACCCTTTTTATGTTTTATTTTCCCCAGGAAATAAAGAAAGGTTTTAGGTAAGGAAACAATAAGGGGAAGATCGTTATGGGAGATGTTGAAGATCATTCAAAATGTTTAGTTGTTTATATTATGAGTTTCCAAAGACACTAAACTATTACCATCCTTGTGTGTATGTTTTTGTTATGTACTAAGTATTTCGCTAAAGTAATGTAATGTCCATGTACGTCAAGCATCGGGTCTCTACAGTTGGTATCAGAGGAAATGTTTAGTCAACCTTTGGAAACTAGGATGCGAAAACGTTTGTGAAATCCCTAGAGAATGTCTAGGGATGTCCCTAAGGATAAGTATAAGTATAGGATATAGTCCTAAAACTATGGTAACGATCATAGAATTTAACCTATGATGTTAGATATTGAGGGTACTCCCCCTTTACTATGTTGTTTTCTCTAGCATGATTTTTTCTTCTCAAAGAATTCTTTTTGTGTTTTAGTTAATGGAGGGAACCAGAATGAATTCGGTTAACATTGAATCCAATGGACAGATTGGAGAATATGAGCAACAAAATTTTGTAATGCTTTGAGAGAAAGATATTGTGATTATGCTGAATCAGCCATCAAAATATATGAATAACAAGGTGAAATTTAGTAGTATGCCTAATTCATCAAATATGAGGAAGATAGACTTTTATACGTGTTCGCATGTGGAGGAGCATAAAAAAGGAAGATTGAGATTTCTAAAGAAGGGAAGAAGAACCATGAGGAATACCTCAAATGGAGGGACAAATGTTATCTGTGTGGAGAAAAGGGTCATAGAGTGACAGACTATTATGGAGTTCAATGTCCTATTTGTGGAGAACATGGGCACTACCCAACTCAATGCCCTCACCTAAAAAGTTACTTCTAAATCAAGGAAGGAATTATTCTAGGACAATCATTGATGCAGATGGATTGAAGTGTTTATGTATTGGTATTCAAGAATAATGTTGTTGAGGTACTTTTATGGCTTATTCGAATATTTTTTGTATTAGTCTATTGTGGTTTGCAATAATTTTATGGTACCGGTAACCATGAAAAGTGATTCAAATATTTTGGAAATCAGATGATATGCGCATAATGAAGGGATAAGAAGATAATGAGATGTTTGATTGTATTCATGAGCTCATGATTGATATAAGGACTAAGTAATATCATGGTTTGAGTATATATAATTTTTAGGATTTTGGTATGTGAAATGTGTTAACTTTTAACTGCATTCATGTTTTCACTAAGATTCAATGGGTATTCATTCTTCAAGAGAATACATGATTAAGGTATTCAAATGTTTGTAATTTGACCAACAAGATATATCTTATGATATATGGGGGATAAATGATGGCATTCACGTGATTGTAATGTGACATTTCAAGTAATCATTTTCTTTATACTTTGAGCTTGGACTGATGTACTTTAGATAAGCCTAAAGATTGGAATGGATTATGTTGGATATAAGTTAGTATTGTTTAAGGATAGAACTTTTTTCGATATTATTGATGGGATGTTATAGTAATGTAGTTTTAGAAAAATGACATCCTGCAGGATGGGCGACAGCCCATAGCGTCAGACAAGGCTGTGGGAATCGAACCCACAACCGAAGTGCGACTAGCCTTTATCGCCTACCGCTAGCCTACAGAAAGTCCCTGTTTGGTGGAAACAAGTTTTATTATATTAAGCAGTATGATATATGAAGTATAAGTCCATTTTATGAACCATATATGATTAATATCACTATAGATGGACTTATTTATTTTTGATAACTTTTATAACCTTTTGTTTGAGACAGATGGAATGACCCATCATTCAATCACATGATCTGCTAACAAATCAAGAATGACAAATTCAACTTCATTTCTTTAAGAGATGAAGTGGAAATTTTCCAAAGAATGATCAACGGTGAGATTGTACCAAAATCAAGAAATTATTTCTTCTAATTCCAATTTCATCAACTTTAGGGAAATGATCTTGAAAACCAAAAATGTTGTCCTAGTGCTCTTATATCCGATGAATCAGATTGTACCTTAGATCATCTCAAATTTATGGATTTGTGATTGATGGATTTTTCATATCCATTTTCTCTACCACTCTCCATCAGAAATTGATGGTTAGATTTTTCTTCCATATCCATATTTTCACCTATGTTCTACTATATGGAATCCCAGTGATGAGTTACTTTGGGTAATCGTTATGTTTCATACTTTAGTTTTTAAAATTAAGTTTCAGTATTCCTTTTTACGATGTGGGTTTCAATGAATAGTAAATGATTTATAACCCCGACGAATTTCGAGAGAGAAATTCATTTTAAGGGGGGTAGAATATAACAACCCGATATTTTATGATAATTATTCTCTTTAATTTATTTGATGTCATGTGTTTTATGGAAAAAAATATTATCTTGTGCTATACGCCACAGTGTATTAGCTAGAAGTATACACAACACTATTCTCATATTGTGTTACACATAATTTCAAGTTCGTTTTATAATAGTCATTCTACGCAACATTGAGGATATATATATATATATATATTCAATGTATAAATGAAATATGGTTGGATTTGTTATATGAAATAATAAATGAGTCTTGCACAACACGCAACCCTGACATGTATTGCATTACATGTAATTGCGACCTTCCTCGATAGCGTGTGTTGTACGCAATACCAGGTTTTACTAAAAAATGATATATTATTATAATATTATTATGAACTAGCCGTTATGAATAGTATTAACTAAATTTTTGAATTTTATAACATTATTATTCATCTTAAAAATTTTCTAGAACATGATATAAGAACAAAATAATTTTTTCGTGTAAAACAGTATTTTTTAAAAAAATGCAGTTTTGCCACATTTTGATGGCGCACCCACTTTAAATCTAGTTGTGGACATTTTTATAAGTTCAATTTTACAAAATAAAATTCTTATTTTGAATCAGGATATAAAAATTTACATTGGATAAAGTTTTGATATTTTTATGATAACTTTCATATTTTAATGAATAATAAAAACACGCTATATTTTAATTGAAAACTACTTTTTTCATCGTAATAATTTATATGGTAAAATTATAATATTGAGTTGTTTTAAAGTATAAATAGAATACATTTTTACCATTTAAAATTATATATGTCATTAGCATTGATTTTACATTGAATTCCTAGGTTAAATCAATTCAATCTTTTGCAATGTTTTAAACAAAAACCAGTTTTCATTCGACAAGGGGATTAATTTTAATTTAATTTCTGAAAATTCTATGTATTGAAAAAAAAATGGATTCCATATTTTTAATCAGTGGGTCCAAATTATGTTAATAGGCTACTTTATATTTTTGGGAATTATGAATAGTAACTACGGTAAATTTTATTTACCATAGTTAAAGGTAAATCGGGTAATTAAGGGTAAAAATAATATTATAAAATTTCACTAACACATGAAAAAATTCTATTAGATGGCATAAAGTATACCCATATCACCTAAGGGTCGGATTAGATTAATTTTATGGACTTTTGACCATGAAAATAATTTAATTATTATTAAAAATAAAGAATGTGACAACATGTCACTCTCTTAAATCTTATAAGTATAATAATTTTAATTTAGTGATAAACATCATAAAACATCGAACATGAATATTCTCCGTAATTCTACTAAAATTATCTACATCATGATAATTTATTTTGAATTTTTAGGGATTAAATAATTGTCATTAATGGTGATACATTAATGATGCAGAAATTATTTATTAAGTGGAAAATCAGTAATATAGTTTTTATTGAAATAATAATACCAATTAAAAGACCCACAAACCTGAACAAAACTTATTGTTAGTGTATCTATACACCATAATAATCCAATGACCTAATATAAAACCATTTGGAGTCTTATAAAAGGTATTGTGACACTTATATTATTTTATTTTAAATGATTCCAAAGTTGTCACCTTCATAATTTAATAAATATAACAATTTAAATATAGTGATTTTAAGATGATAAATTCGAGTAAAAGTATTATTGTAAATGTTAATAGATTTATCTTCATCATATGATTTTAATTTTAATTTTTATGCAAAAATACGTATATTAAATAATTATACAAAAATGTTGTAGTAATTATTTTATTAAGAGATAAACCAAATAAATGGTTTTAAAAATAATAAAATAAATATTATATGAACTATTTAATGTTCTACACTAATTTTAGAGATACATATGACCTTTTATAAATCTATTAAAGCTTTTATTTCTAACATATATTCTGTATATAGTTTATTTAAATTCAAATAAATGAATAGTGTCAAAATTGACACTATTGTTACTTTATAAAACAAACATATTATAAAATCTTTTAAAAATCACAAAAATATTTAATAATTATAAATTTAAATTTATATGGTATAAACTGTTATGAAGTATCCAATTATGGTAAATTAACAACAATTAAGTAATTATTTGTTATAATTTAATATTTAGAATGTTATTACCACAAATAAAATTAAATAGATTAAATAAGGATAAATCACGTTGATAATGTTTAAAATAAATTCATAACATGTATAAATATTATTGGATGATGATATTACAACCCTATCTCATATAATATTCGGATATGAGTAATTTTAGAAGTTTTTAAGTGGGTTTGGGATTAAATATAAACTAATATTTCTTATATTTCCAAAGGTGCCCCTCTCGTCCCTTATAAAAGGGCACCTCCTACCTATCTTCCTCACACCAATTTGAGCCTTAAAGCTCGGCCTAAACCTGACAAATTCTCTTCTCCACTTCCCTAGAAACATCCTAGAGGTCCTGGTCTTCTTCAAAGACCAATTACAGTGCCCTAAAAGGAGGTCTCAAAGAGGCACTTCAAAGAAGAGGTAATGTCCGTTACCAATTCTTTCAACTTTATTTCTTTTTTGACCTCTTCTTATTAGGCTGTTTAATTATGAAGTAATAACTTAAGTATAACTCATATACTTATATATTATTATAAGTATGAAACAACCCTATTTCACCATCTATCCATCCTACAGAAAATGAAATCACTGCGCGTGCGTACGTACGAAATACCGTCACGACGCCGTGGTGTAATCTATTTTCCACCACCACCTTACATGGATGGGTATAATGGTGTAAATAATAACTATATATGATTATTGTAAAGTTATATTTATTCTTAAATAGTATACATACACTCTAATATAATTCCACGATCATGAGAACGATATCATCGCTTGTGCTTACGTACGGACTACCGTCTCCACGACGCGATGAGATTCATTCTCCACATTAACCATTAATGAATGATTATAAAGTATATATAATAAGTAATAATTAATTATGTGACATAATAATGATATTGTAATTATGTGTATATATATGTATTTCGTCTACTTAATTCCATTCAATTTAATAAGGAAACGAAAACAGTGTTTATGCGTACGTACAACATACCGTCTCCATTAATGGTGTATTTCTTTCCATTTATCGATCCATTATATATATATATATATATATTCTGAATATATATTACATATAAATTATGTTTTAAATTCTGGATTAAAGTGATCATGATCTAAGTAATCATATGAATAATTACAAGTCAAAACACGGACGAAAAATGAAACGATTTTTCCCAAAATTCTCTTTAACAAAGAATTTACAAAAGAATAGTTAATATAAAGTCATAAGTGAACCATATATGATATCATAACAATTAATATGATTCTTCAATAAGTAAATAATATTATTTAAATCATTATACCGGAGGTTCGGATACTTACGAAGCAAATCAGACATAAGGTATGGGATAATTGTGCAAATCTCATTTTCATCCGAGATTGCTTATTCGTAAGTATTTACTGGGGGTATTTCTATCATCCATGTACATGTTTTATATAAGTGTTTTCATGTATGTTTAAAGTCATGTTTACCTATTTTTTACTTTTACTACATGGTATGTAAGGAATATTTCTTTTGTTTACATTACGAGGTTCTTTTTTGACTTTTCCGGAAAAGTACGAGAAGAATGTTTTTTTAACTTATACGGCGTGAACGGATTTTTATAGTTTAATAATGCCTCATTTTCATGAAGCTTACTCTACATGATTTTATGAATATTACATCAAAATAATTTAATTTTAAATGTGCATGGAATTTTTTTTAAAAGAAAATGATTTTGAAGAAGAAAGGATATTTTCCTCAAGAATTCATTTCAAATGTTTTATCAAAACCAGTTTCCATCTAAGATGAAATTATTTCATATGTGTATGTTTTAAGTTTAATGTCTCTATGATTTACATGGTTCACTTTTCTTATTATGAAATGTCCATTTGTTTTATATGGATTATGAAATGATGGGATGATGTTTATGAAACCCATTTTATTCTTTGTGTTATGATGAATGTTTTAAGTTTATTTTGTGGCAAAAGTAAGAATGCTTTCATTATGAGATGGGTGGGACCTATATCTCCCTCAAATGCATTGGTTAAAGATTTATATCTCATGGGATAGACATGGCTGGAATGGAATGTTAAACCGGTTCAATAATACAGAACTGGAACGAGGAGTGAACTCGATTCAGAAAGGGACTTTGTCCACTAATATGGTCTTGGCTGCAATGCCTTGGCTACTATGGATATCATAACATGTGATTAATGGTTTCCACAATTACATGTTTTATTCCCATGCTATTTTATCGTGATTGATGCTCCTTTATGATATATGCCTTATGTACTTCCAAGATTTATGTCTTTACTCAAGGTTTTAATGTTTAGATTTCATGTTCATGTTTTTGGTTTCAAATGTTTATGGATTGTTTTATGTTCTCTATGTTTTCCTTTTCTAAGCATTTGATCTCACCCTTTTTATGTTTTATTTTCCCCAGGAAATAAAGAAAGGTTTTAGGTAAGGAAACAATAAGGGGAAGATCGTTATGGGAGATGTTGAAGATCTTTCAAAATGATTAGTTGTTTATATTCCGAGTTTCCAAAGACACTAAACTATTACCATCCTTGTGTGTATGTTTTTATTATGTACTAAGTATTCCGCTAAAGTAATGTAATGTCCATGTACGTCAAGCATCGGGTCTCTACAGTTGGTATCAGAGGAAAGGTTTAGTCAACCTTTGGAAACTAGGATGCGAAAACGTTAGTGAAATCCCTAGAGATATTTCTAAGGTATGTCTAGGGATGTCCCTAAGGATAAGTATAAGTATATGATATAGTCCTAAAACTATGGTAACGATCATAGAATTTAACCTATGATGTTAGATATTGAGGGTACTCCCCCTTTTCTATGTTGTTTTCTCTATCATGATTTTTTCTTCTCAAAGAATTCTTTTTGTGTTTTAGTTAATGGAGGGAACCAGAAGGAATTCGGTTAACATTGAATCCAATGGACAAATTGGAGACTATGAGAAACAAAATTTTGTAATGCCTTGAGAGAAAGATATTGTGATTATGCTGAATCAGTCATCACAATATATGAATAACAAGGTGAAATTTAGTAGTATGCCTACTTCATCAAATATGAGGAAGATATACTTTTATACGTGTTCGCATGTGGAGGAGCATAAAAAAGGAAGATTGAGATTTCTAAAGAAGGGAAGAAGAACCTTGAGGAATACCTCAAATGGAGGGACAAATGTTATCTGTGTGGAGAAAAGGGTCATAGAGTGACAGACTATTATGGAGTTCAATGTCCTATTTGTGGAGAACGTGGGCACTACCCAACTCAATGCCCTCACCTAAAAAGTTACTTCTAAATCAAGGAAGGAATTATTCTAGGACAATCATTGATGCGGATGGATTGAAGTGTTTACGTATTGGTATTCAAGAATAATGTTGTTGAGGTAATTTTATGGCTTATTAGAATATTTTTTGTATTAGTCTATTGTGGTTTTCAATAATTTTATGGTACCGGTAACCATGAAAAGTGATTCAAATATTTTGGAAATCATATGATATGCACATAATGAAGGGATAAGAAGATAATGAGATGTTTTATTGTATTCATGAGCTCATGATTGATATAAGGACTAAGTAATATCATGGTTTGAGTATATATAATTTTTAGGATTTTGGTATGTGGAATGTGTTAACTTTTAACTGCATTCATGTTTTCACTAAGATTCAATGGGTATTCATTCTTCAAGAGAATACATGATTAAGGTATTCAAATGTTTGTAATTTGACCAACAAGATATATCTTATGATATATGGGGGATAAATGATGGAATTCACGTGATTGTAATGTGACATTTCAAGTAATCATTTTCTTTATACTTTGAGCTTGGACTGATGTATTTTAGATAAGCCTAAAGATTGGAATGGATTATGTTGGATATAAGTTAGAATTGTTTAAGGATAGAACTTTTTTCGATATTATTGATGGGATGTTATAGTAATGTAGTTTTAGAAAAAGGACATCCTGCAGGATGGGCGACAGCCCATCGCGTCGGACAAGGCTGTGGGAATCGAACCCACAACCGAAGTGCGACTAGCCTTTATCGCCTACCGCTAGCCTACAGAAAGTCCCTGTTTAATGGAAACTAGTTTTATTATATTAATCAGTATGATATATGAAGTATAAGTCCATTCTAGGAACCATATATGATTAATCTCACTATATATGGACTTATTTATTTTTGATAACTTTTATAACCTTTTGTTTGAGACAGATGGAATGACCCATCATTCAATCACATGATCTGCTAACAAATCAAGAAGGACAAATTTAACTTCATTTCTTTAAGAGATGAAGTGGAAATTCTCCAAAGAATGATCAACGGTGAGACTGTACCAAAATCACGAAATTATTTATTCTAATTCAAATTTCATCAACTTTAGGGAAATGATCTTGAAACGAAAAATGATGTCCTAGTGCTCTTATATCCGATGAATCAGATGGTACCTTAGATCATCTCAAATTTATGGCTTTGTGATTGATGGATTTTTCATATCCATTTTCTCTACCACTATCCATCAGAAATTGATGGTTAGATTTTTCTTCCATATCCGTATTTTCACCTATGTTCTCCTATATGGAATCCCAGTGATGAGTTACTTTGGGTAGTCGTTATGTTTCATACTTTAGTTTTTAATATTAAGTTTCAGTATTCCTTTTTATGATGTGGGTTTCTATGAATAGTAAATGATTTATAACCCCGACGAATTTCGAGAGAGAAATTCATTTTAAGGGGGGTAGAATATAACAACCCGATATTTTATGATAATTATTCTCTTTAATTTATTTGAGGTCATGTGTTTTATGGAAAAAAAGATTATCTTGTGCTATACGCCACAGTGTATTAGCTAGAAGTATACACAACACTATTCTCAGATTGTGTTACACATAATTTCAAGTTCGTTTTATAATAGTAATTCTACGCAACATTGAGGATATATATATATATATATATATTCAATGTATAAATGAAATATGGTTGGATTATGTTATATGAAATAATAAATGAGTCTTGCACAACACGCAACCCTGACATGTATTGCATTACATGTAATTGCGACCTTCCTCGATAGCGTGTGTTGTACGCAATACCGGGTTTTACTAAAAAATGATATATTATTATAATATTATTATGAACTAGCCGTTATCAATAGTATTAACTAAATTTTTGAATTTTATAACATTATTATTCATCTTAATCATTTTCTAGAACATGATATAAGAACAAAATTAATTTTTCGTGTAAAATATGTATTTTAAAAAAAATGCAGTTTTGCCACATTTTGATGGTGCACCCACATTAAATCTAGTTGTGGAAATGTTTATAAGTTCAATTTGACAAAATAAAATTCTTCTTTTGAATCAAGATATAAAAATTTACATTTGATAAAGTTTTGATATTTTTATGATAACTTTCATATTTTAATGAATAATAAAACACGCTATATTTTAATTGAAAACTACTTTTTTCATCGTAATACTTTATATGGTTAAATTATAATATTGAGTTGTTTTAAAGTATAAATAGAATAAATTTTTACCATTTAAAATAATATATGTCATTAGCATTGATTTTACATTGAATTCCTAGGTTAAATCAATTCAATCTTTTGCAATGTTTTAAACAAAAACCCATTTTCATTCGACAAGGGGATTAATTTTAATTTAATTTCTGAAAATTCTATGTATTGAATACAAAAAAATGGATTCCATATTTGTAATCAGTGGTTTCAAATTATGTTAATAGGCTACTTTATATTTTTGGTAATTATGAATAGTAACTACGGTAAATTTTATTTACCATATTTAAAGGTAAATCGGGTAATTAAGGGTAAAAATAATATTATGAAATTTCCTTAACACATGAAAAAATTATATTAGATGGCATAAAGTATACCAATATCACCTAAGGGTCGGATTAGATTAATTTTATGGACTTTTGACCATGAAAATAATTTAATTATTATTAAAAATAAAGAATTTGACAACATGTCACTCTCTTAAATCTTATAAGTATAATAATTTTAATTTAGTGATAAACATCATAAAACATCGAACATGAATATTATCCAGAATGATACTAAAATTATCTACATAATTATAATTTAATTTTAATTTTTAGGGATTAAATAATTGTCATTAATGGTGATACATTAATGATGCAGAAATTATTTATTAAGTGAAAAATCAGTAATATAGTTTTTATTGAAATAATAATACCAATTAAACGACCCACAAACCTGACCAAACCTTATTGGTAGTGTATCTATACACCATAATAATCCAATGACCTAATATAAAACCATTTGGAGTATTATAAAAGGTATTAGGACACTTATATTATTTTATTTTAAATGATTCCAAAGTTGTCACCTTCATAATTTAATAAATATAACAATTTAAATATAGTGATTTTAAGATGATAAATTCGAGTAAAAGTATTATTGTAAATGTTAATAAATTTATCTTCATCATATGAATTTAATTTTAATTTGTATGCAAAAATAAGTATATTAAATAATTATACAAAAATGTTGTAGTAATTATTTTATTAAGAGATAAACCAAATAAATGGTTTCAAAAATAATAAAATAAATATTATATGAACTATTTAATGTTCTCCACTAATTTTAGAGATACATATGACCTTTTATAAATCTATTAAAGCTTTTATTTCTAACATATCTTCTGTATATAGTTTATTTAAATTCAAATAAATGAATAGTGTCAAAATTGACACTATTGTTATTTTATAAAACAAACATATTATAAAATTGTTTAAAAATCACAAAAATATTTAATAATTATAAATTTAAATTTATATGGTCTAAACTGTTATAAAGTATCAAATTATGGTAAATTAACAACAATTAAGTAATTATTTGTTATAATTTAATATTTAGATTTTTATTACCACAAATAAAATTAAATAGATTAAATAAGGATAAATCAAGTTGATAATGTTTAAAATAAATTCCTAACATGTCTAAATTTTATTGGATGATAATATTACAACCCTATCTCATCTAATATTCGGATATTAGTAATTTTATAAGTTTTTATGTGGGTTTGGGATTAAATATAAACTAATATTTCTTATATTTCCAAAGGTGCCCCTCTCGTCCCTTATAAAAGGGCACCTCCTACCTCTCTTCCTCACACCAATTTGAGCCTTCAAGCTCGGCCTAAACCTGCCAAATTATCTTCTACACTTCCCTAGAAACATCATATATGTCCTGGTCTTCTTCAAAGACCAATTATAGTGCCCTAAAAGGAGGTCTCAAAGAGGCACATCAAAGAAGAGGTAATGTCCGTTACCGATTCTTTCAACTTTATTTCTTTTTAGACCTCTTCTTATTAGGTTGTTTAATTATGAAGTAATAACATAAGTATCACTCATATAATTATATGTTATTATAAGTATGAAACAACCCTATTTCACCATCTATCCATCCTACAGAAAATGAAATCACCACGCGTGCGTACGTACGGAATACTGTCACGACGTCGTGGTGTAATCTATTTTCCACCACCACCTTACATGGATGGGTATAATGGTGTAAATGATAACTATATATGATTATTGTAAAGTGATATTGATTCTTAAATAGTATACATACACTGTAATATAATTCCACCATCATGAGAACGATATCATCGCTTGTGCGTACGTACGGACTACCGTCTCCACGACGCGATGAGATTCATTCTCCACATTAACCATTCATGAATGATTATAAAGTATATATAATAAGTAATCATGAATTATATTACATAATAATGATATTGTATTTATGTTTATATATCTGTAGTTTGTCTACTTAATTCCATTCAATTTAATAAGGAAACGAAAACAGTGTTCATGCGTACGTGCAACCTACCGTCTCCATTAATGGTGTATTTCTTTCCATTTATCGATCCATTATATATATATATATATTCTGAATATATATTACATATAAATTATGTTTTAAATTCTGGATTAAAGTGATCATGATCTAAGTAATCATATGAATAATTACAAGTCAAAACACGGACGAAAAATGAAACAATTTTTCCCAAAATGCTCTTTAACATGGAATTTACAAAAGAATGGTTAATATAAAGTCATAAGTGAACCATATATGATATCATAACATTGAATATGATTCTTGAATAAGTAAATAATATTATTTAAATCATTATACCGGAGGTTCGGATACTTACGAAGCATATCAGACCTAAGGTATGGGATAATTGTGCAAATCTAATTTTTATCCGAGATTTCTTATTCGTAAGTATTTACTGGGGGTATTTCTATCATCCATGTCCATATTTTATATAAGTGTTTTCATGTATGTTTAAAGTCATGTTTACCTATTTTTTACTTTTACTACATGGTATGTAAGTAATATTTCTTTTGTTTACATTACGAGGTTCTTTTTTGACTTTTTCGGAAAAGTACGAGAAGAATGTTTTTTTAACTTATACGGCGTGAACGGATTTTATAGTTTAATAATGCCTCATTTTCATGAAGCTTACTATACATGATTTTATGAATATTTTCATCAAAATAATTGAATTTTAAATGTGCATGGAATTTTTTTAAAAGAAAATTATTTTGACAAAGAAAGGATATTTTCCCCAAGAATTCATTTCAAATGTTTTATCAAAAACATTTTCCATCTAAGATGAAATTATTTCATATGTGTATGTTTTAAGTTTAATGTCTCTATGATTTAAATGGTTCACTTTTCTTATGATGAAATGTCCAATTGTTTTATATGGATTATGAAATGATGGGATGATGTTTATGAAACCCATTTTATTCTTTGGGTTATGATGAATGTTTTAAGTTTATTTTGTGGCACAAGTAAGAATGATTTCATTATGAGATGGGTGGGACCTATATCTCCCTCCAATGCATTGGGTAAAGATTTATATCTCATGAGATAGACATGGCTGGAACGAAAAGTTAAACCGGTTCAGTAATACAGGACTGGAACGAGGAGTGAACTCGATTCAGAAAGGGACTTTGTCCACTAAGATTGTCTTGGCAGCAATGCCTTGGCTACTATGGAAATCACAACATGATATTAATGGTTTCCACAATTACAAGTTTTATTTTCATGCTATTTTATCGTGATTGATGTTCCTTTATGATATATGCCTTACGTACTTCCAAGATTTATGTCTTTTCTCAAGGTTTTAATGTTTAGACTTCATGTTCAAGTTTTTGATTTCAAATGTTTATGGATTGTTTTATGTTCTCTATGTTTTCCCTTAATGAGCATTTGAGCTCACCCTTTTTATGTTTTATTTTCCCTAGAAAATAAAGAAAGGTTTTAGGTAAGGAAACAATAAGAGGAAGATCTTTATGGGAGATGTTGAAGAACTTTCAACATGATTAGTTGTTTATATTCCGAGTTTCCAAAGACACTACACTATTACGATCCTTGTGTGTCTTTTTTGTTATGTATTAAGTATTCCGCAAAACTAATATAATGTCCATGTACGTCATGCTTTGGGTCTCTACAGGTAGTTTTATAACCATTTTTAAAAATAACTTTTAAAATATAATTTTCTACACTTATATATGTTTCATTAGAAAAAATAAACTTATTTTTTGCAAGCGGACATCAAAATTTACTTCGGTTGAATTTTTTATATTTTTCAGATATGTTTTTATTTGATTAAATGTCAAAAATAATACATTATTTTTAACAAATAAATATACATTTATATTACTATTATACATTAATGTGATTTTTAATTACATAATAGATGAATAAAACATGTATCAATCAAATTTATCTTATTAAAATAATTTTTTTAATAAAATAAAATATGAAAATTTATTGACATTTTTAACATCTTTTTTACCCTCCTTCTAACCAAATTTTTGGTATTAGAATTAAAAATAATTTTACCTCTAATGTTAATTTAATTTTAATAAATAGACGTACATTGTTATAATAAGTATGACAAATTTGGTTTAATAGGCTCTAAATAATTTTGGTTGAAGAATATCTTTTTTATTTTGTTAGCCACAATGAAAAGGTAAATAGAGTAATTAAAGGTAAAAGTAATATTATAATGTTATAAAAATTATAGCAACACATGTTACAATAATATTTTATGAGTTATTATCTACTACTAACATCGTTGGATTGAAAGTTTCAACTTTTAAGTAACTTGGGTGTGATTTTGACAATTATAACTTTTAATTTAAAGTAAAGGAAAATATGTCATAAATATGTATCTTTTTACTAATACAATTTTAATATTATATTATTGAAGTATTATTATTTGATATGAATATTATATAGAGATATAACAATATTACCTACAATATGGTAGTTTTTTTAATTTATAGTAATTTAATAATTAAATTAAATTAGGACACAAAGATGATGTATTAATAGATTTATTAAACAATGTATCCAATAAATGATTTTAATAATATTGAAATAAATTTAATTTGAGATATTTGATATCATCACAATTTTTTTTCATAAAACTAATAAATTTTATTATTGATTAAATGTACTTTTTTAGATGGAATCTAGTTTTTATGATATTTTAGAAAACTCATGTAATGAATTGTCCAAAAATGACATCATTCATATTTTAAAATATAAAATATTTAAATAAATGATTTAAAATTTATGAAAATATAATATTAATACAAAAAAGTTCATATAAGTCTAAAACATTAATTAATTACTCATTCATTGGCCTATTTTAATGATTTGGTAATTATTTTAACCCTCAAAGTGTAAATTAATTGATAAAATGTAAGAGTTAAAATGTGTTAAAAAAATAAGATAAGAATTAAACATTATTCAAAAGTTTTTTAATATTAATTGTATTATACGTATTTGACTCAAAATCCTGATATATTCTAAATAAATAAGTTTTTTACTATTTTTTATAGAAAATGTATTTAAATTAATTTAATTCTATTTATAATTAGATGAGTGCACCTCCCCTCATCTATAAAAGGGAACCCATTCCTATATATTACTCACACTTCCAAAACCATTTAGTTTGGAAACAATATAACAAAACATCTTCATATATTTAAAAGACACATTATTGAAACCTTAGTTTAGTAGGATAACCCTCCTTAGAGGTTTTAAGGCGTTCTTCATAATTGATCAACCAAAAAAGATGTATCGTTTTTATTTATGTGTTTCTATATTATTTATTCTTCCACATCCATAAAATCACCTAAAACCATGATGAGAAAATAACCCTAGTATCTTCAATATACTATGATGTTTTTAGCTTAATATCACCAAATAAACCAATATTAAAAAACATCAAATGGGAAATGAAAATTTCATTCGTGTGTATGGTGGACTACCGCCTCACAAACTGATATAGTTTTCTTATTACCGTCTACCAAGAATAGTCATAATGATGGAGTTAATGATTAAAAATTATTTTCATGACATATTTATCATTATACTAGAATAATATATAAATTATGTTCTTAAATTCCATGAATAATAATATGAAAACTCCTATGTGCATACGTGCAAACTATCACCTCTACAAAGAAATGAGGATAATTTTTATACCCCACGTAACTTTTATGAAACGTGTAACTACATTTAAATTATTTTTATTATTTTAGTAATATTTAGGTAATTCTAGAAATAGAAAATTATATTTACCTTATTCCCATAATGATTAATGAAAAATGAATACATTACTCAAGTGTATGTATGACTACCCTCTCCATGATTATAACATTGTTCACTTTTCAATACCATAATTAATGGTTGGATTAAAAATTATAATTTATGTGTAAAATTTATCCATAAGTTAGGATTATTATTTTTGAGATGATGGAATGATGAACACATTGAATATTGACATCATATGATGTTTATTTTCGACTCATGTACTGAATTTTGATAAAACATCCGATATGATGATAAAATGTTATGTAATTGTTAAAACAAGATAATAAGTATTATAAAATGAATAATGAATCTGAAAATGGTTCTAATGAAATTATATATTCTCTTATTTTAATTACATAGTAACATAAATAACGTGTGAGACGATTCATACAGGAGGTAAAGGGATTTCGTCTCAATCTTCTTTCATTGAGGCATATCTTTTTAATATTCACCTAAATTATTTTATAAGTTGTTTAAACAACCATTATGAAATTTAATATCCATATTTTATATATAATACTTTCATTTAATGTCTTAGAAAATGTATTAATTCATAGAGATTTATATTTCAATATTTTAAGTGGTATGTTACACCTTGACCATTTATTGATTTAATTATTAAAACATTTTCTTTATGAAATAAATTTAAATATTTAATAATATTTATATTAATGGATTATACATGAAATTGTATGTCAGTATTGAATTTCATTCAAATTTTTTCAATGAAAATTTTTTATAAGTAAATTTTTACTTTTTTATAAAATTAAAAGAGGAACACTTTTCTTGTATACGATGATAATGACTTCTTGGTCGCCATAACCGTTATTTGATATTTTGAATCATCTATAAGACATATGGTATTTTAAAAGGAAATTAACCCCTTATTGACTTTTTGGGTATATTTTTAATGAAAATAGATTATTAAATAAAAATGTAATTTTTATATTTTTTTCATATTGATTATAATATTTTTCTAAAAGGGTTTTGTGATGAACATAACTTAATCATGAAATAGTAAATGTGAATTTTATGAAAAGGATGATCTCGATATAGATTATATGATGTTTTGATCCCCATTATAGCTCATAGGTGAGCTCGACACAATGTATACGAAGGGTTGAGCCCTATTATAGCTCATAGGTGAACCCGATATAGCTTATATGGTGGGATGATCCCCATTATAGCTCATGGGTGATTTGAACATAGAATATACAAAGGGTGATCCACTTTATTGATCTACAATTCATTATGTAATTAAAATATTGTATGTTGGACATATTGTTATTACAATTTAAATTGGATGGAACATGTTTTATGTATATGATGATCTATGTCACCTAAAAGTGTTATACATTCCTGTTATTGTTTTAAGTGTTTTTCTTTGAAAATAAATCTTTAGTGTTATTCATGTGAAAATATTTTTTTCATTAACAAAAATAATATTAAATGGATTACCTTTTTTTAAACAGAATAATGGTTTTATTAATATTTATGTCTCTTACTATGGTTTTTGTTCTCATCCACTGTTTTTAATTATTTTCATATTATTTAAGGGGGATTAGAGTCAAAGATGGAATCATGGAAAAGTTATAATAAATAAACATGTAAAGAAAACCTGTTTTATTTTTTAAAAAATGGTGTTATTGGTTTACTTGATACTATTATAAGAGTAGACTTTTTTCTATGGTTTTATATGTAATATTTATGAACTAATGATCAAAATCTATAAACCTGAAAATATTCTCAATGTGAATTCTTGGCCTCACTAAATATCATGCAATGTTTAATTTCGGGGCCTTATATAAGGTGTATAACCATTAATAAATATTTATTTTCTCTATTCTAGGATGAATAACTATCATACATATCAACATATCATTGTTTGGATCCAGCTCACTCGTTATGATAAAAAATTCTCTCCCTAAGTACCTTGGAGGTTGTTGGTTGTCGCTAAAAAACCGTGGATAGTTAATTGGTTTGAAAAGACCAGTAGTTCCTTGATGTTGAAAAAATTAACATTATATTGATGGTTTAACAGATAATTCTATACCTTCATCACATTAGTGGGTCTCTCATGTCAGAATACTATAATTATGTTCCATTCTACCGCATACCAAATCATTTAATCCAATTAGGTAAATTTTGTGTTCTTCTTCTCCCCTCTTAGAAAATGTGGGATGTAGAAATTTCTAGGAACCATTTTATTTTTCTATCAGTACACCATAATTAATCTCTATATTAAAAATCATTTCCAAATGATTATTTATAGATTATATCAAATATATTTTCACATTGAGGGTGAAATAGACAATTTATACAAATATATAAAGGTCTCGGATCATGAAGTCTATTTATTGACTAAGTTTTTTCCGACCAATGAAGCGGTCAACCATGAATCCATGGGTAGAAACAGATCTGGAGGTGTATCACACATGTATTTTGATGATTTACTTATATTCCCTGATAGATTCATAATATTTTTTCTTTATTTAATTGTAATCACTTTCCATTTTAAGTTAGATAGAGTTAATAAAATATTTCCTGAAAAAATATTCTTGAATTCCTTAAATCCTAACACATTCTTCTATTCCTTAGGATTCATATTCTTGAAAAATTTCCACCAATAATGAGGATCTCCCTCTATATGATAAATATTATGTAGAACCTTCCCTTGTTGGGAACATTAAATGATAAATAATATATTTTCATTGGAGTTGATCCATTGTTCTGTGATTAAGGGATATGAGGATCTATTGAATGTATATTGTTTTGTCATAGATTTACATTAATTATATCCTATTAATTATTTTGTGGGTTCATGAACTCTTCCTGATAAATTATTTTATTCATAGGCCGAGTTATCTAAAAGAGTATCATGAATATGATTACGATTCTTAACCCTATCAGGTTTGGTATCTCATTGGGGAAATAATCACATTTCATGTGGCATTGATTGTTTACCAAATTCCTGTTATTTTTTCTGATTGGATATAATAAACACAATATTATGGATTTGTTTTTAAACTATTATACAAATAATTGAGAAATTGAATGAAATTTAATATATAACATATAAATCACATTTATTTTTTATCTTATAAATATTAAGGATTTAATCTATGTTATCCACAAACTATTTACTAACATATACTATTATAAGAAATTTCCCCCTAATAATGGTTTGTAATGACCCTATGAATCTATTAAACCATATCCCTCAGGAGTGTCAATCCATTTGTACAACAACGCCAATTTCCATGCACTAGTTCTATGTTGTGTCTCCATCAATGTGGTGTTTTTTATTATTACAACTTTGTAATGTTGTAATTGATCTACATCCACATGTAATATCCATATATGGATGAATTTTCTTGATAATACACATAATTTATACCTTCCAAATTTAGTGATGTTTTCTTGTACATCGTTTTATATCTATGGATTTCACTTGTGTATTCTAATCTTAATCCTAAAAAATTGATCTTTTTATTCGATTCCAACAATAATAACCATTCTTTTTGTATCACATTAATTATTGTATTAGTAAATTAATTTACACATAATAAAACATGGGAAACTTACAATTCCAGTGTCTGTTTGAATTTTTTACATTATATGACAACATAATATTTGAAATACATCATCTTCAGTGAAAGAAAACATAACATGCTCATACATAAAAATGAATGGGATAACCCGGGGATATACATAAGAATGTGGTGAGATAAAAATCATAGTAAGGGAAAAAATGGAATAAAATAAATAAAAGAATACATGTTATACTATTTTAATGTCAATAATGTATTAAAGGAGTGAGAATCATAAACATGAACAATGATACATGATATAACATGATAATATAACATGTAAAATGGGAAATGTGGAGAAAACTTAAAAACACATGATAAACACAGGATACCGATAAATTCAAGGGAATCACGATGAATAAATTACCAAAATTGAAATAGGTTCACTTCCTATTTCAAAATTAAGTCTCAAGAGAATAAACATTACCCAATTAATCGGGGTGATATATAATTTTGGGTTCACCCATTACATTCACTTCATTATAATTCTTTACTGTACCCCATATATCATGTAACATGGATTCAATCTTCATAATATTTTATTTACCAATAATGGATTGCGTAATAAATATATGTAAGTACCATATAATTGAATTATAATTTTATAAATTGGAACACCCATGATATGAAATGGATGTGGTGTTCTCAAAACAGTTGTTTTTATATAGGAAATAATGATGAAAATTCTGCCCCATAACGATATTAGATAAAAATTTATAAAATGAGATGATAAGAGAGATAATGGTCTCTCATTATTTTTAAATAAAACGAGTCACAATATGGACATGGAAGGACATATCACAACAATTGGAATTACAATTATAAGGCATAAGATAACAAAAACCTAAATAATAGAGAGAATGTGAGGATCTTTTACATGAGTGTGTGACACCCAATGTTTTGGAGGAGCTTCTTGAGAGCTTGGGGGGACCTTGGGAGGAATATGGAGATGAAAATGTAGAGTATTAAAATTATAAAATAATTATGAGTGAATATACGTTGGATCTTTGGTAGGTTTATGTAAGAAAATAACGGGTCATTAATTTAACATTTGTTAAAAAAACATTATGGACTCTATATAATAAATTTACCAAATCCACAAACCAAACCATAGTTTTTTCAAATCATTTCATCCAAATGGTAGTGGTTTTAATTATTATATATCTATATGGTCCTAACATAATAATATAATAACTTTATGATGTGGAACTAATTCATACTACAATTGAAATGATTTTGAAACTTTAAAATATATTAATGTTTTTAGTGCATAAATAATAATAATAAAATAAACATAAAATAACATTAGATTAAATTAAAAACATAAATTCTATCATGTATAACTTGTATATTATTTATTATTTCTCTTTTGGTTCTTTATTATGTCATAATAAACACTACATATTTCTACGATATTAAATTTCTACTTGAAAATTTTATAGTCTCATAAATTATTAATAATTATCCATTGGATAATTTTAATGTTATTGTTCGAAAAATTATAATCATTTTTTTAAAAATATATTTTTAAAATTTGTGAATTAATAATTTTAATATAGAATGGACAGTAATTTAGACTTAATGGTCTTTTTTCTAGTTATATTTTTTTTATAAATTTTAAAAATTACACTTGATTTCATAATGATATTGTGACCATTTATATTTTATCAATAATATTTAATAAAAATAATCTTAAAAACTATTTTTTTTTTCAAAAATCTATTCATTATTTAAAATAATTTATTTATTTGATTTTGAATATTTCCCAAAAAAATAATATTTTTGTTTCATTCTATTAATATAAAAATCATCTATACAATAATAATAATATGCCATTAATATAACAACTATAATATTATAAATAATATACACACTCATATATCACAGGTTGGCTACATATCTCTTTAAAATAGAAATAGATTCATTTGTGTTTAATTGAGTGAATGTAAGATATTCATGGGGTAGTTAAACATACATTGTTTGGGCCATTATCTCTATGATCTTTAAATTCTCCACTAAATTGTATATTCTCATGATTATGTCCATCTATCTAGACTTGGTATTGGTAAATGTAAAATACTATTGATGATATCTTCCTAGAAATATTTGATGAATGGGCCTCACATGGTATATTTCTACTGGATGAGGCCATCAATTACTTTTTCTGTATCAATTGGATTTGTCAAAACCCTATATTTTAATTAATCATGTGATCACTTTTCGATTGATATATAATCAATGATAATTTATCCGAATGGTATTTGAAATAAAACTAAAGGAGGGAATGTTCTTTCATTAACCATAATACATAATGAGAAATTTAATTTATTTATTTGGGGAATTTTATTTATATAAATTTGGTTTGTTACCGAAAATTTTATGATAAGGATTCTAAATATGAGATTAATAGAGTTTTATGTCACAACTCGTCCCTTAGGGCCTGTGTTGTGAATATCCCATGCCCGCCTTCCATAGGCCAAGAGTTAGAGACAAGAATCGGAAAGTTGAATCCCTAAAACAAGAAGGAATTTCCATTAATCCTATACAACACACAATCCATGAACACAACAAGATGGAATCACAAAGTCAAAATGCAGTAGTAAATTTTGTAGGGAAGGTAAATGGGCCAGAATACCAGACCAACTAAGCGATACAACTATAACAGAAAACAGTAAACCACTCTTGATATCATCCACAATGGATCCAACCAGAAAGGTAGGTACATCTCATTTCTATAGCTCTCCACATCATCAGGTCACCTCTGTGTACCACCCAGTCCTGTATTCTATAGTCTTAGCTGAGAAACTCATTTTCTACACAAGACACAACAATGAGAAGGCGAGGCTCGTGCAGGGGTGAGTATAAAAATACCCAATAGGGACCCCGAGAACCCTGCAAGTATCTCAGAATTCAACAAATGAAAACCACAAAGCATGATGTCAGTCACAAAGCACAATGAAAAACACATAGCCTAAAAAATTTATAACATAAATACTGAAGTACATATGATCAGTCGTAAAGTTAGACCATATTCTTTTGTCAAGGGTTTTTCTATTGATCCACACATGATCGCTCGGTGCTAATCCACAATTGTTCACTAGGTTCTGATCTTTATAAGATCACTAGGTTCTGATCCACAGAGGATCTCTAGGAGTTGACCCACACAGGATCTCTAGGAACTGATCCACACAGGACCAATTGACATTGATCTACATAAGATCAATATTTATTCTCCACATCTCAGCTAGCCATTAGATTCCCATTCATAGTACTCTTGGTTCAAGGAGGATCCATTCCTCAATCAATAAATAATCATTTATCCAACACTAAGTCCCACTTGGATTTATCCCAATTACCTGTCATGACATAAGGGTTTGTACACAATAGACGGTGCATCAATCAGACGCCCAATCTAATAGTTATACGCATTTTAGTACCAGGACCCCGATTAGAATCAGGTACGATCAAACCCAGCCATACTCTTCCTTTCTCTAAAAACTCAAGTGGATTATATCAAAAGGACCATCTTGTTCCAAGGTTTACAGCGTTGTAGACAGTTTTTCAAAAGAACACCGGGTATGCGAGATAATAACTTTTAAGAGTATATGGGCCAAAATGGGTCTTAGTCTAGTCTTACCTGTTTCAGGTCAACCCGACCCATTCTGGGTCAGAACTGGTTGGCCCATGGACTGGCTTGGCCCAAACAGGCTGAGCTAGGACCTGCTGAGCTCGGCCCACTGGGATATGGACCAGCCTTTCATGGCGGTTGGCATGACCTTCGTGTGTGGTATTGTGGCCCCCCTTCAAGAATGGATGATAGAGTAGTTTGGATCTTAAACCGGCAGCTCCACATGGTGCCTCCTTTCTATCCGTGGGACCTATAGAGAGAAAGTCCCCCTCCTCCATGGCTTTGAAGCGATGAACTCCACCTACAACATGACCATCGTGGCTGGTCAAGAGACAGCTACCCCGTCAGTCCACAGTGGCACCGCCCCCTTCTATGGTCGGTGAGCATCAACCGCCACCTTCTCTCTCGTGCACTGGTCTCCGGAACTGCTGCACTGGTCGCTGGTGCCTCCACACTAGTTCCATGCCAGTAGGTCTTTCTTGGGCCACTGGTTGAGCTCTGGTTGTCCGATTTTCCTTCGGAAAGCACCTACGAGCCTCCCATGATGCCTTCGTCACTTCTTGGCTCCCATATTCCTCATGCGCACTAATCTGAAACCTGTCTTGGAAGAATCAGACAAATACCAAAGCGGCTAAGTGTCCAGGCCTTGTTCATTTTTCCCGCGCCCTCTGTGTTAGCATTATATCATGCGGTTAATAACCAGATTATCACAGAATAAATTTAATCTCGTTCAGATCTTCTGCGATTCATCATGTTTCAACAATGAGAGAAAGAAACAATTCTCATGAATTTATAAATAAAAACCACCTAACTCATAAATGGAGGTTACTTTGTGGTTTTGGAAGAGTAATTCACTCTTGATGATTCCACTAAAATTCCATGATATTGGATTTTCACCATCCAATATTTTGTTCTTCATCGGGGAATGATTTCTTGGTACTTCGCAAGAGGTTCCTCATAGCCGTGTCAAAAACCAAACTCAAGCCTCACATAAATAAAATAGGAAAATAGGTTAACAAAATGGGAGATTAATGAGGATTATTTATGAATGATCCTATTAATCTCTCAATGGTGTGGTTACAATCCTATGATTCAAGACATTAAATGTATTGACAACCCATCGATCCCACCACATCCACTCAAGAGGAGGTAGGAAAATTAAATTAAAATTTTCATGTATGTTTATTATTTCTTTAAAATAATCAAAAACTAAATATTTCACCCGAACTACAACATTCAAACTTAAAAACCCCTTAAACAAATATCAGCGTTGTGAATTCAATGCTTCCCAATATATTTTAATCCAATCATAGGTTCAAAAGATAGAAAACAGTGCTCACGGGTTTACTGAACATACCATAAAAAAGATCATATTTTATTACAGACAAGCTGGGCCTCATAATCAAGTGCCTTCAATTTTCACAGACTCATAATAATCCCATATAATTTAAAAAAAATAATATTGAATTTTTGAGTCTTTACATTTTCCCCACCATAGAGAATTTCATCCCTGAATTCTACAACAAAACATCGGAAACAAATGGGGGTACTGAGAAGGCATCTAATCCTCCCGCACCCATGTCATCTCCTAGAGGTTCTTGTGATACCAACAAACTCGAACAAGTGGGATGTACTACCCATAAAGGACCCACTCCTATAGATCCTCTATCTCCACTAAAAACAATGCAAACTTCGCCCCATCATCATTTTACATCTCACCCCAGTCGATAACAAGGGATGGATCATGCACTGACCTTCTCAGCTATGACAAATGGAAAACATTATATACCTAGTGCATCTATGAGGGAAGAGCTAGATGGTACGCCACCTCGCCTACTCTGTTGAGGATTTGGAATGGACAGATAAACCTCAGAGATAACTTGTCACCCCGACCAAACCTCTATAATCCTCCTCAGGATGAGACCCATAGGAAGACAGAAAATCTTTGATCAAACTCCAAGGGTCTCTATATCCTGCCGAAATAAGATTTTTGTCTGATATGTACAGTCTTCACCCTCTCCTGGATGATCTGTACCTTCTCCATGGTATCATATACCATCTCTGGACACATAAATGCTTACTCCCATGGTTCCATACAGCATAGTGGTGATCTACAAGGTCACACATACAAGACCTCAAATGGAGCCATGTCGATGGTGGAGTGATAAATGTTTTTATAAGAGTACTCCACCAGTGGTAGGTGGTCCTCCAAACTGCGTCCAAAATCCAGGACAGAAGCACAAAGAATGTCCTCATGTGTTTGAATGGTCCGCTCCATTTAACCATCTATTTGAGGAATTAAGGTGGTGATGAAGCATAGCTGTAACCCGAATGCCACCTGCAATCCCTTCCACAAGCAAGATATAAAACAAGAATATCCATCTGAGAAGACCGTCATTGGCACCACGTGATGTTGTACAATGTTGTGTACGTTGAGGCATCCCTTGCTCTCTACCGATCCCTTCTCTCGGATGGGTAGGAAGTGGGACAACTTGGTGAGTCAGTCAATGATCACCCAGATTGAATCTTGGCCCTTGGACATACATGGTAGCCCTATTATGATGTCCATGGATTTAACATCCCACTTTTACTTTTTAACTCAGGTGGATGAGCTAACCCTTATGGTACCTGATGCTCATCCTTCACTTGCTGAAAAATGAGGCAACGTGATAGGAACTCTTCCACCACTCTATTTTTCCATGGCTATTTGTAATGACTCTGGAGGTCATAGTACATCTTTTCAACTCGATGATGTACCGTCGAAGGGTATGTGTGGAACTCCCTCAACACCAACTTGAGTAACATTACTGTTACCATGGTGCATCCTCTGAAAAGGATGAAGTGATCCCCACCATCAAAAAATTGAGCTGGAGCCTCTCTTGATGATATATGAGCACGTTGGGCCTCACATTCTATATCCCCAAGTTGTGTCTCCCAAACTCACTGAAGGAGTGGGGGTGTATCTATCATAGGATGGAGGTAGGCTACTCTATCACTATCCATGAAGGATAACTGCAATGAGGTTAGCTGCTCTATTGCCTCTCTCTGTAACTGTAGACTGGACATCCTACTGAGTTCATCTGTTACTATGTTCTCCTACCCAAGAGTGTAGAATATCTCAATGTCATAGGCTGGGTGGAACTCCAGTCATCACCACTGACTCAGGTTCAGGTCTTTCTGTTAGAAGATATACATGAGACTCGTGTGATCAGAGAAAAAATTAATCTATTCACTTATCAAGTAGTGCTGCGAAATATTCATAAAAAAGGACACTACTGCTAACTCTATGTCATGGGTAGTTTGGTTCATCTCATTGTGTCTCAACTGTAGTGAGCTGTAGGCGATCACTGGTCACTCCTGCATCAGGAAACAACCTAGTATGATCCCTTATGTGTCACAGTAGACTATATACCTAATTCCTTCAGCTGGAAGCCTCAAGATGGAGGCACTCATCAGGATTTACCTCATCTCCTGAAAACTCTTCTGGAACCTCTCTATGCACATGGAATGATGTCCCTTCATTTTCAATGATAACAAGGATGTCCCAACTCTAGAAAAGTCAGATTAGAATATCCAGTAGTACCATCCAATCCCACAAAATTCCGCACCTCGGTCACTATCCATGGTGGCTCCTAAGAAAGCACTAACTCTATATTCTCAGTATCCTTGAGGACTCTTTCCACCTAGATAATGTGAACCAAGAAGTGGACTTCCCATATCCAGAACTGGAACATCAAGATATTTCCATAAATATAATTCCCATGAAGTGTATCCTGAATTATCTATAGGTGTGTGGATTCCTCCTACTCCAATGTAGATTGTATCAAGATGTCTCCAATGAAGAACACCACAATGTGATTGAGGTAAGGCTGTAAGATCCTATTCATGAGCCTCATGAACACTTTTGGAGTGTTGGTCACATGGAAGGGAATTATGAAGAACTAGTAATGGACATACATACATTTGAATGCTGTCTTTAGTATATTCTCATCCTATACCCAGACCTAGTGATAGCTAGATCAGAGGTCTATCTTTGAAAACCATTGAGCTCCCTTTATCTATTTGAATATATAAAAAATATTCATGAGTGTATACATGTTCTTCATAGTCACTTGGTCTAAGCACCAGTAGTCCACACAAAGCTTTAGACTCACATCTACCTTCATAGAGAAAAATATCGGGGATTCCCATAGAGAAACACACAGCCTTGTGAACCCCTTCCTCTGCAAGTCCTCCAATTGTACACGCAACTCACAAAGCTCTGCGGGCGCCATCTGATAATTTTTCATACCATGGTATAGGTTGGTATATAAATCTAATTTTCTTCTAGGAGGTTTCCCTAAAACATCATCAGGAAAGACATCAGAATACTAGTCCACCACTATAGGATAACTCAGACTTCTAAAGACAAAAACTCTGAGGTTAAGGCTAGCCATCTGATGAGTGATCGACTGCACATTCCTACGAGTATGTCCATCTTATACTGCAAAGGTACCCTTCTCACAGTTGAAGGAAAATATAATCCCATACTCAGAGACTTAGCACACTTGGAAGCTAAAATAGTCAGTCTAAGGATGGATTGTGGATAGCTAGTCCATACCCAAGAAGATGTCGTAAATCCTCAATGTTGACACTAAGAGATCCTAGTTGAATCTCTTGACTCATAGAGTGAGATCACACTATAGGCACCAATTTTTAATCATTAAATCTTCTCTAGTTGGAGTCTTTAATCGTAAGGATCGAGGAAATGACTCTGTCAGAATCTCTGAGCTCCGAATGAGTATTTTAGCCAAAAAGAGTGACAGGAACCTATGTCAATATGAAATGAAGCTATTATATAATAGACAGAGATCATACCTCTAATCATCTATGGAGCACCATGGATATATCTCTCTATCGCCTGAAGATATTCTTTCCCCTGTCCACATCCTCCCTGTAGTTGGGGTGGACCACCTGGGGGTGGTGGTGGAAGAACGTCAAAGAGTCTTCCACCACCTCCTGCACGACCTCATCCCCTACTATACCTATAGCCATGTTGACCCCATGCTCAAACCTCGGTGACATCCACAGTGGTACCTTAGTCATCTACTGATCTTCTATGTGGGGAGTCATGCAGTCAAAAGCCATGTGTCATTGTCCTCTGTAATAGTAACAATATTTAGTTCTCATATGACCTCCTAGTCCTCGCGAGCTCCGAACCACTGACCCTGCATCCTGTGGTCATCCACCAGAAGGTCTGGCCGGCATGGACCTCTGCATCATCTGCCTACTACCTGCTACAGATGACTCGATTACCTATTGTCCTGTGGTGGCTCTCACCATTGGTTCCTACTCACCTAAGAATATCTCCACCATTAATTCTCTCTCACGCACCTTATCCTATGTTAGGATATTCTGTGATATCATCGACACTCTGATCTCCTACTAGAAACCCTGATCAAAGGTCTGGTCCTTGAAAAATGGGACTCATTCCATGAAGGTGGAGTAGCATGAGTGTTAAGTGAATCTCTCCTAGTACTAGGCCACTGATAGGCTACCCTGATGTAAGTACAAAAAACACCTAGATAGGCACTGAGTATAAATTTTCTAGTATGAACTATGGCTTGAATAGGATCTCGATATCGAAAATCTAGAATGTTTCCAACCCATGAGTTCAGATCTTTAGACTCCACCATATCCCTACTCTGCCCCAGAATAGGCTAGTAGCTATTATCACAATATGATATGATGGTATCTCAACTAAGAGAAATATATGTGCCACATTCTCCAGCCATTCCTCACCTTCTTGGGGATCTACCTCTCCTCGAAACCATTGAGGCATATGTCTATTGAAATCATGCAACATGATGAGTCTACATGAATGGTCTTCCAAGGGTGCTGGTGGATTCTGTTACCCTCTGAGTGGTGGTGCTACTGGTACTCCACCCGAAGGTTCCAGCATATTATGAGGGACATGCACCAAAGCCTCATCTCTCAGTGGGCCATCATCATGTACTCTCTCTCGAATCAAACCTGGATATCTATGCGGTGGCATCCTGAAAAGAAACAGGTTATCCACTATGAATATGTTATACTGGTTAGTTGTCTCTATGGACATTTAATGTTAAACATTTCCAAAACACACAAAATCAGTGTATTTGTGCACCGAGTCAGAAATCAAAATTCAGGGTCCTTGTGAATGGATACGTCAACTGTCTAACCAAAAATGGACTCCCCGAACTGAAAAACACACTCGGCACTCTAAAAATTATTTCCCTATTGGAAATATCAGATTCATATTTCTTTGGTAGAACCTATTCCATTGATACCACCTTTTCACGACCCGTCCCTCGGGGCCCGTGCCATGACTACCCCATGCCCGCCTTCCATAGGCTAGGGAATAGAGACTATCATAGGAAAGGAGTATCCCTAAAATGGGAGGGAATTTCCTTTAAAAGTGTAAAAAACATTCCAATAACACAATAATATGTGATCACTAGGTAAAACTGTAGTACTTAATTTTTTTTCTGAAAGTAAATGAGTCGGAATACCAGCCCAACTGAAAGACACTACTAGAAAAGAAAATAATACACCGCTCCTGAGATCATCAACCATGGATCCTACCAAAAGGATAGGTACAAATCATCTAACAATCTCTCTATGTTAGCTAGTAACCTCTGTGTACTGCCTGGTCCTAGATCTTATTGTCTCAACAGAGCTGCACATCATTTTCACAAGACACAACAAGGTTCGGGAATGGAACGTGCATGGGTGAGAATAAAAATACCCAGTAGGGACACCAAGACCCTTGAAGATATCTTAGAATTTCACCAAGGAAAACCAAAAACCATGATCATAATAACAAATAACAAATAAAAAGACTCTTTTAAAACCAATTATATCTTACATACATACATATATATGATTAGTCGTAAAGATAGATCATCTTAATCTGTCATGGGTTCTGCTGCTGATACACACAGGATCGCTCGATGCTAATTCACACGTGATCGCTAAGTACTAAGCCACATAGTACCTAAAGGTGTTGATCCACACAATATCTCTTGGTTCTGATCCACATAGGATCTCTAGGTTCTGATCCACAAAGTATCACTATTCATTATTTACATCTCATATAGCCACTGGATTCCCATACATAGTACACTTGATTCTAGAAGGATCCCCTCCTCAAGCCATAGGTCTTAATACAACTAGAACTAAGTCCCAATAAGAAGTAATCTAAAGATACTTCGTGGAATATGGGTTCTAACTCAATAGACAATGTGCCAAACGAACAACCAGTCTGTGATTTGAAGGCATTTTAGTGTCGAGGCCCTCCATGTTTTCGGGTACGATCCAACCCAGCTGTACTCCAACTTTCTCCAAATTTCAGGTGAAGTATCTCAAATGGACCATCTCATTCCAAGGACACCACAGATATATAAATTTAATCAAAGGGCAATCTGGTTTGTGATATACTACCTTTTATGCATATCTTGGCCGAAATCAGTATTTGTATTGTCCAACCCGACCAGGGCTGACCCAAACTAGTTTGGGTTGACATGACCAAGTCTAGGTACAAACCTTCCTAGCCTGAACCAGCTGGGCCGCAGACCGGTGCAGCCCAAATCGGCTGGCCTAGGCTACAATGGGCTTGGCCTAAAGGGAATCGGACTGGCCTGACCCACCAGCAGGCATGACTTGCCTGATGGCTCGCGCGACCCATCTTTACCGAATGGCTCATTGATTCGTTTATCTCTTCCACCAGAGGCTCCACATGGCATCACCTTGTTGTCCGCATAACCAAGAGGGAGTGGGTCCCCCTCCACCGCATATTTGAAGCTGCGAAATCTACCTATGGTGAAAGACGATGCCCAACCCTTCCATCTACATGTCTTTCCAAGAGCTGGCGACCCCTTCGGTGTATCGCGGCACTGCCCCCTTCTGCAGCCGGTGAGCTCCGGCCACCACCTTCCCCGGTTGGCGTAGGCAGGTCCTCTACGAGCCCCCCAAGTGACCTCCAGTGGTCCATTTTACCTTCTAAAAGCTCATATCAGCCACCTAGGATGTCTTCGTCATTACATGTCCCCTGGATTCATCTTCCCAATGTAGTTGGAATTTCGTCCCCGAAGAATGAGACAAATTCCAAAGCAGCGGAGGGTCCGAGCCTTGTTGTTTTGGCCGGTGTGCTTCGCATTAGCATTATTTCATGTTGTTAACAAACAATTCATCACAAAATAAATTTAATAATGTTAAGAACATCCTCAATTCCACACGTTTCAAGAATGTGGTAAAGAAAAAATAATCATGAATTTAGAAATAAACAAACCCTACCTCGTAATTGGAGGTAACGTCACAGTTGCGAAAGAAGAATTCACGCTTAATGAAGCTTCCCGCATTTGTCGATTCAGAATCATTTACATTCAAGCTTCTGTTCTTCATCAGTGGATGATTTCATGGTACTTCACCACATTTTCTTCATAGTCATGTAAAAAACAGCAACCCAAGCCTCAATTAAATATATGGGGAAAATGGTAAACACAATGAGAGATTAATGAGGTTATTTATTGAATGAACCACATAATCTCTCAATGGTGTTGTTACAAACCAAATAGTCAATACATTAAATGGATTGATATCCCATCGATATGACCACCTCCACTCAAGAGGTGGTAGGAAAAGAAAATAACAATTATTATTTTATTTTGTTATATCATTAAAAGTCATAGAAGCAATCATTTTCACCTGACTTACTACGGTCGAAGTCAAGCCTCCATTAAGGGAATCCTGAAACTGTAGATTAAATGGTGCCTTAATATTTTAAATTATATAATAGATTCAAATGATTGAAAACACCACCCGTCAATTTAGTGAATATACCATTAAAAAAGGTTCAAAAATCTGTTTTGGGAACACCATGCCTCAGAATCAAGTGCTGTCAATTTTCAGATTCTCGTAATAATCCCAAATAATTTATAAAAACATTTATACTATATTTCTTGGTCTTTAAATTATTCTTGTAAAACAATAAATTAAATTACATTATTTGATGCAAATAAATAATTTAATGAATTATTTTTCATAATTGACACTCTTTTAAAAATGTAGTATTCTGCACACCATTTTAACACTTATATAGTATTCCACCAATTTACTCCCCTTGATAGTCCATAAATATATTATTTTGTCTAATTAATGGCCTATAAAAATTCTAATCATCTTAGATTATTCATTAAATATTAAATTCAAGTGTTATCCATGTTATAATGATTATTTGTCAAAAACTCAAACCCTACGAGGATGATTTCATATTTTACACCTTGTTTTCATAGTAATTGAGTATCTATGTTCCCATAAATATAATTTAACATTATCAATTTTTATTAATTTTATAATAACATCTAATTTATTCCCTCTTTAATTAATATGTTTCTAATTTAAAATTTACTCATGTAATTAGGTTTTATTTTTGAAACTAATTTTAAAATCAATATCTCCGAGATGTGAAAAAATATTTATGGAATTATTATAGTACTTATTTAAAATATCACAAAAAATTCTATTTAAATGTTATTTTATGTAGTGATATTTGTTTTGTCTTTATATTGTGTTAATTGTTTTGCTTAAAAAAACATTTATGAATTGAGGTTTTCCACAAAGGTATTTCAAATTCTGAAAACTATTCACACCAATTAAGAATAAAATGTTTTATATTTCACTCAATATTGTGATTATAAAACAATAATATATTTTTAAGAGTCCATTATTAGTTAATTAAAAAAAATTAATGTAAGATGGTATGATAAATTTTACTATGAAATATTTTTAATGAATTTTCAATAGAAATGGATGACTTTTAACAAGATTATATTTATAAGAATAAATTAAGAAACATAATTTTCAAAAAAATTAAGAATAACATATTCTAAATAATTATGAGTTCTATTAACAAGATTTTTAAAATTAATATATTTTTTATTATCTTATGATTTATATTTAAAAGCAATTTCATGGGAAAGGGTTATTTTCTACATTCTTTTTTCTATGTAATATTATATTACACATCTAAAAGCATTCCTAATCTACCAGTTGATTCTATACCCATATTTTAACAAATTAAAAATGTTAAATTTAACTAAGATAAACTTTCCATAACTTCCATTGTCTTTAAAAAACATCGTTACCTAATTACAAAATTTTTTCCATCAAATGAATTTATTTTGTGGAACCATATTTTTAAAATTACAATGATTGGATGGTGTTTGTTTAAATACATAAACATTGTTTGGTTGGAGTTATTACTAATATTACCTTATATTCAACATTTATATTTTTTTAATTTTATATTACCAATTATCATGATTTAATAATATTTTACTCTAAATTCATTGATTTTAATTGGATATCATTTTATTTTCCAGGGGTATATTGTTTTAGGTTTTTTAATTGAAATACAAACTCTTCTACTTTTTAATTATATATTAAAATTATAAGAAACTCATTTTATTTCATTGAGATGGACATAATATAATAATGAATTATTTTATGGGGAAGAGATATGTATAGATGTTAATAGGTGGGGTCATATATCACCCTCTAACACATTGGACTAATGTTTGTACTAGTGATCCTAAAGGACTACATGAAATGATTTATTACATAAATAAGTGAAATATAGAAGATTTATACCAATCCAAATGGGTATACAATATTATTTGTCTAAAAAATGTATATGAAAAGAATAATCCACTCCCATGAGGTACATTATGGGTAATCCTAAACATACTTTGTGATTAATGTCTTGGTGGGAAGCCATGATTTACTATTTCAATGTATATCATAATACAATAGTCCTATGTCAATGTCATGTACCTATGATTATACTTAGTAACACCAGTTTAATCACTCATGATTTTTCCAGAAAATTTATATGGTATATGTTTTTAAATTTAATATTACATGAAATATTATCAAGACATATAGAAAATAAATATTTTTTCATGGTCTATATAATTTAACATTTATCCTCTTTTCATGTTTCCAAATATTTTAATGATATTACCCTTTCTAAGATGTTGATAATTTTTTTGTAATTATTATTTTCAGGTTACCCTTTTCAAATGTGTTCTCATAGATAGGTTATAAAGGAATATATATGTTAAATTAATCCAAAAGGAAGTCTAAATGAGTTAAAAAATAATAAATAACCATTTATTATCATTTTTAGGTAAAAATAATTCAATATAAAGAATTTAGTTTAATGGTTTACATAATATTTATTGTATTTATATTAATGTATTATTTATGTAATGTATATATAAGGTTTCCGTACTAGTGTTATGGACAGATATACAATTATAAGGGGAGTAGGGGTAGATACTATTGGTATAATAGAAATTTTCTATAAATCTGATATTTCCTTACAAGTTATGTTTATCATTTTTTGCTAAGTGCATTGATAATGGAGATACTATAGGTGCTTCAAAATTTAAATATTAGCAGAATAAATTTTTTAGATTTTACATGGATCAGTGATTTAGTTTTAAAATCATATTTATGTGTCATTAAATTAGATCTCATTTTTATTTCATGGATGATATGACGACATATTATCCATACTTGGATGATAGCGAGATCTATAAATATGTTTAAGAACGTATGTTGTATCAATCTAAATGGTTTGGATATGGGGTATTATGAATGTTGAAATTTTAAACAGAATGAAAATTTGATGGAAATGTATGTGATAAGAGAAAATCAATACCAAGTCAATAGATTATTGTCAATAACTAATTATAGTAGGTAGTTTCATTCCAAACATCGAGGGGATTTAATAAATGTCATTAAAGCGATATTCTAGGTGAAACTAAATTCGAATGTGGTAATTTTTTAATCATAATATCTCTCAATTAAAACATTTTGTTTACAAAAAATTGAATAATATAAAATATTATTCAATGGTAATCATTTTAGGCCTATGGAGGATTATATGATAGCATTGATGATCATCGATAATTTTTTCATTGGTTGTATTAGATTTATTAAATGGTGTCAATTGATATGGTTCACTAATAGGAAGATATGATTTAATGTTGTGGATTTCCATCATTTTGTTATTTTATAAGGGTAAATTTAATATTACTGAGCATTGGTATTATAAAATATCTTATTGTTACCTATTCAAGTAAAAAAGTTTTATTTTATCATATGTGATTTCAAAATTATATTGAGTTGTTATGGGAGGTTGTGAATAATGAAAAAATTGTTTTTTGATGTGGTTGATGTGAACATAAGTATTAGTTTCTTGATTTGACCAATGATGTTGCATAATAATTTTCAAAAACATGTTATAGTTATTTAATAGTTTTACAATATGATTTCATGAAATAGTGGTTGTGGGTTAATGGTTTGTGTCATGTTGAGAATGTCTCACACGATGGTAATATTGAGAATATTACAATGTTCATATATTTTTATATTAGTTGGGTAATTGTGTATAAAATCTTATGATTTGATTTGCCAATGAGCCTGTACCCTAGTAGTACAGGCTCCTGCTTGGCATCCAACTGACCCAAGATCAAATCCGGGCAGGGACTTATTTCTGGGGGAAGTGTAGCAGGACTATAGCAGGGAATTGTAACTGTACTGTAGAAGTGGTCGAACTATAGTGGCTACTATACTATTGCGACAGAGTCACTGTAGCAGGAATTGTAGCGGAGGTGGTATTGTAGCGGGTACTGAAGAAACCCGGGTACTGTAGCAGTACTATTCGCCGAGGGGCTCATTGATCCAGTAAATAGCCTTTCATTCCTAGTTTTCACGCCACTTGGCCTTGGGAATTCAGTCTATTTAATGGGTCTCACTCTACCCAGTATTAAGAGGTTTTTTCTTTAAATAATAAATTGAGGCTTCGGCCCCAACCATTAAAAAAATTAAATTTTTGAAAATGAACTTCCTATTTCTTATGTGACAATACACATCTAGTATTTTAAGATGTGGCTATTTCTGATAGGATGATGATGTTAGAAATTACTAATAAATTGGTGTAAAAATAACTATTCTCTTTAAATACCATGCTATATTTTTATATTATCAATAAAAGTTGATAGATTTATTGAGTTCAATTAATAATTTTGTAAATTTTTAAATGATAATGATGCATTGAAATCATTTGTTTTGTCACACTGCCCTTGTGGAGCATTTAAATTTTGGATTTGGTGTTATCCCATTGAGATTTAGATCATACTATAGATAAAATTATCCTTATGGATGTTAAAATGACTTCTATTTAAATTTAATATGTTCAAGAATATGTTTTTTGCATTCCATAAATTTTATAGACTATGAGGGAATCTTGTTTGGAAATCGTCCTATTATATTAGATAAATCTGAAGGGGAAGGGTTGTGTGTCATTGTTTAGGAGATGTAACCAGAATGAATAAACAAGTGAATGAATATTATTATTATTGATAGATTAGGTATCAGGTAATTGTTCAAAATCATTCTTAGGTATAAATATTTATATAGTAATATTTCATTATTGATCCCTTTCATTACCAATTATAAAATTCATAAAAATTCCTGAATTTTTGGTCAAGTGTTTTGATGTTTTAAAAATTTTGAATCTCAACTATTATTAGAAGAGACATAATAAATAAATAATATTATTTTATTTGTGTATGATGTTTTCAAGGAACCATGAGGAGTGAGATGTATTATGAAGATGTATACCACATATTAGGGATTTAATTTTGATATAGGTTTCACATTACAAAATTATGGTTAAACATCACACTGTTTTGGGGATTTAAACATTACCATAATATTTTGTTTGAAAATTTGACACCATATTTTGTTCATGTGTTAGGTTATGTCATCGTAGAATCATGAAAGTCAGTGTCACAATTATGTGATTTATACCATTGTGGTTGTTTCATAGGAATAAACTCCTCTAATTTAAGAGATGGAATTTTAATGAACTACGATAACATCATAGGGGAGGGTGTCATGTCACAGTAAAACACAATAATATTAGGATTCAATTTGTAGAAACCATTATGTATTAATACAGTTATATTTCTATATTTCATTTTTCATATTGGTAACCAATTCATATCAATTGTGTAGCCCTTATAAATGTTTATGATAAACATTATATATGAATTTTTTTATATTATAAACGTTATATATTAGATCTTGTATAATATTTCGAATCAAATTATTACAAACAATTATAATTAAATCTCTATGGAACTTATGAATATAGATATAGTGAACCATACAATGATTCCTCACATCCTTATGATCATTTGTAATTCAATAAAATTTTTATTATTTTGAGTTATTTGAGTGGTAATATTTTTTACATAAATTAAAATTAAATTTCAAGTTGTTTTATGATTTTAGAGAATACATTTTTGACATAGTATTAATGTCGAGTTGTAGATTGGGGGTTCTCGATAGCATCTGTGGGAGTTTGGGAATGACCAGACCACTATTGAAACCACCAGCTAGCCAGTAGATTTTATATATTAAAAATATCCTTACTAGGAACAACAACAAGCTATGGGATAGCTATTGGATTGACCAAGGATTATATGTATTTATTTGAAATTTTATTAGTTCTATAATTTTACTAAGACATCTCCTTAACACATCCTTTGGTTTTGTCCCCCCTTATATGTCTAGTAGCAACAACCAAGAGGGGTATTCCACCACATAATCCACCATTGTAGATTTGTTTTATTTGGGGTATATTTATTCATTTTTTCATTAACATTAGTGAGCCAGTGGTAAAAATATTATTCCTCGTTATATTTTATTTCCCACGACATTCATGTGATACATTTCCATTTAATGGTGTTATGCACTATTTTCAAGGAATTTAATAGTTTTTTTTATTTACATAATTTTTAAATCAATATATGTTTTATATCATATGAGTGGGACTCCCTTAGGGTACATAATCTGTTCTCTTTAATTTATTATATATTCTTGTCTTTATTCCTAGGAATGTTATTCGATAATTGATATATGATTCTTTAGGATTTGATTCAATATTAAAAAATAATATTATTTTTATTATGCCATTATTACTTTTCATATTTATGATTTTATATAATTTTAGATATGGTAATTTTAATTTGTATAGTTTAGTGGAAATAGAAATAATAATGTTGATCGATATATTTATGTCTCTAAAATAAGTTATCAAATTTTTAAGGGGGCGTGTGGTTTGAATTCATGGTTGTTGAATGGAAATTAAAAACCATGAATAATTATAAATTTTTTTCTATTGAATTAGTCATAATAAAATAATATGACATTTTTTTATTTTTATTGGAATCAAAACACATATAACATAAATTTTAAATTGTAAAATTATATGTGGAATGGTGGAATTGAATGATTTATATAAGAAAGTGATAATATATATATATATATATAATTAGAATTATAATTAAATGATTGAATCACTTATAATAATTTCAATATATATGGACACTAGTAAGGTAAATAGGAAAATAACTTTATTAATGTTAATTAGTACCCTTATCAAAGGCTATATGAACTCATAGTTGAGGTTCCTGTTTTATGAATGTTATTGTTTTTTAAAAACTAATAATTTATTTCAAGAAATCATGTGTGGAAACATATATTAAAATGATGATTATTGATAGTGATATCCTATTGAATAATAACAATCAATTTACATGAATTTATATTAAATAAAATTGAAATAATGATCCCTAAATCATGGAAATATTAGGCTGGCGGCCTTATATTCCCAATGTAATATCCTATATGTGAATTTGGATATGAGAATATTAATTACATATAAATTTCATTGTGTGACAATGATAGTGTGAGAATATAGATTCTCTTTAATCAATGACAATTGTTGAATTCAAGTTGGTGTTACTATAACCCATGATATACATGATGATTATGAATATAATGAGAAATTATTTCAAATTTTATCTCAAGTATGACATCATTTTATTCTACATGATGAATGATTATAGAGGAATGATGGGATGGGACAAGAAAATTACTTGGGAATGTCAGGATGAGTGTCTGGATTTTTTATGATAACTTGTGACTGGGGAATGCTGATAAAAGACCATGGAATGCAAGATACATTTCTGGATCGTAGTATAATGAAATAAATGAGCACTAATATTTCATTTTTATATATGTGGATGGAACATCCATCGAGAAATGGTGATATACTGCATAAAGTGGGATTAAGTAGGGACAATCCATTAGCGTCACAAACAAAAGGATCGACACATGTATAACCAAACTCAGTTCTTATCATAAACCCATGGTATTAATAAATAATTCGATTTTAGTTAAATTATTTTAAAATATGTAAATTAATTTTTAATAGAACATTAGAATAAAATACTTATTATATTGTGTTTTAGGGGTGTTATTTTTTGTGGCCTACAATGTTATAGTCACACCATAAAAAAGATGCTTTGGAACTTGGGTAACCATGGATACATTGTTACTTTTCACAGTGAATAGTTTATGGAATGTTCAGATGTGGATTCAAATTTCTCACTTTGTCATTTTATGTCTGGTTCTTGGAATGGGACATATATAATACCAGTTTAGGATGGGATAATAGCAATCATTTCTATATTTTTTAGTTTAGTACTATATTTTTAATATTTTCTATAGGGGATTTATTTTTTTTATATTAAACATTGATTTATTATTATATTTCATGACTATATTATTGTTTCACCACATTACCTACAATCAATGATTCTTTATGGCCTTTTATTTTATTTATTTATATAAATTTATGTTTTCCACTATGTATTCAATGAAATATTCTATAAAAAGTATCCTAACAGTTCTTCACTCTTATACACACCCGTTGGAAAATATAGAGTTATTTCTACATTCATGTAGCATACTCGCATTGGTGATCATTCAAGTGTCCTTTGGGTCATTAAAACAAAATTGGTATTTAAAAAATTTCATATATTTTGTTCTACTATTTAGTGACGTTTGATCGGAGATTATTATGTTTTTAAAGTATGATAATGACATCATTATATGGGGATTTGTTTCCATTTTTTAATAATATAATGTTCTATGTATAAAAATCATTATTTTTTGGTTTGATTTTTATAGATGACATATTTCCCTCGGGAGTGGTTCACATGGTTGTGATATTATTAATTTATTGGACCTCTACTATTGGATGTTATAATTTGTGTATCTGTATAATAATGAATCAATATATTCACATTGGATTGATATGTCATATGAATATTTTCAGTGGTTGACAGTTTTATGGGATTTAAATGTTTAGTGGTTTTCTTTATTTCTCATCATTCATATTTTCTAAAAAAGTATTTATATTTGGGTTTTGATAATTTATAATACTTGGTATTTATCAGTTTAACAACCATTTACATTGTTCAATTTAGTTATAATGGCATGAGATAAATCTGTGAATCTAAATCATCATGAGATAATATGATAATGTTATAGTATAAATAGAATATCAAAATGATGATTTGAGTAAATAATGATTTCCTAAGTAATATATATTATTTTCAACATTAAAACTTTTGAAGGGGTTTTTATTTATCCAATCCATAAAATCTAAAGCCTACTAATGATTTGATTACTTTTTTATGATTAATGACATGTAATATGCTTATGTTGATCTATTTCCACTCATAAATAAAAACAAACATTAATGGAATAATAAGAATAAATAATACATGGAAATCACCCAAATGTTATTCCCCTGACTAAAAATTTGATGAAAATGTAACTTTTATAAAGAAACCCAAATATCATGGGAGAAATTTAGTGGATACTGAGGGTGTCATTCCATAAAAAAATAACAAGATACTCTCATTGGGTATCAATTTGGTAGCCATGGAGTAGGCAAAAAATTTCCCATCCCTATACATGATCCCATAATTAATGACATGTCAATGATTTTCCTCAATTTTCAAATAAAATATACCATGTCTAATAGTTTGTTATAATTTCAACAAAGTGTACAACCAAAACTGGGGAGTTTGATTAAACCATTGAGAATTTAACATTATAAGGCCTATAGAGATTAGGACCACATGGAAAAACTCGTATATGGGCTCCAATATATTTTCATGACTATAATTTCTAGTGAAACAAAAGATCATTTATCTACTTTTTTCTTTTATAAAACCGCGCCTCTCATTTAAAAAATCCCATATATGTCATTATCAAGATGTTTTAAAATTTTGAACCAATTGTTTTGAAATTTTATTGTTTAACAAATCTTTATTAATAAATTATGATAACATTAGGAATCAAGGTTATTAGTATCATATTTAAATATGGTATAAAACTTAGTATGGGTGGTTCAGGGATAAAGATAGGGAAATTTTGGTGAGAAACATGGATATCAATTATGATACCTTCATGGATTTTTGATTACCGGATAGTGTGTTGTTTTATATTATTGATATAGATGAGTAGTGACATTCATGTGTATGTTTATTCTATTTATTGTGTCTTTTTATTAAATTTACTCGAATATGTGTGGATATATAGTGGGTATCTTAGAATTTAGTGATGATTTATTTTGTTTGTATCAATGGGTTTTTGAGCAATAGTGACCTTGAATGAAGGGTTACCTAGTCACTATGTTGTTCATATAGGGGGTAGAAGTGCCTCTAATGAGAAAGTGACCTATATAAGAGGTAGCCTATGGGACAACATGTTAGAGCCCAATGATCAATGGGATATGGATTTCATGTATTGATATTTCCAATGTAAAATGATAGGGGTTTATAAGAGATGGGTTAGCCCAATGTTATGGGTGATTTTGGGACATGAATCATTCAATTATTCAACAACATATATAATCAATGTATGACCAATGATATTGTGTTATGTTATGTAATCAATATATTTTTTTTATTTTCTATGAAAGAAATTTCTATTTTACTGAGTTTTAGTACTAATAGAGAATTACTAAAAAATAGATGATCATGGAATGAAGCACTGGATAAGGGGTTGTTGCAATGTTCTGGATGGAATAGGATGAATATAAGGCTTCTGAGCTGATAAAATTAATAATTTTTAAATTCTTATAGAACTAATGTTATCGGGTCCATCATGTAATAATTTATATGGATCATAGGAATATTTTATGTAGTTAATGACTCATAGGACCTTGAGTAGGGCTATTTTATAGTTGATGAAAAATATTTGACCTATAACTTTTGACAAAACTATGGTTGACATATTTTTCCATAGATGTATGATTCTATTTGGGAAATAATATTATCAAGAACACATTAATTTTCAGCTATATTTCTGCGATATGTTATTTATATGCGTATTACATGTAGAATAATGTAGTTATAATTTGAGATAAGAATGGATCCATTGAGGATTTTTCGGGTACATAGAGGAGATCATGTGGTGTGATTGAGATGGGTCCATTTAAAATGTTATTTCATGAATTTTTGGGAAAGAGTAAAAAATATTTAACTTCTTTTAGTTTATGATTCCCTCTAAATTTGAGGTTAGGAATATGTTTTATGTAATTTATGAGTGAAATCCAATGGAATTAAAAATGGAGTTGCAATGTTTATTAAATGAGAGGTGATAAAATTTATATATTAGTGTATAATGGAAAAAATGATTAGGTTTAGATTGTAATGAGTTTTTAACGGTCAAAATATTTGTTAGGAATGGATTGGGATGAGATGTATACAGTTTTTGTTTTATAGTTTTTTGAGTTTATATTTTGGAGATGTATAAGGGAATGGATAATGGGGGCATCCATATAGAGAGGAAATTGTCCTTTTAGGGTCTAAATAGCAACACATTAGGAGAGATCCATGACTTGATGTTGATAAAATGATTTGTATGATGGTTTCATTATTCATATAATTGAAAAGGGATATATACATCTAGTTTTTATTTCTTGTTATAAATGGTGTTTAGAACATAAGTATTTGGAAACCATAACATATGATTTGGGAACCCTCATTAATGGGTTGAAATATATTATGTAGAGTAAGGGTTCCATGAAATGACCCATACAGTGATGTTGTAATGGATGGTGATGGAGTATATAATTGGAATAAAGTATATTCTATGATGCCATAAAAAAAGAGAATTGATATTTGAAGGGTGAATTTCATTTCACGACTGCATAGTGTAAGTGCTTTTGGGTTCTCCTTTGATGAATTGTTTCTTTAAATGGAATGGATAAAAATTCCACATTAGATACGGTACTAATAATACATTTATCTAAAATAATTGGGTCACACCAAGACCTGACATCATGTTGTTTGATTTTTTGGGACCATAAGGGTGATTCCAAAATGCTTCAATTTTTGTTTTTTATTAATGAAAAACCTATAATTTAATGGTTAACCCCATACTAGAAAATAAATAAATGGAATTGGTAATTTAGATATAACATCTACATGATTTCTCTCCATATATCCCCAATGGGTCCTCTTTTGATGGAGTTTTTTCATGCACCATTTTGTTGTGTTTGGTCTTCAAAACACAATTATTTAATTTTCTTCGTCATCATCTTCATATTCTATTATGTTTAAAATATTTTTAATTCTTTTTGTAACTTGTGTTTTGTTATCTTTCCACCAATGGAAGGTGGAATCATCTGAATATGAGGATATTCCTACTTCTCTGACTTGTTGATGTTCAAAATGGGGCGATAACTCCAAAATATCTCAATTAAATTAGATTTATATCACATGGTATATTTTATAAGTGATTTCATATAATTTTATTTTAAATAGCGATGAATTAGATATTATTTCATGGGGATTATTTATAGAAGTGTTCTGAGAATTATATAATTTTTTGTTCTTCCATTTCTATTGTTTTTTAATGGGAGGATTCTTGGATAATTTTCAATGATTAAGCTGTAGTGGATAAGGTAAAATAATTAATAATTTTTTTCATTAATTAATGATATTTCCTGGAGATAAATGGGGGATTGAGATAATGAGATGGATTATTATAATAGTTTTTGGTGATGACATGTGTATTATGAGGATTTTAACTAATTTTATGATATTGACGAACCCTTTACTAATAATCCATTGAGATTTATTCCTGTTTACTATATGTTTTTTTATAAGAGGGGTTCAGAAAATTTGTGAATGTTGTTATGTTATTAGATGCGATCTAATTGAGGTGAATACAAGTGGATAAAAATAAAAAATGATGTTATAAGTATTGGGATCCTATTGATATGTTGTAATTAAACGGTATGTTTCATGATGCTATATAACATTTTGTATGATTGGCGTGTAAGGATAGGTATTCTTATATTAAATATGTTAATCCATTGATGAGATAAAAGAAATATACTATAATTTCCTTTATGTCATTTTGAATAAATATTTATTACATTAAAAAATTACATCATAAATCCGATCAGAATAGTTCCCTTATATAGTATATGGAAATGATAATAATTATATATGAATTATTTGGAAACTCCCATAAATAATCTTCATACATGATACCTTTCTAGATATATTACCCATAATACCCCTCTTCATTTCATAGAGAATAGAATAATATTAGAGGTGGGTGTCAGAGTTTTAGTGAGACTACTTATAAGAGAATCAAATTAAGGATAATATGTGTGAAAAAATGATAATGCAGATATGGGAAAATAGTAAAGGAGGATCATCAATATATTTGAAAACCATACCTAATTATTTTTTTCATACACAAATATTCATGGAATAAGTGGTGGGTATAGCATAAGACATATGTATTGTAACGCCCTATGGAATTACAATATTTTCATGTTAGAATAAATCTATTTTTTTCTCTCTTTATATTGAACACATTTTTACGCTTTCGTAACACATAAGAATGGGTTTTACTATATTTTAATAGTGTAACTATTTTAAAATAAAATTTTGGAATTTTTATAAATTTTATTCATCAAAATAGTCCTAATTTTTAAATTTTAAATGGAGAAACTTTCTTAGGGTGAATTTTTGTTATTTTTCTAAGACATTTAAATTTATAATGAATCGTAAAAATACTATGTTTTAATTAAAAAAGGTTTTTTTAGAATAATGATAAAAGATAAATTATATTTTAAATTGTGTATTAAAGTTACAATAGATCACGTTTTCATATATTAATCCCATATCGGCCATTTAAATAATTTTTATACTGAAATTATATATAAAAACTTATTGATCATTTGAATGTTTTCATTTTAAAAAACCTGCTTTCTCACCATGTTTACAGTATTTCCACTATTCATAATTTTCCAAATTATATGATTTGAATTTTGAAATTGGGAACAGTTTTATTTATTTAATAAAATATTTTTGGGCTAATAAAATCAATTTAATGTTTTAACAAAAATATTATTGAAGGTGATTAAAATTAATTACAGGGATTAAAGTAAGATTAAGCATAAAATGGGACAAAACCTTAATAGTAAGGACTAAAATGACCAAGACCCTTATAAAAAATCAATTTTCTACTAATAAATAAAACATATCCCCAATTATATTTAATTATCTGGGTTATTGGGTCCTTATTAATATGAAGTTCACTACATAAAATGTTATGTAAGGAAAAAAGAAAAAAAAACCTTTTTACCATTATTATTTATAAATATTTTTGATATGAAGAAAACATAATATTTCCATGTATACCTATCATTTTGAAATATAAATAGGGTATTGTAATCAATATAATTTTTCCATATTTTTTTGTTGTTTTTTAGTGACTTAATATTATTATGAAATTCTAATGTCATTATTTTTTTTAAATAATTAACTGAAATAAAAGATTCTATAAATAAAAAAAGTGTAGTTAATTAATTTAATTATTTTATATAATTATTTATTAGATTAATATACCATTTTAACCATATTTAGTCCTATTATATATGAATTAAAATATGATATTGATATTTTAATATTAATATTATATACATAACGTCAGAATTGATATTATTATTATCTTACAATAATGAAATTTTGTAAAATGAGTTAAAATTAATAAAACTACTATATTCATCTAAGGGGGTTTTAAGTGTTTTTAAAAATTAAATATGATCTATTAAAGGGAATATTTATCATTTATAAATAACAAATAAACCCATATATTTTAAAAACATTATTAAAATGGTCTGATTTTAAGTAGTGTTTTAGCGCGTCACATTCTCCTGTTTTAAAATTAATTTCACAATAAATGGGATTTTGATATTATAAATAATATATGAAATTAAATATTTATGGTATATATATATTTTTTAATAAGTCTAATTTAATTTTAGAATTAATGGTAAAATTATATGATTATAAACCTACATTATTTAATAAAAACCAAAATTATAAAATTTGGGAACCAGACAGGATAAAAAATAAAATTATTAGAGATCACATAATTTTTTGTGGTATATGCATTAATAGAAACTTATTCCCTTTTATTATTATTTTTATTTCATTGGAACTTTTTTTAAGTTGGACCACCCATTAATGAATACATTTTGATATTTACAAGAGTTCTACTCCCCCTCCACAATAAAAAGATGAGCACTCTACTCATACGTCAAACATATAATGACAGTTTTTCTCATAAAAAATCTTAAAAATAGTATCCAAAAATCCCTGCCATATACTTTTAAGCTCAAAGTAGGAAATAAATCCAACAAATGAAATCTTTTGTTAAAACAAAACAGAGTTACCTGATTAAGAGGTAACATCTTCTCCAAACCTCTATCGTTTAATTTCCATTATCCAACCAATAAAATCTATGTATTAAGTTATTATATAAAAAATTTATCCCCATTATACTAATGTATTTTATATTAATGTTTTTATCTATAATTAGACACACCTTTGTTTAATGTGTAATGAACATATAGTTTCTGTTTACGATGAACAACTGCCTCATGAAACAATGATTGTTCATTTCTCATTACCACATCACATGGGGGCCATTTTTGTGGAATATATATTTATATATGTTTTATATGGAATTTATTATGTATTTATACTTATTTAAACCCTTTATAACACACACCATTAATACTTAACATTTTTATTTAAACTGATTACATCGTTTGAAGAATTTTTGACTACATCCCCTCAACGTGACTTGATTTGTTCATACTAGACATGTAACATATTAAGGATGAATTTAATAAACTATTTAAAATATATAACATAGAACTTATATTTTAATTATAATATCCATATATATGATTTATGTTTCAATTTTTAATATGACATTGAATTGAATATAGGGTCCATGCTTATGTTCTGTCCACCATCTCCATGAACGGTGTAGTTCATTTCTGATATCAAAATATTATGGACTACTATTAAAACATATATAACAAATATATTTGATAATTAATTAATATTTTACATTATATATATTACTAAATCATATTATAATTAATAGTAAAAACAAAAATTACAAAAACCTACTAGAGAAAATGAGGCAATTATCCCCTAAAATATTGAAATTAATTAATGTTTGTTATAAAATAGTGAATGATATATAATATGAAATTAATATATGATATTATAAAAATTATTATGGTTATGGTATTAGATTGTAAAAGATTTTATCCCACTACACATGATTATATATTCAAAAAAATAAAAGGATGGTTATGGTAAAGGATTCTGTCTCATGTAACATTCCATTGAGACTTAATTTTTTTATTCTCAAATTCTATTTTATTTTGGGTATATATCATATTTTGACATTTTATATTAGGAATATACCTATAATAATTATATTATATGTTTCATTTTATTCTTTTAGAACTATTAGTAAAATTTTTCAATAGGTTGTGGGACACATTGTAATTTTTAAATATTATTTTTCGTCAATGAATTAATTAATGTTAAAAACCCTTGTTGTTACATATCCTCCTCTAATTTATTATTGATAAATCCTTATTTTATATTAAATATGGATAATGTATTATTAAAAATATATTTTTTATATATTAGGAATTCATTGGAATAGTATAACGAGGGTGTGGACCGGTTATAGATATCTCCTCGATGTATCGACAGACTCATGAGATTAAATAGTTGGCCAAATTAGAAGGGTTTTTATCGAAGAGCTAAACTATCTTTATAAAGGTATTTATGGTACGAGTTCCATGTACATATGAAACAATAATTCCAACAATTAATCATTTCCTCCATTTGTATTCATTTATCATTCATCTAGGATATTTCTCATCGACATATATATGGATACATTTCATTGTTAGTTTATTTATTGATATTGCATGAGTTTCAGTTTCATAACATTACATATTGATATTGCGTTCTATAATTATTTTAATGGAAATTTTAATCATATATTTACCCATTTATGTTAATTTATTTGTATTTATTTATTATTTCTTCCAATCTAATTACCCTTGTTGAGTATTTAAGCTAACAATTATTATCATTAATTCCCCTAATTATGAAGAATAAATATTTGAATAAGCATTCAAAGATGATGTTTATTTCTTTTTATTAAGTATAAATTTTTTTATTTTTCATTTAACAATATATTATGGGTATATTTAATGTTAATTAGATTCGTAGGATTTCTCAATTGATCTATCCATATCGATTTGATTCTTTATATTCATGTCAATGTAATAATATAATGAATCGGCTCCGGGTGTCTAGGGTCACTGTGTTACAGTGGGTATCAGAGGATGTTTAGAATAAACTGTTGAAGATAGATTTAGAAAAAGATAAATTAGGGAATATAACCCTTATATATATAGTGAGCATATTTATAAATGTACATTATAGAATTTTTGGAAGGTTGATATTATTTGGGTATTCCTAGAAGTAAATACCTATCCAGATAATATAAGTGGACATGGTTCTTACAAACACTATCCTTAGAGTAATATATTTGACAAGGTGTTTTGGGCTTGGGTCAAGGTTACAAGGTACATGATAGTGGTCCTTACGATGCACCATGTATGAGACTCTGAAGCGATCCACATAGAATAATTTAAATTTTACTTGTAAACCATAATGAAAGATTTAGAAGTAATGATTTACCCAAAAAATAGCCAACGTATATGACTCTAGGAATAAAAAAGAATAAATATATGTTCTATACTATATTTATAATTATACTTTTGGTTATGATTTAATCTAGTTTATTAGATTATTTAAAAATGGTTTCCCATAAAAGGAATGTGAACCTAAACGATACACATGGTCCAAATAGTAATAAAGATCAAATCCTTCATGGTTTCAAGACAACATTTCAAAGGGAAATAGTCGACCAAATATTATTACTGTTTGAGGAAAATGTATCATGTGACAATGATATTGGTAAATAACTTCTTATGCCATATATATTTTAAGGAATCATTTAAAATAATATGTCATTTCAGAAGTATGAAAAAGAGAAAGAGGAGAAGAAGGAAAAGGGAAAGATGGATTTTTGCACATGTGATAATTGTGGAACGAAACACATAGGTAATTGATTAAATAGAATATGAGTTTTTATATTATTATAGGAAAAGGGAAAAAAATTCTTGACTTGTAGAGAATGAAAGAAGAATCTAATATTAAATGTGTCTACAGAAAGGAGATGGGACACTATGCAAATCAATTTCCCAACAATCAAAGGAATATAATACAAAAGATTCCATTGGATAATAGTTATTTAATGATACTAACACAGATAAATAATAATGATAAAAATTATTATCCAATAATTATTTCGTTTGAAGATTCTATTAGTGAAGTCCTAGTTATAAGAATTTTTAAACACATGAGGATTCTAATTTAGTAATATTTCATTATGGACATAATATCATATACAAAATGGTTCCAAGAAATGTTTTTTATTTTTAAGTTAAACTATTATGAAAACACATGACTGGGGGAAAGAAAATCCTTAATTTTTTCTATTGATAATATAATAATAATGAAAATATTTTCCTGGATAAATGTGGGCTACGTTCGAACTGATTAATAACTTGTCCACAAGTGGGGTATGATATCATTGATGATGTTTAAAACACATCAGAATTAAAGGTATATATACAATAACATGTTTATTGCTTAAGGAATGAGGATGAATTACTGTTTAGGAGAAGGTTTTATATTAACTTGAGTTATTCCAATATTTTATGAGGATACAAGCTAAAATTAATTACATGTTTGAAATGTGAAAATTTAGAGTTTCTTCATGTTGATTAATGGATATTGTTAATTAAATTTTTTAAATTTAGTAACCATATTAAAAAATTAATTGATTATAATATTTTTTAAAAGTTAATCATTTATGAAATTATTGATCATAAGATGAAATTTTAGATTTTAATGTATTATTTCACTATATGATGCTTCTAGTTAAAAGAAAAGAAGTGAAACAATTTCAAATCACAACCAGTGGAAAATATTCTGTTTGTAAAATAGAAACATATATATACATTTATTAATAGATATTTAATGAATTCATAAACTCTAGAATTAAGGGTTTTGAGAAAAATAATTACTTTTACATTAGTTTCCAATGAATAAATTGGTCCCTTAGATCGTCATGGTTTTATTGCATTTTGATAGCAAGCATTATCCTAATTGTGTTCTGTATCACTCTCCATCAGAAAAATATTGTTATATTTTTTCTTTGTATCCATGTTTCCATTTCTAACATATATTATCCAATGAGGGATCCTAGTTATCTGACTAGCATTCTCACTTTTATCTTATTAATAATAATTCATAATAGCCATATTTATCATGTGGGTTCATCAAAAAATTGTGTATCTTCAATCATCAATCACTTCATTACCAATATAAAGTTTAAATTGCAAGGAATATATTTAATTAGGTTTGGGATAATGTTGTAACCCATGATATTATAATATTTTAATATAAGAATAAATATTAATATTTCTCTATTTATATACAACACCATTTAAATCAGGCGTTACAAGAAAGACAGTGCTTTAAAAAAAATTAATGCCGTACTTATTTTAAAAATAAATTTTGGAAATTCTATAAATATTATTTGTCAAAATGAGCACCATTTTTGAATAAATAATGTAAAAAATATATTAGGGTGAATTCTTTGAATTTTAATTAAATGTTTCATTTTATATGAATCTTAAAAATACTATGTTTTAATTAAAAACACGCTTTTCATTTAAATTATTATTAGAGATAAATTATATTTTAAATTGGTTCTTAAAGTCACAATAGATAAATTACACATATTTTAATCTATATTTTTAATTGGAATCATTATTATATTTAAATTACATATAAACATTTTTTGAACTTTAAAAAAAATTCACTTTTAAATCCTAATTTCTTTCCACATATATGAGATTAGAGCAAATATTATTATTATAACTTATGTTATTCGAATTTTGATAAATATACATACATATTTGAAATCAGCACAATATTTTTGGTTAAATAGGATAAACACAATTTTGTGAAAAAAAGATTAGGGAAAGTGATTAAAATTAATTATAGTGATTAATGTAATAGTATGTTGAATATGAAACTAAACCATAATATTAAGGACCAAAGCGACCTGGAAACTTGTATAAAATCCATTGTCTACCAATAATTTGACCAAATTAACAGTTGGTCTGAAATATATGTGTTATTTTATTATTATTAAAAATGAGATCCCAAAATAAAATGTTATGTACAGAAAAGAAAAAACGGAACTTTCCTTACCATTAACATTTATAAAACTTTTAGATATGTAAAAAAAATAATATTTTCAGTTATAAAAATCATTTTAAATTTTAAATGGGGTATTTATATCCTAATAAATTATCAATAATTTTTATCTATGGTTTATTTACATAAAATTCTTAAGAAATGCCAATGTATTGATTATTTTGTTAATAATTATTTAAAATAATTGATGCAATAAACATTAAAAGTGATGTAAATTGATTTATTTATTGTGTTTAATTACTTTATATAAATATATCATGTAAAAAAAATGCAAAACTAATATATTTTAATTCAAATTTGTTATTGGTATTTTAAAATTATCATTAAATTAACAATTTCAAACATGACATTATTGTTATTTTACAATTGATGAAATATTATTAAATAATATAACATTAATATAAAACATATAATATGAAAATTAAAATGTAATTTTTAATAAAAATTAAATATGGTCTATTAATGTCCAAACTTATCTTTTAATATTATCTTATTGACCCATATATTGTCAATAACTTGGTATGGGTCTTAGTAGTGTTTTAGCGTATAACATGCACTTATTTTTAAAATAATTTCCAAGAAATATTGGTTATATACTATTTAAATTAGATATCATATTAATAATTAATTGACCCTATATTTTATAATAAATAATTCTATATTATAGACTTAATGGTTAAATTAATTAGATTAGAAATCAAGATGCTTTAATAAAAAGTAAAATGATAATATTTGGGGTTCTTAGAAGATAAGGAGCCAAATTATTAAAATAAAAATATTTATGTCTATTAGATGTTTTAATTGGGAATTAATCCACTTTAATACATTATTTTTTCATTTTATAATAGATTTAGGTGAGGTATACCTCCCATTAATTAATACCTTTTGGCATTTAAAAGAGTACAAATCCCCCTCAACTATAAAAAGGAAACCATTATACCATTCCCTCACAATTATCAAGCCACATTTTATTTTCCATCATCTTCCAAATTTGTATCCAAAAATCTATCCCCTATACCTATAAGCCTCTATTTGAGAAAAAATACATAAAAGGAACCCTTTTGGTACACACAAAAAATAGTTTCATGATTAAGAGGTAACATCTTCTCTGAAGCTCTCTAGATTCATTTCCATTATCCACCAACTCAAATATAAGATTTCTATGATTGTATAATAACAAAATTATCCTCAATATAATATTATTTTTTATTTTAATATATATACCTACAATTACACAATCCTTCATATAATGGGTAACAAACATATTGTTGCTGTGTACGGAGAACCATTACCTCACAAAACGATGATTGTTTATTTTTTCATCTACAAACTCTCATGTTGGATATTATATGAAAAAATATGATTATATATATTAAAAATATGATATCTATTATTTTTTAAACATATTTAATACTTTAATAAAACATATCTTTAAGACGTATCATTTTTTGTTAAAATGATTACATCATTTGAGTAAGTGTGGATATAACCCCCTTGAAGCGATGTGATTCATTCAAACTATAAATTTAACATATTACATATGATTTTAAAAACCCTATATAACATATATTACATATATATGATACTATAAATGTATTATACAAATGTATCAATTTTAACATTATTTTAATATGACAATGAAATGAATGTTGTATTCATTCATACATAGGACCTTTTGTCTCCATAAACGATGGGTTTCATTTCTAATATACAATTATTATGGGAAACTATAAATAAATATATACCTAATATATATATATATATATATATATATATTTTAGGAAATGGTTTACATTATAATTATTATTTAATCATTATCTCATTAATAGGAACATCAAATTACTATTCAAAAACCTACTCGAGAAAACTGGGAAATAAACCCCTAAAATTGTGAAATTAATGAATGTTTGTCAACAAAAAAGAAATGAAATATGATAAAATCTTAATATATCATATTATTAACCGAATCAAGTTTTTTTATATGCTATAAAAAATTTATAAACCCCTATACAATAGTATAAATACAACAAAATAGAAGGAAGGTTATGGTAAGGGATTTCATATCAAGTTACAATCCATTGAGAATTGTTTTTTGTTATATTCCAATTCACTTTTATTTTCTATATATATCACCATTTTATTGTTATACAATCAATATAAATATTCTATTATATTATATAATTTAGTTTAATCATGGTGAATTGTGATTTAAATCATTTAATGTGTTATGTGACAAATTGGAATGATTAAATCTTATTATAAATCTAGAATGTTTTAATGTTAATATACGTTATTGTTGCATCCCGTCATCTGAGTTATTATTGATGAAAACATATTTTTTATTCAATGTGAATATTTTATAATGAACATAATTTATTTGATATTTCAAGAACACTTTGGACTGCTTGGATAGGGGTGGAGCCTAGTTATAGATAGCCCCTTGATTAATTGGTAGTATATGAGATGAAATAGTTGGCCAAATTAGATGGGGGTTTACTCAATAACTAAAAAAACCTATGAAAGGTATTGAAAGTAATACTTACCAGTTCCTAGGAAACATGGAATTATATAATTAATCATCTACCTTGTTTATATTCAGTTATTATTCATTCATGAAATTTTTCATCAATATATTTATGTATACATTTTATTCATGTTTTATTGATTTAGAAGTCTTGGATATCTGTTTCTTATCTTTCCATAATCAAATTTCCTTATCATTTTAGATTAATGGAATTTGTTATCAAATATTTAGGTTTCCATGTTATTTTATTCTTATTGATTTATTTTTCCTTCTGCATTACTTCCCCTTACTGAGCATTTGAGCTCACCCTTATTATTTTTCCATTCTGTAGGCTATGAAAAATAAATATATGAATAATACTTAAAGGAAGATGTTTAATTATTTTCATTACATGTCATTTTTTTTCAATTTAAAAATTTATTATGGGTATCATGCATGTTATCTGGATTAACAATACAACTAAATTGATCGGTCCATCACGATTTGATTCCCTATAATCATTCCAATGTAAATAAATAATGTACTCGCGATGGGATTCTAGGGTAGGATGTTTCATATAATAAGTTTTTTGATACATTATTATATAATAATTAGCTATGTAAATATAAAATAATAATGTTATATAATAATGTTCCACACACACTAGTAGAAAAAATTTACTTCAGTGATGGTGCCATTTGTTATTAATATAAATTAATAAGTGAAATCAATGTGCGAAATTTTTTAAATAAGCCATTAAAATGGGTAAAATTGACCAATAAATAATATACATATTAGTGAACCTGTTTAATGAGATTGATACCCCCTAAATGAAAGATTTTTGGAATTTCCACATATGTCTGCATAAAACTGACATTGAACAATATTTTATTCAAATTGGTTTTTTCATAGTACGAGTTGAAATTAATAGAGTCATCATTATTAATAATATAAATAATTTCAAATATGAAATGGAAATATATGAAATTAAGGACATTCAAAATCGGTTATCAGTATATATTAAATTGACTTTTCAAAAAAATACTTAATATAACCATGATATCGATTCTTTTTATAAAATTATTTTTCAAATAAAAGACCCTTGAAATTTTGTTTTATAACTAACATAAATTTAAATTCAATACACAAATAAATTTAGTAGTGATATAATTAAAAAATAGTACTTATCATTATTAATCAATAATAATAATTTATATTCTATAATTATAGATATTAAAACAATGTTACATTTTAAAATTAAAATTTCAATATCCACAATAAAAATATAATGATATAAACATAAACAAAAAGAAAATAAAAAATACTCATCACACTCTTCATATATGATTTATCATGTTCCATTTTTTGGTTATTTTTATAAAAAAATAAATTAAAAACTAAGGTTTATAATTTGTATTCTTAATTTTATTATAAGATAAATAAAATAAAACATTAAATTTAATTCCATCATTAAAAATCACTACCATTTAGAATATCAATAAAATATGATCATTTGGAATGTTATAACTATCATTATTACAATTATGACCTACAAAAAATCACAGAACATAATAACCATATTCATATAATCCTCTAAATTATGGAACTTATGATTTAATATATGCTATCAATTGATAATAACATTTATTTTATATTTTATATAATTTTACATATAAATTAATTCACTATTTTATAGCAGTAATTGTTATTTTTTCCTGATTTTGATGAATGGTTATAGTTCATTCCTAAATTATTAAAACAATATATTATATAAATAATAAAATTATCTAAGATTAAATATAAGTTTTATAATAATTAGATTTACATCAATAATACATAATTATTATTTTTCTCACACATTTCCATGTATGGAGCATATCCTGTTATATATTATTTTCAATGGAAACAGACACCTAGACCACCCTCTAGCCACTAATATAAAAATATATATTATTGGTTTTCAACTATTCAATGAAAATTTCCTAAAATATATTTTTAATACTAATGAGGTCCAGGTAATCAAACCCAAAATTTTATTAATCGAAAATATTTCACAAATAAAAATATTTCATCCTTATCACTCTATTTTCACCATTATAATCAAATAAATTAGGTAATTGTGAATACTTACTTTGATATTTCGTCATATTGAATACATAATGGATAATTTAACATATTAGAGAATACATAATGGTATTGTGATAAATAAAATTGATATAATTGGATAAACTATTATTTTCATCAAACCTAAAAAACTTATTTATCACCCTAAGACCCGACATATTTATAGTTAAAATATTGAGGATATATCACTTTCTAATTATCAATATATAAGAGAACACAAATTCAAAAAAAAACACTATGGTAACTCATAAGGATAAAAAAAACTATATATATGTTATAATATTTATAATTTCCTTAAAACATTAATATAAATAGTCAACGAGATGTTAAATTTATAATTAATTCTATTCAAATTGTTGTTACTATTAATGTGTAATTGTTATTATATATATATATATATTAGAAGACCAATAAAAATATGAGAACATTATTAATTAAATGATACAATACTTTTACATATTTTTTGTAAGTGGCGAACAAGTCTATATGATGAATTTAAAAAATTTCTAAAACATTGTTTAACTATAGAGACCCCATATGCAGGAAATGTAACTATTGTTGATGAATTTATGATATACATTATTCATGATTATTAATCACTATATATTGATGATATAATTCATCCCTAATACAATTTATCAACTCATATTCTACAATGTGGTACGTGGTATAGTCTTCACATATCACATGTTATATTTGAATATATGGAAGTGGAGGTGAAAGAGAGGAATATGTAGGTAGTGAAGGAGTGTAAAAACAATAAGTTGTGGAGTATTGATATATGGATCAAAAAAAATATCATTACATATAAAAATATAAAATGTATTAATGATTTAATCCTATCATCCATTGTCTCTCAAAAATATTATTATTTTAATGATAAATATTATACAGTCATATATATATATATAATACATTATTGAGTAAACTAAATTCTCAAAACATAATAAATTGATACACCCACATCATATACTCTAATATGACATGATTGTTTTTTAATTCCTAATGTGGAAACCAAAATATCCTTTTATCCCTGAAATAATAAATTATATTATATTCTCAAATCCTTAATGTCTTCTTGAATATTATTTTAGAAAAATTATTTAATAAACATAAAATTAATAAAATCATAAAATAAAATTATGAAATCTGTAAAATATTCTCATCAAACTCCATAAATTTTTCTACAATATTTATTCTCTAATTAATCATTTATACCTCTATCAATCTTTTCTATAAAAATCATTGAGAAGGAAGGGAACTCTTTTTTAGCCATTAATACTCATTTCTAAATGTTTGAATATTTTATCCATTAATTATCAAATGATCATGTCCTAACGTACTGAACCAAAAGAAATTATTTCCATGATCTCAAACCTCCCACAAAAGTATGAGACCCACATAATGTGGGACTTATTACTATATCATCAATCCCATTAGGATAAATCTTATCATGTTTCTCCAATGAGTGAATTGAAAAATATCTCTAAATATTAAAATCCCCACATACACAAAAGTATCGACCATATTCTCCCCTCACCATTTTATCTTAATATACAACCTCTTCCTTTAGTGAAATTGTCATTTACGGACTCAAATTCATCATAGTTCAAATTTTCAGTCATCGTGTGAATAGAAAGTTGAACACCCTCTTATCCTTTTGAATCACCCACTAATGGTCTCTATCATCTCTACCATAAATAATAATCTATCTATGAAGAATATTATCATGTATAAATCAGAATATGGATTCATATTATGTGGGGAATTTATCGAAAAAACATAGATACAATTCAATCCATTGTCATGATGCTATTGGAAATGACCATATGTACCTTTCCCAAATTTATACCACCACAATATCTCTTGTCTCATTTCTTAAAATATAACCTAGATATTATATCCAATTATTTTTATTTTATTAAAATTAAATCAATGAGGAATAAATTTCATAAACTCACAAGACATCATCATCAAACCAAAACAACTCAAAACCCTACACCTATAACCTATGAGGTCCACTTATTTCCCCCTCACAAGAATTCACAATCATTCTTGAGGATTTTTTCCATGATCATTTTCAAGACATAATTAAACACAAGATGGATTTGAATGAGATCCACATATAAACAATTTGAGATATGAATGAAGGAAAATGAGAAAATATTTCCACAAATCATACATAATTTATGTAATACAACTAGCCAACACCCCAAGGTATTGACGAAGGGATGTGAGAGTGAATTTTTTTATGAAAATAACATTCTACAGTATCCCATATCACATATTTTAAAGGGTACCCATAACATGAAATGATGTAATTCAGATTGACTAAAAATACACTACATGAAACAACTAATTTCAGGAACCTAGTGGTTCATATTATAATTTCCTTCAATTGTAGTTCATTAATACACCCCATTTTTTCCAATAGTTTAGATATTTTCTATAGAATGATTAACACAATTAGAATGGTTCTTCTTATAGTCAAAAATCATTAAAATTATGAAACACAGTCAGAAACCAATTTAAATCAGGGAGGGGTCCATTATCCGATATGCATGGCCATAATTCATAGTCTGAAAAACCTGAATAATGGTCTTCCCCCTTAGTAGACCACCTTAATTGTGAGATCCCATTGAGTAATGATGTGGACTATATTAGTTTCTATCATTTAAAATTTTAACAACCGTAGAACATCTCAAACCTTGGACCAAGCACCAGATCCACCAAATGGTCCATGTTAAAAATCTATAAATTCCTCCATCATATGTCTAAATTCCCTTATTACTAATGCAATACCCAATTCATGAAGAAAATATTTTTTAAAAAAATTATAATTTTAACAAAACGTTAATGACCTGAAAATTATGACGGCATTAAAAAATCCCAATTATAATGCTTCTCACTATTGATAAACATTGGTACTCATTCAATGAACAAAACATTTCCTACTATTCTAAATAGTTCACAATGATCACATCATGGTTCTTCATTGAATGGAAATTATTCTTAAAAAATTTGAATTGAAATTACAACGAACACTATTCAAATGGACCCAAGGCAACTACTCACCACAAATTCCAACATTGATACAATGATAATCCAATTCATTCACTCCCCGAACACTAATGTACCAACCCCTTGTTCATCACAATTGTTCTGGAGATGGTGACTATAATAATCCTCTCAAAATGACAATTTTTGATCCATCATGGTATGCACTATTATAATGGACAAATAAAATGCACAACCAGTGGTACCCTGATTCCCAAATCAAATTTTAAAAAACACATGATGACTTGTCGATATCACCATTTACAATTTCATGGAAAAATTCATGTCATTTCTCGTAGGGATTATTATATCCAAAAACCCTTGGTTTTACTTGATGAGACATCCTCATAATACACAATCATGATGCACGAACCCCATGATACATTATCGAATAATCTAATTCCTTATACCAATGAATGATCCAAACACATAGTGTGATTATACATTAATATCACCAACAACTCAAACCATGTTAAATTCATTGAAATTTATTATGGAATCACCTTATATAATACTCACACAAAGACAACACTACTCCCAAGAAAATCTCGATGCCAATTTCCAACTCCACCAAACAATACATTCATTTTCAGAATCTCAAATTATTCATAAAATAGTCCTTGAATTGGATATTCCCATATATTGTAATAATGAAAACACCTTTACTATATATCTAATAATCCTAAATAAAACAACACATATTTTGATATGTGGTTCAATTAATAGGAATGAGTATGATGCTTCCCACTATTGGGGTACTTCCATTATCATGATATTGAATAAAACCCCAGATCTCTATGGTCGAAGCTCCATTTAACACCAATGATATGGACCAAAAGGGACCATCCCAACCATACCAATGAGGGAACTTAAAACACCAGTCACCACCTACTCCTAACTCATTATGTGAATCATACATGTTATCTAATAAAATCCTCTCGAAATGAAAATCACATCATATAATGGTTTGTTGTGTTCACCCCAACATATGGAATACCATATGAATCCCATTAAGTGAGAACCTAATGGGAACAATCACCATAAAACATTGATTAATCATGATTGTTTTTCAAGGATTATCTATAATGAAAAATACCATGATACCCTAATCCATTCTTAATATTACCTCCACTCCTAGAGAGACAAACCATGAATCATATGGAACTGTAGGCTATAATGAATATGTGTATCACAGTATTAAACAATCACCATATCACAATTTAGATTCATTGATAACCTGATGAATCATAAATTGAATAATAGACTAGACATTCACTAATCCTTAAATAAACCATGAATTTTGTGTAACAACTACATACATTCAATCCAAAAAAGATAATTTTCTACAAAAATCCATGTCCAAGATCAATCTCCTTGATAAGAATAGTGATCCACAATGTAAGATATATTAGTTTATATCATATGATCTAAAATGGTTTTAATAATAAACAATGATTACACACTCCCACAATAAAAAATCCAATAACATGACCTATGATTATATAAGTCACATCCCATATTATATAGGATCAAAATACACACTGACCTACAATGATTCTCTAACATGTTAGTACAATCTAAAAACCTAAATATATCACCCTTTTAATTCTAAAAAAATGAAATCATGGGACCCAATAAATTATCAAGAAACCATGAGAATTTACCTCTCATCGATAATAATACAGATGAAAATTCCATAAACAATTTTCCGAACAATAAAATCATACCTAAACTCTTCCCTAAACTTATACAAATAATAATCTAAGCATTAAAAATTCCAAAATACAATGTAATTACCTATATATTATCCAACATAATTGTCTATTTAAGTATATTTATTAAAATAAGCTTCACTAGAAAATAACACAGTTTTTTTATTTGAAATTTTATGTAACTGAACCAATATCGGAATGGAAAACAATTACCATAATTGTATCACCACCAAGGAATAATAAACAATGTTAAATTAATTATCCACAAATAAAATCCAAATATTGAAATTTAACTATTTTTCACACATCCCTAAATTATGGGATTGGTTTACATCTATAGGGAACCTCCCACCAGCAGATGTAGATAAAGTCCAATCTAATGAAAACACCATATATTCTATTTTTATTCAAATTCCACCATCATGTTATTGTTGGAATGTTGTAATCATATTGAATATAATATTAAATAATATAAATTCATTATAAGAAAAATCACACATACTCATGAATGTAATTTTATGAATCTTGAAAAAAATAGAAAGTCTACACAATGGACTTTTGTACATGGTCCAAGAGATATTACTATAATATAAACATATAATAAATGCATTAAATTAAATAAACACCACAAAAATTAAAACACATACATGGAACTACAATCATGTAGCCTTGGTTAATGGGATTTTACACAAAAATAATGTTTCTAATCAATATTATGTGGTATTTTATAAATACAATACAATTTGTAGATACATGATTACTGTACACATTAATATTTAAAAAAAAACATATTTACATCATTATCAATACATTGTAAGGAAATCCGCTGAAAAACCCTTAGGTTGGATGGTTATGCTACTTCAGGAATGAATATATATAGAGTAACAACATCTAACTAATGGTGGTGTCATTAAAAACAATTCGGATACTCTACCCTTGACACACATTTATAGAATAATCGAAATAACCAACACATCCTCCACGTTTAATATGATTATGAAATATAATATAAATATAAATCATTAAAATATGAAATGTTCTCATAGATTTTTTAGGTTATATAAAATGTGAACTATTTTACCAATTATATGATCACATAGGGAATGAAACAATGTAAACAAAATATACACACTATCCCTACCATAAACCCTTGTCTGCATCCCAATCTATATAATCTTCCATGTTTCTCCATGATTTCCCACATCCAAATCTATATATAAAATAAAAAACAGTTATGTAGGATTATATTAATTATTATTCCCATGGATTGTGTGGGACATAAATTTTAGAAGGTTCTAAATAATTTCCACCTTTATACACGATCAAAATCATGTATATTTATGAAATATAGGCAGTCCAAACATGGGTATTAGACATGAGGTCGTAACATGGACACCGTGACTCCTTGTGCATCATGTCACTGAGTAATAACCCATCTTCATTGATTCTTGATCATACATGAATCAAAAACCATGGTGGAGTCCCATCATTACCTACTCTTATGACATCAATCATGAATTTAAACCATGTCCCTTCATGATGAATCAAGGAAGGACTCATTCTAGACCTCAACCGACCACCGAAATTAATATTTAATGACCTTTCATCTAAATCTAATCTGACTACCTTATCAATCGAGGTGGTTACCATCATATACCCACCACAATGTACCATGAAAAAGTAATATCACTTTTGAGGTCCATTTTAATAAATTTTTCCTTATAAAGACCCTGAATTCTATGAATGGAAATTCCCTTCCAATATTTATTTAATGGAGTATAATCTCTTTAAATCCCATTAAGAATATAAAAAAAATTATAAATGAACAATTACTGAAATAAAATGAATTTCTAGATGTTAAGGATCATTTTCCAATGAAAAAGTAAATTTTCTTTTAGAATAGTAACATGACACTTATAAATGTAAAACCAGAAAATTGGATAGTAACCTCATGAGTTAATGTATAAATAAAATGTAATTTTATATTAACTGGACATATTATATAATTATATCATATATGTTTTAAAAATATATTAACTAAGTGTTGGAATTTTTGTACATCAAAAATATATAATAAAAACTATATGATAAATTTAATAATTTTTTAAAAAATTATTATCATTAAATTTATTGATAAATTAATAAATTTTCTTATTATGGTTATTATAAAATTATATAAGACCTTAGTTAATTTTTCAATGGGATATTAAATTATTTAAAATTTTAAACTTTGTATTTTTCTATCAAATTATGATTTTAATAAACTTTTAATTTATAATATTTAGAAAATTAATTTCATAAATTGGAGATTATTTTTGAATTCTACATGTCAAAAATGGTGTGTCTGAATTATTAGTATTTTTCTAAAATACATGAATTTCTTTTAATAATGAAAGACGATAATTTACTATGTTTAAACTTTATAAGTAATATATACTATTCATTGAGACATTTCTATTAAATGTTCCTACAAATAGACATCACCTTCAATATTTTAATATTTTTATGATAATGATTAATCTATTCATTTTGTTGCGACAAAATAATAAACTAATGAATAAACTAATGGGGAAACCACCATCTCCTCCACTATAAATACCACCTCTCACCACCTCTTCTCTTCACACATCTGAAGCCTTGAGCATTGACAAATTTATAGTCAACACTACTCCAAAAACCATCACTCACACGAAATAGTTATTTTTATTAACAAAATACCAAAACCAATAACCTATTTAGGTTCTCAAGAAGAAGGAATCAAGTTGTTAAATTTACTTTATTTTCATTTAATTTATTTTCATGTTAATTTCATTTTTTTCTCTCTTAACCTCCCCTAATTCCAATAGGATGATAAATACAGTACCTAATATATATTTTTGTTCTTTTTATTATAATGGAATAATTTATTATAATATCTCTTTACCGTACCTTTAAAAAAAATCAAAATATGTGATGTGTTAATTAATTGCATTCATGGACAATGATGTTTTCAATTCCTATTACTATCATCAAGGATAGACATGGACTAATTTATATAATTAAAAAAAATTATAATTTAAGTATTATATCTTATTTAATGTTCTAACATCATTTTATACACATGATATTAAATTTTAAAAAAAATGAGTTTGTTGTGATTGAAAACCACCAAATAAATACCAAACGCAAATCGTTAACTATTTCTCTACTCATCCATATTCATATAATAAATATAAATTATATATAAGAATACATTATCCAATGTATGATCATTAATAACATTAAAGATAAATTCTTCATAATTACCACCAATTTACACGACCTTTCTTACACATATACATGTAAACCGATTATGAAATCAAAGGAAACCAACTTTCCCAATTGATGAAATTGAAAACATTTACCCATCATGAAGTCCATAAATGAACTTAATAAAGATATAATAAATCAAATACATTAATATAGTGTAATGGTATTATTAATTAATAAATATAATTTTATTACCTTGGACATTATGATAATGTGAAGAACACCTTCTGACATAAGGTATGGGATTCTATAGGAACCTCCATTACTCCTTTAGTTTATTCAATCATTCCTTTTACCCAAATGAAATTATATTTTATTTATACATATATCTTATAAAATCTATGTATATGTTCAAAACTCATGTATCACATTTCATTCATACTTATTGTTTTTGGGATATACATTTTTTTAAAAGGTTCAATACTCAATTATTCTTGATAAGAAAGCTTGATTCAAGTGAACTTCCTCAAAGCTTACACATTATCAAGTATACTCTATAATCTATTTTGAGACACCATTTTTTTATTAAAATCAATAATTTTATTTTAAAAAAATTATTGGTTCACTTTCAGTTTTAAATAAAATATTATTCCATTTTGTTCTTTAAATTCTCTTTAATATTAATCTTATAACACACTTAAATGAATTTATTTCAATAGTTTCTTTAATTATATTTTGACATATTATCACATCAGTTTGAAATCAATTATCATGATCCATACCTATTTTCCCTTATGAATGTCGACAAATTTTTTGAATCATTTCTTCCATAGATACAATTATTATATTCTCTTATATTATGCCATTTTTAAAATATTATGATACCATATTGTTACCATGTGTAACCTTTATGTTTATTTTTGATTCATTATGAATGATTCCTCATGTGGTATACATATCCATGAACATGTTTTTATCGGGGCGCCTAGATAGAACTACAATGTAGTGGGTAATGTTTTGTATCTCGAGGTGTCACGTGAAACGGTATTGGTGGATAGCCTTGACTAATGTTGCACGTGCAATAGTATTGGTGGTTATCCATAAAACATGATCCCTAATGTGAAATGATAATTTAATCATTCTTATTCATGTTTTATTTTGATTCCATATATCCTATGATTCAGTGATTACATATGTTATACTTCCATTATGTATAACCATTCCATTTATGACATCTTATTATACCTACTAACCATTGTGCAACTATTTTTTCTTATGTTTAATCACATACCGAAATTTTTAGGCCACCCATTTGATTATTTTATCCCTAAGATATCATACACATATGTAAGGTTTCAGTGGTATTTTGGATATTATAATGGATTATAAATAAATAAATGTTTTATTTTCTGTCACATTTTATGTTTTATGCACCGACTTTTCCAAAGATACTACATAATATGATCCTTGTCTTGAAATTTGATAGTTAATTATGTTTCATATTATGTTATAGTATGTTAAAATGTATAGGGTCACAATATTTACAATAAATGAACTTCCCTTAAAAATCAATTTTATGGAAATGACAACTACATGGACCCAATAATTATCACTCAAGGCATGTTCAAGATTTTTTATCCTCTCCATCCATAGGTGTATCAAAAATAACCTGAAAAATAAATATATATGGGGAATATAAACTATTATATATCCTAACAAATCATCACATTGTTTGTAGTCTCTTAAACCATGACCCTATCCATAAACATGTCTCATCTATCCATTCATAGAATATATTGTGGTCCTCTATATTTATCCTAGCCTCAGATCACTATTAAATTTTGTTTTATATCATTCATTTGTTAAATCATAAGTTATATGATGATCACAAGACTAAAATAATGGCATGAATCAACCTAATTGAAACCAAAAAACACACATGGTTTCTGTAACTCCCCGACCACAGAATCCCAGAGTCAGTGCATTATTACGTATCATTGGAATGATCAAAAAATAACATGTCTTGAAAAACCAATTAGTTTCGAATCCTAAGAAGTAATAAATACATTCACAAGGTTTACATTACATCATAACAGGGAAAACTACATCAAAATTGTTTCCAAAGTCAACAATGAGATCCAATAGACTACATCTGAAGGTCATTCATAATATACTTCATCGCATCCTGGGAAAAATAAAACATTAAAAGGGGTGAGATCAGATTCTCAGTAAGGATAACAATATAGCAGAGGCTTTCATAAATAATCATAAAAAATTAAGGTGATGAATAAATCTAAAACATAAGCCTTTACAACATAAAATTCATCATAATATAGAAATTATAAATCAATATAATGCAATTTAATTACTCACATGGATATTATACTAGTCGAATAATCACATACAATATCAATAGACACATTAATAGTGATGGAATTCATAATTCCAGACTACCATAACCACATAGTCACAGCCTTGTGCCATGAATACAAATAAGATTTTTAAGGCCTTCTTCTAAGACACTAGTTTGTCTCATTAGGCCTCCCGATGCACCGAGGAGCTATAGTAGGCTCCACCTGTCACTTAATAAGTCCAATTCATTACTTATATGAATAGGTTTGAACATAACATAAACATTCATATTAAAACTGGTTTACAGAATGTCATTAATTTATCCATAAACCATGAATGGTATTAAATAACAAATCCATAGTAAAAAATATAATGAAAAATTCAATACAATATGGATGTTTTGTAACATAATAAATAAAATTCATACGAACATAAAATCCATTGAAGGATGTTGACATAGATGAAATAAATACCATTTTAGAGATATATATCTTTCAATTTGGAAATTATATAAAGGTCCGGTAATTATAAAAGAAAATATTTATATTTTTAAATATTATTATAATTTTTTAAGGGATGCTTTGATGATGTTCAAATGGAGGAAAATAGCCGCACCCACCGTATAAGTTAAAAAAGACATTCTTACATTAATTTTGTCGAAAAGGTTAAATATTTCTTTGATTGGAAAATGATAGAAAGATTATAGTTAAAAAAATTTATATAAAGTAAAAAATGGTATAAATTACAATAACCCATATTATAGTAAATAGTAAAAAAAACTTAGAATACATTTTTAGGAAACATTGATGTGGATGATAATGATGTCCTAATAGATAATTACATATAAACAACTTCGGATAATGAAGAGACTATAGAATTAACCCTTACATCGTTGTAATCAATCGAGTCATATGGCCAAAATTTAATAACCACCAAAATGGATCAAAGAATACCAGGAATTTAAAGAGAATAATGATAATATATATCTAATAGAAGTACACAATACACCACATCCAATAAATAAGCGGAAAACAATGGAAATCTCACAGAATTAAAAGTTAGATAAGAGACCCCTTATATTGTAGTTTTCCTTGGTAGAGGGTAGTTTAACCTCTTTTATAATGGTTAAATAATTTTTATTAAATTATAAAAGAATTATATACAATAATATTATATCATATATGATCTTTTAACATTTCTTTGTTAATAATATCTTAGTATTATCATCATTTTGGGTGTGAATGGATTTGTTTTCCTTTATATTATTTGTTATGTGAGTCATATTTGTTATGGATGGGATGTATCATATAAATATGTAAAATTATATGAAGTCTCTAAAAATTATTTTTAATCAGAAAAAGGAAATTATTATTGAATGTATATGATGCGGAAAAAATCTCATCGCGTTTGTGGAGACGGTAATCCGTACATACGCCCAACCGAAACTATCGTCATTTTGATATTAAATTAATATATAAATGGATAGTATATCATATATACAGAATAATTATCATGTTATATTTATTATTTAAATCAATTTAACATAATAATTATACCATCCAAATAAGAATGTATTGAATAACAATTACACCACAACCTGGGGATGGTAAGCCGTTTGTACACACGCATGGTGACATGTCATTCATTGGATGGATAGAATAATGAATATGGTCATAAAATATTTATATTAACATCATAGTATATATAAGATACTGAATTTATTATATTATAATGTGAAAAACAAATAAAATGAATGTGGAAGAAGAAAGGAAGTTGAATGATGTGGTGAGATATTTACCTCTTTTTCTGGTTCTTTCTTTTGATTTGATAAAAAGGGATACATAGGTTAGATTTTTGACAAAAGTAAGGCCTCTAGGATGAAGGTAGTATAGTTTAGAGGTTATTTTTTTAGGGTTTGGTCGAGCAAAATGGCTTTGAAGCTGTAAATTAGAGAGAAGGGGGAGTGCCTTTTAATAAGAGGGGTGCGGGGAACCTTAGGAAAAGCTAGAAATATTATTTTATAATAAAATCATTTTCAGTTTATAATGGATCCTAAATGGATTATTTAAAGGTTAAAGTTGGTATGGGTATAAAACCACTCAACCAATATGTTTTAGACAGGTTTCGGTCCCTATAATAACTTTATGTTTTTTATTTAACTCTTAGTTTAATAGTTTGACATTTACCATGTCTCTTTGTATTTTTCTATTATATCATTAACAAACAAACTATATACATTAAATAGAACCCAAACTAGTTAATTAATGATAAAACTATCATTATATATGTCGTTTGGTAGAACTTTAGATTTTTTGAAAGAGAATATCAATTAATAATATAATACTTTTTTAAAAAACAACTTTTATCTCAATTTTGACACTATTTAGTATTTGGTATTTTCTAAATTCAGAACAGAATTATTACTTCTAACCAAACTCATCCATCCAACCCTTATATGTCATATTAACCTAGAAAATTATTTGAATTCATAAAAAGTCTCAAATTACTTTTATTTGGATTTTTATAATATCAATTATTTTAATATTTCCTTAACTAGGTAATTATTGCATCATCAATGTGTCATAAATAAATTAAACTATTTAATGTCTAAAAAATATAAATAAAATACCATTATGTAGGAAAAATTTTTATATATCTAATAAATAATTATAATAAAATTTATCTTATGTATAACCCTATATTAAAAATTGTTTATTTATTAAGCTTTGAATTTAACACTTTTAACTCTTATTTGAATTAAATAATAATAAATTTCTTAATCTAATCCATGTAGACCTGAAGGGTCATATTTTATTCCTAAGGTTGTTTTTGATTGAATTAAAAATACCTAATAGAATTAACGCATTTATTAGGGTAATAATAATATCATTTTAAACCGTAATTACCCTATTTACTTTTAACCGTGTTGAATAAAAGACAAAAGTTACTATTCACCAAAAAGTATTTTTATCATATTGAACCAAATTTTACTTAATAATATCAACCCTTTCTCTAGTAGTTTGGAATTTAATTCAGAGAATCTGTAAAATTATGTTTTATTCAAATTTGCAAATGCTCATAGGATGTGGAAAAAAGACAGTTAAAAAGTCCAATAAAATTTTTATATATCTAAAATTTTTATAAACTGACTCCAATGAATTGGATTTAACTGATATAGGTATTATGAATCTATTTTGACCTAAAATAAATTTAACTAAAATAAATAAATATTTAAAAAAATTTCTGTTTAAAACTATAACTCATTGTTTTTCACTATTAATCGAAAATTGAAATTTTTCTGAAAATTGCCAAAAATTCACCCTAAGATAATTTCTATATTCTGAATCCAAAAATGAAGTCCATTTATAAATATAAAATTTATTAAATTTCCAAAATTGGGTATTACTATTCACAATGGCTAGTTTGATTGGTCGCGGTGTGTTAGAATCTCGAAGTTGCGTGCAATGCAACCTATTACATTATTTAAAGAGAAACATACCATAGAAGCTTGAGGTGTGACATTCTTCCACCCATCAATAAATTGTGCCTTGAAATTTTAAATTGTTCTTAGAAAATAAATGTTTTAAAATAGAAAATACCTTTTTGGGAGAACCCACATCAGAAATATAGTCAACAAAACTATCACTTTAGAAGAAAGAAAGTGAAGTACAAAGTTAACCTGTGATAATCCATACTAGGATTAAATGTAGGAAAACTTGGATATGGAAGATAAAATAAGTTTCATGTTTTGATAGAGAGGGATTAAAAACATGATCAGTATAAATTTAATAATAAGAAAACCACAAACTTGTGATGGAACAAACGATCATTAGTTTCCCAGTAGGAAAAGTTATCACAGAACATTTTTTTATGTTACATTTCATAAAGGTGAGGAATTTATTTATGATATTTATTAAGAAGATAAATATATATTCTTACATTTTATGTGGATTTTCATTCATTAATATATTTCTACTAGTAAATCAATTTTTTTCTATGATGGGTATTCAAGATGACTTTGTCACACTGGATGATCTAGAATCAACTTCTTGAGAATAACATGATCCACAAAGAATAAATTATATATTTACCTTGTCTTTATAGATTAATCAAAAATAAAATAGTTAGTACAAGATCAGATGATCCCCCAAAATGATATTTCATTAGATAAAGAAACACTAATTTTAATTTCCTAAAATAATCCAACAATACCCCAAATATATATAAATACAATTCGATATACAATTTTACATAAAATCTTTCAATATAATTCAAACTAATATTGAATCCAAAATCTTAAATGAATGTGGTTATGTAGTCTTCCACGTTAAATTGTCTCTCCAAATGACATCAACTATTCTTCATGTCACAAACTTAAATGTAATTAACATAATAATATATTCTCTATTATAGGTTAATCATTTCAATAAATAACCCAAATAACTTTAAATACACAATAAAATCACAGATAAAAATCCACTATTTCTCCTCAAATGAAATCCCATTGTATTCTATTTTCCTTAGGCGTATAGTGTTCCCAACATAGAGAACGTCTTCTAAAATACAATTTATCACTTAATCACTGAATCATTTTCCTATACTAAGGGTATTCATTTGATAATACGTCAGATCCCAAATAAACTTATTATTGATCAATAAAATATTTTAACTAAAAATAATTAGTCACACAAACCAGGGACTTCACGTAGTCTAGTGGTAGGTGATAAATCCTGATCGTACTCTGGTTATGGATTCGATACCCACATCTTTTTATGACATGACGGGTTGTCACATGGTATGTGTGTTGTCCTTTTTCAAAAACAATATTTTATAACTTTACCAAAATGATATAAGTCCATAAAAATAACCATAACATAATTTATCCAAAAATGTTATCTCATAACTTACATTTTCATCCCAAAATATAATAACTTGTAATTTAATCAAACCCAATGATCATATAAAACAAAATGGTTATTTATAAATATATCCATAATAGAAATGATAATTCTTCCTTGAATATAATTTTTAGATGACAACTACAGAGTTTCAAATATAAGAGAAAATTATTCCAACGTAATCCCATCAACAAGGATCCCTAATAATTTGAAACATTTCTCCAACCATTTATTTCCACATAGACTCTTCTTTGACCAATAAAATATCATATATATTAGGAAATTCACTCAGGTAATGGCCAGGTCCCCTACATTTATAGAAAATGACTATAAATGGATTCTTGGGAGCATTATTATTTTCTTCCATAGTACTCTTCATTGTTCCTTGGTAATTCGTTATTTTTTTCCTTCATTCCCGCATGTAAAGAATATCGTTGTTTCATTGATACAATATTCTGGGTGTCTCCTTCCACATTTCCTACATGATGGAAATTGAGGATTCTTTTCTCAATGGTCTCCACTACTGGATATCTTATCATTAATCCCCTTTCTCTTCTTTGTTTATTTGGGGAGTTGGTTAATATATATTTTATTGATCATATTTTTGGAAAACTTATTTTTCATGAACACAATATCTTTTACGCCTATCAACATTCCATTTTGTTTCTCATTTCCACCACCGTTCCCACATAATACATCATGCTCAAAGCTACTATTACTTCATTGGAATCCAGCCATTGACTAAAACTGAAAAGCATTGTGTGAGTAATAATAGTCATAAAATAATTTATATAATATCATGAAACCATATTTTCAATTTGAAACACCATAAGATTAACCAAGGTCATTTATTCTCATCTTATATTAAAATCCTTCAAATCTGTTTATAATGAAAATGTAATTATCCTAAGCATATTCCCTGGCAGTGTCATAACCAATACTGAATCATGTCCCGTTGTAGTGCACCAGTTCCAGTTCAAGTCTAGATCAAAGCGGTGTTTTCGGGATTTTCCCCTTGGTACATCTATTCCAGAGCAGCCTCTACCATCTCGTATCTAGACATGGATGTATTTCTTGGAAAACTCATAAAAAATTGATAATACCAAAATTTTATGGAGCAAATCTATACTAATCCTCAAAGAATATATTAGGGCAGTGTGATCTAATCAGAGTTTACCAAAATCTATTTTTCAAGCCCTGTACTAAACTTCCTATGATACCAACTATAATTCCCCGATCCCAGATGCATCGAGGAGCTATAACAGTATCCACTCATCACTAACTAAGTCCAATGCATTCTTCATATGAAAAGGTTTAAACATAACATAGACATTCATTTTAAACTATCAAACGAAATGTCCATAATTTATCTATAAACCCTTAATGGTATGAAATAACACATCCACATTCAAACATATAAAAAAAACATCAATAAAATATGGAATTTTTGTATCATTATAAATCAACTTCAAAGAAACTTAAAATCCATCATAGGATGTTGTCATAGATGAAATCAAAACAATTTTAGAGAAATATATCATTCTATTTTTAAATTATATAAAGGTCATGTAATTATAAAAGAAAAAAATTCTAATTGAAAATATTCATATATTCTTGTAAGGGAATCTTTGATGATGTTATAATGGTAGAAAATAGTCGCACCCACCGTATAAGTTATAAAAGACATTATTACCTTAATTTTGCCGAAAAGGATAAAAAGTACCTTGATTAGAATACGACAGAAAGATTCCTATCAAACCATTTTATAAAAAGTCAAAAAAGGGTATAAATTAAACTAACCCATAGTCTAATAAATATTAAAAATGGTTTGGAATACATTTTTAAGAATCATGGATGTGGATAATAAAGAGGTCCCAGTAGATAATTACATATAAACACCCTCAGATAATGAAGATATAGTAGAATTAACCCTTACTTCATTGTAATCGATCGATTCTAATGACCAAAAGTTATTAAGAACCAAATTTATCACAGAATACCATGAATATAAAGAGAATCATGATAATATATATCAAATGGAAGTACACAATACACCATATCAAATAAATAAGTGGTGAACAATGGAAATCTCATAGAATTCAAAGTGAGATAAGAAACCCATTACTTTTTACTTTTCCTTGGTCGAGGGTAGTTTAAAATCTTGTATAATGATGAAATAATTATTATTAAATTTTACAAGAATAATATTCAATAATATGATATCATATATGATCTTTTACAATGGTTTTTTAGTCATATCTTTGTATTATCATCTTTTCGGGTGTTAACGGATTAATTTTCCTTTATATTAATTGTTATGTGAGTCATATTTGTTATGGATGGGACGTATATTATTCATATTCATAATGATATAATGTTACTAAACATTATTTTTTATCATCAAATGAAAATTAGTCTTGAATGGATATGATGGGGAATGAATCTCATCGCATTTGTGGAGACGGTAATCCTTACGTACGCACGGGCGACAATATAATTATTTCGATATTAAAATAATATATAATTGGATGATATATCATATATAAAGAATAATTATCATGTTATATTTATTATGTACATCAATTACATATAATTATTATACCCATCTAAATAATAATGTATTGAATAACAATTACACCACGACGTGGAGACGGTAAGCCATACGTACGCACGTATGGTGACATGTAATTCAATAGATGTATAGAATAATGAATATGGTTGTACTATATTTATAATAACATCAGAATATATATAAGATAGAAGATTTAGTATTTTAAAATGGAAAATACAAAGAAAAAGGAAGTGTATGAAGAATGGAACTTGAAAGAGGTGGTGATATATTTACCTCTTCTTCAGGTTCTTCATTTTTATTTAATCAAACGGGCTCAATAGGTTGGATTTAAGAATAATGTGAGGCCTCTAAGATGAAGGGAGGACAGTTCAGAGGGAATTTGGGTGAGGTTAGGCTGATCCAAATTACTTTTAATGTGTGAATTACATATAAGGGGGAGTGCCCTTTTATAAGAGGGGTGAGGGGAACCTTTAGAAAAGCTATAAATATTTTTTTATAATAAAATCATTTTCAGATTGTAATGGCTCAAAATGGATTATTTAAAGGATGAGGTGGGAATGGGTTGAAAAACACTCAGCGAATAGGTTTTGGATAGGTTTGGGTAATTATATTAACTTTATCATTTTGATATAACTCTTAGTTAAATAGTCTGACATTTACCATGTCTTTTTGTATTTTTATATTATTTGGTTTATAAATATACTATATAGTTCTAAGAGAACAACAAATATTTAATTAATGATACACTTATCATTATATAAGTCCTTTTTCTGATCCTTATATTTTTTGGAATAAATATCAATTAATAATATAATATGTTTTAAAAACTCATTTATGTCAATTTTGACACTATTTAGTATTTTGTTTTTTCTAAATTCATAACATCATTATTACTTCGAAAAAAATACCTCTAACCAACAACAATATGTCATATTAAACTATAAAATAAGTGGAACGCATAAAAGTCTCAAATTACATTTATTTGGATATTTAATATATCAATTATTTTTATATTTCACTAATTAGGTAATTACTGCATAATCATTGTGTCATAAATAAATTTAATTATTTAATGTCTAAAAAATATAAATAAAATACCATTATATAGGAAATATATTTATATTTCTAATGAATATTTTTAATTAGATTTATTTTATCTAAAACCCTATTTTAAAAATGGTTTAGTTATTAAGCTTTGAATTTTACACTTTTAACTCTTTTTTGAATTAAAAAACAATAAATGTCATAATCTAATCCAAGAGGTCCTAATTGATAATAATTTATTCGAATGGTTTTTTAGCTGAATTACACTTATCCAATAGAATTAGGACATGTTCTAGTGTAATAATTATTTCATTTCTACCCTTAATTACACTATTTACTTTTAACCGTGGTAAATAAAAGTCAAAAGTTACTATTCACCAAAAATTATTTTCATTTTATTGAACCACATATTATCTACTGATATCAACCGTGTCTCTTGGATTTTTGAGGTTTAATTCACAGAAGTGGTAAAATTATGTTTTACTCAAATTTGCGAATGCTCCTAGGAGGTGGGTAAATGATAGTTAAAAAGTTCAATAAAATTTTTATATATCTAAAATTATTATAAACTAACTCCAGTGAATTAAATTCATCTTATATAAATATTAAGTATCTATTTTCACCTAAAATAAATTTAAATAAAATAAATAATTATTTAAATCATTATTCAGTTTTATTCTATAACTCAGTGTTTTTCACTATTCATCAAAATTTAAAAGTTTTCAGAAAAATACCAAAAATTCACCCTATGAAAATTTTCATATTCAGAATCCAAAAATGAATTCCATTTTCAAAGATAAAATTTATAAAATTTGAATGAGTTGGTATTACTAATCATAACGGCTAGTTTGATTGGTCGCGGTGTGTTAAAATCTTAAGTTCTTCACAATTCGAGCTATTACATTATTCAAAGGGAAACGTACCATGGAAGCATGGGGTGTTACAGTTTCAGTGGATAAGTATTTCCTATCATATCCATATAATCCTCTTGGTATCCTGGAGAAAATCCTCGAGCGATTCACCTGACCCGCAATTGGGTCCAATCACCCATCTCCTACTTGTGATCTTACAATTTATCACTCCAATGAAGCCCCTATATATCAAACCTCATATGAACATTAATTAATTTTAACACTATAAATACCTCCTATTATTTTAACCACCCCATGATAATTTTACTCACATAGAGTGAGACATGAAGTTATTTATCACTTCTTACTATTCCGTAATAATGAATTCATACCTAATGATTTCCAAGGAAACAATCCAAGGCTTCTGAAAAAAGCACACATTACTCAAGAACTACACAACGACTTATTATTTCTCATTGAACACCCTCCTGACAAGAAAACAGAATCATAAAGTGATCTAAACTAACCAACTGGATAAATAATGCACATCCTAATGAAAGGATGACCAACCCCATGCAATGAATTTCACACAATAATTTTTAATTCCAATATAATTTTCCCAAATTATATCCAACATTTATAGTGTTTTCAATGATGCATAATAGGTAACATGGATTAAAATTAAAGGGACTATATACCTTATAGTGAAAAATACATTTCAAAAAAATATATATTATATAACTTTACCTGAATATTCATAAATAATAATGGTCCATTCCATATTGATCCATTCCATATTACTATAGTACCCATTATATTGAAAACATTGATATTCAAAAAACATGTTCATGTGAGGTCTCCATAATCTCTCATGATGTTCTTCATAACTAAAACGCTCTATATAGTTATCAAAAATTGAATACATCTTCATAAACTAGGGAAAGGAAAAAAATCGTGAGATCGGATGATCATTAAGGTTAGAAAAGTGATATAGCAATGACCATATAAAAATTGCACGAGAATAAGGGTACATGAACATGATCATAAATTTTTAAATGCATTTTAGCCTAAAATAGATGAAAATATTTACTCAAAGATTAATTATGGGAAATTTATAATACATGATTGATAAATGAATTAATTAACATGATCCATGATAGTATAAAATTATTATAAATCACAGATTTTTTGTATCTAGATAAATATAGAAAAAATTTCCTTTTTAGAAAAGGATCATTTTAATAGACTATCACAGTGTATTTGGTTCATAATCAATGACATCATATTAGTTAGTAAATTAAACTAAGGATATGATAGGTGATAGAGTCCCTTACAAAACTACGTTAACTACCCATTTTGGTTCTATTTGTCTTAGGATATATCTATATTTTATAAATCCAATGGTGGGATATATAATACCAGGGATAGAAATAATGTAATGAAAATAAAAAATATGTGTTCCACAATCTCATAAAGAACTATTAATATCAAACCCCAAAAATAGAAGTTGGTTTCATTAATTTTTCATCATATCATTACACGTTGAAATGAAATATATTTCATAAACAATTCATAATTTCACCACAGTATAACTCATTGAAAAGATAAATGTATCCTAAAAAACATTTCATAAATGTTTTAAATGATAGATATAAATATTATGGTAGGTATAATATTATCATAACCCCTTGTAAAATATCCATATTAACAAAATACATAATAATCGAATAGTAATTATATTAAAATAATACTTCAATCATGTAATGACATGGACAATAATTTTACACTACAAACACTTAAGTATCATATAAAAAATTCACAATTTTTAATGAAAAGAGTTTATTTTTAAATATCCTTATAATCATGTAATATATGATTCATATAATCATGTTATCGTGATGTTTGGAATTTTATATTACATGTATATTGAAATGAACCACTTCATTAAATATTTTGTAAAAAATGTACGACATTTGGAAATTGAAAAGAAGATTCTATTGAAAACAATTTTTAAATAGATTATAATGGTTAAAACATAACATAAATTATTGTATAATAATATTTCAGAAACCACTGTACACCTTTTTAGAAAATATGGATAAAAGATATTTTTATTTTCTTTTAAACAAATAAATAAATTAAATTTTCCCTAAAAATGTTATTTCAGTGTATTATGTACATAAAGAGACATTAAATAAAATAAAACATGTATTCATATTGAATTAAAATAGGTGGAGAAATTTAATTACTTTTATGAGATTTATATCAAGAAATTGCATCAAGACAAATAGAGTAATTAAAAATCCAAATAAACATTGATATTATATCATAAAAAGCATATAATGCATGTAATTTATCATTCATAATCCCAAAGGAAGATTAAATTTCAATGAAACATTAAGGGATATGATTATCAGTAGATTATTTATATAATATGTAAATGTGGATATATAAATTCCTCACAAAATAACATTGGTACATGACGAGGTATATGTCACATTGAAGATAATTTGAGAAGATAAAATCTTACCTCATCTTTGCATTTATTTTACATCACTCTAATATCTTGTATAATAAATTTTTTTTATTATAATGATATTAAAAAATAATTCACAACCATATAGTATCATATATGTCCAACTTATATAATATTAATACCAATTTATTTATAAATTTTTATTAAAATAGTTTTTTTGGGTGACAATAATTTCATATCTTCATTGGATTTTCTATTCAGAAGTTTAAGAAAATATATTGTAATCTTGGTTATATCATTATAATAATGTTAATAATTATATAAGTATCATATTTATTAATTTTAAATATATTTATTGTCCTCTATAATAGATATAAGAAGAAAAATTAATTATGTCGTTCATGAAATAGCTAGGTCATACGCACGCGTTAACAATGTTTAATGTTTTTAACATATAAAATAAAATAATGTTAAATAATGGCCATAAATTTTTAAAAAAATTATTATATCATATATATATATATGATATTTATTAAATCTATCCTTGTTAAAATCCATGTCAAATGGAAATTACAAAAATAAATTCATATCATGAATATGGTGGACCACACATACAAACAAGCGACATTCTTCTTTTCTAATTGATTTATATGTAAGAATATATATGTGATTCTATAATTATAGATGAATAAATATATAAAATATTTTATATATAAATATTAATCCCATTATAACAACCATTCATGAAAAATGGTGATGGAAAATTAATTATACTATAAGGTGGAGGTGGTTATCAACTCATATGCATGAGTGATACGTTTATAAAAAATTTGTTAGAAAATAGTATAAATAATGGATTTTCTTGATAATAATCACATTTATATATATTTAGGATAACTATGTTATACAATTATGATTAATAAGACATATTTTTTGGAATTATTAGAATATATAAATTATAATATGGTGGGTATGACAATTACCTCTTCTTCATCTGATCTTATATAGATACATTTATAAGGAACCTCGAACATTTATTTTGAATAGTAGAGAACCTATAAATTTTTTTTTGGAATAAAATAAGACACTTTTATAATTTTCCTAATATATATTTCTCAATTAGGCTTACTGAAGTGAGAGATGGCGTCCCCATTTTTAATTGAAATAATTGACGTACTTTGAATTTAAAAAAAAATTAAATTTTAATTTTGTAATCTATATCCTAAATTCTTATAAATTGATATATATTTGACGAAAATAGTTTTATGTACTAATAACATCATATAATGAAATTTAGATTTGTATTAATATCATTTTAAACCATATATTTTAGTTTAAATCAATGGTTAACAAAATTCATTTTTAATAACACTAATGACTATTTTAGTATTAATGGGTTATAATAATATATATATTAGGTAAAATTTAGCTTATAAATGTTAAATTAATTAATATTTTTTCCACTTATCATCCTAATTATCCTTGATAAATATTTTTATAATTTTAAAATAAATAAATAAAATATTATTAAATAGAAAATATCATTAATGTAATTTTTGAAACAATTAACTTTATTTGAAATTGAAGAAAACATCAAAAAAAAATAAAATTATAACATAAACCTCTCAAACATCACTAATATGTTATATAAAATTATAACATTCAAGTAAAAAAATTATTCCATTCAAAATTTATTGTGTTTAGTAATTTATAAAATTAGTTATTTGACATTTCTTCTAATTGATTAAATATCGTCTTAGTGTTGTGTAGTAATTTACAGTAATTATTCAACCTATAAAATTATAAATAAATTAATATGAAAAAATGTTATTCAATATTTCAAATATGATTTTTTAATAGAACATATCCACTTTTAAAACAAATTAATAAAATTAAGACATATTATAGTCAATAGAGTGAAATTTTCATTTTATTATTTTCTTAAATTAATAGAGAGTTCAAGAAAATTTATAAATGCAATCATGTATCCATATATTCTTGATGTGAATGGAAATAGAAAATATCCTCCCATAAAATCGATTAAAGGCATGTTTTGGGTACTTCATGATATGGTGTCCCATTTTCAAAATCATTTTTAAGTTGAATATCAAAATCCAATAAATGGTATCCAATTTTATTGATTTAATATCTTGATGTTGAAAAACAGAAATAATGAACATAAAATAGAAAAAATTAATAATAAAGTTAATTTTAAGCATAAAAATGATTTAACTTAATATTAAACAATAATATTTATTCTGATTATGATATTGTGATTATTAATAATATAATATAACATATTTTTCTTGAAAAAAAATTTAAAAATAAAATTTCTCATTTTAAATACATATAAATAAATTATAGTTTTCAATAAAAGTAATCTTTCCCACTATTCACTTCAAAATAGATCCTTTTATAAACATAAAAAATATTTATGATCAGTTAATTATGAAATTAAATTTAAAAAAATTAACCTCAATTTTAAAAATAAATTTTTTATAAATTGAAAAATTATATATAGCGTTGAAATTTTTTTTAAGGAAATATATTTTTTATGTATAATATTAAATTAATAAAAATTTAAATTTTATTTCCATTTAATTAATCAATACAATTCTATTAAGTGTTGAATATATATATAATGCCCCAGCCTTAAACCATACTTAATCTTTAGTTATTACAAGATTACTCATTGAGGATCTTTTCGGGTTTAGAGTTTTAGAAAATTAGAACATAAAACATGCATTACATTCCACATATAAACAAAGTGGTTACATAAAGATAGTATTCATTTTTTCCATCAATGGAAACATATTTAAAATAAAATATGGATTCATTCTTGACACTTCCATGACACTATCATCATATCACGTACCTTTCCCTTGACCTGTGAAAAACATTTAAAAAAAACTTGGGATGAGCATAAAAAGCTCAGTATGGGTTATAAAAATATGGAAAGGAAACATAAGTTCATATATACACAAGAATAAAATTATTCATTACCCATAAAACATAATCACTTTAACATACCCCATCAAATCATGAATAAATCATAGAAATCATAAGACATAAAGTTTACTTGAGGCATTCATAACATTCTTACGTAGGGAGTAACCCTATTGGTTACGTTTGGAATAACTATCACAATATATTCCCTAAATCTCTTCGGAGAAACCTTAACGTTTCACTCCTTCGCGTTACCCAATGCATTGGAGAGCTATATCGGGCTCACCCGCCCATATTTTATCACGGAACCACCCGTCTTCATAATAATGCCCAAGAACCATAACATAACTATATCACATAAAAAATGCATAAAAGAAACATAAAATTTCCACATTTCAATCACAAGATATCAATACCACACATTGATATAATAAAAACATTATGAAAACCATTTTCAATACCAAAATAAAAGAAAATTAAATAATTGGTATTTATTTATCTTTTAAAAAGATGGTATGGCTTGTAGAGGAAGTCAAAACTCAAATAATGGTCACGGTGGCGGAGAAGTCATTGTTGCCACATACGTACGACAAAAACATTCCCTTTTGTTATTTAGTAAAAGCATTTTATAAAAAAGATTTATTTTGAATAAACTTAAAAGTCAAAGGGGTTTATACACCGTATAAAAAAAGGTTGTGTATAAAACAAAATATGCCTCAACGAAAAGAGATTGAGACGAAGTCCCATACCTCTGGTCCGAATTGACTCGGTCGTTCTTTAATCTCCTGAATAATAAACTTGAGTTAATTTATTCTTGATTAATAACCATTTTTCAAGTTCATTTTCCTTTTATATCACTTATTTCCCTGTCATGAACACTATGTAATTATTTAAGTTAATAACAGTCGTTTTAACAATCATTGGTACTTCAGTAAAAAATAAACCCTTTATAATTACAATTTGATCATGTATCTATTATATATAGAATGGTATTCATGATTTATATATCATATATGTCATATATATCCAGTACATTCTTTAATTTATAATATTACATAATCATTTAGAGGTAAGAAATGAAATGCACCGTTCATGGAGACGGTAAGCCATACATACGTATGAATGCTACTTTCATTTCTATTTCATATTTTATAGAATGGAATCATAATTATAGAAAGTTATATTTTAATTCTAGTGTAATATCATATATAATATCATAACTCCATCCTTTATACATCCCACATATGTATTAAAGAATCAAATCACTTTGAGGGGGCGGTAGTCCGCACTTCCTTAAATGAAGATATCACGTTTACCAATAATGGAAACCATAAAGGTATGACCAAAAAGAAAAATACAGAAGCCTAAGGAAACCATAAACAAATTATATATCATATATAAATATATTGTCATCTTAATAGCCACCTTTGATTGGGTGAAAAGAATGTTGAACAATCATTGTTTCGGGAGGCAGAAATTCTCCATCCACGGAAAAAATATTTTCATTAACCATTAGATGTAGGTGTGTGTAAGTGTAGCTCGAATCCTTCTTATAAAAACATCCTATTATATTTAAGATACTGGAGTTGTTACAAAAGAAATGAATATAAAGTGTTTATTGGGTTGGAGAATAAAATAAAACAAAATGACTCAAGTGAAGACATTACCTTAAAATCGGGTAACTCCCCTTAGTTTGAGATCAAAGGCTTCCTTGGGAAGACTTCTGCCCAAAGTGACGCTTCAAGGTGTAATAGAGTGATGTGAAGAGACAAAATGGGTAGGTTTTGGATGAGCCAAAGTATTTGGAAGTGCAGGTAAAGAGGTAGAGGTGGGGGCCTTTTATAAGAGGAGAGGAGGGGCACTCTTGGAAAGTAAAGAAATGTTACTTTATTTTCAAATGGGTTTCGGATTTTAAAGGTCCCATATTGATATAATTCGAGGATAAGGTGATAAGGGTTCGAAATATACCCACCCAATAGGTTTTGGACATGTTTAGGTCTTTTTTTTACATTATCTTTCCATTTTATTTAAATCCTTTATTAATGAGGTAATCGCTGAATCATCATTAAGTCATAAATAATTTAATAAATTTAATGTCTAAAAATTATAAAAAAAATATCATGATGTAGAAAATTGTTTTATATTTCTAAATAATATTTATAGTAAAAAAGATCATTTATGTAGACAAATTTAAAAATATTTTACATAGGTGATACATTCTTTGTCACATTTAACATTCTTTAAAAATAAAAAGATAAAAAGTCACTTTCTCACAAAAGTGATTCCATGGGGCCGCCAAGATTGGTACAAGGCATCCCATGTTCGGCCATGAAACAAACAGTAGCCTTAGGACACATGTTGTTGTCTTTTTGTATTATTATGATATCATTTTATTATCTTTAACTACCTGATTACTCATTAACCAAGATAAATAGAGATAATTACCATCGTTACTATTCATAATGTCCAAAAATAAAAGAGTATTAATTAAATAATTTAGACCTTATGATTCCAAATATGTAATCCATTTTACAAAATTCCAAACACATAAATTGAAATAATTGATTTAAAAATAATTCCCGTTGTCAAAACAAATAGCGGGTTTTTTTGAAACAATATCTATGAAAAGTTTTGCATTAGTTTATGACCAATTCCTAAGTGAAATTAATCCTAATGACCACCATTAGATTAAATGGTAAAAATATATTCATATTACACTTTAAGACCAATTAAAAAGATAATTCAACCATATAGTTAAATTAAATGAAAAAGCAGTTTTGATGTAAAATGCAGTATTTTTCACTATTCATTAAAAAATGAACATTGTCAGAAAAATACCAAAAATTTATCCAATGTAAATTTCTATGTCCCAAACGTAAATAATATGTTTATTTTGACAAATAGAGATTATAAAATTGTCAAAATTTTGTTTTAAAAAAGGTTTGCCATCAAAAGGTAGTAAAACAATCTTTTAAGAATATTAGTGTATTCCATGCATAGGATTGGATTTATTCTCATTTGAAGCCTATAAAACACTATATTAATCATTAATATAAATAGATAAAAATATTTATTATTCATTACTTAATTGGGATGTTACAACCTTCCCCCCTTTAGAAAATTGCATCCCCGCATTTTATTTACTTATCAAATAAATGAGGGTACTTATCCCTCATTGCATTTTCAGATTCCCATGATTCCTCTTCCATCATGTGGTTTTCCACAAAACCATTAACTGATGAATCACCTTATTCCGTAACACTTTCTCCCTGTGGTCAAGAATCTGGACCGGTTGTTCCTCATATGATAGGTTCTCTTCCAGCTGAACTACCTCTGGACTCAAAACATGAGATGGATCTGGCATGTACTTTCTAAACATCGAAACATGAAAAACATTGTGTACGTGAGATAAACTCAGAGGTAAAGCCACTCGGTAATCAACTGATCCAACTATCTCCAGAATTTCATATAGTCTAATGAACCTTGGACCTAACTTTCCTTTCTTACCAAATCGCATCACACATTTCCATGGTGATACTTTGAGAAAAACATGGTCACTTACCTCAAAAGATAGATCCTTCCTCCTTTTGTCCGCATAACTCTTCTGCCTGCTCTGAGCTGTTCTCATGTGTTTCTGTATCAGCCGAAATTTTTCTGCCAACTCTTCTACCAATTCTAGTCCCATTAGCTTTCTTTCACCCACTTCATCCCAAAAAGCTGGAGTTCGACACCGCTTCCCATATAACGCCTCAATTGGTGCCATCTGTATACTGGAATGAAAACTATTATTATATGAAAATTCAACCAAATAATGATGTTGGTCCCAACATCCCTGATAATCCATAGAGCAAGAACGTAGCATATCATCCAAGGTCTAAATTTCTGATTCTGACTGCCCATCTGATTGCGGATGAAAAGCTGTACTAAAATTTAATTCAGTATCCAATGACTTCTGAATGCCCTTCCAATAGTTAGAAGTGAACCTGGGATCACGGTTAGATACAATGGAGAGAGGAACTCCATGTAACCTGACTATCTCTTTAAGATACAAACGGGAAAGTTGATCTAGGGAAAAAGTATCTCGTATAGCAAGGAAATGAGCAGATTTAGTCATGTGATCAACAATAACCCAGATTGCATTATTACCTCGAGATGTCTTCGGTAATCCCACAACAAAGTCCATGGATATATTCTCCCATTTCCAATCTAGCCCTGGTAAAGGCTGAAGCATCCCTTTCAGTAACTGCCTCTCTGCTTTAACCTATTGATAAGTCAAACACTTCACTGTAAAATCAGAAATATCTCTTTTCATTCCATCCCACCAGTAATAATCCCGCAGATCTCTGTACATCTTAGTACTACCAGGATGAACTGAAAACGGAGAACTATGAGCTGCACATAACTACTCTGTCTTCAACTATGAATCACAAGGCACACATAATCTATTCCCAAACCTCAAAAAACAATCATTATCAATGTTGAATTCATGAAACTTACCTTTCTGAACCAGATCTACCTTTTTATGCTACTCACTGTTTTGCTTCTATGCTTGCTTGATTCTGTTTGATAGAGAAGATTTCACTGATACCTGAAACAAAACATAAGAAGATCCTGCACCAACAACATCTATGCCAAATTTCATCAAATCTTTAACCAAAGGATCACGTTCCAAACGCAACATGGTTAATAAAGCATTACTTTTTCAACTCAAAGCATCAACCACTTTATTTTATTTTCCCAGATGGTAATGAATTATACAATCGCAATCCTTGATTAATTCTAGCCATCTCCGTTGTCTCATGTTCAACTCTTTCTGAGTGAATATATACTTTAAACTTTTGTGATCTGTATATATTTCACACTTTAATCCATACAAATGATGCCTCCAAATTTTTAAAGCGAAAACAACAGCAGCTAATTCCAAATCATGTGTAGGGTAATTTATCTCAGTAGTTTTCAACTGTCGTGAAGAATAAGAAATTACCTGATCATTCTGCATTAGGACACAACGAAGTCCTTTCAATGAAGCATCACTGTATATAACAAACTCACCATTCCTGCAAGGTCGTTCCAAAACTGAAGCATTCAACCATCTTCTTTTCAGTTCCTGAAATCAATCATCAGATTCTTTTGTCCAGATAAACATAACACCCTTCCGAGTTAGCTTAGACATTGGACTAGATAACCGTGAAAAATTTCTAACAAACCTTCGGTAATAGCTTGCCAAAACAAGGAAACTACGAATCTCTGTTACATTTATGGGTCTTGGCCATTCTTCAACAAACTTTATTTTTTTGCAGGATCAACAGTTATCCCATCTTTTGAAACAATGTGACGAAGGAAAGAAATTTGTTGCAACCAAAACTCACACTTGCTGAATTTCCCATACAATTTCTTTTCTTTCAATGTTTGCAAAATGACCCTTAAATGCCATTCATGCTCTTCTTTACTTTTAGAAAAAACCAAAATATCATCAATGAAAACCACCACAAACTTATCCAAGAACTCATAGAAAATTATAGTCATTAAGTCCATGAATACAGCAGGTGCATTGGTTAGCCCAAAAGGCATTACTACAAATTCATAATGGCCATATCTTGTACGAAACGCAGTCTTCGGAACATCTTCTTCCTTTACCTTCAGCTGATGTTACCCTGATCTCAGGTCAATCATGGAAAAATACTGATCTCCCTGGAGCTGATCAAATAAATCATCGATATGAGGCAAAGGATATTTATTCTTAAAAGTGATGTTATTCAAGGCTCTATAATCAATGAAAAGTCTCATAGAACCATCTTTCTTTTTAACAAATAAAATAGGAGCACCCCATGGTGACGTGCTAGGTTGAATGAAACCTTTCTCTAATAAATCATGCAATTGCTCCTTCAACTATAAAATTTCAACTTGAGCCATTCGACAAGGGGGTTTTGAAATTGGCTTAGCATCAGGAACTAAGTCAATAGTAAATTCAACTTCCCGATCTGGTATTTTTCCAGGAAAATCATCAGGAAAAACATCAGGATACTCATTTACCAATGGCACATCATTAATTTGAACAGTTCCTTTATTTTCAATGATGTGTGCAAGGTAACATTAATTTCCATCTTTTAAAAGTTTCTCGGCCTCTTTATATGTTATCAACGGTAAGGGTTCATTCTTGTACACACACTGAAAGTCTTTCTGAAAAGAAACTTTTTTAGCTCTACAGTCAATCTTAGCATGCTAAATAGAGAGCCAATCTATACCCAGGATAACATCAAACTCTACTAGAGGTAGAACAATAAGGATTGAAAGTAGGTTCTTTCCACATATAAGGATATGAAGATTCTTAAAAATTCTTTTTTCCCTGAACATTTCCCCTAGGTGTTTTTACCACAAGTTCAAGAGTCATTTCTTGAGATGGTATTACCATTTTACTAGAAAATTTTTCCGAGATGAAAGAATGTGTAGACCCCGAATCAAACAACACACTGGTATAATCTGAAAAAACAAAGTACCTGATACAACTTCATTTGATGGCCCGACATCTACTGAAGTAGTTGCAAAGGATTTCACCACCCCTTTCTACTTGTAGTCTAACTGCTTCCCATCACTCAAGCTCTTTGTCGGACACTCGTTTGCATAGTGACCCATCTCATTGCACATAAAACATTTCACTAACTATAAATCAAATTTCAACTTACCATCACCTTGATCTTTTTTAGTGCACTCACGAGCCTTATGTCCCATCTTACCACATCAGTAGCACTTTCCCGAAATCAGAAGACATTCCCCAACATGCCTTTTGCCACATTTATCACAAATTGGAAACTTAGTTTTCTTACCATCATACTTTTTTGAAGAATTCTTCCATTTCTCCTGCCACCTCGGTCTCTTCTTATGCTGGTTGTTATAGAACAATTCATCATCGGAAAACTCCATTTCCACCTTCTCAGCACATCGAACAAGATTTTCATAACTTTTAAACTCACGACACACTAAATCACTTCGATATTTTGTCTTTAATCCCGATTAAAAACGATTGATTTTACTATCAAGGTCTTGGATAAAATTTGGAGCATACCTTGCCAATTGAGTGAACCTTTCTTCATAGGCGGCCACTGAGTCTTCCTCTTGCCTCAATTCCAAGAATTGTTTTTCCAACCTAAGTCAAACAGCCTTAGGAAAATACTTCTCAAGAAACATACCTTTGAATTCATCCCAGTTGAGAGAATCAATCTCATCTCCATCCCTGATATTTTTAACCATCGACCACCATTGATCTGCTTCACCCTCCAAATGGTAAATAACCAGACTTACCTTTTGATTCTCGGAACACCCCATGACATCAAAAATCTTCTCCAGTGCTTTAATCCACCCTTCAGCTAGCATAGGGTTAGATGATCCTCTGAATTATGGGGGATGTTATCTCATGAAATGTTCAACCATTGACATGTTCCTCTGCGGTTGATCTGGATGGTCTCGTGCATGGATACCACCACCATTTATCACATGAGTCAACTGTTCCATTACTGTAACAAACTATTCAGTTCTAATTCTGACCATCTCAGGATGCTGATTCAGAAGGTTATTTCCTTCTGTATGCCATCTTTGCACTGTTTCCCTGTTTCCTCTATGGAAAACCATTCTGAAAAAACTTTTCTTAGATGAAGAAACATGGTAATCTTCAAATGCTATATCATTTCAATTTGACCAAAAAAATATTTTTCGACAATCATTTAATAGTATTCTAACTCCTAAAGCTATCTAAACCGACCTCAGATACAAACTATAAGGCCCCAGCCTTAAACCTTACTTAATATTGAGTTATTACGAGATTACACATTGAGGATCTTTTTGGGTTTAGAGTTTTAGTGATTTAGAATATAAAACTTGCATTACATTACACATATAAACAAAGTGGTTACATAAAGATAGTATTCATTTTTCCCATCAATGGAAACATATTTAAAATAAAACATGTATTCATTCTTGACACTTCCTTTACACTATCATCATTTCATGTACCTATCCCTTGACCTGTGAAAAACATTTCAAAAAAAAACTTGGGATGAGCATAAAAAGCTCAGTATGGGTTATAAAAATATGGAAAAGAAACATAAGTTCATATATTCACAAGAATGAAATCATACATTACCCATAAAACATAATAACTTTAACATACCTCATAAAATCATGATTAAATCATAGAAATCATAAGACATAAAGGTAACTTGAGGCATTCATAACATTCTTACGTAGGGAGTAACCCTCTTGGTTACGTTTGGAATACCCATCATAGTATATTCCCTAAATATCTTCGGAGAAACCTTATCCTTTCACTCCTTCGCGTTACCCAATTCATTGGAGAGCTATATCAGGCTCACCCGCCCTCAGTTTATCACGGAACCACCCATCTTCAAAATAATTCTCAAGAACCATAACATAATCATATCACATAAAACATGCATAAAGGAAACATAACATCTCCACATTTCAATCACAAGATATCAGTATAACACATTGATATAATAGAAACATTATGAAAACCATTTTCAATACCAAAATAAATGAAAAGTAAAACATGGTATTTATTATTCTTTTAAAAAGAAGGTATGGCTTGTAGAGGAAGCCGAAACTCAAATAATGGTCACAGTGGCGGAGAAGTCATTGTCGCCACATACGTACGACAAAAACATTTCCTTTTGTCATTTAGTAAATTCTTCGTATAAAAAAGATTCCTTTTGAATAAACTTAAATGTCAAAGGGGTTTATACATTTTATAAAAGAAGGATGTGTATAAAACAAAATATGCCTCAACGAAAGGAGATTGAGACGATGTCCCATACCTCAGGTCCGACTTGACTCGGTCGTTCTTTAATCTCCTGAATAATAAACTTGAGTTAATTTATAATTGTTTAAGAACCCTTTTTCAATATCACTTATTGCCCTGTCATGAACACTATTTAATTATTAAGTTAATAACGGTCGTTTTAACGATCATTGGTACTTGAGTCAAAAATAAACCCTTTATAATTACAAGTTGTTCACGTATCCATTATATCCAGAACGGTATTCATGATGTAGATATCATATATGTCATATATATCCAGTACATGCATGCATTTATAATATTACATAATCATTTATAGGTAAGAAATGAAATGCACCGTTCATGGAGACGGTAAGCTGTACGTACGCATGAACACTAGTTTAATTTGTATTTCGTATTTTATAGAATGGAATCATAATGATATAAAGGTATATTATAATTCCAGTGTAATATCATATATAATATCATAACTCCATCATTTATACATCCCACATATGGTATTAACGAATCAAATCATTTTGAGGGGGCGGTAGTCGGCACTTCCTTAAATGAAGATATCACGTTTACCTATAATAGAAACCATAAAGGTATGACCAAAGAGAAAAATACAGAAGCTTAAGGAAAACATAAACATATTATATATCATATATAAATATAGTGTCATCTTAATGGACACCTTTGAAGGTGTTAAATGAATGTTGAACAATCATTGTTTCGGGAGGCACAAATTCGCCATCCACGGAAACAGTATGTTCTTTAACCATTAGATGTAGGTGTGTGTAAGTGTAGCTCGAATCATTCTTATAACAACATCGTAGTATATTGAAGATACTGGAGTTGTTACAAAAGAAATTAATAAAAAGTGTTTAGGGGGTTGGAGAAGCAAAATGAAACAAAAGGACTCAAGTGAAGACATTACCTTAAAATCGGGTAACTCCCTTTGGTTTGAGCTCAAAGGCTTCTTTGGGAATACTTCTGCCCAAAGTGACGCTTCAAGGAGTAAGAGAGGGATGTGGAGAGAAAAAATTGGAAGGGGTTGTCCATGCCAAAGGCTTTATAAGTGTGGGTAAAGAGGAAGTGGTGGGGGCCTTTTATAAGAGGAGAGGAGGAGCACTCTTGGAAAGTAAAGAAATGTTACTTTATTTTAAAATGGGTTTTGGATTTTAAAGGTCCCACATTGATATAATTCGAGGCTAAGGTGATAAGGGTTCGAAATATACCCACCCAATAGGTTTTGGACATGTGTAGGTCTTAGATTTTACATTATCTTACCATTTTATTTAAATCTTTTATTAATGAGGTAATCGCTGCATCATGATGATGTCATAAATAATTTAATAAATTTAATCTCTAAAAATTATAAAAAAATATCATGATGTATGAAATAATTATATATTTTTAATTAATATTTATAGTCCAAATGATAATTTATGTAGACAAAATTAAAAATATTTTACTTAGGTGATACATTCTTTGTCACATTTAACATTATTTAAAAATAAAAAGATAAAAAGTCACTTTCTCACAAAAGTGATTCAATGGGGCCCCAAGTTTGGCACAAGGCATCCCATGGTCGGAAATGAGACAACCAGTAGCCTAAAGGACACATGTTGTGGTCTTTTTGTATTATTATGATATCATTTTATTATATTTAACTACCTGATTACTCATTAATCAAGATAATTAGAGATAATTACCATCGTTACTATTCATAATGTCAAAAAATAAAAGAGTCTTAATTACATAATTTGGAACTTCTGATTCCAAATATATAATCCATTTTACCAAATTCCAAACACATAAATTGAAATAATTGATTTAAAAATAATTTCCGTTGTCAAAACAAATAGCGGGTTTTTTTGAAACAATATCTATGAAAAGTTTGGCATTAGTTTATGACCAATTCCTATGTGAAATTAATCCTAATGACCACCATTAGATTAAATGGTAAAAATATATTCAGATTAAACATTAAGAAAAATTATAAAGATAATCTAACCATATAGTTAAATTAAATGAAAAAGATGTTTTGATGTAAAATGCAGTATTTTTCACTATTCATTAAAAAAATGAACATTGTCAGAAAAATACCAAAAATTTATCCAATGTAAATTTCAATGTCCCAAACATAAATAATATGTTTATTTTGACAAATATAGATTATGAAATTGTCAAAATTTTGTTTTATAAAGGGTATTCCATCAAAAGGCAGTAAAACAATCTTTTAAGAATATTAGTGTATTTCATGCATAGGATTGGATTTATTCTCATATTAAGCATCTAAAACACTATCTTAATAATTAATAGACATAGATAAAATTATTTATTATTCATTAATTACTTGGTATGTTACAATATATATATTTATATCATGTTTTTCGTATTCCTATTAATACCCTATAATTAAATAGATAGGTTATAATTCACGTGTTTAGATAATTATATTTTGGTGGTCCCTTTTATGCTCAATGTTGTGTGTCATATATTTTATAGAACAGAATTATATTCCTGGAAAATGATGTGTTTTTAAATTTTATCCCCTTAAATGAATTTTATACATGAAATTGGAAAATGATATTTCTGATAACTGGTTTGGAATTTGATAATTCGTTTAAAAAAAACACACCATAAGAAGGGTGAATGAAACATGATCTTGAAATATGTTAAAGGAAATTACTATTGTCATCAATTTACACATAATAGGTTTTTCAGATAAGATTAAATTAGTGGAATGTGAAAATATGTACATGTTGGAAAAAAATAATTTCTATACAATGAGGTAATGTGAGAGAGAACATTAATAAAATAAATTTTTATGATATTGAAAAAAAACAGAAACAAAAAAACATATCTATAAGTTATTAAAAGGTCCGTCAATTCATCAAAAATTAATTAAATTGGAGAAAAAAAATTTAAAAAATATTTTTCATAAAGTTTTATAATTCTTTTGTCATCTATACTAAAATGATAAGGAAATATACTTCCTTGAAAAGTATAATTTAATCATCAATAAATTTCCCCCACAAATCCATTTTTGATCCTAACGATGATTATTCAAGATTAATTATTCATTCATACAAATAAAGTAAACATCATAATCCGAAAAATGATATTAAGTTATTACATATATTTTTAACCACTGAACAGAAATGTATGGTTTTCTCAGAGAAATATAATATCTTTCATGCCAAAACAGTCATATATAACTCAAAAATATCTATAATAATAAAAATGTTCATCATTGAACATTTTACAAATAACCCTATTTCCCAAATAAACTCAATATCACTAATAATGTTGAATTCTTTAACTAAAATGGTGATATCATATCATTCAAATTATATCCCTAGAATCATATTTCATTAAATTTAAAAAATAATTCATGTTTAATAACATGTTAAACCATATACATCAAAATATTGAAAAGATTCACAAAATGAAATTAATCCCCGTGATAAATCTTATAAATAAGTGAACATCTGTAAAATATCATGAATAAAATTTATGTTATAATTAACTTAAACATAAATATATATGAATATATTTACTTAGGAGTGATTAACGTTTCAAACCTAATTATTTTCTATATCCCCCATTCCAATATACTATAAATAAAATTACCTCAAATTAAATACTAACACAGAAGTTTTATTTGAACCTCAATAGTATATTGTTTCTAAAATATGTTAATAGTCTCAAATAACCTCAAAATATAATTAAAAAAATATTAAAAGGGTAATCTATTATTTTTAAATTTTTATCAAACATCCACTTCTAATACCATGATTGTATTGATAAGTGTTATTTTATCCTCAATGGTGAAAAAATATTCATTAAAATGTTAAAACAATACATATTCCTCACATAAAAAAAAGAATATCAAATATATTAAATAATTAAAAAAATATTAAAAAAATAAATAGATGATAAAATTAAATACAATTTCATTAGATAACTAATTAGTTTCATGGTCACCAAATGTATCACTTTTCCTTTATCACTTTCAATCAAATCCTTATTCCAACTAAACATTATCACATTACAACTAAATAACATTTATTAGTTATCAATACCATTCATCATATGTGATATACCCAAGCCATTTAACAATAAACCGGTGGTAACATTAATATCATGGAATATGTCCAAATTGTGAGCATCTTAAAAGATAGAAAACATTAATAGTCCTGGTAAACTAGAAACATACATGAATCTCACATTACATTTTAAAATATATAGTACAACATAGTTCTTTCTAATAACAATATATCCTTGAACTCATTCAAATATTATTTTCTTATACCCTTGGTAATGGAAACAAATAAGGGTAATATCTGATGATTGATAAATATTACGTATATTGAAGTCTATAAAGAGTAAATAAGCTATAATTAATATAGAAAGAAAAGTAACCAAAAATACATTCCATGAAATCGATAACAAGAGAATGTAATTAATCCATGGAAGATATCAATTAAATAATCTTCTGTATAACAATAAATAAATTATCATTGAATGGAAATCATTATATTATATTTTATGACTTTAGACATCATAATATCGATAAAAAAAACCTTATTCCAGGAATTTTTAATCGATGTTAAGGAAAACATATGAAGATAAATTAAAAATAGATTAATGATTTTTATCATTATACATATTAATGCATTATATGTATATATATTTTTATAGGCCACACTCATACATATATGTCAATTGAATTCCTCATATATAAAATTATTAATTTAATTGATGAACAATATTACTCTAATATAAACACATGTAATCAGTAAAGAATATAGTAATAAATAATTAAATTTTCAATCAAATAACATTAAATGAAAAAACTAGATGTAAAACTGGTATAATTTAATAAAATAATCATATAAATGATATATATATTTTTGATATTTAAGGTACATGTAATGTTTAATTATCCCTATAATGTGAATATTTCTTGTAAAAGTTAATAAAGGCAAATTTAATAATGAATTTGAATATAAACACTTTAAGAATTAAAAAGAAAATAAAAAACCATACAATTATAAAATAATTATGGCATAATTACAATATATCCCATGTTTAGTATAAGTAAGAAATATGTCTTTATTGTTTTTTAATATAAATTCCATAAAAATATCATTTATACATTTTTTTGATGAATGTACCTCTATCAGATTAATTTTTTTTTAAAATACAAATCTTACAGAATAGTATGATAATAAATATTTTTTAAATTATCTACCATCAAATTTATTTTAATCATAAAATAATTGATTTTACATATCTCAAAAAAAATTATGACCGTGTTTCATACAATAAAATAAATATTTCATGAAAATTTTGAGTAAAAATTAATAAAAAATAATGATAATAAAATGACCAGAAGATTCATTTAAGAACACTTCAAAAAAATTTAAACATTTGTAAAAATGAATTTTAACATTATAATTGTTTATAATAATACTATCTTGAAAACATTTTTAGTAAACATTAATATGGATGAAAATTTATTTTCAACTAAAAAGAAAAATAAATATGGATTTTATAAAAACAATATAATTAATTTTATGTACCTATGAGATGAAAATGGTAATACATCTTTAAGAAATATTTAATAAACATTGTAGAGTGAGATTAATGGATATTGTTTTCAAAATATTTAATCACTATCTTTCAATTGAAATTCATGTGTAAACAATCTCGATTAAAATAGGATTGAAACATAAACCCTTATTCCTTTGGTAAATTTTGAATCCCAGACATCATTAAATAAATATAATCGAATTAAAAATTAAATTTAACTAATATAATTATATTTTGTATGTTACATATCAAATGGTCGATTTGATACACCTTTTATAAATTTTTTTTACATAATCCCAAATATGATCATTAGAGTAGAAATTGATATGAAATATCTACGAATGATCATACCATTTAAGTGAGAAATAATAAAAGAATAAATAATGTGTATCAAATTTATATCAACATAAAAAACTAAAATTAAATTTAAAATAATACAAATTCATTACTCACATATTTATATAACAACATATATAGTTAATATGTAATATAACCATATGAAAGGAAAATGAAATATGAAACACCTATCACTTAGAAAGTATCTTGTAAAATCAAATTGGTTGAAATAATTTTTATTGAAACCTAAAATATAATTAATTATATGGAATTAATGATAAAATATTTAAAATTTTATTATATTAAACATACAAATGTAATGTGGTTCATTATAATCAAATATAAACCAATTAAAATAAATGTAGATGTAATCCCTTACAGAGGGTTCAAATTCTATTATCTTAGATGGAGACTCATGAATAATAAATTTAGTATTATTATAAATATATTTAAAATATTAATCATATATATCACACCATATATTAATTAAATTTAATCATTTTCAGCATTTTATTTGTTATGCATTGTTAAAATCACTATTCCTAAGAATAAGAGATTCACTTTTCATTGATTTTTTGGATCAATAGATTCAGTCCTTTTGATTTCAACATAGTTACAAGGTATCCTAAATGTTAATCAAGATATAATTATCATTTATATTCATTATATAGATGATTATTATAATCCATAAATGGTTGAGAGAGAACAATTTATTACATCGTTTATGGAGATGGTGGGCCGTAATTGTGTATGAACGTTGGTTCCAATTTTTGTGGATAAAAAAAGAAATAAAAAATTTTATTTCAGATTTAATGAATAATCACTATATCATATATATAATTTATAATAATTAAATCAGTCCTAATAACCATCTATTCCAATATTAAATGAAACGTGTGTCACATTACTTCATGGATGCATTAGTGAACACATATGCACAAGCGACGTTATTGTTTTCCAATTTATAGTATATTAAGAATTTATATGTCACATGATATTTCAAGTGGAATAATTTTTACATATATATCATATATATAAAATAAATACATTATTTTATTCACTCCTAATAAGAGGTGATTGAAAATTAATTATGTCGGTTCACGAGGTGGTATTCCGTTATACACATGGTGAACTGTTTCAATTTACATTTGATGGTGAGAGATATATATATAACAGCTTGTCCAATAAATTAAAAATATATAAGTATATAGTATATTCTATTTTTTTTATTTTTGTAATTTTAATATTATTTGATCGAGGTGGAACAAGGAATTAAAAAAAATGATCAATTATGAATGATAACACTTCCATTGAAAACTTATTTTTCTTATATCTAAAGCCTTTAATGGCAATAGTTTTTTATCCGAAAAATTACTCAGGGATGTCGGGATGTTATTATGTAATGGATATTTATGTAATTTTCCAATACAAATAGATCATTAAGGGTGTATAAGATAGGAGAGGGGGTTCTCATTTATAAATGATAGTGGGGAACCTTTAGAGTATTATTATGGATTATATTACAATAAGTTAATATAAAATTAAAAATATTTAAAATAGATTGGGGATATAATTTTCTTCTAGGATAAAATTTATATATGAACCGAAAAGAGGATTTATGAAATTTAATATAGAAAACAAACACATACAACACAGTTTAACCACTGGAAATGCCATTTTAATATTTACTTAGGTAACAACGTTTTTAAATGTGATGGTTAATAAAATTACCAATAAACTAAACACAAGATCATAACTCTAAAATGAATGAAAATTTAGATGATTAATCATCTTATTATTCGTATTTGTTAATTTTTTAATATTTTATTTAATTGGTTAATTAAATTATATTGTATATAATATATCATAATTGTAAATTATTACACTATTAATTAAAATATAATTTTAAAAAAAGAAGAAAATAATGAATTTTAAATATAATACATTTTAACTTAAATAGAAGATGACTAGTGACTATAAATTAAATTTTTTAAAAAATAAACCCAAATCGATTACTTTTAATGTTTTTCGAATTATTTTCCTTAGGTGTTCAACTTTATTCACATGAATTTTTTCAGCATTATATTATTGTTTAAGGAAACTATATACTTACACACAAAAAACTACCATAATGATAATAATTTCATACTACTCTACATAACCTTAAATATCCATTCTATAATTTTTTAATCCTTATATGAATAAATAATGTATATTTTAAGGAAAGAGGGAGAAATTATGGATTTTTCGTTATAAAAAATATTATATAGGCCAAATTTATGGGAAATAATTGAAAAATTATTCTTAATACTATTATTATAATATTAAAATGGAATTTACATTTTAGTAATTACAATGAAAATTTGCATCTTATCATTTTTTAAAGGTTAACCCCATTTAACATTTTAGCATGGTGAAATTTTTATTATTATTACTACTACTCAAGAAGATGAAAAACAAAATAGTAATTCAAAATAAATAAATTATAATGATTATAAATATATAATATATTTTACCATCTTTAATCACTATATGTTTAATAAATTCACATTACATATATCCAGAAAAGTTAAACATAAAGTCGTTTTTCTAGAAAGTATAATTTCTAACCATAAGATAATCCTATAATGCATCTATGAATTAAATTAACCACTTATTTATTTATATTAATATATATATAATATAAATTTCTTATAAATTGTTCCACATTATATGATATGTTAACAAATTTAAATTCAGAATCATTAAACAATGGAAAATAGTTTTAAAAAAATTTGTTTTATGCCTAAAACTTCCATGTAAGAAAGTCCAGTATAATGAAGAACCAATTTAAATTATTCTAAATATAATAATAATAAGGTTTAATATTTCATATTAATACCAAATAGAAAATATAATTTCATTTTTAGAATTAATTATTTAATGTAATGAATTCATAGTATTGAAAAATCGGTATTATTCACTATTCATTGAAAAGTAAAAAATTTATAAATAATATTAAAAACTATCCACAGATAATTTTGAAATTATGATTTATAATATGATATTACATTTATAAAAAAAATTATTAAAACAGTTATCAATTAATTATATGATTTTCTCACAAAGAATTTTTTTTTTGATGAGTAATATATTTTTAAGGAAAGTAACATCATCACTAAAAAATAACTCCTTATATTTAAATATATTATCTTCAAATAAAATATTTATAAATAATTTAGAAAAATTGTTTCTAATTACAGAATATATTGTTATTGGTTTTGTTATAGAAGTTACATTTTAGAATTATATCATAGTTATTTTCAGTTCTCGGATGTGTGTCATTTCAGGAATCAAACATAGTGTGACTCATTTTTAATTTTGTGGTGTAAAATTCTACCCACATTCAAAAAATAATATCCTAAAAATTTTAATATGTTGGTATATATAAACTTTTTTTAATTGAAATATATTTTATGGAAAAACCACCTTTTAAATGTATTATAATAAATTCATCATTATAATATATAATGGGAGGTTGAGTGGTCACCTAGAAAAATATATTACTAGGATTCCAAATAGGTAAATATATATGAAAATATAATATATGGACATAGAGGAAAAAACTATTTAACAATAAAAAATAAAGAGTGATAGATAATATGTTAATAAAAATTTTATCCATTGCAAAACTAAAAAACAAGGATGTGATAATGGGATATTAATTCATCAAATTTAATGGTAAATGTGTAACATTATTATTTCAGGAATATTTAAAAATATATATATAAATACCTTAAAATTGTTATTTTATAAGAACAATTTCATCCTTTTGATGTACCTTAATCAATATAAACATCAGTTCATACTCAAATAGTGGAATTACCAAGACAAGTTTAGATGAAATCAATAATAAAATTATCATTTTCCTGATCATGAGATCCAAGTAGAGTGTTAATTCATTATTTACATGTCTAATTATTTCCTAAAAATATAATGTATAGTTGAAGTAATTTAATATAATTCATTAATATATAGAAATTCATTATTAAAACATGTAACTCAATATAATCAATTCCATCAGTGTTTATTTGTCAAAAAATTTATGTCAAAGATATGATATATTGACTTGGAAATAACAATGTCTAGTGATAGAAATTTTACCCTTTCTATCCTTTTTCTGTTGATTCAATCCACGCATACATGCATCATATGATGAGTTTTAAACTAAAATACAATTTCACCATTTTTATAAAATATAATTCTAATAAATTGTCCAGAAAAATCATGTACATCGTTAAAATAAAATGAATCAATATATATATAATTATTTAAATGGTAAGGTTATATATAAAATTATCCTTTTATAAAAAAATAATGTAAATTAATTATTATTACATTATCAAAAATAGTCATATTAACCCTAATGGCAATCAATAACACTAATTTTTTTTAAACAATATAAATGAATTATTCCTCAAATACCATTTTCACAAAAAAATATACTAAACCAAAGTTGTTATTATCCACAAATATATCCCTACTAATCCAAAACTCATTTCATCTTCCATCATAGGTACCCTAGTAACTCGATAACCGTGCCGACCCTGTTATAGCCCGAAGGGAGTTCCCAATCCCCATGGGTTCACAACTAGCAACTAGAATCATACAACAAGCAAGTGGGAATGAATTTTATAAAAAACATAGTGAATGAAAGGTAAGTAAGTCAATATTCATACAAATGAAACTCCAATGGGAGTAATGTTTCAGAATAAAAAAAGGAATTAAAAGCCCAAAATACAACAATTAATATACCAAATGGGAAAATCCCAAGGTCCATAAGGATATAACTCACCATGACCATTGTTCAGAAACTGCTTCCTCCTTTATGTGATCCTTTCCCCTAGCTCTAACCTAGAATAACAAAGTATAGAAACAACCAAAATAAAAATTAGTATATGAGCCTGAGCCCAGTAGGAGGCCACCAAATATTCCATAACATATTCAAATTATTGATTATCCAAAAAAATATTTCAATTTTCAAATTAAACAGGTTTGGAAATTCGATAAAATATTCTAGAAAAAATATTATAAAATTTCAAAATTATAGAGAAATAATTTTAATGCACATTCATTACATTAGAAGATATGGAATATTTGAAAAAAATTCATAAATAAAATAGTTACATAAAACTATTTATGTAAATTCTGCAATGGTATATAATGAAGTTCTAAAAGATTTTCATACATTTATATCTCATATATAAATAAACATGTGAGAAAAATTCTCATCTACTAAAAGATATGATAGTATTAACTAGCTATAGGATTCCACACTCTCTATGATATATTAGAAAAATTAGTATCCTCATGTCCCCTTGACACTGGCCAGCGGCGATTCGCCACTCTTTTATTGGAGTTGTGACCCACCACATGTATGTTTTAGAATGTCTTAATAGCGTAATGTGTATCCACATAACTCAAAAAATACATAAATCATGAATGATCTCTTACATTATTGTAATATTAATTAAGGGTTGATTAAAATAAAATAAATCCCATTCTTCCATTCTAGACATTTTAATTTATATCAATTTAAAACCTAAATTGGTTTTAATAAAAATCATTCCCTTTCCACAAGGTAAAACAACTAGGTTTCTATCAAATCATTTTTAATCAATTTTCACAACATTGAAATCCATTAAAAATATATTACATATATTTCACAATTGAATTACACAATTAAATTTGACAATTTAATTGAAAACATTTCCATAAGATCCATAATTTAAAAACAACAATTTAAATCGACCTATTTCCATAAACATGCCCCAATTCAATAGAATTGGGAGTTATCAAAAGTTCCATTACACACCTATTTCAAATATACGAGTTCACTAGAATAAATATATAATAATTTAATTTAATTTTTGGGAAAAATTGAATTTATATAAAAAAATTGAAATAAATCAATAAATACAGGGATAATCAATCAGTCTAATGAGGATCGACCCGCATACATATTCCGGAAACTCAAAACTCACAATGACAACAGCCATTGTGAACGATGGTGGTGAAAACCATAATCCACAAACAAGAACCAACATTCAACACCATATGGAATAGATCCATCAACTATATAATGATCCATGGAAATTCCAATAGAGTTGTATGATAAATAGATGAATAATTATGAAGAACACTTACCCAGATATCACCCACCAAATAAATGATCATCCCAATACAAATTAAAGGAATTATAATGGCTGGATAATTTTGAGATTTCATGGGGAATTATGTAGGTCAAGGGAGAAATAGATGGTGTAGAGGGAAGAGGAATAAAAAAATCGAACTACCTTTTTTAAAAAATTCATTCGCGGTATTACGTGACTTGTAAACCCAATACATGTCCTGAACACATTAAAAATTGTAACCACTAAAAAACATATCTTCGTGTCATATATTATGAATATTTTAATTAAAACTCATTCATTAACTCCTCCATGAAATGAAATTATCAATCACGTTGTGTACCCCTAAAATTTGACGTCATTCATGACTTGTGTGAAAGAAACTAAACGACGTGTGAGTCTATCACATGACATATAGTACTATGGAAGCATTCATGAATGACAATTTTAAGGTTTATTATCCAATATATATCTAACTTCACCATTAGAGGAATCATAAAAAATGAAATATGACCCATCCTTATTGAAATATAGGAAAAACCATGTAAGGTTTTTAGGCGTACCTGTTAGAGAGGTAAAGGGATGTCACAACCTCCCCATAATATAAATGTTCTAACCCCATAAAGCCTACAAAAGAGCCTCAATGTCAAAGAGATGAGGCCACTATTCTATCATTAGTTCATCACATTCCCATATATAATTATTATCAGTTCCATGATTCCATATCACACATAATAATGGTATCATCCTCCCTCAAAGTACCTTGGTTTTAGAATCAACTATCATTACTGGTTGTTTAGTAAAAGATAAATCGCATTCAATATCATGGCCAATCCATCTCATAATATGAGACGGTTTAGATTTATAATATCTATGCAAGGATACATATATTACATTATGTATCGATTTTAGATATAGTGGAAGTGATAAATGGTATGAAACATTACCCACCTTCCAAAAAACCCTTATTTGTCTCAAAAAAATGTAGAGAAATATTTACTTTCCTCATACACAGTGGATTAACTAACATAGGAGAAACATTCAAAAAAACTATGTCCTTAATTGAAAAATACAATGGTCTATGGAAGAAGTCATTATAAGTGATATATCGGCTCTGGTATATCAACATGATCCTATAAAATAGATAAATATTTTCTCTCACCTCTTACAAAAAACTTTGTCCAACCAAGTATCTTTCACCAAAATCCAACAATCATAATAGAGATTTACAAGGATATCCATATAAGACCTCAAATGGAGGGATTATGATCATAAAATATTAACTTTTGTTATATGAAAACTCAACCAGGACAAAATGATCATCCTATTACCAACCAATGTCATGAATTGTTGATCGATGCATATCCTCAAGAATATGTATAGATTTTTTATATTGTTGACTTGATTAATTATGGTTTTCCATTCTCAAATGAACCCAATACCAAAGTGAATCTATAAGGACATTTCAAAATGGTTATGTAAAATGAGGATCCCCGTCAGATATTATAGTACCTGGGACTCTGTGAAAATGAACAATCTATATCATGTAAAGATTTTCCAACTCCACCACTTTGATGGTATCAATAATTTTTATGAAATGTGTCAACATTCTCAGTCTATTGATCACAACCCATATAAAATTATTCTTTTTCGGTTATGAGGAATCCCAACCATAATGACTATAGAGATCTCATACCACTTAAATGTTAGATCCTTTATCTTAGAAGGAAAATTTTAGAAGTCCTTCATAAACCTACAGTAATATCCACCAATGCCTAAGAAGCTCGGAATCTCAAAGACATTATGTGGTCACTCTCAAGACATTAAAACCATCACCTTCTCCAGATCAACTAACGTACCATGTTCATACACCATGGGTCCAAATAATTTTCTCTTTGATATCCATAAATCACATTTCAAGAGCTTGGAATAAAGTCGGTGGCTTCTTAGTAGACTCATAACTGTTCTCAGATGATTCACATGATCCTTTTCAAATTTTGAGTGAATAAGGATGTCATCCACAAAGAACACTAAAAAGGTATCTAGATACTCACATAAGATCATTCTCATTAAATCCATGAAAACTAAAAGATCATTTTTAGAGAAAAGGTCATAAAAAGGTACTCAATTTTGTTATACCTTCTTTGAATGGCATTTTATTGAATATCAGAATATTTAATCCTCATTTTATGGTAACCATACTGAATATCGATCTTTAAAATCCAATTTACACATATTAACTAATAAAAAAACCATCAATCCATGTAAATGGATACATATGTATTATTATGATGCAATTGAGATTCTGATAATCAACACATTGGAAAACAGATCCATCAGGTGCCACCAAAGGTGATACACATGGGTGTATAAAGACTTTCTCAAGAATATCATCCAACCGGGGCATCATCTATTTTAGTTTTTATAGTTCTATATGTTAGGAGGGAACAGAAACTTATGAATTATGAGGCATTAACTAAAAGGATAATTCAACTGCCTATACTAGTGGAAGACCAGAGAAATATTAAAGGAAGGCAAACGGAAACTCAATGATATTTGGAGGGAGATCATTTTTGAAAGATTCCCACTCAAAATGAAAATCAAAGACTGATATTTCTTTCCCCAACTCAATATAATAAGGTATAACTCTACTTGACCATGGGTCCCAATCTCCGTGAATGAAAAGAATTACACCACTAGGTGTAGCAAAGAAGACCCATCGAATATAACAATCAATCTGGTTTTTATTTGAAGTGACCCATCCATCCTGAATATAATGTCAATTGTTTTAATGTCAAGAACCAAAAAACTAAAAACATTCTCTCCATCTAAAAGAGGTAAATCGAAATTGGGAATACGAAGAACCTTTTCTCTTTTCATAACAATGGGGTTAGTAATATTCAGTGCAAAATATATTTTCTTCAAAACAAGAATAAGAATATTTAAAATATGGGATGAAATAAAATAATTTCATGCACATGTATCAAATGGAGTAGTCAATAATGATGATTCAATAGTAATGGTACCTCTAATAGTTGTTGGACCCATGTATGGTTCCAATAGATAGTTTTCCACAACATGAAGAAGCTTTGTTCTGGATCCATATGGATATAAACATTTTGTACGTCAAGAATTTGATTTCTCTATAGTTTTAGGATGATCTAATCACCCTATTACACTATGTAGGGTAGAGAATTGATGGTATCATATCATTATGTTCCCTGAACATCGACAATATCTACAGTTTATTGGTGTCTCAGGGAAAACCCTCAAAGAATGTCCTAATTAGCCACACTAGTAGCATGTCAATGAATATCTTCCAGGCGACATGAGATGTTTGGGGTAAATATGTCATCGAGAACTTCTGTTAGAATCATCACAAATCTGTTTCACTTTGAAGGAACAAATTGTACCAATAGTTAAAAAAATACCCTATAATATTGAATTTCTAGCTACTTCTATCTCAACCATCATCGACATATCCTGTATATCAACATAAGTGTATAATTTCATCAAGAAAACCAGAGAAGAGATATCATATCGACGTCCTAACTCAAATGATCGATCCTTCATCCAACCATTAAGAAAAGTATTAGGATAAAAATTCCCCATATTTATAAATAAATTTGAGTACTCAGTCATGGTTCTTCAACCAACTCAAGCTTGAAATACCCCACAATATTGGATAACACAATTTAATCTAGATATAACTAGTTAGTGAATAGAAAAATGATATCTTCCCCACTATTCCCAAATTTTTTCCTGTCATCACCATCGTGCCCCACTATCTCCTGGTTGATCCTTCCATAATGAAGGTGACACACTTTACCAGGATCAGTTATGGTTTTTTCAAGACCTCAAACATATGTTCTATCTTGCTCAAACATCCTCATCATGTTGAGGATCAATTGATCCTTTGAAAAATGGTGGCTTATGGTGAAGAAATCCTTGATAATGATTTGGAAGAGTATCTCCTCCCTGAGGATCCACAACTGGAGACTGAATGAGGACCAGATGTAGTGCCATTCCTAGAGCATAGAAAATGCACACAATCACCTCAACTAGATATGGGCCCACTATTGGATTCATTCATTGTGGTTCATCAACAACATCCAACTGGATCCGATTCCCGCATCTCTTCTGAGTCATGATGATACAAAACATTATAAGATAACATGGAAGACATTATATTTATAGTCAAACTGATCATCAAGGGAAATTTTTCCCAAAATATTAGACAACTAGATTTAGATTCCACTAAATCCAAATCAGAAAAGGTAAATGACATGAACTAATCAATAAGATTTTATACAATAACCATCCATGAAGACATATGGTTAATTATGTTGAGAGATATCTAGTCACTTAATCAGAACAACCTCTTAAGACATGATAATATTTCAAAAATAAATTCTGAATTCATGAAAAATGCGTAAAACATCGCTTTGATACCACATTTTCATGAACTAGATTTTGTATCTTGGTAACCCAATTATCAAGATGACCCTAACATATCCGGATGGAAATTTCTGATCCCCAATGGTTGGCTACCATATCCATTCATCATTCAACATACATCTGTTAATGAATTTTCAACAAAATATAGTGGAACCAAGACAAGAAAGTTAATATACATATAAAAGAAACTCCACATTGACTAACAAAATAGCATGAATCAGGGCATTAAAATCCCAATGTACTATAACCAAAGTACCAACTACGGAAAAAAATTCATGAAGTCTCCAAGGACATGACTCACTATGACAAAGGATCAACAACTGGATCCCCATATAATAAATTTTCCTCTTTCTCAAACCTGGAACTAGAAATTGTACAAACACCTGAAGGAAAAATTTAGGGTGTGATCCTATGCTCGGTAAGATTACACTAGTGATTACATAATAGATTCCAAATATAGATTTTCCAAATTAAAGCATCCATTTTTTTAAAATATACAGTTTGTGAAATTCAAGAGAATATTGATACCTAACTTGTAATACATAGTGAAAAGGACAGATAAATAATTTTATAGCATGAGATTTACATTACATGAGATGGAATATTTCAAATAAATTGACTATATATATATCTTAAATAAAATAGTTTTGTAAATATACAAAAATCAAGTAATTTAGTTTTACTATATTGGAATTGATTTACATATCATATATAAATAAACAAATGATCAACTTTTTCATCTTCTAGAATGTACGATAGGATTAACAAGATATAGGATTTCCTTCACTCTAAGGGATCTACATAAATGAGTATTTTCATTCCCCCTGACACTGGACGAAGGTGAATCCTCACCCTCCCATCGGGAATCTGACTCACCATATGTATGTTTTCGATTGTTGTAATAGCACAAAGTGTATCCAACCAACTCACCAACTTTTTATTTCTTGAATGTATTCTTACAGAATAGGAAAAATAATTTAAAACTATATATGATATAATAAATCCAATTGTTCAAATTAAAAAAATTCCAATTTCATTCCATTTAAAATAAAAATTTGTTTTAATAAAAAAACATTTAATTTTCGTCAGATAAAACCACTGGGTTTCTATCAAATCGTTTTTATGATTTTTTAACATGATTGATTCCATTGAAGACAAATTCCATCTTTTTTACAATTAATATACACAATTAAATTAAAAAATTTCTATTATATAAAAGTTTAAATTAAACTATTTAAATCCACCAATTTCAATACACATTCCCCAATTAAATATAATTTTGGGTTTTCCAAATATAAGTTCCAAAACCGTTACAAATCTCATGGTTCACTTAAATAAGGTATTATTAATTTAATTTAATGAAAATTGGTGAAATTGAATTTAAATAAAGTATTGAAATAAATCCTGAAATATGTGGGTAATAAATTTGGTTAATTAGGACTGAACCACATATGTCTTCCCAAAACAAAAAATTTCCAACGACACCCATTAATATGAAAAAAGGTGGAGAAGTCCTTGAATGAAATACTAGAATCAAGACCCAACATCATTAGGAATGTATCCATCAATATTAGAATGATATGTAGAAGCCCAAAAAAGATGATAAAGAGAGATAGATAAAGAACAATGACGAATTCTTACTCGATTATCCGGTACCAAATAAATGAAGATCAAATGCCAAATGAAAGGATTCTGAAGGTCTACATAGCTGAGAGATCTAATGGGGAATGACATTGGTCGAGGTGGAAAGATACAGAATAGAGGTACGAAGAATAGAACATTAGAACATTCTTTTTTAAAAATCATATTCTGGGTATTACATGACGTGTAATCCCAATACACGTCATTAACCCTTTAAAATTCTTAACCGCTGAAAAACACATCGCATCAACTTTTTTTTCAATCCTCTAAATTAAAAACAAAAAAGTAACTCCTTAACAATCTGAAATGATAAATCATGATGTTTACCCTAAAATTTTGAAGCCATTGATAAGTTGTGTATAGGAAATTACTGGATGTGTAGGTCTGTTATATGATGTGTAGTGCTCTGGAAGCCTGTATGAAAAATCCATTTTAATGGTGAGAATCCCAAAAACCACCAAATTACCCTTAGAGGAATCCTACCAACATAAACTTGACCCTACACCATAAAGGAAAATTAAAACCAATTAAATGGATTAAGGAGTATCTTTTAGAGTGGTAATAATATGTTAAATCTCAAATCACATAATTCCAAAAAAGTGGTTTCAATACATTTAAATTTATGACTATAATTTCACTTGTTATCCCTGTAAAAATTTTATTTATTACATATATATATGTAATATCACAATGTTAGGTAGGATATATTCTCTCATTCAACATTAATAACTATAATTAAATTGTTGATTAACTAATTCATGTTTATCAAAGTATTATACCATCTGATAATTCAAGGGGCTGTTAATATACACCAGAATGATGGAAAAAATATTCTCAACAAATAATTTTTAATGTTATTTTATCTATATGAATCTATGAAACAAACCACATACACTGGTAGTATTAATATGTCAATATATTACAAGGAAAACTAGAAAATATCTACCTTAAGAAAAATTATGGCGTAATCCTCTTTCTTGAATTTTTATTAATGTAATCACATTATTATGTTCCATAATAATAATTTTTCTTCATCCAAATCTTAATATTTATAGTAAAATTTATCTAATACCAACTATAGAGTCCCCAGACCTAGTACCCTAGAGTCAATGGTTACATTGTTGCTTTATTATATTATACAAGTGACGGAATCTCGATGACCAAATAGTTTATTATTCATATGAAAATATATCATACTCTAATCTCACATTAAAACTAAAAACATAAAATAATTTTTACAACCATGAATTTTATGAATGAGAATTTCCTTTTTATAATTATGTCTTATAGTATTGGAACACACATCACATCGAGAAACCACTACAACATTATAACATAAGAACAATGCATTAGTCTGTAACTAAAAAAAATATGAATTCAATATATTTTAGTGGTGGAGTAAATAGTAAATAATAGAATATGAATATGATAATTATGATATTCATGATTACCCATAATGATCCCAATCGTGAACAATTCTTTTGAAATGAATCATAATATTAGTAATAAAATATTCATTTCGAAGATAAATTAATATGTAACATTCATGTGAAGATAGAAGTTGGTGAATAATAAATTTAATAATATGTATCTATAGGATGTAGAGAGCCCATGTGGATGTTATAAATCATACCATTAGAATGGTAATCTTATTATTAGATTACTATCATTACTATTGATATAGTAATTTGATAGTTATGAATAGTAATCTCAATGTAAGAATAGTAACCACAACTATAGAAATGTAAATTGATATTTAGATGTATTATAAAATTGAATATGAAATTAGTATATCATGGTATATGTAAATAAATGTTTTATAAATGATAAATCATATATTTTTGTTTTTGTAAAATGTTAATATTTTTTAATTATATAATGAATCTAATGATTAAAATGAAAATTCATTCTCATAAAATGGATTCATAAATTAATACCATTCTCTATTATAAAAATATATATATTTATGACTCCATAAATAGTGTTTAATAGGGGTCATAGAAAAAAAATTTATATGAAAATATGATTTTTTTAATAAATTATTATTTTTCTAAAAAATTAATTTTTCCATATATATAAATAAATTTTATAAAAGAGATTAATTTTTAAAAATATAAAAAATAAAAAATGGTATTGGGGCTTTTTTGTTATTATTTATATAATAGTTGATTTTTTGGATAGTGAAATATGATAATTAATGGTATTAAAAATTATAAGAGAAATACATGAATATTTGAGTCATAAAATATGTTCAAAAATGGACCTTCTAAATCACATTCAAAATTTTATGCATATACTCTCATGAATCAATATTAATGAAAAAATTATTATAAAATAATTAACTAATGTATAAATTAATCCAATAGAACCACCTCCCCTAAAAATACCAACCCTTATCATTTCACATGATAAGACTTGAATCTTACCAAATATATACTGAACCACATCCTACCAAATCACCTTATATCCATGTGTTTCAAATCTCACAAAAAGTCTGATTCCAAAAACCAAAGTGGTCATTTAATGACGTGATTTCAAGAGGTAACTTTCTCAAACCACCACTCTTATTTTATTTTCATATACTACATTATAAACACCTCTTTTGACAAAAATTCACAATAAATTCAAAATAATGTATGTATTAGAATGTAAAATCTATAAAAAAATATATTATATCAAACCATTTTCTCATATCTATATAATAAGCAAAATAAAACCACTGTCCAAATTATGGAGTATAACCATCTCTAAGGATAATAATTTTTCTATTTCTATTAATTAATTGAAGGCTACTAATAATCTTATTTTTTAACATTATTTACACTTTACTGGGTATATTATAACTAATTTCATGTCCTAAAATTAATATTTCGTTATAATATTAAATAAAATGAAACTAGTTTGTAATTGGTTGAAAACCCACCAATATAAATAAAAAATTTATCATTAATTTTATTTTCAAAATAATCACCCTTGTACAATAATGAGAAATGATATTTAGAACAATTTAATCATATATAAACTCAAGAATACCATATAATATTTCTACTAAAAAATTGTTTCCATTTGATAATAACATCTATAAATATACATAAGTCAATCGACCCTTAAATTGTGAAACTAATTATCATGGAAGGATGAATATATACTTTTTAACTCATGTAAATGTTAAAAAAATAAACTAATTTAATTATAATTAAACATATATATATGAAAAATATTATTCTATAAAAACTAATGGATCTAAATTTATTATTCATGAAATTATGTGAAGGTTTATAAACCTGTCAGACTTAAGGTCTGTTATCTCTTTGAATGAAAATATTTCATTGGGAAATATTTTATCTTTATTTTCCTCAATTTATATATTATTTACATTTTATTATTCACATATAATTCTTATATATGTTCGAAAAATATATATTTTGATAAATGTTTCTTTCTTTAATGGGGAAATATATATTTTTAGTGATTCCATTTTAAATTTGTCTCATTAAGAAACCTAAATTATTGGGAACTTTTTTCATTCATACGCATTTACATGTGTACTCCATAAAATTATTTACATTATTTTTTAAAAAAAATAAATCTTTTTATCATGAAAATAATGTTAAAATAATTTATGTTTTTATGGAAATAATTATTCCATTATTGTTTTCCCAAAAACCATGATTCTATGGAACATTTATATTGTTACATTGCCACTTTTATTTTATTATTTTCAATTCATTTGGAATTAGTAATTAATTATATATTATTTATATACTTATTAAATATAAACAATTATTTAATCCTCAAATTCTTGAATAATATTATGGAATTCCCTATAGCTTTTCCAGATGACAAGATTACAAAACCTGTTTCATTCTATGGATAATACTTTTATTGATTCCTTATAATGGATTTTTTATGTTATACACATATGAATGTACATGTTATCATGTTTGTCCATAGATATAATTCCCCTTAATTATGTAATTTTTTTGTCTCAAGAGACATTATATATGGGATAATGGAGTAAGCCAAATCTATTATAAGACAATCTTTTCAATGTCATATTGTCTTAGAATCTATTTTTAACCCATGTTGGTGTCATGGCATATTTTATTCAAAATTCAAATGTTTACATGGGAATATTAATAAATGTTCCGTATATATTACATATCCATATGTTTATTAATGGTCTATAACTTTTATTTTCCAGGTTATCCTTTTGGACACATGTAACAGGATTCACATCCATTTTTATTCCCTTACATGGTTTTTTAAATTACCCCATTTTTTATATATTTCCCAGGTTATCCAATTCTAATTTTTTGTATCCAATAAGGAGTTGGGAGCTCATCATTTTGATTAAAAAATGATATATTATTCTCGTTTGATGTTTTCATATTTTTTACCTAGTATTTGAATGACATTAGACATTACTATCCATGTTTTCTTATAGTTAAGAAAAAAATAGTAAAAATTATTTCATAATATGTGTAAAATGATCAAGTAGATAATTTTTACTAGACAATGGTAAAGGTATCTTTATAGTAGGACAATGAAATCATAATGAGAAACATGTTGAATCAATAAGTTTTTGTTACGAATTTTCCATTGCTTTGTGTTTTGAAAATCACAAACACTCTATCTTAAGAAAAATTATAGTTTCCCTAAGAATTTTTAATTAAATAAAATTTTCCTTCTCCATGGGAATTTTATAATTACCTTTGTTTTTATTTTTCATTTTATAGTTTCTCTAAATCTAAATCATTTTAGTCCTATGTATAAAACATTTTTTCACATCTAAATCCTCAGAATCATATAAATCCCCGGTAATAGAGTATTTTGTTTTAAGGATCCAAATTCTCTGAAATTCAAACTCCGAATTATCCGAAATTTAAACTCTGAATTCTCTAAAATTAAGACTATTTTTTTTGTTTGGATAGAATAGGAATATTATATCTTTTGACTCCGCTAAATGGTTTTGGTTATGAAACATTATTTTGGGTATACTTGATATGTTAATGAAACAATGTTGTACAATATGTTTCTAACTAACTATTGTTTGAGTGACACATGTAAAGGTCCCTCCGAGATTCAAGGAAAAATATGACTGTTGGTGGAGGGATTTGACCATTGGAAATGTGTTTATAAATTGGAGATAATTTGAATAAGCTTTTTGTTGGTTGATCACTCTAGGGATTGCATGCTGCTGGAGTGATTTAAAGAGAGTGATATACTCATTCCTTGTGTACATTGAACATATTGTTCATATTTCTTCGTGCGACTCATATTGTTTCTATGTACAACTGAGGAATCCTGGGGACTGGATGATAGAGGTACTAACAACCTTAAGGTTAATGGACTTCTGTAGATTGGAAGATAAAGGTTTCTACTACCTTAATGCTTGAGAGTGTACAGGGATTGAAAAAAATATTTCAATATTCTTATTGAGGGCTTACCCCGGTGAGGGTAAGACCAACTTTCATGAAAGTATAAGTTAAGGGACCTTTATCCAAGGTTTATTTGTACCATTCTATTTGGGAAAAAATATTTCATTCTTATAACATGTTTTTATTTTAGGTTTATTTCTCATGTATTTTGATAAAGGAATAAAGTATAACGTTCTTATACATTCTTGTTCTTTTTTATTATCTGATAAGTAGGATTCTATACACTTTTAGGTAGAATCAATTCCTTGTAAACTATTCTTATATTTCATCTCCAAAACCAAATTTTTGGAATCAAGCAAGATTGTAGAACTAAAATTCATCTAGTGAATTTACCATGTTTAACTTTTTCTAGTACATTTTTCCTTAAGAATAAATATGAATGTTTTTAAACTTACAATTCAATCCCTCTTGTATTTGATAATATACATCATTATTTTGAACCTACAATTAGTATTAGAGTTGGTATTTGAAATACTTATATTCATATCTAAGGTTTCTTTCTCATCTTTTCATTGTTCTAAATATTTTCCTTGCTTAGGGGTTTTTATCATTGTTTAAAAACATATAATATTAATATGGTTTTGTGGAAATATATTTTCTTTGAGATAGCAAGAATTAATTTTGGTTCAATTGACCATTTATATCATAGCATACCACCTATATTTTATCGGAAGGATTATAAATATTATATTGATAATATGAACATTTTTTTTATTAATACTATAGTGAAAATTGTTTTTATGCTTACTAGAGATTGCAAGATTCTTGAAAAGGAAGTCAGAAACATCACCAATCAAGAAATGTCAGAATATCGACTAAACTACCTGGTACACAATAAATTGTTGTGTTCCATGACTAAGAATAAATATAGTCAGATTTCTTCTTGTGAAGATGCTAACTACATCTGGAAGAAATTGGAGGTTACACGTTTTGGTACATCCAATGTTATAGAAACTAGAAGAGGAATTCTTAGAGCAGAATATAATGGATTTCTATTTCCTTATAGTGAACCAATATGTAATTTTCAAAAAAGGATTATGAAAACTGTTAATAGTTTACAATATATTATAGATAATAGTTTATATGATGAGGCACTATTGGTTAAAATTATAAATATCAAGCCTAATGAGTGGGAATATAAAAGAAAAGCTCTTGATGAGAATTGGAAAGTATCTCAAATTAATCATGATGATATTTTTGGAATTCTTATTCAACATGAGATAAGAATGAAAATAGATGATGATATGAATAAGAAGGAAAATGGTAATGGAAGTGTAGCCTTTATTACTACTAAATCCAAGACTCTGGAAAGGGGTACAATATCTATGTCTTAGAAAGCCACTATTTTATCTGAATCCAGTGAAAGAAAACTTATCAAAAATTAACTAGATAATAATTCTTAAGGGGTGAACAAGATAATTGGAAAGAAATAATTTCATTATAGATATAAGAAGAAGAAATATTGGACACAAATTACTCGGAAGTAACTTTTTATGAATATAAAAGATCAGGGCATATCAGGCACGATTTTCATATAGTTATGAAAAATAATTGAAAGGAAATTCATTCTGAAAGGAATATAATGAAATACTATAAGAATAAATCTATGAAATTATTGAATGATAATGACACCTGGAGTAATAGTATTGGAGACTCATCCAATGAATACATAGAGATTGAATCTTCTAGTTAGAATAATCTTTGTAGCAGCTAGACTACCCATTGAAAATCATTGTCTATTGTCCAATGTACATAATGAATAATCTATCACTAATATATCATTGAATGAAAATTATAAAAACTATAAATACTATATGTATTCAGATGAATAATATTATTCTGATGGATATAATATGTAATATACATATGAAGAAGTGTCTACGTTATCTAATCTTATTGAGAATAAAAACAAGTAAAATATTGGTAAGGAAAATTTTAGAATATCTATTTTAACTAAATGAGTATCAAATATTTCTAAATATCATGATATAATAATTTATGATTTTAATACTATTTCAAAAAACCGTGAAGAAGTTAATTCTAAAAAGGATAAATATTCTAAGGATGATGAAAATGTAAATTCAAAAAATAATATATTATAAACCAACATTAGTTGTAAAACTAATGTTTTTTAGGATAGAAACATGGTCATTAAACTAAATTTAGAAATATTTTCCTTGAAGAAGTGTTTCTCAACCTTTACCTATGGTAAGTAAAACATTGACATGACGTATTACCAAATTCGACCTCTAAGGAATTATTTTGGATTTGGTCATACTCATTCAAAGCCAGTTGTTAGTAATAGCTATTTTGTTTCTCAAAGTTCTCTATTCTGTACTAAATGTCAGTGGGGTGGACATTTGGAAAATTATTCTTTAAATAAAACATAGTATTTTGGTTTTCAGAAAGCTATGTTTTCTAAGAAAATATGAATTCCTAAAATATTGGTTTCTGAATTTTTTTTATCAAAGAAAATTTGGATTCCAAATGTCTAACACTAGTATTTTCAAGAATATAAGGAAAGTACCAAAATAATAAGATGGCACATGGATAGTGGATGTTCCCGGCATATGACTAGAAAAAAAACATTGAAAGGATTATAAAAATGAAAGGAGGAAATGTAACTTTCAGAGATAATTCACAAAGATAAATTTTTGGTATTGTAACATTTGTTTCATGGAAATTCATTGATTTAAAAAGTTTTACTTTTTATGGGTCTTAAGCACAACCTAATTATCTTAATCCAACTATGTGATGATGTTTTCCATGTGAATTTTAGGAATAACAAGTGCTTAGTACACAATTCCAAGTATGAGTTTATACTTTCTGGATATAGGCTAGATAATGTATACATGATAATCATAGAATACATTAGGATCCAATATCTAACATGTCTTAGTTTAGTGGAAGACCAATCTTGGTAGTGGCATAGAAGTTCATGACATTATAACCTCATGAACCTATGTAAACTCTCTATGAAAAGGCATGTTAATGAACTAATAGATATTAGATTTGAATCAAAAAATTATTGTGATCATTATAAATATGGGAAGTAAGAGAAATCATGTTTTAAATCAATCTGTGATGTCTCAACTATTGATGCATTACAGTTGGTGCATATGGATCATTTCAGTCCAACACAAACTAGAAGAATTGGAGGAAAATATTATATATTTTTACTTGTTGATGTTTACAATCGATTCACATGAATTTATTTCCTAGATAATAAATATGAAGCTTTTTCATATTTTGAAAATTTTAGAGACGATGTTAAAAATGAGAAAAACCTTCCATTTATAACTATTCAAGGTGATCATGGAAGAGAGTTTCCAAATTCTGATTTTCAACCTTTTTGTAGTAATAAAGGTAATACTAATGAATTCCCAACACCAAGAACTCTTCAATATAATAGTGTTGTTGAGTGAATAAATGAATTCTTCAATAGATAACTTGAACCCTGTTAAGTGAATATTATATAGCTAAACATTTTTGGACAGAAGCTGTAAGTAATGCCAGTTATACAATAAATCGAGTTATATTCCAACATTTTAAGAAAAATAACATTATGAATTGTGGAATGGTAGAAAGGCAAGACCTTCCTACCTGTTTCAAAGTATTCATTCTTAATGCTAAATATAATTTTCATAAATTTGCACCAAAATCTGATCGAGGAGTTTTCCTAGGCTACTCCACAACTTCTATGTCTTATAGAGTTTTTAATAAAAACTCTTGTTCTGGTAAAGATACAATTCATGTTGAATTCTATCAAACCAATCCTTTTGTTTTTAAATAACCTCAAACTAAATCCTTAGATGTGTTTTCAAAAACTGATTATCAACTCTTTATAGAATATACTTATGATACTCAAAATATTCAATTTTAATGTTTCTGAAGAATTTACCCTAGAAGACATCCTACCATATTTTGTTGAACAAGTTTAAAAAAAACAAATTGGTTGATTCTTAAAAATCATACCAGTGATAGTATCATTGGAGATTTAAATAAACCTACAAGGACTAGAAGATTCTTAATAAATTAATTAGAACATCTAGCATTACTTTCTCTATTAGAACCAAAAAGTACTGATAAATATTGAGGTGATAACGATTAGATAAAATCCATGTAGATGAGAGAAATTAATTTGAAAGAAATAAAATATGGACATCGGTTGAAAGGCCTTTGGAAACTTCTCTTATTGGAGAAAAATGGGTTTTCAAAAATAAGTGTGATGAAAATAGAATCATTTTATGAAATATATCTTAATTAGTGGCTAAAGGCCATAATCAACAAGAAGTAATAGACTATGATGAAACCTATGCTCTATTAGCTGGAATTGAATCTATACTTACTCTACTAGCATTTGCATCATTCTTCAAGTTTATACTTTTTCAAATGGATGTTAAATGTTCTTTGCTTAATGGATTTCTTCAAGAGTATGTTTTTGTTGAATGACCTCTAGGTTTTAAAGACACAAAGAATCCAAATATGTTTTCAAATTTACTAATGCTTTTTATGGACTTAAACATGCTCTTAATGCCTGGTATGGTAGACATAAAAGATATTTGTTACCAAAAGATTATGTTAACGGAAATGTTGATCAAAACCTTTTTAGAAATAATGATAAAAGATGTTTCTATTGATAAAATTTATGTTGATGTAATCATATTTGGTTCTTATCAACAATATTTAACTGAATCATTTTAAAAATTAATGAAATCATATATAGAAATGAGTTTGATGGGTGAGTTGAAACTTTTCCCAAGTTTTCAAATTTCACAAAAACCATAAGTAATTTATATATCTCAACATACATATATTAAATATCTTCTTAAAAAGTATGGATATGACAACAGTAAGAGTATATCCACACCCATTGGTACCTCAAATTATCTTGATCTTGAAGATACCTGGAAACCAATAGATCAAACATCATTTTAAGGTATGATAGGATGTTTACTATACCTGACAGCATGTAGTCCATACTTTATGTTTTCATTATTCTTATGTGCAAGATATCAATCCAATCCTAAAAAAATCACATTTAAAGGATGTAAAAATAATTTTACTATATAAATGGAACCATGGATTTTATACTCTTTTATACTTCGAGAAATGATACTGTTTTAATTTTTTTTGAGATTTTGATTTTGGTGGATATAGAATTGATAGAGAAATTACATCTGGAACTTCTCATTTCTTATAAGATTCATTATTTTATTAGTCATGCAAAAAGAAACAGTCTGTAGCACTTTCCACTATTGAAGCTGAATATGTAGCAGTTGTATGTTTCTGTGCACAAGTGATGTGGATGCAACAAAAACTCAGAGACTGTGGTATTAGTTTTACCAAAAAAATAATTTGTGAGAATACTAGATCCATTTCCTTATATTAAAACCCTGAACATCACCCTTGTGAAAAAACTTGATATTATCCATCAGTTTCTTAGGGATCACACACAAAAAGAAGATATCATTCTTCAATTTATATGAACGTGTGATCAACTTGATGATATTTTAACAAAATCATTACCCTATGATTTATTTTAATACATTAAAAAGAATTTAGAATTGATAATCGTAAGGTAATCTTCCATATCACCTTCTTGATGAAACCTACCTCCATATAGTAAGAAACTCCCCTTCATAGGGGTAGTACATTTTCTTGGTAGTCAATTGTTTTCCTCCTATTCAAAATTTTCATTATCAAAATTTTTGTATTCATAATATTCTTAATCAAAATTTACTTCTTACTTATGAAATATTTCTATAATCTAATGTTTTTTAAAAATAAATTTCTTCATTAAGAATAATTTACCTAGCAATCCAGAAGGTATGTTTTTTTCATCAATTTTCATAATCATTTTTTTAGATGCTGGTAAATTTTTATGTAAATTTTCTGGATTCATTTTTCAATAAATCTGAAGTTTCATCCAAAAAACATAAAAAGATTTGAACCTACCAAATTCTTTATTCGAAAATCATCTCAACCGATGGATCAGATTAAGAGTATTTCAATCATTGGATTTTTCACGGAAGAAGAATTGTCCCCTCAAACCCCTATATAAGGACCCCCAGTAGTTGTACGACATTGCTTTTCAATGACTTGGCGTGCTGAAGTTCTTCTCATCTACTTAAGACCATTCTGAATCATCATGTTTTCCTCAATTCTGAATGTTTGTGATAGATTCTCTTCAGAAAGAGATATTATCTGTAAAGGAAATGTCTGAATGGAAAATATACAGAGAAAGGTTAGATGATCTAAAATTCTTGTCTATTCTTGATTCTATTATCTCGAGAAATATCAAGTTGAATGGCTGAGAGATCATTTGTGTATCAAAAAAAAGGTACAACATCGAGTTTATCTATAATTTATGATATAATTATTTAAATCTAGGAGTTTTTTCAATGAATGAGGGTGAGATAAGTTTTCAATTAAGATCTATGGAAAAAATACTCCCTTTCTTACATTAAGGCTACAAGATTTATTGGAATTCCGTTTGAGGGTGAATTAGAATATTGCACCGACAAGTTACCAGATGTTTCAGGCTCATTCGATAAGGAATATACTTTAGAGTTTCATGGTCTATTAGAAGTCAAGACTCATAAAATTATACATCTCTCCAAAAATCATCACATTCTTGAATTATGGGTTTAGGGATTTCTTGTTCCTTGAAAAGGTGAGAAGGATTACCTAATGAAGGGTGATATTTATGCTTTATTCTTTTTTGTGAATCTTAGATTGATAAAAATTGTGGATTATGTCTTTCTAACAATCATGAATATAAATAATAGAACTCTAAAATATCAAATCATCATATATCCTATTATTCTCTCCAATATTATTTTCCTTTGTCCAGAATCTTTCAAAATCTCTTATAGTTCTATACATTGGAATTTCAATGTAGTATTGTTCAGTGATGATACTCTATGGATAATTAAGGTTGTTTTTTCTAGTGAATCAGGTGAATTCTATGATTTGTATGAATCATAAATGAAGGCTCAATAAAATAAACCATTAGTGTTTGAAACATCCAAGTAGTGTGTAAAGAAGAGGAAGGTGAAAGAGCCAGAAGCTAAAAAATCATGTTTTTCAAGAAACTCAATCCGCACCTCCAAAACCAAAGAAGAAAAGGACTTATCAAGATGAATTGGTTGATATGTGGAGATAAAAAAAGAAGAATATGACAGAAGGGGAGCCTAGTGTTGGATTGGACCCCACTAAGGAAAAATCATTAATGTTGAAGGATTTTGAGAATATTGAGAAAAAAGATAAAGTGAATAAGAAGAGAAAGAAGATGTCGGAGGCTAGTACTATTCAATCTCTTCTTAGGTCTGCTGAGAAGGCTTCTGAACACCACCAGGTAACTGAATCATTTCTGCAAGAATCAAATCTAGTGACTCTGGGATAGATGATGGTAATTCTAGAACCAGATGAAGAAGAAGAAATAGTTCATGAAGATGATGTTGAAGACAAAGAAAAAGGATGTAGTGATACCGATGATATGATAAGGCATGTGGAGGAATATCATTAGAACAAGATACCTTCTGAGAAACTGTCAATCCGAACTTCTGAAGCATAATGTTCGAAAGTTCTTACCACTGAAAAAGATGAAAAGGGTCATGAATAAGTGAATAAACCATCTGAACAAGAGATTAGTAATCAGGATTTTGTTCAACCAGATGATCTTGTGGAAGGTACCAAGAAATAAAATCACGAGGAAGAAAAGGTTTTTCAATTATCAAATAGTGAACATGATATTCTTAAAGAATAAGATATCATTCTGAGAGTTGATAAGTTTAATTAGGTGTTGGTTGATACACCTAAGAAACTTGTTGTGAAAAAAGAACGATATTGGTGGTTCGTTGAAATGTAAAGCTGATGAGATTGAAAAATAAACCTCACCATCCAAACAGTCAGATAGGGAATCATCCTCTCTTGGACATGATTTTTATGTCCAATCTTCGTAAAATATGGTTGATACTATTCCATTTTATCGGAGTATAGACATGATTTTCCAGATGCTTCAGCACTCATTTAATTGGAAATCATATTCACTTACCATGTTTATGGATTAGTTTGTTAGTCTTGTGGACGATTTTAATACATTCTTCATCGGATATGAAGTTCAAAAACTATCATGCTAAGAAATCACAAAGTGATCAAGGAAAACCATCAAATAGATGAGAATCCTAGATTATTTTCAAGAAAGTGTGAAGGAGGATTTTGACACAGAAGATAGAAAGTTCAATGATCTTACTAAATTTCCTGAGGAAAAGCTGAATCTCGAACAGAAAACCCAAAAGTAAGAAGTAAAAGATCTGAATGCAAAGATTAATTCAGTTTCATTGAATTGGAAAAGGGAAAGATATATTACAATGTAGTTCGATGAAAAAATCAAAAGAAAGAAGAGGTTTTGAAAGCTAAAGAATAATTTCTTATGGATGCGGATGATAAGATCAGATCCTTCGAGAATAAAATATAATGATTAGGATTATCTGCTCAAGCGTGTGGAAGAAGATCAAAATGATCTTAAGAATCTAAAATCCCTTTTGAATATGCTAATACTGAAAGAAAAAGAAGGATAATTTTTCCCAATCTGATCTTTTGTTGTATTTTTCTTTTTGTGAAAATTGTTCCAATCATAATGAAATTTTTGGTTGTACTTCATATATTTTATTATTCAGTAATAATATTTCAGGAACCATTTTTTCCCATTCCCTTTATTCATTTTTGAAAATAAAAAAGGGGGAGAATGGAATGAAAAAAAGAATACTAATTAATGAAGTGAATTCCCAATGATTGGGGGAGTCTATCTAAGGGGGAGCTTCATCAAATAAGTTTTTCTTATTATGGATAAAGAAAAATATATTTATGGATATCAAGAATATGATCCTTAGTGATTTCAAAACCTAAGGGGGGGTTATTCGTATTCAACATGATTCATATGTATAGGGAGATAAGTTTTTATTTTCATGTCCATAAATAAAAACTCTATTTACTTATTTTCATTTTGGAAAAAATGTTTGTGCTTTCTAAAAAGGGGGATATTATTGAGTCAATAAGGATTCCTTATTAATTTTACATTCCTCTATGTTTTGAAAATCACAAACACTCTATCATAAGGAAAATTATATTTTCCCTTAGAATTATCATAATAAGGAAAATTTTCCTTCTCCAAGAAAATTTTATCCTTACCCATGTTTTCATTGTTCATTTTATAGTTTATCTATATCTCACTCATTTTATTCGTATGAATAGAATTTGTTTTCACTGATAAAACCTCATAATCCTATAAATACATTGTTATATATTATTCGGTATTCAAGAACCTAATTATCTGAAATTTATAATCTGAATTCTATGAAATTCAAACGTTGAATTCTAGGAAATTTAGCCTTCGAATTCTATGAAATTCATAATTAAAAATCGTTGAAATTCATAATCCAAAATCATTGAAATTCAGACTTCAAATTCTATGATTTTCAGACTTCGAATTCCATATAATTCTGACTATGAATTTATTGGAATTTCGACTAAAAAATATATAGAATTTATGCTCTGAATTCTTTGGAAAACAAAATTAAAATATACATGATCTATAGTTTCTGAATGTTTGTTTGGTTATAATTCGATCTTTTTTTTCTTATACTCTGAAAAATGGTTTTGTTTATGCATCCTTAGTTTTCTTATACATGTTATAGTTATGAAATTATGTCGTAAAATCTATTTCTAACTGTTTTTTGAGTGACATGTATATAGGTATCTCTGTAATTCAAGGAAAAACATGATTGTTGGAGGAGGGAGACAACTGTTGGAAAAGTGCCTATAAAAATTAGCTCATTTGAACTATCTTTTTATTGGTTGATCACTATAGATATTTCATGTATCTTGAGGAATTTCTTGATAGAGATAATCTCTTTCATTATGCATACCGAACATCCATTTCAAATTTCCTCAAGAAACTCTGATTATTGTTGTGTATAATCGAGGACTTCTAGTGATAGTAAGATATAGGTATCGACTATGTTAAAGTTCAAGGTCATCTATAAATAGGAAGTGAAAGGTTTTGACTAACTTAATGTTTGAGATCTTGTGGGGATATCAAGATAGATTCTGATATTTCTATCTAGGGCTTACCCTGGTGTGGGTAAGATAGTATTTCATGAAATTATAAATCAATGGAAATTTATCCATGGTTTTTGGATACGCTTATCTTTGGGTTAAATGATTTTGTACTTGTTAATTATTTTTGTTTAGAGTTTACTTCCACTGTATTTTGATAATGGAAGAAAGTATAAAAATCTTATACATTATTGTTTTTTATAATATGATTAGTAGGATTCTATATGCATTGAGGTAAAATCATTTCCTTGTAAACATTCATTAAGTTTCATTTTTGGAACCATATTTCTCAAACCTATGATGTTTGTAGAACTAAAATAGGTCTTGTGAATTCACCTTGTTTAACATTGTTAAAAAAAAATTTCCTTATAGTTAAGAACAAATGTTTTTAAATATAAAATTATCCCCTCATGTATTTTAGCATATACGTAATTATTTAGATCCTAAAACCCCTAGGTATATGTATAAGTATTAATATTATTTCCATGGATAACTAAGATTAGAATTTATAGATTCATAATATTCAATATACTTTTCATATATATGTTATGAATTATAAGATGAAATTTTTATTTTTATATATTCTGTAGTTATGTATTAAAACCCCCATTCATTATTATTCATTATTTTTTAATGTATGAAAATAGGTTCACTACCTGCAACAATAAATGTTATTGGAAATGTGATGATTTCTCTTGTGAGATACTAAATATAACAGGAATGGTATCTCCAAACATAAAAAATATACTAAATATAATGGCTCATTTTAAAGATAATAACCTGAATAATTTGAAATTCCTTCATTATCCGAATAAATAGAATGTTATGGACAAATAATTTATAAGAAAAATGACCCATATCATTAGTGGATCCTTTGATCCCCTCATCATGGAATGAAGGATTAACACCATTGAAAAAATAATCCATATCCAAAAATCCTCAAAAGAAGGTATGGTTTTATAGGAATTATATTGTTTTTATTAATAATATTATAAGTGGTGGATAGTGACAAAAAAAGAATGTATATATAGTAATATGAGTTCATGGATTTTAATGGATTTCAAAAATAATTATTAAATACTTTACATGAAATCACTGCCATAATATGGATACTAAGTTCCTCAGACAAATGAAAATGGTATAAGAATATATTGGGTCTTATGAAGGAAAAATTACAAGGACTTCATGATATGTCTACTAAATTGTAATGAGTTCTTTGATAAATTTCAATCACTTCTTTAGTAGATTAAACCCAGGTCTAAAAAATTTGTGTGTTATTCAAGACCTTGAATGAATGAGGCTAACCTTCCATTGTTACCTTAAGGTCGTGACAAAGATGGGTGACTTTCAGTGGCATGTGGGTGTAGTAATAAAATTATGAAATAGATTTTTATATTGGAGTATTAATATATAAATTCCATTGAGGTAATATAATCCATCATCCCATGTCTCGAAAGTGAAGAATGAATAATCATGGGAACTGTCTAAGGGGAAATGGGAGATTAAAAATAGGATGAAAGTATTGTAATCAGGATAATATTTTCTGAAGGGGTATGAGGAATCCCAATGACGTGGACAAAGAATGAATATGTGAGATCATCACTATACATGATGTCTATTGAATAATCTATAATGAACACTTTAACTATGTGAGGTTACTACTAATGTTAAGGGTTGTCAGAGACAATCAATAACTATAACCTACAAGACATCAAGGAATGGAATATTAAATCAATACTATTATTGTGGATCCGTACAATTATATTGTGAAATGTGAATAGGTTATTCATTTATAAATGAAAAACACACTATTTACTTATAATTCGATTAATCCATTCATATACTGCAAGATTATTGCAAATATTCAAGAAAACCCATAAAATATGAATACTGTGTTATCCATATGACAGTGAATGGTGAATTACTACATCTAAAGTATATTACACCTCCCAGTCAATGTTCAGGGACTGATCCTCACTGAAAATAAAAATTTACATTTTTTAGTGTACGTTGGTGCTACATTGGACAAGGATTGGAAAAACTTTTATTAATCAAACATCAACTGACGTGAAAGGAGATCAATCTTCACATCCAAATTCATCCTATGATTATATAAAAATTTTTGGAGGATGATAAATATCGTTTTGATTCTTCATCTCAATAATTGATACGATTTCTTAAGGTTCATGAATACCTCAAACTAATTATTGTTATAAAGGAGAAAATATTTATTGAATACATGCATATTGTGTGAGACTACTGAAATGTGTTCCTTTATGAATTTATCATTAATCTGCATGATTGAGAGTCCATGATCCAAATTTTACTCAGTACTGGATATATAACAATATTCAAGACTCCATAAATTATTTCCCCCAGTGTGTTGGAATAATTGATGAATCATTAATAAGAGAATGTGGAAAATGTTTTCATATTCATGATTTCTCCACTATTGGGTGCACCAGTCCTCTTCATCAAAAAGAAAGATTGGACAATGTTACTATATTATTATTACCATGAGCTCAAAAAAATCATGATATTCACTCAATATACCCTACCAAAGATATATTACTTATACAATCAACTATGTAGGACCAAGTTTTTCCCTAAGGTAGACCATCAGTATGGATATCACTAGTCAATTGTGATGAAATAAGTTATTACCATGAAACTCTTTAGAAGAATCTATGTAAACGATAATTTCATTCTTATTTCATTAATACTCACTAATTCTCTTAAAAAAATCAAATATGTAATTAATATATTATCTAGAGATTACCTTGAAAAAGTTATAGTAGTACTTATAAATAATATTATGATATAATCAATGATAAAAGAGATGAATGGGGAGAATTTTAATATTTTTATAAAAACATTAAGATAAGGGAAACAATAATAAAATAATATTAGATGTGATTATTTGTTAGAGGAGGTATAATTCAAGGATTACTGTTTCACAAACAAATGAATATTTAGGGAACCATCTATGAAAATTGTAGTCAAGGTTTGGTCCAAGATAACATATGATATAGTGAAATGCAGATTAATAGTGTGAGATGATGATTACAGATGATTTATGGGAACCATCAGGAAATTTTGAAACACATTAATTCAAAAGGATCAGATGGGAGGAAAGTATTTATGTACTTGATAATTTGAATAATGTTTTAATGATTTGAAAAACGTGATCATCAATAAAATATTACATGTATTACCCGTAGTTGGGGAACCATTAGTTTCAAAAAAATACATAATGGAATTGGCTAGGTTGTGTGCCAATGAAAAATGATATATTGATAGCTTACGACATAGGGTATCTAAATATTCATGAGAAAAACTATACTACACATTATTTTTGAATGGCAGCAATGATATTTTAATTGAAAATCTAGTATAATTTTATATATTGATAGATGTTTTAGATATATAGTTATCCTAAGAACCTCATGTATATAGTCACATAGAAGGATCATAATATAAACCATCGTCGATATCTAGGGCTTGTCATGGATTATGACTACACAATCCAATAACATCATATTAAATAAAATAATGTTCTAGATTCTCTAAGTAGAAATAATCATGAACCATTACCAATTATTATAATTGAGAAGGCAATAATTGTTATAGAAATTAAAAATACCACCATGGGGATCATAGATGATTGAAAATAATTATGAATTTCTCAAATTATTTATTATCTAGGCATTTCAATGATGACAATGGATTCTCAAAGAGATGATGTGGAAATTAAGGTGAAGGTTGAAGCTATCAAAAATAGGAAATCCTAGAAGTTCAAAATTGATGATTATAGAGACATTATATATGGAAAATTTCTATTTGTATCACCAAATAATGTGATAGATATATATATTTTTAATAATACACAAATCATGACATTCCATATCTATACAGGGAGTATAATGATGTATCATGAAATTTGAGAGCACGATTGGTTAGAAAAAATGAAGAAAGATATTTCTGATTATCCATCTAGGATCCTTCTATGTTAGAAACGGATGGATGAATAGTAAAATGTCTAAGGGTTTGAAACAAAAATTACCCACACCTATATAGAAATAAAAAAACATCATGATGGAATTTAATCATTAAATCCCAAATGTTCCCAAAGGATATAGTACTATATGGTTTGGTGTGGATCATATTATATTGGAATTTCACTTCATTTAAATTTAAGGGGACTTATTACCCAACTAAAATTCACATATATACATCAGAGAAGTGGTGAGGCTATATAGACTACCATTATTTATTATATATTATCAATATCTATAATTCACCTACATCTTATGGAAGAATCTCTAACATGATCCAATAAAAAACATCAACTCGGTATGGCTTATTATCCTCATAATGATGGACATATAAGAATACTATTAATACATTGAGATACGTTATGAGAGAATAATTGATGGAATTTAAAAGATTATTAGTGTAACATCTTACTTTGTTTGATTAGTCATACAATAATAGTTTCCACTAATGTATACAAATTGATCCTTATGATGCCATTTATGAGAAAATAAACATAAAGATAAATTGATTGGATGAAATTAGTGAACACAAATAGTTGGTTCATGAAATGGTGTATGAAATGGTTGAAAATGTGATGATCATTTAGTTGAACATCAGAGCTTCCCAAAGTCAATAGAAGAGCTATACCAACAATATTCAATGAGACATGGAGCACAAGGTTGGATTTAAGGTATTTAATTCTAAATATCCATTGAAGATAATATTATTCTTTGTGAATGAAGGGAAAATGATTCCCCTGTAGTTAAAAGCATTCTAGATTCTTGATTTCATCAAAGATGTGGGATTTTGACAAGCAATAATGACAACCATATCACAGGTACATGATTTATTACACCCATACCTCTTAATTGATTACATTATAGATCCATAAATTTTAATTAGTTCAATGGTGGTATTGTATAAAATTGATTACTCTTATGTGGGTAATCTTATGAACATATTAGGTCATATAGATTATTTCCTATAAAATAACACAATTCAACTTGAAAAAGTGTTATAGATAAACCATTAATACGAGGAGAGAAAATGGAAATCAATGTAAGTGAGGAAAGAAAGTAACCACACCTTCTTTACCTTTGAATATGAATTCTAATTTCCAGGGTAATATTTCATAAGGTGGAGTAATGTAACAACCAAGAAATTTACCAATAAAAATTCATATCTTATAAATATGTCATGTTATATAATCACAAAAATTATATATAGAAACAAAAAAATTAATTATTACAAATGATAATTTATCCAATAAATCACCATTTATATTCTAAATTTTATTATAACATGATAAAAATAAAATCAGAGAATAGGTATTGGATAATTTGGATCAAATCAACCAGTCTGAATAATTTCACTCCTAATTAGATATATAGAAATAAAACATAATCAAAATAATACAATAATCATTTTAAAGATTTATATATATTTACCTTTAATGAGATGATACAAGTGATTTAAGAATGAAATTCATAGGCGGTATTTATTTGATATAAATAACTCATATAAGTGTTATAAATCTACCGATTGGAATTGTAATATGACCATTAGAATAATAACTAGACTGTTGGGATAATAATCTCACCATTAGTAATAATAACATTACCATTAGAATTATAAACCCACATATGTGAATTTAAAATAATCTTTATTTGTCTTATAAATTTAAAGATGATATATTAATATCCTTTCACTACTAAATAATTTTTTGAAAAATTATACATTAAGTATAATTATTTTCTGTAAAATATATCTATTTTATTTTCACCATCTATAATGTAGATAAGGATTTCATTGAATATCTATTTTTATAAAATGTATTTTTTTTATTAATATGAATTTTTATTATAATTATTAGATAATTTTATGAGAAAGTACTTATTTTTTCAATGGGGACATAAATTTAAATGTATTATTAAATAGTTATTTTCAAAATAAATGATTAATTTATTTTAAAAGATAATATTTCATATATAAGAAAACAAATTTTATAAAATTTATTACATTTTTTAAATATTCAAATCGAATAAAGATTTTGGGCACTTATGGGATTTTTCTAAAAAAAGATTAATTTGTGAATAATAAAATATGATAATATAAGATAATTAAAAATATATTCGAAATAGAAGAAATTTTTTAGTCATTCATGATTTATGTATCCATTAGTTCTAAACTGAATGAGTTAATTTCAATATTTCTTCATAAGAATAAATAATATTGATTATTTTGATTTAAATTAACCATCTAATGAATATAGTAATAAAAAAACACATCTCCTCCCCTTATAAATACCACCCCTCAAAACTATTATCCTCACTACATATATAACATTAATACTGAAAAACCAATATCAACGCCTCTACTATCCACTCTCCCAACATCTATGGGATTTTGGTTTCCAAAAAATAGATAATCCTTGTTCTTTAAGGGTTACTTCATGGAGGTGTTATTCAATATGTAACTTTCCTAAAGATCCTCTCTTAATTTGTTATATTATTTCACATTATACTCACCTAATTCACCAACCAATTCATAAAAACTATAGTATTATATATATACTATAATTTTATATTGATAATGGAATATATTTCATCCACCCTTTTTCTCATCTTCTTTTATTCAATAAAGAACAACCATTGTCTAAATTAGAAAGATTAATCATCAATGTGGATAATAAGTTTCAATTTTTAGTTACAACCCTCAATAATGTTAGTTGATGTATTATTCTGGTCAAAAAATATTTTCATATTCATATTAAAAACTCTTTCTCTGATGGAACTAATAAATATGTATAATATTAAATTAAATGAATCAATGTTTGTTTATCACAAAACCAGTCAAAATAAAATAACCAATTATCATTAACATTATATCAATTTATCCAAAACCATTAATGAATGAACCATGATCTATGAGACCATTTAAACTTATAAAATTGAATTATTTACATTTAATTTCACATATGTGTTATTATTCTCATTTTAAATGAACTTCCACAAATATAAAGAAGTTAACCGACCATGAAACCACGAAGTGACCACTCATGGAATAAGGAAATTAATCATTATAACTCATCAAAATGGACATAAATGATGTTAATTAAACAATAATTAATTTTGTATTGAATTAATTTTTTTTAATTGTGAAAGTAATTAATCTTATTTAGTTATACATCATATTATGTTCATGTGCATAACACATTCATACATAATGTAAGGGATCTCTCTTAACCCCCATATTTCATTTGTGTAATGAATTATCTATAATTAGCTAGAAATATATATTCATAAATATTATATAATTTATTAATATTTTGAAAAATTATATAAAAAATATATATCTTATTATGAAACTATTTTTCCAAATATTACATCAGAATGTATTATGGATTATTTTTGGATCTAGGCACTGAAACTGAGTGAGATTCCTTGTACTGATGAGCTCATAATTACTTTCTGAAATATATTAGATATATTAAATATCATGAGTGTGTAATTTTCATAAAAACTAAGAATAAATATAAAATGGAGGATCAAATCTGAATTTTGAGGGATTTATTGATATCAGATCATCATTTTTTCCCTAGGGAAGACAAAAACATTGGTGGTATTAGGAATTTGCTGAAAACTCGTCATATAAATAAATTATAAAATAAATAAATAAATAAGTAATTTCTATTAATTGATGTTGTGAACAAATTATTTTCTCTTCAAAACCATGCATATGAAAAATTATCATGAATTCCCATACTACATCGTGTATTAATAGATAATTCTATAATTTCATTATATATGACATCGAATCTGTTCAAAGTCGATGATTGGTGTGCCAATCGAATATGTCGATATAAACAATGATTTCTACATGTGACAATTATTCAATAATTACCGATCAAAATTAAATTATGATAGTTTTATTTGGATTTATATGTTTTTATTGTTCCTATGAAAAATAGGAATCAGTAAATTAATGAATTTATTCAAGGTAAGATAATTCTGGGGGAGTGGTATTATTTTATATCAATTTTAAAAGAAATTGATTATTTTTTGGCTATTAATTCATCATTTTAATTACATCAGATCAAGGAAAAATTTAAAATTATAGAGTACCATTCAACCATTTTGTCATTGTTTTCACCAATTATTCTTCAAATTTTCTTCCCTGGTGCCTCATTTCATCATTGAATCACTAAATAATTGAGAAATAATTAATTGTTTATACATTTCATCGACCATCATATTTAGAAAACAAATTTGTGCTTAGATGGATGGTGGGATTAGTTGGATATGATGGAAGATTTTATGGTGATGAATTTGGGAATACCGATTCTATGAATTTTCTGCAAGTTATTATGTTAGAGTGGATTAAGTCATGTAATCTGATCATTAGGGGACAGTAAGGCATGGTTGGACCAAATTATTGATATATATGTGATATTGGTATTGTAATTGGATGCAATGATAACATATTTTTATATTGGGGAAGAGTCATGTGTTTTGGGAATTCATGGTTTACATGACGTGTAATCTGAAATTATACACTGTATGGGATGCCTTATGTGGTTATGGTGTTCCATAGAGATGATAAATTTCACAAGGTATATTAAACCTATCACAGAATATGTGATATCTATCTCATGGCATGTGATCATTTCCTTGTAGATCAGCATGCACACGGGGTGGTATAATGAAATGAACATGTATATCCATACATAGACATGGTCAGGAGTACATGAAAATGGACATGAAATGTACTCGAACATAGACTGAGACATTTCCATCTAGACATGGACATAGTGGGGAGTACACGAGCTCATATATTCCATATACATGGACGTGATCAAAATGACGGGTAGTGACATATAGTTTGTACCTTATTTCAAACGGACACACTGTGTAGTATTTGTACACTCTAACTACATCATTATATAATGCTTAAAATCTTTTTCTCCACATATTCAACAATAATTAGTAGAGTGTGTTCCCATAATCCATATCCTTGAGGGTTTAGTATGGTGTTTCATTCAATACAAGGGATGGTTATCCCATTTAAGTAACATCAATATTAGATATATTTTTTGGAATACCTCTTGGATTCCTATAGTGAAATCACAATTCATCATCATTCCCCAAGGTTTGGTTCTTGGAATTGACATGAAAAATAAGATACGAGAATCGATCCCCATCATATTAGGCTAATTGAGATAACATTCTTAGTATACTCTATGGCCTTGGATGTGATACAAATATGTGAATTGTTCTCTACAGACTTCAAGACACTAATCCATATAATGAGACCCGAATATCATGATGACCTAGATAGACTCAATTAGGCCTACCTAACTCATGGATTTTGTTCTCCTAAGATAATTACCAAGGTAAAAAAACAAACATGAATCCTAGGATGTGAATATGGTATTGATATTACCTGTGATTGTGTGTCTTTTTTAGTGTATTGGATGTTCATCTATATATGTTTTCATCATATACATACAATCTGTTGACTAATATGGTTCTTGATTCTATATTATTATTGTTTTTAGGGTGTCCTACTTGGTGTTGTTATACTCACCCATGCTGGTTTTTTTCCCATACGAGTCTAGTTGTATAAAGATAATCGACCTTTCATAATTTTCCTAGAGGCACTTGAACCGGGATGATCATAGTGAGAAAGAACGACTATTGTATTCTCCTATGGTTAAATTGACATAAGTCATCAACAACATGATAGGTTGGATGTGTTTTTATTTTCATTATTGTGTTCTTGTATTTGGCCATTTTTCTTGTCAATACATAATTTATTTGGGCGGTAGGATTTTAGATAAATTCCCGCACAATTATCAGTTGGTTTACCATTCAGTATTATGTGGGATTGGATATGTGTGTGTGTGTCTGTGTTTCAGTACATTATACTATGACATCCCATGTGTGTGATATACATACTCGGTTCTGGTCACGATCACTAGGCCAATTGGAGGAGGGCATACGGTAGTCACATTACATGCTATGTTTGGTGGGGTCATTATAGATTGGTATCAGATGAGGTTGTTTCTAACTTAGGACTAGAGTTTGTGATAATAATTTATGGTAAGCAATGTTAATTGTGTATATTTTGGTTCGTAGGCTAGGGACTCATGTATTTGGGTCCTGAATAACGTATCCATACACCAGGAATCCAATATCATTTTTATTAACTCAATAAATCTAGAAATTGGTTTCCAGAAAAAATTGTTTTATAAATTAAATCATAATTGACAATGGTTTCCATTTGAATCATGTATCGAATCATTCATCCATTATTGGATTGATTTTTTTAGTCTTCATTCAAAATATTCATGTGTACTCATCATCTGTGAAATATCACCTGAGGCACTTGATGCGAGTTCTACATGCACCCTATGAGCAATAATTTTTTTTGATAGGATCTTAAAGTTACTATTATGGATTCAGTAGGTCCTCATTATAGGACTACTTATATTATAATACAATTTAGTATTTGAACTGATAATGTTCGAGTAGGTTTCATATCGGGTTCCACCCAAGAGTGTTGTAGATGTGTGGAGACCCATTGGGTTGGAAGAATACTATCAATGATTCCTTCATGATTTATACCTTATATAAACACCCAATTCAGAATTGACTTAAAGGTAGAATAATTTCATGAGGATACAAGGGTTTATACATCCTTTCTGGGAGTTATGGTATATATTGATCATTGCTTCCATCTTCAGATAACCAAAGGATAGTGTCTTGTATGTACTATTCTGTGATGCATCATGGACCTTGATTAGTTTTGTTCTCTTGCATATGTCAGTGGTGGTTAACTATTTTTTATATCATTTGACACCACATGTGTAGAACTATGTTACCCATGATATTGAGATACCATTTCAAGTCTTCACACTGAATATTGAGAGACACTACCTAATGGGAGAGAGGATTATCATCTATTCTGATTATATGAGTCTGAAGTAAATATTCTAGAATAAGGTAATTAAATGACATTTAGGTGATGTCATGAGTATATCAATGGATACGAATTTGATATTGTATATACTATTTGGAAGGGGAACATGGTAGTAGATTCCATCAAAATGATATATTATTTATAGTTCTCGTCTGAATAATTAGGGATATTGGCCTTTATATAGTATTCTATTATAGATGGGGATGAAACATCATATTCACTATCGATCGTTATTACCTATTTTCATTCATATTAATTTTCGGAGACATATATTGGGGATATTGACTATCATAGATGAGAAATTAAGATATCTATTGGGAATTATCCTAACATATTTTTTCACAGTTGGTGAGATTTCCATTAATTTCATATGATGAAGGATGGTATGAGTTGCGATGTGAGAGGGGTTTTTGAGTGAGTTCTATACATCACCAATTATGGAACATCCTTGCATGATAATGATGTACCATGACCATTAGTGGATTATTTAGTCTCCAAGGATAAATATGGGTGTTGCAGAAACTATTTCTATATACCTTATATGATGTAAATTTATGTCCATGAACACTGTTCTAGAGCATATATGTCAACCCCTTGAGGTTCCAGGATTGATTTGGTTTAGGAAATCAATTGGAATAATGATGAGACACCCATGTAAATCATGGGGACACCAATCCATTTGGGTGATCATGGATGGACTAACAAATAATGTCCCCTCCATAGATATTTATGATCATTCTATAGTTCAGGGCTTTAGAGGCCTCCACATAAATGATATTTCCCACCTCCATTGAGTTCCAATGATGATCATTTTAATCCATTATTCCGAAATCACATCTCAATCATAGAAGATATTGATGAAGGCCATGGAGACTTAGTTCCATTTGAGGACGGTGTTTAACCCAAAATTTTATTGCTTGATTGAGGATAAAAATTAGGTCTTAGGGGAAATTTATAATGGTTTTTCGGTCAGATTGTGGTCACAGTTGTGGTGATAACCGACCACTAGAGGATATTTCATACAAAAAATGGTACCATTCTACCATCTAGATTGTCATATTAGAGGCATCATAGGAGTGAATCTATAGGTCAATACTATGATGGTGTGATCTAGGAGTGTTAGTAATTATGGACTTCAATTTGGTGAAATCCATGATTGTGAAGGTACAAAGAATCCAGGAGTGGATGGTGATTTCATAGGGCCATCATAAGTATTGTGAAGATTGATGAAAGGGGCCTTTAGAGTTCAAAAAAGATGGGGATATTTTCTTGGGGGTCCCACCTTGACATGGGTTGCATATATTTTAATGGGGAAGAAATATATATCATATATTCATTGTATCTTTAAAGACATTACATAGATTTTCTGAGGTGGATTACTTCTTTGTTTTACCGCCACATTAAAACTGGTAAAATGAAATTTTCCCAAAAGGGAAAGCTAAGGAGATACACGCATGACCTTTCAATGATATGAGAATACAGGATATAAAATATTTGGATTCCTCTTCTTAGTAACAAATAATTATAATGGATCGGTAGTGGGGGATCCTCCTGGGTAAGTGATTCTATTCGTGCATGTATGATGGATATATAAGAATATTCAGGAAAGAAATTGGGACCAGGAGAGCCAGATGCATGATCAGTAGAAAACAATCATTGTGTAGAAATTTGGTCTCTCCTTCCATGATGTAAATCACCAAGGTGGTTATAATGAAACCACTATAATTGTTTCCTTACTTAAATTATTAATTTTATGGATTTTTTTGGAGTTAGTCAATGAGATAGTGTGAGATTTCATCGACCAGTGTGCCTGATATTAATTTTTTAAATATATTAAATATAACACATGAATGATATTGTTGAAAAATTGGAATGAATCATAAACTAATACTCTTATCAGAAATCTAGGAACCCTATTGTGGTTAGAGATTGGTATTTTCCAAATGAATAACACAAAACATGTTAGTGATGGGTGTTTAGTTAAGTATAATATTGGGTCTAAGTAATTAAATGAATGAAATTATTTATTTATAGTATGATGTGATGATGTGAAGTAATTAATTTATTCATTTAAACATTTATGTGACCAATTATCTATATTGGAAACATAAATCTTAAAATTGAGAGAGAATTTGAAAAACTATTTGTGCAAGACACTAGATTATAATGGGATCGAGGATTTGTGTCCCAATTGAAGATATGGATCTCGCCAATGACTATGACATGTAATAATAATTTGTGACTGATTAACCCAAATTAATGTATGATTTTTTTCAATTTTAATTAATACTTATTTTATTATTCCTGTAATTAATGAGAATAATTCAATTAAAAGTTAGCTTCATTGTTTAATCATATTTGTGGGAAAATTCTATATTGGTTTTTGGGAGAAATTGTGCATTTTTTGGAAATTCATGCATTTTTATAATTAAAATGGATGGAGGCCAACAAAAATAGGGTTTTGTTTGTTAAAAAATGGTGTTTATTGGTTTTATCACAACATTATTTGTTGTATTGATTTATTTGTTGTTCAATTATTTCTTGAGAAACCATTAAATGTACAATAATTTCACAGTTCAACAGATTGATACCACAAACACGATTTGAGATCAATGACGTGATGAATGGGATAAAATGGATGATATATTGTGGAATATTTTGTGGACACTATTTATATGTGGTTTTGATGTGTGCAATGATGGTGTGACTAGATTATTGATTTTTGAGAGTATTGATGAATATGTTATGATGATCAGGGGATGACAAGGTTAGTTCATACTATATTTTATACTTATGAATGAGATTAGTAGTGGAATAACAGTTGATAGAATCATAGGTGTATGCAATGATGTAACCATGAGTACTATGAGATACTAGGTTACACGGTGTGTAATCTCGAAATAAACACCATGTGGAACCCCCTGAGTGGATCTATGGTTCTATAGAGATGATAAATTTCACATGACTTATGAAAAAAATCACATGGAGTATGCCCCTTTTTGGGATGATCAGCGTGTACCTGTTTTGGTGCACAAACATGAATAAGTCAATCTATACAATAAGTTCATTATGGTTTCATCAGATAAGACATTCCATGTTCTCATACACTAACATATACATGTCCCACCATACATGGGCATGGTCTTGAGTACACATGCTCAGACAGACAATGTACTTGGACTTGGACACTAGAATGAGTCTTTATACATGGGTAGGACCGAGTTTCAAGGGGACACAATGTAAAATCCTTAAAATATGTCATGGAGAATTTTTCTACATTATCATATATCAGTATCATTATGGTATGATCCCTCGATACCTTTCTTAGAGAGTTTAGTGTCGAATCAGATCATATACATAAGATGGTGATCCCCTCTGAGGAATGTCACTCATTTATAGATTTGTGTAAATCCCTTTTTGTGAAAAGGGTTAGATCTTATATATTCATCATTTATCATGGATGTTTTCTTTATACAATAATGTTAGACACTATGTGGACATTTATCCCCTACATAGAGGGTTAATGCATATTTGGGTGTTTGTTAACAATAAGTACTTGGGTGTGATACCCATCAATGTATCTCTTTATTAACATGTATAGTGTGTAATTTTTATTGCATTATCTGAATATAAAGACATCTATGATGGACTCCATACGTGTTATCTGACTAGTGGAGCATGTTCTACTAAATGAGTTATTTGGGGGACATTCGTGTAGGAATCCATGGTTGGACATAGAGTTGTGACCATACTTGAAGCTGTGAGCCTAATTTGAGTAAATTTTTATGTTATTATGATATATTCTCTTTTTATATACTTCTGATGAATATTCTATTATTATTCAAGATTCTACATACATAGTGACTTTAGGGTGTCCTCTTGTGTACTATTATAGTCATCTATAAATGAGATTTTCCTATATCTGAAATTTATTATATAGATGAATGACATTTTAGTGGTTTATTAGGGGTACCAAGACATGTAAGAGCTAAGTGATCTAGAAATACTTAGTTTTGTTCCATCAGTTACCTTGAAAATAGTCCCAGCCCATTTTACAGTTTAGGATTTCATTCAGTTTCATTATGCTAGTCGTTTATTTGTCACTTTTTCCTTATAGTACTTATTATAATATTATTATTGTGTGATTTTAGATGTACACATGAATGGATATAAGATGATTTATATTTAATCATTTTATGGGTTCAGATAACTTTGTGTGTGTACATTTATATTAGGTTAATTCATCCCATGTCTGTGATATGTCTACATAGTGCTGGTCACTGGACCCTGTCCAATTAGAGGTGGGCCTCACCTAGTTAATGAATGGGGCTAGTTGGGAAGGGTTATGATATATATTTCACAATTTTAATTTATTTTGTGGTGAAAAATGAATTTTAAAAGGATCCCTTCGGAATTCCTCCAGAAAAGCAAACCTGATTAATGGGAACATATCTATTTCGCAATGACTTCCATGAAATGTAACACCCCAGGTAAATAAAGAATATGACATTTTTATATTTATCCCTATTTGTGAATAAAATGTGAATATTAATTTAAAGGGAACTCTATGCTCGATGGCTTACCCAATACCCAACAACGAGTTCCATTGAAATCATACGTTGCACTCTAATAATAAAGTAATATTATTTTAAATGGTAGTTAACACATAGTCGTTGTATTGTCAGTAATGAATAGAAATAACTAAAATATGATTATATATTTTTGATAAATGTTTTTACTTTTATCCAATAAATTTTAGAGGCTTAAAATATAAATGAATCTCATCTTAAGCATTGAATAAACTAGTATTTTTAAAAGATTGTTTTACTACATTTTGATGGCAATCCAATTTATTTAAATCAAACTTTTGACAATTTTATAAGATATATTTTTCAAAATAAATATATTATTTATTATTGGGACATTGAAATTTACGTTGGGTTAATTTTTGGTATTTTTCTGACAATGTTCATTTTTCAATGAATAGTGAAAAATACTGCATTTTACATCAAAACTGATTTTTCATATAATTTAATTATATGGTTATACTACCTTGTTTATTTGTCTTAAAGTTTAATTAGAATATATTTTTACCATGCAATTCAATGATTGTCATTGGGATTAATTTCACTTTGGAATTATGCATAAACAAATGCCAAACTTTTCATAAATTTTGTTTCTAAAAAACCTTCTATTTGTTTTGACAATGAGAAGTTTTTTTAAATTAATTATTGCAATTTATGTGTTTGGAAACTGGTAAAATGGATTACATATTTGCAATCAGATGTTCCAAATTATGTAATTAAGACTCTTTTGTTTTTAGACTTTATGAATAGTAACGACGGTAATTATCTTTAATTATCTTGATTAATGAGTAATCAGGTAGTTAAAGATAATAAAATAATATCATAATAATGAAAAATGACCACAAAATGTGTCCTAAGGCTACGGGGTGTCTCATGGCCGACCATGGGATGCCTTGTGCCAAACTTGGGGGCCCCATGGAATAACTTTTTTGAGGAAGTGACTTTTTATCTTTTTATTTTTAAAGAATGTTAAATGTAACAAAGAAGGTATCACCTAAGTAAAATATTTTTTAATTTGTCTAAATAAATTATATTTTGGACTATAAATATTCATTGGAATGAAAAAACTATTTCCTACATCAAAGTAATTATTTTATAATTTTTAGACATTAAATAAATTAAATTATTTATGACATCATGATGATGCAGCGATGACCTCATTATTTAACGATTTAAATTAAATGGAAAGATAATGTAAAATATAAGACCTAAACATGTCAAAAATCTATTGTATGTGTGGATTTTGAACCCTTATCACCTTATCCTAGAAGAAAATCAATGTGGGACCACTAAAATCCTAAACTCATTTGCAAATAAAGTTACCTTTTATACCTTTCCAAGAGTGCCCCTCCTCTCCTCTTATAAAAGGTCCCCACCTCTACCTCCTTACCCACACTTCATAAGCCTTTGGCTCGGCTAACCCCTGCCCATTTTGTCTCTCCACATCCCTATATTACTCATTGAAGCCTCACTTTGTGCAGAATTCATCCCAAGGAAGCCTTTGAGCTCAAATCTAAGAGAGTTACCCGATTTTAAGGTAATGTCTTCACTTGAGTCCTTTTGTTTCATTTTGCTTCTCCAACCCCCTAAACTCTTTTTATTCATTTATTTTGTAACAACTCCAGTATCTTCAATATACTAGAATATTTTTATAAGAAGTATTCGAGCTACACATACACACACCTACATCTAATGGTTAAAGAACATACTGTTTCCGTGGATGTCGAATTCCTGCCTCCCGAAACGATGATTGTTCACAATTATTTTAACACCTTCAAAGGTGGACTTTAAGATGAAACTATAATTATATATGATATATAAAATTTTTATGTTTTACTTATGCTTCTGTATTTTTCATTTATGGAATACCTTTATGGTTTCCATTATGGGTAAACGCGATATCTTCATTTAAGGAAGTGCGGACTACCGCCCCCTCAAAGTGATCTGATTTGTTAATGCCATATGTGGGACGTATAAAGGATGGATTTAAAGTCATTATATATGATGTTATACTGGAATTATAATATACCTTTATATCATTATTATTTTCTTTCCATTAAAGTATGATATAGAAATGAAAGTAGTGTTCATGCGTACGTACGGCTTACTGTCTCCATGAACGGTGCATTTCATTTTTTATCCCCAAATGTAATGTATTATTATGAGTACATATATATAATGGATATATATGATGTATGTTACATCTAAATGATTAATATAATTCTGTAATTAAAATATACATAACTCTCATATAGTTTTAATTCCATTAATATGACATAGAAATGGAAGTAGCGTTCATGCGTACGTACGACTTACCGACTCCACGAACGGTGCATTTCATTTCGTTCCTATAAATGATTATGTGATATTATAAATACATGTATATGCTGGATATATATGATATATATGATATCCAAATCATGAATTTCATTCTGGATATAAAGAACCTTTGACCCCACGAACAACATGTAATTGTAAGAAGTCCACTTTCGACTTAAGAACCAAATATCAAAAAAACCAACATTATTAACTTAATGATTACATAATGTTTATAACATGTAAAAAAATTATATAAAAGGAATAATAATCTTGAAAAATGATCTTAATCAAGTATAAATTAAATCACGTCTATTATTCAGGAGATTAAATAACGATCGAGTCAAGTCGGACCCACGGTAAGGGATCCTACTCCTCCCTTTCTTTTTAAGTACACTATTTTATGTCATTCCTTTTAAAGCTCATATTTATTGTTATTGTGATGTTATTTTATATTAATATTACTGTAATTTTTATGTTCATGTGATGAGAGACCCTATTCTCTCTCATCAATCCATTTTGGATGTTTTGAGTGGCGCCTTTAGGCTGCTGAATTTTCGTAAGAGATCTAACCTCTCTCTTTATTTTTAAGTACTCTCCTTTATGTCACTTCTTTTAAGCTCCTATTTGTTATGTTTGGGGATGTTATTTTATATTCGTCTTTCTATAAACATTATTTTAATATGATGATATACCCTATTTGATCTCATCAATCAATTTTTGTAAGTTTTATGTGGCGCCGTTTGGCTGTCGAGTTTTCGTAAGGGATTTTTCATCTCACTTTTATTCCCGTGAGATTTATTCTACATTTTCCACAATTTACTTTGAGTGGTGTATGTACTACACATTATTTTACTCGTTGTGTAATATAATTTCATTTATGAGTATTTACATCAATGATGTATTGTCCTTCTTTCATAGGGTGTATGTTTTGAAAGATACCCAAGTTGGTAAGGGAACCTTTCACCTTCCTCTTTTTAAAAGACTTATTTTGTTGGGTCATTTAATTTACATATTTTTATGTTGGGATATGTTCTCATATATCATTACTGATATAAATTTTATGTCCATGTGATGAGATACACTTTTTATCTCTCATCAACTCATTTTGATGTGGCGCCGTTAGGCTGTCAAGGGATCTTCTTAACCCAATTTTGATTTCTTTGGTTTCAACATGTAGTTATTGAATATGTCATCCTTTGAATATGTGTGAATGACCTTTGATTATTTTACACTTAATATCCACTTATATTTGGTGTATTCGTTTGTCACACATAATTATGTAATTGATTTATCCTTTAACCAAGGATACCATCATTGTACGAGACTTCATCTCAATCTCCTTTCATCGAGGCATATTTTATTTTATACACAACCTTCTTTTATACGGTGTATAAACCCCTTTGACTTTTATGTTTATACAAAAGGAATCTTTCTTTATACGAAGCGTTTTACTAAACAATAAAAGGGAATGTTTTTTTTCATACGTATGCGGTGACAAGGACTTCACCGCCACCGTGACCATTATTTGAATTTCGGCTTCCTCTATAAGCCATACCTTCTTTTTAAAATAAAAATAAATACCATGTTTTACTTTTCTTTTATTTTGGTATTGAAAATGGTTTTCATAATTTTTTTATTATATCAATGTGTTGTATTGATATCTTGTGACTAAAATGTGGAAATGTTATGTTTCCGTTATGCATGTTTTATGGGATACGATTATGTTATGGTTCTTGGGAATTATTATGAAGACGGGTGGTTCCGTGATAAACTAAGGGTGGGTGAGCCCGATATAGCTCTCTAATGAATTGGGTAACATGAAGGAGTGAAATGTTAAGGTTTCTCGGAAGAGATTTAGGGAATACACTGTTGTGGGTATTCCAAACGTAACCAAGAGGGTTACTCCCTACGTAAGAATGTTATGAATGCCTCAAGTTACCTTTTATGTCTTATTATTTCTATGATTTATTCATGATTTGATGAGGTATGTTAAAGTGCATATGTTTTATGGGTAAAGTATGATTTCATTCTTATGTATATATAAACTCATGTTTCCTTTCCATATTTCTATAACACTTACTGAGATTTTTATGCTCATCCCATGTTTTTGAAATGTTTTTCACAGGTCAAGTGAAAGGTACATGATGTGATGATAGTGTCAAGGATGTGTTAAGAAAGAATCCGTCTTTTATTTTAAATATTTTTCCATCGATGGGAAGAATGAATAGTGTCTTTTATTTAACCACTTTGTTTAAATGTGGAATGTAATGCATGTTTCATGATATAATTCTCTAAAACTCTAAACCTGAAAAGATCCTCAACTTGTAATCTTGTAATAACTCATGATTATGTAAGGTTTATGGCCGGAGCCTTATAGTTGGTATCAAAGGTCGGTTTATATAACTTTAGAGGTTAGGGTATTCTCTAGGCATAAGTGACATTACCATAATGGTTAGGATTTCAGAAAGAGTCCTAGTTTTAGATAAAGTGAATGAGTAAGTATATCTTGGTGTTTATCTTACTCATTAGTACATGATAGTTTTGTTGATATACTCACACTGACATTTCTGTTTTAAGTAAATGGCTGGATCTTGCAGGCACCAATGTAACAGTGGATATGAAGGAAACTATGACAGTTTTTTGAGCAAGCAACTGAATGATATGGGAGCTGCAATGAGAACTCTTGTGATTACCCTCAACCAATTATCTTGAGTCATGATTGACCACCTAAACCTTGTTGATTTCTCTATGGCATCATATATGCGAGAAACAAATCCATACGGAAGTACAGGTAATAATCATTAAGGTAATTGTGTTCAAAAACCTATGTGTCAAAGATGCAGAAAGAAACACCTAGGAAAATGTTTCAAAGGGACAGAAATATGCTATAGGTGTGGAAATGAAGGTCATAAAGAAAGAACCTGCCATGGAAAAATGAAGCATCCATTTGACTCGAGGAAAGGGAAATAATTTCTTTCTGAGGGATCTATTGAATGTTTTAAATGTGGTGTGCATGGTAATTATGCAAACACATGTCCTAGGAAGAAGTTTTGTGAATGGGATCACCAAGATCGTACAAATGTTCGTTTACCAATACATAATGTCATTCCGATTGAGGATGAAGAAACTGACAATGACCAATAAAAGGTATGGATTATTTCATAACTATTGTTTTCCTATTTTGGAATCTTAGGATATGATTCATGATTTTTTTGGTAGGAACGAAGTATTTCAGAATAAGTTGGAATGGAATGGTTAATGGATCATGAAGAATGTTGAATGAGTAAGAAGTCAACATATAAGGGCTTCAAGATTTATGGTGAAATTCTTAAGAGTATTAAGTCTCTTTTGATAATGGGGTTACCTTAGAAGACTTTTTATAGTATGTGTAACCCTGATTTTTAATATATGAAAATTTTATTCAAGGAATAGTTATCTGTTCTTTTGTGGACATAGTTATAAAGAACCATTTGGGTATATATGATCTTTACTTTTGAGGTAATTATGGGTTACTATATGTTATGATGGAAGTGAAATGAATGAGATTAAATTTTGGTTAAATTATGTTATGGTTATTTTTGATGATTTTATCTCTTTTTGGGAATTATTTGAGAATTATATATTTTTGGAAAAAGGACAACATGCAGACCGTGTGACAACACGTCACGTCGGACAAAGCTGCGGGAATCGAACCCACAACCAAAGTGCGACTGGTATTTATCACCTACCACTGGACTACGTGAAGTCCTGGGTTAGTTTGACTGATTATTTTATGTTAGATGATTTTATGAATTAAGAGTAAGTTGATTTTGGGTTAGATATGGAAATTTATTAACCTATCATTGAGGATATGTGATTATGTTAATCACATTTCAATACGAGACATTAAGAGCAACTGATATTGTTTTGAGATAAATGTTACGATTTAACTTGGAAGACTATGTGACTAAGTCCTTAAAATATTTGGGTTTAAATCTTAGTTTGGTTTACTTTGAAGAATTTTATGGAAAATTCTTTATCGAATGGTCCTCATTGAACTTTGGGTTTTGTTGGACAAATTTTGGAGATTAAGAATAGATTTTCTTTTTATAAAGGGTTATCTTTTTCTGGATTATCTTATCTTGTGCTAACCTTTTTGGTTTTGGTTTTGGTTAGAGTCTAAAGACATTGGAAGTATATAGTTCTCTATTGTGGATTAGGTGATTCTCTAGAAATTGATTATAGTACACTTAATGTGAACAAGTCTTCCTAAATACTCGTCTTTTGGAGAAAATATGAGTTTGTGTAAGGAATCTAATGAAAGTTGAAAGTCAACATGATAAGTGATTATGTTTCCTTATGAATAAATTCCTCAATAAAAAGTAACTAAAAACAAAAATGTTTTCTATTAACTTTTCCTACTGGGGAATCAAATACCGTTTAACCCATCACAAGTTTGTGATTTTCTTGTGGTTAACATTCTCCTAAACATGTATTCTATCACTCTCCATCAGAACATGACCCTTTGTTTTTTCCTCCATGTCCATATTTTCATACTTGGAATCCTAGTATGTGTTAACTCAGGTGACCTCTGTACTTGTATTCCTTTATTTTAAAGTGATTGTTTTATTGACTCTTGTTCCGATATGGGACTTTTAGGGATGTTTTCAAGCTCAATTTTATTATTGCGAGGACGCAATTCCCAAAAAGGGGGAAAGGATGTAACACCCTAGGTAAATAAAGAATATGAATTTTTTATATTTATCCCTATTTTTTAATAAAATTTCAATATTAATTTAAAGGTAATGTTATTCTTGATGGCTTACCCAATACCCAACAACGAGTTCCTTTGAAATAATACATTGCACTCTAATAATAAAGTAATATTATTTTAAATGGTAGTTAACACATAGCCGTTGTATTGTCAGTAATGAATATAAATAACTAAAATATGATTATATATGTTTTCTAAATGTTTTTAATTTTATCCAATAAATTTTAGTGGCTTAAAATACAAATGAATCTCATCTTAAGCATTGAATACACTAGTATTTTTAAAAGATTGTTTTACTAACTTTTGATGGAAAACCATTTTTTTAAATCAAATTTTTGACAATTTTATAAGCTCAAATTTTCAAAATAAATATATTTTTTATGATTGGGACATTCAAATTTACCTTGGGTTAATTTTTGGTATTTTTCTGACAATGTTCATTTTTTAATGAATAGTGAAAAATACTGCATTTTACATCAAAACTACTTTTTCATATAATTTAATTATATGGTTATATTATCTTTTTAATTTGTTTTAAAGTGTAATTAGAATATATTTTTACCATGTAATTAAATTATGGTAATTGGGATTAATTTCACTTTGGAAATATGCATAAACAAGTTCCAAACTATTCATAAATATTGTTTCCAAAAAACCCGCTATTTGTTTTGACAACGAGAAGTTTTTTTAAATTAATTATTGAAAGTTATGTGTTTGTAATTTGGTATAATGGATTACATAATTGGAATCAGAAGGTCCACTTTATGTAATTAATACTCTTTTGTTTTTGGACTTTATGAATAGTGGGACGGTAATTATCTTTAATTATCATGATTAATAAGTAATCAGGTAGTTAAAGATAATAAAATAATATCATAATAATAAAAAATGACCACAAAATATGTCCTAAGGCTACTGGTTGTCTCATGGACGACCATGGTATGCCTTGTGCCAAACTTGTGGGCCCCATAGAATCACTTTTGTGAGGAAGTGACTTTTTACCTTTTTATTTTTAAAGAATGCTAAATGTAACAAAGAAGGTATCACCTAAGTAAAATATTTTTCGTTTTGTCTACATAAATGATCCTTTGGACTATAAATATTCATTCTAAAGAGAAAAATATTTCCTACATCATAGTAGTTTTTTATTATTTTTCGATATTAAATAAATTAAATTATTTATGACATCATGATGATGCAGCGATGACCTCATTATTTAACCATTTAAATAAAATGGAATGATAATGTAAATTATAAGACCTACACATGTCCAAAACCTATTTTATGGGTGTATTTAGAACCCTTGTCACCTTATCCTCGAAACACATCAATTTGGGACCACTAAAATCCGAAACGCATTTGCAAATAATGTTACATTTTATACCTTTCCAAGAGTGCCCCTCCTCTCCTCTTATAAAAGGCCCCCACCTCTACATCCTTACCCACACATCATAAGCCGTTAGGCCAGCCAACCCCTTCCCATTTTGTCTCCCCACATCACTCTCTTACTCCTTGAATCCTTACTTTTGGCAGAAGTCTTCCCAAGGAAGCCTTTGAGCTCAAATCTATGAAAGGTACCTGATTTTAAGGTAATGTCTTCACTTGAGTCCTTTTGTTTTATTTTTCTTCTCCAACCCCCTAAACTCTTTTTATTCATTTATTTTGTAACAACTAAATTATCTTAAATATACTAGGATGTTCTTATAAGAATTATTCGAGCTATACTTACACACATCTACTTCTAATGGTTTACAAACATACTGTTTCTGTGGATGGCGAATTTATGCCTCCTGAAACGATGATTGATCGACATTCTTTTAACACCTTCAAAGTTGGCCATTAAGATGAAACTATACTTATTTATGATATATAATATGTTTATGTTTTACTTATGCTTCTATATTTTTCATTTATGGCATACATTTATGGTTTCCATTATGGGTAAACGCGATATCTTCATTTAAGGAAGTGTGGACTACAGCCCCTTCAAAGTGATCTGATTCGTTAAAGCCATATGTGGGACTTATAAAGGATGGATTTAAAGTTATTATATAATATTTTATACTGGAATTATAATATAACTTTATATAATTATTATTTTATTTCCATTAAAGTATGAGATAGAAATGAAAGTAGCGTTCATGCATACGTACGGCTTACCGTCTCCATGAACTGTGCATTTCATTTCTTATCACCAAATGTAATGTATTATTATGAGTACATATATATAATGGATATATATTATATATGTTACATCTAAATGATTAATATAATTATGGAATTAAAATATACATACCTCTCATATAGTTTTAATTCCATTAATATGACATAGAAATGAAAGTAGCGTTCATGCGTACGTACAGCTTACAGTCTCCATGAACGGTGCATTTCAATTCATTCCTCTAAATGATTCTGTGATATTATAAATACATGTATATTCTGGATATATATGATATATATGATATCAAACTCAGGAATTTCATTCTGGATATAATGAACCTTTGACCCCACGAACAACATGTAATTGTAAGAAGTCCACTTTTGACATAAGAACCAAATATCGACAAAACAAACATTATTAACTTAATGATTAAATAATGTTTATAACGTGGAAATAAGTTATATAAAAGGAATAATAAGCTTGATAAATGTTCTTAATCAATTAGAAATTAATTCAAGTTTATTATTCAAGAGATTAAAGAATGATCGAGTCAAGTCAGACCAGAGGTAAGAGATCCTACACCTCTCTTTCTTTTTAAGTACACTCTTTTATGTCATTCCTTTTAAAGCTCATATTTAATGTTATTGGGATGTTCTTTTATATTAATCTTACTGTAATTTTTATGTTCATGTGATGGGAGAACCTATTCTCTCTCATCAATCCATTTTGGATGTTTTTAGTGGCGCCGTTCTGCTGCCGAATTTTTTTAAGAGATATAACCTCTCTCTTTATTTTTAAGTACTCTCCTTTATGTCACTTCTTTTAAGCTCCTCTTTTTTATGTTGGGGGATGTTATTTTATATTACACTTTCTATAAACATTATTTTAATATGATGAGATACCCTATTTCATCTCATCAATCCATTTTTGTAAGTTTTATGTGGCACCGTTAGGCTACCGAGTTTTCGTAAGGGATTTTTCATCTCACTTTTATTCCCGTGAGATTTATGCTACATTTGACACAATTTACTTTGAGTGGTGTATGTACTTCCCATTATTATACTCATTGTGTAATATTCTTTTATTTATGAGTATTTACATCAATGATGTATTGTCCTTCTTTCATGGGGTGTATGTTTTGAAAGATACCCAAGTCGGTAAGGGAACCTTTCACCTTCCTCGTTTTAAAAGACTTCTTTTGTTGGGTATTTTAATTTACATATTTTTATGTTGGGATATGTTCTCATATATCCTTATTGATGTAAGTTTTATGTCCATGTGATGAGATACACTTTTTGTCTCTCATCAACTCATTTTGATGTGGCGTCGTTAGGCTATCAACGGATATTCTTAACCCAATTTCGATTTCTTTGGGTTCAACATGTAGTTATTGAATATGTCATCCTTTGAATATGTGTGAATGACCTTTGATTATTTTACAGTTAATATCCACTTATATTTGGTGTATTTGTTTGTCACACATAATTATGTAATTGATTTATCCTTAAACCAAGGATACCGTCTTTGTATGGGACTTCATCTCAATCTACTTTCATTGAGGCATATTTTATTTTATACATAACCTTATTTTATACGGTGTATAAAGCCCTTTTAATTTTATGTTTATCCAAAAGTAATATTTCTTTATACGAAGCGTTTTACTAAACGAAAAAAGGGAATGTTTTTTGTCATACGTATGCGGTGACAATGACTACTCCACCGCCGTGACCATTATTTGAATTGCAGCTACCTCTACAAGCCATACTTTCTTTTTAAAATAAAAATAAATACCATGTTTTACTTTTCTATTATTTTGGTATTGAAAATGGTTTTCATAATGTTTTTATTATATCAATGTGTTGTATTTATATCTTGTGATTGAAATGTGGAAATGCTATGTTTCCTTTATGCATGTTTTATGTGATACGATTATGTTATGGTTCTTGGGAATTATTATGAAGACGGGTGGTTCCGTGATAAACTAAGGGCGGGTGAGCCCGATATAACTCTCCAATGCATTGGGTAATGTGAAGGAGTGAAACGTTAAGGTTTCTCCGAAGTGATTTAGGGAATACATTGTGGTGGGTATTGCAAACGTAACCAAGACGGTTACTCCCTACATAAGAATGTTATGAATAACTCAATTTAACTTTTATGTATTATGATTTCTATGATTTATTCATGATTTAATGAGGTATGTTAAAGTGCCTATGTTATATGGGTAATGTATGATTTCATTATTATGTATATATGAACTCATGTTTCCTTTCCATATTTTTTAAAACCCTTACTGAGCTTTTTATGCTCATCCCACGTTTTTGAAATGTTTTTCACAGGTCAAGGGAAAGGTACATGATGTGATGATAGTGTCAAGGATGTGTCAAGAAAGAATCTGTGTTTTATTTTAAATATGTTTCCATTGATGGGAAGAATGAATACTATATTTTATGTAACCACTTTGTTTATATGTGGAATGTAATGCAAGTTTCATGATCTAATTCACTAAAAATCTAAACCTGAAAATATCCTCAATGTGTAATCTTGTAATAACTCAAGATTATGTAAGGTTAAAGGCTGGGGCCTTATATGAAAACTCTTTAAAATGTTTTAAGATGATATTTTTTTTTATAATTACAAAATTGTTTATTAAAAAAACATTTTAGATCATATTTGTTTATGGAATTATTAATTTTTTAATCATATTAATTAATATGAATTCCTTTTTGAAAAATGTAATTAAATGGAACATTTCAGTTTTTTCCTAGCCCCAAAATATCATGATTTCAATTTAGATAGACATGAATAATGAATATATATTACTATTATTTTCTTAATTTATATCAACGAATGACTTAATAACATATTTCAGGGATACAAATATGATTTATCAATTTTTAAATGCCTTATGACACGATTACAAAATCCATTTCCCTTTATGTGTAATCGTTATATTAATTCTACATGTTTGATTTATTTATGTGGAACACATTTTCAAGTAGATGAAATGATATATGAACCTTGATTGTGCAGAAATTAAATTGATTACGATTTAGTCTCATAAAATTTTTTGTATATGATTAAAAAGTGAACATAATTCATTATGGACATTTTACACCATGTGATATAGTCTTGAATGTTATCATTGACTCATATTTATGTCTGGATATATATTATTGAACCCTTTCTATTTTGTCTTGAATATTCGATTCGATGTATTATATATCAGGACTCCATTGGTTTAATCATGATCCATTGTTTTTGTGTTATCATGTTATTCCATCTAACTAATGTTCCATGTATTATTAACATGATTATTCCCTCACTGTGGTTTTTATCTCACCCCTTTTGCCTATGTATTCCCCCATATTATCATATGAAGATAAATTAGATTAGATGGAGTTTGAATATTATTATGGAGATATATAATTTATGTTTCATTATAGTTGTATATAATCAATGTATGTAAGTAGTCTTCTCAATATAGTATACAGTTCGATCCATGTTATTTAGTTAATGGATAATTATTATGAAATTCAGGAAATAATATTGTTAATGGATGGATCTACTATAAGACAGAATAGTGCGATTAATAATTATTAATATGCAAACTCATTAAAATTTTCATTCATCATTCAACAACATAATATATTACAATATATTTAATTTTGAATAAACTAAATTTCCAAGATAACATGTGATATACACTGGGTTTATAATAAAAACTATTTAATCATGATTTTCCCACTTAATTCATATTAAAATTTAAAAATTATAAAAAAAATATTTAGATCATTTTTTAAAATAGAATTCAAAAATTATGTACTGGCCTTTTTTATTTTTATGAGAAGTTACATTTTTTATGAATATTGAAAAATACTAAATTTTAATTAAAAAATACCTTCTCATTTAAATAATTTATATTCATAAATTTTATTTTTTATTGGTTCTAATTTAAAATAAGTTAAATTATAAAAACATTAATCCAGTTTTTTATTTGGTCAAAATTCCATTTCTAATTTTTAAATAAAAACAATTCATACTTTTGAACATTTTAACTTATTAAATTCTTATTTTCATCATGGGTTCATGAAAAAATTTAAAATAAAATTTACCAATTATGTGAATTATATATTGTGAAATAAATTAGAAAAATTTAACTATAATAATTTCTAATTTCGTTTATGTTAAAAATAATTATTCAACAAGATTAATAGTGATTTTAGTAATAATTATTTATCATTGTCCATGTTAAAATGGGTTTAATGGTGGCCTAAACTAAAAAAATTATAAATGAACTATAAAATTATATGAAAATATTATCTAATAATATATCTAAACTGAATCATTTATGTTTCTATAATGAACCATTTGTTACACTTGATCCATATGAAAAATGATGGAGGACTCAATTCCTTTAAAAAATTCCATTTGAGTCTTCTCCCCAACTTCAAAAAGGCCACACATACTACTATCCTATTCACAAAAAAACCTTTAGTTAACCTAATAAATTACAAAATCAATTTAAAACATATTTACCTTTATAATATATGAATTATTGTGGGATGAAATGAAACCTAGAATGACTTTTGTGAAATCCTAAGGAAGACAACTTAATAAGAGTTAATGTTCTTCAAAGAGCACCTATATTTTACATAATTCCCTAACAACGTCAATTTTTTTTATTCAATGATGATATAATATCATTAGTAAATTACATATACTAGGATTTTTTTATAATACTCTGCGTACATCAAACCATGTCCACATTAATCAAATGCGTTTTGAAATTGTCATTGTTTGTATAGTGAACTATCACCATGTGAACCGATGCCATTCCTTGTCCCATTTACACCATACATGATTGGGTATTATGAGGTTTACAAAATAGAAATATGATACATAAGACATATCAATAAATATTTAAAAAATATATCACATTTATTATTTTACCTTCCATTTCATAGCATTTACAATAACATCGCTCTTGTGTACGGTGGACTACCGCCTCGTGATGCCATGGTATCCTTCTTTCACTAGCACTTCACATGGAAGTTTATAATGAAAATGTTAAGAATTTTATATGATATACATGAAATAATTATTATATTCATGAAATATATATAATTTCATAATGAAAATATATTTCACTTTCCTTCTTTTGATATCACACACGTAAAGATGATAACATCGTTCATCTATATGTGGACTACCGCCTTCATGAAGCGATGTGACTATCTTTTAATCACTAAAATACATAGATTATATTGATAAGATTATTATAAGTTATTAATTATATTTTAATCATTATTTATTGATATATTTTTACTTACCTCATATCAACAATGATCAGTGACAAATGGAAACATCACCTATATTTAAAATTTCCCTACAAATCTCAAAGATTGTAACATAAATCATTTTTCATAACCGTAAATCATGAATGATTTTAATTGAATAATTAATTCATAAATATGATATATATTTCATTTTTATTATTTATGAGTTGATGAATCTTTATAATAAGTGGAAGAATAGGATTCTTAATCACAAAAACACATGTAAGAAAATAAGTTAATTAACACCCAAACCAACAAAAATAATCAATGATCATTAATGAACACGTGACAACATGTAACAAAAATATCATATATGATATTATAATTTCTAATATGGGATATTTATCTGTTAATAACTTTTTAATGTAAAATATATATGATTTCAACGAATTTAAAAACAAACGAAAGTGTGATGCAAGGGATTTCATCTCAATTTACATTCCATTGAGACATATATATTTTCATTGAAAATTCACTCTTCTATAGTGTATAGGATAGAACATTGAGAATTAAAATAATGTATAATTAATAATTCATTTAATTTATTCATTCAATTTAAGTTATTATATTTAATGGGCTGTGACTTGAAAATTAAGAAGTTGTAAATGTTATTGAACAATATCACTTTTTTTTCTGATCGTAAACCTTCTCATGAAGTAATATATTTTCTGTAATCATTTTTAATTGGTAATAAAATTTATTTTAAATATATAAATTTTTATAATAATTCATTATGGATACAAATGTATCATATATTAAATAAAATATTTTACAAGATGGTTTTACTTTGAACATAATTTTAACAAATGGTTAAATATTGATAAATATATATGTTTTACACAATTGATATATTTGAAGATAAGAAATTATGTTTCATAAATTAAATTGATTATTCAAAGAATGAGGAATTTGTTATAACTGATGTGGAACATCAGCCCCAGATTATAAAGACCCTTATTTCTTTAGTAGGTATCTAGAGACAAATCAGTTGGCCAAATAAAACAAGAATTTTCCTAAAATTTAAACCATATTGTAAAATAACATGATGGAAGAGGTATAATGTGATTGAGAAATGAAATCCAATAATTAAAAATTTCCTTCATTCGGAGTTTATCGATTATTACATAGGATATTTTTTCAATGATACTATATTAGTGTGCATTTCATTTTTATTTAATAGTTAAATTGGTTGTGTTTTCTATTCATTAACTCTCATTATTGATTATTCCTTATCATAATATTTAAATTGAATGATTCCTAAGAAATATGAATTTCAAATTTATTTGACTAACATAATAATTATAGATTCTATGGTACATAACCCATAAAAATAATTCGATCCCACCCATATTTTGGTTACTTTTACAATGATACGATGAAGAGATCATTGAATGAGATTTTAAATATATAATAAATTTTACATTGGTATGTAATATGTATTATTTTATATTCCCTATATAAAATGGGAGTCATATATGTATATTATTATAGAAAATATCTATATTAATCTGTCAATAAGATTCAACCAATTGTGGCTCATACAATGTAATAAGGTAAGGCCCCGACTCTGGGATACTAAGGTCTATGTTGTTACAGTTGGTATGATATCAAGATATTTAAAAATAATGGGAACTAGATAAAGGAAAATGTATATTAGGAAAAACATACCTATGATAGAGTTCAAGGATAAACATATAATAAATTTCTATCTTTTTTGTAAAGATTATATTGTATGGGTCTTCCTAGTAATATATCAATTTCCAGATAATTCTATTGGACTTAGTTATAGAAAAATGGTTCGTAGTGTTAATAACTCAAAAAATGTATTTTGGTCATGATTCCAGAATTACCTGCTACATAGAAATGGTCATAACTAAACACCTAGTTCCCATGTCCTATTTTTATGATAATTCTCATTTTAATTTGAAACCATTAAGATGGATTTCAAAATTAATATATCCCAAAGAAAAATGTGTTAATAATTTCTGGAATAACTGTTAATAAATATTAATTTTTTTATATATAAATCATATTTTTTACTGTATAGGGTGATTTAATGTTCATAATTTTTGAGCTAAATTATTACATTTCATTTTATTAGAAATGGATTCTAGTAGGAATAAGGGAATCAATACTCAGGGACAATATAGCTATTTCCCTACTATAAAAACCAATTGTGTTGTTTTGGAAAAGAGAAAACTACGACTATACCAGGGAAGGTAAATATGATATCCAAAAATAATCATCCTAAAATTGATAAAACATTTACATAGTGATAATAAATTTAGATGGATCAATTAAGGATAATGAATCGATTTACATTTTTCAATAATACTAATAAATATTTTGTTATGAAATGGATCAAGTCTTTGAGGAAGATATTTATAGAATTGGGATGTGGTGATAGTGAAAAATTTATACATGTGTTGTATTGTATCCATGATGGTGCTGATCATTAGAGGATACTGATCTTTAATAATGGGGAGGAGGATGAAATAGAAATCATAGAATGGAAAACATTTATTGAGATACTATTCAAAAAATATTTCCCTTGTGATCATCAAATTGAAATGAGGATAATGTTTCTTAGCTTTATGTTATAAGAATATGAATTCTTTATTGATTAATAGGAATAATTTACTAGGATAGATTACTATTATATGGATTACATGCATAGAATATAATGTAAGAAAAGATTTAATTTTAAGGGATTATGCCATGAATCCAATTTTCATTGACCTCTCAACAATTTCATTCATATGATGAATTTTTTTTATGTTGAATAACAATTATTAAGGAATATTCAAGATCAAATATGTTGAAGGGGAATCAAGAAAAAAAGACGACAACTAAGAACCAAGAGAAATAAAATTTGTCAAATAAGAAGATATGGATGGATAAATTACTATCATGTGAAAATTGTATAATGAATCATCAGAGAAAATATATTAATGGAATGTGAGTCTATAACTTGTTTAGATGTAAGGGTCAGATATCTCATTAATTCATAGGTAATATTAAATCAACGATGTGTAGTGCATAACTTGTAGAAAAATTGGGAATTATTCCCAAAAATTCCCCATGGGTCGAGGTAATCCAACTCAAAACAGACCAAGGGCATACAACTATAATTTTAAAATCACTATAGTTATGGTGTAAGTACCCAATGATGTGGTGGTTGGTACATTTATCCCATAATAATATTTTCTTAATGAATTATTTCATTATTGATTGTCACATTATTTTATACCCACATTGGTTTCCAATAAAAATATACATTTCTGATTTAATTAAATTATTTATTTTTCTACGAAAACTCTTTCGTGATGCCTCATTGTAATAAGGATGTTTTAGGAAGTTCCAATTATGACTGAAAACCTACATTTCTATTATCAAACATATGTTTGACTTATATATGATCATTTTTTTAGATTTTATTTCAAATATTATTAAAAATTTCAAAAACAATAAAATTATTATTTGCAAGGAAAATTTATAATTCCCAATCCTTTGTGTTGAAAATTCATTATATGAGTCATATCTAGATCTAAATATATTAGAACTATTGAAGGAGATCCATGAAAAAGAATAAAAATATCATTTATTGATGAACAATGTAATCGTAAAATTGAGTACGTACCAATTTCATGGGATCATATTAAAGTATTTTCTGATAAATTATATGGACACCCCTAAACATGATTTTAAATTTTATATTGATTTAATCCATGATGAAAAAAATGTCAACGACTCCTTTTATAAAATACACTACAAAATTTGTGGATTTCATAAAAAAAACTAGTGAATTTATGTTAGAAGATATTTTTTCTCAATATATTTTCATTATGGGGATCATATGTTCTATTTGATAAGAAAAATAATAGATCCATCTACTTTTTCATTAGTTATAGGTATTTGATTTCTATTATGCTATTAAAATTTTATCCTCTACCTCTCATTAATGACTTATTAGATCAATATCATGGAGCCTAATATTTTTTAAATAATGATCATTATCCTACATGTCATCAATTGTGAGTAATGAAGGTTAAAATTCCATAGAAAACTTGTTAATGAGTTTTCTACATTATAATGCTTCATTAATTCCATTTTTATTGACCAATTAACCCTATGTGTTTAGGGATTTTAATGAAAATAATATGCACAAAACTTATTGGTAAAGTTTTTTGGTTTTAATTTACGGTATGTTTGTGTACAAAAAATTATGATGGCCTTGATAATAAAATCGGATCAATATTAAGCCTCCTAGAATAAAAGAGTTATATTGTAAATTTACAAAGTATGATTTCTAGCTTTTTGAATTTTAATTTATTAGAGATATTTTAACTAGCGATGGAATATCAACTAAAAATGTTGAGAAAAAACATGTTGGTTAGTGGCCAATAAAAAAAATATATTGATCTATATAATTTCATTATGTTTTAATGATAGTATTGGCTATTTTTCATAATTTTTCCTAATTGGTTAACTCATTTACCAAGCATATACCCCCATAAAAATCTAAAGTAGGAACATTTTATTTAGTAGTGTGTATGACATGCTACACCATGCACATAAGGGAATATAATATCTGATAAATTAATAGTATATATAATATTTATTTAAATTAAATATATTTTATATCATTTGATGCACATGACACTATGTTCGCATACGTCACACCAAACAATGATTTTCTTTAATGGCTTGTGTTACACACAATACCGAGTTTCACAAAACATTGATATATTATTATTTAATATAAGAAGATATAAAATAGATGTTAAATTTGAAGTTATAAATATGATTAGTTAACTTCTGAAAATATTCATTTTATAATAAAATTAAATTAATTCATTCATCACTAATTAATTTGAAATAAATATATTAACATGTTGAATATTAAGGTAATTTTTTTATTGATAACTATATTTATGATCACAATGATATTATGTCATAAAAAATTAAATTATGTAAAATTAATGACTAAAATTAATTTAATATATATATATATATATTAAACATTGAATCAAATATTTTTGATATTCATCCAATAAATTTTATAGGCATAAGATAAGAATAAACTTGATTTTATGTAGAAAATAAATATTGTTATAATTGAAATTTTATCTCCATTTAATGGAGAACCTATTTTAAATCCATTTTACAGAAATTTTAAAAATGTTAAATTTACAAATAAAAATATTATTTCAAATAATTAGATAAAAATTTGGATAGGGTATTTTTTTTGTTAATGGTCTACAATGTTTCATATTTAATGAATAGTTCAAAATACTGAATTTGAATTCAAAATTGATATTTAATATAAGATTTTTTAGGGGGATGAATTATATATTGAATTGCTATTAAATTAAAATTAAATAAATTATTTATCATTTAGTCTAATTTAAGTCATTTGAATCAATTTTCCATTGAAATTCGGTATAACAATATAGACACCTTTTGGTCGATTTCACATTAAAAACCTACATTTTCATCCTATCTACTAGATTAAAATAAAAATAATTCCTTAAAATTATGTAATTTAAATTTAATAAATGGATTACATATTAGGAATAATAATTTATATTTTTTATTTTTTATTTAGTTTTTTAAAAAATATATTATTGAATGTGATTATAATTTATTATAATGACTAAAGTGAAATTGAGCATTCTAATGTACTAAACCATAATCATAAGGGCCAAAATTACCCATAAAATTCTCAAAAACCCATTGGATGGTAATATATATACCCTATACTCCATTTTATCTAATTATTATTATAATTTTATCTACTTTAAATTTGTTAAACTTTGGTGTAAATCCATTTTCTAAAATTTAAAATAGTTCCCCTCATCCTCCACTATAAAAATGAACTCAATCATCCCACATCCTCAAACCTTAAAAGACACTTTAGAACAACCAATATCTAAAAAAAATAATCCCTAAAATCCCTAAAATATATATAGAATCTTCTACTTTGGAATAAATCTATTCATGGAATCCCTTCAGAGAAAACCAATCTGTGTTACACAAGAAGAGATAACATCTTTCCTCGAGCACTTTAGTTTTTTCCATTACCTCACCCATTACAATTTTATTATTAGGTGGTTATTTAACAGAAAAAATAATCATAAATACACTAGGATGTTATTATGGTATGTTTTTTACCAATAATTATATAAACATCTATCAAATGGGTTATAAACTTATTATTTATGTGTACGATGAATTACCGCTTCCTTAAATTAAGTTGTTCATTTATCCTTTACCTCCATTAATGTTTGGGAAATATAATGGACATAATTTTTATTTTAGATATATATGTTAATTAATATTTCATCATTTATATTTAATATTTTATAACACATTACCTTATACAATCCATTTTATGTAAATATGATAACATCATTTGTGGAAGTGTGCACTACCACCCCTCAAATTGATATTATTCGTTCACACTATATATGGAATGAACAACAGATTTTATTAAAAAAATTATAACAAATGTATATAATATTATGATAATGGATTTATAATATAAATATATATAAATTTAATTTCATTCTTTTAAAATTAAAATGAATTGAAATTAACTTTCATGCGTACAAAAGACCAAATATCTCTATTACCGATGCATTCCATTTTTATCTCCAAATGTTATTTGTTATTATAAATAAATATATAATGAAAATATATTATATTTAAATCATTGTTTAAATTATATAGATTATGTAACCATTATATAAATAATAGATATCAAGTTAAACACACACAACAAATCTAGACATTTAACAAATGAAGTAGTGAAAATAATCATGGATTGTTTTGAAATAGTTAAAAAAAATCAAATTTTTTTTATATATGATATTGTAAAAATGACTAGGTACATGGTATTGGATATTGATATGTTTAAAAACATTATAACTAGTGTTAAATTATGTTCACCTAAAATGGAAATGCATGGAGATGGATTTCATCTTAGTTTATGTTCCATTATACTAATTCGTTTTTATAAACCTACATTCTTCTATATGGTGTATATAACGACCATTGATATGTTATATGATTAATATACCAATTATAATGGTATTATAATTTTAATTTAACATTATTACATCATGAAAATTACAACTGAACAGTTTTATAGCGGTATAAGACACATTTTTGTGTTTAATGATCATTCTCTTCAATAATGCATTTAATGTCTATCATTGAAGTATCACTTCATGTTGTAAGTGTTAACATTATCGTGACATAATTACTTAGTTTTTGGAACATAATTTATTTTACATATAATATCATTATTAATTCATTTCTCATGAAATTTTCAATTTTAGTCTACATTATATAAGGGGATTGGAATTAAAAGGTACCAAGTGGAAAATAATTACATAACCCAATTTCATTTGATTTTGTTAAATTAAAAACATGTTTTAGATATTAAATGACTATGGGAATAAATAATATTGAATATATATAAATGTATTTCTATATCTTGTATCCAGATTAACAGTTGATATAGTTAATCTATTAGGTGAATTATTCTCATTCATTGTTATGGTCTTTTAAGGGTTTGCCTCACAATGTCTGTTTATTTAGTATTGTTTTCACTGGAATTTATATATAAGGGAATTATTGGATTATTTTATAATAAAACCATTAATTTTATTCTATTATAGTAATTTATGATCATTTCTTAGTAATAATACCATTTTATCACTCTCTAGTACATAAAATGTCTTAAAAAATGTATTTCCTAAAACCCAACTTCAATTATCAATTTAGTCATAAGATAAATTTTCTACAAAAAACCATATTTTCTAAAAATGATATAAAATATGTATTTAGACATTTAAAAATTATTTATTAATGTACTGTTTAAGATTATTTTCTTTTATTAATATTTCAAAAGTAATATTATTATCCCTTTATGAACAAGGCATTTTTATAACCAACTTATGTGAAAATGGAATGTTGTTTCATACTTATATGAAAATTAAAGAATCACCCGCCACCATTTATTTGAGGATTAAATTAAATTTTTATTTGGATAATTTTTATAGAACATGGTTTTGATTGTTACTTTCAAATAACATGATTTTAATAATGTCCTCAAAAATAAAAAGGACATTTTCATTATGATTTTTTTAAAAATATCATTTATTTATATTAATTATGGACAATGGAACACTATATTTACTCATAATGGGATATATTGTATTAATAGATTCATTAATATCCATTTGGATGGTTTATGATTTATTTTTACAAGGATAATAATCACATTCATGTCCATGGTTCCGTAATTTGTCCCCTGGGAACATTAATTATCTTACGATAATGGAATATTGAATTTATCATAATTATCCATATCATTTATCATGCATATGTCCATTTCCTAAAACATTTACCATTTTTAATATGGTTTTAACATCGAACATAATTAAATTATTTTGGAAAACATAGATAAATAAGTATCATATTTTATATATGAATATTTGATAAGAGAATTTTGAAAATTGATAGTTCTATATATGATTAATCACTAGGAAAAGTACAACACAAGTGGGGCCTATTTATTGATACCCCCATGTGAATCAGTTTTCTCATGGGACAAGTTAGTTGTCTAGCTACCTATTATGTTTTTTTACCTTATATTTTAAACATTCTTGTCAATGGTTTTGATGATAATTGTTCAATGTACATTGGAATCAGAGAGTCCAATAGTTAAGTATCTCCCTCATTTAGTTTTAGTTATTATTCATCCATGGGATTTTTTGTCGACATATCTAGGGATACATTTTATTTACCTTTAATTGAGAATGTTTCATTTGTTTTAGTTTCATAAATTTAAATATTTAATTTTATTTATCTATTTATTTGAATGGAATTTGTTTCTAGTTATTGAACGTACATATTGTTTATTCACTTCATTATAATTTTTTGGATTACATGGTATTAATGTTGTATTATATGTCATGCTAGAACTGTAATTATCATTGAATTATTATTAATTCCTCCAAAATTAAACCATACAAAACATTTGAGATGACCCTTATTATGTTTCCATTCCCTAGTAATCTATGTTGTAAACTAGGAAAGATATGTAAGGAAGCTCTGGATGGCATAAAGTTATCCATGAAAACAAAATTATGATTTAATTAGTGTATTCATTTGTAATTCAAGACACATGTATCTCTATAGATTACAGAGACTTCTAAACAATTTGATCCTTACAGATATGATTCCTTGTAATAATTCTAATGTAGTTGATAGTAGACTCCAATCCATGCTCTCTAGGGCTGGGATTCAATTATTGGGTTTAAGGGATGTTTATTATCATCCATGGGAACTATATTTAGGAAAAATACACGAGATGAAATAAACATAATGTGTAATATGATGATATGTATATAAGAAAACCCTATAATTTTGGTATAGTTGATATTTTTTTGTCTTCCAAGGAATACATCCTTTTCTAGATTATATATGTGGATGTGGGTTTGACACATATATAACCAGTAGTAACAACTCTGAAAAAGTGTTTTTGGCCTAGCTATGATTAACCAAGTTCACAACATTGATCCTTAATACACATGTTGTTTTACATCCCCATGATATATTGTAACACCCCAACATTTCATAGTACGTTATCTCATTAAAGTAATTCAAGAGCATGTGCTACATGTATGGTTGAGTTCAAGCGCACCACAAACTACCACACTAACCGTTGAAAAAGAATTTATGAATAGTATTAATTGAATTTGGAATCATATATAATTTATATAATCTTAACATTCATATTATGTGATTCTTAGACATAATATAAGAAAAAATTTATTTTTTTGATAAAAGAATTATTTTTCAAAAAAAAAATTTAACGCCTTTTAATGGAGAACCCTTTTTAAGAAAAATATTTGACACTTATATATTACATTTAAGGAAATTAAATTTTTCTTTAGAAGTAGGACTTAAAAATTTAGTTTATATAAATTTTTGGTACTTTTCTGAAAACATTCATATTTGGATGAATAGTTAAATATACTATGTTTTAATTGAAAACTACTTTTTAAATAGAAATAGTTTATAGTGATAAATTATGAATTTGAATTGTTTGAATAAATAATTAGATTATATTTTCATCATCTAATACAATGTAGGTTATTATAAGTATTTTCAAAAATTAATTTGACATGAACACATGTCAATATTTTGATAGTTTTTACTTTTTAAAAAACCCTTTTTATGGTTTTGACTACGGGAATTAATTTTAGATTAATAAATGAAACCTCAATGTTTTAAATATGGTAAAATAGAATTCATTTCTGAATTCGTAATATCAAAATTATATTAGAATAATGTTTTGGTATTTTTCTGAAACTTTGAATTTTTGATGAATAGTAAAAAACACTACGTTATTTTATAAACACTACTTTTTATTTAAATAATTAGTTATTTTATATTAATTTATTTTAGGTCAAAATATATACATAATGCCAATATATATTCAATGTAATTAATTGTAGTCATTTTATAATAAGTTTATATATATATATATATAATTTTATCGAACATTTTTCCATCTTTTACCCACCTTCTAGGAGAATTTGAAAATTTGTATAAAACATAATATTACCACATCTATGAGATTAATTCCAAAAATATGAGATACATGGTTAATATCAGAATATAAAATGTTGTTCAATAAGTAGAAAATATTTGTGGGTGAATAGTAAATTTTGACTTTTATTTACCTTGTTTAAAAGTTAATAGGGTAATGAAGGGTTAAAATGATATCATAATTACCCGAACACATGTCCTAATTCTATTGTATAAATATAATTCGACAAAAAACAACCTTAGGAATAAAATATGATCATCTTTGGTCCACTTATATTAGATTTGGACATTTATTACTATTTTTTTTAAAGATGAGTTGAATGAGTTAATTTCAAAGTTTAGTAACTAATCCATTTTTAATATAAGGTTATACATAATATAAATCTCACTATAAATATTAATTAGATGCTGGAAAGATTTCAAAATATTATATTTTATTTATATTTTTTAGATGTTAAATAATTTAATTTATTTATGACACAATGTTGACGCAGCAATTAACATAATAATGAAATATTAAAATACTTCACAATATTAATTTCCAAATAAATGTAATTTGAGACTTTTGATGATTTACACTAAATTTATAGGTTATTGTGACATATTTTTATTGAAAAAATGTATTAATTTTGTATTAATTAATTTTTTATGAATTTAACATACATCATTTATTAAATAATATCAACATTGATAGAATTGTGTTTTTAAAACAAATAATATATTATTGGTTGAAATAATATTCCTAAAAATATAAGGTTAGGTCAAAGGGCAATAATAATTTTAAATATGTCATTAATGAACCTATAGGGGTTCTTGGGGAAGTTAATAGTATGTTTATTAACCATATAATATAAATATACAAAGAGACATGGTAAATGTCAAACTATTTAGAGAAGTGTTAAATCTAAAAGATATGGGTAATATGATGTCCTAATCCTGTCCAAAACCTATTGGTTGAGAGTTTTTCGACTAATACCCGTATAATACTTTAAATAAGTCATTTTGGGTCTATTATAAACCGAAAATGGTATTATTATAAAATAATATTTCAACCTTTTGAAAAAGTGACCCTTACGTCTCTTATAATAGGGTAATTCCCATTCACTTAACTTCACACATCCAAAGCAATTTGGATCAGACTAAACCGGCCCAAATATCCTTCCAAATTTACACCCTTCATCCTAGAGTCCTTACATTGGTCATAAATCCAACCAATGAATTCCTTTTGATCAAATCAATAGGAGGAACCCAAAGAAGAGGTAAATATTTCATCAGCTCTTTCAAGATCTTTTTTTCTTCCACTTCCTCTTTCTTTATTGTTTCCATTATAAAATAATAAATACAGTATATTCAATATACTATGATGTTATTATATAAATGATACAACCATATTCATTATTCTATCCATCCATTAAATGAAAAAGACACCATACATGCGTACGTATGTATTATCGTCTCGACGTCATGGTATAGTTTGTTATTCAAAAACTTCATTTTTTGGACGGGTATGATAATGAGTATAAATGAAATAAATAATAAATATAAAATTTTAATGATTATTTATATATTATATAAAATCCAATTACATATGATTTCTACGTCAATTTAATGATATTGTCTCTCGTGCGTACGTACAGATTACCGTCTCCACGACAAGATAAGATTCATTTCCACATTCAACATTCAATGACAATTATGAAATATATATAATTAATAAGTATGTAATATATAAAATAATAATTATATAGGATATATATATATATATTTATGTACTTACATATATCTTATTCTCTTAGTTCTGTTCAATATGTTTTGAAAACGGAAACAACGTTTATGCATACGCACGACTTACTGTCTCGATAAATGGTTTCTTCCATTTCATATATATGTCTATTGTACATATTTATATTCAAAATATAAATGATATATAAATAACGTTTTATATTATGGATGTATTTATATCATGATCTATGTGATTCAATCAAGAGTAACAAGTTAAAACATGTTCGATAAAGAAAGCGATTATTACCCAAAATGATAATTTAACAAGGAAAATATTATTAAATGGGTTGTATAAAGTCATAAATGAATCATGGATGATATCATAAATATTAATATCATTCTAGTAGAAGTTAATAACATACTAAGGTCTTTATACAAGAGGTTAAATGAACCCTCGACTAAAAGAAAGTGCTTGGTAAGGGTTAATTTCACAATCACATTATTATCCGAGATTATTTTTATGTAAGTAGCTACTAGTAAATATTTATTATTAATATCCATGTTTTATAAAAGAGTTTTAAAAGTGATTATTTTTAGGGGACTTTTTTTTACTAAAACATCATTTTAAATGATTTAAATATTTATTCTTCAAAATCATTCTCACTAATGTTCATGTTTTCAAAATGGGTTTTAAGGATTTATTTATATGGACATATTTTTTTTAAAATTTTAATTCCATTCAAAAGATTCAAAGTGTTATGGGAAAAATTGATTAAAAAATGTCTTTAAATGTATTCCATTATAAATTTTGTGACTTTTAAATGTTTTTATGAAAAATTGATATTTCTCTCAATGATATTTACAAATCCTTTTCATCTATATAAACATCCCTTGATAGAATTTAAACTTGTCTGAAGTTAGTTTTTCATGATTAAAATCTTCAATATTGTATTAAAGGTTTTGTGATATGTTTGACTTTGGATGTCTTATTATTATACCATTAATTTTTTATATATAAAGTATTGAAATTTTGTTTGCTAGTATTAATACGAATGTTTATATTATGTTTGAATCTTTTCATATGAAGAATGCATTGAACATAGTAATTGATGGGTGGATCCCACTATAGCTCCTCGATGCATCAGTAGGTCTCATGAGACAAACTAGTGTCGTGGAATAAGGCTTTAAAAAATTCTTATTTTTAGTCATGGCACATGGCCATTACTATGTGGTTATGATGTCTGGAATTATGCATTCCATCAGTATAAAAGTGGCTATTGATATTTCATTTGATTATTAGATTAGTAGAATATCTATGTGAATAAGTAAATGGAATTGTTTGATTTTTTAATTCCCATATTATGTTAATGTTTAAGTTTTAAAGGATTTTGTTTTAGTCTAATACATCATCTTAAATGTTTATGCTTATTTATGAATGTTTCCACTATGTTGATATCCTAACTGAGCATATGAGCTCACCCCTTTCTATGTTTTATTTTTCATAGGATGTGAATAAGTATTTTATGATTAATGAATAGGGTTAAGCTAAGGGATTATTGGTGTTCTCAAAGTATCATTTATGTTGTGTTTTATTTTCTAATGTGTAATGTAATGTTAATGTACATAATATATATTCCAAAACTGCTAAACTAATCGATCATTATGTACATGATTCCTTGTAATCATGGAAATGCATTAATATAATGCAACGACTCCCATAACTGGGGTCGGAGAGTTACAGTTGGTATTAGAGGAAGATTTGCAATAAACATTGAAACTATATTTAGTAAAACTATAATTAGAAAGCACTACCCCAAGACAGAATTTTATGATTAGTATATAAGAACCTCCTGAAATTTCGTTAGTATAGACATTTTGTGCGTATTCTGAGAAATAATTCCCTGTCTGGATACAAGTAGGTATAGTCGGATCTAGCATAGATGTAGCTAGGGTTAAAACCCCAAAAACACCACATTGAGATAGACTCGAATGGGAAATTTTGTAGGAAAAAAGGCCTTATTTTACTCTTGGTTACGTCACTCCCGAGTGATATGCTTAGGATAAATATCATTTTTTTACAGACCACTGTGAAGGGTTTATGTGTATATACATTCTAAAAAATCATTTTTATGATTATGGATTTAATCCATGAATTTTTCATTTTATGTTAACTGTTTTACAAGTTTGGAATTATTCATTGTGATAAATAAACAAACCCAGTGTATGTCATTCTTTATAAAAGGTTCCCAGTATATGGAATCAGACCTCCAGAAATACGAATGATCCATAGAGTGAGAAATATCATATCTTTCATGGGGTTAAACCAACATTTATAAATGAAATAATCTTCCATGTATTATCATCATTGAAGAAATAATATCAATGTTAATAAGATAAGTACTGAATTTTCTATGTCCTACGGCATAGAAGAGAAGCCAGATAAGAAAATGATGGTATAGAGAAAGATGGATAAAGGGAATAAGGGAAAGAAATATTTTCCCATATGTCATAACTATGGAATGAATCAACTTGGAAAATTCATGAAGGGAATTGGAGATTGTTATAAGTGTTAAAAAAAGGACACCAAGTATGTGATTTCAAGGGTATGAAAAAGGATTCAATTGTACAATACTTCATCTGGAAGGAGTTGGGACATTACTCAAATCAATGTCTAAATCATCAGAGTATACCACAAATCCTGATATTGAATAATAATGAAGTTATGATACTACCGATGTTGAAGAGGAATGATTAAGAGTTATTATGTTATTATTAAAGGATTGTGTCATTTGAGTATTTTATTAATGAAGTACATGTTATAAGAATTATAGAGTATATAATGACTTTACTACAATACTATTTGATTAAGGACATGAGATTAGTGTAATCAAGAGATTTGACAAAATGGGATGTTAATATTCATGTAAAATAGATGATTGATGGAATAAAAAAACTTTAATATTGTCATGATATTGAGGTATTGATTTTGTAATAGGATATGATTGATTTGGATAAAATTTATCGGATATTATTGATATCCTTTAAAATGGTTAATGGTCTGTTTATTCCATCATTGTTGGAGTTTACAACATTTTTGGATATAAGGTGTATATCTAGTATTCTATAAGTAATAGGGGAGCATGAATGTAATATATATGGTTATATGATAATTTAGGGTTCTAAGGTGTTTTAATAGAATACATGATTATGGTATTCAAATGTTATTACGTGGAAAAAAGGATCTTCATTGTGGTTACCTTCCTTATAAATTTTGGACTGTGAGTTTGGACAGATGTATTTTGGATAACTCTAAATGATGGAATATATTAATTATGAAATTGGTTACTATTATTAGGGTTAAATCATTTCATGAGATTATTTTTGGATTCTCAAAAAAAGGACATCCCAGAGGTCGGACGACAACCCGTTGCGTCCGGTAAGGCCGCAAGACTCGAACCTTCAACAGAAGGGTGAAAAAGGTGCATCCCCTACCACTAGCCTCTGTGATGTCCTAGTTTGTATAATTTAGTTTTTTTAAATAGTCTGAAAAATAAATTATAAATTAATTATTTTTGGAAAAATATATGATTAGGATAAATAGAATATTTTTGAATTCTATTATCTTCTAGTGTGACAGATGAGTTTGTGTTAGGAATTAGTTGAAGGTTGAAACTCTAATTGTCAAGTATATATATATATATATATATATATATTTCCTCTTATGCAATGAATAAATTAATTATTAAACTTTAGTGAAGGGATCATAAAACAAAAAATGTTTTACCCTGATACCATATATTTTGTTGAACCGATGATATTTCACAACATCTTAGATTGATGGCTAGGAGGCGCTCAATTTTACACTTTCTTGTGATTGATGACCTAAATCACTCCCTATTAATATTTACGTTTTCTTCCAAATATGTGTCTCTGATTTCTAACAATTTTCTCTTAATCCAGATCATATTCTTATGGTGACTATATAATTTCCATTTCCCTCTTATTAAGAATAAATTTTATTAACACAATTTACGATGTGGGATTTACGCAATTTCAAATTGTGAGGAATCAATTTTTTGAAAAAGTGAAGAAAGTAACATCTCTGGATTTCATAGTACGTTATCTCATTAAAGTAATTCAATATCTTGCGCTACACGCAAGATAGAGTTCGAGCGCACCACAACGTAACACAGTAACCATTCAAAAATCTTTTGTGAATAGTATTAACTATATTTTAAAACTAATATACTCTATATAATGTAAAAATTCATATTATGTGTTTCATAGAAATAATATATGGACAAATTCAATTTTTAGATAAAATATTTTTTTAAAAAAATGCAATTTTACCACCCTTTAATGGGGAACCCTTTTAAAAAAAAATATTTGAAACATTTATATATTTAAATTAATGATATTAAATTTTTTAGATGGAGGAAATAAAATTTATTTTAGATAAATTTTAGTACTTTTCTGATAACATTCATATTTTAATGAATAGTGAAATATAATTTGTTTTAATTGACAGAACATTTTTTTAATGGAAATAATTTATAGTAATAAATAATTAATTTAAATGGTTTGGAATTATAAATAGATTATATTTTTATCATTTAATATAATGTACGTCATTATCAATAATTTCACATTTAAATTTGACAAAAATACCTGAAAATCTTTTGATAGTTTTTACTTTTTAAAAATAGGCATTTTGGTTTTGACAATGGGAATTAATTTTAAATTAACAAATTCAACTTCTATGTTTTGAATTTGGTAAAATATACTTTATTTTTGAATTCGGAATATCAAAATTAGCTTAGGGTAAATTTTTGTTATTTTTCTAAAAACATTCAATTTTTAATAAATACTGAAAAACACTCTGTGATTATATAAAACCGACTTTTTATTTAAATAATTAGTTATTTTATTTTAATTTAATTTAGGTCAAAAAAAGATACATAATACCTATATATGTTAGACTTAATTAATGGGAGTCATTTTATAATAAGATTATATAAATAAACTTTTATCGAAGGATTTGCCGTCTTTTACACACCTTTTAGGAGAATTTTCAAATTTGTATAAAACATAATACTACCACTTCTATGAGATAAATTTTAAAAAAATCTAAGTGAAATATTTAATATTATTAGGTAAATTGTTTTTCAATAAGAGGAAAATAATTTTTAGAAAATAGTAACATTTTATTTTATTTACCATGGTTAAACGTAAATAGGGTAATTAAGGGTAAAAATTATATCATAATTACCCTAACACATATCCTAATTCTATTGGATAAGTATAATTCGACCCAAAACAACCTTATAAATATAATATGATCCCCTTTGATCCATTTGGATTAGATTAGGACAATTATTATTATTTTATATAAAAAATATTAGAAAGACTTAAATTAAAAGTTTAATAACTAAACAATTTCTAATATAGGGTTATACAAAATATAAATTCGACTATAAAAATTAATTTGAAATATTAAAATTATAACTAAATTATTATATTTTCTTTATAATTTTTAGATATTATATAATTTAATGGTTTATGAGACAATGATGATGGAGTAATTACCTTATTAATGAAATATTAATATAATTGATATTACAAATATCCAAATAAATGGAATTTGAGACTTTTTTTGAATTCCAATAATTTTATAATTCAATATGACATGTTATTATTGAACATATGAATTTAGTTTGAATTAATAATCTAGTTATGACTTTTATGAAAATCATTTATTAAATAATGTCAACTTTGAAATAATTGCATTTAAAAAAAATACAATATTATTGGTAGATATAATATTTTTAAAAAACTAAGGATCATTAAAAGGGCCTTAATAATTTTATATATGTAATTAATGAACCTATTGAAGTTTTCTTGGATGTTTATAGTATGTTTATTAACAATATAATATAAAAATACAAAGAGACATGTTAAATGTTAAACTATTTAACTAAGAGTTAAATCTAAAAGATAAGTTTAATATGATGACCATACCCTATCTATAACCTATTGATTGAGAGGTTTTTGACCCATACCCACCGTATAATTTAAATAATTCATTTTTCAGGCATTATAAATTAAATATGATTTAATTATAAAAATATATTTGAAACTTTTCCTAAAGAGACCCTCACTTGTCTTATAAAAGGACACCTCCCCTTCTCTTAATTTAACACATCCAAAGCCTTTTTTCTTTGGAAAAAACTACCACAATATCCTCCCAAATTTCCTCCCTTCATCCTAGAAGCCTTCATTCGGCTAGAAAGCCAACACAAGGATCTCTTTTGACAGAATCAAAAGAAGGAACCCGAAGAAGAGGTAAATATTTCATCACCTCTTACATGTTCTTTTCTTCTTCCAATTCCTCTTTCTTTTTTGTTTTCAATCTAAAATAATAAATACTATATATTATATATATATTGATGTTATTATAAAAATTTTACAACCATATTAACTATTCTATCCATCCTATAAATGTCAATGTCACCATACGTGCGTACATAAAGATGACCATCTCCACGTCATGGTGTAGTTTTTTATTCAAAAACTTATTTATTTCGATATGTATAATAATGAGTATAACTAATGTAAATAGTATATATATCATGTTAATTATTCTGTATATATGATATAATAGCCAATTCCATATGTTTTCTTTATAAATATAATGGTATTATTTCTCATGCGTATGTACGGATTACCGTCTCCATGACGCGATGAGATTCATTTCCATGTTCACTATTCAACGATGATTATAAATTATATATCATTAATAATTAGGCAATATATGAAATAATAATTCTACTGGGGATATATATATTTATATTTATGTACTTACACATATCTTATTCACATATTTCCATTCAATACGATATTAAAATGGAAGCAACATGTTTGCGTATTTACGCTCTAATGTCTCCATAAATGGTGTTTTCCATTTAATATATACATATATTATATATATTTATATCTAAATATATATGATATATATATCATGTTTTATATTCAGGATGTTTTTAAATCATTATCTAAGTGATACAATCAAGAGTAACAAGAAAAAACACGTATGATGAAGAAAGATATTATTAAACGAAATTTTAATTTAACATGAAAATCATTATTAAATGGGTATTATAAAGTCATAAATGAATCATGTATGATATCATAAATATTAGCATGGTTCTGGTTTAGTTTAATAAAATACTACTATCTTTATACAAGATGTTAAATGTACCCTCTACTAAATGAAAGTGCAAGGTAAGGGTTAATTTCATAATCACATTATTATCCAAGGTTATTATTACGTAAGTATCTAATGGAAAATATTTTTATCCATTTCCATGTATTTATAAAATAGATTTCAAAGGGATTATTTTTAAGGTACATTCTTTCTAAAACAAAATTTTTAATGTTTTAAATATTTATTCTTCTAAATGGTTCTCATTAATGATCATGTTTTCAAAATGCGTTTTAAGGATTTATTTATATGGCGATGAATGTTTTTAAAATGTTAATTACATTCAATAGATTCAATGTGTTATGGGGAACTTTTATTAAAAAATTTCATTTAATATCTTCCATTATAAATTGTGTGACTTTTAAATGTTTAAAAAAATGGTTATTTCTCTCAATCAATTTTACAAATCATTTTCATCTATATCAACATCCCTTGATGGAATTTAAACTTGAATGATGTTGAATTATTATTATACAAGTCTCCCATATGGTAATGAAGGATTTGTGATATATTTGAATGTTGAGGTTTTATGATTGTTCTATTCATTGTTTATGGATAAAGTATGTACATTTTGTATGATAGTTTTAATATGAATGTTTACGTTATGATTAAACCTTTTTATATGAGGAATGCATTGGAGTTAGTAAGTGACTGGTGGAGCTTGCTATAACTCCTCAATGCTTTGTTATGTCTCATGAGACAAACTAGTGTCTCGACACAAGGCCATGACAAAATATTATTTGTAGTCTTGGCACACAACCTTGACAATATGGTTATAAATTATGGCATAATGCATTCCATCATTATGGAATTTTTAATAGATATTTCAAGTGATTATTCGACTAGTATAATAACCATGTGAATATGTAGATGGAATTATTTGATTTTAACTTTTACATAATATGTTAAAGTTTAAGTTTAAATGGATTTTTTTGACTAATACATTTGTTAAATGTTTATTATTATTTATGAAAATTTCTGCTATATTGTTATCCTTACTGAGCATTTGAGCTCACACCCTTCTATGTATTAATTTTACTAGGATGTGAAGAAGTATTTTATTATTGATAAGAAGGGGTATTCTAAGGGATTAATGGTGTTCTCAAAGGATCATTTATGTTTTGTTTTATTTTCTAATGTTTACTGCAATGTTCATGTATGTAATCTATTTTCCAAGACTGCTAAAATTTTCCGTCATTTAGGAATGGATTCCATGTAATAATGGAAATCTATTAAAATAATTCACTGAATCCCATAACTAGGGTCAGGGTGTTACATATATGTCATGGAAAATGCCCATTTTTTTAATAATACATTATGAATGATTTTATAATGAATAATATAGGTATAACCTAAGTTGATTTAAACTAAATATAATATTTCATATTTAAAAATAATATAGATTATTATATAGACAATCTCTAGAAAATGTAAGAAACTATTTGGAAATAAATGGATGAAGTATTTTTATTTTAGGGGTGTATTGATGAAATTAGTTAAAAGCCTATTCAATGAATAACCATATTTCAATAATTTCCATATTATTTATTTTTAAATTTTTTTTAATATGGATTTAGAAATTTACAACATATATACTATTCGAAAACCAATCACAACTAGATAATTGTGGTAGATAAATCCATGACGAAAGGGTGATAACATTTTAACAACATCCACCACCCTACAAGTGTCCAGAATATTATTTCATTTTATATGTTGAACATTTAAATGAATAAATATTAAGTATGAACCTGTAGTGTTAAATTTAGTATTATAGATTAATAAATTCACCATGTTGTCTTCAGATAATAGTTTTAAATGAATATTTATACTTGTTTTTAGTTTATGTGACGTACTATCCATTAAATTTTATTTTAGTTTTTTAGGAATTAAAGTTAATTTTTGGATATCCATTTCCTGAAGTAATAGATCTATTAATAATTTATCAAAGAAAAACTGTAAGAAAATTGTGTATATAGTAATATATTCTTTATGTATATTTTGTTATATTTATAAGAAGTAAACGAATTAGTCAACAATATGGAATGGATCTAAAAACAAAAATATGTTCCCAATATGGTAATTTATTTAAACTGGTAATCTACTAAATCATAAAAGTATTGATGGATTCTAGCCACTCATCATACCATAGATAATTCACATGTTCGTGATTTAGTACCTTAAGAAATATATATAAATATTTTATCTATTCCCATAACAATGTATCGATTCCACAAATTTTATCATTCTTAGAGAATGTGTCATATATTTCTTATGTAGTTCATGTTCTCCCTTTTCTAAAGGTTGTTTGATTTAATCTTATAATTATGTTGGATTTAAAAACATGAAAATTCAATCAATTTGACACCTAGATAATTTCTAAATTTGGAGGGCTCAATTTAATTATTCATGCGATAATTTAATACCCCTAAAATTATAAGTAAGAACATTTTATTCGATACAATGATGTCAGATAGCACCATGTATTTAAAGGCATATAATATCACAATAATTAATAATATATTTATTATTTTTAATAAATTCAATATATATTATATTATTCATCGCCCATGACATTGATTTATGATTCTTCCCTCACAACAATAGGTTTCTTTGATGGCTTTCATTACATGCATGCCTAGGTTTCATCAAAAAATTATATATTTTTATTTAATACAACAAGATATAACCTAGTCATTAAATTAGAAGTTGTAAATAGGATTAAAAAACTTATTAAAATATATGGTTTACACAAATATGAAATGAATTCATTGGTACAAAATTAATTAAAAATGAATATATGAACCTATTAAATAAAAATGGAATGTTTGTATGGAAAATTTTTTTTACGATCAAAAAGTTATTATATAATAATAAATTAAATTAATTAATAATATTTAGTAATATTATGAAAAAATAGATATTATATATTAATTGTATCATTTTAAATAGTCATCTAATTAATTGTATTGGCATATGTTAAAAAGAAACCCAATTTTATGCATAAATAATATATATTTATAATGTCAATTTTACCACATTTTCATAATGAACCAATTTTGATTACAAATTTTCGAAATTTTATTCATATTTAATGTAAAAATAAAATTCAAATTTTAAAGAAAAACATTGAATTTTTTTTGTTTTGAATGTTTTATATTTTTTAGGAAGAATCATTTTCTAATGAATACTAAAAATATTATTTTTTAATTAAAAATTGATTACCCATGTAATTAATATATAAGGAATAATTATATTATGATCTCAGTTTAATGGAAAAATGTACCAATTATTTATAAATTAATAAAAGTAATGAAATTTTAATATAATAATTTAGAAAATTTTTATAAAAACATTGCAAACATTTGGATGATTTTTCTTTAAAACACTGAATTATCATCCCATATACGAGAATATTTTTTGATGGATATGTACCTCTTCTGTCATTGGAATTTAGAAAAATGTAATCCATATATTTAATTGGAACTAATTATAACTTTTTATAAGTTAAAATAATTTTTTTACAAAAAATATTAGTGGAAGAGTTTATAATTAGTTACCACGATTAATGTGGAATTAAGATTAACAACGGATATAACATTAAACTTAAGGACTATAATTTCATGGAAACATCTAGAAAATAAGTTTTGATTTCTTATATTGAACTTATAATTCATTTGATATTACTTGGGCCATTATATTATCCACGTTAAAACGGAAAATATGGTTGGAATTCTATTTTCCAAAACATACAAGTGTTCCACTCATCCTTCTCTATAAAATGGCACTCAAGACTCTCAATTCCTCACACCACTAAATATAGTTTTGATCAACCACTATCTACCCAAATAGATATTATAATTTTCTCCCCTAATCATATATTTATTACACTAGGAAGAAGTTTATTCAATGAATCTCATTGGTGAAAACAAAAATGAGTTACCCAAAGAATAGGAAACATCGTTCCTCAAGCTCTTTTGTTTTATTTGGTTTATTAAACCACTAAAATCATATCATTCTTTGTTATATAACATGAAAATTGTCCTAAATATCATAATATTTTCTCATGTTATGGGTTAAATCTATACTTACACACACATCAATCAAATTCATAACCAACATACGATTTTTGTGTATTATGAATTAGCACCTCAGAAAATGAAGTTGTTAATTTTTCATTTAACATGATTCATGTATGGTAATTATGATGGAAAAAATATTTATATTATATATATATAAATTATAGTTATAATGTATTTATTATTATTAAAATATTTTATAACACATACAATTATACTTTCTCTTTTTTTTTGTAAATTTGGTATCATCTTTGGGGGAAGTGTCTACTACCGGCCCAATACAATTTGATTCATTCACACGAAACATTGAATGTATTAAGAATGGTATTAATAAAAACATTTCTAATAAATGAAAAATATATGAAATTATAATTATAATATATATATATATATACAATTTTTTCATTATTTTATAATGACAATGAAATGACAGTTGCATCCATGCGAACCTACAACCCACCATCTCCAGGAACGGTGTATTCCATTTTTTATCTAAAAATATTACGAATTAATCAAAATAAAAAAACACATAAAAAATTTTATATTTAAATATTTTTTACATTATATATAAGATAAAATCATTATATAAACAATATATAACAAGTTAAAATATACTCGAAAAACTAGGAAATTAACACAATAAATAGTGAAAATAATGAAGGATTATTATCAAACGAGATATAAGGAATTCTATGAAGTTATTATATGATATAATATATATTATTAATTTTATAGTATTATTCAAGGACATCTTTAAAACAATTATATTGTATTTTAAATAATTTTTACTGAAAATTTAAATGTAAGGTAATAGATTTCATATATATTTTCATTCTATTGAGACTTATTAGTTGTTATAGACCAAGTTGATTCTTATGGTGTATATAATGCATATTGACATGATATTTCATAAATGTTATTATTATAATTATATTATAATTTTCATTTAATATTATTCCTTCATGTATATTATGATTCAATTGTTTTAATGATTATAGAACAATTTCTATTATTTAAATATTTTTCTCTGGATAGTTTTAATTGAATATCTTTGTAGTATCACTTAATTCTATTTTTGTTAACTATCTACTAGATAAATCACAATTTCTGTGCACATAATTTCTTAAATTTGGTGCACAAACTTCACTTTTTCATAATATTTCAAGGTTAATTCCTTTTTCATTAAATTTACATTTTCAATTTGAATTACCTATTGTGATTCGAGTTAAATATTTACAAGTGGAAAATAATTTCACAACCAGATTTCATTTCTTTTGGTTATATTAAATCTTCATGGTTTCTGTTATATGATTATGTGAATAAATAATTTTAAAATTATGTTGATTTTTATCTGATTCTCATATGTGTATTTATAGTTTATACAAATAATCTTTTCATTGATTGATTCTCACATCGATGTTATTTCCTTTTCAATGGTTTAATCCACAATATCATTTTTGTTGAAATTGTTTACACATGAATTTCCATTTGAGGTAATTAATTGATCATCATATAATAAATCCTTTCATTATATTCTCTTGTGGTTACTCCTAAAATCTTCCAACTAATTGTAAAATTTTCATAATCTCTGCTATAAAAAATGTTTTAGAAAATCTTTTACGAAAATATGAATTCATTTATCCCTTCTGTTAGAGAATTTTTTTCTAAAATTCCCATTTTATATGAATTATTTGTGAATATTTTTTAGGAATTACAATATTATTCTTTTAAGGACATTATTATCATCTTTTTAGTTACCAATGTTTTTAATGGAAACATCTTCTCACTTTTTGAAAAATTCAATTTCTAACTATTTAATATGAAAATGGAATGTTCATTTTATATCGTAGGATCAGTATAGATTTACCCAATATCATTTCATTGGCATTTCCTTTTCATGTAAACAAGTGTAAAATTTATAGAATTTATTTTCAAAATATAGTTTCAATGAAAATTATTTTCAAAATATTTTTCAAAAGTAAAATGATATTTTCCTCATGAATATTTATAAAGTATAATTTATTTATATTCATCAATGATAACAACCCTCTATTATTAATCTTCATGGGATAATATTTATTGATGACATCCTTTTTTATTTCATGGGATGGTTTATGATTTATTTTGAAAAGGATTTTATTCAAGTTAGCTTCCAGGATTCCTTTTCTAGCCCCCTTGAAATATTCAATTTCCTTTTATCATTTAACATTGAATTTACCCTAATTATTCATATCATTTATCGTGGATATGAAAAATTACAAAACCATATTACATTTTTAAAATGATTATTTTTTTTAGTGTAATTTTATTATTTTTGGAAATATTTGATAAATTAATAACTACTACTCCATATAGATATTTGATATGATATATTTTTAAATCAATTATTCGATATATGAAGAATTATTGAGATAGGTGTGACACAGGATGGTATTGATAATAAATATACCCTCAATTAATTAGTAGTGTCATCGAAGGAGCCAGTTGGATAGCATCATTTGATAGGTTTTACCAGATATTCTAAGCTATCTTTTGAAATCTCTTGAATGAAATGGTTCCAGCTACCAAGGAATAATGATTTACAATAATTATGTATCTGACCCATTTAGTTTTAGTTATTATTCATACATGAGATTTTCCAAAAAAATATCTATGGAAACATTTAATTTCAAGTTCATTGGTTAGGTGGCATGTGTTTCTATTTCTTACCTTTCAGTATTTATTTTTCTTTATCATGTTCTTTTAATGAAATTTTTTTCCTGTTATAACCCTTTCCATATTGTTTTTCCATATCCATATTTATTTATGGATTACATAGTATCCAATTATTTTCGAATCCATAACTATTATTCTCATGGATTCATTACATATTCCACAATACCTTTCTCTTACTGAGAATTTGATATAACATTTATTATGTTTCCATTCACCAAAAATATATGGTGTATGCTAATAATTATAATGAAGTTTAGAATAGATGGAATAATGTTATCCACAAATTGAAAAAATTATGTTACCACTACTTATTCATATGTGATTCATGAATGATGTATGAATGTATTTTACAGATAGAACTAAACTCTTCGATTAGTTGGGATATGATTCCTTATAATCAGTGTAATTTAATTTATAATAGAAAACATTTCTAGGGTATCCTAGTGTGGGTATCAAAAGTTCATATTTCATGCACCAACTTGGGTCGATCAGGAAGTGGTCACCGGAGCTGGCCTGCGACATGGCCCAACGGATGTTCCCGATCCCCATGGGCAGCAAACCAGCAAAGAGCATCAAAAATAATCCGGTGGGAACAATTTGACCCTTGATCAAAAGATAATCAGATAAATATAACTGAAAAAAACATAAATACTATCAGAGAAAAGAAATCAAAACCAATCATACCTCATTATGACCTCCTAGGTCACCACCAAACTCAGAACCATCCCTGCTCCAACAAAGAGCAGCTGAACCAGGAACCTGTATGAAAAACTAAACATGCAACTAGAAATATGTGATAGCTGTGAGAAACAAGATGCTTAGTTGGAAATACAAAAATAAACCACATAATCTATGTATTTTCCAATTCCAATGTATCCTAATAAGACCAGTTTGAACTAAAGTTATAAAAATAAGGTTTTCATATATATTATTTATTTTAAAAACTAGCAATCACAATTTCATTTCCCTAATAATTCAAAAAAAGGGAAATAAAACCAAAGTTGGGGTTCACACAAACATTTTCAAAAAAACTACTTTGAAATTATTTATAAAACCAACGATGCAAACAAAACATTTCCAAGATAACAGCAAAACCATGTTCAATGGTATGATTCCACACATAGTAAGGCAAGTGGTACTAATATTTATCAGACCAAAGGATCACGAAAAACATAGGAACTTGGAGGAAGTATAAAACATACCATACATGTAACTAATCCTGAAGGAATTCCTACTCTCGATGATGTCATAACTCCCTAACACCTCACTGTTGCCTTACCTGGCATGGTCGAGTGGCCCAATCCCATGGAAAAAATAATAACAAAACATCTCTCTATTGTGGGCCACTAGCCAGTGCGTAATCAAAACTAGTGCATAAATCATTCTTAGTAAACCCCCTTATTATTCTTTGTTTCCATGTTATGTAAATAATGAAGTTTCCCACACATTACAATAACAAACCATATATATATATATATAATCAATACTGCCACAGAATTTGTCACCACCCCCACCACCTCAAGCTTTGTCCCATGCCTTAACATAACTATTATCAAAAGGAGGCCCATGCCGAGGAACCTCCTATCACATGATCGACAGACGATGAATATAGACTAACCAAATAGGGGTTTTACAAAAAGACAGGTTCAAATATGCCAAAAGGGCCTCAGACAATTCACACACTTCATAACTTTTGTGAACAACCGATCTAAAATTCCAAATGGGACTTTAACTTTACTTCATCAACCATTTACAAAAACAATTAGAAATGTATCCAAAAAAGTAATAACCATCATTTTTTTAAAACATGGTAAAATGGACCAAAACGTGTCAATATCCTTTCACAAAAACATGCATTTACCAAAACATTCCTATACAATAAAAATTTAAAAACCATATTAAAATAAACATTAAAAACCAAAACATTTTTCTAACCAAATGGTCAACCCATAAAGATCCCTATAAAACCATGATTTCCAAATCACATAAAGAAACACTGAAGATTACTAGTCATTTCATAAAAAAACTATTCGTTAAAATTTATATTAACAAATTAGTCAAAATACACAATCTAATAGATAATGTAACAAACTAATATTAAAAATCCCAAAGGAAAACTTGAAAACACAATTTTAGGTTGGCCAATTATTTTTCAAAGATACTAATCTTGTAAAATAATTGATTAAAACATGAAAGGATTAAATGGGAATATTTTAAAAATGGTATATTCAGATTCACTTACATCATGGAAGAACCAGGTTATATCGATCACTTGGGAACTTGAAAAATAGTTCGACGATCAGTCGACACCAGACCTCACTCTGATGCACATACCTATATATATACATGTATATCCATAATCCAATTCAAATATTCGCTACGTCATGAAGGAATAAGTACCTGGAGGAAATATGTATTATATATATACATACCTTAGGTGTATGCATGTGTTTCCTTGGTATTTGACCAAAAATTCACTATAACAACAAAAGATACAGAAAAATAAGCTGGCAAGAACAACCGCATGACCAAAAGTACCAGGGACTCATATAAACCAAATTCACTTGTCATATCACACAATGAAATGTTACTAACAAGATTTATATTCAAAACACACCCTGATATAAAAAATAACACAATTTAAAGGAAGTTGAAAATTATTAAAGACCAAGAGGTGAGGCATTTACATGCGTATAAAAGAATGACATAAAAAAACTAATTAAGACCAATTCATCCCATAAGGTATCCCTACTATAAATTAACTAAGTATGTAATAAAAGTGCAAAACATTTTTTAGTAATTAAATAACAACACACAAGTACATCATTACTTGGAATTGGGAGTAATGGAAATGAAATGCCTACCTCAACACATCTGGGAGTGATAGAACAATAACTGAGGGAAGAGCATCACATAGCGGGATAATTGAAAACCCTGGATACAAAAAAAGATCCATGAATTGAACCCAAATCTTTTTTAATTTGGTTCAAATGAAGGGAAAATAACCCAAATAAAGAAACATGAATTATACTAAAATAAACCAATGCTGTCCTCAAGGGGAACCACAGTCGCACCGAAACAGGGTAGTGCGACTGGAGCAGGAGAGGTTGGATGGGTTGGTGTGCATCAATCCTAGTGGGATGGGAGTTGGGTTGTGCTAACCCGAGAAGCACCAGACAAGGGAGGTCGCGCTAGACAGAGAGGGAGAGGTCACTCAAGACCTGGAGAGGTCACACCAAACCGGATGGGGTAGTCGTGCCAGACAAGGGGGTTGTGTCAGACCGGGAGGGGGAGATGCAACAAACCAGGAGGGATGTGCCAGATCGTGAGGGAGAGTCACACCAGACCAGGAGGGGGATCCGTCCCAAACTAGGAGGTAGAGCCACACTGGACGGAGGTTGCGCCATACGGGGCGGAGTGACGGAGGCCTGGGCAGGGGCTTGTGGTGAAAAAAAAAACAACGGGGGGGGGGGGGGGGGGGCTAGCTCACGAATATGGAAGGGAGGGGGTGACGGGAAAGGGGTATATTTAGGGTTTTAGAAAAAACAATAAAAAATATAATAATAATTATAACAAAACCAATGAATATTTATTAAATGAATGATAATTATTTTTTCTTCTCAATTATATTCTATGAAATAATAATAATAATATCAATGTTACAATAATAATAAGAGTAATAATATTAATAGAAAAATGATAATAATAATATTAAAAAAAATAATAAAATTAATAACAAATGTAATGATAATTTATGTGATACTTATATTACGTATAATTAATAATTTTATTTATAACAATTTAATAATATTATTATTATTTCAAAATAATATAATAATTAAATTATCATCTGCACAATAATATTTTTATTATTATAATTTATACATTAACAGTGCTTTTTCGATATAAAATTTTATTTAGATTACTTATTCAATTAACATTTTTTATTTACTTAATTTATTTTTTATTGGAAGTGATACACCACCACGTATTCAACAGGACCAAAATCACGGTCTCTGCTAATGGTGTGGTGACCATACATAGACCATAGACCCACCAAAAACATCAAACTTTGATAAAATTCAATCCGGGACAAATTAAACTGCATCTAAATGTCAAGAGACAGAAAAATAAAGAAGAAAATAATAAGCTTCTGTGGTCGGGGTGTGAAAATTCTCCCCACTGAAGACACTTTTTTCCTCAAGAATGTCACCAAGCCAATATTTTACCATACTTGAGTCTATTCCCATTAATAATAATAGAGAACCAAGATCCTCATGGTGAACATCTCCAATAAACATCATACCTGACCCATTCATGGAAAACCATTGCCAAAGGTTGAGGGGAAAAAATGAGAGGGTTCTCCCCACCACAAGAATTCGCTAACACAAAAACTACTAAAACCCGAAGAAACCACCCCTGGGGGAAATATTGGAACTCCAAAACATAACTCATTCAATCTCTCTACATGGACCAAGCAATACTCCTAAAACATAGAATAAATATCAATATAAAACAACCCAGAAACCTGAGGATGAGAAATGTACTCAACACTTCCCCACAATTACATGATACCAATATTCATCTAATAGGTACAACTGAGAACATCTCAAAATCAGAATGGGTCAATTTATTCACTGGCCCACATCATTCAATCATACTGAACAATTTAAAGTCTACACATAGAGATGATAAGACCGCTAGGATTTCGGAAGAACGCGCTCATCAGACCACTACAACAAGGATGAGATTATGAAATCAATAAGAATAGAAAAAAGAAATTTTGGATATTTCAATCCCAAAGCTAAAAACATTATCTAGACCGAGGTTCCACACACCCTTAGAATCTCATGACTGTGTGCAGGCATCACCCTGAGACCTATGGTCGGGGCCTTGATAACTGAAGCGTCTCCTACCTCACAGGAAAGAATTTTTATCATCCAGTCCCTAACTCCTTCCTCATTAAAAACACTTCTTTTAGAACTCTCACCAATTGCACAAATAGGTTCACGGTAGGGGGAATTCGTAGGGATGCAGAAAGGCAGCTTAGAATGCATGAACCAGCCAGACTAGTGGCATGCGAGAGAATGGTCCGATAAACTGGGCGTTAGTACAGATGAAGATCATTTCCATACGGTGATCCATCAAAAGATTCGACACCCACAAACTACACCCAAGACTCAAATGACGATGATACATCCCTCATTTACATTCTAGAGCTGAAAACTCAAATAACTCTGGGACTCTATGAAACCCCGGGAGATCCCAACAACCTGAAGACACACTATTTTTTCAAACAACACGGCTGCCTCTTACATACATCGACTACCTTGATAAGAACACAACACACAAAAATAACTGGGAACTTGGAATAACTCATTAAGAACTTTTGGAGGCTTCCTAGGCTGCATTCTCATAACACGAAAAACAACATCGAAACTGGCCATCATGCCAAAAATCAATCAAATAAAAACAAAATCTAAGGAATAAATGCCCCTAATCCAAACATAAACAAACACAAGTAAACAATCACTTTTCCAAAAACCATTAATCCTTTAAAATTTTAAAACACACCTATGGAACCTTAGGAACCATCACGTGTGCGTTCATTAAATCTCACTCACATCATATTTGAACAAGTCCCCCCACACACTCTCCATAAAAACCCTTGAATTCATGACCCTTCATAAAGAGTTCCAAGGTTCAATCACTTCTTATCATTACCCAATCCATTCACATATCAAGTTTTTCCGAACCGATACACTTTCCATTTAAAAAATAACTTCACCAATTTCAAAACAATTGAAAAGAAACACTTTTCAATGTCACAATCAATTTCACTTTTAACACACACTCCCATTAACCGATATTAATACAAAACACCACCACCAACAACCCACTGGAATGAGGAACTATTACATACATATGACCTAGTGACATGGTGGTGAGACATGCCCCAAGTAAGGCATAACACTAAGTGGACCTTAAACTGGACACTTGAACTCCTCACAGGTCACCACCCCATGTGAAGCTGCAACGTGAACCGATTCACCCCCATTGTCACACCTCAATCCAAAATAACCATTGATAATAGACTCAAATCCAGGACTACCCCTAGTAATTCAGGTGGCGTTGCGAGTGGTGGTGATCCGGCACCAACACATAACCTACCTCCTTAGCCTCGATATTCCTAATATCTATCTACCGGACAACCCAAATAACAAGGGCATCATCCAATACCATTTTATCACAAACCAACTAGGGTCGACCCTAAACCCGTCACCCAAGATGGCCCGCAACATGGCCTGAAGGGCATTACCATTCTCCATAGGTATGAAACTACTGTCGAGCATCAAAAATAAATAGGATGGAATAATTTGGTCCTTGAACAAAGTATAACCAGATTAATAGACCTGACGATAAACATAAAGACAAGAAGCACCCAGAAAACAAAATTGAACATACATCTTTGTAAACACTTAGGTCACCACCCAACATAGAACCAAGCCTTCTCCAACAATGAGTGGCTAAACCAAGACACCATTCAAAAAACTAAACATGCAACTAGAATGATATGATAGGCATGAGTACCAAGATGCACAGTAGTGAAGAAAAAAATAAAACACATAATTCATGCATTTTCCAATTCCAAAGCATCCCAATAATTCAATTTTGAATTACAGTTGTAAAAATAAGGTTTTCATATATATGATGTTTTTTGAAAACAATAAATAACAATTTCATTGCTCTTATAATTAAAAACAACGAAAATAAATCGAAAAGAGGGGTTTGCACAAACTTTTCCAAAATAGCTACTTTGATGTCTTTTTAAAACCAACCATACGTAAAACAATTCCCAAGAAAACACCAAAACTAAATTCAAGGATATGATTCCGCACACATCAATTGAAATGGTACTAATTGTGTTTGTACCAAAAGATCATGGATATCCTAGGAACTCGGAGGAAGAACAGAAATGACCATACATGTGACTCATCCTGAAGGCATTCCTACTGTGGATGATGTCATAATGCCCTAACGCCCGAACATCACCATACCTGGACTAGTCGAGGGGCCCAATCCCATAGAGAAAATAATAACCAAACATTTCTCTACTATGGGCCACTTGCCAGTGCGTAATCTAAACTAGTGCAACAATCATTCCCAGTAATCCCCCTTGCAATTCTATGTTTCCGTTCTATGTTCAAAAATTGGTGTGTCACACATTCCAAAAACAAGACATTTATATATATATATATATATTATCAAGCACGTGACACAATTTGGAAGCACCCCAACCACCTAAATGTTAGTCCCATTCCTTAACATTAATATTTTCAATAGGAGGCCCTTGCTGAGGAACCGCCTGTCACATGATCGACATACGAGGAAAAGGGACTAACCAAAGAGGGGTTTTCTGAACACATAGTTTCAATGATGCCAAATGGTCCTCATACAGTTCACACAAATCACAACTTTTAAAAATAGCCAATAAAAAATGGCAAATGGGCCTTTTGCTTTACCTCATCTACCATTTACCAAAACATTTAGGAATGTTTCCAAAAAAGTAATAAACATCATTTTTTAAAAAAATGGTCAGATGTACCAAAACAAATCAATATCCTTTCCCAAAAACATGAATTTACCAAAACAGACATTTACCAAAAATAATCCAAAACAATAAACATTTAGGAACCATTTTCAAAACAACGTTAAACACCAAAAAAAAATTCCGAACCAAATGGTCAAACATTAAAAATATCAATAAATCTTGGTTTTCCAAAACAAATAAAGCAACACAACAGTTTACTAGTCATTCCATAATTAAATAAAATTGGTTTTGAAAGTTGTATTATAAAATCGGACAAATTACACAAACATGAAGATAATGTAACAAACAACATTCAACAAGCCCAAACGAAAACAACAAAACACTATAGCAGGTTGGCCAATTATTTTTCAAAAATACTAATCCTGTTAAATTATTGATTAAAAACATTCAAGAAATAAATAGAATTATTTTAAAAAGGAAAAATTTGGATTCACCTACCTCAAGGAAGAACCGGGTCATGTCAAACAATTGGGAACTTGACAAAAAGGGTGGTGACCACTCGAACCTGGCCCGCACTCTCACACACATACCTATATATATACATATATCCATAATAAAATGCACACATTCTCCACGCCATTAGTGAATACATTCTTTTAAGACATATATATATTATATATATACATGCCTTAGGTTTACACATTTGTGTTCTCGGTCGTTGACCATAAATTCACTGTAACAATAAAAGATATCCAAAAACAGGATGACAATAACCAACACATGACCAAAAGTACCAGAAACTCACATAAACAAAATGTACATGTAATAACACACAATCCAATGCTACAAAAAAATTATATCCACAACACTCACTAAAATAACCAAAAATACTATTTAAAGGAAGATGAAAATTATTCAATACCATGAGGTCATCCATTTACATCGCATAAAAGAACGACATCCCAAAAATCTAATTGCAATCAGTTCAACCCACACGAAATACCTACTATAAATTAACTAAGTATTTATTAAATGTGTGAAACATGTTTTAATAATTAAATAATAAAACACAATTACCATATGACTTGGAATTCGGATTAAAGGACATGAAACACCTACCTCAACAAGTGCGAGATTGACAGAACCACAATTAAGGGAAGAGCATCGCTTCATGGGATAATTGAAAACCATAGACATGAAAAACAATGCGCGAACACAACCTGAAGCTTTTTTAATTTTGATAAAAAGAAGATAAAATCACCAAAATAATGAAACATGATTATACCGAATGAAACGAAGGCTGTCGGCAAGGGGAACTGCGGTCACACTGGAACACGGTGGTGCGACTACATCAGGTGAGGTTGGATGGGTTGTTGAGTTGCAATCTAATCGGGCTGGGAGTAGGGTTGCACTGACTCGGGAAGTGCCAGATAGGGGAGGCTGCACAAGACCAGGAGGGCGAGGTCGAGCTGGACCTGGAGAGGTCACACCAGACTAGGAGGGGGAGCCGCACCAGACATGGGGGTTGTGTCGGACTAGGAGTGGGGGCCACGCTGGACCAGGAGGGAGAGACACCCTAGACAAAGGTTGTGCCAGACGGGGAAGATCATTGGAGGCATAGGTAGGGGCTCACGGCGCGGAAAAATAAAGAATGGAGGGGGGAGGCTTGAAATTTAAGAAGGGAGGTGGTGATGCGAAAAGGGGTAGATTTAACATTAAAAAACAATAATAAAATATAATTGTAATAATAATAAAACAAGTAAATAATAATAAATAATATGATAATAAATAATTCTTAGCCATTTTATTTTAAGAAATATTAATAATATCAATATGAAGATAATAATAAGAGTAATAATATTAATATAAAAAGGATAATAATAATATTAATATAAAAAGGATAATAATAATATTAATAACAAAAAAGAAATTAAAAATAATATTAATGATAATTAAAAGTATAATTTTATTACGTTTCATTAATAGTTATATTTATAATTATTTAATAATAATAGTATTGTTACCAAATTAAATAATAATAAAATTATCTAATATGCAGTAATTTTCTTATTATTATACATAAAACATTAACATTGTGTTATCAATATACAATTTTCTTTATCTCCCTTCTTTAATTGTCATAATATATTTACTTAATTAATTATTAATTTGAAGTGTCGTTCCACCGCGTATTCACAAGGACCAAAAGTACAGTCAATGCTAATGGTGTGGTGACCGTACAGTAGCCCAAGACCCACCAAAAACATCATTCTTCAAAAAAGTTCAAACCGGGACCAATTAGACCTCATCCAAATGACGCGATACAAAAAAAATGATAATAAAATAATAGGATTATGTGTTCGGGGTGTGACATCGTATAAGATAAATTTTAGTATAAACACTCAACGCTATATTTAAAAAGACACCTATTATGGAACATAACACTAATATATAATTTGAGTATAATTATTGATGAAAACAATATATTTTTTGTAATGTGAATATTATGTGGGTATTTTGAAAAAAAAATCCCTATTTAGATACGAAATGTTGATGTGGTTCTAGAAAAAATTTACCTAGGAGTAAGAAAATTGATCATGTGTGTTGGGCCATCTCACTGTAACATGGTACACAACAATAATCCTTAATCCACACCTGGTCTGATAGTCCAAGGGGATATAAATAGGATAATTCAAATTCTCATTACTAACCATTATGAAGGATTTTGACAATGATTTTCCAAGGTTAAACCTAAGGTTCAATAGATTTATGATAACTTTTTAAGATTTAGAAAAATTATAAATGATATTATAGATAAACAGTAGACAATGGAAAGACCCATTTCCAAATTTATGGTTTATGTAGTAATGTTTTAGGATTTTATTGATATCCTTAGATAAAAGGTTATCTAGTGATTAAACTTATTATAATGATTTAAAAAATATTTAATTTGAAAATTATTGTAAAAATGTTTTAGAAAAGGAAAAAAAATTTCTGGGTGAAAATAATTATATATGGATCGACAGTAAGTCATAAACCCATGACCAAAGGACGTTGAGGGTTTAATGAAGACCACTTTCCTAGGAAATTTCATGGAAAACATGCCATTAATTTTAGTTGAAACTTTTGAAATATAAAAATCAATGATTAATAATTAGTGTTAATTTTAATATTAGAGATTAATTTATAATCATATTCGATCTACATAAAATTTAGAGACAAATAGTTATACATGACATTCCATTTTGGAATGTATGATCTGTTAAATGTTTATTTTTGTGATTTAGGTATCAATGTTAAATTTTTTATATCCATTTAATGAAGTGAATCATGAATTAATAATTGATTGATGTACAAAATGGATGAAAATTGTGTTTATATAAAAATATGTTATGTAAGTACAATTAATTTTTTTTCATAGGTTGAAAAATAATTACTGAAAATTAGGAAAATGAACAAAAAACATATTTTATTAATAAATTAATTTTTAATCAAATCATATTCCTCTAAATAAACAAATATTTATGGAATTAAAACCTAAAAATTCATATTATCATTTACCTTTTTTATATTGATGAACTAAATCACTCCCTATAAATATTTATGGTTTTCCTCTAAGTATGTAACTCTACTTTCCACTAATATTATTGTAAAACCCACCACGTTTTTAAATATATATTTATTATATAATACATTGCAATTATTTTCTATGAATAAAAAACATTGTGACATTTATAAGAGATAAATATTACATGGTCGTTATATATTTTTTTTTTCATATTATGTGATTTTAATTTCAAAAAACTGACATACACAGTAGTGATCGGAAATATATTTATAGTCTGATATGAACAATATAATTGTTTTGGTGAATAGTAATTCAACAATATGAATAGTAACTTGTCGTTATGAATTGTAATATGACCAATGGAACATAAAACTCACAAATAATGGTATAAATAAAATTATTGTTCAATAATTTCTGATTCGAGATTAGTTTTTTCTTAAAAATATGATGAATTTGATAGATTCATTTTTTGGGTAAAAATTTTACATTTTAGAGATATTTAAATTATTATATAAAAATAAGGTTTTATTAATTCTTATTATAATAAAATAGAATTTTCTAAACACTCTTATATAATTTCAAATGATAAAATAAATTTATTTTTTAGAACTGTAAAAAATTTAACTGTGCATATTATTAGGCATTTTATATCCGATATTATTTATAATAAAAACGTATTTTCATAGATGAATGCTAACATTTTCATATTAATAAAATAATTATGATAGAATAAATTTTAATATTTAATTTATATTATCAATATTTGTTTCTACTGAATTTATGATGATTTTATAAAATAAATTAGTTTTTTGTGAATAGTTAAAATACAATTTTTTCCATATTTTGAATAAAATAATAATGATGTAAAAATTAATATAAAAATTTGGTGGAATTTTTTAATTAAAATATAATATGAGTGTTCCCATGTGGCCAATACTATGGTCATGCTCATGATCTTGCAAATACCATTACTAAGGTGTCCTAAGAAATTATTAAAAAATCCCTCCACCTTATCTATTAATACCCGTCCATTTATTCTATTACGTTCATTTAAAATACTCCATGATTGATGTTCTAGTATTTTTGTCTCCCTATGAGTCCTTCCATGGTGTATTCAAGCCCCCACATTCTTAACCTTCATGGTTTTGGAGTTACTCTACAAGGTATGGGAATTTACAACCCTTCCCCTTTTCAATAATTCTTTTTTTTGTTAATCCAATTAAAATAACATTATATTATGTTGGGATATGTCATTACATATCTCCAATAAAACCCATATTATGTATAAATTATTAAAGAATCATATTTCTCTCATCAACCTATTTTTGGAATAATTTCATGATGTTGTTTGGCTGCCAAATTTTCTTAAGGAATTTCTCAACTTCTAATTTTCATTCAATTTCTATTTTTTTCATTTTTTATCATCATATCCACAAAAAAAAGTTATTATAAGTCTATTACCTTAATTAATCTGTTATTGTTTTACAATAATTGAATAATTTATTATAATCTCTCTTTTCCCCTCCTTTTATACAACAAATTAAAACAACATCTCAGATGTGTTAATTTATCACATTCAAGGATGAAAAGTTTTCAATTTCTATTTCCAGCATTATGGAATGCCATAATAAAATTTTTAATGATTAACTAGATTATAATAAATTTATTTTATATTATAGATTTTTATGGAACCATTATACATACATAATACTAATTTATGTGGAAATCTAGTTTGTAACAATCAAAATATCGCCAAAATAAACTAAATGTTTATCATTAATGTTCTATCTAATAATTCATCCTCAAACCCATAAAAAATGATATATATAAACATTTACACTTTTGGAGAACTATATCCATTCCACATGAACCCCATTACATATAATCAATTAAATCAATCATGAAATCAAGGAAACAAAAACCATGGAATGGCAGAATTTAGTCTTATAATGTATCAATAAGGACATAAATTATCATAAAAAACTATAATGAATCAAATATATTTATATATGGTTATAAATAGATTTAATTTTATTATCTCAGATATTAATTTCATGTGCATAATACATTCAGACATAATGTTTTCATTCTCTACCCAAACCTCCATTTTCATTTGGGTTACTTTTTTCCTCTACTCACCCCAATGAAATTAATTTTTATTCTTATTCCCACAATAAAAATTATTTTTTAATGTTTTATATATCTGTACTAACTATAATCCTTCATTATTTTATGGGGAGTTACATGCTTTAAAAGGGTCATTTAATATAATTTGTTGTAACACAAGACATTTTCATGTGAACATCACAAATTCATACATATGATCATGTACACACTATAATATATTCTAATAAACTATTAATTTTCTAAAATAATATATTTTAATAGTATTAAACCATATTATGTCACTTCTAGTGTTATAAAAATATATTTCCAAAATAAATCATCTTTTTAAAGTAATGAAGTAATCATCTCATGAATTACACGATGATTTAAAAAGAGTAATTATATATATATCAACTCTAATGTTGAAAATTATGTATAATTTGGACTAATATTTTTGATATAATATAGCATAAATTTTCAATGGTTTATGATTCGTTTTACTATGGATGTGATATTTTGAAACTATTCATGATTTCACTCTTAATTTGTAGTGTTTATGTTTGAGGAATTTTGTTTACATTTCATATGTTAGATTCAATTTGAATATATATATTATTCAATTTTTTCCCATTCAAATTAAGAATGAATTGTAAATCGTAAGTGATGTTTGGGGCCTGCTATAACTAATCTATGCATCGGTAGATCTCACGAGACAAACCAGATATGGACATCTCAGAAGCCATTCCCATTTTCAAATATTGTTCGGGCTGATGAAATAATACTTTTTAGATGTATTGTATGAGGCCATGATGTTATATTTCAAAATATCAAACATTATTAATTTTACTCATTATTAAAATTTATAGTCCATCAAGTTATTTAACTGGTAGAATACCCATGATTATTCATAATTATAGCATTATTTAATCATCCCTTATTCCTTCCATACAATTTTCAAGTATAATTTTTAAAAGAATTTTCATTTACTTATTCAACATGAATAATTTTTATGTTTATTATAACTAAATTTGTATTGATTACCCTTACTGAGAATCTGATAACATCGAAATCTTATTTTTTTTTCACAGGATGTGAATAAGTAAATTATGAATAACATTCAAGGGTAACATAGAAGATATATATGTTGGAAAAAAACTTAAATATTGTTTTCTTCAAGTTGTAATGTTGAAATTATGTATGTATCTAGTTTTAAAAATCTACTAATATAATTCATTCCTTTGGGATACAATTTTTTTACTCATACTAATGTAATGAAATAAATAATCAGCTTGATGAAAATGGGTTCAGCTCATTACATTTGGTATCAGATAATGTTTAGTAGTAATCATTGACTCTAGATTTAGAAAACATAGATTTTGCAATAAAACCCCATGATAGTCTTTGATAATAAAAATTTAAGAACGTCATGGTATTTTGGTAAGAAATAGATTATGTTGATCTTTTGATAAAACACAACCATGTCCAGATATTATAAGTTTTCAATTTTCTGGGACATATGTACCTATGAGTAACTACCCCAACAAAGTGTTTCATGTTTGACCTAGGTTATCTTGGTACATCACAATGGGCCTTAATACTGAACTATTTTGAAACTCTAAGGGGATATTCTTAGTATAATTCACATTTTCTATAAAAACCATTATGAAGGATTTAAATTTAATTTTTTCCTCAAATAAATCATTTTTAAAATTACGATATAATCTATGAATATGATTTTAATTTATTTTAAGTTTATTTCTTAGTTCATATATTACATTATGATTCATAACCTAATATTTTGAATTCCATTATTTATAAATGGTGAATAGTGGAAGGAATTGGAATTGTATGAATACACGTACCCCATGTACATATAGTCCTTCAATGTAAGATAATGATGGTGGTTTTGGAGATATGATTGGTTCTGAGTAGATTATAATTTTATAGGGATACATTACTAAGGTTATGAACAGTAACCTTACCCGCAAGGATCATCCTGAACCACAATGTGAGGGTGAAATGTCAGACCTCTTTTTATGACAAAAACCAAAAAAAATCAATTAGACTACAAACCCATTTGTAACTGAGCAGTGGATATATTACCTAATGAAAATATTTATTACTTTGGGATGTAACAAAATAAATAATGTTTTCATGGAATTTTATCATCTATCTATAGATGCGGTTCAATAGTCAGAGTTGATTCAAAACACAAATTAGGTAGGAGAAATATAATAAATTGAATTGAGTGAAGTTAAGAAAATATACCTAGAAAAATAATTTCCACATGACAATGAGAATATATAGAACAATATTTTTTGAATATGAGGAAAAACGAGGATGAGAATGTTGTAATGTATGAAGCTAACATCACAAGGTTATCATGTAATCTCGCGTACTACATAGGTAATCCATGTAGCAAGATTGATCAATTCATTAACGTATTAAATACATTTCCCTGAACGAAAATAGTCTCCCAATGTTTATCTACATACAATGATATTGTCTTATGTGCCATGAAGATAGAGAAATAATTCTCTAAGTCTTATGTATTTAAGGAAAAATAAGAGAAGTAGAGGGTGGGTGAGTATTGAATCGATAAAGGGAAGAATAAAAAATGGAAATTTTAGAACATGTGATACTTGTAGAAGGAGACTCCATAGGGCCTATTTAAAAAAAATGGAATGTGCAACAAGTGTGGACACAAAGGCCATCATACTGGTGATTGATCGAAAAATAATGATGTTATCAATGATCAAATATATAATTCATTGGAGACGTGACATTATGATAATGATTTTTCAAAGTTTCAAGGAAACATTCCTTATAAAAGGAGTGGGAGCAAGGCCATGATTATAAGATCACAAAAACTAATGTTTAAGTTACTAACGATGTAGTGTAAAATACTATAATTATTTCCCTGAACTTGGAAAATTCATTATTTTATTCTGAATCATTAAATTCCTTTATATCTTCCCTATTTTCAATAAAAATCAGATATTTCCAATTTCACTTGACAAGGGTGTTATTGGTTAGAACACATCAGGGAAGTCTCATTACAATAAAAATGTGTGATAAAGTCTCCATTATGGATGATATTGATGATTTATCTCTTGATTTTATTTTCATACGAATGGTCAACATTGACATTATTCTTTTCATGGATAGGATTTCAAAATATTCTGTGAAAATATATTGTAAGAAGAAGGAAATTACGATTGTTGTTAAAGGTATACAATTCATTATTTTTAGAGAAAAATAATGTGAAATATGTTTCCACAGATGTAATTTATATAGTTTTCAAGGAATATATTGACGAATTTGTTGGTGTATTTATTGATTATATCCTAGTATAATCAAAATTATAATAAGATCAGGATAATAACTTGCGAATTATTATGTTGACTCTAATAAGAAACGAGTTACGAGGGATGTTTTTCAAGTGGGAATAATGGCATCCAAACATCTCTTTTCTTGGACATATTGTCTCTAACGATGGAATCATAGATGTTCCTGCAAAGAAAAAGGGAGTTCAAGAATGTCCTATTTCAACTAACATAACCAAGATATGTAGGTTTATTGGTTTAGCAAGTTATTATAGTAATTTAGTTTGGAACTTCACTTGATTAGCCAACCCGTTAAAGAAGCTTACTCATAAAGGGGTTAAGTTCATATGGACAAGATAATAATAAAAATATTTTTGGTAATTGAATAGAAGATTAGTTATTTCTATGATCCCCACTCTGCCATCGGGGAATGGTATAATTTTTATCTATAGTGATACATTGAAGAAATGAGTTGGTTGTGTCCTAATGAAGAATTATATAGTTATTAACTATGCATCAAGGCGGATAAAAATTCATGAATACCACAATCTAACTCAAGATCATGAGTTTGTTTCTCAAATTATTTTCTCTGAAGATATGGAGGCATTAAAACCATGATGAAATATGTGTGATATATACTGATCATAAGAACTTGAAATACATCTTAAAAAAACCCAACATCAGGAAAAAGAGATGGGTCAAGATGCTTAGGGATAATGATTGTACCATACACAACAACATAGGAATTGAAAATAAGGTAGGGGATGCATTCAAAAGGAAGTATCAAAGAGTTCTAAAAAATTATAATTGAAAAGGATCCTATGTACATGGATCTGGAGAGGATGGAAGTAGAAATCATTAATGAAGGTGAAACATGATTAATATTTCAATTAGTTTACCAACCATATTTAGTAGAATGGATTAAAAGTTCTCAGACTGATGAGGCGAATCTTCAGAAGAAAACTAATCCTGTGAATGATTGGATGTTGAAAGAATTCATATATGATGATGAAATTCTATCATTTTGGAAGAGGATTTGTTTTCCCTCTATACCCATGCTAAAAATGGAGTTATTAGATGATGACCAATGATCGAATTTCTCAATACATACTATTATAACATTTATGTGTAGATATTTGAAGGAACATTTCATGTATGATAATATGAAGAGGGAAATTGATGATTATGTTTCAATGTGTTTAGTCTGTCAATAGTTAAAGGATGAAAATCAAGATCCTAGAAGAATCATTAAATCTCTACCTATTCTTAAGTGGAAATGGGAAGACATCACCATGGATTGTGTCAATGGATTACCCAAAAATAAATGAAAGAATGATGCAATATGGGTAATTATTGATCGACGTACGGAATCATCACATTTCTTCACGATAAGGGACTATTTTAAACTAGAGAGCCTTAAAAAACTCTACATCGATGAATTATTAAGACTTTATAGGGAACCACATTCAATAGTGTCTGATAGCGATCCTTGATTTACATCAAAATTATTAAAAAGTAATTAAAAAAATTTGGACACTAAGCTTCATTTGAATACTTCTTATAACCCCCAAACTGAAAGGCAGTCATAAATGATGATCCAAACGTTAGAATACATTTTGAGATCAAGCTCATTCATCATTCAAGGTACGTGGGATCTATATTTACCCATGGTGGAGTTTTCCTACAATAAAAGTTATCATTCTAGTATTAAAATGGAACCTTATAAATCACTGTACAGTAAGAGATGTAATACACTGAAATGGTGGGATGAATTTGGTTAAAGAAAACTTGTGGGCCTAGATCATGTGGAGGAAACAACAAAGAAATTAAATATAATTAAAACCCATATCCTAGAAGCACAACGTAAGAAAATATCTATGTTGATAATCGAAAGAATGATTTTGAATATGAAGAGGTAGATCAAGTTTTCTTGAAATTATCTCATTGTAAAGGAATTATATGATTTGGAAAGAAAGGGAAAGTGAGCCCTAGGTATATTTTACCTCTGGAAATTATGGAGAGAATAAGAGATATGGATTATCATTTAAAAATACTGCCAAACCTCTCTAAGGTAAAAAATGTGTTCCATGTCTCATCATTGAGAAAGAAAATTCCAAACCTAACACATGTCCTCACTATTGAAAATATTGAATTAGAACATGAGTTATCTTACTGTGAATAATCTTTCTAGAATTTGTACACTAAAGAGTTGGTTTTGAGGAATCAGATGACTTGGCTGGTAAAGGTATATTCATAAAAATTATAAAATTGAAGTGGAAAAGTGGGATTTGGAGAAACATATGATAAAGACCTACCCCAATTTTTTTATGAGGTAACATTCTAGTATTTTATAGGATGAAATTATTTTAAGGGGAGAATTAAACACCCAACGGTGTTACAAATACATTTATTATAGAATGAATTCAACACTAAGTCTATGTGAGAAGGAAATTTTTATATATATAGAAGATTGTTATAAATTGGTTGTTTGATATTATTTATTTTCTCTTGTGATTTCAATTTAAAAAAACTGACATACACTATTGGGATTAGAAAGGTATTTAGTGTTTTTTATGAAAAACTCACATTTATGGTGAATTATGACACAACCTTATGAATATTAACATACTGTTATGAATAGCTATATTAAAAATTGAATAGTTACCACACCTTTGAAAGCATAAAGAATATTTTTTGTTCCATCATTTATATTTTGACATTAGTTTTTCTTATAAATATGAAGATTTTGATAAATTGATTTTTTAGGTAAAAACTGTACATATTAGAGAGATTTAAAGTATTATATCAAAATTTTGTTTTATTAATGTAAGTTATAAATAAATAGTATTATCAAAACACAATTATTTATTGACAAATGATAAAATAAATTTTTTAAGTGACAAATATTTTACTATGTATGTTACTATGCATTTTATGTCCGCTATTATTTTTAATAGATAATTAATTTCATAGATAAATGTTAAAATTATCAAATTTAGATAATTATTATGATAAAATAAGAGTACTTTTTTTAATTCACAATTTAGATATTAGGTTACAATGAATTAATTAGAATATTATAAAATACATCATTTTTTCATGAATAGTAAAAATATAGTATTAAATGTTTTGTATGTTTATTTACATAATAATTATGTAATGATTTATATAATAATCTGGTAGACTTTTTCACATTAAAATAAGATATTAGGTGTCCCAAGGGGCCAATACCATGGGAAAATACCAAGGAAATGCCCATGGTTTTCAATAAACCACTAATGAGATGTCCTCGAAAATTAATAAACATTTCACTCACATTAAATATAAATACCAACCCATTTACTCCATTACATTCACTCCAAAATATTCACCCAAGAATATCGTGAATTTTTATCTCCATAGTAGTCCTCTTGTGGTTTACTCTGTCCCCCATTTTCCTAACCTTCATTTTTTTGGAGTTACTCTACAAGGTAAGGGAATCCACCACCCTTCTATTTTTCCAGCATTCCATTTATGTTAATCATTTTTATATTTCTACTTGATTATGTTGGGATATGTCATTACATACACCCCTTAAAATCCATATTGTGTAAAAATTATGAGATACCCCCTTTTATCTAATATACATATTTTATGAAATTTTAAGTGATATCGTTAGGTTACAGAATGTTTGTAAGGGGTTTCTCAACTTCTCTTTATTTTTCATTCAAGTTCCTTACTTATATTCTTCCATCCTAAACTCCCTTCATAGAAAATGAATGATAATTAATTTACCATTAATATATTATAATTTCTTATGCTAATGTTATAATTCATCATCATCTCTCTTTTCCCCACCTATTATACAAAAAATTGAAACACTTTCCAAGATGAGTTCATTAATCTTATTCAAGGAAGACAAGTTTTGAATTTCAATTATGAACTTCAAGGACGTTCATGAAATCATTAATATGGTTTAAAAAGATCATTATACAATTATTTTATCTTATTAAATTTTCTATAACCCGTATATGTACATTATTATAATTCATAGGACATACTAATTTGTAACAATCAAAAAATAGCCAAAATAAATAAAATGGTTATCAATAACATTCTGTTTAATAAATCATCCTCATAATGTGTAACCAATTGATATATAAAACCATTTGTACTTTTTAATGTTCATTAATTATTTATAATTTTAATTTTAGAGAATTATATCCCTTCATTATGAACACCATTACTTATAATAAAGGGAAGCGATCATGAAATCAAGGAAACAAACACTCTAGAAGGAAAGAATTTAATACTATAATATATCAATTGTGACATAAAAAAAATCTAATAAAACAATAATGAATCAATTATATATTTTTATGGTTCTTATTTAGTTAATTAATGAATTTTAATTGATTATCTAGGACATTAATGTCAATTATGTAATGTATTTGGACATAAAGAATGGATTTTATACCTGAAACTCCATTTTCTTTCATGTTACTCTTGTCCTATATATAACTCAATTAAAATATTATTAATTATTATTTAATCCTAATAAATTATGTATTAATTATATATATATTATTAACAACCTTAATCCTTCTTTATTTTATGGGGATTTGTATTAAGTACAAGGAAATTTAAAAAATTCTTCTTGAAATACAAGTCTGATTCCAAGGAATTTCATGAATTCTTACAAATGTTCAAGGACAATCAATAATCTATTTTTATGAATAATTAGTTTTATAAAAGAATAAATTTTAATATTATGAAAATTTATTATTTAAATTCTAGTTTTATACGAATATATTTCCAAAAGAGCTCATTTTTTCTATGTAACGTGTATTTATCTCATGAATTACTCGTTGATTTTATATGAGTAATTTTATCTATTTCAACACACATGTTTAATAGTATGTATAATTGGTAATAAAATAATATGATATCATCTACCATATTTTATTTAATGGTTTATTATGGGTTGGACTATCTATGTTCTTGCTTGAAACCATTCACTATATTACTCCGAATAGCTTTTATTTATGTTTGGTGAATGTTTTTTAAATTTCAAATGTTAGTGTAAATTTGAATGTATATATTGTTTTAGTTTATATCCATTAATATAAGAAATTAATTAGACATGTTACGTGATTTTTGGTGCCCAATATATACCCTCGAATCATCTATAGGTCTCATGAGACAAAACTAATATTGATTTGGCCGAGGACTTGCCGATTTTCATATATGGTTTTTGCCGAGGCCATAATCATTTTTAGATGACTTAGCCATGGTTTGGATGATATATTTCATAATTTCACGAATAATTCATTTTCCACATTATGAAAATTTATTATCCATGAGTTTATTATACGACAAGGATACCAACGATTAAGATTAATTATCGCATTATTTACTCATCCCTTGTTCTGTCTATATTATGTTCCTGAAATATTATTAAAGGATTGTGTTTTTAATTATTAACCATTCAGAATATTTATGTAAATGACATATTTCATTGTATTTATTTCCATTAATGAGAATCTGATCTCACCCCTTTCACTTTTTATTTTCCCAGGATGTGATGAAGTAAATTATGAATGGCCTGCTGGGGTAACTAAGGATTTATGGATGTCTTGAAAGGAAATTCCATATTGTTTTTCATATTAAGTTGTAATGTTGAAAATCTATATGTATATAGTTTTCCAAAACTAGAAATGAAATTAATTGCATGAGATACATATTTCTTATAATAATTCTAATTTAATTAATTAAGGCACCGACTCTGGGAAATGGGGTCGGTTCGTTACAGTCCTCATACATAAATAACTAATTATATGTTATTACATTTGACATTTATACTTATCCTTCTCTCTTTTCTATAGGATATTTTACAAACTCTTATCATAATTTGGGATATAAAATAAGTTAAAATTAAACAATCTATGAAGAAGATAATTTATAAATTGAGCTGATGAAATTTAATTATGTTAGGGATGACGCAATGCCCTGAAAATCTGAAGTAAAAACCTTATATTTGATTGCAGGTATGACATAACCCACCAAGAACATAAGGGAATATAACATGATAATGATTTATAATTTATTTTCTAATTTTAATAAATTTAATTTAGTTTCTATCTTCAAACAAATGATATTATGTCTTATCATATATTGCAAACAAAAATGAAATTCTTTGATGGCTTGTGTTACACAAAAGACTCAGTTTCACTGAATGATGATATTTTCTTATTCAGTACAGTATTATGTAACACATCCATTAAATTATATGTATTATATGGTAGCTACTATCTTATGAAAATATATGGTTTAAAAAATTTGAAATGAATTCATTGCTATCTAATTAATTAGAAATGAATATAAAAACAAATTAAATTTAAAGGGAATGCTTTTATTTAAAACTATATTTATAATCACAAATATATTATATCCAAATATATTAAATTAATTATAATAAATTAGGAATATAAATATAATATATTTTTTAGATATTCAATCAAACATTTTTATATACATCCTATATATTTGTTAGGAATAAGATAAGAGAATCACAATTTTTTGGATAAAATGATATATTTTTATAATGCAAATTATACCACCATTAAATGGAGACCCAATTTAAATTTAAAAATTTGTATTTTTTATAAATATTATATGTTAAAAAAATTCATATTTTATATCGAATACTAAAAATCAATTTAGGACATCCTTTTAGTATTTTTTGGGGAAGTTTCATTTTTAGATGAAATGTGAAAAATAATGAATTTTAACTCAACACTACTTTTACAAATAAATTAGTTTTAAAGATAAATTATATAAAAAATTAAATTTAACGTAAAATTATATGAATTATTTATCAATTAATCATATGTACATAATCTTAACCAATATTACTATGAAAATTCGTGAAAAATAATAGAATTTTTTTGATGATTGGGCTTTAAAAACCAGCGATGTCATCCTGTTTGTCAGATTAATTTTTTATTATTATCTTCCATTTATGTGATTGTATTTTTAAAAATTGATTACATATTTTTATTCAGAATAATTTATAATTTCTAATATTTTCAAAATATTTTTTGATAAAAAATAATAGGGAATTTGACAAAAAATAAATTTCAAAATCTATATATCTTCTAAAGTTGGCATTTTTCTACCTACGTGTAACCCAATTGAGCTACCACATCACCAAATTAACAATTAATACCTCCATATTCCGCTTCTATTGAACGCGATCTCATTACACCAGCCGCACTATCACCGGGCTTCCCTCTCCCTGTTAGGGTTTCCATGCCCGCATTCTCCGCCTGCGGAATACGTCGCCACTACCTCACCTACAGATGCCGATGTATCCGCCTCCTCACTGAATCCACTGGAAATCCTATCTCATATACAATCGGGTGATCTTCCACGCCTACGACTACCATTTCCTACTTCGGCTCCCGCTGTAAGTCCCGTGAACTATGTCGCATCTCGATCCTGCTGTTTCCTTCTCTTAAAGCAAGTCTACATTCAATCTTTATCACCTGCACAACCTGATGTATACTTTATCACCCCCAAAAAGACCCTATATTCGAAATTACATATTTTTGTTCTTCTAAATAACTTTTAGATTTTAGATGAATTTACATATTTTGTCGTAGCTGTAAATTTCTGCTAAAGACCATCGGTAGACATGCAGCTCACCCTACAACTATTCTTGGATTCTCTTCATCTTCTCAAGCACATCTTCTGTCCTTCAACATAACAAGATTCTATTACTTTTATGATATTCTGACTGGTCATTCCGTATATAGTAAATTGTTCTTTCATACTTGTATATACATTTAATTTTATGAATTTTTATATCTATCCCCAATTTTTTTATCATCTGATGGTAATTTGTTCTTCCATTCAACAACTGTATTTTGGAGAAGTTATTTATGGTCTGTTTCTCAGGGGTGAACTGTCCGATGAGTCTATTGTTTTTGAAGAAATGTGAAGTTGTGGAATACCTCTGGATGTTTAGAGCTAAATCATTTTGATGGAAGGGCTTTTCCAAACCAGGGATATTGCCAAAGGTATGTGATTAATTGTAGATAATAGTTTGGATCAGTGGGTAATTTTATTTTGATGCATGTTCTTCCAAATTTAATGTTATCCATGATTTGAAATTTTTTTGTATGTTGCAATATCATTATAATAGTGACCAATGTGCTGACATGTCTTATTTAATATAGGTTTATTTATCACCCTCTCCTGTTTTTGAATGTAATGGTAACACAACTTCAAGGTAATTTTCATAACACCTTTTCCAATTAATTCAAATCTATATTTGTAAATTTCATGTTTTTACTGTTGCCATTATTTTGAATTTTTCATTTTATAACATAGAGTTTACTGTGTTTTTATGTATTTTTGGATCATCATCGTATGCCTCCTAATCAGTATGTTGTATATTTTCAACTGTCATCAGGATTCGAATGATTGTTATTTATAGGGGATTCATGTTATTGTATCCGGTTATTGTGGCCCATGACAAAGTTGAACTAATTATTGGAGGATATTTGTTTTATACTTCTAATTATCTACATATCCTTAGAATGAGTGGCTTGTAGGATAATTTTCAATAAGTATTCATATTGTCATATTTCATTATATTGTTTATATTTTTATTCATTCACCAGTAATTTGTTCTTCTATTCAACAACAACTGTATTTCAGGGTATTTATTTAGGTTCTGTGTCTCAGCGGTGAACTGCCCGATGAGTCTATTGTTTTTGATGAAATGAAAAGTTGTGGAATAACCCCAGATATTTATAGCTACATCAAATTTCATTGAAGGGATTTTCCAAACCAGGGATCTTGCAAAAGGTATGTGCTTAATTGCAAACAATAGTTTGGATCAGTGGGTTATTTTTTTAATGCACGTTCTACCAAATTAAATGTTATCCATGATTTGTAAATTGTTTGTATGTTGTAATATCGTTGTAATGGTGCCCATTGTGCTGACATGTCTTATTTAATAGAGGCATTATTTAATCATCCCTTATTCCTGCCATACTATGTTCAAGTATAATTTTTAAACGAATTTGCATTTACTTATTCGTCATGCATAATTTTTATGTTATGATAACTAAATTTGTATTGATTACCCTTACTGAGCATCTGATAACATCGATTTCTTATTTTTTTCACGGTAAGTGAATAAGTAAATTATGAATAACATTCAAGGGTAACAAGGGAGTAATATATGTTGTAAAAGAATTTAAATATTGTTTTTTTTTCAAGTTGTAACGTCCAAATTATGTATGTATCCAGTTTTAAAAATCTACTAATATAATTCATTCCTTTGGGATAATTTTTTTTTAATCATGCTAATGTAATGAAATAAAGAATCAGCTTCAAGAAATTGGGGTTAGGTAATAACATTTGGTATCAGATAATGTTTAGTAGTAATCATTGAAACTAGATTTAGAAAACACAGATTTTGAAATAAAACCCCAAGATAGTCTTTGAGAATAAAAATATAAGAACATCATGGTATTTTGGTAAGAAATAAATTATTTCGATCTTTTGATAAAACACATCCATGTCTAGATATTATAAGTTTTCAATTTACTGGGACATATGTACCTATGAATAACTACTCCAATAAAGTGTTTCATGTTAGACCTAGGTTATCTTGGTACATCACAATGGGCCTTACTACCTAACTGGTTTGAAACTCTTAGGGGATATTCTTAGTATAATTCACATTTTATATAAAACCCATTATGAAGGATTTAAATTTAAATTTTTCCTCAAATAAATCATTTTTAATATAGAAATATTATCTATGAATATAATTTTAATTTATTGTATGTTTATTTTTAGTTCATATATTACATTATGATTCATAACCTAATATTTTGAAATCCATTATTTATAAATGATGCATAGTGGAAGGAATGGGAATTGCATGAATACACGTACCCCATTTACGTATAGTCCTTCAATGTAAGATAATGATAGTGGTTTTGGAGCTACGATTTGTTCTGAGTAGATAATAATTTTACAGGGATACATTAATAAGGTTATAAATATTATCCTTACCCACAAGGAGCATCCCGAACCAGAATGTGAGGGTGCAATGTTAGACCTCTTTTTATAAAAAAAACCGACAAAATTCAATTAGACTACAAACCAATTTTTAACTGAGCAGTGGATATATTACCTAATGAAAATATTTATTCCTTTGGGATGTAACGAAATGGAGAAGGTTTTCAAAGAATTTTTTCATCTATCTATAGACGCGGATCAATAGTTGGAGTTGATTCAAAACACAAATTAGGTGGGAGAAATATAATAAATTGAATTTAGTGACGTTATGAAAATTTACCTAGAAAAATAATTTCCTCGTGAACAATGAGAAGATATGGAACAATATGTTTTTAATATGGGGAAAAAAGTGGATGAGAATTTTGTAATGTATGAAGCTAACATCACAAGGTTATCAATGAATCTCACGTACTACATAGGTTATCCATGTAGCAAGATCGATCAATTCATTAATGTATTAAATCCATTTCTCTGAAGGGAAATAGTCCCCCAATGTCTATCTACATACAATGATATTGTCTCATATTCCATTAAGATAGAGAAATAATTCTCTAAGTCTTATGTATATAAGGAAAAATAAGAGAAGTAGAGGGTGGGTGAGTGTTGAATCGATAAAGGGAAGAATAAAAAATGGAAATTTTACAACATGTGATACTTGTTTAAGGAGACTCCATATGGCCTATTTAAAAATAAAGGGAGTGTGTGACATGTGTGGACACAAAGGCCATCATATTGGTGATTGCTCGAAAAATAATGATTTTATCAATGATCAAATATATAATTCATTGGAGATGTTACATTATGAAATAATTTTTCAAAGTGTCAAGGAAACATTCCTTATAAATGGACTAGGGAGCAAGGCCATGATTATAAGATCACAAAAACTAATGTTTAAGTTACTAATGATGTAGTGGAAAATACTATAATTATATTCCAAATCTTGGAAAATTCTTTATTTTATTCTGAATCATTAAATTCCTCTATATCTTCCCTATTTTCTATAAAAATTAGATATTTCCAATTTCCCTTAACAAGGGTGTTATTGGTCAAAACACATCAGGGAAGTCTCATTGCAACAAAAATGTGTGAAAAAGTCTCCATTATGGATGATATTGATTATTTATCTATTGACTTTATTTTCATACCAACCGTCAACATTGACATTATTCTTTTCATGGATAGGATTTCAAAAAATTATGTGAAAATATATTTTAAGAGGAAGGAAATTACGATTCTTCTTAAAGGTATAAAATTCATTATTTTTATAGAAAAATAATCCTTATATGATTTCAATCTAAATCCACCATAATTTTATCTAGTTAATTAAATTATTTGTGAGGATGAGAATTCATTATAAATGGGTAAAAAAATATCATTAAATTTTAAATGTACCTATTGTGAAAGAATATATTGATTTTCTCTATAGGATTTACCAGGAAACCCTCCATAGGAGGAAGTGGAGTTATCTATTAATTTTATACCAGTTCCAAGGACTATATCAATGATTCCATATAGAATAACCACTACTGAATTAGTAGAACTGAATAAAAATCAATAGGAATTGAGTGATAATGGATTTATTCACTATAGTGATTCTCTAGGAGGATCCCCTATTCTTATCGTCATGAAGAAAGATCGATCAATGATATTTTGTATTGACTAAATGGAGATCAATGCTATTAAAATAAAAAAATCACCCCCTTACACATATTGATGATTAATTTGATCAAAATCATGAATCCTAATATTTTTCGAAGATTGACCTTTGATCCTGATATCATATGTTTGGTGTGAGGGACAATAATATTTATAAGATAATATTTCAAAATAGGTATGGGCATTAAGAGTTACAATAATGCCTTCTGGACTGACTAATGTGACATATGTTTCCACAGATGTAATTTATATATTTTTCAAGGATTATATTGATGAATTAGTTGGTGTATTTATTGATTATATATTAGTATACTCAAAATTATAATAAGATCAGGATAATAACTTGAGAATTATTATTTTGACTCTAAGAAGAAACGAGTTATGAGGGATGTTTTACAAGTTTGAATAATGGCATCCAAATATCTCTTTTCTTGGTCATATTGTCTATAAGGATGGAATCATAGATGTTCCTGCAAAGAACAAGGGAGTTCAGGAATGTCATATTTCAACTAACATAACCGAGATATGTAGGTTTATTGGTTTAGCATGTTATTATAGGAATTTAGTTTAGAACTTCACTCGATTACCCAACCCATTAAAGAATCTTACTCGTGAAGGGGTTAAGTTCATATGGACAAGATAATGATAAAAATGTTTTTTGTAATTGAATAGAAGATTAGTTAATTCTATGATCCCCACTCTGCCATCAGAAAATGGTATATTTTTGATCTATAGTGATACATTGATGAAATGAGTTGGTTGTGTCCTAATAAAGAATTATATAGTTATTACATATGCATCAAGGTGTATAAAAATTCATGAATACCACTATCTAACTCAAGATCAAGAGTTTGTTGCTCAAATTATATTCTCTGAAGATATGGAGGCATTAACACCGTGATTAAATAAGTGTGATATATACTGGTCATAAAAGCTTGAAATACATCTTCAAAAACCCAACATCAAGCAAAAGAGATGGGTCAAGATGCTCATGGATAATGATTTTACCATACACTACAACATAGGAATTGAAAATAAGGTAGGGGATGCATTCAAAGGGAAGGTTCAAAGAGTTATAAAAAATTATAATTGAAAAGGATCCTATGTACATGGATCTAAAGAGGATGGAAGTAGAAATCATTAAAGAAGGTGAAACATAATTAATATTTCAATCAGTTTACCAACCATATTTAGTAGACGGGATTAAAAGTTCTCAGACTGATGAGGTGAATCATCAGAAGAAAATTAATCATGTGAATGATTGGATGTTGAAATAATTCATATATGAAGATGAAATTCTAACATTTTGGAAGAGGCTTTGTTTTCCCTCCATACCCAAGCTAAAAATGGAATTATTAGATGATGACCAATGATCGAATTTCTTAATACATACTATTATAACATTTATGTATAGATATTTGAAGAAACATTTCATGTATGATAACATGAAGAGGGAAATTGATGATTATGATTCAATGTGTTTAGTCTGTCAATAGGTAAAGGATGAAAATTAATATCCTAGTGGAATCAATAAATCTCTACCTATTCTTAAGTGGAAATGGGAAGACATCACCATGGATTGTGTCAATGGATTAAAAAAATCTCAATGAAAGAATGATGCAATATTGGTAATTATTGATCGACGTATGGAATCATCACATTTCATCACTATAAGGGTCTATTTTAAACAAGATAGCCTTAAAAAACTCTACATTGATGAATTATTAAGACTTCATAGGGAACCACTTTCAATAGTGTCTTATAGCGATCCATGATTTACATAAAAAATCTGAAATAATAATTAGAAAAATTTGGACACTAAGCTTCATTTGAATACTTATTATCACCCCAAAATGAAAGGCAGTCATAAATGATGATCCAAACGTTAGAAGAAATTCTGAGATCAAGATCATTCAACATTCAAGGTATGTGGGATCTGTATTTACCCGTGGTGGAGTTTTCCTACAATAAAAGTTTCCATTCTAGTATTAAAATGGCACCTTATAAATCACCGTACGGAAAGAGATGTAATACACCGACATGGTGGGATGAATTTGGTTGAAGAATACTTGTGGGCCTAGATCATGTGGTGGAAACATCAAAGTATGTAAAAATAATTAAAACCCATATCCTAGAAGCACAATTTAAGAAAATATCTATGATGATAATCGAAGAAATGATTTGGAAGATGAAGAGGGAGATCAAGTTTTCTTGAAATTATCTCATTATAAAGGAATTATAAGATTTGGAATGAAAGTGAAAGTGAGCCCCAGGTATATTTTACTTTTGTAAATTATGGAGAGAATAAGAGATATGGATTATTATGTGAAAATACCGCATAACCTCTATAAGGTAAAAAATGTTTTCCATGTCTCATTATTGAGAATGTAAATTTCAAACCTAACACATGTCCTCACTATTGAAAATATTGAATTAGAACATGAGTTATCTTACTGTGAAGAATCTTTCTAGAATCTGTACACTAAAGACTTGGTTTTGAGGAATCAGATGACTTGGCTGGTAAAGATATATTCAGAAAAATTATAAAATTGAAGTGGAAAAGTTGGATTTGGAGAAACAAATGATGAAGAACTACCCAAATATTATTATGAGGTAACATTCTAGTATTTTATAGGATGAAATTATTTTAAGGGGAGAATTAAACACCCAACGGTGTTACAAATACATTTATTATAGAATGAATTCCACACTATGTATATGTGAAAAGGAAATTTTGATATTTATAGAAGATTGTTATAAATTAGTTGTTAGATATTATTATTTTTTTCTTTTGTGATTTGAATTTAAAAAAAACAGACATACACTATTGGGATTAGTAAGGTATTTAGAGATTTTTAATAAAAACTCACATTTTTGTTGAATAATGACATAACCTTATGAATATTAACATATTGTTATGAATATTTATATTAAAAATTGAATAGTTACCACACCTTTGAAAGTATAAATAAATTTTTTTGTTCAATCATTTATATTTTGACTTTCGCTTTTCTTATAAATATGACGAATTTGATAAATTGATTTTTCGGGTAAAAACTGTACAAATTAGAGAGATTTAAAGTATTATATCAAAATTTGGTTTCATTAATGTGTTTTATAATTAAATAGTATTATCAAAACTCAATTATTTATTGACAAATGATAAAATAAATTTTTTAAGTGACAAATATTTTACTATGTATGTTACTATGCATTTTATGACCGCTATTATTTTTAATAAATAATTAGTTTCATAGAGAAATGTTAAAATAATCAAATTTAGATAATTATTATGATAAACTAAGTGTACTCTTTTTCATTCATAATGTCGATATTAGGTTACAATGAATTAATGAGAATATTATAAAATACATCATTTTTTCATGAATAGTAAAAATATAGTATTAAATGTTTGGTATGTTTATTTACATAATAATTATGTAATGATTTATATAATATTCTGGAAGACTTTTTCACATTAAAATAAGATATTAGGTGTCCCAAGGGGCCAATACCATGGGAAAATACCAAGGGAATGCCCATGGTTTTCAATAGACCACTAACGAAATGTCCTCGAAAATTAATAAACATTTCACTCACATTAAATATAAATACCAACCCATTTACTCCATTACATTCACTCCAAAATATTCACCCAAGAATATCGTGAATTTTTATCTCCATAGTAGTCCTCTCATGGTTTACTCTCTCCCCCATTTTCCTAACCTTCATTTTTTTGGAGTTACTCTACAATGTAAGGGAATCCACCACCCTTCTCTTTTTCAAGCATTCCATTTATGTTATTCCTTTTTTAATATCTACTAGATTTGGTTGTGATATGTCATTAAATATACCCCTTAAAATCCATATTGTGTAAAAATTATGAGATACCCCCTTTTATCTAATCTACATATTTGATGAAATTTTAAGTGATGTCGTTAGGCTGCTGAATGTTTGTAGGGGGTTTCTCAACTTCTCTTTTTTTTCTTTCATGTTCCTTTCTTATATTCTTCCATCCTAAACTTCCTTTATAAAAAAAAGATTGATAATTAATTTACCATAAATATATTATAATTTTTATGCTAATGTAATAATTCATCATCATCTCTCTTTTCCCCACCTGTTATTCAAAAAATTGAAACACTATCCAAGATGTGTTCATTTATCTTATTCAAGGAAGACAAGTTTTCAATTTCAATTTTAAACTTCAAGGATGTTCATGAAACCATTAATATGGTTTAAAAAGATCATAATACATGTATTTTATCTTATTAAATTTTCTATAACCCGTATATGTACATTATAATAATTCATAGGACATACTAGTTTGTAACAATCAAAATATAGCCAAAATAAGTAAAATGGTTATCAATATTGTTCTGTTTAATAAATCATCCCCATAATGTGTATCCAATTGATATATAAAACCATTTATACTTTCTAATATTCATTAATTATATACAATTTTATGTTTAGATAATTATATCCATTAATTATGAACACCATTATATATAATAAAGGGAAGCGGTCATGAAATCAAGGAAACAAACACTCTAGAACGAAAGAATTTAATACTATAATATATCAATTGTGACATAACAAAACTTAATAAAACTATAATGAATCAAATATATTTATTTATGGTTCTTAATTAGAAAATTAATGAATTTAAATTGATTATCTAGGACATTAATGTCAATTATGTAATGTATTTTGACATAAAGAAATGATTTTATACCCGAAACTCCATTTTCTTTCAGGTTACTCTTATCCTATATATAACTTAATTAAAATATTATTTATTATAATTTACTCCTCATAAATTATTTATTAATTATATATATATTATTAACAACCTTAATTCTTCTTTTTTTATGGGGATTTGTATTAATTACAAGGAAATTTAAACAATTCTTCCTAAAATACAATCTTGATTCCAGGGAATTTCATGAATTCCTACAAATGTTCAAGGAAAATCTATAATATATTTTTAGGAGTAATTAGTTTTATAAAAGAATAAATTTTAATATTAGGAAAATATATTATTTAACTTCTAGTTTTATACAAATATATTTCCAAAAGAGCTCATTTTTTTCTATGTAAAGTGTATTTATCTCATGAATTACTTGTTGATTTTATATGTGTAATTGTATCTATTACAACACACATGTTGAATAATATGTACAATAGTGAAAAAACTAATATGATATCATCTACCATATTTTATTTAATGGTTTATTATGAGTTTGACTATCTATGTGCTTTCTTGAAACCATTCACTATATTACTCCGAATTGCTGTTGTTTATGTTTGGTGAAAGTTTTTTACATTTCATATGTTAGTGTAGATATGAATGTATATATTGTTTTAGTTTATATCCATTAATTTAAGAAATTATTTAGACATGGTTAGTGATTTTTGGGGCCCAATATATACCCTCGAAGCATCTATAGGTTTCATGAGACAAAACTAATATAGTTTTGGTCGAGGTCTTGCCGATTTTCAAATACAGTTTTTGCCGAGGCCGTAATCATTTTCAGATGACTTAGCCGAGGCTTGGATGATATATTTCAGAATTTCATGAATAATTCATTTTCCACATTATGAAAATTGATTATCCATGAGTTTATTATACAACAAGGATACCAATGACTATGATTTATTATCGCATTATTTACTAATCCCTTATTCTTGCTATATTATGTTCCTGAAATTTTATTAATGGATTGTGTTTTTAATTATTAAACATTCCAAATATTTATGTAAATGATATATTTAATTTTATTTATTTCCATTAATGAGAATCTGATATCACCCCTTTCACTTTTTATTTTCCAAGGATGTGATGACGTATATTATGAATGTCCTACCGGGGTAACCTAGGATTTATGGATGTTTTGAATGAAATTTCCATATTGTTTTTCATATTAAGTTGTAATGTTGAAAATCTATATGTATATAGTTATCCAAAACTAGAAATCAAATTAATTACATGAGATACATATTTCTTATAATAATTCCAATTTAATGAATTAAGGCACCGACTCTGGGAAATGCGGTCGGTTCATTACAGTCCTCATACATAAATAACTAATTATATGTTATTCAATGTGACATTTATATTTATCCTTCTATCTTTTCTAGAGGATATTTTACAAATGCTTATCATAATCTGGGATATAAAATTAGTTAAAATTATGCAATCTATGAAAAATATAATTTATAAACTGAGTGGATGAAATTTAATTATGTTAGGGATGACGTAATGCCCTGAAAATCTGAAGTAAAAACCATATATTTGATTGCATGTGTGACATAACCCACCAAGATCATAAGGGAATATAACATGATAATTATTTATAATATATTTTATATTTTTAATAAATTTTATTTAATTTATATCTTGAAAAAAATGATATTATGTCTTATCATATATTGCAAACAAAAATGAAATTCATTGATGGCTTGTGTTACACAAAAGACTCAGTTTCACTGAATGATGATATGTTCTTATTCAATACAATATTATGTAACACATCCATTAAATTATATGTGTTATATGGTACTTACTAACTTATGAAAATATATGGTTTAAAAAACATGAAATGAATTCATTAGTATCTAATTAATTAGAAATGAATATAAAAACAAATTAAATTTAAAAGGAATGCTTTTATATAAAACTATATTTATAATCACAAATATATTATATCCAAATATATTAAATTAATTATAATAAATGAGGAATATAAATATAATATATTTTTTAGATATTCAATCAAACATTTTTATATACATCATATATATTTGTTAGGCATAAGATAAGAGAATCACAATTTTTGGATGCTATATTTTTATAATGTAATTATACCACCATTAAATGGAGACCCAATTTAAAATAAAAAATTTGTGTTTTTTATAAATATTATATTTAAAAATATTAATATTTTAAATCGAATACTAAAAATCAATATAGGACATCATTTTAGTATTTTTTGGGGAAGTTTCATTTTTAGATGAAATGTGAAAAATAATGAATTTTAACTCAACACTTCTATTTCAAATAAATTATTTTTAAAGATAAATTATATAAGAAATTACATATAACATAAAATTATAGGAAATATTTATCAATTAATCATATGTACATAATTTTAACCAGTATCACTATGAAAATTCGTGAAAAACAATAGAATTTCTTGTATGATTGTGCTTTCAAAACCCGCGATGTCTTCCCGTCTATCAGATTAATTTTTAATTATTGTCTTCCATTTATGTGATTGTATTTTTAAAAATTGATTACATATTTTTATTCAGAATAATTTATAATTTCTAATATTTTTAAAAGATTTTTTGATAAAATATAATAGTGAATGTGACAAAAAATAAATTTCAACATCTATATATCATCTAAAGTTGGCATTTTTCTGCCAACGTGTCACCCAATTGAGCTACCACGTCCCCAAATTAACAATTAATCCCTCCATATTTCGCTTCCATCGAACGCGATCTCATTACCCCAGCCGCACTGTCACCGATCTTCCCTCTCCCTGTTAGGGTTTCCATGCCCACACTCTCCTCACGCGGAATACCTCGCCACTACCTAACCTACAAATACCGATGTATCCTCCTCCTCACTGAACCCACCACAAATCATATCTCATAGACAATCGGGTAATCTTCCACGCCTACGACTACCGTTTCCTACTTCAGCTCCCGCTGCAAGTCCCGTGAACTCTGTCGCCTATGGATCCCGCTGTCTCCTTCTCTTAAAGAAAGTCTACATTCAATCTTCGTCATGTGCACAACCCGATCTATGATTTATCACCCACAAACAAACACTATATTCGAAATTACATATTTGTGTTCTTCTAAATAACTTTTAGATTGTAGATGAATTTTCATTTTATGTCGTAGCTGTAAATTTCTGCTAAAGACCATCGGTAGACATGCTGCCCACCCTACAACTATTCTTGGATTCTCCTCATCTTCTCCAGAACATCTTCTGTCCTTGAACATAACAAGATTCTATTACTTTTATGTGATTCTGAAAGGTTATTCCGTATATAGTAAATTGTTCATTCTTACTTGTATATACATTTAATTTTATGAATTTTTATATCTATCCCCAATTTTTTTATCATCCGCTGGTAATTTGTTCTTCCATTAAACAACTGTATTTTGGAGAAGTTATTTATGGTTTGTGTCTCAGGGTTGAACTATATGATGAGTCTATTGTTTTCGAAGAGATGTAAAGTTGTGGAATACCTCTGGATGTCTAAAGCTACATCATTTTTATTGAAGGGATTTTCTAAACCAGGGATCTTGCCAATGGTATGTGATTAATTGTAGATAATAGTTTGGATTAGTGGGTAATTTTATTTTGATGCATGTTCTGCCAAATTTAATGTTATCCATGATTTGAAAATTGTTTGTATGTTGCAATATCATTATAATGGTTCCCAATGTGCTGACATGTCTTCTTTAATATAGGTTTATTTATCACCCTCTCCTGTTTTTGAATGTAATGGTTACACAACTTCATGGTAATTTTCCTAATACCTTTTTCAATTAATTCAAATCTACATTTGTAAATTTCATGTTTTTTATTCTTTCCATTATTTTGAATTTTTCATTTTATAATATATAGTTTACTGTGTTTTTATGTATGTTTTGATCATCATCGTAGGCATCCTAATCAGTATGTTCGATATTTTCAACTGTCATCAGGATTCGAATGACTGTTATTTATAGGGGATTTATGTTATTGTATCAGGTTTTTGGGGCCCATGACAATGTTGAACTGATTATTGGTGGATATTTGTTTTATACTTCTAATTATCTATATTTCCTTAGAATGAGTGTCTTGTTGGATAATTTTCAATCTGTATTCATATTGTCATATTTTATTATATTGTTTATATTTTTATACATTCACCAGTAATTTGTTCTTCCATTCCACAACAACTGTATTTCGGGGTATTTATTTATGGTCTGTGTCTCAGCGGTGAACTGCCCGATGAGTCTATTGTTTTCGATAAAATGAAAAGCTGTGTAATACCCCCAGATATTTATAGCTACATCAATTTGATTGAAGGGGTTTCCCAAACCAGGGACCTTGCAAAAGGTATGTGATTAATTGCAAACAATAGTATGGATCAGTGGGTGATTTTTTTTAATGCATGTTCTACCAAATTCAATGTTATCCTTGATTTGTAAATTGTATTTATGTTGTAAGATCGTTGAAATGGTGCCCATTGTGCTGACATGCCTTATTTAATATAGGTTTATTTATCACCATATCCAGTTTTGGAATAAAATGGTAACACAACCTCCAGGTAATTCTCCTAATATCTTTTTCTATTAATTCAAATTTACATTTTTAAATTTCATGTTTTGTAATATAGAAATTATTTTAAAATATTCATTTTATAATATATAGTCTACTATATTTTCAGGTATTTTTTTATCATTGTGGTATGCCTCATAATCTGTTTGTTTGATATTTTTAATTACCGTCATGATTTGAATGAATCTGTAGTTTAGAAGGGATTCAAGTTATTATTGTTGGTTATTGTGGCCCATGAAAAATTTGAACCAATTATTGGTGGTGATTTGTTTTATACTTCTAATTATCAATACTTTCGTAGAATTAGTGGCTTGCAGGTTAATTTTCAATATGTATTCATACAGTGATATTTTATTATAATGTTTGTATTTTTATTTATTTCAATAGAAATAATTCCAAATTACTAAAATCTATGAATTTGTAAACTAATTAAAAAGAGATGGATCTCATATCCTCTTTCTGAAATTGCGTATCAAATTTTCATATTTTCACGCCAAAAAAATGATTTCATGTCACAGATGGTAATCACAACAATTTATTGGAAATAAGAACCATGCACGATTATTATAGGGAGATTATTAATTTCATAGTGACTTTCTAGTTGAGAGTGACATAATTTAAATAGTCATTATTGATTGGATGGCAAATATTTTTTCACCAATATTTGCATTCACCTTTATACTAATACAACTTTTTTATTGAATGAAATGCATTAAAAGTTAATAATTTTTTGTTTTTATGAGACAATAATAAGTTGTTTTGTTTTATTGGTTTGTTCTCAATCAGAAAGATTCAAGGATTCATTGAATCAACAGTGAAACATTTTGGAAAGGTAGATATACTTATGAATTCTACAAATTGGTATTTTCTCCTTCCACTAGAATATTTTGCATTGACTGGTTTTGGAGAAGGTTATGAAATAAGATGAATATGTTTGTGGATAAACAATTGAAATTGAATTGTTTATAGGCTGAACCAGTTGCAACTTCAAATACAAAATTGTGAAATATTAAAAAATCATTAGTTTTACTTTTGAAACTAAATTCAAAATAGTTTTGAAGCTGAATGATTCAATAAACATCATAATCTAATATATATATATATATATATTAGTCGCTATATGAATTTATTCCATTGTATTTCCTCCAGAATTAAATAATTCTAATCATGTTTTTGTTTGTCTACTAGACGTTATGATGTTTATATTCATATTTCTTCCAAGGTTGGACTTGCTGATTTTTACTTAAGGTTAGTTTCCATTCATCTTTCTCAATATGTTGAAACAAGTAGTTCATTTAATAATATATAGTGATTTATAAATTTTTAAGACCACATTTGGTTTCTCAAATTTCCCCAAAATTCAAAGATGTTGAACTGGAGTTCAAGAAACCATCCATGCCAGCCAAATCATCGACCACTCTAGGAAATAAAAGTGTTGTCGCCAATACAATATGAACTTCCCATGTCCCCTACCCAGAGATGACCGTTGATGTTCCGAAGAATAGAGTAGTAACAAAGGCCATGGTATTAAACTCACCAGGGAATGTTTCATTACATATTAATCCATTTATTTTTATGTATTTCATCACTTATTGCTTCTAGGGTATGAACATATAATGTTCAATTTATTTTCCTCTTATGATCATTATTCTCATTTAGGTTTTGATCATTGGAACAAAATCCAATATCAATAGGGTGATTATAAAATAGTTTTTTTCAAATGATGTGAGATGTCTCATTTACCTACGGTTCTTATTTAAAATTATCATGTCTTTTTAAACTTCAAACATGAACAATCCTTTAATATTTATAACATGTTTTCATTATGAATCTTTGTAATGATATCATATGATGTATGAAATGTTATTATATGTTTGTGTATATTATTTCATGTGTTTTTTATCCAACATGTTTTCTAAATATGCCCATCTACTTGACTATTCTGTTTATGGTGGAAAATTTGTATAGATATCAAATGAATTATGTTGTAGTTTCTTTAGTTGATATACAGAACATGCATTATGATTTGATATTGTCATTTCAAACTGAAAATCCAGTTTAATTTTTTATTAGTTCTTGTTTTTTAATGAAGTAGTTTGCATATGTGATGCTTGATTTTCAACTGAATATTCAATTTTTTTTAATAATAGTTAAATTATTACGTTTTTTTGTTAATGAAGTTGTTTACATTTCTGTTACATTTTTTTTATTTTCCATAGTAGATTTATATATTTATCTAAGAGAGAATGTGTTATATGTTTCTGGTTTTTAATCACTGAATATTTGGATTGTAAAGGTTTTATTATAAGGATCATATTCAACGGTTCATCAATAGGTTCCCCTTGATGGTTGAAGTAGAATTATTGTTTTGTTAGCTAAAAGGCACCAGAACCACTTTCATCCATCATAGATCACCTCTTCTGTTATCTCTTTTTCCTTATATGCATTTCCACTATCTTTGACATCATTGAAAATCACACACCACATGGAAACACTCTTAAAATGATTTTCCCTTCTTATTTGAAAATACAACTATCCAACCATATAAGAAATATGTTTATAGTTGCATATGTTGAATTTATCAATTTCATATGGAGAGGTTCAAAAAAGGTCATTCGCGAGAAGACCCTTTTCATATGCCAGTCATCCTTGGATGATATTTTTTCTGCTATCCCAAATGCCCATTCGCTTCTTGTAGATCATTACAGTAACATAGTTCAATACTTGGCTACCTCCTTTCACTGGCTGGCTCAAGGGTAACACGGACGGGGCATTGATGCAAAATCCAGGTCAAGCTGGATTTGGAGCTGTGTTTCGCAATTGATGCTCTACATTGATATTGAAGAGGGAGTTTCTATTTTTTGATAGCACTAGATCATGTACACTCTTTGAGCAGTGTATCATGTGTTTCATTTTAGCATCAGATTTTTTTAAAAGAATTGATAATTTATTTTATTTTAGTAGTGAAACATGAATTTTTATTGAGTAGTGGATCATTTTTTTAGAGAATCAGAATCCTATCACCATGCGAATGCATGGGTGTGTACTAGTTAAGGTGAAATAATGCATATCATTGAACTAATCATTAATAATAAGATCCAAATAGACCTAAAAAATTTACAAAAGTAATTTTACAGACCTATATAGAAACTATAATCCATAATCTAAAGTATGGACCATTATGGGGTCAACATTAAATGGGTTAAACGTGGCTGGAATGACCCTTTCAAAAATTTACAAGAGTGACAGTTCTCCTCCACTATAAAAAGTCAGTCAATCCTCCCATATCCATCCACATTTGAAGAGACATTTTTATGAACAATAGAAGTCCTAATAACAACTCAAAATACCTAAAATCATCTTATAAGTCTTCTGTCGAGTATAAATTCATCCAAGGATGTTTTTTACAATCCCAAATGATCTACCCCAGATAAGCGATGACATCTTTCCTCAAGCTATTAATATTTATTCACTTCCTGCACCACCTAAAATAACCTAATTCGGTGATTAAATAAAAAAAGTTACATAAATAAACTACAATGTTTGAAATTTATGTTTCATAACTAAACTTACCCACACTTCCAAATAATGGGTAACTAATATAGTATTTATGTGTACGGAGAATTACTACCTCACGAAATGAAGTTGTTCATTTTTTCCTTTAAAAGTTTTCATGATTGGGAGTTATTATGGAAATAATATTTATTTTATAATAATATTATTTTTAATATGTATTTACACATCAATAATTATTTTATGACACATACCCATATACATTTCATTTTTTATATATGATAACATCATTTTTGGAAGTCTGGACAACTAACCCCTCAATGCAATGTGATTCGATCACACTATAAATGAAAGATATAAATGATGGTATTAATAAACCTACATAACATATATATGAAACTATAATTATATTTTAAATATATTTAATTTACTTTTCATTCATTTAAAATGGTAATTAAATAAATGTAGTATTAATGCATAGGTACGACCAACCGTTTCCACGAACACAATATTCCATTTTCTAATCTCCAAATGTAATGAATTAATATATATATATAATTAATCTATTTTATATTTAAATAATTTTTGAAATTTTTTAAATGATGAATCAATGATACCATAAAACAAATAACATGATAAAACATACTCCACAAACAAGGAAATTAAATTTTTTTTTTGAAAATAGTAATGAATTGTTATTAAACTGATATTAAGATATTATAAGATATTAATATATGATATTAAAGATTTTATTATGTTTCTAGTAATATTTATTGACATATTTAAAATTGTTATAATGGAATTCAATGTATGTTCATCCAAAATGGAAATGCATGGTAATGGATTTCATCTCTATTTAAATTTCATTAAGACCTATTAGTTGTATTTTACCTAGTTTTTATATGGTTTATATAATGCTCATTGAAATTTAATATCATGAATATAAAATATTTTTACTCAAAATTGGTTAATTTTTATTGATATCATCCTTATTCTTCCTATGGATAGTTTATGATTGATTTGGATAAGGATAATATTTTTATTCACTTCCTTGACAATATTTATTGTCCCAATGAAATATTCAATTTTCTATGAACATTAAACCTTAAATTAACCCTAATTATCTATTTGATTTATCAAGGATATATCTATTGTATAAATTATATAAAATTCATAATACGGTTTATAATTATAATGTCATGTGATTATTTGGGGACACTTAAATAAATCTATATCTTTTACTCGATACATATATTTGTGAAGGAAAATTATAAAATTTATTATACAATATATGCTTAATGATTAGGAAAGGAATGATTTTGGTGGGTCCTTGTTATAGATATCCCTTCAATGTATTGACAGTTTCATGGGAGGTTTCAGTTGGCTCTCCGGATTTGATGGTTTTTAAATGATATGATAAATGGTAATGTGAATGGCCTTGATGGTAATGGTTTTATGTACGTTGGAAACATGGAATCTAGTAATTTAGAATTTTCATTATTTATTTCAAGTTATTATTCATCCATGAGATTTTGTATCAGAATATTTATGGATAATCTATACTTTCAGTTCACTGATTGGGTGGAATGTTTTCCAGTTTCTTATATTTCCATATTGAAAATTAAAAATCTAGTAATTTAAATGGAATGTGTTTCTAGTATTCACTATTATATGTTTTTATTAACTTTTTATCATTTTTTTATTACATGGTGTGTGTGTACATTTATTTACAGGTACATATTTAGTTTTCCCATTGATTCATTATTTCTTATGCTATACATTACTCGTACAGAGCATCTGTACTCAACCTTATTATGTTTCCATTACCCAGGAATACAAGAAGTATACTAAGAAATATATTCTTGGATATTTTATATGGAATAATGTTATTATCAGAAAAAAAAATTATTTTGTAAATAGTGCATTTATTTGAAATTCAAGACTCATGTATGTATCCGGATTACAAAGACTACTAAACAGATTGAAACATTGGGATAATATTCCATGTAATAATGATAATTTAATTGATAGAAAACATCATCTTCAGTCAAATTGGGGTCAGTTCACTTAAAAAAATTATGTAAAATGGTTATGTTTTGTTGGATGAAGTAATGTGAATAATTTTATTTATGAACTAAAGTGGTTATTGGTTAATTATGTTATTTTTACCCTTAAATATATTGGTGATATATTTTTTATATATATTTATTTATCAAATAAGAGACTTCATTGTGACCTAATGTAGAATGAAAATGTTGTTGCATATATGTAATGGAAATAAAATACTCCTTAATAGAACTATCCATACCATTATCATTAGTGGGTAGTTATAATATTTTATTTAAATATATTAATTAATTATATCTATTGTAAAATATGTGAGATATAAATGGATCATAAAATCCTAAAATAAAGAATTTTATAGAACGATCTCAATAAGGGATAGTGGTTATGTCTCAAGCTACTCAAGAATTATGATTTCCCACTAAACTACCACACATGGAATGTTAATAAGGAAACAAAACCTCCAAGTAGGATAAATCTTGTAATTATGAACAAAATGATTATTTATAATGGAATTATGTGCACAGATATAGTAATAGTAGATATTGTTATTAATAAGAAGGTGGAGACATCAATAATTTTTCAAATTTTTGAAAAAAATTATTTCTTAAAGATGATAAAAATTCATCAATACGATGCTGATAAATTTTAGAGGATAAGTAATGATAGGATTGATAGAATATTTGAAGGATTCATTTGTGAACATGGTATCCTTATATTTTGAATGATATTAAATGTTCTATCTATACATGATATTAAAAATTAAATATTTTGAAATGATCACTGCTAAAATTTCTCTATACACCCAAGTATCACATATATGTATTGGAATGGGAACGAAAATTTCATGGTGAATAAATTGATTTGTGAAATTACTGATTTTGTGTCTAGATATTTTGTTTTTCAAAAAGTGAATGATGTGATACAAAATCCTAGATATATCATTCAATGAAATAAAATTTTTTTGGTAATGGGATGAAATTATGAGTTTCCTTATCATTTTATGATATAAGAGACCTAAAATAGAAGATAAAATATGTTTTATCATTGTATGCATATGATAGTCTACACATTTAATTTTTTTAAAAGAGAATTTTTAACAATTTAGTGACCCAAAAATCACTATAATAATGATTATTGTATGATTCCGGGATGTATCTCATTCAATTGTGTCTAATTGAGATTCCAATTTTAAATTAAATTGTTTAGGTTTCTTCTAATGATACATGATCATGAGAATAATTTGAGTACAACACACCTTCTTCAATTTCTTGTAAATTCTAAAATGAAGCATCAATAATGGAAAAAATGTTCAGTTCATGTTGGATTGAGATTTATGGTATGTGGAATCATTATTTACCATTAATAGACAATCCATATAATTATTGTTTCCTTTCAAGTATTCAAATGGTTCCATATAATGAATTATATGGAAAGTGATTCCACACTCCAACATGATGGGAGAAATTTGGTGAAGGGAATTTTATTGAGCCATACCTTTTTGAATAAATGAAAACTGAGGTAGTCATTATTCACATTCACATTAGAAAGTCTCAATATAGAAAAAATGATGATGTCGATAAATACATGATGGATTTGGCATTATTATGGGGAGATCATGTTTTATTAAAAGTGTCCTAATAAAAAACAGATATATGGTTTGGTATGAAAGGGAAATTGAACCCAAGGTACATTGGGCCCGTTGAAATTACTGAATGAATTAGTGTTGATTCTTATATTTTTTTAAATGTCACTAAACCTCTCATATGTACCAAATGTATTATTTATATCATTTTTAAAAGGTATATTCATGCATAAAGGCCTATTTTCACCAATAATGAAATTTTTTCAGAACATGATATATCAAATTGCAAGGACCCATATATATTATCGATACATGAGGGAATGTATTGAGGAATATAATGATGATTGGTGTAAAGGTACATTGGGGAAATTAGAAAATGGAAGAGGAAACATGTGGACCAGTGGATGTTATAAAGAAGAAATACCTTTATTTGATTATAAAGTAATATCCCTGACATTTACATGAAGATATATTTTTTATTTTGATATAATTTAATACAAAAATACATTAAAATATAATTGATTTATAAAAAATATATTCTCCATGATATCTTGGGATGAACACTCAGTTTAAATAAAACATTGACTATTGTCACTTTCTTCAAATAAGGGAAATGTAATTTTTAACAATTTTTGAATGATAACATGAAAAATAGTTTTTTTTAAATCATAGTACCATAATATATTTTACTGATTTTATGGGATTTTTAAGAAAACATTTATTTTTTGAATAATAGTCGATGAGAAATACTTTTAATGGAAAAACATATTATTCTATTAATAAATTTCTAATATTAATATTTTTTAATTAAATTTATTTTAATTATACATATATTTTAATTTTTTAGGTTAATGGGATAAATTTAGAATTTATTTTATATATTAAACCATTTCAAACTTTTTAACATTTGAAATTTGGAACCATGTATTCTTATTATTTCCCTATGTTTAGTTTTAATGTAAATTTCGGTGCTTATTTGATTTTAATTTGGAAAAATAAATTTAGTATTTGAAATCCAAATAATTGATAATGTAAAATAATGTCAACTTATGTTTTCACTAATATAAATAGTGAATACAGTAAAAAATAATTATTGTGGTTAAGGTAAAAATATATTTATCAGGGGTGTTAAACTAAAAATATAATCATAACATATCTTATAAACCGGTCTAAATTTTTTATTTTCCATGTTTACATCTTGAAACATATTTTTTCAATAATGAAAAATTTTGACTATTTTTCGAAATAAAATACATGCTAGTAGAAAAATCATTACAGAAAGGGCCAATCATGTCCCCTACCGCAATTATAAAATACCACCCACTATCCTCTATTCATAACACATTAAATCCACCTTGGATGCTCTAGGACCTGACCAAGTCACTTCAAAAAATTCATAAACTCATAGTATAAACCATGAATTTAATAAGGATATATCCTAATAATGAATTAGTGAAAACAAAAGGAAGATACCTTAAAAAGAGGTAATGTAGTTCAATGAGCAGCATTATTTTGCTTCAATATTCACAAATATAAATTTATTACAACATGAAGATAAAATATCCTAATAATCTACCATATTATTGGAAATTTTTATTACAATTCCCTGATTTTAATCTATCACCACTTCAATCAAATGTATTATGAAATCGTCAATTATGTTTATGATATGTTATCACCTCGTGAACATATTCCATTCATTTTTCTATTTTCAATTCGCATTGTTGGGTATGAAAATAGATATAAATTTTATAAATTTTATATATTATATTTTTATACCCTTTTCATAAATATATAATATATTTCATTTTACATTCAATTTCATAGGATATCTGATGATGTCTCTCGTGTGTACAATTGAAGACCGCCACATGAAGCGATGTGATTCATCATTCACTAAAGCGTCAGATGGAATGTGAAAAAGATAATGTTAATTATTATATTTGATATAAATTAAAAAAATATCATATTACTAATATATTTATAATTTCTTAAATATATCATATAACATTTTAATTCATTACTTTTCAATCATTTAATGATGATAATGTCACTCGTGTATGTGAGGATTATCACCTTCACGTATCAATGTGACTCTATTTTCATCACAAAACTAGAAGGATGATGTATAAAAAATATAATATCATTTTAGTTATATTATGATAATTAATTGAGGTTAAAATATTTTCACCTATTTTTTATAATGATCTATAAAAAATTAAAATGGTACTCTTATGTACGTATGATCTAACATCTCTATGATTGTAACGTACATAATTCTATTACAATTATCATTTGTGATTATTATTACTAAATAATTTATTTAAATATGATAATTCAATCATGATTACTATTCTATAGATTATGAAACTATATAGGAGGTTATAGAATCATAACATTGATGAAAATCATGCATAAGAAAACAAGGTAATTAGCACATAATTCAATAAAAATAATGACATATTACTATTGAGAGAGTGATATGACATTAAAAAAGGATATTATATGATAGAATAAATAATAACATGGAATTTTTGGAGTTAATTATATGTTTGAGGCCACCATACAATATGTGAAATAATGTACAGTCAAAATGGAGAGCAAGGTAGGGTATTTTCTCCCAATTAACAATTTATTGAGGGGTATTTGTTATTATCCCCCAATTCAATATTATTTATTTCATATAATTACCATTTGACATTTAATATAGTGATTCATTCATACTTCATTTAATTTTATGTTCTAAATCTAGTTACTTCATCAAAGGGGGGAGACATGAAAATCCCAAAAAGGTAAATGTTATTGAATAATGTCACTTTCTTTTAGGATTATTAAATTTATTCGAAAAAAATATCTTTCTTTTAATATTTTTTCATTTGTCATTAAATTTACCTTAAATATCAACTTTTATTCATGTTGGATATTAATATTTCGTAAAGTGTATTAAAAAATTTAAATACTTTTATTAATTGGACTTTTATCTGATTAATTATTGAAATATTTATAAATCGATATATTATTATTCAATATGGACATTTGATAAGAATTAATATTTATTACAAAATAAACAATATTATTCTATATATGTGGAATTATTTGGACCTAATGTGATGGGTGGGTTCTGAAAATATATAACACATTGATGCATTGGTAGAACTCGTGAGATAAGGAAGTTGCTAAAATTAAATGGGTATCAAACTATAGGTTAAATAGTTTTGTTTATGGTCTTGATGGTCATGGTATGATGTGGCCGAGACACTACAAACAATTATTATTAAATTCCTTACCAAAAAATTCAATTGATATTATCATGGTCATTTTTAATATGAAATTATCTCTCGATTCATTTTATTTAATTATTTTTAATGGAATGACATGTGTTTTTTGTTTTTTACCATGTCATATTATTTATTCATTATCATGTTATATAAATTTATTATGCACTATGTTATTTACAGTTCGATATTCATTATTATTTTTTATTAATGATATTTTCTAATTTACATAACCATTATTTATCAATTCTGATATTACAAATTCTAATTGCATTCCCTATGTTATGGAGAAGTGAAAATTAAATGATTTTTCAATGATGTTGTTTGTTTTATGTAGTTATGTATAATGTTTTAATATCTATTCATAATATAAAATTGGTTTCATGTATGTATTTGGTACTCCCAAACTACTAAAATAATCCATCCTTTGGGGTTAGACTGATTGTATCTATTATAATGTAATAAATTACAACACTAACTATAGGCTAATGGGGACATGGTCGTTACCATACATATCATGGATAAAGTAAAGAAAATAATGGAGATATCAAACACTTGATATAGATTATGTATAAAATAATATATTTATATTAAATAAAGAATATTCAATAAGGAAAGGTATGTAACATAAAACACATTTCATTTTTTTATGAATAAGACTAACTAATGCATCTTAGTATAATATGAATGTAGTAATCTTAGGGATAATAATTATTCAATCATAAATTATGGAAATTATCAATATATGATTTAATGATTTCAAAAGTCATGATATATATTTCTTTTAAGACATCTGCGAAGATGGTATAATAAATAGGTAGGTAAACAATTGAAATAAATTCAATTTTAACTTACTAATATCTCTAATTAGACGTGATGATAAATCGAGGGGCTATATAATTTCAAAATATACTAATCTATTCAAGTCCAATTCATTTCTCCAATATTAATTGATCGATTTAATTCATGAACAATATGACATATCATGAAATATTAATATTGATTAATGAATACATTTTATAAATAATTTCCGAATTAATCAAATAACATTCAATATAAAACATTATATGTTTAATTGGTATGATATTTAGTAAATATTCATATCCATGATAGAAATAATAAGGGTATTTAATAAAAATGTAATGTTCATTTATCGTAAGAATATGAATTGTTCAAGAAAAAGGACTGAAATATTATAATAATCACGAATGTGAACTTAATTATTTTCCCTCATCCATATTAAAAGGACAAAAACCTAAACATTATATAATCTAGTTATTTATACTATTTTCACTTATTTATATTACCAATTATCTTTTCAGTTTAGAGTATTCAAAAATTGATACACGACACATTCAATAAATCTATAAGCAAAAAAAGTGGGTACCCTTATAACCATCTCTATTTCATCCAAAACATAATGTTTTAAACACAAAACAACAAAATGGTTTATTTGAATTTTTTGATAACAATTAACTTGACATTATACTTAAACTTACACAACATTATAATGTATGAAAAGAATTTAAAAACATGGATGATCATAAAAATCATAGTAAATGATATGAAATGATGGAAACAACCCATTAGCCCTTGAATACTTATAAACATATGAAATCATTTCGAAAAGACATATTTATCACTGAAAAAGTATCTTATGCGAAATTTGTGAAACATGACATATACATGAATCATAGAAAAAATAAATAGGGAATAAGGGTATCTAGGGGGAATTAAATACGTAAATTTTTAACCCTCAATACTACCTTATGATTTTTAACCCTAACGAGAACCATATGGAGTAAGCATTATAGTTACACTTGGATTAACCATATGGATGACCTCCAATATAAAAATACCCAATGCATTGGAGAGAGATACTACTCCTATCCTTAATCATAAAAAATACCCATGATCCATAACAAAATAATAAAACATGAATTATTTATTAAAAACCATTATTGTGATTTTTTTAAAATATAATTTTAAATGAGTATTATTAATTGAACATCACTAACAATTATCATATAATTGAAGGATGAATTAATATAATGAAACCATTATGTGAATACACTAAAAATAAATATAATATATAATAATATAAAATAAATTATTTAAAAAATATTCTTAGTACCTTATAATCAATGAAGTGGAAGATAACCCAAACAATGGAAATTGGGTTCTGAACTTCCTTACCATGGGTTTGTCTTACATTGAATTTTTTTAAACCTCCTATATATTTAATAAAATATTTTTTTTATATTTTAAAGGAAAATTTTTATATTTATAACACCTAATATGTTCATTTTATAATATAACTCCCCAATTAATTTACAATATTTTTTTCTCTCCATTGTTTCGGTTGCGTTCTTTACATGTTTTCCAAGGTCAGTTCGTAAAAGATTACCATATCAAATGGATGAAAAACACTAGAAGTGGGATTAATTTTTATTAATATGTTTTAAAAATATAAAAATATAACATATATATTTTTGTTAATAATTTATTAGTATGAATCATTAGATAAATCATTAGTGATATTTATGCAGATCATTTCGGTGGTTCTTTGATAACCACGAACTGGTTTCATTATCTAACAAAATATTATGTTTATTTATTAACTCCAAAAACTGAAAGAGGAAATATAATATAATATTAAATATCTTTCAACCATTAAAATTGTTTTGTAACCACTTTTTATGGATATAATGGAAATTGAAAACCCATCTTCCAGGATTTAGAAAAATTAAGACATCTCAAACAAAGATTTTATTTTTAGAATAAGAGGAAGAGAAGAAGAAGACTGATGATTAATGTTTTCCATAAAAGTAATAAAATATAGAATATATATGATTCTATAGATGTCATTCCTCATGAATAAGAGGATTGAAAGGTTGTATATGAAAACCAGAAATTGAGAAGAAAACACAAGAACCTGAAATTGGAATTTTACCTCATGCTTTTGTCTCATTTAGATCTGATTTAAAGCCCTTGGTTTTGGAATTTTTGTGAGAAATTATGGTGTTGGGATAGGGTAAGGTCCGTAGGAAGTTTATTTGGAAGAATTTAGGCAAATTTCAAATCAATATCAGTTTGTGAGGAAGTGGGGGGAGAGGGTGGTATTTCTAGTGAAAGAGACCAGGGGTTTCCATTATATTAATCATTAGTTTAAAATATTTTCTCAATACTGAGAACGGTATTTATTCATGTTACCATAAATAGAAATTTGATCATTTTTTTCTGAAGAAAATATTTCTTACATCTTCCATAATGGTAGGAATAATTCATTTAACTGATAATGTATATACATGGAATATTACTGTATTTTACTATTGATCCAAAAATTCAAAAATTGCCGAAATATACCGCATATTTACCCTTAAAATTTTTTTATGTGTATAATTAAAAATGAAATATATTTTTTATTGTTACTTTTCTATTTAATATTAATTTAATTTTTAAATAAGATAATATTTTATTCAATAAAAAAATTACAACAATAACAGATTTTATATCACCTTGAAAAACTAATCAAGATATAATTATCTTATAAACTTATGATAATAAAATAATAATATGATTATAAACTCATAAGGATTATATAAATATTCATATGGGTCTGTTACTATTCCCAACAAATCATGATGGTGTGTGGTCAATCTCCAAATAACTTACTAATCACAAGCACATATGTATGTTTTTTGAAATTGAAATCATAGAAGTAAAAAAATAAAGATTAATGTATAGTTTCTAACTATGTTTCTTAAACAATGTTTTATTGTGTAGCGATTCAATGCATCATGAATTTCAATTTATTTTTAATTCCATGGGGTGTTACATTATCCCCACCATCTGGAAATTTTTTAATAGTATTATTTTTATTTTCTTATTAAACAAGTGAGTGTACCTTTCCCTAGTAGAATTTTCAGATTCCCATGTTGCATAATAAACCATGTGGATTCTCCATAAAACTTTCACCTGGTGGATTAACATATTCCAAAATAATTTTTCATTTCGATCAAGAACCTAGAAAAGTTACTCTTCATAAGAAAGGATTTATTCAACCTAAACTGCTTCTCGGATGCAAACATGAGATGAATTTCGTACGTAATTTCATAATTTCAAAACAAGAAAAACATTCTACACCTGATATAAATTCATAAGAAAAAATACTCAATGGTATACTGGTCTAACTTTCTATAAGATTTCATATGTTCCAACGAAATGTAGAAAATGATTTCCTTTCTAACTAAAATGCCTAAAAATTTTCTATGGTGAGACTCTATGAAAAAAATGACCACCTACCTAAAAATAAAATATTTCCTCCTATTATCTGCATAACATTTGATAGTAATCTGAGATGACCTCATGATTTTCTACATCATCTTAACTTCATCATCAACATTCTTTACTAATCCTGGTCCTATAAATTTCTTTTCCATGAGTTTATCCCAAAATTCTAGAGTTCAAAACTACTTCAAATATAATTCCTAAAAATTCCCCATAAGTATCTAGAATAAAAAAAATTATTTTAATAAAATAAAACTAAATAAATATTATTATCCCAACAACCGTTTCAATCCATTTAACAATATCAAATAATATCATGAAAAGTATAGATCATCCGTTCTGACTGCACATAAGATTGGGGATGAAATGTTGTACTAAAATTTATATCAATCCCCAAATTCTTCTAAATTAAATTCCAAAAGATAGAAGTTATTAAAAGATCATATAAATATTTAATGGAAAAATTAACTCTATATAACCTGACAAAATCTTCGAGGTACAGTCGAGAAATATGGTCAAAATTTATAGTATACCATATAGGAAATAAATCAATAGATTAAGTTAGTTGAACAAAAATAACCTAGACAGAATTGTTATGTTGAGAAGCCTTTGGTATCCCTTCAATGATTTCCATGGATATATTTTCCCATTTCTACTTTGGAACTCGTAAAGGTTGAACCATCCTCTTCGGTAACTACCACTATGATTTATCGTTTTTACATGTCAAACATTTCATAGTAAAATATAAAATATCTCTATTCATTAGATCTCAAAAATAATAGTCCTGAAGGTATTTGTATATCTTTTTGCTTCTAGGATGAACTAAAAATGGAGAACTATGAGTTTTTCAAAATAACTCATTCTTCAGCTGAGAATCACAAGGCACACAGAATAATTTTCCAAATCTAAAAACACAATATTTTTTAATGTTAAATTTTGGAGGCATACCCATTTTTAACATATATAATTTTTTATGTAGCTCCCTATTTTCCTTATGTGTTTTTATATTTTTATCTGTCATTGGTGACTGCACTGAATCCTGAAACAAAATAGATGAAATTCCTATACCAACAAAATTCATGCCAATATTCATTAAATTATTAATAAAGGGGTCATGTTCTAATCATAACATGGATAAGGATGAATGATGTTTTCCACCCATGGTATTTTCCACATTGTTTTATTTTCATTGATGTTTATTCATTTGAAATAATAAAACTTTATCAAGTCAAAACATCTACTCTTCCTAATTTATGGTTACATCTGAGTGAATATATACTTTATTCATTTATTCTTGATATATATTTCACATTTGGATCCATAAATATGATGTCTAGGAATTTTCAAATAAAAGACCATATCTACTAATTCCAAATCATGTGTGGGATAATTTTTATAATTAGGTTTTAGTTGTATTAATGCATAAACAATTACATGATGACTCTACATCAGAACACAACCATTTCCCTTCAATGAAGAATCGTTGTTGATGAAATAATCACAATTTCTGGAGGACAGGGAAAAACATGAGCATTCACCAAACTCTACATCAGTTCATGAAATCAAACATCACATCATTCTATATAAATATATTTAACCCCTTTTCATAATAACCTAGTTATAGTCTAGAGAATCGGGAAATGTTTTTGACAACATGCCAGTAATAACCTAGTAATTAGAGAAAATGTCAAATCTCTATAAAATTTTCAGTATTGGATATTCATCAACCACTTTTTTTGGGGGATCAACTGTAATTCAGTCATTATTTAAATATATTCATAGTAAAATAAATGTTTAACCACCAAAAGTCACACATACAGAATTTTATAAACATTTTATATTCATTTATGGATTAAAAAACCCATATATGTTTTTCATGATCCTCTTTAAGTTCTAAATATATGATAGTGTCATCAAAAAACAAAACCAAAAAATTATCCTAGGACTCAAAAAATACATCCTTCATAAGATCCATGAATACAGTAGAGGGATTAGTTAACCCAATCATTATCAAAAAAATACATAATTCACATATCTAGTATGGAACACAGTATTCGGGATGTCGGCTTCCTTTATATTCAACTGATGGTACCCTGACCTCAGGTCACCATTCAATAAATAATATTCTCCATAGAACTCATCAAACAAATCATCAATATGAAGAAAATGATTCTTTTTTTTAACAATGATGTTATTTAAGGCTCTATATTCATTAAAAAGTCTCATTGAACCATATTTAATTTTAATGATCATGAACTGAGCTCCCCATGGTGATGTGCTTGAATGAATGAACCATTTTTCCAAAGAAACACATGCAACATATTTTACAATTCAAGATGTTCAATTTGATCCAATTTATAAGGGGGTTTTAAAATTATTCTATCCTCATGGAATAATTCAATAGTAAATTTAACCACCCAATGAGGTATACCACCGGATAAATCATCAAGAAAAGAATCAAGGTAATCATTTACCACCTAAACATCATTAATCTAAAAAGTTCCCTTATTTTCAACATTGAAATGAAGATAATTTTTTTTCCATATTTCAATAGTTTTTCATCTTCGTAATATGTTCTAAATTCTATGGGTTCATTATTGTATAAAAATTTAAACTCTTTCAAAAAAAAATCTTTAAATCTATAATCAATCGTAGCATGTTGAACAGAATGAAAATCCTTACCCAGAATGGAATCAAACTCTATAAGAGAAAAACAACGTTTTAATGTAATGCCTTTTTATATACCACAATAATAACATTCTTATCATTCCTCTGTATTTAAATATTTCCACCTGGTGTTTTAACAATATGTTCTTGTCTCATTTTTTGAGGTGATATTTCCAATTTACAAAAACAATTCATAGAAATAATGGAATTTTTAGACCCCATATCAAAAAAAAGTTTAGAAATATTTTATCCTACAATCAAGTTACCTATTATAACTTCATTGGATGTCCTGGTTTCTTCTGAAATAGTCACAAAAGATCTCACTAATCCATTCTTCTTATATTATAGATTATTTTCAGTTTTCATGTATATCTTTGGGTATGAATTTTCATAATGTCTAATCTAACCATATTTTAAACACGTTTTAATTTTTTTTTCAGTAATATTTTGAGGATCAATTCCATTATAATCTCATTCCATATTTACAAACACATGAAAACTAAAAAACATCCTGGATTTGGTGAGGCATTCCATAGAGTTCTTTTTACAACCCTTTTCACAAACACTAAAATGTGTTTCCTTACTATCAGATTTATTTTATTGATTGTTATCCATCGCTTTCCATCTTGAACTCTTCTTATGTTTGTTTTCACAGTACACATGGTGATCAGAAAACTCCATTTCTACCAACTTTGTACCTTAGACATGTTTATCATAACATTCGAACTCATGGGAATCCAATTCTCTTTTATATACTGGGTTTAATCTAGTGTAAAAATAGTATATTTTTCTATCATGATCCTGAATAAGATTTGGAGAAAACCTCATTGATAACACCCAAATGAAATTTCTATATGTTTCTATTAAATACTTTCAAATCATTATATAGCTTATACTTCATGATGCATAGATTCTCTATGGTACAACACATGTTTATTACATGACATAGTCATAACATTGCCCTTAAACAAAAATTATACACTTTTATGTTGTGAATTTCGAAAAACGGACTTACACAGTTGGGATTAGAGTGATATTTGGAGACTGATAGAATCAAGTTAATTTTCAGTGAATAGAAACATACCATTATGAATAGATACAAACCCATATTAATAATAACATACCCTTATGAATTTTAATATGACCCTAATTAATGGACGCCTTACCCATGAATGTTTACATTATATTTAGGCACCTAAAAAATGATGACGAATATTTTTAGTGTTGTTATTTTTTGATTAAATGATGATTTTAATAAAAAATTAAAGTCCTCCTATTAAGAAAAACAGTTTTAAAAAATGTAGTTTATTTTTATAATTTTACACATCAAAAAATGGTTTGGGTGAATATTATATAATTTAATGAGATATATAAAATTAATGTGAATAGTAAAATACATTAATTTTCTATAAAAATACATTATAATGTAAATCCACTATTCCTAACACCATTAGTGATGTAAGAACCAAAATCACGAAATGACATGAATTTATTACTATTCATCATAATGGAATCATCTCTATTTCTACTCTTATTGAAAAATAATAAAACAATGGTTAATATATTTAGAAACTCATCAACCCCTCCAATATATAAACGACCCCTCACCACCTATTCCTCCCACTTCACTAAAGAATTGATCCACATCTATGTTCTTCAAAAAAAAGATCCCAATCAGTCCCTCACAAACATGACATACTAGTATCAGCATAAGTCCAAAAATTACTTAAGGAAATTTTTATGGAGTAGTACTCATGTGGTGAACCACTCTTCCTTTTTCATTGATCTTCTTTTACAAGTTCCATTATTTTGTTGCTCTCTTCTCACCTCCCCAAATCTAAATGCTTCAATAATTATATTACCTAACACATATTTTATTTTTATTATTCTAATTGATTATTTCATCATCATATCTCTTGCAACCGTATTATAGTACAACTAAAATACCATCTGAGATGTGTTAATTTATCACATTCAAGGACGACAAGTTTTCAATTTCTATTACTATATTAAAGACTGGTCATGGATCCTTTTTAATGATTAAACCAAATATTAATATTAATATATATATATATATGATCTTCTGAAATGTTCTATAATCCTTTCACACTCAAAATAGAAAATAATAAATAAAAGTTCATTGTGATCAAAAACACAATGTTAATCTAAGAGTTTATCATTAACTTTTTTCTTGTGAGTCATCCTCATGGTTTATAACCAAAATCATTATAAGTTCATTTTTATCATTTTTATGTACCTATTAATATATATTAACTATTATGGATGTTTTTTTATTATTTGAAATGAAATACAATTCATGAATACAAGTAATCCAATCATGAAAACCTTTGAAGAAAATGCTTCCAAAACATGAAAATTGAACCTCTTAAACCCATCAAAAAATCATATGACAGAACCTAATAAGGTCATAAAAAATAAATTAACTGTTTAAGAGGTTCTAGAATTATTACTTAATGGATATAAGTTTTATTATTTAAGACATTTATATAAATTTAAAACACATTCGGTCATATGGTATGGGGTTTCTCTTCTCACTTTTATTTTCGTTGGATTTCAATTGTTAGGAACTTATTTATTATATTTGGTGTATCTTTACTAACATTTGATATATAATATCACAATTCCCTTTATATTCATGGTATTTAGTGATTCACTTTATGATTATTAACTATATTGATTACAATATTGAAATGGTCTTTCTTTTGATTTCGATTTTATTGTAATTTACTAGGTATTGTGCACCTAATCAGTATTATGTGGTGTACCTACTACCCCGTTGAGACCAATTATCATTTAAAATTGTAAATATATATTATTTCCATTTTTTTTCATGTATATGAATATTTTCTAATATTTTTTACCCTTTGACATAAGATGTTTATTAGGAATTTTGTTTTATCTATTGATATATTGATGAATCTGTATCCCCTACTCCATATAGATATTGAAGATGAAATATTTTACATGTATTTGATATATTTATAATGAACGTGCTGTTCTTGTAGAGATGGGAGGGGCCAACTATATCCCCTTTATCTGACGAAATTTCTCATGAGACAAAATTGTAGGCAAAAACCCTTTGAGTTTTTTCCAAAACAGAATCAGATGAGTAGCTACCCAAAAACAAAAACTGTTTTTACAACATAGTGGTTTCACATTCTACATTCATGATATCCAATTAATAATAAATCTATTTATTCATTTTCAGTTATTACTATCCTTGATGTTTTCACTATAACAATATATTTGGATGCAGTTTCATTATCCATTTATTAACGGTGTCTGTTTATAATTTATACCCCATGACACATTGAATACGACAATTTGATTATGATTCAATTATTTTAGATTCATGATTTTAGTATTTATATCCCTTACTGAGCATCTGAGGTCAGCTCTTTTATTTTTTTACATAAACATGTTATGAAGTGGAGACAATTTATTGATTTTTTGTGGATTTAGTATATTAATTTTTATATATATTATATTTATCACCTTCCCCAAGGTAATATGAGTTACATGTATGTATCTAATTTGTTCAAGACTACTAAATTGATCATTCCTTTAGGATTTAACTCCATTTAATCATTCCAATGTAATAATTAATTAACCAGTTACAAGATTATGGGTTCTGGGTGTTACAATTGGTATCAAAGGTAGTTTAGTAGAAAACATGGAAACTATATATAGATCGTGTATATTAGGGAAAAAAACCCCTAAAATGGTCTTTGGGGATAAACATACATGACCATCCTGGAATTTTGGTAAGGAATAGATTATGTGGATACTTCTAAAAAACTAGTCCCTATCTAGATACTCTACGTAGATGTGGTTCTAGCATAGATGTACCAAGGAGTGAAAACTCCATCAAGGAGGTTCTCACTTTACTCAGGGTATCCTGATACTTGACAATGGGTCTTATTGTGCAAATGGTTTGACACTCCTAGGGGATATTCTTAGGTTAATTAAAATATTCTTTACAAAACATTATCAGGGATTTAAATGTAAATACAAACAATGGTTATAATTTTGATATTAGTTATGCATAATTTCTCAGATTATTATATGTGTTTCATAGTTAAGAATTATATTCTATTACCTAATCTACTGTATGACATTGTATAGTGATGGTTCCTAATGGATTAATGGGAATCAATACTAGTGGACAATGTTGGGATTTCCCCATTGGGCAAGTCAACACAGTTAGTGTTGGAGTAGATCAGATCAACACTATATTGTTTCAATTTAATCAGGCTATATCGAATAACCATGATAAACTTCTATTGTATTGTTTTATGTGGTAGAAGACCCCATATTTTAGTGGGACTACTATTCTGGTGGATGCTGAGTAGTTGATCACTCCCATGAAAAGATATTTCTGGTATTACGATGAAATGAAAATGAAATGGTAGTTGTGGCAGTATATTTCATCAAGGGTGATTTTGATCGAGGGTGGTACATGATACAATATACCACGATGGAAGAAGATATATAATACATGTAACAGAGACATTTTACAGAAATATTATTTGACAAATTATTCCGTCTTGAACAATGAACATAAATGATGAGGAAATTCCTTGGACTAAATGAAAGGGAAGAAGGAAATGTTGTAGAGTATGGGGATCCCTTCAAATAATTATCCAATTATTCTATAGATTAACTACATTATTTGGAAGACAAAATTGGTCATTTATTTGAATGTCTTAAGCTATTTATTCTAAGGGCATTAGATTGTCAAATATTTTAACCATACGATTATATTATATTATGTTCCATCAAAATAGCAAAAGAATCTGCTAGATAAATTCTCTTAATCAAAATAAATATAAGAAGAGGCATTTTAATATCCATTTGGAAGATTAATCACTAATGAAGAGGAAGGGAATGGGGCAATTTCCATTATACCAGATCTATGGATTGAATTATATTGGAAATTTTTTTGAAATGTAGCAGAGTTTTCTATATGTGTGGAGAAATGGTTCATCGATCAAGTGAATTCAAGGGGAAGAGAAAATTCAATGTTTTTCAATGATAAAATTGTAGAGATATGGGACACTTTTCAAATGTGTTTCCTAAGAACTAAAGAAACATCCGTCATAACAATACATAAGTGAAATGGAAAGAATATGAAATTACATCCAAGGAAGCTGAAGTTCTTAATGATGTGAAGGAAGGTACTTTAATTGATTGTTGAAACTTAGAAAATGCTTTATTTGATTATGTACCATTATATTCATATATATCTTCTTAGTTTTGAATGAAAATTACACATCTATAATTAGATTTAATAAAATAGTTGTTAGTCAAAAGTCTTAGGGGTTGTATCATTGAAACAATGATTTCTCGATCAGTCCCCTCCTTACACGTTAATGTTATTTGGTTTCTAACCTTATCATCATAGCAATGATTGAATATAATATAATTCTCATTCTAAAGTGGATGTCAAATTATGATTCGAAGATCTATAGTAAGATGAAGGAAGATAATTTTTTTTGAGAATGTTGTAGAATCCCTTATCGTTGGAGAAGAAACCGTGACATAGGATTCATTTCTAGACCCACTCCCAATATATCTACTAAATTTAATTGTTTGAGTGAAAGAGAAACCAATATCTATGGGTGAGTTAATTAATATTCTAATTGAGGACATACCTTTTGTGCGAGAATACATTGATGTATTTCCTAAGGATTTAGCTAGGCATCCCCTAGAGAGGGAAGTTGTGTTCTCTATTGATTTAATTACCCATGAAAGACCTATATCAATGACCCTCTATAGAATAGGCATTGTGGAATTAGTGGAGTTAATGGAAATATTAGAGGAATTGAGTGGTATGGATTTATTTTACATAGTGTTTCTCCATGGGGATCTCATGTCAACATTGTCATGAAGAATGTTTGATCAATGATGGTATGAATTGATTGTAGGGAAATCAATGCTATTATAATAAAGAACATGTATCCTCTTCCATGAATTGATGATTTATTTGATCAACTGCTTGGATCCTAATTTTTCTCTAAGATAGAACATCGATATGGATATCATAGACTCTTTGCGAGGAATGGAGATATTCCAATGACATAATTTTGAACTAGGTATGGGCATTATGAGTTTACAGTAATGCCTTATGAACTAAATAATGTACCTTATGTGTTCATGGATCTAATAAATATTTTATTCAAGGAATATCATGATGAATTTGTTGTGGTATATATCGATTATACCCATGTATTTTATAAAAGTTATGAAAACCATGATAATAATTTAGGGATTATTATGAAAACTCTAATAAGTAATGAACTATATGGGATTTCTAGAAATTGTGAATTTTAGAATCAATAAGTTTATTTTCATAGAAATATTTTTTGTACGGTTGGAATCTTAGTTGATCCTATGAAAACAATGGTATTCCAAAAATGGAAAAGGGAAATGAACATCATTGAGGTACATAGTTTTATCTTCATAGTAGGTTACTATTAGTGTTTCATTTAGAATTTATCCCAACTGGTAACCCACTAACCAGCTCACATGTAAAGGGGTTAAGTTTGAATGGATGATAGAATTAATATAATTCTTAGAAGAATTCAAAATAATATTGTTCAATTCTACAATTCAGACACTTCCATCTACAAATTATTGATTTCTGATATAGTGATTCATGAAAGAATGTACGGGGATGCATCCCTATGAAAAATAATAAACATATATATTATGCTTCTATTATGTTTAAGAATCATTAGAAAAATTACCCAACACATGATCATAAGATAGAAGCTGTAATATTTTCTCTGAAAATAGGGAGACATTATCACTAAAGTTAATGATGTGAGATATAAACGGATCACAAGAGTTCAAAATAAAATTTCACTCAGAATTAATTTAACATGGGGAAAAAGAGATGGATCAAGTTACAAAAATACTATGATTGATCAATAATATACATCCCGAGAATGGAAAATAATTTTGATGATTTATTAAGAGGGAAGGATCATAGGATTCTTTCCCAAATAAGGATTGAGAGAGATCCCATATTCATTGATCTAATAAATATTGATATTGAAATTATTATGGAAGGGAAAACATATTTTCTCTTAGAGATGATTGAAAAACCATTTTTTCTATATAAGTGAAAAATCTCTCAATATGATGACGATGATCTACAAAAGGAAATAAATGTTTTTAAGTACTGAAGATTGTAAGACATTGTGTATGTGGATGGAGTTTTGAAATTTGGGAAGAAGTTATGTGTTCCATCAGTACATCATCTAAAAAAGGAACTGTTATATATTCTCAAAGCTCAAATTTTTTTATTCACCCTAGTAGAACTATAATGTATAGTGATCTAAAGTAACATTTTTGTTTGGATAACATGAAGTGAGAAATATCTGACTATGATTCAAGGAGACTGGTTTGTCAACATGTGAAGGATGAGGGACAAATAATTAGTATAAATATGAATTTTTTTTCCTAAATAACTGAAACCAACCTGTAATCGGTCAAATTTTATATAAATGTATTTATATTGTTCTCTTTTATTAGTATAATCAATAATAGGTTATAACAATAAATTTCTAAAAAATAATAATCTAATAAATGAAGTAATTAAAAATTAATCTCTAAAAACCAATTACCTCCACAACCATACCAAACAATCATACATGTTTAATCACATATTAAACCAAAGGATTATAAATAAAACAAACTAATGAAACATCTCAAATATATCATCACTAAACATGATAAAATATTATATAATCATTTAACCTAGTGATCCATTCCAATATATCACGAATAAATTTCTATAGTAACTTAAAAGGTAATTTTTAACATGGAAATACATATCATTGAAATTATCACATTACTAATGAATAAATTTGAGACCATAAATGTACTCTATATTACATAATCTATTGCAAAGTAATATAAATATCATAAAATCATATATCATCATTGTGTATTTCATGTTAATAGATTTAAAAATCAAATATCATAAAACATTAGAGGGGGAGGTGATTCCATTGAACGTACAATCATAAATAATAATATAATCCAATTCTTGTATAGATATTAAGATAACATAAATTTAAAATATAAAAGTTTTTAAAATTAACATAATCTTTATTCCCTAAATATATTCAAAAGTGTTTATTATTTTCTATAAATAAAAAAATTGAAATATAAATCATCAAAGGTGATGTAGATCACATATTATCATATCAAAAACCAATTTAAAGGATATAATTACAGGCTATGTAAATGATCTATTTATAGAGATAGAAAATTATTAAATCAAAATTAAACATATATTAAACATTATAATTAAATTAATCACATGTTTTCCAAAAATATCACAATACCACTAAAATAACATTTCATTTAAATTCATACCATTCAAAATATTTTTCAAAATTCTTAATGAAAATATATTAAAAGAAAAACTATATAATATTTATGATTTCATATAGAGAATATTTTTAGTATAATCATATACCACATAATTATTGAATCAAAATTCTAAATAATACCTGACATGCATCTTCTTTCTTCTAAATTTAACTATGCATCATTTGAATACCCTTTAATACATATTTCTAATATTATAAAATATGAATCATTTCATATGATTCATAAACATCAACATAATCAAGAAATGTACTTTTATAATAATAAATTTATTTAAAATAAACCATACCATTCATATGTCATGTATTTTATCTTCACCATATTCAATATTACTCATACAACCTTATGAATTATCTTAAAAATCTCCCCGCTTATGACATCAATATTTATAATTCACATAAAATGGAAATTTAAAAAACACTAACTACTGATAATACCTTACAGATTTTCTAATTATCCTCTATATTATTAAATTAAACATTAAATTTTGATCAATACTTTCTTTTTCATTCATTTTCAAAATGAAATTATTTCACTATTTCACTGATACATTAACATTCATGCTTCTTTACATATTGTAAACATGTTTTATGTTTAATTTTAAATCAAATATATTATTTTTTAAAGTCCAATTTTATGTTATTATGAATTTATAAAAACATTCCGACGATGATATTTTTAATCATACAATGAGATTGATAATTAAGAATAATGATAAGGTTTTATATTCTATCTATTATATTAATTGGTTTCCCATGTGGAGATTTATTATACAAACAGTTACATTCAATATAATGATGATTCCATTGGGATTCACCAATGAACAAAAACTAAAAATCATAGTATGAGAAACAATAATCATAGGGGAAAGAAATTAATAATGGATAATAATTTATATTATTTCTTTTTATGGAACCCATATTTTCGACACATTTCATTTTACCTAAGACATTCAAGAAAATTACATAGCCATTAAAATATTATCTTATAAATTGACTTAACCCTATGGTTTTTACTGAATTTATATCTATTATAAGTTTCTATTTTTTATTTAAAAAATTCATTGATAATAATAATTTAGACCTAAACATTTCATATATATATATTAAATATAAAAAGATTATAATTATTAACCTATCAAAATTTTCAATTCCTGAATCGTATAGGTATAGTATACCTCGATAAGTTTCTACAAAAATTACACGTTATTAATTATTGTCAACCATCTACACATAAATCCATGAAACTATCACCCCTATAAGACATTTCATACATATTACATTTCTTCAAAATCAAGTAAATGGATAATATGAAATAGTGATAACTAATGCTCAGTAAATGTAATCAATAGATATATCAATGATCAAATGACAAAAAAATATCAATAGAAGGGTACGAAAACATAATATTAACATCTAAAAACTATACACGATTTATAATTCATCGTGTAACATCCCAATACTGATATGAAAAGTATATCATTAACCTTGTCATGATTTTCCTTGTTGTTAACTGGGTAGGGTTGATAATGAATTGGGAGGTTATATATGAAAGAGAAGTCATTGATTTATTAGACTCTTATCTTTATATGACATTTTTTAAGGCTCCCAGAGGGTTACATACTCTATAATAATGTCAAATGTCATGTAATTGTTCTGTGTACATACCATGATTGGTATATGATGTGATGACTATTAATAATTCATGAATTTATTAATTATAGGTTACAACTTGGAATATCATATATCAAATCTATGAACTACATTTTTCAGTAGTTTCAAATATTAACTATTCCACAATGGGTTATGGGATTATACATCGTGTAATACCCAAACTATGTTTTTAAACATGTATCAGGTATGGACTATTCATTTTGTCTTCTTTCTAGTTTGACTCCTCTTGACCCAAATAATTCCCCATGTAATCACAACCTATCGAACTCTTCTATATCTCTTTTTTGGCACTCAATCATCATTTCACTTACGGTGTGGTTCTATGTTGAGAGTTCATCTTAATTCATAATCTTTATCTCTTTCTCCTCCTTAGGGATTTCAATAGATCATCATGAAATTTGTTGGTCCATTATCCATGGTGTTGGAACTGATTTATATGTTTAGATTACAGGTCTTCTACACATTCATTCGCATTTACTGGTTTTGTTGTATGTTTTGTTTTTAAATAAAAATGTAGGTGATTCCGTCCTATTTTTTAAAATTGATTGATCATGTTCTGCTTTATTTATTTGAAATGATTCGTTAAATTAAAATTCCAAAAATTTATTTTAATTTTTTTTCTAAAATCCAATTCCAATGAATTTATTGATTTGAAATGGTTTTGGAAATAAAATATAGGGAAAATACACATTCAATCGAATTGGGTCGTGTTTATGGAATTTATTTGATTTAATTTATTTTATTTAAATTTTAGATTTTATGGAAATCATTTCAATTAAATTGAATAATTTAATAGTGGAAATTAAATGTGAACTAGACGGAATGTGTTTTAAATAGATTTTAAACATGTGTAAAATGGATTAAAAACGTTTTGATTGAAACGATGTGGATTTATCATGATAAGAGGAATGTTTTATAAAAAAATCTATTTTGGGTATAGATTGAAAATTTACATTGAAATAGAAGATGAGATTGAATTATATTTTAAGTAGTCTTAAAATAGATTTCCCATCATATATTTTGTAAGAGTACATGAAAGCCTTAGGTTGTTTGTAATATATTTGGACACACACTTTTCTATTAAAACGTAATAAAACATATATGCATCACGTCACATCCTTGAATTGACTTTAACTAGTCACATCAAGCTAGTGTTAGAGGGATGTTTGAATACAAATATTGTTGAGATCACTATAATAGTGAAATGTATTATAGGATTGAACATGCATACTAATTTGGAATATGAAAATGTTGCTCGCTCATTTTTTATATGAGATATAAATATATGCCAATGTGATTTGAATGGATTTACATGACATTAGAATTTATATAAAATGTTATATATAAATATTTTTTTCAGTTATTATTTTCATAATATTATATCCCTTGTATGTATTTTCATAGATTATTTCCAATAATATGATTTATATTTCATGTTTTTTTAAATATTAATTAAAATGAAACACCATTTTAATTTAAAATTAAAATTATTCTTGTTGTTAATCTATTATTGGAACCAGATATGGATTACCTGGTGAATCCCTCATGGGTTTTTTAGTCCCACCCAAATTGTACCAGTAGGGTTCTATATATTATCTCCATCTATTTTCGAGATTGGGGAAACGATATCTTAGAGGTGGATCTAACAGTTGATCATTGGACATGGGGAGTTTTTTCTCATAGGTAATTTGCATGTTCTTACTAATTTTAGTACATGGGTTTTATTACATTGGGGATTAATTTGTAGTTGAAATATAGTATGTTACTCTTAGTGGAATTTCATTTTTATTCATATTGACTTTTTTATCATGCTTCTACAATGTTTTGTGGAAAATTTGTTCTCACATGTATGTTTTATGATTCTGGGTGCCACTCACCAACCCATGGGGACCATTTGTAACATACCAAGAAATTAATCAATAATAGATATTTTTATCTATGTCTATTAATGAATTAGATAGTGTTTTAGAGGTTTAAAATGAAAATAAATCCAATCTTAAGCATGAGATACAATAATATTTTTAAAAGATTGTTTTACTGCCTTTTGATGGAAAACCATTTTTAAATATATATTTTTACAATTTTATAAGCTATTTTTGTAAAAATAAACTTATTCTTTATGATTGGGACATCAAAATTAACTTTGTGTGAATTTTTGGTATTTTTTCGATAAAGTTCAATTTTTAATGAATATTGAAAATGATGTATTTTAATTCAAAACATCTTTTTAATCTAATTTATTTATATGATTAGATTATCTTTTTAATTGGATTTGAAGTGAAATTAGAATATATTTTTACCATTTAATCCAATAGTGGTCATTGGAATTAATTTCACTTTGAAATTATACTTGAACTAGTGTCAATATTTTGATACTTATTGCTTCATAAAAACATGTTATTTGCTCTGACAGTGGAAATTAATTATTAAATTAATTAATGCAACTTATATGATTTGAATTTTGTAATATAGACAAAATTTTTTAATTCATAAAATCAAATATAGCTTAGGGTGAAGTTTTGGTATTTTTCTGAAAAACATCAATTTTCAATGAACAGTGAAACCACTAAGTGGTACTTTAAAAAATGATTTTTGGTTTAAATGAAATTTTACCACCTCTGTGTTTTGAATTTCAAAAATCCTACATACATGGTTTTCATTAATAAGTTATGTGTGGTTTAATGGGATTAAAATAATTTTTTTGTGAATAGTAACTTTTATGTTTTTAATTGCGATTAGAGGTAATTAGTGTAGTTTAAGGTAAAAATAATGTTTTAATAATATGAGATGAACTTGAAACATGTCCTACCCTCATTGGATGTGTCATGGACGACCATGATAATCCATGGGTCAACTTGGGGACCCCATGAAGCCACTTTGGTAAGAAAATGACATTAATATCTTTTTATTTAATGTTAAAGTAAAAATGACACAAACAAGAGTTATTTTACAAAAACAATTTTTACATGGGGATATACAAGTCATAATTTTGATTAGAAATACTCATTGGAAAGAAAAAGAGTTTTCCTACATCATATTATTTTTTTATAATTTTTAGACTTTATATAAATAAAATTATTTATGACATCATGATGATGCATCGATAACCTCATTAATAAAAGATTTAAATAAAATGAAATGATAATGTAAAATATATGACCAACACATGTACAAAACCTATTAGATCAGTGTATTTCGAACCCTTATCACCTTACCCGAGAATTATATCAATGTGGGACCTTTTGAATCTGAAACTCATTTTAAAATAAAGTAACATTTCTTTACTTTCCAAGAGTGACCCTCCTCTCCTTTTATAAAAGTCCCCCACCTATACCTCCTTATCCACACTTACAAAGCCCTTCGGGCATTGGAGAGAGTTACTCATTTAAGCCTCACTTTGGGACGAAGTCTTCCCAAGGAATCCTTTGAGCTCAAACCAAAGGGAGTTACCTGATTTTAAGGTAATGTATTCACTTAATTCCTTTTGTTTTATTTTACTTCTCCAACCCCCTAAATTCTTTTTATTAATTTATTTTGTTACAACTCCAGTATCGTAAATATACTCCGATGTTTTTATAAGAAGGATTCGAGCTACACTTACACACACCTACATCTAAGGGTTAAAGAACATACTGTTTCTGTGGATTGCGAATTTCGGCCTCCCGAAATGATGATTGTTTAACATTATTTTAACACCTTCAAAGTTGGACATTAAGATGACACTATATTTATATATGAGATAAAATATATTTATGTTTTCCTTAAGCTTCTGTATTTTTCATTTTGGGCATACCTTTATGGTTTCCATTAATGGGTAAACGTGATATCTTCATTTAAGGAAGTGAGGACTACCGCCCCCTCAAAGTGATTTGGATCGTTAAATAACATATGTGGGATGTATAAAGGATGGAGTTATGATATTATATATGATATTACACTTTAATTTTAATATAACTTTATATCATTATGATTCCATTTTATAAAATATGAAATAGAAATGAAAGTAGCGTTCATGCGTACGTATGGCTTACCGTCTCCATGAATGGTGCATTTCATTTCTTACCTCTAAATGATTATGTAATATTATAAATGCATGTATATACTGGATATATATTATATATATGATATATACATCATTATTATAATTCTGGATATAATGGATATATGAACAACTTGTAATTATAAAGGGTTTATTTATGACTCAAGTACCAATGATCGTTAAAAAGACCGTTATTAACTTAAATAATTACATAATGTTCATGACATCGCAATATGTGATTTAAAAGGAATAATGAACTTGAAAAGGTTGATAAACAAGTAGAAATTAACTCAAGTTTATTATTCAGGAGATTAAAGAATGACCGAGTCAATTCGAACCCGAGGTATGGGACTTCATCTCAATCTATTTTCAATGAGGCATATTTTGTTTTATACACAACCTTATTTTATACGTTGTATAAACCCCATTGAATTTTACATTTATTCAAAAGGAATATTTTTTATACAAAGCGTTTACTAAATGATAAAAGGGAATGTTTCTGTCATATGTATATGGCGACAATGACTTCTCCGCCGCCGTGACCATTATTTGAGTTTCGGCTTCCTGTACAAGCCATACTTTTTTTAAAAGAAAAATAAATACCATGTTTTACTTTTCTTTTCTTTTGGTATTGAAAATGGTTTTCATAATGTTTTTATATCAATGTGTTGTATTGATATCTTATGATTGAAAGGTGGAAATGTTATGTTTCCTTTATACATGTTTTATGTGATACGATTATGTTGAGGTTCTTGGGCATTATTATGAAGACGGGTGGTTACATGATAAACTAAGGGTGGGTGAGCCTGATATAGCTATCCAATGCATTGGGTAACACGAAGGAGTGAAACATTAAGGTTTGTCCGAAGAGATTTAGGGAATATACTGTGATGGGTATTCCAAACGAAACCAAGAGGGTTACTCCCTATGTAAGAATGTTATGAATGCATCAAGTTACCATTTTGTCTTATGATTTGTATGATTTATTCATGATTTGATGAGTTATGTTAGAGTGATTATGTTTTATGGGTAATGTATGATTTCGTTCTTATGTATATATGAACTTATGTTTCCTTTCCATATTTTTATAACCCTTACTGAGCTTGTTATGCTCATCCCTTGTTTTTTTGAAATGTTTTTCACAGGTCAAGGGAAAGGTACATGATATGATGATAGTGTCAAGGAAGTGTGAAGAATGAATCCATGTTTTATTTTAATTATGTTACCATTGATGGGAAAAATGAATACTATATTTATGTAACCACTTTGTTTATATGTGGAATGTAATGCAAGTTTTATGTTCTAATTCTCAAAAACTCTAACCCTGAAAAGATCCTCAATGTGTAATCTAGTAATAACTCATGATTAAGTAAGGTTTAAGGTCGGGGCATTATAATTTGTATCAGAGGTCGGTTTAGATAACTTTAGGATTTAGAATTCTATAAAATAATTGTCCTAAAATATTTTTTATGGTCAAATTGAAATGATATAGCATTTGAAGATAACTATGTTGCTTCATCTAAGACATGTTTGTTCAGAATTATTTTCCACAGAGGAAACAGGGAAGCAGTGCTAGGAAGGCATACAAAAGGAAATATCCTTTCGATTCAGCGTCCTGTGATGGTCGTAATTGGAACTGAGCAGTTTTTTGCAGTAATGGTGTAGTTGACTCAAGCGATAAATGGTGGTGGTATCCATGCACGAGATTAGCCAGATCAACCATAGAAGAACATTTCAGTAGTGGAACATTTCATGAGGCACCATCCCCCATCATTCAAATGATCATCTGACCCTGTGCTAGCTGAAGGGTGGATTAAAACACTAGAGAAGATTTTTTATTTCATGGGGTGTTCAGACAATCAAAAGGTTAGTCTGGATATTTACCGTTTGGAGGGTGATGCAGATCAGTGGTGGTCGATGGTTAAAAATATCTGGGACGCTGATGAGATTTATGCTCTCGACTGGGATGAAATCAAAGGAATGTTTCTTGAAAGGTATTTTCCTAAGGCTATTCGACTTAGGATGGAAAAACAATTCTTGGAATTGAGGTAAGAGGAAGACTCAGTGGCTACCTATGAAGAAAGGTACACTCGATTGGCAAGGTATGATCTAAATTTTATCCGAGACCTTGATAGTACAATCAATCATTTTTACTTAGGATTAAAGCCAAAATATCGAAGGGCATTAGCTTCTCGTGAGTTTAAAAGTTAGGAAAATCTTGTTCAATGTGCTGAGAAAGTGGAAATGGAGTTTTCCGATGATCAAGTGTTCTATAACAACCAGCAGAATAAGAGACCGAGGTGGCAAGAGAAAGGGATGAATTCTTCAAAAAAGTCTGATGGTAAGAAATCTATGTTTCCAGTTTGTGATAAATTTGGAAAAAGGCATGATTGGTAATGTATTTTGAATTCTGGAAAGTTCTACCGATGTGATAAGATGGGACATAAGGCTCATGATTGCACTGAAAAAGATCAAGGTGAAGGTAAGATCAAATTTGATTTACAGTTAGTGAGATGTTTTAAGTGCAATGAGATGGTTCACTATGCAAACAAGTGTCGGACAAAGAGCTTACGTGATGGGACATAGATAGACTACAAGCAAAAAGGGGTGGTGAAATCCTTTACAACTACTTCAGCAGATGTCGGGCCATCAAATGAATTTGTATCAGGTACTTTGTTTGTTTTTTCATATTATGCCAGTGTGTTGTTTGATTCGGGGTCAAAACATTCTTTCATCTCTGAAAACGTTTCTAGTAAAATCGGAATACCATCTCAATAAATGACTCATGAACATTTGGTAAAAACACCTGGGGGAAATGTTGAGGCAAAAATAATTTATAAGAATATTTTTATCCGTATTTGTTGAAACAACCTACTTGCAAACTTTATTGTTCTACCTCTAGTTGAGTTTTATGTTATACTGGGTATGGATTGGCTCTCTATTTACCATGCTAAGATTGACTATAGAGATAAAGATGTTTCTTTTCAGAAAGACTTTCAGTTTGTGTACAAGACTGAACCCTTACTGTTGATAACATATCTAGAGGCCACGAAACTTGTAAAAGATGGAAATGAATGTTACCTTGCACACATTGTTGAAAATAACAGAACTGTTTGGATTAATGATGTGCCATTGGTAAATGAGTATCCTGATTTTTTTCCTGATGAGATGCCTGGAATAATACCAGATCGGGAAGTTGAGTTTATAGTTGACTTAGTTCCTGATGCTAAGCCAATTTCAAAACCCCCTTATCGAATGGCTCAAATTGAACTTTTAGAGTTGATGGAGAAATTGCAAGATTTATTAGAGAAAGGTTTCATTCGACCTAGAACGTCACCATGGGGTGCTTCTGTTTTATTTGTTAAAAAGAAAGATGGTTCTATGAGACTTTGCATTGATTATAGATCCTTGAATAACATCACTGTTAAGAACAAATATCCTTTGCCTCATATCGATGATTTGTTTGATCAGCTCCAGGGAGCTTAGTTTTTTTCAAAGATTGACCTGAGATTGGGGTACCATCAGCTGAAGGTAAAGGAAGCAGATGTTCTGAAGACTACGTTTCGTACATGATATGGCAATTATGAATTTGTAGTAATGACTTTTGGGCTAACCAATGCACCTGCTGTATTCATGGACTTAATAAATAGAATTTTCCATGAGTTCTTGGATAATTTTGTGGTGGTTTTCATTGATTATATTTTGGTGTTTTATAAAAGTAAACAGGAGCATGAAAGACATTTAAGGGTTATTTTTCAAACCCTAAAATAAAAGAAATTGTATGGGAAATTCATCATGTGTGAGTTTTGGTTGCAACAAATTTCTTTCCTTGGTCACATTGTTTCAAAATATTGGATATCTGTTGATCCTGCAAAAACAGCAGTTGTGGAAGACTGGCCAAGACCCAAAAATTTAACTGAGATTCGTAGCTGCCTTGGTTTACTAGGCTATTACTGAAGATTTGATAGAAATTTTTCACTGTTATCTATTCCAATGACTAAGCTAACTCATAAAGGTGTTAACATTATCTGGACAAAAGAATGTGATGATTGTTTTCAAGAGTTGAAAAGAAGATTGGTGAATGCACCAGTTTTGGCACTACCTTCCAGGAATGGTGAGTTTGTTATCTACAGTGATGCTTCATTGAAAGGACATGGTTGTGTCCTAATGAAGAATGGTCAGGTAATTGCTTATGCTTCAAGACAGTTGAAAACTCATGAGGTAAATTACCCTACACATGATTTGGAATTAGCTGCTGTTGTTTTCTCTTTAATAATTTTGAGGCATCATTTGTATGGAGTAAAGTGTGAAATATATACTGATCACAAAAGTTTAAAGTATATATTCACTCAGAAAGAATTTAACATCAGACAACGAAGATGGATAGAATTAATCAAGGATGATGATTGTACAATTCATTACCATCCGGGAAAAGCAAATCAAGTGGCCGATTATTTGAGTCGAAAAAGTAATTCTTCATTAACAATGTTGCATTTAGACCGTGATCCTTTGGTTAAGGATTTGATGAACTTTGGCATAGATGTTGTTGGAGTAGGAAGTTATTATGTTTTGTTTCAGGTATCAGTGAGATCATCTCTATCAAACAGAATCAAGAAAGCACAGAAGCAAGACAGTGGGTTGCAGAAAAAGGTTGAGCTAGTTTAGAAGGGTAAGTTGCCTGAATTCAACATTGATAATTATTGTTTTTTGAGATTTGGGAAGAGATTGTGTGTGCCTTGTGATTCACAGTTGAAGAGAGAGTTGTCATCTGAAGCTCATAGTTCTCCGTTTTCAGTTCATCCTGGCAGTACTAAGATGTACAGAGATTTGCGGGAGTATTAATGGTGGGATGGAATGAAAAGAGATATTACTGATTTTACTGTGAAGTGTTTGACTTGTCAATAGGTTAAAGCAGAGCAGCAGTTACCGAAAGGGATGCTTCAGCCTTTACCAGTGCCAGAGTGGAAATGGGAGAATATATCCATGGACATTCTTTTGGGATTACCTAAGACATCTCGAGGTAATAAAGCAATATGGGTTATTGTTGATTGCTTGAATAAATCTGCTTATTTCCTTGCTATACGAGATACATTCTCTCTAGATCAACTTTCACGTTTGTATCTTAATGAGATAGTCATGTTACATGGAGTTCCTCTCTCCATTGTATCTGATCCTTATCCCAGGTTTACTTCTAACTTTTGGAAGGGCCTTGCGATGTCGTTGGGTACTGAATTAAATTTTAGTACAACATTTCATCCTCAATTAGATGGGCAGTCAGAACGAAAAATTCAAACATTGGAGGATATGCTACGTTCTTGCTCTATGGATTATTAGGGAAGTTGGGACCAACATCATTCTTTGGTTGAATTTTCATATAATAACAGTTTTCATTCTAGTATATAAATGGAACCATTTGAGGCGTTATATGGGAAGCGGTGTCGAACTCCAACTTTCTGGGATGAAGTGGGTGAAAGGAAGTTGATGGGACTAGAATTGGTAGAAGAGATGGTAGAAAAAGTTCAGCTAATTCAGAAACACATGAGAACAGCTCAGAGTAGGCAGAAGAGTTATGCGGACAATAGGAGGAAGGATCTCTCTTTTGAGGTCGGTGATCATGTTTTTCTCAAAGTATCACTATGGAAAAGTGTGATGCGATTTGGTAAGAATGGAAAGTTGTGTCCAAGGTTCATTGGACCATATGAAATTCTGGAGAGAGTTGGATCAGTTGCTTACCGAGTGTCTTTACCTCCGAGTTCATCATAGGTTCACAATGTTTTTCATGTTTCGATGTCGAGAAAGTATATTCCAGATCCATCTCATATTTTGAGTCTAGAGGTAGTTCAGGTGGAAGAGAACCAATCATACGAGGAACAACCGGTCCAGATTCTTGACCACAGGGAGCAAGTGTTATGGAATAAGGTGATTAATCAGGTAATGGTTTTGTGGAAAAACCACATGATGGAAGAGGAAACATGGGAATCTGAAAATGCAATGAGGGATAAGTACCCCCGTTTATTCGATAAGTTAATAAATTGCAGGGATGCAATTTTTTAATGGTGGGAAGGATGTAACATCCCAAGAAAGTAATTAAAAATAGATATTTTTATCTATGTCTATTAATGAATTATATAGTGTTATAGAGGCTTAAAATGAAAATAAATCCAATCTTAAGCATGGAATACACTAATATTTTTAAAAGATTGTTTTACTGCCTTTTGATGGCAAACAATTTTTAAATCTATCTTTTGACAATTTTATAATCTATGTTTGTCAAAATAAACTTATTATTTATGATTGGGACATCAAAATTTACTTTCTGTGAATTTTTGGTATTTTTCTGATAATGTTCCTTTTTAATGAATAGTGAAAATGTTATATTTTAATTCAAAACCTCTTTTTAATCTAATTTATTTATATGATTTGATTATCTTCTGAATTATTTTTAAATTGAAATTATAATATATTTTTACCATTTAATCCAATATTGGTCATTGGAATTAATTTCACATTGAAATTGGACTTAAACTAGTGTTAATATTTTGATATTTATTGTTTCATAAAAACACGCTATTTTCTCTGACAACAGGAATTAATTATTAAATTAATTAATGAACCATATATGATTTGAATTTTTTAAAATAGAAAACATTTTTGAATTCAGAATATCAAATATAGCTTAGGGTAAATTTTTGGTATTTTTCTGAAAAACTTCAATTTTTGATGAATAGTGAAACCACAAAGTGGTACTTAAAAAACTGATTTTTCGTTTAAATGAAATTTTACCACCTCTGTGTTTTGAATTTCAAAAATTTGACATACATAGTTTTCATTAAGAATTAAAATTTGGATCAATTGGATTAAAATGATTTTTTGGTGAATACTAACTTTTATGTTTTTAATCGTGATTAGAGGTAATTAGTGTAGTTTATGGTAAAAATAATGTTTTAATAATATGAGATGAGTTGACACATGTCCTACCCTCATTTTATGGGTCATGTCTGACCAATAAAATCGATGGGTCAACTTGGGGACCCCATGGAGCCACTTTGGTAGGAAAATGACATTAATATCTTTTTATTTAATGTTAAAGTAAAAATGACACAAACATGAGTTATTTTACTAAAAAAAATTTTACATGGGGTTATACAAGTCTGATTTTTTACTATAAATTTTAATTGGAAATATAAAATGATTTCCTACAACATAGTATTTGTTATATAATTTTTAGACTTTAAATAAATTAAATTATTTATGACATCATGATGATGCATCAATTACCTCATTAATAAAGGATTTAAATAAAATGAAATGATAATGTAAAATCTATGACCTACACATGTCCAAATCCTATTGGATGGGTTGATTTCGAACCCTTATCACCTTAACCTTGAATTATATCAATGTGGGACCTTTTTAATCCGAAAATCAGTTTAAAATAATGTAACATTTCTTTACTTTCCAAGAGTGCCCCTCCTCTCCTCTTATAAAAGGCCCCCACCTCTACCTCCTTACCCACACTTCCAATGCCATTGGCTCGGCCAAAACCTGACCATTTTGTCTCTCAACTTCCCTCTCTTACTCCTTGAAGCCTTACATTGGGCAGAAGTCTTCCCAAGGAAGCCTTTGAGCTCAAACCAAAGGGAGTTACCGGATTTTAAGGTAATGTCTTCACTTGGGTCCTTTTGTTTTATTTTACTTCTCCAACCCCCTAAACTATTTTTATTCATTTCTTTTGTAAAAACTCCATTATCATAAATATACTAGGATTTTTTTATAAAATTGATTCGAGCTACACTTACGCACACCTACATCTAATGGTTAATGAACATACTGTTTCCGTGGATGGCGAATTTCGCCCTACCGAAACGATGATTGTTCAACATTCTTTTAACACCTTCAAAGGTGGCCATTAAGACGACAATATTTTTATATATGATATAAAATATTTTTATGTTTTTCTTAAGCTTCTGTATTTTTCATTTTGGGCATACCTTTATGGTTTCCATTATGGGTAAACACGATATCATTATTTAAGGAAGTGCGGACTACCACCCCCTCAAAGTGATTTGATTCGTTAAATACCATATGTGGGACGTATAAAGGATGGAGTTATGATATTATATATTATATTACACTAGAATTATAATATACCTTTATATCATTATGATTCCATTCTATAAAATATGAAATAGAAATGAAAGTAGCATTCATGCGTACGTACGACATACCGTCCCTATAAACGGTGCATTTCATTTCTTACCTATAAATGATTATGTAATATTATAAATGCATGTATATACTGGATATATATGATATATATGATATAAAAGTCATGATTATAATTCTGGATATAATGGATACATGATCAAATTGTAATTATAAAGGGTTTATTTTTTACTCAAGTACCAATGATCGTTAAAACGACCGTTATTAACTTAAATAATTACATAGTGTTCATGACATGGCAATAAGTGATATAAAAGGAATAATGAACTTGAAAAATGTTCTTAAACAAGTATAAATTAACTCAATTTTATTATTCATGAGATTAAAGAATGACCGAGTCAAGTCGGACCTGAGGTATGGGACTTCGTCCCAATCTCCTTTCATTGAGGCATATTTTGTTTTATACACAACATTCTTTTATACGGTGTATAAACCCCTTTGACTTTTATGTTTACTTAAAAGGAATCTTTTTTATATGAAGCGTTTACTAAATGATAAAAGGGAATGTTTTTGTCGTACGTATACGACGACAACGACTTCTCCGCCGTCGTGACCATTATTTGAGTTTCGGCTTCCTGTACAAGCCATACTTTTTTTTAAGAGAAAAATAAATACCATGTTTACTTTTCTTTTATTTTGGTATTGAAAATGGTTTTCATAATGTCTTTATATCAATGTGTTGTATTGATATCTTGTGATTTAATGGTGGAAATTTTATGTTTCCTTGATGCATTTTTTATGTGATATGATTATGTTGAGGTTCTTGGGCATTATTATGAAGACGGGTGGTTCCGTGATAAACTAAGGGAAGGTGAGCTTGATATATCTCTCCAATGCATTGGGTAATGCGAAGGAGTGAACATTAAGGTTTCTCTGAAGAGATTTAGGGAATATACTGTGATGGGTATTCCAAACGTAACTAAGAGGGTTACTCCCTATGTAAGAATGTTATGAATGCCTCAAGTTACCTTTATGTCTTATTATTTCTGTGATTTATTCATGATTTGATGAGGTATGTTAAAGTGATTATGTTTTATGGGTAATGTATGATTTCATTCTTATGTATATATGAACTTATGTTTCCTTTCCATATTTTTATAACCCATACTGAGCTTTTTATGCTCATCCCATGTTTTTTTGAAATGTTTTTCACAGGTCAAGGGAAAGGTACATGATATGATTATAGTGTCAAGAAAGTGTCAAGAAAGAATTCATGTTTTATTTTAAATATGTTTCCATTGATGGGAAAAATGAATACTATCTTTATGTAACCAATTTGTTTATTTGTGGAATGTAATGCAAGTTTTATGTTCTAATTCTCTAAAACATTAATCCTGAAAAGATCCTCAATGTGTAATCTTGTAATAACTCAAGATTATGTAATGTTTAAGGTTGGGGCCTTATACCAGGAGGGCCCTTCGGGCTATGTCAGGACTTACTCAGTTATCTAGATACTAAGGTAATCATAATATTTTGTTACAAAGTGTTATCTAAAGAGGATGTTGATAATACTTAAATTTAATGTCAGTATGAATTTAGGAAATCCTTTTAGTGCAAATTAGTTAGTTGTCATTGAGTTCCTAGACAACTCACACCTCAATGAATCTTATTTATCTAGGGGTTCTTAGGGAAATAAATATTTTATATTAGTTCTAGTATTTTTCTAATTCATATTTGGATGGATTGAATCCAAATATGGGGTTTCCATCTGTTGGGAATATTTTCCCATATTTTTTAGCCTGAGTGTTACTCTAATGTCTTCTTTGATATTTGTTGATGGTTTGTAGAATCATTCCTTTGATTGGACATTTTAATTGGATGTATGACAATGATTAAGCTAATCCATAGTGATTGAATTCCTTATTTGAGCCAAATGTAGTTGAGGAGATTGTGCATATAGCCCAAGCTCTTGGACATGAACCACATCCAGTCAACATTCAGGATCCAACTGTGGATCCTTAAGGGGATGTTCTTAAAAATAATTTTCAAGTGATCCTTCTCCATAATACACATGTTTTAAAGGGCTCCAATTATCCACACAATGATGAGGAATGTTTGGGAATGATATAATGTTTGTTTGAGTTCTTGGATACACTGGATGAGATTATGGGGATGTGTTCTTCCTTAATGCTAGAATGGCCATGTAAGAAAAGGTGGGACATGTTGGTAATGGAATGGAAACAAGTGGTATTAGAGTGGATGGGCTTCAATGTTATTTTTACTGACTATTTATATACAAACTATATGGTGTTGAAAAAGGATGTGTATTTTTTCAAGATTGATTAGTCCAAGACAACTGTGACAGAGTTCTCAGAACATTTTTGACGAATTTTTTATTTTTTTTCTAGAGATGGTATATAATGAAAGGATAATGTCACGATAGTTCAAGTTAGTTCCCAGATTAAATATCCATTATAAGGTATTTTTCTAAAGCTTTCTACTTATGATGATATGTTGGATATGGTGATGACAGTTGAAATTGACATGGATGGGAATTTTTTGTTGATGAGAGTTCCTTTTAATCCCACTAGAAGCATGATTTCCTTTATGGTAATATAGATGAAGGGTTATTCTCACATTAGTTATCAATGATAGGTTCATTACAATTCTTTAACAATTATAGGATTAAATCCTTTGATTTGATATCAGTGTAGAAATACAAGACATTCTATGAATGTATTCATTAAGGAAACAAGGAACTATAGGTCTTATGGACATTTAGGGAATATATATAGATTATACCATAACATTTGCACTCCATATAGTAGAACGATATCATTATTTACTCTTAAAACTAATGGGTAATCAGATGCCTAATGTTAAAAAAGGGTTCTCAGAATTGCAATCCAGAACAAAGCTACGTCAATTAGAGGAAATGTTTCCAGAGGTAGCAAGCACTATTATAGTGATAGTGAGATGTCCCATTACAATAGCTTATTCACTAGTGACTTCTCTATTTGTTACAAGTGCATGTAATTCATTTATATCAACATGAATTGATAATTTCATATACCTTCAAACAAATCTTTTATCTTGTCCAAGTCATATTACTAAACTGTTTAGGAAGAAGATAGACAAGGGTATACGATTTACCCTATTTGTCATCCATCTAGAAGATATCTAAATGACTAGGAGTTTTCTAGTCCTCTATATCATTCCCCTTGAATACATTTTCAATAATCAATTGGATCATTTCCAATAAATCCTATATTAATTATTATCTTTTATGTGTCTACCTTAATACACCCAGTGCTGTGTCTCTTTTATTTCAAGGAGAATGGGACCCAAGGCTGAGTTGATCTGAACCCTCCTATCTAGAAATGGTTAATGTGATATCGTATATTTAATTTGATTTAGAGTGTGAATCATTGAATGATATTCATCAACAAATTTTCATCAAGTTTCCTAATGTTATTCCTTCATATATATCTTGTTTTCCACTAGTATGGGAGGTTGAGTATTCCATTGACTAAAAACATGGTACTGAACCACGTATATTCACTCTTACCACATGAATCCAGTTAAAAACAAGGAGTTAAATACCCTACAACATGATCATATTGATAAGGTCATTATGCACCCTATGTGTGCCTCTTTGGGTGCATCCTGTTCTATTCACTAAGGAGGATAATGGTTCCCTTCTCTTTTGTGTAGATTATAAAACTAAAAAAGTGAGTTATGGTGAATAACACGTATCTATTTCCATATATTGATGATCTTATAGATTAGTTAGAAATGGGTGAAGTTGTTTTCAAATATTTTCTTTTGATCTAGTTACTATTACATGAGGATAATTGAATCTGACAATTAGAAAGATGAATTTCATTGTTGGTATGGCCATTATTGTTACCATGTTATGAACAATGGTCTAAAAAATGCTCCTACATTTTTCATGGATTTTATGAACATGATTTATGACGAATACCTGGATACCATTACTGTAATGTTTGTTAATTTAATCATCATCTAATGAATACCAAGGGGGTCATTTTTATCATCTAATTAATGTTCAATGTTTTTTGAGAAATCACTAAATTTATTCCATGTTTTTAATGAGGTATTTAGAGAATCTGGATGTGAAATTTTAGGGACATATGGTCTCAGAACAATGAATGTCAATTGATCCTTTGAAAGTGAAGGATTTTTATGAATTCACATGAACTAAAAAATTTCTTCTATATTTAGTGCTTCTTGGTATTAGATGAATATTATTTTATATTCATGATGAGCTTCTCAAATTAGGCTTCTCCGATGTCTAATATGACTCAAAAAGAGGTGATGTTTTCTTAGAAAGATAAATGTCAAAGTTCTCTTGTTGAAATTAAATTTATTTTGAATACAATAGTGTTGTTAAATATTCTAGAGGCTGGGTAGGGCAATGTAGACTTTTTTGATACACTGGGTTGGCTCTTTTGATTCATTCTTAGGTAGGGAGATCATATAGTTTCTTCTCGATCATTCCACCTTAGGACACACAATAATAATTGTCCTACCTATGTCCTAGAAATTGAATCTATGATGCACCCACTTATTATTTGATGGAACTACATTTTCAGCTAATTGATGTCTATATATTAATGACACAAAATATTGAGTTTTTATATCTATCAATAATATTGTAATCTCCATTAGTGACGTTGTGCAGAGAACCGTAAATATTTTCACATTGACATTGTCTACACTCTAAGAAGGGAAATATTTATGTAGATGAGTAAAGTAATAATCATTCAACCCATGTTGTGAAAGACTCTTTTGAAGAGTCTAATTTTATGGCATGCATTTCATAGTCCCATATTGATGTTTTAGAGATTGAAGATAATGTTTCATTATCCAGCGTTCAATTGAAATATGATCTTATTAATATGATCCTTCTGGATCATGATCTTGATGTTGTATTCCATATAATTAGATAATCTATTTCTAGTTTGGGTACAATCACCTAGTCATAGCACTCCAATGTGGGTGTTATATTTTATCATAATAGAGATGTTGTAGGGTTAGCAAAAAATGATTGTTGGGATTGGGGCATGGCATAATTCCCATTGGGTTGTGCACCCAATAACAACTATGATTATTTATTAGATGTGAAATAAGTTCTAGTGTCTATGAATGAGATGGGTAACTGCGGTGTTTTTTTCCATCGTTATAGATGATTGATGGTGAAATATGATCACTACAATAATTAGGATTTATATCAACCACTTCCAATCCCTAATTTAATGTGAGATGAGATCTCCATATAATTTAGTATTGGATTTACCTATACCTATAGAAATAATAATGAAATATGTGTTATGATCAAAAAGTTGACCAACTCACCTCAATTTATATGAATCCATCATACATCCATAGTTGCGGAGTTGTGAAATATCAATGTGAGTATGAATATTCATTTTATTGGATTTCCATCTGCTATAGTTTTTGATAGAGAACCTTGGTTCTTTTCAAGATCATTGAGAGGTCTACAAGAGGTTGTGGGATCTCATATTCATTTGAGAATGGCCAAAAATCCATTGCTGGATAGCTAAATAATGATAGCTATATATATTCATGAGGATATTATTCAAACTAGTGTTCTCTATAAAATTGGGGATTGGGATGACCACTTGGGGTTAGTTGAGTTCTCTTATAAAAATCGTTACCAGCCCATGATCAGAATGGATCATTTTAATGCCTTGAATGCATGACCTTGTAAATTTCTATTTTGTTGGATATAAATTATTGAAAGTTAATTGGATACACCATGTTTTGGGAATGTTAAGTCAATAAAGACTTAGTTAATTCATCAGATAATGTTCACTAGGTAGATATGATACTAGACTTTTGCAGATCATCACCAAAGACCATTGGTGTTCTCACTTGTTTCCCAGGTGTTCTAGAAGGTTTCACCCCATTTGGTTCACTGATGGATTGGGAGGAAATGGAATCTTTCACTTCATTTTGTTGGATATTTCATGGTTTTTACATTTGTTGTAAAGGTTTTATACTATTTAGAAATTCCCCAATAGCTGACGTTGATACATAAAATTTTCAATCTACCAAATATTATAAAGTATCTATCTGATCCATCTGTCATTTTGAGATTGAGTGATATTGAGATGAAATATATTCATCATTGACTGAGCAGACAGTCGGGATAATTGATTCTATGATTAAGGTACATAGTGAGAGGACAATACCATTTTCTTCATGAACTATGGATACATTTTTATATTAATCATTATATGTGGGAACACGTGGAACTTCCGAGAGAAAAATTGACTCATATTTTTGGAAAGAAAGATTCTTTTTAATATTTCTGGGGATAGAAAGTTCTTATGGTTCGGAGGTTGTAACATCCCATTACTAATTTGATATGTATGTCATTGACCTGATCATGGGTTTTCATTTTCATTGACTTTGTAGGGTTTAATTGAATTTTTTGGATACCTATAAAAGAGAATTCATATATATTTTTTACAGTAATTTTTAACCACCCTTTTTCTGCTGGCTGTCGGATGGTTACATTCCATGTAACTAGGTAACACATCTTGTAAAGGTTCTATGTACATGGAATGAAGGGTACATAATGTGAGGAGTAGTTAAATGTCATGAATGAATTAATGGTTGTTTTTTATTTAGAGCATCTGTTTTTAAATTGATTTTACATTCTTTTAGTGGTTGTAGATATTAACCATTTCATGATGTGTAATGTGATTGTATGACATGAAATACCCTGAATCAGGATTTTAAATAACTTGAATGACGGATCTATTCCTTTTGGATTATCTCTAATTTCACTCCTCTAGGGCCTAAGCCTTCCCCATGCGATAATGCATCGCTCTAACTCTTCTTAGACCTTTATTTCAATGTTCAATCATTATTGCGCTTGTGTTGTGGTTCTTAATAATGAATAATTCTTCATTCTTCATCTTCATCACATTTTCCTCCATTAGTATGTCGATAAATTGTCCTAAAACTTATGGATCTATGAACTGAGGTGTTTGATATCATTTATAGTATATTGTGAAAGGAACTATACAAATTCATTCTCGTTGACATGTTTTGTTGCGATTTTCTCATTTCATGAAAAATGAAAGAAATTCCATCATCTTTGGACAAAATCATTGATCTTATATTTCATGGAAATTTTATAGTGTTGGATTGAATCCATTTTCTCAAACATTATTTCAATTTATTTTATAGAACCCAATTCCATTAAATATGGAGATAAGTAATGTTTTTGGCAAGAAAATTTTAGAAAAACCACAATTCAATTATATTGGAGTGTGTTAATAAACGTTGGATGATTTAAATTATTTTATTTAAATTTTGTACTTGATTAAAATAATATCAATTAAATTATTGAATTTAATTTTGGAAATAAATTGTGGAATTTATTGAAATGGGTTTGACTATATTTTGATCTTATAGAAAATGGTTTTATAATGTTTTGATAGAATACCAATGGTATATCTTGAGAAGATGTGTCTTTTTTAATGAAATCAATTTTTGTTTTAAATTGAAAATTAGAATTTAAATGGAAGATGGGATTGAATATTATTTTAATCAATATTTATGTAAATTTCTCAACATTGATTTTGTATGAGAACATACAGGCCTTAGATAATATTTTTTGTTATTTGTACACACTCCACACAATTTAGACATTTAAAAACATATATGTGGTGGTTCAAAAAAGTAATATTTTTATTCATTTACCATGTGAAACAAATAATCATTTTAAATAATCAATAAAAAATTATATCTTTTGAAAATATTAAAAGAAAATATCATTGTATAAGTTTAAAAAGAATCTTTAATTTTTTTATAAAATCATATATATAGATGAAAATAGTAGATTAATTTATGAGACATAGGATTTTGATTTTCCTTGAAAACGAACATTCAATTACATTATTAAAAAATAAAAAAGATGAATTAAAAAAATTTATTTTACTAAAATAATCAGGGATGAATATAATTCATGAATCTCAAATGAGGATGATGTCAAGAATTAATCATCATAACATAGTCATATACTATCCTGATAAAAAAGTTTATTGTAGCAGAAAACACATTACCTCATCATATATTTTGAATCTAATTTCAAAAGAAAAAAATATAATTAAATGAATAAGTAAATCACTAGAATTATCAAGAAATACAATAATTTTATGTAGACACAATAATCAAAATAAAAAAATGTGTATAGGACACGTGTCTTCCAATTATAAAATTATGATGTATATGTCATTCGTTATATCTCCCGAACTTCGTAGAGATAAAAATAAATTATATAATAAATATATTTTTGTTAAAAATATACTATATAAACATAAAAGTTTTCTCCAAACCTTATTTAATTAACTAATAACCTTTTTTTCAAGATTTTATATGTAATTATATATTTAGATCCCTCTAACATGATATATCTTCGATCTTTTTCACATATGTTCTAGATTAGTAGTTTTCGTAAGCATAAGTTTATCTTGGTAACATAATATCAAAAAATTTAATCATGAAATAAATTTAATTTATATTCCGTATATAAATTTTTATTGTCAATTATAAATTTATAGAAAGAAAAAAGAACTACACCATTAAGAGATATGATATGTCATATGTAAGAATGAATATTTCTTCAATTTTCATATTGATAGAATAAAAGAATGATAAATAGTAACTCACCATTTAAAAGTAATTAACATTTTGATTATATCATATATATTAAATCATTCCATTTTTATTACCATCTATGTAAAAAAATGAATTATGAATCACATCGCTTCGTGGAAGTGGTATTCTATGCGTACATACTATCAATGTAATCATTAAGAACAAAATTAAAAAAATATTTAGATATAAGTGATATTAAATTAAATAATTAAATTTATTTCATAAATTTAATATATAAACATAAATTAAATCCTAATAACCATCTCTAAAATATTGTGAAGAAGAAAAATGAATTTTATCACTATATAGAGATGTTAAGTCATAAGTATGCATGAGTGATACATTCATATTTGATTTGATGGGAAAGATTTTATGTACTAATTTATTCATAATAATATTAAATTTTTTCATATTTTATATACTCAATATATTTTTTATAAAAATAAAAAATACATATCAAATGTAAATATATGTAGAAAAGAATGTGATTACATAAGCAGATTACATTTTCATTGAAATGTCTCTTTTAAATATCTCCAAATGGCCTCTAGGGATTCTATATTCTGAAGAAAAAACCTATATAATGTTTAAATGAAATACTATATTATGAATATGTATAGATAAATCAAAATAGGATGCTATATTTTTTTATGATATTGATGGAAGATGTTTTCTTTTATAATAGATGCAAGGGGCACTTTTGAAATTTCTAAAAAAATAAAATTATAATAAATTCATCCCCTTTTAAAATTATACCAACTTAAAAGGTAATTAATTATAATGTTTGATAGGGTACATATCCCATACGATAATATAAATTATGTATGTTTTCATTTCATTTAATTCTATATCTTTTTTATTAACCCTTAGTTATTCAATGTTTATTTATACTATTGTAACAAATTATTCAATAATAAGGGGGTGTAACTTGTACATATATGGTAAAAAATGAAGAAAACGTTTCAAATAAATAAAATAATTAAACTTATATTATCCAATTTTTCTTATTTAATTTTTTAATAATATTATTTTAATTTATAAAATTTAATTTTGAAAAAATATAATTATTTTTAATATTTAAACTCCATTCAAATGGACAGAAAGATATTAAATTAATTTTTTAAATTTAATATTATATTTTAACAAGAAAATAATATGTTAGATACACCTTTTAATTTAATGTAAAACAATAAGATATGATAAAAAATAGAGAGCTTTTAATATTTCCAAAATCATTTGTTTTATTTTTTATTAGTTGAATATATATTTTTTTCACATCATCTATGCATTTAAATATATTATATAATAAAAAAAAAATTAAAAGTTAAATAACATAATGAAAATAATTTAATTATAGACAAAATTAATATTATTATTCATTCACCCCTAATATGTTTCCATATGTTAACATATAAGCATATTTAAAATATATGGACTGACATTTTGTAACTATATTTTATCAAAATATATAAAAATTATGTAAGAAACAATTACATTAAAAACACCATATACATCCGACGGTGTTAATGGTGCAATTAAATTCATCATATATTAATTAAGAAGAAAAATTATTGTCTTATCACATATTTTTAAACTAGTTTAACTAGATTTACCCATTATCGAGGGGATAAATTTTACCCTAATTTCTATTTATATTTGTTAAAAGTAAAACCTGAATATTTACAAAAATTTTATATACTGATTCAATATATTAAATTCATTTTATCCAATTGAACTAATATATATGGAGTATATATATTAAGAAATTATCCAGAAAATTGAAATGTAAAACAAGTTTATGAAAATTAAAATTGTAATCATAATACAATGTTTACTCATTTACCATGCATAAAATAAATTAAAATTAATTTTAATAAATTTTATTCCCTATTTACAATATTCATTTAATTAATATATTTCACCCTTTTTTATTAATTTATGTAATTTATAACCAAAAACAATTACATGAATAAAAAATAATTAATAAATAAATACCTTTTTACATGTAAAAATTTTATTACAAAAATTTAAAAGATAAAATTGTTCCAATCAACATAATAATATTATTAAATATATATTATTTCTAATTATAATTTTATTTTTATTTAGGTTTTTTTAATTTGTTCTTGGTGGAAAAAAGATGGTTTTCAATTTAGATTTCAGTATTTTTCACTATATACAAGAAAATTAATCATTTCAAAAAAATACATGAAAATCAATATTATTGAATTTTTATAATGTAATTTGAAAACTTTAATGTTTTTATAAAACTCTATTTTAAATATATTATAAGACAATAATTTTTTTGAAAAAGGAAATAAAAATAATTTTGTACTAAATATTGTTTTAAATATTATAACATTGCATTATAATTTGATAATTATTTTATAAGAGTTAATAACTAAATTTTTACTGATTATGATATTTTAATATATTTATTAATTAATTAATTACATGTCATACACATAAATTTAGATATTTCTTCACAAAATAATATTCTTATAATACAATATTGTTCATTAAAACACTATGTTCTGTGTAACACAAGCTGTTGATGATGTAACATTATTGAAAATAAAAATATTCTATAATATAATGGTTTAAAATAATTAAACCTCAATAAAATGAATTTTTAACATATATATAACCCTATTCCAAAAACATAATCCCATATTTGCTCATAGTTAGTCTAATGCTCTTAATTTCAAGGGAACATCCTATGAAAAACACGGGTTTCCATAATATGTATTATATAATTCTTAAAATCATATTAATAGATATTATCATCAAAATATCATAAATCCATAATGATACTATGAATTCATTATAATTTTTATTATCATATTTTTATATTAATTTTATGACCCTTATTTTTTAATTACAATCCACTATGAAGAAAATCATTAATGTGTTGGGATGAAAATATCCTACACGATGTGACATAATTTTTTTTAATTACATTCCTTATGGGATTTAAAAAATGGTTAAAATAATGAATAAATATTAATATCTCATATAATTAATATTTTTAAATATCAATTTAATATCCACCTTCACCCCAATCACATGTTTTGAAACTAGAATTCTTATCGTGCATAACTGTGGATTACCACCTCAAAGAAAAACCATTTCTCCACATTACAGTTAGTTTTAAATAATTTTTTATAATCATTAAATATTCTACAAAATTATAAAAAATAATATTTATATCTCTAGTACTCTTTTAAAATTATATTTCATTAGCCAAACTCACATATCATATTACAGAATGTTCAAGTTTAAGGAATTTTTTCTACAATCAGGATCATTGAATTAAAATAGAATTATACATGGGTTTAGAATCATGAAAAATAATATAATTTTAAATTATTTAAAAAATAATTTTTACAATAATTTTGTAGAAATATAATATTTTATATCTACAATTTTTGTAAAGAATCATTTTTTACAAAAAAATAGCGACATAAGATATTATAAATGATGTTTTTATATTAATAACCAAAATAAACATTTTATTAAAGAAGAATTTTTTTAATATATATATGTTATATGTTATATAATAATATATTATTATAAAATAATGAAAAATAAATAATATCATGTGAAATCAAATCAAAACAATTAGACATCTTCAAAATATTCAATTTTATTAACACATAATAGACATTATATAATAAAAATTTTTATTTTTACGATGATAATATATTATTATATTTATTATAAATTGGTAATTATTATGATTAATTAAATAAAATATTTTGTTATGTTTTTTAATTTCTTGAAAGGATGTTAGAGTGTGATCAACTAAAAAAATGAAACATTGTATTGGATTTATCTCAGACAATATTTTTCTAAGACATTTGTTTTTGTAAACATATATTTTAATGTAGATTATATTTATAGTAAGAATGTTATATTTGATATCATATATATTAATTATTCATGATGTTTCAACATCAAAATGATGATTTCTTTTGAAAATGGAGTTTATTTTAACAAATTTCTTAAGCTATAACTGTATTTCATAACTCATTTTCCATTCTGGGTGTTTTGATGGATATTTTTAAAACTCATTCATCTATGTCCAATTCTTTTATATTTTATTGTATTTAATTTTATTTCTTCATTAATATCTCATTATTAACAATTTTATTTAATCGTTTTCCTTAAAAAGTGCCATTACTTTAGAGATTATAATATTTTCAAGGGTCTCTTTACCCAAAATTTTAATACGTAAAGAATTTTTATGTTATACACTGGTATTCATTTTAGATGGAGATGGTAGATCATACGTACATATGAATAATGTTTCAATTTTTCAATGATCATTATGGAGAGAAGGTATGTATTTTATTATTTTCATAGAATAATCATAATATCAAAAGTAACATTTTATTTGATTATATTTATTTATATATCATCCATGTAGTTTATTGTGTAAAACAGAGTCACATTTCATCATAGAGGTGGTAGTCCAACAGTATGCATGGTGATGTTATAACTTTTTATTGAAAAGGAAAATTATATATATTACATTTTCAGATTGATAAATATTTTTTTAATTTCACAATGAATTCATTTATATCACATATATACTCCCAAATTATTCAAAAGACATTAATTATAAATCATTAGTGAAAAAAATCAAATCACTTCATAAGGTGGTAGTCTTCAACACTCAAAAGAGGCATTATTAAATCCCTAAAAGAATTTAAATATGTTGGATCTAGGGCCTCCCACAGCTGTAGGATACAAATAGATATTAGTTTGTTTATTTTAAATCCACATTTGGTTGATCAAGGAGTTTTCAAGATAAGTGTTTTTATAATTGAAATGGACTATTTGTTGAAGGTGGAATTGTTTCCCAGTGTTTACCAATTTTTTTTATCTAAAAATTGGTTGATGAAAATTTTTATTTCATTAAAATGAAGTTATAAGGATTAATACAGGTGAATCAAAATATTGTATATAAGTGAAGTGTTGTAATCAGTACATCAAAAAACAGAAATGATAGAAGTTAAGTAAAAAAGGAAAAAATTGTGCAAAATAATATTACTACATAATACGATGTCAACAGTAGTTTGAAACATGTGGAGGCTCATGATCATAAAAATCAAATTCGAAAAAGGATTAAGATGCATGGAAAATCTGAAATTATGTGGGTGGATATTATAAACCAAATACAATATCCATATTATGATTGCATAATATGGTGAATGCACCAACAGAAAATTCACATAGGGTGTCTAGGTCAATATATATGTGGTGACCCCCTAAAACTGATGTAGATTTTTCAAAATAATATATGATACTTCATCAATGAAAAAAAGTTTTGTGTATTATATTTGAGAATAATAAATCTTATGCATAGACTATTCCTTCTGTCTATCAAGTCTGATTGAATCTCGTGGTTTGTTTTGTTTAATGATATTGGTTGTGAGAAAGAAATCATGAATTAAAATCATACCATGTTCATACAAGAAAAGTTGTTTTCTAAAATCTCTAGAGTGTTTATACCAAAAAGTGTTTAATATTAGAATGTTGGGATCAGTTTGTTAAAGTAAATATATTCATGAAAAATTAAATAAAAGATTCTCGTGAAGGTTAGGGACTAATAAATAAATGAATATCTACCTAAGTGACCATCATGTCATTAAATTGAGTAATAGATCACCCAAATAGCTGAGCTAGATGGAGTCAATGGATGAGCTCTGAGGGAGGTAGTATGATATCCATAAAATCATTTAATTGTTGTGTACAAGGAACATGGTGATTGTGTGTGAATGTCTTTATTCAACAACAAGTGATGAATATTTTATTTGGGTATGACTGAACAAAATTTAGTTTATGCTCTATGGATTAGACATTAGTGGTGAACCACGTAAAACATCTATGATGTCTCTTTAAATATGAATGTTCGATTAATAGATGATTCCATCAAAAAGAGTTAACAAGTTTTTACCAATGTCGGAAAAATATTTTTCACATTAAATTGAAAATTTTGAAAACTTGATAAACCCAACCACACTCAGGGTATTTTAGGGATGTATATGCTGTATTATAGAATGCAGATTGTTGTAGTTAAATATTTTTTCTTTTCATTCTCCTAGATAATTTCAGTAATGTCAGGTTAGTACCCCAGTTTGTTGGAAAAAACCTTCATATTTATAAAAATAGAATGATAACTCATTTGAGATCCCTTTATATGGAATTGATTTTTTCCACTTCTCAAGGTATTCATGTCATCGATTCTCTATGCCATTCTATGATTGAAAAAGAATGGAAGATGCATGATATATATTCCATATAAAAAGATTCCATTAATTCAGCACTATCTGATCATTGTTATTTGAATGTGATGAGTTTCGCTCCATTCATGTATATGTGGGATAAACTATAAAATATATATGAATGCAATAAAAATGTGAAATTTGATAAACACCTTGTTTTCAAAAATTGTTTATATGATATGAAAATGAATCCTAATAAAAATTAAGATATATTTTTAATCAAATTACTGATGTTGTTGCAGAAATTGGAGGAATTGGTGAAGAAATTAAAGATATTAACATTCTGATTAATATATTAAGAAGGATTCAAACTCTATACATTTAAAAATATTCATACACTATAAAAATGGATCTTTCTAAATTTTTCCATGATGATATTCTAATAGTTTTAGTGGCTTATAAAATGAGATTCAAACCATGAGATGAGAAAATATGGTAAAAAATGCAATGGCATTCAAAACATTGGAAAAACATGATGTCTCTATAAATAGTATTGATGAATCAAATTTGGAATATAAACCTAATTATCTTTTATACAGAAACAACTTGAGAGGGAAATGGATATTTGAATGAAATTGTCCCTTTTATAGTTCTCAATGTGGTAGAGTTATTTCCATTTCCTCTTGGTGTTCAATGATGATCGATGATGAATAATGTGAATAAAGAATCATGGAGAAGACTCAGAGTTTATGCATGTGACACAAGTAATCAGTTCTATGACGGAGCATGTTGAACATTACATATATTTACAAAAAAATTCTCTAGCATTGATGATAAATGTGGCATCTTTGTCCAAACGGATTCAGGATTATCATAAGTGTAAAACATAGTCCTTGGTGACTATCTTTTGGTTGAAGAAATTTTCAGAAGTGGTTAATCATGCTATCATTTTAAAGGGGAACCTGATGGAGGCTTCCAGTACAGGACAGGTAGCTGGAACAACTAGGATTGTGCCTTTTGATAGTAGGAAGCGCTATCATGAGAATCTTAGTAAGGATAGTGGAAATCATGGTGGATAGTCAAGATGAATAGGTTCACTACATCATTCACATATGCTTTTACACTAGTACGGAAGGCATTGAAATTATCATACAAATTTTCATCGACCAGAAGTGGAGGGCCAATTTTGGGGAAATATGGAACACCTACAAAAGTTTTCCAGGAAGAAAAAGTAGGTTATTACTTGGGGGAGCTTCTCAAAGTCAGCGTGTGGGAAGAGGGCCTTCTACCCCAGACAGGTCTTGCAGTTGGAGTTCTACTAGAAGAGGTGGTAGAGGCAGTGGATGTGTTGCTTCAGGGTATGAGCCACTATATCAGTAGTGCGGTGCTACTCAGGGGAGTTAGATGACCCCACCTGGAATATGGGCAAGACAATTACATGTAGTGTAGCCAACACTTGTGGAGAGCTATGTTGGGCCATCGACTGTCAGAGGTACTATTCTAGTTTCATCTACATTAGCTACTTCATTTTTTGAAACTAGAGCCTATCATTCCTTCATATATTCAAATATTGTTAATGGATTGTGTCTGGAGTTGGAGTCTTTATGTAGGATTATGAATATCGATACACCTATGGGAACAGGAAAAAGGGATATCTGTTTATGTAAGGGATGTTCTCTAGAGATCAGAGAGTATCATTTCCTTTGAGATATCTATGTCCTCGATATAAAGGTCATCAACCAGATTATGTGTATGGACTTTCTAGTCCCATACTATGCCCATATAGATTTTAACCGCAAGAGAGTGGCCTTTGTATCTCCTGAGGGTGACCATTATGTCTTTCATGGAGAATTGGATACCCAAGCAGGCAGAGCTATGCCAATTACATAGCAATTGGGAGAGATCACAACCCAAGTTTCTAGGATTATATTGTATGATTGTAGTGGTATTAATGACATCCTTTGACAATTAGTAGAACTATTTATAGATGTTTTTCATAAATACTTTCTCGGGTTTCCACCTAAGAGAGATTTGGAATTCACTATTGATCTCATGTCGGGGGCTAAGCCAGTATCTATTCCACCTTATAGAATGGAACTGACAGAGATTCATGATCTCAAAACACAGTTGTAAGATTTATAGGAGACGAGGTTTAGCCATCCAAGTATATCTCCTTAGGGGTCACCTTTTTTACAAATAAGGCCAACAAGAGGATACGACGGTCTATCGATTAACATAGGTTGAATAATATGACTTAGAATAATAGATATCCTCTTCCGTGTATCAATTATTTATTTGACTAGCTGAAGGGGGTTACTATATTTAGAAATATTTATATGAAATATGGGTATCATCAAGTGATAGTTAGTATATCTTAAATTCCATGAACTGCTCTCAGGAGTAGGTATGCCCTTTATAAGTTTTTTGTTATGCCGTTTGGGTTGATTAATGCTCATGTAGTGTATATGGGAATGATGAACAAGATCTTTCACCTGTACATAGATCAGTTTGGGGTGATATTTTTGGATGACATATTATTGTACTCTAAGACTCATGATGATCATGATCAACATCTTGACATCATCCTGGGTACACTGAGAGAGCATCTGCAATATGCAATGCCATCAAAATGTCATTTCTAGATTGAACGGGTACACTTTTTGGCTAACATTATATCAGATGAAGGTGTGGGGTAGACCCCGAAAATGTATAGGCAGTAATTTCATGGGGAATCCCCTAAATTATTTCTAATATTCGAAGCTTTCTAGGATTAGCTGGTTACTACAAGAGATTCAGCCAAGAATTTTCCCAGTTGGCTGCATCGTTTACTGGTTTGAAGAATAAAGGGATAATATTTTTGGGAAAAAATCTTATGGGAATTAATTCATTGAGTTAAATAAGTTCTTTACTTCAGAACCAATTTTGATCTTTCCAAAGTTATGTGAGGAGTAAAAAGTGTTTTGTGATGCTTCTTGGTTCGGAATAAGAGCTGTATTGATGCATGTGGGTAGAGTCATTTTTTATGGGCCTTGGAATTTGAGGCCACTTGAACAGAATTAATAGACACATGAACTCATGTTGGCAGTCATTTTTATTTGCTCTTAAGTAGTTGTAAAACAATATCTTAGGTGAAAAGTTTACAGTTTTTACTGATCACAAAAGCGTGAAGTATATCTTTTCACAGCGTGGCATGAATCATCGGTAGTGAAGATTGGCAGAGTATGTGATGACCTTTTATTTTGAACTGGCGAATACACCCAGAAAGTGGAATTGTGTGGAAGTTTCCTTGAGATGAAAAACATAGACTAAGTTGGTACATGAGTCAAGTGAAGAGTGTAATATGACGACATTACTGGTGGAAATACATGTGCTAGTTCTATAGAGTCAGGAGAGGATGACTTTGGAATACGTAGAAGTGGAGTTTACACTCTTGAGATGGATCAAGTATAGGAAGCATGAGGACCCATAGTGTTTTTCCAAGATAGAAAAACTTGAAGGTGGGGAGAAACCTTCAGACTGTAATATAGATGAGGATGAAATATTCTATGTGAAAAATTGGGTTGTTGTGCCTATGAGTATGTGTGTGGAAATCATGTGAGAATTTCATTCTTCAAGGTTTGTGGCACATCCATGTTTTAAAATGACGTACCATGACCTTCGTCGTTATTTTTGGTGGCCACTAATGAAAACAGAGATAGAAGGGTTCGTAATAATATGTTTCACATGTCAACGGTTGAATGAAGATCAACAATGACCTGAAGGCCTATTTCAGCTGTTACATATTCTATAATAGAAGTGGGACGACATCATTATGGACTTCGTAGTAGAACATCCAAAGAATCGTAGGAAGAATTATTCTATTTGGGTCATTGTGGACCAAATAACGAATGTAGAACACTTATTCCCCATCAAAGAAAACTATACATTAGAGTAGTTGGGAGAACTGTACATGAGATAGATTTTCCATTTTCATGGGGTGTTGTTGACTATAGTCTAAAATCGTGATTCACACTTGACATCATGCTTTTGGCAGGGAATACAGAAGTAATATGGTAAATATTTTCTATTAAGTAGGCCTTTCACCCATAGAAAAATGTGCAATCAGAGTGTGCCATATTTGTTTTATAGGATATGCAACAAGCATCTGCGTGTGACTTTGGTGGTTCTTAGGAGAAGGACCTGGATTTAGTGGAGTTCAACTATAACCACAGTTATAGTGAAACTATACATATGGAACCATACAAGGAACTTTATGGTAGAACTTTTAGATATCTATTATGTTGGTTATTTTTGTGTGAGTCATAGTTGTTATGATCGAGTCTTGTTAAGAAGACATCGAAGCTGGTACAGTTGATTTTTAATCGTATTGCTATAGCTCTGAGTAGGTAGAAGTCGTATACTGATAGATGGAGATGACCCCAATATTTTATAGAGGGTGATGGTGTATTCCATCAGGTGTCACTAAGATTGCATCACCATAGGATATCGTGATAGGGATAGTTAGAACCCAGGTTTGTGGGAGCATTTAAGGTGCTAGAGGGAATCAGGCTGGTGGTTTACTGATTAGAACATCCACAGAAAGATAGCACTATGATTTATTTTTTTCATTTGTCGTAACTATGATGGTATCACCCCGACCATCCCATAAGATTGATTTAAAAGAGGATAATCTCAAGATAGACGCGTTATTTGAGGGGAATCTGATACATGTGATGGGTCGTAGTGAGAATGATTTACAGTGAAATAACAAGCCATTAGTTCATATTTTATGGAATCATGGAAATGCTTATGTGGAAATTTAGGAATGAGAAGAAGACACGAGGGCTCAATGGAACAGTAATTTTGGCTCAGAATCATAGATAATATCTGGAGTGCATCTTAAGGACAAGTTGTTATATGGTGGGGATATTGTAAGATCACAACCATTTTTTAAGTCCTCTGAGACATGTTTTCAAGTAATTTTAATGATTTTAAGTACCTTTTATTGGGAGTAGTGTCTTGGGGTTCTTTTATGTGAATTTTTATGGAAAACTAATAGATAGTGGGATGCGCATGGAATTTGTACGATATGAAAACCCCTGAAACCAAACCGTTCCAATCGTGAAAACATGGACCCTGGAGTCACACGATTTGTGAAAGGTTTGATAAACCATGTTACCAAATAGTTCTAACTGTGAAAAAATAGTCAGTGGAGACCATAGGGTCGGGGCATAGTTTTCTTATTAGTGCATCTCTACCCAGGAAACCATGAACACAATTTTTATTATCCCAAAATCTCTTCCAAAACCACATGAATCCCCTAGAACCCCCATATTTCGACCTCCGCTCAGGCCTGCCAAATTCAAGGTGTTCAAAAATCCTTCATGGGGGATTCCAAGGCGATCCGAACACTATTTATCAAGATTGAATTATCATATTTATTATTCCCTCTCCTCCTGGTATGTGGATTCCATCCTGATTATTCTTACGTTCTTTATCTTATGTTTTCTAGGTCTTATTATGGAGGATATTCATCATTTCCATGGATCCAAACCTATGGGTTGAGATATAGATTTATGATTGTGAATATAGATATATATTTTCATGATCTAGATTCCTTTAATCTTAATTTTTTTATGGATTTAGATCAGAAGAATTATCGAAGACATTGTGCTGTTCCGATTTTGGGGATTTCTGTTGGGATAATTTATATCAATAAACCTATGTAGGTAGACTAAATCAAACTCCCATATTCATGATTTATTATATGTGTATAATTTTATTAAATAGAATGAGTTCCTTGATAATTCAATTCCTAAATTGGAGTAATTTGGAATAGGGAATTTACGTGTGAATTGCATTGGTGGTTAATTGATGATTGGTCACAGAATAAATGAAGGGGGTTTCCCAGATTTAACTTTTGAGATTTGATATTATATTTTCCTTGAATGGCCTGAAGGCCATCATTTTTATTAATTTTTTATAACCCCAAATTCAAGGGATGATGGGGAACCCTTACAAGGCCCTTAGGCTTAGCGATTACAATTATCGTAGGCTTTAAGATACATTACATAGCCAAAAGGTCTTAGGGAAATAAACAAGACAATACCGAAAAGAAACTTCCCTTCCCCAACATCTAGATTGTTATGAAATATCTCCAACTTTACATGAGAATCTGGATAATATTCCCATGCTAGGAAAGGCTGGTCCGGATGGAGTAGCCATACCCTCTCATTCTTTTAAATCCATTGGTTCTGCTCTTGTGAGTGCACCTACTCTGAATCCTCTTCCAGGGCTGCTCTTTTTTGTAGAGTCTCTCTAGGGAAACAACACTAATCATGATGGCTAAGGCCTTAAAATTTCTTTAAGGCCAAAAGGTGGCCCGAAGTCTTTTAAGGTGGCCCGAAATCCTTACTAACCGAAAGGCCTGGGTGGCTCAAAAGCCTAAAGGACTCCAATCCCAAATAGATGGCCCAAGGTGAATAGTTTTGGCTGCTACAATAATAAACAGTACCTACTACATCACTGTTATAGTTCCCTAGAAATATGCCTTCACCAGGTTTTGATCCTGGGTCTCTTGGATGCACTTTGAAAGACCTCACAAACTAGGTTGAGGATAATGTTTAATTAGATATTGTATTTGATATATAATGTAAAATGTGGGAAGTTAATTAATTGGGGTGAATTAATTACGAAATGATGTCTGGCATTGTATTATAATTGATTGTGAGAATATGTTATGTGATATGATATTGACAAAAGATAATAAATTTATAGAATTGATTATGTGTCATGATATGATTAAATATAATTAATTGCGAGAAATAATTATGACTTATTGAGATTTTATTTGGATAATTAATTGGGAAGAATTAATTATTGAATGAGAATGGTTTTGATTGATTAATTAGTTGATGAATTAATTAATGGGTTATGTGATTTGTTAATTATTGAATTAACTATTTTCATTTTAAATGTTTTAAAAATCATCAGATTATTAAATAATTAATGTGGAAAATTCATGAGAATTATATAATGAATATATGGATGAGATTTTTTGTTGCTAGGAATTGAGTCCTTGAAAGATTAGATGTTGGGACTTGGACATGGAATTACTCCCCAATAGTTATCCATGCATGAGGTTTTTGAGTGCTAGGCATGAAGACCTACACTCAAAGGTATTTGTTGTGCTAGGAAAGACATCTGAAACTGAATGATTAATGACAATAACGAATTATGAATCAAAAGGAATTTGGGATGTTAGACATGAAGACCTACAACAAATGATTAATGATAATGGTTATTGATAATTCAAAAGTTATTTGGGATGTTAGGCATGATGACCTATAAAAAAATATTAAGGATGATTTAAATGGGAAATATGAATTTAACATGGCATAATTTGATGATTAATGATTAAATGACAATGTGGTAACTATTTAAATTATGCATTGTATTTATATATTTATTAAATTGTTTGTACTATCTTTTTAATGGACTCATTTTAGACTCCATTGGTGGTGGCCTACTGATTTTTTCTCACAACCTATTCGGACAGCCTGATCGGTACCCAAAGAGACTTTGATGTCGTAGGACGAGATAAGGGAAAGGGTTTGGGATAAGATTTTCTTTGGGATTGGATTGTGGGAGAGGGAAGGAGATGCAGTTCATTACCTATTTTGGAATATTTCTCTCTTTAATTTTAGTTGCATTGTAGACACTAGGTACTTTCATTGTCATGGAATGTTTTACATATCAGTTGAGTATTGAATTTTCCGGTTTTTACTATCATATGTCATTTCATTGTTCGGAATATTTATATTCCTTCGTACTTGGTTATTTTTGTTTTCTTCTGTTGGTGTTTCCTTCTCACAAGAGAGGTTATAGTCTCCCTAGGACTGACTTACCAGACCCTCACTGCTATTTTGGCACCCTCGGGTGTATAGGGAGGCATGCATGAAGGTTTGTGGCAAACCAGATCAGGGAACCATTCAGAGGCTCCTGGTTTGGGATTCCTAAATTTGTTTGAGGATAAATAACCACAGTTAAAATCTAAAAATTAAATATCCATGAAAGACACATTTGAAAATTAAGAACCTTCAATAAATAAAGACAATGATAATTTATTTATTGTTGTTGTAAATATTAACGTTTTACACAAAACTTATTGTTAAAAGCATTCCATTGAAGGAAATATAATTTCAAATACATGAGACATTCTAGAAGTGTCGTTGTAGTATTTTGATCAGTTTTAATGAAAACATTATCGACTAAATGAAGGAGAAAACAAATTTGATAACACTTGATATGTTACCAAAATTTTTCAAATGCATGATTAGGATTGGATGGAATAGAAAATTCATTACAAAACTTATATCCAGACCAGAGGAGATAGTTAAGATAATTGAGGAACATGATGAAGAAGTTATTACTTTATGGAGTAAACTAGAAACTGGATAATATTCATGGAAACCAAAAAGAAATTATAGTTTAGAAAACATTACTATAAATGATTATTAAAGGCCATAACTAATCACACATCCACATGTATGAGTAATAGGGGAATTAGATATGATGATAAAACAAAAAATCCAAATGACAAGGTAATCTAAAATAAAAGGGAAGCATAAAGTTCAACATGCCACCAAGGGATATGATATACTAACACATAAAGAATCCTATCATACAAAAAAGGGAGCTTAAAATTTTCCCCAAGATTCCTAAGAAGATATCTAGTAAAATTAATTTTAGAATGTATTAGTAAATAAGGATTATTATATTGTAGAAGTCATTTCTTCATATAAATTGTAAATTCTGTGGCTTTTTAGGATATACCATGTCATAATGTGAAGCGGAAATGAGTAATCTGAATAAGTAAGTGCACAGAAGTCAAAAAACTATAATGGGACTATATCCATCGTCATATATTTGAAGTTGTTTGTATGGATATTTCATTCAATATTCTAATAATGTCCCAACACATATTAAGTACAAGAAGATGAAAGGTCGGAACATTACCTATATAACATCATGAAAATTCAATATCGTCCAACCATGCATAGTTTCACATGAGATGATATATTCTACACTAGATGTATAATATCATTATGAGGAACCCATATAGATGGTGATGATATTATAATGTTAATTTCATTCCTCAACTCAATCACAAATCTCATGAATGGAAATGTAGAATATCGACAGATCCAACCTCGCCAAAATATATATCAAGGATACATAGAAGATAAAAACATGGATTTTTAACAGAGGATGATAATCCAATATGAATGGAAATAAATATTAATTTTTGAATGTTAATAAAGTGATCATGGAATAATTAGTATTCATAATTGTGGGTATTTAATGATTAAATGAATTATATGTATGAAACTGTGAAATGATGAGATTTGGAAAACTGATGTTCTGAATGTGGATGGTTTACGTCACAATCTTTTATGTGTTAGTTTACTTCACAACTCATAATATAAAGAAAAATAAAATAAAAATGGTTTTTGTATCAAAGTAAATACATGTAATTATATCCCTAAGGGATTTATAATAGATGAAAATTTATAATTGGTTGATAGTAAAGAGAACATTTTATTACTTAACAGATGAAGACGAAAAAAACATGTGGTAGTGTATGTATTGACAAATTAGTAAATAGATAATGGAGAAGATAAATAAGGTGATGTTATTCATATATATTCCCAATATGAAGCATGAATGAGAAAAAAAGTTATGCTTGCATGTCCGTAAAGATACTATGGTATTTGTATCTTCTAAAGAACAAAAGGGAAAAAATTATTCTTGATCTCATCCACGTAGGGGAATGTAGTCCAATAACTGTGGTTGGAACTTATGGATAGATGAAAATATATTATATTATTTATTTGTATAGAATAATTAATTTTTTAACAAAAATATATTTGAAATTAAATATTCATTATTTCATAAAATATAATTATCGAATAGTTGAGAATGGTACAAGAAAATTACTCAATATTACACAATCTGAAAATTTTGGGTAATTCACATACATTGAGTTTGATAATTAAAAGAAAAAATATGAAAAAAATCATGACATGTGTGTAGTGAGAGAAAAATAGAAAAATGGGGTTGATTAATTCAGAAATCAACATGTCAACAATATTTCCAAAACATTTTTAATTTTGAGTTGTATCACTCTTCATTACGGAAAATATGATATTCAAGAAGTAGTGTAAACTCAAAATAAAAAAAGGAATTTTAGGTGAGAAACAATGATATAATATTTGTATGATATAGAAGGAATCCGTAAATAATTCATTATTTATTTTTGGATATATATTTTTCATCCAAAAGATAAAGGAAATCATGGAGAGTATGATGATACTATAGATGGGGGAATATTTCTTAGATATTCAATAAAGTGTACAACATTAAAATGATACAACAATCATATTTGATGAATTTTTGAAAGAAATTGTGTATTGATCAGTGAATATAAGTGAAAAAACATTTTAAATATATCATAATATTATAGGATAGAAGATGAAGAAAAATGTGGATAAGGGATAGATTTTGATGTCGAAAAGTAGAGGGCCTGGAAAATAATCAGGGCACGCACAATAAGGATGATTCATGAGATAAACTTGTAACATACTAGGAAAATAAATAATCTGAAATTTTTATATATATTAATATTTTTGAATTAAATATTTTTTTAAAGGGCATATTATATTCATGGGAGTATTTGGCTTGCATAAATGGGTTTCTCCAAAGTCTTATGTTGTACACAATGTTGAATCATGCTGAAAAATAACAATATAATATTATTTTAAATGGTAGTTAAAGCCTAGCGTTTTCATTAGTGGGAATGAATATAACTAACTAAAATATGATTATACATGTTTGTTAAATGTTTTAACATTTATCAAATAAAATTTATAGGCATAAAATGTGAAAGAATCCAATTTTAACCACAAGTACTCTAATATTCTTTGAAAAGATGATGTACAATATTTTGATGGAGAACCCTCTTTAAATCTAGTTTTGAAAAATTTTATAATTTATATTTGAAAAAATAAAATTCATAATTAGATTTGGGACATTAAAATTTACTTTTGGTAAATTTTATGTATTTCTCTGATAATGTTTATTTTTCAATGAATCATGAAAAAAATGTATTTTAATTTAAAACATCCTTTTAATCTAACTTACTTATATGGTCAGTTTAACTTTTTAATTGGTTTTAAACATTAATTAGATTATATTTTTACCATTTATTAAAATGGTGGTCATTGAAACTAATTTCACGTTGAAATTGGACATAAAAAAGTGTCAATCTTTTGATAGATATTGTTTCTTAAAAACACGCTATTTGTTTTCACAATAGAAATTAATTTTAAATTAATTAATACAACTCCTCTATTTTGAATTTTTTTGAAATAGATATCATTTTTAAATTTGATAAAACAATTATATATTAGGCTGAATTATTGGTATTTTTCTAAAAAACTTAAATTTTTGATGAATAGTAAAACCACTAAGTAGTAGTTAAAAAAATCAACATTTTCATTTAAATTAAAATTTTCCGCTTATGTGAACAGAATTTCGAAAATCCAACATACATGGTAGTTATTTGTGTGTAAAATGTTTTTCAGTAAGATGAATGTAATTTTTGGCTGAATAATAATTTTTGACTTTTATTTACCACGATTAAAGATAAATAGGGTAATTGAAGGTAAAAACAATATTATTATAATAACAAATTACCTTAAAAATTGTCCTAACATTATGATATAATTAATGGACGACCATGGACATCCTTGGTTCAATTTGGGGACCCCATGGATCCACATGGGAGGGATAAAGACACTTTAGATTATTTAATTTAAAGTAATGACAAAAATGACACAAAAAAATATCTTTTATTAAATTAATTTTTAAATTGGGATATATAATATATATTTTAGACTATAAATATTCATTGGAAATATAATAAGATTTCCCACATCATGGTATTTTTTTAAAATTTTTATACATGAAATAATTAAAATTATTAATGCCACAAAAATGATGCAGTATTTACCTCAGAAATAAATGATTTAAATAAATTATATTATAAATATTAATATACCATCTAAAACCTATAAAATTATTATTGGGTTAATGTATTTCAACCATGAGTCATCTTATCTTTTAATTTAATTATTTATGGACCTTTAAAAACCGAAAATAATTATATAATGAAAAAATGTTTTCACAATTTCCTTAAGAACCCCTCCTCCACCTTTTAAAAAGTCGTCATTTCTATCCCATTACTCAAACCACTAAAGCCCCTTAGATTATCAAAAAACCATCTGAAATAATCAGTCAAGATCCCTATGAAACTCTTATATGTCATACCTTAGGTGGAAGGCACTTCAATATGTCCTTCTAGTTCAAACCATAGAGATTTTTCGGAATTAAAGGTAACAATTTCTCTTATATTCTTTTCTTTTATTTTACTTCTCCAACCCTAAACTCTTTTTATTCCATTATTTTTAAACAAAACCACTATATATAATATAATTTTTTTATGAGAATTATTTGAACTATTCTTACACAAACCTCCATCTAATGGGTAAAAAATATACTATTTCTATGGATGGAAAACTAACTCCTCACGAAACGATGATTGTCCAATTATATACTACCTCCTTTTATGGTGGAAATTATGAAGGTATTGTATTTATATATGATATATATTATTTTTATGTTTTCTTTTTGTTTCTGTATTTTTATATTATAGCATAACTTTATGGATTCCATGTTGGGTAACCACGATAATTTCATGTGAGGAAGTGCGGACTACCACCCCCTAAAAGTGATATGACTCGTTTATACCATACGTGGGACATATAAAGAATTGAGTTATTGAAATTATATGTGATATTATTCTGGAATTATCATATAACTATCTATCATTATGTTTTTATTTAATTTAAAATATGAAATAGAATTGAAAGTAGCGTTTATGCATACGTACGACATACCATCTACATGAACGATGCATTTCATTTCTTACCTATAAATGTTATGTAATATTATAAATACATATATATACTAGATATATATTATATATATGATATCTAAATCATTAATATCATTCTAGATATAATGTAATCTTGACAACAGGGACAACATGTAATTATAATGTGTTTATTTTGACTCAAGTATTAAATATCGACAAACTGACCATTATTAACTTAAATAATTATATAATGTTTATAACATGGTAATAAGTGATATAAAAGGAATAATAGACTTGAAAAAGTTTATTAATCAAGTATAAATTAACATCTGTTTATTATTCTGGAATAATAAAGAACAAACATATAAAGACAGACACGAGGTAAGGGATTTCTTATCTCACTTTTAATTCTGTGAGATTTCCATTGTTCTCCAATTATTTATTGCATGTGGTGTATTTTGTATTTACTTTTAATATATATTATCATGAATATATTTATATTCATTGTTTTCTATGATTAATTTTGTGGTTATGAAGTTTCATTTATACGACTTGATTGACTACTACGTGGTAAGGGGTTTTCATCTCACTTTTTATTCTTGTGAGATTCATGCTATATTTTCCACTATTTACTTATGTGTGGTGTATGTACTACCACTGAATGTATTATTTGTGTAATATAATTCATTTTATTTGTATTTACTTATTCATTAAATTATCCTTCATTCGTGGGGTGTATGATTCATATGTTACCAAATAGGTAAGTGAACCTTTCACCCTCCTTTTTAAAAGACTTCTTTTTGTTATTTATTTTAATTTATATATTATTATTTTGAGATATTTTATTCTATATAATTATTGTTATAAATTTAATGTATATGTGTTGAGATAAAAATTTCTCTCTCATCAATTAATTTTATGAAATTTAATGCGATGTAGTTTGGTTGTCAAATTTCTGTAAGGGAACTTCTTCACCCTCTTTCAATTCTTTGGGTTCAACTTCTACTTCTTGATTATGTCATGCTATGAATATGTGTGAATAACTTATGATTTTATGAAAATTAATATAAAATTATATTGACTGTATTATTATTTTTCAAACAATATTATTTAATTGATTTATCTTTAATCTAAGGATATATTTTTTATAAGGGATGTCATCTGAATTTACATTCCATTGATAATTCATTGTTTTTATTCACCAATTCACATTTATACAGTTTATATACCATCCTTTTTCATATTATATAATGAATACATTTATTCTCATGATATTATAATGTTTTTATATAATTTTATTCTTCAATTATTTTTATTCATGGCTCTCTCATATTGTTATAAACTCTTTAACTAAAATATCATTTTAATTGTTTTAAAGACTTATTCTTATAAATATTTCTCATCAATGAACATATTTCCAATATGGGGTTTATGATATATTTATATAGACATTAATGATTTCAAATGATAATTAATTTAAAAGTTTCAATGTGTTGAGGAACGATTTGATTCAAAAATCTATTTATTAAATGTTTTAAATGGTTTGATAATAATTTGATAGAGCATTGTATATTTCAATATTTTGATTTGATATAATATGATTGGAATGTGGAAATGTTATTTTCCTTTATTCTTGTATTATGTTTTATGAATATGTAATGGTTATTGATCATTGTTTATGTATATGGGTGGTTCTGTGATAATCCTTGGTCGGGTGTGCCTCAGATAGCTGTCTAATGCATTAGGTAACGTGATGGAGGTAAACTTCAATGTTTCTCCTTAGAGATTTAGGTAATATACTGTGATGGGTATTCTAAATATGACTCCCACTGTAGCTGTGATAGTTATAATGTATGTATGATATAGATGCCTCATGTTACATTTATGACCTATGGTTACAATGTGTTATTCATAATTATTATGATTACAGAAGGTATGTTATGATTGAAAAATATAGTATCATTGATTTTTATTTATTGATGGGTTAATGTTTCCCTTCTTTATTTTATAACCCTTAGTGAGATTTTTATGCTCATCCCATTTTTTTGAAATTTTTTTCATAGGTTATAAAGATGGGTTAGAAAAACAATGTATTCATGAAGATTTATGTCAAGAAAAGAACTCTTAATTTATTTAAAGAGTTTTACTATTGTGAAAAATCAGTTGTTGTTGAAGTGTCTACATTGTAATATTAAAGTTGATATGTAATAGTTGTGGTCTAATTGTCTAAAACTCTAAAATTTTAAAGATCCAAAATGTGAATTCTGAATATAATTCAAGATTATGTAATGTTTTAGGCCGGGTCCTCGTAGTTTCTCTCCGAGGTCGGTTTAGACAACATTAGGGATTATGAGTTTTCATTAGACATAGGGTTAGTCCCTATGTCTACTAATTCAGTTAAATATTTGTTTTATAACTTTTTCAGATCATCGAAAATCAGTTACAAATGGAAGGGGGGATCTCAAATGACATTCATATCTCTTCTTAATGACTTGCTTGCAATAATTATTGAAAAGTCATGTTCGGATGATTTTGAAACTTTTTATAGCATACAACTCACATGCAAGATGTTGTTTGAGATATCAAACACCTCCTCCATTATACATTGCTATTATTGTGGATCATGGGATGTATTTAAAAAAATCCAACTTTACCAATATTCTCATTTTTTTAAGAAAGTTAAATATTATCAAGGCCTTTTCAAATATTTAAACATATCCCAATATTTTGATAGATGTTATGATTTTGAAAAAGGTCTGAAAGAAAGAGAACCTTGCGCAACATATTTATATTTCTGTTTACAATATAGTCTATAAGCACATACCTATGGTATTTTAAAAATACCATTAATTGAATGTTACAACCCAATTTTGTTCTGACTATTTTATAGTAATCATTTTTATCAGATGCTTTGAAAATATATGTCATACATGATTATATTCCAAAACTATTTTACTGTGAACACCCATATGACCCATGTATTATAATGTGTATTTGGATGAAGTAAGAAAATGAATTTGAAGGATCTTTAATTAGTTATTGCAATGTATGGACCTTCTACCTATGTGTTCAAGATGATGAAGAAACCAAATGGGTACCATGATGAAGGTATGATGTTCTTTATTTGAGGATCATTTTATTTTAACATATTGTGGTGAAATAAAAAATTGAAAATATATAGTAGAATTCATGAATTAAGATGTTGAGATTATAATTAATTGGGATGAAAATGAGAGGCATGAGGAAACCATTAAGTTTAAAATATGTTATGATTATTTTTGAGTTTTATAAAAATAACAACACGTAGACCGTGTGACAACCCATCGCATCAGACAAAGTTGCAGAAATTGATCCCACAACCAAAGTGCGATTTTGATTTATCTCTTACCTTTAAATTACCCGAAGTCCCAGGTTATTATGTCTTATTATTTTTATTTAAATGAATTTTCTGACCAAAAAAATGTTTATTTTAAATTTAATGTTATATCAAATAGCTATCCTTAGTATAAGAAAATTATTTCATTATTAAATGATAAAAGTGATTTTGGAAGACATTATCTCTTTCTTTATTTTAAATTGATAGTTTTATTTACCCTTTTTCTGATATGTGACATTAAATTATGTTTCCAGACTAATTTTAAAATTAAGGGGATGAAATTTCCAAATGGGGGTAAGGATATAAAATCGATGGAAAATAAAGAATATGAAAATTTTAAATTTATTAATATTTTTGAATTAAATATTAATTTTAAAGGGGATGTTATATTCAAGGTATTTCTTGACACACAACAAAGGGTTTCTCTGAAGTCGTATGTTGCACACATTGTTGATTCATGATGAAAAATAATAATATATTATTATTTTATATATTAGTTAATGCCTAGTAAATTTATTAGCTATAATGAATATAAGTAACTAAAATATGATTATATATGTCTGTTAAATGTATATACAATTATCTAAAAAATGTTAGAGGTTTAAAATTTGACTACATCTAATTTTAAGCACAAATACTCTAATATTTATTAAAAGGTAAATTTACAGTCGTTTATTGGAGTACACTTTTAAAACCATCTTTTGGTAATTTTTATATATTCTATTTTACAAAATAAAACTCTTCTTTTAAATCTGGTCATCACAATTTACTATGGGTAAATTTTTGGTAATTATCTGATAATGATCATTTTTTAATGAATAGTGAAAAATTATGTATTTTAATAAAAAACTACCTTTTAATATAATTTATTTATATGGTTATATTATCTTTTTAATTTCTTTTAATGTTTAATTAGATTATATTTTTACCATTTAATCCAATGGTTGTCATTAGAATTAATTTCACTTTGAAATTAGACATTAACAACTGTCAATTTTTTGATAGATATGGTTTCTTAAAAACCCACAATTTTTGTTGACAATAGAAAATAATTTTAAATTAATTAATGAAAATACTCTATTTTGAATTCGGAATTAAAAATATAGCTTAGCCTGAATTTTTGGTATTTTTCTGAAAAACATCAATTTTTGATGCATATTGAAGCCACTAAGTAGTAGTTAAAAAATGACCTTTTCATTTAAATGAAATTTTACTACTTATGGGAATTGAATTTCAAAAATATGATATAAATGGTTGTTATTAACAAGTAAAATGTTTTTCAATAAGTAGAAAATATGTTTTTGATGATCAGTAACTTTTGAATTTTATTTACCGCGGTTAAATGTAAATAGGGTAATTTAAGGTAAAAAGAATATTATAATAAAACAAATTACCTTCACACTTGTCCTAAACGTACTTGATAATTCATGGCCAACCATGGGCATCCATGGGTTTATTTTGGGACCCCATAGAGCCACATGGGAGTAAAAAATTACACTTTAGATAAATTAATTTAAATTAAAGACAAAAATGACAGAAACAAATATCTTATAGTAAATTATTTTCTACATGGGGTAATATAAGTTATATTTTATACTATAAATATTAAATGGAAAGATAAAAATATTTCCAACATCATGGAAATTTATTTATAATTTTATGACATAAAATAAATAAAATTATTTATGACACAAAAATAATTTATTATTTACTTCATTACTAAATGATTTAAATAAATATTATTAAAAATATTAAAATAACATCCAAAACCTGTCCAATTCTTGTTGAATTAATTTATCTTAATTATGAGTCATTTTAGATATGACTTTAATTAGTTTTGGACCTTTATATACCAAAAACCATTGTATAATAAAACAATATTTTCACACTTTCCTAAAGAACCCCTCTTCCACCTAATAAAAATCCCTAACTTATAACCCATTACTCACACCTCTCATGCCCCTTGGCTCATCAATACTCTTCCCAATAATTCTCTCAATATCCCTTTCTTCCTCTTAGATGCATTACCATAGGTGGAAGGCACTTCAAGAATACATTTTTGTTCAAACCAAAGGGAGTTACCTGAATTAATGTTAATAGTTTCTCCTTAATTCTTTTCATTTATTTATCTTCTCCAACCCAAAACTCTTTTTATTCCATTTCATTATCACCAATACAGTATCCTCAATATTCCATTAAGTTATTATGAGAATTGTTCGAACTATGATTACACACACCACCATCTAATTGATAAATAACATATTGTTTATGGGGATGGAAAACTTACGCCGCACTGAACGATGATTGTTCAATTATCTCATACCGCCACTTATTATGTCCATTATGAATGAAAATTATTTATATATGATATATATCATGTTAATTGTTTTTTATGATTATGAATTTTGGAATTATATCACACCTTTATGGTTTCCATTATGGGTAAACATTTTAATTTCATTTGAGGAAGTACGGACTACCCCCCCCCAAAGTGATATTAATAGTTCATACCATACGTGGGATGAATAAAGGATGGTGTTATTGAAATTATATATGATATTATACTGTAATTATTATATAACTATGTATCATTATGTATTCATTAAATTAAAAAACAATATTTAAATGAATGTAGTGTTCATGCGTACGTACGGCTTACCGTCTCTTTGAACGTTACATTTCATTTCATACCTCTAAATGTAATGTAATATTATAAATACATATATTCAATAGATATATATGATATATATGATATCTAAATCATTAATATCATTATGGATATAATGGAAACTTGACCACATGGACAACTTGTAATTATAAGGTGTTCGTTTTGACTCAAGAACCAAATATCGAAAAAACGACCATTATTAACAATAAATTTTTAGATAATGTTTATAACATGGTAATATGTGATATAATGGAATAATAAACTTGAAAAAGGTTATTAATAAATTATAAATTAAGATTAGATAATTGTTCTGGATGAAGAAGGAAGAAATAAGTCAAGACGGTCACAAGTTAAGGAGTTTGTTATATTAATTTTAATTTAGTGACATTTCTATTGTTTTCCACTTATTTATTCCATGTGGTTTATTGTGAATGGAAATTTGATATATATTATCATGATTATATTTACAGTCATGGTATTTTTTGATTTCATTGGTTGTAATTAACTTTCATTCATACGACACAATTTATTACAACGTGGAAAGGGGTTTTCATCTCACTTTTTATTCCTCTGCAATTCATTCTATATTTGCCTCTATTTACTTTTTTCTGGTGTATTTTCTACCCATGATTATATTATTTGTGTAATATTCTTAAATTTATTTTTATTTGCATATTCATTGAATAATCCTTCATTCATGGGGTGTATGTTTTGTATGTTACCAAATCGGTAAGAGAAACATTCACCCTCATCATTTTAAAAGACTTCGTTTGGTGATGTCTTTTAATTTACATCTTCTTATGTTTGGGTATATACTTCTATACACATAATATTCATAAATTTGATGACCATGTGATGAGATACCCATTTCTCTCTCATCAATTAATTTTATAAATTTTAAAGTGACATTGTTAGGCTGTGAAATTTCTACAAGGAATCTTCTTAGCCCAATTTAAATTCTTTGGGATAAACTTATACTTCATGTTGATGTCATGCTACAAATATATGTGAATGACCTCTTATTTTTTCACACATTATATCCACATATATTGTGTGTATTATTATTCATCAAACAATATTATGTAATTGATTTATCCTTAATCTAAGGATACAATTTTTATAAGGAATTTCATCTCAATTTACATTCCATTGAGACTTGATTGACGTTCTGCACCAATTCACTTTTATAAGGTGTATTTACTGTCCAATGGCATATTTTATCATGAATCCATTTATTCTCATGATATTATAAAATTTTTATTGAATATTATTCCTCAATTATTTGCATAAATCATCTTTCATTTTTATAAAAACTCTTTCACTAAAATATCATTTTAAATGATTTAAATATTTTGTCTTCTAAATATTTCTCATTAATTTCCTTGTTTCCAAAATGTTTATTAGGATTTATTTATATTGACATTAATTTTTTCAAATGACAATTCATTTAAAATCTTCAAAGTGGTATGAGACACTTTGATTAAAAAATATTTTATTAGTTGTTTTAAACTGTTTTGAAAATAATTTGATAAATCATTGTTCATTTCATTATCATGATTACATATATGGTGATTTGAATGTGGAAATGTTATTTTTACATTATGTTTGTGTTATGTGTTATGAATATATTATGGTTATTCTTAATTTGTTAGGTATACGGGTGGTTCCATGATAATACTAGGTCTGGTGAGCCCGAGATAGCTCTCCATTGCATTGAGTATTGTGACTGAGGTAAATGTAAATGTTTCGCCTAAGTGATTTATAGAATATACTGTGATGGGTATTCCAAAAGTGACTCCTTCTATAGCTATGATACCTACAATGTAAGTATGATATGGATTCCTCATGTTACCTTTAAGATTTATGATTACTATGTGTTATTCATAAATATTAGGATTTCAGAAGGTTTGTTATGATTGAAAAATATAGTTTCATTAATTTGTATTTATTGACAGGTTAATGTTTACATTACTAATTTGATAAATCTTACTGATATTTCTATTCTCATCCCATGTTTTGGAACAAAATTCATAGGTAATACATATGGGTAAGAAAAAGGAAGTATTAAATAATATTTATTTCATTAAAATAACTCTTGTTTTATTTAAAGAGTTTTAATGTTTGGAAATATCAGTTATAGTAGAAGTGTATAAATTGTGATATTCAAGTTTATATGTAATAGTTATGTTATAATTATCTAAATCTATTAACCAGAAAAGATCCTCGAAGTGAATTCTTAACATAATTCAGGATTTGGTAATGTTTATGGCTGGTCCTTATAATTGGTATCCGTGCTCGTATTAGGCATCTTTAGGGATTAAGAGTTTTCGTTAGACATATGGTTATTCCATATGTCTATTATTTTAGTTGAATACCTATTTTATAACTTTTTTCAGGTCATGAAAATCCAGTTACAAATGGAAGGGGGAGGATATCAATTGACATTTCAATCTATTCTTGATGACCTACATGCAATAATTATTGCATTGTCATGTTTGGATGATTGGTAAACTTTTTATAGCATACAACTCGCATGCAAGAAGATGTTTGAGATATCCAACACCTCATACACTATACCTATTTATCATTGTGGATCATGGGTTGTATTTTAACAAATCCTATTTCACAATATTCTCATGTTTTCATGAAAGGTAAATATTATCAAGGCATTTTTAAATATTTAACCTTATCAAAATATTTTCATACATATTATGATTTTGAAAGTGGTGAATCATAAGGAGATCCTTGATCAAACTATTTATATTTTATCTTATAATATAGTCTCTCATCACATAAATATGGTATCATAAAAGGACCATTAATTGAATGTTTCAACTCAATTTCAGTCTGACTGTTTTTTAGAAATCATGTTTTATGAAATGTTTTGAAATTATATTTCATACGTGATTATTTTCCAAAACTGTTTTTCTGTAAACACCCATATAACCCATGTTGTACAAGGTATAGTTGGATGAAGGAATAAAATTATTTTTAAGGATATCTAAACCACTATTTCAATGTATGGACCATCAACCTACCTAAACTATATGATGATGAAACCAAATGGACACCATGATCAAGGTATTATGTTCATTGTCATGGGGATTATTTTATTTTATAATATGTTGTTGAAATAAAAAAATTAACAACATATATTAGACTTCATGAATTAAGATGTTGAGATTATATTGAATTGTGATGAAAATGATAGGTATAAAGAAAACCATTAAGGTTCAAACTTGTTAGGTTTATTTTTTAGTTTTATAAAATTCACAACTTTCATACTCTGTGACAACCTGTTGCGTCGGAGGAAGCTACATGAATCGAACCAAAAACCAATGAGCAATTGGGATTTATTTCCTACCACTAGACTACGTGATGTCACTAGTTAGTATAAATTATTATTTTTAGGTAAATGATTTTTTTGTTTATTAATAAGTTGAATTGAGATATTATGTTTTATCAAATGGATATCCATAGTAGAAAAAAATGATTTGGTGATTAAGCGATAAAAGTGATTTTGGAATACATTATCTCTTTTGGGAACACTGTATGCTTATGAGAAATAGTATACTATGGGATTTCTTTTTTTGAGTAATGATTGAAATTTTATTTTGGAAGGAAATCTATTTTTATTGAGGACATATAGTGATTTTGGTTATTTATGGGAATGAATAACCTATCATAAAGAATATGTGATTGGGTTAATTATTCTTCAATATGATACTTTAAGAGTATTCTATATTTCGGGAGTTAAATGATAATATTTACTGTGGAAGACTATGTGATCAAATCCATCTGTGTTTTGGGATTCAATCTTAGTTTTGATTATTTTGTAGAATTTTTTCGAAAAGTGTGTATTTTGAATTGTATTTCTTGACTTTGGGTACTTTTTTTTGAATTTTAGAGATTAATAGTATTATTTATTTTTATAAATCATTATCCTTTTTGGGGATTATAGGATATCTTACAAACCATTTTGGTTTTAGTTGATGTCTAAAGACATGGTAAAGATATAGTTCTTTTTGAATGCTAATTTTTTGGAAAAAGATTGGTTTTTTGTAGAAACTTATTAAAGGATGAAACTCTACTTAAAAGTAAGAATATTTCCATATGATCTTATTCAATGCAATAAATGAATTTCTCTAAATTATGAAATGTAATGTAAAATAAAAACATTGTGGGTTTACGTTTACTGTTGGGTAATCAATGACCATTTAACACATCATAATTTTGTGATTTTATGGTGGTTAACTTTATCTGAATCATGTTTTCTATCACTCTCTATCTGAACATGATGATTTTTTTTCTCTTCCATGTGCATGTTTTCCAACTTTGAATCCTAGTATGGTTTATCTCGGGTGGCCATTGTAATTATCTTTCTTTCTTCTAAAGTGATGGTTTTATTTACTCTTTTTCCAATGTGGGACATTTAATGATGTTTCGAGGCCCAATTTTAAAATTATAAGGGCGGAATTTCAAAAATGGTGGAAGGATGTAACATCCTAGGAAAATAAAGAATATGAAATTCTCATATTTATTAATATTTTTTAATTAAATATTAATCTTAATGGGGATTTTATATTCAAGGGAGTACTTGAAATGAAAAAATGGGTTTCTCCAAATTCTTATATCTCACACAATGTTGAATCATGCTGAAAAATAATAATATATTATTATTTTAAATGGTAGTTAATTCATAGACATTTAATTAGAGGGAATGAATATAACTATATACTATAAGATTATACATGTTTTTTAAACGTTTTTACATTTATCTAATAAAATTTAAAGGCTTAAAATGTGTATTAATCCAGTTTTAAGTACAAATACTATAATATTCATTAAAAGGTAGATTAACCCTCATTTAATGGAGAAACCTATTTTAATAGATATTTTGTGACTTTTATATTTTCTATTAGACAAAATAAAATTATTCTTTAGAATACAGACATCAACAATTAATTTGTTAAATTTTAGATATGTTTCTAAACATGTTCATTTTTAATGAATAGTGAGAAATGCAGTATTTTTATACAGAACATCCTTTTAATCTAAATTATTTAAATGGTTATATAATATTTTTAATTGGTTTTAATTTATAATTAGATTATATATTTACCATTTAATCAAATGGTGGATTGGAATTAATTTCACTTTGAAATTGGTCATAAACAAGTGTCAATATTTTGATAGATAATATTTCTTAATTTCCCACTATTTCTTTTGAAAATAGAAATTAATTATAAATTTATTAATGAAACTCATTTATTTTAAATTTTATAAAATATACATAAATTTTGAATTCAGAATAACAAATTAGATTAGGCTGAATTTTTTGTCTTTTCCTAAAAAACTTCAATTTTTGATGAATAGTGAAACCACTAAGTAGTAGTTTAAAAAAATTGACATTTTCATTTAAATGAAATTTTAGGGCTTATGTGAATTGAATTTTAGAAATCTGACATATATGGTTGTTATGATTAAGTAAAATTTGGTTATATTATATGAAAATAATTTTTTTGGTGATTAGTAACTTGTGACTTTTATTTACCACAGTTAAAGGTAAATAGGGTAATCCATGGAAAAAAGAATATTATAATTATAAAAAATTACCTTCACACTTGTCCTAAAAATATTTGATAATTCATGTCCGGACATTTTGATCCTTGGATTGATTTTGGGACTCCATGGAGCCACATAAAAGTGATAATGACACTTTAGATTAATTAATTTCAAGTGAAGACAAAAGAGACACAAAAAAATACCTTTTAGTAAATTAATTTTTACCTGGGGATATATAAGATATATTTTAGACTATAAATATTAATTGGAAGGATAAAAATATTTCCTATATCATGGTATTTGTTTTATAGTTTGTAGATATCAAATAAATGAAATCATTTGTGACACAAAAATGATGCAGTATTTACCTCATTAATAAATGATTTAAAAAAATAATATTATAAATATTAAAATAACAACCAAAATCTATCAAATTTTTATTGGAATAATTTATTTCGACTATTATTCATTTTATCATTGACATTAATTCCTTTTGGACCTTTAAAAACCAAAAATTATTATATAATAAAATAATATTTTCACATTTTCCTAAATAACCCCTCCTCCACTTTATAAAAATCCCTCACTTATAACCTATTACCCACACCAGTCAAGCCTCTTAACTCATCAAAACCCTTCATAACTAATTTACCAAGGTCCCACTCTTCCTCTTATATGCCTTACCCTATGCAGAAGTCACTTCAATAAGTACTTTTGGTTCCAACTAAAGGAAGTTACCCGAACTAAAGGTAAAAATTTCTATTAAATTCTTTTCTTTTATTTTACTTCTCCAACCTCTAAACTCATTTTATTACATTATTTTTTAAAAATCCAGGTATACTCAGTATTCAAGGATGTTTTTATGAGAAATATTGTAACCACACTTACGCACACCTCTATCTGATGGGTAATGAACATACTGTTTCTGTGGATGGAAAACTAACGACTCATGAAACAATGATTGTTCAATTTTCTCATACCACCTCTTATGGGGTAAATTATTATTGAACTATATTTATATATGATATATATTATGTTTCTGTTTTCATTATTCTTCATTATTTTCAAATTATAGCTTTCCATTATGGTTTCCGTTATGAGTAAACGCGATAATTTCAATTGAGGAAATGTGGACAACCGCCCCATAAAAGTGATATGAATCATTAATACCATACTTGAGGCATATAAAGGATGGATTTTTTGACATTATATTTGATATTATTCTATAATTATAATATAACTATTTATCATTAGTTTTTAATTGAATCAAAATACGAAATTTAAATTAATGGTGTGTTCATGCTTATGTACAACTTACCATTTCCATGATCGATGCATTTCATTTCTTACCTCTAAATGTAATGTAATATTATAAAAACATATATATACTGGATATATATGATATATATTATCTCTAAATCATGAATTTAATTATTTAGATAATGTAATCTTGACTACATGGACAAATTTTAATTATAAGGTGTTCATTTTGACTCATGTACCAAATATTGACAAAACGACCATTGTTAACTTAAATAATTACATTATGTTTATAACATGGTAATAAGTAATTTAAATGGAATAATATACTTGAAAAATGTTCTCAATCATGTATAAATTAACTTATGATTATTATTCTGGATGAACAATGAACAAACAAGTCAAGACAGACATGAGGTAAGGGATTTCTTATCTCAGTTTTAATTTAGTGAGATTTCCATTATTCGCCACTTTTTTATAGCATGTGGTGTTTTATGTAAAGAAATTTGATTTATATTATCATGATTATATTTATATTTATGGTATTTTTTGGTTCATTTGGTTTTTATTAACTTTCAATCATATGACTAGATTGATTATAACATGGTAAGAGGTTTTAATCTCACATTTTATTCTTTTGAGATTCTTTCTTTATTTGCCACTATTTATTTTTTTCTAGTGCATGTTCTGCCAATGACTGTATTTTTTTTGAAATATAGATAAATTTATTTGTATTTACATTTTCATTGAATAATACTTATTTCATGGGTTGTATGTTTCATATGTTACCAAATCGGTAAGAGAACCTTTCACCCTCCTCATTTTAAAAGTCTTCTCATTATTATGTGTGTTATTTTACATCCCCTTTTATTGGGATATGTTCTAAAATATCGTTATTTCATTAAATTGTATGTCCCTATGTTGATATACACTTTTCACTCTCATCAATTCATTTAATGAATTTTAACGTGTCGTCGTTAGGCTGTCAAATTTTTGTAAGGGAACTTCTTCACTGAATTTCAATTCATTGGGTTAAACTTATACTTCTTGATTTTGTCATGATATGAATATGTAGGAATAACCTCTAATTATTTCACACATAATATCCACAGATATTTTTTGTATTATTATTTTCCTCACACTGTTATGTAATTGATATTTCCTTAATCTATGGACACAATTTTTATAAGAGATTTCATCTCAATTTATATTCTACTGAGGCTTCTTTGTTGTTATTTACCAATTCACATTTATATGGTGTATATACTATACTTTGGAATATTATATCATTAATCCATTTATTCTAATGATATCATACGGTTTTGATTGAATTTTATTCCTTAATTATTTTTATTCATGTGTCTTTATTTTGTTAATAATTCTTTAACTAAAATATCATTTTAAATGTTTTAAATATTTATTCATCTAAATATTTCTATTTGATGTCCATGTTTCCAAAATGTGTTTTAGGATTTATTTATAAGTACATTAATGTTTTCAAAGGATTATTACTTTAATATCTTCAATGTTGTATGGGACACCATGATTCAGAAATCTCTTTATTAAATATTTTAAATGGTTTTGAAAATGATTTTATGAAGAACTATTTATTTCAATATCTTGATTTAATATATTGTGAGTGGAATGTGGACATATTATTTTTCCTTTATTCTTATGTTATATGTTATGAATATGTTAGGGTTATTAGTCATTGTTTATGTATACGGGTGGATCCATGATAATCCTAGGGTAGGGGATCCCAAGATAGCTCTCCAATGCATTAGGTAATGTGACAAAGGAAAATGGGAAAGTTCCTTCTATGAGATTTATGGAATATACTATGATGGGTATTCAAAATGTGACTCCCTCTCTATCTATGATATCTACAATATATGTATGATATGGATGCCTCATGTTACAAATATGATTTATGATTAATATACATTATTCGTAAATATTATGATTTCAGAAGGTATGTTATGATTGAAAATTTCAGTTACATTGATTTGTATTTATTGATGGTTTAGTGTTTCCTTTCCTTATTTTATAACCCTTACTAATATTTTTTAACTCATCCCATGTTTTTGAAATGTATTTCCCACGTTGTAAGGAAGGGTAAGAAAAAAGAAGTATTCACGAATTTTTATATCAAGAAAACAACACTTGTATTATTTAAGGAATTTTATTATTGTGAAAAAACAGTTATAGTTGAAGTGTATACTTTTTAATACTATATTAGATATGTAATTGTTATGGTCTAATTCAATAAAACTCTAAACGTGAAAAGATCATCCAAGTGAATTATTGACATAATTCAAGAATATGTAATGTTTAAGGATGAGTCCTTATAGAACTAGAAGTGTAAATCATTACTAATAAATCCTCATTAGAATATCAAAAGATAAATATAATATGATAAATTGATCAGACAAACATAATTGGGGATTGGAAACACCTACATATATAAGGAGAATGAAAAATGATGCAAATTCTACCTTTTTATATATTATGGAACAAACTACATATGATGAATCATTGAAAGAATATTATTTGTTTATGTTAATTAATGAATAACACAATCATATTGATAAGAACCAGAATTGATATATTCATAAGAGAGACAACAATAACAATGTGATAAAATTAAAATTAATCATTAAAAAGAAATTTTTTGAGAATTCAAATGTGATAAAAAAATAAGTCATGGTGCATAAAGGCTATGCTTAGATTGAAGGTGTTGATTGTGAAGAGGAATTTCAACCATTGGATATAATGTAGTCAATTAAGATCTTTCTTTCCCTATATATTCAGTTAGGGTACATAGTTTAACATATCGATATTAGGAAAACATTCATAAATTGTATTTTTGAAGAAGGGGTATAAATTGAACCACTAGTGGTTTTTTTATTGGTAATAATAAAGTGATGTTTTTTAGATTAAATAAGGAACACTATGATTTGATGAATATACCATTAGAATGGTATTATAAATGATATTATTATCTAAAAAATTATAAATTTAAAATAGGTGGTTTCTACCAAAATATATAAGATTATAATACATAGAGATATCGATTTATTGTTCTTGTGTATGTGGTTGATATTATTTTTTATAGTGTAATTGATAGATATGTGGATTAATTTTATATTTAATTTAAATCATAATTTTTTATATCCATAATTGGTGAAATAATTTGTTTTTTGGGGCTGATGGTTATTTGGATGAAGTATTATACCTTTATTTCATAAAAACATTTCAAGAGAGTTACTGAAGGTATTCAATACGCATGACTCCATGATGATGTCAACTCTGATTTCAGTTGAAAAAAACATGGAATAAATGACGATGGGATATCTGTGGATCAAATAAGGTAGATGGTAATCACTAGATACATATTTCACATATCTATAACATGTATGTATATCATCTTTAAAACATTTTTAATATCTCACATTTAATGAAATCTAAAGGAAGATCATTTTGACGCTATTAAACGAATTAGTAGGTACATTCAACGTACTCTAAATATTGGATTAATTTTTTTTTCAAGGAGAATGAAGGAATTAAAATTTTTCTCTAATGTTTACTATGATAGAGATGTGGTGGATTGAAATTCCACTAGTGGTGGTGCCATTCTCATTAGAAACATATCTGTGTCATGGATGATAATGAAACAATAACACACATTTTAGAGAATGAATAAGTGAGATTATATCTTTGATATAAATTATTTGAATCAGATATTTTATGTTAAGAAACAACTAATAAATATTGGTTATGAGGTGATATAGGTAATGGTGATTCTTTGTGAGAACAAGTAGATGATTGATCATATGAAGATTATGGTTCCCCAGTCTCATACCAAACATACAGAGATTAGATATCACCTTATTATAAAAAAAGTTGAATCAGGTGTTATTAAAAAGTATGATATTTGAATCTCTGAAAAAGTAGATGATATTATAATAATCCATTTTCAATACTTGTTTCTATGAAACATTTGTGGTATCTTGGTGCATAGCCACCTCCCAGTTATTGAGGAGGTTGCCGATGGCCCCCTCTCCACATTTATATCAACTATTTTATTCTTTTTGTGAAGGTGATATTGGTTTATGTGGGAGATATAATCTAGGGATGTTTTTAATCACTACAATTACATATATATGTTGTTTAGTATTATTTCTAATGGTATAGAATTAATAAATTCATTAATGTTTTAAAGGTTTTCTAGTTGTATGATTCCTAAAACACATGAAATGATTCAATGATACGAAGAGAATTATTTTATAATAATAAAAATTATGTAATGTATCAATGATATGATAAGAATTATATGGAATGTTGTAATAATTAATATTTTATAGATTATAGCATGGAAATAATTAAAAATTACAAATAACGATGCCCTAATTCCTGTTACACCCATTTTGACAATGTACATTTCACATATAGACATAGAGTATATGACGATTACTTTACAATTCAGGATTTTAATTTAGGGATAACTCTTTATATAATTTATATAATGATTATCAATGAACACATTGTGGGAGATTTTTTGAACATTTCCCTCTCAAATCCAGCAGCTAGAAATATAGTATAATTTGTGTGTGTTGTCAATCCATACTGGGTTTGTCAAATGGTTTTACAATTCAAGTGTAGTGTCTAGATTATAAAATCAATATTTGGAAAAGGAATTAGATTCCATGAAATTTTAAATTTTAATAAAGAATCTCATGTGTCAAATACGTTGTGTGAATCAATTTAAAAAAAGTGTGTTCTTGAGATCATCACATGAACATATGGTAAATGCATGAGATATGCAAACAAAATAAGAAATCACACCAATATATCTTTCACACCAGATATAATGTTGAAATAAGGCTTCCATGAAAGGGGGTAGGTGTTCCTAAAACATTCATGTAGGGTCATTCAGTTCAATAAATATTAATTCACCCATAAATTCAAAAAATCTATTTCTAATGAATGTTTAATACTTCTATCATGCGAATAAGTCACAAATATATTATTTGTGCATAGTAAATCATGCGTGAAGTGTTTTTACTAAGAATATCAAAAGAATGTGAAAACCACAGTTTATTTTAGATAGATATAATGGTTTCAAAAAATTCCCAAAATTTGTGACTATGAAAAGGTGTTGTGGTCAATTAGTTTTGTTTCACTATCTATATGTGTTGAATATTTGGTTTGTTTAATTAGTGCTTTCATGTTCATCAATTGAATACTACATTGTTAGTTGAGTATTGTGCTAGATAAGGAGAAAGGCTTAACTTCCAATCTACTGAAGTGGCATGAAACTTATTAAATTGAGTAAGAGTTCAACCAATGAAATGATCATGTCAGATTTGATGGAAGTGTTCTGAGAGATTCAGTGTGTTGGGTACATAGTGACTATGTTTGAACCATTTTATTCCCAAACTAGTGATTAGTTTTGGATTTTCCTACTAACGAGAAACTACTATATTATTCTATATGGACTATAACTTAGAGTTTATTCAATTAATAATTATGTGTTGTATATTTTGATGTGAATTTTTCATTATTAGAAGGCTCCATCAGACCAATTTATCAATTCCTACCATTTTGGAAATAACATCCTACACTTTTAAAGGAAAAAGTTGAGACCCAGATTCACCCCTCATTTATCATGGTGTTCTTGAGTCCTAAAAAATTAATAATTAATATTTGTTATCATAACATAGAGAGTATAAATATTATATAAATATCATATATATACATTAATTCCATTAGTATGACATGATTTGATATGAGATGATGGGAAACAGTTCACATTGGTTTGTAAGGTGGTAGTCTACCTTTCACATGAATGAAGATTTCATATCCCAATTAATGGAAGTTAAGATGGATTCAGTTTATCCAATTTCTGCAATAACATCTCCTTATAAGGTATATATTAATATTATTGTATTATAATAATTTTTTAATATTTAAATCTTGTAGTTGAGGAAATTTAAAACCATTCGTTTATGCATGATATCTTTTTTTATTGAACCTAAATTGGTTTGAATAAAAATCATGCAAAATACATATTTATGATCAATGTAATATATATATATTTCATGTGGATTGAATTTAGAAAAGTTTTTAGAAAAGTAATGGGGGAGATAAATTAAATATATGGTTTTCTGTGGATAGAATAGGTGGTCTCATTTAATAAGTTATGTGAGTGGAGCACCTATAATTTTTTTAAAAAGGGATTCCTGAATAATTTAACAAGACAATGTCTCAAAATATGGCGATATATATTCCTATAAATTATATGATCTAACTATGTAAAATTAATAAAATTCATACATGTGTTTAGGTAATTTTAACCTTTATCATTATAGTTTAAACCCACCTTAAAATCTATTTCTACCTTTACCGTTGTAATTAATTTTCTCTATATCATCTATTAATAATGGGAAAATTAATTTTACAATTTTTAATAATATAAATTATATAGATTAGAAATATGGAATAAATTTATCCAAATTAAAATAACAATTGGGGAAAATTTGAATTTAAAATTAAACCATTATACATGATGAAAAATTGGGTTTTCTAGAATATTTTTTATCATGAAAAATTTGTATTTATTTTAACAATATAACTAATGAAAACATTTTTTGAAAAAAAATTGATATTTATTTACATATCATATATATATCAGTCAAAAAAATACTAATTATATGTTATTTTAAATAATTAAAATTGAAAATAATCATATACTTTAAAGAAGTTTTTAAAATAAAACATTTTGAAGCACAATAATAACCATATACTAAAATATGATATAAATTTGATTCCAAAGTTAGTATGTGAAGTGTTCATATATAAATAATAATTATGGTACATGAAATTATAATAAAAATATAATTATAATTTTTATTTCATTAATTTATTTAAAATATATGATTTTTTTTACAAAAAACCAAAATTTTCAGTATTTACTGAAAAATAAATATTTTTTCCAACATACAAAAATATAATAAATAATTTAATTTTTATATTATCTTTTCATGAATCAAATTATTCTTTTTTAATTTTATTTATATAATTCATAAATTATGCCTTTAAATAATATCCATAATAGAAATATTTTAGTTAAAACTCTTTCACTTTTTAAGAAACAATTACTTAATATTTTTATAATGATTATAAGTATATATTTAAAATTATATACCACTGAAATAAATTTTTTTCAATCATTTATTAGGATTCTAAAAAAACATCAAATTATATGTATTTTTCATACAAAATGTTTTTTTAGGAAAAAGGAAGCATGCATAACAAATGGTGTTATATTATTTCTCCATCCCCATATTTCAAATGGTATACTATTATTATTCTATGATAAAATAAATATACACGATATATTAAATTCATACTATGATAATGGGATAACATATACTGATATCCTCTTCTGAAGAATCGTATATGAAATTATTGTTTGTCGGTATGGAAGACAACCACAACATAAGCCGATGCAATTTCTTTTAAATCGTCGCATATGATAACTTGTTATAATAATGGATTCAAATTATATATATCATATTTATAATATATTTATTACTATATATTTTTTATATCAAATATATATTATTTTCATCCACTATTCATTGATATAATAACATCTCTCTTGTATACAATAGACTATCTCTTCATTAAGTGATGTGATTAGTTTTTATCTAACACGTTACATGAAAGTAATATGGATAAAAATTAATGAATATATATAATATAGAAGAATAAATTATGATATTAATGACCACATTATTATTATAAAACATAAAATATAAATTTAGTTCATATATTGTAAAATGATAATGTATTTTGTGTGATTGTGTGGACTACCACCTCGATAATGTGATTATACGCTTTATTTGATTGAAAATATCCAATAAAATATTTTTCATTATATTTATTGAAATAAAATATTATTTTTACTATCCTTATAATTCTACAAATATAATATATATACCTACAATACATAATGATATTTGAAAAATGGAAATGTTACTCATGGAAATGTACAACCTACTATATCTATGGTTGTAACATAGTTAATTTATCAAAAACACCATTCATGATTGGTTTTATATGTATAAATCATGTGAAAATATTACAATTTTTCCATAATGTTACTTTAGATATATTTAAATAATGACCAATTTCACAAATAGTAATCATACTAAAGACATTATTAATGTACATTCTAAATATCATAAATACACCTAACATAAAATTAATCTATAAAGTAATTTTATAAAAAACCATAAATAAGTGAAATAAAAAGATTATTAATAATTTAAAATATTACTTAGAAATTATGAAACTATTTCTTGTATAATATTCCCAATGATAAATAATTAATGTGATGAATCAAACCTGAGGTAAGGGACTTTGCAATAAATTAATTTTTTGTGGCATATTTGAGGTCAAACATCCATATTAATCAATGATATTTATATTCCACTATTTTAACATATGATGTACTTAATTTCACTTTTAACATTGTATATGATAAATTTTTTATGTTATTAATTCTATATTACCATTTTATTTATATTATGGAATATAAATTTTGTTTCAAAATAAAAATATATTTTTTTTATTAGAATGTGAATTTTCAAAAGGGTTCAACCTTGTTTTTAGAAGGGTTCAGCACTGATAATGTGAAATAATAAAAAATTTTATTGATGTTATAGTACATCAAAATTATATTAAAATTGGGTATACACATACAATTTATACGATTGGTTGATCCCCACTATATATTATGTGTGATCCTGATAATGTTTATAGGAAGGGTTGATCATCAAAAATTCTCATACAAAATAGTCGATCACGATATATATATATTATATGAAGGATGATCCCAATTTTATCTCCCCAAAAGATTGGATAATGGTTTATTTTTCAAGATGTTAATATTGGAAGTCATTTTAATGTTTATTCCAATTTTATGTGTTTTTAATGTGTTTTATTAATACGATGCTATGTTTTCTTAAATGAGTTTTTATTTTCATAGTATGTGTTTAAATGGACATAATTGAATAAATTTTGGGTTACATTATAATGTGATTTTTTTATATAGTTAGAGGGCATTGATTATGATGGTGAAAAATGAATGTGTTTTCAAATATTTAAATTTACTTTGAGTTTTCTTTCTTTTTTTGTCCCTTAAATGATTTATGTTGCTATCCCACTTTCTACAATTTTTTCTATATTGTTTAAGGATTGGGGGAAATGTTGATATCAATATGAATGATTTTAAGAATTTTTATGAAAAGGAATTTTTTATTATTTTAAAATATATAAATTATGGGGAAACGGATACCAACGTTGAGTTTACATAATTTTTCTATTTGATTTGTAATGTATCCGAAATAAATTATTCCTAAGAAACTATAAATGAGATAAGATCATAAAATGTATCATTACCAAATACTGATATAAAAAATCAAATAATATTATATTTAAGGTTAAGTCCTCATAGATGGAATTAATGTAAAATTATGTAATATTATTCTTGGGAATACTGATGTGTGACTGAAAACTGAATTTTAATTATTCAAAAACTATCACAGAAAAAGTGATAATCCATACAGGATTTCACGACATAAAACAACAGAGTAGCACAGAACAAAAGTATTGGTCGAACAAAACCATATCATCATAGAAGATCCCTAACCAACTATTAAATACAATAAAATCATCTTCCTCCTAAATCTCTCTGCCTTAAAATTGTTTCGGGCATAATGGAATGAGCCTGGAACTGATATTAAGCCATACCCTCTCTAACATTCCAATCTGTAGCAAAGACGAGGAGAAACCAACTGCTCTACACCCCATCAGGATCAACACCTTGAGAGACAGACGTAGCAACCCAAAATCCTTGAACCAGCAAATACCCAAATATTCACAATACCAAATTCCATTCAACTTATTGAATACATTCAACTAGTCAGCCCACCATTACCATGCATTCAATAAAAAAGTCAAAAAACACCAAAATTAAATCTGCAGGAAGATGATTTTCATTCCACCAAATACATCCACGGCACCACATTGCTGGAGACCTAGATCCCCTAAAAAATTTCAGGTCCTTATTTACTCTTTCTTACCAATATACTAAACCAATAGCCAAAATGGTCAATACCCAAAACATTAAGAAAATGACTACGAGCGGGAAATCAAGAAACAAAAGCCAGGACAAATGCAAGAATCAATCAAGAGCACTAACTCCACATTAGAACCAGATCCAAAACACAATGTATCCAAACAAAATCTTTTCCCACCCAAATAGAATAAACCAACAAAATATAGAAACACCAACAATGTATAAAATCCTAAAATAAAAAAAAAGAAATTAAGAACTAAGAATCAATTACCAGATTGTCAGCAACCCAAGCACCAAAGAATGCAGGAAAATCCCCATCACAAACCATATACCATGTTCTGTCACCTACATTAAAAATTCCTCGGAGACTAGAATAGACCACCCAATAATCCCATAGAATACAATGTTGCAACCATTAGTCATGGAAGCAGAACTCCGCCACAGAACAGGGTTTGCATTACTAGAAAAAGCCCTATCTAGAAGGAAGCTGACCAACAACGAAAGGTCATACCAAAGAAGTCCAAAAGGTCGCCGAAACCTCTGTAGAGTAGAGACTGCAACCAACATCTCGCTGAGGGAACATCCAGGGAGAGAGATGAGCCAAACTAAGGCCGAGGGAGGTAGCGAAAGTACAAAACCCAAGAAATAGGGCCCCTTAGAGGCTCATTATTCACATTGGGATCCCAGATGTGAGATCATTGGATGAATCATGGATCTCATTATAGTGGATTCATATAGAATGGGATACCACTAGGGATGGTGGTGTGCCCATAGAAGAGGTGATTTCATCCATGGAGTTCCATGTTTTGTTTAAATTATATTGGAGTTTAACCAATTCTAAAAAATTATATTTAGTATCATAATTTTTTATAGAGAATTACATTTTTAGGATATTTTAAATAATGTACCATTGGAATATTTCACATTATGGTATATTTAAATGACATATAATTTAAATAGTAAAATAATAACTCACCTTATCTATTTATATTAACAACATTTTTCCATTTAGGTAACATGGAATAAGGTGGGGAAGGTTTTGAATGGAATATATCTTTAACAATAATTTTATTGTAATTATTTTAATTGGAAGAAGATAGTTTATAATAGTGAATGATCAATATAAACAACCTATAAATTGTATTGTTATTTATTATAGAGACGAACCTAGTCAACCATGATGGAACATATATAGGGTGGATAATTTTTTAGGGAACCATCCATGATCAATTAGTGTATTAGCTGACCTATTTATAGTTGAATGATTGATCAATGACATATATAATGCATAAGAAGTCATTGGATTTTTGAAACATCAAAATTTTACTCTTTAATTTATCTTTTTGATGGAAAAACGTATCAATGGTGCTATATTTTAAGAATAATATAAATAATAATGATCTTTCATCTATGGAATTGGAAATATTTATGTAATTTTTCTTGAGAAATATTTACCTATTTTTTTCACTTTTTATAGAAACAGAAGACCTAAATTTATGGAAAAAGATGAATTTTACATAGCAACTTATGAATATATATTAATAATATTTAAAATTATTGTGATGGATTAAATTCTGGATGGTGATATTAAAATTATTATATATTTTTAAAGGTTGTATCCATGTTTGTGATGTTATCCGGAAACATGAAATTTTAAAAGTTTTAAGTAAGTAGTTAACTATTCAAGGTATTTTGAGATGTAGTTTTCAATACTTATTCCCGTTGAGATGAAAACTTTATTATGAAAAAAAAGATGAATGAAAAAGCGATGTAATTAAATATGATCATTAGAGATAATGCCATATCATATCCATTTTCAAAAAAACATTTATTTGATTTTGTATCACATTTTGGAAATTTATATCAGTGTGCTAGGGCTAGTTATATGGCTCATGGATGTAAGGAAAAGAGTCCTTAAAAATAAAAGAATGAGATAATATATAATCATTCAATGATGTGTTGTTTTCGAGGTAATATATTTACAAAATCCTGAAATGAATTAAGATTAAAAAATGTATTGTGGAATAGTTAAAATATTGTACAAAGACACCCAAAAAATGATTTTAGACCAGTGATTTCGGTAATATGGAAACATAAATACTGATTCATAAGTGAGATACATTATCTCCCACTATGTATTTCTCATCTAGAACCACTCTTACAAACCTCAAATATAATAAATATCATTATAACATGGGGAATGAAACCTAAAAATTGGAAATATAAAATTCTCAGTAATGCTAAATAATGAGGTATATAAGTTAAATAATGAGCATAATATTATGGTAACATGATCATGAATATATAATATTTTACCCCTCATATCATGCATTATACTTCAGAATCATTAAATAAATCTTGTTAGTTTACAAGACATGAATCATAAAGAAATAATGTACACAATCAATGAAATTAATACATTAGAATAAAATAATGATTTTTGGAAAATATATAAGAATTCAATATACCTTCCAGATTAGCCAAGGCAATGATTCCATGACCATATTAGTAGTACATGTTCACTCCCCATACAATTATAATAGACATGGTTCACTTCCTTAACCATCTTAGTTGAAATAGTTCACTCCTCATACCGTATTGGTAGTCATGGTTGAATACAATATACATCTTAGTAGTCATGTTTCACTCTTAATAATTTCTTATAATAACTCATGAGATGTAGATATTAAACCAAATAAATTAGAGGAATATATAGGTCCCACCCATCTGATTAAGAAATAATACATACAAGTATGAAAATATCATAAATAGTCATATAATAACCCATTAAATTTAATGTGTATTACAATCATGTAATAATATCTTACCTATTGAAAAAGTAAGTATTCATAATCATTTAATCATAAATATAACATGTTAAAATAAGAAGGTCAAAAAGTTTGTAACTCATGATAGAGAATCCAGTTCCATTAATATCATTTCATAAAAACATATTCCTTTCAGATCAAGAATATAAATGGAATAATTGAGTAATTTCCAATGAAATAAATGAGCAACACTAATGGATTTTGTCTTCTGTGGGGAATAATTCTAAATAATATGATGAAATCATTTATTGAGGGAAATATCAATTCATTAATGAAAATAAAATTTTAAAACATAAAGAATTTTGAAAAACATATTCTTTGATAACATCCTTGAAAAATTATAAAGGAAGCATTGGAAAATATATAATATTTTTTAAATCCTCTTTTCTTTAAAATGGGATTCAATGATCTATTAAAAACTCCTTTTAAAAAATTTTATAAAAAATGACTTTTTATTACAATAGATTTCTGAACGAATAGGTAGATGATCATATTTTAAAAAAGAAAATATTTTAAGTACCAAATACTAGAAATTGAACTAATATATGGGTATATATTGAATATAAATGGAGGATAAATTTCATTTTTGTTTAAAAACACTAAAAAATCTATTTATTCCTTTACCGCTGTAATTAATTGTGGATATTTTCACTATTAATAATTGGAAACAAAATTAATTTTACATTAGTAAATAAAAAAAATTTATATTGATTCAAAATATTGAATCCATTTATCGAAATTTAAGTAAAATTTAGGGAAAAGATTATTTGAAAATTAAACAATTAGACATGATGAAAAAGAGGGGTTTCAAAAAGATTTTTTAAGAAAAAGATGTATTTATTTTAACTATATAACATATAAAAATATGTTTTTGAATATAAATATATATTTATACATATATAATATAAATATTAAAAAATATATTTATTATATGTTATTATAAATAATTAACATTTAAAATTATTATAAACATCAAATTAGTTTTTAAAATAACCCTTTTTTAAAGCCTAATAATAAACATATACTAAAATCTTATATAAATTTGATTTAAAAGTAATTAAGTAGATTAATAATAAACAACTTCGAATAATGGTATATGAAATTATATTAAAAAGATAATTATTATTTTATTATCATTCATTTATTTAAAATATGTTAAGGTTTTTTTACAAAAAATCAAAATTTTAACCATTTAAATAAAAATAAATTTTATTCTATAATACCAAATTTTATTTACTAATTAATTTTTTATATTATTCTATCATGAATTAAATTATTTTTTTATAATTCAATATTTATAATTCATAAAATATTTCTTTAATTATGATCAATATTAGAAATGTTTCAGTTAAAACTATTTCGTTATAAAAGAAACAAATAGAAAATATTTGTATAGTAAATATAAAAATATATTTAAAATTATTAACCAGTACCATTATTTTCATCCATCATTGATTATATTTTAAAAAAATATCAAATTATGGATATTTTTCTTACTTATACTGTTATTTTAATGAAAAATATATCACTCTTAACAAATGGTTTTATTTTATTTATCATCCCATATTTCAAAGATTATAAAATTATTTTCCTAAAAATGAATATATATATATATATATATGATATATTCATTTTTTATTATGTTAATGAAATACCTTATATCAATATACTCTTCTAAATAATAGTATATAAAATTATAGTTTCTGGGTAAGAAAGACTACCGCCTTATAAACTGATGCCATTTGTTTTCCATCATTTCCTATAATAGCTTGTCATAATAATGGATTTTAATTATATATATGATATATATAAAATATTTACAGCCATAGATTTGTGAGATCATATATATTATTACTCTATATTTTCTGTTATACAATATTTTATCTCGGGTTTACAATAGACTACTGCATATTGAAGTGATGTTATTCATTTTTCACTAACACGTTACCTGTAAGTAATAAGGATATACATTAATGAAGATCTATGATATAGAAGAAATAACTATGATATTAAAGGTCAATTTATTATTCTGAAATATAAAATATATTTTTTTTAATGTAAAATTATAATTTATTTTGTCAGTGTGTGTGGACTACCACCTCGATGAATATGATGTTACAAATATTTTTTAGAAAATATTTTGGAAAATATTTATATTTAAATTTTATGAATTTTTTTTTATATTTTATTATCGTTATAATTATAGAAATATAATATATAATCCTTATTTCCATAATGATCGTTGAAAATGGAAATGTTACTCATTGAAATGTAAAACCTACTATATATATCATTGTATCAATGTTAAGTTTTCATAAACATTGTTCATGATTGGTTTTATATGTTAAATTAATGTATACATTTGATAACATATTTATAATGTTACCAGATATATATATTTAAATAATTTCCAATTTCACCAATATTAATCCTTCTAAATACAATTTCAATGTAAAATCCATATATCATCGAAACACCAAACATATAATTAATCGATTATGTTTTTTCATAGAAACCAAAAATATGTGAAATAAAAAAAATGATAAAAATTTAAAATATTACATAGAAATTAATAATCTAATGTATGTTTAATATTACAAAATATATATAATGAATATAATAAATCAAACCCGGGTTATGGGACATTTCCTCAAATTACTTTTGTTGTACAATATTTTGATATTAAACACCAATATTCTTCCAGGATAATTATATTCCACTATTTTAACATATGATATCAATATTTAACTATTAAAATGGTATATAATATGTTTTTTTGTTATTATTTGATGGGTTTTATGTTTTTTATGGGTCCAACTGTGTTTATTATAAGGGTTCTACATTGAAAATGTGAAATTGTAAAATGTTTGATTCATGATATAGTACCTCATAATTATTTTAAAATCGATGAACTCAACACAATTTATATGATTGATTGAACCAGATTATATATAATGGTAGATCCTGATAGTTCTTATACAAATAGTTGATCACCAATATCTCTCATGCAAAATAGGTGATCACGATAATGATCATATGATGGTTGATCCCCATTATAGCTCTCCAAAACATTGGATAATGGTTTAGTTATATAGATATTAATATTGGAATTAATTTGTATGATTATTGTAATTATTTTTCTTTTTTATTTGTTTTATTAATATTATTGACTATTTTTCTAAACACGTTTCTATTTTCATAGTATTTGTTTAAATTGATTTAATTGAAAAAAAATTGGGTGAATTTTAATGTGATTTTTATCACACACTCAATGTTCATTGATTATAATGGTAAATATGAAATGTTATATCAAATATTCCAATTGACTAAGAGTTTTCTTTCTTTTTATACCCTTTAAATGATTTATATATATATCCGACATTTTAAAAATATTTATCTACTGTTTAAGGATTCAGGAGAGAAATGAAGATATCAAAATGAATGATTTTAACATTTTTATGAAAATAAATTATTTATCATTTTAAAATATATACATTGTGTGTAAAAAGATACTATCTTGGAGATTCCACAATGTATATATTTTATATTTAAATGAATCGGTTATAAACTATTTCTAGGAAACTATAAAATAGATAATATCAAAAAATGTATTATTATGATATATTGACATAAAAATAATAATTATGTTATATTTATGGCTATGTCCTCATTGTTTAATTAATGTAAAAGGATGGAATATTATCCATGGGAACCCTGATGTGTGAGAATTCGATGAATCATGGATCTTTCAAAGGGATTCATATAGAAAGGGATTCAATTAGGGATGGTGGTCTGTCCCAAAAAATAGTTTATGTCATCCATTGAGTTCTATTATACGTATTAATTATATAAACATAAAAAAATTCTAGACCATTATAGTTGGTGTCATATGTTTTTCCGAAAAAATTATATTTTAGGATATTCTTAATAATGTACCCTTTATATATTTCACATTATGTTAATACTTAAATGATATATCATTTAATTAGTATAATAATAACTTTCCTAAATTATTTCTATTAACAATGCTTTCCCATATAAGAAGCATGTAATATTTTGGGGAAGGTTGTGAGTGGAATATATCTATAAAATTCATTATATTGTGACTATTGGAATTTGAAGAGAATAGTTTATTGTAATAATTAATCACTTTACAAAATCTATAAAAGATGTTTTCCTGTATTATATAGACAAACCTAGTCAACCATGAAGGAACATATATATAGTAGATCATTTCCTGAGGAACCATAACTAAATAATTAGTGTATAATCTAACACATTTATAGTTTAATGTTGGATCAATGAAATATATAGTACATAGTAAGTCATTAGATTTTCGGAACATAAAAAAGTTACTCATTACATTTATTTATTTTAAGGTTAAATATATCAATTGTGGTATATGGTTAAGAATACCAGCGATAATAATGAACATGGTGCCATGGATTTAAAAATATTAAGGAAATGTTTCTCTATAAATATTTACTTATGTTTTTTGACTCTGTATGGAATGAAAATAGATGAAATTGATGAAAAAAATTAATATAATGAAGCAACATATGAAGAAATATTATCTAGATTGAAAATGAGTGTGATGTATTTTATTCTCGATAGTGATTCTAAAATTATTATATATTTCTGAAGTCTATAACCATGTATATGATTTTATTTGGCTACATAATATTTTAAATGTTTTTACAATGTAGATTACAATTCAGTGGATATTGAGATGGAGTTTTTAATAAATATTCTCATTGAGATGACAAATTTATGAAGTAATCAAGGAAGAAAGATATAGGGAATCAACAACCTATAATCATTAGAGATAATCCCCAATAATATTCCTTGTTCAACAAACAATACATTTATTGGAAATTAGATCATGATTTTTAAATTTATATCAGTGTGCTAGACTAGTCATTATGCTCATGGATTTAAGGAAATGAATCCAGAATGATAAAAGAATGAGGTAACAGATAACCATTCAATGATGAGATGATTTAGAGGTAATATAATGGTACAGTCTTGTAATACCTTAGTATTACAAAACTATTGTGTAATACATCAAACATTATACAAATAGACACCAAAAACGATTTTAGTATTGTGATTTTTGAAATATTTAATAATTAATATTGATGCATAAGTGATATACATTATCTCCCACTAGGTATTGCTCGACCAGAACCCCTCTTTTACACATAAAAAATAATAAATATCTTTATAAATGTTTTTGGAAACATAAAAATGGGTGAGATAAAATTATTAGTAAAGGTAAATTAGGGAGGTATGTAAGAGTAATAATGATCAAAAGTGTATGAGAACAATATAATTAATATATTAGACCATACCCTTCATATCAAGTATTATACTCAAAAATCATTGAATAATGAATGGTAGTTCACAGGACATGAATCATAAGGAAATAAAGAACATAAATCATCGAATCAAAACATATGAATAAAACATATAATTCTAGAATACTTATAAGCATATAATAGGATTTTTAGAGTATCCAAGGCAATGCATCCATTACCATCTTAGTAGTACAAGATCAGTCCTCATACAAATATAGTAGACATGTTTCACTCCAATAGCCATCTTTATATTATTATTTCAATCCTCATACCACATTGGTAGTCATGTTTTATTACAATGTCCATATTAGTAGTCAAGGATCGCTCTTAAGAACATATTAGTCTATCCCATGAGATGTCAATATTTAAAAAAATTCCTTGGAGGGGGGTATAGTTCCCACCCATCACATAATGAAATTATATATACATGTTCCAAAATATCATAAATAGTCATTTAATACCACACTAAATTAAACAGGTATTATAATCATGTAATAATATCAACAACTATTTAGAAAATATGTTTTCATAATCATTTAATCATCAGTATAAAATTTGTAAAGAAGATGGTTTCAAAATTATAGAACTCATGAAAGAGAATCAAGTTTCTTCAACATCATTCCATAAAAACATATTACATTTAGAGAAATAATATAAATACAATCGTAGAGTAATATCCGTTGAAATAAAAGAATAGAATCAATCAATTTTCTCTTATGTGGGGAATAATTTGAAATGATCTTATACAATCATTTATTTAGTAAAATATCCTTTCTTAGTTGAAAATTTATTTTTAAAACCTAAAAGAATTTGATATAAATGTTATTTGAAAACATCCCTGAAGACTTATAATGTAATCTTTGTAAACTATAAAACTTTTTTTGAATCCTTTTTCCTTTAAAATTGGATTCAATGATCTTTTCAAAACTCTTTTTAAATCATTTTATAAAACATGATTTTTAATACGATATAATTCTGAATGAATATGGAGATGATCATATTTTAGAAAAAGACAATATCATAAGTACAAAAGAGCGGAAATGGTACTAATATATGAGAGTATATTGAATAAACATAGTTGAAGAAATTTCAGGAGTGTTTTTGAGAGAAAGATAATAATATATCATTAATGTTTAAATAATCAAATGAAATATTGAAAAGGGATGAGATTGTTTCAATAAAATCATATAACATGTTAACTTACTATAATACTCTAAATTTAATAAAATAAAATTAATTAAAACCTAAAATGTCAGGATAATATTTCTATGAAAAATTAAAAATTAAAAATGAGATTATATAATCCAAAAAATTGATTTATGTGGATAAAAAACATGAGACACACTGAAGGATATTAGAGACAAAACTATTTAAATGATTTTGTATCTTTTGAAACATAAACGCCCAAAAATAATGACCATATAATGTAAATGTAAATAAATATAATCATAATTATAAAAATCATTGATTTCATCCATCGTCACTATACAGACCACACAAATGGAATTGGTGGTGAACAAAGCATGTATCCCATAGAAATAAAATCTCTGATGAGATCCCCTTACCTTATGTATTGAATCTCATTGTACTCATTCAATCCACCTCTATAGTAAATAAAACATTACTATAAACATTTTAAAATACCCTATTATTATATCTAATAAATTTTACTACATTATTATGACCTTATATTTACATCTTGTTAACAATCATATGTTATGGTTTCACTTAGTGTGATATTTTCCATGTTCTTCACATGTGTCTTAATTTGTTATATATTTTGCCCTTATAATTATATGATTATTTAAATAATTAAAAACATTATATAAATATAATTTATATTTCATAATTGTGTGTTATAAAAATTTATAGAATATATAATTATGAAATGGAATACAATATTCATGGATACAGTAGAATTTTAGTATGCATGAACGTTTTTTTTCTTTTTATCGTAGTATTGAAAGAAATAAGGTAGATGAAATAATAATATATATTTACATGTCTATACATTATTATTAAATTAGCTTTATTATATCATATATATTCCCTAAACCTGTCCACAATACATTCCATGTATTGTATGAATGAATCACATTAATTTGATGGGGCAGTATTTCAAACTTCCACAACCAAAATTATTATAGTTACACCTAATGAAATGTAATAAGATATGTTTTGTAAAAGGAATAAATTACATTAAATACACAATAAATTTAATATATGAGATATATAAAAATATTTTATAACATTATTTCCACCATTAGAGGTGATAAATGAGAAATGGACAATAATCATTTTGTGAGGCAGTAGTTCATTGTACATATAAATAGTATATTTGATACCCATTAAATGGAGGTGTGTGTAAGTGTAGTTGTAAAACATAGAATTAAAAAATCTAGTTATATTTTAGATGCTAGTGTTTTTATAAAACAATGGAATAAAGAGAGATGAGGGGTCTATTGGGACAATAAATGAAATGATCTTGATTGAAGTCGTTACATCTGAATGGGTTAAATCTTTCTAGGTTATGCCAAAAAACATCCATTGAAAAAAATACACCAATGTAGGCTTCAAATAGAAACTTGGGTAATTTGGATAGGTATTTGGGTAGATATTTTCTGAGAAAAAGGTTTTGATAGTTGTGTTGATGTAGGAGGAATAGATCCCTTTCTATATTGGAGGAGGAGTTTACTTATAGTAAATTTTTTAAGATAAAATTCAACCAATGGTTTTCCAATTTTAAGTAGATATAATAATGGTCTAATGTAGATAAAAGTGATTATTGTGTGTAACTATGCATATACAATGGGTTTTTTAAGTAACTAGGTCATTTATGCCCTTTTCATTAAGATTTAGTTCTTAAATAAGCAAATTTTTACCTTAATCGATGCAACATTTTTTAATTAAATTCACTGTTATTTTGGGTAAAAATATAAGTTGGCCATATAATATTTGGTAAATTATTATGAATCTGAATATTGAATCCATTTTATCAAAAATTCATTCATATAATTTGGTGAAATTATGTTAAAATTAATCTCGTAGTCGGCTTGACAATGTGACTTTTTAAATTAAAACATTTCAAAAGATTTACTATGTTTTTATACCAAATTTTAAAGAAAAATTGCTTTCAATGACCTAAATCATATTAATTAAAAAAATTCGAATAATTATTTGAAAAATATTAAAATATAATTTATCATTTTAAATAAATTAGATAAAAAACGTGTTTGGAATTAAATTTTGGTATATTTCACTATTCATCTAAAAATAAAGTCTCTCAAATCGTAAAAAATAACCCTAAGCTAATTTAGGCATTATAATTTAAAAAATTATGTTTATTTTAACTAATTAAATTTCTAAATGTTTCTAAAATTAATTTTATTATTTTTTATAAAAGGATATTAAGAGAAATTCATTTGATAAAATAATATTTATAAACCTCTATAAACTTTGACAAAATAAATTATTTAATTAATTTTCAATTTTTTTTATATAAAACAATTATAAAAAATATTTTTATTTTTTATTAATACTTATATAACCATATTTAATAGTTATGTTATAATTATTTCATTTAAATAATTATAAAATTAAAATGATTTTTGATAGAAACATCAGTGTCACGTGTTACTTACGCCAACTAATTGTTGCATGTAACATATACTGAGTCGATGTTCTATATATCTAATGCCAAGTTGGTGTCTTGTAACTTATTGTAACTCATTTCCATGTGAAGGAACTGTTTGAATCAGTTTATTTTGTTAAATAAATTAATATTTATTTTATTTTAGAAAAAAAATCTCTATAAAATGCGGGGTGTCACATTCTACAGAGCATAAAATGAATTTCTCCCTCAATATTTCTCATTTGGTTAAACTAAATGAGTATAAATTTGCTTTATCACATCTTCTTGTTCCCAAATTTATTCCTCTAAATAGTGATTTCCCTAGATGAATTTGACCAGGTGAGTGGTATTCTTTCAAAAGAAGTTACTCTTTATAATCCATAATTTCTACATGATTATCCTCATAAGAAATAACATCCTCCAAAAGTCTGACCTTTGAGTTTAGTACAAGTAGTGGGCCTATTATGTACTTCCTTAAAATAGATATTTAGAACAAATTATGAACTTGGTATGTATTTGGATGAAGTTCCAAGAGATAGGTTGTCATCATGATAAGATCAAGAATATCGAAGGGATTGATATACATAGGACATCATTTCCCTTTCTTATGGAATTTGATAACATTATTATTGGGCAAGAATTATAGAAACAAATTATCACAAACATCAAAATTTGATATCATGATGACTATTACCAGCAATAATTTTTTCCAATATTGAGCTTCTTTAAAATTATGTGGAATGGTTCTAAGCTTCTCAACAATTTATTCAAAGGTCTCATGTCCTAAAAGAAATATTTTTCCAACCACATCCCAACTAGTTGGATCTATACATTTCTTCTAATCTAGGGCTTCATATGGAGACATCTAAATTTGTTAATGAAAAAAATTGATTTATGAAAATTCAACTAGGGGAAGGTGATGATCCCAACAAACTTTTTAATCCATAGAATAAGATCTCAATGTATCCGCAATTGTTTGAACTGTTCATTCAGACTAACCATCGATCTGAGGATTATAATAACCACTAAAACACAGTGATATGTCAAGTGAATTTTGAATACTTCACAATAACATTAAGGAATACATTATATCTCTACCTAATTCAATAGAATATGTTACTCTATAAATCCTTGTCAATTTCCTAAAGATTATCTTTTAAAATGATACAACGAGAAATATTCTCTAACTGAAATGAAGTGTTGTAACATTGTATGGTGATCAAATAAAAAATATGTCACATTATTCCCTTTATTGGTTTTGGGTAGGCCAGTTCTAAAATCCACAGTGATGTTCTCCCATGTCGATTTTGGTATGAGTAGTTTGAAGAAACATTCCATTTTACTTTTATATTTTAGACTTAACATTTTGGCATACCATGAACTGAGATACAAACTCTTTGATAACTCTCTTCATGTAATATAATCATATGAATTCTTAATATCACTATAAATATTCATAATTCAATGATTAATATATAGTGATAAACTATGAGCTTCCTCTAACAAATCATTTTTCAAATATTGTATGGAAGGATTACATGGTTTAAGAACCATATCATTCCATCATGATCATGGTTAAACACATGTACAATTATGGAATTTTTTCAACTCAACAATTTAATTTTGGGACTCCTTAATCTTAAATTGTATATATGGTTAGAATTTTATTTTAGAAAGATAATATTTTTCCCCTTTCATTTAGGATTTATAGATCAATTATAGGAAAATAAAGAAAGATGGGATCTTTTTTGATCCGGTTCATGGATAACATAGAATGATCCTCCCAACATAAAGCATTGAACAATTTTTTTTCCTTCATAGGGTGGTAATGTATTGAGAAGTCATAATTTGGTTTCAACTCTATCCATATTCTCGGTTGTAGGTTAGTATCCTTCATTATAAATATATATTTTAGAAATTTATTATATATATATATATCAAACATTTATCCAAAGTGATAATACATCAATATCATTAATGAAAAAATTACTAATTTTAACTCTAAAGCATGAGTTTGGTAAATTTTCACATGAATATTAAACTATCATGAGGCACAAGAGATAAATATACTATTATGAAAAACAATACATCCCTACCTCTTATTATATTCATCATAGTGGATTAAAAACCCTTTATCACTATAATGTGTTGTAATTATAGGTGAACCAACTAACATTCTCTTTAATTCATTGAAAATTTACTCACATTCATCTTCTTAGAGGATCGTAACACCCTTTATTGTAAACATGGTCAGAGGGTTATATATTAATTAGAAATTCTTTAAAATCATCGATAATATATGAATAATCCATGAAATATAAAAATCTCAGCCACTGTGGTTACTATAGTCTAGCATTCAATAGAATCTATCATTGATGATATTACTCCTATACCATCTCTGGATATTCTATGCCACAAAAATTAATAAATTTTCATCCAAAATTCAAAGTCTGTATAATTTTCATATTGATTGACATTCCATAGGTTATTTATTGCAATATTCATGTGATCCTAATTTGCTTCCTTTCCATATGAATAGATAAGAATATAGTCTATAAAGACTACCACAAATTGATCATGGAAATATCCAAAGAGTCAATTCACTAAATTCATGAATATATAAGGGTAATTAGTCATGCTAAAAGGAATCAATATATATTCATAGTGTCCATAACTTTTAAGTAATGGTTTATTCAGTTTATCCTCTTCCGTGACCCATATTGATGATATCTAGAACAATGTTCAAACACAGAAAATTGTTGTGTTCCATACAGTTGATCCAATAAAACATAAATATGGGGAAGATGAAACTTGTTCTTGATTGTGATATTTTTCAACTCCATATAATCAATGTAGATTCGTATTGATCGATATATATTTTTCCCACCAAGAACTGGCGCACCCCATGGTGACGCACATGGAAAAATCAACCCCTTATCTTGGTTTTTATATAACTTCTTCTTGAATTCCAACAAATCAATAAAATTAATTATATAAATCATTTTTAAAATTTTTTTGGAACTACAAATGTTTTTAATTGAGAACAAAACTTTGTGCATTTATAGAATGCTAGGAAACTCTTATATAATGACATCCAAAAAAACCATAGTAATATGATTATCATTTATGTTGATTTTATCAACAAACTTTTGAGATAAACAATACTTTTGAGTTTGAATTTAATAAAACATGATGTATGTAATCTCCACATGAGGTTCATACAAATCGTTAAATTGATGGATGATCATAGTAGGATTTTAAATATCAAATTTAACTATACTTCAATGACTATTGATGTGGTATTTATGTAGAGAAATCCCATCCAGGCCTAATATGGCATCACATTCAACCAAATTAATAATGGGTACATTTACATGAATCAAATTCTGAAAAAACATACCCTATTGTGGAATCATAGGATTTTGATGCAATCATCCTACCATTATTTGTTTGAACTAATAATTCTATATCTAATTATTTTGGTGGAATCTTAACACCATTTGTAAATTCATTATAAATGAATGAGTGGGTAGACACAAAATCAAATATGAAATTAGAAGTTCTAGTGTGTATGGTAAGTATATCATTAATCATGTCATTATCAAAACCCTTATCAGAAATAGCGATTGCATGAGATTTCCCCTTGTCCTATAGTATAAGAGGATGTTGATGTTGATCATCAACACTATTCCTTGTGTGTAGGAAATGCGTACAATAATTCATTTTTTACATACACTAAAAGGATTGAATAGAGGGAAGTGTATTCTATGATGATTTTCCCCATTCAAAATTCTAGCTAAATTCGTCCCATCACATAGGCTATAAAATGCCTAATGGTCATCATTTATATACATAAAATATCTATTAGACCCCATAATGTAATTTCCTTCTTTCCTCTTCCTAAATATAGAGCATAAAGGAATTATCATATTCTTTTATTCATTGTTTATATATTTTCATTCAAAATCCATATTCCTTATCTTATCAACACTATGATATTCATATGTGACTCTACTCTACATTACAACATTGATTGCACAATGAGAAATCTCTTCATAGTTACGAAAGACTTGTATGGATAATGCCCTTTTGGGACATGCCTATAATCCAATGAAGATTCTGTCATTGTTACATTCGGGTTGGTTGATAATCCCTAAAGCATACCTCATGGGTCTTGAGAAAATATCCTCATATGTATAAAAAAGTTCAGCAGCACTTTTCTTAAACTCAAGGAACTTTTTATTCATATATGTACGAAGATTCTAAGGAAATTAATTTAACGAAAAATATGTTCTTAAAATTGTCTAATCCATGGATTCAATATCATCTTACTACATCATATTCATGATTAGAGTCCACAACAACTCTACTACTCATTCTAACCCATAGAGAAAAAAATGAATTTATCAATCTCATAATTCTAAACAATAGAGAATATATATTGAGTATTACTGATCTATTATTCATAAACAAGTGGATAAGATGACACTCTAAGTGACATTAGACAATTCCTCATGAAATAGTCAACCAAATGTTGCTCCCTCACTTTCTCATTTGGATTCACGTCTTGATTTTTAGCATGACAATGTTATGTGATAATAAAAATGAGGTTTTGAGTTATATCTACTATAGAATTTGGATAAATTAGAGGAAAATCAACCCATTTTTATATAAAATCACCACTAACATGGTTACTTCGGGTTCCCATCATTGATTAAAATGAAAAAGAAAAATTTGAGAGCTGTTATCATATTATGGAACCACATAATAATGAAATAACACTTATAGGATGTATAAATTATGACACCTTACGTAATATATGAAACTATATTTTTTCCATTGTTATTCATAGGTAAAATATATTAAAATCCTTTATGATGATTTCTAAAGAGTTTTTGAATTACCAAAGAATATCTATTAGGAGTATCAAACAAAGTTTGTAGAAATTCCCATTTTTATGTACCTGTTTTCCCTGAGTCAGACCCGAAACATCTTTTTATAGTTGTTACCCATATGTAAAGATTTTCTAGAGCCATATCTACATGTTTTATCTAGATAAGTATTTTTATCTAGGAAACCACTATCTCTATCCTATACCAATATTCCACAACACTTTCCAATACTATTTATTATATTTAGACATATCTATAGATATTTCCTTATAGTTATCAGCATGTTTTTTTCATCCGAGCTTCCAAAGAAATACGAAAAAATTTCTCTGATACCTAATATAATCAAATAGTCTTGAAATGTATTAATATTACATGAAATTTTGGAATACATAAAACATTATACAAATATATTTCCAATAAATGTTCTAGTCTAGTGCCTTTGGAAACATTGAAACGTAAACATTGATATATATGTTAACTATATTATCTTCCACTAGGTTTTTTAGAATTAGAACACTTATTAGACTCCTTAAAAACAAACATTTCTTTATAACATGGGGAAGGAAAAATTAAAAGGTGAAGATAAAATATATGTAACAGTAAACAGGGGAGTTATGTAAAATAATTCTAATCATAAGGGTATGTGAACATGGTCATAAAAATATATGATCATACCCTACATATAAAGGATTATATAAATGATTCATGGAATAAATCGTGGAACATTATAAGACTTGAATCACAATGAATCATTCGGCATAATCCATGAAATAACAACACAAGAATAAAATATTGAATTGTAAAAAAACATAAGAATATAATATTATTTCTATATTCCCTAAGGATTTTCGACCAAGACTATCCTTGTAGTATGGGTTCAATATCTATACCATCTTGGTAGTCATGATTCACTCCCACAACCATATTAGTAGCCTGATTTCACACCTCATACCATCATAGTAGTAATAATTCACTCCCAGGGTGATCTTAATAGTCTCGTTTCACTCCCAAGATCACCTTAATCTATATCATAAGCTATAAACATTTACCTAAATCATTGTAAGTAGATATAGGTATCACCCATCTCATAAGTAAATCATACATTCATGTGCCAAAAGAATATAAATAATCATATCATAACCCATGTAATGAAATTTGTATTATAACAATTTAATAATATCATATCAATGGAAAATGATAGGTTTCAAAATAATTTCATCATAATAATAATCTGTTAAAAGAAATGGGTTTCAAATTCATATGACCTGTGTAAGAGAAATTTTTTTCATCAACATAATTCAATTAAAAAAATTTCATTCAATGAATGAATATGAATCTAAAAATTTAATAATTTACTCTAAAAGGAATGAGAAACACCAAAATAAGTTATTTTAGATGGAAAATAACTTTTAGATATATTTTGAAAACAGTTCATGAGGAATATACCATATCATCATTGAGAAAAAAATGTAACACATAAATTTTTTTTTAAAAATTATTCTATGAAATAGGTTTTATAAATATAAATGAATCCTTAAAAAAGATAATTTTTTTTAAAAATCACTTTTCCTTGAAAATGGTATTCAAATATCAATTGAAAACACTCTTGAAAACATTTATAAAAACATTGTATTTGAATATAATAAATTTCTAACTAGAGATAGAGGCAAATATATTTTACATAAGATCATTATAAAAAGTAATAAATAGTGAAAAAAATGGAACATGTACATTATTATATTATGAATAACCATTGTACAATAAAAATCATTATTTTTCTGGATAGATGGATCATAATATTTCATCAAAGGGAGCATATACATAATTAATATTGTATAGCATTGACATTTCTTAAAAAAACACCTAAAACAATGTTACATGTGATCATACTATCCATGAAAGAAAGGTATATTTCATTATGGTAGAAATATAATTAAAATAATAATATTTAGTATATAACATGTAAAATATAATTATATACACCTTGAAACGAATTTAGGTGCATAAAACAAAAGGTTCTCAATGAATGAAAATTGTGACAAAACTATTTTCGTTATTTGGTAAATTTTGAAATATAAACCACATGAAAGAAACAAAAAAAGATAAGTAAATATCCATAAATTTAATTATATTACTCATATTAAATATTCTTATTAAGTACACAGACCACACCAAATGAATGTGTGGTTACTAAAGTGGGAATCTCAAAGAACTAAAAAGTCAGATGTATTCTCATTCCCTTATGGATTGGATATATTCGTTCTCATTAAAACAACACAAATAGTAAATATTAATTTATTATAAATATTTTAGAAAACCATATAATTGAATGTAATTCCATTTATGGTTTTATTATGACATTATATTACCCACATATTAGTAATGCTGTGTTAAGGCTTCAATTCGGGTAATATGAAGTTTGTTCTTCCCATGTGCCTTAATATGTAATATATGATTTATTTATACTTTTATCATGATTTAAAAATTAAAATAGTTATATAAATATAATTTATATAATTATATTCTTAATATAAAAATATATTATTTAATGGAATACGTCGTTCATGGAGACGATAAGAAGGACATACGCTTGAAGGTTGTTTCTAGTTTTAGTGTAATATTGAACAGAAGATGGTAAGTGAAATATATATATATATATATAATTATTATATATATTTCTTATATAATATATTTCTTATAAATTCAATAAACACATACTTTATACATTCCATTCAGTGTATGAATGAATCATATCACTATAAATGGGCGGTAGTCAACCCTTCCTCAAACAAAATTATAATATTTTTACCAAATTAAAAGAAAAAAATATATTGGTTTTAAAATAAATAAAAGTAATAATGTAATAATAAATATAATATATGAAATACCTAAATATATTTTCCATCACAATTTCTAACAAGATATGCGGTAAATGAAAATTCAACAATCATCATTTATAGAAGTGGTAGTTCACCGTACCCATAAACAGTATGTTCATTGACCATTTGTTGGATGTGTGTGTAAGTGTTGTTTTAAATATTATACTAAAATATCCAATTTTATTTAATATAATTTTGTTATTATAAAATCATGGAATAATTACTGTAACGTGGAGGTGAAATAAATTAATAAAAATGGATCTTGATAGAAGATGTTGCGCCATAATCGGGTAACTCCTCTTTGTTTTTACCAAAATGATTCCTTGGAATACATTCTGACCAAATAGTGGATTCAATGGATAAGTGAGGGATGTTTGGTATATATTTTTTAATATATTTTTCAATCAAATGGGAATGTTAATTTTGAGGAATTGTGAAAAAATGATCGCTTTTATATTGGGGGAGGAGTGACACTCTTGTAAATATTTGAATAAAGAATTCCACCCATGTTTTTCATGTTTTATGTGGATAAAATAGAGTTCAAAATTATATTTGAGTGATGATATGGTAATAATATGATAATTAAATGGATTTTGGACAAGTTTCAATCTCATTTAGTCCCTTATTTTTATGGTTTAGTCCATTGATAAAAAAACTTTTTCATTAATTAGTGTTATTAAAGTCAATTACATTCACAAATTGTTTTGGTCAAAAAAATTTTTTTCATTATTATAAACTATATATTATTAGAATTAAAAACATTGAATCCATTTTTTTTAATTAAAATCATATAATTGGAATAAATTAATATAAAATTAATATAGAGGTCAGTCGGACAATGTGATTTTTTAATGTTAAAACATTCAAATGTTTGCTATGTTTTTATAAGCTCGTTTGAAGAAAAATTGATATCAATTACCTAAATTTTTTTAATTGATAAAAATATTATATAATTAATCCTTGAAACAATTTTTAAATATAAATTATCCTTAAAAATTAAATCCATGAAATGGCCGTTTTGAATTAATATCATGTATTTTTCACAATTCATCCAAAAATGAAGTTTCTTAGAACAATGCTAAAAATTCATCCTAAGTAAATTTCAACACTATAAATTTAAAAATATATCTTATTTTATAAAATATGATTTCAAGATTTTTATATAACTAATTTTATTATTTTTCTGAAAATATAATTAAAATAATTCTTTTTAGAAAATGATATTTTTAAACTTATAAAGAGTTAAACAATATATTATACCATTAATTTTCAATATGACTTATTTATATAAAATAATTATAAAAAATATTTTAAAATTAGTTAGTATTATTCTAATAACTATGTTTAAAAACTAGGATTAATTATCTCATTTAAATAATTGTAATAGTAAAATGATTTTTTTTATAAATACCTATATTGTGTGTAACGTACTAAAAGATGATGTTTCATGTATCGTGATATGATTTTTTTTGTAATGTATACCATGTTTTTATTATGTCAAATTAATAATTGAATTAATGTATTGCAATATATAGATTAAAATTTAATTTATCTGATAAAGAAGGTCAATAAAAAAACTGGGAGTTACAAATAATGTGTTGGATCATTAGGTAAATGTTTGTTAGAATTCTTCAAATTTGGGGGAAAATAGTGCTGATGAATAAATAAAAATGATTAACTGATTCATTTTTTTTCTAATATAGTTTTTTTGGAATATCGAATTAAGTGGTGGCATATATGATAAATGTTTATTAGAATTTCTAGAGTTCCCCTTTTAACATTGGATCCTTAAAATTTTTGACATCTGTGAAGTTTCATGTAAAATGGTAGTATCACCAAAATAAAACAAAATATAACATTTGATGATAAATCCATGAGAAAATCATATGGAAACAACTATTTATTGAAATAATCATGTTATTATTAGTGTGATGATCATTCATTAAAATCTAATTAAACTGGAGTGGGTAGAGTTTAATATCAATCATGAAATGAATTAGATTTTAATTTATTAATAAAATATTTAATATAGAAATATTAGTTTTATATTAAATGATTTAATGCCTATCATGTTATTCTAATAAAATGATAATTTTACTAGTGATGTCAAATTGTTTTTTATAGATCACATTGATTATAATAATTAAACTATTCAAATTAGAGATGTGATCATTATAAATGAATTCATAGATGTATTTATCTATTCTTTTCATAGAGTTATTCATGATAAATAGGTTGAGTTTATTGTTTTCTTAGTACCTGATTCTATGTAAATTTCTAAATCACCTAATCATACAGAACAAGTTGAGCATTTAAAATTGAAAAAGTAATTGTAGTAGTTTTTTGATATATGATTCATTCTTTATGGACTTTCACCATGTGGTGATCCTATTTTTTTAATGAAAAAATATATTTAAATAATACATTTCAATATCTATAGATATTTTAATATCAAAACTGTTAATAAATAATACCTTTTTCCTCATGTAAATTCATTTTTTATAAATTATATGGAGATCAATATTTTTAAATTCATGATCTAAATTTGTGGTACCATCAGTTGAATTTTAAGGTAGTAGTTAATATAGATATTGTGTTTCACACTAGATATGATAATTATGAATGGTTTTAGATTCTAATTGGTTTTTATAAATCCCCTTCAATATTTATGGACCATATGAATAGATTTTTCAATTAATACATGGTTGTGATTATTTTCCTATAAATATATGACATTTGATATATTATAAAAGAAAAAAGTAACATGAAATAAAATTAATGATTGTTTTGGAAACATTAAAACAATATAAATTGTATTGTAAATTCATTATGTATGAAATTTCATAGCAATTTATTTCATTCCATGGTCATATTTTTTCTTCATATGTCGTAATAGTTTAACATGAGAAAACAAATGTTTTTTATAAACGGTGAAGACCAAACCATTTCATAGAGTTATTTGTTTTTATATAATATTAAGCTTATATATTTATTTATGAAAACAATTTCATGATTATAAATCCCATTGAAAAAGTAAACCCAAATATGATAAATTCATTTATATAAAATAATGTGTGGACTGTTATTTTAATGTAAACATAAAAATGGACAATTTTTAAGATTTAGACATGTGTTATAGAAAATTAATTTCGACTATAATGATGCTTAAATGGAGGGACTTTTTTCCTTTATTCATAATGTTTAGTTAACTTATTATGATCCATTTTAGTTGAAACCCTATAATTTAAATTATTCTACACATGATCTGGAATAAGTTAATATGATTAAATATTTTAAAATTATGTTTCATAATTTATATTGAAAAATGTGTGATATATATAAGTGTCATAAAATATTGATGTATATATTCACTCAGATAGAATTAAACATTTGAATGATAAAATGGCTTTAATAGATCCGTGATTATGGTTTCAAAATTCATTATAATCTTTTGAAATTAAACATAGTAGATATTACATTGATTTAGAAAAAACTATATTAATGATGTTAGATTTTGTAATTTGAAACATTTTTCAATGATTTGATGATTTTATCCTTTATGTTGTAGATATTGTGACATCAAAAAAAATTTGGTTTTAATGAAATAAAATTCATTCAAAATAATTATGTTCTCTTAGAAGGAGGATCTCACATTAATATAAAATATCAAATCTGTTGAGAAGGGTAAAATTACCAATTTAAATATCAATAAAGAAGGTGTCTTAAAATTCTAGACCATATTATATGTACCACGGGATTGTTAGTTAATGAATCATTTATTGTGTGAATGTAAAATTTCTAGGTTCTAAATCATATGGAATTAAAAAATATATATAGATACATTTAAGGGTATACCATATGGGATGAAATGAAAATAAATAAAAATGAATATACCATGAATTATTTGACTTTACAAAAGGATATATTAGATAAAAATTAGAAAAAAATTGATTCAAAAAATTTCAGTTCCAAATTGAAAGTGGGAAATAAATAAATGTATTTCATGGTGGTATTTAGTATTTATTATGAATATAATAATATTATTTATTGTATTGTTGAATGTTTAAAAAATACATATACATCCTTCCCAATTAATGCAATACCCTTAGAATTAGTAACAAATTTCCAATATTATTAATCATTTTTATATTTTAAAATCCATAAAACAATGTATTTATGTTTGTACATGTGAAATACTATGTTTTTGTTAGGATGAACACAATTCTGATTTTATCTGGTGTTAGATGAAACCATGAGTTCATACAATACATGGAATGTTATTTAAATTTAACTATTTAATATGATATTTTCTACTAGACATAGTAAAGAAGAATATGAATTTGATAATAGAAATTATAAAAATTTGTTTTACACATTTTTATATAATTCTCTATTGACCAAATAATTAAAAATGAAAAAATAACTATTTCAAAATAAGACAAGATCATTATCTAAAAAATTATTTTTTGCACACAATTTTATTATATTTCAAAAATTAAAACAGTCAATTTTTTAATGATTTTAATTAAATTTTTACCATATATATTTAATAATATTTTTAACATCCATCACATATGTTATATATACAAGAGAAAATAAAAAATACAATTTTCTTCTTTAGAAATTCATTTGTTCTAAAACACATTTTTTCACATTTTTATTGCATAAATATTTTCAAAATTCATTTTTCCAAATTAACATTTCTAAATTTATAAAATTAAATTAATTTAATAAATTTAATTGAAATTTTGATATTAGAATATCAAAATGGTATTATGTATATTATTTTTTAATTTTTTAAAAATATGTATTTTTTTTGAATTTTGAACAAATGATGAATTTTAATTCTAAACAAATTTATTATTTCATATATTTATAAAATTTTATTTATATTTTTTAAATGGTATTAATAAAAATTTAATTATATTTTACAAATAATAATTCAATTTAATTTATTTTAATCATTTTAATATTGAATTTAGATATAATAACATCTAAATATTTTGAACATTTCTCTTTAAGAACCTACATAGCCATCATATAGGTGGGATTAATATTAAACAAAAATTTTCCAATTATTATAAAAACATTATTCAACATTTTGAATCAAAAATATTTATAATTTATATTATTGTAGTGTTAATTTATTATAAATGTTAATATTTAATTTTGTAATCATTAATTACTATGGTTATGTTAAAAAAGGATTTCAATGGGTTTTACGGAGAAAAAATGGTTAAAATGACCTTCCAATTTTTACAAAACCCATTAAATGATCATATTTCTAATTTTATGACCTTAATATCAATTTTAATTTTATTGGGGTAAAAATTACAATGAAAGGGATCTATATTGTAAGTTAGGTAATGAAAAATTTCAAAAATAACATTCATCCTTTTAATTTACATAATAATTTTGAATTGGTAGAAATACGAACATATTTTTTCTTATATATATATTATATGAAATAGTGTTTTCTGTAATAATAAATTAGTTTTCATTTTTATTGTTGAAATTATAACAGAAAATTCTTATGAATAACCAACTCAATATTTATTTAGTCACTGAAAAACATTACTCACAATATTAATATAAATGTAGAGTAAATTGAATTATTGATTGAGTTTATTTATTTTTTAGTTGAATATATCCTGGTACTTGTTTTTTAACACAATATATTTTAATTACCTCTTTTCATGATTATATTTATTTTTAATTGAATAATAAATGTTCCAATTTTCATTTATTTTATTTGATAATAAATTTTATTTTATTAATATATTTAAAATTTATAAAAACCTACATTTGGGAATTTTATCAGAAATTTTTAATAAATATAAACTATGATAAAATAGTTGAAAAATTATTATATTATTTTAAAAATAATGACCATTATATTGTAAATACTCGGTTAGGAGAGAAATTGTTAAAATCATAATTTTTGTGTGTTACATGCACTTGGTTTAAGATTAATTTCCAAAAAATAGTATTATACATTATAAAATATATTTAGAAATTTATAATAACTGGGTTCATGTTATATAGTGAGGTTCATTTAATTTTAGCTTTATAGGATAAATTACAAATGTTAGAAAACTAGTTAGCATAATAAAAAATTAAAATGGTAAAATTATGGAATCTTAATTATTGTCATAGAAAATGATAAAAACATGTGTTTTATTTTGTGTAAGAGTTTTGTACCATGTATATCAACCCCCAACGCATTAGTTACAAATAATTCATTGATATTAGGTAATATAAATCTACAAATAGTTATTATATTTGAGATATTAAATTATTCCACCCATCCACGATATAAAAAGTCTCTCACTATAGTAACATATTCACAAATATAATTCCATTCCTCTCAAAAAGGATCTAAAAACCCATTTCTATGCATTATTAATATAAACCTGTTTGAATTATTATGTGCATAAATCCAACCAATCTTGGTTTTATTGAAAACATATGGAGGATACATAATGGAGAGGTAACATTCATCAATGAGAATTCTAATTTTATTTCTTCATTGATGCCATTAAATTCTTATTATAATATTATTATATAGAAAATATGTAGTTAAAAAATAAATATATGTTTTTATTCATTTTTTATTCCATTCAATCACACACACACTTCTATAAATGTTTTTAGAAAATCATCATTCATGTGTACAACAGACAACCACCTCATGAACAAATGTCATTCATTTTTCCATTACCACCATTAAATGATTGGAATAATTTTTAATTTATAGTTTATATCTTATATATATAATATTTATGATGTACTTAGAATTTTGTAATTAATATGTCCCACATTCCATCATTCCTTCCATTTTTTAGGAATTTGATAATGCCATTCCTATGTACAGTGGACTATCGCCTTGCCAAGAAAAATGAGTCATTCATGTGTTTCATAAAGTTTATTAAGGATGATTTTAATAAAATAGGATATATATGAAATTAAAATAAAAATTTAAGGATAATATATATCATTTAAATTTCATTCATTCAATATTATATAAAAATAGAAATTTTGTTTCTTTTGTATGTACATCAGATCGTCTTCATGAAATGAGTATTCAGTTTTCTATCCCTATATATGATGGGTTAATAAAAATACATAAATAATTAATATATATGATATTTATATCTTGTTTTACATTTTTAATAGGTTGAAATCCCATTCTATGTAAGATGACCAAATATAACTTGTCAAAACACAAAAAAAATCATTAATACCTGAAACATAAAATTAAAATGGAATTGATAATGAACAGGTAATATAATGTCATAAGAAAGTAATTTTTTTGCGATATATATATTAACATGATGTAAGAAACTATTTAAAAGAACATGCATTTAATATACTGGAATATTAAATGAGTATGGTGGAAGTCAAGGACAAATATAATGTGATTTATAGTATCACTTTATTTTCTAGGAGACTTATTCTGTATTCATCACAATATAATATTATTTGGTGTATATCATAAAATATTAATTTATTTATATTGAATATACATATGATTTTTTAATATAATTTTCCCATTTTTGTGATTTATTTCATGGGGATTACGATTTATATGTTACTCAAGAAGTGTAGAAATTCATTCTCACATTTTACTTTTACGAGACACATACTATATTGACCACCTATATATTATATGTAATTAGTATAATAACAATAAATTTAATTTATAATTATAATACATATAAATATATTTATTTAAATCTCCATTTTATTATATCTCTTTAATAGATTTGATTGTTAAAAAGTTTTCAAATCGATATGTGATTTTGTCCCAATTTTATATCCTTGAGACAGTCATTATGTAATGATCTGATATTTTTTATGATGTTTTCCACACACTGTTATGTAATTGATTTATCCTTAATCTATAGATAAAATTTTTGTATGAGATTTAATCTTAATTTATATTCCTTTGAGACTTCTTTGTTGTAATTTACCAATTCACATTTATATGGTGTATATACTGTACATTAGAATATTATATCATTAATCCATTTATTCTGATGATATTATATGGTTTTGATTGAATTTTATTCCTTAATTATTTTAATTCATTTGTCTTTAATTTTTTTAAAAATTCTTTAACTAAAATATCATTTTAAATGTTTTAGATATTTATTCATCTCAATATTTCTCTTTAATGTCCATGTTTCCAAAATGTGTTTTAGGATTTATTTATAAGTACATTAATGTTTTCAAATGATGATTCCATTAATATCTTCAATGTTGTATGGCACACCATGATTCGGAAATCTCTTTGTTAAATGTTTTAAATGGTTTTGAAAATGATTTTATAAAGAATTTTTTATTTCAATATCTTGATTTTATATATTGTGATTGGAATGTGGGAATATTATTTTTCCTTTATTCTTGTGTTATGTGTTTAGAATATGTTATGGTTATTAGTCATTTTTTATGTATACAGGTGCATCCATGATAAACCTAGGGAAGGTGAGCCCAAGAGAGCTCTCCAATGCATTGGATAACGTGACAGCGGAAAATGGGAATGTTCCTCCTATGAGATTTATGAAATATACTGTGATGGGTATTCAAAATGTTACTCCCTCTCTAGATATGATATCTGCAATGTATGTATGATATGGATGCCTCATGATAAATTTATGATTTATGATTAATATGTGTTATTTATAAATATTATGATTTCTAATGGTATGTTATGATTGAAAATTATAGTTTCATTAATTTGTATTTATTGATGGGTTAGTGTTTCCTTTCCTTATTTTATAACCCTTACTAATATTTTTTTGCTCATCCCATGTTTTTGAAATGTTTATCACACGTTTTAAGGAATGGTAAGAAAAAATAAGTATTCACGAAGATTTATATCAAGAAAAGAACTCTTGTATTATTTAAGGAGTTTTATTGTCGTGAAAAAACAGTTATAGTAGAAGGGTCTACTTTGTAATATTGTAGTAGTTATTTAATTTTTATGTTCTAATTCTCTAAAAATCTAAACGTGAAAAGATCCTCCAAGTGAATTCTTGACATAATTCCAGAATATGTAATGTTTAAGGATGAGTCCTTATAGAACTAGAAGTGTAAATCATTACTAATGAATCCTCATTAGAATCTCATAAGATAAATATAATATGATAAATTTATCATCCAAACATAATTATGGATTGGAAACACCTACATATACAAGTAGAATGAAAAATGATGAAAATTCTACCTTCTTATATATTATAGAACAAACTACATATGATAAATCATTGAAAGACGATTCTTTGTTTATGATAATTAATGAATAACACAATCATATTGATAAGAACCAGAATTGATATATTCATAAGAGAGACAAAAATAACAATGTGATAAAATTAAAATTAATCATTAAAAATAAATATTAGGAGAATTCAAATGTGATAAAAAAATAAGTCATGGTGCGTAAAGGCTATGCTTAGATTGAAGGTGTTGATTATGAAGAGGAATTTGAACCATTGGATAGAATGTAGTCAATTAGTATTTTTCATTCCCTATAGATTCAGTTAGGGTACATAATTTAACATATCGATGTCAGGACATCATTCATAAATTGTATTCTTGAAGAAAGGGTATAAATTAAACCACTAGTGGTTTTTTTGATAGGTAATAATGAAATGGTGTTTTTTAGATTAAATAAGGAACTCTATGATTTGAAGAATATACCATTATAATGGTATTATAAACCGTATTATTATCTAAAAAATTATAAATTAAAAAGAGGTGGTTTCAACCAAAATAAATATGATGATAATAAATAGAGAAAATGATTTATTGTTCTTGTGTATGTGAATGATATTATTTTTTATAGAGGAATGGAGGGATATGTGGAATAATTTTATATTTACTTTAAATCATAATTTTTTATATCCATAATTGGTGAAATAATGTGTTTTTTGGGGCTGAAGATTATTTGGAAAGAAGTATTATGCCTTTATTTCAAAAAAATATTTCATGAGAGTGACTGAAGGTATTCAATACGCATAACTCCATGATGATGTCAACTCTGATTTCAGGTGAAAAAAGCATGGACTGAATGACGATGGGATATCTGTGGATCCAATATGGTACATGTTAATCACTAGATACATATTTCACATATCTATAAAATGTCTGTATATCATCTTTAAAACATTTTTAATATCTCACATTTAATGAAATCTAAAGGAAGATCATTTAGATGCGGTTAAAAGAATCACTAGGTACATTCAAGGTACTCTCCATAATGGATTAAATTTTTTTTCAAGGTGAATGAAGTAATTAATTTTTTTTCTAATGCTGACTAGGATAGAGATGTAGTGGATTGAAATTCCACTAGTAGTGGTGCATTTTTCATTAGAAACATATCTGTGACCTGATTGAGAATGAAACAATAACACACATTTTACAGTATGAATAAATTAGATTATATCTTTGATATAAATTATTTCAATCAGATATTTTCGGTTAAGAAAAAACTAATAGATATTGGTTATGAGGTGATATGGATAATGGTGATTCATTGTGAGAACAAGTAGATGATTGATCATATGAAGATTCTTGTTCACCAATCTCATACCAAACATATAGAGATCAGATATCACTTTATTTTGAAAAAATTTGAATAAGGTGTTATTAAGAAATATGATATTTGAATTTCTAAAAAAGTGGATGACATTCTAACTAATTTTTTTTTCAGTAGGTGTTTCTGTGAAACATTTGTGGTATCTTGGTGCACAGCCACCTACCAGTTATTGAGGACGTTTCAGATGGTCCCCTCTCCACATTTATATCTACTATTTTATTCTTTTTGTGGAGGTGATATAGGTATGTGTGGGAGATATGATCTAGTTATGTTTTTAATCACTACAAGTACATATATAGGTTATTTAGTATTATTTCTGATGGGATTGAATTAATAAATTCAATAACGTTTTAAAGGTTTTGTAGTTGTATGAGTCCTAAAACACATGAAATGAATCAGTGATACGAAGAGAATTATTTTATAACAATAACGATTATGTAATGTATCAATGATATGATAAGAATTATATGGAATTATGTAACAATTAATATTTTATATATTAGAGCATAGAAATAATTAAAAATTAAAAATAACGATGCACTAATTTTTGTTACACCCATTTTTTACATTGAACATTTCACACATAAGCATAGAGTATAAGATGATTTTTTTACAATTCAGGTTTTTAATTTCGGGATAGTTATTTATAGAATTTATATACTTGATTATCAACGAACACAAAGTGGGAGATTTTTTGAACATTTCCCTCTCAAATCCAGCAGCTAGAAATAGAGAATAATTTGTGTGTGTTTTCAATCCATACTGGGTTCATAAAATGTTTTTACAATTCAATTGTAATGTCTAAATTATAAAATCAATATTTGGAAAAGGAATTATATTATATGAAATTTTCAATTTCAAAAAAGAAACTCATGTGTCAAATATGTTGTGAGAATCAATTTCAAAAAAGTGGGGTCTTGAGATCATCACATTAAAATATGGTAAATTCATGAGATACGTAAAAAATATGAAATTTCACCAATATATCTTTCACACCATATATTATGTTGAAATAAGGCTTCCACGAAAGGGGGTAGGTGTTCCTAAAACATTCGTGTAGGTCCATTCAGTTCAATAAATATTAATTCACCCATAAATTCAAAAAATCTATTTCTAATGAATGTTTGATACTTCTATCATGTGAATAAGTCACAAATATAATTGTTGAGCATAGTAAATCACGCGTGAAGCGTTTTTACTATGAATATCAAAAGAATCTGAAAACCACAGTTTATTTTAGATAAATATACTGGTTTCAAAAAAATCCAAAAATTTGTGACTATGAAAAGGTGTTGTGCTAAATTAGTTTTGTTTCAGTATCTATATGTGTTGAATATTTGGTTTGTTTACTTAGTGATTTCATGTTCATCAATTGAATACTACATTGTTAGTAGAGTCTTGTGCTAGATAAGGAGAAAGACTTAACATCCAATCTACTGAAGCAACATGAAAGTTGTTAAACTAAGTAAGAGTTCAACCAATGAAATGATCATGTCAGATTTGATGGATGTGTTCTGAGAGATTCAGTGTGTTGGGTACATAGTGACTATGTTTGAACCATTTTATTCCAAAGCTAGTGATTATTTTTGGATTTTCGTACTAACGACAAACTACTGTATTATTCTATATGGACTATAAATTAGAATTTATTCGAGTAAAAATTATGTGTTGTATATTTTGATGTGAATTGTTTATTACTAGAATGTTCCATCAGAACAATTTATCAATTCCTACCAATTTTGGAATAAAATCCTTCACTTTTAAAGGAAAAAAGTTGAGACCCAGATTCACCCCTCATTTATCATAGTGTTCTTGGGTCCTAAAAAATTAATAATTAATATTTGTCATCATAACATGGAGAGTATAAATATGATATAAATATCATATATATATACATTAATTCTATTAGTATAACATGATTTGATATGAGATGATGGGAAACAATGCACATTGGTTTGTAAGGTGGTAGTCTACCTTTCACATGAATGAATATTTCATATCCCAATTAAATGAAGTTAAGGTGGAATTAGTTTATCCAATTACTGAAATAACATCTCATTATAAGGTATATACTAATATTATTGTATTATAATAATTTTTTTATATTTATATATTTTAGATGATGAAATTTAAAACCATTCGTTTATGCATGATATATTTTTTAATGAACCACATTTGGTTTGAATAAAAATCCAGCAAAATACGTATCTCTGATCAATGTAATATATATATTTCATGTGGATTGAATTTAGAAATGTTTCTAGAAATGTACTGGGGGAGATAAATTGAATATACGGTTTTCTGTGGATAGAATAGGTGGTCTCATTTAATAAGTTATGTGAGTGGAGAACATATAATTTATTTAAAAGGGGATCCCTAAATAATTTAACAAGACAATGTCTCAAAATATGACGATACATATTACTAGAAATTCTATGATATAAATATGTAAAAATAATAAAATTCATACATGTGTTTAAGTAATTTTACCCTTTATCATTATAGTTTAAACCCACCTTAAAATCTGTTTCTACCTTTACCGTTGTAATTAATTTTCTCTATTTCATCTATTAATAATGGGAAAATTTAATTTTAATTTTTTTGATAATATAAATTCTATTGATTTGGAATATGGAATACCTTTATCCAAATTCAACTATCAATTGGGGAAAAGTTTAATTTAAAATTAAACCATTAGACATGATGAAAAATTGGGTTTTCCATAATATTGTTTATCAAGAAAAAGTTCTATTTATTTTAACAATATAACTAATAAAAACAATTTTTGAATAAAGATTGATATTTATTTACATATAATATATATATCAGTCAAAAAATACTAATTTTATGTTATTTTAAATAATTAATATTTAAAATAATTATATACTTTAAAGAAGTTTTTAAAATAAAACATTTTGAAGCAAAATAATAAGCATATACTAAAATCTGATATAAATTTGATTCCAAAGTATGTATGTGAATTGTTCATAAATAAATAATAATTATGGTACATGAAATTATACTAAAAATATAATTATAATTTTTATTTCCTTAATTAATTTAAAATATATGAATTTTTTTACAAAAAATAAAAAATTTCAGTATTTACTTAAAAATAAATATTTTTCCAAAATAGAAAAATATAATTAATAATTTAAATTTTATATTATCATTTCATGAATGAAATTATTTTTTTCTAATTTAATTTATATAATTCGTAAATTATTTCTTTAAATAATATCCATATTAGAAATATTTCAGTTAAAAATGTTTCACTTTTGAAGAAACAATTACTTAATATTTTTATAATGAATATAAATATATATTTTAAATTATATACCACTGCCATAAGTTTTTTTCAATAATTGATTAGGTTTCTAAAAAAATATCAAATTATAGGTATTTTTCTTACCAATTGTTTTTTTAGGAAAAAAGGAATCATGCTTAACAAATGGTTTTATTTTATTTCTCCATCCCAATTTTTCAAATGGTATACTATTATTATTCTATGATAGAATAAATATACATGATATATTAATTTTATACTATGATAAAGGGATAACATATACTGACATCCTCTTCTAAAAAATCATATATGATATTATTGTTTGTCGGTATGGAAGACAACCACACCATAAGCCGACGCAATTTATTTTAAATCGTCGCATATGATAGCTTGTTATAATGATGGATTCAAATTATATATATCATATTTATAAAATATTTATAAATATATATTTTTTATATCAAATATATATTATTTTCATCCACTTTTCATTGATATAATAACATCTCTCTTGTGTACAATAGACTATCTCTTCATTAAGTGATGTGATTAATTTTTCTCTAACACGTTACATGAAAGTAATATGGATAGACATTAATGAATATATATATAATATAGGTGAAATAATTATGATATTAATGACAAAATTATTATTATAAACCATTAAATATAAATTTAGTTCATATAGTGTAAAATGATAATGTATTTTTTGTGTTTGTGTGGACTACCGCCTCGATAATGTGATTATACACTATATTTGTTTAAAAATATCCAATAAAATATGTATCAATATATTTATTGAAATAAAATATTATGTTTTACTATCCTTATAATTCTATAAATATAATATATATACCTTAAATACATAATGATATTTGAAAAATGGAAATTTTACTCATTGAAATGTATAACCTACTATATGTATGGTTGTAACATAGTTAATTTATCATAAACACCATTCATGATTTGTTTTATATGTGTAAATCATGTGAAAATATGATAATTTTTCAATCATGTTACTGTACATATATTTAAATAATGACCAATTTCACAAATAGTAATCATACTAAAGAACTTTTTAATGTACATGCTAAATATCATCAAAACACCAAACATAAAATTAATCTATAATGTAATTTTATAAAAAACCATAAATAAGTGAAATAAAAATATTAATAATAATTTAAAAAATTACTTAGAAATTATGAGACTATTTCTTGTTTAATATTCCCAATGATAAATTATGAATGTGATTAATCAAACCTGAGGTATGTGAATTTGCAATAAATTAAATTTTTGTGGCATATTTTGAGGTCAAACACCCATATTCATCAATGATATTTATATGCCACTATTTTAACATATGATGTACTTAATTTCACTGTTAATATTGTTTATGATAATTTTCTTCTGTTATTAATTCTACATTAGTATTTTATTTCTATTATGGCATATAAATATTTCTTTAAAATAAAAATATTTTTTTTTGGAATGTGAATTTTCAAAAGGGTTCAACCTTTTTTTTAGAAGGGTTCAACATAGATAATGTGAAATAATAAAATTTTTTATTGATGTTATAGTACATCATAATTATATTAAAATCGGGGATCCACATACAATTTATACGATTGGTTGATCCCCACTATATATTATGTGTGATTTTGATAATGTTTATATGAAGGGTTGATCATCCACAATTCTCATACAAAATAGTTGATCACTATATATATATTATATGAAGGATGATCCAAATTTTATCTCCCCAAAAAAATGGATAATGGTTTAGTTATCAAGATGTTAATATTGGAAGTCATTTTAAAGTTTATTCCAATTTTATGTGTTTTTAATGTGTTTTATTAATATGACGCTATGTTTTCTTAAACGAGTTTTTATTTTCATTGTATGTGATTAAATGGATCTAATTGAATAAATTTTGGGTTAATTTATAATGTGATTTTTTCATACAGTTAGAGGGCATTGATTATGATGGTGAAAAATGAATGTGTTTTCAAATGTTTAAATTTACTAAGAGTTTTCTTTCTTTTCTTATCCCTTAAATGATTTATGTTACTATCCCACATTCTAAAAATTTTTCTATATTGTTTAAGGATTGGGGGGAAATGTTGATATCAATATGAATGATTTTTAGAATTTTTATAAAAAGAAATTATTTATTATTTTAAAATATATAAATTATGTGGAAAAGGATACTAAGATTGAGTTTCCACAATTTTTATATTTGATTTGTAATGTATCAGTAATATATTCTTCTTAAGAAACAATAAATGAGATAAGATCATAAAATGTATCATTACCAAATATTGATATAAAAAATCAAATAATTTTATATTTAAGTTTGAGTCCACATAGATGGAATTAAAGTAAAATTATGTAATATTATTCTTGGGAACACTGATGTGTGACTAAAAACTAAATTTTAATTATTCAAACACTATTAAGGAAAAAAGTGATAATCCATACAGGAATTCACGACATAAAACAACATAGTAGCACAGATCAAAAGTATTGGTCGAACAAAACCACACCATCATAGAAGAACCAACCCACTATTAAAGACAATAAAATCATTTTCCTCCTACATATATTTCCCATAAAATTGTTTCTGTCTTAATGTCATGATCCTGGAACTGATATTAAGAAGTCCCCTCTCTAACATCCCAATCTATAGAGAAGACGAGGAGAAACCAGCTGCTCTATACACCATCATGATCAACACCTTGCGAGACAGATGTAGCAACCCAAAATCCTCAAACCAAAAAACACCCAAATATTCAAAATACCAGATTCCATTCCAATTATTCTAAACATTCAACTAGTTAGTCCAGCATTTCCATGCATTCAACAAAAAAGTCAAAAAACACCAAATTTAGATCTGCGGGAAGAGGATTTTCATACCACCAAATACATCCACGGCACTGCATTGCTGCAGACCTAGACCCCCTAAATAATTTCAGGTCCTTATTTACTCTTTCTTACCTATATACCAAACCAATATACGAAAATTTCAATACCCAAACCATTAAGAAAATGAAAACGAGTGGGAAATCTAGAAACAAAAGCCAAGCCAAATGCAAGAATCAATCAAGAGCACAAACTCCACATTAGAACCAGATCCAAAACACAATGTATCCCAAAAAAATATTTTCCCCCACAACTAGAATAAACCAACAAAATATAGAAACAACAACAAAGTATAAAATCTTAAAATCAAACAAAAGAAGAAATTAAGAACTAAGAATCAATTACCAGATTTTCAACAACCCAAGCACCAGTGAATGCGGGAAAATCCCCATCACAAACCACATACCATATTCTGTCACCTACATTCAAAATTCCTCAGAGAGTATTACAGACCACCCAATAATCCCATAGATGACAATGTTGTAACCATTAGTCATGGAAGCAAAACTCAGCCATAGAACACAGTTTGCATTGCTAGAAGAAGCCCTATCTAGAAAGAAGCTGACCAACAACGAAAGGTCATACCGAACGAGTCCACAAGGTCGCCGAAACCTCCGTAGAGTAGAGACCACAACCAACATCTCGTCGAGGGAACGTCCAGGGAGAGAGATGAGCCAAATTAAGGTCGAGGGAGGCAGTGAAAGTGCAAAACCCTACAAATATCTCCCCTTAATGGCTCATCATTCACATTGGGAACCCAGATGTGAGATCATTGGATGAATCATGGACCTCATTACAGTGGATTCATATAGAATGCGAAACCACTAGGGATGGTGGTGTGACCCATAGAAGAGGTGATTTCATCCACAGAGATCCATGTTTTGTTTAAATTATATTGGATTTTAACTAATTCTAAACCATTATATTTAGTATCATAATATTTTTAGAGAGAATTAAATTTTTAGGATATTTTAAATAATGTACCATTGAAATATTTCACATTATAGGTACTTTGAAATGACATATCATTTAAAAATTAAAATAATAACTCACCTTATCTATTTATATTAACAACTATTTTCCATTTAGGTAACATGGAATATGGTGGGGAAGGTTTTGAGTGGAATATATCTTTAACAATTATTATATTGTGATTATTTGAATTGGAAGAAGATTGTTTATTGTAGAGATTGATCAATATAAACAACCTATAAATTTTATTGTTATGTATTATAGAGATGAACCTAGTCAACCATGATGGAACGTATATTGGGTGGAAAATTTTGTGAGGAACCATCCCTGATCAATTAGTTGATTAGCTGACCTATTTATAGTTAAATGATGGATCAATGACATATATAATACATAGGAAGTCATTGGATTATTGAAACATCAAAATTTTACACATTAATATATCATTTTGATGGAAAAACATATCAATGGTGCTATATTTTAAGAATAATATAAATAATAATGATATTTCATCTATGGAATTGGAAATATTTATGTAATTTTTCTCGAGAAATATTTACCCATGTTTTTTCAGTTTGAATATAAACAGAAGACCTAGAATTTATGGAAAAAGATGAATTATACATAGAAACTTATGAATAAATATTATTAATATTAAAAATTATAGTGATGGATTTTATTCTGGATGGTGATAGTAAAATTATTATATATTTTTAAAGGTTGTATCCATGTTTGTGATGTTATCTGGCAACATGAAATTTTAAAAGTTATAAGTAAGTAGTTAACTATTCAAGGTATATTAAGATGTATTTTTCAATACTTATTCCCATTAAGATGAAAAATTTATTAAGAAATAAAAGTTGAATGTTAAATGGAATTAATTAAATATGATCTTTAGAGATAATTCCATATCATATCCATTTTCAAAAAAAACATTTATTTGATTTTATATCACATTTTTGAAATTTATATAAGTGTGCTAGGACTGGTTATATGGCTCATGGATGTAAGGAAATGAGTCCTTAAAAATAAGAGAATGAGATAAAAGTTAAACATTAAATGATTTTTTGTTTTAGAGGTAATATATTGACAAAATCATGAAATGAATTAAGATTACAAAATTTATTGTGGAATAGTTAAAATATTATACAAATAGAGACCCAAAAAATGATTTTAGACCAGTGATTTTGGAAATATGGAAACATAAATACTAATTCATAATTGAGATACATTATCTCTCACCATGTATTTATCAACCAGAACCACTATTACACACCTCAAATATAATAAATATCATTATAACATGGGGAATGAAACCTAAAAATTGGAAACATAAAATTCTCAGTAATGGTAAATAAGGAGGTATATAAGTTAAATCACGAGCATAATATTATGAGAACATGATCATGAATATATAATATTATACCCCTCATATCATTCATTATACTCCGGAATCGTTAAATAAATCTTGTTAGTTAACAAGACATGAATCATAAATAAATAATTTAGATAATCAATGAAATTAATATATTAGAATAAAATAATGATGTTTGGAAAATATATAAGCATTTAATAGAGCTTCCAGAGTAGCCAAGGCAATGATTCCATGACCATATTAGTAGTACATGTTCACTCCCCATACAATCATAATAGACATGGTTCACTCCCTTAACCATTATAGTTGAAATAGTTCACTCCTCATACCGTATTGGTAGTCATGGTTGACAACAATATACATCTTAGTAGCCAAGTTTCACTCCTAATAATTTCTTATAATAACTCATGAGATGTAGATATTTAACCAAATCCATTAGAGTAATATATAGGTCCCACCCATCTCATAATGAAATAATACAGACAAGTATGAAAATATCATAAATAGTCATATAATAACCCATTAAATTAAATGTGTATTACAATCATGTAATAATATCTTACCTATTGAAAAATTAAGTATTCATAATTATTTAATCATAAACATAACATGTTAAAATAAGTGGGTTAAAAAGAATATTACTCATGATAGAGAATCCAGTTTAATTAATATAATTCCATAAATACATAATCCTTTCAGGTCAAGATTATATATGGAATAATTGAGTATTTTCCAATGAAATAAATGAGCAACACTAATGTATTTTTTCTTATGTGGGGAATAATTCTATGTTATCTAAAGAAAACATTTATTGAGGGGAATATCCTTTCTTTATTGAAAATTAATTTTTAAAACGTAAAACATTTTGAAATTTTTTTTCTTTGATAACATCCTTGAGAAATTATAAAGGAAGCATTTGAAAATATATAAAAATTTTCAAATCCTCTTTTCTTTAAAATTGTATTCAATGATCTTTTAAAAACACTTTTTAAAACATTTTATAGAACATGTCTTTTTAATACAACAAATTTCTGAACGAATAGGTAGATGATCATATTTTACATAAAGAAAATATATTAAGTACCAAATACTAGAAATTGAACTAATATATGGGTATATATTGAATATACATGGAGGATAAATTACATTTTTGTTTAAAACCACTGAAAAATCTACTTCTTCCTTTACCGCTATAATTAATTGTGGATATTTTCACTATTAATAAATGGAAACAAAATTAATTTTACATTAGTAAATAATAAAATGTTGTATTGATTCAAAATATTGAACCCATTTATCAAAATTTAAGTAAAATTTAGGGAAAAGATTATTTAAAAATTAAACAATTATACGTGATGAAAAAGAGGGGTTTTAAGAATATTTTTTAAGAAAATGATTTATTTATTTTAACTATATAACATATAAAAATATGTTTTTGAATATAAATATATATTTATACATATATAATATATATATATATGAAAAAATCTATTTATTATATTTTATTATAAATAATTAACATTTACAATAATTATAAACATAAAATTAGTTTTTTAAATAACCTTTTTTTAAAGCCTAATAATAAACATATACAAAAATCTGATAAAAATTTGATTTAAAATTAATTAAGTAGATTATTCATAAATAACTTCTAATAATGGTATAATAAATTAATTTAAAAACATAATTATTATTTTATCTTGATTCATTTTTTTAAAATATGTTAAGGTTTCTTTTACAAAAAATCAAAATTTTAAGCATTGTAATTGAAATAAATTTTTTGCTATAATACCATATTTTAATTACTAATTCATTTTTTATATTATACTATCATGAATTAAATTCTTTTTTTTATAATTAAATATATATAATTCATAATCTATTTTTTTTAATTAAGATCAATATTAGAAATTTTTTAGTTAAAACTATTTCTCTATTAAAGAAACAAATACACAATATTTGTATAATCAATATAAATATATATTTAAAATTATTAACCAGTACCATAATATTCATCCACCATTGATTATATATTAAAAAAATATCAAATTATGGATATTTTTCTTATGTATCGTGTTTTTTTGAAGAAAAATATATCACGCTTAACAAATGGTTTTATTTTATTTATCATCCCGTATTTCAAAGATTATAAAATTATTGTCCTAAAAATGAATATATATATATATATGATATATTGATTTTTTATTATGTTAATAAAATAACTTATATCAATATACTCTTCTAAATAATGGTATATAAAATTATAGTTTGTGGGTAAGGAAGACTACCGCCTCATAAACTGATGTCATTTGTTTTCCATAATTTCCTATAATAACTTGTTATAATAATGGATTTTAATTATATATATGATATTTATAAAATATTTACAGCCATAGATTTGTGAGATCATATATATTATTACTCTATATTTTTCTGTGATATAATAATTTCTCTTAGGTTTACGGTAGACTACTGCATCTTGAAGTGATGTGATTCATTTTTCACTAACATGTTACCTGAAAGTAATAAAGATAGACATTAATGAAGATCTTTGATATAGAAGAAATAACTATGATCCTCAAGGCCGATTTATTATTTTGAAATTTAAATTTAAATTTTTTTAATGTAAAATGATAATTTATTTTGTCAGTGTGTTTGGACTACCACCTTGATGAAGTGATGTTACAAAACTTTTATAGAAAATATTTTGGAAAATATTTATATTTAAATTTTTTGAAAAAAAAATTATTTTTTACTATTGTTAAAATTATAGAAATATTATATATAAACCTTATTTCCATAATGATCGTTGAAAATGGAAATATTACTCATAGAAATGTGAAAACTACCATATATATCATTGTATCAATGTAATGTTTTCAAAAACATTGTTCAAGATTGGTTTTATATGTTAAATTAATGTATACATATGATAACATTTTTATAATGTTACCATATATATATTTAAATAATTTCCAATTTCACCAATAGTAATCCTTCTAAATATAATTTTAATGTAAAAGAAAAATATCATCGAAACACCAAACATAAAATTAATCGATTATGTTTTTTCATAGAAAACAAAAATATGTGAAATAAAAAGAATGATAAAAATATAAAATATTACTTAGAAATTAATAATCTAATGTATGTTTAATATTAAAAAAGATAAATAATGAATATGATAAATCAAACCTGAGGTAAGGGACTTTTCCTCAATTTACATTTGTTGTACAATATTTTGATATTAAACACCTATATTCTTCCATGATATTTATATTCCACTATTTTAACATATGATATAAATAATTTCACTATTAAAATGGTATATAATATGTTTTTATGTTATTATTTGATGGTTCTTATGTTTTGTATGGGTCCAACTGTGTTTTTTAGAAGGGTTCTACATTGAAAATGTGAAATTGTAAAATGTTTGATTCATGATATAGTACCGCAGAATTATTTTAAAATAGATGAACTAAATACAATTTATATGATTGATTGAACCCCATTATATATCATGGTAGATACTGATAGTTCATATACAAAGGGAAAATCCCCAATATCTCTCATGTAAAATAGGTGATCACGATAAACATTATATGAAGGTTGATCCCCATTATAGCTCTCCAAAACATTGGATAATGGTTTAGTTATACAGATATTAATATTGGAATTCATTTGTTTGGTTATTGTAATTTTTTGTCTTTTTAATGGGTTTTATTAATATTATTGACTATTTTTATAAATACATTACTATTTTCAGGGTATTTGTTTAAATTAATTTAATCAAAAAACAATTGGGTGACTTTTAATGTGATTTTTATCACACACTCAATGTTCCTTGATTATAATGGTAAATATTAAATGTTATATCAAATATTCCAATTGACTAAGTGTTTTCTTTCTTTTTATACCATTTAAATGCGTTATGTATATATCCCACATTTTAAATATATTTATCTTGTGTTTAAGGATTCAGGAAGTAAATGAAGATATCAATATAAATGATTTTAACATTTTTATGAAAATAAATTATTTATCTTTTTAAAATATATACATTGTGTGTAAAAGGATACTATCTTAGAGATTCCATAATGTATATATTTTATTTTTAATGTATCAGTTATAAACCATTTCTAAGAAACTATAAAAGAGATAATAACGAAAAATTTATTATTATGATATATTGACATAAAAATCATAATTATGTTATATTTATGGTGTGTCCTTATTGTGTAATTAATGTAAAAGGATGGAATATTATCCTTGGGAACCCTAATGTGTGATAATTGGATGAATCATGGATCTCTTTCCAAGGGATTCATATAGAAAGGGACTCAATTAGGGATAGTGATGTTTCCCAAAAAAGTGTTTATGTCATCCATGGAGTTCCATTATATGTATTAATTATATAAACATAAAATAATTCTATACCATTATAGATGGTATCATATGTTTTTCAGCAAAATTATATTTTAGGATATTCTTAATAATGTACCCTTTAAATATTTCACATTATGGTTAAAATTATATGATATATCATTTAAATAGTATAATAATAACTCTCCTAAATTATTTCTATTAACAATGATTTCCCATATAGAAATCATGTAATATTTTGGGGAAGGTTCTGAGTGGAATATATACATAAATTTCATTATATTGTGACTATTAGAATTAGAAGAGAATATTTTATTGTAATAATTAATCACTTTACCCAATCTATAAAAGATGTTTTTCTGTATTATATAGAAGAAACTAGTTAACCATGAAGGAACATATATATAGTGGATCCTTTCCTGAGGAACCATACCTAAATAATTAGTGTATCATCTAAAAAATTTATAGTTTAATGATGGATCAATGAAATATATAGTACATAGGAAGTCATTATATCTTCGGAACATAAAGAAGTTACTCATTACATTTATTTATTTTATGGTGAAATATATCAATTGTGGTATATGGTTAAAAATAATAGCGATAATAATGATCATGGTGCCATGTAATTAAAAAATTTTAAGGAAATTTTTCTCTATAAATATTTACTTATGTTTTTTGACTCTGTATGGAATGAAAATAGATGAAATTGATGAAAAAAATTAATATAATAAAGCAACATATGAAGAAATATTAACTAGATTGAAAATGAGTGTGATGTATTTTATTCAGGATAGTGATTCTAAAATTATTATATATTTCTAAAGTCTATAACCATGTTTATGATGTTATTTAGCTACATAATATTTTAAATGTTTTTAGAATGTACATTACAATTCAACAGATATTGAGATGGAGTTTTCAATAAATATTCTCGTTGAGATGAAAAATTTATGAAGCAATCAAAGAAGAAAGAAATAGGGAATAAAAAACTTATAATCTTTAGAGATAATCCCCAATAATATTCCTTTTTCAAAAAACAATACATTTATTGGAAATTAGATCATGATTTTTAAATTTATATCACTGTTCTAGACTAGTCATTATGCTCATGGATTTAAGGAAATGAATCCAGAAAGATAAAAGAATGAGGTAACAGATAACCATTCAAAGATGAGATGATTTAGAGGTAATATAATGGTACAGTCTTGAAATACCTTAGGATTACAACACTATTGTGGAATAAATATAACATTATACAAACAGACACCAAAAACGATTTTAGTCTTGTGATTTTGGAGATATTTAACAATTAATATTGATGGATAAGTGATATACATTATCTCCCACTAGGTATTGCTCGACTAGAACCCCTCTTTTACACATAAAAAATAAAAAATATGTTTATAAATGGGTTAGGAAACATAAAAATGGGTGAGATATAATTATTAGTAAAGGTAAATTAAGGAGGTATGTAAGAGTAATAATGGTCAAAAGTGTATGAGAACAATATAATTAATATATTAGACCATACCCTTCAATATCACCTATTATACTCAAAAATCATTGAATAAAGAATAGTAGTTCACAGGACATGAATCATAATGAAAAAAAGAACATAATTCATGTAATAAAAACATAATAATAAAACATTTAATTCATGAAGACTTATAAGTATATAGTAGGATTTTTAGAGTATCCAAGGCAATTCCTCTATGACCATCTTATTAGTACATGATCAGTCCTCATACCAAACTAGTAGACATGTTTCACTCGAATAGCTATCTTAGTAGGATTAGTTCAATCCTCATACTATATTGGTAGTCATGTTTTATTACCATGTCCATATTAGTAGTCAAGGATCACTCTTAAGAACATATTAGTCTATCCCATGAGATGTCAATATTTAACAAAATTCCTTAGAGGGGGGTATAGTTCCCACCCATCACATAATGAAATTATATATACTTGTACCAAAATATCATAAATAGTCATTGAATACCCCAATAAATGAAACATGTATTATAATCAAGTAATAATATCAAAACCTATTTAGAAAATATGTTTTCATAATCATTTAATCATAAATAAATTGTTTCTAATGAAGAGGGTTTCACAAGTATAGAACTCATGATATAGAATCATGTTTATTCAACATCATTCCATAAAAACAAATTCCATTTAGAGAAATAATATAAATAGAATCTCTGAGTAATATCCGTTGAAATAAAATATTAGAATCAATAGATTTTCTCTTATGTGGGGAATAATTTTAAAAGATCTTATACAATCATTCATTTAGTTAAATATCCTTTCATTGTTGAAAATTTATTTTTAAAACCTAAAACATTTTGAAATCAATGTTATTTGAAAACAACCCTAAAGACATATAATGTAATCTTTGTAAACTATAAAACAATTTTTGAATCCCTTTTCCTTTAAAATTGGATTCAATGATCTTTTGAAAACTCTTTTTAAATCATTTTATAAAACATGATTTTTAATACGATAGAATTTTGAACAAAGATTTAGATGTTCATATATTACAAAAAGACAATATCTAAAGTACAATAGAGTGGTAATGGTACTAATAGATGAGAGTATATTGAATATACATAGTTGAATAAATTTCATGATTGTTTTTGAGAGAAAGATCATAATATATCATTAATGTAAAAATAGACATAAGAAATATTGAAATGGGATGAGATTGTTTCAATAAAATCATATAACATGTTTACTTACTATAATACTCTAAATTTAAAAAAAATTACATAAAACCTAAAATATCAGAAAAATATTTATATAAAAAATAAATAATTTAAAATGAGAATATATAATCCTAAAAATTGATTTAGGTGGATAATAAAACATGAGTCGCATTAAAGGATATTAGAGAAAAAACTATTTAAATTATTTTGTATCTTTTGAAACATAAACGCCAAAATATTATGATCATATAATGTAAATGTAAATAAATATAAAATTAATTATAATAATCATTGATTTCATCCATCTTCACTATATGGACCACACAAATGGAATTAGTGGTGAATAATGCATGTATCCTATAAAAATAAAAACTCTGATGAGATCCCCTTACCTTATGTATTGAATCTCATTGTACTCATTCAATCCACCTCTATAGTTAATAAAACATTATTGTAAACATTTTAAAATACCATATTATTATATCTAATAATTTATACTACATTATTGTGACCTTATATTTACATAATGTTAACAATCATATGTTATGGTTTCACTTCGGGTGACATTTTCCATGTTCTTTATATGGGTCTTAATTTGTTATATATTTGGACCTTTTAATTATATGATTATTTAATTAATTAAAAACATTATATAAATATAATTTATATTCAATATTTGTGTGTTATAAAAATGTATATAATATATAATTATGAAATAGAATACCATATTCATGGATATGGTAAAATTTTTTATGCATGAATGTTGTTTTCCTTTTTATTGTAGTATTGAAAGAAATAAGGTAGATGAAATAATAATATATAAATACATGTCTGTACATTATTATTAAATTATCTTTATTATATCATATATATTCACTAAACCATTCCATAATACATTCAATGTATTTAATGAATGAATCATATTAATTTGATGGGGCAGTAGTTCACACATCCACAACAAAAATTACTGTAGTTACAACTAATTAAATGTAATAAGATATGTGTTGTAAACGGAATAAATAACATTAATGACACAATAAATTAAATATATGACATATGTAAAAATAGTTTATATCATTATTTCCACCATTAGAGGCGATAAATGAGAAATGGAGAATAATAATTTTGTGGGGAAGTAGTTCGTTGTTCATATAATTAGTATATTTGATACCCATTAGATGGGGGTGTGTTTAAGTATAGTTGTAAACCATAGAATTAAAAAAATCAAAGTATATTTAAGATGCTAGTGTTTTTATAAAACAATGGAATAATGATAGTTGAGGGGTCTATTGGGAAAATAAATGAAATGATCTTGATTGAAGACGTTACCTTTGAATGGGTTAACTCTTTCTAGGTTGTCCCAAAAAACATCCGTTGAAAAATTAATACACCAATAGGGCCTCAAATAGAAATTTAGGTAATTTGGAGAGATATTTGGGAAGATATTTTTTGATAAAAAGGTTTTGAGAGTTGTATTGATGTAGGAGGAATAGATCCCTTTCTATATTGGAGGAGGAGTTTAATAATAGTAAATTTTTTAAGAGAAAATTCAACCCATGGTTTTCCTATTTTAAGTAGATAAAATAATGGTCTAATGTAGATAAAAGTGATTATTGTGTGTAACAATGCTTATACAATGGGGTTTTTAAGTATCTATGTCATTTATTCCCTTTTTATTAAGATTTAGTCCTTAAATAAGAAATTTTTTACCTTAATCGATGAAATATTTTTTAATTAAATTCACTGTTATTTTCGGTAAAAATATAAGTTGGCCATATAATATTTTGTAATTTATTATGATTCTGATTATTGAATCCATTTTTTCAAAATTACAATCATATAATTTTTTGAAATTATGTTAAAATTAATCTCGTAGTCGGCCTGACAATGTGACTTTTTAAATTAATACATTTCAAAAGTTTTACTATGTTTTTATACCCAATTTTAAAGAAAAATTTCTTTTAATGACCTATATCATATTAATTCAAAGAATTCGGATAATTATTTGAAAAAAATTAAAATATAATTTAACATTTTAAATAAATTAGATAAATAACCTGTTTGGAATTAAATTTTGTTATTTTTTACTATTCATCTAAAAATAAAGTCACTCAAATCCTTAAAAATAACCCTAATCTAATTTAGAAATTATAATTTCTTAAATTAAGTTTATTTTAACTATTTAAATTTCTAAATGTTTCTAAAATTAATTTTATTATTTTTCATAAAAGGATACTAAGAGAAATTCATTTGATAAAATAGTATTTATAGATTTCTATGGACTTTAACAAAATAAATAATATAATTCATTTTCAATATATTTTTTTATATAAAAAAATTATAAAAAATATTTTAAATTTTTATTAATACTCATATAACCATATTTAATAGTTAGGTTATAATTATTTCATTTAAATAATTATAAAATTAAAATGATTTTTGATAAAAACATCAGTGTCACGTGTTACTTATGCCAACTCATTTTTGCATGTAACATATTCTGAGTCGATGTTCTATATATCTAATGCCAAGTTGGTGTCCTGTAAGTTATAGTAATTCATTTCCATGTGAAGTAAATGTTTGAATCAGTTTATCTCATTAAATAAATTAATATTTATTTTATTTTAGAAAATAATCTCCTTAAAATGTGGGGTGTCACATTCTACCCACCATAAAATGAATTTCTCCCTCAATATTTCTCATTTGGTTAAACTAAATGAGGATACATATACTTTATCACATCCTCTTGTTCCCAAATTTCTTTCTATAAATAGTGATTTCCCTAGAAGAATTTTACCAGGTGAGTGGTCTTCTTTCCAAAGAAGTTACTCTTTATAATCCTTAATTTCTACAGGATTATCCTCGTAAAAAATAACATCCTACATAATTCTAACCTTTGAGTTTAGTAGAAGTAGTGGGCCTATTATGTACATCCTTAGGATTGATATTTGGAACAAATCATGAACTTGATAGGGATTTAGAAGAAGTTCCAAGAGATAGGTTGTCGTCATGATAAGATCAAGAATATCGAAGGCATTGATATACATATGACATCATTTCCCTTTCTTATGGAATTTTATAACATTATTATTGGGAAAGAATTATAGAAACAAATTGTCACAAACATTAAAATTTGATATCATGATGATGGTTATCAGCATAAATTTTCCAATATTGAGCTTCCTTAAAATTATGTGGAATGGTTCTAAGCTTCTCGACAAATTCTTCAAATTTTTTATGTCCTAAAAGAAATATTTTTCCAACCAATTCCCAACCAGTTGGATCTCCACATTTCTTCTAATCTAGGGCTTCATACGGTGACATCTAAATTTGTTAATGAAAAAATTGATTTATGAAAATTCAACTAGGGGAAGGTGACAATCCCCACCATCTTTTAAATCCATAGAATAAGATATCAATGTATCCACAATTGTTTGAACTGTTCATTCAGACTAACCATCGGTCTGAGGATTATAATATTCACTAAAACACAGTGTTATTTCAAGTGCATTATGAATACTTCACAATAACATAAAGGAAAACTTCATATCTCTACCTAATACAATAGAATATGGTACTCTATAAATCCTTGTCAATTACTTAATGATTATCATTTAAAAATGATACAATGAAAAATATTCTCTAACATAAATGAAGTGTTGTAACATTGTATGGTGATCAACTACAAAAAATATAACATTATTCCCTTTACTGGTTTTGGGTAGGCCAGTTCTAAAATCCACAGTGATGTTCTCCCATGTCCATTTTGGTATGGGTTGTTTGAAAAACATTACATTTTACTTTTATAGTTCAAACATAAAATTTTGTCATACCATGAACTGAGATACAAACTCTTTGATAACTCTCTTCATGTAATACAATCATATGTATTCTTAATATCACTATAAAGATTCATAATTCAATGATTAATATAGAGTGATGAACTAAGAGCTTCCTCTAACAAATCATTTTTCAAATATTTTATGGAAGGATCACATGGTTTACGAACCATATCATTCCATCATGATCAAGGTTAAACACATATACAATTATGGAATTTCTTCAAATCAACAATTTCCTTCTGGGACTCCTTAGTCTTAAATTGTATATATGGTTAGAATTTTATTTTTGAAAGATAATATTTTTCCCCTTTCATTTAGGATTTATAGATCCATCATAGGAAAATAAAGTAAAATTGGATCTTTGTTGATCATGTTCATGGATAACATAGAATTATCCTCCCAAATCAAAGCATTGAACAATTTTTTTTGCCATCCTAGGGTGGTAAGGTATTGAGAAGTCATAATTTGGTATCAACTCTATCCATATTCTCTATTTTAGGTTATTCTCCTTCATTATAATTTTATATTTTAAAAATATATGATATATATATCAAACATTTATACATAGTGATAATACATCAATATCATCAATGAAAAATTACTATTTTTAACTCCAAAGCATGAGTTTGGTAAATTTTCTCATGAATATTAAAATTGCATGAGGCACAAGAGATAAATATATTATTATGAAAAACAATATATCCTAACCACTTCTTAGATTCATCACAGTGGATCAAAAACCCTTTTCCACTATAATGTGCTGTAATTATAGGTGAACCAACTAACCTTCTGTTTAATTCATTGAAAATTTACTCACATTCATCTTCCTAGAGGATCGTAACACCCTTTATACTATACATGGTCAGAGGGTTATATATTAGTTAGAAATTCTCTATAAATCATCTATAATATAAGAATAAGCCATGAAATCTAAAAATCTCAACCATTGTGGTTACTATAGTCTAGAATTCAATAGCATTTATCATTGATGATATTACTCCTATACCATCTCTGTATATTCTATCACCCAAAAATGAATAAATTTTCATCCATAATTCAAAGTCTATATAATTCTCATATTGATTGTCATTCCATAGGTTCTTTATTGCAATATTCATGTGATCATAATTTGCTTCATTTCCATATGAATAGATAAGAATATAGTCCATAAAGACTACCACAAATTGATCAAGTAAATATCCAAAGAGTCAATTCACCAAATTCATGAAGATATAAAGGTAATTAGTAATTCCAAATGGAGTCAATATATATTCATAGGGTCCATACCTTTTAAGGAATGGTTTATTCAGTTTATCCTCTTCCGTGACCCATATTGATGATATCTAGAACAATTTTCTATCACAGAAAATTGTTGTGTTCAATGAAGTTGATCAAATAAAACATAAATATGGGGAAGATGATACATGTTCTTGATTGTTATATTTTTTAACTCACTATAATCAATGAAGATTTGTATTGATTGATATATATTTTTCCCAAAAAGAACTGGCTCACCCCATGGTGACGCACATGGAAAAATCAAACCCTTATCTTAGTTTTTATAGACCTTCTTATTGAATTCCTACAACTCAATAAAATTAATTATATAAATTGTTTTTTAAATTTTTGGGGAACTACATATGTTTTTTATGGATAAAAAAACTTTGTGCTTTTTTGAAATCTAGGAAACTCTTATATAATAACATCCAAAAAATCCAGAGTATTATGATTATCATTGATATTGATTTTATAAACAACCATTTGAGATAAACAATAATTTTGAGTGGGAATTTAATAAAACATGATGTATGTAATCTCCATATGAGGTTTATACAAATCATTACATTGATGGATGATCATAGAAGGATTTTAAATATAAAATTTAACTATACTTCAATGACTGTTGATGTGGTATTTATATAGAGAAATCCCATCCATGCCTAATATAGCATCACATTCAACCAAATGATTAATGGGCACATTTACATGAATCAAATTCTGAAAAAACCTACCCTGTTGTAGAATCATATGATTTTGATGCCATCATCCTACCATTATTGGTTTGAACTAATAATTCTATATCTAATTATTTTGGTGGAATCTTAACACCATTTATAAATTCTTTAGAAATGAAAGAGCACATAGATACAGAATCAAATAAGACATTATATGTTCTAGTGTGTACGGTATGTGTACCTTTAATCATGCCATTATCAAAACCCTCATAACAAATAGAGATTGCATGAGATTTCCCCTTGTCCCTTAGTATAAGAGTATGTTGATGCCGATCATCAACACTATTCCTTGGGTGTAGGAATTACGTAGAATAATTCATGTTGTACATACACTAAAAGGATTGAATAGAGGGAAGTGTATTCCATGATGATTTTCCCAATTCCAAATTCAATAAAAATTTATCCCATCACTTAGTCTATAAAATACCTAATGGTCATTGTTTATATACAAAAAATATCTATTAGGCCCCATAATGTAATTTCCTTCATTCCTCGTCTTCATATAGAGCATAAAGGAATTATCATATTTTTTTCTTCATTGTTTATATATTTTCATTTAAACTCCATCTTCCTTATCATATCAACATCATGATATTCATATGTGACAATACTCTACATTAAAACATTGATTTCATAATGAAAAATCTCTTCATATCTAATAAAGACTCATATGGATAATGCTATTTTGGGACATGCCTATAATCCAATAAAGAATCTGTCATTGTTACTCTCGGGTTGGTTGATAATCTATAAAGCATACCTCAGGGTTCTTGAGAAAATATCCTCATATGTATGACCAAGTTCATCATCACTTTTATTAAACTCAATGAACTCTTTATTCATATCTATATGAAGATTATAAGGAAATTCATTATAGAGAAATATGTTCTTAAACACGTCCAATCCAGGGATTTAATATCATCTTACTGCATCATATTCTTGATTAGAATCCACAACAACTCTACTACTCATTCAAACCCAGAGAGAGAGAAAAATGAATTTATCAATCTCAAATTTCGAAATAATAGAGAATATATATTGAGTATTATTGATCTATTATTCATAAAAAGTGGATAAGATGACCCTCTAAGTGACATTAGACAATTCCTCATGAAAGAGTTAACCAAATGTTTCTCCCTCCTTTTCTCATTTGGATTCCCTTCTTGATTCTTAGCATGACAAAGTTATGTGATCATAAAAATGAGGTTTTGAGTTATATATACCATAGAATTTGGTTAAATAAGAGGAAAATCACTCCGTTTTTATGGAAAATCACCATTAACATGGTTACTTCGGGTTCCCATCATTTATTAAAATGAAAAAAAAATTGAGAGCCGTTATCATATTATGGAACCACATAATAATGAAATAACACTTATAGGTTGTATAATTTATGGCACCTTACATAATATATGGAACTATATTTTTTCATTTGTTATACATAGGTAAAATATATTAAAATACTTAATGATGTCTTCTAAATAGTTTTTGAATTACCAAAGAATATCTATTAGGAGTGTCAAACCATGTTTTCAGAAAGGCCCATTTTGATGTACCCGTTTTCTCTGAGTCAGACCCAAAACATTTTTTTATAGTTGTTACCCATATGTAAATCTTTTCTAGAGCCATATATACATGTTGTATCTAGATAATTATTTTTATCTAGGAAACCACTATCTCTATCCTATACCAATATTCCACGAAACTTTCCTATACTATTCCTTATATTTAGACATATCCATAGACATGTCCTTGAAGTTATCAGTATGTTTTTTTCATCCTAGGATTCAAAGACATACTAAAACATTTCTCTGATACCTAATATAATGAAATAGTCTTCAAATGTATTAATATTACATGACATTTTGGAATACTTAAAACATTATACAAACAGATGTCCAATGAATGTTCTAGTCTAGTGCCTTTGGAAACATTGAAACTTAAACATTGATACATATGTTAACTACATTATATACCACTAGGTTTTCTAGGATTAGAACACTTATTAGACTCCTCAAAAATAAACATTTCTTTATAACATGGGGAAGGAAAAATTAAAAGGTTTATCTAAAATTATATGTAACTATAAAAAAGGGAGTTATGTAAAAGAATTCTGATCATAAGGGTATGTGAACATGGTTATAAAAATATATGATCATACCCTGCATATAATGGATTATATAAATGAATCCTAGAATAAATCATGGAACATTATATTACTTGAATCATAATGAAATATTCGACATAATCCATAAAATAACAACATAAGAATAAAATATTGAATTGTAAAAAAACATAACAATATCATAATATTTCTATATTCCCTAAATATTTTCTTCCAAGAATATCCTGGTAGTATGGGTTAAATATCTATACCATCTTGGTAGTCATGATTCACTCCCACAACCATATTAGTGTCCTGAATTCACACCTCATACCATCATATTAGTAATAATTCACACCCAGGGTGACCTTAATAGTCACGTTTCACTCCCAAGATCATCTTAATGTATCTCATGAGATATAAACATTTACAAAAATCATTGTAAGTAGATATAAGTCTCACCCATCTCATAAAAAAATCATACATTCATGTGACAAAAGGATATAAATAATCATATCATAACCCATGAAATGAAATTTGTATTATAAAAATTTACTAATATCATATCAATGGAAAAAGATGGGTTTCATAATAATTTCATCATAATGATAATGTGTTAAAAGAAATGGGTTTCAAACTCATAAGACCCATGAAAGGGAAAATTTTTTCATCAACATAATTCAATTAAATCAAAATTCATCCAAATAAAGAATATGAATGTAAAAAATTAATAATTTACTCTAAAAGGAATGAGAAACACCAAAATATGTTATTTTAGATGGAAAATAATTTTTAGGTGTATTTTAAAAACAATTCATGAGGAATATACCATTTCATCATTGAGAAAAACTTTTTAACACATAAATTTTTTTCAAAACCTTATTCTATAAAATAGGTTTTAAAAATATAAATGAAGCATTAAAAAATATATTTTTTTAAAATCACTTTTCCTTGAAAATTCTATTCAAATATCAATTGAAAACACTCTTGAAAACATTTTTAAAAACATTGTATTTGAATATAATAAATTTCTAATTGAAGATAGAGGCAAATATATTTTATATAAGATCATTATAATAAGTAATAAATATTGAAAAAAATGGAACATGTACATTATTATATTTTGAATAACCATTGTAGAATAAAAATCATTATTTTCCAGATATATGGATCATAATATTTCATCAAAGGGAGCATATAATTAATTAATCTTGAATAGCATTGACATTTCTTAAAAAACACATAAAACAATGTTACATTGGATCATTTTATCCCTGAAATAAAGGTAAATTTCATTATGGTACAAATATAATTAAAATAATAATAATTATGATATAATTAGTAAAATATAATTATATACACCTTGAAATGAATTTAGGTGTATAAAACAAAAGAGTCTCAATGAAAGAAAATTGTGACAAAACTATTTTCCTTATTTGATAAATTTGGAAATATAAACCACATGAAAGAAACAAAAAAAGGATAAATATATATCGATAAATTTAATTTTATTAATCATTTTATAGATTCTTAGTAATTACATACAGTACAAAAATTGAATGTGTCGTTAATAATGTGGGAACCTCAATGACCTAAAATGTCAGATGTATTCTAATTCCCTTATAGATTGGCTCTATTCCTTCTCATTAAAACAACGAAAATAGTAAATATTAATTTATTATAAATAGTTTACAAAACCATATTATTGAAGCTATTTCCATATATGGTTTTATTATAACATTATATTACCCACATGTTAGCAATCTTGTGTTAAGGCTTCAATTCGGGTAATATGCACTTTGTTCTTCCCATGTTCCTTAATTTGCAATATATGATTTATTTATACTTATATCATGATTTCCAAATTAACATAGTTATATAAAAATAATTTATATAATTATATTCTAAATATATAAACATATTATTTAGTGGAATACATCGTTCATGGAGACGATAAAACGTACATACGCTTGAAGGTTGATTCTAGTTTTAGTGTAATATTGAATAGAAGATGGTAAGTGAAATATATATATATAACTATTATATATATTTATTATATAATATATATCTTATAAATAAAATAAAAACATACATAATACATTCTATAGAGTGTATGAATGAATCTTATCACTATAAGTGGGCGGTAGTCAACCCTTCCTCGAACAAAATTATCATTTTTTCACCAAATTAAATGAAAAAAATATGTGTGTTTTAAATTAAATAAAAAGTAATAATGTAATAATAAATATAATATATGAAATACATAAATATATTTTCCATCATAATTTCTAACATGATATGCGGTAAATGAAAATTTAACAATCATCATTTACAGAAGCGGTAGTTCAACGTACCCATAAACAGTATATTCACTGACCATTAGATGGATGTGTGTTTAAGTGTAGTTTTAAATATTAGCTTAAAATATCCAATTATATTTAATATACTTGTGTTATTATAAAATCATGGAATAATTACTGTAAAGGGGAGGTGAAATAAATTAATAAAAAAGGAGCTTGATAGAAGATGTTGTGCCTTAATCGGGTAACTCCTCTTTGTTTTTACAAAATTGATTCCTTGGAATACATTTTAACCAAATAGTGGATTCAATGGATAAGTGAGGGATGTTTGGTATATATTTTTTAATATATTTTTCAATTAAATGGGAATGATATTTTTGAGGAATTGTGAAAAAAATATCGCCTTTATAGTGGGGGAGGAGTGACACTCTTGTAAAGTTTTGAATAAAGAATTCCACCCACTTTTTTCAAGTTGTATGTTGATAAAATAGAGTTCCAAATTATAATAGAGTTATGATATAGTAATAATATGATAATTCAATGGATTTTGGACAAGTTAAAAGCTCATTTAGGAACTTATTCTTACGGTTTAGTCCATTGATAAAAAAAACCTTTTCATTAATTAGTGTAATTTATTTCAATTACATTCACAAATATTTTTGGTCAAAAAATATTAAGTCATTATAAACTATATATTATTATAATTAAAAATATGAAATCCATTTTTTGTAATTAAAATCATATAATTTTAATAAATTAATATAAAATTAATATAGAGGTCTGTCCGACAATGTGAGTTATTAATGTTAAAATATTCAAATGTGTGCTATGTTTTTATAAGCTTGTTTGAAGAAAAATTGATATCAATTACCTAAATGGTTTTAATTGATAAAAATTTTATATAAATAATCCTTGAAAAAATTTTGAAATATAATTTATCCTTAAAAATTATTGTCATGAAATAGCCATTTTGAATTAATATAATATATTTTTCACAATTCATCCAAAAATGAAGTTTCTCCAAAAAATGATAAAAATTCATCCTAAGGAAATTTCAACACTTTAAATTTAAAAATATTTCATATTTTATAAAATAAGATTTCAATATTTTTATATAACTAATATTGTTATTTTTCATAAAATCACATTAAAATAATTCTTTTTAGAAAATGATATTTTTAAACTTATAAGGAGTTAAAGAAAATATTATACCATTAATTTTCAATATGACTTATATATAGAAAATAATTATAAAAAATATTTTTAAATTAGTTAGTAATATTCTTATAACTATGTTTGAAAACTAGTTTTAATTATCTCATTTAAATAATTGAAATAGTAAAATGTTTTTTTTTTATAAATACTTGTGTTTTGTGTAACATAAGTCAAGTCAGTGTTGTGTGTAACGTACGCCGAGATGATGTTTCATATATCGTGATATGATTTTTTTAATGTATACCATGTTTTTATTAAGTTAAATGAATAATTGAATTAATGTATTGAAAATTATAGATTAAAATTTAATTTATCTGAGAAAGAAGGTCAATAAAAAAACATGGAGTTACAAGTAATGTGTTGGGATATTAGGTAAATGTGTGCTAGAATTCACCAAATTTGGGTGAAAATAGAAATGATTAAAAAATAGAAAGGATTAACTAATTCATTTTCTTCTATTACAGTTTTTTGGAATATCGAATGAAGTGGTGGAATATATGATACATGTTTGTTAGAATTTCTATAATGCCCCTTTTAACATTGGATCCTTAAAATTTTTGACATCGGTGAAGTTTCATGTAAAATGGTAGTATCACGAAAATAAAACAATATATAAAATTTGATGATAAATCCATGATAAAATCATATGAAAACAACTAATTATTAAAATAATCATGTAATTATTAGTGTGATGACCATTCATTAAATTCCAATTAAAATGGTGTGGGTAGAGTTTAATATCAATCATGAAATGAATTAGATTTCAATTTATCAATAAAATATTTAATATAGAAATATTAGTTTTATATTAAATGATTTCATGCCTATCATATAATTCTAATAAAAGGATAATTTTACTAGGGATGGCTAATTGTTTTTCTTAGATCCTATTGATGATAATAATTAAAATATTCAAATTATTGATGTGATCATAGTAAATGAATTCATAGATGTATTTATCTACGATTTTCATGGAGTTATTTATGGTAAAGAGGTTGAGTTTATTGTTTTCTTAGTACCCGATTCTATGTAAATTTTTAAATCCCCTAATTATACAGAACAAGTTCAACATTTAAAATTAAAAAAATAATTTTAGTAGTTTTTAGATATAGGATTAATTCTTTATGGACTTTCACCACGTTGTGATCCTATTTTTTTAATAAAAAATATATATAAATAATACTTTTAAATATCTAAAGATATCTTAATATCAAAAATGTTAATAAATAATTCCCTTTTCCTCATGTAAATTCATTTTTATAAATTATATAGAGATCAATATTTTTAAATTCATGATCTAAATTTTTGGTACCATAAGTTGAATTTTAAGGTAGTAGTTATTATAGATATTGAGTTTCACACTAGATATGAGAATTATGAATGGTTTAAGATTCTATTTGGTTTTCATAAATCACCTTCAATATTTATGGACCATATGAATAGATTGTTCAATTAATAAATGGTTGTGATTGTTTTCCTATAAATATATGACATTTGATATATTATAAAAGACAAAAGTAACATGAAATAAAATTAATGATTGTTTTGGAAATAATAAGAAAATATAAATTGTATTGTAAATTCATTTTGTATGAAATTTGATAGAAATTTATTTCATCCCATGGTCATATTTTTTTTCATATGTCGTAATATTTTTACCTGAAAAAACTAATGTTTTTATTAATGGTGAAGACTAAACCATTTCATATTGTTATTTTTTTATATAATATTAAGCTCATATATTTTTTTATGAAAAAAATTTCATGATTATAAATCCCATTGAAAAAGTAAACCCAAATATTATAAATTCATCTATATAAAAGAATGTGTGGATTCTTATTTGAAGGTAAATATAAAAATGGATAATTTTTTAGATTTAGACATGTGTTATAGAAAAGTTATTTCGACTATAATGATGCGTAAATCGAGGAACATTTTTTCCTTTATTCATAATGTTTAGGTAACTTATTATGCTCCATTTCAGTTGAAACCCTATAATTTAAATTATTATACACATGATCTGGAACATGATAATAAGATTAAATATTTAAAAATTATGTTTCATCATTTATATAGAAAAATGTGCAATATAAATAAGTGTCGTAAAATATTGATGTATATATTCACTCATATAGAATTAAACATTTGAATGATAAAATGGCTTTAATAGATCCGTGATTATGGTTTCACAATTTATTACAATATATTGAAATGAAACATAGTAGATAATACATTGATTTAGAAAAAACTATATTAATGATGTTAGATTTTGGAATTTGAAACATTTTTCAATGATTTGATTATTTTTTCCTTTATGTTGTAGATATTGTGACATCAAAAAAAATTGGTTTTAGGGAAATTAAATTCATTCAAAATAATTATGTTCTCTTAGAAGGAGGATATCACATTAATTTAAATTATCAAATCTGTTGAGAAGGGTAAAATTACCAATTTAAATACAAATAAATAAGGTGTCTTAAAAATCTTGACGATATATATGTACCACAAGATTGTTAGTTAATGAATCATTTTTTGTGTGAATCTAAAATTTCAAGGTTTGAAATCATATAGAATTAAATAAGATATACAGATACATTTTAGAGTATACCAAATGGGATGAAATGAAAATAAATAAAAATGAATTTACCATGAATTATTTGACTTTCTAAAAGAATATAGTAGATAAATATTATAAAAAATAATGATTCAAAAAATTTTAGTTCCAAATTGAAAGTGGGAAATAAATCAATGTATTTCATGGTCGTATTTAAAATTTATTATTAATATAATAATATTATTTTTTGTATTGTTGAATGTTTAAAAAATATATATAAATACGTTCCCAATTAATGCAATACCCTGAGAATTAGTAAAAAATTTAAAATATTATTAATCATTTTTATATTTTAAAATCCATAAAACAATGTATTTATGTTTGTACATGTGAAATACTATGTTTTTGTTAGGATGAACACAATTCTGATTTTATCTGGTGGTAGACACAACTGTGAGTTCATACAATACCTGGAATGTTATTTAAATTTAACTATTTAATATGATATTTTATACTAAACATGGTAAAGAAGGATATTAATTTGATAATAGAAATTATGAAAAAAATTACACATTTTTATATAATTCTCTATTGACCAAATAATTAAAAATGAAAAAATAACTATTTCAAAATAAGACAACATCATTATCTAAAAAATTATTTTTTGGCACATAATTGTATTATATTTCAAAAATTAAAACAATCAATTTTTCAATGATTTTAATTAAAATTTTACCATATATATTTAATAATATTTTAACATCCATCACTTATGTTATATATACAAGAGAAAACATAAAATATAATTTTCTTCTTTAGAAATTCATTTGTTCTAAAACGCATTTTTTTCACATTTTTATTGCACAAATATTTTGAAAATACATTTTTCCAATTTAACATTTCTAAATTTATAAAACTAAATTAATTTAAAAAATTTAATTTAAATTTCGATATTAGAATATCAAAATTTAATTATGTATATTATTTTTTAATTTTTTAAAAATATTCATTTATTATTGAATTTCGAACAAATGATGAATTTCAATTAAAAACTAATTTATTATTTCATATATTTATAAAAGTTTAATTATATTTTTAAATTGTATTAATGGAAATTTAATTATATTTTACAAAATAAAATTCAATTTATATTATTTAATCAATTTAATATTGAATTTGGATATAAGACCATCTCAATCTTTTGAACATTATTTTTTAAGAACCTACATAGCCATCATATAGGTGGGATTAATATTAAACTAAAATTTTCCAATTATTATAAAAAAATTATTCAACATTTTGAATCAAAAAATTTTATAATTTATATTATTGTAGTGTTAATTTATTTTAAAAGTTAATATTTAATTTTTTGATCATTAATTACTATGGATATGTTAAAAAAGGATTTCAATGGATTTTACAGGGAAAAACGGGGTAAAATGACCTTCCAATTTTTACAAAACACATTAAATGAACATATTTCTAATTTTATGACCTTAATATCAATTTTAGTTTTATTGGGGTAAACATTACAATAAAAGTATTCTATATTGTAAGTTAGGTAATAAAAAATTCCAAAAAAAATATTTACCCTTTTAATTTACATAATAATTTAGAATTCCTAGAAAAACCAACATATTTATTCTTATATATATATTATATGAAATAATGTTTTTTGTAATAATAATTTAGTTTTGATTTTAATTGGTGAAATTATAACAAAAAATTCTTATGAATCAACAACTAAATATTTATTTAGTTATTGAAAAAATTTACTCACAATATTAATATAAATGTGGAGTAAATTGAATTATTTACTGTGTTTATTTTTTTTCAGTTGAATATATCATGGTATATATTTTTTAACATAATATATTTTAATTCCATATTTTCATGATAATTTTTATTTTTTATCGAACAAAAAATGTTTCAATTTTCATTTATTTTATTTTATAATAAATTTTATTTTATTAATTTATTTAAAATTTATAAAAACCTACATTTGGGAATATTATCAGAAATTTTTAATAAATATAAACTGTGATAAATTAGTTGAAAAATTATTATATTCTTTTAAAAATAATGGCCAATATATTGTAAATAATTGGATATGAGAGAAATTGTTAAAATCATAATTTTTGTGTTTACATGCACATGGGTTAAGATTAATTTCCAAAAAATGGTTTTATACATTATAAAATATATTTAGCTATTTATAATCACTGAGTTCATGTTATATAGTGAGTTTCGTTTAATTTTATCTTTATAAAATTACATAAATTAGAAAACTAGTTAGCATAATAAAAAATTAAAATGGTAATATTACGCAATCTTAATAATTGTCATAGAAAATGATAAAAAAATGTGTTCTATTTTGTGTAATAGTTGTGTACCAAGTATATCAACCCCCTAACAAATTAATTACAAATAATTCATTGATATTAGGTAATATAAATCTACAAATAGTTATTACATTTGAGTTATTAAATTATTCCACCCATCCTCGATATAAAAAGGCTCTCACTATAGTAACATATTCACAAATATCATTCCATTCCTCTAACAAAGGATCTAAAAAACAATTTCAATACATTCCTAATATAAACTTGTTAGAATTATTACGTGAATAAATCCAACCAATCTTGGTTTTAATGAAAACAAAAGGAGGATACATAATAGAGAGGTAACATTCATCAATGAGAATTTACTTTTATTTCTTCATCGACGCCATTAAATTCTTATTATAATATTATTATATATAAAATATTTATTTAAAAAATAAATATATGTTTTTATTCAATTTTTATTCCATTCAATCACACACACACTTCTATAAAATTTTTTAGAAAATCATTATTCATGTGTACAACAGACAACCACCTCATGAAAGAATGTCATTCATTTTTCCATTACCACCATTAAAATTTTGGAATAATGTTGAATTTATAGTTTATATCTTATATATATAATATTTATGACGTACTTAAAATTTTGGAATTAATATGTCCCACATTCTATCATTCTTTCTATTTTTTAGGAATTTGATAACGTTGTTCCTACGTACAATGGACTATCACCTTGCCAAGAAAAATGATTCATTCATGTGTTTCATAAAGTGTAATAAGGATGAGTTTAATAAAAATATGTTATATATGACATTAAAATACAAATTTAAGGATAATATATATTATTTACATTTCATTCATTCAATATTATATAAAAATAGAAATTTTTTTCATCTGTATGTACATCACACCGTCTTCATGAAAGGATTATTTAGTTTTCTATCCATATATATGATGGTTTAATAAAAATACATAAATAATTAATATATATGATATTTATATCTTGTTTTACATTTTATATAGTTTTAAATCCCATTCATTTTAAAATGAACAAATATAACTTGTCAAAACACAAAAGAAAAAATATTATTAATACCCGAAACATAAAATTAACATGGAATTGATAATGAACAGGTAATATAATGTCATAAGAAAGTATTTTTTTGTGATATATATTAACATGATTTAAGGAACTATTTAAAAGAACATGTATTTAATATACTTGAATATTAAATGAGTATGGTGGTAGTCAAGGACAAATATAATGTGATTTATAGTATCAATTTATTTTTTGGTAGACTTATGCCATATTCATCATAATATAATATTATTTGGTGTATATCATGAAATATTAAATTATTTATATTGAATATACCTATGATTTTTTAATATAATTTTCCCATTTTTGTGTTTTATTTCATGGGGATTACGATTTATATGTTACTCAAGCAGTGTAGAAATTCCTTCTAACTTTTTACATTGGTGAGACACATACTATATTCGCCACCTATTTATTATGTGTAATTAATATAATAACAATAAATTTAATTTATAATGATAATACATATAATTTTTTTTTAAATTTCTATTTTATTATATCTCATTAATAGATTTGATTGTTAAAATGTTTTCAAATCGATATGTGATTTTTCCCAATTTTATATCCTTGAGACGTTCATTATGTAATGATCTGATATTATTTTATGATGTTTTTATAAATATATATTGAAAAATAATATCATGAATTTATTTATAATCCCATTATTTTATATTTAATTTTAATTTATTACTTATTTGGGCCTATGATTCAATGTTTTAAATTTGTTAAAGATTTTTTGATCAAAACTCATAATCTATTACGGTTGTTAATGATTGAGGTATTTAAAAATGTTTTATATCATAATAATACTTTTTCAATGTGGATATTATATTTACCTTAATAAATGTTTTAAATTATCATTCGAAATAATTTTCCATCTATGATTACATATGTTGATGTTATTGATAAATTTTTGGGGATATGATCTAGGTAAACCTTAGTTATTCTAACTATACACACATTTTGTTTATACTGACATGTTTTTTAATAAAAAAAGTTATCTTCCATCGGTTATACAATGATAAAATTATTATGAACCCCAAATTTATTCATTATTTATGATATTATAAAATGATTATGAAACTTTTCATTTCATTGTATTGGTTATGATATGACGTATGTTTCATGAATTTTTGGGCACATAAGAATATTGTTTTTCCTTATATTATGGATGAGACCTATATCTCTCTCTTCTGAAGTAGTATAATATAAAGGGTCTAAGAGATCAGATAGAACATGGTAGTTTAGACCAAAACTAAAAATGAGGGTATATTGAGTGTGATTCCAAACCAAAAAATAAGGGAAAAAATGATGTTCACCCAATCCAAATTATGGTTAAATGGTGGTTCGACCATGACTAACATGTAATGAATTTCATTATGGGTATCCATGTAATATTATTTTTTATTAAAATTTGTGTGGCAAAAATATATGTATAATTATAATTTTATACTCCAATGTACTGTGTTAATTGATTATCATCTGATTTATTTACTATGAATTGAAATTATTTATTCCGGGATTAATGATTGTGTTATGTGATATCCATTTTATGGTTTTCAAAAATGTATTTTCACTTTCTCATAAACTTATGTTCATATTATTCGAAAATATCTCCCTTATTTCCACTTATTAAGAAAAACTTCTCCCATATTCTAATGTCTCCACATCCCATTTTTGGAAGAAAGGTTTTATATAGGGTAAATATATGTAGGTCACTAAATAATAATATCCTTTTGGTAAATATTGAATATCTTTCAACATATTAAAATATTGTGTCACATGTTTCCACATAAACTAATATAGTATGGTTTCTAGGCATATTTCTGTGTAATATAATGAATATTATTAAAAAAAATATGAAATATAAAATTATGATAATCCATTTTTAATTATAGTTGTAATAAAACTAATTTTATGATATATGTTAGAAACTAGGATGATAAAACATTAGTGATATTCCATGTGATATTTCAAGGGTCATGTCCAGGGATTCCTCTAATTATCTATATAAGGATAAGATAAGGTATAATAAAATGTTTTATAATTATTGTAAAGAAAATAGCCAATGGATTACATGAACTTTCATCCTAGTATAGATACTAAAAGTTGATGTAGCAATGAAAATATTGTACCTAGTGGTGAAAAACATGTAAAAACCTGTATTGAGATAGACTCGAATATGATCTAAAAGACAAAAACAAGTACTCCTAAACAAATGGGTTAACACTCCTGAGGGACATGATTATTAAATTCATAAAATCTTCATGAATCATCATGAATAATTTAAATAGATGATGACATTGAATGATGATGGACAATCCTAAGGTATCCGTGATAAAAAATAAGTTCTCTTGATTGACACCACCTACATGTTTTTTCCCGACTATTTGATTTTCCAATATGATTAGTTTTTTGCATACTATTCTTTAATGTTTTTTTTCATTGTATGGAACTATAATGTTTCATTATAACAATGAATAAAATTTACTATTTAAATAATATGTGAAAACATAGAATATGAATTTGTATAAATACAATATTATTATTCTAAGTCATCTATCGTGATATATGATCAATAACCTGAAAATCAATGAGACGTATGGAACATATAATAATAGGAACTTGTACATTTATGAAATTTAATGTTGTAGTGAACAAAAAATAAATAAGATTCATATTCCTACATGTAAAAAAAGTTGGATGAAAATCCAGAAGTTATATCTCAAATGGATGTAAAGTTGTTATCTCTATGGAATATAAGGTCATATAGTGACACATATTTTAATAGTAAAATGTTTTATCAATATAGAAAATTGTAATAACGGATCTCAATTCCATGTTCCATGAATAAACTTCTAGAACTTGGAAGCCCTTAATACATGAAAATCGTTTAATTTAAAGGAATAGTGAATTTATGTATTTGGATTAAGGAATTGTGAATTTCAAAAACTATAAATAATTTTTCAATATAATGTTTTAATTAAGGTTTTGAATTATTATGTTGAATGATTATTCAATGGAATGGAGTGGATTATATTTTTGAAGCGTTACCATTAATATGATTTAAATGATGAGAAAATATAGTTTTGTTTATATAATTATATTCATTTTATTGATAAATTGAATCAGATTGTATTGATGAGGTTCAAACTGGTAAATGGTTTATTTAAAATGTGGGTTCTGTCACCATTAAGAGATCATAAAGTTTTTTGATTTATTGAAAAGTTTCAATATTCTTTGTTTAATTTAATGAATATAGAAGAATGTGAGTTTTATATATATTTTATGTTAATTTATGTTATTACATTTTTAATGGAAAAAATAATTTTTTTATGCATATGTTCAGTATATAACTATAAATAGTTAGTTTATGATATATGGGGGATCGACGTTATGCTAATTCTGATACATTCCATCTTATTTTTTGGAATTTAACATCTCAAAAGACTAAAATTTTAAACCATTTATGATTTTTTTTATTTTTATCTTCCAATTATGTTTTTGAGATTAATGGTATATTTCAACATATGTATATTTATTCATATTTGATAACATGTGATAACCAATTTATTGATTAATAAAGAGAAATGGTATTAATGATCATTCTATTAAATATTTAATAATATACTAGTACTTCATGCAAAAAAAGTTAACCTTAATTTAAAAAAGTATGAGATTGAGTGTAAATTGATCATGGAATAAACAAAGGTTGATATTTTTCATAAGAAATGAAATGAAATAAAGTATGTATTTCTTCTAACAAAAATTCTTCATCTTTAGGAAAAGTTTCCATAAATAAAATATTGCCCTTATGTGATTATTATTGATAAAATAAATGAAATGTTTATATCCATTTTGGATTAAGGATTTATGATCATTAACATTAAATTTATTGTATTCTATATCAACCTACATTATATTTGGGTTTCAATTTTATATTATACATAAATGTTTTCACGTCCAAGCTATGTTTTTATATATGGAAACCTAGTAATTAGATACCTTGGGTAACTAGAATGTTTCCATTAATTGATTTTTTAAATAAATATATTTTAGTCATTTTTATTTTGCTGGTCTCCAGAAAGATTTATAAAATGTTAATCCTTTGATGAATAAGATGAATTTCAAGGGTGAAATTCATTTTCAGGGGGAAGAATTTAACACCCCCAGATTTTGTGAATATTGTAAAAAAATATTTATTGATTTTAATATTTCGAGATACATATAAAATATTATTTTATCATTCATTACACACAATACTATATTTTTTTTGATACACTCAACTTCAATTATATCTTGATTTACGCACATCGCTGAGTTTAAAATAATAATGAACAACTATTTATATAACATTATTTAATATGATTTTATAAACTATATATTTTAATGAAGGGTATGAATATTATTTACTACATTATGTAAATATTTTTTACAATTTTTAATATATTTATTTGATGACTATTTTCATATAAATTAAAATAAAACCCATTAGAAAATAAATCGATATCTTTTTCCAAAATACCATTTTTATTTGAAAATGTGTTTTTATCCATAAATTAAAATAATGATTTTTTAAAGATTTAATCTATTTTTTATAACATATAATAAATATGTTTTATATTATTCTTATATTTTTATAGTCATGAGATATATTAAAAAAAATTTAATTAAACTTTATTTTTCAAAAAAACCAGTTTTATTCCCTATTTAAGGATCACTAATTTTAAAGCCACAGTCTTCCAGTTTTTGAAAATTTGATTCAAAAAATAATAATATTTTTTTATTGATAATAATAAAATTTCTATTGAGTTAATTTTTTGGTTTTGTGAAATAATATTAATTTATTTATAAAAAGAGAAAATACTAAAGTTTAATTAAATAATGCATTTTTGTATATAATATTGATGATGATAAATAATATTTTGAAATGGATTTAAAGAAATTTTAGTTACTTTTTGACCTTTAAATCTTATTTATAACTTGGAATAAATTTTCTGTTAAATATGAATACAAAAAAAAATAAATCATTTGATCACATTCCCATAGAAAACATTGTTTCTTTCCATTTTAGTTGAATTATTTTTTATTTAAATTTTAACATTTCTATGAAATCAATTTAAAAAATGGATTCTATATTTTTAATAAAAAAAATTATAATATCTAATAAGATCAACATAACATTTCACGAAACGTTTTAGTGAATATACTAAAAAATAATTAGAATTGTTAATTAAAAAAATGGATTTTCTAATGGGGATAAAGAAACATGAAAAGGGTAAACCTAAAAATTTATCCAACAATAGTTGGTTTAAAATATTTATATCTCTATGAATATGAAAATTATTTTTTATGTGTTGGGGAACATTACGACGATTGTGACTTTTATAATATGTTATGTAATGATAAAGACCTAAAAGAAATCCTTATTCTTTTTAATTTTCTATAAGGATGAGGAATAAGGAAAGAATCAAATGTATTCTTGTATATGTAATTTCAAATGTTAAATTATTTTCTTTTATCTTAAAAATTTATCATTAAATTTTATTGTTTAAATGACTACATAAAATTATTAGGAAACACCAACTAAATAATTATTTTTTCAACATAAAACAATATCTATAATAATAGAAATATAAAAATGAACTAAAATGAATGAATTATTATTTTCAATTATTTTAGGAAGAAAAAATATCTTTTTAAATATGTTATATCATAATATATAATAATCAAATTATATTTATTGATATTTGTTAATTACATTTAATGAATAATGTAAAAGTTGACATTAATGTCATTTTCTAATAAATGATATTTTATCTATTATTATATTTTAAATTAAAATAATATTCTATTTAAAATAATTTTTAATTGTTAATAAATATAAACTATGATTCATAAATGGAAATTATTTTCAATTATGTTGATAATAATTAAAATTAAATATAAAAACATTTTTATTGTTGTTACCATGAAAGCATTATTTTTTACGTTACATGTTCATATTTTAAAATTAATTTCTAAAAAAAATTCATATTTGTACCTTAAATTTTTTATTTTGATAATTAAATCCATTTTTTAAAATTATATAGTGAGGATAATTTTATTTTAGTGTTAAAGGATAAAATAACTATGTTAGAAAACTAGTTTGCATAATGACAATCCAAAGAGTTAAAAATAAGTAGACATAGGATTTATGGAACTAAATGTTTATAATATGTGTATGTTTGTCTGTTGGATTTATTTAGGGGATATATAATATATAAAACACATTAGTTTTATAAATTTGAAACAATTTATTAGTGATTGACCTCCAAATAATGAATTTTTTTAGTGTTATCAAGAATACCACTCCCCATCATCAATAAAAACAATCTCACACCCCTACATTATTGACACCAAAAAAGAAATATAGATCAAATCAAATCTTCAAAAATAAATTCAAAACATCCATAATCTAATCCTAGTGTCCACATGTGAGTCATTCATCCATCCATGCAAGGATTTATTCAAAACCTGATTTGGATAACTCGCAATATGTAACATTCTTCTGTGGTTGTTTTTTCGTTTATTTCACTCCCATCCCAAATAATTTTCTATAACCCCATGATTATATAAAAACCTAACTATATTAAATATTTTATGAATTTTTTTTTCTAAATACTACAACTTCTCAGATATTAATTAAAAGGTTATAAAAATATCATTCATGTGTACTACCACCTCACAAAATGATGTTGATAATTGTTCAATTAAAATCCTTCATGGTTGGTCATAATGATTGATATATAATTTATATATTTCATATATGATATTAATTATTCTATTATTCTTATGTAATTATTATATTATCCATACCATCATCCTTTATATTTTGTGGGAATACAATTATGTCATTCATGTGTACGGAAGGCTAACTCCTTGGGAAGAGATGTTCTTCATCCACACATTACATAGATTGTTCTATTGACCTGTTTAAAAAAATTATATATATGAAAAAAATATTAATCTATTATTTTAATAGTTATATATATATCATTTAATTTTATTTCCTTTAGTATGATGAGAAACTGGAATCAAAATTCTTGCATTCATATGGCTACCATTTCCATGAACAATGTTTTCCATTTTCATTAAATAAATATTATCGGTTACTATAAATAAATAAATATTTAATATATATTATTATAATATAATGATTTAACTTTTTTAGGTTATGAAAACATTATCGATGTATGAGGACCTAGAATAACAATTCAAAATATATGTCAAAAAAGTTTTTATTAGTTGAAAAATAACATTAACCTATATTTTATAATAACCGAGTAATATAAATTAATTAGTAAATCACATATGGTATAATATATATGATATTTTATCTATGAGATATTTATCATAATAATATATTTATTATATAGGATGTTTGAATTTTTATGATTTTTTCCGGATATAAGTTAAGAAGATTTCAAGTCTCACTCTAATTTCAGGGGGGCATCTTCCATATTCACTACTTATTTCATTTTTTTCATATAATTCCTTGTTAAATTATATATCATTAATATAGAAAATTTCAAGATAATTAATGTTTCCAATTTTGTAATTATTTTACAAGTATTACAATTCTTTAGCTATTGATATAGTAAGGGACATATGTCCCACTTTTTACTTCTGTGAGTCACATGATAGATTAATCTCCTATTTATTACAATTTGTGTATTTAATTTCCATTAGTATATTTTATAATCATTAGAAATAAAATTAGTGGGGTTTATATATCAATTTTATGATATATCATTTATGTTTTTTAAAATTAAAAAGTTTTGAAATTTGTAAAGGATTTTAAAATGTTTAACTTCACTATGAGGTACATCATGTTATGCCCATATATTCTTTCCCAAAATATATATAAAGAAAAATTTACATATAATATTATTATTTTATTTAAAATAAATATATTTTATGTTAAATTCTATGTTATTAGTTTGTGGGTCTTCTGATTTAATGTTATCAAATTTTTAAATATCTTATGTCACAATTTCATCATTTATATGAGTTCTATAAAATTAAGTATCCAATTTTGAAATATCTTGATATAAATATCTATAGTTATAATTAATTCAATACTTTTATGGTAATTAATAATATCCTCATGTAATTTGACCATTTATCCAATCTTGTTTAGTAAAATTAATTATGATATTTTCTAATAAAATATAACTACACTGTTCTCTTTAGTTAGAATTTTGGTTTATTCCAAAATCATGTATTCTCAAAATTTAATGAAAACTATTTTCAAAAGGTCATTTAATGTCATTTTCTTGGATAACTGAATTTGAATATGTTTTTCTTTGTCTTAAATGATATAAAAATAATCCATTATAAGTCAGAATGGTTATTTTGAAAGATATTTTTTGAATATATTTTATGATTAAATGGTTTTTCAAATTATATTCATAGAATATATTATATGTTTTCAATGATATTTTTATATAAATCTGTTTTAATTATTTTAATAATTTTTTCAAAAGAAATAATACTTTCCCTCGATATGTTTTAAATGGAATTCCAAAATTAATTTCTATTAAAAAAAGATTGTTCATGAGTGTTCGGGCCAACCCTAAAAATAATGATTCACAATGGGTTATCTGAATCCCTAATCAATTTAAAGTCTTCTTAGTCCATCCACGAAATGTTATGAATATATTAGTTGGTATCCTCCACAAAAAAAAATTTATACTTGTGTTTATTCCAAAAATCTATGACTTATTCTTGTGATATTGTCTCATAGATCATGTTCAATGATTATATTAGGATTAATGCCATATAAATAGATAATATTTATTCAAAAAATCATTTTTATTATATTTGATTTGAATGGTATGATTATCAAATTTTTGTACATGTTTCGATGCCCTTAAGTTCATAGTATTCTTATGTATACCCCTTATTTTTGATTAAGAAGGACCTGATCTCACCCTTTCATTTGTTTAATTTCACATGATATGAATTTTTTTTTAATGTATGGTATAACTATAATGATTAAAAAATGGGAGGATCATAGTGTGAAACATTAATGATATTCCACCAGATTAGACAATACTATTCCAATATTCGGAAGTCACTATACAATTATGATCATATGTTTTTTTAATTTAATTAATATTTTTTTAGAAATATGAAATATCCATGTATGATATGTCATGAGTAATATTTTGCAATATAATATATATGTAGATCAAATTTTCCAAATTACTATAAAGGAGGAAATCCGGTTCATGGTCTTTCTTTTTCAATTATTTATCATTGTAATCCCAAATCCACATATAAAATTTTTGACTGATATAAAATTTATTTTTCTATTTGAATGAAAATTTGAATCAATTTTTATCCTAATGTTATGGTTAGTAAGATATTTAGATTTATATCTTATAAGATATGATTCATTTATTTTACAATTAATACAATTGGTGTTGGGATAAATATTATTCATTGGTTAGGTTTAATGTAAAAATAGTTTTATTTTAAGTCTGTAGATGGAAAATTTTGAGGAATTATATAAAAATATGTTTTAAATTATATTTTTTTTCTGTGATGAGGAAAAAAAATTTATGGAACTCGAGTATTAAGAGGAAATGTCGGAGAAGGTTAAATTGATATATCAACAAATGAGGATAGCTTAGAGATTGAATAAATGTAATGTGGGTGACATGGGGGAATATAATTTTTGAGTTATGTGATTGTGTTTTTCTAATTGTATCTTAATGGAGATATGTTATGATTATTTGTATAAACAAGATGTTAAATACATAGTAAACTGAATCTTTAAAATCCTATATAAAGTTGAATTTATTGCCTATCGATTTTCATTTCTGTGGTGTTTTATGATACTATATAGGGTCTGTATATCTCTATGTTAATTAAAATTGATTTTTATTAACTTATTTTTTGATCCCTAATGTATTATAGTTAGAATATAAAAATTTTATTGAATAGTTGAATAATATGTTGATATAACAGGTGACTATTGCTTTCGATGAACCATATAGTTGAAGAAGAATAATGGAAATATGAATATCATATAAGGGAAACATATCACCACTTCATTAATATATGATTGTAATTATGGGGAAAGAATTTATAAAATGGTATATGAATATAAAAAAATTTCAATGATTAATAAAATTCTTTTCATATTTATAATTAATAATTATATAGTTATATTGATTATAAAAATGGTATGTATTGTTAACATAAAAAATGATATAATATTAACAAAAAATATTTCATAATTATTTATTTAAATAAATAATCAAGAAATTTTATATTTTAGATAAGGAAAAATTAATTTCATCATTTAAATCATCATATAACTAATAAATTATGATGAAGTTTTTTTATTTTTTAGAAAATATTGATATTCAATTGAATAGTGAAAATACTAATTTTCATAAAATGTAATATATTTTAAATAAATGAATTTATTTATAAGTCACATTATGTTTTCAATTAAATACCATTTAATATTGGTAATTTTGAGTAATATTATTTCATCTTAATTCGTTTTCAATTAATATATATTAGAAGATAGTATTTCTATATTGTTTTAAAAAATGGAAATTCCACAAACTATATAAAAATTCATAACGATTCATCATTTCAATTAGATAAAATAATTCTTAATGGTAAATGTTTTAATTTATATTAATATATTATAAATTAATGAATATTAATTTTTATTCATTTACTGATTTTTAGTAGTCAGAGAGATCATATAAGATCATCATTTTCAAGGAAAATTCACATCTTAAAAAACTTCATTTAATGACGTATGTGGGTTTAATTTTCAATTAAAATTATACAATTCACAAAATTCAATTATGAAAAAATTATTAAATGTCTATAATAATAATAATTTAATTAATTAAATATTTTCTACTAAATTTTGTACCACAATTAATAACAAATTCGTTAAAATTATTTACCACAGGTAAGGTAATGAAGGATTTATTGTGAGAGTTGAAAAAAAATAATAATGGTAAAAATGTCCTCAAACACACCTAAAATAAATTTTAAAGATAAAAATAAACGTAATTATGTATGTTAATTTATAATTGTCATTTTTTTAACTATTTTGGGTGTGAAATCTATGTCTAGAACCTATTATACCATGAAAAATATTGGGGTGCCAATAACCTCACATATAAAATGATGCCCACTAACCTCCCTTCTTCACACCATATAATTCCTTTTCAACAATATATACCTACCCAAATATCTTCAAAGCATCCATTATAATAAATTGAATCCATTTTTTCATCATAAATCATTCATATTATGTATTTTAGTCATTTCTAAAGAATGTTGTTTGAAAAAAGGTTTTGTGATTAACCGAGTAAATTAATTTACATATTATTCTACCTATCTCAAGTATTATTCAAATAGGATTATATAATAACAATAGTATATAACTATACATATCTATTATTTTTTTAATTTAATCACTTATATTTATATACTCCTCATTAAAATGGAAAACAAAATCATAAATCGTGTTCATTGGAAAATGCCATCTCATAAACAAATGTCTATAGTTTTCCATCATTTCCTCTCATTTATTTTCATAATGAAAAATTTAATGTATATATATATATATATTATATTTTTACCTATTTCAAATTATTAATTTATTATATCACATATACCTTCTTAATTTTCATTTTTGGGGGATATGTCAATGTTTTTTTATATACAGAGAACTACAATCTCATGGAGAGTTGCAATTCAATTTTCACAAACACTTTACATGTAATATAATAAAAATGTTTTTTTGAATATATTTGACATAAATTAAATAATTTTTATATTTATTATATTAATTATTATTATAAATATAATATATCAATTTAGATTTTATACTAAAAAAATGGAAAGGACATTTGTGAGTATGTGCGGACTACCGCCTCCATAAAGCTATGTGGAACTTATATCCGCACTAATTCACATGGATTAAATATATATGTCTATTTAAAAATTAATATGGTTTATATGAAATTTTTATCATTATGGGAAATTATATATTACATTCATTCTACCCATAATTACTATTGAAAACAAGATTCATTTTTCAGACCTGTGTATGGACTACCATCTCCAGGATTTTATCATAGATAATATTTCATAATCATAATTAATTAATGTTTTTAAAATTTTAATATATGTATAAATTTGATAATTATTTGATAATTATGACTCTTTAAATGTTTAAACAATGACCTCGTGGAAAAATATTCATCCTGGTAAAGACATGTTTGAAACATAATACAAATATCATAAAAAAACCCGATATAAACATTATAGATTATGTAATTGTAAAAAAATGTTATTAATTGAAATAAATGGAATTATGAACCAATAAAATGTTTTTATTAAGACAAATAAACTTCATTATTTTAATATTTATGAATATGAATTGCGAATATGTTGAATCAAACTTTAGGTTGGAGACTTTGTCTCAATTTCAATTCGTTGAGGAATATTTTGATATAGTGTAGCTATATTATTTTATGAGTAATATATATACAGCCTCTTTTAAATCATATATAATACATTTGCCTATTCTCATGTTCAATTTATTATATTAATCATCCATGGTTCTTCTTTTTCAGGTGTTTCCAAGGTGATAATGGACTATTATTTAAAAAAAATTCTTTTATTATTTCACTCATAACTCTATTTTCCTTCCATGTCTATGTTTATAATATGATTTTATTATAGACAAGAAACTTTTGTAAAATAAATTTCTATATATATTTATTTTTCGTTTTAAAAATTAATCATATAATGGAATGTTTTACATTATTGATAGATGATAAAATTAGTGTCATATTATCACTTGTATGGTGAAAATGAAATTTCCTTCCAATGAAATCATTAATTAATGTTTGGATTCCATTAAATTATTTCATGTTTAATCAATGAAACTAACACATTTATTTTTTTCTACGTAGGTATTAAAGTTATTATTTAAATTAAAAATTAACATTGATATCTTATAGAATGTTTTATAGGGGTTCAAAAGTGTTTTTCAACATGGTTTTTGAATTAAAATGAGAAAGAGAAAAAACATATTGCCTGATATGGTATAAGATAATTATATGAAAATGAAATGTCAGTAATACATATTATAAAATTTATTTATCACAATTAAACATCATGGGTGGTCCTGTTATATATTATAAAAATTGTTGACAGACATTATAGCACATAAAATATCCTTTAGGATGATATAGCATATACGAAGGGTGATCCAAATTAATGTAATATAATACATTGGTTACCCATTATTTTTTTCTATAGATGATTATTTGTAAATCGAAATTGTTTTTAATCCAATATCAATGGTTTAAGATATTTTTTATGAATATGATACTCTGTAATCACTAAAATTGTTTTTATTTTCATATCATTCATTTTAAAAGAGTCCATTATGAAAAAATATATGTGTTTTTTAATATTAAAATGTTTTATTTCATGATATCAGAGAACATTTATTTTAAAGGTAAACATCACATCGTATTTTATATTTATTTAATCATACTAATAATTTACTTTCTTCTTCATTTCCCTTACAAATAATTTTTTTCTCGTCAAATATTAAAAAAATTAGATTGTTCATGGATGCCTATGGGAATCAAAGTGGCCATGATGAACCTCACCATGATTTGTCATGAAAATAAATTGTGTTTTAATTTAAATTATATATATTGGGGGAAAAAATGATACATATTGGTAGTGTCCAATTTCAAAATATGTGGTTTTTATTGTATTATTCATTTCTAAATTGACTAAAACACTATGAATGAAATGTTTTCCAACTATTAGATAATTAATTATTGACCTAGAACTCAATATTATTTAATTTCAAAGGAAAATTAATTATAAGATTCTTCTACTTATCAGAATCCATGAAGGATTCCATAAAAAATCAAATTTAAATTATATTCTATTTACTCAGTAAATACTAAAGTATAATGATAGTTCCGAAGACATTAGATTGGGACTTTCATCACTCGATCTGAAAGAGGGGTCCCACTTTTGATATAATCCACTATAGAGAATATATATCAAATAGATACATGAAATGGAGATGATATAAGAACTACATAATATGAGAAATTATTTATTTTGGTAACTTGCATCATGCACAAGATGGTAATGGGGAGGCCACCCATAGGTGTATTACTTGGAATAGAATATCCTCATAATCCAGGTCATCCAGGGTTTTGGTTTTATTGTATTATGTGAATGAATTGGAATTATATGAGGGAGGGATGTATTTGAATGCTGGATTGAGGTTTATTTGTTTTATAATCCAATAAAATAAATAAATAGAATATAAATTTGTTTCTTACTAATTAATTATTCATCTTTAATCCAGGTAATCACCATATCAAAGTCACCCTTTACATTCAAGTAGGATACATGATTATTTGAGGACTAAATCTAGAAATTGGATAAGAGATCCATTATATAAAACATTTTATTGTGTTTCCCTCATAATATATGAATGATTTTGGAAAAATGAATTTTATTGGGGAGGTTAAGAGTATCGCTATAATAAATCAATTATACTTCTAATTTTCCATTCACGTACTTATTTTTCCTCAAAATAATCTATCAATGTACATCTCTCACACTAGGGGAGTGTCACAGTCATATAATTCCTTATCACATTTGTTCTCAGTATAAACTATTGTTCTCCTGAGGGTGTCTTCATTCATGAAACAATCAGTTTGAATAAATAGTTTTTTACGTATTTTGAAAGTAATACAAGATTGACCTATTATAAGATAACATTCCACCATTCCATATTCCCATTCAACATTAATCGATTATTCATGGTCATTTATGTATCAATTATAATGTACAGGAGTACCTCATGTGATCCTGCTCCATCAATTGGGATGGAAGGGGAAAATTATGGGGGAAGGGTGTCCCTAATGGGTCATCATTGCCTTTGTCTACCTTTGATGGAGTTAAGGGTCTCTCACCTTCGACCATCAATGTGGATTTGGTGAGAAACAATTTACATTATTCTAGGAAAGTTTTATTAGTTTCTTTTAATGATTTTGTTTCTAGTAAGAACCCAAATGATAGAACTATGAATGATCAACAAGGCAGGGGTGTGTTGTCAAATCCCTCGGGTGATAGAACACCCCCTGTTTCTAGTTTGCATACACTTGAGCATAGAGAACCCTCTTAAGGGGGAGATATTTTTTTTGTATGGTGATGATAGTGAACACGAGATAGATCATGCTGATTTTATTGAAGGGCAATACTTTGATAAAGGTATGTTCGGATGCCTTCTATCTGGTGGGAGAAGATCTAATGATCATATTGTTGCACAAAGGGGTGTGCAAGGCTATAATGCCTTTAAGGCTTCTAATTATCATACTGTTTCTCATATAGTAGGGGCCTCACATGCCTCTTGTTTTTTTGCTACTGTTTCCATAATAGTTGTTGTGTCTCTTGGGAAGATGAGGGAGGTGAATGCTGGGCAAACTTCCCATAAAAATATAGCATCAACTTTTGAGGCCCCTGGTGGACTTTCTTCTGTTTCTCTGGATGAACCTGTCGATATTATGTCAGCCTCACTTGAGGCCTCTTCTATGCAGGAATCTTTTCTTCCTTCCTCGGATGTCAAGGCCTTTAATTCATTGGATGTAGGTGCTTTTCCACTTTATTTCCAGACATTATTGGATGAACCTTCCATCCAAATGGAAGTTACTCCCAAAAATGGTGTTGTGGCTTTCACTACTGCCACTGGTGCTACAAAATTCTTTTCCATGATGGACTCAATGAATTTCCATGATTTTGGTATAATCTATATGGATATCCTTTAGAGGATACATCATGTCACCATAAAAAATCATGTTACTAATTCACTGTCTTTAGTTGCACAGGCTAGTGCGGAGAAGATTGGGCAGCCCAATACTGAGGAGCATTTTGATGATGAGGATAAAGGCGTTGTTGGAGTAGATCATTGTGTCCTTTATGTTGACACTATGGATAATCTAGCTGATTCTCATCATGATGGCTCTGATGATGGAGGTGGGGGTGATTGAGGTGATGATTTAGAGATTCCGTATCAGTGGAAAAGTGGAAAAAATACAAGAGGACGTGGTGGTCATCCTGGAAGCGGTGGGAGGGGAGGAAAGACCAGAGGCAGAATATTTTTGTATTATGTCGGTGTTCATCACTTCTACCAAAAAAATTTATCCTTTATTTTATTCTTGACTTTTATATTAATAATAATTTTCTTGATCATGTACTCACCTCCGTGATTCCACTATTATGGTATTAGAGTTATGAAGCTATTAAATAAGAAAAAATATCATGTTTTAGTATCTATGAATTTCTGATTTGAAATTTTCCATATCTATTTCCTTTAATAATATTTTTTGAAGATGGGTTGACTTTGAATAGTCCATGATAATAATATCTGGGATGACTGGCCACGAAAATTCAGGATTCATCAAAATCGTTTAATGAAATAGATATTTCATAATGGTAAAATCTGATTTTAGAAAACCCATATATATTAGTGCATCATTCTCTTCATCATTATTATCATAAAGATGATTTATTTTAATTAAAAATTATCTATTCAATGTTTCTTATTTGGGATTTATACCTAATTTACTATTAACACATTATGGTTTTTAGAAGATATCTATTCAATTATTAGAGTCGTATAAATTGGACGAACAACTATTCCATGGTGGAACCTGAAAAATCGCAGAAATATTCTTGGTTTCACCATGAATGTACTCATTAGTTGGTTCGTTATTTTGTTTTTTCACATTTATTTTAAATAATGTCTTGATATTTCATTATGTTAAAATTACTATTATTGTGATTTCATAGAATGATCATTGCCAAAAAATTCTATTATCTTTTGTATAAGGGATATGAATATGTAATTAGTGATTTGTTTTTATATGTAATTGATTTATATGAAATATAGGGGATAACCTAATTGATGAATTTCTTTTTTGGTGGTGTTGAAGAATTTGAATCCTAAGTCTACATGGATTATGAAACCCTAACAATAACAGGAATACATATCATTGATGATATTTTCTTACAAGGCATCTGTTTCATATGTCTTTAGTTCTGTGAATCATGATGGTAAATATTACATAACTTTGTTACTGATATGCCTAAAATTACTCAATCCATATTTTTTCAATTCATTTTCATGATTTTTATTATTTTGGAGATCCTTTATAGTCACTACATATTATTAATGAAGCTATATTTAATGAGTTTATAATATAAAAATGAACATAAGACCGTCAAATGAATTTTTCATTCATTCTACCCACATGAAACCATGATGCTTATCTGGTAAGACCATGTGATGGATGTCTATAGTGTTATCCATACAATTAATCTCCATAAAATTATATGATAACACATAAATGTTCCCCTTATGGAAGGATAAATTAATTTTCTTTTCATCAAGATTTACTATGAAATTTATCAATATGGGCTACAGATCCCCTCTTATACCACATTTTACCTTCATATGTTCCTCAATTGTACTAAATATGATATATGGAAAAGTTTCAGGGGAATTTGTAAAGTCATCCTCTTTACCCTCTATTCAGTTTTCAGCAGCAGTGGTTGGTGGGAGAAATTATTTAGAAAATTTGATTGTGTAGGTAATATTTTATCCTACATAATTGACATGTATAAATATATGTATTGTAATTATGTTATTTTATGATTATCAATCTGTGTTATATTCAATATATCCTCTAATTATTCTTCATTATTGCCAATGGTGAAATAATTACTAACATAATTAGATTCATGTGATGCAATGTTTCAAATTTTGTCCCATAAAATCCTTTGTATGTTGTTTTCTAAACCTTATAGGTATTCAAATATCTTCTAGAAATTCTATGGTGATTTGGGAGATCCTCTAATTTGAGGTCTATAACTAGTTTTGATGTCTTAGAAGAGGCAAAGTGATTCTTATTAAATATCCATTCCTTCGATGGAATAGCTCTTATGATTTAAATGTTATACGGGAAGGTATTTTTTATTATATGAATATATGTATTTATTTACATTATTATAATGATATGCAATAAACAATTCTCTTTAAATACAATTCATGTATTTGATATAGAAAATCCCTATCCGTGGGGGGAAATTCAATGCATCCCATTCAATCAATCACATCATTATATATCATTCATAAAACACCACTTATATATAATATGAATCCCAAGATATGAAATGGATATTTTTGTGACATATTAAACTCACCATTGTGTTAATAGAATACATTATGAATTAATTATATAATTATGGGTCTGTCATTAGTTTTTTGGATCCAATGTCAATCTAATAGAATATTAAATATGTTTTCGTACTGGATTAATTTGAAATAAATGTTATATATATAAGAAATACGAACTAGAAATATAGTGTCATTATCATAACAAACGTTTATCTCTTTTTTCAAATCCTATTATTGTAAATTTTCAAAGGAAATAATTCATTTTAACCAAAACCCATGAGTTTGAGATTTTATTATGGTATATGATCGATTCCTGAGTCATTTTCAATCAAGGATTCCATTATATTGATAATATTTATTTTTTCCAAATATTTTTTGTGTTATTATAAGAAAACCAATTGATATCTATTGATATTTTTATTTAAATTAGATAAACATTTCACATATTACTAGTGATCTCTCTATACGATACAACTCATCCACAAAATCATTGATATGTATTAATTCAATTTTTTAAGAGCCTCAAAAAGTGACTACCAAATGAATTTTGATAGATGTTTTCTATCTAGTATTGAATGTATCTTTCTGAAAATAACCCAATTTTTTGAGATAACAAACTTCTTCACTAGATGATGAAATTTTCAAACATGAAGTTTTTTGTTGAAAATATACATTCAATTTTAGGAATGAGGTGCATATTTACCTTAATCCAAGATTGTACATGATTATATTGGTGTGTTTTCTTCTAGTATGTTGGGTCATTCTTGTCCACACGATGATTTTGTTTGTCAGATAATTGTATTCCAGCCAATTGGTCATCTTGGATAGTTTATTTTGAACTACCACATGATAATTAAATATTGTCCCCATGTTAATTCTTGGGAAAAATAAATGTATTTATTGTGTGATTCTTGCATATATATAAATTCAACATAAGAATTTCTAGGAAAAATTCACTATCCAATATTTCATCTACTCATGTTACCTCAACATAAATTTCATCCCCGTTGATCTCTCTTGTTTTGTGTAGAGAACATGAAGTTATATAAATAATCTAATTTAGATAAGTGGTATAATATATGAATCTGATTAACGAGACAATATTTGATTCATCATTTGATGATGGTTCTATTTAGAGGGGAGGTTCCCATTTCCATAATGATGATGGTAGGAAATACATTAAAATCAACAATATTTTGCGAGTTGGTTACAATTCGACATTATACACTATATTCTTCTTATATAAATTTTTAATTCCTCAAGAGGATAGATGTGTTGGTATCCCTGTAGTTGATGAAATGATATATGAGAATATAATTGTGTATAAAACCAATTAAATATTATATTTCATAAGGATTTTGCAATCTTGGACAACTCTATTCTAGGTCATCTAATTATTAAATGCTCATTCATTTGAGGCATGATAATTTTTTAGTCTTATTATTATTATAGTTGGATAGTGGACACATATGCCTCTTTAAAATTATTTTACATTCTATAACCTATGTATAAATTCATATTTTTATGGGAAATTAATAATGATTAATGTTCCTTGAATAATGCCCCACAACATCCATCGAAAAGTTAAATAAAAAGGATAACAATTGAAAATGACTTAATCATACCAAATAGTCACCAACTTTATGAGAACATGGGATTAGATTATTGAAATAATGTATCATGAATTTTATTATTTTTTAAAATAGTATTTATTTCAAATATTATATATGAGTTGGGTGACCTCATACAGTCAATTCCTTCAAATATGGGTTATTTTATTTGTGTTATCACCCAATAAATGTAATAAGGAGATATTACACCCATATGGGTGATGAATGTTTTTCCAATGTATCTCTATGAATGATAGTAATAATGTATTCATTAATAGTACTTATTCACCCAGTAGAAGGAATAAGACAATTATTCTCATTAGTTCAATCATTTGAACCCTCTATGAATTTATTTATGACATAATCTCTATAATGTTGGCTAGATATTTTAATTTGATCAATATTGTCTGCAACTCCTCATAATTTTTTTCTACATGAAGATCGAATATATTCTCATGTTGGTGTGGAATTTTTCGAGAGTATTTTAGGTCATTCCATCAATAGATTATAGTTAACACCCTACAATAATTACTTTACATTACTTTTTTGATATAAATGGTTTTCATCTAAACTATACTAGAGAAAAACTAGTAAATAAATTTACGATGAAAGTGTTTCTAACCCATGATGGATCTATTGGGAAAACAATAATTCCAATTGAAGGTTGTTCCTACCATGTTTATTATAGAGAATACGTGTTTTGATTCCACCTAATCTATATGGACCATCAAGGGGTAACATTGAGTTACAAAATTTGTTATGTGAAATTTTAGATATCATATTACATCGATGGTTTTTAGTATATAATTTTTGATGTTGTCTGAAAGAGACATAGAATCTAACCATTTAGGGTATTATTTCCCTTCATCAATACTAGTTCATTCATACCATCTATATGTTCTATTTGAGTGGTGAGAGTCTTTATGGGACTAAGGATTTATTGCGTAGTAATTTCTTAATATGTTTGAGGGACATGTGGTTGAAGAAGAATAATGTAGTCACCGTATATATAGAGACAGGTAGTTACCATTATGTGTTGGGAATAAATCAGTTTCCCTAAAATATTAATTATTACATGATATATGATATATCCTATGGAATAAATTCATCACATATATAACATAATTATTTTTAGTATACCAAATACCAAAAAAACACTCTGACTCTCCTCTCATGGGTTGAGAAATATTCTCATAATAAGTGTGAGGGGATAATGTTTTTTTAATATGAATATTGTTCTCTATAAGAATATTTCCCATAAGTAAAAATTTGTTGATTCATTTAAGATGGTTGAATTCTACCTCATATAGACCATTTATTTTTATATTAGGCATTACATCATCAACATTGGGTGATTATTGAGATTTTCCCTCTCATTTCACATAATAAATAGTAGAGTGTCAATAAGGGGGTGGTAACTCCACAGTTTCTTTAATATTCAAATTCATCCTATGATTTCACATACCCACAATAACATTATGTCTTTCATTGAGGACTTTTTCCCTTTGAATTTTTTATTTGTTTCATATCCAATAATATATTTTTCACTAATTTTCTTTTGAATGATTTATTGTGGAAATGTTTATTGATGTGTACCATGTTTCAAGAACCTTTTTGTCATCAAATGTGTACTATAGTTTATCCTCCTTCCGAATATTTTCTTTTAAGGTGTAATATAAAAACATCATATTGATCTCTATTAATGGAAGACTAATTCCTTTTCCAGAATCTGAAGTCTTTTCCTTTTATTATAGTCTGTTCCACTATTATTTTTTTGTGGATTGAATTTCTTAAAAAAATCTATCGCCTCTCTCATTAATAATATGCAAAATTAAAGTTATTTATCACATTATTTAATGAATTAAATATGAGATTGATATTGGATATCACCACTAATCATAGAAAATTCACACTTCCAAGAAGGAGTTGGTAGTAATATCACATCTTTAATTGTTCTGAATGTCCTCAATATTCCACATAAAAATCATACATATCTAGAGGGTGTGACAATCCAATTTATGGTGGTGGTTATAATAATACCCCAAACCTTATGTATCGATGGTATCCATATTATCTACCACAGTAGTTACAGTTAAAATATAATTTATTTTTCTTCTTTGTTACTCTACTTTCATATTCATCTTGTAGGTTTTCCACACGATCATATAAATTCCACTCCACCATACCTCTAATTATTTTATTAAATATAAGTTGGTTTTATTCATTGGATATCTAAATTTTTATGATCATTTTTTGGGATCATGAGCTAACATATAATAATTAAATTTCATGAAACCTTTTTGGGTGCTTCTGTTTTCTTATGAGGGGGATAATTTCTAGTGGTGTATATTTTCACCATTCTCATATTGGAATGTTATATAGGGAATAAATAATTACATATAAATGTTCCTTAAAATTCTTGATACACACATGCTTCAAGATCTATTAATACCTTTCTGATAAAAAATTTCCAACTACATGGAATGAGGTGGTATCGACATAAAATGATATAATTTTTGTTTCCTAGAGATGGATTTCATACACTATACTGGTGATGATACCAGACATTAGATAATTAATGATTTTTAACACATTATGGCATTGTTAAGTTATACTAACTCCAACTAAAACTTTTGTAATGTCATATAGGGATGTGTACATGTTAAAGAACATTGTGGGGATCTATTACATGCATTGTTCGTTAAACATTAAATTCTATATTTATCTTATTTGGGGGATGAATATCCAACCTAATCAAAGAAACATTAATAATTTACCTTTTCCTTAATAAAAATCGGGGTTTTTCCATTCTATTTAGTAATATATATTACTGCAAGAAATATTTATGTATGTGGTTATAGTTATCTCTGATCCTTCTCGGCAAGGATTGTGTGAGTGTTCACTTCGAGTAGACATGAAGTGGGATGGTCCATATTTCCTTGATAAATTACAATAGATCTGTGGATGATCATATATATTCATAAATGTGTGGAAAAAACAAATATCTTTTTTATTTATTATCATAAGGTAGGATAATCAATCATTGTTGGAATCATGAAAATATCCCTTATTATTGATCATGTGTTGTCTCATTGGGGAATATACTGAAATACATTATAAAGAGAAACTATAATACGAGATAATTGATTTTGATCTTATATAGACGTGGAAAAGAAATAAGACACCACATAATAGTGTTTTTGGGAATGAAGCTTCTCTACACAGAACAATTGATGAAAATTGGTATTTTATAACATTTTTATGCCATCAGTCTTGGTAACCATGTATATTTTTTTAAATAGAAATATACTAATGTTTTGGATCAAATTCTATATTGGGTGACTCGCACATTATTTATTAAGATGTATGAAAAGATACAAGATATTTGTCGTAAATATCATCATGTCCATCAACATCTAGGAGAATATGTGGATGTGTCTCTTACATTTGGTTTATAATTTGATTCCTTATTTCTATAGAAATGGATCCTTATCATGAATATTCCTTAATCTTATGTGGATTAGTAATATTACCTAAAATCTGAGAAAAATCATTAATCAACCTATAATATAATAGTGGTATGTGGGATAACTGTGCAACATAGTAATTTCTCACAAAACATACCAACTATAATCTTGAATGGGAGAGGTAATATAATATTCTTAAAAAAAGTTTTTTGGTTATATAAACGAGATTGTTAAGCATCTATGGGTGTAGAGATGCATTCATACTCAATGATAATTTTAAATATTCTTATTTCCACCTGTTATCATCATTACATGTTTATCATGAAACCATTGATGGTTTTTTGATGGCATATAGGAATTTCCATCAAATTTTACTAATATTTATTTTACAATCATCTATAATATTAACATTATTATATGAAATTTATTTTTAGGAAGGGGAATATAAACTCATTTTTCCATCATTTATCTTTAGGTGATGTTGGTAGACATTATGTATGGGTGTGAATATTTGGGAATGTTTGTTGGTTGTTGTCAGGATATGTCAGTACGCTACTATTGGTGCTTCCATAGTTATTTAGTAGACATATATCGAATAATAATTGATATGGGAATAAAAACCCCATTTAATAAAATTGTTTTTATTGGAATATTCTATTCGAGTGTGGATATGAGATTATTCCTTGTGGTCATCAAATCATTAGGCAAGATGAAATCTCTATGATTAGTAGTTCTATATGACCATGGGAGTGTCTTATGGTTATGTATTAATAATAATTCTTAGTAATTACTTTCCATAATGGTTAATACACATTTTATTACAAGGATCACTTATGGGACCCTCCTGAGTTGGGATGAGGTCATAAAAGGCCTATAATCCACATCCTATAGGTTGTAGAGATATTAACTAGATACCTTCAGGAAAATACTCATGATGTACGTGAATATGGTAACTAATTCCCATGTACTCACCATATATTTATAAAAATGTAATTGAAAAACATGATTATATTATTGAAGTCACATTATTGAGTCATACAACATTGGAACATTTCCATATTTATGGTTATCACTGACCATTCTATTCACCCCTTTGTATGGAAGGTGTTTGAGGGTTATGGTATTCCATCTAATCAAAGAGACCATTAATTTTATGAAGTCAAAATCTTATGAATCCATAATAGATGAATAATCCCACACATTGGACCTACAATAAGTCTAATGGTTCATACCATTGGATAATAACACCAATCAATTCAAGACAATCAGTGAGATATTTTACATATTAGATTAATTGAACAATAAATTTCATAGTTCAATATGTCACATCATGTACAAAATTTTATTATTTCCATGATATGTGTTGAATATATTGTATCACTATTCTATTTAACCTGTTTATTTTCTACTAATGGAATACCAATGGGTTCACCATTATTTATCCCCTAAAAATGTTTGGCTTGTAATTGTATTATTTTAGGTTGATTATAGTGTCAAAATAATCACATTATATCACAATATTATTTTCGAATGATATCCAATGGCATTTATTAGTGAACCAAAAAAACAAAAAATACCACAAAACTATTATTAGAGTGGTTTTTCATAGTCAAATATTTCTTATGTAGGTTGGCAATATGTATTATCACCCATGATTATGATGAACATGAATTTTCTGAGAAGGTGGAAGGTTAGGATCTTCACCCATGATAGTAAGGAATCATTCTAATTTTTGTAATATTTTAATGATTTATTTCATGTTTATAAATAATTAAATTGTACATAGGATGGGACAAGTTACCACAATGTTAATAACTAACTTCTAAATAGAATTAATTTGAATATCTTAATGTATAACTAGTTAACCATATTATTATTATCACTCATAAATTCTTTTGTATGTTGACTTATGTTTTTATTATTTAATTATCCATAATGATAGTTTATATCAATCCAATGTACTGATTTTTTCTAATGTTTATATTATTAAACCCTTGATAATGACAACCAATATATCCATGTTGAATAAATATAAACCCTTATAGTTATATATTAATTAATGGGGCTTGATTCAACATTTATGACTGTATCTAAAGTAAGGATATATTTAAGTTAGTATCATCCATTATGGAGTAATAGGAGAACGGTTATTTTAATGGATAATTCCTTAACATCACTTTTTATTTAATCCCAACAGTGAGTTTTCATTGGAATGTCTCATTATGAATGATAAATTATAATACATAATATTAATATGGACAACTAGGTGAGAGTGTTTATTTAATGGGGATATTGTCTGAAAGGTACTATTTCATGATAATACATCCATATTTAATAGTCGATAAGTCAAGGTGGTATTGTGGGGTTCCATGTAAATGACATGATGTTGTTCTGAATATGACCAAATAAGAAATGTTTGAGCTCAGAAGGGAAATATGGTCATGGTATGATCATGTGGAATCTCATAATGAATAAAACCTCATCAATATTGAAATGATGGGGTGATGAGATTGGGTATCATCCTTAAGGTCACATCATATATATATAATTAAAATAGGAATCAATTCACATATAATTAAAATAAAATAGTTTAATGTCATGTTATAGGACTATAACATGTTTTTTAATGTCATGTAATAAGGAAATCTATGTCGAAATGTAGGGACATATTTGTATTGACTATGTATAATACATATGAATCATCCTACTAGGGTATATTCAGTGGCTTAAAACCATGGAGGAGGCATAATGAAGAATTTTAACATTTTTGATGACTTTATCAATAAGAACCCCTAAGACCACATGATTCAATCTCCTCTATCTAAAATTGGATATACGAGAATACCAGAAAGTTTATCATGTAGGTTAAAGACTGATTTTATTTGAGATTATACACTATTATTTTTATATTTTAGACTCCATGGATTATTTAGGGTATAAATAACCAAACCATATTGGGATTGATGGGATCCATCCTTAGTCCCATAACAAAGGAAGAATCACTTCCAATTATCTTTAAAAAATTCTTTGCAGTGGGTGGTGGAAATAATAATATCTCATTCCTCCGACAAGAATAACTATATTATTAGACTAGGGGATTCCTAATCCATCTCGAAAAAAGATATAGAGATGAAATCCATTATTGAACTGGGATAGACATCAATGGTTTCCTCCAAATTGGGAAGCCCCTAGCCCATGGAATCCATGATTGTGACTCCCCAATGTTTTCTATATATCAAGAAGGAATACCTCAATATTATATTTATCATTTTAATCGACAATTTAATGGGTTTAAACTGATTCACCTTCCTTGATAATGCATATTTAGTGGCCTATGAGGATTTATCATGTTAGAATTATTGGGGATTCAACCATGGTGAAAAATTTATATAGTTCTCCTGGTAACTGTTTTATAGTCATATGAAATTCAAAATGATAAAATAATTCACAATTAATGGGATCTATTTCAAAATTTGATGTTCATGGGGGTAGTTATCATGATGTAGTCTATGATGTCAAGGTTCTATGTGGTTGGATTTGAATCCTCCTAGGTGGCCTTACATTCACATGGTTGGGCTCTCTTACATTTGATCATATCATATATTATGTTTTAATATCTGATTCCCTAGGTATAACTCATCCACTATAGTCATGTCATGTTCTGGTCTTCTTTTCCATAATGACCACTTAGGATAAGTGTCCTCTAATTATTTTCAAGGACGACCCCCCATATTACTGAAAACTTCTGTGAGGTGAATTTTTTAGAAAATTATTTATTAATATAATTTTTCTCTCCCTAAATGTAGTAGGTCATTAGGATTCTATCAAAAATTAGGTAGTGGGGTATTTCTATACACGTTAGTGTTGATGGAACCCTCAATTATTGGATGTTATCCCATTTGGATAAAGAGTTTTTGTGGGAGAGTAGAACATAATTAGAGACATTATAGAGTATGTAAATAAAAAATAATCCTTATTATGTATTTGTAGAATTACTTTTTTTATGGGACCAGGTATATAATGATTAATTATGAACTATCACTATGTGGATAGACTATGTATTTAATATTTTAAAGATGCTCTGTCAATGTGTGATGAGTCTTTTCAACCATGTAGTGTTTCTGAAAATTACCCTTCACCATTTTATAGTTAGAACACACAATTATATTATCCAACTCAACGGTTTCTCTAACGACATTACATTGAGGGTTTAAAGAAGTCACCCCACCAAATATATACCTCCCAAAACATCTCAAACATAATGAATATCTATAATATATTCCAATTTTTAGATCATTACCTCCATTAATTTTATGCTTTCTTGATATTTAGTCATTAATAACGACACATTAATTTTTTTAGTAGAAGTAATCGTTTCAATTAATATACTGTTTATTCTAGATATAAAGAATATATAAATCCTGCAAATCATAGATACATAAAATATAATTGATTAAGATGGTGCACAATATGATAGATGTATATTTATATTGTAGATATATTCCATAATGATATTTTATTTTATGAAAGAAATATGGGACAATGAATGACTATATAATGGGAATAATTATAATCATATAATAATATATAGTATTTTAAAATGACGTAAAATGGAAATAAATCAGAAACATGCCATATATAAAATCATTTCATTCTAAAGAATTTTCTCTCAAGAGCAACAAAAGTATATTATATTAAAATAATAATAGAAAATAAATATGGGAGTACTTGTATGATTTAAAAAATTAGTGTTAGATGTTGGATTAAGTCCAAAATTTATAAAAACAAGTGATGGTGTTACTATGGTAGTGGTTGGGGAATTATACGGAGATTACTGGATGAATGTCTCCCAAATATGGTTTTGGGTTTGTGTCAATGGTGAATATTATGATATAATTATAAAAAAAATGCAACACCCAAATATTTAATAGTTTTAAAGAGCTCCCAAAATATATGATATATTAACCACAATAAATGTTTTTCACATTATTAATTATACAATGTACATTAAAGATAAATTGTCAATGTTTTTTATTAGAATTCCATCACAAAAAATATGAGTCGATAGTTAGTTTTGATGGTTATTTAATAAATAAATATGAAAATGATATTTCTATCATCATTTATAAATAACATGTGTTATAAATGAGGTATATTTATTTATTTAAAAGTCATACACAATTAATGTAATTAATATTTCTAGAAATTTTCACTAAAAAACATATAAACATTGTGGAAAAGGTCATTTAATCAATTTATTTCACACTATATGTCATTAAACATAGTGTGATGTGTCCCAGAGTTTATTGGGATAAACCTGAATTTCATTAAATGTTATTTCATTGAATATAAATATTAAAAAAAATCATTATAAGCCCATATAATTTAAGGACCCATATTATTTAATTAAATACCATATATATATATATATATATATCTTTTTAGATGTGCTCAAAATTCCTTCATATCATAAATAAACAAAGAGAATCAAATGGGTTTCAATAAAAAAATCCTGATGCATAAAAAACAGTCATCTAGAAATAGAAACAGGATGATCACATTAAAAATGTACTGAGTGAAACATATATATAATTAATTATACATAAACAGATTAAAAACACCTCATAGGATAATTATTTCATTTGGAGAAATGAAAATTGAAATATACTTAAAATATTTACTAAAATTCCAAAGTGATATAATTTGTTAGAAATTGTTTATATAAAGTGAATGATATTTTTAAAATGAGTTCCTTCAATATTTAATAAAACAAAAAATGGATTCTTTATGATGAAGAAAGATGAAATTAGTTGTATAAAATGTTTTTATATACATTAATTAAAAAAGTAATTTCAAAAAAATGATAAATATATTTATAATAAATAGAAAATTTCATTATTTAATCATATATGATGGGATACGTCAATCTATAAAAGAAAATCATAAACTTGGACATCGTGTATAATGATTCCTGACTAAAAATAGGAGATAATGTGAACTCCACTTATATGATTCATTTTAGCTAATTTGTGGAATAATGGGTGGTGAAATAGAAGATGAAAATAGATGATGAATATAGAATACATATAAAAATTATATACACACACATAATAGAATATGAAAATTTTAGTTGAAAATAGAATACATCTAAACATTATAAACAAATATAAGATGAATATAGATAGGATTTTGGATATACACAAATAAAATTTCCAATAATTTATGTTTTGTCATAAGAAATCATGTTTATAATTTGATATAGGAAAAAAATCCTTACAAATAGTCCAAAATTATAGGAGTTCACATTATTATAAGGTATAATATTACGTCATTTATTTTTTAAATATGTTAGAAACTTGTGCATAAATTATTTATCAATAATTTTTTTATATTACCACTTTCTCCATAATTATAATTATGTTCATTATTTTGGGGTTAATTATTTTGGTTTGCTATGCATATTTTATTTTGGTTTTTCAAGTCATTAATAAAACATAATGGGTTCACCACATATAGAATATTAGTGACGATTTGGTGTCTGTGTTTGACATAATATTGTATTACCTTGTACATTTCAAGGAATAGATGGTTACATAGACCTAAAACAGATCACATCATAACCATTGAATGGGTAAGAAGTAGTTATTATAAAATAATAATATAATTATTATTGAATCCCAATGATTAAAATATAATATATATAATTTCAAAAAAAATTATTTTATTTTAATAAAATTTTATAGAATAATAAATAATGAGAGGATAATACTTATAAAGACTAATTGGTATTATATTATAAAGACTCTTGTAAATGAGGTATTTAAGATACCTTATTAGGTTAAAATGTTCCAAATATTAGTAGGGGATTATTAAGAAAGTAATTTAAAATGGAAATCAATAAAAGACAATTTTTAATGTGTTGGTTGTTGTGAGGCCTTCATAATAAACTATTTCGATATTAAAATAAATTAATAAAGAGTAGTTTTTATGACAAAAATATGTATCTTACATTATCAAATATCAAAGTACATATAAATATTAAATTTATTAATTGTTAATGCATTATTTTATTACCTTTATTGATTTTATTTAGAAAATAATAAATCATAATTTTTTATTCCATATATATATCATGTAGTCATCATAAATTAATTGTTATTGAAAAATAATTTATTTGGTAAAATTGATAATGTAAATTAGATTCATAATAAAAGTCCAAAACATGATATTTATGATTATTTTGACATCATAAAAAAATAATAATTTAATCAAATTAAATTTCTAATATAGTTCAAATAATTTTGAAAATGAATATATATAATTTAAATGAAAATACTTTTTATGTAAAAATATTTTAATCATTCATTATTTATAAATGTATCTCATATCAAATTATAATTAAAGTACTTTTAATTTATTAATTTAAATACTAAAATAAAATATTATATCTTAAAAATTTTACGAAAGTAATGAACAATTTTTATTTGGATAAATTTAAAAAAAATTGAAATGTTATTTTGAAAAAATATATCTACTAACCATTCTGTAATTTTAGTTACACCAATTAAATTAAATTATTTTCTTATAAACATTCAATTATATAAATTAATAGGTTTTATTATGTTCTCTTTACTTAGTTTAATGTGAATAATAATTTTTAAAAATAAAAAAATTAATAAAATGATATAATATATTTTTTGAAATAAATTATTTTAACAAATAGTTATCTTTTATAAAAATGTATTTTTCATCAATTTGTAATTATATAAATTATTATTCATTTAGATATCCAATATTTAATTTTATATTTTATTTAAATATTCAATGATAGTGGAATATATCATTATTAATTATAGTTTTGTGTGTTGTGTACCACAAACTACCCAACAAATTTAATATATTTACCGTGAAATGAAAAATCAATTCATAGTGTGTCAAATTTAACCAACTATAAATAAAATATCACCTTCACATTTTCAATAATAAAATGAAAAAATAGAGTCTATTATCCTCATTTCATCTTTGGGATCCCACGTCACTTTCTTAGACATATTTTTGTTCTACAAAACATTAATTTAGAGAGTTTTATTATTTCATATATACTTACATATTGATCCATAATTTATTCTTCTTTTTTCAAATAAGAATGATCATGTTCCCTTGGTAATACATATGAAATCTTTACATCTACATGTTTTGGTATATAATTACTCAAATGTGATGTGTATAAAACATCATGTACATATGAGAAGATAAATAGTAGTTTAATATATTGTGCTATCATCCATACATGACTGAGGAAATTTAAAAGGAAATTACATATAGGTCTCAAGTGTCCTTTAGTCCCACATTTTATAAACCTATTCCAATATGATGACAAATAGAATGGAAATCATCAATCTTAAAATCTAAATCTTATAGATGATTACCATCATTACAATTTTCTATTTTCAAGAGTTATAAATTGTCATTAAATGGTTGGAATCATCTCGTACATATAAGGAGAATTAATTTCTCCTAATGTATTATGATCTTTGACATTATCCAAACATGATGGACATTTGAATCAATTTCCATATAGTTCTTCATAAAACGTCATTTGAATGCTACATAGGAAATTTTTATTTTATTAAAACACTACATTGGGATGTAATTTATCATAATATCCTTGATATTCTATTACAAATGATCATATAATATAATGTATTAATTAAATCGTAACATTATATTTACCATATGCATTTTGATAAAATGTACTGTTATGGAATAGATCTATATCCAATTATTATCGAAAACTCAACATGACTACTGAATTAAACCATTGATCTCAATACAATATAAAGAATATGTTAATCCATGGATAATAGATATTTACATTAAAATTAATATTGAATAATTATTTATTGATAAATCATCTTGAATAGAAATAAATACGTCGAATTCTCAAAGTTACCGACTACTACCAAAATAGAAAATTTTCATTTAGATTTTTCAGAAGACCGATGATGGAAACCCAAACATTATTATCTAAAGTCAATACAACTATATTTAATGGTTAAATTATACCCTATTACATAAAATATACCCCCATAATATTATTTAAAATATATGTGTTGAGAAATATAAATCTTAATATCCCACTATATATTGTTACACCAGATGTAATCCTTGAGATATCTATATATCATTTTTCTTCAAATATGGATAGAGAATAAATGGAAATGTTCGTCATCCAAAATATTATTATTCGTCTCTATTATGGAAGGGTCACTTCTATTATTAAAATGTCATATAATTCCGCCATTAACATGGTTATACAATGAAATTTTCATTGAATTCATCTATATCCATATATCATATTAATATCACTGATTGATCACCACATTGATAGTTGGTAATTAATTATCGATGGCATGAAATAGTTTCCCCTATTATATAATGAATGCATGTACTATAAATCTAAATATAGAATTATTTGGTTTCTATAAAAACTTATTAACGATATTAATGGTTTCATCTTTTGGAAAATAATCAACTTCATTTATTCCTTCCCAATGTGGTAGTAATATCATTCGATCAAAAGAAACCATCTCCCATTGGTGAACGTTATATTCCTTTTATTTGATTATATACTTGAATATCATTTTATTAGTTGATATATAAAATATTTAACTGTATAATTAATTCCAATATTTGATTAATAGAAATAAAAATACTATTGAATCTAGATCATAACACATGTAATTTTCCTTATGAAACAAAATTTAATGTGAGAAATACACTACCACTAGGTCATTGTGCATGATTATTCTACCCAATCGTGTTATTTATGTTATTGATGCATATCAAAAAACCTTATCCACTACAAGAAAATGTTATTACATGTGTGGTGGATATCCTTCGCTTGTGCTCTATGAAATTTTATTCCACACCACCTATCCCATGAAATTTCATCCCTTTGGAGTTAACATGATTTATGGATTTGATAGTCATAATAAATTTACCATAACAAATATATTATATCATTATATTACAGGAAATTTTTAGATTTTTTTTTGAATGAGTGTTGGTATTTATTCTTCAACAAAGAATTCATTTAAAGGATTTACATATTCAACATTACGTAAGATAAAATGATCTAGGAAGTATATATTTTTTAGATATAATTCAGTCCACAAATTTTTGGAATATTCTTTATCTTATAAAATTTTCTTTAAAAAAAACTCTCAAATAATAGACATTCTCTTCATGGAATATGGAATATATAATAAATTCGTTAATGAGGGCCTTTAAAATATATTTAGGTAACATTAACTGACATTATTCATTATATTCATGAAGATAGTACAATAATATGTAATTTTAATAGGAATCACTAGAGATTTATATTTTAATATATTTTATTAAAGGATATAATGGTAATTTCCGCCAATTAACCCATAACTAATGATATCTAGACTGAATGAAAAATATTTTATAAGTATAAATCCCATATTATTTAACAAAATATTAATCAATTCAGGGTTTATTATTTTTGTTCTTCTTTCTAATGTTTTTTAGTTCATGATAATCAATTCATAGGTTCATTGATCCATTTTTTTCAAAATAAATGGAACCGGTTTACCATATGATGAAGAACTAGAGCATAAAAACTCATACCTATATTTAATTATATTTTCTACTCCAATTATACTAATTCATCCATGTAAATTCAATATGAAACCATTCATATATTCATAATAAACCATATGATTTCAATTAATAAATCAATTTCATGATCTGGGGGAATGCCTAGATACTCCAATAAAATTACATTAACATATTCTATCAAGATATGAATATAATAAATATAATGTTTCTTATAATTTATTTTCTAAATTTCCATATATTATTGGGTATAATGTCCTATTTAATTCATATATTTATAAATATGTATTATGATTCCACATTACGAAAATATTTGATCATAAGATTCGATTTCATATCCGTGTAATTTATAAGGGATCTATATATATATTCAATGCATTCCGAAAACCACACACATTTTTTCATAAAAGATTTTTATATTATTTATCTAATTATCATTCCCCCAGTATTCTCTTAGAGAAGATTTATATATTATTTATGAGTACCCAATAATTTTTTTTCCCCTAATAGTAAAATACCATAGCATGGGTAGTGCATCAAAGTTTGGAGAATTAAAATAATTCCACTGTTAATTTTAATTCTCCATTATGAGGAACTCTATTCGAAATTCCCTATGATTAGATATATTAAATTAAATGAATGAATGATATGGGAACATCAAATTTACCTAGATCATCACATCCAATCAAATATAAGGACCATAAAAAGGGAATGTTTCAATATACAAAAAATCAATAAATCACCCTAATGTCACAGCATTTTCACTAGGCATAATATCATTCATAGAATATATATAATTGCACATTATATCAAACACTTCTCAAAATGTAATGGATAATTTTCTCCACATCCAATATATATACTAAAACTGGGTTTCCCTATGCTTATGTGTCGTCTCCTCAACCTTGCACGTCCCCCATATCACTATTTCCATTCCGGTTTTACCCCCATACAATCACGTCCCTCCTCCAAACCTTTCCCCACTCCGCCCGTGATTTGGATTTCACAGCTCCACTGAATCCTCATTATCCTCCAATGATTAGGGTTTTATCTCACCTCATTTCACGACATCAACTCATGCATACCATCATCAACCTTGACAGGCTCATCAAAATCTCGATTCTTCTCTCTAGTCGTGCTTCCGTCTTCGGTTACTCTGACTACAGCTCCTCCGATCACGACTTCTCAACAACCGGTGACTCCTCCATTAGCTCTTGCACATCCTGGTCCTCCACTCCACCTGTGGTTCCCTTTCCCTAGAGTTATCTGTGAGTAACCCTAGGTATAAACAATACTCCGACCACAGTCGGCAGTTCGTCCACGAGCTTCGTCCTTCCACCACGTGTCCAAAATTTGTCGACGAAGCTTACGGTATCATTTTTCTTTCAGTAGGGTTTTCCATCGACTACTCTTACACACATTTTTTATTCACATATATCTTCTTGCAGATTGTAGTATACTTATAATCCTATTCCGGTAATATTGTATCTGTGCATCGGTAAGCATCATCGAGTCCACTATCTATTTTTCTGCATCTAAATGTCCACATTTTTTCAATATCTTTGATACCATTGGACCTACATCTTCAACTTTATTGTGGCCTAATTCAGCAACACGTGCATACATTTCCAAAACTTCATTCCCTGCTAGCAGAGTTCTTCTAGTCGTCAAAAATTCATAAACTATATATCTCCCGTTGTTCTACTGCTGAAGCTAACTATAAAATTTTCTCCATCGACTACAAAACCAACTAAGGTTTAACAGCATGATACTACCCTATCTCACACAAATATTTCTACGGTTGTATGAAAATACTACCTTAAAAAAGAACCTCCAATTTTCTCTACCTCTCCCTCCTCCTTTATCCTGAAAAAACCCAAGGTTGGATTATTCTTTGAAAAATCCAACTCAGAAAAGGTATTAATGGTGATTCAATCAAATCATACAAAGAACTCCAGCTTATTTTTTCCTAATACTTCATATTTTTCATACTAAACTGGTATGTAGATTGATTTCACTTTCAATAGAGACTGACTCTTTCCATTGTCAATTTTCTCTCATAAGATATGGGCGACCTCCACCACTATTTACTTTGTTCCTGGTTTTTAGTTTAAAAGCATCTGTCAGCATATCAAGAATATAACCCTTTTCTTGTTTCTGATACTTTCTTTATTTGTGTGTGAACTAGGTTTTCCATGAAATATTTCATGGTTTCAGATGCAGGTTGTGGAGTTGTTCTTGGTTGATTTAAATAGGGTTCACAAAATATAGGCAATCGCTGATTTATTTAATTCAGTTGGCTTATTTAATTCAAATTGTGTTGGTGCATGTTATAATTGTTCAATTAGATGGAAAATTGTCATATGTGATGGAATAGTTTTAATATTTTTCTTATGCTAGAATAACTGAATTATTTCATTTAAAATCTTGACTCTTTGTGAACTTGCATGGTTTCAGATGCAGGCTATGGAGTTGTTCTTTCCTGATTTAATTCGGGTTCACACAATATAGGTTATCGCTAATTTAATTAATGTTTTTGGTTTATTTAATTCAAATTGTGTTGGTGTAGGTTGTCAAGGTTCAGTTTGATGGTATCGAGCACCTCAATGTGATTTAATTCAATTCATATTCCTTCCTTCTAATTTCCATTGTATTTAATTCAATTCATATTTTTTTAGTTTAGTATGTGGCATCATATTTCTTAATGTTTTGGATTCATTGTATATATCATTTGTGATTCAATTTATAAATTGTATTTAAATTTACTTACTTTAGTGTATTGATTCCATCATTTTTAATAATTTCAAATTGTACCCTATCAATATGCTTGGTCAAACATTAATGAGATGTTTTTTGTGATTTCTCTAATATTAACATATTTTCATTGGTCCATGTATCTAATTCCAATTTGGTAGGGGCACGAGGCTGAGGAAATACTTCTTCGGTACCATAACATGGTACGAAATTAATATCATTGGAACACTTTTTATGATAAACAGTTTTTATAGCATCAAAACATATGATATTTTATTTTCTGTTAGAAATATTCTAAATGATTCATATTCAATTTGTAAATTCATGTTTTAATATTGACAGAAAAATAGTCATTGGAAGATGTTTTTTTCCATTCAAATTTATTCATTCAATAATCAAGACAATGCTTCCTCCCACTGCAGAACCATACTGGACTATAATTCAAATTGGTTTATACCCTTTCATGTGGTCGTCAATGGAGTTATCCCATCAAACACATGCTGTGATTGTGGTATTCATATAGTAATGAATCTTTTTGAATTTTTTTAAAATGTATTCCCTTATGTGTCTTTGAATATTCTGCATGTACTTATTATTTATAGATCTTTAATGTTTAATAGAATTGTGAAATTTATTTTCATTCTATCCCAGTATTCAATATGTCCTCATATATATTTTTTAATTCAATATCATGTTTTCAGGTCTTCTAAAGTGGTTGAGAGATCACTTTCAAATCTCGGAATGGGTGAATGTCTCGATTCAGTTGAAAAAAATCTTGAATCACCTCTTTTTATCCATTACTTTTCACTATTCAGGTATGATTTAAAACCACCAGTACATCACTCTAAACATGGAGTTAAGAAACATCAACATTCAATCTATCTTTATCAATTTTTTTTCAATTTCATGTTAGCATGACTTTTAATGTGGATGAAGGCTCTCTGTTGATGCTACATCACATGGGTGAATGTCTCCATTCGGGGAAATTATATCTGTCTAACCCTCCACTTACCCAGGATTGGTCTGTGTTCATGTATGTTATAAAAATAGTAACCTAGGTAGGTGTTTTTTTCACCGCCTTCTATTTTCATTACATCTTTGGATTAGACAAAGTTTTTTTTCCGTTCAATTTCATTATATCATTTAAACACAATTCATTTTTTTTCATTCAATCGACAATTTGTTACCATCGAATTACTAATTAAATAATTAGAGTGGTATGTATTTTTTGTAAATTATTGATTTAATTCATCTCCTAATGTACAAAAACTTGTTGATAGAGTTTTATGATGACGATTTAGGGAAATAGACAGTTATAATAACTCATGACGATGCAGTATCCACAAGCCATGCCAATGAACTACATCCCCGTTTAAAGGAAAACATAAAATAGAATACATTCTTAGGTGATTGAAATTTTTTGGTGCATATGAAAGGTATCAGAAGAACATTATAGAACCTATTCTTTTTCAAATTTTCTTATACATTTTTATATCAAATTTTAACTCTAATTTTATTATAGGATAGAGGAATGATGTTATAACACATATAAGACACACAGTTATCCTTCTTCATTAGTATAGGTTGTGTATTATACATTTTTTCCTTTTTTATTCTTTTTTCTAGCATATATAACATATTTCCTAGTATATAGACATAATTTAGAAATCAGTTTCTATTATAATTTTCACATTTCCCAAATCAATTTCAGTTAATTATCTAGCATATATGCAGGGGCTGGGAAGGTCAGAGGGGGGAGGGGAGGGGAGGGGAGGGGAGGATGATGGCGATGGTAGGGGGCTGCTGGGGAAAAAGATTGGGCTTGAGGAGGGGAAGGGAGGGGCATGGGATGGGCAGAGGTTGGGCAGGTTAAAGGGGGGGAGGGGAGGGGAGGGTGATGGATGGGGGGAGGGGGATACTGGGGAAATGGTTGGGCAGGGGGCGGGGAGGGGAGTGGAGTGGAGGTTAGGGGTTGGCCAGGTTGAAGAGGAGGGGTGGGGAGGGGAGGATGGTGGTAGGGGGAGGGGGTGCTAGGGGAATAAAGTTGGGCAGGGGGAGGGGGAGAGGAGGGGAGGGGAGGATGAGGCCAGGGGGAGGGGGCTTCTAAGGGAACATATTGGGCAGGGGGAAGGGAGGAGAGGGTTAGGGAGGGGGCTGCTTTATGTGATACCGCCCAACCTAAGTGAAACATTGAATGTTATTTGAATTCATGTCCATTTATATATTATGATTTATATACTTCTGTTGTGTTCTTAATGTACATTTGAATGTACTTTTTTAGTTGGATATTTCATTTATGTCCATTTCTATGACTAATTTTTTTGTAACCAATTTTCCGATTGCGTACCATTTGTTTTTATGAAAAAAGGACCATAGAAATTAAAGGATATCAAAATAAGAGGCCCAAGAACTCTTGTTATTTATGCACCAAGAGTTTTACATCTTGTAATTCTTTGGGTGTCCATATTATTCAACATGTGATGTATGGAATCTACGTATGGGTAATTATTTTATTTTTTGACTCATCATTTAAGTGTCCAATGCTTTTATTATTTCAAAATATATGAACAGTATTTGAATTATCCCAGATTTTTATAGCTAAAACATTGGAATTGAATTGTTCTTCCCAACTGGGGATCCTGAGAAAGGTTTGTGCTTAATTGTAGATAATAGTTCAGAGTAGTGTGACATTTTATTTTGATGCATGTGCTACCTAATTAGATGTTATACATGGTTTTTTAATTTTTTTATGTTTCTTGATCATTGTAATGTCTCCCAATGTAATTTCATGTCTTCTTTAATTAAGTTTTTTTATCACCGCCTCAGGTATGTTACATGAAATCATCATGTTTTAAGGTGAAACATCAATAATGGATAAATATTGTGTCAAAAGTATTTGATTTCTTCTCAAAGTTATGGTTGAATCGTTCTAAGACTTGTGATTGTTAATAATTAATAATTTTTTTCACTACATTATATATACACTACAGTACCTATAATGCCCAAATTTGAGATTTGTTATCTAAAAAGCAATTATTTCCATCCCCCACTATCCCTCCATATTCTATATATACCTACATCATACATATATATGTTTTCATGCGTGAAAGTATTTATTCCAACCTTCCATGCCAATATATTTTAATTTTTAGTACAGATAGAGAAGTATGAAAAAAAGTTCAAGGAATCCAAATTGGCTGACATGGAAAACATGAACACTGAAGAAAGCTCCATTCTTAGAGGTACCCACAATCATTCCCTACTCATTATTAGAGAATATTCCTCCAAATCAAATGCACAAAAAAATATTGGCTGTTCAGAGTTTTTTTTCATTTCTCTATGACAACCACCACTACGATTTTGTCCCATTTATCTATAACATTGTGGATTCTTTAATTTTGGTGGCTTTTGATGTGCACTAATCCCTTAGAACTAAAAAATAGTCTTCCGTGTCATCACTGTCAATAAAATAGATGTTGGCATGCATGAATGGTTTATGCTGAACCATATTTCTCCTAAAACTGTTTAAGTAAAAGGAATCTAATGTAACATTAAAATAAATTTAAACATTTGATTCCATACCAAACACTGAAAGGTTATTATAATTTCATTGTTTAAATTTAAGGTTCCCAACAACAATGAAAGATGCTATATAGGTTGATAAAATTTTCATAGCATGAAAAGGTAAATTTTTTGTTGATATCATTTGAGATTTCAATAAAATTGTTAGTACATATATTTTTACTGTGGATTATGTTGGTAGGGTGGGTTGGTTGGGTGGCTGTGTTCATTTTCATGTAGTTTTGTTACTTAGTTTCTTCCGCATATAATAGTTTTTTGTACATTTATTTTCCATTGGATTCCTCATTTATAATTTGATGATAAATAATGATCTGAAGTGTTATCTATACATTTTTTTCTATCATCATTTCAATTTTCATGTGTGGTTTAGTTTTTTAAATGTGACCAATATGTTTATGTGAATTTAATTTTAGTTTTTTTAGTGTAGAATTTTACTAACTACTGTGTTGTTGAACTGATTTTCCAAGCCTTGTCAAGGTGGTATTTTTAGAAGATTATATTGGGATTCAGCGGTATTTTTCAACCATACGAGATATTGATCTGAGGGAAAAACATGGAGCTTTAGAATAAATGCCAATGTATGGATATGGGTGATATCTAAAGACATATTGAATGTACCTAAATTTTTTTCATCCCTGCATATACAAGATTTAGAATTGATCAATTTTTTGAATGTGAAAAATATGTTTATGTGAATTTAATTTTAGTTTTTTAGTGTAGAATTTTACTAAATACTATATTGTTGAACATATTTTCCAGGCCTTTTCAAGGTTGTATTTTTAGAAGATTATGTTGTGATTCAACGGGATTTTTCAACATTATAAGATATTGATCTCAGGGGAAAACATTGAATTATCGAAAAGATGAAAAAGTGTAGATAGTGGGTGATATCTAAAGAGATATTGGACATACTTCAATTATTCTCATCCCTGTATAGAAAGATTTATTATTGATCAATTTCCCTGGGATTATGGGATGAATATATTTGATTTATATACATGGAGGAAAAACATAATATGCGACAATCACTTGATTTTAAATTTGATGATTATATTAACATGTGTCATGGTTAAAAATTATTTCATTTTTTTAAAATATAATAGATATAAATATAAATATAACATATTAATTGTTTTTACTTTAATATATAAATTTTCTCAACATTATTTTGGTCTTCAATACATCAATTGTTATGAAGGGAATGCAAAATTACTTCCATATTGATGAATCGTCTAATACATATATCTCATTAGATACTAATTATCTTTCAATGACACAATATGAAATGAATTAATGATTCCTACTAATCTGCATATATTCATCGTTGCAAGCCCATAGAATCATGTTAACCCTAGGAACATGAACATCTCTCTATTTGGCCTTCCAGAATTTGTCTCTATATCACCCCTTACCTCCATCTCAGCCTCCACCTTTGTCTTTCATTTCATTTCTGTCTTTCATACTCGCCTCTCCCATTCCATCATGTTCCATCTCTTCAAGCATTAGTCTTCACTCCATTTCCATTTGTCAAATTATGTCCACTCACTTCATAGAATAACATTTATTTTTTGTTTTAAACATTTCCAATTTTAATATGATTTATTATGTTTCAAAATTAGTATTCTATTATTGATAATATGAATTTTTTTAGAGTGCCTTTAAAATTTACAGGAAATGTTCTAGTTATAAATATTTAAAGGATCAATATCATGTCAATATAAGTTAACGCATATTCATGTTAGTCATAGAGAATCATTTTTTTCGTAGAGTTGAAATTTACAATATCCCATTATTTTAATTTCTGTAATAGGTTTTTTATCTTTTAATAAATAATAAATAATCTTATATGCACCATGAATTTGGAATAATATCCAATATATACATATTCAACAACACATTGTTCAATGAATATGAGTTAGAATGAATATTTTGTGTGTGTTTCACTTAACCCACCTTTAGACACATATTTTTATACTACCCTTTTTATCATCCACTGTGAAATACATGCTGGACTCATATTATCCTTGCAATACTTGTGTAGAAATCCATTTAAATTGATATACCATATTAAACTATTGATATGAAAACTACTTAATAAACTCTATTATTTGAATTCATTACCATTAGAACATTCTTCATAATTTTTGAAGGAATCATGTGATGATCCTTAAAATATATTATTTCACTTCAATTAAGTCATTTGAATCCTTATAAATGAATAGAAACCCATAAAAATTCTAATCATGAATATATTATCCACACAATCATATGCCTTCATCCATACTCTATCTTCTTCATAGTTTACCAAAAAACCTCTCCATATAAAAAAAATCCTTCCACATAGTTGATCATTCATGTTTATCAATTACAGTTCGCCTAGATTCATTGTTTCACCATCATGGACTTACCAAGATTCATATAAACCACATTCAGGGAATTTCAGATGGATTCATTCCTCCTCTGTAGTTGTATACCTCATCAGATGCTTTGAAATATTATATACCAATTTGATTATTTCATGTATCTACTATGCATACCACTATATACCCAAAAATTAATTTTCCATTTCATGTATAAATCTCTAAACATTTATTTACCAAAAAATCATTTACATGATATTTAAAAAATATAAAAACCCCACAAATGAATCCTATAATTTTGAAACAATCTTTATAGTGAATTTTATAATCTACGTGTTTACATAAACAAAAAAATAAATATAAATTAAATCTAGGTATATGTTTTTCAAACTACATTACCATTCATGTTTTTTGAGAATATTTTTATTTTAGTAAACATTTCCAATTACAAAAACAGATTCACCACAATATTCAACTTATATTCTCACATTGAGACTCTAAAAAAACCAATAAATTCATCAACATATTCTATAATGTCGTATATTAAATGATCAGTTTAATAATTTACTTTCCAATTAATCATTCAACAATAAATCTCATCATTATCAATAAAACATATAATACAGTCATTAAAAAAAATATTCTAAAAAATCATCATAAATTATTATATTATATTAACACTAAATAATGAAAATTGTGTATTTATTGAGAAGAAAAATTTATTAGTTATGCATGGTGAAATGTTTTCATCATGAACCAAACAAATATCCCTTCATGATATGACTTCATTGATAGAGTAACTTGAGAATATCGACATTAAGAAATGAAAAAATAATTTGTCCAATATATCCATTATGAATATAATATCTTCATTCGTCACATTAATCACCCATGAAATAGGATTGTGGAAACTCGGACACATCCTATTTTATGACTAATATTTCCCCACCAACCATGAAACCTAATGTCCATGCATTAAATGTAAATGATAGTATAAAAATGGTTTTCTTTATATATGTAATTTTTAAAAAAAAACCATATTGTGGGTGGGTCCAAATGTACAATTAATATTTTTCCAGCATCACATGATTATGTTAGCTAGATGATATTTTAAAAATACATGCTTGGGTAATGAAATTTTCATTATAAAGTAGATACTAATTTATCTATACTCATTCACATAAAAAAATAATCTAGAAACCATATTTTCTATTATAAAATGATTCTTCATTATAATTTAATTCATTATTTAGTTATGAACTGAATGGTTTAAAATATTGGTAACACTTGAATTATAATAATTGATTCGGACTAGATATGTTACTTTTACTCAATTATTACCAATATGTAGCATCATCCACAATTACAAAATTTAATATTGAGTAGTTATAATGTATTTAGATACATTAGTTTTTATAGGAGAACAAAATTTATTCCAACATAGGTAATAATAAAAAAATATTACAAGATAAACTTAATTATCATGTTTTTAATTCCAATCATGTTTTGATCTATTTGAATAAATGATTTTATATCTAGATAAAAATTGTAGTTATGTTTCAAAATTAAATAAAACATCACATGTTCCTTTGATATGTTGAATATTTAATTTCAATAATAATAAGGTATTCTTATATTTTTAGTTTGAAAATATTCCAAAAAATATATTGATTATAAAAATTAATAATGAATTTCCATTATGTAAAATACACCCACATATATTTCAATATTTTTTAACATTGATAAGTTTTAAATTTTCATTTATAGATACAAACTCTTTTTAAATAATAATGTTATCTTGTATATGGAATCCTCTGATTATTATCTTCCTCCAAGATTCCTTCTAATATTTGACTTGTGAAATTATTGTTCATAGACACATTATATCACATTAAAATATCTAAAAAATCAAGTTTTATGTAATGTTCCTTTTTTACTATAATATAATTAAATCAAAAAACCATATTGTTTATTAATTATTAAATTATGAAATGACTATTCTATCTATAAACACTACACCCACTGATATTCTATTACTATATCTATTGAAACAGATATTATAATAAATTCTACAATATTAAAAACTAATCTTACTTATAAACTGATTAAGTCAGGAATCCCACACACCGTTTGAAGGAATAATGAACAAAATAAATCCATATAAAAAAATATTTCCCCAGTCTTCATGAATTAGGAAACCCACAGGTGGGGTTTTGGATAACTCTTATCCGTGAAGAGATTTTAGAAATGATTAGTTGAAATTTGTATCATAAAAATGAATTTTTATTTAATTATCATATAAAATAAAAGTGAAACTATCTATAGAATTAAAATTAGTGAATTTTTTCAATCGTTAATGATACCCTTTATCTGTTTGTAACCCTTTTATAAGATTATGATTTATTTATGTATTAGAATTCATATTTAATTTATTTTGTTATGGTAAACCTATTTGGGAACAAAACATGTCTTTTCTTTTATCTTAAAAAAATATTAAATTTATAATTATTGTTGATTTTTTAATGATCATTATTCATCATAAAAACCTAATTTTAAGCCCCATATTTTTATTTAAAACACTTCATATTTACATTACATAAGAATAGTACTTTTCATAGAGACATCATTCTCCTAATATTAACTATAACAATTTCATCACTAAAAATATTATTCTTATCTATTTTATCATCATGCATTTGTTTTTATGGATGAATGAATAACACCATCTATCAAATTATAAATTTCATCAAAAAATTTATCATTTTCTATTTATTCTAAGATAATGTAATTATCTATTCATCAGTTTCACCTATGAAACCTTTAAAATATTTTATAGAATTTTATTAATTCCCCAATATAGTGATATAATTATATTCAAAATTCCTTCCTAATTTTATATTGGAATATTTATATGTTATTATTTATCTTTAAATGATATGTAATAGACCATCATACATATGGGGTTAAAAAATAATTTGATTTTAAATATTAAAAATCATTAAATTACATCTACAAATTTAAATGTACTATAAAATAAGATTTTATCTATTCCATAACTCATATGTGTTATTTTTCAATAAGATTTTTCAAATCTCTATTTGAAATATAAAATAATTTCAATAATACTTCCTTACCCATGTTCTTGATATGGGTTTTTTGGGATAATCATTTATCGAGACATGTTGTTTATGATCTACTTTATCCTCTCAACCGGACAATTATTCGGGGGAGAACTCAATATTGTAACCTAATTCATTATCCCATGTTTTATGATAGATATCAACATATGAATGTTTGTATAAACTATTCCATTATCATGTTGGGAGGTAAAAATATTTTACCCAGGAAATAACTCATCCTATATCTGATATTGTTTACTCAAATTAAACAACATAGAAATGTGAGCAATGACAATACTCCACACTAGCCAAATATAATCACAATTTAAAATAATATAATATATCCTCCTATCCTATTTTATTGGTTATATATGGCTACACATAGAATTATGAACATGTTCAAACTCTATTACTAAGTTTCACTCTTTGACTTATTATACAGTTTTTGTACTATTCACTGGTCTTCACATAGAAACATGCACAAGTTCAATCTCTATTACAGAGTTTTATTATTTGAAATATTATATAAATTGTGTAAACATAACTAGTTGGAAGGAATAAACAATGTGTGTAATATTACATGAATTTTTATAGATATCCCTATTTTACATTTAACTTGTTTCATTAGGGGTGGATAGATGAAATTACCAATACATTTATTCTAAAACACTTGTTTTATTCTTCCATGGTGATAAAGAACATATATTCTAATCACTTAAGATTATATAAATTCCGTATTATGTAATTAAATTGCAAAATAATCCACTATAATTTCTTTTCACAATAAATATCATCATGGTAAATAATTATTCATTCCTCAAGTCACTGAATTTACTCAAAAAATCATATTTTGGACAGGACAACCTACTATCAAGACCACCATGTGATTAATATCATTTCCCCAAAACATGTATTTTCATGAGACAATAATTAGTTGGAATTCATAATTTTAAAATAAAATGAAACATTCTAGGACTAATATAATGTTTTTCATTTGAACCATATATAAAATAGTGAGGTATGTTCATCCACTATAAATAATCTACAACTAGCATGATTTTACAATTTTAGGGAAATATATTCACCCACTTCCTGACCAATTATCATATTGAATCAACATCATTATATTCACATAGATTGTTTTCTAACTGACATGATCATGCTCATAGTTTCAGATACCAAATTTATTATGATTGATTAAATATTGATTTTAAAACATAATCCAACAAGATGAATCCTTGATGTATTAAAAACAAAACCATTGGGTTTTCATCATAGATTCCTATGTAATTATATTAAGGATTATTTGGTTATATGTCAAAATTATTTGTAATGAAAACGTTTCCATTAAATGTAATTTGAAAAAAAAATTTAAGGATATATTTTTTGTCTTGGTCCATTAAGTATCATTTATATATAGATTTATTCTTTTTTTATGTATCATGTAGTTCCTTGACAATAAAAACTTTCATTAGCTAATTTATTATGTGAATTTTCTAAAAAACCAATTATCCCTTGGGATCTATAATTAATTTTTTTGGAGTCGTACTTATGTGAACCATCAAAATAATTATTTGTTCTTGTAGTCTATATTCATAAATCAATACTTCTAATGTATATTCAATCTCAAAAAAAATCATTTTCATTAAAATATGAATTTTTCTTTTACAAAAAAATTGAATTTATGACTTTTTATTCTTCAAAGATCAAGATTCACCTTTTATATATCTTACATGACATTTATTGATGATTTCATTTAGTGAGTCAAGACTCTCAAAACAAAATCATATTTCCATCATATGCCCTCAAATTACTCCTCATTATCATTAATATATTAGACATGATTTTTATTCATTCTAAAAAATTTCTATATAATACCCATATATTTATATATCAAGAATGTGGTTTAATTCCAGTACTCCCTATATATTTTATTTTATTTATTATATTTCTAAATTTCAATTTATACCATTATATTAGATTTATCCTCATATTATTTAAATATTTGTTGTATTGAATCATGAACCCCAATAATGGATTGAAATATTTTTCTACAATCTAACATTCTATTTTTAAAACATGATCATTCTAAATAAACATTGATATATACTCTTCCTTTTAATTATCCTTCATTATTTTAAATCTCTTTTCTTCTCTAGGAACATTCCACAATCTTCACTATAATATTTTCATTGTTAATATTTCATGTATTAATTTATTTTTTATCTTTTTGTTTCTAAAATACTAGATTGTAATTGATAATTATTATTTTTATGTATTAAATTTAACTTTCAACATCACCTAGCATTCACATTAGATAAATTCATTATCATTATAATTCCTTAATCATTATGAAAATATAAAATATATTTGTGAAACTTTCGAAAAAAATATAAATAAATTTTATGTGAGTTGAGAATTCGCATTAATGATTTCATTTTACTATAGTTGAGTTTATAAAACAAATTTCATGATTTCATTCAATAAATTTTATTATATGCCTTACATCATAGTGAGTGTCCTCATTTCTAGGAATTCAAAAAATTGATACTTAGCCTTTCCCAAATAATCATTATCATCATTTATAAAATCTTATAAAACATTGATAAAACGAATATGATCCACTTATAAATCCATTTTATTTTTAACCTTTAGTAAATAGACTATCAGAATGAGATGAGATTGAAACATTATCAATTTGTGCACAATAAATATCATATAATTAATCGTTTACATAAGGCCATGAATGTCCATCATAGTTATGTTTTATTAATAATATAATGAATCAATTATTGTATTTTACAAAATCATAAAGTCCCCATAATTATTTTAGAGAACTATAAATTTCACATCATAGATTTTTATATCACAATCTTTTCAATTTATTATGTTTTAATAAATTGAAGGTTATAATTAAGATGATAAAACCTTCATATATTAAAATTGATAAATCCCTCCCAAAATAATTTTGTCATATTGTATCAATGAGAAATTATCTTATTACTTTATATAAAAAATCCTTAGTATCTATATCTTATAAAATCCCATGTATAGTAGATATACAAACAAAAATTCCTTATTTTTTATCTATTTATACATAAAATTCATAGAATATTGAATATTGTTTCCCAATAATATCAAAAACCATTTATGATTGACCATAGATAAGGAATACACATAGAAATGTTTACTAACTTTAGTGTCTTTCTCTAATAATAATTATTTTCCATACTTAGTTTAATACAATGAGATGGTGAGTGAATAATTTTATGATGAATTATTGAAATTATACATCCAGATAAATGAAACTTTATTGAGTCTTATTTTTTGTATACTATATAATCTTCTAAACCAATGCAATAGATATATAAATTTTACATGGCTAACCATAATCCATCAAATAAAATGAGAAAATTAAGGCAATGTTATAATGTAAAAAATGAACAATATAAAAATATTGTTAAAATATTAAGATTGGAATGACTATCCATTATTTTTTAAACCATCCAAATATATAAACTCAATGTTTCCCAACATATGTGTTCACAAAACTCCAAATAATGATTATTTAGATGATATATCTTTTATCTAAATTGGTGAACACATATGTGACTATTTCATAATGTTTTTGTTACATAAAGGAAGAAATATAAATTAGAACATTTCATCAAATTCATGCATAAATCCTCTATGAAAACTTTTTCTCAGTGAATTGTGACATCCCACACCAATAACATGTAACACAATTCAGCATGCCATTTCTATGTGGAAAACAATTAATTGTGTACAAGCCACCCAATTTATCCTATGAAAAGTGACCATGAATGCACCATTTCATAGAGAAACATCACAATAATCCTGTATATAATACACAGTCATCCTATTTACTCCACATATTGTCTCCACATACAGCCTATATCACTTACTTACCAAGGGATACATAATTTACATATAATTACTTAATGGACACTAGTTACATAATATACCTTGTGAACTATCATATTAGTAGGTTGAATTTTCAAGAAATGAATCTAAAAGTTAATTTTCACCCATTAAACAATGAATTTATTAGTGGGGAACATATATATACATATATATACATAATGTAAAATATAAATCATATTAAAAATTATGTACTACCCCTTCAACATCCATTACTTTATTATTCTCTCTATATCTATATTCTTGAAAACACTACATTATGGCCATTAGAACAAATTTTAAACCATCAACCATTGATCTCTATTACCATCCCACTTAAAACCATTTTTGTATGGCCCAACAATACTAGTACATTGTAGTATATCTCCTTTATGGACTCCCACACATCCATGTGCCTCTTTCATGGTTATAAACCTCATACAGTGATAAAACCTTCCACATAAATAATGTGAATCATTATTTAGATACCATATATACTACTTGGATACCTCACGAAAACAAATATATATTTCTTATAAAACATTATATTTTTATTAACAGAATATTCAAAAAAATTATTTTTGAAACCATTGAAAAAATCCATTATCCAAACTTTTATGGTAGAATTAAACATATTGGATCATTATCTTCTATCATTTTTAATCTCAATTACCAAAGAAATCATAATTTACATGATGTGGAATATTTAAATGATACAATAGGTATTTTTCATTGATAACTCAATAAGTAATCACTATAGTGGGGATTTTATTACCATTAAGTATTTATTGATATAAATTTTTTTTTAAAACCAGAAATAAATATTAATCTTTTTGAGTTTTTTCACAAGATAATTTGTTTTTAATTATCTAATTTTCATCCATAACCATATTCATAATTTTAAATTTCAAAATAATTATTTTATTCAAATTCCATTGGATACCACTAATATTGATTCTCATAAATAATTGATTTATTATGAAACTTTTCTGTATAATGTCCATATATCTTTGAATTGATGTAGTATTACATGAGTTGTTAATTATTATTAGATTTAATTCAATATGTATCTCCAAGATATTCATAATATTTATTTTTATCACTTTTACAGAGGATAAATTTAAAATTACCCTATGATAATTACACCCAAGAATCTTCTCACACTTTCATCATGTTATAAAATGAATATTTTCATGTATTAGTTTTATCACTTTATATTTGATGAAACACTATTTTCCTTTATTATCCCCATACAGCAAGAATATTATGATTTTGTAATAACAATGTGTACATTGAGAGTATATAAAAAATATTTATAAGTATAAATTTACATATATCTAATTCTTGTTGAATAGAAAATTTTAATCCATAAAAAACAAATGATTTTGATTTTAAGAAATATATCAATACAAGAAGCGTTTATTGTATGTTCTAAAAATGTTTCTTCAAATTTACACATTCAATAATTCTATTTATAATATAATTTAGTAACTTCACTAATAAATTAAATGTTTGTTATTATGTAAATATATATATTTATAAATATGTTATTGATCTTCCCTAATTAAGGGACTCAATTTCTTCCTCACACTACAAATTATCCATTATAGACAACCTTTAATTATATTCACCATCCAATTGAAAAAAAAATTATTTTATCTAGTAATATATAATGAATTGTATTCTTATATAATTTCAATAAATATCTCAATAAATATTCTATTGGAAAACCCAATAATGGAGGGTATACTTTCCCACAAAAAATAACTCAATTGAGGGTAGTCCCTTCATATAGTAATTTAAAATTTTATAATGGATTGTGTTATCTAATTATAGCTTTAGTGTATTGGTTTATTATATTCACCCATGGATTCATTCTATATCCCAAGACATATCGATTCTTAATAGACAAATAATTACATTATCTATTCCAAACATCTTTTACTCATTTCCGCCTATTTCAAGTCTTTAACTTAAACAAATAACATATGTGTCTATATCAAGAAATAAATACTTGTGTATGAAATCATAATATATTCAAAACCAATCATAACCATTATTAAATTATGTGTCCAATATTAAAATATATGCCATTTTAGGTTCATTTTATATAATGTTTTAATTCAGAAACATTTTTAGTTTATATCCAATTAGTCATCCTTAAATATTCAATAAATTTATTAAAACCCATTATTATTAGCATAAAATATGTTAAAAATATCTCTATCCTAACCATTGCATCATTTTACATAATACATAGACAATCTAACAAAAAATAAAATACCATAACATCTTCATTTAGTTCCTTTTGAGAGTACAAATATTTCTTTTTTTTTAAAAACACTTCAAAATATCCAAAAAAAAATTATCATGATTGATACCCTTATAGAAGAATTTCCAAAAAAACACCTCTTCATTTTATGAGAACAGATTTAGATAAAAATGTGATGATATAATTTTTGTAAGAATAAAAACCATAATTAATAACAAAATAGCCTAATTTTGGAGTCATAATATAAGTATGTGGAATGACATAGGATTTGTTTCATAGGATTTTGGATGTATGAGTAAATAATAAAATGACATAATAACAAGAGAGATGAAAATTTAATAAGAATGTGGAATATAGATTATAGTGACCCATCCTTTTCTTATTTTACTATTACATCATTTTAATGATAAATATCTTTATATTATTACACATAGAGGATCCAATGGTTTAGTGTCTTCAGAAAACTAGGACCATACATAACAATTACAAAATCAAGAAGAAACATTTATATAATTTCTTATTCACTAGTTTCTTATTGGAACTTATAGTACATGTAGTAACCAGATGATATATGTCAAAAGGGGTGAGCTAAAATCCCAGTAAGAGGATATATAAGAACAATATAACAATGGTTGAGCATAACCATTACATAGGAAAAGGATCCTAAATATGAAAAGAAAAATAAATAACAAACATGAAATGTGGAAATGCATAAAAATGAAGCATCATGTATTAGTGGTTAACTACCACAAATACCTATGAAAAAAGATAGAATCTTGTTCACACATCATTTCTAATTAACTGATGATATTCATCACGTTACCCAATGCATTAGAGCGCTATATAATTCCATGTGCACCCATCACATTGAAACATTATCATTTATCATGAATGCCACAATGAACATATATAAAAAATGAACATAACTAACACATGAAAAGGAGTGGGGTTCATACCATAATGAAACATTCATAAATATTGGGTTCTCAAAAGAAATTGGTAATAACATACATATTTGAAGAACCCTCAAACTTATATTAGATGTAAAAGGTGTGTTCTTAAAAGAAGATTAATTTTGGAAATCATTTAGTTTGACATAAACATCAATAGAAAACCATTATTTCCTAGAAAATATAATATAATGATGATAAAATAATTTTTTATAAGTGACCGTACCATATATTGAGTTATTGAGGGAAAACCCGATGAACTAAAATTGGGTTCGAGATTTTCCCCTTACCTTATATCTGAACACTTACTTCACATTAATGTCCTGTATAACCCCAGTAGATTAGTAAAATAACCATTCCAGAACCTTTTTTAATTGAATATTGTTTATTATGGTTTCATTAAGTTATTTGATTTTTCTATGGATGGGTTATAGAGTTTAAAAACATTTTTCCGGAATGTTTGTTTTATGGTTGTTCATGACGGGTTCACTTGTATTCATAAATTGATGTTTGCCTAGAACCTGGGTAAATATCTAGAACTGATATAACATATTATTAATTATCATCCAAGAGTTTATATGATTTTATAAATTATTATATTATATACGATGTGGAATAATTATTTGATAATAATTAAATGATAATCGTTTTAGTTAATTTGGGAGGTTATCTCGACCACAAAAAACTTGTTTTGATTTATCACATAGTAATATGTACATAAGATAGTTCAAGAACATTAAATAGGACATAATACAAATAACCTATTCTGGTTCGACCAAAATAAATGTTTCATTACATGATATGAATATAGAAATGGAAATTCAAAACATGTCTTTCTTGAAGGTGATACATTAACACACCAAGAACAACATTATTTTTTATAAAATAAAAGGATGTGGGGAAGGGGGTTGAATGGTATAATATCCCATTAGTATCATATCATTCTATTATATGTATGAAATAGTTTTTATCATACCATTTGGATTTATATTGGTGCGGATAGAATAAGAAAATAATTTGAAATTGAAAGGAAATTATATGAAAGAGGATGTGAAATTACCTCTTGAATACTTCTATTGAGATCCACCTTATGGGGCACATGCTCAGAATTTTGATGATACCTGAAGCTCTTGGACATGGGTGAGGGGAAAGGGAAGATTCTTGGGTGGATTTTAATCATGTATTGAAGCTTCAGATGGGTGGTGAAATGAGGGAGTGATGGGTGGTTTTTATAGTTGAGGGGAGTGGGGTTTTTGGAATATAAAATTCATTAGAGTAGTATTTCCCCACAAGAAATGGAATAATTCGTCTTCCATGACCAAGAATAGAAATTGTATCATATGATCCCGAACCAATTTTTCTTACATCATTATAACATCATGCATGACTCTATAATTATCTTATTTAGCATATTTTTTAAATTATGGTATTTTTCTATTTATAAAAAATTCATGTATTTCAGAAAAATCTTAAATATTCACCCCAATTTTTCGACGAGTAGAATACAAAAAATAATTCCATTTTTAAAAAATAATTTTCAAACAATTGATTTTTTTATAATTAATTAAAATTATAATTTAGTATCAAAATTATTTTTAAAACAGTCATTCAATTATTCTATTATATAGTTATATCATACTTTCAACAAGAATATTATTTTTATATTATCATTGTTAAGTTTACTATTCACTAGGGTATATCACTAATAATAAGTGTATGATACTATTAATAAGGGCATGTTACTATTATAAAAAAATAATGTTTTTCATATTGAACACAAAATAAAATTCATATAGAAACCGCGTATGTTAGATTTTTAATATTTCAATCACAGAGTGACAAAAATATATGTAAAGGTCACATACCACTAAATATATCATTATGTTGTGTTTTCATGTGATTTTATGAAATATTTAAATTAATGGAATTTCTATTGAAAAAACAATGGGTCATTAAATTCGTCCCCCCTTATGAAATTTCACCCTCGAAATTTCACATTACACAAACAAGTGAGGTTACTTCTCCTTCATCACCTCCTCTAGTTCCCGGGTAGCTTCATCAAACATATGTTTCTTCCACAACACATTGAAATAGTGGGTAGTCTTGTTGCATAGAACCTTAGCTCTCCAGTACAGAATCTATACTGGCTTCTCCTCATAGGATAGATCATCTTCCATCTATACCACCGATGAGTTTACTACATGTGAGTGATCAGGTATGTACTTCCTCAGGAGTGATACGTGAAACACATCATGAATGTGAGATTTATTCGTTGGAAGTGTAAGCCGACAGGCCACATCTCTTATGTGGTCAAGGATCTCAAAAGGGCCAACGTACCATGGGCTTATCATCCCTTTCGTTCCAAACTGCATGACTATCTTCCATGGTGATATTAAAAGGAAGACATTATCTCAAACGTCGAACTCCAAGTCCCTTTGACAGTTGTCAGCATAGCTCCTTCATCATCTCTGAGTAGATTCGATGTGTTTCTGTATGACATGAACCTCTTATGTCATCTACTGCACAAGATCGGTTGCAAGTATATTTATTTCTCCAACTTTGTCCTAACATGTTGGAGTTCAACATCATCATCCATACAATTCTTAATATTGATCCATCTGAATACTTGAGTGTAAGATTTTGTGTATGATAACTCAACCAATAGGAAATTTTGAACCCATCCACCATTGAATTCAAGAGAACATGCTACTACTATATCTTCAAGCGTCTGAAAAATACATTCATATTGGACAACTATTTGGGGGTGATTAGCAGTTCTGCAATTTAATTCAGTACTTGAAGCATGTTGAAGGCTACTCCAGAATTTAGATGTGAAACTTGGATCACGATCAGGGACAACAGAGAGTAGAATGCCATACAGTCTCACCACTTCCCTCTCATATATCATTGCATGTTTTTTAAGTGAGAGGGCTTCCCGAATCACAAAACAATGGGCAGTCTTGGTGAGTTGGTCAGCCAAAACCCATATAGAATTATTTCCCGTTGACTTCTTTGGGAGACTTGTGACAAAGTCCATAGTAAAATTCTCCCATTTCAACATGGGTATAGGAAATGTATTCATCAACGCATTGGACTTTTGTCACTCTACATCATGCGTCAGATAGTTCTGCTGATGTATCATCAACTTCTGTGAGGCATAGGATATGATGTTATCATTTTTAATGAGTATGCAACCCAAGCCTTTATTTAAAGAATCACTGTATATCACTAAACTTTTTCCAGTTTTTGGTTGTGTGAGTATAGGTTCTGTGATCAGCTTTCTATTTAGATCCTGGAAGCATCCCTCACATTCTTCCATCCATGCATACATTACCCCTTTCCTAGTTATCTTAGTTAGTGGGCTTGACAACCGTGAGAAGTTTCACCCAAAATGTTTGTAGTACCCAAATAATCCAAGAAAACTACATATTTCTATGAAAGTATGGGACCTAAGACATTACTCAATCGCCTTTGTTTTTGAAGGGTCCACAAAAAATCCATCAATTATGGTCACATGTCCCAAGAAAGTGACTTGCTTCATCCAAAATTCAAACATTATAAACATGGAACACAACTTCTTCTTTCTCAATATCTCAATCACAAGTCTTAGATTTTCTTCGTGTTCCTCCTTTCCCTTGGAGTGGATGAGAATATCCTCAAAAAAACTACCACACATTAGTCTACGTAATGTATGAAGACATTATTCATAAAATCCATGATGATTTGAGGGGTATTATTAAGTCTTATGGGAATCACCAGAAACACATAGTTCATATACCTTGTATAGAAGGAAGTCTCTTAAATATATTCCTTCTTCACATTTAACTCATAATATCTAGAATGAAGATCCTCCTTAGAGAAGTATTAAGATCATCTTAACTGATCGAACATGTAGTCAATCATTTGATGATGACTCTTGTTCTTTTTGGTGATCTTTTTGAGTTCTTGATAATCGACACAAAGCTGCATTGTTCTATCCTTCTTCTTCACAAAGTGCTCTGTCGCACCCTAAGGTGATACACTAGGGTATATGAATGCTTTGTCCAGATGCTCTTATAACTGCTTTGTTATCTCCTCATATTCTATAGGAGTCATACTGTGGGGACAAATTGAGATAGGAGTAGCTCCATGTATGATTTTTATTGAGATTTCTACCTCATGATTCGAGGAACTCAGGGTAACTCTTTAGGAAATACGTCCCTGTATTCCCTCATGATGGACATTTCCACAATGTTGGAACTTTCCTTCAACCCATCCATTTGGGAGAGGTATTCTTCTTCATAGGGAATCAACGCCCATATAGTTGATGGATTTTTCAATGGATATTCATGATCTTCCTTTCATTTTTATAGGATCATGGGATGGTTTAGAATATGAAAAGTTATTTCCTTTTCCTGACAGTTCATATACGCCCTATATAACAAGAGGAAATCCATTACCATTATATCATCTAATTCCACCAAGGGAAGTATAAAAATGTTATCTATAATAATATTCCAACATACGCAAATAAGATATGAGTCAAACACTTGGGTTGCAATGGATGAACCACCTGGAATTTTTACAGATATATTTACTTCAAGGTTTCGGGGCATCGATTCTGTAGTTCTAGGAAACATGCAGGATATAAAATAATGCATTGAACTAGAATCAAATAATAATTTTTCATTCATGAGAGAATATGAAGTGTACCTTGTACGACATCATTATCTTTCTCCCCTTCCCCAGTAGTGATGGAATAAGCCTAAACGTGTTACATTGGATTTGGTGGCTACAAAAGATGATTACCCTCGAGAACTTGGGTTTTAGTGCACTAAATTGCATAGTGCCCTAGCTCTATACAGTTGTAGCATGGAACCATGTGTGGTTCTCTCCTTTCTTTGACGACATTCTCCTTCCTTTTCATGGTTATTGGACACTCTTGGGCATAGTGTCCTTTCCCACAGTTGAATCACCTCCCCATCCCTTTGAGGTAGTTCTCATGGTGTAACTTCCCACAATTTTGGCATGTGGGTCATTGAATTTTCTTCCCATCCTTTTCATTAGATCCTCTAGCTTGAAACTCCATCTTTTTTTTCATATCACCATAGCTTTGGGACCATTCTCCACACACCATATCCACATTGAGAGCACACAGAACAAGTTCTTAATAACACCCAAAGTCTCAAATTTCAAGAGCCCTTAAATGTTGTGGTTTTAATCCACTAAATAATCTATTAATTCTGAAATCATTGTGGACAAAAATCCAGAATCATACATTGAAAACCATGTTAAAATTTCTTCATCAGTTGTGATAGATTATCCTTTTTTTCTTGAGCTTTATGAATTCTCTCTCCATATTCGTGCAAAGAGTTCTTTGGAAATTCTTGTAAAGAATAATTATCTTAATGTCATCCCATTCCATCTCTTCAATTTCCACCCTTGGCATGGTGTTCTAAATAAAATCTAACAATTGATCAGCCACTCCATCTAGATGATAAATAGATATATTCAAATTCCTTGTCTAAGAACATTGAAGAACATAAAATATCTTCTCTATGGAGATGACCCACTACTCCACATCTAGTGGGTTATAATATAAACCAAACGTCATTAGTCATTAACTCATAAATTAGTTAATAGTTAGTTGATACCTCTTTGTTGAAGGAGGAACTATCCCCTTATTATGGTTATTTTTGATAACCCGAGATAGTTTTGTAATCATTGCCATTATGTTTTGAAATACACTTCACAAATCATTTGTTATGTCATTTGGGAAATCATTACATTTTCCCTCAGACAAGTTGTTAGCCTAGTTTCTCCTGGTTCTAACCATTTTATAAAATATATAAGTTTAGAACAAAAAATAAGTCAACCAGTCGTGAATAAATTATTCATTTGAACAATTTTCACTAAAAGAATAAAATATGGTATCCCTATATAAAGATTCTAGTGTGCATATTTGTACATAGACTCATGCTATAGGTTTTCTATAGGGTTCACTAATCTTAATTCCCAAATTAACTAAATTGTGCCCCTAATACCATCTGTAGAGTTCCAGATATTTCTTATATTGCTATTATATTATTTTTAAAGATAATAACAGAACCGAATTATGCATAAAGGATCCAATGGTTTTGTGTCTTGGGAAACTAAGACCATACATAACTATTACAACAAACAGTATAAACATTTATTTAATTCCTTCTTCTATAGCTTCTTATTGGCACTTGAACTCTCCTTAACTCATGTAGTCACTAGAGGATATACATCAAAAGGGGTGAGCTAAAATCCTAGTAAGAAGATATATAATCATAATACAACAATGGTTGAGTATAAGCATAACACAGGAAAATGAACATAAATATGATAAGAATAATTAATAAGAGACCTAAAATGTTGAAACACAAAAAATTTAAACATCATGTGTTGGTGGTTAACTACAACGCTTATTTGTGAACAAATGTGGAATCTTGTTCAAACATCATTACAAATTAACTAATGAGATTCATTAATTTACCCAATGAATTGGAGCTCTATATAATTCTAGGTGCACCCATCACATTGAAACATTATCAATAATCATGCACACCCTAATGAAAAAATATCAATGATTAAAATAACTAACCCCTTAAAAGTAATGGTTTTCATCTCTTAATAACGCATTCATAAACATTGGGTTCCTAAAAGAAAGAGGGAATAACATAAATGTTACAAGAATTATCAACCTTGAATGAGAACTAAATGGTGTGTTCTTAAAAGAATAGTTCTTTTGGAAAATATTTTGTCAGAAATAAAAATCAATAGCAAACATGCATATCCTAGAAAAATGAAATAATGATGAAAAATTATTTTAAGGTGTGACAATAACAAATATGTTTTTAAAGAAGCAGAACCCAAAGAAAGAAAATTTGGTGTGAGATTCTCCAATTACCATATATCTAAACGCTTATTGCACTATAATGTCCTGTATAACCACATTAGATTGATTAATTGACAATTAAAGAAACTTTTTTACATTAATATGGATTATTATGGTTTCATTGAGTTATTATATGTGCCATTAGATGAAATATATAGTTTAAAAACATTTTTCGGGAAGGTTGTATTTTATGGTTTTTCATTGGCGGTTCACTTGTATTCATAAATTGAAGTTCGGGTAGAACATGGGTACAAATAAATAACTGATATTACATATTATTAATTACCTTCCATGAGTTTAATTTATCTTAAAATTTATTATATTATATACCATGTGGGTGAATCGTTATATAAGAATTAAATGATTATTGATTGAGTTAATTTGTGAGGATTTTCGACTACAACGATGTTGTTTTGATTAATCATTTAGTAATATGTACATAAGTTAGTTCCACAAAAATAAATATGAAACAATAAATATATATTCTTGTTCGACCATAAATTTTTTTTCATGACCATATTGTAATGTAGATATGGAAAAAGAAATCATGTCATTTTTGAAGGTGATAAATTAACACCTCATGAAAAAGATTCTCTTTTATCAAATAAAAGGAATTGAGGAAGGGTTTTGGATGGTATAATATCCCATTATTATCATAACATTCCTATATATGTATGATACTATAGTTCCCATACCATGTGGATGAATATAGTTTGGGATATAATAAGAAAAGAACTAGAAATTGAATGGAAATTAATAGAAAGATGAAGGTAAATTACCTCTTAAATACTCATCAGGGGACCAAGGATTGGGCTTTTTATGAGGCAAAATGGTCTCAGACATGGGGAAGGGGCTAGGGCAGATTCATGGGACAATTATAGACATCGATTGAATCTTGAGGGGTGTGAGGAAATGAGGGTGTGAAGGGTGGTTTTTATTGTGGAGGGGAGAGATGTTTTCTAAATATAAAATTCATTAGTTTATTTTATCCTCACAAGACAAGGAGTAGTGAGTCTGCCATGACAAAGAAAAGTAATTTTATCTTGTGATCATGAACCAATTGGGATTATATCCACATAACATATTTCCTAACTCTATAATTATCTTATTTATCTTAATTTGTAAATTATGATATTTCACTATTCATCAAACGTTCTTGTATTTCAAAAAAATCTCAAAAATTCACCCCATCCATTTTTTGACGTGTAGAATCCAAAAATGAAATAAATTTTTCAAAAATATTTTTCTAAATATTATTATTTTAACATATAATTAAAATCAGAATTTAAAATCAAAAGCACTTTTAAAACATACATTTACGTATTCTAAAATATAGTTATGTCATACTTTCAAATTGAATATAACATATATATTATCATAGCTTAGGTTACTATTCATTAGGGTATATCAATAATCATAAGGGTATGATAGTATTCATAAGATTAAGTTACTATTCATTAAAAAAAATATGCTTTCTTATTGGACTCCAAATTACATATAGATTACAACTGTGTTTGTCAGATTTTTGAAATTCCAAACACGGAAGTGAAAAGCTTATATTTTAATGTCACTTAGAACTTAATAGTTCATTATATTGTGTTTTAAGTTGATTTTAGGAAATATTTATAAGAAGGTTATTTCCATTGAAAACATTGGGTTGTTACATAGATAAACATGGAAAATGATTTCCTATATCATAGATAAATATCAAACCACTATAGTGTAGTTGACAAAGCCCCATAGTGAATTATGATCACTCCCATGTCAATTAATCAATGTTTATACTGTCCCAAAATGGATTGGGTTCAATACATTCGTCCATAACCGTCATCAAAAGAGTTTTACAGATGATTAGGTTCCCCCATAACCCCATTAATATAATCTAATTAGAAATAAATATTAACTCAACTCTCTAAAGGACTAAACAATTTCTTACCCACTAGTCAGGTAATGGAAAACTATACATATATCCATTCAAATAAATCGTTCATAATTCAATCTAACTTCAATAAACTATGATAATGAAATTGGTTTCAGAATAATCATTATTGGGTATAAAAATGTATCATATAATGAATTAATATATTTGATTCCATTAAATAATATCACATGTGAAATATTAATATAATAAACGGTATCATCACAAATTATTTTTTTTATGATAATTAAAAATTTCGTGGAAAAAATATAATAAATATCTTATATTTGATAATTATTTTTCAAAAATAAAAAATTTAAAATATATGTATTCTGATAATAATAATGATAATTTATATATATATATATATTGAATTATTGTTGAAAACCATTAAAGGATCATTCATAATGAAATCATACTAACACAATTACAGAAAAAACTAAGAAAACAAATTCGAAAAAAAAACTCCTTCAAGATTTTTTTTAAAAAGAATCAATGTCAATAGAAAAATACATTAATGAATCACAAAGGTATGGATATATAAATTTATATTATAATAAAAACACCAAGGTAAAGAAAGAGAAATATTTGTAATATAAATGTGGAAATAAAGTCGACTCCACATATAAGTATCCATTTCATCAAATTTTGAACCAAAGGGAGTAAAATGGAAGGAATAAATGTATACCAAAATATAACTTCTAGAAAATATAATAAAATATGTCTTAATGAATATAAAATTTAACATTTTTTTCAAAAATTCTCTTGAATTCACAACAAATATTGAATGTAACCTTTACATTTACTCCTAAATCCATGAAATTGGTTTGTCCTCTTAATAAAAAATAAATATTATTAATAAATATATATGAACCCAATTCATATATCATTAATAGAGTTCCATTTATTAATAATTCATTATCACCAATATGATATGTTTTTATCAATATTTTGGTGGTAATTCATATTTATTTTTAGACATGTTTATATTGGGGGATTTTTGTAATTATTGAATGGAAAATGGTCCATCACCTCTATAATGTTCATAAAGTTGTATTATATGATTTTGATAAATTTTTATTCTTTTAGGCTATTTCATGAACATTATTCTGATAGAGATTTTAGAATTCATCAAAATTAACTTTTTTGATAGGGTATTAATTAATTTATAAGTATTATTTATATTGATAAATATTATTTATCATAATATCAATAATAAATTATTTAAAAATCAAATTTAATTCATCATATATTTTCCAATAATCTATGAAATCAATTTATAATAACAATATAAATATTTAATCACATTTCATAAAGGTAGTAATACTGTTTGAAATAATAAAATGTTATATTAACAAAGTGTATATGAACATGTTATTCTATTAAAAAAATATTAAATTTAAAAATTATTATTTTTAGTTATTTATTAAATTTAAAAATATGAAATAATAAATTTTTATTAAAAATGAATAAATATCGTTAATGGATAAAACATATAAAGGATACATGAATCTCATCTAATAGAGCATAATTGAAATATTGGATTTGGGACTTCTAATAGGGACATGTGGTCATGAAACACTATTTGGGATTGTTTGGGTGAGATTTTAGGTATCTAATATTTTGAAACTTGTAGAATCACATGGAATAAACTATGGGAAAAAGTGCATTTTATATAGAAAAAGGGTAGGGATATTTTTCAATTTTATATTAATTACTATTTTACTCATAACAAATATAATGAATAATATGAAATGTTGTTCCTTTATCTTGTTTTTTATTTTATATATGTGGTTTAAATAAAACTAAAACTTATCCAAAACATAATAAAATCTTTGAAAATATTAATAAAATGAAATGGTTCTAAAATAGTATTATTATTTGAAGAAAATATAACATAGGATCCACAACATTTAATAATATATTCAAATTTCAGTTAATATTATTAAATATATTATTTTGATTCTAAAATACATATAATATCAAAAAAAAACTTTTAAAATATTTTAAAATTATATTTATATAATTAAAAAGTCATTATTGTCACAGTTACTTATAAAGACATCATTTATAATTATTCAATAAAAGTTTCTTCAAAAAATCCTAAAAATTCACCCAAAACTATTTATAATATATTCAATCAATAGAAAATGTTAATTTTATAAATTCAAACTGTATATTTATAAATTTTATCATTAAAATGATAATAGAATAATTAAATATATCATTTTTAGAAAATATTAACATTTCAATGAATAACTACTTTTAATATTACATAATTTCTATTATTAATTTTTTTTCAATATATGAAATTATAAATTTAAATAATAATTTTATTAGATTTATCTATTATCATAAATCAATTAATATTATTATTATGAAATAAACAACATATAGAAAATCAAACACAGTGAAAAATATTTTTTATATTTTACTCATTTGAATCAAACACCATTCTAATTAATTATTTATAATATATTTACTATAATGATTCAATATAATGTTATTTAATTTTAATATTAATTTCATAAACCGATAAAATCATTCATTGTTAATAATAATATTATAATGAATAATATTTTTCCTTAAAAAAATTTAATTATTATTTATTATTAACATATGAATTAATACCATTACTATTTAGACTAATTATTTTTAATTTATTTTTTATTGTAAATTATATAATTTTTTATTATATTATTAATCCATAATAAAATAAATCTGCCATCATTTATTCATGATGTTGTGTGAATTAGATGTTGTCAAACATACATGATTTAGATAATGGGTAATAAATTCTAAAATTGTAGAATGCTATAGTTTGTAATGAGTATTATGTTTCAATAATTTCTGGTAGAGGATATTAATTCAACTCATTTGTTTCCAAGTGAAATTATTTATTATATAGTGGGGTTTCATGTATCTTTTTCCCAAGATTCCGAATGAGTAAGGTGAGAGAATGCGATGGGTACAGATTAGTATTTTGAGGTTATGTAAGGAATAACTTAGGGAAATAAGGTTATTACATTACTTTAATAAGAGGGATTTTGGGTTGTATGTTAGTATAATTGGTGTATGATGGAAAGGTGAATAATGATCGAGTTCCCAATAAGAAACCACAGGGTGTGGCTAAGTACTATTGCAACACCCCAAGATTTTATAATATATTTTTATTTAATATATTTCATTTATTTTATCACATGATAACAATAGAAACATAAATATAAGATTAAAATGATTATAAATTATAAAATGGCACATGTTACATGGTATTTAAAAGTGATCATACTATCGAAAATAAATTATAATTTATAATAGAAATTTTATTGATTCGAAAAATGTTCTATGAAATATTCTTATTATGAAATTATGTTTTCTCAAATATGCTTTAATTTATAATTACATCACATTTTAATAAAAAAATGAATTCGTTTTGAAAATTATTGCATCAGTTATCAATTGGTTATAAATGAAAGTAAAATCATTTGAATGTAAACAACAGATGGCCTTATTAAAAATTTATTTTATATGCATTGATTTGTTTTTGTGATAATTAAATATATCACTATTGATGAAAAATTTGAATGAAATTATTAGAAAATATTTTAATAGAATATTTTAAAATTAATCTAAATGTTTTTCCTAGGCATAGGGATTGACTACATTATACAATTTTCATAGAAATTTATTAACCTAAAAACAATTTTTACACGTTTAGTGTATCAATAATAAACATAATTTATTCTAATTATTTGAAATAAAAAATTTAAAAGGGGATTCCATATTAGGAGTCAAAATAATAAATAGCATTTAATAGTTTCTACATAATTTTTGTTCTTATTTATTGTAACAATGATAAAAATCATTCTAAATTGATAAATGTAAAATGTATTAATGAGGTGTTAATTTGAAGATATAATGGTTTAAATGATGTAAAGGCAAATATAAATCCTATTAAAATACATTTTTTTATCCCAATATCATTCAATCATCAAAATTAACATAATTTTTATATAATTTTCTCTGATATTCACGTTATTATTTTATATTATTTGTAATTATTAGATGTCTTCCCAAACCCTATCATATAAAATGGATCCTCCTCTCCTCTCTTCTCTACACCTTCGATGGAAATTATGTTTACCAATATTTTTAACTATAATATAACAAAATCCTTATCAATTACCTTGAATTGATTCAATTGATAACATAAACATCAATGAAACATCATGGTCTATTTAATATACGGATACGAGAAGAATATTTTTATGCTCATTAAAATATTTTTTATGTTTTTAACATCATAAAAAACCTCAATATGATTTATATCCATTATATCATGATTGAATCATAATATTTACTATACAATGATGTTTTTATATTAATTTTACATTAATTATGGATACCCTTCCCTTCCTATGAATTATGATAACATTTATCCTAGGAATGTGTACTCTACCTATCATTATTTATTCATATTTTCATCAAATATAAGGAAATATTAATAGATTTAATGGTTAAATTGGATCATTATTATAAAGGCAATATTTTGGATATTGAATTATTTCGAATATTTCATTCATACAGTCCATCAAAATGTGGAAGAAAATTCATGCATAGAGACAAACTATAATATCTACAATGTGGAGTAATTATTTTCATCACAATATTACATATATGGAAATGATAGTTTATATAATGAATAAATATTAAAATAATTTTGTAATATCCCACCCTCTTCATTTTATTATGTCGAAATAGAATTCCTACATGTCCGTAGGAGACATCCCAAAGACTCTAAAGTCTTAAAATAATTATAAATGTATTTAATACAATTATGGGAATTATTTCCCTTTAAAAATAGAAAAATACAAAACAAAGATGCCATAAAAAATAACAATAAATAAATATTGTAATAAATGTGTAAAACTCAAATTATTAAAACTGATAATAACACTTATCTACTATAACGAACCATATTAGAGTACCCATAAAAAACCATAATGAAGCAGGAAAATGATGAATAAAAAACAAAAAAAACAAAGAAACAATTGAAAGAAACTCCACAAATCATAACATTATTCATGATCCTACTCATATTGTAATTCTGAAGACTTCATAATGTTTCAATAATGACATTTGATATATTTCTTTTATTAGTATCACAAAAATGTTATCTGAAAATGCACCAATGTTCTCATGCATGGGGTGAGTAAGGAAACTCAGTATGTTTTCCCCAAATGACATCCCTACTCAAGAAAATAAGATAGAACATTTAACTAAATTCATAAAAATTCTTTATATAAAACAATTTAATTTTTTTTATCTCAAATCCAAACGACTTTTATTTGAAATAGTTCTCATACTAAAATAGATTTCAAAAAAAAACCATTTGCAATGGATGTTTCCAAAAAAATCATTCAACTAATTCACGACAACAATTTGGAATAAAGAAATATATTTCAAATTACTACAAAAAATATATATATATTTGTATTACCTTTGATGATAGAAGATAACATACATAATACATCCATTTAATCTTGTTACCTCACAACCATTATCCATACCATTCAACCCTTTCTTACCCATTTAATCAAACTACGTTACCATCCAAAATTATCTAGACCACATGATTTAAACAGTAATATATTTTTAAAAAAATTCAATATATGGAAACCAAAAAACAATTTCAACCTCATCATCATCATGTAATGTTTCCACTTTCACTCTCAACAAAAACACCCCATTTTTAGAATTCCATAATCCATCCACAAAGAGGGTTCTAATAATTCATTCAATGAAAAATTTACAATAAATTTCATTGGAAAATAAAAATTAAATAAAACCTTCATGTATTAATAATTAGGTTCAATATTTAAACCCCCTACCTTATAAACTATAGTGTAAATGATGAAATACATGAATTCGTTAGCAATACCAGGTTGAAGATCAAAAAAATCCACCGTAGATCATATTCTCTAATATCAAGATAGAATTATCTCATGATGATTGGAATCAATTATCATAGATATATTCCAAAAAATAAATATCTATAAAAATATGGTAGTGAATTAGAATATATATATGGAAAACCACCAATATTGAAGACATTATAAAAAATTCAGCCTTTAATGGACCTTAATTAACAAGAAGGTCACTCCTAAATATATGGGAAGAGTCCTAATTGTCTTCTAGAGGATAGAAATGAGAGTGTAAAAATATGTGAATAATAAGGGGTTTGGGTTTAAATTTGGGTGATATCCACATTCTTAGCATCTGAATGTTAACTATGCATGTTTAGGTTGTACGGTTAGCAAAATTGCGTTCTAAAAATGTACCAACCACTTTCTCCCAACACCCCTTGCATGGATGGCACATATTTTTAGACAAAAACTTTTCCAATCATGTTCTTCCTCTATTCCAAATACATCAGTTACAACCAGGTGTATTCATGTTTGGAAAAACCCTATGCATAACCATGAACCTACCTAGTATCCTATGTTTTACGTTGCCCTATTTTATATAGAAGATTAAATATTTCTACTAACTATTATCAAAATTTATACCTCCAAAAAATCCCAAAAAATATAAAATGTACTCCAAACACTACCAAAATTTACCCAAACACATTACAAAAATAAAATACATAAATAAAGGTTTAATCAATTGGAACTAAGGGTGATACATTCTACCTACCATTGGCCTATTTGTCCCCATAAAGTAGAAAGACATCATATCCCCAAAAGCGGTCAGGCCATTAATAGAACAATTCATTCTTCTATTCCTACTTATCCTCTTGAATCTGAACATGTTGTAAAAAAATATCACTCAACCAATGAATTTACAACATAAGTAATTATATTTTATATCCATAATCTATATAGATACATGCATCAATGAATGATCTAGATCTAAATCAAGGTGACCCCATCAAATCATATTTTCAGGATCAGGATGATCATTTTTTAAATAGATAAAAAATCACATTATTATAAAAAATTAATCATATTGAAAAATTCATCCGGTATTCCACCTCAACAACCCATTCGAATATCACAAAAGGGCCTTTGTATTGTGGATACAAAATTCCCTACTTCACAAAATAATTATTCCCATACTGTGGAGATATTCTATAGAATAGATGATCCCTCACCTCAAATTAAAAAAACCATCAATGATGACCCACATAATATTTTGTATTACTATGTAACATCGTTGTATCATCCCATGGTTTTTAAAATAGAAACACTACAATCCATAGCATACATGATACACCACATCGAGTCTAAATAAACAAATAAATATTTTCATTTAATATAGTAGTAGTCGCATAGCTGTGAGAATGACATGAATGAACAACAAAGACTAAATTTAAAAAATATGGATTAAAAATATATATATAATTAATTATTTGTTGAGCAAATTATTATAAATTAAAATAATGACATTTTTTAAAAAAGGAATTGATTTTTATGATAATAATTAGATTTCCACATGTGTGTTTTATACCATAAAACAATAAAATAACAATCTTGGATTATATTAATGATATATATATATTTAATATTTTTAATATTCTAATTTACATTCATATTATGTTGTTTCTAATTTTGAAAAAATAAATTATTGATAGAATATGTTTTTTTAAAATTACCCTATTTTAAACCTCTTAATGGATTACTTATTTATAATGTACCATTTGACACATTTATAAATTATATTTTACAAAATAGGTTATTTTCTTTAAGGAGGAGTATTAATATTATGATGGGGTGAATTTTTTGTAGTTTTCTAATAAGATTCATTTTTTGAAAAATAGTGAAAAAATAACATTTTTATTGAAAACTAATTTTTTGACTAATTTATTTACACTAATATATTATATTTTTTCCACACCTTGACCTTATATAATTATTTATTTTGTTTTTTTCATATTATTCAATATTGTTTTAGATGTTCAGGTTGATCCAAGTTGATATTTCTGATATTTTGATGTTTTGAGAAGGGATTTGGCATTAGCATGAATTTAGGTGGGTTACGGTAAACTATGAGATCCTTCCCTGCTAACCATGATGCTTATTTTGGGTGTCTAGTAGTTAGTTACCCAAGTTGTACATAGGTAGGAAAACCATGTAGAAAATATGTGATTTGGTCATATAATATGAACGAGGTGTACAATACGGTTAGCACATGAGTTGGATATCATGCTACAAAATTGTGCGAGGATACCGATCATTTCATTAGGTCTCTCTTGGTTGGTGCATAGTTTGGTAAACTGTGTGGCCAAACCATTCGAGCTACATAGATTTTTAAAATGATAAAAAACCTAATATACTCTGCCATTCTTTTATCCGTATATTGAACCCCTCCCTATTTGGTTCTTTTTGGCACCAGAAAGGGTCTCTAAACCCCTCTCCCATTGATTATACTCCATCCATGGATCCATATCAAAACATAGGTATAATTTTAGGTTTCTTTTCTATTTTTATCTCTTTTATACATTCCTCTCTTAGATTATTTAGGATTCATTATGGGGTTTTCCTCTTGGACAAATACTAGGGGATATTATTTGTGTATTATTCATTTTCATTTCGATCTAGGGTGTTCAGATCATTTATTCAGGTGTTCTATTCATTCTATAAGAGTTTTCTCACACCATAAATCCCTTGAAGTAGGTGTACCCATTATTTTCCATTTTGGTACATTACATTTCATGAATTCATAGATCTTAAATTTTTTTAACTATTTTTCACATGGTAGTGATGGATTTGGTAAATTTTTTATGTCACTTTTATGTTTTTAAAATAAGAAATAATGCTCTTTGAAGATATTATTTAATTTTTCTTATAAATGTAAGAAAATAATAAGTCATAAGAAATGAAATTTTTCTAATTGGGTTTTTATAAATATGGATATGTGTTCATGCATGTAAAAGATTTTATAAAATGTTTCCTGGCCCCATTTAGTGATATAGATTGTTTTGATAGCATTTTTAGCATTGGTTAAATTTTTTGGGGTTTAATTTTATGGTGACATGAGTTTTGTGTGTAATTATTTTGGTTCTTGAAAAGGGTGTTGGTATATTCTTGGGATTCCAAGAGAGTTTCATTAAAAGTAGGTGTTCCAAAATGTTATGATGGACATGATTAAATTCATGACATCATTTCCTAATACAGAACCCTCTCATCCTCCTCTAAATCTCAAGAATCCTTCTACTGATGCTACTTCCTAATTGTTTCATAGTTTCATATTAAATGTATAATTGTTTTGAAATGATTGTCAGAGTTATGGATCAGTTGGAGTATTGGGAAAAAAATTAGTATATAAATGATATAAGGAATGCTCGGAATATTAAGATTGTTGAATTATTTCATTGTGAAATGAAATGGTTTTTCAAATAAGTTTTGAAATGTTTGTGAATGTATTTAAAATGAATATGGTTGGAATTGTACATTCTTGGTTAGAAAGTTTTTTGTTTTGAGAAATTTATAAAATTATTATGGGACAAAATTTTAAATCCCAATGTGAATTTTATTATAGTTTTAATAAACAATATTGAAGTTGATGTTATCTGATAGATCAGAAATAAATTTTTATAATGTGATATGTGACATCCACCCCCATCTAGGATTTTCCTATATGAGTTATTAGATAGCTGGTGTCATTATTGGGGGTAGGAAAGTGAGGTGATAAAAGGTAAGGTGATTCATGTATACACCTACCGCCTATATAGATATTACCCTATTACCATGTGGTTCCAAGTAATCTATTGTAGGGTTGAGTGATGGTTGTTTTATCATACATGATTATAAGGTTTGGGTCACCCTTGACATGGAAGGAATGAGTGGGATGTACCACTGTATTGGTAAATGTTTGTTAATTAGTTGATTACAGAATATGGAGATTCACCGTATGCTTGTAGGTGAGTCTGACTTGAGTGCATCTAGGTATTACTCTGTGGATTTTTATTAAATGAACATGGATTAATATGTTTATTTTATTATTTATATTTTTCATCATTTGGTTTGTCATTTAAAATTCTTGTTTATTTTTTGTGTAGATTGGTAACTTTTTGCTTATACATTGGCTTGGGTTATGGATTTAATATAATATTTATTATTGAAAATATAAATATGGTGTGAATCATCTTACAAAAATGGAATTATTTGTTGGTTAAATAAAATGTAAATAAACTACTTTTATAATTTCATTTTCAAACAATAATTTATAGATTTTTTGGGTAATGAATGAATTGATTATTTATTGGTTTCCCACTAAGCTATAAATCTCACACACTACTTGTACCATTCAGTGTCAGTATACATGAGATATTTTTAAGGTTCAGGTTCATTGTTGGTGTTCTTATTATTGGAGTGATTTGGTCTGGTTTTTGGTTTTTACTGAGAGGACACGTGGAGATTAAATTATTGTGGTTCATTTTCAATTTTTTATTTTGTTTCTGTAATGTACAACTATTGGAATTGAATCTATTGAACATATTTAATTGAGTTTTACTTATTTTTGGTTCTTCAGGTTTTAAATTCAATTTCATTTTGATCCTAGTTTACTCATAAAAAATCATTCCCACATTGATTTCATTCATTCCACACACCAATTTCCATCCCATTGGTATTAGGAATGCCCTTCAGAACATTTCTTATACCGGGTTGGGTGTTGGTTCAGATAACGATATGACCTGGTTAATCTAATAATGGTATCAGAGGATCATATTTGTTATTTAGGGTGTTATTTATATTAAATATTATGAATTTAGTACTTGAACGGTTTGTACATAAATATAATCGCGAACTCTTCCACATTTTGTTCCGTGAGTTTCTAGTGTTTGTCTGGGATGTGAGTCTTTTTCCATCGTGTTGGATTGAGTGATTAAAATGGATGTGAGATGGTGTCATTTTATGATATAAACTGTATTAGTGAACCATGTAGACTCTATGTGCATGGTGAAAGTTCCTCTTAGATATTATTTTTTACATGGGGAATGGACTACTACCATGTCTCAAATTTAGGCATAGACACTAGTTCTTCATTATTATGGTTAGTTTTGATTCCATTTTTTATCTCATTTTATGTTATTTGGAATTTAAAATTAAGATGGTTTTTAAAAATGAATATAAATTCTTTAATATGGGTTTCCAGAGGTAGAATGGGTTTCCTAGAATCTAGATTTGGATAGAAAATTTGGAATGTTCTTGTGTTAAAATAATTTGATTGAAATTATAACCCTTGATATTCTTTATAGTTGTTTAACTATGTGTGGGTATGTATGGAAAGTTCATTTTGGAAATTTTGGGTGGTTGGTGTAAGTGTAAGTGGGTTGATAGATTTGTAAGGGTTCATAAGGTACCATGGGTTATTTTTTGAATGATAAAGTTGTTGAAATTTATTATCTATTAAACTGTGAGTTTCATTATTTATATGATTCTATATAATAAGGTATTTTTAAAAATTTAAATGGATGGTGGTAATTGAAAAAATATTATTTTGGTTTAATTTTTATGTATTCATCTCTTGAGATGGTAATTTTGTATTTTTAAGGTCTTCATGACTATGTTTTTGTTTAATGTTGATTTTGGATTTGTGTTCCTCATGTTGACGAAATTATGCCACCCATAAATCTCCCTAATGTTTCAACTGATTCATGCATAGTTCCTTGTACTTATCAAGTGTTTCTTTATTTTCATTGTGATCATGATCCATTATAGGTAGTGGCGTGTCTTTATGAATTATAAAATGTCTTCATATAATTGGGAACTCCCAAAGAGATCAGAGTTCTTTTTGTTTGGGGATTGACGGAGGGACCATCTCTGAATAAATGGGAGTTGTTTACTATGAGGTCGATCTAAGATTAAATGATGTCGGAAGTGATTGATTATTTCATTATCTAGTGGTTTATACATTATAATTAAATGAAAAATAATAAGGAATAGATCATTTTTAATCATTAAGGATAGTAGATAGTGAAAGCTTATGTTGACCCCTTTATGGAGCAAGTTTCATATTATTTAGTGGTTGAGTCATATGATCTGTTGAAGGTATGTATTTTAATCAGCGGTATTCATTGAGATATTAATGAGTGATCCATCTTCTATGAGGATTTTCTTATTTTGAAAATTTTTTGGATGATGTGTTCCATGCCGAGTTGGTCTACATATCTATTGTTGGAAATATGCTGCAACTATTTTCTCATGAGGGTTCCCTATATAGAGAGAGGTGTGTTCCAGCAGAACATGTTCCTAAAAAACTATACTTCACTATTTATAGATTCATGTTCTTCATTCCACTCCCTTATGTACTTTTAGTGTTTCCAGTTCATGAATTTTATGTCTTCTTGTCACAATCCTCTAATTACATGTGTACCACCAGTGTGGCTGGTTCGATCATTTGAAGTCGTGTTTTCTTATTACTCTAAAACATTTCAGAAATTTTGGTCATTTGGATCATTTGAAGATGTTTTTTATGAATAAATCCATGAATAGTAGGTCATTATCATAAGAAAATATCATAATGTTGTTCTTTAATGGTTTATAACGTCATAATATTTTGTTAACATTTCAATAATTATTGTTTAGTGATCTCCATTATTGTGGAGATGATAATAAAATCAATGTATTCAAGTTCATTATTTGGTTTTGGTTTCTTCCATGGTAATTCCCTATGTTGGAGATTTTTTCCTTATGTGGGATATTTTTGGTTGACATTGGGAGTTCATGGGTTCTCTATTTACCATGATTCATTGTAGTTAGTTTCCCATTTGAGTATTGTCGGTGTCATTTGTTTTTAATAGTTTGTGTGCTAGTTGTTCTCTTATAGTGTGTGGAACCCTTTCACATTATCCTATCCATCATGTTTTATGGTTTCTTCTTTACCAATCAGTTATGAATTGTGGGGTGAAAGTTTACCCCTTGCTTCACGATTTAATTCAGATTTGATTGGGTATGGATTTGTGATTTAATATTCTTTTAGAGGGGTGATGTTTTGGGGACAGAATGTTTCTCTAGTGGGGAGAATTATCACAACCCAGAATTTAATACATTATATTATTTTTCTCAATATTTTTGATATTTTTTGTTGAGGATTGTGTGGATCCCTGGTTTAATTTTCTTAATTTTAGATTTTTAGTGTAGGATTTTGGACAATGTATAGTTTGAGGATAGTTAGGATAAATTGTGCAGCCCTCCCCAGGTTATAGTGCACCTTGATTCAGGTGTCCAGTATAATAGTTTATGAGTAGTTCATGGTTTGGGAAACTCTAAGGCAACCGTGTAGTTTGGTTCTATAATCGGAGATTGTAATTCTACATGGTTGGGCATTTTGGAAACAATGAGAACAAACAATGCTAAGTGCCCTTTATTTCTGGTACATCATGAATGGTTTGTGCATGATTTAGTAAAACATGCGAGCAATAAAATTTTTTAAAATCATAAAATCTATAATCTTCCCACCCAAATATTATCTATAAATCAGACCCCTCCTTCCTTGGTCATTTTTGGCACATTATAGGGTCTCTAAACCACTCTCTCTTTGATTATTCTCCCACTATGGACACATATCAAAGATTCAATGGTATGATTTTTTTTTGTTTGGTTAATTTTTCTATCCTTTCTCCAATCCTCTCTTGTTTTCATTGGGTTTTTATGGTGTTTACCACTTAGGAAAACCCTAGGGGTATGGTTTTGTGTGTGATTTGTTTTCCTTTGGATCTAAGAACTTAATATATTTTTTTGTGGTGCTCTATTCCTTATCTAAATGTTTCATCACATCTACAATCAATTAATTTAATGACTAATCCCATAGGGCTCATGCCTTGACTACCCGAAGGCAGCATTCCAAAGGCCATGGGATGGAAACTAGCATGGTAGGCATTATCTTCACGTATGAGGAATTTTATGAGAACAAGTACACACTCATACTCACGTCCCCAACCCAGAATGGTCAAAATGAAAAATAAAATACCACAAAAACAACCACTGAGAGTATAGATATAAATTATAAGTAAAATGGTCTAGAATTCAATCCCAAATAAATAAAAGCTGTAACAAAGTGAGTACAAGCTCTATGATAATATGTATATAGATGTCCCTACCCAATGGATATGTGTGGACTAAATACTAGAAGTCATAGCAGTATGCCACTCCTATCTAATCTCACTGGGCATCGCCTAGTCTTGGGACACAAAGGTTTTTGTCAAAGCGTTTGTCATTTGCAGGAAAAGTATCATTTTTTCACTAAGTGTTTAAATTTTATATATTCTTACACTTCCTCCAAACATTATTCCTCCATGATGAAATAATTTTTCATATATCCAAAATATATTGATATTTCATTATATTAATATAAAAAATCTATCTCTACGTACATAAAATGGGAAAATAACTATCATTGGTGTGTAAGACAATCTACAACATGAAGAAATGACCTAATTTCTTTTCCTTCACCATCTTTCAATAATTTATATATTAATTGATGAAGATATTATTTATTATATTAATAAATTTTCTATAAATATTAAAATATAATATATCATTTATGTTTAATCCTTTTGATTCCCAAAAAAATGAACGCCATTTCTGCATACATTTGAATTATGGCCACCATGAAGAGTTGTGATACATTTTTATTCACCATATAACATCATTGATATATATAATTATATTTAAAAAATTTGAAATTAATTATATAATTATAATTATTTAATGTTAAACTGACACATTACTATTATCATTATTGATGATTGACGAATGGGAATGTGACTCATGCTTATGTACAACATACCACATCCATTATTGTTACACAGAACATTTTTCGTATTCAATTAAAATGGATGGAATTAAAAGTGCAATTTATTGGTAATATTTAATATTAATTCATGAATATTATTACATATATAATGTATGAATAACCATTTGACTCATGGACATATACAAAATTGATTCTGGACTCAAATACCAACTATCGACAAAATATATGACGTGAACGGAAATAATTATTTAATTGATATAACATTATAACAGTCGATATAAAAGGAATAAAAAAGGGAAATTATTCATTAATTTATTAAATAACTAATATATTTTTTTATTCAATATTATAAAGATTGTACTTGACGATTCAGACTCACGGTAAGGGCCTTCATCTAAACATCATTTCATTGAGGTGTATTTTGATGTTATCCACCTCTCATTTACATTGTTTTCAAATAGACTTATTGTAATATAATATAATAAATATATTAATTATCATTTTATATTATGTTTTTTAAAATGTTTCCATTCCAGGTGGCTTAATATTAAAATGTTCAATGTGGTATGGGAAACATTGAAAGTTGTAATATTTAATTTGAAAATACGTCCTCCATGTAAATATTCCTGAAATTTTTTTATATTTTAATTTATTTAAATTTTTCCAATATTATATTAGTTATATTTTAGTAATTTAATAAATAATATTAAAAATGTAATTTTATTTCGTGTTTTAAACAAAATATTTTTACAGAAAACATAATAAATGTTCTATGATTAATGTACATGGAAACAATGACTGATCCACCATCATAAACATTATAATTCTTTTGTTATATTTCAAGTTTCCATAAATGAAGAAAAATTTATCTTATAGATAATTTGGTTATTGAAAATGTGTTCCCAAATAATTATTTTTTCAGAAGTGATAATGGGTTTTTTAAATTAAAATTTCATTTTTTTCATAATTGTTTTTCATATGTGATTAGAATATTTATTCAAAGGGGTTAATGATGAATGCGTTTTTTAAATTAAATGTTAAATTATTATTATATGAAATGGTTGATCTCTTTATAAATTATATAAATTTTTTCTCTAGTTTAGCTCATGGGTATGACTGGTATAGCATATAGGATGTGTTGTGACCCATTATTGCTAATGAGAAATTCATGAGGCCAATATATATTATGTGAAGCGTTTATCACAATTATAGATCTCTAGTGAACCTGATATAGATTATAAAAATATTTATACCAATTATAGATCATCAATACATTGGGTAATAATTATATATGTTTTTGTTCATATGGTTATTCCAATTAAAATAGTTTTTAAAGGGTTTATGTATTTGATGATCTAAGTCACCTAAAATATATTTAATTGGTTTATACTAGTTTTAATGATTTCATTTGAGAATTATGATTCAATTTTATTCATATTAAAAATATTAGTTTCATTCAATAAAATAAAATTAAATGGGGATTTATTTTTTCCCTATATTAATGATTTACTTCCTGTTTATGTCTGTTAATGATCATTATGTCCTCGTACCAAGTTCAAAATTTTTCTTCATAGGATTAAATGATGAGTAGAGGATAGTATGAGGAAAATAAAAAAATTGTGATATTATATAATGGAAATAAACAAGGTTTTTCTTAATATTATTCTGATAATTAATAAATAAAAATTATTAAAAGTATGCTATTGTAATGTGTTGGTTTAATTTCAAAAAGTTTATATTAAATATCTATATAACTAAATTGAAATATTTATATAGTGAGTATTGCATATTAAAAAAATATAATATGTAATTTTTATGGCCAATTTATTTTTGTTTTTACTAATGGTAAATTTAAACAACAATAGAGTATGGATAGGGTTTATTGTATTCTCTTAAAATATTTTAATATTTTGTGATGTTGAAATGAAGTATCAATTTAATATTACCTTTTTGGATCATCTAAACTATGAATTTTCAGAATGATTTTCCATATATGAATAGGAAATTAATAATAATAAGGTATTGTGAGGAAAAAAACTTTCCAAATTAGCTTCATGATATGGTTGGAATTTGAATAAAATTGTTTATTATAGTGATTCAGTAGTTGAAACATGATATAAATGCTAATTGTATCAATTCTAAATAAGAACATGATTTACCATAAAGGAACATTTCTATAGTGGAGAGTTTAATAATAAAACATCCAATATAATTTATAAGCTCATCTATCCTAGTGGTAGCAGAAGGATAGATCAATACTCCTGACAAAATATTTGACATGATAGGGTTTTAGAAACATCAAAAGTTATTATTTCTATTTATCGTTTTTAATGTGAAGTTTATTGATTGTAGTTCATGGTTTTTAAAAGTGTAGATAAAGACAATTTTGTTTCAACGGAATTGGTAACATTTATGAATATATTCTATGTGAAATATTTCGTAATGGTTGTTTGACATCGTATGGAAAAACATCTGGGAATTTATAAAAAATGATAATTATTCAATGGCCACATATGAATAAAACATCACATGATTAGAATGATTTTTTGTACGTTTTATTTAGTACATTTATTTTAAAATTAATTGATTGTACTCTGGATTGAAACCAATTCTAGAAATATTTATTGGCTTTTAAGAATTAAATGTTATGGGGAAGTGGTTATTTGTGCTGAAAATTCTGAGATGGATTTTATAAACACTTATGTTCCAAAAGATAAGATAAGTAAAAATGGTCAAGGTGGAATGAAAAATAGAATAAACCAACTAAAAAATATAAAGGTAAGAAATTTTTTTCCAACTGGGTAAAAATATATTTTTGGTATTGTATATCATGATCTAAAAAGGGTTATTGGTGGGCTATGTTTAGTCAAAAGGTCCATGACTATGAGGAAAAGAGTGATGAATAATCCAATAATGAGATAATAGATATCCAGTTATTATTAAGATTCTTTAGCTATAATGTGTTGGGTTCATATGATAATATTTTTCCCAATGTACTTACAAATGGAGTAAATAATTATTTTCAAAAACAAAATGGTGAGGGAATATCGTTTTATACAACTAAATTTTATGTTGATAAAATATGTGAAATTATGGATGCTCTAGTTATCCCAGTTTTATTTTAAATATTAACCATAAGGTTGTAGTTTTAAAAATTTCATCTATGGATTTAATTGATGTGATAATTATTGATTATGCACCATTTTGGTATATGTATTTTTGGGTAAAGGTTTATATAAGTATTTTTTTATTGGTATGTATGATTTTAAATTTTGATATGAGTTTTAATGTATTGATAACCTTTATAATTTATATGATCTATTATGATTATGTTTATTTTTGGATATGTTCATCATAATTTTTTAAATATTATGAGTATTAAATTATTATTATTAAATATTAATATATCACGTATATATATTTCCTAATTATTATAGGCATTAAATTAATTCATCAACTGTAAGAAAATTATTTTTAATAGAAAATATTATTGATTTAATTTTCATAATAAGAAATAAAAGACCACATAACCTTTCATAGATTTCTTTTTCAACTTTCTCATTAACATGTTCTCTATCAATCTAAATCTGAACATGATAGTTTTACAAATCATAAATGTACATGTTTTCCAATATTTAACAGTAGTAAATGTTATCTCAGTTGATGTTCATAATTTATTTTCTCTATGAATAAGTTGAAATTTTTTTGGCCCTTTTTCCAATGTTGGATTTGAATAAAGATATTTTTATAATTCAAAAACTTAAAATTAAATATCATATAAAAATGTTAGGATGAAATTTATTATAGGACATAGAATGTATCATCCCTAGTTTCTTAAAAGAATCAATATATAAAATAACATCCATGATATGCCACGATGAGTTTAAATGAACACCTGAATATTATTATTTAATATAGTTTTATCAATTAGTCATTTGAATAGTTTGATTGAAAACTATTAACTAAATTACAAAAATATTTTTTATTAATTTATATATAATTATTTCATTCCCAGACTATTAATTATATTTTAAAATATTAGAATTTCTATAATAAAAGGAAATGCATTTCTGGAAAAAATACTTAAATTTGAACTAGTGTGTTTTATACCAATAAATAATAAAATCAAACTTGCTAGATCATATTAATTATATATATATAATATTTAATCTGATATTAAATGGTTATATTAAGTGTTTTCTAGATATCACATAAGAACAACTGTAATTTTTTGTATAAAATTAGTATTTTTATAAGAAGAAGAATTTGATGCCTTTTGATGACACAGTTGATTTAAATATAGTTTTCACATACATATAATTTATATATTTAAAAATAAATCCTGTTTTTGATATATTATTATCAAAATTTAACTGGGTTGTTGGTTTTTGAATTTTTCTGATAAGATTGATTTTTAGACGAATTTGGAAAAAATTCTGTATTTTCATTAAAATCTATATTTCTGTCATAATTTTTTTTAAATATATATTATTTTAATATTTTTAAAATATATTTAAATATTTTTTTTAGTCTTATTAAGGTCATTGTGATAAATTGGATAGTGAATTTTGGATATAAAAACATTTCAATAATTTGGATGTTATTCTTTAAAGACATGTTTTCCCGATCTATTAACGTCATTAATTTGTAATTAATTTATAAAAATTATGTATTTTTAATTCAGTAATATGGACTCTATATTTGGAATTATAATTTTAATATTTATAAAATTGGGTAATTTAATTTCTATACAAAATATGATTAATAACTTTTTCAGTTTTTAAATTACCAATACTAAGAGAAAATATGGTAAATATGGGGAAATTTTTTTATTAATATTATATAGTTACTATCAAACATGTACTAAATATTTATGGTTAATTTTCATTAAAATTAATTGAAGGATCATTTATGAGAACATTTGTGGCCATTGTATGAGAATATGACCATTATTATATTTAATACAAATGAAATTCAATTTATCATACATTTGTTTTAATGAAGAAAAATGTTTTCAATATGGGGTTATATAAGAGATATAATAAAATATCAATATTATTTAGTAATTAAAAAATTATCTTCATAATGATAACTTTTTTATATTTTTAGTAATAAAAAATACCATAAATGTGAAACAATGATTATCCAATTGTTGTTTAATTAATGGAATAATCAAATAAATGATATTTAAAATAATAATTTAAATATTATATTATATAATTAATGTCATTCATGATTTTTATGGATTTCATTATTATATCAGTGTTGATTTAAAAGGGTTAGCATTAGTAAGTCATGTTTTTATGATATTTTTGAATAGTCAAGTGACTAATTCTGTCAAAATTAAAATTAATGATATTTAAAAATAAAATAAAAATTTAAATGACATAAAACTCATGAAAGTAAAAAATATGTATAACTAATTTGGATAAGACTTAAAATTTTATAAATGACTTATTTATTTTTCTTTTGTAATTTTATTGTAATTATATTATCCCTCAATGTGTAAATTACATGATATCATAGTAAAAAATCTAAAAGGATAAATAATGGTTAAAAATAAACGATAAGGATTAAAAATAGTGAAAATATATCTAATTTATTTTTATGAATGTAATTAGACTAAAAATTATCCTATATTCCAAAATAATTTTTTTATCCATTTTAATATAATATTCAATATATATTAATATAATATTTTCAATATTTCCACAAATGGTCACCATCACATATTAAAGGGAACCGATTATTATATTTTTATCACACCAAAAAACCTATTTTTTCAAATATATACCCAAATACCATACAAGAATCCCAAATCACATTCTGAATTCATTTTATTATGTAAAACTCCCACATTATATTTATTAAGGTGATAATCAAAGGAGATAATTTGAATGGGAGTTAACGTGATTAATTAATTGTTTCTAATTTACTACATCCACTTACATAAAATATACCTCCCCCATGGTGAAATAATAAATCTAGTATCCTATATTTACTGAGATTTTTTATGTTAATATACTTTCTAAATTCCATCGCTACACCCATCAAATTAGAATAGAATTCTTATTCAACTGTACGGTGAATTTCTGCTTCATGTATAGATATAATCCATTTTCCATCAACACCTCTGAGTATTGGTTATAATGATGGAATTAAAAATTATATGTTATATTAATAAAATATTTATATATATTAAATGATAATTTATTATTTACATTTTTACCATTCATATTCATAGAAAAATTATAATTTTGTTCGTGTGTATGTGGGAATTATCCCCTCTAAAGAGTTATATTATTTGTTTTTTATCACCAACTAACATGGATCATATATATATATATATATTTAAAATAATAAGATTATATTAATTAAATAATTGTCATTCTAAAATTAAGAAATAATTTATACCATCATTCCGAAATGATGAATTAAAAATGGAAACCAAACTCTTGTGTATGCATTAATTAACATCTTTACGATTGTAACATAGTTAATATTTCATATATATATATATATATATGTATTAGAAGGATTTAATATTATAATTTATTTATATATTTTTCATTATTTAATTTAAATTATTTTGGGGATGATATACATATATAAACATTGAATATAGACATAATACCGAAGTCATTTTGGACTCAACTATGGATTATCATCAAAACATCTAAAGGGAAATAAAATAAATTAAATAATTTAACAAAAATTAAAATATGTAGTATAATAGGAATAATAAAATTGAAAACCATTTTTTATGAATTTAAATAAAAATCATACAGTTATTATTCAAAAAGATAGTTATTGTTTGTGATGAGTCAAAGTCAAGGTAGGGGACATAATCTCTATTTCATTTTTTACTCAGTTATACCATGATGGTATACACCCACCATCATCTAAGAGTTGGATATACACCTGTATGGAAATATTATATAATGAATTTATTTGTTATCATTTTTTATTGTTTTGTTAAATGATAATCTATAAGAGGGATTATGGTTTAAATGTTCAATTTGGTATGGAACACATTGAGTGTTTAATGATTTAACTTCAAATTCATTACTCAATGTCAATGTTCATAATAGTATTATTATAAATATTTATTTAAAATAATAATTTAAAAAAGTATATTATTAATATTTTTAATTTCAATCAATTATAATCAAATAGTAAGCATTTTAAGTGTTTTATAAGGAATAATTGGACAAAGGACAAGTGAAATGTTCTATTCATAGCACACACAGAGATAATGAATTTTCCACTACTATGGAAATTTCATTCAAATTACATGACATCATGATTCCTAAAATAAAAAAAACTCTTTACATTTTTTTTGGTATTTTAGTGTTGAAAATTCCATTTCAATGAATATAGAACTTTGGTAGTAAAAATGGGGTTTAAAAATAAAATGATATTTTTATAAAAAAAGTGATTCATATATGGGATTAAAAGAGATATTCAAATGGTTATTTTATGATTGTTTTATTTCTTGAAATGGTACTATATAATTAAATGAAATATGTTAGTGTGGAATATATTTTTCAAAGGGATGATATCCATTATAACATTCAGGTGAGGCTGATATAGATTATATGAATGGTTGAGCCCCATCATAGTTCAAGAGAAATTTTTAATTCTGTTATTAATTATATGAAGGGTTCAACCCCATTATTTATCATTGATAAACCATATATAGAGTATACAATGGATCATCCCCATTATAAAAATCTATTGAATTGGGTAATAATATCATTTGAATTCTGCTCAATGGATATTCAGATTGAAATGGTTTTCAAAGGGTTTTCTGTAGATGATTCTCTAAGTCACTTATAGATGTTTTAATATCTTGCTATTTAATTTAATGATTTTGTTTTAGAAAAATGTATGTTTTTTATTCATGTGAATATTTTTTGTTTGACTCTCTAAAATTACATTAAATTTTGTTTAATGTATGTCACTATACTAATGGATTTATTATTTTTTATATCCCTTAGAAATGTTTTTATTCCCATCACACATTATAGAAATATTTCGTGGATAAATTAAAAGTTTGTATAATAATAAGGAAAAGTTAAAAATTGTGATGTTATATCATGGAATGGAACCATGTTTTATTTTGAAAATTATGGGTGATAAATAAACTATATAGAGTAAAAGTTACTATTTTAATATATGAATTTACTTTATAAGAGGTTTTTATAATATTCTAAATAAGAAAATAGAAAAGATAATAAAATGTGAATTCTAGAACATATCTTCTATAATATGAAATTGTTTTGGAAATTTTCATATAGTATTCTTTTTTTTGATGATTAAATAAATATTTTAAATTATTTATTATACATTGCTTTTTCTATTCATGGAATTCTCACCTATTTCAACCAAACAAGGTATAGACTGAAATGGATTCCCATTAAATTCGTGAAAAGTATCCATATATATAGAGGCATGATAAATATTATTATATTTGAACTCAAATAACTATACATTATCACCCCATGAACCAAAAATTCATTTATAAATGCCTGAATAATGTAATCCAACATTGGTATTACCCTTTCAGATTATCCATCCAACTGATTGTGATATGTCATACACATACTGAACTGATTCCCATTAGTTTTACATAAAGACATCTAAAAATGAGATGTAATACTCATATATCCTTCAGATAATATAGAATTTAGTGCACTATGTATCTATACCACTTCATTAATATAAATATTATAAAAGCCCACCACTGTATGAGGTTCCTGAATATGGATAACATGTGACGGGTTTGTAATCCAATACACTATAAAAAATATAGAATCTTGTTTCTAATCTTCCCTTGGGACATTTATCCAAAAATCAAAATAAATCTACTACAATTTCCATACCGGATAAGGTAATGACTACAATATACCCAATGTCTACTAGTTCTCTACCTTAACATACAGACAAGTGAGGAATCTTGAAACAAACTATGATACCTTTATTTCTATTCCATAAAAAAAATCCTTTAAATTCTTTATATATATTCTATATTATAGGATGATTATCCAATCTATAATGGTAGTAAGAATTTAGATTTTTTTATTGACCTTACATTGGTACGACCATCATTCCATAAAATCAGAAAACTTATTTTCCATCTATCATTCTTTTAAAATGGTCTCCACACCATATCTTTTTGACTTCATAAAAACTCATTTTGAATATGAATTTTGTTCCTCATTAATTATTTTAAAAGAATTAGGAACAAAATAATAGTTAATTAAAATATCATCATTACCATGGTCTTTACACACCATGTTCATATCGGTTATCACTAACATCAACTACCACTATTTTAGAGCCTATTTTTCCAACTGGGCATATGAATTTCTTCATAATGAATCTTCGACCAAATTTACATTAACCAATTAATACATATAGTTAATTTCTGGAATTTGCAGTTACCCTATCTATAACCTTTGTTTTATGATCAAATAGATATGGGGGAATATATGTTTCTAAATCATATGATCTATAAAATAATGACAAATTTTCACCATAGAAGTAATGAAGTTAATTATTCAATTCAATGAATACCGTATATGACTACAAATCGTTTATTGGGTAGTTCCTCTCATGAAAATGTAACTATCGTGAGCCATAAGAAATAACATAATATCCCCACATGAGAAACCATCAATACATTGATCTTGAAGAATCAAATCACACCACATATTCTTATCCTAATTTTGAAAATATGAAGATTGTCACGAATGTATGGTAGACATTATGTACTTAAAAAAGATGTAACATTACTCAATCTATTTTTATTGAACATTTTTCCTTTAAAAATATGTCATTGATTATTATAGTAATGGAAAATAACTATAAAATGGTTTGTAATAACTATAAAGACCATGGAAACATTTTATATTAAGGAAATTATTGGGTAGTTTCTTAGGTATAACAACCTCAATCCTTTTTAGATATTTCATGGAAAAGTAAAAGTACATATTATATCCAAAAATAAATCATTTGATTTTTTTAATTCAAATAATAATCCTAAATATTTCCCCATATTGTCAACACAAGCTTCTATTTCTCTACCATTGTCCTTAAATACACTGATATTTCATCCTAAGACACCATGACTAAAGTCTCTACATATCATTGAAATATCGAAATCATCAATTTCATAATGATTTTTGGTGAATACATCATACCAAAGGGTATAACCATGTCCTCATTGTGTTCATATCTACCCCTAAATACATTCATTGTAATATCCTATTTCCAAACACACAATTGGTGATATCCTGATCGCATGTCAATTTCATAGAACCACGGATCTGTAATAAATTTATGGAATATATCATCAATTAATGGAAGTGGATGTTGATTTGTTTCCATATCATGGTTAAGAAGGTGATAATCTAAACAAAATTGAAGAGTTCCATCTTCCTTTTTTGACAAACAAGACCATTGGTTCCCATAAAGACGTTTTATGCCGAATAAACCCTCTACATTCCAAACCATCCATCTCCAATTTCAATTCCCATAAATTTATTTGATTAAATAATATAATATGGAAGGGAAATAGTATTGTTCCTGAGTGGAGATAAATCATTAACTTCACTTCACTTGTGAAAGGAAATCGTGATAAATTGTTAAGAAAACATTGTAAAATTGATTAACAGCCATTGAAAAAAATTTATTCATAATATCTTCCATCGATGACAATTTCCATGCTATTGACTTGTATGAGATATATCCTACTACTAGTTACCGTAATCCTATAACACTTTCTTTTATTTTTAGAATCATTTAATGAGATACTCAAAACCATCATCAACCTTGAAAATAGCCATTCTATACTACCAATCAATATGATCCCTGAACATAGTAAAAAAATTCCAACCGGGGGTTATATGATCAATATCCATATCACGCTTTGAGAAATACCATATCATATTAGATCCAACAATAGTTATAGAAGATAATTTCCATAAAATGAAATAAATTCTCTTTCACCTTGAAGAGTATGGTGTTTTAAAATATAAGTCATCTAATCAATATTAAAACACAGTAATTCAAAAACATGATATGTAATTATCAATTAGGATGAACCTGAATAATACTAACATATCATAAGAGTATAATTCATATTTATAGTATATCTCACCATTTATGGTCTAGACTAATCTTCCTCAATCACTTACTCAGGTCCATAATAATTTAAACACAATGAACATTGTTTGTTATTAACCTATTATGATTTCCCTTCCCGTAGAGTCATGTTATTCCGTGAATAACCCATGATAGATTAGGTGTTTAGGAGAGGTGTGTTGATGACCATATCTAATGAATCTATATAATGTTTATGAAAAAACAATTTTTTCCTATGCACGCAACCTTGGAGAACTATGAATATGGTGCAAATTTTTCCCCATAAGATTTCAATTTTGGAACTCCCAAGGTGGTTCAATACAATATCCCTTCATGTGACAACAATATCCACACTAAAACATCTAGTCTCTTTATTATGAATTGGAGGATGACTAAATCATTAATCAATCCAATTAAAAGTCATCCCGCTACATATGAAATACATGTTCCTCTTCCCCTGGTTCACGAAAATAGATTTCCCCCTATTCACTACATGTATCAACATAATAACACCACAAATAATTCCAAATATGTCAGATTCATCTTCCATTTCTTTGTGGACCATTTCTACACATTCTATTATAAAAATCACAACAATCTTTTGAAAAATATCATTATTCATTCCTAATTAAAAAATGTCTTCCTTCAAGGATGCATATTTTCGTACATCACGTTCAATGAAAACTCAATTCATATATTTATCCACATAAACTATCATTGACATATTATTCTACTTCAATTAAAAAAATATTGTCACTATTGAATTCCTAAACATATGTGGATAAAATTTTATATTGAAAAATTCATCAAATCCATGGAAAGTTGTGTACCAATTTAGAATAAAAATCTAATTCACACAATTAGAAGGAACTATCCCCAATCGTATATGTTACTACCATTCCATTTATCATTTTTGGTGTGCTAGAAAAATCAAATATTTGATTAATCCTATTCATCCATACATCGTCCATTTCTAGTTTGATGCCATTGTAAAATATCATTGGATTCAATTTCTACAATTGAATGCAGTGATAAAATTACCTTTGTTCATCCCTTTGTTTTCATTTATCCATATAATTAAAATACTCAACATCACTTGGAACCAACTAATGGTTCACTAATGGATCAGTTGAAACCACATTATCTGTAGCCTCTTCAGGTTAGTTTCTACCATGTTCAATTTTCTATAATATGAAGAAAATTCCATAAGTATCACTCTCTATATACTGAAGTTTTAATAGTTTCTAATTTAGCATAGCTAAACTATGAAAATAATGATTTCCTCGAATTTGACTATTTTTATTTTCAAACCATTTTTTAAATTTTATCATTATTTTGAATATCAAATCTTCTTCAAAATACAAATATCATTCCAATTTAAAAATATCACATTGTAAGAAAAATATACATAAAAAATATACTTTTATGGCACCAAATTAAAAATAATTACTCAAAATGGTATATGAAATCCTATTAGGAATTCATTTATATAGATGAATTCCATCATCTTACTATTGGAAGAACCCATTATAATGAGACTACAACTCCTATAAGTTTCTCCAAAACTATTATGTAGCTTACTCCATGGTAACTGGCCGCCATCACCTAGTCCCTGAAACCCTACATCACGCTTTCCCCTCCTCTATGGAACCACTACGCTATTTTCTCTGCAATACCCGCCACCGAAAAATGTAATCTCCAAACACCTTCATTATCTATTGTACATCGTTCTCATTTTATAGAACCTTTAATATGAATTTGTATACTGGAATCTAAACCCATATCCCTGAACCCGATATCTTGGAAAACTTTATACCCTACCTGAATACCAGATCATCGTCCCATTGATTCGATCCATTCATCCCCAAAATCCATTATATTTATCCTCTCCCCATATAATTTGGGATATATGTTCTCTCACCTCAACCTGCATGCCATGTTTTTTTATTTAGACTGTATCCGTTCATCTATAACGCCTCTTATTCATCATCAATTATTCCCCCATCACATACTCATTCAAAATTTGACTACCAAAAATCAAATCAGTGAATGAAATGGATAAAAATTGTATGTGAGATGATATTCTTGAATATACCATTCAAATGATCAAATATTATAATTATGGGTGTAAATTATTTTATAGAATTTGTGATGGAAAATACCAAGGGTAAAAAGTTAATTTAATATACAAGTAGAAATTACTAAAATTGTATTTGAATGATTACACAACACCATTTAATTTAGAAAACAAATCATTAACTTTGTTTTGTGTGACGTACCCTCTCTAGTGGTCCTGCATCCTACAGTTTTCACCTATTATTCCCATTAACAACCTAACGACACATTAGCCATATATCTCAAATGATGGAGCACCGTTGGATGCCACCACCCAATTCCAGATTTCCCCCTCCTTGGATAGAGTCCATCTCCCCCTCATGCAATGTATCATAACTTGATCCCACAACTTCTGATGACCCTTCTCAACTCTAATGGATTCAGTGTTTCTGATGCTGTAGGGATATCGCCGCCGAACCCGACAACTCATTCTTGAGCAGTGATGTATGGGATGATGATGATGCATTTCCTGGTTCCATTCACAGTGACTCTGATGCCGTCAAGTGTGACCCTAGTCCCCTGGATCGCATGTGTGTTGTGTGTATTGTAACCCAGATAAAGCAACCATGTGGACTCCAACTCTTAACTAATTTTCTTAATAAAATCCCTCACTAGTATCTTAGTTCCACATCCGACACAAGATTCGGTCAATTTAGTTTTGTTTGTGTTTATTTCCATCCCATTTCAATGTTGATCCAGTTCCCTCTGATTCATTGGACATTCCTAGCATATTCATGGGTAGCCATGGTGGAAAACATTCATAGGCACATACACAACTGCCAAAGGTTCGACATGGGGTCAGTTTGTGGAGACTATTTTGGTTGAGGTTTCTTCATTTGGATTTTCCACATTATAATGGAATCCTATTCCATTTCATAATTATATTTCATTCACAACTCAAATTTGGTCATGTTCGGCAGATTACTTGATGTTTTAAATGTTGTTGGTGACTTGGTGAATGTATAACCATTCAGATGCCTTCTTTTTTTTCATTGCCCAAGGTGGCTCAACGAACTCATGGTTTCTCATTGTGGAGATCTGTCGATGAAGCCCTCACCATATACCAACCTCAATAAAAAGATTCTATGAATATTTTACTCTAGCTTGTTGTTTTATTTTTCTTGTTTATGTTTCTTGGGGTGGCTCTATCTCGTGTCTTCCTTGGTGGATTCTCTGGGTACACAACATTTTATTGTTTTTTTGGGTAGGTCGAGCTTCTGTCTCCAATGGTGGACCCCCGATGACATACTATCTTTGTTTGTTTCTATTGTATGGTCATCAAAATTCCAAAAAGTGTTTAAAAAAAATCAATCATCCGAACTCCATGGTAACATGATTTTTAGCTTAAATCTATTACATAAACATTTTTGTGAAATACATTTCCTGTTCCTAAAATCATATTCATTTCTACCATCACAACTCAACCACTAAATCAAAAAGAATTTTTAACTCAAATCCCCATGGAAGTAATACACAAGGATCAAATAAACTTATACCATGTATAACATCCCCCCCCCACATTTTCCTGAGTTGGCGTTCACATTCTACAAGTTCTTAGGTGTTATCCCCCAGATGCCAATGGTTAGAAATAAATTCCTTGGGATTCAATGTAAGTGGTGGATGATTTTCCTTTTGAAGAAAAAACATCTTAAACCAACATATTTTAACCCAAAAAACTAAATTATGTATGATAATAACTTAAACAACTCAATTTATAACAACAAATAATCAAACTCCACTACAACCATTATCCATATTAGCGTACCAAGAAGACACCAAACTAAAATCATAGAAAAAGGAATTCAAAACCGATATGAAAATATTTACACAATGGTCACTAACTCCATATCTTCCAACATGAACCAAGATCCAATTCCTCATGTTATTCTCAAATAATCATGAAGGATCTCTAAAGACATGTGACACTTTTCGTTTTCCTTTTTGAGGAAAAACTATATCAGCAAACTCACTAAAGTATCCTGGAAAGTGATGAATAATCAATATTAGTACATTTTCCACAAATAGATTTTATACACTTGACAGTATGAATAAATATGTTTTAAAATTTATAAAAAATAATATATATAATAAAAAATAATTAGTTTATATCAAATAAATCCCATTTCTATGTTAAGAAATCCACCCAAAATAGTTTTCCAAACCAAATCCATTTCCAAGGAAAAAAGAAAATAAGAATTTAACCATTTCGAGATAATTATTCTTCCTTACACAATCTATTTCACCCAGCCACATAAATAGAAAATCAATATTGGTTTTACCATTGATAGAGGATCTTCACATCTATACTCTGTCTCTTTGATTGTGGTACTTAATAACGATTATTTATCTCATTCATAACACACATAATAATTTTATCCATCAACCATTACATCCAAAATGTTCGAGAGAACATCAATAAAACCATCGTTTTATTGACACCAAATTTCCATATATCTACCCAATAAACCATTTTGAATTAATCATTTTTAAATAATTTTACCACTTTCATATTCCTTCAAAACACCCAATTTTCATAATTCCATAAACTATTACCCAATAAGGAATCATTCATTAATTTCACAATAAATTCACAATTAATATAAAGAAAAAAAATCAATATGAAACTCAAATATCATTTACGAATAATAGAAGTATATAATGTAGAATCCTTCTATGGAAACTATAATGTAAACAAATAATGACAATAAAAAATGGTTAAATCTCACAAAATCCATCTTATAGTATGTTACCTAACATAACCACAACCATAGCTTTTCATTAATGGTTTAAAATATAATATATATATATATATATATCCCCAAATGTGTTGATCTATTAATAACATAAATGTAATAATTATAAAACCAAAAAACACCATGAATAGTGACTTACTATGAAATCCACCCTTCAATGTTCCACGATTTTTCAATGGATCATTCTCAGGTACAATGTAATAGTTCCCACAGTCATCAGGAGTATATGAAAAATGTGTTATTATTTATACAAGTGAATACAAATAGGTTTATGAATGATTAAAAGAATGATAAACATTCTTAGGATCAGAAATTTATCCATTCCCGGTTTGGTCATAGTGTTTGGAAAATTTTGTGCTTGAAACTACCTGTAAATACCCCTCTCTAGGATGGTTTGCATGGCTAGAGAAACTATGCACCATTGATGTTTTTCCTCTATTCCAATGGCCATATCATCACCCTCACTTCTCATGAAGCTAATTTTTTAGAAGATGGACATGCCAATAATAGTGTCAATGGTATTGGTATTCAATGGGATGATCATGTACTAGATGATATTCTTCCACTTATCAAGAGGGATCAATGTAAATCTCACATTTTCATATCTTATTATGTTTTTTTATAATAAATGGAACTTTCATTTTAAGTCAATGTATTATTCTATAATAAAAAAATAATATATTTAATTAGTATCTTTTTATGCCAATAATTTTTTGTGTTGTTACTATTTTCATTTATTTTTAACCTAAAATGATTAGTAAAATCTAATAACAAATATATGACCATATTTAAAATTTATTTGTGGAAAAAATTCATCCATTCCCATATTTATATAAATGTGTTGTGGAACTTTTAAACTGTAGCTATAGGATTGAGAATGAATATTTTTATTATATATAAATTTCTTTACACATAATTAAATATATTATTTTCTAATGTTATATATATATATATCTAAATTTTAAATATTAATAATTTTTTTGGAAATAATGTTATCTTATAACATATTAGACTTCTAAGAAATTAACCACAATTATGACTATTAATTGATTTTTAGATCCCATTACATGTTTCCATGGTTCTTTTCAAATTAATTATATTCAAAAAACTTCTTGGAATTTATATTGAATACTTTATCAATAAAAATGGTTATTTTTATTATGTTTTCAAATAAAGGATAAAATGGTCCTATAATTCCATTATTCATCTCTGTAAATATCCTTTAATGTTTATTATTATTAATAAGGTATATGAACAATTTATAATATCCATCGTCTTTCATGGGATAATTATTAACATGTGTTTTTTTAATCAAGATGAAATCCATTTATTACACATAATTTAATATATGGTTAGTTCATAATTTTTTCATAATTATACATATTTAATTTTGTATGATATTCATTATTATATCAGTGGTAAAATAATTTTATAACTATAAAATGAGTTAGGTACTGATTGATGTCCAATTGGATAACGTGCAGATGAATAGGATTTTAACCTATTCATTGATGTAAATTTGGATAGGTAGTGATCCTATTGCATTACTGAAAAGATATTTGGGAGTGAACTCAAGTAGATATGTGAATTATTTCTACTATGTGAGGATGAAATTTTCAATGATCCATGACTAATAAAATGAGTTTATATTTTGATTATTTTCCCATTTTTTTATAGTTTATATTCATATGATATAATCATAAGGCTAATTTTTGATTAATGAATATTCCTCACAATTATGACCCACAACCATGGAAATTATAATTCTATATTTATTGAATTAGGATATATATTTTATTAATTGCTGTGTATGAAATTCATAGGTTTATTTTATATCTCGTATGTATATTTTTAATGGTCTGTCATATGATCATTTAATGATATCTGTCATATATAACCTTACTATGGATATGAGCAATGTTGTTCTTCTATTTAATTTTATCATTGGTAATGAAAAAATGTATTAGTCGGGTATGTATATGAATGGTTATCTAAGATATGATTTTTTTTGGAATATCATTATGATTATTCATTGTAAAGAAATCATCCCACATAGACCATGGTAAGTTGTATCTTTAATACATCCATGCAAAGTACAAGTGATTTTACCCCAATTAAATGAATTTTTTTTCATAGTTAAACAGAAACATACATGAATCTCACATGTAAATGAATAAATTAAAAAATTTATTATATTGCATAAAAAATGTTTTCTCAATATAAAGATTGGAAATAATTCAGAATACACATACTACCACCCACTAAAAACAAAACATATGATAATGTTGAGGTATAATGATCAGTAATGAAATGAGTACAACAAAATCTATAAAAAATTAACTCTTGAAGAATTTTTTAGGAATAAATTATGATCAAATAATTCCATAAAAATAATTATTTGATATTGAAACAAAAAAATTTAAATTAAAACAATTGAAATTATCATATGGAAAATATTAAGTTATTACATACGTATATAATCCCTAATATTGTACATCAAAATCATAGAATCAAAGACGCATTCCTAGAAATCTAAAACATACCATCAATGCCTCATTAAAATGCCTATAATATAAATATATTAGCACACATTAAAATACTCGACCAGTTTTGTCTCATGATAAAAACTAATGAATCAAGGGCCTATATAATTCTTTTTCCCACCCATTAAGTAATATTACTAATTTATTCATCATATTAATATAAAATATAACTTAATCTACATGACTTAATAATCAAAAAAATTTATTTATCTAATGAACCTTCATAATTAATTTTAAAACATTCCTAACTCAAACTAATATCATACGAAAAAGTGATATAATTATTGTGGTCTCATTAAAATATAACTATAGTTTTTTAGATGTAGAATAAAGTGTATTTAACATCTATGATAAGTATTACCATCAAATAAAATTTATATTAATCATGGAAAAATACCATTTTCACATTAAAAATAACATTTTAAAACATTAAATATTTAAATATTAGTAAAAATATCTTATCTAATGGAAAACATGGAAACTATTAAAGGATTGTTTCAAAAATTAATCAGTTATGAAGATATGAAATTATTTCCTTGTTTCATAAGATACAAGAATAATTACATTCGTATATTTGGAAAAAATTAATTATTACATCATTAAAAAAATACAATTCATTTTAAAAAAAATGAAAATGATAATCATGTGTAAAATGAAATTAAAAATAATAGGATAATATAATGAAAATTTTATAATAATTTTAGAAAATATGAATGTATATGAATATACCTCCCAACCGAGTTGAAAAAATAATTGTAATAGTGTAACATTATATTGGGATAATGATTCTAAAAATTGAAGAAAATAAAAAGTGAAAATTTTAATTTCTAAAAATATTTTTATATGAATAAAATATATTGGTTAAAATATATAAAGGTCAAATAATTCTCACAGTGGGAACATAAACATTAACAATTCAAAATAATAATTTCATTTATAAGTAAACCAAAACCTAATGTCTGAGTTCATTTTTTTTATCCTAATTTATAATAAATATATATTTTCTAAACATATTTTTAAAATATTTACTCATATATATATGAAACCATATACGATTTACTTATTACTCTTATCACACTTTTCAAAGAATTTTTTATGTAGTGTTTTAGTGGGTAATAGTTAAACTACATGATAGAACACCTTGGGATGAACAATAGATAAACTCTAACTGAAATCATATATCCACTATAGACATCATTGCTTCATGTGAGAAACCATTGAATGATTATAGAGATCAAAAGACATTGATGTGTATTGAACTGAAGAAATTATGAAATAGGTTCCAATGATGAATTATGATTTTCATATGATATGGTAATCTAATTTGCTTATGGTCTAATCATTATTCTTAATGGAATGTTTATCTGGTATAGGCCTTCATTATCTTTCCATTTAATTAATTTTTAATATATTGGGTTTTCAAGTATATTGAATATTTAGGACATTGTATATTTATTATTTTATAAAATTTATTATTATTAGATATAGATTAGGGGTTAATGGTTCATATGTGGATAATATATGAAGGGTTTAAAATGGTCCCCAGTTTTTGTACATATCATGACAATCTCACTTCCACCATTTGGTTTTGATTTTGTAGTCTACTATAGTATTTATTAAAAAAAATACCTTTTTTGATTAGTTGTCTTATTAGGAAATCTTTCATGTTTGATACATATACTAAAAACCAATCATAAAAATCTATTTCTAGATTTTTTATACAAATCAATATTTCCAAATCCATAACACCTCACATTTGGATACAAAATTGTGACACTAGATTCCTCCATGCAGATTTCATTGAAAATATTACAGATTACTGTACTAATTCTATTATATTTTGAAATCATGCATCGTAATATGGAGTCAAAACTTATTATACACATCCCCTCACATGATTTAGTAAAATTTGGGTTAAAATGAGAGAACATTGGGATTGAAAATTATTCCAGTATACATTATTGAAATCCTATTAATATGTATGTTAATTAAAACCTAACTGGATCTTCAAATACTCATCCACCTATTGAGGATATTTATATAGGGGTGGATTCTCCACTGGATGCTTAGTGATATAATAATGATAAGGAAAATTTCATCAAGCTTGATCATCCTGTTAAGATGACATATGTTTATTAAACCTTTAAATAGGAGGATTTGATTTCCCATTTGGATTATAAGGATTATTTTAATGATTATTTCGAGAAATATTAAAAGATTTAGGAATCATACATAAAATTCTGTGCTATAAATGGTATAAAATGATTAATTTAGATTGATACATTAATATGAACACAACAATGTCTCAAAAACATAATGATTACACTAAACAGGAGAGGTAAAATTTTATTGGTTCCTTAGATCCCTCTTGGAATTAAAAAACAATATTTCACCCACATCTTTTGTTTCCTTTCCATATCATGGAATCCCCTATGAATAAAAGTTGAATTTAATTAAAATGGTGATCTTATTGACCTTTCAATGTGTGATTAATATTATTATGAAGCTTAATTGTGTCGTGAGATGTAATATTGGATGAAATGGAAATATGAAATAGATTTTAAAATATACATTAATGGTGAAATCTATGCGGGTACATAAATAAAAATTAGAAAGGAAATTCTCATTAAGATGGTTGACATATTCAAAAAAATATTTATTTTAAATTCAATCATACTCCATGGAAATAATTTTATTTCTTCTTTCTCAATTATTAATCCAATACTAATTCAATGAATCTATGTTGGTATTTTTAATAGGGTTTCCATTTTTATATGTCTTATGAACTCCTTGTTTTGATATTTTAGATATGTTCTTTATCATTATTTCAAATTGGATGGTAGATAATTGGGTTTTTAGATCGTATTTTTTCCATTTTTTGTATTCTAAAAATAAATCATCTCATGTTTAATCTTGTATGAAGGATATTGGGATTTTGGGAAAATTAATTGATTTTTAGTTTTTTTTCGTGCATTTGTGCTAGTGATGAATTTGGATATTCTGTGTCATTTTCCATGGATAACACCATGCATGGCTACAAAATATTCATTTGGATTTTTTGAATAACCTTTCCTAAATCTTATATCCTTATTTAACTCTCTTACTCTAATGAATTGTCTATGATTCATCACGAAGTGTTTTTCTTTTTTTGGAATGCCTTTTTTATTTTTATGATGTCCATTTTATGCCTTGAACATGATGTTGCTAGCCCCTAAAGGAACATTTTTTTTCTTATAATTTTTTTCCCTGGGTTTGGATATCTTACAGAACATTTTTCGTTTTAGTTTTTCTGATCTAGTTTCCTCTGTTTAAACATGTTGTGATTTTTGGTTTTCATGGTTGTTATAGAATAAATGTTTCAAAGAGGAATGTATTTTATTTAGAGATATTCATTGAGTTGATGTTTTATTTGGATCTTCTACATATAATTTCATTGAAAAAGGTTACTTTTCAATAGTTGGTATCACTAGATATCATGATGACATTCATGGAAGTGTTTCTATGATGTAATTTATGTTTAAGATAATAATATTTTGTTTTTTGCATTGGTCAATGCTCCCAAAAAATTCAATTGTATTGACATCATCAAAAATGATATAATTGATGAGGATATAATTATAAGAGGAAACACATGTGGAAAATTGTCAATTTTTCCTACTAATATTTTCTGTGATATTTTTTTGTATAATCTATTTCAATTGTTGTAATTATTATTTTACGAATTTTTATTTGAATGACCATTTAAACAAAGTTATTAATATTAAACAATTTTTTTAATAAATTATTGGTAATTTTTATTTCTTATTCCAATCGGAAATTCAATCATATATAAAAGAATAATTCCCTATGAAAATAATTATTTCAGGTGTTAACTAATTCTCCTTTATTTTATATTTTTTTATTAGTTCCGGTAATTGCACTAAGATCGTGATTAATTCAAATAAAAATTTATCAATGATATTAATATTAACTATATTCAATATATATATATATATGAATCTATAAAAGTAAAATATAAAAATATAAAATATAGAGTGAATAGAAATGGTAAGAAGTACAAACCCATTAACGATGCTTTCACTATTTGACTGATGATACAAAAAAAATTAGTAAATAATAACTCACCAATGAATAATAATTATATTTATACACAGACACACACACACACACACATATATATATATATAATATCATCATTACCATTCTTTTAAATATTAAATGATAAATGATTCACATGACTTCATGAAAGTGGTAGTCTATATTTATGTATAAACAACATTTTCATTTTGAAATAGATTTTAAGGTATGAATGTTGATGTTAAATCAAAATATATTCATAAATTTGTTTATAATATCATATAAAAAAATTAAACCCATCATAATATCCATTTATGATAGATGGTGATTAAAAATAAATTTTATCAATACATTGAGGTGGATGTACACACATACACAACAACAATAACATCACATCCCATTGGATAGAAAATACAGTTTATGATGGTATATTCCTGATATTAATAAAATATATGAATACATTATATAATAAAGTAATTATTTAAAATAAATAACACTGATATAGAAGAGCTATATGATTAAAAAACTGAAATATTTTTTGAAAACAATTTCTCTTCATAGGATAAACCCCTTTACATTCTTTCTTACGGAACCGCGGTTTGGTATTTTGAAAAAATATATAAATTTAAGAAAATTTATAATAACATTTAAGGGATATATATTTTGGGAATTTCCAATACCTGTATTCTCTAATTTCTGTAATGAATATGCTGATGGGGTTTCCTATTATAAACTATTGAAATGAGCCACATAAAATTATAAAAAACTATTATAAAATTACTTAGACATTCCCCATAAATTATTTAGAATTGAAAAATAATTAATTAAAAAACGATAATGAGGTGCTGTAATCATTTAATGAAAATACTACTATTTTTTCTATCAATTTAATCATTATTATTTTGATTATACTTGTTGTTATAGATTTGTTAAATTAACCAAGGGAAATATATTTTTAGTCCTAAAGTGTAATAATTTTAAATATAATGTAACAATTGGTTCAAAATGGTAAATGGATTAAATTTTATACAATATATTACCTTATTTGTTCACTTTAACATTTTTAATTTTTTAAATAATCTAATAAAATGTTTTTTTTCAAAAATGTGTCGTTATTTTCATTTTCATCATTATTCAAAAATAGTATGAAATATAATTCATATGAATATAATCATTGTAATCATCCCTAAAATGATATATTAATATATTAAAATAATGAATAAAATAATCCCCCCAAATTGTAATGTTTCAAAAAAAAATTAAATTATTTATTTTATTTCTCGATTAACTGAATAAATATTTTGTCTAAGTTGTATACGACGTCCAAAAAATAGATAGTCATTAATTTCCATAAAACAATTTCCATCATAAAAATAATATAATAATCAATATAATTACATTTAATATTCACTAGAAAAAAATTTATCATCATATGAGAATAAAAGGGTCAATCAAAGATAATAGAGAGACAAATTGTATTTTTATATACATAAATAACTATAAAGCTGTTAGTAAAAAATATATGGCCCCAGATGGCCAAATATACGATATATAGATGGTAATTTTCAAATTATAATCATCCCATAAGAAAAAATAATGTTTCACTGTAGTTTCGAACATGAATCACTATGTTTTATCTCCATTTTACACTTTTTACCCTTTCGACCAGAACATTTTTATGACTGATAGTATTCCTAATATTGAAAAATAAAAGGGATCAATTATCAAAATTTATCCACAAATTCTTATAAGGAATGAATTTATCAGGGATAATTTTATATAATTTGGATAAATTTATTTTAATATTTGTGCCCAATACATGAAAAGACAATCCTTAAAAAAATTGTTCATTATAGTAAAACTAGATTTATTCATGGATAATTCCATGAAAAATTATTAGATGTGTATTTTTTTAATATATTTCATATACATTTTATTAAAATCATAACCCAACACTTATTAATTAAATTTAATTAAATAATAACTCATTTTTTCAGGAAAATAGGTGTTTAGAAAAACATCTATCAAATAATAAAGTTATTTCGTATCAAATGATAATGAATGAATTAATTTTATACATTTATAAACCATTAAATTTACATAATATAGATACTACTATTCATTTATTCAAATCTATTATCTATGTGATAAATTCCATATTATAAATTAATATTGTAGTTTTATATATCGGTCTTCTTAAATCTTCAATATTATAAGCTAAAAATGATATCATCAGTAGTATTATAAATTTTTATAGTGTTAGACTCTACCACTCATAACTAAAATGGTACTTCAATATATACTTTTTTTTATCGATGGATCATCCTTTATTGAAGACAGAAATTATATCGAAGGGTAGTTAAACATCGTTTTCAAATAGAAGGTTTAAATAAAAATTAGTAACTAATGTAGTATATATTTTGATTCATAGATAATGAAAAACTTGGTGGGATGTTAATATAGAGAAATAGATGAGAAAAATACCATAAAATGACTAGTGAAGAGTTATTGCTAATGTTTACGTGATAATGATAATGATAAAAATCCCATAAATCATTGACAGGTTAATTGACAATCAATTCATCAGAAATCATGGTCAATGAATAAAATTTTTATTTCATGATTCCACTTTTATTTTATTTTCATTCATAAAACACTAATAACTACATCATAAAAAATAAATAAACTCACAAAATTATGGATAATATACCACTAAAAAATTATAACCCTGACATTTTCCACTACGTTATGGGTTTTATAATCAATGTACCTAAAATCAAAAATTTATGGGTTTCAATATCATTTGTAGTAATTACAATTGATTGACATGTATTTATATTCCATTTTTTAGGAAAATTTTTATATAGTTGGAGAGTTTCGATGTGTAGGGTCCCATTACATTTAATTTGAAACATTGGACATTAGGGTCTTCAAGCATACCCTTACACCAACAATATTGATGACAATTTTATACAAACTATTAAAAAATCCCTTCCCTAATGAATGTACCATAATATTTCCTTCCACATCAATAACATGTTGGATATTCCATCCTTATGTTATATTTCTTTCCATTATTTCATTTTTCATGATTATTCTTCATCACCTTCTACTATTTAATTTTTCTTTAAAATATATTATTTTGAGAATTCTAACTCCTTAATGACTACAAATGATACCATATCATCATATAGGAAAAAGGAATGATAGGCTTGTTCCATTCTGATGATTTTTGTAATCAAATAAATTAGTCTATCAATATTTGTTTACAAGTCGCTTATGCAGTCTATCATATAAAAACCTAGTCTTGTTGTGTTTTCCATTTATTCAGTAATACATTCATCTCCCTTCTATAATAATGTTTGGAATTTTCATTCCATATCATCTTGTTGATCATGAGTAAATTACTTTAAGAATTATATATTATTTAAAATCAACAATTTCATTATATATATCTCATCATACCCCTTTTTATTTTTTACAAATGACCAACATTGATTAAAATATTCCATCAAATAATTAGATACCAAAATAAACTTATGTAATTCCATATAACATGAAGAAAAAAAATACATTTCCAGGGACTTAATCTATTGTGGATATTGAAATAAATTTTTAGTTTAATTAATGGATTGTGGATTATACCATATGAAGCTATAAAAACACAATGCTTAATAATTTAATTCAATAGGTTGTTCAATTTAATAATGGTTTTTGGTCATAACCGGAGTCAACTATCGAAATACTATCATAATATACTCATCTTAGACAAAATTTATTTTAATAATTTCATAAATGATATCCTTTTTATAAATATGAGTATAGAAATGATATTGATTCCTTCAACAAGAAGAAATTTCTATAAATTGTAATGAAATAGATTATATCATAACATTTTGAACTATAATGTATAAATTTTATACTATGGAAACACATAAAATAAAATTAGAATTTTATTCAAAACTAATATCATAATATGATGCATCATTTCATTTAGAATATTACATATTCATAAATATATTACAAATATTTTATAATCATGTCAAAATAAAATGTGGTTTAACCAACTAATTCCTCCATTGATTATCAATATATGTTCAAAGTAAGGGAATACTCACTATTCACTTAAATGATTACTAGGATATACCCGACCAAATCATTTTAGTGTTATTACACATATGATTATTATTAAAAAACCAAATCCACTTATAATAAACAGAACGGGGTAGATGGGAGAGTACTCGATTGGTAAATGTTCCACATAATCTAGCATCAGAATCGAGTTGAAATATTAGTGGGGTATAAATTCTAAAGGTTGTTGGTGATGCTAGAATGATACATGATGTAGGTAGGTGGTGATTTTGTCATTATAGATGCTTGGTGACATAGACAGTAAGCCAAAAGATTGTCCCTGCACTAGGCCTTCAAGAAAATTTTGGGCCTTCTTGTTATGTTATTGGATTCATTTCCACTGGCCCTTCGGGCTATGTAATGAAAAAATTTGTCATGATGGGAGGGTTATACATTAGTTTGGTGACATTCCTTTCCATAATTTTTTGTGGTGTGTGTGGTTGTGTCAACTGTAATTGTACCCCTAAGCACCTAATATTTAAAATTAACAATTTATCAGAAAACCAAAGAATCACTACCTTACCAAAAAATAGGTTGATATCCACTATAGAAAATTATCAATTGGATGGAAATCTATATGATGATGGATAAATACAAGAGGGGTGAATTGAATTCTTAAAAACTATAATTTTTAACCTTAATAGAAACATAGTTTAACAAGGTTAAACTATTCATATTAAGAGTTCCTATTAAATATTTAATTGATTATTGGACATGGACCATGGGTTTGAAACAAAAAATTATTGTAATCATGTATATTAGAATATGTATTCCACATATAGTAATTAAAGTTTAATCATATTGATAGTATAAAATATTTAATCAATGAAAACTTAGAAAAAATAATAATCACAGTGGTTATGATAAATAGATGTTTTAGAAAATAAATGACTATATATTAAATAAAATAAAAGTGTATTTATAGTAACAAAATATTCAAATTATTACATTGGGTAAAACAATTGTATCAAAATTAATAATATTAGGTTAAAAAATATACAAGTTAAAATAATAAATTAAACTGATTCACATTATATTAAAATTGTAGTAAAAACTGTAGTCAAGTAATAGAACAATTAAATGAATTCAAATCTTTTAACCTAAAGTGATGGGTTTCCAATGTCGTATGAAAAAATTCTTATGTTTTACACATAAAATAATCTCTATCTTTCCAATAACATGGAATACCCTCGATATGTCGATTAGTCTATCTTCTTGTCCCCACAAGCCCTCAATATGATAATTAACTCGTTGTCTTCGTATACCTGACAACCCTCAATATGATGACCAGATTATGTCATGTTAACCCTTCATTCAATATATCAATAATGGTAGATCTATGTATTCTTATATCCATAATCCCTCAATCAGGATCACAAAATCAGATAATATAAAAAATCGATAACGAAATCAAATATATAATAAGTACAATAGAAGATCATTTTTCTCTTATATGCATTAGAGCTATCGCACAGAATAAAAATCAAAATATTTTGTTTAAATGACTCTACCAATAATAAAAAACACTTCAAATGACTAGGTATTTTTATTAAATATTCCAATGGTCATCTTGATCCTCCAATGATGATATTTTCCTTGAGACATTGACATGGACCTGGACTCCTGACACATCATTGGCCATATGATAACATAATTTGTGACATCAATTTGTTGTACACATTTACAGGGACACTATTATTATATTTTAATAGAATATAGTCTTCAATATTAATAAATTAAACATAGGAAAATATGATGTATTTTATTATAGGATGTCGTTATGATTGAGTTTATTAATATGATTTATATACAATCGGCTTCAACATCAAATAAAAGAGTAAAATTATTTTTTTAGAATGATTTTATGATAGAACTTCCTTTAAATTATTTTTCATAAAGGTGAATATGATTATCCTTGGATCTATGCTCAATAAAATCATTTTGATGAATAAATTATTTTCATATTAATTAATACATTAAAAAATATAATTATTTATGAAATATAATTTCAATAAAATAATAATAAAATAAATTCGACAAAAAATAGTTAGAATTTATTTTCTAAAAAAATAGTTTGTGAATTAAAAAAATTGAAATGTAATAGTCATAAAGATACTTTTTACTCAATAATGTCCCAATTTTTTGAAAACACAAACACAACAAAATTAAAAATGTAAATTACTTTTGAGAAATATTATGTCCATTATTCTTTTAAAGTAAATAGTATTTGGAATGAAATATTAAAACCTATCTACCCTTCTTTTTATAAAAATTTTGGCACCAAAATATGTGTGGAGGAAACACAAACGCAAATAAGAAACCACCTCTATTGAGGCTACATCGATAAGCCTGTTCGCGGAGACCCACTTCACCATGGTTGTCGCGAAGACGCCTCATTCGCATACGCCACGAAGCAAAGATATGGGAGGATATACGATACAAAGGATGTTACTGAAGCCATTATGAATCAAAGAGTCGAGTGGATTCACAATCTGAATGATGTGTGCAAATTATCTATGAAGCAAAGAGGTAGGAGGCTCTGCGATCTGAAAGACATTTACGATGATTCCACAAAAAGAAATAATAAGGAGGCTCCATAGTTATGATAAAGAATAATGTGGCATCATGTCACGCGCTCCATGCTTTGTGTTGCATCATGCTTATAAATATCGGCCTTCCACAAAGCCCAATGGATAGATACTCCAACCTTTCTACTTATCATATCTCAAATCGCAAAGGACATTCTACTATATGAAAAATGTGCTCTTCAAGGTACTTTAGCTTCATGAAGTGACTTTCCATTGGCTTTAGCACATCCCCTCTTCATGTAGGGATTCCCATCATGAAGCCAACGAGCCTTCACAATGTAAGGAGATCCCTAGGGGGAATGGGGTCATCATAATGTAATCCTTCTTCATGATGTACCTTCTATTCACTTGTGAACCACATGGTAAGGCTTGGTCACTGTGCTTCGAATTGAACACTTCTGTACAGTGCTATTATTGTCATGGAACCTATGCCTCGCAATGTCCTACTACTTGAGAGCTATTATGCATCCAAAATCACCCTCCATGTGCTCCTATTCCCTTTTCCAAGGATGGGATACCACACATCACGAAGCATACCCCTTCGCAAAGTCCATCCACTATATAGATCACTTGAAATTCATGAGACCTCTTCCTGTGAAGCCCCTTCCTCAGCAACCCCATTTCTCGTGCGACCCTCTAGGTTCATACGAAGTGATTTCATGGTCCCTTGGGTGGTTTTTTAGGTTTCTTTTCTTAGGATCTTATTTCTTCAAAAAGGAACACTATCATCTATTTCATTCTTTATAGCCATGCTAACATGGGACCCTCATTGGGGCACTCCTTAACACACCATCTTGGGGGCATTGTTGGTGCCTTCCCTTCACCAAGGGTTAATGAGTACCAGTTATGCATGTCTTAAGGGTGCGATGTGAACCCACCCAATCGAGCTATATGATGTTAAATTACCAAGCACCCTCTTACTCGTCACATGATGTTAACATGTGGCCTCACCCAATGCCTTCAACTCTGGGTGGCCCCCTCAAACATTCTCCATGCCTATTCATCTCCATGGGAGTGAGATCATAGTCACATGGAATGAACTGCTCTTTCCTAGAGCATCGCTTGTCTGTGGGGGATGGAAATCGTCTCGATGTAAGACCATATCCCTTAATGCTACATGAATAACCTCTCATCCTCCTATCTTTTTAAATGACAATGTCTAAGAGATTAGAGGGGCACATATATCCTCAATACCCTTTCCCTATACCTTTGGGATTCGTTGCTATCGGGCCTCCATCCATGAGTGAGTCCCATTCTGAATCTCCCTCGCCTGCTCAATGCGTAAGCCCCTGTTTATTATTTGGGCTGCAAACCATGCATAATCCCAACTTCACATCCCACGAACACACCTTTCATGATCTGATTTTCAGTCATTTGCTACCTCTTGTTTCTCACACCTAGCATGTCTCACATGGGCTTAGAGTAAAAATCGACCCTAACATCCTCTCTGGGCCACCGTAGAGCATAATCCCTAATCAAACCATCCTGAAATTCGATGAATTAGATCATTTCCAAGGAAAAGTATATAGGAAACCTCTCCGATGTTAAATCCAAAATCCTCCATTGGTCCAACCCCTTCACGTTGGTTCACCTTCATCCTGCAAAATGATAAAACTATTCAACCCTCCCAAACTATGTGGACTTTGATCCTTTCCAAGGAAAGGTATGAAGGACGCCTTTCTGAGGTTCATTCCCAAAACCTCCAACGGTTATACCCCCATCACATTAGTTCACCTTCATCCCATATGACATTAAATTTTACCAACCATCCTGAACTGCATGGAAATTTATCCTTTCCATGGAAGGGTATGTAGAAATCCTCTCAGGAATTCAAATCTAAGACCCATCGATTCTAACCACTCTATGTCGGTCAGCCTTCTTCCCGCATGATGTTATATTGTGTCCATTCTAACTACATGGACTTTCATCCATGTCTCCTTGATAAGATAAGTTGGAATCCTCTATGAGGTTCACACCCATCCTGCAGTATGTTGTGTCCAACCCTAACTGACAGTAAGATGTTGTGTTCTACATTCAACGATATGCCAATGTCAACCTCAAATGATGGTAAGAAAATGTTTTCCCCACCAATGTTACGACCTTGTGCACCCCAATAAATGGTAATACAGTGTGTTCCACAATCTATGGTAAGCTGTCATAGACATTCTTGTTGGGACTTTCATCTTTTTCCCACCTCATGGTGTCAGACCAATTCTGGCATCTAACCACATGTTAGCCTTAGTATACCGTCAGGTTGTTTTTCTATGTGTACACCCTAATTCTATGTCCCTAAATCGAACTACGCGAACTTTTATTCCCTTACTCAGGGATATGTTGGAAGCCTTTTTGAGTCTCAATCACATTAATCATGTATCATCCCAGTCTTTTACTCAATCCTATGTGGATAGGGAAGCTCATGCCCCAAACAAAATGTTCCACTTCTTCTGGGTCCCATACTTACAGGTCGCCTCTATCGGGGTCCCATCATCTCACTGAACTATGTGGACATTGATTCCCTAAAACGGGGATACAATGAAAGTCTCTTTTAGACTCAATCCCAACATCACTACAGCTCGTACGAAAGTTCCATATCATTCTCTATGCACACTCAACTATCCACACTCATCTTGATTCATTCTTGGGATTCCAAATCCTCGTGTGGTCGTGTCACCCAATCTCTCATTGCTTCAGGTTGTAATCAGGTAACTAACCAAATGTCAGCCCCAACATCAGTGTTCCCTCTAGGGGTTTCACCCATCTAATACACTTTCTTCAGTGTTATGATCAGCTCGATCTGTCTCCACTAGATGTTAAACTCAGGACATACCATGTGATAAAGATGGGAAGATATGAAAAACCTTATAGAAATTACTATGGAATATAATTCCGCACATTGGATTTGGGATTCCTCGGGCTTCCGTGCCCCTAGAAGCCCTATCATAAAGGGAAGAAACATAGATGCACCAGTGTTACAGTATCTAAACATGAAAGTGATGTCTAACATGTCTAATCCCCAAACCAAATTCTTTTACCCTGTCCATACCCATTTGAATGTCCAGAAAAATGCAATGTAACTAAAGGGACTCCATGATGACATGGAACTCAGAAGAATTTCACGAAAAATGTATTAAATCAATGAGGGAGAACCAAACTAGGTGATGAGTTCTGTCAAGGAATCTGTATAAGGATAAACCAACATCCCATCTTCCCATTTAAATCAATGAAAAACATCACTGAACAAGAGATAGATGCCACCCACAATAGGAAAATGAGAATGTGGGGAAACAAGCACCACGTCCCCCATAAAAAATGATGTGTTACCTGGAGAATAATTCGAAAACAAACTAATATAAATATGATGAATAATACGAATAACTCCCTCTTCGGATAAAAAATCCCTTAAGATGATATTATCTTATTTTATAAGTATTTCTCAACCTTAATTAATGTATCTCCATTGTTCTATAAATCCTTGCCTAAAAAATTATCCCCCAATGTGATTTTATAAAATAAAGAGGGAAATTTTTGGTAATTATTGCAAAGGAGAGAGAATATACAATAAAAAACACTAAAATAATGCACATTTACATATAATGTAAATGAAATAACATTTAAAATATAATAATTGGATGATATTTAGAGAAATGGTAGATAAAAAATTATTCCATTGAACTTATAAACAAGAAGTATACAACAAGTTTTTTTAGAAGCTTATCTTTCATCATCTAAAATTATTTGAATCATTAATATAAGTTCTCAAAATATTTCCAATCATATTCAAATTTTTAAATCATTTCTTCCCAGGACATGTTTTTTTATTCTAGTTCATGAATCCATTCCTCATAAATCTGAATACAATCATCAAATAGTTTAATGCTTTCTTCTTGAGACAAAATCTTTTCTTCCAAAATCATATATGGATATTACTGATCATTCCCCCTTTCAAAAAAAACGTTTTTATGATTTTTTGGATCAATAATCTCAATTATATGGACACTGAATATTGGATTCACATTTATTAGAAACATTAATATTCTTTGTAAATTAGGGATATCTTGAGTCTATTTCCCAGTTGTGCTTCTGAATTTTTCAAGATATTTCAACCTAGTGGACATATCCATTGTAAGACAATTTAATGAAATATTATTCTGATATGAATATGTATTTAAATTTATAAAAGTATCATCATTTGTATTGATATCATCATCAATTCCATGATACTAATTCACCTTATTATTAAAAAGTTTCCTTTGAGTTCATCATTTTTGTTAAAAATCTAAATATATGATTCCAAATGATTCAAAATTCTTGATAAAGATTTTATTGAATAGTATTATTTATATTTATTTTTAACAAATAAATCAATATTTATTTCCACCCTAATAAAAAAATATTTGATTAATCCAATATTCTCAATGTTTGAAATATAATTTCAGGATCCTAAGCTCTTATTGTATTTGGTGAATCTAATTACAATTGATTATTTCTATGATAGGATCCAATATATTCAAGAGATGATTTTATTTTATCATTGTTTGGGACTAATTTTTTTTCTATCATTTATTTCAAGTGTATCAGAAACTACTCTTTTACTTCCTTCATCCTTTTGTTTTTAATTTTATTCATCCTTCTTGGATGAAGATTGTACTTTTTAAAACAATGTGGTTATTTTGTTTCTCTTGACTCATTAAATTCTTCATCTGATTTATAAAGAATATATTCGTTTTGATGAATCATGAGAAGACATTATTGCTATATTATTAAAAAAATTACATCTACGTTTTCATCAGATTTTGGATTCTCTTGATTATGATCTACATCCCATGCTTCCCATTCTTCTTCTTCATCTTCTTCACTTCCATCCTCTTCTTTTCCATCTTTTTCAGGATACATTTTAATGTAATAGTTGGGTACGTTCATATTTCTGGAACAACCACTACTAAAGTACATAGTATTATTATTATTGGTAACACCTTTGTTTTCCTAAAAACAATACTATTTGATTTTTGGACCCAAAACATTATCGGGTCCGGAAATGTTAGGATGTAAAATATTAGAAATCTATATTTAATTAAAAGGGGTTTTATGGGTACCTAATAATTCATATTTATTTAGAGAACAATTATTTTTCATAATGATCTCAACATTTACATTTACTAACAGGGTGAATGTTTTAGGAATAAATCAATTATTTCTAAAAAGAGGATTCAGAGAAGTATAACCTATTGATAAACCTGTACCATGTGGAATAATTTGATTATACATTTTATACAACCATTATTTATCAGCAATAAAAATATATACATGTTTAATTCGTGATTAATTTTTATATTATATTTTTAAAACTAAATTCTTATCCACATTTGTATTAGATTTTAGATTGAGATTGTCAAAAATAGTTGTAAAACTGTCTTCTTAAAAAATAAATTTTTTGAAAAATTAAAAATAATATTATTTTTAGAATTTGATTATCAGTATATTTAATAGAACATTTAATTAATTTCATAAAATATTAATTCTATCATTATCTTCGGAATTTTTTTCATTAGCCTTATAATTTTTTCACATATTTTACAAATTTAATTTTACATAGGTTTTCAAAAGTGATAATTATATTCATAAGAATGAAAATAATTATCAAAAATAGATAAGGAGGTATTTTAATATATTGATATATAAATTTACTCATTAAGAAAATTAATATTTAAATAAAAAATGGATAAATAATTAACAGTGTCTCCTATGGTAATAAAACATTGATTTTCCAATGGTATTCAAGAAATCAGACCAACATTCCTTTGATTTGGACATTTATTATATGAGGAATATTATAAAGAATCAACTCCACACGAAATCAAATTTATTGTAACTTTATGAACATTGTAATTTTTTGAATTATAAAAATTATTCAAAGTCTAATTATAATGTTTATTCTCTCTCACATTTATTTTCAATTATGGAAATTTAGGTCAAATATTTCCATCACATTTGTACTCAAAAAAAAGTAACATCGAAATAATTATTTTCATTATAAATTTTTTACATTTCTTTTAATGATACTAAAAATCATTTTTAACAAAAATATTATTCATTCAAAGAACAAGAGTAACTAATTTGTGCTCAGAATGTTCGAAATCACTTGAATCCGATTGAAAAATTACATTATTTTTCTTTGTTGAAAAAACTTCTTTATAAAAAGTTTGAGATTTTATTATATTTTATATAGTAGTAAAATCATGTCCACCATTTTATTTATTTTATTTACCTATTTCTCTTTATATTTTATTGTAATATTGTAAAATAGTTAAAAATAAATCATCATGATTGAGATTTGTTATATTCAATGATTTAATAACAACTATTCTATTAGATTCCCACTCATTAGGTGTGATATAAATTATCTTTTCTACCAAAATTTCATCATAAAATTCAGTATCTCCTATATATTATAAACTATTTACTATTTGTATAAACCTTTATTTTTCTATTGTAACATGTTCAATATATGTAAATTAAAAAGAGTGATAATCATCTCTAATAATTTCTCTTCTATTTTCAAAAACTATTGATGTTCCAAAATGAGAAATCTATACCATTTTCCAAATACTATTTTCAGATTCAAAAAAATGACTATAAATAAACCTTGTCATAGAAAATAGTAGAGTGTTTCTGTCTATATTATTTAATTGATACTCTTTTTTTTATTTGTAAAAGAATTATCTTCCTTGTCTATAATTTTGTAATATTTGGTTATCATGATGAAATTATCAACTCTATTATTTATTACAAATGTCTAAAATATTCGTAATCTGCTATATTTTAAATAGGTGTTTTATTTTTAATGATGAAAACTAATGAAATAACATTGATTCATTACATCATTAAAAACTATATAAAAAATATATTCAATAATACAAGTTAGTTTAGTATTTATTTATTAAAAAAAAATTTATATCAAAATTTTAATAACATGTACAAATCATGAAGATAAAGATTGAATGTATGATCGGTTGAAACATCCTTCTAATACAAAATGTATATATCCATAAAACAGAGACTTGGCTCTGATTACAATTTCTAGATAAATATGTAAATAAACAGAGCTAAATACACTATGCGGTGAATTATAATTTTAAAACCATTAATTTTTAACCATAAAGTAATATTATTTTAACATTGTTAAACTAAAAGTATTAAGAAATCCTATTATGTATGTAAATGATTATAGGAATTGGACCTTGGGTCCAATAAACAAAATATCATTATCATGTCGATTCTGATATGTATTCCATCGGTCGAAATCAATGATTAATCGTATTAACAATAAATACAATTTAATTCGATTAAATGCAGTAAAAATCATAATAATAATGGTTATGATAAATAATAGTTATAAAAATGTAATTATTCTATCATAAATCATATCAAATCATATTTAGAGTAATAATGTGTTATAAAATTAATAAATGGTAAAATAATTTTATCATAATTAAATATATTATGATAAATAATATACACATTGAAATATTATTAATGAGGATTCGCCTTATATTACAACTGTAGAATAAATAATATTATTCTAATAAAACTTGTAAATGAATATAATTATTTTATCACAAAGTCATGGGTATCTAATGGAATAGAATATAATTCCATTACTTTAGACTTATATGAAATAATTTCATTCACTTTCTTGGGAAAACCATTTATATGATGATCGGTATGTCTCTCTATCCACAGATGATTTTGATAGAATTGTCATCATTTTGTCTACCTATCACCATATTCCCTTCATATCATCATTGGATTTCATCTATCTATCCTCGGAATCAATCAATCAAGAAAATAGTATCTCTTACATCCTATTCTCAAAAGATCTCAATCATAATCAAATAATCGAATTCACACATAAATTGAAAAAATAAACTCAATAAGATTACAAATACAAGGAACAAGAAGTTTAATATTATGAGCTTCAGAGATCTCGAATAAAAGAATCATCAGCAGTGTTTCTCAATATTAATCTAAATTTAATAATTCACTCTATAAATAACTAGGTGTTTTTTTGAAAATCTTCTAAAATTAACATTTATCCTTTATTGGACATATTTTCTCTATGATATTCGCAAGGATAAAGTCATGTAAAACTTCCACAGTGGTATTTTAACAAAATTATTGACATCTGTTTTTTGTACACATTTTCAATGTATATATCATTCTATTTCAATAGAATATTGTTTTTCATATTTAAATATTATGCTTATGTAAATCTGTTGGATTTATCTATAGTATGTTATTTCTATTTTCTCTATGACATTGATTCTGATACAATCCGCACCGATGTAAAATTTTATTAGAAAAGATTTTTCCATTATGATGGTATGATAGAAATTCATTTAAAATATAGTTGATAAAGGTGAATCTAGTTATTATTGGATTTATTCTAAATACAATAATTTTAATGAATAAAGAATTATTATATTCACTAACACTTTAAAAATATCAAATCATGGTAAATCATATATGGTTTCCATAAAACAATTCTCAAAATAAGTGGGACAAAAAAGAGTTAGTAATTATGTATTTAAGAAATATATTGTGTTTTTTAAAACAAATAAATGGAAAAGAAATAAAGATACATTTGACTCAACATTATCATCACGATCAAACATAAGTTTACATTCATTAGTCTAGGTTTTCAAAAATCTAGTTCCCAGATAATCTTTTCAAATTCTGCGGATATCAAATTTAATTATGCTTTACCCAGTTTCCCAAAGATGATGGTAACATTTTTACATTGTCTCTATATAAATTTAATCACATCCTGATGAACTATTTAGTTTAGTTGGCATGTTAAACAATATAAAAACATGAAAAGCATATACATTTATAAAAATATAGAAAACCAAACTTCTTTTTTGGAAGCATCATTATTCTATATAGAATTTCATTTTATAACAATGATATAATATATCATATCACTCAATTTAATGTAAAAAAATAAAATTTTTATCGTATATTCATAGTTTTGAAATACATATAGTGGATGAAATCATAACAAAAAAAATTTAATATTAAGGGAATAAATGATACTCAAATAACTATAAAAAATTATCATACTACCTTAAAATAGATCCTTGTATTTTGAAACTAATTGAATTCTACTATGGATATCAAAAAATGATTTAAAAATCGTGGAATGTATAATAAAAGGAACATTAATTATACGATTGAGACCTAATGACAAGACATTAAAAACAACATAATGACCTCATTAAACGACCTAAAATATAAATGGTAATGGCCTCATAAAAATACCAATCAGGTTTTTTATCAGGATAGATATAAATAATTTTGGTGATCTATAATTTCATACCATACCTATCAATTTATATTTCAAATTGATTTATCATATGAATACACAATATAACGAAATAAATATGATCTAAAAATCAAAATATTCATTACAAAATTAACTAGAATACAGAATGCAAATACATTCACCTATCAAAAAGATAATAAAACACCATGAGGAATATTATGGATTGAATAATAACAATATATCTCTAGTGAATCTTATTTTAAATAATGTGTTATTCAGGTTTCTGAATAACAATATCATTAAATAACATTTAAAAATAATATTGATAAAAACAACTTTCAATTCAAAAATCACATTAAAATCATAAACTATATACAATATAATGAGAAATTTGTTGTATGAAAATACAAATAGGAACATTTAAATTATTACAAATATTATCTTTTCATGATGGTAAGAAATTCATTTCATAGCATATAAGTTAAAATAAATAATTCTCCACTGATTTTCCTTATATAATAATAAAAATTCATTATGAAAATGACATTGATGTCCGATTTATTGAATTTTTAATTATTCAGACATGTTTCAAAATTACATTAAATAAAAATATCATAATATATAATATTTTTTAAAAAAAATTATAACATATTTTTTTAGATTAAAATGATTATTGGTAGAGTTAATAAAAATATTTTGTTTCCCTTAAAGTCATTATTCCATAATATTAAGTACATAAATAGAGGGAAATGAGAGTTAAAATTTAATTTCCATTAGTAAAACAATGAAATTAAAAATTGTTTGAGTCCAGGATATAATGGTAAAATAGTTTTTCCTATGGAGACTTATAAACAATCAATCCGAAATAATAATGAGAACGTGAAATAAACACTTACCTGATGTTATAGTTACTTTATATCTGTCATAATTTCAGTTGATAAAAACAATAGATTTATTATATATATAATAAATAAACAAATTATATATATATTACCATATATCTTATACTTATAACACGTTGTTATTTTTTGAAAATTATTTATTTTAATCCATGTTCTGGGTGTTAATTATTAAACATTCATGCATGCCTGGCATTTGTTGTTTTTACATGTGTATTGATCAATATTGTATGATTTAATAAACATTAATCATGTTATAAATATAATAAGTATAAATTATATATAAATTAATAATCATATGAATTTAATCGAGATAGTAAAATAAATTACACTTTTATGGAGATTCTAGTTTGTACAAACATAGTAATGCTATTTTTACTTTTTGAATGATGGGATGAATGAAGGATAAATAATAAATAAGATTTATATGATCACTTAATCTTTTATATATAATTTATACTAATTTAATCCATCCTTATTAGAATATATGAAAATCATAAATGAATACAGAATAACAAAACATCAATGAGGTGGTAGTCTATATGTTCTTATGGGTAATGATATTACTTTATATTTGATTGGAATAAAATAATTTGTATACGATATTACTATGAATGAATCTAAAAAATTCCATTATTATAATTTTGAAATATAAATCCCATAAAAATCTGTTTCCATTATTGATTGGTAAGAAATATGAAATATATCTGTACTTGGAGGTGGTATTACACAAATATACAAGAGTGATACATTCACATCCCATTTGATAGAAAATATGATGGATAATGATAATTTACTTTTAATAATAAAAAATTACTATTTTTATTAAATATAATGTATTATATAAGTAGTAATTCCATAGATTTAGTGTAATAAATAATTTAAATTTGATTGGGAATGATAATTACTAGTTCATTAAGGGACCTCAATTAGATCGATTCTTAGGAAAAAAAGGTTGGACATTTGGAAATAAATTTCATAAGTATTTTAAGAAGATAAATTTTAACCAAATTTTCAATCTACTTTTTTCAATTTCATGTAAATACAAGAGGTTCGTGATGTCATTATATACTGGTGGGAAAATAAATAAATTGAATTTTTAAAATGATTAAAATATAAATATGTTATTCCCGAAAAAATTCTCTAAAATGGATGTATATTTAAAAAACTCTATGGTTAAAATACCATCATAAATAAAGTTTACATTAGTTTTTTTGTCATTTTATATCATATATTTTTAATCAAAAACCTGGATAACCAATTTTAACCATACATGATTAAAAAACAATATGAAACCTAAAAGTTAATAACATTTATTATAAGGTAACAATTCATTAATAATTTCATAATATAAATAAGATATATATACCAAATTTGAACCTCATGATTTAAATATATATTTTGTTTAAATGATTAAATTCATATAAATATATTAGATTTATTTGAAAATCAATTTAGAAAAGGTGATAAAGTCCTCCTTTTATAAAAATAAATTTTCATTTATTAAACACAATTTATTATAATCCATTGCCCAGAAAAAATATTAGTTTAATGTTTACACAATTCGTACAATATATAATATATAATTTAAAAATCAATAATAATGAATAATTAAATATATTATGAGAAAAAACATGTCATGAATGAAAACTACATTTTTTTATAAACACCTCTTTTTCATTCAAAAGAGTTCTCATCAATTAATTTCCAGCAAATTTATTACATAATTTTTTTTAAATCATAATATTTTTAGTCCAATATATAACTATCATTATAATTGAAAGGAGATTATAGTGGCATCAAATATTAACATTTTAATTCTATAATGAATTACTCTTAAAAACAATAATACATGCATAAAAATATATCAAACATATATTTCTAAAATCTAGGGTGTTATATTAGTTAAATTATAATATTATATATGTTGTCACCAATGAAACTAAATAGTTTTGTTTCTATTGAATTTATTATTAATTTAGGAGTATAAAATTTATAAATGATAATCATATATTTATGTATATATTGATGCAGCCACAATTTCTAGTATTAGATATGGTTTTTGATATATTTAATGATTAGTATGAGAAATAATATGTGAAAACCATGAAGATATGTTATGTTATCAGAAAAATAGAAGATGATTTCTATGAGGGTTGTGTTTTATGATTTTTACATAATTATTACTATCATTGAATACAAAAAAGTGGATGTTTTCTCATCTACAAATGTAACTAGGGGATATACCCATGGAAAACATGGTGGGATATTTACTCAAAATTTATCTTGTGAATGATAATGTGGCCTAAATACAATCCCAGTTAGAACCTATAATGGGTTTTTTAGATTCATCAAATTTTATTTGTGAACAATTATGAGGAATTGATAGATTGAATTAATTAATATGTTTAATAATACATAGTTATATGATATCAAAATAATGTATCACTTGGTAAAAAAATATTTATTTATTTATGTTTTGATTTATAAAATTTTATTTATCAGATCTCTTTTTAATATAATTAATTATCTATAAAACACATAGTATTATTTTTTGTATTAGAATATGGATTTAATTATGAGGGATAATGTGAAGAATTAATGTGACTACTAATTCTAAAATAGTCCTTATGTGAAACAAAATAAAATTTTAACTATAATGGGAAATATTTTGATTTTATTAATTCGAATATACTGAGTTAGGATTAATAAACATAACTATGGGGTGTTTTCTAACCCACATAGTCATAGAAAATGTGAGTTTCAAGAAAATTTTATTTATTATGACTATTAATGATATATTATTCAATTTACAATGTTATAATAATGGCAGATTAATTACAACATTAAATGTCACAATGAAACATGAATAACTATTATGTTTTGAATATAATGGTATATATTCACATGTTTACATGAAAAAATATATTATTTGATGAATAGAATGTTTTTTATTCCATTAGTAGAACAAGTAATTCAATGTATTATTTGAAGGACTTAAAGGAATTATCAATTTAATTTCTTAAACCAACAGTTAACTCATATTCCATGGATGAGACATTACTATGACAATATATAAAGTGGATTAAAATTTTGTTGGTACAAATTTTCTCTACTCTAGAGTTGGTGATGTCATGTTAATTTTTTTAAAAATATTCACAATGATATTATTATTAATATTTCTCTTTAGTGGAATTTTATTGAATTTTCATCATTGAATAGATATAAACATATATCCTAAAAAATGAAATGAATTTTGAAATTACTTATCAAATTTTAATTAAACGGAAATTAATTTTAAGATGTTGGGTTAAAGATAAATTTTCAATTTAAATTATTTCTATATTATCTGTATTAGTAAAAATTGATGAGGGGAACCTACCTCAAATGGTTAGGGAGAAACTCTTAACTTAATATACCCCTATTTTTTAGAAATTGTCAATGTATTTCCCAATGATATGAATATTAATCCTTCTAATCATCAAGATTAGTATTCATTATAACACATATTTGGTGATACCCCTATTTCATTGGATCCATATTGAATATCCTAGATTGTGGTTTAGTAATTGAATATTAAACTCCAAGAGAATCAAGATAATGGATTTATAATACTTTAAGAGTCACAATGTTATGTGGCTATTCATTTTGTTATGAAGAAGGATTGTTGAAGATATCTTTATATTATTTAAAGATAAAATAACTAGATCACTATTAAATGAAATCATCAAATAAAATGTATTAATGGTATTTTAAATCAATTAATTGGATATAAATATTTTTCAATGAATGATACTTGATATTGATATGATTATATTATGAAAAATGAGGGCATTCCAAATAGAAAAAAATTTATAGGGTCTTTCCATTATTAATTCTTTGTGATACATTTTAGTCATAACAATTACATCCATATCATCACATATTTATTAAATATATTTTTTACACAATACCTTTATTGGTTTATAATAGTGTTTATAGTTATTATTATAATATATTATTAAAAAATGTTGAGAAGGAGGATAATTTACTATTTTTTAAGACTAGGAGGAAGGATATAATGTTTACAAAATTTATCATGTGCTAATTTTAGCTACATATAATTTAATTATTGTTCCATATAATCTCAAGAATGAGTATGTCGATTGATCCAACAAATACAGATGTTATTGAATAATGGGATAATATAAAAAGTAGACTGAGATTGATAGTAACCTTATGTTAGATAGATAGTTTTAATTATTTTTAAGACATTTAAAATGTAAAAAATTGAATATACATTTTTTCAATATAAGTATACATGTTCAATTGGAAAAATAAATGAGATTAAAATTTCATGATAAATAGTACTCCCAATTTAATTCAGAGTTGGAAACCAGAATTTTATTCATTTATAATTGTGTTAATATATTTATGGTGAATTATTTGTTATATGTATATCTATAATATAATAATCATTATATATTCACATCGAAATATTTTAAAATTATCAAATGGAGATGTTTTCATTTGATTACTTACTATGAAAACTAACTACATTACCACCTTGGGAAGATGAAAAAAGAGGATGATCCTAAGTGTCAAAGGGACATTTTATTTTTACCATGAAGATGTTTGAAATGGATCCCATATATATTGCATTATATAATACAGATATACAAATCTGTAGTAACAGTTTTATATCATATCATTATCTAATGAATGTTTAACAATAAATACATGTGATGATTAAAGATAAACAGAATGTAAATGTTGATCTATAAAAGATTAGATAAATGGTCTCCAGTTCAATAACAATTGTAATTGAATTAAAAATATTACTAACTATGTATGCGATTAATTAAACTAATATGTTAAGAAGGGTCAATGAGGTGAAACTTATAGGACATAATTCTCCATTCATCCTAAATGTTATAATTTTCCCTAACATCTGAATGATTATATTTATTGGGAAAAATGAAAAATGGTATTGTGGAGTATGTATCTTAGAAAATTATTTTTTATCATATTATGGATATTATATATAAGTCTAAGTGGTTATTAAATCCAATACCCACAATATATTGTTTTAGATAAAATGTAACCATGTATTTATTCATTGGATCTATAATACTTTTAAAGGCCATAACATTATAGGGGTTTTAGTTTATAGCCATTAAAAATCAGAACATTTCATTTAAATTTGAGATTATTTATGTCTTGATAAACAATAAATGATATTATTTAAGGATTTCCTATAATTAAATTTGATTCCCCATTTTATTTTATATAATTTTAAAACGAGGTTTTCATTTATGTTCTAGAGACATCATCAGTGTTTTTCGAGTATAAAAAATATTTTTTGAACATTATATCATTATCATATATATAGACATTAGGATAGGATAATTTATACAATAAAATATATATATTCGAAATTTTTTTATTAAAATAATCAAAGTAGTTTGGATAAATTCTATATATAGATTTCTTTTACTCAAAAAAATATAATTCAATGATACATTAATACGGAAGCTTATAAATCCATATATGGAAAACATTAAATAAAAAAACTATGTTATAATTTTGTTTATTAAAGAAAACTAATTATTATTGTATCTTTCTAAGGATTTTGAAAACAGTGTTCTCACCATTTACCTTTACATCAATCCAGGTCATAGTTTAAAAAAATGTAATGATAACCATAATTGGTGATATATTTATTTTGACGTTTTGGAAAAGGTATTCCTATGAATATATCATTGGATGATGGTTATGATATTTTAAAGGAAGATAATGATGATCCCAATATATAATCATATATTGAGAATGTTGTTCATATTGAGATGATAGAATAACACATCATCAATCCACCATAACTCTCTAATGCCTCTAAAGTGCTCCATGTATATCTTATATGATGGTAAATACATGATATATCCCATCCCTATATAGATCACTCTATGAATAGTAGGTGGTGAAGTTTGAAAAGAGGTCACACACTCATGTACTCATATGATAGTGGCTGCCGAATATAAGTGGAGGGCTATATTGTTTCCATGGGGTTAATATTCATTCTTATATGATTAAAAAAGTGGAAATTACAAAAAATAATCCATATAATTAATAAATAATAATATGGCTGGAATAAAAATAACAATTCTATAAAACAAGGATTGTAGAAAAGGGATGAACCACCATGTCATATATTCAACACTGATTTCCCACTGGTCTAACAATGTATATAGAAATGAAAAAAATTAAAATATTAAGTTAATGTATATAAATTAAAAATAGATTCAAACCTCATACCAATATCTATGCACGTACTAGAGCAATCATGTTTGATCATCCCATAACCTCGTCTATTAATATTTCTATTAATGATTGAATTTCCACTCGAGTTACCAATTGTAATGGACTCTATGCACTATGTGAGTATATAACTCAATATGGTAACCCCAATGTGATCACATACATAGTTAGAAAATATTGTATTTTTGTATGTGGAAAAATTATTTCAAAAATTATTTCTATCATAAGAAAATAAAATATGTGACCAATTTTATACTAAGGGATTGATGGATACACTAGACATTTCATTCCTTCACTATGTAGTGAGGTAATGTCTCTAGGAAAGATACATCACCATAGGTGGATATTAGTGAAAACACATAGATCACCCCTATTCAAATCCCCTATATAATGAAGGATTTTAGAAATAGGCGTGAATACTTGTAAATAATGAAATCAAATATTTCCATGATCGTAATTATTACATAAGATTATATTATGTCATGGTATTTCTATATTTCACATTGATTATCTTTTCATGTTTAGAGTTTCAAATGATTATGAAATACTCATACGATGTAGACCTATACATTACACGTGAAAACTTATTATCACTATCCATTGTTTATAAAATATGAAACTCGTTAAAGAAATGATTTTTCTTTCTGAAAAAACCACATAGTTATCATGCTAATATCATCTTTTTATCAATCCCCCATTAAATAATATGAATTTTATTTAAATAACATGGGATAAAAATAATCTCATTATGGGATATCAAAATAATAGAAAAATTTAGATTAGAAAAAAACATGATTTCTCGTAGAAGATTACCTTTATATTCAAAGTTATTTTATAATAGTAAATAAACCATTTTCTCATGAAAAATAAACATATATTTTAATCCAATAAAATCATTAAAACCCAAAGAATGAAATTAAAACACCTCTAGGTGATTTAGATAATTATATAGATAAGACAATTTGAAAACCCTTTAAATTGGAATAACAGAAATTTTGATATACAATTATGATTTTATGGGATTATCTAAAGTTATCTGGGTCACAACATATTATGATGTAATTTACTTACTGGGGGATATTTTTACCACCCCATGTTAAGCCACAACAAGCTTTCCCTGTGTTATTTTTACCACCCCATGTTCAGATGAATAAGCCAACTCGGTTCTATATGGTCTAACACATGACTAAGAGATATTGGGATCAAACGTATCCTTCAATCCCCAAGCACCATATCATTAATAAAACACATTCATCATAAGAACATTTCAAAAACACTTTTACTCCCATATGAATAACACTTGCGTATATAAATAAAAATTTCTTTTAAAATGAAATTATTAATTCCAAAATAATTTTTTTTGGAAAATATGGATTTTATTTTAATAATGATTTTAAAATTTTAATGAATTCTACATAGATAATAATTTTCATTGTGGTGGAAATTTCATTTTTATCATGTTTATAAGGAATAGATCATTCCTTTTTCCTTTTTTTAAAATATTCCAAATAAAATACATAACTATATATATCTTGAACCCATTTATTGCTATTTAAACTAAAAACGAAATTTCTTATGTATTAATTTTATATCTATATAACTATATATTAAAAACAATATCATGAATAATTATATGCATTAATTTAATTGACACATAAATATTTAATGATTCTATGTGTCCCAATCCAATTTGAATATTTAAATCATTAGCCCTATGGAAGAATGATATTTAAAAAAAATTAAAACAGAAGATTAAAAATAATTTAAGGATATGATATTTCATAGGGGGTTTTATCTATATCTCATAAATTATGGTGGGAGTATATCATCACAATATGAATCAATTTAAGGATATTAAAATGAAGCCCCTTACCTTGAGTCAGATTCATCCCTTACAATATGTGTATTATTGAATTATAAAGATATGGTAATATTTTATTTGGTTGAGAGAGTTGTTAAACATTATTATTCCTTTTATATAACTCATTACCATTTTTTAAAATTTACTTATTTAATTAGGTCCATATCAAATGTTTTTAATGTATTATGTACAATAGTTGAAAATAACTTTGGTGAGATATCTATAATCATTATTTTAATTATACCATAATATAAAAGATAATTTTAATAAAAATTAATCATTATTATAATTAAATTATACTTTCATATCCATCCACTAAATATTAATAACATATATAAGTTATATTAGATTTATGTATATGTTATTCCATACCTACACATAAGAAATCTTTCATTTTTTAAATGATATTTATGGAAAGAAGATAAGTATTATGATATCACTTAATACTGATAATAATATCATTAATACCATTAATATAATATTTAATAACTTAATTGTACTTATATATGTCAGCCATTTGATGTGGTGATGAAAAATGAACCGCATCACTTTTTGGAGTTGATAGTTCAAAAATACACACGACTGGTGTGATCATTTTTCTGTGACTCTAGAGATATAAAAATAAATGATATATTAAATATTTATCTTGATATATAATTCATTAATTTCGAATAAAATCTTTTATTACATCATTATAACCAGTATTGAGGGATGGTGATGGAAATAGAATTATAAATGTTCACGAGCTAGTTGTTCACCGTACACTTGAATGATAATTCTATTCCCATTTTATGGAAATCTAGATGGATTTAGATGATAATATTAAAATAATTACATCCCATTGTATTATCATACTACAGTTATTATTTCAAAATAGGGTAATAATAGTTTAATGAAGTAGAAGAAGAAACTAAAAAAATAAAATAAAAAACAATACATTTTCTTAGGACAATCTCATTTGATTGACACCTTAACAACCTTAAGGACAGTGTTATTCAAAAATAATGTTCTTTAGAATGTGTAGAGTGATTTTCATAATGAATTTGGGTAGATGTTTTCTAAATCAATTAATTTTAGTGCTGTGAATAAAAGTGAAGAATGTGATGCCATTATAGGAGTGCAGAGGGGCACTCCTGTAATTGGTTAAATTATTAAATTAATATAATTTATATTTTCACCCGAAATAGTAGAAAACTACTCTATATATAATATAAGATGTTTATGTGTAAAAAAAATTTAATCAAATTAATGTTTTTATTTTTTTAAATATTTATTAATTCTTATCGTTTTTACCCTTATTTAACCGTTCTAGTTTTTACAATGATATCATATTATTTAAACATTGGGAGTAATATAATATCTATAAAATGAAAAATGGCCAATTAATGTTTAATTTATAAATTTTTAATACTAATTTAAATAATTTAGGTGAATGTTATATTTTTATGAATTTTATTTCATTTAGAAAAATATTATTTATTTTAAAATATAATTATGGTAAATTTTAACATTACTTATTAAATGACTTTTTAAAAATATCATTAACATAATTTCTTTTCAAACCGATACTTCTAAAACTTCCATTACATTTATATTATAGAATTATATTTATTATAAAACTTTTAAATAGTATTTATTTGATATAACATTTAATTACAAAAGTTCTGCATCATTATAATGCAGGATTTTAATTTAATTATTTCTTTCTCAAAAATTACCAAATATTTATAAGGATAACTATAAAAATATTATATTTCAAAATACTTTATATTTTCAAAGATATCACATATACATATCCAGATTAAAAATATGTAACTTTTTAATAAGAAAACAAGGAAAAAATATACTTTTCATCAAATATAATGTTACTAATGTCATCCTCTAACGAAGTGTCTTTTGTAGTATATAATTTATTCTCGTGGAGGCCTTTGGATGAAAAAGTCTCATTGGATTATTTTATTGAAATTTTTATAGACACTTTCCAATATTTTTAATATTTTTTACCCTTAATTAACTGATTTACCTTTAAATGTGTTAATAAACACAATTACAAATGTAAATATTCATATTTTACTAAAATAAAAGGAAAAATATAAATAATTTGTCCAATTTTTAATATATATATATAGAATATACTTATTCAATATTTAAAATTAATTATACTTTAAAATATTATTAAATTAAATATCCATGATAGAATGAGAAAATGGGATTTAATGTGAAACCCTTACCAAGATAAAAAAAAATTGTAGAGAAAAATTTTAAATTTGATTCCAATGACCATAATTAGATTAAATTATAAAATATTGATCAAAATATAAATTAAAAATAAATTAAAAAAATTAATTAAAATTATAAATTATATTTATTAAAAAGATACTTTCAATTAAAAATTTTTTAATTTTTTTATAATTTACCAAAACATGAAAGATATCAAAAAAATAAAACAAATTCTCCCAAAATTAATATTGAAATTATGATTTAAAAAATTTATTGCTCAATTGTAATATATAAGTGATTTATAAAAATAGATTTCAAATATGTGTTCCATAAATATGTGGAAAAATTAATTTTTTTTTGAAAACTAATTCACTTATGCATAAAATTGAATTTGTTCTTATATCATGTCTATAAATAATAATACTTGAATGTGAAAAATTATATTGAATATATTAGGACTATAAATTTCATTTATAGAGTATAAGAAGATTTATATTATTAATTATGTGTATAAAAAATATCTCTTCACATTTGAAAAAAAGTTTCAGAAAAAATTACTTTTCATATTAATAATAATTTTATAATCATTTATAGATATTTGGTCACCAAATAATTAATTATATATATATGTACAAATATTTTCATAATTCACTAACTATATTCCATACCACCATTATAACATCTTGGTGATAATGGAAACATATAAAAATAATATTTAGTATTTTGTTTAAGCTCGGGGTGGGGTATCATGTCTGTTATCGAACATAGTGTTTACCTTTGGAAACCAAGAATGTTACATTCTCCACCAATTTTGCCAGTTATTTCCACACAATTTTAAATTTAGGATATGTAAACCTAGTTTGACTTTTGAATATTCCATTATAAAAAATCCTCCTCAAAATAAATAATAACAAAACATCTAATTTAAACGAAATAATTGGATGCACAAAAATCAACAAACAATAACACACATTAGAGTTCAATGTAAGAAAACATGTATAATTAAGATAAAAATAACTATAAGTTATGATGGGGTGTGATATGTAACATGTTTGTAAGAATTATAACAATATTAAAACCCTAAATATGTATTGGGTTAAAATTTCAATTATTTATTATTATTAAAAGATGACTGATAATGTTTCTTTTTTAAGACCCTTTTTATACAGTTGAGGAATCCATTTTCTACCTGGATAGTGAACATAAAGATATTCATATACTTGAAAATTATAGTTTTATTTTTTATTCAATTTTAATAAAAAAAACTAATATTATTTCAATGTTATGTCGATTTGAGATGATGTTTCAAGGACTAAATCAATATAATCAACATTCATGGGGAATTAAATCCATAAAATGATAACAATTTATTCCTCTAGTGTTTAGAATTTATCCAATACGAATATTATCAGGATAATATTAGTTAATTCTCAAACAATAATAACCCATTAAATTATGAAATATTATTATCAATCATCAAAATTTATCAATAATACCCAATGTCTATCAAGGACCATTAAAAAATAATTATCCTTAAAATTACTCGCAATATTTCAAATAAAAATAGAAACAAATAATTTATAAGGATTTTATAACATATTTTTTAAATAAATGTTGTGAAATTTATTTCTAAATAACATCAATTTCTCATGAAGTATCATACCAAAATGTAATTTCCCTAGTAATATTAACGATACAATAAATACGTAACATCCCAAGTAAGTAATGAATAATATATATTTTTATCTATGTCTATTAATGAATTAGATAGTGTTTTAGAGGCTTAAAATGAAAATAAATCCAATCTTAAGCATGGAATACACTAATATTCTTAAAAGATTTTTTTACTGCCTTTTGATGGAAACCCCTTTTTAAATCTATCTTTTGACAATTTTATAAGCTATGTTTGTCAAAATAAAATTATTATTAATGATTGGGACATCAAAATTTACTTTGTGTGAATTTTTTTTATTTTTCCGATAAAGTTCATTTTTTTATGAGTAAGTGAAAAATGTTGTATTTTAATTCTAAACCTATTTTAGTCTAATTTATTTGTATGATTAGATTATATTTTGAATTGGTTTTAAAGTTATTACATAAAATATTTTTACCATTTGATTCAATGGTGGACTTTGGAATTAATTTCACTTTTAAATTCGACATAAACAAATATCAATCTTTTGATATATATTGTTTCTTAAAAACTCGGTATTTGTTTTGACAGCGGGAGTTAATTATTAAATTAATTAATTCAACTTATATTATTTGAATTAGGTAATATAAAAATCATTTTTGAATTCGGAATATCGAATATAGCTTAGAGTGAATTTTTGGTAATTTTCTGAAAAACTCTAATTTTTGATGAATAGTGAAACCACTAAGTGGTAATCAAGCAAACTGATTTTTCCGTTAAATGAATGTTTACCACTAATTTGTATTAAATTTTGAAAATCTGAAATAATTTGTTGTCATTAGTATGTAAAATGTGGTTCAATGGGATGAAAATAATTTTTTGGTGAATAGTAATTTTTTTCATTAATCGCGATTAGAGGTAATTAGTGTAATTTAATGTAAAAATGATATTATAAAAATGTGAAAACACCATGAAACTTGTCCTAGACCGATTGGGTGAGTCATGGCCGACCAAGACACCCCATGGGTCGATTTAGGGGACACCATGGAGCCACCTGGGTGAGATAATGACTTTGATGCCTTCTTTTTAAATAAAGGTGAAAATGACACTAACATAAATTGTTTTACTAAAACAATTTTTAGAAGGGGTTATACTAATCATATTTTTGTCTATAAATATTCATTGTAAATCTAAAAATATTTCTTACATCATATTATTTTTTTTATAATTTTTAGACATTATGTAAATTAAATTATTTATGACATAATAATGGTGCAGCGATGACATCATTATTTGACGATTTAAATAAAATAGAAAGATAATGTAAAATCTATAAAATACACATGTCCAAAACTTATTGGATGGGTGGATTTCTAACCCTTGTCACCTTATCCCCGAATTATATCAATTTGGGACCTTTTAAAACCGAAACACATTTTCAAATAAAATAATAGTTTCATGGTTTCCAAAAGTGCCCCTCCTCTCCTCTTATAAAAGGCCCCCACCACTACCTCATTTCACACACTCCTCAAGCCTTTGGCTCGGCCAAACCGTGCCCATTTACTCTCTCCACATCCCTCTCCTCATCTTAGAGGATTCCATTTGGGAATAATCCTTTCAAAGGAAGCCTTTAGGCTCAAATCAAAAGGGTTACACTTTTAAAGGTAATTCATTTTCTCATGTTCATTTGTTTTATTTTGTTTCTCCAACCCCCTAAACTCTTCTTATTTACTTATTTTGTAACAACACCAGTATCAAAAATGTACTAGGATGTTTTTATAAGATTTATTCGAGCTGCAGTCTCACACAACTACATCAAATGGTTAAAGAACATACGGTTTCCATGGATGGCGAAATTCTGCCTCCCGAAACGATGATTGTTCAATACTCATTTAACACCATCAAAGGTGGCCATTTTGATGACACTATTTTTATATATGATATATAATATGTTTATTATTTCCTTAAGATTCTGTATTTTTCATTTATGGCATACCATTATCATTTCCATTATGGGTAAACATGATATCTTCATTTTAGGAAGTGCGGACTACCGCCCCCTGAAAGTGATTTGATTCGTTAATACCATATGTGGGATGTGTAAAGGATAAAGTTAATGATATTATATATGTTATTATACTTGAATTATAATATACTCATATATCATTATGATTCCATTCCAGAAAATACGAAATATAAATGGATGTAGCATTCATGCGTACGTACGGATTACCGTCTCCATGAACGGTGAATTTCATTTCATACCTATAAATGTGATGTAATATTATAAATACATGTATATGTTGAATATATATGATATATATGTTATCAAAATCATTAATATCATTCTGGATATAACTAACCTTTGACCAAATTAACAACATGTAAGTGTAAGAAGTCTATTTTTGACTTAAGAACCAAATACCGACAAAATGAACATTATTAACTTAAATGATTACATGATGTTCATAACATGGAATAAAAGGAATAATGAACTTGAAAAAGGTTCTTAAGAAAGTAATGATTAACTCAAGTTTATTATTCAGGAGATTAAAGAATGGTCGGGTCATGTCGGATACAAGGTATGGGACTTCGTCTCAATCTTCTTTCATTGAGGAATATTTTATTTTATACACAACCTTCATTTATACGGTGTATAAACCTCTTTGACATTTACGCTTATTCAAAAGGAATCTTTTTTATACGAAGCATTTTACTAAATTACCAAAGGGAATGTTTTTCTTGTCGTACGTACGCGGCGACAACGAATTATACGTCGCCGTGACCATTATTTGAGTCTCGGCTTCCTCTATAAGCCATACCCTATTTTTTTAAAATGAAAAATTAAATACCATGTTTTACCTTGGTATTGAAAATGGTTGTCATAATGTTTTTATTATGTCAATTTTTTGTATTGATATCTCGTGATTAAAATGTGGAAATGTTATGTTTCCTTTATGCATGTTTTCTATGATATGAATTATGTTATGGTTCTTGGGCATATTTATGAAGACGGGTGGTTCCGTGATAAACTAAGGGCGGGTGAGCCCGTTATAGCTCTCCAATGCATTGGGTAACACGAAGGAGTGAAACGTTAAGGTTTCTTCAAAGAGATTTAGGGATTATAATGTGATGGGTATTCCAAACGTAACCAAGAGGGTTACTCACTACGTAAGAATGTTATGAATGCCTCAAGTTACCTTTATGTCTTATGATTTCTATGATTTATTCATGATTTTATGAGGTATGTTAAAGTGCCTATGTTTTATGGGTATAGTATGATTTCATTCTTATGTATATATGAACTCATTTTTCCTTTCCATGTTTTATTTATAACCCATACTGAGATTTTTATGCTCATCCCAAGTTTTATTGAAATGATTTCCACAGGTCAAGGGAAAGGTACATGATATGATGATAGTGTCGAGGAAGTGTCAAGAAAAAATCCATGTTTTATCTTTAATATGTTTCCATTAATGGGAACGAAGAATAATATCTTTATGTATCCACTTTGTTTATATGTGGAATGTAATGCATATTTTATGATCTAATTCTCTAAAACTCTAAACCCGAAAAGATCCTCAATGTGTAATCTTGTAATAACTCAATATTAAGTAAGGTATAAGGCTGGGGCCTTATAGTTGGTATCAGAGGTCGGTTTAGATTACATTAGGAGTTAGAATTCTATTAAATGATTATCCAAAAAAAATTAAATGATATAGCATTTTAAGATTACCATGTTGCTTCATCTATGACATGTTTGTTCAGATTGGTTTTCCGTAGAGGAAACAGGGAAGCAGTGCTAGGAAGGCATACAAAAGAAAATAACCTTCCAAATCAGCATCCAGAAATGGTTGGAATTGGAACTGAACAGTTTGTTGCGGTAATGGCGCAGTTGACTCAAGCGATAAATGGTGGTGGTATCCATACACGAGATCAGCCAGATCAACCACAGAGGAACATGTCAGTGGTGGAACATTTCACGAGGCAACATCCCCCATCATTCAAAGGACCATCTAACCCTGTGTTAGCTGAAGGGTGTATTAAAGCACTGGAGAAGATTTTTGATGTCATGGGGTGTTCAGAAAATCAAAAGGTTAGTCTTGCTATTTACCGTTTGGAGGGTGAGGGAGATCATTGGTGGTCGATGGTTAAAAATATCAGGGACGCTGATGAGATTGATGCTCTTGACTGGGATGAATTCAAAGGTATGTTTCTTGAGAAGTATTTTCCTAAGGCTGTTCGACTTAGGATGGAAAATAAATTCTTGGAATTGAGGCAAGAGGAAGACTCAGTGGCTGCCTATGAAGAAAGGTTCACTCGATTGGCAAGGTATGCTCCACATTTTATCTGAGACCTTGATAGTAAAATCAATCGTTTTTACTCAGTATTAAAGCCAAAATATCGAAGTTCATTAGCTTCTCGTGAGTTTAAAAGGTATGAAAAGCTTGTTCGATGTGCTGAGAAGGTGGAAATGGAGTTTCCCGATTACCAAGTGTTCTATAACAACTAGCAGAAGAAGAGACCGAGGTGGAAGGAGAAAGGTAAGAATTATTCAAAACAGTCTGATGGTAAGAGAACTAAGTTTCCAGTTTGTGATAAATGTGGCAAAAGGCATGCTGGGGAATGTCTTCTGAATTTTGGAATGTGCTAAAGATGTGGTAAGATGGGACATAAGGCTCGTGATTTCACTAAAAAGGATTCAGGTGAAGGTAAGAACAAATTTGATTTACAGTTAGTGAAATTTTATAAGTGCAATGAGATGGGTCACTATGAAAACGAGTGTCCGATAAAGAGCTTGAGTGATGGGAAGTAGTTAGACTACAAGCAGAAAGGGGTGGTGAAATCCTTTGCAACTACTTCAGCAGATGTCGGGCCATCAAATAGAGATTCGTAGCTTCCTTGGTTTGGAAGGCTATTACCGAAGGTTTGTTAGAAATTTTTCACGGTTATCTAGTCCAATGACTAAGCTAACTCAGAAGGGTGTTATGTTTATCTGGACAAAACAATGTGATGATTGTTTTCAGGAATTGAAAAGAAGATTGGTGAATGCTCCAGTTTTGGCACTACCTTCCAGGAATGGTGAGTTTGTTATATATAGTGATGCTTCATTGAAAAGACTTGGTTGCTTCCTAATGCAGAATGATCAGGTAATTTCTTATGCTTCACGACAGTTGAGAACTCAGGAGGTAAATTACCCTACACATTATTTGGAATTAGCTGTTGTTGTTTTTGCTTTAAAAATTTGGAGGCATCTTTTGTATAGAGTAAAGTGTGAAATATATACTGATCACAAAATTTTAAAGTATATATTCACTCATAACGAATTGAACATGAGACAAAGGAGATGGATAGAATTAATCAAGGATTATTATTGTACAATTCATTACCATCCGGGAAAATCAAATAAATTGGCTGATGCTTTGAGTCGAAAAAGTAATGCTTCATTAGCAATGTTGTGTTTGGAACATGATCCTTTGGTTAAGGATTTGAGGAACTTTTTAATAGATGTTTTTGCTGCAAGAAGTCCTTCTGTTTTGTTTCAGGTATCAGTGAGATCTTCTCTATCAGTTAGAATCAAGCAAGCACAGAAGCAAGACAGTGAGTTGCAGAAAAAGGTAGAGCTGGTTTAGAAAGGTAAGTTGCCTGAATTCATCATTGATAATGATTGTGTTTTGAGATTTGGGAAGAGATTGTGTGTGCCTTATGATTCACAGTTGAAGAGAGAGTTGTTATGTGAAGCTCATAGTTCTCCGTTTTTAGTTCATCCTGGCTGTACTAAGATGTATAGAGATCTGCGGGAGTATTACTGGTGGGTTGGAATGAAAAGAGATATTGCTGATTTTACTATGAAGTGTTTGACATGTCAACAGGTTAAAGCAGAGCAGCAGTTACCGAAAGAGATGCTTCATCCGTTACCAGTACCAGAGTGGAAATTAGATAATATATCCCTGGACTTTATTGTGGGATTATCGAAGACATCTCGAGGTAATAATGCAATCTGGGTTATTGTTGATCGCTTGACCAAGTCTGCTCATTTCCTTGCTATACGAGACACATTCTCTCTTGATAAACTTTCCCGTTTGTATCTTAAAGAGATAGTCAGGTTACATGGAGTTCCTCTCTCCATTGTATCAGATTGTGATCCCAGGTTTACTTCTAATTTTTGGAAAACCTTCATAAGTCGTTGGGTACTGAATTAAATTTTAGTACAACTTTTCATCCTCAATCAGATGGGCAGTCAAAACGAACAATTCAGTCCTTGGAGGATATGCTACGAGCTTGTTCGATGGATTATCAGGGAATTTGGGACAAACATATTTCTTTGGTTGAATTTTCATGTAATAACAGTTTTCATTCCAGTATACAGATGGGACCATTTCAGGCATTATATGGGAAGCGGTGTTGAACACCAGCTTTCTGGGATGAAATGGATGAAAGGAAGTTGATGGGACCAGAATTGGTAGAAGTGATGGAAAACAAATTTCAGCTGATACAGAAACACATGAGAACAGCTCAGAGCAGGAAGAAGAGTTATGAAGACAACAGGAGGAAGGATCTATCTTTCGTGGTATGTGATCATGTTTTTCTCAAGGTTTCTCCATGGAAAAGTGTGATGAGATTTGGTAAGAAAGGAAAGCTGAGACCAAGGTTTATTGGACCATATTAAATTATGGAGAGAGTTGGATCTGTTGCAGACCGGGTGGCTTTATCTCCGAGTTTATCTCAGGTACACAATGTATTTCACGTTTCGATGTTGAGAAAGTACATTCCAGATCCATCTCATGTTTTGAGTCCAGAGGTAGTTCAGCTGGAAGAGAACGTATCTAATGAGGAACAACCGGTCCAGATTCTTGACCATAGGGTGCATGTGTTTTGGAATAAGGTGATTCACCAGGTAAAGGTTTTGTGGAAAACCCACATGATTGAAAAGGCAACATGGGAATCTGAAAATGCAATGAGGGATAAGTACCCCCATTTACTAGATAAGTAAATAAATTGCGGGGATGCAATTTTCTAAAGGGGGGAAGGATGTTACATCCCAAGTAAGTAATGAATAATAAATATTTTTATCTATGTCTATTAATGAATTAAACAGTGTTTTAGAGGCTTAAAATGAAAATAAATCCAATCTTAAGCATGGAATACACTAATATTCTTAAATGATTGTTTTACTGCCTTTTGATGGGAAACCCTTTTTAAATCTATCTTTTGACAATTTTATAAGCTATGTTTGTCAAAATAAAATTATTATTTATGATTGGGACATCAAAATTTACATTGTGTGAATTTTTGTTATTTTTCCCATAAAGATCATTTTTTATGAATAAGTGAAAAATGTTGTATTTTAATTCTAAACCACTTTTAATCTAATTTATTTGTATGGTAATATTATCTTTTGAATTGGTTTTAAAGTGAAACCATAAAATATTTTTACCATTTGATTCAATGGTGGACTTTGGAATTAATTTCACTTTGAAATTCGACATAAACAAATATCAATCTTTTGATATATATTGTTTCATAAAAACACTCTATTTGTTTTGACAGCGGGAGTTAATTATTAAATTAATTAATTATACTTATATTATTTGAATTAGGTAATATAAACATCATTTTTTAATTCTGAATATTGAATATATCTTAGAGTGAATTTTTGGTAATTTTCTGAAAAACTCCAATTTTTGATGTATAGTGAAACCACTAAGTGGTAATCAAGCAAACTAATTTTTCAGTTAAATGAAAGTTTACCACTAATGTGTATTGAATTTTGAAAATCCGACATACATGGTTGTCATTAGTATGTAAAATGTGGTTCAATGGGATGAAAATAATTTTTTGGTGAATAGTAACTTTTTTTCATTAATCGCGATTAAAGGTAATTAGTGTAATTTAAGGTACAAATGATATTATAAAAATGTTAAAACACCATGACACTTGTCCTAGACCTATTGGGTGAGTCATGGCCGACCAGGAAAACCCATGGGTCGATTTAGGGGACACCATGGAGCCACTTTGTGTGAGATAATGACATTATTGCCTTTATTTAAATAAAGGTGAAAATGACACTAATATAAATTTGTTTACTAAAAAATTTTTTATAAGGGGTTATATTAATCATATTTTTGTCTATAAATATTCATTGGAAAGATAAAAAGATTTCCTACATCATAGTAGTTTTTTATAATTTTTATACAGTAAATAAATTAAATTATTTATGACATAATAATGATGCAGCGATGACATCATTATTTGACGATTTAAATAAAATAAAAAGATAATGTCAAATCTATGAACTACACATGTCCAAAACTTATTGGATGGGTGTATTTAGAACCCTTATCACCTTATTCCCGAATTATATCAATGTGGGACCTTTTAAAACCGAAACACATTTTCAAATAAAATAATAGTTTCATGGTTTCCAAAAGTACCCCTCCTCTCCTCTTATAAATGGCCCCCACTTTTACCTCATTTCACACACTCCTCAAGCCTTTGGCTCAGGCAAACCCTGCCCATTTAATCTCTCTACATCCCTCTCCTCATCCTAGAGGATTCCCTTTGGGCAGAATCTTTTCAAAAGAAGGCCTTTAGGCTCAAATCAAAAGGGTTACACTTTTAAAGTTAATTCATTCTCTCATGTTCATTTGTTTTATTTTGCTTCTCTAACCCCCTAAACTATTTTTATTTACTTATTTTGTAACAAAACAAGTATCCTCAATATAATAGGATGTTGTTATAAGATTTATTAAAGCTACACTCTCACACAACTACATCAAATGGTTAAAGAACATACGGTTTCTGTGGATGGCGAAATTCTGCCTCCCGAAACGATGATTGTTCAATACTCATTTAACACCTTCAAAGGTGGCCATTATGATTTCACTATTTTTATATATAAAATATAATATGTTTATTATTTCCTTAAGCTTTTGTATTTTTCATTTATGGCCTACCATTATCGTTTCCATTATGGGTAAACATGATATCTTCATTTTAGGAAGTGCGGATTACCGCCCCTTGAAAGTGATTTGATTCGTTAATACAATATGTGGGATGTGTAAAGGATAAAGTTAATGATATTATATATGTTATTATACATGAATAATTATATACTCTTATATCATTATGATTACATTCCAGAAAATACGAAATAGAAATGGAAGTAGCGTTCATGCGTACGTACGGCTTACCATCTCCATGAACGGTGCATTTCATTTCTTACCTCTAAATGTGATGTAATATTATAAATACATGTATATGTTGAATATATAAGATATATATGTTATCCAAATCATTAATATCATTCTGGATATAATTAACCTTTGACCAAATTAACAACATGTAAGTGTAAGAAATCTATTTTTGACTTAAGAACCAAATACCGAAAAAATTAACATTATTAACGTAAATGATTACATGATGATCATAACATGGTATAAAAGGAATAATGAACATGAAAAAGGTTCTTAAGAAAGTAGAGATTAACTCAAGTTTATTATTCAGGATATTAAAGAACGGTCGGGTCAAGTCGGATACGAGGTATGGGACTTCGTCTCAATCTCCTTTCATTGAGGAAAATTTTATTTTATACACAACCTTCTATTATACGGTGTATAAACCCCTTTGACTTTTACGATTATTCAAAAAGAATCTTTTTTATACGAAGCATTTTACTAAACGAAAAAAGGGAATGCTTTTCTTGTTGTACGTATGCGGCGACAACGAATTATACGCCGCCGTGACCATTATTTGAGTTTCGGCTTCCTCTACAAGCCATACCCTTTTTTTAAAATGAAAAAATAAATACCATGTTTTACTTTGGTATTGAAAATGGTTTTCATAATGTATTTATTATGTCAATTTGTTGTATTGATATCTCGTGATTGAAATGTGGAAATGTTGTGTTTCTTTTATGTATGTTTTATGTGATATGAATTATGTTATGGTTCTTTGGCATATTTATGAAGACGGGTGGTTCCGTGATAAACTAATGGCGGGTGAGCCCATTATAGCTCTTCAATGCATTGGGTAACGCGAAGGAGTGAAACATAAAGGTTTCTCCGAAGAGATTTAGGGAATGTACTGTGATGGGTATTCCAAACGTAACCAAGAGGGTTACTCCCTACATAAGAATGTTAAGAATGCCTCAAGTTACCTTTATGTCTTATTATTTCAATGATTTATTCATGATTTTATGAGGTATGTTAAAGTGACTATGTTTTATGGGTAAAGTATGATTTCATTCTTATGTATATATGAACTCATGTTTCCTTTCCATGTTTTTTTATAACCCATACTGAGATTTTTATGCTCATCCCATGTTTTTTTGAAATGATTTCCACAGGTCAAGGGAAAGGTACATGATATGATGATAGTGTTAAGGAAGTGTCAAGAAAGAATCCATGTTTTATCTTAAATATGTTTCCATTAATGGGAATTAAGAATACTATCTTTATGTAACCACTTTGTTTATATGTGGAATGTAATGCAAGTTTTATGATCTAATTCTCTAAAACTCTAAACCCGAAAAGATCTTCAATGCGTAATCTTGTAATAACTCAAGATTAAGTAAGGTCTAAGGCTGGGGATTAATAAAATATTTCCATAAATCACTTTAATTCCACGAAAGTCTCAGATTATTCCAAAATATGATTCAAAATTATTCATCAAATAAAATTCCTATTTTTATATTTATTTGGATTGTCATGACCCCCTCCCCACATAGTGAACCCCTCCTGGACCGGCAATGTGAGAACAGAGATAATGACCCCCGTGTCCAGCCTCCAGTAGGCCCCGGGTTGGCGACGAGCACTGAGGGTATAATAATCATACAAATTGGAGGCACTACCCTCTAAGAGAACACATGTAGAAGAGAGAGATATAATAGACTGTAATCAACTCCAACTCAGAACTGAAATATAAAAAAAATCCAAGTACATATATGAAATGTCATGCAAAATTACTACAATTGAGAGGGGAAACTAAAAGTACCCAAAAGAATGTAAAACGGCAGCGACCACAAGCCCGAACAGCTCCTCCTCCAACCACAAGCTAGTAGTAACCAACTTGATCCCCAACCTGCTCCAAGTGACCTGAAAAACAGTTTATATATACATAGGGTGAGTATAACAGTATACTCAGTAGGATCCTCCCAAAGCCTCTTGTGAAACAGTAAAGAAATCATGCTAAAGCCTAGTGAACAACAAGTGAAACTAACTCGTCACCTAAATAGGTATACTAATATCCAAACCTCACCATGTCTACTCTCACCAAGTAACAAATACAAGAATATATAATATAGTAAAGATTATCAAGGGTACCCCTCTACTACTTCCCCACTGGTTTGCCGTTTTTCCCTAACGACATACATCATGTGCATCTCTCTCAAAATGCTTTCCCGCAGACACCTTGGCTAAGCTTCACAATCTGCACCTCGTGCACCACCAATGCATGCCCGCAGACACCTAGGAAATGCACCACACCATCCTCACAACCAAAAGTAACCAGGTAGTTTCCGGGAGCCACCACATCTCGCATAAATTGTATCATAGGTCGGGTATAATACCTCAAGCCATTACAGCCCGTACTCCGAGTAAGGATCCTCAAGCCATCATAGCCTATACACATTACACCTATAGTAGTCCATAGGATACTATATCCAGAATATATGTGTGTGAATAACCACAATCCATTACAGCCCTCTACATACATATATGGGGTAACTAACCGCAGTGCCTCATGGAACATGTATCTACTAAGAGAAGAGAGTGGGGCCACATGGTGTAGTCAGCCATTCGACCTCCCATCAAAATTTTGGGGAAAACACCACCCCCCCCCCCCAGGGCTCAGAATCCCCGGGGTGTCAGTTTCCCCTACCTGGAAGAGTTCTTGACTTCCTTTATCCACAAAAAGGGTCACAATCCTACTCTCACGACAACTGCATCCACTAGTGGATGCCACGGTACGACAGTACCAAACAACCCCAAGAAAACCCCATTAGAATCTTGGAAATTAAATGGTATAATATTTAAGGGAGAAACAAGAGAAGATTGTCCCCAAAGGAATGAAGATAAAACATACCTTATTGGGAAGACTGACTGACACAGTTCGGTTCCATCCAAAATAGAGCAGAACCAATCCTAGGAGTAAAGATTGATTGCACAACTCATACGGGGATTATTGAAAGGTTCTAGTGTATCTTAGCTGAGAACAAAGGGAAAGAACAAGTGAGATTGATATCTCATCCCTTTTTAAGATTTAAGGGGGTGACGGTCTAAGATCCAATTAATTATTCATTAAAAACGGATCGCATTAGCCCATGCGGTTTGACGAAGTAAATACATCCCGGCCATAAGAATAATTAATATAGGATTTATGTCCTTCGAAACAGCCTTAAGAGCCCTTAAAATAAGGCTTTAAATGTATTTTATGTCAATGGAAACGTCAATAGGGCAAAAACTATAGGAATCTGGAAACACTGTTCACCCACTGTTCCTGTACATGAAACCGATCTGTCCGACCGATCTGTGAAAATGATCTGTCAGACCGATCTGTGAAACTGATATGTAAGACTGATCTATGAGACCGATCTGTCAGAACGATCTGTGAGACCAATCTGTTAGACAGATCTGTCGGACCGATCTGTGAAACAGATCTGTCAGACCGATCTTTGAGAATAATCTCTCAGACCGATCTGTCAAACCGATCTGTCAAACCGATCTATGAGACCGATCTGTGAGACCGATCTGTCAGACCTATCTGTGAGACCGATCTATGAAACCAATCTCTCAGACCGATCTCTAAAACTGATATGTCAGACCGATCTGTGAGACCGATCTGTGAAACCGATCTGTCAGACCGATCTGTGAGACCGATCTGTAAGACTGATCTGTGAGACCGATCTGTGAGACCGGTCTGTGAGACCGATCTCTTACACCGATCTGTCAGACCGATCTGTGAAATAGATCTGTCAGACCGATCTGTGAGACTGATCTTTGAAACCGATCTGTCAGACTGATCTGTGAAACCGATCTGTCAGACCGATCTGTGAGACCGATCTGTGACTGTTCATAAAACCGGCAACACTGTTCACAGAACTAGAAAATTGGCAAATGTGTTGGGGATAAGTCACCTTGACCTCTCGGAACACCTCCAAAACCACATTTTCACAATGTAATGGACTGGAGAGGTCAGAGCCATTACATCAGAAACCTCTCAAAACATTCTCTTCCTCGAGAATCTAAAACCAACCTAAAGAAAAGAGGGGTCCGAACAACCACCCCATAAGATACCTCTCAGGGGAAAACCACTAGGATTTGTCCGAAAGATGGAAAAAAACTATGACATCCGAGTTTATGGGAACAAACAATCCATATCCAATGAATTCAAACATAACATTACATGAAAATTACATAAATAAAACATGAAAGGTCCAACAACAAAGAAAACATTGAAAGGAGTTAAACATTAAACAACACTGGATACTGAGCATGTATCTATGACTCATGATCCCATGTACTCTTTTCCATGCCATCGTGTTTCCAAAAGACTTGAACTATGGAGATAGAATGCCCACGCAACACCTTCTTTTTATGGTCTTGGATCTCCACATGTTGCTCCTCGATGGTTGCATCATCATCAATATCGATCTCTCCCCAATCGATAACATGAGATTCATTATGAAGATAACGACGAATCTGTGATACATGGAAAACATCTTGTATCTGTCTCATCTGAGGGGTAAGTACTACTCGATATGCCACAACCCCAAAAAGAGCTAACACCTCGAAAGGCCCAACAAACCGGGGTGAAACCTTACTTCCATGACTAAACCTTCGCAGCCCACGATGGGGAGTCACCTTCAGGAACATATGATCCCCAACATTAATCTCTAAGGGTATTCTTCGTTGATCAGCATATGATTTATGACTATCCTGTGCTATCTTCATCGTCTCACGAATCACTTGAACCATCTCTGTTGTATTCTGCACTAGTTCTTGTCCGAGAATTGCTGACTCTCTGACCCCAGTCCAACCCAACGGAGAATGGCATGGCCGGCCATACCAGGCTTCAAACGGTGCCATACCGATGGTACAGTGAAAAATATTATAGTGAGAGAACTCTACCATGGGTAAGTGCTTTATCCATGAACCTACAAAATCAAGATCACAAGAGCGAAACATGTCTTCAAGAGTTTGAATGGTTCTCTCTATCTGACCATCCATTTGAGGATGAAAAGCAGGGCTAAGGCAAAGTTGAGTGCCAAAAGAATGCTGGAGACCTCTCCACACCCTAGAGGTAAAACGAGGATCTCGATCAGAAATGATCTCCCTAGGTACTCCATGAAGTCTCACCACCTCCTCTAGATACTGCCTCGATAAAACCTCCACTGAGCTCGACTCATTGATCGCTATGAAGTTGGCCAACATTGTTAAATGATCCACTACCACCCATATATAATCATGTCCTCCAGGAGCTCGAGGTAAACCTGTAACAAAGTCCATTGAGATGTCCTCTCACTTCCACTGAGGAATCTCTAATTTCTAGAGAAGACCACCAGGAACTTGGTGTTCGGTCTTCACCTTCTGGCAGAATAAACATCATGACAAACACTTTGAAACCGTATGTTTCAGCCCAGGACACCAAAACTGACCCCTCAAGGATTGGTACATCTTCATCACACCAGGATGTACAACCAAGGGTGAACTATGGAACACTCGGATAAACGTCTCGCGCATCGCCAAGGGAACAAAAATCCTACCATGATACAACACTCAGTGTTGTTCATCCTCCTACCAACCATCAGGGGCCTCCCCACAAACAACTCTATCTCTCCAGACTTCCACCTCTAGATCACCCAATTGAGACTCTTCCACCTTCTGCATCAGGGATGACTACACCATCATCTAGAAAAGACATCCTCTACCACCAACTTCTCACATATCAAGATGCAAGGTTGATAGCTCTTCCATCACTCTCCAGGAATCACCAGATTCTTTCACAATATCATTACGTGACATTCGGCATAGTGCATCAGCTACAACATTCCCTTTTCTAGGTGTATATGATATTTCAATGTTTTATTATTGCAAGAACTCCATCCACCGATGCTGCTACAAGTTCAAGTCACGTTGGGAGAAAACATACCTCAAACTATTATGATCGGTGAAAACCACAAAGTGCTCACCAATGAGGTAATATCTCCAAAACTTCAGAGAAAACACCACGGCTTCCAACTCAAGATCATGGGTGGAATAATTTCATTCATGGGGAAACAACTGCCGAGACCCATAAAAAACAATTGACCTCTGCTATATAAGAATACAGCCTATCTCTAGATGTGAAGCATCACAGAAAACATCAAACTGGATTCCCTGTTGGGACACAACATTCCCCACAAAACTAACTTCTCGATCCCAAAACTCACATCCACACTATGGGAATTACCTAGTATTAGATACAACTGCAACTAACGTCTCTCAGACTCTAGGCTGCTACTTCTAAGACTAGGTATCCTATAAGCACACAAACATTTGAAGAGCTTTATTAGATTACTCCGTTCTCTTTTTATCTGTTCAAATGTACATTAATTAATTATTTAAACATTAATTAAGAATGAACAATTCCACATTATACTGAATTGGCATCACAATCAAAATCAACTGCTCCTTTTAAGATTCACATCACCTTTAAAATCTAGTATCTCCATCCCCATGGATTTTAACCATTTAATCAAACATTCATTACAGAATTACTTTTACATATTCCCAGGAATTCTAGAAAAGCATCCTATGCTTCTAAACACGAAGGAGGCTCAACACAGTGAGTAGATATACTACCCGTCGAGTCTTTTCGGCATATAGAAAGAGCATAGAACCATTCTCTCTAGAGAGGTTAAACACGAAAAGCATGTGGCATACCCCGCGTATCTTCACCTCCTTCGGAAGAAGGGTACCAAGACCAGCTACATTGAGCAGTGGGGAAAAGCAAAGTAGATTACAATTCAAAGAAATCCATAAGCATCCAGCAACCACATCCATCCCATTCCATCACCCCTGGTGTCCTCCTCGACACCCACATGTATAAACTGTTGCATCTCGCCACTAAAGGCGTCATCTGCTGCCACAACCACAAGGCCTCAATGCCTCCACATATCACAACAGTCATCCAGGATCACATCACAGCACAAGCAGCATGAGAACAATAGTCACAACCATGGGCTCTTGACCCTTTTAAAAACAAGAGGGTAACTCCGAACCCTTTTAGAAATTCCCACATAATATATTCTTTAATCCATATTGAATTATCAGAATTGTTATTCATAGGTTCCAATTATGGTATACCTAATCAGTAAGCTATCACAATTAAAAAACCGTGCTTAATTCCCTAATTTGATTATCCTCGAAATAGAAAAACTACAACAACGACAGTAACTAGATTAATTTACATTCCTCTTTATCATTAGCCAATTAATTAAAAATTAATTCTAGATTTACGTTCATTATCAATTTCTATCATGAAAAAACAACAAATCAATGAAATCATAGTTATCACTCTATCTAGAAAAACATGAGGTGAACCGTTATCACGGTATAAAGCAACAACATGCGATAAACCAATTATTTTAATTTGTTTCAAGTATTTAATTTGGTCAATTTCATTGTGATCCAAAGGACTAAATCATGCTAATTGTATGATTGCACATATACAATTAGAGAAGCCATGAATCCCCTACCTGGAAGAGTTCTTGACATCCTTTATCCACAAAAAGGGTCACAATCCTACTCTCACGACAACTGCATCCACTAGAGGATGCCACGGTACGACAGTACCAAACAACCCCAAGAAAAACCCATTAGAATCTTGGAAATTAAATGGTATAATATTTAAGGGAGAAACAAGAGAAGATGATCCCCAAAGGAATGAAGATAAAACATACCTTATTGGGAAGACTGACCGACACAGTTCGGTTCCATCCAAAACAGAGCAGAACCAATCCTAGGAGTAAAGACTGATTGCACAACTCCTACGGGGATTATTGAAAGGTTCTAGTGTATCTTAGCTGAGAACAAAGGGAAAGAACAAGTGAGATTGATATCTCATCCCTTTTTAAGATTTAAGGGGGTGACGGTCTAAGATCCAATTAATTCTTCATTAAAAACGGATCGCATTAGCCCATGCGGTTTGACCAAGTAAATACATCCCGGCCATAGGAATAATTAATATAGGATTTATGTCCTTCGAAATAGCCTTAAGAGATCTTAAAATAAGGCTTTAAATGTATTTTATGTCAATGGAAACGTCAATAGGGCAAAAACTATAGGAATCTGGAAACACTGTTCACCCACTGTTCCTGTACATGAAACCGATCTGTCCGACCAATCTGTGAAAATGATCTGTCAGACTGATCTGTGAAACTGATCTGTAAGACTGATCTATGAGACCGATCTGTCAGAACGATTTGTGAGACCAATCTGTTAGACAGATCTGTCGGACCGATCTGTGAAACAGATCTGTCAGACCGATCATTGAGAATAATCTGTCAGACCGATCTGTCAAACCGATCTGTCAAACCGATCTATGAGACCGATCTGTGAGACCGATCTGTCAGACCTATCTGTGAGAGCGATCTATGAAACCAATCTCTCAGACCGATCTCTAAAACTGATATGTCAGACCGATCTGTGAGACCGATCTGTGAAACCGATCTGTCAGACCGATCTGTGAGACCGATCTGTAAGACTGATCTGTGAGACCGATCTGTGAGACCGGTCTGTGAGACCGATCTCTGACACCGATCTGTCAGACCGATATGTGAAATAGATCTGTCAGACCGATCTGTGAGACTGATATGTGAAACCGATCTGTCAAACTGATCTGTGAAACCGATCTGTGAGACCGATCTGTGAGACCGATCTTTGAGACCGATCTGTGACTGTTCATAAAACCGGAAACACTGTTCACAGAACTAGAAAATTGGAAACTGTGTTGGGGATAAGTCACCTTGACCTCTCGGAACACCTCCAAAACCACATTTTCACAATGTAATGGACTGGAGAGGTCGGAGCCATTACATCAGAAACCTCTCAAAACGTTCTCGTCCTCGAGAATCTAAAACCAACCTAAAGAAAAGAGGGGTCCGAACAACCACCCCATAAGATACCTCTCAGGGGAAAACCACTAGGATTTGTTCGAAAGATGGAACAAAACTACGACATCCGAGTGTATGGGAACAAACAATCCATATCCAATGAATTCAAACATAACATTACATGAAAATTACATAAATAAAACATGAAAGGTCCAACCACAAAGAAAACATTGAAAGGAGTTAAACATTAAACAACACTGGATACTGAGCATGTATCTATGACTCATGATCCCATTTACTCTTTTCCATTCCATCGTGTTGCCAAAAGACTTGAAATATGGAGATAGAATGCCCACACAACACCTTTTTTTTATGGTCTTGGATCTCCACATGTTGCTCCTCGAAGGTTGCATCATCATCAATATCGATCTCTCCCCAATCGATAACATGAGATTCATTATGAAGATAACGACGAATTTGTGATACATGGAAAACATCATGTATCTCTCTCATCTGAGGGGTAAGTACTACTCGATACGCCACAACTCCAAAAAGAGCTAACACCTCGAAAGGCCCAACAAACCGGGGTGAAACCTTACTTCCATGACTAAACCTTCGCAGCCCACGATGGGGAGTCACCTTCAAGAACACATGATACCCAACATTAATCTCTAAGGGTCTTCTTCGTTGATCAGCATATGATTTATGACTATCTTGTGCTGTCTTCATCGTCTCACGAATCACTTGAACCATCTCTGTTGTATTCTGCACTAGTTCTTGTCCGAGAATTGCTGACTCTCTGACCCCAGTCCAACCCAACGGAGAACGGCATGGCCGGCCATACCAGGCTTCAAACGGTGCCATACCGATGGTACAGTGAAAAATATTATAGTGAGAGAACTCTACCATGGGTAAGTGCTTTATCCATGAACCTACAAAATCAAGATCACAAGAGCGCAACATGTCTTCAGGAGTTTGAATGGTTCTCTCTATCTGACCATCCATTTGAGGATGAAAAGCAGGGCTAAGGCAAAGTTGAGAGCCAAAAGAATGCTGGAGACCTCTCCATACCCTATAGGTAAAACGAGGATCTCGATCAGAAATGATCGCCCTAGGTACTCCATGAAGTCTCACCACCTCCTCCAGATACTGCCTCGACAAAACCTCCACTGAGCTCGACTCATTGATCGCTATGAAGTTGGCCAACATTGTTAAATGATCCACTACCACCCATATATAATCATGTCCTCCTGGAGCTCGAGGTAAACCTGTAACAAAGTCCACTGAGATTTCCTCTCACTTCCACTGAGGAATCTCTAATTTCTAGAGAAGACCACCAGGAACTTGGTGTTCGGTCTTCACCTTCTGGAAGAATAAACATCATGACAAACACTTTGAAACCGTACGTTTCAGCCCAGGACACCAAAAATGACCCCTCAAGGATTGGTACATCTTCATCACACCAGGATGTACAACCAAGGGTGAACTATGGAACACTCGGATAACTGTCTCGCGCATCGCCAAGGGAACAAAAATCCCACCATGATACAACACTCAGTGTTGTTCATCCTCCTACCAACCTTCAGGGGCCTCCCCACAAACAACTCTATCTCTCCTGACCTCCACCTCTAGATCACCCAATTGAGACTCTTCCACCTTCTGCATCAGGGATGACTACACCATCATCTAGAAAAGACATCCTCTACCACCAACTTCTCACATATCAAGATGCAAGGTTGATAGCTCTTCCATCACTCTCCAGGAATCACCAGATTCTTGCACAATATCATTACATGACATTCGGCATAGTGCATCAGCTACAACATTCCCTTTTCCAGGTGTATATGATATTTAAATGTTTTATTCTTGCAAGAACTCCATCCACCGATGCTGCTACAAGTTCAAGTCACGTTGGGAGAAAACATACCTCAAACTATTATGATCGGTGAAAACCACAAAGTGCTCACCAATGAGGTAATATCTCCACAACTTCAGAGAAAACACCACGGCTGCCAACTCAAGATCATGGGTGGAATAATTTCATTCATGGGGAAACAACTGCCGAGACCCATAAAAAACAATTGACCTCTGCTATATAAGAATACAGCCTATCTCTAGATGTGAAGCATAACAGAAAACATCAAACTGGATTCCCTGTTGGGACACAACATTCCCCACAAAACTAACTTCTCGATCCCAAAACTCACATTTAGACAACTTCCCAAACAACTGATGTTGGTGAAGAATTCCCAAAATAGCTCATAGATTATCTACATGATCTTCTTCAGATATTGAGTACACAAGGATGTCGTCGGTGAAAACCACAACAAACGTGTCCAGGAATTCACGGAACACATCATTCATCAACCCCATGAAAACAGCTGGAGCATTCATCGCGCCGAATGTCATTACATAAAACTCATAATTCCCATGATGACAATGGAAATCAGTCTTCGGGATATCCTCATCCTTTACACGCATCTGATGATATCCTAACCCCAAGTTGATCTTTGAGAACCAACTTGCACCCTTCAGTTGATCGAATAGGTCATCAATCCGCAGAAGAGGATAACGGTTCATTATTGTCACTTTGTTTAATCGACGATAATCGACACAAAACCGCAAAATCTCGTCAGCCTTTTTCACAAACATAACTGGTACTCCCCACAGTGACACACTTGGCTGAACAAAACCACACAGCAACAGACCATCAAGCTGAATACGTAGCTCTCGTAACTTAGAAGGGTCCATCATATACGGAGACATAGAGATAGGAGACGCTCCTGGCTGTAGCTCAATACCAAACTTGATCTCTCGTCGAGGGGGTAAGGATACAACCTCTTCTATAAAGATGTCAGGGTACTTCTCTACGACCCTAGGAAATGCCTACTGTTGATCCTCTGAATAACTCAGTATCATCCCAGACATCATGGATGATAAGGATGGAACTCATCTATAACTCATCTGAGGATCTCTCTCACCAAAAAACACCACTTTATCTCCATATGCATCAAAGAAAACGAAATTATTCCTGTAGCAATCCACAATATCCTTCATCGAATACAACCAATCCATGCCGAGTATTACATCATATGGTTGTATTCGTAAACACAGGAAATCTCCCCAAGATCGGTGTTGCCCCAACACTAGCTCACAGTCTCTACATACTTCAAACAAGTCGGCTTGACCTCCAACTGGCGTAGTTAATGCCAAGGGCACTGGAAGCCTCTCTACCTCAAGTCCGAAAGCATGGACAAGGGTAGGTGATATGAAGGAGTGTGTTGCTCCTTAATCAAACAAGGAATACACCAATGTAGAAAACAAGCATAGGGTACCCCAAACGACATCTGGCACGCCTGGGGATGGTAATGCTAGAGCATGAAGCTGACCAAGACCTCCTCCACGGCCTCTCTGACCCTGATGAAGACCACCACCACGGCCTCCCTCTGCTCTATGAGGATGGTGAGCGTCATGGGGTTGTCCTCTGCCTGCTCCATCTAGCCTCGGGTGATCTAATGCTGGTGAAACCTGCTGCTGCTGCCTCGTCTAGAACTGCCTCAATGGAGGAACATGGAGCTAAGCGCTCGGTGCACGATGAATGCTCTGAAAAGTCAGGAACTCCTGCTGATGATGACCATGACTACCACAAGAAAAACATGCGCCTGATCCCTTACCATAAGCCTGAGAGTTGCTGCCTCTGGAGAAACAAGATGGGAAGGTCTGGGACCTATCCCCAGGTGAATGGAAACTCTTCTTCCCTGAAAACCGGTATCACCAGACCACAGCTTTGCATCGTGTGGAATCATGATGATTCCCCTCTCATGAAGATCCGGTCCTAGACAAATTCCTCCCAAAAACCTCTACCCTCACCAGCAGTTCAAGATATGTATTTAGCATAAATGGGGTGACCTGGCGCTGGATCTCTAGACGTAAAGCCTTCTTGAAATGCCTCACCCTGGCCTCCTCGTCTGGTAATAGGTCTGAAGCATATCGTAGAAGGTTCCTGAAACGGATTCCAAACTCTCGAACACTGAAGATCCCCTGTCGAAGGGTATGAAGCTCCTGGCGACTGGATGCCTTCATAGTCGAAGAAAGAAACTCGACTCTAAACCTGTCCCCAAAACTCCTCCCATGAGATCGCTGACTCCTCATGATCCCCGAGGAATAAGAACCACCACTACGTCACTTCTCAACGTAGCATCATCACAACCAAGGACACCCAGTGGTCATTCCGAGCAAGAATCAAACTGAAGCCTATCTCGACCTCCTCCAACTAGACTTTTGTGACTGCATCTGAAACGAATCCCTCATACTTCTATAAACTCTGGCGCTGAAACTCTCGGAGTGTCTTCCTCCAAGTTCCATGGTCGTCAACCTCTACCCGGCGGCGATCTGCTGGAACAGCTTGCTGGGCATCCTCTACGCAAACCTGACGAGGACATCGACCTGGAGTCATACCTGTAAAATAACAACTGTTAGAGCTCCTAATCCTTGAATATGGAAGAATCAACATTAATTAATTAATTGTTTTGTTTTATTAATTTAAGGTTATCCTATCCCAAGGACTACCCATTCAAACACACTCGCAAAGAATAATGATGCATGATCCTTTCCTAGGTCTCTACCCTGCAACCAGTATCACTTTTTTTAGTAGCCATCGTAAACATAAAGGTCCATGAAACATATCATAGGGGGCTCTAAACGCCTATGTCTCTACCGGTCTCCAGTGTTTACCCCACTTGCTAAACATGAAAGGCACCATTTCCCTACCATCCCATGAAACCTCACATGTGCCTAACTCCAAAATCCATCCTATCCCTCAACCAGAGCTCTAATACCACTCTTTCATGACCCCCTCCCAACAAATTGTACCCCTCCTGGGCCGGCAATGCGAGAAGAGGGATAATGACCCCCCGAGTCCCGCCTCCAGTAGGCCCCGGGTTGGTGACTAGCACCGAGGGTATAATAAACAAACAAATGGGAGGCATTACCCTCTATGAGAACATATGCAGAAGGGAGAGATAGAATAGACTCTAATAAAATCCAACTCAGAACCGAAATATAAAAGAAATCCAAGTACATATATGAAATGTCATGAAAAAAGTACTACAAATGAAAGGGGAAACTAAAATTACCCAAAAGAATGTAAAACGGCAGCGACCACAAGCCCGAACAGCTCCTCCTCCAACCACAAGCTAGTAGTAATCAAATTGATCCCCAACTATCTGCTTGTGACCTGAAAAACAGATTATAAATACATAGGGTGAGTATAACAGTATACTTAGTAGGATCCTCCCGAAGCCTCTCGTGCAACAGTAATGAAAGAATGCTAAAGCCTAGTGAACAACAAGTGAAACTAACTCATCACCTAAACATGTATACTAATTTCCCAACCACGCCATGGCTAATCTCCCCAAGTAACGAATACAAGAATATAGCATATAGTAAAGATTATCAAGGGTACCCCGCTACTACTTCCCCACTGGTTTTCCGCATTGCCCCAATGACATACGTCCTGTGCATCTCTCTCCAAAGGCTTGCCCACAGACACCTAGGCGAAGCACCACACAGTCCTCACAACCAAAAGTAACCAAGTAGTTTCCGGGAGCCACCACAGCTTGCATAACGTGTATCATACGTCGGGTATAATACCTCAAGCCATTACATCCCATACTCTAAGTAAGGATCCTCAAGCCATCATAGACTACACATGTTACACCTATAGTAGTCCATAGGATACTATATCAATATTATATGTGTGTGAATAACCACAAGCCATTACAACCCTCTGCACACATATATGGGGCAACTAACTGATGTGCCTCATGGAACATGTATCTACTAAGAGAAGAGAGAGGGGCCAAAGAGGGTGGTCATCCATTCGACCTCCTATCAGAATGTTGGGGAAAACACCCCCCCCTAGGGCTCAGAATCCCCGGGGTGTCAGTTGCCCTTACCGACAGGGTAGAGTAGCATATAGAATCACAAAAAGTATAGAATATATATATAACTCACACCCACACTATGGGCATTACCTAGTCTTAGATACAACTGCAGCTAACGTCTCTCAGACTCCAGGATTCTACTTCTAAGACTAGGTATGCTATAACCACACAAACATTTGAAGAGATTTATTAGATTAATCCGTTCTCATTTTATCAGTTCCAATGTACATTAATTAATTAATTAAACATTAATTAAGCATGAAAAATTCCACATTAAACTGAATTGGCATCACATTCAAAATAAACTGCTCCTTTTTAGATTCACATCACCTTTAAATTCTAGTATCTCCATCCCCGTGGATTCTCACCATTTAATCAAACATTCATTACAGAATTACTTTTCCATATTCCCAGGCATTCTAGAAAAGCATCCTATGCTTCTAAACACAAAGGAGGATCAACACGGTGAGTAGATATACGAACCGTCGATTATTTTCCACCTATAGAAAGAGCATAGACCCATTCTCTCTTGAGAGGTTAAACACGGAAAGAACGTGGCATACCCCGCACGTCTTCGCCTCCGTTGGAAAAAGGGTAGCAAGAACATCTGCATTGAGGAGTGGGGAAAAGCAACGCAGATTAACATTAAATGAAAACCACAAGCATCCAGCAACCGCATCCATCGCATTCCATCACCCCTAGTGTCCTCCCCGACACCCACAAGCATAAACTGATGCATATCGCCACTCTAGGAATCATCGTTTTCCACAACCACAAGGCCTCTATGCCTCCACATATCACAACATCCATCCAGGATCACATCACAGCACAAGAAACATGAAAACAACAGTCACAACCATGGGATCTTGACCCTTTAACAAACAAGAGGGTAACTCAGAAACCTTTTAGAATTTCCAACATAATCTGTTCTTTAATCCATATTGAATTAGTAGATTTGTTATTCATAGGTTCCAATTACGGGATACCAAATTAGTAAGATATCACAATTAAATAACCATGCTTACTTCCCTAATTTGATTATCCTCAAATTAGAACAACTACAACAATGGTATTAACCAGATTAATTTACATGCCTCTTTATCTTTAGCCAATCAATTAACAATTAATTCTGGCTTTACCTTCATTATTAATTTCTATCATGAACGAAGAACATATCAAAGAAATCATAGATATAACTCTATCTAGAAAAACATGAGGCAAACCGTTATCATGGTATAAAGAAAAAACATGCGATCAACCAATTCTTTTAATCTGGTTCAAGTATTTAATTTGGTCAATTTCACTGTGATGATAAGGAGTAAATCATGCTAATTCTACGATTGCACATATACAAATAGAGAAGCTATGAATCCCCTACCTGGAAGCATTCTTGACATCCTTTATTGACACAATGGGTCACAATCCCCCTCTCACGACAACTTCACCCACCGGAGAATGCCATGGTACGATAGTACCACCCAACACTAAGAAAAACCGATTAGAATCTTGGAAATTACATGGTATAATATTGAAGGGAGAAACAAGAGAAGATGATCCCCAAAGGAACAACGATAAAACATACCTTATTGGGATGATTGACCGACACAGTTCGGCTGCATCCAAAACAGAGCAGAACCAATCCTATCAGTAAAGATGGATTGTGCAACTCCTATGGGAATGATTGAAAGGTTCCAGGGTCTCTTAGCTAAGAACAAAGGGAAAGAACAAGGGAGAATGATATCTCGTACCTTTTTAAGATTTAAGGGGGTGACAGTCTAAGATCCGGATAATTCTCTATTAAAAATGGATCGCATTAACCCACGCGGTTTGACCAAGTAAATAGATCCCGACCTTTGGAATAATTAATATAGGATTTATGGCCTTTTAAACGGCCTTGAGAGCCCTTAAAATAAGTCTTTAAATGTATTTTACGTCAAAGGAAACATCAATAGGGGAAAACTGTAGGAATCTAGAAACACTGTTCACCCACTATTACTCTACATAATACCGATCTGTGAAACCGATTTGTGAAACCGATCTGTCAGACCGATCTGTCAGACCGATCTGTCAGACCGATCTGTCAGAACGATCTGTGAAACCGATCTGTCAGACCGATCTGTGAGACCGATCTGTCAGACCCATATGTGGGACCGATCTGTCAGACCGATCTGTCAGACCGATCTGTGACACCAATCTGTCAGACTGATCTGTAAAACCGATCTCTCAGACCGATCTGTGAAACTGATCTGTCAGACCGATCTGTGAGACTGATCTATCAGACCGATCTGTGAGGCCGATCTGTGAAATAGATTTGTTAGACCGGTCTGTGAAACCAATCTGTCAGACCAATCTGTCAGACTGATCTATGAAACCTATATGTCAGACCGATCTATGAAACTGATATGTCAGACCCATCTGTGTGACCGATCTATGAGATCGATCTGTGAGACCGATCTATGAGACCGATCTGTGAAACTGATCTATCAGACCGATCTGTGAAACAGATTTTTCCGACCAATCTGTGACACCGATCTGTGAAACCGATCTGTCAGAATGATCTGGGAGACCGATCTGTGAGACCGATTTGTGACTATTCATAAAACTAGAAACACTGTTCACAGAACTGGAAAATTGGCAATGTGTTGGGGATAAGTCACCTTGACCTCCCGGAACACCTCCAACACCACATTTTCACAATGTAATGGACCAGAGAGGTCTGGGCCATTAAATGGATCATATAGGGTTCCTAAAATAATGATTTTCTCCTGAAAGAATAGTATTCACTTAATAACCAATTCATTTTCTGCTGCTATTCTTATATATTTTATTATTTATATTTTCTTATAATCATCATATTATTTATACATGAAATCATTTTACAAAAAATAGAGAATTATACGAATGAGAAATTCATGTGGGTTAGTAGTGGGTGATGCACCATTATCGCCCCTTGATTTTGGGTGAAGAAAAACAATATTTTTTTAGTTATTAAAAAAAATTAATCCCATGTCAACTCATTAGAATGAATAGAAAATTCATGTAGGTACCTTGGTATGTCATCACAAAGAAACCTTACAGAATTGTTACTGAATCATTAAAATAGATAAACCAAATGGACGACTTACATCTCTGGAGTACCTAATAAATTAGAGTGCTATATAGGATCAGAGGTCAGGTAATGTATAATTGGCATACACATCACTATATGTGCCACCCTTTATTTATAATGTCCATGGAACAAAACAAGTATCAAAATATATCATCATCTGAAAAACAATTTTAAAATTGTATGAAAACCACATTAATATTTTAGAACCCCCTTATCTTATGAATGTAAATATTCAATAGAAAATATAACATTATTTTAACTGATAAGTTTCAATATGAAAATGAAAAAATGGTTTTTCATTTTATGTAACATTAAATTTCATAATGAACCTGAAAATAAAATAATATCCATGGCGAAAAAAATTAATTTTCTCTATGTAAATTTATAATAGAACATTTATTTTGACATTTTCCATAATTTTCCTTATAAAACATGTAAAAATATTACATTTAGAAAATAATTTATTGTCATTCAAGAAAGATATATATTTTTTAATATATTAAATAATATCATTAAAATTTGATTGGCAGAAAATATTTGGAATCTTAATATTTAAGAAAAACTAAATGATATTTTTAATTTATAATATTTTTTATTTCATTTTTTGGTTCTCATATATTACAAATGATGGGTGATCCCATATAGCATAGAGTGATCCTATGATAGCTTAAATGATTGTTGTTCTCAGATACCACTTCAAATCACTGGGTTCTATTGATAGGGATTTAAAACATATAGTTATTATACTTAATATAATATATAATATTTTATTACATCATTATAACTAGTCTTGAGAGACAGTAATGGAAAATGAATTATATCGGTTCGTTTAGAGGTAGTTTACCATACAGAATAATGATAATACATTTCTCATTTGATGGAATTAAAGATAGAATTTGGTGATGATATTAAGATAAATACATATCTGTATATTAAAGGATATAGAGATATTATTTCATCATTTTTATGATGATTTTATGGTGCCTGAAGAACTAATAAAACAAAAAAAAATGTGAATGAAAATAATACCTCTTCTTTGGATGATCTCCTATCATTAATTAATTTATACTTATAAGGATGTTGTTATTCATAAAATAAGGCCTCTATAATGTGTGGAGTACTTATAAGAAGAGATATTTTCCATGCATGGCGAAATCAAAAATGATTTTATGTGTGAATAAAATGAAATAAGGGGTTCATTTTTATAACAGAGCAAAGGTGCACTCTTGGAAATCATCAAAATATTAATTTATTATAAATTAAATTGCATTTCAAAACCACTAAAACATAATTTAATTTGAAAATATGATGATTATGGATCAAAATAATGTCATAAAACTAAAAGTTGAAATATATTGATTATTTTTATAGTCCTTATATTTTTTAACACATTTTTATCCCTTCTAACTCTTAGAAGTATATCATGTCATTTAGAATTCCTCATTTAATATAAATAATATAAACCAAAAAAAGGAAATTAAATGATTAATATATTAAATTTTAATTCTAATCCAAATCAATTTTTGTTAAATTACGTTTTAATGAATTTTATATAATTTAATAATATTTTATTAATTTTAAAATATTATTAATGTCAATTTTGACACAATTCAACCCTTTAATTTTTAAATATATAATAAAAACATTATTTATTTTAAAAAACTCTTCTAAATCATTACTATAATGTCAAATATATTAATAAAATACCGGGATCTATTTAGTTGACTCACATTATATGTATAAATGATTTTAATATCATTTATTTGATATTTCCATCAATGAAACAGTTACAATATCATCAATATGTTATCCATTAATATTATTGGATATTTCCAAATATAATAATATATCATGATGAATATATAAATATTAAATTTTGAAATACTATTTATTTTCAAAAAGATCCCTTATATTACCAAATATTAGAAATATTTCAATTCATGAAAAAAAATTTAAATATTACATTCCATTGAGTACACATTTTTAAATGTCATGCTCTCATCCATGTAGATTAAAAAAGATGAAATATATCCTAAAGTATTCTTTTAGTAATTAAAAAGTCATATAATTAAATGAGGATATATTTTAGGGAAATTTTATAATATTTATAATATAATTTTTCCCTTATTTACATGATTTATCTTTAAATATTTTAATATAAATATTAGTAATGTTGGTATTGATAGTGTAAAAAAATGAACTATTTTCCTAATTTGGATTGTATTATTGAAAATATGGAATCCATTTTTATAATATAAAAATAATTAAGTGGCTTAATTTAATTAATAATCAATCTACTTAATAGAATTAGACAAAGGGGTTTTAGAGTGAAAACGTTCAAAAGATTGGAATGTTTTTATATCCAATGTCAATGTGTAATTCAATCACGATAACTGGAGGGCCAGCCGATGCCCTAGCTTCATGGCGGCGGCGATGCCCCCTCCCCCTCAGGGGGAGGGGAAGGATCTTTCTTTTTAGGATGTAGTACCCAAGAGGCGCTGTTTTCTACACAGCATCGATGTCTCTCCAAAGGTACCTGGAATCTAAAACGGACCTCCAGTTGTCCCGATTTCATCCAAGGATTTCTCTGAAGCTTCATCGCTTCTTTACATGGTACTTGTCGCAAATTTCAATCATCGTATACATCCGGTTGAGGTGTTTGAGAGGTACGTGAATCAAGAATGGGGTTTAGGTTGTCGTACGGTTGTTGGACTCCTTGGGCAATGTCAAATTATTGTTTGTCTTGCAGATGAAGAAGACCTATCACTGGCCTGGTCTCATCCAAGCAGATCTGTTAGAGGGTTTACATTCAATTTACATCGCTGGACGTTTGGTTTGAACATGAATTGTGACTCTTCCTCATCGGCAATCTGGATTCAACTTCCGGGGTTACCGCTACCCTTTCAGAATCCATCCCTCCTTCGATCAATAAGTAATTATTTAGGTTGTTTCCTCTGTGCGGATTGGAAGACCGATTCCATGGTGCACCCAATTGTTGAGCGCATCTGTGTTGAAATTGGGCTCTCCCGTCCTCCACCCGACAAGGTATTGATTATGATTGAAGGTAAATACAGGTACGTACAAAGTATCTTCTATGAATCCAGGTCTTTGTTTTGTTCCTTCTACCATAGACATGGCCACCGTGTTGATGAGTGTCGCAAAAGGGCTTCATCGGTTTTGGTTGATACTTCTTCAGTGAGTAAGGGTGATTCAGGTCTGGTCGAGGGCGATAGAGCCGGTTCTGGCAATGGCTCTTAGCCTGTTGCGCCCAAACTGAGGTCATATGAGGTGCCTCTGGATACCGGTGATCATATTGAGGCACTTCGTGGTGTCCAAGAGAAGGGGTCTCCTTACCAACCTGGGGTGGGGTTCCACAGTCCTTCTAATGCTCCGGCGATGGTTTATACTAGGTCGGGGAGGGTGAGGCCTGCAAGTCAAGTTTTGAAGGAGGTAACCATATGTCCGGTACCTCAGGTGCAGGCGGTTTTTGAAGGTCCCAAGAAGGATTTGGGTGGTTTTCAGGCATCTAGCAGCATGGGGAATGAGGGTCGGGGTCTTACATTTGGGGCTTTGGCGAGGCCCTCCCTGGATACAAGTGAGCATACTAGAATTGAGGCCACCTATGTTCTGGTCAGGGGCTGGGAGGAGAAGAATCCTCAGCCTCAATATATGGGAAGGGGTTTTGATCAACCTGCTTTTCTGGAGGGATCAGGAGATGGGGAAGCTTGTGTCATGGGGAAGGAAGGGGTCAGTGGGGTAGGGCCTGCTCGGGGTAGGTACCCTAGCCAACTTATAGGGAATGTATTGGAGGTGTGGGCCCAGACCATCCTTGGAGAGGTAGGGGGTCGGGGTTTGCCTTTATTCCAGAGGTTATCTCTCCAGTCCGTACTCTAGTAGTCTTGAGCAACAGTTAAGAAAGGCTGGCTGAGGAGGAACCCAGAATTGTATCATCTGCCATGGTTGAGGAATATTGTGATAATGGTAGAGGAGAATCTTGACGCGACGAGATCTATAAAAGTTTCTCAGAAGCAGAATCCAGTTCGAGGAGTATCAGGAGGAAGAGAAGAAGGAGGGGTAGGAAGGATTACTCTTCCTTAACTCCTCTTATTAAGACCCAGTCAACAAAGAATTTTTTTTTTGAGAAGCAGGAAAAGGTGATCAGGTGTCACCTAAAGTCTCCTGGATATCTTGATATTTCCTTGGATTTGATTTTATGTTTGGGTGGTGTGGTGTCAGAGCAGGTGTTATTTCTCAATACCTCAGAAGAGGATGCAGTCTAGATGATGGGTAGGAATCTTAAAGTGGATCTTAATGAGGAATAGTATATTTGGGATGAAAAAGAGGACATGATCTAAGTTGGAGGTTTCAATAATGGGTTGATCGGACTTGAGGAGTATATGCAGGTCTGGAATAAACTGACTTCTTCCTTTGAATACATGATAAGGGGGGATCCACATCTACAGGTTTCAAATTTATCCTGGAGGCTGTTTAGAGACACTAAATCCGGTAGAATTCAACTAGTTTTCAATGAATCAATTTTACTTATTTCCTAACATATGCTTTGTTGAGTAACCGACCTTGTTGTGTGAGGAATGTTGAAGGGTCAGTTCGGCTCAGATGGGCTAGAGCATGCTGCTTCTTCCTCTGCTGGCCATTTGGGATGTGGTTGATATAGAGGGATGGCTTTCCATTGGGAGGGACCATGCTTGCATGGGATCGCCGATTGGTCCTTCTTTGGAGTTAGTAGTTTCTTCTTATTCTTGGACGAGGTTGTTTCTAATCTTTTGTTTGTCATTGTTTGGTGCATGTTAAAACTTATGGTTTCTTACTTTTACCTCAAAAGTGTCTTTCTTAATAAAAAATATAATTTTCAGTCAATGTGTAATTGATTAAAAAAAACTAAATATGAATAAATGTTTAAATATTTATTTAATTGTATATTATAACTATTCATTAATATAATTTAAATCTATAAATTATTTACTTGAAGAAGTTTTTTTAAACAGAATTTTATCTTTTTTCACAATTCCTGAAAACAAGAAACTTACCATAAAAATACAAATAATTATGCTAATGTAAATTTTGATATTACTATTATATATAATAATTTCACATTTTTAAATAGAATTTATATACTTTTCAACATGTAGATATAAAACAATTTTAGCATTAAAATGTAGAAAATATGCTTTTTTATAAAACAAATTATTTTATCCTTAAAATTTGAAATTTATATTATATAATGCCTATAAAAATCATGATATTAATGATTAAACTTACACAAAACGTTATGAATATATATATATATATTAATAATTAAATCCTAAATATTTATTTCTTTATTAATTGGTATTAAATGAACATCATCACATTTAAATTGTGTTTGTAGAAAATATTTTCCAATATTTTAAAAAAGTTATACATTTTCATATAAATTATTTGTAAAAAAATATATATACATGTGTAAAAAATATTTCCATAATTTATTTAACATTTTCCATGCCTTAAATTCTATTTTCATTAATATACCTATAACATTTAGTTGTTTGTTTCATCTCGAGGTGTTGTATCATGTCTGTTATCAAACAAATGATGTCTTTATTACTTGTAATGTAACATTATCTCCACCATTTGCAATTTTATTCCTCATATTTTTGAATTATAACTTCTTAATCGTGTTTTGACCATTTAAAATACATTTTTTAACATCTCACATCAAAAAAATGATTAATAAATCATTGACTTTAAAATAATAATGTGAAAGTATGATGGTAACCCGAGATTATACATAATTATATCCCATAGAGGAATACATTGAAATTGAATAGAAAATAACTACATAATTCTCTTAGATAGAGGTATATAATATTGTTATATGAAAGTTAGCAGTCACCATAAAATAAATCAACGATGGGCTTAAAGGTTATTAATTTTGTTATAAGATAAGAACATCGATAATGTTTTTATTTTAATATCATTTTCAAAAGGTTGATGATTTATTTTACCACATATAATTAGAAAATATGGATATATATATAATTGAAAATATAGTTTTATACATTAGTCAACTTCAAATGAAAACACTTCTTCCTATATGAATGTTGAGTACTACATATGAATTTTTCACACTTAATGAAATTGAATCTACTTCTAGGGAATCACATAATCTAAAAAAATATGAAATTCATAGTTCTCATTTCCTTATATGTCATCCAAAATAAAAATGGTTAGTATAATTTTAGATAATTCGATAATAATAATAAACCTTATATGATAAAAAATTATTTCAACCTCAAAAATTCAGCAGTAATACCCAATGTTCACAATAGAGCATTCAAAAAATATTTGAACATAAACTTAATAAAAATAATCAAAACCAAAAAAAATAAAGACTCTTTTGTAATATAGAATTATAAGATTATTTTTTATATTTGTCTCCAAATATCATCAATCAAACTTAATTTCTCATACCAAAATGTAATTTCCATTATAATCATCATGTTACAAAAATCATTTCAATAAATAAAACAAATCACCAAAATACCAAAATAAAATCATATATTATTCAAAAATATAATTAATAATTATTTTTCAAATAAATCTTTATTTTATTTTATATACCATAATCTTATAGTATACCAAAAATATTGAATGACTTCTGAAACTACAGTATTCACTTAATCACCAAATCATTTCAAAACCAAAATAGTATTCATATGAAAAATATATGTTCTAAAAATAAGATTATTATTAATCCATCGTCACATTGAACTATAATGAAAAAGCCATAACAACCAAGGATTCACTTAGAGAGGTGTTAGGAAATTATGCTTTTTCTCTCATTGGTTGTGGGATCGATTCCCACAACCTAGATGACTGACTGAAGAACATATTTTTATTTTATTGTCCAAAATCTGAATTTATAGATCAGCGGTAACCTAAATTCCAAGGGGGAACCCAGATATAAACTAAAATAAAGATAAAAATACACAATCCCCAACGAACACCACATCCATGAATCATGATTGATGATCGTCTACATCACCACGTTAGTAGCCATCATCATTCACTATCGTCTTTCATCATGGAATCATTTTAACCATCCAACCACCATGAAAACTAGTCACTTATGATCATGAGAAACCATCAAAACCACTATAAACCTCTCACCACACCAGTTCATCGTCATCCTCCACGGAATCTAAAAGAACCATACCATGAATACAGAGATGAGGAGTTTGAACATCACAATGGTATCATCGAGTGTAACATTACGACTTCTAGCATAAAAAAATTAGAGAAAAAAAACATGATCAAAAAATAAAAACACCACTTAACTCAATTAATAATATTGACCAATGATAATAATAATAAAAACTATCACATAATGGATGATAATGAATCCTGAAAGGACAAATAAATAATCAAGGGACATATGTTTAGACCCTTAAGGTTCACTATACCACCCCCAAACATGAATGCTTCCACCACTACATATTCAACAAGGAATGGAGTTGTGTAATGTATGGTTATTGCAATATTAGAGAGAATGAGGACCCCAAATGATATATATAATCAATGAGGAAGAAAACTGGGTGCATGGAAAGCATGGGAAGACCGACCTAGGGAGAGCCGTGAGGCTCATTGACCACTAAATCATGATACACAAACCCTATTTAAATGATATCTCAAAATAATACCTAGAGAAGAACTAATGAATGTGATGGACAATCTGCATATGGAGCTTCTGAGATCAAGAGTAGTAGACAACCATAATCAGTGCGCAAGGAGCATTAAAAGAAAAAAAAGGATGAACTGAAAGAAAAAACATAACCCAGAGGAGTCATGAAAAAGAAAAACCAATGGAGGTGGTTTGATAAGGGGAGGGGTGAGATAAGAGAAAATGGAAGGTGCCCAGATGTGTTGTTAACTCCAATGCAAAGGGGTTCAAGAATAAACCCTATCTAAAGCCACCCATGAGAGGAGATCTAGGAGGGAAGGAATACATCATACAAAATACCTTATTGTAGTATAATGTTTCACACGACCTTTCAAAACATGATAATTTTTCACCCATACTATGATGTTACTTTTCTATAAAACATTATAATTCATATAACATTAATAAATTGTTATAAAATATTCATAAATAATCATAACATGTTTTATCCACCAATTTATCACATATCTTTTATTTTTCATCCCAACAATTAATAACCCAATTTTACCTCAAAAATTCAGGTTTTCAAAAATACCATTAATCACCTTAAAATTTCCTAACATAAAGACTAAAAATAGATTTCTTTAGAAACTTTTTGTATGATTAACCTAAAAATTCTAAACCCATGATGATATCTATATGACGTAATAAAACATCATAATCACCAATGTTTTCTAAACCATTATATGATAGAAACTATAAGGAAAAAACATTAAACATTACATTATCTAAAGTTTTTTATTCAGAATTTACATTCAATGATATTTTCAATTGATATATTTAAAAATTTAAATCTTTTCATAAAAATTAATCCCATTAATTACATGTCAAAACTTATACCAAGTATCTATTTTTTCAACAATATAAAACTCTTTAAAATGAATCATTATTTTTGCCATGTAAAATCTTCTTGATTTTTAACTTATATCCTTAGATTACCTTAATCATACTTAAATAATATGAAAAAAATTAAATGATCTTGGGAAAATAAAAAAATTAGTAATGGATATATAATGAGATAATATAGTTTGTCCTATAAGAACATGAAAAATAATAAAAACACCTTTCATTGAAAACATATCATTTGACCCATGAAGGTAAATATCATCAATATATATTGAAAATTTAATTTATAATATGAAAAAATAACGATTCAAATAAAAAATCGATAAAATTAATAGAAAATTGTTGTAACAACCTTTGGACATCATCACATATAATCCTTACAGAACCCTTATTGATGCCTTACAAATGGAATAATTATACAGTTGACATCGATGTCCTGAGTACCCCATGTATGGGTTAACTATCTAAGAGAACCCGTTATTTAATATATAATGGGATAAAATTATGATATTTGGGTGAACCCATTACATATAATTTCTATTAACAACAACATTAAATAAATAATATGAACATTTGAAAAACAAATTTAAACTTGAATGAAAGTCACATTCATATATTAAAATACCATTATCATTAATAATCATATATTTAAAAAACAATAAATATTAATATTGAAAAAATATATTCAATTCCAAAAATTTTCACAAATAAAATATGTGGTTTTAATGAAACATTAATTCTTCTAATGGTATCCAAAAAGGAAATAATGGATATAGCTATGAGAAAATCCATTTTCACTGGGTACATTATGAAAAAAAATTACCTATGTCATTTGCGAAAGAATTAAATATAAAACATGTCGAAATATTTCATTTTGAATACAAAAGTAATGAAATTAAATATATAAATAAATATTCCATTGTATATAAAATAATATCAAGAATAATAAAATGGAAGAAAATATTTTGATATAAAATATTTAATCATTTTATAAGTGATTTTAAATTAATGTTTCCCATACCACATTAAAATATTTGAATAAAAACTAATCGAAAAATAACGTAAGAAAAAAGATTATATCATCATTATATATAATATTCCTGATATAATATATCAATTGGGCTATAAATACACTGTATAAAGTGCCTAACATGATGATATTTTTTAATTAAAGGAGTTATGAGATGCAGCCTGTTACCTTGAATCTGACTAATAACATATGTTCTTTATCTGCTGTAATAATATACTTATCTAAATTATTTTCTTTATTTAGAATCATTTTCAAGATTATTTTTAGTTTTATATCACTTCATATTATCTTATAACAATATCTTAATTATTTATTTTAAAATTTGATGTTCTAACAATGTTTGGTATGTGAGTCTAAAATGAGGTTGGTTTAACATCTATAGTCAAAGTGGTCATTTTTCCATCATAATTGTAATAATAATCATGAAATAATTATTATTATATAATAATAACTTTTATAAATAAATTATACTTTCAAATACATTCATTAATCAAACAAAAATAGACACACACACAAACACACATGTATATAAATAAGAAAAATGAACTATGTTACAATCATTGCGATTATAAGCCGTACATTTGTGTGCCTAAGGTTTAATGTTTTCAATGATTTTTATGGAAAGAAGATATATATAATTTAATATTTAAATAATAATCATAATAAAAGTATTTTTATATTAAAAATTTAAATATAATTATATATATCATCTTTGTGATGTTGTCATAAAAAATGAATCATATCGGTTCGTGGAGGTGATAGTTCACAATTACACATGAACACTTTATGATTTTTATGTTCATGGAAGGTAGGAAATTAATTGATATATTATCTTTTAATAATCATACAATTTTCTTTAATATCATATATAATCACTAATTATATAATATTTAAAATTCTTGAGAGATGGAGATGGAAGCTGAATTATATCAGTTTGTGTTGTTGTATTTTTCCATAAGAATGAATGATAATTTATTTATTATTTGATTGAAGGGGATATATATTTAGGTGATGTTATAAACCTAATAAATGATAAATATATTTATTATACATGATTAATTTTTTCAACATGGTTGATGAATATTTTAAGGATGCTATAGAAGTAATAAAACTAATATACTTGATTAAAAAAGACACATCTTCTTCACACGTTCAGTGTTGATTAACTATTTTAAACCAATATAGAGGGATTTATTTATACCCTAAGGCCTATAAGATGTTTGGAGGGATTTTATTAAGGGATTTATTTAGCTATTCGTAGAAAAAATAGTTTCTTATGTGTGATGGAATGAGAATAAATGGTTCAAATGTTTTAATATTTAGGAGGGGTAGTCTTGGAATTTGTAAGTATATTACATCAATATTTATTATATTTATATTAAATATGGATTCAAACTAGTTTATTTAGATTATATTATGATTATGGGTTTAAATACGTTCATCTAAGGAGAATTATTCATGTTTTTGTTATTTTTTCACACATATGGTTTTGTTTATACCCTTATATAACAGATTTATGTATGTCATGGATATAATGTAATTTAAAATTTGAGGATTAATATTAATAATATAAAATTACAAAAGAACCATAAAATTGTGAATTAGGATATTGTAATACAAATCCCAATTAGTTTTCTTAGTTTTATAATTTTATCAATATTTTATTATTTAATAAAATATAATTTATGTTAAAACATATTTAATTTAAATTTTTAAATTTTTAATTTGTTGATTATTTAAAAATAACATAACAACATTATATATTTGAAAAAACTTTTTTAAATAATCACTAACATATTAAATTCTTCCCAAAATTTCAAGAAATGTATCAATTCTGTTAAAATATAATTATTTTACTATTTTTAATATAATTTATTTCGTATTTCTTAATTATTATATTACTACATTATCTTTTTGTAATCAAAAAATTAAATAATTTCATCCTGGAAAACTAAAACTAAATTTCTATCATTAATATAATCTTTTTATCATCAAAAAACTATTTATTCTTGAACATATGCATTATATAACCCAATAATAATAATATTTTACTTTGTTAAAAATTATTTAAAAAATTGACTTTTCAAATAATATAATATTATAAATGTCATTCTCTCATACATGTGTCTTCCAAAGCTATAATTTCAGCTAAAGGGTGATTTGGGTCAATAAAGACTCATCATATTTTCAACATATAAATCTATTTAAAATAAAAAATTATTTATCATTATGAAAATGCTTCACAGTTATCAACTTGATATCAACCATATCTCTATTTTCCCTTAAACTTTGTGAAAGAATTTTAAAAACATTGGATGAGAAAAAAATATAAATAAGTGATATGAAAATAAAGTAACCATTAGTTTTGTTAAAAATGATATATAATACAAAATTTCCATTTATCGTCAATGTTCATTGATAATATAAAATAAAACACCTTCACATGGAACAAAAACATTCATTTCATTGATAGTAAATTACTAAAAACAAACGCATGAAATTAAAACATATATAGGTCACATATAGAATCATATATATGAAATTTATCAAAAAAAATCAATTGGAATAATCATGTGGATGACATAAAAACCACATTAACTTGAACAATCTTGGCCACACCATGTTAATCTATAACGGTCTTACCCTATACTATTATGGCCACCCTATGTTACGATTTAATAGGTTATATTGGTGATATCTATTCTACCCCACGTTTACCAGTAAAGGGATTGCACAATGCCATCTGGTTATCATGACCCATCCCCTGGGGCCTACATCATGACTACCCCAAACCCACCTTTCATAGGCCAAGGGATGGCGACTAGCACCAATGACCTAATTCCCTAAAACTGTGAAGGTGTCTCATTTAAAAATCGTAAACACACACAACCAGAGTACAAGAGGAAACAATCAATAGTAAAAACTGTGTAACAAGTATGCTGAAAGTAATGGTGGTCAGAAATACAAGCCCAACTGTAATGTACAAGTAATGGAAAAATAGGTACAACTAAAAGACAATCATGTGGAAGGAGTCTACCAGCTCCTACATTTTCCACTAGGGATCCTACTTGAAGGATACGTACAGAAAGCCTCCTCAGTTCTCCATGCATGTCTGTCTCCTCCAGGAACCTTGATGTCGTGAGGTCCACCTCCGGGTACTGTCCAGTCCTCATACACTTTTCCTCGGTTAGCGTTGTCTGTCGTCTGCATCCAACACAACGTGGTGTGGGCATTGCCCGTGCAGGGGTATGTATAACGATACTCAGTAGGGACCCCTAGACACTCAAGGTCTCACAAAATCCAAAAAAGATAAACAACGTTGTATGATTTCAATGTATAACCAATACATAGATATACACACATACACATACCTATGTTATCATATAACCCATCTCAATCATGAGGAAAACACAAAGGTCACTGACTCAGCTCAAACAAGGATTTGTATTCATGATGTCAAAACCACGACTGCTGGAGAACTCCTCCTCTGCCGAGTACAGTGGTCCTTCCACTACAACCAAGCGCTTCCCACTAACCTTGGACTGGTGATGTACTCCACCTGTTGAGTACTGTGGGATTGCTACTACAACCAAGTGCTTCCCACCATGGGTCTATCGCTACAACCAAGCAGTCCCCCTTATAGCCTATAGAGTTACTCCTTCTATCATGTACCGCGGGACTATCTATACAACCAAGACCTCCTCCGTTGTGGGTCTACTGGTACAACCAAGAGCTCCCCACTAGGTCATCCAATTCACTAAGAGTTGATGGATAAGTAGTCGTCAAGTCTTCGTGAGCTACTAGGTCTCTTAAATATAATCTATAGTAACTGGAAGGGTCCGCACCACCTAGAAAAATATGAACCTCCATGTGTCCCAAACTCTCATGTTGAAGTATCTCAAAGGACCGTCTCGTCCTAGGGGTCTCAACGCAAGAAATGGCATGTCAATCGAACGCCCGGTCTGTGAGGTATTAGCATATTAGTCCCAGAGGGCCCGGTTGGTTTCGTGTAAGATTCAACCCGACCATAACTCAACTATACCCCAAACTCCCATGGGGTTTACTCAAGGGACCATTTCTCAACGATATTACCAACGCTGCTGACGGTGCGTCAAACGGACGTCCGGTCTGACAGATACTTCATTTTCCGTTCTAGGGGCCCGATTGGATACACAATCGATCCAAACACAGCCATTTTCTAAAGTCTTCCAAATATCACTAAGAGTATAACAGAAGGACCACCTCATCGCGAGGATTCCAATTCCACAGAAGGCGTGTCGATCGGACGTGCAGTGTAGTTGATATTTGTGTTTAAGCGAATTGGCCTCGATCCGTCAAACCCAGTGGGCTGGCGGGTCTGCCCGACCTGGATTGGCAGGTTTGACCTAGCTGAGGGTCATCCCGGCCCGATGGAGAACAATCGGGCTTGGCGTGGAGTGCCCTGGCATGGTGGTGTGTGGCCTGGCCAGGTGTGCCGAGGCCTAGCCTGGCGTGGCGCGGCCTGACGTGGTGTCGCCCAGCCCGGAATTGCGCGGCCCGACACAGTGTGGCACGACCTTGCCCAGCATGGGGCGTCCTGGCCTGCAGCAGGCCGCGGCTTGGCATGGCTAGCTGAGCGATGCAGGGGTTGGGGGAAATGTGTGTGGCCCCCCGTTTTCCCAAACCGGCGGCACCGGGTAGGCCACCCCTCGTATCCGGCTGGCCGAAGCCAGTCGGTCTTCCCGGTATGAGCAGCCAGCACAGTGGGTCGTTGTACTCCCATGCGGCACCATCAGGTGGCGTGCCCTCCTCCATGATGGCTGGCTGAAGAGACATTCGGTTCATCTGCTGAAGCAGACCACAGTTACTCTGCACGCGACTGGTGCGCGACTGCCATTATATCTGGTCTCCATCGCATCCAGTCACCACTGTCTCTCCCAACACCGCTTCCATCACCAATATAAACGTGGATCAACAGAGGGTCGTCATGCAGTTTATGTTCGGCTCGCACCCTCCGCGTTAGGTGATATCAAGAGGCCAAGACGATCACTTGCACTCAACAATAAAAAGAGTATAATTTTATTAAACCAGAATTATACAAACCCCCTACCATGTATTTGAGGTTCGTTTGTCGAAGAGTCTCGAAAGTCGAGTGTCGTGGTAGTTGGGCTTCGTGGAAGACGACATCACAGATAATGGTGTCATCCCATCAAAATTTGAGGAAGAGTCATTTTCATTGACGGTATTCCTCGCAAGCAGTGTCTTCTCCCATTATGCAGAAGGAGAGGAAGGAAGACATGTTGTCGTTCTTCAGTGGAATCAGTGTTCTTCGTCGAAGTGGAAATCGTTCTTCGTGGTCATTACCATTATTCGTCGAGAGAGAAACATTATTCCTCAAACTCTCCAAAGCCTCCAAAATACAACCAAAATCCAACCCAAAAATAGTAGCTTAGGCTATTATTTTATTCTCAACATGAATATCAAAATTAAAAAAATTAAATTAATTAATTAATAGTTGATCAATTAATTAATTAGAGGGTGTTGGAAAAATTGATAGAGGGAGGTGGGGAGTTAGAATTAAGGAGGGGAGGTGGAGTGTTAAGAGAGGGGTTAAGGTAGTTAAACAGGGGAGGTAAATGGGTTGGGTTCGTGTAGTCCCCACCACACTAAATCCCCTCATGGGAGGTTGTGTGTGGTGTGTCCCCACCTCCAACTCCTCTTTGGAGGAAATAACCAACATCAAATAAAAATTATGTACACATAATTTTTATTATTATTTTTTGAGGAATCTCCAAAAATTAACTTCACCTCCCAAGAAAACAGAACTGCGGTAAAGGTCACCTCATGTAAATACCGGTGTTGTGAGTTCATTGGTGTCCTCATATTTTAATTCCGAGAACTGGTTCAAAATATAGAAAAACCTTCACTTACGTTTACTGAACGTACCTGAACAAAACTTCAAAAATTGATTCTGGGATCACATGGCCTCGGAATCAGGTGTCGTAAGAAACTCCAGACTTGTAGAATTCCAAAAAATTTAAGATTTTTTTTAAATTTTTAGGTCTTTACATTACCCCAACCTCAGGGATTTACATTCCCATAAAGCAACAACACACACTATGGAAACAAATCGGGTAATGAGAATGAATGTTAGCCTCCTGCTCCAATGTGCTCTCCTGGAGGATCCTGGGCTGCCAGAGAATGCGCACAAGAGGAATCGATCATCCACGTAGGACCTGCTCCTGTCGAACCTCATTCTCCAATAGGACCTCCATGAATGTTTCCCCATCATCAATGTATACCTCTCCGTGGTCAATGAAGTGGAATGGGTCATGCACTTATCTCCTTAGCTGTGATATATGGAAGACGTCGTGCATTCTGTGCAACTGAGGTGGAAAGTCTAGGTGGTAAGCCACCTCACCTACTCTACTTAGGAACTCGAATGGTTCGATGAATCATGGAGATAACTTGTTAAACCGACCTAATCTCCATAGACCTTATCGAGGTGAGACCCGTAAGAAAATGTGGTCTCTATCCTCGAATTCCAGTGGTATCCATCTCTTATCGGCATAGGACATATGTCTTCTCTATGCGGTCTTCATCCCTTCCTGGATGATCTACACCTTCTCTGTCGTAGCCAAAACCATCTTTGGTCCTACAAGATCTGACTCCCTACCTTTAGAAAACTCATTAGGTGTCTTCCATGAGGATATCCGAGCACGTCTCGTCTCATAGTCAACATCTCCAAGATACGCCTCCCTGACTCACTAAAGAAGTGGGGAAGTGACTGTAAAGCGTTTTCCCAATGAACTATGGGTGATACTTGACAATTTAAAAGATCTTGTCTCCACCCTTCATTGCCTATGATTTACAAGAGTTGTTGTGATTTCCCCTCTGCGGAAAAGAGAAATTTGGTCTCATCCCATGGATGAACCATGTCCTTTGCCTAATACAGTAAATCCTGACATGAAAAGTACTAATTCATGACATGGATGATGTCGTAAGGCCTCGACTCTACTACTAAGAGATCCAACCATTACTCTCACCAGCAAGGGTTGAGTCACACTATCGGCATCAGTGTGTGGTCATTGGGTCTCCTCTAGTAGGAATTTTGAAAGTGAGGGTCAAGTCAACAGTTTTAACCGGAACCTCTTCATATTAACCACACAAAAAGGAATGAAAGAAAACATCATAATGATAAGTGTCTTTTATTACTATAACTCGATGTATAAAGATACAAATCAACCACAACAATGACATTAACGAAGCTAGAAGCACTATGTACAAAGGCCTCCATGCCTGGATCTAGTCCTGCTCCTTTCCACCTACTTCTGGAGCTCCATAGTCGTATGCTTCAGCCGCCTGAAGTTGTGCTCTCCCATGTCCACCCATTCCCTGTGGTCGGGGAGGACCTACTTGTGGTGGTGGTGAAAACACCTCGAAGCGCTGTCCACCACCATCTGCACGACCAGCTCCTTTGCCTCGATCTCCATCTCCTTGCAGTCCACCTCGACCGAACCTCTACTTATGCCTGGGAGATCCCCAATATATCTGTTGATTGTTTGTATGGCGGGTCGGGCAGTCACACGTCATGTGACCAATCCCATTGTAGGAGTAACTTTGGCCACTCTTGGTAAGTCATTCTCCACCCCGGTGCCTCTCACACACGATCCGAAGTCATGCGGTCGACCACCTATGGGTATGGTCCTCTTGGACCCTTGTGTCATCTGTCTACTGCCAGGTGCAGAAGACTCCTCTGCATGTTGACTAGTTGTGGGTCTCAAATCTGGAGACTTCTAAACAAGGAAACCCTCCACTAAGAGGGGTCACTACCACACCCCCATCTGCATTGGAATTATGTGAGAGATAACATAAGCTCTGATGTATCACCTGAGTCCCTTCTCAAAGGTCCGAGCGCTGAAGAATGGGTCTCGTACCATATCAGTGGAGTAGAGCAAGAGGTCGGTGAACCTCACTATTTACTGAGTTATAGTCATTCTTCCCTACTGCAGATGAAGTAGCTTCTGTATCCGCACCACTCCTAGGGTGGCTTGGACAAACTCCACCCCGAATAGTCTCTCGATGTCTGGCTAGGGAAGTATCGCCTTGTCATGGACCTAGAGCATTAGGCTCTACCATCTACCTGTTGCTGCCTAAAGGGGGCTGGCAGCAAGGATCAGCATGTAGTCTGACGGTGTCCCTAATAGCCTGAATACTCTCACCACAACCACCAGCCAATCCTTAGCCAGCTGTGGGTCCGTATCTCCTCGGAACTTGGGTGGCCTCTAGTGCTGGAACTCATGCAACACGCTCAAGTGTCGTGCACTCTCTACTGCTGGGGCTGGTGGTATAGGTGGCCCAACGGTAGGTGGTACCTCTAGTGCCTCAACTGGAAGATGGCCCTATATTGAGGCCTCATCATCAGTGGGATGTCAGTATGTACTACTCTCGGGGCTATAACTGGTTTTCCGTGGGGAGGCATCCTGAAAGAAACATACGTGACACGATCAAAATACTATACCTGGTGAGCTGACCGGGTTTGAGTTTACTTAAAGGAAAAACTTTTTAAAACACACACGCAATCATTGTTTTCATGCACTGAGTCAGAATCCAGATGTCAGGGTCCTGTTGTATGGATATGTTGGCCACCCGCACCATCACTGGACTCCCTCAACTGAAAAACACTCTTATTACCCTAAACATTATTTCTTCTCAAAAAATAAATATTAATTTGTTATGTTTTACTGTAGAACCAACTCCTTTGTTATCAATTTCTCACGACCCATACCCTAGGCCTGCATCGTGACTACCCCAAGCCCTCCTTCCATAAGACAGGGGCTGGAGACTAGCACCGAAAGCATAATTCCCTAAAACTGGGAAGGCATTGCCTTTAAAAATCGTATACAAAAACAACCAGAGTACAAGTGGAAGCAAACAATAAGTAATAACTGAGTAACAAGTATGGTGAATGTAAATGGGGCTGGAAATACAAGCCCAACAGTAAAGTACAAGGAATGGAAAAACAGGTATAACTAAAAGACAAACACTTTGTAGGTGTCTAGTATCACCAGGATCTTCCACCACATATCCTACCTGAATGGTGTGTACAGAATCCCCCTCAGTTTTCCATGCTCGTCCATCTCCACTGGGTACTGTCTAGTCATGAGGTCCACCTTCATGTACTGTCCAGTCCTCGTACACTCAGCCTTAGTCAGCATTGTCTGTCATGTGCATCCAACACAACGATGTGTGGGCATTACCCGTGCATGGGTGAGTATAATGATACTCAGTAGGGATCCCCAGACCCACTGGGTCTCACAAAATCACACAAGGATAAACCAAAAAGTATGATTTCAATGTATAAACATTACAAAGGTATACACTCATACATATACCAAAGTTTTCAAGTAACCCTTATCAATCATGAGGAAAACACATAGGTCACTGACTCATCTCAAACCAGGATTTATATTCACGATGTCGAAACCACGACTGCTAGAGAACTCCTCCTCTTTCGAGTATAGCGTACCTACCACTACAACGGATCACTTCCCACTAACCTTGGACTACTGATGTTCCCCACCTATCAAGTATTGTGGGACTGCTGCTACAACCAAGCGCTTCCCACCATGGGTCTTCCGCTACAACCAAGCACTCCCCCTCATAGCCTACAGAGGTACTCCTTATGTCGAGTACCATGGGTATGCTTCTACAACCACGCGCTCCTCCACCGTGGGTCTACTACTACAACCAAGTGCTCCACACCGAGCCATCTGCATCACTCTGAGTCGATCGATCAACAGTCGCTAAGTCTCAGCCAGCTACTATGTCTCTGCAATCTGCTCACTCCTAACTGAGAGGTTCTACTCCACGTGCCACAATACGATACTCCAAGAGTAATTTAGTCTCACATATAAGTATATAAAAGGACCAACTCATCATAGGGGTTTCAACGCAATAGATAGCGCGTCAATCAGACGCCCAGTCTCTGTGTTATTAGAATTTTAATCTCAGGGGCCAAGTTGGTTTCTTGTATGAACCAACCCGACCGTAACTCAACTATACCCCGAAATCCCATGGTGTGTACTCAAGGGACCTTTTCTAAATGAGATTACCAACACCAATGATGGTTAGTGAAATAGATGTCCGGTCTGAGAGACACTGGATTTTCCGTTCTAGGGTCCTGGTTAGATTTACACTCGATTTAAACCCTATATTTTTCTAAAGACATCCAAAACAAACTACGAGTATCAAAAAAGGACCGCCTCGTCGCGTGGATCCCAGTTACACAGAAGAGGCGTTGATCGGATGCGCGGTCTAGATGATATTCTCCTTTAAGAGAAATGGGCTCGGTCCGTCAAACCCAGTGAGCTGGCGGGTCAGCTTGACCTAGTTTGGCAGGTCCGACCCAGCGGAGGGTCGACCCGGGACAGTGGAGCATGGCCTGGCCCAACGTGGCGTGGCCCGGCCCGGTGGGGTGCGACCGACCCAGTGTGGTTTTGCCTGGCCAGGCGTGTAGTGGGCCGCCATGATGGGGCAAGCGACGTCCCAAGCATGTGTGTCACGGCCCAACCCTGCATGGCACAACCCAACCCGGTGTGGTGCCGCCCAGCCCAGCGTGGCATGACCCGGCTGGCAGAGCGATTCAGGGGGGGGGGGTTCCCGTTTTCCTAAATGGATAGCACCGACTAGCGCCGCCCCTCATGTCTGGAAGGCTGAAGCTGACCGGTCTTCCCGACACTAGCAGCACTCATAGCGGGCCGCTGTCCTCTCGGGCGGCACCTGCGGGTGTCGCGGCGTCGTCCAACCTAGCCAGCTAATGAGCCATCCGTTTTTTCTGCCGTAGCGGACCACCGAGTGTGGACCAATGTCCTCCATAGCGTGGAGCCATGGGGCGCCACTATTAATCCAACCTGGCTTGCTATGGGAGGTCGGTTCTTCTTCGGCATAGCGGCACACGGTTGCGGGCTGCTGTCCTCTCGGGCGGCACCTACGGGTGTCGCAGCGTCGTCTAACCTAGCCAGCTAATGAGCCATCCGTTTTTTCTACCGTAGCGGACCACCGAGTGTGGACCAATGTCCTCCCTAGCGTGGAGCCATGGGGTGCCACTGTTAATCCATCCTGGCTTGCTATGGGAGGTCGGTTCTTCTTCGGCATAGCGGCACACGGTTGCGGGCCGCATTTCTTCCCCACGCGGCCGCCGCGCGGCCGCCATTATCTCAGATCGCTGTCACCTCTCCCGACACCGCTTCCATCACTAGTATAAATGTGGATCAACAGAGGGTCATCAGGCCATGATATTTCAGCCTGCACCCTCTACGTTAGGCGATATCAAGAGGCCACGACAATCACTTACATTCAACAACGACAAGAGTATAAATTTATTATACTAAAATAATACGAAACCCCAAAATCATAAATGAGGTTCATTCATTGACGAGCCATGGAAGATGAGAGTCACAGTAGTCGGGCATCACATAAGATGGCATCATAGAGAATGGTGTCATCCCGTCAATGTTGGAGGAAGAGTTGTTGTCGTAGACGACGTTCGTCGCGAGCAGTGTCTTCTCCCTTGACGCGGAGGAAGAGGACGGAATACACATCATCGTTCTTTGGTGGAATCGTCATTCTTATTCGATGTGTAATCCATTCCTCGTGGTCATCATAATTCTTCGTCGAGAGAGAAACACTATTCCTCTAACTCTTAAGAGCCTCCCAACAAAACCAAAATCCAGCCCTAAAATAATAGCTTAGGCAATTATTTTATTCTCAACATGAATTTCTAAATTCAAACAATTAAATTATTTAATTAAATATTGATAAATTAATTAATTAAAGCGTTTTAGCATAATTAATAGAGGTAGGTGGATAGTTAGAATTAAAGTTGGGAGGTGGAGAGTTAAGAGAGGGGTTAAGAGAGTTGAAGAGGGGAGGTGAAAGGGTTTGAGTTCATCTGGGCCCCACCACACTAAATCCTCTCATGTGAAGTTATGTGGGGCATAGCCCCACCTCTAACTCCTCTTTATAGGAAATAACCACCATCAAATAAAAATTATGTACACATGATTTTTTTATTATTTATTAACGAATCTTAAAAAATTAACTTCTCCTCCCGAGCAAAATCAACTGCGTTAAAGGTCACCTTAAATGAATGACGACATTGCAAGTTCATCGGTGTCCTCCGATTTCAATTCCGAGCAACGTTTCAAAAGACCGAAAAACCCACACATATGTTTCCTGAACGTACCCAAAAAAAACCTCAAAAATTGATTCAGGGCTCACCGGGCCTCGGAATCAGGGGCTGTCAGAAAATGCCGACTCGTAAAATTCAAAAATATTTATGAAAATATTTTCCTCAAAATTTCTAGGTATATTCACTGGTCCTCCACAAGTGTAATCTACATATAGATTACAAATTTCCTAAAAGGATCGTCTACCATAACGAAACACATTCAACGTAAACCACTATAAAAGAAACCTTTTAATCACAAATGAAAAACACATTCATATAAAAACAACACTTTCTTTCTAAATAAAATTTTCAATTAATAAAAGAAAATTTGGGAAATTATTTTAATAAAACAAGTAATTTTTTAATGGAAGATAGAAATTAAATAATAATCACAGTGGTCGAATAAAAATTTTAATTTTGTATGTAAATAATAGACCATTATTTTTGTTATTTTCCAAAATATTCTGTATATAAAACATAATAATATTACATTCTAAAACCATTGAATAAATTTAAAAATATTCATATAATTTTTATTATAATGCATTTCTATCCATATAAAAAATATGTAATATAATATCAATAGTTTTGACATGGATAAAATGATATGATAATTAAATATTTTCATGTTTGAGGTGTCCCGTACCACTTAGGACATTTAAATCATTATCCTAATGAAATAATAAAATTTTAAAAAATATTATATGAAATTATCATGAATAACTATATGATATTATGTATTAATGTTATCTTTATATAAATCTCATAAATGACTATTGTTTAAAATATCAAAATATTCCGTTATAAAAGGAGATTGAGATGAAGTCCCTTACCTTGAGTCTGAATCCTCGTCAAAAATATTTATATTTCTGAATATTAAACTAGGTTTAATTATTAAAATTCTTTAAAACCTTTTCCATTTTTAATATTCATTTTATATCAGTCGTTAACATGTTATAAAAATTAATTAATTATTTAGGTTCACATCAGATGTAATGATGATATTTAATATTTGACTGTAAAATGTCCTTAGTATGATGTATATAGTTACTATTATCATTAGTCCATCATATTCAAGATAATAATTATAAAATAATAATAAAATTTATACTAACTATTTATTTTAAATCCATCCATTAATCATGGATAAGATAAATTAACTATACTACAATCAATGAGCTGGTATGTCGTATGCACGCATGATTAACATTTCCATTTTTCCATAATCATAACAGAAATAAGGAAATTATTATATTATCATTAAAAATGATTCATAATATCATTTATATCATACACAATATTTTAAATATACTAACATATATCAAACATGTGATGTTTTGATCAAAAATGAATCACAACACTTCATGGACTTGATAGTTCAGACGTACGCACAAAAGACATTATCAATTTTTTATAAATGGAAATGTAATATGTTAAATGACATACTATATTTTAATAATGATATATATTTCATAAATATTATATATAAACATTAATTATATATTTATAATCAGTCTTGAAATACAATGATGGAAGATTAATTATATTGGTTCAAGAGGCGGTAGTTCCCTATAATCATGAATGATAATTATTGTCCCATTTTGATGGAAGTGAAAATAAATTGAATTGTTGATATCAACATAATATAATATAATTATATTTAGTATATTGTATTAGTATTTTCATAATGTTGGTTTAAGATTTTATGAATGTGGAAGAATATACAATACAAAAACAATTAATTAAAAATGATAACTACTCTTCGGACAGTTTCATTTGATAACCAGTGTAACACCTCTATGGTGAGTGTTGTGCATAACATATGTTCTCCAAAATGTGGGAAGGAATTCTAGGAATATATTTGGGAATATATTGTTTGATCCAATTAGGTTTTGTGTTGTGATGAACAAAGAACAATTTTCTCTCTTCAATAAGATAATAGAGGGGAACACGTATAATTCTTCAAAATATTGAAGTAATAGTAATTAATGTTATATTCAAAATTGCCCAAAATGGATTTATTTAAAAGATATGAAGTTTACGGGGCCCAATAAATTAATCCAATATAAGTTTTTAATTTTTTAATCCAGATCATTTTGTTTTAACCACTGTTTATCCTTTTTAATTCTTATTCTGATATCATGTAATTTATACTTTGAGAGTTAATATCAATAAAAAATTCCAAAAAATTAATAAATTAGACATTGATAAAATTTGTGGACTTATCCAAATAATTTTTAATAAATTAATACTTTTTATGATTTTTATATCATTTAATGTAACATTAAATTCTTTAAAATATATATATTGTCAATTTGGACACAACTCAACAAATATTGTTTTAACAATTTCTCAAAAACAAGATAAATTATAAAAAACATTTAAAACATCATTAAAATGATAAATAAATTTAAAATATTTTTTATGTCATTAATAATCTCAAATTATATTTATTGTAGTAAATTTTATATCATTAAATATATATTTCCATTAATGAATCAATTAATATATGATCAATGTTAAAGCCTATATTTTAAATATAACATCCATAAAAATATAAAATAAATAAAATTAAAAAAAATAAAAAAAATTATTTCGAATTTATATTTATATTTTAACAAATACCTTCTATATCCCGATATAAAAAATAATTCACTTGTTAAAAATAAAACTGTGAAAGAATTGACTTTTCCATTAATAAAAATAATATAAATGACATACTCTATATAAAATGGAATAAAAGCCTATAATTTAGGCTTAATGATTCTATTGGTCAAAAAAATATAATTATATAAAATTAGGAAATGTTTTAGTGTGATTTTATAAAATTTATAATTTTATTTTTACCCTTAACTGCCAAATTTACATTTAATTATGTTAGTAAAAAAAATATGTACTATTATTATTCATATTTTATAAAAATAAATTGATCTAATTAACAAACATTATTCAATAATATTCTATTATGGAATCCATTTTTCAAAATTCAAGACACACAATAGTAGAAATATAACTTACAACTAATCCCATTAATAGAATGAGAAAATTGAGTTTTAAAGAAAAACCCTTCAAAGGAATAAAATTTCTTTATATCCATATTCAATATTTTTTCGCTCTTCATCAAAACATTAAACACATCAGAAAAGTACCAAAAATCAAATCAATGTAAATAATGATATTTATATTTAAATTAATGAGGTTATTTTGTATAACAAAATATATAAAAGTGTAAAAAATATATTTAAAATAAGTGTTCTATCTGAAAGAAGAAAAATTACCTTTTAAAAAAATATTATTTTCTTGGAAAAATTGAATATATCCTTATATCAGGTCTAGAAAGAATATATTATAAATTTAAAATAATATATTTATAAGATGATATATATATATATATTAATTTCATTTTTAGAATACATCTTGGTTGATATTTTTTATTTATTGGTATAAACCATTGTTCATCAAATTTAATTAGTTTTTCAGAAAAGCATTATCTTTTCTTTTAAAATGAATTTTTAATTAAAATTATAATTAATTTGATATCATAGTATAATTATGTATATATATTTATTCAATACCTATTTTCACAATTATTTAAATTGTGCCCATACCCACTATTTTAACAATGAGGTTATAACAGTATCATTAAAATAATAATATTTAGTTGTTCATTTGTAATAGATGTGTCATGTCCTATATAATATTGAACATAATGATTCCTTTTAAATACATATGATGCTACAATTAAAATGGATTTCAAAATACAATACTTATGTAAAAATTCTCTTCTTGGTTCTATGAACCAAATATATTATACCACCTTCCTTTAGTGTATGAAATATCATTCGGAAAGTTATTCCACCATAGATGGATTGAATTTGTGGACAAGTGATAACACACACTCACCTCTAATAAATATATTTGATTTTATATATCAACTATATATCTTTTAAATATGGGTTAGATATGGTTACAATGTGTATTAGTCATTCAACTTATTTCATTTGTAATCGAGTATGATGTGTGGTTCCTAAGTCCATGGACATCAAAAATCACAACACTAGATCTTTGATAATACATAAGTGTTTTGAAACCTTTGTTATATATATGTAATAATTTCTTGAATCTATTGTAATTACATGAAATCAATCTCATAATTGTATCTACAGACTCAATATTGTTTCTTGATCACCATGTAACCTTTTTATGGAGGGCGACCTAGGACCTAGTGAGGTCACAGTGGATTGTGGAAGGATTCCCTTGTTATAGGTACCTGTTGTAATGGCCATGGAGTGAATGTTGTGAGAAAAATTTAGAACAGGACTCCCCATATGATCCATAAAGATGGAAATGTCATTCAATAATAACCTAATTTACATGATGTGTTTCTCTATTTGAGACATGATTTGATTGACAGGTTAGTGGTAAGGATTGAGATTCAAGTAACTGGAAGCCCATCCACTCTACCACATTTTCATTGGTTGGGTTTTAACTATTGATGTTTCTCATAACCATAAGCATCTGGATTGTGGTCCAAATTCATGTATCGAATTGGTGGAAGTTCATGTCCCTTGCTAATTGTATTGGTTTAATCCATTGAATGAGTTGGGTTCATTAAGAATTATTTCCACCATTGAACAGGGGAACCAGTTCAAAGGATTGGATGAAGACTCTCATTATGAATCGTCTACCTCTATGTCTAAGTAGATAGATATTTTTGGAAATTATATTTGTTTGTAAAGGAATGTTTATTGCACTATCATTTTTGCTGATGGGTTTAATAATTATATGAAAAATCCAATAAGACGATACTATTAACCTAATTTTTCCTAGAACTCCTATTACAAGGACTTATTGCAAACATAGGTCCCCTCTAAAGGGACTAGTTGCTACAATTGACACACCAACGAGAAAATTAAAGGGATCATAAATGCATTGGGAGATGGACTCCTCCATTCATGAAGAGGCTATTACCACACAATTTGGGGAACCTCCTTCAATTGAATAGGATAATGTTGATAATAAATATTTGGAATCATATAATATCCATAATATCCACAGGAATTATAAATATGAAATTCCTGAAGATTATTTCATAATAAATGTATCAAAGGAGGATTCAAACTGAATTACTGAAAGACTATTTCATGTATATCTGAATGATGAACAAATATCATTGAATAGTTAATACAATATTATTTTTATCTACAACATCAATGAGGGGGAAACTAGCCAGGATAAACATGTGAAATCATTGGGTGTAATGTATTATTTTATTTGAGGATATCATTGAGACAATCCAGATTTGGAGGATACCTCCATAAAATTGGGATTATTCAATGTTAAAAAAATTAATGGAATAAATTATTTTAGAATGGCCTGATGATTTGTTAGGAGGCTTCTCCCTCATGTATCCTAAATGTTCATGGTTTCCATGTTTTCTATAAATAGTGATATCAAAATAAAAATTACTAATAATTATAATATGAGGAATATACTAGGAATCTAACTGATAACATCATCATAAATCTTGGACGTTAACTATATCTAGTTATCTGGGTAAATGAACACAATAATCTACCAATAGGATCACATAGATCATAGTATGCTTGAACTCAAAAGGGAGAAACCTAGTATAAGAAGGATTCCAAATGGACTTGACAAATACCATGGTTAAAATAAAAAACGGTTTAATCCCCGGGATTATATGAATTCCATAAATAAAATTCAATAAATAAGTCTTTTATCTATGAACCCATTAATTACCCATGGAAATCCCCACTATAGTACACAACACATTATTCTCATTGGAAAAAACGACTATGAACATCTGTAAAGAATAGTTTCCAAATAGTGATTAAGATTGAGAATAAAAAAAAATTTTAGTTTTATGAACTCCGGTACACATACATATTGTCACAGTCCCTTGGGACAGAATGATTTTCCTGATTTATATTGTGACACCTTCTGACTTTTATACCCCAATCAATAACTCACTTTCCTAGGGTCATTATATCACTTGGTCTCCCACTAGGGCACCATCTTCCTAGACAATGGATTTTTATCCATTGAAGTGTATTCAACAGGAGCATAGCTGTAGAGAAATAAAGTATGTAAACCTTATATGAATCATATAAGAAGAATCATCCAAATTGTTTCATCTAGTATTGGATTATTGAGTCGGGTCAACACTCGATACACTAGAAAATTAACTCTTATGATGTCTTAATAAGTTTATTGTTCATTTTCCACTTACATTGTTTCATTAATCAATAAAAATATTCATGTGATGGCTTATGGAAAATCTCACTAATCAATGTTATTTAGGGATACTATACTCATCCAACCTAATCTCGGTCTACCATAGGAATACCCACCGAGGCTTGAACAAAGGATATTATTCCTCCAGATGTTTATCCTTTTATATTATTTATTCTGGAGGCCACTTGGTGACTCTAGGGTCTTAATATCACCCACCAAGTCTAATATTTTATACTAGTGTACATGTGTTATTAGTGACAAATGGGGTTCATTTTTTATAATTATTCAAATTAAATTTATTGAATTGTTTATTTCAATAAATTTCAATAGGGGGATTCTCTTGGGGAAAATCCAAGGAATTCACAATCTACCATATAAATGTATAATATCCTTATGGATATCGCAACGCAACAACCCATTAATAAAAATAATTCATTTTATTTTCTAATTAATTGATCTTGCTTCTAAGGACGATCAAATATCATCCAAACAATAGGATTTTCTATCATCAAACCAGTAAAATGATTTAAATTATGCACACAAAAATTATTATTTATTAGTAATACACATACTAATGTTTAAAAAATTATAAATACATGAATTAATAAATTCAAAAACCTCATCAGTATATCATGTTAGAGTGTATCCATGATAAAATGATCACCAAAAACCCATATATCATCCCCAATAATGATGATAAATAATTTCAATAAAATAAAATAAAAATAAAAAACCCATGAAAAAAAATCTAGGATTTATTGATTTTTAAATTTATCATAGGAACATACCTCAATGAAACTCTACATAACCAATTCGAGAGGACCACTCGATTAAACCTCTTTTCAAGAAGATAAAAATCTCCATAAATAATACATAATTACTATAAGATCAAGTTGAATTATAAATAAAACCATAAATAAAGAAAAAATATTTCTAGAAATAGGATGAATAAAAAAATGGAAGCTAATAGGCTTATGACTATACCATGAATTTTAGTATAATTGATTCTAATGCCACTCCAATGTAAGGGGGTTTTGAATCCAAATGAGTAATATCAATTTATTACACAAGTGTGAGGGTTTCAAATAGTGGGGTATATACATTAATTAATAATAGTTAAAATATTTAAATTCATCAGTTAGATTGGGGTACACTTATATACATCAAGGTTGTTCAAACAGCGAGCCACCCCTATCTGAAACGAACCCTCCTCAGAAAGATACAACAAATTTCATAACAATAAAATGCACCACCTATGTGATTTTTTTGATTATGTATTGAAACACTCATGTTTTACTTTTTCTTCCACATATATTTCTCAAACCATGAATCTATTTAATCAATTTCATATTTTTAGGCACTATGGTTTTCCAAAACCATGTTCCAAATGTGTTCCCCATTGTTTATTTTATCAACAATAATCCAATAATCGAAGTACTGAAAATTAATATCCTAAAACCTCTGATCCACCATAAATTCCTACAAACATGTATAGAAATTATCCCTTAATTATTTTTAACTCTTATAATTTCAATTTTTATACATGATAAAAAACCAACTCATACAATTTTGGAAATGTGAAATTCATTTAGAAATATAAAATCTTATGCCCATGGAATCATAACCCCACATAATTATAATTATCATCCTTGTATGGATTATTTTTCATCAAAAATAAATTTTTTACCTATTTTAGTAATGAAATCCTTCTCAAATTGTCATTTTTCAATTCTGAATTTAAAAATCATTTCAATGAGACACTTTAAATGTATTATTCAAAACACAAAAAAAAATAATAATAAAATGGATTAGCCACTAAATGAGGCTAATATTAATTGTTAATATATTTAATATTAATGTTATTTTTTCATAAACACTATTTTAGTGCATTTTAGACTTTGAACATCATTTCACATTATGATTGTAATTCATTCTTAAAATGCACTTTTATGTGGTACATTTTTTAACATAATTTAATGTACCCAATGATTCATCTGATTTTGAGGAATGTAATTATACATATTTCAATTTGATATTTTTAGAAATTTATCTACACTTAAATATTATCATATTTCACTGAGGTATCAATGGAGAATTCATGGAAGAAGATGGGGATATTTTGAGATAAAATGAAACAATTCTAGAGAAGTAAGATTGGACACCATCCCACTGATGAGACTGTGGGGCCCAACATCCATGCCCAATGAATCCCACATTTCGTGGGATGATAGAATATAAGAATAGGAAAAAATAAGTTTTCAGGATCCAGTGTTAATTCGGCCTCCAGTGTGGTTATTTAGGCGGCCCGGGTTAGAGATAAAATTATGGTCCAGATTCTAAGGCCCAGAAAAACATCTCACTAATATAATAATATCTCCGAATCTAAAACTCCAAATGGGCCCAAATGTTACAGGAGGTTATAATACACCCGGGGTTCCATTTTCTGATTCTATGGCCCATTTTGATTCGGCCATCTAGAAGGTCTTCCAATTGAGTCTGTTCGGTGGATGAAAGATGGTTGCCACATCGGGTCAAGGGAGGAAAATTAACTCCCCCTCAACTTTACACCAACCTATGGCCTACCAAAATAAATTTAGGAGACTTGCAAAGTTGGAGGCTCGACCCAAGGCTCCCAAAATTTCTATTTTAGGCAATGGTGGTGAAGGAGTTTTGAATCATTGGCGCTCGGTTTCATTGTAGTGTTATGATGCCGCTTTGTGTTTGTAATCACATTTCTTTCTCATGTATGTTGTTAAATAAACCATAGTTTCTTAATTAAAGATCGTACTTTACTCTTATTCTATTTTTCTACTTATCACGTTGATACCGTTTGTTCAAGGTGTGAATTTATTCACACCATACCTTGTGATATTTATCACACAACAGAGGAGTGATCTATTTTTTTTTTGTAGTTTTTACTTCTTCAATTCCACCCTCCTAAGTCTACTTCCCACTTCCGTTGAAGACATGTCATCAATGGAGGGATAACTATTTTATGGTTTGATCCATATGAGTATAATGGGGCTGGATTTTCTATTATTTATCACCCCATTAATATATTATCACTTATTTAATTGAGATCTTTATTTGATGATTTTTAATCTCCATCGCCCTTGTTGAATTTAAGGCAACACACATCATGTGATAATTCAAACCTTTACATTGAAGTTCTCATAACATTGATCATTCAAGTGTATAGGTGATTAGTATTAATGGGTGTAGGCATTAAACAACTACGTGATTATGTTGTTTTATCTTATTAAATGAATCCATCTCAAATATAAGAAATTCAAATCATTGAAAAGGAAATACGTCCAGTACACCCTGAGTGATAACCTAGGATCAACTCATTCTTTTAAATTGAATTCACTTAAATATGTTAGATATATTCTAAACCCATATAAAATCATTCCAAGTTGGCCAAATCATATGTGAAAATAATCCCTAAAATGTACGTGTCTATAGGTTTCTTACTAGGTCTCTGAGGATTCGGTAACCCAAGCAAAACTACAAGGACCATTCTACCTTCATTTCTTGGGTAAATTTGAGCGAGAATTAAATTTTGGCACCGTTTCTGGGGAACTAAGTTAGTTATCTTAGACACTATCATCCTTTTTTTCATTCTACTTCTCTTTTCTCACTCCTCACTCCTATGGAAGTCAATTTTGAACAAGTCCAATCATGGGAAACCTATCCCTACATTAATAACCCAACCCCATGTATGATGTACAATGACCATCTTAATTCTTACTCATGGGATCATCGACAAGCTACTGAACCACAATGTTTTTATTCATATGATCCACAATACATTCCATCCTATTATGAGTTCCAATTCCAACAAGGCCAATCAGAACATCATCCTGTGGAATTCCAACAACTTAATTATCCTCTTGGAATAGAATATATGTCCATCACCTTTACCATCTTGATCCAAATCCATTAATTGAGAAATTGTGTCAACAAATGGATAGAAGTACTTCTAAAGATTCATCCTTGAGAGTAGAACTACAAAGAATTTAAATAGTTATGGAACTCATTCCCAGTCAGGTTGTCAATTCCTCATCATTAATAGAGGAATATTGTTACTCAAAAAAATCTTATGAATATGTTAATGAAATTCCCATTAAACCTATGATACCTGAAGATCATGAATTATTTGTTTAAGGGTCTTTAAATAATGATGAAATTAACATTTTGGATTCAAAAGTGGAGAATTTGACAACATGGACTGAGTCTCCTAAGTATAAATCCATTGATAAATTTTCAAAAACACCAACCACTAAACCATTAAGAGAAATCACAAACTTTGAGTCTATACCCATTCCCTAAACTGATCTTTCTAATTTGGTGGCTGAATCTTCTATTCAAAAGGAACCAATTTTGTTGAGAAATTTGGAAAATGAGTCTGTGCTGGATTCAAAATATATACTTGAGTCTAAATATCTTATCCAACCTGAGCTCAAATTTATTGTCCTTCCCTCCCCTATAAATAATCCCTTCATAGGGTATTATCATGATAATTCAATTGGAATTCATTCTTCTCTTGAAACCAAAAAAGTTGGAATGATCATTTATGTCTTAGGAAAGACTATACGGGAAACTACATCAACCATTTCCAATATTCCTTTGATTTTACCATTTATTTTAGAACATAGGTTTTTTCATGAAACAAATTATAAACATAGAATAAATCTCAACCTAGTAGAAATGGTGGAACATTTGGTCCATAAAATGTTGGAAGTTGGTATTGGGTAAGTTGTGGGGTTCATGTCTGGCTAACAACGTTAAACAAAGCACTGCATGGGAGGAAACCAATGGTTTTAAAGTTTTTTATCATTTTTTTTTTGTTTTAATAAAATTTTAATTAATCATTTTTATATTTAAAAAAATAGACTATTGACATGTTCTTTTATTATGATTATGGATGGGTATGAAAGGGGAGCACTATATTCATCTGTGTCACGTGGTGTGATCATTGAGTAATGCCTTACAAAGAAATTTAAAAAGGAGACAACGTATCATCAGTTTATTTAATTTTAATGTTTTTCTAGGTTAATATAAAAATACAAAAAAAAATTAAATCAAAATATAATAATAATAGTAAAAATAGACCTGTCGTGGGTTGTGGGTCAAACCCCGTCACAACCGGTGAAGCCGCAGGGATTCGAACCCCGGACCGAAGGGAGACAGGGGCACGCGCTTACCACTGACTTACGGCCTTTTTTGATTCCTTATTCTATAATTTATATATATATATAATTATATTTTAATTTTTTTATTATATATATATATTGTTTTTTTTTGTTTTTTTTACTTTTTCTACTAAGGAACTCTATAAGTGACATGGATATGAAAGGATTAAAAGGGACCATCAATAATTTCAACTTCACCTAGAAGGTGATTTTGTTCCATGATACTCATTTTCAATTTCCTTTTTGAACATCCATTATCTACCACTACTCCTAAATTTTCATTTCTTAAAACACTAGATACAATGTTTTTTTATGTTGGGGGGGAGATAAAATACAAAATATTTCTTTTGTGAAAATAAATGATTTGAAAAAAAATGGAAAGAAAAATTCCATTAACTTTGATCATGGTAATAAACATTTCACACTTTTAAACTGAATATCAAATAATTTATCATGCCCTGATTCTGATTTTAATCCTTGTATAATTTCATGAGCATAGATTTTGGAAAGTGTGGCTATCCAATGTGATATTTCATTGTTTATATTTTCTTCCAAATAAAAAATGATCACAATGCACGTCCTTTGGATAGTGTGGAATTAGTTTGAGTTCATGGGGTCCCCCAAATAGATAGCATAGGTTTGGTGATCATTTTAGTTTATTCTTAGTATTCAAAAAAAATTAAAAAACAATTGTGCATAGTGCAATGAAATGACCTAATTTGTGGCTTTCGGCACTTGGGGATCGTGACTCCATAGTTGTCTGGCCCAGAGTTAGAAATTTTATTTCTATTTTTGGTAATTTGATTTTTTTTGACTGAGTTAACTCAAGATGATTCCCGAGTATGTGGGCTTCACTTGGTGCCCTAAGGCCTTTGAGCCTGGGAGTCATCGGCAAAGTCTCACTATAGGGGTTGACTATTTTGAGTGTAAATTCAATTACCCTGGAAAAATAGCAAAAAAAAAAACAAAACAAAACAAAACAATATACAATAAAAAAATGAATACTCATCTTAATATTGAAATGTGATGCCACCTAGCGCTTCCATCATTTCCCCCATGAATTAAGATGAACCCCCATATCTATTGTGATCCACAACACATCCTCTTACTTAATTGATATTGGATGAAATATGATAATGAATTTGAACAATGGAATGGACTAGGGATTGGGATATTCTTATGAAACTATCTTGTATTAAAATATTTTGATGGGTTTCATGAATTTTTTGGTATAAGGGTTTCCGGTGATCTTTGTGTATTAAAATGTTTTTGGAAAAGGGAATTTAAATTTCATATTGTTGAGATATATTTTTCTCGGGACTAGCAAAACTCATGTTGGGGGTGTTATTAGCCACTAAATGAGGCTAATATTCATTTTTAATATATATAATATTAATTTTATTTATTATCAATAAACAACATTTTAGTGAATTTTACACTTTGAACATCATTTCACATTATGATTGTAATTATTTCTTAAAATGCACTTTTATGTGGTACATTTTTTAACATCATTTAAAAAACCCAATGATTCATTTGATTTTGAAGAAAGTAATTATCCATATTTCAAATTGATATTTTGGGAAATTGATCTAAACTTCAATATTATCATTTTCATTTGGGGATCAATGGATAATTCATGTAAGAAGATGGGTATAATTTTTGAGGAAAGGAAACAATTCTAGAGATGTGAGATTGGACACCATCCCACTAATGAGACCGTGGGGCCCATAATCCAGGCTCAATGAATCCCAAAATTCGTGGGATGAGATAAGACATGTATTGGAACAAATAATTATTCATGATCCAGTGCTAATTCGGCTTCAATTGTTGTCATTTAGGTGGCCCAAGTTAGAGATAAAATTATATGCCAGATTCTGGGACACAGAAAACATCATACTAATATAATCATATCTCCTAATATAAAACTCTAAATGGGACCTAAGTTTACAGGATGTTAGGCAAAATCCGGGGCTCCATTTTCATCTTCTATGGCCCACTCTGATTCGGCCATCTAGAATGTCTTATATGCGCGTCTATTCTGTGAATGAAAGTTGGATGCCACCTCGGGTCAAGGGTGGAAAATCAACTCTCCGTCAAATTTCCACCCACCTATGGCCTACCAAAATTAATTGGGGAGAATTGTAATATTGGAGGATGTACCCAAGCCTCCCAAAATTCATATTTAAGGATGTGGTGGTGAAGGAGTTTTTAATCTTGGATGCTTGATTTCATTTTAGTGTTATGATGCCGCTTTGTGTTTGTAATCACATTTATTTATCATGGATGTTGTTTAATTCACCTTAGTTTCTTAATAAAAGTTATTCCTTTACTCTTATTATGTTCTTCTACTTATCGTGTTGATACCGTTGGTTCAAGGTGTAAATTTATTCACAACATAACTTCTGATATATATCACACAATGGAGGAGTGATAGATTTTTGTTGTAGTTTTTACATCTTCAATTCCACCCTCATAAGTCTACTTCCCGCTTCCGTTGAAGACATGTCATCAATGGAGGGATAACTATTTTATGGGTGGATCCAAGGGAGTAGAAAGGGGCTGGATTGGCTGTTATTTATCACCCCATTAATGTATAATCACTTCTTTATTTGTGATTTTTATTTGATTAATTTTAAACTCCATCGTCCTTGTTGAATTTAAGGCCACACACTTCATGGGCTAATGCGAACCTTTACCTTGAAGTGCTCAATATATTTATCCTTCAAGTGTATAGGTTATTAGTATTAAATGGTGTAGGCATCAACCCAATAAGTGAGGATGTTGATTTATCTTCTTAAATGAATCCATCTCAAATATAAGAAATTGAAATCATTGAAAAGGAAATACGTCCAATCCACCCTGAGAGATAACCTAGTATCAATCCATTCATTTAAATTGAATTCACATAAATATGTTAGATATCTTCTAAACCCATCTAAAATCAATCAATGTTGGCCACTTCATAACCAAAAACAAGAAATAGAATGTACGTGTCTATAGGTTTCTTCTTAGGTCTCTGAGGATTCGATAACCCAAGGTAAACTACAAGGACCGTTCTACCTTCATCTCTTGGGTATATTTGAGCGAGAATCACCAATATATTGTTGATATATTAATAAAAATCATAAATAACGCTATCTATGATGAAATATGTTCACATTTTTTGGATTCCTTACCTAGACTAAGATGTTCCTAACATTGGTATTTTCAATCAAAGCTAATTTCAGTCCATTCTACCACCACCATCTGAAATAGCTACGGAAACATGATACTAGTATCCTAAAAATTCACCTTAAATGATTCATAAATTTATACAATAAATAAAACATGATGTTAGTACAATCATTCAATTATTTTATCTAAATGGTTGAATTAATTTTGACCAAGCATTTATTGGTCGTGTTAGATTGTCATTGAAAAGATTCAGATGAAGCTTAGACTAAACCTATCCCTCAGTGACACTATTCTCGATGTGGTTCCTCATCTACAACATACAATAATAAAAGAGAATTATTTTCATAACAATATTTATTACTATGTTATTAATTTCTAATACTCCACATCTATCAATTTAAAAAAACCAGATCACCATTCATTTTTACTAACGCATGGTAAGATCATTAAAAGAACACTCGTCGAAGCCATTATCATACTTCCATTGATAATTCCTAGTAGAACCATCTCTATTCCAAAAAAAATTAAATTAAATGATAACTGAAACAATTGTTATACATTTCACATGGGTCTTGAAAATATATTACGATCATGATTCATACACTCATACTCCACCAATGTATATATTTTAACATATAACTACCTTTTATTATTAAATATAGTTCTACAAAGATTCATTTTCCTATAGCATCAAAAATCCCAAATATCCATACTGTAATCGGGCTCATACAACACGAATTTTCAAATAAGATGGATAAACACTGTAGGAAGAATACCAGTATCAACCGTAGAGCTATCCTTGTCATAGTTCTATTGAAACAAGTATTATAAATCTATAAATCATATTTCAACAAACACCGAACAAAAGAATATGCATGAACATGACCTTATCACTACATTAATCATCATAAACATAACATATAACTGAATAATGTTTCCATGTAATCATATTCAATTACAAATTTTGTGGATTCTATCTATATGTGTATTCTACTATGCCATAGCCATAGTCACTTCAATCTAGTCTTTACATTCCTCTAACCAACCCCTTAAACCAAGACATTTGATAATTCATGTTATGGTCTAATTAAGGGTAATACATCTCAAAAAATATGATTTAACCCCATAAAACCCCCATCAATTAAACTTAAATTTATTAATGTAATGAATATGTTCATCATACTAATAATCATTAAATTATATAAAATCAATCATTGGACCACACTCAACCACTCATGAGGTTCCATCCTACAAGGATTCAATAAAAAACTAGTGTGAACATAAATCCCCCTATTAAGTGGGTGTACAATCATATACAACTCGATCACACCACACGAATCACACAACTATGGTTCACATGTTATTCAGGCTATATATACCTTACTCCATAGAATATTGGGATGGACCATTAATGATCTCTATGGGAAGTCCCCTTTAATATCGGGCACCACACATGCACAATTATTAACCAAAAAATGCTCATCCCATGGTATCATTGAATCACCATAGATACTCATACACAATCAACAATGTGTTTTACCGATATTAAATAAACAATTCTTATCCTTGGGCCATAACAATCAATAAAGTCTACCAATGATCAAATAAAATATCCAGTAATGAATCCAAGGTTTAATGGGGCCAAAAAACATTATAAAACATTCAAAAACGATATTCTCGATAATTAGATATCCATTGTTGATAAAAAGAAACAATAATAATCACCATTACCATTTTCACTACCCAATAACATCATGTAAATTTGTCCCAACAAGAGAATCCCAACAAGATCACTACCTCTAATGGAATTTGTAAACACAGCAAAACTATTATGGTAGGTTCCCCATAAGAAAACAAAACAATTAGTCGCTATGTTAAGTTTAAGAACTAAGGGCATTAAGGTCTCCCTCCTATCCTCAAGTTAAACATCATTCCATGGTTATGTGTCATACGTTGTTAGGTATGTAATCATATCAACCACTAGAAGACATATAATACAACTTAAATCCCTCTATAATTTATCTGAAGTTAACATCTTCCACATGGGGTCAATACATATCAACATGGGTTCAATTATAAATTATTTCTACTTCAGGTTATGTCTGAAATGACAAATATTTTTGAATTATAATAACATTTAAATAAAAAAAATTTAAATAAACTACCCAATTAGAGGATTTTATTTCCATTCATATGGTTCTTATCACATTCCTAGAATATCAGTAATAGAGTTTCATCCTTTTTTATCATTCTCATGAAGAAATTATCAAAGGAGGTTGATGATATAAAATAGAAGAAATACAATGAAATCATTCTCATCAGGCCATTATATACTATAATACCCATTCATGGTCCTAAATCATCACTGAAAATCAAGGTACATTATAGTATCATAATAACACATCCTACTAGATAACCTGAATGAAGGTAGGTTATGTAGAATATCATAGAAATATAGATGGAACAAATCCATGTATGATGATATGAATATTTTTTTAACAAAACAATACGAAGATACACAAAAAACTGTTCACTAGAAAGGGAGTAACTACCCATGACCCAATATTCTACTAACGATCCCTCTATTTGTAATTAGCTTCCACTAGATACTTGTTAAAATATCTAATGAGGCATGATGTACCTATTCCAACTTACTAATGGTCTCTAAACCTCCAATGTGGAATGAAATATACCGACATCTCTATCTTCATGATTCATCAGAGTGTTGTCTTGATATCCTATCTTAGTGGAATTAAAACATGGTTTTCTAATTGACAAGAATTCCATTAAAAACACATGTAGAAAAACACCATTTATATTGTTTTTAGCACTTTAAAAAAAGGGAATCTTTTTTATTATTGTATATTAAAAAATAATATTCCTATAATTCGGTTACCATACAATCAAAATATGATGAATGAAAAAAATTCTCTTGTATTTATTGGACTTGAGTCAAAATTAGTTATTGTATTCATCCTAGTTGGATAAGAGACAGAAAATAAATAAACATCACACCTTTACCATGTCCCTTAGTGAAAATATTTTCCTCAATTTTATGTTCTAAAACCAATAATAATAATCCAATATCCCTTGAAATCTGGACTAATAACCCAATAATATTCCATTCTGGACTGATATGATATCCATCATTGGTTCGTATATTTTTCAAATACTACATTATAGACTATATAAAATTATATTAACAAAATAATGGACCTCAATAGTACCAATTTTTATTATCCCTATATAGATCCACCTTTCCATTATATATGTACATGTTGGTTATTATACCTCATGAAAGCTTCAATATACACCAATATAATCAAACTAGATGTGAGGGCAGAATATTTTATAGTGTGGCTTCAATTATTTCATTTCATAGTATACACATGGAGGAAGTAAGAAAAATTCATCAAAATTTGTAAATAATCATAGTGATAGAGAATGAAATATGACAAGTCTATAATACATGGATTGATGTAAATGTCTAAATATCTATGGCATACATACAACATTGAGTTCACACTAGTTTTATTACAAATATATGAAACCAAAAAAACTCCATTGAAATGTACAAGGCTCAATTTCCCAAACTAATACTTATAACATACCCATCACAACATACATACTAGATCTATATTTCACATTTAGTCCCTAATCTAATTCAACCTAAGCCTACATCTATGTGAAGATATTTCTCGGTACCTCAATGCAATGGTGACATGAGTATGTTTTGATTAAAAAAACATAGTTGGGAATCACCAATGTGGTCATTTACATATCCAGTAAAGGATGAGTATGTGTTTGTGAACTACTAATGAGAAAAATAAAACATAACTATATAAAATAAACTAAATAAAAAATTAAATGTTTAGGGACTATGGTCTACCATGTTCCAAACACACATTCATTGGATATCACCAGAATATCATTAATAAAACAACATCACCATAAATCGATATAATTCTATGCTCTGGGATAAACCATACTCACCTCCTATATATAATATACTTTTCCATGTATAAACATGAAATCACAAAAAAAATGAGTTGGATTTAATACAACTCAAGACATGTGTAACCCATCAATCAACAGGTATGTGATCTTGATGATCGTTCCTACTTCAGGAAGAATTTGAATGGTCTCTGAAGAAGATATGTCACAAATGGGGAAGACATGCCATACTCATGGGATCTCTTGTGCATACCACCAATAAAAATTATAGAATATATGTATTTAAAAGAAACTTTTCCAAGAATGCACTGAGATAGTTATGTGGAAACATATTAATAATACTCTTCCCTAGTGTAATCCAATTTAATGTCTTAGTCATATGACCAAGACAATATGAAGGAATTATAATTTTTTATAGATAATCACTAACTGGGATTATCCTCAGGTTTTTTGTACGGAATAAAGTATTGTAACAATGATAACAAATCTCCATAAAATAAATTTATGGATTAATATCCATATTGGTAAATAAGTCTTATGCATTCAGGAAATGGGTTTTCCATCCTATCATTGGTAAAAGTATTAGAATAAAATTGAAAATATCATCATTAATCACGTAGAATGACTAAAACATATTCTTATAGGGGAAATGTTCCATCTTTTTAACCTATATTGTCACTGAGAACCTATAATTATAGGAAATAGAAGGGAGAAACCCAACATAATGTGTGATCAATGAGGAACTACAATACCTCATATAATAATAAGACATAGGTTTGAATCCCAGTTACAATATAAATTCCATAATAAACAGTACATCAATATATATAATAACCACAATAACCAGACAGACCTCTAGGAATCCCCACCTTCCATAACATCAATTGAAAAGCATATATAAAATTTCTATGAAGTACATATGGAAATACTATCTTCAATAAAAGTTATTCGGTTATATTATAAATAAAACATGCACATTTTTTGAATATAAAAACCAGTACATAATTTCATGTCCCATTGGTATCAAATGGTTGATATAGTTCATATAGTGACATGTTATACCATCTCCAACTAAACCCATAACTCACATCATTAGGGTCGATTAACCATAGATGATCCCACTGGGGTCCCCAAGGTCTATATATAGGAGTTGTAACCCATGTGGGATCTTTGAGGTAACCTAGTATATTGAGGAATAAATCTTGGAACTCTCTGATGAATTAAATAATTAGAGTCGTCCTATATGGGATTCTCTAGGACATAGTCAAAGTCTCAGGTCATCACTAGATGCACAAGTATTCCATGTACCACTACATGGTGTAATGGTTTTCATGACATTGAATATTATATTGGGTTTTCCTATAATGGTATTTTCAATGTGATAGATCATTAACCATATTGGAGCTGAAGGTCTGTCTATGATGGTATACTCATCCAAACAGGTCCTGGGCTACCTATGTTTTGCCCACCATAGCCACCATGATGGTGGACATAAAATTAATGTCACCTTCAAATGGTACTAAAACCCTATCAGTGTCTCAATCATTTCATTTTCATCAATCTAGGAAAATTAATAAGGATAATAATCATGTTTTGTTACTAATATCTCATGTAATTTCATTATAATTAATAAAATTAATTTAAATAAAAATCATATATGGGTAATTTTAAACATGGTGTTTGACCTTTTTGGTTGGGTATAATAATTACAATTCTACTAAAATTACTTACAACTACAATATAAAACATATTCTATACCCACTACCACATATGGGTCATTCCAATTTTTTGGGTCGATAGTAGCTAACAATTATTATCCAAAGTTATCTGATATACATGGGGTATTTTTCACGTAGTAAAATATCCATATATTAATTAGTTACCATAATAAAATAAATAATTATTTAAAAAATTAATATATAATCAACTCATTGAATTTAACAGGAATGAATTATATTCAAAACCTCATCGACCGATGCCATGACACCTAATCCATGAAAAAATGAATTTCCAAAAACATTAAAAAATGTCTTCAACATTGAACTAGGTATAATAAATAACCAACATCATAAAAATAAACACATAATCCAATCAATCAATCAATTAATGTTTTTAAATTTATGATTAAGATATTCATCAGGGAATTGGCATGATAACCAGTCTGTATAGACTGCCGTGTTATCCCCTTTATATGTACATAAAAATAACCGTCATATTTATCTTATTCTATAATTATATAGAATAATCAGTAAAGAAACTCTATCTTAAGGAACAATAATTTATTTGAATAGGATAATGATTAATTTGGCGTGTTACAATGTCAATAACATACCATTGATCACTAGATAAAGGCCCCAAAATAAACACCAAACCAAGGGGTAATATGAAAAAATGGGGATGTTCCAATTGTACATGACGAGTTTAGTGATCTCGATGATAAATCCAGTGAAGATCCCACTTTTCAACCCCTAGGAGGCAATGTATATGATTCCCATAGTGAATATCTTATTAACAAGTGGAGTATGAAGGGTCAGAGAGGTTATATAATGGTTTATAAGGATTATTCCTATTTCCCCTACCCATAAATAAAAAATATGAAAAATGGAAAAAATTAATTGCTATAGAATATGATACTAAGGTTTCTAGTTCCCCTAGTCGGGTATGGGATACCACCCATGCAATAGTTGCTATCAATGGGGTTATTAATGTAATGAAGCATGAGAAATACACGGTTTTGTATCATAATTTATAGATGACATTGAATTTATGATATGAAATGGTTGAGTATTTTTGGGTTATTAATTCCTTATAATAGTATGACAAAAAATAATATGACGTTTGGTATTCATGAACATTAATAGTGAGAAATGTGCTTGTATTGAGATGAAATGTTGTATATTTATATGAGGCCTCAATGAGGGGAAGCTCGAAAATGATAATTAAATTAATACATAAGAATATTTGGTGTATAAATTTGAATAAATTGAAATGGATTATACAAAAATAGATTTAACTTCAATATTATAATTTTTTTAAGGAGAACACTTCCTATCAGTTTAAACATTCCTTCAATAATTTTATGTGTTTATTCCATGTTTGATTTGGTTAGACTATGTGTTTTCTAACATTTAACATCAATATATTCCATATAATAAAAAATTTAAATTTTAGTCATGCATGATAGAAGGAATAAAATAGTTAAGGTTGTAATTTTAAATATCCCACATGAAAACGGTTAAATTCAACATTTTTATCTGCATAGATGATTTGGTTTCAAAGATTACAAAAACATTCACCAAACATGTGAATACACTTAAACAAGGATATGAACCTCACATTGATATATTACATGGTTTAAAAATCCAAATTCTATTTATGATCCACTATGGAAATTTTATATAGACAACTGAATAAATTACTCTGGTCTATAACATAGTATTCTCAAAAAATCATTTATAAAATCTAGGAATTATAGTAAGACTCAAAATATTTCAATAGTTAATAAAAAACAATTATACAGATGTATTTTATTTAAACCCAATATTCTAGGCCTAAAATCTTATTGATTATTTTGATACCACTAGTCCACCTTTTGATCCTCAAACTATGTAAAAAATATCAAATTGAGACACCCCAACTATCAAAACATAACATTACAAGAATTTAATTTTCTTCTTTTATAAACATGATTTGAAATTTAATAAATATATAATGAAATAACTTCAATAAATAATATAATGAGGCATATTTATGTTAATATTATATGTGTTTTAATTCTCCTTTGAATTAGATGGAAAATGAAAATTCTTGTAATGAATATAGATGGAACATAATCTCTATGATGTTGTATGGTTTTTTATTCCATAATACAAGTATTAAAAAGGATTTATTTAATTAATATATATTATATATATATTATTTTATTATTCTATAATTGTTAACTCTTATTTTCTTTTCTATCATTCTATCTAATGAATTGTGAAAACAACACACATGTGTAAATGATTAACATCATCTAATTGATGTAATATAATTAATTATACACCATCACATTATTGGAATTATTATAAATATTTTATATTGAATAATTATGAGAATAATAATATTATTTAAATTTTATCGAGGAAAAAACAATGGACATGGTGCATGGATTGGATCCATTAGGCCAAAACATGAATTGGAAAAGAAATAGTCCACACTAGAATGATTATTTTAATGAATAAATTTTAATAAAATTTTACATGGACTTCATAATGGAATTTTATATAGAATTATGTATATAAATATTTTTATACAACATATTAATATTGAATAAATATTACCATATCTGAGTTATGAAATCATATGATGAAATATGGGACCAAAGGTAAGGGTTTATGTTTCAATATCGTTCATTTTCCACATTGTTTATGAAAAATTTACATTATGGGATTTTGTATGACTATTATCCATTAAATCCCATCAAAATTTTAATAATGGTTATTCAATTAATGTATAAGTATTTATTTCAATATTTTTCACTTTAGTATTTAAAAATAAATATTTTTATGAATAAATGTTGACATTATTCATTCTTGGGTAAATGAAAATTCTCTTCCCAATTCATGTAATTCAAAATGATTTATGAATGATTTTTATTGTAAATAACTTTTTTATAAAGTGTTTTTATATTATAAATTATTTTCCTTTTAAATCAATAAAATTAATACATGATAATGTTTTACATATAATTCACTTTTATATTGTCATAAAAAGTATGATATTTATGTTATAATTTTATGGATATGGAGGGAAAAATAATTCCCACTGTCGTGACCATTATTTCCATTAACAATTCTATTATAAAATTATAATTTTCTTGTAAATAATTCTTTTGATATAATCATATAATTTGTATTCAAATGATTAAGAAAATGAAAACAAATTTTTCATATGTTTTCTAATAAAGGATAAAATTTAATTATGAGGGTACATTTCCGTTATTTAAATATTCTATAATACTTATAATCCAAAAATACGGATCTGATAATATTATTCCATCCATGTTCGTTCTTTTTATTAAATATAAATACGTTTCCAAAAAAATATCTGAATCTTGTTTCTTTCGAAAATACTATTATTTGATAAAATTTTGATTTTTTGTGATCTTGGGTGACACATATGTGTAACATTTATCATGTGATATGTGGGCCCTAAATTACCGTACACTATAATGTATATGGTAAGGATTGATATATTTTGAGATAATATGGAAGGGTTTGGGTAGTGAAACCATTTCATTAATGTAATGATGATGGATAGATAACCCATTCCAAGAATGAATAGTGGATGGGGAGTGAACCCATTCTAAAATTTAAAAGAAGATGAGGAGGGAACCCATAAATTTTGATAAATTATTAAATTTTCTGAAGATAGATTTTGATTATATCCTTTATCAATTAAATGATTTTATATTCTTATGATTTTTTAAAAATTCATAAGAAATGTTCTTATTCAAAACTATGATCTCAGTTCTCATGATTGAAGAATCATGGTATTTCACTATAATAACACATGGCTATTGTAATATAGAATCTTTATTCCACAAATCAAGATTTATAATAAATAAATTCTTGGTATAAACAAAAAAATTGATCATAAGTCACTCTTACCCATAATAATATTCTATACTATCCTAAATTAGTTGACTAATATCTCATACATCTACCAGTACAAGTTAATTGAGCTCATACATCCTTATTTTTTAGTTACCCCTATATTATAAATAATCTATTAGTTATAATTTCATAATAACGATGTTCTATTATTAGAACATAGAATATGATATTATATATCTATAATTAGAAAAATAATATTATGTATCTAGTCTCCATAATAACTAAACCATTGTATATATAGGGTGTTTATTATTTTAAGGAATACCGAATATTAATATATATTTTCATAATATATTGGAATCTAATTCCTAGTGTCACTTAACATTCCTTTTATAGATATAGTTTATGGATTATTTTGGGTTCGGTTATACATAAAACCATATGGGATTATCATGTTTGTGTTTTCATATATAACTTGATGGATTATAGATGTCTTCAATGATAGTTCAGAAATGTTATTTGAGCTCCATATTCTACACTATATAAATGATCATGTAGATAATAGGTTATTAATAAGTATGATTGATGATAATTCCATGCATTACATGTTATTTCTTTGTCAATATTTTTGGTTATACCGGGTTATGAATTAGTGTTGATACCTCACCGAAAATGAAATTATTATCCTATGTCATCTGATTTGATATGTTCAATGTGATGTGTTATTGATTCACACCATCAATAATGGGGGTATTGGTAGATTATATTATATGATATAAGGAAAAATTATAGTAATGATATGTCTCCCTTACTATGTGGTTTGTGGAATGTGGTATGATGTATAATCTGTCATAAGGTTGTACCCTGAGTGGGGATGTAGTGGTTAGATGATTTTCTGATTTTTGTTCTACGAGAAACATTACTCATTTTCCAAAATTAGTTTCCATTACATGAGATATTGTTTATGATTCAGATTTTTCAAATGTGTTTCACATCAATGTGGGATTAGCAATTCTATTGATTTCCAAGATGCATTTTTGATATATAATTGAATGGAAGTGTTACCCATTTCCAATATGTGTTTTTGATTTACTTAATAATGGTTATATTATATATTTTTATTTATTTTCATCTAAATTAATTGGAACAATATATTTTAGATGATTCTAATGATTTTTATATTGTTAAAGACACTGTAATGGACATAATCCTTGGGATGGCTGATGAATGTTCCAATGGATATCATGGTTTAGTGGTCATTGGATTGTAAACACCCATTATAGACTTATTTCCCTATATTAATTCCATATTTATTTTACAATAGTTTTTTACAACATATATAATGTAGTATATGAGGTGTATATGTTCAGATCCGACTATATTTAGAGAAAATACATTTTATTTATTCCTCATTGGGTGTGAATACATTATTTTTTTAGGTGAAATGTATAATGGGGGTCCAACTAGAATAAATTTAATTTTTTTTGGAAATAATTTTATGTAGGGATCTAGTTTTATTGTTCTTCTCCCCAATTTTTTTATTTATTTTATAGATTTTGGGAAATTGGAATCCCCTAATGTATAATTATATATTGACCTTGTAATTCATTAAGGGTTCACTAAAATGATTTTATTTTAGTTTGGACAATAGTTTTAATATAATTCACTTAATCTAATGGTATATGTTTTTTTAAATAAATTTCAATATATGTGATCGTACCAAGATTATAGTCTCCCCAAATTTCCTATATGATATCAATAATTGTCAGCTATATATTGGTTATGTGGTGGAGTTCCTAAGATAATATATCGATCCCTTCTTTAGAATAAATAATGAAATCTAGGTCAAATAATCAAAAAATCTACATTCATATTATTACATAACTACATACAATTTATTCAATAATTTCATTTTTTATCACATTGTATTACCATTCAATCACAATTTTAAAAACTAGAAAATAAGAATAATTCATCATAATTATAGTGTTGAGGAGGATAAATGTTTTTCATAATGCTTCAATAGAAAAATATTTGTAATCAAACATTCCTTACAATCATGACATTATTTTTAGGATTATTTGTTTTATTTGATTCTTCAGTGACTTTTGGAGCTTAATTCATCATCAAAAAATATTGTTTTCAGTGGAACTATCACAAAACAATGTCTTATTGAATCAACCATGTTAAACACACTATGTTAAATATATGGGTTTTCTAGATATAACCATTTTATAATACCTAATTAGGATGATAATAATATTCATTTAGGGAATCCAAATAGGTATATTAATATAAAGTCATTCATTTCAATGTAAAAAATATTTTATCCCTGTAATAAATGGATATGCACTAAAACATCATCTAATTAATGATAAAATAAATAGAATGTTTTTAAAATGATGTAACAATAAAATCATGTTACCAGTAGAATATATTTTTAATAAATGGGTATATTTTTAAAACAATAATTACATAACATTAGTATTAGTATATTTAAAATGATAATTTGGGTGATATCATTAATTTTATCTGAGTCATTATTCATTATGGGGTTATAAAAAATATATATATATGATTTAATAAATATTCCACCTACTTTGAATATTTTATGCATTTTATTTCTTTAGATAATACTCATATAAATTCGAAATTTCATTAAAACCTCACTAGAAAATATTATCCCATAAAAAAATGTTATAAGGAAAAACATATAAGTGGAAAAAAATACTTTATAATATATTTCAATAGAACTAATCAATATATCTAGAACTTGTTATCAAGGACACATCCCATGGAATAAAATTCCCTTATCATGTATTTAAATGTTATAGAAATACCACTCAGTATCTTTATTTACATTATTTTACGATAATATTGACAACTGTATTTTATTATCTATTGAATAAAAAAAAGAGTTTGATAGTTTGTATTGATAATTTAATATTTATTGTAATTATATAGGTTATTTGGATGATTATAAAATTAATTTCTATTTTTCATAATAATGGTTGAGTGAATTATATAAATTTGATGTTTGTTTTGGATGCACATCCTTCCCAAAAATGATATGCATACCACAAAATACACATTTTAGAGTTTAATCTATAATTTAATAAATGCCCTAAAATTCCATAATGCAAGTATCGAAATCATTTGTATGTCTCTAGCAATGGATCTCTTATTATACATACTCATCATTTTACAAAGATGAACCAATAATAATGTATTGTTGTGTTCCCTCAATAAATGATTGATAAATTCAATGAAAATACAAATCATCAAATTTAAAATTTATATATCCTCTAATTAATTGATCTTTAAGATAAATATAAAGTACAATATAAAAAATGAACAGTTTTAACATTTAGTATTGCACATGAGTATTTATGGAAATGTTATATTTATACACTATTGGTTCTAAAATCCATTCCTAAATAGAAAAAGGACAAAAAATCACTAAAACTCATTCTTCGTGAAGCTTTATTGCAAATTTATTCAACATTGTGAATGACAAGAAGCTGAAATAAAGACCTCCTTTGCAAACACCATGAGGAAATGATGAAATCCTCTTTGATCCTGATGGATATGTTTATGACCATCATATGGAAATGATGGAATAATTTGTGATCCTCATAGATATATTTGTGATAGGCATAATAAAATAACGGAAGCCTCTACAAGTCGTAATAAGTGTCCTATGATCGAAAAGCACTATAACCTTCAAAGAGTGCCCTCAGAGAATGGTGAAGCATAATGCCAATAAATATGAGGCTCACACCCCTTTCAAGTGATCATTACGATGTTCTTTCTTCTTCCAAGATCCTGATTCCCTAAGCACCCATTTCTCTACAAACCACTAATAAAATGCATCGCCCAAGATACTTGAGCACTATGAACCAGTTTCCATGTTCTCTATTTTTTCTCCACTTTAATTGGGGATCCCCTTCATGAATCCCTATGACCATCAAGAGGGTAAGAGTCCCAATTGGGTACTCCTGTCTTAATGATGAATTCACCCTTCATGAATCACCCTTCAAGAACATATAGACTCAATTTCTTGTTAAGTTCATCTTTCTCCTCCCTTCATAGAGGTTGTGTTCGTCAAACATCACAAGGAATATTAATTTTTAATTCCCTTTCAAATCTCAAATTACTGTAACATCATGTATCCCCTCTCTAGGAGGCCTTGTACTTCACAAACCCTTCTCCTGTGCATCCGAACAGGCTTGTATGAGATTATTTAATGCTTTCTAAAGTGGTCTTTCATATAGATTTTCCATTACTTATGTTCCATCTCATATGAATTCTAATGTATACTTCTTCTTATCATATCCATTCTAATACGAGACACTCATATGACCATTCATCCACCTTGTTGTTTCCTTTCACTTCATCAGCCTTCATTCCCCCAATTGTGGTTTGGTGCGTGTTATGTAAGTCCCAGGGTTGAGGATTGTGTCCTCATCATCCAAGATCCAGGACTTTAAAATACCAAGAAACCTTATCCTTGACACATGACATTAAAATGTGTTTTTTTTCATGTGTGACAAGCTAGGGGAAAATTGAAGGATAATGAACCTCAAATCTCTCCCAATCATCTCTATTTTTGGGATTATTTACCATGTGTTGCTTTGACCATATTCATGTAAGCCCTGACACACTCTGAGAGGGTGCTCCCTAAGTGAAGGCCATATCATACTCATACATCAGATGAAACTTCTTGGTATTCACTCATATAGTATGTCCCAATCACTATATCCCTTTTCTGCTATCCATTCATAATCCACCCACCATCCTTCATGGATGCATCTTTTGAGACATGATTTTTTGGTCTGTCACTACCTCTTATTTACCACAATATGTACAGCTCATATGGGCGTATATTTTAGCAGTGACCATGAAATCCACCTGGTCAGCTATCGATGAATGAGTCTCCTACCCCATCATCCCATACGATGTTAAACATAAACACATATAAACTACAACGATGTTGATCCATATATCTTAATGAATATATGTAAGTAGCCTCTACAAGAATAGATACTTTCATTACCCACAATATGTATGTTCCATGAATTTCACATTGGTTAACAGACATCCTGAAAAATGGTAAAATATGACCCCTTTCAAAGAACATGTGGTTTTATCCCTATATTCTACACAAGGTATGTAGGAAGACTATCTTTGATTCAATCCATACCAATGTTAAACCATGTTACTTACCCCTATGGATGAACCCTATCAATGTGATACTTTACCTTTTGAGGCGCATCTCCCAGATTTTCCTCTCCGGGGTGTTCTTATCCAACCTGGAAGCTAACCAATTGTATGCCTCAATGTCTCAATGGGTTGTATCCATTTATATACAACCCAATCACATTTCACATTTTTTGTAGGATATTAACCATGAATAATAATATCACTTCATCACACTACTCTAGACAAGAGTGTCCCTATTTTGATTTTCCACTAACCATATACAACCCCAACATGTCTCTAGGTCATTTTCATTTACGTAAAACATAAATATATTCCCCATAATGATCTACGTAGACATTCATCCCCAAAATTAAAACAATATACATAGGAAACCTCCTTGAGGTTCATGATAGTCATCCATTTACCATCCTAGTCTATCTCCCATGAGACTTGTCCTTTCAATAAGATCATGTCCAAACCCAAGGGTTATACTTCCTTCAGGTCCCGATCCATGAACCCATTCGCACGACTTGCCTCCTCTGGTGTCACATAGCCTATATCAGTACTATGTGGTCTTTGACTCCCAACCACTAGGATATGTACAAAACCTCTATGAGGTTTATCCCCAGCACCATAATCTCCACATCGGTTCTATTTCACACATACTAAAATCTCAACACATCCTCCATATCCACCATAATTTTACCCAAGATTCCACATAACAACGAAATAATTCTATTTATACAGGCATCAATCCTTGTGTATTCCCCTAATCACCCATTCAAACTACGTGGGTTTTGATCCATATCATGCAAATACGGTACATGGGACACATCTATGGTGATAAATTCCATCCATTTGTAAAACATGGTGTCCCCTTCTTTTGGATCCACCTAGTCTTATCTGCCATTTGTGGCATACATATCCACCTTCATAGGGTGAAATCTTCCCTTCTTGGGATAGGTCGTATCTAGTCCATCCACATTTAGCGTTTTGACCCATCTACCCATTAATCTTTCCCAATGCTCCATCCTAGGGAAATATCCTTTTAATCCACTCTTATATGTTTTATTATAAGTAATAACTATCTTCACCAAACATTAATCTCCTGAAATAACCTGTGGTAAACATGGGAAGAAATGGAGAATCATAGAGATATGCCTTGGGAATAAGAATCCATACAAACAATTAGGGATAGCACGGAATTTTTTACCATTTTAGAATACATCTTATAATAGATATTTTAGGTGTACCAAGGTCCTAACATATACACATTCCTGTGATGCCCAGCTGGACTTATTCTTTGACCAAAATATGCTTCCTAGAATCGACCATTTGGAATGTCCAGGATGAAGTGGCATAAATAACCAGTGTCCACAACGAGATGGAACCAAGAATGAGAATATGGAACAAAGTCTTAATCTATCTGGGATACCCAGACTAGGTGAAGAATTGCAATGAAGAATACACATAAGGAAAGATCAAAATCCCATCATCAAATTTTGATTTATGTTTAACGATCTTAGAAAAAGTGATGAATGTTTCCTGACTTTATAAAGCATGAATATGGGGGGGTATGAGATCATCGCCTAGGGTGACGACGTGAGGTGGAACTCCCTGATGAAATCATCAAAAAAATGGGAAACCTGACCTAAATACTTTTCTCCTTAGACATTGTGGATTAGTATAAACTGAGACATCATAACATAAGTGTGTCACCAGATCTAGTCATACTAAAGTAGGACACATAAACGAAATAGCAGGTTCAGAATGTAACTCACTAAAATATGGGGTAGTCGATCATTGAACATTTTGGTCTATGACATCATCAGTGTCAATCTTTCTATCTATATGTGGAATACTGAATGGAAATGGGGAACTGGGCACTGAATTTCTACAATATGTAACAATAGATAAATCTTCCAACCTTTCAGGACCAATGCTATATGAATCCAGTAACCTCATGACCGTAGACATTGGGGTTGGGGCAATGCCAATGTGCAAATCTCATAGGGATCCATATCCCTGATGAAATCATCCACAACCATGGATATTTTAAGGCCACACTATATACCACCCATCGAGATCACCTAGATGAGAGTTATCAATACTCTTATTCAATGTTATGAAGAGGAGGGTTGATCCTAACCAGGGACATGGCCCACCAAGATTCATAGCCTTTTGTACCCCACTATCAACATATCACCCATGGGCTATTGAAGGCACCACTGCTCCCCACTATAATGTTGAAGCAGTTTGTGAGCCTCTCCCCATAATTTTTTCAATGATTTGTTCCCCTATGACAATGAGGTATAGGATTCTAAATTCATATTGACATTGATCATTGCCCAAGATCCACCAAGGAGGGATCCCACCAAGACAACACAATGTTTCCATCTGGTATCTCAGGATAAGGAATAGTTGGTCTCCACAATTGTGTTTTTGGCCTCAGCTCAGCTAATTGGACATCCACATCAGGCACCTGTTTAAAAATTGGCATGTATGTGATCTTCATCTACTACTAATTCAGTGTACTATAACACAACTAATGCGTAATACTAGATCAACATTATTACAGATCAGGGGAACCACTATGCATGATCAGGATTGAGACCCTAACCACTACATGGGAGAGGCGGGCAATCTGTTTTGATTTCTAGGGTGGGCATCAGTTATCACAAGGTAGCTAATAACATCAATACCGAGTTTAAATGACCTCCATGTATCTTTTCCAGCAAAAGGAGAGGTCCTCCCCTCTCACATGCCCAACATGATCATTCTATCTATTACACCATTATATGTTAAATTAGAGGTCCTCCAAATCATTTTGATGATTATCAAGAAGCTCCTCCATGTTCCCTTGATCCCATGTATGGATATATTCTCGATAATTCATATAATCAAAGAATGGTTCCTTCTCACCTCGAAACCCATTAGTATGGAGGTCCTCCCCATGTTAAATATCATTTGAATGAATTCCCCCTTAATAGAACCACTTACAACTAGCACTGAGGTCTTTCCCTTGCTGTAGGTTTCCGGTATGGGGTCCCTCCCCAAGTCCTAACTGTCTACAGTAGAGGATCTCCACACTATAGCACTAATAACCTAGAAGGACCTCCCTGTGCATCCCATACAAAACATTAGGGTCCTCTGAATGTTCTTACCAATATCTTCTAGGCTTCCCCTCAGACCCTAGAACATTCATGCGAAGATTCTCCCCACTCTCTCATCCAACACGGAGGCCATAGCCATGTCATTGTCAACACCTTAAGCATAGGTCCTTCCCTCTCTGATGAAAATAGTCATAGAGGTTTCGTCTTTTTCTATAATATCTCCTAGGTAGGTCTTCTATGATCTAACACCATCCCACACAGAGGTCCAACTAGTGTCAATTATTTACCTTCCAACGAGGAACAATCCCACAGTAAAAGGGAGAACTATTTCCACTATAGGTAGAATCCCAAAAAACATCAGATCCATATAAATCTAGTCCTCTTTTCAGAATCTGAAGTAGAGTACGATTCAATGACGAATCCTTCACCCCAATCCTCTATCTCAATGTATGGGATATGAATTAGGTGTGTCAACTTCTTCCCTCCGAAATGTGAAATGCTCAAGATTGAAAAATCCCATCATAAATATATATATGAGGAGGAATATTTTGATTCATTTCTAGGTCTGGCCTTGAATGACACTTTTTCATCACCATGATCATTCTCTACCTAAAAAATAGATCACAATGATTTTTTTGGGGACTGTTGGATGATGAGCTCGGCCCAGATTCATCACTAGAGATATCCACCCTGACACAATAATACATGTTCAATACCCCATTCTAGATGGATGTGGTAATGTTTCTAATATATTAATCAGGTGGAAACATTGTATGAAGTGGTTTGTAATCCTGTGTACCATAATCTCCACCAATGAGATTTCTTCTATAAAGGTATATATCAGTACCATTACCAGTTCCCGGAAAACCCACGTTGAATAATGGGGCAACAAAGTGACAAATCCTGAGTCTAAATGAAGGTGTTTTCAGTATATTATTGTTGTCGACTATCTTACAAAGACATTTTGGACAATCTAAATATCATACCTTAGAATTTTGGATCCTCTTTCCCTAGATGAAGTCATGCCTTTCTGCAAAACCCTAAGAATGACAGAATTCCATATTTGTCATCATCGATTGGGTCATCCTAATATCCCAGTACATTATGATGCTATTATACAGTATTGTCACATATTTGAGTTTGTCATGTTTCTTGTGGATTAGTACCCATTGTATCATGATCATCATAAATCAATTTAACAATTATTAATTTAGAGATTTATTTTGTTCTATCGAGTTATTGAGGAGGTATCACAACATTTCTAGATTCATGGCTGGGGATAGATTGATGCCCTCCAATTTAGCACAATCTAATGATAACCAGAAATTCAGGCTGATATTGAGGATATTCCACAAAGATTTATTTTCTTATTGATGGATAATATCACAGAAAATGAAACGGAGGTTGGACTCAATGAAGGAAACCTACCTTCGGTGAAAATACCATAGTATTTTGATCCTCCAAGAATGGTCAATCGCCATTAATGACCCCAATTTGTCCATAGAGACCCCACCAATTCAGTGCCCCTTGCCCAAGAACCCAACTTTGATAATGGGAAACCAGGATTTCTAATCCTTTTGAACATTCTAGTTCAATGTGGAAAAAATAGAATGATCTCAAGAGAGATGATTTTCTCTAATATTTTATGAAGTATATTAAATACATTTATGATCTATTCGCTGAGTGTGTAGTTGAGAGACATCCAAAATATGGTGATCCCTTGTATGATCTTAATCATTCTCCATCGGGGTAGGTATAGGGTCCCCTAGATGAGTTTCCTACCATTTATATCAGAAACCATATATATACCAATTGTATATATGTCCGATCATGTAGAAAAGGGATACATTATGCATCACCACATCCAAACAAGTTGCGTAAGGACCTTCACACATGTTCTCCAAATGACATTCCCCCAAAAGCCCCTCCTATTTCAATTATGGTTATTCCTCAAGCTATTTCATAAGTCATCCCTCTAGCAGCTCCTTGGGTAATTCGACGAGACGCTCCACAAGACGTAGATGCCACATATATTGTTGAAGAATCCACCAACGCAATAGTGGTTAGAGAACCGGTCCATGGTATGAACCCCTGCATGGATGATCTAAGGGAATGTCTCATCCCATTACATGATTCCCTTAAAACCCGACTGGTGGCGATCCCACATGATGGAAATCCATATTCGGCATTGTTGGATGATATGATATCACCTCAGTCATTGGAAATCATACCATCCACCCTATCAATGGGGAAAACCCCCTATATAATATGGCTTATTCATCTCATGTTTTGCACCCATGTTGGGTTGTACAGTGCTGCAAGAGGCCACTGAGGATCGATGCTTTGATCAAACACTGCAGTAAAATCCCTTCGTTGGGTACAACCAACAACCCATTTGGTATGTATAAGGATGGGAAGAACATCACAAGCAGTTTATGTATAATTACATATCCACCACATTCCATAATATTATCAGTGAATACATCACATAAGAAATTAACCAAGATGAGTGCATCACCGACGTGGTCACTATGTGGAATTTCTTCAAGTATTCACTCGATATGACACTAACTCAAGAAAAGGTGTAAATTATGTGTGAGGGAAATGTCAATACAAAACTGTGTTTTTTCCTCGTCACATCAAACAACCTAGGTGGATTCTGGGATTTCTCTAATAAGGCTTAGTGCTTAGATGATTCTTTCCAGCATGGCAAATATGCATTCTCATTGCCTCCCATAGCCCCTTCAAGAAGAGAAGACAAGGTTGATACTACTTCCATTGCATAGGTAGAGGCCCCCAGGCCACTAGAGTTGTTCCCAGAAGAGCCTCCTACATAACAGCAGTAAGGGCCCTTTCCTCAAGCTCAAGATCATGATTAGCATCAACCACCTCAGAATTGGCATACACTACAGCATAATGCAATACTACCACCTAGGAGAGATAATCATGCTCCACCACCTCATTAAGCACTAGACCCCGATAGGGCTAGGCTCCCAAGGTATCTTTACCAGACCAGAGAAACCCAACCTAATAATTTAAAGAAGCTCTTATCTATAGAAATTTCTGGAGTGATGTGGATTAGTGAATCCTGCAGTTTATTGAATGTTGAAGACCACAATAGTATGTTCTCACTGATCTCAGAAACTAGTGCACTTATCACATATTCATTGAACATTAACAAAAATAGTTCTATGAGTTCATGTAATGGTATCCAGACTAGGTTCAAAATAATGGTATAAAGTTGGGTCCACCTCTGCATAGGTGGTGTTGGTATCTTCAATGCTAGACAGTGACAGCGAGGATGAATGATTGCCAGTCTCCAACCATGGGTCTTAGAGATATTATGACAATATGGCTCAAATAGTGGTTTCACAATCCCATGGAATCATTTGTGACATCTTTAACCATTCTGAGGCACTCAATGACACTAAAACATCCACACACACTGCTTATGCATCTATATCCCAACCTTATACCACTCATAATAACAGAAACAGATGACATAACTGAAAGGAAAGCTCCCCGCCAAAGTAAAATCAGTCTCATATGATTGGAGACTTCATGAACCTAGAAATTGGAATATCACTAAGAATTATGTCATCAATAGAGTATTACTGTAATGATTACTAGGACTGTGCCACAGTAAATACCGTTGAGCTGGTGGACCCATGCATGGTTCTCGAAGAAGAGGTGTGGTGGGCAGATCCTCCTAATGTTCCCTGTTAATGTCATCATTGACATAACCATAGATACATGACCATTAAAATGGGTAGAGAAATGCCTTTGGATAATACATGCATACTATAAATACTAGATGTATGTTCAGTGAAACAATCAACATTAACGGTTGACTCATCTTGTCTCATCATATTAACAACTGATGCCATTTTTTCACCTTGATCAGGAAGATTTTAATCGACTGCATCATAATCAGGTGCATTATGTTGTGGATGGAATTAAGATGTATGTTAATCAATCTACTATTATCTTGAATGTTTTAGCTATTAAGAAATTGGAAATTAATACCACTAGACATATTCTTCAAGATTGACCAGCAGTTCCCCTTATACCACCTTCCACATAGAAAATCTCGGCCATTAGAAATTTACACCTAGAATAGAAGTATGTTGTGCTTAAGAACCATTCCATCATTCTAGAAAATATCTTTATCCTCGTGGTTCTCCAATTGTTAAGTGATATTAATGAGGCCTTTGTGACAGCTTTGAGAATCTACCTCTAGTCTGAAACTATGGTAACATCCACATAAGTCTACCATGTTAATGAATCAAAGCATGCATATAGTCAACTTATCATCTTGTCCTTAAGAGAATATGAATTCTCCCCTATGTAGGAACACATCCTATCACTGTACCTCACAATATTTGTAACACTCCAATATTTTATGTGACAGATTAATATAAATTTCATAGATGTCTTGTGTTGTACACTACACCTAGATTACCTTGTGCTATATGAAATACCGAATTAGCTTGCAATATATGTCACTCTATTCTCTGTTGATGTTGTACACAATTCCAAGTTGTTTTGATTGAATTAATTTCACAAAAAATCAAGTATAGATTGTATTTAATATATAAACAAAGATTTTATTATGTTATATACAACAAAAATGGAACCTTTCAGTACATGAAACATTTACTTGGCTTCCATTACATGCAAGAGCGACCTTCCTTGATAGTTTGCGTTGTACGCGATACAATGATTCACTAAACAAATGTATATTAGTATAAAATCATTTAAATGGGATATAAACTAGCTATTCTGAATATTATTAAGCACATTTTAAATTTCATATAACATTATCATTCATCTTACACATGATATGAGAACCAAATCAATTTTTCAGATAAAGGAAGTATTTTTTAAAAAATGAATTTTTTCCATATTTTGTTGGCGCACCCATTTTAAATCTAGTTTTTGACAAGTTTATAAGATTAATTTAACAAAATATACTTCTTCTAATGAAAAAGTTTATAAAAATATACTTTCGATAAGTTTTTGATATTTTTCTGATAACAATTATATTTTGATGAATAGTAAAAATATGCTAAATTTTACATAAAAATAACATTTTCCCTCGAGATAATTTATATGGTTAAATTATAATATTGAATGGTTTTAAAGTATAAATAGAATATATTTTTACCATTTAATATAATTGAAATCATTAGCATTAATTTTATATTGAATTCGTAGATAAAAATATTTCAATCTTTTGCAATGTTTTAAATAAAAACCTGTTTTTCATGTAACGCCCCGACCCCAGCTACCCAGAGTCGGTGCATTACTTCGTAACATTGGCATGATCACAAAAGGTCAAGTCTAAAAAGTCCGATTAGTTTAGTAGCCTCGGAAACACCAGATATATTCATAAGTTTTACATTACATCATAAAATGAAAAACTACTACAACAACATAATGTCTCCACAGTCCACACTATTATCCCCTCATAATATCCCTGCAGGTCATTCATAATTTCCTTCTTCACTTCCTGGGAAAAATAAAACATAGAAAAGGGGTGAGCTCAAATGCCCAGTAAGGATAACAATATAGCAGAAACTTTCATAAATAAGAATAAACATTTAAAGCAATGTATAACTAAAACAAAAGCCTTTTAAACTTGAACATCAACATAATATGGCAAAAGTAAAATGAAATAATTCCATTTACTCATTCACATGGATATTCTACTAATCGAATAATCACATGCAAAATCACTAACCACTTTCATAATGTTGGAATGCATAATGCCAGACTATCATAACCACATAGCCAAGGCCTCGTGCCAAGACTACAAATAAGATTTTGTCAAGGACTTGTGCCAAGACACCGGTTTGTCTAATGAGACCTACCGACGCATCGGGGAGCTATAGCGGGCTCCACCCGTCACATATTAAGTCCAATGAATTCCCATATGAAAAGGTATAAACATATCATAAACCATAACATAATCGTATCACATAAAACATGCATAAAAGAAACATAACATTTCCACATTTCAATCACAAGATATCAATACAACACATTGATATAATAAATATGCTTTCAAAACAATTTTCAATACCAAAATAAAAGAAAGTTAAAACTTTGTATTTATTTTTCATTAAAAAAAATGATGGCTTGTAGAGGAAGCCGAAACTCAAATAATGGTCACGGCGGTGGAGAAGTCGTTGTCGCCGCATAAGTACGGAAAGAAAAACATTCCCTTTTTGTCGTTTAGTAAAACGATTCGTATAAAAAATATTCCTTTTGAATAAACATAAAAGTCAAAGGGGTTTATACACCGTATAAAAGAAAGTTGTGTATAAAACCAAATATGCCTCAATGAAAGGGGATTAAGACGAAGTCCTTATAAAGATAATTTTTAAAATAAAATAGATATGTTATGTGTATTCACTATAGGTACACATAGAGAAAGTAAAAATACAAAATAGGACATAATAATATCATGACATAATTTGAAAGTAGGAGATTAACCCAAAGAATGGAAGTTGGGCTAAGAAATTCCCTTACCTTGCGTCCTGTCCTGACTCGACCGTTTATTAACCTCCTGAATAATAAACTAGAGTTAATTTATATTTACTTAAGAACCTTTTTCATGTTCATTATTCCTTTTATATCCCTTATTACCATGTTATGAACATTATTTAATTATTTAAGTTAATAACGGTCGTTTTGTCGATCTTTGGTACTTGAGTCAAAAATAAACATCTTATAATTACAAGTTGTTCATTTGGTGAAATATCCATTATATCCAGAATTATATTCATGATTTAGATATCATATATATAATATATATACAGTATATACATTCATTCATAATGTCACGTAACATTTAGAGGTAAGAAATGAAATGCACCGTTCATGGAGACGGTAAGCCATACGTACGCATGAACGCTACTTTCATTTCTACTTCGTATTTAATGGAATGAAATAATAATGATATAAATTTATAATATAATTACAGTATAATATAGTGTATAATACCATTTAATCCATCCTTTATACATCCCACATATGGCATTAACGATTCAAATCACTTTGAGGGGGCGGTAGTCCGCACTTCCTAAAATGAAATTATCGAATTTTACCCATAATGGAAATCATAAAGTATGCCATAAATGAGAAATACAAAAGCATAAGTAAAACATAAACATATTTTATATCATATATAAATATAGTGACATCTTAATGGAAACCTTTTTAGTTATTATATGAGTGTTGAACAATCATCGTTTCGTGAGGCAGAAATTCGCCATCCACAGAAACCGTATGTTCTTTAACCATTAGATGTAGGTGTGTGTAAGTGTAGCTCGAATACATCTTATAAAAACATCCTAGTATATTGAGGATACTTTTTTTGTTACAAAAGAAATGAATAAAAAGAGTTTAGGGGGGTTTGAGAAGAAAAATAAAACAAAACAACATTAGAGAAGACATTACCTCAAAATCGGGTAACTCTTTTTGATTTGAGCCAAAGGCTTCCTTGAGAAGAGTTCTGCCCAATGTTAGGCTTCTATGAGTAATAGGGGGAAGTTGGGATAGTATTTGGGCAGAGTTTGGCCGAGCCAAATGGCTTGACGGTGTGAATATGGTGGGAGAGGTGGGGGCCTTTTATAAGTGGAGAGGATGGGCTCTTTTGGAACGATTGAAATGTTACATTATTACACAATGCTTTTCGGATTCTAAAGGTCCCAAACATATATAATTCGTGGCTAATGTGATAAGGGTTCGAAAGATACCCATCCAATAGTCTTTGGACAAGTTTAAGCCTTGGATTTTACATTATCTTTTCATTTTATTAAAATCGTTAAATAATGAGGTCATCACTGCATCATAATAATGTCATAAATAATTTAATTTATTTAATGTATAAAAATTATAAAAAAAATACTATGATGTAGTAAATAGTTTTATCTTTCTAATGAATATTTATAGTCAAAATCTGGACTTGTTTAACCCCACCTAAAATCTGTTTTAGTAAAACAACTCATGTTTGTGTCAATTTAATTTTAACATTAAATAAATATATATTAATGTAATTTTCCAACCAGAGTGGCTCCATGTCGTCCCCAAGTTTACCCATGGGTTTTCTTGGTCGGCCATGAATCATCCAATAGGAGTAGGACAAGTGTCAAGCTCATCTCATATTATTAAAACATTATTTTTACCTTAAACTACACTAATTATCTCTAATCGCGATTAAGAACTTAAAAGTTACTATTCACCAAAAATTATGTTATTCTCATTGAATCAAATATTACTTCTTAATGAAAACCATGTATGTCGGTTTTTTGAAAATCAAATCACAGAAGTGGTAATATTTCATTTTAACGAAAAAATCAGTTTTTAACAACCACTTAGTGGTTTCACTATTCATCAAAAATTGAAGTTTTTAAGAATAAGGCCAAAATTTCACCCTAAGCTATAATTGATATTCCGAATTCAAAAATGATGTCTATTTTATTAAATTACAAACATATAATTTTCATTAATTAATTTTATAATTAATTCCCTCTGTCACAACAAATAGCGTGTTTTTAAGAAACAATTTATATCAAAAGATTGACAATTGTTTATGTCCAATTTCAATGTTAAATTAATTATAATGACCACCATTGGAAAAAATGGTAAAAATATATTCTAATTATACTTTAAAACCACTAAATAGTATAATTTATCACTATAAATTATTTTGTTTAAAAAAGTTGTTTTTAAGTATTTTTCACTATTCATAAAAAATTGGAAGTTCTCAGAAAATTACAAAAAATTCAAATTTGGATAATTTCGATATTACGAATACAAAAATGAAGTCCATTTTGAAATATAAAATTTCTATAAATTTAAAAAGTGGTTATTACTATTCATAACGGCTACTTTGATTAGTCGCAGTGTTTTAGAGCTCGAAGTTGCGTACAATGCAAGCTATTGCATTATTGAATGAGAAGCGTATCGTGGAAGCTCGGGGTGTTACATTCTCCCCTCCTTCAATAAATTGCGTCCTCGCGATTTGAAATTTATCTTTGAAAATAAAAGGTTGAAAAGAGAAAATACCTTTGAGGAAAACCCACATCAGAAATATGATTAATAAAATTTAGCCTTAATAAGATGGAATGGGAAATGAAAAAGTCACCACCCAATTATGATCTCGATTAGGATAACATTGGTGGAAATTAAAAACATATAATTGGAGGGAAAACGTAAATATTTGTAGGGAGTGATTGAGGTCATCAATCACAATCAACTGTCAAATTGAGGGCCTCAAAGCCTTCAATCTATGTTGATTTAAAATATCATCAGTTCAACAAGACATAAGGTATTAGGATAACACATTTTTTGTTTTAATATCCCTTTACTAAAGTTTAAGAATTAATTTATTCATTGAATAAGAGATAGGTATATATATATTTATGCCTGACAATTAGAGTTTCAACCTTCAACTCATCTTTCACTCAAAAAGATAATAGAACTCAAAAATATTATACTTAAACTAATTGTATAAGGTTCCAAATGTTAACACATACCATTTAGATTAGTAAAATTATTTTGTATTAACCAGGGACTTCTTGTAGGCTAGTGGTAGGAAATAATGGCCTGTCGCACTATGATTGTGGGTTCGATTCCTGTAGCTTTGTCCGACGCGACGGGTTATGCCCCACCCTACAGGTTGTCCTTTTCCTAAAAATATAGTATTATAATATTCAAAAATAATCTTCATAAATTTTTAACCTTAAACAATACTATCCAAAGATCAACTTAATCTACTCCAACCTTTATAGTTATCCAAAATACCTCTGTCCAGACTTTCTCTAAAAGGTCTCTTAATTCCAAAATCAATTTATCAGATTCCCTAAACAAAGTAATGTTTCTCTTATTGTCACATACTAAAAATATAAAAACCTTACTGAAATCAACAAGTACTGCAGTACAATCCTTATATATATATATATATATCTCATTATTCTAATAACCAGAATATAATCCATGAGTCCAAAAGCACCATTACATTAGTTATTCTGCTTCAACTGTAGTCACAGCATAAGATTGGCAATGATCCCTTGGCCTTTTCTGAGGTAAGTTTCCTTGACGCTTAGGACATTCATTTTCATAATGCCCCATTTCCATACAATTGTAGCATTAAACTTTGACAGCCTCTTTCTTTCCCTTGCAATCACGAGCCTAGTGACCCTTTTCTCCACATTTATAACAAACTCCCATTCCTTTTAGGCACGTACCAGGGTGATTCTTCCCACACTTATCACATAATGGAAAATCCTTCTTTCCCTTTTTCCCTTTATCTGTCTCTTGTTCCACCGTTCTCTTCTTCTCTTGTTTTACTTTGTTGTCATAAGACTTAGAGAATTCCTTTTCTGTATTGATAGCACCTGAGACAATATCTTCGTATGATGAGAAGGATTGTGATACTAAAGCTCTATGGAGAAATGGTTTTAATCCCTCAATGAAACGATCAATCTTAATTCTTGGGTTACATATATAATCAGTAGCATGCCTCGCTAACCATGTAAAGTTAGCCTCATACTTTGCGACATTCTCATCCTCCATCTGCCTCAAACTCAGAAATTGCCTTTCTATATCTGCTCGATGGTCACAAGGAAAGTATTTTTCTATGAAAATCTCTTTGAACTCCCTCCATTCCATATTCTATATGTCATCATCTTCCTTTGTGTTTTGGATCAGCGACCACCACTGATCGGCATCTCCAGTGAAGCGGTAATCTGCAATGACAACCTTCTCCCTTTCGCTACTCCACAAGGCATGGAATATTTTCTATAAGGAGTTTATCCATTGCTCAGCTACTAACGGATTTGTACCCCCATTAAATGTTGGTGGTTGTTTCCTAATGAAGCGGTCTAACATTGATCCTCCACGTTGTGGATCAGGGTGATCCATACGAGTAAGTTTATTATTCATAACTTGAGTGAGTTGTCCCAGTATGGTAAGAAGTTGATCAGCACTAGTTGTATCTCCAGATCCACAATAATTATCTTTAGCATGAGGGAAATCCCTACACAGAGTACGTGCATTGATACGGTTTCCATTCCTTCCGCTAGGAGCCATTTCTTAACAATGGCATAAACTAGATTAGTTTTTGAATTAAAATACATAATTTTATATTTGTAAAACCCTTTACATAAATTGAACTATTTATGGATATAATCCATAATCATAAAAATGTTTTCTTTGAGGAAGTATATACTCATAAACCCTTCATAATGATTTGTAAAGAAAATGAGAGTTATCATAAGCATATCCCCCGGGAGTGTCGTAACCAAGAGTGCAGCAAGGCCTGTTGTCCTGCACCAGTTCCCGTTCGAGTCTAGCTCAAAGCGGTGTTTTCGGGTTTTACCCCTAGGTACATTTGTGCCAGAGCCGCCTCTACCTGCTCGTATCCAGACAGGTATGTATTGCTCGGAAAAATCACAAAATCTCTACAATACCATAATTCTAGGAAGTTCTTCTATACTAATCCTCAATGTCTATCTTCAGGATATGTGCTCTAATCAGAGTTTATCTAAATCTAGATTCCAAGGTTAGTACTAAACTGCCTCTGATACCAACTGTAATGCCCCGACCCCAGCTACCCAGAGTCGGTGCATTACTTCGTAACATTGGCATGACCACAAAAGATCATGTCTCGAAAGACCGATTAGTTTAGTAGCCTTGGAAACACCAGATATATTCATAAGTTTTACATTACATCATAAAATGAAAAACTACTACAACAACATAATGTCTCCATAGTCCACACTATTATCCCCTCATAATATTCCTGCAGGTCATTCATAATTTACTTCTTCACTTCCTGGGAAAAATAAAACATAGAAAAAGGGTGATCTCAAATGCCCAGTAAGGATAACAATATATCGGAAACATTCATAAATAAGAATAAACATTTAAGGCAATGTATAAATAAAACAAAAGCCTTTTAAACATGAACATCAACATACTATGGAAAATGTAAAATGAAATAATTCCATTTACTCATTCACATGGATATTCTACTAATCGAATAATCACATGCAAAATCACTAACCACTTTCATAATGTTGGAATGCATAATGCCAGACTATCATAACCACGTAGCCAAGGCCTCGTGCCAAGACTACAAATAAGATTTTGTCAAGGCCTTGTGCCAGGACACTAGTTTGTCTCATGAGACCTACCGATGCATCGAGGAGCTATAGCGGGCTCCACCCGTCACATATTAAGTCCAATGCATTCCCATATGAAAAGGTGTAAACATATCACAAACCATAACATAATCGTATCACATAAAACATGCATAAAGGAAACAGAAAATTTCTACATTTCAATCACAAGATATCAATACAACACATTGACATAATAAAAATGCTTTCAAAACCATTTTCAATACCAAAATAAAAGAACGTTAAAACTTTGTATTTATTTTTCATTAAAAAAATGATGGCTTGTAGAGGAAGCCGAAACTCAAATAATGGTCACGGCGGCGGAAGAAGTCATTGCCGCCGCATAAGTACGGAAAGAAAAACATTCCCTTTTTGTCGTTTAGTAAAATTCTTCATATAAAAAATAATCCTTTTGAATAAACATAAAAGACAAAGGGGTTTATACACCGTATAAAAGAAAGTTGTGCATGGAACCAAATATGCCTCAATGAAAGGGGATTGAGACAAAGTCCTTAAAAAGATCATTATTATGATAAAATAGATATATTATGTGTATTAACTATAGGTACACATAAAGAAAAGTAAAAATACAAAATAGGACATAATAATATCATGACATAATTTGAAAGTAGGAGATTAACCCAAAGAATGGAAGTTGGGTTAAGAAATTCCCTTACCTTGCATCCTGTCCTGACTCGACCATTCTTTAACCTCCTGAATAATAAACTAGATTTAATTTATATTTACATAAGAACCTTTTTCATGTTCATTATTCCTTTTATATCCCTTATTACCATGTTATGAACACTATTTAATTATTTATGATAATAACGGTCGTTTTGTCGATCTTTGGTACTTGAGTCAAAAATAAACTTCTTATAATTACAAGTTGTTCATGTGGTGAAATATCCATTATATCCAGAATTATATTCATGATTTAGATATCATATATATTATATATATATAGTATATACATTCGTTCATAATGTCACGTAACATTTAGAGATATGAAATGAAATGCACCGTTCATGGAGACGGTAAGCCGTACGTACGCATGAACGCTACTTTCATTTCTATTTCGTATTTAATGTAATGAAATCATAATGATATAAATTTATAATATAATTAAAGTATAATATAGTGTATAATACCATTTAATCCTTCCTTTATACATCCCACATATGGCATTAACGATTCAAATCACTTTGAGGGGGCGGTAGTCCGCACTTCCTAAAATGAAATTATCGCATTTTACCCATAATGGAAATCATAAAGTATGCCATAAATGAGAAATACATAAGCATAAGTAAAACCTAAACATATTTTATATCATATATAAATATAGTGACATCTTAATGGCCACCTTTGAAGGTGTTATATGAGTGTTGAACAATCATCGTTTCGTGAGGCAGAAATTCGCCATCCACAGAAACCGTATGTTCTTTAACCATTAGATGTAGGTGTGTGTATGTGTAGCTCTAATACATCTTATAAAAACATCCTAGTATATTTAGGATACAGGTGTTGTTACAAAAGAAATGAATAAAAATAGTTTAGGGGGGTTGGAGAAGAAAAATAAAACAAAACAACATTAGAGAAGACATTACCTCAAAATCGGGTAACTCTTTTTGATTTGAGCCAAAGGCTTCCTTGAGAAGCGTTCTACCCAAATTGAGGCTTCTAGGAGTAATAGGGGGAAGTTGGGAGAGTATTTGGGTAGATTTTGGCCGAGCCAAATGGCTTGAAGGTGTGAATAAGGTGGGAGTGGTGGGGTCCTTTTATAAGTGGAGAGGAGGGTCTCTTTTGGAAATATTGAAATGTTACATTATTGCACAATGCTTTTCGGATTCTAAAGGTCCTACACTTATATAATTCGTGGATAAGGTGATAATGGTTCGAAATCTACCCATCCAATAGTCTTTGGACAAGTGTAAGCCTTGGATTTTACATTATCGTTTCATTTTATTAAAATCGTTAAATAATGAGGTCATCGCTGCATCATAATCATGTCATAAATAATTTAATTTATTTAATGTCAAAAAATTATAAAAAAACTACTATGATGTAGGAAATAATTTTAGCTTTCTAATGAATATTTATAGTCAAAATTTTGACTTGTGTAACCCCACTTAAAGTCTGTTTTAGTAAAACAACTCATGTTTGTGTCAATTTAATTTTAACATTAAATAAATATATATTAATGTCATTTCCCAACCAAAGTGGCTCCATGGGGTCCCCAAGTTGACCCATGGGTTGTCTTGGTCGTCCATGACTCATCCAATAGGAGTAGGACAAGTTTCAAGCTCATCTCATATTATTAAAACATTATTTTTACCTTAAACTACACTAATTACCTCTAATCGCGATTAATAACTTAAAAGTTACTATTCACCAAAAATTATTTTTATCTCATTGAACCACATTTTACTTCTTAATGACAACCATGTATGTCGGATTTATGAAAATCAAATCACAGAAGTGGTAATATTTCATTTTAACGAAAAAAATCAGTTTTTAACAACCACTTAGTGGTTTCACTATTCATCAAAAATTGATGTTTTTCAGAATAAGGCCAAAATTTCACCCTAAGCTATAATTGATATTCCGAATTCAAAAATGATGTCTATTTTATGAAATTCCAAACATATAATTTGCATTAATTAATTTTATAATTAATTCCCGCTGTCACAACAAATAGCGTGTTTTTAAGAAACAATTTATATCAAAAGATTGACAATTGTTTATGTCCAATTTCAATGTTAAATTAATTCTAATGACCACCATTGGAAAAAATGGAAAAAAATATTCTAATTATACTTTAAAACCACTAAATAGTATTATTTATCACTATAAATTATTTTGTTTAAAAAAGTTGTTTTTAAGTATTTTTCACTATTCATAAAAGATTTGATGTTCTCAGAAAATTACAAAAAATTCAAATTTGGATAATTTCGATATTACGAATACAAAAATGAAGTCCATTTTAAAATATAAAATTTCTATAATTTTAAAAGGTGGTTATTACTATTCATAACGGCTACTTTGATTAGTCGAGGTGTTTTAGAGCTCGAAGTTGCGTACAATGCAAGCTATTGCATTATTGAATGAAAAGCGTATCGTGGAAGTTCGGGGTGTTACATTTCACAATGGAATTTGTTTTAAATTAATTACTGCAATAGTAAAAATATGATAAATTTATTGTTAATAGGCTACATTCATTTTTGGGAACTATGAATAGTAACTACGGTAAATTTTATTAACCAGAGTTAATGGTAAATCCATTAATTAAGCGTAAAAATATTATTATAAAAATACCCTAAAACATCTCTTAATATAATTGAATGATTATAGTATGCTATAAAACATACTTGGGTAGAAAGGGAATCTATTTGAAACCACATGGATTAGATTATGTCCTTTAATTTATTATATGTAAAAGAAATTGAAACTTGTCTCCCTCAAACATTAATAATTTCATTATTTTTAATATAAGGTTATATAGAATATAAATTAGATTATAAATACTCATTTGAAAGATAAAATGTTTTTCCTAAATATACTAATTTATTTTTAATTTTTATGAAATATATAATTACCTTAATAGAATATACATTAATGATGCATAAATTATTTATTTAGTAAAAAATCAATAATATAGATTTTTCTAAAATAATAATACCCAACAGAAGTCCCAAACTCTTGACCTAAACATATTGGTAGAATATAACTAAACCATAAAGGTCCTAGGGTAGACTTGTGATCATTTGTAACCTTATAAAAGTGAATATGACACTTATATTATATTATTTTAAATGATGTGAAACGGTCACTGTCACAATTTGATAAATTAGACATTTTAAAAGTTGTGTTTTTTAGGAGATAAATTCAACTAAATGTACTATTATTATATCTATTAGATTTATCTTCGTCATACTATATTATTAATAATTTTATTCATAAAATATGTATTTTAAATAATTATACAATAATGTTGTAATTATTCTATTAAGTGAAATTTTAAATAAATGGTTTAAAAAATATTTAGATAAATATTATATAAACTAAATAATGTGACCCAAAAATTTTATAGATTTTTATGGCATGTTAGAAATATATTAAATATTTTGGTTCGAATATATCATATCTGTGGATTTTACTTAAATTCCAATAAATGAATAGTTTCTAAAATGACACTTTTGGTATTTCATAAATATAAAATATTATTAAATTATATAAAAATTTCAAAAATATTTAAAAATTATAAATTTCAAATTATATGGTAAAAAATTTCATAATTTATGAAATTATGGAAAATTAAAAACACATAAGTATGTATTTATAACAAATTAAAATTTTGAATATTATTATCCCAAATAAAATTAAATAGAATAAATAAGGATAAATCAAACTGATATGGTTTAAAATTAAATCAAAACTTGTCTAAATTTTATTTTATGATGACATTACAACCCTATATCATTTTATATTCTATGTTTAGTCATTTTTGAGTTTTTTTAAGTGTGGTTTGGTTTTTAAAAAAATTAATATTTTTGAGTTTTCCAGAAGTGCCCCACTCAACTCATATAAAAGGGAACCTACTCCCTCCACTCTTCACATTATTTAAATCCTTTAATATAGTCCAAACCTTTCGAATTACTATTTTTAACCTCATTATTTAAATTGTAGAGGTGTTGGTTTTCCCAAAATACCAAAAGTAGTTCTCTTTGAGAATGTTTAAAGAAGGCACGTTGAGGAAGAGGTAATCTATTCTACCGATTCTTTGAAGTTTATTTCTTATTTTACTTACTCTTATCCAATTTCTTCATTATAACATAATAAAATCAGTAAATAAAATATATAGATATGTTATTATAAATATGAAAAAAAATATTTCTCCTTTTATCCATCCTATAAAATATGAAATCACCGCGTGTGCGTACGTACGGCTTACCGTCTCTACGTCGTGGTGTAATCTGTTTTTTCACCACCACCTTACATGGATGGGTATAATGGTGGAAATAATAACTCTATACAGTTATTATAACATGATACTAAATCTGAGATATTATATTATCCACTCCAATTCTATTCAATAATTATGGGAATTATATCAACCCTCATGCGTACGTACGAATTACCGCCTCCATGACACAATAAGATTCATTCTCCATGGTAACCATTCCCGAATGATTATAAACTATATATAATGAATAATAATGAAATATATGACATAATAATGACAATTTATTTATTTATATATATATATATGTCATTTACATACTTCCATTAAATTCAATAAGGAAATGTAAACATCATTCAAATGAACGTACGACCTACGTCTCCATGAACAATGTATTTCATTTCATTTATCTATCTGTTATATATATAACTATATAATAAATATATATGATATATAAATAATTATTTACATTTTTGATGTATTTAAATCATGATATAATTAATAATATCATGAACAACAAGTTCAAACACATATGAGAAATAAAATGATTATTACCCAAAAACATTGATTTATCCTGGAATTTACGAATGACTGGGTAATATAATGTCGTAAGTGAATCATATTTGAGATAATAAATATTATTATGGTTTTTTTACATGTTAACAATATGTTTAAACCCAGTATAAAAGAGTTTTAGACGCATATGGTAGAAATCAGACCTAAGGTAAAGGATAATTATTCCAATCTCGTTCGTATCTGAGATTGTTTATTCATAAGAATTTACTGGGGTTATATTTATCATCCATGTCCATGTTTTAGAAAAATGTTTTCATAAAGAGTTTAATATTATTTGATTTATTTCTAATTTCTTGTTTACCCATTTTTTACTATACTAAGTGGTATGGAAGGAATATTTCATTTGTTACCAAATGAGGTACTTTTTGACTTTTTCGACAAATGTATGAGGATAATGTTTTTTAACTTATACGTAATGAATAGATTTTACGGTTTCATAACTCCTTATTTACATGAATCCTTCACTATATGATTTCATGATTATTTCCAAAAAAATTATTTCTTTAAAAATTGAACGATATTTTGGGAAAATAAAATGATTTTGGATAAGGAATGATATTTTCCTCAATAATTCATTTCAAGTGTTTTATCAAAAATATTTTTTCCATCTAAGATAAAATTGTTTAATTTGGTTATTTTTCAAGTATAATGACTTTTTTATTTAAATGGTTTCATTTTAATTATAATGAAATGATATCCATTTATTTTATATAGATTATGTTATGATAGAATGATGTTTTGAAAAACCCATATTATTTCTTGGGTTGTGACATGATGAATGATTTATTTTTTGTGGCACATGAAAGAATGTTATCATTATGATATGGGTGGCATATATATCTCCCTCCAATGAATTGGATATATAGTTATATCTCAAAACATAGACATGGATGGAATGGAAACTAATTCTGGTTCATTAATAAAGGGATGAAAAGACAAGAAAACTCAGATCAGTAATTGACTTTGTCTGATATGATGGTATTGCAAGAAATGCCTTAGCTAATATGGAAATCATATATGTTATTAATGGTTTGAAACAATTTTCATAATTCTATGTTTTATTCCTATTCAATTTTATAATGATTAATGTTCCTTTATTATCTATGTCTTTATATACTACCTAGAGTTATTTCAGAACTCATGATTTTTATGTTTAAACATTATATTTATGTTATTAATTTCAAAATATATATGGTATGTTTAATTTTATCCATCATTACCCTTACTGAGATTTTTTTATCTCACAATTTTTATGTTTTCTTTTCCCAAGGATATAGAAGTAGGTTTTAGGTAGGGAAAAAAGGAAATATCTTTATAAGAGATGTTGAAAATATTTACCATTATTTGAAGATTATGTTTAGAGTTTTCAAAATATTATAAAATAATACAGTCATTGGTAATTTGTTTGTGTCTTGTATTAAGTATTCTTAAAATGTAATGTATTGTATATGTACATCAATATTGGGTCTTTATAGTTGGTATCAGAGTTAATGTTTCGTTAACATTTGGGAAATAGGATGTGAAAACTATAGTGATATCCCTATATATATTTCTAAGGAATTTCTAGGGATGTTCCTATAGTTAAGTATAAGTATAAGCTAAGGACCTAAATTTATGATAATGACCATGTATAACCTATGATTAAACCTAAGATGTTTGATATTGGATGTAATCAACCTTTATTATGTTGATTTCATAGTATGATTTTTTCCTCTCACAGTATTCTTTTTGGGTTTTAGAAAATCGCTCAATATATAATGATTCATCATAATGGAGAATATGATGGACAATGGAATGATATTCTACATGAGAAACTAAATGAAATGGGATTTGGAAAATGAAACATTATTTTTATGCCTAATTAGCAATCATGTAATATGATCAATAATCATAACATTGGTAAGTTTCATGACTTGTATAACAAGTGAAAGATGGAGTTTCATGATTATCATATATGAAAGAAAGTTAAATTTACATCATGAAAATCATATGTGAATAGGCATCAAGTTTAATGTTTCAAAGGAACTGGAAGATTATTTGGGTGTGGAAAAAAAGGACACAAAGCCAGTAATTGCAATGGAAAAGGATCAGTTAAAACAATGGACAAGGATAACGATATTTCTAAGACCTAAAAAATGGTTATATGTTTTAAATCTAGAATTTATGGGAATTATAAAAATCGATTCCCTTAGGGAAAATCTCATGAATATAATCAGCATGGTCGTATGAGTAGTATTTATGTTGATGATGATGAAGAGACTACAATTTAGATTTGAGACTAAAGAAGTGTTAAGGAATAAAATGATGAAGATCGATCAATGGTTTAAGAAGGTAGTGGAATGATTTACTGTATATCAATAATACTGTATGGTAATATGGAATAATGAAAAATCTATTGATTGTTACACTATTTTATTTCATTGTGTATTTGAAAGAATATGTTTCATGGTATAGGTAACCATGAAAAGTGATTGAAATATTTTTGGAATGTAGATGATATGCTCATAATGAAGTGATAAGGATAAAATAATATGATTGATATTATTAATGAGATCATTATTAATAAAACGACATAGTGATATAATGGTTTTGGAATTTTTTGTGCATGTAAAGAGTTAACATTTTATAGAATTCATGTATTCATTAAGATCCTATGTTAATTACAGTTTTACTTGAAAAAATGATTAAGGTGTTCACTTCTATGGAATGTGACCAACAAGATATATCTTATGATATATGAGTGATAAATGATTGTATTCACATTCATGTTACATAACCATTCTGGTAATTTTTTTCTTTGTACTGTGAGATTGGACAGAAGTATTTTGGAGAATCCTAAATGTTATAATGAATTAAATTGGAAAAAATATATAATTTATTAAGTCTAGAAATATTTTTTTTATTAATTCTGTAATGTTATAATTGTTTAGTTTTAGGAAAAATACAACCTATAGGATGGGTGACAACCAGTCACATCAGACATGGATTCAGGAATCAAATACAGAACTGAAGCGCGACAGGCCATTATCGCCTACCACTGGCCTAAAGGAAGTCCCTGGTTAGTATAAATTAGTATCATTTTATTAAGAGGTATGTTAGACGAAGTATAAGTCCATTTTGGGAAACATATATGATTACACTAACCCGATATAGACATATGTATATTTAATAACTTATGCTATCCTTTTGTGACTGAGATAGATTGAATGACCTATAATTCTATCACATGATCTGTTAACACTCCAAGAATGAAACATTCAACTTTATTTTATTGAATAAGAGATGAAGTGGAAATTGATCATGGAATGACCTACAATTATGTTACACATAAATCAAGTATTTATTTCTCCTTATTCAAATGATATATAAAACAAAAAATTTTAACCTTGTACCCTCGTATCCGATGAATCAGATGGTTCCTTAGATCATCAGAAATTTATGGCTTCGTGGATATTGGCATTTTATTAGACATGTTCTTCACAACTCTTCATCATAACTTGATGGTTATATTTATCTTCCATATCCATGTTTTCACTTCCCACCTATGTTCTCATATGTGGAAACCTAGTGATCAGTTAATTTTCTTAACCATTACATTTCTAACATTTGTTTTTAAAATTATTTCTTTGTATCCCTTTTATATGATGTAGGATTCCATGAATGAAACATTCATGTCGAAAATAATTTATAACCCCAGTGAATTTTGAGGGAGAAATTCATTTTACGGGGGTAGAATACAACACCCTGAGATTTTATGAGATATATTATTTTTAATTTATTTTATTTATTGTGTTTTACACTACACTGTGATTATCTTGAACTATATGAAAATATTGTATTTCCTTGCAATATATGGAACACTATTCTTGGATTGTTTTGCACACAATTCCATGTTCTTTTGGTTGAATTCATTTTACGTAACATCAAGTATAGATTTTTTTATCAATATATAAACTACATTTTGATTATGTTATACGCAACACCAAAGGAATCATATAGTACACGAAACACTGACTTGGCTTCTGTTACATGTATGAGTGACCTTCCCTGATATATTTTGTTGTACACGATACTATGTTTCACAAAATAACGCTATAGTACTAATTTATTATTTAAATGGGATATATACTATATGTTATGAATATTATTAATAAAATTATAAATATTATATAACATTACCATTCATATTACATGTGATATGTGAAAAAAATAAATTTTCTGGAAAAAAGTAGTATTTTTCAAAATATGTAGTTTTTCCGCCTTTTGATGGTGAAACCATATTAAATTTAATTTTTTACAATTTTAAAAGTTCAATTTTACAACATAAACTTCTTATTATGAATTAGGTTCTAAAAGTTTACTTCAGATAAAATTTTTACATTCTTCTGATAACCTTCATATTTTGATGAATAGTAAAAATATGCTAACTTTTGTATAAAAACAAATTTTTTCAGCAAGATAATTTATATAGTTAAATTATTATATTTAATTCATTTGATGTATAAAAAGATTATATTTTTTCAATTTAATATAATTTACATCATTAGAATTAATTTTACATTGAATTCAATGGTAAAAACATTTCAATCTTTTCCAATGTTTTAAATAAAACCCCATTTTTCAACAACATGATTAATTTTAAATTAATTACTACATCCTCGGTGTATTGAATTTGGAAAATAATATTCATTATTTGGAATATTTAGGTCCAAAATATGTTAATAGGGTTCTTTTATTGTGGGGCATTACGAATAGAAACTAAGGTAAATTTTATTTACCACTGTTAAATGTAAATCAGGTAATTAAGTGTAAATATAATATTATAAAATTACCCTAATAGTTATTTTAATTTAACTCAATTATTATATATATCTCTATTACATAATTGGATCGAAATGGAACCTATTGGATCCCACATGGATTATATTAAGACCATTAATTAAATTTATTTAAATAAAAGTAAAATATGTCTCACTAAAACATTAATAAATAAATTGTGTTTAATATATGGTAATAAAAAATTTATATTCGATTATAAATATGTATTTGAAATATATAATGTTTTTATTCATCATGGTAATTTAATTTTAATTATTTATAAATATATAATTACCTTAATAGATTATACATTAATGATGCAGAAATAATTTATTTAGTGAGAAATAAATAATATAGTTTTTATTAAAATAATAATAACAATCAAAAGGCCTAAAAACATGACTGAAACTTATTATTCGAATTTATCTAAACCATAAGAGTCCAAGGGTCAAATTTTCGATAATTTGGAGCCTTATAAAAGTGATTATGACACTTATATTATTTTATTTCAAATAATGTCAAAGTTTTAACATTAACAATTTAATAAATATAGCATTACATAATTTGGCTGTATTAGAAGATAATTTCAAATAAAAGTATTCTTATAAAATTTATTAGATTTATCTTTATCATAGTATTATATTTATAATTTTATATGACAAATAGGTATATTAAATTATTATACAGAAATGTTGTAAAAATTATTTTATTAAGAGAAATTTTAAATAATTTATCTCAAATATAATAAAATAAATATTATATGAAATAATAAATGTGATCCACAAATTTTATAGATTATTAAGACATGTTAGAAATATGTTAAATATTTTTGATTAATTATATCATCTGTGTATATGTTATTTAGATTCAAATAATTGATTAGTTCAAAATTAACACTATTGGTATTTTATAAAAATAATTTAGTTTTAAATTATTTAAAAATCACAAAAATAATTCCAAATTACAAATTGAAAATTATATGGTCTAAAATATCACAGAGTATCCAATTATGGATAATTTAAAACACATGAGTAAGTATTTATAACCATTTTAAATTTATAATAATATTACCATAAACAATTAAATAGATTAATTAAGGATAAATCAAAATGATAAGGTTACAACTAAAATAAAAACATGTCTAAATTTTATTAGATGATGATATTACAACCCTATATCATATCATATTATATGTTTAGTCATTTTTTAGTTTTTTTAATTGGATTTTGTTTTTATTATAAAATAATATTTTTGAGGACTCAAAAAGTGCCCCTCACCACTCTAATAAAAGGGCACCTCCTCTATCCCCTCGTCAATCCATTTTAAGACATAATGATTAGAAAAAACTTGAAATTACTCTTATCAACCTCTATAGTTACATTATAGGGGTTATGGTCTTCTCAAAAGTCAAACTCTAGTGCCCTAAGAGGATGTTTAAAGGAGGCACGACGAGGAAGATGAAATCTATTCTACAAATTCATTAAAGTTTATTTCTTCTTCTACATCCTCTTATTTTTTTTGTTTCATTTTAAAGTAATAACATAAGTATCAATAATATAATTATATGTTATTATATATATGAAACAATCCTATTTCACCATCTATCCATCCTACGAAAAATGAAATCACCGTGTGTGCAAACGTACGACTTACCGTCTCCACGATGTGGTGTAATATGTTCTTCCACCACAACCTTGATAGGATGGGTATAATGATTGAAATAAAAACAATATATGATTATTATAACATGATACTAACTCTGAGATATTATATCATCCACTCCAATTCCATTCAAACTGTATGGGAATGATATCATCGCTCTCGCGTACGTACATATTACCATCTCCAGGACGTGATTAGATACATTCTCCATGGTAACCATTCATGAATCATTACAAAGTATATATAATGAATAATAATGAAATATATGAAATAATAATTCTACTATATTTATGTATGTATATATATATTTCATGTAATTACTTCAATTCAATTCATTATGGAATGCAAAATTGTGTTCATGCATACGTATGACCTACCGTCTTGATGAACGGTGTATTTCATTTCATTTATCTATGTATTATATATATATCTATATACTGAATATATATGATATATAAATCATGTTTAAATTCATTAATTAAGTAAATAAATATATAATTAATAATCTCATGAACATTTAGTTCAAATACATATGATAAATGAAACGATTATTAACCAAATCATTGATTTAACAAGAAATTGAAGACTGAATGGGTAATAGAACATCATAAGTGAAGAATATATGATATCATAAATATTATTATGGATCAGTTACAAGTTTATAATATGTTTAAACCCACTATACAAGAGTTTTAAAGACTTATGGGAGAAGTCAGACCTAATGTAAAGGATAATTATTCCAATCTAGTTCTTATCCGAGATTGTTTATTCGTAAGTTTGTATTGGGGTTATATTTACCATAAATGTCCATGTTTTATAATTTTTTTCATAAAGTGTTTACTATTATTCCATGTATTTTGAAGACATTTTTAACCCTTTTTAATTATAAAATGTGGTATGGAAATAATCATTATTTATTTACCATACGAGGTATTTTTTGATTTTTTAGGAAAAAGTATGAGGAGAATGTTTTTCAACTTATCTAGAATGAAATGATTTTTACAATTTCATAACACATTATTTAAATGGTGAAAAATATACAAGATTTAATGATTATTTCAAACAAAATTCATTTCGTTAAAAATTTCTCTGCATTTTGATAAAATAAAATTATTTTGGAGAATGAAGAATATTTTCATCAGGATTTCATTTCAAGTGTTTTATCAAAACTATTTTCCATCTAAAATAACATTATTTAATATGGTTATGTTTCATGTATAACATCTCTATTATTTAAATTGTTTTATTTTTTTATTATGAAATGATTTCAATTTATTTTATATGGATTATGTTATGATAAAATGATGTTTAAGAAAATTCATATTTTTTCTTGAGTTGTTATATAATGAATGATTTATGTTTTGTGGAATATTTAAGATTGATTTCATTATGATATGGTTGGGACCTAAATCTCTCTCCAATGCATTGGGTAATGATTTATATCTCATTACATAAACATGGATGGAATGCAATGAAAATCTAGTTCATTAATAAAGAGATAGAATGACAAGTAATCCTAGTTCAGTAATGGATTTTGACCGCTATGATGGTCTTGGCAGCAATGCCTTGGATAATATGGAAATCATATGTTGTTTTTAATGATTATACAAAATAGCCACAATTCTATGTTTTATTTCCATTCTATATTATCATAATTAATGTTCCTTTATGATCTATTCCTTATATACTTCCATGACTTATTTCACGACTATAGATATTGATGTGTAAACATTATGTCCATGTTTATAAGTTCAAATGTATATCATATGTTTCATTTTCTCCATGCATAACCTTATGAGTATTTTTTATATCACCCAATTTATGTTTTCTTTTCCCTCGTATATAAAGTAAAAATTTTGGTATGAAAAAATGGAATATTATTATGAGAGACGAAGAATATCTCTCAACATGATTAGAAGATTATGTTCTATTTTTCCAAAAACACTTATCAAATAAATTCATTAGGCGTTTGTTTTTGTCATGTATTAAGTATTATGAAAAAGTAATGTAATTTCCATGTATGTCAATCATGGGACTTTAAATGCTTAATCAATGGCATGGAAGTCTATCGTTGCATTATCGACATAGGTTTTTGGATCAATCTCATCCTGATTCAGACACTACACATGCTAGGGATATCTATAGATGATAAGGATCATTTCGACCTTAAAACTCACAGTTTTTACTGGACCAAAAAATTTCATGTTTCAAGATTCATATGATGACTCAATTTAGTGGTAGGTTCCTAGAACTGAATTCTTATTCATTTGATATGACATAGAATATAATGCAGTGATGGATAGACACCAGTCCCATATGAATGGAAAAGTTCCCTATTCGTGTCACCAGTTCCTCAAGTACCCCCTTAATGATAGAGTGGTTATACGTTAGGGTGATTCATCCTCCTTTACCTCTTGTTATTATTTATATTTAGATACATACAGTTACAGTATAGAGGAAAAAATGGGTTCAAAATAGTGATGTTGATGACACTACACTTTCAGCCGAATTGTGGACAGACATGGATGATACATTTAGCCTCCTGATTCACCGCATGGAGTCCGCCACCCATGAAATTTGTCACTATTTAACGATTTTAGATAAAAGTAAAAGATATGTTCCAAAATACAAGGACTATTGTAGGATCACATAATATTCAAATATGAACCAGTTTCGGGTGATACTAGAACACCAACCCCTATATGGTAATGGGATATCTGACCCATGAAGGCAGTTATACACAACATCATCATGGGTTACCATTCTAGGTTGAACTGACTCAAAATGATATTCCATTACTTTTTGGATATGATGATGTGAATCCCCCTCAGTCAAAGGAGTTTCAGAATTAGTTCGAATTATTTTTTTGATTTGGTTATAGTAGTGTAGGTGTCACCCAATGAATATTCCACAACCTTTCAAGATGGAACCTACATTCTATCTTGGTATGTTAACCCAAATGAATTATCCCTCATCGATGATCCTATAACCATGGACAATGAATATGAGTTGGATTATTCTACCCCATCAATCATAGAATGTGTATCTACCAATGTTACTAAGTTGGTATAGGTGAATATCAGTACCGAAGAGAACCAAGGCCAGCACTAATTAGTGTAGCTATTCATGTAGAAGTGAAACAATATTATATGGATTTGTTAAAGCATCCATGGGATTTATTCAATTGGAGAAATAATGAGATGCTCGGATTGAATACTCATGCCACTGTCCACTATATCAGTCCACCGATAAGTCATCTCATCATCAAACATCCACCAAGATAAATGAACACATTTCATGGTGCCATTGTTGATGATGAATTTGCTATGCTCCTTAAATCCAACATCATCAAGGATTTACATTACCCAATATTATTTGATAATATTGTACCTGTCAAGAAGAAGAACATATTGGTTAGGGAAAGCATCAACTTCTAAGAATTAATAATCACTATTAAAAAGGTATCTTTCCCCTTCTTATGAATGAACAATTTATCAATACCACCAAAAGATTCTAGTATCTATCCTACATGTATGAGTATTCCAGATACAATTAGCTCTGAATGGAAACTGAGTAAAAATAGCCCAGCACGTTTATAACACATCAAGGCACATTCTATTAATAGGTAATTCCTTTTAGTCATCAGAATGTTATAGTAACCTATCCACATGTTGTGCACCTCATATGGAAGGGAATATCAGGGAAACTATAGTAATTCAATTGGGATGATTTTGTTGGAAAATACCTCCATTATAAGGACCATATTGAAGATCTTGAGAAGGAATTCAGCTTCCATCAATCCTGTCATATAAAGTCAAACCCATTGAAGGGTGAGTTTAGGGTTACCTCAGGGATGTTTCTCAACTTCTTCATCAGATACAAATTCAATGAGACCGATCTAGAGAATATCAAGGCTATCAACTAGATTACTCATCTGAGAAACCTCATAAAGTAATGAGGATTTAAATGAATTTTAGTATACATATGCCTTTTTATTATAAATCTGGCTAACATGTATATGTTCTTTTCTTGGCTCACATGGAAAGGTGATGGTTAACAGGGGGATGCAGAATGATGGACTACTTTTGAGTAGATTATGAAGTATCAAATTTCGCCTTCGGTTATGATTCCACCCATCTCAAGAAAGCTACTATAATTTTATGTTACCACCATGGTATCCATTTTCATCCTTTTTACCCAAAAGAACAATGAAGGGATAGAGAACAGTTTATATTATCTCAATCATATGCTCCACGATACCAAGACCATATATACTTCATTCCAAAATTATTGCCTCTCATTTTTCTCTTCTTTTAAAAAGAAATGAGTATATCAGTATCATCATGTGATACATCTAGTATGCATCATTGACCCTCTAAAATATAATCTGAACATGCTGATATTGATAGTCCATCTGGATTTGTGGGTAGTGAGACTTCAGAAATTCAATATCATGTCTATCCTACATAAATGTGTTAAGGATTTTAAAAAAGAAGATTTTATAGCCACCCATCCATCCCCCATAGAGTGGTATCTAGATCATGAAATTCTAGAAAATACCATTCTATCAGTGGACCATACCATGCCGTGTTGGTAGATTCACTTTAATGTCACTTCACGGGGCACCATTAGTAGAATCCTGAACAAGCCACCTCTAGATTTTCCATGGGTGTCTTCTTCATTACACGAACACAAGATATCATTCCCTATTTATTAAAGATGTTACTGGGTTACACCAAAAACATTGTAGAGTTTCAGACTATTATCACTAGTCTCTACTTGGACCATGAGATTTATGTTCTCCACCTACATGTGAAAGGAAACTATGATATAGTTATCAAGAAAATTAATGGTGAATATGTTTTTAAATAGTCATAGATAATTATATTCTTAGAGAAATTTCACCAAATGATGGCCCAAATTCCTTTTTTTTCTTTAGTTCTATTACATACCATGCCCATTAAAAGGTAGATAAGATGGCTTCACCGACATTTTTGATGCTCTTGTAGAGCCTAACAAGGACGACCTATTTATTCACGAATGGTATCGATGATTCATGACTCCCATCAAAATAGAAAATGATGAAAGTCATCATGTAGTATATCTTACTTCCGATGACTCTACATCAAGACCTCTATAACCCACTAATTTTGTTGATGAAACTGTTGGTTGGAAGAATCCATTTGTTGAGTACCGTCAAAAAGGAAATCTCTCGACAGACAGAGCCACACGAGAAATAATTCATTATCGTGCAGTATAGTTCACCCTATATAGAGGTTAAATCATTAAACATAACCTCAACCATTGTGTATTCACTATTTATCTCCTACATTTCATTCATATATGGGATATCTCCCATGTTATATATGATTTTTGTGTTGGTAGCTGTAGAGCTTATAAGACTGGGTCGAAAAATTCTCACCAGATCTGAAGGATGTTCTATTTATTTCCTCCATGATTCATGATTGTGTCAAATTCTCCAAGAGGTTTCATTCATGTCATATCCATACCAATTATCTTCTTCGAACACCAGAGATTTTATATATTACCACATATTATTTGTCTTTTTCAGCATGAGGGGTCAATATAATGGGACCATATCCACTAGAAATATCTCACATGTGGCAGTTCATTTTTACACAAATAGATCTCTTTTTCGAGTTGGTAGAAGATATTCTTCAAAAAGAAGAGATGGACCATTATGTATTTTATTTCATGAGCTCAAACATCATCCATTGATTCAATTCCCCATCAGAACATCCTCATCGAGAACACCACCAACATTTAAGCAGCTATGAAGATGACATTGTACGCCAAGTAAAACATCTAGTCTAATCACACATCATGCCATCATTTCCAAGAAAATTTATATATCAAGGCTTTCAATATAACCCTCGCTAATATCGTGAAATATATGGTTGGTCAATATATGAAATGTTTGATGGAAAATATTCCCAATGCTCTCTGGCCTTACAGGATGACAACTCTTAATTTTACCAAGGTGACCCCATATTCCTGGGTGGATGGAGAATAAAATGTATTAACCATATAGATTCAGATAACATCAACTGAAACAACTCTTTATTTTCAGATGATGTTGGAAAAGAAAAATTATGTCTGTCTTGCTAGTAAACAATCCCTCGATAGGAATCAACCCCTAGCCCTTCACAATCTGTAGGGGCATAAAAACATGTAAATATTTATTTCCTTAGGAATGTTAGTCTCATATCAATCCTTCATGGAGATATATTGTTGGACAAAATAATTATGATGATACCCAGTAGGAACACATCCAAGTTAGATCCCGAGTTGGAGGGACCTTATATCACTCATAGTGTTTACCCCAACGGTGCATACTCTTTGATCACTATTGATAACAAGAATATAACTCCCCCCACCAATGATAAATTACTCAATTAGTACATCGCATGATGATCCCTCACATACCTCGTGATTTAAAACTACTATATCTAGTATTTAGGACATAAAACTACCCAACATCATCATCTTATATGATGATGAACTGCATCGGGTGTCTTACATGACCTTAAACTGCAATCCTCAGTTTCCTTTATTTCATCTTACATGACATTGAACAATACCTTATTCATCCTTAATATATTATGTTAATATATATGGAATTTCAGAACTACTTATGAATTTATTTCTACCCTCACAGGATACGTAGGAATGAAGATACATTTTTTCATCAAGCCCAACACAATTTTTATCCATTTTCGATATCACATCTTGGTGATTTTTAAGGGGCACATAGTGTGGTGTTATACCACATTAGTACAAAATCACATTGTATTTTCAATATCCTCATTATTCCCCCCTTTATAAATACTTCTTCTTTTAGTATTCATAATTACCACATGATGTTAAACTGCATGGAACAATAGAACCATTGGTGGATTGATTATTTCCCTTGTGAGATACAAATGAATGCCCAAACATTTTGTCCCAGGGTCTAGCCAATTTTTTCATGTATATTTTCATATTTTCAGCTTCTTGTCCTAGACGCCTCATGGGAACATGTGGTTTGGTTGATACATCTTTAATCCTCTTTCACATCGGGCTACTTTACCATGTCGTACAAATTTTCCATCTTATGGATAACTCTCCCCTATTTATACTTACCACATGATGTTAAACAGAATGAAATTCTGTAACTGCATTTTTCATGATTCTTGCCATCACATGATACGAAGGAACACCTTGAAATGTTTTTTTGGGTCCCGCCCCAGGTTAATCAAACCACTTTTACACCTCCCTCAACACTTAATTTTGAGTGATTTTCACTTGTTGGAATCAGTTGACCTCTGTTACTACTCATTGATGTTCTTATATATGTTATGGTGTAAGGAATGTTGTGTGGGATTCTACATGAACATGATTTAATTTCATTTCCATTCTTTACATGTCTCTTGTATGGGTCACTATTATGTTTCATATCAGAAATGACCCCCAAATAGTATGGTTACATAGACTTGTGGTCCATATATCATTTTGAAAAAATATCCCCGAGGATTTTGAATGTGATTTCGATCCAGGATCTATATTTCTAATATAGTCATTGTCTACCCATCGGGTGTTTTTTCTCATCTCCAGCTATGCAATTTGGATACCATTTCTCGAACATTGTCATCATTTTTGATTCACCATTATGCCAATATTATTAGTTCCTAAATATAGGATAACATGACTCACATCCATCTTCACAGAATCATGTCTAGATTGAATTTTCACACTCTGGGTTTAAAACCATCGTGAACCATTACATGTTTAGTTGGCGGATTAGTGTCATGGGATTTTTTATGACATCACACATTGGATTCCCCTATTACGTGCTTTTGTGTGCTATTATATCATTTACACTCCTTTTTCCCACACCATTCATAGATCACATGGGATTACGGGTCTTGTTATGATTTTTACCTTAATGGATGAATTTTAAAACCATGAAGTTTGAACCATGTGACCTTAACATATGAGTTTATGTTTATAGGTATAGGCATTATAACCTTAAAATATATGAGTATTTCTGTAGAAAAGTTTGGTGTGTTGTGGATTTTTCTTCTTCTCACTAATGGTCTAAGCTCAATGACCATAAACTATGATCTCCACTATCCTTATCATATGATGTTAAAATAATCCTTTTTATATGGGTTGTATGATGACAAACTACATATAACATCAATGTATTCATCTGATATGTCATTTACATTTTAGCATTGGCCATCAACCATTCCATCTTCCTGAAACACGTGTGTCTTAATTCCTACCATCATGTGATACATTATGCAACTGAAAATGTTGTCCCTCGGTCCAACTACAATGTTTCAAACATTGGTTCCCCCTTCGTGGCCGAGGTTTCTCCAAGAAGTGTGATGTGTGGTACAAAAACTCCTATGTCCTTATTCATGTTTGGTTTACGATAAATTACACCATGTACCTCCATTAATAGCATGCTTCCTCTACCATGTATTTAACACATGTCATTAAACTACTCGGGTACTTTCAGTCATTATGGATCCCTTATGTTTGGGTTTTTTTGTTATCTTCCATATATAAAAGGACTACGAAATAGTATGGATGCTAGAACTTTTGTCCCACATTCCATTTTGGGACAATGTCCAGAGGATATTGAACAACATTTTAAGCCAGGTTCCACATTTTGAATATGGTTAGTGGTTGACCCTAAGTTGTATGTTCCTATCCTAGGATATATGAAATATATAATTGTGTCTCGAACATGGTCTGTTGTTGTCCTATTTCATTACATTGTCCCTATTTTGTTCCCAATATTAGGTATAGTGATTTATTTCTTCATTCCATTATATTCTTCCATACATTCACGTATGTCGAGTAATAATGTCATTATTATATGGATTTTCCCACATAACATAAGTATTTCACTATTTGACATTGTCAAGTTATTGGGAAAGCATAATATTACCCCTTTTCCCACATTGGGCATAGATCACTTGGTATTGGTAGATTTGGTAAGGTGATACCCACACATGGGATGACACAACCTCGTTGTCCAGTTTCCATGACAATAATCATTGATCTCACTCATCCCACATGAAATTAAATTATTGTGTCCATACCATATGACACTAAATTATGTGGATCATTCATGTCATATGCCCTTCATGGTGGAATCATAATCTTGTCTACCAGATGAAATACAGAACTCCATTGTGATGTTCTCACTTGAGAGGGCATAACCCTTGGCACTAGTCACCACCATAACACATGTGATGACAAAATAACGACATGATTCCTGTAGTGACACCTAGACATTCTATTCAAGAACGGCTAGAAAAAAACACCAATATGAATATAAAAAACAAGATATACCAAACACATCCTTTTACTTGTGCATAGGTTAGAACTGCATGGTATAATTTTCCTATAAATTACATGCATCTTGATTCCTATCCTTCATTGGTACATTGTGATGCTAGGGCATTTCCCTCAATAAAAACTACATTCTCATCAACCACCCTAGTCCTTTGGCACCAATTTTGGTTCAAACACTATGACCTTAAACTAAGATCTCCCCATCGATGTCAAATGACCATAAACGGTTGTCCAGAGTTTAGGCAGTATGACCATAAGTTGTGTTCGACTCACAGCTATTTTACGCTAAACTATACAATGTATCATCCTTACCATATGATGTTAAACTACATACTCATCATCCTTATTGGATGGACATAAAACTGAAAGGTGATATAGACCCTCACTAGAGAGGTTCGTTCTGGAACCCTATTTGTTCTTTTATCATACCAATGCACTCACACCAATGTGATTTCGTCAAGGTGGCATAATTTTATGATTGTCAGAATCTATTCTGACATTACATATCTTTATCTCCTGGCTTTTTATACAACTTATTTTTTTCCACATATCCTCTCATGACCGAAAATACCCCAAAGTCTATGGATGATCTATCACATGGATCACTTACCTATTTGGGCCAAAAATACAAAAGACGTCGAACCGTATTTTGAGTCAGGCCTAGGGTTTTGAAATTCAGTTATTGGATGGATATCATTTGGTTTATCCCATTTAAGACTGACGCGATATGGATATTGTGTCTCAAATATGATCATCAACTATCCTCTATCATCAATGTACCCTCAATGAATTACAAATTTTTAGTATCAGGATCCACATATCAAATTCCACTTATTATGGGTTGATTTCGACACCCTTGACCATTCCACGCTTGTGTATTGGCACACATCGGGAAAAGAAATTTGGATGCCCTGACAATCCAATTATCTTATCGTGGCCCATATATTATTCAGAAAACTCTAGCTTGTTATTTATACCATGATCATTCAAATCTTGGATGGTCCTCTTGTATCCTAAGTGCAAAATTACATGATAATCTCTTATTTCTCATACCGGACATGAAACACATGTGCTTTGGGTGTAGTCATTAGTTCATTGATATATATAATTTTGGCGCAATAATCAACAAAATAAAAAATTATTTCCATGCACCCTACTCAATTATGAAAACTAGAATAACAAAAAGTTCAGGAATTCGAGAAGGAAATGTACCTATGGATTAGACCCATTGACAGAGTGTCTCAGCCCTACCACTCTTTGGTGCATGTCATATAGGATTCAATGCCTCCACCTGAGCTCCCTTAAATCATCATTGGAAATGGGGTGATGTACATTGATGATGACATGTAGTTGGTATCACTCAGAATGGATATTGGATACCTATTGATATTATCTATTCTGATGCACTACACCTTCCTCTAACTGAACACGTAGTCACGATATAAGTTTTTCATCGGTGTTGATAAATAAGGGAGATTTTACATCAACATTTCTATGTGTCCGATCTCTTATTCATCCTCCTAAATCATTTAAATAATAATTAACTTCATTTAGTTCTAGGGGACACTAAAATCCCAGTCTCTATTTTGTACCATATGAGTAAGTTAATCTCTGATGAGTGTATGTTGACATCATGCATCTACTGCTCAAAAACATAGTTCATGTAACTGAGAATGATGTTTTCATGATCAATGATAGTCAGTCTGAGTGTCCTACGTATTAGAGTCAGCCTCGTGCATCTCTTCTGGGTCAGCAAGATCATGTTTTAAGAAAAACAGAAGATTTTTGGTGGTAGGGTCATCCTCTGGAACTTTATCATATGATCTGGGATCCATATCACGTGGTTGATCTTCATCGCTGGATTCCTACTCGATATGTTCGGGTTTTTTCTCGCCATCAGTTCTTCCAATTATTGTGGTTGTTGTAGTTTAGTAATCTCAGGTATCTGACTCCACGTTTAATGGCATTCCCCATAGGAAAGGATCTCTAGGAACCTCGACCATCATCATTAGAATTATGGTCAGTTCTTGATGAACATTTCAGACCTAGATATTTTCATTTTTCGTTATTGAGTGGATGAATGTTATAACTCAGTAAGGGAGAAGAATTATAATATTGAATATTTTATCACAATATAGGGATGTTACTATCTGAAAACTAGGATGTGGCCCCCCGTATATGGTTCATAACTCTAATGATTCTGGACTGGATGCCCTGGTTTCCATTGCCCTACGGGACACTATGATCACCAACACCCCTGATGTAGGCCCTATTAATTTCTCCTCTATATTCATTTCATTGATTGAATGTATCTTTTTCGATGAGGCTATCATATACCGAAACAATGACAGTTGATAAACCTAGATGACCTAAATAAATAGAAAAATGGATTCCTTTAGAGACTACCACTAGATTATTAGTGAATTCTCCTAGTTTAATGTCCACAACGATGACTTCCTCCAAAGGGATACCCATGTTAGCATCATCACCCTAGGACCCCTCTGATTCTTCATGAAAAGGGAAATGATCCCTCAACTCAATAATGGATAGTTGTGGGGGGATGTTTGGTTATGCATTATATTCACCTGATCGGTAATTGGACATGGGGTTCCCAGAGAATTCACAAAGTCATCAATATTAGCTACACATTTCTCCACAATGCTAGAGATACCTGGAAACCTTCATTGACATAGAAAATATTCAAAAATCCATCCCATACAAGATTAATATGATCCCATATATCATATCAACTAATGAAATTACTACTAAGGTCACATGTTTTCTAATCCTCTTGGTAGATAGTATCCTAAGGTATTTCACGTTGCATTTCCATATTCTATGAGATTTGGTAGTTATTCTCAAGAACCCAATGTATGGCCTTACTTCTTCCAAAATTTTCTCATTTGGATCCACTAGATCTACTACCTCTATTCTTCTTATACTCCCACCTATAGCAAGCTCTGGAATCACCGGCCTTCCTGCTGATTAAACTATTCCACTATGATATGCACCAACTATGAAACAATGACGTGTTCATTCATTTTTCGAACCATAACAATGGGGATTAAAGGGGGGCCCATAATTAACACTAATAGTAAATTTCATCAGTATCTCCCCTAGGTAGGCTATCTCCCCTTTTAATCATTCTCTGGAACTAGAACATAAGAAGTAGAAGGAGGATGCATCTCATTCTATATCATCCCATACTCTTGTGTGGCCAAGAGCCTCATCATCCTCATCACACATGGATTATCCTCCTAGAGCACCTTTAGGTAGACTTTCATGGTTATCCTCTTCATGCACTGGAACATCCTCATAAGGGGATGTTGGTTAATGGATCACAAATAGGATCGCAATTTCACAGTGCCACCAGAACTCCTCATATAAAAGAGAATAGATAAGACTGATGTCCCTTAGTTCTCAAAACATTATCAATGAATTCTTAAATTAGAATTGGGAACACATAAAATAGAATTAGTCTACCTTCCAGACACTATTCATCATTACCGACGAAGCCATCTTGGTCGGTAAACTTCCCACTAAATTCATAACAGCTGGTTGAAGGTCTGGCCTATGTGGGGAAATGGGGTTCAGATATTCGTAAACTGTCTACTGTTCCACTTTCCACCCATACCGGATGTAAAATTTTTTGCATCCACATTATTTATTCATCCCCTTTCTAATGTTCCATAACACCTTTCAAATATTCACTAACATTGGGATCTGAAGGATAACGCATTACCCCATAAAAATCATGGAAACCATGAATAATGTTCTTGTCCACACACACATGTGTGCATCCCAAACATGAAAAATCCTCCAAAAAATGACGTCGGAAATGATCCCATCCAACTTAACCACCTATTAATAATCAGTGCTAATGATGTACCTCCACATATAAAATTGCGTTTCCTCAAGAATTAATGATTATGAACCTCTATTACAACATTGGTCCCTCCTTGGATAGGTGGGGGTCCTTGTAAGTAGTTTTTTAAGTGCCTCCCCTCCTGTGGTAGGATATTTTGGTGGGAATTTTATGACACATCCAATCCACTATCTGAAGTGTACATTACTCAATGACTAATTATCATCACCTATAACTAGGTCCATCAGCATCAAATCTAGTTTTGAATTCTTCTCCAAATCCATCCATTTATTCTCTGCATGGAGATATTCATCATACATTTCCTCTAGGATTAGATTCCCTAAAATTAGGTTTATGTCCCAATAGATTATGCTAACCTCCCCGAGGTGAAAAAGTAAAGTGTTATCACTCAATGACCACATACTCATCATCTCATGAATCACATGATTTGGAAAGTAAATGTGTAATTGAGATGCTTTTGTAGAATCATAAAGACATACTAGCCTCAACTCTACCACATATTCTTAAAAATATTCACACACCTAGTAGGTACATACCTATTTATTTGTGATGATTCCACCCTATAGAATGTACCTAATGATGCTCCACCATTTATCTTGGTTCCCTAAGACATCCTTACAATTGGTGTGGTATTGTGGTGGAGATACCTCAGTTTGTAGTGCATTCCCATCAACATTGTTTACATGGTTGTACAAGATGTCAATGACAACAAGAATACGATCCTTCTAGATATGGCTATCAATTTCCCTAAACAACTAATATTTCCATGTGATGCCTCTGAACAAGTTTTTGGGTTCTTCCCTACTCACTTCGGGGATAAACACTTCTTCCCTCAAACTGAATCCATAAAACAGAAATCTCTTCCAAATATTATAGTTCTTCTCCCCTTCCATCAGTAGCTCCACTGTAGAATCATTATCATAATGACTCTGCACACATTCTGTGGGCATTGGATTTACACCATGTCTTCCCTTCATGGACCATATTTTAGTACCACCACAAGGTAGCTTTTATTGGGCTTGTATTGTATCAACAATACTGTATAATTTATTTTGATTTTTACACTAAAAATTACACTTTTTCTAATGATTTTTTCTTGAGTGATTTTCTAGGAATCTCTATCTATTTTAATTAATGTAAAAATCACTATAAATACTCTCGGAACACTATTTCCAACCATATATTCGGAAAATGAGTGTATGGTTCATCAACCCATTATTGCACTGGAATGTTAATGAATGTATATGGTTTCAACGACACATTATGATAAAACACATTACATTTTGATCTGCATTCATAAATTTAGAGAATCAGAAAGCATCTTGATCAGAAAACCAATGGTTGAAGTTGGTATTAGTATTAATGAACATACATTTGTGAATTTGAGAATATGGTTAATCAAATATATGTTCGGGATATGATTCTGATAAGGTTAATGTATGGATTGTCTTCTGTATGAAACATTTGTTCCATGTGTTACATGAAGACGAATGTATGTTCAATGAACTATATGTTTATAGGAACCGAATGTCACACAAAGGAAACATACACTACATGAAGGAACACTATGCTACACAGTTGAACACTATGTTATTTTTTCAATGACGATGTTTTTAACCCACATTTTGAATCCATGATTTCTACAGTGATTGTGTTAGAATTAAATACCGAATCATGTATCATTATGATTATCTCAAAGATCCATATTCATTAATGAAAATAACTATTGTTCATAAGGGAAGTCAGGACTCCCCTATTTAATTGGAATTTGAATTGTTGTGATCAGTCAGGCTACTCTTTTGGATCAAGAATACCAAAGAAAGCTATCTATTCAATATATTTCTTCAGAGTATCTCTTCAGAAAAAATGTGCATGATAAGAAATTCACATATGTGATTATATTGTTAAAATTATCATTTACAGCAATGCTGAAACGAATGATTGATCTTGAAATAAGCTATATTTTAGATATATTCATATCCAATATTTTACTTCTATAAGATTAATACTATTGTTTTTTTTCTACCTTATTGATTCTCATTTTTCAATAGGGATCTATTCAGATTTATTCATTCATGAATATATTATTTTTAGAAGAATAATAACCATCATTTTTCAAATTCTTGTTACTAAAAATGTGAGGATCAATTTGAACCTTTAAAGTCAATATTTTGAGTTACTAGGGTTTTGACTGCTCATACTCAGTTGTGGTGAAGTATCAACTTCTTGATCTAATATGTGGATAATCAGTTATCTATTATATAAGCATATGTATTTTTTATTAGTATCATTGTTAAGGTGTTATATACTTTTCCACAGATATATATTTATAGCATTTTTATAAGTAGACTATTATAGAGAAATTTACAATGATCGTAGAGGGATTTACAGGTAGAGTCGACTAGGATATATTTGTTCCATAAAAAAATATAAAAAGATGTGTTCTTTATTTATATGTATCTTAGTATATATGTTATAGAATTAAACACTGTGTATCCATATAAATTACTATGTATGTCAAAATCCAATGTTGTGGAAGATTTTTGAAAAGAAACAATTCCCCCCTATTGTGTTACTTTGTATATTCAGACCTAAACTTTGGGGTCAAATGAGAGATTTTTGAATAATGATATTGAAATATAAAATTATTAAGTCTATAAAATTTGATGTAAGAGACCTATGATAAATAATTTCAATCATACGTGCACTATATTTTAATGAAGCAAATTTTGGATACTGTAAATCATGAATGGTTATCTATCAGAAATTTCATGGACTCAATTCCTAATAAAAACTTATTACTCATTATAATATTTATGAGAATTTTGAAACATGAAATGAATCATGTAAACCAAATTCCCTCTACCTATCAAATGTGAGGAAATATAACCATTTTTTAGGAAGGAATATATAATGTTAGGAAGATGAGTTATGCTACTGTTATGGTAATATTGGACACATTTATAATTATCATTGGTGATATGGTCACCCAAATAAAAGGAAGGATCAAAAAAATTATAAAAAATTACTATATCCATAAGTTAACATATCAAACAATATGGTCATTATTTTAATGTACTAAGAGTACTAACCTTTAAATGAAATGGAATATCTGTAGTTATTCACCATTCATCACCTTCTATGGATATGGAAATGAAAGAATTACTTGGGACACTGAAGATGTATAAATCACAAATAAAGGATGAATCGGATGATCATAAAATTATAATAAGATGGAAAAAATTTTCTCTATAGGATACATCAAAAACAAATAATGGAAGAATAATAAAATAACCCATATTATAAAAGAATTTAGATTCCTAGAATTCTAAAATGAAATCGGCTTAGTTAACTATAATTTTAAAAAAATATAAGAAGACGGAAATAGGATTCATAGAATCCTTCATGTAGGATAAAAAATAAATGATATATTTTATATGTTAGGAATAAAAGACATGGGGTCATATTAGATCTTATTTTCCTTAAATTAAGGATGAATAAATAAACGGAGAAGCGAGATATCAAAATAATTATTATTATGAGAACAAATGAAAAAGAGAGATAAATGTTATTTGAAGTGTATATAATGAATACAATAGCCCTTAAATTTTTGATTCAGAGGAAGAGAAATAAAATTTAAAATCCACCATGTTCATCATGGATGAAGAGTGAAAGGAACAAACTTATTACACCTCTAATTATGATACTAGTAGTTTCACAAATTTCAAATTGTTTTCAGTACATTCTATGATAGTATATAAATATGAATCCATATTACATAAGCATAAATAATTAAAAAAAATACTTAATGGTGTCTTAGGTGAAAGAGATGACACTCTAAAACAAAATCAAGAGTAAATAGAAAAATTCAATTCATCTGTATCAAATAGTATCAATCAAGAAAATAAAATCAAGGAATTATGGGATGAAGTGGAATCCTATAAATGTATTTCTATTGTTTTTAATAAAGGATAAAATATCATAAATGAGATTATTAAAAATAATTTCATTAATGGGGAATTATTTGGAATTATAATTTTGGGTGACAAATTAATGTTGTATAAAACATATTTTTGTACCCCACTCAAAATATTCAAGCTAATATTATTATAATAAAAATGGTCATTTACTAATATATGTCATTTGAGAAATCTTCAGGTTAATGGTGTTAAGATAGAATTTTTTTATAAATGTTTTTTGAAGCTAGTGATATAAATTATGAAAAAATAAATAAGATATAGAATTCATGATAATTGCGTGTTAACACTATGAGACGTAATAAGATATTTTTACCAAAACAAGAAGATGTCTAATTACATTATCATGAAATAGGCCGTAGAAAAATAAAACCCATATGGTATATGGATAGTGGTTGTTTTTGTAATATCATTGGATACTCAATAAACATTCATAAACTATATCAAATGGATGGAGTACTGGTTAGTTTTGGTGATAATGTCAAAGGAAAAATAGTTAGAGTTAGAACCGTTTGATATATAATGACTTTATTAATCAAAAAAGAACAATATGTGAAAGGGTTAAAAAATAATTTGATAAATATTTCTCATCACATTGATGATGGATTTTATGTTGATTTTTTAAACAATTCAGGCTCTTGTTTTTAAAAAGGATTCATAAATTTAGATCACTAAGAAGCTATAATGATTATACCTTGTTATTTTATACCTTGTGTAAAAAATAGTTAATTATATAAATTAAAATAAAATGAAATCATGGATTTGTAATAGAATCCATTGGCATTATTACTTATATTTATTAAATAAATATTCTAATGAACCTTCATTTTCTAATTTTCCTAGTCTTATGTTTGACAATGACAGATTCTGTGATGCATGATGAATTGGAGAGTAGGAATAATCTTTATTCAACTAATTTAACAACATTGCTACATCTAAACCATTATAAGTAATCCAAATTTATTTTTTGGACCCTCAAGAGTAGAAATAATGAATGGTCAATTCTATATTTTTGTTCTAGATTATGACTATTTAGTAATTACTTTGGCCTATTTTTTAAAAATCAAAATTGAACTATTCACTACTTTAGAAGGATTCTATAAAATTTTTCAGAATGATTAATGAAATAAAATAATTTCATAGAGAAGTGATCATGATAGATAAATTTTTAATCATGATTTTAATTTAATTTTCTCAAATCATGGTATTAAACCTACCTTCAATGCACTAATAACACCTAAAAAAATGGAATTGTTGAATGGAGAAATCGAACTATTCTAGAAATGGAAATAACTATATTGAATGAATAGAGTCTTCATCACAATTTCATCTACGAAGCTGTAAGAATAGTCTCCAATATAATGAATAGAGTTTTAATAAGGCATATTTTAAAAAAGAACAAATATGAGTTTTGGAAAAATTGAAAACCTAAAGTAATGTACATTAATGTTTTAGGATGAAATATTTATATATTAAATAATAAAAACAACATTTGAATGTTCAATCAAAAAACTGATGAATTAATAGTTTTTGGATATCTGACTACCAGTATAGAAAAAAGTGTGTTTAATAAAAATTAAAATATTATTGAAGAATTAGTTCATCTAATGTTCGATGAAACTAGCCCTTTTATTATAAAGAAGATCAATGAGATGAATTCACAGAATCTTTTGACAATATGGGACTTGAAACACATAAAACGAATTTTGAATATAATATTAATAAAACTCAGTCTAGTTCAAAACAATATGATGTTGAAGATCATAAGAGTTTATTCCCTGTAAATCATATAACAATAAATAACAATACTATAAAAACTATTATAGGATATGTAGATACATAAATTATAAATAGATGAAAGGTGGGAAACCTAGAATAATTCATAGCCTTTCAATCTGAATAAGATCCTAAGACTATTGGAGAAGCATTAAAAGATTAGAGTTGGATGATAGAAATTCAGGAAGAGATAAAAAATAAAAATTAATCATCTTTGGTAGAATGTATAAATACAAAACAATTATCCATGTTTAGAATGTAAGTGGGTCATTAGAAGTAAATAAGAAGATCGAGGGATCATAGTTGGAATCAAGTCCAGATTAGTAGTTAATGGATATAATCACGAAGAATGAATATATTATGATGAGTCAGTTTCCCCTATATCTATATTAGAATCTATTAGAATCTTTTTAGGCTATGCATCTTATATGAAATTTAAATTATACTAGATGGATGTTAAATCGTCCTTTTTAAATTGTTTTTTAATACATGAATTTTATATTGAACAACCTCCTAATTTTAAAAATATTAAAAAACATTCTTTTTTAAACATACTAAAGATCTCTATGGCCCTAAAAAATAACTCATATATGGTAATAAAGATTAATTTATTTTCTTAAAAAATGGTTTTACAGTGGGATTTGATGTTCCAACAGTTTTTTAGAAAACTATTTGGTCTAATATTTTATTTGTTAAAATATATATTGATGGTGTTATTTATGGTGAAACTTATAAAAATATTTTAAATGATTTTTCAATGAAAATGAAAAAACAAATAATATATATTATGGGAGATCTAAATTAATTCGTTGGATTTAAAATTTATCAAAAATGTTATGGAAATATTTTACACCATTGTAAATAAATTATTGATTTATTGAAAGAGTTTGGACTTGAGAATATAAAGACATCTATAACTCCTATGTGTACAAATATAAAACATTATTTCGATGATGATATATAAATACAGTAAACAACATGTTATAATGCATTATGATTTATAGTTTGTTATATCTTACGGCTAGCAGACCATTTATTATGTTTTTGTATGTTGATGTGTTGTTGTTTTTCAAATCCAAAATAATATCATCCTACTACTATTAAAAGTATTTTTTGATATTTAAATGGAACTATTTTTCAATATCTTCTATACCTAAAAACATTGGATTTAAATTTGATTTCAAATTCAGATTCTGATTTTGGAGGTTTTAGATTAGATTGAAAAATTAAATCATAACCCTATACATTTTTTGGATAATATTTAGAATCATGGTATAGTATGAAACAACACTCAACTACCATGTCTATTGCAGAAGTGGAATATGTTTCTAATTGTAATTATTGTGCATAAGTTTTGTTGATGAAAAAATCCAAATAGGAATTGTGAAAAATTTTAAAATTTTACCAATTTCATGTGATGATAATAGTATAATAAATATTTCACAAAATCCTATATGTCAATCTAGGACTAAAAAAAATTATATAGAATAAATTTATTAAAGATAGTTTTATTATAAATGATATATCTTTCATATTCTTTAATACCAAATATCTATTAGCTGACATTTTTAATAACCGACATCAGAATGCATGTTTTGATTTTATTTAGAGAAGTTTGGTAAATTTAATTTTAAATTATTGATTTATTTTATTTTATATCACTATTTATATATTATGTACATTATATGCTGTATAGAAAATATTATAATTCATTATTTTATTTAGTTATGTGCTAATTAGATTTTTAAAAAATTACTTTATATATATTTTAAAAATAAAAACATAATGATTTCATCCTCAATTTTCAAGAGCAAACTATTTTCCTTCTCTAACTCTCTTTATCATCTCATACAGGACCCTTAAGTTTACATAATATCTCTCTCACTCTTTTGATTCCAATTTATTAAATCCCTAAACCATAAATCACTTCAATATTGAATACTACAGAGATGGGATCCTCTCTATGACCTAAATATGATGAGTTCGATACGTTTACTTGTCCAACAAGGAATTCATACAATGTGCTGCAAGGAAAGGTAATTTATTTTGATTTATTAGATTCTATAAATCATTAATTCAATGGAAGAAATGTTATTTTAATGTATGGATTGTTCTTTTGGACACGATAACACACTTTTTTGTATTTGACATTGAATTAATGGAATTTTTTTGAAATGTATCATTCTATCACAGATTTTATGAAGATATTATTATCTCTAAGACTGATGATTCTAAATTTCATATTTATTCTACGGAAATGACTATGATTTAAATTCTATATAATGTGGGTAGATTCATATTTATTTAATAAATATATGTAATGAAAAAAAATTTTCTGAGGAAATTATTTTTCAATTTTTTGGAATAACTAAAAAAATTAATTATAAGAGAACATACTTCTGAACACAATGTTATGATGAAATTCATTAAATATGATATTTTTTGAAGAACAACTGAGCTAGAAAAATTCAAATATCCAGCCATGTATTTGATGTTTTTTTCAATAACATGATGTTAAATTTCATTATGTTTGTGATATAGTATCTAAACCATTACTTCCACAAGTTTGTCGAGATGAGATGTTATCTCTTTTGAAGGATTATTTTAACTTTTTTCTATTGAAATGGTATGATTTTTAATATTTTTTAAAAAAAATATATTCACAAAAATGTTATAAAAGATTGAATTGTTAGGAAGTTCGGCTTTGTTATGAGAAATTATTGCAACAGTCTCTTTCAAGTGGGTGTAGGGCAACAACAAAGGCTAATGAAAACTGATTTGAGGAGAAAACAATGATTCCTTTAGTTGGAAATGATATATATAGTCATAATGAATATATCAAATATAGGTAATAATAAACTTTTATAAAAAGAAGAAGTATTATAGTTTAAATTCAATAGACAATGGATAAAGCACCAGGAGTAGCTGAGCGTGAAGCTCCCATGGTTGAGCATGTTGTTAAAGAGGATCACAGTTAGCAACGTCAAAGGAAATATGTAGATAATCATAAATCCCACTTTATTATTGTTCCTAATTTTTATTCATCTATAATATCTTCTACAAAAGATAGATCAGTTTATAATTAAATTCATTGTTTGGCTATGATAGAAGTTCATAAAATGAATGATATCAATGAACATGACATTGAATATCCTGATTCATTTAATTCTAATGATGAATCCATAGTAATAATATTAAATATATTGGATGTTGAAAACATGATTCATGGAAAACATTGGGAATCATAGAAAAATAATTTTGAAGAGTTAAAAGACACTAATTTGAATAGTTTAGTGTTTGAGACTTAGAATCCCCATCTAAGAAAATTCCATAACAATCTTTTTTTTTGATGCCTTCAGGAGTTTATTAGTAATATGTGTTGTGAGTTCAATTTATTGAGAGATGAATATTTCAAAACATCATATTTTGATGATTTATTGATGATGATCTGGAGGGAATTTTATGCTTTCAATGAAATAAATCAAACATCAACCTCCTCTCAACAGACACAAATAGAATTTATCAGGATGTTTAAAGTTATTACATTAGTGTTGGATGATTTTAATGATAGTATGTGCACTCTTTAGTGTGACAATACTCCATAAAGTGTTATTTTATACAATCAACGTAATTTGGATAATAAAATACCTCCAAATGAATACTAGTTTTAATTTCTAATTAATGAAGTTATGGATATGGTGACATCATTCATTTAGTCAGAGGAAGCAGTGAATAAATTTGTGAAGTCTAATTTGATTTAGAATCTAAAAATTTGTCACTATTTAAATAATATTCTTGAAAAGTGGCCATATGTATTCAAAAACCATTTCAAAATCATTTTTTTGAAGAAAATTGATATTAATTGTACATTGAAATCCATTCCACATCTTGATAAACCTTCTTCCTCTAGAAATTCAAATCATAACAACTTATTTTGAAGAAAAACATTCAGTGGGTGTCGATTGTACTATATTATCAAAACATTTGAATTAATTTTAAATTAAATTCCAATTATTATTACATTATATTATATTATTTTATTTTCTATCAATAAATGACATCTAATCCTAAATTAATTTATCTTATTATTTTTTATAACTGTTAATTTATTGTTCAATTCTATAATATCATTAGTTTAAACATTTTTTTATTGTAAACAATGTTTTTGATATAACAAAAGGAGGAAGAATATTTTTCCACTATGGGATAATATTTATGGATGGGGAGAATATTTCTATGGGTGAATATCTATGCAGAATATATATTGGGGGTGAATATTTGAAAATAAATAAAATCATTGGAGAAAATATTAAATTTATAAGTATCTATTTTCATTAGTGAAATAATACAGTGAAATTGAAATATAAAAATACTTTCTACATCTATATTTTTATATTTAAAAATCATATATTTTCATTGAATTTTTAATCTTTTTTGAGTTTTTTATGATAAAAAATGGGGAGATTATTGGGAATGTATTGTCTCAACAATATTCTATAATTTAAGATGATTTTGATGCTAACAAACACCCCTGCTTGTCTTCTAATGATGTTTTCATGAGTGAGTTTTCAGGAATTTTTAAACAGATTAAAGGAATTTAACATTATTGGAATTACACTAGAAACACTATTTAAAAACATACTTTTAGAAAATGAACTTATGATTCATCATCCGTTTTTTACACTATAATGTTTATTCATACATATGGTATCAACCATATATTATGCTAAAATATTTTTCATTTGTATCATAATCCTTATGTTCAGAGAATTACTTATTGTATAGATCATCAACCTTATGTTGGAATTTGTAGTTACTATTCATCAACCCTACATTCGATAAATTTGAATGTATGTTTAATCATTGCCATTTTCAGGATATTATGCTAAAAATTAAAACGTTTGGATTATCATCCAAATGCTATAATTTCCTTACGTTACATGGAGATGATTCTATGTTTATGGAACCTTACATTAGTAGGAACCAGAAACTATGCAAAGGAACCCCACTCTATACAAAGGAAAGCAATCCTGTTTGAAGGAACCTTACACTACACAGTTTAACCATACATTGTGTTTTCAACAGAGATGTTTTTATGCCTCATTTTCAATCGCAGATTGTTGTAACAATTGTGTCAAAGCTGAAGTCCAATAGAAGGATCAATATAATGATTTCAAATAACTATATTCATTGGAGGAAATCTCACCTTCTCCTAAGGGATGTTAGGACTCCCATAGTCAATTGGAATTTCAAATTCCACAACCATTCAAGCTATTCTTTTGGATTTAGAATATCAAAGAATGTTATGTATTCTATATATTTCTTCAAAATAACTTGTCCAAAATATGTGCATGATAAGTGGATCACCTATGAAACTTTATTCATAAAATAATATTTTAAAATGTAGATGAAACAAATGATTGATTCTAAAAACACCACACTTTAGAGATATACTTGTTCAATTTTATACAACTCTATGATTAATATAGTTGTATAGTTGCAACATTTCTAAAGAAAATTTTGAAACAAAGATCACTTCAGACTATTTCATTCATGAAGATAATATTTAATGAAGAATAAGATCCATCAAATATCAGTTTATTACTACTGCAACTGTGATGATCAACATGAACCTTTGAAAATACTCTCTTGATTTATTAGATTTTCTACTGATCATATTCAGTTGTGATGGGGTGTTAGCTTTTCCATCAAAGATGTGGATAACTAGTTCATTGTTATTTACCTAAAGTCTTTGTTATTAGTCTCTTTTTAAAAGTTTTAATTGCATACACATATTTATAGAATTATGGTCTTATGATAATTAGACAATTCTATTGAAATTTAGTACTCTCATAGAGATAGTGATTGGTAGAGTGGACTAATAGATCTTTGTTCCCTGAACCCCAATAAAGTGCTATGTTAATTATTCCTTTATCCACTCCATATTATTTTTATATATGTAATCACTGTATATCCATATAATGAATAATGGATTTAGAAAAACAAAATTGTGGAATATTATTGAAAATAAACAATTCACCCCTCTCTTATGTTAGTTTCTGTATTCTAACTGAACAACTTCTTGGTTTTCCATTTTTTTCCAATGGATTAATGTCTTTTCAAAATCATCTTTGTTCTTGATGAAAATTTGTGAAGTAAATTTACAAACTAGGAATCACAAATCACACAATCATGGTGCCTTGAAGGACTCATCATGCTTCGAAGATCGACATGGGATCACGAAGTGCTAGTTCTCTAATAAGCATCCACTAGGAACCGATTCGTTTAACCTGTTTCTAAATGAGAATTCACAAGGTGTACTGGGGATTCACAGTTCCTGAGATCAATCACACATTTTCCAAGACATGATGTTCAGAAAGTGGTCCTTCACATTGAATTTACATGTGATTGTCTTTCAAACATTTCAATTCCCTCGGTAGACCAGAGCTTCACAGCGATCTCACACCACACTACGTGAACCCTTATCATGAGTCAGCATTGAGATCTAATTTGTTCTAGAGATATATCATTAAGATAGAAGCATCATTTTCTCCATGTATCCCATTCTATTAGGTCATATTTTAAAGCACCATAATCTATTCCTAAATGGAAAATGAATTAAAAATCTCCAAAGAGACTACCTCATTTAGCTCCGTTATAGATCCCTTCCGCACTACGAATAGTGTGAATGTGTCATAAAAAACACCTCTATAACAGCTGTGGGGAAATAACAGAATCATATGTAATCTAGATGGATACATTCTAAACTGCCTCAAAGAAATGATGGAAGCCTCTACAACCCCAACATATGTGTTAATAACCATGTAAATTAAATGATAAAATCCACTGCGGGTCTGAAAATGTGGCCTCTATTCATGATGTTCTATTTCCAACATGGTGCGCCCTCAATGATTCAAGACTCCTTGTGCCTATAAATATGAATCTCACCCCCCAATTATGTCATCAATACCTTGAACATTCTCATTCCTATATCATGATTCATTAAGCATCATTTTTTCTATGAACCAATGTGAAAATACATCTCCCAATGTACGTCAACACTGTGAACGAGCATTCTCCTTACAAATATTTTCCTCTGCATCATGTGGGGATGCCCTTTGGGAATCCCTATAACTATCAGGTGGGTATGATTAACTTTTGGGTAATTGTTTCTTGGGGGATTGTTCTGCATTCATGAAGCACCATTCAAGAACATGTTGACTATAGTCCTTGGATGGGTCAACATGCTTTGCGTTGATACTCCTTTCACATAGATCCTTTTCACCTTACATTATGAATCACATCCATTTATGAATTATTTTATATTCAAAAAACATAATAACTTCATCAATCCAATATTTGTAGGAACTTCTAGTTTGTGAACACGTCTCTTGTGTGGCCCTCCAGGCCTGTACGAACTGATTTTATTGTTTTTTTAGTGGGGTTTCATATAGATTTTCCTCCACTTATAGATATTCGTATAGGTACTGTAATGGATATTGCTAATTTTCATATATACGATAATGTGATCCCCTCGAGTAACCATTCCCCTATCCCATTTCTCATGGAATTTCATGTACCTTCCGTCCCCCATGTGTGGGTTGATGAGTGTTATGTAATTCACTTTGGTGAGGATCTATTCGTCATCATTTTAATTGTAGTATGTTAAACATCTAAATAACATAATCCTTGAAACATGATGTTATAATGTGAGTTTCTGAATGTGTGGAATGTTGTGATATAATATAAAGATAATGAGCCTTAGTTCATTACCACTCATCTCTCCCTTTGGGATTTGACGTTGTGTGCTCCTCGGGCAGTCTTCACATAGGCCCCAACACTCTCTAATTGAGTGTTACTTGGGTGATTTTCATATCCTCAGAGTACATCAAATAACCCTCCTTTGGATTCCCCCTAATGTAATCCCCAATATACATCTCCCATGGAGGCTATAAGTGTGTATTCACCCCACCATCCTTTTTGGTCATACCTTTTCTGACACGATCATCTAGTCTATTACTACCTATTTTTTCCCACACTGAGTAAGACTCACATGGGATTAGTGTTTAACAGTGACCATGTGATTCATTTGGTCAGCCAACATTGTGTTAGTCCCCATACACCTCATATCGCATGATATTAAATTCTATACCCATCTGATCTACAAGGAAACATATCCTTGTATCCTAAAAAAGGTATGTATGAAGCCTTTATGGGGTTTAATACCTTCGTTCCCCACAATCTGTCCATTCCATGCATGTCACACAGATTCACAGGCATCAGCAATGACACTTGACTATATCCCCTTTCAAAATATATAGGTTTTGATCATCAAAAATCCTTTTCAAGGTCAAATACCAACCAATGGAAGTCCCTGGTACTCCCCATAGTGATGTAACCTATTAATGTGATTCATTCCCCTTTTGGGGCGCATATCTCGGATACTCTTCTATAGGGTGTTCTGATCCACCCGAGAATCTAAGAATGCATAAGCTGCAACATGTCAAATGTTTATTGTCCTTTGTTTACACATTAACCACATGTCCTAATTTTACAATGGATTTTAACCATGTATAATCCCTATACATCGTCATACACATCCCTACATGATAATACCTCTTACGATGTGATACTAACCATCTGTAAGCCCCATCCTATCTCGGGGTCCATATCCTTTTTGTATACCCCGATTCAATACCACATCCCAAACTACGTAGACGTTGACCCCTACCATTCATATAAGGTTTGTTGGATGCCACCTTGATGTTAATTCCCATCATCCATTTCCCATACTAGAATCTCTCCCTTGATCCATCCTGTTTTGGGAAGATCATCCTCCAACACGAAGGTTCAACATCCTTAGGGTCCCCATCCATGCCCCATTGTCATGAGGCACCTCCTCAGGTGTCTCATCATACCATTTTTGAACTACACGGACTTTGACTCCCAGCCACTAGGATATGTAGGAAACCTCTTAGAGGTTAAATCCAATCATGATAATCTCCACAGTAGTTCCATTTCACCCTTACAAACCTCTCATCACTTCCACCGAATCAACCTAGATTTTACATGGGGCAGAAAATACAGGGGAACTCATTCCACTCTTAAGGGAATTTAGCCAAGCGTAATACCCAAATCACCCATTAGAACTATGTAGGATATGATCTTTGTTTTCTAGATAGGGTACATATGTTGCCTCTATGATTTTTATCCCATTAAATGGTAATTCTTAGTGAAACCATAGGTAGGATCCACCTTCTCTAATCATACATTTAGGATGATTAGATCAGACTTTATGGTGTGAAATCTTTTCGTATTGGCACACACTAGCTCTGGTATGTCCTTACTAGGCATTTTGAAGAATAGAGGTGGTAAATTTTATCGATGCTCCATCCTAGGGGAAATCTATATGATCCACCTTTATAGGTGTTTTGATCAGTCCTATCTATCTCTAATAGACATTAAACTCAATGAGTACCGCATGGTAAACATGGGATGTTGAGGAAACACTTAGGGAACTGCCTCTGGAATAAGATACCCCACAATTGATGTCATATTCCTCAGTCTTCCACACCCATGAGAAGCACTCTGATATGGAAAATTATAGGTTTATCAAGGTTCCAGCACCAAAACATTCCATGGATGCCCTAATGTGACAACTTCCCTAACCAAATTTTACAACCTTGCCATGAACCATTGAAAATTTCCATATGGAAGAAGCGTAATAAACCAATGTCCACAAAGTGATGGAGCCGGGAATGAGATTCATGAAAAACGTCCAAATCAATAAGGGAGACTCAAACTATGTAGCAAATCTTGTTGAGGAAGCCACAAAAGGAGAGGCCAAAATCCCATCATCCCATTTCGATCAAGGGGCAGTAATATTTGAAAAGTGATGAATGATGCCTGTCATTGGAAAGTGGTAAGGTCGGCCAATAGAAGAGACTATCACCATCTATGATGATGCATGGCGACCTTCCCTTGTGAAGGTTCTAGAAACAGGAAAAATGATATATCAATTCCATATTTGAATTCCAGTTAATGGATTTGATTTTGAATCTAGGTAAAACTATATAATATATATATATATATACCATAAGGAAATAATTATTTAAATTCCACACTAATGGTTGATTCATTAATTATGGAACAATGAGATAATGGATATTAATGAGTTTAATACAAATTTCTCTCTAGTTGGATCGTCATTCTTATTTAATAATATAGTAATTCAAAAATAATCTTTATAATATAATATACAAGAATAAATATTCATTTCATGATAAAAAATGTGTTTGGGTTTATCACCCCACCACATGTAAATTTACAATTGATGCCCTATTATCCCAACTATATAGGAATAATGAATTATTTTGAACTCTAGTCCATATAGATTCACATATGTAAAATATTTGGGACCTTCTAAAAATAAAATATTTGAAAAAGATTAGGTCCCAATAATAGGATAAAAATTATGTGAAGAGGGTTTAATAATCAGACCACCATGAAGTTCATTAATATCATATATCTCAAGAATTCAACATGAAATATTACTAATGTTTAGACGTTTTTTGTCAGAATTCCAACACAAATGACTATTTATGATGGGAAGTTATCACTAATAGTCCATCTTAAGAAACTACATCATAATTATGGTTAATTGTGACAACCCGTTTGAAATTGTGATTATTTTTTATATATGTATCATTCGTAGAAAATATTTTTTGTAATTTTGAAAAAAAACAATTGCGATATTTGTATATTTCAAGACTAATAATAGTTTTTCAAAAAATAAATTAAAAAAATTAAAAATTTAAAAAATTATAAATTGACTTAAATAATTAAAATTATATGGAAAATTCTTCAAAAAATTATAAAGTTAAAAATAATTAATCTATAAATTAAAAAATTAATTAAATATTATTAAAATAAATATAATTAAAAAAATTATATTAAAATATCATAGTAAAATAAATTTCAAAATTAAAGTTCAACTAAATTAATTTAAAAATTAAAAATTATTACAAATAATAAAAGAATTCAGATAAATAATGTTAAAACATTAACAATATTAATAAATATTTAAAAAGTAGGAAATAATTAAAAATTCATTAAATGTTAATAAAAAATATAAAAACTAACTAATAAAATAATAAATAAATTGAAAATTTACCTATAATTAATAATTAAAAAATTTCAAACAATTAAAAAGAATAAAATAATTACAAATCATTTAAAATATGACAAAACAAAAAATAATTACAAATAATTGAAAATAAATAAAAATAATTCAAAATAAATAATAATTAAGAAATAATTTAAAATATTTTTACATACATAACTATATTAGAAAGTGATAAAAAAATTAAAATATTAAAACAAAAATAAAAAAATGTAAATAAAAAAATTTATAAAAAATAAAAAATTAAAAAATTAGGTATTTTTTTATTAAGGTATAAATTATAAAAAAACTGAACAAAAATAAATAAAATTTTTAATAGAGTTCAAATCAATAAAAATATTAAAAAAACTACTAATAATTAAAAAAATCAAGGGTCATAAAAAATATTAAAAAATTACAAATAATGGAATAAATTATAATCAATTAAAACTAATTAAAAATAAATAACAAAATTCAAATATAATTTAATATATTTATACATATATATAAATAATAGATAGTAATATTAAATACATTTAAAAAAATTTAAAATAATTAAAAAAATTAAAACACATACAAAATTACTAAATATACACATAATTATAAATTTAATATAATTTCAATTCATTAAGAATTTTAAAAAACATAATTAAGAATTATAAATCTATCTATAAAATAACAAAATTATAAATAATCAAAATAAGTAATTAAATTAAAAATTATTAAAAACTTTGTATAATTTAATATATATTAATAAAATAATTATAAATTACTAGAAAGGTATAAATCCTAGAATATTCAGTTTTTAGTTAACAACAATAAAAAATTTGTGTCAATCATATCCAATGGACAATCAAATGTTTTATTACTCCTGGCCAAAATGATGATAGACTATTTCATTTTTATATTTCTAAAAATTTATAATAATTTATTCACACACACACAAAAATAGATAACGATATAAAAATTAAATATCTAATAATAAAAAAAGGAGAATAAAAGACAGGTCTATAAAATGATCAACCTAGGGTTCTACAAAAACAAAATCATGTTATAAAATTCTCAACTTAGGGTTTTCCAAAAATAAAGAATAACACATTTTGATTCAATCCTAAATAATGACGAACTAGGACACAAACGGTAACAACCTACAGTTACCTTATTGGCTTGAGGAGGCGGTGAGGGATACTTGGCCTTAAGCAACATTCCCATGATGCCAAATGCTGACAATAAATGATGAGGGTTTCAAGATCACGTTGGGGAACAATTTTCCCTTAATACAAACCAACCAAACCATCTACAAAAGCCACTATATTATGCGTGTCAAATAAACACCCAAACATGTATCCACAAACACAACCATGTTGTTCTACAATACAACCCCAAACCAATACAGCAACACATGTCCACCAATATCAGAGTATAAACGAAAACTAAACAACCAAATCACCATGAGCCATGACACCTCCACAACTCCACACCCAGCTCCATACTCCAAGATCTACCAAGACATCACAAAGCACCACTAAAGGAGGTTGGTGCCATACATTTGCCCACGTCATGGTACACGCCATCTACAAAGACACCAACGTGACGAAGCAGGGGGTGTGTAATAAAACACGGTAGGATTTACCCAAATGACTTCCCCACACACACCACTTGGATAAGAACATTAGCACATTTATATAAAACAGTTTATATAAATTAAAAAAAAGTGAAACCATTTTGATAAGCCAAACATGCCCTTACCAAGCCATCACACCCAACCTGAGCAACCTAGGGAAAGATAGAAAAACATACCACAAACCATCTCATCATATACCATTAGCACAACAAATCCATATTGCAAAGAAATCCACAACAAAAAAAACAACAACCAAACAACCAAACAACCAAATAGTTGAGCTTCCGTCCAACCCGTTCACTCATTCACAACAAGCAGCACTTCCCGTCCACTTACCATTGATGGTGGCCATTCCACCCACTATCCATCCCCTTTTTATAGTGGTACTTCTCTCAACTTCCATACAACCTTAAAATCAATCACAACCAAGCATATAACCCATCAAGGTCACAAGAACATGCAATCATCCAATTCCATTGCATATCAATCCACTTCAATAAATCACCCATTTATTGAAAACCATTTTCTATTACAAACAATACTTCAATAGAACAACCATTTTGGTTGAAAAACATTCCATCGATCATTTCCGAAATTCACCTATATTATCCCATTTTAAAATCATCATTTCAAAATCCACAAGAATAACATTTCACCATAAAACAACCTTTTCCCAAAAATCCCTAAAACATCCCCAAAGGATTTCCAACCACTTTCGAATAACATTTCAAAATTAATTTTCATCACAATAATTAATTTTAACAAGGAACGACTAGTTCTGAACAAGTGGAGTCGAGAGAGAATCCACCTACCTTTAGGGTTCCTGAGAAATCGACCCACAAGCCACCACACCTCAAATCCGGTGAACGCACCACCGAAACCTCTCTAGATCCCTTTCCCTAACATCCACAAGCCTTAATATTAACTTCCATGGAAACCAAAACCCTATATCTACACAAAACAAATGTAGATCTAGAAAACCAAGAATGTGAGGGATGTAGATCTAGGAGAAAACACAAGAAAAAACAAGAGGAGAGAGTTATGTGGGAGAAACCACCATCAAACCACCTTGAATCCCATTTAAAACCATTCCAAATCGAGTGGGAGAGCCCCTCCAACCCTTGAGAACTGAAAATCCTGAGTAAGGATCGAGTGGGATAAAATTTGGAGTAAAATGAGGTAATATTGAGTGAGCCAGTGTTTTATCACCCTAATTATATGTGGTCGCACGGTTAGCCCGCACGGTTTGGAAAATAGTGTGCTAACCGTGCGCATGCTACTGCATTGGGAGTAAGGGTCTGCATGGTTGCCTCACACAGTTTGGCAAATAGTGCATCGTTCGTGCGAAGCCTACTATCTCCCCTACACTATTTCTGGGGAATCTGTACGGTTTCCAATAACTGTGCTCAAACCATGAACCCCTTTAAAATCCTCCAACTCATCCAAAACCATTCCAAACTCTCCCAAACCTCTTACCTACTCATCCCATGAATTTTAAACACAAAAAAATGCATAAAAATGGACACATACCTCAAACCGGTGGTGCTAAATTCTCCCCACCATTGGACATTCCATCCTCGGAATGTAGTGAACCCGCCCTTTGCTGAAAGAGAATGGGCCACTGCATGACCATCTCTTTCTCACGCTCCCAAGTCTCCTCTTGAATCTTACCATGTTTCCACAGAAGACGAACTAAACCGATGAATTTACCATGCAATACATTCTCTTGCCTATCCATAACCTCCACTGGCATGTGGTCAAATAAAGCATCTAGTTCTATCTCAACATGATCCCATCGAATCACATGGTCACGATCCAACTGATACTTTTTCAGTTGTGAACATGAAATAAACTGTGCACCACACTGAACCTAGGTGGAAATTCCAAACGATAAACCACCTCACCATCCCACTCAAGAATATCAAAAGGTCCAATATACCTCAGAGATAACTTTCTCTATGTCCCAAACCAACGATGTCCCAACCAAGGAGAGATCCTTAAGAACACAAGATCAGTCACCTCTAACCACAACGACCATCGACGATGATCCACATACAATTTCTGATGACTATGATCCATCTCTATTCTCTTCCTGATCAACATGATCTTCTTCGTAGTCTCCTGGACAAGGCTCGGTCCAACCATCGAGGACTCACCTGTTTCCACCCAACATAGCGGAGAACGACATGGTCGCCCATACAATGCTTAAAACGGAGCCATCTATATGGATGAATGATAACTATTATTGTATGAGAACTCAACCAATGAAAAGTTCTCCTCCCAAGATCCACCAAAATACATGACACAAGACCGCAACATATCCTTCAATGTTTGTATTGCCCTCTCAGATTGACCATCCATCTGAGGGTGATAAGCCGTGGTCATCATCAACTCCTTCCCAAGGGATTGCTTCATGTATTTACATAAAAGAGATGTAAACCACAGATATCAATCTGATACAATTGAAACAAGAACACCATGCCTCATTACCACCTCTTGGATATAGATTTTGGACAGATCCTCCACTATATGAGATTCACGAATTGGAATGAAATGGGACGACTTAGATTGACAATACTCTATCACCCAAATGGCATCGTTCATATTGATTGTTCTTTAGAGACTTGTGACAAAATCCATCGCTATCTACTCCCACTTCCAAGCAGGGATTGGTAAGGACTGCAACATTATTTCTGGACTCTGATGCTCTCCCTTGATCTACTGGCAAGTCAAGCATCTAGAAACATACTCAGCCACTCTTCTTTTTTATACCAGCACACTTTTAATGCATTATACATTTTCTGAATTCCAGGGTGAACAAACCACCTGGAATGATGATAGGCCCTGAGAAGATCCTCCTAACAAGAAATTAATACAACCATCCAGTTACGAAAACACAAAACTAAACCTCCTTTCAGTTTCCAAACCTCCATGGTCTCCCCACCATTTAAGTCTCGACCCCATGGTCACTCACTCGGAATCAAATATATGTGCCGCTCAAACTAGGTCAACCAAGTCAGGAATCAACAAAACTGGAAGGAAGACCACTCTATCGCCTTGGACCTCACATTCCAACCACATATCAGCTTTAACCGACATCAACTGCCAATGGTATGAGGCCTGTTTCACCACATGAGCATATGATTTTCTACATAATGAATCCACCACCGAAATTCCCTTAACCGGTGTGTACATCAAGTCAAAATAAAACATCTCAAGAAATTCCATCCTTATACATTGCCTCAAGTTCAAATCCCTTTGTGAGAAAATGTGTTTCATGCTCTTATGATCTGTATATACAATAAATTTCTAACCGAAGAGATAATGATGCCCTACTTTTAATGCATGGACCACCGCTGCCACCTCCAAATCATGAGTTAGGTAGTTCTTCTCATGCACTCTCAACTGCCGTGAGAAATATGCAACCACATGATTACCTTTCATGAGAACACACCCCAACCCTGATCTTGATGCACCACAATACACCATGTACCCTTTTCCTGATTCTTGAAAAACCAAGATTGGTGCTGATGTAGGATGACCTTTTAGCTCATCGAAACTCTACTCACACTATTCATTCAACCGGAAGGGATCGTTCATTCTTGACAAAGCTGTCATCGGTGATGCCTAACGTGAAAAATCACAAACAAAACCCTGGTAATACCAGGCTAGACCAAGAAAAATCCATATATAAAACACATTCCTTGACAGTTTCCATGATAGAACAACCTCTATATTTTCTGGATCCACTGAAACACCCCTTTTAGAAATCACATGGCCATGAAAATGAACTTTCTGTATCCAAAAGTAACACTTTGACAATTTGGCATACAAATGATGATCCCTCAAGATCCCCAACACTATCGTCATGTTCTTCTCATGCTCCACCCTTTTATTTGAATACACCAGAATATCATCAAAAAACACCACCACAAATGAATCTAGATATCTCTGAAATATCTGATTCATCAATGTCATAAACATCGCTGGAGAATTCGTTATACCAAAGGGAATTACCACTTATTCAAAATGACCATATATACTTTTGAATGATTTTTTAAGAATATCCTCCTTCTTCACCTGCAATTGATGATATCCCGACCTCAAGTCGATCATGGAAAACCACTGGACTCCCCTCAACTGGTCGAAAAAATCATCAATTTGTGGAAGTGGGTATCCATTCTTTTTCAAAACATGGTTAAGCCTACAATAATAAACACAAAGCCTCAATGTTTCATCCGCCATTTTCACAAACAACAACGGTGCTGCCCAGGGAGACGTGCTAGGTTGGATAAACCCTAGTTTTCTAGCTCTTCCAACTAGGCTTTCAATTCCTGTAATTTAGCTGGTGCCATCCGGTAAGACGGAAGTGAGATAGTACTAGTCCACTGATGGAGATCAATCGTAAAATCCACTTCTCTTATGGGAGGTAACCTAGAGAATTATTTAGGAAACACATCCATTAAATGATCCACCACTGCCGTAAGAACACTCTTCTCAACACTCTCTAACGATTCCAAAGAAAAAACTGCCAATTGATACGATAATATACCCACTACTGGTGCCAACATACCCGTTGCACCCTTCAATTCATACTTATCTCCTCTAAAGAGATTTCTAACGCCATCATGTGTGGTAAAAGACATTGTTCGTGCATTAAAATATTTGTGGGCCTTAAAAGCCACCAGCCAATCCATTTCCACACTATCTCAAACTCACCCACAACGATACAAAATTCTTTACAAAAGAAGGCCCAACACTCTCTTTGACCCAAAAATGTTTTAAGTTTCAAAATATAGGGCACAATTTCTACCCCTAAACCCTACAAATAAACCACATGTGCATTAATAAAAGAGTGTGAAGCAGCCAAATCAAACAACATTTGTATCAAGGAATAATTTAAAAGAATAGTACCCCACACCGCGGATGGTCCCGACTAATCATCCACCACAACCTTCTCAGCTCCAAACACATGTTTGTGTGCCACACTCTTCTCTTTATTGCACTGCTTAGGCATCGTGGTATTTCGGGAATCACCATGACCCACTTTAATCTGTGGATGTGGGGTACATTGTTGTCCCCATCCCGTCAAATAATACGATGTCTGCAATCCCTGATGAGTGTCACGCACACCCGACCTTGGGGAATTCCAAAAATAATGCTGAATATGCCCCATATTATTACATTTATGACATGCTCGGGGGTGTACCATACAATTCCCCTTGATGTAGTTTGTAGGCCCACACTGAAAATATCCCGGCTTGCTCTGGGGCTTCGAAGGAAGATTTTCTGATCCTTCCGTCAAGTTATATGCCATATTCCCACCCTGGGATTAAGTTTCCCTCTTACGCTTGAACCCAGCTATAGAGTTCCCACTATTCCCCATGGGTACCACCATGCTTCCTCTACCCAGAGCTCCTAAAAAATCCTGCTCTGCCACTGAGGCTCTATTCACCATCTCTATATAATCATCTATACACAACACCAGCATCATTGAAGGGATTTCTTGCCTTAACCTTGCTTCCATGATTCAGACCTTCAATGATGTGCTACTCTCCACCTTGGGTGAAAAACGCACTATGTTCATAAACTATGATGCATACTCCGTCACAGATATAAGATCTTTCTTCAAACTGAAGAAATCTGTCATACGCTGAATTCTGAACATATGTGGGTAGAATTGTTTGTTAAAAAATTTCTCAAAGCCTTCCCACATCATACTCTGGTCCATCCCCACATGGGCTACCAACTACCACCACTGAAGGGATAGATCTTCCAACATATACGTGGCCAACTTCACTTTAACTCTACCGGAGATCCCATGAACTCGAAGATCTTGTTCATTTATTTCAACCATTCTTCTGCCATTTATGGCTCTGAATCACCCCTAAAGATGGTTGGATTCTGCTTTTGAAATTGAACCACAAGATCCGCATGCCTTGGTTCATCCACTTTGTTTCTACAATCCACAGCTTGAAATGCTTGCACTATGCTTTTCACTAGCTGCTGGTTCACTTGAGGCTCAGGTGCTTCCACATTCTCAGCAGCCTCCTCCTGTTGGTCTTTACGACGCCTACCCAGTTCCATTTATATAAACATAATACAAACAACCATGAGTCTCACTTATGTAGACATCACAAAATCTAATCTCAATCACATTACAAAACACTATCACAATAAGGATTTCCACCAGTTTGCAATTTCCACATGTGCCATGTTTCACCATTTTGAAAACCTAACCATTTTCAAAATACCAATTTATTCACATTAAAATTTAACACCTTCATATCACATCATAAATCCTTATACCCAAATAAAATATTTATCCTAGTGGCAAGTAATTTCTACCATGCATGTCATGCCCATCTCATTGGCTACACCCACGACAATGAGATATCCAATTCCTATAAGTGTCTCCAAAACACTTATGTACCCAACTCCCTAGTCACATGAATTTCAGAATAAAAGGTTTAGCTATGTCCTTTTATGCTATAAATTCAACATTCCGACAATCGTACACCTTGAAACCATCTCGACTCAAAGAATGTAACACAACGAATTTCCACACCACACCCGAGAATCAACTCCAAAGGACCGAAAAAACTGATACCACTTATAACACTCCTCCCTTACCTCATTGGCTTGAGGAGGTGTTGAGTGCTACTTGGAATTAAATTATTTTCCCTAGACGTTAATGTCTGGAAATAAATGTCGAGGGAATCAAGATAATATTGGGGAATGATTCTCCCCTAATTCAAACCAACCAAACCTTCAACAATAGCCACTATATGATGCATGTCAAATAAACACCCAAACATGTATTCCCAAAACCATCAAAGTTGTTCCACAATACAACCCCAAACCAATACATCATGACATGTCCACCAACATCAGTGTACAATAGGAAACTAAACAACCAATACACCACTATCCATGAAACCTCCACAACTTTACACCCAGCTCCAAGCTCCAAGCTCTACTAAGACATCACAACGCACCACTAATGGAGGTTGATGCCTTAACTTTTTCCACGTCACAGTATACGACATCTGCAAAGACACCAATTTGACAAAGTAGGGGGTCAGTACTAAAACTCAGTAGGATTTCACCAAATGAATTCCCTACACATTCAACTAGGATAAAACCATAAACACATTCATATAAAACAATTTATTTAAATTAAATCACAAGTGCAACCATTTTCATAAGCCAATCATTCCCTTACCAAGCCATCACACCCATCCCAAGAAACTAACAGAAAGCTAACCAATAATTCCACAAGAAATATAATCATTTATCCATTAGCACAAAAATTCCATCTTGCAATGAAATGCACAAAAAAAACAACCAAAAACCAAACAACCATACAACTAAAAAGTGGAGCCTCCGTCCAACCTGTTCACCCATTCACACCAAGCGGTACTTCCCGTCCAGTTACCATTGATGGTGGGCCTTCTATCCACTATCCTTCAACTTTTTATAGTGGTACTTCTCACCACTTCCACAAAACATTCCAATCAATCACATCTAAGAATATAACCCATCATGGTCACAATAACATGAAATCAACCAATTCCATTGCATTTCAATCTGCTTCAATAAATCACCCATTTATTGAAAACCATTTTCCCTACCAAACAACATTTCAATAGAACAACTGCTTTTGTTGAAATCCATTCCGTAAATCATTTCCAAAATTCAACCATATCATAAAATTTTAAAATCATTATTTTAAAATCCACAAGAATATTATTTCACCATAGAACACATTTTTTCCCAAAAATCCCCAAAGCATCCCCAAAATATTTCCAATCAAATTCATATAACATTTCACAATTAATTTTCATCATAAAATTTAATTGTAACAAGGAACCAATAGTTATAAGAAAGTGGAGTTGAGAGATAATTCACCTACCTTTAGGGTTTTCGAGAAATCGTCCCACAAGACACCACACCTCAAATCTAACGAACACACCACTAAAACCTCTGTAGATTCCTTCCCCTAACATCTACAAGACTTAATATTTACATCCATTGAAACCTGAACCCTATATCTACACACAAAATGTGTAGATCTAGAAAACAAATAGAGGGATGTTGATCTAGAGGAAAACAAAAGAGAAACAAGAGGAGAGACTTACCTGGGAGAAACCACCTTCAAACCGCATTGAAACCCCTTTGAAACGCTGCCAAATCGATTGTGAGACCCCTCCCACCCTTGAGAACAGAAAATCCTGAGTGAGGATCGAGTGGGAGAAACTTTGGAGTTAAATGAGGCAATCCCGAGTGAGCCCGAGTTTTATAACCCAAATGTTATGTGGCTGCAAGGTTAGCCCGCACGATTTGGAAAACCATGCGCTAATCGTGGGCATGGTACTACTTCAGGAGAAAGGGTCTTCATAGTTTCCTTGAATGGTTTGGCAAACCGTGCACGGGCCATGCGAAGCCTACTGTCTCCCCTACACGGTTTTTGGGGAATCCGCATGGTTTCCACTAACCGTGCTCAAACCGTTCTAACCGTGCACCCCTTTAAAATCTTCCTAAGTCATCCCATTCATTTTAAACACATAAAAATGCATAAAAAGGGGCACAAACCTCAAACTGGGAATGCTACACAAATAACTTCAAACATCTAAAATATTTCAACAATTATCAAATATCAAATAAAAATATAAACTAATGATATTATAATAACTATAAACAACAAAAAAATAATATATAAAACCTCCAGATCAAATAATGATAAAATTTCTAAAATTTAAATTAAAAAAACATGATTAGATTCAGAGTAGCCATATAATAAATATAGATTAAACGTCAATTATTAATAAATTAAAAAAATTAGTCAAACAATTAAATGTATTGTTTCAAAAAAAATTGCGTTTATAACAATGAACCAAAAATATCAAAAAAATTATGACATAGGATAGAATTGAAGTTAGTTACTAGAAGATCTGAGCCAAAATTAACATGAAAATATAATATACATGAATGTTTTGTGTTTCACTGTGTGGGGGAGACCCGAGGAAGTTATGCATTGTGGTTTTGTCAGAGAGGGACTTGCAAAGCAGCCTAGCAGTGATACGACACGACATAGTGATGTGGTGGAGAAGTGAAGTGTTGTGGTGGCATGCCATGGAGGAGTTTAGGAGTCATGGTGCCTATGGGAGATTGGAGAAAAAACTGAGGAGGAAGAAGAAGGGGTCGCGTAGGTAAAATGAATGTATTATTTTCAACTGACTATATTAAATGGAATTAATTCCCTTTCACATTGTCATTCGGTGAAAAGTATTTTGGATGTGAACCAAATTTTTCTTGACATACTTCTGATCTAATGGGTATTTTCAAAAAAAGTCATTGTTCATTGCATATTCATGTGGAAAATGAGTTTGTAACTAGTCATAATGATTTACCACTAATAATATTTTCGACATAATATTTTCTCACATCGTTATTAGTGATTATTTACAATGGAAAACATCTTCCATCACAAATAATTCATGTTCTGGGAATATATTGCGATAGGTCACATTTCTCTTGCAAATATTCCATAATAATTAATATAAAATCTACTAGTGAATTTTCATATACAAACATTTTTTCATGGATATGTATTTTTTCCATTGTGATAATGATGTTACCATTCTAAAAAGCCTTCAAATTTGAATCTAGATGAGAATAAACATACATCATTTTTAATATAAATATTTTTTGATTATAAAATATAATTATTTTAACACCCCTAGATTTATATGAGATATATTTTTTAATTTCATTGGTGTCTTGTGATATTCTCTACAATAAGATAATATTGTGCTATACAAAACACTGCCTTAGCTTGCGGCATATGCACTATTATGCCAAGCTTGTGTTGAAAAAAATATAAATTTATTTATAATGAATTCATTTCATTCAAGAAAATGATTAATTGATCCAATATATTTTATTATGCTACCTTATAACCTTGTCGTTATAATGGTATGTATGAACAATATTAAATTTATTTTGGAAAACTATTTCGAAGAAAATAAGTGAGATAATGAACGAAAAAAATAAATACCCACTTATTTTATAAATTAATTTTGAATTTAAAATGATAAAAATATTTTTTAAAACTAATATTATATGGTTTCTAAACATGACATAAGATCAAATTTATATCATTGAATAAAAGAAGAATTTTTTTAAAAAAATGATGTTTCTCTTCAATTTGATGGAACAAAAATTTTAAATACAGTTTTTGACATATTTATCTATTATATTTAGAAAAATATACTTCATCTTAATATTTGAAATATAAAAGATTAATTTGGATGTGTTTTTGATATTTATTGATTTGTTTTAGGTTTTATTGAATAGTGAAAATAAACTAAACATTAATTGAAAAAACGTTTTCGATGGAAATAATTTATGTGGATAAATTATAATATTAAATGGTTTTAAAGTAATGATATAAAATATTTTTATTATTTAATATTATTTAAATCATTTGAGTTAATTTTACCAGAATGTTGATGTTAAAACATTTCAATCTTTTGAAATGTTTCAACTTTTAAGAACTCATTTTTCATTTCCACACCACGCTTTTATATAAATTAATTACTGAAACATATGGGGTTTGAATTCATAAAATTGGATTCCATATTATGAATAACTAGGTTTAAATTATGTAAATATAATTCTTTCATTTTTGGGAATTATGAAGAGAAACATCTGTAATTTTTATTAATAAGGAAAAATTTTAAATTATGTAATTTATAGTAAATATAACACTATAAAATTAAAATAACACTTTTCATAATATGATTGGATGATTTATTTTCTACCTATACCATCCTTGGGTTAAAATGATACCCTTTGGAAGAGACATGGATTAAATTTAGAAAATTATTCTATTTTATTTAATGAAAAGATAAATACGTCTTACCCAAATATTAACAAATTTATCATTTTTAAAATATGGAAATAAAAAATATGAAATCAATTATGAATAATAATATGAAATATAAAATGTTTTTATTTTTCATAGTACTTTATTTTTAGTTTCTGGAAATAATTGATTGCCTTAATGGTTTATATATTGATGATTTAAAATTATTTAATAGATGAAAAATCAATAGACTAATTTTTATTTAAATGATAATATCAATTAAAGGGAATAAACACATTACCAAATATTATTTTTCAATTATATATTACCCATAATAATCCAAGGGTCGATTTATTGACCATTTTGAGCCTTATAGAAGGGATTAGGACACATATTTTATTTTAATTAATGTAATGATAATATTGTCAGATTCATGTTTTAATATACATAACATTTTTAATATAGGATAAGTTAGAAGATATGTTTATAAATATTTATTATTATTATATCTATTTTAATTTTAAAGATCTTAATTTTTACTCATAAAATAAATAAATTAAATATTTATAGAAAAATGATGTAGTAAATATTTCATTAATGGAAATATCAAATTTATGTTTCTAAAAATAATAAATATAATATAATTTTGGATAATTAATATATCCAACAAAATTCCTAGATGGAATATAACCCTTATATATATATATATTTGATGTTATCATCTTATATTGACATTTTTTAAAATCCATTAAATGAATAGTTAAAAAATGACACTCTTTATATTTTTTCAAAGTCATGTTCAATTAAATTATTTAAAAATCATAAAATATTTTTATAAATATAAAATACATACATTTTTCTCTAATATTTTCGATATTGTTCGTTTATTTTCTATTTTACATTAAATAAATAAAAATTAATATTTTTAAATATTGAAAAATTTGATACTATAATTGAAATTCAAAGAGAAATGTTAATAGTAAATTGATATAATAATTCTTAAAATAATGTCGAAACAAGTATAAAATTTATTTTATGGTTATATTACTACCATATATCAACTAATATTCAAAATAAGAATATTTTGGATTATTTTTATTTTTATTTTAGTTTATTAAAAATTAATTTCTTTGGAGTTTAATGAAGATCTGCAAACCTCAATTAAAAAAAGAAACGTCCTCCCTCACCACTTAACATAACATGGAGCCATAAAGATCGTCCATAACCTACCCATTTCCAATTTAAAATTCCATAGTTGCATTATATAGTTTCTGGTCATATCAAAAGACCAAATCTATTACCATTAGGTACAGGACTTGAGGGAGCATGTAAAAGAAGAGGTAACATCCTCAACCGATTCTTTCAAAATTGTTTCTTCTTCTACATCATATTCATGAGTTTTCGAAATTATAATATAATAAATATATCATCACATATTGATTTAGATGCTATTATAATTATGTAACAACAATATTTCACCTTTTACTCATCCTATGGAAAAGGAAATCTCCAAGCGTGTAAGTATGACCTACCATCACTACATTGTTGTGTATTATTTTTAACACAACCACATTAAAAATATGGGTAAAATCATTTAAATAATAACATTAAATGATTATTATTACATGATATTTATTCAAGAAACATAATTCCATCTAATTCAATAACATTTTACAATTATGGGAATGATATCTATGCTTATGTATGAAAACAACATAAAATCACCATAATGAGATGTGATTCATTAGACATTATATCCATTAAATAATGATTATATACATTTATTTAAAGATAAAATATTTCATATATTACATTAATATAATTCATGAAATGATTTAACTATAATCTATGAAGAGGAATATGAACTTATCTAAGGAAACAAGCATAAAAAACTAAAACATTTAATACCCGATGGATGAATAATATTATTATTTACATATAGATGACTAAATGACCATATATGACATCATAAAAAATTATTATTCTTTAATAAACCAATGAATTTATTTAAATAATTATACACGAGGTTCAGATATAGAAAAAGGATATCAGACCTAAGGTAATGGATTTTTTTGATTCACTCTTATTTCTGTGGGGTATATGCATTATACACCACCTATTAAATTTGATTTTTCATTATTCTTACCATTAATGTTTTTATTATATTAATTATGAAGGTAATTATGTGAATGTAATTTTATTTATCTTATGGGTCATATGATTCGATTGATTATAAATTGTTAATGGATAATTTTTTTAATCACATTATTATCTGAGATACTTTGAAAATGAGTATTTACCGTGGTATATTGAAAATCCACATCCATGATTCCAAAATATGTATTCCTAAATAATATTTCTATAGTAATAAAATTTTTAATCTGAATTTTACCCATTGCAGAATTTTTATTAAAGAGTATGAATGGAATCTTTTGAATTTATTTGAACGACGTACTTTTTTAAATTCGAACAATAGTACAAAAAAATGCTCTCATTTGACATATAAAACATTAAAAAAAATTTATTTAAAAAAACATATTTCAATGAAGACTCCATTAAATGATTTCAATGTTAGTTTAAAAAAATTGTTGTATATTAAATATTGGGTGGAATTTTTTGAAAATAAATATTTTCTTGAAGATGAAATTATATTTTACTCAAGATTTAATTTCATGTCTTCAATCAAACATATTTTCCATCAAATATGGAATTATATTATAGTGTTATGTTTCAAGTATTCTATCCATATTATTCTTATGGTTTTATTATGTATTTTAGGAATGATATTTATGTAATTCATTTTTTACATTTATTATGTTATAATGGAATGATGTTTAAAGAAACCCATCTTATTCCTTGGGTTATGTTATAATGAATGGTTTTTTTGTTTTCAGGTGACACATAAGAATGATTTAATTATGATATGGGTGGGACCTATATCTCCCTCAAATGCATTGGATAATATTTATAACTCATTAAATAGATATTCCAGGAATCAAAATTAAATACATATTAGTAATACATGGCTGGATTGTTAAATAATATGGATTAGTAATTCCTGGATAGAATAGAGATTCAATTCAGTTCAGTAATGGACATTATTCAACAATATAGTATTGGAAATTATCTTTTTCTAATATGAAAATGATTTTATATTCTTATAGTTTTTCCATAATTTCTTTTTTTATTTCAATGTCATATTCTCGTGGCTTTTTTTCCATCATGATTTATGTCTTACAAACTGCCCAGATTTATTTCATGCCTTATGATTCTGAAATATGTTATACATTGTATGATTTTCCAATGTAATGTTCATGTTTTGTTTGATGTTTTCCCTGTATACCATTACTAAGATTTTGAGCTCCCCCTTTTTTATGTTTTTTCCAAAGGGTAAAAATGAAATTTTGAACCTAGTAAAACTAAAGGGGATGATCATTATAGGAGATGTTGATGATCTTTCACCAATTAAATGAATTTTTCCAAGTTTCTAAAGAAACTAATCTAATATTTTATTTGTTGATTTATTTGTGTAATGTATTTTGTATTCTGAAAAAGTGATGTAATGTAAATGAACATAAATCTTGGTTATTTACAATTATAGCTGGTGATTAGTTTAATATTGTTAAAATTAAATTAGTATTATTAATAATTACATCGTACAAACTCATACAGTGTATATGAAGTCCTTTTCCCATGTAACAAAATTTCATGAAAGAATATCTATATTATATGAAACTAATATATGCGGAGTGAGATATAATCCCGAATGTAAATAATGTAATTGATTAGATCAATAATTCATAACATAAATCTAATTAGATAGTTAAATCCATCATTATATTCAATTTCACATGTTTAATTATTATTTTCTATTTTTTAGAATGAGATACACCACATATATGAGATTAGATTTCATAATATATTAAAATAAATTAAATATATGAACATTTACTGATATTCTCTTCAGATATATAGTGGCACACATATCTCTTTTCTATAAGAAAAAGATACATTAATCTCAATTATATCACCATTCAAAGTGAATAATTGTTTTTTATATCAATAATCATTTTTCATCACCGTTATCACAACAAAAATACATAACCTAACATTTATAAAAAAAACATCATAAATTTATCACTATTCACATAGTATATGGTGGGATATTGAAAACTATTATATTGGAACCAACCATTAAATCACCCATTTCATGTTATTACATTTTTTGTTAACCAACATAGATAAATTATATAGACTATAAATACAATAGAATAACATATAATGTCGAGTTCTTTTAACGTTGTTATTTCCGCATAATAAAAATTTTGATTCATTCAATCTTTTACTCATTCTATCCATGTTATTATTTCCAAAATTAAATTTTTTTATTCACCATTAACCTTATTCAATCTATAAATATTTCACCAAATTGGATCCTTGAATTTATTGATTTTGGTTATCAATATATATCTAATAAGATGATGATCTCTACTCCAAGACCTAACTATAAATTGTCATCATTTTCCATCGTATACTATTCACTTAATGTTATGTGATATTGACATGATATAATTCAATATATTTTCACTATATATGGAAATTTTCTTTCTCGGAAGAAATAATTCATGTCTTGATTTATTAAATAATTAAAAAACTCTTATATTTTTTAGAAATTATTATATAATATCAACTATAAAAAATATGGTAAGATTACAGACCATAAACCACATAACCATATTTTCTTTATCGTTAATACAATATAGTTTTCATAGGGAAAATACTCTCCATATAAGTCCATAGACTTTAACAATACACATCCTAGTGTATTGGAACTTGAAATCACATTTGATGATATTTTAATATTAGATTATTATATAATTAGGATAAAATCATTAAATGTAACACATATATTTTAATTGGAATCAACTACATTGTCTCCATTTTCTCTACCAAAAGAAACCATTTCAAAAAATAGTATTTATTTTCAAGAAAAATAATCAATTAATTCATCACAACATAATATTGTCCTCACAAATCATAAAATATATGAAATATATATATAAATATTGGATGAGATCAAAAATTTGGATTTAAGGATATTAAAATAAATATTACCACAAGTCTATAAATATATGAAAACACAAAAAAATTACTTTATCTTGAATTTTCATTAATAATATGATATATAACATTTTTATATCTAAATAGAACACAAATTTTACTTGTATAAAATCATTAATACCATTACCATTCAATTAAAATTTCTTTTGGTGAGTTAATGTGTTAGAAAAAAAATACCTTTTCAAAACCCAATCAATTGGAAAAACCACATACATGATTTCGAATTAAGTTATTACGGGCTTACCCAGTGCTGTATGTACAATTCGTGTTAAAATATAATGGTCTTAGCTATTTTTATCTTGTCATACCCATGTTAATATGTATTGGGTTTACCTGAATTGAAGTGGGCCACCCCTAGAAATATATAATAGACCTTCCCGTAATTATCTGGGCCGCCCCATTTTATGCAATGAAATACATTATAGTCAATATCTGGTACACCTCATGTATAAGTAGCATTGAGGATCAACCATTTCCTAAAATTCTCATGTATGAAATCATTAATAAAAAACTATCATCATAAAACCAATTTAAAATAATTTTTATCTTATATGAACACATTTTTGGTTAAAAATTACACATTCATTAAAGAAAAAAATTTTAATACCAGAACACCAACAACATTAAAAAACCTTTCCAACACCAAAATAAAAAAATGATAAATATAGTTTTTCATATAATTAAACATGATATATTTAACAATAATAAAAAATATAGTAATTTCCATGGTGGTAAAATATTATTTGTAACCCTACACATTAAAAAAAACATTACATCTGTTGTTTATCAAAAAATCCACATAAAAACTAGTAAAAATTTATTTTTTTAAGGCCATTGAATTTAATTGAAAATATTCCAAAAATATCTTTTATAATCCTTTTATATCCATATATAAATATGTAATAATGTAGAAATATTTTATAATTAATTATTTAACATTAAAAATGTCTCTTACAACATCAAAGGTTTAAATCATAATCTCCAGGAATCTAAAAATTTACCAAAACATTAAATAACATGGGTACATAAAAAATATGCATATGAAATTTTTTTCCAGATTTATACACACCATATAAAAGAATAATGGTGCATATCATCACGAAATATCTCAATGAAATGAGATTGAGATGAAATCCCTTTACTTGAGTTAGATTCATCATGTAAAATATTTATATTCTTGAATAATAAACATATGTCAATTATATACTTGATTGATAGACATTTTATTGCTTATTACTCTTTTTAAATAACATATTATCATGTCCTAATAATTAATTAATTATATATGATCATGTGGGACGTTTTGATGTCAATCAGTACATGATTTTGAAATGACTTTGGTATGATGTTGATTGTCAATGTAATAATTATTCCATAATATCCATAATATTAATCATGACATAATAAAAAAATGTATATGTATAAATTATACATTTAAATCTATTAATTAAATAAGGATATGAAAAATTAACAATGATAAAATCATAGAGACGTAAGTCCTGTGTACACAACAGTAGAATTTCAATTTTTAAATAATAATTATGGAAAATTTGTTTGTGTAATTTTTTCATTATAAATGATAATAACACTATTAATATATTTTTAATCATTTAAATACACACACACACACACACATATATATATATATTATATAGCTTTTGTGGAGATTAAAAAAATCGTATCGCTTCGTGGAGGTGATAGTTCACACTTATGAACAGATGGCATTATCATTTTTATTAGAATTTAAATTAAGAATTAAATTTAAATATAATTAAGATATAATGATATAAAATTAATTAATATCACATATAAATATTAATTACATCATTATAAAAGTTATTTAGAAACAGTAATATAAAATTAAGTACATCAATTCGTATAGCTGATTGTCCACACACACACACAGACGATTAAATCATTTCCCATTTGTTAGAATTGAAGATAGATTTAGGTGATGACATTAAATTAATAAAATCTCAATATATATTAGATAATATATTAAATATTTAATCATGGATGAATAATTATTTAATTATGTGGGACAATAATTAAAACAGATACAATTAATTAAAAACGGTGCCCCTTATTCTGATAATCTCCTTTGATTAACACCTTATCACCTCTAATGAGGGTTTTATTCAGGATATAAGGCCTTCATAATGTGGTGATAGTTTCTATGATGTTATGTTTTATTAACATGGCCTTTATAATAATTTTATGAAGTGTGAATAAAATATAAAAATGGTTTCCAATTTATAGTTGAGGTGAAGGGAAATCTCTATGTTTTCAAAATATGAAATTAATGATAAATTAATTTTCTTTTTTAAATTAATCCAAAATAATTTTTTTGTTGATATGATTTTGGGTCTAATACCATCCCTCCATTTTAATTGGGATTATTTCTCATTCAAATTAATTAATTATTTCCAAAAAATATATATAAAATTAAATGTTATAGAAAAACATTTACCTATCTAACGAATACATATAGATTTGTCTATAAATTATATTATGCAATATTCATAATATATCTCTTTTTTAAATTTTTTTGGAAATTTATCATTCTTTTGAATATTATACTAAAAAAGTGCAAATATCCTCTTTGTTGATCCTTGTGGAAATATAATCATCCAATGGAATGTTTTAGTCTAACAATACTCATCCAATAAAATTGGGATTGTTTTTAGTTTAATGTTATAGTATTTATATTATTTTTTAACTTCAATTAATTGATTTACCCTTTAATGGGGTAAAAAATACAAATGTTACATTTTTTATTGTTTAAAAATGAACGTTACCTATTTGATAAATATTTATCTTCTATTAGAAAATATAAAATCCATTTTTCCATATTCAAAAAATAGATTTAGAAGAATGTAATAAAAATGCAATCCTATGAGTGGATTAAGAAAACCTCGGTTTAAAGAAAAAAACGGTCAAAATTTCATAATGATTCTATATCCAATTTTAATGTGAAATTCATATAAATTAAATAAATTGGAGTAACTAATATATTTTTTAATAATTAATAAAAAAAATTATCTAAAATTATAAATAAACTTGAACAAAAAGATGTTTTCAATAAAAGTAAATTATGTTTTTCATTATTCATCAACATTTGAATTTGAGCAGAAAAATGAAAAAACGTGCAACAATGAAAATATTTTTACACCTATTTTAAATCGGAATTTTATTTTCTTATAACAAAAATTATAAAATTATTAAAAATTTATATTTAAAATTGGTTTTCCATCAAAAGAAAATAAAAATCCTTTTTTATATAATCATTATATTTAGAAAAATGAATATGTTCTTAAATAATGTCTACAAAAAAATAAGATAGATTTTAGAAATTATATTTAATATATTATAGTTATATAGAATTAATTTATATTATTCCACAACATCTATTTAATTATTTATTGGAATAAACACACCTATATAGGTCATGTTATTTTTATACGTGTAGACCATAACTGAATTACTGAAGAAGTAATTCCAATAAAACTTCCATGAAAACACAACAATTGTAAGGTAGATATCATGTGTAGTGTAACTACATTTCTGAGGTTATAACTTCCATGACCCAAAATACAATACTACTCTAAAATAAACCAAAATATAATCCAAGATAAGATATGAATCGATACATTAAGCATAAAATATATCCCCCTCTTAATTCAAATTGAAAATATTATAATTTAAAAAATTAAAATTTAGATACACACATGTAGAATGAAAATTGTAACTATACTATAATTCATTATTCTTCCTAGTAATGTCTAGAATCAGAGTCCCTATCTGAGATATTTCATTCAAAAATATCCTCTAATATATTACAATATACAAGGAAAGCTATAAACCTCTAAACCATTCATATACACTAAATAACAAACAATTTCATTTATCATTGAAGGTTTTACAACGTATACAGGTTTCTATATAATATATGTAAAGAAATTTTCTTAATATCCATAAAACATACACTTTTATAGCTTCCAAAATATTAAATTACACTAAATAACCTCTAAAATGGTTTGAAAATTCACCGTAGGCTCTTCATGATGTGATGATTATGCAAGGGCTATATATATTAATAGCACCCAAAATTGGTATTGGAATTGATGAATGGTGTTATTTTTTATCCCAGGGACATGGATTGTTCACTTTTAAACCAATACAAAAAAAACATAACTCATATGGTCCATACAAACATCTATAATAATCATATTAAATATCATTCCAATCAACTTACCTATGAAAATATCCTAATAATGAATCAATCACATGAAAAATTATATCCACATTCATTCGATCAAATAAATTTTCAATATAGAAAATAGGTTAATGGTTCTATAATATGTTTTATAGTCAAGTGAAAAAAATTAAAAAGAATTAATATATATCCCTATATATTATTCCCTAACAGTTTTATAGACATACACACTGTTACATCTAGCCGAACGAATCCTCTCCACAAATGGACATCAATATGGATATATAGATCTCATTGCATAAATCGAACCATTATATATGGAAAAATAATTTTCTAAAATGCATTTTTATTCCAATATATCTAATACAAGATCACTCATTGATAATATATTTTTACAACAATCTTTTAGAATGAATAATTTTTAGACAGAGGAACAATTTAATTCCATGAACTCTGTATGAAATAAAATATAAATCCTCTATAACGGTTAATAAATAATACAAAATATATTTAAATGATATTTATAAGGATACAATATCCCCCCTATAATAGTAACATATATTAACAATAGTATTTCGAAACCATAAAAAATTAATTACTCAAAATATTGACAATAGTACTCACATACTATGATGATCTTGTTATATCCCGAATCCCCAAAATATCCTCAACATTCACTTGATCCTAGAGATATATCAATAAATTTAGTTGTGTGATAAGTTGCTGGAACATTGAATTTACATCCTACTAAAAATTCCTTCCTCATGAAATAATATATTGTAGATGCATTGAGCTATAACATAAGGAATGTTTCAATACAATATTAAACCACCCCACACTAGAACTCCCATAGCAGAGAGTTAAGTATTTTGGGAAATTTGATTTACTAGAAAATTTCTCATACATATTTATATATATCTTCTCTGATGAAACATCAAACTCATCCTAACAGTCTATGAACAAAACCATCCACCATTGAACGACTCCACAAAACATACACACATCAATCAAAATTCACCTCTATCATTGATCATAGAAAATATTTAAGTCACATTATATCTCCCCTAACCAATCCTTGGAATCCTGATATTAATGTACAACTTATAAAACTATATGTTATAAGATTGAAAATCATAATGTTTCTACCTCCATGCATTAAAATTATCGATCAAAACTATGAAAATATATTTTGGTAGAAGTAGATAAACCACAATGAGAAAACCCAAATGGGGAAATCAAAGAAGACTAATACCAAGAAATAATATAAAATCTAATTCTAGTAATTTGAAATACTAAATTTTCATTAAAATTTCTATATCATTATTCTAATTGTTTTTAAAATCAAATCATTGTTATTGAACATATGATACCGGATTATTACATGTACATATATAATGTATGTATCACCACATTGAAAATGAAATTATGTATACATAGTTCCCTTGTATTGGAACATTGGTGGGAGGTTGTAAATTCCCATATTAAAGAAGACATCTCTTTCTTACGTCATTTATTTTTTCTTGTAGATGTTTTTTCCCAGCCAATAATGGAATATAAACAAATCCATATCCAAAATAAAGTCATATATCACAAGAAAATGTTTCAATACACCATTAGCATGCACAACCCCTATTTATTATCATTATAGGAATAAAATCACTATGGATGTGACCCCCATATTCTACCACTAATAGGACACATGTTGGAGAGTAGATCTGATTGAATATAGATATACAAATGTAATAAATTTTCCACAATATTGAAATGAAATAAAATGCATCACAAAAATATGAAATATAAATATAACATCCCAACATGAAAATTGATATTTCATATAAGGAAAAAATAATGTAAAATATATATAATTCATCAAGAACTATATTGGATGTTACCGTGAGATCATCAAACTCAATAGATCCCCCAATATATTGAACCTCAAATTAAATTACTAACTCACACCTATAAACAATATTAAATTTTTATATATATGGGTTGGAATTAAATAATACTCTATTGGATCCAATATTAACCCTATATTCAAAATTTAGATGAATTATATTATATACCTAGAAAAAAATCAGAGAATAAAAATGAAAACCTAAAATGGTAAAATATTGTAAAACATAATTTCTATCGAATTTATGATTTTCTGAAGGTATTTAAATTATTATATTAAAGTAAGGGATTATTTTTTTGAGTTTGTATTCAAATTGGTCACCAATGAGATTATAAATCCATTAGTTATGTTTTCCAATATTAAATATGTCACTATTTATTTTGGTTTTTCAACAGAATCACAAGTTCTATCTATTTAAGAGATTGAGAGTATCATATGATTGTCCATCATCATATTTAGGACCACTTAAATAGATAACCATGGTGGGGGGAAATCTCCATGAAATTTTGTTTTGTGAAAATTGATCCTCAAGGGCTCTCCTATGGAAAATGTATATGAAAAATGCATAGATGGATAATTTTTAGAATGTATTATGTCTAGTTTTATTTCATTCTTTTATTTGGGGATAAATGATATTTTTTATATTCATATTTTTCAATATAAAATGACATTCATGGAGGACTTATATTTAGGTGGTTAAACATATCGAGGGTCTATGAGGTCTGTATGGAAGTGAAAAAATGTTTTCTCCATGATGTGGTCCATGATGAGGTTCTCTACATGGCTATGTTAACTTTATAATGTTTTGAATTCATTTACAAAATTATTATAATTTTTTACCCCACATCTTCGTCTCATATCCCACATAATGTGGACAAGCGAGATCCCCCTCCCCCACTCCTTTATAATACCGTATAATTATTTTATGATTTTAATGGTGATTATTTAGAGTTTTTTTGGCAACATTTCACTCTTTTATCCATGTATTCATTCCTCTTATATTCCTTTATAATTTTGAGAAACATTTAATATGGTTATGTAGATAACTCTTCCAAAGGATGGTGGAATCATACTGATAGAATGGAGGATATGCTCATTGTGGCTAGGTCAAATCCAAAGAATATGATCAAATTATATTTCATTGAATTTTATGAAGGTACATCACCTAGTGAATATTTTTCAATTTTTTTAAATTATGAGATTAAAGTAATTGAAAAGATTCCTAATATTAGGGATTTCATGTGTTTTAGGTTCTAGTGCATTTTATGAGTGGACCAATAATTTTTTCTCTTACTAATCCATATAAGTTTATTTTTGATGATTTATTATGCATTATAACTATTTATATTAAATTAGAATATAGGATTCCTATTTTTTATGTAATTATAAATTATTAAAATTAATTAATTTTGATTTTTGTGAAGAAAATATTACCTCAGTTTGATATAATCAAATCAGCAATACATCAATGTGATTTCGAACCATTTTATAGAGTTATAATTGAAGGGAAATGGATTCATCTTTCGGTGTTTGTCCCTAGATATTACAAATATTAAATATTAATTTTTTTATATAATAACAAGTGAAATATGTCCTTTTAAATAATCTGTGAATTGTCTTTATCAGCACTAGAGTATTGATGATACTGTGAGTGATGTTAATGGGTTTTATTAAAAAGTTCTTTTAAAATTAAACGACAAATTCCCTCTATAATCGTTCCAAAAAATAATATAAAAAGGTGTACATCATCAATACTTTTTAGCGATGTTAAATTCAACCTTTTTAGGTCTTTATTAGCACGGTTTAGGGAACCAACTATCTCTGATTTGATAAGTTCTATAAAATGTGGAAAATAATTGTTTTTTGAACCACGTCCCACCCCACCATTTAAATTTTCTTTCTAAACCCCTTTATCTACTCTTGTACCCACTCTCCTGAGCCCCCCCCCACTTATAGGCACTTTACGTAATTTCACCCTCTTATGTACGCCTCAGCCTCCAACATGTTTCAATCCTGAGACATACCCCTCATATTCCCATGCCTTTCTACTACCCTTTATTTTTTCTTTCTATATTTTATGAGATATATATATATATATAATTAATTACATTTTTATACATATATTTATTTATATTATTAAATCCTTATGTAAAATATGTTTTGTTTGTGTCAATGTATGTGTATGTTTGTGTTTATAAATATATAAATATATATATTCACATATATTTATATATATGATTCAATATATAAATATATTTATAAATATTATATTTTTTTCAATAAATATAAATATTATAGTTATTTATAAATAATTATAAATATTTTATTTTTAAAATTTATTATAAAATAATTTTTTAGAAAATCTATTAAAATATATACAAAAATATTTATCTATTTGTCAATACACACACAAAATATATATATATATATATAAGAAATTTATAGTTATATATATTTATTATTTTTTATTATAAATAAAATGAATATTATTTTTGTTTGAATATGATTTATATATTTAGAAAAATATGTTTATGTAAATATGTTTACATTTGGAATTAAAAATTTCAACTTTATCTGTGAATATATAAAAAAAACATATATATTTATATATACGAATAAAAAAATAGTACAATATAATAAATTATTATATAGCATAATATCAAAATGAATGTAAAACCTAAGAATAAATTTAATATTGACCAAAACATACAATAAAAACCCCCTAAATGTAGTTGAAATTCCATGAAATGTTAAAAATTTGGGATACCGTGACTAATAACATAGTTTTGCAGTCATGCTTGGAATTTTTATCCACAAAAAATGTCATCAGGTTTCCCTTAGTCACAATTTCGTATAGCTTATTGAAATCATCAATTTGATATATGATAGAGCTCATGCAGTCACCCATATCAAAATTCATGGTCATTTTAATGTTAGAGTCATGTTTTAAACTTAATTTTTATATTTTATTAAATTTATTTAAATTTTATATCTTAAAATTGATTGTAAATGACTATATGTTGATAATAATTAGAAAATTATTAATTAATATTATTTCGTTATTAATTATATAATCTCTTTTTACTAAGTATATTATATATTATTTTTAAATTCATATTTAACCTTATATAAATCTTATTTCACAAATTATATTATATATATGAAATAATAAATATACTGTTATGTTAATATATTATTTTTATATTATTTTTAATATTTTTATTATAATTTACAATTTATAAGTAGTAGTAAAAAAGTGTTTACAATGACCACCTTTTAATACTTATTTTTTAGTAGAACCTATAAAATCACCATTTAATTTTATTTTATTTAGAACATTGATAAAGGTGGTCGTCCTAATTAGCATGTTTTACTAGAAAAAATAAAGGGTCCAGCATTATCACTATTTGTTTCTATCACTAATAATTTCCGCCATTATAGGTGATTTTTTATGATCCCTTGAAATGGGATGCCCCTATCAGTTATTTTTTTATCATTAATAAAGACCCACCTTATCAACTCTTTTTTAGAGTTCTTATATGGGGAGTTAATCCTCAAGTTTTATAGAACTGATAAACAGTTCCATTCATAGGTTTTTCAGCTAATGTTGATAAATATTACTGTGGTTAAATTCTATATTTTCGGAAGTGATTGTTGGAATGTGATATACAGTCTATCCCCTTAGAATTACTGAAAATTTCAAATTAAATTAATTTCATTGTCAAGATGAAATGAAAATTAATGGATTGGAATAGTTCTAACGGTCAATAGTTGAACCTCAGACACTCATTGTTGGAGATGTTAATGATGGTAAAACAATTTATTAAAAATATATTGTTTGTGATGTATGGACACATACAAGAGAAAATTAAATGAATGAAAATAAATAAATATAGTGGTCCATTTTATATCTTCAATTGATGACTCCGTCTACAAGAGAGAATTAGATATTAATTTGAGGAAAATTTAGGCCATATGATGACCATGGAAGGCCACACAACATTTTAATATGTTTAGTTCTGCCTGGTTAAAGTATACCTCCCTTAATAAAATTCTTGCAAAAAAATATGTGAATTTTTTTATGTTAATGATCTGTAGGGTAAGTGTACTGACCTGGGATGACATGCTACATGATATGGGAGTTTTGAAACCCATTGATAGTTATGTTAAAAAAATATGATTCTAGGGAGGTTGTTGTTTAGTTATTATAATGCTATGGGATGATATTACCTCAAATTGGTTGACATTGATCAAAGTGTTATAAATTTAATAATCCATGAAATTATTATATTTTAATTGATATAAAACCATATGTATATCATTGTTTTCAATAGTGAGACATTTACTGAAGATAATCTAATTTCTTAAATTGGGCATTAAGGATATTAAGTCTCATAAGATATCCCAAAAATATGAAGCGATATCAATTTTATTTTAATTACAAAATTGTAGGTATTACAAGAGTATTTCACAACAAATGATTTCTATAAATTGATTTTTGGGGTCTTTTTACATAGAATTTGTGGTTTACATAAAATATTATGATGACCATGACTTGCTCATAGGAATTTACTACTGATCAGGCACTATTGGAATCATATGAAAATATATTAGGATCTAGTTGTTGATCCTAGTATTATCGGACATATGGGATATACTCTAAGGGTCATATTGATGTTCAGGATAGAATCTAATTCATATGATCTATCCCAAGATACACACTATTGGTATATATGAATTTAGTGTCCAATCCATATATATTTTCATTTTTTGAATGTATGGATTACATATGATTATAAGATTAATACTTTATATATATATTTAACCTTTATAAAATCAGTTTGGATTATTCCTTCATTTTTATATTTAATTTATAGGTTGTTACTTATGGTTCAACCATATGATCTATATGACTACATGAGTGGTTAAAAAGGAATCAAATAATGAACGACATTTCTAGATTCCCAAGAACATGGACATGAGAATTACCCAATGAGGCATATTATTCATAGTATAGTATATCACTTTCTTGAAGACACATTGTTAATGTAATATTTAGGTATAGTCAATTACAGGTTTAAAATTATAACACAATGCTCTAAAATGGATATTTAATTCTGCTTCAATAGTTTCTTTATTCATTTATATGAGATTATAAAAATTATAGACAATGCATAAAATTTTTTATTATGTGAGCCTATTAATTAGACCATACTATTTCTTATCAAACCCATCATGAAAGGCCAAGAATGTTGGGGTTTTATATTAAATAACATTTATTAAAAATAATGTTTTTTGGAGGCCATATGTTTTATGATTAGGTAGCGTAGATCAAATATGAAAGGAGATATAGAAGAGGTGGGGCGATGAGTGTAATGGCATGGACCTCTCCGGCCCATTCCTTTATCAAAAAGAACGTCACGAAATGTTCTTGGTGGTAAAATAGACTTTTCCCACACTTTCCAGAATTTTGAAACTACACGCTGTGTAGTTTGAGTACACGTCGTGTACCCCCTTTCCGGTTATACCCTGTGTTGAAGGTTGTGTCCTTTCCGTGTGAAATAAATGGGTGCACTCTATGTAGTCCTTCCCCGCGTATGAGTTACCCTCAAACCATGTGTTGACCAGTCAACTACCGTAGAGCCGTGTTGGAAGCCGTGTGGAGACTGTGTGAAATAACCGAGTACACACCATGTACCATAAAGTACACGCCGTGTACTTTTTCCTTTCTCGCCTATAAAAGGTGGGGTCCTTTCATCCTTTTCAATTCACCCTCTCCTCCCCTTTCCTCTGATCAGAGTTCTCCCAAGAGTCTCGAAGGCTCTTTCTTCCATAACTTCATCGTTTGAGCTCTAATTTATGATCTGTCAGCGGCCATGAGATCATAACAATGAGGCGGAACATCGGAGCTTGGATCTGTTCTCTTTCCTTTTGCCCTTCCTTTCCGAAATCTACCCAAGGAGGTTTTTTCGGGACCTGACAGAAGTGATGGATGCCGACAGACATCCTCTAAGGTTGATCCATGGGAGCGTTGCGATTGGAACCTGTTGATGTAGGGATCATAACTTTGTATCTATAAACTGTGCATCTTGCGGGGTGGGTTTCCTCTTGTTTACATGAATGACTTTTGAACCGGTTATAATAAAGATAATAACTGGTTAAAGAACGGGGATGGGGAGGTTGTTATGTTTATCTTTGTTTATCCTATTGATATGTTGTGAATTGAAACGGATTATGCCTACTGAAAATCACGGTCGTTGGGGGACTTTTATTGTGAAATTAAATGTTTCCCTATCTTCCTAGACCGTTTTGTGGATGGAAACTTTGTGGAATGTGGAAATTGGTTAATCATGTAAAGTTGGCTGATTAAAATCTGGAAACCATGTGTGATCACCCCGGTTAATCAAAATGGAATAATGAACATGTGGGTTTTGTCTTGGTTACTGGTGTGTGGAATGGGGGGTGAATACTGGGTTGTTATAAATAGAATGGGCAGTAGAGATGTAGTAAATGATGTTAAAGGGAAAATTATGTGGCATGAATCTTGTTTTGTGGGTTGTGGTGGATCGGATGAGCAGCAAGGCGGCGTTAAATGGTATTAAATGGATAATGATGTACGGTGCAGTTGTGGTTATGGAAGTTGGCAGCGAGGCTGCAGGGATGGGTTTGAATGTGAACGGACTATGGGTTGTGATTAATAAATAAAAAGTGGAAGAGTTACAGAATGGTAGGTCATTGTAATGGAACGAGATTAATAATCAATTGATTGGTTGGTTGATAAGAAGTACTTGGTTGGGTGGCTTGGGTTTTCCTAACATTATTTGTGAATGGCAGGGATATGTTTTACGAACGATCGATGTGGTTGGTTGTGGATTGTTTCCCAGTAGTTAAGGAACTAAATATAGTAATTCTACTGAAATGTGAAAACCTAAATGTGGTTGGGGTTGTTTGTTGTATGCATGCTTTGTAGTATCAGTGCTGAGGCACGTGCTCAGTTTCTCTATTTAGAAGCCATAGGTTGGGATGTTTGTTGGTATGCATATATATCTGTATCTTTTGTGTTTAATCGCACCCCACCCATGTTGAGAACTTAATGCTGAACACTCCCATTTCATGGGGGAATGTGTTTTTCCCTTAGTTACTAGATCCTTCCTTCTCCTTCTCCCCTAGGCTGTGATGGCATAAGGTGACCTTACAAATAATACTCTTCAGGTAGGTTTTGATTGGGGTGGTTTTAGCCAAAGACTCTTTAGGCAGGTTATACTGTTTCCCAATAATCTTCAGGATGAGGCCCAGGTGTGTGCGGACGGAATTCGTGGTTGTGAGGCCCAGGTGTGTGCGGGCATGATACGTGGTTGTGAGGCCCAGGTGTGTGCGGGCAGGATGTGTGGTTTGTGAGGCCCAGGTGTGTGTGGTCGGGGAGAGTGTGGCAGCGTCAGGACATTCTCCATTAGGAAGAGCAGCTAACTACTAGGAAATGGTGTGGGGTACCCAATAATCTTGTTTCTTATATACTACTACCTGTTGTGATTGTGTTTTTGGTGAGTGTGGCTGGTGATGTTGGGTGAATAAAATTCCTTGCTAGGTTTCTTCTATTGTTCTCATGGGAAATTATGATGTCTCCCCACTTGTTCATGAGATCATTCGGATTCCCTACTGAGTATACTTGTATGCTCACCCTAAGTTTAATTTCAGGTTTCCAGGAGGACTACCAGGGCCGTGCGGGACCCAACTAGTTGGACAGTTGGAGTTATTTCAATTGTTGTACTCTTGTTTTCTTTTGGTATTATACATTTATCTTTCTTGTACTTGTACCTTGTTATAAAATTATTTAAACATGCATGTGGGATTGGTTTGGTTTATACCTATAGACACTTGTTCATTTCATTTTTTGGTGGTTGACTTGTCCAATTTCACGATCCTAAATAATAAAATGGCTAATGCCTCTAATATTTGTGAAAACTCATACCCATGGTGCTAGTCACCACCTCGGGGCCTACTGGAGGCGGGACTCGGGGGTCATTATCTCTTTTTCACCATTGCCAGCTCAGGAGGGGCATCTTTGGTGGGAGGGGGTCATGACAGAATGGTATCAGAGGTGATGGTTGAGAGATATGATGTTGTCTAGAGTTAGGTATAGTGAGGATTGCATGGGATAGTAGGGCGACAATTTTAGTTAATAATGGTGCGTGACATATGCCAGGGAAGACCGGCTAGGAAACGGGATTTTAGGGCCCCCCGTGATCTGATGTAAGGACTCTGAGCCTACCGGACGACCAAGTGAGACTATATTGGTTGTAGGGTAGAGGCCCTAGGGAAGGTACATGCATCATCATGATTTTTTTTCTTTATTTGGGTGTTATGGGAATGAAATTGAAATGAAAATGATAAAATAAATCCATGAGAAATTTCCTTACTACTTGTGATTAGGGCGATCTTTGTTTACCATACAGCTATGGCACCTGGACTTCGTCCCAACGTGGCTCAGACGGCCGAGGACTAGCAGATTCAGGCAGTCGATCAGTTGGGGATTGACCGGGAGGAGGAAGATAGCAAGTGGAAGAAGACTCTCCGTACTTTCTAGCAGCAAACCCTCAAGAAGTACAAGGGTAGTACTTCAGATACGGAGATGGAGGGGTGGATTGAGGAGCTAGGGATCGATTTAACCTTCATCCGTGCTCCGAGGGAATAATGGGTTCCCCTAGCAGTCAGTAAGCTGAGAGGTGCGGCGCAACAGTCGTGGATGCTCTACCTCGGAGAGAGGATAGAGGTAGTGGTTCCATGGGATGACTTTGAGAAGGAATTCCGAGAGTAACTCCTTTCTTCCATGATCAATGCAGAGAAGTGGCAGGAGTTACTCTCCCTTTAGCAGGGGAGTATATGTCAGTATGAGTGTTGGGGATCAAATTCAATGATCTCCTTCACTTTTCTCCGGATCTCTCTCTGGATGACAATTCTCAGGCGAGAAGTTTGGAGGAGGCTCTTTGTCCTTCGCTCCAGTATGTTGTCACCCCCTTCACCCTTCAGACATACTTGGCGGTAGAGAAGAAGGAAGAGGTTGTAGATAGGATGCACTCACTAGGAGGTTCACCCCGAGAGGGGATCCAGCCGGGCTCGTCAAAGGGTAAGGCAGTCAGTAGTGGGTCTCCTACAATAGGACCTTCTAGGTTCAAGCCAGTGGGGAGCAGACCCCAGTAGTTCCAGTTCAGATCTTCGGGTCCTCGTCCCTTTTTCACGAGGACAAGAGCAAAGTGTTTTTCTTGTGGAGGTTTCGAGCATGTCCAGAGTCAGTGCCCAACCCGATCACAGTATGGTGGAGGTGGGCCGGTTCAGCGCCCACCTCAGCAGCACCAGTTGCTGACGAGGCCCTTCCAGCAGTAGCAGGACCATGCTCCTCCAGGGGTAGACATTACGGGAGGAGGCCGACCTCAGGGTGCTCCTCAGGGACCTCAACCAGGGCGTGGTCTGGGAGGTGGAAGACATCAGAGAGGCAGAGGAACTGGGTGTGGACAGTTGCACGAAGTAGATTTGATATCTCCAATAGGATCAGAGGTGGTGTGAGGTACGATTTGTTTGTTCATCACTCTTGTTTACACTGTGTTCCATTCGGGAGCTTTGCACTCCTCTGTTTCACTTGGTCTAGACCATGCATTAGGACTAGTCATAGAGATACTTTCTATACCAGTGGTGATGAGTCAACCATTTGGAGGCCAGACCAGCGTATCGTGTGTTTACAGGGATGTGGGTTAATGTTGGGACCGCATAGATCTAGTGGGTGCCATCTTCTGTTATAGATGCAGCCATACTATGTCATCCTAGCCATTGACTGGTTTTTTTCTGTTAATTCTGTTATTGACTGCTTCCGGAGAAGAGTCATTTTTTCCGACGTGGACGGGCAGCGTGTATCTTTTGTTGGTGATAGGAGCTATTAGGTGGGAAGCCAGCATTAGGAGCCTCTCCTTTCCTTATTAGGTGGGTTATTAGTGGTTCAAGCTGATACAGAGATAATGGATGTCCCAGAGGTTGTTGGGGAGTTCCTTGATGTTTTTCCCGAGGAGGATGTGACTCTACCCCCCCCCCCTACATGATGTTGAGTTCGGGATAGACTTACAGCCTGGTGCCCGTCCAATTTTGATGGCACCTTATCGGATGGCACCTTCGGAGTTGTGGGAGTTGCGGATTCAGATTGAAGATCTGATGGAGAAGGGTTTTGTTCGACCCAACGTATCGCCATGGGCTGATCCAGTTTTGTTTGTGAAGAAGGTATATTGTGGTCTTAGGATATGTATAGACTACCAAAGGTTGAACCAGGTAACGTTCAAGAACCATTACCCCCTTCCAAGGATAGATGATCTCTTCGACCAACTGAGGTGAGCAAGTTGGTTTTCCAAGGTTTATCTATGAGCTGGTTATCATCATCTTAGGGTAAAGGATAGTGACATCTCAAAGACGACTTTCAGGTGTAGGTATGAGAACTTTGAGTTTTTAGTCCAAGACTCTTCGGGCAGGTTCTGCTATTTCCCATGAATCGTTAGGATGAGGCCCAGGTGTGTGTGGGTAGGATACATGGTTGTGAGTCCCAGGTGTGTGCGGGTGGGATACGTGGTTGTGAGGCCCAGGTATGTGCGGGCGGGATGTGTGGTTTGTGAGGCCCAGGTGTGTGTGGGCGGGGAGTGTGTGGCAGCGTCAGGACGTTCACCGTTAGGAAGATCTGCTAACTACTGGGAAATGGTGCGGGGTACCCAATACTCTTGTTTCTTATATACTACTACCTGTTGTGATTGTGTTTTTGGTGAGTGTGGATGGTGAGGTTGGGTAGATAAAATTCCTTGCTAGGTTTCTTCTGTTGTTCTCATAGGACATTATGATGTCTCCCCACATGGGCACCAGAGATTTAGGTTTCCCTTCTTATTATACTTGTATGATCCCCCTACGTTTAATTTCATGTTTCCATGAGGACTACTAGGGCCATGCGAGACCCTACTAGTTGGACAGTTGAAATTATTCCAGTTGTTGTACTCTTGTTTTCTTTTGGTATAATACATTGAGTTTTCATGTACTTGTACCTTGTTATAAAATTGTTTAAACATGCATGTGGGATTGGTTTGGGGTTTATTTATATACAGTTGTTCTTTTCCTTTTTGGGTGGTTGACTTGTCCTATTTCACAATCCTAAATAATAAAAAGGGTAATGCCTCCCTTATTTGTGAAAAATCATACCCTTTGTGCTCGTCGCCACCTCAGGGCCTTCTGGAGGTGGGACTTGGGGGTCATTATCTCCCTTTCACCATTTCATGCTCAGGAGGGTCATCTTTGGTGGGAGGGGGTCGTGACAATGCGATGGTGGTAGAGACATTTTTTTATAATAATTTTTTTCTTATGTTTTTATATCTGATCAGACCAGTCGGTGATATTTTCATATTTATATTATAACCATGTTTATGTATGACTATATAAATCTACATAATTTTTTAAAGTATTGTAATGTTCTATAAATCTATTTAATATAGTTATTAATAATGTGGATAATTGTTTGTTATTTTTCAATTAGGTTTTACTCTAATATAAGGGTATAGTATCCCCAATATAAAACCATATACCCTAATTATTTTTATATCTCCTATGGTTTTTGTTGAGGCATTATTATGGGTACATGAGGATCACCAAACTAGAAAACAGTTGATTAGTTCATTGAATTAAGGGGTCATAGTGTTTTATGTAATATTTTATTTTTCCATACTATTTGGGATACACTATAAATGTCATCTATAAATAAATTTTAGCATGTGACTAAACTCTTACTAGTGCATTTATAACCATGTATCAAACAAAAATTCATGGCTTCAATGGACATAAATGTTATATTAGTGCATTTTAATATTATGGGTCTATAATATCACCACATGTTACATGATTGAGTTTTTGATATATGATTACTTTGAATCTATCCTTTTTAATATATTAATGCGGTATGTGAAAATAAATCAAATTCATAATGAAGGAAAACATAACATAAAGGTGAATTCCAAATTTTAATATCACTAATTTGAGAGGGTACATTTATTAAAATATTAAATAATATTATATTTGGTAATTTCATATATAGCTTGTCGGTGGAATTATAATAAGATGGAATAAAAATATTTTCATGTTATATTAGATAATTTTGATTGTGTATTGTTACTTTTATTAATGATGGCAATGGATTGCAATAAGTAATTTATTTATAGAATCCCTTAGTGAGTATTTATATGAAATCGATGCTATGGAGCATATTTAAAGGGATTTTTTTGATTATTTAATGTGTTGAAAATTTGTTATGTGTTTATATTTTTTTTAAATTACACTAAATTCGATTTTATGAAAAGTGGGTTCTTTACATTGATCTTGATGAAAATATTTTATTTATACAAGTATATAATAACATTATATAAAGCAATGTTGCCTCATATATGAAATCTTGATGAGTAATGGTTCCATATTATGGGTCATTGATTCTAGAATGAAATTATAAGTTAATATTTGTGATACCCTTTTATTATAATTTGGCACTTGATTTTCTATGTGTTGTTTTAGATGTATGTTGGGGTGTACCTCATGTATTGTCACCTATGTGAAATGTGTCAAATTTATCTTTTGGTGGAGGAAACAACCTTATGAATACATATTTGGGTGCTAGTGAATTGGTTTCATTGTATGAGTTGAGATTTTTTTAAAGGTTGTTACTGAAGAATTGTTATTTAGGGGTTAGATCATGTTGTTTACTTCCGTTACTATTTGGCTGAAGAGGCATCTTCAATGATTTATGATATTGGTGCAGGATATTTGGAAATGTGTATGTAGTATATCTATGGATGTGGTGTTTCATTTCATGATATAAAGAACATTTTCATCATTTTGAATCAATTCCTTGTTTAATAGGGGATAACTTGGATACATGAACCTATTTTTAAAATATTAATCATGAGATAATGATATATTTCAATTGATTGCCTAAATTATCATTAAAATAGAATGTGTATATTCTTTTGGTTATATGATTATTTCTATGATAATGAGGGATTGATTATTTTTCCCTTTCATGGATCATAATATAGGGTTATTATGAAGAAATAATAGTTCTACCTAAAGGTAGATGTGACTGAAAATAATTAAAATCACAGTATATTTTTTAGTCTTTTAAACCATGGATTGATCTAATGAGAATATTAATTATGTGACATGGGTTGTGGGTCTGTCTAATACTGAATGGTAATGATGATTGATTTAGGAAATTCCATGTTGAGTATTATATAAGAACCATTGAGATAGATCATTAGAGTGTAAACCCACCACAAAATGGGGATGGAATATTTATGCACAAATTTTAGTTTAGGGGTAATTTTTGAAGAATATAAATATACATGTGATACATATTCACTATTTCGATTGTTTTGAATATGTTGAGAAGCTTTATCTTGGACAAGGATGAATAATTTTGAAATAATTTTGTGTATATGGTTTGTTGAGGTCCAGATGAAAAAAGGAGGTGTCTAAATATGGTGATATTTTAAATTGGAGAAAAATAATGTTAATATTGTATATTGGAAGCATGTGTATTTAGTTAAAACTAAATTTAGGGAAGTGTGAAGGGATGTCAAATTAATGTCTCACTCATGGATTGATATAATGGATTATATATCATAGTGATTTGGCGATAGTTAGTTGGATAGTGTAAAATATAATATGTTAGATGTATTTCAAAATAAAATATTAGTGGGAGTAATTTTCTTATGGATTCACATGAATGGGTGAGAGATATGAAACTAATATAAAAATATTGATTAGAAATGTCTTTATTTTCATGTGGATACTAGTTTTTGAGATGGATAGCCTTCCCCATTCATTACGTTTTGTGATAAGCTGAGAATGGGTTGTGGATTATCTAATAAGAACATTAATTGGATATTCTAGGTGTATTTTTATGATGTTTTATAATTTAATATGATTATATATATATATTTCATTTTTCAATATCCAATTTTGATAATGGATTTTATTTTTAATATTGTTCACTCTATTAATTTGGATTATGATGTGTTAGATATGATCCTTTTTTGTGTTTGATTGATGGTGGATCAATAAATATAGTGGGAGAGTGAAAAATATTTCATTTGATTTAGGATCTGATAAAAAAAGATTTAGATTTGAGTTTAGACTATAATTTTTATTGTTAGATGATATATGGATTCTATTAGGATATTAAAGCATACATATTATGTAATGTGATATCATGTTAATGGGTATAATTTTTCATTTTTTATAATGATTACCATAAGAAGGAAAAATTTTGTTTTCTTATGTAGTTGAATGCAGTCATATGGATATTATGATGAGTGGGTTAGGGGACCACTTAGAATACACGTTTAATAAGACATTCTGATAAACAAGAGAATTCTGTCTCAAAAATAACTTTTATAAGAAGAGGATCATGGTAGAGAGAACCATATTCTCAATAATAATTTGGTTATTGGTATTGGGGTGTAATGGGATAGAATTTTCTAATTATTGGATCATATCTATATTTTATTAATATTTACGATTGATGGACCAACTAATATTGTATTGTGGTATATCATTTTAAAGATACATAGTGGAATCTCATTCTATATCTTGACATATATCCTAGTTATTTGAATTATAATTTGTGATTTTGATAACAAATATTTATAATTCAATACTATTGGGATTCCTTGGGAATGATTAGTGTGTAGATAAAGGGATTTAATATCCCAATTCCTCTATTATATTGAATTCCATGATCATATTTTTTTCAAATGTTGTTGTTTTTTTAATATGTAAAAAATAAAAAAAATTATTAGTATAGATGCAATTATGATATGTATTTTTGTGTGGATCAGGACTGTATAGTAGTTTCCTATTATTGTTTATATGTTGAATAATTTGTGGGTATGATGATAGTAGGTTATTTTTACTAGTGAACGAGTACAATGATGACCATTATTTGTAATTCAGCAAACTTAAGAGGCATATGGATAAAATCGGTATTTTTAGGAGCATCATATTTAAGGTATGAACAATATATAAAATTACATGGAAAAAATGCCAAATAGGGTGTTACAAAAAGAAAATAACCGAGGATAAATCATTATGTGAATTTTATAAGGTGAAATTCCTATTTTAGAAACCAGGAAATATTTTAAATAGAGAGGAGGGAGTCCATATGTTATAGTGAAAATATATTTCATCAGTTCTAAGGGGATTATTGGTGGAGAAACATAAAGTGTTTTAGGATATTGTGTATTACATGTTTTATGACTCCATTCCCATCACAACTATTTTGATTTGGTTTAGATCTATTGTAACCTTTATGGGACTATAATGAGTTTTTTCCATGCTATCCTTTTCCTTTTTTTCTTTGGTGTGATGAAGTGTAGTCTTGCATATATATATCAGTAAAGAATATTTTAGAGTAATTTAGATATAAAATCATTGATATATTGATTTTATATCTCAATCATTATTACTCCTTATCCATCCACATGTGTCGTAAAAGAATTTTGTGAGAATTAGAATATATTTTAATTGGTGACTTGACATGAGCATGGTGGAATAAAATAAATATAATGAGGCTTAGGAAAAGCATATCTAGACTGTCTCAATGTAGGTTGGTCAGATGATTTCCCATTTTATTTCTATTATGGTATTTTAATATATCATTTCTCATATTGTGTTTTGTTAAATTTGAATTAAATTTTTATTTAATGAATTCCATATATTGTGTGATTAATGAGTCTAAATTTTCAATTCAATTAAAGTGTGTAATGAACACGTTTTCTTATTATTTTAGGGATTTTTTGACACTTAGTTTGATTAAGGTATGAAGAAAATTTGTATTAAATTTAATAATTTATTATATATTAATACTAATTTTTATAAATCACAATATATTCTTACATTGGATGATTTTACAAGAGATAATGATGCATATAGATGAATGATGAAAAGTTGAACATTGAAAAGTTTTGGGGAGATTATAAGGTGCTATACTAAAAGATAAGTTCACTTATTTGTGGATGGTGGACCTTTATGAATACACATATATTAGTTTAATTTTTTATATATGGTGGGAATGTGATGTGTGGTCTTTCTAATGAGGGAGAATAAAAAATATAATTCAAATAATTTTTTAAATGGAATGAAAAAATATAAATTGAATAGAATATTTTCAAGGTATTTGAATTAAAAAAATTTACTCATCAATTCATCTTTAACTTATTTCCTTAATATTTATTATCAATATATACATTTATATTTATAGTCCTCAAGGGGAACTATTTAGATTAAATTGGAATGTCCAAACATAGTGGAACAAACTATAGGATACCTGCATTCCTCTCTATAGTGATCCATAGTTTCCATTTTAAATATTACTTCAACATAGAATACCACTCTATAAATTAAAAAATAATACATTCCTGAGGACCATTGAGGATTAGTGCCTTTGGAAATATTTATCTCTAAAAAATGGTTTATAAAATATAAAAATCATTTACAATTTATTTTTTTAAACTAAAACCCTAATAATACATAATATATATCAAACCATTCTCCATAGAAAGGGATAAGAATTATAATAATGGGTCCACTCTGATTAGTATTATTCTTAAACATAATTTTGGTAAATAATTCTTCAAATTAGAGTATATGATATGAATATTGTAGTGATAAAATGATTCGAACATTATAAAATCAAATCAATAAATTCATATAACATAATCATGAACATGGATTAAGTTTTTATCAATAGAAAAATATAATTTATAATAATAATGAACCATTAATATTGAATAATAAACATTTAGAAAATATTACATACATTATACATGAGTTATTGGAATTTATATAAAAATATAAAATCTGGAGTTTAGTCAAGTCTTATTACCATGATTATAATAATGGATTCGGATCACACCCATTTTCATTATATATTTTGTCATGGTAAACTCCCAATATTATGTTATTAGATAATGTATATTATGGGACTAGGTTCACTCCTCATTTATATTGTTTTTATGTTATGAGATATTCCACTTTATCTATTTAAAATGAGGGATATAGCAGAACTATCTGACCATGGATTATGATTAAACCAATCATAGTGGTTTATAATAGAATCACCTATCACAAAATGAAACCCATAGATATATTCTCTACAAGATCATAAATATTCAACTGTATCATCAAATAATTACCCATGGAACTATAAAACTTCAATATTTAGTTAAACAATTTATCGGAATTAATTTAATATTTTTGATATATTTCATTTTACTCAGAAAAATGTATAGTTATTTTATATTAAATAACTATGTTGTGAAATAATTATACCGAGAAAATGTAAATAATTATCTAAAAAAACCATTGATATTATATTATGGTACTATAAAAACTACTGTTTTCCTGTATCAAGGACAATAATAATTCCCTTTGATAGTTTTTGTTACACACAAGGCCGAATTTTTACTGAACTATAATATATTATAAAAATGGTCATAAAAACATTACAATAGCTACCACTGTGCATTTGGTGTGGAAGTTAGAAAAAATATTAACTAAATTTTGACAATATTATTTATTAATATTTATAATACTAATCTTTTGGTTGTTAATTAGTTTATGTCAATTTTATAACTATAAAAAAATAATTAAATTACTTATCTATGAAACATTTTTTTTATTATAATATTATTGTTTCCAAAACATTTAAATATATAATTCATGATTATGGTTTTAAATAAATTCTATATATTATATATTATTTTAAGAATTTTGATACTCTTCTATATATTTAGTTGGTATAAGATAAGTATAATTCCAATTTTATAATTAAAAATAAGTATTTTTTTAAAATTTAATTTTATCACATTTGAAGGGAGAACCAATTTTAAGTAATATATTTTAACCTATTATAATATTTATTTGAAAACAAATTAACTTTATTTCTGATGTAGGAAAATAAAAATAATATTAGGCTGATATTTCATTATTTTATTCTGTAGATTACTTTTATGAGGAATAGTGAATAATACTTAATTTTCATTTTAAAATTATTTTTTGTATAACATATTTATAAGGATAAATTATGTATTGGAATGGTTGTAAAGTAAAAAACTATCAATAAAAAGTCGGTTTATTATATATATTTCAATATAATTAATTTCACTTTTAAATTTTATTTTAAAACATACCCAATGTTTGAACATTTTAACGTTAAAAACTCATTTTGTGGTCTCATAAATGATATTACATTTAAATTAATTTTTGTCAATTTTGTTGTTGGAATTTTAATATAGTTAGTGATAATTTGGAATCATATAAATTTTTTATTTCCAAAACGTTCAAATAGTTTTTTTTAAAAATTACTTAAATTGATTACATTAATTACAACAATTAAGAGGAAAGTTAACTAAACAAGGGACTAAACCTAGAACATAAGGTCCCAAATGAACTATAAAAAATTACAAATTCCATTTGATTCCCATTTCTATATCCTATACCCAATGTTATAGAATATGTAAAAATATTAGAATCAATTTTCATCTAAATACTGTCGGTGGAATTTCTTTTTCAAACATTTACACGAATTCCACACCTCCACCGTTGTAAAATATAAATCACACATCACACTTATTCACACCTAAAAAATAACTTTTTCTAGAATAAACTCTACCAAAATTTTCTCCCAAAAAACCTAAATTCATATTTTTATCCAATAATTGTATATAAATCCAACAAATGATTCTCTACGGTACCAAAAATGAAGAGTTACCTTAAGAAAAGGTTACATCATTCATCAAGCTCATAAATTTTATTTTAATTCTCCACCCCAAAAATGTTAATATTATATTCTTATATAATAATCTAATTATAAATAATATACTTTTCTGTTTTCATTTTATCCATTATACACACACTACTATCTACTAGCTAATGAATTTTTTTTTCATCTACATGATGAACTACCGCCTTGCGAAAGGATGTACTCAGTTTTAAATTAAAATCTCTCATAGTTGAAAATTATGATGTAAAAATTATTTTTATATGATATATTATTTATTTAATAACAATAATATAATAAATACATTCAAGAAATCTATTTATTGTTAATATGATAATTTTATTCGGGGAAGTGTGGAGTACCGCCTCTTCAATGAGATGTGATTAATTTATACTATCAGATGATTCATGGGTGGGTTTTGGGAAATAATATTTTATATATGACATATTGGTGATAATTTGGTGGTATTAAAAATATATATATTTAATTTAGACTATTCAATTCAATATAAAAATAAAACATAAAAAATGTTCATGCATGAATATGGTCTACAATATCCGTGAATAATCTATTAAATATCATATTTCTAAATTATATAGATTATTATGAGTAAACATATAAATAATGTATGTAATATTCAAAAAATTGTCTACATTACTAAATTATATATATCATGATCTATGTAAATGGTTCAATAATAACAATGAAAAATTATACGAGAAAAAAATAAAATATTACTGAAATATAACACTTTGAATGAGTGTTTAATGAACTGGTAATATAAATTCATAAAAAAATCATAAATCGTATTATATGTGATAATATTTTTCTTTGTAGATGTATAAAAAATTATATTTATTGAAAAGAATGATTCATTATGTATGAAGAATTTCATGACTTTAGGAAAAGGAATTATATCTCACTTATTATTTCTTTGAGATATGTTCCATATTCACCACTCATCTATTTTGTGTGTTTTGTATATTTTACCATATATATATTGTATTTTTTATACTAACTGTTCTTGTCATTTAAAAATATATTTTATTATATTTCATTCATGGGTTTTATGTTTCTTATGTTAAAAAATCATGAAAGTAATATTATCTCAATATTTCTTCTTTGAGACACATGCCATGGATGCCCCCTATATTTTTATAAGAGGTGTATATACTACCTTTGAGATGATAAATCATGAATATAATTATTATCATGATATCGCAAGATTTATTCAGTTTTATTTTGTTACATTGGTAATATAATTCAAAGTTACAATGTGGAAATAATTTATTGAAATGATCTCATTATTTGTCAATATTGTTTATGATTATCCTTCCATTTAATGAATCATATGATATCTATTTCAATATTAGTTTTGAATCATAATTTTTTATGTTCATTCATGATATCAGTATTATTACCACTTTTCAAAGCCTTGTTATTTAGTATATATATGAATGTATTTTTAAGAAGATCATGAATTACCTCTCCTTTATCGCTGAAATCATTGTTCATTTAAAACTATTTTTTTCTAAAAAAATCCAAAATGTTTTAATATTTCCCTTTGATTATTAAAGGAATTTTTTATCCATTTTTTTTCTTTAAATTTTTTTTAAAGGAATATTATTTTCATTTTCTCTCCAATAGACCATTTTAAAAATCTAAGGTGAAAAATAAATGTTTGACACAAACAGACTTACCTGTCATCATGACCATCATTTCCGTGATAATTAATTTTTTTAATTAAAAGGATAAATTTAATAGATTTTTTCTTTATATTATATTAATTTTTTTAGAATGTTTTTGAATGAAAAAGTATTTCAAAATGTTTTCACGATTTACTTATGTATTTTTTTGGTGTATTAAATGAAAATGGTAATCAACAAACGTTCATACTAATTTTGTATGTTTTAAAAGAAAATAATTTTAAAAATGTGTTCATGATTCTTTTATATGTTATCATTGAAATTTATTTTCAAAATTTTTTGAGGTTTATTCTATATGTTTTAAATAAAATTAGTTTTAGAATTGATTTGAATCTTTTTTTATAATTATTCACAGAAAATGGTTTTAAATTTTTTTAATTATTATTTTATATGTTTTCCTTGATAATGGTTTTCCAAATGTTTTTTAGATTATTTTAAATTTTTTTAGAAATATGTTTATCAAAAGTTTCTCAAAAAATATTTATAATATTTAGATGTATTTTTTAAGCGACTAGTTTTCATAATGATTTATGTTTTAAAAAGTAATGTTTTCATATCTGATAATATATTTACCATATGAAATGTTTAAAATGAAATTTAAAAGCTTTAATTTTAAAAAATAGATTTTTGGTGTCTTTATATGAAATGAATTTTCAAATAAATTCTATTTTCACTGAGAAATATTCTATCTAAAATTTCAAAATAACTTTCCATCTAAAATTAAATACATTTATTTAGTTTATTAGTTACTATGGATACGATCCATAAATACAATAAAATTATTTCACGAATTTTATGGAAGGATTTTCATGAAACAAATATATATTAAAATTATTATATACTATTGAAAACTATTTATATTAATGGTTAATATATTGATTAAATTATTCTGAGATCAATATATTTCCTGTAGGTACAGATAAGATGAAATTTTTATGTTACACATATCATTTCATGTGTAATGATATGGTGTATATGAAACCCATATCTTTTCTTGGGAAAAGATTGTATGAATATTATATTTTAGTTTGGAAAATGTATTTCTTATTTTATTAGATGATGATATGGACTATATATCCCTCCAATGAATTGGGTAAATATTTATATCTCATGATTAAATTATAGGAATAAAATGGATGGAATTTATCCACTACTTGAAGATGGAGAAACCCAATACATTTTGGGAAGATGGGAAATCTAAATTTATTATAGTAAGATGTGGAAAATTGATCCACAATTTTAAGATTAGTAATCCCACTCCACTATTGGATGATGGGGAATCCCGATCCACAATGTGGGGTTTGGGAATAAATATCCACTATAGGAATATGGGAAACTCAATTCCATATGAAGAAAGTAATTCCAATGGGCATGGTTTGGGTCCATACTAATAGGTGTAGTCCCCATGAATATCATTGATATTTTCTATCCATGAATCATGAATTATAATCAATTAAATTTCATGTTAATGATTATTCCATAATTCCATGCCATAGGTCAATGTTATAATTTCATGGATTATGTTGTTGATTTCATTATGGTACATGCCTTATGATCTACTATACATTATTTAATGATTGATTATTTTGATCATTGATATGATGGGTATGATCTTATAATATTATGATCTCATTCTCATAAACCTATACTTATATTTGTTATTAAATATCTCCATGGTTTAACCTTAATGAGCATTTGAGCTCACCCCGATTTATTTTCCCTTCCCCATGTTATAAAAAAATTTCATATCTATGGAATGCATAACATGGGAGTTTTTTTTCCCATACCCAATGATAGATAATGTATCTCAATCATTTACAAACATTTATGTTTCCATGTTTCCAATGGACTAACCAAAAATGATCTATGGGAATATGTTTCTGTAATGTATTACAAATTCTACCAAAATGTTGTAATTTATTTATATGTTTAGAATGAGAAATTATAGTTTGTATCATGAAAATGGTTTAGTCATAAATTGGAAAATAATATCATAAATAATTATTGGGAGCCCCGGGGAAAATTTTAAAATATGTATAGGGATTCCTCGAATGATAAGTCTTACAATGCCGTTTTGTATAGGATAATTTCTTGGAATGTTGGTAACGGATGGAGAAATTGTTTTCCTTGTATTAAATCTATATTTTCATACAATAAATGAATGTGGATTTGGTATATATGTACTTACGGATAACATCACTAAAAAGGTGCATCCATATTGACTCAACAACAACCTTGAACATGGAAATGCTCCTTGCCTCACACATACTTTAACACTGCCAGGTGATGTGGTTTGGGAAATCAATAACTAGTTGTGAACCATAATGATGGGTATGAGAATAATATGACTATCAATAACCAAGTCTAAAACTTATGCTTCATATATTAATTTATTATGATCCGTTATTTATACATCATATATGTTATTTTTTTCTTGATTATAGTGTTTTCCATTAAGAATTTTTATTGTCACACTACGCTATCTTCTTTTGGTCAATGAAGAGAACTATAAGTAACATGGTTGACATTGAATGTTTCCGATATGGAATGTATGATAATTATAAAAATCAATTTCCTAGGATCCCATGATGTGAATCAAGAAGGTGGAATGAGTAATGGCTATACTTTTGAAGATAAATAGATTATAAACCTCATATGAAATGTTTGGTATGCTCTAATACTATTTTTTTACATTAATCATAAGAAGCACGATAGTATTGTGGTTAATGACCCTCAATACAAGATTTTTATTTCATATTCTAGGACATGGGGTATTAAGGAATAATATGATGGCTCATGATTAATCGTTAAATAATAATGTTGGATGATTGAAGTGTATATGTTTTGTAATTCAAAGATTATGTTATATGAATTGTGAAATATAAAAGTATTTTTAGTATAAGTTTTTACTTAAATATTGAAAAAGAAAAGTTCAATTCCAATGATGAAAATTAAATGATATTTAAGGGAAATGGGAAATTTTTAAACAAGTTAAGGTAATTGTTAGTATTTTCATGATGTCTAGATAATTATGTTTACCTTGGATAATGAGCTGATTCATTCGGGTAATGTATGTTGGATAATATTTATAACCTCGGGACTGATAATGGATTTGTTGAGAAATGTGTCTTATGTAATCAAGGATGATGTTAAAAACATCTTGGACTTATGTAATGTATCCAATAGTTATTATAATAATGAATCAGGCATGTTTTACAAATGTATTTATGGTAGTATATGATATTACCATGTTTCATGAGAATATACGACGAAGGTATTAACATGTTTTGAATGTGAGAACCATGACATACTATATTGTTTTGGGGATCAGTATTAATATAATCTAATTACCTTCATTATATGGTTTTGGATTTTTCATATTTTGAATGGGTTAGATGTTTTAATATTTACGGACTTTTCAATAGCAAATTATGATAATGTTTTTTAGAATAATGTAATCTCACCACATGAGGATTTATGAAAAACTGATAAGTTATGGGATTTACTATCATATATATCATAATATATTTGTTCTTCATGAATGAAATAATTTCATTCTGTTTTAGATAAAGAGGTAAAATAGAAATTTATGAAGCCAATGAAAGGGTGAGAATTTATAGAATCATGTAAGTATATATTCTCATGAAAAATATTAAACTATAATAAAAGGATATTGAAACTGAAATGGATATACCAGAACCTTCTTTTCTAGTGAATAATGAATTCCCTTAGAGAATCCTATATTTACAGATTTTTATTGTCATATTTCTCTTAAAATTGTTATTTTTCACACTCCACGCGAACAAAACGGTTAGATTCCTCTCGCATGTACATTTATTTTCATGATACCAATTTTATTTCATTTTGAAACCTAGATATGGCCTACCTTAGGTAACTGTCATGATTTGAACAGTCACATATTAATGAATGTTTTAGTTTTCATTTTTATGATGTTTGTTTCTATAAAAAAATATAGAATTATCATAAATCTAATAATCCATAAAATTTTGAGGAAATATTCATATAATTGGTTTATATTGTAACACACCATGATTTTTCGTAATATACTTTTTGAATTTATTTTATCAATTGGATATATAAAATTTCACACAAAACTGAATATAGTTTTTTATTAATGAATTAATATTAGATTCTATAATATAAAACAACAAGTAAATCACACACTACATGAAACTCATGGATTATCTTTTACTACACAAAAATACTGTGTTTATCTATTATTACAAACATTATTGAGTTCTTTATATATCATTCTTTACACGATATGCTATGTTTTTTCTAAACTATAGTATACTATTAATATGATTATTAAAATATTTCTATTTATACCATATATATATTGTAATTGAATTAAACAATAAGATTACCCAATTTGAAAAAATAGTATTAAAAATATATATATAATCGATCATTTTGAAAACAATTACAATAAATGATTATTATAACTATTTGAAAATAATGAATGTATTTTTCAACGGAACTATTTTTTTACATCCAAAAACAATTTTTTTCTCAATATTTTTTAAAATTAAATGATTAATCTTTTCAAAAAAATATATATTATATATTCATTAAATAATTTTTATAATCATAAAACATATATGATCAGCATAAGATTTGAATAAATCTAATTTTATAAAAAATATTATATTTTATCTAATATTTAATTTTAACAATATTTAATGGAGATTAAATTCTTAATATTATATTTGACAAAATAAAATTAATTTTTCAAATAAAAACATAAAAATTATGATAGGGTGGTTTTTTTATTTTTCGGTGAGGATACATTTTTTTTGATAAATAGTGAATAATATTGAATTTAAATTCAATATTTTATTTTTTTTATAAATCATTTATTAATGATATATTTTATTTTTATTGGTTTTTAAGTTCAATTAGATCAATTATAGGTCATGTTTTACAATTTAGGTCATTTTAATCATTTTCAATTTCAGGGTTTTAAAAAATTAACAAACATTTGAATATCTGTACTTTAAAAATCCATTTTGTTGTCCTGGATGAATGATTAATCTTATTTTATTTTTTTTCATAGTAGTAATTTCAATTAGAAAAAATTGGTTAAATATTTTTTATCATCATAATATATAGTTTTTAATAATTTCATCATATTTTTTAACTAAAAATATTAGTTAAAGTGATTAAAACTAATTACAATGGTTATGAGGAAAATTGGATTCATAAGGGGAAAAACCATTAACTTAAGGTCCCAATAAACTAGAAACTAATCCAACATCGATTTTATATTAATATTTACCTAATATCCTCCCATGGACCGAATTTCTACCCATATTGGGTCCCCATATATTAAAAAATTTATTAGTCAAATTCCCTTTTGAAAAATTAACAAAAATGCCACTCCTCCACTATAAAAAGGCGCTCACCCGCACAATTAGTCATGCATTTTGAATCCACTGTTTATCATAAAAAATATTTTCAAATATTTTACCAAAAGTTCTCATCTATTCCATGAAAAAACCCTTTTCTAATGAATCCATCAAAGATAGCTCTTTGGTGTGAACCAAGAAGACTTACACAAAGAAGATGCGTCATCCTTTGATTTATTTTCAATGTAAACCCAATAATATATCATAACTAAAGGATTATAAAAAACCATACTATTTTAAATATAATTACATATAATTACTATATGAGTCTACCCTACACTTTATGGACCTTAAACCAAATGGAAAATGAACATACAATTTTTATATACGGTGAACTACTACCTCACGAAACGATGTTGGTCATTTTTTCTTTACCAACTATCATGGTTATGAATATTTGTGGATATTGATTTATATTATATGTATGAAATCATTTTGATACTATAATAATTATATTACACATACCTTTTTTGTTTACAATTTTTTTAAATACAATAATGTCATTTGGGGAACTGTCAACCACAACCTCCTCAATGAAATGTGATTCATTCACCATCTAAAAAGAATGTATTAAGGAAGGGTTTAGTGAACACATAATATATATATTACATATTAATTTGAATTTAATGATATTATATAGATATATATTTTATTTAAATTCATTCTTTCAATATGAAAATAACACAGAAACATTATTCATGTGTATGTACGGACTATAATATCCATAAACGGTGTATTCAGTATCACATTTGAATATTCTATTTAATACTATAATTACATAAATATTAAATATAAATGATATTTATATAATTTTTTACATTATATAAATATTTAAATCATGTTTTGTTTAAGAGGTTAAAGAATAGCATGTGAAAACATATAGTAGAATCAATGTAGATATTGCCTAAAACATAAAATCAACATGGAGATGTTAATAAACATATAATTTAAAGTCATATAAAATTATATTTGTTATTATATATGAGATGTTTCTCCTTTTTTACTTTTATAATAATCATTAATTTAATATACATGAGGTTTGAACATATAAAATGAATATCAAGACTATTGGTCATGGAAATTGTTATCTATTTTTATTCCTAGGAGAGAGATGCCTTATACAACACTAATTCTTTTTGGTTGTTATACATACCATGGATGTATTATATTTTTAGGATTTATAACATTATGGGTTTTAACATATCCATTTTATGATATTTCTATAAGTTGGTTAATTTTTCAATATATACCAATTGGAAAATAATTTTGTCTCAATTTACCTTCATTGAGACACAACCCATGTTATGAATCTATATTTTAATGTCAGTTTTATATACAAAAATTTAAATTTTATATCATAAATATTATTATTTTTATTATATTTCAAGAATAATTTTATTTTATTTTCTCCCATTGGTAGTATAATTCAATTTAAACAAGTGGTAATAGTTTTTTGAAACAATCAACACATTTATCGGGAATGATTATGATTATGATTCCAATGATGAAATATTATGTTCCATTATTGAAGAACAAAAATTAAAATTCATATCCTATGGTTTTTCAAGATGTATGAAATTATTATTAACATTTACATTATTTTACTTATGATATTAAAGAATGTATTATTATAAAGATCATACATTATCTCTCACCTTGGTTAGGAATTTTAGTATATTTAAAACTATGATTTATGAAAATGTTTTCAAAAATGATTTATATTATAAAATTATTTTAAAAAGATACAATTTCCCATGTTTTATCTCTTCAAAAAAAATGAAATATTCTTTTTGTTTTCCGATCAATGTATGTTTCTATAAATTTTCGGTGAAAAAAATACTTTTCGGTATTAACAGACTTACCAGTCATCATGAAAGTCATTTCCTTAATTGATACATTGTATGTTTACATGGTTATTTTTGAAATAACATTTTTATCCTATGATTCTATAAATATATCATTTTAAAATTTTTGTTCTAATTAAATGATTTTCATAATGTTTTCATGATTTATTTAAGAGTTTTCAATGTATTTTCAAATAAAATTGTGTTCAAAATGATTATAAGATTGTTCTAATTATTTAAATGTAAATTGACATAAAAAATATTTCGATACTATATTATTAATTTTATAATAAAATTATGTTCAATAATTTTTCTTGATTATTTATGATTTCATGTAAAATGGTTTTCATAATTATTTGAAGTCTCATTTATTATTGTTTCTATTAAATTGGTTTTCAAAATATATTCATGATTATTTTTTATGTTTTGAATGAAAATGGTGATAAAAATATTTTATATATTCATTTAAATTTTCTCACGGACAATGCTTTTAAAATTGTTTTCAACATTTTTTTTATATCTTTTCAATGTATTTTTTTGATGAGAATAGTTTTCCAAGTGAAATATTTTTAAAATAAAAAATTTATGTAAAAAAAATTTATTCCTCATTAATATTTTTAATTAAAATGATGATGATTTCATTGTCAAAATTATTTTCTTAAATGGATGTATGAATAATATTCTGAATTATAGGATATTTGCATAATGAAATATTCCATATGATTATTACACATCATTACCCCAAAAATAGTAAATACTATGTTATAGTTTTTTCTTTACTAGTGATATAATCCAATATTTCTATTCATATTATATAATGAATTGTTTGGGTTTTTGTAAAATGATGTTTGTGACACTGGTTTCACTTCCACGGGTTACATACTTTTGATACCCAATTCTTATCAAGGGTTATTCTTTGATTAAATTATTATTTGACCAATAACTCTTCCATAGGTAATTGTATGGATAAATGTTTTTTAAACCCATTACATTTCATGTGTAATGAAATAATGTTTATGAAACCCATATATTTTTTATTGTTCCAGATATTATAAATTTTTTTTTATCCCTGGGAAAATTTATGTATGATTTTATTATGTGATGGTTGTCACTTATACCTCTCTATAATTCGTTAGGTAATGATTTATATCTCATTAGATAATTATGGTAATCAAACCTATGTTACTGATCCACTATGGTAATATAGGGAAACCCGATCCACTATCAAATGATTGGAAACTGAATATACTATTGGAAGATGGGGAAACTCATTACACTATGGTAATATGGGGAATAGTGATCCACTATGTGAATACGGGGAAGCTCATTTCATAATGATATTATGAGGAAACATGATCCAATGTGGAAATATGGGGAAACACGATCAACTATGGAAATATGGGGAAACTCGTTCCACTATAGGATGATTGGGAAACTAGATCCCTTATAAGGAAATAACATTATCTGGGGATGGATTTGAGTCCTATATAATATTTTTAGTCCCCCTGATGTTACAATAAAAGTTATAAAAACTCTAGTAGTCTTATAGGGAATGATATTCCATGTTTATATGTTTTTAAAAATTCCATGTACTACGCTAATGTTATGATTTCATTAATTATTCTCCTGATTTCCATATGATGCATTCGTTATGAACTTTTAACCTTTATTGCATGAATCATGTTTATATCATACGATATGTAGTGTATGATATAATAATTCTATGAGGACGTTATCAAACACTTATTATCATGTTTATGTTTACGTGTCTCCATTGATTACCCTTAATAAGCATATGGAATCACCCATTTTTTTCCTTCCCCATGTTATGAATATATACATTGTGTATAATATGTCTAAAATGGGTGATAGTCTTGGATAACCAAGGGGGAGATAATTTTTCTATCTTATATATAATTTTTTGTATTCCCATGTTTCTAAAGGCATTAATTAAATAACGTCATTCGGATTCTATATCTGTAATTTATTAACTAATTGAAAAAATAACATAATGTATATCTATGTTAGGACTCTATCATTATTGGAAAATATAAATATTTCATAAAAAATTAATTATTAAATTCATAAAACATGAATAGAAACAAAAATTATGGTGTTACTAGATAATATCATCATAAAACCATAATATGAATTAAAACATGATTTCATATATTAAAATCCCTCTAAAATCCCTCTTGTACATTTCCTGTGGAAAATACGTTTTTTATATTATAACACATATTTTTAATCTAAGTGATTCCAAAATATTAAAGGAAAAAATTATTTAATATAAAAAGTAAATATATAAATGAATATTAAATAAAAGAGTATTCATGATGATAGGAAAATGAGATCAAATAGATTATATCAAAACAAAAATTTGATTCATGTTTTGGGTAAAATCTCATGAGTTATGTTCTTTTGGAATTCAATAAGAATGATCATCACAAAACATTTTAGGGTATTTAAAATGTAGTTAAAAAATAAATTTAAATTGTAATTATATAATATTTGAAGCATTTGAGAAATAATTCATTTTAAAATAGGGACCAAAAAGAAAATTTTCATGTCCCAAGAGAGGAATGCTGTATGTTTTTCTGACAAAAAATTATTTTGGTCTCTAGAATGAATAAATAGAGAAAATGAATGGACAAATTTTAATCCCTATAAATTAAAAATGCATAAGAATAAAAATATTATTTGAAATATAGATATCATATGATCTCAACTTTGGAAATTATAATCCTAAAAAAATTCTATAAATTTTATATTGTAAAACAATACGGTTACATTCATCATATCATTTCATTTATAATAACATTGAATAAAATAAAATAAAATAAAAAATTAGATTCCAATTACATAATGGGGTTCTTTAAAATATATATAATTATTTTCATTTATATAACCCATATGAGAATATTTGTTTAATAAACATCAATATTACTCAATTAAATAAAAATGAGACAATATAACCCATACCTCAAGTCTATCAATCTTGATTAGCATTCAAAAAACATTTTTATTATGAAACAACAGTTGGGTGAATTAATATGTCTTCAAGGGAATCTATTATGAGTACACAAGAAGCAATATGATGAATCTATATCTTCTAAAGATCATTTTCGTGTAGGAATTTTCGTGGAAAATATTGTCAAATTGTTGGAATAAGTGAGGATTATAGGTTTTCTTTTATATCTGAAGGGTGGGACATACATTGGATTTCATAATTTATTTCATTGATTTATGGTCACATTCAAGGTAATGTGGAAATAAATGTATACTAATATTAAAAAGGTATAACATAATGTTAAAATGTTATTAGCCAAAAATAATTTTATGGGTGTTAGTGGAAATCCTACCATTATCTAATATTTAAATCGTAGAAATCCCATTTGATCCTTAACCATATAAATAGCTTTTTTATAGTATTCAATATTCGATAGGAAAATTTTAGTGAAACCAAATAAATTATATCTACTGTGAATATTTTATACATTTAAACCTTTTTAAAATATTCCATTTCTTTAATTGGTAAATTTTTTTAAATTAACCACCCTACGAAATCCAATTTTCAAAAAAATATTTCCAAAACAATTAAATAAAATATATTAAATGCATTTTAAATTTCCTAAAATAAATTTAAAAAAATATTAAATATTTTTTATATAAATTTCATTATAAAAATTAATAAATACTTATTAAATTATGTAATTAAGATAAAATCACATATGTTGCATTAAAATTGTTTTCTACAAAAATGAGGATTCAATACAAAAATTATACTTCTATGAAATTATGTTTTATTATGATTCCAATGTAATTATTGATATATTTATTAATTAATGGTTTCATATATAATGTTATTATCATATTAATATGGTAATGTCGAATATACATTAAATAAAATGATTTTTTTTCATAATCATTATTGTTAACTATTTAGTGGAAAATAAATCAATTTAATATAATCCTAAAATTTTGAAATAAACTAATATTGACGTTATTATGTTGTGAAAATTTATTTCATCAGAAAAATATCTAAAAAATTTATAACATAAGTATAAATCTCACATAAAAATGCAACAAATTGATTTTTGAATAAAACAAATTTTTAGTGTAAAATGAATATATAAAAAATAGAGTAGTTATTTATTATGAATTTACAAAAAATTCATTAATAAAATATTTTTTTATAATTTCCAAATATATTTCATGAAAATTCATTCTATCTGATTTAATATCAAAATTATAATAGTTTACTACCTCGTGGATGTTATAGACTCGACGTTTCGTGAAAATCAATCTATAGAATATTATATTTTATATATAAAATTAAATATAAATAATATGTTTTGGAGTAATATTATTCCATCATTAAAATGAATTTAATCCCTGAAATTTCTTCACTCTTGTAAAAAAGGATAACATATCAACATCATCATAACATCATGATCCCAAGTAACATCCTCAATTTTGCTATTACCCTAAACAATATAAACCATGTTAGTAGTTAAGTACAATAAAAAATAATATTTATGAACATTTATTTATAAAAGATATAAATAATTAAATATATCATTCCATATAGTTATAAACATTACATTCAATACAGGCAATGATTCAGGTATGTACTTACTCAGAAGAAATACATGCAAGAAATCATATCCTAATCATCAATATCCTTACCAGAATTAGGTTCCCATATATTTACATCAATAATAAAAGAATATATTTTCATATTTATACACTTCTTACTATATAGGGATTCATAATAATTTATATATCGGTTGAGTGTAATCTATTATATTAATAAAACACAATCGGATGATTGTGTTGTTCACAATAAGAATTGAAGTATTAGTAACAGTAAATAAATATTTACTCCAAGGAATGAATGGTCTTCTTAGACTATATATAGTCCTATGGATGATATGTAATACTGAAAAAAAACATTTTTATATTTATCTAGTTCAATACATCTCTATAACATTGAGGTAGACCTCATATCCTAATTTTCATTAATGCAATGGGGTACTCTATATAAAATAACTACTTAATAAAATATATCCTATAATCAAAGTAATGAATGAAATATTATATAATAAAAATGAAGTGAACTAACATCAAATAGTGATCAAATAAAACCAAAATATCCTTAAATTCATTAGATGTTCTATGGAGTCAAATAATGGAAACCATAGTGATGTTTTTCAATTTCCAATTTTTTATTTTAATGGATTTAACATCCCCATAATTATATATATCTAATCCTTATCTTATGAATCTATGAATCACTGTGATTCAAAATTTATATTAACTTTATTGCATTTCCCACTAGAAAAACACTTTTCGATCTCAATACATCTTCATACACCCATATTTAGTTGAGCATGCTAGGGTATTAGCTTAGTTGAATAGCTCCTTCTCCAGTTCTAGTATTGATTGAACACATACTTATTTTCTCATACATATCATTCATTTATTTTCAAGGTTGAAAATATAATTATGACTCACGTTCATTTTCATATCCATGCCTACCAATAGTTATTTTTATTCATTAGATAGACAGATGGTAGTAGAAAAAGTTTAGAAATAGTTGATTTATCTCCTTACATAACTATCTAATTTTATATTATATTAAAATGACTAATTATTGGGTCTTTTTACCGCCATAGGAGATATTCATTCTTGATCTTTTGATGAAAATTATCATCAATCTTTTATGCATTCATTGGGATGCAGTGTATTGAGGTATCATAATCATTAATCAACTCCATCCATCTTATTTGGATAATATTCAACTCTACAAGTGATCATATATCACCCATTTAATTGAATCATAAATATTATTTAGAATCTGTTATCCACTATAGAGTGGTGTGAGAAATAGATTACTAATAAATCATCTATTTACATCCTTTATAACTTATCCGCACTCATCATTCCAATGTTTCTTAACCTTCATAAATATTAAAATTTTTGGATTCTAAAACCTTGCGGAATAATTAATAATGATTACATAATATCCATAAAATTAAAAAATACTATGTATTTTATTCATAGTTTTTTTCTTGATCCAATGTTCAATAACTTATGTCTTTCTTGGGTCAACTAATATACGCTATATAGAGATTATATTTCCAAAAAATAATATATTCCTTAGAAAAAAATTCACATATAGTACATTTTTTAGGGAACGTATTTATACATAGGTTCTTCAGTACAATCCTCAAATGATTTTAATTATATTTATTCTTATTTAAATTTAAAATAATATCATCTATATTGAATAAAAAAAATAGGTCAAGGTAATCAGTAAAGAAATATTTTTTTATCAACGAATATATTGGGGTAATTTATAATACCAAATGGGAAGATGAAGAAAATCACAATTTCCATACGAAACAATTTACCTTTATATTTGGAATGAATGAAAATTTTACCATTATATGGAACAATCATGATCAATTGTAATTATTGGAAAAATATTTAGAGCCTGACAACGAATCATGTTACATTATTGATAATCATAGATAAGATTCGTCGATTGATGATTCCCGGTAAGAAAAAGTACAAGGGTTCTCCTTGGTGAATTATTTTTCAAAATAAATCGATTATAAATATTCCCCTAAATTATCTTCTATAATTCATAAAACTCATTCTGGTGCATTTTATATAGGGTGTTCAAAATTTGTGTTGCATCGGGAATGAGTAATATTAAAAGACACCATCGTGTTTTATAAGAAGTCTAGAACACACATCAATAAATAAATAATCATAATATCATTATATATGAATAAAATCTATTCATAGATTCTCTACATCCTCTAAAGATAAATACCTAATTTGAAAAGGATTAAATACCTATGTAATGGAATTAATTTTCATTAGAATTTCACTTTAATCAACAAACTGAAATAAAATAATAGGTTTGATATGAATGTCATATATGAAATCACATAAATAGAAGTTTATATGGTATTCATATTAATTAATCTTATCCTTTGATGAAACGAAATCTCATTCAAATAGTTGAATAATTACAATATTGAAATGATGAACTTTTCTAGAAACATCAATTAGGGAATATTCGTGGTCTTTAGATGTTACCATCATATCGTTAAATGTATATAACATTAACTCAAATATGTTGTTTTATGTGGTAATTTAATACCCATAATAAATTATTATGAATAATATTAGTAGATATATATATATATATAATCAAATAATTCATTTTCTGTTATATAATGGTTGTTATGTTTAAAAATAATCACTTTGTTATCATACCACACATCAATAATTTTTATCACAAGAGATTTTAATCTTCATATAGGAATAACATGTTAATGACATTGATCATTTATGTTATTAATAGTTTTATAAATTATAATATACTCCCATTACTTATTAAATATGAAATGTGCATAATTTATGGGACATTATAATGTTTTTATACTATGTATAATTTTTGAGAATTTTTAGAAGTAGTCTAACTGATTCAGTTTACTATTTTATTCATAACTCTCACCAAACTAATACAAATTTTTTGGTTCTTTCTTTTTAAAATTCCTTACTTACTTTCCAAAATAACATTCTAAGTAATCATTGGCCCATTATTTCATTTAAATGGTCATATGGACCACACAAGAAGACCCAAAGAATACGTGAAGAAACTAGTCTATCCATGATGATTTAATATATGGGATCTATTAGGAAATAAATTTTTTTATTCTCCTCCAAACATTGGCGGTAAATGTAAGGAGTCTGGGATAATAATTTCATGCCCTAACACCAAATACAAGAGTCCTGAATGATTCATTAAACTCAATCCACCATTCTGGTCAGGAAATAAAATAAGTACAGTATTAATGACATTTCTCATGATATAATAGATCAATAATGTTGATGTTTTTCTATGTGAAATAATATATACAAGTGGCCGACCACTTTGAAGAAATTTTTAGGATTTTGAGTAATCATCTTGTTTATAATCCCATTCAAATGTCGGCCTTCAAAAAACTATGGATTAAAATGGACAGTTTAACATGCTTTTATCAAACCCCCATAACATTAGATCCCTAAGCCTGAATGCCGCCCTCGTCTGAGGGTAGTCGTACAACATTATTATATAAATCTTTGAAGAAGGATATATCTCGAGATTTTTCTGTCTGGATGCCCAAATCATCAATCCATGTGGAGGGACAGATTGTAAATGCAAACAGTCAACTTCTTTAGGGTATAAATACATCCCCCTTCTATACTTCAAAGGGGTTGGAATTTTAGAATATAGGATCACATATTGGCATGAACAAAGACTTTCTTAGTTCTTAGGAGGACATTTCATACTCATGTTTTCACTTGAGATACCCTTCCTGCTCTCATTCTTTCCTTTTAATTTTCTGTTGTTCTTCGCTTGTAATCTTGTATGTCTCAGTTTTTGTAATTTATCTTTTTGAATGTTTCATATTCATAATATATTATTCTAATAAAAATTATGGTATATAATATTAGTGGTCTTAATATAGTTTAAATACTGTTTATTACCCATGCCTTATTCTGATATCTATTTCAATATAAAGTTATTATTTAGTTCCCTTCAATATTTGTGTGTGTGTGTTCGACAAGAAACTCTTTTCTTACCCCTTTTCTAATCCTATTTATAATTAATAATCATCAAAATTTCAACCATATTATTAACCAAAACAATAGATTTGAAAATCTACCATTGGGGAAGTTATAATTTTGGGATGTTAAGTGATTTAGCGCATTTTCTCAATGAATATTCTTTCAATTGAAATTGTGTATGTTAAAAATCGAATTTCATAGATTAATGAAAATATTTGTCTAATATTTGGTTTCCATAGATCATCGAAAAAATAAATACACTACGATAAACAATCTCTAATTGATATTATATCCCAATGATATGTTGTGTCTCGGATTAAAGCTTTGACACTTAGGAATTCCAATCATTGTTATCTTGTGAAGTGGGTGTTAATGAAAATTCCATATAAAGAAAAGATCAAGGATATCACAAGATCAAATCCCTAAAAATGAACACAGCCTAATCATGATCTATATTTTAAATTAATCACAAATAAATAATCACTTCACTTAATCTCTACAAACAAACCCCCCAATCAAAATATAATCAACTAAAAGCATTTGTCTATTAAAAGAATATCATCACTGATGATTTGACCTATGTGCTGCTATTCACATTAGCAGAGCATCAGAGTATTGAGTGGTCGATAGGGGACAATTGACTGTTCTATAAAATCGAACTGTTTCCTAGGATGGTGCAACTATGTAGTCTTTAGTTTCTAGTTATTGTTAAAAACAAAAAAAAAATTGTAAGAAATTGAAAAAAACACAAATAAAACCAGCCTTCCTCATAAAAATCATAAAAAAACCCATCTTCCTCAGGTTTCCAACATCTATCTGACTTCCCCATAGCCTCCAAAAAAATCTCTCAGATTAGTTTGATGCTGAAATTTAGCGACAACTTCTCTAATTTAGGAGGAACATTAGAGATAATAAATTAATTCAAGAACCAGTCAGTGTCCAACCAATTGAATTAGATATGGCCAATCCTAGAGAACAAACACCTAATGAAATTGATACCACTAATATTAATTACAATTATCTTAGTATTAAATATCCATTTATAGATGCGGACTTCTAACTTAAATCAGGTTTGATTCATCTACTTCCTCAGTTCCACGGGCTAGCTGGCAAGGATCCGCATCTCTACCTTAAAGAGTTCCAAGTGGTGTGCTTTACCATGAAGCCTCAACGAGTTTCTGAGGAACAAATGAAACAATGATCATTCACTTACTCCCTATCAGACACCACCAAGTCATTGATTTACTACATCACTCCTAGTTTTATAATCACATGGAATAAAATGTAGCAACTCTTCTTATTGAAATTACTTCCTACTTCACGTACTGCTTCTAACCAAATGGAAATAAATGGTATTATCAATTCCCAAGATAATCATTCCATGAGTACTGGGAGAGGTTCAAAAATCTTGTTGTAACGAGCCCAGACCACCAAATCACTGATCAAATCTTAATGCAATACTTCTATGAGGTGTTATTAGCGATGGAGTGAACTATCATTGATGTCGCAATTGGTGGTGCTCTTATTGATAAAGCTCTAGCTTCTGTAAGAGATCTTATAATAAAAATGGCTATTAACACACTATAATTATATAATTGATCACATGCTCATGTAAAACAAGTCAAAGAAAATCAATCCCTAGATCCGATCAAGATAACCGTGTGGATGACTGATCTTATAGGTCTTTTGAGACAACTAGATATGGAATCCAAATCCCCAACTTCATCATCTCCACAATCCATGTTTCCTAGAACTGTCAAAAACAGTGGAATCTGCAACTCACAAGCTCATCCAACAGACCCATGTCCAAAAAATAAAGAGGATAAATATAATTCATCTAGAATAATGGAGCTCAATAGAGCATATTCTTAGTGGAACCCCAACCCTCAACCATCAGGTAATTGCATTAAGAACTTCAACCAACCTCTCTCTGATCCCTTATTTTCTGTCTATAACCAAGGCCTAAGGTATGGTAATCATGTCTCTAATCCCCCTCAATTTCATCCCCAAAACCGAAACTAGTTTCAATATGGTCATGGTGTTGGTAACATCCAACAAACTTATCATTTTTTTCCTCAACAACAAAGGAACAATCCTTCTCCTGGATTCCACTTTCTTAATGAGCCTTCCCAATTCTCCAACCAATACAATCGCTTTCCCCAGAACCAAAATAATGGAAATCCCAATTCGGGAAAGGACTCTTCTTCCATGTAACCATGGGAAAGTGAATTTTAAGATCTTTCCACCTTCACCCATTCTTACCTCAAAAACATTGAAACCCAAATTGGAAAACTTGCATCCAACCTATGCAAGAAACAACTATCAAATTCTTCCAAACTCCATTCTCAAGCATTACCAAACCCCATGGGTAATGTTAGTGAAATTGTGCTTAGATAAGGAAAGTAAATTTTTATGGCTCAAGATATGTCCTCCAACCCCCTTTAAATGTTGACATTGGAAATGAAAAGAAAAATAAACATTAAATGAAATCTGAAATCATTCTTTCAACACATTATATTCCACTTAGGAAACCAATTCCATTTCCTCAAGCTGTTTCTATGCCAAAGATATCCTTTGAACCTGATCCTAAAATGATCTACATGTTTAGACATGTTGAAGTGAACATTCCCCTATTAAATTACATTAATCAAATATCTATGTATGCCATGATTTTTGTGGAATTGTGAACCCACAAGAGGCAACATAAGACCTTTGAAAAAGATTAAAACCCTTATTTTATTCCCCTAAAGTGGAAAGATCCATGGACCTTTACAGGTCCATGCCAAATTGGAAGATCCACCTTCGATGATTCACTCATAGACCTAGGAGCCTAAATTAATGTCATGTCTAAATCTATATTATTAAAACACGTCCTAGGTCCCTTTTATACAATGGTTGTTTTCATTCATTTGGACAATCGACAAACATCTAGTCATGTGGGAATAATTGAGGATGTCCTTGTTCATGTGAATGATCTTATCTTATCTGCTGATTTCTATGTCCTTGACATTGAAGGTGAGATGAAATCTTCTTGATCTCCAGTAAATATTGTAATACCATTCTCCATGACTACTAGAACAGATATTGATTTCAATTTAGGCATCTTATACATGTAATTTGGTGACCAACTAGTGAAGTTCAACATTTTCCAAGACATGTGATACCCATCTACGGATCACTTTTCATTCTCAATAAATGCTTTTGAGTACACTTCTAAGAGTCAATTCAACCCCAATCAATCATGTTCTTCATGTTCAATTGATAAAGGATCTTGTGAAATCTATCTCGTGATTAATCAATTCTTTAATGGTGATGTTTATGTGGACCTCCCAATCATAGACTCTATCAATCGAGTGGAACTAGAAAACTCTCTTTAATCACACATCAACTCCGAAATCTACTGCTCCACCATAGACTGTGTTAAGGAAAATGAATCTGAAGCAACTGAAGTCCCTTCCTCTATTCCTGAGTTGTCTAACCCACAAATGATTGGTAAGATCGATCTAAATCATCTTCCTGATAACCTGAAATACACATTGTTTTTTAGTGATGACTCATATTCTATCATTATCTATTCTTCACTTACTGAAACTAAGGAGTACAAATTTGTTCAAGTATTATAGGAAAACTAAAAGGCACTAGGTTGGACACTAGATGAAATACCAGGAATTTAATCTACTCTTTGCATGCATCACATCTATCTTGTGGAATCATCCAAACCAATTTGACAACAACAAAGAAGACTCAATCCACTATTACATGAGTATGTTAGGGAAGACATCACCAAGCTTCTTCAAGATGGTATTATCTACCCAATATTTGATAGGGAATGGGTTAGTCCAATTCATGTTTTTCCTTAAAAGGGTGGGATAACTGTCGTCACAAATGAAAATGGGGAGGTAATCACAACTTGGGTGATGAACAAATAGTGTGTGTTCATCGACTACTGAAAATTGAATGTTGAAACATGTAAATATCACTACCATGTTCCATTCCTTGATCAAATGCCTAAATGTTTAGCTGTAAATTCACAGTATTGCTTTCATGATGGATAAACCGACTACTTCAAAATCCCAATCCCACTGTAGGACCATGTAAAGTCTACTTTCACAGGCCATTTTGGAATATATGCATATAGGAGAATGACTTTTGTCCATTTCAGTGCTCCTGCAACAATCCATAGGTGTATGATGAGCATTATTTCTGAATTAATTGACCAATTCATGAATTTATTCATGGTTGACATTACCATTTTCAGTGATTCATTTGAATCGTTCTTGCATTCTCTCTCTCTATTCATTAAAAAGTGTGTCATGTGTAACCTTGTGTTTAATTTCAAAAAAATGTCACTTCAAGGTTGAAAATTGGATTGTAATAAAGGACATAGTTTTAATAGAGGGTATTTAAGTTCATCTTACCGATATTGAAGTGATCCAATCACTTCCATAACCCACATCTGTTCGATACATCAGTTCATTTCTCGGTCGTGCTGGTTTCCATCAGCGATTCATCCATAACGTCGGTAGGATTTCCCTCCCACTAACTCGGTTGCTCCAAAATGATGTCACATTACAATTCAATGAGGATTGCAAGAGTGACGTCATTGAATGCAAAAATAATCTTACATATTCCCTGATAATCCAACCCCATGATTGGTCCTTACCTTTTGAGTCGATGTCTCATGCTTCTGATAGAGCAATTGGGGCTATTCTGGGTCAAATAAGAGAAACAATTCCTAATGTCATCCATTATGCCTCAAAAACACTGGATGTAACTCAATCTCAATACATTGTGACTGAAAAATAACTTTTAGAAGTTGTTTTTGAATTTGATACATTCTGGCCCTATCTCAAGTTCTATAATCATCTTCTTTGGAGACCATTCTACTAGAACGTTCTTACTGAAGAAATGTGATTCAATACTAAGGAAAATAAAATAGATTCTAATGCTCCAAGATTTTGACCTTGAAATCAATTATAAACCACAAAAACAATTGTCTGATCACTTGAGTAGAATTTTTAATTCTAATCATTCCAAAATAATTGATCCAGAATTTCAAACCGAGCACATTTCATCTCTCACTCAAAAAATACCATGGTTTGTTCTGATTATAAATAACTTCGTTTCTGATGTTTTCCAAAAAAAATTCAATAGAGAAAAAAATGAAGTTGAAAAGTGATTCAAAATAATATTTTTGTGAAGAAAATAAACATTTGAAATTTGGTGTTGACATTGTAATTAAGAGATGTGTTGATGAAAATGAACATTCTTCCATCTTTGAATTGTGTCCCTTAATGCCTCGTGGTTGCAATTTTGGAGCACAAAGGACCTCCCCAAGGTCCTAGACTCTGGATTCATCTAGCCTTCACACCTAAAGCGCTCACATGAGTTCTATCAATCACATCCCACATGCCAAATGATGTGCACAAGTACCAAAAGAAATGAAATTCCCCAAATGCATTTAATCTTCTAAGAGATCTTCAAGGTTTGGGGAATTGATTATATGGGACCATTCCCCCCTTCCAATGGATTCTCATAAATTATTCTTCCAGTTGATTATGTTTCTAGGTGGGTCGAGGCCAAAGAAACTAGAAATTATGATTCACATACTGTTACTGAGTTCCTAAAGACACACATCTTCCACCGATTTGGCACACGACGTGCCTCGATACGTGATTTAGGTAGCCATTTTTAAATAGAGCCATAGAATCACTTTTAATGAAGAATGGTGTTGTATATAAAAAATCAAATGCATATCACCCCAAAAAAATGGCATGGATGAACTTTCTAATAGAGAAGTGAAAAAAGTTCTTGAATGAATTGTCAAACCCACCAGAAATTACTAGCTTGAAAGACTTGGTGATGTACTTGAAGCATTATCAAGCTTCCTATAAACAACCATTGGGATGTATCCAATTAGGTTAGTTTTTGGTAAATCACGTCATTTACCAGTTTAAATCACACAGAATACTTTTTTTTGCTGGGAAAACCTGTAATATGGAATGTGAAAAATCTTCTTAATAATGACTATTGAAATTGGAAAAACTGGAGGAGCTTCGACTTGAATCCTATGAAAAATTCAATATGCACAAAGAAAAGGCTAAGTTACTCTATAAAAATAGATACTGAGATATGTTTTACATATAGGTGAAAAGGTATTGCTTTTCAACTCTTGATTTCGGCTTCACCCAGGTAAACTTAATTCTCATTGAGAATATCCTTTTATTGTTTCTCATGTTTACCCCTTTGTTACAGTGAATGTCAGAGACCAATCTTCCAAAATGACATTCATGGTAAATGGACATAGATTAAACCATAACCATGATTGGACACATAATCTTGGAACCACATGAATTTCCATCGAATCCCTAACTTCTACAGTCGACCCACCACTGGATGGGGATGGAAGCCCACCAAATCCAAACTAGGGGCACCTATTTCCCTTTAAAACCACTTCTCAATCTCTCTCTCTCTGTCTTATTCCTCCATCACTATCATTTTTCTTTTTTACCAATTTCCTCATCAAATTTTTATTAACCCTTTCTATTTTGTGTGGGTGTGTAATTTAAAAACACAAAAAATCCTAAAAATTTAAAAACAAATGAACAAACAAGAGTCATACTTACTCACCATCTAATTTTTAAATTTTTTCCAACCATTTCTGGGAGTCAAATGACATGTTTTCGTCTAAACAATTTTTTGGTTTCTTCATAAATTTCGATAAAAAATATTGTTTCAAAACTTAATAATTTTTAATGATCACTTTTTGATTTGAAACAGATTTTCCAAAACTGTGAGGAACAAAAATAGCTTTCATACCATGTCCACTAATGGCCATCTTTTCAAATGAGTGTTTTTTCACACCCATTTGTGAATTGTGATTTTTTAGACCATTGATCTGAATTTCTTACTTTAATGTACATTAAAATGATAGAGGCATTTTCAGAACCACATAACAATCACAAAATCAAAATAGCCTCCTATTTCCCTTACATTAATCCTCCTTTTGAAAGCCCATTCAATCCTATGAAAACCATTTCATTGATAGCCATATTAAAAACCCAAAACCATATCCCAACCAATATCAACATGTATTTTCATTTCATTATTTTTTTGTAAATTATGTGTGGGGGGGATGGATTTCATTGTTTGGGTGCCCTTTTATTGATTTTCAAAATGTAATCATTTTCATGGGGGCATGAATCCATTTTGATGCAGTAGATAGGTTTTAATTCAGTGGGTTTTGGGAATGTATATATCGTTATTACATATTTTTCAAATATTAATGACACATGTTAAAAAAATTAATTAAAAAAATAAAAAAATCATAAAATTCAAAAAAAAATTGTGTTGTGTCATTGGTAGGTCAAAAATCACTTTTTCAGCATTTGATATTTTTATAACAATTATAATTAGGGTCATGAGGAGATAAATCTTGTGTTGGGATATGAGTGTGAGATCTGTTTCATGTTCAACATTCGAAAAAAAGAGGAAAAAAACAATAATAACACTATCATTATATTCTTATGTCATTGGGAGAAGTTTTGTGTTTTATAAATTTTCCATATACTCATTCCCTTAACATTTCTTCCCAATTTTTTTTTCTTATTTAACATTTTTATTCCCTCATAAATATGTGTTTCCATTTCCTTTCATGTCTTATTTTAAAAAAAATGTGCATTTCTTTTTCCATGTTGGTGTTTTACTCCTCTTCATATCTCTGTTGAAGATAATATTCCTACTGTCTCATATCCATAGAAAAACCGCTTAAAAATACCTCTTGGTTATTGTGTAGATTAGATAGGAACTGGAATCTGAGAGCTCTTTCAAACTCTAAGATTTTAATTTTTGTTTGGTGAATGAGTGAAGCTCCCTAAATTAATTTTATCATCATGAGATAATAATGTTTTGTCTGCCACCATTTTCCATTTCTAAATTAGAGCATGATAAAAATGAATTGTTTTTGGAACATTGTTTCTATAACAAATTGTGGTGGAATTCAATAGGGATGAGTGATATTCTCTAAACCTCTCTGATTGGGGAAAACACAATTTTAATATTTGATGGCGAGTGAAAATGGTTTTTTTCAGGTTTTTATATTTATTGCACATGAGGACATGCACAATAAAAATAAGGACAGAGTTGATATTATTAAAAGGTTCATGTAATATTTTATACTCCTTTTATGGATTTTATATGAAATGTCCATAATTTGTGTGAAATATTAATATTTTAATACTAAGTTTTTTTTGAGCAATTTTATAAGTAGTCAAATTGAGTCAGTTTACTATTTTATTTATAACTCCCTCCCTACTGATACAAATTGTGTTTTTATTCATTTTTAAAATTCTTTATTCAATTTCCCACTTACCATTAGAAGTAATCATTGGCCCATTCTGCCATTGGATGGTCATTTGGACCACACAATAAGACCCACATAATCTGGGAAGAAACTGTCCCATCCATGGAGATTTAATAGTTGGGATCCATCAGGAAGTCCAAATTAATTTATTCTCCTCCAACATTCTGTGGACAATTTATTGAGTATTGGATAAAACATTCAAGGCCCAACATCGAATAAAATGGGCCCAAATGATTTATTTAATCTCATACCACCTTTCTGGCTGGGAAATAAAATCTATACAGTATTAATGACATATCTCATGGTGTAATCATCTAATAAAAATAAGATTTTTCAGTATGAAATATGAGATATATTCTGCCGACTTAGTAAATGAAAATGTTTGAATTTGAATGAATCTTCCTATTGATAAACCCATTCACATTTCAGCCATCAAAAATAATATAGATTGAAATGCATAGTTTAACTTTCTATAATAGAACCCCATAACGTTGGCTCCATAAGTCTATATCCTCACATATTTGGAGAGTATTCGACCAACATTATTATATACAACATGGATGAAAGAGATATATTAGGATTATGCTTTATTGATGTCCATATCGTCGAGTCAAGTGGATGGATAGATTGGGAATGAAAATAGTCCACTTCCATGGGATATAAATAAATCCCCCCTCCTCTCCATCCAAGGGGTTGGAATATTAGAAGATAGGAGAAAACATTGCCTTAGAAATTTTCATTACAAGTTATTGTGGGAACCTTACATAATAATTTATTCACTTTAGGTACCTTTCCTCCTCTCCTTGTTTCCTTTATCTTTTGTGTTGTTCTTTATTTGTAATCTTCTATGCCATGAAACTTTTTATTATATTTTAATGCATGTTTTTATTATTCATCTATTATTCTCATCTAATATCTGTTAAATAATATTAGTGGTCTTGAAATTATTGAAATACACTCGAATTCCCTTCCCTTATTATGCTTTCTTATTCAATCCTATGTTAGTATTTAATTCCCTTTACTGTTTGTGTGTGTTTGTTCGACGCAAAAATCATTTCTTATCCTTTTCTTTTTATTCTATTTATAATTAATAATCATAAACATTACAACTAGATTATTAACAAAAAAATTCTAAGTAAATCTACCATGGGGATGACTTATAATTTGTGGATGTAAATGATTGAGAGCATTTGCTCGATGGATATTCTTTAAATTAGCACTGTGTATGTTAAAAATAGAATGTCATGGATTAATGACATGATTTTTTTAATGTGTGTTTTTCATGGAATATTGGATCCATAATTACACTAACATCAATAAGATTTAATAGATATTAGTACACTATGATATGTTATGTCTTGGATTAAATCTGTAACACTTAGTAATTCCAATAAATGTTATCTTGTGAAGTGGGTGTTAATTAAAATGCAATATAAAGTAAATCTCAAGGATATCACAAGATCAACTCCATAAAAATGAACTCACACCAATCATAATAAAATTCTTAAATTAAACACCAATCATTAATCACTCCATCTAAGCTCTAAAAAAAACTTCCCAATCAAAATACAATCAACATAGAAAATTCCACTATTAAAAGAGTATAATCACCGAGGATTCAACCAGAGTGCTTCTATACACATTATTAGAGCATCAAAACGTTGAATGGTCAATAGGTAAAAATATTATGGGCTTTCAAATTTTGCCATTTCTGGGGAAGGTGAAATTAAGTATTATTTAGTATCTAGTTATTGTTAGAAAACAAAAAAACAAATTTTTAAAAAAAATTGAAAAAAAAATCAAAAATGAAAACCCACCATCCTCATAACAATCATAAATAATAAAACACCAAAAAAACCTATCTTCCTATTTCTTCCAAAATCTCATTAAATTCCCTAGAGCCTCCTAAAAAATCCATCAGATTTTTTTTACCCTGAAATTGAGAGAACACTTCACCAACATAAGAGGAACATTAAGGATAATCAAATAATTCATGAACCAGTCCTTGTCCAACCAATTGAATTAAATATGGCCAATAAACACTTAAAGAACTTGCTTCCCCTGATATGAATTACTAAACTCTTGGTATTCAATAAGAAAACATAGATGAGGATTTCTAAATCATATCGGGTTTGATTCATCTTCTTCCTCACTTCCACGGGCAAGTTGGTGATGATCAGTATCTCTACCTTAAAGAGTTCCAAGTGGTGTGCTATACCATGAAGCCTTAAGGGATTTCTGAGGAACAAATAAAACTGTGATCATTTCCTTTCTCCCTTGATGACTCCGCTATTCCATGTATTTACTACCACCCTCCTAGTTCCATAACCACATGGAATGACATGAAGCGACTCTTCTTAGGGAAATGATTTCCTTCCTCTAGTACTACTTCTATCCAAAAGGAAATAAGTGGTATTCATCAATTCCAAAGTGAATCAGGCCATTAGTACCGGGGGAGGTTCAAAAATATTGTCGCAACCTTCCCACACCACCAAATCCCTGACCAAATCTTGATTCAATACATCTATAAGCGGTATTGGCTATGGAGAGAACTCTCATTGATGCCACAACTGGTGTTGATCTTATTAATAAAACTCCTTCATCTATAATAGATCTTATAAGAAACGTAGCTTCAAACATACAACAATTCCATAGTGTAGCATATGTTCAAGTATGAAAAATTCCAAGACAATAAATCCGTAGATCAAAACAAGGTGTCTGAGTGGATGAGTAAACTTACAGGTCTTGTGCGACAACTAGTTGTGGCATCCAAATCCCCAAACTCATCTTCTCCACAATCTATGATTCCTAGACCTATCAAAAAATGTGGTATATAAAACTCACCACCTCATCCAATAGTCACATGTCCACAACTTTAAAAGGATCAATCTAATACATCTGGACCAATAGAGCTCAGTGCAACATATGCTCAGCAGAACCCCTACCCTCAACTATCAGGTCAGTTCATTAGGAACATCAACCAACCGCACTCTGAGCCCTTCTCTTCATCCTCTAACCAAGGCCTGAGGTATGGTAATCCTGTCTCTCATCCCCCTCAATTCCCTCCCCAAAACCCACACTAGTTTCAAAATGGATATGTTGTTGGTAACTTCCAACAACCTTATCCATTTGTTCCTCAACAATAAAGAAACAATCCTCCTGCTGGATTCCACTATCCTAATGAGCCTTCCGAATTTCCAATCTAATAAACACTCATTCCCAATAACCATTATCATGGAAATCCCAATTTGGGACAGGAGTCTTCTTCCAAGAAGCCATGGGATTATGCAGTTGAAGATGATTCCTACTTCACCTATTCCATCCTAAAAAACATTTAATCCCCAATTGGTCAACTTGCATCTCTCTAATGCTCGCAACATCAAACAAATTCTTCCCTACTCCTAGATCAAACATTACCAAACCCCAAGGGTAATATAAGATCAATTGGACTTACATCAAGAAAGAAAACATATATGCCTCAAGATAAGTCCTCCAATCCCCCTTTAAAATTTTACATGGAAAATGAAATGAAAATGAAATATGAAAAGGAATCTGAATTCATTCCCTCATCTCATTCCATTCCACTAAGGAAACCAATTCCTTTTCCTCAAGCCATTTCTAACACAAATAATTCCTTTGAACCCAATCAGAAATGCTCAAAAAATTTAGTTGTGTGGATTTGAACATTCCCATAAAAAATTACATTAATCAAATCCCCAACGTATGCCAATTTTCTTAAGGAATTGTGCACCCACAAGAGGAAACCAATGACCTTGGAAAATGTTTCCACCTAACTGTCTATTCCCATAAGGTGCGATGATCAAGGGAACTTTATAGTTCCATGAAAAATTTGAAGTTCCAATATCGATGATACACTCATAGACCTAGGAGCCTCAAATAAGTTAATGCCCAAATATATCCTCTCCAACCCTGGTTAGGGTCCCTTACAACCAACGGTTGTTGTCATTCAATTGGCCAAACAATGAACTGCTAGTCCTGATGGTATAATTGAGGTTGTCCTTGTTCGTGTGAATGATCTTATCTTCGCTGTTGATTTATATTCCCTTGACATGGAAGATGATACAAACTCTTCTAGATCTACCCTAATTATAGGAAGACCAATACTCATAACTACTGGGACTATGATTGATGTCTATTCAGACATCTTATCCATGTAATTTGTTGGCAAACTGGTCATGTTCATCATTTTCCAGGCCATTTGATACTCATCTGGGGATCACTCTACATTCTCAATCAATGGTTTTGAGTACACTTCTATGAGTCAATTGAAACCCAATCCATCATGTTCTTCCTGTTAAAATGATAAAGGATCTTCTGAAATCCACATCATGATTGATTGTGTCCTAAATGGTGATGCTGATGTAGACCACTCATTCATAAACTCCATCAATGTAGTGAAACATGAAAACTCTCTTGAATCCCACATCAAGTCATATCTCTACTTTTCCACATAGGAATGTATTAAGGAAAATTAATCTAATGCAACTGATGTCCCTTCATCCATTCCTAAGTTGTCTAACCCACAGTTTAAAGATGAGATTGATCTCAAACCTCTTCTTAAACACATGAAATATGCATTCATTTTCCATGATCACCCTTATCCTATCATTATCTCTTCTTCACATACCAAAAATGAGGAGTCCAAACTTGTTAAAGTATTTAGGGAAAACTAAAATGCCTTAGGTTGGACCCTAGATAACATATGAGAAATCAACCATGATCTTTTCTTGCATCACATCCATCTCGATGAATCATCCAAACCAATTAAACAACCATAAAGAAGACTCAATCCACTCATACTTAAGGTAGTTAGGTAAGAGATCACCATGCTTCTTCAAGCTGGTATTATCTACCAAATTTTTTATAATGAATGGGTTAGTCCTATTCAAGTTGTACCTAAAAAGGGTGGGATAACTGTTGTCACAAATGAACACGGTGATTTAATCAAAACTCAAGTGAAAAACAAATGACATGTGTTCATCGACTACCGAAATTAGAATATTGAAACCAGAAAATATCACTCCCTCTTCCATTCCTTGATCAAATGCTAGAATGATTTGCCAGAAAGTCACACTATTGATTTCGTGATAGATACACTAGCTTCTTCCAAATCCCAATCGCACCTCATGACTATGAAAAGACTACTTTCACATGCCGCTTTAGAACATATGCATATAGGAGAATGTATTTTGGCCTTTGAAATGCTCCTACAACATTCCAGAGGTGTATGATTAGTATCTTTTCGGAATTCATTGAACACATCATGAAGTCTTCATGGATGACTTTACCCTTTATTGTTTGTAATTTAAATTGTTCTTTCTTTCTTTCTCTCTAGTCCTTAAAATGTGTTTCATGTGTAACCATTTGTTAAATTTTGAAAAACATGTCACTTCATGGTTGAAAATGGGATTGTTCTGGAGAAAATAGTTTCAAAAGTGGGTATTAATGTAGATCCTACCAAAATTGATGTGATACAATCACTTATAGAACCCACTTATGTTAATGAAATCTATTAATTTCACAGTCATGCTAGATTTCATCGGTGATTCATCCATATCTTTAGTAGTATTTCCCTCCCACTCACTTAGTTGATCCAAAATGATGTCACTCTCCATTTTGATGGGGTTCGAAAAAGAGCCTTCATTGAACACAAAACAGCTCTTATATATTCCCTAATAATCCAACCCCCAGATTGGTCCATACCCATTGAGTTGATGTGTGATTATTCTGATATAACTGTTGTGGCAGTTCATGGTCAAAGAACAGAAAACATTCCACATGACATCTATTACGCCTCAAAAACATTGGATGAAATTAAATATCACTACACAGTAACTGAAAAGGAACATTTAGTGGTAGTTTTTGGCATAGATAAATTCTGAACCTCTATATTAGGTTCCAAAATAATAATCATTACATATCATTCTATTATAATGATATTACTCAAGAAAACTGTTTCCAAACTAAGGCTAAAAATATAGATCCTAATGCTCCAAGAGTTTGACCTTGAAATCAAATTTGGACTAGGAAAATAAAACCATGTGGTTGATCAGTTGATTAGAATTTGTAAATTTTCTCATTCTCAAATAATTGATTCTGTATTTATAACTAAGCATTTTTCATCCCTCAATCTAAAAATACAATGGTATTCCCCAATTGTAAATTTCCATATTTTTGTAGTTTTTCCTGAAATGTTTTCTAAAGAATAAAAAATGGAGTTGAAAAGTGATTCAAAATACTATTTTGGGAAGAAAATAAACATGGGAAAACTAGGGTAGACATGGAAATTATAAAATGTGTTGATGAAAATGAACATTCATCAATATTAGAATTCTATCACTAAATGGCTGGTGGTGGCCATTATGAACCAAAAAGGATCTCCCGAAAGGTTCTATAATATAGATTCTTCTAGCCTTTCCTCATCAACGAGTCACATGAGTTCTGTCAATCATGTGACACTTCCCAAAATTTTGGAACATTTTGAAAAAGAAATCAAATGATCTATAACCTATTAATCTTATATTAGATATTAGATGTTTAGGGCATCGATTTCATGGGACCATTCCCCTTCTAATGGATTATCATAATTTATTCTTACTGTTGATTATGTTTCTAGGTGGGACGAGTCTAAACCCACTAGAAAAGATTATTCACATACATTTAGTGAGTTCCTAAATACCCACATCTTCCACTAATTTGGCACACTACGTTCCTTGATTTGTGACATAGGAACCAATTTTTGTAATATAACCATGGAGTCACTTTTGAAAAAGAATGGTGTTGTACATAATACTTTAACATTATATAACCCCCAAACAAATTTATTTACTAAAATTTATAATAGAGAAGTGAAAAGAGTGTTTGAGAGAATTGTAAAATCCACCAGAAAATACTTTCCTAAAAGACTTTTTGAAACACTTTGGGCTTATCGAACGTCCTATAGAAAACCTACCGGGATGTCTCCTTTTAGGCTAGTTTTTGGTAAATCATGTCATTAACTAGTTGAAATCCAACATAAGACTTTTTGGGATGTGAGAACTTGTAATTTTTATTGTGAAAAATCTAATGAAGAATGATTGTTGCAATTGGATGAACTGGAGGAGTTCTGACTTGAATCCTCTGAGAATTCCAATCTGTACAAATAAAATTCTATGGTACTCCATGACAAACATATCATGAGAAAGGTATTATATAAAGGTGAAATTTTATTTCTTTTCAACTTTAGATTTCACATTCAACCAAGTAATCATAATTCTTGTTGGAAAGGTCCTTTTATTGTTTCTCATGTTTACCCATTTGGTGTAGTGTAAGTCCAAGACCCCGATTACAAAAGGACATTCACAGTTAATGGAAATCAATTAATGCATCACCATGAGGGGACACAGAATCTTAGAACCACACAAACTTCCATCAAATCCCCATCTTCTATAGTCAACCCACCACTATATGGAGATGGAAACCCACAAAATCCAAACTAGGGGCACCTCTTTCCCTTTTACTTCTCTTCACTCTCTCTCTCTTTCTAACTCTCTTATTCCTCCATTATTCTCATTTTATTTTTATACCACATTCCTCATCAAATTTTCATTTAATATTTTTATTTTGTGTTGTTGGGAAATTTAAAAACACAAAAAACCAAGAATAGTAAAAAAAAGGGTCATAATTACTCACCTTCCAATTATCAAATTTTTCCCCACCATTTTTTGGAGTCAAACGACATGAATTCATCTAAAAAAATTCCAGTTTCTTTATAAATTTGGATAATGAATATTGTGTCAAAACCAAAAAAATTTGAATCCCCACTTTTTGATTTGGAAACTGATTTTCCCCAAAAGTGTGGAACAAAATTAACATTCATACCTAGTCCACCTATGTCCATAATTTAAATATTACTGTTTTCATCCTTATTTTTTAATCTTGATTTTGTGGACCTTTGATCTTAATTTATTACTTTACTGTACATTAAAATGAAAGATTAATATTCTGAACCACTAGAGAATCATAATAGCCAAATAGCCTCCCATATCCCTTACATTAATCCTCCTTTTGAAAGCCCCTTCATGCATATGAAAACCTTTTCTTTGATAGGCACATTTTAAGACCAATACCTTATCCTACCCATTATCAACATGGGTTTTCATGGCATAATTTTTTGAAATTTACGTGCGGGTGGGTGGAATGGATTTCATTGTTTGGGTGCCATTTTATTGATTTTTAATGAGTTATCATCTTCTTTTGAGATGATATCCATTTAATGTTGGGGAGAGGTTTTATTTAAGTGGGGTTTTGGAATGTATATATTTTATGGACATATTCTTCAAATATTAATGAAAAGTGTTCAAAAAATTAATTAAAAAATGAAAAAACAATTCATTTAAAAAATTGAGTTTTGTCTTTTATAGGTCCAAAATAACTATTATGCAGCCGTTTATATAATTGTAACTATTACAATTAGTGTCGTGTGGAGATCAATAATGGGTTGGGATATGAGTGTGAGATCTGTTTCATGTTAAACTTTTGAAAAACGAGGGAAAAAAGAAAAATAGAACACTTGAATTATATAGTTATGTTACTCGGAGAAGTTTTGTGTTTTGTAAGTATTCCATCATATAATTCCCTTAATATTTTATTCTACATTTGTGTCTTATTTCACATTTTCATTCCCTTGTAAATATGTGTTTCCATTTCATTTCATGAATTATTTCCAAAAAAATGTGCATTGCTTTTTCCATGTTGGTGTTTTACCCCCCTTCTTCTCTCTGTTAGAAATTATATTACTACCACCCCATATCTACCTAAAGCCTCCTCAAAAGGCCTCTTGATTCTTATGCACTTAAAATAGGGTGTGAAATATGAGAGCTATTTTAAACTCTATGATTTTCAATTATGGTTGGAGAATTATTGAATATCCCTAATTTAATATTATCATCTTGAGAGGAGTATGTTTTGTGTTCCACGATATTCCTTTTCGAAATTTGAGCATGAAAAAAATGAACTGTTTTTGGAACATTGATTTTTAACAAACATTAGTGGAATTAAATATGGATGGGTGATATTTTCTAAACCTCCCACATTGTGGAAAATACAATTTTAATATTTGATGGTGAGTGAAAAATGTTTTTTTCATGTTTTGATATTTTTTCACATGAGGATATGCACAAGACTAAGTGTGGGGGATTTGATTTTATTAATATTTTCATGAATTATTATATACTGTCTTTACTGATTTTATATGAAATATGTATAATTTGTGTGAAATATTAATTTTTTCATAATATGTATAATTTTTTATCATTTTTAGAAGTTGTCATATTGAGTCAGTTTACAGGTTTATTTATAAATCTCAACCTACATATCTTAATTGTGTGGTTCTACTTTTTTAGCATTCCTTATTCATTTTACAACATATCATTAGAAGTAATCATCGACCCATTCTTCAATTTGAATGTTCATGTCTACAACGCAAGAAGACCCACATAATTTGTGATTAAACTGGCCCATCCATGAATCATTAACTATAGGGATCCATCAGGAAATACAAATTCTTTTATTCTCCTAAAAATTTAGGGGGAATATGTATGAAGTATTGGATAAAAATTTCCTGGCCCAAATCCAAATACAAGGGTCCCACATGATTAATTTAAACTTATCCCATAATTCTGGATAAGAAATAAAATCTGTATAGTATCCATGACATATCTCATGATGTAACCATCCAATCAATTTGAGATTTTTAATGTGAAATATGAGATATTGGTGGCCAAATTTGTTGATAAATGTATTTAATGGGATCATACTATTAATAAACCCAGTCATATTTCGGCCTTCTAAGAATCATGGATCAAAATGTACAGTTTAACATTCATTAATAAAATCACCATTATATTGGCTCCATAGGTCTAAATGCCTCCAAATAGTGAGATTAGTTAGCCAACATTACTTTCTAAAACATGGAAGAATTATATATCTTGATATTCTGCTGTGTGGATGTCCAAATCATCAGTCCATGCAGATGGACGGATTGAGAATGAAAATAATCCACTTTCATGGGCTATAAATACATCCATCACCTCTTCTTCAAATGGATTGAAATTTCAGAAGAAAATATAACCTATTGGCATGACCAATGCCTTCCGAAGAGCTTGAGAGGACATTCCAACTCATGTTTTCACTTGTGATACTCATCCTCATATCTTTGGTTTCTTTTTGTTTTGTGTTGTTCTTCATTTGTAATCTGGTATGTCTTGGTTTTGGTAATTATATTTTAATGCATGTTTCTTATTCTTAATCTATTATTCTCATCCACATGCCGTTAAATAATATTATTGTTCTTAAAATAGTTTAAATATAGTTGAATCCTTTTTCATTATTATGATTTCCCTTTCAATCTAAAGTTAGTATTTAATTCCCTTCACTGTTTGTGTGTGTGGGTTCGACGCAGAACTCTTTTCTTATCTCTTTCTTTTCCTTCAATTTATAATTCATTATCATAAAAATTAAAATAATATTATTAAAAAAAATTGATGAGTAGATATACCATTCGGGTGAGTTATAATTTGGGGATGTTATGTAATTGAGAGAAATTTCTCAATGAATATTCTTTATATTAACATTGTGTATGTTAAACATAGAATTTTCAGGATTAATGACATGATTTATTTAACGTATGGTTTCCATGGATTATTGGAAACATATATAAACTACCATCAACAAGCTCTAATTGAGATTATAAAAATAAGTTAAGCAAAGTCTTGGATTAAGGCCTTAACACTTATGAATTCAAAGAAACATTATCTTGTGTTGTGGATGTTAATTTAAATGCAATATAAAGCAAAGCGCAAGTATATCACAAGCTCAAAACCCTAAAAATGAAGTCACCACAATCATTATAGAATTTTTAAACGAAACACCAATCATTAATCACTTCATTTATGCTAGAAAAACACCCCCCCAATCAAAATACACCCATCTAAAAACATTCGACTATTAAAAGATTATCATCACCGAGGATTCGTCTCGATTGCTGCTATACACATTAGCAGAGCATCAGAACTTTTAACGGATGATAGGTGGCAATCATCCAGTCTTTCTATCATCATCAATAACACTAAAATTTGATTTGTAGATAGTATATTATCTTTTCATCTTTCAAATATTGAATTGGATTTCATGTGGTTCATTATGTGAAGATGAATATATTTTTCCCCAAATGAGAAATTTTTTCCCATTAAATTAGACTTTTAATTTAATGGACTTAATTTCTAGAATGATAAATTCTACCATCGCCCTATATGTCAATTCCCTCAATGACGCTTTGCATATTTCTGAAAAAAAGCAAAAACTCACCATTATAACTCCATTTTTTTATTATAAATTCATTTTAAATCCATATTTTTATTGTAATAAAATAAAATATATATTTGGGTGAATAAAATCCCAAGATCCACCATGATATCATATTCATGATAAGATTCTATAATTTATTGGATTCGGCTTCCAAATTGAAAATTGGTTTATTTTCATTTTTATGTTCGGATCACCAGAGAAATGAAAATATTTTTTTAATATGTACTAATCTCTCTCTCAATATTTATTTTATCAATATACCCAATAAAATATATTCAATTCTTCTTCCTGAACGAATCATTAATAAATTTTCATTAATTTTATGTAATCGAATCTCAATATGATTCCCTGAGTAAGAATTTTTTATATGTACAAGGAATATATTTTTCATTACAACAAGATTAACAATGATTTGGTCACTGGAACAATAATTAAATTTTTATCACATCCATCATTTTCATGGTTGCTTCTGGTTCCATCGATTGACTAAAATATGTGTATTATAAGCAATAGTTCTTAATGTGTTTAATTATAAATCATTAAAATATTATATAGTATGTATAAATTAAGAACCAATATTTTTAATGTATGGAACATTAAGATTAACCAAGGTTATCATAGTCATTATCTTTCCAAAACCATTCCATTCTCTCATAAAAATATTTAGTTTAACATATCATGCACCACATGATTGTCAAACAAGGTGCATAGTGATGGCTGATTCAATATTCCCCATAATGGGGGACAAGATATAATCTAATTGGGTGTTTGGGGTTACTCTTGAATGATTATTTTTGGAAAACCACATCCACACTTAAAGTCCAACCATTTATATATTTTCGTTGGGGCACCACACTCACTACATTATTATAAGATTGGATAATCTTCTGTACATATGATTATACTATAGCATCTCACTAATTTTTCCTCATTTTAGATTTAGAATTGATCAAAAATTTCAAACAAACTAACTAAATATACCGTTACATTTGATATAAATATATTACATCAATTTATTTGAATATTAAATACAATTAATAGTAAAATATAACTATAAAAATTGAGGTTTATTATATTATGTTACTTTTATACATAATTTTTTTTTATAAAAGTAAAATATCAGACCACATTAATTTAAAATTAACTAGCACCATTTTTAAGCATAATATACATAAATACGTCGTACATAACCTATAGAAGTTTAACATAATAAAGTATGAGCATAGATTCTTAGTATGGTTAAATATAAGTGATATCAATAAATTTTCATAGGTGAAAACTAGATACCTATAATTGTATGATAGAACGAACTAACCATTGGAAGATAATTCCCTTGAATTAAAAAATCATAATCATGAAATAGTGTATAAAGTTTTATTAGTATAAAAATATTCATCATTAGAGTGTGGAATCATCAATACCCAAATAAAATTAATGAAATCATATCATATGCAATGGACACAAATTTGTTTCATGAACATAAGTATATAAAATAATTTTTATTATCAAGGATCACTAGAAGGATTATATTAAGGGATACGTATCACTCCTCATTTAATAATTTACAAATTCAATGTCCAGTCTCATTATTGTATTATTAAACAATGTAAATAAATGAACACAGATCACTCCACTTTGTAGACCTAATTTTCTCATGAAATATATTTTATAACTCAATGAATCTAAGGGATATAACAACACAAAAGGATTTTTTTTAATATGAATACCCATCCAATTTTATATTGGACCTCCAAATCGAATAATGAAAATATATATATATGGGCAAAAAAATAAAGATACATTCATTAAACCATCATATCATAACATACTGAAGGATAATATATTCATAACTTTTTAATTAATAACAGTTATAAACCATATATACAAAAAATATTGATATTTTTATTAGATTATATCACCAATAAATTATATGCACAATTAAAGGAACGTGTCATAGATTAATATTCAAATAATAGAACACTACACCATTTGATGAAGAAAATATGGTATCAATATAAAACCAAATATTTAATATCCAATATATTTTTATATAAAAAATAAAATATTTTACTGAAAATTTTAAATAATATTATAACGGAATATATAATGAATATAATATTCATGATTGTTGGTAATTACTTCATGGGTTGTATTGAAATATATATATTTTTTCACTTTTTTGTTAATAAGAAAATTTTCTGACATTTTTAAATTGATAACATGGTACTTTTAAATTATTTAAGTAATTTTAAAATGTCGAAGAAAATAAATTAAATAATATAATAATAATATTAAAATCACTGTTGATTTTTTAAAGAAAATACAGACATGAGAAGAAATACTCCTGAAAGAATAGAAAAATGGTGTTTGTATTAATTAATAACATTCATTAGGAATCTCTTTTGTCTTGGTCTACTGCATATGGGGCACCTCACATTTCTACATGACTATGATCTCGGACTTCCATCGTCACCACACGGAAGCTATAGAAAATGATTCCTATTGATGGTGGATGTTTAAAAAAGTCTAGTTTATGATCTAAACACAAACACAAACACATATTATCTTATATTATGCTCTCTGATATGTTCCTGAGTTACTATTCATGGTATGGTTGTTAATTGAAAGACATTATTAGGTGATCTGACTTAATACCTAACAGAATTATAGAATCATCTTGAATTTGATAACTCATCGACCATTATAAAATGTGTGATGTGATGTAGCATTATTAATGAAAATAATAATCCATGACTGATAGCATGGCCTACACTAACTGAATAAAATATCAGCATATATTGGAACTAAATTTATTTATATAGATGTAATCCAAGAAGACCATATGAAATTCCCTCCAAGCCATCTCTCATAGAAAATCTTTATTAAAATTGAAACCCACCATCTCATTTAGGAATCACAAAAAACACAAACACACACATAAAAATAGATATTTAAACATATATTTATATGTGTTTGTTGATGCTAAAAAATTAATATAATGGCCACTCTCCATGAATCAATAGTCACTAGACTACTATCCCCCCACTTACATGGTTATATGATGTTACCAGAACCAGAACCTCAACTACTCCATAGCCAGGCATTTCATGGTACTCCCTAGACTATATGAATTAAATGCATATAACCTTCAAGAAACATTTCCTCAACAACTTTCTTAGCCCAATCATTGGTTCCTTATTAAGAAATATTAGAGGATATAATAGTATCCAATGGACCAATACTCTATCACATGATCACCTCCAACCTATTGGAATGTGACAAGATGATTTCATGGTGGAATTTCAATACAATTTTTATGATCACACCTTTGATCAAGATTCAATAACAACGAAATGTGTAGATATTAAAATAGGATATGGACTTGCCTACCCATATGAGAACACACCCCTCTACCGGCTCCATGCTTACAGTCTGGTTGACATCTATACAATATAAAATAAATAGATAATTCCTATGTCCCAATCCTAAGGATGAGCCTGGGTAAAGTTATCTACTACAATCAATTACAATATCCATTTATTCTTATATTTATTCTCTTTATATAATAAATATTATTGAATGGATGAACTAATTAATTCACCAAATTCTTGTCCATACGGACACATTCCCCACATGATCAATAATATGGTATCCACATTATCCACACAATGCAATGTTTCAACCAATTCTACTCCTGGTCAATGAATCAATGCACCAAAATTGGATATATAGGGTTTTAGTTGTAGTCTAATTAGGAAAAAATGATTAAGCTCTAGAAGTAACTCCATGTAGCAACAAATATTTCTCAATACCAGTTACCAAATATTATTTAAACAACATATTTATTAGTACTAGAACATGACATACCAACATGAAATCCATTAATGATTCATATATGGAATTACATAAGGCATAACATGTGAATCCTATAAAGAGCCTAATATAGTGAATGAGATGGAATCAATTTATCTCATTAGTTCGAACAAAAATATAATCTACAATCATATCAATCATAAAATCACAATTAATGGGATTCACCCAATGTTGCAATCAGATCCATTGTAATAGTAAAAATAGAGAAACCATCAGTTTCATTTAAATGAAACTGGATTGTTCTAAATATTACATAGCGATTCTAAATTTAAACACATTAAATAATTAAAATTCCTTCCTATCTCTTGCTATTTTCCCAAAATAGTAAACCTAAAATGAATTATATAATACCAGTTTTTAATTTACAAGATGTGGATTCAAATAAATAGTCTCTCATGCATAGTTGGCCAAATGGCCTCAATAACATCTCCCCACATACCATAGGATATCGATTATCAGAAATTTCCTTTGGTGTTTAGTGGGTGAGACTATGCCAACTTTTGAAAGAGTAACACATCAATAGCAGGATTAAAAATCAAAATATAAATTAATAAATAAAACGTAAAATAGAGAACCATCCAAAAGATATTTATACATATATAATAATTCCAGATGTAATCTCATATATAATGATGATAAAGTCATGAATAAACAAAATATCCATGATATTGATACATGGTAAGAATATAATGCATGTTAAAAAATACCAAAAAAAAACTATTCTATCTAGAAATATGAGATAATCTAGGTCTTCTAATCATCTTCTCCAAAGAAACATCAAATTTACTATAGTAGGGAGATTTCCATTTTATGTACCAATAGTCATATAATATTCTCATTTACCAATGTCATTATGGGAATATTGGGAGATTAAATCCCAATAGGATACCACCTGTGGTGTCTAATTCCATCCATTCCGTGAATATATAATAAGAACACTATGTAGGTAGTAAAAGAATGTCTAAATGATGTACTGAATGTAATCAATATTTTATTTTCTATGTTACCATAGTCACCCATCCTCTTCAACATGCATCGATCATATGCATATTTTTTATGAACAAATATTCAGTCATGTATCAATTTCTAATATACATTCATTTAATTAATCATTATCACTATTTAAATAATTAACCATACCTTTCACAAATCCCAACATCCCTTGTAATGATATTCAATCATGAGATTCCTAACAAGGCCACATAAAAGGTATACAACTCTAACCGAATCCATTATTGTGATTTGGCATGGTTGAAATGTCATATTATTCATTTAATAAATTTATAAATAAAGGACCTAATCCCTTCTTTATAATTATTTATTTGGAATATGGATATCGGTCTTGTAATATCATGAAGCAAACATCTTACAAGACCATCCAAAGGTATTCTCATCAGAACCCTGGTATCACGCTAGGTGTGGTCTGACATCACTAATAATGGATTCATTACTCAGTGGTCCACGAATGGAGACCAAGTGTCACCCACTGTGTATATAAACAATGCTTTATGAGTTCGTCATTTCAAAACCATTTGAATTCCATGTATTAGTCTGGTGTTTAGTGAGTAATCCCTAGGAGTTCATCCTTGGAATTATATATATAAATTCCAAGTGTCTATCTGGTATAAGAATGGAAATACCCAAAGGATCCCATCCAAGTAATTCATATGTGAACCATGTTTCACCATTGGATTTTTTTATAACATTAAAAAATATCATTTAACTTTTTCAAGGTCACCTCCATGATCATTTAATTTAAAGATCATCTCAAAAGGTGACATGGAATTAGATAACCTTAAAAGAATTAGACTCTTAATTATCTCACATGAAATCTTCCTTATAAGAACATGCTCATGATAAAATAAGTAACACATGGCCATATCCCAAGGTCATAGTCTTCAATTCCCGTTTAATAATAAATTCAAATTAAAATTTAAAATTAATAATTTAATATCACATGGTAAGGGGAAACGACACACCAATAATGGATTCATGTTAATTTAAAACCTATGGTGGTCCATGTAATTATACAACAATAGAATGATGAGGTTTCAATTAAATTTTTATGACCTCAAAGAATTTAACAAATGATTTCATTAATTAAATAGGTCATAACTATTCATTATAATAAAGTATTGACAACCATTTCTAATTAGATTCTAGAAATATTGGCCACACAACACAACAACATTTATATAACCACCTTGTTATGGAGGTAAAATCATGATTCAACCAACCATAAATCTATAGTAGAGTTATCATCCTATATCATATCCACATTCAATTAAAATTTTGATGAAAACGAAGAGTGTATGAAATACCTAAAAATATGGCATATTATCTTACACCAAGATATCACTTACAATATTTAGAATATGGTATAATGTAATAAAAGAATCAAGTAATCACCGATGAGGATCTAATTATACAAACACCCCACTATTCTGATCTTGAAAAGACAATTAGAAGAAAAATATTGGACTTGGATTCCAAGTGATCTCAAATGGATTAAGGTTATATAATAAAATGAAAAAAAAAGATATACGTTACCCTATATTTATTGAGTGCTTTTTTAATTTTAACTAAAATACCAGTATACTTGGATGAGCCTCATGGTTTGAATACCATGAAACAACATTCCACCCACTACAGGATGGAGGGGATCCTCACACAGTTACTGTGCATGGTTTGAAAAACCCCGCACAAATTATTTGTCAACCCACTGTAAAAATAGCACAGTTTACCACATAGGAATGCACCTCAATTTGAATAGTTTTCCAAACTATGAGGGCTCATAATTGTAACATCCCAAGTAAATGAAGAATATGAAATATCTCATATTTATTAATATTTTGGAATTAAATAAAAAATTTAGTTTAAAGGGTTTTTTATGTTCGATAGCGTACACGATACACAACAAAGAGTTTCTTTGGAATCTTACGTTCGACACTAATAATATAATATTATTATTTTTAATGGTACTTAACTCCTAGCCATTTTATTGGTGGGAATTTAAAAAACTAACTACAATATGATGATACATGAGTGTTAAATGTATTTAAATTATCTAATTAAAATTTAGAGGCTTAAAATCTGAATGAATGTAATTTTAAGCATAATTTACATTAAAAGGACGATTTATCACCTTTTAGTGGTGAACCCATTTTAAATAAACTTTTTGTGGCCACAATAAATTCAATATTACCAAATAAACACTTTCTTTAGAATTGGGACATCAAAATTTACATTGTGTAATCGTTTTGGAATTTTTCCGATAATGTTCATTATTTAATGAATAGTAAAAAATATTGTATTTTAATTCAAAAGTGCCTTTTAATCTAAATTACTTATATGGTTATATTATATTTTTAATTGGTTTTAAAGTGAAATTAAAATATATTTTTAACAATTAATTCAATGTTGGTCATTGTAATTATTTTCACTTTGAAATTGGACATAAACATGTGTCGATATTTTGACTGTTATTGTTTCTTAAAAACACACTATTTCTTTTAACAATGAGATTAATTTTAAAATTAATTAATGTCACTTTTATGTTTTTAAATTGGGAAAAAAATATATTTTTGAATCGGAATATCAAATAAATCTTATTCTGAATTTTTGGTATTTTTCTAGAAAACATCAATTTTTGATTAATTGTGAAACCACTAAATAGTAGTTAAAAAACTATCTTTTTTATTTAAATGAAATTTCACCACTTCTGGGAATTTAATTTCGAAAATCTGAAATACATGGTTGTTATCAAGAACTAAAATGTGGCTCTATAAGATTAAAATAATTTTTACTGAATAGTAACTGTTTATATTTATTTACCATGGTTAAAGTAAAATAATGTAAATCAAGGTAAAAACAATATTATAATAATTTAAAATTACATTAAAGCATGTAAAAAAAATATTTTTTGAGTCATTTACGAGCATTTTAATCTTTGGGTCGATTTTGGGGCCCCATTGAGCCACATGGATGTGATAATGACAAATTGGATTAATTATTTTAATGTAAAGACAAAATTGACATTAACAAAAATCTTTTAGTAATGATTTTTTATATAGTGTAATATAAGTTCTATTTTATACTATAAATATTAATTGGAATGATAAAAGTATTTCCTATATGATAGTAATTTTTTATAATTTATATTAATATAATAAATTAAATTATTTATGACACGATAATAATGCATTATTTACCTCATTAATAAATAATATACATAATGAAGATTAGAATGATTCAAATATTATACAAAAAATGACCAATTCTGATTAGATGATTTTATTTCAAATATGGGGCATCTTAACTTCGAGCATAATTATTTTTCACCTTTATAAACTGAATATCATTATATTATAAAATAATATTTTCACACATTCCTAAAGAGCCCCTCCACTCCCTTATAAAAGAAGAACACTTCTAGCCAATTCCACACACCTCTCAAGACATTTGGATAATAAAATATATTCCCAATTAATCTCCCTATATCCCTATACTCCACCTAGAAGCCTTACTTTATGCATAAGGCACTTCAGGAAGTCCTTTGGTTCAAACCAAAGGTAGTTACCCAAATTAAAGGTAACTGTTTCTCTTAAATTGTTTTATTTTATTTTACTTCTCCAACCCATAAACGCTTTTTATTCCTTTAATTTGTTACAAAACCAGTATCCTCAATATACTAGTATGTTTTTATGAGAAATATTCAAACTACACTTACACACACCTCCATCTAATGGATGAAAAACATAATGTTTCCGTGGATGGCAAACTAACGCCTCATGAAATGATGATTGTTCAATTACATCTTACCACCTATCATGGTGGCCATTATGATGGAACTGTATTTATATATTATATATATTATGTTTTTGATTTTCATATTCTTCCGTACTTCCCAATTATATCAAGCCATTATGGTTTCCATAGTGGGTAAATACGATTATCTCATTTGAGAAAGTGCGGACTACCGCCCCCTTAATGTGATATGACTCATTAATGCCTTATGTGGGATGTATAAATGATAGAGATAATGATATTATATATGATATTATACTGGAATTATAATATAACTATTTATCATTAATTTTTATTTCCATTAAAATAAGAAATAGAAATGAATGTAGCGTTCATGCGTACGTACGGCTTACCGTCTCCATAAACGGTGAATTTCATTTCATACATCCAAATGTACAGTTAAATTATAAATAAATTTATATACTCGATATATATGATATATATGATATCTAAATAATGAATATCATTCTGGATATAATAGACTATTGACCACATGGACAACTTATAAATATAAGGTGTTCATTTTTGACTCATGTACCAAATATCAACAAAATGAACTCTATTAACTTAAATGATTACATAATGTTTATAACATGGTAATATGTTATATAAAAAGAATAATAATCATAAAAAAGGTTCTTAAGAAATTAGAAAATAACATTTGTTTATTATTTAGGATATTAAAAAATGATCATGTCAAGTCGGACATGAGGTAAGGAACTTCATCTCAAAATCCTTTCATTGAGGCCTATTGTATTTTAATATACTATTTTCTTTTAGACACGGTATAAACACCTTTGAATTTTAATTTCATACAAACGGAATCATTTTATATCAATTGTTTTACTAAATGAAAAAAAAGGAATGTTTTTTTACGTAAGCAGTGACAACGACCTTTCCATCACTGCGACTATTATTTGATCTTTGGGATCCTTCATAAGTCGAAATGTTATTAAAAGGAAAAATAAATACCACAAACTAATTTTATGTATTTTGGTATTGAAAATGATTTTGGGAATGGATTTATTATTTCAATATCTGGAAATGTTATTTTTCTATTGGAATGTGGAAATATTATCTTTCTTTTATCCTTATGTTATGTGTTATGATTATGTTATGGTTCTTGGGAATTATTTACGTATACAGGTGGTTCTGTGATAAACCTATGGCAAGTGAGCCCGAGATAGTTTTTCAATGCATTGGTTAACCTGACAGAGGTAAACGTGAATGTTTATCCTTAGAGATCTATGTAATATACAATGATGTGTATTCCAAAGTAACTCCATATGTAGCTGTGATTGCTACAATGTAAATATGATATGGATGCCACAAGTTACCATTATGTTTCATGATTTCCATGTGACTTTCATAAATCTTATTATTTGATGAGGTAAGTAAAATACTTCATGGTTTGTATGTATTTATTAACAGATGTTTTCATTCTTTGTTTCATAACCCTTAATGAGATTTTTATGCTCATCCCACGTATTGAAAAGTTTTTACAAGACTTAAAGATTAATATGGTCAAGGATAGGATCATGGAAAATTCATGCTATTTAAAACATGGAACTAGAGATGACAATTTTTTTTCAAGAGTTTTTATCTTATGAAATAATGGAAACTGTGTAGAAGTGTCTACTTTGTAAACTTTTGTCCTGTTATAATTATGTCCTAATTCTATAAAACTCCAAACCTGAAAATATCTTCAATGTGAATTATTCATTTAATTCAATATTATGTAATGTTTAGGGTCGGGTCCTTATAGTTAGTATCAGAGGTTGAATTAGATAACATTAGGCATTGGGGTATTGTTAAATTAATATTCATAAATTAATATTGAAATCATTTAACATTTACAGGTTACCATGTTGCTTCTCCTATGATATTTCTCTATTTAGAATAGTTTTCCATAGGGGAAACAGGGAAATTATGTTGGGACGACATCAAGAGGAAGACAACGTTCCAAATAAGAAACCTGAGATGGTCAGAATCAGAACATAATAGTTTGATGCAGTAATGGATCAATTGACATAGGGTATAAATGGTGGTGGTATCCATTCACGAGAGCAGCCAGACCAACCACAGAGGAACATGTCCGTAGTGGAGCATTTCAGGAGGCAACATCCCCCATCATTCATAGGATCATCATACCACGTGCTAGCTGAAGGGTGGATTAAAGAACTGGAGAAGATTTTTGATGTCATGGGTTTTTCCGAACATCAAAAGGTTAGTGTTGCTATTTACCATTTTGAAGGTGAAGCTGATCAGTGGTGGTTGATGGTGAAAAAGCTCAGGGATAGTGAGACGATTGATGCTCTCGATTCGGATGAATTCAAAGGTATGTTTCATGAGAAATATTTTCCTATGGTGGTTCGTCTTAGGATGGATAAACAATTCCTGGAATTAATGCATAAGGATGAATCAGTGGCTACTAATGATGAAAAATTCAATCGACTCCCAAGGTATGCTCCAAATTACATACGAGACCTTGATAGTAAAATCAACAGTTTTTACTCAGTGTTAAAGCCAAATAATCGAATGGATTTAGCTTATCATGAGTTAAAAAGTTATGAAATTTTTTTTCGTTGTGCGGAGAATGTGGAAATAGAGTTTGCTGATGATCAGGTATTTTTTTACGAACAACAAAATAAGATGTCCAGGTGGCATGCGAAAGGGAAGAACTCTTCAAAAACATCTGATGGTAAGAAACATAAGTTTTTCAGTTTGTAAAAATTGTGGTAAAAATCATGCTGGGGAATGTCTTTTTAATTCTGGTAAGTTCTTCTAATGTGGTAAAATGGGGTATAAGGCTCATAATTTCACTAAAAAATATTGGGTTAATGGTTGGAAAAAATCTGATTTACACTCAGTAAAATGTTTTAAGTGCTATGAAATGGGTTATTATGAAAATGAGTGTCCAACATAGAACTAAAATGATGGAAGGTAGCCAAAATACATGCACAAATGGGTGGAGAAATCTTTTGGAACTACTTCAGTAGATGTTAGTCCATCCAATGATGTATTATTAGGAACTCTGTTTGATTTTTCAGATTATGCCAATGTGTTTTTTGATTCAAGGTCTACACAATCTTTCATTTCTGATATGTTTTCTAGTAAATTGATAATTCCATCTCATGATATGAATATTGAACTTATGGTAAAAACCCTTGGAGGAAATGTTAAGACAAAAAAACATAAGAACATTCTTTTCTTTGTGTGCGAAAATAATCAACTTGAAAACATTATTTTTTTCCTATAGTATAGTTTGATGTTTTATTGTGCATGGATTGGCTTTCTGTTTATCATGCTATGATTGATTGCAGAGATAAAGAGGTTTCTTTTCAGAATTACTTATATTTTGTCTACAAGAATGAACCTTTTCCTTTGATAACATATTCTGAAGCTAAAAAACTTGTAAAAGATAGAAATTAATGCTACCTTGCGCATATTGTTTAAAGTAAGGGATCTATTCATATTAATTATGTTCCAGTGGTAAATAAGTACCTTGATTTTTTTCCTAATGAGTTGCATATTATTATACATGATCTTGAAGTAGAATTTATTGTTGACTTTGTTCTTGATTCTAAGCCAATTTTAAAACTCCCTTATCGAATGGCTAAAATTGGACTTTTAGAGTTAAATAAGCAATTGCAGGAGTTATTAGATAATGGTTTAATTCGACCTAGCACATCTCCATGGGGTTCTCATGTCTTGGTTTTTAAAAATAAATATGGTTTAATGAGACATTTCATTTATTATAGATCATTTAATAACATCACTATTAAAAATAAGTATCATTTTCCTCATATTGACGATTTTTTTTATCAGCTACAGGGGGCTCAGTATTTTTTTTAAAGATTGACATGAGGTTTGGGTACCATCAGTAGAAAGTAAAGGAAGAAGACATTCCGAAGACCACATTTCTTACTAGATATGTCCATTATGAATTTATAGTTATGCCTTTTGGGTTTACCAATTCACCTACTGTATTCATGGATCTTTTGAATATAATTTTCTTTGAGTTCTTGGATAATTTTGTGATTGTGGTCATTGATGACATTTTGGTTTATTCCAAAAGTATGGAGGAACATGAAAGTCATTTAGGGTTTGTCTAACAAACCATAAAAGAGAAGAAACTATTTAGTAAATTCATCAAGTGTGATTTTTGGTTAAGACAAATTTCTTTCCTTGGTCACATTGTTTCAAAAAATGTCATAACTATTGATCCTGCTAAAATGAAAGTTGTTGAAGAATGGCCACGACCCTCAAATATTACTGATATATATAGTTGTCTTGGTTTGGAATGATTTTACCATAGGATTATTGAAACGTTTTCACGGTTATCTAGTCCATTGAATATGTTAACTTGAAAATATGTTACGTTCTTCTGGATAAAAGAATGTGAAGATTGTTTTCAGGGATTGAAAAGAAGATTGGTGAATGCACCAGTTTTGGAAACTGTCTTCCAGAAATGGTTAGTTTGTTATCTATAGTGATGCTTCGTTGAAAGTACATGGTTGTGTCCTAATACAGAATGATTAGGTAATTGCTTATTCTACACTTCAGTTGAAACACCATTAGTGAAATTACCCTACACGTGATTTGGAATTACATGCTATTGTTTTTTAATTAAAAAATTAGAGGCTTCATTTTTATGAAGTGAAGTGTGAAATATATAATGATCACAAAAGTTTTAATTATATATATTCACTCAAAAATAATTGAACACGAGACATAAGATATGGTTGGAATTAATCAAGGATTATGATTTTGTGATCCTTTGTTATTCGGGAAAAGAAAATAAAGTGGTTGATGCTTTGTGTCGTAAAAGTAATGCTTTATTAACCATGTTACGTTTGGAACTAGATCCTTTGGTTTTTGATTTGATGAACTTTGGCATAGATGTTGTTGTGAAATGATAGTATTCTATTTTGTTGCAGTTTTAAGTAAAATCATCTCTATCAGACAGAATTAAGCCACCGCAAATGGAAGACAGTGAGTTGCAGAAAAAGGGTTTGTTGGGTCACAATGGTATGTTTCCTGATTTTAACATTGATAATGATTGTGCTTGAGATTTGGAAATAGATTATGTGTGCCTTATGATTCGCAGTTGAAGAATGAGTTGTTATGTGAAGCTCATAGTTATCCGTTTTTCAGTTCATCATGGCAGTACTAAGATGTATAGAGATAATCAGGAGTATTACTGGTGGGATGGAATGAAAAGAGATATTGATGATTTTACTGTGAAGTGTTTGACTTTTCAGAAGGTTAAAGAAAAGCGGAAGTTACCAAAAGGAATGCATTATCCATTACCTGTTCCATAGTGTAAATGTGAAAATATATCTATGGATTTTGTTGTAGGATTACCAATGACATATCTAGGTTATAATGCAATCTAGGTTATAGTTGATCGATTGTCTAAATCTGCTCATTTCCTTCCTATTCGAGATATGTTGTCCCTAGATCAACTTTCTCGGTTTTATGTTAAAGAGATAGTCAGGTTTCATGGAGATCCCTCTCCATTTTATCTGATCGTGATCCCATGTTCACTTTTAACTTTTGGAAAGGCCTTTAGAAGTCATTGGGTACTGAATTAAATTTTATTACATCTTTTCATCCTTAATCAGATGGGCAGTCAAAAAGAACAATTCAGACCTTGGAGGATATGTTACATGCTTTCTTGATGGATTACAAGGGTATTTGGGACCAACATCTTGCTTTGGTTGAATTTTCTTATAATAAAAATTTTATTTCCATTATACAGATGCTCCATTTGAGGCATTATATGGAAATGGTTGTCAAACTCCATATTTTTTCGATGAAGTAGGTGAGAGGAAGCTAATGGGACCAAAATTGGTAGAATTAATGGCATAGAAAGTTCAATTGATTCATAAGCACATGAGAACAGCTCAGATCAGATAGAAAAGGTATGCATATAACCAGAGAAAGGATCTTTTTTTGAGGTTGATGACTGTGTATTTCTCAATGTTTCTCCATGGAAATGTGAGATGTGTTTTGGTATGAAGGGAAAGATGAGTCGGACTGTAGAGACCCGAAGCTTGACATACATGGGAATTACATTACTTTTGATGAATACTTAGTACATAACAAAAACAGACACACAAGGACTGTAATAGTTTAGTGTCTTTGGAAACTTGGAACGTAATCTTCTAATCATGGTGAAAGATCTTCAACATGTCCCATAATGATCTTACCCTTTTTTCTTACCTAAAACATGTCTTTATATCCTGGGGAAAAGAAAACATAAAAAGGGTGAGATCAAATTCTCAGTAAGGGTAATCATAGAGAACATAAAATAATCCATAAACATATGAATGAAAAAACATGAACATTAAATCTAAACATCAAAATCTTGAGCAAACACATAAATCATGGAATTACATAAAGCATAGATCATAAAGGAAATTTAATCATGATAATCTAGAATGGGAATAAAACATGTAATTGTTGCAACCATTCAATAGTTGTTATGATTTTCATAGTTGCCAAGGCATTGCTGCCAAGACCATCTTTGTGGACAAAGTCCCTTTCTGAATCGAGTTCACTCCTCGTTTCAGTCCTGTAACACTGAACCAGGATAATATAACGTTCCAGCCATGTCTATATCATGAGATATAAATATTTACCCAATTCCTTGGAGGGAGATATAGGTCCCACCCATCTCATAATGAAATCATTCCTACGTGTGCCACAAAATAAACATACATCATTCATAATAACCCAATGAATAAAATGGGTTTCATAAACATCATCCCATTATCACATAATCCATATAAAAAATGGATATAATTTCATAATAAGAAAAGTGAAACCGGGTAAATCATTGAGATATTATACTTGAAACATAGAAATATGAAATAATGTCATTTTATAAGGAAAATGGTTTTGATAAAACACTTGAAATGAATTCTTGAGGAAAATATCTTTTCTTCAACAAAATAATTTTCTTTTCACAAAATTTCATGCTATTTTTAAAGAAAATGAATTTTTTTAAAATAGTCCTGAAATCCATTGAAGGAAGCTTCATGAAAATAAGGCTTTATAAAACTGTAAAAAAATACATTCGTTCCGTATATGTTAAAAAAACATTCTTCTCGTACTTTTTCCAGAAAATTCAAATATGTACCTCGTAACGTAAACAAAAGAATGATTCCTTACATACCACATATTAAAAGTCAAAAAGTCAAAAATGGGTAAAAAGGAATTTAAACATACATGAAAACACTTGTATAAAACATGGACGATTTCAATAACCCCGGTAAATAGTTACGAATAAGCAATCTCGGATAAAAATGAGATTTGCAAAATTATCCCTTACCTTAGGTCTGACATGCTTAGTTCGTATCCAAATCTCCTTTATAATGATTTAATTAATATCATTAACTTATTACAGAATCATATTCATTGTTATTATATCATATATGGTTCACTTATAACTTTATATTACCCGTTCTTTTGTAAATTCTTGTTAAAGTAGCATTTTGGGTAAAATCGTTTCAGTTGTCTTTCATGTTTAAACTTGTAATTATTCATATGATTACATAGATCAAGATTACATACATTCATAATGTAAAACATTATATATATATAATATATATTCATAATATACGTATATTTAATAGATTGATAAATGGAAAGAAATACATCGTTCATGGAGACGGTAGGCCGTACGTTCGCATGAACGATGTTTTCGTTTCCTTATTGAATTGAATGAAATTAATTATATGACATACATATATATGTACATAAATCCAGTAGAATTATTATTTCATATATTTCATTATTAATTATTATATATACTTTATAATTATTCTTGAATTTTTAATATGGGAAATGAATCTCATCGAGTCATGGAGACGGTAATCTGTACGTACGCACGAGTGATGATATAGTTCCCATGGAATTGTATTGGATTGTATGTATACTATTTAATAATCAATATAAATTTAAAATAATCATATATAGTCATTAGTTTCACCATTATACCCATCCATGTAAGGTGGTGGTGGAAAATAGAATACACCACGGCGTGGAGACGGTATTCCGTAAGTACGCACTCGCGGTGATTTAATTTTTCGTAGGATGGATAGATGGGGAAATAGGGTTGTTTCATACATATAATAACATATCAGTATATGAGTGATTATGATGTTATTACTTCTTAATTAATCAACTAAATAAGAAGAAGTAGAAGAAGAAATAATGTTGAAAAAATCTGTAACGGACTTTAACTCTTCTTTGAAGCGCTTCTTTGAGACCTCCTCTTAGGGAACTAAAATTGGGATTTAAAGAATACCAAGACCTCTAGGATGTTTCTAGGGAAGTGGGGAAGTGAAATGGGTAGGGGTTGGCCGAGCATGAAGGCTCAAATTGGTGTGAGGAAGAGAGGGAGGAGGTGCCCTTTTATAAGGGAGGAGAGGGGCTCCTTTGGAAAAACTAAAAATATTATTTTATTATAAATTCATATTCGGTTTTTAATAGCTCCATATTGATTTATTTAGAATAAAATGTTTGTATGGGTCTCAATCCGCTCATCTATTAGAATTTAGACATGTTTGGGTATCTATTTTAACCTTATCATTTAGATTTAACCATAAGTTAAATAATTTTACTTTTAACGTGGCTTATTGTTTTCTTACACTATAAAGTTAATAAACATACTATAACAAGACAAACAAACCCCAAGTTGTTTATTATTAATATATATAACCTTATATATTTCATTTAGAAGATCCATAGATTTTTATGAATAAAATAACAATTAATAATAGAATATTTGTTTTAAAAATCTATTTTATGTCAATTTTGACAATATTTGGTAATTGATTATTTGTGAAAATCATAACAAAATGATTAGTTCGAAAAAAGTTAATAAAATCAATAATAACAAGTCATATTAACATATATAATTAATTTAATTCATAAAAAGGCTCAAATTGCATTTATTTGGGTATTTATAATATCAATTAGTTTTATATTTCATTATTTAGGTAATTACTGCATCACCATTGTGTCATAAATAACATAAAATATTTAATATCTAAAAATTATAAATAAAATACCATTAGGTATGAAATATTTTTATATTTATAATGAATATTTATAGTCGAATTTATATTATGTATAACCCAATATAAAAAATTATTTAGTTATTATACTTTGATTTTAACTATTTTAACCCTTCTTTAAATAAATTAAAAATAAATTTCCTACTCTAATCCAAATGGGACTAAATGGTAATATTTTGTTCCTAAGGTTGTTTTTGGTCTAATTAAACTTATAAAATAGAATTAGGACATGTGTTACTGTAATAATAATATCATTTCTACCCTTAATTATCCTATTTACTTTCAATCGTGGTAAATAAAAGTTAAAAGTTACTATTCACCAAAAATTATTTTTATCTATTTGAATCACATTTTAGTCATTGATATTAACTGTGTCTCTTGGATTTTTGAAATTCAATTCACAGAAGTGGTAAATTATAATTTAAATTAAATAAAGTCAGTTTTTAACTACCTCTAAGTGGTTTCACTGTTATTCGAAAATTGAAGTTTTTCAGAAAAATAACAAAAATTCAGCCTAAACATTATTTGATATTCCGAATTCAAAATTGATGTCTATTTTTCCAAATTCATAACATATATGTGGAATTAATTATTTTTAAATTTAATTCCTCTTATCAAAACAAATAGCGTGTTTTTTAGAAACAAAAACAATCAAAAGATTGCTACTTGTTTATATCCAATTTCAAAGTAAAATTAATTCCAATGAACAAAATTGGATTAAATTGTAAAAATATATTCTAATTACACTTTAAATCCAATTAAAAATAAAATCTAACCATTAAAATTATTGCGATGAAAAAATTTATTTTTAATTAAAATATAGGGTGTTTTTACTATTCATTAAAATATGAAAGTTATCATCATAATATGAAAAATTTATCCACAGTAAATTTTTATATCCTGATTCCAAATAAGAATTTTATTTTTTCAAATTTAACTTATAGACATGTCAAAACCAAGATTTAAGTTGGGTGTGCCATCAAAAGGTGGCAAAACAGTATTTTTTTTTAAAAAATACTTATTTTAGCCAAAACATTTATTTTATTCTCATACCATGTTCTTGAAATTGACTAAGATGAATAATAATGTTATAAAATTCGAAATTTAGTAAATAATATTCATAGAGGATAGTTTGTGATAATATTATAACCATATATCATTGTTTAGTGAAACCCGATATTACGTACAACACATGCTATCGAGGAAGGTCGTGATTGCGTGTAACGCAAGCCAGGTCAGGGTTGCGTGTAGTGAAATCTTTATTTGATGTAGAATACAACACAATACATCAAAAAAATTAAAATAATATTCTTCATAAAATCTAGGGGTGTTACATTCTACCCCCCTTAAAAGGAATTTCGTCCTCGAAATTCGTTGGGGTTATAAATTGTTTACTATTCATAAAAACCAACATCGTAAAAAGAAATACTAAAACTTAATTATAAAAACTAAAGTTTGAAATGTAATGATTACCCAAAGTAACTCATCAATGGGTTTCCATATTAGAGAACATTGGTGAAAATATGGATATGGAGGAAAAATATAACCATCATGTTCTGATGGAGATTGGTAGAGAACATAGCTATGAAAAATCCAACAATCACAATTCCATAGATTTTTAATGATATAAGGTACAATTTGATTCATAATATATATGGGCACTAGGACAAAAGTTTTGGTTTTCAAGATCATTTACCTAATGTTGAAGAAATTGGAATTAGAGGAAATACTTTCGTGATTTTGGTGCAGTCTCACTGTATGTCGTTCCATGGACAATTTCTACTTCATCTCTTAATGAAATGGAGTTGAATTTGTCATTCGAGAAGTGTTAGCAGACCATGTGATTGAATGATGGCTCATTCCATCTGTCTCAAACAAAAGGTTAGAAAAAGTTATCAAATATACATAAGCCTGTCTATGGTGAGGTTAATCATATACGATTCCAAAAATGGACTTATACTTCATCTATCATATTTCCTAATAAAATAAAACTAGTTTTTAAAAACCAAGGACTTCCTCTAGGCCAGTGGTAGGTGATAAAGGATAGTCGCACTTCGGTTGTGGGTTCGATTCCCACGGCCTTGTTCGACGTGATGGGTTGTCGCCCGTCCTGCATGTTGTCCTTCTTTTTCTAAAAATACATTATTATAACTTTCCATCAATAATATCAAAAAAGATCTGGACTTAAACAATACTATCTTAAGTCCAACATAATCTATTCCAATCTTTAGGCTTATCCAAAATACTGCTGTCCAATCTCATATTATAGTGAAAATGATTACCAAAGAGTTCATATAACAAGAATGTTAATACCATCATTGATCCCCATATATCATAAGATATGTCCAGTTGGTCACATTCCAAACATTTTAAGGCCTTAATCAGGTATTATCTTGAAAAAAATGAATACCCATTGAACCTTAGTGAAAACATGAATGCAGTTAAAACTTAACACTTTCCACATACCAAAATCCTCAAAATTCTATATACTCAAACCATGATATCACTTAGTCATTATATCAATCACGAGCTCATGAATACTGTAAAACATTTCATTTTCTCTTTATCCCTTCATTATGCGCATATCATCTGTATTCCAAAATATTTGAATCACTTTTCATGGTTACCGGTTCCATAAAATTATTGAAGACCAAAATAGATGAATATAGAAATATTATAATACACCATAAAAGTACCTCAACAACATTATTCTTTAATACCAATACATAAACACTTCAATCCATCCTCTTTAATGATTGTCCTAGAATAATTCCTTCTTTTATTTAGAAGTATCTTTTTAGGTCAGGGCATTGAGTTGGGTAATGCCCATGTTCTCCACAAATAAGACATTGAACTCCATAACAGTTTGTCACTCTATGACACTTTTCTCCACACAGATAACATCTTCCCCTCCATTTGAGGTATTCCTCAAGGTTTTTCTTCAATTATTTAGAAATCTCAATCTTCTTTTCTTTATGTTCCTCAACATTTGAACATGCATAAAAGTCTACCTTCCTCTTATTTGAAGAATTAGGAATTCCACTAAATTTCACTTTGTTAATCATATATCGCGATGACTGATTCGGCATAATCACAATATATTTCTCTCTAGGAATTACGCAATTTTGTTGCTCATAGTCACCAATTTCTCCATTGGATTCAATGTTAACCGAATTCCTTCTGGTTCCCTCCATTGACTAAAACACAAAAATAATTCTTTGAGAGGAAAAAATATTTCTAAGGAAAACAACATAGTAAAGGGGAAGTAGCCTCAATATCTATCATCTTAGTTTAAATTATAAGATTGTTACCGTAGTTCTAGGACTATATCCTATACGTATACTTATCCTTAGGGACATCCCTAGACATACATTAGAATTATCTCCAAGGATCTCACAAACGTTTTCACATTCTAGTTTCAAAAGGTTATCTAAACCTTTCCTCTGATACCAACTATAGAGACCAGAAGCTTGACGTACATGGGCATTACATTACTTTTGCGGAATACTTAGTACATAAAAAAACAGACACACATGTACCATAATATTTTAGTGTGTTTGGAAACTTGGAACGTAATATTCTAATCGTGGTGAAAGATCTTCAACATCTCCCATAAAAATCATCCCTTTTTTTTATTACCTAAAACATTTGTTTATATCCTGGGGAAAATAAAACATAAAAAGGCTGAGCTCAAATGCCCAGTAAGGGCAAGCATAGAGAACATAAAATAATCCATAAACATTTGAATGAAAAAAGATGAACATAAAATCTAAACATCAAAATCATGAGAAAAGACATAAATCATGGAAGTACATAAAGAATAGATCATAGAGGAACATTAATCATGATAAACTAGCATGGTAATAAAACATGTAATTGTGGAAACCATTCAGCACTTGTTATGATTTCCATAGTAGCCAAGGCATTTCTGCCAAGACTATCTTAGTTGAGAAAGTCCCTTTCTGAATCGAGTTCACTCCCCGTTTCAGTCCTGTAACACTGAACCAAATTAACATACCATTCTAGCCATGTCTATCTCATGAGATATAAATCTTTACCCAATTCATTGGACGGAGATATAGGTTCCACCCATATAATAATGAAATCATTCTTACTTGTGCCACAAAATAAACATAAATAATTCATAATAACCCAACGAATAAAATGGGTTTCATAAACATCATCCCATAATCACATAATCCATATAAAATAAATGGATATCATTTCATAATATGAATAGTGAAACCAGGTAAATCTTAGAGACATTATATTTTAAACATACACATATGAAATAATGTCATTTTAGATGGAAAATGGTTTTGATAAAACACTTGAAATGAATTCTTGAGGAAAATATCCTTTCTTCCTCAAAATCATTTTCTTTTCACAAAATTTCATGCTATTTTTAAAGAAAAAGATTTTTTTGAAAATATTCATGAAATCTTTTGGAGGATGCTTCATGAAAATAAGGCTTTATAAAAACGTAAAAAATCTGTTCGTGCCGTATAAGTTAAAAAAACATTCTTCTCGTACTTTTTTTGGAAAACTCAAAAAAGTACCTCGTAACGTAAACAAAAGAAAGATTCATCTAATACCATTTATTAAAAGTCAAAAAGTCAAAAATGGGTAAAAAAGACTTTAAAATACATGAAAACACTTTTATAAAACATGGACGATTTCAATAACCCCAGTAAATACTTACGAATAAGAAATCTCAGATAAAAATGAGATTTGCAAAATTATCCCTTACATTAGGTCCAATATGCTTCGTTCGTATCAAAACCTCTTGTATAATGACTTAAATAATGTCATTGACTTATTAAAGAATCATATTAATTGTTATTATTTCATATATTGTTCACTTATGATTTTATATTACCCATTCTTTTATAAAATCATGTTGACGTAGCATTTTGGGAAAAATCGTTTCATTTGTAGTTCCTATTTTAACTTTTAATTATTCATATGATTACTTAGATCATAATTACTTACCTTAAAAATGTAAAACATGATATATATATATAATATATATTCATAATATACATATATATAATAGATAGATAAATGGAAAGAAATATATCGTTCAAGGAGACGGTAGGCCGTACGTACGCCTTAACGTTGTTTTCGTTTCCTTATTGAATTGAATGAAATTAAGTATATGAAATACATATATATGTACATAAATTCAGTATCATTATTATTTCATATATTTCATTATTACTTATTATATATACTTTATAATCATTCTTGAATTTTTAACATGGAAAATGAATCTCATCGCGTCGTGGAGACGGTAATCTGTACGTACGCATGAGCGATGATATCGTTCCCATGGATTTCTATTGGAGTGTATTTATACTATTTAATAATCAATACCACTTTAAAATAATCATATATAGTCATTATTTACACCACTATACCAATCCATGTAAGGTGGTGGTGGAAATAGGTTACACCACGGCGCGGAGACGGTATTCCTTATGTACACACGCGCGGTGATTTCCTTTTCTGTAGGATGGATAGATAGTGAAATAGTATTGTTTCATACATATAATAACATATCCATATATGAGTGATAATTATGTTATTACTTAATAATGAAAAAACTAAAGAAGAATAAGTATAAGAAGAAATAAAGTTGAATGAATCGGTAACAGACATAACCTCTTCTTTCAAGCAGTTCTTTGAGACCTCCACTTAGTTCAATAAATTTGGTCTTTAAAGAATACTAAGACCTATAAGATGTTTCTAGGGAAGTGGGGAAGTGAATTGGGCAGGTAATGGCTGAGCCTGAAGGCTCAAATTGGTGTGAGGAAGAGAGGGAGGAGGTGCCCTTTTATAAGGGAGGAGAGGGGCACCTTTGGAAAAACTAAAAATATTATTTTATTATAAAGTCATATTCCATTTTAAATAGCTCCAAATTGATTTATTTTGATGATAATGTGGGGATGGGTCGAAATAATCTCATAAAATATAATTTAGACAAGTTTAGGTTTCTATTTTAACATTATCATTTAGATTTAACCTTAAGTTAAATAATTTTACTTTTAACGTGTCTTCTTGTTTTCTTACACTATAAGGTTAATAAACTTATTATAACAAGATAAACGAACCCCAAGTTGTTTATTATTAATATATATAACCATATCTAAGTCATTTGGATGAACCTTATATTTTTAGGAATAAAATATAAATTAATAATATAATATTTGTTTAAAAAATTATTATATGTCAATTCTGACACTATTTGGTAATTGATTTTTTGTGAAAATCATAACAGAATTATTAGTTAGAAAAAAGTTAATTAAATAAATAATAACATGTCATATTAACCTATTAAATTAGTGTAATTTATAAAATGTCTCATATTACATTTATTTGGGTATTTATAATATTATTTATTTTAATATTTCATTATTTAGGTAATTACTACATCACCATTGTGTCATAAATAACATAAATTATATAATATCTAAAAATTATAAATAAAATCCTCTTAGGTAGGTAATATTTTTATATTTATAATGAATATTTATAGTCGAATTTATCTTATGTATAACCCTATATTAAAAATTATTTAGTTATTAAACTTTGATTTTAACGATTTTAACCCTTCTTTAAATAAATTAAAAATAAATGTCCTAATCTAATCAAAGTGGGCCTAAATTGTCATATTTTATTCCTAAGGTTGTTTTTGGTCGAATTACACTTATCCAATATAATTAGAACATGTATTAGGGTAATAATAATATCATTGTTACCCTTAATTATCCTATTTACTTTTAATAGTGGTAAATAAAAGTAAAAAGATACTATTCACCAAAAATTATTTTTATCTCATTGAACCAAATTTTAGTCCTTGATATTAACTGTGTCTCTCTCATTTTTGAAATACAATTCACAGAAGTAGAAATTTTTAATTTAAATTTAAAAAAAGTTAGTTTTTTAACTACCACTAAGTGGTTTCACTATTCATCGAAAATTGAAGTTTTTTAGAAAAATACCAAAAATTCAGCCTAAACATTATTTGATATTCCGAATTCAAAATTGATGTCTATTTTTCCGAATTCATAACATATAAGTGGCATTAATTAATTTTAAATTTAATTCCCGTTATCAAAACAAATAGCGCGTTTTTAAGAAACAAGAACAATCCAAAGATTGATACATGTTTATATCCAATTTCAATGTGAAATTAATTCCAATGATCAACATTGGATTAAATGGTAAAATTATATTCTAATTAAACTATAAAACCAATTAAAAATATAATCTAACCATATAAATTATTGCGATGAACATTGTAGTTTTTAATTAAAATATAGCATGTTTTTAATATTCATTAAATTATGAAAGTTATCAGAATAATATGAAAAATTTATCCAAAGTAAATTTTTATATGCTGATTCCAAATAAGAATTTTATTTTTTCAAATTGAACTTATATACATGTAAAAAACAATATTTATGGTGGGTGTGCCATCAAAAGGCGGCAAAACTACATTTTTTAAAAAATACTTATTTTACCCGAAAAAATTATTTTCTTCTCATACCAAGTTCTAGAAAATGAGTAAGATGAATAATAATGTTATAAAATTTAAAATTTAGTTAATACTACTCATAAAGGATAGTTCGTGATAATATTATAACTATATATCGCTGTTTAGTGAAACCAGATATTGCGTACAACGCACGCTATCGAGGAGGGTCGCGATTGCGTGTAATGCAAGCCAGGTCAGGGTTGCATATAGTGCAATCTATTTTGGTGTAGCGTACAACACAATACATCAACTAAATTAAAATAATATTCTTCATAAAATCTCAGGGTGTTACACTGCGGTTCATAGAACCTTATGAAATTCTGGAGAAAGATGGATCAGTTGCGTATAGAGTGGATTTAAGTCCATGTTTATCCCAGGTACACAATGTTTTTCATTTTTCGATATTGAGAAAGTATATTCCAAAGTTATCTCATGTTTTGAGATCAGAGGTAGTTCAGTTGGAAGAAAATCTCTCTTATGAAGAACAACCATTCCATATTCTTGACTGTAGAGAGAAAGTATTTCGGAATAAGGTAATTCACTAGGTAAAGGTTTTGTTGAAAAACCATATTATTAAAAAAGCAACGTGGGAATCTGAAAATGCTATGAGGGATAAATACCCCCACTAATTATGATAAGTGAAAAAAAATTGTGAGGACTCAATTCCAAAATGGGGGAAAGATGTAACATCCCGGGTAAATGAAGAATAAGACATATTTCATATTTATTTATATTTGTAAATTAAAAAGTAATTTTACTTTAAAGGGGTTTCTATTTTCGATACCATTCCTGATACACAACAACGAGTTTATTTGGAATCGTACATTGCACACTAATAATGTAATACTATTATTTGAAATAGTAGTCAACTCCTAGCCGTTGTATTGGCGGGAATGAAAACAATTAACTACAATATGATTATACATGATTTTTAAATGTATTTCAATTATCCAAAAAAAGTTATAGGTTTAAAAGGTGAATGAATCAAATTTTAAGCATAATTTATATTAAAAAGAAGATTTATCACCTTTTAATGGAGACCCCTTTGTAATTATAGTTATGGTCACATTAATACATTCATTATGACCATATAAAATCCATCTTTAAAATGGGGACATCAAAATTTACATAGTGTAAATATTTGGAATTTTTCTGGTAAAGTTCAGTTTTTAATGAATAGTGAAAACTATTGTATTTTAAATCAAAAGTGCCTTTTCATATAATATATTTATATGGTTATATTATCATTTTAATTGTTTTTAAATTGAAATTAAAATATATTGTTACCATTTAATCCAATGTAGGTAATTGGAGTTAATTTCACTTTGAAATTAGACATAAACAAGTGTCGATCTTTTGATAGTTATTGTTTCTTAAAAACATGCTATTTTTTTACAGTGGGATTTAATTTTAAAATTAATTAATGACACTTATATTTTTTTAATTTGTAAAAATAAACTTCATTTTTTATTTCGGAATATCAATGAAACCTTAGGATTATTTTTTGGTATTTTTCTGAAAAACATCAATTTTTGATGAATAGTGAAACCACTTCGTAGTAGTTAAGAAAACTGACTTTTTGATTTAAATGAAATTTTACCGCTTCTCTGAATTGAATTTTGAAAATACGACATACTTGGTTTTATATAGAACAAAAATTTGGTTCAACAAGATGAAAATATTTTTTGGTGAATAGAAACATTTGACTTTTATTTACCACGGTTAAAGGTAAATAAGGTTATTCAAGGTAAAAAGTATATTATAATAATTTAAAATTACCTTAACACTTGTCCAAACATTATTGGTTGAGTCATTTAAGACCATGCTAATATTTGGGTCTATTTGGGGACCCCATTGAGTCACATGGAAGTGATAATGACAATTTGGGATAATTAATTTAATGTATAGACAAAATTGATATTAACAAAAATATTTTAGTAATTAATTTTAATATGGTAATATATAAGTCCTATTTTAGACTATAAATATTCATTCGAAATATAAAATGGTATCCTACATTATAGTATTTTTATATAATTTTTAGACATCGAATAAATTAAATTATTTATGACACAATAATGATGCAGTATTTACCCAATCAATAAATGATTTAAATAAATAAAATAATAATGATTAAAATATTATAAAAACGTGTCAAATTCTGATTGGTTGATTTTATTTCGAACATGATTCATCTTATATTCGACCTTAATTATTTTTGTACCTTTAGAAATGGAATATCATTATATTATAAAATAATATTTTAACACTTTCTTGAAGAGTCCCTCCTCTCCCTTATAAAAGAAGACCACTTCTAACCAACTCCCCACACCTCTCAATCCATTTGCCTCATCCAAACTCTACCCAATTAATCTCCATACACCCCTCTACTCCTCCTAGATGCAATACCATAGGCATAAGTCACTTCAAGAAGTCCTTTGGATCAAACCAAAGGAAGTTACCCATATTAAAGGTAACATTTTCTCTTAAATGGTTTTTTATTTTACTTCTCCAATCCCTAAACACTTTTTATTCCTTTCTTTTTTAAAAACACCAGTATCCTCAATATACTAGTATGTTGTTATGGTAAGGATTAGAACTACTCTTACACACACCTCTATTTAATGGATGAAGAACAAAATATTTCTGTTGATGGAAAACTAACGCCTCACGAAACTATGATTGTTCAATTACATCTTACCGCCTCTCATGGTGGCCATTATGATAGAACTATATTTATATATGATATATGGTATGTATATGATTTCCTTTTTCATATGTACTTCCCAATTATATCAAGCCTTTATGTTTTCCATAGTGGGTTAATACGATAATCTCATTTGAGGAAGTGCGGACTACCGCCCCCTAAAAGTTATGTGACTCGCTAATGCCTTATGTGGGATGTATAAAGGATAGATTTATTGATATTATATATGATATTATACTGGAATTATAATATACCTATGTATCATTATGTTTTAATTCCATTAAAATAAGTATTAGAAATGAAAGAATCATTCATGCGTACGTACGGCTTACCGTCTCCATGAACAGTGCATTTCATTTCTTACCTCCAAGTGTTATGTACTATTATATATACATTTATTCACTGGATATATATGTTATGTATGATATCTAAATCATGAATATAATTATGGATATAATGGACTATTGACCACATGGGAAACTTTTAAATATAAGGTGTTCAATTTTGACTCAATACCAAATATCGACAAAAGGAACATTATTAACTTAAATGATTACATAATGATTATAAAATGGCAATATTTTATATAAAATGAATAATAAACTTGAAAAATGTTCATAAACAAGTATACATTAACATTAATTTATTATTCAAGATATTAAAGAATGATCGAGTCAAGTCGGACACGAGGTAAGGGACGTTGTCTCAATCTCCATTCATTGAGGAATATTGTATTTTAATAAAATATTTTCTTTTATATGTTGTATAAACACCTTTGACTTTTAATTTCATTCAAAGGTAATCTTTTTATACTTAGAATTTTACTAAATAACAAAAAGGACTGTTTTTTTACGTAAGTGGTGACAACGACCTTTCCTCTGTCGTAAGTATTATTTGATCTTTGGCTTCCTTAACAAGCCGAAATGTTTTTAAAAGGAAAAATAAATACCATATACTCATTTTAAATATTTTGGTTTTGAAAATGATTTTGAGAATGGATTTACTATTTCAATATCTTGAAATGAAATTTTGATATTGCAATGTGGAAATATTATCTTTCCTTTAGGCTTATGTTATGTGTTATGATCATGTTATGGTTCTTGGGCATTATTTACGTATACGGGAGGTTATGTGATAAACCTAGGGCGGGTGAGCCTGAGATAGCCCTCCAATGCATTGGGTAATTTGACAGAGGTAAATGTGAATGTTTCTCCTAAGAGATTTAGGGAATATAATTTGATGGGTATTCCAAATTAACTCCCTATGTATTTGTGATAGTTACAATGTATGTATGATATGGATTCCCCAAGTTAACTTAATGTTTTATGATTTCTATGTGACTTTCATAAATATTTTGATTTCATGAGGTAAGTAAAAGATTTCATGTTTTTTATGTATTTATTAACAAATGTTTTCATTATTTGTTTTATAACGTTTACTGAGATTTTTATGCTCATCCCTTGTTTTGAATTGTTTTCACAGGACTTAAAGATGAATAGGGTCCCGGATGGGATCAAATAAACGTCATGCTGTTTAAAACATGGAACTAGAAATGAATATTTTTATCAGGAGTTTTTATCTTATGAAAAAATGGAAACTATTTAGAAGTGTATATCTTGTATACTTTTGAGATGTAATATTTATGTCTTAATTCTCTAAAACTCTAAACTAGAAAAGATCCTCAATGTGAATTATTCATTTAATTCAATATTATTTAATGTTTATGGCTGGGTCCTTATATTACTACTATCAACCCACCTATAAAATGTTGTTTAATAATATTTCATCATTCCACTCACAATTTCTACTAACCATGAGGCTTTTAGATTTTTTTTAAAAGAGGTGTTTCTGTCTATAAAAAAGGCATGGAAACTATCAACACCTCTATGACCACAAAGTGAATATTAAGTTATCATTAAGAATTTAAACTGAAATATGACTAAATGTAAAAGATCAAATTCCTTAAGGAAATATTGAGTTCTTAAAATTCTCTATGGATAATTATATTAGGATTTATAAATTCATATTCATAGGCATTTACCTAGTATTTAGCCAACGAGACTCTATGAGTAACCTTTATAATCACCTTAGAATATGCCTTCATGTCAGTATACAACTACTATAATTGTAGGATTATACCTTATATTCTATAGTAATACATTTTAAAATCTCTTCCAATTTAGAAATTGAGTCCATATGGAATTCATAAGGGGTTGTATGGGATTTTTCTATCATCACAATATGATTTTCGTGGTGGTAAGACATGAATATATTTATTAAAGGTAATAAAGGATTTACATAGTCATTAATCATGGAATAATATATGGTAGTGATACTAAATATTTTTGGTATTTAATGTCCTCGTAGATACTCTAATATTGGATGAGGATTGTATAGTGAGTCCCATGTGTTGCGTAATAATTTGTGGATTGAGATGTTTGATTAATGGTTTTAGAATGCATTCTTTCAAATAGTTGGTCATATCACATGTTAATACATAGTATTAAATAGATATGTATGGGCCCCATTAGTTGTACCATACTATGTTTTACATAAACCTAGAATGGGAGGATATGAAAATTTGGTAAACTAGAAGTTCTCATTTATCAAAGATTTATTTTAGAAGATTTATAATGTTACCATACCTAGTGGGAAAACATAGATGTGATTTTTGACAAGAATCAGGTGAGTCTTAACTATGAATTTAAATCCTCTTCTATATTTATATACATATGATTCATATATATTTATGATTTTACATGGAGGAAATATGATCATGTATAATAGTTTGATAGTTTGTGTTTATAACTACATGAAACAACATGAACATTTTTATTTCATTATTAAGCAATATTCTATTATATATTTATGTCATTAAAATTATTGATGGTGATTTTTTATTTTAAAATTAATAATTACCCTACTATGAGGGTATTATAAATCTATGGTAGAACATTAGATCCTTGATTCTAGTTACCAACAACATTAGTATTGGGTGCAATGCCCATGGTTATGTTTCGACCAAAGGTTCCATAACTTGTTTTTAATTCCATGGTGGTGGGGTGTAAACACTATATTCCCAAACTCATTATAGATTAATACGAAATTTGAATATTATTAAGTGATATAATTTTGAATCATATATATTATAAGGGTACTATGAAATAATATTTCTTTTTTTATCGTCATCTTAATCACCAATGTATCATATGTTGGTTCTCCAATCCCCCCATCAATAGAACTACTCATCTAGGATAGAATATAATAACGACATTGAAATCTTATGCTGGACCCCATGGAACGCCTTATTGAAACATCATCATCAATATACCATATTAATAAACCATGATTTTTTATAGACATTTGAAAATATACACTATACCTCATGTACTCTTATACCATTTTTAACTAAATAAGTAAAATAATAATGTGATACAAAAATAAGTTGAAACGAGTCAAACATACATGTATAAAATAAACAAAATCCATTATAATATTGTTTGGTACAGATCTTTTCTTGTATTCCACCATACCATATAAATTCCTATATACATATTCAACATCTAGTGATGGGAGAAGTGTAGGGGTAGTTGACTATTTGTTCTATAAAATTCATATATATTGGGAAATGACCATAACCGATGGAAAATTATTTGTTTTGAACTCTTAATATGAATTGGGATGGGGAGAATAACATGTCATTGAATATAATGAAAAAAACAAAACATTGGTAAATTATTAAAAATTAGACCCATACTATATTTGATATACCGCATGAAAACATGTCTCTTATATCCAGGACAAGAATATTATCATACATTTAACAAAAAAAGAATCAGTGAATCAATATTATATGATTCCATTGACTATATGTCAATTTATAATAATTTGATTAAACCCACTCATAAATTCTAGTGTGGTTAATTTATCTATTTTCAAAATAAAATGGATTTTTTCTAAATTTATTTAATACTTGATTTCAGTAATATCATTAAATTACATCTATAAAACATTTTCTACATTCAGTTTAACATATAATTATCATCGATAACTGCAATTTTCATTATTTAATTTATTCTTCATTATTTTTCCATAATCATGTTTATTTAAATAGTAGAAAATAATTCCTCAAGGAAAGATATTCACAATTTAAATCATGTATGCTTTATTTAGATGAAATTTACATAGGGATAATGAATGAAGAATATGGTTAATCATAGATCAAAACAGATAAATGTTATCCCAACACCAAACAAAACAAAATGAATATGTAAATAAAAATACCATTCCCAAAAACTATCTGATCCATCTCAGGCTCACCATCACAAATCCAGTACCCAAACAAATGAAAAATGATCCTACCTCTCCTGATTATATAACAATATCATTTTTTATATAATAAATACAACTATTATATCATAAAAATTTTATGTAAATGTTAAAAAATATATAATCACTAAAAACTCATCAAGACGTAAATACAACGAAATAATGTCTAAAATATAAAAAAAACAAGGCAATAAATACAAAGGGAACATACTATAATGTTTAAAAATATTAGTTTATGATACCTTTTTTAAATACACATATTCATTATTATTGATCTTAAAGAAAAATCCTAAATTATATAGCGATAATAGAATATATAAAAAAATTAATTTTAATAGTATTTAATTACTAATATAAACCAATTATGCTGAATAATAATGGATTATTTATTTGACATCACAAATTATCATCCTTTAATTTACCATTTTTTACAAATATTTTCATTTAGAGGATATTAATAAAGTTGTGGAATAATAATAATAGTTTAATTCTTACAAAACAACAAAATAATATTTGGAATCATAAAAAATAAATTAATATCATATAAATTAATATCTTATAAATTAATACCACCTCCATTTAATTTCTTCTAAATGAAATAATTTTTGTAGTTATCCTCATTTGATATTCCTTTGTATTTTCCAACATGAAAATGTGTCATGATCCATCCACATAAAAATTATATGTAAAAAATATTGATTTATGGATCTCATACCTCAATTTGAATCCACAGAAGTAGGGGATGATGAACTACGAAATCATGGACAAAAATATTCATTGAAAAATGGAGGTTCTTACTAAATGAATGCAGAAAAAGAACCCACCATAATGGTAGTGAAGTAGAATTGGAGTCATCCACAATGTAACAATATATTTTTATACGAGGCTAGATAGAGACTACCTTAGACAGTTAGTGTCAAGGGTGGGTGATATAATATTTAAAAAGTAAAGGATTTGGAATGTTCATTCCCTTAAATCGCATAATATAATAGGCATGTTCCTTGTGATATGAATATATATAATAGGGATATATAATTTTTATATCCATTCACACAATATATCTCATCCAATGAAATTATATATTTGAATCCAATGTTGTATCATGCTAGAATAAATATTAATATTAATTTTTAGATTAACTAATCTTGTTATTATGTTTAAGATATGTAATATCTTTTGAAATTTATTTTTTTTAATTCAAAACCATAAATCAGAATCATGTTTTATGTTTAAAATATATATTATAATATTTACAGTCAATAATCAAATATTGAAAATGTTTTATATTATAGATATTTTATTAATTTATTGTAAATTCTTCATTTGATGGTCAATTTTTTTACAAATGTTACTAATTTTTCGATGTGAAATACAATAGTTAAACTCTTTGAATAAATTTATATTTTTTATAATATATTTTTAAAATAATGGATTTATTATGATATTACAAAATAGAGGAAATATATATTTGATATATAATTATCATCCATTGTAGAACCATTGAATAAAATAGTACTCTGATTATTACAAAATAATTTTTATTAAATATATATAATAATAATAGTCTAAAAAAGATAAATTCTATATTTAATTTTTATGTAAAACTATATCTAATCTACTCATATCTAATTTTTATAATTTTTGATTACATATTTTTAATTATATATATAATTATAAAGTAATGTACCATCCCCGGGGAGAACCGATGATTCCCAGAGCTAGTTTTCCACATGACCTCAAGTGTGGCTCTACATATTCTAGAGGTTTCTGTCTCGAATAGAGGGTCAGGTATGTCATTATTGAGAAGGATATACAATATATATTAGTGTAAAGCACTATCAACAGTAAATAAAATATTGAATTAGAATATATATAACCATAAGGATACTCATGTCACAAGATAACCAAACAGAAAATACAATACTCAAATGAAAATGAAAACATTCTATGCTAATATATGTGCCGGGAGATTATAATGAAATAGAATTTAAACACACTAAGAATCCCAAAGAGGGTCCAAAACCAAGTATGGTTCCCTCATCAAAGCCCAATCCCAAATCAGCAATCCAACCTAGGTCATTTCCCCTTATCCTATCCTGCCACAATTTAATCCATTTGGGTACCGAAGAGGAACAAGAATTTTGTGTGAGTAAAACATCATAGGCCACCACCAATGGTTTCTAAAAAGCATCATTTTAAAAGACAGTGAATTCTATTTTTAATCAAATAAATATAATTTATAAATAACCAGTTATTACATTATCATTAACTATTATCTAACTATATCAAACCTAGGGTTCCCAAGGAGAATCATACCCCAATACTAGCTTCATCCCATACGAGAGCCTGAACGGTTCCTTATGTAATTTTTTAAGGTTATAGCTTCTTTTTTCTAAATCTCTATTTCTTAAAAGGTCGTATGATATCTCAGTACCTACTTAGATTCATGTCAGAGTACCAATATTCTTTTGTGAGGCCATAACTCAGACTTCTATTATTTGAAATCATTAGTTTCACATTTAAAATCCACATTTACAAAGTAACCAATATCAGAAACATAAGTAAGATGACCATGTCTCCATGCTAACTCCTCTATAGAATGACAATGATCCTATTCAATTTAATCGTATGTATAATGACCATGTTACCATGTATACATTTCAATTTAGAATGACCATTTTCACATTCTCATTACTCATAAGTATGAGAACCTTGTGACCATTTTTACATCTAAATTTATAATGAAAATATTCCCAATATTTATCACATATTTAGTTTATCAATTAATTACCCACCAGAAAACATTATTAATTTATTAATTATTTAAACACATCCATTCCATTATTTAACTCAATAATTAACAATGTGCTTCAAACAAAAAATTATTTCATCAATTAATTAATCAAAAACAAAATTCATATTCGGTAATTAAGTTTCTAGAATTCTTTATATTATTCTGATATCAAATTCCATTATTAATCCAACCACTAATTATCTCGATTGCCTTATGAAATCCACATAATTAATACACAATAAATTATATCAAAATCAATATTTCAATGTCTAATAATAAATCGATATATTAATTATCTATATTACAAACCCAACCACATTTAATCAATTTCCCAAAAAAAATTATCTAAAAGGAATTCCCCTTCGTCGGATCATTAATTCCCAAAATAGTAACTAATGTCATCAAATATTCAATAATTCAATAGGATGATCTGGTAAACCCAATTTTTAAAAATAATTTACTACATGATAATAGTAATTCTACAATTTTTCATATATATATCAAATCCCAAACTATGGGAATTAGATTGAAACTAGATTCCACAACTCATTGATTGATGTTCACCTAATAGAAATTCGCAAAATTTCTGTATCACGACAATGTAAATAATAATTTCAAATCAAAATACCTATACCAAAAATAAGATCCATGAAATCTAGATCTAATATATCAAGATATACATACACAATCATAGATCTATATTTCAAAAAATAGATTTACATCCAAGGAAACATATGATATATTACATGAAATATAAAATAATGATATAAGAAAGAGTGGTATAAGCAGCGAAATGAATTACATATTCCAAGAGAATAGAAGATCATCAAGTTGGGATTTTGATCTTGATGAACGGTGATTTTAAGGCCATGGAATCCCTCTGGGTTGATGGGAGAACGTTTTTTAACCACAAGAATGTAAAATCTAATGTTAGGTCTGCGTAGGAGGTAAAACAGGTGATTTAATGTTTGATAACAAGTGAGATCTATAATTTTAGGATCTAACTATTTGAATGAGCATGATTTATTTGCAGAATAAGGCTACTTAAACTTTTATTTTGTTTTATCCACTACATCAAGGGGATCCTCACATCGGTACATCTAACGATTAAACTAACCATGCAACAACAGTGCATATCCTCTATGTCATGGCATGAACGATTTTCCTTGGTTGGTTGCATGGTTTTCCCTAACCATAAACAGCATTTCAAAAGAAAACCTTATCTATAAAATTTCTTAAAAATCCAAAATAATAATCTGCAATTCATAAATAAAATTAATGGTAGTTATATAAAAAAATTAACTAAAATCACGCCCAAGATAACTCCAGAAATTTTCCATATCTTACAATGTCCCCATCATATAACAGCTTATCCTTGAGATGCACTTCAATGAAATTATAATACTTTGAGCCAAAAATATTTGGCCATTGAGCCCTTATATATACATTTCATTATAATTTTTTATCTTGTACACATCCATGTTTCAATAGCACATTAACTATTGGTAAGGTCTTTCCCCAAAATACATTCTCATTGTCATCCAACACACATATCAAATGATCCATAAAGGATGAATTTATATTATTATCAACCTCATCCACATTGATCACATGAGATGGATTAGGGAGATATCAGCATAGTTATGACACATGGATAATGATATGCACTGTGATATATATCTATTGAAGACGTAGTCAGTATGGCACCAGACTAATTCTCTCTACTAACTCAAACGACCCAGAAAACTAGGGAAACAACTTGCCTTGCCTCTCAATAATGTGGTGACCCAATTTAAATGACACTCTAAGGAACACATGAGCATACTCTGTAAAATATAGGGTTCGTCTTAGTCAATGGACACATGACATCTGTATAATTTAATCTATAGCCATACATTTCTAATTTGACTATACCTGCTCTGATGACTCTTGGATGAGACTCGGTCCCAACTACTGTTACTCACAAACCTCTATCAAGCATAGTTGTTATCTAAATGGCCTGACCAAAATATACTCATATTTTTCCTTATTTATAGTTGCATGATAAATATTGTTATAGTAAATCTATACTAAATCCATGTAATTTTACTATGAACCGCCGAAGTCAAGCACACATTCCCATAGCATATCCTCAAGCGTCTGTATACTATGTTATGATGCCTCATATGTCTCTGTGTGGATTTGAGTACACAATAAATTTTATGTCACAAATTATTTACACAACCCTTTATATATGTGTTATGTAAAGCATGAATCATAATCATAAAATATAGTATGTGTCACTCTACTAAGATGGACTTTTCCAAATGTAAATTTATCCCAACTATTCAATTATATGGTTTCCCATATATCCCGTAAATGCACTACCATTTTCCATCGACCAATAATGACCCAAATAACATTATTCATCCCAATAAATTTCATGATACCAACTAAAAACTCCTTGGTCACATTGTCCCACTTCCATTCAGAAATAGGCAATGATTGTTGTAATCCTCCTAGTCGTAGATGTTCCACCTTCACCTATATATTGGTGAAGCATCTTGTCACAAAACATGCTAACTCTTATTTCATGACCAGCCCCAAAATATTTCATCATAGATCACAATATTTTTTGTTACACTTGGATGCACCACCCATTTCAATGAATGAAATTATCGCATGATCTCCTATCACTTGTTCATATGTACAACAACTAGATTCCTCACATAGATGATCTCATATTAATCTACCATCAAATATGATAATGTCTCCCACCTTAAAATAATTCCCTCATTTCCATGCATTCCATATCCTCATACTATCTATACCTGGTCTGTATCAAATGTATAGACTACAAATTAACTGAAACTATAGCCATCTTCTCTAGACTCTCTTGAACCACTACCTGAATTTTATCCAATATGGTTATTATCTCCCACTCAATACTCTACTCCTAAACTATATGATTCTGGGTTTTCATATATAAGGCTTCATCCATACTATTTTATTTTTTATATATATGCTATATCCAATTTGAAAGACTATATATACTAATCCCATAACCAATTCCATAGATTCAGATCATGCTATGGAAATATATACATCAAACTCTTGTGATTTCGAAAGACTATAAAATTGTGTTTGAAAAGAGAGTGTCACCAATAATTATGTACATAAACCACTACTTCCAACTCAAGGTCATTCATAAGGTAATTCTAATCAAGTGGTCTATAATAATGAGACCCATTTAACACATCTCGATCTACCTACATCTTAAGAACACCACGTCTGATCCTAGAAGGATAAAAATAAAATGTATACTCCTCACCTAACATAGGTATATTCAAAATTGGTTAAAATGTAATGCCTTTATTCTAATCCTATAAATAACTCTCACAAGCCTCTAACATTCAAACATTACTCCTTTTTTTGGTTAATCTTGAATGTGAAGATGAAAATTTGGAACATTCTTGAATAAATATCCTATAATATCCAGTTTATCTCAGAAACCTTTCCATATTGAATTTTTTTTTGGGATACTAAAAATTAACCATTGGCTTCATCTTTTCTGTGTCCACTGACCCACATTCCTCTAAGATTATATTCCCCAAGAAGTTTACATTATCATTCAACAACTGTCACATAGATATCATGGTCTATAACTAAATCTCTTTTAGTGCACCTCAGATGATGTCAAGATGTTGCAAATGAAAATCATGAGTCTTGGAGTATATCAAGATGTCATCCAATGAAACCATGAGAACTGATCTTGATACGAATTAATGGTCCTTTTCATATAGTCTATAAACCCTAATGGTGAATTATTCAACACAAATGACATTATGAAATACTCATAAATTCCATACCTTCTACTGAAAGTAGTCCTTGGTATATCAGAAACCCATACTCCCCATTGATGATTCCTTGATCCAAATATTTCGTTGAGAAGACCCAATAGCCCATCAAATGGTCTAATAGATCATATATATGCAGAAGAGGATATTAGTTCTTCATAATCATTTTGTTCAACATGTAGTAATTGAAAAAAATTATAATCCTCCATTAACCTTTGATGCGAAGAAAACAAGGGATCCCCAGGGCGACGTACTTGGATGGATAAATCCGTTAAACCCCAAACCTCTTAATGATAATTACACTCTTCATGCTCAGTCATTACCAATCTGTGAAGTAGAATAGACACTATATTAGCCCCTGATTTGATCTCAATGGTGAATTCCACATCTATCCCAAGTTGTATCATAGATAAGTCTTTCTGAAATTCATCCTAATCATGTGTAATACCCAAATCATCCCAAAATAGCCTATCATATTGGGTGGTGAGCTCTCCCAATTTCTGAATAATTGGTCTAGTTCGACCTTAATGGATATCCCACTTTCTAGGATGAACATATTGGTCATCCATAAGAGACAAAAAGGTCACACTCCTATGGTAACAATCAATATGGGATTGGTATTTGTTAGGACCAATATGGGCCAATATACCCTAAGAGGGGGGGGGGGTGAATCAGGGTATGGATATTATTTTCTAAAATTTTTCCTGCCCCCTGGATCTTGACCTTTTTATTACAAGGGTCACATTGTTTTCACTTGTGTGTTTATTATGATCACTTAATTTCTTCCTTGTCAAATGATGATGCTTTGAATGCATTGCAGGGAAGCAACCAGGTAGACATAGAGATTTTTACATGGTTCACCCTCACTGGGCTATGTCCAAGGAGCATACAATGGTGATGTGCCACTATACCAAATACACTAAGGCTCACTGCCAATAATGTCTGGGCTAGATTACTTCTATGCCCATGCTCAATGCCTTTACAAAGTTTAGGGTCAGCTCGCTACTATCCCAAGGGTCACTCGCAATTTCACTTTCACTAGCTCACTACCGGTGGAGAGGATCACCTTCTTCCTCTTCCATTGTCCACTAAACTTGGAAGGGATTCACTCATAGTTCATATAATTGTAACACTCTTAATTTTAATGAATTCACATATCCCCAACTATTGATAGATTCCCTATTAAAGTCCAACTTTCATCCACAGATGAATACCCCTTTTGACCTTGGAACACTGATCAATTAATTTGGAATATACCTTCGCAAAGCTCCCCAGATCAAGAGGCTCCCAATTTCACAAATCTCAAACAATAATTCATGAAGATCCTACCTTTTTGTTAAGCACTCTCACGAAGAACTCTCGTGAATCTCAAGCCTCCGAAATGCTTGGTCCATCGTGGAGCTTCTATCTCTTCACGAAACACACTCTTTAGAGCATGTGGCATCACGAACCGCACTACCTTTCGCAGAGCTAGATTAGCCGCCGCAGAGCACCTCTCCTTCACGAAGAACACTACCTCCGCGAACTACCTTCACGAATCGAGAAAAAAATATTTTCTTTGAAAGCTATCTCAACTTCTCTTGAGGGGGTCAGACTCTATTTATAGGCAATTCCACCAACCCTCGACACTTCCATGTGAAGTCAACGCCACGTCATCCCCAATCGCAAAGCTTAGAGATTTCCTCCGAAATTCTCTCAAAGTCACGAAGCACTTCGGAATTTTTCCGATCATAGAGCATGATATAATCACTAAGAATCATCGTCAATCCCTTAACGCATTCGCCGCGAAGCTCCCTCGCAAAGCCCTTCACTGCCACGATGCTCTTCAACCTCTGTCGTTCGCGAAGCATGACGTAATCGTGATGAATCACCACCATCATTTTTTTGGTCTTCGCAAAATCCAATCCATGAAGCCTATCATTGATTAATTCTTGCATTTTTCATATTAAAATATGTTCTTCAAGGATATACCCATATTGTGATGCTCACCAACCATCCAATTTTGGACCACAAAAAATTGGAAAACACTGGAATACGGAGCCACTTTGTACTGCTCTTTTTGTACCGCCTCCAGATCGTCCATTCCTTTGTCATCATTCTTTGTCAACATGGATTGTAAAAAACTTCTCTAGAACTCGAAAATTCACCATCGAAATCTTCTTTGTCAACAAACCCAATCAACCCAAAAATTCTTGCAATGTTACTTTGGGGGATTTTTTCCCAACAATCTCCCCCTTTGGGTTTGTTGACAACTCTTCACAACTCTTCTCAGAATGATTTCCTGCATTTTGATGACTCACAAAATCTCCTTCCAGCCACTACCACCATTAACCTCTTGTGATTCTGATAGCATTCAAGGAATCACTTAACATGTACTCTAAGACCACATGAGCATTGCTCGGTGTGAGAAACAAAAGTAGTTTGAAAAGATCATCAATGAATCACTTCATGTCAGACAACAATTATCGATTCCAAACTGATACCAATTTTTAACCTCTCTGATACCAATTTGTGATAGCTGGAAACCTTATCTCACCTTTCCAACGTCACTCTTATACTTTTATCACGATCCTTAGCTGTCGTGATATCTAGTCATTGATAGATCACTTCTAGCATCGTCAAATTTATAACACCCCCTATCTCATTGATATCCCTCTCTCTCACTGCTCAACCTATCATCTTCTCCCCATATCAATCATGATTTACCATGTTTCCACACTGTCTCCCCCTTGAACAATCACTAATTTCTTCCACTTTGTCAATAAACCCAAAGGTCACCCCTTTGTAGTCTATAACAGAGTAGAGAACACATATCATCACATTACAGAAAAACACATCATACCACAAGGAGAGGGGGTCATTCCACATCCACACTCTATTTAGTGCATGGATTCAACTGAACTCATAGATCCAGTCGATGCCTTTCAAATGCTTCCTTGGATAAGGCCTTTTTCAGAATGTCTGCAACCTGTAATTTGGTAGGCACATACTCCAACATCACAATTCCATGCTCAACCTTCTCCTTGATAGAATGATACTTTATCTCAATGTTCTTTACCCTTGACTAATGGACGGGATTTTTTCTGACATTTATAGAACATGAGTTATCGCACTAGATTCCAATCAGATAATTCACTTCAACGCCCATATCATCAAGCTGCTGCTTCATCTACAATAACTGTGTGAAAGCTTGAGTGGAAATAATGTACTTAGATTCTGTGGTTCTCAATGAAATTCGATCTTTCCTCTTGATTAACCAAGATACACACAATCCACCAAGATAGAATGCACCTACTGACATTGATTTTCTGTCATCTGCTGATCCATCCCAATCTGCATCTGTGTAACCCAATAACACTGATTGAGATTTGTCATTATACATCAAACTGAAATCCATGATTCCGTTGATATACCGAAGTTTTCTTTTTTACTACAAGCATATATATTTTATTGGGATTACTCTGATATCTCGCTTCTTAGCATGTGGCGAAAAAAACATAAGGACTTGTTGCGGTCAAGAACAACAAACTTCTAAGAATTTGCATGTATTCTGTGATATTAACTAACTTTCCATCATAATATTTTGATAATTTCATCTAGGTAGCAATCAGAGTCTTAATCTCCTTGGAATTTTCCATTTCAAATCATTTCAAAAAATCCTTGGAATATTTGGATTCAGAAACGAATTTTTCATTCCTTCCTTATGTAAACTATAACCCAAGGAAAATTGTCATCTCACCAATCATAGACATTTCAAACTCATGTTTCATAAATTCAGAATACTATCTGCACTATGTTTCATCTGATCTGCCAAATATTATGCCTTCTTCATAGACTGGTCTCATCATCATTTAATTACTGTTGTTTGTTGAATTATAGATTTTAATCAAATCCACCACTCTTAAAACCAAGCTTCTTCAAATACTAATCGAGCCTTGAGTACCATTCTCTCAGTGCTTGTTTCATCCCATATATTCCCTTCATCAACTGAAAAACATTATTCTCATCCTCATGAATAAAAAAATCATCTATCTTCTTGATCTGCACTTATTTCTCCAGAATCCGATTCAGGAATGCAGATTCAACGTCCATCAAGAGCACCTTGAACTTCCGTCATACTGCAATGGCTATGAATAATCTGATCGTCTCCAGCCATGAAATCGTTGAAAATGTCTCATAGACATCAATTCCATCTACTATGATTCGACATCTAAATTAGAATTTTTCACTTATACTCACCCTGAGTCTCTTTCCGCTTCCTTGATTTCAGCAAAAAATATTCCACTGTGTCATTGTTCAATGACGTAATATCATTGAACTTCTTCTCTCAGATATTTGTTGACACATCTTTCATTTTTTCTTGGAGCTTCTTGGTATCCTAAAAACAGTCAGCTGAAACCACATTTTTAGAGAAAAATAAATAAGCATGAAATTATTGATTATTGATGCTTCTCCCTATGTTACATTATTCCCTCTATAGGAAACACCTGATCTGAGTAATCCAATTATTTCATTCATGGATTTTTCATCTGATTTTGTTATTGAATGCTCCCCCTATGTTATGCGACACTTCTAGGGGTTAGGCCCATATGCATACTTCTTCCGCTGCCTCATTTATTCTCATCTTCCAACTACATAATTTATACAAATCTATCACTCGGTATTGAGCCATTAACAAAATATCTATGCATACTAAGTTGAAACTACATGTAGGAAACAAGGGACAAAGCTAATAACACAATCACTTCTTATTCTGCTCTGTTTCTCCCGTTATTCATTAACTATGGTACCTGATTTGGATCAATTGAATCTTTGGAGAATTTCAGTTCTCCACTTTGCATCTTTAGATGCCACATCCCCTTGGATCGTATCTCCCTAAAACCTGAATCACTTGAATCATCAGTTAATATCATTTCTATACATAGAGAGAGGGGGTACTTCTGAGATATTCAAGATGAAGATTGTTGATGATCTTCGTGGTTCAAACTATTGATTATTTCTTACAGAGCATCACACTTCTTATTGGCTTCTTCTAGCTTCCTAGCCATCTTTAACTACTATGTCCATATGATTAAGAATTCATTACCTGCATGCAGAGTCATTTTCTGATATGAAGATTCTACAGGCCTGGCCATTCTCATAACTTGGGGATTAAACCCACAAGTACACCTTTCTGTCTTTGATGTTCCACAAAAATTCCATTTCCTTTGATTCCTTCTATTAGTAAGAATCTCTATGTTTGGCATCTTCCCTATCTTCTTACCCCATTATAGGGATCCTCTTCATTACTCCTCATCTATCTATGGAAAATGACATGTGAATTTTTCAGTACATTTTTTGTTTATCATTATTTTATTAGATATCTCAGTTACCACCCTATTTAGAGTTTGTGGTGGGCCCTCCCCTGAACATAAATTCTTCTTACTCGTAGCTATAGTGTTTCCTCCATTTTCTTCCAGATTTGTTCATGTTCTTTCTTAGAGGGTGGTTGTGAGTCTGATAGAGGAGGTGACATATACTGTCACAAACCGAATTGATCACCACCAAAAATGGCACCAAACCCAGCCCGTGACAAGTCCCGAAGGGCGTTCCCGATCCCCAAGGGCTGGTAAAAGTGCCCGGGTATCAAAAAATGAAAATTGGGAACGATTTACCCGAGTTTATAAACATAAAACAATAAAAGAATCCAATGAAACAAATCTGGATTTTTCAAACCAAGCTCTTTTACAGAAATTCAGAACTGAATTACATAGCTTAAAACAACTCAAAAGGTCTATACCAATGGTACAAAACCAAATAAGGATAGCCCAAGAACCCTCATGGAAAGGGGCACCACCCTCAATCCACCTCCACAAGACTTCACCCCCAAGGACCTGCTAGAAACCCAAAACACTGGAACAAAAAAACTGTACCCAACATGCGACAAAAAAAATAACCAAGTATACTTACACCCAAGGGAGTAAGTAGGGTGTGAGCCAATGCCCAGTTGGATACCACCACTAAGAGATTCCATGTGATAAACATTTAAAGACGAAAAGCAAGCAAGTTTTCAAAAACATGCAAAGCTAGTTACAATTTCTAAAAGATGTAACTTTGAATAAAAACAGTTTTCAAGTGGGCTATCATTAAGAATCAACACTTTTTAAAAAAAATGTCAACACTACTGAATTTTCCAGACAACTATACCGTATGCCGACGGTAAGTACAAAGTAAATAATGAGCACAAGAAATAGGAAGTAATACATAGGCACTAGCTAGCTGTGGGTCCTAGGTACCTCGTATCTTGGTTAGAGTAACCATCACAAATATCCATTCTCATGCACGATACACTAGAAGGGAACATACCCATAACCAAGTGGTCCCCAATCATCATCATCATCTTTTATTTAGAGTTGTAAGCATCTATCTTGCTAAGTGAAACTGAGGCCAAAGACCACGGATTCACTAGCATACTAGTACACGTCCACCCACCTAGATACCCAGGTTTTTCCCTTGTGCTCAAACAAGTTCAACAAGTCAAGAAATATACATTGAACATGAAAATATCATTTCCACATCACAAATTCACCCAACAACCCATATTTATACCATAGAACTCACAAAAATCCATTTTTCATTCAAAATGATTTTTAAATCCGAGTCACACCAAAATAGCCCACAACACATTTCACATTTCTTCAACACTTCCACAAAACCATTAAACAATTTTATAAAACAATTATAAGATATTTAAACTCATATAACAGCCCACACACATGGAATATAACACATATTTCATAATCAAAAATTCCATTTTTCACATCACACTCACACAAAACACTCCACATCACTTTCACTCCTCAATATCTCCTTTAAACAATTTAATAAAATATTTCCAAGTTGATACACATCACATAACAAACTTTTCACAAATGAAATGGACCTTTTAAAAATATACTCCTACCAAAATAGTATGCTGATATAGTTTCACCTATTACACAACCCAATAAACCATTCAAAACTTTCATAAAACAATTGTAAAGAGTATACCCAAACTTTGCACATAAAATCCGTTTCAAAAACCTATTTTTAAGCCAAAATCACACAAAGACCCTACCAAAACAGAATTGGCATCCCAATCAACATTTAATAATCCACTATCAAATGTTATATAATCACCTTTAATAATATCACAAAATATACCCATGAGAACACACAAATCCATAAAACACTTTCAAGGAGTATAACAAGGTTATACAAATAAAACAATTCAAATACACCCCCTTTTTAGGCCCACATGGAACTATATCATTACCCAACCATAATTTTCAGCCCCTTTCAACAACTAATAAACCACTTCTACATTTTACAAAACTACCATAAGGGATAACACATATACATTTGAAAAATACACACTTTGAGCAAAAATGTAACTTTAAAAACAAATGCTTTACTATTGCAACCAAAAATGGTTTTCTCATAATGCACATCACATAAGGAACATGTAAAATTATTTAATCAAGCAAAATAACTCATCATTAAATGGTTATCCATGGAATCACCTACTGAATCTGTCAAAACCCTCAAATATGGGGGCGAAACATCAACCGCACGACTGCCGCACCTCAAGTAAGTTAAAAGAAACCTAAAACCTCAATATCTCACCCAAAATACAGTATATTAGAACCTAGGCACAAACCCTAACTTCTGGAATTTTTATAATTCAATAATTAGGGAAGAAACCCAATGAAATTTGAAAGAGGAAAGAAATAGACTCACCTACTTGAAGTATCCTGAATTAATCACTCCAAAAACAATAGTTTCTGAAATTGAAAACAGCCAAAATTTAGGGATTGTTCTAACAAGATTTAGTAGGTAATTTAGGAACTAGAATGGAGGGAAAATAGTAAGAATTGAGAGAGTTATTAAGGGATAAAGTTACCTCTTTAATTCTGGCCGATTTGAGACACCCTAGTAAGATCAGCCCTAATTCGCGATTTCAAATAGCTCCAAGGATGGGGAAAGGCAATGGGAGCGCGCCTGGGTTTCGTAGGGTCGGGGGGGGGGGAGGTGGAATAACCTAAAAAACGCAAATAATAAAAGAGCTATACAAAAATTAAAATTTATTTTGAATGCAGGAAATGGGCCTTCGGGCAGGCCCAATATCTTAAATAAAAACCCATATCCACCGTGATTATGGATTTATAAAGGCTCCAAATTTATATTTTGGTGTTAATAGGTCAGAGGAGACCATTTAGGAATTGTAATGTGGGAAAAATATTAAAAAATTAAAAAGTTATAAAGAAAACAAATTTATTTTTAAATCTGGAATTGGGCTCACGGTTTGGCCCAATTCATGAATACTCGTCTATTTCTCCATAAAACCTTTGGAAACCATCCAAAACAAAGAATGCTAGGAAAATAAATGAAATTTACCTTCAAAATCAGTCATGTATGTGACAATTATCCCCTCCAGGAAAACTTTCAGTCCCCAGAAAGCTACAGAAAGGCCAGATACGAAAGCCAAACCGAACTGATAATCCAAGATATACTCCCTTTCCAGGTTTCTCCCCCAAAGTCCAAAACACCTCCATTGATTAATTAAGGAAGGAATAATTCACAGCAAAATTATACAACACTTTCCTGAAACAATCAATCACATTCAGGCTTAATCCGAAAGGAAAACTCCTCAAACACTATCCGAACAAGACTCAAGAAAATCACTCAAACGAACAACAACATCGAACAAGGTTACACATACCTTGATATAACTAAACCATTGGGTACTCTCCAATCTCAATGGTTACCCAAGGAATATTTAGGTAGCTTGATAGATCCGAATGATACTACCTACCTCCAATCCTTGACCATTTATAAGTATAAGTTATTGGTACGTGGGAAAAAATAGGCTCCCCACCATAAGAACTAACCATCACAATCGACCAGCATGGGCCGGTACTGAAAGACCCCCAAATATAAAGTGTTGGGATGACCACATGGTTAGTCTGAATGGTTTGGGAATCCATGAACTAAAAGTGGAGATTCTTCTATTTACATGGTTTTTTGGGGCATGGTCACTACTAACCAAGTGCAAAACGTGTGGTCAACCTGTCTAGCTAAACTTCAAACCTTTTTCTAAAGACTCAATGGAAACCAAAGTGGGAGGGAATAACATTGTGTGATGACATGGGTACAAGACCCTCCACCTATTTCCACCGAACGGGAAGAACATAAGAAATATGATGACACCATAGGTTTAAAAACTTCCTATCTTTCATACTGAGGATAGGACTTTGTACAAGGGTTTAAATGACACTGGGGTTTCCCCTGACTACGCGCCAGCTTCTCTCCGGGACCTATGGCTGGAGCTCAAAAAATTGAAGATTCTTTGGCCACGCAGTTTGGCTGTTGAAACCCCTATGTGGAACTTCTTCTTTCAGTGCCACAAACAACTACACCGCATACCCTGATGGGTTCATCAAGACATAACACACTCCATAACTAACTTTACCAAAACCAGATAATTCACTGAAACAAGGGATCAGAATAATCACACACATCACACCTTTTTTCTTTGGGTGAGAAACAATAAAAGGGTAGGACACATATAAACACCATCCTCTAAGATAGAGGATTTGATGTTTTTCCCAAGGGATACATACTCCCAACATAACAGAGAACCTAAGAGGATTGTGTGACCTTGACCATTACAGTCAAAAGAGAACACAACATCACCGTGCGTCACCGAACATGACCCTTGCGATTGATAGAAACAATACATGGAACATGACCATATTCCAAGTCCCTAAACAACAGACAAATCCAAAAAGTGGACACAATATCCTATCAGGACCAAAATCTCAAAATTGGTGGTTTAATAATAACTCTTGCGTCAAGGAAACTATGAAGAACCCAGAGGCACTCTTAGACACCATCATGACACTCATCCACACTTACAACCAAAGAACACTTCCACCATCGATGAATCATGAAACTTAAGAAACCAAGGCCTCTTTCAACCTTCCACAAGAACTATCCCACTACAAGAGGATCTACAAATCAACTAAATGAATGGTTGTATACTCAATCAACAATGATCTATAAAATATTCCTTATATTGATCAACTGGAGGATTTTCCAATGGAGAAACAATACGGGTTGCACTTCATTTGTGCACTAACCCTAAATTGGGGCGTACCTTATCCAACGGGAGAACCCAAGGACCCAACCAAGATGGTCCATTGGTCAAAAAAACCATAAAATAGATCCAAACACATGAAGGTAACCACCATAAAGGTGTCCCTAAATATATCTCAGAGGAGACTACTAACCGGTCCTTCTACCTAGCTTACCGACCAAACATAATCCCAAAACACAGTTTAAATAAGAGGGGTTATTGGACTAAAAAACATCCCACAAAAAAAACATCTTCAATGAACCATAATACAAACCATCCCAAAACTATTAATCAAGACATCATGTTTTTCTTTAAAACCATTTCTTTGAAAACAAGCACTTCAGCGGTAAGAGTATCGACCAATGGTACCCCATGTGCCTCACACATGCAGGTTTTTGTGCCACACCAGACACCCTCCTCATATCCGTCCCGGCACTCATCTAGTCGTTCCATCACTCATCCATCATCCCCTATAACCCCATGAATGTGGTCACTAATGGAAATACCAAAGTTTAAAACAACAATTCCTTCCACTTTTCAAAACGAAAATGGTCAACCAACGCATCCTTTATTTCACATAACCGCTAACCACGAGATCAAAATACCAACTCACATCTTACAAAAATTTTCAGAAAGTCACAACCATTTATAAAATAACTCACATTCAAGATATTCACATTAATTTCAAATCATCTCATCCCATTAAAACACACTCTGATTGTTTAGAAAACTCTATTGGAAACACTTTTCAAAACCAACTTCAATATAGTTTCTTCCATCAAAAGAGGTGTAATCACACAATTTTCTATGTCAAAATAATTTTGAATATTCAGTTGAAAAATTTCATAAATCATACCATTCCATATTTATTTGAAAATCATTTCACAAAAACATTACACTTCTTAAAACCAAAGTTCCAAGATATCAAAACTAATGTACACAAGACATTGCGAGAAGAAACTAGTTTCAGTGGGTGACTTGGACATATGGTTGGTGGCCATATTCCAATCACTTAACTGTCAGAGAGAGTGTTCTAGGGAATATCCCCAGCTCCACATGGATTGCCAGGCCCTGGGAGCTCATTGAGACCATTAACCCAACTCTCTTTTCACTTCCCCTAATCATCATCAAACCAAGAAAACCAAAATACATAGACAAATCCCAACATCACCTGGCTATTTGAATCCTGAAATGACGTGTGGTGATCAAGAACACTACCCATAACCATAATTCCATGTCCCAACAATCATAACTCTATACTATCCCAACTATTTCTAAAATAACATGACTCAAATGAAGCGAACCTCCTCTGATACCATTTTGTCACGAACCGAATCGATCACCACAAAAAATGGCATCAAACCCAGCCCGTGACAAGGCCCGAAGGGCGTTCCCGATCCCCACGGGCTGGCACAAGTGCCCGGGTATCAAAAAATGAAAATTGGGAACGATTTACCCAAGTTTATAAACATAAAACAACAAAAGAATCCATTGAAACAAATCTGGATTTTTCAAACCAAACTCTTTTACCAAAATTCAGAACTGAATTACATAGCTTAAAACAACTCAAAAGGTCTATACCATAGGTACAAAACCAAATAAGGATATCCCAAGAACCCTCATGGAAAGGGGCACCACCCTCAATCCACCTCCATAAGACTTCACCCCCAAGGACTTGCTAGAAACCCGAACCACTGGAACAAAAAAAATGTACCCAACCTGCGACAACAAAAATAACCAAGTCAACTTACACCCAAGGGTGTAAGTAGGGTGTGAGCCAATTCCCAGAAGGATACCACCACTTAGAGATTCCATGTGATAAATATTTAAACACGAAAAGCATGCGAGTTTTCAAAAACATGAAAAGCTAGTTACAATTTCTAAAAGATGCAACTTTGAATAAAAACTGTTTTCAAGTGGGATATCATTAAGAATAAACATTTTTTAAAAAAAATTCAACACTACTGAATTTTCCAGACAACAATACCGTATGCCGAAGGTAAGTAAAAAGTAAATAATGAGCACAAGAAATAAGAAGTAACACATAGGCACTAGCTAGCTGTGAGTCCCAGGTACCTCGTATCTCGGTGACAGTAACCATCACAAATATCCATTCTCATGCACGATCCACTAGTAGGGAACATACCCATAACCTAGTGGTCCCCAATAATAATCATCATAGTTTAGTTAATGTTGTAAGCAACAATCTTACTAAGTGAAACTGAGGCCAAACCCCACGGATTCACTAGCATACTAGTACACGTCCACCCACCTAGATACCCAGTTTTTCCCCTTGTGCTCAAACATGTTCGACAAGTCAAGAAATATACATTGAAAATGAAAATATCATTTCCACATAAAAAATTCACCAAACATCCCATATTTATACCACACAAGTCACAAAAATCCATTTTTCATTCAAAATGATTTTGAAATCCGAATCACACCAAAATAGCCCACAACACATTTCACATTTCTTCAACACTTCAACAAAACCATTAAACAATTTAATAAAACAATGATAAGATATTTAAACTCATATAACAGCCCACACACATGGAATACAACACTTCTTTCATAATCAAAAATTCAATTTTTCGCATCACACTCACACAAAACACTCCACATCACATTCACATCACTTTCACTCCTCAATATCCCCTTCAAAAAACGTAATAAAATATTTCCAAGATGATACAAATCACATAACAACCTTTTCACAAATGAAATGGACCTTTTAAAAATATACTCCTACCAAAACAGTTTGATGATATAGTTTCACCTATTACACAACCCGGTAAACCATTCAAAACTTTCATAAAACAATTATAAAGTTAATACCCAAACTTTGCACATAAAATCCATTTCAAAAACCTATTTTTAAGCCAAAATCACACAATGACCCTACCGAAACGGAATTGGCATCCCAATCAACATGTAATAATCCAATTTCAAATGTTATATAATCACCTTGAATAATATCACAAAAGATACCCATGAGAACACACAAATCCATAAAAACATTCAAGGAGTATAACAAGGTTATACAAATAAAACTATTCAAATACACCCCCTTTTTAGGCCCACATGGAACTATATCATTACCCAACCATAATTGGAAACCCCTTTCTACAACTAATAAACCACTACTACATTTTAAAAAACTACCACAAGATATAACACATGAAACACATTTGAAAAATACACACTTTAAGAAAAAATGTAACGTTAAAAACAAATGCTTTACTATTGCTACCAAAAATGGTTTTCTCATAATTCACAGCACATAAGGAACATGTAAAATTATTTAATCAAGCAAACTAACTCATCATTAAATGGTTATCCACGGAATCACCTATCGAATGTGTCGAAACCCTCAAATATTGGGGTGAAACATCAACCGCACGACCGCCGCACCTCAAATAAGTTAAAATAAACCCAAAACCTCAATATTTCACCCAAAATACAGTATATTAGAACCTAGGCACGAACCCTAAATTCTGGAATTTTTATAATTCAAGAATTATGGAAGAAACCCTAAGCAATTTGAAAGAGGAAAGAAATTGACTCACCTACATGAAGTATCCTGAATTAATCACTCCAAAAACAATATTTTCTGAAATTGAAAACAGACAAAATTCAGGGATTGATCTAACAAGATTTATGAGGTAATTTAGGAACTTTAATAGAGAGAAAAGAGTAAGAATTGAGAGAGTTAAGAAGGGATGAAGTTTCCTCATTAATTCTGGCTGATTTGAGACACCCTATTAAGATCAGCCCTACTTCGCGATTTCAAAGAGCTCCAAGGAGGGGGGAAAGGAACTGGGAGCGCGCCTGGGTTTCATAGGGCCGATGCGGAGGTGGAATCACTGAAAAAACTCAAATAATAAGGGTGCTATACAAAAATTAAAAATTATTTTTAATGCAGGAAATGGGCCTTCGGGAAGGCCCAATAACTTAAATAAAAACCCATATCCACCATGATTATGGATTTTTAAAGTCTCCAAATTTATAATTTGGTTTTAATAGGTCAAAGGAGACCATTTAGGAATTGGAATGAGGGAAAAATATTGAAAAATTAAAAATTTATAAAGGAAACAAAATTTATTTTTAAATCTGGAATTGGGCTCACGGTTTTGCCCAATTCATGAAAACTCATCTATTTCTCCATAAAACTTTTGGAAACCATCCAAAACAAAGAATGAAAGGAAAATAAATGAAATTTACCTTCAAAATAAGTCATGTATGTGATAGATACACTTTTGTTTCTGCTCCATGTGATTCCCCTGTGGCTCTAATCCAATTCTCAAACTTTCCAATTTCTCTTCCAGTGCATAATTTATTTCCACGCACCACTGGAGTCGAGAATCACTTTTCAAATTTCTTTTCCTTTCTTACATTATTATTGCTGAAATGTCTTTCCAAATGCCCGAAATCCGAAAATATAAAACATTTTCCATGATAGGATTACTTCATTTCATCATATCTCAGTCGAGATGTTGATGCAACTTGAGTTATTCCTCTAACATTGTGCTCTTGAGCTTCCTAAAACATATTCATTGTGTTTTCCACTCTTCCACAGTAATAGCAGTTAATGAATGATTTCCTCTGAGACACTCTTCTCTCTGATTTCTCATGATGCTTCTTCTTATTATTAGATTTAGTATTGTTTCTGTTTTCACAGCCGGAAATATATTCCAGATCCTCTGAACGGAAGCTTGATGGGTGGCCATGATTCCCACAGAAAAAGCACATGTCACCATTTTTTTTTGTAACGGTCCTATTAGGCCTATGTCCAGCACCTACAAGGTTTTCTACACATCTAGAACTATTCATAACTCTCTTTTAATCATTCATTGGAGGTGATTCATCAAATCCAATACCATTTTTTCCCAAACTATATGGTCTTTTCTCTGAGAAATGTTTTTCTTGGAACTTTTCAGAAATAGAAAATTTTCTTTTCATTTTATCATCACCTGCTGAAGGATAATCAAATAGTAAATGTATGTAATCCTTCATTTTAGGCATTTCTCTAGCATTGGATTTCTCCACTTTCTTCGTCACTAATTCTAGATGTTTTACAACTTTTTAATCGTCATATCACTTGATTCGAGTTGGGCAATGAGTTTTATTATTAGATTCTTTCCGCTACTCAACTCATTATCTAGTTCCCGTGTGAGATTTTCCATCGTTTCTCTTTTCTCCTTCACATTTAATTTTTCTTCATCAATAGAATCAGAAAAACATGCATTCTCTTATTATAGCCTTTTATTCATCTGAAATAGCTTATATAGCTATGTAGCAAGATCATCATTTCGTTCTTTCAAATTATGAATTTCATCTATGTCCAGATTCATTGCCTTAACATCATCTTTGAGTTATTCTCTTTTTATAGACATATTTTGAAGTTCTTCGGTTTGGGAATCATGCTTCTCCTTTAGATCAGTGGCCACATAAATAATCCTTTTATTTAAGCCTCTTAGCTTGTTGACCTCAATGTCCATTGCTTGGATCCTGATATCTTTAGATTTAACTTCTTCATCCAATTTTAGATCCAATTTCGTTGTCATATTGACACGATCTACTAGTGGCCTCCTTCTTAAAACTTCTTCATCATCAGTAGTTTGGGTATCACTTTTAAGTTCAATAAATTCACTCATTCATACATCATGTTTGAGTGAATCAATATTTTCCCTATCATATTCATCCAGGCCTTCCTTTAGTAAGCTGTGTGATTCATTTAATTGAATCATAATTTTTCCATAAAAACTTCAACACTGAGGGATACCACATGAATTCTGAATCGTCTTTGACTTTTTTCCCTTTTCCATGGCGCACCAAGATATGAACAGATTGAATCTTTAACCACACTAACCACACAAATCGACTAACCTATGTCAGAGCAAACAATTATGATAAAAGAAACTTATCGCTCTAATACCAATTGATAGGACCAATAGGGGCCTATATACAATTAGAGGGGTGGGTGAATCAGGGTATGGATATTCATTTCTAAAATTCTTCATGCCCCACTAGATCATGACTTCTTTATTACAAGGGACACTTTGTTGGAACTTGTGTGTTTATTATGATCACTTCATTTCTTCTTTGTGAAATGATGATGCGTTGAATGCAATTCAGGGAAGCAACCAGATAGACACAAATATTTTTACGTGGTTCACCCTCTCTGGGCTACGTCAAAGGAGCATACAATGGTGATGTTCCATTTTACCAAATCCCCTAAGGTTCACTGACAATAATGTTCGGCCTAGATCACTTCTCTTCATAGGCTCACTGCCTTTACAATGTTTATGGTCAGCTCACTGCATTCCCAAGGGACACTCTCTGTTTCTCTCTATCTGGATCACTGCCGGTGGAGAGGATCAACTTCTTCCTCCACCTTTTCTCACTAAACTTGGATGGGATTAACTCACAATTTATAGAGCAGTGGATCTCATCATTTGAATGAATTCACACATCCCCAACTGTTGATAGTTTCTATGTTAAAGTCCAACTTTTATCAACTGATCAATACCCCTTTTCCCCTTAAACACTGAGAAATTCTTTTGTAAAATACCTTCTCAAAGCACCCTACTTCGGGAGGCTCCCAATTTCATGAAGCTCAAAAAAGCCTTCATGAAACTCCTGCCTTTTTGAGAAGAACTCTCGAGAAACACTCTCTGGAATCTCAAGATTTCGGAATGCATAGACCGTCGCGGAGCTCCTGCATCTTCGTGAAGTACACTTTTTAGAGCACGCGGCCTCGCGAAGTACACTGCCTTTCGCGAAGCTAGATTAGCTGCCACGAAGCACCTCTCATTCGCAAACAACACCACCTTCGTGAACTACCTTCATGAATCGAGGGAAACATATTTTCTTTGAAACCTCTCTCTACTTCTCTCGAGGGGGTTGGACTCTATTTATAGGCAATTCCACCGATCCTCGACCCTTCCATGTAAAGTCAACGCCACATCCTCGCCAATCTCAAAGCACCAAAATTTCAGCTAAAATTCTCTCAAAATCACGAAGAACATAAGAATTATTACGATCGCAGAGCTTAATGTAATCGCGGAGCATCACCGTCAATCCCTTAAGGCCTTCACCTCGAAGCTCCCTTAAAAAGCCCTCAACTGTCGTGATGCACTTCAACCTCAGCCATTCGCAAAGCCTGATGTAATCGTGAAGAATCACCACCATATTTTTTCTGGTCTTCACGAAATCCAATCCTTGAATCATATCTTCATTAAATTCATGAATTTTCCCTATTTAAATATGTTCTTCAAGGATATACCCTTTTCACGATGCTCACCAACCATCAAATTTTGGACCCTAAAAATTTGGAAAACACTATAAAACGGCGCCACCTTGTACTGCTCTTTTTGTACCGCCTCCAGATCGTCTGTTCCTTCATCATTGTTCTTTGTCAACAAGGATTTTAAACAACATCTCTGGAACTCGACAATTCACCATGGAAACCTGCTTTGTCAACAAACACAATCAACCCAAGAATGCTGCAATGTTACCTTGAGGGATTTTTTCCCAATAGAATGTGACTATCCAATGAATACACATAATTAGGTTGAAGCCCAACATGTAGAAAATGTAGTTATCCCATAGAAAAATATTTTATCAAATCTATGGTGAACATTCCTTTCATAAATAGATGTCTTTTGACTTAACTCCCAATGGTGTGTCTATAATAATAACCCCACACAAAAACTCAACCATAAGGCTAAAAGTGTCAACAATTTTGGTAGATGTTAAGGAATAAGAGGAACCAATATCAAACAAGGGACCAATAAATGTAAAAGCTACTAGAATAGTATGTTTAACTATTAATGGATTGGCCTCGCTATCGACATGTGTTTTCTATACTTCTTTTAAGATTGTTGCCACTATTCTATATGATACTGTTTTACTCTCCTGAGTAGAACCACTCTTCTGATGTATGTGATCCTTTCCCAATGAAAAACATCAACTACACCTACCAACTTAGCCATTAGAACTTCAACATCCATCCTAATATGGTGTAGATGATCCCCTTCACTTAAGGGACTCTATACTATTTCTATTACGGTACCGGTCTGTTTCTTTGTCATACAAAACTCTTATTGATGTCCAATCAATCCAACATATTGAAACCCTACTGGGTTTTAGGAAAAATGTCTACGATAGTGTGCCGACCTACCAAACTAATGATAGATCACCCAAGTTTGGACATATCCAACCGAACTTCTTTTCTATGTACTAGACATCCTAATTCCTTGGATAATGTTTTCAAAATTCTGCTTCCTCCTCTCCAAATTAGCAACTCATGATCATCTATAAACATCTACATTTCCAACACTGGACGCCTCTATTAGGTTCAAATCAACAATTAGTGTCTGATCCACCACTTCTCTAAATTAAGAAGTGATTAATATATTCACCAGGGACATCATCTCACACTTATGTCCATCATGAAAATATTTTTTGTAGCAACATCCTTTCTTGATAGTGTTGGAGAAAAGCATTGTACATCCATGTAGCGTCCAATATAGTGCATCCTTGACATGCTCCCCTATGTCAAATTCTTGAAATTTTCATATTTCTCTTCTCTCAACATCCCTAGATAAATTTGATCCAATAACCTCTCCAAAATGTCCATCCATAATATACCATCAGTTTGTCTACTTTCCCCAAAATGTCCAACAATAACATTTCTAATCCATGTGATATATATGAATTCAACTTGACCCTATGTTCTTCCAGAGTATTTAAATGATCATGTATTTTATCTATGGGCAGAAAACAAAATTCATCTCCCTCAGTTCCACCATCTCTAGTAAAAATCGAAGGGTATTGCATCTAAAACACACTTTTTAACTCATACATACTCTTGACATGTCACCCCTGGTATCATTAAATGAATATCATGAGGAAGGTAACATTTTATTGTAACTACTCCCCATTATCTTCAACATGAATGATTGGTGAATCAAACTATATAACTATAAAAACATTCCATGGAATACACCTCAGTCATCAATTCGACATGTTTCCTGGAGGAATACTCTCTATAATTCTAAATACACATCTCAAGTCTCATAACACATCTTTATAACATTTAAGAAATGGGAAATAATGAAAACACACCTTTCCCCTCCACCTATCTACACTATAGAAACTGAGCTCTATCACAAACCATAACCATCTTACCACTAGGATTTGGTTAACAAGGGTAGACACATGATATTAATCAATTTTCTCATTCATACACCCAATTATTCTCAATTTTCTTCATTTTAAAAACATTCGTATTTCATTTCAGACAATGTTTCTTCATTTTAATATTAGAAAAAATATACCAGTTGGAGTTCAACAACTTACACATGACACATTTTCCCAGGCATCCTCAAAATGATGCACGTCACAATGACCTTGGTTCTTATAATGATTCATGCAGACTCATCTCTAGTTCCATTTTGGGAAATGAATAAATAACCAAAAATTATCAGAAATAATAATAAAATCACACTACAAATGTGTCACCCAAGTTGAAATAATATTGAACTGTAACATGAAACATCAATAACATCAACCCCATCAGGAGTAATTAGGTTTTCCCCCATACATGTGTTTGAAAATCTCATACACAAGTTTATTACCTAGCCCCGTATCTTCCTAGTCTCTCATCTACCATTCAAAAAAAGATATACAATAGAAGAAGTAAAAAAATTGGACCTCATATATGACTTTGATACATCCTGACCCAGGTGCCCCTAACGGTTCCCCAATCTGGTTTGCCACATGAAATCTAGCACGCCTTGCTATATGCTAGATAGTGCCTATTACCAGCGATGGTCTGTTAAGTCATTCATGGGGTGATTATACAATCATTTATCCGAGTAAAACACAATCAGATGTAAATAATCAATTTCAAAAGAATATATATAACCAGAACAACATTTATGTCACAAGATAACAAAACAAGTAATACAGTAATCAACTAAAAATGATAAAAATTCTATTTCATTATAATGGTAATGTGAATATAATGGAACTAAATGTAATGTCACTATAAATGCCCAACAAGGGCTTAAAACATGTTTGGTTCACTCATCCAAGACCGATCATAAATTTGCAATCAACCCCATGGCCATTTCCCTTATCCTATCCTAGAAAAATATAATATATTTAGGTACTAATTAGGAAGCCCAAATTCGGTTTGGTTTCAACTCAGTAGTCCACCACCAAATGTGTCTATAAAAGTCTAGTAAAAATATATTGTATGTTATTTTATAAGAAATAACTACAATGCCTAAATAAGTAGTTATTACATTACAATTTATTCGTATCTTCCTATATCAACTCCAGTGTTCTTAAAAAGACCCATAAACCAATTTAGATTCATCTATTAACGTTTACAGAAGTGTTCCCTAGGTATGATAAAATCTTATTTCATAAGTCTCACTGATGATTGAAGTATTCGAAGGTGTTATGATATATTAGTACATGATTCAACTAATGTCCGAGATCACGTATTCTCTTCTGAGGGAAAAACTTAGAGTTCCATTATTTACATTCTTTAGATTCAAAATAATAAAGAAACATTTCTAAATATTCCAATATCAAAAACATAATAAGATGGTTATGGAACCATGGTTACTCCTCAATAGAATGACCATGTTTCCTTTATCTTTACTCACAAGTAAATTGACCATGTTACTATTTATGCTTCTAATTTTTGAATGACCATGATCCCATTCTTGTTACTAATAAGTATGATTACTATGATACCAATTGTAAATCCCAATTTAAAATGACAATATTAGAATTATTTATCAGATAATTAATTTATCAATTAATTGTCCTCTTAAATCCCATTTCCAATTCAACAATTAGTTAAACAGATCAAATCAATTTGTTCACTCAAAAAAAAACTATGTGATTCAAACAATTAAATATTTAATCAATTAATTAATCAATATCACAATTCATATTCCGTAATTAATTTTCCATAGTTATTTATCTCATTCTAATTTCAACACTCTATAATTAATCCCTCCATTAATTATATGGATTGTAATATCAAAGGCACGTAATTAATCCACAATTAATTATCAAATCATAGAAATTTAAATGTCTCATAATTGATCCCCTAATTGTTTATCTATATTAAAAAACCTACCTATTGTAATGAATTTAGAGAAATTAATTATCTTATAGGGAAGTCCCTTAGATTAATTTTTAATTCCTCAAATAATCACCTATTTCATAAAAGTTTCGATATATCAATTTTTTGATCTAATAAAACCAATTCATGTATGGAAATTTACAATGGATGATTGATATACTTCAATATTTCATTTGCATTTCAAATCTACAACTATGGTAATTAGATTTAGACCACCTACCATGATTCTTTGACTGATGTTTGTTCAATAGAAATTCTCAAAATCCAATTATCAGAATAATGTTGATAAATTTTCCAGATCTAAATCTCTAAACCCAAATCAATATCAAAGATATCAAAATATCATAAATATGGATCAAGGACAAGAATAATACATCTAAATTATAACATATTAGTATAGGTACAAGGAAAAAAGGATATCTTCCAAGAAAAGATCAAATAAGGATAGATGAAATAAAAGGAGAAGAATAAGTATGAAATATACATACTAGGAGAAGAGAAGTCCTTCAATTTCAGTTTTTTATCCTGAATAATGGAGTTAATATGGCCTTTGAATCATTCTGGATCGATGGAAGATCCTTTTTTACCCTTAGGTAATTAAATTCCATACTTAGGACTTTAAAGCAGGTGACATATTTTATGATTAGTTCACAACCAGTGAGGATCTCAATTTAAGGATAACACTGTGAGGCGGCATATAGTTTAGTCACATAATTAGGAAGAAAATGCACTAATATTCTGTTAGACACTACATTATGGGGGGATTCACATAGTTACATTGCATGATTAGCCTAAATGTGCACCAACCATGCAAATCCTTTATTCCTGGGTATGCAATGATTAACTGGGTTGGTCACATGGTTTTCCTTAATCGTGCACCAACCATGTACAAGCCCCTTTTCCTCAAACATTTCATAAAACTCCACCCAAATGCACCACAGGTCACAATTACCATCAAATGTCCTTACTTAAAAACAAAAAGTACATAAAATCCCAACTGAGATATATCTAGAGAAGGTATGGATCGTAAAATCTCCCCAACATATAACAACTCAGACTCAAGATGATCTTCCAAGCCATATTAACATTATAAGCTAAAAATATCAGGTTATTGAAACCTTATATTTGCTTGTATTTCCCATTTTTTACCTTTTACATGTCCATCATTCCATAAAATATGATATATCATAATAGTCTTTACCAAAACAGTTTCTCAATACTATCTTACACATGTATTAGATTCACCTCAAATGATACATCTATCTAATGGTCAACCTCATCAACATCGATCACATGAGAAGGGTTGGGGTGATACCGCTATAGTTGTGACACATGGAAAATGTCATTCATTGTGATGTATCTCTATTGAAGAGAATATCAATACACCACCGACCTGATTATATCTATTATATGAAATGACCAATCAATCCTCGGAACCAACTTTCCTTGCCTTTGTATCATGGGGTTACCAAACTTAGAAAACACTATATGGAACACACCATCACAATTTGTAAACTCTTGGGGTATTCTATGTCTATAATCATATGAATTCTATATACTTTGAGTCATAGCCATAAGATTCTAAATCAATTATTCATTCTCTGCTGTCTCTTTTACAAGGCTATGTCCTAATAACTCTGACTCTCCAGCATTCATGTATCATATAATTGATCTATATAGTCTACTATAAAGTGCATGTTTGGTTCCATCCATATAGATTCAACATAAATGTTCTCATAGGTGAACTCAACTAAATCCATGTTCTTTTCCTGAGAACAAATGATTTCAAGAACAGAATCCCATAGAATATCCTCAAAAACTAATATTGTATGTTCTGATTTCTTGTCTATCTGTGTATGGAATGTCATACTCGATAATTCATATTCACAAGGAACTTTCTGCAATTGCTACAAGAGGCCTGATGTAATGTGTCAATCATGATCTGAAACTATAATCTATGGCACTTCATGAATATGTATTATCTCTATAATGTAATGTAATCCCAAATATTTTATTTCCAGGGATTCATTTATTGGAACGAAATTTTATACATTTTTCAGTCGATCCATAATGACCCAAATTGTGTTATTCTTCCTAAGGATATTCTTGATAGCCACAAAAGAATCCAATACCATGTCATCCCACATCCATTCCATAATAGAAAATGGATGTAATAATCCCCCCGTTTGTTGTTGCTTTTCCGTCACCTTCTAAAAGGTGAAACATCTTTTTACAAATCCATTTAATCACCTTTTTCATGCCTAACCACCAAAACTATCTTCATAAGTCAGAATACATTTTGGATACACTAGGATGAACCACCCATTTCGATACTTAAAAATCTCACATGATCTCCTCTCTCAAGTTCATCGGCACCACATCATGATTCCTAACATATATGATCTCATCGTCATCTATCAACCAATACAATAATATCTCCCAACCATAAAATATTTCCCTTATGGATAAGAATTATAGATACACATCCTATCTATCTCGGATCCATATCAAAACCATATAATCCACTATAACTAAATCTTGTGTCAACTAATCCTGACTACCCTAAACCAATGCATGCATTTCTATAAGAAAATTTATTATATTCCACTCTACAATCGACGAATCAATCATCTGATTTATAGTATTCATACTCAATGTGGTAGCCACACTATTTCCCTTCCCATGTGTATATGCATGTTCAAAATCAAACAACTACATATACTCAACCACTCTATATTGTCATAGATTGAAATCTTACTATGAAGATATATACATTAAACACTTTTGATATGTAAAGACTTTAAACTTTCTCACAAAATATAGTGTCACCGAAAAAAAGGGAAAAAACAACTACTACATACATGTGTTCGGGCATATGGTAATTCTTGTCATGAGGCCTCAACATCCAAGACTTGTATGCCAAAAATTCAAATCCCTACATAAATTTAGTTCCATGTATAATACTATAAGAATCACAAAAATCGTAACACTCTTAACTTGACATAGGTAGGATAAAAATTGATACCTATGATAACCACTTCTTAAACTCTTCAAAATCTCTCTCTTAATCATATGATCAATCAAAATCTAGTCCTTTTTTGTTCAATCATGAATGCAACATTATCAATGGGGAAACATATATGATGATCCTCCTTTAATATCAAGCTATTCCCAAAAAGATTTTGATTTTGAAAAAAATCTTGGGATACTCCTATGAAATCACTGCTTGCACCTTTTCAATGTCCACTAACACACCATCCTCCAAGATGAGTTCCCCAAGAAGACTACCTGATCATTCCAAAAACGAAACTTAAATATTTTGGGGTATAAATAATGCTCTATCAGTACACCAAAGATGATTTCATGATATTGGGCCTGGTCGTCATGAGTCTTGGAGTACACCTAGACGTTATCCATAAACGCCACCATGAACTGATCCCAATATTGATGAATACACCTAATCATCAAGAACTTAAACACTAGTAGTGCATTTATCAAACCAATCACCAATATGATAAACTCATAAAGGCCATACATAATTCTAAAATAAGTCCCCATTAAATAAAAAGGTTGTAATCTCAACTGTTGATACCATAATATCAAACAGATATTTGAGAATACACTGCCTCCCATAAATTGTTCAGAGACCATCAATATGTGGAAGTGGATATCAGTTTGTCACCATCATTTTTCACAACTTCTGGTAATTGTCTTACTGACAAAAATTCCCATCATCCTTATTTTTGACCAAAACAGGTGATCCACATGGAAACGTACAAGGAAGTATAAATCCCTTATCCTCCAACTCCTCCAACCAAGACTTATGAGCTTAATGCTTTGTCTGGGCCATTCTGTAAGGTGGAATAAATACTGGTACATCCTCAGGCATGAGATCAACAATTAATTCAACATTACTCTAAGGTGTTAGAAATCAGAATCCTTTAGGAATGATATCATACAACAATTCCAGTACTATTGGATGGATATCTTGTCGAACACCCATGTCTTCTAAAAATAGACTAGAAACCATTATTGTGGGTTCTCTTAGTTCCTTATTAATTTTCCATAATCATATTTCAAGGATATCCAACTCTCCAACAAAAATATACTTTTCACCCTTACGATACACAAAGGTAACTCTCATATGGTAACAATCAATGTGGGATCTGTATGTGACTAGCCAGTCTATACCCACAATTAGGTCGAAGACCATCATATCATGAATATAGAGATACAAAAATAAATTATATTCCCCAATCTATAGTAATGAATCATTGAATAGAATGATACCTCTAGACCATAATCCTAATAGTGTATCTGTTATCATAACCCCTCTCATAAACTCCACTGTTAGGCTCAAACAATCAACAAGTTTTTTAGATATAAAATAATGAGAGGAACCAGTATCAAACATAGATCGTGGAAAATTATAAGCTACTAGAATAGTATATCTCACTATCAATGGTCCACCCTCTCTATCAAAAAATTTTAGGCCGTACTAGATGTTATTATGATACCCCTATTCTAAATGATTCTATCTGACATCCCTAAGTAGCAACACTCTACGTATGTGGGTGGTCCTTCCCAGAAGCACCATGTCCACCACCTCAACCACCTCATCTTGTAGAACTCTATCTTACATCCCAATATGGTGTAGAAAATATATTTCACAAACTATAACACTATAAGGCTGCTACTTTAGTACCATTCTATTGCTAAGACCCACATAACATCTATATAGTCCCCATCATTCCATGAGATCAACACTTTACTAGTTGTCGTGAACAATGCTGACGATAGTGTCCTAGAAAACAAAAATAAAGTCAGGATCACCCCAATAAGGTCATGTCCAACCGAACCTCCTTTCAATGTACAATTCTTCCCACTGACATGGATAATGTTTTCATAATAGTGATTCCTTCTCTTGAAAGGTGCACCTCCTGATCATAAAACAATAACTATATATCCCGAAAATAAATCTTCCCTTATGTTCCCTTTAAATATGATATCCTCATTGATCAATTCCATAATCTTGTTCATACTGAAGATATTAACATGGGAATTAATCTCAAACATAAGAACATCCTAAAAAGGATTCGCCATAGCTGCCTCATTTCCTATTAATGTAGGAGAAAAGTGTTGTAGATCTATGTAGAATCTAGCATAGTCCATCTGCGACATGATTCCCTATGTTAGATGCATTAACATAACAACTTCCTCTCAGTATATCTAGATAAAAGTTTTCTATGAACCCATCTATGGGTTCCTTCCATAACATACCACTAGTCTACCCAGTACATGACAGAATTTCCCACCAGCACTATACTGATCCCCGTAGCATATAAAAACTAACATGACACTCCTATTAAAAGGAGTCTCCTAATGATCAAGTATTCTCTCTGTGGACTCAAACAATAATTTATTTCCCTTTTGTCACCGTCTCTAATAATATTCAGTGGGTGTCACAACTGAAACACCATTTTCGACTCAAACAAACACATCATAACTCACCCTGGGTCACTTTTCATGAATTGCATAAAGCGAGAGATGCTCTCTCTGACCTTCTCCAATTCATAATCAGCTGGAATGATGTGCACCTCACGTTCCATAACTGAAAAATCATTCCTGGAAATGCCCCTCGGTCCTTCCCTTAATAAGAGTCATAGAGGAATACTCTCTACAGTCCAAACCACACATCTTAGGTATAATTAAACCACCTTATACCATTTAAACAAGAGGAAAAAATCACCACTAGTCTTTTATACCACCTCTCCACACATTCACAACTGAGGTTATATAACTATCCATTACCATCTAACATATACGGTTTAGTTAACAATGGTAACCACACTATCATAATCATGTTTCTCATTTTATCACCGAATTATTATCATTTTCATCAATTTTATGATCATTCTCAATTCCAATTAGGAATTATTTTTCATTTTCATCTTAGAAAAATGAAAATGGTTTAAGTTGAAAAACATAACCATGAACCATTTTATTGGGCATTCCAAAAATGGTACATGTAACCATAACCCTGTGTTCTTATATTGATTCATACAGACTCAACTCTAGTTATATTCAGTGTTGTCAATTAATAATCCATAATTATTAAAAACAATAATCACATCACAACACAACTGAATCACCCAAGGTAAAATGATATTAAACTATACTTGGAAATAGAAATAATAACAATCTCACCATGGGTACTCAGGTTTTCCCCTATACATGTTTTTTCAAATCTCAAGAAAAATATCACTAAAAATCCATAAATAATTCTGTTATAATATCTACCATTACCAAACAATGATAGAAAATAAAAAGTAATAAATCATGACCTCTGATCCTACATTGTAATGTACCAAACTGGGTGCCACCCAAAGGTTCCCCAAGAGAGTTCACCACATGACCTCAATCATGCCTCCTTATATACTAGAGGATACCGACTAGTATTGAGACTTTAGTATGACATTCATGGGGAGACTATACCATGTTTTATTAGTGTAAGAGTCTAGAGGATGTAAAAAATCAATTATAAAAGCCTATATATACTTATATATATATATACAACCAGAACACTACTCATGTCACAAGATAACCAAACAAGAAACACAACAATCACCTAAAAAGAAAAAATTGGTATGCCAATACAAGTGTCATGTGTATATAATGGAACTGAAAATAAAGACACTACGACTCTCTAATTGGGTCTCGATCCATGTACATGTCCCTTATCGAAGCCCCATCCAAAATCAACTATCTATCAGAGTGTCACTTCCCATATCCTGTCATCCAATAATATAATCAATTTGGGCACAGATGAGGCATCCCCAATAGGGTGTAAGCACAACATAGCGAGCCCCCACCAACAGTTTTTATGATATGTTCATTAAAAATATATTGTATACTATTCAATAAGAAATAAGTATAATGCACAAATAACTATTTATTATCTTATCATTTATTCTTATTTAACTACATTGTCTCCATGGTTCCCATAGAGACTTGTACCCAAATAAAATCATCATCTCATAATAGATCATAAAGTATTCCCTAGATAAAAATATTGGAAATATGACCTTTCCCAAGGCTTCTATACCAATGGTTTGTAAAAACTGTTGGTATAGGCCCCCTTTCCCAACGGTTTGGCCAAACTGTTGGGAAAGACCACTTTGAGGTTCGCTTTCCAAAAATGTTGTTAAAATTCCATGTTGTAGCCACTTTTCCGAACGGTTTGGCCAAAATATTAGGAAATCCCACTTTGAGGTCACGTTTCCCAATGATTTTTTCAAACCGTTGGGAAAGGTCCACTTTGTGGCCACTTTTTCGAACGATTTGGCCAAACTATGGGGAATGGTTATGACTTTCCCAATGGTTTGGCAAAACTATTGGGAAAGGGTGGGAACCTATCCAAATGGTTTTCAAAACTGTTGGGATAGGTGCCCATATTTTTTATGAATACATTTGTCGAACATTGTCAAATTAATCAATATATAAATTATAAATATATTTATATCCAAATATATTCAAAATGAATAATCTAGGATAGTATTAAAGTCATTGATTTATATCGCGGAGGTTGTGGGTTCAAAACTCCACTGGAACTCATTTTTATATATTTACCTATCCCAACGGTTTCCTAAAACCATTGGGAAAGACCTATCATAATGGTTTTCCAATCTATTGGGAAACAACTATACCAACGTTTTTCCAAACCGTTGGTATATGGATTCATATGGATGGTTTTCCCAATAGTTCAAGCCAAACCATTGGAAAAAACTATCCCAAATATTGTGCCAAACCATTGGGATAGGTTCATTTTTCTAACCAATACCAACAGTTCTGTTTAAACCACTGGGAAAAGCTTTCCCAATGGCTTTCTTACCAACGGTTTGCAGAACTGTTGGTATAAGATATACCAACGGTTCTGTAGGGTTTTCCAATGGTTCAGAACCATTGGAAAATTGACCATTTCTAGTAGTGTAATATCATATCCTAATAGTTACCTCTTTGTGAATCTTGATTTATTCATTGGGTCTAAGAAATCATAGTACATGATTAGATCATGTCAGAGATCAGATATTCTCTTCTGAAGAAAAAACACATGGTTCCATTATTTCCATTCTTTGTTTCACATTTAAAATCCATATTTGCAATGTAACCAATATCACAAAAATAAGTAATATGACCATGTTTCCATAAATAATCCTATATAGACTTAAAATGTTCCAATTATCTTTACTCATATGTAAAAAAAACCTTGTTTCCATTTATACTTCTCAAATTAGAATTATAATTTACGAATCTCTTTAATCATAACTATGATGACCTTGTTACAATTTGTACTTATCAATTAAGAATGACCATTTTACCATTATTTTTCACAGAATTTATTATTTAATTAATTATCCACCTTAATATCACTACTAAATATACAATTAGTTAAACACAACAATTCAATTGGTTAAATCAAAAATTCAAAAAGTGATTCAAACAATTACTTAATTCATCAAATAATTAATCTTTATCAGAATTCATAATTCATAATTAATTTTCTTGAATTAAAAATATCATTATAATATCAATTTTCCATAATTAAACTTACGATTAATTATCTGGATAATATTATCGAAGGCACATAATTAATCCATTATTATTATTTATCCCTTCTTAGACATTTCAATGTCACATAATTAATCCCTAAATTAATTATCAATATTAGCGGCACTACCTCTTATTATCAAATTTCTTTAATTAATTATCCAATTAATAATCCCCTTAGTTTCTTGATTAATCCCCCAATTAATCACATATTTAATCAAATCATCGATAAATCAATTATTGAATCTAATATACCTATATTCAAGAAGAAAAGTTTATAAATGATGATAACTATTATATAATTTTTCATATACATATAAAATCTAAATATATGGGAAATAGATTTATACCTCCAACCTTGATTGGTTGATGGATGTTCAGTCAATGGTAATTCCTGAAATTTGGGAAGCACGACGAAGTTGATAAATGATCCTGATCTAAATTCCTATACCAAAATAAAAATCGGAGACATCATGTTCTCATAAATATATATCCAGATCCACAATCCTTGATCTAGATTTCATAACATAATTTACATTAAAAGAAACAAAAGATACCTTACATTAAAATATTTTCAAATGACAGAAGAAGAATTTTTGAAGCATCAGGATGAAATACTCATACCTGGAGAAGATCATATATTTAATTCAGGATTTTCATCTTAAATGAATATTGTTTTTAAAGCCTTTTAATCCCACTGGGATTTTTCGGGAACATTTATTTACAAATAAAAATGTAAAATCCCATGATAGGATGATATAGGAGGTGAAACATGTCAACAAATGTTGAAAATGAGTGATATCTACAATTTTAGGATCTCACTATCAGCTTGTGCGTGGTTTAGTCACACGATCATCCATACTGTGATATAACCCTTTGTTAGCCACTTCTTCAAGGGGGGACTCACTCAAATACATCACACGATTAGATAAACCGTGTTACACTGATGAGAAACCTCTATCTCTAGTCTTAAACGTCTTACCTTGGTTTATTTCATTGTTTTCCTTAACCTTATGCTAACTATGCACAACCCTGTTTTCACCAGAAATTTTTAAAACTCTTCCAAAACACAATTGAAGACAAAAATCCCATCAATTATACTTAAGTAAAAACAAAAAGTAACTGAAATTTCAAATTAGCTAATTATTGAAAATTTTAGGATCATACATTTAATTATAATTTTCTCCCTTTTAGTATCCCTTCTATTGTATCGAATCATCGAAAAAATTATCTATTGTATTTTCTGTGAATATTATTGATTTTCAAAGAAAAAACAATAGGTATTTTAAAATCCAATATGTTAACATTTGATATTCACTATCTGATATTTATGTGAAATAAATTTGAATTTGTGAAATAGAATGACGATTACAAATATCATTATTAATGTTGAGGTCTCATGAAATTATTGATGAACCATTAATTCCAGGAACAATGTAAATTTTTTTAAAAATGTTATTCCATAAGTATAATAATTTAGAGAATAATGATAACAATAAATTTTATATCAATCTATCTAAAATTACCCGAATTAATTGAGAAAAATAAAATTAATCTGAAATTATTTATGTATAAAATATTTGAATTCCATTCGTAAATAACAATCATGGAGTTTTTATTAATTTTATGAAGAAATTTAACATTATTTATAATGTAATTGGATTCATTCATGGTATTTATAAATAATATTCTACTTAATTTTTATGTTAGATGTATAAATAATTTATAATGTTGTACATTTATATTCATTATAATAAAAATATTTGTTATTAATATTATTTATAGGTGTATTACTAGCTCAATGATAGCACTAAGTGTTATAGACACGAATAAGATACTGATTGAATCCAAAATACTATTAATTTATAAGTTACTATTGATAAAATGTTATTGGTTCTATGTATTTACTTTAGTTGGAACAATTGTTAGTTAATTTTAAATGAATAATAGAATGTATACTAGAAGGAGCTATAAAAATAATAATACTAGAATATTTACATTAGGTATCATTTTTCTCTTGAAAATACTCTTTTGAAATAATTTATTCCTATATTTATAAAAATACAAGGCCTTATATATTAAAATTTAAATTTTTTATATGCTGGATATATGGGTTGGTCGGTTCATCATTCAATAGTCATATTTTTTGTGTGTTTTTGTTGTTTTTTATTCTTATAATCCAAAATAAATACATAGATCTGAAATATTTATGTTTTTATTTTATTTTTTAGGAATCCAATAGCTTTTGTTTTTTAATTCCTTTGCAATAATTATTAAATTCAATATTATCTAAGTAAAAATAAAGTAATAATGAATGTGGAAACATATGAATATTTTAATTTAATACATATAAAAGATATTTTATATTCTATATGTTCTTTGATGAAAAGATAATTATTTTTATTATTATCCATGTATAAATTTATTATTTACCAACTTATTGTGTAGTTGTTAAAATATATTGGATATTATGGGGGTATAATTATTCAATATTTTTATGAATTGGATGATGATGGGATGTTATGATTTTTTATCATTAATTTTAAATTTAAAAACCCAATTTGTTGAGTTTTATTATCGACATGATGATACAGCTAATGAGTTGAAATATGATTTTGGGAGATTTAACTTATTAAAAATTAAAATAACTCCATGTCATAGAATATTATAAATTGAAATTTTATTTTGTTATTTTCAGCAAAATAAAATCATAATAGAATGAATTTTTCGAAAAGATGATGAAAAATTGTTAGGTATGATATTATTTTGTTTTTATATGTGTTTGTATGTTCTTATTCTTGATTTAATAACATTAGTATAATGTAATTTAAACATTATTGGAAACGTTTGCCTATTATTATCACATTAAATTAATATTTTCATGAAACTTTATTCTGTTGCATATAAAATAACAAATACAATCACTCTATGAATAAAGGGTTTTGAATTAATGATTAAATAATAATATTTGAATAAAATAATACATAAATAATTACACCCCCTTTTCATTATGCAATCATGGTTTTCTATAGAGTTCAATTATTATTATATTTATCAACATTAAAAATAAATATCTATGAAAATGGAAATAAAAATATTTTATATGATATGTAATCCGATGAAAAATAAAATTTTTTAACTACTATAATAATGATATATTTTTATTAAATTACTATATTCGAATAAAAACCTATAAATTAAATTATAGTGATATATATAAAAAAAGGTAAGAAAATATTCCCATGATCACATACTTTATAAACAAATCATGTAAATTCCATAAATTGAGTACAATGACTATATATTTGATGATTATGATTAAAGACGTAATTATATTAAATAATACATATTGAAATAATCATTCTACGTTATACAGTAAAAACAATAATGAATTTTTATATATATAGGTAAATCATTATAATTCAAAATATATTAAATTTTATATTTAATAATTGTGTATTTTGTTATATGATTATTTATATTAATCATTATTTAATAAGGTTAATATATCTTTGAAAAATGATAATCTCTAATTAAATCTCAAGTCTTTTTGTAGTAAATGCTTACATATTTCATATTATTGTTCATGGAAGATCTTTTATATGAATTTATAAGAACTGAAAAAACAAGAAATATTTAGTTCCATAATTTTTGTATCATGTTTTCAATGTGGGGTTATTTTATTTCTAAAATATCAATATTAATTTTCTATAGTTAAAATATATATTATGTGAAGTATGTGGGAGAATTTTGTAATGAACCTAATCCAAAGCATATGGTCCAAGCCAAAATGTTCATGAACTCACGCACACGTCCCCAAAAACAAGTGGATTCCAACTATCAGTGAGGGTATTAAGTGAAACCATTGCTTGACTATACAATATTTATCATTTCATAGGATAAATAATAATGAATATAATAAATAATAAACAATCAGGGTAAATATAGAAACATAATAATGACATAGATATAAGAGCTCCACAAGTTGTAAGTCAATCCATAATATAAAGGCATAAAAATAAAATATAAATGTAAATAAACATCCACTGACAAGGTAATACATTGTATATCCCAGTCCACTCCAATTTCAAGCTCAACCGCTCAACCCTCCACCACATGGCCCTTTCCCATCAACGGATTCATAGTCATGAAATCTACAAGTGCACTAAAATAACTATGTAGGATATGAGTACAAGAATCGGTAGGAAAACACTAATGAAAACATAATATAACTTCATAAAATATATATAATAGTGTATATCATAACATAAATAAATTCACAATAAATATACCATTGATGATTAATCATGCACTGACCAAGGTTCCATAAACACTGACCCCATCTATATCACCTCATTTCTAGTAAGAATTTTAATAACACACGTTTCTCCATTAGGGTCACATTAATTACCCCACGCTTCTAGTGGTTGTTGACTAACATCACATGTTCCATTAGTTATATATTAGTTCCACTTATATATTCTAATATATGGTTTAAATGTGTTTAATTATACCAGAATAATGTGAAATTCATTATAAAAATGAAAATATTTTTAGATGATTTCTATTTTTTTTGAATTAATATGATATTTATTTGAATGATTGGGAGAATTATAGGGTATATCAGGTAGGTTATATTATTTAATTTCTACTATTATATAATTATATCTATCATAATGTTGATTTTTAATATTTATAATGAATTTATTTGATAGGTTTCTTTAATTTCATTGCAAATATAAAAATCATCATCTTATGTTAACTTAGGATTCATAATTTCTACTCAATGAAACCTTCATTTGGTAGATCCTTATAGATATTTAAATGATACTATGTACAATAGTTAATTTTATATCCCATAATGATATTTAAAGGATAAATAATTTCTGAATAGTATATGGAATTTTATTAGATATGATGTGTTAGAAAATGCTAATTTAGTTTTGATTTATATATATTATTTTGTTTTATTCACTTAAATCATGGTCAAGATAATGTGAAATTTGGTGATTAATTTTGGAAAAATATAATTTTCAATTATGGGACTTTTTAATGGTAATGGGAAACTATTTGAAGTATTTCTAATATTATTTTTAGATGTTTGATATAATTGAATGATTTTATAATGAAATGTGTAATTTAATATTAAAGGATAAAAATAGAAATCATATAAAATAATATTTTAATTTCAGACATAATATAAATTTATATTTCATAAATTTTATAACGTAAGTATAAATGTATTAATTATTAAATAAAATTTCAATATATTTCATATTACTTTAGTGCTTGTGTACGAGTAGAATCGTAAGACTTCATTTACACAACGTTTGAATTTGAAGATTTCATAAACATCCAACACATGACTTGTAAAGGATGTATAATTTATACTTAGAAACATATATTTTATTTATAGGAATAGATTACTTTTAAAATATTATTTTTTGGAAAATATCAATGTTTATAAATTATATTATAAAAAAATAGTATAAAATATATATTATGATTATAATAGTAATTCTGATGAATGAAGATCTATTAAATTGTTGATAAATTAATAAATAATTTTTTTTTCTTTCATGTAATGGAGGAAAATGGTTCATACTATGAATAAAGAACATATATGATAGGAGAAGTAGGTGTTACCATTGAAATGTACAAGTAATGTGGATAAATGTGATGCATCTATATAGTGACCAAACATGGTTTTTAAAATTATGAATATCAAATATGATGATCTGTAAGAAAATATTTTGTTTTAAAATATTTTATCTATATTAATTCCCAATTTAAGATAAATAATATGTATTACTATTGTGAGATATATTTAATGTAATTTAGGGATGATATATGTGTGACTTGGATGAAAAAAAGAATAGTTTGACCATTACAGTAATTTAAGATTTCTTTTTCATGGAATATAAAGTAAAAAATCTTGTATAGATCCCGAAGTGATAATAAGTTTCATAAAAAAACATAGATCGTACAATTAGTAAAATAATATTCACTAAAATTACTATAATGTAATTTCATATCATTTTTTGGATATCAAATTATTGATAATCCATATAATTTGTCATTCTAATATTGCAGGAAGAAATGGAAGGAAATTAAGAGATGTGACTAGTTAGTATATGGATATTCCTCTATAAATTCATCTTACATATTGAGAATGTAATATTGAATTTTCTTAATTAAATATAGATAATTCCCAAAATTATCATTCTCAATTTTAGGATAAAAACTTATAATTGGGATTATCAATTTCAATGTTAGTGTTTATAATAAATATTAATCACAATATTATTTGGATATGGTTGATTATTTTTGGAAACCTACAAATAAGTATACTCACTTACTTAACACTAGTGCATTTTTTTGATCTATCTATTCCTTTTTAATTTGAATAAATTCATTAGGTTTTTTCATGTTTAATTTTGTATATGTTGTTTTTACAATTTCAATTTTCATATAGAAGAAATGATTAGTACTTGTTTTTTTGTTGTATATAATGGATATTGATAATTTTATGATCCTAAAAGTAACTCCAGCATTTTATTGGGAATGCTTATAATAAATTCAAGGTCATGAAGATTTATTTATAAATATATTAATTTTATTATTTATTTGAAGATGTAATGATTTTGTTGACACATAATTCTTATTATACTATAATTTCAAAATTACAATAGATGAATAATGAAAATTATTTATTTTATATGAATGAGATAATTAGATATCTTTAATCGATTAAATTTTGGAGATTTAGAGGAATCCCATAATATATTATAATATATCCTAAACATGATAAATATATGAAGGAAAAACTAATGTGAACTGGGTAAAGAATAAAATATATAAGTTGAAATATAAATATTTGGGGATGGATGACTATGTCACAAAAGATATGTAGTTCCCAAGAATTAATTATATTCTAATCAATATAATGGGACTTTTGTATAAAATAATACAATCTATAGTGGTATAAAATATATTTTGCGTCCTTCCTGATAATTATAAATGAAATGTTTCTAATTTTGAATACAATAATTAATAATTAATACATCTTTATAAGTTACACATTGAAATATTGAAACATATGGTGAGAAAATATAATTTTTTGATGATGAATGTAATTTTTTAAAAAGGAAATTCATTTTAATGTAATGAATCAAGAAACATATAAGTTGAATATTGAAATTGATTATAATTAATATTAAAATTTATATTCTAATGTGGCCTGATGTTAGAAGAGGAAATGGTATATCTAGGGGAAACCTTCCATTAAAATGTTTTATTTTTAGTTAAATTTTAAATTTTTATTAAAAATATATATTGTTACTTGAAGTGGATTGATGTGTTGATGAAAAAGAACAGGTAAGGACATTTAATATGTAATCAATAAATATTTTAAAGTAATTTTTTATTCTAATGGTAAAATAATTTATTTAATAAATTATATAAATGTTAATTATTATTCATGTGTGCTTATTATGAATGAAGTGATGAGGGTAAGTAAGCAACGACATCTAGAGATATTGATGATTATCTTCTAAATTAAACAGTGTGTAGAAATTAATTAACTAGTTATGAATGTCTCTTTTAAGGAAACAAATAAGAATAATAGACTCACATGGAATTCATATTGATGATTGAATTGTGGAATTGTCTTTTTATTATCATAATGATAGATAAGGTAATAAGTGATCAAAATAAAGACAACATATCATCATGATGAAATGAATCTTTCAATTAAAATGAAAAATAAAAATATACTTAATGGTATTGATTATATGATATGGATTCTTAATTATAAAGAAGACTTGTAATTTGAAGATATAAAAATTATAAATTTACGAGCACAAAAATAATATCCATAATCATTATATTTTATTAAGTTAGTATATACTGTATAATTCTAAATCCATTATTAATATTTCAATATTATAGGCTGGAGTGTTTTCAATGAAAAATAATTATTTTGAATTATTAATAATTCATCTACTTTTTTTTTGAAAAATATATGATTGGTTTTTTATATAATTATTAGAATAAGTATGATAATAAGGATATGAATTGTGGAAAATAAAAACAATCTTAGGTTTCAAAATATTCTTCTGAAAGTAATTAGAATTTTTTAATAGCTAAAAATTTAGAATTGAAAAGTTAAAATAGAATTTAAAATATAAGGTGATTATATTAAGATACTGTAATGTTTTTTCTACAAAAAATAATCCAATTTTGATAAATCAAATAAGATTAAAAGTCAATTATTAAATTATTTACATCATATAGGATTCAATGGAATATATGCTTCTAATGGATATTTTTATCACTATATAGGTTTTTTGATATATAATATAGGTGCTTGTTTAATTAATAATGTCACAAAATGACTAGTTTTCTAGATAGGAAATATTATATAGGTAGTTGTCTCTCTCATATAGTGATGTTTTAGAAAAAAAATCATATTTAGCGGTAAAATATAGAATCATATTGAATTACTTCAATAGATATATGGATGGTATTCCATTCCCTGCCACCATTAATAATATTGTCCAATACTTCTTCCATCCATTAAATATATGAAATCAAATTATTAAATGGCTTATAATAGATAATTTATATTTAAAAAAAATGATATAGTTTGATGAAGTAGAACAAAAATCATCAAAATATATTAATTTATGGATTCCAGATATGTGTTATTTTTCTCATATAGTTTTTTTTAACTCATAAATTGTGTTATGATTATTTAATTCTTATTACCCACTTGAAATGAAAGGTTACGACAATTCAATGTCACGATATCAAAATTTATTGTTCCTGGTCAACTAAATGCCAAGAAAATATTATCTATAGAATAATTGAATCACTATATTCTTAGTTTTTATATGTTATTAAATTACTAAAATGACAGTATCCTTCAAAATGATCATTTTTTCTTGATGATCAGGGAATATAGGAAGATTTTTCCATTAGTTTTTCAAATAGGGACAAATGTTATTAAAATTAGTGAGAATGAAAATTCATGTTTTTTTGAGAATGAATATTGAATATAATCTTTCCAAAAAATAAATTTTAGATCCTAGAAAAAATAACAATATATTGACTACTTAATGATAAAATATTATTGATGTTCATATGATAAAACGATATATGTATTTGATGTCATCAACATGAATATTTGAAATTATTGTAAATAATCAACATAATAAAGGATATATTCAACAAAATAATCCATTAGATCATATATGATTATATTTTCTATTTTGAATGGAAGTGATCATGATATTCAGATATGTAATAATAATATTTTAGTAATTAGTTTAATAATATTTTTTTACTATTTTTATGAAACATAAATTAAGGGATCTAGTAATGATAAAATGATTTAAAATAGTGTATAACAATGATAATGGTTTATATTTAATTATTATATTTATTAATAATGTTATTGAATATATAAATGAAATTTGTTAATCATATATATGAATAATGTTATTAAACATCCACTCAATGAACCATATACACCATAAAAAATCGTTTCTCTAATGAAAATAAAAATATTTCTATGTAGGAGTCTCAGATAATTCTACAAAAACAATATACCTCTATGTATTTTTAATGAAATGATATTTGTGAAGTATTTAATAATTTAATTTTTTATTGCACATGTTCGTACTCGTCAATATAAGGGTTGTATTACCATAAATCTTAATGTTCAAAGTATTTAATTTTTCATATTATCCCATGTTTAATCAAACATAATAGAGAATTATTAGGAATTTTTATATGAAATGTTTTGATGGTACATTCCGTGGTTTACTTGTAAATTTAGGAGGATACCATTGTTAAAAAAAATAAATGGAAATATGGTTGACCAATTTTATATGACTTTTTTTAACAAAAAAAAATTTAAACTCATGATGAGGTGTGAAATTGAAGTATTGATGATAATATTTATGTTATACACACAAATAATACATATGAATACAATTTTATTTTTTAATATGTGATTAATGATGTATTTGATTCATATATTGCATGTTATGAGAAATATACATTTTTATCTCATTCATTGACATGATGTAACATTCTGGTGTAGAATATTATAGGTGAATAGGGATAACATGGTCCTAGAAATAAAACCTTGAGATCATCAACACATACCCTACAAATTTCATAGGGTGAAACATAAGGCGTCTAATAATATTTTATGTTTCATAGTTTGTTTAATATATTGATGAATATTTGGGTCATATTTTATAGAATTAAATATGTGATATGGTATTGTATAACAAAAAAATCATTTATACTAAATGGGTTGTTTAGATCAAGTGGACATAATTGGGTGTTGTTTTAATAAGTAAAATAAAACATGTGTGTAAGATATATTATTAGGTAGAATGATCAGATTTTATAAGACCATTTAATTTGTTCAATTACAAGAATGTACACATAATTTAATAAGCATCGAACCACAAAAAATATAAGATAATATAAATTAAAATAAAATTTATGTTATATGAAAATGATTTGGAATTGTGTTATACATTGAAAACCATGATGATTTATTGTTTAATAGTATTTTATTAATTTATTAAATTATATAAAGAACAAAATGATATGTAACAATACCAAAGAGGATAATAGTCTACTTTAGAACCCTGACATATGACATCTAATTTTAGAAAATGAAGAGTGGAAAAATTATTCAATAATGACGAAAAAGTGGTAAATATTGTTGTTAATTTATAAATTGAAGACCCCATTTTTATAGAAATTATAAGAATATTTTTGATGATTTTCAAATATGATTTAGATACATTTTTAAATTTTTGTACGTCGGGATATGAGGTAAATTTATTGATTAAAAATTTCATAATATTCATATCAATATATTGATTCACATGACATGTATTCTAGGGAATGATTGATAATGATTTGAATGTAGTATTGAAATTAAGTTTCTAGTATACTCTTATTAGAAACAAATCTATCTACGATGATTAATGAAAAAAATAAACATAATTTAATTTTTAGATATACCAAGATGCCTTTTTTTAAATCTCACTTCCAACGTGGAATAATGATTATTTTCATACAAAATAATAAATATATCAAATATATAACACTTTAGCATCATATCTATTTAGTGAAAATTTTATTTCTATAATAATATAATGAAATGAAAATTTCAAAATTTCATGCCACAAAACTTTTACTTTTGTAGGATGAATATTCATTTTCAACATGAATGGTCTAAAAATTCCCAAAATTATTTTTTAAAATATTTTAATTGAATATAATATTTTTCAATAATTATTAAATTTCTACTTAAATATTTTTATATTTTATAGTAATATACTATAATTTTTGGAATTAAAAATTTATTTACTATCTATTTGATTGAAATTAATATATAATAATTCGGATGAAAAATGGATATTTTTTTAGAAATCAAATTTTCATAATATTACATATGTATATCCATTAAATTAATTTATATTAAATTTATTGATGAATTATTAAAATAACTAAATATATTATAAAACTATATATATTAATTTAAATCCATATAACAACAATTACAACATATATATTTAAAATAACCACATTTATTCGTGAAATATTTATCTCTACAAAAACTATTTTTCATCACATTTGAAAGGTTTATTTTCAAATTAAATTATACAAGATTATTAATTGAATATAATAAAATTGATACATATAAAAATTATAATAATTCATATTATTCCATACAATCATATTAATGTTTGTCATAATGAATATGAAAAATAAAAAAAATTATTTACAATGGTAATAGTAAAATAGGGGTTATTCGCGGTTTATCTTAAAAGATAATGAAAAAAATGAAGTAAGCACATGATGATAAAAGAATAGTTGGATTGATATAGATATTATATTTTTACATTTTGAAACTATCTATTTTGAATCCATATGTCTACAATGTGACAAGATATTATTGAAAAAATTGATAAATTACATGTCGACCACTAACCTCAATTATCAATGGGATCCCACTACCCTCATTTCATCAAACATCTCAATCTATTTTTCTATATAAAAACCTTACTATTTATCTCACTAACATGATTCTACTCATACAAGAGATTTTATAATTCCTAGAAGGAATACATTATGTTCTTTATAAATATATCTCAAATATTTTCTATTACGTGAATGCAAGTATCATCCCGAAACTTTTCATTTAAAATTATTATTTGTTGACTATAAATAATCACTAACAATTTACTATATTTTAACACATTTATATACCATAAATTGATATTTTTAGGTTAATTTCATAATATTTATCGATTTATATCTCTATTAAATGGGAAACAAATCCAATACTCTTGTGTATTGATAAACACCACTTTAAGAACAGATCTAATATTCATTCCATCACCGAATCACATGGATAGTAATAACTATATAAATGATGATTATATATAATAATGGAGGAACTATATTATTTTTGTAAAATTAATACATCACCAACTTTATTAAAAAAAATTGAATAATGGAATGATATCACTACTCGTGTAAATGTATGACCTACCATCTCAAGGAATCTATGTAATTCATTTTCCATTTCAAACATTAAATAAAGGATATAAAATGATATTAAACCATTATTTCTTATAATTATAAATCTAATATAATAAAATAATCGTTTTAACTACATCATAATATGAATAAATGTAAATTGTATAAAAATAAAAATAATAATAAAATGATCATGTTATCCATGAAAACATTGGTAATAATGAATTATGATTAACAAAAAGATGGAAATATGATATAAGATGATCATATATAATATTACAAAAATGACTATTATTATATTATATATAAATAATATTTTTAATGCCACTATATAGTATGGTAGTGACCATTCAATTAAATTGATATGTGGGGTTAGGAATTTTATCTCATTTCCCATTCCATTGATACACATTTTTTCTTCTACACCTAATCACAATTATATGATTTATATATTTATCCTATGATATAATTAACATGAATACCAATTCATTCATGATTATTAATGTTCCAATTTACTATTTAGTCAATAAAGTTGATAAAATTTAATTATTTCAAAGGGGGTAAGATTTATTTTTTATAATCTCGCATTATTTTCTGATTACATTTATTATAAATCTGGGAGTATTACAATTTATTGGTAATAAACTCCAAATATTCTCATATGCACTTGATGTTTTATTATTTTAATACTTAAATATAATTTTTCCCTTTATTTTAACTAGACTAAATGAATGAAATCAATGAATATTTTTGATGAATTATTTTAATTTTTTTGTATTTTTTTTGCAACAATCCATTTAGTATTAATATATTTTAGTTTTCCCTGATTTATGCCCAATCAGTCATAAGGAGAAAAGCTGATGGACAAAAATCAGTTTCTGATTATCATATTCATCTATATCAGATTTAGATAATTAGATCCAAAATAATTGGAAGTAGAAATTTTTGTTAACATGGAGTCTTTTTTCCCTCAAATAGAGAAAAAATGATGTTAATGAGTTATAAAGTCATAAATTTATGTTTTATGAATTCATATATTTTCAAATGTGTTTTTAATGAAGATTTGGATATGATAAGTTAGAATTTTTTTTTACATTTTAATGTATATCATACAATGTTTTATGGTCATAAAATTCTCATAAATCATGAAAACTCTAAAGAAAAATGTTTTTTAAGAAATAATGGAGAGGTTGGATGTTTGATAGAGTTATAGAATTAAAACTATATCAAATTGGGATTTAGATCAGTATGATATTTCTATCATAATTTTATATCCATTAGAATAAGAACTACCATCACAATGGGATATCAATCGCAATGGGATTTCAATCAGAATGGGAAAATCCATCATAATAGTATTTCCAACATAATAGGGATTACATAAATATGAGTTTAGAAGGGAAAAAATTATAATGAGATTATAAGGAAACATAATAATTTGATTACTAAGAAGATGTATCAATAAGAACATTCCCTTAGTTTTGTGTGGAGTTTATGATGAAAATCATGATATTAACCTTTTCATAAATCTAGTGGAAATACATGGAGGATTGAATAATAAGAAGTTGAAGTTTAAATGAGATATAATATTTGAGATTTTTAAAATTGAAAAGGTGGGGAATTTTTTCATTTTTCCCACTTTTACAATTAGATTAAACTATAAATAAATTCTCAGATAATTCGTATATTTGGAACGTTCACACTAGAAGAATAGGCAGAGTGATAAATAAATCTAGGGAGAATCATTGTCTTCCATTGATCTTGTGAGGAGGATCAATCATTTGAATGTTTTTTTATCTGATTGAGAAAGATCGAATTGTAATGATCATATTCACACAATCGGATTTTATCTATCAGACTATGAAATATCATATTGAAAAAATGACTAGATTCTGTGTTTTGAAAATTGATAATGGGTTTTTTGTATTCAGTCCATCATATTAAGAGAATGAGATCCCTCTCAGCATACTAAGAGAATCAGATCCATGATGATTGTACCAAGATAATTAAATCTAGAATCATTGTATTGATAGAATCATATCCATGAAAATTGTATTGATAGAATCAGATCCAAATAATCAGTGTAAGAAAATCAAATCCATCATATTCGGATAGAGGATTCATAATTATTAAAAAAAATTAAATTTCATTAATGTATTTATTCATTTATATGAACTAGTTGTTTTACAATAAAACAATTTAATCTGTAAGGATTCCTTATAAAAATTTTAATCTATAGATAGAAGTCGTATAATGAGATTTGGAAAATGTTTTATTCATTTCATCATAACATTATAATTTCATAGACCCAATAGATTATATATGGAAATGATATATGTTCTCACATGGAGTCTGAACCATGAAAATATTGCATGTTATTCATGTTTTCTTACTTTTTCATGAATGAATATTCACTAAAAGTCATTAAGAAAATAAATACTAATAGGTTATAGGGGTTATGTATATAAATGATTTGAAACATTTGAAAAGTGAACAACTGATTTAACACCCCATTATTTATTGTTATTCAATATTTTGGGACAACAATTGGTATTAGAGGGAAGGTTTCCTTGTTGAGTCGTTATCATGGATGATATAAATTTGGTCAACAGTTGTGGAATTCCAATATTTTATAGAACCGTTTATTATGGTTGGAAAAGTAGGATAATTACTTATATCATATATCTTTTCCTAGAAGCTATTTATGCTATTACTATTGGTTTTACACCTATTGAAAATTTTCCTCCTTTGATGTTTTCTAATTAGATAATCGATTTTTTTTTAAATTCAATAAATGAAATCCTTATTTACTTATTAATGATTTTTTATAAGAACTTGATGGTTGTTAAAACTTCAAAATGTATGAGGGACTACCTATAAATAATTTTTTATGATAATTTGAATGTGCTTCAAGAAAGGATACAAATTTGGAAGAGTAAATATTAATACATTAGAATGTGGGATAGATATTCAATTGATTAATACTAAATCAAACTGAATAAATAAACTTGAAACATAAGAGGATTCATAGATGTCTTAGAATATTGTATCAATTTGAAGAAAAATATGATAATCATTCTAGATAGGTTTGATTATAATGTTCATTATTTACAAGATAAGGATGATTTATATCTTTATTACCTAAATAACATTGTCAATAATTATGAAATTTGGAATTATACAAATTTTAAAAATTATATGAACAAGGAAATGACTTTTCATGATATGAAAAAGATTAAAACCCATGATTTTGAAGAATTTTATACTTATCTTAATTAAGATAAATAAGATGATTATTTGAATGAAAAGAAAACCATGTCTATTATATATTAAACTATCTAATATGAATAGGATATTATGGAGGTTAAATTCCTCTAAAATATTTTTAGTGTTGAATAATTTGACACATTTCTACGAATAGTCCCAGGAAGAATATTGGATAATATCAATAGGATTCTGATGAAAACCCCCGATGGAATAAGAGGATCAAAAATAGTAATGATGTAACATATTCCAATTTCTATAAGAGGATGTTTTATTGAAACAAAATAAGCATTTAAAATAATAATGTGTAATTACACTCATCAGAAAACAATTCTTTTGAAGACCAAAGATAAAAAAAATAAAACCTCCATTGAAAAAGTTGAGAAAAAAATTTATTCCATAGAGAGTAAATAAGTTCGTGAAAAATCGTATAGTGAGCATCAAATCATAACCTAACGTGTTTCATGTCTTAAGGAAAAAACATGCACGAATGAAATTAGAGTAATAAAGAAATATTATAGAGAAGTTCCTAGTGAAGGAAAATATGTCATCATGTATGAAGATAAATACATTCATGAGATTTTTATTTACTCTATTATAATTGTTGAATTTGGAAATATGCATGAAAATCTTAGAAAGAATCTTGACGATATGGAATAATAGTTTAGTATGTTTCAATAAACAATTCATAAGTACAAAAGTACTTTGCATAACATAAATGAAAACATTAAAAAAGCATCAGATGTAAAATAAGATAATTATAAAGATGATTAAAAGGCACAATATATGAATTAGTTTAAATCCTCTCTAACAAGAAATTATTTATGATCGGATTCTGTTAACATTTCATGTTCCCGAAAAATTAATGGGAAATACTGGGTTCAGATAGGATTTAAGTAACCTATAAGATCTCCAAAATTAGACTACCCACTCAAAATAAAATATAGTACACGTCTGGAGTATGTTATGAATGAAATAAGACAACAACCTTAATAATGATTTAATTGAGAAAGATATTATTTCATAGAAGAAAAATATTTGATGGTATTTCTTGGTGTTGTGGAATAAATGGTGATGTGGTTTATAATTTTTATCACAACTATCATTACATAAAATAATAACTGAGGAATATAGAATGAGAAATTCCCTTTAAATATTTAAATTTGAAACAAATGAATTCTCAAGATGTTAGAAACATTCCAACAATTTTTTTTTAAATTTTGGAGAATTTTTATTGAATATGTGATCAGGTTTTCCATTAGGTTGAATTATTTATGACACTCCTTTTATAAAATGTTTCTTATAATAGATAATAAAAGAATATTCAAAATAAGAATGTTAAGGAAAGTGTTTTTATTTTTGAGACAGCATTGAAATCAAGTAATTGTAACAAACCATGGATACATTATAATTATTATTCTTCATATATGAATGGTAATATAAAAATATTGATACTTTTTCGAAGCCAATATAGAGGAGAAATAACCTTTGTAAATGATAGTTCCTTGAAAATAAAAGGAATTTTAACATAGTATATTGAATATGAAATGTTCAAATACAGTATATTTTTTATTGTGCTAAAATAGAACATACATAGTTCTAGTCAATTTTGTGATGATGGAAAAGAAGTTTTTTTATCAAAATATTTGTTTTTCATAAAAATTATGAAAGATAGAAAAGTAATTGTTAAATGAGAGAGAACCTGTAGAAATTTCTTTTAATTGTGATAATTAAACCACTCTTGTTACTTAAGTGATAATGATGATATCCAATTGTGTCACCAATGAATTGGACACCCTCTGAACAAAAACATGAATAAACTATCTAATGATGATTCCATTAATAATTTTCCAAATTTGATATGTTGAGTTGAAGATGTTTGTATTAACTCTAAGAAAGAAGACATGACATACAAAATTCATAATAGAATTGTGATTCAATCTATCAATCCACTTGAACATGTTTATTTTGATTTATGTAGGAATATGTGACATCAATAATAAATTAGATTTATACTTTATCATGTCTTATGATTATTTCACTCAGATGAAAAACATCATTTTATGAAGCACAAATGAAAGTCTATTGAAATGAACAAATTCATTAGAAAATGTATAAATTTTGTATCCTAAATGAGAATGAATGATAGAAATTATTTGTATAGTGCTCCCTATACTCTATAAAAATGGAATTTCATATTTAAAGAATAAAATAATTGTGTGAATGGGAAGAATTATGTTAGAATAATACAAGCCTTCAAATCCTTATTAGAGATAATATGTTGGTACAATTATACATGTTCAATAAACATTCCGGTTTAAATTGTAAACTAACATGAATCCTTATGAAATGTTTTATAAAAAATGATCATTGAAATACCTTAATGTGTTTTTTAAGTAAATGTTTTCCCAAAAAAAAATATATTTGGGAAGGATCGATGACAAAGCTGATGAAGAAACATTTAGGTGTAATTTACCAAATGGAAGAAGATAAACCTTTTGGATCAAACATTTAATAATTTTTTTCAACTCATATGATATGATGTTCATTGAAAAAAATTCCTCAGTTAATGTTATTGAGAATGATGAGGATGATAAACAAGATAATTCCAAAAATATTGAATGTAATTTAAAAAATGGTTTTCAATATTCAGGAGAATTGTGTGATGGTGAATTTTCAAAATGGAAAGAATCATTATAATTTACTACTTTACAAAAACATGTTGAATCTGAAAACATTAATTTGAATCTGAAGGCTATGTCTTAGACCAAAATAAATTTGAAATTAAAAAAATAGACATCAGTTATTCCAAAACATTAATATGAATAATTTTCAATGGAAATTCAACACAACGAATTGTTAGATTTTATGAATGAATAGTTGGGTAAAATTCAGAATAATGAATCATGAAAACTTTTTCTTCATCAATCAATGGAAAAATTTATCAAACTAAAATGTGTTTATAGTAAAAAATTGAAGGATAATAGGGATGCTTTATGAAACAAATCAAGACTTGTTTGTAATGTATTTTCTTATGTTGAGGGTTTCAATTTTGATCAATAATTTTCCCCCATTTCAAGGATTAAAACTATTTGAATGTTTCTTTCACATGATTGAATATTTGAATTGCACTATTTATAATATGTAAGTAAATTAAACATTATAAAATAGTGATATTGAGGAAGACGTTCTAATTGAACAACATTGTGTGTTTCCACATGATAAAGATTGAAACAATGTTTTCAAATTGAAAAAATCTTTTTTTATGGGATGAAACAAGATCCACATGATTGGTATTCAAAACATAATTGTTTTTGATAATGTCTAAGGTTTATATAAAAAAGTTTATAGAAACTTATATGCGATGAATGTTGACTCTAGAAGTATAACTATTAAATTATTTTTTCTCGATGATATAATTTTTTATAGTGATAGAGAATAGGTTTTAAATGCATTTTTTTAGAAAATGAAGATGATTTTTGAAATGTCTATGTTAGGAGAATTAATATTCATACATGGATTATAATTTACAAAAAATGTAAACTACAATTTCTTATCCAAATAAATTCCTATCAATGAATTGTAAAAGATATTGGGGATGGTAGAATAAAAAAATAACTCCTTTTTTAGTGACCATAAAATTTAGTGATGATGAATATCGAATAAGATTCGATCATAAAGACTATAAGAAGCTGATAAGAAGTATTATTTACTTTACATCCTCAAGTATTATTTCCATTTATAATGTAACTTTTTTTCGAGGTTTCAACATTATATAAAATAATTGTATACGTTGGAAGAAAAAAAAATCATAGATATTTCAAAAAACACATCACATGGGTTGTTATATAACATATGTAGTGAGATGATGTTTCATATTTATACGGATACTAACTGGGATAGAGAATGTCACGATGTAAAATCAACCATAGGAGGAAACTTTTTATTGGGTAATTTCTATGTGAGATAGAATAATAAGAGAAAATGATCTGTATCATTGATCAAAACAATATCCAAATATGTTTCAACTACTCAATCCTGACGTAAAATCTTTTGGTTGAATGTTCAACAGAAATATTTGAATGTAAAATTTCTAAACCATTGAATATACATTATGATAATTAAAGCATGATTGGTCATTTTATTAATCATGTAAAAAATTCATGATCAAACCAAAATGATATAAAGTATTAGTTTATAAAAGATAGTATTTCAGCTACAATAGTTTATTTTTAATACATTTCAATAAAGTATCATATTTTTTATATCATTAAAAAATCAATTTCTCATGAATGATTTGTGGAATTGGTGTTCGAACATCATTTTCGGCATTCTCCCATGTATTTCCAAATCACAAAAATAAATCCCCCATGATTATTTTGATAATGTTGAAAAAGGGAGGAGATAAATTTACAACTTTGTATATTGTAATATGTTTTACTTATCTTTCTTTTTTGAATATAAAATTAGTGGTTATCATAAAATGGTGAAAGAAAAAACATGATTGTAAATGATAAAAGTGAAGTGGAATTTATCTTTACATATTCAAAAAAATCATATGAATGAGGTATAGAATTCCTTCAAAAAGTAACAATTTTTTACGTTTTACAAATTTTTACATATCTTCATTTTATGAATATAAGATATTTTTTTATCATAAAAGATGGGAGAGAAAAAAATATAGAGGATATGAGATAAGTGATTTGGAGGTTAACATTATATAATTGGAAAATTTTATTTTTATTGTGGGATAAAATTATTTAAAAACATTATTTATTAATTAGTTTGTTGTCAGGAAACTCTCTTTTTGAGAAGGGAAGCGTTTTGATAATGGTCGAAAATTTTTTTTTGGAAAAAATATAAATATTTAGAAACTGTGTCACAAGGGATTATAAATAAATAAATTTGGGGATAACGAAGAACCTTTGTGATGAAATTATTTTAAAATTATTTTTTATCTTTCAATAACATACTTTTTGTATAAAAATGGTTTTGTTTTCCAGGAATCTGAAAAATTGCATCGTAATGACATAATTGGCCTACAATTGCTCTCTTGAAAAAATATACTTCATCTATATTTTATTTATATAATTATATCCAATTGAATAAGTTGTATAAATTGTTTTCTTTTGTAATTTTCCCTTTTCTATAATAATATAATGAAATAAGTTAGTGATTCTGAAAGAAATATGTTGCTGTTTGAAGAAAAAGTATTATCGCTATAGTGTTTTGGATGAAGAGTGTGAAATGAAGAGTGAGATGTTTTTAAACATTCAAAACAATATCAGACTATGATTTTTTATTCATAATGATCTCACAAATCATTTAAACACTTGTGATAAATTACTTAAGAAATTAATTTGAAAGGTAATCTATTATTTAGAGAATCAGATTGGGAATTCCAAAATTTTGGGATTTCAATTGAAATGATATTTCCACCATAATGATATTTCCTTCAGAATAGGAAATTCCATCATAATGGGATTTCCATAGTAAAGATATTTCCATAAAAAATAAAAAATCCATCATAAAGTGCATTCTATCGAAATGTGAATTCCATCGCTATGATTCCCAAATGTAATTGATTGTAATGAGCAGAGAATGAATAAAAATAATAATGATCTCATTATGAAGAAGAATCAAAAAGTAAATTCTAGGATGTTTTGATAATATTTAAAGAGGTGAAAACCTAAAACAATTTTTTTTATAAATCCCAGAAAAATTTAACAAGGTTTGAAGAAGTCAATATCGAAGTATAAATGTGAGATATTTTCAGAGATATTTAAAATTGAGGAAGAAGGGAATGATTTAAGGATTAAACTAGAAAATTATCAATGACATATAAATAAACTCTGATGTAATTCATTCATTTAGATCATTCATGCAAGCAGAAATGGTAGAGCAAAAAATAAAACAAGTGAAAGTCACTGCTCGCTAGAGATCTCGTGAGGTGGATCAGAGTATTGAATGTTTGATTACGGGATTGAGAAAGTGCACATTAAGGCGATCGTATTAATCCAATTGGATTTATATGATCATACTGATAATGATAGTATTGAGAATTCGAGTAGAGTTAGAGTATTTCATATTGTTAATGGGTTTATTGTATCCATCTTATTTAAAAATCTCATTCATACACATAATATTCATAGAATTTGATCAATAATAATTTTATTAAAGTAATTAGACCCAGACTCATCATATTGAGAGAATCATATACAAACCAATTTTATTGATAGAATAAAATTTAGACTCATCGGATTTAAAAAATAATATCATGCCAAATGTGAATGAGGATTCAGAATTGAAAATTTTGGGGTAATTTCAACAAATCCGTTATTATTTTATTTGGATAAATTATTTTACATGAAAATATTGTAAACATATGAGAGTCAATATACTATTTCTTATGTGAATATAGAATTTTTATAAAAGGATATAGAACAAGTTGGATTAACATCATCCCAATAGTCGATATCAATAGACCGATAAGAGTGGAAATGGAATGGATGAATGTTCTCAAAGTGAGGTCAAACCATGTGAATCAGGTGTTCTATACATGATTTGATACATGTTTAGGAATGTGTATTCACTAAAAGTAAACAATGAAATAAATATTAAAATGTTATATGGGTTATGTTAAAAAATATTTTGAATATTATAAAAACTGAACAACTTATTCACCCCCACCCCTATTAGTAGTTGTTCAATTCTTTGGATCATCAGAAATTTTGAATAGACAATATGATTTTATTTCTCTTTTAATTAGATATATTTCTATTTAATGACCATTATTATTAAATATAATTATACAAGAAAAACATTTTCTTAATCAATTAATTGTATGGAAATTTTATGTTGTCAATAAATTTTAATATATGAATTTAATATTTTTATTGTTTTCATAAATACTGTAGAGACCCGAATCTTGATGTAGATAGTCATTACATTACTTTTGCAGAATACTTAATACATAACAAAAAAAGACACACAAGGATCGTTATAGTTTAGTGTCTTTGGAAACTCAGAATATGAACAACTAATCATGTTGAAAGATCTTCGACATCTCCCATAACGATCTTCCCCTTATTTTTTCCTTACCAAAAACCATTATTTATTTCCTGGGGAAAATAAAACATAAAAAGGGTGACCTCAAATGCTCATTAAGGGAAAACATAGAGAATATAAAACAATCCATAAACCTTTCCAAGCAAAAACTTGAACATGAAATATAAACATTAAAACCTTGAGCAAAGACATAAATATTGGAAGTACGTAAGGAATATATCATAAACGAACATCAATCACGATCAAATATAATGGGAATAAAACATGTAATTGTGTCAACCATTAAACACATGTTATTATTTCCTTAGTAGCCAGGGCATTACTGCCAAGACCATCTTAGTGGACAAAGTCCACTTCTGAATCGAGTTTACTCCTCGTTCCAGTCCTATATTACTGTACTGGTTTAACTTTCTATTCTAGCCATGTCTATCTCATGAGATATAAATCATTACCCAATGAATTGGAGGGAAATATAGGTCCCACTCATCTCATAATGAAATCATTCTTACTTGTGCCACAAAATAAACATAAAACATTCATCATAACCCATAGAATAAAATGGGTTTCATAAACATCATCCCATCATTTCATAATCCATATAAAAAAATGGACATTTCCTCATAAGAAAATTTAACCATGTAAATCTTAGAGACATTAAACTTAAAACATACACATATGTAATAATTTCATCTTAGATGGAAAATGGTTTTAATAAAACATTTGAAATGAATTCTGGAGGAAAATATCATTTCTTCATCAAAATCATTTTCTATTAAAAAATGCCACGCACTTTTAAAATAGAAGTATTTTTCTGAAAATAGTCATAAAATCATGTAGATTAAGATTCATGAAAATGAGGCGTTATTAAACCGTAAAATTCCGTTCACGCCGTATAAGTTAAAAAAACATTATACTCGTACTTTTTCCGAAAAAGTCAAAAAAGTACCTCGTAACATAAATAAAAGAAATATTACTTACATAACATGAAGTAAAAGTCAAAAATAGGTAAAAATGACTTTAAACATACATGAAAACACTTTTATAAAACATGTACATAGATGATCGAAATACCCCCAGTAAATACATATGAATAAGCAATCTCGGATAAAAATGAGTTGTACAAAATTATCCCTTACCTTAGGTCCGATTTGCTTTGTAATTATCCGAACCTCCTGTATAATGATTTAAATAATGTTATTGACTTATTACAGAATCATATTAATTTTTATGATATCATATATGGTTCACTTATTACTTTATATTACCCGTTCTTTTGTAAATTCCATGTTAAAGAGCATTTTGGGCAAAATCGTTTCATTTGTCATTTGTGTTTTGACTGGTAATTATTCATATGATTATATAGATAATAATTAATTAAATCCAGAATGTAAAACATGATTTATATATAATATATATTCATTATATATATATATAATAGATCGATAAATGGAAAGAAATACACCGTTCATGGAGACGGTAGGCCGTACGTACGCATGAACGCTGTTTTCGTATCCCTATTGAATTGAATGGAATTAATTAGATGACAGAAATATATATATACATAAATAAAGTAGAATTATTACTTCATATATTTCATTATTACTTATGATATATACTTTATAATCATTCATCAATGGTTATCATGGAGAGTGAATCTTATCGCGTTGTGGAGACGGTATTCCGTACGTACGCACGAGCGATGATATCATTCCCATGATAATGTAATTGTATTAAAGTGTATGTATAATATTAAAGAATCAATATAACTTTACAATAATAATATATATTCATTACTTTAACCATTATACCCATCCATGTAAGGTGGTGGTGGAAAATAGTTTACACCACGGCGTGGAGACGGTATTCCGTACGTACGCACGCGCGGTGATTCCGTTTTCCATAGGATGGATAGATGGTGAAATAGGGTTATTTAATACATATAATAACATATCAGTATATGTGTGATACTGATGTTATTAATTCATAATGAAACAACTAAATAAGAAGAAGTGTAAAAATAAATAAAGTTGAAAGAATCGGTAACGGACATTACCTCTTCTTTGAAGCGCCTCTTTGAAACCTACTCTTAGGGCACTAAAATTGGTCTTCGAAGACGTCCAGAACCTCTAGGATGTTTCTAGGGAAGTGGATAATAGAATTTGGTAGGGTTTGGACGAGCTTTAATGATCAATGTGGTGTGAGGAAGAGAGGGAGGAGGTGCCCTTTTATAAAGAAGGAGAGGGGCTCCTTTGGAATTATAAGAAATATTAGTTTATATTAAATCCCACCCCCACATAAAAACTTCCAAAATTACACATATCCGAATATTAGATGGGATAGGGTTTTAATCTCATCATACAATAAAATTTAGACAGGTTAGGAATTTATTTTAAACATTATCAACTTGAGTTACCCTTATTTAATCAATTTAATTTTATTTGTGGTAATAACATTCTAAATTTTAAATTATAACAAATAATTACCTAATTGTTGTGAATTTTCCATAATTGGATACTTTATAACATTTTAGACCATATAAATTTAAATTTATAATTTTTAAATATATTTGTGATTTTTAAACAATTTTATAATATGTTATTTTTATAAAATAACAATAGTGTCAATTTTGACGCTATTCAATTAATTTAATTTAAATAAAATATATACAGAAGATATGTTCGAAATAAAAGCTTTAATAGATTTATAAAAGGTCATATGTATCTCTAAAATTAATGGAGCAAATTATATAGATCATATAATATTTATTTTATTATTTTTAAAACCATTTATTTGGTTTATCTCTTAAAAAAATAATTACTACAACATTTTTGTATAATTATTTAATACACTTATATGATGTATAAAAATTAAAAGTAAATTACTATGATCAAGATAAATCTATTACCATTCAAAATAATACTTTTAATCGAATTTATCATCGTAAAATCACAATATTTAAATTTTAATATTTATTAAATTATGAAGGTGACAACTTTGGAATCATTTAAAATAAAATAATATAAGCGTCATAATCACATTTATAAGACTCCAAACGGTTTTATATTAGGTAATTGGATGTTTATGGTGTAGATATATACTTCCAATAAGTTTTTTTTCAGGTTTGTGGGTCTTTTAATGTGTATTATTATTTCAATAAAAACTATATTCTTGATTTTTTACTTAATAAATAATTTCTGCATCATTAATGTATCACCATTAATGAAAATTATTTAATCCCTAAAAATTCTAAATAAATTATCATGATGTAGATAATTTTATTAGTGTTCTATATAATATTTATGTTTGATGTTTTATGATGTTTATCACTAAATTAAAATTATTATACTTATAAGATTTAAGAGAGTGACATGTTGTCACTTTCTTTGGTTTTAATAATAATTAAATTATTCTCATGGTCAAAAGTCCATAAAATGAATATAATATGAAACTTAGGAGATATGGGTATACCTTTATCCATACAATATAATTTTTGCATGTGTTAGAGAAATTTTATAATATTATTTTCATCCTTAATTACCAAATTTACCTTTAACTATGGTAAATAAAATTTACCGTAGTTACTATTCATAATTCCCAAAAATAAAAAGTAGGCTATTAACATAATTTGGACCCACGGATTCCAAATATGGAATCTATTTTTTTAAATTAAATACACAGAAGTTTCAGAAATTAGATTAAAATTAATCCTGTTGTCGAATGAAAACATGTTTTTGTTTAAAACAATGAAAAATATTTAATTGATTTAAACTATGAATTCAATGTAAAATCAATGCTAATGGAATACATTATTTTAAATGGTAAAAATATATTCTATTTATAATTTAAAACAACTCAATATTATAACATAACCATATAAATTATTACGATGAAAAAAGTTGTTTTTAAATAAAATATAGCGTGTTTTTACTATTCATCAAAATATGAAAGTTATCAGCAAAATATCAAAACATTATCCAATGTAAATTTGTATATCCTGATTCAATAGATGAATTTTATTTTGTCAAATTGAACTTATAAACATGTCAACAACTAGATTTAATGTGGGTGCGCCATCAAAAGGCGGAAAAACTGCATTTTTTGAAAAATACATATTTTACACGAAAATTTTATTTTGTTCTTATATCATCTTCTAGAAAATGTTTAAGATGAATAATAATGTTATAAAATTCAAAATTAGTTAATACTATTCATAATGTCTAGTTTATAATAATATTATAATAATATATCATTGTTTAATAAAACCCGGTATTGCGTACAACACACGCTGTCGAGGAAGGTCGTGATTGCGTGTAATGAAAGACAAGTCAGGGTTGTGTGTTGTGCAAGACTCCTTTATTATTTCGTATAATATAATCAAACCATATTTCATTTATACATTGAATATATATATATATACCCTCAAAGTTGCGGAGAATGACTATTATAAAACGAACGTGAAATTATGTGTAACACAATCTAGGAATAGTGTTTTGTATACTTCAAGCTAATACAGTTTGGCGTATAGCCCAAGATAATCTTGTTGTACCATAAAACACATGACATAAAATAAATTAAATAGAATACTTATCATAAAATATCGGGTTGTTACATTCTACCCCCCTTAAAATGAATTTATCCCTCGAAATTCGTCGGGGTTATAAATCGTTTACTATTCATAGAAATCCACATCGTGAAAAGGATTAATGAAACTTAATTTTAAAAACTAAAGTATGAAACGTAACTATTACCCAATGTAACTCATCACTGTGACTCGATATAGGAGAACATAGGTGAAAATATGGATATGGATGAAAAATCTAACCATCGAGTTCTTATGGAGAGTGGTAGAGAACATGTATTTGAAAAAGCCATCAATCACAAAGTCATAAATTTGTGATGATCTAATGTACCATCTGATTCATCGGATATAAGAGCACTAGGACAACATTTTTGGTTTTCAAGATCATTTCCCTAAATTTGATGAAATTTGAATTAGAAGAAATACTTTCGTGATTTTGGTACAGTCTCACTGTTGATCATTCTTTGGAAAATTTCCAGTTCATCTCTTAATGAAATGAAGTTGAATTTGTCATTCGTGAAGTGTTGGAAGATCTTGTGATATAATGATGGGTCATTCCATCTGTCTCAAACAAACGGTTATAAAAGTTATCAAAAATAAATAAGTCCATCTATAGTGTGATTAATCATATATGGTTCCTAAAATGGACTTATACTTCATATATCATACAACTTAATATAATAAAACTAGTTTTTATTAAACAGGGACTTCTTGTAGGCCAGCGGTAGGCGATAAAGGCTAGTCGCACTTCGGTTGTGGGTTCGATTCCCACAACCTTTTCCGACGCGATGGGTCGTCGCCCATCCTATAGGTTGTCCTTTTTATAATACTAAATTACTATAACATCCCATCAATAATATCGAAAAAAGTTCTATCCTTAAACAATACTAACTTATGTCCTACAAAATCCATTCCAATCTTTAGGATTATCTAAAATACATCGGTCCAAGCTCATAGTATAATGAAAATGATTACGTGAAATGTCACATAACAATCATGTGATTTCCATCATTTATCCCCCATATATCATAAGATATATCTTATTGGTCAAATTACAAACATGTGAATTCCTTAATCATGTATTCTCTTGAAGAATGAATACCCATTGAATCTTAGTGAAAACATGAATGCAGTTAAAAGTTAACACATTCCACATACCAAAATCCTAAAAATTCTATATACTCAAACCATGATATTACTTATTCCTTATATCAATGATGAGATCATGAATACAATAAAACATATCATTATCTTCTTATCCATTCATTATGCGCATATCATCTGATTTCCATAATATTTGAATCACTTTTCATGGTTACCAATACCATAAAATTATTGAAAACCACAATAGACTAATACAAAAATATCCTAATAAGACATAAAAGTACCTCAACAACATTATTCTTGAATACCAATACATAAACACTTCAATCCATCCTCTTCAATGATTGTCCTGGAATAATTCCTTCCATGATTTAGAAGTAACTTTTTTGGTCATGGCATTGAGTTGGGTAATGCCCATGTTCTCCACAAATAAGACATTGAACTCCATAACAATATGTCACTCTATAACCCTTTTCTCCACACAAATAACATTTTTCCCTCCATTTGAGGTATTCTTCAAGGTTATTCTTCCCTTCTTTAGAAATCTCAATCTTTCTTTTTTTATGGTCCTCCACATGCGAGCATGCATATAATTCTATCTTCCACTAATTTGATGAATTAGGCATACCACTAAATTTCACCTTGTTAATCATATATCACGATGATTGATTCCACATAATCACAATATATTTATCTCTAGGCATTACACAAATATTTTTCTCATAGTCACCAATTTGTCCATTGGATTCAATGTTAACCGAATTCCTTCTAGTTCGCTCCATTAACTAAAACACAAAAAGCATTCTGTGAGAGGAAAAAATCATGCTAGAGAAAACAACATAGTAAAGGGCGAGTACCCTCAATATCTAACATCTTAGGTTAAATTATAAGATCATTACCATAGTTTTAGGACTATATCCTATACGTATACTTATCCTTAGGGATATCCCTAGACATACCTTAGAAATATCTCTAGGGATCTCACTAACATTTTCGCATCCTAGTTTCCAAAGGTTGATTAAACATTTCCTCTGTTACCAACTGTAGAGACCCAAAGCTTGACGTACATTAACATTACATTACTTTTTCTGAATACTTATACATAACAAAAAAAGACACACATGGATCTTAATAGTTTAGTGTCATTGGAAACTCGGAGTATAAACAACTAATCATGTTGAAATATCTTCAACATCTCCTATAACGATCTTCCCCTTATTGTTTCCTTACCTAAAACCTTTATATATTTCCTGGGGAAAATAAAACATAAAAAGGGTGACCACAAATGCTCGGTAAGGGAAAATATAGAGAACATAAAACAATCCATAAACATTTGAAAGCAAAAACTTGAACATTAAAATCTAAACATTAAAACCTTTAACAAAGAGATAAATAGTGGAAGTTCATAAGGAATATATCATAAAGGAACATCAATCATGATAAAATAGAATGGGAATAAAACATGTAATTATGGCAACCATTATACACATGTTATGATTTCCATAGTAGCCAAGGCATTGCTGCCATGACCATCTTAGTGGACAAAGTCCCTTTCTGAATCAATTTCACTCTTCGTTCCAGTCCTGTATTACTGAACCGGTTTTACTTTCTATTCCCGCCATGTCTATCTCATGAGATATAAATCTTTACCCAATTCATTGGAGGGAGATATTGGTTCAACCCATCTCATAATGAAATCATTCTTACTTGTGCCACAAAATAAACTTAAAACATTCATCATAACCCAAAGAATAAAATGGGTTTCAAAAATATCATCCCATCATTTCATAATCCATATAAGAAATGGACATTTCATCATATGAAAAGTGAACCATGTAAATCATAGAGACATTAAACTTAAAACATACACATATGAAATAATTTAATCTTAGATGTAAAATGGTTTTGATAAAACATTTGAAATGAATTCTTGAGGAAAATATACTTTCTTCGTCAAAATCATTTTCTTTTAAAAAAATCCATGCAGTTTTAAAATAAAATTATTTTTTTGAATATAGTCAAAAAATCATGTAGAGTAAGCTTCATGAAAATGAGGCATTATTAAACCGTAAAAATCTTTTCACGCCGTATATGTTAAAAAAACATTCTTCTCGTACTTTTGCCGGAAAAGTCAAAAAAGTACTTCGTAACGTAAACCAATGAAATATTCCTTACATACAATGTAGTAAAAGTCCAAAATAGGTAAAAATTACTTTAAACATACATGAATAAACTTTTATAAAACATGGACATAGATGATAGAAATACCCCCAGTAAATACTTACGAATAAGAAATCTCCGATAAAAATGAGATTTGCAAAATTATCCCTTACCTTAGGTCCGATTTGCTTCGTATGTACCTAAAACTCCTGTATAATGATTTAAATAATGTTATTGACTTATTACAGAATCATATTCATTGTTATCATTTCATATATGGTTCACTTATGACTTTATATTACCCGTTCTTTTGTAAATTCCATGTTAAAGAGCGTTTTGGGAAAAATCGTTTCATTTGTCGTCCGTGTTTTGACTTGTAATTATTCATATGATTAATTAGATCATGATTACTTAAATCCAGAATGTAAAACATGATTTATATATAATATATATTCAGAATATATATATACTGGATCGATAAATGGAAATAAATACACCGTTCATGGAGACGGTAGGCCATACGTACGCATGAATGCTGTTTTCGTTTCCTTATTGAATTGAATGGAATTAAGTAGATGACCTAAATATATATATATAAATATATATATATATAAAGTAGAATTATTATGTCATATATTTCATTATTACTTATTATATATACTTTATAATCATTCTTGAATGTTTATCATGGACAGTGATTCTTATCGCGTCGTGGAGAGGGTATTCCTTACGTACGCACGAGCGATGATATCATTCCCATGATCGTGGAATTGTATTAAAGTGCATGTATAATATTATATAATCAATATCAATTTAAAATAATCATATATATTCATTACATTAACCACTATACCCATCAATGCAAGGTGGTGGTGGAAAATAGATTACACCACGACGTGGAGACGGTATTCCGTACGTACACACGCACGGTGATTTCATTTTCTGTAGGATGGATAGATGGTGAAATAGGGTTGCTTCATACTTATAATAACATATAAGAATATGAGTTATACTGATGTTATTACTTCATAATGAATCATCTAAATAAGACAAAGTGAAAGAAGAAATAAAGTTGAAATAATCGGTATCGGACATTACCTCTTCTTTGAATCACCTCTTTGAAACCTACTCTTAGGGAACTAAAATTGGTATTTGAAGAATACCAAAACCACTAAGATGTTTCTAGGGAAGTTTAGAAGATAATTTGGAAGATTTTGGACGATCTTGAAGGCTCAAAGTGGTGTGAGGAAGAGATGGAGGAGGTGCCCTTTTATAAGGGAGGAGAGGGGCACCTTTGGAAATATAAGAAATATTAGTTTATATTAAATCCCAAACCCACATAAAAACATCCAAAATTACTCATATCAATATATTATATGATATAGGGCTGTAGTAGCATCAACAAATAAAATTTAGACATGTTAGGAATTTATTTTAAACATTATCAACTTGATTTATCCTTATTTAATCAATTTAATTTTATTTATGGTAATAACATTCTAAAATTTAAATTATAACAAATATTTACTTAATTGTTGTGAATTGTAGATAATTTGATACGTTAAAACTTTTTAGACCATATAAATATAAATTTATAATTTTTAAAATTTTTTGTGATTTTTAATCAATTTTATAATATGTTATATTTATAAAATAACAATAGTGTCAATTTTGACAATATTCATTTAATTGAATTTAAATAAAATATATACAGAAGATATGTTAAAAATAAAAGCTTTAATAGATTTATAAAAGGTCATATGTATCTCTAAAATTAGTGGAGAACATTAAATAGTTCATATAATATTTATTTTATTATTTTTAAACCATTTATTTGGTTTATCTCTTAATAAAATAATTACTACAACATTTTTATATAATTATTTAATATACTTATTTGTTGCATAACAATTAAAAGTAAAATACTATAATTAAGATAAATCTATTACCATTATCAATAATACTTTTACTCTAATTTATCATCTTAAAATCAAAATAGTTAAATTGTTATATTTATTAAATTATGAAGGTCACAACTTTGGAATCATTTAAAATAAAATAATATAAGTGTCATAATCACTTTTATAAGACTCCACATAGTGGTATATTAGGTAGTTGGATGATTATGGTGCATATATACACTACCAATAAGTTTTTTTCAGGTTTTTGGGTCTTTTAATGGGAATTATTATTTCAATAAAAACTATATTACTGATTTTTCACTTAATAAATAATTTCTGCATCACTAATGTATCACCATTAATGACAATTATTTAATCCATAAAAATTCTAAATAAATTATCATGATGTAGATAATTTTATTAACTTCCTGTAGAATAATCATTTTTGATGTTTTATGATGTTTATCACTAAATTAAAAAATAATATACTTATACGATTTAAGAGAGTGACATGTTGTCACTTTCTTTGGTTTTAATAAAAATTAAATTATTTTCATGGTCAAAAGTCCATAAAATGAATCTAATCAGACCCTAAGGTGATATGGGTCTACTTTAAGCAATCCAATAGAATTTTGTCATGTGTTAGAGAAATTTTATAATATTATTTTTACCCTTAATTACCCGATTTACCTTTAACTAGGGGAAATAAAATTTACCGTAGTTAATATTCATAATTTCCAAAAATAATAAGTATCCTATTAACATAATTTTGACCTAGTGATTCCAAATATGGAATCCATTTTTTTAAATTCAATACACAGAAGTAGCAGATATTAAATTAAAATTAATCTCGTTGTCGAATGAAAACGAGTTTTTGTTTAAAACATTGTGAAAGATTGAATTGATTTAACCTAAGAATTCAAGGTAAAATCAATGATAATGACATACATTATTTTAAATGGAAAAAATATATTCTATTTATGCTTTAAAACAACTAAATATTATAATTTAACCATAAAAATTATTACGATGAAAAAAATTTGTTTTTAAATAAAATATAGCATGTTTTTACTATTCATTAAAATATGAAAGTTATCAGAAAAATATCAAAACATTATCCAATGTAAATTTTTAAATCCTGATTCAAAATAAGAATTTTATTTTGTAAAATTGAACTTATAAACATGTCAACAAATATATTTAAAGTGGATGCGCCATAAAAATGCGGCAAAACTGCATTTTTTTAAAAATACATATTTTACAGGAAAAATTTATTTTATTCTTATATCATGTTCTAGAAAATGTTTAAGATGAATAATAATGTTATAAAATTCAAAATTTAGTTAATACTATTCATAACGTCTAGTTCATAATAATATTATAATAATATATCATTTTTTAGTAAAACCCGGTATTGCGTACAACACACGCTATCGAGGAAGGTCGCGATTGCATGTAATGAAAGACAAGTCAGGGTTGCATGTTGTGAAAGACTCTTTTATTATTTCATATAACAGAATCCAACCATATTTCATTTGTACATTGAATATATATATATATATATATATTTATATATATATACCCTCAATGTTGCGTAGAATGACTATTATAAAACAAACTTGAAATTATGTGTAACACAATCTAAGAATAGTGTTGTGTATACTTCAAGCTAATACAGTGTGGCGTATAGCAGAAGATAATCTTGTTGTACCATAAAACACATGACATCAAATGGATGAAATAGAATACTTATTTTAAAATATCAGATTGATACAAATACCTATTTCAATATTCATTATATTTACACAAAATCAATTTTTCATATCTTATATGCTCGAAAAAGATATCCCCTTCAATATTAGAATTTGATTATCTTTAGATTATCTTATATATATAAATACTTTTACAAAAAAAACTCATTTATAAAACTTTTTTTTAACATTTCACATATATTAACTTTATTATTCCAAATGGCTTGATTTTATAACAAAACCTATATTCCGGATGAACCGATAGTCATTTTATTTTCCATTATCAATTTTATGAAGTTAAATATTTCTTGAAATAATCACATTGTAATGATCATTTTTTTATTATATATCCCCTAAATTTCTATATTATTTATTCTGAATGACTGAGAATTACTGTTTTAATTATCAAAACACATTTAAGGAAAAAGTGAAAAAAAACAGTCCAAACAAAAGAAAAAAACACAAGAAGAGGATTACCAGAACCAACTACCAGACCTGCTCCGCCCCAGCAAATATTCCATGACTAGAAGCCTCACCAACATAGATCCCTTCGGCAAGCAGTCCCAGTAGAATGCATGGGCACGATACCGATGGTGAACCATACCCTCTCAATCATCCCAATCCAAAAGGACAACACCGGTGAAGACTTTGCACTCTGATCCCCTTCTTACATAGGTCCAAGAGAGCTAGAATCATGCACAAAGCCTCCAAACAAAGGAAGACAACAGGAAAGCCCAAAATAAAATACAACGCACACAAGAAAACCTCTCAAACCACCTGATCAAGACATCCTGATTAGACCGAATCATTAAGGAGAAACATTATATTACCTGACTTCCTCTCCCTAAAAAGTTTTCAGGATAAAGATGAAACATGAAGGTGAGAGACCTCCATCATTCTCTTCTCCAACTCAAAAGAAAGTTGATCCCAGGTATGTATGTACTCCTCAACACTGATTTCCCCTCTGTTAAAACTCCCAACCAGAATTGTGTCCTGATTATCCATCCATGATAATTGTTCCTCATTAAGATACACCTCTACCGTCCTCCACACTATTTTATCATCCTCCTCCTCCGATGTGTTGAGCATCATGATCTGCTCAATCAATTCGTCTTGGGAACTATATAATAGAATCGAGTCTTCATCATTTTCACATTTCCCATGATGATGCAGAGACTCCACATCTACCATCTTATCATTCAACTTCTTCACAGAGCGAGTCTCAAATAGAGGGGGTAGCGAGGAGTAGTCCTTCCCCGTTTTTTTTTTGAAACTCATATTGTTCTTTATAATTGATACCTCTTCAGCTGAATGGTTCAGTCCATTCAGATTGGATTCCTTCATGACAACCTCGTCTTCCTCACCTGGTGTAATGTGTTCTAAATTCAGATTATCCTCTAATAAAACTTCAAACGTGTTACATAGGGGGAATGAGGTATGAATCAAGCCAGGTCCCCTTCTATCATCCACCATTTGTAGCTCCCTTATAGGTGTAAAACCACTGCCACCTGAATAATTATTCGATGTACCCAACCTAGCCTCCTCAACAAGCAATATTCGAACAGCTGCCTCTGCATGTTTGGCCTGTAAGAAGTTGTGCCCCATGAACTGATGCTGTCTATTAGTGTTATCTAAATTCACCTCATGGATTTCACAATCAGCTTTCTCCATAGGCCTTTCTGTGTTGAGACCCGATTGAGAAACTCTTGCAAGGCTATCATGTCCAGACCAACCATTTGCATGATCAATCGAAACAATGTATGTCCTTCTCACTTTATTGAGGTCTCCTAACAACCTGAAAAAGATATCTTGGACATTTAGCCTAGGAAGTAGAGCATGTGGATTCTCCGACCTCACCTTATTTCTAGCACCTTCAATCATTAAACCAGAGCCAACGTAATTAACACCTACCTCTTGTTCATCCTGGACCACACCATCATTATGGACAACCCGGTCAAGGCCTGATAAAGCACTGCCTTCATGGGATCTATTAAAGGGATTTCCACTAAATTCTTCCACCTATTAATTTACCACCATGTGATACTCTGAGATGCTACAATCACCATTTCTGCCATTCCCAGAAATGATACAATAATCATTGCTGAAATTCCTCTAGGATTCACCATCCCTTGCCCCCCACCTGCATTTCTCCAGTGAGTGGCCCATCCATTTGTAATTAGAACAATAATGAACCCATGATTCATATAAAACTGACTGTTTAAACTGGAAATCTTCACTGATGGTGATCCAAATGATGTTCAGCGGATCCCTTGAGGTGTCCACCTCCACACACACTTGAGGGTTTAACGGATGACATACATCCATGGTTCGACTATTAGTGCAAAGATATCTCCCCAGTTGATTCCAAAGAATTTTAACAATCGATGAATATTGAAACAATAAAGGGAGATTCAGAAAACTAACCCAAATATCCATGGATAGTGAATAAAGCCGCATATGGAAATCATACGACCATGAATACAGATAGAACCGCGATCCATTGTAGTTGCAAGGGGATCTCAATCAGCCCCTTATCATGTCTTCCTGCAACGCAAACCGAATAAAGATATTCCGGTTATCCAACAATCCTACGGTTTCCTTCTCTTCCACATCTCAGGAACCGAAGACAAATCTATCGAACAGATCAACTAGGGGTATTCTATTCGAAAATCGAGAAACCAGCGTTAGATTATACAGAGTCGATGCTTCGTTAAACTCTACAACCAAAATCGGAAGATTAGGTCATCCATCATGTAGATTTGGAACCTTAGGGCTCATGAAACTTCAGGGAAATGGAGAAAGGAAGTCCAGGTTGGAGAATGGGAGAAAAGGTGATTCTGCTCTTGTGTGTCATGGCGGAGGTCCCTCCCCTAGAGTGGGAGGAACCTGCACGGAGGTCATCGCCGTCACTATTGGGGTGTCGAACCCGCCGCACCATCGAAATACATAAATGATTGGAAATTTTATATTATTTATTCTGGATATGGTGATTTCATAAGAAATATATCATTTGTACAAATATTGAATTTGTAACACCCCGAGCTTCCACGATACACTTCTCATTCAATAATGCAATAACTTGTATTTTACGAAACTTCGATTTCTAACACACCGCGACTAATCAAAGTAGCCATTATGAATAGTAATAACCACTTTTTAAAGTTATAGAAATTTTATATTTCAAAATGGACTTCATTTTTGTATTCGTAATATCAAAATTATCCTAAGTTAATTTTTTTGTAATTTTCTGAGAACATCCATTTTTTATGAATATTGAAAAATACTTAAAACAACTTTTTTAATCAAAATAATTTATAGTGATAAATTTTACTATTGAGTTGTTTTAGAGTATAATTAGAATATATTTTTACCATTTTATCCAATGGTGGTCATTAGAATTAATTTCACATTGAAATTGGACATAAACAATTGTCAATCATTTGATATAAATTGTTCCTTAAAAACATGCTATTTGTTTTGACAGCGGGAATTAATTATAAAATTAATTAATTCTACTTATATTTTTGGAATTTTGTATAATAGACATCATTTTTGAATTCGGAATATCAATTATATCTTAGGGTGATATTTTAGAATTGTTCTGAAAAACTCAAATTTTTGATGAATAGTGAAACCACTAAGTGATAGTTAAAAAACTGATTTTCGTTTAAATGAAATTTTACCACTTCTTTGTTTTCAATTTAAAAAATCCGACATACATGGTTTTCATTAAGAAGTAAAATGTGGTTCAATGAGATTAAAATAATTTTTTTTGAATAGTAACTTTTAAGTTCTTAATCGCGATTAGAGGTAATTAGTGTAGTTTAGGGTAAAAATAATGTTTTCATAATATTAGATGAGCTTGACACATGTCCTAATCTCATTATATGTGTCATGCCCGACCAAGAAAATCCATGGGTCAACTTGGGGACCCCATGGAGCCACTTTAGTTGGAAAATGACATAAATACCTTTTATTTAATGTTAAAGTAAAAAATGACACAAACATGAAATGTTTTAACAAAATAATTTTTACATGGGGTTATACAAGTCATATTTTTGACTATAAATATTAATTAGAAGGATAAAAATATTTCCTACATTATAGTATTTTTTTATAATTTTTAGACATTAAATAAATTAATTTATTTATGACATCATGATGATGCAGCGATGAACTCATTATTTAATGATTTAAATAAAATGAGAAGATAATTTAAAATCCAAGGCTTAAACTTGTCCAAAGCATATTGGATGAGGAGATTTCGAACCCTTATCACCTTAGCCTATAATTATAAAAGTGGGGGACCTTTAGAATCCGAAAAGCATTGTATAATAGAATAACATTTCATTACTTTCCAAAAGTGCCCCTCCTCTCCACTTATAAATGGCCCCCACCACTCCCACCTTATTCACACCTTCAAGCCATTTGGATCGGCCAACCTCTTTCCAAATACTCTCCCAACATCCCTCAATTACTCCTAGAAGCCTCACATTGGGCTTAATTCTTCCCAAGGAAACCTTTGTCTCAAATCAAAAAGTGTTACCCGATTTTTAGGTAATGTCTTCTCTATTGTTGTTTTGTTTTATTTAGCTTCTCCAACCCCTTAAACTCTTTTTATTACTTTATTTTGTAACAACACCAGTATCTAAAATATACTATGATGTTGTTATGATATGGATTTTGTTTACACTTTCCCACACCTACATATAATGGTTAAAGAACATACTTTTTCTGTGGATGGCGAATTTTTGCCTCACGAAACGATGATTGTTCAACACTCATATAACACCTCTATTGGTGGCCATTATGATGAAAAAAAATTTATATATGATATATATTATGTTTTTTTCCTTCTAATTTTTTATATTTCATTTATGGCAAACATTTATGGTTTCCATTATGGGTAAACGTGATATATTTATTTTAGGAAGTGCAGACTACCGCCCCCTCAAAGTGATTTGAATCGTTAATACCATACGTGGGATGTATAAAGGATGGATTAAATGGTATTATACACTATATTATACTGGAATTATATTATACCTTTATATAATTATGATTTCATTCAATTAAATACGAAATAGAAATGAAAGTAGCGTTCATGCGTACGTACGACTTACCGTCTCCATGAACGGTGCATTTCATTTCTTACCTCTAAATGTTACATAATATTATGAATGAATCTATATAATGGATATATAATATATATATGATATCTACATCATGAATATAATTCTAGATATAATGGATATTTCACCACATGAACAACTTTTAATTATAAGAAGTTTATTGTTGACTCAAGTACCAAAGATCGACAAAACGACCGTTATTAACTTAAATAATTACATAACGTTCATGACATTGTAATAAGTGATATAAAAAGGATAATGAAATTTAAAATGGTTCTTAATAAGGTAGATATTAACTCTAGTTTATTATTCAGGAGGATAAAGAATGGTTTAGTCAAGTCGGACACGTGGTAAGGGAATTTCTTAACCCAACTTCCATTCTTTGGGTTAATCTCCTACTTTCAAATTATGTCATGATATTATTATGTCCTATTTTGTATTTCTACGTTCTTTATGTGTACCTATAGTGAATACACATAATAGATCTATTTTATTTTAAAAATTATATTTTTAAGGACATCGTCTCAATCTCCTTTCATTGAGGCATATTTGGTTTTATACACAATTTTCTTTTATACGGTGTATAAACCCCTTTGACTTTTACTTTTATTCAAAAGGAATCTTTTTTATACGAAGTGTTTTACTAAACGACAAAAAGAGAATGTTTTTCTTTCCGTACATATGTGGCGACAATGACTTCTCCACCACCGTGACCATTATTTGAGTTTCGGCTTCCTCTACAAGCAATCACTTTTTTTTAATGAAAAATAAATACAATGTTTTAACTTTATTTTATTTTGGTATTGAAAATGGGTTTGAAAGAGTTTTTTATATCAATCTGTTGTATTGAAATCTTGTGATTGAAAAGTGGAAATGTTATGGTTCCTTTATGCATGTTTTATGTGATACGATTATGTTATGGTTTATGATATGTTTAAACCCAATCATATGAGGAATGCATTGGACTTAGTAAGTGACGGGTGGAGCCCTCTATAGCTCCTCGATGCATCGGCAGGTCTCATGAGACAAACTAGTGTCTTGGCACGAGTCCTTGACAAAATCTTATTTGTGGTCTTGGCACGAGGCCTTGACTACGTGGTTATGATAGTCTGTCATTATGCATTCCATCATTATGAAAGTGGTTATTAATATTCCATGTGATTATTCGACCAGTAGAATATCCATGTGAAAAAGTTAATGGAATTATCTTATTTTACATTTTCCATATTATGTTGAACTTCATGTTTAAAAGGCTTTTGTTTTAGTTATACATTTCCTTAAATGTTTATGTTTATTGATGAAAGCTTCTTCTATATTATTATCCTTACTGAGCATCTGAGCTCACCCCTTTCAATGTTTTAATATTTTCCAGGATGTGGAGAAGTATTTTAGGAATGACCTGCAGGGATAGTCAGAAGAGGATATGAGTGTGGACTATGAATAATTTGTTATTAGTTTTTCACTTTATGATGTAATGTAACATTTATGAATGTATCTAGTGTTTCCAAGGCTACTAAACTAATCAGTATTTCAAGACGTGAAATTTTGTGATCATGCCAATGTTACAAAGTAATGCACAGACTCTGGGTAGCTGGGGTCGGGGCGTTACAGTTGGAATCCGAGGCAGTTTAGTACTAACCTTGGAAGATAGATTTAGATAAACTCTGATTATAGCACATAGCCCGAAGATAGACATTAAGAATTAGTATAGAAGAACTTCCTAGAATTTTGGTATTATAGAGATTTTGTGAGTTTTCTGAGAAATACATCCCTGTCTGGATACGAGCATGTAGAGGCGGCTCTGGCACAGATGTACCTAGGGGTAAAACCCGAAAACACCGCTTTGAGCTAGACTTGAATGGGAACTGGTGCACGACAACAGGCCTTACTGCACTCTTGGTTACGACACTCCCGGGGGATATGCTTAGGATAATTCTCATTTTCTTTACAAACCACTATGAAGGGTTATGAGAATATACTTTCTCAAAGAAAACATTTCTTTTTATGATTATGGATTATATCCATAAATAGTTCAATTTACATTAAGTATTTTACAAGTTTGGAATTATTCATTGTAATTCATAAAATAACCTAGTTTATGCCATTGTTTAGAAATGGTTCCCAGTAGAAGGAATGTGAACTCTAGAAATACGTATGATCCAAAGAGTAAGAAGGATCATATCTTTCATGGTATTAAGCCAACATTTATAAGGGAAATATTCTCCCATGTGTTATCAACATATGAAGAAATAGTATCATATGTTAATAAGATAAGTAGAGAATTCTCTGAGTCTTATGGATTTGATGGGATGGAAGAGAAGAAATGGATGGATGAGAGAATGATGGATAAAGGGATGAGGGAAAATAAGAATTTTCCCATATGTGATAATTGTGGGAAGAAACACCTTGGAATTTTCCTAAAGGGAATGAGAGTTTGTTATAAGTGTGGAGAAAAAGGACACCAAGTGCGTGACTTCAAGGGTAAGAAAAAGGATTCAATGTACAATGCTTCATCTGCAAGGAGTGGGGACACTACACAAACCAATGTTCAAATCATCAGAGTATGCCCCAAATGATGTTATTGGATAATAATCATGTTATGATACTACCATAGATGAGGAGGAATGATTAGAGATCTTATGTTGTTATTAAAGAATTTTTTAATTTGAGTGTTGTATCAGTGATGTACTAGTTAAAATAATTATGCAGTATATAAGGATTGTACTGCAGTACTATTTCATCTAGGACTTTCGATTGTGTGGAACCAAGAAAATTGACTCCACAGTAGGTTAAATTTTTGGAAAATATATGGTTGAGATAAAGATAAACCATAATATGGTTCTGATACAGAGATAGTGATTTTAGAATAAGACATGATTGATTCAGATAAATTATGTTGGATATTCCTAACATCCTTGAGACTGATTAATGATTTGTATACATTTATGGATAAAAGGAGTATATCTAGTTTTCTATAAGGAATAAGGGATCATGAATGTAATCAATAAGGATTTATGGTAATTTAGTATGTTGCAGTGTTTTAAAAGAATACATGATGAAGGTGTTCACATGATGTCATGCAGAAAAAAAAGGAGCTTCATTATGTTTACCTTCCTCATAAAATCTGGACTGTGAGTTGGACAGAAGTATTTTGGATAACTATAAAGGATGGAATGGATTATATTTTACATTGGATACTATTGTTAAAGTTATTTTTGGATATTTATAAAAATGAAAACACGTAGACCGAGTGACAACCCATCGCGTCAGACAAAGCTGTGGGAATAGAACCCACAACCATAGTGCAATTGGGATTAATCGCCTACCACAGGACTACGTGAAGTCCCTGATTATTACAAAATAGTGTTTCTAATCTAAATGGTATGTGTTAATATTTGTAACCTTATACAATTAGGATAAATTGAATATTTTTGAGTTCTATTTCCTTTTAGAGTGAAAGATGGGGTTTTGGTAAAAATTTATTAAAGAATGAAAGTTTACCTGAAAAGTATGTATATTCCCTTACGTTCTTAGTAAATCTCCTAAATAAATTCTTTAACTTTATAAAAGGTAACTTAAAACAAAAACGTTGCTGATTAACTTTTCCAACTAGGGATTCAATGACCGTTTAACCAGTCACAAGTTTGGGATTTTCTTATTGGTAACTTTCTCCTTATCCAGTTTTCTACAACTCTCCATCAGACCTTGATGGTATGTTCTTCTTCCATATCCATATTTTCATAGAATCCTAGTATGGGCGATCTCGGGTGACCTTTGTACTTATATTTCTTTCTTTTAAAGTTATATTTTTTTAACCTTATTTCCGATGTGGGTTTTCTATAAAGGTATTTTCAATTTTCATCCTTTTATTTTCCAAGAAAAATTTAAAATTGCGATGACGCAATTTATTGAAGGAGGGGAGAATATAACACCCCGAGCTTCCACGATACACTTCTCATTCAATAATGCAATAGCTTGCATTGTACGAAACTTCGAGTTCTATCACACCGCGACTAATCAAAGTAGCCGTTATGAATAGTAATACCCACTTTTTAAAATTATAGAAATTTTATATTTCAAAATGGACTTCATTTTTGTATTCGTAATATCGAAATTATCCTAAGTTAAATTTTTTGTAATTTTCTGAGAACTTCCATTTTTTAGGAATATTTAAAAATACTTAAAAACAACATTTTTAATCAAAATAGTTTATAGTGATAAATTATACTATTGAGTTGTTTTAGAGTATAATTAGAATATATTTTTACCATTTTATCCAATGTTGGTCATTAGAATTAATTTCACTTTGAAGTTGGACATAAATAATTGTCAATCTTTTGATATAAATTGTTTCTTAAAAACACGCTAATTGTTGTGACAGCAGGAATTAATTATAAAGTAATTAATGAAACTTAAATGTTTTTAATTTTGTAAAATAGACATCATTTTTGAATTCGGAATATCAATTATATCTTAGGGTGAAATTTTGGCATTGTTCTGAAAAACTTCAATTTTTGATGAATAGTGAAACCACTAAGTGGTAGTTAAAAAACTGATTTTCGTTTAAATGAAATTTTTTCACTTATGTGTTTTGAATTTCAAAAATCCGACATACATGGTTGTCATTAAGAAGTAAAATGTGGTTCAATGAGATTAAAATAATTTTTGGTGAATAGTAACTTTTAAGTTCTTAATCGCGATTAGAGGTAATTAGTGTAGTTTAAGGTAAAAATAAAGTTTTAATAATATGAGATGAGCTTGACGCATGTCCTAACCTCATTGTCTGTGTCATGGCCGACCAAGACAATCCATGGGTCAACTTGGGGAACCCATGGAGCCACTTTAGTTGGAAAATGACATAAATACCTTTTATTTAATGTTAAAGTAAAAAATGACACAAACATGCAATGTTTTACTAAAACAATTTTTACATGGGTTAATATAAGTCATATTTTTGACTATAAATAGTAATTGGAAAGATAAAAAGATTTCCTACATTATACTAATTTTTTATAATTTTTATACATTAAATAAATTAAATTATTTATGACATCATGATGATGCAGCGATGACCTCATTATTTAACGATTTAAATAAAATGAGAAGATAATGTAAAATCCAAGCTTACACTTGTCCAAAGAATATAGGATGAGGATATTTCGAACCCTTATCACCTCATACTCGAATTATACAATTGTGGGACCTTTAGAATCCGAAAAGCATTGTATAATAGAATAACATTTCATTACTTTCCAAAAGTGCCCCTCCTCTCCACTTATAAAAGGCCCCCACCACTCCCACCTTATTCACACCATCAAGCCATTTTTCTCGGCCAACCTCTGCTCAAATACTCTCCCAACATACCTCACTTACTCCTAGAAGCCTAACATTTGGCAGAAGTCTTCCCAAGGAATCCTTTGTCTCAAATCAAAAAGAGTTACTCGATTTTTTGGTAATGTCTTCTCTAATGTTGTTTTGTTTTATTTAGCTTCTCCAACCCCTTAAACTCATTTTATTCATTTCTGTTGTAACAAAACCAGTATCTAAAATATACTAGGATGTTTTTATGATAAGGATTTTTGTTTACACATACACACACATATATCTAATGGTTAAACAACATACTGTTTCTATGGATGGCAAATTTTTGCCTCACGAAACGATGATTGTTCGACACTCATATAACACCTCTAATGGTGGCCATTATAATGAAACTATTTTTATATATGATATATATTATGTTTTTGTTTTCCTTAGGATTTTTTATTTTTCATTTATGGAATACATTTATGTTTTCCATTATGTGTAAATGTGATATTTTCATTTTAGGAAGTGCGGAATACCGCCCCCTCAAAGTGATTTGAATCATTAATACCATATGTGGGATGTATAAAGGATGGATTAAATGGTATTATACACTATATTATACTGGAATTATATTATACCTTTATATAATTATGATTTCATTCCATTAAATACGAAATAGAAATGAAAGTAGCGTTCATGCGTACGTACGACTTACCGTCTCCATGAAAAGTGCATTTCATTTCATACCCCTAAATGTTACATAATATTATGAATGAATGTATATACTGGATATATATGATATATATGATATCTACATCATGAATATAATTCTAGATATAATGGATATTTCACCACATGAACAACTTGTAATTATAAGAAGTTTATTGTTGACTCAAGTTCCAAAGATTGACAAAACGACCGTTATTAACTTAAATAATTACATAAAGTTCATAACATTATAATAAATGATATAAAAAGGATAATGAAATTGAAAATGGTTCCTAATAAGGTAGATATTAACTCTAGTTTATTATTCAGGAGGTTAAAGAACGGTTGAGTCAAGTCGGACACGAGGTAAGGGAATTTCTTAACCCAACTTCCATTCTTTGGGTTAATCTCCTACTTTCAAATTATGTCATGATATTATTATGTCCTATTTTGAATTTTTACATTCCTTATGTGTACCTATAGTGAATACAGATAATAGATCAATTTTATTTTAAAAATGATCTTTTTAAGGACTTCGTCTCAATCTCCGTTCATTGAGGCATATTTGGTTTTATACACAATTTTCATTTATATGGTGTATAAACCCCTTTGACTTTTTCGTTTATTCAAAAGGAATATTTTTTATACGAAGCGTTTTACAAAATGACAAAAAGGGAATGTTTTTCTTTTCGTACATATGTGTCGACAATGACTTCTCCGCCACCGTGACCATTATTTGAGTTTTGAGTTCCTCTACAAGCCATAAATTTTTTTAATGAAAAATAAATACAATGTTTTAACATTATTTTATTTTGGTATTGAAAATGTTTTTGAAAGCATTTTTTAAATCAATGTGTTGTATTGAAATCATGTGATTGAAATGTGGAAATGTTATGTCTCCTTTATGCATGTTTTATGTGATACGATTATGTTATGGTTTATGATATGTTTAAACCCATTGATATGAGGAATGAATTGGACTTAGTAAGTGACGGGTGGAGCCCGCTATAGCTCCTCGATGCATCGGAAGGTCTCATGAGACAAACTAGTGTCTTGGCACGAGGCCTTGAAAAAATCATATTTGTGGTCTTAGCACGAGGCCTTGACTACGTGGTTATTATAGTCTAGCATTATGCATTCCATCATTATGAAAGTGGTTATTGATATTGCATGTTATTATTCAACCAGTAGAATATCAATGTGAAGAAGTGAATGGAATTATCACATTTTACTTTTGCCATATTATGTTGAACTTCATTTTTTAAAGGCTTTTGTTTTAGTTATACATTGCCTTAAATTATTATGTTTTTTTGATGAAAGCTTCCTCTATATTCTTATCCTTAATGATCATCTGAGCTCACCCCTTTCAATGTTTTAATATTTTCCAGGATGTGAAGAAGTATTTTAGGAATGAACTGCAGGGATAGTCAGAAGAGGATATGAGTGTGGACTATGAATACTTTGTTATTAGTTTTTTACTTTATGATGTAATGCAACATTTATGAATGTATCTAGTGTTTCCAAGGCTACTAAACTAATCGGTCTTTCGAGACTTGATCTTTTGTGATCATGCCAATGTTACGAAGTAATGCACTGACTATAGGTAGCTGGGGTCGGGGCGTTACATAATTAATTTTATTGTTATTTGAATTACTAGGAAAATAATTATATTATGTGGTATTTTTTTAATGACGAAATTTATAGATATCAAATATTATTTATGAATGAAAATATTCTCTCATTATACTAGGAATTCATTATAAATGTAGTGACAGGTAGGGACCAGTTATAGATAACCCTTTCAGGCATAAAATGGATTAATGAAAAAAATATGTGGCCGAAAGTATATATTATTTTGGTGTATACTTAATCTTAATCGAGAAAGGTTCTTATGGTATAAATTTTTTGATGTCTGAGATCATGATGTATAATATTAATAATCTCAGTCTCTGAAAAAGAATTTATTATTATCTTTGATATCATTTCAATGATATAATCCATAGATATATTTTAGTGTCACATTATTGGTTAAATTAAAAGTGTTATAAGTTTATTACAATTCCATATTGATTAATCCATAAAATTTAAGACATATTAAACTATTTATTACCCTTAGTAATAATTTGATATCACCCTTATTTGTTTTCCATTACCTAGGTTATATGGAAGATGATTTTGGAAGACCTTAAAGATTTAAAATGTTTTCAATTACAATGAATAATAATATATCCACAATATAAAAAAAATTGTTTTAAAATAGAAATCCAAGACTACTGAATATATATATGATTTTGTATTTGAAATACTAAATTTATGAAAATTTTATAATGTTACTGTCAAATCTTGGTTTCCAGGTTCGATGTTGATATAGTAAGTGTCAAATTATGTTTACCGCAAACATTGGGAAATAGTTTTAGGAAAACATTGATTAAGGAAAAGAATACATGATATTCTTTTAGGATATGTTAAATTGTATAATCAAATTATCTATAATTTTTGGAGGACATTATTTGGGATTTTCATGAAATTATTTTCATTTCTAGATACTATTTGTTGATGTGGCTTGAGAACAGTTGTAATAGGGGTATTAACAACAAAATTGGAAGATTATGAATTAACATTATTATCACTATTTTTAAAATAGTAGGTATTCTTGATCACCTTCTTAAACACTAAGAGTTATATGCAATTGTTTATTCACAATTTTATTTCCATCTACTATAAAGGATTTGAATATGTTTCTATTATGTATTGATATTCACAATAATAAATTATTTATGATTATGAGATTAATGATGCATAATTTTTTATTTGTGTAATTTGGTACACTAGATATGGTGTTAATGTTTTTTATTAAATATGAATAATGTTACGAATTAATTAAATAAAACCCACTATTTAGAAATTAATGTTAGAAGAAATAATGGTAACAAAACACATGGTCAACCTAGAAATTATCCTACTAATGAAGCCAATATACCAAGAAATATGGATGTGTATATCATTTATATATTAAGGGAGAACAAATAAGTTATGAGGAAACAAAATTCAAATGTATTAAATGATTATTCTAGAATAAAACTCTCTTATATTAGATTTCATCATGTTCTAGAAGACATAATCATTTTGTGTGGATAATAATTTATGTATTATGTAACCTGAAAAAATAATAGTATACATAGAATGTGATGTAAATAAAAATATTTTACTTGATGTATAATGTCTCAAGGATTATATTGATCAATGGGGTCATTTGATCCCAAATTTTGTTGCGGAATATTAAATATAGCATATAGAATTGAGGGATTTAAAAGAATTATTTTTCAAAAGATATTACCTCTATGAGAATAAAACTAAAATAATTAAATGAGACCATAAAATAAATAAAATGGATAAAGATAATGTTTTGAATAATGAAAAATTATTTTTTAGAATAGATATCTCTTTTATGGAATACTTATGAAATATTGAATGCATAATTGATGATTTCATTTTCAGGATTCATCCCCTTCACTAAAAGGAACTAGTTTCTCAAACCATAACATGATATGATGTAATAATTTTATGAACCATCAGAAAAAATAATGAATTTTATACATCCTATATAGAATTACTAATTAATGAATAATTGGCCAGATTTATACTAATGGAAAGGGACAATTTCGAAATTATGGAAACTATCAGAATAAAACAACTAATGGGAATTGATGTTTGTTAAATGCATCTTGACATAGGTCTGATTTTTCATTAATATAATGGAAATAAAAAATAACACTTACATGGTGTGCCTTAAACAATAAATACTTGTTAAATTTCTAAAACTAATGTTACTAGAATTATTGGAAACTGCGGTATATGAAGCACAATGAGACATTAAAATATTATGTAATCACTAAAATAGAGGATGAATTCCCTATTGATTGTGTGGTATGTACATTAATCATAATATAAAATTTAGATCATGATTAATTTTATTAAATGTCCCCACAATCATTTATGTGATCCATATTTTTCAAGAAAATGTTTTATTTAACAAACATATTGGGAAGGGAGTTGGAAATTATAGACACCGTGAACCATGGTACCCAGGTCGAGTTTTTATTTATTACATTGTACATAGAAAAATTGAATCACATATAAATGTATGTAATAGTTTTTAGTCATTTAAGACTAGATACAAACATGATTAAAATATTAAATATGAAAAAAACTAATACAATATTATATTTTTTAAATTAAATTTATTTTATCTTGAATATCCTTACACATCAATTGTAGACAACTTCCTAGAATCCTATGTAATGGAAACAAAATATGGGTAACCTCAAATAATCATTTTGTGTAAATTACCTCAGTATCTACAATGTATCAATAAATAGTAATCTATATGGGATATTAAATATCGAAAATCTCATACAATTTAATCAATAAAATTTATATAAAAAATAAGATAATAGATAATCAATATGGAAATGTAGACAAATAAATATAAATTACATTTAAATAACCTTACTATAATAAAATGAAATGTTATAATGAATATGAAATAGTAAATAACTGAAAACACAATACATTTTATCAATAATTATGAATGAAATGTTTCTAAGGATAATATCATAGAAATAATATAATGGATAATGAAATTAACATAATTTATATTGAAAAAAAGGAGTAATTATTCGACATCATAATCTTAGTAATTATGAAACCTCTACTATTAAGAACATTACACATGAATTTTTAAATTTGATGGGTTGTTATTCTAGAAATCCCATATAACTAATGTTATACAATTGATTTATCTCATAATAATACTAATGAATTGATGGTCTATCTATAACTATGCCCCACTATTATCTACAATTCCAAATACTTCGACATATATGTATTATTTGGTTTAATTATTAAAAAATGTGCCTTACCATTAAATCATGGTGTGTTACATCCTTAGGTTTTCAAAAAAATCCTTGTACTGATGGATTTCAGAATAAAATAAGTATTAAATGAAGAGTTTTGGGATGTTATTCAATAATTTTGTAGGAAATATATACATGAAGTAATGAATATAGGAGTACCGTGGCCTTTTAAGAGTGATGTGAGTGAAACACATGTAGTTTTTGATAAAATATTTGTATCCACGTTTTTTATATACCACAATGGCCCAAAATGGAATATTATATTGACAAAAATTTATAGGGAATAATATGCCTTGAAATGATATGTTATACAAGTTTTTAGCCCATTCTATACCCACTCATCATTGTTGAAACCCCAGGGAAATCCATATTTACTTTAGCATTGGTAAATAATTTTTACTAATTTCCAAATTCATTTTATATGAAATTCTGTTGAAATAATTTTTTAATATATATTTTAATGGTTCCAAATATGTAATCTATTATTTCAAATTCCATTCATTTTACAGTAAAATGATTAATTAAAATTAATCCCATTCAGTTAATGAGAATGTTGGTTTTAATGAGAATTTTTTTCAAGATTACATTTTTTTTATATAAATATTCAACATCAAAATGGTTAAAATGATAAAAATATGATAAATAGGTATATTATTTAACTAAATTTACATTATAACCAATTTAAAATTTTAATTTTTAATTATAAATAATTAAATCAAAAATTTTGATTTAAAATAAAATCATTAACATTCAAAATTCATCAAAAAATATAACATATATCAATATCAAAAAAAATTAACAATATCGTAATTTTTAATTGATTAATTTAAAAATAAAATTAATTTAATCAAATAAAATTTCTAAATATGGTAAAATTAATTATAAATTATTTTTGAAGAGGGTGACTAAATCTTGTTTTATAAATTTTATTTTTTTAGAAGACATTTATATTTCATTTAAATGATTATAATTTTATTTATAATAAATATATAACAATAATTTTTAATAATTATTTATTTTCATTTATAACCACCAATTTAATTGTTTAGTTACAATGGTATACCATATTATGGTTATTTTGACACAAGATTTAATGTTCCACATCTATCTATGAGATTTAATTTAATGAAATATTTTTTAGGATAAATAATATTAATTATTCTCTAACACACATGCTTTGAAAATTAATGGAATTAATAAAAAACAATTAGATGTTAAATTTTCCCTACCACAAATAAATTGTCTCACTAAATTTTACGCTCATTATTTGTAATCATGGGTTTGATATTTGAATATTATTTTCCCAAAACTCCACATAATAAAAATAATTAATAAAAATACTATTAATAATAGAGATATGAATTTTCAAATATCATATTCAATAAATCATAATTAGGATTCAATGTAGGAGAAAAAAATAAAAATAATATATCTATTAACAAGGAATAAATCTTAAAAAAATAATTATAATTATATAGGTTATTGATCATAAGAATTTTAATGTTTAAGGGAATGATAATAACCAAAAAACTATAAATATATGATAATTTAAATGAATATATCATTCATGGGATATTAATTTCATAGTATATCATTTTTATTTCATGATCAATTTCCTAACATTGATTAATTTGATTATTGTATAACAATATAATGAATAAAATTTAATTGACACTGGTATATATGATAAGAAAAATTTAATCATTATGTAATTCTTGAATCAAAATAAAACTCTTCACATAATCCAGGAAATGAAATAATTGAATATTTATAATTTACAATTTAATGGACTGTAAGATCCAAAAAGGGTGAAAAGTCATTCTCCATATGTATAACTATTTTCCAAAACTAATACTATTAGATTAAGTTATCCAATATAAAACTCTAATCGGTAAAACCCAATAATAACATCATTGTTTATTCATTAATATTTATTTATATCAGGTTTTATATCTTCATGGATTTGAACAATGTGTGTTCATGAGGATTGTGGGTATTGGAGGGGGGTCATAGGAACTAGGAAGGAGTTTTGGTGGTGAGATCTGAGGGTAGGGAACTTTCAAAACATGATAGTGGGTTTCATGATGTCCAAAATATTTACAATATTTTAATGATGGTTTCATGGAATGCAATATTTTAGGGTTTGAAATTTGGAATAATGTATAGAGGATAAAAATTTTCAGTTGAATCTAGACCTCATAGATTATATGATGTGAAAGCGAATTAAACATCATATAATTCTACATTTCAATTATGTGCATGTGTTTCTCTAACAGCTCATGATTTCGACCCCTATAGATGCAATATCCTTCTATCCCATCCCAAGTGACCCAATAGTCCCCTACCCACGTTGTTTTAGACATGTTCAATGTGAATCGATCTCAGGCATCCATATTTGATTCTTGGTGGCCCGGGTTTACCCAAGGTAATTTTTATTCATTTTATATATGTTTCTATCAGATTGATCACCTTTCCACATGTTCTTCTGCCCATTCTATTAATTTTTATTATTGATGTTTATAATGGGGATTATCCTCGTTGATGTTTGGGTGTCGCTATCGCGGTGTCCTCAAAAGTATGTAATTCTTACCCGATGTTTGATTGAAATATTGTTGTGTTGTTTCTTATTATGTGAAGAACATCGACAAGATTTTGTGTTTTGGAATTCATTTTTCTCTATATAGATGTGTGAAATATTATATTTATCATGACATATCTCATAGTATCCCTATTAAATTTATATAATAATTACATGAACTTGATTAAATAATTTTTATCAATCACTTTGCAATTTTGATGCTTTGTACCATGATAATGCTTTACCTCTTGATTTGATAGATTGTTTGATATCTATTCTTTTGATGTTTTTTCATGTCATTCTAGATGGAAATTGGAAATGAATTTAAATCTGAAAATTAATTGATAATCAACTAGATAATGGAATTAAAGAGGCACGTTTAATGATTCTTGAGGGTTTTTATTGTAATTTAATGTTAATAAAATTGACGAGAGGGTGGAAGTTTAATTTATTTTTCTAATAAATGTGAAGCATGATAATTGTTATTGGTAAATTAATCATAGAAATGTTAAATTGACTATTTAATTAATTTTTATTACCACTATATATTTTTACAACTATTTCCCATAGTTAGAACACGTGATAATGAGTATGTTAATTATTAATTGAATAAGACCTTGGGGTGTGATAAACGATAATGCATTTATAGAGTTAGATTTTCCATTTTTATTGCAATGTATAGGTTCCTTTTGTTTCGGACCTAGGAGATATTGTTTTGCGTGATTGATTAATTCCTTTATTTTGGGTCGATGGACCATTTCTATAATTTTTTAGAACCTCTTATGAGGTGATGTGGTCACGAGATGGTGGATCATAGAGAGATGTTGTGGTATTTAGTATGGAGACACCCATATGTGACGTGAACATGGATTGTTGATCCCATTGGTGTGTTTTGGTATTAGGGGTGGGGAGGCATAATTATTCAGTCATCAGTTGACACATAGAGTGTCAAGATATATCAGGTAATGAATGTGGTGTCGATGAAGACACCCAAGATAATGAAACATGTTGAAGCATAGTATGCCCATTATTTTGAAATTTGGATTCTTGTTTGAATACTTTTCATGGATGATGACCATATTATTTCATTATCATCATCCCTTTCCCCACATCATGATACTTATGGTTTTGATTACTCTCATTCCAATAGATGTGATGATTCTCACTGTATTCCATGTGCTTTATTTATTTATCTTCTCATGGTAAGAAATATCTATGCTTATTATATCTGCGGAGAATAATAGATGGGGAGTTCACCAATTCAATAATATAAGACCATTTTTGGTACAATATAATGTAACTTGAACTACCTTTTAATATGGAAATTACTATTGTTTCTAATTGGATAAATTTTTATCCCACGGGGTAGGAGCATACTGGGATGAAATATTGAGGTTATAATTCCTAGATTCCGTGGAATCAATTTTCATATGGTTAGAGGGCTTGTAAGATTGTTGAAATTAAAATGTAATGTATTTTAAAAATTAATAATGGTTGATTAATGGTTAGAGAATTAATTAACATTTAGTGCAAATACTAAAAAAGGAAAAAGATAAAATAATGTATCTTTTTTAAATGGATGTGTGATTATAGGATATTTGGACATAGTAGATGAAGTTGGTAGAGATGTTAGTTGCAGGTGAGTTGAAAACATGTATTTACCCATAGTGTGGTTGTGAAATATATTGTATCATGTATTTTTTGTGTTGTTACACAATAATACACCATTTCAGTAAGGGAAACTGACACCCTAGGGATTCTGAGTTATGGGGGAGTCTTACCCAACATCTTAGTGGGGGGAGAAGGTTGACTACACCCTTAATCCCCACTATCAGCTTTTAAAACATACTTGTGCTAGTATAAACAATAGTATTTTTTTCCAACAAAGGTGTGTAGATCGTTGTAATGGTTTGTGTAAATTTAAGATACATATTTTCTGGATATAGTTTCTTATGTAATATTATGTGTATAACATGTATATCCATTGATGGCTTGGGGATCATCACTCGGTGTATGGGATGTGATGGATTTAGGCATAGTATATGATATATGATACACATTATGTGGGATTTGGTGTCTCCTGTAAACATCTTGGAAACATTTCATTATGTGGACATGGTGGTACATTTTACGAGGTTGGTGTTATAGTGCTTTGACCATGTGTCAACTGGATGGACTTTAAGAGAGATATGATCATGAAATGCGATGTTGGGGAAAATCAAAAAAACCATGGGGGGAAGATATAGTAGGGTTCCATTGTTAATAGTTATTTTATTATATTCTATTGTATGAGATAATTGGGGAGAGTTTACATGGTAAGGCTAGAAACATAGTATACTTGTTTAGGTGTTGAGAAAAATCCACCTATTATTCACTGTGGATTATTATTCATTTCTTACCATTTTCACAAGAGGATATGGGGAGGATCCCACCAATTATACTTTTTGAACTCATATTATATATATATAACTTATTTTATTGGTCACATGGATATGTTTGGATATCAGGTTGGTTATTACTAGCTTATGGTTTGCAGAAGCTATTTGGGCTTTTTGGTTCCTATTATCATTACTTTCTTTGGAACCTACAGTTTTCCCTTTTAGGTGTAGTAGTTATAGAATGATATTAAATGTGTGTAGTTGAGTTTCATTATTTTTTTGTATGAGAAATATTTGGTTTGTTTCTGTCTTTTCCTTGTATTCCTCATGTGTTTCTCTTAGTGGGTATTGCCTTCTATATGTAGTATTATTCTACCCTTAGTGGTAGTCACCAACATAGTCCCTATTGGATGTAAGACTCTAGGTTCACAATATCTATTCTATAATATCCATAAAAGGATTGATATACATTAAGGGGAGGGGAAGTGACATAATCATATCAATGGTCTAGTTGTTGCTTTGGATAATGATTGTAGTTAGGCACATGGGAGGATTCATGGGTTGGTAGGGAAGTGGTTTCAATTATGTTTAAAATGTTTAATAAATATTGGATACTAGCTGAGACATGGTAATTTAGGGAACCCTTTTATATGAAGCACATACCATTAATCATACATCACATACTAAAGGCTGTGATTTTGGTTATAGGATTGAGACATAAGAATGGATCACAAATCATTCTTCTTAATAGATACAACCAAGTGGGTATACCTTGGGATAGGCTAACCTAAAATGAATAATTGAAATTAATTTAATAGTGTTCAAGTATTCCATTTTCTAGGTTATGATATCTGAAGGTTTTTTATTTTTTACGCATGTATCCATGATGGAATAATCTTTAGGTTCACGCAAAATATGTTCCATGGTTGGTGCCAACAGATCAATGTAGAGTGGAGGATAAAGATGATGACTCTTAAATGAGGACACTATAATAATTTCAGAACCAGTGTATGAAGAGGTACAGAGGATCCATTTTATATGAAATCAAAAAAAGATAGGTTGTAGGAGTTTGAGATAGCCATTGATTTGATATGTGCTCAGGATGAGCAATGTGTATTGCTGTCTGTGATTCTATTGCATGGGGGAAGAGAGGAATTGGTGGTTCCAGTTCATCAGATATCAATAGGATACGATATAATTGTAGAACTTCCAAGACCAGTTCAGATATGATTTTTATTCTTTAACCATGAAGTAATCTTGTCTATATTCACTGGTTACCCTTCTTTATGGGATCTCTAGTGTGTGAGTGTTTGGGATCCATTTTATGAACCATATGTAATATTATTCAGAAAATTTTCAAGATGTTGAGTGTTGGGTGAGGAATTTAATAGAGTATTTGTATCTAGAGATCCAAAATTTGGCAAACACATTTATTCATAAGATGTATCATGAGGTGCTAGGGATATCAATGTTCACTGAAATGATGTTATATAGAATTAAATTATCAAGAGAGGTGAGTCGTCATTTTTCCTGATGAAGTAGAGTAGTGATATGTGATTCCTTGTTTTCCTGACAGAATACCTTTAAATTATATAGGGTAGGTCCGAGCATTCAATGTCTCATTTAATTGGGGGAAGCAACTCTCAAACCTATTCTAGGTGATCAGATTTGAGTCTTTTCTTATAGAGGATGAGGTCATAAGCGGCGAGAGTGCTCAAATATTTTGACATGTTAGCATGCACTAGTTGCTCCCATTTAGGTTCCTCTATTGTGTAAGTTCCATTTGAGGAAATAGTAGTAATTTTATATAGTTTGGGATCCATATATAGTAAATATTCCTTGAAAAGGATAGACCCAGGATTCTCCCTATCCTCATAGAGCACAATGCGACCATAGATGTGGTCATCGTTAGGGTCAGAGAGGCCATGGAGCTGGTCATCCGTTGAATAATGCTTTAGTGTTTCTTTATCCAGGAGATACATATGTTATTTTTGGAGCATGTCTTTTCAGATCCAAGATATACATACGCATTCCTAACACCTTTCTTTTTTCACTTCATTGGGACATGAGGTATAGAGGTTTTCAATTCCCATTGAGGTGACTATTCTTGTTGAACATCGAGCTGAATTGTTTGAATTATATAGAAACTATGAGATACTAATGAGGTAGAAAAACCTATTTAGAGACTTCTTATGTTTACAAATGAAACCATATAACATCATCCCCATCATGATTTTTTTATATTCAGTTTAGGATACCATGGATTACTTTTTGAGGATGGTTTTACTCTTCGATGATGCTAGAGATCCAGGCATGTTTCTTGGAAAGAGAGACCCTGAGATGTGCTAGAGGTTTTTTCTATCCTTTTCATGCATGGTGGATGAGATAATTATTATTTCAACTAATGTTCAATAATTTCAATTTATGAATGTCTTAGAGGAGTACGCTTATGTCTCTCTTGGGGAGGATCTAGCCTTACCACCTTGATGATTGATTGAATTTGGAATTAAACTACATCTAGACGTGTCTCGTATCTCAATAAATCCATATTGTATGGTGCCTTATGAGATGTGAGAACTATGTATACATCTAGATTGTATGTCACAGTGTTTTTCTATTCAACTGAGTGTGTCTCTGTTGGGTGTACCCTTTTTTTGCGAAGAAGGATGATAGGAGTTTGTGTTCTGTATCCATTAACATCATTTAAACCATATGAACTTGAAGATCAAATATACAATTCTATGGATTGATGATTTATTCAATTAGATAAAGTGTAAATTTTAGTTCTCATAAATCAATTTGGGTTTAAAATATTATCAGATGTGTTTAATGAATTATGAATTCCTAAATACTAACGTCCATTATCATAGTGTAAATACAGGTTTGTTGTGATGTCATTCAGTGAGATGAATGATCCAAGTGTGTTAGTGGGGTTTATGATAACTATGTTCCATGAATTATTGAAGAATTTCATGGTAGTTTTCATTGAATAAATCCTTGGGTACTCGCCTTATGAGGAGGATAATGCTGCGAAAATGAATGTCCTTTTGGGATTTCTTCATCGTGATATATTGTTTGTGATGTTTTGAAATTGTGTTATTTTTGTTGATAGAATTCCGTTTCGTGGGACATGCTGTATCCAAAGAGGGAGTAGATGTTGATCCATTGATGGTAGAAGTAGTTGCGTCTTGGTAATCCCTATAGAGAGTGGCATACATGCTATGTTCCATAGTGTTGCAGGCTAGGATATATGGTTTATAGATGATTTCACACATGTTTTGACTCCTCTTAGAGCATTGAATGAAAAGGATCGCTTATTATTGTGAATTATGTGATTTATAAATATTTTCTTTATCTAAATGATATTTTGGTCATTAGTCGAGTTCATTGTACTCTTAAATAGAAATTTCATTTTGTTGTTTTCTATGATGATTCACATCTTGGTATGTGATTTGTTCTGATGCATTATTTATCAAAAGTTTCTTATGGGTATTTACAGTTAGGTCCCTATGAACATAACTATTCCACCCATGATCTTGAGTTTGTGGTTTTGGTATTGTTCTTTATGTTGGGGATACAATACCTCTTTGGGCTTTGAATTTTGGTCTTTATAGGTCATAAGTGTATGATTTATGTATTCTTCCTACATGACTTGTATATTCACTAGTTTTAGAGAACAGAGTTCTTACAGGATTACAAAATTTTGATTTAGTATAATATTGTACAGGGGAATGTTTGGAAGATTTTCATATAAGGATGTGGTTCACTGATGCATTGCGTGATTATTGTTATTCATGGAGTTTGATGTAATAATATTCATTAGTTCACCTAGATATGGGAGAATTAGGGGGAAGAGGTTGTCTTTATCAGATGATGGTGTAGTCATCTCTGGTGTAGTTGGTGGAGGAGTCCCTGTTATTGAATATTGATGTGGAGGTCTATAGAGACCTAATTTTTTATGTTGAGGACCCTGATGGTTGGTGTAAAGATAAACAACATCGCGTATTATTTTAGTGATGGATGTATATTCTGTTGGAAATGAGTGAGAAGCTTCAAATAGAGTTCCATAGCTCTCTGATGGAAGTACATCCTATTGTGAACTAGATGTACAAAGAATTTAGAGGTCATTTTTTGTGTCTAGGATTGAGGTTTGTTGTAGCAAAGTTCTTGTCGTTATGTTTAGCCTTTTCGAAGGTGCTGGTCAAGTACTGTTTTATTGGTGGTTTTCTCTAACCATTATATGTTCTTTAGTGGATGTGAGAAGACATATCAATTGACATTTTATCTAGTTTACATCAAACTAAGGAAGGATATCACACTATGTGGTTTGTAATGTATCATTTTAAGAAATAATATCACATAATAGTGATCATGATTTTTATTTCGTTAGAGTGTTTTTCGATGAAGTTTCCATAATATGTGGTGTCACACCAAAGATTCTTGATGGAAATCATCTCAGTTAGAGATCGCAGTATTACCTCTATAGTAGGGATAGGTCTCTATAATGAAATTTGCTCTTAGTTATTCCTTAGTATTTCTTTCCATCCATAGAAGTAAGGTCAAATTGAACAGAAAGTCTATAATCAGGAAGACATGTTGCGCTATTGTGACCTAGATTTTCGATGTTCATGGAAGAGGCACATTAAAAATAGAGGGTTTTCATAAAATAATATTTTTCACTCCCACATCGGTAGGGAATCATTTCTGTACTTTTATGTTCAAACATTACCTATGGCATATCTTATAACACCTCTCCTAGATATAATATTGATAAATATTGTTTTTCATGTGAAAAACTTCCATTGTTATATTAATGATGACTCTAAAAAAGTAAATATGTTATATATCAATTATAAATTTGATGAGACCATTGAAGAGAGGCCTATAGGGATCTAGGACTTGTGAGAGAAGGTGTTGTATAGTCATGATATCCCATTGGTTTTGGTCATGTGGTATAATAGTGTTGTAGAGGCGAGTACATTGGAATGTTATTCATAAATACGTTCTTATAATCATGAGTAATTTACTGCTTTTCAATTCTCTTGAAACACTGTTCAATTTTTTTTGTTGTAGACTTTTTATCATTATGAGTTGGATTTAGATTTTTTCATGTTCAGGAATGAATATTTTGAGAGGAACCCCCTAGGAATGCTTTTAGAATGTGGTTATGGTTTTAGCATGTTGTATTCTTATACGAAGAATTTCGGAGAACTTTTGAGGTTGGGGATTCATTGCTTCTCTAGTTAATTACATGAAATTTTATAAATAACCATATTTATCCCCATGGATCATATTGAAATTGAAATAATAGTTATTTGAACTAGATTAAAGAATTGGTATAGAACACTTAGTGATCTTTCTAGATAGTACAACGATAATAGTTCTCCTCTGGTTTTTTAGATAATGGGTTATCTATTCCTTTTATGGTTTATAATAATGTTCTTAATGGAAATTTAAAATTAATGTAAATCTGGAATTACTTGACTATTTATTAGATAATGGAATAAAAAATACTTTTTTAATAAATATGGATGATGTTGTTGTTTTAATTTAATGTTAAACTGATTGATTCCAATGTGTATATTTAATTGAATTGGTTAATGAACGTTTAGCATGATAATTCTCATTACTTAAAGAAATTAAGAAATGTTAAATTGATTTTCTAAATAATTTGTTATAGTTTTGATATATTTTTTCTAAGGTTACCCATATTTATTTACCATTTTTAGTGAATCAGTTAATTCAAGATGGAATATGAACCCGTGGTGTGATAAATGATAATATCATTGTAGGAACCGAGATTACTTTTTTAAAATAATGGACGTGATCTTTGTGTTTTGGATGCATGATATCTCATTTTATGTGAAGTAATAATGCATTTATTTAAGGATGAGAGTCATTTTCTATATTTGATTCATGGTTCTTGTGATGCAATGTTAACAAGAAATGGTAGAGCCTATTGGAATATTGTGGTATGTGGGGTGGGGAGGGCAGGATGTGACATGATCTAAGATGGCTGATCCTGGAGGGTTGTTGTGGAATGTGAGGTATGTAAGACTATTTATTTAGGAGATGCTTTATTATTTAATGGGATAGATGTGTTGGGATACACACATGGATTTGTGGAGGACACATGAGATAATAGAATTGGTATAGTCTAGGGCTACCCATTATTATTAAAGTTGGATGTTTATCTAAATAAGTTTCATGAATGATGTATGTGTTATTGTTTTTTATCTTATTTCCATTACCTAATTCCCGAGGTACATGGTTTTTGTTACTCTAAATTCATGATAGGATAATACACATGTGGAATTCCATATTTTTTATGCATTTAGCTTCTCATGGTTGGAAGATTTTATTCTCCTACTATAAGTGGGGAATACTAAATGGGTAGTTCACCAACTCACTGTGTCGAACCCCATATGTTTGGTAGCATAGAATGTTTTCAAATAAATAATGGTAATATGAAAATTATTTATGTTAATAAAAGAATAAATGTCTAACCCACGGGGTCATAGGTTTCTCAGATGTAATGCATAGATTATAATTCTGAAAAGTTAGGGTCTCGTCTTGATAATTCATAAGGAGAATGTACCATAGTTGAGATGCTAATTGAATTTAATGATGAAAATGATAATGGTTAATTAATGGTTATATATTTAATTAATGTAATATGAAATTGATGAAAAAAAATAAGATAACAAATTTCATTTATTTAAAATGGTTTTACGATTATATGATAGCCAGTCAATGTAGTTGCAGTCAGGAGTCTGGGAGATAGTAGTTTAAGTTGAGATTGAGACTAACATATTCCCATAGTGGGGTTTTGATCTATATTATGTCATGTAATTATTTGTTTTTATATGCTAATCCCCACCATCAGTTAGGAAAACTAACACCAATTAGATTTTAAGACCTGGGTATATTTTACACAATATATTAATGGTTGGATGGATGGATAACTACCCCCTTTGGCCAACTTCTCTTCTCTTTGTGGTTATTTATGCTAGAATAAACAATTCTTACATTAAGAAATATATGTGGGTAAAGGGATGTAATAATTTTATGATTATTAATAGACTTTTATTTTGTATAAAGTTTCCAATGGAATACTGTAGGTACAAACTATATAGGTGGTGATGACATATGGATCCTTACTCATTCTATGTGTTGTGATGGATTGAGTAATAATTCTCAATGTATGATACATGTTATGAAGGCTATGATGGATCTAAAAATATACCTGATTAATTTTGGTAATATTGAAGTGGTGGTGTGTTTCATGTGGTGCATGATGAAGTGCTTTTCCCAGGCATTTGTGGGTTGTTATATTGGATATATATTCTAAATATGTAAAATGTTGTTGGAAATCACTAAACATGTGGGGAAGAATTATTTGTGTTCCATAGATATTTTTTATTATATTATATTATATTTTATGTGATACTTATATTGAGTAGACATGGTGAGGCTGGGAACATAGTATACCTATTTAGGTGATATGTTAGTTCCTCTCGTTTTTTATTGTTCTTTAGAATTACTTTATTATCTTTTTAATGAGAGGTTCCAGGGAGGATCTTAGGGAGAACAATTTTATGAAATCCCCCCCCCACACAAATATATATATATATATATATATCCAATTCAGTTTTTGGATTTTGGATATTATGATTTCCACTACTAGCTTGTTTTTTTGTTGGAGCTGTTGAGATTCATGGTCACTATCTTCATTATGTTCTTTTATACTTGTATTTTTCCTATTATGTTGTAGTAGCTCATTCATGAAGTTAAATTTATGTATTATGTTTTTAATTTATCTGATTTTTTTAGAAGATGTTAGTTGGTGTCTGGAATATCTATCAATTCTATATATGTTTTATTAGAGGGTAGTGCCTTCCATGTACATGTTTATCATACCCTCAGTGCCGGTAACAAACAAAGTGTCTACTAGAGGTGAGACTTGGTTGTCCTTATCTATCTTCTCATATAGTAATTTCTGTAGGGGTATACAATGTTGGGGGTGGGTAATGAATTTTATTCAAATTGTTTAACTACAAATGTGTTAACTAGTATATCATATAGTTATGTGGTAGGTATTAAACTCTTATCATCCCCTGGTTGTGGGTTCAAGCTCTGTAGCCTTTCTAGAGTTGATTTATTTTCACCTAGAATACAAGTTTACCTTTTTATATAACAATATAAATATAATTACAATACTATTACAAAAAACACTGATGAAAATCATTGAATTAAAATTAATCATTAGATAACATTGTTAATAAGGATTTCAATACTACTTAATTTTAACTTAAATATTCTATTAATAATTCAATGACTATTTTTACAATTTCATTACAGACAATATCAAGTCTAATTTTTATCAAACCCCATAAAATTATTTCTACAAAATTTTAATTCATTATTCTTGAAATATCTATTTCAAAAAAATATATATCAAAAAATAGTTTTTTTAATAATTTTCACCAATTGTAAACTTATTCATTCTAATATACCATTACATAAAAAAACAAAAATATGTTATTATAGGATTTAATTTTTCATCAACCATGAACATATAAACCTAGAATATTATTTATAATTATTCACAAAATTAATACATATATAATCACTAATCATTAAATGTTTCTTATTTATTATAACCAAAATACCATTTTTAAAACTACTTCTAAAATTTAATTCTTGATCACCAATACATAAACAATTCACATTTTTTATTTCTCAATTGGTTATTCCATATAATAGGGTTTTGACATTAAAAGAGTAAATTGATCTAGATAATTTTTAGGTTCTTCAAATTTAATATAATAAATTTTCAATGGATAACTTGACTAAAATTTATTTCCTCAAATAATATAGTATTTTTCCTTATCAGATCATTAATTTATTCACTTCCATTAATAAAATAATGACTTATTATATTCCATTAATAAACATTTATGGGTATCTACCTCCATGATTATATAAAGATTGAAATTGATAATTTATTTCTTCATGGTATCCACAACTCGTGTTCTTATAGAAATCTATCATTTTTATATTTCGTATGTCCAAGTGTTGATTAACATATTAGATGATAATCAAATTTTAGGATAAATGGTTGAAAATAAAAATAATATCATTCACACTAATAATAATCCCATTTATTTTCTCAGAGATAAAACATTTTCCTTTGTATTAATGGATAATATGATCATTCAGGTTACTCTATTGACAAAAACAAAAATTAATATTTTTTGAAACAATAATCATACGATGAAATATATATAAGCATTATTTTTTAAAGAAAAATCATGAAACCCTATTACTGTAGGGCACTGTTGGATTATAATAGGATATTCAATATCATTATCTATTAAAATCCTCCATAAATGGTTATAAAATAATGTTAATTTTCTGTATCCAATCAACTAGGACTGTTAAACCAAGTACATGTTATGGCCCATTTTAATTAACGAGGTGATGATCGGGTTAATCCCAAAATTCCATCTTCAGTGATACTACTCACATATACATCTATTAAAGAACCACATCCACTAGTTGTATCCATTCAAATATTTATTTCTAGGAAAACCAAATAATATATAGCATATAAGAATATTCGATTGTTCATTTATACATAACCTGGAATTCTATCATAGAGTTATGATCCCTAATATATTTTTTCATAATTCAATTATCTGATTTTTATACAAATAATCTTATGATAAAAACTATAGTTAACCCTAATCAATAGATCAGAGGTAGTGATTGGTTTATATTATTAGCCTAAGGAACATAATATCATATCGTGGGAGAATAAATTGATTAGATGTCGAGGAAAATAAGAAACACATATAATTCCCTTATATTTTATGAAAACATAAATAACAACATAAATGTTTTCATGAATATCATTATTCCATATAGAATACTCTTAAAATAACTCATATTACACTTTATGGAAACATAGGGAATTTAAAAAATTGGTGGTCTCAAATTCTTTGTGATGGTTATGTAAATATGTAGCTATCACAGGATAATAACGAATAATCAATATTGGATGGTAATTACCTGAACATAGATTCAATTTAATAAATAAATTTTCTATATGAATTAGAAATGACATAATAAATATGGGCAGTTGAATAAATAAAATCATAAGTAAATTAAATAAATTGGATATCATGATAAGATATGGAATAATAAATAGGGCTAGGTGAATAACTGAAGACACATGACATATATTCATTAGCTGAGAATGAAATGCATCTAGAGTTAATAACATACTGAAAATAACATTCATAATAATGATAATTAAATTATAAATGAGTTAAATTCTTAATTATTGGAAGTCATTACCTCATTCATAATGATACATCAACTATCAAACTTGTTCATTAAGACATTTTAAAAATGAAGGGTAGGTAATTACCAAAAACCAATTTAACTATGGTTATCACAATAATTCATCCTAGGAGACTATATATTAATCAAGAGGATATCTACAATCGGACCCCACCCATATCTAAATGACTAAATCATTTATCATTGAAAAAATAATTGATTTAAATAATTAACAATATGCCTCACCAAAAAATATCTAGATTGAATAAGGAAACAAATTATCAATAATTACCATGTCAATATAATAACATTAAATGTAAAACTCCATATGTTGAAATTTTATATGGTTAATTGATAAGAATATATATGATACGTAATATAAGTTTTCATATAAAATTTAATGTCCAACCATAATACGAAATTTAATAATTTTAGGGAATGTTAATGACTGCAAATATTTATCAATGAATTGAGTGTCAATATTATCCTTGTTCCATATAATAATAAAACATAACAGGTAAGAATAAGGATGGTATGAATACAACATATCCCTAGTGGATTATATGTAATGTAAATTGATTTTATCATTGATTAATATTAATTCATCAAAAACATATTTAAAACATTATTAATGAAAATATAAATTTTCTATTGAAAAATAACATTTAAAACTAAATGTTCAAAAATTATTTGAATATAATTTTTATTTAAATTTACCTCTGAAACAAATAGTGGAATATTTATAAAATTTAGTGCATACTAAGGTAAGATATTCCCTATATGTCATTAGTCATTAAAACCAATATTCTATTCATGTTTTTTGTAAAAAAATATGGATATCCTTTATAGGACATGATAATTTGTTTAAAAAAAACTAGGTAAAAGTTTCCTTGATAAAACATTTGGAAAATGTAGAAAACATTTTTCGACTAATTTTTTATATACCATTTTTCTGGAAGAATATATTTTTTCAACAGAGTAGATAAATATAGACATATTCTCTTAAAAAATTATTAAAATTTTTATTTCAAATGAATAAGAAAATAGAAGAAATGATTGAAAAAATAACAAATCATTATAGATGGAAAAAAAATTTGGTTTATTATAAATTAATCAAATAATTTTTTTTCAATGGAAACTAATGTATAAAAAATAATGATCATATGAAGTTGTGAAATAAACCCTTAAAATTTTCATCACATTGAAGTGCAGATTGATAAATGAAGTTATTATGCATATCTATTGTAAATCCATATAAAAAATAAAACAAATATATGGAAATTATTTAAATAAAAAATATTATAATTTAATTGACATTGAATATGTAGTATAAATCAATATAAATAAATTGTGTTATGAAATTATATATTATTGGTAAAATTTTTTTAAAACCCCATTTGTGAAAAACAATTCAAATTGAAACATATAAAATAGGAATGATAAATTAATTTTGATATAACTATGAAATGGTTAGTACAGAAACCATAGAAAATAAATTTGTTTCATAACATTAAAATTTTCCTCAATAATGGGAAACTAATATGGTGTCCCTTAAAAAGAGATTCTAATTATAGTGGTGATTAGTAAATCGGACTATTATATATATCAAATGAAAATAAAATAAATTTTTTTAATAATACATAAACTAATCCATTTAAATTAAATATATAATTTTATCATGGAATTACCAATTAATTATATTTTTAATAAAATTAACAAAAATTAAGTTATACAATTTCTTAAATCATGCTTATTTTTTGATGAACATTCATTAAACAAAATTATAATGGTTTTAAACATGTTAGTAACTTATAAAAGAATATTATTTATATTCATATTATTACATTTTATTCTTTTATAACATATTATCATTCATTCATTAATAATTAATCATTGTTTTCGTAGCTTCGAGTTTTTTTTCTATGTTTTCACATTTAGGAATTATCATGAATGATGTATTGGTTGTAAATTTTATATACTTAGTTAATATAAAAACCATTTATCATGAAATAATTATCATATTTACAAATCAATTATTCATTTAATAATAATCTCAAGTGTTGGTTTTGAGAAATGAAATATGCTTTAATGATTGAGAAGGTAGTATGTACGTATTCATGGGTAATGATTCCATTTTTAAAAAGTCATTATATAAAATAAGAAAGAAATAATTAATATTTTAATAATAATAATAAAATATTAAATAACATATTAATTTTTATATGAAGTAATATATATCATATATGTGGAATTTTGAAGAAATTATATTCACAACTTTTTAAGAATGCCCTAGAAAATAGGCCGGGAAAAGAAATAATCATCTATATATGTGTGAAAATGATTGAATGAAAATGATATGTGATACTTTAATAATTATGTATATATAATTAATATCATATTTATTTAATTTATATCACATTTATTATTTATAAATATCATTATTCGAATCAATGTAATTAATTATTGATAAACAAATCACATCGCTAGCGACATGTGTAGTATTTCGTACACACGAGAAACAAAATCATATCAACATTGAAATGAAAAGTAAAAAAATTCAATTATGATTTAATGTCTCCATATATATAATTATGTTATAAAAATAATTTATATAATTTATATACTTCATGATACCCCACAAAAATAATTGGTAATTGAAAAACAAATGAAATCAATTTGATAGGCTGTAATCATCCATTCATAATAATGATGATTTCATAACCCTTTTGATGGAAGGGGGGAAGATTTCAGTTCATTACCATAACATAAAAACATATCATTATATTTAATCTACATTTTTTAGATTTTCATTATTATTAATAATTTAATTAAGTGGAGGAAGAAATAAAAAATTGTTTGATAGAGAACAGTACATTTTCTTCAGGTAACATGATCAGGTTTTCTCCAAAAGCCTTTTAAGGATTGAATTATTTCAAATATATTGATTAAATAATTTTTTTATGTACTTTGGTATTTTATTAATGATGGTATTGTCCAAACCAAAAATGGTTTGAATATGTAAATAAGGGAGTATTGGGGTGTCCTTTTGTAAGTCAGATGAGTTCACACATGTAATTTTTGAAAATAAATGGTGTACACATGTTAATTATATGACAAAAAGATATAAAATGGAGTAAAATATAGACTTATAAATTATAGGTTATAAATAAAGACACATGATATATATGATACATGTTTATATATCATTTTAACTATAATCTTCCTTGTTTAAACCACTTGGAAATTAGTTTTTACTATAACAAAGATAAATAATTAATACTATTTTTGTCCTTACAGTTGGTAAAAAATTATTTTTCACTTATTAGATAAGATATATTATTATTATTAAAAATTTATAATCCATTTTTTAAATTTAGTAAATATCATAGGTTTATATTTATTTAATATTAACTCATATGCATGATGAGAATGATGGTTTTCAAAGAGAATATTTCCAAAATAGTAGATTTTTATTTATATCAAAATTTTATGTATGTGATTAAAATTAAAAAAATTGTAATAGATATATAATTCAACTAATGCTACTATAAACCATAATTATGTTAAATTTTAATTGAAAACATTATTTAAATGAAATTGTAATTTACAATTAAAATTAATTTATTTTATCTTTTCATCAAAAAATGAATCATTTTAGAAAAATCGAAAAACATAAACAAAAGATAATTTTGATTTGATAATTTCAAAAACATTTTTCCTTCTATCTACAAAATTTAAGAAAATATAAAAAATAATATCAAATTATGTTATCAATAAATGGATAAACTATCTTTTAGAAAAAATATGATCATTCATAAAATATTTATTATTCTTTAAATTATTGTTATTTTATTTATAATCAAATTATAATTATATTTTTTCTTAATTTAATGATTACTATTAATATCCACCAATTGAATGGCTATATAATATTGGTTTGCTCTATTATAGTTCATTTCAACTCAGGGTTTCATGTTCCATAGGCTATCAAAGAGATTAAATTTAAATAAATATATTTCATTAGATGTTAATGATCAGTGGTGCATGGTTGAAATGCTATATAATACAATTTTATTCTTTTAAAATAATGAGGTGTTATACTAATCACAACACATAGTGAAATTCTCACTACAACAATGATGTGTAAGGAATTTCCACTAATGTAAAATAAACATGCCTGATTAAACGACCTTAATATCATACATACAATAAAACTTCATATATGAAATGGTGAATAGTAGATTTCAAATGAAATATACAAAATATTATTGAAAATAAAATAAAATAAATATTAATGATGGAGAGATGCAAATACATCTGTAGATCTAATACTACGTTACCAGATTCATGTTCGGATCGACGACTTGTAGAATTTATAAATGAACTTATATGAGAATAAGAGTAAAAAAGTATATGTATATAGGAAATATAGTATTCAATTATAAAATGGGCAAGTTATATTGGAAGACATTTATGTATTTTTTAGTTATTACCTATATATCAACTAGATTGTAATGTCTCTTTTCCATTGTTTTAATCAACTATGCAAGAATATTATTAACGATTTGTCATAAAATTGCCAATGTGTAATTAGTGGTGTCTATGAAAAAAATAGTAGTTTTGTGATAGGTGATTCATCACCCCCTGATTTTTATAAAAGGGAAACCCTATTATTTTTTTAATTAATGATGTTTGGTCCATGAGGTTGTGCTTTTATTATTGAGGAATAATTTTTTTTATGATAAATAGATATTATCTTCACCCATAGATTGATGACATATTTTATCATCTTCTAGGAGAATAATAATATTGAAAAATAAATATTTATTCAAGCTATTGTACATTGTGAGTAAAGAAGTTAGATATTTTTAAGGAATTATTTTTGACTATGTAATGAAATTCGATGTTCAATGTAATCCCATCTGTATTAAAAAGTGCAGCATGGATTTTTATTTACATAATAAGATGATTACTGAATTAAAATATTTATAATTTTGGATTGTTATTAAAAAATTATATAAATTTTAACAGAAATATATATTTTGATCATGAGAATAATGTTTTTATTGATCATGAGACTCGTAAAATAATTAAGATATATAGTAAATTTTAAAAGGGGGAATTATAGATCTAGGTTTTTTTTCGTTGATATATTGTCTAAAAGGACGGATGCTATGATAATCCAACAATGATAATGGAATTCCCGTAATTCCACACAATAAAAAACTAAACTAAGTTATGTAGATTCAATGTTTATTCATGATACTATTAGTGATTTCATCAAAACAAAGTCAAAACAATGTAATCCATTATCCCAAATCAAGAAAAATTACATTCACATGGAAAAATGAAAGTGAAAAATCATTTCAATATTATTTCACGATATTATACAATTTATAAATTTATAATATTTAATCATGAAATTACATGTTTATGATATATAATGATGCATCGATTAAGGAAATTATTGTTTTCTTACTATATGAGATAAATCTCTTTCATATACATCAATGTAGTGAATGAATAAAAAAAAGTAATATCTCACTCATCATCCTCAAGTTTCATTTGTATTAATATAATTGACGATTTGGAGTCATTATCAAAAGAGTATATGATATAAGAATAAATTATACCATATGAGCATAAAATAATTTTTTTCTAAAAAATTACTCTACACGGGGAAAAAGATATTGAAGAAATTACTCAAGGATTATAATTTCTCAAAAGCAGATCATTCAAGGTAGTTTTATAATATAGAATATCCTTTAATAAAGAAATAATATAGTGTTACGAAAAAATGAGGATTCATATTTATCATATTTTCATGGATTTAGTATATAAGGATATTGTATTATTTAATAATGGTGGAATAACATACTTTTTGGAAATCACTTCAAAACAATCGTTATGGGAAAATATAAAAATTTCCATTATGAGTATGAGAATATGCCCATGAAAATTAACTTCAATATTTATGGAAAATTAAAAGGCTTCATTTAAGAATTTTTTTTTGTATGTTTGAAAATATAGTACGAGTTCAATCTATTCCCGAAAAAAAAGTAATTTTTTTTAATAATGCTCATTACTTGAATTCCCATATACACCATAGTAGAAACAAGATATAAATGAATTTGAACGAAATATTTCATTGGATAATATGCATAGTTAACTTATAGACGACTAATAAATATTCTTATGTTTTAGTCATGTCAAGGATTATAGACATAATCCAAGGGGATTCATCCAATATCTTATTCTTTCAATTTAGAAATCGGATGATATTTCCATATCAATTTTCACAGATGTACCAAATAATCATAGAATAAATGATGTAATATGGACTATTATTGATCATATATCCAAATATAAAAGTATTTATTATATAACAGATGATTTAGATCTTGGGTTATATTCAAAGATCTATTTTAATGATTTATTATGACGACATCATCCACTTTAATCAATTTTTTATTTTAATGATCTAAACATTAATTCAAAATTATTGTACTGTTTTCAGATATCTTTATATATTGATAGTTATTTTAGAACCTCATAATACCCTCAAAATAATGGATAATCTGAAAGGTAAATTTAATAAATAGAATACATTATGATATTTTTTTCTGTTTTCATTTAATGCGTGTGGGATAAGAATTTATCTTTGGTTGTGTTTTCATATAAAAATAATTTCAATTTTGGTATTAAAATGGAATCATATAAAGAATTAAATGTACATATATTACTTAATTCATTTTTTGGGATGATAGTTGAAATTGGAATAATTTCTGTCATTGCCATGTTGAATAAAAAAAAGAATAGAAAATGCATTTCAGAATCAGATTACATCATTTCAATTCAAGTAATTTTTTTTACCTAAAACAAGAGGAATGATTTTGGATTTAAGGTGAGTTTCATGTTTAATTGAATATATCATTGTTCGATATTAAATCAATGGTAGGTAGAAACAGAAATTATGGTTAATGTACATCAAAACATTTTAATGTTTGAGTAGAATTGGACATGTTACTAACCATTCAAAAATTTTATCGATCCTCTCTAATGTACATGTTGTGTATCATATATATTATTAAGGATCTACATGTCAAAAAAATTCATGCCCTCACCAATAAATAAAAAGAAATGGAACCAAATCTATCTTATTATTAAGTGACTATCAAGATTCTTGATTGTTGTGATAATTAATTTAGTAATAATATAATTAAATTGTAAATATATATTTGAGAAGAAAAAAAAATTTAAAAATAAATGTGTGAACCCTAGGATGTTATAAAGAAGAACTATCATGTTTTGGTGAGAAGGTAAAATCCATGATAATTTCAAGGGAAACGTTTTGTAAGTGGGAAGAATGTAACAACTACGACTCGATTATATTATCTGAAAATTATATTTCTATAAAATATAAATAAAATTAATATATATAAAATTTATGTAACTAAAATTATAATTTTATATGATAAATATGTAATTGTAAAATACATGGTAAAAAACATATAATAAATTATGGAAATTTAAAACTATAAATAATTTTTTACAAATAATTTAGAATTATAGTATTAATATTTTCTTCGATTAATTTTTATTTTATTATTAAAATCTATGTTTTTGATAATTTATAGATGATAAATTCGATATAAATAATTATAAAATAATTTGGAGGCAAAGTTGTGTATTTTTAGGCAATTATATTTCAAGTTTAATTTCGTACCATAATAATTATTTAAATAATACATAATAGTGAATCAAAAAAATTATTTTTGTAGATTATATATATAAATATATGAATTTAAATCCATATAACTATGATTTTAGTCATATTGTAAATATAAGAGCACCATATGCTTCAAAAAATCATTTATTGATAAACTGTTTCTCTACATGTATTGAAGAATGTTTTCAAATTAAAATCTACTATAACAATGACTATATTATGTTAAAATTGATTCAATATATTTGGTAATAATTTTTTATTTAATATGAACTATGTCATTTTTTCCATAAAATTACAAAAAATGGTAAAACTTTATTGTCATGGTTAAGATAATATCGGGTTTAACATGTTCTATTCAATAATGATAAGTATCAAAATGAGCAATAAAATTTACTAAAAAATCATCGGTTGTCGTTATTTATAAAAAATAATTTTCTATTATAATTTGTTCCATTTGGAATCACATTATCCAATAATATAACATGACATTACTAAAAACCCTTGTAAAATTACATGTGTCCTGCTAACATCAATTAAAAAATTAATCCTTCGTCCCCCATATATTCAAACATAAAAAAAATTACTTTGATAAAACCATACCAAAATAATTATCCAACCACCAAATAAAAGTTATCATGATTCTAGTCTTCCCATGACACCAACCTGATGGTCTTAAATGAGATATCCAATAGATGTTCTTCTAAGAAAATGTAATTAAATTCACAATGTTATTTTATTTTTTTAATAATATTTTTTTAAAAATTAATTATGTATTAAATATTAAAATATAATATAAAACATATCACATTTATAATAATAAGTTATCATTTTTATTATATAAAATATATCTATCTAATTCTCCATAAAATGGTAAATAAAGTCGTTTCTCATGTTTACATAGGTCAACAACATCACAAATTGATGTAATTTGTTATCTATATCTAAATAACATGGATGATCATAATTATTTAAATATATAATATATAATTCATTTAAAATGATACTAGTTATATAAAATTATTATCTCATACACTTTTTTACCTTTTCACCCATTTAGTTAACAATATCATTTCTTGTGCATACATGTGACTTACAATCTCCACAAAGTGATGTGATTAATTTTTTACCTAAACCATTCATGATTTTTTCTCAAGGGTTTATAGTGAATAAATTATTTATTTAGCAATTTATAATCAATATTTTGATGATAAAAATATATCATATTCACAAGAACATAAACATCCATGATAATGGGTCTCTAAGAAAATGAATCAGTTAACACTCTAAACAATGGTAATAATGAAATATTTTTAGTGGACAGGTGAAAATATGATATTCTTAAATTATATATTGTATATTTATAATTTAATATATTTATGGAATAAATGAATAATTTTTTTAACTAAATAACATAGGATTTTAATGTTAATCCAACTAAAGATATGTTTTATGTACAAGATTATATCCCACATTCTATTCCCTTAAGGCTTATTTCTTATTGTACCCTTATTTAATTTTCTGTAGTGTATATATTTCCCCTCTGATAAATATCACATGAATTACTAAGTTTTTATGCTTATTAATGTTTTAATTATTATTTATTAAATCATAAGGATTAAATTTTGAATATTTTTAATAAAAAAGATTTTATTTTTTCAATATGATATTATTTTGAGATTGATTTTAATTTTTTTTGAAGATATATTAACATTTATCCTTTGTAAAGTAATTCTATTTTTTAAACACAGTTTATTTATGGAGGTTCTGTATTATCTTCCAATGATACCTCCCCTTGTTCCATGAACTATTTATGGAAATTTTTAAGTGAAAATTATAATTTAATTATCAATTCTTTATGTATATTCCTCATTAGTTTCCTTATTTCTCAATATTGTTATAAAAATAGGCTTTATTTAGATGTCAATTTACTAAGGGAATTTTGAGTATCCATTAAATTTTTGGTAGATAAATCATTATTCTAATTTTTTAAAGTGTATATATTGGAATTATTATATAAAAATAAAACTATATGTATTTTTAAATGTATATACGATAATTTCTTAATTTTTACCCACCATATCCATTTTATGTAATTTACCGTATTACATAAATTATTAGTGGTTTCAAAATAAATTTTTTTTATTCATTATAATTTTAATATTTAACATTAATTATATTAGTTCTTCCAATATAAATTATATCTTTAAAAGACTAATATTTTCAATTAATATATAGTATCCTCTTGTCTTTTATTCATTTTTTGAATATTAACATTCTCTTAAGACATTTACTTTATTTTTTTCATTTTATATTAATTTTTTCTAATATAATATAATAAATTGTCTTGGATATTAATTTTTATGAAACTACATATTACATCTATGTTTGGTGAAATTAATTTAATTTTATATTATTTTATGGGTACATAATGAGATAATTTATTGTTCTTTAAAAAAATAAATTTTTTCAATAAGGAATATTACTTCTATGTTGAAATTATCATTAAATAAAGGTGTAATTCATTGGATTTGTAGAGGATAGTGCGTCCAAGTTATAGTTATACCCTTGATGGATCCACTAGTCTCTTAAGACCAATATATTTAAAATTTTAATTTTTTTTTCTGGTTTATAATCCCTAATAGTTTTAAGTAGTGTTACTGTATGTTATTTATGTATAGATATAATTTGGTTTTAGAACATGATGTTCAATTTATGGAATGAATTTTTTATGAAAATTTGGAATTATTTTCCATGATATAATTGCATTAATATTATAAATGTATTAATTTCATTCTTCAGTTGAGGGTTAAATTGGAATTTTTTCAGTTACTTACTTTTCTATAATGATTATACATTACATAATTTTGATTGTTTTTTGTATGTGACCCTTAATATATATTTTATCTAAATTAATATTTTTTTTCAGTCCCTATATTATTATTAATATTTACATGAATTAGTTCAATTATTTCAAAAAAAAATTCATTGATATGATATAAAATTTTTCCATGATTTATAATGTTTTTTTTGTATACATATATCTAACAAATACTACTGAATGGATTAGTACTTTTTTATTAGACCCACTATATAATTATAATATAATAAATTAACTATTGTATGATTGTTAATGAATTTTGGGTTATAATAAAATTTAACAAAAGGTATCATTAATGTATTAAAAATTATAAATACTTACTACAACTATGATAATGTATTTTTTAGTCTGTAATATTCCATAAAATTAAAAATTATTCTCTTCAGATGGATAAATGGAGGTTAGTAATGTTGTATTAATAATAGATTATCTAAATAATTTCCAGTTTTCTTATTTATATAAATATGTCTTTCTTAGCACAAAACATACCTTAATTATATAAATACGAGTTATGCTGATGTAGATTATGTGGCTAGCACTCCTTATAAAACCTAAATTATTTTTTAAAGATATAAATTGAATGATCATAAACTAAGGGTTATCATAAAAATGATCACACAATAAGATAATTAGTATGATATTAATATTTAATGAGATTTTGATCAATATTCATATTAAACAATAATTGATATAGAAAGCCAGCTCATTGAAGAGTTTGTTGAATAGAATGTGTCGGAGAAAGAAAATTTTGTACAAAGGAACATGTGGAAGAATTTTCTACAAATAAAATGATAATGTATTATTTTAACTGTCTATGTTTGATAATAGGAGTTAAATTTTATTTCTCTTACTGATAATGTATATTGATATCATTACATCCCACATATTGATCATTTGACTATTATTATCTATAAGAAAGAATAGAATGCATCATAAATATCATTTTGTCTAATATATTATTATATAATTAATTAGAGAAAAAAATATAGTAGGATAAATCCATTTTTGGAGTTTATATATTTTGGGAGTGATTTATTAAGGGTATTTATATATTTCATTTTTATTTATTAGAAGGTAAATGTGCTTATTTCTTTAGTATTTACGTTTAATTTTTTAAAATTATTTTATGAGGTTCATAAAAAATATAATTTAAAAATATAATTTAAATGATTTTCAAGGATGTGAAAACATTTTATATAATGATGAAATTTTATTTAAGAAAAATGTTTTCTACTCTATTATTAAATTTTATATGGACTTATTGGATCATTATGATTAATAAAATATCTTGATTGAATGTGTATGAATGTGTATTACTATTTTATGAATATTATGATTGTATTATTAAATATTTGTGCTTCCAATAATGCGTTCAAAATAGAAAACCAAGAATTGTTTAATTATGATTTGTTTCTATGAGTTTTGAGTATGATAGCTATTTATATTTCATAATTTCTTGAAAAATAAATTGGGGTAGCATTTTTATACATATATACTTTTAAAAGATCATGTGTACAAGGGTAAGATTCCATTCCCATGAAGTAGTTTGTAAAATGAAAAGGCTCCCTTTGTAAATTAGAATTTTTTAATGTCTGAGATATTAAGAGTGATGAAGTAGATTTCATTCGTGCGTTTTTGTTTTTTTCAACACATAAATAATTTTAGAATAGAAGTAATGATTCTTGATTCATTTGATATGAATGTATCAATGAATATATGTACTCTGTGAAGATGATAAGAATTTATTTTTTATAATTTTGATGTTATATGGAGTTGTTTAATTTAATTATATATTCATATAAAAAAATTTTATTTTGATTTGACTTTCATTAACCTTGAAATGAAATAAAATCAAATATGACATCAATAACGCTCATGAATTTAAATGTCATGCTTCAAATAATATAATTTTATGTGTATGAATTTTTAAAAAAGAGTTTAAGACAAGGTAAATGAACTTGTATTCCATATCATAACATACTAATTGGAATTCATTTAAAAATTTATTTCATTCAATCCACATGGGACCTAAATTATAAATCCTTTTGAAGGATTTAAAATTTATATTGAGCCATCTTTGAATTTTATGGATAGTTTTATGAATTATAAAGTTCCTATGTATTTGGATTTAGTAAACTCTAAATAAAACTACTTTACAAAAAAATGACGTTTTAGAATATTAATTAATAATAAAATATAAATTGTGATGATTCCAAAGATATTCGATTGGGAATATAAATTATAAAAATAGTGATTATGATTCAGTAAAATGAACAAATTGTTCTCATTATATAGGAATATATAACGTGAAATTTAAAGAAGTTTTTTTCCAATTAAAATTCTCAAACACTATAAATTGATCCACTATTCCAATGTGACATGGGGAAGATATTATAATCAATATGAAAAAGCTATAAGAAAAAAAATATGTTTAAAAATTAGGTATGTTTTTTAATTTAACATTGATATTAGAAGAGAAATGATATTCGTTTCGTGGGTGTGAAGTATGTTTTATCATGCATAGATGAGGAGTGTGTAACATTAAGGGTACAATAAAAATAAGTGTTACCTTTATACATAAACTATCATGTATATTATTTAGAGAAATAATATGATGAAGTGGTTGTGAATATCTCATTTAGAAAAGATATTACATGTACCTATATATGTTTAAAATGATTTGAATGATTTATAATATCAATTACCTAACTGGAATTACCATTTAATTTTTTTTCATAAAAATTTTATTTAAAAAAAATTAAATTCACCTAGTAATAGTACAATATTTAATGAAAACCCTTTGAGATACATTTAACATTAGTAAAAGGATATTTCAATTTAACTTTTTATACATATTTAACTACTAAATCATATGAGATTTTCAATAAAGGAATCATGAAAAGAAGTATGATTATCATTTCATGATTTTGACCATTTTAATATATTATTCTATTTACAAATATATGTTTTTATCAAATATCTTATTTGATTTAATAAGTTTTATATTTGTTCAATATAGATAAAAAATGTACATGTTGTTTCACACCCCCGTAGTGATTTTTATGATTAGTTGGAATTATTTATCATATTATGTTTTTAAATTATTATAGAAAATATATTTAAAGTTTAAATGTTATATTTGATGATAAATTGTTAAGGGAGTACCAATTTAATGATATATATTAATTATTCATATAATGTATGATATTTAATGAATTTAAATAACATTTGATCACAATAATATTAGTTTTCATTAGTGTTTACATGTAATAAAAACAATATAATCACATTTAAGGATTTGTATACCATAGATTGTATTTTTTAATTAGTTTTGGATTTATATTGATTCAATGGATATTAAATTTTCGTAAAAAAATATTTAATAACATTCATTTTAATAAATTTGAATGTTACTCCACATTTGAATTATTACAAACTCAAAAATTAATTACAAACATTTTCACACGAAATTATTATATTAATATCATCATTAAGATAAAATCAAATGGAATTATATTAATCTAGTTGTTCCCCTAAATATTATTTCATATTATTCATTATGATATTTTTTTAAATATATATAAAATCTTATCTACAAAAAAAGAATTATTTTTTTAAATAAATCCATATCATATTTTAAAGGAGAATTAGGGTCCATAAATGTTTCTAAGAGGATATTAAGCTCAATATATTCAAATAATAACATTATTCCACATCCTGAATGATTATTTTAGATGAACCAAGGATACAATGCATATTTTTTACATTATTTTACATAAATATAATATATTTTTACATTAACATTTTATCCCTTGAATTCCATAATTTAGTGCACAATTTGTCAATATTATTCATTAATAATGCTTCCCACAAAGACATATCATACAAAATATTCTTTTTCATTACCTATTGAAACTAGTTTCATATGAAAATAGTACGGTCAAATTAATAGTAATTCCAAACAAATAAAGAACTATTAGGGAATTTTGAACTGATATTAAAAAATATAAATTGTATTAATATATATGAAAATAGAGGATTAATATAAAATATGTAGGTTACAATAAAAATATATCAAATTCCATGAAACCATAGTCACATTACATTGAAAATATGCTTGGCCTAAAACGAATAATCCTGACAATATATCAATTAAAATTGAATAATTATATATATTCATATGAATATAATCATGATTCATAGAAAAAATTATTATGAATACGGAGCAAACATAAGCATATAAATCATAACACATGTCACAAATATATGAAATTTCAATCTTATCATAATGGGAAATAGAAAACACATAATATTAACTCATAATACTATGAACATATATAATCACAATGTGTCCAATTTTAACAGAAATGACAAATGTAAACACAATAGTTAATTAAATTACCTAATATTCTCATTATATATAAACTAATATGTAATCAAGTAATGGAAATATAATTTCAATATAACTAAGAACATATTGGTATAATCAAACAAATTTCTACTTGAAATTGATTATATAATAATATATGAATAAACAATGGAAATAAAATGGGGTCAATATCATTTTTATGATGTATTTAATAACATAAAATCCAATAATCAATTATCTGATACAAAAAAATTAAAATAAAATAAAATTTTCATATGAGTTTTTAAGAGGTGATAGGTGAACCATGTTTTATAATGAAATTAATCATAAACTAGAAAAAAATGTAAAGTGGATAATATATTATGGAAACATATCTACTTGAATTTCGGTAATTTTTTTCAAAAAATTAATGAAATAATTCATATTCAATATAATTTTTAAAATGAGTTAAAATAAATTAAAATAGATATTCTAATAATAAATTTTATAATTATCGATCCTTCAAATGTTTTAAATGGTGAAGTAAAATAGAAAGTGCTGATTTTTACAATATGGTAGGCATGATTAAAAGAACACATTTTTATACATTTTTATCTTATTAAAGTATATCACATCGATTAAAATAAAAAAAAATATTTTTGAATAGTATAAAAGAAGTAAATATTTTTTAGAAGATAATACATATTTATTATTAAAAATATATGATGCCAATTTTTATCCTAAAAGTGAACATTGATTTGAAAGAGAACTACCCAATATATTCGGTGAAAATAAAATATTAAAACATTGATTTTTATTAGATATGATTCAATAAAATATTTAATTTTTAATAAAGTTAATCATTGTTGAATACATGTGTAATAATATTATAGGAAAATAAAATTTAATAAAATATCATTTATAGAATGTTTTTAATGAAAATTTAGTATGACTCATTAAAAAAGATTTATTTAATTAAACCATGAAAAATTTATTAATATGTAATTGAGGAAGAAGTAAAGGAAACAATATTAAAAAATAAAAATATCAATGAAATTAAAAAAATGTGTATCTTTATATTTGGAGAAATTGAAAATTGAAAATTGAAATTTTAAAAATTATATATAATGATGAGAATTCTTAGTGTCGATGAATTGTATTAAAAAACAAGATGTAAATTTTATTTTATTTTGTAAATTATAAATTTAAAGTAATAGAGAAGAGAATAATGAAATGTCATTAAAAATAAAATTATATACCTTATAGAATAAATATTATGTGATGGAAATAAACTAAATATAAATATTCAAAATATAGAGAGATAGTGGAGAAGTAATTTGAATTATATGAGATAATATTATGAATTAGAAATAGGTATATTAGATTCCCTATTGTATAGAAAACCACTAATATTATAACCATTGAACTTATGATTATAATTAATATTTTTTAAAATATATATATATATATTTAATTTACTTAATACCGTATATTTTTTTTGTAAATTACTAATTCACTAGAGATTCAATGTAAATATAAATTTTTAGGTATTAATTATTCCTTTTTTATGCTTGTATTTCTACCATGGTCTTAGTTTTTACATCATGATCATGTGTTCTACAATATATTAATTGTCATTGAATAGATATTTAAATTAACATAGATTCAAATTGTTATTTAATTTTTTTAACAAATTTTTATACTTCCAATCTAGAATGTATATAATATAATATTTAATACCATATATTATGAAATATATATTTTTATAATAATATAAATAAATATTATCACTACATTAATATGTAGTTAAAATAATGCAGGGAAAAAAATTATAATATAATGAGTGAATTTAATATTATTTCATTATAATTCCATTATAACAAGCTGTTGCTGGAATTATTTACATGATATTTTAGTGTTAATAAATATTTAATAATTTGGATGAGGATAAAATAAAAATTATGATAAATAAATGACGTTTGAATATATAATTTTGAATCATAAACTCTATCATAATAATTATTTTATTTGAATATATATAGGGGTTATTATTTATATTAGGGAATTCCTATTATTAATTTGTCTTATTTAAGTGAGAATTTTACCTTACATCGAATTGTAAATAGATTCGAAGGTTTGGTTTGGAATTTATAGGATTGGGGTAATTTTATTATTATTTGGAATATTTTTAAATAAAAATTCCATATATTATATGAAATTTAATTTTTCAAATGAGGTTGATCAATAACTAACCATTGTTGTGTATAGTTCATGAATCACCTCATCATCATTTTTTTAACGAAATGGTATGGTGATATTTTATTCAATTAAACAATACATCATTCTCTATCCCTATTTTATAATTTTCTATCACAACCAATTTTATTCCATCTTTAGTTATTTTTCCAAAAAATGAATTTCCCATATTATAAAATTAATAAAAATATTTTCTAAATGAAATCCATTTTAGATATCTATATTTATAAGATAAATTGATTTTATTTTTTGTGTAAAAAATTTTAAGCATACAAAGCTTCATTAAAAACAAATTTTTAATGATGAAATGGTTATATTTTTATGTTATAGAATTTATTAATCAGCCTATCAGAAATAATATATTATATATATATATAAACAATATAATATTTTTAAAATTATATATTTATAATTCAATTATAATCCATTTAAAATTATTGTTCTGTAAAATGAAATACAGTATTACCAATGAATTATTATTTTATTCATTTAGTTTATAGTAACTTTTTATTTGTTAATAAAATAAAAAATATAATATTCATAACACATTAGTAACCTATAAATGAAAAATAATATATATTCAAGATACTTACCGAATACAAGTATATGGAATGACTATATATCCGATAACCCCGAAATGTTAAATTCTTTTACATAATCCCATTATACATCCCTAAAAACATTTATATTATCCATTCACTTACTTTACATCAAATATATCAAATTTTTAGTTCCTTTCATTTGTTAAATAGTTTTACATGGAGTTATATTCTTCTATTAATTCCATCACAATGAATACTTTTATATTTTATTTAATCTAGGTCTTATTCTTATTAAATTATTGATTTAGTTGTTTCATTTATTTTCAATATAATTTGTTAGTATTTACATTATATTATATTATTTTAACATATTGAATCATTTCAATACCTATTTATTCAAATAATTACATATAATAAATGTTTTCTAACACATCGAAATAATTAAATTTAATTTAAAAACATAAATGATATTTTAATGTAGTAATTTATCATCCTAAGATTAAACATATAGAAATAACTAAATATAAATAAATGTAATTTTATATTATCTCTATAATAGGAGAACTAATTTAAATAGAATTAAAATTAATAATATAATTCATGACATATTATAAATAATATTTCAATTAAAAAAATAATCAATGGTGTTACTTTTTTGAACAATAATATTAAACTATTGTATTTACATATATTAAATTAAATCATTTTATTGCCATACTACCAATTTGATTAAAATAATTTGGGAAATTAGATATTTTGAAGGGAAAAATAATGATCCTTAACTAGTTTAAGGATTTTAGAAATTCTGATATATCATTTTTATTAAAAATATTTTTTACCTAATAATTAAAAATCTATATTATATACGTTTTAATGTATTGAAATTAATTTTGAATATATAGAAATGCGGAAGGGGCAATATGTGACTAAAAAAATATATGCTAGTAGTTATATCTATTAAAACTAATGAAATATATAAAATTATTGGATGAAAAAATTATTATTTTTTATGAGAATATATAAGAAATAAGTTATTTGACGATTTTTAACATTATATATTATGGTATGTTCATTAGTAATGCAATAATTATTAAGGAAGTCATTAACATAAAATATTTTTTTTCCTTGATTTTTTTGAAACTACCCTTCAAATATTTCATATAGTTATATTACAACAAATATAGATTCATAATTAATCATTCATGATTTCAATACTGTAGAATTATATTAATTGTAAAAATATCTTTTAAATTTTAATGAATAAACAAAAAATATTTATTTATAATAGTACTAGACTTCCAGGAATTATATAGATACATTTTAAAATAATGGTTTCCATAAATTAGAAAGTTTATTTTAAAAAAATTCATTATTTTATTCATAATTTGAAATTTATTATTTAATTAATTTATAAAATCTTCTTTAAAATATTATCATACATTAAATAATGAAAAAAAATCTTGAATGGAAAGTTTATTTTCCATTCCATAATTTTAAAAATAAATTTCCATTTTAGAATAGTATTGAAAATTATATAGTTGGTTTTGATAATAAAAAAATCCAATTATTTTATTTGGAATGATTTTTTATGTTTTATTTAAAATAAAATGATTTTAATACCTAAAATGATTTATTTTTATAATTTGATTCTTATTTCATTTTTTCAGTTTATATTTAAATTAACTTATACCAATTATTTATTTTTAATAATCACAAATGGATTCAAGATTTTAAATCTAGGGTGCAATTTTTTTTAAAATTTACATGTTATTTTTTAGCAATATGAAGAGTAACACATGTCATTTTGATATGGGGTAAAGGGTTAATTGGGTAACTTAAATTATAATAAAAATGAAACAGAGTGTATAATTATACTAAAAAATGACTAAATATAATTTTATGGTTATATTTCATCTATTTTATTCCAAATATAGATTTATGTACAATCTTCATTTATGTGATTATAATATTCATACTATTTTTTTTAATAGTCTATAATATCAAAATATTTTATTTAAAAAATATGTTATTGATAAAATAGTGCTTAAACAATGATATTCTTATTTATAAATATTATCTTCAGTTATAAGTGATTTATCTTAATCATTTAAGATGATGACTCAACTTACGAGACCCATATGGATGGAGCTCTCGAAGGCGCTCTCGACGACGAACCCTCCGAATGACGACGATTCCTCCAATCGACGCTAATGATCATCACAGACTTCCCCCAGTTCCCGGAGGTGGATGGGGGGATGAGTGTCTGGATCTGCCTTCTACAGATTTGAAGAAACCCTTTACCCACTTTCCTAACCCTAATCTTTTCCTGATTTCCCGTCCATCTCGTTAATACCGAAGGTCCCTGATATCCGATTTGGTGATCCTCAGCTTGCAATTTCTACTTCAGAGTTCTCTGAAGCATCTCATATCCTCAAGTTCACACTTCTGGCTCGTTTCAATCACCAAAAGCCGTCGGTGATTGAATTTGATCTCTACATTTTTGACAGATGGGGATTGAAAGAGCGCACGGTCGTGGGTCTTCATGAAAATCATTATATGATGATTCTCTTTGCATCGTAAGTGGATCTAATTTGTGCCTTATCTAGGGCTCCTCACCGATGCACTAGATGCAAATTCATTCTTCTTCGCTGGTCGTATGATTTGTATATGAACCATGATTCTCCCTTCATAGCAACATGGGATAGTTTTCCTCAATTTCCTTTACCTTTTCAAAATCCAGCAATTTTGTGTATGTTGGAATCCTTCTTGGTCGATACCTCTAATCTGATAGAAGAACTTTTGCTGTGTTCCATCAGATTAATCCAAGAATCTGTGCTGAACTGGATATCTCAAATCCGCATGTCGAATGGATTTGGATCACGGTTGGTAAGAGTTCAGATGGAGGTAGCCTGTTGCGTTTGAGTCATGGGTTGATCATTGCACAGCTTGTCGCTGGCACGGTCATCTGGTTGTCCATTGTCACAGTGTCAAGCAAGGAAGGCAGAATAGGGATGCTAGGCCCATGAACACCGGTGAACCAATGCTTCAAATGGGTGTTGAAGATCACGTTGGAGGTGTTTCTGGTGCTGATGCTTCTGGTAGTGGCCTTGCACTTCCGTTGGATGGAAACAAGATTGACCCACCCAATCCTCCTGGTGGTCCTACAGAAGTGCAGTTGGCGCATGCTATTCATACAGTCAATGTGGAGAAGGAAGTTCTGAAATCTTGTTCAGGGCCGAATGTATCGAAGGTTTTTGGATGATTGAAAATGGATCTTGGTGTTCTGGCTGGTCATGGGAAGGTGGGAGCAGGTGTCATGATGATCATTGATGCTGAAGAACTATCTTCCCCTGCCTGGAATGGCACTCAGATGCCAGGTATGGAACAAAATTCGATTAATACAGGCTTCCAATATACAAGCATAAGTCATATGTCGAGTGGGGATCTGGAGGAAATGGAAAATGGTATGTTAGTTGCAAATAATGTTATAAATGGACCTTCTTTGTGCTTAAAAAATAGATTTATTATTCTTGAGAATGTGGAATCAATGCAAGTTTAGGTGGATGAGAGTGCATGTTCGGATGGTAATAAATCTCTTACACTAGTGGCATATTATGGTTCTTCAATGGACAATAAGGTAGAGGTGTATTCCCTGCATGATTCTAATCTCCCTACGAAATGGGGAGATGTTTTCGAAAGTGACAAAGAAAATGTTATTCCCAGTTACAGTAATATTGTTCATCAAGGGATTATGAAGCCACCAGAAATAGCGATAGACAGGTCTACCAAAGTCAAGAGACGACCTCGGAAATATTACTTTGACTTGCCTAAACCAATGGTAACTAGGTCTGGCATGGGCAGAGTGGCATCGAAGAAAGCTCATGAAGGGGACCGCCCAACCAAACCTATGTTATCTCAAGAAATGATACATCAAAATTTTCAATATCTGTAGATGATGAGTTAGTAATAGTCCGCATAATGGGAGTCAACTGGACCGGATGATGAGCTATCAGACTATTGAGGTAAGAATGAATTTTGTTATGATGTGATGTACAATAACTTGTGCTTTTCTCTACTTTTCTGCATTTTTATTTTTATTAATAAATTTGGGAATTGGGTTTTTCCTAATTCGAACATTCTTGGTATCTTAATCATTTAATTTATTTTTTATTTTTAGCGTTTAAATAATTAAATTAAATTCATAAACATTGCTTAAGAAGAAATTATTAAATTAATGATAAAATAAGATAATTTATATGGATTTTTTTATTAAGGGGAAATCATAAAGGTGACCATATAACATTATAGATATGCATTGTATGGTAGGGATGTAATAAAATAATTAACATTAAACTTATTTTTTGTGTAGGTCTTATTATATTTAAAGTAAAAAAATATTACGAAAATTAAAATTGTCGATATTTTATGAAAATAAAAATTTATTAAATGATATAAAATTCATAAAACCCTATATTCATCGAATTTTTTATTATAAGCTTTAAAATTTCAACCATGAAGTGTTTATGATCATATTATAAATGTATAGTATAGATATTTATTGTAATATCCCTGGTACATATAAAATGATTTCCTTTTAATCAAAAATTAAATAGTCGAATTATTCATAAATATATAATGAAATAATTGGTATTTATTGAAATTAATGAATTATATAAATGGAATAGTAATATGACTATTTAATTAGTAAGATGACTATTAGGAATAATAATCTGTCTAATAAAAAATTAACATCAAAAAAAATGTATAAATAAAATTTATTTATACTATATGTTATAATATTATAAATTGATATCATTGAACAAGAATATATTTTTTAAAAATTAATAAATTAGGTGTTTTAATTTTTTAGGGTCTTAAATATGTAATTAAAATTAAAAAATTAGTATAATGATTTAAAAGTAAATAAATTTTCATAAAATATAATCACAAATTATTAAGAGTTTGTTTAATTATTATCTTATAATATTATAAGACAACAAATAATTTATCAAACTTTTATAAAATATGTTATAGTTTTGAAAATCGTATTTGTCCAATAAATTAAGATTTTAATAAAAAAATCCTCTTATTAGAATAGTATATTCAAAATGACGTTCATTTTTTAAATCTAAACATGAAAATATAATTAGGCTATATTTTTGGGATTTTGTTTATATCTATAAATTTTCGGCGAATAATGAAAAACATTATTTAATGATATAAGCTAAATAAATGATTTATTGATTAATATATTATGGAAGGATTATATATGACCAAAAAATCCAAATACCCTTTATTATTTTAATATATAGATTCATAATTCTAATTGAATTCATAATCTTCAATTGACTTAATAATCCAATGAATATAATAATGAGATAACACCCCTCTCTTCCACTGTAAATACCTCCACACACCACCAATTTTACTCACAAACAAATACATTGAATCTTGTTCAATTTATACTCAAATTATTTCACTTGAAACTTCCCTACATTCAATACCTATTGACCACACAAAAAGTTCAATTCCAAGGTCCTTACAGAGGTTCTCAAAGAGGATAATTCAAGAGTTAAACATCCTCTTTCATTTTATATTATTTTATTTTGAGTTATTATTCGGTTATTTTACTCTCTTCACATACCCTTATCCATGTTGAATGAATCCTTTTATATAATATATATATATATATATACTAGAATTTTTTTATTATTATGGATAAATTCATCATCATAAATCTATTACTCTCTCTTTTATTCTATAAAATAAAAAAAATCAAAGGTGACGTGTCGATTTATCGACATCATGGATGACGTGTTTTCAATTTCTATTACATCCTTCATGGTTATAATTCAATTTAAATGGATTAAACTGATTTAATTGTTGGATATAACTTGTTTTATGATGTGTAATTAACATAAATACGTAATATAAAATTATATAAGGAAACTAGATTGTGATTATTATATAACCAAAAAAATTGGTCTAAAAAATATAATTAATTCTTTATATAATGTTACATAATCACATCAAAAAAATGATTTATGGTATCATTTAATATTTTATAAACATATTAATACAATTTCCTTCCAATTCATGTGTTTCACCTCCATTCGATGTTAAAATTGTTTGTGAACTGACCATAGGAACCATGTAATGAACTCACAATAAACAATGGAAATAAAAAAATATTTTTTATAAATTGGATTAAATATGTTACATGGAAATGATATATGAAATTCTTAATTTTAATATAGTTATTATGTTTATTAATAAGACATATTAAAAAATGATACAATATATTTTAACACGTTTGATGTAAGATGAACCTAATGCGAGGGAATTCATATCACAATTTGTGTTCTTTGGGATAACATTCAAATTATTTAATTATGTAGAACTAATATTCTTTGAAAAATTAATTATTATAATATTTTTTTATGATAGGAATTAATTATTATATACATATTTGATTATTTTTATAAACTCCCACATCCAATTTATGATATTATCATGATATTATTCATAAAAAACATGTTATAATTTCCTTTTTATTTTTAATGAAATGATTTATATGATCTATGAATTAATGTTTTATTACTATGATTCATCTCAAGGTAATTTATTATGATGAATAGTGGGACATGCCTCTACCTCAAATGTATTGGTTATATTTATATTGCAGGGTAGCCCTATATTTACTCCATGTTTAATGTCGATTGTTACAATATACTGTATCCATAATGGTTACATTGTAATGTAGTTGTGGGGATTATAAATCCTAAGGTTTTTGCGATGTATACAGTATAAACTAAGTAATTCACCATCCTACCTTTATAGGTTATTTACTTTTTCTATGTACTTTGGAATTATCATGTTTCAGAAACTTAATATATGATACTTATTGGGAGAGAAATATGTCTTTGTGAAAATGATTTCATTTTTTAATAAATATTCATTTACTAATAGTTTTTATACTTCTTCATATGTCCCATACTATTATTTTTTTGATCATACCTTTATTTTAAATGTTTTTAATAGTTTTGATGGATAGGTAATAGAAAATAATAATCAAATATATATGTTTCTATACAAATCATGCCTTATTAAAAACAATTGTATTCTGAAAAAATGTAAACTATTTTGGTAGAAATAATTTTTATTCTTCTAGGTTTATTTTTAAGAATTTTTTACTATGATTATAAAATTATATAATTAAAATATATTTGAGAATATGAAGAAGTCAATTATATAGGAATTTACTATATTATGTAATGTTTAAGGTCAGGTCCTTACAGTTTCTTTTAGATCATTTTTAGATAACCGTGGGGTTAAGATGATGTTAACATACTACACTAAATGATTCGTAACTTGTTTTATGTCAAAATGATCTATGATTTCAATATTACAATGTTTCTTCATCTATGATATGTCTATTCAGAATCGTTTTCTGCAAAAGAATATGGGAAGATGAAGTAGGAATGCACTGAGAAGATGATAGCATTCCAAATCAATAAAAAATAATGGTGGTAATTTGAATTGAATAGTTTTCCATAGTAATTTATCAGTCGAAATTGTCTATAAATGGTGGTGGAATACATGAAAAAAAAGATCTACCACAATAAAACCTTAGGATATTGGAAAATTTTATGAGTCAATATCCTCATACATTTAGTGGATCTTTTGGCCCAGTGGTGGATGGAGGTTGGATTAAATACCATTATAATATATTATTGTTTTTAGTGATATTAAATAATCCAATGGTTAGAATTTTCATTTATCATTTTGAATGAGAAGATAACCAGTGGTGTCAATGTTCATGAAAAGGAGGAATATTGATGATATAGATGCTTTGTAATGGGATGAATTTGAAAACAAATTCCTTAAAAATATATATTCATAACGTGATTATAAATATTAGGGAAATGAAATTAGAATAAAAAAAACAAATTTTGTTTAATTAAGTATTAGTGTATGAAGATAACGTCGCTTGATTGGCTAGTAACACTCAAAATTTTATTTTTGGATCTAAATTAAAAAATCAGTCATCTTTACTCATCATTGAAGAAATGATATCAAATAGAATTGGCTTCCCATTAATTAAATAGTTATATTAATCATAAATAATGTGGTGATTGGGATGAAATGGTGTTTATAATATATCATGTGTACTTTTAAAACTATATTAAGAAGATTTTCAGATTGCATTTGATGGGTATAAATCAATCGGTGATATCTTATTTTAGAAATGTCTAGTTATCAATATATGAAAAAGTGTTGTAAAAAGAACCATGGGGTGTTCCTTAACAAAATTGGGAATTGTTTCTAATGTGGATAGCTTAGAAATATTGATTAACATTGTAATTAATTTGATATTAATATTAATTATCATATGAAACATATTATGTGGTTTAAATTTCTTGAGATGGTTCACTATAGAAAGACATTCCCAAAAAAATATATTAATGATGAAAAGAAACTAGATTATAAGTATAAATGTTATTTTATCTATAGTAGCATTCGATGCCAATTTGGATATGGATTGGATACTATCTATTAGGAAAATATGGATTATCTAGATAAATTATTTTTAGTAACTGTTTCAGTTTTTTTAAAATGATGAACCCATTGAATTGATAATATATCTAGAAACTGATAAACTGTTAATACATGGAAATTTATGATTTCTCTCAAATATTGACTAAAATAGATGACCTGTTTAAATTAATGATGTGCTGAATATAAAAGAAAACTGAGTTTTTTACTTGACGGGTTTCCCAGTTTTATACCTGGTTGGATGTTTAATTTACTAATGAATTAGTTCCTACTGATAATAATATTTGAAATCCCCCTTATCCAGTGAATCAAGTTTCATATTTTTAATTAAAAATCAATTGAAGGGGTTTCTGGAAAAAGACTTCATTCATCCTACCAAATCACTGTAGAGTGCTCCTATATTGATTTTTAAAAAAATGATGGTTACATGAGTCTAAAAATTTATTATAGATCATTGACTAAATTTACACATAATAGTATGTATCATTTTATTATTATCAGTTAATTGTTTAATTATCTCCTATGTTCTTAGTATTTTCTTCAAGATTGAATTAACAACCGGGAACTATCAAATCATGGTTAATGAGGACAACACCCCTAAATAAAATTTCATATAGATATGGGAATAACGAGTTTGTTGATATTCTCTTGTGTTTGAGAAATTCCCATGATGTATCCATGGATCATATGAATATATTATTCTATTAATATTTTATTAATTTTTTTCTTGTTTTTATTGACGATATAATGGTATTTTCTAAAAGTTTCGTGGATCATGAAAAACATTTAATGATTATTTTAAAACTATCAATGAAAATCAGTTAAAAAGAAATATTTTCTAATGTTTTTTTCTTTCCATCATTTTTTATTGTGAACATTGTAAATAATGATGGAATAATAGTTTATCAAACTAGAACAAAAGTTCCTGATGAATGTAAAAGAGTAATAAATTCCAGAAACATTCATAGTTTTCCAGAATTAGTATGTTATAACTAATGGATTCTTATAATATTTTCATGATTATATATCCTAGTAACTAAGATGACATGAAAACAGGATAAATAAATTATTATAGAATAATGTGATAAATTTTCATTAACTAAATAATTTATTAACGAATAGTCTAGATTTATCCCCACCTTCCAAAAATGGTGACTTTTTTTTCTATAGTGATTCTCAATTAAAGATACTTGGGTGTGATAAAGTTTATAATGATCAGGTAATTCCTTCAGCATGAAGACAAATGATATATCCTGACAAAAATTATCCCATAAATGATTTGGAATTAGAAGCTATGTTTTTCAATTTCAAAATTTTTTATAAATCATTTATATAGTAATAAATATGAAATATACATTGACCATAAAACTCTAAAATATATATTCACATATAGGGAATTAATCATGTAGGAGATAAAGATTTTTGAACATATAATATATTTTTATTTCATAATAAATTATTATCCTTTAAAATAAAACAATTTGGTGGATACCTTGAGTCTAAAACATCATGCATCAGTAGATATATTTTGTTTAGAACCAGATCCCTAGATTAATATTTTGAAAAAAAAATCATTGATGTTATTAGTGTATGAAATTTTTCTACATGTTTTCAGGTGTCAGTGAAGTCGTATATATGAAGTAGAATTAATCAAACCAAGAGAGAAAACCATGTATAACAAAAATGGTTTAATTGGTAAAAAGGGAATGTTAATAGAATTTAATTTTAGTAAATACGGTGTTTTAAAATTTTGGAAGAGGTTATGTTTTCCTTATGATTCCAAATTTATGAAAGCGTTGTTAAGTGAAACTCATAGTTCTCCATTTCTAGTACATCCTGGTAGTAGAAATATGTATAGTGTACATTATGATTATTACTCATGAGATGGAATTAAAAATAATATTTTAGATTTTTATGTGAAATGTTTGACATTTCAAAAGGTCAATGCTGAAAAAAAAAATTCCAAATGGGATACATCAATATTTTCTTGTGACATTATGGAAATTTGAAAATATATACATGAACTTCATGGATTGAATACTAAGGACTTCTTTAGGTAACAATTCTATTTGGGTTATTATAGATATATTGAATAGATCTGTATATTTCCTTCCAATTCAAGACACTCCTTATCTAGACCAGATTTCTTGATTATTACCCAATAAAATTGTTATGTTTCGTGAATTTACATTATCCATTGTATCTGAACATGAAATTAGGTTCACTTATAAATTTTGAAACTCCCTCAAAAGTCATTGGGAACCGAAGTAAACATCAACACTACTATTCATTCTGAATATGATGGATAGATGCTTCAAAATATATTGACATTGGAGGATATTCTTTGAGCTTATTCCATGGAATTCCATGGATTTGGGTTCAAAATATTTCTTTAAATGAGTTTATTTATAATAAAAATATGCATTCTTGTAAACATGAGGAACATTTTGATGCATTATATGGAATATGGTGTCAATCTCTAGCTTTTTGGGATTATATTGGGGAATGAATATTGATGGGAACAAAATTAAAATAGGATTTTATTGAAAAAGTGATGATGATCCAACAACAAGTGATGATAACTATGAGTATCTAGAAATGTTATATAGATTAAAGGATGAAAGACATCAGTTTTGGGTAAGGTGATTATCTTTTTCATAGAATCACCTAGTGGATAAGGGTTTTGTTTTTTGGGTAAACATGTAATGTTATGTCCACTATTCATTGGACCTTATCAAATTTTGTTGATTGTTTGATTTGTTTCCTACAATTTATTTTTTCCATCTAGATTATATTAAGAAATTTTTTTTCATGTGTTGATATTGAGAAAGTATATACAATATTATTCTCATGATTTGGACCAAATTATTAATTAGTTTGAATATAAGATTTTTTATGAAGAACATACCCTTCAAATGCATTATCATAGAGAAAAATTATTGAGGAATAAGATGATTCACTAGGATAAGTTTTTTTGTAGAAACCACATGGTTGAAGAATAAAAATGGTAATATGAAATTTGGATGAGGTAAAAGAGACATTGAATGTTTCATAAGTAAAAAAAATTATGGAAATGTCATTTCATGAGGGTGGGGAAAATGTAACAACATAGGTTCTCATGAAATGATTCCTTTTCCCCTAGAATGAAATATTAATATTTGTTAAAAATATTATAATTTATGATATGGGCTAAATAAATTATTTTTTATGTCATGGATTATATAAGACTTATTTAAGAAACAAATCTACAACTTTTATTCATTATTATAAAATATTTAATTATAATTCTCAAAAATAATAATACACTTGATCCAAATTTATAATATACTGAATATAATAATGAGAAAATACCACTCTCAACAATTATAAATTCCACCCCTCACAATTTATTATCCTAGAAACATAAACCCTTTTAGCTAGGTAAATTTCTTTCCAAATACCTTAAGTTACCTCTCCACTACTTCCAAGTCCTTCTGGAATCATCAAAATCTCAAAACCTAGACCATAAATGTGGTTCTCCTGGAGCAGAATTGAGGAGGTAAAAATCCTCTTTAAATTTATATTAATTTATTTTTAATTATTTTTATATTATTATAATCTCTTAAATTCAACTTATTGAAGAGTAATAAATACTATAGTATATTATATGTGCATTAAGTTTACTATTTTTATAGAAAAAACATAATTATACATCTTCTCTTCTCTCTTTTAGTAAAAAAAATAAAAACATCATATCTGATGTGTCGATCTACCGACATTATAACACCCCAGGTAAATAAAGAATATGATATTTTTATAATTATCCCTATTTGTGGAAAAATGTAAATATTAATTTAAATGGAACACTATGATCTATAGCTTACCCAATACACAACAACGAGTTCCTTTGAAATCTTACGTTTCACTCTAATAATAAAATAATATTATTTTAAATAGTAGTTAACACATAGCTATTGTATTGGCGGGAATGAATACAAATAACGAAATAACGATTATATATTTGTGTTAAATGTTTTTACTTTTATCCAATTAATTTTGGAGGCTTAAAATACAAATGAATCCCATCTTAAGCATTGAATACAATAGTATTTTTAGAAGATTGTTTTACTACCTTTTTATGGCAAACCATTTTTTAAATCAAAAGTTTGACAATTTTATAAGCTCTATTTTTCAAAATAAATAAATTATTTATGATTGGGAAATTGAAATTTACCTTGGGTTATTTTTTTGGTATTTTTCTGACAATGTTCATTTTTCAATGAATAGTGAAAAATACTGCATTTTACTTCAAAACTGCTTTCTCATATAATTTAATTATATGGTTATATTATCATTTTAATTTTTTTCAAAGTGTAATTAGAATATATTTTTACCATGTAATTCAATTATGGTCATTGGGATTAATTTCACTTTGGAATTGGTCATAAACAAGTGCCAAACGTTTCATAAATATTGTTTCTAAAAAACCCACTATTTATTTTGACAACGGGAAGTTTTTTTAAATTAATTATTGAAATTTATGAGTTTGTAATTTGGTAAAATGGATTACATATTTGCAATCAGAAGGTCCAAATTATGTAATTAAGGCTATTTTTTTTTGGACATTATGAATAGTAACGACAGTAATTATCTTTAATTATCTTGATTATTGAGTAATCGGGTAGTTAATGATAATAAGATAATATCATAAATATAATAAATGACCACAAAATGTGTCCTAAGGATACTGGTTATCCCATGGCCGACCATGGGATGCCTTCTGCCAAACTTGGGGGCCCCATGGAATCAGTTTTGTGAGGAAGGGACTTTTTATCTTTTTATTTTCAAAGAATGTTAAATGTAACAAAGCAGGTATGACCTAAGTAAAATATTTTTAATTTTTTCTACATAAATGATATTTGGTACTATAAATTTTAATTGTAAAGATAAAAAGATTTCATATATGATAGTATTTTTTTTATAATTTTTAGACATTTAATAAATTAAATTATTTATGACATCATGATGATGCAGCGATGACCTCATTATTTAACGATTTATATAAAATCGAAAGATAATGTAAAATCTAAGATATAAACATGTCCAAAACCTATTGTATGGGTTTATTTAGAACCCTTATAACCTTAACCTCGAAAAACTTCAATATAGGACCACTAAAATCCGAAACTCATTTGCAAATAAAGTTACATTTTATACCTTTCCAAGAGTGCCCCTCCTTTCCTCTTATAAAAGTCCCCCACCTCTAACTCTTTACCCACACATCATAAGCCTTTGGCTCGGCCAACCCCTGCCCATTTTGTCTCTCCACATCCCTATATTACTCCTTGATGCCTCACTTTGGGCAGAAGTCTTCCCAAGAAAGCCTTTGAGCTCAATATAATAGAGTTACCCGATTTTAATGTAATGTCTTCACTTGAGTCCTTTTGTTTTATGCTTCTCCGACCCCCTAAACTCTTTTTATTCATTTCTTTTGTAACAAATACATTATCTTCAATAATCTAGGATTTTTTTATAAGAATGATTCTATCTACACTTACACACACCTACATCTAATGGTTAAAGAACATACTGTTTACGTGGATGGCGAATTTCTGCCTCCCGAAATGATGATTGTTCAACATTATTTTAACACCTTCAAAGGCGGCCATTAAGATGAAACTATACATATATATGATATATAATATGTTTATGTTTTACTTAAGCTTCTGTATTTTTCATTTATGGCATACCTTTATGGTTTCCATTATGGGTAAACGCGATATCTTCATTTAAGGAAGTGCAGACTACCGCCCCCTCAAAGTGATGTGATTCGTTAATGCAATATGTGGGACGTATAAAGGATGGATTTAAATTTATTATATATGATGTTATACCGGAATTATAATATACCTTTATATCATTATTATTTTCTTTCCATTAATGTATGAGATAGAAATGAAAGTAGCGTTCATGCATACGTACGGCTTACCGTCTCCACGAACGGTGCATTTCATTTCTTATCCCCAAATGTAATGTATTATTATGAGTAAATATATATAATGGATATATATGATTTATGTTACATCTAAATGATTAATATAATTCTTTAATTAAAATATACATACCTATCATGTAGTTTTAATTCCATTAATATGACATAGAAATGAAAATAGCGTTCATGTGAACGTACATCTTACCGTCTCCATGAACGGTGCATTTCATTTTTTTCTCTAAATGATTATGTGATATTATAAATACATGTATATGCTGGATATATATGATATATATGATATCCAATTCAGGAATGTCATTCTGGATATAAAGAACCTTTGACCCCATGAACAACACGTAATTGTAAGAAGTCCACTTTCGAATTAAGAACCAAATATCAAAAAAAAACATTATTATCTTAATGATTACATAATGTTCATAACATGGAAATAAGTTATATAAAAAGAATAATAAGATTTAAAAATTTTCTTAATCAAGTATAAATTAACTCATGTTTATTATTCAGGAGATTAAAGAACGATCAAGTCAAGTCAGACCCGAGGTAAGGGATCCTACTCCTCTCTTTCTTTTTAAGTACACTCTTTTATGTCATTAATTCTAAGCTCTTCTTTTTTGTTATTGGGATGTACTTTTATATTACTATTACTGTAATTTTTATGTTCATATGATGAGAGACCCTATTCTCTCTCATCAATCCATTTTGGAATTTTTGAGTGGTGCCATTAGGCTGTCGAATTTTCATAAGAGATCCAACCTCTCTCTTTATTTTTAAGTACTCTCATTTATGTCACTTCTTTTAAGCTCATATTTTTTATGTTGGGGGATGTTATTTTATATTACTATTTCTATAAAATTTATGTTAATATGATGAGACAACCTATTTGATCTCATCAATCCATTTTTGTATGTTTTATGTGGCACCGTTAGGCTACCGAGTTTTCGTAAGGGATTTTTCATCTCACTTTTATTCCCTTGAGATTTATGCTACATTTGCCACAATTCCCTTTGAGTGGTGTATGTACTGCCCATTATTCTACTCTTTGTGTAATATGCTTTCGTTTATGAGTATTTACATCAATGATGTATTGTCCTTCTTTCATGGGGTGTATGTTTTGAATGATACCCATGTCGGAAAGGGAACCTTTCACCTTCCTCTTGTTAAAAGACTTCTTTTTTTGGGGCTTTTAATTTGCATATTGTTATGTTGGGATATGTTCTCATATATCCTTATTGACGTAAATATTATGTCCAAGTGATGAGATCAAATTTTTATCTCTCATAAACTCATTTTGATGTGGCGCCGTTAGGATGTAAAGGGAACTTCTTAACCCAATTTTGATTTCTTTGTGTTCAATATGTAGTAATTGAATATGTCATCCTTTGAATATGTGTGAATGACATTTGATTATTTTACACATAATATCCACTTATATTTGGTGTATTCTCTTGTCACACATAATTATTTAATCGATTTATCCTTAAACCAAGGATACCGTCTTTGTATGGGACTTCGTCTCAATCTCCTTTCATTGAGGCATATTTTATTTTATAAAAAACCTTCTTTTATACGGTGTATAAACCCCTTTGACTTTTACATTTATCCAAAAGGAATCATTCTTTATATGAAGCGTTTTACTAAACGACAAAAGGGAATGTTTTTTGTCATACGTATGCGGCGACAACGACTTATCTGACGCCGTGACCATTATTTGAATTTCGGCTTCTTCTACAAGCCATACCTTTTTTTAAAAGAAAAATAAAAACCATGGTTCACTTTTCTTTTATTTTGGTATTGAAAATGGTTTTCATATTGTTTTTATATCAATGTGTTGTATTGATATCTTGTGATTGAAAGGTGGAAATGTTATGTTTCCTTTATGCATGTTTTATGTGATACGATTATGTGGATGTTCTTGGGCATTATTATGAAGATTGGTGGTTCCGTGATAAACTAAGGGCGGGTGATCCCGATATAGCTCTCCAATGCATTGGGTAACATTAAGGAGTGAAACGTTAAGGTTTCTCCGAAGAGATTTAGGGAATATAATGTGGTGGGTATTCCAAACGTAACAAAGAGGGTTACTCCCTACGTAAGAATGTTATGAATGCCTCGTGTTACCTTTTACGTCATATGATTTCTATGATTTATTCATGATTTGATGAGGTATGTTAATGTGCCTATGTTTTATGGGTAAAGTATGATTTCATTCTTATGTATATATGAACTCATGTTTCCTTTCCATATTTTTTATAACCCTTACTGAGCTTTTTATGCTCATCCCATGTTTTTGAAATGTTTTTCACAGGTCCAGGGAAAGGTACATGATGTGATGATAGTGTCATGGATGGGTCAAGAAGGAATCCTTGTTTTATTTTAAATATGTTTCCGTTGATGGGAAAAATGAATACTGTCTTTTATATAACCACTTTGTTTAAATGTGGAATGTAATGCAAGTTTCATGATCTAATTCTCTAAAACTCTAAACCTGAAAAGATCCTCAATGTGTAATCTTGTAATAAATAAATATTAAGTAAGGTTTAAGGATGTGGCATTATAGTTGGTATCAGAGGTCGGTTTAGATAACATTAGAGGTTAGGGTATTCTTTAATCATAAGTGACATTACCATAATGGTTAGGAATTCAGAAAGAGTACTAATTTTAGATAAAGTGAATGAGTAAGTATATCTTAGTGTTTATCTTCCTCAATAGTACATGATGGTTTTGTTGATATGCTCACACTTACCTTTTTGGTTTTAGTAAATAGTTGGATCTAGCAGGTGCCAAAGTAACAGTGGATGTGAAGGAAACTGTGATAGTTTTTTGAGCAAGAAACTGAATGATATGGGAGCTGCAATGAGAGCTCTGGTGATTATCCCCAACCAACTATCTGGAGTCATGATTGACCTCCTAAACCTTGGTGATTTCTCTAAGGCATCATATATGGAAGAAAAAATCCCTTCGGAAGTATAAGTAATAATCATAAAGGTAATTGTGTTCAAAAACCTATGTGTCAATGATGTGGAAAGAAACACCTAGAAAAATGTTTTAAAGGGACAGAAATATGCTATAGATGTGGAAATGAAGGTCATAAAGAAAGAACCTACCATGGAAAAAGGAAGCATCCAGTTGACTCGAGGAAAGGGAAAGAAGTTCTTTATGAGGGATCAATTGAATGTTTTAAATGTGGTGTGCATGGTAATTATGCAAACACATGTCCTATGAAGATGTTTTGTGAATGGGATCACCAAGACAGTACAAATGTTAATTTACCAATACCTAATTCCATTCCGATTGAGGATGAAGAAACTGACAATGACCAATCAAAGGTATGTATTATTTCATAACTATTGTTTTGCTATTTTCGAATCTTAGGATTTGATTCATGATTTTGTTTGTAGGAAAGAAGTATTTCAGAATAAGTTGGAAAGGAAGGGTTAATGGATCATGAAAAATGTTGAATGAGTAAGAAGTCAACATATAAGGGCTACAAGAGTTATGGTGAAATTCTTAAGAGTATTAAGTCTCTTTTGTTAATGGGGTTACATTAGAAGACTTTTTATAGTATGTGTAACCCTTATGTTTAATATATAAAAATTTTATTCAAGGAATAGTTATCTGTTCTTTTGTGCACATAGTTATAGAGAACAATTTGGGTTTATATGATCCTTACTTCTGAGGTAATTATGGGTTACTATATGTTATGATGGAAGTGAAAGGCATGAGAATAAATTTTGGTTAAATTATGTTATGGTTATTTTTGATGATTTTATCTCTTTTTTGGAATGATTTTAGAATTATATAGTTTTGGAAAAAGGACAACACGCAGACCGTGTGACAACCCATCACATTAGACAATGCTGCGGGAATCGAACCCACAACCAAAGTGCGACTGGTATTTATTGCCTACCACTGGACTACGAGAAGTCCCTGGTTAGTTTGACTGATTCTTTTTAAGTTATATGATTTTATTAATTAAGAGTAAGTTGATTTTGGGATTATCTATGGAAATTTAATAACCTATCGTGGAGGATATGTGATTAGGTTAATTACTTTTCAATACGAGACATTAAGAGAAACTGATGTTGTTTGGAGATAAATGTTACGATTTAACTTGGAAGACTATGTGACTAAATCCTTCAAATATTTGGTTTTAAATCTTATTTTGGTTTACTTTGAAGAATTTTATGGACAAATTGTTTATCAGATGGTCATCATTGAAATAAGGTTTTTTGGACAAATTTTGATGATTAATCATAGATTTTCTTTTTTATAAAGGGTTATCCTTTTCTGGATTATCTGATCTTGTACTAACCATTTTGGTTTGGTTTTGGTTAATGTCTAAAGACATGGGAAGTATATAGTTCTCTTTGGTGGATTAGGTCATTCTCTAGAAGTTGATTATAGTACTCTTAATGTGAACAAGTCTTCTTAAATACTCATCTTTTGGAGAAAATATGAGTATGTGTAGGGAATTTAATAAAATTTGAAAGTCAACATGATAAGTGATTATGTTTCCTTATGAATAAATTCCTCAATAAAAAGTAACTTAAAACAAAAATGTTTTCTATTAACTTTTCCTACTGGGGAATCGAATACCGTTTAACCCATTAAAGATTGTGATATTCTTGTGGTTAAAATTCTCCTAAAAATGTTTTCCATCACTCTCTATCAGAACATGACCCTATGTTTTCTCCTCCATGTCCATGTTTTCCTACATGGAATCCTAATATGGGTTAACTCGGGTGACCTATATACTTCTCTTTCATTATTTTAAAATGATTGTTTTACCGACTCTTGTTCTGATGTGGGATTTTCAATGACGTTTCCAAGCCCAGTTTTATAATTGCGAGGACGCAATTTCCTAAAGGGTGGAAGGATGTAACACCCCAGGTAAATAAAGAATATGAAATTTTTATATTTATCCCTATTTGTGGAAAAAATTTCAATATTAATTTAAATGGAATTCAATTCTTGATGGCTTACCCAATACGCAACAACGAGTTCCTTTGAAATCTTACGTTGCACTCTAATAATAAAATAATATTATTTTAAATAGTAGTTAACACATAGTCGTTGTATTGGTGGGAAAGAATATAAATAACTAAATTACGATTATATATGTGTGTTAAATGTTTTTACTTTTATCCAATAAATTTTAGAGGCTTAAAATACAAATGAATCCCATCTTAATCATTGAATACACTAGTATTTTTAAAAGATTGTTTTACTACCTTTGGATGACAAATTATTTTTTTAAATCAAACTTTTGAAAAATTTATAAGCTCTTTTTTTCAAAATAAATATATTATTTATGATTGGGACATTGAAATTTACCTTGGGTTAATTTTTGGTATTTTTCTGATAATGTTCATTTTTCAATGAATAGTGAAAAATACTGCATTTTACATCAAAACTGCTTTTTCATATAATTAAATTATATGGTTATATTATCTTTTTAATTTGTTTTAAATTATAATTATAATATATTTTTACCACATAATTCAATAATGGTCATTGGGATTAATTTCACTTTGGAATTGGGCATAAACAAGTGCCAAACTTTTCAAAAATATTGTTTTTAAAAAACCCGCTATTTGTTTTGACAACATGAAGTTTTTTTAAATTAATTATTGCAATTTATGTGTTTGGAATTTGGTGAAATGGATTACATATTTGTAATCATAAGGTAAAAATTATGTAATTAAGGCTCTTTTGTTTCTGGACATTATGAATAGTAACGACGGTAATTATCTTTAATTATCTTGATTAATGAGTAATCGGGTAGTTAATGACAATAAGATAATATCATAATAATAGAAAATGACCACAAAATGTGTCCTAAGTCTACTGGTTGTCTCATGGCCGACCATGGGATGACTTGTGCCAAACTTGGGGGCCCCATGGAATCACTTTTGTGAGAATGTGACTTTTTATCTTTTTATTTTTAAAGAATGTTAAATGTAACAAAAAAGGTATCACCTAAGTAAAATATATTTATTTTTGTCTACATAAATGATATTTTGGACTATAAATATTCATTGGAAATATAAAAAGATTTCGTACATCATATTATTTGTTTTATAATTTTTAGACATTAAATAAATTAAATTATTTATGACATCATGATGATGCAGCGATGACCCCATTATTTAATGATTTAAATAAAATGGAAAGATAATGTAAAATCTATGACCTAAACATCTCCAAAACCTATTGTATAGGTGTATTTATAACCCTTGTCACCTTATCCTAGAAACAAATCAATGTGGGACCACTAAAATCTGAAACTCATTTGCAAATAAAGTAACATTTTATACCTATCCAAGAGTGTCCCTCATCTCCTCTTAGAAAAGGCCCCCACCTCTACCTCCTTACCCACACTTCATAAGCCTTTTTCTCGGCCAACCCCTGCCAATTTTGTCTCTCCAAATCAGTCTATTACTCCTTGAAGCCTCATGTTGGGCAGAAATCTTCCCAAGGAAGCCTTTGAGCTCAAATTTTAGAGAGTTACCCGATTTTAAGGTAATGTCTTCACTTGAGTCCTTTTGTTTTATTTTACTTCTCCAACCCCCTAAACTCTTTTTATTCATTTCTTTTGTAACAAATCCAGTATCTTAAATATACTAGGATGTTTTTATAAGAATTATTCGAGCTACAGTTACACACACCTACATCTAATGGTTAATGAACATACTGTTTCCGTGGATGGCGAATTTCTGCCTCCCGAAACGATGATTGTTAAACATTCTTTTAACACCTTCAAAGGTGGACATTAAGATGAAACTATACATATATATGATATATAATATTTTTATGTTTTACTTAATCTTCTTAATTTTTCATTTATGGCATACATTTATGGTTTCCATTATGGGTAAACGTGATATCTTCATTTAAGGAAGTGCGGACTACCGCCCCCTCAAAGTGATGTGATTCGTTAATGCCATATGTGGGACGTATAAAGGATAGATTTAAAGGTCTTATATATGATGTTATACTGGAATTACAATATACCTTTATATAATTATTATTTTCTTTCCATTAAATAATGATATAGAAATCAAAGTAGCATTCATGCGTACGTACGGCTTACAGTCTCCATGAACGGTGCATTTCATTTCTTATCCCCAAATGTAATTTATTGTTATTAGTACATATATATAATGGATATATACGATTTATGTTACATCTAAATGATTAATAAAATTATGTAATTAAAATATACATATCTCTCATATAGTTTTAATTCCATTAATATGACATAGAAATGAAAGTAGCGTTCATGCGTACGTACGACTTACCGTCTCCATGAACGGTGCATTTCATTTCTTTCCTCTAAATGATTATGTGATATTATAAATACATGTATATTATGTATATATATCATATATATGATATCAAAATCAGTAATTTCATTCTGGATATAAAGAACCATTGACCCCACGAACAACATGTAATTGTAAGAAGTCCACTTTCGACTTAAGAACCAAATATCGACAAAACAAACATTATTAACATAATGATTAAATAATGTTTATAACATGTAAATAAGTTATATAAAAGGAATAATAAGCTAGAAAAAGGTTCTTAATAAAGTATAAATTAACTCATGTATATTATTCAGGAAATTAAAGAACGATCGAGTCAAGTCGGACCCGAGGTAAGGGATCCTACTCCTCTCTTTCTTTTTAAGTAAATTCTTTTACGTCATTCCTTCTACGCTCATATTTTTTGTGATTGGGATGTTATTTTATATTACACATACTTTAATTTTTATGTATTTATGATGAGAGACCCTTTTCTCTCTCTTTAATATATTTTGGAAGTTTTGAGTGGGGCCGTTAGGCTGCCGAATTTTCGTAAGAGATCCAACCTCACTCTTTCTTTTTAAGTACTCTCCTTTATGTCACTTCTTTTAAGCTCCTATTTTTTATGTTGGGGGATGTTCTTTTATATTCCTCTTTCTGTAAAAATTATGTTAATATGATGAGATACACTATTTGATCTCATCAATCCATTTTTGTATGTTTTATGTGGCGCTGTTAGGCTGCCGAGTTTTCGTAAGGGATTTTTCATCTCACTTTTATTCCCGTGATATTTATTCTACATTTTCCACAATTTCCATTTAGTGGTGTATGTAATGCCCATTATTCTAAATTTTTTGTAATATAATTGCGTTTATGAGTATTTACATCAATTATGTATTGCCCTTCTTTAATGGGGTGTATGTTTTGAAGGATACCCAAGTCGGTAAGGGAACCTTTCACCATCCCCTTTTTAAAAGACTTATTTTGTTGGGTATTTTAATTTACATATTTTTATGTTAGGATATGTTCTCATATATCCTTATTAATGTAAATTTTATGTCCAAGTGATGAGATACACTTTTTATCTCTCATCAACTCATTTTGATGTGGCGCCGTTAGGCTGTCAAGGGAACTTCTTAACCCAATTTCGATTTCTTTGGGTTCAACATATAGTTATTTAATATGTCATACTTTGAATATGTGTGAATGAACTTTGATTATTTTACACTTAATATCCACTTGTATTTTGTTTATTCTATTGTCACACATAATTATGTAATTGATTTATCCTTAAACCAAGGATACCATCTTTGTATGGGACTTCATCTCAATCTCCTTTCATTGAGGCATATTTTATATTATACACAACCTTCTATTATACGGTGTATAAACCCCTTTGACTTTTACGTTTATCCAAAAGGAATCGTTCTTTATACGAATCGTTTTACTAAACGACAAAAGTGAATGTTTTTTGTCATACGTATGTGGCGACAACGACTTCTCTGCCACCGTGACCATTATTTGAATTTCGGCTTCTTCTACAATCCATACCTTTCGTTTAAAGAAAAATAAAAACCATGTTTTACTTTTCTTTTATTTTGGTTTTGAAAATTGTTTTCATAATGTTTTTATATCAATGTGGTGTATTGATATATTGTGATTGAAAGGTGGAAATGTTATGTTTCCTTTATGCATGTTTTATGTGATACGATTATGTAGAGGTTCTTGGGAATTATTATGAAGACGGGTGGTTCCGTGATAAACTAAGGGCAGGTGAGCCCGATATAGCTCCACAATGCATTGGGTAACGCGAAGGAGTGAAATGTTAAGGTTTCTCCGAATAGATTTAGGGAATATACTTTGGTGGGTATTCCAAACGTAACCAAGAGGGTTACTCCCTATGTAATAATGTTATGAATGCCTCAATTTACCTTTTATGTATTATGATTTCTATGATTTATTCATGATTTTTTTGAGGTATGTTAAAGTGCCTATGTTTTATGGGTAAAGTATGATTTCATTCTTATGTATATATAAACTCATGTTTCCTTTCCATATTTTTTATAACCCTTACTGAGATTTTTATGCTCATCCCAGGTTTTTGAAAAAAAATTCACAGGTCAAGGGAAAGGTACATGATGTGATGATAGTGTCAAGGATGGGTCAAGAAAGAATCCATGTTTTATTTTAAATATGTTTCTGTTGATGGGAAGACTGAATACTGTGTTTTATGTAACCAATTTGTTTAAATGTGGAATGTAATGCAAGTTTCATGATCTAATTCTCTAAAACTCTAAACCTGAAAATATCCTCAATGTGTAATCTTGTAATAACTTAAGATTAAGTAAGGATTAAGGCTGGGGCCTTATATACATTGTAGAGGATGTGTATTAAATATCTATAACTACATTCATAGATGTTAATGAAACCAATTTAACAGTTGAAATAGATTTTAAATCTTATAAAATAACAGATTTTATGTAATATAATTACCATATTTAAATAATATTAAATTATGTCACCAAACTAGTTCATCATTATCAAAGAACCATCAAAATGATCTAAACGAATATAATTATGGTTTTTTGAAATGATTCATCATAATATATTAAAAATGATTTATGTCATAATTTCATATTCTATAAACATATTAATACCATTACATTACATTTCTTGTGTTTTTATCCTTTCATCGAGAAATTCCATTATGAACCGACCATGGAAACTATGTAACAAACTCACCTAAAATAATGAAAATAAAAAAATATTATTTATAAATGGTTATTAATATGAAATAATAATATTATATAAATAATTATAAATATGGTTATGGTTCTTCAATATATGAATAACACTCTTTAAATAATTATACAAGGGGATTTATCACATTTTATTAAGACAAACCCTATGTATGGAAAATCATAACATAAATTCCATTCATTGGGTTAACCATGTACTTCATAAATAAAGGTTAACTAAATTATTTATGAAATTAATTATTTGTAATTTTTTTACTTATTATTTTCATTTACATTGTATACATATAGAATTTTTTATCAACTATCACTTCAAATAAATGTTATTTTAAAGGTATTCATTTTTGATAATCAAGTTTCAATTTCCATTAATTTTTTGAAAGGAGTGATTTATATGATGTAATTATTTTTATTTATTATTATGTTCTTTTTATTTTAAAAAATTTATGTTAATTTGTGAGAACTATATCTCCATCTAATTAATTTGAAAATTTTAATTTGGAAGTTAGTTTTATGTTTACTCAATGTGTATCTACGATGGATACACCATAAGGTAGTGGTGACTGTTACATTGTAAGGTTTTCATGAGGGTCACAAATCAGAAGGTAGATGCAAGGGTTTCAATATTAGTTAAATAATTAACCTAGTTTCATATATGGTCTACTTGATAATGTAGATAATTTAATTATAAATTAATTTACTAGATTATGTAATATTTATCACCGGGTCAATATGTTTACCCATAATGATCATAGACATTTTTTTATGGTATGTGTAAAAAAAGTTTACGGTTGGTCAGAATGAAATAATAAGTGTTATAATATCATTATAGCATTTGATAAAAATTATTTTATAGGGTTAAGGGACCCATAATCATCTTAACAATTATTATAAACAATTTGGATCAATTATAATATAAAAATTAAGTAATATTTAATTAAAACATTTATTAAATTTATAGGGTACCCTCCCAGCTGTTATAATAGAAGACCACATTATGTCATTTCTTTACATCTAGAATTTTTTTTCATCCATGTAACCTCTTTATCACATCATTTAATCCCTAAAAATTCAATATATAAATTATTTATTCCATAATACCAATCATTGAGGTTATAAGGTGTTATGCAAAAATATATTTCTCAAAAAAATATATTCATTTAACAAAATATTTCACTTTTATATCATTGTCCACGTCCATAAAATAATCATAAACACATACAAAAAGTAAAATTTGTGTCCTTGATATACTATATTTTTATTGATTTATCGACTTAACCATTATATATGTATATATATATCAAATTATATTAAATTGAAGAATAATTTATCGCCCTTCTATTCGATAGGCTAGAGTCACTTGAACCGATGTAATTCATTTTACATCAATGTCACCCATAATTGGATAATAATTTTGGTATTAAATATTATATATAATATTAAAGAAATATTTATCATTACAAAATTGTACTATCTCATTTATCTTGTTACAATTCAATCAATTAAACAATGATAACCTTGATTGTGTGTATGTGTGGACTGTGACATCTATGTAGCGATGTGATTCATTTTTCATCCCCACATAAAATAGATGATATATATGACAATATTTGTAGAAATAATTTGAAATTTATGATACTCTCATAATTATATAATTTCAAAATATTACTTATGGTGTTTCTATAACGATCATTGAAAAATGGAAATGTCACTCTTATATATATATATATACATCCTTCTCCACGATTGTAACGTATATATTTTCCATGACCATTTTTAATTATTGATTTTAAAATAATATTTTATTTACAAATGTATAATTATGTAATTATCAATGTTATATATATTATATAATAATTACCACTTTCAGCACAGTGAGCTTACCAATGTCATTTTGGAATTATGAACCGAATATCATCAAAACACGTGGCATGAACCAAAATGACAATGTTTTAGTTTGAAAAAGGTTTTTTTAAAGAAATGGTTATATCAATATATTGAAATGAAATATTTTATTGAAATGTGGAAATGTTATTTTTCCATTATGTTTGTTTTATGTGTGAATATGTTAGGGTTTTTAGAAATTTATTATATATATAGGTGGATCCATTATAAACCTACGGTGGGTAAACCTAAGATAGATCTATAATGCATTTTGTAACGTTAAAGAGGTAAACAATAATGTTTCTCCAAAAAAGGTTTATGGAATATACTGTTTTGGGTATTGAAAATGTAACTCTCTACATAGATTTGAATGCTACAACAAAAGTATGTTATGTATGCCACAAGTTACATTTATGATTTTTTATTTACATGTGTTATTTATAAATCTTAGGATTTTGTTTGGTATGTTAAATATTAAAAAGTATGATTTCATTGATTTGTATTTATTCATGGTCTTATGTTTCATTAATTATTTTATATCCCTTAATGTTATTTTAATACGCAACACTAGTTTTTGAAATGTTTTCCACATTAACCAAAGATGAATAGGGTCAGGGATATGATCACGGAATATTCATGTTGTCTAAACCATGGAACTTGACATGTTTCATTTTTTAAGTGTTTTATTTTATTGAAAATGGATACTGAGAAGAAGTGTCTACATGTAATATTCAAATTTTTATTTATGAATTTTAAACTAATTCACCAAATCTATAAACCTGAATAGACCCTCAAGGTGAATTATTAACACAATTGAATATTATTTAATGGTTAAGGCTAGGGACATATATTTAATGAACAATAAAATTCTTGGATAATAATATATGCAAAAAAATGATAAAATTATACAAGAATGGAAAATATAATGCTTTAATTTAACCGATAAATTGAAATTTTCATAGATATTTCATTCATTATTATTTAAAATCACTATTTAAAAGAAAATATTTCAGTTTTGGGAAATTATTTAATTTGTGCTATAGCTACGAGGATAATATGTTTCTCTCATGAAATAGATAAGAATAAGGAGAGATAAATAATAAGATGAAAATAAGTAGTTTATTGTGTAATAAAAGAAAAAATATAAAACAATTAATTAAAACATAAATGAAAATAAGGGAGGATCCAGTTGATAAAAAAATATGACCAATAAATGAATTCACATTTTAATAAAGAATGATATTGATAAAAATGAAATGTTAAAAAATAAATTATAATGTTTTTATGATAAATTAATGTATTATGATTCAATTGAAATGAAAAAAGTAGTAAATGAAAAGTGAATTTTTGTATGTATGAAATCATTTCATGATAAATTATATTATATAACTATTCAACATACTATATAATATAAGATAATAAAATAAGAAAATTAAAAAAACTGTAAATGTATTTCAATCCCTAGAGAAAAATATATATAAGACTATTTTTCGAATATAATAAATGACCATATTTTAGAGACTAATACTATCCATGTTACTTATTTATAAAATAATAGAATCAATTTATAATTAATTACAATATTTTTTCTCCAATATATAGGTAATTCATGTGGAGAAAATACGGGGTGTCTATATGAGGTTATAATAATAGTGTAAAATTATAGTTGAGTTATCTTAAATGTGTATTTTAATATCCATGATAATTGGAATATGAGTGTATCACATAATGGGGAAAATTTGATGAGAGTACTTCATATCATCACAATGATTTGCATCTGTTATATCTATATGACTATTTAAAAATAGATTATGAGGTATTAAAATTTCAGTTTTAGTCTTTCAAATTATGATATATGACATTTTTTCAGTGGAAAGGTTTTATTGATGAGAAAATGATAGAAATGGGGTGTTTTATACATGTCACATGAATTTTTTCCCTTTTTTAATTTAGAAGAGTGAATAATGTTTTACTACGTGTAAAAATTATTTATTTCCCCTAAAAGGTTAAGTTAACTATATTGAATAATAAAAAAATGTTATTATTTGTTTTGATAAAAATTGTTTTCAAAATCAAACTCTCCAAAATTAATACAAGTTTTATCACTAATAGATAAATGATGAAAATCCATGTGAATAAATCCATCCCATGTCATGTGGATTAAAATAGAAATATAAAAACATTCACATGAATAAGATAACTAAATTAATTGGTGAAACAAGTAGAGTAATTAATAACTCATATATTTTTCATTTAATTTATAATGAATGATATTAAAAAATTTAAGATCATAAACATATATAAATAGAAGAGTTGGGTGGTATTGACCAAAAATCCAAATTTGTATATGTATGTGTAAATTCACAGACTATTTTATTGTCAATAATGAATTGTTCTATATTGAAAATAAGGAAAAATATATATATAATAGATTAAAAGATAAATATGTTACATACAATCTTCATACGTTAACAAATAATGTTTTTGCTACTATTCACTAACGAACATGGTTAGAATGACTCAAGTTATTATTTTAATATCCAACCATTGATAATTTTTTCATAATATAGACTAAATGTTATGAGGATTAAGGAATTTATTATGTAATTCATAAAGTGTCTAAAGCAATACAACTTGTTTTGAAATTTAATGATTAAAATTATAGTATAAAGAGGTTATATAATGTTTGGGAATACATTCTAAAGTATAATGGAAGATATATCTATTATAAATTGATGAAAATAATTTTTATTATTTGTTTTTAGTCATGTATATGAGATTGATAAGGATTTATTATGAATAAAATTAATTATTAAAATATTTATTGATTGTGTGGAATTTAAAACTAGAATTTTTATTTCTAATATTTATCATATTTCTATATGAGTCCTTGTGACAGAATCATACATTAAATATAATATTGTTTACCTATATATGGGGGAATTCAGATACAAATATGCATCATGATGACCTTCATGCATGTGTTATTAATAAAAATCTATAAAAATACGAAATGATTTATTTCATCCTAAAAATATTATTGTTAGGTGAAATTTTTGAATAATATGATACAATGATACTAAGTGACCATAAAAACAAAATTTATCAAAATATATTAAGGAAATTATAAAATGTATCAGTTTTAATGTTATGTTATTCACATATATCATGATTTCTTATATATTATATGAAATTTTTATGGCACGACCTTGTAATATGAGAGTAACTCAAATATTATTTTTCTATATTGTAATAATTATAAAAGGTTAATATATTAAAAATGTGTCTTCATCATAATTAATGAATTGTTCTAGATAATTAATGTTATATTATTCTTCGAATAATCGTTATAATTTTTCCAAATAATTTCATTCCATGATGAGATCAAAATAATACATTATATGTTTTTAATGTTATGACTTCGACATATAAATCCTCACTAGCACATCCTAATTGTTGAATAAATATACACATGTATAGAGATTTGAAAATGTATTTATTTTATATATTAAGGGTGTTTCAAAATTTAACCCACATAAGTCTTAATGATTTTTTAAAAAGTTTCCTTGATTAAAATATTAAGAGTAATTCAAATTAGTTGATCCTACTACCAATAAATTGTAGTTTTTGATGAATTAATAATTTATATTCAAATTTTAGTCACAATAATTATATTAAAAATGAATAGTGAATAATAAAAGGGTGTCGATGTGTAGAGAAACCTGAAAACTATATTATAGAGGACAGAAATAAGTGAATACAAGTGGTAGTTTACAATATTTTCTAGTGAATTTACATCAAGAATATGGTTGAAAATAAATATTTCACTATATATTTAGAGCTCATGGATGAATAAAAAGAAGTAATATCAATTTCATAATTCCCATGATATCATCATTAATGTTGGTAAGAAATATTTTTTTTTCTAAGATAATCTGCTAAACATAAAGACACGAGGACTTAATGTATAAAAAAATTGAAAATTCATATACCACATGATACTAGTGTTTGGAGAGATATACCGGGAAGGAGTTTGGGAGATAAATATTAAGGACTATTTGGAGTTAGAATAATGTCCCCATTTCAATATAGACATATACATTTCATGAATAAATTATACTATAGATATATTTTTGGGAGAAGACATTATGATGTGAATACATTAATGAAATTTGAATCAAGAATTTAGTGATACTATATATCATAAAATTTTCTAATTAGCTAGTAATGGTAAACAATGTTTTTTTCATATAAAAACCATAAAAAATACTTAACCATAATATAAAAATAATTATTCATTAAATTTTGAACCATATAAATTATATATGTTTCGAACATTACTTTCTTCATCAATATTGTTAGGTTAATAGAAAATTGAAATATAGGAACAAAAATTAAATAGTATGATGGGATGAATTTAAAGAGAATAAATTCTTATATTAAATTTATTAGTAATTCTCCCACTCTTAATATCTCACTTTTCTATCCAATATCATTTTGTATAATTCCAGCTAAACAATGTGAGTTAATGTTTTTTTTGGAGAAAAGGTATCACTATTGTGGGGCATACACATAATGAGTTTATATATATATATAATTGAAATTTCAACATCCTGAATTTGTTTTAATAAAATTATAATTTTATTTAATTTCTCAACTATGAATGTAAACATCCTAAAAAGTTATGGGAATTTTTTTCGGAATTTGTTTTATCAAAATAATGGTGTAATAAATTGAGGTAATTTAATTAGTGTTATTGGATATACTATAATAAATAGAAAATATGAAATAATTATTGATATTTATTACATAAATATAATATAAAATTTATAATTTAATAAATTTATGAAATAATCAAAAAAAAATAAACATGTTTCTTATCAAATATTAAAATATCATGACAGTGATTAAAAAAATTTAAAAAATAAAATCATTCATTTAGTGATGAAACAATTTAATATGATTCCTACTATGAAATATACTATATGATTCAATGAAAATTAGAAGGTGCACCCATTTTGGGTAATTACATTGAATTGTGAAATTTCTGAATGGGCATACATAATTCACAAGTAATTTTAATTATTTAATCATGATATTTATGAACACCAGTGTGGATGATTATCTTTACAAAACACGATTTAATCATGATACTGCAGCTACGATGCATGGAATGAAAACTCCCTTAGTCATTTGATCACACTTAAAAAACAAAATACAACATAATTTATTTTATCGATAGTGCATATAATCATATATATATTACTCAGTAATAATAAAAGAGGAAAACATATATACCCAATACAAACAATCATCATTAAATATAATTATAAAAAATCCTATATGTTATATTAAATAAAATAGATCATATAATATTAATTTTCTCTATAAAATAGATAAACATGACATAATTCTTAATTTAATGAATCTAAAACTTGTAGTCTCTTCATGTCATTCTGAATTCTCTATTTCATGTATCCTCCACTTTTCAAAAACATGAATCAAAAGTTTATCTGCTAGATCTAGGTAAACCTGCATAAAATCTATCTTAGATCATAATGTGTACAAACAAATGTAGGATTATTCTATAAATTTGACTAACAAAATATAAATGAAAATCCATTTCACGACAGTTTCAAATAAAGGATAAATGTATGCATTTAATTATTATTGAAATAAAAATCAAGCTACCCTCAATTGAAACTTTTTAATAATAAAACATTTTTCATATATCATTAATATGAAATACTTTAATACATATAAATAATGTAAATAAATTTATTTGAGAGGAATATACATGATCTTACATTTTAAATGACTATTTTAGAAAAATAAATGAAAATAACCAATATATTAGTAACTATTGAACATTTCTTAAAGAGTTAAATTTTTTATTTATTTTTGATTAAAATAGGGAATCTCTAATAACATGGAACACAAAAATAAATTCAATACTATAGTATTAATAATTCAGAAACAATTAATAGAAAATTAAATTTATTTAAAATTGGGTGTAACAACCCATTATTTTAAATTATATTTCTAAAAATTTGAAAAGTTAAATATAGAATGTTTCAAAAATAACATATATCAAAAATAAATCCTTGAATAATATTATGTTTGTTAAGGATGTTCTTGATAAAATGTTTTTGAACTACTTGGTATATTTATATATAAATAAATTATTAAATCATTTACAATGTCACCATGATTATTCATTATTCCCTTTTAGTATCGTTTTTTCAATCATAGAAATATGCTATTTGTAATATATTTCCAAAAAAGGATGAAAATATACACATTAATTTGTTTATCCTGACATATATTTCATGTTAGAGAAATTTGAACATATGGAAATGAAAAAGTGATCTATGTGAGATGATTCACCGCCCATAATTATTTTCATTTCATAACTCACAATAAGATATTATGTGAAGGAATTTAGGGTTTTTAATTTATATATAATGATAAAAATGTATATTTAAATTTAATAAATTATTATTAATTATTATTATACAAATTGGTTGATAAAATTCAATTTACATATAAAAATATTCATTATGATAAGTACATTTTAATATTTTGAATAGTTAAATTAATATAAATATTTATTAATTTTATGAATCTAATTTGAAAACATTAAGATGTTTTTAGGATTAATAAAGTATAAATTACGACTAACTGAATTTATGGAATTTTTCTAAAAAATAATTTTTAATAGATTTATTAACAAATTTTTCATTCAAATTCTATATCTTTTTTGAAATCATCATAATATTAGAGAATATTGTGAATATTTTAAAAAAATTCATAAATGTGCTAACGAAGTAATATGATTTATTTAGAATTTTAATGTTTTGTTTATACTTCTAGGATTTACTTTTGGCATCTTAAGTGATATCTTATTATAATTAAATAATATTTTTCCCTTTTAATTTGAAAATATATTAACCCATATACATTCTAATTTTTATAAATTTATTTTCTTAATAATATCATTTCTTTAATCATGTACAAATGAATTCTATGGGAACAATAATATTAATGTTTTTATGGTATACTAACTGTTATTCTTAAAAGAACAATTTCTCAAATACAGCAATGGTAGTCTAATGCTTAAATTTAATAAAATTTATTTCTACCATATGTTGAAATTTAATAAAGTAATGTTGATTTCATATTTCGAATCATCATTTTAAAATTAGTTAATTATAATCATCTCGGTCTTATTCAAAAAACAAGCTACCATTGAAAAAGTTATTCATAAATGTAATTCCAAAAATATGGTGAAACTGTAAAATCATGTTTTCAATCATTAATATATCACATCATATTTTTTCCAAATACAGGATGTATTGTTGATTGATGTACCCTTATCCATTTTCAATTATTATTTATTTTATATCCAAATTTCATTTATATTAATTCACACTTATATATAAATAATTTAATATTAAAATAAAAATACTATACTCACATAAAAATGGATCACTCATACATAAATTAAATGGAACATGAAAAAATAAATAACCACTAAATTAACATCTATATATACATCCATAATAATAATATACCATGTTATTTAGATTTTACTCTCATGAATGAGTCATAAACATCGATTGCTCTATAGGTCCTTTATAAGGAGATCATGCTCTAAACCTATGTGTTAGATTTTTCATGTTTAATCACTAAAATATATGTCACATGACACTCATTTAATTTTATTTTACAGAATTGGAAAAAAATTTCAAAACCAATGAAAATATATAATCATTTTATTAACATTATGAAATATGACATTTTTCCCATTAAATCAATATATTGTGCTCTGATTTTACCTTGTTTTCTCACCTATATGAGCATTGATATAATTTATATATCAGGAATTTCTATGAAAAAATAAATAGAATGAGTATTATTTATTAATTATAATATTAATTGTTTTATTTCTCAATTGGTATATTTTTTATTTTTATTTACAAAAAAATTAAATTCATTTATTATTTAAATAATGAATGGTGGAGTGGTTTTTTAGTGTCTCATAAGGAATATCACCATAAGTTCCATAAAATTGATATAGGACTCCAAAAATATATAAAACACATATAATAAATTATAATTTAAATATTTTGTTGATAAATCCATGAAAAATAAAAATGTACTATAATATTGAAATCAATGCTTGTGAAGTGGATGAAATGGTTAAAAACCAAATAAAAATTTTAAGATCTAAGATTTTGTATCTAGGAAAAAGTAATTTGAATTACATGGTATATAGTAATATATATATATATATATATATATATAAATTTATTAATTATTTGATTATTAATTCTAAATTTATTTTAGAATGAATAATGGGTCCCTACAAAAATCCAAATTCCAAGGTCATAGTTATTTATCTGAATTTTACGTCATTCAGACATGCTTCATATAATTCACCTAAAATCAATTATATGATTTATATACAACCTATTTTAAATATTAAATAAATTTATATTTTTTAATAAGGGTAATTTATGTTCATTATCATGTTATATCTTTATAAGATGTGCTTATTTTTATATTCTTATGTGGTTTTATTTAAATCATTTCTTTAATGGGATTTAAATGTATTTAACTTCTCTAACCTATTACCATCCATATAAATATTTTTTAGTATATGTTAATAATTTTATATTTTATGATTAAATTATTATTTTATTTCATTATCAATTATCTGTTATATTTTTTAATTATTATTATATATAATATTTGTACGATTTATTTTTCACATTATTTATTAAGGAACTAAAAAAATGTTTGTTAAAAATTTTGTTCATTACCTCATTTTACCATTGTTATGAAGAACATTATAATTTATCTTAATTTGTTTGTATCCATGTATTATGATTAATAATATTTCATCATTATTACATGACTCTATATGTTTTCAAATGTCGATAAAAAAAGTATATTTCCTATTCTATTTTTCAAAAATCTACGTGTATTGTGGATGTATTTTTCACCATATTAATAGCATTTGGAATATTTTTCATTCACCTTGGATAATCTAAAATAATTTCAATCAACATATATATCAAAATGTATTATAAAATTTTTTCGAGAAATTTTATGACATGCATTACATTTCTATAATTTTTTAAATATTTTAATGAATTATAAATGAAACTTTTTTATTATGGAGTCCATAACTATTGTTATAATTTTTCATTTTTTGTGTCCTTAAAATCATATAAATTAATTATATAAATATTTATATATCCTAATTTTATATGAGATTTGGGTATTTATTCCTATTCCAATATAAAAATGGATTCATTTAAGGATTATTTATCTACAATAACATGGTATGTTGATAGTGATTCATCTTAATTATAATAATTTATTTTAGATGTTATACCTAATTTATAATTTTACAATAATTATTATGATTTTTATTCCTAATTTTAATGTTACATTTAAATGTGTTGGTAAATGTTTTATCCATTCTAAACTATACATATATTATATTATGGTTTTATGACAAGATATATAATTGTTTATCATTAAATATGATTATATATATTGATCCAATAGTCCCTTTAATCTTATATTTCTCACATGGTAATAATTTTCTAAATTTACATATTCTATTATTGGATCATTGGTATATTTTTCCTTACTAATATTTTATCTTACTATTTTTTCTTCCACAATATTATGATATTACTTATAAGAAAATGATTAAAAAGAATATATATTTTTTTATTTTTTCCAATGGTAAAGAAATGAAGTATAATAATATGTTTATATTAATAATTTTTGAAGATATTAAATATTTTTTCATGATTATGTAACAACTATTGAATAATTAAATATCATAAGGACAAAAAAATTTCTATATATTACAAGATACCCTATATAGAGCTTACAAAATGAACAACACAGAATTTAAATGTGTTATAAAATATGCAATATTGAGATTAACTAATCTAAATAATATTTAAATTTTACCATTATAACCAACATTTAAATTTCTAGGAATGAATTATATTTAAAAAATTATGAAATATATATTCTTATTAAAAATTTATAATTCAATAATTAATGTTTCAAATACATACTTTTTTTAGAAAAGTTATCTAATTCTTCAAAAACTTATGTTCTCTTCAACAATAATATTTATTAAATTTTATATGTGAATATTATTTTTATATTCCCGATTATTTTGTATATGTATACTAAGAAAATATTTTAATTTTTTAAATAATAAATTTAAAATTATATTTGGTTAATTTGTTTGAGAAATTTATGAAAATATTGTTTTTTTAAATAGTGATAAATAAATTTTCTTTATAATACTCTCATTTCACAATATTAAAAAACTTATTTTAAGATTAATAATATATATAAAAGTAAATTATGTATATATTTTTTATTAATAATCCCATTAAATAAATTTTATTCATACTTAAACCTTTTTGGATTATATTTTTTTTAGAATTCAATTATCCTTTTTTTAAAAAAACTTCATTGAATTTTTTATATTTTTTTAAATAAAAATAAAAAAAATTATTATTATTTAAAAAATTGATTCAATATTTGAAAACATGAGGTCCAAAATTAGAATAAATGACCCTTGAGTTTTTGGAAATTTTGATAACTATCTTTTTAATTTTTTTGAACACTTTAAAGTTTAAATTGGGTAAATAAGGTTAAAAACAAAATGATAATGTCAATAAAATGAACATAACAAATTCCCCACTATTATTAATCATGTATTATTATTATATGAAAATTCAAGTATTATCTATAGGACCAATATACTAATTTTTGATATTATTATATCCTTTAAAGTATTTTATCTAATGAAACACCAATCATATTACAACATTTATTTTCTAAAGGTAGAATTTTAAATATAGGGTTTTCTAGTCGATATGTTTGAAAAGAATATTATTTCTAAAAATATTGGATTTATTCTTATCAAATATAATTTTTCAAAAATAATTACAAACAATTCTAGCACGACACTAATTCCAAAAATATTTAAATAATAAAAAATATTAGATATCTTATTATAATATTATAATAAATATATAATGAAAAAAAGAATGTGAAATGAATTTTATAGATGAATTAAAATAATATATTTATAATAAAATTGTTAGTATGAATGATATGTGTAATCGTAACAATGTTAATTTCAATGTAATTAATTGTTCTAAATATTTAATTTATTTATATTTTAAATTTTAAATTTTATTATATTAGGTTATTGAATTCCTAAAAATCACAAATTCAGTTAATTGATTATAATATGGTCTATAATATCAAACATTTTCCATAAATTGGACGTTTTCCATTTTATTAAAACTATATTAACCCTCAATGATAAAAATATATGTTGTCACAATAAGTGTTACTGTTGTTAAATAAGTGTTAAACCCAAATAAAAATGTAAAATATTGTCAAAATTTATATTATATTTATTAAATTATAGTATTTTTATACCAAAATATCATATATTACAATGTAATAGGTATGTTTAAAAATTTATATAATATTAATATTCTTGTTATTTTAATAGTTTGAGAAATTCCAAGAGTCACCCTCCCGTCTATAATCTATGGGGGAATGTTCTTCTCATTTCTAAAAAATTGAAAACAAATTTGGTTAATAAACCACTAAAAATTTAATTTTAAATAAACCTCACATCATTCTATAGAACATAGTTTAGGAATAACACCAACCTTAACTGTCTTATGGGTTTATAAAAAGAGATAAACTAAATAAGATATGTCATATTTAATCAAGCATTTATAAATTTGTCTCTTCTTCATACAAGAAAATTTTATCAAACATGGGAAAATAATAACTCTAGTATCCTAAATATACAGATATTTTATAATGTTATTTTAATAAGATATATCCTTATCCACGTCCATAAAATGGCAATTTAATTAATTGATCGTTTGTATGGTGGACTATAACATCACGATCTGATATAATTCAATTTCCTCCAACTTTTTATGAGTATTTATAACTATTGAATTAATTTTTATAAATGATATTAATTAAATAATTTTCATTCTTAAAAGAAAATGTAACGTTTATGTTTTTGTTATTTTATTTGCAAAAAAAATGATAATGTGGTTTGTGTTTATATATTGAATACCCTCTCTGTGATGTGATGTGAATTTTTCCCATAATACCATCAAATTTATTATATATATAAATATAATGAAATAAATAATATGATATATGTTATATTATTATCACTTTATTATGGTACAATATTATATAACTCTCCAAAATTATTTTTTTAAATGGAAAAAGATAGTCACACATATGTATGGATTACCGTGTCCATCATTGTAACACATAATTATTTATAACCAATTATTATTCAATATGAACAATCCTATGTAGTATATCAAATATCCCCACACATATAGCAAAAACATTTCCTAAAATTTACACAAATTTGATGAACCGACAAAGGTGATTCCTCTAAAAAATTATAGTCACCATCCTCATACTAAAAATGTAACTAACAACAATATTTATATGATAGGTAGTTATAATTGGAGGTTATTATTAATTATATAATAATATATATGTTTATATATATCATATATGATAATCACCATGATCCTCACAACCTCATCAGCCTCTAACTAACAAATAAGTGAATGATATAATCTAGCATGTAGAGCCATGTATGATGATATCGGTGTATACAACCAATAAATATTATTGACTCTGAACCATACTAGGTACCTATATTCCCCTGTGCTACAACCAAAATCCTGAATCCAATAACATAAAAAATCACTATATGATATGAATAGGTTTCTAAAAATTCCCATCATTTTGTGGGTTTTAGGGTGTGAATAGATGTTGCTATATACCAAGATCCTTCTCCCACATTTGTTAAAATGAAATGTAAAGGGGTCATATTTGTATAGAATAGTAAAATGGGTTTTACATATAAGTCAAAAAACTCATAATATTTTATCACATATGTATTATACATTAAGAAGGCTCCCAGATCATGGGAATGTGTACCATCGTGGTCAGCAGGTATATAGTTTTACAATATGTATCATTTCCACAATTTTTTCTTATAAATGTCATAAAAAAGTCTATGAAGACATAATACCACTACATCATAGTAATGGTCAATAAGTGAACCATATATGATATCATAACAATAAATATGATTCTGTAATAACTAAATGACATTATTTAAATCATTATTCAGGAGGTTCGGATATGTATAAATCATATCTGACCTAAGGTAAGGGATAACTTTTCCAATTTCATTTTTATCCGAGATTGTTTATTCGTAAGTATTTACTAGGGTTATATTTATCATCCATGACCCTATTTTCTAAAAATGGTTTCATGTATGTTTAAATTCCTTTTAAACCATTTTTGTCTTTTACTACATGGTATTTAATTAATCTTTCTTTTGTTTACCATATGAGGAACTTTTTCATTTTTTCCACCAATGTACGAGAAGAATGTTTTTTTAACTTATACGGCATGAATGTATTTTTACGGTTTCATAACGCCTAATTTTCATGAAGTTTACTATGAAATATTTCATTGTTATATTCAATAAATTCATTTTCTTTTAAAATTTCGTTGAATTTTGTGAGATGAAAATAAATTTTAAGAAAGGATATTTTCATCAAGAATTATTTTCAAGTGTTTTATCAAAACCATATTCCCTCTAAGAAGAAATTTTCTCATATGTGTATGTTTCAAGTATAATATCTCTATGATTTACATGGATTAAATTTTCTTATATTGAAATGATATCCATTTGTTTTATAAGGATTATGTTATGATGGGATGTTGTTTATGAAACCCATTTTTATTCTTTGGGTTATGATGAATGATTTATGTTTATATTGTGCCAAAAGTAAGAATGATTTCATTATGTGATGGGTGGGACCTATATCTCCCTCAAATGCATTGGGTAAAGATTTCTATCTCATGATATAGTCATGGCCGGAATGGTATGTTAATCTGGTTAAGTGATACAGGACTGGAACAAGGAGTGAACTCGATTCAGAAAGGGACTTTTTCCACTAAGATGGTCTTGGCAGTAATGCCTTGGTTACTATGTAAATCATATCATGTGCTTAATGCTTTTCCAAAATTACATGTTTTATTCCCATTCTATTTATCATGATTGATGTTCCATTATGATCTATGCCTTACGTTGTTCCATGTTTTTTTATTTCTCAATATTTTGATGTTTAAACATTATGTTCATGTTTTTAACTTCAAATGTATAAGGTTTATTTTATTTTTTCCATGATTACCCTTACTAAGAATTTCACCTCACACTTTATATTTTTTGTTTTCCCCAGGATATAATGAAAGGTTTTAGGTAAGAAAACAAAAGGAGAATATCTTTATGGGAGATGTTGAATATCTTTCACCATGATTAGAAGATTATGTTCCAAGTTTCCAAAGACACTAAAATATTACGGTCTTTGACAGTCGGTTTTTGTAATGTATTCAGTATTTAGAAAAAGTAATGTAATGTCAATGTACGTCATGTTTGGGGTATCTACATAGACCTAGACCAAAAACGATAATTTAGAATTATGGTTTTCTTGGTTTCTCTTGATATTATTTATGTTTTGTGAAATATTTTTCCTTCTTATCTAATCTAAAAAAATAAGTTAACCTGTAAAAGGAAATGTGTTCGGTAAGATGCTGTAATTTGAAGATAATTTCAATAAGATAAAAAAGGATATTCAGTGAACCTATCCTCACACTTCACTTTAGTGAATAATGGATTGGGATCAATGTTGATTCATTTAATAAAGGAATAATTTTTTGTTCTTATATAAAATTATATGGTGATAGATTATGCCTCATTACAAATGAATATCCATGAGAAAAATTAACCAACTATATATTTGGAGTTAGCAATGGTAATCATTGCACTAATGGTATAGAGTAATTATCTTTAATGTAAATGGTTTTATATTAATACTGATCATAAACGTTTAATTTATATTTTCACAGAAAATGAGATAAATATGAATCAATGAAGATGGTTGGAGTTGATTATTGATTAAAAATTCTTCATACATTACAACTATAGGAAATTGAATGAGGTAGAATATTTTTTCAGTTGAAAGGACCGTGCTAGACTATCCATGATGAGGATCACAAAATATCCAATATTTAAGGATTTAAAAGGTTGGATCATGATATTTTAATGGAAGGGGATAAATCATATCTTTCTCATTCGAATGTTTGACTATATATAAAAGTGAATTTTAAGGAGGCATTGAAGGAATATGTAGATACACAAAAAATGCGAGAAATTAAATAGAATTAAACAATGATTATGATGGAATAATAATGTTAAGGAACCATGTTTTTATTCCTGCCATACTAGAATTAAATAATGAGAAATTGTATATGGATTAATAAATTGATTATCTATTCGTCTTGGTAGCCCAATGATGTACATGTAACTGAAAGTGTATTTAATGTTGGAAATCATTAAAAGAGATGTTTCCAAATGTGTCTCTCGATGATTGTTTTCTCCACAAGTTATGGCTAAGAGATAGAAGCCTATGGGGATGATAAAACAATTACCCATATAAAATTGGAAATGGGAGAACATCAATTGGTACTTTTTCATCGGACTTTCCAAAACATAAAATGTTCATAATGCTATATGGTTTATATTTGATTCCCTTATGAAGTCCACATACTTAATTTCTATTAGAGATTATTTATCACTTGATCAGATTTCTAGGTTATATATTATGGATGTGGTATGATTTCAATGAGCACACATTTTCATTGTATCTAATTGGGATTTGTGTAATACATTGGTGTTTTGAAGAAGTCTTTAACATGATCTGGATGTAGAGTAATATTTAACCACATCTTATAACTATCAGATAGATCTTTAACCTAAGAGGAAAATTAAAAATCTATAAGACATGTTGGGAGCATTATCAATGGATTTCAATGGTTATTGGAATAAACATGTACCTTTCGTGGAGTTTTATTACAATAATTGCTTTCAATATAGTATTCAAATGACTCATTATGAATCGGCCCTTTGGAAATAAGTGCATAACTCCAACCTACTGAGATGCATTAGGGTAAAAAATCCATTAGGATCAAATCTTGTTTATGAAAGGGTAGAAATTTCCATATCTACTCAACAACACGTATGTTTTTTTAAAGGTTGGGGTCATAACCTCATTTTATTATTAAAGCAAAGAAAAGACCTCTTTAACTAGGTAGAGGGAGACCAATTACATAGCCCGAAGGCCCAGTGGGCGTTTAGCCCATTACATGACCCGTAGTCCCATTTTGTTGGCCCAAAGCCCATTCTGTGAATAGTACTGCTACAGTAACCGCATTGCTACATTACTGCATAGTACCCGCCGCTGCTACAGTTCTCTGCCGCCGCTACACTGACCTGCCGCCGCTACAGTGCCCGCCGTTGCTATAGTGTCACCACTGCTCCAGTACGCTATAGTGATGCTACAGTAACCTGTGACCAATGCATTTTGAACCCCCATTTTTCATTTAGATTTAAGGGGTGCTTACTACTAAGCCAAACCCCAACTACACTCAACAACACATAAGTGAATCTCATAGAGAACCAAAAGGTTATTTTAAAAACATATGTAAATAAATAATGATTGAAGTGGGTGACAAGTTGTTTCTTCCAATATCTACCAGGAAGAGAGTAATGAGATTTGGAAAGAAGGGAATGCTGAGACCTAGGTATATACGTCATTTTGAAATTATTGATCAATATGGGAAGGTAGATTTCCGATTTTTGATTCCACCAAATCTCTCTCATGTTAATGATGTGTTCCATATATCTATCATAAGAATGTACATAAATAATCCTTTACATGTTCTAAACACATAATTCATACCACTACTGAATGGTCTTTCTTATGAAGTATAACCGATAGAGATTTTAGATCAATGGGAAAATCTCATGCGATGAAATACCACTCCTTTGGATAATGTTTTGTTCCAAAACCACCAATTTGAGGAAGCATCACGGTAAAAATAGGATATGATGATGGAGATAGATCCTCATCTTTTGGTATCCATTTGATGCATTCTGGGGCAAAAATTCAGTTTAACAGGTTATAATGCAACATCAAGATGTTTTTATGAAATATTTTCCTTAAATAATTTTAACTTGTCAATAGCATCCATTACCCATAATAATGAGACTAAAAGAACCATGAGATTACCTTAATTTAAAATTACCATTATAACTTATTAATTATGTTAGCGAGAAAAAATATAACTTACTTATGAAAATGTATAAATATTATAAATCAAATATAATTTTTTATATTTATTAATTGAGTTACTATTATAAATGAAATTGGTGAATTTTTTTTGTTATATAAATATTAAATATTTTTTATATTCACACAAAATATATTTTTGTCACAGGGTATGAGTAAACTCTATTTGAGGTATAAAAACCATTATATTTCAAAACTGTAATGTTAAGCCCATTAACGGAAACCCTAATTTAAATAAATATTTTGACTAATTGATATCTATTATATGAAATACAACATATCATTTTATTTTCATGTGAGATATAATAATTCACATTGGATGAATTTCTGATCATTTTTTGAAAGCATTCAGGTTTTGATGATCATTAAAAATACAATGAATTTTAATTAAAAATAATGTTTTTCATCAAAATAATTTATATTTTAAAATTATAATATTGATTTTTTTAACGTATAAATTTAATATATACTTATCATTCAATATATTTCATGTCATTAGTATTAATTTTACTTTGATTTCAGAACAAAATTATTTCAATCTTTTTCAATGTTTTAAAATTTAAAACTCATTCTCTAATTCGGACAACATAATTTATTTTAAATTAATTATTGTACCCTCAGTATTTTTATAAGGAAACATCCTAAAACATTAAATAATCATGATTTAAGTCATGAATTATCATTGATGATATTTTCACGTTTAGTGTTTTATAGAATTAGGCCATAACTATTACATTACATCTCAAATATTAAAAAGTATATAGTTCTACAGAGTATCCATTTTTTCATAATATAAAAACTATTAAAAGTTAAAAATCATATATCATGATATAAATATTCTTTAATTATTCCTTTCTCATTCCCTTCCTTATACCCTGTGAATTTTTTTTTAAAAACCTAGGATGAGTATAAAAAGCTCAGTAAGGTTTATATAATAATGAATGAAATTATTAGTCCATCAATACATAAAAAACATTAACCCACTAACACACTTCATGAAATCATAAGATTTATGAGTAAATTATGGAACTCCATTATACCAAAGAGTATCAAAAATGACAACGATAATCCCCTTAGAAATATAAAGGGAAAATATATGATGAAAATGAAGATTTGCAAAGGCGTGAATTTTTTAATCGCCTTAGTCAATCCAAAACACTAGTAGTGCACATCCTAGTAGTGCTCCCCCATATGTCTGGATATCTACATGTCCACCCAAATTTTGTGTGCATGCCACTTTCATTCCAAAACTCATTTCTCCCAAGATCACTTTTGGACTATAAATAGACCCTTGGGGCCCTCATTTGTACGGACAAATTTCATTGATGCCAGATTGCTCCTCTCATCGCCGAAGCACTTCTCCCTGGTCTTCCGAAACTTTCAATGTAGTTATTTAGCACCTTGAGTAGAGGATTTAAGGGAGGATCATTGGACATAATTCCTTTTAGTGTTTGAAAACCAAAACACTTGCACGCCTAAAGCTCCCAACCACCCTATGTTAGAAATACTTGTGCACCGACAAATTTTCTCATAGGAAAATGAGCACTCCACTTCAGGGAACACCTAAGAAAACATTTAAAGGCTTGAAAAAGATCCCTAATAAGTTTTACCATAATGTTTATTTGTCTCTGAAGTGAACATTGGGTCTCCAAATTGTACTTTCACACCGATACATGTGTGCCCTTCTTTACTTCAGTGCCCCTCTTTGATTCACTAAATTTATTAACTCTCTTTAGTTTATGAAGCCATCATGCCTTCCTAAATGCCATTCAAGGAAATGATTCTTCTTTTCTGGATGCCTTATCTGAAAGGAATTATGTTGAGACCTATACCAAAACCTCATGACTTATCAAAACATTAGGAAAGGAACATCAGCGTGTCTCCTATTTGGGATTGTATTTTCATAGTCTGAGGATTCCCACATTTGTTTCACAATGGGGTTAGGATTAATGGGATGTTTATGGGTTTTTATATCAATATTTTCTTAAAATACAAAGTAAGTAATGAATAATATATATTTTTATCTATTTCTATTAATGATTAAGATAGTGTTTTAGAGGCTTAAAATGAAAATAAATCCAATCTTAAGCATGGAATACACTAATATTTTTAAAAGATTGTTTTACTGCCTTATGATGGAAAACCCTTTTTAAATATATCTTTTGAATATTTTATAAACTATTTTTATCAAAATAAACTTATTCTTTATGATTGGGACATCAAAATTTACTTTGTGTGAATTTTTGGTATTTTTCTGACAATGTTCATTTTTTAACGAATAGTGAAAAATACTCCATTTTACATCAAAACTGATTTTTAATCTAATTTATTTATATGATTATATTATCTTTTTAATTGATATTAATGTGTTATATGAATATTTGTTTACCATTTAATCCAATGGTGGTCATTGGAATCAATTTCACTTTGAAATTGGACTTAAACTAGTGTCAATCTTTTGATACTTATTGTTTCATAAAAACAGTCTATTTGCTCTGACAGCGGGAATTAATTATTAAATTAATTAATGTGACTTATATTTATTGAATTTTTTAAAATAGACTTCATTTTTGAATTTGTAACATCAAATATATCTTAGGGTGAATTTTTGGTAATTTTCTGAAAAACTTCAATTTTTGATGAATAGTGAAACCACTAAGTGGTACTTATAAAGACTGATTTTCCGTTTAAATAAAATTTTTCCATCATTCTATATTGAATTTAAAAAATCCGACATACATGGTTTTCATTAAGAAGTAAAATGTGGTTCAATGAGATTATAATAATTTTTTTGGTGAATAGTAACTTATTAAGTTCTCAATCGTGATTAGTGGTATTTAGTGTAGTTTAAGGTAAAAAAAATGCTTTAATAAAATAAGATGATCTTGAAACATGTCCTACCATCATTGGTTGTGTCATGGCAGACCATGAAAATCCATGGGTCAACTTGGGGACCCCATGTATCCACTTTGGTTGGGAAATGACATAAACAACTTTTTATTCAATGTAAAAGTAAAAATGACACAAACATAATATGTTTTACGAAAACAATTTTTACATGGGGTTATATAGATCATATTTTTGATTATAAATATTCATTGGAAAGATAAAAATATTTCCTACATCATAGTTTTTTTTATAATTTTTAGACATTAAATAAATTAAATTATTTATGAAATAATAATGATGCATCGATGACATCATTATTTGACGATTTAAATAAAATGGAAAGATAATGTAAAATCTATGAACTACACATGTCCAAAAACAATTGGATGAGTGGATTTCGAACACTTATCACCTTATCCACGAATTATATCAATCTGGGACCTTTTAAAACCGAAACACATTTTCAAATAAAGTAATATTTCTTTACTTTCCAAAAGTCCCCCTCCTCTCCTCTTATAAAAGGCCCCCAACTCTACATCATTTCACACACTCCTCAAGCCTTTGGCTCGGCCAACCCCTACCCATTTACTCTCTCCACATCCCTCTCCTCATCCTAGAGGATTCCATTTGGGAATAATTTTTTCAAAGGAAGCCTTTAGGATCAAATCAAAAGGAGTTACACTTTTATAAGAGATTAAAGAACGGTCGGGTCAAGTCGGATACGAGGTATGGGACTTCGTCTCAATCTCCTTTCATTGAGGAATATTTTATTTTATACACAACTTTATTTTATACGGTGTATAAACCCCTTTGACTTTTACATTTATTCAAAAAGAATCTTTTTTTATACGAAGCATTTACTAAACGATAAAAGGGAATGTTTTTGTCGTACGTATGCGGCGACAACGACTTCTCCGCCGTCGTGACCGTTATTTGAGTTTCGGCTTCCTCTACAAGCCATACCTTCTTTTTAAAAGAAAAATAAATACCATGTTTTAATTTTCTTTTATTTTGGTATTGAAAATGGTTTTCACAATGTTTTTTGTGTTGAATTTATATCTTGTGATTGAAATTTGGAAATGTTATGTTTCCGTTATGCATGTTTTATGTGATACGATTATGTTATGGTTCATGGGAATTATTATGAAGATGGGTGGTTCCATGATAAACTAAGGGCGGGTGAGCCCGATATAGCTCTCCAATGCATTGGGTAACACGAAGGAGTGAAACGTTAAGGTTTCTCCGAAGAGATTTAGGGAATATACTGTGATGGGTATTCCAAACGTAACCAACAGGGTTACTCCCTACGTAAGAATGTTATGAATGCCTCAAGTTACCTTTATGTCTTATGATTTCTATGATTTATTCATGATTTTATGAGGTATGTTAAAGTGCCTATGTTTTATGGGTAAAGTATGATTTCATTCTTATGTATATATGAACTCATGTTTCATTTCCATGTTATTATAGCCCATACTGATCTTTTTGTGCTCATCCCATGTTTTTTTTAATGTTGTTCACAGGTCAAGGGAAAGGTACATGATATGATGATAGTGTCAAGGAAGTGTCAAGAAATAATCCGTGTTTTATTTTAAATGTGTTACCATTTAGGGGAATGAAGAATACTATCTTTATGTAACCACTTTGTTTATATGTGGAATGTAATGCAAGTTTTATGATCTAATTCTCTAAAACTCTAAACCCGAAAAGATCCACAATGTGTAATCTTGTAATAACTCAATATTAAGTAAGGTTTAAGGCTGGGGCCTTATAATTTTGATTAAAATTTATACTAGAAACAGATTTTTGAATTTCTCACTATGGAGGAAGGTTGGGTCCTGACCTATCTCTTATCGAAAAGATGATGTGGATCCTCGGGTCTCTGGTAGGGGAAGGTGCAGTTCAGCCTTACTTTTCCACGCAAGCATAAGAGAAGTCTCCCTTCCCACCCAAGATCAATTAATGGTCATCCAACCTGGTATAATCCCCTCACCTTCATCACTTCATATTTACATTAGAACCTTGTTTAATGTAAATAGAATAGAGGGAGGGATCTTGGCTTCTCCCTTTTCCATGGTCGACGTTCCATCTTCCATCAGTGGGGGAGGAAAAGTGTGAATTGTCATTTTTGAATATTTCCCATCCTCTTGTTACTCACAGTGATCATTACTAACGTGGGATTAAAGATATGTGATGGTTATAAAATGTTATCAAACACACATTGGATGTAAGTACAAGAACTCTTATTCCCACCATAACCGGGATACGTATGAAGCCTTCTCAAGGCCCGAGCACATAGGATGTCCTCTTCGGAAATACAAACATAATACCCCTAATTTGGGCATCCTCCTTAGGAATAAACTCCAAACTAAACCCCCAAGTCAACCGGGCATCCTTTTAAGAAGTAATCCCAAACTGATATCTCTCAAAAGAAAGTACTCTCTTATGAGTCTTATCGAACAATATGGGATTTGATTCCAATATATATGGGTTACGTAGGATTCCACTTTAAGGATCAAGCCCAAAACATCAAATCAAACATGTTCTCCTTGGGCTATACTCCTAAAAGGGTCTGATCGTACTTGGAAACCCATATCTTTTCCATGTTCTTTAGGAAACTTCAACGTAAGTGCCACACTAAGTTT